>CM035837.1:457808252-462993252 GCA_020510985.1 Pholidichthys leucotaenia | reverse complement strand
ACTAAAGACTGGAACTGAGCACGGTCCCCACCTGTGCTCAGGATCACAACAGTGTCCCTTCCTCGAGGGGTGGCTCCAGACACCCCAGGGCAACATCAAAAAAGGAAAAGACACCCCCCCCAACAAAGAAAACAACCCACCCCGGGGGAGAGGAGGGGGAACCCAGGCACAGAGGGACCAAAGCAAAACAAGAAAAAACAATAAAAAAAAAAAAACATGACCAACAACACCGAAAAATGAGGCAAATGGAACTCTGGGACATCCGGGTACCACCATCAGACTGGTGGCCTGTCAAAGTCCCAAAACTGCCGAATCACCCAGTGAAACTAATTGGGTGGTCTTCCAGAGTGCCAAATTCTTCCAAGCAACTGAAGAAGCTCGTTGGGTGGCCTTCCCAGATCCCTGGGCCAACGGGCCGCAGGGCATGACGCGCCCCCACCTGGGGGCAGTAGCAGGCGTGGCCCATCGGGTGGTCTCCCAGGGGCTTGAGCCCCCCAACCAAATGACGAAGTCCGTCGGGTGATCTCCCTAAATCCCGGAGCCAACAGACCGTGGGGCACAATGCGCCCCCTTCTGGAGGTGGTAGCCGGAACCCACGCCCCCAATGGCCCACATTGACTGCAGCGTGGACGAAGCGGATCCAGGGCTGCGGACGATTGGTTTCCAACGCTAGTTGCTGGCCAACAGTGGACCTAGATGGTGAAGATGGCAGACCAGCGAGGACACCAGGGGAAGGGAGCACCTGGCCCATGAGGCAGCCAACCGGCGACACGGACCGATCAGCAGGGACCCCCAGTGGCACCCGATGACCCTCGGCAAGCCCCAATGAAGGCGAAGGATCCACAATGACCTCAGGTGACAGTGGAGGACCCTCCACGACCTCAAGCAACAGCAAGGGACCCTCCCTGACCTCAAGCGGAGGCGTAGCACCCACAGTGGTGACCTCAGACTGAGGTGTAGCACCCACAGAGACCCCGGACTGAGGTGTAGCGCCCACAGAGACCCTGGACTGAGGCACAGCACTCAAAGAGGCCCTGGACTAAGACGTAGCACCCACGTAGGCCCCCGACTGAGGCAGAGCACCCGCGGAGGCCCCGGACTAAGGCGGAGCACCCACGGAGGTCCCAGACCTAGGCAGAGCACCCACAGAGACCTGTGGCGGAGAGGATGGACCCACGGAGACCTCTGGCAGAGAGGGAGGACCCACAGAGACCTCTGGCGGAGAGGGAGGACCCACGGAGACCTCTGGCAGAAAGGGAGGAACCACGGAGACCTCTGGCAAAGAGGGAGGACCCACAGAGACCTCAGGCAGGAAGGAAGGACCCACTGAGACCTCTGTCAGAGGTAGGGGACCAACGGAGACCACAGCAGGGAGGAAGGACCCACGGAGACCTCTGGCAGAGATGACAGAACCTCAGTGACCTCAGGAGTAGACACAGGCAGAAAACAGACTTACACCGAGTCAGAGCCCCCAGCAGCAGTGGAGCCTGGTGAGGGAAGCTCAAGTGTGACTGACGGCTGCACTTGGTCCCCCCCACCAGGACCTGGCAAGATTTCTCTTGGACAAAAAAGGAACTTGCACTGAGTTCGAGCTCCACCGCCATCCAGGACTCCGACGATTCCCGCTGAGACATCTTGGCCTTCACTGTCTGGGCAACCTCCCTGGATTCGACCACCTTAGGAGAAGAAGAACAGAAAAACACCAGCGAAGAATCACTGGCAGCAGTGGAGCCCAGTGAGGAAAGCTCAGGCGGAGAGGACATCTGCAGCTGATCCTCCCCACTATGAGCCAGACAAGAATTCTTTGGATCTGTATAAGTAAAAACAGAATAGAGCACTTGCCTGGACTCGAGCTCCACCACCATCCAGGATTCCGGCGACTCTGCTGCAGCGACCCAGACAGCAGGCATGATGGCTAAGGACACTGGTGACCCTCCTGGTGTGGTGGCTGTCACTGGCGGGAACCCAGATGAGGTGACGGGTGCTGGTGGACCTCCGGGCATGGTGGTTAATGCTGGCAGACCCTCTGATGTGACGGCTGAAGCAGGGGGAGCTCCAGCACGGCATGATGGAACCAGGAAATGCCTCATCGATGGTACAGGGTCCCACAATGCCAAAACCAGGGGACCTTTAGTCACCTCAGGTTTTGGGCCACGAGAGATGCTCCTCTCCCATCCGGGAAATGGCTGCACGGCTGAAACCGGATCCTCCGGAACCGCTGACCTCCTTTCCATCCGGCGGCTCCCTCCTAGGACCGGCGGGCAAACAGGGAAAACTGGGGAGGACACGGGAGAGGCAGGTAAAAATGAGGAGAAGACTACAGCAACAGGCGGAGAAGGCTCAGCCAAAGTGCGTGACTGCTGCTGAGCCCTCCCACCGAGAACAAGGCAAGACAATTCAGTTTCAGATGTTATAGAATGAAAAGATGCTCACCTGTGCTCCCTAGGTGTGGTGGTGGCTGCTACAGATGGCCCAGAAGACTCCTCTCTACGGGCTGCAGGGGCCGAGGACACCAATGTAGCTGATCTGGCCCAGCAGGTCTGATGACAGATGGAGCTGAAAATCTGCGCTCAACTTGGACCGTGAGTTCAGGAAGGAGCTACAGCTTATAGTCCAAAAGCAGTTCCGCTTCTGCCACCAGAACCCGCTGGCGTTCCTCCAGCTCCTCTGCCGATGGTGCGGGCCACTGTGCGGGAGGGGAAGGCGGGGCTGCAGCAGCTGGAGAGTGGTGAGAGGCTCAGGGCTTCCTCGCCCGGGGCCGCTTCCTCGTTGGTGCAGGCATGCATGTGGAGGAGGTTTCCCCCAACCCGTGGAGCATGGACGATGGGTTAGAAATGGAGCGAAGAAGGTCTGTGAGCTCCAAATGGCTCCACAGGCTGGAGCGTGCTTCAAGCACTTATGGAGCTCAAACCAGACACTCCCGAGCTGCCACGGGAATGTGAGAAACATGAACCTCCGATAAGATGTTCTGTAGCACATTTACAGTCCAACACTCAGCTCCGCTAAGCCCACACTGACCGTAAACCGAGAGTGCAGCCATGCCAACAAAAAAACAGATTTAACAAAAAAAAAATACCGGAGGGAAAAGAAAAACGGAAAAACTCACTGCTGCTGGCACCACACTCTGGCAGCAGTCTTCTGTCATAAATTGCCTTACCAAGGCTTAACTAAGGACGCCAGTCACAGACAGTGAGTTTGCACATTTATTAACTCAAAGACGTACAAGAACAAAATACACAAAAACACACACTTACAGATAATGGAGGAAAACCGGGAAACACCTGGAGGATACAACAGACGGGGGCTTCATCTAGAAATGAGGAGAACGTAACAATAATGTCCAGAGGAGAAGCAAGACCGCTGCAATGATTCAATACACCGGTCTGCTGAAATAACATAGCAACGATGAGAATCAGGTGTGGGTACATGAGTGAGAACGTAATCAAAACACCAAATGACAGCTGTGCAGCCCGCGAAACAATTTGACAGCCGGAAGCTGCAGAGCACTGTCAAAATAAAAGTACAGACGGAACTAAATCATACAGAATAAAATAGCACAACCCCCAAAAGATATAAACAATACCATACTACAAAATGACACACAATAACTAGACAAAACCATAAGAACACAACTAAGAATACAACTGAATGAATGAATGAATGAATGAATCTTTACTTCGGATAGATTAAAAGTAAAGATTAAAAGAAAGGAACAGAATAATATAACAAAGAGGAAAAAATCCAACAAGGTCAAATCAAACAATAACTCCTCTGATTATACAGTTCAACAAAAGTTATACGAAATGGGTGGTGGCTGAAGCCGCAGCTTATATTGCCCACCCATATTCCATCCAAGAATTCAAAAGAAAAACAAAACAAGAGCGATTACAATTCAGAACGAAGCTAAGACAAAATGTGACAAAAAAAAAAACTAAGCAACACAACACAGACTGAATATGATAATTCTTATGTGATTTTACAAGCCATCTTGTATATATGTTTGGAGTATTTCTTCCTTTAGTTATTGTTTAAATTGTCCAAGCGTTGTACATGATTTTATTGCAGGTCCAGAATCGTTCCATAATCTGACTCCTTGCACTGAGACACAGTGTTGCTTGATGGTAGTTCTCACTGAAGGTTTTTGAAATATACATGTTCCTCTGAAATGATATTGTTCTCATAAATGAACAGACACCAGATACAAAAGATCACAATGAACAAACAAACAAACAAACAGAAAATCAAATCAACCTTTATTGTCATATTGCTGTACATGCAACTGTAGTGCAGGCAAGATGAAATTGCGTTTCTCTCAGCATCCATATAAGTAAAAAAGAACATAATTTAAGACACACACACTCACACATACCTTCACCTCCCACCCCAACACAGCCATTCACACATCCCTGAGATATACTTGAAAACTAACCAGAACTATAATATACAAATAATATACATAATGTCCATAGGTGCAGTAGTATGTATGAGAGATTCCGGATCAAATGTTCAGCATCCTAACAGCTTGTGGAAGGAAGCTGTTAATCAGTCTGGTGGTTCTGCCTCTGATGCTCCAGAATCCTTTGCCAGATGGCAGAAGTTCAAAGTGTTTATGCAGAGGGTGAGAACGGTCCTTGACAATGTTCAGTGCCCTGCTCCTACAACAGTTCTGAAAAAGTTCTTGGTCAGAGGGGAGAGAAACTCCAATTACCCTCTCAGCTCCCTTAACTAGCCTCTGCAGGGCTTTTTTGTCTGACATACTGCAGCTGGAGTACCATATTGCAATGCAGTACTAACTAACTAACTAACTAACCTACACTTATATAGCGCTTTTCTAGTCACAAAGACCACTCAAAGTGCTTTCACTAGTACTAACCCTCTATTCTAAGGGCCTATAGGAAACAGATATCTAGGGACAATTTAGAACAACCAATTAACCTAACATGCATGTCTTTGGATTGTGGGAGGAAACCGGAGTCCCCGGAGTAAACCCACGCAGCACAGGGAGAACATGCAAACTCCACACAGAAAGGTTCCAACCCCTGCCAGCCTGGGGATTTGAACCAGGAACCTTTTAGCTGTAAAGCAACAGTGCTAACCACTGCACCACCGTGCCGCCAGTACGTCAGAACACTCTCCACCACACCTCTGTAGAAGGTCCTGAGGATGCAGAAGGGGAGAGAGGCCTGTTTGAGTTTCCTCAAGAAGTGCAGTCTCTGCTGGGCTCGCTTCCTGATCCCCAAGGAATTCTTGCTCCTGCGAGATCTGCACTCCGAGGAACTTGATGTTCTCCACTCTCTCCACTAAACGGCCGCCGATGCTGAGGGGGACGTGTTCAGGCTGTGACCGCCGGAAGTCGATAATCATCTCCTTCGTTTTGTCCACGTTGAGCGCCAGATTGTTCTCCCTGCACCAGCCCTCCAGGTCTCTAACTCCTTCCCTGTACATTGATTCCTCATCCCTCTGAATAAGTCCCACCACCGTGGTGTCGTCTGCAAACTTAATAATCTGGTTCCCCTCATGTCTGGATACACAGTCATGTGTTAGAAGTGTAAACAACAGTGGACTGAGTACGCAGCCTTGAGGGGATCCGGTGCTCAGCGTGATAGAGTTGGAGATGTTATTTCCAACCCGGACAGACTGAGGTCTCTCGGTCAGGAAATCCAGGATCCAGAGACATGTGGCGGTGCTCAAACCGAGAAGGAGTAACTTCTCTATCAGTCTCTGGGGAATAATGGTGCCGAATGCTGAACTGAAATCAATGTACAGGAGTCTGGTGTAGGTGTCTTTCTGATCCAGGTGGGTGATGACAGAGTGCAGGGTGGTGACTATAGCATCCTCCGTGGAGCGGTTTGAACGATATGCAAGCTGGAGCGGGTCATGTGACGCAGGGAGGCAGGCTGCGATGTGTGGTTTGACAAGCCATTCAAAACACTTCATCACAATTGGTGTCAGTGCAACAGGACGATAGTCATTCAGACAGGACACAACTGGTTTCTTTGCCACCGGTACTATGGTAGAGGTCTTAAAGCATCTGGGAACAATGGCCTGACTCAGGGAGATGTTATAAATGTCAGTCAGGACATCCACCAACTCGCTCGTGCAGTCTCGGAGCACACATCCTGGGATGTTGTCCGGACCTGCAGCTTTACGTGAGTTGACCTTGGTTAGGGTCCTCCGTGTGTCCGCTGTGTTGATGGTGATAGCTGGCCCAACCGATGGTGGAGATGGGCCAGCCCTCCTTCTGATTGTCGGGTTTGATGCTTCAAAACTGGCAAAGAAGTCGTTGAGCCTGTCTGGAAGCGAAGCGTCATCATCATCGACCCCCTGCCTAGACTTATAGTCCGTCAGCGCCCGAACTCCCTGCCACATCCGCTTGGTGTTCCTAGTGTCACAGAGGTGTCCCTGGATTTTCTGCGCATAGGCGCGCTTCGCCATCTTAATTCCCTTTGAGAGCGCAGACCTGGCTGAGTGGAGGGCGATCCTGTCCTTCGCTCTGAAGGCTGCATCTCTGGCTGTGAGCAGCGAGTACACCTCTGCAGTCATCCAGGGCTTATGGTTGCCCCGTGCAGTGATAGTCTTCACTATAGTGACATCCTCTGTGCACTTTGCGATATAGCTGGTGACCGTTTCAGCATACTACTCCACATCTGTCCTGTCTTTCTGGGAGGCTGCTATTTTGAAAAACCTCCCAGTCTGTGTGCAGAAAACAGTCTTTCATTGCTGAGGTTGCACCCTCTGGCCAAATCCTGATTTGTTTCACTGCCGGCCTGCTGCGCTTCAGTAAAGGTTTGTAGGCAGGCACCAGCATCACAGATAGGTGGTCAGAAAGGCCAAGGTGGGGGCGAGGTGTTGCCTTATAAGCATCTGTGTTTGTGTACACTAAGTCCAACATATTCTGTCCTCTGGTCTTAAAGTCTACACATTGTTTAAACTTGGGGAGCACAGTCTTTAAACTGGTGTGGTTAAAATCCCCCGCAACCACCACAAAGCTGTCCGGGTGTGAAGTTTGAATTTCACTAATGGAATCGTGCAGCTCTCCGAGTGCCTCTTTAGCATTAGCTTTAGCATTAGCGCTCGGCACTATGTAAACAGCAGCTACAAACACGTTGGAACACACGTTGGAACATCAACAGCAGCTCCATTCACGTTGTTGAATTCCCTCGGCAGATAAAATGGCCGACAATTTACAATAAGGAACTCCGCCAACGGAGAGCAGTGTTTAGATACTAACATGGCATTAACACACCAGTTCTTGTCAACATAGATGCATAGCCCCCCCCCCCCCCCCCCGCGGCTCTTACCGGAGCTCGCAGCTTCTCTGTCCGCCCGGAACGATGTCGTACCCTCCAGTTGAATGGCCGCGTCAGGGATGCTGTCGTAGAGCCATGTCTCCGTGAACGCAAGCACACAGCAGTCCCTCCACTCTCTCCGGGTTTCTCTCAGCAGACGCAGCTCGTCCAGCTTGTTGTCGAGGGAGCGGACATTAGAGAGAAGAAGTGGCGGTACTGCTGGTCTGGAGGGGTTAGCCTTTAGCCTAGCATGAATCCCAGTCCTTTTTCCTCGCTTTTGCTTGCGTTCGCTCCGCTTACGCCTCCTCCTTTCCCGGGTAGCTCCCAGTGGAAACTCCGACAGAATTCCATGCTGGCGTAGAATGTCCAAGTCACAACCGAGCACCGCGATTCTTGCAGCGTGCAGTACCTTGATGTTTAATAAGGTCTCACGGTTGTAAGTTTTACAGAATGTACGTCTGGGATGATCAAAACTCTCACACTCACTGATGCCAAGAGGGGCCGCTGCGTCCATGCGCGCCACCATCATTGTATTGTAAAGGGCTAAACTAAAGACTGGAACTGAGCACGGCCCCCACCTGTGCTCAGGATCATGACAGTGCCCCCCCCCCCCTCGCTGGGTGGACCCCAGACACCCCAGGGCAACATTAAAAAAGGAAAAGACCCTCCCACACACACAAAGAAGACCCTCCCTCCCAACAATGAAAACAATCCACCCCGGGGAGGAGGGGATCCAAGCACAGAGGGAATGAAGCAAAACAAGAAAAAACAAGAAAAAAACACACTCATGACCCACAACACTGAACAATGAGGCAAACTCTGGGACATCCAGGTACCATCATCAGACCGTTCTTGTTGCTCGTTGCTGTTGCTTGTTAACTGTCATGATCCTGAGCACGGCCCCCAGCCGTGCTCAGAATCATGACAGTTAGCAAGTGTCATAACTCTGGCTCTCACGAGCCAGGAAAGGAGATACGAGGGCGACCAGTGAGTTAGCGTAGTTTATTAACAAAACACACACTACACAAAATAACGAACAGAAAAGTAAAGAGCCACGTGGGGCTAAAACACACACAGAACTAAGGGAAACATACCACCCAGGGAGAAAGGCTAGAGAGGCGGCGAGGGAAGAATACACGCCGAGTCACAACACTTACTTTGGGTGAAGCGCCGAGGTAACGGCGGACTGAAGCTAGACGTAGGAGCTAACAGTCGTGGGAACACAAGGAACGTCTTCCCATAGCGAGGTCGCAGCGACGAGTAACTCTCGGCTGCTCGCTTAAATGGGGGAGATGATTTGGAAATAGGAGACAGCTGTCCCAGCGCAGCTGAACTAGACAGCTGGCAATCAGCTGGGCGCTGTCAAAGAGCGGGCCATGGAAGACCCGGCACGGACTACCCCGGAGCAGGAGCGAACTGGACAACCTGAACGCAGAGAAAAGATAGTTCAGGTCGTGACAGTACTCCTCCCCCGAGCCGCGCCTCCTGGAGCGGCCTAAACCCCCCCCCCCCCCGAGGGAAGAGCAGGGAGGGCGGTGGGGGCCAGATCTGGGAGAAAGGGAGGGACCAGAAAAAGGAGGCAGGGGGAAAAAAAAAAACAAAAAAAAAACCTAGATACAGTATAGGGTCAGATACCATAATAATCTTAACCCCCCCCCCCCAAAAAAAACCATCACCCCCTCCCCTGCAGAGGCCAGACGGTCTGTGCAGGTGACCACAGGAGGTGGGGAGAAACGACAAGAACCAAAATGCAGAGACATAGCGACACAGTCATGGAAAAAGTTCACAATAACTTAGGGTGAGGACAATAAAAAAAAAACTCATGTCCCCAAGGCCAAAAACTACAAAACTCTGAAAAAATAGACTTACACAAGTAAACCCCGACCAAAACAGAATATACAAAGGATGCAAACCGGGCATAAGATCCAAAAATAGAGCCTGGAACTGCAAATTGGCATGAAGATAAAAATACAAAAGGAACAACTCCTCAAACACGTATTAGCACAAAAGTGTCACTAAACAGTCTGGAGGAGGATATAAATACAGGAAAACAAGACTACTCGGAATGAGGCCAGGCAATGTGAAGCAAATGCTACTTAAAGAGAAATTAGAATAGGATCATACTGGGATTATAAAACAAAGAAAATAGTCCAAGGAAATTTTAACTGGGATAACCCCACAATAAGGACTCTAGGGCAGAGAGTTCTTTGATGTCCTGAAAAGTATTAAATTAGGGAGGACAATCAAACGCAAGGCAACAAACAGTCAGTCAATTCTTCCAGGACGTCAGCAGGTGGAGCGGGGCAGGCGATGACAGCTTGTCCGGCGGGCGGCCCGAACACCACCAGGCCAGGAACCACACCACCAGTTCGGGTGGCCTACCCGAGTCCCAGGCTAGGAGACACAGTTTCTCCGGAGGCCGACCCAGATCACCGAACCAGCCAGATGGCTTCCCAGGCGGTCGTCCCGTGACCTCAGACCACGGAGAGCTGAGGGAGAAGTCTTGGTGCAGCTTCCTCCCTGAGGGAAAAGGCAGGAGGAAACTGACCCAGGTGAGAAAAACCCCCACAGTAGTAGGGGGAGAAGAGATGGAGGCCAGGGGCAAAGTTAGCCTGCCATCTAATGGCAACAAGGGTAGGGGGAAACTGGCCCGGGTGAGAGGAACCCCAACAGCGGCAGGAGGAGAAATGATGGAGGCAAGGGACGAAGTCAGCCTGACGTCAGGCGAACACAATCCTCCAGCTCCCACACTAACCGTTACCCAGGCCGGCGCAGCACCCCCGGTGGACCCCGATCGGGCCGGCGCAGCACCCCCGGTGGACCCCAGCTGGACCGAGACAACACTCCCGGTGGACCCCAGCTGGACCGAGACAACACTCCCGGTGGACCCCAGCTGGACCGAGACAGCACTCCCGGTGGACCCCAGCTGGACCGGCGAAACACTCCCGGTGGACCCCAGCTGGACCGAGACAGCACTCCCGGTGGACTCCAGCTGGACCGAGACAGCACTCCCGGTGGACTCCAGCTGGACCGAGACAGCACTCCCGGGCGCAGCATCTGAGGCGAACACCGTGCAGGGAACCGGAACCTCCGAGATGGCACCCAGAGCATGTTCGTCTCCGGTGACCCTGGGGAGAGGCTCAGAGGGACAAAAGGAACCGGGATCAGGATCACCGGCAGCGGCAGAGCCCGGCGGAACAGGCTCGAGCGCAGCAGACGGCTGCACCCGGCCCGCCCCCCCCGAGAGACAGGCAATAATGCTCCAGAATAGAGAAGAGAAAAACAAAATAGAGCACTTGCCTGATCTCGGGTTCTACCGCCATCCAGGACTTCGATGCTCCGGGCTCAGCGTGCAGGACTCCGTCCTCCGGCTCCAACTCGACTGCGAATGGCTCCGCAGCCGGCATGATGGTTTCCACAGTCAAACGACCTCCAAACGCCGAAGACCGCGTCGACAGCCCACCTGGCGTGGGGGCAGGAGATCTGGACTCTGCTGGGCCGAACCATTCCTCCGTGGAGACCCGGGGACGCTTAATCGTCAGCGCTGGCTCCAACAGGCAGTTCGACCTTCTCCTCTGCCCATGACGTGGCTGCGGGGCTGGGACAAAACCCTCCAGGGCCGCAGGCCGCCTCCTCCTCGCGCAGCGGTGTACATCTGGCACCAGGGCACACTCAAGGGGAAGAGACACAGAGGACGCAGGTTCATATTCAGTTTTTGCAGCGGGAGGAGAGAGCTCAGGGGACTGTGAACCCTGAACTCCTCCCCCAGGAATCAAACAAGGCAATTCACTCATAATGGGAGGAGAATGAAAGAACACTTGCCTGATTCCCGGAGGGCCGGTGGACCCCGCTACAAGGGACTCGAGTCTCTCTTCTCCCAACCGGATAGAAGTGGGGAACCCCCCGGACAGATGAGGCGGTGCTACCCGCACCGGATCGGGACCTGGAACACCTGGAGATGAATTTGCGCTTCTCCCAGCGGCCGGAGTGAATGACGAAGAAGGGGGTGAAACAGCTGAGGAGAGCTGGGGGCCCAAAGCTGACGGGACAGCGGGGAGAGCGGGCCCAGGAGCGGGAGCAGCTGATTCACTTCTTCTGCGAGACACGGGAGCAACAGCAGGCTGGGAGGCGGAATTCGTGTGGTTTCCTGGAGCGGGATCCGGACGGGACTCTCGCTGAAATGAGTGGGGAATTTGGGAGCGACGTCTTCTGAACGTGAGGTCGGGAAAACGCCGCTCCTGTGCGATGAGCGAAGCCAACAGGTCAGCGTATTCCGGATAATTGTTCAGCTCCGGGTTCTTCTCGACCAGCCTGACCGCCGCAATCACGTTCTTCATGGCTACGGGGGGAACGGCGGCGGAAGAAGCGGCTGCCACTCGATCCGCAATGCGCATCGCTGTCATTCTCATCTTCTCCGGGGGAAACCCGGTTGACGTCACTCTATCCTGGGGATCACCTCTGGGTGAGGCGAACTCCTGGACTGGATCGGCGGCAGGAGCGGGATTCCGAAGCGAGGAGCGAAGGCATTCTGTCCTCGGCTTCCTGCCGGAGTTCTCCTCCAGCCTACGGAGCCTCTCCCAGGCCACAGAGATGTCTGCCCTCCTCGCCTTAACCTCGGGGAGAAGGAAGTAGCGAGAAAAGCAGTTAAGCATACCCTCGGCGAGCTCCAGGCGCCAGCGTATCTCGCTGGGGGCCTCGTAGAGGTCCGTGGTGAACAACGTTCCGTCCACAAGGTCCAGAGTCTCCGAGAGATCGTGGCCTGGGTGCCGCATGAGTCTCTTGGAAGGAGACATGATACTGGCTCGCCCGTACCCAGAGGAAGAGAAAAAAAGGCGTCGAGTCCTTACAGCCAACTCACGGTCGCGGCCGTCTCACTAGGGCTGCGACCTACTGTCATAACTCTGGCTCTCACGAGCCAGGAAAGGAGATACGAGGGCGACCAGTGAGTTAGCGTAGTTTATTAACAAAACACACACTACACAAAATAACGAACAGAAAAGTAAAGAGCCACGTGGGGCTAAAACACACACAGAACTAAGGGAAACATACCACCCAGGGAGAAAGGCTAGAGAGGCGGCGAGGGAAGAATACACGCCGAGTCACAACACTTACTTTGGGTGAAGCGCCGAGGTAACGGCGGACTGAAGCTAGACGTAGGAGCTAACAGTCGTGGGAACACAAGGAACGTCTTCCCATAGCGAGGTCGCAGCGACGAGTAACTCTCGGCTGCTCGCTTAAATGGGGGAGATGATTTGGAAATAGGAGACAGCTGTCCCAGCGCAGCTGAACTAGACAGCTGGCAATCAGCTGGGCGCTGTCAAAGAGCGGGCCATGGAAGACCCGGCACGGACTACCCCGGAGCAGGAGCGAACTGGACAACCTGAACGCAGAGAAAAGATAGTTCAGGTCGTGACAGCAAGCAAACAGCTGCAATCTGTAATGATGGTCTATAAACACTATGAGGTACATTTTTGGAACAAGTATTATAAAAACAAAAGCAGAACGTGTTGAACCCCAAAATGTACTATTAAATTGCATTTCCCATCTGTCCAATGTACTCAATATGACATACTTTGCAAATTTTTGTAATTGCAGTCAATGTGCAATCTCTACATATTGCAGTAAATTGTGCTGGCATCATGTAGCACTGCAGAAGTTGAGTCAGTCACTGTGTCATGCGGTGACCTGCACGTCAGTGGATGTTCAGAAGTATCCTGAGGTGTGTTGTTGTTCTACGGATGGGCCATAGCAGCTGGTGGGTTGTGGAGGGGGGGTATATGAGGGGATTGTTGGGGTTGAGGACATCCACTGCGGCTGCGAAGGATGTGATAGCATAGAATAGGCTTTATTGTCATTGTACAGTAGTACAGTACAACGAAACTCTGGATTGGGCCACTAGTGCTTTTGCCATAATTTGCATGAACATTCCATTCCGCCATCATGTCGCTAAATGTTTTAAAAACCTTGGTATTCTTCTGTATAGCCACAAGCAGCTGAGAAATCTGGTCCTCAGACCAAATATCTATCAGAGCCTGCATCTCCTCACTACTCCAAGTCTGTCCACGAGACATTTTTTTAACTTTTCTCCTCGGCTTTCTCCAGTAAAAGGATTTCTTGGAACTGCACAGTTGTCATTATTGTTATTTTCTACCCAAAATGTATTACAGTAAACGTTGTTTCCTCTTCTCACTACATGTCACTATGGTCACAAACGCCGAGGGGTACATCTGCTGGATACTCCATTTGGATTCACACAGCAAGCAGAGTGCACCAGACTTTGTTTGCAAGCGAACCGAGACCCCTATTTTTGAGGGCTCCAGATTTCACTTGTTTGGTGTGCAAGAGTTCCAACGCACGTTCAGACGGTACCAAATGAAAGGAGCTATCTGTGGATAGTCCTTTGGTCCGGACCAAACAGCGGCCATCTGAATGTGCCATTAGTTACACTGTACCTGACAGGGGTGAGAATGAGGGAGGGAGTTGAGGGGATTTGAAGTGATCCGGATGAGGGGTGGAAAGTGGTGAAGTGCTTCGAGAGAGTGGTGCTTCCCCTCATTCAGGACAGCATACCGGGCACCCTGCATTTTTCCTACCGGTCCAACAGGTCCACCTCAGATGCCATCGCTGTAGCATTCCATTATTCTCTCTCCCACCTGGAAGATAAAGACTCCTAAATTAGGATGCTCTTTGTCGACTACAGCTCCGCCTTCAACACAGTCATCCCCCACAAACTCACCGTCAAACTGTTTTCACTTGGCCTGCACCCCACCCTCTGTGACTGGCTACTGGACTTTCTAACTGGCAGGCCCCAGTCTGTCAGGATGGGTAACAGGACCTTAGCCAGCATCATCACAAACACAGGTGTCCCACAGGGTTGTGTTCTCAGCCCCATCCTCTACAGCCTCTTCACCCATGACTGTGTTGCCTCCCACAAGGACAATATCATCCTAAAATTGCGCATGACACAGCAGTGAAAGGACGTATCACTGGTGATGACGAAGCATCATACAGGAGGGAGGTGGCCAACCTGGTGTCATGGTGTGAGGACAACAACCTCACCCTCAACATGGACAAGACAAAGGAGATGATAGTGGACATGAGGAAAGAGAGGAGGAGACCCCATCGGCCGTTGTTCATCCGGAGGCTTGAGGTGGAGAGGTTGAGCAGCTTTAAATACCTGGGCATCCACATCAGCGAGGACCTTAAGCGGACACACAACACCACAGAGCTGGTTAAGAGAGCTCAACAGCGACTGTACTTTCTAAGGAGGCTGAAGAAGTTTGGCATTGACTTTAACTTCCGGCTTCGAGAGAGAGCAGACGCCTTTTCTAATCCTCTCTTTTTCCTTCTGATCCCAGCTTGCAATGTTGCGTTTTTGTCTGTGTTTAGTCGCTCTTGTCTGCTGAATCTTAATCTAAACGGAAATTATGGATTTGGTAGCGGCTTAAACGGGCTATTGTCACTATTTTTTCAACAAGAATCGGGCCAAGGGGGAGCCCAAGAATTGGAACCTGCTGAGTGTATGATTCGACTGGAGATGCAGAAGACATCTATTGGCTACGACACAGGATTCTATTTTTGGCTCTGGAGTTTCCTGGTGTTTGTTTCAAAATTGAGGAAGATGGGAGCTGTTCAAATGCGGATCCAGGCAAACTCCTTCACCAATTCGACTAGTTGGGGAGGCACGAGGCGGCATGGCGAACTGAATGGAGATTCAGATGGTGGAATACATCTTGAAGTCGCTAGTGCTCTTCAGAGTATGTTAATGTTTAAGCCTGCACATGGAAATTCTGAAGCACAGAATTGCTCGGGTGAGGAAATTCTATTCTCTGAGTGCTGTGCAGATTTGACCTTCTTTGGTGCCCGGTATTTACATTCCTCCTGCAAGATAAGTGATAGGAGCGGCTCTTAACCCAAGCAATCGACAGACAGCTGCTGTTTTCAGCGGATGAACTTCTCAGGGACAGTCCATGTGCCTTTATTTGCAAGCGAAGAGACAGACTCCGGACTTGTTTATAAGTCACATGACTTTAACATCTTGCCTGGAGGTGCCCTCTGCTGTTCACTAGCAACTGTCACACCTACACTACACAAATGCACACAACATTACACGAACTGACACACATATACTGACTCATATATACACTGTCTCTCTCAACTCTTGTTTGTGTGATCTATTGTCTGCCTGTTAATTGTGCATGAGGGTTTTTTTCTGTGTAGTCAAAATTTGGCTCATTGATACGAGCGTTATTCTGATTACTATGTTTTTTCTCTCTCCTATTGTGTTTTCCTCCCCCTCCCTTCCCCTCTTTACCTCCACTGTTGACAGGCGCCTTGTATGGCGACGCGTCATTGGATGCGCCTAACGTGTGCGTCCAATGTCAAGTCAAATTCCTCGTGTGTTTACTTGTAAATATACTTGGCAATAAAGCTGATTCTGATTCTGATTCTGATTCTGGCATGTCCTCCAGGATCCTCAACAATGTCACAAGCTCCTGTGCGCCATTACACAGCGCATGAGGGAGAGAATGAAAAACCCAATTGCAGGAGTAGAGAGTGCCAAGTTTACTTCAGTTCAGATGAGGTCCATTTCAGCCAGGAGAGCCCACCTACGTTCCTCCATCTCCTCCCGTGATGGGGCGGAGCATTGCTCGGAGCGGGGAGGCGAAGCTGCAGTTCGCAGGATTGGACGTTTCTTGTTCCGGTGCTTCCTCCCTCTCCTCCTCTTGGGTGACGCGGGGATGAGGTAATCCGGAACGCGGAGCACTGTGCCGGGAAGCGGGTCACCTACGCAGAGAGACCCTGCGTCCTCGGGAAAGGAGAGCAAAGTGGCCACGAGGAGCCCGAGCACCGGAAGATCCTCAGCCGATTCCTCACATGGCGCGGTGAAGCTGTCCCGAAGGATCTCCATCGCCTCCGGATGATCCCAGAGGCTGTCTTGCCCCATCACCCTCCTCGCGGTGTCCCGAGCCTGAGGAACTGTCGGAGAGGGACAGGGCCTCTGCGTCCAGGAGAGAACCTCCTCCAGTAGACACAATGAGCGCTGCTCCCTATCTAACTCCATCTCTGTCTTCTTGTCCACAGACTGGGTGGACTCTGGCCTGGGAGATGAAGGGAATCCGAGGAGGGAGGAAGTCCTTCTCTGACGGGAGCGTTTCTTCTGGCAAGGGGCCGGCTTTGATCGCGGAGAGGCATCCTCCGGCTCCACGTCAGGAACAGGAAGGATGACGGAGAGGATGGCATCTACCCTATGGATTCCCCGGAGGTGAGGGTAGTGCCGCTCCAAGTCCTCTGCAACGAGTCATGCCCACTCCCAGTCCTCGGGAAACCGAGACCACTGAAAGGCAAAGCCCGCCTCCTCCTACAAATCCTGGGCTTCCTGCTCCTCGTCTGTCCAAGTCACCGTGTCCACGTATGAGGGGGAAAAAAAAGGAGAAGGGAAAAAAAAACACAACTCTACTCCGCTGGGGGTTTTTTTTACAGTCAGGGCATTCTGTCACAAGCTCCTGTGTGCCATTACACGGCGCACGAGGGAGAGAATGAAAAACCCAATCACAGGAGTGGAGAGTGCCGAGTTTATTTCAGTTCACAAAATAAGTCGAATGATCACTACAAACAGTTCAGTCAAACCACACAAGATTATGGAGAGGTGTAATGACAGGATTGACCACCAAACATACAGGGCTTCTGCCGAATGCTCTACAGCCTGGTGAAAATGGAGTCCAGTGCTGCAGTGCTGCGTTGGGCAAAAAACAGGAAAGGCGAGCAGCCTAGTGCCACAGGGCTGCTAACACAGGAGAAAAGGCTAAAGGTCTGGAGCTAGGTCTGGAGCTAACTCGGGGTGAGACGTGCAGTATGGAGGAAGAGACAGAGAAGCGGGACCAGCCGAAACACCAAGGAATGGATCGTCTTAAAATGTCAGGCTGAGTTGAATGCAGGGAGTGAATACCATACGCAGAGGAACACGCTGCCACGTATGAAGGGGAATGCCCCGACAATCTCCTTCCTCAGCAGCGGCAAACAAATACTCCAGAAGCTAATGAGGAAAGAGATTGCCGGTGTGAGAATGCGTGGGCAGAACTGGTTGGAACAGGTGAGTGAGAGGGCATGTGAATGAGAGTGAATGGAGCGTGTGTGTGTGCGTGTGGGTGTGTGTATGTGTGTGAGCACCGTGACAGAGCAGCTGATGGTGCTTGACAAGAGGAGAGGGCGTGCCAGAGCTGTCAGGAGGAAACTAGGACAAATCATAACAATAAGTCAGAACCAGGTTTGGCCTCCAAACCCAGATTCATGACAAACAATTTCTAGAGCTGCATCATTGAGAGCATCCTGACCAACTGCATCACTGCGTGGTACAGCAGCACCACTGCCCTAGACTGCAAACACCTGCAGAGAGTGGTGAAGACAGCGGAGAAGATCATCAGGACTCCACTCCTCTCTGCAGAGCATCTACCACTGCAGAGTCCAAAGGAGAGCTGACGCCATCCTCCGGGACCCCACCCACCCCCAACACAGACTGTTCATACTTCTACCCTCAGGCCGGAGGTACAGAAGTGTGAAATGCAGGACAACCAGACTGAAAAAACTCCTCCTTTCCCACTGCCATCAGACTCCTGAACAGATAACAACTCCCAAAACTCAGTAACACAGCTTTGCATATAGGAACTCACACACCGGCTGCTAAATTTGCACACTGCTCACCTGTACAGTAGATATAGTCTCACCCATCTGATGTCCATATCATCTCTGCTGCTACTTATCATGCACAGTCTACTGCAACTGCCGTTATAGAAATTAGCACCGGGTACTAATTTGTAATTTGTAATTATACACTGCTCTTTGCACAATGCTCATTTGCACACTGTACATAGTGTTATAAGTACTCATTAGTTTTAGTATTTAGTATCAAGGTGTGCTAAGGAGTCCTAACTGCCTAACTGTGTGTTAGGGTGTGTGTTATTAGCATCCATTAGTATTAGGATTGAGTTACTGTGTTAGTGTGTCATGACCTTATTAGAATTGTTGTTTCTGTACCTATTACCTTGGCATTCCTTTGGAGAGCAAAGTAAGAATTTCATTGCTCAGGGAATGTAGCGTTTCTTGACTGTGCACATGATAATAAAGCCTTTGAATCTTGAATCTGGAGGGGGGGGACAAAAACAATTGCTGCTTCTGAGCTTAATAGATGACATCATGAGAAAAGAACATTATGTAGCAATACTGAAGCAACGTCTCAAGGCATCAGTCAGAACACAGTCAGAAACTGGTGTCTGGTTATGCATCAAAACACACACTTTTTCTCATTTCTTCCTGACATGATAGATAGATAGATAGATAGATAGATAGATAGATAGATAGATAGATAGATAGATAGGCAGACAAAGCTTCAGGTAAAAGTGAACTTTTGTAGCAGAGATGTACAATATTCACCCAATCTGGGATGATTATGTGCTAATTACAACAGAACAAAGCAAACAAATTAAAACACCAAGTGTTAGAGGTCTGTGACTGAAGTTGCTATTTGAAATGCTGAGGGGACAAAGATGTTAGATCAGAAAGTCACAATCATTATCATCCATTATTCAAAACTTTTAAAAGGGACCTGCAGAACTCTCAGGAAAAAAGCTCAAATTAATACTCAGCCTACAGCTTGCCTTTCTTTGCTCATGAGTGAAGGATGAGACTATTGATTTCTCAGACAGTGAGTGCATGAGAATGTAAGAGAGCATGTGTGAAACTAAATATTAGCTGACAGTGTCTTGCCACATTTTCATTTCAGTGATTACCTCAACTACAGTGCCGGGAGCTAGGTGCATCTTAATGGCAAACATGATGGGGATCCAGATGACAGAGCAGATGACCATGAGCCAGCCCAGGACCATGGACCAGGTGGGGTAGGTGTAGTCCTCATATGTCATCACCTTCCACTGGTACAGACTCAGTCCCAGAATGCCCTGCAAATAAAATTCACATCAAGTAAATGTTACACATTTTTACTTCTAGGGCTGCTGTTGCCTGACGGTTCTGGTCTTCACAGATGACGAACATATCGCAAAATGCAATGCACCAAACTCTGTGGGGACAATTAAAGGAAATCTAAAGAGGTCTAAAGGCAACAGAAGAAATTACATCTTTCATTTTATAGCAGTTTCCCAATGTTTATCAATTTTCAATTTTTTAAAAAAGAAACAGACTCTTGAATAAAATGAATGAAGATTGAATGATGAATGTATTGAACGATGCTTATCCTCTACATGCCATATTATCAGCTTTTAATAGGTTATGGAGCCCAGGAAAGTTGGATACATACATGATGTATTATGCAAGAAGCTAAATGAAGCAGCATGGAGATAACTGAAAAGGTTCTACATGCAACATAGGAGTCAATGAAGCAAACAAGCCAGAGTGACATGCTATAAAAATGGAATAAATGGACAAAAAGCAAAAAAATTTCCTGAAGAGTGTGGTGCAGCTATTGCAAAAGCAATACACATCAAGAGTCCTTGTGCAAAGAGAAAGGGGGGTTGGGAGCAAGATGGCATCAGAAAAGTTGCAGAAGACGAAAATAGTGACTATTACTTCAAGGCAAAACACACAAAGAATGACAGACCACCTAGCAATGTAAAGTGGAAAGGCATCATGGTAGATGCAGGAGCAACAACCCACATCATAAACGACATCAGAAAGTTTTAAAGCTTCAAAGATATTATGACCCGAGCGTCGGTTCTGATCGCGCTCAGGCTAAGCTATGTCTCGCTGCCGGCCTTGACAGCTGCGGGCGGTATTCTGGCCTCTCCGGGCTCTTATTGTGAAAGTGCTTGGTGGGGCTTCCGCCTGTCAATGGTCGGTCAGCTGAGTGTCATTATCGTCATTAGTGCTTCGTCCATTTAAGTCCTGCACTGGCGTCGGTAAGACGCAGCAGTGTCTGATCACTTTTCTGGTCACGTATCTGGGCACTAACCTGTTCACTTACCTGTTCACCCACCGTCACGTTGCGGATGCCTGGACTGTTTTCACACCTTGTCTGCTTTGGGCTTGACCGTCGTTCCCCGGTACCAGTAAGTGTGCTGTATTAGCCTTATTCCTCCCGGCATGAATTGATCTGTAAGTCCCTGCCTTAGCAGCCTGTGTGCTATTATTACCAAGCTTGTCTGTGTGTGACTGTCTCCTGCTCTGGACCTATAGTGTGCTGTATAGCCCTATGCCTCCTGTTCTGTGAAGAGTCTTGTCATTATCTCAGCAGCTTGTGTTATCACCCTTTTCACCGTAAATAAACTCACTGAAAACTCACTGGTGACTCTGTGCGTCTTATGGTGGCTCGCGAGGGCCACCACATGACAGTACACTGCTGCCAAAACAGCGTTTACGGTGACGCCAACCCGAGACGCTCTTCACCAGTGGGTTTGAGTTTTGGACGTTGCTTTTCCCTGTCTGGGTCCTGTGTATGTGAGGAATGCCGTCACCGAAGAGCCACGTGCTGACAGGTGTTTTGGAAGCCGTGGATGAGCTGCTCCTCTCCGCTTCCCTGCTGGACTATGACAACGGCATACATTGGTACCTGGACGCCGCCGAAGATGTTCTCTGTCATCTCTCTCCCCGCTACGCCAACCACCCGGAAGTCGACGCGAGGAGGGAGGACATTGCTGCACAACGCAAAATATTCCTGATGATGGAAGAGGAACGCGGCATGAAGCAGGAGAAGAGGCACTCCTGCTCTTTGCCTATGGATCCCGATCCTGCCCTCGATCCGTTTCGGGAGTTCGCACCATCTGGGGGCCGGCGAAGGCGTCGGCGTCACGGCTGGGCGCATCTTCGGCAAGCTCCTGCTCCGGATCCAGCTCCGGGCCGCCGGGATGACCCCCTCAACCAGCCAGCTGCTGAGAGTGAGCTGAGTCCTGTACCGGTGGGCTCCGTCCTTGGATCCTTTTTTACCATCCAGCGAGCGAGGGAAGGAGCAACGTCCGCTACAGCTGACAACATCCTCCCCCCGGGAGACAGGCAAGTCCAAGTTCACTTTCCTATTGATAATAGTGATCTGTCTTGTCTGACTCCTGGGGGTGAAGCTCGGGGTTTGCAGCTCCCTGAGTCCCTTTTCCCAGCTGTAGCCACTTGTATTAAACCTGCTGCCTCTGTGTCTCCTCCTGCGGAGCGGTCCTCAGTGTCAGTCCCACGCCGTCGAACGAGGGGGAGGCCTGCAGCTCTGGGAAATATCCCGGCCCTGCAGCCTTGCTTTGGACAGAGAAGAACGGACTGCAATGAGGAGCCAGAGCCGACGAGAGAGCGTCCCCAGGGTTCCTCAGGGATGCAGCCCGAGTCAGCAGGTCCAGGGTCCTCTGCCCCCACGCCATACGGGTTATTGGCGTGGACGCCAGCGTGTGAGGATCCAGCTGCAGAGACCATCAGGCCGGCTGTGGAACCCGACGCAGCCGAGTGGGAGCCCGACGACGAGCTTCTTCTTGAACCTGGATCGGCGAAGTCCTGGACGGCTCCAGAGCCCGAGTGCAGGCAAGTGCTCTTTCTTGTTTTCCTGTATGGTGTGTTAGAGCATTTTTGCCTGCCTCATGGGGAGGCGAGTGAGGGGCAGCCGTCCGCTGCACCCGAGCTCGTCTCGCTGGGCTCTGGCACTGCCGGTGGAACTGATCCCGGTCCTCTCCTGTTTTCTGAACACCTCCACAGCGTTACCGGTCCGGAGCCAGTCAAGGTCACGGTACTGGGGGTTCCAGGTTTGGAGATGGAGGTCGTCGCCGGAGCAGTCCCGACCCAGTCGGGGTCCGACGTGTGGGCTGAGATGACCCAGTCGGGGTCCGACGCGTGGGCCGAGGTGACCCAGTCGGGGTCCGACGTGTGGGCTGAGGTGACCCAGTCAGGGTCCGACGCGTGGGCCGAGGTGACCCAGTCGGGGTCCGACGCGTGGGCCGAGGTGACCCAGTCGGGGTCCGACGTGGGTGCAGCAGTGACCCAGTCGGGGTCCGACGTGGGCGCAACGATGACCCAATCGGGGTCCTGACGAGGTCCAGGTTTTTGGTTGTCCCCCTCTCAGGAGCCGCCAGCTGGGGGCCATTAGAGGGTTTTGTTTGGCAGATCGGCGCTCTCCTGCCTTGTCGTTTTCAGGTGAGCGGCTGCATGCAATCCCTCCACGGTCCTGTTGGTCGTGGGATGCGGGTCGGCCACCCGAGGAACTGCTTGGTGCGTTCGGCGTCTTGGGTTGGCCACCCAATAAACTGTGCTTGTTACGGGGTGACCTGGTTCGGCCACCAGAGGACTTGTTTCTGGGGGCCCGGGACTGGGGCAGGCCACCTGATCATGTACTGTGCGACTTTCTGTGGGCCCATACGGTGCCAAGTCATGTTTAGTATGTCTAGCAATTTTTGTTGTTTCACGTAGTCACAGTCATAGTCAAGTCTAAGCAATTTTAGATTGCCTCTTGTTCTTTTTTTTGTGAGCCACAGTCATAGTCATAGTCAAGTCTAAGCAATTTCAGATTGCCTCTTGTTCTTTTTTTTGGAGGCCATAGTTTAGTTATAGTCAAGTCAGAGCAATTTTGGATTGCCTCATGTTTTTTTTTTTTTTGGAAAGCCACTGTCTTGCCATAGCCAAGTTAGGTCAGGGCAATCTGGTTTGCCCCATGTGTTTTGCAGTACTTAGTCTGGTTTTGTTTTGCTATTGTTCTTTTCTCCCCTCTTCTTTTTGAGGGGTTATGGTCAAGTCTTGTCTTTGTTGTTTTGTTCTCCACTCTTTCTTTGAGGGGCTATAGTACGGGGTTTTGTTCATAGTTCCCAGGGGTTTACATGTATTTTTGGTCTCGTGTGTGTTTGTTTTTTCATAGTCGCCGTGTTTAGCACGTATTTCTTTTGTGTCCATAGTTACAGTCATGTATTCTTTTTATAGTCATGTGTTCCCACAGTTAGTCATGTATTTCTTTTTTTTTTTCCCCAGAGTCATGTATTTGTATTTATTTCTTGTTTGTTTCCATAGTTATCGTGTGTTTCCATGTATTTCTTGTATGGTTTTTTTTGGTTTGGTCTTTGTCTTGTTCATAGGTTGGTTTCTCTCCCTCCGCACCTGTCCCCCAACCTCCCACCCTGGGGGGGGGGGCAGGGGGGGCAGGGTGGTTCCTTGGGGCGTTCGGAGTCCGCCCGTGGAGGGAGGGTACTGTTATGACCCGAGCGTCGGTTCTGATCGCGCTCGGGCTAAGCTATGTCTCGCTGCCGGTCTTGACAGCTGGGGGCGGTATTCTGGCCTCTCCGGGCTCTTATTGTGAAAGTGCTCGGTGGGGCTTCCGCCTGTCACCCTTTTCACCGTAAATAAACTCACTGAAAACTCACTGGTGACTCTGTGCGTCTTATGGTGGCTCGTGAGGGCCACCACATGACAAAAGAGTCATTCCAGCCTGAGACTCATTTGATGGAGTTAGCCAACAGAAGCAGATGCAGCAGTATAGCCCAACAATAAGGGACAGCAATGATGCAGCTACTAGAAAATGCTGGATGACAGCACAGAGCACATCTACGAGATGCCCTGTACATGCTATTGACCCACATGACATCTTTTCATGGCAAGTACAACAAAAGGAGGAGCAACGATCACCTTAAGAAAGGAGACAGTTGCATGACTACTAAGGACAGCAGCAAGTTTGACATTTGAAGTGGTATTCTGTATTACGAATCATTTAGAAGAATATTGGCCAGTGTAAATGGTACAGATATTTGCAGATGACAACAGGGGTATGTTGTCTGAGTATTATCCAGAAAGAGAAAGAAATACAAATGTCTGAGTCAAATATAGATTATGGTGATACTGATGAATACCGCACAGTAAATAATGATAATGAAAATGTTAGATGTCAGATAAAAGTGATGTTTCTGAGATTTTGCCTGAACAGACTGAATACATTCAGCCAAGTAAAGACACTGTAATGAAAAGGAACCCACCAAGGACTAGGATGAATCTAGTTCATCAACAGGAGTTTGAGACTTAGACTACAGAAGATAATCTCCAAATGTGTGCAGATTTTTGTTACACAGCAGTGTGTGATATCCAACAAACCTACAAGAATGTCATCATACCAGTAAATTCAAGACAGTGGAATGAAGCCATGAATGAGGAGATGAGATCATTGGAGGTGAACAAGACCTACGGTCTCATCCAGTTGCCACCAGGCAAAAAGGCAGTGAGGGGAAAATGGATCAATGCCCTCAAGAGTAACATTGATGGATTAGAAAAATACAAGGCAAAATTTGTAGTGAAAGGTTACAATGACAAAGTATAGCCACAAATGGCGATTACCGGGTTCCAAGTAGGTGTGGACTTCAAGGTTTTGTACTGCTTAGCAACAGCATTTAAAACCTAAGGTCTACTACACATTAGTTTTTAAAGCAGCACTATGTAAATTTCTTGTTCCTTGTAGGAACACCAAAAAGGCCATTATCACGGTGACCACGGCCCCAGTCCCAACAGCCAACCATAGGGCTTTTTGATGTTGGTAGCTAAAGTCGTGTCCTATGATTGGCTGCTGGGACCGAGGCCACAGACTGAGGCCACATCTACTCTCTGCTCAGTAATCCCAAAACCAAAGTCAGAAGTCAGAGTGACGAGGTAAGTCTGTGTACAGTCTGGTGACTCTAGCTTTACTCATTGCATCTATCTATAAATGCAACAAATCTCTGTGTGTGTGTGTGTGTGTGTGTGTGTGTGTGTGTGTGTGTGTGTGTGTGTGTGTGTGTGTGTGTGTGTGTGTGTGTGTGTGTGTGTGTGTGTTCCTCAGATATCTCCCAAACCATTCGTCAGACTGACGTCAGATGTTATAAGTGTTTTGCTGAGGTTACGAGGGTGTGCATTCCCGAGTATTGAGTTGCTCAGTGAAAATGTCATTTTTATCAATAAAAGTTTAGCCACCACTCCGTCTCTTCATGCCCTGAAATGAGGGCGGGGTTTTGGGGTGACTCCATGCTGATTAGATAATACGTGGCATCACGGCCAGGCTGATTGAATAATACATGGCATCATGACCTTGTTGATTGGATAATACGCAGCATCTTGACCAGTCTGTGCACCACAGTGAACCACAGTGAAAAATGACAAATTTGACCAGAAAAAGAGAGTACTGAAGATTTAATATTTTTTTAAAAATTTACTATAATGTTGCCATGATTGCGTGGCTCTAAAGGATAATTCGGCATATTGATGGCTAAAATGCAAAACCTCTTATCTGCAGGATTGTCAGATTTCACTTTGGATGATGAGAACAAGGAAGGCTGCTCATATCTGTCTGCAAGACAGTCCCGCCCTTTATTGTGACAGAAAATTATTCTGATGAAAAAAATAGCATAGCATTCTGCAAGAAATTAAAGGTTTTGTTTTTAGTTTTCTCAAAAAGGTGCATTTTTCCATTAGGACGTTTTGTGTTTCTGCCATCAATATGTAGAGAATGCGAGGTATGCGGGGGTGGGGGGGGGGGCACCGGCTTATCACAGTCCTTCCCAGGGAGCCAAGCCCAGCCTGCCCGATTAATGGGACGGAGTCTCGCCTGCTACTTCACCTGTGCCACCGCTGTCCTTTGCGGCACCGCAGGTTCAACATGGCACTCCTCCTGGTGCACGGCTATCTAAAAATTATATATCACCATGATTGTGGTGCAGAATGGCCAGATCAACTGCATATCATATGCGGACACATATGCACACGCTTTGACTAAATGACGACCGTGACAAAAAAAGCCAAAATAACAAAATAAATAATTGTTTATTTACTGACAAAAGGGCAACACTGATGCAATAGTTGCAGCCAAATGGGTCATTCTGCTGAGTATAATAATATTCGGTGTTTTGTACTTATAACATTGCCAAAATATAAAAGGATGCACTACAATGGGTCTCAAATATTTGTAAACATGTCCTGTTACAGTACTGCATTTGTTTACTGACGATAGACTATAAACTACATGTACTGTATAAACTAAAACAATTATGAGGATGACTGAACAACTCCCATTCCTCAAAGTGCAAGATACAACACTCATGAATATAAGTCATAAAAGATCACACAAATAAGTCTGACAAGCAAAATAGTGTTCTTAACCTCTTGCACTCCGGGATACCGCGGGCGGTCACGTCTCTGCGTCCTAGCGCGCCCTCGTGCACACTAGGATGCACACTGTGCGGTCATTGGACCGCACTGTGTGGTCGTTGGTCACTTCAGTCATTGGACCGAAAACCTAGCAAGAAGGACCCGCCTACCAATGGCTGCGAATACAGCCAGCGAATTGAAGCAGAGAAGTTTGACGATTGAAAGCGTGCGTCCCGTGCGTAAAATCTGTTTTGTGTAAGCCGCTGTGTGTAACGGTAGCGTTCGCCAGTCTTTTTTTCTTATTACTGTTCTTATTTGTTTTGAAAAATCGTTCGCCAAAACCGCAATCATGGAAGCGCAAAACCGCAATAATGGAATCATGGTTTGACCGGGTCGCGTGACCAGAACCACGAGTCGTAACAAGCGGCCCAGCGTCATGTTCGTCTGACAGTGAGGAAGAGATGTTCGCCAGCGACACTACTGTTGTGGACAGGTAAGTGTTATAAGCTAAATTATTCTTTATCACTGAAAATTGTAATCCAAATGACTTTTGACCAATCGGTAAATTACAACTGTGCGTCATCGCCACATGACGGACCGCGGCGCACGGACCGGACTGTGCACCAAGAATGCCCCCCCCCCCGCTACTCCTCTGTAGCGTATTGCAGATATAGTGCAGATATTTTAGTACAACCGTGCGTAGTAGACCGCGGCGCAGTCCATCATGTGGCGATGGACGATGTCCGTCCTCTGTAGCGGGGGGGGGGGGGGAGTTATTATCCTCTACATTACAGATATTTTAGCATAATTTTTATTGCACTGTAGGTTATTTTTTCTTGTAAAAAAAAAAAGCCACACATTTTTTACATGGCATGCTTCTTTGTGTGTGGGGGTTTGTTTGTTCATTCATGAATGAATAAACAGCCCCCCCCCACACACACACACACAGCCCTGAGGGTCACCTTTCATTAGAGCCCAAGATGAAGCTTCTATACTGAATCATTCAAAAGTTACAGACGTTTTTCCAAACTGTGCATTTGGCACAATTTGGCACAGTTCAAAAACGCCTGAGAACAACCTGAGGAAAAAGCTGTGTAATATATTCATTTTTTGTGGTATTCTTACAAAATTTTGACCTCAGCTGGATAACACTTGGTTCTACATTTCTGTTGCATTTTCCAGCCCGGATCTGACAGCTGTGTGTTATTTGCAAGCATTTGTATCCAAAAAGACACCCAGGCGAAATTTATTTTCTTCAAGTTCAGTATGTTTAGATGACTGTTACTCAGTGGCCGGAGCACTTAGAGAGATTACGACTGTTTTGCCAAAAAATTCAAAGTGTTTTCTTTTAAATGAGACCAACCCCATGAAGATGCTGCAAAGGGTTGAAGAACAGCTTTTAATTTACTTTGGATATGTTATTTTTTGGCGTTTTTAGGGAAATTGACCAGAGTGCAAGGGGTTAAACAGTAGCTAATATTAGAAGTCCCATTCATTTTCAATGATTCTGTAAGTACTATTCACACAATCAAATAAATCTTCGTGTTCAGTCCCTTTCATATTAGTCAAAGTCTAACGTGTGAGAGCAGACGCTTTTTTCTTCTCTCCTGCTGATTTTTTCTCCCCTCCTGCTACTGGATCCCAGCTTGCTGTTGTCTGTCTGCGTCTAACTGCGACCGCCGAAAAGAAATTATGGAGTTAATAAGCTGGGCTTTGAACACAATTGACACTATTTTTTCAACAAGGAAAAGTGCTCCGGGGGAAGCTGTCTGCCCCGCTGGAACGGCTCCAGTGGGCTATCTATGTGACACAGGTAATTGGAAAATGCTGTGTCTCTCTAATCTCTCTATCGAAGATATTGAAGATTTGTTTATCTTCGTAATCTTGGTGATTGGGATAATTCTGATTGGGACGGGAATTGTCTTGGTTTACCGCAAATTGCTGAAGATGGATTCAACCTATCAAAATGCTGGCCAGGCGAGGTGCATCCAACAAATTGAGAAACTGGAGAAGACCCTGATAGCGACTACTGGAGAACTGTCTCGTAAGGTGGATTACATCATGGGTTCGCTCAGGTCTTTCCACGACGAATTCAAAGCTGCGCAATGAAGGATTAATGTACTGAATCTACAGAAGAAATACAAGTCTTCTCTGTGATCAGTCCTATTTGGCATTATTATTCCCCATGAAAATTCCTCCTGGCTGTCTGCAGACTGTGTTTTTTCAAAATCCTGAGCACAAGGCCTTGGACAGCCAGCTGCAGCGCCAGATAAGACTGGGCGCCAGACAGACAAAACATCTTCTGCCAAGGGTCCTTGGGTCTCTCTTATTATCATCAACACTGCTCAACACCGCACACACATTGATTCATGAACTGATTAAAGATATACTGTACACTGCTCTCTTGTGTCTTGTGAAATTCTGAGTTGTTGCTCTGTGCTATTGAGAGATTTTTTTTCATTGTAATCATAATCTGCTTAAAAAATAAGCTGTATTTTGATAACGAAGTTTTTTTTTCTCCTCCCCCCTTGTGTCGTTCCCTCCCTTCCCCTCCCTTCCTATCTATCTCTGTTTGATGAGGCGCCTATTATGGCTGCCGTGTCGTTGTGTCGCGCGCATGCGCACCAATGTCAAGTCAAGTTCCTCGTGTGTTTTTTACATGCTTGGCAATAAAGTTTATTCTGATTCTGATTCTGATTCTGCCTGCATATAGGCTACACCTCTTTGTATTCCACTTTCAAACAGCCTACATTTGGGCCTGTAATGCCTAATTGGGCTACCTGTTTTCAAAAAAGAATACTTGCTTTCAATAGACATGTCCTAGTAGTAATAGAGCACAGAGAAAGCTATCTGTGATCTTTGACCTTTTGACCCCAAGCCTATAGCTAGAGGTCAGGGTCTCAAGGTGAACATGTGTACCAAGTCTGGTGACCCTAGCTTTACTTGTTCTATGGAAATAGTGCAAATGGAATGTTAACATTGACCTTTGACCTTTTGACCCAAAATCCATTGTCAGAGGTCAGGGCCTTAACCATCCAAGACTTGTCTTAGACATGATGATATTGATTTGAAAAGGATACATCATTTGTTTGTGTGGTTACTGCAGTTACATGATTCAGGGAGAAATGACCTCTATGGTCAGAGGTCACCAAAGGTCAGAGGTCACCCAAACTTGAACTCGGATGGTATTTTTCATAGATACACCCATTATATGAATTGGAAAAGGCCACGTCTTTTCTTTTAGTTATCGCGTTCACATGTTTTTTGGGAAATTGACCTTTGCCCTTGACCTAAAGGTCAGAGGTCACCCAAAGGTTAGTGGTCGCCCAAATTCAAACTTGTCCAAGATTTTTCATAGGTGCACCCATGGTATCAATCTGAAACAGCCATGTCATTTCCTTCTGTAGTTATCATGTTCACAAGCTAGGTGTTGATGCTGACGCCATCGTAGTTGCCCATCTGCCCCGCAGGGTGACAATGATGATGTAAAAACAGGAATACTTCCTGAATTATTTGAAAATTAACTTAAATTCAGTTTTCAGAGTGGTTGTATCTGTTATGTGCCTTTATTGTAAAATTGTTGTCAACCGGATATCCTTGTCTGAAATAGCAACCTACAGCCGGCATTTTTTCCTCACAATTTGTAAATTAAAAAAAGAAAAAAATAGTAAAAGGAGATCGACTGAGGGAAAACAGAGAAGTGAAGATTCTCTGACAGTGATGTGGAGGTGAGCCTGATATTTTAAAATGGCACTTCGCCAAAAATCTTTTTTTTTTTCTTGTTAACATGTCAGTAAGATATTTTTTAGGACTTACAAGACATATCAAGAGCGAAATCATTCAGATGTCTCATGTCTCTGTTTTTTTGCTTTAAAGTTTCACTTAAGCCCCCAACCTGCTGAAAATGGCGAGTTTAGACTAAAGGTGCCTTTACATCAAACGCGAACGGGCGGCATGAATGTATACAAAGTCAATGGAAAGAGGTGAGCACTGGCAAAATCACTCATTCACACGTTCATGTCCAAGGGTAGCGCTAGCTTTGAGATTCTGCCATCATCAGAGTAAAAGTATCAACATTGGAGAGTTAACTAGTTTGAAAATGAGACTGACACTCACCTGGAGACAGAAGGACCGGGAGCTCTTCAGCTGAATCGGGATGTCAGAGTTATTTACCCACGGATTCCTGCCACAGATGTGCTAACAAGGCTAGCAAGCTAGCAGGAGACAGGAACAACTTTTTCAGGTGAGCCCCCCTTCAGATAATTTAAACCTAAGTGTGAGGAGAGCCTACAGGCTATGATAGTTGCTTGACGATAACATCATTATAGAGATGCAGACAGAATTTGTAGTCACTGCAACATGGTACAAAGCCGTTAATAAAAGCATCTAAAAGAGACATTGGAAGTCTGTTGTTGTGCGATATATACCATCCATGACATGGTGTCAGAAGTGCTCGACTGACAACCTACGACAGAGTGAGTAATGGCAAAGTTAGGCCAGCCCAAACCATTCAACTCCACCTGCCCTGCTGAGTGGCCGATGTGGCACCGCTGTTTTAAGCGCTTTCGTGTGGCCTCCAAGCTGGATAAAGAGAGCGTCAAGATTCAAGTAAACACTCTTCTCTACACTAAGGGGAAAGACGCAGAGGCAATTTACGACTCCTTCGCATTTGGCAGTCCAGACGTTAGCAACAAAGACTATGATGTGAGAGTTCCTCGGCAGTTTGACTACGCCACGGCGATGGACAAGTTTAGCAGCCATTTTGTGCTGAAGCGGAATATAATTCATGATGGGGCCTGTTTCCACAAGTGGGTACAAAAGCCCGAAGAAACTATTGAGTCTTTTATTAGAAGCTTATACGAACTGGCACAATATTTTGAGTTTTGAAGCATCAAAGTTGAACAAATTAGAGACTAAATTGTGATCAGCATATCGGACAGCGAAGTCTCACAGAAAATGCAGCTGGAGCCAGAGCTCACACTAGAGAAGGCTATTCAAATAGCTCGCCAGAGTGAACAGATAAAGCAGCAAAATACAGCCATGCGAGCTGACTGTGCAGTGGATGCCATAAGACAAAATAAACGTTTTCCTCAAATAAAAAAAGACACCACCAGGGAGTGGCGAAAAAAAGAATATGGTGAGTCCAAACACCTTGCCACCTGTCGCTATTGCAACAAACAGCATGAAAAGACACAAGTTTGCGCAGCTAAGCATAAGAAGTGCAGGAAATGTGATAAGATGGGACATTTTGTTGTAGCCTGCAAATCACAAACAGTGAGAGAAGTGGCTTTAACCTCAGATACTCCACACCGAGAAGATGCATTTTTCCAGGGTGCAATAACTGGAGTCACACCAGCTATATTAGAGCAGTCTAGATCGGAAAATGAGTGGCTTGTGAAATATCCCTTGAATGGCAGCACTGTGGAATTTAAAATAGACGCGGGTGCTTACATCACTGTAATGTCACAGCATGCTTTCAAAAGACTTCCATATTGTTCATGATTAGTGACTACTGGTCCTAAACCAGACATTACCAGTCCAGGCGGTGACATTTGCTGCATTGGTAAATTCCTGCTCACAAGTGATTATAAAGGACAGAAATACCAATTCTGGATAACAGTTATAAAAGGGGCTTATTCTCACAACCTGCTGGGTCGGATTGTCGCCAAGAAGATGGGACTAGTCATGAGAGTTGACGGCGTAGATTCTGACATGAGAAGTTTTTGGAGATATTGGATTCCTCAAGTGCAAACCTGTTAACCCTTTGAGTGTGTATGGTGCAGTTCTGCGACATAACCCCTAGTGGTCAAGAGTGGTAAATATTTTTTGTCAATAAAATAGTTCAGATTTCCAAGGCTATAACTTGAAAGTGCTAAGAGATAATGACTTACTGTCAATTAGAAAGATGTAAAATATGATTCAAAGTTTCAGATAGGAATAAATTTATGCATCTAATTTGCATAATGTCGCAGCACCTCTTTAAATTCCACCTCAGCCAAAACTGGACTTTGGACGTATTTACACAAAAAATGGTTCAGCCTTTTGACACCGTTTTTTTGTACAGAGGTATCTAATCATCTTATCTTCAAAGTATATGAACAAGAAATCAGTGCATTTAAAAAAAACCCTGAAATTTCTCACTTACTTTCGACAAAGTCAGAGTGAGAAGGCAGGCGCAGTGCCACGCTCTGCCACTAGGGGCACCTAAATTCTCACACTCAAAGGGTTAAGATTGAACTAAGGCCTGATGCTGAGCCCTACACCGTGATGACACCACGCCACATTCCATTTCCACTCCTGCCAAAGGTTGAAGCTGAACTCAAACGAATACTGGATATGGGAATAATACAAGAGGTCACAGAGGCAACCGATTGCTGCACCCCGATGGTTCCAGTGGAGAAGAAAAATAAACATCAGGTGCGTGTGTGTGTGTGTCAACCTCAAACGATTGAACAAGGCAGAAAAGCAAGAGAGGTTCATTCTGCCAACATTGGAGGACATCGCTCCCAAGTTGGTAGGGGCAAAAATATTCTCCACACTCGATGCCTCAAGCAGATTTTGGCAAATCCCCTTAGTTGAAACTAGCGAAAAAATGACTACCTTCATAACCCCGATAGGCAGATTCTGCTTCATAGGACTGCTGTTTGGAATCACGTCTGCCCCTGAAATTTTTCAGAGGGAGATGTCATCATTGTTTAAAGGCCAAATGTCACATAATTTTTTTTTCTAAATGACAACGAATTTAGATAAAATACACATAGCTTAAACCAAATATTCATATCGGAGACCATATCACCCACCTGTATTTACATAATTGCACAAAATACACCAGGTGAAGGCCCCACCTTGCTTGCTGGCTTGTGACAGCCAGTCCAGACCACGCCCATGTTTTTGACATCACCAGTTGTACCCTGGCTGCCCTGCATATCCACATTCACACTTATCAACATTGGACAATCATGACGGAAAGTGACAGCGATTGTGAACAAATTAGTTTAGTTTTGTCTTTTTTTTTTGTCAGTGGTTCAGACAGTGACAGAGGCATAGAACCTTACCGGTTCGAGCCGTCCGAGACAGAATCAGATGCTTTGTCTGATGACAACAGTTCCAACGATGACCAGTGGAAAATGTCATTGAACTGGACATTAATCGCCTCCAGAATTGCGAAGCCGGAGGGGGTCTGTCGAGGGCGCCCCATAAATATTGATTTTTCGGAAGCCATTATTATTACAGTGGAGGAGAGCCGCTGCTGTCAAGAAATTGACCAGATCAATATGAAAATGGAGGCGCATACCTGTCAAGGGAGACGTTTTCGCCGTATTTTGGTGCCAAGCGCGGCTGTGGGAGACGGCAGAGTGGTTTGGGACACTTTTCTGGGAAATGTTTTAAATGTAGTTCGTGTTGTTATTGTCAAATATTTTAAGGAAAATACGGGGAAAATGCAATTTTAGCAAAAACGGGCATATTGCCATTTCTGTACGCCCAAAAGAAAAAATATACTGGAAAAAAAACTGAGTGTCTTGAGGAGCACTCCTGTGTGTGATCACTCACAGCTGGGGCGGGCTGATCGCTCAGCGTCAGCTATTCTCACTACTGTTCGAAGTGTGGAGTCACTCATTAGTTTAATTGTCGGGGCGGGCTGATCGCTCAGCGTCTGCTATTCTCACTACCATGAGAAGTCATTAGGACAATGGTTTAACACGTTGAGCTGTGCAGCGGTTGCGGAACAGACAGAGATCCCAGAGAGGTGTGCCTTGTTGCTCCGCCGTTCCTTATAGCCGCTTTTTACGGTGTTGAAGTACGGCGAAAACGTCTCACTTGACGGGTATGAAAACATTTCCCAGAGAAGTGTCCCTTATTACCCAGCTGTCCCTGATAGTCCCGTTTTAAGGTATGGGTGAAATATCCAATTTTTTCTTTCTTGTTGCTCACTTCAACCTTCCAGTCTCCATATAAACAATCAATTGAAATACCCCAAGCATCAAACTAGGGTGCAATCGATTTTGTCACTTCCGCCTTCTTCCCCAGGCGATTCCAGGGGCCGTGTCAGGCCAAGCGCGGCAGTTTTAAATTAACGAATATTCCGTTGTTACTGAAGCATATGCACCAAGACCCGAACGGATCAGTTCCCTTTTATATCTAGTTTCAAGATATTTAAAGTACCCTGTTACGTGACATTTGGCCTTTAAGGGCCTGGAGGGAGTAGTCGTGGTGATGGACGACATTCTCATTTATGGTTCGACAATGAAAGAGCACAACACTCGCTTAAATGCTGTCCTGAGTAAAATAAAAGAAAGTGGCTTGAAGTTAAACAAAGTTAAGTGCAAATTTGGAAAATCAGAGGTACAGTACTTTGGCCATGTTTTCAGTGCTGAGGGCATGAAGCTGGATCCCAGTAAAGTGAAAGCTATAATGCAAATGCCAAGCCCTACAAATGTGGAAGAGCTTTGTCAGGTCCTGAGTCTCATCAGTTATGTTGGTAGATTCCTTCCTGATTTATCCAAAAACTACATCCAATCGCCAGCCTACTCAGGGGAGAGAACCAGTGGGTATGGAGTGGCACACAAGAGCAGACATTCAACACTATCTTGCTATCTATGCTTGTGTCAGCTCCAGCATTTGCATATGACGCACAACGCAACATCATCATTAGTGCAGATGCAAGTATAGTTTAGGAGCTGCACTGTTGCAAGAGCATGATAGAGAATTGAAACCAGTAGCATTCTGCTCCCGTACACTGTCAGACTCTGAAAGAAGATACTCTCAAATTGAAAAGGAGTGTCTTGCAGGTGTTTGGGTGTGCAAACAGTTCGCACACTATGTACAAGGCATGGACAGTTTCCATCTCCAAACAGACCACAAACCGTTGCTGCCCCTGATAAACTCTTACGATTTGGATAAAGCACCCCCAAGAGTCCAGAGACTCCTGATGCGCTTGCTACGATTCAATGTAATCACTGAGCATGTGCTGGGAAAACAACTGGACATTGCAGATACACTTTCCAGAAGCCCACTGTTGGACAACAGTGGAGGAGACACAGCTCACAAGGTAGAAGCACATGTAGCATCAGTTGTTGCTAATGCACCTGTCTCACCCCAAAGACTCAATAAGATACAAATAGCCACACAACAAGACAGACTGTTGCAAACTGTCATAGGCTTCATCAGAGATGGATGACCACTGAAGCCAGCCCAGTTTTCAGCTCTGCAAGGATATCATGCTGCAAGAGCTCATCTCTCAGAAACTGATGGATTAGTGTTATATTAAGACAGAATTGTCATTCCTGTTGCGCTAAGATCAGAAGTGCTGCAACAGTTGCATGACGGCCATCAAGGCCTAACAAGGTGCCGAGCACAGGCAAAGACGTCGGTGTGGTGACCACACATTGGCACTGAGATGAAAAAAACTGTGTTAGCATGCAAATTCTGTATTGAAACCAAACCTACTCAACGACGTGAACCACTGCTCACTACTCCATTGCCAAGGGGCCCGTGGCAGCACATTGCTGCTGATGTATGTGAGTTAGGGAAACAAAGTTACCTGATTGTGACTGACTATTACTCCAGAAATATCAAGATAGCTCATCTGCCTTCAACATCAAGCATTCAGATCATCAATAGGCTGAAGTGCTTGTTTGTGAGATGGGGAATTCCATTTGAGCTGGTCAGTGATAATGCAACACAGTTCACATCTGCAGAATTTAAAGATTTCAGACAGAAGTATGGCTTTTCACATATTACTTCAAGCCCTCACTATCCTCAGGTGAATGGTGCTGCTGAGATGCAGTACAGACTGCCAAGCGCATTCTTAAGGAGCCCGATCCTTATCTTGCCCTGATGTGGTACAGAGTAACCCCTAATGCGGCAAGGGGTGTTAGCCCAGCTCTGCTTATGGTTGGAAGACAGATTTGCACCACTCTTCCAATGCTTGAAGAGAACCTGCAGCCCGTCCCGATCAGTCATGACAAGATTCTGCAGCACGACACACAGACAAAAGCTGCATACAGGTACTTCCTCAACCGACGTCATTCTGTTCAACAGCTTCCCAACCTTAATCCTGGATAAACTGTCAGAGTGAAACTGGAACAGTCAGAAAGGATGGAAAATGCCAGCAAAAGTTGTCAAACAATGCAAAGAACCATGGTCATATCTGGTGCAGATGGACAATGGAACCATAACAAGACGCAATAGGAGACACCTGCGGATGGTTCGAGAATCTGCTGATTCATTAAATCAACCAGAGCCAAAAGTGGAGGAACCTGAAGTGCAGCCACCCGGCAATACTCCTTCAAGTTGTCCCAGCCAAAGAGACAACGTGTTAGACCGAACACATCATTCTGTTCCACAAAAGCCTGTGCAGATCACATCCAGAGGTTGTGAAGTCTGGCCCCATCTTCATTACAGAGAAACTTAATAAGTACAGAGAAACTTAATAAGCTAGCGTAGACAGACTTGTAATAGGAAATGTGTAAGAATAAATAATTGGCAAAGTAAACACAACAAAAGAAACAGAAGAGTTCAGCAAAGTTTAATTCTATTTAGAATCCGTTATCGGATTAGCAGAAGAGTAATGGTTAGATTGGATGCTAATGGCAAAGACTGTTCAACTGTTTTATGTACAGGAACAGCAACTATTAAGGGCAGAATAATCCCTACGTTGCTGCGGACTGAGGGCAGTCTACCCCAAAGTCCTAGATTTCATGTTTATTTCAGAGACTTTGATAAGTTGATAAGATACCTCAGCAAGCTGTTGAATGCATTCTCAATGAGTGCATTCTCAAAAAATCCTTTCTCAAATGGGGGAGATGTAAGGAGAGCCTACAGGCTACCATAGCTGCTTGACGATGACGCCATTGTAGAGATGCAGACACGATTTGCAATCACTGCAACATGTTACAGAGTCGTTAATAAAGGCAGCTAAAAGAGACACTGGAAGTCTGTTGTTGTACGATATACCATCCATGACACTAAGCATGATGTTATTTTGAGGATTTCTACAGTAGGTTGAACATTGCTGCAGAAATTATAAAGGCAACTTCACTTGTCTGCATCTCACTCAGATGGTGAATTCATGTCTATTCATGTGTTTACAGTGAGTTATAATGTAATTGTGCTGCATGAAAAATTTACCCGTTCACGTTTGGTGTGAAGGCACTTTAAGAGTGTTAGAATGTTTTTGGGATGTAACTATGCTTGGTGCTGGCATGTCCATAGTGTTGAGCCAGTCAGGATGCTCTGGTCAAACTGAAGTTATCCTCCAGGCTAGCTAGCATTTTTTAAACAGCTGCTTTGAAAACTTGACCAAAAATTAGATGGGTTTTACCATTAAAGTGCTTTTAAGGACCGATGCAGTTTCAGTCATTATCCTGAGCCACTGTGATTACAACTGGGCATGTCCTTCAACCAGTAAGTCTTTTTATCACTGTCACAATGCAGAGCACGAGGGGGCATTGTGCTTACGCTCCCTATTATTTCAAGTCTTTTTCTGCACTTTTCCATCACCCGTTTTATCTTTGTATTTATATATGGTTCTGTTTGTATGATTCAATGGGAGGATGCTCCTTGATTTATTCTGTGCTTAGTATTATCATTATTATTGTGATTATGGGTCTTTGTTATTTATGAGTTCTCTGTATTTTTAGCTTTGTCTTTATATCTCTTGTTTTTTGTGAATCAGTTTTTGTATTTGACAGACAGACGGTCCCAGTTTAGACACCAGCGGACTGGACTCTTTCCTCCTTTTTCATTTTTGCTGTGGTCCGGGGTTTTTTTTGCGGAAATGTCCATCCACACGAACTTCAGCCTTTTCAGCCTGGATGAGGAGGAGTGTTGGGCGGCCGAGCTTTTGAAGGACATCGCCTCGGACGCTCACTCCTGCCATACTCCCGAGAAAGACCTTCATTACTGGGATAGTGCGACTCAGCTCGTGGAGGCATACCCCTGCCTATGGAGCAGCCCGGAGTTTGTGCTCTCCTCATCTCGGTAACCAACGCACAACGCAGGCTCTGCAAGCTGAAGAGTGGCCCCCTATCGCCAGCACCTAAGCCGACGAAGAGCAAGCGTCCTCAGACACGGAAGCCGCCAGCCTCTCATCGTCCACCAGCAGCAGCTCCACCTCCTCCTCCCGATCAGTGGCCCGCTCCATTGGCTGAGGAGCTGGAGGAGCGCAGGCGGGTCATTTCAGCAGAGACAGAACTGCTGCTGGAACACAAGCCCTGGCTCCTCCCTGAATATGGCCATCAGCTGGAGGAGGTTTCTCTGGGTGGGCCAGAGTTTGAGCCAGTGAGCGAGCGTCCCCTGAGTGAGCCTCATCCACCTTGCCATGGGCCGACATCTCTGCCCCCTTTCCAAACGACCTCCACTGCTCCTGAGGGGATGTGGTTTGAGCCAACAGCAGCAACCACCACCAAGCCCTAGAATTTAAGGGAAGTACCTTTTCTTTCACTCACAATTATTAATGAATTGTCTTGCCTTATTTCCGGAGGGGGGGAGGCTCAGCAGCAGTTAACCCCTTTTGCTGAGCCCTCACCACCTGATGCTGCTGTTCTCCCTCCTGCTACCCCCGTTCCTCCTCCTATTTCCCTGGAGGGTCCGTCGGTCCTGGGAGGGAGCCGTCGGACGATGGGAGAGCCTGCAGCACTGGAGAGTCCAGCCCCAGCACTGCAGTCACATTCTGGATGGAGAGTGCCACCTATGCTCCAGAACTTGAGCTGACAGAGGAGTGTCCCCTGGTTCTGGCAGCTTGGGAGTCGGCATCAGTGGTGAGAGGATCTCCTGCTGCAGCTGCCATGTTTGGAGGTGCACCAGCGTCAGCTGCTCCATCGGGGGTCCTGCCTACCATCCATCCTTCTGCCTGGACTGCTGCAGCAGTATTGCCAGAGTCCTGGATGGTGGTGGAGCTTGAGCTAAGGCAAGTCCTCTATTTTGTTTTCACATTATCTGTCCTACAGAGGTCTTGCTTAGCTCTTGATGGGGAGAGCCAGCTGCAACTCCCAACTGCTTCTGAGCTTTCTCTGCTGGGCTCCACCGCTGCTGGGGATTATAACCCGGTGTCTTCTCTCCTATCTTAGTCTCCCCCTAAGGTCACCGTGGGTCCCCCCTCTTTGCCAATGATCCCCATGGGTTCCTCGTCACCACCCGAGTTCTCCGTGGGTGCTGCTCCCCCTCAGTCTGAGGTCTCCGTGGGTGCTGCTCCCCCTCCACCCAAGGTCTCTGTGGGTGCTGCCCCCCCCCTTCGTCTGAGGTCTCCATGGGTGCTGCTCCCCCTCTGTCCTACACCTCCATGGGTGCTGCTTCCCCTCTGTTCGAGGTCTCCGTGGATGCTGCTTCCCCTCCGTTCAGGCTGTCATGGGTGCTGCACCCCAGCCTGGAGTCGTCGTAGGTCTTGTGCCCCAACTTGGGTCTGCTGTGGGTGTTGCGCCCCAGCCCGGGGACCACCATGAGTGCTGCGCCCCAGCCCGGGGCCACCATGGGTGTGTCGGCCAAGTCCGGGGCCACCATGGGTGCTTCACTCCAGCCCGGGGCCGCCATGGGTGCAGCACCCCAGTCTGGGGCTGCCATGGGTGCTTCATCTCTGCTAGAGATCGCCACTGAGTGGCCGTCCTCCCGCCTGGGTTCCACACCTCAGTCCTAGCAGGCCGCTGGCTCTGGGATGCTGGGAGGCCGCCTGACAAGCTACACCATCTGATGTGGTGGTGGTGGGACTCAGACAGACCTCCTGACAGATGGGGTCCTCTGTTAGGGTGTCTCAGGGACTTTGGGAGGCCGCCTGACAAGCTCTTCCTTTCATTTTTGTGGCCCTGGAGGCCTGGAAGGCCACCAACCTTTTCCACCTGTTGATCGGGTGGTTCTGGGTTTCTGGATGGCCACCTGAGCCGGGTTGATTAGCCTACCTGTGCCCTTGGTATTCTGTTACCTTTTCTGTTCAAAGTGTGAGTGTGAGTGCTTTTTGTTGTTCTTTTTTTCTCTTGCCATCATGTCAGCCCCTCCCAACCTGGGTTCCCCCTCCTCCCTCCTGGGGTGGGCTGTCCTTGTTCTTGTGGGGTGGGTGTTCTGTGTGTGTGTGTGGGGGATGTTTTTTCTCCTTTTTTAATGTTACGTTGGGGTGTCTGGGTCCACCCCTGGGGAGGGGGGGCTCTGTCACGATGCCGAGCACGGAGGGGCACCATGCTACACTCCCTATTATTTTCAGTCTTTTTCTGCACTTTTCTGTCGCCCGTTTTATCTTTGTATTTACATAAGGTTCTGTTTGTATGATTTAATGGGAGGTTGCTCTTTGATTTATCCTGTGTTTAGTATTATTGTTATTATTGTGATCATGGGTCTTTGTTATTTATGAGTTGTCTGTATTTTTAGTTTTGTCTTTATATCTCTTGTTTTTTGTGAATCATTTTTGTATTTGCTCTTTGGTTCTTTGTGCATATTGTCCCTCGGTCCTTTTCTTCATTTCAGTCTGTGTTTTTATTTTCTGACAGCTCCCCGTGCAGCTCCCAGCTGTCAAACGCTGCTGTACGGGCTGCTCAGCTGTTTCTGATTCAGTTTCCTCACTCATGCACTCATACCTGAGTGTAAATGTCCTTATCACCGTGTCTCCCTACATAGCTGCTGATCACTCAGTGCTGCAACCGTCCACCGAGTTAGATGTGAGCCATGCATCTCACCTTTTGTAAGTACCCTTTCCCTCACACTGACAGGTATCCCCTGTGGTGTTAGTGGGTGCGTTCCATGCTTCTAGATTTGACCTGCGGGCGTTCCCCGCTGTTATTGAACTTCTGTTATATTTTGTGTATTTTGGACTTTGTGTTTTCCCCTTAATAAATTGCAAACTCACAGTTGCTGCGTGTGGCATCCTCCATTAGTCCCTGATTGGGCAGTTCATGACAATCACAAGATTTATTCTGACAATGTAGTGCTAGCCACTGGTAGCCTAGTGGGATGTGGGTGGGCTTGGTAATCACAGACCCTGACTTTTGAAGGAGGGGGGAACTGACAAGATTTTGACACGAAACCATAAGATGAAAGGTTTTGTTTGTAGAAAAAAAGGGCATAAAATACAATGTAGCAAACAATGTAGACTGGTTTTTATAGGAGATTTACATCCACCAGAGTGCATCTTTAAGGAAGCGTTCAACTTTTTCTCTGCAGGATAACTGCTAGCTTGTTACCTGATGTTGTTAATGGGGTTTGGGACAAACAGTGAATTATATGTGCAAACTGTCTATCAATGCCATGCATTTTTTTCTTGATTTTAGGTTATTGTGAAGGCATAATATTTAGATCAGAGAAAGAAATGAATTTTCCTGTGGTAACGTATCATCACTTCCTGTGTTGCTGGCTGTCGGTGTGGTTTGCTCTGTGGTTAGTGCTCCTCACTCTCCTGAGGATTATTGCCTTTAATTGTATTTTAATCACTTTTTTCCATCTACCGTTAGCTCTCACTTCTGTTTATCAAGCGTCTTGCACCTGTGTGCGCACTCAATGTCATCTAATCACCCTCTTCAGCCTTCTGTTCACCTTTCATCGGTGTTTCTGTTAGCTTCAGGTTAGCCACTAGTTATGGCTACTAGCTCTCCTTCCTCTCCTCCTCTGGTGTGCTCTCTCTGTCAGATGTTTAGCTACACCTCTGCCTCTTTTAGTGATAACGGTAAATGTAATAAATGTTGTCTTTTTGAGGTGCTCGAGGCGAAGTTGTCTGATTTGAAATCCCAGCTCTGCTGCATTGAAACACCGTCAGGGCTATTTAATAATGACGGACGCCCCTTAGCTGCAGCAGCGCTCCCTAGCATAGGGCGACCTGCAAGTGGTCCTCCGGTCAAGACCTCTCCTGAGCAGCGAGGGGAGACTGGGTGGGTGACGGTGAGAAGGAAGCTTAGCCAAAAGCCCCTGGTACACCACCAGCCTGTTCACGTTTCTAATCATTTTTCCCCGCTCAGCGACACACCCGCTGAGGAAAAAACTCTGATCATTGGCGACTCTGTAGTCAGAAACGTGAACCTAGAGACTCCAGCGGCCATTGTCAAATGCATTCCTGGGGCCAGAGCAGGCAACATCGAGTCAAATTTAAAAATGCTGGCTAAAAGTAACTGTAAATACTCCACAATTGTTATTCACGCTGGCATTAATGACATCCGACTCCGGCAGTCGGAAGTCACAAAACTTAATGTGGAATCGGTGTGTCACTTTGCCAAAACAATGTCTGCCTCTGTAGTATTCTCTGGGCCCCTCCCCAACCTGACCAGTGATGACATGTTTAGCCGCTTGTCATCCTTCAACCACTGGCTGTCTGTGTGGTGTCCTGCAAATGATGGCTAGGTGCGTCTCTTTTATCTAACAATCTGGCATCATTTTTATCCAAATTTCCAAAACCTTGACAACTCAGAGTTGGGACCAGGAAGCAGAGTCGCAGTCTTACACGCCTCTCTGCAGCTCCTCTTCATCCGCCACCCCTCAACTTAGCTCCCGTCTTCCCCATCAGAGAATCATTGTCTGCTCCCTCCAAAGTAAATAAAAATATAATGTATAAGCATCCCAAAGTGATTTGGGGACTGTCAACTCTGATTATCAGCTCCACCCAATTTTCTACACTATGTAAACAGAAGTACAAAGTTCCCATCGATACCTAATGTGCCCTAAACAGTTCTTATGGCTTTCTTTGTGAAATGATTTCCTTCAGTTTATCACAATTGGTACCTTTAATGCATAAAGAATATGCACAAAACATAGTGATTTAACTTGACTGTAACTTTCTGATGTAGTTTTCTTTAATTTGTTCATCAGTTCAAAGCTACAATATAGGACTTCCAGCTTGCAAAAGACGGTTTTTCATTGAGGATGTTGAAAAATAACTGAAGCAGCATCAACTCTTCAACAAAACATCTGAAATGCAAAAGTAGTTTATCATTTTATAGCGTTGTAATCAACCCCTCAATTTAGCCCGTCCCCCATCAGAGAATCACTGTCAGGTCCCTCTAAAGAAAATAAAAATATAATGCATAAGCACCCTAAAGTGATTAAGAAAAAAGTTGATAAAACTCAAATTAAATGTAGCTTCTAAATCTAATGATTTGGCCTCTGTTCCTCCTCATAACTTAAAAATTAAATGCGGTTTGTTAAATATTAGGCATCTAACTCCCAAGTCTCTGTTAGTCCATGATCTGTTAATTGATCATCAGATTGATTTAATATCCCTTACAGAGACTTGGTTAGGGCAAGAGGATTATGTTGGTTTGAATGAATCAACTCCCTCTGGTTATTTAAACTGTCAAAATACCAGAAGTTCTAGTCGTGGAGGAGGAGTAGCAACAATTTACCATTCCAAATTACTAGTTAATGTAAAGCAAAAAACGTTATAATTCCTTTGAGGGCCTGGTCCTCAGTATTGGGCACTTTAGCAACTTTAGGCTAAACCCAATTTTATTTTCCATAGTTTATCATCCTCCCTCAGCCTACTCAGTGTTTTTAATCCAAATTTGCCGAATTCTTAGCTGATTTAGTGCTGAAATCAGATAGAATAATTAAGATAAGATAAGATGAGATAAGATAAGCCTTTATTAGTCCCACAATGGGGAAATTCCAGGATTGCAACAGCACAGGGACAGCAACACTCAGAGCAATAATTTAGAAGATAAGAAAATAAGAGCAGTGAATATACATATGTACACATAAATATATATACACACAGTGCGGAGCATTGTAACTAGATGGAATAAACAGCATAACCGTCTATCTAGTTACCCTACATGGTATGAATATGTACCCATACATATTGTCACCCGCCATAGCGACTGATATTGTCCTAGTTGTATACTGGAGGGGACCATTTGTGTTAGTCTGTTGCGTCTTTTGCATTCAATACTATTGGGTCATCACGTTTTTTTGCTATCTCTGCGAGCAGCCCTGCTTAGGTTATACAGTCTGACAGCCGTAGGGGACTTTAATATACATGTAGTTGTAGATAGTGATTGTCTTAATACGGCATTTAATTCAATATTAGACTTGATGGGGTTTTCTCAGAAAGTAGGAAATTTTACCCATTATCTCCACCATACGCTAGACCTTGTTCTGACATATGGCATAGAAATAGAAGATCTGGTAGTGTCTCCTCATAACCCTGTACTGTCAGACCATTGTCTGTTAACCTTTGATTTTACTAATTCTGACTATTTGGCTCCTAAAGAAAAATATTACCACAGTAGATGCCTCTCAGATGATGCTGTTACGAAATTTAAGTAGATTGATTCCTCTATGCCATGTGTCAACACAACAGAGATAAGCTATGGAGAGCTTGCTCCTTCTGTAATTGATAGCATGGTAGATAGTGTTACAACTTCTCTGCATCAGACTCTAAACATGGTGGCACCTTTAAAAAAGAAAAAGTCTAATCAGAGATTTCTAACTCCTTGGTTCAACACAGAAACTCGTAGCTTAAAACAGAAGACTCGTCAGTTAGAAAGAAAATGGCGCTCTACTAATTTAGATGAAATATATTAAGCTTGGAGAAATCATCTTTTAATTTATAAAAAAAATCTCTTAGAAAAGCTAGAACAAGTTATTATTCTGCATTAATAGAAGAGAACAAGAATAATCCCAGGTTTCTTTTCAACACTGTAGCCAGGCTGACAAAGAGTCAGGACTCTGTCAATCCTAGCATTCCCTTAGAGCTTACTAGACAGGACTTTATGAACTTTTTCAATAATAAAATTTCATCCACCAGAGATAAAATCAAACAGATTCTACCCACCCTTAAATACGGTAACTACTACAACTCCTTCAACTGATACCTATTTGGATGAGTTTACTCCAATTGACCTTTTAGAGTTAGATAAAATAATTTCCTCATCCAAGCCTTCAACTTGTCTTTTAGACCCTATTCCTATCAGGTTATTTAAAGAAGTCTTCCCATTTATTGGTAGCTTTATTCTTCAAATAATCAATTCTTCATTAACTTTAGGCCATGTACCGCAGGCTTTTAAAACGGCTGTAATTAAACCCTTACTCAAAAAGCCAACGCTAGATCCAGGAGCTTTAGCTAACTATAGACCAATCTCTAATCGCCCTTTCATTTCAAAAATCTTAGAAAGAGTTGTTGCTACGCAATTATTTCACCACTTGCAGGGAAATAGTTTATTTGAAGAGTTCTGAAACAGCCTTAATGAAGGTCACTAATGACCTCCTTATCGCATCTGATAATGGACTTGTTTCTGTACTTGTCCTTTTAGACCTTAGTGCAGCTTTTGATACTATCAGTCATAATATTCTACTTGATAGATTAGAACACTATGTTGGACTTAATGAAACTTTGTTGCAGTGGTTTAGATCTTATTTATCTGATAGGTTCCAGTTTGTTCATGTCAATAATGAGTTTTCTTCCAACTCAAAGCTCAATCATGGAGTTCCACAGGGATCTGTGCTAGGCCCTACTCTTTTTAGTTCATATATGCTTCCGCTAGGCAACATTATTAGAAAGCACTGTATACATTTCCATTGTTATGCAGATGACACACAATTATACCTGTCAATGAAGCCAGATGATAGTAATCAATTAACCAAGTTAGAAGCCTGTCTTAAAGAAATCAAAGCTTGGATGACTTGTAATTCCTGCTATTAAATTCAGATAAGACTGAAGTCATTCTTGTTGGTCCAAAAAACCTTAGAAATACCTGTCCTAATCAAACTCTTAGTTTGGATGTGGTTACTCTTTCTCTGAATAGTTCTGTGAGGAACCCTGGAGGTTTTGTTTTTTTTTATCAAGATCAGTTTTTCAAGTCACATATTAAATTCGTTTCTAAGACTGCCTTCTATCATTTGCGTAATATTGCCAAGATTAGGAGCATCTCGTCTCAGAGTGATGCTGAGAAAATGATCCACGCTTTTGTTAGCTCTAGATTAGATTATTGTAACTCTTTATTATCAGGTTGTCCCAAAACATCTTTAAAAAGTCTTCAGTTGATCCAAAATGCTGCAGCTGTAGCACCTTGGGGAAGCCAGATTATCTAGCATCTCAGACAGGAGACAGTGGATAAGCATGGGAGAACAAAGAGCAGGAGGTTCCTGGTGAGATAGCAGGAAGGAGTCAAGGTTGAAGGGGGTTGAATGCAGTGTGATGCAAATGTCATGTTGTGTGTGATGTAAATGCCATGAAACTTAAGAGGAGAGTTTCTACTTAAATGTTCAGTCTGTTCTGTGCTCGTGAGATGTGAGTGTGTAATAAATCATCTGAAATGAATCTGCCTCTGATTTCACACACTCCACACTGGTGACCCAAGACGTATTATGGAACACGAGGCAAGATCCCCGGAGCCGGCCCGGTCAGGAAGGTACAGCGAGGCGGCAGCCATCCCACAGACAGCCCGGACTGGAACCTCCAGCCACGCTTGTTTGGTTGCAGTCAAGCTACCGGATTTCTGGCAGCACAACCCGCGCTCTTGGTTCCACCTCACCGAGGCCCAGTTTGCCCTCCGGGGAGTCACGGCAGATGACACCAGATTCTACCATGTGGTCGCAACGCTCGACGCCCGCACAGCTCAGCAGGTAGCGAGCCTGCTCGATCAACCACCAGCCAGCAGCAAATACGAGGCGCTCAAGGCTGCGCTCATCCAGCGCTGCACACTCTCGGACTGTGAGAGGCTCCTGAAGCGGACCGTGTTAGGAGATGGTTCGGCCGTAGACCTGATGGAGAAGATGCTGGCGTTAATGGGCACGGACGACGGGCACTTTCTGTTTGCCCACCTCTTCCTCCGGAACCTTCCGACAGTAGCGAGAGCGGTTCTGGCCAATTCGCCGTAGCTGGCCGCGCGAGACTACCGTGCGCTAGCCCAGGAGGCAGAACGGATCATCATCACCACCAGGGCAATCACAGTCAACGCGGCAGCGGCGGAGCCCAGCGAGACGACCAGAGGAGGCCAAGGAGTGCCAGAGAGACACGCTCTGTTTCTACCACCGCCGCTTCGGAGAGAACGCATGCAGATATGCGCCACCGTGCCAATTCAAGCGCTTGGGAAAACGCCAAGGCCGGGGGTCGGTAGCAGCAGCGACCCTCGGTGAAGAGAACAAGCTGCTCTACTTAACGGATGCACGCTCGGGGAGGCATTTCCTCGTGGACACCGGAGCCCAGAAGAGCTTCATCCGGCCAACCTACGCCGACCGGCTGGCAGGATCTAGCAGCCCCGGGATGTTGGCAGCAAACGGCTCGGATATTAAGACTTTTGGTGAGAGGACACTGATCTTATCTCTACACGGCCGTACATATGAGTGGACTTTTGTCGTAGCAGCACTGAATTACCATATCCTGGGAGCTGATTTTCTGTGTGCACATGGTTTACTGGTTGATGTTGCTGACAGGCGCCTGGTTAATGCACTGTCCTTTGACTCTCTCCCCTGTATAGCTCGAGTGACCCAGCCAACAGCACAAGCCAACGTCACAGCTACAGGCGGTAAGTTCCACACACTGCTCACTCAGTTCCCAGCACTCACAGTCCCGACGTTTTCGGCGGCCATCGCTAAACACGGGGTGGAGCACTTTATCACCACCACCGGGCCGCCCATTTTTGCACGACCTGGGTGCTTGGACGCAGCTAAACTGGCCATAGCGTGCGAGGAGTTCACCAACCTGGAAAGGTTGGGCATCATCAGGCGCTCGAACAGCCCATGGGCATCCCCACTACACATGGTCCCTAAGGCTGGGGGATTGTGGCGACCGTGCGGGGATTTCCGCAGGTTGAACAACGCCACAGCGCACGACCGCTACCCGATTTCCCACATACAGGATTTTTCCGTTCACCTCGCCGGAGCACGCATTTTTTCCAAAATAGACCTGGTCCGCGGTTACCACCAAGTCCCAGTGTGCGCTGAGGACGTACCCAAAACAGCGGTAATGACTCCGTTTGGTCTATTCAAGTTCCTGCGCATGCCATTCGGGTTAAAAGGAGCGGCACAGACGTTCCAGCGCATGATGGATGCAGTGCTGCACGATCTCCTGTTTGTGTTCGTCTACCTGGACAATATCCTGGTAGCCAATGCGTCCAAAGACGAACACGAAACCCACCTCACGACGGTTTTCCGGAGGTTGGAGGAGCACGGGTTAATAATCAGCCCGACGAAATGCCAGTTCGGCGTGACGGAGATTGATTTTTTGGGGCACCGCGTCTCTCCGGAAGGAGCGATCCCGCTGCCCGACAAAGTGCGCGCCGTGGCGGATTTTCCCCGGCCTCAGACGGTCAGGGCGCTGCAGGAATTTTTGGGAATGGTGAACTTTTATAACCGTTTCCTTCCCCACGCGGCGCAGCTCATGCAACCATTGTACGCTGCGCTCAAGAAACAGAAACCCGTGGATAGGGTCGAATGGACCCTGGAGCGAGAGCGGGAGTTCTCGGAAGTTAAAGCAGCCCTGGCAAATGCCGCACTGCTGGCGCATCCAGACCCGATGGCCCGCATAGCACTCACCACCGATGCTTCAGATGTGGCCATAGGGGCTGTCGTGGAGCAGCGCGCAGCCGGGGCTTGGCAGCCGCTCGCCTTTTTCAGCAGAACTTTGCGCGACAGCGAATGTAAATACAGCGCGTTCGACAGAGAGTTGCTGGCTCTCCACCTGGCCATACGCCACTTCCAGTTCTGGCTGGAAGGGCGCAGCTTCACCGCGTTCGTGGACCACAAGCCGCTAACATTCGCGATGGCCAAGGTTTCAGAACCGTGGTCAGGCCAGCAGCAGAGACAGCTGGCCGCGATCTCAGAGTTTACTACCGATATTCAGCATGTGTCGGGTAAACTGAATGTAGTGGCGGACTGCCTCTCGCGCGCCGTGGTGGCCCCGGTCTGCGTGGGCATAGATTACGCAGCCATGGCCGCGGAGCAGATTAGCGATGCAGACGTGCGCGCGCTCCAGTCTGGACCAACAGGGTTAAGGCTGGAGAGCAGGGTGCTGCAGGATGGCGGCCCCCCCCTAATCTGCAATGTCTCCACAGGTCGCCCGCGTCCCGTGGTCCCGGCCGCGTGTCGCCGCCGCGTGTTTGAGTCGGTTCACACTCTGGCGCACCCAGGAGTACCCGCGTCAGTCAAAATGGTGGGAGAGAAGTTTGTGTGGCCGAGCCTACGCAAACAAGTGAAAGAGTGGGCTGCAGCCTGCGTGGCGTGGCAACGAGCCAAGGTACACAGACACACGAAGGCTCCCTTGGAGCTGTTTCGTATTCTGGCTAAGAGGTTCGACCATGTTCACGTGGACCTTGTGGGCCCCCTCCCGCCATCACAGGGGTGCACGCACCTCCTGACAATGGTGGACCGCACCACGCACTGGCCAGAAGTGGTTCAGCTGGCGGCAACCACGTCTGCAGACGTAGCGCGCGCTTTTTTAACAGCATGGGTGGCGCGTTTTGGAGTCCCGTCGGACATTACGTTGGACAGGGGCCCTCTATTTGTTTCCGAACTCTGGTCCGCGATGGCCCGCAGCCTGGGTGTTACAATTCACCGCACAACCGCGTACAACCCACAGGCCAATGGGTTATGCGAGCGTTTTCATAGATCACTGAAAGCAGCACTCAGGGCTTCATTGACGGATGCTAATTGGGTAGACAGGCTGCTGTGGGTTTTATTGGGGTTGCGCTCCGCGCCGAAAGAGGATCTGGAAGCTTCCCCGGCAGAGAGCTCGTTTTTGCGCAGCCCCTACGGCTGCCCGGGGAATTTCTGCCAGATAATCCCGCGCAGGGCAGCTCCCCGTCTCAGCTTTTGCAGTGTAGCGCAAACACAGGCACACTGCCAGGCCCTGCCCACCACAGTTTTCCGCGTGTTTTTGTGCCTAAAACTTTGAAGAGCGCGGAGTTCGTGTTTGTCAGACACGATGCCCACCGCCCTCCATTGCGCCCACCCTATGATGGACCGTTCAGAGTGCTGGAAACAGGGGATAAGCATTTTTTGCTAGACTTGGGGGGTAGGAGGGAAAAAATTGGCATAGACAGACTCAAACCCGCTTTCGTTGTTGCGGACGAGCAAGTGCTGTTGGCTAGGGCCCCTCGGCGTGGAAGACCCCCACGGAGAGCTCCCCAGGGAAACGATTCGCCAGAGCAGCCACACGGACAGACCGAAGTGCTCCCCACACCAGCCACAAACCACCCGCAGTCAGACACACTCCCAGCAACCCCCCACTGGCACAGCAGTGCCGCGGAGGCGGTAAACCCCAGTTACAGCAGATACGGGAGGAGACGGAAGCCCAAGCAACATGTGGACTGTTATTCTATTGTTCTATCTAAGGTGCTGGGGGGGGTAGTGTAGCACCTTGGGGGAGCAAGATTATCTAGCATCTCAGACAGGAGACAGTGGATAAGCATGGGAGCACAAAGAGCAGGAGGTTCCTGGTGAGATAGCAGGAAGGAGTCAAGGTTGAAGGGGGTTGAATGCAGTGTGATGCAAATGTCATGTTGTGTGTGATGTAAACGCCATGAAACTTAAGAGGAGAGTTTCTACTAAAATGTTCAGTCTGTTCTGTGCTCGTGAGATGTGAGTGTGTAATAAATCATCTAAAATGAATCTGCCACTGATTTCACACACTCCACACAGCAAGATTTTTAACAGGTACTAGAAAGAGAGATCATATCTCTCTGGTTCTGGCCTCCCTTCACTGGCTTCCCATAGAGTTTAGAATTAAGTTTAAAATTCTTCTTCTCACTTATAAAACTCTAAATAATCAGGCCCCTTGTAGCAGAGACAAAATGCATATTGTAGAGACTTGGGTGAGTCAGCTCAGACAGCTTCTCAGTCAGGAAGCAGAGGGTAAACAGTGGAGGACAATAGTTGGGGGGTTTAAGGGTGAATGTATTGTGATGTTAAATGTCATGCAAGGGGATGTGAAATGTCACGCAGATGTGAGATGAGCGGTGGGGATATAAAGGGGAACCATGCCTGAGTGTTTCATGCTTTTTCTGTGTATGACTGATGAGAAAGTGTAATAAACTTCATCTGTTCGTAAACCTGCCTCCTCATTTCCCACACTCTCCACACCCTTTTTATTTAAAAGTTCTGATACTATACTATTATCCTAACAGAGCACTACGCTCCCAAAATGCAGGATTACTTGTAATACCTAGAATCTCCAAAAGTACAATGGGAGGCAGAGCCTTCAGTTATCAAGCTCCTCTCCTGTGGAACCAGCTGCCAATCTGGATTTTGAATGAATGAATGAATGAATGAATGAATGAATTTCGGATAATACAGTACAGGTTAAAAGAAACTGAATAATATAACAAAAAGGTCAAATTAGACAAAGACTCCTCTTATTATACAATTCCACGTAAGTTATCCGAAATGGGTGATGGCTGAAGCCGCAGCTTATATTGCCCACCCATATTCCATCCAAGAATTCAAAAGAGAAAAAAGAGAAAACAAGACAAGAGCGATTACAATTCAAAACAAAGCTAAGACAAAATGTGACTGAGAGAAAAAAGAAAACTAAGCTAGGCTAAGTTAAGCGGTTACTATTCAAAAACGAATCTAAGACAAAATGTGACAGAGAAAAAAAAGAAAAAAACTGCAAAAAAAAACTAAGCTACAACACAACACAGGCTGGATATGTCAATCCTTATGTGAGTTTACATGTCGTCTTGTAAATATGTTTGGAGTATTTCTTCCTTTAGTTTTTGTTTAAATTGTCCAAGCGTTGTACATGATTTTAATTCAGGTCCAAAATCGTTCCATAATCTGACTCCTTGCACTGAAATACAGTGTTGCTTGGTGGTTGTTCTCACTGTAGGCTTTTGAAATATACATGTTCCTCTGAGGTGATATCGTTTCTCCCTTGTTTGGAACAACTTTTGGATATTTGCGGGCAGTGATAAATTCTTCACTTTGAACATTATTACTGCGGTTTTAAAGTCAACCAGATCTTTCAACTTGAGAGTTTTTTGTTTAAGAAAAAGTGGGTTTGTTGGTTCCCTGTAAGCTGCTTTGTTTATTATTCTAATAGCTCTCTTTTGAAGCATAAAGAGTGGATATATGTTTGTTTTATATGTATTTCCCCATACTTCAGTACAATATGTCATGTATGGGAGTATTAATGAATGATACAAGGTGTATAGTGTGGGTTGATTCAGCAAATATTTCACTCTGTGTAATATTGCAATTGATTTGGATACTTTACCTTTAATATAATTAATATGTGACTTCCAACACAGTTTGTTATCAATTATTACTCCAAGAAATTTAGTTTCAGATACCCTTTCAATCTTTCAATTTTTGAGTCAGACTCAATCTCTGTTTTGAAGAATAGGGTTAAAACCTTCCTTTTTGATATAGCCTACAATTAGGGAGGGATCATGTGTCTCTGAACCCTCCCTTAGTTATGCTGCTAATAGGTTCAGACAGCCGGGGGACCTCCAATAATGCACTGGGCTTCACTCTTTTCTTCACTCTCAATGAAATATTTATTTTTTGCTGGTCATTAACATTTGTTTGTTCTCTCCCACAGATTGAGTCCCTGTCATGCTGTTTGCTCTCTACATGTCTGTTCTTTTCATCTTCTCTGTCCCCTCACCCCCCAGCCAGTCACAGCAGATGACTGCCCCTCCCTGAGCCTGGTTCTGCTGGAGGTTTCTTCCTGTTAAAAGGGAGTTTTTCCTCTCCACCATCGCCAAGTGCTTGCTCACAGGGGATCGCCTGATTGCTGGGGTCTTTCTGCAACTGTGGGGGTTCCCCCTACAGTTGAAAGTGCTATGAGATGACTGTTGTTGTGAAATGGCGCTATATAAATAAAGTTGAATTGAATTGAATTGGATTTTTTCAGCCTTTTTTCATTCTGCTGTAATTATTTCTAATTGTCTTAATTTGTGCCAAATGGCCAGAATCAGAAAGTTGTTCAGTATTCTTTTTGTTTTATTCCAAAATAAATTTTAGAAAAAGAATATGTAAAAGTTATCAGGCAACCAACCTACTAGTTATCAAATTAAGAGTCCAATGAACAGGTGAAGGATACAGACATATATTATATTAATAAATCTGAATAAGGAACATTTTCTGCAAACACAAAAAGAATGAAAAGTTGCTTCTTTTCATTCTATGACTGGCGCCTAGCGGCTGCCCCGGCCTTGGATGCGCTCTGCAGAGCGTGCCCAAATGCCAAGTCACGTTTCGTTACCTTGTATTCATACATGTGTAATGACAATAAAGTTGAATCTCAATCTCAATCTCAATCTTCTTTTCAGAATCAGAAACAGAATCAGAAAAGCTTTATTGCCAAGCATGTAAAAAAACACACGAGGAATTTGACTTGACATTGGCACGCTGTAAGCATATCACAATGACACGGCAGCCATACTAGGCGCCTTCTAACTAAAACTATAATCTCTGATTTTTTAAAATATCAGAAACTAGAGCTGTGTGATCACTGTTGAAAGGAAGTGATGGACGATATTTTTCAGATTTAAAAAAATTATGATTGTGCTGATAATTGAAAACTATACAAAAACTTAGCCTTGATTTTTCAGCACAAAAGAATTTTTAATATATTTGTAATACTTTTATTATTTTGTGCATGAGCTTACAGGTATACGGTATATATAAAACGACATTTTTTTCACAGTTGTAGTAATTCATAAATAAGATAAGATAAGCCTTTATTAGTCCCACAATGGGGAAATTCCAGGATTGCAACAGCACAGGGATAGCAACACTCAGAGCAATAATCAGAAGGCAAGAAAAAAAACAAGAACATCTAGTAAACATATGTACATATTACTATAAATATATATATAGGCACACAGTGCGGAGCATTATGGTTGGTGAATGTGCAGCAGAAAGTCTAAGCTCTCTCTCCGCGGATGCGGCGGGCCAGCTGGAAGTCTTTGGGCATGATGGTGACCCTCTTAGCGAAGAAGAGACCCACCAGGTAGGCCTCTCTGGTCTCCTGCAGAGCCATGACGGCGAAGCTCAGGAAGCGCAGGTGGGTCTTGAAGTCCTGAGCGATCTCCCTCACCAGGCGCTGGACGGGCAGCTTACGGATGAGCAGCTCTGTGGATTTCTGGTAGTGACGGATCTCTCTCAGAGCCACGGGCCTGTAACGGCGAGGCCTCTTCACTCCGCCGGTGGCCGGAGCGCCTCTCCGAGCAGCCCTGGTGGCTAGCTGCCTCCTGGGGGGCTTCTTCCTCCAGTAGATGTTACGGGCGGTCTGCTTGGTTCTTGCCATCGCTCTTTATTATTCTGTCTTATATTTCTTGCACGCCGCCTAAACTTCAGCCTGCCACCCGCGTCGTTTTCGCTACAGCTCCCGGTATGTCGAGTTTCCCATTAGCACCGGGCGGCGGCCAAGTGCTAGCTAGCACCAGCTCCTCCCCGCTGCAACGTCTCCCGCTGCAAACAGTGGCTCCGTCCGCCGACCCGGGAGATCCCTGGGGCGATCCGTGCGTCCGTGATATATATACAGAGTGAAAGGTGTAGAAAGAAGAAGGAAGATAAAAAAAGGCCGTTGCAACGGGCAGCCGACTCGTGTGGCGCCACCGGTCCGGCGGAACCGGAACCGGAAAATGCTACATAAACTACATTTCTTGTATATTCAGAGGTATAAGCAATTTGACCTTTTAAAGGTCAAATTGCTGTTGCAGTTCTCAGCTACTTCTATTTTAGTCGAAGAAGGGCAAAATGGCTCTTCGGTTGGCAAAGCTTGCAGAGCCATGACATAGAATGAGTAATGTTTTTCAGGAAATCAAAAATTTCCAGCTCTTCTGTCCTTTGACAATGCCCTTGACCTCAACCTGGATGACCTACCTGAGCGTCATTGTGAGTGAGTTTTGTGAGAATCGAGGTAATTGCTGAGAAGGAGTAGTGATTTTTTTTTTAAAATCATGTAAGTGTCCAGCTTTCCTGACCATTGGCCTTGACACTGACTTTGAGCACAACCTGGATGCAGACCAATCTGAGAATCCTTGTAAGTGAGTTTGGTGATCATCGAGGCAAATGCCCCGGACAAGTAGCGATTCTCTTGAAACATGGATGGACGGATGCCACGTCAATGCATTAGCTCCTATCGGCTTTGCGGGAATGAGCAAAAAACCTAGTAAAGGTGCAAGCACACTGACATTAAGTAATACTTTATAAGAGAAACTGCAAACAGTGGGAAAGTGATACTGGAATATCTTCCAACTGAGAAAATGGTTGCTGCTGTAATGACAAAGCCAGCCACCAAACTGATACTGAAGAGATTTACAGATTTGTTTGGCACTTACAAGTGTGAAAGGGTTTCTTTATACTGGCAAATGTAAAAGAGAAACCTGATTTTGTTGTTATGGTTTCCAGGTAAGCCTTTGAGCTAAGGGAGTGATCTTTAACCAGGATCTTAGTTTTAAACAACATATTAGAAATGTAACTAAGGCTGGTTTTTATCATCTAAAGAATATCTCCAAAGTGCAGCAGTTTCTGTCTCAAGCCGATGCAGAAACACTTGTACATGCTTTTATCTCTTCTAGAATAGATTATTGTAATGCCCCTCTTTCTGGTCTTCCTAGACCAGAAAGCCCCCCCCCCACACACACACACACACACAACTACTCCACAACTCAGCCACCCAGATTCTGACCAAGATGAGAAAGAGAACACATATAACACCCATTTTAAAGTCTCTGCATTGGCTTCCTGTCAGCTTCAGAATAGATTTTAATGTTCTTTAATTGGTTTTTATGGCTCTTAATGGTTTTAGCCCTGATTATTTATTAGACTTGCTTTTACATTATGAGCCTTTAAGAACCCTTAGGTCTTCAGGCCAAGGTTTTTTAATCATTCCTAAAGTCAGAACTAAAACTCACGGTGAGACTTCTTTCGGTCATTATGGTCCACGTCTGTGGAACAGCCTTCCTGAAGACCTGAGGGCTGCAGAGAAGGTCGAGACTTTTAAAACCAAACTAAAGACCCACCTTTTTGACTTGGCTTTTATTTAAACTATTTTTGTTTTTCCCCCTTTTTTACTTTTTCTTACACCTTTTTTATCCTGTTTTAAACCATTTTATCCTGGTTTTTTATGTGTATTTATCCTGTTTTAACTTTTTTTTAACTTGTTATTGCTTGGTTTCATGTCTTACCGCTGGCTTTTCCTCATCGATAGTAGCGCTTCCTCAGTTCAGTTTTAATGTTTTATGTTTTTTGTTTTAAGTCGGTGTGTCGTGAGTGTGTGTGTGTGTGGGTGGGTGAGACTATATTTTGGCTTTTGGTGTATGTTGTTATTTTGTACAGCACTTTGAGCTGCTTCGCTGTATGAAAAGTACTTTATAAATAAAGTCTGATTGATTGATTGATTGATTAAAGGTTGAGTGGGGGTATCGAGTATTATTCATTTATGCCTTTACTCATCACCATGTCAGCCGTACTGTTGTTGCTATGGTTAGAGCATGACAGGATGTGACATCACCACTTATATGCAGGTGCATCTCAATAAATTAGAATATCATTGAAGAGTAAATTTATTTCAGTAATTCAGTTCAAAAAGTCAAAGTTATGCTTCCGGTTATGGCTGCCACGTAGGACGGACGTGTCTCGCTCTGCTCTGCTCCTGGAAAAAAAAAAATCGGCAAATAACTCTCTCATTTGGGACAGAACGTATCCCAGCATTTGGGCGAGGATATGTCGGCGAAGCCTAAGGCTGGAAAACCAGGAAAAGGAAAAAGCGAGCCGCCGAAACAGTCCAAATTAACGGACTTTCAGGTCTGTGACGCAGCAAACAAAACTCCATATATGGCGGAGGAGGCTGGCGGCGGTGCGATATTTGCGGGGAATGGCGCAGATGCGCTGATGGCTGCCATGAGTTCAATGAGAGCGGACTTTTCCTCTAGATTTGATGGGATTATGACAGCGTTGGAAGGAATAAGAAAGGAATTGGGTGACTGTGTAGAACGAACGGCGCAGATGGAGCTCCGTCTCGCTAGTGCTGAAGATGACGTCACCCGTCTTCAATTAAAGGTGCGCACTTTGGAAAAAAAAATAAATCTCTGGAAGATAATATTTTGGATTTGGAATCTCGGTCGAGACAGAATAATTTGAGGCTGGTGGGTCTTCCAGAGGAATCAGAAGGTCGGGACGTATGCTCCTTTCTGGAAAAGTGGATTCCGGAGGTGCTGGGCAGCGAGGAGTTGCAATCAGCAGTGGTTCTGGAAAAAGCACATCGTATTGGCCCACGGAGAGATAAGGGACCGCCGAGGACCTTAATTATGAAGTTTCTTAGCAACAGAGACAGGATGAAGATCTTCAACGCTGCACGTGCTAAAGGAGAGATTAAACACCAGGACCAGCAGGTGCGGTTCTACCCAGATTTGGCCACAGGAATCCAGCAATTGAGGAAGCAGTTTGATCCCGTACGTAAGGAGCTGCGCAACCTTGGGATTCGTCATGGTGTAATCTATCCTGCGAGACTGCTGACCACGTATGAGGGCAGAACCCACATCTTCAAGACCCCAGAGGAGGCGCAGGAGTTCATCAAGAAGATCAAAGAAGAAGAAGAGACTGGTGGGAGCTAAGCATGAACAAAATATAAGGTAGAATAATTAAGCATTTGCACAGGCATCTGACTGACTTGAAGTAAATAGTAAGTTTACAAAATATAGATTGTATTATATATTAAAAAAACAAAACAAAAACAAAACAAACAAAAAAAAAACTATGATGTACAAAGTTGTTAAAAATTTTGGAGTTAAGTTGGAAAACTACAGAGGAGAGTTAATGTTACGTCATTAAAAGCAGTAGAGTTAGGGTGATTGGGAGGATGAAGAAGGAGTGGCTTAGGCTGTTCCCCGTGGGTGTGGAACGGTCGATGGCTATATCAGGAGACAGAATTTTTCTTTTGATTTTGGGGGGTTTGCCACAAGTGTGGGAAGGGGAAATTTGTTTGTGTGTAGTTTGTAGGATGAATGTTCAACCACTCATGTTTTTGCTTCTCTGTATGAGCATGTTTACACTGCAAGGTAATCCCAAACTCTCTATTGATCATGGACCAAAGTGTTAATCTTAATTTAACTTCATGGAATTGCAGAGGTCTACAAAATTTAAAAAAACTTAAACAAGTTATGAATAAAATAAAGGACATGGGTTCAAGAATTGTGTTTTTACAAGAAACTCATCTGATAGAGGAGGATGTTAAAAGAATTAGGAGTAGATGGCAGGGAAGTGTATTCACCTCTTCATTTTCATCTCGAGCCAGGGGAGTTATGACTCTCATACATAAATCAGTTCCTTTTCAGGTGAAAAATGTAATTGGAGACAAATTTGGAAGATATGTAATCATTCAAGGTTCTTTGCTATTAGAAAATATAAATCTTGTGAACTTATATGGTCCCAATATAGATGATCAGAAGTTCTTTGCTAATTTATTTCTCATCTTATCATCACTTACAGGGCAACATATAATAGCAGGGGATTTTAATTGTACATTGAATCCAGGTGTGGATAGATCAACAGGACTGGATTGTACGCACATTGGATGTAGGATGACTATTAATCATTTTATGAAAGAATTGAGATTGTTAGATATATGGAGAGAAATGAAACCACAAGTTAAAGCCTATTCTTGTTATTCCAGTACCTACAAGACATTCTCACGTATTGATTATTTTTTGATTTCCACAGAATTAAGGTCCAAGATTCAAAACTGCTTTTATGATAACATCGTGATCTCTGATCATGCACCCTGTTGTCTAATATATGTAGATAAAAAATTGACAAAGGAATCAGGTAGATGGCAATTTCAGCATAAATGGCTTCAGGATGAGGAATTTGTCAAGTATATAGAAAAACAGATAGACGAGTTCTTTGACATCAATACTACACAAACATCAGCATGTGTAAAGTGGGAGGCTTTCAAAGCTTTTATTAAGAGACATATTATTAGTTATACAGGATCAAAATCTAAGAAGACTCGAGAGGAGAGAGCTAAATTGGAACATAAAATAAAAAGTCTTCAGGAAAAAGTGTATGCAGGAAGTGACCCAAGGTTGGAGAATGAATTACTGATTTTGAGAGCTGAATACGACAAAAAATCAGCGAATAGAGCTGCCTCGAGTCTTCTAAGATTGAAACAATCTTTTTATGAACAAGGTGAAAAATCAGGAAAATTATTAGCATGGCAGATTAAACAATTGGAAATTAAAACACCAATTACCAGTATTATAAGTAATGGACAGGTAGTTATAGATCCTTTAGAAATTAATAGAGCCTTTAGAGATTACTATGAAAAATTATATGATACCAAAAATGAACCTGATTTAACAAAACTAAATGGGTTTTTGAACGAACTATCTATACCGTGTATTCCAAATGAAAACAGGGAGATATTGGAGTCTAAAATTAGTCAAGAAGAAGTTGGGCTAGCCATTGATAATATGAAATCAGGAAAAAGTGCAGGACCAGATGGTCTTCCAGTTGACCTTTATAAAAAATTTAAGAATAAATTAATAAAACCTTTTTTGGAAATGGTTTTAGAAGCATTTCAAAATAATAATTTACCATCATACATAAATAATGCCTTAATTATACTGCTGCCAAAACCAGGTAAGCCCTCTAATAAATGTGAAAATATGAGACCAATAAGCCTATTAAACGCCGACCTTAAGATAATCTGTAAAATTTTAGCAAGACGAATACAAGAAATTTTACCAAATATTATTAATCGAGATCAGAATGGCTTTATAAAGGGTAGACAAGGCTTCCATAATGTAAGAAGACTATTTAATATTATTTATTTTAATAAAGAAGCGCCGGATACAGCTCTCCTATCATTGGACGCCGAAAAGGCCTTTGATAGAGTTGAATGGCCCTTTCTTTTTGAAGTCCTACAAAGGTTTGGACTTGGAAATAATTTCATAAAATGGGTTCAAATAATATACAATAATGCTACAGCAGAAATCCTAACAAATAACAATATTTCAAAACCAATAAAAATCAATAGAGGATGTCGACAAGGCTGTCCACTTTCACCTTTACTGTTTACTATGGCAATTGAACCTTTAGCGATGGCGATACGTTTACATTCACAAATATATGGAATTAAAGTTGGACCAACAGAACATAAAATCTCCCTGTACGCCGATGATATAATTTTGTTTATGTCGAATCTAAAAAAATCAATTCCAACCTTGTTGAATTTAATAAAGAATTTTGGGGAAATATCAGGATATAAAATAAATAAAACTAAATCTTCAATATTAATGCTAAATGAGACCCAGAGAAATTACCCAGCCCCTGAGGTAAATCAATTCAATGTTGTAAATCAGTTTAAATATTTAGGAATCCAAATTATGCCTAAGCTAGAATCAGTCGCCAGCGTCAACTATGAAGCCTTAATGTCAGATATCAATGAGTTAACTCAGAGATGGATGTCACTACCAATGTCGATGATCGGGAGAATCAATATACTTAAAAGTAATATTTTACCTAAAATACTTTATTTATTTCAATACATTCCCTTATCACCACCTTTAGATCTATTCTCAAGAATAAAAAAAAAAGTTAGTGGAATTTATATGGAACAACAGGAGGGCTAGATTACGTTTGTCTTTATTATATTTACCATTTGATCGTGGAGGTCTGAAATGTCCAAATTTTATGTTGTATTATTGGTCGGCACAACTGAGGTCTATGACATATTATTTTTCATCAAATGATCTCCCTCACTGGACTGAAATGGAATCATACAATTTACCTTTACCTCTTCCCATATTCATATACTCAGATTCGGCAAAAAAATTACAAAAACAAGTTAAAAATCCATTTGTAAAGCATATGATCAAAATATGGTGTGAAGCTAAAAACTATTTAAAAGAACCACAGTTATTGTCACAATTTAGTCCAATATGGGGTAATCAATATTTTAAACCAGGGAGAGCGGACGCTGTATTTAAAGTATGGAATTTAAAAGGGATACAAAAGATTCAGGATTTATATTTGCCATGTGCAGACAACATAATGTCTTTTGAAGAGCTGAGGATCAAATTTAATCTCAATAGAACACATTTTTTTAAATATCTTCAACTTAGAAACTTTATTCGATCAAATCAAAATAAAGCTCTCACTCGACCTATTTATTCATCCTTGGAAAAAATGATGATGAAAGATAGTAAAAGAAAGGGTATTATTTCAGAGTTTTATAACTCATTGACACTATCTTCAAGTGAAAATTCACTGAAAAGATTAAACTACTGGAAAGAAGATCTGCAAATTGAAATTTCAGAGGAACAATGGGAATTGGCTTGTACAGAAGCTCAAACCAAATCAATAAATGCACGCCTTAAATTGATACATTTCAAATGGTTAATGCGGATGTATGTTACACCAGAGGAGTTAAATAGATATAACAAAAATATACCAGATACATGCACAAAATGCATGGAAAGTAAAGGAACCCTATTTCATTGTTTATGGGAATGTAGATTAATAAGAATGTTTTGGGAAGAGGTGAGGGTAACAATTGAAAAAATAATCTCAAAACAAATCATACTGAATCCTAAACTGTTTTTGTTGGGTCTGTACCCAGAAAAGCATAATTTTAATAAAAGTGAAAGAACATTCATAGACCTCAGTTTGCTTAATGCCAAAAAATGTATTGCACTATTATGGAAAAAGACTCATAGACCAGATGTGACTCAGTGGTTAAGACAGATGTTAACAAACCTTCCATTAGAAAGAATAACATATATACTGAAATCAAAGGAAATTGTGTTTGAGAATATATGGAGACCTTTTATTGATTATGTAAAAAATTTAAACATAACTCTTGAAGAAGAAGGTGAATGATGTGTGTGGACCTTGTAAATTCCAAACTGGTGAACATAATATGTATACTTATGTATTGGATTGTCTAGACTAAACAGAGGAGCATTGTTGAAGACTTGATTTTGTTGGTGGTTGTTGGTGTTTTTAGTGCATTTTTTTTTTTGTAGTACTTTAGTGTTAGTGTTTGATTGCTTGTATCATGTTTGTTAAAAAAAAAAAAAAGGTTCAATAAAGATATTGTGGAAAAAAAAAAAGTCAAAGTTATAACATAGATTCATTATACACAGAGTGATATATTACAAGTATTTATTTCTTTTAATTTTGATCATTTTGGCTTACAGCTAATGAAAAACCAAAATTCAGTTTCTCAAAAAAAAACTGAATATTACGTAAGACCAATTTAAAGACTGATTTGTAGTAGAAATGTTGGCCAACTTAAAAGTATGTCCATTTCCACACTTAATATTTGGTTGGGGCTCCTTTTGCATAGAATACTTCATCAAAGTGACACAGCATGGAGGAGATCAGCCTTTGTGCTGAGGTGTTATGGAGGTCCAGGTTGCTTTGATAGCGGCCTTCAGCTCATCTGCATTGTTGGGTCTGCTGTCTCTCATCCCCCCTCTTGACCATACTCCACTGATTCTCTAGGAAATGAAATCAGCATCTCTATAAAGCTTGTCAGTAAAGGGAAGCATGACGTGCTCTAAAATTTCCCAGATGATGACATGATCATTCACATGATCATTCAGATGATGACATGGCTCCTCAAATCAGGTGCCAACTCCTGTCATGTGGAAATCAAGGTTGCAGAGTCTGGCAGAGGAGTGGAGAGGTGCAGAATCCAAGTTACTTGAGGCCCAGTTTGAAGTTTCCACAGTCAGTGATGATTTGTGGAGCCATGTCATCTGCTGGTGTTGGTCCACTGTGTGTTATCAAGTCCAAACTCAGCACAGCCATGTACCAGGAAATTTTAGAGCTCTTTATGCTTCCATCTGCTGACAAGCTTTATGGAGGTGCTGATTTCATTTTCCGGCATGACTTGGCACCTGCCCACACTGCCAAAAGTACCAAAATCTGGTTTAATGACCATCGTCCCACTGTGCTTGATTGGCCAGAAAACTCTCCTAAACCCCACAGAAGATCTATGTGGTATTGTCAAGAGGAAGATACTAAAAAAGATACTATAATTGGACAGAAAATAATTGGAATAAGGGCAAAAAAAAAAAAAGAAGCCAAGCTGGGGGAAAGGAGGCTTGCAGAAATAGGTTAACCTGTGGACTGTGCATCAGTGAGCTCCCAGAGGAAATCTGATCCCCCTTGAGAGGAGCAGGATGACCAGCCAATCCTGCCGCTCCTCCATTTATCACCGTCACCCCTGCTTTGGAGGTACAGTAGTTTCCATTACAACTACTGACACCATGGCCGACCAGTGTTCACGTCTGACATGCTGATATATTGGGATTTTACAACTTGTTCTGTGCAGTCCATAGCAAATAAATTGGCTGCTTGCATTTGACAGTTAGTGTTTTAAAAACACAAACATCTTGAGATCGGGTGAAATGGCTTGAGTGGGGAAGGAAAGAATAAATTTTTGATTGCAGCATAACGGGGGCAATTTTTCCTCTGTTTCTTTCCAACTGCAAATCAATGAACTTGGAAGGCCATGAAAACAGCAACATTTTAGGCTACGTGTGTATGTGAGTGTGTGTGTGTGTGTGTGTGTGTGTGTGTGTGTGTGTGTGTGTGTGTGTGTGTGTGTGTGTGTGTGCAAAAACAAACCGTCAGAATGGTCGGAGTCACAAAGGCCCAACACAGTCTCCAGAACCGGTTTGGCTGGAAACCAATCATCATTTCAATGTCCTCACAAAACCTCTGCAGACCTGCAAAAGAGAGGGGGGGGGGGCAATAGAAAAAGAATAAAATAAGTACACTGAGAGGACTTCAGAGCAGTGTTACCCAGGCTTAATAAAGTACCAAAAAAAGGGAAAAAAGGAGATTCAGTCTATCCATGCAGGTGTGTGTGTGTCGTGTGTGTAAGTGAGAGCATGTTGTCAGTGGGGAAAAAGTGAGCGAGTAGATGGCTCCATTCCTCCTCCTTTATTGATGGATAACAGTGAGTGACATGGAGGGGCCGAGTCACAAAATCATTTCAATATGTCACCAGAACTGATGGCCTGACAAACCAGAGGAGCGACGTTGGTTCTCTTTCTCTCTAACACCCTCCTCACACACGCCTCAGCTCTCCGCCCATGTGTGCATCTCACACATTACAACAGAGACCCCTGGGGGTCACAGCTGGAATAACAAGTGAGACTTTATTTTTGTAAAAGGATTTGGGGACCATCAACTCTGATTATCATCTCAACCCAATTTTCTACACCATGTAAACAGAAGTGCAAAGTTCCCATCGATACCTAATGTGCCCTAAACAGTTCTTATGGCTTTCTTTGTGAAATGATTTCCTTTAGTTTATTACAATTGGTACCTTTAATGCATAAAGAATATGCACAAAAACATAGTGATTTAACTTGACTGTAACTTTCTGATGTAGTTTTCTTTAATTTGTTCATCAATTCAAAGCTATAATATAGGACTTTCAGCTTGCAGAAGACGGTTTTGCATTGAGGATGTTAAAAAAATAACTAAAGCAGCATCAACTCTTCAACGAAACATCTAAAATGCAAAAGTAATTTATCATTTTATAGCGTTGTAATCAAGACTGCAGCAAGACCAGGCTGAGATGAGAGTGTAACGAAACCAAGACAAGACCAAGACAGAAGAAACTGAGACCACTGTGTCTTGGCCTCTTAAAGTCTTGGTCTCGTTTTAATACAATATAAGATAAGATAAGATAAGATAAGATAAGATAAGCCTTTATTAGTCCCACAATGGGGAAATTCCAGGATTGCAACAGCACAGGGATAGCAACACTCAGAGCAACAATCAGAAGGCAAGAAAAAACAAGAGCAGTGAGTATACATATGTACATATAAATATAAATATATAGACTGTTTTTACCTTATCTTAACTACTGTGTAGAAGTCTGGGGAAACACCTACAAAACCAACCTACAGTCAATATGCACATTACAAAAAAGAGCTATAAGGATAATAAACAATGCAGGATATAGAGACCATACCAATTCGTTGTTCTTAAAGTCACATGTCATAAAGTTCATCGATTTAGTTAAATTTAAGACAGCACAAGTAATGTACAGGGCAATTAATAATCAACTACCAACTAATATACAAAAAATATTTAAAAAAAGAGACAATGATCATAATTTGAGGGGAGACTTAAACTTTACAAAACCCAAGATACGTACTACCAAGAAAAGTATGTGCATATCTGTCTGTGGGGTGGATTTGTGGAACAGTCTAGAGCCGGAACTGAAACTATGTACAAACAGAAATCAATTCAAAAAGAGGTATAAGCATCATTTGCTGAAAGGATATATGTTAGAAGGGTAGTAGTTATATGTACGATTCATTATGTTCACTCTGGGATATTATGGGACACTATGGAATGGTGGGTGGGACAGCACTGTGTATATATGTGTTGTTTGAGGCTGGTTTTGTTGCATGGACATCATTGTATGTTAGAATGGATGGGTGTTAATGTTGATTTGTAAAAAATACAGTAAATTGTTTACTTGGGGTCTTAAAGGTGGTAATTTGTATAAAATTCACATGGGTGTATCTATGGAAAAGAGGAGATGGAATTAATAAGTGTTCACTTCTTCCTTCTCCCTTTCGAACAGTGTATAATGTTACTTTATTGCATTTGCCATTTGCTTGTATTTGTTATATTTTTGTGTTCGAAATAAACTATCTATCTATCTAGACACACAGTGCGGAGCATTGTAGCTAATTATAATAATATATAGATTCATGAGATAGATTCACTGTTTTAGATTATGTCAATTTAAGGCAAAAATGACAAAAATAAACAAAATGTCACATTTTAAATAAATACCAGTGAGTGCTGGATTTAATGGATCAAAGAAAATATGATTAAAGCCCTAAGAAAGCATTGTGGAGAACAGGTGCATGTGTTGTGAGTAGTCAAAAGGGTGTCACCAGTCCCTGGATTACAGAGAGCACAGAACCAACCCTAATCCAATCCAAAGCCTTGACTACTACTGAGTTGGGACGAGGAAGCAGAGCTGAAGTCTTAAGCTGGATTCAAGCTGCACCTCCTCTGTCTGCGTAATGCAACCGGAAACCTCATGTGATGAAATTTACATCAATGTCTCCAGTCCACTAGTGTCTGCAGGGCTCTTCTGAGGACGACCACGTACAACCCAAATTTTATGACCATGCGGCCTGCCCACGAACACATTGACAGCGCATGGGCAAGACTGAACTGATTTGCGAGGTGGTTCAGGTTCAGGTTCAGGTTCCTTTAGTTGTACCCGTAGGTAGATTTGTTTTGCAGTCAGGTGACATCCATATTTACAAATCACAGTTACATTCAACATGAACACAAACACAGGCACACATGAATCTGACTATAAACATGATAAAAATACTCAAGGCTCCACCAATCAGGACATAAGACAGAGATAAGAGAAAAAAACACGGAGATAAGGGAGAAGGGTCATATTAAAAAGTTAAAGACTAGTCAAAGAGGTTAAAAACTCAAAAGTCTAAAACCCAATAAAAGATTTAAAACCCAAATAAAAAAAACCCTACAAAAATAAGTCAATATAAAATAAAATTAATAAATACATAACTAAATTATATGCAATATATTGTTACATCTTGTTCAACTCTTTGACAGCAGCAGGAACAAAGCTGTTTTTGTAGCGCTGGGTTTTACTTTTTGGGACAGCAAACCTCCGTCTGGAGGGAAGAAGCTGAAAGTTGCAGTGCAAAGGGTGGGAATCATCATTTAGAATGGAGGCAACAATCCTCTGTACCTGTCTGGTGTACAGGGATGTCAGGCTCAGCTGTGACTCACCAAGCAAACGACTGGACCATCTAACTACCTGATCCAAGGATTTCCTCTGTTTCAGTTTTATCTGACCAAACCATGACACTGAAGAAAAGGATAAAACAGATTCAACAAACGCCCGATAAAACATTGTCATTGTGGTTCGGTCAATTTGGAAGCGTGTAAGTTTCCTTAAACAATGCAAATGTTGCTGACCCTTTTTGCACACCCTTTCACAGTTCTCTTCAAAGTTTAAATTACTATCAATAATTGTCCCAAGATATTTGTAGGATTGTACACATTCAGTGGTCTGGCCTTTTAGTACGGTGGCTTTGTGCCTGGGAGTTTTCCTCCTAAAGTCAATAATCATATCTTAAGTTTTTGTCATATTCAGCTGTGGGTAGGAATCCTCACACCAGTGAACAAAATCATCAACTACTGGGCCGTGGCCACTCTCGCCATCCTGGAGGAGACTGACAACAACTGAATCATCAGCATACTTTATAATGTGTCTGTTGTCATGTCTGCTCCAACACATGTTTGTGTACAGGATGAAGAGTCGTGGTGACAACACACACCCCTGAGGAAAGCCAGTACAAGAGCACTTTTGGTCAGACAATGTACCATTGACCCTTACTCTCTGTGTCCTGTTGGTTAAGAAATCCAGAATCCAACCCACCAGGCTATTACTCAAATCAAACTGTTGCAGAAGCCTTTCAACTAAAATATGAGGTTGGATTGTATTAAAGGCGGAGGAAAAGTCCACAAATAAAAGTCTGGTGTGTGTCCCATTAAAATCCAGATGTTCAAAAAGCATGTTAAACAGAGTGACAGTGGCGTCCTCCACTCCTCTATGAGGCCTATATGCAAACTGCAAAGGATCAATACAAGCTCAGCCTGCTTTAGGACCTCAAATCTGACCAGTTTTTCAAAAATTTTCATTAAAATTGAAGTCAAAGCAACTGGTCTAAAATCATTTACCGTTTTAGGACAGCTGGATTTTGGAATGGGGACGACCACACCATCTTTCCAGATCTTAGGCACATGTTGTGTCTGTAAGGACTTATTGAAAATGTAGTGAAATACAGGACTCAGTTCATGTGCACAGGACTTTACCAAGCGCCCACATATATTATCAGGGCCCTGACTTTTGTTCACTTTTACAGCACAGAACTCCCTTTTAACATCCTGCACCTCAATATTAAAGTGCTGATTGTCTTTGAGTTTCTGTTTCAAATCTTGGGTTTCTGTGCTGAAATCAAAGGAGTCAAAATGACCATAAAAACAATTAAGAGCATTAGCCAGCTCTGAGTCTGAATTAAAACCATCTAAAAATACACGAGTACTGCGTTCTGTGCTCTGAAGGCCTGCAATAGTTTTCATACTGGCCCAGGCTGAACCAAGTTTCTTTTTTTGCCATCTTACTTTCCAATTCTGATTTATAATTCTGTTTTGCTCTTAAAATTTCGGCCTTCAGCTCTTTTGTGGCAACCTGTAGCTCAGAAACAGACCCCTGTTTAAAGGCAAGTGCTTTCCTCTGTAAGCAGGATTTAACTGATTTTGTAACCCATGGCTTGTTGTTGGAATCTATTTTGACACGTTTATGCAGAACGATAATGTCTCTGCAGAAAGCCATGTATGAGCATGTCACATCCACTAAAGAGTCCAAATCATCTCCGCAGGACAGTGTGAAAACCTCCCAGTCCGTACAGTTAAAGCATTCCTGGAGGCAGTGCACTGAATCCTCTGTCCACACATCTATGTCTCTGGTCTTTGCCTTGCCTCTTCTGAGAGCAGTTTTATATGTGGGCAGTAAATGTACACAGTTGTGATCTGAGGATCCTGAAGGAGGAAGGGGGGGGTGATTTATAGGCCCTCTCTATGGATCCATAGCACAGGTCCAATGTCTTTTTTCGCCTGGTTGGGCAGGAGACATACTGATAAAAGTTTTTAAGTGTCTTCTTTAGAGACACATGGTTAAAATCCCCAAGAATAAAATTTGGAGCCTCTGGGGAAATCGACTGCGACCGCTGTACCACACCAAAGACGGTGCTGGAGGTGGAGGCAGCATCTGCCCTCGGGTGAATGTACACAGTCGTTATGAAAAGTTGGGGGAACTCGCGGGGCAAATAAAAGGGGCATAGTGACACGGCCAGAAGCTCCACATCTGGTGTACAGATGCGCTCTCTGACCGTGACAAATGTACAGTACTGTTTATTAATATATAAACATACGCCGCCCCCCTGACATTTCCCCGTTACCTCTTCCTGCCGATCCGAGCGAAGTGGGGCTCCAAAGCCGTCAATACACAGGTTCGGGTCACGGTCATGCGCCGTAAGCCACGTCTCTGTGTAAGCCATGACACAGCAGTTCTTGAAATCCTTCTGATATCGTGCATTTCCTTGAATTTCATCCACTTTATTTCTCAGGGATTGTACGTTGCCCATAATAATGGAAGGAAGAGGAATGCGGTTAAGCTGACGCCTCCTCAGATTTAATCTTACGCCTCCACGCTTTGGGCGTTTCCTCATCTTGTCTCTCTTTCCATCGCTGTCCATCCATCCATCCATCTTCTACTGCTTTTCCGGAGGTCCGGGTCGCGGAGGCAGCAGTTCAAGCAGAGAAGCCCAGACTTCCCTCTCCCCAGCCACCTGCTCCAGCTCTTCAGAGAGGATACCAAGGCGTTCCCAGACCAGCTGGGAACATAGTCTCTCCACTGAGTCCTGGGTCTGCCCCGGGGTCTCCTCCCAGTGGGACGTGCCTGAAACACCTCAAGTGGGAGGCGTCCAGGTTTCTTTTTCCATCGCTGTGTCCATGAAAATCTCTTAAAATAAAGTCCGGCAGTTGCGGCACAGATTCAAACACAGATGCTGCATTATCCATGTTTAAATGCAGTAACATGACTCTGGAATACTGCGTTCTTCCCGACGTGACCGCAATCGTGCTTACCTCCAAAACAAAGAGCCGGTAGGAAATAAAAGACAGTGCAAAAACAAGAAGGAAATCCATACTGATGGAACCAGGGAGCTCTTTGTTATATGGTCCACAAACATTCAAGGACAAAAACGGCACGGAGAATTACGTTAAAACACCGTGAAGTGCATAAAAACAGAGACACAGACGTCAAACTTTTTTCACCCGCTGCCGGTCGCTGCGTGCGCATGCGCCCACTGTGGAGCTACCAACACAGCATACAAAGACAAAGTAGACGAGGAAGACAATGAGGATGCAGAAGACGAAAATAAACATACATGAATCCTTTTGCAGCAGCAGCAGCTTGAGCGGAGAAGAGCACTGGAAAACGGTAATTCCTCCTTTTCCTTGAAACAACGCCATTGTAGTCACTACAAAAAAATGTGCATCGCTCTCGTGTTTATAGCCGGTGAACAAACTGGCATGTTAGCGCATTTGCGCTACCCATAGGGCTGGGGTGAAACTACAAATAACAGATGTGCATATGTGTCAACCGCTTGGCCTGCTAGACGAAAAAAGTGAGCATGTACAACGCCACGACCGTGCCGGGCTCGTCCAAAGCGCATGCGGACCAAAGTGGACACGAGGGGAAATGTAGCATGAATAAGGCTTAACAAGCCTCTCTGGAGCTTCTCTTCATCCTCAATTTAGCCCCTGTCCCCCATCAGAAAATCACTGTCTGGTTCCTCTAAAGAAAATAAAAATATAATGCATAAGCACCCTAAAGTGATTAAGTAAAAAGTTGATAAAACTCAAATTAAACATGTAGCTTCTAAGTCTAATGACTTGACCTCTGTTCCTCCTCATAACTTAAAAATTAAATGTGATTTGTTAAATATTAGGCATCTAACTCCCAAGTCTCTCCTAGTCCATGACTGTTCATTGATCATCAAATTGATTTACTATCCCTTACAGAGACTTGGTTAGGGCAAGAGGATTATGTTGGTTTAAATGAATCAACTCCCTCTGATTATTTAAACTGTCAAAATCCCAGAAGTTCTAGTCGTGGAGGAGGAGTAGCAACAATTTACCATTCCAAATTACTAGTTAATGTAAAGGAAAAAACGTTATAATTCCTTTGAGGGTCTGGTCCTAAGTACTGGGCATGTTAGCAATTTTAGGTTAAAAACACTTTTATTTGCCATAGTTTATCGTCCTCCCTCAACCTATTCAGAGTTTTTTAGTTGAATTTGCTGAGTTCTTAGCTGATTTAGTGATGAAATTGGATAGAATAATTATAGTAGGGGACTTCAATACAAGCGGCTGAAATGAGCTTTCTCCGTAGGATTGCTGGATTCACCCTCAGAGATAGGGTGAGGAGCTCAGTCATCCGGGAGAGGCTCAGAGTAGAACCGCTGCTTCTCCACATTGAAAGGAGTCAGTTGAGGTGGTATGGGCATCTGATTAGGATGCCTCCTGGACGCCTCCCACTTGAGGTGTTTCAGGTACGTCCCACTGGGAGGAGACCCCGGGGCAGACCCAGGACTCGGTGGAGAGACTATGTCTCCCAGCTGGTCTGGGAACGCCTTGGTATCCCCTCTGAAGAGCTGGAGCAGGTGGCTGGGGAGAGGGAAGTCTGGGCTTCTCTGCTTGAACTGCTGCCTCCGCGACCCGGACCTCCGGAAAAGCGGTAGAAGATGGATGGATGGATGGATGGGGACTTCAATATACATGTAGAAGTAGATAGTGACTGCCTTAATATGGCATTTAATTCAATATTAGACTTGATAGGGTTTTCTCAGAAAGTAGGAAATTCTACCCATTATCTCCACCATACGTTGGACGTTGTTCTGACATATGGTATAGAAATAGAAAATCTGGTAGTGTCTCCTCATAACCCTGTACTGTCAGACCATTGTCAGTGAACCTTTGATTTTACTATTTCTGACTTTTTGGCTCCTAAAGAAAAATATTGCTACAGTAGATGCCTCTCAGATGATGTTGTTACGAAATTTATGCAGATTGTTTCCTCTATGCCATGTGTCAACACAACGGAAATAAGCTATAGACAGTTTGCTCCTTCTGTAATTGATAGCATGGTAGATAGTGTTACAGCTTCTCTGCATCAGACTCTAGACTTGGTGGCCCCTTTAAAAAAGAAAAAGTCTAATCAGAGATTTCTAACTCCTTGGTTCAACACAGAAATTCATAGCTTAAAACAGAAGACTCGTCAATTACAAAGAAAATGGCACTCCACTAATTTAGATGAAATCTATTTAGCTTGGAGAAATCAACTTTTAATTTATAAAAAATCTCTTAGAAAAGCTAGAACGAGTTATTATTCTGCATTAATAGAAAAGAACAAGAATAATCCCAGGTTTCTTTTCAGCACTGTAGCCAGGCTGACAAAGAGTCAGGACTCTGTTGATCCTAGCATTCCCTTAAAGCTTACTAGTCAGGACTTTATGAACTTTTTCAATAGTAAAATTTCATCTATCAGAGATAAAATCAATCAGATTCTTCCCACCGTTAACTTAAATACAGTAACTACTACAACTCCTTCAACTGATATGTGTTTTGATGAGTTTACTCCAATTGACCTTTTAGAGTTAGACAAAATAATTTCCTCATCCCAGCCTTCAACTTGTCTTTTAGACCCTATTCCTATCAGGTTATTTAAAGAAGTCTTCCCATTTATTTGTAGCTTTATTCTTCAAATAATCAATTCTTCATTAACTTTAGGCCATGTGCCGCAGGCTTTTAAAATAGCTGTAATTAAACCCTTACTCAAAAAGCCAACGCTGGATCCAGGAGTTTTAGCTAACTATAGACCAATCTCTAATCTCCCTTTCATTTCAAAAATCTTAGAAAGAGTTGTTGCAACGCAATTATTTGACCACCTGCAGGGAAATGGTTTACTTGAAGAGTTTCAATCTGGGTTTAGAATCCATCATAGTACTAAAACAGCCTTAGTGAAGGTCACTAATGACCTCCTTATTGCATCTGATAATGGACTTGTTTCTGTACTTGTCCTTTTAGACCTTAGTGCAGCTTTTGATACTATCGATCATAATCTTGTACTTGATAGATTAGAGCACTATGTTGGATTTAATGGAACTTCTTTGCAGTGGTTAACATCTTATTTATCTGATAGGTTCCAGTTTGTTCATGTCAATAATGAGTTTTCTTTCAACTCAAAGCTCAGTCATGGAGTTCCACAGGGATCTGTGCTAGGCCCTACTCTTTTTAGTTCATATATGCTTCTGTTAGGCAACATTATTAGAAAGCACTGTATACATTTTCATTGTTATACAGATGACTCACAACTATACCTGTCAATGAAGCCAGATGATAGTAATCAATTAGCCAAGTTAGAAGCCTGTCTTAAGGAAATCAAAGCTTGGATGACTTGTAATTTCCTGCTATTAAATTCAGATAAGACTGAAGTCATTTCAAACTCTTAGTTTGGATGCGGTTACTCTTTCTCTTAATAGCTCTGTGAGGAACCTTGGAGTTATTTTTGATCAAGATCTGTCTTTCAATTCACATATTAAATTTGTTTCTAAGACCGCCTTCTATCATTTGCATAATATCTCACCCTCTGCATAAACACTTTGAACTTCTTTCATCTGGTAAACGATTCCGGAGCATCAGAGGCAGAACCACCAGACTGATTAACAGCTTCCTTCCACAAGCTGTCAGGATGCTGAACAGTTGACCCGGAATCTCTCATACACACTACTGCACCTACGGACATTATGTATATTATTTGTATATTATAGTTAGTTAGTTTTTTTCCCAAGTATGTCTCAGGGATATGTGAATGGATGGGGGGGTGGGGGTGGGGGGGTGAAGCTATGTGTGAGTGTGTTTTAAATCATGCTGCTTCTATTTATATGGATGCCGAGAGAAACGCAATTTCATCTTGCCTGCACTACAGTTGTATGTACAGCAATATGACAATAAAGTTTGATTTGATTTGATTTGATTTGATATTGCCAAGATTAGGAGCATCTTGTCTCAGAGTGATGCTGAGAAACTGATCCACGCTTTTGTTAGCTCTAGATTAGATTACTGTAACTCTTTATTATCAGGTTGTCCTAAAACATCTTTAAAAAGTCTTCAGTTGATCCAAAATGCTGCAGCAAGAGTTTTAACAGGTACTGGAAAGAGAGATCATATCTCTCCGGTTCTGGCCTCCCTTCATTGGCTTCCCATAGAGTTTAGAATTAAGTTTAAAATCCTTCTTCTTATTTACAAAGCTCTAAACAATCAGGCCCCTTTTTATTTAAAAGATCTGATACTACCGTATTATCCTAACAGAGCACTACGCTCCCAAAATGCAGGATTACTTGTAATACCTAGAATCTCCAAAAGTACAATGGGAGGCAGAGCCTTCAGTTATCAAGCTCCTCTCCTGTGGAACCAGCTGCCAATTTGGATTCGGGAGTCAGACTTGATCTCTGTTTTTAAGAATAGGGCTAAAGCCTTCCTTTTTGATATAGCCTACAATTAGGGAGGGATCATGTATTTCTGAACCCTCCCTTAGTTATGCTGCTAATAGGTTTAGACAGCCGGGGGACCTCCAATAATGCAATGGGCTTCACTCCTTTCTTCACTCTCAGTGAAATTTTTTTTTTTTTTTTGCTGGCCATTAACATCTGTTTGTTCTCACCCATAGATTGAGTCCCCATCGTGCTGTTTGCTCTCTACATGTCTGTTCTTTTCTTCTTCTCTATCCCCTCACCCCCCAGCCAGTCGCAGCAGATGACTGCCCCTCCCTGAGCCTGGTTCTGCTGGAGGTTTCTTCCTGTTAAAAGGGAGTTTTTCCTCTCCACCGTCGCCAAGTGCTTGCTCACAGGGGATTGCTTGATTGCTGGGGTCTTTCTGCAACTGTGGGGGTTCCCCCTACAGTTGAAAGTGCTATGAGATGACTGTTGTTGTGAAATGGCTCTATATAAATAAAGTTGAATTGAATTGAATTGAATTGAATTGAATTGAATTGAATTGATTGGTATTTAAGTGTTAAATTTTGCAGTCAGACGGGTGGTGGCTCTGTGAGTGTTTACTACAATGGTAAATTTGGGCCTGCCTGATTTGTTTGGTTTATTTAATTGAATGTCCCAACTTTGTTTTCTTTTGTGTGCCCAGTGTGGGGTGGGAGTTGGTGGGGGGGGGGGGGGGTCACCGATAGTATATGTACTGTGGTTTTTGGATGTGTGCTTAGTATTAGCATGGGGAATTATTTTATACTTAGAGACACGGCTTTTTATTATTTTGTTTCACTGTTCTCTTTTAGCGGCAGAATAACCTGCTCAGCCGTGTAGGGGGCACTGGTAGTCTACCCGGCCCCCCAGCCTTAGTTGTGTGAGTGGATAGGTATTTTATTTGTTTCTGTACATATGTTTTCCTGATTAGTGCGTGAGTTGGGCGACATATTTGGGTGGGTTATTTGTGTGCCTGACATTTTCTTTAAAGGGGGGAGAAATGTTATGCATAGAAACAGGCTGGTACTAGTTAGATAGCGGCCGGGTTGGATGTGGATGGACCGGGGTGGCTGACTGCTGGTTTCCGGTAGTGACGCCACCCAAAGTATAAAGGGTGTGGCCGGAGGAGGCTCTGCCTCTTTCGTTGTGGAGCCACCTGGCATGCAGGCGAGTGCCGTAAGCCTTTGTGTGTAGTTATTGTTTATCCTGAATAAACCCTGTTAACCAAGTTTAGTCTCACTCGTCATTCCCAGCATTATGGACACAACAACTATGTCTCCCAGCTGGTCTGGGAACGCCTTGGTATCCTCTCTGTAGAGCTGGAGCAGGTGGCTGGGGAGAGGAAAGTCTGGGCTTCTCTGCTTGAATTGCTGCCTCTGCAACCCGGACCTCTGGAAAAGTGGTAGAAGATGGATGGATGGATGGATAGTTTTTCTTGGTTCTGTTTATTAAGTACTATTATCATGGTCATGGTTACGTTTGGTTCATTTATGTCTGTCTATTATTATCATGTATCAGGCCCTGTCCTCACTTTAAGTTCATGTTTAGATATTCTTTATTAACAGTATCATGTTTTTGGTTTTGTTTGGGTTTTAGCATCATGGTCATGGCTATGTTTGATTTTGATGATTCATATTCTCAGGGCTATGTTGTCATGTTTATTCCTGTCATGATTTGGGTTTGGACTTTTGTTTTGACAGCGTCTTTTGTTTACTTCTGATTTTGCATTATGAGTCTTCTTTTCATTATTTGATTACTGACTGTCCATGGGTGTTGTTAATTTGCTACACTATATACCAGGGGTGTCCAATCATGTGCCATGGAGGGCCAAGACCCTGCCGGTTTTCTCTTCTACCCAGTCTCTTCAGCAGGTGTTCTCACTTATCAGCAATCAGTGGGGAGAAATTCAGTGAAATCTGCTATTGAAGACAGTGGTTGGAGGTAAAGCCTGCAGGGTCTTGGTCCTCCATGGCACATGACTAGACACCCCTGCTATATACTGTAGACATGCCGCGCACTGCCCTTGGTGCGGTGACCCACTGACTTCATGTTACGTTTTGTCAAGTCATGTCATGTTTAGCCAAGTTTATGTCACGTTTAGTTTTGGTCTTCACCAGGAATAAATCACTGCAAATCACAGCTCCAGCATTTGGGTCCACTTTCCTGTCTGTGCCCCATGAAGGGATGCATTTTATGACACATTTGCTACTATTTTTTTGTAAATTTGTGACTTTTTTCTCATGCATTTGCTACTAACTTTTTTTTTTTTGTAAATTTATTACTTCTCTCATGCATTTGCTATTTTTTTTTTTATAAATTTCCTTCCATCCATCTATTCATCCATCCATCTTCTACTGCTTTTCCAGAGGTCCGGGTCATGGAGGCAGCAGCTCAAGCAGAGAAGCCCAGACTTCCCTCTCCCCAGCCACCTGCTCCAGCTCTTCAGAAAGGACACCAAGACGTTCCCATGACAAGCTGGGTGATGTAGTCTCTCCAGCATATCCTGGGTCTACCCTCTGGTCTCCTCCCAGTGGGACGTGCCTGGAACACTTCAAGTGGGAGGTATCCAGGAGGCATCCTGATCAGATGCCCATACCACCTCAACTGGCTCCTTTCGATGTGGAGGAGCAGTGGTTCTACTCTGAGCCTCTCCCACATGACTGAGCTCCTCACCCTATCTCTAAGGGTGAGTCCAGCAATCCTACAGAGAAAGCTCATTTCAGCCACTTGTATCCGAGATCTCATTCTTTCAGCCACTATATAAAGCTCACGACCATAGTTGAGGGTAGGAATGTAGACTGAGTGGTAAATGGACAACTTTGCTTTAGAGCTCAGCTCCCTCTGCACTACGACAGACCGGTACAACATCCGCATCACTGCAGATGCTGCTCCAATTCGTCTGTCAATCTCCCACTCAGTTCTCCCCTCACTCCTGAATAAGACCTTGAGGTACTTAAACTCCTCCACTCGGGGCAGGATCTCATCCCCAACCCGGAGAGGACAATCCAACCTTTTCCGGCTGAGCACCATGGACTCGTACATGGAGGTGCTGATTCTCATCCCAGCCACTGCTCACTCAGTAGCAAACAGTCCCAGCAAGACCTGTAGGTCATTGCTCGATGAAGTCAACAGGATGACATCAGCTGTAAACAGCTGAGATGAGATCCTGTGGTCACCGAACATGACACCCTCCGTTCCTTGGCTGGGCCTAGAAATTCTGTACATAAAAATTATGAACAAGATCAGTGACAAAAGCCAGCCATGACGGAGTCCAACTCTCACTGGAAACAAGTCTGACTGGGTGTTGGCAATACAAACCAAACTCTCATAACGGTAGTATAGCAACCAGATAGCTTGTAACAACAAGCCCGATACTCCATACTCCCGAAGCACCCCCTACAAAAAAACATGAGGGCAAACTTCCACGAACCCTCAGTGATTCTCGAGAGGGTAAAGAGTTGGTCCAATGTGCTACAGCCAGGACGAAAACCACATTGCTCCTCCTGAATCCGAGGTTCGACCAATGGCCAGACTATCCTGACCAGTACTCTGGCATCAACCTTCCCAGGGAGGGTGAGAAGTGTGAGCCCCCTAAAGTTGGAACACACCCTCTGGTACCCTGGAAGGGGAAGAGGAAGGGGCGAGAAGGGGAGAACCACCACCCCGGTTTGCCATGCCAAAGGCACTGACCCCAACTTCCACGCAATGTTGCAGAGGCGTGTCAGCCATGTCAGCCCTACAACATCCAGAGCCTTAAAATACTCGGAGCAAATCTCATCCACTCCCGGGGCCTGACCACCAAAGAGTTTTTTAATCACTTTGGAGACCTCAGCCCCTGTGATGAGCGAGTCGACCGGCTCGTCCTCAAGCTCTGCTTCCTCTGTGGAAGGCGTGTCAGTGGGATTGAAGAGATCCTCAAAGTATTCTTTACACCGTCTGACGATATCCCCAGTCAAAGTCAGCAGTGCCCCATCCGCACAATAGACAGGGTGGTCAGGGATGTGGTCAGAGAGCTGCTTCCCCCTCCTGAGTCACCGGACGGAATTGCCAGAATCTCTTTGAGGTCAACCGAAAGTCTTGTTCCATGGCCTCAACAAACTCCTCCCACACCCAAGTTTTTCCTTCAGCAACCACCTAAGCTGCGCTCTGCTTGGCCTGCTGGTACACACGAGCCAACCAAGCTTGATAGGAGTCTTTTTTTCAGCTTAATGGCCCCCCTCACCACTGTTGTCTACCACTTGGTTCAGGGGTTGCCACCACGAGATGCACTGACAACCTTGTGGCCGCAGCTCTGAGCAGCCGTTTCAACAATGGAGGTGGAGAACATGGCCCATTCAGACTCAGTGTCTCCAGATTCCCTCAGAATGTGGTCGAAGTCCTTCCGGAGGTGGGAGTTGAAGACCTCCCGGACAGGGGCCTCAGCCAGATGTTCCCAGGACACCCTCACTATACGGTTGGGTCTACCAGGTCTGAATGGCATCCTCCCTTGCCATTGGATCCAACTCGCCACCTGGTGGTGATCAGTTGACAGCTCTGCACTTCTCTTTATCTGAGTGTTGAAGACATATTGTTGCAGGTGTGATAACATGATAGCAAAATCGTTCATCCACCTGTGACCTAGGGTGTCCTGGTGCCAGGTGCACATATGGACACCCTGATGTTTGAACATGGTGTTCATTATGGACAAACTGTGATTGGCAGAGAAGTCCAATAACTGAACACCACTTGGGTTCGGATTGGGCAGGCCGTTCCTCCCAATCACACCCCTCCATTGTTTACTGCTATTGCCCACATGCGCATTGAAGTCCCCCAGTAGGACAATGGAGTATCCAAGAGAGCACTCTCCAGCACCCCAGTCAGAGAGTCCAAAAAGGGTGGGTACTCTGAACCATCATTTGGTGCCTGGATACAAATGATGATGAGGACCTGTCACTGCAAAACCATCACTGTTCGTGCTAACCAGAAGCCATGGATGACAGCAGAGGTTCTCAGGCTCCTGAGGGCTCGGATGCATCCTTCAGGGCCGGTGACACTGCAGGACTAATAACAACTGGGGCCAACCTGTCCTGTGGTATAGATAGATGTACTTTATTGATCCCAAACTGGAAAATGACACATATAGTGGTATCAGGGAAGCAAAACAACAGTACAGCTAGAAAATATCTGGACACTTCAGCAACACCAGAGATGCAAAGTCTCTCTGGTGTGGCATACAGACCCTCACCAATTACAAACCTCCACTTTGCTAACCTCCATCATAATGAAGTGCTTCGAGCAGCTGGTCATGCAGAACATCAAGTCCATCTTCCCTCCCTCCAATGATCCATCTCAGTTTGCATACAGGTCAAACAGATCCACAGAAGATGGTATCTCTGCTGTTCTCCATCCAGCCCTCACCCACCTGGACTCCAAGATATCCTATGTACGGATGCTGTTCTTGGACTTCAGTTCAGCATTCAACACAAACATCCCAAGCACAAAATACAAAAACTCAGACACTTGGGACTCAAAACTTCTCTCTGTAACTGGGTGCTGAACTTTCTCACAGGGAGGCCACAGAATGTGTAGGTCAGCAACAACACCTCCAAGACCATCAAGCTGAGTACAGGGGCCCCACAAGATGGTGTGCTCAGCCCACGGCTCTTCACCCTGCTACCCATGACTGAGTACCAGCCTACTGCACCAACCACATCATCAAGTTTGTGGACAACGCGATGGTGGTGGGCCTCATCACCAACAATGTAAGAGGCCAACTACAGAAATGAGGTGAGCCAACTGGTCCAGTGGTGTAAAGGCAATAATCTCTTCCAGAACGTGGAAAAAACCAAGGAGATTGTGGTCAACTTCAGGAGAGGACACACACAGCTCTAATCATCAATGGAGCAGCTGTGGAGAGGGTGAGCAGCACCAAGTTCCTGGGGTGCACATCTCTGAGGACCTCTCCTGGTCCAACAACACCACATCACTGGCCAAAAAAGCTCAAACTCACCTCTAAACTCACCACAAGAGAGCGCATCGGAGGTGGGGCCAAAGGCACCAAAGGCAAGGCAAGAGAGGAGCGCTACATGCTAGGCTAAAGGCTCACTCCAGCTGGCCACCGCTACCCAGGTTCTTAATGGCAAATGTTCGGTCTTTGGAAAATAAGCTAGACGAACTAAGAACAAGGATTGAAGACCAGCAGGAGACAAGAGAGTTCTGTGCCCTAATTTTCTGTGAGACCTGGCTTTCAGACAGAGTCCCGGAAAGAGCTATTTAGCTACAGACCCACGCAACACACCGGGCAGACAGAACAGGAGACTCTGGTAAGGCGAGGGGAGGGTGTGTGTGTGTGTGTGTATTTATAAACCACTCGTGGTGTGGAGATGTACAAACCATCTACAAGCACTGCTCGCCCAACGTGGACTTTTTACTACTGAAATGCCGTCCCTATTATTTACCGAGGGAATTTACTGTTGTGTTTTTGGCTGCTGTATACATTTGTCCACAGAGCAACTACACAGTAGCACTAAACAAACTCCATGACGCCGTCAGCCCAGTAGAGACAACACATCCTGATGCTGTTTTTATTGTTGCTGCCGACTTTAACCAGTGCAATTTACGGACTGTACTCCCCAAATATTACCAGCATGTGGACATTCCCACCCGCGATAAAAGCACATTGGATCATGTTTAGTCCAACATAAGTGGCGCCTACAGAGCGGCACCCCGCCCCCACTTTGGACAGTCAGATCACAGCTCACTGTTTATGTACCCAGCCTACAGACAAAAGCTGAAACAAACAAACCCTGTTATTAAGCAAATTAAACGCTGGACTCCAGAGGCTGAGAGCACCCTACAAGACTGTTTTACCTGCACAAACTGGGATGTGTTTAAAGCTGCAGCCACCTGAGAGGGCTCATCTGTAAACATACAAGATTATGCTGAATACGTGACTGGGTACATCAGCACATGCACTGATACCATTGTACCCATCATACAGGTCAGAAAGTTCCCCAACCAGAAGCCCTGGATCAACAGTCAGGTACGTCAGATACTGCGTGCTCGCTTTCATACATTTAAATCAGACTATAAGGTTGAGTACAAAGCTACAAAGTATGGACTGAGAAAGGCTATAACAACAGCCAAGAGGCAGTACAGAGAAAAGCTAGACAGCCTCTACTCCACTCCTGGCCCGGGGCACATGTGGCAAGGCCTGCAACACATCACAGACTACAAGAGGACCAACAGCAGTACCACTAGCTCCACAGACAACCTGCCGGCCAATCTCAACATCTTTTACATCCGCTTCAAGACCACCAGCCACAGCACAGTGAAGAGACACACACTCACGCACCCCCCTTCCCCACTAAGAGTCTCACCAGGCCAGGAAAACAAAGCACCGAGGAATAACACCCCCCCCCCCAAGGCAGCAGGACCAGACAACATACAGTACCTGGGAGGGGTGCTCAGAGCATGCGCTGCAGAGCTGACCGACATTCGCACAGCAATCTTCAACCTCTTCCTCAACCAGAACATAATCCCCTCCTGCTTCAAAATGACAACATCATCCCCGTCCCCAAAAGGAGCCCACCGACCTGTCTGAATGATTACAGACCGGTAGCACTCACTCCAATCATCATGAAGTGCTTCGAGAGAGTGGTGTTGCCCCTCATTCAAGACAGCATACCAGGCACCCTGGACCCCCTGCATTACGCCTACCGGCCCAACAGGTCCACCTCAGATGCCATCGCTGCAGCATCCCATTATTCTCTCTCCCTCCTGGAAGATAAAGACTCCTACATTAGGATGCTCTTTGTCGACTACAGCTACACCTTTAACATGGTAATCCCCCACAAACTCACCGACAAACTGTCTTCACTTGGCCTGCACCCCACCCTCTGTGACTGGCTACTGGACTTTATAACTAGCAGGCCCCAGTCTGTTAGGATAGGTAACAGGACCTCAGCCCGCATCATCACAAACACAGGTGTCCCACAGGGTTGTGTTCTCAGCCCAATCCTCTACAGCCTCTTCACCCATGACTGTGTTGCCTCCCACAAGCACAATATCATCCTAAAGTTTGCGGATGACACAGCAGTGATAGGACGCATCACTGGTGATGACGAAGCATCCTACAGGAGGGAGGTGGCCAACCTGGTGTCATGGTGTGAGGACAACAACTTCACCCTCAACACGGACAAGACAAAGGAGATGATAGTGGACATGAGGAAAGGAAGGAGGAGACCCCATCGGCCGCTGATCATCTGGAAGTTTGAGGTGGAGAGGTTGAGCAGCTTTAAATACCTGGGCATCCACATCAGCGAGGACCTTAAGTGGACACACAACACCACAGAGCTGGTTAAGAGAGCTCAGCAGTCACTGTACTTTCTGAGGAGACTGAAGAAGTTTGGCATGTCTTCCAGGATCCTCAACAATTTCTACAGCTGCATCATTGAGAGCATCCTGACCAACTGCATCACTGTGTGGTACGGCAGCACCACTGCCCTGGACCGCAAACGCCTGCAGAGAGTGGTGAAGACAGCGGAGAAGATCATCAGGGCTCCTTCCCCTCTCTGCAGAGCATCTACCACTGCAGAGTCCAAAGGAGAGCTGACGCCATCCTCCGGGATCCCACCCACACCCACGACAGACTGTTCACACTTCTACCCTCAGGCCGGAGGTCATCATCATCATCATCATCATCATCATCATCATCATAGCAGTCTGTTGTGGGCGACAATGACTGTTTCATTTAGGTCTGATCAGATTCCTCCACACAGCTTTGTCCTTAGCCTTCTGCTGCCTGGAACTCCTGTCTATACCCAGCTTCTTCAAGTTTCTTTTTACAGTGTCTTTAAATCTGAGCCTTGGTCTACCCTGATTGTGTTTGCACTCGCATAACTGTGAGTAGAGTAACTGTCAAGGGAGACGCTGGTGGTCCATCCTCTCAACATGTCCGAGCCATCTCAGGGTTGTCTGTATTAGCATGTCTTTCATTGATGGTAGACCAGCTCATTTCAACACTTGTATGTTGGTTATCCTGTCTTTCCTGTCTATCCTGTCTATAGAGTAGCCAGTATTGTCACTATGTACACTTTGCATTTCACATGGATAGACACATGTCGATTGTTCCACAGTCTCTCCCTCAAGTTTCCAAACATGGTGCTTGCTCTTCTCATTCTGATAGACAGTTCATCCTCCAGCCTAGCATTCTCTGAAACAGTACTCCCTAGATACTTGAAGGTCTTGCACTTGACTAGTGGCTCTGTACCAATGCTGATCTCTTCTGGTAGTGATGTTGATAACTGGAACTTTGGTGGTTGATAAAGGCATATCTTCCGCACTGTGTGCAACTAGAGCACTGTCATCGGCAAAGAGCATTTCTCTGACTACCTTTATCAATGTCTTCCTCTTGGCTATAAACTGTGCCACACTGAATAAGTCTGCTTCTTTCCTTGTTTAAATGTATACTCCTTCAGAAGTGTCTTTGAAGGCCACCTCAAGCATGGCTGCCAGATATAGCGAGGAGAGTGTAGGCGCCAGCACACACCCTTGTTTCACCCCATTGCTTACTGAAAAGTCTTTAGATACTGAACCACTCTTTGCCACGTTTGCTTGCATACCTGTATGGAGTGCCTCGATCAGGCTGACAAACTTCACTGTACAGCCATATTTCATACCTGCCAAAGTCCTTGTCGTGAAACAGTATCGAAGGCTATATTGAAGTCTATGAAGACTACATAAAGTGGCATGTTCTGTTTGATGCACTTTTCTTGAACCTGTTTCAAGCAGAAAATCATGTCCATTGTGCTTCTTCCACTTCTAAAGCCACACTGGATTTCCGGTAGTACATTCTGCGAGATGTGTTAATTGAGTCTGTTCAGTAGTACATGTGAGAGAATCTTACCAACAGTGGCTAGCAGTGATATACCTCAGTAATTTCCACAATCTTTCCTGTCACCTTTCTTGAACAAAGGCACAATACTTGCATCCTTTCAGTCTTGAGGTACTTTCTGGGCATCCCATATCTCTTGGATGAGCTTGTGCAGGCAGTTGGTCAGCTGAACACCACCAAATTTCCACACTTCTGCTGGAATTCCATCCCTTCCTGGAGTTCTATCATCCTGTGTTGTCCTGATAGCTGCCATTAGTTCATCAAGATTTGGTGGTTCATCCAGACTTGATACAGCTGGTCGCTGCACTAGAGCTTCTTTAACCACTTCAGTGAGATCTCAAGGGTTGTTTAGTAGTTGGTCAAAGTGGTCTGCAAATCTGTCCAGGATCTTGTCTTTCTCCTGCAAAACCGTTTCACCATCCATAGCCTTTAGTTGGATCAATCCTCTTGGTTTAGGGCCATAGATTTCTCTCAAACCTGTGAAGAATGTTTTCATGTCCTTCCTGTCTGCTGCAGTTTGAAGTTCCTCCGCTTTTTCATCCCACCAGTTGGACTTCATCTCTCTGGTGTACTTCTGTAGCTTACTCTGAGCCTTTGAGTATTTCTTCTTCTTCAACCTTGTGTTACACTGTAGGTTTTCCTGCCTAGCTGTATTCCTCACTTCTAGTAGTTTCTTCAGATGTTCATCATGCTCATCAAACCAATCTTGATGTTTCCTCTCAGGGTGGCCTAATACATCACTCGCAGTCTGATACACCATATCCTTCAGCGTTGCCCATTTCTCTTCTATGTCATTCTCTGAGTTGTTGCTGTCCCAGTCTTCCAAGTTTTCATCCATTTCCTGTGTAAGTTCTTCCTGCTTCTTTTGGCCTTTCAGTGCACTTGTGCTTAAATTCCGTGGTGGCTTCTTACCCGTCCTGCAGTGCTGTTTTCATCTGCAAACCCTTAATCTAGATCTCAGCCTAACATGATCAGTACCACAATCCGCACCTCTCATTGTTCTGGTGTCCAATACATCCTTTATGTCTCTCTGCCTTACTATGATGTAGTCTAACAAGTGCCAGTGCTTGGATCTTGGGTGCATCCATGTCTTCTTGTGTGTGTCCTTGTGCTTAAATAGAGTGTTGGTTATCACAAGGTTGTACTCTGAACATAGTGCAAGTAGAAGTTCTCCATTAGCATTGCACTTGCCTACTCCATGACTGCCTAGCACTCCTTTCCATTTCTCGGTGTCCAAACCAACTCTGGCATTAAAATCTCCAACGAGTATCAGCCTATCTCATGTAAATCACTGTAGAACTCTTCCTTCACCTCCTCTGTGTTGGTCATTCTTGGGGCATATACACTGATGAGTGTAATATACGTACATCTTCCGCTGTAGTGGGAGTCTCATGGTCATTATCCTGTCATTGATTGGCACCGGTTCCTCATCAAGCATTGCTGCCATCTCCTTTCTAACAGGCCGGAGGTACAGAAGTGTGAAATGCAGGACAACCAGACTGAAGAACTCCTTCTTTCCCCCTGCCATCAGACTCCTGAACAGAAAACAACTCCCAAAACTCCGTAACACAGCTTTGTATATAGGAACTCACACATCGGCTGCTAAATTTGCACACTGCTCACCTGTACAGTAGATATAGTATCACCCGTCTGATGTCCATATCATCTCTGCTGCTACTCCACAGTCTACTGGTACTACCGCTACAGAAATTAGCAACGGGTGCTAATTTGTAATTTCTAATTATACACTGCTCGTTGCACAATGCTCATTTGCACACTGTACATAGGTTCATGCCATCTCAGGTTTACATCATCTCTGATATCAATATACCACTATCACTTTCGTCATCCAGTGAATTTTCAGTTTCATTCCTCTTGTCTGACTGTTTTAACTGCTTTAAGTAAGTAAGTAAGTAAAATTTATTTATATAGCACTTTTCACAGAAAGGATCACAAAGTGCTGCACAATAAAATAAAACACAACATCACAAATACAATAATAAAGGCATAGAAACATTAAAAAACATAAAAAAGAAATTAAACTAAAAAGCCTGTTTAAACAGCAGTGTCTTCAGCTGCTTTTTAAAAGCCTCAACAGGGTCTACTGAGCTCAAAGACAGTGGTAGAGCATTCTACAGTTTTGGTGCCACTGCCTGAAAGGTTCTATCACCTCTAGTTTTAAAATGAGTTCAAGGGACAGCCAATAAAAGTTCATCCGAGGACCTCAAAGACTGCAAGGGGTTATACACATTAAGCAGCTCAGTGATGTATTTAGGGGCCTGATCATGAATAGCTCTAAAAACAAGCACTAAAATTTTAAACTGAATCCTAAAACCAACTGGGAGCCAGTGAAGTGCTGCCAAAACTGGTGTAATGTGAGCCCTTTTCTTAGTGTGAGTTAAAAGTCTGGCAGCCAAATTTTGAACAACCTGGAGGCGTTGAAGGTGCTTTTGGCTCAGACAAGTAAAAAAACTATTACAATAGTCTAAGCGAGAAGACTACCGGAGTGGTGGCTCAGTTGGTAGAGCATCCGCCCCACACCCGGGAGGCAGGGGTTCAAATCCCGTTCAAATCCCGGCCGGGTCATGCCGAAGACCATATAAAAGTGGAACTTCCTGCCGTCCAGCTTGGTGCTCAGCAATAATGGAATGGAGGAGGGAAATCTGTGGCGGCGCCTTGCATGGCAGCGGCCCTTTGATTCTACACTTGGGGTGTGTGTGACTAACACAGTAGATAGGTAAAACACAATCTCGTTCTACTGTACATGATTGGTTGTACAGTTGAATGACAATAAGGGTGATTTAATTAATTAATAAAAGCATGAATAATCCTCTCAAGTCCGCCTTTGACACCAGGGTTCTCAACTTAGAAATATTCTTCAGATGGAAGAAACAGTTTCTAATTAATTGATTAATGTGGTGCTCAAAAGACATAGCCGAGTCAAAACTGACACCAAAATTCCGAAGACTCGCCTGGACAGAGGAACCTAGTGTACCCATGTGGTGCTTAAACTGCCCAAACTGCCTAGTGTGTGTTATTAGTACTCATTAGTTTTAGTATTTAGTATCAAGGTGGGCTTAAGGAGTCCTAGCTGCCTAACTGTGTGTTGGTGTGAGTGTTATTAACATCCATTAGTATTAGGATTGAGTTACTGTGTTAATGTGTCATGACCTATTAGAATTGTTGTTTCTGTACCTTTACCTTGGCAGTCGTTCGGAGACCAAAGTAAGAATTTCATTGCTCAGGAAATGTAGCATTTCTTAACTGTGCACATGATAATAAAGCCTTTGAATCTTGAATCTATTTCCTCCACAAACTGAGGAGAGCACGAGTCCCTCCCCCCATCATGTGCACATTCTACCGGGTCACCATTGAGAGCATCCTTACTAGCTGCATCACAGTGTGGTATGGAAGCTGCACCACCTCCTGACTCTACAACGCACAGTGAACACAGCCAGCAAGATCATCTGTGCCCCTCTGCCCTCCTTCTCGGACATCGGCCACACTTGCCTCACCCTCAGAGCTATCATCATCAAAGGTGACACATCCCACTCCTTACACACCCTCTTTAGTCTCCTGCCCTCAGGGAGAAGGTACCAGATGCTCCGGGCCCGCTCCACAAGACTGCTAAACAGCTTTGCTCACCAGGCCATCAGGACCCCTAACTCTGGCCACTTCCCCACCCTCCCACCCCTGGACGGTAACACCCTCACCCAGACAAAAACTCTACCTCAGCTGTTTTCACAAAAAGACTTGGCACACCACAACAGTACCACATCTACTACTGTATCTCTTTACACCTTACTGCAACCATTTGCACAAATGCCACACCTGCTGTTGTCTATTATTGCACTACTCATCATGCACATTCCAAACTGTCACTATTTGCACCTCCTCTACACTACTCTACTATTTGCACCTCCATTGAACTTCTTCTTCCATCGGATGCTCCCTTTAGGGGTCGCCACAGCGGATCATTTGTCTCCATCTCACCCTATCCTTTGCATCTTCGTCTGTAACACCAACCCTCTCCATGTCCTCCTTCATTATGTCCATCAATCTTCTCTGTGGTCTTCCTCTTTTCCTCCTGCCTGGCAGCTCCATCTTCAACATCCTTTGTCCAATATCTCCACTATCCCTCCTCTGCACATGCCCAAACCATCTCAGCCTTGCCTCTCTTACTTTGTCTCCAAACTGCACAACCTGAGCTGTCCCTCTGATATACTCATTCCAAATCCTGTCCCTCCTAGTCACTCCCAATGAAAATCTTAGCATCTTCAACTTCACCACCTCCACTTCCATCTCCTATCTTTTTGTCAGTGCCATTGTCTCAAAACCATACATCATAGCGGTCTTACTACCATCTTGTAAATCTTACCTTTCATTCTTGCTGCTACCCTTTTGTCACAAATCACCCTGACACTCATCTCCACCCTCTCCACTCTGCCTGAAGTCTCTTCTTCACCTCTCTTGTGCATTTTCCATTGCTTTGGATGGCTGACCCCAGGTATTTAAACTCATCTACTTTCACTACCTCTACTCCTCCCACCTTCACTGTTGCACCTGCCTCCCTCTCATTCACACTCATGTATTCTGTCTTTCTTCTAATGAATTTCATTCCTCTTCTCCCCAGAGAAAACCTCCATCTCTCCAGGTTCTCTTCCACCTGCTCCCTACTCTCACTACAGATCACAGTGTAATCTGCAAACATCATGGTCCACGGCGACTCCTGCTTGACCTCATCTGTCAGCCTGTCCATCATCATGGCAAACAAGAAGGGGCTTAGAGCCGATCCCTGATGTAACCCCACCCCACCTTGAACCCATCTGTCACTTCTACAGCACACCTCACCACCATCTTGCTGTCCTCATACATGTCCTGCACCACCCTCACATACTTCTCTGCCGCTCCTGACTTTCTCATACAGTACCACACTTCCTCTCTTGGCACCCTGTCATATGCTTTCTCTAGATCCACAGAGATCCACATGTAATTTTGTCTATGGCACCAGTGTTACTGAAACCTGCTCATTGGGGCTCAGGTGCGTTGTACCACAGGTAAAGTCCATGTGGGCAAACACAGATGGGGCCAGCATGGAACCTGTGGACAAACCCACATGGGACCCAAAAGACAGCCCAGTTTAAACCTATAGTGGGGCCCACATAGACATGCTGGCTGGGATGTTGTTCATTAAAAAACTATTTAAGGATTGCCTCGCCTGAGGTCTACTCTTCCACCGCTGTGTCCAAGAACATAAAAACTTTGACATAACATACAAACACTTCACAGAATTAACATTTAAAGGCTACTTATGCATTTTTATAGCACATGAATCCAGAAGGATGGACAGCTGGCACAGCTTGTTATCATCATGTGATTGCGATCGGTCCCTCTTGAGCTTTATTTTATATAATCCTCACATGATCTGATCTCACAGATCAGAGCAAACCTTGCTCTGATCTGCGCTACTTCAAAACACACGGAGCACGTCAGGAGTGAAAACTACAAAACTACATTGCAAATGAAACTTGTAAAGCACTCGGAGAGCGCAGACCTCCGCCAAGCGCAACAGTTCCCCCCATACAGTGTTTGTGTGTACATTTTCAGATTCCTTGACCATGAAAACATATGACTAGCAATTGGATTCACAATGATTATTTGTTTATTTGACAGGGACAGTGCAATAAACATAGACAATTAATCAATGACAATCAATGTGATGGTGATAGGATTAGTGGTTCAGTAGTAAAAGCATTGCTTCCTTGGCGGAGGTAATAAACTGAAGTGTTGCTGTTGTGTCCATCTCCTCCACTGACGGATGCAGATTGGGTAGACAGGTTGCCGTGGGTTTTATATTATATTATTGGGGTTGCGCTCCGCGGCAAAACAGAATTTAGAAGCTTCCCCGGCTGAGAGGTCGTTTTTGCGCAGCGCCTATGGCTGGCCGGGGAATTTCTGCCAAATAATCCGACGGCGGACAGCTGCCCGTGTCAGGTTTTGCAGCTGCGCGCAAACACAGGCACGCTGGCGGGCCCAGGCCACCAGTGTTTTCCGCGTGCTTTTGTGCATAAAACGTTGAAAAACGCGGAGTTTGTGTTGGTCAGACACGGCGACCAGCGCCCTCCATTGCGCCTGCGCACATGTTGAAAATGTCCGTATGTCACAGTGTTAAATAAAAAATGCTTTAAAAAATTCCTGTATCCAGACGGTGATGCGGATCATCCCCAAAATTTAATCAGTTCTTCCTTGTACCATTTCCAACAACGCCTGAAAGTTTCATGGAAATCCGTCCAAAGGTTTTTGAGTTATCTTGCTAACCAACAGACAAACAGACAAACACACAGACAAACCCCTGCAAAAACATTACCTCCTCCTGGCCTTTTCGGCCTGGCGGAGGTAATAAATGCAACCACAGTCAGTGGAAACGAGGCTTAACAGTCTCTTGTGGCCTCAATGAGATCTCCTTACACCAGTTTTGTTTGTGACGGTTCATGTGACAGTTCATGGACTCACCGTAGAGATAGGACACCCCTACCAGCTCGAAAATAGCGATGATGACCAAAGAATAGGAAGCTGCAAATGTGTCCACAAGCTGCAGCATGTACATCCCATTCTGCAAAACATGAAACAAAAACATACACAAAGAAATCACCATTGCAATCCAAACCCTCCTCTTCTTTATTCACTTATTTCCACCTCTGACCCACGGTCATAACTTTCACACCAGCTTGTACCAAATAATAAGAAATGACAAGCAGGAATCCCACTTTAGGCTGGATTTTGGCCCTGTGAGGCTGCCTAAGGGGATTTTAATACGCCTCAGTCTATTGTTCCGATCACTGAGCCTGTCCCCTGAAGGCCATAACTTTGCTTTACACGCAGATGGAAATGTCATGTTGTTCATAGAAAAGAGTCACAGAATGCTGAGAGATGCTGGAGTGGAGTTCCAGTGTGGCAAACACACAGTGAATGTGTGTTTGTTGTGTTTGTGTCCTACCTCAGTTATCATGGGAAATCCCAGGATAAAAAAGGAAATGCAGCAGACCAGTGTGAAGATGGCTTTGTGTTTCCTCAAGTATTTGGGGAACTCGTCTGACACAGAAGTGACGATGGTCTCGATGGTGGCAAACTGGGAAGGAGGAACAACAGAGACAGAAAAGATTTGATGATTTACTGAGGGATTACTAAACATTTCTGAAGGAAACAATGTGTTTATTAGGTTCTTTGTCTTTAGTTGATCCTTGAATATATAATCCCATGCAGTGACGTGCAGTCAGGGGAGGCTGAAAATCACAGTCAGAGGCTGCGCAGTACCGCTTCCCCAAGGACAGAGGGTGTGCTTGAGCACCGTGAGCATTGTTTTGTTTTGTTTTTGTTTTATTAAATAAAGGAAAGGCTATTTTTAACAAAGTTACAATGATTTTTGTCCAGAAGGATAGGCAAATTTATTTAATTTACAAATAAAGGTAAGACCATGCATGCATAGAAGTTGTGAATACTAATAACAATTTGTAATAAGTGTAAACTGTGGGACTGCAACACTGAGCGATGCAGCTCTCTGAACCACTATAACTTAATTATCCCTTGGCCAAAAACAAAGTATAATGAATTTTGTAGCCAAAAATGTTGTTTGTAAAATAACTTAATACAATATACTTGTGTACCGAGGGTCTTTGCATGTTGTCTCTCTATACTCAGGAGAATTCTAAAATGAAAGCATGGACTTTTATTACCGCCTCTTCTGTGTATTCCATTAAGAGGTAATTCAATAAAATACCTTACACTTGTTTTGTTAAAATTATTTGTAAATCTGACCCTGAAAGCATCACAGTCTCACAGGAAATGAAACTCACCGCGCGTCACTGATCCCACGTATCTCTCACACAAAAATGTGCTGTAGTACTGCTGAGTCATGTTAAGGTTTCACAGGAGCCAATGAACAAACAAATGTGTTTTTGTGATAAAGATGTTCTATGACATGTGAAATAGCTCGTGGTAACTGTTACGTCTGAAAAATGGGTGGACAACGGCCATGTGCTTAGTCTGGCTTTATTCAGCTTGAACGCCAAAACAAGACTGAACTGTGGCGCTGCACTGCGCCACCAACGCAACCCAACATGCTGATATCACCTGCATGAGCATGTGCACATCCATACATTGGATTTACTCCCCCCTTGAAAAGCTTAGCCTGTTAACAGTATCTGTGTTTGACTTAGCAGGTGTCAAACAAACATATTTTAAAGTATCTGACTGGGCCAAACTGGCCGGCATAAAAAACCATCGAACACATTTTCAACCATAACACTCCTAACTGAGCTGTGAGGGCCCGGTGGTCCATTCAGAACATGAAATGCTACCCGTACAGGTGCATGTGCCATCGTTCGCACGCCCAGACACAGGCTAGGGCTTGCCTCTCCCCCACCGTGTATTTCTGTTCCATTGGTGTGAGTGACCTTGAAGCGAAGGCCACCGGACGCTCGGCCCCTCCTTGGAGTTGGACAGCACGACCCCTACGGCGGTGTTAGAGACATCACAGGTTACAAATGTGGGGCTCTGTAGGTCAGAGTGAGCGAGCACAGGGGTCCACGACAAGAGCGCATCCTGTTTCAGGAGGGCGCACAGTGGTTCTATTGTCTCTGAGTAGTGGGAAATAAAGCTCCCATAGAGGGTCATAATACCCAGGAAGGAGGAGAGCTGGGCGGGGCATGATCACTCAGGCAGGCATAATACTGCCTTGACGTTAAAGTGCAGTGGACTCAGGCCCTCGGCGGTCAGACTAAACCCATGAACTCAATAGCGGGTGCCACAAAGATGCACTTTTCTCCATTCAACATGAGGCCTTAACTGGCCAGCACCTCCATCACTTTGGAGAGACAGGCGTCATGTGAAGATGTTGTGCTATGCACCATAATGTCATCCAAGTATACTACCACGCCTGGGAGACCAGTGATGGTGGCCATGATCTTCTGAAAACAGCTAGGGGCGGAGCTGAGGCCTAAGGGCATGCGGGTGTAGCGAAAGACCCTCATGTGGGATACAAAGGCTGTGGGGTTGTGGCTGGCCCGGTGTAGGGGGAGCTGAACGCTTCCCTGGCAGAGGTCCAGTTTGGAGAAGATCTTTGAGCCATGAAATGTAGCGGCTAGCTCTTCCACTGTGGGCAAGGGGTATTTGTCGGGGATTACTGCCTTATTTACCATTCTGAGGTCTATGCAGGGCCGCAGACTACCCAATTTTTTCTTCATCACCACCAAGTTGGAGATCCAGGGGGGCGTGTTGACCCATTTGATAATACGTGCATCCAGGAGTTTCTCCAGCTCTGCTGTGACCTCATCTCATAGAGCAAGGGGCAGCCGGCGAAGGGGTTGGATGACAGGGGACACCGTTGGGTCGATGAGCAGCTGGTGGTTGAAGGCGGTGAGGTGGCCCAGGCCTGTGAAGAGTGCTGGCCAGCAATGTTGCCAAGTTGTGGCAACAGTCAACACGGTGGAGCCTGTGGGGTCTGTAATCTAGAAGCCTAGTTTGCTAATCACATCAATGCCCAGGAAATTGGCACCTTGGCGGGTCACTTGGAATGTGAACACAGGGAGGACTCTGGGGCCACAGTGCACTGAGAAGGTGACTGTCCCCACCATACCAATCTTAATGTGCCTATAGCTAAACAAGTCCTCCATGTTTGCCTTAATTGTTTTCCGTGGGAAATAGTTTCCTAACTGTAGACTCACTTAACAGGGATCTCAAGGTGGCTGTGTCCAGCAGTAGTGGCAGACTGACACCATCCAGTTCTACTGTGTACCACTCAAATGGCCAATTGTTGGTGCCCATCGAGTGGATGGTGGTTGGATCGGATTGGATGGGCGGGCAAGGTGGCGGGCTTACCGGGACCGAGGTGGGGTACAAGGAGGAGCCGCAGTTACTGCCGGGTTGGTGTGTAGTGGTGCCTTGTTGTCCTATGATGTTTGCCTTGGGGTCATTGTGAGGAGACGTGGGGTCAGCGGGCCTAGCTGCCGGGGCCACAGTCTGTCCTGGTTGGGGCCCATTAGCGGCGATCCTAACTGAGCAGTCGCTTCTAGCTGGAACGCCATTTCCAGTTGCCATTTCCAGTAGCTGGGATGCCATTTTAAGTTGTCCAGCGCCATCAGCAGCTTCTCCCGCAGCGTTGAATTAGTGGTGTGCTATGCTAACTGAGCCCGTACCATCTTCTCCTTCCAATGGCCAAATTCATATGCACTAGCCACTCAGCAGAGGTCAGCTATGTACTGCGGGACCGACTTGCCCGTTCGGTGTTGGCGATTGACAAAAGGAGCCAACCGGGATGTTATGTTCCATTTATCAGTGAAACATTCAGTCAACAAAGCCACACAGTCATCGTACGTGTCCGCAGGTCCAAAATACGCTGTCCGTTGCTGCCCAGGCTATGAATTAGTATAGCTCATAGTCTAGCCTTTTTAGCTTTAGCTAAGTCGGTGGCAGCCACAAACATCTCAAATAACTCATACTAGCTCGACCAAGGGATAGGTGGCTCACCAGGCTGAATGAGGAACGGTTGTAGAGGTGTCAACAGGGTTTCCATTATCCTCGTTGTCAGTGCTATGTCTGAAAAATGGGTGGATGATGGCCATGTGCTTAATCTAGCTTTATTCAGCTTGAACGCCAAAACAAGAATGAACCGTGATGCTGCACTGCACCACCAACACAAGCTAATGTGCTGATGTCACCGGAGTGGTGGCTCAGTTGGTAGAGCATCCGCCCCACACCCGGGAGGCAGGGGTTCAAATCCCGGCCGGGTCATGCCGAAGACCATAAAACTTCCTGCCGTCCAGCTTGGTGCTCAGCAATAATGGAATGGAGGAGGGAAATCTGTGGCGGCGCCTTGCATGGCAGCGGCCCTCTGATTCTACACTTGGTGTGTGTGGTTAACACTGTAGATGGGAAAAACACAATTTTGTTGTACGGTTGAATGACAGTAAAGGGTGATTTAATTTAATGAGTGTGTGCATGTCCATACATTACATTCACGTCATAAATTTGACACTTTTTTCTTATTTTGTGACAGTTTTGTTGTAAATTTAAAATTTGAAAAATTAAACATTTGCATCTTCTTCTATAAAAGAAATTTGTCAACATTTTCTTACAAATTTACAAACTTTTCCTACAAATTTATGACCTTTTATTAGCATATTTTATTTTATTTAGTTTCAAGCTTTTTTCACTTTCTTCTTACAAATTCTTGTGATTTTAAAAAAAAGTTTGTGAATTTTTTTGAACATTTTTTTTAACAATTGTCTTTCAAATTTGTTATTTTCTTTTACTTTTGCAGCTTTTTTGTCTTGAGACATTTTTCATGTACATTTTCTGCCTTTTTCTTGCAAATTTGACACGTGTTCTCATAAATTGGTGCTGTATTTTGTCAAAGCTGGCTCTTGTGCTGCAGGTTACAAACACCTGTCTTAAGCTCATCTAACAGTGCGGGAATCAATCAGTACAATTATTAAAATTTTTAAAAAAAACAGATGATGATGGGATAGGCTCCAGCCCCCCCACGAACCAAAAAGGATTAAGCGGAAGAAGATGGATGGATGGATGGATGGATGGATGGATGGATGATGATGGGCTTGCAGAGAGTTTCCCAATATTCTCAGACTTTATTTTGGTAGTTTTTGAAAGAAAGGTATTTTATTAAATGTTTAAGTACTTTTCCATTCAGGGGGTGGGTTGTTTTTGCAATCAAGAGTATCTAAATGTGTATATAAATATGCAGAAATATGGACAAAGTCTACAGAATATAACACGTGTTCTGACACATGATGCTGTGACATCATCATGTGCCTTTGTGGCCATTTTTGTCTTGTGCTTGCGTGTGCGTCTGTGCAGCCTCACTGATGTATAAAAGGCGTTAGATGAAGTGACCCTCACATCTCGCTTCACACTCAGGTTGTGTATGGCTGTGTCATCTCTTGATCAAAGGATTAAAGTCACTTTTTGTTCACATTTTCTTTTTCTCCTCTCATCTATTTAACCTGGCAAATGGCAGTTAGAATTTTTCTAACAATGTCTGAATGTCTAAAAAGGGTATCAGGGGAAACTGGCTCACCCCCGCAGCATAATTGCTAAAATTGTTTGAGTAAGCCTTGCTGCAGCAATTTTCTTACTCAGAAGCCTCCTGTTAGCCAGTCTACCTCATTTAAATCAGAGCAGCTGCTCCCATCAAAACTGTAGCATTGTTGTGAGGCATTTGTCTTCGGTTTGTCCAATAAAAATGTAATTTACTTTATTTGGTAAACAAATAAAGAAGATTATTCAGACCCTGAGCAGGAGATTTGAAAACACCAAGTATAAAGAATTTGATTTACAATGGAGCTGTGATAGGTGGGCTCTGTCTAGAGAAGAGCAAATGTAACATGATTGTAAAAGGGGCCCAGAACCAAGAGGACAGTGGCAGATAAATATATAAGCAAGGAAACTGAAATGGCTTGGTATAGTGTGTGTGTACGTGCGAGAATAGCGCACTGTCGCCACTCTGCCACCTTGTCTCTTCTCTTTTTCCTTCTGAGCTCCCAGAACTAATTTCCCATCAACATCCCAAGCCTATTACTGCTGAGCTGCGCTATATGACAAAGCCACCAGCCTTCGCCTCTGAGCTGCTGCTGCCGCCAAGCCAGAGTAGCATCATCATTTACTGGTGCTGTTTACTCGTGTCCTAATGCACCACTGTGCCCTCTGCTCCGCTGCACAGCCCTGGAGCATCACAATGCACTTCAAGGAGTCGGTGTTTGAACTGAATGGTGTGCCCAGGATCATACCAGGAGGTGCTCTGGACTTTCAGAACTTCCCACAGGCAGAGGGATTTGTGCAGTGAAGCTACATCAGCTCAGTAATTCATGTGGTTCAAAACAGAGGTGTCACAGTAATACAAACAAGAAGAAACTGCAATTAAAGGCTCAAAATATACAGATATTTGGGGTACTTGTGGTTAACTAAAAACGCTTGCTATCAAGTTAATATGGAATGTTCATTGATGAAATCTGCTTGATTGATTTGAGAGACAGGTACTAAACTACCAAGGAGAGCTGATCGATTTTAGAGAAGAGTTGTCAGTGGGTTCCACATGAAAATGTACAAAATTTTTTCCATTTTGGTTAAAATATGTGATTCTGTCAGTGGGATTCAGTTGTGGTCTGTAGCTCAGTCATTATTACTAGCCAAGTGAAAATATATAGAATACATTCACAGATTTTTTTGTAAATCTGACAATTTTTTTCTTGTAATTTTTTTTAACATTTTCCTTTCCTCCTCATTGTTTATGGTTTTCTTGGACTTACTGATCTTCTTATTTGTTCATGTGGACTTCCTGTTTTATGTTGAAGGTATTTCTTGTGTTAGTCTTGTTTAGTTTAGTTTGCCTTGACCATACTCTTTTTCTGAAAGTATTTCCTGTATTGTTCTTGCTTGGTTTAGTTAACCTGATCTTTGTTATATTTTAAAAGTACTTCCTGTCAGTCCCTTGTTATGATTTACAATTTGCTCTTAGGTTAGTTTCTTGTGATCCTCCTTAGCTACATTTATTCCTGGTTTTGTTTTTTCCCTGTATTATGCCTCAGCCCCGTTCTGTATTTTAGGTTTTATTTCCTTATGTTTAACTCCTTCCGTGTCTGTGTTCCCTCTTTGTTTTGACTGCCTGGTTCCCAGTCTCTGTCTTCCTCGTTTGTGTAGTAACTGCACCTGCCCAATTGTTCCCAGCTGTTTCCCATCTCTTGATTGCTTTCCTCTTTTGTAGTGTCAGTGCATGTTGCGGTGTGTTCCTGGACGTTTCCTCATGTTCCCTGGTGCCTTGCTTTTCTCCCCTGCTTGGTTATCAGTTTCTCACGTTCTTTAGTTTACTTCTTCCTGGTGTTTATGTTAGTGGTTTTCCAGCCCCTATGCTGCACTTTATTTTCTTAGCAATCATAGCAATTCTTGCCCTGGAGAGGTTGGACCTCGCAGCTACTATAGCAGCCAAGTATTATGAACTAAGAAAATTCATCGAGTTGGCTGGCCTGTTGGTGTCCATGTCTGAGCTCCAGACACTGTTCCAGTTTCTGAGTACTTCTGCTCTGAAGCTGTGGCCTGCAGTTCCTGCTCCATTTCCAGATTTTGCTGCCTCTTTCTCAGTCTGCTCCCTCCGTGGTACTGCACAGCAAATGGCTCAGCTGTCTCCTGGGTCAGATTTACCACTTCTCTGGTATGTTCTGCTACCTCCACTGATTCGCTGTCTGTTGCTGCCAACCAATGCCGCTCATGGCCTCCAGTCCACCATCAGTCGCAGCTCTGGTCTCCACGGCCTTCACAGCAGTGGACATGTGGGAACAGGAGAGCATCAGCAGCTGGTTTGCTACCAGACAGAACTTATGCTGGACTATAAGCCCTGGCTGCTGGCTGAGTACGAGTCTGGTTATACTGCAACTCGGCTCGCCTTAGGAGGCCTCACTGAGAACCAAGATCCGAGTCAACACTGCTCTGCTTGACGTCCGGCCCTGCCTCCTTCCACCTCTGGGCTTCAGCCAACTGCTGCTTCTGGGCTCCTGCCACCAGCCACTGCTGCCACTTCTACTGCTGCTGAAACTCCTGGTTCCAAGCCACCAATAACTGTTCCTTTGCCACTGACCACTTCTGTATCTTCAACTATTTTGGCAGTGACTGCCTCAACCCCCCATCATCAGTGGGCTCCCCTGCTCCTTTGTTGGTGGTCTCCTCTGATCCTTCATCAGCAACCTTCTCAGCAGCAACACAGTTCCTGGCCTTGTCACACATCAGTCCCGCTCCTCGTACTCCTCATTGCTCCCCAGTCTCTGCTGCTGAATTGCCAACCAGTGCTGCTGCTCTACTGGCTGCTGCTCCTGATCTGATGACTCCTGATTCTTCTGAACTGCCTTCCCCTGTTTCTGCTGATCTGTCAGCCATAGTCACTGATCTGCTGGCCTCTGTCTCTGATGATCTGTCATCTTTTGTTTATTACCTCCGCCAAGGAGGTTATGTTTTCATCTGGACGGATTTTCATGAAATTTTCACAGATTGTCAGAAATGGCATATCCTACAGATGATTAGATTTTGGTGGTGATCCGGATCACTGTCCACAAGAAAACCGCCATTACGGAAAATGTGATTTTCGTCAATAACTACTGAACCACTAATCCTATCATTGTCAATCCAATTGCTAGTCATATGTTTTCATGGTCAAGGAATCTGAAAACGTACACACAAACACTGTATAGGGGGAACTGTGGCGCTTGGCGGAGGTCTGCGCTCTCCGAGTGCTTTTCTAGTGTTATTCCTGTTTTTGCTGATGATCTGCTGGTCTTTGCCGATGTTCTGCCATTCTCTGCTCCTGTACTGCAGCCCTCTGTTTCTGAACTGCAGCCCTCTGATCCTGTGTTGGAGTCGTCTGCTCCAAAGCTGCTGCGGCTCACCGCTTTCAAGACGCTGCGACTCTCTGCCCATAAGGTGTTATGGTGGTCTTGAGTGGGGCCCCCAAGAGCACAGCCATCAGTGCCACCTCATACTCTACGACTGCCGACTGGTTGTCCTCCTGATCATTGTCTGGTTCCTTGGCGGCCCACTGGCCGGCCACCTGATCCTTGTCTCTGGAAGCTCAAGGGTTGTCCACCGGACCTTCACCTCCAGAGGCGCTTTGCCTCCAGCAGCCGAGGGCTGTCTCCTCGACCCTCTTCTTAGGCAAATCAGTTGTTGTCCTCTTGACTCTGTTTCTCTCAAATGGAGAAAAAAAGGGATAAAAAGAAGACTGTCCCTCTGTTGAGCTCCAGGCAAGGCCAGGACTCTGGATTCTTTTGAGCCCTCAGTCCTGGCCCCCCTCCTCCCACCCATGTTAATTGGACCTTTTTGTGATTTCTGGAATTCACCCCTTAAAGCGTACCTGTGGTGGTCGTGAAAAAAAAGATATTATATTGAGCCCCTGTCTCACGTTCTAGTTCAAGTTTAAGTTGAAATTCATGTTCAAAGCAATTTGATATAAATCCATTGCTGATGTGCTGGTTCAGCTATGTCAGCAAAACATGGGTGCAGCCATACTAGCGGCTACATGGCCTGCCAGGACGCTTCCTGTGACGTAATTTCGTTGGCACCGTGATCTGGATCAGTATTGGCTGAGCCTGGAGTGCCCGGATGAGCAGTGGCTTTCGGGATATTCAAATTCAAATTCAAACGTTTATTTCAAACTCAGGGTTCATATTAAATGCAGAACTAAAACGAGTAGAAAATAAATAAATAAATGCTTAAATTCAGCGGGTCGTCTCGTCTGATCTGAGCTCGTAACGGCCGCAAGACGGCAGATGATTCTAAAACTATATACAGAGCAGCAGACACTCGACGCTCTTGTAACAACAAAAACATACAATGCGATATGGATATCGCAACATGGCGGAATGTAAAGCCTTTGGATGTCTCAATAGTAAGTGAAAAAACAAAGATAAACACTTCTTTTGTGTACCCAAACCCAGCTCACCTTGTCAGAAGATCGGAGCGGAAAAGCGATTGCGCAATCTCGGAACAGGACAGACGAATCCTTTCAGACGAAATTGCGTTGTGTGTGAGGACCACTTCGTCACTTTAACCCTCAGAAGACCTTTCTGGCTCAAACCTGTAGCCATGTTGGACGAATTCTTCCCCAGAGTCCGACAATTCAGCCATAATAGAATAAAAACACTCACAACAGCACCCTAGTCTCTCATACAGGCGGAGCATTGACTGTTGAGTTTCAACGAAGTGACGTCACATCTGCATGTGTCATGGCTGCGCTCAGAGTTTTCATTGGCTGGCCATGCCTGCGGTCGTATTTGCATATTTCTCTGGTGGTATATGGCTGGCAATAATTATTTAACCAAAAAACGAATACTTTGCCTAATGTTTTCAAGTTGAATGCGTTTAGACGACCACCACAGGTACCCTTTAAGGGGATGGGGGTGGAAGGCTCTGTTGTATTTCCTGTATTGTTCTTGTTTGGTTTAGTTAACCTGATCTTAGTTACGTATATTTCAAAAGTACTTTTTGTCAGTACCTTGTTATGGTTTACAGTCTACTTTTAGGTTAGTTTCTTGGGATCCTCCTTAGTTACGTTTATTCCTGGTTTAGTGTTTTTCCCTGTAGTTATTCTTCAGCCCTGTTCTGTCTTTTAGATTCTATTTCCTTGTGCTTATCTCCCTCCGTGTTTGCGTTCCCTCCTGATTGTTTTGTTTGCCTTTTTTTTTGCTTATTATTACCTCCGCCAGGCCGCAGGCCGCAGGAGGTAGTGTTTTTGCCGGCGTTTGTCTGTCTGTCTGTCTGTTGGTTAGCAAGATAACTCAAAAAGTTTTGGACGGATTTCGACGAAACTTTCAGGCGTTGTTGGAAATGGTACAAGGAAGAACTGATTAAATTCTGGGGATGATCCGGATCACCGTCTGGATCCAGGAATTTTTTAAAGGATTCTTTAACATTGTGAGATAGGGCCATTTTCAACATGTCTGCAGGCGCAATGGAGGGCGCTGGTCGTCGTGTCTGATGAACACGAACTCCGCGTTCTTCAAAGTTTTAGGCACAAAAGCACGCAGAAAACAGTGGTGGGCCAGGCCCGTCAGCATGCCTGTGTTTCCGCTACGCTGCAAAAGCTGAGACGGGCAGCTGTCCGGCGCGGGATTATTTGGCAGAAATTCCCCAGGCAGCCATAGGGGCTGCGCAAAAACAAGCTCTCTGCCTGGGAAGCTTCCAAATCCTCTTTTGGCGCAGAGCGCAACCCCAAAAAGACCCACGGCAACCTGTCTACCCAATTTGCATCCGTCAATGAAGCCCTGAGTGCTGCTTTCAGTGATCTATGAAAACGCTCGCATACCCCATTGGCCTGTGGGTTGTACGCGGTTGTGCGATGAATTGCAACGCCCGCAGCCTGGGAGTTTGGAGATGGAGGAGATGGACACAACAGCAACACTTGAGTTTATTACCTCCGCCAAGGAGGTAATGCTTTTACTGCCATTTGTCTGTTTGTCTGTCTGTTTAACCAGAGGTGGTTCTTGGCCTAGAGAGGAACCCATTACATTACATTTTGGGAATGATCTGGGAATGCATACCTCAGCCAAGGCTCTTCTCACAGTGCGTCAGCCACAAAACTCCAAAACTAATGGACAGACTTGGATGCAATTTTCACCACAAGTGGCGATAGGCCTACACACAAGCCCATTACATTTTGGAGGTGATCCATGAGAAACGGAAGGAGCCTTGGTGGAGGTATGTGCTCTATGAGTGCTTTTCTAGTTAATAAAGTATTGTCCTTGCCTGATCTCTGCCTGCTTCTGGGTCCTCCTTTGCCTGCCTGCCTGCCGTGCCAATTCATGACATTTTCTTATAAATTTGGAACTTTATTCTTATAAATAAATTTTTTCTGACTTAAATACTTTTTTTTTTTGTATTTTGTGTACGTTATTAACCCCCAGAGGGAAATTCAAGGCATCCACCTGGATGGATGAGGCAGCCACAGTACTGTAGCAGGCACAAGACGCTGAGTCAATGTTGTATTCTTTGTAGATCTATGTCGTGATCAACGACATAGATCGACATTGTGCAATGTAAAATCAACATTGTTTCAACGCTGATTTGTATTGTCTAAACAACATGATGAATCAATGTTGTATCAACACTGATTCATACAACGTTGTATGAATCAACATTGTATCAATGTTGATTCATGGTTGGATGCTCAACAAGCAGCCGTACCTGTATATTTGGTTCTATGTATCCCATGATTCATTGCGTTGTTTCGTCAAACAAGTGCCATTTTGGAAATGTTTCTGAAACAAACTTCCAAAGGCGATACCTTGTTCGGTGGGAATCGGATTACGTAATCCTCATACAGGTAAGAAAATCTTGAACATCACAGGTTTTATTTCTTTCGAGGAGTATATAATATACCCAGATAAGACCATATTTTGTTCTTGCAATCGATCTATTACATGTATTGTGTTTATCAGTGCTCACATGTGAAAAGAGCAGTGTGGGTATGTTTTTTTTTATATTTGTAGCACATCCACTAATCTAAATATTATATTTATAATGACAAAATAGCATACATTACTGATCTGTTGTTTCTGTTATTCAAAATTTCATGAATAAATAGAAATTCCCAATACCCGTGCCACATGGCGAAATTATACCAGTGATCGACCACGTAGGCCTGGGCCCGTCTGTGATGAGGATCGGCTTTTTCATTTTGTATTATTCAAAGTGAATTTACTAATTGATCATGCTGATTGCAATAAACGTGAATAAAAATTTTCAAACAAGAACTCTGAAGACCAAAGTGGAGAAGGGTTCCATGTGAACAGCAGTTAACATGGGTCAGTCGGTCCTAAGGGACGGGCGAACGCTGTTCAAAAGCTCTGGTGGAGGCCCATAGCAGTCCTGAAGTGCAAATCGGTCGTCCAACCTGCGTATGGGGCAAAAGACTAATCGGAATGGTGGCCTAGTCAGTAGAGCATCCGCCCCACACCCGGGAGGCTGGGGTTCAAATCCCAGCCGGGTCATACCAAAGACCAGGTAAAAATGGTACTTTCCGCCATCGACCCTGGTGTTCAACATACAGTAATAGAGCGGGGAAAGGTGGGCAGAAAGGAGTGGCAACCCCTGTTCTGTAAAAGCTATCAAAAGGAACACTTGTGCCCGAGGAGATTTTAGACTTGTAATAAACGTGTGCTTTTTTGTTCTGGTTTTGAAAAATTCACTTTAAAAGTAGCTGTCCTGTTTAAATAAGCTGAATGTCGCTGTAGTCTCCAGTCCCTGTAATTGAATTACTGGAGTTACCGCCACTGCTTTATGAAAATGAACATTTTTTTAAACAGAATCAGCAGTTCATGTCTGCAGAAAGAGTGGAGCTCCGCACAATTGTCCCACACGCACATAAAGTTGAGAGCGGAGCTGCAGTGAGTTTCTCACAGCTTGCATTGTTTGCCACAAAAGTTATGAACCATGTTTAAATTACGAGACCACATCATAAAAACATTTGCAATAATACAACATACCACTGTGTTCAGCTATTCACTGTCACCGCAGGGGAAATTCCTGTACCGCGACAGCCCTAACTGCAATTACTTTTTTTTAGCATAGTGCTACAATCTGCATAGCTAGATCATAGAAGGAGCCCCTCTCGCTGGCTGGTGAGGGTGGCGATGCCTGTTAAATACAACCTGGCCAAGCAATTTTTTTTTAATCTGAGTTTTTATCCTACATCATGCAATAAGTATAGTAGTACATGGACAAAGTTGTAAACATGTTGCTCAAGAAATGTTGGAGACAAAAAATCATTGATAGCATATTTTCTAGATTTAAGAGGTTAATTCTGACCAATCTGACCATGTTTAAAGTATGTGGAGGCTGGGGGAATGGAGAATGAGTTATAATTATTTATTTGAAATACACTTCAGGTTGAATAGTTCATTTACAATAGTTTTAGTGCAAATTACTTTTTTTACATTAGAAAGTGATCAGTTTCAATTGAATTGATTGTATCATCTCATTCATCTGTGCACAAACACATGCAGTTTTATCAATTTCTTTTTCTTTTTTAAACTTCACAGAAACAGCAGCTGATAAAAGTAGGAGGAGTGAGCTTCAAAGAAAATGTGAGGAGGATCTGCCACAGGTACATTCATTGTTTTGAAATAAATTATTTGGTCTTCATTGCATATATTGAATAATGCATGCAAGTACTTCATACTATATGCAAATTTACATTTTTATATTTTGTATTTGGAAAATAGACTGATGACCAATGACCTGATGGCAAAATTAACTTTCAGGAGAAGAGGGAAAGTTTGGTTTTGGAGCAATATATATATTATGTATATATACAGTGGGGCAAAAAAGTATTTAGTCAGCCACCAATTGTGCAAGTTCTCCCACTTAAAAGATGAGAGAGGTCTCCAATTTTCATCATAGGTATACCTCAACTATGAGAGACAAAATGAGAAAAAAAAATCCAGAAAATCACATTGAAGGATTTTTAATGAATTAATTGGTAAATTTCAAAAGTTCATCTCAATACTTTGTTATATACCCTTTGTTGGCAATGACAGAGGTCAAACATTTTCTGTAAGTCTTCACAAGGTTTTCACACACTGTTGCTGGTATTTTGGCCCATTCCTCCATGCAGATCTCCTCTAGAGCAGTGATGTTTTGGGGCTGTCGCTGGGCAACACAGACTTTCAACTCCCTCCAAAGATTTTCTATGGGGTTGAGATCTGGAGACTGGCTAGGCCACTCCAGGACCTTGAAATGCTTCTTACGAAGCCACTCCTTCGTTGCCCGGGCGGTGTGTTTGGGATCATTGTCATGCTGAAAGACCCAGCCACGTTTCATCTTCAATGCCCTTGCTGGTGGAAGGAGGTTTTCACTCAAAATCTCACGATACATGGCCCCATTCATTCTTTCCTTTACACGGATCAGTCGTCCTGGTCCCTTTGCAGAAAAACAGCCCCAAAGCATGATGTTTCCACACCCATGCTTCACAGTAGGTATGGTGTTCTTTCTCCTCCAAGCACAACATGTTGAATTTTTACCAAAAAGTTCTATTTTGGTTTCATCTGACCATATGACATTCTCCCAATCCTCTTCTGGATCATCCAAATGCTCTCTAGCAAACTTCAGACGGGCCTGGACATGTACTGGCTTAAGCAGGGGGACACGTCTGGCACTGCAGGATTTGAGTCCCTGGCGGCGTAGTGTGTTACTGATGGTAGCCTTTGTTACTTTGGTCCCAGCTCTCTGCAGGTCATTCACTAGGTCCCCCCGTGTGGTTCTGGGATTTTTGCTCACCGTTCTCATGATCATTTTGACCCCACGGGGTGAGATCTTGCGTGGAGCCCCAGATCAAGGGAGATTATCAGTGGTCTTGTATGTCTTCCATTTTCTAATAATTGCTCCCACAGTTGATTTCTTCACACCAAGCTACTTACCTATTGCAGATTCAGTCTTCCCAGCCTGGTGCAGATCTACAATTTTGTTTCTGGTGTCCTTTGACAGCTCTTTGGTCTTGGCCATAGTGGAGTTTGGAGTCTCACTGTTTGAGGTTGTGGACAGGTGTCTTTTATACTGATAACGAGTTCAAACAGGTGCCATTAATACAGGTAACGAGTGGAGGACAGAGGAGCCTCTTAAAGAAGAAGTTAGAGGTCTGTGAGAGCCAGAAATCTTGCTTGTTTGTAGGTGACCAAATACTTATTTTACCGAGGAATTTACAAATTAATTCATTAAAAATCCTTCAATGTGATTTTCTGGATTTTTTTTTCTCATTTTGTCTCTCATAGTTGAGGTATACCTATGATGAAAATTGGAGACCTCTCTCATCTTTTAAGTGGGAGAACTTGCACAATTGGTGGCTGACTAAATACTTTTTTGCCCCACTGTGTATATACTGTATATATATATATATATATATATACTGTATATATATATATATATACAGTATATATATATATATATATATATACAGTATATATATATATATATACAGTACAGGATTCTCTTCCATGGTCATCATAGACCGACGGAGGCCGACGATATATGTGTGTGTGTGTGTGTGTGTGTGTGTGTGTGTGTGTGTGTGTGTGTGTGTGTGTACAGGTATATATCTTATATACAATTTTTTTGAATATTTCAGAGTGTGTCCTTCAGCATCATAAAGGAGCACAAGATGTAGAGGCAGCCTGTACATCCTGCCTGAAATATGCCCCCAACGGGGCTGGAGGTGGCACAAAGAACCAGGAGCAGTCATCAAATCTATAGATAAGAAAACCCAGCATATACTGTATGTTTTAGGTTACCTGACCTTTTAGGTCTGATAACCTACTGTCATGGTTTTTTGTCCATTGGATCATATATAACACTGATACTGTGTTTTTTAATGTGACCTTATATGACCTCATATAGGAGGGACTTTCTTTGGTATGTGTATGACAGCAATCATATTTGTAGTGTTTTGTTATAATTAATAAAAGTGTGACACTTTGATTGGCTTCATGCTTTATCGTGTTTTCTAGTAAATCCTGCAAATTTATATCCTACAAATACAGTGTCAGTGTGGAGGAGGAACAAGTTTGTTGTGGGGGGGAGGGGAGGCTGCTGTACAAATTTTTATAGTGGCACGAGATTGATGTTAGGGTTTTTCGGGAAATGTGAAAGAACACAAAGTATTAAAAGGTATAAGGTTTTCTTGGCAGCAGCTTCTGAGGATAGAATTGGCTTTTCAAATGACTTTCCAAAGCTGACGGCGACACTGCAAAAAGTTCCTGGAGCTAGGGACAGAAAACTGCTGGAAAAGACACTTAGCAGAAGAAGAGCAAAACTCGGGGGGAAAAAGGGAGGCGTATCCCAGCAGGCACAAGACATTGGATCAACGTTGAAAGAACAGTTATTGCCAACATTGAAACTATGTTGAAAATACATTGTATTCATAAATTGTATCAACATAGTGTGTTCAACGTTGGAACAATGTTGCATTTTCAATGTTGGAACAACGTTGAACACACTATGTTGCCTCTTGCACCTGTGTGCGCACTCAGTGTCATCTAATCACCCTCTTTAGCCTTCTGTTCACCTTTCATCAGTGTTTTTGTTAGAGTCGGGTTAGCCACTAGCTATGGCTACTAGCTCTCCTTCCTCTCCTCCTCTGGTGTGCTCTCTCTGTCAGATGTTTAGCTACACCTCTGCCTCTTTTAGTGATAACAGTAAATGTAATAAATGTTGTCTTTCTGAGGCGCTCGAGGTGAGGTTGTCTGATTTGGAATCCCGGCTCCACTGCATCGAAACACCGTCTGCGCCAGTTAGTAATGACGGACACCCCTTAGCTGCAGCGGCGCTTCCAAGCATAGGGTGGCCTGCTAGCGGTCCTCTGGTCCTCCTGAGCAGCCAGAAGAATAGATGGGTGACGGTGAGAAGGAAGCCTAGCTGCAAGTCCCTGGTTCACCGCCAACATATTCATATTTCTAATCGCTTTTCCCCGCTCAGCGACACACCCACTGAGGAAAAAACTCTGATCATTGGCGACTCTGTAGTCAGAAACGTGAACCTAGAGACTCCAGCGGCCATAGTCAAATGCATTCCTGGGGCCAGAGCAGGCGACATCGAGTCAAATTTAAAAATGCTGGCTAAAATGGGGCTGCACGGTGGTGCAGTGGTTAGCACTGTGGCAGCACAGTTTACCCTCGGCCGGGGGATCGCGGGGATCGTGAGATCGTGGGTTCGATCCCTGCCCCCGACCAACAGTGATCTGTGTGGAGTTTGCATGTTCTCCCCGTGTTGCGTGGGTTTACTCCGGGATTTCTCCGGTTTCCTCCCACATACCAAAAACATGCAGGTTAGGGATACGGGGCGCTTGCGCACGCAGCAATCGGCAGCTGGTGGCTTGTCACCAGACTGCAAAACAAATCTACCTACGGGTACAAAATAAGTAATAAAAAAAAAAATAAAAAATAAAAGTAACTGTAAATACTCCACAATTGTTATTCACGCTGGCATTAATGACATCCGACTCTGGCAGTCGGAAGTCACGAAACTTAATGTAGAATCGGTGTGTGACTTTGCCAAAACAATGTCTGCCTCTGTAGTATTCTCTGGGCCCCTCCCCAATCTGACCAGTAATGACATGCTTAACCGCTTGTCATCCTTCAACCGCTGGCCGTCTGTGTGGTGTCCTGCAAACAACGTGGGCTACATTGACAATTGGAGCTCATTTTGGGGAAAACCTGGTCTTATCAGACGAGACAGCATCCATCCCACTTTGGATGGTGCGTCTCATTTATCTAACAATCTGGTATCATTTTTATCCAAATTTCCAAAACCTTGACTACTCAGAGTTGGGACCAGGAAGCAGAGTCGCAGTCTTACACGCCTCTCTGCAGCTCCTCTTCATCCGCCACCCCTCAACTTAGCCCCTGTCTTCCCCATCAGAGAATCATTGTCTGCTCCATCCAAAGTAAATAAAAATATAATGTATAAGCATCCCAAAGTGATTAAATAAAAAGTTGGTAAAACTCAAATTAAACATGAAGCCTCTAAATTGAATGATTTGGCCTCTGTTCCTCCTCATAATTTAAAAATTAAATGTGGTTTGTTAAATATTAGGTCTCTAACTCCCAAGTCTCTGCTAGTCCATGATCTGATAATTGATCATCAGATTGATTTAATATCCCTTACAGAGACTTGGTTAGGGCAAGAGGATTTGACATGTTTGGTTGACCCAGAAGCAGATGCGGACTTGAAATAGACACAATTATCTTTTATTATGAAGAGTGTGAGTGTGAATGTGTGTGTGTGTGTGTGTGTGTGTGTGTGTGTGTGTGCAGGAGTGAGGCAGCTGGGCGAGCAGAGCACAGTCAGACTGCAACCCTAGGAGAGACCACAGACAGGCGGATGAGTGCACGGAGGTTAGGAGGAATGCACCAGTTAACGTACAGTCTTACGAATTGGTTGGAGAGCTGAAACGCTGAACAATTCCCAAGGGCTCCGGGCCAGCTGCTCCGCGTCCAAGCTGCCGTTGCTGACGAGGTGAAGCAGTGCAGGTTTACACAGTGCTGGTGAAGTGCGAGTTGTGCTCAGGTCCGCCGCCAGGAGGCTACCACCTGTACACAGGGGAGAAAGAGTGGAGCATAGATGTGCAGGAATAATGAGGCCTTACTTGTCGGTGGGGAATTCAGACTCCCTTTAGAAGCGACGGCCTGGAAGAAGCTGAGGAGACGGAACTCCAGAGCAGGATGAGTTGACAGGACGAGGAGGTCCAACCAGAACGTTGGAGCGTTGACATCTCCGTGCAGACCAGAGGGCAGCGCGGCTTAAGTAGGCTGCTGATGAAATGATCAGGTGTGCGCACAGCTGTGGAGGTAATTAGGGCAGCAGGCACACAAAGTGGATCATTACAGTACCCTCCCCCCCCACGGGACACCTCTCGGTGGCCGATCCAACCTACCTGGGTACGTCCGGTGGAAGTCCCTGATGAGCTGTGGATCCATCACGAAGGAGGGACGCACCCAGGACCTCCATTCTGGACCGTAACCCTCCCAGTCCACCAGGTACTGGAGGCCACGACCCCAGCGTCGGACATCCAGCATGGAGTTGACTCTTCACGCGGGGTCACCATCAATTATTACCGGTGGGGGTGGTGTCTTGGGAGGGGGGCACAGAGGGCTGGAGACAAACGGCTTAACCTGTGAGACGTGAAAGGTGGGACAGATGTGGAAGGAGGGGGGGAGAGCCAGGCGCACAGCGACAGGATTCACAATGTGTGTAATGGAAAAAGGACCAATAAAACGCTGTGACAACTTCCTGGATTCAGCTTTGAGGTTAATGTTCTTGGTGGATAACCATACCTGCTGCCCAACTCGGTAGGGCGGAGCCGGGGTCCTGCGGCAGTTGGCAATGTTGGCGTTACGGTCTGCCATATGCTGAAGCGCGGCCCGGGGAGCCCTCCACAGCCGGCGACAGTGCTTCATATGGGCCTGCATGGAGGGCACCGTGATGTCTTGCTCCTCCTCAGGAAACAGTGGGGGATTGTATCCCAAGGAGACCTCGAACGGGGACAGACCTGTGACAGAGGAGACCATGGTGTTGTGTGCATACTTGACCCACGGCAGATGGGAGCTCCAGGATGCTGGATTGGAGGTGGTGACGCACCGTAGCACTGCCTCCAACTCCTGATTGCCGCACTCACACTGGCCATTACTCTGGGGGTGGTACACCGAGGACAGGCTTACCGTGGCCCTGATAGCCTTACAGAAGGCTTTCCACACCTTCGAGACAAACTGGGGACCACGATCAGACACGATGTCAAGCAGGATGCCATGGAGCCGCACCACATGGAGGACAAGCAGGTACGTGGTCTCCTTGGCCGTGGGAAGACCCTGTAGGGGGACGAAGTGAGCCGCCTTGGAGAATCTGTCCATGATAGTGAGGATGACGGTGTTGTCCGCAGAGGGAGGATGGCTGGTGACAAAATCCAGCGCCACATGGGACCAAGGTCTGCCGGGGATGGGGAGAGGATGAAGCAAACCCGCCAAAGGAGAGGAGGAAGTCTTGTCGGTGGCGCACTGGCGGCAGGCCCGAACGTACTCCCCAATGTCTTTCCGAAGAGATGGCCACCAGAAGGTTCTCTGCAGCAGGAGCACAGTCCGCGCCATCCCCAGATGACACAGGAGCTTAGAGGAGTGGGTCCAATTAATGACTTTGCCTCGAACCACTGAGGGCACATACATCTTCCCGCTGGCCCCCCGCCCGGGTCGGCCTCAGTCTCCTGCGCCCTTCTGACCCTCTCCTTGATGCTCCAGGAGAGGGCGCCCACGATAAATGAAGGAGGTACCACGGGATGTGATTAAATTAAATCACCCTTTATTGTCATTCAACCATACAACCAATCATGTACAGTAGAACGAAATTGTGTTTTTCCTGTCTACAGTGTTAATCACACACACCCCATATGTAGAATCGGAGGACTGCTGCCATGCAAGGCACCACCACAGATTTCCCTCCTCCATTCCATTATTGCTGAGCACCAAGCTGGACGGCAGGAAGTTCCACTTTTTTATATGGTCTTCGGTATGACCCAGCCGGGATTTGAACCCCTGCCTCCCAGGTGTGGGGCGGATGCTCTACCAACTGAGCCACCACTCCGGTACAATGGAGTGGTGGGCAATGATGGCACCTCTGTGGCGTCTGCCTGGACAGGGCGTCAGGCTTGATGATCTTGGACCCTGGGCGGTAGGTGATGGTGAAATCACACCTGCCGAAAAACAAGGACCAGTGGGCTTGCCGGGCGTTGAGTCACTTGACCGTCCTGAGGTACTCCAGGTTCTTATGATCAGTCCAAACGACAAACGGCTGGGAGGCCCCCTCCAGCCAGTGGCGCCACTCCTCCAGGGCCAGCTTGACCGCCAGCAGCTCCCTTTCCCCGATGTCATAGTTCCTCTCTGCCGGGGAGAGGCAGCGGGAGAAGAACGCACAGGGGAGGATCTTGTTGTCCATGGGAGAGCATTTAGATAGGACCGCTCCCACTCCAGAGTCCAAGGCATCCACCTCCACCAGAAACTGCCGCGTGGGGTCCACCTGAGCCAGGATAGGAGGAGAGGAGAACAATGATTTTAATTCCATAAAGGCTGCCTCCGCTTCCCCCGTCCACCGGAAGGGCACCTTGGTGGAGGTGAGGCGAGTGAGGGGTAGGGCTTCTTGATGAAGCGGCGGTAGAAGTTGGCAAATCCCAGAAACTACTGTAATTGTTTCCGGGATGATGGAACCAGCCACTCTACCACCGCTTTTACCTTGGCTGAGTCGGCGATGATCTCGTGAGAGATGATGAATCCCAAGAACGAGGTGGAAGGGGCGTGGAACTCGCACTTCTCAGCCTTGACAAATTATTTATTTTCCAGTAGACGCTGCAGCACCCACCTGACATGAACCCGATGTTCGTCGAGGGACTGGGAAAAGATGAAAATGTCATCCAGACAGACAAACACAAAAGAGCCCAAGAAATCCCTCAAAACATTGTTGATTAGACGTTGGGACACAACGGGAGCATTAGTCAGTCCAAATGGCATCACTAGATATTCAAAATGGCCACTAGGTGTGCAGAACCCCGTCTTCCACTCATCCCCCTCTCTAATCCTCACCAGGTGGTATGCGTTGCGGAGATCTAATTTCGTGAACACAGAGGCCCCCTGGAGGGAATCAAAAGCGGTGTTGATTAGGGGAAGAGTGTACTTGTCCTTAATAGTGATGTTATTTAGTTCCCAAAAATCAATACAGGGCCTCAAAGAACCATCCTTCTTTCCCACAAAAAAACCCCGCCCCCACCGCCGAGGAAGATGGTCGAATAATGCCCGAGCTCAGGGACTCCTAACCCTGCCATGGCTGGTCCCAAGCCTGGATGAGAAAGGAGGAGGGTTGGGTGTGGGGCTAGCAACCCCACCCCGTAAAAACCCTGCATGCTACAGAAACGCCAACAACAGACCAAGAGACTACTGCCCTGGGAGAGGAAGGGTCCTCATCAAGAGGACATATGACGCCATGTGGTGAAAGCCGTGAGCCTATGGAACCTACGAGGCCGATCCCCCTTCTATCAACTAGGACCATCAAAGTTGGAACATGGAATGTGAGGACCATGTATGAGATGGGAAAAACAGCACAAGTAGCCGTAGAGATGAAGAGCTACAACCTCACACTGCTTGGAATCAGTGAGACCCATTGGACACAGTCAGGACAAAAAAAGACTGCACACTGGAGAGATGTTGCTGTATTCCGGCCACAAAGAAGACAATGCTCCACACACAGAAAGCGTCGCACTCATGTTGTCAGGACCTGCACAGCGAGCTCTGATAGGATGGGAAGCACATGGATCAAGAATAATTGCAGCATCCTTCAGAACGAAGAAGAAGAAGATCAAGATGAATGTTATCCAGTGCTACGCCCCAACCAATGACAGTTATGAAGAAGTCAAGGACCGATTTTACGACAGACTGCAAAATGTCATGGCCAAGTACCCAGAGAAAGACGTCAACATCCTCATGGGCGACCTCAACGCCAAGATCGGACAAGACAACACCAGCTATGAGGAAGTGATGGGAAGACACAGACTGGGAGTGATAAATGTGAATGGCGAGAGATTTGCAGACTTCTGTGCAATGAACAACTTGGTCATCGGTGGCAGCACTTTCCCCCACAGAAGAGTACATAAAGCCACCTGGGTATCAGCGGACTTAGTGACTGAAAACCAGATTGACCACATCTGCATGGCCAAGAAATTCAGGAGGTCCCTACAGGATGTACTAAGGGTGAGAAGAGGAGCAGATGTCGCATCTGACCACCACCTGCTGGTAGCCAGGCTGAAGCTGAAGCTGAAGAAGAACTGGTTGGGGGCAACAATGAAGAGGGTGAAGTACAACGTCAGCATGCTGAAAGATACCAAGATCAGAGAAGAATTCAGACTGTCTCTCACCAACAAGTACCAAGTGCTACAAGAACTGCTTGAAGAAGAGGTCACCACCGAGAATCAGTGGCAGAAAGTGAAAGAGACACGTGTCAACCTGTCAGGAAGTAGTAGGCCCCAAGAGACACCAACAGAAGGAGTGGATATCGGCAGACACTCTACACAAGATCCAGGAGAGAAATCAGAAGAAGGCAGCAGTAAACAACAGCCGAACAAGAGCAGCAAAGGCCAAGGCACAAGAAGACTTCACAGAAGCCAACAGAGAAGTGAAGAGGAGCGCAAGAGCAGACAAGCACAAGTACATCGACAGCCTGGCAGAGGAAGCCGAGGAAACAGTAGCCAGTAACAACATGAAACAGCTGTACGACACCACCAAGAAATTGTCAGGGAAGTACAGCAGGCCCGAGCATCCAGTCAAGGACAAGGAAGGAAACACCGTCCTGGGAACAGAGCAACAACTGCATAGATGGGCAGAGCACTTTGAAGAGCTCCTGAACAGACCTGTCCCTCCGAATCCCCCGGACATCGACCCTGCTGACATTGACCTGGACATCAACTGTGAGAAGCCGACCAGGGAGGAGATTAGGAAAGCCATCAAGCTACTGAGGAACGGCAAGGCAGCAGGACCAGACAGCATCCCTGCAGAAGCACTCAAGGCAGACCTGGAGACTACCATAAAGATGCTGTACCCTCTCTTCGAGAAGATATGGGAAGAAAAAGAAGTACCAGCAGACTGGAAGGAGGGCTACCTCATCAAGCTACCCAAGAAAGGAGACCTCAGCAACTGCGCCAACTACAGAGGAATAACGCTTCTGTCAGTGCCAGGGAAGGTCTTCAACAGGATCCTACTTGAGAGAATGAAAGGTGCCATCGACCTCCTCCTCCAAGACCAGCAGGCCGGCTTCCGCCAAAACAGATCGTGCATTGATCAGATCACTACCTTGCACATCATTTTCGAGCAGTCTTTAGAGTGGAACTCCTCGCTGTACATCAATTTCATTGACTACGAGAAGGCTTTCGACAGCGTGGACTGCGAAACCCTCTGGAAGCTGCTTCACCACTACGGAGTGCCAACCAAACTGGTCAATTTGATCAAGAACTCCTATGAAGGAATGACCTGTTGGGTAGTCCATGAAGGACATTTAACAGAGAGCTTCAGGGTAAAGACCGGAGTCAGACAAGGCTGCCTCCTGTCACATTTCCTCTTCCTCCTGGCAATCGACTGGACCATGAAGACGTTAACAGCAGACAGAAGAAATGGAATCCAGTGGACACTGTTTGACCAGCTAGATGATCTGGACTTTGCAGATGACCTGGCCCTGCTCTCCCACAGCCACCAGCAGATGCAGGACAAGACAACAGAGTTGGCAGCCACCTCAGCACAAATTGGCCTCAAGATCCACGAGGGCAAGACCAAGATCCTCAAGATCAACACAGCAAATGAGGAGCCAGTCACACTACATGGGGGTGAGCTGGAAGAGGTAGAGGCCTTCACATACCTGGGCAGCGTCATTGATAAGCAGGGCAGCACAGACGCAGATGTCAGAGCAAGAATCAGCAAGGCAAGGGCAGCATACTTGCAGCTGAGGAACATCTGGAGCTCCAAGGTGGTGTCAACACGCACAAAGATCCGGCTGTTCAACTCTAACATCAAGTCAGTCCTACTGTATGGAGCAGAGACATGGAGGACAATGAAGACCACCATCAGGAAAGTGCAGACATTCATCAACAGCTGCCTGAGAAGGATCCTCCAGGTACACTGGCCCAACACCATCAGTAACGTAGACCTGTGGCAACGTACCAACCAGCTGCCAACCGAGGACGAGATCCGGCTCAGAAGATGGGGATGGATTGGGCACACCCTGAGGAAGCCAGCCAGTAACATCACAAGGCAAGCACTCAAGTGGAACCCCCAAGGAAAGTGGAAGAGAGGAAGGCCAAGAAATACCTGGCGACGAGATCTCGATGCTGATATCAAGAAGATGGGAAAGACCTGGAGACAGCTGGGGAGAGCAGCCCAGGACAGAGCACTCTAGTGGACTGTTGTCGGCGGCCTATGCTCCAGGAGGAGCGATGGGCCTAACTAACTAACCAACTCAGGGACTCCATGATGTATTTCTCCATAGCCTCTCGCTCCGGGACCGACAGGCCATAAAGGCGACTGGAAGGCAGCGGAGCCCCCGGCAGGAGGTTAATGTCACAATCATATGGGCAGTGGGGGGGAAGTGACAGCGCTTGTGTCTTACTGAAGATGGTGCCCAAGTCATGGTATTCGGAGGAGACTCAGGACAGGTCAGGCGGGTCTCATCGGGAACACAGAGGGGCACGGAGGGCGAGCAAGCAGCAGACTGAAGGCAGGCACTTAGGCAGAAGGAACTCCATGAGATGATGTTACCCGAACGCCAATCAATAGATGGTTTGTGCAGCCGAAGCCATGGGTACTCCAAAATAACCGGGGAGGCTGAAACGGAAAGCACAAAAAACCTGATCTGCTCCCGGTGATTGCCCGATATCAGCACAGACACAGGAGCCGTTTGCTTGGTGACAATGGAGAGCGGAGCATTGGACAGAGCGATCAGCTTAAGTGGAGTCTTCAGTTGGTGGCAGGAGAGCCCCAGCCGAGTTGCCAGACTTTCAGAAATAAAGCTCTGCTCAGCCCCGGAGTCAATGAATGCATGAGTGGAGATTTCATGATGGTTGTGTATGAAGCGGATGGGAAGTAGAAATTTGGTGAGGGGATTTTCCTTGAGTGAGTCCGTGAGTCCCCCTACTGTGACTCACGGACCCCCCCCCCCCTTTTGGCCGAATGGGGCAGAAAACCAGTTCATGTTCCTCACTAGCACAATATAAGCACAGCCCAAGCTCTCGGCGGCGCTGTTTCTCATCCGGAGGTAGCTTGGACTGGCCCATCCCCATAGACTCCTCAGAGTCAACAGGATCAGAGGGAGGTAGGGCCAGCAGGGGGGGCTGTGAGGAGTGGTGGAACTGTGATCCAGAGCGGCCGGAAGGTCGACGTTCATTGGCTCACTCCCTCAGCCGATTGTCAATGCTAACGGCTAGGGTAATTAGCTTGTTTAGTCTGCTAGGTTTATCAATGCAGGCTAACTCATCCCTCAGGCTAGGGCTAAGACTGCGGGTGAAAATACTACAAAGGAAGGCATTCTCCCACCCCACCTCCGCTGCCACCACCCGGAAGTCTACAGAATAGTCGATCACCGACTAATTCCCTTGCTTAAGATTAAGTAGCCGGGTGGTGAGCACACTATCTCGGTCTGAGTGGTTGAACACCTCATTGAATTCACTCACAAACTGGTCGTAAGTTAAGTTAGCATAATCAGACTGAGCCATTACAGCATAAGCCCAAGCTAAGACCCACCCCTCCAGGAGATTGACAACATAGCCAATGCGGCTGTGACTAGTGGGGAAATCCCCTGGCACACGGTGAAAAACTATCCCACACTGCAGCAAGAAACCCCATGCTTCCCCTAGCTTACCGCTAAAACAGGTAGGTGTGGGAAATGGAGTCAGCTGGGACTGCGGGGGTGTGAGGCGATCCAAGTGTGGGTTGATCTGCATGAGCTGAGTAAGTATGACCTGTTGCTGGTGGGATAACTGGTCTACTCGAGCCTCTATGATGTTAAGTTTTTGCGCTAACGCACCGTCTGCTGAGTCATTCAGACAGAGAAGTACTGACATGTTTGTTTGACCCAGAAGCAGATGTGGACTCGAAATAGACACAATTATCTTCTATTGTGAAGAGTGTGAGTGTGAATGTGTGCATGTGTGCAGAAGTGAGGCAGCTGGGCGAGCAGAGCACAGTCAGACTGGCAACCCTAGGAGAGAGCACAGACAGGCGGATGAGTGCACGGAGGTTAGGAAGAATGCACCAGTTAATGTACAGTCTTACGAATTGGTTGGAGAGCTGAAACGCTGAATAATTCCCAAGGGCTCCAGGCCAGCTGCTCCGCGTCCAAGCTGCTGTTGCTGACGAGGTGAAGCAGTGCAGGTTTATACAGTGCTGGTGAAGTGCGAGTTGTGCTCAGGTCCGCCGCCAGGAGGAGGAGATCCGCCGCCAGGAGGCTACCACCTGTGTACAGGGGAGAAAGAGTGGAGCGTAGATGTGCAGGAATAACGAGGCCTTACTTGTCGGTGGGGAGTTCAGACTCCCTTGAAGAAATGACGGCCTGGAAGAAGCTGAGGAGACGGAACTCCAGAGCAGGATGAGTTGACAGGATGAGGAGGTCCAACCAGAACGTTGGAGCGTTGATGTCTCCGTGCAGACCAGAGGGCAGTGTGTCTTAAGTAGGCTGCTGATGAGGTGATCAGGTGTGCGCGCAGCTGTGGAGGTAATTAGGGCAGCAGGCAAACAGAGTGGATCATTACAGGATTGTGTTGGTTTAAATGAATCAGCTCCCTCTGGTTATTTAAACTGTCAAAATCCCAGAAGTTCTGGCCGTGGAGAAGGAGTAGCAAGAATTTACCATTCCAAATTACCAGTTAATGTAAAGCAAAAAACACATTATCATTCCTTTGAGGGCCTGGTCCTCAATATTGGGCATTTTAGCAATTTTAGGTGAAACCCAATTTTATTTGCCATAGTTTATCTTCCTCCATCAACTTGCTCAGAGTTTTTATCTGAATTTGTTGAATTTTTAGCTGATTTAGTGCTGAAATCAGATAGAATAATTATAGTAGTGGACTTTAATATACATGTAGATGTAGATAGTGAATGTCTTAAATATGGCATTTAATTCAATATTAGACTCGATGGGGTTTTCTCAGAAAGTAGGAAATTCTACCCATTATCTCCACCACACGTTGGACCTTGTTCTGACATATGGCATAGAAATAGAAAATCTGGTAGTGTCTCCTCATAACCCTGTACTGTCAGACCATTGTCTGTGAAGCTTTGATTTTACTATTTCTGACTATTTGGCTCCTAAAGAAAAATATTACTACCGCAGATGCCTCTCAGATGATGTTGTTACCAAATTTATGCAGATTGTTTCCTCTATGCCACGTGTCAACACAACGTATATTATCAGCTCGAGCTCTGCTCTTCCCGCTATCTGGTTTCCGATCTGCCAGTACTGCATGGAAACCTTCCAGATCGATGTTAGCATCTGTTGCTAGTTCTATTAGCCACGGTTCAGTAAATAACATGACGTTGATCTCTCTAAAGACGCTCTCATACCGGGACATAGCTGCCAGTTTGTCCATCTTGTTAAGCTGCGATCGAACATTTCCCATAATAACGGATGATAGAATGGGTCTGTGCCTTATTCTCCTTGCACGTCGCTTCACTCCAGCTCGACATCCATGTCATTTTCGCCTGTCGGCGGCGGCGGCCTCTGTCGGTCTATGATGACCATGGAAGAGAATCCTAAACGTCTACTCTGCTGGAACAGCACCGCCTGTGGCTGAACAGGCCGATGCGCACCGGTGTTCTACCTTCCAGCGTTGGGCGTTGGTAGGATTCAAGCCTGGGCAGGAAGATATGGAGGGCAAGATGTTACCCATGCAGCATGTCCCCTCTCTCCACGTCACTGATGAATCCAAAGGAACAGCAGGGCTGCTATAGTTTGGCACCAGCACCGTCACAGGAGCTGCCAGAACGATGTTGAGCACAACAGAGAACTGCCTTAGGGGCTCCGACTCCGGATTTTTCCTCAGGGTTGACTCCCGAAGCCTTTCCCGTGACCGGGTGTGCCGCAAGGCAGCGGAGGTTTGAAATCAGGGTTTACCTTCCTCTAGATGGGCTACCTTCCCAGGTTGACGAGCCACCATCTACCCGAAGCATCTGGTTTTAAGGCGCCAGAGATCTGCCCTCGCCCCTTCTCCTATTAGTAAAAGCAGTTCCGCCGGGCTTAGAGACTAAACCACACGGGCAGGCTAGGAGTTGGACTTAGTTGTCAGAGGCTTTTCGAGACGCACGCCGTAAGGAGCATTTTATGACCACTGGGAGCTTAACCCCAGTACCGCTCCTGGCTATAACAACCTTGGAACGTTTTCGCCTGATATCTTGGGATATCGAGCTTTTGCTTTAGTACTGCGGGAAACCCAGTGCTAACAGCTGGCTCCTACTGTAAACAACAACTCCTATGGTCACTGGGTCGGGAGTCATTGGCAATATGAGCCAAAAGATGGCTAATATCAGCATCAGTGCGGCGATATACAGTGGTGGGAAAAAGTGTTTGCCCCCTTCCTGAGTTCTCATTTTTTTGTATGTTTGTCACACTTAAATGTTTCAGATCATCAAACATATTTAAATAATATTAGACAAAGATGACACAAGTAAACACAAAATGCAGTTTTGAAATGAAGGTGTTTATTATTAAGGGAAAAAAATCAAAACCTACATGGCCCTGTGTGAAAAAGTGATTGCCCCCTAAACTTAATAATTGGTTGGGCCACCCTTAGCAGCAACATCTGCAACCAAGCGTTTGCGATAACTGGCAATGAGTCTTTTACAGCGCTGTGGAGGAATTTTGGCCCACTCATCTTTGCAGAATTGTTGTAATTAAGCCACATTGGAGGGTTTTCAAGCATGAACCACCTTTTTAAGGTCATGCCACAGCATCTCAATCGGATTCAGGTCAGGACTTTGACTAGGCCACGCCAAACTCTTCATCTTGTCTTTCTTAAGCCATTCAGAGGTGGACTTGCTGGTGTGTTTTGGATCATTATCCTGCTGCAGAACCCAAGTGCGCTTCAGCTTGAGGTCACGAACAGATGGCCGGACATTCTCCTTCAGGATTTTTTGGTAGACAGCAGAATTCATGGTTCCATTAATGACAACAAGTTTTCCAGGTCCTGAAGCAGCAAAACAGCCCCAGACTTTCACACTACTACCACATTTTACTGTTGGTAAGATGTTCTTTTTCTGAAATGCTGTGTTATTTTTACGCTGGATGTAATGGGACACACACCTTACAAAAACTTCAGCTTTTGTCTCATCAGTCCACAGAATATTTTCCCAAAACTCTTGGGGATCATCAAGATGTTTTCTGGCAAAACTGAGATGAGCCTTTATGTTCTTTTTGCTCAGCAGTGGTTTTTGTCTTGGAACTCTGCCATGCAGGCCATTTTTGCCCAGTCTCTTTCTTATGGTGGAGTCATGAACACTGACCTTAACTGAGGCAAGTGAGGCCTGCAGTTCTTTGGATGTTGTTGTGGGGTTTTTTGTGACCTCTTGGATGAGTCATTGCTGCGCTCTTGGGGTAATTTTGGATTAGCCAGCCACTCCTGGGAAGGTTCACCACTGTTCCATGTTTTCACCATTTGTGGATAATGGCTCTCACTGTGGTTCGATGGAGTCCCAAAGCTTTAGAAATGGCTTTATAACCTTTTCCAGATTGATAGATTTCACTTACTTTGTTTCTGAATTTCTATGGATCACAGCCTAATGTCTAGCTTTTGAGGATCTTTTGATTGACTTCACTTTGTCAGGCAGGTCCTATTTAAGGGATTTCTTGATTGACAAAAGGTGTGGCAGTAATCAGGCCTGGGTGTGGCTAGAGAAATTGAACTCAGCTTTCCAAAGATGTGATAAACCACAGTTAATTTATGATTTAACCGGGATGGGTGGGGGGAATCACTTTTTCACACAGGGCCATGTAGGTTTGGATTTTTGTTTTCACTTAATTATAAACACCTTCATTTAAAAACTGCATTTTGTGTTTACTTGTGTTATCTTTGTCTAATATTTAAATTTGTTTGATGATCTGAAACATTTAAGTGTGACAGACGTACAAAAAAAATGAGAAATCAGGAAGGGGGCAAACACTTTTTCACACCACTGTACAGTATATGTCCTTGACATCCATGATGGATATGAGGTCGCAGGATCAGAAAGTTGTGGCAAGAAAAAAACAGATAGTAAATAAAAAACAACTGCTGCAAAAAGGGAGCCAGAAGTCATTAAAGCAGGAAAAAGATTTTAAGTCTGTAACCTGTTCCTCTAGTATCTACAATTTTCTAAAATTTATATAAATTGAGTTTTTTTTTCCCCCTGGTGTGTGTGTGTGTGTGTGTGTGTGTGTGTGTGTGTGTGTGCGCGCGCGCGAGTGCGTGAATGCGTGTGTGTGTGTTTTAAATGTTTTTTAAGGAGTCACTGGTTATGAGCAAAACACCTGCAATTGGCTCTGAAACCACAGGTTGCAGACCCCTGTAATACACCCAATATAACAAAACACAGTTTCCCAGTTGTGCCAGGGATGCGTGGGGTACGTGTGCGAGCTCACTGAGGTTCTTTCATTATTTATTCATTTGTATAATGAAATGCTCAATTCTGAACAAAGACAGCAAGCACTGATATTTCATTTGCCTGGTGAGGGTACATCAGCGGTGTCCAATCATGTGCTACGGAGGGCCAAGACCCTGCAGGTTTTCTCTTCTAAAAAGTCTCTTCAGCAGGTGTTTTCACTTATCAGCAATCAGTGGGAAGAAATTCAGTGAAATCTGCTGTTGAAGACACTGGTTGGAGGTAAAGTCTGCAGGGTCTTGGCCCTCCATGGCACATGATTGGACACATCTGGGCTACATACTGTACAGTAGATTTTTTTAAATTGATCAGTGACCATCACATTGCCTGAGTTTCCGCTTCAATTTAGTACTTTGACACACTAACATTATAAGTCTCTGAGAGAAAATGAACAAGCAAAGCCTTTGTTAAATGTGTGACATTAACTGGTGTTAAATTTATAAACATCATATGTGTAACTCGTGGCAAAATTTGATTGGGATCAAAAGATAATTTTGCTCCTGCCATTCATTTCTATGGAGAATTTCTTCAATTTAAGGTCCTTTATGCAGAAGTAGAAGGGGCTCTCGATGCACCTTATTCCTGAGGGTGCTGCTGTAGAAACGATTATGGGCACGACTTCCAGTTTCGGCTGCAGTAGTGTTAAATCAGTCAGCAAGAGTGGGGTAGTGGGGCATTTAAAATAGCGTTTTTAAAAGTTTTTCAAATTCATTTTAATGTATAGTCCGCATACGTGTTTTGTACTCAAGTGGCAGATAATTTCAGCACTTGTAGTTTTTGTATTTTTTGAATGTTTTGGCGTAGTTCTGGTACTTGTTGCTGGTGTTTGGGGTTGTGCCATAGACTGGATAAATGGGGACTTCTCACTGGCAACGCGTAGATCATGCACTGAAAACTAACAGGGACTGTTGGTGTGATCGGTGGTACAAATGCAAGAATACAGGTATGTTTTCACTTGTATGAGTGTTACAGATCTGACATTTATGCGTCATATATGTTAATGGTGGCGCAGGTGTAGTGTGACCAACTGCTGATCGGAGGGTCATGGGTTCGATTCCTGCTCTGTCTGCTGTCTGCTTGTTGAAGTGTCCTTGAGCAAGACATTGAACCCCCAGTTGCTCCTGGTGGCCTGGTTAGCGCCTGTGTGAATGGGTGGACTGCAGGATCTGTAAAGTGCTTTGGTCATCCTAGATGAGAAGAAAAGCGCTATATAAGTGAGCGCCATTTACCATGTATGTCACCACATGCAAGGCTGCATGAAGTTAAATAAAAAATAGTAACAGTTTGCTTCCTAAGGTTTAACGATTTAAGGAAGATATCAAATAGTTTTTTTGGGGGGTTGCATTCGTTGTACTGCCTTGGAACGATATGAACTTCATATTAGCAGCTTCAGCATGCATTAATTTTTAAATTATCACAAAATATAGATCAATAAAATTTTGAACAACTGTCAGAAAAGGTCTGTACGTTAAGTAAAATAACAAGCATTCACGGTATGACAGCAGCATGAGCATTTTAATTTGGGGGTAAAAGGAACAGCTGCAGCTGTCTGTTTTACTAACTAACTAACTAACTAACCTGCACTTATATAGCGCTTTTCTAGTCACAAACACCACTCAAAGTGCTTTCATTAATACTAACCCTCTATTCTAAGGGCCTATAGGAAACAGATATCTAGGGACAATTTAGAACAGCCAATTAACCTAACATGCATGTCTTTGGCATGTGGGAGGAAACCGGAGAAATCCCGGAATAAACCCACGCAACACGGGGAGAACATGCAAACTCCACACAGATCACTGTTGGTCGGGGGCTGGGATTGAACCCACGATTCCACGATCCCCACAATCCCCCGGCCAAGGGTAAACTGTGCTGCCGCAGTGCTAACCACTGCGCCACCGTGCAGCGATGGCCGACATTTACCCCGACATTAAAGCACCCAGGCACGGTGCTGTGGTTCTCTGTGGCTCTGACTAGATTCTACATCTGCTCTGAGGTAAATCTGAGTATGTCCCATATCTTTTAACAAAATGCATCTGACTTTATTGAGGTGGAAACATTGATATATCTATGAACTTTTATTTGTTTACAGCATTAGCATCGTAGCAGCAGTGCTAACTAAAGTAGCTGCTGTCTGTGAAGCCACTTTTTAAGCTCATCTTCTCATCCCTCCATAGTCATGGGACGTGGTATGATTATATTACTGTTTTTGAGCTGCAAAAGGCCATTTTCCTGGATTTTTGATGCCAAAGTCATTGTTTTTTAACAAGAAAAAGTGCCCCATTTCAATGACAACCACACGTTCTAAACTAGTACCGGAAGCTGCGCCCATACTTCACGCAAAGCATCATGGGGGCTAGGAATAAGGTGGATTGTCTGCCATTTTTTTTTTACATTATCATTTGCTATTTCATGTCAGCCAAAATACATTAAATGGGTTTTCTGCTAAAAACATTTAAGCAATCATTCGTTACTTGAGTCAATACATCCAAAAGTGTTGGAACTAGTTGTCATTGTATCAAGCAGATTTTATAAATTTCCATTATATTTTTTGTAAATATGTGTTAAATTGATTAATTGTTCTCAGGTGAATCTTTACTTTCCCTTAAGAGGGGAAATGTGTTAAAAATTAGGTCAACCAATGACTTTCCAGTTCTCTAGAACAGCTCAGACCTTCAACTGGCAGCACATACAGCGGGGAAAATAAGTTTTGAACACATCAACATTTTTCTCATTAAACATATTTCTGATGGAGTCATTGACCTGAGATTTTCACCAGATATCAGTAACAACCCAAGTAATCTATACATACAAAGAAATCAAGGCAACTGTGTTCACAAAACAAGTTATATATAATAAAGTGGAATGACACAGGGAATAAGTATTGAATACATGAAGAAAAAAGAGGGGCAAAGAGGCATTGAAGGCCAAAAAAAAGCAGCTGAAATCCATCAGAATTTAGGAAGCCATCCCATCCCCCATCAGAGCAAATTAATTTCAGCTGGTTAAGTCCTGACTGGTAGCCTTTAAAAAGATCTGTGAATATCAGATTGTCACACCACAAAGAACTCATGATGGGTAGAAACAAAAAGTTCTCTCTAGACCTTCGCAACCTTATTGTTGCAAAACATATTGATGGCATTGGTTACAGGTGCATTTCTAAACTGCTGAATGTTCCAGTGAGCACTGTTGGAGCCATGATTTGGAAGTGGAAAGAACATCATTTCACCATAAACCGCCCACAGTCAGGAGCTCCTCACAAGATTTCTGACAGAGGAGTCAAAATAATTATCAGAAGAGTTATCCAAGAGCCAAAGACCACTCAGGGAGAGCTCCAAAAAAGACCTGGAGTGAGCAGGTACTGCTGTTTCAAAGAAAACAATAAGTAATGCACTCAACCAACATGCACTCTATGCCTACTCACCTCACAGGACTCCAATGCTGAAGAAAAGGCATGTTGAAGCTTATTTAAAGTTTGCTGCACAACATTTGGGCAAGCCAGTAAAATACTGGGAGAATCTAATCTGGTCAGATGAGATCAAAATTGAACTTTTTGGATGCCACAACACACAACATGATGTTTGGAGGAGAAATTGCACTGCACATCCCATTGCGGTGTGGGGGTGTTTTTCAGCACATGGTACAGGCAGACTTCAAATAATTGAAGGAAAGATGAATGGACAAATGTACAGAGATGACCTTGATAAGACCCTGTTGCTATCTGCCAAGATGCTGAAGATGAAACGAGGGTAGACATTTCAGCAAGACAATGAACACACAGCCAAGGAAGCTCTCAACTGGCTCCAGAGAAGGAAAATAAAGCTGCTAGAATGGCCCAGTCAGTCAGCTGACTTGAATCCAGTTGAAAATCTATGGAACGAACTGAAGATCAGAGTTCATAGAAGACACCCACGGAACCTTCAAGATTTGAAGACAGTTTGTGTGGAAGAATGGGCTAAAATCACTCCTGAGCAATGCCTGTACCTCGTTTCTCCATACAGGAGGCATCTGGAAGCTGTTATTAACAACAAGGGCTTTTCTACTAAATATTAAATGAATTTCACCAGGCATGTTCAATACTTATTCCCTGTGTCATTCCACTTTATCAAATATAACTTGTTTTGTGAACACAGTTGCCTTGATTTCTTTGTATGTGTGGATTACTTGGGTTGTTACTGATATCTGGTGAAAATCTCAGGTCAATGACTCCATCAGAAATACGTTTAATGAGAAAAATGTTGACATGCTCAGTACTCATTTTCCCCGCTGTATAAACCTTCACAGAGCAGTTACCATTTCTGAAAAAAAAAATGGAAGGACATCAAGAGAATGAGCAGGCTCAACAGCCTGGAAGAAGAGTCACAAGGGTAAGAGGTGGAAGAATAAGGAGACAAATCAGAGGAAGAGGAAGAAGAGGCCAAGTACCCAGGCCTGTTCCTGATAAAATTAGAGCCACAGTTGTTGACCATGTTCTAAATCATGGTCTTACAATGACTGAAGAGGGTGCAACCAAATATTGGGAGAACCACCGTATCCTTGATTATTCAAACATTTTGTCAGGAGAATAAAATTAATTAAATCACCCTTATCGTCATTCAACTGTACAACCAATCATGTACAGCAGAACGAGATTGTGCTTTACCTATCTACAGTGTAAATCACACACACCCCAAGTGCAGAATCAGAGGGCCGCTGCCATGCAAGGCGCCGCCACAGAGTTCCCTCCTCCATTCCATTTATTGCTGAGCACCAAGCTGGACGGCAGGAAGTTCCACTTTTATATGATCTTCGGCATGACCCGGCCAGGATTTGAACCCCTGCCTCCCGGGTGTGGGGCGGATGCTCTACCAACTGAGCCACCACTCCGGTGGTGGCTCAGTTAGGTAGAGTAGAATAGGTAGAATAGGTAGGTAACCTAAAAATATGCACTGCACTGTACATACAGAAATATTATACACTGTAAAACTTCAAAATGCATATTTCAGTATAAATTATTATTATTATTATTATCGCCTTTCACCCGAAACGGGTATATCCACAGTTCCTTCCTTACTTCTCTCCGCTCTGCGTCGAGCCTGTCTTTTCTCGTGAGCTATCACTCTCTTTGTATTATGCGCCCTGCAAACTTTCCTCGTGAGGTTCTTCCATTCCGCTCTATCATGTACTACCAATTGCCATTGATCTAAAACATCGGCACATTTCAATGTATTTTTGCATGTGTCCTTAAAACGGAGTTTGGGTCAACCTACTTTGCGAGAACCATGAGCCAGCTCACAATACAGGAGTTCCTTCACCGGCCCATCATCATTCATTCAACAGACATGACCTAACCAGCACAGGCGACTCATTACAAGCTTGATCTTGATGTCTTCGACGTGTGCCCGCCGCAGCACCTCCTCATTGTTGATGAAATCGTCCCACTTGATGTTTAGTATCAGGCGAAGGTGACGCTGTTGGATTATGCAAAGCTGCCTGACTTCGTGCTGGTATAGGGTCCAGGTTTCGCTGCCATACATCAGGAGGGGCATAAGGCACTGATTGTAAACTGTGACTTTGGTAGAGACTGTGAGGTCATGCGAATCAAACACCCTCTTGCGCAGACGGCCAAAAGCACACAATGCTGCTTGAATGCGAGATGCAAATTCCTCCTTCATAGAGCAGTCACTGCTGACATAACTGCCGAGATACTTGAAGCGAGTAACGTTGGCAAATTTGATGTCGTCAATAAAGAACTCAGCTGTATTGCCAATACACATGGTCTCTGTTTTGACTGTGTTGATGCAGAGACCCATTCTCTTAGCGACGTCATTGTAGGAGGATAATAACGTCTGCAGGCCCTCTGGTGTATCACTGAAGATCGCGATATCGTCAGCATACTGAGCTTCTCTAATATATTCTGTAAGGACTCTGGATTTCGCTTTTAATCTGCAGAGGTCAAAAAGATCGCCATCATAACACAGTCTGATCTGTACGCTGCAGGTGTGCTTGATTTCTTTGAAAGCGAGCCAAAGTAGGACTGCTGCGTACATGCCAAAGAGTGTTGGAGCTAGTTTACACCCCTGCTTGACCCCGCTGTTGTATTCAAGGGATTGGGTGAGTTCACCATTGATAGCAAGTTGGGCGTGCACGTCCGTGTATAGTCTCTTGATGATTCTTATAAACTTTGGAGGACAGCCATGTTTGCCAAGGATGATGAAGAGGAGCTCGCGATTGACCATGTCAAACGCCTTCACAAAATCTACGAAGGCTATGTACAAACATCTGCGCTGCTCTCTTGTTTTTTCCATCAGCTGGTGAAGGGTGAAAATCCCATCTATTGTACTTCTACCGTTTCGATACCCTGACTGCGACTGGGGGTAGATATATTCTGCTAACAGGTGAAGCCTCTGCAAGATAATGCCTGCAAAGACTTTACCGACAGCACTGAGCAGTGAGATTCCTCTGTAATTGCCACAGAGGCTTCTGTCACCTTTTTTGAACAGAATTGCGATGATGGCATCTATCCAGTCGGTTGGGATAATCTCTGTAGTCCAGCAGATGTTGAATAGGACAAGTAGGAAAGCGCTTAAGCGACGTCCTCCATGCACAAGTACTTCAAGTAGAATACCGTCTGGACCTGGGCTCTTTCCTAATCGGGTGTTTCTAAGGGCTTGGTCAAGCTCTTGGTCTTCAATTGGAAGGCTCATTGATTCGATAACCAGAAGCTGGTCTATGTCATCGACGATGCTCAAGTCAACATCCGTTGGTTGGTTTAATAAGTCGCTGAAGTGCTCAACCCATCTGTCCTTTATCTTGTCAGGAACAGTCAGGAGCTCACCATCTTTGGACTTCACAGGATGGGTGCTTCTGGATCTAGGGCCATAGACGGCATTGAGGGTAGCATAAAACTGTCTGTGGTTCTTCTCCTGAGAGTGCTGCTCTGCCTCCTCAGCTCTGCGCCGAAACCAGTCATTCTTTGGCTCTCTGATCCGCCTTCTTAGAACATGCCTGTCCAAGTTCTTGTCTTGAAGCAGCTTTTGAATTTCTTGGTCCTGATCATCAAACCAGTCATTGTGCACTCCACACATGCCACAAGACATGTGTGGCAGCGTTCTGGAGAATAACTCTGAGTTCATCAAAGTCCGCCTTACAGGTAGACAACTTTTCGTCTAGGAAGAGCTCCAGTAATGCTTTTTTGTCATCATCCAAATGTGTGTCTAGCTTCTTGGGAGGCCTTGTACCACTCTTCTTGTTTTTAATAAACAACAGGCACTTAGATACCGGGCGCTTATGATCGGTGAAGCAGTTTGCTGCTTGATTGACTCGTGTCACTGTAACACATGGTTTTGCGGCCTTATTGGATATTACGTGGTCGATTTGGTGCCAGTGCTTTGAACGTAGGTGTTGCCATGTGTTCTTTAAGGTGTTTTTCTGTTGGAATATAGTACCCATGACACTGAGCTGGAATCTGATGCAGAATTCTAAGAGCATAAGCCCGTTGGAGTTCATTTTACCAACGCCATGTTTTCCAATTACATTCGGCCACGATTTCCAGTCCTTGCCCACTCGAGCATTAAAGTCGCCCAGGATGATGATGATGTCCATCTTGGCGGCAGATGTGCAGCTGCTAAGTTTTTCACAGAACTGCTCTTTTTCTTCCTGAGATCTTTGCATGGTCGGCCCATATACACTAATGAGAGTTAGACTGTACAGTACAGTACAGTAAAAATGTTGAATCATGTCGAGTGCCTTTCAAACTATTCCCCTCACGCAGTAATATGTGACTATATAGTTTTAAAATTGCTCTGCAGCACAGAGAAAAGTGTTGCCCTGTTCATTTTCAGTCACTGACCCTGTTTACATGGTCATGAGTAAACCGATTACTGGAGTAAACCGATAAAGGTAATAAACAGATGATGGTGTTTACATGGCAGATAAACTAGGTGTGTTAATCTGTTTTCCCATAAACTGATAATGGCCTTTAACTGATAAAAATAATCAGATTACCCTGTTTACATGACAATTTGAATAATCAGGTAACTCCAGTAAGCTGATTATAATCGGTTTACTCATGACCATGTAAACAGGGTCACTGTTACCAAGAGCCATGACAGTTTTCACTAGAAAACACTTAGAGTGTAAACTGTTCGATTGACAACCTGGCCAAACATTTTGACAGTCTTCTTCATAAAGTTGCCATTAGGACTCTTCATTCTGATGGTAGTGACAGTTTCACTGACATAAACATTTGCTTCAGACACACAGACTAAACATTCTGAGCAAATTACACACGTTTGCAAGTCAACTACTGTGTTTTGGAGTTTTTTACACTTTTTTGAGAAATGCACTTAGTGTTGTGCACACTTGAGTTCTGTTCTAAGAAATGCATGAAAGCGACTGAGAAAAACTGTAAAGAAGTCCTTTGTGTGATGGCATCAATTAGATTCCTAAATTTTGGCTTTTTCCCCCCACAATGATCACCTTTCACTGTGGTGGTTTTAGGAGGGTGCATTACACACACACACACACACACACACACACACACACACACACACACACACACACACACACACACACACACACGCTAATATATTTTGTTATTCTGTTTCCAAGCTAGAAATCACTAGCATACTGCCAAACCCTTGTGACACAAAATGAATGTGCAAATAACTTTTTAAAGTCTAATTTAAATGGCTTTTTAAAATATTTTATTGCTGCACGGGGCAACTATAAACCCTGGATGACTGCAGAGGTGCGCTCGCTGCTCACAGCCAGAGATGCAGCCTTCAGAGCGAAGGACAGGATCACCCTCCGCTCAGCCAGGTCTGCACTCGCAAAGGGAATTAAGACGGCGAAACGCGCCTACGGGGAGAAAATCCAGGGACACTTCTGTGACACAGGGAACACCAAACGGATGTGGCAGGGAGTACGGGCGTTGACGGATTATAAGTCTAGGCAGGGGGTCGATGATGATGACGCTTTGCTTCCAGACAGGCTGAATAACTTCTTTGCACGTTTTGAAGCATCAAACCCGACAATCAGAGGGAGGGCTGGCCCATCTTCACCATCTGTGGGGCCAGCTATCATCATCAATGCAGCGGACACACGGAGGACCCTAATCAGGGTCAACCCACGTAAAGCTGCAGGTCCAAACAACATCCCTGAACGTGTGCTCCGAGTCTGCGTGAGCGAGTTGGTGGATGTCCTGACTGACATATATAACATTTCCCTGAGTCAGGCCATCGTCCCTAGATGCTTTAAGACCTCTACCATAGTACCGGTGGCAAAGAAAGCGGTTGTGTCCTGTCCGAATGACTATCGTCCTGTCGCACTGACACCAATTGTGATGAAGTGTTTTGAATGGCTTGTCAAACCACACATCACAGCCTGCCTCCCTGCATCACATGACCCGCTCCAGTTTGCATATCGTTCAAATCGCTCCACAGAGGACGCTATAGTCACCACCCTACACTCTGTCATTACCCACCTGGATCAGAAAGACACCTACGCCAGACTCCTGTACATTGATTTCAGTTCAGCATTTAACACCATTGTTCCCCAGAGACTGATGGAGAAATTACTCCTTCTCGGTCTGAACACCGCCACATGTCTCTGGATCCTGGATTTCCTGACCAAGAGACCTCAGTCTGTCCGGGTTGGAAACAACATCTCCAACTCTGTCACACTGAGCACCGGATCCCCTCGAGGCTGCGTACTCAGTCCACTGTTGTTTACACTTCTAACACATGACTGTGTATCCAGACACGAGGGGAATCAGATTATTAAGTTTGCGGATGACACCAAGGTGGTGGGACTTATTCAGAGGGATGAGGAATCAATGTACAGGGAAGAAGTGAGAGACCTGGAGGGCTGGTGCAGGGAGAACAATCTGGTGCTCAACGTGGACAAAACGAAGGAGATGATTATTGACTTCCGGTGGTCACAGCCTCAACACATCCCTCTCTGCATCAGCGGCCGTTGGGTGGAGAGAGTGGAGAACATCAAGTTCCTTGGAGTGCAGGTCTCGCAGGACCTCACCTGGAGCAAGAATTCCTTGGGGATCAGGAAGCGGGCTCAGCAGAGACTACACTTCTTGAGGAAACTCAAACAGGCCTCTCTCCCCATCTGCATCCTCAGGACCTTCTACAGAGGTGTGGTGGAGAGTGTTCTGACGTACTGCATTGCTACATGGTACTCCAGCTGCAGTATGTCAGACAAAAAAGCCCTGCAGAGGATAGTCAAGGGAGCTGAGAGGGTAACTGGAGTCTCCCTCCCCTCTGACCAAGAACTTTTTCAGAACTGTTGTAGGAGCAGGGCACTGAACATTGTTAAGGACCGTTCTCACCCTCTGCATAAACACTTTGAACTTCTGCCATCTGGCAAACGATTCCGGAGCATCAGAGGCAGAACCACCAGACTGATTAACAGCTTCCTTCCACAAGCTGTCAGGATGCTGAACAGTTGATCCGGAATCCTTTACACATATTACTGCACTTTATGGATGTTATGTATATTATAGTTTTAGAGTTTATTTCTCTTAGCTACTTAGATTCACTTAGCCATTTTAATTGTTTTATATATACATAGGTAGTTATCATCATTTTAACTGCAACTGTAATAAGTTAACATTACTGTAAAATCCAAATGTGTCTCAGGGATGTGTGAATGGCTGTCGGGGTGGGGGGTGAGGGGGTGTGTGAGTGTGTTTTTAAATTATGTTCTTTTTACAATACAGATGCCTAGAGAAACGCAATTTCATCTTTCTTGCACTACAGTTGTATGCATAGCATCATGACAATAACGATTGATTGATTGATTGATTGATTGATTGATTGATTGATTGATTGATTGATTAAATATTTGAGAGCAGTACAACATGTCTGGATTTGTAAATGTCATTTTCTATCAGTGCACTATTAAAAGCAAACCTATCATTATATTGTTTTAAGTCTGATTCATACATCATCCAAATTTAATTAGGTGCTAAGTGTTAAGAAGCAGCAGCTCGGTTTTAATCCGGGTGAAGAAAAGGGAACACATTTCTCTAGTTTTATCGTCCCTTTACCGGCTGCCAGTTGCTTTTAGATTTAATTTTAAGATTTTAATTTTGACTTTTAGAGCTCTTAATGGCCAAGCCCCTTCATACATCTCAGCCCTCTTGACTCCTTATGCAACGACACGATCACTAAGATCCTCAGACCAGAGACTCCTGGTGGTCCCTTGGACCAAATTTAAAACCCGTGGAGATCGATCTTTCCAGGCTGCTGCACCACGGCTTTGGAACGCACGTCCCCTGTCCTTGTGCTGCCTTGAGTCTGTTGACTCCTTTAAGAAGGAGTTAAAAACTCATTTGTTTAGACAGGCTGGTAGCTCTCATTGAACGGCTTTTATTCCTTCACTGTTTTTTATTCCTGTTAATATGAATATTTTATCTTATTTCTATTGATTTTAATTTCTGTGTATTTGTACATTTTAATTTGCTGTGAAGCACTTTGTGATCTATATCTGTGAAAAGTGTTGTACAAATAAACTTTGCTTGCTTTCTTGCTTGCTTAAGTGTTACAAAACTCCTCCAGTATATTAGTGGCAAACTCAAGGATCAATAAAACAATTTGCTATAATTCTCACTAAAACAGAGCATTGATATGAGTGTTTGATTTGCAAATGTTTGGCTGAAAATGATTAGCAATAAAAGTGACGTCTTTATGTTACATGTAGAGTACTTGAGTAATTAGATTTTCTTCAAATAGGTTTTCAGAGTTTAAGGTCAACCTAGTTTCAGGCTGACCTTGAAACTAGGTCAACCTGAAACCTGGTCCAATCACACTGACCCCCCACCACTGAAGCACCTGGAGAGCTCCGGCTCGTCACATCAAATCAGTCACTACAGGTGGCTGCATGCAAAATTAGGCTATCTGGATCAATGTGTGCAGTGTTTGCACATCACCTGGGGGCACGTCTCAACTTGAGTGTTCACCTTGGAGCAAACAAAAGCCAAGAAGCTTTATTATAGAAGAGAAAAAATAGGTAGAAAACTTTCAGGTATTCACATAACCATTAGCTGCTAGCAAATCTTTGTTTTCTGGCTGATCAGCATCTCTAATATGACCTAATACAGAGAAATAACAAATATGAGCTGAACAGTGACATTTGTATGAATTTATTGTCTTTAATCTAAGATTTATTTAGGCATTTTTTTCTTTTATTTGATATTTAATTAAGTATGAATTAATATTTTTTCTTTGTGTCTTTATTTTAAAAATCCACCATATTTAAATCAGCAGACCATTTTTAAGCCTATTTTCCCAGTACATAATGACAGAATTGGCAATCAGAGCATGTCATCCTGCAGAATATGACCATAATCATAGCTTATACAAGCAACTGATATGACCTAGAGTTAAGTTTTAAAATAAACTGGCTTTAGTGACTGTGTAAATAACAACATGAAGTGACAAGGTGAAGTTTTTCAGTTGTAATGTTTTTAAAACAGACCCTCATTTTTTTCCCTTTCCTTAAAAGCAGCCATTCTTTAACCAAGTTTTGTTGCATAGCTCTAAAAGTGTGTATTTAATGTGGCATAACCCTTAGATTCATAAGTGGGTCAAAAATAACTCAGTGAGGTTGTTTTATTTCAATATTCTCATAATAAAAAGTTAATATCATTTGATATTTCAGCTATTCCTCAAAAAACATGTTACTGATATCATCCCATTTAAATTTTTAACTTGTGGTGGACACAGTACACATGGCACTCCACCCAGGACAAGGGAGTTTCAGAGTTTATGTGCTTATGTTGGAAATGGAATAAAGTTTGTGTGTCGCTCAGCTCGCTGCCTCGTCTGTTTCCATCTTCCACATTGGGGACCCTAAGACGTGCAATGGAGAACGAGCCAAGCACCACCCCGGAGACAACCCAGAGGGAGAACACCAGCGCGGCATGCGCCATCACAGTCAAGCTCCCAGACTTCTGGCTTCACAATCCGACCACTTGCTTTCTATATGTTGAAGCCCAATTCGCACTCCACAGGATCACAACGGACGACACCAAATATTATCATGTGGTCGCTGCGCTGGGTGTGCACACCACGCAGCAAGTGACGAGCCTGCTCCAGGAACCGCCGGACCAGGGGAAATACGACACGCTCAAGCAGATGCTGATTCAGCAGTGTACCCTGTCGGACAGTGAGAGAGCAGAGAGACTCCTAATGCGCTCTGTCTAACGTTGTCTGCCACCATGCCAATTCAAGAAGCCAGGGAAACGGCACAGCCAGCAGTCAGTAGCAGCTGCAACTGCTGGCGACAGGAACAAGCTGCTGTTCATCACAGACACCCATTCAGGGAGACGTATCTTAATGGACTCCGGCTCCCAGAAGAGCCTCATCCTGCTGGTCAGTGCAGACAGATCGGCAGGAGGCAGCGGTCCTGAGCTCACGGCCACCAACGGATCTGATATCAGGACGTTTGGCGAATGGACATTGATGGTGTGCTTACACGGACGCAATTACCAATGGGATTTTGTGGTGGCGGCATGGTCTGTCCCCATTTTAGGCAGAGATTTTTTATGTGCTTATGGGTTGATCGTCGATGTTGCCAACAGATGTTTAGTGGATGCTGTCTCTTTTACCTCCTTGGAGGTAAAAGAGAGCTCCTTTAGCTCCTTGAACAGCTCGGGGAGTTGGGGCAGCAACACAGGCTAGCGCTATAGCTCCAGGGGGTAAGTACCAGCATTTACTTTCACAGTTCCCAGCACTCACGGTTCTGACGTTTTCTGCTACAGTAAGCAAACATGGTGGTCAAACATTTCATAACCACAAAAGGCCCGCAATTGTTCACGTGTCTTCGGCACCTTGACGCAGCTAAACTAGCCAGCGCACGCAAGGAGTTTACCAACTTAGCACAGCTGGGCATCGTTAGGCACTCCAACAGCCTGTGGACATCTTCGCTACACATGGTGCCTAAGGAAAAGCGCTATATAAGTACAGGTCCTTATCCCCCCTTATCCCTTAAGGCCGATGGGTCGTGGCGACCGTGCGGTGATTTCTGGTGCTTGAACAACGCCACAGAACATGATCGGTATCCCATCCCACATATCCAGCATTTTTCTGTGTACATGACCGGGACGCGTGTTTTTTCAAAAGTGGATCTGGTCCGCGGGTACCACCAGGTCCCGGTGCGCATGGAGGACATTCCCAAAACAGCAGTAATAACTCCTTTTGGCCTTTTCAAGTTTTTATGCATGCCATTCGGGTTAAAGGGCACAGCGCAAACCTTCCAAAGAATGATGGATGCAGTGCTCCGTGACCTCCCCTTCGTTTTTGTCTACTTAGACGACATTCTGGTGGCTAGTGCATCTGAGGAGGAGCACCTTGCCCATCTAAAACTAGTTTTCCAGAAGTTGGAAGTGCACGGGCTTATCGTAAACCCGGCAAAGTGCCAGTTGGGTGTGCCAGTGATTGATTTTTTTGGGTTACTGCATTTTGCCAGAGGGCACTATTCCGCTGCCTGTTAAGGTGTGTGCCGTGTTGGATTTTCCACACCGCAGACCATGAAGGCCCCGCAGGAATTTTTGGGCATGGTCAACTTTTACAACCATTTTCTCCCCCGAGCTGGATGGAAGGGCGCGAGTTCAACGCGTTCGTTGATCATAAGCCGCTAACGTACGCAATGTCCAAAGTCTCGGAACCGTGGTTGGCCTGGCCGCAATGACATTTGGACGATCTCAGAGTTCATGACCAACATTCAACACGTAGCCGGTAAGCTTAATGTCATGGCCGACCGCCTGTCGTGTGCATTAGTCTCCTCGGTCTACATGTGACTAGATTTCCCTGTTATGGCCGTGGAGCAAACCGGGGACGCAGACATTTGCGTGATCTAGTCTGCGCCTACTGGGTTAAAACTGGAGAGCAGGGTGGTGCCCCCCTTGCTTTGCAACGTCTCCACTGGTCGCCCACGCCCGGTGGTTCTGAGCGCTTGGTGCCGTCGCGTTTTTGAGTCAGTCCACTCCCTTTCACATCCCGGCATGCGCGCCTCGGTTAAACTGGTGGGGGCAAACTTTTTCTGGCCTTACTTATTCCGTGAAAGAGTGGGCTGCAGCGTACGTCGCGTGCCAGTGGGCCAAAGTGCACAAGCACACCAAAGCCACCCTTGAGCCGTTTCAAATTCCGGCCAGGAGGTTTGACCACATCCACGTGGATTTGGTGGGCCCCCTCCCGCCGTTGTAAGGGTTCACGCACCTTTTGACAATCGTGGACCGCACCACGTGTTGGCCTGAAGTGATTCCGCTGGCTTCCACCACATCCGCGGAAGTAGCTCGCGCTTTTTTGTCGGCTTGGGTTGCACGGTTCGGATCCCCATTGGACATCACTTCCAACAGGGGTCCGCAATTCGTTTCGGAACTCTAGTCCGCGATGGCCCAGACCCTGGGGGACAAAATCCACCACACCACCGCGTACAACCCCCAGACTAACAGGTTATGCAAACGCTTTCATAGGTCGCTTAAAGCAGCGCTCAGAGCCTCACTCACGGCTGCAAACTGGGTCGACCGCCTGCCCTGGGTCCTAGTGAAGTTGCGCTCTGCGCCTAAAGAGGATCTGGCAGCCTCCCCGGAAGAACTTGTTTTTTTCTCAGCCGCTACCGATCCCCGGGGAATTTTTAACCGAAACCCCCCCACCCGGGACTGACCCGCCCATGCAATTATTTTACAGTACAGGGGCCGCTAACGTGCAGGGTCCAGCACACCATTGTTTTCCCCACACCTTTGTCCCAAAGAGCTTACAGAGCACCAAGTTCGTTTTTGTTAGGCATGACACACACAGAACCCCGCTGCGCCCACCGTATGATGGACCGTTCAGAGTGCTGGGAACTGGGTCAAAGCATTTTGTGTTAGACTTGGGGGGGGCATAAGGAAACTGTCTGCATTGAGAGGCTTAAGCCCGCTTATGCGTGGGCAGACAAACAGGTGGTATTGGGTCAAGTTCCCTGGCACAGATGCCCACCTACATTGGCTCCACAAGTTGGTGTTCCCCCTGCTGAGAACTATTGGCAGCAGGCTAGGTTTTTCCCCTCCCCACCCTTTCCCCCTCCATAGGACTGTGCGCCGGAGAACGAGTTTGTCTCCTGCCCTCCTCAACAGCAAGACACTTCGGCCGGTCCACATTACAGCCATTGCGGGCGCCAGCTCAAGCCCAAGGTGCCAGAGGATTAGAGCCCCTTCTGGGTGTTTGGGGGGTGCCGTGTGGTGGACACAATACACATGGCACTCCACCCAGGACAAGGGGGTTGGTGTTGGAGAAGATAGTTAGAGATGCTAATGGGGAAAGCTGAGAGGAGCCACCCAAACAAAGATGTGCCTTTCGGCCCATGCCATGCCATGCTGAGACCTGAGGACGCAGGGGTGCGAATGTATTGTAGCAAGACCTACTCTGTGACGTGTGGGTCAATATTATGTTAATGTGTGTGCATGTCTTGCAGTCTGAATGTTAATGTGTTTACCCTGAGTGCCAGAGGCGGGAATTAAAGTGCATAAATGAGTTTGCTTAGGCACTCAGAAACTTAGTTTCTGTTTATGTTGGAAGTGGAATAAAGTTCGTGTGTCATCTAGCTCACTGCCTCGTCTGCTTCCATCTTCCACAAACTTAACCTTTTATACATTTTATGAAATTGTAGTTTTTTTGGATTACTACCCAAGCTTCCATAAGTGGGTCAAAATGAGCTCCATTCATTTTCTATGGAATTCCATGGGAACCTTTGATTCATTCATGACTAGTGTCAAAGAATATGTATTATGTATCAACAAATTAACCTACTTTAAAGATAGCTAACACTAGCTAGCTAACTAAACTAGTGAACATTACTGTATGTACTGTGTGTGTGTGTGTGTGTGTGTGTGTGTGTGTGTGTGTGTGTGTGTGTGTGTGTGTGTGTGTGTGTGTGTGTGTGTGTGTGTGTTATTCCTGATTATTGTGTGAATGAGTATGTGTTTCATATGTATCATCAAATTTGCCAGTTTTATCCACCTTATTCCTAGCCCCCATGATGTCTTGTGAGAATTACTGTATGGGCGCAATTTCCGGTACTAGTTTAGAACGTCAGGTTGTCACTGAAATGGGACACTTTTCCTTGTTAAAAAACAATGACTTCAGCCTCAAAAATGCGGGAACACGGCCTTTTGCACCTCAGAAACAGTAATATAATCATACCACCTCCTACGACTATGGAGGGATGAGAAGATGATAAAAAAGTGTCCTGGCAGACAGTAGCTCTGTTAGTTAGCTCCACTGCTAAGATGCTAATGCTGTAAATAAATAAAAGCTCTGAGATATATCAGTGTTTCCACCACAATAAAGTTGGATGCATTTTGTTAAAAGATGTTGGACATACTCAGATTTACCTCAGAGCAGACGTAGAATCTAGTCAGAGCCACAAAGAACCACAGCACGGTGCCTGGGCGTTTTAATGTCGGGGTAAAACAGACAGCTGCAGCTGTTCCTTTTACCCTGACATGAAAATGCTCATGCTTGTTATTTAACTTAATGTTCAGATCTTTTCTGACAGTTGTTCAAAATTTTATTGATCTATATTTTGTAATGATTTAAAAATTAATGCATGCTGAAGGTGCTAATATCAAGTCCATATTGTTCCAAGGCAGTGTAACAAATGCAAAAAAATAAAAAAACAAAAAACCTATTTATCTTTCTTAAATTGTTAAGCGTTAGGAAGCAAACTGTTACTATTTTTTATTTATTATTTTACTTCATGCTGCCTTGCACCTGATGACATACATAAATGTCAGATCTTTTCCAGGTTTTCAGTGAATGAGCTACGCGTTGCTGTTGAAGTCAGCACAGATGTGGCTGAGGTTCAGGCGTCTCACACCACGAACAGCAGCGAGTACCAGAACTATGTAAAAACATTCAAAAATACAAAAACTACAAGTGCTGAAATTATCTGCCACTTGACTGCAAAACAGGTATGTGGACTATACATTAAAACAAATTTAAAACACTTTTAAAAAATGCTATTTTAAATGCCCCACTACTCCACTCTTGCTGACTGATTTAACACTACTTCAGCCAAAACTGGAAGTTGCGCCATAATCATTTCCACAGCAGCGCCTTCAGGAATAAGGTGGATAGTTTGTGAAACTTGCTAGCTAACCAGCTAATAATACTGTATGTACTGAAGCACTGAAGCAATGGGAAGCCACAACTTAGGCACAGGAAAGAAGTAGACAGAGCCAACCAAAGAGAAAGAGGTGTCAGATCTGCCAAAGTAATAAAGATCATAAAGTCAGTAGCTGGTGTGGTAAATGGGCAGCTCGGTGGTACAGTGGTTAGCACTGTGGCAGCACAGTAAGAAGGTCATAGGATCGATTCCACCCCTGACCATCGTGGGTTTAATCCCACCCCTAGACCACCAGTGACCTTTCTGTATGGAGTATGCATGTTCCCCCCGTGTCTGCGTGGGTTTACCCTGGATACACCGGTTTCCTCCTACAGGCCAAAAACATGCGAGTTAAGTTAACTGGAATTGGCCCTAGGTGTGAATGTGTGTGTGAATGGTGAAGGGATGGCTGCCTCACCCATCCAGGTGGATGCCCTGAAATTCCCTCTGGAGATCAATAAAGTATACAAAATACAAATATAAAAATGCAGTGTACCTGTTTGCAATGATCACAACCAGAAACAGGTAGTTTGTCACAACTGCAAGAAGAAGGCAAGAAAAGAGAGAGGAACTGTATGGACAGTTACACACACACGGTAGGGCTGTGCGATATGACAAAAAATTCATATCACGATGTAATTCGTATCACAATAACGATATATATCACAATATACTTTTTCTGCAAATTCTACAGTTTAGATAATCACATAAAAAGGACCATCTTTTTTTTTACTTTTTTACATGCACCCTTTTCCCTCATAATTTTGCAGTGTTGTTATAAAATAGTTTTTTTATGTGCACTTGAGACTTGATTCTCAAAAATTTCAGGTTTTCCTTCTAAATCATATACAGTGGTGTGGAAAAAGTGTTTGCCCCCTCCCTGATTTACCATTTTTTTGTATGTTTGTCACAATTAAATGTTTCAGATCGTCAAACAAATTTAAATATTAGACAAAGATGGCAGAAATAAACACAAAATGCAGTTTCTAAATGAAGGTGTTTATTATTAAGGAAAAAAAATCCAAACCTACATGGCCCTGTGTGAAAAAGTGATTGCCCCCTAAACCCAATAACTGGTTGGGCCACCCTTAGCAGCAACAACTGCAATCAAGCGTTTGCGATAACTGGCAATGAGTCTTTTACAGTACTGTGGAGGAATTTTGGCCCACTCATCTTTGCAGAATTGTTGTAATTCAGCCACATTGCAGGGTTTTCAAGCGTGAACCACCTTTTTAAGGTCATGCCACAGCATCTCAATTGGATTCAGATCAGGACGTTGACTAGGCTACTCCAAAATTTTCATTTTGTTTTTCTTAAGCCATTCAGAGGTGGACTTGCTGGTGTGTTTTAGATCATTGTCTTACTGCAGAACCCAAGTGTGCTTCAGCTTGAGGTCTCCAACAGATGGCCAGACATTCTCCTTCAGGACTTTTTGGTAGACAGTAGAATTCATGGTTCCATTTACCACAGCAAGATCATCACACTACCACCACCATATTTTACTGTTGGTATGATGTTCCTTTTCTTAAATGCTGTTACTTTTATGCTGGATGTAATGGGACACACACCTTCCAAAAAGTTCAACTTTCGTCTTGTCACTCCACAGAGTATTTTCCCAAAAGTCTTGGGGATCATCAAGATATTTTCTGGCAAAACTGAGACGAGCCTTTATGTTCTTTTTGCTCAGCTGTGGTTTTTGTTAGTGGTTTGGAACTCTGCCTTCAGGATTTTTTGGTAGACAGCAGAATTCATGGTTCCATTTACCACAGCAAGTCTTCCAGGTCCTGAAGCAGCAAAACAGCCCCAGACCATCACACGACCACCACCAGATTTTACTGTTGGTATGATGTTCCTTTTCTGAAATGCCGTGTTACTTTTACACCAGATGTAATGGGACACACACCTTCCAAAAAGTTCAACTTTTGTCTCGTCAGTCCACAGAATACTTTCCCGAAAGTCTTGGGTGTCATCAAGATGTTTTATGGCAAAACTGTGATGAGTCTTTATGTTCTTTTTGCTCAGCAGTGGTTTTTGTCTTGGAACTCTGCCATGCAGGCCATTTTTGCCCAGTCTCTTTCTTATGGTGGAGTCATAAACACTGACTTTAACTGAGACAAGTGAGGCCTAAGTTCTTTGGATGTTGTTGTGGGTTTTTTTGTGACCTCTTGGATGAGTCGTCGCTGCACTCTTGGGGTAATTTTGGTCGGCCAGCCACTTCTGGGATAGTTCAACACTATTCCATATTTTCGCCATTTGTGGATAATGGCTCTCACTGTGGTTCACTGGAGTCCCAAAGCTTTAGAAATGGCTTTATAACCTTTTCCAGACTGATAGATCTCAATTACTTTGTTCTTCATTTCTGACCCGCACTGACAAAATGAGTCACAATGAAGAAATTTGTACACACTTTGTACACACCGCCCGTCGCTACTACCGATTGGATGGTTTAGTGAGGTCCTCGGATCGGCCCCGCCGGGGTCGGCAACGGCCCTGGCGGAGCGCCGAGAAGACGATCAAACTTGACTATCTAGAGGAAGTAAAAGTCGTAACAAGGTTTCCGTAGGTGAACCTGCGGAAGGATCATTAACGGTGGAGCGGAGAGTCGCCGCCCGGCCGCCGGGGCCGGAGGGGCTCCCCGCCGCCCTCCGCCGTGAACCTTCGCCCGCCGAGGGCCGCTTTCTCTCCCCTCCCCCGCGTGGGGGAGGCGGGGGGAGCGTCCCGAGGCTCTGCCCGGCCCTCCGTCCCAGTCCCTCCGCCGGGAGGGAAGGAGGAGGGCCGGCCGGCGCGGCGCCCCGGCCGCCGCCGGCCCCGTCCTGAGCTGGAACCTCCCACCGTACACATACGGGCGGAAGTGTCGCAGTCCTTGAATGACAGCCAGCAGCTCTCTGCGAGTCACACAGTAATTTCTCTCGGCTCTGCTGAGAGTGCGGCTGAAGTAAGCGACTGCCTGCTCTCCATGCTCTCCCTCCTGGGATAGCACCGCCCCGATGCCCTGGTTGCTGGCGTCCGTGTCCACAATGAAAGGGCGGTTCGGGTCGGGATACTGCAGGATGGGGGCTCTGATGAGCCTTTTCCAGACTGATAGATCTCAATTACTTTGTGGTCCGTCCTGAGCTGGAACCTCCCACCGTACACATACGGGCGGAAGTGTCGCAGTCCTTGAATGACAGCCAGCAGCTCTCTGCGAGTCACACAGTAATTTCTCTCGGCTCTGCTGAGAGTGCGGCTGAAGTAAGCGACTGCCTGCTCTCCATGCTCTCCCTCCTGGGATAGCACCGCCCCGATGCCCTGGTTGCTGGCGTCCGTGTCCACAATGAAAGGGCGGTTCGGGTCGGGATACTGCAGGATGGGGGCTCTGATGAGCCTTTTCCAGACTGATAGATCTCAATTACTTTGTTCTTCATTTCTGACCCGCGCTGACAAAATGAGTCACAATGAAGAAATTTCCCCCCTCATGGATCGTCACCTTATCGTGGTGGGGGGGGTTTGCGTGCCCCAGTGATCCCAGGAGCTATGTTGTCCGGGGCAATTTGCCTCTGATAGGGTCTCCCAAGACAAACTGGTCCTGGGTGAAGGGCCAGACGAAGAACGATCCAACAGACTCTCATGATAAATTGTATATCAAGGATTCAGTGTACCCCGCCCGGTATGGGGTTACCGGGGCCCCACCCTGGAGCCAGGCCTGGGGGAGGGGCTCGAAGGCTAGCGTCTGGTGGCCGGGTTTCCACCCATGGGACCCGGCCGGGCTCAGCCCGAAGGAGTTACATGGGTCCGCCCTCCAGTAGGTTCACCACCTGCAGGAGGGATCATGGAAGTCCGGTGCTATGTGGATTAGGTGGCAGTCAAAGGCGGAGACCTTGGCGGACTGATCCCAAGCTTTCTAAACTGGCTTTTGGTACGTGGAATGTCACCTCTCTGGTGGGGAAGGAGCCTGAGCTGGTGTACGAGATTGAGCGATACCGGCTAGATATAGTTGGCCTCACCTCAACACACAGCTCCGGTTCCGGAACCAGTCTCCTGGAGAGGGGCTGGAGCTTGGCCTTTTCTGGAGTTGCCCCGGGCGAGAGGCGACGAGCAGGGGTAGGTATTCTTGTATCGCCCCACCTTGCTGCCTCTATATTGGAGTTTTCCCCGGTGGACGAAAGGGTTGCTTCCCTGCGCCTTCGGGTTGGGAAACGGGTCCTGACCATCATTTGTGCCTATGCACCAAATGATGTTTCAGAGTACCCACCCTTTTTGGAGTCTGTGACTGGGGTGCTGGAGGGTGCTCCTCCTGGAGACTCCATTGTCCTACTGGGGGACTTCAATGCGCACGTGGGCAACGACAGTGAAACCTGGAGGGGGGTGATTGGGAGGAACGGCCTGCCCGATCTGAACCCGAGTGGTGTTCAGTTATTGGACTTCTGTGCTAACCACAGTCTGTCTATAACGAACACCATGTTCAAGCATAAGGGTGTCCATATGTGCACCTGGCACCAGGACACCCTAGGCCGCAGGTCGATGATCGATTTTGTTATCGTATCATCAGACCTGCGACCGTATGTCTTGGACACCCGAGTAAAGAGAGGTGCAGAGCTGTCAACTGATCACCACCTGGTGGTGAGTTGGATCCGATGGCAGGGGAGGAAGCCATTCAGACCTGGTAGACCCAAACGTATAGTGAGGGTGTGCTGGGAGCGTCTGGCTGAGGCCCCTGTCCGGGAGGTCTTCAACTCCCACCTCCGGAAGAACTTCAACCACATTCCGAGGGAGTCTGGAGACATGGAGTCTGAATGGGCCATGTTCTCCACCTCTGTTGTTGAAGCGGCAGCCCAGAGCTGCGGCCGCAAGGTGGTCGGTGCATCTCGTGGTGGCAACCCCCGAACCAAGTGGTGGACACCAGTGGTGAGGGGGGCCATTAAGCTGAAGAAGGAGTCCTATCAAGCTTGGTTGGCTTGTGGGACTCCCGAAGCAGCTGAGGTGTACCGGCAGGCCAAGCGGAGTGCAGCTCGGGTGGTTGCTGAAGCAAAAACCCGGGTATGGGAGGAGTTCGGTGAGGCCATGGAACAAGACTTTCGGTCGGCTTCAAAGAGATTCTGGCAAACTGTTCGGCGGCTCAGGAGGGGAAAGCAGCTCCCCGTCCACACTGTGTATGGTGCGGATGGGACACTGTTGACTTCAACTGGGGATATCGTCGGGCGGTGGAAGGAATACTTCGAGGATCTCCTCAATCCCACTGATACGCCTTCCACAGAGGAAGCAGGGTTTGGGGACGAGGGGGATGACTCGCCTATCACAGGGGCTGAGGTCGCCAAGGTGGTTAAAAATCTCCTTGGTGGCCGGGCCCCGGGGGTGGACGAGATTCGCCCCGAGTACCTCAAGGCCCTGGATGTTGTTGGGTTGTCATGGTTGACACGCCTCTGCAACATTGCGTGGAGGTCGGGGGCAGTGCCTTTGGCATGGCAAACCGGGGTGGTGGTTCCTCTCTTCAAAAAAGGGGACCGGAGGGTGTGCTCCAACTTTAGAGGGATCACACTCCTCAGCCTCCCTGGGAAGGTCTATGCCAAGGTATTGGAGAGGAGAGTCCGGCCGTTGGTCGAACCTCGGATTCAGGAGGAGCAATGTGGTTTTCGTCCTGGCCGTGGCACATCGGACCAGCTCTTTACCCTCTCGAGAATTCTTGAGGGTTCGTGGGAGTTTGCCCAACCAGTTTACATGTGTTTTGTGGACTTGGAGAAGGCATTTGACCGCGTCCCTCGTGGATTTTTGTGGGGGGTGCTTCGGGAGTATGGGGTATCGGGCTTGTTGTTACGAGCTATTCGGTCTCTGTACGACCGTTGTGAGAGTTTAGTTCGCATTGCCAACACTCGGTCGGAGTCATTCCCAGTGAGAGTTGGACTCCGCCAGGGCTGCCCTTTGTCACCGGTCCTGTTCATAATTTTTATGGACAGGATTTCTAGGCGCAGCCAGGGAATGGAGGGTGTCATGCTTGGTGACCACAGGATCTCATCTCTGTTGTTTGCAGATGATGTTGTCCTGTTGGCTTCATCCAGCAATGACCTACAGCTCTTGCTGGGACGGTTTGCCGCTGAGTGTGAAGCGGCTGGGATGAGAATCAGCACCTCCAAGTCCGAGTCCATGGTCCTCAGCCGGAAAAAGGTGGATTGTCCTCTCCGGGTTGGGGACAGGCTCCTGCCCCAAGTGGAGGAGTTTAAGTATCTTGGGGTCTTGTTCACGAGTGAGGGGAAAATGGAGCGAGAGATCGACAGACGGATTGGAGCAGCATCTGCAGTGATGCGGACGTTGTACCGGTCTGTTGTGGTGAAGAGGGAGCTTAGTTCTAAGGCAAAGCTGTCGATTTACCAGTCAATCTACGTTCCTACTCTCACCTATGGTCACGAGCTTTGGGTAATGACCGAAAGAACGAGATCGCGGATACAAGCGGCTGAAATGAGCTTTCTCCGTAGGATTGCTGGACTCACCCTCAGAGATAGGGTGAGGAGCTCAGTCATCCGGGAGAGGCTCAGAGTAGAACCGCTGCTCCTCCACATTGAAAGGAGTCAGTTGAGGTGGTATGGGCATCTGATTAGGATGCCTCCTGGACGCCTCCCACTTGAGGTGTTTCAGGCACGTCCCACTGGGAGGAGACCCCGGGGCAGACCCAGGACTCGGTGGAGAGACTATGTCTCCCAGCTAGTCTGGGAACGCCTTGGTATCCCCTCTGAAGAGCTGGAGCAGGTGGCTGGGGAGAGGGAAGTCTGGGCTTCTCTGCTTGAACTGCTGCCTCCGCGACCCGGACCTCCGGAAAAGCGGTAGAAGATGGATGGATGGATGGATGAAGAAATTTTCAAAACTGAAGTAACATTATTTTGATATTCTGTATTGAAAGATCTTCAAAATGATATTTAATTTGTAGGAATTGGGCAAAAACTGACCAGCAACAAGTCGATTTTGTTTATATTTTCGCTGGTTTGAAAACTCGAGTTTGATCAGTCCTGAGTTATGTCTTCCGCAAAAACGTGTATTTTTAGAAAGTAAGCGTTCCAAGCTTTACAATGATACCAGGACTTTCAGTCAGCAAACAAAGAAGAATCATGATTTTTGACTTCAAATGCCTGTAGCTCATAATTACCTGGTGCGCATTCTGACTCATTTTGCCAGCACGGGTCACATTTGTTCCTGAATTTCTTTGGATCGTAGCATGATGTCTAGCATTTGAGAATCTTTTAGTCTACTTCACTTTGTCAGGCAGGTCCGATTCAAGTGATTCAGTTATCGCAAATGCTTGATTGCAGTTGTTGCTGCTAAGGGTGGCCCAACCAGTTATTAGGTTTAGGGGGCAATCACTTTTTCACACAGGGCCATGTAGGTTTGGATTTTTTTTTTACCCTTAATAATAAACCCTTTCATTTAAAAACTGTATTTTGTGTTTACTTGTGTTATCTTTGTCTAATATTTAAATTTATTTGATGATCTGAAACATTTAAGTGTGACAAACACACAAAAAATGAGAAATCAGGGAGGGGGCAAACACTTTTTCACACCACTGTATGAATAAAAAGTAAACGTCAATAAGTTAAATATTTCCTGAGCCAGAGGAGAATAGCAAAAACATAAATAAATAAATAACATTAAAAAAAAGTCTGAAAATGAGAAAATTACCCATGGCTGCCATCTACAGATATAAATTAGCTGTTAGTTTAAATCAGTGAAAATTTAAGTGCAGACCTGCAGCCATTCTTGCCTGATTTAACCTGTTTGCTTCTAGTAAAAATATTTCAGATTGGTCATGATCTGAAAATCAAAGACACAAAAGGTAAAGTAATAAAATACATGTGATGACTTTAACTTTATTCATTATCACTACTTGGCTAATTAAAATGATTAGAAATCAAATAAATTACATTAAGAGCCAACTTGTGCCTCCGACCCATTTTAATATATTTATTATTTATTTTGCGTGTATGTGCCACCATCATGCACTTTTGCAGCTTTAATAAATTTTTTTCAGACAAAATTAAGAAACTCAACAGTAGTTTAAACCAAAGAATTGATGGTCTGATACATGTTTCCAGTTAGCACAACTTAGCTTCGTCATTTAGCATTTTATAATTAGACATGGTGTTAACGTTACTTACCTCCTATAAAAACGAGGTTAGCGGACTATCCTCTCTAACACAGCAGGATGGAAAACAGTCCCACATCCCTGGCAAACAAGAGTAGCAGCTATCTGAACTGGTAGTTTGGAGTTAGCATTAGTGTGATGTATCAAATAAGATACATTTGATATTGTTGTGTGTGCTATGGGTGGCGACTACACCTTTCTGGTTCCACCACCACCCTGGGTATAAAAGGCATATGCGGAAGAGGCACGGTCTCTTTATGACCAGACCTCTGCCTTCACAAGAGCGCCTGTGACACACCGTGAGTTCATTAATAAACCAACGTTCTACTGCACCTCTGGCCTCATTATTGAAGTACGGGTTATGGACATAACAATTAGTATCCACCCAACTGAAGCCGAGCCACCCACGACACACCTGTTCCATTGTGCGCACTGCAGAGGAGAGACGGGGTGCTGACAAGTAGTGGTGAAGAGCTTTACTGAATAAACAGGAGTATATGCTTTTTAAATAACAATATAAACGATAGTGTATTCTATGAAATGATAGATGTTTTAACAGACGTGGACAAAATTGTTGGTACCCCTCTGTTAATGAAAGAAAAACCCACAATGGTCACAGAAATAACTTGAATCTGACAAAAGTGGTAATAAATAAAAATTCTATGAAAATTAACCAATGAAAATCAGACAATGCTTTTGAATTGTGGTTCAACAGAATTATTTTTAAAAACAAACTCATGAAACAGGCCTGGACAAAAATGATGGTACCCTTAACTTAATATTTTGTTGCACAACCTTTTGAGGCAATCACTGCAAGGGTGCCTTCTCCAGACGGCATGTTTCAGCTCCTTCCACAGATGTTCAGTAGGATTTAGATCAGGGCTCATAGAAGGCCACTTTAGAATAGTCCAGTGTTTGGCTCTTAGCCATTCTTGTGTGTTTTTAGCTGTGTGTTTTGGGTCATTATCCTGTTGCAAGACCCATGACCTGCCACTGAGACCAAGCTGTCTGACACTGGGCAGCACATTTCTTTCTAGAATACCTTGATAGTCTTGAGATTTCATTGTACCCTGCACAGATTCAAGACACCCTGTGCCAGATGCAGCAAAGCAGCCCCAGAACATAACAGAACCTCCTCCATGTTTCACAGTAGGGATAGTGTCCTTTTCTTGCTATTTTTTTTTTTTTTTTTTTTTTTTTTTGTTACTTATTTGTACCCGTAGGTAGATTTGGTTTGCAGTCTGGTGACAAGCCACCGGCTGCTGGTCGCTGCGTGCGCGAGCGCCCTAAACCTACATGTTTTTGGTATGCGGGAGGAAACCGGAGAAATCCCGGAGTAAACCCACGCAACACGGGGAGAACATGCAAACTCCACACAGCTCACTGTTGGTCGGGGGCTGGGATCGAACCCACGATCTCATGATCCCCGCGATCCCCCGGCCGAGGGTAAAACTGTGCTGCCACAGTGCTAAACCACTGCGCCACCGTGCAGCCCATGCTATGCTTCATTTTTGCGTCTGTGAACATACTAGAGCTGATGTGCCTTGCCAAAAAGTTCCGGTTTTGTCTCATCTGTCCATAGGACATTCTCCCAGAAGCTTTGTGGCTTGTCAACATGCAGTATGGCAAATTCCAGTCTGGCTTTTTTATGATTTGTTTTCAACAGTGGTGTCCTCCTTGGTCGTCTCCCATGAAGTCCACTTTGGCTCATACAACGACGGATGGTGCGATCTGACACTGATGTACCTTGACCTTGGAGTTCACCATGAATGCGTTTAGAGGTTGTTCTGGGCTCTTTTGTTACCATTCATATTATCCGTCTCCTCCTGCAGCCACGTCCAGGGAGGCTGGCTACAGTCCCGTGGATCTTAAATTTCTGAATAATATGTGCAACTGTAGTCACAGGAACATCAAGCTGCTTGGAGATGGTCTTATAGCCTTTACCTTTAACATGCTTGTCTATAATTTTCTTTCTAATCTCCTGAGACAATTCTCTCCTTTGCTTCCTCTGGTCCATGTTTAGTGTGGTACACACCATGTCACCAAACAGCACAGTGACTACTTGTCACCCTTTAAATAGGCCGACTGACTGATTACAAGTTTGTAGACACCTGTAATGTTAATTAGAGGACACATCTTGGTTGAACATGTCCCTATGGTCACATTATTTTCAATCTTTTCTAGGGGTACCATCATTTTTGTCCAGGCCTGTTTCATGAGTTTGTTTTTTAAAGTAATTCTGTTGAACCACAATTCAAAAGCATTATCTGATTTTCATTGGTTAATTTTCATAGAATTTTTATTTATTGCCACTTTTGTCAGATTCAAGTTATTTCTGTGACCATTGTGGGTTTTTCTTTCATTAACAGAGGGGCACCAACAATTTTGTCCACGTCTGTATCTGATATACTGAATACTCTCTTTCTTTCATTAACAGAGGGGCACCAACAATTTTGTCCACGTCTGTATCTGATATACTGTATATCATCATATCGCACAGCCCTAACACACAGTGCTCTCAAAATGGTGGTTTGTAATACCAAGAATCTCTAAAAGTACAATGTGAGGCAGAACTTTCAGTTATCAGGCTCCTCTCCTGTGGAAGCACCTGGATTCATGAGACAGATCTGATTTCTGTTTTTAAGAATAAGGTTACAACTTTTTTGGACAAAGTGTAGTGTTAGGGTTGGATCAGGCGAGCCTGAACCTTCCCTTAATTATGCTGCTATACAGGTGCAGCTCAAGAAATTACAATATCATTGATAAGTTAATCTACTTTAGTCATTCAATTCAAAAAGTGAACCCGACCACAGGGGGTGCACAAGCCAGTGTGTGAATGTGATGGTGTGTGAATGTGTGTGTGAATGGGTGGATAGCAGGATCTGTAAAGCGCTTTGGTCATCAAGAGATGAGAATAAAAGCGCTATATAAGTGAATGCCATTTACCATTTTACCATTTACTCCTAGTGCTGGTCCCAAACCAAGGTAAATGGGGAGGGTTGTGTCAGGAAGGGCATCCGACGTAAAACCTTTGCTAAATCAAACAGGGACTATGACTGGTAAAGGCAGAGAGTTGGCTGATATGATAGAGAGAAGAAAGGCAGATATACTGTGTGTTCAAGAAACCAGATGGAAGGGCAGCAAAGCTAGGAGCACTGGGGGTGGATTTAAACTGTTCTACCGTGGTGTAGGTGGGAAGAGAAATGGAGTAGGAATAATCTTAAAGGAAGAGTATGTGAAGAGTGCTCAGGAGGTAAAGAGGGAGTCAGACAGAATCATGAGTTTAAAGCTAGAAGTTAAAGGTGTGATGTTGAATGTTGCCAGCACGTATGCCCCACAAGTTGGATGTCAGCTAGAAGAGAGAGGAATTCTGGAGTAAGTTGGATGAAGTGGTAGAGAGTGTTCCCAGGGGGGAGAGAGTGGTGATTGGAGCAGGCTTTAATGGACATGTAGGTGAAGGGAACAGAGGTAATTAGGAGGTTCTGGGTAGGTATGGTATTAAGGAGAGAAAAGTGGAAGGACAGATGGTTGTGGATTTTGCTAAAAAGATGGAAATGGATGTGGTGAACACATACTTCAAGAAGAGAGAGGAACATAGGGTGACTTGCAAGAGTGGAGGAAGGTGCACACAGGTGGACTACATCTTATGCAGAAGGAGAAATCTGAAAGAGATAGGAGACTGCAAGGTGGTGGCAGGGGAGAAGGTAGCTAGACAGCATCAGATGGTAGTCTGTAGGATGACTTTGGAAAGCAAGAAGAGGAAAACAGTGAAGGCAGAGCCAAAGATTAAGTGGGGGAAGTTACAGAAGGAAGAAGGTCACACAGAGTTCAGGAAGGAGATGATACAGGCTCTGGGTGGTAGGGAAGAATTACCAGATGACTGGGAAAGTACAGCAAAAGTATTAAGGGAAACGGGTAGAAAGGTATGTGGTGTATTGAGTGGACAGAGGAAGGAAGACAAGGAGACTTGGTGGTGGAATGAGGAGGTACAGAAAAGTATTCAAAAGAAGAGGTTAACAAAGAAAAAAGTGGGACAGTCAGGGAGCTGAAGAAAGTAGACAGGAGTATTTGGAATCTAGGTGCATGGCAAAGAGAGAGGTGGCAAAGGAAAGGCATGTAGTGAGTTGTATGAGACGCTGGACACTAAGGAAGGAGAAAAGGACTTGTATCGACTGGCTAGACAGAGAGATGGAGCTGGAAAGGATGTACAGCAGGTTAGGTTGATTAAGGGCAGAAATGGTAATGTACTAAAAAAAATGACAAAGAGTGTGTTGAGAAGGTGGAGGGAGAACTTTGAAGAGCTGATGAATAAAGAAAATGAGAGAGACAGGAGGATGGATGACGGAAAGATGGTGAACAAGGAAGTCCCGAGGATTAGCAAGGGGGGAATGAGGGCAACTTTGAAGAGGATGAAGAATGGAAAGGCGGTTGGTCCAGATGACACACCTGTGGAGGTATGGAGATGTTTAGGAGAGATGGCAGTGGACTTTTTAACCAGATTGTTTAACACAATCTCAGAGAGCAAAGCCCCTTTTCCACTAGAACCTACTCAGCCCAACTCGCCTCGACTCTACTCAGCTCGACACGGTGTGGTTGCTTTTCTATTCAACTGAGAACCACTTCAAGTGGGTGAGGTTGGGTTCATTACAGGAAAGCAGCCCGTTATCCCGTTATGTTCTTTACATGCTGACGTTTTCAATAATAAATAACATAAAAGATGCTTAAAATTACAAAACACTCACCATCTTCCCCATGAGCAGCCATCAGCTTGGAAACCTCCTGGTATACTTTTTCATTTTGGGTTGCTCCGCCACAGCAGGGCCAACGTGGCTGAAAAGTTCATAGACTGAAAAGTTCATAGTTGTCAAATTTGACCAAATGTAGTTTATTTTTCAAGTGCAGGGATCCAAGCACTGCAGCACCAATGAAAGAACAGTGTGCACCGATGGGGAGACTGTTGAAAAACAACATTTGATCAAATTTGACCACTATATGAACTTTTCAGCCTATGAACTTTTCAGCCGCAGCGCCAGCGGAGCGTTCCGAAATGAAATACCAGGAGGTCTCCAAGCTGATGGCTGCTCACGGGGGAGATGGTGAGTGTTTTGTGAACGAGTTGATTTGTGTGTAGCCATTTATTTTGTTGATTATCACAGAAATAATAAAAACTCATGGCCGAATTTACAAATGGCGGTTTTGAATCTTGTGAAGACGTCGCTCTCATCCACTGACATTATGCCCTGGCCAATCAGTGGCCTGCAATGTGTTGATGTTACAGTTTCAGCTCGCTCAACTCAGCACGGTTGGAACCTCACTGAAGTAGGTCCCAAAAAAGTACCTGGTGCCAGGTACTAAGGGAAAACCCTACAAATTGAGTACAGTCAAGGTGAGTAGGGCTGAGTAGGTTCCATTTGAAAAGGGGCTTAAGAGGATGCCTGAAGAGTGAAGAAGAAGTGTTTTGGTACCAATTTTCAAGAACAAAGGTGATGCTCAGAGCTGTAGTAACTACAGAGGCATGAAGTTGATCAGCCACACTATGAAGATATGGGAAAGAGTTGTTGAAGCCAGGTTAAGAGGAGAGAAGACAATCAGTGAGCAGCAGTACGGTTTCATGCCAAGAAAGAGTACTACAGATGCAATGTTTGCTCTAAGAGTGTTGATGGAGAAGAATAGAGAAGGTCAGAAGGAGTTGCTCTGTGTCTTTGTGGATCTAGAGAAAGCAAATGATAGGGTGCCAAGAGAGGAAATGTGGTGCTGTATGAGAAAGTCAGGAGTGGCAGAGAAATATGTGAGGCTGGTGCAGGACATGTATGAGGACAGTGAGACGGTGAGGTGTGCTGTAGGAGTGACAGATGGATTCAAGGTGGGGGTGGGATTACATCAGGAATTGGTTCCGAGCCCCTTCTTCTTTCCATGGTGATGGACAGGCTGACAGACGAGGCAAGGCAGGAGTCTCCGTGGACCATGATGTTTACAGATGACATTGTGATCTATAGTGAGAGTAGGGAGCAGGTGGAAGAGAACCTGGAGAGGTGGAGGTATGCTCTGAAGAGAAGAGGAATGAACTAACTACTACTAACTAACCTGCACTTATATAGCGCTTTTCTAGTCACAAAGACCACTCAAAGCGCTTTCATTAATACTAACCCTCTATTCTAAGGGCCTATACGAAACAGATATCTAGGGACAATTTAGAACAGCCAATTAACCTAACATGCATGTTTTTTGGCATGTGGGAGGAAACCGGAGAAATCCCGGAGTAAACCCACGCAACACGGGGAGAACATGCAAACTCCACACAGATCACTGTTGGTCGGGGGCTGGGATCGAACCCACGATCCCACGATCCCCACAATCCCCCGGCCAAGGGTAAACTGTGCTGCCGCAGTGCTAACCACTGCGCCACCGTGCAGCCCATGAAAGTGAGTAGAAGAAAGACAAAATACATGAGTGTGAATGAGAGGGTGGCAGGTGTAACGGTGAAGATGGAAGGAGCAGCGGTAGTGAAAGTAGATGAGTTTAAATACCTGGGGTCAACCATCCAAAGCAATGGAAAATATACTGCATTTTAGTTTTACTATAATAAGTTGTGAATATACTGGTTACAGTATGAATACTGTAAAATTACAGTACTGTGGCATCCTGGGCAGTCTGTGGGACATGACTGGCCAAAATAGAGGGAGTATGCTAATGAGGTAAGGACTGAAGGATTGTGGAGGATGTTTTGAGGGGATTTAATGTGAGTTCTGTGTTCTTTACTTATGTTTTTGTAATAGTAGTGTTGTCAAATGTTAGTTAGTTAGTTAGTGTTGGTGCACTGTTCTCTGCAGAAACCGTGACTGAGGGATCTGGTCAGTTTAATGGCTTCGGCCATTGTGGCATTTTACAGAAGTTAAAAATAATAATAATGGATTAGATTTACATGGTGCTTTACAGACGATGGTAGTGGTAAGCTACTACTGTAGCCACAGCTGCCCTGAGGCAGACTGATGGAAACGTGGCTGCCAATCCGTGCCAATGGCCTCTCTGACCACTACTGGACATTTATATACATTCATACCCAGTGTCATGGACACTGGAGGAAAGGTGGGTAAAGTGTCTTGCCCAGGGACACAACGGCGGGATATCTGGGGAGAGCGGGAGTCGAACCACCAATGCTCTGGTTATTGGACAACCCACTCTACCTCCTGAGCCACTGCTGCCCACATTTCCCTCCTCTGTTCCATTTTTGCTGAGCACCAAGCCGGATGGCAGGAAGTTCCATTTTTATATGATCTTTGGCATGACCTGGCCGGGACTTGAACCCCGACCGCCCGGTTGTGTGGTGGATGCTCTAGCTCTAGGCCACCACTGCTGTAAATAAATGCTGATTGAGCAATAGCTGCCTCGTCACTGGCTGAAACCCCTGCTCATCACATTATATTGCTGACATCTCTGCTGCCAGTACTTTACTGTAAAAAATTAAGTAAATACATGAAATGCATTAAAAAATTAATTGAATCCCTACTGCAGTAATAAGCTGTAAAATCATTTCACAGTAAGAATACTGTAAAATAACAGTTAAATGAATAAATACAAAAATAGACTGCTTTCACTTTTACAGTAATATGCTGTAAAGTAATTTCACAGTAAGAATACTGTAAAATAATGATAAAATGCTGGCAACTCTGCTGCAAGCACTTTACTGTTATTTTACAGAAAAAAAAATTACTGTATGGTTTGGAGACTGTGGCACTGAAGAAAAGACAGTAAGCAGAGCTGGAAATGGCTGAGTTAAAGATTGGGAGTGACTGGGAGGGACAGGACTAGAAATGAGTATATCAGAGGGACAGCTCGGGTTTGGCAGATTGGAGACAAAGTAAGAGAGGCAAGGCTGAGATGGTTTGGACATGTGCAGAGGAGGGATATTGGAGATACTGGACAAAGGATGTTGAAGATGGAGCTGCCAGGCAGGAGGAAAGGAGGAAGACCACAGAGAAGATTCATGGATGTAGTGAAGGAGGACATGGAGAGGGTTGGTGTGGGAGAAGAGGATACAAAGGGCAGGGTGAGATGGAGGCAGGTGATCTACTATGGCGACCCCTAAAGGCAACAGTCGAAAGAAGGAAAGAAGAAGAAGAAGAGTGTTAAGAATTCAAATAAGTTGGATGGAAACCCAGTATGTGTTGCCTTTAACTGTCCCATAGTAACATGGGCCTAAGCGGTTACACTTATACTGGATCATAGGGCTTGACGATATGTTGAATGTATTTGATGTGTTGATACATTTGTCCATGCTGGGTACATAAAGTGCCAAAATTGTGTCTATCGAATATACTGTGTAACATTAATGTGAATCGACAGCATGAAGATCAGTTTGACTTCTCTCTCTTGCTGCTGCTAGCTGCTCACTCCCCCCCACCCCCTCCATAAGAAGTCAGTGCCCCACTCAACCAGAACACAACCTCCAGGATGCATGCACACATGCCAAACTGCTGCTCACATGTTGCAGCTGAATGCCAGGAGCGCAACCAAACCAGCAGAAGAGTCGGTCCGCCTCAGCACACACAGGAGGGGCAGATGGACACTAGCATTACCACTGCTGCAGGATAACTGTCTGTACGCTGCAGACAGTATGTAAATCATGCTTGCTTCATGAGCAAACCTTCAGAATAAGAGCTCCTGTCTGGTCTCATAAACCTTCAAAATAAGAGTGAGTGGCTTGCCAAATGAAGAAGTGATTGAATGTAGAGATAAGAAACAAAAATAAGCAACAACTTATACTTCTGCTTGTTGTTACTAAACCACCAAGTATTAAGTATGTCTGTTAAGCTGAAATATTTCTACCTGTGTGGATAAACATGATAACTTGATGTTGTGAGTTTTACTAAGAAACAAACAAATAAACACATATTTTCATATCTTTACCACGATCTATACTGTGTATTGTAACACAGAGAAACTATATGGGAGTGATGTTCTAGGGGTAGACTCTCCATCCCACAGCTGGAAGGTCGTGGGTTCGAGCCCTGGCTGGGTCATACCAAAGACCATATAAAAATGGTATTTCCCACCTTCTAGCTTGGTGCTCAGCATAATCAAATAAGGAAGGAAAGGAGGCAGGTGGTGCCTTGCATGGCAGTGGCCCCTCTGATTCTAGATGGGATTGACACTGAAGATACAGTAGGAGAAATGTAATTATGTATGGATTGAATGAGAATAAAGTTGGCTTCTTTATAGCACATCTTTAGTTAGTTTTTTTTGGGGGGGGCAATATCACCCAGCCATAGTGTTAAATTTTTTAACCATGAGAGGTGAACTGATGGCTGCACCAAGGCCCAGAAAAACAAAGACTCTTATTCTATACATATGTTACATAAAGTGAGCTGTTTCAAGCCTTTTTTGTTGGTTTGTTCAAAATTTTGATGATTGTGTCTGAGTTTTTTCAGTTAAATAATGACTCATGATGTTCTAATTTCTCCAGTGTGCTGGTATATGTAGTTTTAAAGACCAGCTCAGTAGTTTACAGCTCAACAAAAAGCTCTGCTAGCGATGAACGCTGGTTGGAGGGGCCTGTTGTGTGGGGATTTGACATCTGGGACTTGCCGTAGCTTGGCCGGGGGGTTGTGGGTGATGACATCAGGCGAGCTACGGCTGGGAATATATTGAGCTGTGTTTCTACAATAAAGTTAGTTCAGTGCTCAGTGGAATGCAGCTCCGGTCTCATGTTATTCCAACATAACATTTGGCGACAAGAATAAACCATGGGAGAGAGCATTAGACCGCCACCTCCATTTTTGCAGTCTCTGGGTATGCCAGCCATACCATGGGGCCGCTGGCGGGAGACATTCGAGGTGTATGTGGCCGCGGCCAGTTTGAGCGGTGCCAATGAAGAAAGACGGAGGAGCCTACTAGTTCACTGCCTCATTATGGAACTCCGTAGCTTAGCAAGGGAGTGCGCCTTCGGGCCTAACAAGGAGGAGCTAGTCCGGGGCAAACTAGCCCACAGTACAAACAACGTGTGGCTGAAAGACAAGCTGAAGCTGACTGTGGATGTCCTCATGCTAGAGAATGTGGTTGAACTGACTATGTGGGTTGAGTCCACCGCCCAGCTGGGCCTGCCAGTGCTAGCTAAAGAGAACGTAGCTACTCAAGTTTTCCCTCCAAGTCTAGCCACTAGCAACGTAGCTAACTCTTCAGGGCAGGCCCCCAAAAGGCAGTGGACGGTGGCACAGGACAGGGCCTGTACAATCACTACTAAACCATCGGTGGCGGAGCTCAAGAGTATGACGCAGGTGTGTGTAGGGAGCGCAAAGAAGGGACCGTGAAAGTGGTATGTCCTGCAGCTGGACGGAGTTGATGTGCCACTTATGGTGGACTCAGGAGCCAGTAAGTCCATATTAAGTATGGCTACATTGAAAAGACTTTTCCCTGGCAAAATCATCAATGCAGGGGCGGTGAAAATGTTTGGGTATGGTCACACTGAAATTGAAATGGCGGGCACAGTCAGCTTCTCGTTGAAATGTGAGTTAAAGATTGTTCACGCAATCACCTTCCAGGTTTCACGCCAGGGGGCCAACTTGCTGAGAATCGACCTGCTGGGGGAACTGGGATTCTCCATCACGGACCCAGATGCTTAATGGTGCTGACGGTGTTCAACGAATGGCATGTCTGCTGGTCGGCATTGTTTGTGGGCCTTGGATGCATCAAGGCATTCTATCACTGCCCACTCATTGACCCAAGCGTGACACCGAAAATCCAACCATTATGGCGGCTTCCCCTCGCTCTGCGGGACGATGTTACAGCGGAATTGAATAGATTGCTCAAAGCTGGCATCATCGAGAGGGTGGGTGCTTCACCCCAGATATCAAACATTGTGTTGGCCAGGAATAAGACGGGTGGCATCCGGCCATGTATTGACCTTAGGATGGTGAATAAGGCGATTGTGCTGGACAAATACCCGCTCCCTACGATGAAAGAACTCATCGCAACATTCAGCATCTCAAGGGTATTCACAAAGCTGGATTTCCGCCAGCGTTACCTACAGGTGCCTCTTCACCCAGCCAGCAGGAACCTGACAGCGTTCGTGACCCACATGGGCTTTTTCAGGTACACCCGCATGCCTTTAGGTCTGAGCTAAGTGCCTAGCTGCTTTCAGAAGGTCATGTCCATGATTCTGGACGGCCTCAAGGGTGTGGTGGCTTACCTGGACAACATCGTGGTCCACAGCGCATCGCAGGAGGAGTACGATGGTCATTTGGGATGAGTGATGGAGGTGCTACAGGAGCACGGAGTCCCATTGAATGGGGAAAAGTGCATTTTTGCAGTGGACTCCATCGAGTTTGTGGGATTCTGGCTGGCGGCTGAGCATCTGAGGCCCCTGCACTCTAATGTGGAGGCGGTCCAGCCTCTCCCGGATCCCATGACACCCGCACAAATGTCCTCGTTTTGGGGCATGATGAACTTTTATGGACTTTTTTCCCCATTATTCAGAGACAATCGAACCGCTCTGGGCTCTTCTGAAACAAGATGCACCGTGGCAGTGGACCCCAGCCTGCTCAGCGGTGGTCACTAGGCTGAAGTCCCAACTCACCTCCCCTCCAGTGTTGGCTCACTTTGATCCAAAATGGCCGACTTTTGTGACCTGTGATGCGTCTGGTTCGGCGGTGGGTGTGGTTATGTCTCAGGTGCAAGATGGTACCGAGCACCCAGTGGCGCTCACGTCAAGGTCTCTTTCAGCATCTGAACAGAAATATGTCGTGGGTGAGAGAGAAGCGCTTGTCTGTGTCTGGGCGTGTGAACGGTGGCACATCTATCTCTACGGGTGCCACTTCACACTGCGGACAGACCACCGGGCACTGACAACGCTACTGGAGATGACGGGCTTGGGACACAGATCCCTACGGATCCACAGGTGGACGGAGCGGCTGAGGGCCTACACCTTTATTACCCAGTTCACTCCTGGAAAAGAGAATGTAGTGGCAGACCTCCTGTCCCATGCCACAACCAACACTGCGCAACCAAACGACGATGGTGACGATCCCACGGAGGCGGATCTGGTCAACATGCTGCACGGACCCCTACGGGACATGGTATCCCTCCAGGAGCTCCAGACAGACCCCACATTGTCACGACTGTGCTAGGTCATCAGGGAGGTTTGGCCCGCCAAAGTGCAGGGCAAGCTGGCACCTTTTCACCGGTTTAGGGACAAACTGAGCTGTTGGAACGGTGTCTGTGTAGTGAGGGGACACTGCACGTAGATCCCAGTGTCTCTGAGATCACGAGTTCTGGTGATGCTCCACGAGGGTCACCTGGGTGTGGTCAGGGTGAAGCAGCGTTGCAGGGATTCAGTTCGGTGGCCTGGTATTGATAAGAACATTGAAACTGTGGTAAAGAACTGTGTCCCGTGCTTGGAGAGCGAGAAGACCGGCGGACCCCCACCCCCACCCCTGTGACCATTACCATACCCGGAGGGCCCTTGGAAGCACATCCAATTAGGCATCTGCGGCAAACTGCATGCAGCACCCCCAAACATCCAGTTTCTGCTGGTGGTCTATGATCTGTTCTCTAAATGGGCGGATGTGTTGCCCTCTAATTCAGTCATGGCGGATGTGGTTACGGGTTTCCTCTCATCACTGTTCACCAGATGGGGGGTCCTGGGTGCCATCACTACAGACAATGGCTCACAGATCCCCTCTGGGGCGTTTGGGGAGTTTTTGGGCGTTAGGGGTGTGGGGCACATCAAAACCATGTTTTATCACCCCCAAGCCAATGGGGGCGAGGAGCGTTTCAACAAAACTCTGAAAAACGGGCTGAAAGCCCACTTGGCAGATGGCTTCATGTTTCCGGACGCTGTCCAGAGCACACTCCTCCACTACAGGGCAATGGCCCATGCTACAACAGGGTGCTCCCTGGCGAAACTCATGCTGGGGCGCAAACTCCGCCTGCCTCTGGAGTGACTGAGACCAACCACGACCCCTCCTCCAGGGAGCACGGACCCTCCACAGGACTTGGTCCCCGCCCAACAGCAAAAGATGAAACGACAGTTCGACAGGAAGTTCAGGGTGAGGGCCCACAGTCTGGAGGTGTCGGATCAGGTTTGGATTAAACACCCCAACTGCACACATAAGCTGCAACCTGTCTGGATGAGGCCCCTACAGATCATGAGGCAGTAGGGCCGGGACACGTTCGAGCTCTTGGACAGGTGGCACTCCAGCTGACTCAGGAAGTCCTTGCCTGCCCAGAGTCCAGGAGCTACAGTGGAACAGACTGGTGTGGGGTGGGACTTATCAGATGGGGGGGTTGGGGACTCACAGGTGCAGCCAACGGCGCCTGGAGCAAGTTCCCCTTCTAGGGGACAATTCAGAGGCCCAGGTACCTGGAGGACTATGTTTTGAAGACAGCACTGGCGAATGCGTGTTGGGAATGGGCGGCAGAAAAATCCGCCCCAACACAAAGGGGCGTTCTGGTAGTCTACCCAGACGCCCACTGAGTTGACTGAGTTTTGGCTGTTCAGTGGGGAAAAAAAAGGGAGAAACAATATTTGTTACTCATGTTCTGGGGGTTATTCATGTTTTGTGTGTGTGTGTGGGGGGGGGGGGGGTTGTTGTGTGGGGATTTGACATTTGGGGCTTGCCGTAGCCTGGCCAGGGGGGTTGTGGGTGATGATGTCAGGCGGGTTACGGCTGGGAATATATTGAGCTGTGTTTCTATAATAAAGTTACTTCAATGTTCAGTGGAAGGCGGCTCCAATCTCATGTTATTCCAACATAACAGGGCCCCCCTCTGAATCTTTGCCTAGGGCCCCAAGAGACTCCAGAATATAAAGCAATATACACACACACACACACACACACACCAAAGCAGAGCAGTGGTTACCATAGTGTCAAGGCCAAGAGTCAGCAGCATGAGGAAGAAGATGATTGCCCAGAAAGGAGACAGTGGGAGTCTGGTCAGAGCCTCTGGATACACCACGAATGCTATGCCTGGACCTGACACACACACACACACATACACACACACACACACACACACACATGGACGCACACATGGACGCACGCACACACACAGAGTACATGTTTTCATCACTAGATGGAAAGATAAAAGTTGCTCAGGCGTATCCCACTGATTATCAGCAGCCTGGTGCTGCCTGCTCCTTTATTAACATCTTACCTTCGTCCGCCACCTTTTCTATGGGCACCTTCAACTCATGGGCCATGAAACCAATGACAGAAAAGATGACAAAACCAGCAAATATACTGGTGGCACTGTTTGTACAAGTCACTATGACTGTGTCCCTGAAATGAGAAAAAAAGATAAAACAAGGAGGGAAAAGGATAAATAAATGTCTTTTGTTACTGGAAAGCGTTGCAGTGTTTAAAACATGAACTGTGTAAGAAATCCTAAGATGATCCAGGACAAGACTGGCTCATGTCCACATAGATGAAAGATCCAACAGTACCCTCTGGTGGCATGAAGAAAAACTGCAAGTGCAAAAAACGTTTGCGACCACTGCATTTCTTTCTCTTTTTTTTTTTTTTGTGGTCACAGAGTTGGAAAAAAACACACAGCAACACAATACAGTAACACAGTCATATCACATCTGTGGGGCGCCGTTTGCAAAGTGAAACATTCAGCAGACATCATTTACATGTCATTTAAGAAAATCTGATGTTTCTTCCAAGTCAGTTTTGTCACACGTGCCTACAATATAAACTATAAAAATATTCTCATGTAAATATTAAAATCAACATTTAAATCTTAAATATAAATGACATGTAAATGTTAAATCTAATTTAAAATGTTTTTTAATTATTAATGCTGAAATGACATTTAAAGTTAAATAATTGCAGTTAATTTTAGCACGTTTCACTTCACAAAAAGCTTCCACTTTCTTCCAAAGCCAGAAACACTGAAAGCTTTCACAGGTGCTCAGATGATACAGTCACTTAGAAATGTCTTTGATTTTGAAGTTTTATTGCAGAAAAACTCACCAAGACTGTGGATGTTTGAATGAATATACTTTTTTGATATTATCTAAAATACATGTTTTAGCAACTATTACTCCAGTGTTCCAGTGAGACATCTGCTTGACAACGTTTGCACCAACTTTATCAGAGTGAGCAAGGTGAGGGTCTACGGCATCTCACTTTATGTTATGTCATTCCAAAAACAGGTTCAGTTTTTGGACTGGCGTGTGCTGTACAGCACATGTCAGAGTTGCCCTTACATGAAAACGCTACAGAACTGAGACATGGCTTTCTTAAACTCAGATGTGATCACATTAACTCCAGTGATTATTTACACACCACTGTGTGAAACTGTGGCTCTTTCTAGAATGGAATCACCTAATTCACTGACTAATTATCAACTGATCTTATTATAATGATCGAACTAGATTTTTTAAAAAATGCATTAAACAGTACAAAGTGTCATTGGACCACTGAAGTGATGGTTGCTAAAAACTAATCCTCTGAACAGATTTAATGTATTACTGTTATTTTACAGCTTTTGCGATCATTTTAATTGTTTACAAGATAAAATAACATTTTAAAGAGATCCCCAGAGTTTGAGCTGCAGTGTAAAGCTACGGCCACAAAGATTCTTGCGAATGATGGATTCATAAGAATCTCCCAGTTCCTACCAATTCTGGAGTTCAGACATTCATGGAGGGGTGGGCCTAGCTTCTTTCTTTTTTTTTTAGAATAGAATAGAATAGAATCAGCTTTATTGTCATTGTACAATAGTACAGCACAACAAAATTGTGGTTACTGCACAATAAAGTAAGAGAGAAGAATTTGAAATAAACACAGTTACAGAAGACACGATTTACCATATGACTGAAGTACAGGTAAAAGTAAACGTAAAAATAACAAGTAACCCATGAGTATATACACAGGTACGGTAGTGGCTTCACGGGTGGAACTACAGCCGTGGACAAAATTGTTGGTACCCCTCTGTTAATGAAAGAAAAACCCACAATGGTCACAGAAATAACTCGAATCTGACAAAAGTGGTAATAAATAAAAATTCTATGAAAATTAACCAATGAAAATCAGACAATGCTTTTGAATTGTGGTTCAACAGAATTATTTTAAAAAACAAACTCATGAAACAGGCCTGGACAAAAATGATGGTACCTCTAGAAAAGATTGAAAATAATATGACCATAGGGACATGTTCAACCAAGATGTGTCCTCTAATTAACATCACAGGTGTCTACAAACTTGTAATCAGTCAGTCGGCCTATTTAAAGGGTGACAAGTAGTCACTGTGCTGTTTGGTGACATGGTGTGTACCACACTAAACATGGACCAGAGGAAGCAAAGGAGAGAGTTGTCTCAGGAGATTAGAAAGAAAATTATAGACAAGCATGTTAAAGGTAAAGGCTATAAGACCATCTCCAAGCAGCTTGATGTTCCTGTGACTACAGTTGCACATATTATTCAGAAATTTAAGATCCACGAGACTGTAGCCAACCTCCCTGGACGTGGCCATAGGAGGAGACGGATAATACGAATGGTAACAAAAGAGCCCAGAACAACCTCTAAACACATTCATGGTGAACTCCAAGGTCAAGGTACATCAGTGTCAGATCGCACCATCCATCGTTGTTTGAGCCAAAGTGGACTTCATGGGAGATGACCAAGGAGGACACCACTGTTGAAAACAAATCATAAAAAAGCCAGACTGGAATTTGCCAAACTGCATGTTGACAAGCCACAAAGCTTCTGGGAGAATGTCCTATGGACAGACGAGACAAAACTGCAACTTTTTGGCAAGGCACATCAGCTCTATGTTCACAGACGCAAAAATGAAGCATACCAAGAAAAGAACACTGTCCCTGCTGTGAAACATGGAGGAGGTTCTGTTATGTTCTGGGGCTGCTTTGCTGCATCTGGTGCAGGGTGTCTTGAATCTGTGCAGGGTACAATGAAATCTCAAGACTATCAAGGTATTCTAGAGAGAAATGTGCTGCCCAGTGTCAGACAGCTTGGTCTCAGTCGCAGGTCATGGGTCTTGCAACAGGATAATGACCCAAAACACACAGCTAAAAACACACAAGAATGGCTAAGAGCGAAAACATTGGACTATTCTAAAGTGGCCTTCTATGAGCCCTGATCTAAATCCTATTGAACATCTGTGGAAGGAGCTGAAACATGCCGTCTGGAGAAGGCACCCTTCAAACCTGAGACAACTGGAGCAGTTTGCTCATGAGGAGTGGGCCAAAATACCTGCTGAGAGGTGCTGAAGTCTCATTGACAGTTACAGAAATGGTTTGATTGCAGTGATTGCCTCAAAAGGTTGTGCAACAAAATATTAAGTTAAGGGTACCATCATTTTTGTCCAGGCCTGTTTCATGAGTTTGTTTTTTAAAATAATTCTGTTGAACCACAATTCAAAAGCATTGTCTGATTTTCATTGGTTAATGTTCATAGAATTTTTATTTATTACCACTTTTGTCAGATTCAAGTTATTTCAAATTATTAGTTATATGAGAGAATTGACAACTTCATAATGAAGAATAATTTATTGTGTGAGCAGCAATATGGGTTCAGACACAAGAGGACAACTGCATTTGCTCTAATGGAGTTTATAGAAAAAATATCAACTGCCGTTGAAAATAAAGAGTATTCAGTTGGGGTATTCCTGGATCTTAAAAAAGCATTTGATACAGTGGATCATAATTTATTATTAAAGAAACTACAAAATTGTGGTATTAGGGGGGTAGCACTGTCCTGGTTATGTAGTTACTTAAAGAATAGATATCAGTATGTATGTGTTGGTAACAAAAACTCACAGCTACTGAAGGTTACATGTGGAGTCCCACAGGGTTCAGTTTTGGGGCCATTGTTATTCAATATGTATATAAATGATATGTAAAGTTTCAGAAAAAATGGATTTAATATTGTTTGCCGATGACACTAATTTATTATGCAGTGGAAGCAATTTGGAACAACTTTTGGATACACTCGGAAAGGAATTAGGAAAGTTTAAACTGTGGTTTGATTCAAACAAATTAACGCTCAATTTAAGTAAGACAAAATTTATAGTTTTTAACAACCATCACAACAACTTAGTATCTAAACTTAGTGTAAATGGTGTAGAGATTGAAAGGGTATCCATCCATCCATCCATCCATCCATCTTCTACCGCTTTTCCAGAGGTCCGGGTCGCGGAGGCAGCAGTTCAAGCAGAGAAGCCCAGACTTCCCTCTCTCCAGCCACCTGCTCCAGCTCTTCAGAGGGGATACCAAGGCGTTCCCAGACCAGCTGGGAGACATAGTCTCTCCACCGAGTCCTGGGTCTGCCCCGGGGTCTCCTCCGAGTGGGACGTGCCTGAAACACCTCAAGTGGGAGGCGTCCAGGAGGCATCCTGATCAGATGCCCATACCACCTCAACTGACTCCTTTCAATGTGGAGGAGCAGCGGTTCTACTCTGAGCCTCTCCCGGATGACTGAGCTCCTCACCCTATCTCTGAGGGTGAGTCCAGCAATCCTACGGAGAAAGCTCATTTCAGCCGCTTGTATCCGCAATCTCGTTCTTTCGGTCATTACCCAAAGCTCGTGACCATAGGTGAGAGTAGGAACGTAGGTTGACTGGTAAATCAACAGCTTTGCCTTAGAACTCAGCTCCCTCTTCCCCACAATAGACTGGTACAACGTCCGCATCACTGCAGATGCTGCTCCAATCCGTCTGTCGATCTCTCGCTCCATTTTCCCCTCACTCGTGAACAAGACCCCAAGATACTTAAACTCCTCCACTTGGGGCAGGAGCCTGTCCCCAACCTGGAGAGGACAATCCACCTTTTTCCAGCTGAGCACCATGGACTCAGACTTGGAGGTGCTGATTCTCATCCCAGCCGCTTCACACTCAGCGGCAAACCGTCCCAGCAAGAGCTGTAGGTCATTGCTGGATGAAGCCAACAGGACAACATCATCTGCAAACAACAGAGACGAGATCCTGTGGTCACCAAGCATGACACCCTCCATTCCCTGGCTGCGCCTAGAAATCCTGTCCATAAAAATTATGAACAGGGTATCTTTTGAAAGGGTATCCGAAACTAAATTTCTTGGAGTAATAATTGATAATAAACTGTGTTGGAAGTCACATATTAATTATATTAAAGGTAAAATATCCAAATCAATTGCAATACTACACAGAGTGAAATATTTGCTGAATCAACCCACACTATATACCTTGTATCATTCATTAATACTCCCATACATGACATATTGTACTGAAGTATGGGGAAATACATATAAAACAAACATATATCCAGTCTTTATGCTTCAGAAGAGAGCTATTAGAATAATAAACAAAGCTGCTTACAGGGAACCAACAAACCCACTTTTTCTTAAATTAAAAGCTCTCAAGTTGAAAGATCTGGTTGACTGTAAAACTGCAGTAATAATGTTTAAAGTGAAGAATCTATCACTGCCCGCAAATATCCAAAAGCTGTTCCAAATAAGGGAGAAACAATATCATTTCAGAGGAACATGTATATTTCAAAAACCTTCAGTGAGAACTACCACCAAGCAACACTGTGTTTCAGTGCAAGGAGTCAGATTATGGAACGATTTTGGACCTGAATTAAAATCATGTACAACGCTTGGACAATTTAAACAAAAACTAAAGGAAGAAATACTCCAAACATATATACAAGATGACATGGAAAATCACATAAGGATTGCCATATCCAGTCTGCGTTGTGTTGTTGCTTAGTTTTTTGTCACATTTTGTCTTAGCTTTGTTCTGAATTGTAATCGCTCTTGTCTTGTTTTTCTTTTGAATTCTTGGATGGAATATGGGTGGGCAATATAAGCTGCGGCTTCAGCCATCACCCATTTCAGATAACTTATGTTGAACTGTATAATCAGAGGAGTTATTGTTTAATTTGACCTTGTTGGATTTTCTTTCCCCTTTGTTATATTATTCAGTTTCTTTTAACCTGTACTTTTAATCTATCCGAAATAAAGATTGATTGATTGATTGATTGATTGATTGATTGATTGATTGATTGATTGATTGATTTCTGTGACCATTGTGGGTTTTTCTTTCATTAACAGAGGGGTACCAACAATTTTGTCCACGTGTGTATGTACACACTGTAGGACTGCAGAACACATAATAGAGTAAAATGGCCCAAAGATTATGGAGAATATGTACAGTAGTGGTTTCACGGATGGGTCAATATACATGAAAGTGAGGAGGGTAAAGACAGGTGAGTAATAGTGATAATTAAATGGTCATCAGTTCTGTTTATGTGAGCGTTCAGAGGGAGGGGGTGGGGCCTCTGACTGTTCGCAGTTTGGATGGCCCTTCTTACAGCCACTGTTCAATTCACAAGAGCCACTGGAGGCATTCTTGAGAAATGAGGTGCTTTTCTGTCGTACGATGGCCCTAGAATTGTTACGTTCTTCGTATGGGTGCCTTGGGATCTTCCTATGACATACTTACTGCCATCTTATGAAAATTTTTGTGCAACTTACGGCGCTCTTAAGTCGTTGGTAGGAAGATCTTACGGCTTTCAGTATATTTTGTCGGCACAAATGTTGCACGAATGACGTATTTCCGCTTTATAAGCGCCTCACTACTACCTTATGCACGCTGTACGAATCTCTGTATGAACAGGGATTCGTACAACATTTCCTACGATTGCTGTAAGGGGCCCTCAAGAACAATTTAAGGTGTTCTTGAGGCATACCTACAGGCAACATCTTGCGTAGTTCTTACATTGTTCCTATGGCATTCGTACAGCCACCCTACGATAGAAATCTTGGACAAGACCATGAGCCTGGCCATGAACTTATGAACGGTCTACAAATGCTGGATTCTTCTACGGTCGCCTTAAGAAGGCCGTACGAAAGGTCCAAAGATTGTTCGTACGGTGCTTGCAGCTGTTCATAAGGGTATTTGTGACTAGCTTCAGTAAGCAATGTGTCCACTGTGTGATATGTAGATTGTTTTGTTTGTGTATTATTGTGACAAAACTATTGGTCAGTTTAGTTTAGTTATTTATGAATCATGAAATATTTCCATCAGATCCAACTGAGACAATGTTATGTGTGTGTACTCACAACTATACCATCACACCATGTCTGGTTAACCACTTGCGCTCCGTTGTTCCGCGGGCGGGCAAGTCTCTGCGTCCTATAACGCACGAGGGCGCACGAGAGCGCGCTCGTGCGCCCTCGTGCGCATGACGCATGATAAGGATATTGATGGTGATGGTGTAGGTGGTGTGCCCTCCAAGCGCCACTGAAAAAAAAATCTGCAAACACAGCCGCGAACAGATTAGTTCATCTGATTGACCTCTCATTCCACTAATAAGAGCCTTGAATTGGGTTTCTGAAACCTTGAGGAGCCAATGAATGAAAATCTAGGAAGGAGGACCCGCCTACTGTGAACGCAGGAGCCAATTGAAGCACAGAAATTCAGGCTGGGTGAAGCGATATTTACTGCTGCAGAAGGACGCTGTACGAATCTACTACAGACCCAGGCTCACCCAGCAGCATGGAGAACACCCACAAGTGGGACCTGCACTCATTCCAGCAGAATAGACGGAGGCCGACGACAAAAGTCGTAAATCATTCGCCAAAAACGGCAATAATGGAATTATGTTGATCGGGATCCACGAGCGGAGTAGCGTTGCGTTCGTCTGACAATGGGGGAAGAGCTGTTCGCCGCGACTCTGCTGCTTTGAAGAGGTAAGGTGTTATAAGCTAAATTATTATTTATCCCTGAAAACTGTAATCCAAAAATGACTTTTGACCGATCGGTAAATTACAACTGTACTGCGCACGAAGTACGTGCGCCGCGATAAACGGTTCATTTGCCGTGTTCGGACCGTGAACGCCGCCCCCCCCCCCCCCGCTGCAGAAGAGGAGCGAGGGGGGGGCACGGTCCGAACGCCCCCCGGTCCGCAGGAGGAAGCATATCAGTCTATTCCATCATGTAGCGATGGCCCTCTTCTGTAGCGAGGGGGGGGGGGGGGGCGTTCACGGTCCGTTCACGGTTCCCCCCACACACACACACACACAGTAGCGGGGGGGGGGGGGGAGCCGCTGTGAAAGCATGCAAGGAGTGTAATCCGTCATGTAGAGGGCCGAATTTGGTCCTTGGTAGCGGGGGGGGGGGAACGACCCCCCGCCCACACACACACACACAGACACAGCCCTGAGTGTGACCTTTCATTAGAGCCTAAAATGAAGATTCTACATTGAATTATTCAAAAGTTACAGACGTTTTTCCAAACTGTGCCATTTGGCACAATTTGGCACAGTTCCAAAACGCCTGGGAACAGCCTGAGAACAAAGCTGTGTAAAATATTCATTTTTTGTGGTATTGTTACCAAATTTGGATCTCAGCTGGATAATACTTGGTTCTACATTTCTGTTGCATTTTCCAGCCGGATCGGACAGCTGTGTGTTATTTACAAGCATTTGTATCCAAAAAAACACTGTGTCCAATTTTTTTTTCTTCAAGTTTGGTATGTTTAGATGACTGTAACTCAGTGGCCGGAGCACGTAGAGAGATTATGTTTTTTTTGCCAAAAAATTCAAAGTGTTTTCTTTTAAATGAGACCAACCCCATGAAGATGCTGCAAAGGGTTGAATAACAGCTTTCGATTTACTTTGGGCACGTTATTTTTTGGCATTTTTAGGAAAATTGCCCGGAGTGCAAGTGGTTAAATAAATGTAAAAAGTACAACACAATTTGAGCTTTTTGGAAGAAATTAAAAGAACAAAAACACTGCAGTGCTGAATGGCTGAAAAGAGCAACATTTATTCTGGACATTTCTATCAGACATACAGATGTGTCATCATGCAGCTGTTTGAATTTATGCACCAGAAGCATAGTTTACCTTTTGAGTGTTTACCTGTAGCAGTTATTGTGGAACTTATTGTAAGAGGAGAGCGTGATGAGGCCTCCCCAAGCAGCCGACAGAGAGAAGAAGATCTGAGTGGCTGCATCTTTCCACACCTGCAGAAGAGAGGAGCCACGGGTGAAGGGAGACGTCTGCAACCCCCTCTGCTGACAAGTTTCTTCAGAGGTGGGCAGAGGTGGTCACATAAATTTGCAACACTTTCTCCTAAATGTTCACATTTTTCCTCATAAATTTGCAACTTTTTTCTCCTAAATGTTCACATTTTTCCTCATAAATTGACACAGACTGAGCCCGGTCAGTACCGGGCTCAGTCTCTCAATTTATTTCTGAATATTTTCTGTATTTTTTTTCCAGCCTTGTGATGTTTTCCTGTGTTTTGATTTCTAATGATTTATCATTCTGTCTGTCATTTATGCTTCAGTATTGTTATTATGTGGTCAATTTATGTAGTTTAGGATTGTTTTGCCTTTTTATTGTGACAGGGTCATTGTTCCTTCACTCCAGACATCCCCACTTTGTTACTTGCTCACTGCCTGCTCTCCTAGTCAACCCAGCTGTGAGGATTCTGTAATTAGGTCACCAGTCCGCTCCTGTTCCTGCTGCTCATTGTTCCATCTCCTTCTCCACTATTTAGCTCTGCCTGTTCACTTAGTCAGTGCAGCAATATTGGTTTCTCCTCTGGACTCTTCCACTACTTTTGTACTCCTCATCTCCTCCAGAGCTAGACGGCTCTGGAGTTCTCTTCTCTGTAAGTCGTTCTTGTTTTTGCATTTTGTATTCTACACTATTTTTTGGACTGTATGTTATTTTTATCAAATGTTACAAATACAATTCAGCGCTTGGGTCTGTTTCTATGCTCCGTAGAGGCGGACATTACATAAATTTACAACTTTTTTCTCCTAAATGTTCACATTTTTTCCTCATAAATTTGTGACTTTTTTCTCGTACTTTTGGCACCAGTGTTACTGAAACATGCTCACCCACATTAAACCCAGTGGGGACCACTTGGGTTTAATGTGGGATAGCAGATAACCTACTGTGCTGCACATAAAGTCCATGTGCACAAACATGGAACATGCGGACAAACCCACATGGGAGGCAGAAGACAGCCCAACTTTAACCTTTGGTGGGGCCCACATGGACATGCTGGCTGGGTTTTCAGCTGAATTAAAAGTGGATTTGAGTTTTTCTTCTGATCAAATCAAAAATCCTGGCATTTCTATTTTGGCTCAGGAAATGTATGATCTATAACTGTTTTATATGATTTGATTTGGATGATACCAGCAGATGCGTGTGGTTATTTTGCATTTATTTATTTATTTATTTTCCTCAGAGGAAAACCTGGTGAAAATAAAGCTGCAAATTTACCAGAAAAAAAGTTGCACATTTATTTTTAAAAAGTAGTTGGTTTGATAGTTTGTAAATATGCAAGAGAAAATTACAAAAAAAAAAAAAAAAAAACCTTACAAATTTACAAGGAAAAGTCAAATTCATGGGGACAAACTAGTAAATTAAGGAGAAAAAAGTCAGATTTTGTTGGTGGGGTAGTAAATTTAAGAATGAAGAGGTTCTCAGTGTACAAAAAAGTAACTAAATACGGGAGAAACTTTAATATTTTTGAGAAATAGTCCCAAATTCATGAGAAAAAAAGTAGTAAATTTAAATGACTCACATTTTGGAAAAAAATCCAATTGAGCAAGAGTTCTTCCTACTAAAGAAACCTCTTCATGGACACTTTGCTACTCGTAAGTTTTCGTTGTCTTTTTTTTGGTAGCTACTCTTACTCATGCTTCAGTAATTCCAATCACAGGGTTCTGCTACTTTTACTGCAGTACTCTGTCCACCTCTGATTATGAGTAATTAAAAGAAGCAAATTACCAGGTACCTTTGCATCATTAAGTTTCTCCCATTTTGGTGTGATAAAGTAAAGAATGCCATTGGCGGCACCAGGGAGGGTCACGCCTCTGATCAGGAGGATGACCAGAACCACGTAGGGAAACGTGGCTGTGAAGTAAACCACCTAAACACATGAACACACAGACAGAAAGAGACACAAAATATGTTCAATTAACATGAGCATTTTGTTTTTCCCCACAACATTCATTCATTCATGTTTTTTATTGCAGGTTTATCGTATGACCAGTAGAGGGCAGCACCATGCAGCTGCCGTCACTGTACCTGGTTAACGGGTCACTGACTGAAAACTGGTGTCTTTGTAGGTTTTAATTGTCTGAAATGAGTCTGCTGGTCACCTAATTATCCCAAAATTTTCAAAACAGTCAATTATCTTAAAACACACACACACACGCGCACACACACACAGCCTTTATCTCGTTCTTCTCTCCTAGAAACATTTAGACTTTTTTTGTGGAAATCATTAACGTCATGTCTAGAAAAAGCCAACCCACCACCATCCTTGAGATCCGCCCACTGCTCTATTATTGGCTCGCCTAGCTGTCTGTCATGTATATGGCAGTGGCGCGAGCCCCTGAGCTATAAGCCCCCAACCTAACACTGGTAACATGAAGCTCGAACCAAGCGCGGCTTATATTCTTAGTTTCCCCAGATCTTAGTCACCCTAATAACCAACCCTGTTACCACCTGTTCACCAGTCCACAGTATACCTCGCATCACTTCAGCCCATCTACCCATAATTTCACTGTGATTCCAAAGCAAATCGCCAGCACCAGTGTGCTGGTCACAGCAACCACCTACACCAGGACCTGAGGCTGCTGGCTCTCACAGCCAGCTCCCCCACTGTCCTCCGGGGCTCCGCACAACTCCTCTCTGCTCTCACGCGTAGCGTAGCAGAGCCGCCTCGTGACAGGGTATCCCCCAGCTGGCCGTGGGAGTGGAGTGGAGCCCCGCAGAGCGAGACACTGCCCTTTGAGATGACTCAGCTCGGCCAGCAGCCTCGGGTCCTGGGTCAGATCGGTTGCGGCGATCAGGGGCACCTGGTGCGCGGTGCTAACAATTTGTTGTGGAATCACAGCAAAATTAATGGGATATGGGCCACAGTGACACGAGATACACACTCAACTGGATCAGTGAGCCAGTGCCACTCACCCAAGCTGGAAGGAGCCGGTGTTCTGACATTTTACCATACTTATCAGAATGGCCATACCCCGGGTTACTACACATGCGTAGTAACAGGAAATACGCTTCCCTTCCGCTCATAATTTCAGCACATGACACAGCTGACAGCACTGCACCGTGGTTGGCTGATCCAAAAATGTGGTGCAGTTTCAGGGTGTGTCTATCTATATACAGTATAATATTGTAGCGAACTCAATATGAGCACCCTACTTGGCTTGTCAAGTGGGTTGACCCTATTGGCGACACAGGTAGGGTGCGGGACTCCGGAGCGGGAGGCGTGAGTTCAAATCTCCCGGTGGGACGTCGCCATGTCGAGCAGCACATTACACTGGTGTCAGAAGTGGGATCTCCTGTCCAAAGCAGTAATGGGGCGCTGACATCGGGACGATGTTGACAACCAGAGGGGAGTAGTGTAGCGAACTCAATATGAGCACCTGATTTATTTTTCACACACCCCAACCCCCAACCTGCCTCTGTGCTACAGAGTGGAGGGGAGGTCATTCTCACAGACCCCTGTTTCAATCATGGTTACACACACAGATACATCTTGCCCTAATCCTGCTAAACACTGCTGGGTCATCATAATGCAGTTATAATGACACAGCAGTATAACTCAGAAATAACACATTTAACACACACATAACGTTTTCATCTGGCAAAGCATGCTGGGAAATTCACTTAACATGGCCCCAACGTTACACTGCCCCCCCCCCCCGGACTGGTTTCTGTCCCCAGAAAAATTAAAGTCCAATTTAAAAGTCCAATACAAACTCATCCAGATGTCGGGGCGGTCTTCGGCGCCGGCGGCCAACACGTACAGGCCCCCTAGTGTCCATCTGGGTCTCGGTCGGGGTATCGGGCCGGGATGGAAGCTCCGGTTCGTCCACCAGCGGTGCAGATGGCCGATACGGGGCGAGACGGTCACGATGAAGGACCACAACCCGGTCCCTTTTTCTAAGCCTCACCCTGTACACCACATCTGACAGTCTCTCCAGGACCACGCATGGCCCCGACCACTGGCTCGCCAGCTTCGGTGATCGTCCTCTCTTCCTCTCAGGGCAGAAAACCCAGACTCGATCTCCCGGTGCAAAGTCCCTCCCCTGACAGCGGGAGTCGTACGCTCGCTTCTGCCGACCCCCTGCCGCTGCCAGGGCCTCTCGAGCCAGCTCGTGCACCGTGTGGAGACGTTCTTTCAAACAAAAAAAATAATCCAATCCAGGTCTTCCCTCCACCTCCGGCTCAGGGGGGCAACCGAATACCAAATCCACCGGTGTGCGCAGCTCGCGTCCAAACATGAGCGCCGCAGGGGTGCACCGGGTAGATTCCTGAGCTGCCGTCCGGTACGCCCACAAAACAAAAGGCAGGTGCAGGTCCCAGTCTCGCTGTCGCTGGTCCACTAGGATAGCGAGCTGGGTGGTGAGGGTCCGGTTGAATCGTTCGACCAGGCCGTCGCTCTGTGGATGCAGTGGGGTGGTCCGGGTCTTCCGGATGCCCAGCCGTTTGCAGACCTCTCCGAAGACCTCCGCCTCGAAGTTCCGACCCTGATCGCTGTGCAGCTCCTCCGGTGCGCCAAACCGACAGAACATTTCATCCACCAGCTTTGATGCCGTCGTAGCGGCGCTCTGATCCGGGACCGCGTACGCCTCTGGCCACTTAGTGAAATAATCCATCGCGACCAGCACGTAGCGGTTCCCCCGGTCCGTGGTCGGGAAAGGGCCCAGGATGTCCACTCCCACTCGCTCCATCGGTGCTCCCACCCGGTACTGCTGCAGGGGAGCATGGGATCGCTGAGTTGGTCCCTTCTGAGCTGTGCATGTGTCGCAGCGATGAACGTGGAGCTCCACGTCCTGATGACAACCGGGCCAGTAGAACCGGGCCCGAAGGCGCTGCAGCGTCTTTGTCACTCCGAAGTGGCCCGCTCCTACCGCCCCATGAACCAGCTGGAGTACTTTGGGCCGGAGTCGACGAGGAACTAGCAGTTGCCAGACGTGCCGCTGCCCAGCTGGAGTGTGCCACTGTCGATACACCACGCCCTCGTAGCAGCGGAGGTTGGCCCACTGGGAGTGCAGGGCCTTAGTCTCTGGGTCCAGCGGTGACACAACCTCCCAGGCGGGCCGCTGTCCTGCGTCCAGCCACTGCCGAACCCGCGAAATGACCGGGTCTCTGTCCTGCTCGCTCTGCAGCTGCTGCGTGCCAAGAACTTCTGTGACGTCATCGCTGGGGAGAACTGCCTGATCATCTGAGGAGGGGCTGTGCGTCGCTGCGTTATTCCTGCTCGCAGCGGCTCGGAGAGCGGCAGCCCGTGGGGCGGTTTGGTCCCGATCTTCAGCCCGTTGGCAGTGACGACACTCCTCTGTCGCGCAGGGGCGCCGAGACAGCGCGTCAGCGTTGGCATGGAGGCAGCCTGCCCGATGCACAATCTGGAAATTATAATCCTGCAGTGCCTCCAGCCACCTCGCCAACTGTCCATCCGGTTCTTTGAAATTTAACAACCAGGTCAGGGAAGCGTGGTCCGTCCTGAGCTGGAACCTCCCACCGTACACATACGGGCGGAAGTGTCGCAGTCCTTGAATGACAGCCAGCAGCTCTCTGCGAGTCACACAGTAATTTCTCTCGGCTCTGCTGAGAGTGCGGCTGAAGTAAGCGACTGCCTGCTCTCCATGCTCTCCCTCCTGGGATAGCACCGCCCCGATGCCCTGGTTGCTGGCGTCCGTGTCCACGATGAAAGGGCGGTTCGGGTCGGGATACTGCAGGATGGGGGCTCTGATGAGCGCTGCGCGAAGCTGGGAGAAAGCAGCAGCACAGCTGTCACTCCACTGGAACGTGCGTCCTTTCTGCGTCAGCTGATGCAGCGGGCTGGCGATGGTGGCGAAGTCTTTCACAAACCTCCTATAATAGGAGGCCAATCCAAGAAAACTCCTCAGTTCTCCAACGTTCCGCGGCACTGGCCAGTCTCTCACTGTTGCCACTTTTTCCGGGTCGGTGGCGACCCCTGCTGCGCTGACGATGTGGCCCAAAAAGGTGGTCTCCCGCCGGAACAGGTGGCATTTCTTAGGGTGTAACCGTAGCCCCGCCTGTTGGATGGCTCCCAGCACCTCTCGGAGATTTGACAGGGCGCTGTCAAAATCAGCTGCATGCACCAGCAGGTCATCCAGGTAAACAACGCAGCGACTCCGGGGCACGTGAGCCAGCACTCGCTCCATCAAGCGCTCAAAGGTGGCCGGAGCGTTGCAGAGTCCAAACGGCATCACTTTAAACTGGTACAGTCCCTGCCCGATGGAGAAGGCTGTTTTCTGGCGGGCCTCAGGTGACAGCTCTACCTGCCAATAGCCGCTGCGTAGATCCAGCGAGCTGAACCAGCTGGAGCCGGCGATGTGGTCCAGTGCGTCATCGATGCGGGGCAGGGGGTAGGAATCTTTCCTGGTGGCGTCGTTCAGGCGTCGGTAATCCACACAGAACCGCCACGACCCATCCTTCTTCTTGACCAGCACCACCGGCGCCACCCAGGGGCTGCTGGAGGGCTCAATGACATCTGCCTCCAGCATTTCTCGCACTTTTTGTTCCGCCGCTGCCCGCCTTGAAAAGGGCAGCCGGCGTGGGTGGAGTCGAATCGGCCTGGCCTCACCGGTGTCGATCTCGTGCTGCACCAACCCGGTCCGGCCGCATTCCTCATCCTTCGTGGCGAAAACACCCATAAAACAGTCCAATAGCTCCCGCAGCTGGCGTCCCTGTTCCGGGTCCAGCCCGCTGCAGCTCCGCTGAAATAATTCCTCCACCGCCTGCTGCGTCTCTGCTGACACGTTGACCCCTCCCCTTGCTGTCCTTGTGTGCGTTCGTGCTCCCTCTGTCCGTGCTGGTGATGTCATCATGTCCAGTCCTCGCGGTGGCCTGCCTGGTCCGGTTTGTCTTGGCGATCCCTCGATCGCGCAGGCCCCCGTGTTCCTTCCCTGGGTTCTGCTGTGGAGCGTGATGGTCCGGTTTCCCAGCTGGAGGGACGGTCCCGCGGTGTCGATCTTGGCGTTCCAGGCTGTGAGCAGGTCTAGTCCAATAATACAGGGGTCTTGGATGTCAGCCAGCCAGAACGGGTGTCTTATGTTCTGACCGGCCACCCCCACCACCAAAACTCTCCGCTCCCCCAGTCTGGCGCGCTCACCGGTAGCCGTGGTGACGCAGCGCTTGGTGGGTTCCCACCCCCATGGGGCCGTCTTGTTTGTGCCCGGCAGCACACCGGGTCGAACCAGGGAGATTGTAGAGCCGGTGTCAATCAGGGCCCGGATCGACGTCTTCCCCAAGCTGCACTGTAGATAGATCCCTGGAGAGTGTCCAATTCGGCCCACGCGTGGTGCCGGCTCCTCGGGGGAAACATCTGCGGGAGGCGGCCTGTTCCCGTTCACGCCACCTCGCTCTAGTTTAACGCCGGCGAGGGGCGTTCTTCTCCGGGGACGTGCCGCCGTGGTCTGCCGTAATTCCTCCTCTTCCTCCTCGCTCTCCATCGTGGCCTGGAAGGTTCTCTGTCTGTGCGTTGGCGCTTCAACTGTGTGATTCATCAGCGGCTCCACCCGCTCTGCTTCTGCCACTGCAGTCTCCCAGTCGCTCGCGGCATGGATCCGTACGTGGCTCTGGAGCTGGGCCGGGCGGAGACCTTGGATGAAGCTCCGGAGGGCGAGCTTCTCTACCGCCTCCGGTGCGAAATCCGGGTAGCTGCGCCGGGTTAGCAGCCGTATGTCTGCAGCATAGGTTCCTAGGCTTTCCTGGTTGCTTCTACGGCGGCGGGTCAGCTGTTCCTGGGCGTGCTCAGCGTCCACCATTCTCCCAAATCGTCTCTGGAGCGCCCCTTGTAGCGCTGGCCAGCTGTAGCGCTCCTCAGGCAGGAGATCAGAAAGCGTGCAGAGAGCTCTCCCTTCCAAGGCCAGCGCGACTTGCACGGCGGTTTCCTCTGGTGACCAGCCGTTCAGCGCAGCGGCCAGCTCGACCTGGGTCAGGTAGTCATCCAACGTGGCCTCGCCGTTGAAGCGGGGAATCTTGGCCCGCTGCCTAACAGATGGGATGGCCGCCTCCTGATCGATCGTCACTCTCGATCGCCGTGGGATCGCCAGCCCGTCCTGTCCTGAAAAGGGCAGAATGTGGGGCTGGTTTGCTCTGCTCTGCCCGCTCTGTCTTGAAAAAGACAGAAGGCGGGGTGCGCTGGCCCTGTCAGGTCCGCCGCCGCTTTGTTCGTCCCGGCTCCTGGCTCCCGGGGGTGGTGTCTCGGTCCCATCGTCCATCATCAGCTGAGCAATGAACTGCTCCAGCTGCTGGATCTCCATTCTGATCCTGGCATCCATCTGCTCCATCCCACTTCTGACACCAATGTAACGTGCGCGCCCAACTGCAAGTAGGGTGCTCATATTGAGTTCGCTACACTACTCCCCTCTGGTTGTCAACATCGTCCCGATGTCAGCGCCCCATTACTGCTTTGGACAGGAGATCCCACTTCTGACACCAGTGTAACGTGCTGCTCGACATGGCGACGTCCCACCGGGAGATTTGAACTCACGCCTCCCGCTCCGGAGTCCCGCACCCTACCTGTGTCGCCAATAGGGTCAACCCACTTGGCAAGCCAAGTAGGGTGCTCATATTGAGTTCGCTACACTACTCCCCTCTGGTTCTCGACATCGTCCCGATGTCAGCGCCCCATTACTGCTTTGGACAGGAGATCCCACTTCTGACACCAGTGTAACGTGCTGCTCGACATGGCGACGTCCCACCGGGAGATTTGAACTCACGCCTCCCGCTCCGGAGTCCCGCACCCTACCTGTGTCGCCAATAGGGTCAACCCACTTGGCAAGCCAAGTAGGGTGCTCATATTGAGTTCGCTACACTACTCCCCTCTGGTTCTTGACATCGTCCCGATGTCAGTGCCGCACCACAGCTTGGGAACCAGTAAATCCCACTTCTGACACCAGTGTAACGTGCTGCTCGACATGGCGACGTCCCACCGGGAGATTTGAACTCACGCCTCCCGCTCCGGAGTCCCGCACCCTACCTGTGTCGCCAATAGGGTCAACCCACTTGGCAAGCCAAGTAGGGTGCTCATATTGAGTTCGCTACACTACTCCCCTCTGGTTCTCGACATCGTCCCGATGTCAGCGCCCCATTACTGCTTTGGACAGGAGATCCCACTTCTGACACCAGTGTAACGTGCTGCTCGACATGGCGACGTCCCACCGGGAGATTTGAACTCACGCCTCCCGCTCCGGAGTCCCGCACCCTACCTGTGTCGCCAATAGGGTCAACCCACTTGGCAAGCCAAGTAGGGTGCTCATATTGAGTTCGCTACACTATGTATATTTCCTGCTGGGCGGCACGGTGGAAGAGTGGTTAGCACTGCGGCAGTACAGTAACTCACCCTTGGCTGGGGGATCCTGGGTTCGATCCCAGCCCCCGACCAACAGTGATCTGTGTGGAGTTTGCATGTTCTCCCCATGTCTGCGTGGGTTTAGTCCGGGATTTCTCGGACTAGTCCGGGATTTCTCCGGTTTCCTCCCACATGCCAAAAACATGCATGTTAGGTTAACTGGCATCAAACTGGGGATTCTAAATTGTCCTTAGGTCTGACTGTGAGAGTGAATGATTGTCTGTCTCTCTGTGTTGGCCCTGTGATGGACTGGCGATCTGTCCAGGGTGGACCCTGCCTCTCGCCTAAAGATGCTGGGATAGGCTCCAGCCCCCCCCCCCCCCACCACCACCACCGTGACCCGAAAAGGATTAAGCAGAAGAAGATGATGGAAGATAGTTCCTGCTGTTAAAAATTATTCAATACAGCCAATGAAAGGTAAACAATTATGAAATGTTAGTGGCATACTTGCAGTGCACCTGATTCTGACAAAATATGCTAAACCAGTAGCTATATGTATTGGTTTGTCATGGGGTATGGTATTCTGATAAAGTATGGTAAAATGGCAGAACACCAGCTAGAAGCAACTCAGCTAATGGCTAACTGACGTAAGAGGGACGGTGGAGCTGAACAGCTGAAGTCTATTTCTTAAAGTGGCAGGCTATAAATCAGAACATTTGAAGTAAGCCAAGAAAAGTAAAAAACACAAACGATATGTGAAAAACGACACGTCACAGTGATCAGCTGATGCTTCTGAAGATGACTGCAGATGCCAATCGAAACACGTTGAGGTAAAAAACAAACTCCTACCTTTCTGTTTGAAAGAAAGAAACAGTAAATTAATTATAGGGAAAAATAGACTAAATGAACATACTTGAGTAAAATAAAAAAACACATTTGCTTCAATAATTAAAAAATTAAAGAAAATGTGAACGAAATACAGTATATCACAAGCACTTCATTAAGACATGAGTGAGCTGTTAAAATGTGTAAAAAGTGCAGTTAATGAGCCCTTTAAAGGTCCTGTCTCCTGTCAAACAAAAGAAGAAAACAATTTCCCATATCCCATATGTGGACTTTCATATTGGTTGAATGTAATACATGGGAGTAGGGCTGTCATGGTAGAGGAATTTCCTCTGCAGTGACGGTGGATAGCACAACACCACGATATGCAGATATGTTATTGCCAATGTTTTTAGGACCCTGTGGTCTCATAATTTAAACAGGGTTCATAACTTATGTGTCAAATGATAGAAGCTGTGAGAAACTCACTGCAGCTCCGCTCTTAACTTTATGTGTGTGTAACAATTGTGCGGAGCTCCAGTCTTTCTAGGCATGAACTGCTGATTCTGCTAAAAAAAAAAAATCATTTTCATAAAGCAGTGGCGGGAACTCCAGTATTTAACTACGGCATGTGTGGACTGGAGACTGCAGCGACATTCAGCTTATTTAACCAAGACAGCCTACGTACAGGACCCTGTGTGGTTCTTGTCTCCGTGATTTTTGGATTTTTGCCGCTGTCCAAAAAAATCACATTCAAACAAGCAAAGCACTATGCAGTAGTTGTTTCACTATCAGAGTTCAATTGTCAGGATCATACACACTCTGCTCATAAGGAGATAACATGCTTCGTGCCCTTTCAGTGCTCACTGTCACGGCTGTATTTAGCAAGGAGTCCAAACACTTCAACCACTGACTGCCTGCTGAAGTCCGTCTGGAGAGAGAGTGTCCTGCCCAGTGCTGTTAAAGTTTCGACAGTACCGGGTGCAAACATGCTGTTGGCAATAAAAATACACTTTACATGTATTTTAACGAGATGTAAAATACACTTTACATATCATTGTTCGAGATTTAGCCACACACACAAAAAAAATGTGAATACCGTGGTTGTTGCGGTTGCTCATTTTCCTCCGCAATAGGCTTGTCCATAGTGCAGTATTACATAATTGCGGTTATCGTGACAGCCCTACATGGGAGTTATTTCAACAAATTTTCAGGACATCCCACAACTTCAGTCTCAACAAATTATGAAAATTTTAACAGTTGTACCTTTATGGACCTCTTTCACAATGTAATGTACTTCCGCATTCCAGTCCTCCTGCATTTCCGGTTCCACTTTCATTACATTTTCCCATTCTCTGGTACTTTCTTGTCAATAAATCAATTGTATCACGTTCACTTATCATTGTGCATACTGGAAATAGTGTACAGGTAGATGGTTTTCTCTTTATAAAGTTTGTATTTCACATTTTGATCGTTAAACAGCCCAGTATGTAACCATACTGGGCTGTTTTAGTTCTCCAGTTAGCTTAGCATAGCACAGCTATTATATTGCTTGTCTCTTACCACTCTAAATACCACTGCATGGGCTGTAATATACATGTGTAATGGACATGTATTATGCAAAATCTTCGTACGAGCTCATTCATGTTCATTTGGGTCCATGCAGTGTTGCTAGGAGTGAGTCAAAGTTTATTACGAGAATAAATAACAGATTAGCAACTGGAAGCTAACTAAGCTAATATCAATAACAGTAGTTTAGTTTAATGTTTATTTGAAAGGGACATTACATACTAATGAATATTAATACAAATGTAAGTATGCCAGATTTAGCAATATTACTAATTTACATCCGTAGTCCAGTAATAGTAACATCAATAACCAAGAGATTCTACATACACAGAGTAACATTAAAACAAGTCAGGTAACAACTGGGAGTCGCACGTATTGTAGCGAACTCAATATGAGCACCCTACTTGGCTTGCCAAGTGGGTTGACCCTATTGGCGACACAGGTAGAGTGCGGGACTCCGGAGCGGGAGGCGTGAGTTCGAATCTCCCGGTGGGACGTCGCCATGTCGAGCAGCACGTTACACTGGTGTCAGAAGTGGGATGGAGCAGATGGATGCCAGGATCAGAATGGAGATCCAGCAGCTGGAGCAGTTCATTGCTCAGCTGATGATGGACGATGGGACCGAGACACCACCCCCGGGAGCCAGGAGCCGGGACGAACAAAGCGGCGGCGGACCTGACAGGGCCAGCGCACCCCGCCTTCTGTCTTTTTCAAGACAGAGCGGGCAGAGCAGAGCAAACCAGCCCCGCATTCCGCCCTTTTCAGGACAGGATGGGCTGGCGATCCCACGGCGATCGAGAGTGACGATCGATCAGGAGGCGGCCATCCCATCTGTTAGGCAGCGGGCCAAGATTCCCCGCTTCAACGGCGAGGCCACGTTGGATGACTACCTGACCCAGGTCGAGCTGGCCGCTGCGCTGAACGGCTGGTCACCAGAGGAAACCGCCGTGCAAGTCGCGCTGGCCTTGGAAGGGAGAGCTCTCTGCACGCTTTCTGATCTCCTGCCTGAGGAGCGCTACAGCTGGCCAGCGCTACAAGGGGCGCTCCAGAGACGATTTGGGAGAATGGTGGACGCTGAGCACGCCCAGGAACAGCTGACCCGCCGCCGTAGAAGCAACCAGGAAAGCCTAGGAACCTATGCTGCAGACATACGGCTGCTAACCCGGCGCAGCTACCCGGATTTCGCACCGGAGGCGGTAGAGAAGCTCGCCCTCCGGAGCTTCATCCAAGGTCTCCGCCCGGCCCAGCTCCAGAGCCACGTACGGATCCACGCCGCGAGCGACTGGGAGACTGCAGTGGCAGAAGCAGAGCGGGTGGAGCTGCTGATGAATCACACAGTTGAAGCGCCAACGCACAGACAGAGAACCTTCCAGGCCACGATGGAGAGCGAGGAGGAAGAGGAGGAATTACGGCAGACCACGGCGGCACGTCCCCGGAGAAGAACGCCCCTCGCCGGCGTTAAACTAGAGCGAGGTGGCGTGAACGGGAACAGGCCGCCTCCCGCAGATGTTTCCCCCGAGGAGCCGGCACCACGCGTGGGCCGAATTGGACACTCTCCAGGGATCTATCTACAGTGCAGCTTGGGGAAGACGTCGATCCGGGCCCTGATTGACACCGGCTCTACAATCTCCCTGGTTCGACCCGGTGTGCTGCCGGGCACAAACAAGACGGCCCCATGGGGGTGGGAACCCACCAAGCGCTGCGTCACCACGGCTACCGGTGAGCGCGCCAGACTGGGGGGGCGGAGAGTTTTGGTGGTGGGGGTGGCCGGTCAGAACATAAGACACCCGTTCTGGCTGGCTGACATCCAAGACCCCTATATTATTGGACTAGACCTGCTCACAGCCTGGAACGCCAAGATCGACACCGCGGGACCGTCCCTCCAGCTGGGAAACCGGACCATCACGCTCCACAGCAGAACCCAGAGAAGGAACATGGGGGCCTGCGCGATCGAGGGATCGCCAAGACAAACCGGACCAGGCAGGCCACCGCGAGGACTGGACATGATGACATCACCAGCGCGGACAGAGGGAGCACGAACGCACACAAGGACAGCAAGGGGAGGGGTCAACGTGTCAGCAGAGACGCAGCAGGCGGTGGAGGAATTATTTCAGCGGAGCTGCAGCGGGCTGGACCCGGAACAGGGACGCCAGCTGCGGGAGCTATTGGACTGTTTTATGGGTGTTTTCGCCGCGAAGGATGAGGAATGCGGCCGGACCGGGTTGGTGCAGCACGAGATCGACACCGGTGAGGCCAGGCCGATTCGACTCCACCCACGCCGGCTGCCCTTTTCAAGGCGGGCAGCGGCGGAACAAAAAGTGCGAGAAATGCTGGAGGCAGATGTCATTGAGCCCTCCAGCAGCCCCTGGGCGGCGCCGGTGGTGCTGGTCAAGAAGAAGGACGGGTCGTGGCGGTTCTGTGTGGATTACCGACGCCTGAACGACGCCACCAGGAAAGATTCCTACCCCCTGCCCCGCATCGATGACGCACTGGACCACATCGCCGGCTCCAGCTGGTTCAGCTCGCTGGATCTACGCAGCGGCTATTGGCAGGTAGAGCTGTCACCTGAGGCCCGCCAGAAAACAGCCTTCTCCATCGGGCAGGGACTGTACCAGTTTAAAGTGATGCCGTTTGGACTCTGCAACGCTCCGGCCACCTTTGAGCGCTTGATGGAGCGAGTGCTGGCTCACGTGCCCCGGAGTCGCTGCGTTGTTTACCTGGATGACCTGCTGGTGCATGCAGCTGATTTTGACAGCGCCCTGTCAAATCTCCGAGAGGTGCTGGGAGCCATCCAACAGGCGGGGCTACGGTTACACCCTAAGAAATGCCACCTGTTCCGGCGGGAGACCACCTTTTTGGGCCACATCGTCAGCGCAGCGGGGGTCGCCACCGACCCGGAAAAAGTGGCAACAGTGAGAGACTGGCCAGTGCCGCGGAACGTTGGAGAACTGAGGAGTTTTCTTGGATTGGCCTCCTATTATAGGAGGTTTGTGAAAGACTTCGCCACCATCGCCAGCCCGCTGCATCAGCTGACGCAGAAAGGACGCCCGTTCCAGTGGAGTGACAGCTGTGCTGCTGGTTTCTCCCAGCTTCGCGCAGCGCTCATCAGAGCCCCCATCCTGCAGTATCCCGACCCGAACCGCCCTTTCATCGTGGACACGGACGCCAGCAACCAGGGCATCGGGGCGGTGCTATCCCAGGAGGGAGAGCATGGAGAGCAGGCAGTCGCTTTCTTCAGCCGCACTCTCAGCAGAGCCGAGAGAAATTACTGTGTGACTCGCAGGGAGCTGCTGGCTGTCATTCAAGGACTGCGACACTTCCGCCTGTATGTGTACGGTGGGAGGTTCCAGCTCAGGACGGACCACGCTTCCCTGACCTGGTTGTTAAATTTCAAAGAACCGGATGGACAGTTGGCGAGGTGGCTGGAGGCACTGCAGGATTATAATTTCCAGATTGTGCATCGGGCAGGCTGCCTCCATGCCAACGCTGACGCGCTGTCTCGGCGCCCCTGCGCGACAGAGGAGTGTCGTCACTACCAACGGGCTGAAGATCGGGACCAAACCGCCCCACGGGCTGCCGCTCTCCGAGCCGCTGCGAGCAGGAATAACGCAGCGACGCACAGCCCCTCAGATGATCAGGCAGTTCTCCCCAGCGATGACGTCACAGAGGTTCTTGGCACGCAGCAGCTGCAGAGCGAGCAGGACAGAGACCCGGTCATTTCGCGGGTTCGGCAGTGGCTGGACGCAGGACAGCGGCCCGCCTGGGAGGTTGTGTCACCGCTGGACCCAGAGACTAAGGCCCTGCACTCCCAGTGGGCCAACCTCCGCTGCTACGAGGGCGTGGTGTATCGACAGTGGCACACTCCAGCTGGGCAGCAGCACGTCTGGCAACTGCTAGTTCCTCGTCGACTCCGGCCCAAAGTACTCCAGCTGGTTCATGGGGCGGTAGGAGCGGGCCACTTCGGAGTGACAAAGACGCTGCAGCGCCTTCGGGCCCGGTTCTACTGGCCCGGTTGTCATCAGGACGTGGAGCTCCACGTTCATCGCTGCGACACATGCACAGCTCAGAAGGGACCAACTCAGCGATCCCACGCTCCCCTGCAGCAGTACCGGGTGGGAGCACCGATGGAGCGAGTGGGAGTGGACATCCTGGGCCCTTTCCCGACCACGGACCGGGGGAACCGCTACGTGCTGGTCGCGATGGATTATTTCACTAAGTGGCCAGAGGCGTACGCGGTCCCGGATCAGAGCGCCGCTACGACGGCATCAAAGCTGGTGGATGAAATGTTCTGTCGGTTTGGCGCACCGGAGGAGCTGCACAGCGATCAGGGTCGGAACTTCGAGGCGGAGGTCTTCGGAGAGGTCTGCAAACGGCTGGGCATCCGGAAGACCCGGACCACCCCACTGCATCCACAGAGCGACGGCCTGGTCGAACGATTCAACCGGACCCTCACCACCCAGCTCGCTATCCTAGTGGACCAGCGACAGCGAGACTGGGACCTGCACCTGCCTTTTGTTTTGTGGGCGTACCGGACGGCAGCTCAGGAATCTACCCGGTGCACCCCTGCGGCGCTCATGTTTGGACGCGAGCTGCGCACACCGGTGGATTTGGTATTCGGTTGCCCCCCTGAGCCGGAGGTGGAGGGAAGACCCGGATTGGATTATTTTTTTTGTTTGAAAGAACGTCTCCACACGGTGCACGAGCTGGCTCGAGAGGCCCTGGCAGCGGCAGGGGGTCGGCAGAAGCGAGCGTACGACTCCCGCTGTCAGGGGAGGGACTTTGCACCGGGAGATCGAGTCTGGGTTTTCTGCCCTGAGAGGAAGAGAGGACGATCACCGAAGCTGGCGAGCCAGTGGTCGGGGCCATGTGTGGTCCTGGAGAGACTGTCAGATGTGGTGTACAGGGTGAGGCTTAGAAAAAGGGACCGGGTTGTGGTCCTTCATCGTGACCGTCTCGCCCCGTATCGGCCATCTGCACCGCTGGTGGACGAACCGGAGCTTCCATCCCGGCCCGATACCCCGACCGAGACCCAGATGGACACTAGGGGGCCTGTACGTGTTGGCCGCCGGCGCCGAAGACCGCCCCGACACCTGGATGAGTTTGTATTGGACTTTTAAATTGGACTTTAATTTTTCTGGGGACAGAAACCAGTCCGGGGGGGGGGGGGGCAGTGTAACGTTGGGGCCATGTTAAGTGAATTTCCCAGCATGCTTTGCCAGATGAAAACGTTATGTGTGTGTTAAATGTGTTATTTCTGAGTTATACTGCTGTGTCATTATAACTGCATTATGATGACCCAGCAGTGTTTAGCAGGATTAGGGCAAGATGTATCTGTGTGTGTAACCATGATTGAAACAGGGGTCTGTGAGAATGACCTCCCCTCCACTCTGTAGCACAGAGGCAGGTTGGGGGTTGGGGTGTGTGAAAAATAAATCAGGTTGATCACAGCCATCTGCTCCATTGTCTTTGTGTGAACCCTGCAAACGTCACACTGGTGTCAGAAGTGGGATCTCCTGTCCAAAGCAGTAATGGGGCGCTGACATCGGGACGATGTCGAGAACCAGAGGGGAGTAGTGTAGCGAACTCAATATGAGCACCCTACTTGGCTTGCCAAGTGGGTTGACCCTATTGGCGACACAGGTAGAGTGCGGGACTCCGGAGCGGGAGGCGTGAGTTCGAATCTCCCGGTGGGACGTCGCCATGTCGAGCAGCACGTTACAGTATGTTTAGGTGAATTTCACAAGTCTATTACAGCCCTCGCAGGGCGATTACTAAAACGCGGAACAAACGGTATGGTACAGAATGTTCTATCAGCATTCTGTACAGAACATGTTCCTTACGGGATGTCAGCCACTCCTGCCTGCTATCAGTTCTATGTCAATGTGCCTTCTTATGTGTTCTACATGGAGCGGTCCTACTAACTAGCAGTGCCAAGTGTGCTACGAACACGTACATGCAACGCTTGATATGGAACCGTCCATACAGAATGCTAGCAGTCCTGCTACAGAGATCACCATGAGGTTTGTTTGTTTTTTTAAACAATGTTTCAAGAAGACATTAAAAAACTGTTGCTGAAATGTGTAAAATGCCAAGCAAAGCATGACAGATAAATCACAAAAACTATACACATTTTTTTCCAGGAGGTCCAGTTTTATTAAAAAATGCTTTATAAAGAACCTGTCCCTGTAAAATGACAAGCAAAATGTAAAAGATACATCACAAAAAGCATATTTTTCCCAGGAGACACCAAAAGTTTCGTATACAGAATGTTTTGCACTGATGGAACGAACGTAGCAGGACTAACAGTGCTGCATGGATACAACTGGGCAACCTGCCAGCCAACGAGCCTTATGGTATGTGTTTATGCTGGAATTACCTGCTGGACAGACGAGGCGAGGTGACTGGGAAAACAGTTTTATTGAGCTCACTCGCACAATGACAGCTACCGACAGCTACCGACAGATGAGTGGCTAAGCTCAGGCGAAAGAGAGAGATAAGATGGCCGACCCAACTTTATGTAGGGTGGGGCGGAGGCGCCACCTGGCGGTGTGTGCCCATCTTACACTTACAGACTAAATTCATATCTCACATTTTCCCTCCCCTTTAAAAAAATTCCAAAACCACTCACTCAATTAGACCCTCCCCAATCATGCACTAACAAACAAAAACTAATGTTTCTAAATGGCCTAACGCATTCACACAACAAAACCTAAAATGGGCAGGACGGGTGGACTGCCGTCCTGCCCACACGACAAGGTGGATTATTCCGCCACCTGCTAAACTAAAGTCCATAAATAACTAAAACTGTATACCGTGTTCCTAAACTAAGACAGATAAAAACAAAATAATCCCTTATATAATATTCTTAACAAAATTAACATTCAATATATAACATTCTCTCTTTTTTTTACAACAACCACACCAACACAACAGCAACAACAGAACTTCAATGTATACTATGTACAACCCAAGTCTTTAAACAAGAAGGACAAAACTGGCATGGGGGCCCAGGGCACCCTCTCCACAGATGCGCCCCTGGAAACTGTCAGTCTCCGGGGTGAAGGCTGGCCCTCCAGATGCTGAAGCTGCTCCTCCTCACCATCGGCCTCGTCCCACATCCAGCCTCGTCTCCTAGCATCTTCTCCCGGACACGCCAAAGCTGATTTGCACACCACACCGAGCCATCAGACAGCCTGAAGTGCGCGGCGCCCAGTTTCTCCATTATGCACAGACACTCCCAATGCTCCTCGGGTCGTTGTCTGGCCCGTCTCCACTACGGACATTCCTCATCTCGGCTCTGAACCCAATCCAGGACCCTCAACAGGGCCCGGCTCGGCACGTTGTTGTCGAGCACGCTGATCCTCCGTGCTTCTCGGTCCTATCCCAACCTCTTCTCATACCGTTGCAACGTTCACCATCATAGCATCTGGGGCCAGCTCATTAGTGTCGCTCATCAGTCTAGGTACCGACCCTGGGCGAAACTGGTCCTTCCTGATCGCTGTGGCGCACGGTGGTTCTTTGGAAGTTTGTCAGGGGCAGGCGGAGTGATTTTTTTTCCGTGGGCTCTCCAGGTTAAATCCATGTCAGACCCTGGCAAAATGGTTCATGTCATCGCATCTGTTACAACATTCCCCTCTTGCCGGACAGTTCTTAGCCTTTTTGCACTGCATCTTACACCCACAGCCCATACAGAGAGACTTTCCCAGGGCTTCCCCCCCAGCCAGCAGCATTGGCTTCCATCTCCTCTCCGTCCAAACTATCTTCACTCTTCAGGTCTGTGGCATCCACCACGACAAGAGGCTCCAGCGGCTGCTGTGACCGGCGCCTGGCCAGCTCCACAGCCAGCCTGTCCACGGCTTCTATTTGGAGGGCCAGCTTGACTGTTCTGGCTAACGTGAGCTCACTTGGCGCCATAAGTAGCTTAGCTCGCAATGTGGCACTACAGGAATGCTCTGCCAGCTGGTCACAAATCATTTCCCCCTCCAGTGCTCCGAAATGGCACTCGCTAGCAAGCTGCCTCAAATCGGTGATGAACTGCCAGACGAGTTCACCCACCTGCTGGTGCCACTGCTGAAAACAGATTCTCTGGACCGTCACATTATCCGGGGTGTCAAAATGGCCAGCTAGCAACTTTGCTACCTCCTCGCAGGTGTCGGCAGCACCGAGCGTTAGCAGGATACGCTTCTATGCCCAAGCTGTGAACCAGTAGTGCCCGGGCTCTCTGCTTGTTGAGCTCCCCAAGACCCCGTGCAACAACGTAGTTCTGGTAGGCCTCGTACCACCTGGGCCAAGGCACTGGCAGCTGTCTGGGTGCCTCAAGGAACAGGCGAATAGGGACCATGCACACCTCCATGGTTTATTCTCGTCGCCAATATTATGCTGGAATTACCTGCTGGACAGACGAGGCGAGGTGACTGGAAAAACACAGCTTTACTGAGCTCACTCGCACACTGACAGCTACTGACAGCTACTGACAGATGGGTGGCTAAGCTCAGGTGAAAAAGAGAGATAAGATGGCCAACCTGGCTTTATGTAGGGCGGGGCAGAGGTGCCACCTGGCGGTGTGTGTCCATCTTACACTTACATATTAACTCCATATCTCACAGTATGTTCATTAATTTCTAATTGCATGTATTTATTCATTGATGATTGCACGTACGGAACATGTTCTGGGACACGTACAGAACGAACATAGCAGGACCACTAGCGTTCCATAAGGAAGGCTCTAACGTTACATGTACACGTTCGAAGCACACTTGACACGTTAGCTAGTAGGACTGACAGCAGGCAGGCTTGATTGACGTCCCATACAGAACATGTATGGAACATGTTCCGTATGGAATGCCGACAGAACATGTTCCATACAGAACGTCGACAGAATGCAGATGGAACATTCTGTACCATACTGTTCATTCTGTGGTTTTTGTAGGCACCCCCCATGCAGTGGTTTTTGGAATGGCACAGGCATGAACGAGCACAACAGCTGCTAGCCGCTAAGTTAACTGGCGAACTATTAAATGGCTCAGTATGGTTACAAAAACAATCAAAATGTGAATCAAGCTTTATAAAGCAAAAACAATCTGTCTGCACACTATTTCCAGTATGTACAATGATAAGTGAAAGTGATAAAACTGATTTATTGGTGAGAACGCAGCAGGGAATGGGCAAATATAATAGAAGCAGAACTGGAGCTGCTGAGACCAGAATGTAGGAGTAGTCCGTCACTCTACATTGAGCAAGAGGTCCATATCTCAAGAACTACATTTCTTGCTGTCAAAATGTATAAAAAGATCTGTTATTCAACAAACTAGGTTGTCATGTCAGCAAAAATGGTAAAAGAGCATCTGGGTTACACACTCAACCATGTTTAGTCCTTCTGAAACCATATTAGTACACGCAGCAGACTTGAAACCTTTTTATAGTGTTGATATGAAAACACTCATTATTAGACAGATGCACTGGTTTTTGGGTGGCAACATTGTTTCAGGTCAGATTTTTATTCAACCATAACTCTTATTTCTTTTTTAATTTGAAGCACAAAGACTCTTCTTTCTTGGGATAAAAACAATTCTTTATGCAACTCCTTCATTTTTAGTTTCCATCCCAAATATGGGACTAATTTGATATTAGTGAATAATGCAATTCATCAACATCAGACCAATTTAACTTGCTTCTACTCAGAATATTAGCTTAAATTTGTTCTGTTCATTAAACCTTTATTAATCTTTACTAATTATTAATCATCAAATACACTGAACATACACAGTAGTAAATTCATTTCATCCTAAACAGTAACATTTTTTGTACACTCTGAATCTCTATACAAATACAGTTCCAGTTTTTCCCTCAGACTTGTACACCGCAGGAAGGCAGCAGTGATGCCACGACCACACCAAGGACAGAAGACAAACCAAACCCTCAGCTGCCAGAACTGTCAGATTGAGGCAAAAACTGGAAGAGTACAAGCAGTACTTAACTTCCTAACCCTAACCCTTAACTAGTAAGCAGCTCAGTTATTCAGCAGCATACGAGGAGGGGGCTGAAAAGTTTGTAGTGGTCAAATTTGACTAAATATGGTTTATTTTTCAACCGCAGGGATTCAAGCGCTGCAACATCGATACAAGAAGTGTGTGGAGCGAAGGGGGGACTATGTTGAAAAACAGACTGTTAGGATCTGTGCAGGGGCGGAGGACCCTGCTCACATTAAGTTTATCATTATCATTGTTTTCCTGGGTTGTCATTATTATTATTATTATGGGCCATTAGGTGGATTATGGTTATCATGGGTTTTGGTGGCATTATCCTTTGTTCAAGGGCGGCGCGGTGGCGGAGTGGTTAGCACTGCGGCAGCACAGCAACTCACCCTTGGCCGGGGCATCCTGGGTTCGATCCCAGCCCCCAACCAACAGTGATCTGTGTGGAGTTTGCATGTTCTCCCCGTGTCTGCGTGGGTTTACTCTGGGATTTCTCCGGTTTCCTCCCACATGCCAAAAACATATAAGTTAGGTTAACTGGCATCAAACTGGGGATTCTAAATTGTCCTTAGGTCTGACTGTGAGAGTGAATGGTTGTCTGTTTCTCTGTGTTGGCCCTGTGATGGACTGGCGATCTGTCCAGGGTGGACCCTGCCTCTTGTCCAAAGATGCTGGGATAGGCTCCAGCCCCCCCGCGACCCGAAAAAGATTAAGCAGAAGAAGATGGATGGATCCTTTGTTCGTTTCATTAGGTCTCATGTGTTTTCCCTGCCTGACTCAGTTAATTATGATTATTATCAGTGGTAGCTCGAGCAGGTTCATTTTGTCTTCTTTCTCAATTATTAGTTTTTGTTGTTTTTTTTTCTTATTTCAGACAAAAACAGGAAGATGGTTTTTTACCTTTACATGTTTCGACTGGTGACTGCAGTCTTCCTCAGAAGTGTCTGACACTTCTGAGGAAGACTGCATTCAACAAAAAACTAATGTGGATATTTATGGTTGTCTTGGTTCTGTCTCCCTTCATCCTCTGTTCATGTCTCTGTGCGTTTCCTGTCAGTGACTGTATGTGTTGCCCTGCCTGTCCTGTTTTCCCACATCTGCCATCGCTGTTCTCCCCATGTGTCAGCTGTAAATCTTGATTAGCGTCTTCACCTGCTTGGTATTGATTGATCACCCATTGCTTTATTTAAACCCGTGTCTGCCTTTATTCTGTCTGGAATCCTTGAATGTCATTTTGCGTGAGTACACGCTCCATGTCTTGTTCCAGTCTTGTCTAGCCTGTATCCTGCCAAGCTTAATATTATTTGGATTTTTGTCAAGTCTTGTTCTTGAGCCCTCGAGCTGTGTCAGGGTTTGACCAGCTCAAAATGAAACTTTAAAACTTTATGTCCAGCGTCTGGACCCTGAATTCTGCCCCGGAGGGACACTCAGTGTTGACAGAAGGACACCAGCAGTATGGACCAAGTGGACGCAAAGTTTTCTTAATGGGCCTCAATGAGGAAGTTTGGGCTGCTTCTCTCATCGAGGACCTCATCGAGGATGCCCGCACCTCCCGCATGCCGGAAAAAGCCCTCATGTTCCTTAGAGGTGCTGAGCAGATGATTGAGGCTATTCTATCCCTGTAAAACTACTCCCAGCTCCCCGTATTCCTGCGCTCCATGACCAACTTGCAGTGAATGCTCCAGAGGTTGGTGAAGCCGTGGCAGAAGAGGAGCAGTGGGAGGAGAGATCAACATGAGCCAAAGGACGCGGCTTGCGCCATCACCGGGGAAAAGAGCAGTTTGGCTTCTCATTTCCGACGGAGGTGCTTCAGGCTTCCGTGTCCTCCTCCTTCAACTCAGCACCACACCAATGTGCAGTGGCACCTCATCGGGCGACCCACGTCATCTCCCAGGAGGGATCACCCGACTCCTCCGCGGCAGCAGAACAGGAACAATGGCAAGTACCCTCTTATTTTTTTACCACCTACTAATGAAAGGGCTTGCCTTGTTCCCACGGAGGAGCTCAGCTATAGCCACCTACCTACAGCAGCGTAGAGGCAGGCTCATCAGTTGGTATCAGCGAAGCCCAATCTGAGGGAGGACGTCCCTGCCTTCCTAAATGACTTCCTGCTGTCCAAGGAGTACTCCTTCATGCCAGAGGAGGACAAGCCGTCGTGTGTTTCAGAGGTCGGAGAGCTTTCGTCGTGTATTCCAGAGGCAGGTGAGCCTCTATCTGCTGTCCCTGAGGCCAGCGCGCCCACGTCGCCTGTTCCTGAGTTTGGCACACCTCAGTCAACAGCTCCAGAGGTCAGTGCGTTCCAACCATCAGCGCCTGAAGTCTACACACCCCAAACATCTACTGGCGTAGGTGTAGTGTGGCCAACTACTGAACGGAGGGTCAGGGGTTCGATTCCCACTCTGTCTGCAGTCTGCATGTCGAAGTGTCCTTGAGCAAGCCATTGAACCCCCAGTTGCTCCTGGTGGGTCAGGCCAGCGCTTGTGTATGGCAGCTCCACCACCATCAATGTGTGAATGTGTGTGTGAATGGGTGGATAGCAGAATCTGTAAAGTGCTTTGGTCATCTAGAGATGAGAAAAAGTGTGATATAAGTGAACACCATTTACTCCAGCGGCCGAAGCCGCCACTCCTGCAGCTCATCATGAGGTTGTCACTCCAGCAGCAGGAGACCAGGAGTTAAGGCAAGTACCTTTTCCATTATTTTCTACAACCATTTTAGAAAAGACTTGCCTTACTCCTAGTGGGGGGACCCTAACGCAGAGTCCACCAGCTCTTGGGCCCTCCCACCAGTCTCTGCTGCTAATGACTGTGGTGTCACCTCACTGACTGCCTGTTCTTCTCCCTTGTCCAAAGTGGTCACGTCGAGGATGGAGCCGCAGGAGGACCACATTCCAACTGTCAAGCCAGAGGTCAGTGGACCTCCACCCAATATACCAGAGACCGGGGGGTCTCTACCTGCCGTTCCAGGGGGCCCTTACCTGCTGTTTTCTAGGTCAGGGTGCCGCTGTTGCCTGCCTCTAAACCAAAAGCCCTGGTATTTTTGCTTCCAGAACTGGACGCCCCAGCATTATTTTTGCATCTAAAGCTTAAAACTCCTTTGTTGCTGCACCCCAAGCTCAGCGTCCCTGATCTTCCTTGCCTTGTACTCTGGTAGTCTAAGGACTTTGGTAGGCTGCCAGACCCTCCATGTACTCTGGTCTGGGGTCCCATGGACTTGGGTAGGCCCCTGACCCATTTTATTCTCTAGTCCAGTGGCCCTGGGACTATGCAAGACCACCTGAACTGCCTTGCCCTTTGGTCCGGTGGCCCTGGGACTTCGGTAGGCCACCTGACCTGCCTTGTTTTTGGTTTGTGGCCTGGGACTTTGATTTTACCCACAAACTGTTTTTTGTTTTGGAGTTTGTAGGGGGGAGAAGAATTAGTTTCCAGCCCACCTGGCCTTGCATCCCTACCGCCAGCCCTAGGAGGGTGATTTTTCTGTTTTTGGTGTTGCTCTGGGGTGTCTGGGATCCACCCTTGAAAGGGGGGGCTATGTTTGGATCTGTGCATGGGCGGAGGACCATGCCCACACTTTAAGTTCATTCTTGTTATTTTATGTGTTTATCATTATTCTTTTCCTGTGTTGTCATTATTATTATTATGGGCTATTAGGTGGATTATGGTTATCATGGGTTTTGGTGATATTATCCTTTGTTCCTTTCATTAGGTCTCATGTGTTTTCCCTGCCCGACTCTCAGTTAATTATGATTATTATCATGATGGTTGTCTTGGTTTTGACTCCCTTCATCCTCTGTTCATGTCTCTGTGCGTTTCCTGTCAGTGATTGTATGTGTTGCCCTGCCTGTCCTGTTTTCTCATATCTATTATCGCTGTTCTCCCCATGTGTCAGTTGTAAATCTTGATTAGCATCTTCACCTGTTTGGTACTGATATGATCACCCGTTGCCTTATTTAAACCCGTGTCTGCCTTTATTCTGTCTGGTGTCCTTGAATGTCATTTTGCATGAGTACACACTCCATGTCTCGTTCCAGTCTTGTCTAGCCTGTATCCTGTCAAATTTAATATTATTTGGATTTTTGTCAAGTTTTGTTTTTGAGCCCTCGAGCTGTGTCGGGGTTTGATCAGCTCAAAATAAAACTTGAAAACTTTACATTCAGCATTTGGTTCCTGAATTCTGCCTCGGAGGGGCACTCAGCATTGACATAAACCACATTTGATCAAATTTGACCAGTATGGACTTTTCAGCCCCCCCCCTTCCCGTATACCACAGTTGAATGAGTAGGGTTGTTTCAAGCTTCAGTAATACTGATATTACAGTGAATTTGAAAAGGAACAAATAGGTAGTATGTGCAGTCTCTGAGACTGCTCTATGAGCAGTGCAGACTGTAAAGTCTGACAGCAGCAGGGAGGGATAAAGTAGGGTTAGTAGTCAGGTTATATTAATATAAAATGCTTTCTCTTTATTTTTTCTCAGGACCGATCATAAATACATGTCTGACATCTGTAACAATCTAAGAAGAAAAAAATCACTTATGGTGACTTATGGTGATTTAATTCTGGGTAGACCATGGTGCCAATTGCTGTTTGTTTATATGCACCATATAAAAAGACACATAACCGTTTTTCCTCACTGTCTGACATTAAATCAGACTAAACTTTTCCTGTTTTAGGTCAGTTAGGATTACCAAAGTTATTCCTAGTTACTAAATATTTTTTTGAGAATTTTTTTATTACTTTCTTCCAAGTCTCTCACGTCTTTTCAGCTCCGACCACAAAGTTTCTATGGGACTAAGATCAGGACTTTGTGATGGCCACTCCAAAACATTGACTTTGTTGTCCTTAATCCACTTTGTAACTAATTTGGTGGTATGCTGAGGGTCATTGTCCATCTGGAAGACCCATTTGTGCCCAGGCTTTAACTTCCTGGCTGATGTCTTGAGATGTTGCTTCCTCATAATGTTCTTTCCTCATGATGCCATCTATTTTGTCAAGTGCACCAGTCCCTCCTGCAGCAAAACACCCCCACAACATGATGCTGCCATCCCCGTACTTTACAGCTGGGATGGTGTTCTCAGGCTTGCAAGCGTCCCCATTTTTCCTCCAAATGTAATGATGGTCATTACTGCCAAACAATCCCATTTTAGTTTCATCAGACCACAGGACATGTCTCCATAAATTAAGGTCTTTGTCCCTGTGTGCATTTGCAAACTGTAATCTGGCTTTTTAATGTTGCTTTTGGAGCAATGGCTTCTTCCTCTCTGAGTGTCTTTCAGCCCATGTTGGTACAGGACTCGTTTCACTGTGGATAATGACACTCTTTTACCAGCTTCAGCCAGCATCTTCACAAGGTTTTTTGCTTTGGTTCTGGGGTTGATACGCACATTTCACACCAAAACATGTTCATGTCTGGGACACAGCACCCGTCTCCTTCCTGAGTGGTATGATGACTGGACATTCCCCTGGTGTTTATACTTGTGTATAATTGAACAGATGAACGTGGAACCTTCAGGCATCTGGAAATTGGACCCAAAGATGAACCAGACTTGTGGAGGTCCATAATTCTCTTCCTGATATTAGTGGATGTAAATTTCTGACTTGGAAGAAAGTAATTTAAAAAATCTCTTAAACATTTTTAAGCAAATATAAAAAAATATTTATCAAACAGAAATAATTTTAGTAATCCCAACTGACAGGAAAGGTTTAGTCTGATTTATAATGTCAGACAGTGAGAAAAATGTTATCTGTGTGGTCTATATTAATCATATATTCCATAACCTACATATGTTTAAGCATGTGAGAATGTTTGGTGATTACATATGTAAGGCGACTTCACACCTCAGAACAGGACAAAGAGTCTCAACCGCCAGTGAAGATCAAAGAGCATCCGAGGCACTGCGGTGGAGACCGGATGGGTTGCCCTGACCTCCCAGGGCCAGGCGGAGGAGTACGAAGACAATGGGGGGATTAAGATAATGAGGGATGTCAGCTTTTGATATGCATGTCTTTTGTTATGTGCGAGTATAAGTTCGTAGAGCCGAAGGTGTTCGCTCCCTTACTTCTTCTGCTGCTGCACCTAGGTGAGACTTGTTTGAGGAGCTGATAATAAACTTTGGTTTATGAATCACATCGCCTCGTTATTTCAAGCTCCTCTACACTGGTGACCCTGACGCGAGGATGGACCAGAGGCGTTCCCCCGCGATCGACTCATCTGTGGCGACCCAGGCAGACGCCGGCGCCCATGCAGACAGGGGAACAGATGGACGACGTTCCCCCACGGCAGAAGTGATAGAGAGGGCTCAACCGAGCACCAGCGCCGTGGAGAGAGCCGAAGCAAGGCACTCTCACCCTGCGGACACATCAGTGACGGTCCACACAAACGCCGTCACCGTCAAGCTGCCAGACTTCTGGCAGGAAGACCCCGCCTCGTGGTTTCAGCAAGCTGAAGCCCAGTTTGCACTTGCGGGCATCACGGCTGACGATACAAAGTTCTATCACATCATCGCCAAACTCGACGCCGCCACTTCGAGATGTGCGCGGAGCATAATCCAGCGGCCGCCGGCCCAGGACAAATATAAAGAACTGAAAGCGACCATCGTGGCAAATTACGTCCCCTCAGCCGAGGAGAGAGCCGAGAGGATCCTGGCGGTCTACGGCCACAGAGGAGGCAGACCCAAGGCCCTCATGGAGGACTTGTTGCAACTTAAAGAAGAGGACAATGACAACTTCCTCTTCCATTTCATATTCCTCAGTACGCTGCCGCCACACATGAGAGGGACGCTTGCCAACATGCGATGCAGCACCCAGCAAGACTTCCGCACGCTGGCTCACGAAGCTCAACGGCTCGTCAACGCCTGCAAGGAGCAGACACCCACAGCAGCATCCGCAGACCTCAACGCTGATGTCCGGAGCCACGAGGAGCCACAAATCACCGAGCAGAATCAGCCCGCGGTGAAAGCGACACGGCCAGGACGCAACAGATGGAGCGACGTTTGTTATTTCCACCACCGCTTCGCCAAGAAGGCTTACAAATGCGTTCCCCCCTGCAAATTCACGATTTCGGGAAAATGCCGAAGCCGAGAGCCGTTAACAGCGGCGGTTCTCGGCGAAAAAAGCAAGCTTTTATATGTGACGGACGGACACACCGGCAAGCGGTTCCTTATCGACACGGGAGCTCAACTAAGTTTTGTCATGCCCTCCCAAGCAGACCGGGCCATGGGCCCCTGGGGCAATGGAGCGGTGGCAGCCAACGGCTCCATCATCGACACTTTTGGCGAAAAGAGCCTGCCCCTCTGCATCCACGGCCGCAACTACAGATGGACATTTGTTGTAGCGGCGGTGAGTTTTAACTTGTTGGGTGCAGATTTTTTGTGTGCACATGGGTTATTAGTTGATCTAGCGAACAGACGCTTGGTTAATGCACTGTCCTTTGCTTCTATTCCCTGCTCAGCTTGACTTTCTCCGCCACCCGTGCAGGCTAGCGTCACCACAGCAGGAGGTAAGTTTGATCAACTCCTCACCCAATTTCCAGCACTCACAATTCCCAAATTCTCAGCCACAGTGGCTAAACACGGGGTCGAACACTTTATTCCCACAACGGGCCCACCCGTTTTCGCCAAAGCTCGGCGCTTAGACGCGACCAAGCTCGCCATAGCTCGGGACGAGTTTACCACCCTTGAAAAATTAGGCATTATCAGACGCTCGAAAAGCCCCTGGGCATCACCACTTCACATGGTCCCGAAATCCGACGGTTCTTGGAGACCGTGCGGCGATTACCGCAGATTAAACAATGCGACAGCACATGACCGCTACCCAATTCCTCACATTCAAGATTTTTCACTACATCTGGTGGGTGCGCGCATTTTTTCAAAAATAGACCTGGTCCGCGGTTATCATCAAGTCCCAGTTCGAGCAGAGGACATTCCTAAAACAGTTGTAATAACCCCCTTCGGCCTTTTTGAATTTTTGCGGATGCCTTTCGGCCTCAAAGGCGCTGCTCAAACCTTTCAGCGGATGATGGACGCAATATTACGCGACCTCCCTTTTGTTTTCGTCTACCTCGACGATATGCTGGTAGCCAGCTCGTCTGAGGAAGAACACGAGCGGCATCTCACTATGGTTTTTCAGAGGCTAGAAGAGCACGGGTTAATAATCAATCCAGCCAAATGCAAATTCGGCGTGTCACAAATTGATTTTTTAGGACACAGAGTTTCTCCGAAGGGGGCAGTCCCACTGCCAGACAAAGTTCACACGATAAAAAGTTTCCCACGGCCACAAACGGTCAAATCGCTGCAAGAATTTTTAGGAATGGTTAATTTCTACAACCGTTTCCTCCCCCACGCAGCTCAGCTCATGCAGCCCCTATATGACGCGCTCAGAAAACAAAAAGCTTCCAACGCGGTCGAATGGACCCCGGAGCGCGAACGCGCCTTTGCGGAAGTAAAAAGTGCCCTAGCTAATGCCACATTGTTGGTTCACCCCGATCCCTCGGCCCGCATTGCGCTAACCACAGACGCTTCGGACCTGGCCATAGGGGCAGTTGTAGAACAACACGTCAGCAGAATCTGGCAACCTTTGGCATTCTTCAGCAAATCGCTAAACCAAACTGAGCATAAATACAGCACTTTTGACAGGGAGCTGCTAGCGCTTCATTTATCCATCCGCCACTTCCAGTTCTGGTTAGAAGGGCGGCGTTTCACGGCTTTTGTAGACCACAAACTGCTCACCTTTGCGATGGCTAAAATTTCCGAACCGTGGTCAGGCAGGCAACAAAGACAGCTAGCTGCGATTTCAAAGTTCACCACAGACATTCGACATGTGGCAGGCAAACTTAACGTGGTAGCAGACTGCCTCTCTCGCGCTGTGACATCGCCAGAGTGCGAGGAGACAGATTATACTACCGCAGCCGCAGAGCTTTTCACCAACACGGACACATACGCAGCACCAATCCATGCAGGGATAGATTATGCAGCCATGGCAGAGGAGCAAAGTAGTGACGCGGACGTGTGCGCACTCCTGTCTGGACCAACAGGGTTAAGGCTGGAGGAAAGGGGTTTACGCGACGGTGTGCCCCCCCTAATATGCGATATCTCAACCGGCCGACCTCGCCCGTTAGTCCCGGCTGCATGGCGCCGCCGTATTTTCAACTCGATTCACTCCCTCGCGTACCCAGGTGTGCGCGCTTCGGTTAAAATGGTCGCCGAAAAGTTTGTGTGGCCTGGCCTGCGCAAAAACATAAAAGAATGGGCAAAAACTTGCATTTCTTGTCAGCGCGCCAAAATACACAAACACACAAAAGCCCCTCTGGAGCTTTTTCCAATCCCTGCTAGAAGGTTCGATCACGTTCATGTCGACCTCGTGGGGCCGCTACCTTCCTCCCAAGGTTTCACACATCTGTTAACAATGATAGACGGCACCACGCGCTGGCCAGAGGCAGTCCCTGTGGCGTCAACCACAGCGGAGGAAGTCGCTCGCGTTTTTTTGACAAACTGGGTGGCACGTTTCGGCGTCCCATCGGACATCACGTCCGATAGGGGGCCTCAATTTGTCTCGGAGCTTTGGTCAGCCATGTCCAGCAGCTTAGGGGCGACAATTCACCGCACCACCGCTTATCACCCTCAGGCTAATGGGTTATGCGAGCGCTTTCACAGATCTTTAAAGGCTGCCCTCAGAGCCTCACTAACGGATACAAATTGGGTAAATAAACTTCCCTGGGTTTTATTGGGGTTGCGTGCCGCGCCCAAAGAGGATCTAGACGCCTCTCCAGCAGAATTAGTTTTTGCACAACCTCTCAGGCTCTCGGGTGAATTTTTACCAGAGAACCCAGAGCCAGGGCATCTCCCTGCCCCGAGGTTTTTAGGCAGCAACGGACCGGACTCTCTCCCCGGACCGGTACATCACTCTTTTCCACGGGTTTTTGTCCCACAAGCTTTAAAGAACGCTGAATTTGTTTTTGTTAGGCATGAAGCTTTAAAACCAACTTTCCGCCCACCATACGATGGACCATTCAGAGTGCTGGAACCTGGTGATAAACACTTTGTGCTTGATTTTGGGGATAGAAAAGAAACAGTCAGCATTGACAGACTTAAACCTGCCTTCTTGTTGAGAGACGAGCCTGCACGGTTGGCGAGAGCACCTCGGCAGGGTAGACCCCCCAAGAGAAAAGACTCAGCCCCCCTGCAGGGAACAAATAATCACTCTCCTCCCCAAGCTGCAGATTCCTTACAGGAAGGTCCCACCAGGACGCCCAAGCGGACCCACAGCAGATCCGGGAGAAGATTAAAACCCAGACGGCACAGAGACTGATGCAAACTACTCAACAGTTGTTCACTAATTGTGCTGTAACAGTTTAGGACTGACTTGTGATATTACTACGCTTGTTATGATTACCACTGAACTCTCTTAGGAGCATGGCTGCTGGAAAGTTTCTTCTGTGGCAAGAGGTGTAGCAGTTAGTATGTCATAACAATTATCTTAAACTGTGAATTTTTCTATTGTCCTTTTCTTAGTCGTTTGGGGGGGGGGCTGTGGTCTATATTAATCATATATTCCATAACCTACATATGTTTAAGCATGTGAGAATGTTTGGTGATTACATATGTAAGGCGACTTCACACCTCAGAACAGGACAAAGAGTCTCAGCCGCCAGTGAAGATCAAAGAGCATCCGAGGCACTGTGGTGGAGACCGGATGGGTTGCCCTGACCCCCCGGGGCCAGGCGGAGGAGTACGAAGACAATGGGGGGATTAAGATAATGAGGGATGTCAGCTTTTGATATGCATGTCTTTTGTTATGTGCGAGTATAAGTTTGTAGAGCCGAAGGTGTTCGCTCTCTTACTTCTTCTGCTGCTGCACCTAGATGAGACTTGTTTGAGGAGCTGATAATAAACTTTGGTTTATGAATCAAATCGCCTCGTTATTTCAAGCTTCTCTACAATCTGTGTTTTTATGTATGTAAACATTTGGTTTCAGTTCTATCTATCTATAGTGGTGTGAAAAAGTGTTTGCCCCCTTCCTGATTTCTCTCTTTTATTTTGTATGTTTGTTACACTTAAATGTTTCAGATCATCAAACAAATTTAAAAATTAGACAAAGATAACACAAATCTACCTACGGGTACAAATAAGTAACAAAAAAAAAAAAAAAGTAAACACAAAATGCAGTTTTTAAATGAAGGTGTTTACTATTAGGGGGGGAAAAATCCAAACCTACATGGCCCTGTGTGAAAAGTGACTGCCCCCTAAACCTAATAACTGGTTGGGCCACCCTTAGTAGCAACAACTGCAATTAAGTGTTTGCGATAACTGGCAATGAGTCTTTTACAGCGCTGTGGAGGAATTTTGGCCCACTCATCTTTGCAGAATTGTTGTAATTCAGCCACACTGGAGGGTTTTCGAGCATGAACCGCTTTTTCAGAATCAGAATCAGAATCAGGTTTATTGCCATTGTTCATGTAGTACACAAACTAGGAATTTGTCTCGGTACAATGCTGCAACATTAAACATGATAAGATAAGAGAAATAAACTATACATGTAATAAAGTGTAGGATAAGATTAAGTGATACTGGTCAACAGTTAAAATATATATTAGCCAGCAGCAGATACTGTGGAGAACTATATAGTGCAGTCGGTAATGCAGGAAGAAAACAGTGATGATTGACATGAGTCTGGTTGAGCTGCTGTACATGGTGCACGAGAGTCACTTAGTGTTCAGCAGTCTAATGGCAGAGGGGAAGAAGCTGTTCATGTGACGGGAGGTTTTAGTCTGGATGGACCGAAGTCTTCTACCAGAGGGGAGGGGGGCAAACAGTACGTGACCAGGGTGTGAGGGATCGGCTATGATCCGGCCAGCACGCCTCCGGGTCCTGGAGATGTACAGATCCTGGAGAGATGGGAGCTTGCAGCCGATCACCTTCTCAGCAGTGCGCACGACGCGCTGCAGCCTTAGTCTGTCCCTGGCAGTGGCTCCTGCGTACCACACGGTTATGGAGGTGGTGAGGATGGACTCGATGATGGCTGTGTAGAACTGCACTAACATCTTGGTGGGTAGCTTGAGCTTCCTCAGCTGCCGCAGGAAGAACATCCTCTGCTGGGCTTTTTTGATGAGTGAGCTGATGGTCAGCTCCCATTTGAGGTCCCTGGTGATGGTAGTGCCTAGGAAGCGGAAGGAATCAGCAGTGGTGATGGGAGAGCCTGAGAGGGTGAGGGGGGGCAGAGGAGTAGTGACTTTCCTGAAGTCTACAATCATCTCCACTGTCTTCAGAGCGTTCAGCTGCAGGTTGTTATTGCTGCACCAGGATGCCAGCTGGGCCACCTCTCTCCTGTAGGCGGACTCGTCGCCGTTGGAGATGAGCCCGATGAGGGTGGTGTCGTCCGCAAACTTGATCAACTTGACAGACTGGTGGCTGGAGGTGCAGGAGTTGGTGTAAAGGGAGAAGAGTAGGGGGGAAAGTACACAGCCCTGGGGTGATCCGGTGCTGATGCTAGTATAGTCTGAGACAGTCTTTCCCAGCCGCACATGCTGCCTCCGGTCCGTCAGGAAGTCGATGATCCACCTGCAGAGGGAGTCAGGCACGTTGAGCAGGGACAGCTTGTCCCGGAGCAGAGCAGGGCGGATGGTGTTGAATGCGGAGCTGAAGTCCACAAACAGGATCCTGGCGTAGGTTCCCGGGGAGTCCAGGTGCTGCAGGATGGAGTGGAGGGCCAGGTTGACTGCATCGTCTACAGACCTGTTGGCTCGGTAGGCAAACTGCAGCAGGTCCAGGAGAGGGGTGGTGATGGACTTGAGGTGGGACAGGACCAGGCGCTCAAAGGACTTCATGACTACAGAGGTGAGCGCTACAGGTCTGTAGTCATTAAGTCCAGTGATCCGTGGCTTTTTTAAGGTCATACCACTCCATCTCAATCAGATTCAGGTCAGGACTTTGACTAGGCTACTCCAAAGTCTTCATTTTGTTTTTCTTAAGCCATTCAGAGGTGGACTTGCTGGTGTGTTTTGGATCATTGTCCTGCTGCAGAACCCAAGTGTGCTTCAGCTTGAGGTCACGAACAGATGGCCGGACATTCTCCTTCAGGATTTTTGGTAGACAGCAGAATCCATGGTTCCATTTACCACAGCAAGTCTTCCAGGTCCTGGAGCAGCACAAAAGCCCCAGACCATAACACTACCACCACCATATTTTACTGTTGGTATGATGTTCCTTTTCTGAAATGCTGTGTTACTTTTTCTCCAGATGTAATGGGACACACACCTTCCAAAAAGTTCAACTTTTGTCTTGTCAGTCCACAGAGTATTTTCCCAAAAGTTTTGGGGATCATCAAGATGTTTTCTGGCAAAACTGAGATAAGCCTTTATGTTCTTTGTGCTCAGCAGTGGTTTTTGTCTTGGAACTCCACCATGCAGGCCATTTTTGCCCAGTCTCTTTCTTATGGTAGGGTCATGAACACTGACCTTAACTGAGGCAAGTGAGGCCTGCAGTTCTTTGGATGTTATTGTGGGGTCTTTTGTGACCTCGTGGATGAGTCATCGCTGTGCTCTTGGGGAAATTTTGGTCGGCCGGCCACTCCTGGGAAGGTTCACCACTGTTCCATGTTTTCGCCATTTGCGGATAATGGCTCTCACTGTGGTTCGATGGAGTCCCAAAGCTTTAGAAATGGCTTTAGAGCCTTTTCCAGACTGATAGATCTCAGTTACTTTGTTTTTCATTTGTTCCTGAATTTCTTTGGATCGCAGCATGATGTCTAGCTTTTGAGGATTTTTTGGTCTACTTCACTTTGTCAGGCAGGTCCTATTTAAGTGATTTCTTGATTGAGAACAGGTGTAGCAGTAATCAGGCCTGGGTGTGGCTAGAGAAGTTGAACTCAGCTTTCCAAAACCACAGTTAATTTATGTTTTAACGGGGGGACAATCACTTTTTCACACAGGGCCACATAGGTTTGGATTTTTTTCCCCTTAATAATAAACACCTTCATTTAAAAACTGCATTTCGTGTTTACTTGTCTTATCTTTGTCTAATATTTAAATTTGTTTGATGATCTGAAACATTTAAGTGTGACAAACATACAAAAAAATGAGAAATGAGAAGACCCTGGAGAGACTGCTCCTTGCTCACCTCTGCCCCCTGGTGGGACCAGCGATGGATCCACTCCAGTTCGCCTACCAGCATGGCATTGGGGTGGAGGATGCGGTCATCTTCCTCCTTCACCGTTCTCTGTCCCACCTGGAGAAGCCCGGGAATGCGGTGAAGATCATGTTCTTTGACTTCTCCAGTGCTTTCAACACCATCCAACCGATGATCCTGAAGGACAAGCTGCTGTGCGCAGGGGTGGACCAGCACCTGTCATCATGGATCCTGGACTACCTCACAAACCGGCCTCAGTTTGTGAGAACCCGGGACTGTGTGTCCGACACAATCATCGGTAGCACGGGGGCCCCCCAGGGAACGGTTTTGGCTCCCTTCCTGTTCACCCTTTATACTGCGGACTTCTCACACAACACAACACACTGCCATCTACAGAAGTTCTCTGACGACTCTGTGATCGTTGGCTTCATCTCCAACGGAGATGAAGCTGAGATGAAGCTGAGTACAGAGAGCTTATCCAGGACTCCGTGGACTGGTGCCATCGGAACTGCCTCCAGATCAACGCGAGGAAAACTAAGGAGCTGGTGGTGGACTGCCGCAGGCAAGGACAACCCCTCACAGCACCAGTAAACATCCAGGGAACAGACATTGAGATGGTGACATCCTACAAGTACCTGGGTGTTCATCTGAACAATAAACTAGACTGGTCACACAACACCGACGCACTCTACAAGAAGGGACAGCGCAGGCTGTTCCTACTGAGGAGACTCAGGTCTTTTGGTGTACAAGGGGCGCTGCTGAAGATATTCTACGACACGGTGGTGGCATCAGCCATCACTTTTGGAGTGGTCTGCTGGGGCAGTGGCATTACAGCAGCCGATAGGAAGAAACTGAACAAACGGATCAAGAAAGCTAGCTCTGTCCTGGGGCAGTGCCTTGACCCAGTGGAGGAGATGGGAGAGAGAAGGATGGTGGCTAAACTGTCATCTCTGCTAGAGTCCGAGTTCCACCCTATGCAGGACATACTGAATGCACTGAGGAGCTCATTTAGCAGCAGACTACATCATCCTAGGTGCACAACCGAGAGGTTTCGCAGGTCCTTCCTACCTACGGCTGTCAGACTGTCCAACCTAAGCAGGGCTGCTCGCAGAGATAGCAAAAAGGCGTAACAACCTAATAGTATTGAATGCAAAAGACGCAACAGACTTACACAATGGTCCCCTCCGGTATACAACTAGGAAAATACCGGTCGCTATGGAGGGTGAGAATATGTATGGGTGCATAATCATACCATGTAGGATAACTAAGTAGACGGTTGTGCTGTTTCATTCCATCTAGCTACAATACTCCGCACTGTGTGTCTATATATATATATATTTATATTTATATGTACATATGTATACTCGCTGCTCTTGTTTTTCTCTTGCCTTCTGATTGTTGCTCTGAGTGTTGCTATCCCTGTGCTGTTGCAATCCTGGAATTTCCCCATTGTGGGACTAATAAAGGCTTATCTTATCTTATCTTATCTTATCTTAAATCAGGAAGGGGGCAAACACTTTTTCACACAACTGTATCTATCTGCCTATCTGTCTGTCTGTTTTATTCTATTCAATTACTTAGACACTTGACACTTTATATTTTCTTGCTCTGTAAACAGCTACAAAGGTGATGTAATGTATTTCAGTTCAGTTATTTTTTTTAAAATGCAGATTTATGTCGATGGAACAGGTGATACCAGCTATCAGCCAAACCGTTATTTCAAACCTTGACATTGGCCCAATAGTTCACATTCAGTGCATCACTTGGTTTTCTAGTTGGTAGGACATTCTCTTTAGAATCACTGGCTTCCAGGTGCTTGACTGTGGCTTTTTCATTATCTGAAACGTTTGGGTTTTGCCTTCCAGAGGATCAGCAGACTCAGACCTTGTGTATCACATATTATATCACTAGATGGTGCTATAGTCGTCCAAGATGACTTGTTAGCAGCTTGAGCCGATCACAACTCCACACAAGGCATCAGATTGTTTCATTACCTTCCCTGACGACTTGATTCCTTTGGCTAAAGAGGCGTAGACAATGAGCCAGGCCAGGAACAGACAGCCTGCCAGAGGCCAGCGGAGCTCACCCGGATATTCAATTCCTTTAGAAATGTGCAACACATTGTACCTGCAGGGGGTCAGACAGAGAGAAGAGAAAACACCCATCTGAGAACGAGTTTCAGGAAAGTGACAGATTTAAAAAAAAACTGAAATTATGCACTGGAAGTTTTTTTTATAAGTCTTGAAAAACACAGTTACTTGAAAGGAAGTCTCCAGCATGTCTGAGATTATTTCAGCCTGTGTTCACGTCTTTATTCTTTTTAACCTAATTACAGAGATTTGCAGTCTTGTGGCTGAAAATGGATGACCTGGTTGCAAAATCAATACTTTAAAATTTAAAGTTTAGATTTTTAGGGGCATGTAAATTTCTGCCATGGAGAAAACTGTTATCACTAAGCTTGGATATAAATAATTACCAGAGGTGGGTGGAGCAGCCAGAAACTGTACTCAAGTAAAAGTAGTTTTTTCTCATGATTCTAAATACTTAAGTAGAAGAAAGAGTGGCGTTCCCTGGCCCAAAAGCCAGTTTAGGAAGCCAGTTGAACAGACCGCCAAGGTCTCAGCCTTCGACCACCACCTGATCCACATAGCACCAGACCCCCATGGTCCCTCCTGCAGGTGGTGAGCACACTGGAGGGTGGACCCATCTAGCTCTTTCAGGCTGAGCCTGGATGGGATGGATTGTCCTCTCTAGGTTGGGGACAAGTTCCTGCCCCAAGTGGAGGAGTTCTTATTCATGAGTGAGGGGAGAGCGGAGCGGGAGATTGGCAGATGGATAGAGCAGCATCTGCAGTGATGCGGATGTTGTACCGGTCTGTTGTGGTGAAGAGGGAGCTGAGCTCTAAGGCAAAGTTGTCGATTTACCAGTCAATCTACGTTCCTACCCTCACTGATGGTCATGAGCTTTGGGTAAAGACCAAAAGAATGAGATTGCAGATACAAGCGGCTGAAATAAGCTTTCTCCATAGGATTGCTGGACTCACCCTTAGAAATAGGGTGAGGAGCTCAGTCATCCGGGAGAGGCTTAGAGTAGAACCGCTGCTCCTCCACATCGAAAGCCAGTTGAGGTGGTTTGGGGATCTAATCAGGATCCCTCCTGGATGCCAGGACGCAGGGTGCTTCGGGTACGTCCCACTGGGAGGAGACCCCAGGGCAAACCCAGGACATACTGGAAAGACTACGTCTCCCAGCTGTCCTGGGAACGGCTATCCTCTCTGAAGAGCTGGAGCAAGTGGCTGGGGAGAGGGAAGTCTGGGTTTCTCTGCATGAACTGCTGCCTCTGCAACCCAGACCCCCGGAAAAGCGGTAGAAGATGGATAAAAGGCATTCACTAATATAGTGCTTTTTTTCTCATCTCTGGATAACCAAAATGCTTTACAGATAAATTTTACATTTTTCATGTAAATTCACAACTTTTTACTCATAAATGTGCTATTTTTTTCTTGTATATCCCTAATAAATTCATAACTTTTTCTTGCACAACTGCAACTTTTTTTAATTGTAAATTTGCATTTTGTTAGGTTTTTCCTTCTTGGTGTGTTAGACTAAAATATAACCTAACCACATGTGACCTCTAATATAATACAAATCACACATAGAAACAGTAACAAATTAGGAGAAAGAATAGGAAAACAATGAATAAAAATGATCGAAAGAAAAATTGATGAGAACAATGACTTTCACACATTTAAAATGTGTGACATCAAAAGTTATTCAGAGTGCCACCAAATATACTTGAGTAAAAGTACAGGTTTTTATTCAAAAGTGTTCTCAAGAAAGAGTTAAAATACCCTGAAATAAAACTACTAACAAACGTATAATTTTATTAAAAAATAAAATAAAAGATGTGACTGGAATACATGTACTTGAGTAAATGTAACTAGTAATTACTGATCAGGACGCACCAGTATGTAAGCTATTTCACTAGTACTCAAGCTTGTAAATTTCCACCAATACTCCAAAATACCATACTGATGAACAACATACAGTACACAGTAACTTCCCTTGTATCACAGGGGCGATACAAAATATCAAAAGTGTGGAAGTACTCACAAACAGAAGACAGGATGTATTGAGTGGAAAAACGCCTTATTAAGAACTGGTATCATACACTCACTGTGAAATGAAATCAGTATCTGATACTCTAATTGAATGGGATGCACCTGTAATAAAGGTCAATATATTGCTTTTCAGAAAGTCAAATTCAAGTTTAAATTAGCTGTCTGATGTTCTGCTCACTCACTTGAAGTACTCCTCACTGGGGCTGACGTAAGTCTTGTTCCCGTCCACGGTTATGTTGAGCAGCTTTGTAAGGTTTCCCACAGCATTTGCAGACAGACAGAATGTGGTGTTCTTGACCGATGTGATATTTCTATCCCGCAGGATGCACGAGTCTGTTCCAATCAGAAACCCAACACACACCATCAACAAGGAGAGAGCCACAGAGAGCACTGCTGTGGGACACAGTCCACTGTCTGCTCAAGTTTTTACACCGAGATGAAGTAAAAGGATTGATATTATTTTCAGGAAAATAAAGAGAAAAGTGTTTACTGCAACAGGAAATGAACAGGCAGCTGCAGTGTGGTACCTCTGAATGAGTGCATGAATGAATGAATGAATGAATACTGGTATTTTGAGCATTTTAGAGGTCGATTTGAATGAGACAATTTGTTCAACCCTTTAGTGAGTGAAGAACCATATTTGCCCAGCCAGCATGTCCATGTGGGTCCCACCTTAGGTCAAATCATTTCATATCTCTCCAGCCGAACTCAGTTCATCCAAATGAAATCCCACACCTTGAGTCCATTCCCCATTTCTGCAGGCATTCCCCAGGGGCCCCTTCTCTTCATTATATACATTCTTCCACTTGTTTACATTTTCTGCAAATACAATATTAATTTGCATTGCTATGCAGATGGCACCCAGCTCTATCGCTCCTCTAAACCCACTTCCACCTACCTCTCTTCCTGACTGTCTCTGATATGAGATCATGGTTTACCTCTAATTTCCTCAAACTCAATAGCAATAAAACAGAAGTTCTACTTATTGGTACATCCTCCACTTAAGCCAAATCCCCCAGTTTCTCCCTTGATATTAATAACTCTCCCATCTGCCCTTCCCCTCAGGTCAAGAGTCTGGGTGTCATCCTCGACAGCACTTTATCATTCCAGTCTCATATCAGTAACAATACTCGGTCCACCTCTCTTCGTATTTGTAATATTAACCGACTGTGTCCCTCCCTCACTCCGCACACTGCTGCCATCCTCATCCATGGCCTTGTCACTTCCCGCATTGACTACTGCAACTCACTTCTCTTTGGTCTCCCAAATAAATCCCTCCACATGCTACAGCTCCTTCAGAACCCTGCAGCCCGGATCATCACTAGCACCCCATACATAGAACACATCACCCCGTCCTCCAACAACTTCACTGGCTCCCAATAAAGGACAGAATAAACTTCAAGATACTGCTCCTCATCTTCAAAGCCCTTCAAAACCTGGTCCCTCTTTACTTGTCTGAACTCCTCCACATCACCACCCCCAGCCGCTCTCTCAGGTCCTCCTCTTCCCCTCACCTCGCCGTTCCTTCTGCTTGCTTCACCATGGGGAATAGAGCCTTCAGTCGCTCTGCTTCCCGGCTCTGGAACTCACTCCCACCTGACATCCACAACACTGACTCTCTCCTATTATTTAAATCCAGACTCAAAACTCATCTGTTTAAACAAGCTTATTCTCTTTGATAATTTGCTTTTTAATTCACTGTCCTTGGTTTGTTAACCAAGGTTCGTTATTACATTTTAAATCTGTTTTTAATGTTTTAATGTTCTTTTTGTAAGGTGACCTTGGGGGTTGAAAGACACCACGAAATAAAATGTATTATTATTATGCTTCTTTTTCCCCCAAATCCTGCTTTTTTTACTCATCAAGCTGAGTCCAGTCCTTGAACTTAGGGCTTCCATGAGGGTGTGATCTGATAAAGTCTTTCAGAGTATATGAGCAGTTCCAAGTAGGACAGTCTTTTGCAACTCTTGTATCCTGATGTTTCCAGGGATTTTGTTTGTATATTTCTCCATTCCTTTCTTAACCAAACCAAGATCTTCTATTACCACAGGTACTGTTGTGGCTCTCAGGCCCCACATTTTCTCGATTTCTATCTCTAGGTCTTTATACTTTTTTTTTTTCCACAATATCTTTATTGAACCTTTTTTTTTTTAAACAAACATGATACAAACAATCAAGCACTAACACTAAAGTACTACAAAAAAAAAAAATGCACTAAAAAACACCAACAACCACCAACAAAATCAAATCTTCAACAATGCTCCTCTGTTTAGTCTAGACAATCCAACACATAAGTATACATATTATGTTCACCAGTTTGGAATTTACAAGGTCCACACACATCATTCACCTTCTTCTTCAAGAGTTATGTTTAAATTTTTTACATAATCAATAAAAGGTCTCCATATATTCTCAAACACAATTTCCTTTGATTTCAGTATATATGTTATTCTTTCTAATGGAAGGTTTGTTAACATCTGTCTTAACCACTGAGTCACATCTGGTCTATGAGTCTTTTTCCATAATAGTGCAATACATTTTTTGGCATTAAGCAAACTGAGGTCTATGGATGTTCTTTTACTTTTATTAAAATTATGCTTTTCTGGGTACAGACCCAACAAAAACAGTTTAGGATTCAATATGATTTGTTTTGAGATTATTTTTTCAATTGTTACCCTCACCTCTTCCCAAAACATTCTTATTAATCTACATTCCCATACACAATGAAATAGGGTTCCTTTACTTTCCATGCATTTTGTGCATGTATCTGGTATATTTTTGTTATATCTATTTAACTCCTCCGGTGTAACATACATCCGCATTAACCATTTGAAATGTATCAATTTAAGACGTACATTTATTGATTTGGTTTGAGCTTCTGTACAAGCCAATTCCCATTGTTCCTCTGAAATTTCAGTTTGCAGATCTTCTTTCCAGTAGTTTAATCTTTTCAGTGAATTTTCACTTGAAAATAGTGTCAATGAGTTATAAAACTCTGAAATAATACCCTTTCTTTTACTATCTTTCATCAACATTTTTTCCAAGGATGAATAAATAGGTCGAGTGAGAGCTTTATTTTGATTTGATCGAATAAAGTTTCTAAGTTGAAGATATTTAAAAAAATGTGTTCTATTGAGATTAAATTTGATCCTCAACTCTTCAAAAGACATTATGTTTTCTGCACATGGCAAATATAAATCCTGAATCTTTTGTATCCCTTTTAAATTCCATACTTTAAATACAGCGTCCGCTCTCCCTGGTTTAAAATATTGATTACCCCATATTGGACTAAATTGTGACAATAACTGTGGTTCTTTTAAACAGTTTTTAGCTTCACACCATATTTTGATCATATGCTTTACAAATGGATTTTTAACTTGTTTTTGTAATTTTTTTGCCGAATCTGAGTATATGAATATGGGAAGAGGTAAAGGTAAATTGTATGATTCCATTTCAGTCCAGTGAGGGAGATCATTTGATGAAAAATAATATGTCATAGACCTCAGTTGTGCCGACCAATAATACAACATAAAATTTGGACATTTCAGACCTCCACGATCAAATGGTAAATATAATAAAGACAGACGTAATCTAGCCCTCCTGTTGTTCCATATAAATTCCACTAACTTTTTTTTAATTCTTGAGAATAAATCTAAAGGTGGTTGTAAGGGAATGTATTGAAATAAATAAAGTATTTTAGGTAAGATATTACTTTTAAGTATATTAATTCTCCCGATCATCGACATTGGTAGTGACATCCATCTCTGAAGTAACTCATCAATATCTGTCATTAAGGCTTCATAATTGACACTGGCGACTGATTCTAGCTTAGGCACAATTTGGATTCCTAAATATTTGAACTGATTTACAACATTGAATTGATTTACCTCAGGGGCTGGGTAATTTCTCTGGGTCTCATTTAGCATTAATATTGAAGATTTAGTTTTATTTATTTTATATCCTGATATTTCCCCGAAATTCTTTATTAAATTCAACAAGGTCGGAATTGATTTTTTAAGATTCGACATAAACAAAATTATGTCATCGGCATACAGGGAGATTTTATGTTCTGTTGGTCCAACTTTAATTCCATATATTTGTGACTGTAGACGTATCGCCATCGCTAAAGGTTCAATTGCCATAGTAAACAGTAAAGGTGAAAGTGGACAGCCTTGTCGACATCCTCTATTGATTTTTATTGATTTTGAAATATTGTTATTTGTTAGAATTTCTGCAGTAGCATTATTATATATTATCTGAACCCATTTTATGAAATTATTTCCAAGTCCAAACCTTTGTAAGACTTCAAAAAGAAAGGGCCATTCAACTCTATCAAAGGCTTTTTCGGCATCCAGTGATAAGAGAGCTGTATCCGGTGCTTCTTTATTAGAATAAATAATATTAAATAGTCTTCTTACATTATGGAAGCCTTGTCTTCCCTTTATAAAGCCATTCTGATCTCGATTAATAATATTTGGTAAAATTTCTTGTATTCGTCTTGCTAAAATTTTACAAATTATCTTAAGGTCGGCATTTAATAGGCTTATTGGTCTCATATTTTCACATTTATTAGAGGGCTTACCTGGTTTTGGCAACAGTATAATTAGGGCATTATTCATATATGATGGTAAATTACTATTTTGAAATGCTTCTAAAACCACTTCCAAAAAAGGTTTTGTTAATTTATTCTTAAATTTTTTATAAAGGTCAACTGGAAGACCATCTGGTCCTGCACTTTTTCCTGATTTCATATTATCAATGGCTAGTCCAACTTCTTCTTGACTAATTTTAGACTCCAGTATCTCCCTATTTTCATTTGGAATACACGGTATAGATAGTTCATTCAAAAACCCATGTAGTTTTGTTAAGTCAGATTCATTTTTGGTATCATATAATTTTTCATAGTAATCTCTAAAGGCTCTATTAATTTCTGAAGGATCTATAACTACCTGTCCGTTACTTATAATACTGGTAATTGGTGTTTTAGATTCTAATTGTTTAATCTGCCATGCCAATAACTTTCCTGATTTTTCACCTTGTTCATAAAAAGATTGTTTCAATCTTAGAAGACTCGAGGCAGCTCTATTCGCTGATTTTTTGTCATATTCAGCTCTCAAAATCAGTAATTCGTTCTCCAACCTTGGATCTCTTCCTGCATATACTCTTTCTTGAAGAATTTTTATTTTATGTTCCAATTGGACTCTCTCCTCTCGAGTCTTCTTAGATTTTGAACCTGTATAACTAATAATATGTCCCCTAATAAAAGCTTTGAAAGCCTCCCACTTTACACATGCTGATGTTTGTGTAGTATTGATATCAAAGAACTCATCTATCTGTTTTTCTATATACTTAACAAATTCCTCATCCTGAAGCCATTTATGCTGAAATTGCCATCTACCTGGTTCCTTTGTCAATTTCTTATCTACATACATTAGACAGCAGGGTGCATGATCAGAGATCACGATGTTATCATAAAAACAGTTTTGAATCTTGGACCTTAATTCTGTGGAGATCAAAAAATAATCTATACGTGAGAATGTCTTGTAGGTATTGGAATAACAAGAGTATGCTTTAACTTGTGGTTTCATTTCTCTCCATATATCTATCAATTTCAATTCTTTCATAAAATGATTAATGGTCATCCTACATCCATTGTGCGTACAGTCCAGTCCTGTTGATCTATCTATACTGGGATTCAATGTACAATTAAAATCCCCTGCTATTATATGTTGCCCTGTAAGTGATGATAAGATAAGAAATAAATTGGCAAAGAACTTTTGATCATCTATATTGGGACCATATAAGTTCACCAAATTTATGTTTTCTAATAGCAAAGATCCTTGAATGATTACATATCTTCCAAATTTGTCTCCAATTACATTTTTCACTTGAAATGGGACTGATTTATGTATGAGAGTCATAACTCCCCTGGCTCGGGATGAAAATGATGAGGTGAAAACATTTCCTTGCCATCTACTCCTAATTCTTTTTACATCTTGCTCTATTAGATGAGTTTCTTGTAAAAACACAATTTTTGAACCCATGTCTTTTATTTTATTCATAACTTGTTTAAGTTTTTTTAAATTTTGTAGACCTCTGCAATTCCATGAAGTTAAATTAAGATTAACGCTTTGATTTATAATCAATAGGGAGTTTGGGATTACCTTGCAGTGTAAACATGCTCAAACAGAAAAGCAAAAAAATGAGTGGTTGAACATTCACCCTACAAACTACACACAAACAAATTCCCCCTTCCCACATTTGTGGCAATCCCCCCAAAAGCAAAAGAAAAATTCCGTCTCCCGATATAGCCATCGACCGTTCCACACCCACGAGGAACAGCCAAAGCCACTCCTTCTTCATCCTCCCAATCACCCTAACTCTACTGCTTTTAATAACGTAACATTAACTCTCTTCTGTAATTTTCCAATTTAACTCCAAATTTTTTTAGCAATTTTGTACTTTTTTTTTTTTTTAATATGTAATACATTCTATATTTTGTAATCTTGTTATATGCTTCTAATCAGTTAAATGCTCAAATATTCTACCCTATATTCTGTTCATGCTTAGCTCCCACCAGTCTCTTCCTGGATCTTCTTGATGAGCTCCTGCGCCTCCTCGGGGGTCTTGAAGATGCGTGTTCTGCCCTCATATGTGACCAGAAGTCTTGCAGGGTGAATCACTCCATGACGAATCTCAAGGTTGCGCAGTTCTTTGCGGATGGGGTCAAACTGCTTCCTTAATTGTTGGATTCCTGAGGCCAGATCTGGGTAGAACCGCACCTGCTGATCTTGGTATTTAATTTCTCCTTTGGCCCGCACCGCGTTGGAGATCGTCATCCTGTCTCTGTAGCTGAGAAACTTCATAATTAGCGTCCTCGGTGCTGCCTTGTTACCTCTCGGTGGGCCAATTCGGTGGGAGCTTTCCAAGACGACTGATGATTTTAGCTCCGCGTTGTTCAGCGCCTCCGGGATCCACCCCTCCAAAAAGGAGCATGAATCACGACCTTCGGCTCCCTCCGGTAAACCCACCAGCCTCAGGTTGTTCCTTCTGGACCGAGATTCCAAGTCCATAACGCTATTTTCCAGATCTTTATTTTTTTTTTCCAAAGTGCGCACCTTTATTTGAAGTCCGCTGATTTCATCCTCCGCACTTGAAACACGAAGCTCCGCCTGCGTCACTCGCTCCACGCAGTCACCCAACTCCTTTCTCATTGCATCCAACGCTGCCATAATCCCATCAAGTTTAGCGGAAAAGTCTGCTCTCATTGAGCTAATGGCAGCCAGCACTGCACCTGTGCCGCCATCGTCAGCAGCAGCAGTTACCGCACCACCGCTAGTTTCATCCGCCATATCCGCAGCTTTTTCTACTGCGCCACAAACTTTAAAGTCCGTTAATTTGGACTGCTTCGGCGATTCAATTTTTCCCCCTCCTGATTTCCCAGCCTTAGTCTTCACCGGCATATCCTCACCCAAACGCTGGGAAAAGTTCTGTTCCAAATGAGAGAGTTATTTGCCGAATTTTTATTTCCAGGGGCAGAGCAGAGTGATACGTGTCCTTTTAGGCGGCCGCCGTAACCGGAAGTCGGTCTTTATACTTTTAAAGTTTTTATTATTAGTTATTATTTCATTATTATTAAAGTTATCATGTTCAGGGAGGTGTTTCTTTTTGTTGGGATGGACTTATCATTTAGGAGGCATGTTTTCTCTTTCTTGTCCTTTATTACTATGTCTGGTCTGTTGGCCTTGATTTCTTTGTCCGTTTGAACTGGCATGTCCCACAGTATGGTTGTCTCTTTGTTTTGTGTTACAGTTGGTGGTACATGTTTGTAATATTTGTCTTGGACTGTGATGTCATAGTGATTGCAGATTTCCCGGTGGAGATATGCTGCTGCCTTGTTGTGCTATGTATGTATTCTGTTCTGGCCAGTTCTGAGCAGCCAGAAACTAGATGGTCGATTGTCTCCGCTTGTTTGTTGCATATTCTGCACATTGGATTGGTCCCGATTTTCAAGATCTTGTTTCGGTAGTAGTTGGTCTTAATGCATTGGTCTTGCACAGCTATAATGAAACCTTCAGTTTCAGATTTTAGGCAGTTGTTTTTAGCCATTGTTTAGAATTCATCCACGTCATTGTCATTGATTCTTTTTGGGTATTGCCCATGTAAGGGTTTATCTTCTCATTCATTCATTAGTTGTTCTAGGGTTTTTTGTTTAACTTTTACTTTTATTCTACGAATGTACTTTATGGCTGGCTCATTTTCAATCATTTCTATTTCTGGTATGCTGAGTTCTTAAATTTGTGGCTTCATGATGCACTGATATGTCTTTTTTGTTTTATTATGGTCTCCAGCTATCCTGAGTGTTATCATTTTTAGTTTTTAGGTATGCATCTAGGCCTATTGCTGTCTTGTATGCAATTTCAATTTGAATTAATCCCCTTCCTCCTGCTGTTCATGGGAGGTAAAGCCTGTTGACATCTGCTTTTGGGTGATGCAGTTTTTCCATTGTTAGTAGCTTTCTTGTTTTGTGATCCAGTCTCTTCAGTTCTTCTATTTTCCAATTTATGATGTTGGAACTATACGTGACAACTGGAACAACAAAGGTGTTGATTGCTTCCATTCTGTTTGTGGCATTCAGTTCTGATTTAAGCACCATTCATATCTGTCTGTAGTGCTCCTTCCGTATTTTCTCCTTCATCCTGGAGTGTTTGATTCCATCTCCCTCATCTATGCCTAGTTATTTGCATGTGCCCTCTTGTTCCAGATCTTGGATGGTAGTGTCCAGATCAATTTCGATGTTGTCTGCATGTATTAGCTTGCCCTTTCTGAAGGTAGCTTTGGCACACTTGTCGAGCCCGATCTCCATTCTAATATCGTCGCTGAAACCTTTAACAATGGTGAGAAGACCTTTCTGTTCTTCATCATTCTTTGCATAGGTTTTCAAATCATCCATGTAGAACAAGTGGTTAATGATCTGGTTACCTGTTTTGTATCTGTTACTACTTGTCTTCAATAGAGAAGAAAGTGGTGTCAGAACCATACAAAAAAGAAGTGGCGAGAGAGTGGTTGGCACTGTGGCAGCAAGGCAACTCACCCTTGGGCGGGGGATCCTGGGTTCGATCCCAGCCCCCAACCAACAGTGATCTGTGTGGAGTTTGTATGTTCTCCCCGTGTCTGCGTGGGTTTACTGTGGGATTTCTCCGGTTTCCTCCCACATGCCAAAAACATACAAGTTAGGTTAATTGGCATCAAACTGGGGATTCTAAATTGTCCTTAGGTATGAGTGTGAGAGTGAATGGTTGTCTGTCCCTCTGTGTTGGCCCTGAGATGGACTGGCGATCTGTCTAGGGTGTACCCTGCCTCTCGCCCAAAGATGCTGGGATAGGCTCCAGCCCCCCCCCCCCCCGCGACCCCAAAAGGATTAAGCGGAAGAAAATGGATGGATGGATGGATTGTGTTCCATTTCATCATACTAGTTCTAATGAAATTTATCATCTTTGCTGAGATTTTTGTATATTTCCAGGCATTTTATAATCCAGCTGTGTGGGATGGAGTTGAATGCCTTCTTTTAATCAATCCAGGCTGTTGTGAGATTCTTTTTTCTAGTTTTTACCTCCTCCACTATAGTGACAAAGCTGTGGACAATAGTGACAAGCCGTGGACAAAATTGTTGGCACCCCTCTGTTAATGAAAGAAAAACCCACAATGGTCACAGAAATAACTTGAATCTGACAAAAGTGGTAATAAATAAAAAATTCTATGAAAATTAACCAATGAAAATCAGACAATACGTTTGACTTGTGGTTCAACAGAATTATTAAAAAAAAAAAAAAAAAACATGAAACAGGTCTGGACAAAAATGATGGTACCCCTAAAAAAGATTGAAAATAATGTGACCATAGGGACATGTTCAACCAAGATGTGTCCTCTAATTAACATCACAGGTGTCTACAAACTTGTAATCAGTCAGTCGGCCTATTTAAAGGGTGACAAGTAGTCACTGTGCTGTTTGGTGACATGCTGTGTACCACACTAAACACTGACAAGAGGAAGCAAAGGAGAGAGTTGTCTCAGGAGATTAGAAAGAAAATTACAGACAAACATGCTAAAGGTAAAGGCTATAAGACCATCTCCAGGCAGCTTGATGTTCCTGTGACTACAGTTGCACATATTATTCAGAAATTTAAGATCCACGGAACTGTAGCCAACCTCCCTGGACGTGGCCGCAGGAGGAGACGGATAATACGAATGGTAACAAAAGAGCCCAGAACAACCTCTAAACACATTCATGGTGAACTCCAAGGTCAAGGTACATCAGTGTCAGATCGCACCATCCATCATTGTTTGAGCCAAAGTGGACTTCATGGGAGACGACCAAGGAGGACACCGCTGTTGAAAACAAATCATAAAAAAGCCAGACTGGAATTTGCCAAACTGCATGTTGACAAGCCACAAAGCTTCTGGGAGAATGTCCTATGGACAGACGAGACAAAACTGTAACTTTCTGGCAAGGCACATCAGCTCTATGTTCACAGACGCAAAAATGAAGCATAGCAAGAAAAGAACACTGTCCCTACTGTGAAACATGGACGAGGTTCTGTTATGTTCTGGGGCTGCTTTGCTGCATCTGGCACAGGGTGTCTTGAATCTGTGCAGGGTACAATGAAATCTCAAGACTATCAAGGTATTCTAGAGAGAAATGTGCTGCCCAGTGTCAGACAGCTTGGTCTCAGTGGCAGGTCATGGGTCTTGCAACAGGATAATGACCCAAAACACACAGCTAAAAACACCCAAGAATGGCTAAGAGCCAAACATTGGACTATTCTAAAGTGACCTTCTATGAGCCCTGATCTAAATCCTATTGAACATCTGTGGAAGGAGCTGAAACATGCCGTCTGGAGAAGGCACCCTTCAAACCTGAGACAACTGGAGCAGTTTGCTCATGAGGAGTGGGCCAAAATACCTGCTGAGAGGTGCAGAAGTCTCATTGACAGTTACAGAAATCGTTTGATTGCAGTGATTGCCTCCAAAGGTTGTGCAACAAAATATTAAGTTAAGGGTACCATCATTTTTGTCCAGGCCAGTTTCATGAGTTTGTTTTTTAAAATAATTCTGTTGAACCACAATTCAAAAGCACTGTCTGATTTTCATTGGTTAATTTTCATAGAATTTTTATTTATTACCACTTTTGTCAGATTCAAGTTATTTCTGTGACCATTGTGGGTTTTTCTTTCATTAACAGAGGGGTACCAAGAATTTTGTCCACGTCTGTATTTATGAGAGTTGGTCTTTGCATCCATAGCTACCTTTCCTGCTGCCTTTTTGCTCTTTTGGTAGTAAGTTATCATCCAGATGCTTGTAGGCTCTGGTTGTTAGTATTGACGTTAAAATCGTGTACATTGTAGGGAGATGTGATGGGACGATAATTTTTTGGGGTTGACTGTTGCCTCATTTTTGGGAAGAAGGTAGGTTAACCAGTTAGGGCATTGCTCAGGGTTCTTTATACACTCATTGTAGGCGTATGTCAAGTCTCCGTGTAGAGTTGATAGATATTTCAGCCAAAAATTTGCTATTCCATCATTCGCTGGTACCTTCCAGTTGCTTGTAGCATTGATTGCTGCTGTTGTCTCTTCTAAGGTTATTTCTGGCCATTCTTGGGCAAATGTTTGCTGGTTCTTATTCTTTATTTCTTTAATCCATTCAGCCTTATCATTGTGTTTTTCATTCTCCCAAATGTTGGCCCAAAAGTTTGTGAGAGCTTCTTTCTCAGGTGTTTCATCAATCTTGATTTTCTTCTTTCCCAGCTCCCTGTAAAATGTTTTGGTGTCCTCTTTGAATATTTTGTTCTGATAGAAGAACTTTTGTTTTTTTGTTTTTTTTCATATTGTCTGATTCTCTGTGCCTTGGCTTGTAGCTGTTGTTTAAGCTTTTCAGTAACTGTTTGAATAATATTGTGGGTATTGATATTGTGTTTTCTCACGAGCGCTCTCTTTTTCCTTTCACTTACGTGGTTTTCTTAATTTATTTTGGAGATCATGGAGATATCTGATCATGTCCTTTGGATTTCCTTTTCAATCTGTTTTTTTTCCATTGTGGCTGATTTGATTTCTTTTGTCCGTTCCTTTTGGCTTTAAAGGCCAAGATGTTACTAATTGTCGATGTAGTAACATAAAGTATCTCATTAAGTTCAGTGAGGGTTAGCCTCTGTTTCAGCCTATTCTTAAAATAGATGATAGCCCTGTTAGCTTTCTCTAATACTGTTCTTGCATGTCTATCATGTTTAATTTTTGGTATTGGTTTCTTTCATCAGTACTTGTTTCTTTCACAATCTCCCACTTTTTTTTGATGTTTTATAACATTTCCTTTACTTCATCGTCACAGTGCTCAGTTTCTAGTTGTCCTTGTTCATTAAGTGTGTTTTCTGGTTCTTTCTCATTATTCTATACAGCCATCTCTGTATTTTCAACCTCTACCATATCTTGTTCTTGTTGTTGGACAATGTTTCTGGTGCCTAGGTCTTCAGACACTTTGTCTTTGATTATTTGAATGTCTATTTCTGTCAATCTTCTATTTTTCATGATGTCTCGTCTTGTGTTTGCTAATTTAATAGCGTTCATTTTGGGTCTTAAACTTGGGTTCTTTTCACGCCAGATATTATACGTGTCTATGGTGATTCCTGCACTGGAGTTTGATAGTGCTCTAAAATATGCTTCTATCACATCTTTGTACTCCTCCCTGGACCAATTATTTCTGGTTTGTCTTGGGCGATTTTCAGTTGGTGCAGTTTGAGGGCCTCTTTAAGGAATATCCTCGGTGTGGTGATCCTCATTTGCTTGTTGGGTTGAGTTTGCTCCAGTAGTAGATTTTTCGACCTGGTTCCCTGCTGAGGGATGTGGTCCTTGTTTTTCTGCGAGACGACCGATGCGGTATGATAATTTGTTTTGTGTTTCTGCCATTGCATTTTAAGTTGTGTGGAGAAAGGGATAGGCGAGGCAACAAGCTGAACGACACAAGGCTTTATTCTTTCTCCAACAACATAACAGCAAACAGCGAAACAGCGCCACAGTGCTCCAGCACCACAGCTCTCTCGGGTCTCTGTGCATTCCCCTTTTATATCTTTATTTCCATGCATGGAGACCTGGAGCTTCCGACCATCATACATTGTTGTTTAACAAAGGAATATGTGGCACATTAACATAACACACACCGGCACTGCTTTCACACCTTTCTTCTCTCCGCGGCTCTGGTCATTCTTACTCTCGCCAAGGGGCCCATAGAACTAACTGTCCTGCCTGATACCCCCTAGTGACACCTCCTCATTTGGTCCATTGTCCTCCTGTTTCCCCCTGCCTTTCTGGGTGGAGAAACCCCCCGCACTGTGCCCCCACACAGCCACCCCAAACACCCAGAAGGGGCTCTAACCCCCCCGTCCTTTGGGCTCGAGTGGCACCCATAGCGGCTGTAGCAGGGGGTTGCTGATCCAGTAGAACCGACCTGCTGGTGAGGTGTACCAGAGGGCACGCCAGTCTGTGGAGGGCAAGGGAGAGGAGGGCGAAACACATCAGCTTCGCGAGCGCAGGTCCCTGCCGAGGGATCGCCAAATTGCGGAGCCAACAAAGGTGGGTGTCCACACCGGGGTCCGGTGAGCATCGTGCCTGCTGAAAACAAAACCGGCCTTCTGCAAGCTTCTTGGGACAAATGTGCGGGGAAAACAATGGTGGGCTGGGTCAGGTCGCTCCCAGCCTCCGTCTGTGTAAAAATTGCACTGGCGGATCGGCCTCAGTGCGGGGTTTTCTTGTAGAAACTCTCCGGAGATCAGCAGCGGCTGAGAAACAAACGAGTTCTGCTGGGGGAGGCTGCCAAATCCTCCTTAGGTGCGGAGCACAGCCCTAAGCTGGGGAGGCTGCCAAATCCTCCTTAGGTGCGGAGCGCAGCCCTAAAAGAACCCAGGGCCAGTGGTCAACCCAATTTGTGTCCGTGAGCGTACCATCTCCCCAAACGTGTGTCTCTGACATACAGCAGCTTGTTTCTGTCTCCAGCAGTTGCAGCTGCTACTGACTGCTAGCCGTGCCATTTCCTGACTACTTGCATTGGCATGGTGGTACGCAATGCTGGGCAATGATAGAAGCATATCACCCTGTTCCTGTGTCTCCTGGCGTCTGCTCTGGCTACCACCAACGGCTCCTTGACCTCGATGGAATCCCTCCTGGACACCGGCAGCTCCTGGAGCAGGCTTGTCGCCTGTTGCATCTGTTGCATGGTACACGCAACCACATAGTAGTATTTTGTGTCGTCCATAGTTATCCCGCGGAGTGCGAACTGGGCTTCTATGTGCGAAGACCACACTGCCGGGTCGTGAAGTCAGAAGCTCAGGAGTTTGACTGAAACAGCGCCTGAAGCACTGGTGCTCTCTCTCCAGGTAGTCTCCGGGGCATTGCTCGGCTCACTTTCCATGGCACGTCAGGGTCACCAGTGTGGAAAAAGGGATAGGCGAGGCAACGAGGTGAACAACACAAGGCTTTATTCTTTCTCCAACAACATAACAGCAAACAGTGCTGTAGCGCTACAACAAGCTTTGCCTCACATCCCCAATGCTCCCTTCCCACCCCCACCAGAGGCTGGGGACCCCTCTAGGACTGCTGAGGACACACAGTCACCATCGCTACAGCGCTGTTTGCTGTTATGTTGTTGGAGAAAGAATAAAGCCTTGTGTCATTTAGTTCGTTGCCTCGCCTATCCCTTTCTCCACAGTGGGTGTTTTTATTGTAATACCATCACTAGGCAGGTTGCCGACTACTGCCAAAGAGCCCTGTCTTCCCTGGTTTGTGATCAGAGTTTTTCTTCTTCTAGGATGACTGCTGGCCAAAGCTAACGAGCCCATCCTGCCCAAAGCACTGGTTATTAAAAGGCACCAGTTACTCACCTTTCGCCGCTTCTCCTGTTAGTTCCAAACGGTTCTGCCATGTGAAGGCCAGGAGTTGGACTTTGACTGTCAGAGGCTATATTTTGTGCTTGCCTTTGGGGCATTTCATAGGTCTCGGATGCACATCTTCCTTAACCACCCCAGCATTATTATTATTATTATTATTATTATTATTATTAAGTCTGGGCTGTCTTCTGTGTCCCATGTGAGTTTGTCCACGCGTTCGATGTTGGCCCCATCTGTGTTTGCCCACATGGACTTGTGGTGCAGGTAAGCAGATAATCTGTTTACCTGCTTTAAATCCATAAAGGCCTCATTGAGTTTAATATGGGTGAGCAGGTTTTAATAACACTTGTGCCATAGGCAAAATTATGCAAAAAAAAAAATCACAAATTTAGGAGAGGAAAAAAATTCCTTTTTTCTCCCAAAGTTGCAAATTTACCAGAAAAAAAAATGTAAAATTACTTGAAAAGAGTAACAAACTTACAAGAAAAAATTAGCAAATTTACAAGAAAAAAGTAATAAATTAATGAGGAAAAATTTAGAAAAAGTTGCATATTAACAAAAAAGTAGCACATATAGTACATCCAGAAAGTCTTCACAGCACTTCACTTTTTCCACATTTTGTGATGTTACAGCTTTATTCCATAATGGATTAAATTCATTGTTTTCCTCAAAATTCCACACACAATACCATATAATGACAGTGTGGAAAAAAAGTTGGGTTTTTTTTAGATTTTTGCAAATTTATTAAAAATAAAAAACTAAGAAATTACATGTACATCAGTATTCACAGCCTTTGCTCAATACTTTGTTGATGCACCTTTGGCAGCAATTACAGCCTCAAGTCTTCTTGAATATGATGCCACCAGCTTGGCACACCTATCTTTGGGCAGTTTCACCCATTCCTCTTTGCAGCACCTCTCAAGCTCCATCAGGTTGGATGGGAAGCGTCGGTACACAGCCATTTTCAGATCTCTCCAGAGATGTTCAATTGGATTCAAGTCTGGGCTCTGGCTGGGCCACTCAAGGACATTCACAGAGTTGTCCTGAAGCCACTCTTTTGATGTCTTGGCTGTGTGCTTAGGGTCATTGTCCTGCTGACAGATGAACCGTTGCCCCAGTCTGAGGTCAAGAGCGCTCTGGAGCAGGTTTTCATCCAGGATGTCTCCGTACATTGATGCATTCCTCTTTCCCTCTATCCTGACTAGTCTCCCAGTTTCTGCCACTGAAAAACATCCCCACAGCATGATGCTGCCACCACCATGCTTCACTGTAGGGATGGTATTGGCCTGGTGATGAACGGTACCTGGTTTCCTCCAAACATGACACCTGGCATTCACACCAAAGAGTTCAATCTTTGTCTCATCAGACCAGAGAATTTTGTTTCTCATGGTCTGAGAGTCCTTCAGCTGCCCTTTGGCAAACTCCAGGTGGGCTTCCATGTGCCTTTTACTAAGGAGTGGCTTTCGTCTGGCCACTCTAAAATACAGGCCTGATTGGTGGATTGCTGCAGAGATGGTTGTCCTTCTGGAAGGTTCTCCTCTCTCCACAGAGGAACGCTGGAGCTCTGACAGAGTGACCAGTGGTTTCTTGGTCACCTCCCTGACTAAGGCCCTTCTCCCCTGATCGCTCAGTTTAGACAGCTGGCCAGCTCTAGGAAGAGTCCTGGTGGTTCCGAACTTCTTCCACTTACAGATGATGGAGGCCACTGTGCTCATTGGGACCTTCAAAGCAGCAAAAATGTTTCTGTATCCTTTCCCAGATTTGTGCCTCGAGACAATCCTGTCTCGGAGGTCTACAGACAATTCCTTTGACTTCATGCTTGGTTTGTGCTCTGACATGTGCTGTCAGCTGTGGACCTTCTATAGACAGGTGTGTGCCTTTCTAAGTCATGTCCAATCAACTGAATTTACCACAGGTGGACTCCAGTTAAGCTGTAGAAACATCTCAAGGATGATCAGTGGAAACAATTTGCAAAAATCTCAAAAAAACAACCTTTTTTCACATTGTCATTATGGGGTATTGTGTGTAGAATTTTGAGGAAAAAATGATTTTTTTCCATTTTGGAATAAGGCTGTAACATAACAAAATGGGGAAAAAGTGAAGTGTTGTGAAGATTTTCCGGATGCTCTGTATGTGAGTAAATAAATTGACATTTTCAGAGAAAAAAGTCCCAAATTTATGAAGAAAAGTTATACGTTAACAGTAAAAAAAAAAAGTTGAACATTTTTGAGAAAGTTTCAAATTTACAAGAAAATAGCAAATTTACAAGTGAAAAAGTAACAAATTTATGAGGAAAAAGTTGCAGGATTACAGTAAAAAAAGGAGTAAATTTATGAGAAAGTCCAAAAATGACAAGAAAAAGGAAGAAAATCTGCAAGAAAAAGTGACAATTTTACAAGAAAAAACTTGAAAGTTTACAGTAAAAACAAAGTTGCAAATTTATTAGACAGTTTAAAATTTTCAAGAAAAAATTATCAAATTAGGGGGTTAAAAAGTCAAATTTTCAAGAAAATATCAAATTTATGAGAAAATAGGTAAACAGGTAAAGTCCATGTGGGCAAACAGATGGGGCCAACATGGAACCCACGGACAAACCCACATGGACCCATAAGACAGCACAGATTTAATCCTTGGTGGGGCCCACATGGACACAATAGCAGGGTGGTAACTGTAGTGAAAGGGTTAACAGGGAGCAGCGTGATGACACAGCCGGCTGGTGACATCATCACGCCAGCCCATATAGGGAGATAGTCGGCCATCTTAGGCCTTTCTTGACTCATAGCAGCATAGACTTCGGTACACAATCAAACCTGTATTGTAATAATATTATAGCATCTAATAAAGTTTGAGTTCCAGCACAGCTCTCCTCTCCGTTGGTCATTCTGGGTTTGCAGACATAACATTTGGCGACGAGAGTTAAACCATGGAGGTGTGCATGAGGCCACCACAGCCATTTCTGGAAAACCCTGGAGAGCCGCCCGTTCCGTGGCCGCTCTGGTTTTATGCTTTCACCACCTACATATCGGTGTTGGGCCTGGACGAACTAGACAAAGTACGGAAGCGAGCTTTGTTAATTCACTGTGTGAGCATGAAAGGCCAACATAATATTTTCTGCATGCTAGGATCAATGGACTCATTCGTTGATGCTGTAGAACTGCTGGCTAGCTACTTCACTACTCCTGACAACATGTCAGCGTGGCGTATTAGATTCCACCAATGGCGACAGAGAACTGGTGACACTACACAACAATTCGTTGCAGACCTTTGTCACCTAGCTAGCATGTGCAGGACCAGCTGGCCAAGCACACTAGCAACCCGCGGCTGCAGGCGAAGATGCTAACGCCGACAAACGACATGACGTTAGCTAACACCATCGAGCTAGCATTCCAGCTTGAGTCGGCCTACCGGTAAGCATCGGAGCTAGGTGTACAACAACAGCAGCGACAGCCAAGCCAGATACCGCTGATATACGCAGTGAGCATGGAGGAACCCGGTGACATGACAGAGGAGTTTGAAGCAAAGACGGTGGACCGGAGGACCCCTACGAGATGCTACGCGTGCGGCAGCTGTGGCTCCCCGACACACCGAGAGAGCACACGTTTTTGTCCAGCAAGGGGGCAACGATGCAAGAAGTGCGGAAAATTCAATTACTTTGCCAAAGTTTGCCAGTCGACAACACCGCCAAGCCCACTGGCCGTGCAAATCCACCCACCTGCGATGGCCATCCACATGGTAAGGTCCAAGAGTGCAACGTATGCATACAGCATGGTGGAGATGGACAACGTTACTTTGCCGCTCCTGCTCGATACTGCTGCAGTGAGGTCGATGTTAAATTGGGCTATGGTGAAGAAATTCTTCCCCAACCACAAGATTGGCAAGAACCCAGCAGCGCTGTATGGGTATGGTGGTTACAGAGTTAGCAACGTAGGGACCATCATGCTAACGGTCTGCTACACATCAAGAGTAGTTACTGACTTTGTGTTTCAAGTGACCAAGCATGGAGACAACATATTAGGGTGTGAACTTTTCTGCCAACTGGGTTTCTCCATCCGAGACAGTAACAGACTCAGCTTGACTGACTGCGGTGGTTGGGATGCAACACACACCAGTAATGATGACGATGAGTTGAACGAGACACAACAGGATGACGACGACAAGAGCACAGCCGTCTCATGTGCACAGGAGGAATGCTGCCCAGAGGGGAGACCACGGCTGGACTCGCCTCAGATCCTCACCCAGCATGAGCCAGTAGGAGCCACTACAGAGTTACAGGAGAGGCAGCCCACGTGCACTGAGGATCCCGGGACCCAACAACCCGGTGTGGAGCCCAGCAACGATGATAGCAACACATCACAACAACCAGCACCAGGTAAGAGGCATAAGGAGCCAGATTGCTTCAGTATCCTTACATAGCATCAGTCTATAGGAGCCGCAGCTGAGCGACTGGATAAAGAGTCCGAGATCATACAAGACACAGCAGAGGTGCCGGACGTCTTCCAGGTCCACGATCAGCATGGGCCCCCAGGGACCACCACAGTAGCGTTGGATGAAGAGTCTGTGACCCATCAGGTAGTGGTGGAGCCATTACATTCTGACGGGCGCCCCATGACGAATATGGATGGTACATCACCGCGACCACAATGACACATGTAGCCGAACAGAATGCCACTTGAGGTACTGGATTGGGTCTGGGTCCGAAAGATTGAGTGACCGGGCCTGCGGCTAATGACATTGCGGCCCCCAGTACCAATGACACCTATGAGGATCGCCGCACAGCTGGAGCCAGCAACCTTCCAGTTGACAAACGGTTCAGTGTGGCACACCAATCATCTCCGTCGAGCTCGAGTGACAGCTCTGGAGGATGAGGCTTTGCAAGAGTCGGCTCATGTAGTGTGGGACCCAGCACCTCCAGGGGTGCATCCACCACGGGTCTGGTACAAGGCCCCTCCAGTAGAACTGTCGTCCCCATGGAAGAGTGTGAAAAAAAGGACTGGTTAGCTAGGGGTGCGGCTGCCTGATAGAGAGTGGCAGAATAATCCACTCAGACACGCTGGGCTATGTGGTGGTCCACCCGCTAGTCCTAGCTATGGTTCTTGATGTTTACTGTACCAAATTGGGGAGGGTTAAAATTTGGCCATGTGTTCTGTGTTTTTCTTGGGGGGGGGGGGGGGTAGTAAAGGGGTTAACAGGGAGCTGCGTGATGATGCAGCCGGCTGGTAACATCATCACGCCAGCCCATATAGGGAGAGAATTGGCCATCTTAGGCCTCTCTCGACTCACAGTGGCACAGAGTTCAGTACACAACCAAACCTGTACTGTAATACTATTATAGCGTGTAATAAAGTTGGCGTTCCAGCGCAGCTCTCCTCTCCATTGGTCATTCTGGGTTTCCAGACATAACAGTAACTTCAGGAGGCATAATATATTGTAACATGATAATAATAATAATAATAATAATAGTGACAATCATTGAAACAATCTCCTAATATCTGCCATAATGGTCTAGGGGTGAAACTTTGAATTTTGAAGTATATCCATGAGTGTCCTATAAAGGCTACAGTCACATTTCAGATCTTTTCAATCACAAAGACAATAATGGATCTCCTGACATTCACTCACAAAGAAACATGAGCAGAACAAGTAGTTTCTGCTTCTAAAAATGATTCACATTTACAGGTCTGTTACTGTGCATTTTCCAGGCATTAATTAGCCACACCAACGGAGTCAAGGCGTGAGTAGGACGGTCCAAACGTGGCACGGTCCAAGTGGTGAGAGTATGCTTTTGGGATCAAAAGGTCAAAGGTTAAGATCATAGGGTTCATAAAAGGTCAAAAACAGTTCTGGCTTATAGTCACTTTATTATGAGAGATAGAATAAAAATATTTTAACACAGCCAAGAATGGGGTCTGGAACACCCCTTCATGTCCACTGACTTTTACATTGCATTTGACCTTGAAGACTGGTAAGGTCTGGAAATACTGTAGGTCATGGTGCCCATCAGAAGTGAAGCAAAAGGTCAACAAGGGATTTTCCCTGATATGTGACATTCCAACAGCAACAGGCCTGCATCACTGTTGCGTGCAATCACAGTTTCAAAAGCTGGCATCCTCAACAACCTGTGTAAATACTGGATGTATTTCTGAAGACCAAAAACGCTTTCTGTGCTGTTTTACAGCTCATCACAACATCTGTCTGTTATAACCAGTTTTAGCCTGCTCTGACCCTAACCCTGAGCCCCTAATCTGACTGAGTAAAGCTGTTGTTTAAACTGGCCAATCAGAAGTGCCGCGGCGCTCAGAGCCTGTCTGATTTACCAGGCACTTCTTCCTGATTTGTGACATCACAAAACCCACCAAGTGCAAACCAGTCATTTTTTAAGAGTTTATCTAAATAAAAGGTAAGTATTTCTTTATGAAGAGACTTTTCATATTTTAATTGTATACGTATACATGGACGTATTGTAGAAGATCAAAGCCCAGAAAAAACACCAATTTGCAATTAATAGGATCTTTAGGGATTTTTACATAATGTTAAAGGTTCTATATGGTGCAGTTTCCAGGGATTTATTTTAACTTTAGGCATCCTCGGGGACATATAAAGTGGTGTGAAAAAGTGTTTGCCCCCTTCCTGATTTCTCTTTTTTTTTGTATGTTTGTCACACTTAAATGTTTCAGATCATCAAACAAATTTAAATATTAGACAAAGATAACACAAGTAAACACAAAATGCAGTTTTTAAATGAAGGTGTTTATTATTAAGGGGAAAAATATCCAAATCTACAAGGCACTGTGTGAAAAAGTGATTGCCCCCTAAACCTAATAATTGGTTGGGCCACCCTGAGCAGCAACAACTGCAATCAAGTGTTTGCGATAACTGGTAATGAATCTTTTACAGCGCTGTGGAGGAATTTTGAACAACTCATCTTTGCAGAATTGTTGTAATTCAGCCACATTGGAGGGTTTTCGAGCATGAACCTCCTTTTTAAGGTCATGTCACAGCATCTCAATCTGAATCAGGTCAGGACTTTGACTAGGCCACTCCAAAGTCTTCATTTTGTTTTTCTTAAGCCATTCAGAGGTGGACTTGCTGGTGTGTTTGGGATCATTGTCCTGCTGCAGAACCCAACTGCGCTTCAGCTTGAGGTCACGAACAGATGGCCGGACATTCTCCTTCAGGATTTTTTGGTAAGACAGCAGAATTCATGGTTCCATTTACCACAGCAAGTCTTCCAGGTCCTGAAGCAGCAAAACAGCCCCAGACCATCACACTACCACCACCAGATTTTACTGTTGGTATGATGTTCCTTTTCTTAAATGCTGTTACTTTTACGCCAGATGTAATGGGACACACACCTTCCAAAAAGCTCAACTTTTGTCTCATCAGTCCACAGAGTATTTTCCCAAAAGTTTTGGGGATCATCAAGATGTTTTCTGGCAAAACTGAGATGAGCCTTTATGTTCTTTTTGCTCAGCAGTGGTTTTCGTCTTGGAACTCTGTCATGCAGGTCATTTTTGCCCAATCTCTTTCTTACGGTGGAGTCATGAACACTGACCTTAACTGAGGCAAGTGAGGGCTGCAGTTCTTTGGATGTTGTTGTGGGGTCTTTTGTGACCTCTTGGATGAGTCATCGCTGTGCTCTTGGGGTAATTTTGGTTGACCGGCCACTCCTGGGAAGGTTCACCACTGTTCCATGTTTTCACCATTTGTGGATAATGGCTCTCACTGTGGTTTGCTGGAGTTCCAAAGCTTCATAAATGGCCGGAAAATTGAACTCAGCTTTCAAAAGATGTGATAAACCACAGTTAATTTATGTTTTAATGGGTGAGCAATCACCTTTTCACACAGGGCCATGTAGGTTTGGATTTTTTTTTACCCTTAATAATAAACACCTTCATTTAAAAACTGCATTTTGTGTTTACTTGTCTTATTTTTGTCTAATATTTAAATGTTTTTGATACTCTGAAACATTTAAGTGTGACAAACATACAAAAAAAATGTGAAATCACGAAGGGGGAAAACACTTTTTCACACCACTGTATGTAGTTTAAAGAACAATTTCTGTCATTTCAGAGCTCATCAGAAAAGCTGTCTGTAAAGTTCTGTCTGAAACAGTCAGTTTTCAGCCTGCTCATTAATATTAGCAAGCTCCACATTTGACTGGGTGAAGGTTTTTCTGAATGAGCCAATCACAAGTAAAGAAGGAGAAGGGGTCTGTTTGTTTTTCTAGTTTAACGAGGCCACTGACTGTATTTTTTCCACATTTTAACAGCTCGATCATGTCTTAATGAAATGTCTGTGACATACAGTGGTGTGAAAAAGTGTTTGCCCCCTTCCTGATTTCTCATTTTATTGTATGTTTGTAACACTTAACCTGTTGAACTCTGTTCAACTTCCCTAAAAACGCCTAAAAATAACGTACCCAAAGTAAATCAAAAGCTGTTCTTCAGCCCTTTGCAGCATCTTCATGGGGTTGGTCTCATTTAAAAGAAAACACTCTGAATTTTTTGGCAAAACAGTCATAATCTCTCTAAGTGCTCCTGCCACTGAGTAACAGGAAAGTTTGCCTGGGTGTTTTTTTTAGATACAAATGCTTGCAAATAACATACATCTGTCAGATACTGGCTGGAAAACACAACAGAAATGTAGAACCAAGTGTTTTCAAGCTCAGGTCAAAATTTTGTAAAAATACCACAAAAAATGAATATATTACACAGCTGTTTTCTCAGGTTGTAACAAGGCTGTGTCTGTACTGGAAGACCGGAAATACAGCTTTTTTTTTCAGTGTGCACTGAGACGCACTATGAAGCAGAGACGTGACCGCCCGCGGAATTCACAGAGTTCAGCAGGTTAAATGTTTCAGATCATCAAACAAATTTAAATATTAGACCAAAATAACACAAGTAAACACAAAATGCAGTTTTTAAATGAAGGTGTTTATTATTAAGGGTAAAAAAAATCCAAACCTACATGGCCCTGTGTGAAAAAGTGATTGCCCCCCCATTAAAACACAAATTAACTGTGATTTATCACATCTTTGGAAAGCTGAGTTCAGTTTCTTCAGTCACATTTTTTTTTATCTCAACAATGTCCACCCCTGTGTCAAGTAAACACAAAATGCAGTTTTTAAATGAAAGTGTTTATTATTAAGGATAAAATAAATCCAAACCTACATGGCCCTGTGTGGAAAAAGTGACACCCCCCTTCCCGTTAAAACATAAATTAAATGTTTATCACATCTTTGGAAAGCTGAGTTCAATTTCTCGAGCCACAGCTAGGCCTGATTACTGCCACACCTGTTCTCAATCAAGAAATCACTTAAATAGGACCTTCCTGATAAAGTGAAATAGACCAAAAGATCCTCAAAAGCTAGACATCATGATGCGATCTAAAGAAATTCAGGGACAAATGACAAGCAAAGTAATTGAGATCTATCAGTATGGAAAAGGTTATAAAGGCATTGCTAAAGCTTTGGGACTCCAGCAAACCACAGTGAGAGCCATTATCCACAAATGGCGAAAACATGGAACAGTGGTGAACCTTCCCAGGAGTGGCCAGCCAACCAAAATTACCCCAACAGTGCAGCGGCAACTCATCCAAGAGGTCACAAAAGACCCCACAATAACATCCAAAGAACTGTAGGCCTCACTTGCCTCAGTTAAGGTCAGTGTTCATGACTCCACCATAAGAAAGAGACTGGGTAAAAATGGCCTGCATGGCAGAGTTCCAAGACGAAAACCACTGCTGAGCAAGAAGAACATAAAGGCTCATCTCAGTTTTGCCAGAAAACATCTTGATGACTCCAAGACTTTCGGAAAATACTCTGTGAACTGACGAGACAAAAGTTGAACTTTTTGGAAGGTGTGTGTCCCATTACATCTGGCGTAAAAGTAGCACAGCATTTCAGAAAGGGAACATCATACCAACAGTAAAACATGGTGGTGGTAGTGTGATGGTCTGGGGCTGTTTTGCTGCTTCAGGACCTGGAAGACTTGCTGTGGTAAATGGAACCATGAATTCTGCTGTCTACCAAAAAATCCTGAAGGAGAATGTCCGGCTATCTGTTCTAGGCCTCAAGCTGAAGCGCACTTGGGTTCTGCAGCAGGACAATGATCCCAAACACACCAGCAAGTCCACCTCTGAATGGCTTAAGAAAAACAAAATGAAGACTTTGGAGTAGCCTAGTCAAAGTCCTGACCTGAATCCGATTGAGATGCTGTGGCATGACCTTAAAAAGACAGCTCATGCTCGAAAACCCTCCAATGTGGCTGCATTACAACAATTTCATTACTGGAATTTCCCCATTGTGGGACTAATAAAGGCTTATCTTATCTTAATTCTGCAAAGATGAGTGAGTCAAAATTCCTCCACAGTGCTGTAAAAGACTCATTGCCAGTTATCACAAATGCTTGATTGCAGTTGTTGCTGCTAAGGGTGGCCCAACCAGTTATTGGGTTTAGGGGGCAATCACTTTTTCACACAGGGCCATGTAGGTTTTGATTTTTTTTTCCCTTAATAATAAACATCTTAATTTAAAAACTGCATTTTGTGAGGACTTCCGGCAAGATGGCGGAGAGGCATAATGCTTAAACAGAGAGCTCTCCCTAGTCGGATTAAAAATCTTTGGTAAATGGCCAACTCGACATAAATAGATCAATAAACCAAGGGATGAAAACACGAAGAAGCCGGGCACACGGACAAAAGCAGGGTAAAACTAAAGAATCCCTCTTCAACAGCGCTGGAGAAATCGCTGAACACGAGGCCCAAAAAAACGAGGTGACTACAACAGAGAAAATGGAGGACGCCAAACTCGATGTTATGAACACTGGCTTCGTCAGTATAAGTAAGGACATAAAAGACTTCAAGCGACAACTCCAACAGGATTTAACGGCTCTTAAAGAAGAACTGAAAAAAGAGATGAAGGACGAAATTATGGGTCTCCAAAAAGAAATGGACCGCAAGCTAGCTGAAAACATGGAGGAACTGCGCACTCAGCGGGTGTGTATGGCAGAAGCACAGGCTTGAATATCAGATTTGGAAGACTGGAAGACCGAGGCAAGCGAGCAGCTGCAGACCCTGACGGCACAAACACAGAGGATGCAGGAAAAAATAACCGACCTGGAGAGCAGGTCCAGACGGAGCAATATACGCATCTTCGGGATTCCGGAGGGCACTGAAGGCAACTCGATGACGAAATTCATAGATCAATTCTTAAAAAAAGAGCTTGAGCTGCCCGATGAAACAGACCTACAGATCCAACGAGCGCACAGAGCCTTGGCACAGAACCCGAATTCAAACTCTATACCCAGGTCAGTTGTGGTAAACTTTTTAAAATACGACGTAAAGGAAAGAATCCTGACACAAGTGTGGAAAAAAAAGATACGAGTTGGCGACAAACAGATATTCTTTGACCATGACTACCCGACAGAAACTGTGCAGCAGCGAAAGAAATATGCCAACATTAAAAAAATGCTGAAAGAGAAAAAAATTAGATTCCAAACGCCGCTAACGAAGATGAGAATTCATTGGGAGGACGGTGTGAAAACCTACAACACGGCCAGAGAGGCAGCGCGGGACATGAAGGAGCGAGGCTTTGTGGTGAGCGTACCCGAGGAAGCGGCTGGAGCAGCGGCGGCACGGAGCGCATCGCGACAGCCGGAGTGGAGGCGAGTGAGCAGCAGAAGGTGGGAGACGGACGTGGTGCACCGAGCCCAAGAAAAACTGCAAGGCTTTCAACGGAAAGCCTAGATTATAACAAAGATCAAGAAGGACACAGAAGAAATGAAGGCCAAGAAGACAAGGTAAAAGAGAAACAAACGGCTAGGAGAGGTTTAAGTGATTTTTGTTGGACATTTCTAGACTAATGACTATTACTTGGATAGTAACTAGAGGTCTAGGGAGGGCCCCTCACTCGGTGAGGACATTCCCTCCACCCTCCAACAGGGACCAGTGGGCAGAAGAAAGGCCCAAAGTACGGAGGTCGAGATTCATTAATGTGTTTTTGTTCATGTATGCGTTAGTTTTGTTGTTAAAGGGGTTAGGAGCACAAGTTAAAAAAATGGAAAAACATGAATATGGTTAAAAATCTTAAGATAATGACATTAAACGTGAATGGTCTGAACTCACCTGTTAAAAGGGAAAGAATAATGAGACTTCCGGGAAGATGGCGGAGAGACATAACACTTAAACAAAGAGCTCTCCCTAGCCGGATTAAAAATCATCGGTAAATGGCCAACTCGACATAAACGGATCAATAAACTAAGGGATGAAAACACGAAGGAACCGGGCACAAGGCCAAAAACAGGGTAAAATTGAAGAATTCCTCTCCAACAACGCAGGAAAAACCGCTGTACGCAAAGCCCAAAAAAACGAGATGTCCACAGCAGAGAAAATGGAGGACACCAGACTCGACAACATGAACACTGGCATCGCCAGTTTGGGTGAAGAGTTAAGAGAATTCAAGCGACAGCTACAACAGGATTTAGCGGCTCTTAAGGAGGAACTGAAAAAAGAAATTAAGGAGGAAATCATGGACCTCCGAAGAGAAATGGAGCGTAAATTAACGGAAAACATGGAGGAGCTGCGCTCCCAGCGGGCGTGTATGACAGAAGCACAGACCCGAATTTCGGAACTAGAAGATTGGAAAAGCGAGGCAAACGAACAACTACAGACCCTGACGACGCAAACGCAGAGGATGCAGGAGAAAATAAACGACTTGGAGAGCAGATCCAGACGAAGCAATATGCGCATCTTTGGAAATCCGGAGGGCATTGAAGGCAACTCGATGACAAAATTCATGGATCAGTTCTTAAAAAAAGAACTGGAAATACCCGGAGAAACGGATCTGCAGATTCAACGGGCGCACAGAACACCGGCACAGAACCCGAAAACAAACGCTACACCCAGGTCAGTTGTGGTAAACTTTGTGAAATATGACATAAAGGAAAGAATCCTGACGCAAGCATGGAAAAAAAAGATACGAATCGGCGACAAACAGGTATTTTTTGACCATGACTACCCGACAGAAATCGTGCAGCAGCGGAAGAAATATGCCAACATTAAAAAAACGCTGAAAGAGAAAAAAATTAGATTCCAAACGCCACTAACGAAAATGAGGATTCATTGGGAGGAAGGCACAAGAACCTACAACACGGCCGAAGAGGCAGCGCGGGATATGATGGAGCGGGGCCTTGAGGTGAGCGTGCCGAAGGAGACGGCTGGAGCAGCGGCGGCCCTGAACGCACCACGGCAGACGGAGTGGAGACGAGCGTGCGGCGGAAGAAGGGGGAGAGACGTAGAGCAGCGGGCCCAGGACAAGCTACAAGGCTTTCAACTGAAAGCCTAGATCATAACAAAGATTAAGAAAGGCACAGAAGAAATGAAGGCCAAGAAGACAAGGTAAAAGAGAAACAGACGGCTAGGAGAGGTTTAAGTGATATTTGTTGGACATTTCTAGACTTATGACTATTACTTTGATAGTAATTAGAAGTCTAGGGAGGGCCCTTCACTCTGTGAAGACAAACCCCCCACCCACCAACAGGGACCAGTGGGCAGAAGAAAGGCCCAAAGTACGGAGGTCGAGATTTTTTAATGTGTTTTTATATAAATATGTGTTATTTTTGTTGTTAAAGGGGCTAGGAGCACAAGTTAAAAAAATGGAAAAACATGAATATGGGTAAAAATCTTAAGATAATGACACTAAACGTGAATGGTCTGAACTCACCTGTTAAAAGGGAAAGAATAATAAGAAAATTCAAGAAGGAAAAAGCTGAAATTATATTTATGCAAGAGACACATTTGAGCAAGGCAGAACATGTGAAACTAAAGAGATTTGGCTATAAGAACTCCTACTACAGTTCATTTAAGGGAGGAGCTAAAAGGGGGGTGATGATACTAATCTCAAACAAAATACAATTTGAAAATGAACAGGAAATCCAGGATAAAGAAGGCAGGTATGTAATAATAAAGGGAAGAATAGATGGTATGCAGATTACATTAATGAACATCTATGCCCCACCAGAAAGTGACAAGGGTTTTTTTCAACATCTGTTTGATCTCATAGCAACACACAGTGAAGGAGTCCTAATTTGTGGAGGAGACTTAAATGCTGTCATGGATCATGAAGTTGACACAACAAGTGTTAAGAAGACAAAAAAGCATGTAACAAAGTTCATAAGAACCTCACTGGCAGAAATGGGTATGGTAGACATATGGAGGGACCTACACCCACTCGAAAAAGACTACACATTATTCAGCAGTCCATAAAGTACACTCTAGAATAGATTACTTCCTTATGAATGAAGGTGACAGACACAGGGTGATAAATTGTTGGATTGGAGGGGCAGAAATATCAGATCATAATCCTATATACATGGAAATATATTTAAACAATAGAAAACGACAAACAACATGGAAACTTAACGTAGGACTGTTAAATGATGAGAAAATGAAAGAAAGAATAAAAATAAACATAAACGAATATATCCAAGAGAATGACAATGAAGAAGTGGACCCAACAATACTATGGGACGCACTAAAAGCTGTGTTAAGGGGTAAATTAATTGTTGAAACAGGAAAAGCAAATAAGACTAAACTGGAAGCGTATGAACAAAGATGTGAGAGACTGAGGGAATTAGAACGTAAACATCAAAGCACAAATGATCCAAAAATATATCAAGAAATTAAAGAAGAAAAAACAAAGATAAAAGAAACACAAATGGATGAAATTGAAAGGAAAAATAGATATCTAAAGCAAAAATATTATGAAACAGGGCCAAAAGCCACAAAACTGCTGGCAAAACGGTTAAGAAAACAACAAACAATGAATAATGTATACAAGATTAAAGACCCCACCACAAATAAAACCACAGTTAACCCAGAAAACATCGAAGAAATTTTCCATAATTTCTACCAAGAACTATACTCGCAACCTGAAGAAACAAATACTAAAGATATCAAAAAATTTCTAGACACATTGGACTTGCCATCAATAGGAAATCAACAAAATGAAAAACTAACAGCAGAAATAACAACACAAGAGATCAGAGATGTGATTAAGTCACTTAAAAACGGTAAATCACCAGGTAGTGATGGATACCCTTCTGAATTTTATAAACTGTTTATAGAAGAACTCACGCCACAACTCCTAAAGTCATTTAATTGGACGTTGAACAACAACAAAATACCTCCATCATGGAACGAAGCAATCATTTCAGTTATTTTAAAACCAGGGAAAGATAAAGAACAATGCGGAAACTATAGACCAATCTCTTTATTAAATGTAGATTATAAAATATACACAACAATTATATGTAAACGAATAAAGACATTCTTGACGGAATTGATAGAAGATGATCAAACTGGATTCATAGAGGGACGCCAAACACATGACAATATCAGGAGAACAATACATATAATTAACCAAATACATAAAGAAAAGAAAAGCGCAGTAATAATGAGTTTAGACGCAGAAAAAGCATTTGACAGGGTTAACTGGAAATTCCTATATAGTGTACTGGAGCGCTTTGGATTTAACGAAAAATCAGTACAATGCATAAGGACGCTATATCAAGAACCTGTGGCAAGAATCAAGATAAACGGTAGCTTAACAGACAAAGTAAATATACAAAGATCAACTAGGCAGGGATGCTGCTTATCGCCCACCTTGTTTGCTCTGTTCATAGAACCATTGGCTCAAGTGATACAACAAAATAAGAAATTAAAAGGTGTAACAATAAAGGGGGCGGAACACAAGATTGGGCTATTTGCAGACGATATTATAGTTTACCTTGAACAACCAGATAAATCAATAATGGAAATGATGAACTTGATAGAAAATTTTGGAAAATTATCAGGATACAAGATAAACATAACAAAAACACAAATACTGACATTCCACTATAACCCTCTAAACCAGATAACTGATAAGATCAAACTAAACTGGAACCAAAAAGAAATAAAATACCTTGGAGTGAACATACCCAAAGACCTATGCAAAATATATAAAGCAAACTATGATAGGTTGGAACAAGAAATAAAAAAAGATATCGATAGATGGTCAATCTTAAATATGGATCTGAATTCAAAAATTGAGACAGTCAAAATCAGCATACAACCTAGATTACTTTACCTCTTCCAGGCCATACCAACAGAGATTCCAGATGCCCAATTCTCAAAGTGGGACAGGATGATATCGAGATTTGTTTGGGGAGGTAAAAAACCAAGAGTGAAATATAAAACCCTCCAATTACCAAAAGAGAAAGGAGGCATGGGCCTACCGAGTCTAAAGGAATATTACTACTCAGCACAAATAAGATATATCATATGTTGGTGCGACGAGGGATATGAGGCAAAATGGAAAGAAATGGAAAAGGGAATTGAGGGACTCCCAGTACAAAGCATAATAGGAGATAAAGATGCATATAAGCAAATCAAACAAATAGACCCAATCACTAAATTTACTTTAGAACTGTGGTATAAAATAGTACAAAAATATAATATAAGGGAAGACATAAAACTATTGAAATGGGTAGCATTTGACAGTCAGTTTGAACCGGCAAAACAAGATAGGGGATACAAAAATCTGGTGAACAAGGGAATCACAGCATGGGGCAATATCGGAAAAAAAGATCTCGGGAGCTTTGTAAATATCAGGAGAAAATTTAAATTAGAAAGATCGGATTTTTTCAGATATCTGCAGATGAGAGATTACTATATGAAGAAGATTAGGCATAACCTCCAAACAGATGTGAACGAGATTATACAACTTATTTTAAGCTCATATGCAGGAAATAAAATAAGAATTAATTCAAAACTATATCAGAAACTTATGACAAACAATCATACAAGTAACTATATAAAGGAGAAATGGGAGAAAGAGCTCAATTTAAACATAACAGAAGAAAGCTGGCAGGAAATATGGAAAACACAACACACATCAACAAATTCAAGGACATGGAGGGAATTTGGATGGAAAAACCTGATTCGCTTTTTCATTACACCACAGATTCAAGGAAAATATACAAATACCCAATCTTTATGCTGGAGGGGATGTGGGGCTCAAAATGCAGACCACTCACATATGTTTTGGAAATGCTACAAAATATCATCATTTTGGAAATCTATACATGTGACAATACAGAGGATATTAGGATATAATATACCAATGAACTGTAACCTGATGTACTTATGTGATCTTAAAAAAGACAATGTTATAAGATAAGATAAGATAAGATAAGCCTTTATTAGTCCCACAACGGGGAAATTCCAGGATTGCAACAGCACAGGGATAGCAACACTCAGAGCAACAATCAGAAGGCAAGAAAAAAAACAAGCAAGCAAGAGCAGCTAATATACATATGTACATATTACTATAAAATATATATACACACACACACACACACAGACACACAGTGCAGAGCATTGTAGCTGGATGGAATAAATATATGAATATATGAACACACAGTGCAGAGCATTGTAGCTAGATGGAATAAATATGTAAATATATAAACACCCACAGTACGGAGCATTGCAGCTAGGTGGAATAAATATGCAAGTATATAAACACACACAGTGCGGAGCAATGTAGCTAGATGGAATAATATGTAGATATATAAAAACACAGTGCGGAGCATTGTAGCTAGATGGAATAAATATATAGATATATAAATATAAACACACCCAGTGCTGAGCATTGTAGCTAGATGGAATAAATATATAGATATATAAATATAAACACACCCAGTGCAGAGCATTGTAGCTAGATGGAATAAATATGTAAATATATAAACACACACAGTGCAGAGCATTGTTGCTAGGTGGGATGAAACAGCATAATCGTCTATTTAGTTATCCTACATGGTATGATTATGTGCCCATACATATTCTCACCCTCCATAGCGACCGGTATGTTCCTAGTTGTATGCCGGAGAGGACCATTGTGTAAGTCTATTGCATCTTTTGCATTCAAAAAACTATTAGTTTGTTACGTCTTTTTGCTATCTCTGCGAGCAGCCCTGCTTAGGTTGTACAGTCTGACAGCCGTTGGTAGGAAGGACCTACGAAACCTCTCGGTTGTGCACCTGGGATGATGTAGTCTGCTGCTAAATGAGCTCCTCAGTGCATCCAGTATGTCCTGCATAGGGTGGAACTCGGACTCCAGCAGAGATGACAGTTTAACCACCGTCCTTCTCTCTCCTATCTCCTCCATCGGATCAAGGCGTTGCCCCAGGACAGAGCTAGCTTTCTTAATCAGTTTGTTCAGTCTCTTCCTATCGGCTGCAGTAATGCCACTGCCCCAGCAGACCACTCCAAAAGTGATGGCTGATGCCACCACCGTGTCATAGAATGACTTCAGCAGCGCCCCTTGTACACCAAAAGACCTGAGTCTCCTCAGCAGGAACAGCCTGCGCTGTCCCTTCTTGTAGAGTGCGTCAGTATTGTGTGACCAGTCTAGTTTATTGTTCAGATGAATACCCAGGTACTTGTAGGATGTCACCATCTCGATGTCTGTTCCCTGTATATTTACTGGTGCTGTGAGGGGCTGCCCATGCCTGCGGCAGTCCACCACCAGCTCCTTAGTTTTCCTCGCGTTGATCTGGAGGCAGTTCCGATGGCACAAGTCCACAAAGTCCTGGATAAGCCCTCTGTACTCAGCTTCATCTCCGCTGGAGATGAGACCAACGATCGCAGAGTCATCAGAGAACTTCTGTAGATGGCAATGTGTTGTGTTGTGTGAGAAGTCCGCAGTATAAAGAGTGAACAGGAAGGGAGCCAGCACCGTTCCCTGGGGGGCCCCCGTGCTACTGATGATCGTGTCGGAAACACAGTCCCGGGTTCTCACAAACTGAGGCCGGTTCGTGAGGTAGTCCAGGATCCATGATGACAGGTGCTGGTCCACCCCTGCGCGCAGCAGCTTGTCCTTCAGGATCATCGGTTGGATGGTGTTGAAAGCACTGGAGAAGTCAAAGAACATGATCCTCACCATATTCCCGGGCTTCTCCAGGTGGGACAGAGAACGGTGAAGGAGGAAGATCACCGCATCCTCCACCCCAATGCCATGCTGGTAGGCGAACTGGAGTGGATCCATCGCTGGTTCCACCAGGGGGCGGAGATGAGCAAGGAGCAGTCTCTCCAGGGTCTTCATCAAGTGGGACGTCAAGGCCACCGGTCTGAAGCTGTTCAGGTCTTTGGGGTGGGAAGTTTTTGGTACAGGTACCACACAAGATGTTTTCCACAGCTGTGGTACCCTCCCCAGTTTCAGGCTCATGTTGAAGATATATGTCACCATCCCACACAGCTGGTCTGCACAGGACTTGAGGAGCTTTGCGCTGATGCCGTCCGGTCCCGACGCCTTCCTCGCCTTGATCTTCCTCAGCTCCGTCCTCACCTGGGTCTTGGTCAGGGTCAGGATGGGGGGCTGTGTGTTGGGAGTGGGGGGGGTGTCGGTGGAGTGGGGAGTGGGTAGCAGGACTTGATTTCTTAGAGGCAGCAGTGGTTGTTGTGCAGACAGGGGGGAGGGCGGTTGGTCAAATCTATTGAAAAACAGATTCAGGTTGTTCGCCCACTCCCTGCCCCCCGTGGCCTGGGGGGAGGTATTCTGGAGCCCCGAGATGGTTTTGAGGTTTCTCCAGACCCCGCTGATGTCGCTCTGTTGCAGCTTGTCCTCCATCTTCTTCCTGAAGCTGTCCTTGCCTTCTCTGATCTTTCTCCTCAGCTCCCTCTGTACGGACTTCAGCATCTCCCTGTTCCCCGACCTGAAGATCCTCTTCTTCTCTCTCAGAAGTGTTTTTATCTCAGGGTTGATCCAGGGTTTGTTGTTTGAGTGACGCCGTATGGTCTTGGTGGGAACGGATTTGTCCACACAGAAGCTGAGGTAGCCCGTGAAGGTGTGAATGAGGCCATCGATGTCCTCACCATGTGGATCGCAGAGCTGCTTCCAGGCAGTGGCTTCAAAACAGTCCTTTAGAGTGTCCATTGTCTCCTCAGACCATAACTCCACAGTGTGCATGGCCGGAGGTTGTCTGTGCACTAGGGGTTTGTACACCGGTCGGAGATGAACCAAGTTGTGATCCGATCTCCCAAGTGGGGGGAGTTGTGATGAGGTGTACGCCTCCTTAGTGTTTGCGTAGAACAAATCCAGTGTTTTATTGTCTCTAGTGTGGCATGTGACATACTGGGTGAAAGTGGGCAGAATGGGAGACAGTGAAACGTGGTTGAAATCGCCTGAGATGAGGAGAAGAGCATCTGGGTGTTCTGTCTGCAGCCTGCTGGTTACTGAATGGATGACGTCACGCGCTGTCCCAGCGTTCGCCGTCGGATTTGCATAAACAACAATGCAGATCACGTGTGAGTGTTCTCTCGGGAGATATGTAGGCCTCATGCTAACAGCTAGCAACTCAATGTCTTTGCTGCAGTGTCGTTGTTTAACAGTGATATGTCCCGGTCTGCACCAGTTGTTGTTAACATACATTATCACTCCACCGCCCCTAGTTTTGCCACTCTCTGGTGTTCGGTCAGCTCGTATCATGTGAAAACCCTCCAGCTCAATGTTAGCATCTGCTGCTAGTTCAGTTAGCCACGTCTCAGTAAACAAAAGGAGAGAGCACTCCCGGTATGTGCTATCATAACGGGAGATAGCCGCTAGCTCATCTAACTTTCCCAGTATCGACCGTACATTTCCCATGACAACAGATGGAAGGGAGGGTCTGTACCTTATATTTTTTGTCCTCCGCCTTACTCCAGCCCGGCAGCCGCGGCGTTTTCGCCTCAGTTCTCTCGGTATGTCGAGTTTTTCCAGTGGGACCGGGTGGCGGTTAAATGCTAGCAGCTCTTCCCTGTTGTATCGAATCCTGCTATAAACAGTGGCTCCGTCCACCGGCTCAGGAGACATTTGGGACGATCTGTGTGTCCGTGATATAAGTGGGGTGAAAAAAAAAAAAAAAAAAAAAAAAAAAAAGTGATCAAAAGAGAGAGGAAGGGAAAAAAAAACTCGGAATCGAGCCGCTGTTGCAAAAGGCAGCCGACTGGTGTGGCGCCGAGAGACAATCGCGCTATATGTGGGGCTGAGGGCAGATATCTAGTTAAAATCTTGTTGATTGCATGTAAAAAAAACTATCACAAAAAAATGGCGATCAGAAGTTCTTCCTGACCAAGAACAATGGACTGACATTGTTGAGGACATACGTATGATGGAAAAACTAACATATCGACGAAGAATACAAGAAGGAATATGGGAGAAAAAATGGCGGAAATGGACACACTACAAAGTGCAACAACGAGGCAGAAATTGAAAGAATAACCAAAGACACTGAAAAAACCAGAAGAATTAAGAGATGGAAACTAAAAACTTGATGCTCCAACATTTGTCCCCCCCCCCCTTTGATTTTTTTTTTTTTTTTTCTTTTTCCCTACCCTCACCCCTTTGTTTTTTAAATGTAGAATGTGATCTGAATGCATTATATATGATGAAAAATGAATAAAAATCTAAGTTACAAAAAAAAAGGAAAAGAATAATAAGAAAATTCAAGAAGGAAAAAGCCGAAATTATATTTATGCAAGAGACACATTTGAACAAGACAGAACATGAGAAACTAAAGAGATTTGGCTATAAGAACTCCTACTACAGTTCATTTAAGGGAGGACCTAAAAGGGGGGTTATGATACTAATTTCAAATAAAATACAATTTGAATGTGAACAAGAAATCCAGGATAAAGAAGGCAGGTATGTAATAGTAAAGGGAAGAATAGATGGTATGCAGATCACATTAGTGAACACCTACGCCCCACCAGAAAGTGACAAGGGTTTTTTTCAACATCTGTTTGATCTCATAGCAACACACAGTTAAGGAGTCCTAATTTGTGGAGGAGACTTAAATGCCGTCATGGATCATGTAGTTGACACAACAAGTGTTAAGAAGACAAAAAAACATGTAACAAAGTTCATAAGAACCTCACTGGCAGAAATGGGTATGGTAGACATATGGAGGGACCTGCACCCACTCGAAAAAGACTACACATTATTCAGCAGTCCATAAAGTACACTCTAGAATAGATTACTTCCTTATGAATGAAGGTGACAGACACAGGGTGAGAAATTGTCGGATTGGAGGGGCAGAAATATCAGATCATAATCCTATATACGTGGAAATATATTTAAACAATAGAAAACGACAAACAACATGGAAACTTAATGTAGGACTGTTAAATGATGAGAAAATGAAAGAAAGAATAAAGTTAAACATAAACGAGTATATCGAGGAGAATGATAATGAAGAAGTGGACCCAGCAATACTATGGGATGCACTAAAAGCCGTGTTAAGAGATAAATGAATTGTTGAAACAGGAAAAGCAAAAAAGTCTAAACTGGAATCATATGAACAAAGATGTGAGAGACTGAGGGAATTAGAACGTAAACATCAAAACACAAATGACCCAAAAATATATCAAGAAATTAAGGAAGAAAAAATAAAGATAAAAGAAATACAAATAGATGAAATTGAAAGGAAAAATAGATATTTAAAACAAAAATATTATGAAACGGGGCCAAAGGCCACAAAACTGCTGGCAAAACGGTTAAGAAAACAACAAACAGTGAATAATGTATATAAGATTAAGGAATCGAAGGCATCGAAGAGATATTCCATAAATTCTATCAAGAACTATACTCGCAGCCTGAAGAGACAAATGTTAAGGATATTAAAAAATTTCTATGCACATTGGACTTGCCATCAATAGGAAATCAACAAAATGAAAAGCTAACAGCAGAAATAACACAAGAGATTAAAGGTGTGATTAAGTCACTAAAAAATGGTAAATCACCAGGTAGTGACAGATACCTGTCTGAGTTTTATAAACTGTTTATAGAAGAACTCACGCCACGGCTCCTAAAGTCATTTAATAGGGCATTAAACAACAACAAAATACCTCCATCATGGAACGAAGCCATTATTTCAGTTATTCTAAAGCCAGGGAAAGATAGGGAACAATATGGAAACTATAGGCCAATCTCTTTATTAAATGTGGATTATAAAATATATACAACAATTATCTGTAAACGAATAAAGACATTCTTGACAGAATTGATAGAGGATGATCAAACTGCTTTCATAGAGGGATGCCAAACACATGATAATATCAGGAGAACAATACACATAATTAATCAAACACATAAAGAAAAGAAAAGCGCAGTAATAAAGAGTTTAGACGCAGAAAAAGCATTTGATAGGGTTAATTGGATGTTCCTATATAATGTGCTGGAACGCTTTGGATTTAACGAAAAATCAGTGCAATGCATAAAGACACTGTATCAAAAACCTGTGGCAAGAATCAAGATAAATGGTAGCTTAACAGACAAAGTAAATATACAAAGATCAACTAGGCAGGGATGCTGCCTATCGCCCACCTTGTTTGCTCTGTTCATAGAGCCACTGGCTCAAGTGATGCGACAAAATAAGAAATTAAAAGGTGTAACAATAAAGGGAGCGGAACACAAGATTGGGCTATTTGCAGACGATATTATAGTTTACCTTGAACAACCAGATGAATCAATAATGGAAATGATGGACTTGATAGAAAATTTTGGAAAATTATCAGGATACAAGATAAACATAACAAAAACACAAATACTGACATTCCACTATAACCCTGTAAACCAGATAACTGATAAGATCAAACTAAACTGGAAACAAAAAGAAATAAAATACCTTGGAGTGAACATACCTAAAGATTTAAGCAAAATCTATAAAGCAAACTATGACAGGTTAGAACAAGAAATAAAAAAAGATATTGATAGGTGGTCAATCTTAAATATGGATCTGAATTCAAAAATTAAGACAGTCAAAATCAGCATACAACCTAGATTACTTTACCTCTTCCAGGCTCTACCAACAGAGATTCCTGGTGCCCAGTTCTCAAAGTGGGACAGGATGATATCGAGATTTGTTTGGGGAGGTAAAAAGCCAAGAGTGAAATATAAAACTCTCCAGTTACCAAAAGAAAAAGGAGGCATGGGCCTACCGAGTCTAAAGGAATATTACTACTCAGCACAAATAAGATATATCATATGTTGATGCGACGGAGGATATGAGGCAAAATGGAAAGAAATGGAAAAGGAAATTGAGGGACTCCCAGTACAAAGCATAACCGAGAGGTTTTGCAGGTCCTTCCTACCAACGGCTGTCAGACTGTACAACCTAAGCAGGGCTGCTTGCAGAGATAGCAAAAAAGACGTAACAACCTAATAGTTTTTTGAATGCAAAAGATGCAATAGACTTACACAATGGTCCTCTCCGGCATACAACTAGGAAAATACCGGTCGCTATGGAGGGTGAGAATATGTATGGGTACATAATCATACCATGTAGGATAACTAAGTAGACGGTTGTGCTGTTTCATCCCATCTAGCAACAATGCTCTGCACTGTGTGTTTATATTTATATATCTATATATTTATTCCATCTAACTACAATGCTCCGCACTGTGTGTGTGTTTATATATTTACATATTTATTCTACCTAGCTGCAATGCTCCGTACTGTGGGTGTTTATATATCTACATATTTATTCCATCTAGCTACAATGTTCCGCACTGTGTGTCTGTGTGTATATATACTGTATATATTTATAGTAATATGTACATATGTATATTAGCTGCTCTTGCTTTTTTTTTCTTGCCTTCTGATTGTTGCTCTGAGTGTTGCTATCCCTGTGCTGTTGCAATCCTGGAATTTCCCCATTATGGGACTAATAAAGGCTTATCTTATGTTATCTTATCTTATCTTAATAGGAGATAAGGATGCATATAAGCAAATCAAACAAATAGACCCAATCACTAAATTTACTTTGGAACTGTGGTATAAAATAGTACAAAAGTATAAAATAAAGGAGGACATAAAACTATTGAAATGGGTAGCATTTGACAGTCAGTTTGAACCGGCAAAGCAAGATAGGGGATACAAAAATCTGGTGAACAAGGGAATCACAGCATGGGGCAATATGGGAAAAAAAAGATTTCGGGAGTTTTGTAAAGATGAGAAGAAAATTTAAACTAGAAAAATCTGAATTCTTCAGATATCTGCAGATGAGAGATTATTATATGAGGAAGATTAGGCATAACCTCCACACAGATGTGAGCAAGATTATACAATTCATTTTAAGCTCATATGCAGGAAATAAAATAAGAATTATTTCAAAGCTATATCAGAAACTTACGGCAAACAAACATTCAAGTAAGTATATAAAGGAGAAATGGGAGAAAGAGCTCAATTTAAACATAACAGAAGAAAACTGGCAAGAAATATGGAAAACACAACACACATCAACAAGTTCAAGGACATGGAGGGAATTTGGATGGAAAAATCTGATTCGCTATTTCATTACACCACAGATTCAAAGAAAATATACAAATACCCAATCTTTATGCTGGAGGAGCTGTGGGGCTCAAAATGCAGACCACTCACATATGTTTTGGAAATGCTGCAAAATCTCATCATTCTGGAAATCTATACATGTGACAATACAGAGGATATTAGGATATAATATACCAATGAACTGTAACTTGATGTATTTATGTGATCTTAAAAGAGACAATGTAATACAGGCTGAGGACAGATATCTAGTTAAAATCTTGCTGATTGCATGTAAAAAAACAATCACAAGAAAATGGCGATCAGAAGTTCTTCCTGACCAAGAGCAATGGACTGACATTGTTGAGGACATACGTATGATGGAAAAACTAACATATCGACAAAGAATGCAAGAAGGACTATATGACAAAAAAGGGTGGAAATGGACACACTACAAAGTGCAACAACGAGACAGAAATTGAAGAATAACCAAAGACACTGAAAAACCAGAAGAATTAAGAGATGGAAACTAAAAACTTGATGCTCCAACATTTGTCCCCCCCCTTTTTTTTCTTCCTCTAGCTCCTTTTTTTAAATATAGAGACTGTGATCTGACTGTAATATGTATGATGAAAATGAATAAAAATCAAAGTTACAAAAACAAACTGCATTTTGTGTTTACTTATGTTCTCTTTGTGTATTTAAATTTGTTTGACCTGAAACATTTTAGTGTGACAAACATACAAAAAAATGAGAAATCAGGAAAGGGGCAAACACTTTTTCACACCACTGTATTTTGTTCACGTTTATTGAAGCAAATTTGCTTTGTATTTCTCCTGGCTTTCTTCTCAATTTTGAGCTTCATGGCAAAGGCTGTGAATACTTACGTATATGTGATTTGTTAGCTTTTTATTTTTAATAAATGTGTAAAAATCTAAAAAAAAACCTTTTTTCATGTTGTCATTATGGGGTATTGTGTGCAGAATTTTGAGGAAAAATTATTAATTTATTCCATTTTGGAATAAGGCTGTAACATAACAAAATGTGGAAAAAGTGAAGCGCTGTGAAGTTTCCGGATGCTCTGTGCTAGTGCATTGCCTGTAGAACACAAGCATTCATGTCTGAAACGGGTAGCCCAGTCAGGCTTTCCACGCCCAAATGTAGGCTGTGTTTGAAAGTGGAATGCAAAGAGGTGTAGCCTACAGTATCTCAGAAAAGTGAGTCCACCCCTCATATTTTTGTAAATATTTTATCTTTTCATGGAACAACACTGAAGATATGACACTTTGATCTAGTGTAAAGTAGTCAGGGTACAGCTTGTATAACAGTGTAAATTTGCTGTCCTCTCAAAATAACTCAACACACAGCCATTAATGTCTAAACCGCTGGCAACAAAAGTGAGGACACCTCTAAGTGAAAATGTCCAAACTGTGCCCAAAGTGTCAATATTTTGTGTGGCCACCATTATTTTCCAGCACTGCCTTAACTCTCTTGGGCATGGAGTTCACTAGAGCTTCACAGGTTGCCACTGGAATCCTCTTCCACTCCTCCATGATGACATCATAGAGCTGGTGGATGTTAGAGACCTTGTGCTCCTCCACCTTCTGTTTGTGGATGCCCCACCGATGCTCAATAGGGTTTAGGTCTGGAGACATGCTTGCCCAGTCCATCACCTTTACCCTCAGTTTCTTGAGCAAGACAGTGGTCGTCTTGGAGGTGTGTTTGGGGTGGTTATCATGTTGAACTACTGCCCTGCGGCCCAGTTTCTGAAGGGAGGGGATCATGCTCTGCTTCAGTATGTCACAGTACATGATGGCATTCATGGTTCTCTCAATGAACTGTAGCTCCCCAGTGCCGGCAGCACTCATGCAGCCCCAGACCATGACACTCCCACCACTATGCTTGACTGTAGGCAAGACACACTTGTCTTTGTACTCCTCACCTGGTTGCAGCCACACACGCTTGGCACCATCTGAACCAAATAAGTTTATGTTGGTCTCATCAGACCACATGACATAGTTCCAGTAAACCATGTCCTTAGTCTGCTTGTGCTCAGCAAACTGTTTGTGGGCTTTCTTGTGCATCATCTTTAAAAGGGGCTTCCTTCTGGGACGACAGCCATGCAGACCAATTTGATACAGTGTGCAGCGTATGGTCTGAGCACTGACAGGCTGACCCCCCGCCCCTTAAACCTCTGCAGCAATACTGGCAGCACTCATACGTCTATTTTCAAAAGACAACCTCTGGATATGACGCTGAGCATGTGCACTCAACTTCTTTGGTCGACCATGGCCAGGCCTGTTCTGAGTGGAACCTGTCCTGTTAAACCTCTGTATGGTCTTGGCCACCATGCTGCAGCTCAGTTTCAGGGTGTTGGCAATCTTCTTATTATAAATTTAACACACCTGCTCCCCATTCACACCCCAGACCTTGTAACACTAATGAGTCACATGACACCAGGGAGGGAAAATAACTATTTGGGCACAATTTGGACATTTTCACTTAGGGGTGTCCTCACTTTTCTTGTGCCAGCAGTTTAGACATTAATGGCTGTGTGTTGAGTTATTTTGAAGGACATCAAATTTACACTGTTATACAAGCTGTACACTGACTACTTTACATTGTATCAAAGTGACACATCTTTAATGTTGTCCCATGAAAAAATGTAATTAAATATTTACAAAAATGTGAGAGGTGTACTCACTTTTGTGAGATACTGTGTATAGGCCATCACATGTTAGACTGACAAATATAAAAGGGAGTAAATGGCACTAAGATTTATTTTATTGTGTGAATATTAATTACAAAATACCTAAATATCGAAAATGAATGGGACATTCAAGATTAGCGACTGTTTCAGATCGTTGCTTATTTGTTTGTCAGATCACTTATTTGTCTGATCTTTTATCACTTATATTCATAATCGTGAATCTTCACTTTGGGGAATGGCAGTTGTTCAGTCATTATAATTATTTTAGTTTATATCACTGTTCAGTGATGGAGTTCAGTGAAATATTGAATTTCTTCTGTGTATCGTCAATAAACTCATGCAGTACTACAACAGGACACGTTTATAAATATTTCAGACCCATTGGCTGCTGCTTTACCCGTGTGCCTGCGAAGGACTGTGATCCACCAGTTCAGCTGCTGCCCCCCCCTCCCCGCCACACGCACCTCATGTTCTTCATGCCGAATTATCCTTTAGACCTATGCAATCATAGCAACTTTATGATATAATTTTTTAAGCATTAAACCTTAAGTCTATCGTTTGTCCCTATTTGCACTACAGTAGCATTACTGTACATGGACTGCTGTTGTTGTTTTTCCAGCCTTATTCCTTTTGTTTTATATATTGCACACACCACTGAAGAGAGAAAGAAACGCCAGTTCAATTCTCCTGTATGTCATGTACGTATATCAGCTGTTCTGATAGATATGCCAAAATGCCAGAACACCGGAGGAGGAGGATCCAGTCAGCTGATCACTGGAACCACAGACCTCACCTGTTTTCCATGATAAATCAGCCTCACGGCAAAAGCACACTCCATGCATTATCTTTTTTCCTCTTTATTGAAAATAAACATTTTTTTTATCGCCATCAGTTAGTGTGCCTTTGAGCCAGGTCGTGTCTGGCTGCTGCTTCTCCCGGCTTCTCCTATCAGACCTGGTCTGCTGATGCCCCGCCCAGTCTGCTCGCAGACCTCATTCTCCACATATGGCAAATTATCCATTAAACCTACACAATCACAGCAACTTTATAGTATATTTTTTTAAGCATTAAATCTTCAGTATTATGTTTTTCTATTTTTCTAACTTTCATTTCCTTGTTGTATTCAGGGAATACCGTGGTGACTGACAGGTTGTGATGCTATGTGTTATCCAGTCAGCATGGTCGTGATGCTGCTTATTGTCCAATTAGCACGGAGTCAATCCAGAACCCACCCACGCTGCCTGGAGCCAGGCATGAAGAGACACAGAGCAGTCACAGAGCGCTGGATAAAGTTTTGCTGATAAAAATGACATATTTTGACTGAATGACTCCATACTCGGAGATGTACACCCTCGCAACCTCAGCAAAACAGGCATAAAACCATCGGTCAGTCTGAGGAACGGTTCAACAGGTATGTGTGGAACAGACAGACAGACAGACACACAGACAGAGACTTCATGAATTTACAGATAGATACAATTTACCTGGAAGAGTCAAAAATGTTTCTGGGAGAAAAAAATTAGATAAAGCCGAGTGTTTTTTTAAGAGAGTTGACTGTTTTGATATTTTTTGATAATTACGTTACCAACAGACACATTTCAGACTGTTAAAACCTACAAACACACCATTTTTCATTCAACGACCCCTTTAATGAACTCAAGATGGGGCTTGTTGGTTTGTGATGTCATGAAACCCAGGAAATGCAATCCACTAATTTCTCTAAGAGCTTAACCAAATAAAGCCTTTGGTTATTTGTTTGTGAAGTGACCATTTTCTTATTTTAATGGTGAACATGTTACCGATGGATACATTTAGAAGGTTTAAAGTGGGGGTGAGCCGCTCTCACACCTTGTTGACTGAAACTGAGCAGTCAGGATCGGTGATGGCAGGGACACTGATTTTTCCCCGACGCAGACCACAGCAGACCACAGCTGCAGATTCAGAAGCATCCAGGACTGAAGCCTTTTAAAATGGTTCTCTTCTGGTATCTTTTTCATAATGCCCAATTCTTTGTTTTTGTGGCACTGAAGACAACAAAGACAAAAGCACAGTTGCTATCAGCTATTGCCCAGCAGACCACTTATTCCTGAACTCAGGGCTGTCGCTGTGGTCACGATCAGTCAGTACATCCCAAGTGAAGAACCATGAAACAGTTTTGCAGCTAGCGGGACCTTTGATGCTACATTTATCTATGATGCTCACAGTGTTCTAGGTCAGAGGTCTGCAGGCTGTACTTCACAAAGAGCCACTTTGAGTGATTTTTGTCAAAAAATCTGCATGAAGAAACATAAATATCTAACAATGTCGCCTGATGACATCAGGATTAAGAGCATTTTTGTCTTAAATTTGTAGCGTTTTTGATTGTGAATTTGTTACCCCTTTTTTCCTCAAAATTGCACCATTTTCTGGGAAATTTTTATTTGTTTAGAAAAGTGACTTTTTTTCTTGCCAGTTTATATGGGTGTTTTCTTCATTAAAGGCGTTGCTTTTTCCCAAATTTCTCATTGCTGTATTTTTTCTTTGCAAATTTAATGCCATTTGTCAAGTAAAAATGAAGACTTTTTTCATAAATCTGGATTTTTTTGGCATGATTTTCTGATTGATTCATGATTGTCTTTTTTTGTGAAATTGTTATTTTTTCAGGTAAAAATGCAGTCGTTTTCTGATGAGGTTGCAGCAGTTTAGAATAAAACTTTATCTTATTCTGGTAAAATTGTACATTTTTTCTTACAAATTTTTGTTTTTTTTTCCACATAAAATTACATCTTTTCCTTAATTTTTTTTATATTTTTGGCACAAATTTTTAGCTATTCTCATAAATTTATTGTTATTGTAAATTTATTACCTTTTATGAGTAAAACTGCAGCATTTTTAACATTTTTTTACTTGTTTTCGCATAAAATTCTAACTTTTGTGACTTTCCCTGAAATGTCGTGGCTTTTGTCTTGTAAACAGGGAATGTTTTCTCCATAAAATTGCAAGATTTTCTCTCAGTTTGCAAGAATTTCTGCATAACTTTTTAGGTTTTCTTACTGTTGCAATGACATTTTTCTCATGAATATGCAACTCATTTGTTGAAAATTCGTTGCATCTTTGAAATCTGAGTTTTTTTTTGTTTTTTTTTTCTTTTTGTCAAGTCCTGGAGGAGCCGCTGACTACAGACAAAAGAGCCACATGTGGCCCCAGAGCCGCAGGCTGCAGACCCCTGCTCTGGGTGCTTTGATGGTTTTGCCTTTTTTTTTTACAATAGATAAATGAACATGTTTATTAAATCAAATGAACAAAATGATAAACACTTGGTGCTTTGATGGTTTTGCCTTTTTTTTACAATAGATAAATGAACATGTTTATTAAATCAAATGAACAAAATGATAAACACTTTAACTTCAAATGTTAGCAGCTACTATAATAATCATTTTTTAAAGTAAAATCACATTTTAAATATGCTTTTTTCTATATTTTCTGACATGCAATTGACGTATGGAATGCCTATCTGTACCACACTGCTTTTTTCAATCTTGTACATTGCAATATGTGCACAAACTGTAAACGGGGCTATTTACATCCAATTACATAAATCATCTAGTTTGCATTTATTTATAAATGAATGCAACGATTCTCTTTGTTTTAAATGTTTTTTCATTCATAAAAACAGAGAGAGAGAGAGAGAGAGAGAGAGAGACTATGCTGCTAAGCAGGCCTGTAGTTGCTGTCGTGTCCAGCAGGGGTCAGTGTCGGGCTCACTGCAGCACTGCAGCATCTCGGTCTGTTACAGTAAATTTGTCAAGCAAGCAGTTTTTGTGCTGAATTCACAGAATCGCTAAAGGCAAATATCTACGGCAAATTAACCAAATATGGAAGACATTGGGCGCAGATCCCCGCGGGGGGGCCGGCCTCGTATTTCTCTCAGTCAAAACTCAATTTTATCCACAATTCCGCCTCACAATCACCCCGGCAGAGCCCTTCAGTGCGGAAAAACGCGGCTGTAAAGGCTTCATTTTGACCAATCAGAATCGAAGACAGAATAAAAAGTGCGCATTTTTGCCGTAATCGGTGCCCTGGTGGACACGTGTGCTGACGGGCCTGCGGTGGGGCAGAGGAGCCGGTTCAGATCCCGGGTCAGGATTCGTGATGCTGCAGGACTCCTCAGCTCGGGCCCTGACGCATTGCGTATTGTGCAGAGAGGGGGGGTGACTGTGTGCATGTGCGCGTGTGTGTGTCTTACCTAAGAGCAGCATGTCTTTGTCCTTACATTCGGCCGTGTTCCACTCATTCCTACAGTTTGCCCATGGCAGTGAGCCCTTCAACGAAGCGAACAGGTAGTACAGTGTCCAGCACATTATAATGTTATAGTATATGGCTATCAAGACAGATATTATCAACATGGCAATCCCGCAACCTAAAATAAATAAATGAGACGAAATATAGAGATTACTCTGAAGGAAAGTGCAGAAACCATTCTGGCAGAATTGTCTTTTCTGTCATTTTTCTCTCAGCTGATTGGCTGGGCCAGGTTACCTTGCAGAGCTGGGATGCATTTCCACACTGACACTGGTCCCTGGCTGGCAAACTGGCCCAGGGAAACCTCCAGCAAAAAGATGGGGATCCCGGCGATGCCCAGCATGGTCAGGTACGGGATGAGAAAGGCACCTGCAAGGCAGTCAGAGAGCAGGCTGCAGACGGGCCGATGAATGAGAAGATGGCCTACAGGGCTGAGCGGCATGACGCACCTACAGCTACTCAGGGCATTAAAACAACACAAATTACATTTATAGTTCTTATAGAAGGACAAAAAAGATTTAATTAGCCTGTAAAAATGATTAACATATATTCAACCAAATTAAAAATTACATATACATTTTCTGAAACTATTATTTTTGCACATTTTCCTAGTTTGATTATTTATATAAAAACTAAACAAATATGACAATTATAAATTATTTCAATCGCTTTTGACTATATATATATATATGTATATATATATATATATATATATATATATATATATATATATATATATATATATATATATATACATATATATAAAATGTATTTATTTTGTTAGCGGTCCATTGTGAGAATTTAAGACTAAATCAATTCAACCTTGCCTGATGTGATGAGGTGGTTTTTGGTTGGTTTTTGTCTATCAGAATGAAGTAAAAAGCGCCTGAATGAAGGCGTGCGGGTCCGCAGCTCTTACCTCCACCGTTCTGGAAGGCGAGGTAAGGAAACCTCCAGACGTTTCCCAGTCCCACCGCATAGCCCACCATGGACAGAATAAAGTCCAGCTTGTTGGACCAGTTCCCTCTGGCCTTGTTCTCATCTCCAGTCTCGTCGTCCCCGTCAGCCTAAGGGGGGGAGACGCGTTTATGCTGCAGAATAACTAGTCAGCGCAGTTTAAACACAACAGCAGCCTGATAATGAAAGTGGAATCGCAGCATAAAGCAGCTTCGCTCTCAACGCTCCTGCAGGTTTTTTTTCTTCTGCGTCTTAACTGAGGCGCGTCGAGGCGCTGAAACGTCCATCAAAGTTCAGCTGCTTCCGCCTGACGGAAAAGTTTAACGCAGCAGAAACTTGGCAGCCTGGTTCTCCATAACCAGCAGGCCGTTACTACACACCTGCTTCAACACGCACACGCACGCACACATATATAATGATGACATAAATATTTCAATTTACAAAGAGAGAAGAACGGACTCTGTGTGCGTGTGCGTGTGCGTGTGGCTGTCAGGGACCTCTGGGCCGCACCCGCGGCATTCACGCCGTCTTTGCGTGTCTTTCCACACTTATCATCGCGCTGACGTCAGCGCTTTTACTGTCCTGACGGCCTGCTGGTCCAGACGGAAGGGGGACCTGCGCGTGCACAGGAATCCAGCCTCCGACACAGCGGGTCCAGGATTTTGACAGGGAAGCCTTTGGGCACGCGCTTGGCCCTGCGCCGCACGCAGCTGCAGTCGTTCAACAGTCCGTGCACGTGTCTAAATGATCCGCTGTCGGCGAGCTTTGATGAAAGCGTGACAGACCCACTCGTGCACGGAAATGATCGAATACACGTGAGCAACATTTCAAACAATTAAACCTTGTTAATAAAACACAGAAATTCAAATCAAGTCTGGTTAACGGATCCGGTTACCGGCGCCTCTGTGTCCGTTCACAGACGCCCGGCATCTCCCTCCACCCGCCCCAGGCACGCGACCACAGCAGCCACACGCACCAGCACCCATCACGCACGCTCCACTCACACCACTTACCCCAGCCGCGGCTCCGGGCTGCACGGACGCGCTCCCGTCCGTGCCCAGAACGATGGTGGTCTGGCTCATGCTGGTCCAGTTGCCCGTGGCTGTGCTGTTCTGTTCGGCGGTGGCCCGAAGCGGGTCTCCGTGCTGGGCGGAAGCGGCAGAATCCTTCCTGAGGGCCGAGTTGACGGCCACCGAGCCCGGTACCGGAGGCGGGGTGTTTTTAAACGTCCCGTACTCTTTGTTGCCGTCCGCTTCCCCCACTTTATTCTCCCCGGGACAGAAAGTTTTACTCTCGTTGTGAGCCGGTGGCGCCGGGTGGTGGTGAGGGGCGGCCGGCGCGCAGGGCGCCGCGCCGCCGTCCGCTCTGTTGGCCGTAGATGCCGAGGCTCCGTCGGGCTGCTGCGCCGGCATGTAGGAGGCGGGCGCGCCGGCGGGCTGCTTGGCCATGGTTCTGTGGTCGGAGAAGTCCTGCAAAAAGGGAAGGACAGATGAGAGGGACAGCAGGGACAGCACCGAGCCGCGCGGCTCCCGGGACCCCACCACACTCAGCCCCGGAGTTCTACCAGCTCCCCTGGAACGCGCGCCGGCTGCGGCCGCTCCATACTTGCAGCTCACCGCTTACCGGCTCCACGGCAGTGCGCGCACGCATGTGTGCCTCGGTAAAAAGTGTATGTTCCGAAGGGAGGGGGCTGCTTTGCTTCTGCCGTTCTGGCTTTCTGCAAGATTCTTTAATTTTACGCCCCATTTGCTCCCTCATGTCATTCAGTCACACGCGCGCACTGATTTTTATGGGCAATAGACAAGCTGCCGCCGGTCTCCCGGTGGCTCCGCTTCCCTCGCAGGCAGCACCAGATCACCGGCGCTGCAGCGGCGGGCGGACCGGGGACGTGGGATCATAAATGACTTCCAGAGAGTGAGTCTGAGCGGGGGCGTGCAAGCGATCGGAAATCCTCCAGATAAGAAACAAAAAAAAAGGCCAAAACAAAAGAAAAAAGCTGATTAGTCGTTTAGTTGTTTTCTAAGGTGATGGTGGAAATAATCACTTGAATTTGTTTAAATTGCTACAACATTAGAATAATTAAAAAGAGGCATGATGAGCCAAAAATAAACATTTTTCTCCAACTTAGCTAAAAAGTACAAACGATAAAAACATTTTACATGGCAACTAAAAGTTAAAGGTGCAGCGGCCGCTTCAGCACCGCGGACAGCTCCTTCCAGCCGCTTCAGCACCGCGGACAGCTCCTTCCAGCCGCCGCTTCAAAAAGTGAAAAACCGCAAAAGTCAGAAGCAGCTCGAGACGGAGGAGAGAAGTGAAGGTTTTCAACTCACCATTTCCTGGAGCTTATAGCAGGTCAGCTGTAAAAAACGGAGGACAGGAGGCGGAGTGGCTGCTGTCAGCAAAGGAGCAAGTGGGAAAACAAGTGGGAAGCTCTTCTGGCTCCGCGGCAAAGAGGAAAGTTTGCGTCAGTGCGCAGCAAGGTGCCCTTCTGCTGCCATTTTCTGGGTAACAGCGCTTAGATAAACGCTTGGCCTTGGATGCGGGATTTTTAAAGGGACATCAGGACCCGAGACGGCGGCGGGGGCGCATGTGTGCGTGCGTGGACAGTTGTGCGTTGTGGTTACGCACTTCACGCGCGGGACGGACCTCCCTTTGGTGGAAAGTGGAACGTGCGGGCCGTTTGCAGAGACGCCTCTGGCGACACGCGTACGCGCACACACGTGCACAGGCAGCTAGTTTGGGGTAAAGGATCGCAGGGAGGAGATGCTGAGCGACCGGAGGCCACCGGGTCAACGCGGGATGAGCAGCCGTTCCTGCGGCTCAGCAGAACCTGACCTTTAGACCGAAAAGCGGCGTTTCTGCTTTTACATTTCAGGCCTGAAATTGTTGGTAATATTGTACCTTTGTGTCCATATGGGACATAGCAGTGAGGACACACGTAAAGTTTGGGTTTACAAAATTATGCTAAATGTGGGACAAAGACTGAAGCAGGAACAGGCCGGGGTGTGAAGAGTTTTTCCGTTTCGGCCTCGCGGGGTTTATGCGCGCTGCAGACTCCACGCTTCCGCGTGCGTCACCAAAAAGAGCATTAATCAAGTTTTTTTTTTTGGTTTTTAAAAAAGTGGGCGAGGTGGCTATGAAGGTACTCATTCGTTAAAGTCTGACGTCAGCACGTGCGCCAAGAGCCAACCACTGCAGCGCGCACCGGAAGCGGTGACAGTGAAGCGGCACTGCGCCGCACTGGGCAAACCAAACTGCGCTGCGCACACAACTGCGCAAAAGCTTCATGTCAGACGGAGACCAGCGTGCACGGGTTCCTCCCCAAATTCAGTTCAGACACACCCGGGTGTCCACGTCTCACTGAAGACACCTGGTCGGTTGTAATCGGTTCCTCCGGGCCTCCGGTGAACAGCTGAAGCAAATCAGTTAAAAAGATGAAGACTGAAGTAAGGGACAGGAAGTGATTTGGTACCGTTACCTATGTGCACGGCGGGGGGGGGGGGGATGTCTTCTAGTTTTTGCACTTTACACGTTTGTGTTAATAAAAGCTGATCCAGCAATACAAGTGAGCAAAACCGCAAAGCCTGAGCGCATTTATTTCATTCTGCTTCAGTGACACCTGGAGCCACGATTTAGTTTTACTTTACATAAATTAAAAATACCATTTATAACTCACGCAGAAATGCAAAAACAAAGTACATAAAAACTGAAGGAATATAAGGACTAAAACACATTTTAACATTTCCTGCGGGATCTCCAAGCCCCCGGTTAACGGGCGCCTGCCCTCGCGCTGCGCCTCTGTGGTTCATCACTGCGCAAAAACACCAGAAACGAAGCGGCTCATCAGAGAAGAGGCCGAAACATTTCAGCATGTAAGAATGACTTTTACAATGATTGTAGCTAGCATTTATGCGGACACAATGATTAAATAAAAAGGCAATATAAATTTCCCGAGCCCATCTCCTGTGACTACAGCTGGACGTCAGTGAGATCGCAGTGAGATCGCAGTGATCGCAGCACCTTTACTCTGTCTTGAGGTTTTTGCTCTGCGGTCCCTGACAAACCATCACCCCTGACTTCACGGCAGCTGAGGAGATTTTTCCCGTGACGGCAGGGATCCGATGGGCCCTGCAGGACGCGCACACGCCCGCGCCCACATCCACGCTGCGCGTCCACTTGTAAATCTTGGCGGCTCCAGATAAGAGGCCGCGCGGCTGAATCAGCTGCCGCCACTTTAATTACATTGTCAACAGAGAATAATTGTAATTGATTTCTGCTGCTCGGCGGCACAGCGCTGACGCACACGCACAGCAGCGCCTGCGCGTTCACCTCTGATTTTGCACAAGCCTTTTAACTGTTAAAGGAAGCGTCTACATGATGCTTGCGTCACAGTATAAACACGCGCTCAGCGCTGGAGTCGCGCTTCCGTCCCATCACGGCTCTTGCGCTGTTCCGTTCTGGTCTTTATGTCATGGAACCCGGACCTGGTGCTGATCACCACCAGTGTCCGGCTGATTAATTGACTCCTCCCCCCTGCCGCCGCAGTGATAAGGAGCCGCGTCCATCACGCGCTCCTGGGAAGCAGTGATTGGGGCACGAGGTGACGGGGAGGCGCGCGGCCGTCAGGCCGTCAGGCCTGGAGGAGCGAGGAGAAGCAGATGATCTGACTCCCATAATGTCTCCACACTTTCTTCTTCTGAGCCAAAGACAATCTGTGACAATTTCATATTTTCAGCAAACATTTTTTCCTGACTTGCAAAATTATCCAAATGACGCACGTTTTAAAGAAAGCGGACACGCCCCTGAACCGTGACGACATCTTCCACCTTCTCCACGCCTGCAGCTTATCAGGCATTTTTAAGCTCCTCCACAGCATCGGTAGGACCAGCCTCGTGGACGCGCTCGGGTCAGGGTTCTGTGCGCGTCAACAGTCGCTCCTGCGCCTTTAAGGAGCCTCCATGCTTTCTATGCAGTCATCCATCCACTCGTGTTTTACTTGCGCACCGCAAAAGTGCAAAATGTCTGGTTCAGACTGGAAACGACAACTTCTCAAAATTTGAGACGATTCTTTTTTTCTTTACAAGCTATTAATTGCTACAGAAAAAAAACTGGGAAGACACCATTATGGCCTTTAAATTCTGTAGCTTTATCTAATTTATGCAGGTAGTACACCAGGTCAGAAATGACAGAAAAAAGCTGACATACGGTTAACTCAAAATAATTATAACAGAAAAAAACCTCACTGCAGTTCTTGTGAGGCCCAGCCTGTAACGATAATGGCAGACAGGACATGGAGGCAGCAGAAATAGGTCAGGAGATGCGACTGCAGCTCAGCATGGAGACCCTGCCCCACCGGTCTGCCCCCACGCTTCCTCCCACTTCACCATCCATCCTGTCAGGTGCAGCGGCAAGGCAAAAAAATCTTTAATTGTTAGCACGGCTGCTCAATGAAGTATGCAAAGAGCCTTCAGTCAGCGTTTTTAAAGATTAAATTCATTTTGCATTGTCCCAGTAAACTCACAGAAGATGGATGACGACGGCAGTGAGATATCACAAAGCTCAAAGTGGGACAATGAGGAGGAATAATTGGAAAAAGCAGAAAGTCTTTAAGACGTATCACCCGCTATCTTTCTCCTTTTTGGACATTTAGATCAAACACTGCTGTATGTGAGTAATGATGTGGTTTGGGGAATTTAAGATGGATGTGATTTAAAAGGAGCATTCAAATATTATTTTTAAAATGAAATTCAGACCACTCAGAAAAAACCAAAACTATTTGACCCATCACTCCAGGCTCCAAAGAAAACTGAAAAGTTTCAAAAACTCTTAAAAATGTATTATTAATAAAAATTCGACATGCTTTTTAAAATATCTACACTGGAGTCCTGGGTGGCCCACAGACCTGGCTGGACACGCAGCGCACCAGTATGGTCTGCCAGTCCTGGTACAGAGAGGATGAACTGGGACACAATTCCTGGCAGTTCCAGGGCAGTTAATTAATTAATTAAAATTAATTAAATCACCCTTATTGTCATTCAACTGTACAACCAATCATGTACAGTAGAACGAGATTGTGTTTTACCTATCTACATACCTGCCAACTTTTCAAACCTGAAAAGCCTAGTAGCTAGTCAGGGACCAGGGGCCGCAGGCCCCGGTAGGTCCAGGACAAAGTCCTGGTGGGGGGTTCAGGGGGGCGAAGCCCCCCGACGCCAAACAAATATTAGCATTAAATCAAGTTAGAATGTAGCTAACAACCTCATATTTCTTCAACTTTCAAACCTGAAAAGCCTAGTAGCTAGCCGGGGTCCAGGGGCCGCAGTGTCAAACAAATATTAGCATTTGACATAGAAGTCACATATTAATTATATTAAAGGTAAAATATCTAAATCAATTGCAATACTACACAGAGCGAAATATTTGCTGAATCAACCCACATTATATACTTTGTATCATTCATTAATACTCCCATACATGACATATTGTACTGAAGTATGGGGAAATACATATAAAACAAACATATATCCAGTCTTTATGCTTCAGAAGAGAGCTATTAGAATAATAAACAAAGCTGCTTACGGGGAACCAACAAACCCACTTTTTCTTAAATTAAAAGCTCTCAAGTTGAAAGATCTGGTTGACTTTAAAACTGCAGTAATAATGTTTAAAGCTAAGAATCTATCACTCCCCGCAAATATCCAAAAGCTGTTCCAAATAAGGGAGAAACAATATCATTTCAGAGGAACATTTCAATTCAATTCAACTTTATTTATATAGCGCCATTTCACAACAAAAGTCATCTCATGTATATTTCAAAAACCTTCAGTGAGAACTACCACCAAGCAACACTGTGTTTCAGTGCAAGGAGTCAGATCTCTGTCCCACCTGGAGAAGCCTGGGAATATGGTGAGGATCATGTTCTTTGACTTCTCCAGTGCTTTCAACACCATCCAACCGATGATCCTGAAGGACAAGCTGCTGCGCGCAGGGGTGGACCAGCACCTGTCATCATGGATCCTGGACTACCTCACGAACCGGCCTCAGTTTGTGAGAACCCGGGACTGTGTGTCCGACACGATCATCAGTAGCACGGGGGCCCCCCAGGGAACGGTGCTGGCTCCCTTCCTGTTCACTCTTTATACTGCGGACTTCTCACACAACACAACACACTGCCATCTACAGAAGTTCTCTGATGACTCTGCGATCGTTGGCCTCATCTCCAATGGAGATGAAGCTGAGTACAGAGGGCTTATCCAGGACTTCGTGGACTGGTGCCATCGGAACTGCCTCCAGATCAACGCAAGAAAAACTAAGGAGCTGGTGGTGGACTGCCGCAGGCAAGGACAACCCCCCACAGCACCAGTAAATATACAGGGAACAGACATCGAGATGGTGACAGCCTATAAGTACCTGGGTGTTCATCTGAACAATAAACTAGACTGGTCACACAATACTGATGCACTCTACAAGAAGGGACAGCGCAGGCTGTTCCTGCTGAGGAGACTCAGGTCTTTTGGTGTACAAGGCGCGCTACTGAAGACATTCTATGACACGGTGGTGGCATCAGCCACCACTTTTGGAGTGGTCTGCTGGGGCAGTGGCATTACTGCAGCCGATAGGAAGAGACTGAACAAACTGATCAAGAAAGCTAGCTCTGTTCTGGGGCAGCGCCTTGATCCGGTGGAGGAGATAGGAGAGAGAAGGACGGTGGCTAAACTGTCATCTCTGCTGGAGTCCGAGTTCCACCCTATGCAGGACATACTGAATGCACTGAGGAGCTCATTTAGCAGCAGACTACATCATCCCAGGTGCACAACCGAGAGGTTTCGCAGGTCCTTCCTACCAACGGCTGTCAGACTGTACAACCTAAGCAGGGCTGCTCGCAGAGATAGCAAAAAGACGTAACAAACTAATAGTTTTTTGAATGCAAAAGATGCAATAGACTTACACAGTGGTCCCCTCCGGCATACAACTAGGAAAATACCGGTCGCTATGGAGAGTGAGAATATGTATGGGCACATAATCATACCATGTAGGATAACTAAGTAGACGGTTGTGCTGTTTCATCCCATCTAGCAACAATGCTCTGCACTGTGTGTTTATATATTTACATATTTATTCCATCTAGCTACAATGCTCCGCACTGGGTGTGTTTATGTTTATATATCTATATATTTATTCCATCTAGCTACAATGCTCCGCACTGTGTTTATATACCTACATATTATTCTGTCTAGCTACATTGCTCCGCACTGTGTGTTTACATATTCATATATTTATTCCATCCAGCAACAATGCTCTGCACTGTGTGTCTGTGTGTGTGTATATATATATTTTATAGTAATATGTACAGTGGGGCAAAAAAGTATTTAGTCAGCCACCAATTGTGTAAGTTCTCCCACTTAAAAGATGAGAGAGGTCTCCAGTTTTCATCATAGGTATACCTCAACTATGAGAGACAAAATAAGAAAAAAAAAATACCACAATCCGTTGTGGTATTTTGGCCCATTCCTCCATGCAGATCTCCTCTAGAGCAGTGATGTTTTGGGGCTGTCGCTGGGCAACACGGACTTTCAACTCCCTCCAAAGATTTTCTATGGGGTTGAAATCTGGAGACTGGCTAGCCCACTCCAGGACCTTGAAATGCTTCTTACGAAGCCACTCCTTCATTGCCCGGGTGGTGTGTTTGGGATCATTGTCATGCTGAAAGACCCAGCCACGTTTCGTCTTCAATGCCCTTGCTGATGGAAGGAGGTTTTCTCTCAAAATCTCACGATACATGGCCCCATTCATTCTTTCCTTTACACGGATCAGTCGTCCTGGTCCCTTTGCAGAAAAACAGCCCCAAAGTATGATGTTTCCACCCCCATGCTTCACAGTAGGTATGGTGTTCTTTCTCCTCCAAATACGACAAGTTGAGTTTTTACCAAAAAGTTCTATTTTGGTTTCATCTGACCATATGACATTCTCCCAATCCTCTTCTGGATCATCCAAACGCTCTCTAGCAAACTTCAGATGGGCCTGGACGTGTACTGGCTTAAGCAGGGGGACACGTCTGGCACTGCAGGATTTGAGTCCCTGGCAGCGTAGTGTGGTTTTTTTTTTTTTTTATTTAAGTTTTTGTAAAGGGTATACAGGTCATTACAGCATTGCATTGTTTACATTTTCATCACATGTTCCCTTATTTTTTGCTATTTGACAACATTGGTAAGATAATTATTACAACACCCCTTTTTTTATTAAAGTGAAAGAAAAAGTGAAATTAAAGAGAATAAAATAAAAAAAACCGAACAAACAAACAAACAGAACAGCAAAAAACAAACAAACAGAAAATTAAGTAATTAAAAGTAAAAGAGCATCTGAGTAGCCTTGGAACAAAGAGCGGGACCATTATTGAAATGGTATTTGTCAAAGATTAGATCTAATGGAAGACACATATGCGATCCAGGGTTGCCAAAAGTTCATGAACCCATCCATGTCCTGTCTCAGTGCGAATGTCAACTTTTCCATCGAGTAAATGTCTTGGATCACGTTAATCCAATCTTCAGGTGTAGGACAGTCCTTCAACATCCATTTTTTAGTTAAGGCTTTTTTACTTGCCAATATTAAAACATTGAATAAGTATTTTTCTCCTTGTCTTTCCAGTGAGTCCGGTAGTAAACCCAAATACAAAGTTACAAAAGAAAAGGGAACTGTAATTTTGAATATTTTCCCCAATTTTGTCTGTACATTGGTCCAATATTGGTGGATAACTGGGCATGACCAAAACACATGAAAATGATTTGCAGTCTTTTCACCACACAAGCGCCAACAGTTCAACCCCTTATGGGTAAATTTGTTTTGTGCAGGTGTTCTGAAAAATCTTACCAAATTTTTCCATCCAAATTCTCTCCACTGCAGGGATGAGGTACTTTTCCATTGCTGTTTATTTAGCTTTTCCCATATTTCCAATTGTAAAGTGAAATTCCCCTCTTTTATATATGATGTGTTGTCTCCTTTTAAGTCTTGAAGACCTTGGTATATTTTAGAAATGTATCTGATCCCTGGAATCCCTTTATATGCCATTAAGAAGACCTTCAGAACACCTGACTGGGCCCTTTCCAAATCCTCCTTTTTAAGTATATTGTTTATGTGGTGTCTAAGCTGAAAGAACCTGTAAAGGTCTTGGTTTATTAGACCTTGTTTTTTCAAATCTTCTTAAAGTTTGCCCCTTAAAAAAATCGTAATATTTTATCAGCCCTTTCTCTTTCCACTCTTTAAATCTAGTGTCTGTTTTATTGGGGGTAAAGTCTTGATCATAGGCAATCCATTGCAGAAGTCGATAGGGCTCTTTAGCTTGATTCTCTCTGACTATCTTAAACCAAATTTTTAGCGGGGTCTCTATCCACGAGTTAGTGTTATTCAAGAGTTTAGGTAAGGCATTGTTCCCTATTATCGCCTGTAGGGGGATGTCATTTGTTATTTGGCATTCAATCTCCTTCCATTGTGCAGTGTAGACTGGGTTACATATCTCTATTAAAGTTTTAATTTGTGCGGCTTTAAAATAGTCCCTGATATTTGGCAGCGTGAGCCCACCTTTGTCTTTGTTTAGCTGTAAGGGTCTATATCTGATTCTTGGTCTCTTGCCCTGCCATATGAATCTTGAGATCCTTCTGTCCAGCTCCTGCCATGTTTTTTTGGGAGGTTCTACCGGTATTGTTTGGAAAAGGTATAGAAGACGTGGAAGTATATTCACTTTGACTGCTTCAATTCTTTGTGCAGTACCTAAGAATGGTATCATATTCCATCTTGCTAGGTCAGTTCTTATAGTTCTTATATATCTTATATATTTATTCCATCCAGCTACAATGCTCTGCACTGTGTGTCTGTGTGTGTATATATATATTTTATAGTAATATGTACATATGTATATTAGCTGCTCTTGCTTGCTTGTTTTTTTTCTTGCCTTCTGATTGTTGCTCTGAGTGTTGCTATCCCTGTGCTGTTGCAATCCTGGAATTTCCCCGTTGTGGGACTAATAAAGGCTTATCTTATCTTATCTTATAGTAATTCTCGAAGTTTTTAAGAATATCCTGAATTTTATTTCCTTTGATACTGGGTCTCTGATTTTGTAGATTGCTCTTTCTGTTTGTTGTTTCCTCAATTTATAGGCTAGTAATTTTGCCGATTTACTGCCTGCTTCATAGTGTTTTTGTTTCAGAAATGTAAGTTTCTTCTGGATTTCTATTGTGTAGATCTCATTTATTTGATTTTTAATTTCTTTAATCTTGAGCGAGCCATTAGAATGAGTGTTGTCTTTGTGTTCTTTTTCTAGGTTCTTGAGTTCTGACTCTAGTGTGATTAGTTTTTCTTGTCTCAGTTTCTTTTGGGTTGCCAGTTTTGCAATAATTTTTCCCCTTATTACAGCTTTGCACGCATCCCACAGTATTAAAGGGGATACTTCTCCATTATCGTTTTCTTCCAAATATTTGAGAATATCTGATTCCAATTCATCTTTCAGTGGTCCTTTCAGGACATTTGAATTCAACCTCCAGGAAAATGTATTATTTGTGTATTTTTGGATGTTTAAGTCCATATAGATCGGACTGTGGTCAGAGAGATCCATCAGTCCTATTTTACATGTTTTTACTCTTCCAATGTCTCTATTAAACATAAAAAGTAATCAATCCTTGAGTAAGATGAATGTGGCGTTGAATAAAAAGTATAATCTTTTACATTGGGGTTGAATTCCCTCCATACGTCACAGATTCCCATTTCTTTTAATAGCATCCGAGTTTTCCTATTTTGAGTGTTATTTTGATGTGAAGAATTACCTGTTGCATCCCAGTATGGATTCAGTCTTAGATTGAAGTCTCCACCACATATCACTAAACCTTGGGCTTTAGTTATCATTAGGTCGAATACATTTTTATAAAATTTCCATTTAGCCCCTGGTGGTGCATATACATTCAGCAGGGTGATATCTTCTCCCTCTAGCCACCCAATTACCAAACTGTACCTCCCTTCTTTATCTTTGTGTTCTGATTTTTTTTCAAATGTAATTTTGGTTGATATCAATGTCGCTACTCCCCTCCTCCTCCCTGACTTATATGAAGAGATCATTTTAAACCCTTGTCTATTGAGTTTAGTGTGTTCCACGTCTGTTAGGTGGGTTTCTTGTAAAAATATTATTTCTGCTTTGTCTTTTTTCATTTTGCCTAGAATCTTGGATCTTTTAACTGGATTCAGGATCCCTTTTACATTATATGAGGCTATTTTGGTTACACCCTGTTTCTCCATTGTATTTTCTTATTTAGTATAACAGTGTGGTGGCCCTCTTTTTTGCTACTCAGAAACTGAAAGAACATTAAGAACATAAAAAACATTAAGAACATAGTGTACGAAACTTTAAAACAAAAAACTGTCAAAAAAACTTCCTGAGCTGGGGTCTCTTTAAAGACCCTGTAAGAGCCCTGATGGAGTGTAGGCTCTGAGGGAAATTCCTCAAACTCTGTTACGTGTTGAGGGCCCTCTCTTACCCCTGTAAGTTGTCCCATGTTTTTAACGTGAATTTCAGATCCCAATCCGAATTTGTAATGATTTTTTTTTTTATGCCTATACCCTATGAGATTGTGTGCACCCTCCCACCCCCATCACAGCAAACATTCACTCTAATACAGTATTTGTTAGTGTGGGGAGAACATGTGGGTCATTGTTACATTTCTATTTTAACAAGATTTTTTTTTTTCCTTTAAATTAAGAAGACATTTGTTTCTAATGCTATAACTGCTCCATGAAAGGTTTTACCACATGCTGATTCTGCATCTCCTTTAATGTTTGTTACCTTGTAGGAGGGGGGATGGAAGTGCAGAATGACTGAAAAGAAAAAAAACAAAAAGGTCGCTATTCCTTCCTGGAACTGGAAAGCTTATCTTTGTAGCTCTGGGGCTGGGTTTCCCGCTGCTGGCCCGTGGATTTTGAAGGTCTCTGAGTGGACCACGTTTGAGCCCTGATCCTCTCGCTCAGGTCCGCTGCGGGTTTAAACACCGATACCGGGAGCCCTCTTCTCGCCATGTCAATTGTTGCTTCTTCCGCCGAATTATAGAGACATGACTCTTCACCGTAAAAGACCCTTAACTTCACAGGAAATGGCGTCTGAAAGCGTAGATTCTGTTCCCGTAGAACCTTTTTGGTGTTGTTATATTCCCGTCGCTTTTTAAGAACCTCCGGGGCGTAATCGTGCTCCACGAAGACTTTTCTCTCTTGATGCATAAATCCTTTTTTCTGCCGAGCCCGTCTTACAACCTCTTGTTTTATTTTGAAATTGGAGAATCTTACCACCACCGAAGGTGGGGGTGCTTCTGCTGCTGGCTTTGCGGCTAATGTACGATGGGCCTTTTCTATCTTCAAATCGGTGGTTTGTGGAATATCCAACTTCTCTCTCAATAAGGATTCCACGCATTCCGCCATTGTGTTGAAACTATCTTCAGCTCCTTCTTTCAGACCGTGAATTCTGATGTTGTCTCGTCTCTGTCTTCCTTCTTGGTCGGTTAGCTTAGCCTCCAGCCTTGACTGTTTTTTGTGTAAATCCAGCATAGAATCTTCAAGCACTTTTATTCTTTCTTCAGCTTCCAAGATTTGGTTTTCGGCCTGGTCCATTCTGCTGTTCGTCCTTTTTAATTCCTCTCTGAATTCATGAAATTCGGCCCGGAATCGTCGTAATTAATCAAATAGCGATTTCAAGCTAACCTCCTTGTTAGCTAGGTTCAGCTCCTCGTCTTCTGAACAGAGGTCCTCCGGTTCAGATTCTGCGGCTGCTGCGCGTCCTGGCCTGGGGAATGTCAGTTTCTTCTGTTTTTGGTTAGGCATGGTGTTTTTGTCTTTTGATTTTTATTCTTCCAAAAATCCGTTAAGTCTGATTTTGAAGATGTTTTCCTTGGATTGGGTCTGGGAGCTTCAGCGTTAAGTTGCTATCACCATGGCGTCCAGACCGGAAGTCCAGCGTAGTGTGTTTCTGATGTAGCCTTTGTTACTTTGGTCCCAGCTCTCTGCAGGTCATTCACTAGGTCCCCCCCATGTGGTTCTGGGATTTTTGCTCACCGTTCTCATGATCATTTTGACCCCACAGGATGAGATCTTGCGTGGAGCCCCAGATGGAGGGAGATTATCAGTGGTCTTGTATGTCTTCCATTTTCTAATAATTGCTCCCACAGTTGATTTCTTCACACCAAGCTGCTTACCTATTGCAGATTCAGTCTACCCAGCCTGGTGCAGGTCTACAATTTTGTTTCTGGTGTCCTTTGACAGCTCTTTGGTCTTGGCCATAGTGGAGTTTGGAGTCTGACTGTTTGAGGTGTCTTTTATACTGATAACGAGTTCAAACAGGTGCCATTAATACAGGTAACGAGTGGAGGACAGAGGAGCCTCTTAAAGAAGAAGTTACAGGTCTGTGAGAGCCAGAAATCTTGCTTGTTTGTAGGTGACCAAATACTTATTTTACTGAGGAATTTACCAATTAATTCATTAAAAATCCTTCAATGTGATTTTCTGGATTTTTTTTTTTCTCATTTTGTCTCTCATAGTTGAGGTATACCTATGATGAAAACTGGAGACCTCTCTCATCTTTTAAGTGGGAGAACTTGCACAATTGGTGGCTGACTAAATACTTTTTTCCCCCCACTGTATTTATCTATTTTTTGTCAGTACAGGATGGAATATTAAGATTAGCTCTCTGCAATCCAAGTGTACTGCTGTGACTGAATACTGTGTGCCTTTCTTGTGTTTTACTGCATACACCCTTATGTTGCCACTCATTTTTGCCACTCACTGTTTTGTAACTGCCATGAGTTCTGTTTGGTGACATCATGAGCATACCCTCTATTCCAGGACAAAGACCTGAAGGACAGCCATGTCAACAGCACTCCATTAGTCAGGCCTGCATGATAAAGCACATATTGAGAAGCCATTCTCTGTAAAAAGAATGACAGCCTGCTCTGTGTTGCCAAAGGCCTTTTTATGGAACAATGAGAGATAATGATACATATAGACCACAGAACTGCAGGCTACATGTCCAGCAATCAATCAGTGACCATTGGCAGATACCGTAGAGACCAACATCTCTGTGGTAAAGAAGCATGGTGGTGGCAACATCATGTTATAGGGATGCTTTTTGGAAACAGGGGCAGGGAGAATGATCTGGAGCCAATAAATTTGCTTGTGGAAAATATGGTCTTGAATTTAAATAACTTGAGACTATCTTTAAGCATCACAAAAGCTGTGGTTAGATGGAAAAGTTAAGTTTAATCTGACTGAAGTATTCTGATTAGGGGTTCCCAATTAACTGCTTACTTTGACACAGATTCACTATGAAATTGCATGCTTAAAGCATATATTCAGAATTTCAATTATCTGACATGCTCAGAGTGAGTCTGCCCATTCTACCGGAAGAAGAGGAGGACGATGATGATTCTGATGTTACTGAGAAACCTGTGACGATTATCTTCCTCTGTATGTGTGTGTGTATGTGGGGGGGGTTTGACAAAAATAAATGTGTTCAGATTAATGTGAGAGGAAAGGGCTCCAGAATATACTCACTTTATGTTGGTGTTTGACTCTATTATACAGTCAGGTTAGGCCACAGATTCTGACGTGTAACAGATTTTAGTATAACACTGGCTTTATTCAATTTCTGAAAACTTGTTTGATCAACTTACTAGCCTTCTGACCCATGGGATGTCTACCAATCCTACACTTTTAAATGTAAAAAAAAGTTCTATCAGCCACTGACCAGTTTGTTTTGCTGCAGCCATGTTTGATCAGACCAACCTTATTTTGACTGAAAAATTCCTTTTTAGTGGGCTAGACCATCTTGATGGTGTTTACATGAGGCGTTTAATCCAAACTGGTATGTTATTCCAATTTTATACAACAGTTATCTCTGGCTGAGCAATTTGATTGGACAATAGGGATTCCAGGAGTTACGATAATTGCACTTCAGCATTTCACTGGATATGTGCCACTCCACTTCACAGGTGTTCCAGTAACCATTAATTACTAACCGTTAATTAGTGTCCAGTCTGTCATTTCTATCATTGACTTCTTGTAAGAGAATTGCAATGTTGTGTTGCACACCTAAGCTTCCACAGTGAGGCGCTGTTTGAAAAATCATTGCGGTGACCCTGAAGTCCCACCCTTTTTTAAAAAAACTTTAGTCTACCCTTGTATGAACATCCTTAAGCTATTTCACGTCTGTTTAAAATAAACATGCAGTGCTAGAGTTGGATTTATTGTTGATTAACAAACCACAATACCTTTGTGGTGGTGAACTCTTTATTTCATCTGAAAATGCCAAGAAAAAGTGAGCGAAGTGTACCAAAGCCAAATCACTAGCATGCTAACGAGCCACCGGCATTGGGCTCTTTTCGATCTGGGCCCTTCTGGGGTACCGACTGAACAGGTGACCGGTATGTATTTAGGTGCTTAGCAACAGTTACTGGCTACATTTAGAAGGGACTATTTTTTCTCAGCTGCTCAAATTAACTGGTTAAAATAACAAATCATAATATTATGTCCAGTATTGCTGTTATTTAATAAATTGTACTTGTGTAACTGTTGGATAAAAGTAATATTACACTTGAGCTGGTTGTGGTATCATGAATATTTTAACTGGCAGTGATCCGTCAGGTGCACGATGAATCACTGCCAGTTAAAATATTCACTGACACCGCAGTTGCTCTCGAGTAGTATTGTTTAAATAGTTGGAATATCAGGGTCCATCTAAACCAATCTACTGACAAAGTGACTCCTTGAATGGGCCGGCGTACACAACTGTAATCAACATGAAGGCTGGACAAAGCAATTAAGACTGGCTGTGCTGTTACTTTCCTTCCACAGCCTTTTCAAGTTTCTCAGAATAGACTGATGTGAAAATGCCAGTTTAATTTTAATTAAATCAAATTAAGTGTATAAAAAGTATAGTTTACAGGCCTTTATCCTGGCTTACCAGGCTCTTTTTCCTATCAGTATGTACGGCAGATTTGTAATAAACGTAGACTCCATATCAAAGCTGAGTAAATACAACACTTAAGAAACAAAGATGAAATGCAACTTTGACAGAAACATGTTACCATATTCCCCTAAACACACAAGAAACAAACAGAATGTAGTTTTTATTACAAAGAGAAACAATCCTTACATGTGAAAATCAAACTCCAACATAATGAGTATATGAATGGTTAAATCAAATGCACACCACCATGACTAACATTACTGGAGGCTGTAAGTCTGCTTCTTGTCTTGGATATCAAAGGTGACCCACAGCAAGCGGGGATCATTCTTGTTTTTATGGACAGTGATTTTTCCCCGCAGCTCCTCCCCTGTAGAAAAAACACAAGGAAAATATCAGCAATAATACACTATTTTAAAGGTAAATAACTGTCAATTCAGCAGAAAGCCTCCCACTACTGTGTCTCTTCTGACACTGGTTAAATAGTGAGTGAGGTGCAATGACGTTTCTGAGAAAGGCTGCTGGGAAGAGTCAATGGACTCAGTGAATGATGGTGCAGTTTTCTTTCTGACCAAAAGGTGTCATGAAATCAAAAATGTCCAAAAGGTCCAAAAAGTATCTTTGAATAGAACACTGGCAGCTAACAGTCAAAGTTCGATAAAAAACTGAGTTATAAAAATAATAATATACAGTATGTAAAACGATAGCCAAGGACAAACTAAATATGTACAGAGGCAGGACCATCAGTCTTTAGTAGAGGAAGTACTGGGTTGTTCTGCTGTCTAATCTAGACAGTCTTATTTATTAAACTGGAAGCAGTAACATCAGTGTTGGTGTAAAAGTAAGAAACTGATGGACCTTACAGATGGGATGAACACATTCAACATCTGCAAACATCTGGGTGTCAAACCTATGACAAAGTGGACTGGTTTGCAAAATGCACTGAAGATGAACAGGATCTCTAGGAACACTGGGATGGATGAAAATGAGGTGAGGTCTTAAATTGAAGAGTTCTAGTTAAGTAATTTTTTGACACGGTCCACACTGTTGGGATCCAGTGAATCACCCTGTTTTTTGCTCATTTCAATTGAGAGCCTAACAAAACTGTTAAAACAGTATATGAGAATACAGTGGATATGAAAAAGTCTACACACCCCTGTTCAAATGCCAGGTTTTTGTGATGTAAAAAAATAAGACCAAGATAAATTATTTCAAAACTTTTTCTACCACTAATGTAACCTATAACCTGTAACAACCCAATTGAAAAACAAACAATCATTTAAGGGGAAAAATAAAAAATAAAAAACTTACAATAACCTGGTTGCATAAATATGCACACCCTTAAACTAAAACGCTCTTGCAGCACCTTTGGCTTTTATTACAGCACTCAGTCTTTTTGGGTAGGAGTCTATCAGCGTGGCACATCTTGATGTCGCAATATTTGCCCACTCTTCTTTGCAAAAACACTTGAAATCTGTCAGATTGTGAGGGCATCTCCTGTACACAGCCTTCTTCAGATCACCCCACAGATGTTCAATCGGATTCAGGTCTGGACTCTGGCTGGGCCATTCCGATCCTTAATCTTATGGTGAAGTCATTCTTTTGTTGATTTGGATGTGTGCTTTGGGTCATTGTTGTGCTGAAAGATGAAGTTCCTCTTCATCTTCAACTTTCTAGCAGAAGCCTGAAGGTTTTCTGCCAACACTGACTGGTATTTGGAACTGTTCAAATGAAACAGTCATTGTCGCCCCCGACAGACTGCTAATGATGATGATAATTCCCTCCACCTTAACTAAGGCCCCAGTTCCAGCTGAAGAAAAACAGCCCCAAAGCGTGATGCTGCCACCACCATGCTTCACTGTAGGTATGGAGTTCTTTTAGTGATGAGCAGTGTTGTGTTTGCGCCAAATATACCTTTTGGAATTATGGCCAATATGTTCAACCTTGGCTTTATCGGACCATAACACATTTTCCCACCTGTTTGGAAGATTTCAAATGTGTCTGCAAAATGTAGCCAGGCTTGGATGTTTTTCTTCATAAGATAAGGCTTCCGTCTTGCAACCCTACCCCATAGCCCAGACATACAGTGGAGCAAAAAAGTATTTAATCAGCCACCAATTGTGCAAGTTCTACCACTTAAAAGATGAGAGAGGTCTCCAATTTTCATCATAGGTATACCTCAACTATGAGAGACAAAATGAGAAAAAAAAATCCAGAAAATCACATTGAAGGATTTTTAATGAATTTATTTGCAAATTACCTACAAAAAAGCAAGATTTCTGGCTCTCACAGACCTGTAACTTCTTCTTTAAGAGGCTCCTCTGTCCTCCACTCGTTACCTGTATTAATGGCACCTGTTTGAACTCGTTATCAGTATAAAAGACACCTGTCCACAACCTCAAACAGTTAGACTCCAAACTCCACTATGGCCAAGACCAAAGAGCTGTCAAAGAACACCAGAAACAAAATTGTAGACCTGCACCAGGCTGGGAAGACTGAATCTGCAATAGGTAAGCAGCTTGGTGTGAAGAAATCAACTGTGGGAGCAATTATTAGAAAATGGAAGACATACAAGACCACTGATAATCTCCCTCCATCTGGGGCTCCACGCAAGATCTCACCCAGTGGGGTCAAAATGATCACAAGAACGGTGAGCAAAAATCCCAGAACCACACGGGGGGACTAAGTGAATGACCTGCAGAGAGCTGGGACCAAAGTAACAAAGGCTACATCAGTAACACACTACGCTGTTAGGGACTCAAATCCTGCAGTGCCTGACGTGTCCCCCTGCTTAAGCCAGTACATGTCCAGGCCCGTCTGAAGTTTACTAAAGAGCATTTGGATGATCCAGAAGAGGATTGGGAGAATGTCATATGGTCAGATGAAACCAAAATAGAACTTTTTGGTAAAAACTCAACTTGTCATGTTTGGAGGAGAAAGAACAACATACCTACTGTGAAGGATGGGGGTGGAAACATCATGCTTTGGGTCTGTTTTTCTGCAAAGGGACCAGGACGACTGATCCGTGTACAGGAAAGAATGAATGGGGCCATGTATTGTGAGATTTTGAGTGAAAACCTCCTTCCATCAGCAAGGGCATTGAAGATGAAACGTAACTGGGTCTTTCAGCATGACAATGATCCCAAACACACCGCCCGGGCAACAAAGGAGTGGCTTCGTAAGAAGCATTTCAAGGTCCTGGAGTGGCCTAGCCAGTCTCCAGATCTCAACCCCATAGAAAATCTTTGGAGGGAGTTGAAAGTCTGTGTTGCCCAGCGACAGCCCCAAAACATCATTGCTCTAGAGGAGATCTGCATGGAGGAATGGGCCAAAATACCAGCAACAGTGTGTGAAAACCTTGTGAAGACTTACAGAAAACGTTTGACCTCTGTCATTGCCAACAAAGGGTATATAACAAAGTATTGAGATGAACTTTTGTTATTGACCAAATACTTATTTTTCCACCATAATTTGCAAATAAATTCTTTAAAAATCAGACAATGTGATTTTCTGGATTTTTTTTTTCTTATTTTGTCTCTCATAGTTGAGGTATACCTAAGATGAAAATTGGAGACCTCTCTCATCTTTTAAACGGGAGAACTTGCACAATTGGTGGCTGACTAAATACTTTTTTACCCCACTGTATAAAGAAGACGGGAGATTGTTGTCACATGTACCAAACAGCCAATACTTGCCAGAAATTCCTGCAGCTCCTTCAATGTTGCTGTCGGCCGCTTGGCAGCCTCCCTGACCAGTTTTCTTCTCATATTTTCAATTTTGGAGGACCGTCCAGTTCTTGGTAATGTCACTGTTGTACCATATTTTCTCCACTTTATGATGACTGTCTTCACTTCTGTGGTACATTTAATGCCTTGGAAATTCTTTTGTATCCTTCTCCTGACTGATACCTTTAAACACTGAGATCCCTCTGATGCTCTGGAAGCTCTCTGTGGGCCATGGCTTGTGCTGTAAGATGTGACTACAAAAAATATCAGGAAAAGCCTCCTAGAACAGCTGAACTTTATTTGGGGTTAATCAGAGGCACTTTAAATGGTGGCAGGTGTGTGCTGACTCTCATTCAGCATGAGTTTGAATGTGATTGGTTAATTCTGAACACAGCCACATCTCCAGTTATAACAGGGTGTGCATATTCTTGCAACCAGGTTATTGTAAGTTTTTTATTTTTTATTTTTCCCCTTAAAAGATTTCAGTTTGTTTTTTAATTGGGTTGTACAGGTTATAGGTCACATTAATGGTGGAAAAAGTTTTGAAATGATTTATCTTGGTCTCATTTTTTTTACATCACAAAAACCTGGCATTTGAACAGGGGTGTGCAGACTTTTTGTACCCACTGCATACTAGTAACAAACCAAATCTGTGTCAGAATCCAAATTACGCACGACAGCCAGGAGGAGGAACACACGGAGCTGAGAAATTTAAAGGCCTTTTTTTTTTCCAAATTATAACCTCCAAGGTACATCACTTATCACGCTGGGGATCCTCCTGAAGTCCATCACCATTTCCTTGGTTTTTGCAACATTCAGGATCAAGATGTTGTTGCTGCACCAGTCTGTGAAGAGGTTCACTTCCCCCTGTAGTTCCTATCACCACTGGCCTGGATTAGACTCTGGTTACATTGTCACAATAAACCGATTACTGGCAATAAACTGATAATGCCAATAATCAGTTTTCTCATGTTTACATTCACTGAATAAACTGATTACTGGAGGGTAAACCACTTGAGTTAATGACCCCAGTTACATGGCCTTCATGAGCTTATTCTGTTTACATGGCCACTTGAATAATCAGATAACTGCAGAAATCCAATCATAACCGGTTTATTAGTGTACATATAAACATGATCATTGTCAGATACCAGCTTTTTCAGGGTATGCTCCCCTAGGTGGTTGCCTTTCAAGGTTTGAGAGCTCCACCTGCCCTTGTTTGCATGTTGGCCACACCTTCTGACAGGTTTTGCTCTTCGTCCCGCTGGGTGACATGTTACCCTCCCCACCAGTACAAAGCTGGTGGGGGAACCGGTTTAGATGCCAACCACCCGTCAATGTGGCAGGTTATTCTGGATTACAATGTTACCAGTAGCAAAGTCCCTCAGGACTCAACCTGACATCTGATGTCATTGATCTATATGGAGCTCTGGAAGAAATAGTCAGTGCAATCCAAGTGCTCCACACTGATACCAGGGCATGTGTGTTAACCCCTAATGTTTTTTTTTGTTACTTGTTTTGTACCCGTACGTAGACTTGTTTTGCAGTCTGGTGACAAGCAACCAGCTACCGGTCGCTGCGTGCGCAAGCGCCCCGTATCCCTAACCTGCATGTTTTTGGCATGTGGGAGGAAACCGGAGAAATCCCGGAGTAAACCCACGCAACACGGGGAGAACAGGCAAACTCCACACAGATCACTGTTGGTCAGGGGCAGGGATCGAACCCACGATCTCACGATCCCCGCGATCCCCCGGCCGAGGGTAAACTGTGCTGCCACAGTGCTAACCACTGCGCCACCGTGCAGCCGTGGTGCACGGTGTTACGGAAAGCTTTAACATGCCATTTCACTGTACAATAACTCACTATGATGTTGTATTCTGGTCATAACTACAGACGTGGACAAAATTGTTGGTACCCCTCTGTTAATGAAAGAAAAACCCACAATGGTCACAGAAATAACTTGAATCTGACAAAAGTGGTAATAAATAAAAAATCTATGAAAATTAACCAATGAAAATCAGACAATGCTTTTGAATTGTGGTTCAACAGAATTATTTTAAAAAACAAACTCATGAATGTGGGTTTTTCTTTCATTAACAGAGGGGTACCAACAATTTTGTCCACGTCTGTATGCTGCCACACTGCACCTTACAGTCCAACTGGTACCTCACATTTCACTCTGCTCCTGATAGTCCTTCATTGTGCAACGGGATGATTCATGTGTTTATACGGGTCATCATATATTAAGCTATGACGTATATAAGTTTTATAGTCGTGTTAGTTTACTTTCCATGGGTAATCCCTTTGTCTGTCATTCGTGTGTTTCTGTCGTTTGGTTGTCTACTGTCATGCTGCTGTTACACTGTAATTTCCCAGTTTGGGATCAATAAAGTACATCTATCTGTCTGTCTGTCTGTCTGTCTGTCTGTCTGTCTGTCTATCTATCTATCTATCTATCTATCTATCTATCTATCTATCTATCTAACATCACATCTGGTATTCTCTTGGGCAACACACTAGCACCATTTTTGTTCATTATTGTTCTTGATTATGTCCTACGCTTCTCCCTTCATGTCCATCATGAGAAAGGCCTCCTAATCCATCGTCAGAAGAGCACACGTCGACCCTCTGTTCATCTCACTGATCTCAACTTGGCAGATGACATCGCCATCACAACTGACTTAGTGCAAAATGCAGAAGACCTTCTCCAAGCAATAGAAGAGTTGGCCTGCACTCCAACACATCTAAGATGGAATTCTTATCCACATGCCCCAGTGCAACAATTAACTCAGTCTCAGGAAATGCTCTCAAACTTGTAGACAACTTCAAGTACACTACTGACCAAAAGTTCGGGATATTCAGCTTTCAGGTGAAGTTTCACGATGCACCTAAAATGCACTATAACCTTTACAGGTGAACTTAAAGTGACACATGGGCAAAAATCAAGTTTATTCTGTTTTTAACATGTCTGTAACATGTTTCTTGTGATTTACAAGACATATCAAGAGCAAAATCATTCCAAACTCTCAAGTATGTGTTTTTCTGGTGTGATTGTCTGCTTAAGTTCCACCCCTTTGTAGCATCAGCTTCTCCTCAGGCCAATTCAGGAGATCACTCTTCATCTTATAGAAACTCTCACTCAAGGTCTGGTCAAGAATTGCTATTTCTTCATCATCAGGACCCCAGTGTAAACAATTTCCCTTTTGTTGAGAAACCTGATAAGGCCTTGCTTTTAAAGGATTAAGTGCACTATAAAACTTCTGGAGTCAAACCCCAACCAGACAGTTCATGCTGATAGCATCCCTTCGTAGCAGGAACTGATACTCTTAAAAAGTCATAAACTTCCAAATTTCACTCCTTAGCCCATCAGGTTATGCTGATAAACTCTTGAAGCCTTTCCAGAAGCCCCATAAAACTCTCTAGGCTGCCCCCTCTTCACATACCAAGACCTAAAAATTATCTGCAGCTCAAAAGTACCTCCTAGTGGACATCTACAGAATATGTTCATTACAAACTGAACTGTTAATTCTGATTGAACATTAAACTCTTCTTCCAGCTCTCATTCCTCAGGATAACTCTGGACACTGTGAAGATAATTGCCCTTGTGATGGACAATAATGGTTTGCAATAATTCATTAATTCTTGATTTAAATATGATGGCATGTCTTAGGAATGTTTGTTTTTTTCATGAATGTTATTCAAATGAATGTTAAACTCATTAGTAACAATATAAATGCTTGGTCACTGAATATTAGTTTTGAATCACTGAAGCTAGTTAGATTTTATATTGAGTATAAAATGAATTTCATGGTAACTGAATGAATGTTTGCTGAAACTTGTGTGTCATCTAACATTGCAACCACCAATCACCAGGCTGCCTCTCTGTTGGATAACACCCTTGCATTTGATTGGCTGTTCACAGACAAAGAACTGTTCCCTCATTGGACAAAAGCCCATTCAAACTCCTCTTTATGGAAGATAGTTGGTCCGTCTTGCTGCCAGTCCTATGTTTATGACCCAGCAGCGCGCTTCAGTTAAATGCCAACAGAGCCACCCCAGCAGCTCAGTGCTGAGAGTTCTGCAGTGTTCTGTATGTTCTGTAAGTTGTTTAGTCTTTTGTGTGTGTCTGAACCTTGTCAAGTCCTGTGCTAACTTTCTTAAATCGTCTTTTGATAAGCTTCTGCCTGTTTTTCTGGCAACTGAAGGGAACTCTATGAAATGTTCCTGAAAGGTTCTCGTTTGTGTTTCTGCATATTAATTGGAGGCTTAGATTACAACTTTGTGTTAAAAAAATATTAGAGCAAGAATGAGAGAGATAGCACCAGCAGGAGGAGATTGAGCCATTTTAAGATAAGATAAGATAAGATAAGCCTTTATTAGTCCCACAATGGGGAAATTCCAGGATTGCAACAGCACAGGGATAGCAACACTCAGAGCAATAATTTAGAAGATAAGAAAATAAGCGCAGTGAATATACATATGTACACATAAATATATATACACAGTGCAGAGCATTGTAGCTAGATGGAATAAACAGCATAACCATCTATTTAGTTACCCTACATGGTATGAATATGTACCCATACATATTGTCACCCTCCGTAGCGACTGATATTGTCCTAGTTGTATACTGGAGGGGACCATTGTAAGTCTGTTGCGTCTTTTGCATTCAATACTATTAGGTCGTCACGTTTTTTTGCTATCTCTGCGAGCAGCCCTGCTTAGGTTATACAGTCTGACAGCCGTAGGTAGGAAGGACCTGCAAAACTTCTCGGTCGCGCACCTAGGATGATGTAGTCTGCTGCTAAATGAGCTCCTCAGTGCATTCAGTATGTCCTGCATAGGGTGGGACTCGGACTCCAGCAGAGATGACAGTTTAGCCACCATCCTTCTCTCTCCCATCTCCTCCACTGGGTCAAGGCGTTTCCCCAGGAGAGAGCTAGCTTTCTTGATTAGTTTGTTCAGTCTCTTCCTATCGGCTGCTGTAATGCCATTGCCCCAGCAGACCACTCCAAAAGTGATAGCTGATGCCACCACCGTGTCGTAGAATGTCTTCAGGAGCACCCCTTGTACACCAAAAGACCTGAGTCTCCTCAGTAGGAACAGCCTGCGCTGTCCCTTCTTGTAGAGTGCGTCTGTATTGTGTGACCAGTCTAGTTTATTGTTCAGATGAACACTCAGGTACTTGTAGGATGTCACCATCTCAATGTCTGTTCCCTGGATGCTTACTGGTGCTGTGAGGGGTTGTCCTTGCCTGTGGCAGTCCACCACCAGCTCCTTAGTTTTCCTCGCGTTGATCTGGAGGCAGTTCCGATGGCACCAGTCCATGAAGTCCTGGATAAGTCCTCTGTACTCAGCTTCATCTCCGTTGGAGATGAGGCTGACGATCGCAGAGTCGTCAGAGAACTTCTGTAGATGGCATTTTGGGAGCAAGATTGTGATGATCAGGCGATCGTGCTCCCCCTCCCTTCCTGTTCCTGTTTTCCCGGCTCTGGAGTATTACCGACACCTGCGTGATTGACATACCTGCTGCTGCCTGACTGTCCAGCATATTTAAGAGCCAGCGTGTGAAGAGCTCACCACTGGATCGTTAGGTTTGTTACCACCGTCTAAGCCTCGTCAAATTATTTTTCCCTCGGTTGAACTGTGGTTTCACTCCCCGCCTTCCTCTCTCCTCAGGTTTGCTACCACCTTAGCGGTGTGCACTCCGCAGCTGATCACGCTCGCCGGTCCAAGAAGACATCGGACGCTCCACCCAGGTCACCATCTTCCCCGTTACCCTGGTTTACACAGGACTTCCCTGTCGGACTCCTCTGCTCTCAGAGTAAGTGTGTTTTCCCAGTCTTGTTCTCCTCTTGAGGAGATTCTGTCCCTAAATATCTCTTTCCTGCTCTCTTCCCGTAGGCTGCGTGGCCTCCAGCGGGCACCGGTTTTTGTGTGTAAATTTAAGTGTGTGTTTTGTTTGCTCTTTTCTTTAGCCGTGCACTCCCACACAGGTGAAAACACTTCCCTACTGAGATGGCAAGGGCCCATCAGAACAACAGGACTTACTGATGAGGCCTTGGCCTATCACAATACATGAATGTAATATGAACAACATTTTTCAGTGGACATTCATTAAAAACATGAAGGTAGAGTTTGTTCAAGTTCATCTTATCAAAAGTTCCAAGTTCATAAAAGTGCCTATTAGTCTGAATAAATAGACAAATATTTATTAGTCTAAAAGCATAGAAAACTGTTTTCCTGAATCAGACATCGATCAGTGCATTTACAGTCAAACAGAATGAATAAATCCTCATAAAAAGTCTTTCTAGTGCCCTGCAGCAGTACACTGCTGCTGAGTTCAGGCCTCTGCAGTATGAGCGGAAACGCACTGACGCTTACAGAAATGATGATGTGTGTAAAGGCAATGTGCTTTAATGTATGTTAATAGGCAAGATTGTGTGTGAGTGCGTGTATGAATGCAGATGTGCAAGACATCTCCAGATGGCAGCGAGAAGCAAATGCGTCTACAGTATGATGCACGGACGACTGGAAGGCTGGAAGAAGGCGCTGCTGATTATGACACATAATCACTCTGATTAAATTCACGTTTGACTGCTGGAGGTAAATGAATGTTTACCCAAACAGCAAACAAACATCTTCTCGTGATCACCCCACTCCTCTCTGAAAGCCATGTACTCCTTGTTGCTGGAGGTTGGAGGACAGGGAAAGAAAAATGCTGACTGTGGTGCTTTCTCCAGCCAAAGTGTCCGCCATCACTGTTGTGACATGTAACACGTTACCATGCCAACACCACTGTTACAGAGTCTGTTGCTGGTGCAGCTGCCGGGCTGTCAGTTGACTGCACAGAGTGCCACAGCATTTCATTATTGGTACCTTCACATGTTACGGCACTGGCTATAGATACATAACTATAGAATTCTTGCTACAGATACGGCTTGAATCTGATTGGCCAGTACGTGCTATTTATGTGTATCTAAAGGCAGCAGGCTACAGGTATGGAAATCTGAGACATTTATTTGTTTCAAAATTTTAATTAATATCTATTTACTACCTTTTTAACCTGACCAACTTCTAAATCCTAAGGCTAACCTCTTAATTTTAATTCTAAATTCCATCTCATATCAAGTTAAATGGTGTGGGTAAGGCGCCAAAAGCAGGATGCGAACCAGCAACCTTCCGATCAAAGTTCCACCGTACTATTCACCTAAGCCACAGCAGCAGCTGGCTTGGAGTTGATCTGAAAAGGTTTTGTCAGATTGATCAACTTTTCCGTCGCAATAGACAATGCGTACTGGGCTATGGCTTCCGTGTCAATTGCTACTTCCTATTCATAAAGGCAAGAGTTTGGCAGTGCGACTTACAAAAAGCTGATGTTTCCAAATGTTGGAAATGCATCGTTTTTATGTAGCATTCAAGGAAGGTTACTGTTCCAGTTTTCCTACATTCTCAAGGGTATGTAAAGCATTAAACATGTATTAATGTTTTCATATTAGTTTTTCATCGCACAAAAGAAAATGCACCACAGGCATCAGCCATAGTGTGTAGGTTTTAAACACATAATTGGCATTTATTTACCTCATTCCTTAAAGCATTACTTTATTCTTCAGTCATGATGTAGTGTTTTACTCTTGTATGTCCTTTCATTCTGACTACTGTTTAACTTTAGTGAAATTTATTTATTTTATGAAATTTTCTACTTGTAAATTTACTGTTTTTGTCTCAAAAATTTGACTTTTTTTCCCACTTTTGTGTCTCATAAATTTGCAACATTTTTTTTCACAAATTTGACTTTTTCTTGTAAATTTGCAGCTTTTTAGTAGATTTGAAACTTGTCTCATAGACTTCATTTGTTTTCTCAAATTAGCTTTTTTTCTTGTAAAGTAAAAACTTTCTGAAATTTATCAAGTTTTGTCCTCATAAATTTGCTTTTTTTTTTTCTTGTAAATCGGCAATATTCATATGGATAGTGTTTAAATTTTTGTTTTCTGTGATGGTTTATTTTTTCTGCTGATCTGGACAATGATCCAAATATATTTTCTAATGTTTTTGTTGCAAGGGAAGTTTTTTGATCCATTTTAAAGGTTTTGGTGGATAAATGGATGATTTTCATAATAAGACATCTTCCTTGGTGTTTTTACAAACATTTTAAATCCATAATAATTCACACATTATTTTTAATAGAAGACAACTCTGTCCTTCACATTTCCCACATTTCCAAAGTGAGTGGGATAAACAACAAATTCAAAAGAACACTGAGGAAGTTAGCAGACATGGAACATTTGTAACACTAATAATTACATTACTGTCCACAGCAGCGGTAGGTGTGCATACCATTTTGTCGTCTTGTCTTTTTTCCCGTGTTGCAGCAATCATATGAAAAGTTGTTCCCTGCTCTTCTTTATTTAATAAACAGAGATATGAATTGAACACAGCAGAAACCCATTTTGGCAATGCAAGAACACATTCAAAGCAGCACACAAATGAGAAGATTAAATGGAGGTTCAGTCTCCCTGCTTCCACCTTCCGTCTCTCCGAAACAAATGGTCAGGTGTATTTGATTCTATCAATGTACACATCGAGAGGGTTATATGAGCGGAATAAAGTAAATAAAAGTGAATATAGGTGAATGGAAATATAGTTTCAGTATACCAGCACCCAGCGGTAACCTGTACCTCCATCTCCCTGCCAGTCCACAATGCCTGTATTGTGGAGTTAAACCTACAGATCCTTAAACTCTGCCAACTGTGTCAGGTGTGCATGATTCCTCCACCGGCGTACAACTCCAAGAGTAAAGGTCAGGGAAAAAGGTCACCTTTGACCTCTTTTATGGTCAAGCAGTCAGTGAAACCATGTCAAGTGCACTATTCAGGTATTGTGGCATCACCATGCAAGAAATGAGAGCCCGCGGTCAAGTGGCGTCTGAGCAAGAGGACAAATTTCTTCCACATACATACATACACACCCATATGGTAGAATCCCTTTTATATATATATAGATTATTTATGGTGAGAACTGTTAATAGTGCTAGGTGAAACATACAGTATATACAGTGTTGGATGGGCAAAATGTTTGGATATTTGTAACAAAATACAAAGCATAAACGTTTGTGTGTGTGCGTGTGTGTGTGCGCAGGTGAACATGCGTGCTAGATCATGTAAACCTGTGAAGAGAATGAATTTGCAAATAAGGATACACAAAAACTTACATACAAATGTAAATAAGTATATACAGCTACATAAAATATATATGAATTCTCTGCCTACAGAAAGTCCAACCTGCCCTTATTTTTGAATATACAATTAGAAGGTACAAACCCCTCACCCCTCCACCCCCGTCCAGAGGGCTCGTGTGAAAGACTTTATTACAGTTTGTTCCTGACAATACACCGCATTCCAAATTATTATGCAAATAGGATTTTAGTGTCATAAATTAAAGGAAAACTACTTAAGAAGGATGTTCCAGACTTCCGGTTATGGCTGCCACGTAAGACGGACGTGTCTCACTCTGCTCTGCTCCTGGAGAAAAAAAATCGGCAAATAACTCTCTCATTTGGGACAGAACGTATCCCAGCGTTTGGGCGAGGATATGTCGGCGAAGCCTAAGGCTGGAAAACCAGGTAAAGGAAAAAGCGAGCCGCCGAAACAGTCCAAATTAACGGACTTTTAGGTCTGTGACGCAGCAAATAAAACTCCATATATGGCGGAGGAGGCTGGCAACGGTGCGATGTCTGCGGGGGGAGGCGCAGATGCGCTGATGGCTGCCATGAGTTCAATGAGAGCGGACTTTTCCTCTAGATTTGATGGGATTATGACAGCGTTGGAAGGAATAAGAAAGGAATTGGGTGACTGTGTAGAACGAACGGCGCAGATGGAGCTCCGTCTCGCTAGTGCTGAAGATGACGTCACCCATCTTCAATTAAAGGTGCGCACTTTGGAAAAAAAAAATAAATCTCTGGAAAATAATATTTTGGATTTGGAATCTCGGTCGAGACAGAATAACTTGAGGCTGGTGGGTCTTCCAGAGGAATCAGAAGGTCGGGACGTATGTTCCTTTCTGGAAAAGTGGATTCCGGAGGTGCTGGGCAGCGAGGAGTTGCAATCAGCAGTGGTTCTGGAAAATGCACATCGTATTGGCCCACGGAGAGATAAGGGACCGCCGAGGACCTTAATTATGAAGTTTCTTAGCAACAGAGACAGGATGAAGATCTTCAACGCTGCACGAGCTAAAGGAGAGATTAAACACCAGGACCAGCAGGTGCGGTTCTACCCAGATTTGGCCACAGGAATCCAACAATTGAGGAAGCAGTTTGATCCCATACGTAAGGAGCTGCGCAACCTTGGGATTCGTCATGGTGTAATCTATCCTGCGAGACTGCTGACCACGTATGAGGGCAGAACCCACATCTTCAAGACCCCAGAGGAGGCGCAGGAGTTCATCAAGAAGATCAAAGAAGAAGAAGAGACTGGTGGGAGCTAAGCATGAACAAAATATAAGGTAGAATAATTAAGCATTTGCACAGGCATCTGACTGACTTGAAGTAAATAGTAAGTTTACAAAATATAGATTGTATTATATATTAAAAAAAAAACAAAAACAAAACAAACAAAAAAAAACTATGATGTACAAAGTTGTTAAAAATTTTGGAGTTAAGTTGGAAAACTACAGAGGAGAGTTAATGTTACGTCATTAAAAGCAGTAGAGTTAGGGTGATTGGGAGGATGAAGAAGGAGTGGCTTAGGCTGTTCCCCGTGGGTGTGGAACGGTCGATGGCTATATCGGGAGACAGAATTTTTCTTTTGATTTTGGGGGGTTTCCCACAAGTGTGGGAAGGGGAAATTTGTTTGTGTGTAGTTTGTAGGATGAATGTTCAACCACTCATGTTTTTGCTTCTCTGTATGAGCATGTTTACACTGCAAGGTAATCCCAAACTCTCTATTGATCATAAACCAAAGTGTTAATCTTAATTTAACTTCATGGAATTGCAGAGGTCTACAAAATTTAAAAAAACTTAAACAAGTTATGAATAAAATAAAAGACATGGGTTCAAAAATTGTGTTTTTACAAGAAACTCATCTAATAGAGGAGGATGTTAAAAGAATTAGGAGTAGATGGCAAGGAAGTGTATTCACCTCTTCATTTTCATCCCGAGCCAGGGGAGTTATGACTCTCATACATAAATCAGTTCCTTTTCAAGTGAAAAATGTAATTGGAGACAAATTTGGAAGATATGTAATCATTCAAGGTTCTTTGCTATTAGAAAATATAAATCTTGTGAACTTATATGGTCCCAATATAGATGATCAGAAGTTCTTTGCTAATTTATTTCTTATCTTATCATCACTTACAGGGCAACATATAATAGCAGGGGATTTTAATTGTACATTGAATCCAGGTATAGATAGATCAACAGGACTGGATTGTACGCACATTGGATGTAGGATGACTATTAATCATTTTATGAAAGAATTGAGATTGTTAGATATATGGAGAGAAATGAAACCACAAGTTAAAGCCTATTCTTGTTATTCCAGTACCTACAAGACATTCTCACTTATTGATTATTTTTTGATTTCCACAGAATTAAGGTCCAAGATTCAAAACTGCTTTTATGATAACATCGTGATCTCTGATCATGCACCCTGTTGTCTAATATATGTAGATAAAAAATTGACAAAGGAATCAGGTAGATGGCAATTTCAGCATAAATGGCTTCAGGATGAGGAATTTGTCAAGTATATAGAAAAACAGATAGACGAGTTCTTTGACATCAATACTACACAAACATCAGCATGTGTAAAGTGGGAGGCTTTCAAAGCTTTTATTAGGGGACATATTATTAGTTATACAGGATCAAAATCTAAGAAGACTCGAGAGGAGAGAGCTAAATTGGAACATAAAATAAAAAGTCTTCAGGAAAAAGTGTATGCAGGAAGTGACCCAAGGTTGGAGAATGAATTACTGATTTTGAGAGCTGAATACGACAAAAAATCAGCGAATAGAGCTGCCTCGAGTCTTCTAAGATTGAAACAATCTTTTTATGAACAAGGTGAAAAATCAGGAAAATTATTAGCATGGCAGATTAAACAATTAGAAATTAAAACACCAATTACCAGTATTATAAGTAATGGACAGGTAGTTATAGATCCTTTAGAAATTAATAGAGCCTTTAGAGATTACTATGAAAAATTATATGATACCAAAAATGAACCTTATTTAACAAAACTAAATGGGTTTTTGAACGAACTATCTATACCGTGTATTCCAAATGAAAACAGGGAGATATTGGAGTCTAAAATTAGTCAAGAAGAAGTTGGGCTAGCCATTGATAATATGAAATCAGGAAAAAGTGCAGGACCAGATGGTCTTCCAGTTGACCTTTATAAAAAATTTAAGAATAAATTAATAAAACCTTTTTTGGAAATGGTTTTAGAAGCATTTCAAAATAATAATTTACCATCATACATAAATAATGCCTTAATTATACTGCTGCCAAAACCAGGTAAGCCCTCTAATAAATGTGAAAATATGAGACCAATAAGCCTATTAAACACCGACCTTAAGATAATCTGTAAAATTTTAGCAAGACAACTACAAGAAATTTTACCAAATATTATTAATCGAGATCAGAATGGCTTTATAAAGGGTAGACAAGGCTTCCATAATGTAAGAAGACTATTTAATATTATTTATTTTAATAAAGAAGCACCGGATACAGCTCTCCTATCACTGGACGCCGAAAAGGCCTTTGATAGAGTTGAATGGCCCTTTCTTTTTGAAGTCCTACAAAGGTTTGGACTTGGAAATAATTTCATAAAATGGGTTCAAATAATATACAATAATGCTACAGCAGAAATCCTAACAAATAACAATATTTCAAAACCAATAAAAATCAATAGAGGATGTCGACAAGGCTGTCCACTTTCACCTTTACTGTTTACTATGGCAATTGAACCTTTAGCGATAGCGATACGTTTACATTCACAAATATATGGAATTAAAGTTGGACCAACAGAACATAAAATCTCCCTGTACGCCGATGACATAATTTTGTTTATGTCGAATCTAAAAAAAATCAATTCCAACCTTGTTGAATTTAATAAAGAATTTTGGGGAAATATCAGGATATAAAATAAATAAAACTAAATCTTCAATATTAATGCTAAATGAGACCCAGAGAAATTACCCAGCCCCTGAGGTAAATCAATTCAATGTTGTAAATCAGTTTAAATATTTAGGAATCCAAATTGTGCCTAAGCTAGAATCAGTCGCCAGTGTCAACTATGAAGCCTTAATGTCAGATATCAATGAGTTAACTCAGAGATGGATGTCACTGCCAATGTCGATGATCGGGAGAATCAATATACTTAAAAGTAATATTTTACCTAAAATACTTTATTTATTTCAATACATTCCCTTATCACCACCTTTAGATCTATTCTCAAGAATAAAAAAAAAGTTAGTGGAATTTATATGGAACAACAGGAGGGCTAGATTACGTCTGTCTTTATTATATTTACCATTTGATCGTGGAGGTCTGAAATGTCCAAATTTTATGTTGTATTATTGGTCGGCACAACTGAGGTCTATGACATATTATTTTTCATCAAATGATCTCCCTCACTGGACTGAAATGGAATCATACAATTTGCCTTTACCTCTTCCCATATTCATATACTCAGATTCGGCAAAAAAATTACAAAAACAAGTTAAAAATCCATTTGTAAAGCATATGATCAAAATATGGTGTGAAGCTAAAAACTATTTAAAAGAACCACAGTTATTGTCACAATTTAGTCCAATATGGGGTAATCAATATTTTAAACCAGGGAGAGCGGACGCTGTATTTAAAGTATGGAATTTAAAAGGGATACAAAAGATTCAGGATTTATATTTGCCATGTGCAGATAACATAATGTCTTTTGAAGAGCTGAGGATCAAATTTAATCTCAATAGAACACATTTTTTTAAATATCTTCAACTTAGAAACTTTATTCGATCAAATCAAAATAAAGCTCTCACTCGACCTATTTATTCATCCTTGGAAAAAATGATGATGAAAGATAGTAAAAGAAAGGGTATTATTTCAGAGTTTTATAACTCATTGACACTATCTTCAAGTGAAAATTCACTGAAAAGATTAAACTACTGGAAAGAAGATCTGCAAACTGAAATTTCAGAGGAACAATGGGAATTGGCTTGTACAGAAGCTCAAACCAAATCAATAAATGTACGCCTTAAATTGATACATTTCAAATGGTTAATGCGGATGTATGTTACACCGGAGGAGTTAAATAGATATAACAAAAATATACCAGATACATGCACAAAATGCATGGAAAGTAAAGGAACCCTATTTCATTGTTTATGGGAATGTAGATTAATAAGAATGTTTTGGGAAGAGGTGAGGGTAACAATTGAAAAAATAATCTCAAAACAAATCATATTGAATCCTAAACTGTTTTTGTTGGGTCTGTACCCAGAAAAGCATAATTTTAATAAAAGTGAAAGAACATTCATAGACCTCAGTTTGCTTAATGCCAAAAAATGTATTGCACTATTATGGAAAAAGACTCATAGACCAGATGTGACTCAGTGGTTAAGACAGATGTTAACAAACCTTCCATTAGAAAGAATAACATATATACTGAAATCAAAGGAAATTGTGTTTGAGAATATATGGAGACCTTTTATTGATTATGTAAAAAATTTAAACATAACTCTTGAAGAAGAAGGTGAATGATGTGTGTGGATCTTGTAAATTCCAAACTGGTGAACATAATATGTATACTTATGTAATGGATTGTCTAGACTAAACAGAGGAGCATTGTTGAAGACTTGATTTTGTTGGTGGTTGTTGGTGTTTTTAGTGCATTTTTTTTTTTTTGTAGTACTTTAGTGTTAGTGTTTGATTGTTTGTATCATGTTTGTTAAAAAAAAAAAAAGGTTCAATAAAGATATTGTGGAAAAAAAAAAAAAGAAGGATGTTCCACATTAATAAGCATGCCACAAGTTTCAAGCAATATGGGAAAGAAAAAAGATCTCCCTGCTGCCGAAAAGCGTCAAATAGTGCAATGTTTTGGTCAAGGTATGGAAACATTAGATATTTCACAAAAACTTAAGTGTGATCATCGTACTGTGAAGAAATTTGTGGCTGATTCAGAGCACAGATGGGTTTGTGCAGATAAAGGTATAATGAGGAAGGTTTCTGATTGACAAATTCATCAGATTAAGAGAGAAGCATTAAGGGAGTAGCTCAAACAGCCTTGTTTACTGATGAGGGCCATGCAACCCTGGATGGTCCAGATGGATGGAGAAGTGGATGGTTGGTGGATGGCCACCATGTCCCAACAAGGCTGCAATGTCAGCAAGGAGGTGGCGGAGTCATGTTTTGGGCCGGAATCATGGGGAGAGAGCTTGTAGGCCCCTTTAGGGTCCCTGAAGGTGTAAAAATGATCTTGGAAAAGTATATAGAGTTTCTGACTGACCACTTTCTTCCATGGTACAAAAAGAAGAACTGTGCTTTCCGTAGCAAAATTATCTTCATGCATGACAATGCATCATCTCATGCTGCAAAGAACACCTCTGTGTCACTGGCTGCTATGGGCATAAAAGGAGAGAAACTCATGGTGTGGCCCCCATCCTCCCCTGTCCTCAACCCTATTGAGAACCTTTGGAGCATCCTCAAGCAAAAGATTTATGAGGGTGGGAGGCAGTTCACATCAAAACAGCAGCTGTGGGAGGCTATTCTAACATCTTGCAAAGAAATTCAAGCAGAAACTCTCCAAAAACTCACAAGTTCAATGGATGCAAGAATTGTGAAGGTTATATCAAAGAAGGGGTCCTGTGTTAGCATGTAACTTGGTCTGTTACAACGTTTTTGATTGAAATAGCTTTTGATTTCAGTAAATATGACCTCCTAATGCTGCAAATTCAACAAATGACCATGTTCAGCTCTTTACAACTAATAAAATGAGTTTTGAAACTCCGTTGTGCATAATAATTTGGAACAGTGCATTTTGAGTTTTTTTTTTATTTTTGCAAAAAAAAGTTATCATTGGGAGGTTTGTTGAATAAAATCTGAATTATGTTCTAACGGTTGATGACTTGAAAATTGTACTGACTGTCATTTGCATCGACTATTTAAGAAAATCAGAGACAAATATCATTTGCATAATAATTTGGAACGTGGTGTATGTTTGCAATGTTTGGAAACTGTGAGTCTGGCTTTCAAGGTTAGACTGTGGGAGACAGCTAGGCTCCACAGAACATTCTGATGACATGCTGTGTTGTCTTATGGTTTATAATTTTGCACGCTGCACTGAGACTCTGTATCTTCTCATGGCTCTCACCTGTGAGCGGGGGACACATTTCCTTCTTATACAAGATGTAAATAAATACTCAAAAAGGCATATTTGGACTACAGCTGTGTTCACACTGTGTGTGTAACGCATCCCTGGGGGGGGGGGGGCAATGCAAGAAGGAACCATCAAGCAACCCCAACCAAAAACCAGGCACATCACCCAAGAACCCCCACCACCCCACCAGAGTAGCACTGCCACCACCCCAAGCGCCCCAAGAACACCAGCCAGCCACCGCCCTGCCACGACAGACACCACCGCCTTACACCAAACCCGGCAGAGTGCACATCCACCACCAGCACATATGAGAGGAAGTGAACAAACACAGAAAGCAGGAAAGGCAAAGCGGGGTGAGAAAAGGGTGGGGCCGGAACGACACGGGGGGAGGGCAGCAGATGTACCAGGTCATGCTGGCCCTCAGGGCCCAGATGACAACACCAACCAAACCCAGACCAGCCACCCAGCCCATGTGTGGATGCAACTACTGTGAGGCATTTAAAAGAGATGGGGAGCATGGATGACCAACCAGATGCTCACATCCCAGGGAGGCCAAACCGCACTCCTCATCTACCTTATATAAGAGTGCGTGTCTAAGAGGGTGAAAAATGAAGCTGATAAAAGGGTTCACAAAACCTGCACCAACAAAGGGTCCCAGATATGCATCCCTGGAGGTGTTAAGTCCCTGGTCAGGGAATACAACAGTATGCTGCGGGGAGACACAGGAGGACCCCCCCACACCCACCGTAAACAGTCCAAGTGGGACAGAGCCTACCACGCTCATCCATCCAGCACCTCCAGACCATACCCTGGCCACTCACACACATGCATACCCTCTCTCTTTTAGACACACACATACAGTACATATATTTAAAAAATAAAATCAATGTCTCTATCCCCCCATCTCCTCATCCATCCTTCACACAATGACTCACTCATAATCTATTAAGGCATCTCCCACAGTACCAGCAGGGGCCTGTGGACGACATCAGCACCACATCCCAGGTGTAGTGGTCTGGCTTCACACTGTTCTCCCTCTCTCTCTCCCACTAATCATCTCAATCCTCACAGCTGTGCGCACCACTTGCTGGTAATCACCCCAGCCTTCAAATAGCTCCAGTGTCCTCCTCTCATCAGGAGAGCGTTAGACTATCTCCATGGTGTCTCCTGACGCTGTGCAGCCAGTCCTCTCCTGCAACTTGCTGTAAGGAAGAAAAGCATGTTATTTCTATTGCCTTTCCCCTCTTCTCTAAAGGACTATCTGGTGGATTGTGGATCCCCCCCTTCCCTTGAGGCAGACTGGATCCCCGCTCTGTGGAGCCTTTGCCTGGACTCTCCCATCTCCCCAATCCTGTAAGTGCACTTACCACACACATACACACACATCCTGGCACAGGTCAACCCCAGCTGTCAGTTTGTTGTGGAGGTCGACGCATCTGATTCAGGGGTGGGTGTGGTCCTGTCCCAAAGATTGGTTGCCGATAGCAAGATCCACCTCTGCACCTATTTCTCTCAGTGCCTGAGCCCCACTGAGAGAAACTATGACGTTGGTGATCGAGAGCTACTGGCAGTGAAGCTGGCACTGGAGGAGTAGCGCCACTGGTTGGAGGGCTCCAACTACCCTTTCTTGTGTGGACCAACCACAAGAACTTGGAGTACCTCAGGACAGCCAAGCGACTCAACTCCCAGCAGGCCAGGTGGGCCCTCTTCTTCGGTCATTTCCATTTCACTATCACCTACTGTCCCAGCTCTCGTAACACCAAGCCAGGTGCCCTCTCCAGGCAGTGCTCCACTGAGCCCACGGACCACCACCTGGAGTCCATCGTTCCAGTAGAGTGCGTGGTGGGCGCACTCTCATGGAAGATTGAGAGGAAGGTTCGGGAGGCCATCAAAACCGAACCCGACCTGGGAGGGGGTCCTCCTGGTCGGCTGTTCACCCCCTCAGCGCTCTGAGGAGAGGTAATTAACTGGCTGCACACTGCTGGTTCACCTGCTACTCAGGGATAGCCAGAACTCTCTCCCATCTCAAACATGCCTTCTGGTGGCCTGCTATGAACAGGGACGCCCAAGAGTACGTCAAGGCATATACCCAGTGTTCCACAGGGAAGTCCCTTACCATCCCTTCAGCTGGGTTGCTCCAACCCCTCTGTATTCCTGCTCACCCCTGGTCCAGCATCGTGATGGATTTTGTCACTGGACTGCCCCCATCCAATGGACACACTGCCATTCTGACAATTGTTGATAGGTTCTCCAAGGCTGCCCACTTCATTCCCCTCCACAAACTGCCATCAGCTAAGGAGACAGCGGACCTATTGACTACACACGCAGTAAGGCTGCACAGCATACCATCTGATATTGTCTCTGATCAAGGTCCTCAATTCTGTTTGCAGGTGTGGCGTGCCTTCTGCAAGGCCACTGGGGTCATCGTCAGCCTTACCTTTGGCTATCATCCTCAGTCGAATGGTCAGTGTGAGCAGGCCAATCAGGAGTTGGAGGCAGCTTTGCGATGTGTCATCTCCACCAACCCTTCTTCATGGAGCACCTACAGTATCTCCCCTGGGTGGAGTATGCCCACAATTCAGCCACCTCCGCTGCTACAGGTTTACAACCCTCCACTTCTCCCCATTGTTGAGGCTGACATCGCGGTGCCCTCCATCCACCACTACATCCGGAGGTGCTGCCGGGTCTGAGGGGCTACCAAGGTGACACTTCTGCAGACGGCATCTCAGAATGCCAGATGGGTCAATCAGCAGAGGAGTGCGGTGCCAACTTACAAGGTCAGACAGAAGGTATGGCTTTCTACCCAAAACATTCCGCTCAAGACTGATTAAAAAAACTGTCTCCCTGTCTCCCTAGAAACTGTTTTAATATTTATGCCTCGGTGCATAGGAGGCATACGGTAGTCTATAGATGCACCTGTGTGTGGTTGTGTGTGTGTATCTGTCTGCTACCAGTTTTTCAGGTCGCACGGTCAAATTTAAGAGTAACGAAAGGCTTGCATCATTGTATTGCCATATTTTCTTGACTTGTACTTTGCCAGAATTTTGAGATAAACACAAATTTAACTCACCAAATAGAGCCGTGAAAAAAGGTATTGTATTAACTATGCCGGGCCACTAGAGGTGGAAGTGCAACTTTTTTACAGCTCGCAGATGACTTCCTGTCACAGCTGATCTCTTACTGAACTTTTAAAATAGTAGTTGTTACTGAAAACCAAAAACGTATTCAGCAACTACACCATTTATTCATCACATCAATTGTTTTCACACTCGTTTCACTATTTAGTTTTGCAGAGGAAAGACGATGTATTTTCTTCCTGTAGTTTACAGTTACTCGGTAAAAACTACAAGTCCCAAATTCTTCACCTCAAAAACATGGCGGACCACAGTGGACAGCTGAGTGAAGGAAAACTCATTCATAAGTAAGTTGTGTGCTTAAATTATGCAGTGATTTCAATATTAAAACACTAATAACTCCTACAACTGCAACATCTGACAGCTCAAGTAGGTTCATTTTGTCTTCTTTTAATTATTTACCTTCTGTTCTTATTAAAGACAAAAATAGAAAGAAGATGTCTTTACCTTCTTTACATGTTTTGACTGTTCACTGCAGCCTTCATCAAAAGTGTCAGCTGATTGTTGCCAGGTGTCATTTTATCAGCTCACTTTCGTAGGCGGGGCCAGCCCAGCAGACCTGTCAGATCCACCGAGCCGGCTCCGCTTTCCACCATCCGATGGTCTCTGGAGAATGTGGTCCCAGGTGTGGGAAAGCATAAAGAGACCATCAGACGGCGGAAAGCGGGGCCAGATATCCCACTGCGGCCAATAATAGACAGTATTGGATCAGTCACGTGCAACTTATCAAAAGCCCTGGTTGAAATCATCAAACCCCTCCTTGGACTATCAGAATACGCCTGCAAAAACTCAAAAGAGCTGGCACAAGAACTCAAAAATATGAAAATAGAATCAGATGAGATCCTCATTTCACATGATGTCATTTCATTATTCACAAAGACCCCTGTTGATGTCACACTACACATAGTGCAAGAACGCCTCAGAAATGACAGTACCCTAAAAAGACGCACCAGTCTCACAGTTCACGACATATCTGAACTATTACAATTTGTTGCAAAATCCACCTATTTTCAATACAGAGGAAAAATCTACAGACAAAAAGAAGGATTTGCAATGGGAGACCCACTATCAGCCATCATGAGCAGCTTTTTCATGGAGGATCTGGAAAACAAAGCCATCAACACAGCACCTACACAATGTAAACCCACCCTCTGGAAGAGATACGTGGACGACATTCTGGAAAAAATAAGGAAAGAACACACACAAGAACTCACTGACCATCTGAACAGCACAGACAGCACTGGGAATATAAAATTCACACACGAAGAGGAAGAAAATGGCACCATAGCCTTTCTGGACATGAAAATCCACCACAACGATGACGGCAGCATAAAAATCACAGTCTACAGGAAACCAACCCACACAGATCAATACCTACTATGGACATCAGAACACCCCACAGCACACAAACTATCAGTTGTCAGGACGTTATATGAACGGGCCACCATCATCACAGACCAAGAAGACAGACAGGAGGAGGAAAACCACATAAAATATGCACTTATACGCTGCCAACATCCAGTATGGGCCATAAACAAAGGGAAACAGCAAGTCAAAAACAAAGAAAACAAACAGGAAACAAGACACAGAACAAAAGCCAAAATCAAAAACAAGGACACCGGACTTCCGGTTATGGCTGCCACGTAGGACGGACGTGTCTCGCTCTGCTCTGCTCCTGAAAAAAAAAATCGGCAAATAACTCTCTCATTTGGGACAGAACGTATCCCAGCATTTGGGCGAGGATATGTCGGCGAAGCCTAAGGCTGGAAAACCAGGAAAAGGAAAAAGCGAGCCGCCGAAACAGTCCAAATTAACGGACTTTCAGGTCTGTGACGCAGCAAGCAAAACTCCATATATGGCGGAGGAGGCTGGCAACGCTGCGATTTCTGCGGGGAATGGCGCAGATGCGCTGATGGCAGCCATGAGTTCAATGAGAGCGGACTTTTCCTCTAGATTTGATGGGATTATGACAGCGTTGGAAGGAATAAGAAAGGAATTGGGTGACTGTGTAGAACGAACGGCGCAGATGGAGCTCCGTCTCGCTAGTGCTGAAGATGACGTCACCCGTCTTCAATTAAAGGTGCGCACTTTGGAAAAAAAAAATAAATCTCTGGAAGATAATATTTTGGATTTGGAATCTCGGTCGAGACAGAATAATTTGAGGCTGGTGGGTCTTCCAGAGGAATCAGAAGGTCGGGACGTATGTTCCTTTCTGGAAAAGTGGATTCCGGAGGTGCTGGGCAGCGAGGAGTTGCAATCAGCAGTGGTTCTGGAAAAAGCACATCGTATTGGCCCACGGAGAGATAAGGGACCGCCGAGGACCTTAATTATGAAGTTTCTTAGCAACAGAGACAGGATGAAGATCTTCAACGCTGCACGTGCTAAAGGAGAGATTAAACACCAGGACCAGCAGGTGCGGTTCTACCCAGATTTGGCCACAGGAATCCAGCAATTGAGGAAGCAGTTTGATCCCGTACGTAAGGAGCTGCGCAGCCTTGGGATTCGTCATGGTGTAATCTATCCTGCGAGACTGCTGACCACGTATGAGGGCAGAACCCACATCTTCAAGACCCCAGAGGAGGCGCAGGAGTTCATCAAGAAGATCAAAGAAGAAGAAGAGACTGGTGGGAGCTAAGCATGAACAAAATATAAGGTAGAATAATTAAGCATTTGCACAGGCATCTGACTGACTTGAAGTAAATAGTAAGTTTACAAAATATAGATTGTATTATATATTAAAAAACAAAACAAAAACAAAACAAACAAACAAAAAAAAAACTATGATGTACAAAGTTGTTAAAAATTTTGGAGTTAAGTTGGAAAACTACAGAGGAGAGTTAATGTTACGTCATTAAAAGCAGTAGAGTTAGGGTGATTGGGAGGATGAAGAAGGAGTGGCTTAGGCTGTTCCCCGTGGGTGTGGAACGGTCGATGGCTATATCGGGAGACAGAATTTTTCTTTTGATTTTGGGGGGTTTGCCACAAGTGTGGGAAGGGGAAATTTGTTTGTGTGTAGTTTGTAGGATGAATGTTCAACCACTCATGTTTTTGCTTCTCTGTATGAGCATGTTTACACAGCAAGGTAATCCCAAACTCTCTATTGATCATGGACCAAAGTGTTAATCTTAATTTAACTTCATGGAATTGCAGAGGTCTACAAAATTTAAAAAAACTTAAACAAGTTATGAATAAAATAAAGGACATGGGTTCAAAAATTGTGTTTTTACAAGAAACTCATCTGATAGAGGAGGATGTTAAAAGAATTAGGAGTAGATGGCAGGGAAGTGTATTCACCTCTTCATTTTCATCCCGAGCCAGGGGAGTTATGACTCTCATACATAAATCAGTTCCTTTTCAAGTGAAAAATGTAATTGGAGACAAATTTGGAAGATATGTAATCATTCAAGGTTCTTTGCTATTAGAAAATATAAATCTTGTGAACTTATATGGTCCCAATATAGATGATCAGAAGTTCTTTGCTAATTTATTTCTCATCTTATCATCACTTACAGGGCAACATATAATAGCAGGGGATTTTAATTGTACATTGAATCCAGGTGTGGATAGATCAACAGGACTGGATTGTACGCACATTGGATGTAGGATGACTATTAATCATTTTATGAAAGAATTGAGATTGTTAGATATATGGAGAGAAATGAAACCACAAGTTAAAGCCTATTCTTGTTATTCCAGTACCTACAAGACATTCTCACGTATTGATTATTTTTTGATTTCCACAGAATTAAGGTCCAAGATACAAAACTGCTTTTATGATAACATCGTGATCTCTGATCATGCACCCTGTTGTCTAATATATGTAGATAAAAAATTGACAAAGGAATCAGGTAGATGGCAATTTCAGCATAAATGGCTTCAGGATGAGGAATTTGTCAAGTATATAGAAAAACAGATAGACGAGTTCTTTGACATCAATACTACACAAACATCAGCATGTGTAAAGTGGGAGGCTTTCAAAGCTTTTATTAGGGGACATATTATTAGTTATACAGGATCAAAATCTAAGAAGACTCGAGAGGAGAGAGCTAAATTGGAACATAAAATAAAAAATCTTCAGGAAAAAGTGTATGCAGGAAGTGACCCAAGGTTGGAGAATGAATTACTGATTTTGAGAGCTGAATACGACAAAAAATCAGCGAATAGAGCTGCCTCGAGTCTTCTAAGATTGAAACAATCTTTTTATGAACAAGGTGAAAAATCAGGAAAATTATTAGCATGGCAGATTAAACAATTGGAAATTAAAACACCAATTACCAGTATTATAAGTAATGGACAGGTAGTTATAGATCCTTTAGAAATTAATAGAGCCTTTAGAGATTACTATGAAAAATTATATGATACCAAAAATGAACCTGATTTAACAAAACTAAATGGGTTTTTGAACGAACTATCTATACCGTGTATTCCAAATGAAAACAGGGAGATATTGGAGTCTAAAATTAGTCAAGAAGAAGTTGGGCTAGCCATTGATAATATGAAATCAGGAAAAAGTGCAGGACAAGATGGTCTTCCAGTTGACCTTTATAAAAAATTTAAGAATAAATTAATAAAACCTTTTTTGGAAATGGTTTTAGAAGCATTTCAAAATAGTAATTTACCATCATACATAAATAATGCCTTAATTATACTGCTGCCAAAACCAGGTAAGCCCTCTAATAAATGTGAAAATATGAGACCAATAAGCCTATTAAACGCCGACCTTAAGATAATCTGTAAAATTTTAGCAAGACGAATACAAGAAATTTTACCAAATATTATTAATCGAGATCAGAATGGCTTTATAAAGGGTAGACAAGGCTTCCATAATGTAAGAAGACTATTTAATATTATTTATTTTAATAAAGAAGCACCGGATACAGCTCTCCTATCACTGGACGCCGAAAAGGCCTTTGATAGAGTTGAATGGCCCTTTCTTTTTGAAGTCCTACAAAGGTTTGGACTTGGAAATAATTTCATAAAATGGGTTCAAATAATATACAATAATGCTACAGCAGAAATCCTAACAAATAACAATATTTCAAAACCAATAAAAATCAATAGAGGATGTCGACAAGGCTGTCCACTTTCACCTTTACTGTTTACTATGGCAATTGAACCTTTAGCGATAGCGATACGTTTACATTCACAAATATATGGAATTAAAGTTGGACCAACAGAACATAAAATCTCCCTGTACGCCGATGATATAATTTTGTTTATGTCGAATCTAAAAAAATCAATTCCAACCTTGTTGAATTTAATAAAGAATTTTGGGGAAATATCAGGATATAAAATAAATAAAACTAAATCTTCAATATTAATGCTAAATGAGACCCAGAGAAATTACCCAGCCCCTGAGGTAAATCAATTCAATGTTGTAAATCAGTTTAAATATTTAGGAATCCAAATTATGCCTAAGCTAGAATCAGTCGCCAGTGTCAACTATGAAGCCTTAATGTCAGATATCAGTGAGTTAACTCAGAGATGGATGTCACTACCAATGTCGATGATCGGGAGAATCAATATACTTAAAAGTAATATTTTACCTAAAATACTTTATTTATTTCAATACATTCCCTTATCACCACCTTTAGATCTATTCTCAAGAATAAAAAAAAAGTTAGTGGAATTTATATGGAACAACAGGAGGGCTAGATTACGTTTGTCTTTATTATATTTACCATTTGATCGTGGAGGTCTGAAATGTCCAAATTTTATGTTGTATTATTGGTCGGCACAACTGAGGTCTATGACATATTATTTTTCATCAAATGATCTCCCTCACTGGACTGAAATGGAATCATACAATTTACCTTTACCTCTTCCCATATTCATATACTCAGATTCGGCAAAAAAATTACAAAAACAAGTTAAAAATCCATTTGTAAAGCATATGATCAAAATATGGTGTGAAGCTAAAAACTATTTAAAAGAACCACAGTTATTGTCACAATTTAGTCCAATATGGGGTAATCAATATTTTAAACCAGGGAGAGCGGACGCTGTATTTAAAGTATGGAATTTAAAAGGGATACAAAAGATTCAGGATTTATATTTGCCATGTGCAGACAACATAATGTCTTTTGAAGAGCTGAGGATCAAATTTAATCTCAATAGAACACATTTTTTTAAATATCTTCAACTTAGAAACTTTATTCGATCAAATCAAAATAAAGCTCTCACTCGACCTATTTATTCATCCTTGGAAAAAATGATGATGAAAGATAGTAAAAGAAAGGGTATTATTTCAGAGTTTTATAACTCATTGACACTATCTTCAAGTGAAAATTCACTGAAAAGATTAAACTACTGGAAAGAAGATCTGCAAATTGAAATTTCAGAGGAACAATGGGAATTGGCTTGTACAGAAGCTCAAACCAAATCAATAAATGCACGCCTTAAATTGATACATTTCAAATGGTTAATGCGGATGTATGTTACACCGGAGGAGTTAAATAGATATAACAAAAATATACCAGATACATGCACAAAATGCATGGAAAGTAAAGGAACCCTATTTCATTGTTTATGGGAATGTAGATTAATAAGAATGTTTTGGGAAGAGGTGAGGGTAACAATTGAAAAAATAATCTCAAAACAAATCATATTGAATCCTAAACTGTTTTTGTTGGGTCTGTACCCAGAAAAGCATAATTTTAATAAAAGTGAAAGAACATTCATAGACCTCAGTTTGCTTAATGCCAAAAAATGTATTGCACTATTATGGAAAAAGACTCATAGACCAGATGTGACTCAGTGGTTAAGACAGATGTTAACAAACCTTCCATTAGAAAGAATAACATATATACTAAAATCAAAGGAAATTGTGTTTGAGAATATATGGAGACCTTTTATTGATTATGTAAAAAATTTAAACATAACTCTTGAAGAAGAAGGTGAATGATGTGTGTGGACCTTGTAAATTCCAAACTGGTGAACATAATATGTATACTTATGTATTGGATTGTCTAGACTAAACAGAGGAGCATTGTTGAAGATTTGATTTTGTTGGTGGTTGTTGGTGTTTTTAGTGCATTTTTTTTTTTTTTGTAGTACTTTAGTGTTAGTGTTTGATTGTTTGTATCATGTTTGTTAAAAAAAAAAAAAGGTTCAATAAAGATATTGTGGAAAAAAAAACAAGGACACCATAACTACAGGTATATCTCAAAAAATTAGAATATCATGAAAACGTTCAATATTTTTTGTCACTCATATCAGAAAGTGAAACCCATATATTATATAGATTCATTACACAGAGAGTGATATATTTCAAGTGTTTATTTATTTTAATTTTGATGATTATGGCTTACAGCCCATGAAAACCCCAAATTCAGTTTCTCAAAAAATTAGAAGATTACATAAAATTATTTTTAAAAAACAGTTTTTAAATAGAAATGTTGGTTGACTGAAAAGTATGTCCATGTACCACTCAATACTTGGTCGGGGCTCCTTGTGGATTATTTCCTGTATCAATGTGGCGTAGCATGGAGGTGATCAGCCTGTGGCACTGCTGAGGTGTCATGAAGGTCCAGGTTGCTTTGATAGTGACCTTCAGCTCGTCTGCATTGTTGGGTCTGGTGTCTCTTATCTTCCTCTTGACAATCCTCCATAGATTCTCTATGGGGTTTAGGTCAGGAGAGTTTGCTGCCCTATCAAGCACAGTGATGCCATGGTCATTAAACCAGGTTTTGATACTTTTGGCAGTGTGTGTGTGTGTGTGTGTGTGTGTGTGTGTGTGTGTGTGGGGTGCCAAGTCCTGCTGGAAATTGAAATCAGCTTCTCCATAAAGCTTGTCAGCAGAGCGAAGCATGAAGTGCTCTAAAATTTCCTGGTAGACGACTGCGCTGGCTTTGGTCTTAATAAAACACAGTGGACCAACACCAGCAGATGACCTGGTTCCTCAAATCATCACTGACTGTGGAAACTTCACACTAAACCTCAAGCAACTTAGATTCTGGGCCTCTCCACTCTTTCTCCAGATTCTGAGATTTTGATTTCCAAATGAAATGCAAGATTTACTTTTATCTGAACAGAGGTCAACTGCTGGTGTTGGTCCACTGTGTTTCATCAAGACCAAAGTCAGCGCAGTCGTCTAACAGGAAATTTTAGAGCACTTCATGCTTCCCTCTGCTGACAAGCTTTATGGAGAAGCTGATTTCATTTTCCAGCAGGACTTGGCACCCCCCCCACACACACACTGCCAAAAGTATCAAAACCTGGTTTAATGACCATGGCGTCACTGTGTTTGATTGGCCAGCAAACTCTCCTGACCTAAACCCCATAGAGCAGGGGTGTCAAACTCAAATTCACAGTGGGCCAAAATTAAGCAGTGAAGTAAAGTCATGGGCCAAACTCAATATTTATTGAAAAATTAACTGCAACTGATATGTAATGTTTAACCTTTTCATATGGAAACAAACTTTAGTTTTGCTTAAACACAGAATCTGGAACAACCAAAGCTTGATATTACAAACACATGAGAAATTAAATTTGAAATAAAAGACACATCAGTGGTATTCATTTCTTATTTAAATAAATAAATAAAGTATGTCTCTCCCCGTATCCTTTCAAGTTCCTTTTTAAAGTAAATCTTTTTCAAAGCCAACAAAAAAAGAACCAAAAATAATAATGTCATTCAATAAAAATCCAACATTTCAATTATTAACAGACCATGCCTTGCAGTAGAAAAAGTGCATAAATAACAGATATATTCAAGCTCAGTTTGCTACACTCTGATTTACTCTGCACATTGGTCTAAGCCAGATACCTGGCATCTTTTCTTAGCTGCAAGTTCATCAATGTCTGGGGTCAGGCTCTGAGCTGAGGAAAACCTCAGGACGGAGTGAAGGTGTTCATCAGTGAGTCGACTTCTGTGAGGTGTTTTGTTCACCTTCATCATAGAGAACAGTTGTTCACATAGATATGTGCTGCCGAACATTGAGAGCATCTGAGCAGCTTGGGTGCGTAATTGAGGCATTGTGTCGGGGAGGAAACATGGAAACAGCGCAGCACCAACAGAGTCATATTTTGATTTGAGCATGTCATTACATTGGAGTTCAATTAGCTCCATTTGGAGGCTGGTTGGTGCGCTTTCCACGTCGATCGCAAACGGGTTACTGAGCAGTTCAAATCTCCCTTTCTGAGCCTCAAAGTCGGCAAATCGCCGGGAAAACTCGACGCTGAGCGCGTTGATTTTTTCAGCAAACTGTGCGCTAGGCAGCACGGCAGGAGAAATTTGCTCTGCCATGGTTTGGCAGCACGGAAAATGACCCAAGTTTCCTTGCAGCATCTGAGTCTTCCACAGACACAACTTAGTTTTAAAGGCCCTCACTGCTGCGTACATGTCTGTGATGATGTGGCCCCGCCCCTGAAGCTGCAGGTTAAGCACATCGAGATGGCTCACAATGTCAGACAGAAATGCAAGCTCACACAGAAACTTTTTATCTCTCAGCTCTGTTGTGTCCTTCCCTTTGTTTTCCATAAACTGACAGATTTCCTCACGTAGCTCAAAACATCTGTTCAGTACTTTTCCTCTGCTTAGCCATCTCACCTCTGTGTGATAGGGCACATCTCTGTATTCTGAATCCAACTCCTCCAGAAAAGACTTGAACTGCCGGTGATTCAAACCTTTGGCTCTTATGAAGTTGACTACTCGTTTTATAGAGCTCATGACATGTTCCATTTGCAGAGCTTTGCCACAGAGCGCTTCCTGATGTATGATACAGTGATAAACTGTAAGTTCACCTGCATCTTCCTCCCGCATCTTCTCCTGAATCCTGCCGACCAATCCACTCTTTTGACCGCACATCGCGGGCGCACCATCTGTCGTCAGTCCCACAAGTTTATCCCAAGGCAGGCTCATTTCAGTTATACATTTGGATACCTCTTCAAAGATATCTTTTCCTGTGGTGGTGCCATGTATTGATTTTAATCCTAAAAGTTCCTCTGTGACGCACAGGCTCGAGTCTACTCCACGGATGAAGATTGACAGCTGGGCAGTATCAGACGTGTCGCTGCTCTCATCCACAGCAAGGGAGTATGCAATAAAATCTTTTCCCTTTTTTATTAGTTGTTCATGTAGATTAGTGGAAAGCTCACACACGCGCTCAGCCACGGTGTTTCTGCTCAGGCTCACATTTAAAAATTCTTGCTTTTTATCTGGGCACACGATGTCGCAAACTTTGACCATGCACTTTTTGACAAACTCTCCCTCATTAAAGGGCCGGGCTGATTTTGCTATCTCTGCTGCCACAATAAAACTGGCCTTTACAGCAGCTTCACTTTTTGATTTTGCTTTCATGAACATAGTCTGCCGGCAAACCAGACTTCTTTTCATCTCCTCCACCTTCTGCAGCTTCTGCTTTACGTCCAGGTCCTTGTACTTTTCATAATGTTTTGTTTCATAGTGTCTTCTTATGTTATATTCTTTCATTACAGCCACGTTCGCTCCGCACACAAGACAAACAGGTCTGTCCTTTATATTCGTGAACAGATAATCTGCCTCCCACCTGTCTTGAAAGCTCCTGTTGTCCATCTTTCGTTTGGCCATTTTTGTGGAGGGTGAAATTAATTTGTCCGATGTGACTGGAGCATGGTTGTCAATGACTGTCAACAGAAAAAAGGAGCGCTTGCCGGTTTCGACTGCGCGCCAACATACTAGCAAAGCATTGTGGGATTTGTAGTATTAGCGGTACAGTATATACCGCGGGCCAGCTCTAATGCACATTTGATATGATCTCGCGGGCCAATTATAATTACACTGCGGGCCAAATTTGGCCCGCGGGCCTGAGTTTGACACATGTGCCATAGAGAATCTATGGAGGATTGTCAAGAGGAAGATGAGAGACACCAGACCCAACAATGCAGACGAGCTGAAGGTCACTATCAAAGCAACCTGGACCTTCATAACACCTCAGCAGAACCACAGGCTGATCACCTCCATGCCACACCACATTGATACAGTAATTAATCCACAAGGAGCCCCAACCAAGTATTGAGTGGTACATGGACAGACTTTTCAGTCGGCCAACATTTCTATTAAAAACTATTTTTTAAAAGTTATTTTATGTAATATTCTAATTTTTTGAGAAACTGAATTTGGGGTTTTCATGGGCTGTAAGACATAATCATCAAAATTAAAAAAAAAAAAAAAAACACTTGAAATATGTCACTCTTTATGTAATGAATCTCTATAATATATGGGTTTCACTTTCTGAAATGAGTGACAAAAAATATTGAACTTTTCCATGATATTCTAATTTTTCGAGATGTACCTGTATACCATACATCCGAGGGATCACGGAACCAATTCAAAGGATCATGAAAAACACAAAATAAACACAGCAGTAAAACTACACAAAAAAATTAAGACAGTTATTAGTACACCCCAAGGACAGAATAGAGCAAGACAAAAAATGCAATGTAATATATGAAATATCATGCAGATCATGCAACAAAACCTACATTGGAGAAACTGGAAGATCATTCACCACAAGGAAAAAAGAACACCAGAAGGAATGTGAGAAGGAAACACAAGGACGACTCACAAGATCAGAAAAAGAAAAGGCAGAACAAGAAACATTAAAATCAGCAATATCAGATCACTGCAAAAGAAATAATCACATCATGGACTGGGACAACACAAAAATCATTGGATCAGAGAGCAACAGACACAAACGCTGGATCAAGGAGGCCATAGAGATCAGGAAGCGGGGAAAAGATACCCTGAACCGAGATGAGGGGGCCTTTATGCTTTCCCACACTTGGGATCACATTCTCCAGAGACCATCTGATGGCGGAAAGCGGGGCTGGCACGGTTGATCTGACAGATCTACCGGGCTGGCCCCGCCTACGAAAATCAGCTGATAAAATGACACCTGGCAGCAATCAGCTGACTCTTCTGACGAAGGCTGCAGTGAACAGTTGAAACATGTAAAGAAGGTAAAAATGCCTCCTTTCTATTTTTGTCTTTAATAAGAACAAAAGGTAAATATGCAACATGTGACCCTTAGAGCTTTTGTTATGTGATTATTTTTCTTCCAATTTCCAATTTTTCTTCTGTACTGGGGGCTGCTTGGTTACACTAATTATGCCTCGGTGCAAAGCAAAGGCATACGATAATCACTACATGTGTCTGTGTGTATCTGTTACCAGCTTTTCAGCTCGGCCAGTCAAAATGTAGTGGAACTAAAGGCTTGTATATTTTTCAAAATAAACATAAATTTAACTCACCTTTACCGTCAATGCAGCTGGGAAAAAGGTATTGTAATAACTATTCCAGGTCAGTACAGATGGCAGTGTTCCCCCCCCCCCCCCCCGGGCTACTATGCCACAGGCACCAAAGCATCAGCACCTTGATGCTTTCATTTAGTTCTGTTTTGAGGTGTTTTGAGGCTATGGTCTTAAACTTTAAATCAGCTGATGAAAAAGCCTGTTGGTTAAATGCAGTTTTCAATAAGTTGTCTACTATTTTTAATCTTTTGCTCCTGTTTCTTCTTTTTGTATTTTGAAGCTCTACTTACAACCTGGTTATGATCCACCTGTGCAAAATGTGAATACTTGTATTTTTTCCCCCCAGTCTTAAGATTTTGATCAGGAGTCTATATGAACTGAGGGTAAGGAGCACTATTTACCATTTGCTCTCTGAAGTTTGTCTCTCCCCTGATTAGACTAATTGACTACTAATTAGGTTACACCCAGGGCTTGACATTAACACCCACCAGTGGGGGGTAAGATAGCCAGTCCCACTAGCCATTTTGGCGGGTTGTAGTTTTCTCAAGAAACATCTAAACAATAAGCCTATAGCAGTGTGAGACGACAAAACTACAACTCCCATGAGCACTATCTGCACACACAGTGTATTGTCGTTGGTCCACTGTCGCTGTGGGCATGGTCTGGCCCAGCTCCCAGCGTGGTACACAGGACTGCTCCAGGCTGGAGTACAGAAGAAACCGTGGACGCTGTGCTCCGCAGGTTGGTTCGTTTTGTGGCCAGAAACAGCGACAAACTGACAGCAGGCCAGCCGGCAGAACACACCTGTCCCCGCGCTCAGTGGTCAGATCACCAGGGGAATTCCATCTCATCCTCCGCTGTTACAGCATGAAGTAGTTAGAACTGCGCTCTCCCCGCACATCAGCTCTACCTCTGTGGTTAAATATGATTATTTTTAGAGCAAGAAGCTCCCTTTTACTGTCCACAGTTGTACAAATTTAAATTTTTGTATGATAGAGAGAAAAAGTGACTAAACTTTGTGTTGCTGTAAAAAGCAAATGAAGCTTCTTCTGAGGTGAACTTTTGTTTATCTGTGATTATCTATATCTGTGATATGCAACTTTTTCATGGAAGTAAAACCTCTAATTATGTATTTTTAATGTGCTGGTCCAGGGGTGATGAACATAAGGCCTGTGGGTTAAAAACGGCCACCAGGGAGTCCAAGTTTTTTTTTCTGTGAATTTACAGCTTTCTTTCTAAGTAAAGTTCTGACTTTTTCTACTGATTAGAATTGTTCATGAAAATTTGAGACATTTTTCTCCTTATGATGACTTTTTTCCTCATCAGTTTTCTTTTTTCTTTTTTTCTGGTAAAAACAGGGAGTGTCGATTTACAGTATCTCACAAAAGTGAGTACACCCCTCGCATTTTTGTACATATTGTATTATATCTTTTCATGGGACAACACTGAAGATATGACACTTTGATACAATGTAAAGTAGTCAGTGTACAGCTTGTATAACTGTGTAAATTTGATGTCCCCTCAAAATAACTCAACATACAGACGGACCCCAAATGTACCTGTACTTTATTCTCATATTGCAAATATTTTCTAGACTGTTTTACAGCATTTACTTGGGCACTTGGGTTCTGCAGCAGGATAATGATCCAAAAGACACCAGCAAGTCCACCTCTGAATGGCTTAAGAAAAACAAAATGAAGACTTTGGCGTGGCCTAGTCAAAGTCCTGACCTGAACCCTCCAATGTAGCTGAATTACAACAATTCTGCAAAATTGAGTGGGCCAAACTTCCTCCACAGCGCTGTAAAAGACTCACTGCCAGTTATCACAAACGCTTGATTGCAGTTGTTGCTGCTAAGGGTGGCCCAACCAGTTATTAGGTTTAGGGGGCAATCACTTTTACACACAGGGCCATCTAGGTTTGGATTTTTTTCCCCTTAATAATAAACACCTTCATGTAAAAACTGCATTTTGTGTTTATTTGTGATATCTTTGTCTAATATTTAAATTTGTTTGATGATCTGAAACATTTAAGTGTGAGAAACATAAAAAAAATGAGAAATCAGGAAGGGGCAAACACTTCTTCACACCACTGTAAATGGACAATAAATCTTACTCTAATGGATCTATTACACCTTTTGCAATAAAACTGGACCATATTTGTTGGACTATACTAAAGCTTCATTGGTGAGTAAATGCTGTGTTGCTATGCTATGCTGGTCCGTTTGATGCTCTATTTAATTCCAGGGTTATGCTTGTATCTCAAATCTGTTTTAATATCCAAATTGATGAAATTCTAACCTTTCAGATGATGTAGGCATGACTATCTACTCTAAACATGTTTACCACACTTCACTGAGTAGCGGCAGAAATAGTAAAATGTCCTGCGGGCGGGACACTGGAATGTTCAGGGTTTAAAAGAGTTGCTAGCTGTTAGCATGAGGCCTACATATCTCCCGAGAGAACACTCACACGTGATCTGCATTGTTGTTTATGCAAATCCGACGGCGAACGCTGGGACAGCGCGTGACGTCATCCATTCAGTAACCAGCAGGCTGCAGACAGAACACCCAGATGCTCTTCTCCTCATCTCAGGCGATTTCAACCACGTTTCACTGTCTCCCATTCTGCCCACTTTCACCCAGTATGTCACATGCCACACTAGAGACAATAAAACACTGGATTTGTTCTACGCAAACACTAAGGAGGCGTACACCTCATCACAACTCCCCCCACTTGGGAGATCGGATCACAACTTGGTTCATCTCCGGCCGGTGTACAAACCCCTAGTGCACAGACAACCTCCGGCCATGCACACTGTGGAGTTATGGTCTGAGGAGACAATGGACACTCTAAAGGACTGTTTTGAAGCCACTGCCTGGAAGCAGCTCTGCGATCCACATGGTGAGGACATCGATGGCCTCATTCACACCTTCACGGGCTACCTCAGCTTCTGTGTGGACAAATCCGTTCCCACCAAGACCATACGGCATCACTCAAACAACAAACCCTGGATCAACCCTGAGATAAAAACACTTCTGAGAGAGAAGAAGAGGATCTTCAGGTCGGGGAACAGGGAGATGCTGAAGTCCGTACAGAGGGAGCTGAGGAGAAAGATCAGAGAAGGCAAGGACAGCTTCAGGAAGAAGATGGAGGACAAGCTGCAACAGAGCGACATCAGCGGGGTCTGGAGAAACCTCAAAACCATCTCGGGGCTCCAGAATACCTCCCCCCAGGCCACGGGGGGCAGGGAGTGGGCGAACAACCTGAATCTGTTTTTCAATAGATTTGACCAACCGCCCTCCCCCCTGTCTGCACAACAACCACTGCTGCCTCTAAGAAATCAAGTCCTGCTGCCCACTCCCCACTCCACCGACACCCCCCCCACTCCCAACACACAGCCCCCCATCCTGGCCCTGACCAAGACCCAGGTGAGGACGGAGCTGAGGAAGATCAAGGCGAGGAAGGCGTCGGGACCGGACGGCATCAGCGCAAAGCTCCTCAAGTCCTGTGCAGACCAGCTGTGTGGGATTGTGACGTATATCTTCAACATGAGCCTGAAACTGGGGAGGGTACCACAGCTGTGGAAAACATCTTGTGTGGTACCTGTACCAAAAACTTCCCACCCCAAAGACCTGAACAGCTACAGACCGGTGGCCTTGACGTCCCACTTGATGAAGACCCTGGAGAGACTGCTCCTTACTCATCTCCGCCCCCTGGTGGAACCAGCGATGGATCCACTCCAGTTCGCCTACCAGCATGGCATTGGGGTGGAGGATGCGGTGATCTTCCTCCTTCACCGTTCTCTGTCCCACCTGGAGAAGCCCGGGAATATGGTGAGGATCATGTTCTTTGACTTCTCCAGTGCTTTCAACACCATCCAACCGATGATCCTGAAGGACAAGCTGCTGCGCGCAGGGGTGGACCAGCACCTGTCATCATGGATCCTGGACTACCTCACGAACCGGCCTCAGTTTGTGAGAACCCGGGACTGTGTTTCCGACACGATCATCAGTAGCACGGGGGCCCCCCAGGGAACGGTGCTGGCTCCCTTCCTGTTCACTCTTTATACCGCGGACTTCTCACACAACACAACACATGGCCATCTACAGAAGTTCTCTGATGACTCTGCGATCGTTGGTCTCATCTCCAACGGAGATGAAGCTGAGTACAGAGGGCTTATCCAGGACTTTGTGGACTGGTGCCATCGGAACTGCCTCCAGATCAACGCGAGGAAAACTAAGGAGCTGGTGGTGGACTGCCGCAGGCATGGGCAGCCCCTCACAGCACCAGTAAATATACAGGGAACAGACATCGAGATGGTGACATCCTATAAGTACCTGGGTATTCATCTGAACAATAAACTAGACTGGTCACACAATACTGACGCACTCTACAAGAAGGGACAGCGCAGGCTGTTCCTGCTGAGGAGACTCAGGTCTTTTGGTGTACAAGGGGCGCTGCTGAAGTCATTCTATGACACGGTGGTGGCATCAGCCACCACTTTTGGAGTGGTCTGCTGGGGCAGTGGCATTACTGCAGCCGATAGGAAGAGACTGAACAAACTGATTAAGAAAGCTAGCTCTGTCCTGGGGCAGCGCCTTGATCCGATGGAGGAGATAGGAGAGAGAAGGACGGTGGCTAAACTGTCATCTCTGCTGGAGTCCGAGTTCCACCCTATGCAGGACATACTGGATGCACTGAGGAGCTCATTTAGCAGCAGACTACATCATCCCAGGTGCACAACCGAGAGGTTTCGTAGGTCCTTCCTACCAACGGCTGTCAGACTGTACAACCTAAGCAGGGCTGCTCGCAGAGATAGCAAAAAGACGTAACAAACTAATAGTTTTTTTGAATGCAAAAGATGCAATAGACTTACACAATGGTCCTCTCCGGCATACAACTAGGAACATACCGGTCGCTATGGAGGGTGAGAATATGTATGGGCACATAATCATGCCATGTAGGATAACTAAGTAGACGGTTATGCTGTTTCATCCCACCTAGCAACAATGCTCTGCACTGTGTGTGTTTATATATTTACATATTTATTCCATCTAGCTACAATGCTCAGCACTGGGTGTGTTTATATTTATATATCTATATATTTATTCCATCTAGCTACAATGCTCCGCACTGTGTTTTTATATATCTACATATTATTCCATCTAGCTACATTGCTCCGCACTGTGTGTGTTTATATACTTGCATATTTATTCCACCTAGCTGCAATGCTCCGTACTGTGGGTGTTTATATATTTACATATTTATTCCATCTAGCTACAATGCTCTGCACTGTGTGTTCATATATTTATATATTTATTCCATCCAGCTACAATGCTCTGCACTGTGTGTCTGTGTGTGTGTGTGTATATATATATTTTATAGTAATATGTACATATGTATATTAGCTGCTCTTGCTTGCTTGTTTTTTTTCTTGCCTTCTGATTGTTGCTCTGAGTGTTGCTATCCCTGTGCTGTTGCAATCCTGGAATTTCCCGGTTGTGGGACTAATAAAGGCTTATCTTATCTTATCTTATCTTAAAAGTCATAATTTAATGGAACAGGACACCTGTTTCATTAAAGTCTAATGATTAAAGAGTCTATACTTTTTTTAGTAACTAGCAAACATACTATGCAGAAAATTTAGGCAAGCAGGCAACACAGACAGGAAAAACCAAAAAGTCAAACGTTGTGTTGTGCCAACTACTCCATCCCTCACCTAATGACGTGGGTCAGTGGTCGACCAAATGGAGGCAAGCCAAGCCAGCTGTAACAGACAAGGTCAGTGACACACGGCACCTTTGTGTTTCCTCATGTCTCCTCAACAGCTGACAACTTATCACTGTGCGTCTGACTCATAGGGTCCTGACCAAAAAGATCAACCGTTCCAATCAAAAACTAAGTAACTAGCAGGTTATTTTTCATTTAGCAGATCTAGTGTCAGGCGGTGCTCGTTTAACTCAAAGTCAACAGAGTGTCTATATAAAGCCTGAAAAAACATGTAACCCTTAAATTCTGAATGCACATAATGTTCATAATTCTAAGGAGGAATTGATGAAGAAAGTGTTATTTTGCCACCAGCAGTAGTCCCGTAACGGTGCCTGGTGCTCATGGGAAGTTCTGCTCAAACTCAAGTTGTAACGAGGTTGATAAAGGTCAAAGAAATAATTATTGCCCAACCTTCTGTTAAAACACTGCAAGAAAAAAAAAATGTCCACAGAATGCCTCATGTTTTAGATTCCAGAATTCAAGTGTACGAACATCAAACCAAAAGCAGTGTGTTCAGTCGTGTTGCGGCCTCAGCAGCTCTGCTGTAATCAGTCCGTCCAAACTCCCCACAGAAGAGGACCCCAGTGCCTTCAGTAAACTGGCCACTCAGAGGCTGGGAGAAAGAGTTAGCCATGTGTGAAAATGAGTCGGGGAACAGAGCCGAGCTTTTGCAGTGATGTCGTACATCACCGTGCCAGTGTCATTAAGCACAACCAGGCCCAGAGAAACAGTCCGTCTCAGCCAAATGCAGCCTTTCTCCATGAAATTACACTGGAAATACACGGCTCACATTAGTGATTCATTCAAACTGTTGTCATTTACATTAGGACCACTGGGCGTACACTCCTACAGTATATGAAGCCAAGAGAGCCCCTCTTAAGTTAGTGCTGGGCAGGCTTGATTACAGTTATGTTAGTCTGATGACTTTGTGTAACTAAAAGTGGACATAACAGGCAACACAAGAGACAGAGAATGTGCTGCACCTCAGTAGGTTCACTTTGTTTTCCTTTTCAATCATTAGTTTTTTGCTTTTCTTATTTCAGACAAGGATGAAAAGATGCTTCTACCTTTACATGTTTTGACTGGTGTCTGAAGTCTTCCTCAGGAGTGTCAGCTGATCACTTCAGCGATCACAAGTCGGCAAGATGGCCGCTGAACACACACACAGACTGGCAGGCTCTGCATGTGCTTCTCTTAAATCTCCTTTTAGACCTCCTCAACCTGTATCTCTTACTTTATTCACAAAATGCACTCTACCACCAGAACAGTGGCTAGTTGGTGCTGTTTTAACTGTCTGTCTACTTTTACTATCAATGCGGCGGCGCCACACAACTGAGAATCACAATGGTACGGCCACTCACTAACATCTGCTGTACTCCACATTTCTGCACAATGGCCGTGCCAAACCTGCAAAACAGGTACAAGTAAGTGATTCTCTTGTCTGTTAACTCCTCTTTGACATCCTCCCTAGTCACCCTTTCTTCTCCTCGGGTCTTTTCTGTTCAGCGCAGAGATGATATGATAGACCGCGTATCAAAAAGATCAGTCTGCAGACATCAATGGCCCATGTGTTGAATTTACAATAGGGAGGTGGAGAAGGTGAGGAGACAAAGAGGTGATTAAAGTGAGACTGGACAAATGAAGAGCTACAGCAGTGCTCAGGACAGAGGTGATGAGTCACGAATGTGTCCAATGAAAGCCTGGAGAGGAGCACACGCCCCGGCTTCCCTCTGCACAGGTAACCAGGCTACTGCTTCACCTCCAAAATCATGGGACTTCATGACGAAACACTGACCTTATTTCTCTAGTTATCATGAAGTGGGGAAAATGGGGGAAAAGGGAGGGGACCTCCTCCTAAATACCAGAACAACACAAACACCAGAGCATGACAAATGATTTGCAGTTTAATTTATTATGCTGCCAGTTGGGAGGATTTGCAGGGATGTTTTGTTCCAGGCCGCTGCGTGCCTTCTCTCTCTCTCTCTCTCTCTCTCTCTCTCTCTCTCTTTCGCTCTCGAACAAGTACCTCCCACAAAAAAAGTGCAGCCTCGAAGTTAATTACTGCTGTTCTCGTACAAACACATCAAGGGTGATTTGGTTTCAATAAATCACTGCAGCTGGAGCCGGAGTGAAACACAACCACTGGCTGTTTATTCTCTGCTGTCACATCGCCCAATCAGAGCTGAAGATGTCTCGCTGTCATGACCCAGGATGAAAGGCTGCTGTGTCTGAGAGTTTTGACATCTTCAAGGTGACTTTGCAAAGTTTTCTCTCACAGCCGAGGGGAAATTTAGTACAGAAGTATGCGATAATGTGTGTGTGTGTTGTAAAGCACTCCATAGGAGCCTAGCAGGCAGCCAGTGAATGCTTTTAAAAACTCTATTTCTGGTTTACAGCCCCTGGAGGAAGCTGGAGACCGTTAGGGTGCCGGGGTAGAGCGAGCACATCAATAACTGCTCCTCACTCCACGCTTTCATTTTTGTCTTCCTTTTAACTTCTCCCCCCGTTCATGCTGCTTGGTTCATGCTGCACACAGCCATACTGATGGACCTGTACAGATTTGTCAATCTGAGCTAGAGAGTCTTCTCGACTGCTTTGGCTCAGAATATTGTGCGTTCACACTGTGTGCATCTCTGTGCCTTGGCTCATACTCATGACATAATGCCTACAAGTAACCTAATGACATGCTTTACTGAGATAGAGAGGGAACAAATGACAGAAAATCTCAGAAGGAGTCTGTGTGTACAGGCTTAAAGTCTGGCAACCTCTAGAGGGCAGCTTCATCTATTAAACTAGACAGAGTTGATTTTACCATCCCAGTAAAAGGCTCAAAGTCTTTTCGGGCAGCTCCACAGGAAGGATCTGAATTTACATTAATTCAACAGATGGTCCAAAACAAATTGTTAGAATTTATACTCTCAGTGGCCGATTCACCCCCACCCTCCCACCCCCAGAAAACGTGGATGTCTGTAGAGTATTTGGGTGCAAACTACATTGGTATTTCCAGACTGGTACAGGAGCTACAAGACTGGCAAGTCCAGTTTGTTACCTCCACCATTTATTGGAGATAACCAGGATTAGGCAAAAATTACTGATTTTTTTTTTTTAAATCAGTGGTGGCTTTTGGGTCAAGGATGAACCCTTTACATTTTGGGCCAGTTCTGGGTTCATATGAGGATTCTGAACTTTTGCCAATATACTATGTATGATTCAACCTGAAAATACATAGACAACCTATCTCTGGACAAACAGTCTTGTTAGAAGTTTGTAACACTGTATAAGATAAGATAAGATAAGATAAGATAAGCCTTTATTAGTCCCACAACGGGGAAATTCCAGGATTGCAACAGCACAGGGATAGCAACACTCAGAGCAACAATCAGAAGGCAAGAAAAAAACAAGCAAGCAAGAGCAGCTAATATACATATGTACATATTACTATAAAATATATATATACACACACACACAGACACACAGTGCAAAGCATTGTAGCTGGATGGAATAAATATATGAATATATAAACACACAGTGCAGAGCATTGTAGCTAGATGGAATAAATATGTAAATATATAAACACCCACAGTACGGAGCATTGCAGCTAGGTGGAATAAATATGTAAATATATAAACACACACAGTGCGGAGCAATGTAGCTAGATGGAATAATATGTAGATATTTAAACACACAGTGCGGAGCATTGTAGCTAGATGGAATAAATATATAGATATATAAATATAAACACACCCAGTGCTGAGCATTGTAGCTAGATGGAATAAATATGTAAATATATAAACACACACAGTGCAGAGCATTGTTGCTAGATGGGATGAAACAGCATAACCATCTACTTAGTTATCCTACATGGTATGATTATGTGCCCATACATATTTTCACCCTCCATAGTGACCGGTATTTTCCTAGTTGTATGCCGGAGGGGACCATTGTGTAAGTCTATTGCATCTTTTGCATTCAAAAAACTATTAGTTTGTTACGTCTTTTTGCTATCTCTGCGAGCAGCCCTGCTTAGGTTGTACAGTCTGACAGCCGTTGGTAGGAGGGACCTACGAAACCTCTCGGTTGTGCACCTGGGATGATGTAGTCTGCTGCTAAATGAGCTCCTCAGTGCATTCAGTATGTCCTGCATAGGGTGGAACTCGGACTCCAGCAGAGATGACAGTTTAGCCACCGTCCTTCTCTCTCCTATCTCCTCCACCGGATCAAGGCGCTGCCCCAGGACAGAGCTAGCTTTCTTAATCAGTTTGTTCAGTCTCTTCCTATCGGCTGCAGTAATGCCACTGCCCCAGCAGACCACTCCAAAAGTGATGGCTGATGCCACCACCGTGTCATAGAATGTCTTCAGCAGCGCCCCTTGTACACCAAAAGACCTGAGTCTCCTCAGCAGGAACAGCCTGCGCTGTCCCTTCTTGTAGAGTGCGTCAGTATTGTGTGACCAGTCTAGTTTATTGTTCAGATGAACACCCAGGTACTTATAGGATGTCACCATCTTGATGTCTGTTCCCTGTATATTTACTGGTGCTGTGAGGGGCTGCCCATGCCTGCGGCAGTCCACCACCAGCTCCTTAATTTTCCTCGCGTTGATCTGGAGGCAGTTCCGATGGCACCAGTCCACGAAGTCCTGGATAAGCCCTCTGTACACAGCTTCATCTCCATTGGAGATGAGGCCAATGATCGCAGAGTCATCAGAGAACTTCTGTAGATGGCAGTGTGTTGTGTTGTGTGAGAAGTCCGCAGTATAAAGAGTGAACAGGAAGGGAGCCAGCACCGTTCCCTGGGAGGCCCCCGTGCTACTGATGATCGTGTCGGACACACAGTCCCGGGTTCTCACAAACTGAGGCCGGTTCGTGAGGTAGTCCAGGATCCATGATGACAGGTGCTGGTCCACCCCTGCGCGCAGCAGCTTGTCCTTCAGGATCATCGGTTGGATGGTGTTGAAAGCACTGGAGAAGTCAAAGAACATGATCCTCACCATATTCCCGGGCTTCTCCAGGTGGGACAGAGAACGGTGAAGGAGGAAGATCACCGCATCCTCCACCCCAATGCCATGCTGGTAGGCGAACTGGAGTGGATCCATCGCAGGTTCCACCAGGGGGCGGAGGTGAGCAAGGAGCAGTCTCTCCAGGGTCTTCATCAAGTGGGACGTCAAGGCCACCGGTCTGTAGCTGTTCAGGTCTTTGGGGTGGGAAGTTTTTGGTACAGGTACCACACAAGATGTTTTCCACAGCTGTGGTACCCTCCCCAGTTTCAGGCTCATGTTGAAGATATACGTCACAATCCCACACAGCTGGTCTGCACAGGACTTGAGGAGCTTTGCACTGATGCCGTCCGGTCCCGGCGCCTTCCTCGCCTTGATCTTCCTCAGCTCCGTCCTCACCTGGGTCCTGGTCAGGGTCAGGATGGGGGGCTGTGTGTTGGGAGTGGGGGGGTGTTGGTGGAGTGGGGAGTGGGCAGCAGGACTTGATTTCTTTAGAGGCAGCAGTGGTTGTTGTGCAGACGGGGGAGGGCGGTTGGTCAAACCTATTGAAAAACAGATTCAGGTTGTTCGCCCACTCCCTGCCCCCCGTGGCCTGGGGGGAGGTATTCTGGAGCCCAGAGATGGTTTTGAGGTTTCTCCAGACCCCGCTGATGTCGCTCTGTTGCAGCTTGTCCTCCATCTTCTTCCTGAAGCTGTCCTTGCCTACTCTGATCTTTCTCCTCAGCTCCCTCTGTACGGACTTCAGCATCTCCCTATTCCCCGACCTGAAGATCCTCTTCTTCTCTCTCAGAAGTGTTTTTATCTCAGGGTTGATCCAGGGTTTGTTGTTTGAGTGACGCCGTATGGTCTTGGTGGGAACGGATTTGTCCACACAGAAGCTGAGGTAGCCCGTGAAGGTGTGAATGAGGCCATCGATGTCCTCACCATGTGGATATATTCACATTATATGCAAAATACATCCAGTCTTTGGTTCAGCCAACCATTTATCAATAACAGGGTTCCCACATCCTTTTTCAAGGTCAAATTCAAGCACTTTTCAACCACATTCAAGGACCATTTCCAAGTTTTTCCAGAGTCTTATGGCTGTGGCATGATATACTATTTATATGAATACATATTCAAAAAAATGATACTTTCTCTCCTTTATTACTATAACAGATATGCTCCTCCATAGCTGCTAACGACAGGTGTGCTACTTATGCACACTTTCAACTGAAAAGTCTATCACAAATGCAAGACTCAATTTACTTTAGATCTGTAATAAAACTAATATTCACGTAATTGCAAAGAGTTTAAGCAAAGCAAACAATCTACAATTCAAAATGGGACAAATTTTGAGAAAATATCAGAAAACCATTTACCCCCTACAATATGCACATCTGTAATACATACACAAACACTGTGTGAAATGAAAATGTCAGTTTGATAACTACTGTCATAATATCTGTCTTCAGCAGATGAAGGTTAAAAGAGAGGACTCAACATGCAGGCGGAACTGAGATGCAATGATGATAATTTATTAACAGAAAACAGGGATCCAAAACAAACACCAGCACGAGGGCTGAAACAAAACAAAACCAACCAGATGAAAATAAACTTACTGGAAAACTAGCACAGGGAAACGTTGTGCTAGTTTCTCTGTGCTAAAAAAAAGTTTTTACTTTAAAAACTTTTTCGAGACTATTTCATGACCATGGTGCATGGTAGCCAAATACTGTTTTGCCAAAGTCTGTCAAAGCTTGGAAGTGCGCAGATGGTAACTACTAGAGCAAAGCGTAAAAGTCACAATGACTCAGGTGGACAAGGAAGATGGAACCAGAACCGTGAATGGCCGGGAAATTGCTCAGGATCTGTGTAAGTTCTTTAAATCAGTGTACATTGCGGATGAAGATGATGATATGCCAACCTTTGACAACCAAACCAGTGAAACTATAGATAGCATTGGTCAACACCAAATTTATTGTCTAAGATTTTTTAGCCGATTTAGGACAATTTTGATGAGCTGAATCCAAAAATCACATTGGTTTTCCTCAATCAGGTCAACTTTTTGAACTATGGCCACATGTTGTTTTATACGTTTTGTTTACATATACATGTATTTTCACTTTATATGATGCAAAATTCTTCTTTATTTCTTGAAATTTCTCAAACTCTGAAGAGTTTGCATGCTTCAATTTATGACATGATGTCATAAATTGTCATGATGACTAATTACTGTTGGACTCTGAAGAGAGACCTCCCTGCCGCTGAGCATTCTAGAGGTTCGAATAAACGGAAGTTGAAGCTCTGAATTTTGAACAATGATGACATAACATTCAATTTACATGTACTTACCTTTATCAATGTCTACTATTCAATTTACAGTAATCGAAGTTTGTAACGTTTAATCAATAAATTGTGTTAGAAAACGATTTTTTCTCTTAAAAATCTATTTTGGATGAGAAATATTCACAAAAATCAACCGATAATGTCACAAAAATGTAATCGATTTAGTCAGAAGATCAGATTTTTTAAAGATCAACTTAGCATAAAAACCTGACCTGATCAAGAGAAACAGACGTCATTTTCGGATTCAGCGGTGCAAAATTGTCTTAAATCAGTCGAAAAAACACAGACAACTTACAAAAAAATTATTTTTGTAACCCTGTGTAGTATTTTAATCACTGAGCAGGATGTCAGAAAAAAGATAGCACATTTAAAAGAGGACGAGTCTCCTGGCCCAGACAAGTTGCACCCCAAAGTCATAAAGGAATGTGCAGTTCAGACTGCTAAGCTATTATTGATGATATAAGAAAACATCAGAGACAGGAGCAACGCCAAAAGAGTGGAAGAAAGCCAGAGTGGTTCCCATCCACAAGAAGGGTTCTAGGTTAAAGGTGAAAAACTATAGACCAGTTAGCTTGACATCACTCACCTGCAAATTGCTTGAATCCATCATTAGAGACAAGCTTTTAGAGCATTTGGAAAAAATTCAGATTATGAATCTGGAGCAGCATGGATTTAGTAAAGGGAGATCATGTCTGACAAACTTATTGGAAACCCTTGAGGACTGGACCCAAGCATTAGATGAAGGATATGGGGTTGATGTACTATACCTTGATTATAGCAAAGCTTTTGACCGGGTGCCCACAAACATTTACTGTACAAGCTAGATAAGTATGGAGCGAAGGGGAGGTTACTGAAATGGCTGACCAGTTTTCTTACAGAAAGGAAAATGCAAGTTTGTGTGGGTTCTAGCTGTTCAGACTTTGAAGATGTACCCAGTGGTGTCCCTCAAGGTTCAGTAATTGGACCTATTCTATTCTTAGTGTATGTAAACGACTTTGGAAAGGACATACACTGCTCACAAAAAGTTAGAGATATTCGACTTTCGGGTGAAATTTCAGGATGCACCTAAAATGCACTATAACTTTTACAGGTGAAATTAATTTGACCTTCTCTAACCTTTTGAATGCACAGGTCCAACTGTTCAATGTTTCAGTACTTTTTTGCATAACCTGCTGTTCTCTAACAAGGTGCTTAACAGCAAAATTCACAACAGGTGTTTGATCAAATGAATCGACCAATAAATTTTCTAGTTCAATTAGAATTGGTATTTAAACAGTCCTTTTCATCATCCTGTTCACATTTTGACACCATGAGACCAAGACGACACCTAACAATTGATCAACAGTACCTTGCCATTGTGATTCTTCAAACAGGATGTTCTCAGAGGGAAGTAGCCACTGTGCTTAGAGTGTCACAGAGTGTCATCAGCAGGTTGTAACAGAGATACACAGAGAGACTGGAAGAGTTACAGAAAGGCATAGAAGTGGATGTCCTTTGGCCACATCCCACGCTGATGACCGCTTCATTGTGAATAGTGCCCTGCAGAGCCAGATGAATACCATTCAACTTCAGGCACATTTAAGGGATGTGACAGGCACTCAAGTGTCACGTCAGACCATTCAAAACAGTTTACAACAGTGTGGTCTGCATGCTAGACGACCTGCAAGGGTACCTAACCACACCCCCAGGAACAGGTATCATCATTTACATGGGCCAGGGAGCCTTTACACTGGACAAGGGACCAGTGTGCCTCAGTGCTGTTCTCTGATGAAAGTCAATTAACGTTGAGGAGAAATGATGGCCGCCAACAATGTTGAAGATGTCAAGGAGAGTGCTATGCATCAGCCACTGTTGTCACCATGTTACAGTCTGGGCAGGTGTGTCTAGTCAATACAGAACTGCCCTTCACCTTGTGAATGATACAGTGACAAACCAATACTACCTGAATAACATCATGAATCCAGTCATTTTGCCCCTACATGAACAACACAGGACTAATTTCATCTTCATGGACAACAATGCTCCAGCTCATCGAGCTCACATCATTAGGGAATGGCTGCTGGAGGCTGGGCTACCTCCAATGGAGTGGCCTGCACTTTCTCCAGACCTGAATCCCATAGAAAACCTATGGGATCAGCTGAGTCGCTGTGTAGAGGCTTGTAACCCTGCACCCAACAACCTCAATGACCTGAGGGCCACCCTTCAAGAAAAGTGGAATGCCATGCCTCAGCAGACACTAAGTCGACTTGTGAACAGCATGAGACTTCGTTGTCAAGCTGTAACTGATACTCAAGGGCACATGAATGAATGAATTTTTATTTCGGATAGATTAAAAGTAAAGATTAAAAAAAAAAGAAACAGAACAATATAACAAAGGGGGAAAAAATCCAACAAGGTCAAATCAAACAATAACTCCTGTGAATATACAGTTCAACATAAGTTATCTGAAATGGGTGATGGCTGAAGCCGCAGCTTATATTGCCCACCCATATTCTATCCAAGAATTCAAAAGAAAAACAAAACAAGAGCAATTACAATTCAGAACAAAGCTAAGACAAAATGTGACAAAAAACTAAGCAACAACACAACGCAGGCTGGATATGACAATCCTAATGTGATTTTACATGTCATCTTGTATATATGTTTGGAGTATTTCTTCCTTTAGTTTTTGTTTAAATTGTCCAAGCGTTGTACATGATTTTAATTCAGGTCCAAAAGCGTTCCACAATCTGACTCCTTGCACTGAAATACAGTGTTGCTTGATGGTAGTTCTCACTGAAGGTTTTTGGAATATATATGTTCCTCTGAAATGATATTGTTTCTCCTTTATTTGGAACAACTTTTGGATATTTGCGGGCAGTGATAGATTCTTCACTTTAAACATTATTACTGCAGTTTTAAAGTCAACCAGATCTTTCAACTTGAGAGCTTTTAATTTAAGAAAAAGTGGGTTTGTTGGTTCCCTGTAAGCAGCTTTGTTTATTATTCTAATAGCTCTCTTCTGAAGCATAAAGACTGGATATATGTTTGTTTTATATGTATTTCCCCATACTTCAGTACAATATGTCATGTATGGGAGTACTAATGAATGATACAAAGTATATAATGTGGGTTGATTCAGCAAATATTTCACTCTGTGTAGTATTGTGATTGATTTAGATATTTTACATTTAATATAATTAATATGTGACTTCCAACACAGTTTATTATCAATTATTACTCCAAGAAATTTAGTTTTGGATACCCTTCCAATCTCTACACCATTTACACTGAGTTTAGCTACTAAAGGCCCTTTTCCACTAGCCTCACTTAGCCCTACACCGCACCACTCAGCCCACTTTAGGCACTTTTCCATTAGCCCCAGCACCGGTTAGCAGGTACTTTTTTCGTACCTGATCCAGGACAGGGTCTAACCGGGCTGAGTAGGGCTGTGATATGACTTTAAGAGACTGGTCGCCGCTGATTGGTCAGGTCGTAACGTCATGAAAGCGACTTTTTCTGCTGAATTTACTCCACGACCGCCATTTGTAATTGTTCAGCCAGTGAACACAGTGCGCCCCTTTAATACGGTATATTATATTAATATACTGTATAATATACTTACATAATAATATACTCCTAATATTATATATTAGGAGGTGCGCAATTTTCTTTCTATATTAGGCGACGATCGCATCCAGCGCGAGTTGGACGGATCTATTTGAAATGCAGGTGTCTGAGCAGATGGCTTCCCAAGGGCACATCCGTACTGCCAAACAGTGTCGGGAGAAGCTGAAAAAGCTGAAAAGCGATTACCGAGCAGTGAAGGACCACATTGCTCGAAGTTCAGCGGATCGGAAAGAGTGGAAGTGGTTCGCTGAGAGACATTGGGCTCGACACGGCCACTGTCACGGTCACGGCCTTGGAAACCGTGGATGGTGAGTGTTTTTTTGATATTGTGCATCTTTTCGCCACTTGATCCTTTCTGTGCCAAGCTCACTGTTTTTAAGAAACAGGAAGGTTGTTAGATTGTGGGTAATGGTTGTTACTGAGGCTTGCGTATTGTTTTGCAGCCAAGTGCAGATTCACGCTTGCTTTGTGTTAAGTATTAGCGCGAACAAAACGCTGAATTACGCTTATTGTATTCCGGTTAAAAACTCTAGAGTGTTGTGTACATGTTGCACTTTGGTGTTAAGTTTTAAATTGCGTGCATTTTCTTTCTAGAATCGCAGTTCATATCACAGGGGTCCACCTCAGTGGACAGACACAGCGGACTCTCCTGGCGCTGTGTCTGCGTGTGCGTCTGGCGGAGCGCCAGCTGGATCAGCTCCACATCACCAGCTCCATCTGGATCACGTTCAAGTGCCGGTAAGGCACAATAACCATGATTTTTTTTTTTGGTTGAAACAGGTCCAGCAGCGGAAACCAGGGTCGAAAATCCATCCATCCATCCATCCATCTTCTACCGCTTAATCCTTTACAGGTTGCGGGGGGGCTGGAGCCTAACAAGTTATGTACCAAATTGATTAATGCAATTTCCTGTAGCTGCATATTAATTAATTGAAAATGTCTTTTTAAATGTGCAAAAAGGTTATTCTTTGGTCTTCACTTATCGGTGTTCCACAACCATTTTTAGGTGTGGTGATTGAAGTGCTGTTGTAACTCCTGTTTTAGAAAAACAAATAAAGCTCATGAACTGCCGTGGAAATCAACATGCTTCATTGAAATGCTTCACGTCAGCTGACTGTATTAACCCATTCAGATTTCTGCGGCCACACTACAAGCAACTAGTTTAAACATTACCCATCCATCCATCCATATTCTTAATCTTAATCCTTTTTAGTTTTGCAGGGGGGCTGCAGCCGAAGACAGCACCCTGCGTGTTGCAAAATCTGCTCTACTGAGGGGCAGCAACATGACAGTTCAGCTTATATACAGCAATGAAGCATAATATAATAGTGACATTCCACCACAGACTTTCACCTGTGTAATTCCATAATATATGTAGTGATCCAGCTTTAACGACCACGCCTTTCTGTCTTTCCATCTAGGCAAGACGAAAACAGACAACTCCCATCGCTGACCTTACATTAGCGATGGTCAACATGCATGACGAAGAGATGCGGCTCTTGGAACGGCAACATGACCAGCGGCAAGAATCAGGAGTACATGCAGCATTTGCGACAGGTGGCCGCAGATGTGCGGGCAGATGCGCGTGAAGCCCTGGAGCAGGACGCTGCGTTACGAAGGGAAGAGCTCGCAGAGATGTCATCGCCCAGTCTGTTTTTTTTTTTTTGTAAATTTTGCTTCTGGAATAAAATTGTACTGTTTGCATCAAAAGTCTGGTTTATCTGTTATGACACCGTATGAGAAAAGCCAATAATTACATACACATTCCATTCTCTGTTCACTCCACATGCTGCTGTTCATCAGGTCAGGTGTATAGCCTTCTAATGGTAATTTAATTTTTAACAACACAACGAAACGTAATGTCTTGGTAGTTTTTTTTTTAATTTTAAACAAATTTGCAATGCTGACTCCATTTCTCTTGAACAGGTACATTTTTTAGGTTATAAGCAGTTGTACAGGTGTGCTTGAACTTGTAGACACTGATAAAGGTAAGTACGTGTAAGTTGAATGTTGCATCACCAATCAGAATTTAATAAATTAAGAAGGAATCTAGCAAACATTTGGCACTAATAACAGTAGACAAATCGGACAAGGATACACAACTGTGTTTTTGTTGCACACAACTGTTGTTACCAACAAGTGCAAAATTTATATTCCCTTTTCCCAAAAATTAAAAATCAATTTGTAAGTAAAAGTGGGAGACCTTTACATGGGAAAATATGACATGTATCAGCACATGATTTATAGTTCAATTTGCATTTCCACCTAAGCAAAAGTGGCTTGTCGAGCTGGATTTTTGTGAAGATGGCCTGTGCGGTGTTTCTGCATGTAATTACATACCTGTCAAGTGATACGGTTTCGCCGTATTTTAATACGGGGAAAATGCAATTTTAGCAAATACGGGCGTATTGCCATTTCTGTACGCCAAAGAGAAAAATATACGGGAAAAAAAATTGAGAGTGTGGGGAGGAACACATTGTGTGTGACCCCCACAGCGTACGGGGCTGTCAGAGCGCTCAGCGTGAGCAATTATCACAACAGAAGTGTGGACTCATCATTAGGCTGATGGCTTCGCACCTTCTTAACAGATAAGCGTTATGAACAAGAGGACAGGTAGATGGACCATGCACAACATTTTATTTACAAAAAACATTTTTGAAATATGTATGCACATAAATGTGGACGAAGTAGGCAAGTATTGCATCACAGCATCTCGTATTATATTGTAAAATGCAGCTCGACATGGCAACGTCCCACTGGGAGGTTTGAACTCACGCCTCCCGCTCCGGAGTCCCGCACTCTACCTGTGTCGCCAATAGGGTCAACCCACTTGTCAAGCCGAGTAGGGTGCTTATATTGAGTTCGCTACAATATCACCACCCTGCTCCTCTGCTCTCTGTGCCGCTGCCACCACTGGTTCATCTACTGCATCATCCAATGTAGTGTCAAACGTCTCTCCATGACACTCACACAGATTGTGCAGAGCACAACAAGTCAGCACCATAGATTTAACCAGTTTCATGTCACAGTCATTCCTCTCTCCTTCCTCCTTCCTTCTCTCCTCGTCATCAGCCATTTTGTTTGTTGTGGGGATTCGGTCGCGTGTTTCACGTCATGAGGGTGTGGCGCCGCCTGCTGTTCAACAAATCCCACCCACAGCAGGTGTGCCAGCAGGTGCGCCAGCAGTAGTTGAAAAGCAACTGAGGCTGAACCAAACCGAAGTGAGTAGAGCCGGGTTTTCAAATCGGGGCTGAGCGGGGCTAGTGGAAAAGGGCCTTAAGTTGTTGTGATGGTTGTTAAAAACTATAAATTTTGTCTTACTTAAATTGAGCGTTAATTTGTTTGAATCAAACCACAGTTTAAGCTTTCCTAATTCCTTTCCGAGTGTATCCAAAAGTTGTTCCAAATTGCTTCCACTGCATAATAGTGTCATCAGCAAACAATATTAAATCCATTTTTTCCGAGACTTTACATATATCATTTATATACATATTGAATAACAGTGGCCCCAAAACTGAACCCTGTGGGACTCCACAAGTAACCGTCAGTAACTGTGAGTTTTTGTTACCAACACATACATACTGATATCTAATCTTTAAGCAACTACATAACCAGGACAGTGCTACCCCCCTAATACCACAATTTTGTAGTTTCTTTAATAATAAATTATGAGCCACTGTATCAAATGTTTTATTAAGATCCAGGAATACCCCAACTGAATACTCTTTATTTTCAGTGGCAGTTGATATTTTTTCTATAAATTCCATTAGAGCAAATGCAGTTGTCCTCTTGTGTCTGAACCCATATTGCTGCTCACACAATAAATTATTCTTCAGTATGAAGTTGTCAATTCTCTCACAGAATATTTTTTCAAGTATCTTGGAAAATTGCAGAAATAGTGAAATTGGTGTATAGTTTGATAATTCCCCTCTGTCACCCGTCTTGTATATTGGAATTACTTTAGCTATTTTCATTGCACTGGGAAATATACCTGTTTGGAGAGACAGGCTACAGATATACGTCAGTGGCTTCACTAAGCATTCAGTGATAGTTTTGACTAAAAGCATGTCAATACCATCACAGTCCGAAGATGTTTTACTTTTAACCTCTTGCACTCCGGTGTACCGCAGACGGGCACGTCTCTGCATCCCAGAGCGCACGAGAGCACTCGTGCGCTCTAGGACGCACGAGGGCGCTGCGTCCAAGCGCGCACTGAAAAAAAAAAAGCTGCATTTGTTCTTCCACTACAGACACAGCCGCAAACAGATTAGTTCATCTGATTGACCTCTCATTTGACTAATAAGAGCCTTGAATTTGGTTTCTGAAACCTTGAAGAACCAATGACTGAAAACCTAGCAAGAAGGACCCGCCTACCAACGACTGCGAATGCAGCAAGCCAATTGAAGCACAGAAGTTCGCGAGCTGTTTTGTGTAAGGCTGGGTGAAGAGAGACTGACTGCTGCAGCAGATGAAAAAAAAGGACCTGCAGGAAGAACGGTCACAGACCCAGCAGCACGGAGACCACCCACAAGTGCGACCTGCACTTATTCCAGCAGAATAGACGTTTAGGATTCTCTTCCATGGTCATCATAGACCGACGGAGGCCGACGACGAAGGTCGTAAATCATTCGCCAAAACCGCAAACACGGAAGCGCAAAACCGCAATAATGGAATTATAATATAATGGAACCGGGTCGCGAGACCAGAACCACGAGTCCGTAACAAGGGACCAGCGTCGTGTTCGTCTGACAATGAGGAAGAGAAGTTCGCCAGGACGCTGCTGTGAAGAGGTAAGTGTTATAAGCTAAATTATTCTTTATCCCTGAAAATTGTAATCAAAAAATGACTTTTGACCGATCGGTAAATTACAATTGTGCGGCGCACGAAGTCCAAAGTCCGTGCGCCGCGGTACACGGTTCGTTCGCCGCGTCCGGACCGTGAAGGCTCCCCCCCCCGCTACCCTTCTGTAGCGAGGGGGGGGGGGAAAAGCCGCGGTGACTGCGCCGCGGTCGCCACATCGCCACATGAGTCTATTCCGTCATGTAGCGATGGCCGATGTCCGTCCTCTGTAGTGGGGGGGGGCAACCCCCCTCCCCCCACACACACACACAGCCCTGAGTGTCACCTTTCATTAGAGCCCAAGATGAAGCTTCTACATTGAATCATTCAAAAGTTACAGACGTTTTTTCAAACTGTGCCATTTGGCACAATTTGGCACAGTTCAAAAATGCCTGGGAACTACCTGAGGAAAAAGCTGTGTAATATATTCATTTTTTGTGGTATTGTTACAAAATTTGGACCTCAGCTGGATAACACTTGGTTCTACATTTCTGTTGCATTTTCCAGCCAGGATCTGAAGCTGTGTGTTATTTGCAAGCATTTGTATCCAAAGAAACACCCAGGCCAAATGTATTTTCTTGAAGTTCAGTATGTTTAGATGACTGTAACTCAGTGGCCGGAGCACTTAGAGAGATTATGACTGCTTTGCCAAAAAATTCAAAGTGTTTTGTTTTAAATGAGACCAACCCCATGCAGATGCTGCAAAGGGTTGAAGAACAGCTTTCGATTTACTTTGGGCACGTTATTTTTTGGCGTTTTTAGGGAAATTGACCGGAGTGCAAGGGGTTAAACGATTTAACAGTTTCAATGACCTCTCTCTCGTCTGTGTTCTTTATGAAAATTGAGTCTTTTATAGCAGTGTTTTTGCTTACTGTATCACCCGTAGGTGACGTAATGGGTATTTCTCAAACCAAATTAAGACCAATGTTAACAAAAAAATTATTAAATTCATCTGCAGGTGAGACTGCATTCACACTCTGAGTCGTTTTATTTATTTATTTTTTTTTTTGAAAAATTGGTTGGGTAGCTTGTATTTCTGTTTTTATTTCCAAGAATATTGTTAAGTATTGTCCATGTATTTTTAATACTGTCTCTGTTTTTCTCCAGTTCTTTACTGTAATAGTCTCTTTTACTACATCTCATTATATATGTTAACTTATTTTTGTATGTTTTATTCCGCTGCTCTGCTTCTTTTGTCCTTTTCTTTAGAAAAGCTTTATATAATAAATTTTTCTTTTTACACGCCTTTTGTAATCCTTTGGTTAACCATGGCTTGTTGACAAATTTGTGTTTAAGCTTTTTCTTTACTAATGGACAATTTTTTTCATAAAGAGTGGTTACAATGTTCATAAATGTGTCATAGGCTTCATTTACATCTGATACATAGACTTTTGTCCAGTCCTGCTTCAGCAAGTCTTCTTTAAAAGAACTGATTGCATTTTGTGATTTGTATCTGAAAGATTTTAAAGTTTTTCCTGTATTGGCCCCCGTGTGGCCATGGATAAGTGCAAAGACTGGCAAATGGTCACTTATATCATTTATCAATAATCCACTTTCAATTTTCTTATCAATAATATTAACAAACGGGTTATCAATAAGTGTAGCAGTGTGAACTGTGATTCTACTGGAATGTGTTATTGTGGTATATAGACTCATACTGTACATAGAATTCATGAACTCTGTAATTACATTTTGTTGAAATGGATTTAGTAGATCAATATTGAAATCTCTACAAATTACAACCATTTTCTTACTGGTAATATTATTATACAGCTCAACGAATTTATCTCTGAATGTCTCAATGCAAGTTCCCGGCATTCTATATATACAACTTATAATTATATTTTTTGTTTTATCTTGGTCAATCTCAACAGTAACACATTCCAGAATCCCTGGTAGTGCAAAGGACATTCCATTTACAAGCTTACACCTATACAAGTCATCAATATACAGTGCAACACCACCACCCTTTTTTTGAGATCTGTTAATATGAAACATTTGATATCCCTCTATTGCCATCAGGGGAGCCTGCTCTTCATTAAGCCAAGTTTCAGAGACTGCGATAGCTGTAAATTTTCTGTCTAGCTGTTTTAAGTAGGCCTGAATCTCTGGAAAATTTTTAAGACTTCTGCTGTTGAAGTGTATTATTGATAGTTTACCATCTAGTTGCACTTGACTTTTGAATTGCTTTTCAGTGTAATATTCACAATGATTATGAATATTATTGAAAAAGTGGTTATCAGGATCAATATCATTCTCCATCTCTTGTAGTTTATGTTCAGCATAATGGCATATTTTCAGAGTTTGAATTTCCTCTCTCTGTGTCAAATGACTTCCTCCAACTGGGGATAATTGATGTCTACTCAAGTCAGTCATAATTTTTTTTTTTTGGTTTTGTTTAGTTGTTTTTTTTTAAAGTACATTGACATGGTATGTCACAAAAGAACTATTCTTGCTGTGTGTGTGGATATGGATTATCATAGTCTCTTAATTTTCTTAATCAGTGTTCATCTATATTTATTTAAGTCAGTAAGATCTCTGATTATTATACTCTTTGCTTCCTCAGGTGTTCCATTGAGTTTGATCCAAACTCTACAATTTCTTGTCCATGTTGCCTGTATCTTATTTTGTCTTTTCAGCATCCGTGCTTGCCGTGCTATTTCAGCATTAGTCCTTGTTAAATGTTCATTTAGGTAGACTTCTGTTCCCCGTAGCTTTCTGGCCTGCCTAAGTATGCCATTCTTTACCCTTCTGTTCACAAAGCGCATCACAATTGATTTCTTTGTTTTATTATCTTTTCTGGGTAAAGTATGACAGGCTGAAATTGCATTTACTTCAACCTTTATATTTCTGCTTTCAAGGAACTGAAGCACCTGGTTTTCCAGGGAGACTGATTCACTCAGGGGAGCCTCCTCACCTCTCATTCCTGCTGTAGCATGAGCATATGATTGGTATTTAATGTCTAGTCCACTTATAATTAGATCATCCATACGAGAACATTGTTCAAGATCCTCGATGCGTCGCTCCAAGTCTGCAGTTTTTTTTGTCTTTTTCCTTAATTGTTAATTTTAATTCTCGGACTTCTTCCATTAGCCCTAATAGTTTAAGCTGTTGACTAGCCACTTTGGTCAGTTCTTCTGACAAGAAGATCAGAGATTTTTTTTTATCTCTTCCATTTCCTCCTTCTTTGGTGGCATTACATAACATGACAAGTTATTGAGACATTGGCATTTTTGGTTGTGTTATACCCACCACTGTTGTTGGCTTTTGTTTCAGTAAATTGTTTGAGATGAGGAAATCACCATTGCATGCTTCTACTTAAATGCCCTACTTTCATTTTTCCTTACTTTCACCCGAAAGCCAAATATCCCTAACTTTTCGTGAGTAGTGTATCAAGCAAGAATTTGCAGATGACAGAAAGTTGCGCAGAATCATCAAGTCAGACAAAGACCCAGTTATTCCCCAAGAAGATACAGATAGAGTCACAAGCTGGTCCAGTAAGTGGTTGCTTAGTTTTAATGCTGACAAATGTAAAAGGATGCACATTGGCAACAGGAACAGGAGATGGAATTATTCAACGGAAGGGGTCCAAGATTTGAAAATGGTATTAGAAGAGACCTCAAAGGACAAGGACTTGGGAATACAGCTAATAAATGATTTGAAATCATCCACGCAATGTGTGAAAGCAGCAGACAGAGGTATGAGAGCACTCAAGATGATAAGGATAGGTTTTGGAGACATCGATGAGGAAGAATTTCACATATTGTACAGATCATATATGAGGCCAAATTTAGAATATGTCGTTCAAGCATGGGATTCATATCTCAAGAAAAACACTGAGCTATTAGAGAATATACAGAGAAGAGCAGTGAAAGTAGTCAGAAATATTAGACACCTTCCATCCCCAAAAATATTGGTCAGTTTGAATCTAATGGCACTAGACCACAGAAGACTTTGGGGTGACCTAATACAAGTTTTCAAGATCATGAATAAGATGCAGAATATCAGCAGCAAATTTTTCATACCTGCACAAGTAACACACCTCACCTAAGGGGCCACTCACAGAAGATTTACAAACCTCAAGTTAGACTCCAGGTTAGGAAGTATTTTTTTCATACAACGTGTCATTGACCATTGGAACAGATTACCTCCTCAGGTGGTAGGAGCTCAAACACTAAATAGTTTTAAGAACGCCCTTGACAGCAAATGGACAAGGTCTGGATATGGACAATTTACTAGCTTACGCTATCTTTAAGTCCATTACCGCTAACCTAACTAACAAAGACATGAACATCGGAGGGATAAACGACGATGACGCCAGAAGGAACAGCGACTCACACAGACATACTGTATATAGGGTTAACTAATAATTACAGACACAGGACAGCTGGAAGAACAATCACGGCTTTCAGTAAGCAACGGGGTGAAATAAGGGTGTGTGCTGGCGACTACACTCTTCTCACTATATCTGGCAGCCATGCTTGAGGTGGCCTTCAAACACACTTCAGAAGGAGTATACATTCAAACAAGGAAAGAAGCAGACTTGTTCAGTGTGGCACAGTTTAACGCCAAGAGTAAGACATCGATAAAGGTAGTAAGAGAAATGCTCTTTGCCGACGACAGTGCTCTAGTTGCACACAGTGTGTAAGATATGCAATCTTTAGTGGAGAAATTTGCAAGAGCAGCTAGCCAATTCACTCTCAAAATCAACATCAAGAAGACAGAGTGCCTTTAATTCAATTCAATTCAATTTTATTTATATAACGCCATTTCACAACAACAGTCATCTCATAGCACTATCAACTGTAGGGGGGAACCCCCACAGTTGCAGAAAGACCCCAGCAATCAGGCGATCCCCTGTGAGCAAGCACTTGGCGACGGTGGAGAGGAAAAACTCCCTTTTAACAGGAAGAAACCTCCAGCAGAACCAGGTTCAGGGAGGGGCAGTCATCTGCTGCGACTGGCTGGGGGGTGAGGGGATAGAGAAGAAGAAAAGAACAGACATGTAGAGAGCAAACAGCACGATGGGGACTCAATCTATGGGAGAGAACAAACAGATGTTAATGACCAGCAAAAAAAAAATATTTCATAGAGAGTGAGGAAAGGAGTGAGGCCCAGTGCATTACTGGAGGTCCCCCGGCTGACTAAACCTATTAGCAGCATAACTAAGGGAGGGTTCAGAAACACATGATCCCTCCCTAATTGTAGGCTATATCAAAAAGGTAGGTTTTAGCCCTATTCTTAAAAACAGAGATCGAGTCTGACTCCCGAATCCAGATTGGCAGCTGATTCCACAGGAGAGGAGCTTGATAACTGAAGGCTCTGCCTCCCATTGTACTTTTGGAGATTCTAGGTATTACAAGTAATCCTGCATTTTGGGAGCGTAGTGCTCTGTTAGGATAATACGGTAGTATCAGATCTTTTAAATAAAAAGGAGCCTGATTATTTAGAGCTTTGTAAGTAAGAAGAAGGATTTTAAACTTAATTCTAAACTCTATGGGAAGCCAATGAAGGGAGGCCAGAACCAGAGAGATATGATCTCTCTTTCTAGTACCTGTTAAAACTCTTGCAGCAGCATTTTGGATCAGCTGAAGACTTTTTAAAGATGTTTTAGGACAGCCTGATAATAAAGAATTACAATAATCTAATCTCGAGCTAACAAAAGCGTGGATCAGCTTCTCAGCATCACTCTGAGACAAGATGCTCCTAATCTTGGCAATATTACGCAAATGATAGAAGGCAGTCTTAGAAACAAATTTAATATGTGAATTGAAGGACAAATCCTGATCAAAAATAACTCCAAGGTTCCTCACAGAGCTATTAAGAGAAAGAGTAACTGCATCCAAACTGAAAGTTTGATTTGGAAAGGAATTTCTAAGGTTTTTTTGGACCAACAAGAATGACTTCAGTCTTATCTGAATTTAATAGCAGGAAATTACAAGTCATCCAAGCTTTGATTTCCTTAAGACAGGCTTCTAACTTGGCTAATTGATTACTATCATCTGGCTTCATTGACAGGTATAATTGTGTGTCATCTGCATAACAATGAAAATGTATACAGTGCTTTCTAATAATGTTGCCTAACGGAAGCATATATAAACTAAAAAGAGTAGGGCCTAGAACAGATCCCTGTGGAACTCCATGACTAAGCTTTGAGTTGAAAGAAAACTCATTATTTACATGAACAAACTGGAACCAATCAGATAAATAAGATCTAAACCATTGCAACGAAGTTCCATTAAGTCCAACATAGTGTTCTAATCTATCAAGTAGAATATTATGATCGATAGTATCAAAAGCTGCACTAAGGTCTAAAAGGACAAGTACAGAAACTAGTCCATTATCAGATGCAATGAGGAGGTCGTTAGTGACCTTCACTAAGGCTGTTTCAGTACTATGATGGATTCTAAACCCAGATTGAAACTCTTCAAGTAAACCATTTCCCTGCAGGTGGTCAAATAATTGCGTAGCAACAACTCTTTCTAAGATTTTTGAAATGAAAGGGAGATTAGAGATTGGTCTATAGTTAGCTAAAGCTCCTGGATCTAGCGTTGGCTTTTTGAGTAAGGGTTTAATTACAGCTGTTTTAAAAGCCTGCGGTACATGGCCTAAAGTTAATGAAGAATTGATTATATGAAGAATAAAGCTACCAATAAGTGGGAAGACTTCTTTAAATAACCTGGTAGGAAAAGGGTCTAAAAGACAAGTTGAAGGTTTGGATGAGGAAACTATTTTGTCTAACTCACAAAGGTCGATTGGAGTAAACTCATCAAGACAGACATCAATAGAAGGAGTTGTAGTAGTTACAGTATTTAAGTTAACTGTGGGAAGAATCTGATTGATTTTATCTCTGATGGATGAAATTTTATTATTGAAAAAGTTCATAAAGTCCTGACTAGTAAGCTCTAAGGGAATGCTAGGATTGACAGAGTCCTGACTCTTTGTCAACCTGGCTACAGTACTGAAAAGAAACCTGGGATTATTCTTGTTCTCTTCTATTAATGCAGAGTAATAACTCGTTCTAGCTTTTCTAAGAGATTTTTTATAAATTAAAAGATGATTTCTCCAAGCTAAATAGATTTCATCTAAATTAGTAGAGCGCCATTTTCTTTCTAATTGACGAGTCTTCTGTTTTAAGCTATGAGTTTCTGTGTTGAACCAAGGAGTTAAAAATCTCTGATTAGACTTTTTCTTTTTTAAGGGGGCCACCAAGTCTAGAGTCTGATGCAGAGAAGCTGAAACACTATCCACCATGTTATCAATTACAGAAGGAGCAAGCTGTCTATAGCTTATTTCCGTTGTGTTGACACATGGCATAGAGGAAACAATCTGCATAAATTTGGAAACAGCATCATCTGAGAGGCATCTACTGTAATAATATTTTTCTTTAGGAGCCAAATAGTCAGAAATAGTAAAATCAAAGGTTAACAGACAATGGTCTGACAGTACAGGGTTATGAGGAGACACTACAAGATTTTCTATTTCTATGCCATATGTCAGAACAAGGTCCAATGTATGGTGGACATTGTTGAACCACAAAAGTTCCAATTATCAACATCACTACCAGAAGAGATCAGCATTGGTGCAGAGCCACTAGTCAAGTGTAAGACTTTCAAGTATCTAGGAAGTACTGTTTCAGAGAATGCTAGGCTGGAGGATGAACTATCTCTCAGAATGGGAAGAGCGAGCGCTGTGTTTGGAAACTTGAGGCAGAGACTGTGGAACAATCGACATGTGTCTATCCGTGTGAAATGCAAAGTGTACAGAGCGACAGTACTGGCTACTCTATTGTACGGTGCTGAAACTTGGACTGTCTACAGAGTGCAGGTGAAGAAACTCCACGCGTACATGATGAGACACCTTCGAGCCATAATGAACATCTCATGGAAAGACAAGATAACCAACACAGAAGTGCTGAAATGAGCTGGTCTACCATCAATGGAGGACATGCTAATACAGATGAACCTGAGATGGCTCGGACATGTTGAGAGGATGGACCACCAGCGTCTCCCTCGGCAGTTACTCTACTCACAGTTATGCGAGGGCAAACGCAATCAGGGTAGACCAAGGCTCAGATTTAAAGACACTGTAAAAAGAAACTTGAAGAAGTTGGATATAGACAGGAGTTCCTGGCAGCAGAAGGCTAAGGACAGAGCTGTATGGAGGAATCTGATCAGACCTAAATGAAACAGTCATTGTCGCCCATGACAGACTGCTATGATGATGATGATGAAAGGTAACCATCCTCAGCTGTCATCTGTTTACTTGTAATTAGTGTGGGTGTATAAAACTTTACTGTTAACATTATACTGTGAACTTTATAAACAGGAAAAGGATATAAAAAGATATCCAAGGAATTGAGAATGCCAATCAGCAGTGTTCAAACTCTAATTAAGACGTGGAAAATAAGGGATTCTGTTGAAACCAAGCCATGGTCAGGCAGACAAACAAGAAGCCATAACTGCCAGGAAAATAGTTCGAGATGCAAAGAAAAACCCTCAGATAACTTCAGCTGACATACAGGACTCTCTGAAAACAAGTGGTGTGGCTGTTTCAAGATGCACAATAAGGGAAGGTGCTGATGCCTCAGTGCCAGAGCCTTGGCGGAGGTATGCATTCTCGGATCATCACCAAAATGTTATGCGTTCCTCTCTAGCCCAAGGACCACCTCTAGTAAAAAAATTCATCCAAATCCATCTAGTAGTTTTGGAATATTCTTGCTAACACACTGTTAGAAGATAAGAGCCTTGGTGGAGGTATACATTCTCGGATCATCACCAAAATGTTATGGGTTCCTCTTTAGCCCAACGACCACCTCTGGTAAGAAATTTCATCCACATCCATCCAGTAGTTTTGGAGTACATGCAGGTGCAGTGAACATAATCTGCAGTTCACATGCCCGTACTGTCGGTGGCAGCCAAGAGTCACCAAACTGATTTGAACAGCTGCAATCCAAACATAAAAGAAGAGTACGCTGGCAGATGTTTTAAATGGCGGAAGTGATGGAGGTACGTGAATACAATGACAATCAAGACGAACAGAAGCTTTTGCTGTTTAGTGGCAGAGGAACAAAACAGACTGGCAAAAAGATGGGCATTTGTTCATCCAGTATTGGCGGATTGCTCAGCACTTCTCTGAGTTTCCGGGTGCATGCACAGTTCACTGCGACCATTTGCGGGTGAAGAATGTTGGGAGTTGTAGTTTTTAGCAAGTTTTTAATGAGTATTACCTCGTCCTCCCTGCAAAACTAAACAGCAAAACCAGTGTGAAAACAATCGATGTGATGAATAAATGGTGTAGTTGCTGAATACGTGTTTTTTTTCCAGTAACCGCTATTTTATAACAATTCAACTAGAGATTGTCTGTAACAGGAAGTCATCCATGTGCCGTAAAAAAAGTCTCACTGCCACCTCTAGCGGCCCAGCAGTTATTACAGTACCTTTTGCCCTGGCTTCATTGACTTAAAAGGTGAGTTAAATTTGTGTTTATTTCGAAAACAAAGCCTTATCTTGGAATTCTGGCAAATTAAAAGTCGAGAAAATCCGGCCATACAATGATACAAGCCTTTAGTTTCATTTAATTTTGACTGGGCAAGCTGAAAAGCTGGCAACAGACAAATGGACAGATACAACCCTACACACACAGATGCATTAACTGATTACCATATGCCTCTCTGTTTCACCAAGACACAAAATGGGCTGCATGGTCAAGTTGCCAAAAGAAAGCCTTTACTACGCCAATACCACAAAGCAGCCCGCTTACAATACACCAAGCAGCACAGAGACAAGCTTCAAAACTTCTAGAACAAAGTTGTTTGGAGTGATGAGACCAAAATTGAACGTTTTGGCCACAACCACAAATGCTACATTTGAAGAGGAGTCAACAAGGCCTATGATGAAAAGTCCACCATCCCTACTGTGAAACACAACAGTGGATCGCTAATGTCTGGGGGATGTGTGAGTTACAAAGGCACAGGGAACTTGGTCAAAATAGATGGCAAGATGAATGCAACATGTTATCAGAAAGTACTGGAAGAAAATTTGCACTCATCAGCACGGAAGCTGCACATAGGACGCACTTGGACATTCCAACATGACAATGATCCAAAACACAAGGCCAAGTCAAGCTGTCGATGGCTACAGCAGAAAAAAGTGAAGGTTCTGGAGTGGCCATCTCAGTCTCCTGACCTCAATATCATTGAGCTACTTTGGGAAGATCTCAAACGTGCAGTTCATGAAAGACAACCCAAGAATTTACAGGAACTGGAGGCTTTTTGCCAAGAAGAATGGGCAGCTTTACCATCTGAGAAAATAAAGTTCCTCATCCACAGCTACCACAAAAGACTTCAAGCTGTCACTGATGTTAAAGGCAGCAATACACGGTATTAAGAATTAGGGTATGTAAACTTTTGATCAGGGTCATTCGGGTAGTTTGTGTTGTCATTAGGATTTAAAAAGAGCAAACACAATTGATAATAAATGGCTTCACCCAACTACTAACTATGAGTGAAAGAAAAGTTTTTGTATTATAATTCATATTCTCTGAAAAAAGGCCAAAAAAAAATCACAAATTCCGCCAGGGCGTGTAAACTTATGAGCATAACTGTAGTGAAGGAGGGCATGGAGAAGGTTGATGTGAGAGAAGAGGATGCAGGGGATGGTGTGAGATGGAGGCAGATGCATAAAGGGAGTAACCGAAAGAAGGAGAAGCTCTTTGATGCATTTATCTCACCCACTGCAGCAACAAGTCTGTGATAGCATTTGAGCATTGTCAGAGGTTTTGGCGTTCTTATCATCTCAGGTTGTGCCTGTGGGAACTAAGCCTCGCTAAGGGTCACTGGACGTCAAATGTTTTTGTCCCTACATGGGTGATTTATTATAGTGGACTACATCTGATATCTGGTCAGTGAGTGGACAGCAAGTCCTGAGGCCCATCCATCCCTACATCAGCAGACATATCCATGATTCCCATTATGATAACAGACACAGAGGGCACAGGGTATACAACAGTAATAAATGCTGCATCATTCACACCAACATCTGCTGCAGATGACTGATTATGTAGGGAGCAATAGGAGGTAATGGTTAGGGGTGGGCGATATGGCCCAAAAATGATATCACCATATTTCTGTGAATTTTCATGATAACGATATTCTTCAAGATATCACAGAATAGTTTTTTCTTTTAAATTTATAAAGTTCAGTTTCACAGGTGGGGAGCATGGTGGCGCAGTGGTTAGAACTGTGTCAGCACAGTCAGAAGGTCACGGGATCGATTCCACCCTTGACCATCGTGGGTTTGATCCCACCCCCAGACCATCGTGACCCTTCTGTGTGGAGTTTGCATGTTCTCCCTGTGTCTGCATGGGTTTACCCCAGGTACTCCAGTTTCCTCCCACAGGCCAAAGACATGGAGGTTAGGTTAACTGGCTTCAACTGGGGATTCTAAATTGTCCTTAGGTATGAATGTGAGAGTGAATGGTTGTCTGTCTGTCTGTGTTGGCCCCGCGATGGACTGATGATCTGTCCAGGGTGGACCCTGCCTCTCGCCCAAAGATGCTGGGATGGGCTCCAGCCCCTCTGCAACCTGAAAAGGATTGAGCGGTAGAAGATGGAGATGGAGTTTCACAGGCCAGTGTTAATTATGTTCAACATATTCAGTAAAAACATAAACTCTTATTCCTCCAGTTTATAAAGAGCAGTTATATTACCAGAAAATATTATAAACCGCACATCTTAAACACACTGAAGTGTGGACTGGGACAAAAATTCAGGCTGGGAATCAGAAGAGGTATGTAAGCACTGGAGGCATTTATCATGGTTTTAACCCGCTGGAAACAGGCGCAATAATGGAAGAGTTGCTTAGCTAAGAGATGTGGTTAGAATTCATATGCAGCCGGCTTCATATGAAGGGAAAGGCGAGGGGGACTGATGAATTGCTGATGATATATTTCACCAGCCACTACAATATTAAGTTATGTTCCCTATTATGTACCTGGTAAGTTAAGATGACCGAAATTCACCAAGTCAATGATTTTAATCCGTCAGCAGCCTTCAGACAAACTAAACGTGCCAACATTTGGATTTCAAAATAAGGGAGGTTTTTCCTGCTGTCAGGTTGGTGAGGAGAGTTCTAAAAAACTATAACTATATAGAAATATTAAAACAGAAATAACTGCATATTTGGTCATTTAAGTTAATTTATTTCTTTAAATATAATTTTAATAATTATATTTCTTTGAATTCAGAGTTATTGTTCTGTTCTGGCTCTACAAAATTATGGTCAAAAGTTTAAATTGTATGAGGAAAACAGTAAAAAAAAATTGCCACATTCTGTTTCAAATTGATTAGAAAAACAGCAATTTTATAATAATCTGCCTTTGTCCATCAGACAGGCCTCTTCACTGTCCAGTTTTAAAACTCCTCTTAAAATCCATTTTTATTCTCTGGCTTTTGACCCAGTTTGAGACACTGATTTTATTTGTTTTTATTGTCTCTATTGTATGACGATTGTTTTGTTAGTCCTGCTTTGTACTGTAGCTGTATTTTATTGATTTTATATTTTATTTATCGCTGATGTACAGCTGTCATGGGCAGCGAGAGCGCACCCCTCCCATCCTACCTCATTTTCATTAACTCATCACTGCACCTGAGGCAGAAGACACACCTGCGCCCGCTCATCAGCCAGCGTACTTAAGGAGGCTCTCTCCGCGCATTCAACACTGGCTCATCTGGGTATACTGCCCGTTTAAGCAGACAAGCAAGTATAATTTGACCGCAACGGGCAGGCGGAGCGCGCCAACCAGTCCTTGGAGGCCACCCTGTGGTGTGTAGTAGCCGATAACCCATCATCCTGGAGCACACACCTGACCTGGGCGGAATACTCCATGAACTCTGCTGTCTCCACTGCAACTGGACTCACCCCGTTTGAGGCATCGTTGGGGAACACGCCGCCTCTTCTACCTATGGCCGAGAGGGAGGTTATGGTTCCATCCGTAGGGGCCCACGCTCGTCGCTGCTGGCGCGTCTGAAGGTCTACTCGGGCCACCCTTACCCGCACCACAGAGCGCACCCGGGCTGCTGCTGATAGAAAGCAGGTTCCGGCTCCCCATTACGTCATCGGGCAGCAAGTCTGGCTGGCGGTGAGCCAGATTCCTCTGAAAGAGAAGTCTAAGAAGCTGTCCCCCCGCAGCCTAGGTCCATACACCATCTCATGGGTGATAAATGGCACGTCGGTCCAGCTGAAGCTGCCTTCGACCCTGCGGGTGAACCCCACGTTTCACGTCGCCCACATTAAGCCCCTCTCGGCCAGTCCCTTTGCCCCCGCCCCCTCGAAGCCACCTCCTCCTCCCCGGATCATCGACAGTCACCCTGCCTACACTGTATGCCGTGTCTTGGATGTTTGCCATCGGGGCCGGGGCCTTCAGTACCTGGTGGACTGGGAGGGCTATGGCCTGGAGGAGCATTCCTGGGTTCCCACGTCACCGGTCCAGGACAAGGTCATGCTCCAGGCCTATCACCATGCTCACCCGGAGAAGCCCTCTGGTCCGCCAGGAGCCGCTCCTAGAAGGGGGGGGCTGTCATGGGCAGCGACAGTGCACCCCTCTTGTCCTGCCTCACTTTCATCAACTCATCACTGCACCTGAGACAGAAGACACACCTGCACCCGCTCATCAGCCAGCGTACTTAAGGAAGCTCTCTCCGCGCATTCAACGCTGGCTCGTCTGGGTATACTGCCCATTTAAGCAGACAAGCAAGTACAATTTGACAAGTTTAGACATGCTGTCTTACCTTGTTTCTCCTCTTTCCTCAGGTTGCTGCCACCGTGTAGGTGTGTCTCCAGGACTGCGAGCGCTCTCCTGCCACATCTCACTATCCCTAAGCTTCCTATCGCCACCCGGTCAGGCACCACCAGCTCATCTCCCCCACACCCGACTGGTTCATCTATTCTATGCTGGGTCCCTGCCGGTTCTCCCAGGATTCCCAAGTAAGTGGCAATTTGGCGCGCCCATTTCCCCTTACTCCATTCCTCCACTCACAGCTCTTGTCTTCTCTCCACAGGGTGGTTCCTCTGGCGAGTGACTGTTTCCTCAGCTGTGCGCTTCTGTTTTGCAATTTAATAAACTTTCAAACATACCCCTTTGTGTGGTTACTTCCTGTGCTGTTGCATCGTGCACGTGAGCTGTCGAGCTTAATTAACCATGACAACAGCACTTTGTGTCAACTGTCATTGTTTTTAAAAAGCTTTATAAATAAAGTTGGATTGGATTAAAAAAAGATAAAAAATTAGCCATAAAATAATCCACATTTATAATAGTCTCAAATGTACAAGAAAAGTCATAATTTTACAAGAGAAAATTACAAATTTGAGGAAAAGTGTAGCAAATTTAGATAAATTTACAGAGAAAAGTAAAAAACTACAAGAAAATTGTTATAGATTTTGGAGAAAAACCTCAAACCTGCAAGACTGAAGTCATTACTCAAGTTTTTAAGTGGCTGCTCTTTGTACTTTTGGTCAGGTCAGGCATTGGCTTGCTTGCTACCGGATAACCATGGAAGCCGGTGCTAGATGTCTCATGGGTCGGGCCGTCGGCGACTCAACCGGCATCCCCGCCCTTCTGAGGGCGTGGAGGGTGAAACAGGGCATCCTGGCAGAACTAAAAACAATATCTGCCACAGGTCTGTGGTGGACCACTCCCAGTTACACAGGGTGAGACTGGACATCCTGGCAGATAAACACATCTGTCGCAAGGTCTGTGGTGGACTGTGCCAGTCGGTGCATTGTTACATGCACTACACAAAGAGCAGAGATAAACAAACCTATCATCTGGTCAGTCACTGCAACAGATACTGGGGTCCGTTTGTCTTGGCTTGTCCTTGCCACTGATAATACCTTTATCTGCCAAGAATGTGCTGCTAGTCCAGCAAAAGCTAGCGGCACTCAAATACTTTGCAAGCAGTTTCATGAAATGGTCAATCAGAAAGCAACTCATACTGGCTCGGACGTCGCCCAGGCTTACAAGGTCCACGCTGATCTGTTCACACTCCGACAGGCAGCGAAAAGTAAGCTAGGAGCATGAAGACAAAAGAAGAGGAAAACAGCAGTCTTGTGTGTAGCAGAATGGAATGTACACACTCTGTTGGACAGAACAACATCACAGTGCCCAGAAAGACAGACCGCGCTTGTGGCCCTGGAAATGAACAGGTACAATGTAGACATAGTTGCCCTTAGTGAAACAAGACTGCCTGGATATGACAGCTTGGAAGACCATGGGTACATCTTCTTTCGGAGTGGGAGATCAACTCAAGAAAGGAGAGAAGCAGGAGTGGGCTTTGCAGTTAGAAAGGAGATAGCAGGACTTCCAGTTATGGCGGCCACGTAGGAAGACGTGTTTCACTCTGCTCTGCTCCTAATTATAAAAAATAGGCTAAAACTCTCTCAATTGGAACAAAAACCTATCCTAGCGTTTAGGCGCGGATATGGTAAAAACCAAGGCTGTGAAATCAGGTGGAGGAAGAGCTGATTCGTCGAGACAATCCAAGTTAACAGACTTCCACGCTCGTGACGAAGCAGGAAAATCTCCAGGGACCATGGCTGAGGAGGGAGCTAGCGGCGGAGCGGTGACTGCCGAGGGAACGAATGCGGTCCTTGCTGCTATCAGCGCTATGAGAGCAGACTTTTTGTCTAAGTTTGACGGGATTATAGCAGCGATAGGAGGTATGAGAAAAGAAATAAGCGACTGTATGGAACGAGTATCGCAGGCAGAGCTCCGGATCTCCAACGCTGAAGATGACGTCACCAGCCTACAATTAAAGGTCCAAACATTGGAATTAAAAAATAAACGTCTGGAAGATAACGTCCTGGACTTAGAATCCCGGTCGAGACGGAATAATTTAAGGCTGGTGGGCCTCCCGGAGGGTACGGAGGGACAGGATGCATGTTCCTTTTTGGAAAAGTGGATTCCAGAGGCGCTGAACAACGCAGATCTACAGTCATCGGTCGTCTTGGAGAGCGCACACCGAATCGGCCCACCGAGAGATAAGAAGACACCACCGAGGACGCTGATTATGAAGTTCCTCAACTACAAAGACAAGATGACGGTCTCCAACGCAGCGCGTACTAAAGGAGAAATCAAATACCAGGATCAACAGGTGCGGTTCTACTCAGATTTGGCCACAGGAATCCAACAATTAAGGAAACAGTTTGACCCCGCCCGTAAAGAGCTGCGCAGCCTCGGGATTCGTCACGGAGTGATTCATCCGGCAAGATTGCTGGTCACATATAAAGGGAGAACCCATGTCGTCAAGACTCCTCAGGAGGCGCAGGATCTCATTAAGCAGATCCAAGGAGAGACTGGCGGGAGCTAAGCATGAAGAAAGAACAAGATACAAAGGTAGAATATTTAAGCATGTGTACAAATATCTGACTGATTTGAAACATATAGCATGTCTACAAAATATAGATTGTATTATATAAAAAACCCCAAAAACTATGATGTACAAAGTTGCTATAAAATTTTGGAGTTAAGTTGGAAAAACTACAGAAGAGAGTTATTGTCATGTCATTAAAAGTAGCAGAGTCAGGGTGATTGAGAGGAGAAAGAGAGAGTGGTTTGACTGAACCTCGCGGGTGAGGAGCAGATTCAGGCTATAACGGGAGACAGAATTTTTTTTTTGATTTTGGGGGGATTACCACGAATGTGGGGAGGGGGAATTTGTTTTTGTGTAGTTTGTGGGATGAATGTTCAACCATCCATGTTTTTGCTTCTCTGTATAAGCATGCTTATTTTGCAAGGTAATCTCAAACTCTTTATCAATCATAGACCAAAGCGTTAATCTTAATTTCACATCATGGAATTGCAGAGGTCTACAAAATCTAAAAAAACTTAAACAAGTTTTGAATAAAAGAAAAGACACAGGTTCAAAAATTGTATTTTTACAAGAAACTCATCTAATAGAGGAGGATGTAAAAAGAATAAGGAGAAGATGGCAGGGAAGTGTGTTCACCTCATCATTTTCATCCCGAGCCAGGGGAGTTATGACTCTCATACATAAAACAGTTCCATTTCAAGTGAAAAATGTAACTGGAGATAAATTGGGAAGATATCTAATCATCCAAGGATCTTTGTTATTAGAAAATATAATCTGGTGAACTTATATGGTCCCAATATAGATGATCAAAACTTCTTCGTTAATTTATTTCTTACTTTAGCATCACTCACACGGCAACCCACCAGGACCCATAAGGACCCACCAGGATAACCAAACAATCCAGAACACTTATTGACATGGTATTTACTAATAAACCAGAACGAATAACCAGAACCTATAATCTTGTAACTGGTCTCTCAGATCATAACATGGTTCTTGCTGTCAGGAAACTTACTAAAAAGCGACTACAGTATTTTGGGGGAGTCGATATTGACAAATCAAATTTTATTATCCCCAAATCAAAAAATGAGGAGTTTGAACATTACTTAGAGAATCAAAATTGGGAGCAGCTCATGGCAACATGTGAAGTAGATGATTGTTGTAATTTTATAACTGCAACAATCACAAAGTCTATAGAAAAATTTTCAAAGCAAATTAAAAGTAGACAACAGAAGATTAGCCTACCATGGTTAAATAATGAAATAAGAAAACTTATGAAGAGGCGAGACTCTGCACTGAAAACATCACTAACCTCCAAACTACAAAATGATCACCTTGTGTACAAAAGTTTAAGAAATAAAGTGGTACATGAGCTGCGAAAATCAAAAATATCTTATTACAATAAACTGATAGATCATGCAAAGGGTAACAACAGTTCCCTATGGAGGCATTTAAATAACTTAACTAATAAAAAAAAATGATCAGAAGGGGGTAAAGGAACTTAGAATCAATGGCAAGACCGTCAGTGACAAGGCTACTTTGGCAAATGAATTTAATTCACACTTTGTGGGCTCTGTGGAAGACTTAACAAAAATTTTTGTGCTGCCAAATGTGCTCAACAACACAAATTCCATACTCCCAACAGATACTTTTCACATCGATGAGGTAAATGAGAAGTTAATTGCTGGTATTGTTAAAACACTGTCAAACTCAAAAACTAGTGATATCTACAATATGAGCACCTCCTTTCTCAAAATGCACAGCAAAATATTAATCAAACCACTGACTCATCTCATTAATCTCTCCATTAGGTCTAGTACATTTCCATCTGGCTGGAAAAAAGCTGTCGTCATACCAGTTCATAAATCAGGCAGTAAAGACGATATATGCAATTACCGCCCAATCTCTATCTTACCAGTCCTATCTAAGGTTCTTGAAAAAGTTGTAGCTACACAGCTGATAGACTACTTACAAGACAGTCAACTTCTTCATCCACATCAATTTGGTTTTAGACCAGGATACTCAACAGAAACAGCAAATTGTTGCCTTATTGAAAACGTCAAACAGTCCTTGGACAGGGGTAATGTGGTAGGAGCTGTTTTTCTAGATCTCAAAAAGGCTTTCGATACTGTAAACCACAGTTTGCTTTTATCCAAAATGGTATCTTTTAACTTCTCCCCAAATACATTAGAATGGTTTGCATCTTATCTCCAGAATAGAGAACAGTGTGTAAAAGTTCACCAGGATAAATCCTCATTTTTAAACAACCGCATGGGTATCCCACAAGGGTCCATTCTTGGTCCTTTACTTTTCAGCATTTTTATTAATGACTTGCCGTTACACTGCTCAGCTGCAACATGCCAACTTTATGCAGATGATGCAGTTATTTACACAGCTGCCAAGACTCCAGCACAGGCTGCAGATGTACTGTCTACAAGTATGGTTGATGTCCAAGAGTGGCTCCTCAAGAACCATCTATTGCTGAACCTTCAGAAAACAGTCTCAATGTGCTTTTCAATCAAAAAATGTAACCTGCAACATTTTAAAGTTAATATACATGATCATGACATCAGTTTAGCTACAGAATTCAAATACCTTGGCATTGTACTAGATCCTCAACTCAAATTTAATCTTCATATAAAGAAAATTTCAAAAACAGTAAAAAAAAATCTGAACTGCTTTAAATTAATTAGATATTACATACCTTACGAAGCAGCTGCACTGTATATGCATTCTACGGTTTTTTCTCATATATCATACTGTTTGACAGTCTGGGCTCAAGCAGCCCCTTCCACAATAAGACATATAGGTTCATTATATAATCAAACCCTAAAAATCTTGGACAAAAAGCCCATTAGGTGGCATCACTGTAATGTTTTAAAAAAATACAACCTATTGAGTTTTGAGAGCTTCATTGACCTCTGTCTTCTGAAATTAACGTTCAAATGTTTCCATAAATCAGCACCCGAGCCACTTGCTGGTTTCGTCCAAAGACAGGACAGCAGCAGAGCCACCAGGAGTTCTGTTAACAATAACTGTAAAATATTCCACCGCAGAACCACATTTGGACAAACAGCTTTCTCTATAAAGGGCAGTCACATCTGGAACACAATGCCAAATGAAATTAAAATAATAACGGACTTTAAAACATTCACTAAAAATGTTAAAAACTGGCTGAAAAATAAACAAGAATGTACTCATGTATGAATTATTTGTCTGCAAAGTGAGAGTGAATGAAGGGAAGGAATAAATGTGTTTGTTTATAGTGAGTGACAGAGGGAGGAAGGCCTGAAATAGGCAAATGTGAGTTATGTTATATGTGTTAAATGTGAGTCAGGCTGTTATATTTGTGTATTTATAATATTTATGTTAAAGGTGAGTCAGGCTGTTATATTTGTGTATTTATAATATTTATAATATTTATAATTGTGTATTTATAATTCTTCTGCATTGATGTATGTGGTTATTGTGTATATTTTTATCTTGATTCTTTTTTCTAAAGTCCATCCAGGGACAAGAGTTGCAAATTAGCTAATAGCTATACACTCTATGTGCAACACATCAGATTGATTGTCTTTGATTAATTGTCTATGTTTATTGCACTGTCCCTGTCAAATAAACTAATCTACTACTACTAACATATAATAGCAGGGGATTTTAATTGTACACTGAATCCCAGTATAGATAGATCAACAGGACAGGACTGTATGCCCAATGGATGTAGGATGACCATTAATCATTTTATGAAAGAATTGAGATTGCTAGATATATGGAGAGAAATGAAACCACAAGTCAAAGCCTATTCTTGCTATTCTAATAACTACAAGACATTTTCACGTATTGACTATTTTTTGATCTCCACAGAATTAAGGTCCAAGATTCTAAATTGTTTCTATGATAACACCGTGATATCTGATCACGCACCCTGCTGTCTAATATATGTAGATAAGAAATTGACAAAGGTTCCAGGTAGGTGGCAATTTCAGTATAAATGGCTTCAGGATGAAGAATTTGTTAAGTACATAGAAAAACAGATAGATGAGTTCTTTGATATCAATACTACACAAACATCAGCATGTATAAAGTGGGAAGCTTTCAAAGCTTTTATTAGGGGGCATATTATTAGTTATACAGGTTCAAAATCTAGGAAGACTCGAGAGGAGAGAGTCCAATTGGAACGTAAAATAAAAATTCTTCAACAAAAAGTGTATGCAGGAAGTAATCCAAAATTAGAGAACGAATTACTGATTCTGAGAGCTGAATATGACAAAAAATCAGCGAATAGAGCTGCCTCGAGTCTTCTAAGATTGAAGCAAACCTTTTATGAACAAGGTGAAAAATCAGGAAAATTATTGGCATGGCAGATTAAACAATTAGAATTTAAAACACCAATTACCAGTATTATAATTAACGGACAGGCAGTTGTAGATCCTTTAGAAATTAATAGTGCCTTTAGAGATTATTATGAAAAATTATATGATACAAAAAATGAAACTGACTTAACAAAACTAAATGGGTTTTTGGACAGATTATCTATACCGTGTATTCCAAATGAAAATAGGGAGATACTGGAGTCAAAAATTAGTCAAGAGAAAGTTGGGCTAGCCATTGATAATATGAAATCAGGAAAAAGTGCGGGACCTGACGGTCCTCCAGTTGACCTCTATAAAAAAAAATTAAGAACAAATTAATAAAACCATTTTTGGAAATGGTTTTAGAAGCATTTCAAAATAGTAATTTACCACCATACATGAATAATGCCTTAATTATACTGTTGCCAAAACCAGGTAAACCCTCTAATAAATGTGAAAACATGAGACCAATAAGCCTATTAAATGCAGACCTTAAGATAATCTGTAAAATTTTAGCAAGACGACTACAAGAAATATTACCAAATATTATTAACCGAGATCAGAATGGCTTTATAATGGGAAGACAAGGCTTCCATAATGTAAGAAGACTATTTAATATTATTTATTCTAATAAAGAAGCACCGGATACAGCTCTCCTATCATTGGACACTGAAAAGGCCTTTGATAGGGTTGAATGGCCCTTTCTTTTTGAAGTTCTACAAAGGTTTGGACTTGGAAATAATTTCATAAAATGGGTTCAGATAATATACAATAATGCTACAGCAGAAATCCTAACAAACAGCAATATCTCAAAATCAATAAAAATCAATAGAGGATGTCGACAAGGCTGTCCACTTACACCTTTACTGTTTACTATGGCAATTGAACCTTTAGCGATGGCAGTACGTTTACATCCACAAATACATGGAATTAAAGTAGGACCAACAGAACATAAAATCTCCCTGTATGCCGATGACATAATTTTGTTTATGTCGAATCTTAAAAAATCAATTCCGACCTTGTTAAATTTAATAAAGAACTTTGGGGAAATATCAGGATATAAAATAAATAAAACTAAATTTTCAATATTAATGTCAAATGAGACCCAGAGAAATCACCCAGCTCCTGAGGTAAATCAATTCAATGTTGTAAATCAGTTTACATACTTAGGAATTCAAATTGTGCCTAAGTTAGAATCAGTCGCCAGTGCCAACTATGAAGCCTTAATGACAGATATTAATGAGTTGCTTCAGAGATGGATGTCACTACCAATGTCGATGATTGGGAGAATTAATATACTTAAAAGTAATATCTTACCCAAAATACTTTATTTATTTCAATACATTCCTTTACCACCACCTTCAGATCTATTCTCAAGAATTAAAAAAAAGTTAGTGGAATTTATATGGAACAATAGGAAGGCTAGATTACGTCTGTCCTTACTATATTTACCATTTGATCGTGGAGGTCTGAAATGTCCAAACTTTATGTTGTATTACTGGTCAGCACAACTGAGGTCTATGACATATTATTTTTCATCAAATGATCTCCCTCACTGGACTGAAATGGAATCATACAAGTTACCTTTACCTCTTCCCTTATTCATATACTCAGACTCGGCTAAAAAATTACAGAAACAAGTTAAAAATCCTATTGTAAAGCATATGATCAAAAATATGGTGTGAAATCAAAAAATATTTAAAAGAACCACACTTATTGTCACAATTTAGCCCAATATGGGGTAATCAATATTTTACACCAGGGAGAGCGGATGCTGTATTTAAATTATGGAATTTAAAAGGGATTCAAAAGATTCAAGACTTATATTTGTCACGTTCAGATAACATAATGTCTTTTGAAGAACTGAGGGTCAAATTTAATCTTAATAGAACACATTTTTTTTAAATATCTTCAGCTTAGGAATTTTATTCAATCAAATCAAAATAATGTTCTCACCCGACCCACTTATTCATCCTTGGAAAAAATTTTGACGAAAGATAGTAAGAGAAAGGGTATTATTTCAGAGTTTTATAACTCATTGACATTATCCTCAAGTAAAAACTCACAGAAAAGAATGAATTATTGGAAAGAAGACCTGCAAACTGAAATTTCAGAGGAACAATGGGAATTAGCTTGCACAGAAGCTCAAACCAAATCAATAAATGTACGTCTTAAATTGATACATTTTAAATGGTTAATGCGGATGTACGTTACACCGGTGGAGTTAAACAGATATAACAAAAACATACCAGATACGTGCACAAAATGTATGGAAAGTAAAGGAACCCTATTTCCTTGTTTATGGAAAAGTAGAAAAATTAGAATGTTTTGGGAAGAGGTGAGGGTAACAATTGAAAAAATAATTTCAAAACAATTCATACTGAACTCCAAACTGTTTTTGTTGGGTCTGTATCCAGAAAAGCATAATTTTAATAAGAGTGAAAGAACATTCATAGACCTCAGTTTGCTTAATGCCAAAAAATGTATTGCACTACTGTGGAAAAAGACTCATAGACCAGATGTGACTCAGTGGTTAAGACAGATGTTAACAAACCTTCCACTAGAAAGAATAACATACATATTGAAATCAAAGGAAAATGTGTTTGAGAATATATGGAGACCTTTCATTGATTATGTAAAGAAATTAAACATAACTTCTGAAGAAGAAGGGGAATGATGTGTGTGGACCTTGTAAATTCCAAATTGGTGAATGTATAATATGTATACTTACGTAATGGATTACCTAGGCTAAACAGAGGAGCATTGTTTGACTTGCTTTTGTTAATGGTTGTTGGTGTTTTTAGAACATTTATTTTTAATTTACTTTAGTGTTAGTGTTTGATTGTTTGTGTCATGTTTGTTAAAAAACGGTTCAATAAAAAATATTGTGGAAAAAAAAGAAAGGAGATAGCAGCAATGCTTGATGAGGAACCGGTGCCAATCAACAACAGGATAATGACTATGAGACTCCCACTACAGCGGGAGATGTATGCCACACTCATCAGTGTATATGCCCCAACAATGACCAACACAGAGGAGGTGAAGGAAGAGTTCTACAGTGATTTACGTGAGACTATCAGGTGTGTACTGACTGATGACAGGCCGATACTCGGAGATTTTAATGCCAGAGTTGGTTCGGACACTGAGAAATGGAAAGGAGTGCTAGGCAGTCATGGAGTAGGCAAGGGCAATGCTAATGGAGAACTTCTACTTGCACTATGTTCAGAGTACAACCTTGTGATAACCAACTCTATTTAAGCACAAGGACACACACAAGAAGACATGGATGCACCCAAGATCCAAGCACTGGCACTTGTTAGACTACATCATAGTCAGGCAGAGAGACATAAGGGATGTATTGGACACCAGAGCAATGAGAGGCGCGGACTGTGGTACTGATCATGTTATGTTGAGATCTAGATTCAGGATTTGGAAACGAAAACAGCACTGCAGGACGGGTGCAAAGCCACCACGGAAGCTAAACACTAGTGCACTGAAAGGCCAAAAGAAGCAGGAAGAACTTACACAGGAAATGGATGAAAACTTGAAAGACTGGGACAGCAACAACTCAGAGAATGACATAGGAGAGAAATGGGCAACACTAAAGGATACGGTGTATCAGACTGCGAGTGATGTATTAGGCCACCCTGAGAGGAAACATCAAGATTGGTTTGATGAGCATGATGAACACCTGAAGAAACTACTAGAAGCGAGGAATACAGCTAGGCAGGAAAACCTACAGTGTAACACAAGGTCGAAGAAGAAGAAATACTCAAAGTGAGCTACAGAAGTACACCAAAGAGATGAAGTCCAACTGGTGGGATGAAAAAGCGGAGGAACTTCAAACTGCAGCAGACAGGAAGGACATGAAAACATTCTTCACAGGTTTGAGAGAAATCTATGGCCCTAAACCAAGAGGATTGATCCAACTAAAGGCTATAGATGGTGAAACGGTTTTGCAGGAGAAAGACAAGATCCTGGACAGATTTGCAGACCACTTTGACCAACTACTACACAACCCTGGAGATTTGATTTTTTTTTTGATTTTGTATACTTTATTGATCCCCAGAGGGGAAATTGAGGGCATCCACCTGGATGGATGAAGCAGCCACGGTACGGCGCTATCCCTTAACCATTCACACAGACATTCACACCTAGGGCCACTTTAGAGTCACCAATTAACCTAACCTGCATGTTTTTGGCCTGTGGGAGGAAACCGGAGAAATCCCGGAGTAAACCCATGCAGATACGGGGAGAACATGCAAACTCCACACAGATCACTGTTGGTCAGGGGCTGGGATCGAACCAGGGATCCCATGGCCAAGGGTGAGTTGCTGTGCTGGTGCAGTGCTAACCACTGCTCCACCACACCGCTTCAGATCTCACTGAAGAGGCTAAAGAAGCTCTAGTGCAGCGACCAGCTGTATCATGTCTGGATGAACCACCAAATTTTGATGAACTAATGGCAGCTATCAGGACAACACAGGATGGTAAAGCTCCAGGAAGGGATGGAATTCCAGCAGAAGTGTGGAAATTTGGTGGTGTTCAGCTGACCAACTGCCTGCACAAGCTCATCCAAGAGATATGGGATGCCCAGAAAGTACCTCAAGACTGGAAGGATGCAAGTATTGTGCCTTTGTTCAAGAAAGGTGACAGGAAAGATTGTGGAAATTACCGAGGTATATCACTGCTAGCCACTGTTGGTAACATTCTCTCACGTGTACTACTGAACAGACTCAATGAACACATCTCGCAAAATGTACTACCGGAAACCCAGTGCAGCTTTAGAAGTGGAAGAAGCACAATGGACATGATTTTCTGCTTGAAACAGGTTCAAGAAAAGTGTATCGAACAGAACATGCCGCTTTATGTAGTCTTCATAGACTTCAGTAAAGCCTTCGATACTGTTTCGCGACAAGGACTTTGGCAGGTACTCAAGAAAAATGGCTGTGCAGAGAAGTTTGTCAGCCCGATCGAGGCACTCTATACAGGTATGCAAGCAAACGTGGCAATGAGTGGTTCAGTATCTAAAGACTTTTCAGTAAGCAACAGGGTGAAATAAGGGTGTGTGCTGGTGACTACACTCTTCTCGCTATACAGTTAGGCCCAAAAATATTTGGACAGTGACACAAGTTTTGTTATTTTAGCTGTTTACAAAAACATATTCAGGATACAATTATATAATCAATATGGGCTTGAAGTGCAGACTCTCAGCTGTAATTTGAGGGTATTCACATCCAAATTGGAGCAAGGGTTTAGGAATTACAGCTCTTTAATACGTAGCCGCCTCTTTTTCAAGGGACCGAAAGTAATTGGACAACTGACTCAGAAGGCTGCAAAAAAAAAAAATAAATAAATAAAAAAAAAATAACAAGGCTGCATGGGCTCTTCCCTCGTTAACCTGTCATCAAGTAAGCAGTTAAAAGGTCTGGAGTTGATTCCAGGTGTGGCGTTTGCATTTGGAAGCTGTTGCTGTGAACACACAACATGCGGTCAAAGGAGCTCTCAATGGAGGTGAAACAGACCATCCTGAGGCTGAAAAAAAAGAAGAAATCCATCAGAGAGATAGCAGAAATGTTAGGAGTGGCCAAATCAACAGTTTGGTACATTCTGAGAAAAAAAAGAGTGCACTGGTGAGCTTGGGAACTCAAAAAGGCCTGGACGTCCACGGAAGACAACAGTGGTGGATGATCATAGAATCCTTTCCATGGTGACGAACAACCCTTCACAACATCCACTCAAGTGAAGAACACTCTCCAGGAAGTAGGTGTATCAGTATCTAAGTCTACCATAAAGAGAAGACTTCATGAGAGTAAATACAAAGGATTCACCTCAAGGTGCAAACCATGAATCAGCCTCAAAAATAGAAAGGCCAGAATTGACTTTGCCAAAAAAACACCTGAAGAGGCCAGCCCAGTTCTGGAACAGCATTCTTTGGACAGATGAGACTAAGATCAACCTGTACCAGAATGATGGGAAGAAGAAAGTTTGGAGAAGAATTGGAACAGCTCATGATCCAAAGCACACCACATCTTCTGTAAAACATGGTGGAGGCAGTGTGATGGCATGGGCATGCATAGCTTCCAATGGCACTGGGTCACTTGTGTTTATTGATGATGTGACAAAAGACAGAAGCAGCCGGATGAATTCTGAAGTGTATAGGGATATACTTTCTGCTCAGATTCAGCCAAATGCAGCAAAGTTGATTGGACGGCGCTTCACCAATGATCCAAAACATACTGCAAAAGCAACCCAGGAGTTTTTTAAAGCAACAAAGTGGAATATTCTGCAATGGCCGAGTCAGTCACCAGATCTCAACCCAATCGAGCATGCATTTCACTTGCTCAAGACAAAACTTAAGACAGAAAGACCCACAAACAAGCAACAACTGAAGACAGCTGCAGTAAAGGCCTGGCAAAGCATCACAAAGGAGGAAACCCAGCGTTTGGTGATGTCCATGGGTTCCAGACTTCAGGCAGTCATTGCCTGCAAAGGATTCTCAACAAAATATTGAAAAGTACCATTTTACTTAGGGTTATGTTTATTTGTCCAATTACTTTTGAGCCCCTGAAATGAGGAGTGTTTGTATAAAAATAGCTACAATTCCTACATGTTTAATCATATATTTTTGTTCAACCCCTTGAATTAAACCTTAAAGTCTGCACTTCAATTCCGTTGTAGTTGTTTCATTTCAAATCCAATGTGGTGGCATGCAGAGCCCAAATCATGAAGATTGTGTCACTGTCCAAATATTTCTGGGCCTAACTGTATCTGGCAGCCATGCTTGAGGTGGCCTTCAAAGACACTTCAGAAGGAGTATGCATTCAAACAAGGAAAGAAGCAGACTTGTTCAATGTGGCACAGTTTAAAGCCAAGAGTAAGACATTGATAAAGGTAGTAAGAGAAATACTCTTTGCCGATGACAGTGCTCTAGTTGCACACAGTGTGGAAGATATGCAATCTTTAGTGGAGAAATTTGCAAGAGCAGCTAGCCAATTCACCCTCATAATCAACATCAAGAAGACAGAGTGCCTTTATCAACCACCAAAGTTCCAATTATCAACATCACTACCAGAAGAGATCAGCATTGGTACAGAGCCATTTACTGCTTTTACATGAGTAGAATTTCTGGCTACTATACCCACCTCTGATCATGTAATTTAAGTACAAATGAATAAATTACTGTTATGAATGTTTTTTCCCCTTCCCTTTCGTACTCTTCGTCAATGGAAAAACAGAAACACTAGAATAAAAATACAAAAAATACACATTTTGGTTATTTATGTAAACCATGAAAAAAAAATCCTGCAGGACAAAACATGACACTTGGTATTTTCTAACCTATTTGTATACCACCATAGACAGAGAGAATCTGAATTACAGAGCTCAGAGAGGGAAAGATGAGACAGAAGAGAGGAGCCAAGGAGAGGAAAGTGTTCAGGCAGAGGGTCCAGGAGAGATGAGAGCAGAGGAAGGAGAGAAGGATGACACCACAAAAAAAGTCTAAACACAGGACATCTGGATGGGACCCCAACTGGCCCAGTATTCCAATATTCAAGCCTTGGTTGTACAATACTGCAAATGCTAAGTTCCATTATGCAATATTACTGTGCAAAATTTTAAAAAATAAAAATAGTGTAAAATTAACATATTCTGGTTACAGTCGTGTCATGTGTTTTCTGCCCCCCACCCCCCCAGAAAAATATGTTGCCACCGCACCAAGGTCTTTTAGCCAGAGGAAACACTGATGTTATTTTACCCGGTCAGGAAGAGGCTCTAAATAAAACAGGGAGGGAGTGGGCTTATTTAAAACTATTATTATTTCATCATTTTTATCATATTGAATATATGCAGGCTTACCTGTCTGCCGTTTCCCCAAACCAGACACTTCTGCAGGTAAATGGCCACTGCATCAGACCTCCCGTCTCTCTCTCTTTCTCTCAGTTTACCCATGTTAGAAATCTCCATTGCACAGACAACTCCTGGGGCTGTTAACAGATTTTTTTCTTTTGGTTGGTTGAATAAATCAATCTGGAGCAGCCACAAGGGAATGAAAATAAATCTCTGGACACTTCGGAGTCCGGACGTCAACAGCACTCCTTCAGGGTGAAGTAAAACTTTTCATTGAAGTCGTGTTATTGACGTGCGGGAAGAAATGCGGGCAGATTATCCGCATCACTGCACCGTTTTTTTTTGTTTTTTTTTAAAGAAAGCAGCAGTCTGAAACAGCCTTAAAACTAAATCACTTCCTCACAACTAGACGCAGACGTTCCAAGCACAGAGCCACGCTTCTCATGTCATGGTTTTTTTTTTTGTCATTTCTATGGTAACCCGTAACTTCCGATGGTAGCGTAACGGACCCCAAATATCGCGACATTCATTTTTACACCAGTATCAAAAATTATACCAGTATTATCGTGAATGATACGATATGGCACATCCCTAGTAGTGGTTTTATTTTTGGCAAAAACAAAATAGCAACAATGACACAAACTTACCTTATATTTATTCAACCAGACCATCGATGAAGGAGTAGCTCATTCCGGCCTGATGAAATCACCGTAAGAGTGCTCAAATCTCCATACCTTTGACCTTAACCACAGCCTAGATGCAGAGCCACTTGAGGATTGTTAGGAGTGAGTTTGGTGTGTATTGAGGCAATTCGCTAGGAGGAGTAGCATTTTTTTCTGAAATCAGTGTCCAGGTCTCCTGACCTGTGACCTTGATCTTAAATATAGCCAGGTTACAGGCCCACCTGGGGATCAATGTAAGTGAGTTTGGCTAGCGCTGAGGTAATTGCCTAGGAGGAGGAGTGATTTTGCTTAAATTACAAAAGTGCCCAGATCTCCTAACTCATCGATGAGTCAGAGCTTCTGGATAAATCTGAAGTCGATCCGATCAAGATAGTCACAACAACATAAAAAGAAATTAGTCAGATCTGATGGTTAGAGACTTCATTTTCACCTTGTAATTCTGCTCTCAATTCCACTGATATTTAGATGATCAATTGCAATTCACGTGTACCTTTAAAGCTCAATTCCAATTCAATTCCAATTCTAAGACTACTGACTTCTACTGATAGAACTTATTTATAGTTACTATAGATCAACTCTCTGTGACATCTGAAAATTATATAATGATGTGGCAAAATCCAGTGATTATGTAGCAATATGTTGAACTGCTATGAGATAATGTCTATAGTTACCTCTGCCAAGGAGGTAATGAAATCGGGCTGATTTGTCTGTTTGCGTCATAAATCTGCCTTCCAGGCAGATGAGGGTGGATGTAAGGATGGACGCAGATGCAGGCAGGGTATGGTGCAAATAATAATTTATTAACAAACACAGAAGCGAAACCAAAAATGCAGCACAGGGACTGCAAAATAACTCAGGAGTACCGAGCTAAATAAACACATGGGGCGGGGGGGGGTGTAAGTATGAGACACAAGGATGCACAGATAAATCACAGAGACACCTCAACAAAGAAATGGCAATGACACCACAAGAAGTACAGTTACAGACTAACATAAATAGGGAGGCTACTGATTACCAGTGTTGGGAGGAACGTGCTACAAAGTAACGCGTTACTGTAATGCCACTACTTTTGCAGTCACGTGTTGTGTAACGAAATTACTGTTTAAAAATTCAGTAATACGTTACAGTTACTGAAATTTGATCAGATGCGTTACTCATTACTCGTTTTATTAATATAGATAGATATGTTTAGTGCAAATCAATGAATATACAAACTGGCCCTATCGTTGCTGAAACATGCCGTCAGTCGACGTGACCTGTAGCAGAGAGCTGAGTCTTCACTACTGAGCGGAGGAAAAGATGAAGCTACTTTGTTTTTTTTCCTGTTTGTTTTTGTGGAAATCGACAGATTATTTTTCCTTTGTCGGGGTTAAGGACAAAATCATATAGAGGGGTTGCAAACTAAGTGCCGATGGAGTCCTCTTCAGAAGTGCCTGAAAACAGCAACAAGACAAAGCTAGTGCTAAGCAACTGCTAGCTATGTTAACAACTAACACCGTGAAGTGGATCTGACAGCAGGATGTAAAGAGGAAATACTCTTATCTGAACACCCACAGCGGAATTTCAATCACAGGTATGCATCTGGACAGTTAGTGACCCAGCAAGAATTAAACTGACTGATTGCAAGGTAAGTCGTTGCAGAATGAAGACATAACAGTCACTTTCCATCAAAAAGCTGGACTGTGATCCACTGAAGCTAAAACACATTTACCTGCTACCTGGATAAATATTATTCAAAAATGAATTTTGATCTCCAAAAGGCATTTGAGAAACTGGATCATGTCTCTGTCGCAGCAGATGCTTGGACTGTGGATAATTAACATTTTCTTTGGATCAATGCACATCAGGTGAATCCATAACATAAAGGTAAGATAAACATAGACAGCTTTCATGTCCCACACTGCAGTGCAGTGACACCAGTATTAAAAAAAACTATCTGAGAAGTTCTGTCTGAAACAGTCTGTTTTCAGCCTGCCATTAAAAAGCCCACAATATAATCCATTAATTAAATTATCTTGCTATGTGTGCAAGATGATTTAAATATGCATTTAAAAGTAACATGAAAGTTACTTTTCAAAGAAACTAATCACTTTAATCATGCAGTAATTGGTAAAGTAACTCAATTACTTTGGAAAAGAAGTAACTAGTAACTAAATAGTTACTATTCTTTAGTAACTTGACCAACACTGCTGATTACAAACACAGGACAGCTGGAAGAACAATCAAAGGCAACAAGGTAACATATGAGGGGAAAGTGGCTAGAGATATGGAACAAGAGGAGCTGGGGACAATAGCTGAACATATATACACACCAGACCACAATAATGACAATCGAGACAAACAGGGGATGGGCAGAGCGGACCAGGGGAAACACAGAAGACAGTACTAGTAATAATAACAAATAAGGAATAAACCAAAATCACAAGGGACCGGAGGAAAACAAAGAGGATGATCACAGAGAAACCAGGAGAGCACAGAAGACAAAACTGATAATAATAATAATAATAATAATAATAATAATAATAATAATAATAGTAATGGGGGGATTATAGAGAACTCAAAATAAACATAAAGCGGGGGCATGATCTGGGACCATGCCCAGATCATGACATTACCCCTCCTCTAAGGAGCGGATTACAGACACCCCTAAAAATACAAAACACACCACAAGGGTGGGAGGAGGGGGACACAGGAATGGCAGGAAGAAACACAAACAGAAATTCACAAGGGAAAAAAAAAACAGAAAAATGTCCAACGGGTTGCTGGCTAAAGTCCCAGGGCCACCACCCTAGAAAGCACGAGAAACCTGGGGTGGAGGGGGGGCAACCAGAGTCCCAGGACCCCCAGGTCAGGGAACATGACGGGTCTGGGGCCTCCCAAAGTCTCTGAGCCACCAGATCGGCAGCGAGCATGATGAGTCAGGGGTCAACCAGAGTCTCTGGACCACCAGACCAAAGAACACAGTGAGTCCGGAGGCCTACCACAGTCCATGGACCACCTGACCAGAGAGCACAGTTTTTCAGGGGTACAACCAAAATCTGTGGCCCACCCAGCCCAGGAGTGAGCACCACCAGAGAGCGGCGGCTGGGGAGTGCAGAGCTCGGGAGATGGCAACAAAGGAGCTCCAAGTTCTGGGAACTGCAGCGGCTGGGGTGCATTGACCTCGGGAGACAGTAGCTGGGGTGCATCAACCACTGAAGATGGCTGCTGAGGAACATCGGCCACCAGAGACGATTGAGGAGCGCAGACCAGGGAGAAAGACAGTGACTGGGAAGCGCCGGTCACAGAGAGAGGTCGCGACTGGGGAGCGCTGACCACGGAGAGAAGCTGTGGTTGAGGGATGTCAACCACAGGGAGAAGCTGTGACTGGGAAACACTGGACACAGAGACTGCTGGAGCTGACGTGTGCACCTCGGGGACAGCTGGAGCTGCAGTGTGCACCTCGGAGTCGCTAGAACTGCAGTGTGCACCTCGGATTCACTGGAGCTGTGGCATGCACCTCGGAGGTGGCTGGAACCGTAGTGTGCACCTCAGAGATGGGTGAAGCTGAATCATGCACTTCAAGGGACCCAAGCAGTGGAGTATGCTCCTCTGGGACAGCTGATGACATGGAGGTCCCCAACCCCTTCAGCGTGGGAGCATCAGCAGTGGAGACAGCCTCGAGCAGAAAGAGAGAGGCAAGGGTAGGTGACAGCACACACACAGGGGTGACAACAGAACCAGGAGGTGGGGGCTCAGCAGCAGAAGGGGGCTGCCGCTGAGACCCTCTTCCAGAACAACGCAAGTAATAATATGTACTTGCCTGTTCCCCTGCTTTGCTGTCGCTGCCAGAGATGAGCCTGGAATGGAGGCTGTGGGTGCTATCTTGAGCGGAGTGAAGAGGCGTGGGAAACTGAGGCACCAGAGCTCAGGGATGCTTTGTCATCGGCGCAGGCTGTGGCCCAGACTGTGGCCCAGACTGTGAGCTCTCCTCCAGCCCATATGGTGGCTGTGGGGTTGGCGAGAGTGGAGTTGGGAGCTGGAGCATGGCGCGGTGGGTGAGATGTCGGGGCGAGGGGATGCTCCATCGTTGGCACAGGTCTCAGCGTTGTAGGTCTGTCTTTCACCATACATCTTCTTAATACATCCCACCTCACCATGAAAACCAGCGCATGTGCACGATCTCTTTACTCCACCTCGGTTCTTCCCACTAATGACTATACAAATGAATAAAAACGCCTCTTCTGTCACTCTTCTGTCAAACAATGATCGTCAATCCTGCGGGAAAGCGCAACATAAGAAAATAATAACTTCATGGAGAGTGACGCTGAGATATTGATAACGGAGGTGGAGGTCAGAAAAAATATTTTATGTTCTGACCCTCCAGACTCAACAATAGATTAGATTAGATTCAACTTCATTGTCAGTTTAAACTGTCAGTATAAACATAAGTTTACTGAGTGGACCATGTTACAATGGCAGATAATACAGCCGGCTCTGACGGAAATAAAATAAAATGATCTGGCATTAAAGTTAAAGTCTACAGATGAATCACTGCTCAATGACAGTGTTGCTGGGGTGATGCAGGGAGGGGGCGGTGCTGACAGGGAAAAAAAAATGCTGTAAAAGAAAGCCCTTGATAATCCGCACACACAGATATGATGTTACTGAGTAAAATAAACAAATAAATAGATAAAGTAAATAAACACCACTGAATACCACTCCGATCTTACAGATGAATTTATACAAATCACAAACCAAATCTGTGTCAGAATCCAAATTACACACGACAGCCAGAAGAAACACATGGAGTTGCACAATATGCTTTTATTTCCAGATTATAACCTCCAAGGTACAGCACGAACTGCACTGGGGATCCTCCTGCTGTCGTTGGGTCAAAATGACTCATTTATGGAAACAGGATCCAGTGGATCCAACAGGATCCATGGCCCCTGACCATGCTCAGAACCTGACACTTGGTGGAGGTATGCACTGTCAGATCATCACCAAAATCACATTGTCTGTTCCCTGTGCCATTACACACCTTTCCTGAAAGGTTCATCAAAATCCATTCATAACTTTTTAATAATAATAATAATAATACATTTTATTTGAGGCGCCTTTCAAGACACTCAAGGACGCCGTACAATAAAAACAAAGAATAAAACATTAAAAAACACATCACAAGTACAGAAAATCACAGAGAATAAGCCTTAGTAAACAAAAAAGTCTTGAGATGAGATTTGAAGGTGGAGAGTGAATTTAAATTCCTGAGGTCCGGTGGGAGGGAGTTCCAGAGGCGGGGGGCGGTGCAACTGAATGATCGAAGGCCCATGGTGGTCATACGTGCAGAAGGGACAATGAGATTGATGGTATTTGATGATCTAAGAGTTCTGGATGGTATATGAACGGAGAGGAGTGCAGCCAAGTATGGGGGGGCGAGGTCATGGAGGGCTTTGTAAGTGAGAAGGATGATTTTATAGTCAATGCGGTGTTTGATGGGAAGCCAATGGAGGTGCTGCAGAACCGGGGTGATATGATGGGTGAATGGAGTTCTAGTAATGATCCGGGCGGCAGCGTTCTGAACCAGTTGAAGTTTTTTAAGCGTTTTGAGGGGGAGACCAGAAAGAAGAGAGTTACAATAATCCAGACGGGAGGTAACAAGAGAATGGACCAGGATAGCGGTGCTGGCAGGGGTGAGGGAGGGACGGAGACGGTTGATGTTACGTAAATGAAAAAATGCTGACCGGGTGACATTATTGATATGGGATTTGTAGGACAGGGTGGTGTCCAGGATTACCCCAAGGTTTTTGACTTGAGGGGAAGGGGAAACAGTAGTATTATCAATAGTGATGGTGATATTGTTTGACTTTGAAATGGTGGATTTTGAACCGACTAAAAGGACTTCTGTTTTATCACTGTTAAGTTTAAGAAAGTTGGAAGAAAACCAGGAGGTGAGTTCATGGAGGCAGTCACAGAGGGAGGTGGAAGGGAGGTTGGAAGTAGGTCTGGAGGAAAGATATAGCTGGGTGTCATCAGCATAACAATGAAATTGAATATTAAATTTACGAAAAATATGACCAATAGGAAGAAGATAAATGATGAAAAGAATTGGTCCAAGAACTGAACCTTGGGGGACACCAGAAGAAATGGATGATGGCTGGGATGTGTATGATTTTAACTGGATGAATTGGGAACGATCAGAAAGGTAGGATGTGAACCAGTTTAAAACAGTACCAGAAAAACCAAGAGATGCCAGTCTATGGAGGAGGATGGGGTGAGAAATGGTATCAAAGGCTGCAGTCAGGTCAAGAAGGATGAGGATGGAGAGGAGCCCAGAGTCTGCTGACATTAACAAATCATTTGTGATTTTAAGAAGGGCCGTTTCTGTGCTGTGGTGGGGACGGAAACCGGACTGGAACTCTTCATAAATATTATTAGAGGAAAGGTAGGAGTGGACTTGGGCTGCTACAGATTTTTCCAAAATCTTAGACAAAAATGGCAGATTGGAGATGGGACGAAGGTTGTTTAGATTGTTGGGATCCAGACCAGGCTTCTTAAGTATAGGGATAATGGCAGCTGTTTTTAGGGGTGAGGGGACTAGACCAGTAGTGAGGGAGGAGTGGATGATATGAGTAATAAGAGGTGCAAGTGAGGACAGAGATGCTTTGACGAGAATGGTTGGAAGGGGATCTAGACGACAGGTAGATGATTTGGATTTGCTTATCAGTTCAGAAATAGCAGTGATGGAGGGAAGAGTAAATGCAGAAAAGGAGAAGGTAGGAGACACAAGAGGAAATGTTGATAAAGAATTGTGAGATATCATTGGGACAAGCTGTTGATGAATATTCTGAATTTTGGAGGTAAAAAATGAAATCAAATTATCACAAAACGCAGGGGAGACCATGTGCGGGGGAAGGGAGTCCGGCGGTTGAGTGATGGTTTTCAGTAAGGAGAATAGAGCCTTAGTGTCATCTTCATATGAACTAATCAAACTGGTGTAGTAAGTGGATTTGGCGTGTTTGCAGCAGTCCTTGTAATGAGTGATATGATTTCGGTACATTTCTTGATGAGCAGTTAAACCAGTTTTCCTAAAGAGACGTTCCAACTGGCGTCCCTTGGCTTTAAGTTGTCTGAGAGCAGGAGTGAACCAGGGTGAAGAACGGGTAAATGTGACTGATCTGGTTTTCAGGGGGGCCAAGTTATTGAGAAGACTCTGAAGACTGTTATTATAGTATGAGACAAGTTCATCAGGACTGGAGAGACTGTCAGGGTGGGGTAGAGAATTAATACCAGCTGAAAGAGTGTCCAGATTAATGTCCTTGATATTACGGAAAGAAATGTCATGGGAGGACTTGTTTTTTAAAAGAACCAGATTAACATCAAAAGAAATTAACAAATGATCAGAAAAGGGAAGCACATCTGTTTTACAACCGGTAGGAATAACACCTAAACAGCAAATTAAATCAAGGGTGCATCCTTTTGAATGAGTTGGAACAGTGATAAACTGTTGAAAACCAAAACTGTTAAGACAGAACATAAAATCCCTGGTAAGGTTATTATTTACATCATCTATGTGTATGTTAAAATCACCAATAATAACTATATTGGGAGAGCATGAAGAAAGCTCAGCCAAAAAAGCTGAAAATCCATTTATGAAGTCCTTGTTAGGCTTTGGTGGACGGTAAATTGCTGCCACAATTGTAGAAACAGGACCAGGCAGCACTGAGACCATAGACTCAAACGAGGAGGAGGCGGGGACAGACACCGGTGAGACTCTTCATTGCTTGCGGGAAAACAACGCGAGACCTCCTCCCCGGCCAGAGTCACGTGATTTGCAATTGTAAACAAACCCAGGCGGATTAGCTTCATTCAAAGAAACGTAGTCATTTGGCTGTTGCCATGTTTCAGTCAAACATAAAAAATCCAACTCACGGTCGACGATGAGATCCTGGACGAGTTGCCCCTTACCAGTCAGCGAGCGGATATTAAGCAGGCCGAAACTTACGGCAGTGTTGGTGTTGACAGCAGGGCTAGTTGACCTAGCCAGGCTAGCTAGCACACTGTGATCAGCAGTCCGACCGGTGTTCCGATGAGGGCGTCTAGACGTGGACCAAATAGACTTTATCTGGTTGGAGTTATCTGAATGATAACTCCGACGAGAGCCCCGGTGGATGCATTTTGGCCGGGGAAAGACAACGATGTCCGGGTGGAGATGAAGCAGAGACGGCGGCGGCCCAGCCTGCAGGAAGCGGAGTCGGAGGACCTCTGCCTCCGAGTACTGGAGGATCCCGGTCACAGGGAGACGGATGAATGACAGGAAAACCCAGGCGAGCACAAACCAGAGGTAAATCACACCAGAAGCGAGAGAAAAATGCATGTTAACTGCGGGTTAACTCCAGTAGCCGATGGTAGCCGATGGTGTAGCAGTAGTTAACTCCGGGTTAGCTTCTACTAACCCGATCAGTAAATAATCAGTTGGTGACTTTAGCAAACTATAATGAGTCACATAGGAATCCAAACAAACAACTGTTTGTTACCAACATTTTTCAGTTATGTTGGTAACAAACAGACAAACCAACCAACACCGGCAAAAACATAACCTCCTTGGCGAAGGAAATAAAAGGAGAAAATTAATAACAGATGAGATGTAAATGTAATTTAAAATATTAAAAAAGAGATGGTCCTGTCTTTGTGGTCATTATACTGTATCTACACTATAGACTTTAATTCAATTCAACTTTATTTATCTAAGATAAGATAAGATAAGATAAGATAAGCCTTTATTAGTCCCACAACGGGGAAATTCCAGGATTGCAACAGCACAGGGATAGCAACACTCAGAGCAACAATCAGAAGGCAAGAAAAAAAACAAGCAAGCAAGAGCAGCTAATAAACATATGTACGTATTACTATAAAATATATATATATACACACACACACAGACACACAGTGCAGAGCATTGTAGCTGGATGGAATAAATATATGAATATATGAACACACAGTGCAGAGCATTGTAGCTAGATGGAATAAATATGTAAATATATAAACACCCACAGTACGGAGCATTGCAGCTAGGTGGAATAAATATGCAAGTATATAAACACACACAGTGCGGAGCAATGTAGCTAGATGGAATAATATGTAGATATATAAATATATAAACACACCCAGTGCTGAGCATTGTAGCTAGATGGAATAAATATGCAAATATATAAACACACACAGTGCAGAGCATTGTTGCTAGATGGAATGAAACAGCATAACCGTCTACTTAGTTATCCTACATGGTATGATTATGTGCCCATACATATTCTCACCCTCCATAGCGACCGGTATGTTCCTAGTTGTATGCCGGAGGGGACCATTGTATAAGTCTATTGCATCTTTTGCATTCAAAAAACTATTAGTTTGTTACGTCTTTTTGCTATCTCTGCGAGCAGCCCTGCTTAGGTTGTACAGTCTGACAGCCGTTGGTAGGAAGGACCTACGAAACCTCTCGGTTGTGCACCTGGGATGATGTAGTCTGCTGCTAAATGAGCTCCTCAGTGCATTCAGTATGTCCTGCATAGGGTGGAACTCGGACTCCAGCAGAGATGACAGTTTAGCCACCGTCCTTCTCTCTCCTATCTCTCTCCTATATAGCACCATTTCACAACAACAGTTATCTCATAGCACTTTCAACCGTAGGGGAAACCCCAACAACTGCAGAAAGACCCCAGCAATCAGGCGATCCCCTGTGAGCAAGCGCCTGGCAAAGGTGGAGAGGAAAAACTCCCTTTAAACAGGAAGAAACCTCCAGCAGAACCAGGCTCAGGGAGGGGCAGTCATCTGCTGTGACTGGCTGGGGGGTGAGGGGACAGAGAAGATGAAAAGAACAGACATGTAGAGAGCAAACAGCACGATGGGGACTCAATCTATGGGAGAGAACAAACAAATGTTAATGACCAGCCCCCCCCCCCCCCAAAAAAAAAATTCATTTACAGTGAAAAAAGGAGTGAAGCCCAGTGTATTATTGGAGGTCCCCGGCTGTCTAACATGATTAGCAGCATAACTAAGGGAGGGTTCAGAGACACATGATCCCTCCCTAATTGTAGGCTATATCAAAAAGGAAGGTTTTAACCCTATTCTTAAAAACAGATCGAGTCTGACGGCCAAATTCAGATTGGCAGCTGGTTCCACAGGAGAGGAGCTTGATAACTGAAGGATCTGCCTCCCATTGTACTTTTGGAGATTAAGATAAGATAAGCCTTTATTAGTCCCACAATGGGGAAATTCCAGGATTGCAGCAGCACAGGGATAGCAACACTCAGAGCAATAATTTAGAAGATAAGAAAATAAGAGCAGTGAATATACATATGTACATATAAATATATAAATACACAGTGTGGAGCATTGTAGCTAGATGGAATAAACAGCATAACCATCTATTTAGTTACCCCACATAGTATGAATATGTACCCGTACACATTGTCACCCTCCATAGCGACTGATATTGTCCTAGTTGTATACTGGAGGGGACCATTTGTGTAAGTCTGTTGCGTCTTTTGCATTCAATACTATTAGGTCGTCACATTTTCTTTTGCTATCTTTGCAAGCAGCCCTGCTTAGGTTATACAGTCTGACAGCCGTAGGTAGGAAGGACCTGCGAAACATCTCGGTCGCACACCTAGGATGATGTAGCCTACTGCTAAATGAGCTCCTCAGTGCGTTCAGTATGTCCTGCATAGGGTGGGACTCGGACTCCAGCAGAGATGACAGTTTAGCCACCATCCTTCTCTCCCCTATCTCCTTCACTGGGTCAAGGCGTTGCCCCAGGACAGAGCAAGCTTTCTTGATTAGTTTGTTCAGTCTCTTCCTATCAGCTGCTGTGATGCCACTGCCCCAGCAGACCACCCCAAAAGTGATGGCTGATGCCACCACCGAATCGTAGAAGGTCTTCAGGAGCACTCCTTGTACACCAAAAGACCTGAGCCTCCTCAGTAGGAACAGCCTGCGCTGTCCCTTCTTGTAGAGTGCATAGGTATTGTGTGACCAGTCTAGTTTATTGTTCAAATGACCACCTAGGTACTTGTAGGATGTCACCATCTCAATGTCTGTTCCCTGGATGTTTACTGGTGCTGTGAGGGGTTGTCCTTGCCTGCGGCAATCCACCACCAGCTCCTTAGTTTTTTTTGCGTTGATCTGGAGGCAGTTCCGATGGCACCAGTCCACGAAGTCCTGGATAAATCCTCTGTACTCAGCTTCATCTCCGTTGGAGATGAGACCAACGATCGCAGAGTCATCAGAGAACTTCTGTAGATGGCAGTGTGTTGTGTTGTGTGAGAAATCTGCAGTATAAAGGGTGAACAGGAAGGGAGCCAAAACCGTTCCCTGGAGGGCCCCCATGCTGCCGATGATCGTGTCGGACACACAATCCCGGGTTCTCACAAACTGTGGCCAGTTTGTGAGGTAGTCCAGGGTCCACAATGACAGGTGCTGGTCCACCCCTGCGCACAGCTGCTTGTCCCTCAGGATTATCGGTTGGATAGTGTTAAAAGCACTAGAGAAGTCAAAGAACATGATCCTCACCGCGTTCCCAGACTTCTCCAGGTGGGACAGGGAACGGTGAAGGAGGAAGATCACTGCATCCTCCACCCCAATGCCATGCTGGTAGGCGAACTGGAGTGGATCCATCGCTGGTCCCACCAGGGGGTGGAGGTGAGCAAGGAGCAGTCTCTCCAGCAGATTCTAGGTATTACAAGTAATCCAGCATTTTGGGAGCGTAGTGCTCTGTTAGGATAATACGGTAGTATCAGATCTTTTAAATAAAAAGGGGCCTGATTGTTTAGAGCTTTGAAAGTGAGAAGAAGGATTTTAAACTTAATTCTAAACTCTATGGGAAGCCAATGAAGGGAGGCCAGAACCGGAGAGATATGATCTGTTTTTCTAGTACCTGTTAAAACTCTTGTTGCAGCATTTTGGATCAAATGAAGACTTTTTAAAGATGTTTTAGGACAACCTGATAAAAAAAAGTTACAATAATCTAATCTAGAGCTAACAAAAGCATGGATCAGTTTCTCAGCATCACTCTGAGACAAGATGCTCCTAATCTTGGCAATACTACGCAAATGATAGAAGGCAGTCTTAGAAACAAATTTAATATGTGAATTGAAAAACAGATCTTGATCAAAAATAACTCCAAGGCTCCTCGCAGAGCTATTAAGAGAAAGAGTAACTGCATCCAAACTAAAAGTTTGATTTGGAAAGGTATTTCTAAGGTTTTTTGGACCAACAAGAATGACTTCAGTCTTATCTGAATTTAATAGCAGGAAATTACAAGTCATCCAAGTTTTGATTTCCTTAAGACAGGCTTCTAACTTGGCTAATTGATTACCATCATCTGGCTTCATTGACAGGTATAGTTATGTGTCATCTGCATAACAATGAAAATGTATACAGTGCTTTCTAATAATGTTGCCTAACGGAAGCATATATAAACTAAAAAGAGTAGGGCCTAGCACAGATCCCTGTGGAACTCCATGACTGAGCTTTGAGTTGAAAGAAAACTCATTATTGACATGAACCGGGATTTGAACCCCTGCCCACCGGAGTGGTGGCTCAGTTGGTAGAGCATCCGCCCCACACCCGGGAGGCAGGGGTTCAAATCCCGGCCGGGTCATGCCGAAGACCATATAAAAAAAAGCGGAACTTCCTGCCATCCAGCTTGGTGCTCAGCAATAATGGAATGGAGGAGGGAAATCTGTGGCGGCGCCTTGCATGGCAGCGACCCCTCTGATTCTATATATGGTTGTGTATGTGATTAACACAGTAGACAGGAGAAACACAATTTCATTCTACTGTACATGATTAGCTGTATGGATAGAATGACAATAAAGGGTGATTATTATTATTATTATTATTATTATTATTAACAAACTGGAACCTATCAGATAAATAAGATCTTAACCACTGCAACGAAGTTCCATGAAGTAGAATATTATGATCGATAGTATCAAAAGCTGCACTAAGGTCTAAAAGGACAAGTACAGAAACAAGTCCATTATCAGATGCGATGAGGAGGTCATTAGTGACCTTCACTAAGGCCATTTCAGTACTATGATGGATTCTAAACCCAGGATTCTAAACATGATTAAAGGTTTGCTTTAAAACTTTTAAGCGTTTTAAAGCAAATGTAGTATATGGGGTTATACAGCTGAAACCAGAAGTTTACATGCACTGTATAAAAAGATACAGAAGCTTTTTTCTCCTCACTGTCTGACATCAAATCAGGCTAAACTTTTCCTGTTTTGGGATAGATAGATAAGATAGAAATATAGATGTACTTTATTGATCCCAAACTGGGAAATTACAGTGTAACAGCAGCATGACAGTAGACAACCAAATACAGAAACACACACAAAGGGATTACCCATGGAAAGTAAAACTAACACGACTATAAAACCTATATACATCATAGCTTAATACAGTGGGGTAAAAAAGTATTTAGTCAGCCACCAATTGTGCAAGTTCTCCCACTTAAAAGATGAGAGAGGTCTCCAATTTTCATCATAGGTATACCTCAACTATAAGAGACAAAATGAGAAAAAAAAAATCCTGAAAATCACATTGAAGGATTTTTAATGAATTAATTGGTAAATTCCTCAGTAAAATAAGTATTTGGTCAATAACAAAAGTTCATCTCAATACTTTGTTATATACCCTTTGTTGGCAATGACAGAGGTCAAACATTTTCTGTAAGTTTTCACAAGGTTTTCGCACACACTGTTGCTGGTATTTTGGCACATTCCTCCATGCAGATCTCCTCTAGAGCAGTGATGTTTTGGGGCTGTCGCTGGCCAACACAAACTTTCAACTCCCTCCAAAGATTTTCTATGGGGTTGAAATCTGGAGACTGGCTAGGCCACTCCAGGACCTTGAAATGCTTCTTACGAAGCCACTCCTTCGTTGCCCGGGCGGTGTGTTTGGGATCATTGTCATGCTGAAAGACCCAGCCACGTTTCATCTTCAATGCCCTTGCTGGTGGAAGGAGGTTTTCACGCAAAATCTCACGATACATGGCCCCATTCATTCTTTCCTTTACACGGATCAGTCGTCCTGGTCCCTTTGCAAAAAAACAGCCCCAAAGTATGATGTTTCCACCCCCATGCTTCACAGTAGGTATGGTGTTCTTTCTCCTCCAAACACGACAAGTTGAGTTTTTACCAAAAAATTCTATTTTGGTTTCATCTGACCATATGACATTCTCCCAGTCCTCTTCTGGATCATCCAAATGCTCTCTAGCAAACTTCAGACGGGCCTGGACATGTACTGGCTTAAGCAGGGGGACACGTCCAGCACTGCAGGATTTGAGTCCCCGGCGGCGTAGTGTGTTTCTGATGTAGCCTTTGTTACTTTGGTCCCAGCTCTCTGCAGGTTATTTACTAGGTCCCCCCATGTGGTTCTGGGATTTTTGCTCACCGTTCTCGTGATAATTTTGACCCCATGGGGTGAGACCTTGCGTGGAGCCCCAGATCGAGGGAGATTATCAGTGGTCTTGTATGTCATCCATTTTCTAATAATTGCTCCCACAGTTGATTTCTTCACACCAAGCTGCTTACCTATTGCAGATTCAGTCTTCCCAGCCTGGTGCAGGTCTACAATTTTGTTTCTGGTGTCCTTTGACAGCTCTTTGGTCTTGGCCATAGTGGAGTTTGGAGTCTGACTGTTTGAGGTTGTGGACAGGTGTCTTTTATACTGATAACGAGTTCAAACAGGTTCCATTAATACAGGTAACAAGTGGAGGACAGAGGAGCCTCTTAAAGAAGAAGTTACAGGTCTGTGACAGCCAGAAATCTTGCTTGTTTGTAGGTGACCAAATACTTATTTTACTGAGGAATTTACCAATTAATTCATTAAAAATCCTTCAATGTGATTTTCTGGATTTTTTTTTCCTCATTTTTCTCTCATAGTTGAGGTATACCTATGATGAAAATTGGAGACCTCTCTCATCTTTTAAGTGGGAGAACTTGCACAATTAGTGGCTGACTAAATACTTTTTTGCCCCACTGTATATGATGACCCGTATAAACACATGAATCATCCCATTGCACAAAGAAGGACTATCAGGAGCAGAGTGAAAATGTGAGGTACCAGTTAGTCTGTAAGGTGCAGTGTAGCAGCATAGCTATGACCAGAATACAACATCATAGTCAGTTATTGTACAGTGAAATTGCATGTGGCAGGAAAGATTTCCTGTACCTGGCTGTTCGACAGTGAAGCTGTAGTAGTCTACTGGAGAAAGTGCTTCGCTGTCTATCTAGTGTGTGGTGGAGGGGGTGATCAGGATTGTCCATGATGGATCGCAGTTTATTTAGTGTTCTCCTCTCCATCACTGTCTCAAAGGTCTCCGGTCTGAGACCAGTTACAGAGCCAGCCCTCTTTATAATCTTGTCAAGTCTGTTGGTATCTCTGGCCCTGATACTGCTACCCCAACAGACAGCAGCAAAGAAGATGGTGCTGGTGACAACAGTCTGGTAGAAAAGCTCCAGCATCCTGCTGCACACGTTGAAGGATCTCAGTTTTCTCAGGAAGTAGAGTCTGCTCATCCCCTTCTTGTGCGCAGCATCGGTGTTGGATCTCCAGTCCAACCCGCTGCTGATCCTGACACCCAGATATTTGTAGTCCTCAACCACTCCCACATCCTCCCCCCTAATCTGCAGTAGCTGAGAAGGAGTCTTCCTCTTCCTGAAGTCAATCACCATCTCTCTGGTCTTGATGACATTCAACCTCAGGTGATTCTGCTCCGTCCACTCCACAAATCTGTCTACCAGTGCCCTGTACTCCCCTTCCTCTCCTCCTCTTATACACCCAACAACAGCTGAGTCGTCAGAGAATTTCTGCAGGTGGCATGACTCAGTGTTGTACTGAAAGTCAGTGGTGTATAAGGTAAAAAGAAAAGGAGAGAGCACAGTCCCCTGTGGAGCTCCCGTATCACTAGCCACCCCTCCAGACAAGACACTGCCCAGCTGGAAAAACTGTGGTCTGCCTGTCAGCTAGTCAGTAATCCAGGAGATCACAGAGTTGTCAACCCCCATCACCCGCAGCTTCTCACCCAGCAGCAGTGGCTGGATGGTGTTAAAGGCACTGGAGAAATCAAAAAAAGTGATTCTCACAGTGTCTCCTCCACAATCCAGGTGCAGATGGGCTCGTTGCAGCAGGTAGATGACAGCATCTTCAACTCCTAAATGGGGCTGATATGCAAACTGCAGAGGGTCCAGCCACGTCTTCACCTGCGGCCTCAGGTGGGCTAAGACCAGTCTCTCCAGGACCTTCATCACATGAGATGTGAGGGCAACTGGTCGGTAGTCATTCAGGTCCGATGGAGGTGACTTCTTGGGGACAGGAACCAGGCAGGATGTCTTCCACAACACCGGTACTCTCTCCAGACTCAGGCTCAAGTTGTACAGGTGTTTCAGTACTGGAGCTAGTTGGTTGGCACAGGTACTCAGGGTCCTTGCGGAGATGCCATCAGGGCCTGAAGCCTTCCGCTGACGGAGTCTCTCCAGCTGTTTCTCCACCTGATCTGTAGTCAACGTGAAGTGAGCGAGGGTCCTGGTGCCCCCTGAGGAGGAGGAGGGGGGAGATGGAGAGAGGTTCTGCACAGGAGGGTGGGTGGGGAGGGGTGAGTAGGGGTCTGGTTGTGTTGCTGGGGTGACAGACTGTGAGTTGAACCTATTAAAAAACAGATTCATTTCCTCAGCTCTCTCCTGGCTCCCAGATGGCTGCCCGAATCTCCCCTTGCACCCAGTTATTTGTTTCATTCCCTCCCACACATCTTTAGTGTTGTTTTGCCTGAGTTTATCTTCCAACTTCCTCCTGTAATTGTCCTTGCACCTCCTCAGCATCTCTCTCAGCTCATGCTGCACTCCCCTCAGCTTCTCCTTGTCTCCAGCCCTAAAAGCTCTCTTCTTTTTGTTCAGAAGTGCTTTCAGGTCACTGGTGACCCATGGTCTGTTGTTGGAGAAGCAGTGTACAGTCTGAGCTGGCATGGTCATGTCTTCACAGAATCTAATGTATTCTGTGATGCAGTCGGTCATATTGTCTATGTCCACCCCATGTGGTTCACAGAGTACGCTCCAGTTCGTCGTCTCGAAGCAGTCCTGCAGTGCATCAGCAGCCTCCTGTGTACACCTCCTCACAGCCCGTGTATAAGCAGGCTGCCTTTGCACAAGGGGAACGTACTTGGGTGTTAACATGACCATGCAGTGATCTGATTTACCAATGGGGGATAGAGCTGTGGCACTATATGCATCACTGACAATGGCATACAGTAAATCCAGTGTTTTGTTCTCTCTGGTGGGACAGTCAACAAACTGGTGAAAGTTTGGTAGAGTTTTTCCCACTGAGACATGGTTAAAATCACCTGTGATGGCCATAAATGTATCTGGGTGCTTCTTCAGTAATGTGGCCGCAGTGGAGCCGATGACGTCACAGGCCACCACTGCGTCAGCTGACGGAGGGACGTAGACGATAACAATTAAAGCGCACTTCATTTCTCGCAGCATATAATAAGGTCTTCTTGTTTGTTTCTGTTCGTCAATTGTGTGTCTGCCTGCTCTTACACCCGTGAAGAGCTACTAAATATCAGGACTCTCACTCCTACGGACCTTCTCCCAGTTTTTTTAGCTCCTGCCGCCGATCTGATTCATTGTTTGGCTCAAAAAGTAAGACGGCGAAAAAGAGGAAAGCGAGGGGGGGTTCTCGCTCGGCTTCGAAGGAGAGGCACGCGAACACCCTTGCCTGGCATATTTCTATCCAACGCCAATTCTCTCTCGAACAAGGTAGAAGAATTAAGACTGCTGATGCAATTTAAGGACCTCGCTTCCTCGTCTGTCATCTGTTTCTCTGAGACCTGGCTTAAAGGGAACATACCGGACAGCGCGATCAGCCTCGAGGGATTTCAGCTGTTTCGTGCTGATCGCGTCACAGAGCTCTCCAGTAAGTCTATTGGAGGTGGAGTCTGCTTCTACATTAACAGCAGCTGGTGCTCTGATGTAACGGTGATTTCACAACACTGTTCTCCCGACCTAGAATTTCTCTCTATTAACTGCAAGCCATTTTATTCCCCGCGGGAGTTCGCTTCTTTCGTATTGATCGCTGTGTACGCCCCTCCCGACGCGGACGCGCGCGAGGCTTAGCGCGCGCTCGCAGATCACATCCAACATGCAGAGCGGACTTTCCCAGACTCCTTGGTTATTGTGGTAGGCAACTTTAACCAGAGCAATCTGAGTCACGAGCTCCCCCGATACAAACAGTTTATTAAATGTCCAACCAGAGGTGAGAACACACTAGATCACTGTTACACTACAGTGAAGGACGCGTATCGCGCTGTTCCCCGCGCTGCGCTCGGACTATCTGATCACGTGATGGTCCACCTCATTCCCACATACAGACAGAGACTGAAGCTCACTAAACCTGTTGTGACCACCACGAAGAAATTAACCAGTGAAGCTGGAGAGAAACTGAACACATGCATGGAAATAACTGACTGGGACATGTTTAAAGGAGCCACACATGATCTTAATGAGTACACAGACACTGTGAACTCATATATCAACTTTTGTGAGGAGAGCATTCTCCCATCGCGCACCAGGGTGAGGTACTCTAATGATAAGCCCTGGTTCACTGCCAAGCTCAGACAGATCAGGAAGGAGAAGGAAGCAGCGTTGAAAAGTGGAGACAGGGACTGCTACAGGGAGGTTAAATATCGGTTTAAGAGAGAGCTGAAGAAAGCTAAATCTGTGTATTCTGAGAGACTTCAGCAGCAGTTCACTGCTAATGACTCGGCTTCTGTGTGGAGAGGACTGAGGCAAATCACCAACTATCGGCCTCTGGCTTCCAAAGGTCAGGATGACAAAGCCCTTTGTCAAAAACTGTCCCAACATTACGCCCGTTTTGACATCTCGTCAGCTGTGTCCAACTCCCCCACTCCACCCAGCTCGACTGCCTCCTCGGCCCCTAATACATCAAAAGCGGTCCCCCCCTCCTCCTCCCCCCCCCCCCTGCCCTTGTCATCAGTGAGCAGGACGTGCACAGACAGTTCTCCAGACTGAACCCGCGCAAGGCCCCCGGTCCGGACGGCGTGTCTCCCTCCACCCTGAGACACTGTGCGAAAGAGCTGGCTCCTGTCTTCACAGACATTTTTAACACCTCCCTTAAGCAATGCCACGTGCCGACCTGCCTCAAATCCTCCACCATCATCCCTGTCCCCAAGAAGCCACGGATTACTGGACTTAACGACTACAGACCTGTAGCGCTCACCTCTGTAGTCATGAAGTCCTTTGAGCGCCTGGTCCTGTCCCACCTCAAGTCCATCACCACTCCCCTCCTGGACCCGCTGCAGTTTGCCTACCGTGCCAACAGGTCTGTGGACGATGCAGTCAACCTGGCCCTCCACTCCATCCTGCAGCACCTGGACTCCCCGGGAACCTATGCCAGGATCCTGTTTGTGGACTTCAGCTCTGCATTCAACACCATCCGCCCCGCTCTGCTCCAGGACAAGCTGTCCCTGCTCGGCGTGCCTGACTCCCTCTGCAGGTGGATCACCGACTTCCTGACAGACCGGAGGCAGCATGTGCGGCTGGGGAAGTCTGTCTCAGACTCTGTTAGCATCAGCATCGGATCACCCCAGGGCTGTGTACTCTCCCTCCTACTCTTCTCCCTTTATACCAACTCCTGCACCTCCTCCCACCAGTCTGTTAAGCTGATCAAGTTTGCTGACGACACCACCCTCATCGGGCTCATCTCCAACGGCGACGAGTCTGTCTACAGGAAAGAGGTGGCCCAGCTGGTGTCCTGGTGCAGCCACAACAACCTGCAGCTGAACGCTCTGAAGACAGCGGAGATGATTGTGGACTTCAGAAAAGTCACAACCCCCCTGCCCCCCCCCTCACCATCACAGGCTCTCCCATCACCATTGCAGATTCCTTCCGCTTCTTGGGCACCACCATCACCCGGGACCTCAAATGGGAGCCAACCATCAGCTCCCTCATCAAAAAGGCCCAGCAGAGGATGTTCTTTCTGCGGCAGCTGAGGGAGCTCAAGCTACCCACCAAGATGTTAGTGCAGTTCTACACGGCCTTCATCGAGTCCATCCTCACCTCCTCCATAACCGTGTGGTACACAGGAGCCACTGTCAGGGACAGACTAAGGCTGCAGCGCGTCGTGCGCACTGCTGAGAAGGTGATCGGCTGCAAGCTCCCATCTCTCCAGGACCTGTACATCTCCAGGACCCGGAGGCGTGCAGGCCGGATCATAGCCGATCCTTCACACCCTGGTCACGTACTGTTTGCCCCCCTCCCCTCAGGTAGAAGACTTCGGTCCATTCAGACTAAAACCTCCCGGCACATGAACAGCTTTTTCCCCTCTGCCATCAGACTGCTGAATATTAAGTGACTTATTGACTCTCGTGCACTATATACAGCAGCTCAACCAGACTCATGTCATTCATCACTGTTTTTCTGTTGCATTATCGACTGCACTATGTGGTACTCCACATTATCTGCTACTTGCTAATTTATTTAAAACTGCTTTGACTAGTATTACTCATTATTATTATTACTTATTATTCTACACTTATTGCATGTTTTTAGTTTTTTAGTTTTTTAGTTTATCTCTTTATCTTATCATGTCTTTAATGTTGCAGCATTGCACCGAGACAAATTCCTAGTTTGTGTACTACATGAACAATGGCAATAAATCTGATTCTGATTCTGATTCTGGTCTCATTCTGACAGCCAACAGTTCAATGTCCGGGCTGCAGCACTTTTCCTTCACATAAATGTGTCTAGGATGACACCATCATTCATTAACAAGAAGTGCCACTCCTCCTCCTCTCTTTTTCCTGCTGCTTATCACGTCTCTGTCCCCCCGTATAGTCTTGAAGCCAGGTATCACTATGTTTACATCCGGGATCTGTGAGACTAACCACGTCTCCGTAAAACACATGAAACTACACTCACGATACTCCTTTTGCGTCCTGACCAGCGCTGTAAGCTCATCTGTTTTATTTCCCAGCGATCGCACGTTCCCGGTGATGATCATTGGTACAGCCGGCTTATACTTCCTCCTCATCCTCCACACCCTCGCTCCAGCCCTTCACCCGCGGTGTCTCCTCTTCAGCTCATCCGGGATGAGGGGCTTCACTGCTGGCTGCAGCGCTCCAGGCTCCGGCCTCCTCAGCGCAATCAGCTGTTTGCGTGTATAAACAATGTGTCCACCCCACCTCTGTTGATCTCCATCGCCCGAGGAAGAGAAAAGAAAAGAAAACTAGAGAAAGACCTGGCTAAAATAGAGAAAAAAGTTGGTCCATTCTTAGTCCGAGTATTCCTACAGAGCCCTGGTTACTAAGAGACACACTATATACAGGAATAAACAGATAGAAACACAAAGACACGAGAGAGTTGCTGCTGGTACGGCCGCCCTGCCTCCGGCGCCATTAAAACAAACAAACAAAAAAAAAGGTTTAGTTAGGATTACCATAATTTTATATTTCCTTAATAATTTTTAGAGAATTTTTTATTACTTTCTTCCAAGTCAGAAATTTCTATCCATCTCCTCAGTATTTATCATTGCCTTTAAACTGTCTGACTTGGGTCAAGCGTTTTGTGTCTCCTTCCACAAGCTTCTCACAGCAGTTGCTGGAATTTTGGCCCGTTCCTCCTGACAGAGCTGGTGGAAGTGAGTCAGGTTTGTAGGCCGCCTTGCTCTCTCACGTCTTTTCAACTCTGACCACAAATTTTCTATGGGACTGAGATCAGGGCTTTGTGATGGCCACTCCAAAACATTGACTTTGTTGGCCTTAAACCACTTTGTAACTAATTTGGCAGCATGATGAGGATCACTGTCCATCTCGAAGACCCATTTGCACCCAAGCTTTAACTTCCTGGCTGATGTCTTGAGATGTTGCTTCAATATTCAGTCCCTCCAGGATTTCGCAGGCTGTTTTTGTGATTGTTGCTGCACAAAAAGCCACTGAAAGTTGTGTGAGGAAGTACAGATTTTAAAGTAGCTGTTTTTTCAATAGTTTTCAATGATTCTATTCTATGAAACACCACAAGAAAAGCACAGGGTTGCCAAAAATTTCCTGTTAAACAGTGATTTATTTAGGATTAAATGCTCAGTAAAATTGTCAAAACATGACCAACATTGTATTCTGGTGGAGAACTTAAAATAAAAAAGATAAATAAAAGAATTAGCAATTATAAACTGCACTGACTGCACGTTAGAGTATGAGGCAAATTATGGCAGCACCTTCTTGAATCTTGAATTTGAAAACTAAGACCCCTGAAAAATTTGAGGTCCGTCTCTCCCACTTTTGTGAACTCAACTCCTCCTATAGCTTTGTTACCTCCGCCAAAGAGGTAATGTAATTGGGGTGGGTTGTCTGTTTGTTAGCAGGATTACACAAAATCCTGCACCGCCAGAGGTGGTCCTTGGGCGAGAGGGGAACCCATTACATTTTGGTGATGATCCAAGAAGGTATACCTCCAGTAAGGCTCTTATCTTCTCACACTGTGTTAGCAAGAATCCTCGGAAACTACTGCACAGACTTCGATGCGATTTTCACCAGAACTGGCTCGTAGCCTGCACACGAACCCATTACATTTTGGAGGTGATTCATGAAAGTCAGAAGGAGCCTTGGCGGAGGTATATGCTCTAAGAGTGCTTTTCTAATTCCAAATGTTTTAAAACTTGGTACCATGGTTTGATATACTCTGATGATGCGCATATTGCAATTTGACTTTCATCAGATGACCCTGAGGTCAAAAGTCAGAGGTCAGATTTTCCCTAAATCTTCTTAAATCTTCTCTATCATCTATGGCACCGTAAAGAAAGACGGCTGTAAAAGCAGCAGCTCCCGTGTCTTTGTGTTTTTATTAGCTTATTCTTGTAAATAGTGTGTTTCTTTTCATCAGGGCTCAGTAGGAAGACTCAGATTAACGACTGGACCAAGTTTTTTCTATTTCAGTCTTGTTTTTTCTTTTCTTTTTCTTCCTAGGGGCAATGGAGAACAACAGAGGTGGGGCGAACGCACTGTTAACACACGCAACCAGCTGATTCTGCTAAGGAGGCCAGCGCTGTTGCCCGGAGCGAAGTTCCTCATCCCAGATGAGCTGAATAGAAGATGCCGCAGGCAAAGGGCTGGAGCCAAGGTGAGGAGGAGCAGGAGGAAGCATAAGCCGGCTGTACCGATGTTCATCATGGAGTAACGTGAGGTCGCTGGGAAACAAGGTGGATGAGCTCACAGTGCGGGTCAGGACGCAAAGGGAATATCGTGAGTGCCACAGCTCTACCCCCACTTGGCAGATCCGATCACAACCTGGTTTGTTATCACCCAAGTACATTCCCCTTGTGCAAAGGTGGCCTGCTTATACACGGACTGTGAGGAGGTGGACACAGGAGGCTGTTGGTGCACTACAGGACTGCTTCGAGACAACGGACTGGGATGTACTCTGTGAACCACATGGGGTGGACATAGACAATATGACCAACTGCATCACAGAATACATCAGAGTCTGTGAAAACACAACCATGCCACCTCAGACTGCGCATTGTTTCCCCAACAACAAACCATAAATCACCAGTGACCTGAAAGCACTTCTGAACAAGAATAGGAGGGCTTTTAGGTTTGGAGACAGGGAGGAACTGAGGACAGTGCAGCGTGAACTGAGAGAGATGCTGAGGAGGTGTAATGACAATTACAGAAGGAAGCTGGAGGATAAACTCTGGCAAAGCAATATGAAGAATGTGTGGACGGGAATGAAACACATTCACTGTCTGTCTCTCCCCTGACACTGGGTGTCAGGGGAGAGACAGACATCAAAGAGCCTTGAGACAGCCAATGAGCTGAACCATTTTTTTAGTAGGTTCAACTCATCGTCTGTCACCCCCACAACAAAGCCAGACCCCCACGCACCCTTCCCCCCCATGTGCAGCACCTTTCTCTCTCCCCTCCCCCTCCTCTGGGAATACCCCTCTCCACCCACATAACTGTGACTACAGACCAGGTTAAGAAACAGCTGGAGAGACTCCTTCAGTGGAAGGCTGCGGGCCCTGATGGCATCTCTGCCAGGATCCTGAGGACCTGTGCCAACCAGCTAGCACCAGTACTGAAACACCTGTACAACCTGAGCTTGAGTCTGGAGAGAGTGCTGGTGCTGTGGAAGACATCCTGCCTGGTTTCTGACCCCAAGAAGTCATCTGATCTGAATCAGTCCATCAGTCCATCTGACCTGAATGACTATCGACCAGTTGCCCTCACATCTCATGTGATGAAGGTCCTGGAGAGACTGGTCTAAGCCCACCTGAGGCCGCAAGTGAAGATGTGGCTGGACCCCCTACAGTTTGCAAATCAGCCCCATTTAGAAGTTGAAGACACTGTCATCTACCTGCTGCATCGAGCCCATTTGCACCTGGATGGTGGAGGAGACACTGTGAGAATCACATTCTTTGATTTCTCCAGAGTAATCTGGAGAAATCAAAGATTTCAAAAAACCTAATAGTTTTTTGAATGCAAAAGATGCAATAGACTTACACAATGGTCCCCTCCGGCATACAACTAGGAAAATACCGGTAGCTACGGAGGGTGAGAATATGTATGGGCACATAATCATACCATGTAGGATAACTAAGTAGACGGTTGTGCTGTTTCATCCCATCTAGCAACAATGCTCTGCACTGTGTGTGTTTATACATTTACATATTTATTCCATCCAGCTACAATGCTCCGCACTGGGTGTGTTTATGTTTATGTTTATATTTATATATCTATATATTCATTCCATCTAGCTACATTGCTCCGCACTGTGTTTATACATTTACATATTTATTCCATCTAGCTGCAATGCTCCGTACTGTGTGTTTATATACTCATATATTTATCCCATCCAGCTACAATGCTCTACACTGTGTGTCTGTGTATATATATATATATATTTATAGTAATATGTACATATGTATATTAGCTGCTCTTGCTTGCTTGCTTTTTTTTTTTTTTTCTTGCCTTCTGATAGTTGCTCTGAGTGTTGCTATCCCTGTGCTGTTGCAATCCTGGAATTTCCCCGTTGTGGGACTAATAAAGGCTTATCTTATCTTATCTTATCTTAGTATTCAACACCATTCAGCCACTGCTGCTGGGTGAGAAGCTGCGGGGAATGGGATCAACAGCTCTGTGATCTCCTGGATTAACACCACCTGGGGCCTGACTACCTGACAGGCAGGCCACAGTTTGTCCGGGTGGGCAGTGTCTTGGCTGATGTGGTGGTTTGTGATGCAGGAGTTAGACTTAGACTTAACTTTATTAATCCCTTTGGGATAACTCCCTCTGGGAAATTTAAAATTTCCAGCAGCACATAAAAGGAGCATCCAGATCAGAAAAGCAAAAAAGAAAAAATAAACACAATATAAATACAGGGCTAAATATGGCTTGTACAAGTATGATCAAGTTAAAGTTATTACACTATGAATGCCCTCAGGCCGGAGACCTTTGAGACTGTGGTGGAGTGGAGGACACTAAATAAACTGTGATTCGTCATGGACAATCCTGATCACCCCCTCCACCACACACTGGGCAGACAGCAGAGCACTTTCTCCAGCAGACTGCTACAGCTTCGCTGTCAAACGGTCAGGTACAGGAAATCTTTCCTGCCACATGCAATTTCACTGTACAATAACTCACTCTAATGTTTTATTCTGGTCATAACTATGCTGCCATACTGCACCTTACAGTCTAATTAGTACCTCACATTTCACCCTGGGCCTGATAGTGCTGCATTGTACAGCGGGTATGATTCATGTATCTATACGGGTCACCATCTATTCATCTACAATGCATATAAGTTATTTCGGCAGTTTTACTTTCCTGGGTAATTCCTTTGTCTACTATGCTGTGTGTATTTCTGTCGTTTTGGTCGTCTACTGTCATGCTGCTGTTAAACTGTAATTTCTCAGTTTTGGGATCAATCAATCAATCAATCTATCTATCTATCTATCTAATACAACAACTACTGAAAGAAATGATGTAGGCTTTTCAAATTGATACAGTAGTTGTATCTATGACATATCTTGGACAATTTACACCCTTACCTGACGATGGGTTTGGGGTCAGAAGGTCAAAGTTAACATTCCATTTGCACTATGGTAAATGCAAAATTTACTATTGCTATAAAACAAGTAAAGCTCGGACCACCAAACCTGCTACACAGGTTCATCTCAGGATCCTGCCTTACATCTATGGGTTGTATACTTTGTTGTATATTTGTGGATGGGTGTCTAAATGGGTTAGGACGTGCTGGGGTGGAATGCAGAAATGAGCACCTACATTTCCACTGAAATACCCACTCATAGCACAGTGTCTCTCCAATAGCCTCTCCTAACCAAATCCTACTGTCTGGCTTCTCGTGCCGACCCTGTTTTCACTAAATGACAGAGGGTGTCAGCAAGTCTCTGGCGCTATAACCAGGTTGCTCTGGGTAGATGGGGCTCGTCAGACTTGGGTGTCAGTCCACCTAGGAGAAGGACCACTCTGATTTCAAATCCGGGCAGGTGGTGCCCGTTAGCCTTGGCCGGCAAACTACCTAGGAGAAGGTAAACTCTGATTCCAAACCTCCGCTGCCTTGCGGCTATACCTGATTACAGGAAAGGCTTCGGGAGTAAACCTCGAGGATAAATCCGGAGTGGAGCCCTAAGGCGGTTGGCAGACGCTCAGCACTACTTCCGGCAACTCCTGCAGTGGAACTTGTCCCAAACTGTATTGGATCATCCTTTCCTTTGGACTCAGCCAGTGACACCGAGAGGGGGACACTGACGTATGGGCAGCCCAGTGTCTCCATACTACCCCGCCCAGGCTTTTTAGCGCAAACTGGAGAGGCCACTCCAGCAGTGTCGCAAGATTCCGGCACAACACGGGATAAGACAGTTACCGGTTATAAGCTCCAACTGATTGGCGTAGGGAGGAGCACCAGGGGTCTCGTCCGATGGTGGGAGAAGCCTTCGCAGCTTCATTGGGCAGCTACCACCCGCCTCAAGCTGGGCAGCCCCCAGCCAGTAAGGTGCTGCCCCACCATGGCTTGCCTGCTCTACTGGGTGCGTAGAGCTTAGGGGTCTCTACCGACAAGCAGGCGTCAATCTGCACCCGGCAGTCAAAAGGAGAAACATACGAAGACTCCAGCTCTTCAATTTGCAAGCTGGAACGTTCGCACCATGTGCCCGGACTTACCGCTGATCTCCAACAAATGGATGACTCTCGCAAGACCACCATCATCAATAAGGAACTGGCACGACTTAACATCGATGTTGCCTGCCTTCAGGAAACCCACCTGGCCGACAGCGGCTCTCTTAGAGAATCAGACTACACCTTTTATTGGCAGGGCCTGTCCCAGGACGAGTCCAGGCAGCATGGTGTAGGTTTTGCAGTGAGGAACTCGCTGATCGCCACCACAGAAACCCCTACAGGAGGGTCCAAAAGAATCCTCGCCCTCCGCATGAAGACATCGTCGGGCTTTGTGAACATCCTTTCTGTGTATGCCCCGACCCTCATGTCCACTCCAGAAGCCAAAGATCAGTTCTACGAGGCTCTAGAGGAAGTGCTATCTAGAATCCCCAGCTCTGAAGGCTTATTTTTGCTAGGCGACTTCAACGCTCGCGTCGGAGCAGACTGGCAAGTGTGGCCATCCTGTCTTGGCCACTTTGGCATAGGCAGGATGAATGAGAGTGGACCGAGGCTGTTGGAATTCTGTTGTCATCATGGCCTCTGCATTACAAACTCCTACTTCAAGTGTAAAGAGCTGCAGAAAGTGTCTTGGAGACACCCCCGGTCCCGTCACTGGCACCAGCTTGATCTTGTCATCACCAGAAGAGCGGACCTCAGCAGTGTTCTTCACACGAGAAGCTATCACAGCACTGATTGTGATACAGATCATTCCCTTGTTGCCAGTAAGGTCAGACTGAAGCCAAGGAAGATCCACCATGCCAAGACTATGGGTTGCCCCCGCATCAACACCTGCGGAATTTCCGATCCGATCAAGGCTCAGACCTTCGCTGACAGCTTTCAGAGGAAACTTGAAGCTCACCTCCAGTCCGATATCCCAGGTGACGTGGACGCCAAATGGAACCACCTTCGCGATGCCATCTATGACTCAGCCATGACCGCATTCGGAAAGAAAGAACGCAAGAATGCTGACTGGTTTGAGGCTCACTGGGATGAAATGCAGCCAATCACAGAGGCCAAAAGAGAAGCACTGCTGGCTCACAAGCAGAACCCTTGCCCTTGCACACACGACGCCCTTCGAGCAGCAAGGAGCAAGGCACAGCAGATTGCCCGCCATTGCGCCAGTGAGTACTGGCAGAACCTGTGCACCAACATCCAGGTAGCTGCCGATTGTGGATATGCCAAAGGAATGTATGAGGGCAACAAAACAGCTATCGGCCCCACAAGCATCAAAACAGCACTGCTCAAAGCCAAGACAGGCGAAGCCATCACCGACAAGAGCAAGCAACTTCAGCGTTGGGTCGAGCATTATCTTGAATCGTACTCAACCCAGAACATCATGACAGACGTTGCCCTCGACGCCTTACCTGGCCTACCAGTCATGGGAGAGCTTGACAAAATGCCCATGCTGGAAGAGCGCAGCAAAGCCATAGACTACCTCGCCTGTGGCAAGGCTCCAGGGAAAGACGGTATCCCCCCCAGAAGCTCTGAAACATGGGAAAACAGCCATCTTACAACCACTATATGATCTCCTCTGCCTTTGCTGGGAGCAAGGTCACATTCCTCAAGACATGAGAGATGCCACCATAGTCACGCTGTATAAGAACAAAGGCGTCCGCAGTGACTGCAACAATTTCCGCGGCATCTTTCTTCTGAGCATAGTTGGCAAAGTCTATGCCCTGGTCACCCTGTTCCGCCTGCAGAGCCTCGCTTTGCGAGTCTATCCTGAGTCCCAGTATGGCTTCAGAGCCGGAAGGTCCACAGTGGATATGATCTTCTCCCTCCGTCAGCTGCAGGAGAAGTGTCGAGAGCAGCAGCAGCCATTGTTCCTTGCATTTGTGGACCTGACCAAAGTCTTTGACTTAGTTAGTCGAAGCGGGCTCTTCCAGATCCTGCAAAAGATTGGTTGGCCCCAAAGCTCCTTGCAATCATCTCCTCTTTCCACATCGATATGCATAGTACTGTTTGCTTTGATGGAGCCTCCTCAGATGCCTTCCCAGTCAGCAGTGGAGTGAAGCAGGGTTGCGTTCTAGCACTGACTCTCATTGGGATTTTTTTCTCAATGCTCCTCCACTACGCCTTCGCCGACTGTCCTGAAGGTGTCTACGTCCACACGAGATCAGATGGAAAACTCCTCAACATCGCAAGACTTCGTGCTAAAATCAAAGTCTACGAGGTCCTCATACGTGAGCCGCTGTTTGCAGACGACGCTGCTCTAGCATTGCACAGCGAGGAGGGCCTGCAGCACCTGGTCGACAAACTGTCCCACGCCTGCAAGGAGTTTGGGCTCATGATCAGCCTTAAGAAAACCAACATCATGGTGCAAGATGCTTTCTCCTCTCCTGTCATTACCATTGACAACACACAGCTGGAGGTTGTGGACACCTTCACCTACCTAGGGTCCACTGTTTCAAACACGCTCTCGCTGGACAACGAGATCAGCTCCAGAATCGCCAAAGCAACTGCTGTCATGGCCAAACTAAACAAGCGTGTGTGGAACAACAATCTGCTGAGTTTGAAGACCAAGTTACTCGTATACCAAGCTTGCATCCTGTCCACTCTCCTGTACGGCAGCGAGTCCTGGACAGCCTATGCCAGGCAGGAGAAGCGGTTAAACGGGTTCCACCTCCGCTGTCTTCGGCGCCTTATGCACATCAAGTGGCAGGACAGAGTCCCCAACACCGAGGTCCTTGAGCGCACTGACTTGCCAAGCATCCCTGCATTTCTCAACCAGAGACGACTCCAGTGGCTCGGCCATGTGCACCACATGGAGCCTGACCGTCTGCCGAGAGAAATCCTTTACGGAGAATTGCAGGTGGGCGTCTGCCGTGTGGGCCGACCACTGTTGTGTTTTAAAAATGTCTGCAAATGCAACATGCGGTGTGCGCAGATCAACACCAATAACTGGGAGGTTACTCCCAAAGATCGAGCCACCTGGCACCACAGTTTCAAAGAGGGTGTTCTCAAGATGTTAGAGAACACAAGAGTCCAGATGGCGACAAAGCATATGGCGAGGAAAGAACGTGCAGTATCAGCACGCGCACCATCAATCTTCATCTGTGCCAACTGCTCCAAAGACTGCCACTCAAGGATTGGGCTGTATAGTCATTCCATGCACTGCTCCAACCCTTGACACGCTGACCATCGACTCTTTGAGATGAGGATGCCAGAGAGAGAGAGAGAGAGATATTTGTGGATGATGGGCTTATCATAATTTGGTTCTGACATAGAAATTATGTTGAAAAGTTGAAAACTACTCTGTCGGTAAGTCCTGGGATCTTCAAAGAAAATGGAGGCAGGGATATTGTACTCACCTCTTGCCAATAGCATATCATTAAAAAAATATAGAACTTCATACAATGAAAAAATTGGGAGCCATTTCACAAACCGATTCTGTATGCATTCTTGAACTGCTTTGTCAAAATATTTAAATGTTACTATATGTTAAAGCTTTGTGGTAGATATACAGTATATGTATGGAAGCTTGTAGAGGTTCATGGTTGACTGTGTGCAGTGGAAAAGTAGCATGTCCATGCACCACCGTACACCACAGGGGGTAAAGACACGAATGTGTAAACAGCTCTGTCTTTACCACCTTGAGCATCTGTGCATTATTCTAATGTTCATAGTTAGAAAATGTCTTTCAATAGTGTTCAGTTTGAGTGCATCTTTATAACTGTAATCTGTTCAATGTATCAATTGGCTCAATATACTTTGTTCATGTGGATGATGTTTTTATAGCACACAAAAAGGGGTGCAAGATGCTCCACTACATTTGGAGGAGGCTGGAACAGGAGAACTGCATTTTCAAGGACAGCCATGCAGAAGCTGGCAATATTTTAATGGACTGATGCTGTAACTCTTATTGTATTTCATCGCCAGTTAGAATGCATTTTTTTCTTGTAACATGTCATGATTCCTAGGTCTGCAACCTGCTATCAGATGAAGCTTTACACGCTGTCTCGGATGGCTGCTCGTGATTTGTTTTGATCCCTCTCTGTCACTGTGGCTGACAGATAACTGGTGTCAACAAGCCTGACTAAACCTCTACCACAGACAGATTACCTGCTGCAGCTCACCATGACACATCCTCAGCATCCAAGAGTGTGATCAAAATAAAATCAAAACAGGGTGCTAATTCACACAGTGCACACGTTCTGAAATTAAAATGTAAACTTTACTTTGGAAAGGGAATATGTAAACAGAAGTCAACCGTTTTGTCAGTCAGTGCCATTTCTTACCTGCTTTGACAGGCACAGTCTTCTCCAGAAGGAAGACGGTCTGTTTCCAGTGTGTCTTTTGGACGTGAGGACCTGTAGAGAACATCACCTGGGATGGTGGTGGTGGTGGTGGTGGGGGCACAAATAAACAGACTTAAATCAGTGCTGCTTATTTCTGTTAGACAGAATTTATGTTGGAAAAGGACAGAGGTTTAGTTCACATTATAAAACATTTTATACTAAGTGAATGGTGAGTCTATTAAAGGAGCAGAAACACTGTCCTTTGGCCTACACAGTTCAACCTGTCCAATGGCAGTCTGGAGGGATAAATAAATACCATTAGAGACATGAAAAAACAATTAGCTAATGTTGAGTAGTCTATGAGAACAACTGTATGGCTCCAGGTGTTTTAGCTTCATCTTTATGTTAAATGAAACTAGTCTGTGCTGTATTTACAGTGTAAACAGACAATTCACTGTTAATTTTTTCCAGCTTTAGCAGGGACTGTAGTAATTTACTGGATCATCTCTAGTATGCACCTTGAGTCACATACAACAGGGAGCGCAGTCAAAAGGCATGGCTATGTTGCTCACAGAGCTTGGCATTGGTTGTTCCAACAGGCCAACTCTGCGGGGTAAGTGCTTGCATCAGCAATCGGCTAGGACGCTCGTCGATTGCCAGCAAAAGCCTCGGGGAGGAGGAACACACTAAAGCGTGAACATAATTGAGTTTCTGTTAAACGGCTTGGTCATTGCCTCTGCTGCTTACCTTGTTGCTACAGCCTTTGTCAAAGAAAATGTCAAAGTAGCCAACAATTGCCTGCAATGAAATATGAGGGTTGTGTTAGGATGTGACAGAACAATAAACCCCTGGATTTGTTTGAGTACACTGCAATTCTGACATGCAGAGCTGAGAGAGAAGCCCGGGGCTGACCATGTCTCCCAATATAAATGAGTAAAACAGAAAAGAATAAAAAAACAATGAGCTACTGTGTTTAGGAATAAGGCAGAAAACCAATCAGGGAGCAAAATATGCAGCTCAGCTATCTATGCTTACTTCTGTTGTGTTTTGTTATAGTATTAACAGACGTGACACACATTCAGACGTGTTAGTATCACCTATGTTTACCTGCTATGTCAATCAAAAATGGAAGCTGTTATCAGTGTTGCCAGATACACAACAATTATCTTATTTACACAATAGTTTTAGGGCCTATACGATATATGATCAATAGTTTTAAAAAAGACCAAATATATGATAGTTTTGGCATTTCTGTGATCCCCCCAAAACTGTCATTTTGACTTATATGAACACCCCCACATCACCAGAAACTGATGCCTGCTCATAGCTGATCAGCTCATACCTGGCTGGCTCCTCCTCACCGCCAAATGTGCCAATCACATTAGCAGCGTTTGTTTGCAGCAGCTGCAGTGGCACCACAACAAATTTGAAATAAAAAAATAAATCAATAAAATCAGTGAACATGAGTTCTGACTCAGAGGAAAAACGTACTAAAAGAAAAAGCGTCCGGCAGCACAGACACCGGTAAGAAAACAAAGTAACCCTGCAGGGCACAGCAGCTTTATTGGTCTGATGTGACGTTTCAGGACAGAGCAGTGGTTGTGCAGAGGTGCAGAACACTGTGTGGGTGGGTATGTTTAAGTGTGACAATGCATAAAGCAGTTGTTTCACTCAGATGCCGAGCCTCTGCATTTATTCCTTAGGTTACTGCACTTCCATACATACGGAATAGCTTTGTTTTACACTGTCCTAGCCTGTGGTTTTTCAAGTTATTTTAGTACACACAATAGTGTGGGTCAAAATACAATCATTTTTAAACAACAGTACGATATTTCTTCATTTCCCATCTGGCAACACTGGCTATGATGAACATGCACCACGTCTGTATTAGGGCTGCAACGATTAGTCAACGTTGTTGACAATGTTGATCATAAAAATTTGTCAACACAAAATCTTATAGTTGACGTGTCGTTAATTTTAAAGTTTAGGGACATGCCACAGAAATGTTGCGTTGTAACTGTGATGCACTTCCAGAACTGCTGCGGGCAGTAGCGCTTCTGCTGTCCAGCATGTGTGAGCAATTTGCTGCATGGAAAGATAAAGACAGAGAAGAGGAGCTAAAGAAAGCGAGACCCAACTTTTAAAGTAAGGGAATATTTTACTGAAAATAAAGAAACAAAACAAGTAAAACGCAGACCCTGCAAAGCAGACTTATTTTATCATGGCAGCACTACAGTGATGCATGAGCATCTGAAACGGACACACCCGCAGCCGCCACGTTTACTGCTGCTTCTGCTTGGTAAGTTTTGGTGAGTAAAGAAAGTTAGCGCTGCTTATTTTCAGTGGCCAACTGTTTGATGTGGCTTTACTGTTAGGACGCGCTGTTTATGTTAGCTTAGCTGTTTGACAGTCAGCTCTCTTGGAGGATGGCGGCTGAGGGCTGAGCTGTTCCAGTCACGGCTAACGTGCTGAATGCAGAAAATGACTGAATTACAGGAGGAGCTCTCTTTTTCAGCTCTGTTAATATTAGCCCTCATTCTGAATATTAGTGCACCCGAGTTAATTAGAATATCATGCCTTATATACAGCTGTGGACAAAATTGTTGGCACCCCTCTGTTAATGAAAGAAAAACCCACAGTGGTCACTGAAATAACTTGAATCTGACAAAAGTGGTAATAAATAAAAATTCTATGAAAATTAACCAATGAAAATCAGACAATGCTTTTGAATTGTGGTTCAACAGAATTACTTTAAAAACAAACTCATGAAACAGGCCTGGACAAAAATGATGGTACCCCTAGAAAAGATTGAAAATAATGTGACCATAGGGACATGTTCAACCAAGACGTGTCCTCTAATTAACATCACAGGTGTCTACAAACTTGTAATCAGTCAGTCGGCCTATTTAAAGGGTGACATGTAGTCACTGTGCTGTTTGGTGACATGGTGTGTACCACACTAAACATGCACCAGAGGAAGAAAAGGAGAGAGTTGTCTCAGGAGATTCGAAAGAAAATTATAGACAAGCATGTTAAAGGTAAAGGCTATAAGACCATCTCCAAGCAGCTTGATGTTCCTGTGACTACAGTTGCACATATTATTCAGAAATTTAAGATCCACGGGACTGTAGCCAACCTCCCTGGATGTGGTCGCAGAAGGAAACTTGATGAAAAATGGAAGAGACGGATAATACAAATGGTAACAAAAGAGCCCAGAACAACCTCTAAACACATTCATGGTGAACTCCAAGGTCAAGGTACATCAGTGTCAGATCGCACCGTCCGTCGTTGTTTGAGCCAAAGAAGACTTCATGGGAGACGACCAAGGAGGACACCACTGTTGAAAACAAATCATAAAAAAGCCAGACTGGAATTTGCCAAACTGCATGTTGACAAGCCACAAAGCTTCTGGGAGAATGTCCTATGGACAGACGAGACAAAACTGGAACTTTCTGGCAAGGCACATCAGCTCTATGTTCACAGATGCAACTAGAAAAGCACTCGGAGAGCGCAGACCTCCGCCAAGCGCCACAGTTCCCCCTGTGATCCGGATCACCACCAAAATCTAATCATCTGTAGGATACCCCATTTCTGACAATCTGTGAAAATTTCATGAAAATCCGTCCATAACCTTTTGAGTTATCTTGCTAACAAACAAACAGACAGACAGACAAACCAATGCTGATGAAAACATAACCTCCTTGGCAGAGGTAAAAATGAAGCATACCAAGAAAAGAACACTGTCCCTACTGTGAAACATGGAGGAGGTTCTGTTATGTTCTGGGGCTGCTTTGCTGCATCTGGCACAGGGTGTCTTGAATCTGTGCAGGGTACAATGAAATCTCAAGACTATCAAGGTATTCTAGAGAGAAATGTGCTGCCCAGTGTTAGACAGCTTGGTCTCAGTCGCAGGTCATGGGTCTTGCAACAGGATAATGACCCAAAACACACAGCTAAAAACACCCAAGAATGGCTAAGAGCCAAACATTGGACTATTCTAAAGTGGCCTTCTATGAGCCCTGATCTAAATCCTATTGAACATCTGTGGAAGGAGCTGAAACGTGCCGTCTGGAGAAGGCACCCTTCAAACCTGAGACAACTGGAACAGTTTGCTCATGAGTACTGGGCCAAAATACCTGCTGAGAGGTGCAGAAGTCTCAATGACAGTTACAGAAATCGTTTGATTGCAGTGATTGCCTCCAAAGGTTGTGCAACAAAATATTAAGTTAAGGGTACCATCATTTTTGTCCAGGCCTGTTTCATGAGTTTGTTTTTTAAAATAATTCTGTTGAACCACAATTCAAAAGCATTGTCTGATTTTCATTGGTTAATTTTCATAGAATTTTTATTTATTACCACTTCTGTCAGATTCAAGTTATTTCTGTGACCATTGTGGGTTTTTCTTTCATTAACAGAGGGGTACCAACAATTTTGTCTACGTCTGTATATAAGGTCCTGTAACTTTTATGTTAAGACAGAGACTGAGTGTGCAGACTTAAGCAGAAACTGCTATTTTTTGCTTTTGCACTTTACCTTTTATTGTTCAAGACTGCTCTTTTAATTTGATTTGATTTAATTAAAGTTAATTTATTTAGCTCTGGAAACTTCTTATAAAATGTTATATTAAAGCATGGACTGACAACCAGCAGATTTTCACAGGTGTGCAGGCTGAAAGAGGTGTAGTGAAACATGCACTAGAGCCCCAAACAAGAGCCGTGCCAACAGGAAGCAGAAATAGACATGAATAAAATAATCACCATTAGTCAACTAATGGAAAAAATAGTCATTCGATTAGTCAACTACCAAAATGATTGTTAGTTGCAGCCCTAGTTCGTATCTACTGTAAAGCACCATAATGTACACAGCACTGATGTGTTCTCCAATCTTACTTCTCAGAAGCACCTGGCTGCTGACTTAGGCTTAGTCAACAACACGTGCCCTGTGCTCGCTCTCACCTCATCTCAGACTTGTCAGTGGACTAAAGAAGGAAATTATGAGGCAGTAGCCACCAACACTGAAGCAATTTTGCTGACAATAATGAAAAAATGAATCCAGTTGCTGTATCAAATTAGCAAAGGTAGCTATTTTGTTGACAGTGTTGCAGTGATATGAAGAAATAGTCAGCTATGAAAACTAAACACTACCGTAGTCCTGGTACAACAAAATGTGAATGTGGTCATTGGAAAAATGCCAACTAGGAGAAAATAAATTAAACTGAAAAATCCTTAGTGAACTTTATGCAAACCAAAGAATAAAATAATCTTTATTAAGTCCTTTTGTAGTATGACAGCACTTGTTTTTTAATTCAGAAATGATAGTCTCTCTTAAAATACACTGTCAGTTAGTAGGGATTTGCAGAGCAACAAAAATATTTGAGTAAAAACTAATTTGCTCATCCAAAACAATCTGAGGCTAGAGTGCCTTAAGGTGACCACTGGTAGATGTGTGAGGTAAAAACCAGCCCCCCAGGCTTGCTTTCCTCCCGCTTCTGCACCCACTGGAGGAACAGAGCCACTCTATCAATCTCAGGAGCGTACTTGTAGTGGCGATGATGCAGAACTAATAGCTTTTAATCCTGACGCAGCTGACAACTCGGAGGCCGGCTCTCAGACAAAGAAGAGCCGAATCAATGCACGGGAAGGGAAGGAGGAAAACAGGAGATAGAAGAGAGGACAGGAAGAAAGAAAGCTGCAAAGATTGGAAAAGAAAAGGAAGAAGGCTGAAAAAAGGAATGTAACACTTCAATTTACAGGACGTTTATTGGTTTGTATCAGTTACAGTAACATCTGTTAACAGCTTTGACAAAATTCTCTCAACTGTATTTAGAAATTCATTTATACACTACAAACTCGACTGACACACATGCAGTGCTGACAACCATGGTGCTATCGAAAGCTGTGCTCAATACGCTCCTCACACAGAGGCTTCAATCAACCATTATTGACTGAGACAGGCAGGGGCAGCACCGCAAGCTCACAGCTTAACAGCCAGAAAAGAAACCCAAAGTGGATAAAAGAGTATGTCAACTCAATGCAATTATGGCTTTTAATGAGCGCTACAGAGAAGCTCGGTGCTCAGGTAATTAGGAAATTAACTGTAATTACTCGTCAGGCAGAGCGGAGTCACCTCTCTCGGCTGCCGAGGCAGAGATCATCCTCACTGCGCCTTGCTCATGACAAGGCTCGTAAGGGAAATGGATTGTCATTTCTTGCATTGTGCAACTTTTACGCCAAGAGTGAGATGAGCAATTAAAATGTGGGCAACAGAGAGAAACACACAAAGAAATAAAAAATCGGCTTTATCACTTGGCACCTCGATGCCCCATTAAAATCACTCCTGGAAGGGGAAAAGGGAATGCAATGGACTCACACACAAGAAGAGAAACAAGGAGCAGTAAAGATCGTGATGACTCACCACTGATAAAGACTCTCACACTGGACCGAGACAAGACACTGTGACAAACTTCAAGGTCCTCTGAAAGGACTTGAAATTAACATTTCATGACACCAGAACAGTTATTATCCAGGATTTTCCTTGATCACATTAGACAATTTCCTCTGGTCAAAATCCTAATAATGACTATATAAGCATATACAGAAAATACAGAAAGTAGAAACGATATTTACATATCAAAAACCACCTATAAATGTGTCTTTAAAGGTTTTAGGACTAACAGGATTTTAAATTATTGGAAAGTTTCATTTTGAGTTTAAACAAAGTCCTGTAAATTCTGTATATCACAGTCTAGTTCAGTGTAACAATCACAATCATGGGGAAGATTGGTGACTCGATATTTGTCAATAAGGCAATCATTAGCAGACTCACTTGACAGCTGTCCAGAAAACAACCATGGACATCCTCCACAAGGAGGGTAAGCCAGTGAAGGTGTGGTCATTCACAGAGTGCTGAATCAAAGCTTTTTTATGGAAAGTTGACGACGGGTAAAGATGCAAATGCAAAAGGGATGATGATTGTCAAGAAAAGTCAATTCAAGAACCCGGGGGAGATTCCAAAGTACTGCGTCAGTGTCAGTTATTCAAGATCCACCATCACAGACATGTACAGGAAAGGACCTGCAATTATCAGTCTTAATATCAAGCCGGTCCTGAACCAGAGATGCCACAAGTGTTTTACCTGTTGTTCAGATGTCCCAAACCATCTTTTCTGCTGGAGGAAACCCTAACCTTGGAGTATGGAGGAAGAGTGGAGAGGCTCACAGTTAAAGGTGTTTAAAGTCTTATCTTATCTTAGAAAGAGTTGTTGCTACGCAATTATTTGACCACTTGCAGGGAAATGGTCTATTTGAAGAGTTTCAATCTGGGTTTAGAATCCATCATAGTACTGAAACAGCCTTAGTGAAAGCCACTAATGACCTCCTGATCACATCTGATAATGGACTTGTTTCTGTACTTGTCCTTTTAGACCTTAGTGCAGCTTTTGATACTATCAATCATAATATTCTACTTGATAGATTAGAACACTATGTTGGACTTAATGGAACTTCGTTGCAGTGGTTTAGATCTTATTTATCTGATAGGTTTCAGTTTGTTCATGTCAATAATGAGTTTTCTTTCAACTCAAAGTTCAGTCATGGAGTTCCACAGGGATCTGTGCTAGGCCCTACTCTTTTTAGTTTATATATGCTTCCGTTAGGCAACATTATCAGAAAGCACTGTATACATTTTCATTGTTATGCAGATGATACACAATTATACCTGTCAATGAGCCCAGATGATAGTAATCAATTAGCCAAGTTAGAAGCCCGTCTTAAGGAAATCAAAGCTTGGATGACTTGTAATTTCCTGCTATTAAATTCTGATAAGACTGAAGTCATTCTTGTTGGTCCAAAAAACCTTAGAAATACCTTTCCAAATCAAACTTTTAGTTTGGATGCAGTTACTCTTTCTCTTAATAGCTCTGTGAGGAACCTTGGAGTTATTTTTGATCAAGATCTGTTTTTCAATTCACATATTAAATTTGTTTCTAAGACTGCCTTCTATCATTTGCATAATATTGCCAAGATTAGGAGCATCTTGTCTCAGAGTGATGCTGAGAAACTGATCCACGCTTTTGTTAGCTTTAGATTAGGTTATTGTAACTCTTTATTATCAGGCTGTCCTAAAACATCTTTAAAAAGTCTTCAATTGATCCAAAATGCTGCAGCAAGAGTTTTAACAGGTACTAGAAAAAGAGATCATATCTCTCCGGTTCTGGCCTCCCTTCATTGGCTATCCATAGAGTTTAGAATAAAGTTTAAAATCCTTCTTCTCACTTTCAAAGCTCTAAACAATCAGGCCCATTTTTATTTAAAAGATCTGATATTACCCTACTACCCTATTAGTATTTAATTTACTTCCGGCGCCACACGAGTAGGCTGCCTTTTTGCAACAGCGGATCAATTTCTTCCTGTTTCTATTTACTATCTGGCTTCTCTTGATAATCTTTCTGATCCGGCGACACCTTATCCATCACGGACAGACACGGATCGCCCAACTGTCTCCTGAGCCGGCAGACGAAGCCACTGTTTTTAGCAGGATATGTTACAGCAGAGACCAGCTGTTAGCACTTAACCGGACCAAGATGCTAGCGCAAGACTTCGACATACCGGGTGAAATAAGACAGAAACGACGTGGATGCCGTGCTGGAGCAAGACAGCGGGCGAGAAATATAAGGTACAGTCCCGTCCTTCCATCCGTTATTATGGGGAATGCACGATCGCTACTCATAAGACTCATAAGACTGATGAGCTAGCGGCTATCTCCCACTACGAGAGCGTCTTCAGAGAGATTAGCATGATGTTGTTGACTGAGATGTGGCTAATAGAACTAGCAACAGAGCTAACATCGAACTGGAGGGTTTCCACACAATACAGGCAGACCGGACACCAGACAGTGGGAAGGCAAGGGGCGGAGGAGTGATAATGTATGTCAATAACAGCTGGTGCAGACCGGGACATATCACGGTTAAACAACAACACTGCAACAAAGACATTGAGTTGCTAGCTGTTAGCATGCAGCCTACCTATCTCCTGAGGGAATATTCACACGTGATCTGCATTGTTATTTATGCAAATCCGATGGCGAATGCGGGGACAGCTTGTGACGCCATACACTCAGTAACTGGCAGGCTGCTGACAGAACACCCAGATGCTCTTCTCCTCATCCCAGGTGATTTCAACCATATTTCACTGTCCCCCATTCTGCCCACGTTAACCCAGTATGTCACATGCCACACTAGAGACAATAAAACACTGGACTTATTCTATGCAAACACTAAGGAAGCGTACACCTCATCACCACTCCTCCCACTCGGGAAATCGGATCACAACTTGGTTCATCTCCTGCTGGTGTACAAACCCCTAGTACACAGACAACCTCCGGTCATGCGCACGGTGAAGTTATGGCAATGGACGCTCTAAAGGACTGTTTTGAAACCACTGCCTGGGAGCAGCTCTGCGATACACATGGTGAGGACATCGATGGCCTCACTCACACCATCACGGACTACATCAGCTTCTGTGTGGACAACACCGTACCCACCAAGACCATATGGTGTTGTTCGAACAACAAACCCTGGATCAACCCTGAGATTAAAACACTTCTGAGAGAGAAGAAGAGGATCTTCAGGTCGGGGAACAGGGAGATGCTGAAGTTTGTACAGAGGGAGCTGAGGAGGAAGATCAGAGAAGGCAAGGACAGCTTCAGGAAGAAGATGGAGGACAAGCTGCAACAGAGCGACATCGGCGGGGTCTGGAGAAACCTTAAAACCATCTCTGGGTTCCAGAATACCTCCTCCCAGGCCACGGGGGACAGGGAGTGGGCGAACAATCTGAACCTGTTTTTTAATAGGTTTGACCAACCGCCCCCCCCCCGACTGCACACCAACCACTGCTGCCTCTAAAGTCATCGAGACCTGCTGTCCACACCACACTCCACCAACACCCCCCCCTACTCCCAGCACATAGCGACCCCAACCTGACCCTCACTAAGACGCAGGTGAGGACGGAACTGAGGAGGATCAAGGCGAGGAAGGCCTCGGGACCGGACGGCATCAGCGCGAAGCTCCTCAAGTCCTGTGCAGACCAGCTGTGTGAGATTGTGGAGCACATCTTCAACCTGAGCCTGAAGCTGGGGACGGTACCACAGTTGTGGAAAACATCTTGTGTGGTACCTGTACCAAAGACTTCCCACCCCAAAGACCTGAACAGCTACAGACCAGTGGCCCTGACGTCTCACATGATGAAGACCCTGGAGAGACTGCTCCTTGCTCACCTCCGCCCCCTGGTGGGACCAGCGATGGATCCACTCCAGTTGGCCTACCAGCATGGCACTGGGGTGGAGGATGCAGTGATCTTCCTCCTTCACCGTTTCCTGTCCCACCTGGAGAAGCCTGTGAACGCGGTGAGGATCATGTTCTTTGACTTCTCCAGTGCTTTCAACACCATCCAACCGATGATCCTGAAGGATAAGCTGCTGTGCGCAGGGGTGGTCCAGCACCTGTCATCATGGATCCTGGACTACCTCACTAACCGGCCACAGTTTGTGAGAATCCGGGATTGTGTGTCCGACACGATCATCTGTAGCATGGCGGCCCCCCAGGGAACGGTTTTGGCTCCCTTCCTGTTCACCCTTTATACTGCGGACTTCTCACACAACACAACACAACACACTGCCATCTACAGAAGTTCTCTGACGACTCTGCGATCGTCGGCCTCATCTCCAACGGAGATGAAGCTGAGTACAGAGGACTTATCCAAGACTTTGTGGACTGGTGCCATCGGAACTGCCTCCAGATCAACGCGAGGAAAACTAAGGAGCTGGTGGTGGATTGCCGCAGGTAAGGACAACCCGTCACAGCACCAGTAAACATCCAGGGAACAGACATTGAGATGGTGACATCCTACAAGTACCTGGGTGTTCATCTGAACAATAAACTAGACTGGTCACACAATACCGATGCACTCTACAAGAAGGGACAGCGCAGGCTGTTCCTACTGAGGAGGCTCAGGTCTTTTGGTATACAAGGGGTGCTCTTGAAGACATTCTGCAACACAGTGGTGGCATCAGCCATCACTTTTGGAGTGGTCTGCTGGGGCAACGGCATTACAGCAGCCGATAGGAAGAGACTGAACAAACTAACCAAGAAAGCTAGCTCTGTCCTGGGGCACGCCTTGACCCAGTGGAGGAGACAGGGGAGAGAAGGATGGTGGCTAAACTGTCATCTCTGCTGGAGTCCGAGTCTCACCCTATACAGGACATACTGAACGCACTGAGGAGCTCATTTAGCAGTAGACTACATCATCCTAGGTGTGCGACCGAGAGGTTTCGCAGGTCCTTCCTACCTACGGCTGTCAGATTGTATAACCTAAGCAGGGCTGCTCGCAGAGATAGCAAAAAAATGTGACTACCTAATAGTATTGAATGCAAAAGACGCAACAGACTCACACAAATGGTCCCCTCCAGTATACAACTAGGACAATATCAGTCGCTATGGAGGGTGACAATATGTATGGGTACATATTCATACCATGTAGGGCAGGGGTGTCAAACTCATTCCATGGAGGGCCAAGACCCTGCAGGTTTTACCTCCACCCAGTGTCTTCAGCAGGTGTTTTCATTGATCAGCAATCAGTGAGGGGAAATTCAGTGAAATCTCCTGTTGAAGACACTGGGTGGAGGTAAAACCTGCAGGGTCTTGGCCCTCCATGGAATGAGTTTGACATCCCTGATGTAGGGTAACTAAATAGACGGTTATGCTGTTTATTCCATCTAGCTACAATGCTCCGCACTGTGCGTGTACATATATTTATATATTTATGTGTACATATGTATATTCACTGCTCTTATTTTCTTATCTTCTAAATTATTGCTCTGAGTGTTGCTATCCCTGTGCTGTTGCAATCCTGGAATTTCCCCATTGTGGGACTAATAAAGGCTTATCTTATCTTATCTTAGCTTAGCTTATCCTAACAGAGCACTATGCTCCCAAAATGCAGGATTACTTGTAATACCTAGAATCTCCAAAAGTACAATGGGAGGCAGAACCTTCAGTTATCAAGCTCCTCTCCTGTGGAACCAGCTGCCAATCTGGATTCAGGAATCAGACTCGATCTCTGTTTTTAAGAATAGGGTTAAAACCTTCCTTTTTGATATATCCTACAATTAGGGAGGGATCATGTGTTTCTGAACCCTCCCTTAGTTATGCTGCTATTAGGTTCAGACAGCCGGGGGACCTCCAATAATGCACTGGGCTTCACTCCTTTCTTCACTCTCAATGAAATTTTTTTTTTGCTGGTCATTAACATCTGTTTGTTCTTTCCCATAGATTGAGTCCCCATCGTGCTGTTTGCTCTCTACATGTCTGTTCTTTTCAGCTTCTCTATCCCCTCACCCCCCAGTCAGTCGCAGCAGATGACTGCCCCTCCCTGAGCCTGGTTCTGCTGGAGGTTTCTTCCTGTTAAAAGGGAGTTTTTCCTCTCCACCGTTGCCAAGCGCTTGCTCACAGGGGATCACCTGATTGCTGGGGTCTTTCTGCAATTGTGGGGGTTTCCCCTACAGTTGAAAGTGCTATGAGATGACTGTTGTTGTGAAATGGCGCTATGTAAATAAAGTTGAATTGAATTGAATTGAATTAAAGTCCAGTGTGAAGTGTCCACAGTCTGTGATGATTTGGGGTGCTATGTCATCTGTTGGTGTTTGTCCACTGTGTTTTATCAAGTCCAAAGTCAGCACTGCAGTCAACCGGGAAATTTTTGAGCACTGTATGCTTTCATCTGCTGACAGTTCATACCTGCTCACAATGGCAAAATGACAACCAAAAGATCTGCTGACCAAGATATGACCATGTTTTTGATTGACTTAGCCAGTTGAGCTGACCTGAACCAGTACAGATTCTATGGTGAGAAATATCTGACCTCGCAATACAGATGACCTGAAGGTCGCTATCAAAGCAACCTGAACATCAACATCCCTCAGCAGTGCCACAAGCTGAACACCTCCATGCCACACCACAATGATGCAATAATTAAGGATAATAAAGCAACAACCAGGAACTGAGAGTGTAAATGAACACACACTGGTCTTAGCCCACCTGAGGCCACAGGTGAAGACGTGGCTGGACCCACTGCAGTTTGCAAATCAGCCCCATTTAGAAGTTGAAGACGCTGTCATCTACCTGTTGCAATGAGCCCATCTGCACCTGGATGGCAGAGGAGACACTGTGAAAATCCTATTCTTTGATTTCTCCAGTACCTTTAACACCATCCAGCCACTGCTGTTGGATAAGAAGCTGGGGGTGATGGGGGTTGACAGCTCTGTGATCTCCTGGATTACTGACTACCTGACAGGCAGGCCACAGTTTGTCCAGCTGGACAATGTCTTGGCTGATGTGGTGGTTAGTGATACGGGAGCTCCACAGGATACTGTGCTTTCTCCTTTTCTCTTCACCTTATACATCACTGACTTTCAGTACAACACTGAGTCATGCCACCTGCAGAAATTCCCTGATGACTTGGCTGTTGGGTGTATAAGAGGGGGAGAGGAGGGGGAGTACAGGGCACTGGTATACAGATTTGTGGAGTGGACTAAGCAGAATCACCTGAGGCTGAATGTCAGCAAGACCAGAGAGATGGTGATTGACTTCAGGAAGAAGAAGACACCTTCACAGCCACTGCAGATTAGGGGGGAGGATGTGGAGGTCGTGGAGGACTACAAATACCTGGGTGTCATGATCAGCAATGGACTGGACTGGAAATCTAACACTGATGCTGTGTTCAAAAAGGGGATGAGCAGACTCTATTTCCTGAGGAAGCTGAGATCCTTCAACATGTGCAACAGGATGCTGGAGCTTTTCTACCAGGCCGTTGTCACCAGCACCATGTTGGGGTAGCAGTATCAGAGCCAGCGACACCAACAGACTTGATAAGATTATCAAGAGAGCTGGGTCTATGATTGGTCTCAGGCCGGAGACCTTTGAGACTGTGGTGGAAAGGAGGACACTAAACAAATTGCGATCCATCATGGACAATTCTGATCACCCCTCCACCACACACTCGAAAGACGGTGGAGCACTTTCTCCAGCAGACTGCTACAGCTTCACTGCCGAACCATTAGGTACAGGAAATCTTTCCTCCCACATGCCATTTCACTGTACAATAACTCACTCTGATGTTGAATTCTGATTATAACTATGCTGCCATACTGCACCTTACAGTCTAATTGGTGCCTCACATTTCACCCTGCACCTGATTGTCCTGCATTGTACAGTGGGTATGAGTCATGTATCTATACGGGTCACCATCTATTAACCTATGATGTATACAAGTAATTTAGGCAGTTATACTTTCCATGGGTAATTCCTATGTCTATTATGCTGTGTGTGTTTCTGTTGTTTTGGTTGTCTGTAAATTCCCAGTCTGGGATCAATAAATAAACTAGAAAAGCACTCGGAGAGCGCAGACCTCCGCCAAGCGCCACAGTTCCCCCCCATACAGTGTTTGTGTGTTCGTTTTCAGATTCCTTGACCATGAAAACATATGACTAGCAATTGGATTCGCAATGATAGGATTAGTGGTTCAGTAGTAAAAGCATTACCTCCTTGGCGGAGGTAATAAACTGAAGTGTTGCTGTTGTGTCCATCTCCTCCATCTCCAAACTCCCAGGCTGCGGGTGTTGCAATTCATCACACAACCGCGTACAACCCACAGGCCAATGTGTTATGCGAGCGTTTTCATAGATCACTGAAAGCAGCACTCAGGGCTTCCCTGACGGATGCAAATTGGGTAGACAGGTTGCTGTGGGTTTTATTGGGGTTGCGCTCTGTGGCAAAAGAGGATTTGGAAGCTTCCCCGGCAGAGAGCTTGTTTTTGCACAGCCTCTATGGCTGCCCGGGGAATTTCTGCCAAATAATCCCGCGCCAGACAGCTGCCCGTCTCAGCTTTTGCAGCGTAGCGCAAACACAGGCACGCTGCCGGGCCCGGCCCACCACTGTTTTCCGCGTGCTTTTGTGCCTAAAACTTTGAAGAACGCGGAGTTCGTGTTTGTCAGACACGACGACCAGCGCCCTCCATTGCGCCTGCACACATGTTGAAAATGGCCCTATCTCACAATGTTAAAGAATCCTTTAAAAAATTCCTGGATCCAGACGGTGATCCGGATCATCCCCAATCATCAGTTCTTCCTTGTACCATTTCCAACAACGCCTGAAAGTTTCATCGAAATCCGTCCAAAACTTTTTGAGTTATCTTGCTAACCAACAGACAGACAGACAGACAGACAAACAGACAGACAGACAGACAAACCCTGGCAAAAACATAACCTCCTGCGGCCTGGCGGAGGTAATAAAGAAAGAAAGAAAGTCAGTCAGTCAGTCTGTCTGGCTAGCTAGCTAGCTAGCTATAAGCCATAACCATCAACAACAAAACAAAAAAAGGTTCTGTGGTTTATATTAATCATATATCCCATAACCTACATATGTATAAGCATGTGAGAATGTTTGGTGATTACATGTGTACCACGACTTCACACCTCAGAACAGGACAAGAGGTCTCAACCGCCAGCGAAGATCAAAGAGCATCCGAGGCGCTGCGGTGGAGACCAGATTGATCGCCCTGACCACCCAGGGTCAGGTGGAGGAGTACGAAGACAAAGGAGGGGGGATTAAGCTAATGCGGGATGTCAGCTTTGATATGCAATGTCTTTTGTTATGTGTAGGTATAAGTATGTAGAGCTGAATGTGTTCGCTCTCTTATTCTACTTCTGCTTCTGCAGTGAGATGAGACTTGTTAGAGGAGCGAAGCTAATAATAAACTTTGGTTTATAAGTCACATCGCCTCGTTATTCCAAGCTCTTCTACACTGGTGACCCCGACGCGAGGATGGACCAGAGGCGTTCTCCCGCGATTGACTCATCAGAGGCGACCCAGGCAGACGCCGGCGCCCATGCAGACAGGGGAACAGATGTACGACGTTCCCCCACGGCATAAGCTACAGAGAGGGCTCAACCGAGCACCAGCTCCGCCGCGAGAGCCGAAGGAAGGCACTCTCACCCTGCGGACACATCAGGGACGGCCCACACAAGTGCCGTCACCGTCAAGCTGCCGGACTTCTGGCAGGAAGACCCGTGCTCGTGGTTTCAGCAAGCTGAGGCTCAGTTTGCACTGGCGGGCATAACGGCTGACGACACAAAATTTTATCACATCGTCGCCAAACTCGACGCTGCCACTTCGAGATGTGCGCGGAGCATAATCCAGCGGCCGCCGGCCCAGGACAAATATAGAGAACTGAAGGCGACCATCGTGGAGAATTTCGTCCCCTCTGCCGAGGAGAGAGCAGAGAGGATCCTGGCGATCTACGGCCACAGAGGATGCAGAACCAAGGCCCTCATGGAGGACATGCTGCAACTCAAGGAAGAGGACAATGACAACTTCCTCTTCCAATATATCTTCCTCAGTACTCTGCCGCCACACATGAGAGGGACGCTTGTCAACATGCGATGCAGCACCCAGCAAGACTTCCGCGCGCTGGCTCGCGAAGCGCAGCGACTCGTCAACGCCTACAGTGAACAGACGGCCACAGCAGCATCCGCAAATCTCAGCGCTGATGTCCAGAGCAACAGGGAGCCACAAACCACTGAGCAGAGCCCGCCCACCATGGCAGCGACACGGCCAAGACGCAACAGACGGAGCGACGTCTGTTATTACCACCACCGTTTCGCCGAGAAGGCTTACAAATGCGTTCCCCCCTGCAAGTTCAAGAGTTCGGGAAACGCCAAAGCAGAGAACCGTTAACGGCTGCGGTTCTCGGCGAAAAAAACAAGCTTCTCTATGTAACTGACGGACACACCGGCAAACAGTTCCTAATTGACACTGGAGCTCAACTGAGTTTTATCATGCCCTCCCACGCAGACCGGGCCATGGGCCCCCGGGGCAATGGAGCGATGGCAGCCAACGGCTCCATCATCGACACTTATGGTGAAAGGAACCTGCCCCTCTGTATTCATGGCCGCAACTACAGATGGACATTTACTGTAGCGGCGGTGAGTTTTAACTTGTTGGGCGCAGATTTTTTGTGTGCACATGGGCTATTAGTCGATCTAGCAAATAGACGCTTGGTTAATGCATTGTCATTTGCTTCTATTCCCTGCTCAGCTCGAGTTTCTCCACCACCCGTGCAGGCCAACGTCACTACAGCAAGAGGTAAGTTTGATCAACTCCTCACCCAATTTCTAGCACTCACAATTCCCAAATTCTCAGCTACAGTGGCTAAGCACGGAGTTGAACACTTTATTCCCACAACGGGCCCACCCGTATTCGCCAAAGCTCGGCGCTTAGACGTGACCAAGCTCGCCATAGCTCGGGACGAGTTTACCACCCTTGAAAAACTAGGCATTATCAGACGCTCAAAAAGCCCCTGGGCATCGCCACTACACATGGTCCCGAAATCCGACGGTTCTTGGAGACCGTGCGGCGATTACCGCAGATTAAACAATGCGACAGCGCATGACCGCTACCCAATTCCTCACATCCAAGATTTTTCACTACATCTGGCGGGTGCGTGCATTTTTTCTAAAATAGACCTGGTCCGTGGCTATCACCAAGTCCCCGTTCGAGCGGAAGACATTCCTAAAACAGCTGTAATAACCCACTTCGGTCTTTTCGAATTTTTGCGGATGCCTTTTGGCCTCAAATGCGCTGCTCAAACCTTTCAGCGGATGATGGACGCGGTATTACGCGATCTCCCTTTCGTGTTCGTCTACCTCGACGATATGCTGGTAGCCAGCTCGTCGGAGGAAGAACACGAACAACATCTCACTATGGTTTTTCAGAGACTAGAAGAGCACGGGTTAATAATCAATCCAGCCAAATGCAAATTCGGCGTGTCACAAATTGATTTTTTGGGACACAGAGTTTCACCGAAGGGGGCAGTCCCACTGTCAGACAAAGTTCGCGCAGTAAAAAAATTTTCCACGGCTACAAACGGTCAAATCGCTGCAAGAATTTTTGGGAATGGTTAATTTTTACAACCGTTTCCTCCCCCGTGCAGCTCAACTCATGCAGCCCCTATATGACGCGCTCAGAAAACAAAAGCCTTCCAACGCGGTCGAATGGACCCCGGAGCGCGAACGCGCCTTCGCGGAAGTAAAAAGTGCCCTAGCTAACGCCACACTGTTGGTTCACCCTGATCCCTCGGCCCGCATTGCGCTAACCACAGACGCTTCAGACCTGGCCATAGGGGCGGTTGTGGAACAACACGTTGGTGGAACCTGGCAACCTTTGGCATTTTTCAGCAAATCGTTAAACCAAACTGAGCGTAAATACAGCACTTTTGACAGGGAGCTGCTAGCGCTTCATTTATCCATCCGCCACTTCCAGTTCTGGTTAGAGGGGCGGCGTTTCACGGCTTTTGTAGACCACAAACCGCTCACCTTTGCGATGGCTAAAATTTCAGAACCATGGTCAGGTAGGCAACAAAGACAGCTAGCTGCAATTTCAGAGTTCACCACAGACATTCGACATGTGGCAGGCAAACTTAACGTGGTAGCAGACTGCCTCTCTCGCACTGTGACATCGCCAGAGCGCGAGGAGACAGATTATACTACCTCAGCCGCAGAACTCTTCGCCAACACGGACACATACGCGGCCCCGATCCACGTAGGGATAGATTACGCAGCCATGGCGGAGGAGCAAAGTAGTGACGCAGACGTGCGCACACTCCTGTCTGGACCAACAGGGTTAAGGCTGGAGGAAAGGGGTTTACGCGACGGTGTACCCCCCCAATATGCGACATCTCAACCGGCCGACCTCGCCCGGTAGTCCCAGCTGCATGGCGCTGCTGTATTTTCGACTCAATTCACTCCCTCGCGCACCCGGGTGTGCGCGCCTCGGTTAAAATGGTCGCCGAAAAGTTTGTGTGGCCCGGCCTGCGCAAAAACGTAAAAGAATGGGCAAAAACTTGCATGTCTTGTCAGCGCACCAAAATACACAAACACACAAAAGCCCCTCTAGAGCCTTTTCGAATCCCAGCTAGAAGGTTCGACCACGTTCATGTTGACCTCGTGGGACCACTACCTTCCTCTCAAGGTTTCACACACCTGTTAACAATGATAGACCGTACTACGCGCTGGCCTGAAGCGGTCCCTCTCGCGTCAACCACAGCGGAGGAAGTCGCTCGCGTTTTTTTTGACAAACTGGGTGGCACGTTTCGGCGTCCCATCAGACATCACGTCCGATAGGGGGTCTCAATTTGTCTCGGAGCTTTGGTCAGCCATGGCCAGCAGCTTAGGGGCGACAATTCACCGCACCACCGCTTATCACCCTCAGGCTAATAGGTTATGCGAGCGCTTTCACAGATCTTTAAAGGCCGCCCTCAGAGCCTCACTAACGGATACAAATTGGGCGAATAAACTTCCCTGGGTTTTATTGGGGTTGCGTGCTGCGCCTAAAGAGGATCTAGACGCCTCCCCAGCAGAATTAGTTTTTGCACAACCTCTCAGACTCCCAGGTGAATTTTTACCAGAGAACCCAGAGCCGGGGCATCTTCCAGCCCTGAGGCTTTTAGGCAGCAACGGACCTGACTCTCTCCCCGGACCGGCACATCACTCTTTTCCACGGGTTTTTGTCCCCCAAGCTTTAAAAAACGCCCAATTCGTTTTTGTTAGGCATGAAGCTTTAAAACCAACCCTCCGTCCACCATACGATGGACCATTCAGAGTGCTGGAACCTGGTGATAAGCATTTTGTGCTTGATTTAGGGGACAGAAAAGAAACAGTCAGCATTGACAGACTTAAACCTGCCTTCTTGTTGAGAGACGAACCTGCACGGTTGGCGAGAGCACCTCGGCGGGGTAGACCCCCCAAGAGAAAAGACTCAGCCCCCCTGCAGGGAACAAATAACCACTCTCCTCCCCAAGCTGCAGATTCCTCACAGGAAGGTCCCACCAGGACGCCCAAGCGGACCCACAGCAGATTTGGGAGAAGATTAAAACCCAGATGGCCCAGGGACTGATGCAAACTACTCAAAAGTTGTTCACTAATTTATCAGATTGTGCTGTGACAGTTTAAGACTGACTTGTGATATTACCACGCTGTTATGATTACCACTGAATTCTCTACAGGAGCATAGCTGCTGGAAAGTTTCTTCCTTGTCAAGAGGTTTAACAGTTAGTATGTCATAGTAATTATCTTAAACTGTGAATTTTTTTATTATTGTCCTTTTCTTAGTCGTTTGGGGGGGCTGTGGTTTATATTAATCATATATCCCATAACCTACATATGTATAAGCATGTGAGAATGTTTGGTGATTACATATGTACCACGACTTCACACCTCAGAACAGGACAAGAGGTCTCAACCGCCAGCAAAGATCAAAGAGCATTCGAGGCGCTGCGGTGGAGACCAGATTGATCGCCCTGACCACCCAGGGTCAGGTGGAGGAGTACGAAGACAAAGGAGGGGGGATTAAGCTAATGCGGGATGTCAGCTTTGATATGCAATGTCTTTTGTTATGTGTAGGTTTAAGTATGTAGAGCTGAATGTGTTCGCTCTCTTATTCTACTTCTGCACTGAGATGAGACTTGTTAGAGGAGCGAAGCTGATAATAAACTTTGGTTTAGAAGTCACATCGCCTCGTTATTCCAAGCTCTTCTACAGCTTCAAGTATTTCACTTTACATGTAATAAATATTGAATATATGGGAGTTGACTTTTTAAATCAAATTACAAAAGAAACTGATCATTTTTTTTATAGCCGTACTAGTACACAAAACATGATCAGTGTTGTTTTTCCACTCAATAAAATCATAGAAAAACATCGGAAGGAATCCATTCGAGCTCACCCCCCTTTCATCTTCAATTTATGACAGCTTTCCTCTGACTGGTTGGTCCTCCTAAAGAGAGGGTCTGAATAATAGCTGGATGGAGACAAGTTTAAGTTTAGTTTAAGTTAAAGTTTAGCAAGTTTGGGGCATTGAAATGTGGTTTTAGTGATTAGATTACAGCCAATATTCTTGGTAGTTCGTTGGGTCCAACGATGACATAATCTGTGGACTCAGCATTGGGAGCGTGTGTGGCTCTGCAGCCCAAAGCTGGAAGCACACAGGCGCCCACAGATGTTACAACGGTAGTCTGTAGTTTGGATCGAGGAGGACGCAGATCTGTGACGTCTTTCTCTTGCAGCATCGAGATGCTGTCGTCAGTCTTCCTTGAAGACAGTTATTGCTTTGTGGGTAAGCAGCCTCCAACCTTTCCTGTCTGCAGCAGAGGCTTCCAGCTCATGTGGCTGGATCCTGCACCATCTGAGGTTATTCTTCAGGGTGTCTTTGTACCTCAGTTTGGGCCTTCCCCGTCTGCGTGAGCTCTCCTTGAGCTTGCCATACATCAGCTGTTGGGGGACAGTTGATGACATGGCCAGTCCAGTGTAACTGAGCCTTCAGCAGCATTGACTCCATGCTTGTGGAGCCAGTTATGTCCAGCACTTCTTGGTTTGTGATTTTGTCCTGCTAGCGAATGCCCATGATTGTGCACAGCGATCTTGTATGGAACTGTTCGAGCTGCTTGATGTGTTGTCAATACCAGGTCCACCTCGCACAACCGTAAAGTAGCGAGGAAAGGACTACAGCCTTGTAGACCTTGAGTTTTGTGGATAGTCTTATGCCCTTCTGCTGGAGAACATTCACTCTCAGTTGTCCCATGTGCTTGGCTGGCTTTCTGAGTCCTGGACATGATCTCTTTGTCCAGTGAACCATCTGCAGAGATTTGCTGTCCAGATACTTGAAGCTCTCAACGCACTTCAGTTCAGCTCCGTCAATGGTTATGGATGGCTGTGGCTTTACTGTCTTCAGGGCGACTTGGACCAGGACCTCCGTTTTTCCTAGACTGATTGTTAGCCCAAACAGCCTGAACACTTCTGTAAAGTTGTCGACAATGACCTGCAGGTGGTTCTCCTTGTGTGCCATGAGAGCACAGTCACCTGCAAAAAAGGCTTCAAGGATGAGTTTCTCCAGGGTCTTGGTTCTAGGGGAGAGTGGGCGGAGGTCAAAGACAGATCCATCAGAGCGGTACCTGATGTACATGCCCAAGTTGAGGTCATAAACAGCGTGGAGTAGGACCTGCGTGAAGAACAAGTTGAACATTACGGGGGCAAGGACACAGCCCTGCTTCACTCCTTTTGAGATGATAAAGGAGCTTGTGAAGTCACCATTAGAGAGGATCTGTCCAGTCATGTTGTTGTGGAAGAGCCGTATCAGCTTAGAAAATTTGCGAGGGCAACCCAGCTTTATGAGGATGGTCCACAAAGCTTCTCTGTTAACAAGTGTTAAACACTTTGGTTAGGTCTATGAACACTGCGTACAGGTCCATCTGTTGTTAGACACACTTCTCTTGAACCTGATGCACAGCAAACACCACGTCTATGGTGCTGCGACCAGGGCGGAAGCCACACTGGGCTTCGGGGAGGTTGTTGTCAGAGATGTTGGTCAGGAGCCTGTTGAGGAGGATGCGGGCAAGGATCTTTCCAGCAATGGAGAGTAGTGAAATTCCCCTGTAATTGTTGCAGTCTGACTTTGATCCTTTGTTCTGACTTTGTTCCTTTGATTGATTAAGTGGAAAACATTTCAGACTGACCAAAGAAGCACAGACAATAAAAAGCAATATATGCACTAGCATAGAGAAGGATGCCCACACACTGGACTCAATGAACAATATTCAATTTTTTGATAAGTTAGATGAATCCTGTTCCACCTTATTACAGACTGTAAGAGAAAAAGCACAAATAAGCCTCTTTACACTTGCATACAGATGGTGCATTTAAATAATGTGCCTCTGCACAACAGACTTTCCTTTAATGTTTAGAATTTTTAAGGTAAAGTTACTATGTTTTGGAAAAGTTTTATATGTATATATATATATATATATATATATATATATGTATATATATATATATATATATATGATGGTTACTTGTATTTGCAAGGCTGCATATCTTAAAAGAAAAGCACCTTGAGATCTGGGTGCTGAATTGCCATTTAACCAAGTTCAAAGCTTAAAATGATGTGGGGTTGAGTGTGAATATTGGTCAGTCTTATAACAACTTTTTTTATAAGAGAGAAACGTAAATAACCCTTACTATGTTGGAAAACAAAGAAACAACCAGACCATCAGTGACAGAGCAGCTCATTCCAGCATGAGGAAATCACCCCGGGAGTGCTCAGATCTCCTGACTGTTGACCTTGACCTTAAGCATAAAGTAAATAAAGACCCATCTAAGACATGACCTTGACCTCAAACTGGATGCAGACCTAACTGAGGGTCATTGTAAGTGAGTTTAGAGAGCATCCATGCAATTTCCTTGGAGGAGTAGCAATTTTTGTGAAATCACACAAGTGCCCAGATCTTCTGACCTTTGACCTTGACCTTCAACACAACTTGGATGCAGACCCACCTGAGGATCATTGGAGAGTGAGTTTGGTTAGCAGGAGAAGGAGTAGGGATTCCCATGAAATGTGGATGGATGGACAGAAAGAGAGATAACAGACACCACGTCATTGCATTAGCTCCTTTCAGCAATTGCTGGAGTGAGCAAAAAATACAAAATCTGACGGTCCTGCACTGTTTGAGTCAGAAGAGAACAAGTGAAATTAAAATATATAAAAAAAAAAAACTTTCATAGACGTTGATGGAAAGAGCACAATCAGAATCAGAATCAGAATCAGAATCAGCTTTATTGGCCAAGTATGCACAACACATACAAGGAATTTGACTTTGGCTAAAAACTTGCTCTCGTTGTTCAGGTGAAGGATTTAAATAAGGATTCAATGACAACCAGAGTATGTACAGTAAATTACAGTCTGTCCACGTTTCTATAAAAGGATGCAAATATATACAGGAATATATGCAGTTATTTACTCGGACTAACCACACTTTGCGGAAATATATGAAAAAATATACAATCACACAGTATTTCAATGTGGACTCAGATTCAGTGATATAATGTGAATGAAGTAAAAAGCAGTGTGAGAGTTATGTGCAATGTAATAATGGATGAAAAGTCATGAGTACAGCAAACAGGTAGGACTAGGTGAATGTTAGGAGTTCATCAGAGTGATGGCTTGAGGAAAGAAACTGTTCCTGTGACGGGTGGTTTTGACCTTCAGTGATCTGTAACGACGACCAGAAGATAGAAGTTCAAACAGTTTGTGGCCGGGGTGTGATGGGTCAGCACAGATGTTTCCCGCCCGTTTCCTGGTTATGGACCGATATAAGTTCTCAATGGAGGGTAGGTCGGTACCAATGATCCTCTCCGCAGACTTAATGATCCGCTGCAGTCTGGTCTTGTCCTGTTTAGTGGCAGATCCAAACCAGACAGTGATGGAAAAGCAGAGGACAGATTGGATGATGGCGGTGTAGAAGACAACCAGCAGCTCCTGAGGCAAATCAAACTTCTTGAGCTGACGCAGAAAAAACAACCTCTGCTGGGCCTTTTTCCGGACAGTGTCAATATGGGAGGACCACTTCAGGTTCCGGGAGATTGTGGTACCCAGAAACTTGAAGGAGTCCACAGTGGACACTGTGCTGTTGAGGATGGTGAGTGGGGGGAATGAAGGGGGGTGTCGCCTGAAATCCACAGTCATCTCCACCGTTTTGGCTGGGTTAAGTTCAAGATGGTTCTGGCTGCACCAGAGGATCAGCTGCTCCACCTCCCGCCTGTATGCAGACTCATCATCATCCCGGATCAAACCGATGACTGTGGTGTCGTCCGCAAACTTCAGGAGCTTCACCGAAGGGTCCTCTGAGGTGCAGTCGTTGGAGTAGAGGGAGAAGAGCAGTGGGGAAAGGACACATCCTTGGGGGGCGCCAGTACTAATTTTTCGGGAGCTGGATGTAAATCTCCCTAGCTTCACCTGTTGCCACCTGTCAGTCAGAAAGCTGGAGATCCACTGGCAGGTGGAGGGGGCACCTTGAGCTGGAGGAGTTTCTGATGAAGAATGCCTGGGATGATGGTGTTGAACGCTGAGCTGAAGTCGACAAACAGGATCCTGGCGTACGTCCCTGGGGAGTCGAGGTGTTGCAGGATGTAATGTAGTCCCATATTCACTGCATCATCCACTGACCTGTTTGACCGGTAGGCAAACTGCAGTGGGTCCATCAGGGGGCCTGTGATGACCTTCAGGTGGTTCAGCACCAATCTCTCCAAGGATTTCATGACCACAGAGGTCAGGGCAACAGGTCTGTAGTCGTTTAATCCTGTAATAGAGGGTTTCTTGGGAACTGGAATGATGATGGAGCGTTTGAAGCAGGAAGGCACTTCACGCAGCTCCAGTGATCTGTTAAAGATCCGGGTGAAGATGGGGGCCAACTCGTTGGAGCAGACTCTCAGGCAGGACGGAGACACACCATCAGGTCCTGCAGCCTTCTTGATCTTTTGTCTCTGAAAGACCCGGCGCACCTCCTCTTCACAGATCATTAGTGCTGGTGGGAGGTCAGAGTGGAGGAGGGATGGAGTTCCTGGGGCTGCAGATAATCCTTTTGTGTGGGTGGGAGGTGAGAACTGTAGGTTCTTTTCAAACCTGCAGTAAAAGCTGTTTAGGTCATTAGCCAGCTGGAGGTTTTCCGCAGGGTGGGGGGATGGTCTCCTGTAGTTGGTGATATTCCGTAGGCCTCTCCAGACAGAAGCAGAGTTGTTAGCTGAGAAGTTTTTTTGTAACTTCACACTGTAGCTCCTCTTAGCAAGCCTGGTCTCCTTCGTCAGCATGTTTCTGGCCCGCTTGTACAGAGTCCAGTCACCAGTCCTGTAGGCCTCCTCCTTGGTCTGACGTAGCTGCTTCAGTTTAGGAATGAACCAGGGTTTATTGTTGTTGTATATGCAGAAGGTCTTGGTCTGCACACACATGTCCTCGCAGAAACAGGTGTATGACGTCACAGTGTCAGTGAGTTCATTTAGGTTAATGGCTGCAGCTTCAAAAACACTCCAATCTGTGCAGTCAAAGCAGGCTTGTAACTTCAGCTTTGATTCCTCAGTCCATTTCTTCACAGTCCTTACAACAGGCTTGGAAGTTTTTAGTTTCTGTCTGTATGTTGGAATAAGATGGAGCAGGCAGTGGTAAGAAAAACCCAGAGCTGCACGGGGGACGGCATGATAGGCATTTCTTAAAACTGTGTAACAGTGGTCAAGTGTATTTGTGTCCCTGGTGGGACATTTAATATGCTGTCTGTATTTAGGAAGCTCATTTGTGAGATTAGCTCTATTGAAATCACCCAGAATGATAAGCAGAGAGTCTGGATGTTTTTCCTCCACCTCTGCTATCTGGTCAGCGAGGAGCTGCAGTGCCTCCGTTGTACAAGCAGCAGGCGGGATATAAATTCCGACCAGAATAAATGAGGAGAACTCTCGCGGTGAATAAAAGGGTTTACAGTTTATGAACAGTGACTCTAGGTTAGGGCTACAAAACTTCTTCAACACTGTGACATCAGTACACCAACCTTCGTTTATGTAGAAGCAGATTCCACCACCCTTAGTCTTTCCAGAAAATTCTCGGCTGCGATCAGCGCGAAACAGTTGAAATCCGTCCAGACGCACCGCGCTGTCCGGGATGTGTTCACTCAGCCAGGACTCCGTGAAACAAAGGGCGCCAGATCTGCTAAAATCCCGGTTTTTGTGAGTCAGGAGCAGCAGTTCATCCATTTTGTTCGCCAAACTGCGGATATTTGCCAGATGGATCGATGGAAGCGGCGTGCGAAATCCTCGTTTCTTCAGCCTGACTAACGCACCGGCACGTTTACCACGCCGCCTTCGTTTCCGGCCAGCGCCAATAGCCGCTGCTCCCACAGCTAAGATGGACTGAAAAAACTTCAGATCAGCAGCAGTAACTGGCGGAGAAGTTGCATTGGGAGGTAGTCTGAGTGAAAGTAGTTCCTCCCTTGAATAGGTGATTCGGACAGAAGAGCAGAAGTCCAAAAAAACACACAAAATTATCAAAAACATCAGAGAGCAGAAGCCAGTGGCTGCCATCCGCGGCGCCATCTTGGATTTTTTTTTTGTTGACCAGTAGGGTTTTTTTTAAACTACTATAAACACATCAAGCTTTAAAGATCAGGGCTTCAGTTGTTGTATGCATTTCTGAGATGGAATTGTATTTACACTTCTGTTCCAAGTGGTCAACATGGCTCCTCAACCACCTTTGGAGGTGGTTTGGAAGATAGGCATAAGTTGCAATTGTGTTTGAGTGTATTTACACCTGTACGTTGCCATATCCAATAGCAGTCTAATCTAGACTGCTATTGGATATTGGATTAGACTCCCAAACCAGCTTCCAATCTTGATTCAGGAGTCAGACTTGATCTCTGTTTTTAAGAATAGGGTTAAAACCTTCCTTTTTGATATAGCTTATAATTAGGGAGGGATCATGTGCCCCTGAACCCTCCCTTAGTCATGCTGCTAATACTGTAGGTATAGACAGCCAGGGGACCTCCAACAATGCACTGGGCTTCACTCCTTTCTTCACTCTCAATGAAATATTTTTGCTGGTCATTAACATCTGTTTGTTCTCTCCCATAGATTGAGTCCCTGTCATGCTGTTTGCTCTCTACGTGTCTGTTCTTTTCTTCTTCTTCTCCATCCCCTCACCCCCCAGCCAGTTGCAGCAGATGACTGCCCGTCCCTGAGCCTGGTTCTCTGGAGGTTTTTTCCTGCTAAAAGGGAGTTTTTCCTCTCCACCATTGCCATCTGCTGCTCACAGGGGATCGCTTGATTGCTGGGGTCTTCCTGCAATTGTGGGGTTTTCCCCTACAGTTTGACAGTGGTATGAGAAGACTGTTGTTGTGAATTGGCACTATATAAATAAAGTTGAACTGAATTGAATTAAATGTGACCTAAAAGTACTAGAACCTTTACGAAGGACAGAGTTGAGAAGGAACCATAGGAACTAGTTTCTCAACACCTTTTTTCATCATGCTCAACTCGCCTGGCTCACATGGCCAGCTGACAGTGCAGCAACGGCTATGAACAACAAGAGCACTCTGATGCGAGTGCAGTATCCCCCACCTCTGTTTTCTTTGAAGATCCCACTACGTCACTGAAGGAGAGCAGCTTTTAACTTTTCCACATAATTATTGGTGCAGAACTAAATGATGATAAGCCTATCATTCATGAATATACAACAAAAATAGCTGTATACAACCCATAGTAAGCATTCCAAGGTTATTCATTCTACAGTAATAGGCCATAGGGAATGCCAACTCTGACCTTTAACCCCAACGTTGGCGACTGTAGCTTTACTTGTTTTATGGTAATAGTGCAAAAGGAATGTTAACGTTCACCTTTGACCTTTTGACTCTAAACTCACAGATGTAGGTTAGGATTCCAAGATGAACCCGTGTACCAGGTTTGGTGACCATAGCTTTCCTTCTTGTTGAGATAGAGTTTATATGGCATTTGTCTTGTCGTTATACCTCAGCCTGAGGAAAAAGTAGAAAACCATATACAGAAGCATTTATGTTTTCTACAGGGAGTGGACACAAGTTCACCTGTCATCTGAAAAGAGCAGTAGAAAAACTAACGAGACACACGCTGATCAGAGAGAACTCACAGTTTATATTGTACCTAAACACTGAGTCTGTGTACAGAGTGAGGCTTTTACATGCCACCACGTGGGGGGAGAAAGAGGAGAAAATGTGCGGGAACTAAATGGTAAATTTGAGAGACAAGCATAGTGAACACAGGACAAGTCGGAATGAGCACTTTTCATTTTCATCAGCGTTTAGCCTTGGGCCCCAGCTCTGTCTGTGATAAGTGATGACGGTGGGCTTCCTGGTGGCCCCACAGAGGAGGCTCTGCAACACTGCCACTCTCTGGCCCCCATTCTTCAGGAAGAGTGGGGGGGAAATTAATAATTATCATCATGGATAACACCAACAGGGAGCAATTCATCATCGCTCCCCTTTCACCCAGCTATGTGTCAGCAAGCCGCGTGGCCCTTCCAGATACTATTATATGACGGTAGGGAGGGGGAATGAGTGGAAGGAGGAGGGGCGGTTAAGGAGAGGGGCACTGGGGGGGGGAGGGGCGGAAGAATCGTGGGCTAATGCGTTTTTGATGGGGTTTATCCAGGCGTGGAAGCTTCAAGCACAACCACCTCACGAGCAAGATGGTCTGACTCCGCCCCCCTCAATGCCCCCGTTCTCTACCCCCAACTGCTTCTGCATGGCTGAGGTGGAAGGTGCAACAAAAACTGGCACGCGTCCAAGACATGTTTTGCACTGATACCAGTCCGACACGCAGCTGTACGGTAACAGCAGACAGGACGTCAGCAAAGTTCTTTTTTTAAAACAAATCTGTTATGCAAGTCTGAATGAAAAGCACTAATTCAAGTAACCACACACACGTGGTGCCTTCTTTTATCAAATTTACTTCCAGAAAACTTTCAGCTGCTCTCTTTCGGGGTCACCACGGCCTATCATCCCCTTATATCATGATGATCCACATGTTGACTTGGCAGGGATTTCTATGCTGGATGCCCTTCCTGATGCAACCCTGCCCATTTATCTGGGCTTGGGACCGGCACAATAACCAACTTTCCTTCCACCATTCTATTACGCTGAGCACCAAGCTAGAAGGCAGGAAGTACCCTTTTTTTTTTTGATCTTTGGTATGACCCGGCCGGGACTTGAACCCACAATCCCCTGATTGTGGGGTGGATGCTCTACCAACTAGTCCACCACTCCGGCAGCATGAGGCAAAATATGTATAAATGTAAATCAGGTGTACAAATTTGCAAGAATAAAGGTGCAAAGATATGACTAAAGATGCCTCTTTAATTTTTAAATTATAATTTAATTACACAGACTCACCATTTAACCAGCATCCACATGAGCATTGCAAATTTACAAGAAAAATGCTGAAAATTTACAAGAAAAAGTTGCAAACTCATAACAAAAAAGTGACACACACGTGTGCACCCCCCCCCCCCACACACACACATTTTACTTCCATAAACCTAAACAGTACAAAAATTATAACTTCTACGCCCTTTACAACTGTTTGAACTTGTACTACATTCGGAATATTGAAGATTACATTCAGTTCAACTTTATTTGTATAGGGCCTCGTCACAACAAATGTCCTCTCAAGGCACTAGATACATAAGCACAAATCATAAATAATTCATGATGATCCATAATCCTTCCCCCCCCAACTCCAAGTTCTGTTTCCCAAGTTTATAATTTTTTTGATTTAAGATTTAATTTGATTTTGGCTTAAATTTGTCTTGCCCCTCAACATGAGCAACAAACAAACAAACAACCCTAAAAAATAAAAGGAACACCAAGCATACACAAATACCTGAATTCAGTCTTTAAGGATAACTGATAACAGGAAGAAAGCCTGGTCTATAATCCATGGCTCTCACCTCAGCGGCTGGGCAGGCCCCCAGTCACATTCTAGAACAGGGGTGTCCAATCATGTACTATGGAGGGCCGAGACCCTGCAGGTTTTCTCTTCCACCCAGTCTCTTTAGCAGGTGTTTACACTTATCAGCAATCAGTGGAAGAAATTCAGTGGAATCTGCTGTTGAAGACACTGGTTGAAGGTAAACCCTGCAGGGTCTTGGCCCTCCGTGGCACATGATTGGACACCCCTATTCTAGAGGATGATGGCCAACACTCACACTTTGCAGGCAAAACTGACTGAGCTTCATGTTGTGGGCCCTTGGTGCTTTCTTTGGGTCATCAGGTGGGTATCCTACTTCATCAGTGTTCTACAGGTGGGTATCCTACTTCATCAGTGTTCTATGTGCCCTTCCTGCCTGATGGGTTGTTTCTTCAGCCACAGCCACCTTGATGCTGTCTCAGCTCTCTGGTGACATTCTACTGAGTCCAAATCTCTGACTCCAAGTCTGGACGGGGCATTTCAATGTGACTACCCAGGAAATCTTCAGCAGTCCACCTCCACTGTCAAATTCCATGGACACCATCCCCTCTGCTGGCACTCATGAATGAGGGCTTGGCACTTCCCAAGCTTCCTCTCATGGGCCTCCTCCAACCTCTCTTCCCATGGCACAATCAGCTCAACAAGAAACACTTGTTTTGATGCTCTGGACCACAGAACTATGACTGGTCATAGCAGATGCCAGGATTTCTGAACTTGTTTGAGTCTCACTAGAGGTTCCAGATGCTCTAACAAACCCAATCAGGTGGGGGCCGTCTTCCTCTAGGAAACTGTACTCTTAAGTTGTTTTGATGTGTGCTGTTTTCTTATCTTTTAAACTTTCTACCTGCTTGTTTCAGGGACAAGAGATTTTAAAATCCAACCTGAATTGCTTTCTATATGTGCTGTTTTTCTTTTAAAATTTTCTTGCCTGCCTCAGGGACTACAGAAGGAAATCAGTGAGAATGCTAAAATCTGGTACAGAGCATCTTTACCCTGTGTTTAATGTTTTTTTTTCTGTACATGGTCCCTGACAAATAAACCAATAAACTATAACTATCCTGGTGATGTTGTGGGTCTTCCTTCTCTCCACCTCCCAACCTCGGGCAAGCTCAGCCAGTATCTCTACCTGAACTTGACAAGTGCCATACTAGCATGATATGATGACAGCACGTGTTCAAGGCTTGCCAGTTTTCCACACAGTGTACAAGCTGGGTTCTCACCCAGCCCCCAGCGGTGGAGGTTTACTGGTGTTGGCAGGACGTTGGATGTGGAGCACAGGAGGAACTTGGTCCGCTGCTCAAAGCAAGTCATTCTTTGATGTTGATGTTTGTGTATAATGTTGGGTGCCATTGATTATTATGGATTTTGATGGCATTTTCATCAGAGGTGGCACTTGGAAGTCATCATGGCGTGAAATGGCCAAGCCAACAATATGTTGGGTTATTTTTTTTTTTTTTGGGGGGGGGGGAGTTGCTCCCCTAGATCCACTGCGTTCTGCAATACTAGGGGCGGCGCTGAGAGCCACTGTGGACGGTCTTCACCGAGTGAGAGGCTAGACGTAATGGCCACTTGTTGATGATGAATTGGCCATGTATTATGCTTCGCATGGTGCTGGGTACAGGGAGACCAGTCTGGGACACCACTTTGTTGTAGGCCGATCAGAAAGGTACTACTCCTCTATTGACCCCACCCCTTTAGAGCACAGACTGTGAAGACTGGACCGCTAGGTGTTCGGCTCGGCTGAGGCCACTCTGACTGACTGACTGACTGGCACTTGGGCTACGGATAGACCCATTAGACTATGAAGGTAATCTGGGTCATGATGCAGATTCTTGATCCCCTTTTCACTTTCTTTAACATTGTGAGATAGGGCCTTTGTGGTGGTATGCCCTCATGGTATGTAAAGATACAGAGGGTACTCAGAGAAGAAATACCTCCACCAAGGCCCTATCTCGCAACGTTAAAGAAAGTGAAAAAGTGATCCAGGATCAGCATACTGACCCTGATCACCAAAATCTAATGTATTCTTCTGTACCCTCCACAGTAGAGGGCCATGGACTTCGGTCACTTAACTTGCAGGAATCAACAATGGCCATCAAACATAGTTTTTCCTGCAGTATTTTAGACAGTATAGCAGACTAAGAGCCCCTTTACCCAGCACAGAGATCGTTGGGAGACCATTGAGAGATCAAAAATTGACCTGATCTCTTAAAAATCTCCATCTGTGTCAATTTTGGGGATATTGCTGTAAGATTTTCATGGTGATCAATAGACTGAGATTTTTGAGAGATCTGGTCAATTTTTGAGCTCTCAGTGGTCACCCAGTGATCTCTGGACTGTGTAAAGAGGGTATAAAAGAGTAATGTCTAAAACTTGATGAGTTTTCATTTAACTTGTGAATATGTAATCCATCCAAATTAATTCTTGCAGACCACCAGTTTATACCCAAACTGTGCATCCTCCACACTGATGCACTGTTGAGTCAAAATGAATTATTCCACTAATGGTTCCTTTCTTAATGCACTGAAAACCGTCCTTGAAGTTGATGAGTGTCTGTCGTGTTAGTCCAGAAGGCCATCCCCCCTCCTCTTTTGCACACTATTTAAATTTGATGAAAAGCAGGTTAGAGATGAATTACCATGAGTGCCCCCCCACCCCCTTTCCCGGAGCGCTACAGTAGCTACGTCAGCAACAGTGACACAGCGGTGTTTAAATTAATCACAGGCAGAAACTTATTGTCTGCTGCCACGCCACTGGCATACATCATTTCCAGCATTAGGAGGAGATGAGGCTTTTATTTTATTTTTTTTTAACCTTTTTACAGTTCAGGTAAACAGATGTAAGTTTTACTGAAAATTTCTGTACATTCATGTAACAAGGTGATATACAAAAACAGATGAGGTGCAAACAGGGTACAGATTGTGTGACATACAAGTGGAAGGAAGATTTTTTAATAAAAAGGGTAAGCGAGAAGTGGATCTGTCTCGTGTGTGAACGGCACATACGCAGGGGTTGTGCTGTTCATTTAATGCAAGGTTAGGCAGACCGGGCTGATGAATGGACTGTCATCAGGAGAACAAAAGCGGGCCCTCTATCACAGAATGAGAGGAGCAGAGGCTCCCTCTCACAGTCCGAGCACTGGTCCAGGAACAGTTTACCCTTCACACGCACTCCTGTAAACTATTAACGTTAACTACTACTAAGCAGCTTCAGCCGATACTGACCACAGGTCAGCATCCTCAGTAACATGAGGCTGCTGCTGAGAGCCACCAGTGCAGCTGTAAATTCTGAAACAAGCAGCACATATGTCAAACAATACCTCAAACACAGAACAACTGCAGTAGAAATTCCACTAAGATAACCCACGCCTGACTGCGAGTCTAAATGATAAATCCTGCACATGATCATCAGAAAACATGACCACTAAAAAATAAGGTAAAAAAATTACCTGTGTACCACACTATCACGTCATTTGTTACAGCTAACATGAATGGCCCAGATATAGAAAGTGGGTGTTTTCAATTACAGAGCAGAGAAGACAGGAAAAATGAAAGGATATTTACAAATCCCATTAAATCTCGCAGCCTTACCCAGAGAATGCAGGCCAGAAAATAACCACCTATTGATTATCCATTAAACCAATACACCAGACAGTGTGGTGATACAATCCTGCATCAACACAACAAGCTTCGCTCCGCACAATCCATTTCTCGTAGCTCGGCGTGTCAGAGCCTGAAGTTGGGAGGCTGTGTCGTGATGGGCAGGTGGACAGATGAGGATCAGACACTTTAGGAAGTTTATAGGAAGTGGGTGAGAACGATGAGGTGGGGGTGGGGAGGCTGATGCTGGGCTGCCTGCACCTCGCCAAATACACTCCTAAAGCATTCGCCATGCTTTGGTGCCTGTCAGCTGACCCTCACCGAGGATGCACACCTTACTTTGGTATTACAGTCATTGGTCAAACCGCCGACTCAACCCAACTCAAAGGTTTAGCCAAGTTTCAGGTCAGTCATGCATCTTTTCTCTTTCACATGACAACATTTAGTTCTAGTGCTAAAAATGACTATATTACAAGTGTAATGGCTCCATTTTGACGGGGTATGGAACAGGCCAGTTTAAATTTCTCTTCCTAATCTTAATGACCAGTGTGTTTTTTAACAACTGGTCACATTCACCACCACAATTCAGTGGCAGGCACAGCCATTTGAGAATGATCAATTAAGCCAAGGTAGATTTTTCTGGACTGTGAGAAGAGACCCATACAAGCACAGGAAGAATGTGCATGTTTCACACAAAGGTCAAGGTTATACAGAGGCCCCCTAAAGAACCCCCCACATAGGTTTAAGTCACAAAACTGGGCATTTCAAAACAAAATATCTGATTCTATAAAGTTTGGGTCAGATTTGGTAATTGAGCCCTACCCAGAATCCAAATCAAATGTCAGTTCTGGGTATTTTAAAGCTCCAAAAGGGAAACTAGGATAGGTTTGATGCTAAATGTCAGACTGTACAGATATCTATACCACAACATATTCAATAATTTTTAAAAGCATTTACTGATGGTGCAGCAACAATATGCTCAGGAAGCCGATTCCAAAAGTTCACTGCCCTTATAGTACAAAAATTTTGTCATATTTTGCATCGCACAATTTCTTTTGCAAGTCTCTTAGAGTGACCTCTTACGCTGCGTCCCAAATTATGATGCAAATGATATTTGCCTGATTTTCCTGAACAGTCGATGCGAATGACAGTCAGTATAATTTTCAAGTCATCAGCTGTTAGAGCATAATTCAAATTTTACTGAACAAACCTCCCAGTGATAACTATTTTATTGCAAAATCAAAAAGCTCAAAATGCACTATTCCAAATTATTATGCACAGCAGAGTTTCAAAACATTTTATTGGTTGTAAAGAACTGAAAACAGTCATTTGTTGAATTTGCAGCATTAGGAGGTCACATTTACTGAAATCAAAAGCTATTTCAATCAAAAACATCCTAACCATTTGAGTGTGAGATTTCGTGTGCCCCTAGTGGCAGAGCGTGGTGCTGCGCCTGTCATCTTACTGAAATCCCCGGCTGCACTGAGGATTTGTACTGACCTGCCAGTTTCAGAAGGTGGCAGACAGAGGTTGGAGGACTCAATGAATGACACGTAATACACTAAAGAAGAACTCCTCATTTCCTTTCCCTGTTTTCATCCTTTTAGCTCAGAAAGCTAATATGGCTGCTGTCCATCGTCATGCACCATCACTTAGACAGCTTCGTATACTGAAAATAGCACCGGGATACAAGCAAAATTTATGTGGGATAATCAAAAGACTTTGTAGATGTAGTAGAGAGCGTAAATGACCGACCGAATGCAAAATAACGACCACGATGGACTAAAACGCACCAACCACGGCAGCGAGCAAGTCCCATTAGCCGCCGGTAAGTGATGAATTTCTTTCTTCTTTTTTTTTACATTGTACTGATTTCTTGGTCATATACTTTGAAGATAAGATGATAATGTACCCCTGTACAAAAAATGGTGTCAAAAGACTGACCATTCTTTGTGAAAATATGTCCACAAAGTCTGCTTTTGTCCAAGTTATGTAATTCAATATAGCTGCCATGCCATTATGCAAACTAGATGTGTAAAATCACTCCTATCTGAAACTTTGGATCATATTTTACATCTTTCTAATTGACAGTAAGCAATTATCTCTTACCACTTTATAGCCTTGGAAATCTGAACTATTTTATTGACAAAAAATATTTACCACTCTTGACCACTAGGGGTTATGTCCCAATTCGGCGACAGTCACACTCAAAGCCTTAACAGGCCAAGTTACATGTTAACATAGGACCCCTTCTTTGATATAACCGTCACAATTCTTGCATCCATTGAACTTGTGAGTTCTTCAAGAGTTTCTGCTTGAATTTCTTTGCAAAATGTCAGAATAGCCTCCCACAACTGCTGTTTTGATCTGAACTGCCTCACGCCCTCGTAGATCTTTTGCTTGAGGATGCTCCAAAGGTTCTCAAGAGGGTTGAGGTCAGGGGAGGATGGGGGCCACAGCATGAGTTTCTCTCCTTTTATGTCCATACAGTGGATATAAAAAAGTCTACACACCTCTGTTCAAATGCCAGGTTTTTGTGATGTAAAAAAAATCAGACCAAGATAAATCATTTCAAAACTTTTTCCACCATTAATGTGACCTATAACCTGTACAACGCAATTGAAAAACAAACTGAAATCTTTTAAGGGAAACAATAAAAAACTTACAATAACCTGTTTGCATAAATATGCACACCGTGTTATAACTGGGGGTGTGGATGTGTTCAGAATTAACCAATCACATTCAAACTCATGTTAATTGGAGTCAGCACACACCTGCCACCATTTAAAGTGCCTCTGATTAACCCCAAATAAAGCTCAGCTGTTCTAGTAGGCGAGGCAGCACGGTGGTGGAGTGGTTAGCACTGTGGCAGCACAGCAACTCACCCTTGGCCGGGAGATCCTGGGTTCGATCCCAGCCCCCGACCAACAGTGATCTGTGTGGAGTTTGCATGTTCTCCCCGTGTCTGCGTGGATTTACTCCGGGATTTCTCCGGTTTCCTCCCACATGCCAAAAACATGCAAGTTAGGTTAACTGGCATCAAAAAACTGGGGATTCTAAATTGTCCTTAGGTATGACTGTGAGAGTGAATGGTTGTCTGTCTCTCTGTGTTGGCCCTGCAATGGACTGGCGATCTGTCCAGGGTGGACCCTGCCTCTCACCCAAAGATGCTGGGATATGCTCCAGTGCCCCCGCGACCCAAAAAGGATTAAGCGGAAGAAGATGAATGAATGAATGAATGTTCTAGTAGGCTTTTCCTGACATTTTTGTAGTCGCATCTTACAGCACAAGCCAAGGTCCGCAGAGACCTTCCAAAGCATCAGAGGGATCTCATTGTTCAAAAGTATCAGTCAGGAGAAGGGTACAAAAAAAAATTCCAAGGCATTAAATATACCATGGAACACAGTGAAGACAGTCATCATCGAGTGGAGAAAACATAGCATAACAGTGATATTACCAAGAACTTGACGTCCCTCCAAAATTGATGAAAAGACGAGAAGAAAACTGGTCAGGGAGGCTGCCAAGAGGCCGACAGCAACATTGAAGGAGTTGCAAGAATTTCTGGCAAGTACTGGCTGTTTAGTACATGTGACAACAATCTCCCTTCTAGGGTAGCAAGAAAGAAGCCCTGTCTCATGGAGAAAAACATGCAAGCCCGGCTACATTTTGCAAAAACACATTTAAAATCTCCCAAACGCATGTGGGAAAATGTGTTATGGTCTGATGAAACCAAGGTTGAACTTTTTGGCCATAATTCCAAAAGGTATATTTTTTTTCCACAATATCTTTATTGAACCTTTTTTTTTTAAAACAAACATGATACAAACAATCAAACACTAACACTAAAGTACTACAAAAAAAAGAAAATGCACTAAAAAACACCAACAACCACCAACAAAATCAAATCTTCAACAATGCTCCTCCGTTTAGTCTAGACAATCCAACACATAAGTATACATATTATGTTCACCAGTTTGGAATTTACAAGGTCCACACATATCATTCACTTTCTTCTTCAAGAGTTATGTTTAAATTTTTTACATAATCAATAAAAGGTCTCCATATATTCTCAAACACAATTTCCTTTGATTTCAGTATATATGTTATTCTTTCTAATGGAAGGTTTGTTAACATCTGTCTTAACCACTGAGTCACATCTGGTCTATGAGTCTTTTTCCATAATAGTGCAATACATTTTTTAGCATTAAGCAAACTGAGGTCTATGAATGTTCTTTCACTTTTATTAAAATTATGCTTTTCTGGGTACAGACCCAACAAAAACAGTTTAGGATTCAATATGATTTGTTTTGAGATTATTTTTTCAATTGTTACCCTCACCTCTTCCCAAAACATTCTTATTAATCTACATTCCCATACACAATGAAATAGAGTTCCTTTACTTTCCATACATTTTGTGCACGTATCTGGTATATTTTTGTTATATCTATTTAACTCCTCCGGTGTAACATACATCCGCATTAACCATTTGAAATGTATCAATTTAAGGCGTACATTTATTGATTTGGTTTGAGCTTCTGTACAAGCCAATTCCCATTGTTCCTCTGAAATTTCAGTTTGCAGATCTTCTTTCCAGTAGTTTAATCTTTTCAGTGAATTTTCACTTGAAAATAGTGTCAATGAGTTATAAAACTCTGAAATAATACCCTTTCTTTTACTATCTTTCATCAACATTTTTTCCAAGGATGAATAGATAGGTCAAGTGAGAGCTTTATTTTGATTTGATCGAATAAAGTTTCTAAGTTGAAGATATTTAAAAAAAAATGTGTTCTATTGAGATTAAATTTGATCCTCAACTCTTCAAAAGACATTATGTTTTCTGCACATGGCAAATATAAATCCTGAATCTTTTGTATCCCTTTTAAATTCCATACTTTAAATACAGCGTCCGCTCTCCCTGGTTTAAAATATTGATTACCCCATATTGGACTAAATTGTGACAATAACTGTGGTTCATTTAAATAGTTTTTAGCTTCACACCATATTTTGATCATATGCTTTACAAATGGATTTTTAACTTGTTTTTGTAATTTTTTTGCCGAATCTGAGTATATGAATATGGGAAGAGGTAAAGGTAAATTGTATGATTCCATTTCAGTCCAGTGAGGGAGATCATTTGATGAAAAATAATATGTCATAGACCTCAATTGTGCCGACCAATAATACAACATAAAATTTGGACACTTCAGACCTCCACGATCAAATGGTAAATATAATAAAGACAGACGTAATCTAGCCCTCCTGTTGTTCCATATAAATTCCACTAACTTTTTTTTAATTCTTGAGAATAGATCTAAAGGTGGTGATAAGGGAATGTATTGAAATAAATAAAGTATTTTAGATATTACTTTTAAGTATATTAATTCTCCCGATCATCGACATTGGTAGTGACATCCATCTCTGAAGTAACTCATCAATATCTGTCATTAAGGCTTCATAATTGACACTGGCGACTGATTCTAGCTTAGGCACAATTTGGATTCCTAAATATTTGAACTGATTTACAACATTGAATTGATTTACCTCAGGGGCTGGGTAATTTCTCTGGGTCTCATTTAGCATTAATATTGAAGATTTAGTTTTATTTATTTTATATCCTGATATTTCCCCGAAATTCTTTATTAAATTCAACAAGGTCGGAATTGATTTTTTAAGATTCGACATAAACAAAATTATGTCATCGGCATACAGGGAGATTTTATGTTCTGTTGGTCCAACTTTAATTCCATATATTTGTGACTGTAGACGTATCGCCATCGCTAAAGGTTCAATTGCCATAGTAAACAGTAAAGGTGAAAGTGGACAGCCTTGTCGACATCCTCTATTGATTTTTATTGATTTTGAAATATTGTTATTTGTTAGAATTTCTGCAGTAGCATTATTATATATTATCTGAACCCATTTTATGAAATTATTTCCAAGTCCAAACCTTTGTAGGACTTCAAAAAGAAAGGGCCATTCAACTCTATCAAAGGCTTTTTCGGCATCCAGTGATAAGAGAGCTGTATCCGGTGCTTCTTTATTAGAATAAATAATATTAAATAGTCTTCTTACATTATGGAAGCCTTGTCTTCCCTTTATAAAGCCATTCTGATCTCGATTAATAATATTTGGTAAAATTTCTTGTATTCGTCTTGCTAAAATTTTACAGATTATCTTAAGGTCGGCATTTAATAGGCTTATTGGTCTCATATTTTCACATTTATTAGAGGGCTTACCTGGTTTTGGCAACAGTATAATTAAGGCATTATTCATATATGATGGTAAATTACTATTTTGAAATGCTTCTAAAACCATTTCCAAAAAAGGTTTTGTTAATTTATTCTTAAATTTTTTATAAAGGTCAACTGGAAGACCATCTGGTCCTGCACTTTTTCCTGATTTCATATTATCAATGGCTAGTCCAACTTCTTCTTGACTAATTTTAGACTCCAGTATCTCCCTATTTTCATTTGGAATACACGGTATAAATAGTTCATTCAAAAACCCATGTAGTTTTGTTAAGTCAGATTCATTTTTGGTATCATATAATTTTTCATAGTAATCTCTAAAGGCTCTATTAATTTCTGAAGGATCTATAACTACCTGTCCATTACTTATAATACTGGTAATTGGTGTTTTAGATTCTAATTGTTTAATCTGCCATGCCAATAACTTTCCTGATTTTTCACCTTGTTCATAAAAAGATTGTTTCAATCTTAGAAGACTCGAGGCAGCTCTATTCGCTGATTTTTTGTCATATTCAGCTCTCAAAATCAGTAATTCGTTCTCCAACCTTGGATCTCTTCCTGCATATACTCTTTCTTGAAGAATTTTTATTTTATGTTCCAATTGGACTCTCTCCTCTCGAGTCTTCTTAGATTTTGAACCTGTATAACTAATAATATGTCCCCTAATAAAAGCTTTGAAAGCCTCCCACTTTACACATGCTGATGTTTGTGTAGTATTGATATCAAAGAACTCATCTATCTGTTTTTCTATATACTTAACAAATTCCTCATCCTGAAGCCATTTATGCTGAAATTGCCATCTACCTGGTTCCTTTGTCAATTTCTTATCTACATACATTAGACAGCAGGGTGCATGATCAGAGATCACGATGTTATCATAAAGACAGTTTTGAATCTTGGACCTTAATTCTGTGGAGATCAAAAAATAATCAATACGTGAGAATGTCTTGTAGGTATTGGAATAACAAGAGTATGCTTTAACTTGTGGTTTCATTTCTCTCCATATATCTATCAATTTCAATTCTTTCATAAAATGATTAATGGTCATCCTACATCCATTGTGCGTACAGTCCAGTCCTGTTGATCTATCTATACTGGAATTCAATGTACAATTAAAATCCCCTGCTATTATATGTTGCCCTGTAAGTGATGATAAGATAAGAAATAAATTAGCAAAGAACTTTTGATCATCTATATTGGGACCATATAAGTTCACCAAATTTATGTTTTCTAATAGCAAAGATCCTTGAATGATTACATATCTTCCAAATTTGTCTCCAATTACATTTTTCACTTGAAATGGGACTGATTTATGTATAAGAGTCATAACTCCCCTGGCTCGGGATGAAAATGATGAGGTGAAAACATTTCCTTGCCATCTACTCCTAATTCTTTTTACATCTTCCTCTATTAGATGAGTTTCTTGTAAAAACACAATTTTTGAACCCATGTCTTTTATTTTATTCATAACTTGTTTAAGTTTTTTTAAATTTTGTAGACCTCTGCAATTCCATGAAGTTAAATTAAGATTAACGCTTTGATTTATAATCAATAGGGAGTTTGGGATTACCTTGCAGTGTAAACATGCTCAAACAGAAAAGCAAAAAAATGAGTGGTTGAACATTCACCCTACAAACTACACACAAACAAATTCCCCCTTCCCACATTTGTGGCAATCCCCCCAAAAGCAAAAGAAAAATTCCGTCTCCCGATATAGCCATCGACCGTTCCACACCCACGAGGAACAGCCAAAGCCACTCCTTCTTCATCCTCCCAATCACCCTAACTCTACTGCTTTTAATAACGTAACATTAACTCTCTTCTGTAATTTTCCAATTTAACTCCAAAATTTTTTTGCAATTTTGTACTTTTTTTTTTTTAAATATGTAATACATTCTATATTTTGTAATCTTGTTATATGCTTCTAATCAGTTAAATGCTCAAATATTCTACCCTATATTCAGTTCATGCTTAGCTCCCACCAGTCTCTTCCTGGATCTTCTTGATGAGCTCCTGCGCCTCCTCGGGGGTCTTGAAGATGCGTGTTCTGCCCTCATATGTGACCAGAAGTCTTGCAGGGTGAATCACTCCATGACGAATCTCAAGGTTGCGCAGTTCTTTGCGGATGGGGTCAAACTGCTTCCTTAATTGTTGGATTCCTGAGGCCAGATCTGGGTAGAACCGCACCTGCTGATCTTGGTATTTAATTTCTCCTTTGGCCCGCACCGCGTTGGAGATCGTCATCCTGTCTCTGTAGCTGAGAAACTTCATAATTAACGTCCTCGGTGCTGCCTTGTTACCTCTCGGTGGGCCAATTCGGTGGGAGCTTTCCAAGACGACTGATGATTTTAGCTCCGCGTTGTTCAGCGCCTCCGGGATCCACCCCTCCAAAAAGGAGCATGAATCACGACCTTCGGCTCCCTCCGGTAAACCCACCAGCCTCAGGTTGTTCCGTCTGGACCGAGATTCCAAGTCCAGAACGCTATTTTCCAGATCTTTATTTTTTTTTCCAAAGTGCGCACCTTTATTTGAAGTCCGCTGATTTCATCCTCCGCACTTGAAACACGAAGCTCCGCCTGCGTCACTCGCTCCACGCAGTCACCCAACTCCTTTCTCATTGCATCCAACGCTGCCATAATCCCATCAAGTTTAGCGGAAAAGTCTGCTCTCATTGAGCTAATGGCAGCCAGCACTGCACCTGTGCCGCCAACGTCAGCAGCAGCAGTTACCGCACCACCGCTAGTTTCATCCGCCATATCCGCAGCTTTTTCTACTGCGCCACAAACTTTAAAGTCCGTTAATTTGGACTGCTTCGGCGATTCAATTTTTCCCCCTCCTGATTTCCCAGCCTTAGTCTTCACCGGCATATCCTCACCCAAACGCTGGGAAAAGTTCTGTTCCAAATGAGAGAGTTATTTGCCGAATTTTAATTTCCAAGGGCAGAGCAGAGTGATACGTGTCCTTCTAGGCGGCCGCCATAGCCGGAGGTCCCAAAAGGTATATTTGGTGCAAACACAACACTGCTTATCACCAAAAGAACTCCATACCTACAGTGAAGCATGGTGGTGGCAGCATCATGCTTTGGGGCTACTTTTCTTCGGCTGGAACTGGGGCCTTAGTCAAGGTGGAGGGAATTATGAACAGTTCCAAATCAATCAATCAATCAATCAACGCTTTATTTATATAGCACTTTTCATACAAAAAGATGCAACACAAAGTGCTTCACACATTAAAATAAAACAGTTCACCCTCCCTTCCCCCCACACAAAGAAACTTTCATCAGTGTAAAACTTATTGCTTACGGCTTAAAAAGCTTAAATACCATGGGCACATGCGCATGCAGCGACAGGCAGCGGGTGAAAAAAGTTCGACGTCTGTGTCTCTGTTTTTATGCACTTTAATGTGTTTTAACATAATTCTCTGTGTCGTTTTTGTCCTTGAATGTTTGTGGACTATATAACGAAGAGCTCCCTGGTTCCATCAGTATGGATTTCCTTCTTGTTTTTGCACTGTCGTTTCTTTCTTACCGGCTCTTTGTCTTGGAGGTAAGTGCGATCGTGATCATGCCAGGAAGAATACAGTATTCCAGAGACATGTTACTGCATTTAAACATGGATAATGCAGCATCTGTGTTTGAGTCTGTGCTGCAACTGCTGGACTTTATTTTAAGAGATTTTCATGGACACAGCAATGAAAAGAGAGACAAGAAGAGGAAGCGCAGAAAGCGTGGAGGCGTAAGATTAAATCTGAGGAGGCGTCAGCTTAATCGCATTCCTCTTCCTTCCATTATTATGGGGAACATACAATCCCTGAGAAATAAAGTGGATGAAATTCAAGGGAACGTACAATATCAGAAGGATTCCAAGAACTGCTGTGTCATGGCTTACACGGAGACGTGGCTTACGGCGCATGACCGGGATGCGGACCTGTGGACTGACGGCTTTGGAGCCCCACTTCACTCAGATTGGCAGGAAGAGGTAACGAGGAAACGTTGGGGGGGGGGCGTATGTTTATATATTAATAAACAGTACTGTACATCTGTCACGGTCAGAGAGCGCATCTGTACACCCGATGTGGAGCTGCTGTCCGTGTCACTACGCCCCTTTTATCTGCCCCGTGAGTTCCCCCAACTTTTTATAACGACTGTGTACATTCACCCAAGGGCAGATGCTTCCTCCACCTCCAGCACCGTCTTTGATGTGGTACAGCGGTTGCAGTCGATTTCCCCAGAGGCTCCAAATTTTATCCTTGGGGATTTTAACCATGTTAAAACCATGTTGTTTATGCAAATCCGACGGCGAACGCTGGGACAGCGCGTGACGTCATCCATTCAGTAACTGGCAGGCTGCAGACAGAACACCCAGATGCTCTTCTCCTCATCTCAGGCGATTTCAACCATGTTTCACTGTCTCCCATTCTACCCACGTTCACCCAGTATGTCACATGCCACACTAGAGACAATAAAACACTGGACTTATTCTACGCAAACACTAAGGAGGCGTACACCTCATCACAACTCCCCCCACTCGGGAGATCGGATCACAACTTGGTTCATCTCCGGCCGGTGTACAAACCCCTAGTGCACAGACAACCTCTGGCCATGCGCACAGTGAAGTTATGGTCTGAGGAGGCAATGGATGCTCTAAAGGACTGTTTTGAAACCACTGCCTGGAAGCAGCTCTGCGATGCACATGGTGAGGACATCAGTGGCCTCACTCACACCATCACGGGCTACCTCAGCTTCTGTGTGGACAAATCCGTTCCCACCAAGACCATACGGTGTTGCTCAAACAGCAAACCCTGGATCAACCAGGGTTGATCCAGGGTTGATCCAGGGTTACCTATTTTGTAAGATGTGTGCCTGTGTTTGTGTCTACGTTGAATGTAATTAGTGGCTTGTAAATATGGATGTCACCAGACTGCAAAACAAATCTACCTACGGGTACAAATAAAGTAACCTGAACCTGAACCTGAACCCTGAGATAAAAACACTTCTGAGAGAGAAGAAGAGGATCTTCAGGTCGGGGAACAGAGAGATGCTGAAGTCCGTACAGAGGGAGCTGAGGAGAAAGATCAGAGAAGGCAAGGACAGCTTCAGGAAGAAGATGGAGGACAAGCTGCAACAGAGCGACATCAGCGGGGTCTGGAGAAACCTCAAAACCATCTCTGGGCTCCAGAATACCTCCCCCCAGGCCACGGGGGGCAGGGAGTGGGCTAACAATCTGAATCTGTTTTTCAATAGGTTTGACCAACCGCCCTCCCCCCTGACTGCACAACAACCACTGCTGCCTCTAAAGACATCATGTCCTGCTGCCCACTCCCCACTCCACCAACACCCCCCCACTCCCAACACACAGCCCCCCATCCTGATCCTGACCAGGACCCAAGTGAGGACGGAGCTGAGGAAGATCAAGGCGAGGAATGCGTCGGGACCGGACAGCATCAGCGCAAAGCTCCTCAAGTCCTGTGCAGACCAGCTGTGTGGGATTGTGGCGTACATCTTCAACCTGAGCCTGAAGCTGGGGAGGGTACCACAGCTGTGGAAAACATCTTGTGTGGTACCTGTACCAAAAACTTCCCACCCCAAAGACCTGAACAGCTACAGACCGGTGGCCTTGATGTCCCACTTGATGAAGACCCTGGAGAGACTGCTCCTTGCTCACCTCCGCCCCCTGGTGGAACCAGCGATGGATCCACTCCAGTTCGTCTACCAGCATGGCATTGGGGTGGAGGATGCAGTGATCTTCCTCCTTCACCGTTCTCTGTCCCACCTGGAGAAGCCCGGGAATGTGGTGAGGATCATGTTCTTTGACTTCTCCAGTGCTTTCAACACCATCCAACCGATGATCCTGAAGGACAAGCTGCTGCACGCAGGGGTGGACCAGCACCTGTCATCATGGATCCTTGACTACCTCACGAACCGGCCTCAGTTTGTGAGAACCCGGGACTGTGTGTCCGACACGATCATCGGTAGCACGAGGGCCCCCCAGGGAACGGTGTTGGCTCCCTTCCTGTTCACTCTTTATACTGCGGACTTCTCACACAACACAACACACTGCCATCTACAGAAGTTCTCTGATGACTCTGCGATCGTTGGCCTCATCTCCAATGGAGATGAAGCTGAGTACAGAGGGCTTATCCAGGACTTCGTGGACTGGTGCCATCGGAACTGCCTCCAGATCAACGCGAGGAAATCTAAGGAGCTGGTGGTGGACTGCCGCAGGCATGGACAACCCCTCACAGCACCAGTAAATATACAGGGAACAGACATTGAGATGGTGACATCCTACAAGTACCTGGGTGTTCATCTGAGCAATAAACTAGACTGGTCACACAATACTGACACACTCTACAAGAAGGGACAGCGCAGGCTGTTCCTACTGAAGAGACTCAGGTCTTTTGGTCTACAAGGGGCGCTGCTGAAGACATTCTATGACACGGTGGTGGCATCAGCCATCACTTTTGGAGTGGTCTGCTAGGGCAGTGGCATTACAGCAGCCGATAGGAAGAGACTGAACAAACTGATCAAGAAAGCTAGCTCTGTCCTCGGGCAGCGCCTTGACTCGGTGGAGGAGATAGGAGAGAGAAGGACGGTGGCTAAACTGTCATCTCTGCTGGAGTCCGAGTTCCACCCTATGCAGGACATACTGAATGCACTGAGGAGCTCATTTAGCAGCAGACTACATCATCCCAGGTGCACAACCGAGAGGTTTCGCAGGTCCTTCCTACCAACGGCTGTCAGATTGTACAACCTAAGCAGGGCTGCTCGCAGAGATAGCAAAAAGACGTAACAACCTAATAGTTTTTTGAATGCAAAAGATGCAATAGACTTACACAATGGTCCCCTCCGGCATACAACTAGGAAAATACCGGTCGCTATGGAGGGTGAGAATATGTATGGGCACATAATCATACCATGTAGGATAACTAAGTAGACGGTTGTGCTGTTTCATCCCGTCTAGCAACAATGCTCTGCACTGTGTGTGTTTATATATTTACACATTTATTCCATCTAGCTACAATGCTCCGCACTGTGTGTTTATATACTCATATAGTTATTCCATCCAGCTACAATGCTCTGCACTGTGTGTCTGTGTGTATATATATATATATATATTTATAGTAATATGTACATATGTATATTAGCTGCTCTTGCTAGCTTGCTTTTTTTTTTTTTTTTTTTTTTTCTTGCCTTCTGATTGTTGCGCTGAGTGTTGCTATCCCTGTGCTGTTGCAATCCTGGAATTTCCCCGTTGTGGGACTAATAAAGGCTTATCTTATCTTATTTGGGATGGCAAAATGAGGGACTTCAAAATCCTTCATTTTCCTCAAAATCAATGAGGTTCCAAGCGAGCTGAGTCGAGCTAAAAATGTGACGTCAACAGAGTGCAGGCCACTGACTGGCCAGGGCGTAACACCACTGGATGAGAGCAACATCTTCATGAGAGTCATAACTGCCATTTGTAAATTCAGCTGTGAGTTTTTATTATTTTTGTGATATTCAACAAGATAAACGGCGACACACAAATTAACACTGTGGTCCAACGACAAGGTGCGGACTCTTCTGTGCTTGGTGGCTGATGAGAGAATCCAGAGGGAGCTATGGGGCTGAAAAGTCCATAATTTGACCAAAAGTCAACTGTCATAGTCTCCCCTTCGGTCCACACACTTCTCCCATTGGTGATGCAACGCTTGGATCCCTGCGGTTGAAAAATAAATCACATTTGGTAAAATTTGACCACTATGAACTTTTCAGCCCCATCGACGGAGCGACACGAAATGAAAATGTATACCAGGAGGTCTCCAAACTGATGGTGGCATAAACTCTCCGTGCACTAAGGAGAAAGGATGGGAGGATTTAAATGCAGGGTTTCACCAAACACACATTTATTGACATAAACTGTTCACAAACAAAGACGAACAAGTGAATTATAATACCATATGGGTGCGCTCGGGAGAGCAGGGAAGACTACGGGAAGCTCTACTAACTTGGGGGAACACAAACTGGGCACAGCCTAAGCATAGCAGTTATGCTGCGGGAAGAAACGCTGCCAGAAGTGTAGCAGAATTACTGCAAAGGGGGAAACCCTTCTGGTCCAGCGTAGCAGCTGATTGCACAGAGAAACGCTAACAATTTACTCACGAGTAGGAGCAGTCCCAAAAAGACCAGTTCTCTCGGCGAGCATAAACAATAGTCCTTCCTGATGTGACGGTCACACCGTGGAGAACAAGGGTGACTCGTTCAATGACCCAGTGGCATTTGTCTAGCGAAGAGCTGCTTAAATCCAAATGCTGCTGGCCACACAAATTGGGAACACCTGGGCGAGGCGCGGGAAAGGTAATTACCGGGGCTGGGAACAGCTGGAGGAATTAAGGAGAGCGAGGGGGCGTAGTTGGATTGACAGACTGTCAGCAGCATGGGAAAAAGATCACACAAGCTGACTAACAGCTGCCAGTCAGGCAGTGGCTAAGGTGATGGCATAAATACACAAAATGCACACATACAGCAGAACCAAAACCCACAGAGAGATCAGGGCCGAGCCGAGGAAAGCCAAGCCGGCTTGGCTCATGACAGAGCCCCCCCTCTAAGGGACGGATTCCCAGACACCCAAGGTAACATCAAGAAGACCCCCCCCCCCCCCAACAGTTGCCACAACAACAAACAACACGAGACTGGGTGGGCGGTAGGGGGAACAGGAAGGAGGGAACACAATGCCCCACCCAGGGTCCACGATTAACCCCCCCAAGTCCACGGGCGTTGGGGTTCAGGAGGGCGCCCAGAGTCCCAGCCCCAGCAGAAGGTCCGGTGAACTGAATCTGGCGGCCTGCCGGAAAACATGAGCCACCTGACCCGGGGAGTCAATTCTTCTGGCGGCCGGCCTGCGTTAATTAGCCACCAGGACCGAAGGGGTGAAGCAGGAGATGGCCTGCCCACCAGAAGGATCACCGGTGGATAACAGGACCAGAGAAAGGGGACCTCCACGGCGTAGGGCAGGGATAAGGGGACCATGGCATCCTCAGGGTGGTCCGCAACTGCACCCGCAGTGGACCCTGACCGGGCCAGCTCCGCTGCCCCCACGATGGCCTCCGACTGGGCCGGCTCCACTGCACCAACGATGGACTCCAGCAGGAGCCTAGCTGCACCCGCAGTGACCTCTAACTGAGGCTCAGCTACACCCACGATGGCCCCCAACCAGGCCGGCTCTGCTGCACCCGCGGTGACCTCTGGCTGAAGCTCAGCTGCACCTGCAGTGACCTCTGGCTGAGGCTCAGGTGCATCCGTGGTGGGCCCCATTTGGGCCAGAACTGCACCCATGACAGTCCCGGTCTGGAACGTGGCTGCACCCACGACTGTCCTGGCCTGGGACATGGCTGAACCCATGACAGGCTCCGGCTGGAGCACCATTGCACCAACGGTGCCCCCCACTGGGGGCCTCATTGCTCCCGCAGTGGCCTCCCCAGTGAGGGAGGTGGTGCTCCTAATGCCACCTGGCGCTGGATCCCGATCCTCGACGGCCTCTGGCAAGGTCAGCTGCTCTCCGGCGACCCTGGCAGAGGGCTCCAACCCCAGAGGGAGAGGAAAAGAGACCAGTTCAGGGTCGCTGGCAGCTGCAGAGCCCAGAGAGGTGGTCCTAAGGACTATTACGAGCTGCCCCGGGCCATCCTCACCATGAGTCGGGCAGTGTGACATTGACAAATGAGGAATTGACATAATGGAGCACACTTGCCTGAACTCGGGCTCCACCGGCATCCATGACTCCAGTGATTTGGGGTGGGTAGCCTCTGTCATCGCGCCTGGTGCTGTGCCCCCGTCAACCTCCTCTGGGGCCGCCAACATCCCATCGTCGTCGGTGGGCAACCCCGGTGATGGTAGCTCCTCTCCAGCAACCCTAGTGAGGGGCTCGACAGACAAGGGAGAGAAGGAAAGGTTAGGGTCGCCAGCAGCGGTAGATCCCGGAGAGGGAAGCCCAGGTACAGCCGAGAGCCACACCCAAATCTCCTCCCCAAGAGCTAGACAAGCTCTCTCAATCATAGGCAATTGAACTGCAGAAGAGATAACTTGCCTGGGCTCGAGTTCTACAGCCATCCAGGACTCCGACACTGTCGACAGTGATGGTCCGGACCCCGTCGGCCGGGGGTCTGGTCCAAGGGGTGACTCTGCTGTGGCAGTCCCCGCAACAGGCATGATGGTGGTTACAGTCCTGGTCCTCAGGCACTCCTCTTTGACCTGGCCGTTGACTACGACGAGCAGGTTCGCCTACTCCTTGTCCGAAGGCAAATCCGGGGGTTGAGCAGGTGTAGGAAGTGGAACTGATAGGATATTTTCAGGTTTCATTGATTATTCTATATGATTTTAATGCTGTATTATTCCATTTTATATTATAATTGTATCTGGTGCATATAACGAGCCAATGTCTGAGTCACTGTGATGTTTTTTTTATTGTCTCAGAGCTTCAAAAGACTGTCTGTTTTCAGTGTGATTAGGTTGAGCAAGATTGTAAATAATGACGAAAGTTTCATTGTTTTATCATACCAAGCTGTACTGTACTGTAAGTTAGAATGACTTAGGATGACCAGGTCATGTAAAGATCATAGCAGAATGTTCATTGCTGACCACAGATAAAGAAGCAGTCACTTGGAGAGTTGGCTCCAGCCAGTCTAGCTTAGATAAGGGACTGAGGTATAAAAAGCAACATCCTTGAACACGTTAGGGAGTTGGTGCTGTGAAGCTCTGAGGCAAGTTTTGCTGTTACTGATAACCTCCTTTCTGATCAGAAGGAGAATAAATGGCTCAGAACTTGGAAAACTGCCTATTGATTATTGATTCAGCCTCAGTCTATTCATTTTTGATCTAACATTATTGGCGCCTGACGTGGGACCCATATAAAGTGGTCCACAGCGTTTTCCGACGGACCTGGACTTGGACTGTGCATGGTCAAAGGAGAGGTGAGACCCATACTTCTGGGAAGCGCTGAAAAAAAATGCTGAATTTCCCTCTTCAAAAGCTCTGACGGGTCTACCGGAACTCAGAGGTGGATTCCAGGTGTGAGTGATTTATTCCAGTTTTTGTTATTGTTGTTATGGCCAGCGAGTGATTGCCTAGACCAATTGTACACTGGTAGAAGACTGAAAGAATGAGACCTACAGCCTAATTGATGAGTTATTTTACTCACGGTGCGGGTATCGCAATAATCCCTCGGGAAGATGGAGTTTTCCTTTCCAAGCGGTGATCGATATTTCAAGATCTGGGGTAATTCTTAGAAATTCGCTGTTTTCCGACGCTCTAGTAAGTTCCAGTGGAGGTGCTAGAAGTCAGTACAAGGGATTAAACGGGAAAGATTCGTGCTCTCATTCCTGTCCGGAAGAGTCCCGTGATCCCAGAGAAGTTAATTTTTCGGGGTAAGATTTGTGCCTCTTGGGACTGCTCCTGCTTATGATCCAGTCTTGGACTTTCAGTATTAGTGGGGAGGCTACGTGATCTTCGAAAAAAGGGAAAAGGTTTGTTTTCACGGAAGATTTGTGCCCTTATCAGGTCCGCTTTATTGCCCATTGGCTCCGCTACGGTGAGCTATTGCAAGATGTCGAGGGAGGTTTAACTTTGGGATTTAGGCACACAGCAGGGGGGTTAACGTAACCGTATATTTATATATATTATTATATATTTATTTTGTGTTTGTTGAAGCGCTAGAAGAAAAAAAAAGGAGTTACTGCGTTCTGAGTTTGTTTTGTCTGTGTTACATGAAATCCACTCTGGTGTGAAACACAGAGAGGCTGAGTTCCCACAGAGGTGGAGTGAATAGGATGTGAAATGAAACCCATAAAAGGGTTGGTTAGTTAACATGTTGGAACTCCGGGATTCCGAGGGCGGTCACGTCTCTGCGTCATAGTGTGTCTCAGAGCGCACTGAACAAAAAAAAGCTGCATTTCCGTTCTTCCAGTACAGACACAGCCGCGAACAGAAAGCCAAAGGAGTGTTTGATTGGTTTAGATTTGACTGACCTCTCATTCGACTAATAAGAGCCTTGAATTGGGTTTCTGAAACCTTGAAGAACCAATGACTGAAAACCTAGCAAGAAGGACCTGCCTACCAACGACCACGAATACAACGAGCCAATTGAAGCAGAGAAGTTCGACGATTGAAACGCGTGCGTCGCCGTGCGTAAAATCTTTTTTGTCTAAGCCGCTGGGTGACACAGATTGAGACCTGTGTGTAACGGTAGCGTTAGCCACTCTCAGCCGTTAGCCAGTCTTTTTTTATTACTACTGTTCTTATTTGTTTTGAAAAATGGTTCGCAAAAACCGCAATCATGGAAGCGGAGATGGTTTGACCGGGTCGAGTGACCAGAACCACGAGTCCGGACCAGCTTCATGTTCGTCTGACAATGAGGAACACATGTTCGCCAACGACACTGCTGTTGTGGACAGGTAAGTGTTATAAGCTAAATTATTCTTTATCATTGAAAATAGTAATAAAAATGACTTTTGACCAAGACTTCCGGTTATGGCCGCCGCGTAGAAGGACGTGCTTCCCTTTACTCAGCTCCTAAAAAAAAAAATAAAAAAATCGGCAAATAACTCTTTCAATTGGAACAAAACTATCCCAGCATTTGGGCGAGGACATGCCGGTAAAGCCTAAAGCTGGGAAATCAGGTGGAGGAAAAACTGAATCGCCGAAACAGTCCAAATTAACGGACTTTCACGTCCGTGACGCAGCAGTAAAATCCCCAGATATGGCAGAACAAGCTAGCGGAGAAGCGGTGACTGCTGAAGACGGCGCAGGTGCGGTGCTCGCTGCCATTAGTTCAATGAGAGCAGACTTCTCCACTAAACTTGACGGGATTATTGCAGCGATTGAAGAAATAAAAAAGGAGTTAAGCGACTGTATGGAACGGGTGTCGCAGATGGAGCTCCGAATTTCCAGTGCTGAGGATGACGTCTCCGGCCTACAATTAAAGGTGCGCACACTGGAATTAAAAAATAAATGTCTGGAAGATAATGTTCTGGATTTAGAATCCCGGTCGAGACGGAAAAGGCTGGTGGGTCTCCCGGAGAGAACGGAGGGTCTGGATCCATGTTCCTTTTTGGAAAAGTGGATCTCAGAAGCGCTGAACAACGCGGAGCTGCAGTCATCAGTCGTCTTAGAAAGCGCCCACCGAATTGGCCCACCGAGAGATAACAAGGCATCACTGAGGAAGCTGATTGTGAAGTTCCTCAGCTACAGAGACAGGATGACGATCTCCAATGCGGTGCGAGCCAAAGGAGAAATTAAATACCAGGATCAACAGGTGCGGTTCTATCCAGATTTGGCCACAGGAATCCAACAATTAAGGAAACAGTTCGACCCCGCCTGTAAAGAGCTGCGCAACCTTGGGATTCGTCATGGAGTGATTTACCCTGCAAGACTGCTGGTCACGTATAAGGGCAGAACCCACATCTTCAAGACCCCTGAGGAGGCGCAGGAGTTGATCAAGAAGATCCAAGGAGAGACTGGTGGGAGCTAAGCATGAACAAAATATAAGGTAGAATATTTAAGCATTTGCACAGGCATCTGACTGATCTGAAGCATATAGCAAGTTTACAAAATATAGATTGTATTATATATTAAAAAAAAACCCTATGATGTACAAAGTTGCTATAAAATTTAGGAGTTAAGTTGGAAAACTACAGAAGAGAGTTAATGTTATGTTATTAAAAGCAGTAGAGTTAGGGTGATTGAGAGGAGAAAGAAAGAGTGGTTTTGACTGATCCTCGTGGGTGTGGAGCAGTCAATGGCTACAGCGGGAGACGGAATTTTTTTTTTGATTTTGGGGAGATTACCACGAATGTGGGAAGGGGGAATTTGTTTGTGTGTAGTTTGTAGGATGAATGTTCAACCACTCATGTTTTTGCTTCTCTGTACGAGCATGTTTACATTGCGAGGTAATCCCAAACTCCTTATTGATCATAGACCAAAGCGTTAATCTTAATTTAACTTCATGGAATTGCAGAGGTCTACAAAATTTAAAAAAAACTTAAACAAGTTATGAATAAAATAAAAGACATGGGTTCAAAAATTGTGTTTTTACAAGAAACTCATCTAATAGAGGAGGATGTAAAAAGAATAAGGAGAAGATGGCAAGGAAGTGTATTCACCTCATCATTTTCATCCCGAGCCAGGGGAGTTATGACTCTCATACATAAATCAGTCCCATTTCAAGTGAAAAATGTAACTGGTGACAAATTTGGAAGATATCTAATCATTCAAGGATCTTTGTTATTAGAAAATATAAATTTGGTGAACTTATACGGTCCCAATATAGATGATCAAAATTTCTTTACTAATTTATTCCTTATTTTATCTTCACTTACAGGGCAACATATAATAGCAGGGGATTTTAATTGTACATTGAATCCCGGTATAGATAGATCAACAGGACTGGACTGTACGCACAATGGATGCAGGATGATCATTAATCATTTTATGAAAGAATTGAGATTGCTAGATATATGGAGAGAAATGAAACCACAAGTTAAAGCCTATTCTTGTTATTCTATTATCTACAAGACATTCTCACGTACTGACTATTTTTTGATCTCCACAGAATTAAGGTCCAAGATTCAAAACTGCTTCAATGATAATATTATGATCTCTGATCATGCACCCTGCTGTCTAATATATGTAGATAAGAAATTGACAAAGGAACCAGGTAGGTGGCAATTCCAGCATAAATGGCTTCAGGATGAGGAATTTGTTAAGTACATAGAAAAACAGAGAGATGAGTTCTTTGATATCAATACTACACAAACATCAGAATGTATAAAGTGGGAGGCTTTCAAAGCTTTTATTAGGGGGCATATTATTAGTTATACAGGTTCAAAATCTAAGAAGACTCGAGAGAAGAGAGTCCAATTGGAACATAAAATAAAAATTCTTCAAGAAAAAGTGTATGCAGGAAATGACCCAAAGTTAGAGAACGAATTACTGATTCTGAGAGCTGAATGTGACAAAAAAATCAGCGAATAGAGCTGCCTCGAGTCTTCAAAGATTGAAGCAATCTTTTTATGAACAAGGTGAAAAATCAGGAAAATTATTGGCATGGCAGATTAAACAATTAGAATTTAAAACACCAATTACCAGTATTATAAGTAACGGACAGCCAGTTGTAGATCCTTTAGAAATTAATAGTGCCTTTAGAGATTATTATGAAAAATTATATAATACAAAAAATGAAACTGACTTAACAAAACTAAATGGGTTTTTGGACGGATTATCTATACCGTGTATTCCAAATGAAAACAGGGAACTACTGGAGTCTAAAATTAGTCAAGAAGAAGTTGGGCTAGCCATTGATAATATGAAATCAGGAAAAAGTGCAGGACCAGATGGTCTTCCAGTTGACCTCTATAAAAAATTTAAGAATAAATTAATAAAACCATTTTTGGAAATGGTTTTAGAAGCATTTCAAAATAGTAATTTACCACCATACATGAATAATGCCTTAATTATACTGTTGCCAAAACCAGGTAAACCCTCTAATAAATGTGAAAATATGAGACCAATAAGCCTATTAAATGCTGACCTTAAGATAATCTGTAAAATTTTAGCAAGACAACTACAAGAAATATTACCAAATATTATTAACCGAGATCAGAATGGCTTTATAAAGGGAAGACAAGGCTTCCATAATGTAAGAAGACTATTTAATATTATCTATTCTAATAAAGAAGCACCGGATACAGCTCTCCTATCATTGGACGCTGAAAAGGCCTTTGATAGGGTCGAATGGCCCTTTCTTTTTGAAGTTTTACAAAGGTTTGGAATTGGAAATAATTTTATAAAATGGGTTCAGATAATATACAATAATGCTACAGCAGAAATCCTAACAAACAGCAATATTTCAAAATCAATAAATATCAATAGAGGATGTCGACAAGGCTGTCCACTTTCACCTTTACTGTTTACTATGGCAATTGAACCTTTAGCGATGGCAGTATGTTTACATCCACAAATATATGGAATTAAAGTAGGACCAACAGAACATAAAATCTCCCTGTATGCCGATGACATAATTTTGTTTATGTCAAATCTTAAAAAATCAATTCCGACCTTATTGAATTTAATAAAGAATTTTGGGGAAATATCAGGATATAAAATAAATAAAACTAAATCTTCAATATTAATGCTAAATGAGACCCAGAGAAATCACCCAGCTCCTGAGGTAAATCAATTCAATGTTGTAAATCAGTTTAAATATTTAGGAATCCAAATTGTGCCTAAGCTAGAATTAGTCGCCAGTATCAACTATGAAGCCTTAATGACAGATATTAATGAGTTACTTCAGAGATGGATGTCATTACCAATGTCGATGATCGGGAGAATCAATATACTTAAAAGTAATATTTTACCCAAACCGGGACCGGACGGCATCAGCGCAAAGCTCCTCAAGTCCTGTGCAGACCAGCTGTGTGGGATTGTGACGTATATCTTCAACATGAGCCTGAAACTGGGGAGGGTACCACAGCTGTGGAAAACATCTTGTGTGGTACCTGTACCAAAAACTTCCCACCCCAAAGACCTGAACAGCTACAGACCGGTGGCCTTGACGTCCCACTTGATGAAGACCCTGGAGAGACTGCTCCTTGCTCACCTCCGCCCCCTGGTGGAACCAGCGATGGATCCACTCCAGTTCGCCTACCAGCATGGCATTGGGGTGGAGGATGCGGTGATCTTCCTCCTTCACCGTTCTCTGTCCCACCTGGAGAAGCCCGGGAATATGGTGAGGATCATGTTCTTTGACTTCTCCAGTGCTTTCAACACCATCCAACCGATGATCCTGAAGGACAAGCTGCTGCGCGCAGGGGTGGACCAGCACCTGTCATCATGGATCCTGGACTACCTCACGAACCGGCCTCAGTTTGTGAGAACCCGGGACTGTGTTTCCGACACGATCATCAGTAGCACGGGGGCCCCCCAGGGAACGGTGCTGGCTCCCTTCCTGTTCACTCTTTATACTGCGGACTTCTCACACAACACAACACATTGCCATCTACAGAAGTTCTCTGATGACTCTGCGATCGTTGGTCTCATCTCCAACGGAGATGAAGCTGAGTACAGAGGGCTTATCCAGGACTTCGTGGACTGGTGCCATCGGAACTGCCTCCAGATCAACGCGAGGAAAACTAAGGAGCTGGTGGTGGACTGCCGCAGGCATGGGCAGCCCCTCACAGCACCAGTAAATATACAGGGAACAGACATCGAGATGGTGACATCCTATAAGTACCTGGGTGTTCATCTGAACAATAAACTAGACTGGTCACACAATACTGACGCACTCTACAAGAAGGGACAGCACAGGCTGTTCCTGCTGAGGAGACTCAGGTCTTTTGGTGTACAAGGGGCGCTGCTGAAGTCATTCTATGACACGGTGGTGGCATCAGCCATCACTTTTGGAGTGGTCTGCTGGGGCAGTGGCATTACTGCAGCCGATAGGAAGAGACTGAACAAACTGATTAAGAAAGCTAGCTCTGTCCTGGGGCAGCGCCTTGATCCAATGGAGGAGATAGGAGAGAGAAGGACGGTGGCTAAACTGTCATCTCTGCTGGAGTCCGAGTTCCACCCTATGCAGGACATACTGGATGCACTGAGGAGCTCATTCAGCAGCAGACTACATCATCCCAGGTGCACAACCGAGAGGTTTCGTAGGTCCTTCATACCAACGGCTGTCAGACTGTACAACCTAAGCAGGGCTGCTCGCAGAGATAGCAAAAAAGACGTAACAAACTAATAGTTTTTTGAATGCAAAAGATGCAATAGACTTACACAATGGTCCTCTCCGGCATACAACTAGGAACATACCGGTCGCTATGGAGGGTGAGAATATGTATGGGCACATAATCATACCATGTAGGATAACTAAGTAGACGGTTATGCTGTTTCATCCCATCTAGCAACAATGCTCTGCACTGTGTGTGTTTATATATTTACATATTTATTCCATCTAGCTACAATGCTCAGCACTGGGTGTGTTTATATTTATATATCTATATATTTATTCCATCTAGCTACAATGCTCCGCACTGTGTTTTTATATATCTACATATTATTCCATCTAGCTACATTGCTCCGCACTGTGTGTGTTTATATACTTGCATATTTATTCCACCTAGCTGCAATGCTCCGTACTGTGGGTGTTTATATATTTACATATTTATTCCACCTAGCTGCAATGCTCCGTACTGTGGGTGTTTATATATTTACATATTTATTCCATCTAGCTACAATGCTCTGCACTGTGTTCATATATTCATATATTTATTCCATCCAGCTACAATGCCCTGCACTGTGTGTCTGTGTGTGTGTGTATATATATATATTTTATAGTGTCTGTGTGTGTGTGTATATATATATATTTTATAGTAATATGTACATATGTATATTAGCTGCTCTTGCTTGCTTGTTTTTTTTTTTGTTTTGTTTTTTTTGTTTTTTTTTCTTGCCTTCTGATTGTTGCTCTGAGTGTTGCTATCCCTGTGCTGTTGCAATCCTGGAATTTCCCCGTTGTGGGACTAATGAAGGCTTATCTTATCTTATCTTAAAATACTTTATTTATTTCAATACATTCCTTTACCACCACCTTCAGATCTATTCTCAAGAATTAAAAAAAAGTTAGTGGAATTTTTATGGAACAATAGGAAGGCTAGATTACGTCTGTCCTTACTATATTTACCATTTGATCGTGGAGGTCTGAAATGTCCATACTTTATGTTGTATTACTGGTCAGCACAACTGAGGTCTATGACATATTATTTTTCATCAAATGATCTCCCTCACTGGACTGAAATGGAATCATACAATTTACCTTTACCTCTTCCCATATTCATATACTCAGACTCGGCAAAAAAATTACAGAAACAAGTTAAAAATCCATTTGTAAAGCATATGATTATGGCTGTGTTGTGAGACATGTATATGTTGGACACTGCATATGTGATTTAACCTCACGATGAAGGAGAGCCAGCCCCCTGCGGTGCGGAGCCACAGAGCCTGGACCCCCTGCGGAGGACAGGGGACAGAAGACTTCCTGACCGCTGAGGCTCGAGAGGAGAGAAGGGGGAGTTATGTAAATAAAAGGCTAATGAATGTGAATAAAGAGATTTTGATATAGATGTGTGATTTCCCCCGCGAGGGAAATGGTTTGATGTGAGAATGTTTAAATGAGAGAACTTTGGTGTGTTCACTCTCTTTGTTCGCTGCTCAGGAATGAGAGCAGACAGTGGAATGGTTACTTGAAATAAACTGAAATTAAAGGCAATTCGGTTTCGTTATTCAAGTCTCCCCACATTGGTGACTGACGACGTTGAGAATGAACAAAGAAATTCTCAGGGTCCCGGACTCACAGCGCTCAGAGCTGGCGAGCGCAGTGGCCGTTAAGCTGCCTGATTTCTGGCAGGATAACCCACGGTCGTGGTTTCTGCAAGCAGAGTCGCAGTTCGCGCTCGCAGGAGTAACGGTGGATGACACTAAGTTCCACCATGTCATCGCTAAACTGGACAACAGCACAGCTCGGTGCGTGCAGAGCTTGGTGGAGCAGCCACCCGCGACCGACAGGTACGGCAAGCTGAAATCCACCCTCATCAAGTTTTTCACCCCCTCGGCTGAAGTGAGGGCGAGGAGGATCCTGTCTTTGCTAGACCAAGGTGGACACAGGCCGAGCGCCCTGATGGAGGAGATGATACAGCTGAGAGGGTTGGACAACGATGATTTCATTTTTCAGTTCATCTTCCTCTCCAACCTCCCGGCGCATGTGAGAAGCACGCTGGCCGGCAAAAAGTGTCACACCCTGGAGGAGTTCCGGGAGCTGGCCCAGGAGGCAGATGGGATCCTGGACGCCTGCGGCGGGCAAGCAACCACAGCGGCGACCCGAGACAGCGGGGAGCCAGAGGCGGCAGAACCAGACTGGCCGACGACGGCGGCAGCACGGCCGCGACGAGGTGGAGCCAATAGCCCGGCGGCAGAGGCGCGGACACGACACAGCGGAGGAGAAGATCTCTGCTTTTACCATCGGAGGTTCGCAGAGAAGGCACGCAGGTGTGTGCCGGCCTGCATCTTCAGGAGTTCGGGAAACGGCAAGACCGGGGGTTGCTAGCAGCTTCGACCCTCGGAGAACGCAACAAGCTGCTCTACATCACGGATGCGCGCTCCGGACGAGAGTTCCTCATCGACACCGGAGCACAAGTGAGCTTCATCACCCCAACATACGCGGACCGGGTGGCTGGACCCCACGGTAGCGGAGCTACAGTGGCAAATGGCTCGAACATCAACACCTACGGGAGAAGGACCTTGCCTTTGTGCTTACATGGCCGCACATATGAATGGACTTTTGTAATAGCGGCGGTGAGTTTCAACATGTTGGGCGCGGATTTTTTGTGTTCACACAATCTGTTAGTTGATCTTGCTAATAGACGGCTGGTAAATGCACTCTCTTTTTACTCTCTCCCCTGTTCAGCTCGAGTGTCCCCGCCACCAGTACAGACCCACGTCGCTACAGCAGGTGGTAAGTTTCACACACTCCTCACCCAATTTCCAGCGCTCACTGTGCCCACTTTTTCAGTGACGGTCGCGAAGCACAGGGTGAAACACTTTATCCCCACGTCTGGTCCTCCCGTGTTTGCAAAAGCTCGGCGCTTGGATGCAGTTAAGCTCGCCATTGCGCGCGAGGAGTTCGCCAGCCTGGAGAGGCTGGGCATCGTTCGTAGGTCGAAGAGCCCGTGGGCTTCGCCGCTGCACATGGTACCGAAAGCCGATGGCTCCTGGAGACCGTGCGGGGATTACCGCAGGCTAAATAACGCTACGGCGCACGATCGTTATCCCATCCCGCACATTCAGGATTTTTCGGTGCACCTGGCGGGGGCGCGCATTTTTTCAAAGATTGATCTAGTTCGCGGCTATCACCAAGTCCCGGTCCAACCGGAGGACATTCCTAAAACAGCGGTAATAACCCCGTTCGGACTTTTCGAATTTTTACGCATGCCGTTTGGTCTCAAAGGGGCAGCGCAAACATTTCAGCGGATGATGGATGCCGTGTTACGCAATCTCCCTTTCGTGTTTGTGTACCTCGACGACATTTTGGTCGCGAGTACTTCAGAGGACGAACACGAAACGCACCTCACAGCAGTTTTTAGGAGGCTGGGAGAGCACGGCTTAATAGTTAACCCAGCCAAGTGCCAGTTCGGCGTCGAGCGGATCGATTTTTTGGGTCACCGCGTCTCCCCGGAGGGAGCGGTTCCGTTACCAGAGAAAGTACGCGCGGTAGCGGATTTTCCCCGTCCACAAACGGTCAAATCACTACAGGAATTCTTGGGGATGGTGAATTTTTATAACCGATTCCTGCCCCACGCAGCTCAAATCATGCAACCGTTATATGCCGCGCTCAAAAAACAAAAACCGACCCAGGCGGTCGAATGGTCCCCGGAGCGGGAGCGCGCGTTCACAGAGGTTAAAAAAGCCTTGGCTGACGCTGCGCTCCTGGCCCACCCAGACCCTGCAGCACGTATCGCGCTGACGACAGACGCTTCAGATTTAGCCATAGGGGCCGTTATTGAGCAACAGGTAGCCGGAGTTTGGCAGCCTTTGGCTTTGTTTAGCAAATCTTTAAGCGCGGCTGAACGAAAATACAGCGCGTTTGACAGGGAACTGTTGGCGCTGCATTTGGCTATTCGTCATTTCCAGTTCTGGCTGGAAGGACGGTGCTTCACCGCTTATGTGGACCACAAGCCGCTCACATACGCCATGGCCAAAATTTCAGATCCGTGGTCCGGCAGGCAGCAGAGGCAGCTGGCCACAATCTCGGAATTTACCACTGACATTAGGCACGTCGCGGGCAAATTCAATGTAGTAGCGGATTGTCTCTCACGCGCGTTCACGACCCCAACACGCGCAGAGGCAGAACGGGCCACCGTGACCGCGCCGCAGGAGAGCGGCACGGTGGCGCACGCAGCCCCGGTGCACGTGGGTATAGATTACGCAGCCATGGCAGCGGACCAGGGGGCGGACGCAGACGTGCGCGCGCTCCAGTCTGGACCAACAGGGTTGAGGCTGGAGAGCAAGTGTTTACAAACCGGTATGCCCCCCCTGATCTGCGACATGTCGACGGGGCGCCCGCGTCCGGTGGTTCCGGCCACGTGGCGCCGCCGTGTTTTTGACTCGGTCCACTCACTGGCGCACCCGGGGGTGCGCGCGTCGGTGAAACTAGTGGCGGAAAAGTTTGTTTGGCCGTGCCTGCGCAAGCACGTGAAGGAATGGGCAAAAACCTGCATTTCCTGTCAACGGGCCAAAATTCACAGGCACACAAGAGCCCCATTAGAACCGTTCCGCATTCCGGCCAGAAGGTTCGACCATGTGCACGTCGACCTTGTGGGCCCCCTACCGGCATCACAGGGGTTCACGTATCTTTTGACAATGGTGGACCGCACCACACGTTGGCCAGAAGTGGTCCCACTTGCGACGACCACGGCCGCGGAGGTGGCTCGCGTTTTTTTAACGGCTTGGGTGGCGCGCTTCGGGGTTCCGTCGGACATTACGTCCGATAGAGGACCGCAATTCATCTCTGAGCTGTGGTCAGCGATGGCCAACGGCTTAGGAGCCAAAATTCACCGCACTACAGCTTACCACCCTCAGGCCAATGGTTTATGCGAGCGTTTTCATAGGTCTTTGAAGGCAGCACTCAGAGCGTCGCTCACGGATGCAGATTGGGTAAATAAACTGCCATGGGTTTTATTAGGGTTGTGTTCTGCGCCTAAAGAGGACTTAGACGCCTCCCCAGCGGAGCTGGTATTCGCACAAACTCTGAGGCTGCCGGGCGAGTTTTTACCAGAGCACCCAGAGCCCCCACCTCTCTCTGCTCTGGGACCGTTAGTCGGCACGGGAGCAGACACGCTCCCGGGTCCGGTTCATCACGCTTTTCCACGAGTTTTCGTCCCCAAGGCTTTGAAAAATGCCGACTTCGTTTTTGTCAGGCGCGAAGCCCTTAAAGCAACGCTCAAACCACCTTACGAAGGGCCATTTCGAGTGCTGGAGGCAGGTGATAAGCAATTTGTGCTAGATTTTGGAGACAGAAAAGAGACAGTCAGTATTGACAGACTAAAACCTGCTTTTGTCATGAAGGACGTGTCTGTACCGGTCGCAGTGGCGCCTCGACGAGGCAGGCCCCCGCAAAGGGCAATTAATCACTCTCTTCCTCAGTCAACAGAGCCGAAGCAGAAAAGCACCGCAGGCAAGGCGGGGCCAACTCACAGCAGATTCGGCAGACGGCTGAAGCCCAAGCGGCGCACGGACTGAATGTTGGTGTTGATTATTCAGTAGTGAGTAAGGTGCTATTAAATTTTAGGAATTAGTCTGTTCTTCATCGTTTGGGGGGGGTTATATGGCTGTGTTGTGAGACATGTATATGTTGGACACTGCATATGTGATTTAACCTCACGATGAAGGAGAGCCAGCCCCCTGCGGTGCGGAGCCACAGAGCCTGGACCCCCTGCGGAGGACAGGGGACAGAAGACTTCCTGACCACTGAGGCTCGAGAGGAGAGAAGGGGGAGTTATGTAAATAAAAGGCTAATGAATGTGAATAAAGAGATTTTGATATAGATGTGTGATTTCCCCCGCGAGGGAAATGGTTTGATGTGAGAATGTTTAAATGAGAGAACTTTGGTGTGTTCACTCTCTTTGTTCGCTGCTCAGGAATGAGAGCAGACAGTGGAATGGTTACTTGAAATAAACTGAAATTAAAGGCAATTCGGTTTCGTTATTCAAGTCTCCCCACAATGATCAAAATATGGTGTGAAACCACAACATATTTAAAAGAACCACACTTACTGTCACAATTTAGCCCAATATGGGGTAATCAATATTTTAAACCAGGGAGAGCGGATGCTGTATTTAGTATGGAATTTAAAAGGGATTCAAAAGATTCAAAATTTATATCTGTCATGTTCAGATAACATAATGTCTTTTGAAGAACTGAGGATCAAATTTAATCTTAATAGAACACATTTTTTTTCAATATCTTCAGCTTAGGAACTTTATTCGATCAAATCAAAATAATGCTCTCATCCGACCTACTTATTCATCCTTGGAAAAAATTTTGACGAAAGATAGTAAGAGAAAGGGTATTATTTCAGAGTTTTATAACTCATTGACATTATCCTCAAGTGAAAACTCACAGAAAAGATTGAATTATTGGAAAGAAGACCTGCAAACTGAAATTTCAGAGGAACAATGGGAATTGGCTTGTACAGAAGCTCAAACTAAATCAATAAATGTACGTCTTAAATTGATACATTTTAAATGGTTAATGCAGATGTATGTTACACCGGTGGAGTTAAATAGATATAACAAAAACATACCAGATACGTGCACAAAATGTATGGAAAGTAAAGGAACCCTATTTCATTGTTTATGGGAATGTAGAAAAATTAGAATGTTTTGGAAAGAGGTGAGGGTAACAATTGAAAAAATAATTTCAAAACAAATCATATTGAATCCTAAATTGTTTTTGTTGGGTCTGTATCCAGAAAAGCATAGCTTTTATAAGAGTGAAAGAGCATTCATAGACCTCAGTTTGCTTAACGCCAAAAAATGTATTGCACTACTGTGGAAAAAGACTCATAGACCAGATGTGACTCAGTGGTTAAGACAGATGTTAACAAACCTTCCACTAGAAAGAATAACATACATACTGAAATCAAAGGAAATTGTGTTTGAGAATATATGGAGACCTTTCATTGATTATGTAAAGAATTTAAACATAACTCTTGAAGAAGAAGGTGAATGATGTGTGTGGACCTTGTAAATTCCAAACTGGTGAATGTATAATATGTATACTTATGTAATGGATTGCCTAGACTAAACAGGGGAGCATTGTTGAAGATCTGTCTTTGTTAGTGGTTGATGGTGTTTTTTAGTACAACTTTTATTTTTTATTTTTTTTCCTTTAAATTACTTTAGTGTTAGTGTTTGATTATTTGTGTTGTGTTTGTAAAAAAGGTTCAATAAAAAATATTGTGGAAAAAAAAATGACTTTTGACTGATCGATAATTACAATGGTCCGTCATGGCCACAAGTTTTTTTGTGCGCCGAGCTCCTCTGTAGCAGGGGGAGGGGGGGTGTTATCCTCTACATTGCAGATATTTTAGTATAATTTTTATTGCACTGTAGGTTATTTTTTCTTGTAAAAAAAAAGGCCACACATTTTTTACGTGGCATATTTCTTTGTGTGTGGGGGGCTTGCTTGTCCATTCATTCATTCATGAATGAACAAACAACCCCCCCCACACACACACACACACAGCCCTGAGTATCACCTTTCATTAGAGCCCAAGATGAAGCTTCTATGTTGAAGCATTCAAAAGTTACAGACGTTTTTCCCAAACTGTGCCATTTGGCACAATTTGGCACAGTTCAAAAACGCCTGGGAACAACCTGAGAAAAAAGCTGTGTAATATATTCATTTTTTGTGGTACTGTTACAAAATTTTGACCTCAGCTTGATAACACTTGGTTCTACATTTCTGTTGCATTTTCCAGCCAGTATCTGACAGCTGTGTGTTATTTGCAAGCATTTGTATCTAAAAAAAAAACCCACCCAGGCAAACTTTATTTTCTTCAAATTCAGTATGTTTAGATGACTGTTACTCAGTGGCAGGAGCACTTAGAGAGATTATGACTGTTTTGCCAAAAAATTCAAAGTGTTTTCTTTTAAATGAGACCAACCCCATGAAGATGCTGCAAAGGGTTGAGAAACAGCTTTTGATTTACTTTGGGTACGTTATTTTTAGGCGTTTTTAGGGAAATTGACCAGAGTTCAAGGGGTTAATGATCTTTTGGGAAGTGTTTAAAATTATAGGTATTTGAAAATAGTAGCCTTGAGCAGAAACAGTGGACTGGTGTTGTGCTTTATGGCAGTATAAGAAAAAGAGAAAAAGAAAAAAAAGGAGCTTCACGCTGCGAGTGGCGGTGTGAGGATTGCCATATTTGATTTTTTCCACTGAGGTTGCCAGATCTGCAGATTAATTGAAGTAATTCTCATGCTGTTTTGGGTTTTGGCATAAACCTAAAAGTCTTTATTGTATGACCTTGTAGAGATAACGCAAAAGAAAACATGTTGGGCCCTGTCTGTCGGTCTATGTGTTGATATATGCAAGAAATGCAGAACAACTGAGCTGAACCCCAGGGGGAGGTGTTTGCTTCCCCCACTTCTGTATTTTCCCAGGGTTCCCGGCATGGAGGAGGGAGGAGAGGCCTTGCTGCTGGGTCTGCAAACCACGTTCAGGAGACCAGAGGGAGGGGAAGGGTCTACACCCTGCTCAGCAGCCACAACAACAACAACCGGACTCATCACATCCCAACATGTGACTGACCGAACCAAAGCTAAGAACAGCTTCTGACAATAACATTTGACATACAGTATTTCATTTACCTGACTTTGACCTAATCATGACACTAAAGGGTTTATCAGAGGTTACTCTAGAAGTTCAAGGAACTTCTTTGAAATTTCTTCATGATACTGGGGCTCACAAAATCAGAACACACAGTGATCATTAAATCAGCAAATGGGAAGCATATAAAAGAAATGTCTTTCTGAAATTGTAACAATAAAAGATGTTACAGGGGACAGTGCAGAAGGTTCAATCATTTTGTCACAAGTGTGTCTAGTTAACTTATTAGGAAGGGATCTGCTCACAACTCTCAATATCGCCCTAATTCCGACAGAAGGTGGTATGAGGGCATCACATTTCCCACATGCATCAGAAATTCACATTTTGCAAGATTTTGCAGTACCAACTCATGGTCGCTTTGTTTGGTACTGGCCGGACCAACCTGAGTGGCTGAGAGCTTGGAAGCCAAAATAATGCAATATTTCAAAACACAGGTTCCTACAACTGTGCAGGCCACAAATCAAAATCATTGCAACATGTATGACAGATATCTGAGTAGCTTAGATGACAAATTTGAGAAAACATGTTTTGCAAACTCATCCTCCAGAACAATTATTGCAAATTTGTACTGGTCACCAAAGGGCTATGCAGAAGCATCTGTGAGGTTATCAGATAAAAATAAAGGTGTCAGAATCTGGAAACTCAGAGTGATCGTATGACAGTTCATTACCTCAAATAAGATTCATGACACAAGAATATTCCACATATGAGCTCTTTACTTGCAAGGAGTGCAATACCTTTAACAGAAAATCCAGCACTGGAGATAAAAAACAATCCAGAGGTTTTTATACATCGTCAGTCATACAATCACAAGAAAACATCTACTGGATGCCATAATACAATATACAGTCATAATATGGGCATGCAAAACATTGGCTTGGACTGAGAACAACACGGCCTTGCAGGTGTGTTCCAGACTCCAAGTTAATCATAGTCACAGCACTTCATAAGAAAACAAGATTAATTCTCCCCCATTCCCAGACCCCTTATCATATACACAGTTTCTTCTGGTGAGACACTTTGACTTCTAAGCACATCTTAGTGAAGGACACTCAGTGGGTCCACTATTTACCCAGAATTGAAACAGTGTGCAATAAACCCATAGAAGATGCATGCAATATACATTTTAATCATATAAGATGGTTATGAAATGATAATGATAATGATGATAGTAATTATAAAATGATAAACATGTATGTACAATTTTCTGACAAAAGGTCACTTTAAACACTAGAAGTCACCACACATTGCACTGAGCAAGCCTAAACACATGCAATGGAAGGACGTAGGCTTAATGAATAATACAGAATTGGTAATAATAAATGTAAAATCTCATTTTAGGCCTATCAGAGACAATATCTTTTATGCCCAAGAGCCATGAGATGACTGTTGTTGAGATATAGTGCTAGATAAATAAAACTGAATTGAATTGAATTCAAGAAGGCATTAAACCTGGTATACAGGGATTGATAGATGCAGGTGTTATAGTATTGGGTCTAAAAACACCGTGCAATACACTTTGTTAAATGATCTACAATCACAAATTAAATTTTTCACAGTGATTGACATCAGTATTGCTTTATTCAGCATTCCCATCCACCCAGATCATCAGTTTTGGTTTGCATTCACATTTGAAGGCAAGAGGTACACATTCACGAGGCTACCACAGGGCTATTGTGAATCACCAACCATTTTTTCACAGGCAATGTCAGCAAATTTGGCCCAGTTTGTTCCACCTCATGGGAGTCAATTATTCCTGTATGTTGATGACATTTTGCTGGCATCCCCTGATGAAATCACTTGCAAAAGAGACACTATTGCCTTGTTGAAATTTTTAGCTGAGCAGGGTCACAAGGTTAACAAAACAAAGCTGCAGTTGTGGAAGCCAGAAGTGAGATACTTAGGCCACATTTTGTCAGCAGAAGGGAGACATGTTGATCCTGTTCGCAAAGAGGCTATTTTGGCAGCGCCTAAGCCAATCACAAAAAGAGACATGATGTCATTCTTGGGGACATTAAATTATTGTCGCTCCTGGATTGCAAATTATTCATTTGAAGTGCAACCATTGTCTGACCTCATTTATAAAAAACAATGGTACAGGTGGATAAGATTGAGCGGACACCTGAAGCAGAGTTGATCGCTCTAATTGACGTATGCAAATTGGGACAAAATAAAAAAACTCACAGTTTACATTGATAGCCAGTATGCATTTTACACTATTCACCACTTTGTACAAAAAGTGCAAACACCTCATTTTGGAGCTGCTTGAAAGTGTCAAACTGCCATCACAACTGGCCATATGCAACTGTGCTGCTCATACAAATGGCAATGATCCGGTTTCTAAAGGTAATCATTTTGCGGATCAAACTGCAAAGGCGGTTGCACAAGGCTTGCAGCCTAGACAAAGCACATTTGATTCTGTTCTGACACTGACTGAAGAGCTATCACATGATGTTCTTGTTGAGGCTCAAAAAGCAGCACCACAGGCTGAAATTTACAAATGGATAAAGAAGGGAGCTATTCTTGATGACACCTCAAAGGTGACACTTTAAAGCTCTACAAATGTAAGGCAAACAAGCCTACTCTACCACGCAAACTGTTTCACCAAGTCTCTACCTTGCTCCATGGCGTTTTGCATGTAGCAAGGGGGGGGATGGTATCTACATTGAATTAAACCTTTATTGCTTATGGGTTTAGCCAGTTTGCCACACAGTTCTGTAAAAAAAAAAAAAAAAAATGTCTGATCTGTGCAAAAAACAATGCACAGGGAAATTTCAAACCTGAGAGAGGCACTTTTCCAGCCTCTACTTATCCATTTCAGAACATTTGCATGGATTTTATTGAACTGAATAAATGTGAAGAAAAGAGATACTGTTTGGTCATTTGTGATATGTTTTCTAAATGGACAGAAGCTTTTCCTTGCACACATCCAAATGCAATTACAGTTGCAAAGAAATTGCTTGCCGAAATTGTACCTAGGTTTGGAATACCTGAGAAAATTTACTCAGATAATGGTACACATTTTGTAAATCAAGTTATATCACATTTAGGCACAACACTGAACATCAGTTTGAAGAATCATTCAGCTTATCACCCACAATCTGCAGGACTGGTAAAACGCACAAACAGAACTATTAAAGAAAGACTCAGAAAAACAATGGCAGAAACAAGGCAAAATTGGATTTATTGCCTTCCATTAGTTTTGTTTTACATGAGGATAATCCTAACCAAAGGGGGGGTTGTCTCCATTTGAAATCATGTATGGCAAACCATACTTGTTGCCACCTTTGAGACCATTCAATCCTAGTGATGAAGAAGTGTGTTTAGCAGATTACATGACAAGGATGTTGACTAACAGAGATATTTATCACTGCTACTCTCCCCAGGAGGGTTCACGAGGAAACTGCACCGATCTTGGCCAAGCCAGGAGACCTCATCCTCATTAAAGCCATCAAAAAGAAGAATTGGACTGATTCACCCTGGCAAGGACCACATAAAGTTGTTTTGTCAACGCCAACAGCGGTGAAAGTTGAAGGACGGGACTCTTGGGTGCATTTAACACACTGTAGACTTTACCCTACTCTGAACTCACAGCCAGGGACTTCTGAATAAATATTTTCAACTTCATTCCATTAAAGACTCTCAGCAAGAGACTTTTTCTTAATTGTTTCCCTATACAAGTGTTGACTGACGACGCCCTACATGGTGTCCAGTACCGGCTTGGGATAGGGAAGCAAGTGGTTGACCGTCATGGAGAGACAAGAAGCGCAAGAAAGACGTTTGATCATTAAAGGGTGTAGTTGTTGTTTCCTTTACATCATCATCCTAGGGGTGACATTATTTGGTTTCCTTTAGCTGCACCACAAACCATACATCGTAGTGCTAGGGACCCTGCACATATTCAGCATAACTGGCTAGAGCTACATGAGCATCACGATCATGAATATGCTGCCAATACGTGGTGGAGGTATGCTAATTATACGGCCAGGGCAGCTAATTGTTCCAATTGTTACATTTGCTCCCTAGTGCCAACGTCAGCTGGACAGACTGCTGTTGTAGCTAAAATGATGGAACCAGCAAAAGCTCTCTGTTTTTTACAGAAGGCTATTAAAAGGGACTATACAAAAAAGATTATTTTGAATCACTCTTGTGAAATCTTTCATCACTCTACCAATCAGAGAACTTATGGTACACCTTACTCTGTAAGGGCAAGGTTAGTTTCATCAGGAACTTTTTCTTTTTGTCTGAAGGGAAGTGGTAACAACCCTCTGGGCAACCTACCCCTTTCTCGGTGTGAGGCAGTGTACAGCATACACTGCATCTGTGATGCTAGTACCCTGACCAATCGGATGGGCAGGTGATGTCCACAGTCTAACCGTTGTTATTACAGACCTATCACCATGCTGGAGCTCTGCAGTGCTGCTATCTGCAACTTCCATATGTATGGCGCACATATGGTGACGGGTGGTTGGTGGCTGTGTGGTTGTAAGGCATATTCCCATCTGCCTATGTATTGGGCAGGAACCTGTGCCCCCATCTTTGTGACTGACAACACCCTGATTATGTCAGCGGGCCAGACGAGCAGAGGGAAGAGAGACCTATCACAGGATGCCATTTTCACACCACATGATTCCATCTGGGGTAGGGACGTGCCAGAGCAATTCAAGATACTTACTACGGGTTAAAAGGTAGTTCAGTTGCTATTCCCTTGGGTGGGAGTGGCAAAAAATACCTTGTGGATTGAGACTCTTAATTATAGACTACAGTCTTTTGTGAATTTTTCCTTAGCTGCCTGGAAAGGTGAAAGGGAGGAAATGACTGCTATAAGACTTGTAGCAACACAGAACAGAATGGTACTTGATCAGTTGACTGCCGCCCGTGGGGGTGTGTGTACGCAATTGTAGGTCGGTACTGTTGCACCTTTATACCTGCACATGATGCAGATGGAGGTGTCATTGCTTCAGCCATACGTAATCTGACTGCTTTGCAGACTGCTGGAGCTAAGGATAATGTTGATGACTCATCACACTGGATAAACTGGTTGTTTTCCTCATGGAGGAGTCTTGTCATCAACTTGGTGGTGATTATTGTCGTGATACTTTTGATCTTTTCATGTCTCATTCCTTGCAACCGTGATTTGATGTTGAAACTTGTTCAGGTGAATTTAGTGTTATATCACGAGGCCACCACTGGAGATGATGGGGAAACAACACCAGCTTAATGTTTTATGAGTACAGAGTATGATTGACATGCAGAAAGTCGAAAGGAGATGTATGTTCATGATGTGAATTTGAAATGTACTGAGTTGCAAGAGTAATCAAATATGTCTTGAAGTTCAGAGAAGTTGTTACCCTTATTTGAGATTTTTCACTTTATCTTGTTTATGTTCTGTTTTAATTTACGTCGTATTTGAAACCATTATGTTGCTAATACTATTTAGCCAGTATACAGTTTTACTGTATTGATTGTTGTTTGATTGTTGATACCTTATTTGAGATTTTTCACTTTATCTTGTTTATGTTCTGTTTTAATTTATGTCGTATTTGAAACCATTATGTTGCTAATACTATTTAGCCAGTATACAGTTTTACTGTATTGATTGTTGTTTGATTGTTGATACCTTGTTGCAGTTTCACGTTAAGGTAATAATACACATAGGTTAGGATGCTAGCACATATAGAGCTCTAACACAAACATACACATATGTCTTTTACACATAATAGGTTTTTAGTCATTTTTATTGTTCTTTTACATTTACATATAAGTATTAACTTTTTATTAAATCACTGCTAATCTACTGACACATAGAATGACAAATACATACACTATTTCATCTCAATTTATGGTTAATTGCCATCACTGGTTCAATTTTTCTCTTTTATGACTTTTTTGAAACAAAAGGTATTATCCTCACATGCTCCCCAGGAAATGAAACATTCCAGCGGCGCTCGGGAGTGGCAGCGAGGCCGATGGCGGACTTTCCTCATTAAAAAGCGAGTTAGGATCTTTTGCAATATAATGCTTTAGCATGAAATGCACCGAAACTTGGCGAGCTGCCCAATGAGGTTTTAGAAGCCATAGTGTTTCATCTCTGATGCTTTTTAAGCATCAAAGGGGGAAATGATAGGATATTTTCAGGTTTCATTGATTATTCTATATGATTTTAATGCTGTATTATTCTATTTTATATTATAATTGTATCTGGTGCATATAATGAGCCAATGTCTGAAGCACTGTGATGGGTTTTTTTTATTGTCTCAGAGCTTCAAAAGCCAGTCTAGCTTAGATAAGGGACTGAGGTATAAAAAGCAACATACTTGAACACATGTTAGGGAGTTGGTGCTGTGAAGCTCTGGGGCAAGTTTTGCTGTTACTGATTACCTCCTTTCTGATCAGAAGGAGAATAAATGGCTCAGAACTTGGAAAACCGCCTATTGATTATTGATTCAGCCTCAGTCTATTCATTTTTTTTTTCCACAATATCTTTATTGAACCTTTTTTTTTTTAAACAAACATGATTCAAACAATCAAACACTAACACTAAAGTACTACAAAAAAAAATGCACTAAAAACACCAACAACCACCAACAAAATCAAGTCTTCAACAATGCTCCTCTGTTTAGTCTAGACAATCCAATACATAAGTATACATATTATGTTCACCAGTTTGGAATTTACAAGGTCCACACACATCATTCACCTTCTTCTTCAAGAGTTATGTTTAAATTTTTTACATAATCAATAAAAGGTCTCCATATATTCTCAAACACAATTTCCTTTGATTTCAGTATATATGTTATTCTTTCTAATGGAAGGTTTGTTAACATCTGTCTTAACCACTGAGTCACATCTGGTCTATGAGTCTTTTTCCATAATAGTGCAATACATTTTTTGGCATTAAGCAAACTGAGGTCTATGAATGTTCTTTCACTTTTATTAAAATTATGCTTTTCTGGGTACAGACCCAACAAAAACAGTTTAGGATTCAATATGATTTGTTTTGAGATTATTTTTTCAATTGTTACCCTCACCTCTTCCCAAAACATTCTTATTAATCTACATTCCCATAAACAATGAAATAGGGTTCCTTTACTTTCCATGCATTTTGTGCATGTATCTGGTATATTCTTGTTATATCTATTTAACTCCTCCGGTGTAACATACATCCACATTAACCATTTGAAATGTATCAATTTAAGGCGTACATTTATTGATTTGGTTTGAGCTTCTGTACAAGCCAATTCCCATTGTTCCTCTGAAATTTCAGTTTGCAGATCTTCTTTCCAGTAGTTTAATCTTTTCAGTGAATTTTCACTTGAAGATAGTGTCAATGAGTTATAAAACTCTGAAATAATACCCTTTCTTTTACTATCTTTCATCATCATTTTTTCCAAGGATGAATAAATAGTTCGAGTGAGAGCTTTATTTTGATTTGATCGAATAAAGTTTCTAAGTTGAAGATATTTAAAAAAAATGTGTTCTATTGAGATTAAATTTGATCCTCAGCTCTTCAAAAGACATTATGTTATCTGCACATGGCAAATATAAATCCTGAATCTTTTGTATCCCTTTTAAATTCCATACTTTAAATACAGCGTCCGCTCTCCCTGGTTTAAAATATTGATCACACCATATTGGACTAAATTGTGACAATAACTGTGGTTCTTTTAAATAGTTTTTAGCTTCACACCATATTTTGATCATATGCTTTACAAATGGATTTTTAACTTGTTTTTGTAATTTTTTTGCCGAATCTGAGTATATGAATATGGGAAGAGGTAAAGGTAAATTGTATGATTCCATTTCAGTCCAGTGAGGGAGATCATCTGATGAAAAATAATATGTCATAGACCTCAGTTGTGCCGACCAATAATACAACATAAAATTTGGACATTTCAGACCTCCACGATCAAATGGTAAATATAATAAAGACAGACGTAATCTAGCCCTCCTGTTGTTCCATATAAATTCCACTAACTTTTTTTTTATTCTTGAGAATAGATCTAAAGGTGGTGGTAAGGGAATGTATTGAAATAAATAAAGTATTTTAGGTAAAATATTACTTTTAAGTATATTGATTCTCCCGATCATCGACATTGGTAGTGACATCCATCTCTGAGTTAACTCATTAATATCTGTCATTAAGGCTTCATAGTTGACACTGGCGACTGATTCTAGCTTAGGCACAATTTGGATTCCTAAATATTTAAACTGATTTACAACATTGAATTGATTTACCTCAGGGGCTGGGTAATTTCTCTGGGTCTCATTTAGCATTAATATTGAAGATTTAGTTTTATTTATTTTATATCCTGATATTTCCCCAAAATTCTTTATTAAATTCAACAAGGTTGGAATTGATTTTTTTAGATTCGACATAAACAAAATTATGTCATCGGCGTACAGGGAGATTTTATGTTCTGTTGGTCCAACTTTAATTCCATATATTTGTGAATGTAAACGTATCGCTATCGCTAAAGGTTCAATTGCCATAGTAAACAGTAAAGGTGAAAGTGGACAGCCTTGTCGACATCCTCTATTGATTTTTATTGGTTTTGAAATATTGTTATTTGTTAGGATTTCTGCTGTAGCATTATTGTATATTATTTGAACCCATTTTATGAAATTATTTCCAAGTCCAAACCTTTGTAGGACTTCAAAAAGAAAGGGCCATTCAACTCCATCAAAGGCCTTTTCGGCGTCCAGTGATAGGAGAGCTGTATCCGGTGCTTCTTTATTTTTTTCCACAATATCTTTATTGAACCTTTTTTTTTTTTAACAAACATGATACAAACAATCAAACACTAACACTAAAGTACTACAAAAAAAAAAAAAATGCACTAAAAACACCAACAACCACCAACAAAATCAAGTCTTCAACAATGCTCCTCTGTTTAGTCTAGACAATCCAATACATAAGTATACTTATTATGTTCACCAGTTTGGAATTTACAAGGTCCACACACATCATTCACCTTCTTCTTCAAGAGTTATGTTTAAATTTTTTACATAATCAATAAAAGGTCTCCATATATTCTCAAACACAATTTCCTTTGATTTTAGTATATATGTTATTCTTTCTAATGGAAGGTTTGTTAACATCTGTCTTAACCACTGAGTCACATCTGGTCTATGAGTCTTTTTCCATAATAGTGCAATACATTTTTTGGCATTAAGCAAACTGAGGTCTATGAATGTTCTTTCACTTTTATTAAAATTATGCTTTTCTGGGTTCAGACCCAACAAAAACAGTTTAGGATTCAATATGATTTGTTTTGAGATTATTTTTTCAATTGTTACCCTCACCTCTTCCCAAAACATTCTTATTAATCTACATTCCCATAAACAATGAAATAGGGTTCCTTTACTTTCCATGCATTTTGTGCATGTATCTGGTATATTTTTGTTATATCTATTTAACTCCTCCGGTGTAACATACATCCGCATTAACCATTTGAAATGTATCAATTTAAGGCGTGCATTTATTGATTTGGTTTGAGCTTCTGTACAAGCCAATTCCCATTGTTCCTCTGAAATTTCAATTTGCAGATCTTCTTTCCAGTAGTTTAATCTTTTCAGTGAATTTTCACTTGAAGATAGTGTCAATGAGTTATAAAACTCTGAAATAATACCCTTTCTTTTACTATCTTTCATCATCATTTTTTCCAAGGATGAATAAATAGGTCGAGTGAGAGCTTTATTTTGATTTGATCGAATAAAGTTTCTAAGTTGAAGATATTTAAAAAAATGTGTTCTATTGAGATTAAATTTGATCCTCAGCTCTTCAAAAGACATTATGTTGTCTGCACCTGGCAAATATAAATCCTGAATCTTTTGTATCCCTTTTAAATTCCATACTTTAAATACAGCGTCCGCTCTCCCTGGTTTAAAATATTGATTACCCCATATTGGGCTAAATTGTGACAATAACTGTGGTTCTTTTAAATAGTTTTTAGCTTCACACCATATTTTGATCATATGCTTTACAAATGGATTTTTAACTTGTTTCTGTAATTTTTTTGCCGAATCTGAGTATATGAATATGGGAAGAGGTAAAGGTAAATTGTATGATTCCATTTCAGTCCAGTGAGGGAGATCATTTGATGAAAAATAATATGTCATAGACCTCAGTTGTGCCGACCAATAATACAACATAAAATTTGGACATTTCAGACCTCCACGATCAAATGGTAAATATAATAAAGACAAACGTAATCTAGCCCTCCTGTTGTTCCATATAAATTCCACTAACTTTTTTTTTATTCTTGAGAATAGATCTAAAGGTGGTGATAAGGGAATGTATTGAAATAAATAAAGTATTTTAGGTAAAATATTACTTTTAAGTATATTGATTCTCCCGATCATCGACATTGGTAGTGACATCCATCTCTGAGTTAACTCACTGATATCTGACATTAAGGCTTCATAGTTGACACTGGCGACTGATTCTAGCTTAGGCATAATTTGGATTCCTAAATATTTAAACTGATTTACAACATTGAATTGATTTACCTCAGGGGCTGGGTAATTTCTCTGGGTCTCATTTAGCATTAATATTGAAGATTTAGTTTTATTTATTTTATATCCTGATATTTCCCCAAAATTCTTTATTAAATTCAACAAGGTTGGAATTGATTTTTTTAGATTCGACATAAACAAAATTATATCATCGGCGTACAGGGAGATTTTATGTTCTGTTGGTCCAACTTTAATTCCATATATTTGTGAATGTAAACGTATCGCTATCGCTAAAGGTTCAATTGCCATAGTAAACAGTAAAGGTGAAAGTGGACAGCCTTGTCGACATCCTCTATTGATTTTTATTGGTTTTGAAATATTGTTATTTGTTAGGATTTCTGCTGTAGCATTATTGTATATTATTTGAACCCATTTTATGAAATTATTTCCAAGTCCAAACCTTTGTAGGACTTCAAAAAGAAAGGGCCATTCAACTCTATCAAAGGCCTTTTCGGCGTCCAATGATAGGAGAGCTGTATCCGGTGCTTCTTTATTAAAATAAATAATATTAAATAGTCTTCTTACATTATGGAAGCCTTGTCTACCCTTTATAAAGCCATTCTGATCTCGATTAATAATATTTGGTAAAATTTCTTGTATTCGTCTTGCTAAAATTTTACAGATTATCTTAAGGTCGGCGTTTAATAGGCTTATTGGTCTCATATTTTCACATTTATTAGAGGGCTTACCTGGTTTTGGCAGCAGTATAATTAAGGCATTATTTATGTATGATGGTAAATTATTATTTTGAAATGCTTCTAAAACCATTTCCAAAAAAGGTTTTATTAATTTATTCTTAAATTTTTTATAAAGGTCAACTGGAAGACCATCTGGTCCTGCACTTTTTCCTGATTTCATATTATCAATGGCTAGCCCAACTTCTTCTTGACTAATTTTAGACTCCAATATCTCCCTGTTTTCATTTGGAATACACGGTATAGATAGTTCGTTCAAAAACCCATTTAGTTTTGTTAAATCAGGTTCATTTTTGGTATCATATAATTTTTCATAGTAATCTCTAAAGGCTCTATTAATTTCTAAAGGATCTATAACTACCTGTCCATTACTTATAATACTGGTAATTGGTGTTTTAATTTCCAATTGTTTAATCTGCCATGCTAATAATTTTCCTGATTTTTCACCTTGTTCATAAAAAGATTGTTTCAATCTTAGAAGACTCGAGGCAGCTCTATTCGCTGATTTTTTGTCGTATTCAGCTCTCAAAATCAGTAATTCATTCTCCAACCTTGGGTCACTTCCTGCATACACTTTTTCCTGAAGATTTTTTATTTTATGTTCCAATTTAGCTCTCTCCTCTCGAGTCTTCTTAGATTTTGATCCTGTATAACTAATAATATGCCCCCTAATAAAAGCTTTGAAAGCCTCCCACTTTACATATGCTGATGTTTGTGTAGTATTGATGTCAAAGAACTCGTCTATCTGTTTTTCTATATACTTGACAAATTCCTCATCCTGAAGCCATTTATGCTGAAATTGCCATCTACCTGATTCCTTTGTCAATTTTTTATCTACATATATTAGACAACAGGGTGCATGATCAGAGATCACGATGTTATCATAAAAGCAGTTTTGAATCTTGGACCTTAATTCTGTGGAAATCAAAAAATAATCAATACGTGAGAATGTCTTGTAGGTACTGGAATAACAAGAATAGGCTTTAACTTGTGGTTTCATTTCTCTCCATATATCTAACAATCTCAATTCTTTCATAAAATGATTAATAGTCATCCTACATCCAATGTGCGTACAGTCCAGTCCTGTTGATCTATCCACACCTGGATTCAATGTACAATTAAAATCCCCTGCTATTATATGTTGCCCTGTAAGTGATGATAAGATGAGAAATAAATTAGCAAAGAACTTCTGATCATCTATATTGGGACCATATAAGTTCACAAGATTTATATTTTCTAATAGCAAAGAACCTTGAATGATTACATATCTTCCAAATTTGTCTCCAATTACATTTTTCACTTGAAAAGGAACTGATTTATGTATGAGAGTCATAACTCCCCTGGCTCGGTATGAAAATGAAGAGGTGAATACACTTCCCTGCCATCTACTCCTAATTCTTTTAACATCCTCCTCTATCAGATGAGTTTCTTGTAAAAACACAATTCTTGAACCCATGTCCTTTATTTTATTCATAACTTGTTTAAGTTTTTTTAAATTTTGTAGACCTCTGCAATTCCATGAAGTTAAATTAAGATTAACACTTTGGTCCATGATCAATAGAGAGTTTGGGATTACCTTGCAGTGTAAACATGCTCATACAGAGAAGCAAAAACATGAGTGGTTGAACATTCATCCTACAAACTACACACAAACAAATTCCCCCTTCCCACACTTGTGGCAAACCCCCCAAAATCAAAAGAAAAATTCTGTCTCCCGATATAGCCATCGACCGTTCCACACCCACGGGGAACAGCCTAAGCCACTCCTTCTTCATCCTCCCAATCACCCTAACTCTACTACTTTTAATGACGTAACATTAACTCTCCTCTGTAGTTTTCCAACTTAACTCCAAAATTTTTAACAACTTTGTACATCATAGTTTTTTTTTTTTGTTTGTTTTGTTTTTGTTTTGTTTTTTTAATATATAATACAATCTATATTTTGTAAACTTACTATTTACTTCAAGTCAGTCAGATGCCTGTGCAAATGCTTAATTATTCTACTGTGGCGATGTTAAAATAAGACACGGCGTCTGGAGTTTTAATGAAGTTTATTGATCAAATCATCGCCATCACGGAGCTCACCCCAGCTGCTGTATAAGCATGCTGGGGATCGCTCTCAGGCTCTCATGAGCTGTAGTCAGAAGCAGTCAGAAGAAGAACAGAGAGTGAACATATGAATTCAGCCACTTAAATACCCAGCAACGGACAATACATCAAAGGCATTTTATCATCAAAGGAAATGCATTCAGACATGTGACATTTGTACCACAATGCGAGCAGGAAGCATGAATGTTTGCATTTGCGTCATACATATCCACAGGATGCTGGTGCCTGAACTAAGCACAGGAAGGCTGCCTATTGATCTCAACACACACATCTCACTGTCCTGTTAATTGCTCTAGTCGAGCGCTGTGTTTGTCCGTGGCTGCTGTGGGGGGGTACCCCATACACTCCCCCCCCAGAGGGCTTAGCGGGGAGCTGAGACCTCGGTAGTCCCGCTTTGGTGGCGAACTGCGGGGAAAGTCTGTGCCGGGGAAGGGAGGAGGGTGGGGGTAGCAAGTGGCGGGGATGTCCATGGCTGTGGGAAGAAAAGTTAGTCTCTGATTCCTCTCGCGATTCAGTCCGGCAATGAAGAAAAACAGGAGCTGAAGCTATGTGAGGGACTTGGCGTTTAGGCTTTAGGTGCGTTCGCGGCCCTAAAGCCCTCGGGGACAGCTGACGGCTGGATTCCCGTCGTGCGCCGTGGCTGAGACTTACACCAAATCCTGTGTGCGGGCTGCGTGTGTGCTTCAGGTGTGTGAGCAGTCCTGAAGAGCCGTGTGCAGCGGCGGAGGATGATGTATAAGTCTGTAGAGCCAGCTTGTCTCTGGTGCGTGGCACGCGCTGCGGCCACGTGCCTTCCAGCTGCGCTGTTCTGATGCGAGGCTTCTGTGCATGGCCGGTCCGCTGTCGCGAGGCGAATCAGGGTCAGGGGGCTTGATGGAGATCTGCGCAGTCGGCGCCGATTGTGTCCCCTGTTCGGGCTGTTGGTCGTCGCTCGTGCCGGGTCATGGTGCGTTCAGGTCCACGCGTTCTCCGTCGGCCATGGGCCGCCGTCGTGGAGAGAGGGCAAGGTGTGTGCGCTCTCGTATGGAGACACAGAATCGTGTGTCAGGAGCCGTGACAGCGGCCGGTCCAGCGTGGATGTGCCGATCTAGGCGTGCAGACCTCACCATGAAATTTCCTTAGCTTTCCCGGTCGTGGGTGGTCTCCGAAGAGCGTCAAAGTCTCCCTGAAGCAGAAAGGAAGGGCAGATCAGTCGGGCTGCTGCGTTCGCTCGTCGTCGGAGAATCACTGCCGGGTGCTGCGTTTGCTGGCAGCGTGTTCTTTTCAGCGTCGGGTCGCCAGCGTGGTTGTCCAGACCAGAAGGTTGCGTCGCACAAAGCGTGTGCGTCTGCGGGGTCACCAGTGTGGCGATGTTAAAATAAGACACGGCGTCTGGAGTTTTAATGAAGTTTATTGATCAAATCATCGCCATCACGGAGCTCACCCCAGCTGCTGTATAAGCATGCTGGGGATCGCTCTCAGGCTCTCATGAGCTGTAGTCAGAAGCAGTCAGAAGAAGAACAGAGAGTGAACATATGAATTCAGCCACTTAAATACCCAGCAACGGACAATACATCAAAGGCATTTTATCATCAAAGGAAATGCATTCAGACATGTGACATTTGTACCACAATGCGAGCAGGAAGCATGAATGTTTGCATTTGCGTCATACATATCCACAGGATGCTGGTGCCTGAACTAAGCACAGGAAGGCTGCCTATTGATCTCAACACACACATCTCACTGTCCTGTTAATTGCTCTAGTCGAGCGCTGTGTTTGTCCGTGGCTGCTGTGGGGGGGTACCCCATACTACCTTATATTTTGTTCATGCTTAGCTCCCACCAGTCTCTTCTTCTTCTTTGATCTTCTTGATGAACTCCTGCGCCTCCTCTGGGGTCTTGAAGATGTGGGTTCTGCCCTCATACGTGGTCAGCAGTCTCGCAGGATAGATTACACCATGACGAATCCCAAGGTTGCGCAGCTCCTTACGTACGGGATCAAACTGCTTCCTCAATTGCTGGATTCCTGTGGCCAAATCTGGGTAGAACCGCACCTGCTGGTCCTGGTGTTTAATCTCTCCTTTAGCACGTGCAGCGTTGAAGATCTTCATCCTGTCTCTGTTGCTAAGAAACTTCATAATTAAGGTCCTCGGCGGTCCCTTATCTCTCCGTGGGCCAATACGATGTGCTTTTTCCAGAACCACTGCTGATTGCAACTCCTCGCTGCCCAGCACCTCCGGAATCCACTTTTCCAGAAAGGAACATACGTCCCGACCTTCTGATTCCTCTGGAAGACCCACCAGCCTCAAATTATTCTGTCTCGACCGAGATTCCAAATCCAAAATATTATCTTCCAGAGATTTATTTTTTTTTTCCAAAGTGCGCACCTTTAATTGAAGACGGGTGACGTCATCTTCAGCACTAGCGAGACGGAGCTCCATCTGCGCCGTTCGTTCTACACAGTCACCCAATTCCTTTCTTATTCCTTCCAACGCTGTCATAATCCCATCAAATCTAGAGGAAAAGTCCGCTCTCATTGAACTCATGGCAGCCATCAGCGCATCTGCGCCATTCCCCGCAGAAATCGCACCGCCGCCAGCTTCCTCCGCCATATATGGAGCCTTGTTTGCTGCGTCACAGACCTGAAAGTCCGTTAATTTGGACTGTTTCGGCGGCTCGCTTTTTCCTTTTCCTGGTTTTCCAGCCTTAGGCTTCGCCGACATATCCTCGCTCAAATGCTGGGATACGTTCTGTCCCAAATGAGAGAGTTATTTGCCGATTTTTTTCTCCAGGAGCAGAGCAGAGCGAGACACGTCCGTCCTACGTGGCAGCCATAACCGGAAGTGGTGTGCTTCTTTATTAAAATAAATAATATTAAATAGTCTTCTTACATTATGGAAGCCTTGTCTACCCTTTATAAAGCCATTCTGATCTCGATTAATAATATTTGGTAAAATTTCTTGTATTCGTCTTGCTAAAATTTTACAGATTATCTTAAGGTCGGCGTTTAATAGGCTTATTGGTCTCATATTTTCACATTTATTAGAGGGCTTACCTGGTTTTGGCAGCAGTATAATTAAGGCATTATTTATGTATGATGGTAAATTATTATTTTGAAATGCTTCTAAAACCATTTCCAAAAAAGGTTTTATTAATTTATTCTTAAATTTTTTATAAAGGTCAACTGGAAGACCATCTGGTCCTGCACTTTTTCCTGATTTCATATTATCAATGGCTAGCCCAACTTCTTCTTGACTAATTTTAGACTCCAATATCTCCCTGTTTTCATTTGGAATACACGGTATAGATAGTTCGTTCAAAAACCCATTTAGTTTTGTTAAATCAGATTCATTTTTGGTATCATATAATTTTTCATAGTAATCTCTAAAGGCTCTGTTAATTTCTAAAGGATCTATAACTACCTGTCCGTTACTTATAATACTGGTAATTGGTGTTTTAATTTCTAATTGTTTAATCTGCCATGCTAATAATTTTCCTGATTTTTCACCTTGTTCATAAAAAGATTGTTTCAATCTTAGAAGACTCGAGGCAGCTCTATTCGCTGATTTTTTGTCGTATTCAGCTCTCAAAATCAGTAATTCATTATCCAACCTTGGGTCACTTCCTGCATACACTTTTTCCTGAAGACTTTTTATTTTATGTTCCAATTTAGCTCTCTCCTCTCGAGTCTTCTTAGATTTTGATCCTGTATAACTAATAATATGTCCCCTAATAAAAGCTTTGAAAGCCTCCCACTTTACACATGCTGATGTTTGTGTAGTATTGATGTCAAAGAACTCGTCTATCTGTTTTTCTATATACTTGACAAATTCCTCATCCTGAAGCCATTTATGCTGAAATTGCCATCTACCTGATTCCTTCGTCAATTTTTTATCTACATATATTAGACAACAGGGTGCATGATCAGAGATCACGATGTTATCATAAAAGCAGTTTTGAATCTTGGACCTTAATTCTGTGGAAATCAAAAAATAATCAATACGTGAGAATGTCTTGTAGGTACTGGAATAACAAGAATAGGCTTTAACTTGTGGTTTCATTTCTCTCCATATATCTAACAATCTCAATTCTTTCATAAAATGATTAATAGTCATCCTACATCCATTGTGCGTACAATCCAGTCCTGTTGATCTATCTATACCTGGATTCAATGTACAATTAAAATCCCCTGCTATTATATGTTGCCCTGTAAGTGATGATAAGATAAGAAATAAATTAGCAAAGAACTTTTGATCATCTATATTGGGACCATATAAGTTCACAAGATTTATATTTTCTAATAGCAAAGAACCTTGAATGATTACATATCTTCCAAATTTGTCTCCAATTACATTTTTCACTTGAAAAGGAACTGATTTATGTATGAGAGTCATAACTCCCCTGGCTCGGGATGAGAATGATGAGGTGAAGACACTTCCTTGCCATCTACTCCTAATTCTTTTTATATCCTCCTCTATTAAATGAGTTTCTTGTAAAAACACAATTTTTGAACCCATGTCTTTTATTTTATTCATAACTTGTTTAAGTTTTTTTAAATTTTGTAGACCTCTGCAATTCCATGAAGTTAAATTAAGATTAACACTTTGGTTTATGATCAATAGAGAGTTTGGGATTACCTTGCAGTGTAAACATGCTCATACAGAGAAGCAAAAACATGAGTGGTTGAACATTCATCCTACAAACTACACACAAACAAATTTCCCCTTCCCACACTTGTGGCAAACCCCCCAAAATCAAAAGAAAAATTCCGTCTCCCGATATAGCCATCGACCGCTCCACACCCACGGGGAGCAGCCTAAGCCACTCCTTCTTCATCCTCCCAATCACCCTAACTCTACTGCTTTTAATGACGTAACATTAACTCTCCTCTGTAGTTTTCCAACTTAACTCCAAAATTTTTAACAACTTTGTACATCATAGTTTTTTTTTGTTTGTTTTGTTTTTGTTGTTTTTTTAAAAATATATAATACAATCTATATTTTGTAAACTTACTATTTACTTCAAGTCAGTCAGATGCCTGTGCAAATGCTTAATTATTCTACCTTATATTTTGTTCATGCTTAGCTCCCACCAGTCTCTTCTTCTTCTTTGATCTTCTTGATGAACTCCTGCGCCTCCTCTGGGGTCTTGAAGATGTGGGTTCTGCCCTCATACGTGGTCAGCAGTCTCGCAGGATAGATTACACCATGACGAATCCCAAGGTTGCGCAGCTCCTTACGTATGGGATCAAACTGCTTCCTCAATTGTTGGATTCCTGTGGCCAAATCTGGGTAGAACCGCACCTGCTGGTCCTGGTGTTTAATCTCTCCTTTAGCTTGTGCAGCGTTGAAGATCTTCATCCTGTCTCTGTTGCTAAGAAACTTCATAATTAAGGTCCTCGGCGGTCCCTTATCTCTCCGTGGGCCAATACGATGTGCATTTTCCAGAACCACTGCTGATTGCAACTCCTCGCTGCCTAGCACCTCCGGAATCCACTTTTCCAGAAAGGAACATACGTCCCGACCTTCTGATTCCTCTGGAAGACCCACCAGCCTCAAGTTATTCTGTCTCGACCGAGATTCCAAATCCAAAATATTATTTTCCAGACATTTATTTTTTTTTTCCAAAGTGCACACCTTTAATTGAAGACGGGTGACGTCATCTTCAGCACTAGCGAGACGGAGCTCCATCTGCGCCGTTCGTTCTACACAGTCACCCAATTCCTTTCTTATTCCTTCCAACGCTGTCATAATCCCATCAAATCTGGAGGAAAAGTCCGCTCTCATTGAACTCATGGCAGCCATCAGCGCATCTGCGCTGCTCCCCGCAGACATCGCACCGTTGCCAGCCTCCTCCGCCATATATGGAGTTTTATTTGCTGCGTCACAGACCTGAAAGTCCGTTAATTTGGACTGTTTCGGCGGCTCGCTTTTTCCTTTACCTGGTTTTCCAGCCTTAGGCTTCGCCGACATATCCTCACCCAGACGCTGGGATACGTTCTGTCCCAAATGAGAGAGTTATTTGCCGATTTTTTTCTCCAGGAGCAGAGCAGAGTGAGACACGTCCGTCTTACGTGGCAGCCATAACCGGAAGTCCCAGTCTATTCATTTTTGATCTAACAGGAACCCTCACAGCCGGGGAAGTGCATCCTTGGACCTCCTTCTCATGGCGCTCCTCCTCCACCCGGCAGTTGACTAAGACGAGCAGATTCACCCACTCCTCGTCCGCCAGTGTGACTGCGGGGAAACGCCTCCGTGTGGGCCCCTGGGCAGGATCATCCAGGGCCTCAACCTCCTCCATTGTCGGGTGGACCGGTTCTTGGACCGGCAGGCCCTCAGAAATTAAAGGAGGAGACATGGAGAGGGGAAGAAAACGATCATTAATTGCAGCTGGAGGAGAGGACCCAGTGGACTGCTGATACTGGGCCTCCCCCTCAGGAGACAGGCAAGATTCAGTGTTAATAAATGATTCAGAATGAAAAAATACTTGACTGTCATTCCGGTTGATGACATCCACAGCTGCAAAGGGCAGGGACTCGGTCCCTTTCCGTGCCAGCGATGACTTGGACCCCTCCGCAGACTATTGGAGGAGCCGTCTCCCTGACGACGGAAGTAGGCATGGCCGGGGTGAATCCAGCAGACCTCTCGGCGGATGAAACGATGATGGCCGCTGCAGAAGAGGAAGGCTTCTCCCGGCATCTCCTTGTGGGACAGCGCTGTCCTTTGTGTTCCAGAACAGACCATGCTGGAGCGAGTGGAGGGTTGAGCAGCACGCCATGGAGGCTGCCAGTTTGCGGGAAAGCAGACCTCCATCTCGGCATCGCAGGAAATGCCAGACCAGGGAAGGAACGCTGGAGCGAGCAGACTGTGGAGAGCAGATCGTCATACTGCAGGTAGGTCCATAACCCGGGATGTGCTTCCAAAATGCCTACTGTGGAGTCCACGTTTTCCAGCGTCTTCTTAGGACCCCGGGCAGTGAGGACATCATTAACGAAGCCCTGAATGAACTCCGCAGCCAATTCCTCCTCCACCGTGGGGAACCCCACTGCCGTTCCTTTTCTTCGGCGAGACCGGGGCATGACGAACCCCAACACAAGTTAGTCCAGAACAGAAAAAACAGTTATAATGAAAAAAGGAAAATGATGTGTGGGTGAACCCGCTAAATCCTTTTTGCGGGCTGGGTCATTCTGTCATAAACTCTCCGTGCGCTCTGCCATAGCGCATGGAGAAGGAGAAAGGATGGGAGGATTTACAGTAAATGCAGGGTTTCACCAAACACACATTTATTGACATAAACTGTTCACAAACAAAGATGAACAAGTGAATTATAATACCATATGGGTGCGCTCCGGAGAGCAGGGAAGACTACGGGAAGCTCTACTAACTCGGGGGAACACAAACTGGGCACAGCCTAAGCGTAGCAGTTATGCTGCGGGAAGAAACGCTGCCAGAAGCGTAGCAGGATTACTGCAAAGGGAGAAACACTTCTGGTCCAGCGTAGCAGCTGACCGCACAGAGAAACGCTAACAATTTAGTCACGAGTAGGAGCAGTCCCAAAAAGTCCAGTTCTCTCGGCGAGCATAAACAATAGTCCTTCCTGACGTGATGGTCACACCGTGGAGAACAAGGGTGACTCGTTCAATGACCCAGCGGCATTTGTCTAGCGAAGAGCTGCTTAAATCCAAACGCCGCTGGCCACACAAATTGGGAGCACCTGGGCGAGGCGCAGGAAAGGTAATTACTGGGGCTGGGAACAGCTGGAGGAATTAAGGAGAGCGAGGGGGCGTGGTTGGACCAACAGACTGTCAGCGGCGTGGGAAAAAGATCACAGAAGCTGACTAACAGCTGCCGGTCAGGCAGTTGCTAAGGTGATGGCATAAATACACAAAAAGCACACATACAGCAGAACCTAAACCCACAGAGAGATCAGGGCCGAGCCAGGGAAAGCCAAGCCGGCTTGGCTCATGACAGATAGCTGCTCACTGGGAAGATGGTGAGTGTTTTGTGATTTTAAGCATCTTTTACGTTATTTATCCCATTGGTGGCAAGCTCACTTTGAACAAACAAGGATATCGCTGTTGTCTCTTGTATGCAGACAATGAGCTAGCTTGTTAGCTACCTAGCTAGCCATCAGTGCTAACTCTGTGCTTTGCTTGTATTTTGCGCTTGCTGTAATAAGTATTCACTTCTGACAGAAAACATCAGCATGTCAACAACATAACGGGCTGCCTTCCTGTGCTGAACCCACCCACCTTGAGGTGGCACTCAGTTGCAATGGAAAATGACCTAAAGGTGCTAAAGTCTGCTGACTAATCTGCTGGTACTGGGTTGTCACAGGACTGCAAACTCTGCAGCCTTTTCAATTAGCAAATCCTGTTCTGATTACGTGGCACTTTAATTGCGATGGTGATGGTTAACTTTCTTTGTTAATTCTGGCTTTCTGTTGGCGGCTCTCTGTTCACTTACATGAGGTGGGTCATAAGACTCTTTATCAAACATATGGACTGATGCAGTGCCAACTACTTCATTTATTAACATTAGAGAAAAAAAATCACACAGAGATGAGGTTATTATAAAAGCATATTGTAAAATTTAAACCGGTGAAGTAGTTGTAGATTTGTCTATTTGTTATACGCAATCGATAGTCTCTTTGTCTTTGCACTGTTGTTTACTACAGCACCTGGAAAAAATGTCTTCCTGTCTACTTTTAAGTATTGGTGAAATTAAATCCTTGCTATTATCTAATGTACGTATAATGATTGTTTCAGAAAAAAAAAAGATTTTTAGTAAACTATTTGCGGGTTGTCATTTTCTGTGTAATTTGTCCTTTTTTTGAACAGTCACTGCTATGCATCATTAGCTTCATACTTCTATTTCAATCTGAAGCCCTATTAAATACCAACAGACATCCTGTGACAAACGTCACACATCAACATGTGTTGACTGATGTCTGGAAGGTTTCTTCTGCCTTGTTCCTTTCACACATCAGATAAATAACTTGTCTGTTTTATGCAACCCTTATTTGGACCACTAGGGCCAAGTAGGCTTGTTTGAAAAAAAAAAAAAAAGGGATACAAAATTATGTAGCATACATCCACTATAAAAATACACATAACCTTTTTTTCTTCACTGTTTGAAATTAAATCAGACTAAACTTTTCCTGTTTTAGGTCAATTAAGATTCCCTAAAAATATTCAGGAAAGATAAAAATTATTTAGCAAATAGAAATAATTTTGGTAATCCAAACTGACCTAAAACAGGAAAAGTTTAGTCTGATTTAATATCAGACAGTCAGGAAAAACAAAGGTTATGTGTCTTTTTCAGACGAGCTGAAGGTCACTATCAAAGCAACTGGGGCCTCCAGAACACCTCAGCAGTACCACAGCTGATCACCTCCATGACACGCTGCACTGATGCAGTAATTCATGCAAAAGCAGCCCTGACCAAGAACTGAGTGGTACACGGATATACTTTTCAGCAGGCCAACATTTCTATTAAAATTCCACTTTTTAATTGATCTTACAGTATCTCAGAAAAGTGAGTCCACCCCTCACATTTTTGTAAATATTTTATCTTTTCATGGGACAACACTGATAAGATAAGATAAGATAAACTTTATTGTCCCTCAAGGGGAAATTTGTCTTGGGCTTGTCACCCGTGCTGCAACCACACAATCCACACTGGATGTAGTACATAATAAATGACATAACCCAATAAATAATACAAGTACATACATACATAAATATATAACAGCAGTCATTAAGAACAGGAGTTATAAGTGTCCCTGACCTATTTATCTGAGTTTAAAAGTTTTACTGACGTCGGGATAAATGAGTTCTTGTATCTATTGAAGCTGCACTTGGGGACTCTGTATCTCCTCCCTGAGGGCAGCCACACATGTTCACTGTTCAGTACATGGCTCATGTCACTGATTATTTTTTGAGCTTGTCTACAGGCTGCCTGGTCGTGTAAGATCTGCATGGGTAAATACTCTTTAACTCCAATAATTTTCCATGCTGTATGAATTAAACGCAACACTCTGTTCTTTAGTTTCACAGAGAGGTTGCCAAACCAAGCTGTAATGCTGTATCTAATACAGCTCTCCAACACAGCCTGGTAAAATATTAACATAATCCTTTTATCAACGCCATGTATTCTTAATCTACGCAAGAAATGCAGCCGCTGTTGCAGTCTACTACAGAGGTAATCAATATGTGTGCTCCAGGTTAATGAATTGAAATGAAATACTCCCAAATATTTATAGGAACTAACCTGTGTTATAGTGTGGTTGTGGATGACCACAGGTCTGTGGTCACCAACTCCCCGAGGGTCAAACACCATCTCCTTTGTTTTATCAGTATTCAAAATGAGATGACTGTCATCACACCAACTGATAAACCTCTGAATTTCTATAAAATAGCTTGACAGATCATGAGTCTTTTGAAGTAGTGATAAAATAGCCGTGTCATCAGAAAAATTAATAATTTGATTGCCTGGATAGACACTTCTGCACTCATCAGTGTACAAGGTGAACAAAAATGGTGAACAAACACAGCCTTGCGGAGCTCCTGTGCTGAGGGTTCTGAATTTAGATAAAGTTCCATTTACACTAACTTGCTGTTTATGATAAGTTAAAAATGAGTGGTACCATTTAATAATGACAGGATGCACTTTAAAATCATTTAACCTCTTAATTAAAAGGTGTGGCTGCAGTGTGTTAAAAGCTGAACTAAAATCAGCCAATAAAAGACGTGCATATGAGGTTGTCTCCTCCAAATGTTTAAACACGGAATGAGTTAAGGTTAAAATGGCATCCTCTGTACTTCTATTATTTTTATAAGCAAACTGCAGAGGATCCAAAGGTCCTCCAAAATCAGTTTTCAGAATGTCAATGACAATCTTCTCGAGGCACTTCATTACCAGTGAGGTCAGTGCAACAGGACGATAGTCATTATTCTCTTTGCAGCTTGCTTTTTTTGGTACAGGAATTATAATAGAGCTTTTCCAAATAACTGGGACAGAACACGTATCTAAAGACTTCTGGTAGATAGGACTCCAGGCTTCTGCTAGCTCCTCACTACATGACTTCAGTAAGTGCCCAGAGATCCCATCTGGTCCAGATGCCTTCTTGGGGCACATACGTGAGAAAAATCTTTCCACAACATGCTGGTCAACTATAATTTTTTCGGAGCCTAATACTGATATAGCGTCCAGAGCAGCTTTTTGTTCATGAGAAAAATCTCTAGTCTCAAATCTGCAAAAGAAATTATTCAACTCGTTTGTCTTTTCTTCCTCATTCATTACATTAATGCAGGTTTTGGATGGAGTCATCTTTGTCATTACTTTAACTGAGTCCCGCAGTTTCCTAGAACTTTTTCCTAGGCATTCAGATTCAGATTTCTTCCTCGTCTCATCTCTAGCTGTTCTTAGTTTATAATTCATTTCTTTCTGTATATTTTTCACTCTTAACATGTCCCCATTCTTAAAAGCAATCTTTTTCTGTACTATGCACCGTTTTAATTCCTTGGAAATATAAGACTTATTATTGGGGTACATAGTGATTACTTTCTGAGGTAAAACATTTTCTTTACAGAATTTTATGTACTCAGTTATGGTATCTGTGGCCTCCTCCAACTCCAAGTTATGGAAGAGTCCCCAGTCGGTACAAGAAAAACAACCTCTCAAAGTTTCTATACCTCCATTGACCCATATGAAGATTGTCTTTGTCTGTGGTTTGCTGCTTTTAAGCAAGGACTTGTAAGTAGGAATCAGATGAACAGCATTATGGTCTGAGGACCCCAGGGGGGGCTTAACCCTTGCTATATAGGCATTTTTGACGTTCCCATAGCATCTGTCCAAAATATTTTTCCCCCTTGTACTGCAGTTCACATATTGGCTGAAGCCAGGCAGTGCCGCATCCAGTTTGCAGTGATTAAAATCCCCTAAAATCAAACAAGGTGCTTCAGGAGTGCGTTCCAGTTGTCTGTGTACACAGTCCACGATAGCGTTCGCCGCATTGAAAGCGTTCCCACTGGGCGGGATATAAACGGTGCATAATAAAATGTTTCCAAATTCGCGGGGGAGATAAAAGGGTCTCTGGCTTAAGCACAGCAGTTCTATGTCCGGGGTACAAAGCGACTCTCTCGTAGTGAACTGTGAGCACCATTTGTTCTTAACGTACACACAAATGCCTCCTCCTTTGATCTTACCGGAGAGCGCGTCCCTGTCCTGCCGCACCAGGCAGAAGCCGTCCACGGATAGGAGCGAGTTGGGTACGTCCTCCTGAAGCCACGATTCCGTGAAAACGAGCAGGCATGACTCCCGGTACTCGTATAGGAACCTGAAGTTGATTTTAAGTTCCTCCATTTTGCTCTTTAGTGAGCAGACATTACAGAGCAACATGGATGGCAGTGGCGGCCTGTTCTCTCTCCTCCGCAGTCTCTGTCGTACTCCGCCACGTTTCCCTCTCTTCCGCGACCGGCTTCTACGTCCTCCCGTCGGATTTCGTAAGAGCTCCCGAGGCAGGAGGGGTGCCGAGACGTGGCTGGAACGAAGAAGCAGGAGCTGGTCTCGAGTATAGCTCAGGAGCGTGGTCGGCCTCATGTCCCGATCCACTTGGGTACAGTGGCACATTATCCCGAGCAACCAGATCACAAGCAGTCCCTTTAGCAAAAACATCATTATGATGCTTCAGACTGAGCACTAAAAACTAAGTACTACAAACATACACACACCATAGCAGCACAGGGTAGCCCGGGTCACAGCAGAGCAGCGCCACCAGCAGCGTCCATGTTGGAAAAATGAACTGAAGATATGACACTTTGATCCAATGTAAAATAGTCAGTGTACAGCTTGTATAACAGTGTAAATTTGCTGTCCCCTCAAAATAAGTCAACCCACAGCCATTAATGTCTAAACCACTGGCAACAAAAGTGAGTACACCCCTAAGTGAAAATGTCCAAATTGTGCCCAAAGTGTCAATATTTTGTGTGGCCACCATTATTTTCCAGCACTGCCTTAACTCTCTTGGGCATGGAGTTCACTAGAGCTTCACAGGTTGCCACTGGAATCCTCTTCCACTCCTCCATGATGACATCACGGAGCTGGTGGATGTTAGAGACCTTGTGCTCCTCCACCTTCTGTTTGTGGATGCCCAACCGATGCTCAATAGGGTTTAGGTCTGGAGACATGCTTGGTCAGTCCATCACCTTTACCCTCAGTTTCTTGAGCAAGGCAGTGGTCGTCTTGGAGGTGTGTTTGGGGTTGTTATCATGTTGGAATACTGCCCTGCGGCCCAGTTTCTGAAGGGAGGGGATCATGCTCTGCTTCAGTATGTCACAGTACATGTTGGCATTCATGGTTCCCTCAATGAACTGTAGCTCCACAGTGCTGGCAACACTCATGCAGCCCCAATCCTTGACACTCCCACCACCATGTTTGACCGTAGGCAAGACACACTTGTCTTTGTACTCCTCACCTGGTTGCCGCCATACATGCTTGACACCATCTGAACCAAATACGTTTATCTTGGTCTCATCAGACTATAAGACATGGTTCCAGTAATCCATGTCCTTAGTCTGCTTGTCTTCAGCAAACTGTTTAAGGGCTTTCGTGTGCATCATCTTTAAAAGGTGATTCTTTCTGGCACAACAGCCATGCACACCAATTTGATGCAGTGTGTGGTCTGAGCACTGACAGGCTGCCCCCCCCCCTTCAACCTCTGCAGCAACGCCGGCAGCACTCATATGTCTATTTTCAAAAGACAACCTCTGGATATGATGCTGAGCACGTGCACTCAACTTCTTTGGTCGACCATGGCGAGGCCTGTTCTGAGTGGAACCTGTCCTTTTAAACCGCTGTATGGTCTTGGCCACCGTGCTGCAGCTCAGTTTCAAGGTGTTGACAATCTTCTTATAGTCTAGGCCATCTTTATGTAGAGCAACAATTCTTTTTTTCAGATCCTCAGTGAGTTCTTTGCCATGTTGAACTTCCAGTGACCAGTATGAGAGAGTGTGAGAGCGATAACATCAATTAACACACCTGCTCCCCATTCACACCTGAGACCTTGTAACACTAACGAGTCACATGACACCAGGGAGGGAAAATTGCTAATTGGGCACAATTTGGACATTTTCACTTAGGGGTGTACTCACTTTTGTTGCCAGCGGTTTAGACATTTATGGCTGTGTGTTGAGCTATTTTTAGGGGACAGCAAATTTACGCTGTTATACAAGCTGTGCACTGACTACTTTACATTGCATCGAAGTGTCACATCTTCAGTGTTGTCCCATGAAAAGATATAATAAAATATTTACAAAATGTGAGTGTGTACTCACTTCTGTGAGATACTGTATGTAATATTCAATTTTTTTGAGAAACTGAATTTTGGGTTTTCATTAGCTGTAAACCATAACCATAAAATTAAAACATATAAACACTTGAAATATATCACTCTGTGTGTAATCAATCTTTATAATATATGAGTTTCACTTTTTGAATTGAATTTGTGAAATAAATTAACTTTTCGATGATATTCTAATTAACTGAGATACACCTGTAAACTTCTGGTTTCAACTGTATAAATCTCTGTTCCTCTGAGTTGAATAACTCCTGACAGTCTGGCTCAGTATTTAATACATGATGTGCGTAAGCCTCAGTGCGTGACTTACCGTGCAGTGTGTTGTGTTCGTTATCTTCAGGGAGAAATCAGACACAAACTCCAGCTGAGACTGACACACGCTGTTACAGTCAATTGTCTGTTGAAATTCAAAAACACACAAACACTAAAATTACTAAAGACTGGCTTCATTCAGAGCTCTACAACAAGACAAACAGAGAAATCTCAATGAATCTCAGGACCTTCACACATGACACAATTTGTCCCAAACCTAAATTATTATTATTAGTTAGTTAACATATTTGTTTGTCTTGCAATCAATCAATCAATCAATCAATCTTTATTGTCATGATGCTATGCATACAACTGTAGTGCAAGCAAGATGAAATTGAGTTTCTCTAGGCATCCACATTGTAAAAAGAACATAATTTAAAAACACACTCACCCCCGCCCCCCACCCCGACAACCATTCACACATCCCTGAGACACATTTGGATATTACAGTAATGTTAACTTATTACAGTTGCAGTTAAAATGATAATAACTGCCTATGTATATATAAAACAATTAAAATGGCTCAGTGAATCTAAGTAACTAAGAGAAATAAATACTTAAACTGACTAAAACTGTAATATACATATAATATACATATAATATACATAATGTCCATAAAGTGAATTGTACAGGTTATAGATTACTTTAAAACAAAATAAAGCAAAATAAAACCAGAACCAACATTCAGGGTGTATAACCAACGTAATCTTGGTCATGTCGGTTTCTTTTTTTTGCGGGGGGGGGGGGGGGGTTCCTTCTCCTGTGTGCATGTATTCGAGAGCTTTTCATGTACTGCCCCTTTATGACGTGCCTGCAGAGTTGTAGGTGCGGGCAAGTAACTCTGGAAGCAGCACAGTCAGCAGGAAGAACAATTAAAGACAGCTTGTAAAACAAACACGGTCTCCCTATACATAGTATGTGACAATTGACTTTATTTCATCTGAAGATGCAGAGAAAAAGTGAGCAAAGTGCACAGATAGAAACACTAAAAGGAGCAGATGCTAAGTCACTATTAGCTTCTGACAGCTATCTGCGTCATCTCAACTGTCTTACAGAGGGAATGGACAAGCTAAGTCTGTGTTTAAGAGCCCGATAAGAAACTCATAATCTCTATGTGGCGGTAAAACAATCACAGGAGTGTAGACAACTCCCCCCCAGTGCAGCTAACAAGCTAATAAGTCACCACAAACCCTCAAGAGGTATACATTGTAAACCCTAGACAATGTTTATTTTGTGTGTGAAACGAAAATAGGCCTGACTTTATTATATTACACTCTTTTAGTATCACACCACAGTGATATGACACCACATTCTTGTGTAATATTGCTTAATTATACAAGTTAGTTCTGACTGAGCAATTCAATTGGACAACAGGAATTCCAGGAGTTACTATATTCCATGATAATCGCACTCCAATGTTTCACTGGATATATATCACTCTGCTTCAAAGGTGTTCTTGTAACCATTAATTACTAACAGTGATTTATTGTCACGTCTGAAGACTTGAGAATTGCAACACTGTGGATATCTTAATTTCCACAGTGAGGCGCTGTTTGAACCACAACCACAACACCTTTGTGATAAGATGCTGTCTCATCTTAAAATGCCAAGAAAAAGTGAGTGAAGTGCTACTGACATTGATCTGGTTCCTTCTGCACGGGCCAGTTTCTGGCCTGGGGGGGGGAAAGGGCGTTGGCCTTCCGGCACCTGGGGCCCGGGGACTGGCGTTGGCCTCGCTGGGGGGATGGGCCAGTTCAGGACTGGGGGCGTGTTGCGCCGGCTGCTTGGCGGCCTGGCCTCCTTCGGTCATCCCTCCTGGGGCAGTTTCCTGGTTGTCCTGTGGCTTGTTGAGTTCGGGGCATTTGTTCTCTGTGGGGGTTGGTGGCGCTGTCTTGCTTGCTCGGGGTTCCCTGGCAAACCACTCACACGCACACATTCACTTTGAGTGCACTCTCATACACACACATGTACACACACATACTGTATGTCTCTCTGTTCTTTTACAGGTGCAGATACCAGACTCATGATGAGACCTTTTCAGAAGAAGAAACAGTTTGTCTTCTGTTTGTTTCAGTTATGTCCATTTGTTTGTTTTTTTCTGTTTGCTCCTCTTCCTCCCGGTCGGGCCCATCATGGGTAAAACAATTTAAATAAAGTATTAAAAGTTATTACAAGAGGTGTTTATAGACAATACACAGTACATATACTGTATATGTGCTGTATAAAGCTCCTTTTGGCAAAGTAAATCTGGCACAATAAGGGAAGCAGATTTCTGTTTTGCTTACCTAGCTGCTTGACAGGACAAGGGGGGAAAAAAGCAATATTACATTTGAAGTCGTACGTACAGTGGGGCAAAAAAAAGCATTTAGTCAGCCACCAATTGTGCAAGTTCTCCCACTTAAAAGATGAGAGAGGTCTCCAATTTTCATCCTAGGTATACCTCAACTATGAGAGACAAAATGAAAAAAAAAAAATCCAAAGAATTTATTTGCAAATTATGGTGGAAAATAAGTATTTGGTCAATAACAAAAGTTCATCTCAATACTTTGTTATATACCCTTTGTTGGCAATGACAGAGGTCAAACGTTTTCTGTAAGTCTTCACAAGGTTTTCACACACTGTTGCTGGTATTTTGGCCCATTCCTCCATGCAGATCTCCTCTACAGCAGTGATGTTTTGGGGCTGTCGCTGGGCAACATGGACTTTCAACTCCCTCCAAAGATTTTCTATGGGGTTGAGATCTGGAGACTGGCTAGGCCACTCCAGGACCTTGAAATGCTTCTTATGAAGCCACTCCTTTGTTGCCCGGGCGGTGTGTTTGGGATCATTGTCATGCTGAAAGACCCAGCCACATTTCATCTTCAATGCCCTTGCTGATGGAAGGAGGTTTTCACTCAAAATCTCACAATACATGGCCCCATTCATTCTTTCCTTTACACGGATCAGTCGTCCTGGTCCCTTTGCAGAAAAACAGCCCCAAAGTATGATGTTTCCACCCCCATGCTTCACAGTAGGTATGGTGTTCTTTCTCCTCCAAACACGACAAGTTGAGTTTTTACCAAAAAGTTCTATTTTGGTTTCAGCTGACCATATGACATTCTCCCAATCCTCTTCTGGATCATCCAAATGCTCTCTAGCAAACTTCAGATGGGCCTGGACATGTACTGGCTTAAGCAGGGGGACACGTCTGGCACTGCAGGATTTGAGTCACTGGCGGCGTTACTGATGGTAGCCTTTGTTACTTTGGTCCAAGCTCTCTGCAGGTCATTCACTAGGTCCCCCCGTGTGGTTCTGGGATTTTTGCTCACCGTTCTCGTGATAATTTTGACCCCATGGGGTGAGATCTTGCGTGGAGCCCCAGATCGAGGGAGATTATCAGTGGTCTTGTATGTCTTCCATTTTCTAATAATTGCTCCCACAGTTGATTTCTTCACACCAAGCTGCTTACCTATTGCAGATTCAGTCTTCCCACCCTGGTGCAGGTCTACAATTTTGTTTCTGGTGTCCTTTGACAGCTCTTTGGTCTTGGCCATAGTGGAGTTTGGAGTCTGACTGTTTGAGGTTGTGGACAGGTGTCTTTTATACTGATAACGAGTTCAAACAGGTGCCATTAATACAGGTAATGAGTGGAGGACAGAGGAGCCTCTTAAAGAAGAAGTTACAGGTCTGTGAGAGCCAGAAATCTTGCTTGTTTGTAGGTGACCAAATACTTATTTTCTACCATAATTTGCAAATAAATTCTTTAAAAATCAGACAATGTGATTTTCTGGATTTTTTTTCTCATTTTGTCTCTCATAGTTGAGGTATACCTATGATGAAAATTGGAGACCTCTCTCATCTTTTAAGTGGGAGAACTTGCACAATTGGTGGCTGACTAAATACTTTTTTGCCCCACTGTATCAATAAATATAGTAACTGTGGGTGTGGTACGTTTAATGCCCGACATGCTTGTTAAGATGGCACATGTAAATCCTCGAACTGCAGCAAGGTCAAAGGCCTTTCCACTGTGACCACTGCTCAGCCCCCACCTGCACCCACAAGTCTCACACCAGGGTTGCATTGTCCGGTTCACATCCTGCATCAGGACCTGAGACTCATCCTTCACAGAGGGCCCACTGCTCCTCCTTGACCAATCAGAGCAACTTTGGAGAGTACCGGTTTTTCCCACAGCCATGGGGAAAACCACCGGATGACAAACCCAACTATGGATGGTGTTTCCTCTGAGATGACATCATACGGGCTCCAGGCCAACCTTCTCCAGCCTGAAGGGTGGTGACATGGAATCGGCGTCCATAAAACCTGGGGACAACTGCAGCTGAGCCTCTTTCCAGGGCTTCGGCCCCTGGCAGCGGTGGGTCAGACTGGGTCATTGACACATTTCTGCCCTAAGACTGGTTGATTTTGCTCCAGATTTTTATTAATTTTTCTAGCCTGACTTTGTGCTATTTTTATGTAATCCACAGATGCAATGCAATAGAAAAAACATTTAGATGTTAACATTTAAAATAAGATGAAAATATTTAAATATTTTAAATAAGGAATTTAAAACATCAGCCTACTTTCTAAACAGTCTATGGCACAGAAAATTAAACACATTATTAATGGCAGGAGCTGAAAATAATAATAAAAAAAATAAGGTCAGCATTCCTCAAAGCGAACATTCCATTCTGTTGTCAGTGAGAAAGAAAAAACGAACCTCATCTGCTGAGCTGGAATTTATAATTCCATGAAAGGACTCTCAATTTTACGGAATAGCAGCCAGCCTTAATGGAATGTTATTGGATCGTATCAATGGGAGGCAATAGATGAGAGTCCTTGTAATTTGGGCAGAGGGGCCGTCTATTTGTCACTGGAGGGAAGAAACTATCGATTAGAGGCTTCAAATTCCATTATATCAACTTCTGCCCTCATTCATCACGTTCTCAGATGGGTGGAGGACATGCTACTTAGCAAGCAGGCCAACTGGCGAAGAAACACACGACCGTCTGAGATACGAGAGGGGAAAAAGCAGGCCTACTTAGAGACATTCAGAAAAGGTAACTGTTTTCACATGTCATTTGTGTGGTGTGTGTGTGTGTGTGCGTGTGCATTAATGTGTGTTTTATATCTGTGGTGTGTGTGTGTGTGTGTGATTTCCCATCAGGCTCACTGAAAACCACTTTATCCCCAGGGGTCTTAGAGTAATGAAGTTTCCTTAAGAGGAACTTAAACAAGGATTAGACAGATCAATCACCCAGCGCTACGCCGTCATCTCACGTGCGCGCACGCACACATGCACACACGCATGTGCGCGCACGCACACACACACACACACACACACACACACACACACACACACACACACACAAACGTGGGCCCCTATCTCCCCACATACAGACACCTCCTACTTTCCGTCTCTGTCTATATTCTAACAGCTTCGGCCAAAAACTTTGTTTCCCTCAGTTCGTGTGCACGTCTGTTTGCAGAACACACGCAAAATCTCTGGCAGAGTGTAAATGTCTGATTCAGGCGCTATGCGTCATATCCACATTACAACAAATAAACCAGCAGCGGCCTGCAAATGAGTCAGTCTTAGTAACCACTTCAGCAGCTGCTAGATTCTGCTACATATTCAAAATGCAGCTGAATTAATAACACGCTGTATGTATATGAAAAGAGTAGTGCATTTTAGCACTGTCCCTAATAGCAGCAGTCCACAGCAAATCTGCAAATCTGCTGTGCAGACACCTTCCTCCTTGTCTGACTGCATCAGTGTCCATGTCTTATCAGAAACCTTTTATTGTGAATTATGAAGTTTATATGGAAACTTTTACATTCTGTCATAAAGCTGCAGCTTTTTTCTCGACTGAAGACCTTTTTTCTTGCTTATTTACATTTTTTCTTGGCAATATGTTTTTCCACTAAAATTAGTTTTTCTGGTATATTTAGAATTTTTTTCTCAAATCATAAATTTTGATCATGCAAATTTGAGGGTTTTTTAAACAAATTAATTCATGTTTTATGTCATGAAAAACAGCTGCAAATTTAGGAAGCCAAAGCATGCCTATTTCAATGCTGACGGGCCAGTTAATTCTACATCAAATCTGTTCATTGGCTCTGCACAGTGTACAATGAAAATTTAGAACCATTTTACTTATTTTAATAAAATATGTTTGTGGCTAAGAGCAGATTTTTAAAGGCCAGAGACTGCCTAGGAGTAGCAAATTTTCTGAAATCACACAAGTGCTCAAATCTGCTGACCTCTGACCTTGACACTGACCTTGAACACACCCTGGAAGAGACTGAGCTGAAGATCACGGTGTCTCAGCGTGGTGAGCATGGCAGCAGCTGGCCGGGACCATCAATGAAGACTGGGAAATGTGCACGGATGGACAGACAGACTGCTGGGCTGTGCTTTGCAAGTATGAGGCATAACGTTATGCCACATACTTGCAAAACATGTTTTTTCATGTTCTACAGTTATTCTCCTCCGTGCACTTTTTACACTATTAATGTAAGCACAGAGAAATGGCATGCAGTGGCAGCACTGTTTAGATTGCTGGCTTCATCGATTCATTAAAGTAGCAGCATTCTGCCATTCATGCAGTCATTTACCAGTGAACGTTTATCACACATTCACACATTAATGATGCGCTTCAGGCCTCTCAATGAATCACCTGACACACATAATGAATGAGATTGCAGTTACATTAATTTAGCCAATATATTTTCATCAGAAGAGAGGGCCTGCCAAAGAGAACATGCCGGAAACAATGAAATTACACTTCAGTAAGAGCCAATAAAGTGACCAGAAGATTGTTAAGCTGAAGCTTAAAAAGTGAGAGTCACAGGTGTGCCACAGCTCACGGCTGCGCTGCGCGTGCCTCCATGTCAGGGATAACTGATGAGAAGGACTTCAGAATCTTACTGCTGATGCGCCGTGTGCGTACAGGGCCCAAATGCGTACATGAACGGAAATCAGGCCTGTGATGCTGCAGGGCATCAGCAGACTACAGACACAGTCAAAACCAGTCTGAAGTACTTTTTTATTTACTTTCTGATTACTGTCTTTCAAAGCCAGTCTTGCTGATCCAGCTGTTGTATGTCCACCCTCTCCTCTGACTTAAAGACTTTGGCCTGGTGGCAGCCGACTTTTTTTTGAGGGGGGGGGGGGTATGTGACGCATGTGTAAAAATGAGAAAATACGACACTCAAAGGGAAAAACATTCATAATACTGTAGTAATTTACTTACACATAAATTATATGAACAAAGGTGGGTAATAGTAGCCAGAAATTCTCATAAAATTACTAATTAAAATTACTAGTTGACTTGTATAAGAGTACAACAGCACCAGCCACTCAAAAAACACTTAAGTAATGACTTTCATCTTCAAGGTTTGAGGTTTTTATTCTAAATTTATTTTATTTTCTACTTTTTTCTCTGCCAACTTGTTTTTACCTAAATTTGCAACCATTTTCCTCAAATTTGTAATTTCCTCTTGTAAAATTGACTTCTCTTGTACATTTGAGACTTTATTATAAACCTGTCAATTATTTTATTGCTAGATTTGTCTATTTTTTTTATAAATTACTCTTTTTTTCATAAATCTGAAACATTGGGGTACAATTTTGACTTTTTTTTCCTTATATAATTTACACTTTTGACCACAATTTTGCAGAGCTAGAATAGAATAAGAACAAGAACAAGATCGCAGATACAAGCGGCTGAAATGAGCTTTCTCCGTAGGATTGCTGGACTCACCCTCAGAGATAGGGTGAGGAGCTCAGTCATCCAGAAGAGGCTCAGAGTAGAACCGCTGCTCCTCCACATTGAAAGGAGTCAGTTGAGGTGGTATGGGCATCTGATTAGGATGCCTCCTGGACGCCTCCCACTTGAGGTGTTTCAGACACGTCCCACTGGGAGGAGACCCCGGGGCAGACCCAGGACTCGGTGGAGAGACTATGTCTCCCAGCTGGTCTGGGAATGCCTTGGTATCCTCTCTGAAGAGCTGGAGCAGGTGGCGGGGGAGAGGGAAGTCTGGGCTTCTCTGCTTGACCTGCTGCCTCCATGACCCGGACCTCCGGAAAAGCGGTAGAAGATGGATGGATGGATGGATAGAATAGAATAATCCTTTTAACTCTGATTTCAAAGAAAAATATTAATAAAATTATATTGAATGAAATAAATGACCAAAGATATAGTTACTTCTGTGATAATATTTCTATATATTTACCGTTTTTTAGAACTCTCCTCACCACCCAGACAACAGGAAAAACCGCCCTTATTTTGAAATCCAAATGTTGGCACGTTTAGTTTGTCTGAAGGCTGGAGGATGTTGATGATTTAAGTCACTGACTTGGTGAATTTCAGTCATTATAACTTGCCAGGTATGTAATAATGAACATAAGTTGGTTAATATTTTGATTTGATTTTTTGATTTTGTGTACTTTATTGATCCCCAGAGGGGAAATTGAGGGCATCCACCTGGATGGATGAAGTAGCTACGGTACGGCGCTATTCCTTTACCATTCACACACACATTCACACCTAGGGCCACTTTAGAGTCTCCAGTTAACCTAACCTGTATGTTTTTGGCCTGTGGGAGGAAACCGGAGAAATCCCAGGGTAAACCCACGCAGACACGGGGAGAACATGCAAACTCCACCAGATCACTGTTGGTCAAGGGCTGGGATTTAGATCTGATCTAGATCTTAGATTTGATAATATTGTAGTGGTTGGTGAAGTAAATGCTCAGCATTTCAGTCACCCTCACCTTTTCCTCGTTAGCCTGCGTAGGAAGCCTAACCACACCTGTTTGCTAAGCGACTCATTAGGCTGCATGTCCACCAAACGCATTTTTTCTGCTCTAGGCAGCTCTTTTCCATTCATTCTCTATGTAGTCCAGTGTTTACAGCGCTGTGCGCCCTCAGTGCAGAAAAGCTCTGGGCAGTGGCCCTTTTTTGTCGCGGCGCTCAAGGCGCTCAGAGCTGAAAAAAGTTCCACTTTTCACAGACTGCAGCTGAGCTCATCAATGTCAGACCTTAAGCAGCCAATCAGAGCTGCTGCGTGGGCGGGACATAGGACACTGGTACTCGTCTGTACTCAGACTCCTGCTTTCCGTGTCTTCATATTTTACGTCCAGAGCTGCTCGAAAACGCTTCCTGTCCATTGTTATTTAGAGACTGCTATTAAAAAATCAGTAGAAAGTCTGACAATAGGAAAAACACAAGTGCTGAGCTGAGAGTGACAAGCTGTTGCTGGGATACACGGCACAGACTTTTTTTCCCCAGAGCACCACACACAAATGCTGAAAAAAATGCTCAGGGTGGTCGGGCAACAAAAAACGCATTTGGTGGACACGCAGCCTTATTGTTCCCGTTACCAGTGGGTTAAAACCACGATAAATGCCTCCACTGCATACATATGTACCTTTTCTGCTTTTATGCACTCATTTAAAGTACTTCAATAAGCTCATGCTTCTCTCAGACAGCAACGTTAGAGACACATCGGCCTGCTGACTACAACTGTCATGCGGGCGGCACACTTCCCAACTCCAGTGTGCAGATGACTGTCACGTGCCGCTGTTCGCATGCACACTTGTGGAGCGTCATTCCTTCATTTATTTCTCTTAGCATGACGGCTCAGTTTCTGGCGTGGTAGATCGCCATGCAGAAATATTACCAGCAGAACCCCTGATGTCTATATAGAAATGTGGGGAAAATCCAGATGTTCAGACCTTTTAAACCACATAGAGCAGGGGTCCCCAAACTTTTTCCTGTGAGGGCCACCTAACTTTTGCCTTCTCTGATGGGGGCCGGGGTCAGTTTGTAACAGAAAAAGTGTGACGATCGCACGGGTGCCTAAACGTAAACACTTACTGTTTTCCAGAAAGCCACACAATCAATATTAATAACCCTTTCCGGGATCTTCACAGGAAAAAAAGTCAGAAAATAAATAATAACACTATTTATGAAATAAATAATAACCAAATAACCCTCTCTGGGTTCTTCACAGAAAAAAAGTCCATGGAACATTAACTTTGTGTTGTGCCGTGCACAATCTGAACAGGTAAAAGTTCAGCTTAGTTGTCAGAGCAGAATCTCTTCCTTAAATGACTCCTATGAGCAGTCTCTCAAAGTTCTTGTGTTTCTTCCTTATAATCCTTTGTAGGTTCCAGCAGGCTTGTAGACACCGCTGCTGAACAGCCTTTTCTTTGCACTGAACAAAAAAATAATCGTTTGTCCACTGCAGGTTAAATATTCTCCATTCTGAATCAATTTTTCTCTTACCAAACCTTTTCACCATTATTCCATTTTACTTGACAGGGGTGAGTCTAGGATTTTTTTTTTTTCGGGGGGGGGGGGGTTCAAATAGGGGCACAGACTGCAGAAGGGTGGAATAGAATGTCACGTTCTATGTGTGTATTAGTCTCGATCGCATGGCCAGACTGAAAAAAAAAATCATAACGCTTACCAGTGTGGAGGCAAAAAATAGTCCACAGCGCGGCAGAAGGGAGAGACAGTCCATCACGTCAGGTCACCAGTGTGGAGGAAAAATCAGTGCAGGCGGACACAGCAAGCTGAAGTTTAAAGGTGTTTCACTCCTCCATCATGAGGCTCACCCAGCGCTGTGTGAGTGAGCCCTGAGCAGTTGTCTAAGAGTGAATTCTAAGTGCGATAGTGAGGCATGTCCAGTCAGCTCTTTAGACAGTGATACAGAGAATGCACGGCTGAGCACACGCTCAGCAGGGGAACGAGACGGCGCTTGGCCGGCTTTGGAAGCGAGGTGCGGGAAAAGCTCTGTGCAGGAGGAGGTGGAGGGGGGTGGGGGTAAGCGTCTCTGGTATTGTTCAGGGGGCCGGGCCAAATGTGGAGGCGGGCTGTATCCGGCCCGCGGGCCGTAGGTTGGGGACCACTGACATAGAAAGTACTTTTTAATATATTAACAAGAGTAAGGAGTGACAGGAGCTTTTAGAACCACACTGAGACTGAAAGCAGTTGATCTACATACAATAGAGAAACATCTCTATATATGATCTATTTATGTTGAGCTACATATATAGAGAAAATCTGCACATTTTAAAGACAAAATGCATTTATGTTAAGCACTGGTGCTTCAAAGTACAGTGAATCCGGAAAGTCTTCACAGCGCTTCACTTTTTCCACATATTGTTATGTTACAGCCTTATTCCCAAAGGAATTAAATTAATTTTTTCCCTCAAAATTCTACACACAATTATTACCTCCGCCAGGCCGAAGGCCAGGAAGAGGTTATGTTTTTGCCAGCGTTTGTCTGTCTGTTTGTTTGTCTGTCTGTTTGTCTGTCTGTCTGTAGGTTAGCAAGAAAACTCAAAAAGTTTTGGACAGATTTCGATGAAACTTTCAGGCCTTGTTGGAAATGGTACAAGGAAGAACTGATTAAGTTTTGGGGATGATCCAGATCACCGTCTGGATACAGGAATTTTTTAAATGATTCTTTAACATTGTCAGATACGGCCATTTTCAACATGTGTGCAGGGGCAATAGAGGGCGCTGGTCATCGTGTCTGATCAACACAAACTCCGCCTTCTTCAAAGTTTTAGGCACAAAAGCACGCGGAAAACAGTGGTGGGCAGGGCCCGCCAGAGTGCCTGTGTTTGCGCTATGCTGCAAAAGCTGAGACGGGCAGCTGTCCGGCGCCAGATTATTTGGCAGAAATTCCCCGGCCAGCCATAGGGGCTGCGCAAAAACAAGCTCTCTGCTGGGGAACCTTCCAAATCCTCATTTTTCCGCAGAGTGCAACCCCAATAAAACCCACGGCAACCATTATGGCACCTTCTTTTGTCCTGCGGCTCCGGAACAGAGAGGAATCCCGGTGCCAGTAATGCTGCGCCTGATATGTGTGACTCTAATGCTAAAAGTGACTGCATCAGGGATTTTCCACCTGAAGTCGCACTTTGCTACACAGCGCCACAAAAACTGTGTAGCCAAATTCCATCGATGGATGAACATTTTCAGCCAGTGACAGAACCGACGCCTCCCAAATCCAATGCATCACTAGCAGAAGTGATGTTTTGTCATTTTGTGGCAGAGCACAATCTACCCCCATCGGTGGCAGATCACTTCAGTGATTTGGTGCCAACATTGTTTCCTGACAGCAAGAGCACTCAATTTTTTTGTGCTACTTGGCTTATTATTTTCACATTACCAAAAAGTTATGGCTCAACATTGTGTCCATATAAGTGTACATTTGAATAAATATGTTTGAAATAGTTCATGTTGCAGTTGCTGTTTGTTTAGTTTTTGTTTGTTTGTTTGTTTTTGCTTCAGTTTTCTTTCATCTGCCGATAAATACAGTTTTTAAGTACTCAGTACAGGTGTGAAAGCCCCCCCCCCCGCCCCCCCCACAATAAGGGAGGCATGAGGTATGCCTTGACAGGTCGCAGCCTGGCACTTTGCAGATGGAGGAGATGGACACAACAGCAACACTTCAGTTTATTACCTCCGCCAAGGAGGTAATGCTTTTACTACTGAACCACTAATCCTATCATTGTGAATCCAATTGCTAGTCATATGTTTTCATGGTCAAGGAATCTGAAAACATACACACAAACACTGTATAGGGGGAACTGTGGCGCTTGGCGGAGGTCTGCACTCTCTGAGTGCTTTTCTAGTTTACCTTTTGTTCTTATTAAAGACAAAAATAGAAAGGAGATGTTTTTACCTTCTTTACATGTTTCAACTGTGCACTGCAACCTTTGTCAGCGTGCAGTGAACAGCTGAAACATGTAAAGAAGGTAAAAACATCTCCTTTCTATTTTTGTCTTTAATAAGAACAAAAGGTAAACAATTAAAAGAAGACTAAATGAACCTACTTGAGCTTCTACACACAATACCCCATAATGACAATGTGAAAAAAGGTTTTTGAGATTTTTGCAAAGTTATTAAAAATAAAAAAAAACTAAGAACTCACATGTACATCAGTATTACTAACTAACTAACTAACTAACCTGCACTTATATAGCGCTTTTCTAGTCACAAAGACCACTCAAAGCGCTTTCATTAATACTAACCTTCTATTCTAAGGGCCTATAGGAAACAGATATCTAGGGACAATTTTAGAACAGCCAATTAACCTAACATGCATGTTTTTGGCATGTGGGAGGAAACCGGAGAAATCCCGGAGTAAACCCACACAACACGGGGAGAACATGCAAACTCCACACAGATCACTGTTGGTCGGGGGCTGGGATCGAACCCACGATCCCACGATCCCCACAATCCCCCGGCCAAGGGTAAACTGTGCTGCCGCAGTGCTAACCACTGCGCCACCGTGCAGCCCACAGCCTTTGCCATGAAGCTCAAAATTGAGCTCAGGTGCATCGCGTTTCCACTGATCATCCTTGAGATGTTTCTACAGCTTAACTGGAGTCCACCTGTGGTAAATTCAGTTGATTGGACATGATTTGGGAAGCCACACCCCTGTCTATAGAAGGTTCCACAGTTGCCAGTGCATGTCAGAGCACAAACCAAGTGTAACACCTACTCACTTCAGGTGTAGTACCCTTTTTGGTAGTGTTGTTATGGCAATGTGGTTACCTTAACTTTTCTACCTGGACAAAAGGGATAATTGGGCCAGATCAGACCGATTACAGGTTCGTAGGAGCCTGGAGGGCGTAACAACAGAAAACTCACACACCAATATATAGAACTTGCAACTATATATATTTTTACAAATGTGTACTATTTACAAATATGTACATTTAATAAAAAAAAAAACCCACACACTTGTCACTATAATACCCCAAAATATATTTACAAGATTCACAGTTCTCTAGTGTCCGTTCCAGGTGACCTGTTGAATCACCTCTAGCCGTTAATAGGGTTCGGGTTTCGGCTCGCCATCCAGATCTGGAGAATCCATGTTCTGGTCAAACCAGTCCAAAGAGAAAAAACCTGACCATGCTAAGTGACACGTGTGTCATGGGGTTCCCGAGCTCAACGGCGTTAACAGCCTTTGGATCCCAATCAATCTCAAGTTTTGTCTAAGCAAAGGCTGCTATTAGCACGTTAGCTCATTGTCTCCGTGAGGAATTGTGTTCTCTCAGTTGTGTCTCGGCAGTGTCTGACAGCGTTCTGCGAATTACACACAGACCGAGCGAAGGAGTGCGTGACCCCGTTGGCTGGCGGGACCCCATTGGCTGTTGCTGCCAAACAAACGACGCAGCCATTGGTCACTCAAAATGCCAAATAAAAACGTTTGGAACTTTATCAAAACTTTCCAGAAAATGTTCCTATTTATGAATATATATATATATATATACAGTATATATATATATATACACACACACACACTACCGTTCAAAAGTTTGGGGTCACTTAGAAATTTCCTTATTTTTGAAACAAAAGCACTTTTTTTCAATGAAGGTAACTTTAAACTAATCAGAAATACAGTGATCCCTCGCTACTTTGCGCTTCACCTTTCGCGCCCTCAGTGCATCGCGGATTTTTCAAAAATATTCATCAAAAATTCAAAATTGAGAAATAATGGGCGGGCGCTAGCAAAAGGCAGGGAGACTACATTAGACCATCAGGTGTCAACACGGAGAGCAGCACAACTCTCTGTTCGCTGTTGTCGTGTTGGCTGGGCTCGGAAATCTCGCAAGCTGATTGGCCGAGACGTTTCACCCCGCAAGCTGATTGGCCGAGACGTCTCACCCACCTCCTCTCCCTGCCGAGCACCCATGAAGGGAAGGAAGACCGCATTCATTGCTTTTTATCGCTCGTGTTACTTAGTCTCGCCGCGTGGAACTTTTTGCTGTTCTCTTGTGCCATTTTGTGCGAAATAGTCTTCCCGTCGAGCCACTACGCCGCCTCCTGCAGCTTCAGCTCTATCGGAAGCTGCCCTCGATGATCCTGCGCCTCCAGCACCTCACGATGAGGCGTCACCTGAGGAGCAGTAAAGCTCTCATTAACCTGTGCAGTAAATCATTTTCATCTTGAGTTACGTATCTTGTTATAAGAATAAAAGAGTTCTAAAAACATATTTATGTACACTTTGTTTACATCTACGTATGTATGTACACGTACACACACACACACGTATCATATGAGAGTGAGAGAATGAACGTACGTATTGTTTATGGATGACGTCATTGGGGTGACGCTACTTCGCGGTTTTTCACTTTTCGCGGTCGGTTCTGGAACCCATTAACCGCGATAAGTGAGGGATCACTGTACACTCTATACATTGCTAATGTGGTAAATGACTATTCTAGCTGCAAATGTCTGGTTTTTGGTGCAATATCTACATAGGCGTATAGAGGCCCATTTCCAGCAACTATCACTTCAGTGTTCTAATGGTACAATGTGTTTGCTCATTGCGTCAGAAGGCTAATGGATGATTAGAAAACCCTTGTGCAATCATGTTAGGTCTGCAATGCTGTAATTGCTGCAAATGGAGGATTCTTTGACGAAAGCAAAGTTTGAAGGAAAAAATTATTATTTCAAATACAAATCATTATTTCTAACCTTGTCAATGTCTTGACTATATTTTCTATTCATTTTACAACTCATGGTGGTAAATAAGTGTGACTTTTCATGGAAAACACAAAATAATTGTCTGGGTGACCCCAAACTTTTGAACGGTAGTGGTATATATATAATTATAATTTAAATAATTATAAATAATTAAATAATTATAATTATATTTTATATAAATATAATATATATAAAATAATATATATATATTTATTTAAATAGTCATATTCAAATTATTTATTCCCATTGTGAAATGGGTGTTTTTCTTTTTAAAAGCGTTATCAATATTTCTATTTTTATTCGCGGATTTTAACACTGGGTTACAAGCATGAAGTCAAAGGAATTGTCTGTAGACCTCCGAGACAGGATTGTCTCGAGGCACAAATCTGGAGAAGGGTACAGAAACATTTCTGCTGCTTTGAAGGTCCCAATGAGCACAGTGGCCTCCATCATCCACAAATGGAAGAAGTTCAGAACCACCAGGACTTTTCCTAGAGCTGGCCGGCCGTCTAAACTGAGCGAGCGGGGGAGAAGGGCCTTAGTCAGGGAGGTGACCAAGAACCTGATGGTCCCTCTGTCAGAGCTCCAGCGTTCCTCTGTAGAGAGAGGAGAACCTTCCAGAAGGACAACCATCTCTGCAGCAATCCACCAATCAGGCCTGTATGGCAGAGTGGCCAGATGGAAGCCACTCCTTAGCAGTGTTGGGCAAGTTACTAAAAAATAGTAACTAGTTACAGTTACTAGTTACTTCTTTTCAAAAGTAACTGAGTTATTTTTTTGAGTTACTGCATGATTAAAGTAACTAGTTACTTGGAAAAGTAACTTTCACGTTATTTTTTTTAAATGCATACTTAAATCATCTTGCACACAGCAAAATCAAGAGCCCCTTGTTCTCATCACAAAAAAGAAGAAAACAAAAACTGATGAGAAAAAAGTCTCATCTTACAAAGAAACAATGTCTCAGATTTACATAAACTACTGTAATCAATAAAAAGTCAGAAATTTACTAGAAATAAAGCTGTAAAATCAGAGAGAAAATTTTGGAGCCCCTGGTGGACCATATGTTTGACAGCCCTGGACCAGCCCATTAAAAATGCATATTTAGAGGACTTACTTCCATGAAATAGTTGCAGATCACAACAGCATGTAAATGAATAAGATAAAATAAAACAGAAAGCACAGATAAATGAAAGTTCATCTTAGAAGAAGCTGTTCTTTACTGCAACAAATTAGTCACTTTTCTCTGTGCGTAAGAAAACTTACAAATTTACACAACTGCGGACATTAAATGCAAGGTTCTTGCTCAAAAAAATTCTCATGTTTAACCACAGACATAAGAGCTGTTGGGGGCTACTCACCGTTCGGACAACAGGTGATTAGGGCTTGATATGAGAAGTCACCATAGGGTTGCGGTGTGAACTGGGGCAGGACGGGAAACCAACCCACGGAGGAAACTGAAGGCTGCGCCAGCTATGGTAGGGTCAGTTTATTTGCGCTAAAAATATCTATCCATATTAATAAAACAAGTAATGTGAGTAACGCATCTGATCAAATTTCAGTAACTCTAATGCATTACTGAATTTTGAAACAGTAATTTTGTTGCACAGCACGTTACTGCAAAAGTAGTGGCGTTACTCCCAACACTGCTCCTTAGTAAAAGGCACATGGCAGCCCACCTGGAGTTTGCCAAAAGGCACCTGAAGGACTCTCACACCATGAGAAACAAAATTCTCTGGTTTAATGAGACACAGATTGAACTCTGTGGCGTGAATGCCAGGCATCAAGTTTGGAGGAAACCAGGCACCACTCATCACCAGGACAATACTATCCCTACAGTGAGCATGGTGGTGGCAGCATCATGCTGTGGTGATGTTTTTCAGCGGCAGGAACTGGGAGACTAGTCAGGATAGATGGAAAGATGAATGCAGATGAAAGATGAATGCAGCAATGTACAGAGACATCCTGGATGAAAACCTGCTCCACAGCGCTCTTGACCTCAGACTGGGGCAACAGTTCATGTTTCAGCAGGACAACGACCCTAAGCACACAGCCAAGATATCAAAGGAGTGACTTCAGGACAACTCTGTGAATGTCCTTGAGTGGCCCAGCCAGAGCCCAGACTTGAATCCAACTGAACATCTCTGGAGAGATCTGAAAATGGCTGTGCAGCGACGCTTCCCATCCAACCTGATGGAGCTTGAGAGGTGCTGCAAAGAGGAATGGGCCAAACTGCCCAAAGAAAGGTGTGCCAAGCTGGTGGCATCATATTCAAAAAGACTTGAGGCTGTAATTGCTGCCAAAAGTGAAGCACTGTAAATACTTTATGATGTACTGTATATTTTGTTCAGTTGTATAGCATGATATGGAGGGGTTTGTGATGATTCAGGGAGACAATTCTCTCTTTATTTCCAGGTTTGGGGGCATGCACCCCCCCCCCCCCTTTAATTGAGCATAAGGCACACTGAGGTGGATCGACATCACCAAGCTGTCTGTAGCATGGGAGAAACTGAGTGAATAAAACAAGTTTTTATGGACCTTATGCTCTCAAATCAGAGGAAAATGCTCTTGGCTTTATGCCTGAAAATAACCTCCATACATAACCTGATAACCTGACTGTTCAGAATCAGCACAACATGGTGGTTTGGGTTAAGTGGGAGAAATGACACTGTTTGTAGCCAGTGCACTGGACCTGCAGTGTACGAGGGTCATCTTCTCACCTTGTGTTCTGGATGGTTCTGATTGGGATGGCCATGCTTGGTCTCGCTGTAAACCAAACCGAGAAAAAACAGCTAAGCAAGGCATGCTCCAGTGGCAGGACATTCAGTTTTTTCAAAGAGCATCACTTTTTGGCACGGCAGCTGTCAGGCAGCTGTGTGAGACTGCAGTCACAGTGAAAGAGAGTGGAAATTACTAACTAACTAACTAACCTGCACTTGTATAGCGCTTTTCTAGTCACAAAGACCACTCAAAGCACTTTCACTAGTACTAACCCTCTATTCTAAGGGCCTATAGGAAACAGATATCTAGGCACAATTTAGAACAGCCAATTAACCTAACATGCATGTCTTTGGATAGTGGGAGGAAACCAGAGCCCCCGGAGTAAACCCACGCAGCACAGGGAGAACATGCAAACTCCACACAGAAAGGTTCCAACCCCTGCCAGCCTGGGGATTTGAACCAGGAACCTTCTAGCTGTAAGGCAACAGTGCTAACCACTGCACCACCATGCTGTCATGAATGCCATGAATGAAATGAATCTGAAGGCTGCCTATCATGATTCTGACAGATTAATTTTGAAGCTGTAGCAGACAACTGTGTGTGTCAGAACTACACAAATATCACAGCATCTCAGAGTGAGAGGAAGCATTTTCAATTCTGCAGTGATACTGACCATCTTCAGCTGCTGTGGGAAACAATGGCTCAGCGGAGGGGAAATCTTCCCTGTTCAGTGCCATTCTGTGCTTGTTCGTGGAGCCTGGTTCCCAGAACACCTCACATAACGTGGACTTCTACTCTTCTTTTATTTTTTTGTGACAGCACCCCCTCCCCCCGGGGGGGGGGCTAGACACACAACATGCCTTCTCTTGTAAATATAAAGCTTATGAGAGCCAATATGAAAAAAATTATAGTAATTATGTGACATGTCAGGTGCAATGTGCAAAACGGAGGACAAAGAGCTGCAGCCATTGAACTATAGATAGATCGGTAAATTCCAATTAACCACTGATCTGCACTGACATGGGGCGACAAAATTAAAAGACTTGTAAAACTGTCGATGACTCTGATCTAATCAGTAAAAGCCGGCAGAAGTGGAATCACCGCCATTATTATACTCACTGATACCATACTCCCTCTTGTGTAATACTGCTTAATTAACTTGACCTTCCAGGCAGGTGGGGGTTGCCGTTTGGGGGTGGGGGGCACCTTAATATAACGGTAGGGGGAAACACTGTTGTTACTATAAGGCTGTGAAAATACATAAATAGAAAGACTACTAACTCACAGTTATATAACTGCTTTCAAAGAGAGTCTTCTCAACATGACAAGATATGTATCATTTTTCTCCTCTCTGGATGCTTCATTCCACAGTCAGAAAAAGGAGGTGACCTCTGACAGGGTAAAGGTCTTTCACACAAAACAAAATATTACTTTTTTTGTTCTACGACAATGCACAAATTCATTTATGAGGAAAATTATCTTAGAAATTGACAAACATCATAATTCATGGCAAAACTTGATTGGGACTGAAAAGTAATTTCACTCTTGCCACTGACCACAACACATACAAGGGGGGCTGTAAAGTTCATAGTGGTCAAATCTGACCAAATGTGGTTTATTTGTGTCATTTCCCAGTTTTGGATCAATAAAGTACAACTATCTATTTTTCAACATAGTCTCCCCTTCGGTCCACACACTTCTCCTGTCGGTGTTGCAGCACTTGGATCCCTGCGGTTGAAAAATAAACCACATTTGGTCAAATTTGACCACTATGAACTCCCATATTCATTCCAGTTTGGTCCCATGATACAGAAGTAGAGGGGTAAATGGTAAATGATGTTCACTTATATTGTGCATTTTACTCATCTCAGGATGACCAAAGCGCTTTACAGATCCTACTATCCACCCATTTACACACACTGATGGAGGCAGAGCTGCCATGCAAGGTGCTGGCCTGACCCACCAGCAGCAGCTGGGGGTTCAGTGTCTTGCTCAAGGACACTTCGACACGCAGGCTGCAGACAGAGCGAGAATGGAACCCCTGACTCTCTGATCAGTAGTCGGCCATACTACACCTGCACCACAGCCATGGGAAGGCTCTCTATGGGTGGCAACTTCACATTGTGGTTCAGCTTCACAGTCACTACTGTGCAGACTCTCGTTATGGATGGATGGATGAATGGATGTATGGATGGATAGATGTACTTTATTGATCCCAAACTGGGAAATTACAGTGTAACAGCAGCATGACAATAGACAACAAAGGGATTATCCATGGAAAGTAAAACTAACACGACTATAAAGCCTATATACATCACAGCTTAATATATGGTGACCCGTATAAACACATGAATCATCCCATTGCACAAAGAAGGACTATCAGGAGCAGAGTGAAATGTGAGGTACCAGTTAGTCTGTAAGGTGCAGTGTGGCAGCATAGCTATGACCAGAATACAACATCATAGTGAGTTATTGTACAGTGAAATTGCATGTAGCAGGAAAGATTTCCTGTACCTGGCCGTTCGACAGCGAAGCTGTAGTAGTCTACTGGAGAAAGTGATTCGCTGTCTGTCTAGTGTGTGGTGGAAGGGTGATCAGGATTGTCCTTGTTCTTTCTTTTAAAAGAACAAGTTGGCAGCACTCTAATCCAGGAAGCAGAGCTTCACTGTTCCATAGTGAAACTAAGTGGTGGCACATTGTCCAAATTTAGATACATTCTATGGTCATAATGCACAAATCTAAAATCCAGTCTTTTAGATCAAATAACTTTTGTCTTTGCGGTCCTAGATCAAATATGCATTTGATATGTGCTCATTTGTTGAGAACAGTCAGATCAGAATTCATGACTTTTTACCACTGTGCATGTCTAGAGGCACTGATATCATCAGTCGCCACTGTTGTTAACATCACTGCTAGCAGCTGTTGCTAAAACAGCTCACAGTGCTGGCATTTGCTTTTCTTTGTCTGGATCTCATCACACACAGCCAACTAACGCTATGCTTACACTGCAGGCAAAAGTGGCCCAAATACAACTTTTCTGCACACATGTGACCCATATCTGATTTTTTTATGACACTCTGAACAGCACACATTTGATTTTTTCACACCAGATCCAGACCACTTTCATATATGGTCCTAATTCAGATACATATCTGATATTTTCCAAAGCGACCTCAGTCTGAACACTCATGTCACATTTCATCAGACTTTTTCCTCACTGAAGTGAGACAGATCAGTCCCTCCAGGATTTTGCGATCGCATCAGTTCATGCGAAATCAGCCAATCAGCGCAACTATTGCACAACCTTGCAACTTTTGTCCAATCACCACAACTTTCCCGCAATTTTGACCAGTCCTCGTCAACTTCCGCCAATTTCACAAATCAAATTTGTCTCTGGCACTGAGATACTCAGTCAAACCAACCAAATGCATCGCTGCACCGCATTCACTTCCGTGTTTACAGAAGTATTAACGGAACACATCAGCAAACAGAGTGTGTGATTTAAAAAAAAAAAAAACACCCGCAAGGTTTCCAAGACCATCCCTTCCTCCGTCTCCCCTAGCCTGCCAGTGGACGTCCCTAGCCTGCTAGTGGACGTCTCCATCCTGACTGCGTGTACGAAGCACTGGGTTTATGTTGACAAACGTCTGCCTGCCCCAATAGCACCCCACCGCAGGAGCGCGCATGACGACAGACGCCATAAAACTACAAACAAACAAGAAAATCTAACACTACAGCCAGTGTTGGAACATTTTATACATCTTTAGAGGTAAAATCATTACTATATCTGGTCAATGAGCTTTAAAGCTGTGGATCTCCAGTTTGGACGGACAAACGTACCCCCCTTCCCCACCGTCCCGCCATAAATGAAAGATGTGTGTGTGTGAAGACAGATGTGCAGCAGACAGACAGGTAGGAGTCAGACATGGAAAAAGAGAGAATATTGTCTTAATTTTTTTTTTTTTTCAGAAAAGCACAGACTCCAATAGACAATACAGAGCAACAGAATAAATTATTTATTTTTTCCTCTTGGTACCGAGTGGTTGGGGACCGTAGGGAGTTTTCAAATGAAGGTGCTGCCAATAATTTCCAAATCTATACTCTTAACATTCATTCAATGCAATTTAGCTGCTGTAATGGATATTGTGTTAACTCTTTGCGTGTGTCTGTTGCTGAACTGCGACATAACACCTAGTGGTCAAGAGTGGTAAATATTTTTTGCCAATAAAATAGTTCAAATTTCCAAGGCTACAACTTGAAAGTGGTAAGAGATAAGGGCTTACTGTCAATTAGAAAGATGTAAAATATGATCCAAAGTTTCAGACAGGGGGCAGCGCGGTGGCGGAGTGGTTAGCACTGTGGCAGCACAGCAACTCACCCTTGGCCGGGGGATCCTGGGTTCGATCCCAGCCCCCGACCAACAGTGATCTGTGTGGAGTTTGCATGTTCTCCCCGTGTCTGCGTGGGTTTACTCCGGGATTTCTCCAGTTTCCTCCAACTTGCCAAAAACATGCAAGTTAGGTTAATTGGCATCAAACTTGGGATTCTAAATTGTCCTTAGGTATGACTGTGAGAGTGAATGGTTGTCTGTCTCTCTGTGTTGGCCCTGTGATGGACTGGCGATCTGTCCAGGTTGTACCCTGCCTCTCGTCCAAAGATGCTGGGATAGGCTCCAGCACCCCCCCCCCCGCAACCCGAAAAGGATTACGCGGAAGAAGATGGATGGATGGTTTCAGATAGGAATAAATTTACACATCTAATTTGCATAATGTTACAGCATCTCTTTAAATTCCATAACTCAGTCAAAACTGGACTTTGGACGTATTTACACAAAGAATGGTTAAGTCTTTTGACACCGTTTTTTGTACAGAGATACCTCATCATCTTATCTTCAAAGTATATGAACAAGAAATCAGTACAATACTAAAAAAAGCACAGAAATTCCTCATTTACTGGCGGCTAAGGGGACTCGCTTGCTGCCGTGGCCGCTGCGTTTTCACCCGTCATGGTCGTTATTTTGCGTTCTGTCGATCATTTACGCTCTCTATCACATCTGCAAAGTCTTATGATTATCCCACATAAATTTCGCTTGTATCCCATGGCCATTTTCCACGTACAAAGCTGACTAAGTGATGGTGCACGATGACGGAAGGCAGCCATATTAGCTTTCTGGGCTAAAATGCTAAAAACAGGAAAAGGAAATGAGGAGTTTTTCTTCTTTGGTGTATTACGTGTCATCCATTGAGTCCTCCGACGGATGTCTGCCACCTTCTGAAACTGGCAGATCAGTACAAATCAGTACAAATCCTCAATGGGCTGCACGGTGGCGCAGTGGTTAGCACCGCGGCAGCACAGTTTACTCTCGGCCGGGGGATCGCGGGGATCATGAGATCGTGGGTTCAATCCCTGCCCCCAGCCAACAGTGATCTGTGTGGAGTTTGCATGTTCTCCCCGTGTTTGCGTGGGTTTACTCTGGGATTTCTCCGGTTTCCTCCCGCATGCCAAAACATGCAGGTTAGGGAGTTAAGGGGCGCTTGCGCACGCAGCGACCGGCAGCTGGTGGCTTGTCACCGGACTGCAGAACAAATCTACCTACGGGTACAAAATAAGTCCAAAAAAAAAAAAAAAAATCCTCAATGGAGCCGATCATGTCAGAATGAGATGACAGGCGCAGTGCCGCACTCCGCCACTAGGGGCACGCAAACTCTCATACTCAAAAGGTTAAAGCCTGTAGCCCTCAGAGCATGCGCTGCAGAGCTGACTGACATTCTCACAGCAATCTTCAACCTCTCCCTCACCCAGAACATAATCCCCTCCTGCTTCAAAACAACAACCATCATCCCCCTCCCCAAAAGGAGCCCGCCAACCTGTCTGAATGATTACAAACCGGTAGCACTCACTCCAATCATCATGAACTGCTTCGAGAGAGTGGTGCTGCCCCTCTCTCTCCCACCTGAAAGATAAAGACTCCTACATTAGGATGCCCTTTGTCGACTACAGCTCCGCCTTCAACACGGTCATCCTCCACAAACTCACTGACAGACTGTCTTCACTTGGCCTGCACCCCACCCCCTGTGACTGACTACTGGACTTTCTAACTAGCAGGCCCCAGTCTGTCAGGATGGGAAACAGGACCTCAGCCAGCATCATCACAAACACAGGTGTCCCACAGGGTTGTGTTCTCAGCCCCATCCTCTACAGCCTCTTCACCCATGACTGTGTTGCCTCCCACAAGGACAATATCATCTTAAAGGTTGCAGATGACACAGCAGTGATAGGACGCATCACTGGTGATGATAAAGCATCCTACAGGAGGGAGGTGGCCAACCTTGTGTCATGGTGTGAGGACAACAACCTCACCCTCAACACGGACAAGACAAATTCAATTCAATTCAATTCAATTCAACTTTATTTATATAGCGCCATTTCACAACAACAGTCATCTCATAGCACTATCAACTGTAGGGAGGACCCCCACAGTTGCAGAAAGACCCCAGCAATCAGGCGATCCCCTGTGAGCAAGCACTTGGCGACGGTGGAGAGGAAAAACTCCCTTTTAACAGGAAGAAACCTCCAGCAGAACCAGGCTCAGGGAGGGGCAGTCATCTGCTGCGACTGGCTGGGGGGTGAGGGGATAGAGAAGAAGAAAAGAACAGACATGTAGAGAGCAAACAGCACGATGGGGACTCAATCTATGGGAGAGAACAAACAAATGTTAATGACCAGCAAAAAAAAAATATTTCATAGAGAGTGAGGAAAGGAGTGAGGCCCAGTGCATTACTGGAGGTCCCCCGGCTGACTAAACCTATTAGCAGCATAACTAAGGGAGGGTTCAGAAAACACATGATCCCTCCCTAATTGTAGGCTATATCAAAAAGGTAGGTTTTAGCCCTATTCTTAAAAACAGAGATCGAGTCTGACTCCCGAATCCAGATTGGCAGCTGATTCCACAGGAGAGGAGCTTGATAACTGAAGGCTCTGCCTCCCATTGTACTTTTGGAGATTCTAGGTATTACAAGTAAACCTGCATTTTGGGAGCGTAGTGCTCTGTTAGGATGATACGGTAGTATCAGATCTTTTAAATAAAAAGGAGCCTGATTGTTTAGAGCTTTGTAAGTAAGAAGAAGGATTTTAAACTTAATTCTAAACTCTATGGGAAGCCAATGAAGGGAGGCCAGAACCGGAGAGATATGATCTCTCTTTCTAGTACCTGTTAAAACTCTTGCTGCAGCATTTTGGATCAGCTGAAGACTTTTTAAAGATGTTTTAGGACAACCTGATAATAAAGAATTACAATAATCTAATCTCGAGCTAACAAAAGCGTGGATCAGCTTCTCAGCATCACTCTGAGACAAGATGCTCCTAATCTTGGCAATATTACGCAAATGATAGAAGGCAGTCTTAGAAACAAATTTAATATGTGAATTGAAGGACAAATCCTGATCAAAAATAACTCCAAGGTTCCTCACAGAGCTATTAAGAGAAAGAGTAACTGCATCCAAACTGAAAGTTTGATTTGGAAAGGAATTTCTAAGGTTTTTTGGACCAACAAGAATGACTTCAGTCTTATCTGAATTTAATAGCAGGAAATTACAAGTCATCCAAACTTTGATTTCCTTAAGACAGGCTTCTAACTTGGCTAATTGATTAGTATCATCTGGCTTCATTGACAGGTATAATTGTGTGTCATCTGCATAACAGTGAAAATGTATACAGTGCTTTCTAATAATGTTGCCTAACGGAAGCATATATAAACTAAAAAGAGTAGGGCCAAGCACAGATCCCTGTGGAACTCCATGACTAAGCTTTGAGCTGAGAGAAAACTCATCATTTACATGAACAAACTGGAACCTATCAGATAAATAAGATCTAAACCACTGCAACGAAGTTCCATTAAGTCCAACATAGTGTTCTAATCTATCAAGTAGAATATTATGATCAATAGTATCAAAAGCTGCACTAAGATCTAAAAGGACAAGTACATAAACTAGTCCATTATCAGATGCAATGAGGAGGTCGTTAGTGACCTTCGCTAAGGCTGTTTCAGTGCTATGATGGATTCTAAACCCAGATTGAAACTCCTCAAATAAACCATTTCCCTGCAGGTGGTCAAATAATTGCATAGCAACAACTCTTTCTAAGATTTTTGAAATGAAAGGGAGATTAGAGATTGGTCTATAGTTAGCTAAAGCTCCTGGATCTAGCGTTGGCTTTTTGAGTAAGGGTTTAATTACAGCCGTTTTAAAAGCCTGCGGTACATGGCCTAAAGTTAATGAAGAATTGATTATATGAAGAATAAAGCTACCAATAAGTGGGAAGACTTCTTTAAATAACCTGGTAGGAATAGGGTCTAAAAGACAAGTTGAAGGTTTGGATGAGGAAACTATTTTGTCTAACTCACAAAGGTCGATTGGAGTAAACTCATCAAGACAGACATCAATAGAAGGAGTTGTAGTAGTTACAGTATTTAAGTTAACTGTGGGAAGAATCTGATTGATTTTATCTCTGATGGATGAAATTTTATTATTGAAAAAGTTCATAAAGTCCTGACTAGTAAGCTCTAAGGGGATGCTAGGATTGACAGAGTCCTGACTCTTTGTCAACCTGGCTACAGTACTGAAAAGAAACCTGGGATTATTCTTGTTCTCTTCTATTAATGCAGAGTAATAACTCGTTCTAGCTTTTCTAAGAGATTTTTTATAAATTAAAAGATGATTTCTCCAAGCTAAATAGATTTCATCTAAATTAGTAGAGCGCCATTTTCTTTCTAATTGACGAGTCTTCTGTTTTAAGCTACGAGTTTCTGTGTTGAACCAAGGAGTTAAAAATCTCTGATTAGACTTTTTCTTTTTTAAGGGGGCCACCAAGTCTAGAGTCTGATGCAGAGAAGCTGAAACACTATCCACCATGTTATCAATTACAGAAGGAGCAAGCTGTCTATAGCTTATTTCCGTTGTGTTGACACATGGCATAGAGGAAACAATCTGCATAAATTTGGAAACAGCATCATCTGAGAGGCATCTACTGTGATAATATTTTTCTTTAGGAGCCAAATAGTCAGAAATAGTAAAATCAAAGGTTAACAGACAATGGTCTGACAGTACAGGGTTATGAGGAGACACTACAAGATTTTCTATTTCTATGCCATATGTCAGAACAAGGTCCAATGTATGGTGGAGGTAATGAGTAGAATTTCCTACTTTCTGAGAAAACCCAATCGAGTCTAATATTGAATTAAAAGCCACATTAAGGCAGTCACTATCTACATCCACATGTATATTAAAGTCCCCTACTATAATTATTCTATCAGATTTCAGCACTAAATCAGCTAAGAAATCAGGAAATTCGGATAAAAATTCTGAATAGGTTGATGGGGGACGATAAACTATGGCAAATAAAATTGGGTTTAACCTGGAATTGCTAAAGTGCCCAATACTGAGGACCAGGCCCTCAAAGGAATTATAACATGTTTTTTGCTTTACATTAACTAGTAATTTGGAATGGTAAATTGATGCTACTCCTCCTCCACGACCAGAACTTCTGGGATTTTGACAGTTTAAATAACCAGAGGGAGTTGATTCATTTAAACCAACATAATCCTCTTGCCCTAACCAAGTCTCTGTAAGGGAAATTAAATCAATCTGATGATCAATTAACAAAGGAGATGCTAGTGGACATGAGGAAAGGGAGGAGGAGACCCCATCGGCCGCTGTTCATTTGGAAGCTTGAGGTGGAGAGGGTGAGCAGCTTTAAATACCTGGGCATCCACATCAGCGAGGACCTTAAGTGGACACACAACACCACAGAGCTGATTAAGAGAGCTCAACAGCGACTGTACTTTCTGAGGAGGCTGAAGAAGTTTGGCATGTCCCCCAAGATCCTCAACAATTTCTACAGCTGCATCATCGAGAGCATCCTGACCAACTGCATCACTGCGTGGTATGGAAACACCACTGCCCTGGAGCACAAATGCCTGCAGAGAGTCGTGAAGACAGCGGAGTAGATGATCAGGACTCCACGCTCCTCTCTGCAGAGCATCTACCACCGCAGAGTCCAAAAGAGAGTTGACACCATCCTCCGGGACCCCAACCACCCCAACACAGACTGTTCACACTTCTACCCTCAGGCTGGAGGTACAGAAGTGTGAAATGCAGGACAACCAGACTGAAAAACTCCTTCTTTCCCCCTGCCATCAGACTCATGAACAGATAACAACTCCCAAAACTCTGTAACACAGCTTTGCATATAGGAACTCACAAACCAGCTGCTAAATTTGCACACTGCTGACCTGTACAGTAGATAAAGTATCACCTGTCTGATGTCAGAATCAGAATCAGAAAAGCTTTATTGCCAAGCATGTTAAAAACATACAAGGAATTTGACTTGACATTGGCGCGCTAATGTAAGCGCATCACAATGACACGGCAGCCATAACAAGGCGTCTCATCAAAACAGTGGGGGATAAGAGGGGAAGAGGGAGGGAATGACACATTGGGCAGAGAGAAAAAAACATCGTTATCAAAATACAGCTCCTTGTATAAGCGGGATTGTGATTACATAGAAAAAAAACCTCTCTATTGCACAGAGCAGACAAAACAAATCCACACAAAAACAAAGCAGAGAGAGACCAGTGTGTGTATATCAGTTTGTGATATCAGTGTGGGTGCAGTGTGAGTGTATCAGTTACTGGAGTACAACAAAAATCGTCTCCTAGGCAACAGCTAGATGTTATATTCATGTATTGTAAACACAGATAGACATGTCCCAGAGTTTCTCTTTCTTCATGCCAGATGGTAAAATTCCATGTTAGTCCCAAGACAACGCTGTCCTTGGAGAGTTCTGATTATTAGAGTTCTGATTATTGTACAGCAGCAGTTGTTTGGGTTAAGCAAGCCAACTCTCTTCTGCCTTATCTCTCTCTCCTGGAGGAATGAGTGCAAGGGCGCCGAATCAAGGCCAAATGAGCACAGTTCACTTAGAGCAGAAATTTCCTCTCTTCATGCGATTCTGAGCATCACAATTACAATTACATAGGCTTTAAAATCATTCCTTGGAGAGCACCAAGCGACTCCAGATGTTTCCCCTTCCACAGTCATTTGCCGCTATCAGTGCTATCCCCAGCTGGTCGAATTGTTGAAGAAGCAGCTACGCCGGGTCCGCATTTTGATTAGCTCTTCCAGTTAAATTTCCGATACACCAGGAAAACTCCAGAGCCAATCAGTAGAAAATCCTGTGATCATGAAGCCAAAACAGGTAGATGTCTTCCACATCTTCAGTCGAATCACGCAGACACATGAGTTCCAATCCATGAGTCTCTCCTTTGGGGCTCCCCCTGGCCTGAATTTTTGTAAAATGGTGTCAATAGTATTAAAGCCCGCTCATCAATTCCATAATTTTTCATTTGGATTGAGATTCAGCCAGAAGAAGAGCGAACATAGACAGGACACAGCAAGCTGGGATAGTGAAGAGGAGAGAGGAGTGGGGAGAGGGGAGAAATGCGTCTGCTCTCTCTGAAAGCTGGAAGAAGAAGTCCATAACATCTCTGCTGCTACTTATCAAATAATTTGTAATTACACACTGCTTGTTGCACAATGCTCATTTGCACTCTGTACATAGGTTCATGCCATCTCAGGTTCACATCATCTCTGATATCAATATACCACTATCACTTTAGTCATCCGGTGAATTTTCAATTTCGTTCCTCTACTGCCTAACTGTGTGTTGGTGTATGTGTTTTAGCATCCATTAGCATTAGGATTGAGTTACTGTGTTAGTGTGTCATGACCTATTAGAATTGTTGCTTCTGTACGTTTAACTTGGCATTTGTTTGGAGAGCAAAGTAAGAATTTCATTGCTCAGGAAATGTAGCATTTCTTAAATGTGCACATCATAATAAAGCCTTTGAATCTTGAATTTGTTGTTGCACAAATGAGTTTCTGTATAGCAGAAGTTTCTGCTTAATTTACAAATCACTGTAATAGGAAATGCTTGACAATCCTGAGCTTTTCTTGTATTGTTATATAGAATATCACTGCAGTAAACTGGAAAAAAGCATCTGCTTTAAACATTGTAATTCTTCCCACAACTTTTAGTGCAAAAAGCACTCTAAAAACATGGCAACTTTTATTGCAACTTTTTAAAAAAAAGCTCCTGTGAATTCAGGCTTTTTGGGCCGCAACAATCATAAAAACATCCCACAAAATCCTGGAGGGACTGACAGACATGACAATTCTGTGGTAGAGGAGGAAGAATGCAGCAAGCACGCCAGACAGCAGCAAGTGGATCCCATGTACTGCACTCTATTTATTTTGTGAATAATCATTTCTGGATGATTTTAACATTTTATTTTGCTGTGCTGTGTCAAGCTGGAGAAGTTCTGTCCCCCTCAGTTGTTCGTGGCTCATGTTTACTTCCGTAAACACAATGATGTATCTGACGTCACGTTTTCTTCTGCGCATGTGAGTCACTTCATAGCCTTCAACTATTCACACTGGAGTATGATGGCTTTGCATTTAAATTATAATGTGAATGCCCACACAAAAAAAACAAAATTGAGCATTAGGATCAGCAGTGTGACTGTAGCCTAACTGCTGCAGTCTGGTGCTCCTCCAGTGCAAAATCACAGCACAACTTTACAAAACTCACATATTTTCTCCATTTAAAGCCAACAACCTCAATTGTGACATCTCTTAATGTTGCTGATGATGCCATGACCATATCATCATTGGTCATAATTTTAGAGGACAAATGCATTCACATTAGTGTCATCACTTGTAATTATGAATGTTTAATGTCAAACAGGTAAATCTGACTTGACAAAAAAAAACAAAAAAAAAAAAACAAGAGCACTCTGAGGTAAGGGCAATATCCTCCACCTCTGTTTTCTTTGAAGATCCCAATACTTACTGACGCAAAGCATGTTTCAACTTTTCAATATAACTGAACCAAATTATGATAAGACCATCATCCCCGAATATACAACAAAGTATACAACCCACAGCTGTAGGTCAGAATCCCGAGGCGAACCTGTGTAGGAAGTCTGGTGACCCTAGAGACCTTTACACATTATATAGTTAGAGATCATAGGGAGTACCAACCTTGACCTTTGATCTTTTGACCCCAAACCTGTAGTCAGAGGTCATGGTTTCAGAGTGAACCTGTGTAGCAGGTTTGGTGACCCTAGTTTTCTTTGCTGTTGAGATATACAGTGGGGCAAAAAGGGATTTAGTCAGCCACCAATTGTGCAAGTTCTCCCACTTAAAAGATGAGAGAGGTCTCCAATTTTCATCATAGGTATACCTCAACTATGAGAGACAAAATGAGAAAACAAAAATCCAGAAAATCACACTGAACAATTTTTTTTTCCACAATATCTTTATTGAACCTTTTTTTTTTTTAACAAACATGATACAAACAATCAAACACTAACACTAAAGTACTACAAAAAAAAAAAATGCACTAAAAACACCAACAACCACCAACAAAATCAAGTCTTCAACAATGCTCCTCTGTTTAGTCTAGACAATCCAATACATAAGTATACATATTATGTTCACCAGTTTGGAATTTACAAGGTCCACACACATCATTCACCTTCTTCTTCAAGAGTTATGTTTAAATTTTTTTACATAATCAATAAAAGGTCTCCATATATTCTCAAACACAATTTCCTTTGATTTCAGTATATATGTTATTCTTTCTAATGGAAGGTTTGTTAACATCTGTCTTAACCACTGAGTCACATCTGGTCTATGAGTCTTTTTCCATAATTGTGCAATACATTTTTTGGCATTAAGCAAACTGAGGTCTATGAATGTTCTTTCACTTTTATTAAAATTATGCTTTTCTGGGTACAGACCCAACAAAAACAGTTTAGGATTCAATATGATTTGTTTTGAGATTATTTTTTCAATTGTTACCCTCACCTCTTCCCAAAACATTCTTATTAATCTACATTCCCATAAACAATGAAATAGGGTTCCTTTACTTTCCATGCATTTTGTGCATGTATCTGGTATATTTTTGTTATATCTATTTAACTCCTCCGGTGTAACATACATCCGCATTAACCATTTGAAATGTATCAATTTAAGGCGTACATTTATTGATTTGGTTTGAGCTTCTGTACAAGCCAATTCCCATTGTTCCTCTGAAATTTCAGTTTGCAGATCTTCTTTCCAGTAGTTTAATCTTTTCAGTGAATTTTCACTTGAAGACAGTGTCAATGAGTTATAAAACTCTGAAATAATACCCTTTCTTTTACTATCTTTCATCATCATTTTTTCCAAGGATGAATAAATAGGTCGAGTGAGAGCTTTATTTTGATTTGATCGAATAAAGTTTCTAAGTTGAAGATATTTAAAAAAATGTGTTCTATTGAGATTAAATTTGATCCTCAGCTCTTCAAAAGACATTATGTTATCTGCACATGGCAAATATAAATCCTGAATCTTTTGTATCCCTTTTAAATTCCATACTTTAAATACAGCGTCCGCTCTCCCTGGTTTAAAATATTGATTACCCCATATTGGACTAAATTGTGACAATAACTGTGGTTCTTTTAAATAGTTTTTAGCTTCACACCATATTTTGATCATATGCTTTACAAATGGATTTTTAACTTGTTTTTGTAATTTTTTTGCCGAATCTGAGTATATGAATATGGGAAGAGGTAAAGGTAAATTGTATGATTCCATTTCAGTCCAGTGAGGGAGATCATTTGATGAAAAATAATATGTCATAGACCTCAGTTGTGCCGACCAATAATACAACATAAAATTTGGACATTTCAGACCTCCACAATCAAATGGTAAATATAATAAAGACAAACGTAATCTAGCCCTCCTGTTGTTCCATATAAATTCCACTAACTTTTTTTTTATTCTTGAGAATAGATCTAAAGGTGGTGATAAGGGAATGTATTGAAATAAATAAAGTATTTTAGGTAAAATATTACTTTTTTTTTCCACAATATCTTTATTGAACCTTTTTTTTTTTAACAAACATGATACAAACAATCAAACACTAACACTAAAGTACTACAAAAAAAAAAATGCACTAAAAACACCAACAACCACCAACAAAATCAAGTCTTCAACAATGCTCCTCTGTTTAGTCTAGACAATCCAATACATTAGTATACATATTATGTTCACCAGTTTGGAATTTACAAGGTCCACACACATCATTCACCTTCTTCTTCAAGAGTTATGTTTAAATTTTTTACATAATCAATAAAAGGTCTCCATATATTCTCAAACACAATTTCCTTTGATTTCAGTATATATGTTATTCTTTCTAATGGAAGGTGTGTTAACATCTGTCTTAACCACTGAGTCACATCTGGTCTATGAGTCTTTTTCCATAATAGTGCAATACATTTTTTGGCATTAAGCAAACTGAGGTCTATGAATGTTCTTTCACTTTTATTAAAATTATGCTTTTCTGGGTACAGACCCAACAAAAACAGTTTAGGATTCAATATGATTTGTTTTGAGATTATTTTTTCAATTGTTACCCTCACCTCTTCCCAAAACATTCTTATTAATCTACATTCCCATAAACAATGAAATAGGGTTCCTTTACTTTCCATGCATTTTGTGCATGTATCTGGTATATTTTTGTTGTATCTATTTAACTCCTCCGGTGTAACATACATCCACATTAACCATTTGAAATGTATCAATTTAAGGCGTACATTTATTGATTTGGTTTGAGCTTCTGTACAAGCCAATTCCCATTGTTCCTCTGAAATTTCAATTTGCAGATCTTCTTTCCAGTAGTTTAATCTTTTCAGTGAATTTTCACTTGAAGATAGTGTCAATGAGTTATAAAACTCTGAAATAATACCCTTTCTTTTACTATATTTCATCATCATTTTTTCCAAGGATGAATAAATAGGTCGAGTGAGAGCTTTATTTTGATTTGATCGAATAAAGTTTCTAAGTTGAAGATATTTAAAAAAATGTGTTCTATTGAGATTAAATTTGATCCTCAGCTCTTCAAAAGACATTATGTTATCTGCACATGGCAAATATAAATCCTGAATCTTTTGTATCCCTTTTAAATTCCATACTTTAAATACAGCGTCCGCTCTCCCTGGTTTAAAATATTGATTACCCCATATTGGACTAAATTGTGACAATAACTGTGGTTCTTTTAAATAGTTTTTAGCTTCACACCATATTTTGATCATATGCTTTACAAATGGATTTTTAACTTGTTTTTGTAATTTTTTTGCCGAATCTGAGTATATGAATATGGGAAGAGGTAAAGGTAAATTGTATGATTCCATTTCAGTCCAGTGAGGGAGATCATTTGATGAAAAATAATATGTCATAGACCTCAGTTGTGCCGACCAATAATACAACATAAAATTTGGACATTTCAGACCTCCACGATCAAATGGTAAATATAATAAAGACAAACGTAATCTAGCCCTCCTGTTGTTCCATATAAATTCCACTAACTTTTTTTTTATTCTTGAGAATAGATCTAAAGGTGGTGATAAGGGAATGTATTGAAATAAATAAAGTATTTTAGGTAAAATATTACTTTTAAGTATATTGATTCTCCCGATCATCGACATTGGTAGTGACATCCATCTCTGAGTTAACTCATTGATATCTGACATTAAGGCTTCATAGTTGACACTGGCGACTGATTCTAGCTTAGGCATAATTTGGATTCCTAAATATTTAAACTGATTTACAACATTGAATTGATTTACCTCAGGGGCTGGGTAATTTCTCTGGGTCTCATTTAGCATTAATATTGAAGATTTAGTTTTATTTATTTTATATCCTGATATTTCCCCAAAATTCTTTATTAAATTCAACAAGGTTGGAATTGATTTTTTTAGATTCGACATAAACAAAATTATGTCATCGGCGTACAGGGAGATTTTATGTTCTGTTGGTCCAACTTTAATTCCATATATTTGAGAATGTAAACGTATCGCTATCGCTAAAGGTTCAATTGCCATAGTAAACAGTAAAGGTGAAAGTGGACAGCCTTGTCGACATCCTTTATTGATTTTTATTGGTTTTGAAATATTATTTGCTAGGATTTCTGCTGTAGCATTATTGTATATTATTTGAACCCATTTTATGAAATTATTTCCAAGTCCAAACCTTTGTAGGACTTCAAAAAGAAAGGGCCATTCAACTCTATCAAAGGCCTTTTCGGCGTCCAGTGATAGGAGAGCTGTATCTGGTGCTTCTTTATTAAAATAAATAATATTAAATAGTCTTCTTACATTATGGAAGCCTTGTCTACCCTTTATAAAGCCATTCTGATCTCGATTAATAATATTTGGTAAAATTTCTTGTATTCGTCTTGCTAAAATTTTACAGATTATCTTAAGGTCGGCGTTTAATAGGCTTATTGGTCTCATATTTTCACATTTATTAGAGGGCTTACCTGGTTTTGGCAGCAGTATAATTAAGGCATTATTTATGTATGATGGTAAATTATTATTTTGAAATGCTTCTAAAACCATTTCCAAAAAAGGTTTTATTAATTTATTCTTAAATTTTTTATAAAGGTCAACTGGAAGACCATCTGGTCCTGCACTTTTTCCTGATTTCATATTATCAATGGCTAGCCCAACTTCTTCCTGACTAATTTTAGACTCCAATATCTCCCTGTTTTCATTTGGAATACACGGTATAGATAGTTCGTTCAAAAACCCATTTAGTTTTGTTAAATCAGGTTCATTTTTGGTATCATATAATTTTTCATAGTAATCTCTAAAGGCTCTATTAATTTCTAAAGGATCTATAACTACCTGTCCATTACTTATAATACTGGTAATTGGTGTTTTAATTTCTAATTGTTTAATCTGCCATGCTAATAATTTTCCTGATTTTTCACCTTGTTCATAAAAAGATTGTTTCAATCTTAGAAGACTCGAGGCAGCTCTATTCGCTGATTTTTTGTCGTATTCAGCTCTCAAAATCAGTAATTCATTATCCAACCTTGGGTCACTTCCTGCATACACTTTTTCCTGAAGACTTTTTATTTTATGTTCCAATTTAGCTCTCTCCTCTCGAGTCTTCTTAGATTTTGATCCTGTATAACTAATAATATGTCCCCTAATAAAAGCTTTGAAAGCCTCCCACTTTACACATGCTGATGTTTGTGTAGTATTGATGTCAAAGAACTCGTCTATCTGTTTTTCTATATACTTGACAAATTCCTCATCCTGAAGCCATTTATGCTGAAATTGCCATCTACCTGATTCCTTTGTCAATTTTTTATCTACATATATTAGACAACAGGGTGCATGATCAGAGATCATGATGTTATCATAAGAGCAGTTTTGAATCTTGGACCTTAATTCTGTGGAAATCAAAAAATAATCAATACGTGAGAATGTCTTGTAGGTACTGGAATAACAAGAATAGGCTTTAACTTGTGGTTTCATTTCTCTCCATATATCTAACAATCTCAATTCTTTCATAAAATGATTAATAGTCATCCTACATCCAATGTGCGTACAATCCAGTCCTGCTGATCTATCTATACCTGGATTCAATGTACAATTAAAATCCCCTGCTATTATATGTTGCCCTGTAAGTGATGATAAGATAAGAAATAAATTAGCAAAGAACTTCTGATCATCTATATTGGGACCATATAAGTTCACAAGATTTATATTTTCTAATAGCAAAGAACCTTGAATGATTACATATCTTCCAAATTTGTCTCCAATTACATTTTTCACTTGAAAAGGAACTGATTTATGTATGAGAGTCATAACTCCCCTGGCTCGGGATGAAAATGAAGAGGTGAATACACTTCCTTGCCATCTACTCCTAATTCTTTTAACATCCTCCTCTATTAGATGAGTTTCTTGTAAAAACACAATTTTTGAACCCATGTCTTTTATTTTATTCATAACTTGTTTTAAGTTTTTTTAAATTTTGTAGACCTCTGCAATTCCATGAAGTTAAATTAAGATTAACACTTTGGTTTATGATCAATAGAGAGTTTGGGATTACCTTGCAGTGTAAACATGCTCATACAGAGAAGCAAAAACATGAGTGGTTGAACATTCATCCTACAAACTACACACAAACAAATTTCCCCTTCCCACACTTGTGGCAAACCCCCCAAAATCAAAAAAAAAATTCCATCTCCCGATATAGCCATCGACCGTTCCACACCCACGGGGAACAGCCTAAGCCACTCCTTCTTCATCCTCCCAATCACCCTAACTCTACTGCTTTTAATGACGTAACATTAACTCTCCTCTGTAGTTTTCCAACTTAACTCCAAAATTTTTAACAACTTTGTACATCATAGTTTTTTTTTGTTTGTTTTGTTTTTTTTTTAATATATAATACAATCTATATTTTGTAAACTTACTATTTACTTCAAGTCAGTCAGATGCCTGTGCAAATGCTTAATTATTCTACCTTATATTTTGTTCATGCTTAGCTCCCACCAGTCTCTTCTTCTTCTTTGATCTTCTTGATGAACTCCTGCGCCTCCTCTGGGGTCTTGAAGATGTGGGTTCTGCCCTCATACGTGGTCAGCAGTCTCGCAGGATAGATTACACCATGACGAATCCCAAGGTTGCGCAGCTCCTTACGTATGGGATCAAACTGCTTCCTCAATTGTTGGATTCCTGTGGCCAAATCTGGGTAGAACCGCACCTGCTGGTCCTGGTGTTTAATCTCTCCTTTAGCTCGTGCAGCGTTGAAGATCTTCATCCTGTCTCTGTTGCTAAGAAACTTCATAATTAAGGTCCTCGGCGGTCCCTTATCTCTCCGTGGGCCAATACGATGTGCATTTTCCAGAACCACTGCTGATTGCAACTCCTCGCTGCCCAGCACCTCCGGAATCCACTTTTCCAGAAAGGAACACACGTCCCGACCTTCTGATTCCTCTGGAAGACCCACCAGCCTCAAGTTATTCTGTCTCGACCGAGATTCCAAATCCAAAATATTACTTTCCAGAGATTTCTTTTTTTTTCCAAAGTGCGCACCTTTAATTGAAGACGGGTGACGTCATCTTCAGCACTAGCGAGACGGAGCTCCATCTGCGCCGTTCGTTCTACACAGTCACCCAATTCCTTTCTTATTCCTTCCAACGCTGTCATAATCCCATCAAATCTAGAGGAAAAGTCCGCTCTCATTGAACTCATGGCGGCCATCAGCGCATCTGCGCCTCCCCCCGCAGACCTCGCACCGTTGCCAGCCTCCTCCGCCATATATGGAGTTTTATTTGCTGCGTCACAGACCTGAAAGTCCATTAATTTGGACTGTTTCGGCGGCTCACTTTTTCCTTTACCTGGTTTTCCAGCCTTAGGCTTCGCCGACATATCCTCGCCCAAACGCTGGGATACGTTCTGTCCCAAATGAGAGAGTTATTTGCCGATTTTTTTTCTCCAGGAGCAGAGCAGAGTGAGACACGTCCGTCTTACGTGGCAGCCATAACCGGAAGTCCCACTGAACGATTTTTAATGAATTAATTGGTAAATTCCTCAGTAAAATAAGTATTTGGTCACCTACAAACAAGCAAGATTTCTGGCTCTCACAGACCTGTAACTTCTTCTTTAAGAGGCTCCTCTGTCCTCCACTCATTACCTGTATTAATGGCACCTGTTTGAACTCGTTATCAGTATAAAAGACACCTGTCCACAACCTCAAACAGTCAGACTCCAAACTCCACTATGGCCAAGACCAAAGAGCTGTCAAAGGACACCAGAAACAAAATTGTAGACCTGCACCAGGCTGGGAAGACTGAATCTGCAATAGGTAAGCAGCTTGGTGTGAAGAAATCAACTGTGGGAGCAATTATTAGAAAATGGAAGACATACAAGACCACTGATAATCTCCCTCGATCTGGGGCTCCACGCAACATCTCACCCCGTGGGGTCAAAATGATCATGAGAACAGTGAGCAAAAATCCCAGAACCACATGGGGGGGACCTAGTGAATGACCTGCAGAGAGCTGGGACCAAAGTAACAAAGGCTACCATCAGCAACACACTACGCCGCCAGGGACTCAAATCCTGCAGTGCCAGACGTGTCCCCCTGCTTAAGCCAGTACATGTCCAGGCCCGTTTGAAGTTTGCTAGAGAGCATTTGGATGATCCAGAAGAGGATTGGGAGAATGTCATATGGTCAGATGAAACCAAAATAGAACTTTTTGGTAAAAACTCAACTTGTCGTGTTTGGAGGAGAAAGAACACCATACCTACTGTGAAGCATGGGGGTGGAAACATCATACTTTGGGGCTGTTTTTCTGCAAAGGGACCAGGACGACTGATCCGTGTAAAGGAAAGAATGAATGGGGCCATGTATCGTGAAATTTACCGGACGAATACCGGTCGCTATGGAGAGTGAGAATATGTATGGGCACATAATCATACCATGTAGGATAACTAAGTAGACGGTTGTGCTGTTTCATCCCATCTAGCTACAATGCTCTGCACTGTGTGTGTTTATATATTTACATATTTATTCCATCTAGCTACAATGCTCCGCACTGGGTGTGTTTATGTTTATATATCTATATATTTATTCCATCTAGCTACAATGCTCCGCACTGTGTGTTTATATATCTACATATTATTCCATCTAGCTACATTGCTCCGCACTGTGTGTTTACATATTCATATATTTATTCCATCCAGCTACAATGCTCTGCACTGTGTGTCTGTGTGTGTGTATATATATATTTTATAGTAATATGTACATATGTATATTAGCTGCTCTTGCTTGCTTGTTTTTTTTTCTTGCCTTCTGATTGTTGCTCTGAGTGTTGCTATCCCTGTGCTGTTGCAATCCTGGAATTTCCCCGTTGTGGGACTAATAAAGGCTTATCTTATCTTATCTTATTTTGAGTGAAAACCTCCTTCCACCAGCAAGGGCAGTGAAGATGAAACGTGGCTGGGTCTTTCAGCATGACAATGATCCCAAACACACCGCCCGGGCAACGAAGGAGTGGCTTTGTAAGAAGCATTTCCAGGTCCTGGAGTGGCCTAGCCAGTCTCCAGATCTCAACCCCATAGAAAATCTTTGGAGGGAGTTGAAAGTCTGTGTTGCCCAGCGACAGCCCCAAAACATCACCGCTCTAGAGGAGATCTGCATGGAGGAATGGGCCAAAATACCAGCAACAGTGTGTGAAAACCTTGTGAAAACTTACAGAAAACGTTTGACCTCTGTCACTGCCAACAAAGGGTATATAACAAAGTATTGAGATGAACTTTTGTTATTGACCAAATACTTATTTTACCGAGGAATTTACCAATTAATTCATTAAAAACCCTTCAATGTGATTTTCTGGATTTTTTTTTCTCATTTTGTCTCTCATAGTTGAGGTATACCTATGATGAAAATTGGAGACCTCTCTCATCTTTTAAGTGGGAGAACTTGCACAATTGGTGGCTGACTAAATACTTTTTTACCCCACTGTAGTTTATAAGCAACTTTGATGTTGACCTTTGACCTTGCAATCCCAAAACCACAATCAAACTTCAGGGTCACAGGGTGAATCTGTGTACTGTCAGTGTTTCCTCTACCACTATATTGGGGGGGGGGGGCTAAAGTGTCATGTTAATTACCTCCACCAAGGAGGCAGTTTTTGACCTGTGTTTGTTTGTTTGTCTTTTACCAAAATTTTACGTCAGAGTGGGATGGTGGAATGTTCAAACATTATACCAGACAGGAAAACTAGCCCAAGTACTGAAAGAAATGAATCAGTACAAGCTCACCATTCTTGGAATGACAGAGGCAAGATGGGATGGAAGTGGAAAACAGAGACTTGCTACTGGGGAAGTCATCATTTAGTCAGGTAGACAAGACAATGAGCATCACGAAGGCGTAGCACTCCTTATTAACAAGAGCAATGCAAACTCTACTGTATATTACAATGGGAACCCATCAATGAAAGACTGCTTTCTGTGAGAATGAACTCTAGGTACACTAAGCTATCAGCAGTAGTAGGATATGCACCCATCGAAGCACCAGAAGAGGAAGAGAAGACTGACTTGCTCCGCACTGTGTGTGTTTATATATTTACATATTTATTCCATCTAGCTACAATGCTCCGCACTGTGTGTCTATATATATATATATATATACACTACCGTTCAAAAGTTTGGGGTCACTTAGAAATTTCCTTATTTTTGAAAGAAAAGCACTTTTTTTCAATGAAGATAACTTTAATCAGAAATACACTCTATACATTGCTAATGTGGTAAATGACTATTCTAGCTGCAAATGTCTGGTTTTTGGTGCAATATCTACATAGGTGTATAGAGGCCCATTTCCAGCAACTATCACTCCAGTGTTCTAATGGTACAATGTGTTTGCTCATTGTGTCAGAAGGCTAATGGATGATTAGAAAACCCTTGTGCAATCATGTTAGGTCTGCAATGCTGTAATTGCTGCAAATGGAGGATTCTTTGACGAAAGCAAAGTTTGAAGGAAAAAATTATTATTTCAAATACAAATCATTATTTCTAACCTTGTCAATGTCTTGACTATATTTTCTATTCATTTTACAACTCATGGTGGTAAATAAGTGTGACTTTTCATGGAAAACACAAAATAATTGTCTGGGTGACCCCAAACTTTTGAACGGTAGTGTATATATTTATATGTACATATGTATACTCGCTGCTCTTGTTTTTCTCTTGCCTTCTGATTGTTGCTCTGAGTGTTGCTATCCCTGTGCTGTTGCAATCCTGGAATTTCCCCATTGTGGGACTAATAAAAGCTTATCTTATCTTATCTTACTTTTATGACAGTTTATAGGCTACATTACATAAGATTCCTAACCATGATGTCCTCCTCTTGATTGGTGATTTTAATGCCCGAGTTGGAAGCAACGACACAGATAGAGAACGAATGGTGAGAAAACATGGAGTAGGTGAGATGACCAACAATGGAGAGAGACTCATCAACACCTGCGGGAGTAATGATCTAGTCATCGGCGGCACCCTTTTCCCATATAAGACCATTCACAAGCTTACATGGGCATCACCAGATGGTAGAACCCAGAGCCAGATTGATCATATTGTTATCAACGGGAAGTAGCGGCGATCTTTACAAGCTGTGTGATGCACAATGCTGACATTGGCAGCGATCACAACCTGCTAGTAGCAAAGATAAAACAAACTCCGAAAGGCAAAAGTAGGTGAGAAAAGAAGTCAATGCCTCGATGTCAATAAACTAAAAGACCCTGTTATCAAACAGGAATTTAGACTGACGCTACAGAACCACTTTAGCACACTGCAAGATGAAGCTGCACTCACTACTGACAGTTTCAACAACACAATTAAGGAAACAGGAGAGAAGATACTGGGCTACAGAAAAAATGTAAAGACACAGTGGATAACAAAAGATATGCTGAATATTATTGAAGAAAGAAGGAATATCAAGAAAAAACTGCTAGATACCAAATTTACAAGACACAAAGGAACAATTTCTGCACAGTATAGAATAAAAGACAAAGAAGTGAAAACGGCAGCAAGAAAAGACAAGAGACATTATATTGAAAGACTTGCAGATGAAGCAGAGATAGCAGCACAGCAAAAGGACATGAAAACGGTGTATCATATCAAGAAAGTTGAAAGGAGATTTTTGTAAACACTGTGACCTACCAGTCAAAGCTGAAGATGGTATATCTATTACCAAAGAAGAAGAAAAGTTGGAAAGACGGAGACAACACTTTGAGAGTGTTCTGAACCGTCCAGACCCACCAGTGCTTGCAGACATCCCTGAGGCAATGGAAGACCTGGATATCAAACTAACATCACACTGGAAGAGATCAAGGCTGCTATCAGCAAACTAAAGAACTGCAAAGCACCTGGGGAGGATGAAGTCTGTGCAGAAATGCTAAAAGGCGGAAGAGCAGGAAATACCACAGATACTACAGAAAATTTTACAGAATATCTGGGACTGTGAAACAGTACCAGAGGACTGGAAAACAGGAATTATCGCTAAAATACCAAAAAGAGGCGACCTTACAAATTTTAACAACTGGAGAGGTGTCACCTTACTCTCCCTTATGATCAAGATATTTAGTCGCATTATACTTCAAAGAATCATAACTGCAATTGAAAATATACTATGTCAAGAACAAGCCAGTTTTAGATAAGATCTTGCATTGACCATATTTTTACCCTCCGGCAAATCTTTGAACAGTCCCACGAATGGAATGCAACTCTTATATACAGTCTTTATTGATTGTGAAAAGGCTTTTGACAGTCTCCACAGGGACTCTCTTTGAAAAATTCTTCACCATTATGGTATCATACAGAAACTGGTTAACATCATCAGACCACTGTATGACAACTTCAAATGCATAGTCATCCATGATAACAAGCTCACAGAACCCTTCTGAGTGAACAAAGGTGTGAAACAACGATGCATCCTGTCCCCAATATTACTCTCTCTAGCAATAGACTGGGTAATGAGGAAAACAATGCAAGGAAATAAGAGAGGAATACAATGGATCCTAGCCTCAGTTTTAGAAGATTTAGATTATGCAGATGACATAGCATTGCTATCTAGCAGGCACAAGGATGCACAGGAAAAGACTCACTCACTAACAACATCAGCAAGTTTAATAGGCCTCAAAGTCAACACCAAGAAAACACAGGTCCTCAAAATAAATACCAGAACACAAGATCCCATCATCATAGTCAACAACAGTCCGTCAGAAGACGTTCGGGAGTTTACCTACCTCAGTAGTAAAATCACAGCAGATGGTGATTGCTCTGCGGAAATTAACACCGGAATCAGCAAGGCCAATCAAGCTTTTGCCATGCTCAGATCTGTCTGGAAAACAGCCAACCTCAGCATCCATATTACGAAAAGAATCTTAAAAAGCAATGTACTTAGTATCCTCTTATATGGATCGGAATGTTGAAAGACATCCACCACCATTGAAAGAAAACTTGATGTCTTCCAAACCAAATGCCTTCATAAAATCCTTAAGGTCTTTTGGCCCAATATGATATCAAATAAAGAGCTTTACAGCAGAACTAACACTATCCTGATCTCTGAGAACATCCAGAGAAGACAATAGAGATGGATGGGCCATGTATGCCAAATGCCAACCATGGCTATACCCAGAACAGCACTACGGTGGACACCTCAAGGCAAAAGGAACAGAGGACGGTCACAGGAGACCTGGCGTAGGACAATGGAGAAAGAACTTAGGAACAGAGGACTGAGTCTGCAGACTGCCCCACAGATAGTGTCTGACAGAGGTAGATGACACTTCCTTGCAGTCGCCTCAAGTGACAGACAGCATGTAGAAGACTGATGATAATGACTGGCTGTTTAGTACATGTGACAACAATCTCTTGTCTTCTTCATATGTCTGGGCTATGGGGTAGGATGGAAAGACAGAAGCCTTACGAAGAAAAACATCCAATCCATTTGAAATCTCCAAAATGCATGTGGGAAATTGTGTTATGGTCTGATGAAACCAAGAACTTTGAAGTTTTCGACCATAATTCCAAAAGGTATATTTGGCACAAACACAACACTGCTTATCACCAAAAGAACACCATACCTACAGTGAAGCATGGTGGTGGCAACATCATGCTTTGGGGCATTTTTCTTCAGCTGGAATTGGGGCCTTAGTCAAGGTGGAGGGAATTATGAACAGTTCCAACGATCAGTCAGTGTTGGCACAAAACCTTCAGGCTTCTGCTAGAAAGATGAAGATGAAGAAGAACTTCATCTTTCAGCACGACAATGACTCAAAGCACACATCCAGATCAAAAGAATGGCTTCACCAGAAGAAGATTAAGGTTTTGGAATGGCCCAGCCAGAGTCCAGACCTGAATCTGATCGAGCATCTGTGGGGTGATCTGAAGAGGGCTGTGCACAGGAGATGTCCTCACAATCTGACAGATTTTGAGCATTTTGGCAAAGAAGAGCGGGCAAATATTGCCACATCAAGATGTGCCACGCTGATAGACTCCTACCCAAAAAGACTGAGTGCTGTAATAAAAGCAAAAGGTGCTGGAACAAAGTATTATTTTAAGGGTGTGCATATTTATGCAAACAGGTTATTGTAAGTTTTTTATTTTTTATTTTTCCCCTTAAATGATTGTTTGTTTTTCAGTTGGGTTGTACAGGTTATAGGTCACATTAATGGTGGAAAAAGTTTTGAAATGATTTATCTTGGTCTCATTTTTTTACATCACAAAAACCTGGCATTTGAACAGAGGTGTGTAGACTTTTTATATCCACTGTATATTCAGAAAGTATTTAAGGATGTTCAGCTTCAAGTACGTATCTGGACATTTAAAGGGAATACACTGTAGGATGAATGTTTACCTGTATAACTGTAGGTTCAGATATGAGTGTCTCTGCCTTCACCACCTCCACCACAGCCTCAGGCACAACGGCATTCTTCATGCATGCCATGCTGAAGCCATACACGTCATCCCAGAATGCAATGCGGTCTTGATGCTTTTGTGCATCTCCTACAGCTGCCAGGCTGATGTTACAAATGTCTGGGTACACTGTAAAGAAACAAAGGTATTCAAAATTTGTTTTCAAAGCAACTGCATAAAAGAAATGAGCCATAAGAAATTAAAATGATGTGAGGATTACAGTCATGCATGTTTTATACTGTCATCATATACTGTATGTCTTTTAAAACAATAGTAAATATTCAAATAAGAAGCAAAACATTTTAATCACTTTCTGCAGTTTGATGTTGACTTAAAAATGCACAATTTTCTACTTTTGAAATGCTGTTCAACAAAGAAGAAATTCTTCAAGTGTGTTTTGCTCTAAATAAAACATCATTAATCATACCTAAAGAAAAGGGTGGGAAATTCTGGCCCAATTTCCTCCTAGTGATGGGACTTTCTTAATGCCGGCAAATGTAAACTTCCACACCATTCAGCTAATATAATCAGCACACACCTCAACATCGTGTGGGTGTGGAGTTGTACATCAATTTCACAAAGCTGCTGTAATGACTGTATCCATCACATGCACAAAAAACATGACCTAAAGACCACCATGTCCTACTTTCATACTTCACCCTTCAAAACTAAAAACATGAAAACACAGGGAAACTATGTGGATAGGTGACAATTTTTATAAACCTTTGCGCATTTCGATCCAAAGCCAACAGTGCTATTAGTTTGATCTGCTAGCTTACACCACTCAGAAAAGCTAAATATGGCATACTCTCTCAATTCCTTGTGCAAGCAACAATAAGGTCAAGCACTCATGAGAAATATAAAGACGTGGCTGAAGCCTTTCACATCAAAGTGGCCAAAATTTAATATTAGTGTTTAAATGGATTTATATTGCATTGGATGAAACAGATGCATCTGGCTGCTGCTACTTGGCTAAATTTCCATAATCCTTATCTCTTTGTAGGACAGGCAATGTCTTGTCTGGAGGGGTGGCTAGTGATACAGGAGCGCCACAGAGGACTGTGCTCTCTCCTTTTTTCTTTTTACCTTATACACCACTGACCTTCAGTACAACACTGAGTCATGCCACCTGCAGAAATTCTCTGATGACTCAGCTGTTGTGGGGTGTATAAGAGGAGGAGAGGAAGGGGAGTACAGGGCACTGGTAGTCAGATTTGTGGAGTGAATGGAGCAGAATCACCTGAGGTTGAATGTCAGCAAGACCAGAGAGATGGTGACTGACTTCAGGAAGAGGAAGACTCCTTCTCAGCTACTGCAGATTAGGGGAGAGGATGTGGGGGTGGTTGAGGACTACAAATATCTGGGTGTCAGGATCAGCGGCGGGTTGGACTGGACATCCAACACCAATGCTGCGCACAAGAAGGGGATGAGCAGACTCTACTTCCTGAGAAAGCTGAGATCCTTCAACGTGTGCAGCAGGATGCTGGAGCTTTTCTACCAGACCGTTGTCATCAGCGCCATCTTCTTTGCTGCTGTCTGCTGGGGTAGCAGTATTAGGGCCAGAGATACCAACAGACTTGACAAGATTATCAACAGGGCTGGCTCTGTAATTGGTCTCAGACCGGAGACCTTTGAGACAGTAGAGGAGAGGAGAACACTAAATAAACTGCGATCCATCATGGACAATCCTGATCACCCCCTCCACCACACACTAGATAGACAGCGAAGCACTTTCTCCAGTAGACTACTACAGCTTCGTTGTCGAACGGCCAGGTACAGGAAATCTTTCCTGCCACATGCAATTTCACTGTACAATAACTCACTATGATGTTGTATTCTGGTCATAGCTATGCTGCCACACTGCACCTTACAGACTAGCTGGTACCTCCCATTTCACTCTGCTCCTGATAGTCCTTCTTTGTGCATTGAGATGATTCATGTGCTTATATGGGTCATCATGTTATGGTCCGTGCGCCGATCTCGTCCGCGCTCGGGCCATACATCATCTTTGCCGGCTTTTGACAGCAGTGGTTACCTTCTGGCTCCCCGGGCTCTTATTGTGACAGCGCTCGGAGGGGCTTCCTGCTGTCAGAGCCGAACAGCTGTGCTGCATTTACAGCTTGTTAGCAGCCGGCATTTATACGGGCGCTGACAGCAGTACAATGCAGCAGTCTCGTCTAACATTTCTTGTGAGTACTTTGTGCCAGACGTTGAGCGAGCGGTTCTCGTCTCAGACGTCACCCTTTCCTTGTTCCTGGTTAAGACCGAAAGGAGCTGGGTGTAGCCTTACGGCCACATGTATCTTGTGTAGTGTGTTTTGCCCACAGTGGCTCATTGCTTTGTATTTGTGTCTTGTGTTCGTGTATTAAAACATCATTGCAAAACTCACTGGCGACTTTTGGCGTCTTATGGTCTTATGGTGTATATAGGTTTTCTATTGTCGTGTTAGTTTTACTTTCCATGGGTAATCCCTTTGTCTGTCATGTGTGTGTTTCTGTTGTTTGGTTGTCTATTGTCATGCTGCTGTTACACTGTAATTTCCCAGTTTGGGATCAATAAAGTACATCTCTCTCTCTCTCTCTCTCTCTCTCTATCTATCTATCTATCTATCTATCTATCTAAATAGAGGATCTTCCCTTACCAACCTTCAGAGCTACATTTCATTACGGTATGGAAAACTGCTGAAAAAAGTCTTTAGAATTGAGACATAAAAAATGGGGTCTACACTTTCTTTATGAAGCAAAGGTTTATATTCCTCTTATAAAAGTGCCATAAACCTCTAAATAATGATGAACAAGAGCAGTCCAATACTGCAAACCTCAACAAAGGGTGACATAGGTTTGAAAATTCAATCAACAAAAAGGTGCCAAGTCCTGTCATGTGGAAATCAAGGTTGCAGAGTCTGGAGGAGGAGTGGACAGGCACAGAATCCAAATTGCTTGAGATGCAGTGTGAAGTTTTCACAGTCAGTGATGATTTGGCGAGCCATGTCATCTGCTGGTGTTGGTCCACTGGGTTTTATCAAGTCAAATGTCAGCACAGCTGTCTACCAGGAAATTTTAGAGCACTTCATGCTTCCCTCTGCTGACAAGCTTTATGGAGATGCTGATTTCCTTTGCCAAAAGGACTTGGCACCTGCCTACACTGCCAAAAGTACCAAAATCTGGTTAAATGACCTTGATATCACTGTGCTTGACTAGTCAGCAAACTCTCCTGACCTAAACCTCATAGATAATCTATGGAGTATTGTCAAGAAGAAGAACCTATGTGTGTACACAGGTGAACCTGTGTAGCGAGTTTGGTTACCCTAGAAAGCTTTACACGTTCTATAGTAAGAGGGCATAGGGAGTGCCAACCTTAACCTTTGACCTTTTGACCCTGTAGTCAGAGATTATGGTCTCAGAATGAACCTGTGTACCAGGTCTGGTGGCCCTAGTTTTACTTGTTTTATAGAACAGTAAATTTAGCATTACCATTTACCATAGTGTGGCGCAGTGGTTAGCACTGCGGCAGCACAGCAACTCACCCTTGGCCATGGGATCCCTGGAATTTCCCCACTGTGGGACTAATAAAGGCTTATCTTATCTTATTTGGAACAAAACTGTAGGAGCTGATTTCACAAGACAGTTACCATCTATGAAGTGAGGTGAACTAGGCCATCATAAGTCAGGGGCTATAACAGCAGCAGTACGGTTTCATGCCAAGAAAGAGTACTACAGATGCAATGTTTGCTCTCAGAATGCTGATGGAGAAGTATCGAGAAGGTCAGAAGAAGTCTCACTGTGTCTTTGTGGATCTAGAGAAAGCATATGATGGGGTGCAAAGAAAGGAAATGTGGTACTGTATGAGAAAGTCAGGAGTGGCAGAGAAGTATGTGAGGGTGGTGCAGGACAGAATCAGAATCAGAATCAGAATAAACTTTATTGCCAAGCATGTAAAAAACACACGAGGAATGTGACTTGACATTGGTGCGCGTGCAAGCGCGACACAACGACACGGCAGCCATAATAGGCGCCTCATCAAACAGAGATAGATAAGAAAGGGAGGGGAGGGGAGGGAACAACACAATGGGGGAGGAGAGAAAAAAAAACTTCGTTATCAGAATACAGCTTATGAATATTTAAGCAGATTATGATTACAATGAAAAAAAATCTCTCAATAGCACAGAGCAACAATCAACCACAAAAAACCAAAAGACCAAAAGTCAGAGAGGATCAGTGAATGGATGGGTGTAATTCAGTATATAAGTCAGTGTGTTCGTGTATGTTGAATGCAGGTGGGTGTTTATCAGTTACTGGAGGCAGCAAAATCTCTCCCAGCCGAGATGTTATGTCTTAGTGTCTGAAACTCGGAAGCATGTCCTTGAGGCATGGCAGATGGAAATTTCCTGAGCCAGTCACATGTCCTTGAGAGTTCAGATGCAGCCCCAGAATGTTTATGAAGAGAAGCACAATCTTCTTCACATGTATGAGGACAGCAAGATGGTGGTGAAGTACGCTGTAGGAGTGACAGATGGGTTCAAGGTGGGGGTGGGGTTACATCAGGGATCGGCTCTGAGCCCCTTCTTGTTTGCCATGGTGATGGAAAGGCTGACAGATGAGGTCAGGAAGGAGTCTCTGAGGACCATGATGTTTGCAGATGACATTGTGATCTGTAGTGAGAGTAGGGAGCAGGTGGAAGAGAACCTGGAGAGGTGGAGGTATGCTCTGGAGAGAAGAGGAATGAAAGTCAGTAGAAGCAAGACAGAATACATGAGTGTGATTGAGAGGGAGGAAGGTGTAATGGTGAAGGTGCAATGAGTAGAGGTAGTGAAGGTAGATGAGTTTTAATACCTGGGGTCAGCCATCCAAAGCAATTGACAGTGCACAAGACATGTGAAGAAGACAGTGCAGGCAGGGTAGAGTGGGTGGAGACGAGTGTCAGGGGTGATTTGTGACAGAAGGATAGCAGCTAGAGTGAAAGGGAACACTTACAAGACAGTAGTGAGACCTGCTATGATGTGTAATTTAGAGATGGGGGTGCTGACAAAAAGACAGGAGGCAGAGTTGAAGATGCTAAGATTCTCACTGGGAGTGACTAGAAAGGGCAAGATTAGAAATGAGCAGTGTTGGGGAAGTCACTAAAAATATTAACTAGTTACAGTTACTACTTTTCAAAATTAACTGAATTACTTTTGAGTTACTGCATGATTAAAGTAACTAGTTACTTGGAAAAGTAACGTTCACGTTACTTTTAAATGCATACTTAAATCATCTTGCACACACACCAAGATCAAGGGCCCCTTGTTCTCATCAGAAAAAAGAAGAAAAAGAAACTGATGAGAGAAAAGTCTCATCTTACAGAGAAAAAATGTCTCAGATTTACATAAATTATTGTAATCAGTAGAAAGTCAGAAATTTACTAGAAATACAGCTGTGCATTCAAAGAGAAAATCTTGGACTCCCTGGTGGGCCGTTTTTGGCTCACGAGCCATATGTTTGACACTCCTGGACCAGCCCATTAAAAATGCATATTTAGAGTATTTACTTCCATGAAATAGATGCATATCACAACAGCATGTAAATGAATGACATACAACAAAACAGAAAGCACAGATAAATGAAAGTTTACCGCTTAGAAGAAACTGTTTTTTGCTGCAACAAATCAGAGTCACTTTTTCTCTGTGCGTAAGAAAACTTTAAATGCATTTAATGCGGACATTAAATGCGAGCTTCTTGCTCAAAACATACTCATGTTTAACCACAGAGGTAGGTGCTGATGAGGGCTACTCACTGCTCGTACAACAGGTGATCAGAGCTCGATATGAGAAGTCGCCACCGCTATGGCATTTCTTCACTGGGTTGTGATGTGAACTGGGGCAGGACAGGAAACGGACCCGCAGAGGAGACTGTGTGACGGCTGCATCAGTTACGGTAGGGTCAGTTTATATTTATTTGCTTGCCTTTGCCTTCGGTATGACAACTTCCAGTGGCTTGAGGCCACTGGTGGCGCTGGGCATGGCAGTTGTCCCCCCAATAGCCACCAAAACTGTGTATTCATCCCCAGTTGGCAGCTGATGAGGAGGGTGTCTAGCAACTGCAAGTTGTATGATCGTCTATCTGCGCTAAAATAACTATCCATATTAATAAAATGAGTAAAGCATCTGATCAAATTTCAGTAACTGTAACGCATTACAGTAATTTCATTATGCAGCACGCTACTGCAAAAGTAGTGGCGTTACAGTAATGTGTTACTTTGTAACGTGTTACTCCCAACACTGGAAATGAGTATATCAGAGGGACACCTGAGGCTGAGCGGTTTGGAGACAAAGTAAGAGAGGCAAGGCTGAGATGGTTTGGACATGTGCAGAGGAGGGATAGTGGAGATATTGGACAAAGGATGTTGAAGATGGAGCTGCCAGGCAGGAGGAGAAGAGGAAGACCACAGAGAAGATTGATGGATGTAGTGAAGGAGGACATGGAGAGGGTTGGTGTTACAGAGGAAGATGAAGGGACAGGGAGAGATGGAGGCAGATGATCCACTGTGGAGAGCCCCGAAAGGAGTGGCTGAAAGAAGAGGTAGTAGTAGTAGTAGTAGTAAGGGGCTATAACTCCTTCAAAAATCATGTGATCTGAGCCAAACTGCAATATGTGCATCATCGGTATATATCAAAGCCTGGTACCAAGTTTCAAAACAATCACAACAAAACTGTAGGAGGCGTTGATTTCACAGTAGTGGGACTGATGGATGGATGGACAAACGGACGAACTGCCCCATAACATAATCCCCCTTCGGTAATCAACCCCTTTGGTCTTCAACCGATGGAGGATAAAAACTAATAAACACTGATATCATTTATTAGACGGCCACTTACTATAAAAATATATATTAATGTTAATTATATTACTTTCTGTTAGTAATATTATATATATACAGTATATGTGTATATATATATATATATATATATATATATATATATTTTTTTTTTTTTTTTTTTTTTAATTAAACAGTCGGATTCACCTGGTCCGCACCAGTTCTAAGTCACCTGCTAGGCGCCAGCCGAGGCCACCCGCGGCGGGGCACCCTCCCCGGGGGGAGGGGACCGCCGCGGGCACCACAGCCGTGGTATATATATATACTGTATATATATATATATATATATATATCATATGGTGCTGGTGTTATATTCATATAACAAGACTTTGTCTTGATGCTACCTAGTAGGAAAGAATTTGCACCGCTCCTTTAGACCAATATGCATTTTCTTACTCTCTTACAGTTTGTGTTATAAGATTTGTTTGATCGATGATATCAGGTTCAGGTTCAGGTTCAGGTTCCTTTATTTGTACCCATAGGTAGATTTGTTTTGCAGTCTGGTGACATCCATATTTACAAGCCACAATTACATTCAACATAGACACAAACACAGGCACACATGAAGCTGACTATAAACATGATAAAAATACTCAAGGCTCCATCAATCAGGGTATAAAAAGACAAAGAGATGAGAGAAAAACCAGAGGTAAGAGAGAAGGGTCATATTAAAAGTTAAAAACTAGTCAAAGAGGTTAAAAACTCAAAGGTCTAAAACCCAATAAAATATTTAGAACCCAAGTAACATCCTACAAAAATAAGTAAATATAAAATGGAGTTAATAAATAGGAACCTAAATTATGTGCAATATATTGTTACAGCTTGTGCAACTCTTTGACAGCAGCAGGGACAAAGCTGTTTTTGTAGCGCTGGGTTTTACTTTTTGGGACAGCAAACCTCCGTCTGGAGGGAAGAAGCTGAAAGTTGCAGTGCAAAGGGTGGGAGTCATCATTTAAAATGGAGGCAGTCATCCTCTGTACCTGTCTGGTGTACAGGGATGTCAGGCTCAGCTGTGACTGATATATGTGATCAATCCCCTAAAAAATAAATATTATTGTGTGAACTCAAACAAAATATTTTTCAGTTTGAATTTAATGATAATAAAAACTGAGTGCCTTCACAGATGTGGACAAATTCCAGTCACAGGTCCACTATCTCACAAACTCTACATTTATTAATGAAATACAAACAATGAATATTTGCTTTTCCCACAGGCTGTAGTCATAAAAAACTCATTAGAAAAACATGAGCATGATATCCCATAAGATAAAAAACAGCTCAAAATCTGAGCCAGTTTGCTGAAATTCAGAGTTTAATAAGTCAACTCTACTGCATAAAGTGTATTAGAAAAGAGAAGAAGAAAATGGCCAACTCATTTTCTTGTCAAAGACAAAAGCATGCACTAGTACGTTTGTCCATTATCACTTTCATTACTTTAGGTGGATGAGCTAATGAAAGTTCTCCAGCATCAATAATAATGTTACTCTGACGGCACTTGCTTGAGCTCCCTCTCATTTAGCAGCTGATAACTTTGATTTGTGATAAAGAATGAGAGGTAAAAAAAAAACTAAACTGGGTCACAGACAGATTCAGAACTTCTGTTACAAGCAGGGCTGGGCAACACACTGAATATATTAGTTATATCAATACATTCTACTCTGCACGATACATAAAATGCCTGGAAGCAGAGTTGAAGGAAATAATTTTGAGGAGAAAAAAGCACCGGCTCCATTGTCTGGCAGTGGTTTGGACTTCAGAAGGTAGAAAGTGAGCAAAACATAGTTTTGTGCAAATTATGCTGCAAATCCATTGTCTTTAAAAGTAGCAGTAGCACAAATTTGTTTCACCACTTGAGATGTAATGCACTCTAATATGAAGAATACATTAAAATCTGTTCTCAACATCACAGGTAGCCCCCACACAAAAATAACCAGCCCCAAGAAAATGACTACATGGCTTATTCATTTAGAAAATGTATCCTATACAATAAAAGTACAAAATAGAAAGAGATCACATCTGCGGTCACAAATCATACCACCAAAGGCATGGCCCTTATTGATAAAAAAATGAGCAAACAGAAAAAAGTGGACTTTAATTTCTATGGTTTTAAAATATCTTTCTCTAGAATTCTTGCTTACTGCACTTTTTATTGTGTTAAACCCCAAAATGTATCGCAATACGGGGTAAAAGCCATATCACCCAGCCCTAGTTACAAGTCATTCTAGGTTGTGGAAAAGTAACTTTGAAACATTTAAAAACATTTCCCTCCTTATTTTTTAAGATAACAAAACATCACAGGACATCAAATATTTTTCTTTTTTCTTTAAAATCTCTAATGTTTCTCTGCCAGAGGGGAACCAATTTTATGGAATCACTTTTTGCAATCCTGAAGGCTGAACAAAGGCAGTGATTACTGAGGTGCTCATACTACCCAAGACCGTCCACCAAGAACGACTTATCCGTATCTCAAAAAGGGCATTAACCATGGCATCTAATGTAATGCCATTGTGTTTCCTCATTTGAATGGATCCTTTTGTATGGCTAATATGCTTGGTGATTAAGTAAGAGCAGAGTTGCTGGAAGCCGTTGGTTTTCCTACTGTGAAGCAACATTAGCCAGCATGGACCCTAGGGCCACAATACACCCAGGAGGGGGCATCAATTGATAGATATGGAGGCCTCTTTACGAGATATATATATATATATATATATATATATATATATATATTTACAATTGTGTGCTTAGCAAGTGCAAGGCAACAACATACTCTGTATATTTGCTCAGAAATAAATCCATTGTCTTAAATCGATGTAAAAAACACTGGATAAGGTTTTCAGTGTTTTCCAGAGAGCCAAACAGAAGAACTAAGAAACAAAATTCCTAATTCTAACCAAGTGTACAAAATTTTGAACCACAAAATATTATCATAGTATCTAAATTAAAGGCACCCAAGACAGGTTTTCCTGGAGAATTTGTTTTCCTCATTGCCTAGCAATAGTGTGTAACGTGTTCAAATCAGGATGAGCAGGTTTCTCCAAGGACAGAAAAGTTGAAACTGAAGCACAAATGTTTTATCCTCTTTTCAGTGACAAGCTAGAATGCAACGTCCTCCAGTTCAGCAAACAGCTGCTGCTGTTCAGCTCACAACACGTACCCTCTTTCTGTTTTGTCCGTGGTAATGATGATGAGCGTACACCATTCACACAAGAAAAAAAAATCACTGAAAACCCTGCCAGGTGTCAGAGAAAAAAAATGAAAATAAGGCTTAGAAATATCACATCTGAATGCTGATTTTGTCCTTACGCACCTGCAACATAGGTTTGAAAGTTAATTTCACAACAATATAAAGTCCAGTGTATATTTAAACAAGTACATTACATTATACACCCATCCACAGCTATTATCGACAGAGCACAGCAAAGCACACCAACAACCAGAAAATCAATAACAAATTCAGGATTCAATATAATGTAGATCTGGAATAAAACTAACAACCATGTAATTGCAGGGACTTTTAGCAAAGTAAATAATCTACAGTTCAAAGTGGTGCATAGAGAAACTATCAGAAAATCATTTAATCCCCTGCAACATGCACATCTTCACTACTAGGGATGGGAACTGAAAACTGGTTCCTTTTGGGAACCGGTTCTAAATTTTTCAATCTCTCAGAATTGTACGTCTCTGATATTATCAATTCCTTTTACTGATGTTGAGGATTTAAACACTTCCGTGTTTTTTTGAAAAAATGGCATGCGTCATGATGTCACACGCTGCTATTACCACGTAGTGTAATAGCGCCGTCACTATGGTCACAGCTACGAGATAATGGTGGAAACGTAAACACTATGGTAACATGACCAACATGATGAAACAGCTCTTGATACGGCAGCATGAGATAAAATTATAAGACTGCAATGTGTCTGATAGTCTACGAAGTGTGCCCGCACCTGCATCCTTGCTGCTTCTCAAACAACAGCACCTCCATTAGCAATGGTAATATTAACTTGTTATTAGCAGCCTTGCAGGCTACGTTTAATCAGTTTTTTAATGAAGAAAACCCAGCTAAAAATGTGTGATATTCAAATATGATATTACTCTTTTTAGACTATGACAGCAATAGGTAGCTCTGAGGTTTTACCAACCTGCTCACCCTCTGCTCCTTGCCAGGAAAACCTGTTGACACCAGCTGCACACAGGAAGGTATGCATCCATTCATGACCATTTGTGTAGGAATTTGGAAGTTTGGGTAGGTGGCATGTGAAATGTACGTTTATACGAGATAGATTAAAACACCTAGACTCCTATCTAAAATCTTGAGGATTTACCAGTATGTTAATATACAACTAAGTATTTTATCCATGTGTGGGTGTACATACTGTATATACAGCAGGGAAAATAAGTATTGAACACATCAACAGTTTTCTCATTAAACATATTTCTGATGGAGTCATTGACTTGAGATTTTCACCAGATATATATAAAACCCAAGTAATCCATACATACAAAGAAATCAAGGTAACTGTGTTCACAAAACAAGTTAAGTATATTTAATAAAATGGAATGACACAGGGAATAAGTATTGAGCATGCTTGGTGAAATTCATTTAATATTTAGTAGAAAAGCCTTTGTTGGTAATAACAGCTTCCAGAAACCTTCTGTATGGAGAAACTAGGCACAGGCATTGCTCAGGAGTGATTTTAGCCCATTCTTCCACACAAACTGTCTTCAAATCTTGAAGGATCTGTGGGTGTCTTCTATGACCTCTGGTCTTCAGTTCTTTCCATAGATTTTAAACTGGATTCAGGTCAGGTGACTGACTGGGTCATTCTCGCAGCTTTATTTTCCTTCTCTGGAGCCAGTTGAGAATTTCCCTGGCTGAGTGTTTGGGATCACTGTCTTGCTGAAATGTCCTTCATCTTCAGCAGCTTGGAAGATGACAAAAGGTTCTGTACCATGTGCTGGAAACACCCCCACACCATGGTGGGATGTGCAGTGCCATTTTTCCTCCAAACATGCTGTGTGTTGTGGCATCCAAAAAGTTCAATTTTGGTTTCATCTGACCAGACTATATTCTCCCAATATTTTACTGGCTTGCCCAAATGTTGTGCAGCAAACTTTAAACGAGCTTCAACATGATTTTTTCTTCAACAATGGAGTCTTGTGAGGTGAGCGGGCATAGAGCCCATGTTGGCTGAGTGCCTTACTTACAGACGTGGACAAAATTGTTGGTACCCCTCTGTTAATGAAAGAAAAACCCACAATGGTCACAGAAATAACTTGAATCTGACAAAATTGGTAATAAATAAAAATTCTATGAAAATTAACCAATGAAAATCAGACAATGCTTTTGAATTGTGGTTCAACAGAATTATTTTAAAAAACAAACTCATGAAACAGGCCTGGACAAAAATGATGGTACCCCTAGAAAAGATTGAAAATAATGTGACCATAGGGACATGTTCAACCAAGTTGTGTCCTTTAATTAACATCACAGGTGTCTACAAACTTGTAATCAGTCAGTCGGCCTATTTAAAGGGTGACACGTAGTCACTGTGCTGTTTGGTGACATGGTGTGTCCCACACCAAACATGGACCAGAGGAAGCAAAGGAGAGAGTTGTCTCAGGAGATTCGAAAGAAAATTATAGACAAGCATGTTAAAGGTAAAGGCTATAAGACCATTTCCAAGCAGCTTGATGTTCCTGTGACTACAGTTGCACATATTATTCAGAAATTTAAGATCAACAGGACTGTAGCCAACCTCCCTGGACGTGGCTGCAGGAGGAAACTTGATGAAAAATGGAAGAGACGGATAATACGAATGGTAACAAAAGAGCCCAGAACAACCTCTGAACACATTCACAGTGAACTCCAAGGTCAAGGTACATCAGTGCCAGATCGCACCATCCATCACTGTTTGAGCCAAAGTGGACTTCATGGGAGATGACCAAGGAGGACACCACTGTTGAAAACAAATCATAAAAAAGCCAGACTGCACTTTGCCAAACTGCATGTTGACAAGCCACAAAGCTTCTGGGAGAATGTCCGATGGACAGATGAGACAAAACTGCAACTTTTTGGCAAGGCACATCAGCTTTATGTTCACAGACGCGAAAATGAAGCATAGCAAGAAAAGAACACTGTCCCTACTGTGAAACATGGACGAGGTTCTGTTATGTTCTGGGGCTGCTTTGCTGCATCTGGCACAGGGTGTCTTGAATCTGTGCAGGGTACAATGAAATCTCAAGACTATCAAGGTATTCTAGAGAGAAATGTGCTGCCCAGTGTCAGACCGCTTGGTCTTAGTGGCAGGTCATGGGTCTTGCAACAGGAAGATAACCAAAAACACACAGCTAAAAACACCCAAGAATGGCTAAGAGCCAAACATTGGACTATTCTAAAGTGGCCTTCTATGAGCCCTGATCTAAATCCTATTGAACATCTGTGGAAGGAGCTGAAACATGCCGTCTGGAGAAGGCACCCTTCAAACCTGAGACAACTGGAGCAGTTTGCTCATGAGGAGTGGGCCAAAATACCTGCTGAGAGGTGCAGAAGTCTCATTGACAGTTACAGAAATCGTTTGATTGCAGTGATTGCCTCAAAAGCTTGTGCAACAAAATATTAAGTTAAGGGTACCATCATTTTTGTCCAGGCCTGTTTCATGAGTTTGTTTTTTAAAATAATTCTGTTGAACCACAATTCAAAAGCATTGTCTGATTTTCATTGGTTAATTTTCATAGAATTTTTATTTATTACCACTTTTGTCAGATTCAAGTTATTTCTGTGACCATTGTGGGTTTTTCTTTCATTAACAGAGGGGTACCAACAATTTTGTCCACGTCTGTATTGTTTTCTTTGAAACAGCAGTACCTGCTAACTCCAGGTCTTTCTGAAGCTCTCCACAGATGGTCTTTGCCTCTTGGATAATTTTTCTGATAATTCTTTTGACTCCTCTGTCAGAAATCCTGTGGGGAGCTCCTGACCGTGGCTGGTTTATGGTAAAATGATGTTCTTTCCACTTCTGAATGATGACTCCAACAGTGCTCACTGGAACATTCAGAAGTTTAGAAACGCACCTGTAACCAATGCCATCATTATGTTTTGAAACAATAAGGTCGCAAAGGTCTAGAGAGAGATCTTTGCTTCTACCCATCATGAGTTCTTTGTGGTGTGACAATCTGATATTCACAGACCTTTTAAAGGCTATCAGTCAGGATTTAACCAGCTGAAATTAATTTGCACTGATGGGGGATGGGATGACTTCCTAAATTTGTCATGTCTACCAGATAGACATGACAAATTTACATACAACATTTTTGTATGTTGCAACGTAGTCCTGGACTGCAGGCAGGACTACAGTGCAACATGGTTTATTTGCAAAAGTAACTCAAAGAAATAAAACACAGTGCGAGAGCTGAAAACTACTAAGGACACGATTGCAGAACAAACTTACAGGAACACTTGGGATACTGGGTTACCGGCTGGGGATAATAGACAACGATGCCACAAGAACACAAACTCAGACTGACAAATAAATAAGGAACAGATAATCACAAATGTGAGACAGCTGGGGAACAATCAAGGGCAAAGAGAGACAGCAAGGAAGTGGCTACAGGTGTGGAGAACAGGACGGACAGGGCTGTACAGACAATCACAAACAGCGGATGCACATGAAACATGACAAAGGACCAGGAAAGACATGACCATGAACACAGTAGCTGAGGCAGGGAGGATTAACATAGACATGATTGGAATAATGATAATAACACTAAAGGGCAGGACCAGTGAAAGTACGAGAGTGGTGGCCTAGATGGTAGAGCATCCACACCACAACAGGGAGGTCGTGGGTTCAAATCCTGGCTGGGTCATACCAAAGACCATATTAAAAAAAAAAGGTATTTTCTGCCTTCTAGCTTGGTGCTTAGCATAACAAAATGGGGAAAGGAAAGTTAACGCACAGAGCTACCAGAGGACTGACCCTCCACTGTAGCTTTTCACTGCTCACAGTCGCTGTGCGGCCTAGGGTCAGTGAAACGAAGATAGGCGCCGCCCCATACACCACATGGTGTCCCACATGCTGTGGAAGGGGAACTAAAGGACCAGTGAAAGCTAAGGCAAAAACTGAGACCATAATAAAAATCAGAATAAACATACACGCAGGGCAGGAATCAAAACTACAGAACATAATTCGATGCATGACAATGAAAAATCAACACAATGATCAAACTAAGGCTGAGGTAGAGAAACACAGAGAAACATCATGGGTGAGGACATGGGATGACGACAGACCGAGGAACACAAAAGACAATTCATGCAAATAATCAAAGAAAAACAATAAATGAACATAACGATTCATGACACAATTCTGGTAGATTCCAGCTGGTTTCTTGGCTTTCTATGCCTTTTTGCACCTCTTTTTCTTCATGTGTTCAATACTTATTCCCTGTGTCATTCCATCATCCCTCTATAAATTCAAGAAATCTCTGTGTGTCTGTGTGTCACGATCATAGGACATCACAAGACAGCCTATGATGTTCCTATGATGTCTGCATCATGTCAGACTTTATAACCTAACCAGGGCTGCTCACAGAGGTCGTATTAAAAGTACTAAACATAACAACTTTGCACAATAGACATCATCCCCTCCAATACACAACTAGGACAATGACAATCATTATTGAGGGTTGCAGCAACACTGTTGATTAAAATCCAAAAAATACTGTCTGGGTACATATTCATATCTGCAGGGTAATTTAACAAACTGTAATGCTGTTTACAGTGGTGTGATAAAGTGTTTGCCTCCTTCCTGATTTCTCATTCTTTTGTATGTTTGTTACACTTAAATGGTTCAGATCATCAAACAAATTTAAATTTTAGACAAAGATAACACAAGTAAACACAAAATGCAGTTTTTAAATGAAAGTGTTTATTATTAAGGGTAAAAAAAAAATCCAAACCTACATAGCCCTGTGTGAAAAAGTGATTCCCCCTCAACCCCATTAAAACATAAATTAACTGTGGTTTATCACATCTTTGGAAAGCTGAGTTCAATTACTCGAGCCACACCCAGGCCTGATTACTGCCACACCTGTTCTCAATCAAGAAATCACTTAAACAGGACCTGCCTGACTTCCGGTTATGGCGGCCACGTAGAAGGACACGTATCACTCTGCTCTGCTTCTAGAGAAAAAAAATCGGCAAATAACTCTCTCATTTGGAACAGAACCTATCCCAGCGTTTGGGCGAGGATATGCCGATGAAGCCTAAGGCTGGAAAATCAGGTGGAGGAAAAATTGAACCGCCGAAACAGTCCAAATTAACGGACTTTCACGTCCGTGACGCTGCAGATAAAGCTCCAGATATGGCGGAGGAAGCTAGCAGCGGTGCAGTGACTGCGGGCGACGACACAGGTGCAATGCTCGCTGCCATTAGTTCAATGAGAGCAGACTTTTCCGCTAAATTTGATGGGATTATGGCAGCGTTGGAAGGAATGAGAAAAGAATTGGGTGACTGTGTGGAACGAGTGGCGCAGGTGGAGCTTCGAGTTTCCAGTGCTGAAGATGACGTCGCCAGCCTTCAATTAAAGGTGCGCACTTTGGAAAAAAAAAATAAATGTCTGGAAGATAATGTCCTGGACTTGGAGTCCCGGTCGAGACGGAACAACCTGAGGCTGGTGGGTCTACCGGAGGGAACCGAGGGTTGGGACCCATGTTCCTTTTTGGAAAAGTGGATTCCAGAAGCGCTGAACAACGTGGAGCTGCAATCATCGGTTGTTTTAGAAAGCGCCCACCGAAGGGGACCACAGAGAGATAATAAGGCAGCACCGAGGACGTTAATTATGAAGTTCCTCAGCTAAAGAGACAGGATGAAGATCTTCGACGCGACGCGAGCCAAAGGAGAAATTAAATACCAGGATCAACAGGTGTGGTTCTACCCAGATTTGGCCACAGGAATTCAACGGTTGAGGAAGCAGTTTGACCCCGTCCGTAAAGAGCTGCGCAACCTTGGGATTCGTCATGGAGTAATTCACCCTGCAAGACTGTTGGTCACGTATAAGGGCAGAACACACATCTTCAAGACCCCTGAGGAGGCCCAGGAGTTCATCGGGAAGATCCAAGGAGAGACTGGTGGGAGCTAAGCATGAACAAAATATAAGGTAGAATATTTAAGCATTTGCACAGGCATCTAACTGATTTGAAGCATATAGCAAGTTTACAAAATATAGATTGTATTACATATTAAAAAAAAACAAACCCTATGATGTACAAAGTTGCTATAAAATTTTGGAGTTAAGTTGGAAAACTACAGAAGAGAGTTAATGTTACGTCATTTAATGCAGTAGAGTTGGGGTGATTGGGAGGATGAAGTAGGAGTGGCTCTGGCTGGTCCTCGTGGGTGTGGAGCGGTCGATGGCTATATCGGGAGACGGAGTTTTTTTTTTGATTTTGGGGGGATCACCACAAATGTGGGAAGGGGGAATTTGTTTGTGTGTAGTTTGTAGGATGAATGTTCAACCACTCATGTTTTTGCTTCTCTGTATGAGCATGTTTATATTGCGAGGTAATCCCAAACTCCCTATTGATCATAGACCAAAGCGTTAATCTTAATTTAACTTCATGGAATTGCAGAGGTCTAAAAAATTTAAAAAAAACTTAAACAAGTTATGAATAAAATAAAAGACATAGGTTCAAAAATTGTGTTTTTACAAGAAACTCATCTAATAGAGGAAGATGTAAAAAGAATTAGGAGTAGATGGCAAGGAAGTGTCTTCACCTCATCATTTTCATCCTGAGCCAGGGGAGTTATGACTCTCAAACATAAATCAGTCCCATTTCAAGTGAAAAATGTAATTGGAGACAAATTTGGAAGATATCTAATTATTCAAGGATCTTAGCTATTAGAAAATATAAATCTGGTGAACTTATACGGCCCCAATATAGATGATCAAAAGTTCTTCGCTAATTTATTTCTTATCTTATCATCACTTACAGGGCAACATATAATAGCAGGGGATTTTAATTGTACATTGAACCCCGATATAGATAGATCAACAGGACTGGACTGTACGCACAATGGATGCAGGATGATCATTAAGCATTTTATGAAAGAATTGAGATTGCTAGATATATGGAGAGAAATGAAACCACAAGTTAAAGCCTACTCTTGTTATTCTAATACCTATAAGACATTCTCACGTATTGACTATTTTTTGATCTCCACAGAATTAAGGTCCAATATTCAAAACTGCTTTTATGATAATATTGTGATCTCTGATCATGCACCCTGTTGTCTCATATATGTACATAAGAAATTGACAAAGGAACCAGGTAGGTGGCAATTTCAGCATAAATGGCTTCAGGATGAGGAATTTGTTAAGTACATAGAAAAACAGATAGATGAGTTCTTTGATATCAATACTACACAAACATCAGCATGTATAAAGTGGGAGGCTTTCAAAGCTTTTATTAGGGGACATATTATTAGTTATACAGGCTCAAAATCTAAGAAGACTCGAGAGGAGAGAGTCCAGTTGGAACATAAAATAAAAATTCTTCAAGAAAAAGTGTATGCAGGAAGTGACCCAAAGTTAGAGAACGAATTACTGATTCTGAGAGCTGAATATGACAAAAAAATCAGCAAATAGAGCTGCCTCGAGTCTTCTAAGATTGAAGCAATCTTTTTATGAACAAGGTGAAAAATCAGGAAAATTATTGGCATGGCAGATTAAACAATTAGAATTTAAAACACCAATCACCAGTATTATAAGTAATGGACAGGTAGTTGTAGATCCTTTAGAAATTAATAGAGCCTTTAGAGATTACTATGAAAAATTATATAATACAAAAAATGAAACTGACTTAACAAAACTAAAAGGGTTTTTGGATGGACTATCTATACCGTGTATTCCAAATGAAAACAGGGAGATACTGGAGTCTAAAATTAGTCAAGAAGAAGTTGGGCTAGCCATTGATAATATAAAATCAGGAAAAAGAGCAGGGCCAGATGGTCTTCCAGTTGACCTCTATAAAAAATTTAAGAATAAATTAATAAAACCTTTTTTGGAAATGGTTTTAGAAGCATTTCAAAATAGTAATTTACCACCATACATGAATAATGCCTTAATTATACTGTTGTCAAAACCAGGTAAACCCTCTAATAAATGTGAAAACATGAGACCAATAAGTCTATTAAATGCTGACCTTAAGATAATCTGCAAAATTTTAGCAAGACGAATACAAGAAATATTACCAAATATTATTAACCGAGATCAGAATGGCTTTATAAAGGGAAGACAAGGCTTCCATAATGTAAGAAGACTATTTAATATTATTTATTCTAATAAAGAAGCACCGGATACAGCTCTCCTATCATTGGACGCCAAAAAGGCCTTTGATAGGGTCGAATGGCCCTTTCTTTTTGAAGTCTTACAAAGGTTTGGACTTGGAAATAATTTCATAAAATGGGTTCAGATAATATACAATAATGCTACAGCAGAAATCCTAACAAACAGCAATATCTCAAAATCAATAAAGATCAATAGAGAATGTCGGCAAGGCTGTCCACTTTCACCTTTATTATTTACTATGGCAATTGAACCTTTAGCGATGGCAGTACGTTTACATCCACAAATATATGGAATTAAAGTTGGACCAACAGAACATAAAATCTCCCTGTATGCCGATGACATAATTTTGTTTATGTCGAATCTTAAAAAATCAATCCCGACCTTGTTGAATTTAATAAAGAATTTTGGGGAAATATCGGGATATAAAATAAATAAAACTAAATCTTCAATATTAATGCTAAATGAGACCCAGAGAAACCACCCAGCTTCTGAGGTAAATCAATTCAATGTTGTAAATCAGTTTAAATATTTAGGAATTCAAATTGTGCCTAAGCTAGAATTAGTCGCCAGTGCCAACTATGAAGCCTTAATGACAGACATTAATGAGTTAATTCAGAGATGGATGTCACTACCAATGTCGATGATAGGGAGAATCAATGTACTTAAAAGTAATATCTTACCTAAAATACTTTATTTATTTCAATACATTCCTTTGCCACCACCTTCAGATCTATTCTCAAGAATTAAAAAAAAAGTTAGTGGAATTTATATGGAACAATAGGAAGGCTAGATTACGTCTGTCCTTACTATATTTACCATTTGATCATGGAGGTCTGAAATGTCCAAACTTTATGTTGTATTACTGGTCAGCACAACTGAGGTCTATGACATATTATTTTTCATCAAATGATCCTCCTCACTGGACTGAAATGGAATCATACAATTTACCTTTACCTCTTCCCTTATTCATATACTCAGACTCGGCAAAAAAATTACAGAAACAAGTTAAAAATCCATTTGTAAAGCATACGATCAAAATATGGTGTGAAATTAAAAAATATTTAAAAGAACCACATTTACTGTCACAATTTAGCCCAATATGGGGTAATCAATATTTTAAACCAGGGAGAGCGGATGCTGTATTTAAAGAATGGAATTTAAAAGGGATTCAAAAGATTCAAGATTTATATCTGTCATGTTCAGATAACATAATGTCTTTTGAAGAGCTGAGGATCAAATTTAATCTTAATAGAACACATTTTTTTAAATATCTTCAGCTTAGGAACTTTATTCGATCAAATCAAAACAATGCTCTCACTCGACCTATTTATTCATCCTTGGAAAAAATTTTGACGAAAGATAGTAAGAGAAAGGGTATTATTTCAGAGTTTTATAATTCATTGACACTATCTTCAAGTGAAAACTCACAGAAAAGATTAAATTATTGGAAAGAAGACCTGCAAATTGAAATTTCAGAGGAACAATGGGAATTGGCTTGTACAGAAGCTCAAACCAAATCAATAAATGTACGTCTTAAATTGATACATTTTAAATGGCTAATGTGGATGTATGTTACACCGGTGGAATTAAATAGATATAACAAAAACAGGACCTGCCTGACAAAGTGAAGTAGACCAAAAGATCCTCAAAAGCTAGACATCATGCTGCAATCAAAAGACATTCAGGAACAAATGAGAAACAAAGTAAGTGAGATCTGTAAGTCTAGAAAAGGTTATAAAGCCATCTCTAAAGTCTTGGGACTCCAGCGAACCACAGTGAGATCCATTATCCACAAATGGTGAAAACATGGAACAGTGGGGAACCTTCCCCGGAGTGGCCGGCAGACCAAATTTAAACCCAAGAGCGCAGCGATGACTCATCCAAGAGGTCAAAAAAGACCCCACAACAACATCCAAAGAGCTGCAGGCCTCACTTGCTTCAGTTAAGGTCAGTGTTCATGACTCCACCATAAGAAAGAGACTGGGCAAAAATGGCCTGCATGGCAGAGTTCCAAAATGAAAATCACTGCTGAGTAAAAAGAACATAAAGGCTCGTCTTAGTTTTGTCAGAAAAAATCTTGATGATCCCCAAGACTTTTGGGAAAATACTCTGTGGACTGATGAGACAAAATTTGAACTTTTTGGATGGTGTGTGTCCCATTGCATCTGGAGAAAAAGTAACACAGCATAAGGAACATCACAGATGTTTTTCCACAGAAAAAGGAACATCATACCAACAGTAAAATCTGGTAGTGGTAGTGTGATGGTCTGGGGCTGTTTTGTTGCTTCAGGACCTGGAAGACTTGCTGTGGTAAATGGAACCATGAATTCTGCTGTCTACCAAAAAATCCTGAAGGAGAATGTTCGGCCATCTGTTTGTGACCTCAAGCTGAAGCACACTTGGGTTCTGCAGCAGGACAATAATCCAAAACACATCAGCAAGTCCACCTCTGAATGGCTTAAGAAAACAAAATGAAGACTTTGGAGTGGCCTAGTCAAAGTCCTGACCTGAATCTAATTGAGATGCTGTGGCATGACCTTAAAAAGGTGGTTGGTTCTGACATGGTTGTTGACCCAGTGACGAGGCACAGATTCCAAATTGATACAATAAAGTTTATTAACAACAATGTGAGTGAATTGTGGTGTGAGTGCAGGCTGGAACTGCCGGGAACTGAGCGAGACACCGTACGGCCTGGCAACCCTGGAAACACACAGAGAGAGGTGGTTTCTGAGGGTCACGACTGGAATTAAACAGTTACTGTGTGGCTTACTGTGGGAACAGATGGTGAAGTTCTCCAGTTCAGCGTTACGGCTGTGGCCAGGGAGACAGTGCTCTTCAGACGGTGGTATTGTCCTGACAGGAGAATGTAGATGAAGGTGGTGAGGAGAGGAGGTCGGTAAGTCCGCCGCCAGGGAGGAAGAGGAAGAGACTCCGCCGCCATGGACTCCGCCTGTGCACAGGGGACTAGTAGAAAGAGGTAAGTTGGCAATGGCGCTTATGTGGTGGGTTTGGTTGGATCTTTCCGGCGCAGGTGAGGGCTGGCTCGGCTGTGGCTCTGGTAGCTGAGACAGTTCGGCGATGAAGCTCTCCTGGAGCGCAGTGAGACATCTCTGCAACCTAATGAGGATCAGGTGTGCGTGCAGCTGCAGATAATGAGCAGACTGGACCATGACAGGTTCATGCTCGAAAACCCTCCAATGTGGCTGAATTACAACAATTCTACAAAGACGAGTGGGCCAAAATTCCTCCACAGCGCTGTAGAAGACTCATTGCCAGTTATTGCAAACGCTTGATTGCAGTTGTTGCTGCTAAGGGTGGCCCAACCAGTTATTAGGTTTAGGTGGCAATCACCTTTTCACACAGAGCCATGTAGGTTTGGATTTTTTTTCCCTTAATAATAAACACCTTCATTTAAAAACTGCATTTTGTGTTTACTTGTGTTCTCTTTGTCTAATATTTAAATTTGTTTGATGATCTGAAACATTTAAGTGTGACAAACAAAAAAAATGAGAAATCTGGAAGGGGGCAAACACTTTTTCACACCACTGTATACCATCTAGCTGCAGTGCTCCTGCACTTTGTATATAACTGTGTACATATGTAGATTCATTTACTGCTTTGGCTAACCAGTTCTTATCTTATTAACTATTGTTCTGAGTGCTGCTATCCCTTTGCTGCTGTAATCCTGGAATTTCCCCATTGTGGGACTATCCATCCATCCATCCATCCATCTTCTACCACTTAATCCTTTTCGGGTCGCGGAGGGGCTGGAGCCTATCCCAGCATCATTGGGCGAGAGGCAGGGTCCACCCTGGACAGATCGCCAGTCCATTGCAGGGCCAACACAGAGAGACAGACAACCATTCACTCTCACAGTCATACCTAAGGACAATTTAGAATCCCCAGTTGAAGCCAATTAACCTAACCTGCATGTCTTTGGCATGTGGGAGGAAACCGGAGTGCCCGGAGTAAACCCACGCAGACACGGAGAGAACATGCAAACTCCACACAGAAGGGTCACCGATGGTCTGGGGGTGGGATCGAACCCACGATGGTCAAGTGTGGAATTGATCCCATGACCTTCTTGCTGTGCTGCCACTGTGCTAACCACTGCGCCACCATGCTGCCCTTGTGGGACTAATAAAGGCTTATCATCCCCACAGGATCCAAGCAGTGCTACTGAGTGCCATTCCGTGGCCCTCCACCCCATTCTCCTTCTCAGCAACACATACTTTTCAGGCTGAGGTGTCAAAGGAACTACCCACACCTTGGGGGTCTTGTGACTGCAGCTACTGAAGAGACAAGCTGAGAGATGACCCACATTGTTCTGTTTGCATTGCTTTTTTGCGGCTGTGGCACAGGTGTAGTGTGTCCGATTACTGATTGAAGGGTCAGGGGTTCGATTCCCACTCTGTCTGCAGTCTGCAGGTCCAAGTGTCCTTGAGCAAGACATTGAACCTCCAGTTGCTCCTGGTGGGTCAGGCCAGCGCCTGTGCATGGCAGCTCTGCTGCCACCAGTGTGTGAATGTGTGTGTGAATAACTGGATAGCAGGATCTGTAAATGTCCTGGTCTGGGATGAGTCCTACGATCATGCCCACAGCTTGTGTTATTATTATGATTATATGCCTGTGTTTTGCCTTCTGTGTCTCTCCTGGGTCCTCTGTGATTGTTATTATCTTCCCCAGTCCTCAGTCTGTCATGTGGTCCCCATCACCAACTGTTGTGGTTCTGTGCCCCGCCTTGGTCGTCTGTCCAAGTCTTGTGTGTGTGTGTTCCCTGTACTCCCTTTTCTATTATTCCTAGTCCCTCATGTCCCGTAGTCATAGCCATTTCTCTTCATGTGCTGCTGATTTATCCCTGATTACTATCCCCAGCTGTCTCATGTTTCCCCGATCATCTGTTACCTATATACAGTATGTCCTTGTCTGCATTTATTTGGTGTGGCGTCATACCGTGGATTCCCCTCTGACTCCCATTCCCGTGGCTGTGCCTGTGTCTGTAAGTTTTCAGGCTTTCACGGCTCACTTTATGTTCAGCCCTCATGCAGGTTTTATTTTGTGTTGTTTGGGAAAATAAACCCAGTTGAACTGAAGTCCTGCCTGCATTAGAGTCTGTCTTTTCTGCCAGTCAGAGGTTGACCATTACAGAATGATGCCACCAGTTGCCTCTGCGGGCATGGTCTTCAGCGTCTTTGGCTTGGATGAGGAGGAGTGTTGGGTTGTGGGCCTGATTGAGGACTTCATCAGTGATGCCCGGGCCTCTCGCACTCCTGAGGAAGCCCTGAGATACCTGGATGGTGCGGCTGATAGATGCTTTTCCCAGCCTGTGGACCAAGCCAGGATTAACCAGGTTCCTCTCTGCTGTTCCCTGTTTGCAACGGTTGCTCTGACCATTGGAGAGAAGCTCATCTTCCCCTGTACCTGCGCCAGTGGGGACACACCCCTGGGTACAGACGTCCTGCACTTCTCATTCAGCTATAAACCCTGGCTTCTCCCCAAGTATGTGCCACTGCTAGGTTGGAACCAGCTGGCTATGGAAGACACAGCTGCTTCAGAGAAATTTAGCAGCAGCCCCCTCTTCACTCCTGAGCTCTTCATCGGCTGTCCCATCAGCTCCTTTCTCTTCCTCATCTGTTGCTGCTGCTCTCCTCTCCTCCACGGCGTCTGCTGCTGACCTTTCAACTGTCTCTTCTGCTGTTTCGCCCGCCATGCCTGGGCCTCCAGTTCCGGCTCCACGTTGCTCTGTGCCATGTGTCATGTACTCCTGATTGGTGGGTTTATAGTAACCCCTGCATGTAAATCTGCACCCTTTATTACACACTGAGAACTGAGCATTGCTCTCGTTTTCCTCTCTGCATTCCTACAAACCAGAGGCTGGGCCTCGGTCTCTTTTTCCTCTGGTTTATGGGCCTCCATGCATCGATGTGACATGGCATGGAGGTGATCAGCCTGTGGCACTGCTGAGGTGCTATGCAGGGCCAGGTTGCTTTGATAGCAGCCGTCAGCTCATCTGCATTGTTGGGTCTGGTGTCTCTCATCTTCCTCTTCACAATACTCCATAGATTCTCTATGGGGTTTAGGTCAGGACAGTTTGCCGGCCAATCAAGCTCAGTAATTTCGGCAGTGTAGGCAGGTGCCAAGTCCTGCTGGAAAATGAAATCAGCAGATGACATGGCTCCACAAATCAGGTGCCAAGCCCTGTCATTTGGAAATCAAGGTCCCAGAGTCTGGAGGAAGAGTGGGGAGGCACAGAATCCAAATTGCTTGTGGTCCAGTGTGAAGTTTCCACAGTCAGTGATGATTTGAGAAGCCAGGTCATCTGCTGGTGTTGGTCCACTGTGTTTTATCAAGTCCTAAGTCAGCGCAGTCATCTACCAGGAAATTTTAGAGCACTTTATGCTTCCCTATGCTGACAAGCTTTATGGAGATGCTGATTTCATTTTCCTGCAGGATTTGGCACCTGCCCACACTGTCAAAAGTACCAACACCTGGTTTATTGACCATGGTATCACTGTGCTTGACTGGCTAGCAAACTTTCCTGACCTAAACCCCATAGAGAATCTATGGAGGATTGCCAAGAGGAAGATGAGACACCAGACCCAACAGTGCAGATGAGCTGAAGGCTGCTATCAAAGCAACCTGGCCTCCAAAACACCTCAGCAGTGCCACAGGCTGATCGCCTTCATGCCACACCTCACTGATGTAGAAATTCACGCAAGAGGAGCAATGACCAAGTACTGAGTGTGTTCATGGACATAATTTTCAGTAGACCAACATTTCTATTAAAAATCCACTTTTAAAAATTGATCTTATGTAATGTTCTAATTTTCTGAGAAACTGAATTTTGGGTTTTCATTAGCTGTAAGCGATAATTATCTAAATTAAAAGACAAACACACTTGAAATATACTACTCTGTGTGTAATGAAGCTATATAATATATGCTTTTCAGTTTTTGAACTAATTACTGCAATACATTAACATTTCAATGATATTCCAAACCAGGGATGGGCAACTGGCAGCCTGCGGGTGGCCCCCAGCTCCATTAAAAGGAACTCCGATTATATTGGCATGTTAGCTCTATATGCTTTTGGCAGCGGATTGGCAGCCACGTTTCCATCACTCTATGAGTGTCTATGATCAAGCGCTATAGCGCTACAGCGCACGCTTGATAAAGCTGATATATATATTAATCCCGCTATGATAAAGCGCTATATCGCTCAAAGCGCATGCTTGAGACACTCAAAGCGCACGCTTCGTGCACTTTGAGTGTCTATGATCAAGCGCTATAGCGCACACTTGATAAAGCTGATATACAGTATATATTAATCACGCTATGATAAAGCGCTATATCGCTCAAAGCGCACGCTTGAGTGTGCGCTTCGAGCTTGACATGTCGAAGATCTGGCTGGCAGTCATTTGGAACGACTGTGGAGCACTGCTTATGGACGTTCAACCCGCAGTCTGAGAAAGCAACAGAGAAATTGCTCAGAGTCCATGTTTATCAGTTCAGTGCCCATCATGCTTGTAGCAATTTTTTGTGTTTGAGCATTCTATTGTAAGTAAATCAACAATATATAAGTTTCACCTTAAATAATGCTTCTTCAAGCGCACGGTTGAGACACTCAAAGCGGAGAGACACTCGCGGAGCGGAGAGACACTCAAGCGCTGTTGCTTTCTCAGACTGCGGGTTGAACGTCCATAAGCAGTGCTCCAAAGTCGTTCCAAATGACTGCCAGCCAGCTCTTCGACATGTCAAGCCAAGCGCACACTTTGAGCAATATAGCGCTTTATCATAGCATGATTAATATATATGTCAGCTTTATCAAGTGTGCGCTATAGCGCTTGATCACAGACACTCAGAGTGACGGAAATATGGCTGCCAATCCGCGCCAACGGCCTCTCCGGCCACCACCGAGCATTTAAACATTTTTACACATTCATACCCAGTGTTATGGGCACTGGAGGCAATGCGGGTGAAGTGTCTTGCCCAGGGACCCAACGGCAGGATATCTGGGGAGAGCGTGATGCAAACCGCCAACCATCGGGTTATTAGACGACCTGCTCTACCTCCTGAGCCGCTGCCACCCCACTTTTTCCTCAACTTTCCCTCTTTAGGAAAGCTATGGAGTCTTACCCCACTCTCTTTATTTCCCTTTGATTGGAAATTACATCCAAAAGCCGCGCAATGTGGCATTTTCACTGACAAATGGCAGTAGTTCGTAGCTTCGCTTCTTGGCTTGTATAAGACAGAAAAAACGGCTGCAACCATTCTACATCACTACCCAGAATGCATTGCGACGTAAGCAAAAATGGCGATTTACATCGTAATAAAGTTTTTTAAAAATATATAAAACTGGGAATTATTTTCAAAAAAATTATATTATAGTTATGTTACTAACATCAAAATAAATCATATAGAGCTAACATGCCAATATAATCAGAGTTCCTTTTAACTGTGCTTCACCAGTCCATTTCCAAAAATCAATTATTTATTCATATCACGTTTGACTGCATTTGGAACTGCATTCTTTAATGCAATTATAGAGACTGCCAGCAAAGGGTGCTCCTCTTCTTCTTTCAGATTTGATTGGTGGTTGGCAACCAACTTACTAACTACTAACTAACTAACCTGCACTTATATAGCGCTTTTCTAGTCACAAAGACCACTCAAAGCGCTTTCATTAATACTAACCCTCTATTCTAAGGGCCTATAGGAAACAGATATCTAGGGACAATTTAGAACAGCCAATTAACCTAACATGCATGTTTTTGGCATGTGGGAGGAAACCGGAGAAATCCCGGAGTAAACCCACGCAACACGGGGAGAACATGCAAACTCCACACAGATCACTGTTGGTCGGGGGCTGGGATCGAACCCACGATCCCCACAATCCCCCGGCCAAGGGTAAACTGTGCTGCCGCAGTGCTAACCACTGCGCCACCGTGCAGCCCACTTACAGGTGCATTACCGCCACTGACTTGATTAGCATAACTCTATATCTTTGTATAAGAAGTTCTGAACTGAAACCTAGGTGCTGCTCTGTGTGAGTGGTCGAGCAAGAGTGAGGGAGCCACAGAGATATAGAAGGAGCAGTGTGCACCGGAGCACGCATTGGAAGGTATGTGTTGCATGCTGAGACCGCATTAATAGGCTGTAAACAGCAGTAAATGTACAAAGCAGGCTGCGTTTAAACAAGAATAAATGATTCCCATAAACTGTGCTGTTTGAATGTGTATGTGAATAGTGGTGGGTGAACTGTAGAAACTGAATTGCCCCTCGGGGATTAATAAAGTTTTCTGTATCTGTAGAAAAGCAACAGCTCCTTAGTAGTGATAGGCAGGTGAAGCTTCATGCAGCTCAGAGGCTTTCCTTCTCGTTGTGCTGAAAAAGATTCAAAGCTTTGAGGTTTCTTTCGCAAGAGTGTGACTGAAGCACTGACACTGTTTCAACCCCATCTCAGCAATAAAAGTTCAGAGACTGGTTGCTTTAATCTGTTGATTTGTTTGCTCATTTATACCAGTGGCTAGGGCTGGCACGGTGGAGGAATTTCCCCTGCGGTGACGGTGGATAGCTCAACAGGCACGGTATGTGGTATTATTGCAAATGATTTTGGGACCCTGTGGTCTTGTAATTTAGATAGGGTTCATAACTTATGTGGCAAATGATGGAAACCCCCCCCCCCCCACCGGGCCAGGGTCAGATGTGTGCTGATGGTGTGGGTTGGCCCTGGTGTGTCCTTGCGTGGTGAGGTTGTGTTCTCCCTGGGGCCCTGGTGGCACCCTGAGGCAGGCGCCTGCATCCTGGGTTGCCCTGCCCGTCCATTGAGGTCTGCGGGTGTGGATGTGCATGTGTGTGTGTGAGAGAGTGGGTGTGAGTGGGGGCTTGTGTATGAGTGGGTGCGGAAGTGGGTGTGTGTGTTGTGAGGGGACAGGTGGGGCTGTGTGTGGGTGTTGGTGGGTATGTGTGATGGTGGGTGAGGGTACATGTGTGTATGGGTGTGGATACCTGTGGGTGGATGTCTGGGGGTGGATGATGTGTGTATGGGTAGGAGAACTTTGTTGGGTGGCGGGGGTGGGGCAGTCCATCTAGTGGCATGGGGGGTTGGCGTTTCGGAGCCTGCTTGTCCCGGCCGCCCTGCTGTTGTGTCGCGGGGTGGGGCGCTTTGTCGCACTGCCCTGGTGTCATTGGCAGCGGGTGTGTGTTGGTGCTCGGGGGTGGTTGGGGGGCCGCTGGCGCGGGTTGGTGGCCGTGTTTCTGTCGGGTTGCTCCGGGGTGGCTGTGGCTGCAGGGCGGCCTGCCACTGTTGGTGTGTGCCTGGGGTGGGTGATCGGTGGGCTTGCGTGGGTGCTCAAGGGTGTCGCTTGGCATGTGGGGCGCCGTGTGGGTCCGGCCCATTGTTCACTATTGTGACTATTGTTGTCCATGTTTGTGTGTGTAAGATGAGTGGGAATTGGTATGGCTGCCCCATCATGTTTGTGGTGCTGGGAGCACCAGGGCGCGATGCTGGTGGGTCCTGGGCTGCTCGCACTGGCGGCCCTCGCCCTGGGTTGCTATATGGGGGCAGTGGGTGGCCCCATGAACTACTTTGCAAGCTGGCTTCTGGGGAGGGACGGCCTCACTTTTAGACCGCCTCCCTCCCAGTCTTATTTTCCGACCTCCCCCTCCTCCTGACTCTGGGTGGAATATACATCTTCTTGGATACATTTAGGGTTTTGGGGTGGGGGGGTGCCGCACTGTGTCGGCGAAGGGGATACCTTTGCTGCGCGGTGGGGCTGCCCTCACTTCACTTTTAATTGCATTTTAGACACTGAGGGCTTGGGGGGATGGGAACCCCGCTGCCCATCGCAGTGGCTAGCGGTGCTCCAATCACTATCCCCCCAATTTTAACTGCACTATGGTAGTCCACACATTTATACATAATTACATCATATAACTGACATAAACCCACCATGTTTTGTGCAGGGGGGAGGGGGTGGGGGTCCTCCCCTACTCCTGTTGCCCTCCTCCTGCTGGGGGTGTTGGGGCCCGGTGGGGAGCCTGGGACCCGTCATGTTGTCAAAATCCCTGGGTGCTACTGAATGTATAGATACAACCAAGGGAGTGAGAGTGGGACTGAATATGAGAGTAAGTGAGAGTGAGGGGGTGATGAATGGAGGTGGTGATGGTGGGTCGGTTTTGTGCAGTGCTTTGCATGTCGAGTGGCATCTTCGGGCACCTGTGGTGGTCTGCTGATCAGTCGCTCGGGTGGGCGCCGGGGGTGGGGGTCTGCTTCTGTGGCCTGTGCCGGTGGTCTTCCTGACCACTGCCGGGTGCTGGTGCGTGTTCAGGCTCGCTGCATCTGCTTCGCAGACGCCTTATGAAACAAGGGTGAATGAGGGGTGAGTTTGAATGGGTACAGGAGTGAGAGAGAATGGGTCGGTCTGGGTGAGTGAGAGTGAGTCAGTGTATATGGGTGCACATGGGAGCATGTGGGTGTGAAGGTGTGGGGAAAGGTGCGTCTGCAAGTCGGGATGTGCTGGATTAAGGGGGGTAGTGCCTCTCGGCAATGTGGCCTCCCCGGGCAGGGGGACTTCTTTGGGCATGGGGGTCCCCGGGGTGTGCGGTGGTGGTGCTGGGGGGGGGGGGGCGGCTGTGGGGTGCCTGGGAGGGTTCGCGCTGGGAGGCACGGGCCAGTCTCCGGCCTGGGGTGTGGAGTTGCTGGCCTCCTGGTGCCTGGGACCTGGTGGTGGGCGTTGGCCCCGCTGGGGGGATAGGGGGCAGGCAGGTCCGGGGGTGTGGCCTCGCCACCTGGCGACCTGGCCTCTCTTGATCGTCCCTCTGGGGGGGATGCCTGGCTTTCCTGGGGCTTACTGACCTCGGACGTTTGCGCCCTGTGGGGGTTGGCAGCGCTACCTTGCCTGCTTGGGGTTCCCGGGGGGAGAGCTGCTGTGACTGGCCCTCCGCTTCGTATGTTTCCTGACAAACCACTCACATGCACACATTTATTTTGCGTGTGCTCTCATATATACGCACGCAGAAGTACACGCACAAGTGTCTCTCCTTTAACAGGTGCGGAAACCAGACTCGTGTTGAGACATCTTTGGGGGAAGAAGCAGTTTGTCTTTTGTTTGTTTTAGTTGTTGGTTTGTTTGTTTTTTTGTCTGTTCCCCTCCCTTTTCTTTCCCCCTCCACACACTTCCTTTCCATCTTCCCCATCCTGTTGGGTCTTCCATGGGTAAAATAATTAAAATAAAGTATTAAAAGTTATTACAGGAGGAATTTACAACAATATACAATACACAGTTAGGTACTGTATAAGCTCCTCTTGGCAAAGTAAATCTGTTTTGGCACAATAAGGGTGACAGATCCCTGTTCTGCTTACCTAGCTGCCTGACAGGACAAGGGGGGGGGGGGAAATGATGATGGAAGCTTTGTTGAGAATCGCTGCAACTCCACTCTCAACTTATGTGCATGTGTGACAATTGGGCAGAGCACAGCTCTTCCTACAGTCATGAACTGCGTATTCTGTTAAAAAAACTCAATCATTTTCATAAAGCAGTGGTGGTAACTCCAGCATTTCAACTGCAGGGTGTGTGAACTGGTTGGAGACGGCTGCGACATTCAGCTTATTTAAACAGGAGATTCCGTGCAGGACCCCGCATGGCTCTCGTCTCCCTGTCTCTCCATAGTGATTTTTGGATAATGCCTGTCGAAAAAATCCTATTTACACAGCAAATAAGCAATGCACTATGCAGTAGCAGAGCTTAATGATCAGGATCATAGACTCAGAAGGAGCTCATCAAGCCATTATTTTACTAAATTTAGGATATTTTCTCCCCCCCCCCACCCCATGTGCCACAAGCAATCTGATCTCACCAAAAGTAGTACAAATAACACGGTTTATGCCCTGCAAACATGCTGCTGGCAATAAAAATACACTTAACATGAACAAGATTTAGCCACACACAAAAAAAGTGACACTGTGATTGTTCTGGCTGCTCGTTATCTTCTGCAGTAGGCTTTTCCATAGCGCAGTATTACGTAATTGCTGTCATCGCAACAGCCCTACCAGAGGGTCTTAAACTTTTTTTTTATTCACATTTTTATCACACAGCTATTTCTCTGCCTTCAACACCCACAATGAATCCAAGAGCAAGTTAAGCCTTGTCATATTTCCTTTTCTTCTTGGCTTTTTTTTGTTAATTATTGTACAGAATTTCCTCTTTGCTCATCATTTTGATGGAGAGAGTTTTAAAGATTAGGTCATAACAGAATTTTTTCCATCCATCCATCTTCTACTGCTTAATCCCTTTCTGGTCACGGGCGGAGGGGGTGGGGGTGGGGGGGGCTATCCCTGCAGTGGCTAGTAACTTTGGAAAATCACTAGCCAGTTGTTGGTGAGAAGAAACTTAATGTCAAGCCCTGTATAAGATATACAGTTAGGCCCAGAAATATTTGGACAGTGACACAAGTTTTGTTATTTTAGCTGTTTACGCAAACATGTTCAGGATACAATTATATAATCAATATGGGCTTAAAGTGCAGACTCTCAGCTGTAATTTGAGAGTATTCACATCCAAATTGGAGCAAGGGTTTAGGAATTACAGCTCTTTAATACGTAGCCGCCTCTTTTTCAAGGGACCAAAAGTAATTGGACAATTGACTCAGAAGGCTGCAAAAAAAGATAACAAGGCTGCATGGGCTCTTCCCTCGTTAACCTGTCATCAATTAAGCAGTTAAAAGGTCTGGAGTTGATTCCAGGTGTGGCGTTTGCATTTGGAAGCTGTTGCTGTGAACACACAACATGCGGTCAAAGGAGCTCTCAATGGAGGTAAAACAGACCATCCTGACGCTGAAAAAAAAGAAGAAATCCATCAGAGAGATAGCAGAAATGTTAGGAGTGTCCAAATCAACAGTTTGGTACATTCTGAGAAAAAAAGAGTGCACTGGTGAGCTTGGGAACTCAAAAAGACCTGGACGTCCACGGAAGACAACAGTGGTGGATGATCACAGAATCCTTTCCATGGTGAAGAACAACCCCTTCACAACATCCACTCAAGTGAAGAACACTCTCCAGGAAGTAGGTGTATCAGTATCTAAGTCTACCATAAAGAGAAGACTTCATGAGAGTAAATACAAAGGATTCACTATTTATCTTTTGTTCATATAAAAGACAAAAAATAAAATAGAAAGGAGATGTCTTTACCTTCTTTACATGTTTCAACTGCACTACAGCCTTCGTCAGACAGGAGACATCTGACGAAGGCTGCAGTGCAGTTGAAACATGTAAAGAAGGTAAAGACATCTCTTTTCTATTTTATTTTTTGTCTTTTATATGAACAAAAGATAAATAATTAAAAGAAGACAAAATGAACCTTTTTGACCTACAAAGGATTCACCACAAGGTGCAAACCATGAATCTGCCTCAAAAATAGAAAGGCCAGAATTGACTTTGCCAAAAAACACCTGAAGAAGCCAGCCCAGTTCTGGAACAGCGTTCTTTGGACAGATGAGACTAAGATCAACCTGTACCAGAATGATGGGAAGAAGAAAGTTTGGAGAAGAATTGGAACAGCTCATGATCCAAAGCACACCACGTCTTCTGTAAAACATGGTGGAGGCAGTGTGATGGCATGGGCATGCATGGCTTCCAATGGCACTGGGTCACTTGTGTTTATTGATGATGTGACAAAAGACAGAAGCAGCTGGATGAATTCTGAAGTGTATAGGGATATACTTTCTGCTCAGATTCAGCCAAATGCAGCAAAGTTGATTGGACGGCGCTTCACAGTACAGATGGACAATGATCCAAAACATACTGCAAAAGCAACCCAGGAGTTTTTTAAAGCAAAGAAGTGGAATATTCTGCAATGGCTGAGTCAATCCCCAGATCTCAACCCAATTGAGCATGCATTTCACTTGCTCAAGACAAAACTTAAGGCAGAAAGACCCACAAACAAGCAACAACTGAAGACAGCTGCAGTAAAGGCCTGGCAAAGCGTCACAAAGGAGGAAACCCAGCGTTTGGTGATGTCCATGGGTTCCAGACTTCAGGCAGTCATTGCCTGCAAAGGATTCTCAACAAAATATTGAAAAGTACCATTTTACTTAGGGTTATGTTTATTTGTCCAATTACTTTTGAGCCCCTGAAATGAGGAGCATTTGTATAAAAATAGCTACAATTCCTACATGTTTAATCATATATTTTTGTTCAACCCCTTGAATTAAACCTTAAAGTCTGCACTTCAATTCCGTTGTAGTCGTTTCATTTCAAATCCAATGTGGTGGCATGCAGAGCCCAAATCATGAAGACTGTGTCACTGTCCAAATATTTCTGGGCCTAACTGTACATATATCAAATACGTGCGGAGCTCCTTTTGGAAAAGCAGATGTGTTTTGCACAACATGACAATCACATATCTGTTGTGATTGCTAAGCTGCTGGACAGGACAGGTAAACACAAAAAAATACTTCTACAGAGCTTATATTAGAGACCAGAAGTGAGCCCCAGCCTCTGAGGGGACACCCCAGCTAAGACCTCCCAGTGTGGAGCAGCTGCTAGGATTACACAGGCAAGCGTTCCATCTTCACCCCAGATCAAACCATCCCCGGTGACCATGCACTACGCTAGGTGTCTGTGACCACAGTAAGGGCTGACTGTCTTGTTCTGGTCAGTTCTGAGTCCCTTAAGAACCTTGGTTATTTCATGACAATAACTCCTGCACAACTCCCACTAATCAAGACAGCCAAATCTCCAGTAAAGCTCGTCCTTATTCACCTGCCTGTGCTATTTTTTGTAACTGTCTGCTTTGAGCATAATATTGAAATTAATCTACTTTCATTTTTAGCGTTCCATAATTCTAACTTTCATCAGTGTTGCGTTATATGAATGAATGAATGAATTTTTATTTCGGATAGTACAGTACAGGTTAAAAGAAACTGTATAATATAACAACAAGGTCAAATTAGACAAAAACTCCTCCTACTATACAATTCCACGTAAGTTATCCGAAATGGGTGATGGCTGAAGCCGCAGCTTATATTGCCCACCCATATTCCATCCAAGAATTCAAAAGAGAAAAAAAGAGAAAACAAGACAAGAGCGATTACAATTTAAAACAAAGCTAAGACAAAATGTGACTGAGAGAAAAAAGAAAACTAAGCTAGGCTAAGTTAAGCGGTTACTATTCAAAAACAAATCTAAGACAAAATGTCGCAGAGAAAAAAAAAAACACCTTTCCTGGTGGTTCTACAAATTCTGTACTCAAAAAGTCTAGTTCCAAAATTTGGAAGTAAATCTTGGAACAAACATAGACAAAACAGGAAATTTGTAAGAAGGGAACATACAGGTAGACCAAGGAAAACATACAACGCAAAGCCATACGCCCTGACAACAGTAAACAACAAGACAACTACCTCTTCCTAAAAAATAATAAACCTCCTTTAGTTACTTTACCACTGACCATTCATTTTCTGAAGTGTTTTCTCTTTATTTTGGTGATGACAGTCAATTGTTAAAATACAATTTATAGATTAAAATGTATAAAGAGATTTAATCTGTAAATCTATATTTTTTTCCTCTTTTAGGAGTTTGTGCTGCATCAGTGACCTTTGACACTTAAGACAATAAAAAGTGTGAATGGATGTTGACGGCTCAATGATGGGCATCTCAGGGACTCCCATTATTAGCTGAAGCCCGCTTGTGACCCTGCAAGTGTCACCATACATAATCACACACACACACACACACACACACACACACACACACACACACACACACACACACACACACACACACACACACACACACACACACACAGAGTGGATGTGTCACTCCATTGTACTCCGACTACTGAACCGAGTGAGGGCCAGGTAAAAAGAGAGGTGCTGATTGGGCGAAATCTGAACGGGGCTGTCTGAGAGACACTAAAAACGAAATGAAGACAGAGAGACAAATAGGCAAAGGAGGGGGCAGTGGAGAAAGACAAAAGGGGAGGGGGGAGGGGGCACGGGCGTCCCCAGATTCATGGCTTTGACATCTGCGTCCTTCTCGACTCACTGCTCACAACCCATTTTTCACATCCCCCCCCACCCCACTCTCTCCAAACTCCCCCATTGGTTGCCTGTGAAAAAAGCAAAAGATGGTGTAGGGGGGGACATGGGACAAAACAGATCCGCTTTCCCTGGACTCTGAGCTGTGCCAGGCATGCAGGGACACATTTGAGGATGAAGAGGAGGTTAATGAAGTGGGGAGAATGAGGGTGCTGCTGTAACTCTCTGCTAATGTTGCTTAAACACACATCGAGCAGCAGTGCTGCAGTCCTGGACTAATAACTCACAACGACGTGCACACAGGAAAAATCAGGAAACAAACTTACGGGGAGAAGCTGATGAGTCTAATGTAACAGAAAAGCATTATTAGTGTCAAAACCCGAACCGTGTGTCATTAAGGTGCAGTGAAGCTGTACTTCAATACAAGATTTGCTAATAAAAAACCACCACCTCGGGCTTGTTTACCTCTGAAGAAAACAGAAACACACAGAGGAGGCACCACATAAAGGAACACCACCTGCCCAGCACAGTTCACCATGAATTAGCATTTTATGATCAAATATTATGGACCTCCAACTGACTAAATTTAATCATAGTTGTCCACTAAAAATTACAGCAACCACCAAGGACATGAAACTAGAAAGCCAGTGAAACCATCCAAACCATGTAGAGTGGCACGTCAGAGCTCCCCACGCTGTGACAAACGGCATATTCTTTTAACTGAAAAGATTAAAGCAGTCTATGTACAATATGGAAAAATCTAATATCACCAGCAAACAATGAATAGTCACTGTTTATTAGAGCTGCAATGATTAGTCCATCATAAAAATTTGTCAGCGCAAAATCTTATAGTTGACGTGTCGTTAATTTTAAAGTTTAGGGACATGCCACAGAAATGTTGCGTTGTAACTGTGATGCACTTCCAGAACTGCTGCGGGCAGTAGCGCTTCTGCTGTCCAGCATGTGTGAGCAATTTGCTGCACGGAAAGATAAAGACAGAGAAGAGGAGCTAAAGAAAGTGAGACTCAACTTTTAAAGTAAGGGAATATTTTACTGAAAATAAAGAAACAAAACAAGTAAAACGCAGACCCTGCAAAGCAGACTTATTTTATCATGGCAGCACTACAGTGATGCATGAGCATCTGAAACGGACACACCCGCAGCCGCCACGTTTACTGCTGCTCCTGCCTGGTAAGTTTTGGCGAGTAAAGAAAGTTAGCGCTGCTTATTTTCAGTGGCCAACTGTTTGATGTGGCTTTACTGTTAGGACACGCTGTCAGGGATGGCAATTTTCCACTGATCCGCGGATTTCTGCCGATTTATTTTCAAATTGATCATTTCTGTGAATCGTCTAAATCCGTTGAGAAAATTTTAGGGGGGGTAAGGTACCTTATTGTTACCGATTTTAGCGAAAATCAACACGATTACATAAGCGCTCGGCGCTTCCCCGGGTCAAATCTCCCGCGATAACCCGGATGTACTCAAGCTACTGCTGTATTGTAAACAGCCCTGCGATTGGATAGTTGCAAACGATTGGACCAATCAAATGGCTCGTTGTATGCTCTGTCAAAAATTCATGGCGGCTTGTTCTCAGGGATGTGATTTTTCCGGTAATTCACCGAATTCCACTTTATTTTATCTTCCAGGAAGATAAAGTACGTTAAGTACGTTAGCGGCTTGTGGTCCACAAACGCAGTGAAGGTGCGCCCTTTCACGCAGAACTGGAAGTGGCGTATGGCCAGGTGGAGAGCCATTAACTCTCTGTCGAACACGCTGTATTTACGCTCACTGTCATGCAAAGACCTGCTAAAAAAAAAGGTGAGCGGCTGCCAAGAACCGGCAACGCATTGCCCCACGACGGCCGCTATGCCCATGTCCGAGGCGTCGGTAGTGAGCGCTGTTTTAACCTCAGAACGCCTGCTCCCGTTCAGAAGTCCAGTCGACTCTGTCCACCGGTTTCCGTTTCTTGAGCGTGGCGTACAACGGCTGTATGAGCTGGGCTGCGCAGGGGAGGGAACGGTTCTAAAAGTTAACCATCCCCAAAAACTCCCGCAGCGCCCTGACATTGATGTTGAGGAGAAAAAAATAGCAAAACAATTTAGTTAGATTACTTTTATGATTCCAAACAGTTTGAAATTGACAGTGCACAGTGGACATTGACTCATAACTTTTGAATATTTCTAAGACTTGGCTGCATCAGTGATTGTGCAAAATGAACTGCTCAAGACTCAATGGAGATTGAAACTGGTGATCTGAAATGAATGCTGAAATTATAAAAAGTAGTGGTATGTTGGAATTTTATTTCTATTATGGAATAGATTAAATTAACTGATTTTGATTTGATCAAGCGTTAAAGCATGTGATGGATAATGCTTGTTGGAATATTTTAGGAATGCTATCTTCTTGGAACATAAGTCAATATTATACAGTAATAAGTGGCATTCAGCTGTTTGTTTTATGTCATTTAAGCACAGTTCTGGTACTTAAAAATCATAAAAACCCAGGAGCTACGGGGGGCTTTGCCCCCCTTGCCCCCCCCACCAGGCCTCTGCCCCGGACCCCACTGGGGTACTGCGTCCCCGAGACCCCCTGCTAAATTTTCAGATAATTTCCCCAACCCCAAATCACATCACTGGTTCATGTTGGAATTCTGAGCTTTCGGTATCGTTTTCAGCGGAATTATGAGATTTTTTATAGAAGGATCAGGAGTCATCAGTGCTAGAAATAGACAAAAGTGTCAAAAATAAGTTCCGATGGAATTGGCTTGAGAGAAAAGTGACGGTAAAGGTGAAAATTGGCTCAAAGTTCGACGAGGTAACAGAAGCACTCAGACAATTCCTGAAGAAACCAGAAAAGGAGATGAAGTTCAAAGTTCAGAGACTGACACAGCTTGCTGCCAAAAGGAAGAAAGTTTCACATTAGAAGTGACTTGGTGACCAGTGTAAATAGTGTAATAAACTCTTACAGAACTGTTAAATATGTTGGACTAAAGACAGTGAGACAACATTGAAGAAAAAGTAAGTTAACTTTTCATTAAGTTTAATGATTTATCTAAGTCTAGTATTTCATTTTTTTAATCATTTTTTTCAGTCTAAATTACTTCTGTTTTACTGAAAACCTCCCAGCTTCAGGGGGGCTGCGCCCCCCGGCACCCCATAAGTCAATCGACCAAATTAGATTTCAGCTGAAATCAGAATTTCCTGTTGCCATCCCTGGCTGTTTATGTTAGCTTAGCTGTTTGACAGTCAGCTCTCTTGGAGGATGGCGGCTGAGGGCTGAGCTGTTCCAGTCACGGCTAACGTGCTGAATGCAGAAAATGACTGAATTACAGGAGGAGCTCTCTTTTTCGGCTCTGTTAAAATTAGCCCTCATTCTGAAGATTAGTGCACCCGAGTTAATTAGAATACCATGCCTTATATAAGGTGTGACACCTCTACTTCTAAGCCACCTCTAACTCTCATAACAGGGAGGTTGGGGTTCAGGTCCTGGCTGGATCAGGCCAAAGACCATATAAAAATGTAACTTCCTGCCATCCAGCTTGGTGCTCAGCAAAAAATGGAACCAAGGAGGGAAATGTGGGCAGCAGTGGCTCAGGAGGTAGAGTGGGTCATTCAATAACTGGAGAGTTGGTGGTTCCAATCCCGCTCTCCCCAGACGTCCTGCCGTTGTGTCCCTGGACAACACACTTTACCCACCTTGCCTCCAGTGTCCATGACACTGGGTATGAATGTGCATAAATGTTCAGTAGTGGTTGGAGAGGCCATAGGCGCAGACTGGCAGCCATGTTTCTGTCAGTCTGCCCCAGGGCAGCTGTGGCTACAGAAGTAGCTTACCACTATCAGTGTCTGTTTGGAGTGAATGAATAATGGACTCATTGTAAGCACTTTAAAGTGCTGATGACACGCTTTTGACATTTTTTTAGCATGTTGTGTAAACCCAAAAGTCATTGTCGATGATCAATATAATATTTACAACAGCGCCTGCATAAACTAGTTATCATCAAAAAACAGCAGCCGCTGATTGGACTGTGGTGCCGCCTACCAAATTAAGGGAGGCACCCCCATGACGTAAGTGGGAGAATGGACTCTGGTGTTGTTGTCTGGAATGACAGCAAGCAGCTTTGTAGCTCACAGTTTCTCTGGTTTCTTGTTTTAATTTTACAGCTGTGCCTTCGCGTTGTGTTGCAGGCTTAGATAAACAGCAGGCCGTGAAAGACCACATCACACGCTTCAGCTCCAACTGTCATAAGCCTACTCGTGCGCTTTTATGCAGGAGGAGTGCACGAGGAGGGGAAGGATTAATGGATTTACGCGCAGCTTTGACCTACTTTCTGATCGCATGCTGACATCTCGCCGGTCCGGCCACGTCCCCTCTCTCATTATCACCAGCTGATTCAAACTCCTGCTGATCATGTTTCCCGGTCCTCGCCCAAGCACTTCTCATCACACCATCATCAGCAGTGCATGTCCTTCGCGGCCCGTTTGCCAGTTATGCACTGATGGTCCATAGTATTGTCATCTGTGCTGTTTGTCTGCCAGTGTTTTCAGCACTCTCACAATGTGTTAGTCACTCCATGTTCGCCGTGGTTCTCCTCTCATTCATTCTCTGGGCGATGCCGGCCCCCGAACACCATCAGCAAGTGTGTTTGGGTTTCTTGTACGTCTTCACCTTTCAGGGAATTGTCTGTCTTTCTGTATTAAATGTGCTGTGGTGAACCCTGCACACAAATCCTTGTTATTTCATTCTCCCTCGCCCTGCCCTACGTAAGAGCGCACGGAGGGTCATGATGAATGGATTTACGCGCAGGATTCACCACAGCACATGTACTTCCCAAAAGGTGAAGACCCACAAAAATAAACATAAACACCCACAGTTGGTGTTCGGGGCCGACATCGCCCAGCAAACATGGAGAGGAGACATAACCACGGTTGCGCCCCAGGGCCGACATCGCTTCAAGGGGCACAACAGAACCACGGCTGTGTGGAGTGGCTAACACGTCATGATAGCGCTGGCAACACTGGCTGGCTGACAACACGGTAGATGATGCACACAAACCATGAACAGTTGACTGTCAAAGATAGAGGGGGCATGTGCTTGGACTGGCGAATCTTGGGCAGTGCCCACCTGAAAGTGGCTCAGAACGCACATAAAACACATGTACAAAACAAAAACAACAAAAACTCAAAATATAATCCATAATAAACCCGATGCCTGAGCCACAGAGAATAGACTGCTATGATTTTATTGAAAAATCGGGTTTAAATAAATTATATTTATGAACAAATAATTTGTTGCAATATCTGTAACAAAAGCATAACACTCAGTGTTCCCCTGCCGTGTGTTTGTCACTGCTGCTGCGGCGGCGGGCATGTGTGCCTCTCCACCGTCACTCTCTGAGTCTGACTCGCTAGGCACGATGCCCGCTTGGCACGGCTCAAACCTATACGGTCTGATACCCCCAGATTCTTCATTGTCATCCCATTCTTCGGAACTATAATCGTCTGAAGATTGGACAACACAAACCAATTCCAGACTACATGTGCTGGAACCATCGTGGATGTTTTCAGCTGCTTCCATCCTGTGTGTACAATGGGCAGCCAAGAGCTGTGTTCTGTCGATAACGTGACTACATGGCCATGGGGTTTTCCAGACACTGACGTAATTGGTGACGTGGCGCTCATGAAAACACTGGATATTCGCGTGAAAAAAAGCTTGTTTGACTTAGAACTGCACAGACCAAACTATTTCGTCATATTGTATTATGTGTTGAAAAATTAGAGAAGTCAAGAACGTGTCATCAGCACTTTAAGATGTCATTTACCATGTGAAGCACCATATAAATCTAATCTATCATCATTATTATTGTTATTATAAGGTGCTATACGTTTTTATCTTAAGACAGAGACTGGGTGTGCAGACTTAAGCAGAGGCTATTTTTTGCTTCTGCACTTTACCTTTTTGTTCAAGACTGTGCTTTGAATTTCTATCAATTGTTTGGCTAAAAATAAAAATACATTTCAGTAAGCCGTTGAGGTTCAGTTTCAAATTTGTGTTTCATGGGTCATTTTATTTAGCTCTGGAAACTTCTTATAAAATGTTATATTAATGCAGAGACTGACAACCAGCTGATTTTCACATGTGTGCAGGCTTAGACAGGTGAGGTGAAACATGCACTAGAGCCCCAAACAAGAGCCGTGCCAACAGGAAGCAGAAACAGACATGAACAAAATAATCAGTCGTTAGATTAGTCGACTAACAAAACAATTGTTATTTCATAGATACTGAATGAATGAATGAATGAATGAATGATGGTATGTGTCCACCTAGGTGTGCATTCTCACACTTCCCATTCATTGTGCATGTAGCACTCCTGGCATACACCGTGGTAGCGTGGCATCAAGAATCGCAAGGCCTGATCCAGTCCCCATTACACAATGAGGAGTGGGTCTGTGGAACCGATCACTTCTTGGAGCTCAAGCTGAACTTTTAAAACTGCGATTCTTAGTAAAAAGTGAACACATATTCAGCAATGGGCAGCTCAGTGGAACAGTGGTTAGCACTGTGGCAGCACAGCAATAGGGTCACGGGATCAATCCCACCCCCTGACTATTGTGACCCTTCTGTGTGGAGTTTGCATGTTCTCCCCGTGTCTGCGTGGGTTTACTCCGGGTACTCCTGTTTCCTCCCACAGGCCAAAGACATGCAGGTTAGGTTAATTGGCATCAAACTGGGGATTCTAAATTGTCCTTAGGTGTGACTGTGAGAGTGAATGGTTGTCTGTCTCTCTGTGTTGGCCCTGCGATGCACTGGCGATCTGTCCAGGGTGGACCCTGCCTCTCGCCCAAAGACATTGGGATGGGCCCCAGCCCCCCCGCGACTCGAAAAGGACTAATCGGTAGAAGATGAATGGATGGATGAATGAGTATTCAGCAACTACACATTTATTTCTCGCCTCGACCATTTTCAGAATAACTTGTCACTGTTCACTGTTGAAGACACAGGTGAAAGCTTAACGTCCAGATGAGTTGTGAACAGACGAGAAAGCTCACCCACCAGGAGTTGCGTCAACCAATGATGTGCATGCTGCGCAGGTCAGGAAGGGCAGAGCAGGTCGAGGTGGACAGAAGAAGCACCTCAAACTGCACTTTTGTAGCCAAAAATACTTCTTAAACACTGGCTGAAGTTCTCTGACCAGGCAAGACTGTGGGTGACACTTGCAGTGCAGTTTGCAGCTCCACAGTACTGACTAGTGTGACTCTCATCTGGTTACACCCCTTTCACGCTCCCGACAGATCCCAATGTGGAGGAGGCGGGGGAACCTTCTGTCAACAGATACATACAGCAGGGAAAATAAGTACTGAGCATGTCAACATTTTTCTCATTTAACATATTTCTGATGGAGTCATTGACCTGAAATTTTCACCAGATATCAGTAACAACCCAAGTAATCCATATTTACAAAGAACTCAAGGCAATTGTGTTCACAAAACAAGTTATATTTAATAAAGTGGAATGACACCAGGAATAAGTATTGAACACCCTTGGTGAAATTCATGTAATACTGAATTCACTGTAATTTCCCAGTTTGGGATCAATAAAGTACATCTATCTATATTTAGTAGAAAAGCCCTTGTTAGTAATAACAGCTTCCAGAAACCTCCTGTATGGAGAAACTAGGTGCAGGCATTGCTCAGGAGTGATTTTAGCCCATTCTTCCACACAAACTGTCTTCAAATCTTGAAGGTTCTGTGGGTGTCTTCCATGAACTTTGAGCTTCAGTTTGTTCCATAGATTTTCAATTGGATTCAGGTCAGGTGACTGACTGGGCCATTCTAGCAGCTTTATTTTCCTTCTCTGGAGCCAGTTGAGAGTTTCCTTGGCTGTGTGTTTGGGATCACTGTCTTGCTGAAATGTCCACCCTTGTTTCATCTTCAGTATATTGGCAGATGGCAACATGTTCTTATCAAGGATGTCTCTGTACATTTGTACATTCATCTTTCCTTCAATTACAGTGCATCATGAAAGTCTTCACAGCGCTTCACTTTTTCCACATTTTGTTATGTTACAGCCTTATTCCAAAAGGGATTAAATTCATTGTTTTTCCTCAAAATTCTACACACAATACTCCATAATGACAACATGAAAAAAAGTTTTTTTGAGATTTTTGAAAATTTATTAAAAATAAAAAACTAAGAAATCACATGTACATAAGTATTCACACCCTTTGCCATGAAGCTCAAAACTGAGCTCAGGTCCATCCTGTTTCCACTGATCCTCCTTGAGATGTTTCTACAGCTTCATTGGAGTCCACCTGTGGTAAATTCAGTTGATTGGACATGATGTGGAAAGACACACACCTGTCTATATAAGGTCCCATAGTTGACAGTGCATGTCAGAGCACAAACCAAGCATGAAGTCAAAGGAATTGTCTGTAGACCTCCGAGACAGGATTGTCTAGAGGCACAAATCTGGGGAAGGGTACAGAAACATTTCTGCTGCTTTGAAGGTCCCAATGAACACAGTGGCCTCCATCATCTGTAAATGGAAGAAGTTTGGAACCACCAGGAATCTTCCTAGAGCTGGCTGGACGTCTAAACTGAGCAATCGGAGAAGAAGGGCCTTAATCAGGGAGGTGACCAAGAACCTGATGGTCACTCTGTCAGAGCTCCAGCATGTCATATTGACCGGACAAGCAGCCTGAATGCAAAGTGCAATCACCAAAAGAACACACACAGAGAACTTTTGACCATTTATTGAATTTTCAAAAACCGCCACTTGAGGAAAAAGTCAGTCACTCGCTAGAGGAGCAGCAACCTGCAGAGGATGAGACGAGGCTGATTAGTGAAGAATGGAGGGGGAATATGGAAGTCTAATTTATACCACTTACGTGGGAGGAGAGGAGTGACCGGCACAGAACCCAGTGAAGGAGAGGAACCAGCAGGTTGGAACTGCTGGTGATGGAATGAGTCGTGGAGTCTGACCGGGTGGAGTAGATGAGGTGCATAGTGGAGGAGCAACAGGCTGACGAGCACACCAAATCCCTGAAGACACACCGCTACTTTGGCAGCAACCCAAATGAGCCAGCGTTGAATCATGAAGAGCACTTCTTTATAAACGCTGGCCCAGCAGGAAATAGCAGGTGTGTCTGATGAGGAGCCAGGTGAACAGAAAGGAGGGGGCGAGCGCTTGCCAGCACATGACACAGCGTTCCTCTGTGGAGAGAGGAGAACCTCCCAGAAGGACAACCATCTCTGCAGCAATCCACCAATCAGGCCTGTATGGTAGAGTGGCCAGATGGAAGCCACTCCCTTAGTAAAAGGCACATGGCAGCCCACCTGGAGTTTGCCAAAAGGCAGCTGAAGGACTCTCAGACCATGAGAAACAAAATTCTCTGGTCTGACAAGACAAGGATTGAACTCTTAGGCGTGAATGCCAGGCGTCATGTTTGGAGGAAACAAGGCACCACTCATCACCAGTCCAATGGTGGTGGCAGCATCATGCTGTGGGGATGTTTTTCAGTAGCAGGAACTGGGAGACTAGTCAGGATAGAGGGGAAGATGAATGCAGCAATGTACAGAGACATCCTGGATGAAAACCTGCTCCAGAGTGCTTTTGACCTCAGACAGCGCGACGGTTCATCTTTCAGCAGGACGATGACCCTAAGCACACAGCCAAGATATCAAAGGAGTGGCTTCAGGACAACTCTGTGAATGTCCTTGAGTGGCCCAGCCAGAGCCCAGACTTGAATCCAATTGAACATCTCTGGAGAGATCCGAAAATGGCTGTGCATCGACACCTCCCATCCAACCTGATGGAGCTTGAGAGGTGCTGCGAAGAGGAATGGGAGAAACTGCCCAAAGATAGGTGTGCCAAGCTTGTGGCATCATATTCAAAAAGACTGGAGGCTGTAAATTGCTGCCAAAGGTGCATCAACAAAGAATCAACAAAGAATTGAGCAAAGGCTGTGAACAGTTATGTACTGTACATGTGATTTCTTAGTAAATTTGAAAAACTCTCAAAAAAACTTTTTTCACAGTCATTATGAGGTGTTGTGTGTAGAATTTTGAGGAACAAAATGAATTTAATCCCTTTTGGAATAAGGCTGTAATATAACAAAATGTGGAAAAAGTGAAGTGCTTTGAATACTTTCCGGATGCTCTGTATATGAAGTCTGCCTGTACCATGTGCTGAAAACACCCCCACACCATGACGGGATGTGCAGTGCCATTTCTCCTCCAAACATGATGTGTGTTGTGGCATCCAAAAAGTTCAATTTTGGTCTCATCTGACAAGACTAGATTCTCCCAGTATTTTACTGGTTTGCCCAAATGCTATGCAGCAAACTTTCAACGAGCTTCCACAAGCTTTTTTTTCAGCAATGGAGTCTTGTGAGGTGTGCGGGCATAGAGCCCGTGTCAGTCGAGTGCATTACTTATTGTTTTCTTTGAAACAGCAGTACCTGCTAACTCCAGGTCTTTCTGGAGCTCTCCAAGAGTGGTCTTTGGCTCTTGGATAACGCTTCTGATAATTTTTTTCTTTCCACTTTCAAATGATTGCTCCAACAGTGCTCAATGGAACATTGAGCAGTATAGAAATGCGCCTGTAACCAATGCCATCATTATGTTTTGCAACAATAAGGTTGCAAAGGTCTGGAGAGAGCTCTGACAACATGATACTCACAGACCTTTTTAAAGGCTATCAGGCAGAACTTAATCGGCTGAAATTAATTTGCGCTGATGGGGGATGGCATGGCTTCCTAAATTCTGATGGATTTCAGCTGATTTCTTGGCTTTCTATGCCTTTTTGCTGCTCTTTTTCTTCATGTGTTCAATACTTATTCCCTGTGCCATTCCACTTTATTAAATATAACTTGTTTTGTGAACACAGCTGCCTTGACTTCTTTGTATGTATAGATTACTTGGGTTGTTACTGATCTCTGGTGAAAATCTCAGGTCAGTGGCTCCATCAGAAATATGTTTAATGAGAAAATGTGTCACGATCTGAGCATGGGGGAATTTCACCGTGCTCTGTTTCTTTGCCTTTTGTTTTTTCATATTTGTATAATGTTGTATTTTGGAGTTTGATACCTGTTATGCTATCTCTAGTTTGTTTTCTCATATTCGGTATTGTTTCTTTATATGATTTATTTTCCTGTTTACATTCAGTATAGTTTTGTTATTTACATATTTGGGTTTATTTGTCCTTATTTGTTTCCACTTTATTTTTGCCAGTGTCTTCTCTTTCTTTCTCTCTTGGGGGTTGCAGTGGTCAGGGGCACTTCCAGGTTTTTTCCCTGGTTGTGGGCAGTGCTCCTGTCAAACTGTCAGCCCCGTCTCCTCTCCTCACGACTCACAGCTGATTGTCATTTTCTCCCCAGCCCGCTCATGTGATTCACACCGGTTACTATTTGCGTTCAATTGTTTTTGGCCCTATTTAAGGGCAGTTATTCCTTTCTTACTTGCTGGTGTTTTGTATGAAGAATTGCTGTGCCAGAACCCTGTCCCCGTTCTGGCATATCCTTTGTTTCCGTGTTCTCTGCTGTGCTCGTAAGTTTTGCTTCATGCACCTTTTGGATTTTTGTGTTTGTACATTATTTGGATTTTTGTTTTTTGTTAATAAATTTCACGAACTGCAGTCAAGCGCATGGGCCTCTCCTCTCTGCCCCGAGGGGCAATTCATGGCAAAATGTTGACGTGTTCAATACTTCCTTTTCCCTGCTGTAGGTGCACATGTAGCATAACTCACTTAGGCCTTCCACCCCTCCTGGGGCATAGGCCATCAACAGCAGTCCTCCAGCGTCCCCACATGTAGCATAAGGCATGTGCAAAAATCTGGGCACCCTACACCTAATTAACTGAACATACTAATTTAAAAAAATCACCCAAATATGCTATTTGCAAAAGAGTGGACAACTTCTTCCATACAACTCTAGCTGCCGTGACTGAAGTTTGAGGGAAAAAAAAACATGAAAAGTTACAGTATTGCATTTCAAAAATACCCACATAGCAAAATTGACATTTGGCCCACATGCCACAAAGAAGGACAGCCCATTGGTGGCCCAGATCTGGTTTGCAAGCCACCTCTGGCAAACCAGATCTGGGCCACCAAAGGGCTGTCATTCCTCACAGCATGTGGGCCGAGTGCAACTGCACTGTGTGGGCCAGAACCGGGCCAGTCTAGTTTTGCTATGTGGGTAGTTATTCGTCACTGCCTGTGTGCTATATCATTTATTAATATGTCAAAATTAAAGTACTCATGAAGTCCTTTGGGAATACTCAACAGGGCGGCAGTCGCTTCTGGAATTACTGCTTCACACATAACATGCACCAATTTGATTGACCTGCATCTAAGTAATTATAAGAGCTGAAAAGACAAGAGGTGCAATTATGGAAAAATAAAAACCATTTTGTAAAGTCACTGATACATGAAAACAATTCAGAAAATAAGCAAGCTATATTTGTCTTACAGCAGTTAGCAAGGCAATACAAAATAAGGTGAACTGAAAGTCCTGAGCACTATTTTTTTTAAAATCTTATTTAACAAGACTTTAATTTTTTTAACTTCCCGTATACAGTGGTCCATTTCAAGCATCCCCTGTAGGATCACTGAGAGATAAAGGCTTGTGACGAACCGTATGCCATCCTCTGACCTGTAACGTTTTGTCTCACACAGGTCAAACCTTCGTCTGTCCAATCTCTCTGACTAACACATCAGTCCCTATGGGCACTGTCATTCTGGCTGCACCACCGTGTGTGTGCCTGTGCATGTCTGTGTGTCAGGGTGTGACCTTTCTCTTATGTCCCAAGGAGCTACTAAAGGCACTCTGGTGGAACCGTTCCTTAGCTGGGTCACATTTGGCACAAATCATTAAATGTGGACTGCAGCAGGAGACAGAATGACCAAAAAAAAATGTCTTTCCATATGTGTCACGCAGTCTTGGTGCATAACAGGTTTAATAGTGTGACCCCGATTCTGGAGAAGTTGGGACGTTGTCCATCCATCCATCCATCCATCCATCCATCCATCTTCTACCGCTTCTCCGGAGGTCTGGGTCACGGAGGCAGCAGATCAAACAGAGAAGCCCAGACTTTCCTCTCCCTAGCCACCTGCTCCAGCTCTTCAGGGAGGATACCAAGGCGTTCCCAGACCAGCTGGGAGACATAGCCTCTCCAGCGAGTCCTGGGTCTGCCCCGGGGTCTCCCCCCAGAGGGACGTGCCTGAAACACCTCAAGTGGGAGGTGTCCAGGAGGCATCCTGATCAGATGCCCAAACCACCTCAACTGAGGAAAAGCGTTTCTACTCTGAGCCTCTCCCGGATGACTGAGCTCCTCACCCTATCTCTGAGGGTGAGTCCAGCAATCCTACGAACAAAGCTCATTTCAGCCACTTGTATCTGCGATCTCGTTCTTTCGGTCATTACCCAAAGCTCATGACCATAGGTGAGAGTAGGAATATAGATTGACTGGTAAATCAACAGCTTTGCCTAAGAACTCAGCTCCCTCTTCACCACAACAGACCGATACAACGTCCACATCACTGCAGATGCTGCTCCAATCCGTCTGTCAATCTTCTGCTCCATTCTCCCCCCACTCGTGAATAAGACCCCAAGATACTTAAACTCCTCCACTTGGGGCAGGAGCCTGTCCCCAACCCGGAGAGGACAATCCACCTTTTTCCAGCTGAGGACCAGGACCAAGTTGGGACGTTGAGTTAAATGTAAACAAAACAACATACAATGATTTAAAAATCATTTTTATTTATTTAAATTCATTTGAATACACTACAAAGACAAGATATTTAATGTTCACACTGATAAACTTTATTAGTTTTTTGCACTCACTCACTCACTCATTGTTGTGAATGCCTGCAGCACGTTCCAAAAAAGCTGGGACAGGGTCATGTTTACCACTGTGTTATATCACCTTTCCTTTTAACAACACTCAATAAGCGTTTAGGAACTGAGGACACTAACTGTTGAAGCTCTGTAGATGGAATTCTTTCCCATTCTTATCTGATGTTGTTGTTTGGAACTGTACTAATTTTCAGTTTTGGCTGCACGGTGGCGCAGTGGTTAGCACTGCGGCAGCACAGTTTACCCTTGGCCGGGGGATTGTGGGGATTGTGGGATCGTGGGTTCGATCCCAGCCCCCGACCAACAGTGATCTGTGTGGAGTTTGCATGTTCTCCCCGTGTTGCGTGGGTTTACTCCGGGATTTCTCCGGTTTCCTCCCACATGCCAAAAACATGCATGTTAGGTTAATTGGCTGTTCTAAATTGTCCCTTGATATCTGTTTCCTATAGGCCCTTAGAATAGAGGGTTAGTATTAATGAAAGCGCTTTGAGTGGTCTTTGTGACTAGAAAAGCGCTATATAAGTGCAGGTTAGTTAGTTAGTTAGTTAGTTAGTGATGTACGACTTCAGCGATCAACAGTCCGGGGTCACCAATGTCATATTTTGTGTTTCATAATGCGCCACACATTTTCAATGGGAGACAGGTCTGGACTGCAGGGAGGCCAGTCTAGTACCCACACTGTTTTACAACAAAGCCACACTGTTGTGCTACCCTTAACTTAATATTTTGTTGCACAACCTTTTGAGGCAATCACTGCAATCAAACCATTTCTGTAACTGTCAATGAGACTTCTGCACCTCTCAGCAGGTATTTTGGCCCATTCCTCATGAGCAAACTGCTTCAGTTGTCTCAGGTTTGAAGGGTGCCTTCTCCAGACGGCATGTTTCAGCTCCTTCCACAGATGTTCAATAGGATTTAGATTAGGGCTCATAGAAGGCCACTTTAGAATAGTCCAATGTTTGGCTCTTAGCCATTCTTGGGTGTTTTTAGCTGTGTTTTGGGTCACTGTCCTGTTGCAAGACCCATGACCTGCGACTGAGACCAAGCTGTCTGACACTGGGCAGCACATTTCTCTCTAGAATACCTTGATAGTCTTGAGATTTCATTGTACCCTGCACACATTCAAGACACCCTGTGCCAGATGCAGCAAAGCAGCCCCAGAACATAACAGAACCTCCTCCATGTTTCACAGTAGGAACAGTGCTCTTTTCTTGCTATGCTTCATTTTTGCGTCTGTGAACATAGAGCTGATGTGCCTTGCCAAAAAGTTCCAGTTTTGTCTCGTCTGTCCATAGGACATTCTCCCGGAAGCTTTGTGGCTTGTCAACATGCAGTTTGGCAAATTCCAGTCTGGCTTTTTTATGATTTGTTTTCAACAGTGGTGTCCTCCTTGGTTGTCTCCCATGAAGTCCACTATGGCTCAAACAATGATGGATGGTGCGATCTGACACTGATGTACCTTGACCTTGGAGTTCTGGGTTCTTGTTCTGGGTTCTTTTGTTACCATTCGTATTATCCGTCTCCTCCTGTGGCCACGTCCAGGGAGGTTGGCTACAGTCCCGTGGATCTTAAATTTCTGATACGTGCAACTGTAGTCACAGGAACATCAAGCTGCTTGGAGATGGTCTTATAGCCTTTACCTTTAACATGCTTGTCTATAATTTTCTTTCGAATCTCCTGAGACAACTCTCTCCTTTGCTTCCTCTGGTCCATGTTTAGTGTGATACACACCATGTCACCAAATAGCACAGTGACTACTTGTCACCCTTTAAATAGGCCGACTGACTGATTACAAGTTTGTAGACACCTGTGATGTTAATTAGAGGACACATCTTGGTTGAACATGTCCCTATGGTCACATTATTTTCAATCTTTTCTAGGGGTACCATCATTTGTGTCCAGGCCTGTTTCATGAGTTTGTTTTTTAAAGTAATTCTGTTGAACCACAATTCAAAAGCATTGTCTGATTTTCATTGGTTAATCTTCATAGAATTTTTATTTATTACCACTTTTGTCAGATTGAAGTTTTTTCAGTGACCATTGTGGGTTTTTCTTTCATTAACAGAGGGGCACCAACAATTTTGTCCATGTGTGTAGCTTTGCATGATAGAGTTTTAACTTGCACTTGTAGATGTAGCAACGAACTGTGTTAATTGACAATGGTTTTCCAAAGTGTTCCTGATCCCACATGGTAATATCCTTTACAGAAAGATATCTGGTTTTTAATGCAGTGCCACCTGAGGGATCAAAGATCACAGGCATTCAATGTTGGTTTTCAGCCTTGCCGCTTATGTGCAGAAATTTCTTGATTCTGTGAACCTTTTGATGAAATTATGGACTGTAGATGATAAAATCCCTAAATTCCTTGCATTTGTACATTGAGAAACATTGTTCTCAAACTGTCAGGCTGTTTGCCCAAACAGTTGTTGACAAAGTGGTGAACCTTGCCTGTGAACGACTGAGTCTTTCAGGGATGCTCCTTTTATACCATAATACTCACCTGTTTCCACTTAACCCGTTCACCTGTGGAATGTTCCAGAAAGTGTTTTTTTTTTTTTTTTTTAAGCATTCCTCAACTTTCCCAGTCTTTCCTTGCCCCTGTCCCAGCTTTTTTGGAACATGTTGCAAGGCATCAAATTCACAATGAGTAAATATTTGCCAAAAAAACCCCCCAACAAAACAATAAAGTTTATTGGTTTGAACTATAACTATCTTATCTTAGTAGTGTGTTCATTTGAATATAAGTTGGGGGTTTTTTGGGGGGGGGGGCAAATGGCAGAGGCAATTACTTTTTAAATAATTTAAAAACTCCATTTTGTATTGACTTAGGTCATCTTTGTCCAATATTAACATTTCTTTGATGATCTGAAACATTTAAGTGTGACATACAGTGGGGCAAAAAAGTATTTAGTCAGCCACCAATTGTGCAAGTTCTCCCACTTTAAAAAAAAAAGTCTGTTACACAGAATAATTTCTTCCCATAAAACACCAATGAAGTTTAGATTTAGTAATTTCGAACACCCTCAGTGGTCCTCGTTTTTATACACGGGAAGAATTTTTGTTGATTCAGATTGCTTTAGAAAAGTCATATTATATTATTTACCACACTGCTACCAGTTATTTGCCCTCTTCCTGATTTCTTTTATTTTTGCATATACAGTGGGGCAAAAAAGTATTTAGTCAGCCACCAATTGTGCAAGTTCTCCCACTTAAAAGATGAGAGAGGTCTCCAATTTTCATCATAGGTATACCTCAACTATAAGAGACAAAATGAGAAAAACAAAAATCCAGAAAATCACATTGAAGGATTTTTAATGAATTAATTGGTAAATTCCTCTGTAAAATAAGTATTTGGTCACCTACAAACAAGCAAGATTTCTGGTTCTCACAGACATGTATTTGGTCACCTACAAACAAGCAAGATTTCTGGTTCTCACAGACATGTAACTTATTCTTTAAGAGGCTCCTCTGTCCTCCACTCATTACCTGTACTAATGGCACCTGTTTGAACTCATTATCAGTATAAAAGACACCTGTCCACAACCTCAAAACAGTCAGACTCCAAACTCCACTATGGCCAAGACCAAAGAGCTGTCAAAGGACACCAGAAACAAAATTGTAGACCTGCACCAGGCTGGAAAGACTGAATCTGCAATAGGTAAGCAGCTTGGTGTGAAGAAATCAACTGTGGGAGCAATTATTGGAAAATGGAAGACATACAAGACCACTGATAATCTCCCTCAATCTGGGCTCCACGCAAGATCTCACCCTATAGGGTCAAAATGATCACGAAAACGGTGAGCAAAAATCCCAGAACCACATGGGGGGACCTAGTGAATGACCTGCAGAGAGCTGGGACCAAAGTAACAAAGGCTACATCAGAAACACACTACGCCGCCAGGGACTCAAATCCTGCGGTGCCAGACGTGTCCCCCTGCTTAAGCCAGTACATGTCCAGGCCTGAAGTTTGCTAGAGAACATTTGGATGATCCAGAAGAGGATTGGGAGAATGTCATATGGTCAGATGAAACCAAAATAGAACTTTCTGGTAAAAACTCAACTTGTCATGTTTGGAGGAGAAAGAACACCATACCTACTGTGAAACATGGGGGTGGAAACATCATGCTTTGGGGCTGTTTTTCTGCAAAGGGACCAGGACGACTGATCCGTGTAAAGGAAAGAATGAATGGGGCCATGTATCGTGAGATTTTGAGTGAAAACCTCTTTCCATCAGCAAGGGCATTGAAGATGAAACGTGGCTGGGTCTTTCAGCATGACAATGATCCCAAACACACCGCCCAGGCAATGAAGGAGTGGCTTCGTAAGAAGCATTTCAAGGTCCTGGAGTGGCCTAGCCAGTCTCCAGATCTCAACCCCATAGAAAATCTTTGGAGGGAGTTGAAAGTCTGTGTTGCCCAGCGACAGCCCCAAAACATCACTGCTCTAGAGGAGATCTGCATGGAGGAATGGGCCAAAATACCAGCAACAGTGTGTGAAAACCTTGTGAAGACTTACAGAAAACTTTTGACCTCTGTCATTGCCAACAAAGGGAATATAACAAAGTATTGAGATGAACTTTTGTTATTGACCAAATACTTATTTTACAGAGGAATTTACCAATTAATTCATTAAAAATCCTTCATTGTGATTTTCTGGATTTTTTTTCTCATTTTGTCTCTCATAGTTGAGGTATACCTATAATGAAAATTGGAGACCTCTCTCATCTTTTAAGTGGGAGAACTTGCACAATTGGTGGCTGACTAAATACTTTTTTGCCCCACTGTATATGCAAAAATAAAAGAAATCAGGAAGAGGGCAAATAACTGGTAGCAGTGTGGTAAATAATATAATATGACTTTTCTAAAGCAATCTGAATCAACAAAAATTCTTCCCGTGTATAAAAACGAGGACCACTGAGGGTGTTCGAAATTACTAAATCTAAATTTCATTGGTGTTTTATGGGAAGAAATTATTCTGTGTAACAGACTTTTTTTTTTAAGACGCGTCTGATCAAAATCATAAGACTGGGGGGAAAATTGCAAGTATTTGCATTTGGCATTGGTGGATGGTAACCACCATGTTCCTCTGATCTAAATCCCTCTAAGAACTTATTGTTTGTTTGTTTGAGTTTAAAAGCAGTTTTCAATAAAGTACCTACTCTGTATTTTTTGTCTCTAGCTCCCGTTTCTTCTTTTTGCATTTTGAAGCTCTACCAACAACCTAGTTGCGATCCACCAGTGTGAATACTAATACTTGTAATTTTCCCCCGGTCTTAAGATTTTGATCAGGAGTGTGGTTTTCCTCTATTGCTTTCTGAAGGAAGGGTAGTAAGATCAAAATACTAATTTTCTTCGTAGTGTACTGCTTTATCTTTACTATTGACAGTTAATGTAATCATGCTGAAAACAGATTTGTAGATGAGATTGGCTTTTCTTTCTTTTTTTTGGGGGGGGGGGGGACTGATGAAAGTGCATTTTTCCTATGTCCCACAAACCATACATACGAAGCAATGGGTCATTTTGTTAACAGAGTAAAATCATAATACTGTGTATATTTTCATGGTTGTAGAAGGCCAAGCTTATGTTTCATTGGTAAAATCAACATGAGTCACACTGTAAAGAGTACTGAGAATGACTTCACTGTTGAGACCAGGCTTCGTAAGGCTCCAAGGACCAGTTACACCATCAGGCACGTCGGCAAGCAGGTGGGTAGGTGGTAGGTTGTTAGGTATATCAGATAGTTCAGATGGGCGGGTTGTTAAACAGATCGGTGGGTGGGTGGTTGGGTAGTTTGGATAAGTGGGTGAGCTTGGTGGATGGCAGGCTAGGTGGGTGAGAGGTCTGGTAGGTAGGCATGTGGGCTGGTTGGTTAGTTAGGGTTCTGGCGCAGATCAGAAGTGAACATTAGTAAGAGCAATAGTCCAATGATTATTCATACGAATGTATACCGTGTACGTGTGTGTTTTCTGCGTACTATAAAAAAGAGGTTCCATTAGAGGATGGTGTCTGTCGTCTCTCACTAGCCACAGTTACATGTGCAAAATTCCTTCAATCTGATTACAATTCAGATCAGAACTTTACTGTTTACATGGATCCTGGAAAAGATGATCCGATTAGGATGTGCGTTTCCATGTGTCACACGTTTGAACGGACTAAATCATTTTGACATGTGCACAATTATCCGACATTCCAGAAATAGTAGAAGAAGAAGCAATTTCCAATGTAAACAAACCCTGCTTCGTGTTTTTCTCTTTTTGAAATGGACCTGTACTGTGTTATTCAGACTGTACTTTTGCTTCTGCTGGTCCCCGTAATGAAGCTACAAGTGCATACTTCTGCATATGACGAACAGAGGGAGACAGCAGGACGATACAGACCAGTTTTGTTTTACTCCCACCATGTCTTCCGCTAGCTGCTGTAAAGGCGTAAATACGTCATGTTGACATGCAGCTGATGTACAGACATGCAAAGTAAACATATTTTCTACCCAAACTTCGGAATTAGTGTTTATATGCACACCAATTGGATCAACAATCGGCATAACCCACCCGTCTCAATCAGAAGGAAATTTTGATCCAAATGAGTGTGATCGGGTCAGAATATTCAGATTGACGTGTTTACATGAAGCATTTTTATTCCGATCAGGCTTTTAATCCGGTTACTTGTGTCCATGTAAACATGGCTACTGCCTCGTCTTAAGTCTGGTTAGTGCATCATTATGAGGTCTATTCTGAAAAGTAATTCTGAAGAAGTCTGACTTAGCGGTTAAAACTAGGTTTAGTTAAAGCTATGGTCACAAAGATTCTTGTGAACAATGGGTTTATAAGAATCTCCCAGTTCCTATGAATTCTGGAGTTCACAGACATTCATGGAGGGGAGCATAGTTTCTCACAGCTGCAGTTCAATTTGCAAGAGCAACTTGAGGCATTCTTGAGAAATGAGGTGCTTTTCTGTTGTACGATGGCCCTAGAGTTCTTATGTTCTTTGTAAGGGTGCCTTGGGACCTTCCTACAGCATACTTATTGCCATCTTACGAAAATTTTTGTGCAACTCACGGCACTCTCAAGTCACTGGTAGGAAGATCTTACAGCTTTTGGCATATTTTGTCAGCACAAATGTTGCACGAATGACGTACTTACGCTTTATGAGCACCTCACTACTGCCTTACGCATACTGTACGAATCTCCGTTTCCTATGACCACTGCAAGGGGCCCTCAAGAACAACTTAAGGTGTTCTTGAAGCATACTTTTGGCCAACATCTTGCGTAGTTCTTATATTGTTCCTACGGCATTTGTACGGTCTACAATGAGGGGTTTTTGTGGGCCGTTCACAGACATCTTGGACAAGACCATTGACCTGGCCACGAACTTACGAATGGTCTACGGACACTGGATTCTCCTACAGCTGCCTTAAGAAGGCTGTACGAAATGTCCAAAAATCATTTGTATGGTGTTCGCAGCCGTTCGTAAGGGTATTTGTGACCATAGCTTCAGACAATTTGATGCAACAAGCCCCTGAAGTGTCAAGTTGAGAAGTTTTCTTACTGAAAGAATTGTTTCAATGAATGTAACTGAATTATTTTTTCTGAATAAAATGTTTATATATTGAACTTAAAAATGTACAGAGATAGTTAAAACAAAAGTTTCACTTTAAGAATTTAATGCTTAAGTCATACTAAAATGCATTTGTGAATTTGTGTAAAACCTGACACACCTAGTTGGAAATATGAGAAAAAGTATAATCACTACCTACCACATGGCAATAGCCATATAGGACAGGTATTATGATTATTATATTCTTTCTGCTGACAGCTAAGTTTATATATTTGACCTGGTCAGAAAATACCCCAATACTGCTATTCTTAAGTTAGTGGATGCAGTGCATATAGTTATAGTTTATTTGTCAGGGACCATGTACAGAAAAAAACTTAAACACAGGGTAAAGTTGCTCTGTACCAGATTATAGCATTCTCACTTATTTCCATTTGTAGTCCCTGAGGCAGGCAAGAAAATTTGTTCTTTATATCACCAACATGCTGATTGTTAGAGCAGGCTTCAGATAATAAGGGCACATTTATCACTACACTTACACCAATAGCTCTTTATTTTCTAGCAATGAATTAAAATAATACACAAGATGTGACCTACCTGAGCCCCCATCAGCCAAATAGCTATCTCTGGCATAAAGCACAGAGTCCAGCATGGATTCAAACAGCAGAAAGTAGCCCTGGGAGGACAGGAAACACAAATTACTAGGCCAAGAATTCACAGATGATGTTTGCTGATGAAAAGGAAAACACAGCTTGTAATTCAGACTCAGTGAGTTTCTTGAATTAAACCTAACTATCGTGGAACGCTGAATCACGACTGAATCATGTGGTGAGCCAGTGTGGTGTCCCACACAGCTAAGGTTGACCTTGTGTTCTGCTCCAGAAGATGCCTCATTAACCGTGGAATTATTCCATTATATTTTGTCCACAGCTTGTTGGGATCGACCTGACTGGCAAAGGGTGCTGACAAATGGCTTTTTCTACCAACAAACCCTTCATCCAGAGGCTCGTCCAATCAGAAAAGCTTGTGCTGCAATGCTGGCCCCCCTTCAATATGTTATTTGTGATTGCATTATTTGGCAGGGTTCAAGCATATGATGGAGCATATCTCCATCTAGGGGATAGAATTAGTACAGGGCCATCTACTGTAAAGCTGTGACAACTCCTTTAGGATGAAAATGTCTCAAGTAAAGTTTAATTTGGTTCAGAATTAGGGTACAATGGTAACTCTACGTAGACACAAATAAAGCTGAGTGATTTTTATTGCTGGGGAGATGGGGACTTTTTGTGGACATTTTCAATAATTCTCTGAGAATTATGCTGTAACATGACCAAAATTTCAAGCATATATGGAACGTTGGTGTCCATGAATGCACAGAACATGATATCAATCCAAATACAAAAATCTGGTGCTTTCTGAGCACTTTCTAGGTTCGTGCTGTAACAAAGGCTGGTTGTTGCTACTTTGACACTTTTATGAATTGTTATAAACCACAACTCATAGGTTTAGAATTAGCAAGCCTTTATTATAGTGAAAAAATTAAATGTCAATAAAAAAAAACTGAACATTGTACTTTGAATAAAGTTATGGATTTGGACATTTCTTGACATTTCTGGTATCTATGAGACATGACAGCAGGTCTATACACTAATTTCAGTCCTGCTGAAGCAAAAACAAATGCTGGAAGTCTGTCATATACAGAAAGATGTCTGATATTGGCTTGTTTGCGAGTGTGAACATTTCTGGAATAGAAAATGGTTTGGAGGCTGTTTTGGCACCAGCATTGTCATACCTGCCAACTTTTAAAACCTGAAAAGCCTAGTAGCTAGCCAGGGTCCAGGGGGCGCAGGCCCCGGTAGGTCCAGGACAACGTCCTGGTGGGGGGTTCAGAGGGACGAAGCCCCCCGACGCCAAACAAATATTAGCATTAAATCAAGTTAAAATGTAATTGTGAAATGTTTGCACCGCCCAACATCAGGCAATCCTCAATCTAAAATGACTTAGGTAAGTATTGGAGACAAAAATATTCTGACTGAGACAACGCTGCCTGTAATTAGTTAGCTAATGCCCTGTCCACAACATGCGCTTATCTCCATTTCTATGGCCCCAGCCACACCTGATTTCTCATTTTCTTGTATGTTTATCACACTTACAGTAAATGCTTCAGATCATCAAACAAATTTAAATATTAGAAAAAGATAACACAAGTAAACACAAAATGCAGTTTTTAAATGAAGGTGTGTATTATTAAACCTACATGGCCCTGTGTGGAAAAAGTGATTGCACCCCCCCCCCCCCCCCCCGGTGAAAACATAAATTAACTGTGGTTTATCACATCTTTGGAAAGCTGAGTTCAATTTCTCTAGTCACACCCAGGCCTGATTACTGCCACACCTGTTCTCAATCAAGAAATCACTTAAAATAGGACCTGCCTGACAAAGTGAAGTAGACCAAAAGATCCTCAAAAGCTAGACATTATGCTATGATCCAAAGAAATTCAAGAACAAATGAGAAACAAAGAAACTGAAATCTATCCATCTGGAAAAGGTTCTAAAGCCATTTCTAAAACTTTGGGACTCCAGCAAACCATAGTGAGAGCCATTATCCACAAATGGCGAAAACATGTAACAGTGGTGAACCTTCCCAGGAGTGGCCCACTGACCAAAATTACCACAAGAGTGCAGCGACAACTCATCCAAGAGGTCTGACTGGACCTGGGCAAAAATGGCCTGCATGGCAGAGTTCCAAGAAGAAAACCACTGCTGAGCAAAAAGAACATAAAGGCTCATCACAGTTTTGCCAGAAAACATCTTGATGATCCCCAAGACTTTTGGGAAAATACTCCCTGTGTGTCCCATTACATCTGGCGTAAAAGTAATACAGCATTTCAGAAAAGAAACATCATACCAACAGTAAAATATGGTGGTGGTAGTGTGATGGTCTGGGGTTGTTTTGTTGCTTCAGGACCTGGAAGACTTGCTGTGATAAATGGAACCATGAATTCTGCTGTCTACCAAAAAATCCTGAAGGAGAACGTCTGGCCATCCGTTTGTGACCTCAAGCTGAAGCGCACTTGGGTTCTGCAGGACAATGATCCAAAACACACCAGCAAGTCCACCTCTGAATGGCTTAAGAAAAACAAAATGAAGACTTTGGAGTGGCCTAGTCAAAGTCCTGACCTGAATCCAATTGAGATACTGTGGCATGACCTTAAAAAGGTGGTTCATGCTCGAAAACCCTCCATTGTGGCTAAATTACAACAATTCTGCAAAGATGAGTGGGCCAAAATTCCTCCACAGCGCTGTAAGACTCATTGCCAGTTATTGCAAACGCTTGATTGCAGTTGTTGCTGCTAAGGGTGGCCTAACCAGTGATTAGGTTTGGGGGCAATCACTTTTTCACACAGAAGTTTGATTTTTTTTTCCTCTTAATAATAAACACCTTCATTTTATTTATTTATATATTTATTTACCTTTATATATATATAAATATATATATATATATATATATATATATATATATATATATATATATATATATATATTATTTACCTTTATATTTATTTTACCATTTATATTTACCTTCATATATTTATTCCATCCAGCTACAATGCTCTGCACTGTGTGTCTGTGTGTGTGTGTGTGTGTGTATATATATATTTTATAGTAATATGTACATATGTATATTAGCTGCTCTTGCTTGCTTGTTTTTTCTTGCCTTCTGATTGTTGCTCTGAGTGTTGCTATCCCTGTGCTGTTGCAATCCTGGAATTTCCCTGTTGTGGGACTAATAAAGGCTTATCTTATCTTATCTTATTTAAAAACTGCATTTTGTGTTTACTTGTGTTATCTTTGTCTAATATTTAAATTTGTTTGATGATCTGAAACATTTAAGTGTGACATACAAAAAAATGAGAAATCAGGAAGGGGGCAAACACTTTTCCACACCACTGTATAGGCAATTAAAATAGAATAGGCTTTATTGTTATTGTACAGTTGTGTAGTACAACGAAATTGTGGGAAATGGGGGGATCGAGGATGTCAATCCTCTGGTGTCCATTAAATTTCCTTTTCTCATTCTATTATGCTGATTATAAACCTGGAAGACAGAAAGTACCATCTTCATGTGGCATTTGGTATGACAGCCTGCCGGCTGTGATGCAGACACTCAACCACAAGGGAAGACCTTACAGTATGAATGTACAGTGTCTTGTGTTTCAGTCAGACTCATTCCTCCCTCAACAAGACCAGGTTCAAAACACTCAAGATTGTGACGGCAAAACATGAGACCCACTTATAACTAATGTCCTAATAAGTTAATGGACTAATGCTGTGATGTACAGTATATCCGGTGGATGATGCGGCTCCTCCATATCTGGTTTGGATTTACAATATAATTGCTTCTGATTTAGGAAAATTTATCATGAATGTACATATGCAAGTTGGAGTATTTCTCAGGACAGGAGAGAAAATACTCCAAGCATGTTGGTTCACTGCTTTGTCCCACATCAGAGTTGTATGGCAGAGATTTACATATTCAAGGCTTTACGATGATCTACTCTGTTAGCTCTTAGCATACACGGCTAATGTTTATCTCAGAGAACACTCGTAATGTTTTAAATTTTAGTGGTTAAGATTGATGCCAAAAAGCAAGTTAATACTAAAAAGACTTGTCTTGTTCTCAGGCTTATTCACTTTCATTTTTGACAACGTAAATGACAACAACAGTTTATCAACAGGTTTAAACAGTCAAAGACAACCACTTAGCTTGCAACCTCTTGTATATAATAATAATAATAATGATAGTAATAATAATAATAATAATAATAATAATAATAATAATAATAATAATAATAATAATAACAACAACACACACTTTTGGCTGCTCCCTAATCGGGGTCGCCACAGTAGCCCAAGGGTCCACATACTGATTTGGCAAGGATTTTATGCTGGATACCTGTCCTGATGCAACCCTCTTCCTGTACCCAGGCTTGGGACCAGCACAAGGAGTACAATGGTTTTGTGCTTTTAACACAGTTTCTATTTCCCATTCCATTTATGTTGAGCACCAAGCTGGAAGGTGGAAAGTATCACTGTTATGGTCTGTGTTGTGGGCGGAGGCTCTACCACTAGGCCACCTCTCTAAATAGTCCCTTGAGGATTTTGCAATGTTGTGATCACATCAATTCAACCAATCCCTGTCATTTCTGCATGACCTTACACCTTTGTCCAATCATTGCAACTTTCCAGCAATTTTGGACAATTGTAATTTTCCACAAATTTCCCCAATCAAATCTTCCCGTGGAGTGCTGAAACACGTACTTCAGTCTAACCAATCAAATGCATTCCTGCATTGGACTCTTATGTCCTTACTTCATTATTTACATGGAGATGCAGACACTTGACAGCGTCTCTCATTAAAATCACAACTAAAGACTGTCCTCAACAATTTCCAACGCTGACTGCATGCGCCAAAGTGCCCCAGGGACTGGTTGCTCCAGCGAGGAGGCCATGGCTGGGTTGCATCTCTCCAGGCGGTTGCACTGCTCCAGACACCTGCACGGGATGACCCAGAGACGGTGAGCCACTGCTCCTGACACCAAGACACGCGCACCCCCTGGGTAACCCTCGAGGAGCCTCTCCTCCTGATAAGACTCAAACTCATTTTAATAGAGACCCTAAGTCACGCCCCCCACTTCTGCCTATGGGACCTTATTTAAAAAAATCTCTCCATTGAAATGAATGGCAAGAGAGAAATTATCTTTTGATTCTGACCAAATTTTGCCACGAGTTACACATATGATGCTTGTCAATTTAAAGGATAATTTTCCACGTAATTAAAGTTGTAGGTTGCCGTATAATAAAAGAGTAACATTTAGTTAGGTATGACTGTGAGAGTGAATGGTTGTCTGTCTCTCTGTGTTGGTCCTGCGATGGACTGGCGATCTGTCCAGGGTGTACCTTGCCTCTTGCCCAAAGATGCTGGGACAGGCTCCAGCACACCCCCCCCCCCCCCCCCCGCGACCTGAAAAGCATTAAGCGGAAGAAGATGGATGGATGGATGGAAACCATTTAGTGAACTACATCGCCCTGTCTTGGGACTATTCAAGTCACCAAACACAATTATGGTGGCTCTCCTCTCAAAGCCCACCTCCTGTTTTCTGACCGATGAAAGAAGAATCCAAAGAGGAGAAAATCTATACAAATGTATTGTACTGCATTTTGAGAGCTTCAGCTGACCCAGAGGACTGTTAGTTACTTCCATCACTGGGCACTTTGAAAATGACGACGTAACTTACATGAGTCAGAGTTTGTGGTCTGTCAGGTTACGTATTTTCACAACCTTATACTTGACCTTATACTGGCCCACAGCGAGTGCCCTGGCTGCCACCCATTAGCCCCTGGGAGGGGCCGTTGAGTGTTGGCTTGCTTCGTGGTGGGGCTCGGCTGTGGATGGGACGCTGTGCCAGATCTCCCCCTTCCCTCCCACCCGGGAGGGACTGGGACAAAGGGCCACAGACCTTGGCAGACCCCCGCACAAGAAGGTCAGACCCTTGGTCAGCGAAAGCCACAGGAGGGGCCATGAGCGACTTCAGCAGCACCGTTAATGATCTTTCCATTTATGAAAGTTGATGAAAAACTGCATAAGTATCATCCTCTTTTCCTGAAGTTCCCATTCATGTCTGTGTGTTGCATCCATGCACACTACATTAAGCCATTCAGCTAATTTTCTCAATCATAAATGAATCGTGAGGTGACTAGATTTCCATCCCAGTCCAAACCTGCCATAGTCTTCACATCCTTCATAGCGACTGTCAGCCATGATGGCAACACACAAGTTTCCATTGTTTATTAGCAAAACAGAAGCTCGTATTCTCTTAACACAGTCCATGTTCCACACCTTCATAGCAGTGAAGACAGACAGAGAGACAGACAGACAGACAGACAGATAGACAGATAGATAGATAGATGGACTTTATTGATCCCAAACTGGGAAATTACAGTGTAACAGCAGCATGACAGTAGATGACCAAACGACTGCCATGCTGCTGTTCCACTGTAATTTCCCAGTTTGGGAATATATGAGATCTTACTAATCCTATGAAAATTACTCATCTTTAATTTTGTTGAGTTCTCATTCACACCCATTGTGGAACATAAAGACCAGAAGTAGCACAGCCACACTGCCTAAAAAGTAGAAGTCTTTGTGAAAGTGATCCATGACTCGTCTGGGATGTCACCATGGTTAGGCTCAACTTACAACTGTTATTTTCCCCTTTACTTTTGGTAAGCTTGACATCTTGCAATTTGTTCAATGGCAATGTACTGGAGAGCAGAATGCCTTTAACAAAGATTTATACACCTTTAAACTGACAATTTGGTCAAATATGCTACTCAATGGTAAGAAATGACAACAGTCTGATTTATATTTAGGAATCTACCAATTTCAGGTTGTCTTCAGAGTAGGGGAAGCAGGAACAAGGAGAGGTGAGGGCCTATAAAGTGAATGAGTGTGTGTGTGTGTGTTTGTGTATGCAGTAGCGCAAGATTAAGGACAAAATGGAGAGGAGGATGAGGTAATGGAGGAAGAAGAACATGAGAATGATACTGAAGGAATGTAGTGACCAGCAGAATAGAAATTCACAGAGATAAGAGTGTTATTATTCAAACAAAGACAACCCTTCAGTGGAGGGAGGAGAGGAGGGCAAGCCAAACAGGGGAAACGGCCCTGATTTATAACTTTAACTCTAAAATCATCACCATCTCTATCACAGGCGTCAGCTGATAATGATAACAGCAATGAAGTCGATATACGCATCTCATCCTGCACAGTGATAAGGGCAAACAATCTCTGTGTTTATCAACACTAGACTGGTCTCAAAGCAAAGTCAGGCCAGCGGATCGTCCGCTGCTGGCTGTGGCATCCAACTCAATGTCCTTAGCTGCAGAGCGAGTCGTTTTTAAAACCCTCACACAGAGTACACTGGTCTCGTAATTTAGGGCCCAATTTCACAGGACGCTGCTTCACTTGAAGGAAAGAGGATATAAGAAAGAGATGCCCGAAAACAGAGTCACAGCTTTTATCATCAACAGTGCTCCACGAGTACCAGTCTCACCCCTCCCACACCGCTGCCATGTATGTCCTCCTACTGGAGTGTGGCACACCCCTCCAATTTATATAGATGCAACATTAATTAGAATAGCATAGGCTTTATTGTCATTGTACAGTAGTACAGTACAATGACAATGTGGGTGCTCAACCAGGCTACTGTGCAATAAAGTAAGAGAGAAGGATTTGATAAAACACGGTTACAGTACACAGGATTAAACACTCGACTGAAATAAAAATAAAATAAAAATAAGAATGGCCCAGGATTATGGAAATATACACAGGTATGGTAGTGGCTACATGGGTAGAACTATGTACATAAGAGTGCCGACACACAGCTGAACACACAATAGAGTAAAATGGCCCAAAGAACATAGAAAATATGCACAGTAGTGGTTTCACGGCTGGGTCAGTGAACATGAAAGTACGGCGTGCAAAGACAGGTGAGTTACAGTGATCATTAAAAGGTCCTCAGTTCTGAGCATGTGAGCGTTGGGAGGGAGGGGTGGGGCCTCTGACTCTGCAGTCTGGATGGCCCAGGGGAGGAAACTGTCAGTCTGGAGGTGTGGGACCTGATCATCTATTTACCAAAAAAACACAGAATCACAAGCCTAAATCAGTTCCTGACATGCACAGGAAACTGCAAATTAAGTAAAACTACTTATTCTGATTACAGCTGACAAGAAAATTTCAAAACAGCAACAAGCTACTTTACTTTAACCCCTTGCACTCCGGTCAATTTCCCTAAAAACGCCAAAAAATAACGTGCCCAAAGTAAATCGAAAGCTGTTCTTCAACCCTTTGCAGCATCTTCATGGGGTTGGTCTCATTTAAAAGAAAACACTTTGAATTTTTTGGCAAAACAGTCATAATCTCTCTAAGTGCTCCGGCCACTGAGTTACAGCCATCTAAACATAGTGAACTTGAAGAAAATAAATTTGGCCTGGGTGTTTTTTCGGATACAAATGCTTGCAAATAACACACAGCTTCAGATCCGGGCTGGAAAATGCAACAGAAATGTAGAACCAAGTGTTATCCAGCTGAGGTCCAAATTTTGTAACAATACAACAAAAAATGAATATATTACACAGCTTTTTCCTCAGGCTGTTCCCAGGCGTTTTGGAACTGTGCCAAATTGTGCCAAATGGCACAGTTTGGAAAAACGTCTGTAACTTTTGAATGATTCAATGTAGAAGCTTCATTTTGGGCTCTAATGAAAGGTCACACTCAGGGCTGTGTCTGTGTGTGTGTGTGGGGGCGGGGGGGTTGTCCCCCCCTCGCTACAAAGGATGGACATCGGCCATCGCTACATGACGGATTAGCCTCATGTGGGATGTGGGACAGCAGCTCAGTCACCGCGGCTTCCCCCCCCCCTTGCTACAGAAGAATAGCGGGGGGGGGGCGGCGTTCACAGTCTGGACGCAACGAACGAACCATGTACTGCAGCGCACGAAGTCTGAACTTCGTGCGCCGCACAGTTGTAATTTACCGATCGGTCAAAAGTCATTTTTGATTACAATTTTCAGGAATAAATAATAATTTAGCTTATAACACCTTACCTCTTCACAGCAGTGTCCTGGCGAACTTCTCTTCCCCATTGTCAGACGAACGCAACGCTGGTCCGCTCGTGGTTCTGGTCTCGCGACCCGATCAAAACATAATTCCATTATTGCGGTTTTGTGCTTCCATGATTGCGGTTTTTGGCGAACGATTTTTCAAAACAAATAACAGTAGTAATTAAAGAAAGACTGGCGAAGGCGTGTGTGTCACTCAGCCTTCGTCGTCAGCCTCCGTCGGTCTATGACTATGGAAGAAATCATAACGTCTACTCTGCTGGAACCAAAACAAAATAAGCTCCGCCTGTGGCCGAACATGCCGATGCGCGAATGCTGTCACACAGGTTGCATTTGTGGATGGTCTCCGTGCTGCTGGGTCTGTGGGGTTCTTCCTGCGAGTCCTTTTTTGATCCGCTGCAGCAGTCTTCACCCAGCCTTAAAAGAAACAGCTCGCGAACTTCCCTGCTTCAATTGGCTCATTGCATTCACAGCGTTGGTAGGTGGGTCCTTCTTGCTAGGTTTTCAGTCATTGGTTCTTTAAGGTTTCAGAAACCCAATTCAAGGCTCTTATTAGTCGAATGAGAGGTCAATCAGGTGAACTAATCTGTTCGCGGCTGTGTCTGCAGCTTTTGTTTTCAGTGTGCGCTTGGACGCCATACACCACCTACATCACCATCTCCATCATGCGTCCTAGAGCGCACGAGGGTGCTCTAGGACGCAGAGACTTGCCCGTCCGCGGTACAACGGAGTGCAAGAGGTTAAGATTAAAATGGATCATAAAGAAGCTCAGACCTTGAACAGTGTGTAGCGGTCACTAATAAAAACAAGTGTTCGTTTCTACCCACTATTGTCTGACAAGAAAAATGAGAAAACAGACTTTTAACACAACAAAGGCAAGTGTTTTAATGAGAACACACAGACTAAACTTCTTTCTTGAGAGCACCTTTCAGATTCTGAGCAGACTTTACTGTAACACCAACCACTTTTTAATGGTGGCAGACAGTGCAGAACATTTACTTTGCCATTGGGGGGGGGGGGGGGGGGGCGGCACAAGCCAGTGTGCTCCTTGTGCCAGTCCCAAGCTTGGGTAAAAGGGGAAGGTTGCATCAGGAAGGGCGTCCAGTAGGGCTTGGTAAAGTCACCTAAATAAAACCAAAACTGACCGTCAGGAGATAAAACCGAAGTAATTTTGATCATGGCGGTTTTCTTCTTCCCTTCTTCCTGTTGTGTGCACGTTTATATGAGAACTTTCATGTAAAGCCCCTTTAAGCCCCCCCCCCCCCAAGCGCAGTCATGTGACACTGCATCCCGGTAACAGTGCACTCAGCACTGTTCAGAAACAGCAAAACGCGGCATAAAAACTAGAAGAGGCTTGTAACAAGATGAAATGTGGTATCTGTCTGCATAGTATGAGATGACTGACTGTTTCATCTGGGGATGCCAGGAGGGGTAGAGCGGGGTGCACAAAGACTGGCCTCAGTGCACCAAGGCTGGGTCCCGTTGGCCTTTGACTGCTGCCCGGCTGTACTTAAGTACCTGATCACAGATTTTTGGTCCTTATGTGGCGACGGCATGGTCGTGGCTGCCTAAAGGGCTATCCTGGAAGAGCTGGTAGCTGACTGGCCACCGGTGCAAGTCATGTGGCCCACAGGCCCTCAAGTGGTATGTGTGGACACTGACCTCTGTACTGGACAGTGTTTAGCTCGGTTGCATGTGTGTGTGTGTGGGGGGTGGGGTGAAAATGGGCCAACTCTTTGTTATATTATGCTCATTTACAGCCGAGTCACCACAGTGATATATTCGTTCATGCCATGCTCTTGTGGCTTAAGTATGAGCCTTGTCAGTGAACTATATGGGAGAAGAGGGAGAGAAAAATAACTCAAACTGACCTGAAAGCTTCAAATAACAGTGATGCTGATTTAAGGTAGAACTGCCCAGCCCTAGCATCTGGTGTAAAACTGCCAAATCAAATATTTATACTTTATTAATCCCCAGAGGGAAACTCAGGGCATCCGCCTGGATGGATGAGGCAGCCACGGTGCGACCCCAATCCCTTCACCACTCACACACACATTCACACCTAGGGCCACTTCAGTCTCCAGTTAACCTAACCTGCATGTTTTTGGCCTGTGGGAGGAAACCGGAGTACCCGGGGTAAACCCACGCAGACAAGGGGAGAACATGCAAACTCCACACAGAAGGGTCACTGATGGTCAGGGGGTTGGATCGAACCTGTGACCTTCTTACTGTGCTGCCACAGTGCTAACCACTGCCCCACCGAGCTGCCAATAGCTGTGCAAATATGCAGATCTTCACGATATCAGATGATGATGCGCTGTGGCAACCCCAATAAAAGAAGAAGAAAGCAGTGCAGAACATTTCACTAAAGTTTGTTACTGACAATGATGTATGCAGAGAAGATTTATTATCGTACTACCAGCTAATGTATTAGGTAACCTCTTTAACCACAATATAAAACACACACTCACACATCACTGTTTTGGAATAATGTACAGGTGCAGCTTAATAAAGTAGAATGTTATCGAAAAGCTGCTTTATTTCAGTAATTCAATTTAAAAAAATGAAACTCATATATAGATTCATTACGCACAGAGTGATATATTTCAAGTATTTATTCTTTTAATTTTGATCATTATGGCTTACAGCGCATGAAAACCCAAAATTCTGTTTCTCAAAAAATTAATTTATAAAAAATGGATTTTTAATAGAAATGTTAGCTGGCTTAAAAGTATGTCCACGTACACATTCAATACTTGGTCGGGGCTCCTTGTGGATTAATTACTGTATCAATGCAGCGTGGCATGGAGGTGATCAGCCTGTGGTTCTGCTGAGGTGTCATGAAGGTCCAGGTTGCTTTGATAGTGACCTTCAGCTCGTCTGCATTGTTGGGTCTGGTGTCTCTCATCTTCCTCTTGACAATCCTCCATAGATTCTCTATGGGGTTTAGGTCAGGAGAGTTTGCTGGCCAATCAAACACAGTGATGCCATGGTCATTAATCCAGGTTCTGGTACTTCTGGCAGTGCGGGCAGGTGCCAAGTCCTGCTGAAAAATCAAACCAGCATCCCCATAAAGCTTGTCAGCAGAGGGAAGCATGAAGTGCTAAGGGATAAGGACCTGTACTTATATAGCGCTTTTCTAGTCTCAAAGACCACTCAAAGCGCTTCACTAGTACTAACCCTCTATTCTAAGGGCCTTTAGGAGACAGATATCTAGGGACAATTTAGAACAGCCAATTAACCTAACATGCATGTCTTTGGATTGTGGGAGGAAACCGGAGCCCCTGGAGTAGTGCTCTAAAATTTGCTGGCAGACAACTGCGCTGACTTTGGACTTGGTAAAACACAGTGGACCAACACCAGCAGATGACCTCTGTTCAGATGAAATCAAGGTCCCAGAGTCTGGGGGAAGGGAGGAGAGGCACAGCACCCAGGTTGCTTGAGGTCCAGTGTGAAGTTTCCACAGTCAGTGATGATTTGAGGAGCCATGTCATCTGCTGGTGTTGCTCCACTGTGTTTTATTGAGTTTAAAGTCAGCAGGAAAGCTACCAGAAAATTTCAGAGCACTTCATGCTTCCCTCTGCTGACAAGCTTTGTGGAGATGCTGGTTTCATTTTCCATGGACATAGTTTTCAGCCAAAAAACATTTCTGTTAAAAATTCATGTTTTTAAAAAATGAATTTTATACAATATTCTAATTTTTTGAGAAACTGAATTTGGGGTTTTCATGAGCTGTAAGCGATAACTATCAAAATTAAAAGAAATAAACACTTGAAATACTGTATATACTCTGTGTGTCATGAATCTATATAATGAGATTCATTTTTTGAATTGCATTACAACAATAAATTAACTTTTTGATGATATTCTAATTTATTGAGATGCTTACTGTTTCCGACCCTTCCTTCATAACAGACCCATGCTGAGCCGCTAAAATGGACTTGATATGGAAAAAGAAACTTTTCCCAAAATAAGCAATTGTATTAGTGTTCTAATTTTTGTTTCCCATATTTTCTGTCGCTATAAAACTGGTTGATCAATGCTAGTGAATGGATCCCCAAGGTCATCCAATTCAAAACACTAATCTAAATTCACAAAATCTCTGTGTGTCTGTCTGTCTGTGTGTTCCACGCATATCTCTTGAACTGTTTGTCTGACTGGCCTCAGATTTTAAACGTGGTTTCCTGAGGTTACAAGGGCGTACACCCCCGAGATATGGAGTCACTCAGTCAAAATATGTAATTTTATCAATAAAAGCTCGGTCTCATGCCCAGGCTTCTAGAAGTGTGGGCGGGGTTTGGTTTTGGATTGACTTCTACTGATTGGATAATACCTGCATTATGGCATCAGTAACCACAGCGCTCCATGTGCAAAACAAGGAAGTGAAACACAACAAATTTGACTAGAAAAAGATAATACTTAATTGAATACTTAAGATTTAATGCTTAATAAATTATACCATAAAGTTGCTGCGACTGCATAGGTCTAATGGATAATTCAGCATGGAGAACACGAGCTGGTGGGTGCGCTGGGGGAAGGGGGGTGGAGCAGCAGCTAAACCACTGGGACCTGGGGTAAAGCAACAGCCGAGACTCCCATTAACCGGGCAGGCTGAGCTTGACTCCCTGCAAAGCACTGCAATCCACCGGTTCAGCTGCTGCTTCTCCCACTGGTGTCCGGCCGGCCGCTCCACGATGGTTCGCGGGTAGGCACGCTCAGCCTGCCCCAGTCAGCAGTACACAGGAGTCCCTTTGCAGCCTGATTGGGATCCCTGTTTCAGACAGGAATACTTGCTTTCTACAGACACAATGGCACTCCTCTCGGAGTGCTTGCACAATTATTAAAAGTTAATTATTAAAAGTTAATAATTGTGGAGCAGAATGCCCAGGTCAACTGCATATCATATGCAGCCACGTGCACAGTTTGACTAAACGACCATCACCAAACTGCACACAAAAATGCTCAATAACACATAAAAAAATCACAAAAATAAGTGATCTGACAAAAAAAAAATAAACAAGCGATTCTTAAACAGTGGCTAATATGGGACGTCCCATTCATTTCCAATTATTCTGTAATTAATATTCACACAATCAAATAAATGTCAGTTCAGTCCTTTTCATATTTGTTAAAATCTAACGTGTGACTGCCTACATACAGTGGGGTAAAAAAGTATTTAGTCAGCCACCAATTGTGCAAGTTCTCCCACTTAAAAGATGAGAGAGGTCTCCAATTTTCATCATAGGTATACCTCAACTATGAGAGACAAAATGAGGGAAAAAAAAATCCAGAAAATCACATTGAAGGATTTTTAATGAATTAATTAGTAAATTCCTCGGTAAAATAAGTATTTGGTCAATAACAAAAGTTCATCTCAATACTTTGTTATATACCCTTTGTTGGCAATGACAGAGGTCAAAAGTTTTCTGTAAGTCTTCACAAGGTTTTCACACACTGTTGCTGGTATTTTGGCCCATTCCTCCATGCAGATCTCCTCTAGAGCAATGATGTTTTGGGGCTGTCGCTGGGCAACACAGACTTTCAATTCCCTCCAAAGATTTTCTATGGGGTTGAGATCTGGAGACTGGCTAGGCCACTCTAGGACCTTGAAATGCCTCTTACGAAGCCACTCCTTCGTTGCCCAGGCAGTGTGTTTGGGATCATTGTCATGGTGAAAGACCCAGCCATGTTTCATCTTCAATGCCCTTGCTGGTGGAAGGAGGTTTTCACTCAAAATCTCACGATACATGGCCCCATTCATTCTTTCCTTTACACGGATCAGTCGTCCTGGTCCCTTTGCAGAAAAACAGCCCCAAAGTATGATGTTTCCACCCCCATGTTTCACAGTAGGTGTGGTGTTCTTTCTTCTCCAAACACGACAAGTTGAGTTTTTACCAGAAAGTTCTATTTTGGTTTCATCTGACCATATGACATTCTCCCAGTCCTCTTCTGGATCATCCAAATGCTCTCTAGCAAACTTCAGATGGGCCTGGACATGTACTGGCTTAAGCAGGGGGACACGTCTGGCACCGCAGGATTTGAGTCCCTGGCGGCGTAGTGTGTTACTGATGTAGCCTTTGTTACTTTGGTCCCAACTCTCTGCAGGTCATTCACTAGGTCCCCCCATGTGGTTCTGGGACTTTTGCTCACCGTTCTCGTGGTAATTTTGACCCCACGGGGTGAGATGTTGCATGGAGCCCCAGATCGAGGGAGATTATCAGTGGTCTTGTATGGCTTCCATTTTCTAATAATTGCTCCCACAGTTGATTTCTTCACACCAAGCTGCTTACCTATTGCAGATTCAGTCTTCCCAGCCTGATGCAGGTCTACAATTTTGTTTCTGGTGTCCATTGACAGCTCTTTGGTCTTGGCCGTAGTGGAGTTTGGAGTCTGACTGTCTGAGGTTGTGGACAGGTGTCTTTTATACTGATAACGAGTTCAAACAGGTGCCATTAATACAGGTAATGAGTGGACGACAGAGGAACCTCTTAAAGAAGAAGTTACAGGTCTGTGAGAGCCAGAAATCTTGCTTGTTTGTAGGTGACCAAAAACTTATTTTACTGAGGAATTTACCAATTAATTCATTAAAAATCCTTCAATGTGATTTTCTGGATTTTTTTTCCCTCATTTTGTCTCTCATAGTTGAGGTATACCTATGATGAAAATTGGAGACCTCTCTCATCTTTTAAGTGGGAGAACTTGCACAATTGGTGGCTGACTAAATACTTTTTTGCCCCACTGTATAGGATACCCCTCTGTATTCCACTTTCAAACACAGCTAACGCGGCCAGACACGACCTGGCTCAAAAGCATGCTGACTGATGACGACAAAAAAAAGTTATTTTCAATATCGTGAAAAAAAGATATTGCATGGCGTGTGCTTTTTCCCTGAGGCTGATTTATCATGTGGTTCCAGTGCTCAGCTGACTGGATCCACCTTTTTCACCAAAGGTAAAAAAAAACATGCACAGAAGGCCCTACAACCTTTGCTCCACGAATGTGAGTATCAACGTATCAACCATACACTGGACACAGTTTCAGCATGGGGCATATAGTTTTTAAAGTTTACAAAATTCTTCACCGGGTCTGAGGTGTGTTTGAAAAAAAAAAAAATGCATTTTGATTAACATTTAGAGGGTCAAAAACATGATAGTTTAGGTGGAATAATAATAATAATAATCTTCCCGCAGCAATAAAAAACAAACACTTACAATAGAGCAACAGTGCTCAGTCTTTGCCAGTCACGCCGTCAAGGTTCAGATCCTTGTTTGGCCTCAGTATTGCCCCAGCACAACGATATAAGCACCGCCTCAATCTTAGCATTAAAGTTTTTAAAAAACCTTTTAATAACAAAATATTGCTAAAATATAAAATGATGCACTACAATGGGTCTCAAATATTTGTAAACATGTCCTGTTATAGTACTGCATGAGTTTATTGACGATACACAGAAGAAATTCAATATTACACTGAACTCATCACTGAACAGTGATATAAACTAAAATAATTATAATGGTGACTGAACAACTCCCATTCCCCAATGTGCAAGATTCACTGTTATGAATATACAGTGGGGCAAAAAAGTATTTAGTCAGCCACCAATTGTGCAAGTTCTCCCGCTTAAAAGATGAGAGAGGTCTCCAATTTTCATCATAGGTATACCTCAACTATGAGAGACAAAATGAGAAAAAAAAAATCCAGAAAATCACATTGAAGGATTTTTAAAGAATTTATTTGCAAATTATGGTGGAAAATAAGTATTTGGTCACCTACAAACAAGCAAGATTTCTGGCTCTCACAGACCTGTAACTTCTTCTTTAAGAGGCTCCTCTGTCCTCCACTTGTTACCTGTACTAATGGCACCTGTTTGAACTCATTATCAGTATAAAAGACACCTGTCCACAACCTCAAACAGTCAGACTCCAAACTCCACTATGGCCAAGACCAAAGAGCTGTCAAAGGACACCAGAAACAAAATTGCAGACCTGCACCAGGCTGGGAAGACTGAATCTGCAATAGGTAAGCAGCTTGGTGTGAAGAAATCAACTGTGGGAGCAATTATTAGAAAATGGAAGCCATACAAGACCACTGATAATCTCCCTCGATCTGGGGCTCCACGCAAGATCTCACCCTGTGGGGTCAAAATGATCACGAGAACGGTGAGCAAAAATCCCAGAACCACACGGAGGGACCTAGTGAATGACCTGCAGAGAGCTGGGACCAAAGTAACAAAGGCTACATCAGTAACACACTACACCGCCAGGGACTCAAATCCTGCAGTGCCAGATGTGTCCCCCTGCTTAAGCCAGTACATGTCCAGGCCCATCTGAAGTTTGCTAGAGAGCATTTGGATGATCCAGAAGAGGATTGGGAGAATGTCATATGGTCAGATGAAACCAAAATAGAACTTTTTGGTAAAAACTCAACTTGTCGTGTTTGGAGGAGAAAGAATGCTGAGTTGCATCAAAAGAACACCATACCTACTGTGAAGCATGGGGGTGGAAACATCATTCTTTGGGGCTGTTTTTCTGCAAAGGGACCAGGACGACTGATCCGTGTAAAGGAAAGAATGAATGGGGCCATGTATCGTGAGATTTTGAGTGAAAACCTCCTTCCATCAGCAAGGGCATTGAAGATGAAACATGGCTGGGTCTTTCAGCATGACATTGATCCCAAACACACCGCCCGGGCAACAAAGGAGTGGCTTCGTAAGAAGCATTTCAAGGTCCTGGAATGGCCTAGCCAGTCTCCAGATCTCAACACCATAGAAAATCTTTGGAGGGAGTTGAAAGTCCGTGTTGCCCAGCAACAGCCCCAAAACATCACTGCTCTAGAGGAGATCTGCATGGAGGAGTGGGCCAAAATACCAGCAACAGTGTGTGAAAACCTTGTGAAGACTTACAGAAAACGTTTGACCTCTGTCATTGCCAACAAAGGGTATATAACAAAGTATTGAGATGAACTTTTGTTATTGACCAAATACTTATTTTCCACCATAATTTGCAAAATAAATTCTTTAAAAATCAGACAATGTGATTTTCTGGATTTTTTTTTTCTCATTTTGTCTCTCATAGTTGAGGTATACCTATGATGAAAATTGGAGACCTCTCTCATCTTTTACAGTGGGAGAACTTGCACAATTGGTGGCTGACTAAATACTTTTTTACCCCACTGTAAGTGATAAAAGTTCAGACAAATAAATGATCTGACAAATAAATGTGATCCGTGCTGAAAAATGAGTCACTTTGAGGAAATTATAAAAACTGAGGTAATGTTTTTTTTCATATTCTGTACTGAAAGACCTTCAAAATGATATTTAATTTGTAGGAAGTGCACAAAAACGGACACCGGAAATAGACGATTTGTTTATATTTTGGCTAGGTTCAGAACTCCCTTTCTATAGGTCTGGAGTTAACGTCTTCCGCAACAACATATATATTTTTAGAAAGAATGTTTTCTAAGCTTTCCAATGATACCAGGCACTCATGTTTTTTTTCCCAGGACTTGCCGCTAGCAAACAAAGAAGGGTCATGATTTATGACTTCTCCTGCCTGCAGCTCGTAATGACGCGGTGCGCATTCCAACTCGTTTTGACTCCTCACCATTAAACATCAGACAATTGTGAGGGAACTCTCGGGTTGGAGGGGGGCGCATGACGCTGTGATCGCGAGATGTTCCAAGACGGTTGTGCAATAATCTAAAACGGCAACTCGCGTCGACCAAGCATGAACAAGAATTTTCTATAGGTAGCGTTTCTTTTCTTTTGAAATTAATTTGCTAATTGATTATCCGTTCATTCATATTTCATTTCACCATCTTCTCGACGGAGCTGGAGGAACTTGAGAACTACATAGACTTGTTTTATCATCACTGGTGTGTCATGAAGGAGAATGTATCTGTCATGTGCTGCCGAGCGCTCTCCCCCTCCTTCCCGTTTTACCTGTCTCCTCATCAGACACACCTGCTGTTTCCTGCTGGGCCAGCGTTTATAAGGAAGCGCTCTTCGGTGATTCAACGCTGACTCGTTTGGGTATACTGCGTTAGCAGACGGCTCATCAAGTAAGCGGTTGTGTTGTGGTAGACCTTATCTCACACACACTCTCCTTCTCTTCCAGGTTGCTGCAAACGTAGCGGTGCGTCTTCAGGGATTTGGTGCACTCGCCAGCCTGTTGCTCCTCCACTACACAGCTCATCTGCTCCCCGGTCAGACTCCATGACTAATTCCCCCACCAGCAGTTCCGACCTGCTGGTTCCTCTCCTTTGCTGGGTTCTGTGCCGGTCACTCCTCTCCTCCCACGTAAGTAGTATAAATTAAACTTCGGTATTTCCCCTCCATTCCTCACTAATCAGCCTCATCTCATCCTCTGCAGGTTTGCTGCTCCTCTGGCAAGTGGGTGACTTTTTCCTCAAGTTTGCGATTTTAAAAATTCAATAAAAGGTCAAACGTTTCTTGTGTGTGTTCTTTTGGTGACTGCACTTTGCACTCATGCTGCTTGTGCAGTCAATATGACAGTACCTCCCGGTCCTGTTTCCTCTAACTCCGTGTCCAAGCGCCCCAGACTTGTGGATTCTCCAAATTTACCATCCGAGAAATCACGGGAAGGCACTGAGGTTAGTGACATCCTTTTCTTTAGTGACATCCTTTCTCTATTGAGATAAAACTTATCAGCATGGATGGTAAACTGGCGTTGGTTGAGCTGCTTCATAAAGAATTCCAGAGCGTACGGGAGAGTCTGGAGTACAGTCAGGCGCAGCTCGTCTCTCTCGTAAAGGAAAACAATAGCTTGAAAAAGTCAGTAAACACACTAACGACGTGGCTTGGCATTGAAAGAGAAAACTGAAAAATGAAGGAAACTGTTCTCAATCTGCAGTAACGCAGCATGAAAGATAACCTTGTTTTTTTCTAGAATCGATGAAAAAAATAATAAAAATCCAGAACAGCTGGTCCATGAATTTATGTAAACACAACTGAAACTATCCTCCGAAGTCACAAAATCAATTACCTTCCACTAAGTCCAACGAACTGTGCAAAAAAATTCCCAGAATAAACGTCCCAGACCTATTGTTGCCAAATTTGAGCATTTCAAGCAAAAAAATTTTGGTACAGAGGCAGGGCAGGCAGCTTAAAAACACCAATTATGGTCTAAATAATCAATTTCCAAAGGAAATCTTGGAAAGGAGAAGGAAACTTTTTTCCCCATTAGGAAACAAAACATCCAAGAAGGTAAACAAGCTATTGTTTCTGTAGATAGATTGTATATAGATGGCAAGCTGTTTATGGATGAAACTATAACGCCCTGGTTATTCTAGAGCCCATTTTGTTTTCTTAGCAACAGGTGGGAAAAAAGTGTGATTGTGTGCAGGTCTCTTATTCAATCTCGGTTTAGTTTGTTAACATTTGTTAAAATGTTTTTTTTCTTTTTTGCTGAGGTTGTTGTTTATTTGTTTGTTGTAGCTAATTTTGTTGAAGTTGTTAGGTTGTTGTATGTTATCTGCAGTTTTTCACCACTTACTAACCTTTATATCTGTTTTCTTTCATACTTCTGGTCTATAGGAAATAACTAAAGTCCAATAAATAAAGTCCAACGAACTGTGCAAAAAAATTCCCAGAATAAACGTCCCAGACCTATTGTTGCCAAATTTGAGCATTTCAAGCAAAAAATTTTGGTACAGAGGCAGGGCAGGCAGCTTAAAAACACCAATTATGGTCTAAATAATCAATTTCCAAAGGAAATCTTGGAAAGGAGAAGGAAACTTTTTTCCCCATTAGGAAACAAAACATCCAAGAAGGTAAACAAGCTATTGTTTCTGTAGATAGATTGTATATAGATGGCAAGCTGTTTATGGATGAAACTATAACGCCCTGGTTATTCTAGAGCCCATTTTGTTTTCTTAGCAACAGGTGGGAAAAAAGTGCGATTGTGTGCAGGTCTCTTATTCAATCTCGGTTTAGTTTGTTAACATTTGTTAAAATGTTTTTTTTCTTTTTTGCTGAGGTTGTTTATTTGTTTGTTGTAGCTAATTTTGTTGAAGTTGTTAGGTTGTTGTATGTTATCTGCAGTTTTTCACCACTTACTAACCTTTATATCTGTTTTCTTTCATACTTCTGGTCTACAGGAAATAACTTTAAGTACATGCACCCAAGTCCATACATGAACAGACATCATGCGCGCACACCCTACATACGCATACATGCATAGGTAGATATTTTACACACAACTTACATATACACACATATGCATACATTACAGACAAATAATCACATTGGCAAATTTAGTTAGCCTTTAGCACAAAACCAGTTAGTGAAAACATATCCACATTTAAGTTTGTCACGTTGAACATACGTGGAATTGGTACCATGGAGAAGAGGCTAAAAGTCTTTAATCGACTGAAGGAGCTACAGGCAGACTTTGTCTTATTACAGGAAACACATGTTTCTAAGTCATCTGTAGAAGCGCTCACCTCCCCGGAACTCCCCCACATGTACTCAGCTGGCTTTAATTCCAAACAAATGGGGGTAGCTACTGTATACTGGTAAACAGAGGAATACACTTTATTGTGAATAATACCATAACAGATCCAGAAGGTAGATTTATAATATTAAAAATCTCAGTTCAAAATTTAGATCTATGTATTGCAGGCGTTTATGTCCCAAATGTTGATGACCCATCCTATTTTCACACTTTCTTCACTTCTCTTTCTGAGCACTTGGGCACTACACTTATAACAGGAGGAGACTTCAACCTGGTATTAAACCCTGCAATCGACAGGCTCAGTGCATCGGGGAGTTATCAAAACTGGCAGGCTACTGACACTCTCAAACAATACATGAATGATTTTGGTCTTTGCGATGAATGGCGTTCTCTTCACCCAAATCTTCAGGAATACACTTTTTTTTCATCAGTTCATAGTTCACATTCACGTCTAGATTTCTTTTTAGCCAGTAACTCTATTGTGAGGGACATCACAGACACTGAAATATGTTCAAATCAAGCTATTAGTGATCACCATCCAGTATCTCTTACACTAGTAAATAGGAAAGCTACAAGGGAAACTAGGAGTTGGAAATTTAATATATCACTACTAAAAGACAAAGACTTTATTAACTACTTTAATAAAGAGTGGGAATCATATCTGGAATATAATGATGTGCCAGGAATATCCCCAGGTGTTCTTTGAAAAGCAGCAAAAGCGGTCATGAGAGGTAAAATAATCTCTTACTGTTCATATAAGCATAAAAAAGAAAAAAGCACTGGTACTGGAGTTAGAACAAAAAATTAAATCACTGGAGACAACCTGTGCCATTTCCCCACAGGAACAGACACTTAACGATCTGAGAAAATTAAAGCTGGAATTAAAAGAAATTACAAGCAAAAGAGCACAGTTTTTAATACAAAGATTGCGTCTTGAGAAGTTTGAACACAGTAATAAATCGGGACGATATCTTGCGAACCAGCTTAGATTGAATAAAGAAAAAACAACTATCCACTCTATTAAGGATATGACTGGAAATATTACCCATGAGCCTGAAGAAATAAATAACTCCTTCAGAAAGTTTTATGAAAACCTCTACTCATCTCAGGTTAACCCATCTGACTCAGAGATAAATAAATTTTTGGACGATATTAACTTACCACGATTAAATAATGAACAGATTGATAATTCATACTGTAATTCATTCATGCTGTTGATAATGTGTTATGTGCGTGTGTGAATAAGACTGCAGCTCTGGATGCACCTCTTCTGGTGTCCGAACTAAAGGTGGAACTTAAGCACATCCCAAACAACAAAGCTCCGGGACCAGATGGTTTTTCAGTAGAATTTTATAAAGAATTTTGGCTTGTGATGGCACCTATTTTTTTTTTAATTCAATTCAATTCAACTTTATTTATATAGCACCATTTCACAACAACAGTCATCTCATAGCACTTTCAACTGTAGGGAGAACTCCCACAGTTGCAGAAAGACCCCAGCAATCAGACGATCCCCTGTGAGCAAGAAAATTGGCGACGGTGGAGACGAAAAACTCCCTTTTAGCAGGAAGAAACCTCCAGCAGAACCAGGTTCAGGGAGGGGCAGTCATCTGCTGCGACTGGCTGGGGGTGAGGGGACAGAGAAGATGAAAAGAACAGACATGTAGAGAGCAAACAGCACGATGGGGACTCAATCTATGGGAGAGAACAAACAGATGTTAATGACCAGCAAAAGAAAAAATATTTCATTGAGAGTGAAGAAAGGAGTGAGGCCCAGTGCATTACTGGAGGACCCCCGGCTGACTAAACCTATTAGCAGCATAACTAAGGGAGGGTTCAGAAACACATGATCCCTCCCTAATTGTAGGCTATATCAAAAAGGAAGGTTTTAACCCTATTCTTAAAAACAGAGATTGAGTCTGACTCCCGAATCCAGATTGGCAGCTGGTTCCACAGGAGAGGAGCTTGATAACTGAAGGCTCTGCCTCCCATTGTACTTTTGGAGATTCTAGGTATTACAAGTAATCCTGCATTTTGGGAGCGTAGTGCTCTGTTAGGATAATACGGTAGTATCAGATCTTTTAAATAAAAAGGAGCCTGATTGTTTAGAGCTTTGTAAGTAAGAAGAAGGATTTTAAACTTAATTCTAAACTCTATGGGAAGCCAATGAAGGGAGGCCAGAACCAGAGAGATGTGATCTCTCATTCTAGTACCTGTTAAAACTCTTGCCACAGCATTTTGGATCAGCTGAATACTTTTTAAAGATGTTTTAGGACAACCTGATAATAAAGAGTTACAATAATCTAATCTCAAGCTAACAAAAGCGTGGATCAGTTTCTCAGCATCACTCTGAGACAAGATGCTCCTAATCTTGGCAAAATTATGCAAATGATAAAAGGCTGTCTGAGAAACAAATTTAATATGTGAATTGAAAGACAGATCTTGATCAAAAATAATTCCAAGGTTCCTCACAGAGCTATTAAGAGAAAGAGTAACCGCATCCAAACTGAAAGTTTGATTTGGAAAGGTATTTCTAAGGTTTTTTTGGACCAACAACAATGACTTCAGTCTTATCTGAATTTAATAGCAGGAAATTACAAGTCATTCAAGCTTTGATTTCCTTAAGACAGGCTTCTAACTTGGCTAATTGATTACTATCATCTGGCTTCATTGACAGGTATAACTGTGTGTCATCTGCATAACAATGAAAATGTATAAAGTGGTTTCTAATAATGTTGCCTAATGGAAGCATATATAAACTAAAAAGAGTAGGGCCACTTCCGGTTATGGCTGCCACGTAGGACGGACGTGTCTCGCTCTGCTCTGCTCCTGGAGAAAAAAAATCGGCAAATAACTCTCTCATTTGGGACAGAACGTATCCCAGCATTTGGGCGAGGATATGTCGGCGAAGCCTAAGGCTGGAAAACCAGGAAAAGGAAAAAGCGAGCCGCCGAAACAGTCCAAATTAACGGACTTTCAGGTCTGTGACGCAGCAAACAAAACTCCATATATGGCGGAGGAGGCTGGCAGCGGTGCGATAAATGCGGGGAATGGCGCAGATGCGCTGATGGCTGCCATGAGTTCAATGAGAGCGGACTTTTCCTCTAGATTTGATGGGATTATGACAGCGTTGGAAGGAATAAGAAAGGAATTGGGTGACTGTGTAGAACGAACGGCGCAGATGGAGCTCCGTCTCGCTAGTGCTGAAGATGACGTCACCCGTCTTCAATTAAAGGTGTGCACTTTGGAAAAAAAAAATAAATCTCTGGAAGATAATATTTTGGATTTGGAATCTCGGTCGAGACAGAATAATTTGAGGCTGGTGGGTCTTCCAGAGGAATCAGAAGGTCGGGACGTATGTTCCTTTCTGGAAAAGTGGATTCCGGAGGTGCTGGGCAGCGAGGAGTTGCAATCAGCAGTGGTTCTGGAAAAAGCACATCGTATTGGCCCACGGAGAGATAAGGGACCGCCGAGGACCTTAATTATGAAGTTTCTTAGCAACAGAGACAGGATGAAGATCTTCAACGCTGCACGTGCTAAAGGAGAGATTAAACACCAGGACCAGCAGGTGCGGTTCTACCCAGATTTGGCCACAGGAATCCAGCAATTGACGAAGCAGTTTGATCCCGTACGTAAGGAGCTGCGCAACCTTGGGATTCGTCATGGTGTAATCTATCCTGCGAGACTGCTGACCACGTATGAGGGCAGAACCCACATCTTCAAGACCCCAGAGGAGGCGCAGGAGTTCATCAAGAAGATCAAAGAAGAAGAAGAGACTGGTGGGAGCTAAGCATGAACAAAATATAAGGTAGAATAATTAAGTATTTGCACAGGCATCTGACTGACTTGAAGTAAATAGTAAGTTTACAAAATATAGATTGTATTATATATTAAAAAAACAAAACAAAAACAAAACAAACAAAAAAAAAACTATGATGTACAAAGTTGTTAAAAATTTTGGAGTTAAGTTGGAAAACTACAGAGGAGAGTTAATGTTACGTCATTAAAAGCAGTAGAGTTAGGGTGATTGGGAGGATGAAGAAGGAGTGGCTTAGGCTGTTCCCCGTGGGTGTGGAACGGTCGATGGCTATATCGGGAGACAGAATTTTTCTTTTGATTTTGGGGGGTTTGCCACAAGTGTGGGAAGGGGAAATTTGTTTGTGTGTAGTTTGTAGGATGAATGTTCAACCACTCATGTTTTTGCTTCTCTGTATGAGCATGTTTACACTGCAAGGTAATCCCAAACTCTCTATTGATCATGGACCAAAGTGTTAATCTTAATTTAACTTCATGGAATTGCAGAGGTCTACAAAATTTAAAAAAACTTAAACAAGTTATGAATAAAATAAAGGACATGGGTTCAAGAATTGTGTTTTTACAAGAAACTCATCTGATAGAGGAGGATGTTAAAAGAATTAGGAGTAGATGGCAGGGAAGTGTATTCACCTCTTCATTTTCATCCCGAGCCAGGGGAGTTATGACTCTCATACATAAATCAGTTCCTTTTCAAGTGAAAAATGTAATTGGAGACAAATTTGGAAGATATGTAATCATTCAAGGTTCTTTGCTATTAGAAAATATAAATCTTGTGAACTTATATGGTCCCAATATAGATGATCAGAAGTTCTTTGCTAATTTATTTCTCATCTTATCATCACTTACAGGGCAACATATAATAGCAGGGGATTTTAATTGTACATTGAATCCAGGTGTGGATAGATCAACAGGACTGGATTGTACGCACATTGGATGTAGGATGACTATTAATCATTTTATGAAAGAATTGAGATTGTTAGATATATGGAGAGAAATGAAACCACAACTTAAAGCCTATTCTTGTTATTCCAGTACCTACAAGACATTCTCACGTATTGATTATTTTTTGATTTCCACAGAATTAAGGTCCAAGATTCAAAACTGCTTTTATGATAACATCGTGATCTCTGATCATGCACCCTGTTGTCTAATATATGTAGATAAAAAATTGACAAAGGAATCAGGTAGATGGCAATTTCAGCATAAATGGCTTCAGGATGAGGAATTTGTCAAGTATATAGAAAAACAGATAGACGAGTTCTTTGACATCAATACTACACAAACATCAGCATGTGTAAAGTGGGAGGCTTTCAAAGCTTTTATTAGGGGACATATTATTAGTTATACAGGATCAAAATCTAAGAAGACTCGAGAGGAGAGAGCTAAATTGGAACATAAAATAAAAAGTCTTCAGGAAAAAGTGTATGCAGGAAGTGACCCAAGGTTGGAGAATGAATTACTGATTTTGAGAGCTGAATACGACAAAAAATCAGCGAATAGAGCTGTCTCGAGTCTTCTAAGATTGAAACAATCTTTTTATGAACAAGGTGAAAAATCAGGAAAATTATTAGCATGGCAGATTAAACAATTGGAAATTAAAACACCAATTACCAGTATTATAAGTAACGGACAGGTAGTTATAGATCCTTTAGAAATTAATAGAGCCTTTAGAGATTACTATGAAAAATTATATGATACCAAAAATGAACCTGATTTAACAAAACTAAATGGGTTTTTGAACGAACTATCTATACCGTGTATACCAAATGAAAACAGGGAGATATTGGAGTCTAAAATTAGTCAAGAAGAAGTTGGGCTAGCCATTGATAATATGAAATCAGGAAAAAGTGCAGGACCAGATGGTCTTCCAGTTGACCTTTATAAAAAATTTAAGAATAAATTAATAAAACCTTTTTTGGAAATGGTTTTAGAAGCATTTCAAAATAATAATTTACCATCATACATAAATAATGCCTTAATTATACTACTGCCAAAACCAGGTAAGCCCTCTAATAAATGTGAAAATATGAGACCAATAAGCCTATTAAACGCCGACCTTAAGATAATCTGTAAAATTTTAGCAAGACGAATACAAGAAATTTTACCAAATATTATTAATTGAGATCAGAATGGCTTTATAAAGGGTAGACAAGGCTTCCATAATGTAAGAAGACCATTTAATATTATTTATTTTAATAAAGAAGCACCGGATACAGCTCTCTTATCATTGGACGCCGAAAAGGCCTTTGATAGAGTTGAATGGCCCTTTCTTTTTGAAGTCCTACAAAGGTTTGGACTTGGAAATAATTTCATAAAATGGGTTCAAATAATATACAATAATGCTACAGCAGAAATCCTAACAAATAACAATATTTCAAAACCAATAAAAATCAATAGAGGATGTCGACAAGGCTGTCCACTTTCACCTTTACTGTTTACTATGGCAATTGAACCTTTAGCGATAGCGATACGTTTACATTCACAAATATATGGAATTAAAGTTGGACCAACAGAACATAAAATCTCCCTGTACGCCGATGATATAATTTTGTTTATGTCGAATCTAAAAAAATCAATTCCAACCTTGTTGAATTTAATAAAGAATTTTGGGGAAATATCAGGATATAAAATAAATAAAACTAAATCTTCAATATTAATGCTAAATGAGACCCAGAGAAATTACCCAGCCCCTGAGGTAAATCAATTCAATGTTGTAAATCAGTTTAAATATTTAGGAATCCAAATTATGCCTAAGCTAGAATCAGTCGCCAGTGTCAACTATGAAGCCTTAATGTCAGATATCAATGAGTTAACTCAGAGATGGATGTCACTACCAATGTCGATGATCGGGAGAATCAATATACTTAAAAGTAATATTTTACCTAAAATACTTTATTTATTTCAATACATTCCCTTATCACCACCTTTAGATCTATTCTCAAGAATAAAAAAAAAGTTAGTGGAATTTATATGGAACAACAGGAGGGCTAGATTACGTTTGTCTTTATTATATTTACCATTTGATCGTGGAGGTCTGAAATGTCCAAATTGTATGTTGTATTATTGGTCGGCACAACTGAGGTCTATGACATATTATTTTTCATCAAATGATCTCCCTCACTGGACTGAAATGGAATCATACAATTTACCTTTACCTCTTCCCATATTCATATACTCAGATTCGGCAAAAAAATTACAAAAACAAGTTAAAAATCCATTTGTAAAGCATATGATCAAAATATGGTGTGAAGCTAAAAACTATTTAAAAGAACCACAGTTATTGTCACAATTTAGTCCAATATGGGGTAATCAATATTTTAAACCAGGGAGAGCGGACGCTGTATTTAAAGTATGGAATTTAAAAGGGATACAAAAGATTCAGGATTTATATTTGCCATGTGCAGACAACATAATGTCTTTTGAAGAGCTGAGGATCAAATTTAATCTCAATAGAACACATTTTTTTAAATATCTTCAACTTAGAAACTTTATTCGATCAAATCAAAATAAAGCTCTCACTCGACCTATTTATTCATCCTTGGAAAAAATGATGATGAAAGATAGTAAAAGAAAGGGTATTATTTCAGAGTTTTATAACTCATTGACACTATCTTCAAGTGAAAATTCACTGAAAAGATTAAACTACTGGAAAGAAGATCTGCAAATTGAAATTTCAGAGGAACAATGGGAATTGGCTTGTACAGAAGCTCAAACCAAATCAATAAATGCACGCCTTAAATTGATACATTTCAAATGGTTAATGCGGATGTATGTTACACCGGAGGAGTTAAATAGATATAACAAAAATATACCAGATACATGCACAAAATGCATGGAAAGTAAAGGAACCCTATTTCATTGTTTATGGGAATGTAGATTAATAAGAATGTTTTGGGAAGAGGTGAGGGTAACAATTGAAAAAATAATCTCAAAACAAATCATATTGAATCCTAAACTGTTTTTGTTGGGTCTGTACCCAGAAAAGCATAATTTTAATAAAAGTGAAAGAACATTCATAGACCTCAGTTTGCTTAATGCCAAAAAATGTATTGCACTATTATGGAAAAAGACTCATAGACCAGATGTGACTCAGTGGTTAAGACAGATGTTAACAAACCTTCCATTAGAAAGAATAACATATATACTGAAATCAAAGGAAATTGTGTTTGAGAATATATGGAGACCTTTTATTGATTATGTAAAAAATTTAAACATAACTCTTGAAGAAGAAGGTGAATGATGTGTGTGGACCTTGTAAATTCCAAACTGGTGAACATAATATGTATACTTATGTATTGGATTGTCTAGACTAAACAGAGGAGCATTGTTGAAGACTTGATTTTGTTGGTGGTTGTTGGTGTTTTTAGTGCATTTTTTTTTTTTTGTAGTACTTTAGTGTTAGTGTTTGATTGTTTGTATCATGTTTGTTAAAAAAAAAAGGGTTCAATAAAGATATTGTGGAAAAAAAAAAGAGTAGGGCCTAGCACAGATCCCTGTGGAACTCCATGACTGAGCTTTGAGTTGAAAGAAAACTCATTATTGACATGAACAAACTGGAACCTATCAGATAAATAAGACCTAAACCACTGCAATGAAGTTCCATTAAGTCCAACATAGTGTTCTAATCTATCAAGTAGAATATTATGATCGATAGTATCAAAAGCTGCACTAAGGTCTAAAAGGACAAGTACAGAAACAAGTTCATTATCAGATGCGATGAGGACGTCATTAGTGACCTTCACTAAGGCTGTTTCAGTACTATGATGGATTCTAAACCCAGATTGAAACTCTTCAAGTAAACCATTTCCTTGCAGGTGGTCAAATAATTGCGTAGTAACAACTCTTTCTAAGATTTTTGAAATGAAAGGGAGATTAGAGATTGGTCTATAGTTAGCTAAAGCTCCTGGATCTAGTGTTGGCTTTTTGAGTAAGGGTTTAATTACAGCCGTTTTAAAAGCCTGCGGTACATGGCCTAAAGTTAATGAAGAATTGATTATATGAAGAATAAAGCTACCAATAAGTGGGAAGACTTCTTTAAATAATCTGGTAGGAATAGGGTCTAAAAGACAAGTTGAAGGTTTGGATGAGGAAACTATTTTGTCTAACTCACAAAGGTCAATTGGAGTAAACTCATCAAGACAGACATCAATTGAAGGAGTTGTAGTAGTTACTGTATTTAAGTTAACAGTGGGAAGAATCTGATTTTATCTCTGATGGATGAAATTTTATTATTGAAAAAGTTCATAAAGTCCTGACTAGTAAGCTCTAAGGGAATGCTAGGATTGACAGAATCCTGACTCTTTGTCAACCTGGCTACAGTACTGAAAAGGAACCTGGGATTATTCTTGTTCTCTTCTATTAATGCAGAATAATAACTCGTTCCAGCTTTTCTAAGAGATTTTTTATAAATTAAAAAGATGATTTCTCCAAGCTAAATAGATTTCATCTAAATTAGTGGAGCATTATTTTCTTTCTAATTGACGAGTCTTCTGTTTTAAGCTATGAGTTTCTGTGTTGAACCAAGGAGTTAGAAATCTCTGAATAGACTTTTTCTTTTTTAAGAGGGCCACCAAGTCTAGAGACTGATGCAGAGAAGCTGAAACACTATCCACCATGTTATCAATTACAGAAGGAGCAAGCTGTCTATAGCTTATTTCCGTTGTGTTGACACATGGCATAGAGGAAACAATCTGCATAAATTTGGTAACAGCATCATCTGAGAGGCATCTACTGTAGTAATATTTTTCTTTAGGAGCCAAAAAGTCAGAAATAGTAAAATCAAAGGTTAACAGACAATGGTCTGACAGTACAGGGTTATGAGGAGACACTACCAGATTTTCTATTTCTATGCCATATGTCAGAACAAGGTCCAACGTATGGTGGAGATAATGAGTAGAACTTCCTACTTTCTGAGAAAACCCAATCGAGTCTAATATTGAATTAAATGCCACATTAAGGCAGTCACTATCTACATCTACATGTACATATATTAACGTCCACTACTATAGTTATTCTATCTGATTTCAGCACTAAATCAGCTAAGAATTCAGCAAATTCGGATAAAAATCCTGAGTAGGTTGATGAAGGACGATAAACTATGGCAAATAAAATTGGGTTTAGCCTAAAATTGCTCAAATGCCCAATACTGAGGACCAGGCCCTCAAAGGAATTATAACATGTTTTTTGCTTTACATTAACTAGTAATTTGGAATGGTAAATTGTTGCTACTCTTCCTCCACAACCAGAACTTCTGGGATTTTGACAGTTTAAATAACCAGAGGGAGTTGATTCATTTAAACCAACATAATCCTCTTGTCCTAACCAAGTCTCTGTAAGGGATATTAAATCAATCTGATGATCAATTATCAGATCATGGACTAACAGAGACTTGGGAGTTAGAGACCTAATATTTAACAAATCACATTTAATTTTTAAATTATGAGGAGGAACAGAGGCCAAATCATTCAATTTAGAGGCTTCATGTTTAATTTGAGTTTTACTAACTTTTTGCTTTATCACTTTGGGATGCTTATACATTATATTTTTATTTACTTTGGAGGGAGCAGACAGTGATTCTCTGTCTGGGAAGACAGGGGCTAAGTTGAGGGGTGGCAGATGAAGAGGAGCTGCAGAGAGGCGTGTAAGACTGCGACTCTGCTTCCTGGTTCCAACTCTGAGTAGTCAAGGTTTTGGAAATTTGGATAAAAAAGATGCCAGATTGTTAGATAAATGAGACGCACCATCCAAAGTGGGATGGACGCTGTCTCGTCTCATAAGACTAGGTTTTCCCCAAAATGAGCTCCAATTGTCAATGTAGCCCACGTTGTTTGCAGGACACCACACAGACAGCCAGCGGTTGAAGGATGACGAGCGGCTAAACATGTCATCACTGGTCAGATTGGGGAGGGGCCCAGAGAATTCTACGAGGCAGACATTGTTTTGGCAAAGTCACACACCGATTCTACATTAAGTTTCGTGACTTCCGACTGCCGGAGACGGACGTCATTAATGCCGGTGTGGATAACAATTGTGGAGTAGTTACTTTTAGCCAGCATTTTCAAATCTGACTCGATGTCGCCTGCTCTGGCCCCAGGAATCCATCTGACTATGGCCGCTGGAGTCTCTAGGTTCACGTTTCTGACTACAGAGTCACCAATGATCTGAGTTTTTTCCTCAGCGGGTGTGTCGCTGAGTGGGGAAAAACGATTAGAAACGTAACAGGTTGGTGGTGTACCGGGGCTTTGCGACTAGGCTTCCTTCTCACCGTCACCCACCCAGTCTCCTCACTGCTGAGCCGGGAGCCGGGATTCCAAATCAGACAACCTCACCTCGAGCACCTCAAAAAGACAACATTCATTACATTTACCGTTATCACTAAAAGAGGCAGAGGTGTAGCTAAACATCTGACAGAGAGAGCACACCAGAGGAGGAGAGGAAGGAGAGCTAGTAGCCATAGCTAGTGGCTAACCCGAAGCTAACAAAAACACCAATGAAAGGTGAACAGAAGGCTAAAGAAGGTGATTAGGTGACATGGAGTGCGCACACAGGTGCAAGAGGCTTGAAAAACAGAAATGAGAACTAACGGTAGATGGAAAAAAGTGGTTAAAATACAATTAAAAGCAAAAACCTCAGGAGAGTGAGGACAGCTAACCACACAGACAGACAGCAATACAGGAAGTGACGATAGGTTACCACAAGTGACGTTCACCAACCGGAGAGAAAATGGTGAACCAAATTAAAGAAAATAATGTAATCCCTCCAAATATGAATTTGGCTAGCATTATCCTGCTACCTTAAACCTGGAAAAGAACCTATGCTTCCATCCAGCTACCGTCCCATCTCACTTATGAATGTCGATCTTAAAATAATTTGCAAAGCTCTCGCCAAAAGACTGGAAAGGATAATTCTGTTTATTACACACTCAGATCAAACAGGTTTCATCAAGGGTAGGCACTCGGTTAATAATACACACAGTCTATTTAATTTAATAGACTACTGCAAGATCAACAATGTAGAAACTACAATGTTGTCCCTGGATGCAGAGAAAGCCTTTGACCGTGTTAACTGGAAATTTCTTCTTATGGTGTTAAACAAGTTCGGGTTTGGTTCATCTTTCATAAACTGGATTAAAACACTATATAGGTGTCCAGCTGTGTCTGTCCGAACAAATGATCAGACTTCCCGAATCTTTAATCTCCAGAGAGGTACTAGGCAGGGGTGTCCGCTCTCTCCTTCACTTTTTATCATCTTTATCGAATCATTAGCAGCAGCCATACGACAAAATGTTGATATCAGAGGTATCCAAACTGGAGAAAAGGAACACAAGATAAGTCTTTATGCTGATGATGTATTGATTTTCCTTGAAAACTCACAAAGATGGGCTGCATGGTGGCACAGTGGTTAGCACTGTGGCAGCACAGTTTACCCTCGGCCGGGGGATCGTGGGGATCGTGAGATCGTGGGTTCGATCCCAGCCCCCGACCAACAGTGATCTGTGTGGAGTTTGCATGTTCTCCCCGTGTTGCGTGGGTTTACTCCGGGATTTCTCCGGTTTCCTCCCACATACCAAAAACATGCAGGTTAGGGACATGGGGCACTTGCGCACGCAGCGACCGGCAGCTGGTGGCTTGTCACCAGACTGCAAAACAAATCTACCTACGGGTACAAAATAAGTAATTAAAAAAAAAAAAAAAGATCTCTTCTTCAGACAGTGGCGCTCATTGATAAATTTTCATCATTATCAGACTACTCTATTAACTGGGGTAAATCAACAGTTTTACCTATAAATTGTAATTTCTCAAATACATCTACTATTCCAATACAATCAGGTAATATTAAATATTTAGGAATAGATATTTCCCCCAGGCTCTCACAGTTATTGTGACTAAATCACATTCCCCTTTTAAAAACAATACAAGACGACCTCACACGCTGGAGGACACTACCCATATCATTAACCATTTGAGTGTGACTGTCGCCAAACTGCAACATAACCCCTAGTGGTCAACAGTGGTAAAGATTTTTTTCAAGAAACTAGTCAGATCAGATGTCAGAATTTTCCAAGGCTATAACTTTAAAGTGGTAAGAGATAATGGCTTACTGTCAATTAGAAAGATGTAAAATATGATCCAAAGTTTCAATAGGAGTGAATTTACACATCTAATTTGCATAATGCCACAGCAGCTACATTGAATCACATAACTCAGTCAAAAGCGGACTTTGGACATATTTACACAAAGAATGGTTCAGTCTTTTGACACCGTTTTTTGTACAGGGGTACATTGTCATCTTATCTTCAAAGTGTATGAACAAGAAAATCAGTACAATGTAAAGAAACCCTGGGTCGGGGTCAGGTGTGCGCCGCTGGTGTGGGCTGGCCCTGGCGCGCCAAGGTTGTGCCCTTCCCAGGGCCCTGGCAGTGCTCTGGGGCGGGTACCTGCATCCTGGGGGGGGGTCGCCCTCCCCATCCTCCGGGGCCTGCGGGTGTGGGTGTGCATGTATATGTGTGTGTGTGTGTGTGTGTGTGTGTGCATGTGAGTGAGAGAGAGAGTGTGTGTGTGTGTGTGTGTGTGGAAGTGGGGCGTGAGTGTGTGTGTGGGCATGTGGGACTGTGTGTGGGTGTAGGTGGGCATGTGTGATGGTGAATGTGTGTGTGTATGCACATGAGAGCAGGCGGGTGTGTGTGTGTGTGTGTATGGGTGCGGCTACCTGTGGGTGGATGTGTGGGGGTGGAGGATGCGTGCATGGGTGGGGGAACCTCATTGGGTGGCGAGGTGGGGCAGACCACCTAGTGACATGGGGGATGGTGATTTGAGGTCTGCTTGTCCCGGCCGCCCTGTCGTTGTGTCACAGGGCGGGGCATTTATCGCATTGCCCCTGGGGTCTTTGGCGCCGGGTGTGTGTAGGTGCTCAGGGGGGGCTGTTGGCGCGGGTCGGCGGCCATTTTGCCGTTGGACTGCTCCAGGGTGGCTGTGGCTACCCGGCAGCCTGCTGCTGTTGGCGTGCGTCTGGGGTGGGTAGTCGGTGGGCTTGCCGTGGGTGCTCGGGGGTGTCGCTTGGCATGTGGGGTGGTGTATGGGTCTGGCCCACTGTTCATTATTGTGATTATTGTTGTTGTATATGTTTGTGTGTGCAAAATGAGTGGGAATGGGTGTGGCTGCACCATCATGTTTGTGGTGTGCTGGGAGCGCAACGCTGGTGGGTCCTGGGCTGCTCGGCCTGGTGGCCCTCGACCTGGGTTGGGATTTGGGGGCAGTGGGTGGCTTCTTGAACCACACTGTGAGCTGGTTTCTGGGGAAGAGCAGCCTCACTTTTGGACCGCCTCCCGCCCAGTCTTACCCCCCCCCCCCCCGATTCTGGATGGAATATACATCTTTTTGGATACACTTAGGGATTTGGGGCAGGGGTGTGCAGCACTGTGTCGGTGAAGGGGACACCTCTGCTGCGCAGTGGGGCTGCCCTCACCTCAATTTTAATTGCATTTTAGACACTGAGGGCTTGGGGGGATGGGGGCCCCGTTGCCTACTGCAGTGGCTAGTGGTGCTCTAACCACCACCACCCCCCCAATTTTAACTGCACAATGGTAGTTCACACACCTACACACAATCACATCATACAACTGACACATATCATGTTTTGTGCAAGGGGGAGGGGGGTGGGGGTCTTCCACCACCCCTGCTGCCCTCCTTCTGCCAGGGGACTGGGATCTGTCATGTTGTCAAAATCCCTGGGTGCTGCTGAATGAATGCAAGGGAGTGAGAGATGAACTGAATAAGAGATTAAGCCAGAGTGAGGGATTGATGAATGGAGATGGTGTTGGTGGGTCGGCTTTGTGTAGCGCTTTGCGTGTTGGGTGGCATCTCAGGGCGCCTGCAGTGATCTCCTGATCAGTCGCTTGGGTGGGCGCTGGGGGTGGTGGTCTGCTCCGGTGGCTGCAGCCGCCCTGGGGTAGGTTGGTGGGGGGAATGGCTGCTGGCCTGCACCGGTGGTCTCCCCACTGCTGGGAGCTGGTGTGCACTCAGGCTCGCTGCATCTGCATCGCAGTCGCCCTAAGAAATAGGGGTGAATGAGGGTGGGGGAGTGTGAAGGGGAGAGCATGAATGGATGTGAGTAGGTCAGAGTGGGAGTGGGACTGAGGGTGCGTGCGTGGGTGAACGTGAGAGAGTGGGGGCAACCCTGAGGGCGAGTTGGAGTGAGATTGAGTGGGTTCAGGAGTGAGAGAGAATGGTGGGTCCGGGATTGCGAGAGTGGGACGGTGTGGGGGAGTGAGAGTGAGTGCGTGCTTGTGGGTGCATATGAGAGCAAAAGGATGTGGTGTGGGAATGAGTGTGTCTGTGGTTGAGAGGTGCTGGATTGAGGGGGTAATGCCTGTCGGCTACATGGGCTCCCTTGGGCGGGGGACTTCTTTGGGTGTAGGGGTCCCCGGGGTGTGCAGCGGTGGCGTGGGGGGGGGGTGCCTGGGGGGGCTCGCGCTGGGGGGTGCAGGCCAGTCTCTGGCCTGGGGGGTGAGGGCGCTGGTCTTCCGCCGCTTGGCACTTGGGGCCCGGGGGCTGGCGTTGGCGGGCCCGGGGTTGTGCATTTGTGCCCTGTGGGGGTTGGTGGAGCTGCCTTGCCTGCTCGGGGTTTCCGGGGTGGTGGGGAATTGCTGCGACCAGCCCCCCTCTTCATATATTTCCTGACAAACCACTCACATGCACACACTTATTTTGCGCGTGCTCTCATATACATGCACACGGACGCACACGCACAAATGTCTCCACTTTAGAAAGTGCAGATACCAGACTCATGTTGAGACCTCTTCGGTGGAAAAAGCAGTTTGTCTTCTGTTTGTTTTAGTTGTTGGTTTGTTTGTCTTTTTTGTCTGTTCCTCTCTCTTTTTCTTTCCCCCTCCTCACACTTCCTTTCCCCATTCCCCATCCTGTCGGGTCCTTCATGGGTAAATAATTTAAATAAAGTATTAAAAGTTATTACAGGAGGAGTTTGCAACAATATACAGTACATAGGTACTGTATAAAGCTCCTTTTGGCAAAGTAAATCTGTTTTGACACAATAAGTGTAACAGATTTCTGTTCTGCTTACCTAGCTGCCTGATGGGACCAGGGGAAAAAAAAAAACAACTTGCGTTCTATCAACATACGTATTTTCAGAAAGTACGTTTTCTATGCTTTCTAATGATACCAGGCACTCATGGTTTTTTCCCAGGACTTGCCGCTAGCAAACGAAGAAAGAGTCGTGATTTATGACTTGTCCTGCCTGCAGCTCGTAATGACGCGGTGCGCATTCCGACTCATTTTGCCAGCACAGGTCACAAATAAACAGGGGATCTGAAACAGTCGCTAATATTGGATGTCCCATTCATTTTCAATATTTAGGTATTCTGTAATCAATATTCACACAATCAAATAAATCTTAGTGCCATTTACTCCTTTTTACATTTGTCAAAGTCTAACATGTGACTGCCTCCATATTGGCTACATCTCTTTGTATTCAACTTTCAAACACAGCCTACATTTGGGCCTGTAAAGCCTGATTGGGATACCTGTTTCAGACAGGAATACTTGTGTTCTACGGGCATGCATTAGTTATTACAATCTGTCAGGATAAAACGGGCCAAGAGAGAATACATTCCATCTTTGTTTCACTTTGCTTTATCACGAGTCACTTGTATTAAGAAAAACAAGGCTTCATCCTAACAGAGGGGTGATTTAGTAACTTTCAGATTCTATTCCAACCGATCGATCCATCTGTCTGAAGGGCCTGGAGGCAGATATAGGTAGGTTTTAGTGTCAGGAGACCACTCCATTCAGTTTAAGACAGCCAGGCTGATGGGATGCTCAGCCCTATAGTCACTGCATTTCTATAAAAGAAACTAATGAAAACTTAATGAGAATGGGTTAGAGCAGCTTATAGACATTAAGGAAATTAGCATATAAAACACATTCCTCTGTGTGAGTAAACACCAGCAAACACTAACTACATACACAAATGCATGAATACACAAAGAATTCAAAAGGAAATATGTTTTTTTACAGCTGTGTTACCTTGTCAAGAATCTGTTCTTTTACTTAAGTCTTATTCATGCAACATTTCCCCTCTGGTCTGTTTTGGTCCACGTGTGCTTTGGACCAGCCCAGCGCGCACGCAGTATTGTACATGCTACCTTTTTTCATCTACCAGGCCAAACGGTTGACGCATGCGCACAACTGTTATTTGTAGTTTCGTCCCAGCCCTATGGGTAGCGCAAATGTGCTAACATGCCAGTTTGTTCACCAGCTAGAAACATGAGAGACGCACATTTTTTTTGTATCAACAACAATGGCGTTTCAAGGAAAAGGAGGAATTACCATTTTCCAGTGCTCTTCTCTGCTCAAGCTGCTGCTGCAAAAGGATTCATGTATGTTTATTCTCTTCTTCCACGTCTTCATTGTCTTCCTCATCTACTTTGTCTTTGTATGCTGTGCTGGTAGCGCCACCTCGTGAATGGGACGTTCAGTCTTACGAATGCTCTGCCAACACGTTCAGGTCGTAGGCAGGCCGCGCGGTCATAAAATTTGGGCTGCACGCAGTCGTCCACAGAAGAGCCCTGCCTACACTAGCAGACTGGAGATGATGACGTAAATTTCGTCACACAAGGTTTCCGGTTGCACTACGCAGACAGCGGAGGTGCACCATGAATCCAGCTTTAGTTACCAGCTCTTTAGAAATACTTTAAAACTTCACAAAATAATTAAGCAATATTACACAAGCTGGAGTGTGGTTCATTGAATATAGCTGCACAGTGATTCAACTGCAGGCTCCATGTGCAGTGAAGGGCTGCAGAAATCACAGCATGCCTTTGGGTGCAATACAACAGTGCCAAAAACACAATTTATGAGCCAAATAGTAATATTTGATTATTTCTTAATGTTATATTGTTTCCTGAAGACTAGCATCACTACTTAAAAGCAAGTAGTTCCCAACTCCTATTTTTTGATGTTGCTAGCCTACACAAACACTGAGCATAATGGAGAATATACTTTTAAGAGATAAGGACCTGTACTTACATAGCGCTTTTTCTAGTCACAAAGACCACTCAAAGGGCTTCACTAGTAGGTACACTAACCCTCTATTCTAAGTACCTATCAGAGACAGATACCTAGGGACAATTTAGAATCACAAATTAACCTAACACGCATGTCTTTGGATTGTGGGAGGAAATCAGAGACCCCGGAGTAAACCCACGCAGCACAGGGAGAACATGCAAACGCCACACAGAGAAAGGTTCCTACCCCTGACAGCTGAGAGATTTGAACCTGGAACCTTCGAGCTGTGAGGCAACAGTGCTAACTACTGTGCTGCCCTAATTCTGATTTTGTGTCATTTTACACATATGTTCATTGAATTTTGCTATTGTCAGCCAGTCACCATTTATATATATACTTTTCCAGAGTATACTGGTCTAATGTCTTTAGACAAGCTTGACAGCCACACTGGTAGTAGCACTGTTTAGTAGCGTCCCTTTTTCTTACCTTGTCTCCTCCCACATTTTTTGGCATCTTCAGAAGATGTACAGGGTCAAAAACATGTACTGCACTGTCAGGCTTCAGCAAAAACTGTATGATGTGAGTTTTAATCTAAACTTTAAGGTAACTTATTTCAGATGTAACCAGCTAACCACTAGTTTGCTAGCTAGTGCTGACTGGTGTCTCTTTTGTTCCTATGTCTTTGCTGCCTTCTTATAGCCACTTTCAGATGAAGCAGTGAGTCAGAAGCACTTATGACCCTGTGAGGCTTCAGTAGAAACTGTACATTGTGAGGTGTCTGTGTGTGTGCGTAGGGATGGAATTCATGGGTGTGTGCTTGTATGCATGGGTGTGTCGCTGTGTCTGGGAGCATGACAGCTGGCGTGTTGGCACATTCCATGATCTAGGGTGGGTTTACATGCCTAGCCCACCATGGCTGGGGTGGGAGGTCACTAGCCTATGATGCTGGTGGTGCGTCTAGGGCCCAGGTTGCACAGTCTGGTGCCCCTCCCTGGGATGGGATCTGGGGATGAGGGTGGTTTCTGGACCCAGTTGGGGAGCTGGCTGCTGGGTGGGGGGATTGTCTTTGTCTGAGGGGCTGCCTCAGGTGTTCCTGGGAGGGGGAGGGGGGTCACAGCTGCTCCCTGCTGCTTGCTGCCGCCTCCTCTGGGCATGGGGTACCTGGTGGCTCCTGGGGCGTGTGTCTGGGGCCCTGGGGTGGGTGAGGGTCCACTCTTGCAGTGGTGTTCCTGTGCAGGGGCGGTGTGCACGCCCAACCGGCGGGACCAGGTGCTGGCCTCAGCTGCCCCTAGCCCTTGGCCTTCCTTTTGGGGTGGGTGTCTGGCTGTCCTGGGGTTGGGTGGCCTCAGGGAATTCGTGCTCTGTGGGGGCTGCGGGTTGCCCTGGCGACGGGGGCACCGTCTTGCTCACACACTGTCCCGTTGCTACAGCTTCCTACCCCTTTTTTGTATGCTTCCGGGCAGACCACACACACCTACTCTTGCATGCACATGCAATGCATGCAAGCACACATACATCTCTGTTCTCTTTCAGATGCAGATATCAGGCTCGAGCTGGGATCTTCTCTGAAGCAGCAACTGTTGTCTTGTTTTTTTTTTTTTTTTTTTCCCTTTCTTTTCTTTGTTTCTCCCCCCCACCCTCCTCCCCTTTCAACCGCTTCTTATCCCTTTAATTCACTCCCCCACTCTTCCCTGGCAGGTCCAGCATAAGTAAGACAATTTAAATAAAGTATCAAAGCTAATATACAGCAAAAAGAGCCTATAAAAACTATTTATATACAGCATACTGTACATCAAATATGAGCAGAGCTCCTCTTGGCAAAGTAAATGTGTTTGGCACAATAAGGTAAGCAGATATTTGTTCTGCTTGTCAAGCTGCTGAAAAGGACAAAAAAAAAGATCACTAGAACACCAGTGAAATGGTAAAATGGCAACTGGCGCTCACTTATATCACATTTTTTTCTCATCTGTAGATGACCAAACCCTTTACAGATCCTGCTATCCACCCACTCATGCACACATTCACACACTGATGGCAGCACAAGTGCTGGCCTGACCCACCAGCAGCAACTGGGGGTTCAGTGTCTTGCTCAAGGACATTTCGACATGCAGACTGCACATAGAGCGGGAATCGAACCCTTCACCCTCCGATCAGTTGTCAGCCACACTACACTAGGAGTGATACATGTCCTGTAGAGTCCAAGTGTGGTTATCAGGGAATATATTAACTCATGAAATCCTTATTGTCCAATCAAATTGCTCGGTCAGAACAAACTGTCATATGAAGTTTTACAATGGCTGCACTACTTTTCAAAGGCTGAAAAAAAGAAGATTTGACATTCTACCATCTACAAATTTTGTGCCTATCAAACCTTGTGAGACTGGGTGGCTGTCAACTTTAGGTACCTTACAACTAGCGCATGCCTCTACAAGGCAAGTATTCTTGTCTGAAACAGGCAGGCCTATCAGGCTTTACAGGCCCAAATATAGGCTGTGTTTGAAAGTGGAATACAGAGGTGTAGCCCATATGTAGGCAATCACATGTTAGACTTGGACAAATATGAAAGGGACTGAAGGACACTAAGATTTATTTGATTGTGTGAATATTATTTGCAGAATACCTAATGACTGAAAATGAATGGGACATCCAATATTAGCGACTGTTTAAGAACCCTTTATCTGGTCAGTCACTGCAACAGATACTGGAGTCAGTTTGTTTTGGCCTGTCCTTGACACTGATAGTACCGCTATCTACCAAGAATGTGCTGCTAGTCCAGCAAAAGCTAGCTGTATTCAAATACTTTGCAAGCAGTTTCATGAAATGGTCAGTCAGAAAGCAACTCATACCGGCTCGGACGTCACCCGGGTTAACGAGGTCAGGAGTTCCTGACCTTGGAGTTCCTCAGGAGTAGCATAAATAAACTCATGCAGTACTATAACAGGACACGTTTACAAATATTTGAGACTCATTGTAGTGCATCTTTTTATATTTTAGCAATATTATAAGCAGTGTTGGGCAAGTTACTAAAAATAGTAACTAATTACAGTTACTTCTTTTCAAAAGTAACTGTATTACTTTACAACTAACTGCATGATTAAAGTAACTAGTTACTTGCAAAAGTAACTTTCACGTTACTTTTAAATGCACACTTAAATCATCTTGTGGAGAGCAGCACCAGCAGCAGCTGTGGAGAGGGTGAGCAGCACCAAGTTCCTGGGGGTGCACCTCTCTGAGGACCTCTCCTGGTCCAACAACACTACTCCACTGCCCAAGAAGTCTCAAACTCGCCTCTATTTCCTCTGCAAACTGAGGAGAGCAAGAGTCCCACCCCCCATCATGTGCTCATTCTACCGGGGCACCATTGAGAGCATCCTCACCAGCTGCATCACGGTGTGGTATGGAAGCCGCACCTCCTCCTGCCGGAAGACACTACAGCGCAGAATGAAAGCAGCCAGCAAGATCATCGGTGCCCCTCTGCCCCTCAACCACCTCACCCACAGAGCCATCAATATTGCAGGCAACAACTCCCACCCCTCATATTCCCTCTTCAGCCCCCTACCCTCAGGGAAAAGGTACTGGAGCCTTTGGGCCTGCTCCACAAGACTGCTAAACAGCTTTGTTCACCAGGCCATCGGGACTCTGAACTCTACCTACTCCCCCCACTCCCATCCCTGGACCGTAATGGACTCACCCGCACAATAACTGCCTCAGCTGTTTGCACAGAAAGACTGACACACCAACAGTAATACATCTGCTGCTGTATGTCTCTGCACTTTACTGCAACCATCTGCACAAATGCCATATCTGCTGCCGTCTGTTATTGCAATACTGATCACATGCAGTCCTATCTGTCACTGTCTGCACCTACACTACCGCACTGAACTGCAACTATGAGTATTACTGCTCTACCTTTTCTGTATATAGGATTGCTGGGTTTTATTGCTTATCTTTATGATGGAAAAATTCTATGTTACACTGAGTTATTTGAATTTTTATGAACATGAATTTTTCGTTATAAAGCTTAATGTGTATACCTAGGAAATCCTGCTACCATATTTGGAGTTATTGAGTAGTGGAAAAAACAGATTGAAGAATGCTGATGTGACTGTTCACCACTGTGAATGTTCAGTTCTATCACTGACTGTTCAGCTTATCACTATTGTTTTCTGCATGTACTCAGCAGATACAATCTTAGTCATGAATGAAATAATCAAGAGGCTCAGCAAACCTTACCACACTGAGTCATGAATGAACTTAACAAGAAGAGACCTCACCCCGACGGTCCCTTGGATATACATTAGCCAGAATCACTCAAGTTAGTCAACTTAGTTAAGCCAATGCACTGTGTCAGTCTGTGAAAGCTATACTCTGTATTGTCTTCCGCTGATCAGTGCATATTAAATTTGCTGAAACTTTGATCCTGCCTGATTTTTGACTTCTGGTTATAAGGAATTTTTCCAACATACTTGGCGCAACCAAACAGGGACTCCAGATATCTTTCTCCTGGCTCCGACGTTTTGGACCACTCACAACTGGCGAGAAGTCCTCCCCAGCCAGGTTTGTTTTTCCCAAAGGACCGGTTTGTTGGCAGTGAGGCAACAGAGGGTCCGGTGCGCTGGAGTGGATCGGAGAAGGTGACGGAGCAAAGGCAGAGTGAAGTGAGTAAATTTAATTATTAATGGTTTAAAGATGTCTCGCGAAGGGTTCGAGTCTGGTCGGTGTAATTTGTAGCATTATTTAATTTATAATTAAGATCAGGTATAAAAAATTTTAAATTCAGACTCAGAACACACACACCAGAAAAAAAAATAAAATATAACACTCGGGGCACCAGTCCAATTTAATTGGACAAATTATTAATAATTCCTCTTTGTACCTGAATTAATTAATCAATCAGTCTCAAATTATTCATGAGTTCTACTGGGGACTTAGAACAACCACAGAAAAGAAATCTCAACAACTTCTCTCATTTTTACAGATTTATTAAATGAAACTCTGATTAAATGACATTACATTCCAATAATTTATGAGCAGGTGAAATGATCAACATATTGAGTATCACATTCAACTTGTATAACTGATAACACTGGTCAACACCAAATTTATTGTCTAAGGTTTTTTTTAAACTGATTTAGGACAATTTTGATGTGCTGAATCCAAAAATCTCATTGGTTTTGCTCAATCAGGTCAACTTTTTGAACTATGGCCACATGTTTTCTTATGTTTTTGTTTACATGTACGGGTATTTTCCCTTTATATGATGCAAAATAATTTTTTAATTCTTCAAATTCTCTGAATTTTGAACAATGATGACGAAACATTCAATTTACATGTACTTATTTTTATCAGTGTCTACTATTCAATTTACAGTACAACTGCTTATAACTTAACATAAAAATCTGACCTGATCAAGAGAAACGGATGTCATTTTTGGATTCAGCGGTGCAAAATTGTCTTAAATCAGTTGAAAAAAACACAGACAACTTACAAAAAAAATATTTTTGTTATGTTGTGTTATTAATCAAAAGAGTATGATCCCATTTGCAGAACCATGGAGACCTTAGTATGCATTTGCAACTGTGATAATAAAGACTGTGATAAAATTGGGACAAATTATGAATAAACTGGATGCAAATTTATGGACAAAATTAAACTAATTATACGAAAAATTCTGAAGCATTCTAATGAAGTAAAAATGGAATTTTAGACTTCCGGTTATGGCGGCCACGTAGGAAGACGTGCTTCACACTGCTCTGCTCGTAAAAACAAAAATTTTACTGAAACTCTTTTAATTGGAACAAAAACCCATCCCAGCATTTTGGCGTGGATATGGTGAAGACCAAGGTTGGAAAATTAGGTGGAGGAAAAGGTAACTCGACAAAACAACCCAAGCTAACAGACTTTCACGCTCGAGGCGAAACAGAGAAAACTCCAGAGGCAATGGCGGAGGAGGGAGCCAGCGGCGGAGCGGGAACAGTTGAAGGGGGACAAACGTAGTGCTCACTGCCATCAACTCCATGAGAACAGAGTTTTCGTCTAAATTCGATGGGATTATAGCAGCAATAGAAGGTATGAGAAAGGAAATAAACGACTGCATGGAGCGAGTGTCGCAGGCGGAGCTCCGAATATCAAGCGCTGAAGATGATGTTATCAGCCTGCAAACTAAATTGCAAACACTGGAATCAAAATGCAAATGTCTGGAAGATAACGTCCTAGACTTGGAATCCCGCTCGCGACAGAATAATTTGAGGCTGGTGGGCCTCCCGGAGGGAACGGAGGGACGGGACCCATGTTCCTTTTTGGAAAAGTGGATTCCAGGAGCACTGAATAACGCGGATCTGCAGTCATCAGTTGTTTTAGAGAGAGTTCACCGAATCGGCCCACCAAGAGATAATAAGACACCACCAAGGACACTGATTATGAAGTTCCTCAACTACAAAGACAAGATGACAGTCACCAATGCGGCGCGAGCTAAAGGAGAAATTAAATACCAGGACCAACAGATGTGGTTCTACCTGGACTTGGCTACAGGAATACAACAACTGAGGAAACAGTTCGACCCGGCCCGCAAAGAGCTGCGCAACCTAGGGATTCGTCACGGAGTAATTCATCCGGTAAGACTGCTGGTCACATATAAGGGGAGGACCCACACCTTCAAGACCCGTTAAGAGGCGCAGGAGCTCATCAAGCAAATCCAAAAGGAGACCGGTGGGAGCTAAGCATGAACATGACAAAGGTAGAACATTTAAGCATATGTACAGACAGCTGATTGATCTGAAACATAAACATGTCTACAAAATACAGACTGTATTAAACAAAAAAAATGTTATGATGTACAATGTTGCTATAAAACTTGGAAGTTATGTTGAAAAAGCTACAGAAGAGAGTTAATGTCATAAGAATAGTAGTAGTGTCAGGGTGATTGAGAGGAGAAAGAGAGAGTGGTTTGACTGATCCTCGCAGGTGTGGAACAGTCACTAGCTACAACGGGAGATGAAATATTTTGGGGGGATTACCACGAATGTGGGGAAAGAGAATTTGTTTTTGTTTAGTTTGTAGGATGAATGTTCTATCATCCATGTTTTTGCTTCTCTGTATGAGTATGTTCATATTGCAAGGTAATCTCAAACTCCTTATTGATCATAGATCAAAGCGTTAATCTTAATTTAACTTCATGGAATTGCAGAGGTCTAAAAAATCTTAAAAAACTTAAACAAGTCATGATTAAAATAAAAAACATAGATTCGAAAATTGTATTTTTACAAGAAACTCATCTAATAGAGGAGGATGTAAAAAGAATTAGGAGAAGATAGCAAGGTAACGTGTTCACCTCATCATTCTCACCCCGAGCCAGGGGAGTTATGACTCTCATACACAAGACAGTCCCATACCTGCCAACTTTTCAAACCTGAAAAGCCTAGTAGCTAGCCGGGGTCCAGGGGCCGATGCTAATGCTAATAATGTTAATGCTAATAATAATAATGCTAATATTTGCCAAACAAATATTAGCATTAAATCTAGTTAAATGTAGCTAACAACCTCATATTTCTTCAACTTTCAAACCTGAAAAGCCTAGCAGCTAGCCAGGGTCCAGGGGCCGCAGGCCCCGGTAGGTCCAGGACAAAGTCCTGGTGGGGGGTTCAGGGGGACGAAGCCCCCCGACGCCAAACAAATATTAGCATTAAATCAAGTTAGAATGTAGCTAACAACCTCATATTTCTTCAACTTTCAAACCTGAAAAGCCTAGTAGCTAGCCGGGGTCCAGGGGCCGCAGTGTCAAACAAATAGCATTTGACATAGAAGTCACATATTAATTATATTAAAGGTAAAATATCTAAATCAATTGCAATACTACACAGAGCGAAATATTTGCTGAATCAACAACCCACATTATATACTTTGTATCATTCATTAATACTCCCATACATGACATATTGTACTGAAGTATGGGGAAATACATATAAAACAAACATATATCCAGTCTTTATGCTTCAGAAGAGAGCTATTAGAATAATAAACAAAGCTGCTTACAGGGAACCAACAAACCCACTTTTTCTTAAATTAAAAGCTCTCAAGTTGAAAGATCTGGTTGACTTTAAAACTGCAGTAATAATGTTTAAAGCTAAGAATCTATCACTGCCCGCAAATATCCAAAAGCTGTTCCAAATAAGGGAGAAACAATATCATTTCAGAGGAACATTTCAATTCAATTCAACTTTATTTATATAGCGCCATTTCACAACAACAGTCATCTCATGTATATTTCAAAAACCTTCAGTGAGAACTACCACCAAGCAACACTGTGTTTCAGTGCAAGGAGTCAGATTATGGAACGATTTTGGACCTGAATTAAAATCATGTACAACGCTTGGACAATTTAAACAAAAACTAAAGGAAGAAATACTCCAAACATAAATACAAGATGACATGTAAAATCACATAAGGATTGTCATATCCAGTCTGTGTTGTGTTGTTACTTAGTTTTTTTTTGTCACATTTTGTCTTAGCTTTGTTCTGAATTGTAATCGCTCTTGTTTTGTTTTTCTTTTGAGTTCTTGGATGGAATATGGGTGGGCAATATAAGCTGCGGCTTCAGCCATCACCCATTTCAGATAACTTATGTTGAACTGTATAATCAGAGGAGTTATTGTTTAATTTGACCTTGTTGGATTTTTTCGCCTTTGTTATATTATTCTGTTTCTTTTTAATCTTTACTTTTAATCTATCCGAAATAAAGATTCATTCATTCATTAAATTTGCATTCAAAAGACTATCTTAACACTGCATAGAACTTTGAATAGGCCAGATGTGATGTATTATGAATACTAGAAAAGCACTCGGACAGCGCAGACCTCCGCCAAGCGCCACAGTTCCCACCATACAGTGTTTAACATCATAAATAAAATACTGGAAATGGCCCTATCTCGCAATGTTAAATAAAAAAAAAAAAAATCCTTTAAAAAATTTCTGGATCCAGACGGTGATCCGGATCACCACCAAAATCTAATCATCTGTAGGATACCCCATTTCTGACAATCTGTGAAAATTTCATGAAAATCCGTCCATAGCTTTTTGAGTTATCTTGCTAACAATAGGACAAACCAACGCTGATGATCACATAACCTCCTTGGCGGAGGTAAGAAGACTAGAGATATCAGCAGGCACAGGCACGTGCGTAAAAGACGGCAAAATCGCTCTGATATTTTATGTGTTTACATGATACACCAAGCATGACAAGGCTTGCAATTACACAGCACATGTTCTTCAGAATCTTAGGTATTATATAAAATGTATTCTCCCTTTAGATGTCTAATCCATGGTCCATTTGCCAGGGCTGAAGTGCAGTCGTGCAAACGTCTGAAGCAGTTTACACCGTGTTTACATCTCGCCATGTACGCACGCCTCTCCGGGATTTCGCGCGAGAATAGAAACCTCAATACCCTCAATAGCAATAGCGTTAGCTTAGCAAACGCTTCACGTAAAGCGTAGCAGCGAACCACGAAAAGAAACGCTACTATGTTCTAAATTTAGATACTATTCCTAGCGATCTCGTGTTTGGAATTGCTTTCGTGTTTTTTTACGATTTAAAAGTTTTGACTGAATTTTTAGTGAAAAACCGTAATTTTGATTAATAAAGCCGTAACCCGGAATGGGGTCTTGAAAACCGGAACCATTACGGCAAAACCGGAGTAGTTGGCAGGTATGCAGTCCCACTTCAAGTGAAAAATGTAATTAGAGATAAATTTGGAAGATATTTAATCATCCAAGGATCTTTGCTATTAGAAAATATAAATCTGGTGAACTTATACGTGACATGGTTAGTGACCCAGGAGACAGACGCTGACACGAGTTGATAACAGACAATTATCTTTTATTAATAAAGTGTGAGTGTAGTGTGTGAATGGATGAGTGTGTGGTCGTCTGGTCACTGGAGCTGAGCACGTCTTGTGGCAACCTGGCAACCCTGGAACATACAAGCACAAATGATTACTGCTGCTCATTAGCGTTAGAGACTTTGTGCTGGTGATGCTTACTTGCAGGTCCCACAGTGTAAGTCTTGCTGGCTCCTTGTGCCCGTGAGTTGTAGTGCTCGTGGTGCCCGGTGTAGCGGGGGTGAGGAGGAACTCCGAGGTGGAGGGGATAGCGCCCAGTCAGCTGATGAGGATTGTCCGCCACCTGGGAGGTCCACCTGTGCACAGGGGAGAGAACTAGCACAGGTTGAGTGCTGGGATTGCTTACTTGGCTTGGCTTGGCTTGGCGTGCGCTTCTTGACTTGTGGTTGAGATCTCGGCGCATTACGTGGTAAGGATGACAGACGACTCCGTGCCGAGGAGTCCGCAGGTCGAGCTTTTAAAGCCCGCTGATTGCCACCTGCTGGAGTGAGCACAGCTGAAGATGATGATAATGATGACGGCCTAGCGGCCATCATGACAGTACTCCCCCCTCTAGAGGTGCCTCCAGGCACCTGCCCAATCCTACCTGGATGCGCCCGATGGAAATCGCGGCTCAATTGCTTGTCGAGGATCAACGCAGGGCGAATCCAGGAGCGATGCTCAGGGCCAAAACCCTCCCAGTCCACCAAATACTGAAGGCCCCGACCCCTCCTGCGGACATCCAAGATCGCCGTCACCCCCCAGGCCGGATGGCCATCGATCATCCTGGGGGGGCAGGAGCCGCGAGGGGCGGGCACAGCAGGTCGGCGATGAAGGGCTTGACCTGGGAGACGTGAAAGGTGGGGCAGATGCGCATGTGAGAGGGGAGAGCAAGACGCACAGACACAGGGTTGACAATGCGGGCAATGACAAAAGGACCGATGAAGCGCTTGGTCAGCTTGCGCTTCTCGGCCAGCACACTGATGTTTTTTGTGGACAACCAGACCTTCTGACCCACCTTACAGTCCGGGGCAGGTCTCCTGTGACGGTTGGCCACCTGGATGTTACGTTCCGTGGTTCTCAGGAGGGCTCTGCGGGTGATGGACCAAATCCGCTGACAACGCCTGGAGTGAGCCTGCACTGATGGAACCGCTACCTCCTTCTCCTCCTCAGGGAACAATGGTGGATCGAACCCCAAAGATGCCTTAAAAGGGGACATTCCCGTGGCAGAGGACACCGTGGTGTTGTGGGCGTACTCTATCCACAGCAGATACATGCTCCAAGAACAGGAGCAGGAGGAGATGACGCAGCGCAGCGCGGCCTCCAGCTCCTGATTGGCCCGCTCGCACTGGCCGTTGCTCTGCGGGTGGTATCCAGAGGAGAGACTGGCCGTGGCCGCCAGTACCGTGCAGAACGCCTTCCAGACTTGAGAAACAAACTGTGGGCCTCGATCCGAGACAATGTCAGCGGGGATCCCGTGAAGACGAACCACATGAAGGATGAGAAGGTCTGCCGTCTCCCATGCCGATGGCAACCCCCGGAGAGGCACAAAGTGGGCCGCTTTAGAAAAGCGGTCCACTATCGTCAAAACCGTGGTAAAATGGCCAGAGGGGGGCAAACCGGTCACGAAGTCCATGGCTACATGAGACCAGGGGCGTGAGGGAACGGGCAGAGGATGCAGAAGGCCCGCTGGGGCCGATGATGACGTCTTCCCAGTGGCGCACTGAGCACAGGCCCGGACATAGTTGTTAACGTCCTTCCTCAAACCTGGCCACCAAAAGGTCCTCTGGAGGAGATCGGTGGTTCGACCCACACCTGGATGACACGCCAGTTTAGACGCGTGGCCCCACTCAATTACCTGGCCTCTGACAGAGCGAGGAACGAACAGGCGACCCAGGGGCCCCCCACCCAGATCAGGCTCCACCTCCTGCGCTCTTCTGACCTTATCACAGAGTTACCAGGACAACGCACCCACCACACAGGAGGACGGCAGGATGGTCTCCTCCTGCTCATCAGAGGATGGCACGTCAAACTGCCTTGAGAGGGCGTCAGGCTTACCATTCTTGCTTCCCGGCCAGTACGTGATGGTAAAGTTGAACCAGCCGAAGAAAAGAGACCAGCGGGCCTGACGTGCGTTCAACCGCTTGGCTGTCCTGAGGTACTCAAGGTTGCGATGGTCAGTCCAAACGACAAACGGCTGGGCAGCCCCCTCCAGCCAGTGCCTCCATTCCTCCAGGGGGAGTTTCACAGCCAGCAGCTCCCTGTCTCCAATGCTGTAGTTTCTCTCAGCGGGCGTCAGGCGATGGGAGAAGTATGCGCAGGGCCAGATCTTACCATCCGTCGGTGAGCGCTGGGAGAGTACGGCCCCAACCCCTGAATCCGAGGCGTCCACCTCCACCAGACACTGCAGCTCGGGTCCACCTGGGTCAACACACGGGCCGAAGCGAACTCCTCCTTCAGTCTCCCAAATGCCATGGCAGCCTCCTCACTCTAGCGAAAAGGGACCTTCGGAGATGTGAGCGCAATCAGGGGCTGGGCGATGTTCCCAAAGTTAGGCACGAACCGCCGGTAAAAACTGGCGAACCGCAGGAACCCCTGCAGCTGCTTCCTAGACGTGGGAATGGGCCAGTCCGTCACCGCCTTGACCTTATCCGGGTCAGGAAGCACCTGGTTTCGGGCGATGATAAACCCGAGAAAGGAGGTCCGGTCCGTGTGGAATTCACATTTCTCCGCCTTGACGAACAGCTGGTTCTCCAGGAGGCGCTGCAGGACCCGCCGCACATGCACCTGGTACTCCTCCAACGTGCGCGAGAAGATGAGAATATCGTCGAGGTACACGAAGTCGAAGGAGTTAAGGAAGTCCCAGAGGACATCGTTGATTAGGCGCTGGAACACCGCCAGAGCGTTGGTTAACCCAAACGGCATCATCAGATACTCGAAGTGGCCGCTTGGGGTCCGGAAAGCGGTCTTCCACTCATTGCCCTCTCGAAATCACACCAGGTGGTAGGCGTTCCGCAGATCCAATTTGGTAAACCAGGACGCCCCCTGGAGGGAGTCGAAGGCAGTGTTCATCAGAGGAAGTGTGTATTTGTCCTTAACTGTAATCTCATTGAGGCCCCGAAAGTTGATGCAGGGACGCAGCGAGCCGTCCTTCTTCCCCACGAAGAAGAACCCTGCACCCACGGCCGAGGATGAGGGACGAATGATACCGGATGCCAGAGACTCCTTAATAAATGTATCCATGGCCTCGCGCTCCGGAGCTGACAGGCTGTATAGGTGGCTCGCCGGGAGAGGGGCCCCAGCCTTGAGATTAATTGCGCAGTCATACGGACGATGGGGGGGAAGGGACAGCGCCCGTGACTTGCTGAAGACCGGACCTAGGTCGTGATAGACGTCGTGTACCTTGGACAGGTCCGGGGGAGGCGTCAAGGGTGGAGGAATCGGAACCGAGGGGGCACACACCGCCGACTGGAGGCAGGCACTCAGGCAGAACGAGCTCCAAGCCGTGATTCTCCCACCCTGCCAGTCAAAAGTGGGGTTATGTAGCCGAAGCCAAGGATACCCCAGGATGACGGGTGAAGAGGAGATGGGCAGAATTAGGAACCGTATTTCCTCACGGTGATTCCCTGAGACGATTATGGACACAGGGGCCGTCTGGTGGGACACTGATGTCAATGACGCCTTGGACAGGGTGACAAGATTGACAGGGGGGAGTAAGGGCTGACAGCCGAGGCCCATCAGGGTTGCCAGGTCTCTGGAGATGAAATTCTGCTCAGCTCCAGAGTCAACTAAGGCGTGTGTGGTGTGTTCCTTGTGCTTGTGGAGTAGCCTAATGGGGATGTGGCAATTTTTTGTCCGCGAATCCCCCTACTGTGATCCGCGGACCTCCCCTTTTTAACCCGCTCGGGCATTCAGCCACCCCATGTGAACCGTTACCACAGTAGAAACACAACCCCTGCTCCCTGCGGCGCTGTCTTTCAGCCGCTGTAATTCCCGATTGCCCCACTATCATGTCCTCCTGCTCCGGAAGTTCCTCTGACGAGGGTAGAGCAAGAAGGGAGGGCCTAACTGAGCGAGGGCGGAGTTTACTTGAACGGGAGGCTGTTCGCCATTCAGCCGCTCGCTCCCTTAGCCTACTATCTAAGCTGATGGTGAGGGAGATTAACTCCCCTAACCTGTCTGGTTTGTCCCGTTCCACTAGCTCATCCTTTAACTCAGGGCTAAGGCTGCGGAGGAAGATTCCACAGAGCGCTGGTTACCCCCACCAAACTTCAGCAGCTAATACCCGGAAGTCAAAAGAATAATCGGCAGCAGACCTGCTGCCCTGCCGGAGGCTTAGCAGCCGTTCGGTTAGCACCGCGCCCCGGTCTACATGATCAAACACTTCCATGAACTCTGCCACGAACTGCTGGTAAGTCAAAAGTGGATAGCTTGGTTTGGCCATGATGGTATAAGACCAATCTAAAGCTCTACCCCCCAATAGGTTGATAATATATCCAATCTTGTTTAAGTCCGTGGCAAAGTCCCCTGGGACGCGGAGAAACACTGACTCGCACTGCAACAAAAACCCCCGTGCCTCCCCAAATTTTCCATTAAAACGGGCAGGGGTTGGCACAGGAGTGAGGCGATGTGCAGATGGTGGGTTAGTCTGGCTAGTAGCGGCAGCTGCGGAGGCGGAAGACGCCCCGCTGGCCGGGGGGAACGCCTGATGTCCTTCCAGGCGGTCCAGCCGGCTGTTAACTTGTGTTAATTGGTTTAAGATTACCATCTGTTGGTGGGAAATCATATCAACTCGGGCGCTGAGAGTGTTTAAGCGGCGCGATAGCGCAATGTCTGCTGGGTCATCTTGACGGAGTCGTACTGACATGGTTAGTGACCCAGGAGACAGACGCTGACACGAGTTGATAACAGACAATTATCTTTTATTAATAAAGTGTGAGTGTAGTGTGTGAATGGATGAGTGTGTGGTCGTCTGGTCACTGGAGCTGAGCACGTCTTGTGGCAACCTGGCAACCCTGGAACATACAAGCACAAATGATTACTGCTGCTCATTAGCGTTAGAGACTTTGTGCTGGTGATGCTTACTTGCAGGTCCCACAGTGTAAGTCTTGCTGGCTCCTTGTGCCCGTGAGTTGTAGTGCTCGTGGTGCCCGGTGTAGCGGGGGTGAGGAGGAACTCCGAGGTGGAGGGCCCCGTCAGCTGATGAGGATTGTCCGCCACCTGGGAGGTCCACCTGTGCACAGGGGAGAGAACTAGCACAGGTTGAGTGCTGGGATTGCTTACTTGGCTTGGCTTGGCTTGGCGTGCGCTTCTTGACTTGTGGTCGAGATCTCGGCGCATTACGTGGTAAGGATGACAGACGACTCCGTGCCGAGGAGTCCGCGGGTCGAGCTTTTAAAGCCCGCTGATTGCCACCTGCTGGAGTGAGCGCAGCTGAAGATGATGATAATGATGACGGCCTAGCGGCCATCATGACAATACGGCCCCAATATTGATGATCATAACTTCTTTGTTAATTTATTCTTCACTTTATCATCACTTGCAGGGCGACATATAATAGCAGGGGATTTTAATTGTACATTGAATCCCAGTATAGATAGATCAACAGGACTGGACTGTATGCACAATGGATGTAGGATGACCATTAATCATTTTATGAAAGAATTGATATTGCTAGATATATGGAGAGAAATGAAACCACAAATCAAAGCCTATTCTTGTTATTCTAATACCTATAAGACATTCTCATGTATTGACTACTTTTTGATATCTACAGAATTAAGGTCCAAGATTCAAAACTGTTTCTATGGTAACATTGTGATCTCTGATCATGCACCCTGCTGTCTAATATATGTAGATAAGAAACTGACAAAGGATCCAGGTAGGTGGCATTTTCAGTATTAATGGCTTCAGGATGAGGAATTTGTTAAGTACATAGAAAAACAGATAGATGAGTTCTTTGATATCAATACTACACAAACAACAGCATGTATAGAGGGAGGCTTTCAAAGCTTTTATTAGGGGGCATATTATTAGTTATACAGGTTCAAAATCTAAGAACACCCGAGAGGAGAGAGTCCAGTTGGAACGTAAAATAAAAATTCTTCAAGAAAAAGTGTATGCAGGAAGTGACCCAAAGTTAAAGAACGAATTACTGATTCTGAGAGCTGAATATGACAAAAAAATCAGCGAATAGAGCTGCCTCAAGTCTTCTAAGATTGAAACAAACTTTTTATGAACAAGGTGAAAAATCAGGAAAATTATTGGCATGGCAGATTAAACAATTAGAATCTAAAACACCAATTACCAGTATTACAAGTAACGGACAGGTAGTTATAGATCCTTTAGAAATTAATAGGGCCTTTAGAGATTATTATGAAAAACTATATGATACAAAAAATGAAACTGACTTAACAAAACTAAATGGACTTTTGGGTGGATTATCTATACCATGTATTCCAAATGAAAACAGGGAGATACTGGAGTCTAAAATTAGTCAAGAAGAAGTTGGGCAAGCCATTGATAATATGAAATCAGGAAAAACAGCAGGACCAGATGGTCTTCCAACAGACCTCTATAAAAAATTTAAGAATAAGTTAATAAAACCACTTTTGGAAATGGTTTTAGAAGCATTTCAAAATGGTAATTTACCACCGTACATGAATAATGCCTTAATTATACTGTTACCAAAACCAGGTAAACCCCCTAATAAATGTAAAAACATGAGACCAATAAGCCTATTAAATGCTGATCTTAAAATAATCTGTAAAATTTTAGCAAAACTTTCTGCAACTGTGGGGGTTCCCCCCTACAGTTGATAGTGCTATGAGATGACTGTTGTTGTGAAATGGCGCTATATAAATAAAGTTGAATTGAATTGAATTGAAATCAAAACGCCTACAAGAAATATTACCAAATATTATTAACCGAGATCAGAATGGCTTTATAATGGGAAGACAAGGCTTCCATAATGTAAGAAGAATATTTAATATTATTTATTCCAATAAAGAAGCACCGGATACAGCTCTCCTATCATTGGATGCCAAAAAGGCCTTGATAGGGTCGAATGGCCCTATCTTTTTGAAGTCCTACAAAGGTTTGGACTTGGAAATAATTTCATAAAATGGCTCCAGATAATATACAATAATGCTACAGCAGAAATCCTAACAAACAGCAACATCTCAAAATCAATAAAAATCAATAGAGGATGTTGACAAGGCTGTCCACGTTCACCTTTATTGTTTACTATGGCAATTGAACCTTTAGCGATGGCAGTATGTTTACATCCACAAATATATGGAATTAAAGTAGGACCAACAGAACATAAAATCTCCCTGTATGCTGATGACATAATTTTATTTCTGTCGAATTTTAAAAAATCAATTCCGACCTTGTTAAATTTAATAAAGAACTTTGGGGATATATCAGGATATAAAATAAACAAAACAAAATCTTCAATATTAATGTTAAATGAGACCCAGAGAAATCACCCATCTCCTGAGGTAAACCAATTCAGTGTTGTAGATCAGTTTAAATATTTAGGAATTCAAATCTTGCCTAAGCTAGAATCAGTAGCCAATGCCAACTATGAAGCCTTAATGACAGATATTAATGAGTTACTTCAGAGATGGATGTCACTACAAATGTCGATGATTGGGAGAATTAATATACTTAAAAGTAATATCTTACCAAAAATACTTTACTTATTCCAAAACATCCCTCTACCACCACCTTCACATCTATTCTCAAGAATTAAAAAAAAGTTTGTGGAATTTATATGGAACAATAGGAAAGCTAGATTACGTTTGTCCTTACTATATTTACCATTTGATCGTGGAGGTCTGAAATGTCCAAACTTTATGTTGTATTACTGGTCAGCACAACTGAGGTCTATGACATATTATTTTTCATCAAATGATCCCCCTCATTGGACTGAAATGGAATCATACAATTTACCTTTACCTCTTCCCATATTCATATACTCAGACTCGGCTAAAAAATTACAGAAGCAAGTTAAAAATCCAATTGTAAAGCACATGATCAAAATATGGTGTGAAACCAAAAAATGTTTAAAACAACCACACTCACCGTCACAATTTAGCCCAATATGGGGTAATCAATATTTTACACCAGGGAGAGCGGATACTGTATTTAAAGTATGGAATTTAAAAGGGATTCAAAGGATTCAAGACTTATATTTGTCACACTCAGATAACATAATGTCTTTTGAAGAACTGAGGATTAAATTCAATCTTAACAGAACACACTTTTTTAAATATCTTAGGCTTAGAAATTTTATTCGATCAAATCAAAATAATGCTCTCACCCGACCTACTTATTCATTTTTGGAAAAAATTTTGACGAAAGATAGTAAGAGAAAGAGTGTTATTTCAGCGTTTTATAACTCATTGACACTATTCTCAAGTGAAAACTCACAGGAAAGACTGAATGACTGGAAAGAGGACCTGCAAACTGAAATTTCAGAGGAACAATGGGAAATGGTTTGTGCAGGAGTTCAAACCAAATCAATAATTGTACGTCTTAAACTGATACATTTTAAATGGTTAATGTGGATGTATGTTACACCAGTGGAATTAAATAGATATAACAAAAACATACCAGATACGTGCACAAAATGTATGGAAAGTAAAGGAACCCTATTTCACTGTTTATGGGAATGTAGAAAAATCAGAATGTTTTGTGAAGAGGTGAGGGTAACAATTGAAAAAATAATTTCAAAACAAATCACATTGAACCCTAAATTGTTTTTGTTGGGTCTGTATCCAGAAAAACAAAACTTTAATAAGAGTGAAAGAACATTCATAGACCTCGGTTTGCTTAATGCCAAAAAATGTATTGCACTATTGTGGAAAAAGACTCTTAGACCAGATGTGACTCAGTGGTTAAGACAGATGTTAACAAACCTTCCACTAGAAAGAATAACATATATACTGAAATCAAAGGAAAATGTGTTTGAGAATATATGGAGACCTTTCATTGATTATGTAAAGAAATTAAACATAACTTCTGAAGAAGAAGGTGAATGATGTGTGTGGACCTTGCAAATTCCAAATTGGTGAATGTATAATATGTATTCTTAGGTAATAGATTACCTAGACTAAACAGAGGAGCATTGTCCTTGACCTGTTTTTGTTAATGGCTGTTGTTGTTTTTATTACACATTCTTTTTTTGTTATTGTTCTTTTTAAGATAAGATAAGATAAGATAAGATAAGCCTTTATTAGTCCCACAATGGGGAAATTCCAGGATTGCAACAGCACAGGGATAGCAACACTCAGAGCAACAATCAGAAGGCAAGAAAAAAAAAACAAGCAAGCAAGAGCAGCTAATATACATATGTACATATTACTATAAAATATATACTGTACACACACACAGACACACAGTGCAGAGCATTGTAGCTGGATGGAATAAATATATGAATATGTAAACACACAGTGCGGAGCAATGTAGCTAGATGGAATAATATGTAGATATATAAACACACAGTGCGGAGCATTGTAGCTAGATGGAATAAATATATAGATATATAAACATAAACATAAACACACCCAGTGCGGAGCATTGTAGCTAGATGGAATAAATATGTAAATATATAAACACAATTTTTTAATTTTTAAATTACTTTTGTGTTAGTGTCTGACTGTGCCATGTTTGTAAAAAAAGGTTCAATAAAAAATATTGTGGGGAAAAAAACAAAACAAAACGGAATTTTAATGAAAAGTTATATTAATTCTCTTTTTAATTCTGTATCTGATCAGATTTTGAATTATTTCCAAATCTTGGACATTCATCAGCATATGGAACAAAGAGAATACAGCTCACGTGACTCCTTGCGTTGTTGCGTTGTTGCTGAGATCCGTTTCATCACTTGGATCCTCAACTGAAGATTCATTTAGAGGATACAGGAAATATCTGCCCGCAGATAATTTCCCCAAAGTCCACAGTCCAGCAGTCACAAAGCCCACAGTCACAAGATGAGATTTTGACTGTGTCAATATGGCGTCTTTGTCTTCTCCTTTGGGCAGCTGTGGTGGCTAGCTGCGTCTGGGGGTTTTCATGGGTCGGCGGCTTCGCCAAGGGAATTTGGGAATAATTACAAATCTGATCCGAATAACAAAATTTAAAGAGATAAGTTAAAAAAAAATTAAATTCAAACCACAAAAATCAAAGTTCTTCTGATGTCGTGGAGTTGGCTGAAATAGCTTCCAGTATGGAGTATGGTCAGTCAGTCCTTTGAAAAAACACACAGTGAGTTGAAAGAAAGTTTAAAAGAATACAGATAGTAAACGTCTGTGAAGCACGGAGTTTCACTCCATATACCAAAGTTTTGAGCTCAAGAAAGAAAGTAATTAATTCCCAGACGTTTAAAGAAAAACATTAAAAGACACAGACATTTACACAGCACACAACAATGGAGGATCACACGAATCTGAACTGAAACTGATCTGAACAGTCAGATTGGACAGTCAGAGCACTCAGCTTGAGCATGAAACAGAACAATTGGCATATGGGCAGAGAGCCCCTCAGGGGACAACCAGTTAATCACGTGATTGATATGTATGGACTGATATCAATATGTAAATAAGATAAGATAAGATAAGCCTTTATCAGTCCCACAATGGGGAAATTCCAGGATTGCAAGAGCACAGGGATAGCAACACTCAGAGCAACAATCAGAAGACAAGAAAAAAAACAAGAGCAGGGAATATACATATACTGTGGCAACCTGGGGAGTGCATAATGGTTTACCACCTTAGACAGGAACAAAGGATGCAAAGTTAACCTTTTGTGTGTGAGAAGTTTCTAGATGCCCTAGTAAGATAACAGGGAGGTGTCAAGGATGAATGGACTGACTGCAGTCGGACTATCTTTTGTGTGTGAGAAGAGTCTAGAAGGATGTCGTGTTATTTAAGGGAAGAGTTCCTACTTGTATGCCATTCTGTCTATGCTCCTTGTGTGAGTCGTGTAATAAAACGCCTGAACCAAATCAGCCTCATTATTTACACGCTCCACAATACATACATTATGGTGGAAAATAAGTATTTGGTCAATAACAAAAGTTCATCTCAATACTTTGTTATATACCCTTTGTTGACAATGACAGAGGTCAAACGTTTTCTGTAAGTTTTCACACACTGTTGCTGGTATTTTGGCCCATTCCTCCATGCAGATCTCCTCTAGAGAAGTGATGTTTTGGGGCTGTCGCTGGGCAACAAAGACTTTCAACTCCCTCCAAAGACTTTCTATGGGGTTGTGCATGAATGTTCTAATGCTTAGATATCTTATCCATCCATCCATCCATCTTTTACCGCTTTTCCGGAGGTCCGGATCGCGGAGGCAGCAGTTCAAGCAGAGAAGCCCAGACTTCCCTCTCCCCAGCCACCTGCTCCAGCTCTTCAGAGAGGATACCAAGGCGTTCCCAGACCAGCTGGGAGACATAGTCTCTCCACCGAGTCCTGGGTCTGTACCAGGGTCTCCTCCCAGTGGGACGTGCCCAAAACACCTCAAGTGGGAGGCGTCCAGGAGGCATCCTGATCAGATGCCCATACCACCTCAACTGACTCCTTTCAATGTGGAGGAGCAGCAGTTCTACTCTGAGCCTCTCCTGATGACTGAGCTCCTCACCCTGTCTCTGAGGTGAGTCCAGCAATCCTACGGAGAAAGCTCATTTAAGCTGCTTGTATCCGCGATCTCGTTCTTTCGGTCATTACCCAAAGCTCATGACCATAGGTGAGAGTAGGAACGTAGATTGACTGGTAAATTGACAGCTTTGCCTTAGGACTCAGCTCCCTCTTCACCACAACAGACCGGTACAACGTCCGCATCACTGCAGATGCTGCTCCGATCCATCTGTCAATCTCTTGCTCCATTTTCCCCTCACTCGTGAATAAGACCCCAAGATACTTAAACTACTCCACTTGGGGCAGGAGCCTGTCCCCAACCCAGAGAGGACAAACCACCTTTTTCTGGCTGAGGTCCAGGGACTCGGACTTGGAGGTGCTGATTCTCATCCCAGCCACTTCACACTCAGTGGCAAACCATCCCAGCAAAAGCTGTAGGTCATTGCTGGATAAAGCCAACAGGACAACATCATCTGCAAATAACAGAGATGAGATCCTGTGGTCACCAAGCATGACACCTTCCATTCCCTGGCTGAGCCTAGAAATCCTGTCCATAACAATTATGAACCGGATCGGTGACAAAGGGCAGCCCTGGCGGAGTACAACTCTCACTGGGAATGAGTCCGACCGAGTGTTGGCAAGTCCACTTTGGCTCAAATAACGACGGATGGTGTGATCTGACACTGATGTACCTTGACCTTGGAGTTCACCATGAATGTGTTTAGAGGTTGTTCTGGGCTCTTTTGTTACCATTCGTATTATCTGTCTCCTCCTGCAGCCACGTCCAGGGAGGTTGGCTACAGTCCCGTGGATCTTAAATTTCTGAATAATATGTGCAACTGTAGTCACAGGAACATCAAGCTGCTTGGAGATGGTCTTATAGCCTTTATCTTTAATATGATTGTCTATAATTTTCTTTCTAATCTCCTGAGACAACTCTCTCCTTTGCTTCCTCTGGTCCATGTTTAGTGTGGTACACACCATGTCACCAAACAGCACAGTGACTACTTGTCACCCTTTAAATAGCTGACTGATTGATTACAAGTTTGTAGACACCTGTGATGCTAATTCTGTTGAACCACAATTCAAAAGCATTGTCTGATTTTCACTGGTTAATTTTCATAGAATTTTTATTTATTACCATTTTGTCAGATTCAAGCTATTTCTGTGACCATTGTGGGTTTTTCTTTCAACAATTTTGTCCACGGCTGTATGATCAGAATATACTTCTCAGGAATCTTTTTCTCCTTTGTATTTTTAGGGGTGAACTGAACCGTGGCAGACCAGTGCTATCCTTATTGTCTCATTGCTCCCCTGATCCCAGCATCATCACCCAGTGACAACACCAATGTCATCACCAAATCCATCCATCAACCAGCACTAGAGCATGTACACCTCCTGAATGAGCCGCTCTCTCGCATAACAGACTAAGAACTCTCTTGCTAGTCACCGGCGGGTGGCTGAAGACAACAACAGACCAGTACTGCTTTGTTTGTGGCAATTGCCTGTAACCAAGAACTGCTGAGTGACAAACATAACCACCTCTCAGTGCTTCATTTGTGGCAATCATCTCCAAGAGCTGCTGAGGAACATAACCCCACCTCTGTAAGTGGGTCATGAACATTCTCTGCTCTATGTGTGTGTGTGCCAAAGATATGATAACAGCTGGGAGCTGAAGAATGGACAAAGACAACGATAAGATGGACATTCTCTGTGTGCTAAAGAGAGGGTCGTATGGACACCGTTTGCCATGGTTTACTAGCCCAACAGATTAAAAAAAAAAAAACCTGTGGTAAAACACACCTACACCAAGATTTTTTTTTTGTTTTGTTGTTTGTTTTTCCTGTCAATATGATATATTTTTATATGTAGGACAATAGTCCTACGTATAAATAGGGCAGCACAGTGGCGCAGTAGTTAGCACAGTGGCAGCACAGCAAGAAGGTCATGGGATCGATTCCACCCTTGACCATCGTGGGTTCGATCCCACCCCCAGACCATCGGTGACCCTTCTGTGTGGAGTTTGAATGTTCTCCCCGTGTCTGCGTGGGTTTACTCTGGGTACCCCGGCTTCCTCCCACAGGCCAAAGACATGCAGGTGAGGTTAACTGGCATCAATTGGGGATTATAAATTGTCCTTAGGTATGGATGTGAGAGTGTCTGTCTCCTTGTGTTAGCCCTGCGATGGACTGGCAATCTGTCCAGGGTGTACCCTGCCTCTCGCCCAAAGATGCTGGGATAGGCTCCAGCCCCCTGTGACCCGAAAAGGATTAAGCGGTAGAAGATGGATGGATGGAAGGACAATAGTCAGACAAAGAACATACACATTTGAGAGATAGTTTACAGTTATGAGTATACAAATGCACCAGCACACTGTATTAAGTATTTCTTAAGTAATCACACCTTTACTAGTACACAAGCATAAAAATTATAATAATAATGCCCACACACTTAATTGATTACATACCAGATAGATTACAGACCAGAACTTATGTAGGTTGATGAGTGAATGTGTGAATGAGTGAACAAATGCTTGACGAGCTGCAAACCAGAGAGAGAAAAGTTTTTAAACCACCGGTGTTGATAAATTTTAATCAAAAGTAATGTGCAACATTATTTAAAATGGCAGCCAACGAGTTTGAGACAATGGTTAACCTTTTAACATCTAATTATACTTCTAAAGTGTAAAAGTATATGCTTATATTTGAATTTCAAAATGATAAATAGTAAAAGTTTTATCTAAACCATGCATGGAATAAATATATTTTGAAATCAAAATGACAAAAATAGAAACTGAAGAGCTCTTCCATTGCCTGAAAACAAAGAAACTTATTCATACCCTTCTCAGATTTCTGCTTTCAAGGGTGACTACAAAATAAATTTAGAAAAATGACTTTTTTCTTGTGACAAGACAAACTTGAGCATGGATTATGGAGAAAATCTTGAAAAATTGGCACCCAGAGGAGGCGGTCCTGTGAACTGTATGATTAGTTGAGTTCATAAAATGCTGATAAACAAAACAGAACTATAAAGTCTAACAAGTAATTAGAGTATTTTGATTACATAGCCATAAAATGACTTAAGTAAATTATAATTTATTTTGTAAAGCAAAGACTCATCTCAACGATGTGATCACATAAAAAATTTAAAAGAAAATGATTATTAAATGACTGCATTACAAATCTTTAAGATAGATAAAATTAGATCACAATAACAACAACAAGTATGACACTTGGATACAATAATAATATTTTTCTTTTTGAGACAATGAGACCTTAGTTTTATTAGAATTCATGTCCTAATTGCCAGATGCTTAATCAAAATGCAGGCACCCCTGATGACACACTGGCAGTGGGAGAAGGCCTCAAGACCTGACTGAAATATAGTGTGATTCTAAGGTAAACTGACTACTGACGTTTTGAAGTTTGACATTTAAAGACTGGACTTAGATGATCTGATTATTACATTTAGAATGGCCTCAGATGACACTGATAATCTACCTTCTTCTATCTTTCTGTTCTTCTTTCTTCTTTTGTTTGATGTTTGCTTGTTTTGCCCTGAATTATTTATTTTGTCTATGTTTGTCTACTTGCCCCTGGGGTGATGTAAAAAAAAAAAATAAATCAGGGGAACAATAACTGGAATATACTTTATGAACAGTTTCCTTATTTGCTGGCAATTTTTTTTTCCATTTTTCCCTATATACTCACTTTGAGACAATATTATAAGTTTGGCAAATCGTATTAATTTAGAGACTAAATTGATTAAATTTTGGTTGCTTTAAAATACACTTATAAAAGAAGACACTTAATGTTTGAAGAATAAAAGTTATTGGGGATTAACAACTATTGATATATGTTAAATTATTTGAAAAAGCAAACAAATTAAATTATGGCTAATTTAACTTGGATAGCTCTCTCTCTCTCTCTCTCTCTCTCTCTCTCTCTCTCTCTCTATATATATATATATATATATATATATATATATACAGTATATATATATATATATACTGTATATATATATATATATATTAAAGGCAGAATGTGTGTTCTGGGATCATTTGTGGGTCCGTTTCCTGCCCTGGACATTGGTGGGGGGATGCCCACCAGGAAGATTCCTGCCTCTATACCTCCACATAAATTGGTCTGAGATGAGGGGAACTAATGTCCAGCAGGAGGGGAGTTGACTCTGTTATGATAACCCATCTTTGAAAATAATTTTTGTATGCCTGATAAGAATGGGAATTTCTAAATTAATACATTAGTAAATTAAAAGGGTATTGTGCTGAATCCATTGATAGCTTGGTAGGATGAATGAGGTATTTTGTTGAATTTAAACCAAAGTTGATGAATTTAATGACCTTTTAACAGATTGGTAAACACAGGAAAAAAAAAACAAAGCTGAAAAGTTAAATACTGACATAAAAGCCCCCGGCCAACAGTGATCTGTGTGGAGTTTGCATGTTCTCCCCGTGTTGCGTGGGTTTACTCCGGGACTTCTCCGGTTTCCTCCCACATGCCAAAAAACATGCAGGTTAGGGATAAGGGGTGCTTGCGCATGCAGCGACCGGCAGCTGGTGGCTTGTCACCAGACTGCAAAACAAATCTACCTACGGGTACAAAATAAGTAATAAAAAAAAAAGTGAGTATATTATGAGTAAATGAAATCTACAAAATTACTGGTTTAAACATTCATTATCTCTGTCTGAGGAAACTGCAGACCAAGGGTCTATCAAGCAGGTAGTTAAGTGTCTATTTTTCTTTGAGGTAAACTCTTACTGGTTGCATGAACACTGACTGAAATCTTGAGCTTAATCTGCCACCTTTAATCCATCCCGTCTTAGACACAACTAATACATGAATGATGATTAACCTATAAGCTTGCCTTGTCATGTCTACTGTCGAAACATAATGTTTTCACAGTAACACATTTTAAATCAATTGGGTTTAGATTGTATACAGGTAAGTGGTATTTGGCGATATGGTTGTTTTTGTTTTGCTTTCTTCATAGGTAAAAGCAGTAAACAAAATAAAACTAAGAAGATGCTTCTTCTATTGGTGAGTTAAATTTTAATTTCTACAAGATTAAAGTGAGAGTAGACAGAAAATGAAAGAAATATGATTTAACAGTGTTAAATGTTCTTGTTTTAATCTTAATGATTTGTTATTTATTATGCACTCCAGGCTACAGTTTTTGTGTGAAAAGAGTTATACAAATATAGCTTTGATTGACTGATTAACCGATATGATCTGATAATACATTTGCAAATCTGGTCAAGTTTGGAGTAAAGCCTGATTATTGGCTGGATGAGCGAGTGTGTCAAGAGGAGTGACCTTAGCACACTACACAGTTTGAAGGTTGAAAAGACCAGGAGACTCATTGAGGAGACTGAATAACTAAGCAATGTGCAGATCAAATTGTTATATATTGCATTGATGCACCATTTATTTAAAACTAAGAGAATAAAAGTGGTCCTGTCTGCTACTGCTATAATCAATTTGAAATATTATAATTGTAAGAAAAATAAAAGCAAAACATTTGCTTTTGCGAGAGAGACATATTCTTTTTTCCTTCCTCGTCTTTCTCTCACTATCTTAAATCTCAGGCGGAGTGTAGAAGGAGAATGAAGCAGATAAGGAGGGGCCCAGATTGACATCGTGGGGATATTGTGAAGATGCTGATGGCTTCATTTCAACGAGCAATAATTTGAGTATGACTATACAACGGAACGAAGATCACCTGCCTGAAACCACGCCACAAAGGTCCTGTCGATGACCTTCACAGCTGCCAAGGTTGCAAAAAGATCCACCTGGATCTACAGCGGGGAATCAACCATTGCAAAAAGGTCCCGAGTCCAGGACTCATCAGCAGTGCCCACCAACCACTAGTGAGCTCTTTTGCTGGTCACCTGGCGAGGTGACTGAAGCAGTGGGACAAAGAATTGTTAAAACCACAGTTTTCACCATCATAACTTGTAACCACTTTTCTTTTATGACGCCTTTTGGGTATCCAAGGGGGGTAACGATGAAAAAATTATGTTACATTGAGTTGTATGAATTTTTATGAATATGAATTTTTCTTTGTAAAGCTTAATGTGTATACCTAGGAAATCCTGAATTGTTTTTTTTTTTAAATAATAGACAAGAGTCTAAATTCAATTTGTTAAATTTCTTTGTTTTTCTACAGATGTACAGTGGGGCAAAAAAGTATTTAGTCAGCCACCAATTGTGCAAGTTCTCCCACTTAAAAGATGAGAGAGGTCTCCAATTTTCATCATAGGTATACCTCAACTATGAGAGACAAAATGAGAAAAAAAAAATCCATAAAAGCACATTGAATGATTTTTAATGAATTAATTGGTAAATTCCTCGGTAAAATAAGTATTTGGTCAATAACAAAAGTTCATCTCAATACTTTGCTATGTACCCTTCGTTGGCAATGACAGAGGTCAAACGTTTTCTGTAAGTCTTCACAAGGTTTTCACACACTGTTGCTGGTATTCTGGCCCATTCCTCCATGCAGATCTCCTCTAGAGCAGTGATGTTTTGGGGCTGTCGCTGGGCAACACAGACTTTCAACTCCCTCCAAAGATTTTCTATGGGGTTGAGATCTGGAGACTGGCTAGGCCACTCCAGGACCTTGAAATGCTTCTTACGAAGCCACTCCTTCATTGCCCGGGTGGTGTGTTTGGGATCATTGTCATGCTGAAAGATCCAGCCACGTTTCATCTTCAATGCCCTTGCTGATGGAAGGGGGTTTTCACTCAAAATCTCACGATACATGGCCCCATTCATTCTTTCCTTTACACGGATCAGTCGTCCTGGTCCCTTTGCAGAAAAACACCCCCAAAGCATGATGTTTTCACCCCCATGCTTCACAGTAGGTATGGTGTTCTTTCTCCTCCAAACACGACAAGTTGAGTTTTTACCAAAATGTTCTATTTTGGTTTCATCTGACCATATGACATTCTCCCAGTCCTCTTCTGGATCATCCAAATGCTCTCTAGCAAACTTCAGACGGGCCTGGACGTGTACTGGCTTAAGCAGGGGGGACACATCTGGCACTGCAGGATTTGAGTCCCTGGCAGCGTAGTGTGTTACTGATGTAGCCTTTGTTACTTTGGTCCCAGCTCTCTGCAGGTCATTCACTAGGTCCCCCCGTGTGGTTCTGGGATTTTTGCTCACCGTCTCGTGATCATTTTGATCCCACGGAGTGAGATCTTGCGTGGAGCCCCAGATCGAGGGAGATTATCAGTGGTCTTGTATGTCTTCCATTTTCTAATAATTGCTCCCACAGTTGATTTCTTCACACCAAGCTGCTTACCTATTGCAGATTCAGTCTTCCCAGCATGGTGCAGGTCTACAATTTTGTTTCTGGTGTTCTTTGACAGCTCTTTGGTCTTGGCCATAGTGGAGTTTGGAGTCTGACTGTTTGAGGTTGTGGACAGGTGTCTTTTATACTGATAACGAGTTCAAACAGGTGCCATTAATACAGGTAACGAGTGGAGGACAAAGGAGCCTCTTAAAGAAGAAGTTACAGGTCTGTGAGAGCCAGAAATCTTGCTTGTTTGTAGGTGATCAAATACTTATTTTACCGAAGAATTTACCAATTAATTCATTAAAAATCCTTCAATATGATTTTCTGGATTTTTTTTTCTCATTTTGTCTCTCATAGTTGAGGTATACCTATGATGAAAATTGGAGACCTCTCTCATCTTTTAAGTGGGAGAACTTGCACAATTGGTGGCTGACTAAATACATTTTTGCCCCACTGTAATTCCTGATGCCTGAATGATATCATCACCTGAAGACTTCTGAGAGCAAGAAGTTTTAGGTAGGATTTCAATAAGGCCTGAAAACAAAGTGTAGAACAAAGAAAAAGCAGGACCCCATTTCTGTCTGCATTGGGCCCCAAATGGGCTAAGTCCACCCCTGCCTACGGGTAACATTACTGTATATAGACTGCTGTTATTGTTTATCCAGCCTTATTCCCTTTTTTTATATTGAGCACACCACTGAAGAGAGAGAAACAGCATTTCAATTCCCCTCTATGTCTTGTACGTATAGTAGTATTGACAAATGAACTCTTTGAATCTTGCACACATAGCAAGATAATTTAATTAATGGATTACATTAAATGGATTAATGATTGCTGGGGTAGTGCTATTGTTGTTATTGTTGTATTGTGTCATTTGCTTTATCATTGTGTTCTACGTGGCTGGCAGTGGCTGGCCAGCAGACAAAAGATGGAAATTAGCTTCAGCTATAATCTTGTATGCTGCGTATTTACATGTCTTATATTCATTAATATGCACTGTCCCTTTTATAAATAAAAAAACTTATAAACTTACATTACAGGCTTATTAACCCCTTGCACTCTGGTCAATTTCCCTAAAAACGCCTAAAAATAACGTACCCAAAGTAAATCAAAAGCTGTTCTTCAACCCTTTGCAGCATCTTCATGGGGTTGGTCTCATTTAAAAGAAAACACTTTGAATTTTTTGGCAAAACAGTCATAATCTCTCTAAGTGCTCCTGCCACTGAGTAACAGTCATCTAAACATACTGAACTTGAAGAAAATAAATTTCGCCTGGGTGTTTTTTTGGATACAAATGCTTGCAAATAACACACAGCTTCAGATACTGGCTGGAAAATGCAACAGAAATGTAGAACCAAGTGTTATCCAGCTGAGGTCAAAATTTTGTAACAATACCACAAACAATGAATATATTACACAGCTTTTTTCTTAGGTTGTTCCCAGGTGTTTTTGAACTGTGCCAAATTGTGCCAAATGGCACAGTTTGGAAAAACGTCTGTAACTTTTGAATGATTCACTATAGAAGCTTCATCTTGGGCTCTAATGAAAGGTGAAGGGCTGTGTGTGTGTGTGGAGGGGGGTTGTTTATTCATTCATGAAAGAATGAATGAACTGTGGCGTAACATTATGTAGCTCACATATTCCTTGGCAGAGACCCAGACATGAGGGAACTTTGAGCTCGCAGTGTGTATTGACATCACGCCTCAAACGGACATTGAGTCTGGACCCCCTGCGGACTAGAGAGGAAGTGAGAAGATCTGAGAGTGGACCTGAAGAGACTGTCTGACTCCTAGGGTCAGACAGAGAAGCCGAGAGGACAATAGGAGGATTAGATATGAATGGAATTCTGTGTTTGATGTGAATGTGATTTGTGTCTGATGTAACAGTATAAAGGTATGTGGTTTACCTCAGCTCGGTCTCTTCGTTCCCTGACTGAGAGAGGAGCTGTAGGACTTGAGATGGAATAAACCAATACTGAAAAATCATTCAGTCTCTTCATTTTGAGTTTCCTACATTGGTGACCCACACGTGAGAAATATGGAGAGGCTTGGAGGTCGTCTCTCCGACTCCGAACCTGATTCACCGGAGACCGCCCACACCGGCGTAAACTCCATTAGACTCCCCAAGTTCTGGCAAGAGGACCCGCACTCATGGTTCCAACACGTGGAATCACGGTTCGTGCTTAACGGGGTATCAGAGGATGACGTTAAGTTCCACAATGTCATCGCAAGACTCGACAGCCGCACAGCCCGGTGTGTGCGGAGCCTGGTGCAGCAGCCGCCCGCTGCTGGCAAATACGACACCCTGAAAGCCGTCCTCATTCGGAGCTTTGTGCCATCAGCCGAGGTGAGGGCCAGAACACTCCTGGACCTGCGTGACAGAGGAGGACGCAGGCCGACCGTCCTCATGGAGGACATGCTGCAGATGATCGGGGCGGACAACGATGCGTTTTTATTTAAACACATCTTTTTGAGGACCCTTCCAGCGCACATGAGAGGCTCCCTGTCCAGCATGAGGTGTGTGGACCAGCAGGACTTCCGCGCGCTGGCTTTGGAAGCGGAGCGGCTCCTGGACGCATGCGGCGAGCAGGAGACGGCAGCAGCAGCAGCAGACCTCGGCGCAGCAGCCCAGGGCGATGGAGAACCGGTGGCAGCAGAGCCGACCCCAGCGACAACGGCGGCAGCGCGGTCCCGGAGCAGAGGAGAGGACGAGATGTGCTTCTACCATCGACGATTCGCGCACAAGGCTCACAGATGCGTCCCGCCATGCACCTTCAGGAAGCAGGGAAACGCAAGAGCCGGAGGTCGTTAGCAGCTTCGACCCTCGGCGAACGGAACAAGCTGCTCTACCTGACGGACGCGAGCTCCGGACGGCAATTCCTCGTTGACACCGGAGCACAGAGGAGTTTCATCACCGCAACCTACGCGGACCGGGCGGCCGGTCCCCGCGGAGATGGAGCAACAGCCGCAAACGGCTCGTCGATCAAGACGTTTGGCGAAAGAACTCTGCGCCTGTCCTTGCACGGCCGCAGCTATGAATGGACCTTCATAGTAGCGGCGGTGAGTTTCAACATGTTGGGCGCCGACTTTTTGTGCTCACATGGCTTGTTGGTGGATCTGGCTAATAGATGCTTGGTTAATGCACTCTCTTTTTGTTCTATTCCCTGTGCAGCGCGAGTGTCCCCGCCGTCAGTACAGGCCAACGCCGCCGCAGCAGGAGGTAAGTTCCACACTCTCCTAAACCAGTTCCCAGCACTCACAGTTCCCACGTTTTCAGCTAAGGTGGCAAAGCACGGGGTGGAGCACTTTATAACCACAAGTGGCCCACCGGTTTTTGCGAAGGCTTGGCGCTTGGATGCAGCTAAGCTCTCTATTGCGCGTGAGGAGTTCGCCAACCTGGAAAGGTTGGGCATAATTCGCCGCTCGAAGTCCGCTTGGGCTTCCCCCCTCCACATGGTCCCTAAGGCGGACGGCTCGTGGAGACCGTGTGGCGATTATCGCAGGTTAAACAATGCCACAGCGCAGGACCGCTACCCAATTCCGCATATTCAAGATTTTTCGGTGCATTTGGCCAAGGCGCGAATTTTTCTAAAATAGACCTGGTCCGCGGTTATCATCAGGTCCCGGTCCGACCAGAGGACATTCCCAAGACAGCGGTAATAACACCTTTCGGGCTTTTTGAATTTTTACGCATGCCTTTTGGCCTTAAAGGCGCTGCGCAAACCTTCCAACGCATGATGGATGCCGTTTTGTGCGACCTCCATTTTGTTTTTGTCTGCTTAGATGATATTTTAGTCGCCAGCGCCTCTGAGGAGGAACACGAAAGTCACCTCAGAACTGTTTTTCAGAGGTTGGGAGCGCACGGGTTGATAATCAACCCAGCCAAGTGCCTTTTCGGCGCAGCACGGATCGATTTTTTAGGGCACCGCGTCTCCCCAGAGGGTGCAGTTTCGCTGCCCTCCAAAGTACGCGCAGTGGCTGAGTTTCCCCAGCCACAAACGGTAAAAGCGTTGCAAGAATTTTTAGGTATGGTAAACTTTTACAACCGTTTCATACCTCACGCGGCGCAGCTCATGCAACCGTTGTATGTCGCGCTAAAAAAACAGAAGCCCTCCAATGCGATTGAGTGGTCCCTGGAGTGGGAGCGCGCATTCGCTGAGGTTAAGAAAGCACTAGCGAGCGCAGCACTGCTGGCTCACCCAGACCCGGCAGCCCGAATAGCGCTAACCACAGACGCGTCAGATGTGGCCATAGGAGCCGTGGTAGAACAGCAAGTCGCCGGGGCTTGGCAACCACTCGCTTTTTTTAGCAGATCCCTACGTGATGCTGAGCGAAAATATAGCGCGTTTGACAGGGAACTGCTAGCGCTCCACCTGACCATTCGCCATTTCCAGTTCCGGTTGGAAGGACGGCGTTTCACCGCGTTTGTCGACCACAAACCGTTAACCTTTGCAATGTCCAAAGTCTCTGAACCATGGTCAGGCCGACAGCAGAGGCAGCTGGCTGCAATTTCAGAATTCACCACCGATATACAGCACATAGCTGGTAAATTTAATGTGGTGGCGGACTGCCTCTCACGAGCAGTAACAGCGTCTGTCCGCGCGGATGGGGGCTGTAGTGCCGCAGACGCGGAGCGTGGTAGCGCACGCGGCTCCGGTGCATGTAGGGATAGATTACGCGGCCATGGCAGCAGAGCAGGGCGAGGACACAGACGTGCGCGCGCTCCTGTCTGGACCAACAGGGTTAAGGCTGGAGAACATAAGTTTACAAACCGGTTCACCCCCGCTTATTTGCGATGTATCCACTGGGCGACCTCGCCCAGTGGCACCGGCCCCGTGGCGCCGTCGTGTTTTTGACGCGGTGCACTCCCTAGCACACCCGGGAGTACGCGCTTCGGTGAAAATGGTAGCAGAGAAGTTTGTTTGGCCGAGCCTGCGCAAGCACGTGAAGGAGTGGGCGAGAGCCTGCATGTCCTGCCAGCGGGCCAAAGTTCACAGACACACAAAAGCCCCTTTAGAACCTTTCCACATCCCGGCTAAGAGGTTTGATCATGTGCACGTAGATCTAGTGGGACCCCTGCCGCCCTCGCAGGGGTTCACACATCTCCTGACAATGGTGGACCGGACCATGCGTTGGCCGGAAGTGGTCCCATTGCAGTCTACCACAGCAGCAGAGGTAACTCGCGTTTTTTTAACAGCCTGGGTAGCGCGGTTCGGAGTCCCGTCGGACATTACGTCCGATAGGGGTCCGCAGTTCGTTTCAGAGCTATGGTCAGCCATGGCCAGCGGCTTAGGGGCAACAACCCATCGCACCACCGCTTATCACCCACAGGCCAACGGTTTATGCGAGCGTTTTCACAGGTCGTTGAAGGCAGCCCTCAGAGTGTCGCTCACGGATACAAATTGGGTAAACAAACTACCATGGGTTTTATTGGGGTTGCGTTCGGCACCCAAGGAGGATTTAGATGCCTCACCGGCTGAATTAGTGTTTACTCAACCTCTCAGGCTGCCAGGAGAATTCCTGCCAGCCCATGCAGCACCCGAGCGCCCCCTGGTGCGGTGACCTCTATGCGGCACGGGGGCAGAAATGCTCCCGGGCCCTGCTCATCACACTTTTCCGCGGGTTTTTGTTCCCAAGGCTTTGCAAAACGCAGAGTTTGTTTTTGTCAGGCACGACGCCCAGCGTCACAGCCTCCGCCCACCTTACGATGGTCCGTTCCGGGTGCTGGAAACCGGGGAGAAATATTTTGTACTGGACTTGGGGGGCAGGAAAGAGACAATCAGTGTTGACAGATTAAAGCCTGCTTTTGTGTTACGTGACGAACCTGTACGGCCGGTGGGGGCGCCTCGACGCGGCAGGCCTCCCAAGGGACAGCCCCTAGTTCCCCAGCAGGGGGTAAATAACCCTTCTCCCCCTCATTCCACAGGCGCACCGCAGGACGGCACAACACAGGCTGCGAAGCCTGCGTTCAGCAGATTCGGGAGGAGATTGAAGCCTAAGCAACGGGCAGAGTGATGTGTATTTTGATCAACCCGTGTAAATTGTGCTGTAGATCCTGCAAAGGGGGGATGATGTAAGGGTGTAACGTGTATAACTGCCCATTATGGACATGAAGTCGGTGTGTGTGTGTCCATTCTTGACGTAGTGTGTATGACTGTCCATTATTGACTTAAGGTTGGTGTATGTCCGTTCTTGGGCGTTTCAGGGGGAGTGATGTGGCGTAACATTATGTAGCTCACATATTCCTTGGCAGAGACCCAGACATGAGGGAACTTTGAGCTCGCAGTGTGTACTGACATCACGCCTCAAACAGACATTGAGTCTGGACCCCCTGCGGACTAGAGAGGAAGTGAGAAGATCTGAGAGTGGACCTGAAGAGACTGTCTGACTCCTAGGGTCAGACAGAGAAGCCGAGAGGACAATAGGAGGATTAGATATGAATGGAATTCTGTGTTTGATGTGAATGTGATTTGTGTCTGATGTAACAGTATAAAGGTATGTGGTTTACCTCAGCTCGGTCTCTTCGTTCCCTGACTGAGAGAGGAGCTGTAGGACTTGAGATGGAATAAACCAATACTGAAAAATCATTCAGTCTCTTCATTTCGAGTTTCCTACAGAACAAACAAGCCCCCCACACACAAAGAAGCATGCCACGTAAAAAATGTGTGGCTTTTTTTTTTTTTACAAGAAAAAATAACCTACAGTGCACTAAAAATTATACTAAAATATCTGTAATGTAGAAGATAACAACTCCCACCCCACCCCCGCTACAGAGGATGGACATCGCCTACTGCTCCATGACCGGAGTGGTCCGGGTCCGTCATGTTGCAATAACGCACAGTTGTAATTTACCGATCGGTCAAAAGTCATTTGGATTACAATTTTCAGGGATAAAGAATAATTTAGCTTATAACACTTACCTGTCCACAACAGCAGTGTCGCTGGCAAACTTCTCTTCCTCATTGTCAGACGAACATGATGCTGGTCTGCTTGTTACGGACTCGTGGTTCTGGTCACGTGACCCGGTCAAACCATAATTCCATTATTGCGGTTTTGCGCTTCCATGATTGCGGTTTTGGCAAACGATTTTTCAAAACAAATAAGAACAGTAGTAAGAAAAAAAGACTGCTGAACGCGTGTGTGTCACCCAGCGGCCAAAACAAAACAGATTTTGAAAGGGAGGCACGCTTTCGAACTACTGTGCTTCAATTGGCTCGCTGTATTCGCAGCTTTTGGTACACGGGTCTTTCTTGCTAGGTTTTCAGTCATTGGTTCTTCAAGGTTTCAGAAACCCAATTCAAGGCTCTTATTAGTCGAATGAGAGGTCAATCACATCTAAAACAATCAAAGCGCTCCTTTGGCTTTCTGTTCGCGGCTGTGTCTATAGTGGAAGAACGAAAATGCAGGGGTTTTTTTTTCTTCAGTGCGCCCTAGGACGCACAGTGTGCGTACTAGGGTGCCCTCTTGCGCTCTAGGACGCAGAGACGTGTATGCCCGCGGTACACCGGAGTGCAAGAGGTTAATGTCAGGCTGAAAACAGATGAAACAACATGTTCAGTCTGTTTTATCCTGCCTTGAGAGTTCTGATTGTGGGAAAAATCTGAAGAAAATCAACGTGATATTGCCAGTAATTTCCTCATTTTGGAAAGAAAGAATTTCCAAAGAAAATGTCCATTATCCACAGTCCAAATATCTGCTGTGACAGAGACATGATCCAGTTCCTCAAATTCCTTTTGGAGATCAAAATCCATTTCTGAATAATCTTTATCCAGGTAGCAAGTAAATGTGTTTTAACTTCAGTGGATCACAGTAAAGCTGCCAGATGGAAAGCGACTAATAGCAAATCTTCGGTCCGTAATGATGTATCTGGCTATCAGGTTTAAATCTTGCTGGGTCACAAACTGTCCACATGCATACCTGTGCTTGAAATCCAGCCATGGCTGTTGAGAGAAGAGTATTTCCACTTTACATCCAGCCGTGGCTGTTCAGATAGCCTACATTCACTGTTGTTAGCATAGCTAGTCGTTACTTAACACTAGCTTTTCCAGAGCTTTGTTTCTGTTTTCAGGCACTTCTGAGGATTACAGTAGGTCTCAACTGATGCTTTGGCTTCCAACCCACCAATATGCTTTTGTCCTTACCTGCGACAAAGGAAAAATAATCTATTTCCACAAAAACAAAGTAGTCGTGAAGATTCAGCTCTCTGTAACAGGTCACGTTGACTGACGGCTGCGTCAGCTATGGTAGGGTCAGTTTGTTTATTCATTTATTTGCACTAAAAATATCTATCCATATTAATAAAATGAGTAACGAGTAACACATCTGATCAAATTTCAGTAACCGTAACACATTACTGAATTTTTATAAACAGTAATTTCATTACAGAGCACGTAACTGTAAAAGTAGTGGCATTACAGTAACACGCTACTTTGTAACGCGTTACTCCCAACACTGATTATAAGTACAAAACACCAAACAACATCATACACAGCAGAAGGGCCTGTTTGCCTGCAACCATTGCATCAGTGTTGCCCATTTGTCAGTAAATATTTAATCATTTTATTATTTGGGCATTTTTGTGTCCTGTTTGGTGACAGTTCTCATTTAGTTCAAAGCATGCATATGTGGTCGCTTATGATATGCACTTGATCTGGCCATTCCACTCCACAATCATGGTGGTATTATTATTAACTTTTAATTTTTAGATAGTCGTGTGAGCACACTGAAAGGAGCGCCATCGGGGATTCACGATCCTGCAAAAGACAATGGTGGCACACGGGTGAAACAGCAGTCGGGATTCCCGTCTACCGTGAACCGGGCAGGCTGGGCTTGCCTTCCTGCGAAGGACTGTGGTCCGCCGGTCCAGCTGCTGCTTCTCCAGCACCGGTGATCTTGTCAGAACCCGGGTCCCAGCTGGTGCTCCTCCCATTGTACCCGTGCATCTCATGTTCTCCACAACTGTCAAATTATCCTTTAGACCTATGCAATCACAGCAACATTACAGTATAATTTTTAAGCATTAAATCTTCTTATCTTTTTTCTGGTCAAATTTGTCAATTTTCACTTGCTTGTTTTCTTCACGGAGTGCTCTGGTGACTGGTCATGATGCCGCGTGTTATCAGTACAGTCAATCCAAAACCCCGCCCACACTTCCAGAAGCCAGGGCATGAGGAGACAGAGGGGTGGCTAAACTTTTATTGATAAAAATTACATATTTTGACTGAACAACCCCATACTCGGGGATGCACACCCTCATAACCACAGCAAAGCACTTATGGGCAGCTCGGTGGTACAGTGGTTAGCGCTGTGGCAGCACAGCAAGAAGGTCACAGGGTCGATTCCACCCCGATCATCAGTGACCCTTCTGTGTGGAGTTTGCATGTTCTCCCCGTGTCTGCGTGGGTTTACCCTGGGTACTCTGGTTTCCTCCCACAGGCCAAAATCATGCAGGTTAGGTTAACTGGAGACTCTAAAGTGGCCCTAGGCATGAATGTGTGCGTGAATGGTGAAGGAACTGGCGCCGCACCATGGCTGCCTCATCCATCCAGGTGGACGCCCTGAATTTCCTCATTGTAGCACTAATAAAGATTACAAAATAAAAAAATAAAACCTGAGGTCTGTCTGACAAACGGTTTGAGAGATACAGTGGGGTAAAAAAGTATTTAGTCAGCCACCAATTGCACAACTTCTCCCACTTAAAAGATGAGAGAGGTCTCCAATTTTCATCATAGGTATACCTCAACTATGAGAGACAAAATGAGGAAAAAAAATCCAGAAAATCACATTGTCTGATTTTTAAAGAATTTATTTTCAAATTATGGTGGAAAATAAGTATTTGGTCAGTAACAAAAGTTCATCTCAATACTTTGTTATATACCCTTTGTTGGCAATGACAGAGGTCAAACGTTTTCTGTAAGTCTTCGCAAGGTTTTCACACACTGTTGCTGGTATTTTGGCCCATTCCTCCATGCAGATCTCCTCTAGAGCAGTGATGTTTTGGGGCTGTCGCTGGGCAACACGGACTTTCAACTCCCTCCAAAGATTTTCTATGGGGTTGAGATCTGGAGACTGGCTAGGCCACTCCAGGACCTTGAAATGCTTCTTACGAAGCCACTCCTTCGTTGCCCAGGCGGTGTGTTTGGGATCATTGTCATGCTGAAAGACCCAGCCACGTTTCATCTTCAATGCCCTTGCTGATGGAAGGAGGTTTTCACTCAAAATCTCACGATACATGGCCCCATTTATTCTTTCCTTTACACGGATCAGTCGTCCTGGTCCCTTTGCAGAAAAACACCCCCAAAGCATGATGTTTGCACCCCCATGCTTCACAGTAGGTATGGTGTTATTTCTCCTCCAAACACGACAAGTTGAGTTTTTACCAAAAAGTTCTATTTTGGTTTCATCTGACCATATGACATTCTCCCAGTCCTCTTCTGGATCATCCAAATGCTCTCTAGCAAACTTCAGACGGGCCTGGACATGTACTGGCTTAAGCAGGGGGACACGTCTGGCACTGCAGGATTTGAGTCCCTGGCAGCGTAGTGTGTTACTGATGGTAGCCTTTGTTACTTTGTTCCCAGCTCTCTGCAGGTCATTCACTAGGTCCCCCCGTGTGGTTCTGGGATTTTTGCTCACCGTTCTCGTGATTATTTTGACCCCACGGGGTGAGATCTTGCATGGAGCCCCAGATCGAGGGAGATTATCAGTGGTCTTGTATGTCTTCCATTTTCTAATAATTGCTCCCACAGTTGATTTCTTCACACCAAGCTGCTTACCTATTGCAGATTCAGTCTTCCCAGCATGGTGCAGGTCTACAATTTTGTTTCTGGTGTCCTTTGACAGCTCTTTGGTCTTGGCCATAGTGGAGTTTGGAGTCTGACTGTTTTAGGTTGTGGACAGGTGTCTTTTATACTGATAACGAGTTCAAACAGGTGCCATTAATACAGGTAACGAGTGGAGGACAGAGGAGCCTCTTAAAGAAGAAGTTACAGGTCTGTGAGAGCCAGAAATCTTGCTTGTTTGTAGGTGACCAAATACTTATTTTCCACCATAATTTGCAAATAAATTCTTTAAAAATCAGACAATGTGATTTTCTGGATTTTTTTTTCTCATTTTGTCTCTCATAGTTGAGGTATACCTATGATGAAAATTGGAGACCTCTCTCAGCTGCACGGTGGCGCAGTGGTTTAGCACTGTGGCAGCACAGTTTTACCCTCGGCCGGGGGATCGCGGGGATCATGAGATCGTGGGTTCGATCCCAGCCCCCGACCAACAGTGAGCTGTGTGGAGTTTGCATGTTCTCCCCGTGATGCGCGGGTTTACTCCGGGATTTCTCCGGTTTCCTCCCGCACACCAAAAACATGTAGGTTTAGGGCGCTCGCGCACGCAGCGACCAGCAGCCGGTGGCTTGTCACCAGACTGCAAACCAAGTCTACCTACGGGTACAAATAAGTAACAAAAAAAAAAAATATATATATATATATTTTAAGTGGAAGAACTTGCACAATTGGTGGCTGACTAAATACTTTTTTGCCCCACTGTATGTGAGGAACAGACACACAGACAGAGATTCCTTACATTTATAGATAGATAGATGTCAGCCTCAGCAGTTTACGCTTCCTTCCGCCCTTCAGTACCCCTCTATCCTCTGGCATTCAGCACACGTCTTGCTCAATTACTGCGGATCATCATCACTTCCAGTCCCAGGAGGGCCAAGGCAAAATAGAGCAGAGGGTGTGAATGAATGAGTGTGAGCATGTGTGTGTGTGTGTGTGTTTTGGGAGGGATGGCCCCATGCTTCACTAAACACTGAATGCATCATTTCTACATCAACAAAACTCTTCTACACTAATCTGGGGTCAGATGACATTAAATTAGCATAAATATCTCTCTCTCACATATACATACATTCCCCCGGTAGATTTTTAGTGTGTTACCGCCTGTGAGTACACATCGAGCAGGTTCTTGTATCAGCATAATTCCCATTTAAAGATGTGCAAATGAGAAATAGTAAAGGAACGCAGTGTAACCAAGTCATTTGTAGAATAGGTACAAGGGTATTATAAGCAGTGGTTATTTTGAAATCAATTAGGTACTTAAAAGATGGTCAGAACATTATGCAGCCACAAAAAGACTCACTCCTCTTGTTTAAATTAGCTCAGTTTTGTGGTCAGACAGCTGGTTTATTATTTAGCACAATTAATCCAGGAAAGTCTCATTTCCAAAAAAAAAAAAAAGGAGACCACCAATGACGGAGTAGCTCATTCTGGCTTGACAAAATCCCCCCTGGAGTGCTCAGATCTCCCGACCGTTAAACTTCACCTTAAACACAGCCTAGATACAGACTCATCTAAGATGAGGTCAAGGCCAATGGCCAAGGAGAAGTAACACTTCATGAAGTCATAAATTTCCAGATCCCTTGATCTTTCACAGTGACCTTGACCTTAAACTGAACGCACGCCTACCTAAAGGTCATTGTGAGTGAGTCTGGTGAGAGTCAAGGCAACTGCCTTGGAGGAGTAATGGTTTTTCTAAAATCATGTAAGTGCCCAGATCTCACAGCCTTTGACCTTGACATTGACCTTGATGATAACCTGGATGCAAACCCTCCTGAGGATCCTTGTCAGTGAGTTTGGTGACCACTCAAGCAACTGCCTAGAAACAGTAGCAATTTTCATGAAATAAAGTGCCCAGGGGCATCTTGCATAAATGGTGCACACGCTCAAAAACATGGCACACATTGATTTTTATGCACACAGTAGGATGTATAAAAACAAATGTAACATGAGAATCTGCAGGCTGAGCCACAAAGTTTTCACTTGGCATGAGAAGATCGGCTCCATCAGGTGGGTTTGCCAAACTACAAAAATCTGAAGACCACAAAATGTGTTAAAATAACATTTCCAGTTCAGTGAAAATGATCTATGAATTAATCTGTGAAAAAGCATTATTATTGTCATGTGATTTATCTGGCTTACTGAGTGCAGTGAAAACTCGATGAATAATAACTAATTTCCCTCAGATAACCTGCCTCATTCACTGGACCACAGCCAGCAATGCTGTAAACTGAATCCTGTTTATGCATACAGCAGATACAAAAAGTCTACACACCCCTGTTCAAATGCCAGGTTTTTGTGATGTAAAAAAAATGAGACCAAAATAAATCATTTCAAAACTTTTTCCACCATGAACGCGACCTATAACCTGTACAACCCAGTTGAAAAACAAACTAAAATCTTTAAAGGGGAAAAATGAAAAATAAAAAACTTACAATAACCTGGTTGCATAAATATGCACACCTTTAAACTAACACCTTATTGCAGCACCTTTAGCTTTTATTACAACACTCAGTCTTTTTGAGTAGGAGTCTATCAGCGTGGCACATTTTGATTAGGGATGAGCTGAGCCGATCCGATGTATCAGTATCGGGTTCAATACAGGCAAAATGGCTGGATTGGTATCGGTAAGGAATAAAAGTAATTTACTGACCCGATACATTAATAATAATAAAATGAAGTTGTAACTACATTCTCAGCCGAGCTATGCGCAGCTTCTAAACACACAAGTAACAAGTGTCACATCACTGGAGCCTGTCTGTGGGACTCGCCTCAGTATGATGCTGTGTGGTACCAGCATTTACAATTTTACACCACCAACTTGATAAAACACTTGCAAAAGTATCACGGTAAGGGATTATGCTGAATTCTGTCAAGAACCGAGCAGAAGGATGTGTGTCGCACAACAGCAGTTGCTGCAGTGCAGCTTTCCAGCTCAGAAATGGAGGCTAAAAGAGAAACCTGAAGCGGCATGATAAAATAAAGGCAGCGATGAAGTTTTAAGTAGGTTTATTGAATCATACCGCCTCGCTCCCGGCGCCGTGCATGCGCGCCGGGAGCGAGCTCAGCGGCTCTCAGTGAAGAGGGGACACACGGTGTGTGTGTCCAGCAGCAGTTGAAGAGTGAGTGAATGAGAGGCAGATTTACAGAACAGTGCAGCATATATACCCAACTCAGACAATACATCAAAGACATTCACAGCAGTCGATCTGGGCATTTGCATATCAGAGGTACAGACAGGATGCATGAACACAATGCATGGATGACACTTTAACCTCACAGCTGTAAACTCAGCATGCAGCGGAACAAACCCAGGAGTAACGAGCTGACTGTCTCTGTGTGTTGTGGGGGGGTTGAATCAACCCGCCACACGCTCCCCCCCAGAGGGCACGGCAGGGGGCCGAGACCTCGATGTTGCAGTTTGGGCAGCGAGCAGGGAAAAGCTCTGTGCAGGTGGAAGGGGAGGGGGAAGGTGGGTAGTAAGTGCTGACCGGGTGCGGTGAAATCGTTCGGGCCGCGCCAAAAATTGTTTTCTGCTCCGCGATGTCGAGGGGCTGTCCCGTTGAACTTGTGGAGATCACCAGAAGAAAAATTAGTCTCTGACTCCTCTCATGGCCATGAAGAAAAACAGGAGCAGCGAGGTTGCATAAACAAAAGCAGAGGAACTTGGCGTGTTGACTTTAGGTGCGTGCGCAGCCTTAAAGCCCTCGGGAAAAGTAGACGGCTGAATTCTTTGTGCGCCGTGGCTGAAACCATCAGTGAATCCTGTGAGCGCGCTGCGCGCGTGCTTGCTTCGGGTGAGCACGCAGCCCTGAAGGTTCTGCGTGCAGCTGCGCAGGACGATGGCAGTCTCTGGAGCCATTCTTGTTCCGTGCGTGTTGCACCGTCCTCGTCACCCCCGGTGCGTGTGCCGGGGCTCCTTGCGTGGGTGGGCCCGCTGGAGAGGAAACCAGGGTCGGAAACTTGGTGGAGATCGGTGCAGTCGGCGCCGAAAAACATCTATGATGAGCCGTGGCTGCAGATTAGTCATGGTGCGTTGGAGCGTTGAGGGGAGATAGACGATCTTTGTCCCTCAGGCTGTCCCGCATGGACGCCCCGATCTTGGCGAGGGTCGCGCCATGACGTTTACTGCCGTTTACCTGGTCTTGGGCGATGTCCGGAGAGTAACTCGCCTGCCGTGGGCTCTGCGTTGAGGCCTCCCTGAAGCCGCATGAGGGCATATCAGTCAGACTGCTGCGTTCACTCGTCGGCGGAGGATCACTGCCGGGTGCTGCGTTCGCCGCCAGCTCGTTTTCTTCAGCGTCGGGTCGCCAGCGTGGCCGTCCTGATCAGAAGGTTGCTTTGCACAAAACGTGTGCATGTTCGGGGTCACCAGTGAAGCGGCATGATAAAATAAAGGCAGCGATGGAGTTTTAAGTTGGTTTATTGAATCATACCGCCGTCACGAGCTCCGCTCCCGGTGCCGTGCATGCGCGCTGGGAGCGAGCTCAGCGGCTCTCAGTGAAGAGGGGACACACGGTGTGTGTGTCCAGCAGCAGTTGAAGAGTGAGTGAATGAGAGGCAGATTTACAGAACAGTGCAGCATATATACCCAACTCAGACAATACATCAAAGACATTCACAGCAGTCGATCTGGCCATTTGCATATCAGAGGTACAGACAGGATGCATGAACACAATGCATGGATGACACTTTAACCTCACAGCTGTAAACTCAGCATGCAGCGGAAAAAACCCAGGAGTAACGAGCTGACTGTCTCTGTGTTTTGTGGGGGGGTTGAATCAACCCGCCACAAACCTAAAAAGAACGAAAGTGAAAGTAAACACCAGACTGGAGAGTACCTTTCGGGGAAGAGTCTAGAGTTGATGAGAGATAGGTGACAGAAACATAAATAGCAAATTATTTTGTTTTTATTTTGGATACTTTATTAATCCCAGAGGGTGCAAGGCAACATGAACATGAAATGGAGCAGGAATGACTTCAAAAAAACAGCAAACCTAAAATCTAAGAATGGGCAGAGCATAATATCAGAAACACTACTAAATAAACCAAGGACCAGGAGAATACTTATGATAATAATAATAATGGATGAAAAAAACACAGCTTAAATGGTTAGTTTTTTTATTTTCTGATCTACAGCATCAAGTGGCACTTTGAACTTCATCTGAATGTTTACTTAAATACTCAGCTTTAAAGTCTTGTATAAACTTGTACTTAAAACGTCAGAATGCATAAACAGTGCTGACCAGTGAAATGCTGTCAATGTTGCAAAGTTTAAAATAAAAAAAAGCAGTGTTGCTGAACTGAGTCAAATTTGTAGTATATTCTTTGACTTTTAGATTTCTGTTTTTATATGTGTTCAAAATGCAACTAGTCATTAACAAAGTATATTCTGCACTTTTGTTGTTTTAAATAAGAGAGACGGTATCAGGTTTGGATCAGTATTGGCAGATACTCAAAGTCACAGTATCGGTATCGGTCTTGAAAAAGTGGTATCGGCTCATTCCTAATCTTGATGTAGCAATATTTGCCCACTCTTCTTTGCAAAAATGCTCAAAATCTGTCAGACTGCAAGGCCATCTCCTGTGCACAGCCCTCTTCAGATCACCCCACAGATGTTCCATCGGATTCAGGTCTGGACTCTGGCAGGGCCATTCCAAAACCTTAATCTTCCTCTGGTGAAGACATTCTTTTGTTGATTTGGATGTGTGCTTTGGGTCATTGTCATGCTGAAAGATGAAGTTCCTCCTCATCTTCAGCTTTCTTACAGAAGCCTGAAGATTTAGCTCCAACACTGACTGGTTATTTGACACACTCTACAAGAAGGGACAGCGCAGGCTGTTCCTACTGAGGGGACTCAGGTCTTTTGGTGTACAAGGGGCGCTGCTGAAGACATTCTATGACACGGTGGTGGCATCAGCCATCACTTTTGGAGTGGTCTGCTGGGGCAGTGGCATTACTGCAGCCGATAGGAAGAGACTGAACAAACTGATCAAGAAAGCTAGCTCCGTCCGGGGGCAGCGCCTTGATCCGGTGGAGGAGATAGGAGAGAGAAGGACGGTGGCTAAACTGTCATCTCTGCTGGAGTCCGAGTTCCACCCTATGCAGGACATACTGAATGCACTGAGGAGCTCATTTAGCAGCAGACTACATCATCCTAGGTGCACAACCGAGAGGTTTCGCAGGTCCTTCCTACCAACGGCTGTCAGACTGTACAACCTAAGCAGGGCTGCTCGCAGAGATAGCAAAAAGACGTAACAACCTAATAGTTTTTTGAATGCAAAAGATGCAATAGACTTACACAATGGTCCCCTCCGGCATACAACTAGGAAAATACCGGTCACTATGGAGGGTGAGAATATGTATGGGCACATAATCATACCATGTAGGATAACTAAGTAGACGGTTGTGCTGTTTCATCCCATCTAGCAACAATGCTCTGCACTGTGTTTATATATTTACATATTTATTCCATCTAGCTACAATGCTCCGCACTGTGTGTTTATATATCTACATATTATTCCATCTAGCTACAATGCTCTGCACTGTGTGTCTGTGTGTATATATATATATTTATAGTAATATGTACATATGTATATTAGCTGCTCTTGCTTTTTTTTTCTTGCCTTCTGATTGTTGCTCTGAGTGTTGCTATCCCTGTGCTGTTGCAATCCTGGAATTTCCCCGTTGTGGGACTAATAAAGGCTTATCTTATCTTATCTTATTTGGAACTGTTCATAATTCCCTCCACCTTGACTAAGGCCCCAGTTCCACCTGAAGAAAAACAGCCCCAAAGCATGATGCTGCCACCACCATGCTTCACTGTAAGTATGGTGTTCTTTTGGTGATGAGAAGTGTTGTGTTTGCGTTAAATATACATTTTGGAATTCTGGCCAAAAAGTTCAACCTTGGTTTCATCGGACCATAACACATTTTCCCACGTGTTTGGGAGATTTCAAATGTGTCTTTGCAAAATGTAGCTAGGCTTGGATGTTTTTCTTCGTAAGAAATGGTTTTCGTCTTGCCACCCTAGGCGGGAGGTTGTTGTCACATGTACTAAACAGCCAGTACTTGCCAGAAATTCCTGCAGCTCCTTCAATGTTGCTGTTGGCCTCTTGGCAGCCTCCCTGACCAGTTTTCTTCTCGTCTTTTCATCAATTTTGGAGGGACGTCCAGTTCTTGGTAATGTCACTGTTGTGCCATATTTTCTCCTCTTGATGATGACTGTCTTCACTGTGTTCCATGGTATATTTAATGCCTTGGAAATTCTTTTGTACCCTTCTCTTGACTGATACATTTGAACAATGAGATTTCTCTGATGCTTTGGAAGCTCTCTGCGGACTATGGCTTGTGCTGTAAGATGTGACTACAAAAATGTTAGGAAAAGCCTACTAGAACAGCTGAACTCTATTTGGGGTTAATCAGAGGCACTTTAAATGGTGGCAGGTGAGTGCCGTTTACCTTTTGTTCTTATTAAAGACAAAAATAGAAAGGAGATGTCTTTACCTTCTTTACATGTTTCGACTGTTCACTGCAGCCTTCGTCAGAAGTGTCAGCTGATTGCTGCCAGGTGTCATTTTATCAGCTGACTTTTGTAGGCGGGGCCAGCCCAGAAGACCTGTCAGATCCACCGTGCCGGCCCCGCTTTCCGCCGTCCAATGGTCTCTGGAGAATGTGGTCCCAGGTCTGAGAAAGCATAAAGGCCCCCTCATCTCGGTTCATGGTATCTTTTCCATGCTTCCTGATTTCTATGGCCTCCTTGATCCAGCGTTTGTGTCTGTTGCTCTCTGATCCAATAATTTGTGTGTTGTCCCAGTCCATGATGTGATTATTTCTTTTGCAGTGATCTGATATTGCTGATTTTAATGTTTCTTGTTCTGCCTTTTCTTTTTCTGATCTTGTGAGTCGTCCTTGTGTTTCCTTCTCACATTCCTTCTGGTGTTCTTTTTTCCTTGTGGTGAATGATCTTCCAGTTTCTCCAATGTAGGTTTTGTTGCATGATCTGCATGATATTTCATATATTACATTGCATTTTTTTTGTCTTGTTCTATTTCGTCCTTGAGGTGTACTAATAACTGTCTTAATTTTTTGTGTGGTTTTACTGCTGTGTTTATTTTGTGTTTTTCATGATCCTCTGAATTGGTTCCGTGATCCCTCGTATGTATGGTATAGTTATGGTGTCTTTGTTTTTGATTTCAGCTTTTGTTCTGTGTCTTGTTTCCTGTTTGTTTTCTTTGTTTCTGACTTGCTGTTTCCCTTTGTTTATGGCCCATACTGGATATTGGCAGCGTATGAGTGCATGTTTTATGTGGTTTTCCTCCTCGTCTTGTCTTCTTGGTCTGTGATGATGGTGGCTCGTTCATATAACGTCCTGATAACTGATAGTTTGTGTGCTGTGGGGTGTTCTGATGTCCATAGTAGGTATTGATCTGTGTGGGTTGGTTTCCTGTAGACTGTGGTTTTTATACTGCCGTCATCGTTGTGGTGGATTTTCATGTCCAGAAAGGCTATGGTGTCATTTTCTTCCTCTTTGTGTGTGGGTCTGCTGGGCTGGCCCCGCCTACAAAAGTCAGCTGATAAAATGACACATGGCAGCAATCAGCTGACACTTCTGATGAAGGCTGCAGTGAACAGTCGAAACATGTAAAGAAGGTAAAAACATCTCCTTTCTATTTTTGTCTTTAATAAGAGCAAAAGGTAAATAATTAAAAGAAGACAAAATGAACCTACTTGAGCTATTAGGTCTGTGCTAACTCCCATTTAACATGAGCTTGAATGTGATTGGTTAATTCTGAACATTTTTTTTGATCCAAGATGGCGCCCACAGTGGTCGCCACGGTGCTTCGCTACGCTTTAATTTGTATGTTTTTGTTTGTCAATTGTGTGTCTGCCTGCTCTTACACCCGTGAAGAGCTACTAAATATCAGGACTTTCACTCCCACGGACCTACTCCCAGTTTTTTTGGCTCCTGCCGCCGATCTGGTTCACTTTTTAGCCCAAAAAGTGAGACGGCGAAAGAGAGGAAGGCGAGCGGGCGCTCTCGTGCGGCTTCGTAGGAGAGGCACGCGCACGGCCTTGCCTGGTATATTTCTGTCCAATGTCAATTCTCTCTTTAACAAGGTAGATGAACTGAGACTGCTGATGCGATTTAAGGACCTCTCTACCTCGTCTGCCCTCTGTTTTACTGAGACCTGGCTTAAGGAATCAACTCCGGACAGCGCGCTCCTCCTCGAGGGACTTCAGCTGTTTCGCGCTGATCGTGACACAGAGCTCTCCGGTAAGTCCTCAGGAGGAGGAGTCTGCTTTTACATTAACAGCAGCTGGTGCTCTGATGTAACAGTGCTCTCCCAACACTGTTCTTCTGCTCTGGAATATTTATTCATTAACCTCAAGCCTTTTTATTCCCCGCAGGAGTTTGCTTCATTCATCCTGGCCGCTGTTTACGTCCCGCCCGACGCGGACGCGCGTGAGGCTCAGCGCGCACTCGCAGATCACATTCAACATACGGAGCGGACTTTCCTGGACTCTCTGGTTATTGTGGTTGGCGACTTTAACCAGAGCAACCTGAGCCACGATCTCCCCCGATACAAACAGTTTATTAAATGCCCCACCAGAGGAAAGAACACGCTGGATCACTGTTACACTACAGTGAAGGACGCGTATCGCGCTGTTCCCCGCGCTGCGCTCGGTCTATCTGATCACGTGATGGTCCACCTCATTCCCACATACAGACAGAGACTGAAGCTCACTAAACCTGTTGTGAGCACTACGAAGAAACTGACCAGTGAAGTTGGGGAGAAGCTGAGCACGTCCATGGAAATAACTGACTGGGGCATGTTTAAAGGAGCCACGCATGATCTGGATGAGTACACGGACACTGTGACCTCATATATCCACTTTTGTGAGGAGAGCATTCTTCCATCGCGCACCAGGGTGAGGTACTCTAATGATAAGCCCTGGTTCACTGCTAAGCTCAGACAGACCAGGAAGGAGAAGGAAGCAGTGTTGAAAAGTGGAGACAAGGACTGCTACAGGGAGGTCAAATACCGGTTTAGCAGAGAGCTGAGGAGAGCTAAATCTGTGTATTCTGAGAGACTCCAGCAACAGTTCACTGCTAACGACTCTGCTTCTGTGTGGAGAGGACTGAGGCAAATCACCAACTATCGGCCTCAGGCTTCTAAAGGTCAGGATGACAAAGCCCTTTGTCAAAAACTGTCCCAACATTATGCCCGTTTTGACACCTCGTCAGCTGTGTCCATCTCCCCCCCTCCCCCCAGCGCCACTGCCTCCACGGTCCCTACTTCATCAAAGGCGGCCCCCCCTCCCTCCCTGCCCTTGTCATCAGTGAGCAGGACGTGCACAGTCAGTTCTCCAGACTGAACCCGCGCAAGGCCCCCGGTCCGGACGGCGTGTCTCCCTCCACCCTGAGACACTGTGTGAAAGAGCTGACTCCTGTCTTCACAGACATTTTTAACACCTCCCTGAAGTTATGCCACGTGCCGACCTGCCTCAAATCCTCCACCATCATCCCTGTCCCCAAGAAGCCACGGATCACTGGACTTAACGACTACAGACCTGTAGCGCTCACCTCTGTAGTCATGAAGTCCTTTGAGCGCCTGGTCCTGCCCCACCTCAAGTCCATCACCACTCCCCTCCTGGACCCGCTGCAGTTTGCATACCGAGCCAACAGGTCTGTGGACGACACAGTCAACCTGGCCCTCCACTCCATCCTGCAGCACCTGGACTCCCCGGGAACCTACACCAGGATCCTGTTTGTGGACTTCAGCTCTGCATTCAACACCATCCGCCCCGCTCTGCTCCGGGACAAGCTGTCCCTGCTCAACATGCCTGACTCCCTCTGTAGGTGGATCACCGACTTCCTGACGGACCGGAGGCAGCATGTGCGGCTGGGAAAGACTGTCTCAGACTCTGTTAGCATCAGCACCGGATCACCCCAGGGCTGTGTACTTTCCCCCCTACTCTTCTCCCTTTATACCAACTCCTGCACCTCCAGCCACCAGTCTGTCAAGCTGATCAAGTTTGCGGACGACACCACCCTCATCGGGCTCATCTCCAACAGCGACGAGTCCGTCTACAGGAGAGAGGTGGCCCAGCTGGCGTCCTGGTGCAGCCACAACAACCTGCAGCTGAATGCTCTGAAGACAGTGGAGATGATTGTGGACTTCAGGAAAGTCACAACCCCTCTGCCTCCCCTCACCCTCACAGGCTCTCCCATCACCACTGCAGATTCCTTCCGCTTCCTGGGCACCACCATCACCCGGGACCTCAAGTGGGAGCCGACCATCAGCTCCCTCATCAAAAAGGCCCAGCAGAGGATGTTCTTCCTGCGGCAGCTGAGGAAGCTCAAGCTACCCACCAAGATGTTGGTACAGTTCTACACAGCCATCATCGAGTCCATTCTCACCACCTCCATAACCGTGAGGTACGCAGGAGCCACTGCCAGGGACAGACTAAGGCTGCAGCGCGTCGTGCGCGCTGCTGAGAAGGTGATCGGCTGCAAGCTCCCATCTCTCCAGGACCTGTACATCTCCAGGACCCGGAGGCGTGCAGGCCGGATCATAGCCGATCCTTCACACCCTGGTCACGTACTGTTTGCCCACCTCCCCTCAGGTAGAAGACTTCGGTCCATTCAGACTAAAACCTCCCGTCACATGAACAGCTTCTTCCCCTCTGCCATCAGACTGCTGAACACTAAGTGACTTATTGACTCTCGTGCACTATGTACAGCAGCTCAACCAGACTCATGTCAATCATCACTGTTTTCTTTTTGCATTACCGACTGCACTATGTGGTACTCCACAATATCTGCTGCTCGCTAATATATTTAAAAATTGCTTTGACTAGTATTACTCATTCTTATTCTACATTTTATTGCATGTATAGTTTTTTATTTCTTTTATTTTTATCATGTTTAATGTTGCAGCATTGCACCGAGACAAATTCCTAGTTTGTGTACTACATGAACAATGGCAATAAATCTGATTCTGATTCAGCCACATCCCCAGTTATAACAGGGTGTGCATATTTATGCAAACACATTATTGTAAGTTTTTTATTTTGTATTTTTCCCCTTAAAAGATTTCAGTTTTTCAATTGGGTTGTACAGGTTATAGTTCACATTAATGGTGGAAAAAGTTTTGAAATGATTTATCTTGGTCTAATTTTTTTATATCACAAAAACCTGACATTTGAACAGGGATGTGTAGACTTTTTCTATGCACTGTACGTGACATAGAGAGAATAACATTTGCCAGAGACTAAACAGTTGACTCACAAAACAATGCGCACAGATCCATCTCTGTTAGCAGGAATTCTGGTCAGCAAAATGCACTTTTGAATTAACTGATGCCCGTGTCCAGCTCAATACGTGCTGTGAAACAGAGGACAGGTGGATCCCTGTGAGTGAACCCTGGTAGCTGTAGCAGAGACATTTGCCATACATGCAGCTGCAATGGAGCAAAGAGACGTTTCCATGGTCTAAAATATCTCCGATTGGAGATTACAATGTGGAAATAAAAGGCTTTTTAGATTGTGCAACTCTGTGTGTTCTGCCTGGTTACTGTGTGTAATTTGGATTGTGGGAGACACTGACAAAGTTGGTTTGGAACTAGTCTAAATTCAACTGTAAAATTGGAGCAGTGTTCAGTGGTGTTTATTTACTTTATTCACTTACTAACATCACATCTGTCTGTGTCTCTCACGCACAGACTGCCGAAGGCTTTCTCCCACAGCATTTCCCCCCGTGTGTCAGCACCGGCTCCCCTAGTCACCTGAGCAACACTCTGTCAGTGAGCAGTGATCCATCTATGGACTTCAACTTTAATGCCAAACCATTTTATTTTATTTTAGTCACTGTGCGAGTCTGAGCCTGGCTGCCTTTTACACAGCAAGATGATCGCTGAGAGATTGGGCCAATTTTTTTTTTTTTTTAATCTTTGGGATGATTTGGGAGATCCTTGTGTGTTTTGGACTGAGTTAAAACTTTGAGGAGACTGTGGCGACTGTGGAGATCACTGAAGATCATTGGTAGATCAAAAACTGGCCAGATCTCTCGACAATCTCGCAATGATCTCCACCCCTGTGTAAAGGGGGTATAACTGCCATTATTAACAATGGTCCACTCCATAAACTTACATGCACTGCGTTTGATCCTGATTCCGGAGGGTCAGAATAAAATATTTTTTCTCACCTCTGCCTCCATTATCAACACCTCAGTGTCACAGTCCGTGAAGTTATTTTTTAATGTTGTGCTTTCCTGCAGGATTGATGATCACTGTTTGACAGAAGAGTGACAGGGGCATAGAGAGCCATTTACGAGGGGGGGCTGAAAAAGTTCATAGTGTTCAAATTTGACCAAATGTGGTTTATTTTTCAACCGCAGGGATCCAAGCGCTAAAACACCGATGGAAGAAGTATGTGGACCGAAGGGGAGACTATGCTGTAAAATAAACCATCCTGTGCTCATTCTACCTGGGCACCATTGAGAGCATCCTCACCAGCTGCATCACGGTGTGGTACGGAAGCTGCACTGCCTCCTCCCGGAAGACACTACAATGCACAGTGAAAGGAGCCAGCAAGATCATTGGTGCCCCTCTGCCCCCCTTTTGGACATCTACCTCACCCGCAGAGCCATCAACATTGCAGGCGACACCTCTCGCCCCTCACACTCCCTCTTCAGCCCCCTGCCCTCAGGGAAAAGGTACCAGAGCTTCCGGGCCCGCTCCACAAGACTGCTAAACAGCTTTGTTCATCCGGCCATCAGGACCCTGAACTCTGTCCGCTCCCCACCCCCCGCCCCTCCCCTCCAGACCGTAACACACTCACCTGCACAATAACTACCTCAGCTGTTGGCACAGAAAGACTGACACACCAACAGTAATACATCTGCTGCTGTATCAGAATCAGAATCAGCTTTATTGGCCAAGTATGCACAACACATACAAGGAATTTGACTTTAGCTAAAAAACTTGCTCTCGTTGTTCAGGTGTGAGATTTAAATAAGGATTCAATGACAACAGAGTATGTACAGTAAATTACAGTCTGTCCACGTTTCTATAAAAGGATGCAAATATATACAGGAATATATGCAGTTATTTACTCAGACTATCCACACTTTGCAGAAATATATGAAAAAATATAGTCACACAGTATTTCAATGTGAACTCAGATTCAGTGATGTAATGTGAATGAAGCAAAAAGCAGTGTGAGAGTTATGTGCAATTAATAATGGATGAAAAGTCATGAGTACAGCAACAGGTAGGACTAGGTGAATGTTAGGAGTTCATCAGAGTAATGGCTTGAGGAAAGAAACTGTTCCTGTGACGGGTGGTTTTGACCTTCAGTGATCCGTAACGTCGACCAGAAGATAGAAGTTCAAACAGTTTGTGGCCGGGGTGTGACGGGTCAGCACAGATGTTTCCCGCCCGTTTCCTGGTTATGGACTGATATAAGTTCTCAATGGAGGGTAGGTCGGTACCAATGATCCTCTCCGCAGACTTAATGATCCGCTGCAGTCTGGTCTTGTCCTGTTTAGTGGCAGACCCAAACCAGACAGTGATGGAAAAGCAGAGGACAGATTGGATGATGGCGGTGTAGAAGACAACCAGCAGCTCCTGAGGCAAATCAAACTTCTTGAGCTGATGCAGAAAAAACAACCTCTGCCGGGCCTTTTTCCGGACAGTGTCTATATGGGAGGACCACTTCAGGTTCCGGGAGATTGTGGTACCCAGAAACTTGAAGGAGTCCACAGTGGACACTGGCTGTTGAGGATGGTGAGTGGGGGGAATGAAGAAGGGTGTCGCCTGAAATCCACAGTCATCTCCACCGTTTTGGCTGGGTTAAGTTCAAGATGGTTCTGGCCACACCAGAGGATCAGCTGCTCCACCTCCCGCCTGTATGCAGACTCATCACCATCCTGGATCAAACCGATGACTGTGGTGTCGTCCGCAAACTTCAGGAGCTTCACCGAAGGGTCCTCTGAGGTGCAGTCGTTGGAGTAGAGGGAGAAGAGCAGTGGGGAAAGGACACACCCTTGGGGGGCGCCAGTACTAATTTTTCAGGAGCTGGATGTAATTCTCCCTAGCTTCACCTGTTGCCACCTGTCAGTCAGAAAGCTGGAGATCCACTGGCAGGTGGAGGGGGGCACCTTGAACTGGAGGAGTTTCTGATGAAGAATGCCTGGGATGATGGTGTTGAACGCCGAGCTGAATGCATGTCTCCTTACTGCAACCATTTGTATAAATGCCATATCTGCTGCTGTCTGTTATTGCAATACTGATCATGTGCAGTCCTATCTGTCACTGTCTCACTGTCTGCACCTACACTACTGCATCAAACTTGCAACTACGAGTATTACTGCTCTACTTTTCTGTATAGCGGATTGCTGTGTCTCATCGTTTATCTTTATTTGCACTATAGGAGGTCTGGGTCTACCTTTTGTCACCATTTGCACTCCAGGTAGCATAACTGTACATTGACTGCTGTTGTTGTTTTTCCAGCCTTATTTCTTGTTCTTTTTTTATACTACACACACCACTGAACAGAAAGACAAATGCCATTTCAATTCTCCTGTATGTCCTGTAAGTATAGTAGTATTGACAAAATCTTTGAATCTTGAATCTTTGAAACCACATTTGGTCAAATTTGACCACTATGAACTTTTCAGCCTATGAACTTTTCAAACATAATCATTAGTGGGAGGAACCGAGGTGGAGTAAAGAGATCATGCAAGTGTGCTGGTTTCCATGGTGAAGTGGGATATTTAAAGAAAAGCTGTGGAGAATTTGACGTGCGAACAGATTTATACAGTCATGTGAAAAAATTAGGACACCCCATTAAATATTCAGTTCTTTTATCTTTATGCCGCCATCAGTGTGTGAATGCGTGTGTGAATAGGTGGATAGCAGGATCTGAAAAGCGCTTTGGTCATTAAGAGATGAGAATAAAAGCGCTATATAAGTGAATGCCATTTACCATTTTATTAAGAAACATTCACATATCTATGTCTAACCTTGTTTTTGTTTTTAATTTGCATATTTTTATTTTAGCCATAGAGAATGAATTTGGGGGTGTCCTAAAAAATGGGGGTGGGTGTCCTAATTTATTCCTCACTATTTGTTCAGAATTACAATTTACAGAAAATCTGAAAAAAGTCTTTAATTCATTTTTAATTGTTTAGTTGTATTACATGAATCTCCCAGTATTACAGTATAACATTGATATTAAATATCCATATGTCCAAATATTAAAAAAAACAAAACAACCACAGGCTTATACAGGGTGTCGTAATTTTTTCACGACTGTGCATCTGAAAATTTCTGTACGCACGTACTTTTCAGATTTTGTGAGTACGCCATCTTTCAGTATGAAAGCTGCACAATCCTTATGCGGCCCCTGGTCTCCTGATCTTTGACCTTGAGCACAACCTGTATGTAGAACCACCTGAGGATCATTGTGGATGAGTTTTTGCAAGCATCCAGGCAATCTCCTAGAGTTAAGTTAGTTATGTTAGTCCCATGCCAGTGGTGTAGGGCGGCACCTATCTCCGTTTCACTGACCCTAGGTCACACAGCCACTGTAAGCAGTGAAAGCTACAGTGGGGGTCAGTCCTCTGGTAGCTCTGTGCGTTAACTTTCCTTTCCCCATTCTATTGTGCTGAGCACCAAGCTAAAAGGCAGAAAGTACCATTTTTATATGGTCTTTGGTATAACCCGGCCAGGATTTGAGCTCATGTCCTCCCGGTTGTGGGGTGGATGCTCTACCAACTAGGCCACCACTCCAGATAAACAGACCGGAGTGGTGTAATAATGTTCTTTTCAACTAATGTCTTGATTTCCGTTAACTCAGCAGATGTTTTTTTGTTGAAATCACGGATTATTTCTTGTATTTGCATCTCAAATTGAAATGTTACAACACGGTAACAATGCAACAACTGCAACACATGAGCGTGTTGTTAAATTACAACCGCTGTGATCAACAAAATGACATTTTATAACACTAAATGTTCCTTTATTGATGAAAAAGTATGTACAATTTGCATTAATTTTGGTAGGGTACGACTTCTGCGTCGCTCTTCAATGTTTTGCCCCTCATCAGCTGTTTCCATCGGGTAAAGGCAACACTGACATTTACACCAGTCTTCTGTCTTTGCCTGTCCCGACATGTTGTCGTCTCACCATGTTTTCTTTTTTCTTTGAAGACGATTCACGCTCGTTTTTCTCTTCTTGATGAGAATAAGAATGAGCCGCCATTTTTAAAAGTCCAACCCAAGAAAGTCCAACTCCAAAATGTTTATGTTATAACCACTCCTCTTCCCTGTGTTTTTTCTTTGTGTCCTGTTTTACGTCAGCCAATGCTCAACTAACGCTACAGCGCCATCAAATTCTAAAGGCCAGTTCATCATTACAACATAAACGGCTTCTTCTACACCCAGCTGTATGTTTGTCCCTTTGGAGCTACTGTAGAAACATGGCGGTACAAAATGGCAGTCTCCATAACGGTGCAGGTCCAGCTCAAAGTAGATACAAACAACTTATTCTAAGGTAACAAAAATCCATCCATCCATCTTCTACCACTTTTCTGGAGGTCTGGATCACAGAGGCAGCAGCTCAAGCAGAGAAGCCCAGACTTCCCTCTCCCCCGCCACCTGCTCCAGTTCCTCAGAGAGGATACCAAGGCGTTCCCAGACCAGCTGGGAGACATAGTCTCTCCACCGAGTCCTGGGTCTGCCCCGGGGTCTCCTCCCAGTGGGACGTGCCCGAAACACCTCAAGTGGGAGGCGTCCAGGAGGCATCCTAATCAGATGCCCATACCACCTCAGCTGGCTCCTTTCAATGTGGAGGAGCAGCGGTTCTACTCTGAGCCTCTCCCGGATGACTGAGCTCCACACCCTATCTCTGAGGGTGAGTCCAGCAATCATACGGAGAAAGCTCATTTCAGCCGCTTGTATCTGCGATCTCGTTCTTTCGGTCATTACCCAAAGCTCGTGACCATAGGTGAGAGTAGGAACGTAGATTGACTGGTAAATCGACGGCTTTGCTTTAAAGATTAGCTCCCTCTTCACCACAACAGGCCAGTACAACATCCACATCACTGCAGAGGCTGCTTTGATCTGTCTGTCAGTCTCTCGCTTCAGTCTCCCCTCACCACCTGCAGGAGGGACCACGGGGGTCTCCAACGGAGATGAAGCTGAGTACAGAGGGCTTATCCAGGACTTCGTGGACTGGTGCCATCGGAACTGCCTCCAGATCAACGCGAGGAAAACTAAAGAGCTGGTGGTGGACTGCCGCAGGCATGGGCAGCCCCTCACAGCACCAGTAAATATACAGGGAACAGACATCGAGATGGTGACATCCTATAAGTACCTCGGTGTTCATCTGAACAATAAACTAGACTGGTCACACAATACTGACGAACTCTACAAGAAGGGACAGCGCAGGCTGTTCCTGCTGAGGAGACTCAGGTCTTTTGGTGTACAAGGGGCGCTGCTGAAGACATTCTATGACACGGTGGTGGCATCAGCCATCACTTTTGGAGTGGTCTGCTGGGGCAGCGGCATTACTGCAGCCGATAGGAAGAGACTGAACAAACTGATTAAGAAAGCTAGCTCTGTCCTGGGGCAGCGCCTTGATCCGATGGAGGAGATAGGAGAGAGAAGGACGGTGGCTAAACTGTCATCTCTGCTGGAGTCCGAGTTCCACCCTATGCAGGACATACTGGATGCACTGAGGAGCTCATTTAGCAGCAGACTACATCATCCCAGGTGCACAACCGAGAGGTTTCGTAGGTCCTTCCTACCAACGGCTGTCAGACTGTACAACCTAAGCAGGGCTGCTCGCAGAGATAGCAAAAAGACGTAACAAACTAATAGTTTTTTGAATGCAAAAGATGCAATAGACTTACACAATGGTCCCCTCCGGCATACAACTAGGAACATACCGGTCGCTATGGAGGGTGAGAATATGTATGGGCACATAATCATACCATGTAGGATAACTAAGTAGTCGGTTATGCTGTTTCATCCCATCTAGCAACAATGCTCTGCACTGTGTGTGTTTATATATTTACATATTTATTCCATCTAGCAACAATGCTCAGCACTGGGTGTGTTTATATTTATATATCTATATATTTATTCCATCTAGCTACAATGCTCCGCACTGTGTTTTTATATATCTACATATTATTCCATCTAGCTACATTGCTCCGCACTGTGTGTGTTTATATACTTGCATATTTATTCCACCTAGCTGCAATGCTCCGTACTGTGGGTGTTTATATATTTACATATTTATTCCATCTAGCTACAATGCTCTGCACTGTGTGTTCATATATTCATATATTTATTCCATCCAGCTACAATGCTCTGTACTGTGTGTCTGTGTGTGTGTGTATATATATATATCTTATAGTAATATGTACATATGTATACTAGCTGCTCTTGCTTGCTTGTTTTTTTTCTTGCCTTCTGATTGTTGCTCTGAGTGTTGCTATCCCTGTGCTGTTGCAATCCTGGAATTTCCCCGTTGTGGGACTAATAAAGGCTTATCTTATCTTATCTTATCTTACCACCTGCAGGAGGGACCACGGGGGTCCGGTGCTATGCGGCTCAGGAGGCAGGCGACGGCAGAGACTTTTGTGGTCTGATCCCCGGCTTTCGAAAATGGCTTTTGGGACGTAACAAAAATCAAACAGCGTTTTTTTTTTTTTTTAAAGACTATACACTATTAAAAACATGTTTATACATGATTATCTTAATGTTTGATAAAAGATCATCCAAAATTTTACACAGTGTTCCTTTAAATCAGAGCATTTCAAGAAAGCCATGAAAAATACAAAACAAATTTGCTTCAATAATTAAAAAATTAAAGAAAATGTGAACATAATATATCAACAAACACTTCATTAAGACGTGTGAGCTGTTAAAATGTGGAAAAAGTGCAGTCAATGACCTTTAATAATTCTGTCATACAAATAGCTAAGTGAAAATTTCTTCTTGGAGTTTTTGAAGGTCTTGGAGAAGTAAGTGTGGCCAATAAATTCTCATTAGAGTGTGGACACACCTGTGGCAGAGTCACCGCATGTGCACACGTTCATCAACCTTGCTGAATCCGATTCTGTGTGTGTTGTGATTATGTATACGTGTGTGTGTGTGTGTGTGTGTTGTGATTATGTATACGTGTGTGTGTGTGTGTGTGTGTGTGTGAGACTTGACAGTCAGACTGAAGGACAGGATGACTGATGACTATAGCTGAAGCCCACAGCACTAATAATAAGGGCAAAAAGAAAGTGGTGCCATTAATTTGGCATTACCACTACCACACACAATGAGTCAGGCTTTGTGCTCATAAACAACTGTATTAAAAAGTTGCTGAATTTCTGCACTAATTATTGTCCTGCAATCTTTTTCTTCTTCTTCTTCTTTTGGCTGCTCCCTTCAGGGTCTCCACAGCGGATCGTCTGCCTCCATCTCACTCTATCCCTTCATCTTCCTCTGGAACACCAACCCTCTCCATGTCCTCCTTCATTACGTCCATCAATCTTCTCTGTGGTCTTCCTCTTTTCCTCCTGCCTGGTAGCTCCATCTTCCAACATCCTTTGTCCAGTATCTCCACTATCCCTCCTCTCCACATGTCCAAACCATCTCAGTCTTGCCTCTCTTACTTTGTCCCCAAACCGCTCAACCTGAACTGTCCCTCTGATATACTCATTTCTAATCTTGTCCCTCCTAGTCACTCCCAATGATAATTTCAGCATCTTCAACTCTGCCACCTCCACCTTCATCTCCTGTCTGTCAGCACCACCGTCTCCAAACATACATCATAGCAGATCTCACTACCGTCTTGTAAATCTACACTTTCACTCTTGCTGCTACCCTTCTGTCACAAATCACCCCTGACACTCATCTCCACCCACTCCACCCTGCCTGCACTCTCTTCTTCACCTCTCTTATGCATTTTCCATTGCTTTGGATGGTTGACCCCAGGTATTTAAACTCATCCACTTTCACTACCGCTACTCCTTCCATCTTCACTGTTACACCTGTCTCCCTCTCATTCACACTCATGTATTCTGTCTCGCTTCTACTGACTTTCATTCCGCTTCTCTCCAGAGCATACCTCCACCTCTCCAGGTTCTCTTCCACCTGCTCCCTACTCTGACTATAGATCACAATGTCGTCTACAAACATCATGGTCCACAGAGACTCCTGCCTGTCCTCATCTGTCAACATGGCAAATAAGAAGGGGCTCAGAACCGATCCCTGATGTAACCCCACCCCCACCTTGAACCCATCTGTCACTCCTACAGCGCACCTCACCACCTTCTCACTGTCGTCATACATGTCCTGCACCACCCTCACATATTTCTCTGCCACTCTTGACTTTCTCATACAGTACCACATTTCCTCTCTTGGCACCCTATCATCTGCTTTCTCTAGATTCACAAAGACACAATGCAACTCCTTCTGACCTTCTCTATTCTTCTCCACCAACACTCTTAGAGCAAACATTGCATCTGTAGTCCTCTTTCTTAGCATGAAACCATACTGCTGCCCACTGATTGTCACCTCTCCTCTTAACCTGGCTTCAACAACTCTTTCCCATATCTTCATAGTGTGGCTGATCAACTTTATGCCTCTGTAGTTACTGAAGCTCTGAGCATCACCTTTGTTCTTGACAACTGGTATCAAAACACTTCTTCTCCACTCCTCAGGCATCCTCTTACTCTCCAAGATTGTTTGAACAAACTGGTTAAAAAGTCCACTTCCATCTCTCCTAAACATCTCCATACCTCCACAGGTATGTCATCTGGATCAACCGCCTTTCCATTCTTCATCCTCTTCAAAGCTGCCCTCACTTCCGCTTGCTAATCCTCGGGACTTCCTTGTTCACCATCTTTCCATTATCTATCCTCCTCTCTCTCTCATTTTATTTATTCATCAGCTCTTCAAAGTACTCCTAACCCTAACCCATCTAGTCTGTTTTTTAAAAAAAATATTGTTCAGTTTGATCGGGATCAAAGCTATAGATGTGAAGCATCCTCCGAAACACGGTTCGGACCAAAGAGACAAAATTTAGTCCAGGAAAAACTGATGCTCAGTTTGGATCAAACTAAACATTCTTTTCTAGTGTAAAACCAATTCTTAAAAAGGTTCTAATTTTTGGACCAAACAAAGGAAACAACTAAAAAAAAGAAAAAAAAAAAAAAGAAAATGAGCTGCGGTAGCTCTTGGCATGGGGAAGAGACCTAGTATAACATTTTTAAAAAATGGTGCATTGGCGGAATAAATTGTCAATTAAAAAAATCATAAAAATGCAGAAACTTACTAGATATTTTTAGACAGGATGTGACAGAGCAAGATTTGAAGAGAAATGCCTGAAGATCAATACTGCTGATAAGGACAGCAGTGATGAGCCTTTTCTTAAATAACCTGGATAAAATTCTAACCAGATTAAACTAGTTCATTGCTTGTTATGGTGGAGCCATTTGAAGCTTCAGCTTAAAGTGTGTTCAGTTACCGAAGTCCCCAGAGCTACAGAAAACTCCTCCAAGGGTGAGTATCATGTTTGCTAGCTAACACAGTTTAAGATAACTACATGAATGTCGTCATAAAAACAGGACAGACTCTTCTCTCTAAAAGTGCTGGAACAGTGACACAAGATTTATTTTAGCTGTTTACCAAAGTTATATAAAGAATATGGCCTTAAAAAGCAGACTCCCAGCTTTAATTTGAGGGTACACACATTCAAATTTGAGTTACAGTTTAGGATTTGCAACCATTTTAATACAAAGTCTCCTCATTTCAGGAGCTCATAAGTAATGGAACAATTGACTCAAAGGCTATTTCACTGGCAGCATGGGCTATTCCCTCATTAATCCATTATCAGTCAACCAGGTAAAAGGTCTGGAGTTAATTCCAGGTGTAGCATTTACATTTGGAAGCTGTTGCTATGAACCTATAACATGCAGTCAAAGGAACTCTCAGTGGAAGTGAAACAGACCATTCTTAGGCTGAAAAAAAAGAAGAAATCCATCAGAGAGATAGCGGAAATATTAGGAGGGCCAAATCAACAGTTTGGTACATTCTGAGAAAAAAGAGCACATTGGTGAGCTCGGGAACTCAAAAAGGCCCGGACATTCACGGAACAGTGGCGGATGATCGCATGATCCTTTCTATGGTGAAGAAAAACCCTTCACAACATCTACCCAAGTGAAGAACACTTTCCAGAAAGTAGGTGTACCAGTATCTAAGTCTACCATAAAGAGAAAAATTCATGAGAGCAAATACAGACAATTCACCACAAGGAGCAAACCACTAATCAGCCTCATAAATAGAAAGGCTACATTAGACTTTGCCAAAAAACATCAAAAGAAGCCAGCAAAGTATTGGAACAGCATTCTTTGGACAAAAGAAACCAAGATCAACTTGTACCAGAGTGATGGGAAGAAGAAAGTATGGAGAAGTCTTGGAACAGTTCATGATCCAAAGCATACCACATCTTCTGTAAAACATGGTGGAGGCAGTGTGTTGCATGGGCATGGATGGCTTCCAATGGCACTGGGTCACTTGTGTTTACTGATGATGTGACACAAGACAGAAGCAGATGGATGAATTCTGAAGTGGATGGGGATAAACTGCTCAGCTTCAGCTGAATGCAGCAAAGTTGACTGGATGATTACACTGGCTTCCTGTCGGTCGCAGAATAGATTTCAAAATACTGCTGTTGGTTTATAAAGCTCTGAATGGATTAGGGGCAAAATACATTCCAGATCTGTTGGTCCATTATGAACCACCCAGAGCCATCAGGTCATCAGAGTCAGGCCTACAATCTGTGCCCAGAGTTAGAACCAAACATGGTGAGGCAACGTTCAGTTTTTATGCCCCTCACATATGGAACAAACTCCCAGAAAGCATCAGGGCTGCTGAAACTCTCCGCTGCTTTAAATCTAGGTTAAAAACTCTCCTATTTGCCATGGCCTTTCTGTAGAACAACTGTTCCTACAATGTACTGTAATTTTTATTTCTTGCATGTTTTCTGTCGCATTCTATTTTAGCTTGTTTTTGTTTCTCTTTATTTTACTTTTAAGTTTGCTTTGAAATTCTTATACAGACCCAAAACATACTACAAAAGTAATCCAGGAGTTTTTTAAGCCAAAGAAGTGGAATATTCTGCAATAGGCGAGTCAATCACCAGATCTCAACCTGATCCAGCAGCATTTGACTTGCTTAAGACAAAACTTAAGGACAAAAGACCCACAAAAAAGCAACAACAGAACACAGCTACAGTAAAGGCCTGGCAAAGCATGACAAAAGAGCAAACCCAGCATTTGGTGATGTCCATGGGGTCCAGATTTCAAGCAGTCATTGCTTGCAAAGGATTCTCAACAAAGTATTAAGAATGAACATTTTAATTAACAGGCTGAAAAAAGACGAAATCCATCAGAGAAACAGTGGAAATTGTTAGGTGTGGACAAATCAACAGTTTGGTACATTGTGAGAAAAAAAAAAGAGTACATTGGTGAGCTCAGGAACTTCTAAGAGCCTGGACGTCCACGGAACAGTGGTGGATGATCACATGAATCCACTACAAAGACAAGATATTTAGGGGCAGATTTACTAAAGCAGTGCAAATTAGCGAGTGCGCAATTTAGACAGAGCACCTAAGGAAGTGGCCAATTTTTGCCAGTGATCTACTAACAACACGCAAAATTATGAACACAGACGCAGACACTTCATTTCAATAATGACCTCCCATCCACCCAGAGCACTGCTGAAGAGTCTCCATCAGACCATGACGGTTCTTGTGTTAATAAAATAAACACGTTGGTCAAATAATCAATGTATTCATGAGTAGTCCTTTTTTAAATTAGATACAAGTACTTCATTTATACATATTAAACAAAAGAGCCTACCATGTTAGATGAAAATCTAAATTTTGTAATATAATGAACAAAAATAAACTACTTTAGTGGGGTCTGCGATGAAACAAATGCTTAAAAAAAGCTTTATATATTATTATATTTCTCCAAACTGGCTGCGCCTGTGTTGATGACCCGCTTGGTTTTATTATGTGAATAACTTTGTTTTAACAAAATCTACAGGTCTCCCAGTTCACAACTTTTTATAAATGCCACTGAGTTATGGTGCTGCAATTTCGGGGCATGTTTCTATGGATCTGTGCACTCTTTTTGTTAATAATCTCATTGATGTTTTCCTCCTACAGTATATTGTGCATTTTGAACTGGGAGAGAGAAATATAGAGAAAAGGGAACTGAATTACCATTTTATGCACAGCTAAAGAAATACTGTAAATATAGAAATATGGATAGAGAAAAAAATGAAGAAAATTGACAATGTGGAAGATTTTGCTTCAAGAACAAGGGAGAGCTGATGGATGGAGGGGAAAACTCCAGAGTCCAAGCCTGAACCTCCACAGAAAACAGAAAAAAGTCAATGTCAGCTGACACCATCTGTATGTCCACTGCAGGTAGAAACAGCTCCTATTGTATCCTATTTTACGGACACAAATTCATATAGTAGGCTATACACAGTATAAACAAATGAATTTTAAAAAAAACCCCTGCCAGCTGATGTCCACTTCAGCACAACACCGATCTCTGTGAGACCGCTGATATTCGTATAACCTGTTCTTCTGTCATGAGAAGCTTCTGTCTCTTCGGCCACGCGCCCTCGGTTCTCGCTGGTGTCTCAGCACCAACGATCACTATCATGTCAGGCAGAGATGAATTAAGGCAAGCTTTTTTTGGCCATTAAATGCTGGCGCATTGAGTAGGAGACTGACAACTCCAAACCTTAGTAAATCACCTTGCGCCAGTCATTTAAATACTCCCCTCCCTCAAATTTGCACTTTGACATGACAACTCCCACAAATACATATGCAATGAGGCCAGGCACAAAATTAACATAGCCCACGCCTTTCCACGACTAATTTTGCCCTGTGCCCTTTGGTAAATCTCGGCAGCAGTTTTTTAACGCCAAAACAGGGTTTTGCAATGGCGCAACCTTTTTTTTTTTTTTTTTTTAATTTTTTTTATTACTTATTTTGTACCCGTAGGTAGATTTGTTTTGCAGTCTGGTGACAAACCACCAGCTGCCGGTCGCTGCGTGCGCAAGCGCCCCTTAACTCCCTAACCTGCATGTTTTTGGCATGTGGGAGGAAACCGGAGAAATCCCGGAGTAAACCCACGCAAACACGGGGAGAACATGCAAACTCCACACAGATCACTGTTGGCCGGGGGCGGGGATCGAACCCACGATCTCACGGTCCCCGCGATCCCCCGGCCCAGGGCAAAACTGTGCTGCCACAGTGCTAACCACTACGCCACCGTGCAGCATGTTAGTAAATCTGCCCCTTAATGTTCAAACTAATAAGCTTTGGGGTTGTTTTTTTTTTTTTTTTTCAAATTTCACTTATTTTGAATTTGATGCCTGCAATGCATTCCAACAAAGCTGGGACAGGGTCATGTTTACCACTGTGTTACATCACCTTTCCTTTCAACAACACGCAGTAAGTGTTTAGGAACTGAGGACACTAAATGACTTCAGTTGCTCAACAGTCCAGGGTCTCTGTTGGCGTATTTTGTGCTTCATAATGCTCCACACATTTTCAATGGGAGACAGGTCTGAACTGCAGGCAGGCCAGTCGAGTACCCACACTCTTTTATTATGAAGCCACGCTGTTGTAACACCGGCAGAATGTGGCTTGGCATTGTCTTGCTGAAATAAGCAGGGAAATCCCTGAAAAAGACGTTGCTTGGATGGCAGCATATGTTGCTCCAAAACCTGTATGTACCGTTCAGCATTAATAGTGCCTTCATTGATGTGCAAGTTACCCATGCCATGGGCACTAACACACCCCCATACCCTCACAGATGCTGGCTTTTGAACTTTGCGCTGATAACACTCTGGATGGTTCTTCTCCTCTTTAGCCTGGAGGACACGGCGTCCATGATTTCCAAAAACAATCTGAAATGTGGACTCATCAGACCACTGCTCACTTTTCCACTTTGTGCCAGTCCATCTCAGATGAGCTTGGCCACAACAATCATGAAGAATAAATCTGATATAGTCATTTAAGTAAGCATCTAGTGTTAAGAAATGAAAAAGTCTGTTTAATGCAAACTTTCCTCAAGGTCCCATTTGTATGTTTGTACCATTAAACTCTATTAATCATCATCAGTGATTGATCTCGAAGTGACAATCTTTACTTAGCCTTTAGGAAACTCAGCTTCCCTCTCTCCATCTGGCCTCTTATCTGATCTGGACTGTTTGTTGTTTGGCGTGCTGCGAAAAGGGGCCGATCAATGGTGTGAGTTATGAAATGACATTCATGCTGCTGAAGGCAGTCTCTCAAACACTGCCACAGTAGACAAGACACTCATTTGCCCCCTTCACCACTACCACAAACACACCACATTTATCACCCATCTCTCTCCATTAGTCTTGCTACTGCCTTCCATCTGCTATGGCAAAAAATAAAGTTTGGCTTTAGATAGGTGCTTAAATATATTTAAACAGCTCAGTAGTTTAGCTATTTAAAAGTTTCTCTTAGATTTGTTTAACTGTAAACAAAGATTGTAAATTTTGAAAATAATCACAATTTGCAGTAGTGGTTGAATAATTTCAAGTGCAACAGCGATGACTCAAATCCATGACTGGCTGAATAATTTATGTCTCCTAATAAACACTAAAAAACTGTTTGCATGATGTTTACCAAACAACGATCAAATATTACAAACTCAAACATTTTATTAAAAGGGGAGGAGCTGCAACTAGTCGTGGAATTTGTCCCTCGGCATGATTTTAGACTCCTCATTAACCTTTAAAAAACACACCAAGAAATAGCAAACATAATCAAATTCAATCTAAGAAATTTTAAACAAATTAGACCATCGCTGACATTGTGGCCAAAATGTTTCTGCATGCAATGATCTTCTCACACATCGATTACTGTTTTACCAACTGGTCTGTCACTGGTGTAACCATAATCAAACCCACTGAATCGTTATACAAAACAGCCATAAAAATCTTTGATAAGAAAGATCCCACATACAGTATCATTGCTGTCACATTTACATAAAATACAATCTTCTGTCTTTTGAAAAGGATAAAACTCTCAAATTTGCCTGTTCAATTTATAAAATATTAAATGGCTATGCACCACCCCCCTGTGAGAATATGTTAAACTGAGGACTGTCACCGGTACAACCACCAGAGCATCACTAGAGGAGACTGTGAGGTCCTCCACAGATGCACCACATTTGCTCAATCTGTGCCATCAGCGAGGGGCACCAACATCTGGAATAATATACCACCTGTAATCAGAGAACGTACCACACTAAACACTTTCAAGACTCACTGTAAAATTTGGCTTTTAAACAACCAAAACTGTACCCATAACTAGTGGATGCTCTGTGGCATGTGCGTTCCTTCAGAAATATCAAGGCCATCACTGCTCCAGTCTTCTCAGCCTCACTCACCAGCTTGATGTCTGCCTCCCCTCCCCTGCTCTCTGACGACCCCACAGATCTTGTCCGCTATTACAACACCACTGTCTCCTCCTGCCTGAACTACTTAGCCACTATCAAAACTAAACAGTCTCCTTCACTCATTCTGCTCCCTGGTACACTGCTGAACTCCATGCCATGAAATCCTGTAAGTAACAGCTGGAAAGACTCTACAAGAAAACAAACCTAACAGTTCACCTCCAAGCCTACACTGACCACCTCCAACAATACAAGACTGCCCTCAACACAGCCCAGTGTACTACTCCCACCTCATACACGCTGGCTCCAACAACCCCAAAACACTAATAATAAGTGTATATAAAAATACAATAGAATAACATACCGCCTGCAATCAGAGAACGTACCACACTAAACCCTTTTAAGATTCATTGTAAAAATTGGCTTTTAAACAACCAAAACTGTACCCATAACTAGTGGTTGCTCTGTGGCATATGCATATATACAGTATCTCACAAAAGTGAGTCCACCCCTCACATTTTTGTAAATATTTTATCTTCTCATGGAACAACACTGAAGATATGACACTTTGATCCAATGTAAAGTAGTCAGGGTACAGCTTGTATAACAGTGTAAATTTGCTGTCCTCTCAAAATAACTCAACACACAGCCATTAATGTCTAAACCGCTGGCAACAAAAGTGAGGACACCCCTAAGAGAAAATGTCCAAACTGTGCCCAAAGTGTCAATATTTTGTGTGGCCACCATTATTTTCCAGCACTGCCTTAACTCTCTTGGGCATGGAGTTCACTAGAGCTTCACAGGTTGCCACTGGAATCCTCTTCCACTCCTCCATGATGACATCATAGAGCTGGTGGACGTTAGAGACCTTGCGTTCCTCCACCTTCTGTTTGAGGATGCTCCACAGATGCTCAACAGGGTTTAGGTCTGGAGACATGCTTAGCCAGTCCATCACCTTCACCCTCAGTTTCTTTAGCAAGACAGTGGTCATCTTGGAGGTGTGTTTGGGGTGGTTATCATGTTGGAATACTGCCCTGCAGCCCAGTTTCTGAAGGGAGGGGATCATGCTCTGCTTCAGAATGTCACAGTACATGTTGGCATTCATGGTTCCCTCAATGAACTGTAGCTCCCCAGTGCCAGCAGCCCTCATGCAGCCCCAATCCATGACACTCCCACCACCATGCTTGACTGTAGGCAAGACACACTTGTCTTTGTACTCCTCACCTGGTTGCCGCCACACACGCTTGACACCATCTGAACCAAATAAGTTTATCTTGGTCTCATCAGACCACAGGACATGGTTCCAGTAAACCATGGCCTTAGTCTGCTTGTCTTCAGCAAACTGTTTGTGAGCTTTCTTGTGCATCATCTTTAAAAGGGGCTTCCTTCTGGGACAACAGCCATGCACACCAATTTGATGCAGTGTGCAGCATATAGTCTGAGCACTGACAGGTTGACCCCCATCCCTTCAACCTCTGCAGCAATGCTGGTAGCACTCATACGTCTATTTTCAGAAGATCTCTGGATATGACGCTGAGCATGTGCACTCAACTTCTTTGGTCCACCATGGCGAGGCCTGTTCTGAGTGGAACCTGTCCTGTTAAACCGCTGTATGGTCTTGGCCACCGTGCTGCAGCTCAGTTTCAGGGTGTAGGCAATCTTCTTATAGCCTAGGCCATCTTAATGTAGACCAACAATTCTTTTTTTCATATCCTCAGAGAGTTCTTTGCCATGAGGTGCCATGATAAACTTCCAGTGACCAGTATGAGAGTGTGAGAGCGATAACACCAATTAACACACCTGCTCCCCATTCACACCTGAGACCTTGTAACACTAACGAGTTACATGATACCGGGGAGGGAAAATGGCTAATTGGGCACAATTTGGACATTTTTACTTAGGGGTGTACTCACTTTTGTTACCAGCGGTTTAGACATTAATGGCTGTGGGTTGAGTTATTTTGAGGGGACAGCAAATTTACACTGTTACACAAGCTGTACGATGACTACTTTACATTGTATCAAAGTGTCACATCTTCAGTGTTGTCCCATGAAAAGTAAATGAAATGTGAGGGGTGTACTCACTTTTGTGAGATACTGTATACAGTGGTGTGAAAAAGTGTTTGTCCCCTTCCTGATTTCTCATTTTTTTGTATGTTTGTCACACTTAAATGTTTCAGACCATCAAACAAATTTAAATATTAGACAAAGATAACACAAGTAAACACCAAATGCAGTTTTTAAATGAAGGTGTTTATTATTAAGGAAAAAAAAAAATCCAAACCTACATGGCCCTGTGTGAAAAACTGATTGCCCCCGAACCTAATAACTGGTTGGGCCACCCTTAGCAGCAACAACTGGCAATAAGTCTTTTACAGTGCCCCTCCAAAGTCTTCATTTTGTTTTTCTTAACCCCTTGCACTCCGGGCCATTTTCCTAAAAATGCCAAAAAATAACGTGCCCAAAGTAAATCGAAAGCTGTTATTCAACCCTTTGCAGCATCTTCATGGGGTTGGTCTCATTTAAAAGAAAACACTTTGAATTTTTTGGCAAAAAAAACAATCTCTCTATGTGCTCCGGCCACTGAGTTACAGTCATCTAAACATACTGAACTTGAAGAAAAAAAAATTGGACACAGTGTTTTTTTGGATAAAAATGCTTGTAAATAACACACAGCTGTCCGATCCGGCTGGAAAATGCAACAGAAATGTAGAACCAAGTGTTATCCAGCTGAGATCCAAATTTGGTAACAATACCACAAAAAATGAATATTTTACACAGCTTTGTTCTCAGGCTGTTCCCAGGCGTTTTGGAACTGTGCCAAATTGTGCCAAATGGCACAGTTTGGAAAAACGTCTGTAACTTTTGAATAATTCAATGTAGAATCTTCATTTTAGGCTCTAATGAAAGGTCACACTCAGGGCTGTGTCTGTGTGTGTGTGTGTGTGGGTGGGGGGTCGTCCCCCCCCCCCAAGGACCAAATTCAGCCCTCTACATGACGGATTACACTCCTTGCATGCTTTCACAGCGGCTCCCCCCTCCCCGCTACTGTGTGTGTGTGTGTGTGTGTGTGGGGGGAACCGTGAACGGACCGTGAACGCCCCCCCCCCTCGCTACAGAAGAGGGCCATCGCTACATGATGGAATAGACTGATATGCTTCCCCCGGCGGACCGGGGGGCGTTCGGACCGTGGCCCGCCCCCCCCGCTCCTCTTCTGCAGGAGGGGGGGGGGGCGTTCACGGTCCGAACACGGCAAATGAACCGTTTATCGCGGCGCACGTATTTCATGCGCAGTACAGTTGTAATTTACCGATCGGTCAAAAGTCATTTTTGGATTACAGTTTTCAGGGATAAATAATAATTTAGCTTATAACACCTTACCTCTTCAAAGCAGCAGAGTCGCGGCGAACATCTCTTCCCCCATTGTCAGACGAACACGACGCTACTCCGCTCGTGGATCCCGATCAACATAATTCCATAATTGCCGTTTTGGCGAATGATTTACGACTTTTGTCGTCGGCCTCCATCTATTCTGCTGGAATGAGTGCAGGTCCCACTTGTGGGTGTTCTCCATGCTGCTGGGTGAGCCTGGGTCTGTAGTAGATTCGTACAGCGTCCTTTGTTTTCATCTGTTGCAACAGTAAATCTCTCTTCACCCAGCCAGAATTTCTGTGCTTCAATTGGCTCCTGCGTTCACAGTAGGCGGGTCCTCCTTCCTAGATTTTCATTCATTGGTTCTTCAAGGTTTCAGAAACCCAATTCAAGGCTCTTATTAGTCGAATGAGAGGTCAATCAGATGAACTAATCTGTTCGCGGCTGTCTCTGCAGTTTTTTTTTGAGTGGCGCTTGGACGCTACTACATCACCATCACCACCATCATGCGTCATGCGCACGAGGGCGCACGAGCGCGCTCTCGTGCGCCCTCATGCGCCATAGGACGCAGAGACTTGCCCGCCCGCGGAACAACGGAGCGCAAGTGGTTAAGACATTCAGAGGTGGACTTGCTGGTGTGTTTTGGATCACTGTCCTGCTGCAGACCGTTGTGAGAGTTTGGTTCGTATTGCCAACACTCGGTCGGAGTCATTCCCAGTGAGAGTTGGACTCCGCCAGGGCTGCCCTTTGTCACTGATCCTGTTCATAATTTTTATGGACAGGATTTCTAGGCGCAGCCAGGGAACGGAGGGTGCCATGCTTGGTGACCACAGGATCTCATCTCTGTTGTTTGCAGATGATGTTGTCCTGTTGGCTTCATGCAGCAATGACCTACAGTTCTTGCTGGGACGGTTTGCCGCTGAGTGTGAAGCGGCTGGGATGAGAATCAGCACCCCCAAGTCCGAGTCCATGGTCCTCAGCCAGAAAAAGGTGGATTGTCCTCTCTGGGTTGGGGACAGGCTCCTGCCCCAAGTGGAGGAGTTTAAGTATCTTGGGGTCTTATTCACGAGTGAGGGGAAAATGGAGCGAGAGATTGACAGACGGATCGGAGCAGCATCTGCAGTGATGCGGACATTGTACCGGTCTGTTGTGGTGAAGAGGGAGCTGAGTTCTAAGGCAAAGCTGTCAATTTACCAGTCAATCTACGTTCATACTCTCACCTATGGTCACGAGCTTTGGGTAATGACCGAAAGAACGAGATCGCGGATACAAGCAACTGAAATGAGCTTTCTCCGTAGGATTGCTGGACTCATCCCAGAGACAAGGTGAGGAGCTCAGTCATCCGGGAGAGGCTCAGAGTAGAACCGCTGCTCCTCCACATTGAAAGGAGTCAGCTGAGGTGGTATGGGCATCTGATCAGGATGCCTCCTGGACGCCTCCCACTTGAGGTGTTTCAGGCAGGTCCCACTGAGGGGAGACCCTGGTGCAGACCCAGGACACAGTGGAGAGACTATGTCTCCCAGCTGGTCTGGGAACGCCTTGGTATCCTCTCTGAAGAGCTTGAGCAGGTGGCTGGAGAGAGGGAAGCCTGGGCTTCTCTGCTTGAACTGCTGCCTCCGCGACCTGGACCTCCGGAAAAGTGGTAGAAGATGGATGGATGGATGTCCTGCGGCAGAACCCAAGTGTGCTTCAGCTTGAGGACACGAACAGATGGCCGGACATTCTTCTTCAGGGTTTTTTGGTAGACAGCAGAATTCATGGTTCCATTTATCACAGCAAGTCTTCCAGGTCCTGAAGCAGCAAAACAGCCCCAGACCATCACACTACCACCACCAGATTTTACTGTAGGTATGATGTTTCTTTTCTGAAATGCTATGTTACTTTTACGCCGGATGTAATGGGACACACACCTTCCAAAAAGTTCAACTTTTGTCTCATCAGTCCACAGAGTATTTTCTCAAAAGTCTTGGAGATCATCAAGATGTTTTCTGGCAAAACTGAGATGAGCTTTTATGTTTTCACTCAGCAGTGGTTTTTGTCTTGGAACTCTGCCATGCAGGTAATTTTTGCCCAGTCTCTTTCTTATGGTGGAGTCATGAACACTGACCTTAACTGAGGCAAGGGAGGCCTGCAGTTCTTTGGATGTTGTTGTGGGGTCTTTTGTGACCTCTTGGATGAGTTGTCACTGTGCTCTTGGGGTAATTTTGGTTGGCAGCCACTCCTGGGAAGGTTCATTACCGTTCCATGTTTTCGCCATTTGTGGATAATGGCTCTCACTGTGGTTTGCTGGAGTCCCAAAGCTTTAGAAATGGCTTTGTCCTTTGGCCTTGTCCAGAATGATAGATCTCAATTACTTTGTTTCTCATTTGTTCCTAAATTTCTTTGGATTGCAGCACGATGTCTAGCTTTTGAGGATCTTTTGGTCTACTTCACTTTGTCAGGCAGGTCCTATTTAAGTGATTTCTTGATTGAGAACAGGTGTGGCAGTAATCATGCCTGCGTGTAGCTAGAGAAGTTGAACTCAGCTTTCCAAAGATGTGATAAACCAGTTAATTTATGTTTTAATGGGTGTGTGTGTGGGGGGGCAATCACTTTTTTACACAGGGCCATGTAGGTTTGGATTTTTTTTTAGCCTTAATATTAAACACTTTGATTTATAAACTGTATTTTGTGCTTACTTGTGTTATCTTTGTCTAATATTTAAATTTGTTTGATGATCTGAAGTATTAAGTGTGACAAACATACAAAAAAAAAAAGAGGGGACTTAAGCTTATGGCGGCCACGTAGGAAGACGTGTTTCACACTGCTCTGCTCATAAAAATAAAAATTTTACTAAAACTCTCTTAATCGGAACAAAAACCCATCCCAGCGTTTTGCCGCGGATATGGTAAAGACCAAGGTTGGAAAATTAGGTGGAGGAAAAGGTAACTCGACAAAACAACCCAAGCTAACAGACTTCCACGCTTGAGGCGAAACAGAGAAAACTCCAGAGGCAATGGCGGAGGAGGGAGCCAGCGGCGGAGGTTGACAAAGAGTCAGGACTCTGTCAATCCTAGCATTCCCTTAGAGCTTACTAGTCAGGACTTTATGAACTTTTTCAATAATAAAATTTCATCCATCAGAGATAAAATCAATCAGATTCTTCCCACAGTTAACTTAAATACTTAACTACTACAACTCCTTCTATTGATGTCTGTCTTGATGAGTTTACTCCAATCGACCTTTGTGAGTTAGACAAAATAGTTTCCTCATCCAAACCTTCAACTTGTCTTTTAGACCCTATTCCTACCAGGTTATTTAAAGAAGTCTTCCCACTTATTGGTAGCTTTATTCTTCATATAATCAATTCTTCATTAACTTTAGGCCATGTACCGCAGGCTTTTAAAACGGCTGTAATTAAACCCTTACTCAAAAAGCCAACGCTAGATCCAGGAGCTTTAGCTAACTATAGACCAATCTCTAATCTCCCTTTCATTTCAAAAATCTTAGAAAGAGTTGTTGCTACGCAATTATTTGACCACCTGCAGGGAAATGGTTTACTTGAAGAGTTTCAATCTGGGTTTAGAATCCATCATAGTACTGAAACAGCCTTAGCGAAGGTCACTAACGACCTCCTCATTGCATCTGATAATGGACTAGTTTCTGTACTTGTCCTTTTAGACCTTAGTGCAGCTTTTGATACTATCGATCATAATATTCTACTTGATAGATTAGAACACTATGTTGGACTTAATGGAACTTCGTTGCAATGGTTTAGATCTTATTTATCTGATAGGTTCCAGTTTGTTCATGTAAATGATGAGTTTTCTCTCAGCTCAAAGCTTAGTCATGGAGTTCCACAGGGATCTGTGCTTGGCCCTACTCTTTTTAGTTTATATATGCTTCCGTTAGGCAACATTATTAGAAAGCACTGTATACATTTTCACTGTTATGCAGATGACACACAATTATACCTGTCAATGAAGCCAGATGATACTAATCAATTAGCCAAGTTAGAAGCCTGTCTTAAGGAAATCAAAGTTTGGATGACTTGTAATTTCCTGCTATTAAATTCAGATAAGACTGAAGTCATTCTTGTTGGTCCAAAAAACCTTAGAAATTCCTTTCCAAATCAAACTTTCAGTTTGGATGCAGTTACTCTTTCTCTTAATAGCTCTGTGAGGAACCTTGGAGTTATTTTTGATCAGGATTTGTCCTTCAATTCACATATTAAATTTGTTTCTAAGACTGCCTTCTATCATTTGCGTAATATTGCCAAGATTAGGAGCATCTTGTCTCAGAGTGATGCTGAGAAGCTGATCCACGCTTTTGTTAGCTCGAGATTAGATTATTGTAATTCTTTATTATCAGGTTGTCCTAAAACATCTTTAAAAAGTCTTCAGCTGATCCAAAATGCTGCAGCAAGAGTTTTAACAGGTACTAGAAAGAGAGATCATATCTCTCCGGTTCTGGCCTCCCTTCATTGGCTTCCCATAGAGTTTAGAATTAAGTTTAAAATCCTTCTTCTTACTTACAAAGCTCTAAACAATCAGGCTCCTTTTTATTTAAAAGATCTGATACTACCGTATCATCCTAACAGAGCACTACGCTCCCAAAATGCAGGTTTACTTGTAATACCTAGAATCTCCAAAAGTACAATGGGAGGCAGAGCCTTTAGTTATCAAGCTCCTCTCCTGTGGAATCAGCTGCCAATCTGGATTCGGGAGTCAGACTTGATCTCTGTTTTTAAGAATAGGGCTAAAACCTACCTTTTTGATATAGCCTACAATTAGGGAGGGATCATGTGTTTCTGAACCCTCCCTTAGTTATGCTGCTAATAGGTTTAGTCAGCCGGGGGACCTTCAGTAATGCACTGGGCCTCACTCCTTTCCTCACTCTCTATGAAATATTTTTTTTTTTGCTGGTCATTAACATTTGTTTGTTCTCTCCCATAGATTGAGTCCCCATCGTGCTGTTTGCTCTCTACATGTCTGTTCTTTTCTTCTTCTCTGTCCCCTCACCCCCCAGCCAGTCGCAGCAGATGACTGCCCCTCCCTGAGCCTGGTTCTGCTGGAGGTTTCTTCCTGTTAAAAGGGAGTTTTTCCTCTCCACCGTCGCCAAGTGCTTGCTCACAGGGGATCGCCTGATTGCTGGGGTCTTTCTGCAACTGTGGGGGTCCTCCCTACAGTTGATAGTGCTATGAGATGACTGTTGTTGTGAAATGGCGCTATATAAATAAAGTTGAATTGAATTGAATTGAATTGGAATCAGCTGCCAATCTGGATTCGGGAGTCAGACTCGATCTCTGTTTTTAAGAATAGGGCTAAAACCTACCTTTTTGATATAGCCTACAATTAGGGAGGGATCATGTGTTTCTGAACCCTCCCTTAGTTAGTTATGCTGCTAATAGGTTTAGTCAGCCGGGGGACCTCCAGTAATGCACTGGGCCTCACTCCTTTTCTCACTCTCAATGAAATATTTTTTTTGCTGGTCATTAACATTTGTTTGTTCTCTCCCATAGACTGAGTCCCCATCGTGCTGTTTGCTCTCTACATGTCTGTTCTTTTCTTCTTCTCTATTCCCTCACCCCCCAGCCAGTCGCAGCAGATGACTGCCCCTCCCTGAGCCTGGTTCTGCTGGAGATTTCTTCCTGTTAAAAGGGAGTTTTTCCTCTCCACCGTCGCCAAGTGCTTGCTCACAGGGGATCGCCTGATTGCTGGGGTCTTTCTGCAACTGTGGGGGTTCCCCCTACAGTTGATAGTGCTATGAGATGACTGTTGTTGTGAAATGGCGCTATATAAATAAAGTTGAATTGAACTGAATTGAATTGAATCCACAACGTCCCCTGACATTGCAACATGGTAGTAACTCAGTGACAGCAGTCTCTGCTGTGGCTGTCCAGAGAATAAGTGAAATTGTGTGTGTTTAATTTTATTATGTTCCAGACTTCAGAAATGATAAAACGCACATACAGTATTTATGAAAAGTCATGGACTGGAAGACCTGTAGAATTTGCTAAAACAAAGTTATTCACATAATAAAACCCCAGAGTCTCCATCAGACCATCTTGACAGTTCTTGTGTTAATAAAATAAACATATTGGTCAATATAATCAATTTATTTATGAGTACTCCTTAATTTATACATATTAAACAAAGGAGTCTGCCATGTGAAATGAAAATCAAAACTCTGATATGAACAAAAATAAACTATTTTACTGGGGTTTGTGCTTACACAAAAGCTTTATAAAAGTTTAAACAACTATATTATCCTCCACTGAACTGGCTGTGTCTTTGTTGATGACCTGCTCCCTCAGCTGTGCCTGTGCGCAATTTTGCAGTGCTCTTGGTGGATGGCTGGTCATTATTGAACTGAAGTGTCTGCGTCTGTGTTCATAATTTTGCATACTGATAGTAGATCACTGGCAAAAATTGGCCAGTCCCTGAGGCGCTCTGTCTAATTTGTGCACTCAGTAATTTGCACTGCCTTAGTAAATCTACCGCTAAATATCTTATTTTTGTAGTGGATTTAACTGAATATAAATTAGAAGGGATTTTTAAATCACTGTATTTCATTTTTATTTTCGTTTTACACAACATCCTAACTTCATCAGAATTGGGATTGTACTGAGGAGGGAACTTGCGTAACATACATACAGTATATATACAGTATATATATGGTCTTGGGCTCTAATTGGTCTCAAACGCTTACAGTCTTGGTCTCTGTACACTCTGGTCTCAATTACTATGGTCTTGACTACGACACTATATTGTACACTGTCCAAGAAGTCTACTGTTGGAAATGCTACCATTTTTTTTCCTTTTTATACAGGTAGCCACTGAAGTCCAGGCCATTCTGAGAAATATCTGCCATCTCTGCCCTGATGAGAAGAGACTGAAGAATTCTTAGATTTATTAGCACTCTGTGAGCCAGTGTCATCAGAGATTACACCCCCGATCCTTCACATCAGCTGGTGAATTTCAATTTCCCCGGCAAGAGGATGGGAAGGCTCTGGCTGGCGACCCCTGCTCGTGACCCTGGGGTTTTACGATAGATGGAGGAGGTAGAGGGGAGACAGATACGGGATGCTCATGAATTAGGTATGACTTCAGCGGAGCGTTCAACTTTGGCCATCCCACCTGTATCACCACAGAGAATCTCTGTGATAAATGGCCATCAAGGGGAAAGAGGAGTGCTCTTCATGGAGAGATATTCAGAGAGGCTCATGGTCAAATTCTTTCTAGATGAATTTATGTTTAAAACATGGAGCGCTGGCTGCTGCATGCACCTTGGATTCTGCATGTTGACTGGCTGGTAAGGACCAATCCTATGTGAAACAAGCCCTTACATTGTGAATATATGCATTTGATAAAACAGAGAATATATCAGAGAACACAGTAAATTTACAGTGGTGTGACAAAGTGTTTGCCCCCTTCCTGATTTCTCATTTTTTTGTACGTCTGTCACGCTTAAATGTTTCAGATCATCAAACAAATTTAAATATTAGACAAAGATAACATAATTTCTAAAGCTTTGGGACTCCAGCAAACCACAGTGAGAGCCATTATCCACAAATGGTGAAAACATGGAACAGTGGTGAACCTTCCCAGGAGTGACCGGCCGACCAAAATTAACACAAGAGCACAGTGACGACTCATCCAAGAGGTCACAAAAGACCCCACAACAACATCCAAAGAACTGCAGGCCTCACTTGCCTCAGTTAAGGTCAGTGTTCATGACTCCACCATAAGAAAGAGACTGGGCAAAAACGGCCTGTATGGCAGAGCTCCAAGACGAAAACCACGGCTGAGCAAAAAAACATACACATCTCAGTTTTGCCAGAAAACATCTTGATGATCCCCAAGACTTTTGGGAAAATACTCTGTGGACTGATGAGACAAAAGTTGAAATTTTTGGAAGGTGTGCGTCACATTAAATCCAGTGTAAAAGTAATACAGCATTTCAGAAAAGGAACATCATGCCAACAGGAAAATATGGTGGTGGTAGTGGGATGGTCTGGGGCTGTTTAGCTGCTTTGGGACCTGGAAGACTTGCTGTGGTAAATGGAACCATGAATTCTGCTGTCTACCAAAAAATCCTGAAGGATCTGGACATCTGTTCGTGACCTCATGCTGAAGCACACTTGGGTTCTGCAGCAGGACAATGATCCAAAACACACCAGCAAGTCCACCTCTGAATGGCTTAAGAAAAACAAAATGAAGACTTTGGAGTGGCCTAGTCAAAGACCTGACCTGAATCTAATTGAGATGCTGTGGCATGACCTTGAAAATGTGGTTCATGCTCGAAAACCCTCCATTGTGGCTGCATTACAACAATTCTGCAAAGATGAGTGGGCCAAAATTCCTCCACAGTGCTGTAAAAGACTCATTGCCAGTTATCGCAAACGTAAGGGTGGCCCAACCAGTTACTGGGTTTAAGGGGCAATCACTTTTTCACACAGGGCCATGTAGGTTTGGATTTTTTTTTCCCTTAATAATAAACACCTTCATTTAAAAACTACATTTTGTGTTTACTTGCATTATCTTTGTCTAATATTTAACTTTGTTTGATGATCTGAAACATCTGAGAGAGACAAACACAAAAAAATGAGAAATCAGGAAAGGGGCAAACACTTTTTCACACCACTGTATGATACTCACACCTGTTTTTGCCTGTAATGGGACAAATACAGTGTGGTTCCAAGTTTGTTAAAGGAGACATACTGAAAAAAGTTATTTTTTTTAGTACTTTTGCCCATGAATCTGGCTATCTGGAGCACCTACCAACTAAAAAATAATGTAAAAAACCCACAACCTTATGACTTTGTTAGCAGCCGGCTTGGTCTTGGATTTCACCCATTGGTGGTGTAGGTACAGTGTTTCCCCTACCATGATATTGAGGGGCAGGGCATCCCCCTAATAGCAGCCCCCACCCCCTTTTAATTTTATGTTCTATATAGCGCCAGATCACAACAGAAGTCATTTAAGTTTACCTTTCTTATAGAACTGTTCTACACCTTGTTCTTTTATTAAACAAACCAAATAGCCTTATGTTATTTATCTTATTTACACGATTGCATGTCATTTCTGTCTCTACATGATGACACGTTTCTGCTGTCTGTATCGAGCCGTGGACTTCCACCCCAATGTGCACTAGCAAACGTCACTCATGATACAATGTATTTATTTATTTATTCCACAAATTGCATAATTTTAAATTTTCTGGGCATGATGTGGAAATGCTCGGTTAACTTTTCCAGTGAAGAAAGAGAGGAGTGCATGATGGCAAAACAAGGAAAATCACAGAGAAGAGGAGGCCAAAAAGAGAGAGAGCTAAACTTTTCAAAGTACGGGAGAATTTTACAGAAAATGACTAAATTAAACCGCAGCACTACAGCGGATGCATCCATCCTTCTGCTCCTCCTTCCTCCCTCCACTCCACTGCCCTGGCTCCAACTCCAGGCACCTGTCAGTGGGCCTCCACTGCACTCCGTTCTGGTGATGAATGGCTGAACTGGAGCCCCCTCTCCTGGACCAGTAAGGTTAGTAAGTTCTAGTGAGTTGGGGGTGGTAGTGGCCCAGGAGGTAGAGCAGGTCATCCAATAACCGGAGGGTTGGTGGTTAGAATCCTGTTCCCTTGCACCCTGCCATTGTGTCCCTGGAAAAGATACTTTAACCTCCTTGCCTCCAGTGTATGAATGTGTATAAATGTTCGGTAGTGGTCGGAGAGGCTGTCAGCGTGGATTGACAGCCACATTTCGATCAGTCTACCCCAGGTCAGCTGTGGCTACTGAGGTAGCTTACCACTATCATTGCCTGTGGAGTGAATGAATAATGGACTCATTGTAAAGCACTTTGGGTGTCATGAAAAGCGCTATATAAATGCAATCCATTCTTACTGTTATAATGTTAGCTCTTCTGATTTTCAATGACTGTCTCAGCTTTAGAAAACTGACCACTCTATTAGTATGTGCTGCTTATTAGTTTACCTGTCGGAAAACAGTCTCTCTTATACGATGCTTGCTGACAGCTGAGATATTTCAGTTATGCTGGCTAACGTGTTAAGTACAGTAAATGACGATATTACAGGAGGGGCTTACTCTTTCATATTCTCTATTATTGTGGCGGTAATATTAATCCTTATTCTAAATATTAGTTCAGCTCAGGAAATCAGAATACCACAATTTGTTATTTAATTTAAAAAAAATACTACCGGCTACCAATGACACCTTTCAGCCTCTTTCTTGTTGAGATGTAGTTTATATGGAATTTTAACCTTTACCTTTGACCTTGTGATCCCAAAAGCAAAATGATAGCTCAGGGTCACAGGGTGGATCTGTGTACACAGTTTGGGGACCCTACCTTTGCTTGTTCTATAGTAATAGGGCATAGAGAATGCTAACCTTGATCTTTGACCTTTTGACCCCAAACCTATAGTCAGAGGTCAGGGTGAACCTGTGTACAATGTTTGGTGAAATTAGGTTTCATTGTTGTTGAGCTATAGTTTATATGGCATTTTGACCTTTTGACCCCAAACCCATAGCTGTAGGGCGAGGTCCCACAAGGAACTTATGTACCAAATTTGGTGACTCTAGCATTCTTTGTTGTTGAGATAATAGTTTAAATGGCAATTTGACACTGACCGTTGACCTCGAAGTCCCAAAACCATAGTCAGGGGTCAGGGTCACAGGGTGGACCCGTGTACAAAGTTTGGTGACCACAGCTTTACTTGCACTGTAGTACAAGGGCATAGGGAATGCTGTCACCTTTGAAACTGCAATCCAAAAACCATAGTCAGAGGTCAGGGTGCCATGGCGTGAACATGTGTAGCACTTTTGGTGACCTTAGAGAATTTTGCTTGTTCTATAGTAAGAGGGCATAGGGAATGCTAACATTCATTTTGACCTTTTGACCCCAAATCCATAGTCATAGGTCAAGGTGTCAGGGTGAACCCATGTACTAAGTTTGGTGACCCTAGCTTCACCCATTCTAGAGTAATGGGACATAGGGAATGCTAATCCTGACCTTTTGACCCACATGCCATAGTCATCGGTAAGGCTGTAAGCTGTCCAAGCTTTGCCTTAGATACAATAACAATATCCATCTGAAAGCCTACGTCATTTCTTTCTCTTTTTATCACTTTCACAAGGTAGGTGTTGATGCCACCGCTGCCACCCAGCCGGCTGACAGGGCGATAACAATACTTCAGCCTCTAGAAGCTGAGAGGTAAAAAAAAACTATAAGAAGAAGAAGAAGGCATCTCTACCGTCATTCAGTTCATACAGCCAATCATGCACAGGAAAATGAAATTACTGTTCTCCTATCTACAATGTTAACCACAGGCAGAATCAGAGGAGTCGCTGCCATGCAAGGCACCACCACAAACAACTTCTACTTCCCCCATTCTATTACGCTGAGCACCAAGCTAGAAGGTGGGAAGTATATGAGGGAAGTATGTGAGTTTATTTACCTATGGGAAGTTTTTATAATAGGCTATGTAATATTATAGCAGAGTCTGACAACAAGGTGATTTTCACAGGTGTGCAGGCTTAAACAGGTGAGGTAAACATGACCTGGAGCCCTGATCAGGTGCCGGGCTAACAGGAAGCAGAGATGGTGGACAGGACAGAAATAAGAAGAAGTATTTCACAGAGTCAGCGTCTGTTCCCTCATTTGTTTTTTGTTTGGTTCACTTCACATCGTAAGTAATCAAAATGAGTACTGACCATCCATTCCGAAATGATGACATCCACCTTCTCCACAGGGAGCTTGATGTCCTCTATGCGGCCTTTGATCAGTGTTATCTTGTCATCTAGCTGGTTGGACCTGTGGGGAGAACAGGAGTCAGAGGACTTGCTTATTCCCAGTTAATCTCACTGTCATTAACACATCTGTTATATCCCCTTTACAGAGGAGTGGAGAGTGTTAAGAGATTAAAAACTGGCCAGATCTCTGAATGATCTAACTGGGGAAACATGAGGATTTAAAGAGACATACACTCAAACGAGCCGTTGTGAGGAAGGTTGCAAGAGATTATTCCCAGTGATGCTGGAATAATGGAATGATTAAAGGCAATATCTCTCAGTGATCTTCCAGTGATTGCAACGGTTAAAAACGGTCTCCTCAAAGTTTTGACCAGGCTGAAAACACTCAAGGATCTTGCAAACACTTACAGAGAAATGGATTTTTCCTGGCTTTATGGTCTCCCAAAAGTCTCCGTGCTGTGTAAAGGAGCCCTTAAGATGTTGCGAATGTCCCTGGCTAATGTTAACTTACTAGTTCCCAGCTCAGGTAGCTACCACAGCCTGAATCATCCATCCACCCATCTTCTTCTGCTTAATCCTTTTTTCGAGTCGCGGGAGGGCTGGAGCCTATCCCAGCATCTTTGGGTGAGAGGCAGGGTCCACCCTGGACAGATCACCAGTCCATCGCAGGGCCAACACAGAGAGACAGACAACCATTCACTCTCACACACCTAAGAACAATTTAGAATGCCCAGTTTGATGCCAAAACTAACTTGGATGTTTTTGGCATGTGGGAGTAAACCCACGCAGACACGGGGAGAACATGCAAACTCCACACAGATCACTGTTGGTTGGGGGCTGGGATCCCCGGCCAAGGGTGAGTTGCTGTGCTGCCGCAGTGCCAACCACTCCGCCACCGCGCTGCCCCAATCTGAACCAACTAGTAAAATTGTCATAAGAATGAATGAAATAAAGCATCACTGGTGGACAGGAGTGTGGGGTTTCAGTGGGTGATAGGGTGTGACCGGTCCCTGCAGTATAATAAGCAGAGAAATAACCCTGAATAAGTGAATGAGAACCTGCTAGTCGCCTTTGGTCCCGGTCAGGGTAAGATAGTAAAATAAGCTAAAATTATGTCACTATAAAGTGGTGTGAAAAAGTGTTTGCCCCCTTCCTGATTTCTCATTTTTTTGTATGTTTGTCACACTTAAAATGTTTCAGATCATCAAACAAATTTAAATATTAGACAAAGATAACACAAGTAAACACAAAATGCAGTTTTTAAATTAAAGTGTTTATTATTAAGGGTAAAAAAAAATCTAAACCTACATGGCCCTGTGTGAAAAAGTGATTGCCCCCCCCCATTAAAACATAAATTAACTGTGATTTATCACATCTTTGGAAAGCTGAGTTCAGTTTCTCCAGTCACATTTTTTTTTATCTCAACAATGTCCACCCCTGTGTCAAGTAAACACAAAATGCAGTTTTTAAATGAAAGTGTTTATTATTAAGGATAAAATAAATCCAAACCTACATGGCCCTGTGTGGAAAAAGTGATTGCCCCCCTGTTAAAACATCAATTAACTGTGATTTATCACATCTTTGGAAAGCTGAGTTCAGTTTCTCTAGCCACACCCAGGCCTGATTACTGTCACACCTGTTCTCAATCAAGATATCCCTTAAACAGGACCTGCCTGACAAAGTGAAGTAGGCCAAAAGATCCTCAAAAGCTAGACATCATGCTGTGATCCAAAGAAATTCAGGAACAAATGAGAAATAAAGTAACTGAGATCTATCAGTCTGGAAAAAGGTTCTAAAGCCATTTCTAAAGCTTTGGGACTCCAGCGAACCACAGTGAGAGCCATTATCCACAAATGGCGAAAACATGGAACAGTGGTGAACCTTCCCAGGAGTGGCCGGCCGACCAAAATTACCACAAGAGCGCAGCGATGACTCATCCAAGAGGTCACAAAAGACCCCACAACAACATCCAAAGAACTGCAGGCCTCACTTGCCTCAGTTAAGGTCAGTGTTCATGACTCCACCATAAGAAAGAGACTGGGCAAAAATGGCCTGCATGGCAGAGTTCCAAGATGAAAACCACTGCTGAGCACAAAGAACATAAAGGCTCATCACAGTTTTGCCAGAAAACATCTTGATGATCTCCAAGACTTTTGGGAAAATACTCTGTGGACTGATGAGACAAAAGTTGAATTTTTTGGAAGGCGTGTGTCCCATTACATCTGGCGAAAAAGTAACACAGCATTTCAGAAAGAAACATCATACCAACAGTAAAATATGGTGGTGGTAGTGTGATGATCTGGGGCTGTTTTACTGCTTCGGGACCTGGAAGACTTGCTGTGGTAAATGGAATCATGAATTTTGCTGTCTACCAAAAAATCCTGAAGGAGAATGTCTGACCATCTGTTCGTGACCTCAAGCTGAAGCACACTTGGGTTCTGCAGCCGGATAATGATCCAAAACACACCAGCAAGTCCACCTCTGAATGGCTTAAGAAAAACAAAATGAAGACTTTGGAGTGGCCTAGTCAAAGTCCTGACCTGAATCCGATTAAGATGCTATGGTATGACCTCAAAAAGGTGGTTCATTCTCGAAAACCCTCCAATGTGGCTGCATTACAACAATTCTGCAAAGATGAGTGGGCCAAAATTCCTCCACAGCGCTGTAAAAGACTCATTACCAGTTATCGCATACACTTGATTGCAGTTGTTGCTGCTAAGGGTGGCCCAACCAGTTACTGGGTTTAGGGGCAATCACTTTTTCACACAGAGCCATGTAGGTTTGGATATTTTTTGCTCTTAATAATAAACACCTTCATGTAAACACTGCATTTTGTGTTTACTTGTGTTATCTTTGTCTAATATTAAAATTTGTTTGATGATCTGAAACATTCGTGTGACAAACATAAAAAAAATGAGAAATCAGGAAGGGGGCAAACACTTTTTCACACCACTGTATATGGTCAAGTGCTGGTAATAAGCGAGGATTCCAGTGGAATTGGTAGAAAATGGCGATCAAAACTGTCCATGATCAGTTAGGCTGACTCCATCTGCCTAGCTAAGCTAATGTTAATGGTTCATCAACCATCACAGTGAAAATATAACCCAACAAAAAAGCAGGAATGATGTCATATACAGGTGCATCTCAATGAATTAGAATGTCATCAAAAAGTTTATTTATTTCAGTAATTCAATTCAAACAGTACCCCCCACTTCTCCCAATGCTACTGAGGGAAAGTAGTTTTAAACTTTTATCTCAAACAGGTTTATTTTGTCTTCTTGATGATAAACTGATCTTGTTCTTCTATTAAGACAAAGTAAAGATATGTCTCATACCTTTGACTTGTTCTGACTGTCATCTGCAGTCTTCTTCAGAAAGCACTGTCTGATGTCCGTGACGTGTCACATCAGCTATTTTATCTTTTCCATAGGCATGACCAACCTGACAGGTTTGACAGATCTGCTAGGTCGGTCACCCCCCCACTGTTCGATGGTCTCTGGAGGAGAGAGTCCCAGGTGTGTGAGAGCATGAAGGCCCCATCATCTTGGTTCACAGTGTTGTGGGCTCGCTTCTTGATTTCAACTGCTTCTTTGATCCAGCATTTGTGTTTGTTTTCCTCTGATCCAATTATTTTTGTGTTGTTCAAGTCCATAATGTGGTTGATTATCTTGCAGTGATCTGATATTGCTGATTTGAGGCTTTCCTGTACTGCCTTTTTTTTTTGCGTTCTTTTGAGTCACCCTGCTGTTTCTTTTACACATTCTTTTGGTGTTACCTTTTCCATGTAGCAAACATCCTCCTCGTTTCTCCTACACACGTGGACAAAATTGTTGGTACCCCTCTGTTAATGAAAGAAAAAACCCACAATGGTCACAGAAATAACTTGAATCTGACAAAAGTGGTAATAAATAAAAATTCCAGGAAAATTAACCAATGAAACCTAAACTAATGTACCCTTAACTTAATATTTTGTTGCACAACCTTTGGAGGCAATCACTGCAATCAAACCATTTCTGTAACTGTCAATGAGACTTCTGCACCTCTCAGCAGGTATTTTGGCCCACTCCTCATCAGCAAACTGCTCCAGTTGTCTCAGGTTTGAAGGGTGCCTTCTCCAGATGGCATGTTTCAGCTCCTTCCACAGATGTTCAATAGGATTTAGATCAGGGCTCATAGAAGGCCACTTTAGAATAGTCCAATGTTTGGCTCTTAGCCATTCTTGGGTGTTTTTAGCTGTGTGTTTTGGGTCATTATCCTGTTGCAAGACCCATGACCTGCGACTGAGACCAAGCTGTCTGACACAGGGCAGCACATTTCTCTCTAGAATACCTTGATAGTCTTGAGATTTCATTGTACCCTGCACACATTCAAGACACCCTGTGCCTGATGCAGCAAAGCAGCCCCACAACATAACAGAACCTCCTCCATGTTTCACAGTAGGGACAGTGCTCTTTTCTTGCTATGCTTCATTTTTGCGTCTGTGAACATAGAGCTGATGTGCCTTGCCAAAAAGTTCCAGTTTTGTCTCGTCTGTCCATAGGACATTCTCCCAGAAGTTTGTGGCTTGTCAACATGCAGTTTGGCAAATTCCAGTCTGGCTTTTTTATGATTTGTTTTCAACAGTGGTGTCCTCCTTGGTCATCTCCCATGAAGTCCACTTTGGATCAAACAACGACGGATGGTGCGATCTGACACTGATGTACCTTGACCTTGGAGTTCACCATGAATGTGTTTAGAGGTTGTTCTGGCTCTTTTGCTACCATTCGTGTTATCCGTCTCTTCCACTGTTCATCACGTTTCCTCCTGCGGCCACGTCCAGGGAGGTTGGCTATAGTCCCGTGGATCTTAAATTTCTGAATAATATGTGCAACTGTAGTCACAGGAACATCAAGCTGCTTGGAGATGGTCTTATGGCCTTTACCTTTAACATGATTGTCTATAATTTTCTTTCTAATCTCCTGAGACAACTCTCTCCTTTGCTTCCTCTGGTCCATGTTTAGTGTGGTACACACCATGTCACCAAACAGCACATTGACTACTTGTCACCCTTTAAATAGGCCGACTGACTGATGACAAGTTTGTAGACACCTGTGATGTTAATTAGAGGACACATCTTGGTTGAGCATGTCCCTATGGTCACATTATTTTCAATCTTTTCTAGGGGTACCATCATTTTTGTCCAGGCCTGTTTCATGAGTTTGTTTTTTAAAGTAATTCTGCTGAACCACAATTCAAAAGCATTGTCTGATTTTCATTGGTTAATTTTCATAGAATTTTAATTTATTACCACTTTTGTCAGATTCAAGTTATTTCTGTGACCATTGTGGGTTTTTCTTTCATTAACAGAGGGGTGCCAACAATTTTGTCCACGTGTGTATGTATGTTTTTCCACATGATTTGCAATGTATTTCATAAACTATGTTGCATTTTTTGTTTGGTTTTATTTTGTCCTTGGGGTGAACCAAAAGCTGCTTCCCTTTTGCGTGGGGTTTTATTGCTGTGTTAATTTAATGATTGTTGCGCTCTCAGTCATTGGACTTTGTGTGTGTGCATGTGTGTGGGTGTATTTTTCCATTCCCACTTTTTTTCTCTTTGTTTAGTCAAAGGATTTGGCTAGGATAAGTGATGGTGATTTTTAGGCGACACTCAAGGGGGAAGTGTTCAGTTGGGCAGGTGTGGTAGCAGCTCAGTCTCCTGGCTGGCAGGCAGGAAGAGAAAGTGTTGATAAGGAAGCCAGGTATGTGGGCCTTTGGTTTTTGGTCTTTGATTCAGCATGGCTCCTGAGGGTGTGAGCTTCAATGTGTAGATGTCCTTGGAGACGCCACTGGTGTGTATAAATGCAGTAGTTTCATTAACTGGGAATAATCACTTGCGTGGCAGTAAATTTTGTTTAATATTGACAATGTGTTCTGCAGGTTTTGTGCCTAATTCCTTAATTGACTAATTGAAGAGAGTTTGTGTATTTTTGGTCATTTGACCAGATAATTGGCTGTTTACTTTTCTTAATCTTGATTATAATTTAGAAATGTAGAAATGTGGATGTTAGTGGGTACAGTAGTAAAATTATATGGATGAAGTGGAGTTTAATTTGTCAAAGTAAACTGGGTTGCCATTTTGGTTATGAGTGATTCATTTCTGGTCTAGAAGCATGGGAAGTCTTATTTAAAAACAGTATTAAAACCTTTGCTATAATAAACAAGTTAAAGTTGTAAAAAATAGGTTAAAATATCATAGTCATGGAAGCCAAAGATGGTCATGTATTTGATTTAGCTCATTGGTGGTTAAAATAAGAGTGAATTATAGTGTGTGGATGAACTAGAAGATGGATGGATGGATGGATTGTTTTCCTTTTTTCCTTTTAAAGGTTATCAACCTACTTCTACTGCTTCTGTTTCATTAATAAGAAATAAAATGAAGAAAAAAGAGTGGAGTTGTCCAGCATCCTCTATTGGCACCTAGGCCGAGTGGAGTTTAGGCAGACATTGAAGCCAAGACCCAAATAATTCGACAATGATTTTTCATGATTCTTTGTATGGGCTCAGTTATTCCCAGGATGTATGATAGGGTCACTATGTTTTTGTTGTTTTCAGTTCTTGGTGTGAGTTTTTTTTTTTTTTTTCCTTTTTGTTCTTGGTCTTTGTTTTGGATTTTACCTTTTCCTTGGTTTATTGTCCATGTTGGATATTGACAGTCCATGAGTGCGTGTCGTATGTGCCGCTCTTCCTTCTGTCTGTCCTCTTCGTCTGTGATGATGGTAGTCCGTTCATATAATGTCCTCACAACTGACAGTTTGTTTGTCGTGGGATGTTCAGACATCCAGAGGAGGTGTTGGTCCGTGTGTGTTGGTTTCCTGTACACCGCATTCCAAATTATTATGGAAATAGGATTTTAGTGTCATAAACATTAAATTTTCTGTTTTTCAATTAAACTCATCTCAGGACTCTTTGGATCACTGATATCAATCTCAGACACCTGTCATATTTAGTTTGCCAGGGCCCAATTAAAGGAAAACTATTTAAGAAGGATGTTCCACATTATTAAGCATGCCACAGGTTTCAAGCAATATGGGGAAAAAAAGGATCTCTCTGCTGCTGAAAAGTGTCAAATAGTGCAATGCCTTGGACAAGGTATGAAAACATTAGATATTTCACAAAAACTTGAGCATGAGCATCATGCTGTGAAGAAATTTGGGGCTGATTCAGAGCACAGATGGGTTTGTGCAGATAAAGGCATAATGAGAAAGGTTTCTGCCAGACAAATTCATCGGATTAAGAGAGCAGCTGCTAAAATGCCATTACAAAGCAGCAAAACAGGTATTTGAAACTGCTGGTGCCTCCGCAGTCCCATGAACCTCAAGGTGTAGGATCAACCAGAGGCTTGCAGTTGTGCATAAACCTACTATTCGGCCACCCCTAACCAATGCTCACAAGCAGAAACGGTTGCAGTGGGCCCAGAAATACATGAAGACTAATTTTCAAACAGTCTTGTTTAACGGTGAGTGCCGTGCAACCCTGGATGGTCCAGATGGACCTGGATCTAGCCAACGCTAGATCCAGGAGCTTTAGCTAACTATAGACCAATCTCTAATCTCCCTTTCATTTCAAAAATCTTAGAAAGAGTTGTTGCTACGCAATTATTTGACCCCCTGCAGGGAAATGGTTTACTTGAAGAGTTTCAATCTGGGTTTAGCATCCATCATAGTACTGAAACAGCCTTAGCGAAGGTCACTAATGACCTCTTCATCGCATCTGATAATGGACTGGTTTCTGTACTTGTCCTTTTAGACCTTAGTGCAGCTTTTGATACTATCGATCATAATATTCTACTTGATAGAAAAGAACACTATGTTGGACTTAATGGAACTTCGTTGCAGTGGTTTAGATCTTATTTATCTGATAGGTTCCAGTTTGTTCATGTCAATAATGAGTTTTCTTTCAACTCAAAGCTTAGTCATGGAGTTCCACAGGGATCTGTGCTAGGCCCTACTCTTTTTTTTTTTTCCACAATATCTTTATTGAACCTTTTTTTTTTTTTTAACAAACATGATACAAACAATCAAACACTAACACTAAAGTACTACAAAAAAAAAAAAATGCACTAAAAACACCAACAACCACCAACAAAATCAAGTCTTCAACAATGCTCCTCTGTTTAGTCTAGACAATCCAATACATAAGTATACATATTATGTTCACCAGTTTGGAATTTACAAGGTCCACACACATCATTCACCTTCTTCTTCAAGAGTTATGTTTAAATTTTTTACATAATCAATAAAAGGTCTCCATATATTCTCAAACACAATTTCCTTTGATTTCAGTATATATGTTATTCTTTCTAATGGAAGGTTTGTTAACATCTGTCTTAACCACTGAGTCACATCTGGTCTATGAGTCTTTTTCCATAATAGTGCAATACATTTTTTGGCATTAAGCAAACTGAGGTCTATGAATGTTCTTTCACTTTTATTAAAATTATGCTTTTCTGGGTACAGACCCAACAAAAACAGTTTAGGATTCAATATGATTTGTTTTGAGATTATTTTTTCAATTGTTACCCTCACCTCTTCCCAAAACATTCTTATTAATCTACATTCCCATAAACAATGAAATAGGGTTCCTTTACTTTCCATGCATTTTGTGCATGTATCTGGTATATTTTTGTTATATCTATTTAACTCCTCCGGTGTAACATACATCCGCATTAACCATTTGAAATGTATCAATTTAAGGCGTGCATTTATTGATTTGGTTTGAGCTTCTGTACAAGCCAATTCCCATTGTTCCTCTGAAATTTCAATTTGCAGATCTTCTTTCCAGTAGTTTAATCTTTTCAGTGAATTTTCACTTGAAGATAGTGTCAATGAGTTATAAAACTCTGAAATAATACCCTTTCTTTTACTATCTTTCATCATCATTTTTTCCAAGGATGAATAAATAGGTCGAGTGAGAGCTTTATTTTGATTTGATCGAATAAAGTTTCTAAGTTGAAGATATTTAAAAAAATGTGTTCTATTGAGATTAAATTTGATCCTCAGCTCTTCAAAAGACATTATGTTGTCTGCACATGGCAAATATAAATCCTGAATCTTTTGTATCCCTTTTAAATTCCATACTTTAAATACAGCGTCCGCTCTCCCTGGTTTAAAATATTGATTACCCCATATTGGACTAAATTGTGACAATAACTGTGGTTCTTTTAAATAGTTTTTAGCTTCACACCATATTTTGATCATATGCTTTACAAATGGATTTTTAACTTGTTTTTGTAATTTTTTTGCCGAGTCTGAGTATATGAATATGGGAAGAGGTAAAGGTAAATTGTATGATTCCATTTCAGTCCAGTGAGGGAGATCATTTGATGAAAAATAATATGTCATAGACCTCAGTTGTGCCGACCAATAATACAACATAAAATTTGGACATTTCAGACCTCCACGATCAAATGGTAAATATAATAAAGACAAACGTAATCTAGCCCTCCTGTTGTTCCATATAAATTCCACTAACTTTTTTTTTATTCTTGAGAATAGATCTAAAGGTGGTGATAAGGGAATGTATTGAAATAAATAAAGTATTTTAGGTAAAATATTACTTTTAAGTATATTGATTCTCCCGATCATCGACATTGGTAGTGACATCCATCTCTGAGTTAACTCATTGATATCTTACATTAAGGCTTCATAGTTGACACTGGCGACTGATTCTAGCTTAGGCATAATTTGGATTCCTAAATATTTAAACTGATTTACAACATTGAATTGATTTACCTCAGGGGCTGGGTAATTTCTCTGGGTCTCATTTAGCATTAATATTGAAGATTTAGTTTTATTTATTTTATATCCTGATATTTCCCCAAAATTCTTTATTAAATTCAACAAGGTTGGAATTGATTTTTTTAGATTCGACATAAACAAAATTATATCATCGGCGTACAGGGAGATTTTATGTTCTGTTGGTCCAACTTTAATTCCATATATTTGTGAATGTAAACGTATCGCTATCGCTAAAGGTTCAATTGCCATAGTAAACAGTAAAGGTGAAAGTGGACAGCCTTGTCGACATCCTCTATTGATTTTTATTGGTTTTGAAATATTGTTATTTGTTAGGATTTCTGCTGTAGCATTATTGTATATTATTTGAACCCATTTTATGAAATTATTTCCAAGTCCAAACCTTTGTAGGACTTCAAAAAGAAAGGGCCATTCAACTCTATCAAAGGCCTTTTCGGCGTCCAATGATAGGAGAGCTGTATCCGGTGCTTCTTTATTAAAATAAATAATATTAAATAGTCTTCTTACATTATGGAAGCCTTGTCTACCCTTTATAAAGCCATTCTGATCTCGATTAATAATATTTGGTAAAATTTCTTGTATTCGTCTTGCTAAAATTTTACAGATTATCTTAAGGTCGGCATTTAATAGGCTTATTGGTCTCATATTTTCACATTTATTAGAGGGCTTACCTGGTTTTGGCAGCAGTATAATTAAGGCATTATTTATGTATGATGGTAAATTATTATTTTGAAATGCTTCTAAAACCATTTCCAAAAAAGGTTTTATTAATTTATTCTTAAATTTTTTATAAAGGTCAACTGGAAGACCATCTGGTCCTGCACTTTTTCCTGATTTCATATTATCAATGGCTAGCCCAACTTCTTCTTGACTAATTTTAGACTCCAATATCTCCCTGTTTTCATTTGGAATACACGGTATAGATAGTTCGTTCAAAAACCCATTTAGTTTTGTTAAATCAGGTTCATTTTTGGTATCATATAATTTTTCATAGTAATCTCTAAAGGCTCTATTAATTTCTAAAGGATCTATAACTACCTGTCTGTTACTTATAATACTGGTAATTGGTGTTTTAATTTCCAATTGTTTAATCTGCCATGCTAATAATTTTCCTGATTTTTCACCTTGTTCATAAAAAGATTGTTTCAATCTTAGAAGACTCGAGGCAGCTCTATTCGCTGATTTTTTGTCGTATTCAGCTCTCAAAATCAGTAATTCATTCTCCAACCTTGGGTCACTTCCTGCATACACTTTTTCCTGAAGACTTTTTATTTTATGTTCCAATTTAGCTCTCTCCTCTCGAGTCTTCTTAGATTTTGATCCCGTATAACTAATAATATGTCCCCTAATAAAAGCTTTGAAAGCCTCCCACTTTACACATGCTGATGTTTGTGTAGTATTGATGTCAAAGAACTCGTCTATCTGTTTTTCTATATACTTGACAAATTCCTCATCCTGAAGCCATTTATGCTGAAATTGCCATCTACCTGATTCCTTTGTCAATTTTTTATCTACATATATTAGACAACAGGGTGCATGATCAGAGATCACGATGTTATCATAAAAGCAGTTTTGAATCTTGGACCTTAATTCTGTGGAAATCAAAAAATAATCAATACGTGAGAATGTCTTGTAGGTACTGGAATAACAAGAATAGGCTTTAACTTGTGGTTTCATTTCTCTCCATATATCTAACAATCTCAATTCTTTCATAAAATGATTAATAGTCATCCTACATCCAATGTGCGTACAATCCAGTCCTGTTGATCTATCCACACCTGGATTCAATGTACAATTAAAATCCCCTGCTATTATATGTTGCCCTGTAAGTGATGATAAGATGAGAAATAAATTAGCAAAGAACTTCTGATCATCTATATTGGGACCATATAAGTTCACAAGATTTATATTTTCTAATAGCAAAGAACCTTGAATGATTACATATCTTCCAAATTTGTCTCCAATTACATTTTTCACTTGAAAAGGAACTGATTTATGTATGAGAGTCATAACTCCCCTGGCTCGGGATGAAAATGAAGAGGTGAATACACTTCCCTGCCATCTACTCCTAATTCTTTTAACATCCTCCTCTATCAGATGAGTTTCTTGTAAAAACACAATTCTTGAACCCATGTCCTTTATTTTATTCATAACTTGTTTAAGTTTTTTTAAATTTTGTAGACCTCTGCAATTCCATGAAGTTAAATTAAGATTAACACTTTGGTCCATGATCAATAGAGAGTTTGGGATTACCTTGCAGTGTAAACATGCTCATACAGAGAAGCAAAAACATGAGTGGTTGAACATTCATTCTACAAACTACACACAAACAAATTTCCCCTTCCCACACTTGTGGCAAACCCCCCAAAATCAAAAGAAAAATTCTGTCTCCCGATATAGCCATCGACCGTTCCACACCCACGGGGAACAGCCTAAGCCACTCCTTCTTCATCCTCCCAATCACCCTAACTCTACTGCTTTTAATGACGTAACATTAACTCTCCTCTGTAGTTTTCCAACTTAACTCCAAAATTTTTAACAACTTTGTACATCATAGTTTTTTTTTGTTTGTTTGTTTTGTTTTTGTTTTGTTTTTTTAATATATAATACAATCTATATTTTGTAAACTTACTATTTACTTCAAGTCAGTCAGATGCCTGTGCAAATGCTTAATTATTCTACCTTATATTTTGTTCATGCTTAGCTCCCACCAGTCTCTTCTTCTTCTTTGATCTTCTTGATGAACTCCTGCGCCTCCTCTGGGGTCTTGAAGATGTGGGTTCTGCCCTCATACGTGGTCAGCAGTCTCGCAGGATAGATTACACCATGACGAATCCCAAGGTTGCGCAGCTCCTTACGTACGGGATCAAACTGCTTCCTCAATTGCTGGATTCCTGTGGCCAAATCTGGGTAGAACCGCACCTGCTGGTCCTGGTGTTTAATCTCTCCTTTAGCACGTGCAGCGTTGAAGATCTTCATCCTGTCTCTGTTGCTAAGAAACTTCATAATTAAGGTCCTCGGCGGTCCCTTATCTCTCCGTGGGCCAATACGATGTGCTTTTTCCAGAACCACTGCTGACTGCAACTCCTCGCTGCCCAGCACCTCCGGAATCCACCCTTCCAGAAAGGAACATACGTCCCGACCTTCTGATTCCTCTGGAAGACCCACCAGCCTCAAATTATTCTGTCTCGACCGAGATTCCAAATCCAAAATATTATCTTCCAGAGATTTATTTTTTTTTTCCAAAGTGCGCACCTTTAATTGAAGACGGGTGACGTCATCTTCAGCACTAGCGAGACGGAGCTCCATCTGCGCCGTTCGTTCTACACAGTCACCCAATTCCTTTCTTATTCCTTCCAACGCTGTCATAATCCCATCAAATCTAGAGGAAAAGTCCGCTCTCATTGAACTCATGGCAGCCATCAGCGCATCTGCGCCATTTCCCGCAGATATCGCACCGTTGCCAGCCTCCTCCGCCATATATGGAGTTTTGTTTGCTGCGTCACAGACCTGAAAGTCCGTTAATTTGGACTGTTTCGGCGGCTCGCTTTTTCCTTTTCCTGGTTTTCCAGCCTTAGGCTTCGCCGACATATCCTCGCCCAAATGCTGGGATACGTTCTGTCCCAAATGAGAGAGTTATTTGGCGATTTTTTTTCTCCAGGAGCAGAGCAGAGCGAGACACGTCCGTCCTACGTGGCAGCCATAACCGGAAGTCAAGCCCTACTCTTTTTAGTTTATATATGCTTCCGTTAGGCAACATTATTAGAAAGCATTGTATACACTTTCATTGTTATGCAGATGACACACAATTATATCTGTCAATGAAGCCAGATGATAGTAATCAATTAGCCAAGTTAGAAGCCTGTCTTAAGGAAATCAAAGCTTGGATGGCTTGTAATTTCCTGCTATTAAATTCAGATAAGACTGAAGTCATTCTTGTTGGTCCAAAAAACCTTAGAAATACCTTTCCAAATCACACTTTCAGTGTGGATGCGGTTACTCTTTCTCTTAATAGCTCTGTGAGGAATCTTGGAATTATTTTTGATTAAGATCTGTCTTTCAATTCACATATTAAATTTGTTTCTAAGACTGCCTTCTATCATTTGCGTAATATTGCCAAGATTAGGAGCATCTTGTCTCAGAGTGATGCTGAGAAACTGATCCACGCTTTTGTTAGCTCGAGATTAGATTATTGTAATTCTTTATTATCAGGCTGTCCTAAAACATCTTTAAAAAGTCTTCAGCTGATCCAAAATGCTGCAGCAAGAGTTTTAACAGGTACTAGAAAGAGAGATCATATCTCTCCGGTTCTGGCCTCCCTTCATTGGCTTCCCATAGAGTTTAGAATTAAGTTTAAAATCCTTCTTCTTACTTACAAAGCTCTAAACAATCAGGCTCCTTTTGATTTAAAAGATCTGATACTACCGCATTATCCTAACAGAGCACTACGCTCCCAAAATGCAGGATTATAATACCTAGAATCTCCAAAAGTACAATGGGAGGCAGAGCCTTCAGTTATCAAGCTCCTCTCCTGTGGAACCAGCTGCCAATCTGGATTCGGGAGTCAGACTCGATCTCTGTTTTTAAGAATAGGGCTAAAACCTACCTTTTTATCCCGCCTGCTGCTTGTACAACGGAGGCACTGCAGCACCTCGCTGACCAGATAGCAGATGTGGAGGAAAAACATCCAGACTCTCTGCTTATCATTCTGGGTGATTTCAATAGAGCTAATCTCACAAATGAGCTTCCTAAATACAGACAGCATATTAAATGTCCCACCAGGGACACAAATACACTTGACCACTGTTACACAGTTTTAAGAAACGCCTATCATGCCGTCCCCCGTGCAGCTCTGGGTTTTTCTGACCACTGTCTGCTCCATCTTATTCCAACATACAGACAGAAACTAAAAACTTCCAAGTCTGTTGTAAGGACTGTGAAGAAATGGACTGAGGAATCAAAGCTGGAGTTACAAGCCTGCTTTGACTGTACAGATTGGAGTGTTTTTGAAGCTGCAGCCATTAACCTAAATGAACTCACTGACACTGTGACGTCATACATCTGTTTCTGCGAGGACATGTGTGTGCAGACCAAGACCTTCTGCACATACAACAACAATAAACCCTGGTTCATTCCTAAACTGAAGCAGCTACGTCAGACCAAGGAGGAGGCCTACAGGACTGGTGACTGGACTCTGTACAAGCGGGCCAGAAACATGCTGACGAAGGAGATCAGGCTTGCTAAGAGGAGCTACAGTGTGAAGTTACAAAAAAACTTCTCAGCCAACAACTCTGCTTCTGTCTGGAGAGGCCTGCAGAATATCACCAACTACAGGAGACCATCCCCCCACCCTGTGGAAAACCTCCAGCTGGCTAACGACCTAAACAGCTTTTACTGCAGGTTTGAAAAGAACCTACAGTTCTCACCTCCCACCCACACAAAAGGATTATCTGCAGCCCCAGGAACTCCATCCCTCCTCCACTCTGACCTCCCACCAGCACTAACGTTCTGTGAAGAGGAGGTGCGCCGGGTCTTTCAGAGACAAAAGATCAAGAAGGCTGCAGGACCTGATGGTGTGTTTCTGTCCTGCCTGAGAGTCTGCTCCAACGAGTTGGCCCCCATCTTCACCCGGATCTTTAACAGATCACTGGAGCTGCGTGAAGTGCCTTCCTGCTTCAAACGCTCCATCATCATTCCAGTTCCCAAGAAACCCTCTGTTACAGGATTAAACGACTACAGACCTGTTGCCCTGACCTCTGTGGTCATGAAATCCTTGGAGAGATTGGTGCTGAACCACCTGAAGGTCATCACAGGCCCCCTGATGGACCCACTGCAGTTTGCCTACCGGTCAAACAGGTCAGTGGATGATGCAGTGAATATGGGACTACACTACATCCTGCAACACCTCGACTCCCCAGGGACGTACGCCAGGATCCTGTTTGTCGACTTCAGTTCAGCGTTCAAAACCATCATCCCAGGCATTCTTCATCAGAAACTCCTCCAGCTCAAGGTGCCCCCCTCCACCTGCCAGTGGATCTCCAGCTTTCTGACTGACAGGTGGCAACAGGTGAAGCTAGGGAGATTTACATCCAGCTCCCGAAAAATTAGTACTGGCGCCCCCCAAGGATGTGTCCTTTCCCCACTGCTCTTCTCCCTCTACTCCAACGACTGCACCTCAGAGGACCCTTCGGTGAAGCTCCTGACGTTTGCGGACGACACCACAGTCATCGGTTTGATCCGGGATGATGATAAGTCTGCATACAGGCGGGAGGTGGAGCAGCTGATCCTCTGGTGCAGCCAGAACCATCTTGAACTTAACACAGCCAAAACGGTGGAGATGACTGTGGATTTCAGGTGACACCCCCCTTCATTCCCCCCACTCACCATCCTCAACAGCACAGTGTCCACTGTGGACTCCTTCAAGTTTCTGGGTACCACAGTCTCCCGGAACCTGAAGTGGTCCTCCCATATAGACACTGTCCGGAAAAAGGCCCAGCAGAGGTTGTTTTTTCTGCATCAGCTCAAGAAGTTTGATTTGCCTCAGGAGCTGCTGGTTGTCTTCTACACCACTATCATCCAATCTGTCCTCTGCTTTTCCATCACTGTCTGGTTTGGATCTGCCACTAAACAGGACAAGACCAGACTGCAGCGGATCAATAAGTCTGCGGAGAGGATCATTGGTACCGACCTACCCTCCATTGAGAACTTATATCGGTCCATAACCAGGAAACGGGCGGGAAACATCTGTGCTGACCCATCACACCCCGGCCACAAACTGTTTGAACTTCTATCTTCTGGTCGTCGTTACAGATCACTGAAGGTCAAAACCACCCGTCACAGGAACAGTTTCTTTCCTCAAGCCATCACTCTGATGAACACCTAACATTCACCTAGTCCTACCTGTTGCTGTACTCATGACTTTTCATCCATTATTACATTGCACATAACTCTCACACTGCTTTTTACTTCATTCACATTATATCACTGAATCTGAGTTCACACTGAAATACTGTGTGACTGTATATTTTTCCATATATTTCTGCAAAGTGTGGTTAGTCTGAGTAAATAACTGCATATATTCCTGTATATATTTGCATCCTTTTATAGAAACGTGGACAGACTGTAATTTACTGTACATACTCTGTTGTCACTGAATCCTTATTTAAATCCTCCACCTGAACAACGAGAGCAAGTTTTTAGCCAAAGTCAAATTCCTTGTATGTGTTGTGCATACTTGGCCAATAAAGCTGATTCTGATTCTTTTTGATATAGCCTACAATTAGGGAGGGATCATGTGTTTCTGAACCCTCCCTTAGTTATGCTGCTAATAGGTTTAGTCAGCCGGGGGACCTCCAATAATACACTGGGCCTCACTCCTTTCTTCACTCTCAATGAAATATTTTTTTTTTTTTTGCTGGTCATTAATATCTGTTTGTTCTCTCCCATAGATTGAGTCCCCATCGTGCTGTTTGCTCTCTACGTGTCTGTTCTTTTCATCTTCTCTGTCCCCTCACCCCCCAGCCAGTCGCAGCAGATGACTGCCCCTCCCTGAGCCTGGTTCTGCTGGAGGTTTCTTCCTGTTAAAAGGGAGTTTTTCCTCTCCACCGTCGCCAAGTGCTTGCTCACAGGGGATCGCCTGATTGCTGGGGTCTTTCTGCAACTGTGGGGGTTCCCCCTACAGTTGATAGTGCTATGAGATTACTGTTGTTGTGAAATGGCGCTATATAAATAAAGTTGAATTGAATTGAATTGAATAGATGGATGGAGTAGTGCAGGGGTGTCCAACCATGTGCCATGGAGAGCCAAGACCCTGCAGGTTTTACCTCCAACCAGTGTCTTCAACAGCAGATTTCTGTGAACTTCTTCCCACTGATTGCTGATAAGTGAAAACACCTGCTGAAGAGACTGGGTAGAAGAGAAAACCTGCAGGGTCTTGGCTCTCCATGGCACATGGTTGGACACCCCTGGAGTAGTGGATGGCCACCATGTCCCAACAAGGCTTCGACGTCAGCAAGGAGGTGGCGGAGTCATGTTTTGGGCCGGAATCATGGGGAGAGAGCTGGTAGCCCTTAGGGTCCCTAAAGGTATGAAAATGACCTCGGCAAAGTATACAGAGTTTCTGACTGACCACTTTCTTCCATGGTACAGAAAGAAGAACCATGCCTTGCGTAACAAAATTGTCTTCATGCATGACAACGCACCATCGCACGCTGCAAAGAATACCTTTGTGTCATTGGCTGCTATGGGCATAAAAGGAGAGAAACTCATGGTGTGGCCCCCATCCTCCCCTGACCTCAACCCTACTGAGAATCTCTGGCATGTCCACGGGCCAAAGATCTGAGAGTGGGAGGCAGTTCACATCAAAACAGCAGCTGTGGGAGGCTTTTCTGACATCTTGCAAAGAAACTGAAGTGGAAACTCTCAAAAAACTCACAAGTCCAATGGATCCAAGAATTGTGATGGTTATATCAAAGAAGGGGTCCTATGTTAACATGGAACTTGGCCTGTTAAGATGTTGTTGATTGAAATAGCTTTTGATTTCAGCAAATACAACCTTCTAATGCTGCAAATTCAACAAATGACCATTTTCAGTTTGTTACAACCAATAAAATGTTTTGAAACTCTGTTGTGCAAAATAATTTGGAACCGTGCATTTTGAGTTTTTTGATTTTTTCAAAAAAAATAGTTACTGAACAAATCTCCCAATAACATTTGAATTATGCTCTATTGGTTGATGAAAATTATACTGTCATTTGCATCGACTAGGAAAATCAGAGACAAATATCATTTGCATAATAATTTATGATGATAATAATTATTAATAATTATTATATTAATAATTATTATAATTATTAATAATTATTATTATGATAATAATATATTTTTTAATAGACTCCTGTACATTGATTTCAGTTCAGCATTCAACACCATTATTCCCCAGAGACTGATAGAGAAATTACTCCTTCTCGGTCTGAACACCACCACATGTCTCTGGATCCTGGATTTCCTGACTGAGAGACCTCAGTCTGTCCGGGTTGGAAACAACATCTCCAACTCTGTCACGCTGAGTAACGGAACCCCTCAAGGCTGTGTACTCAGTCCACTGTTGTTTACACTTCTAACACATGACTGTGTATCCAGACACGAGGGGAACCAGATTATTAAGTTTGCAGATGACACCACGGTGGTGGGACTTATTCAGAGGGATGAGGAATCAATGTACAGGGAAGAAGTGAGAGACCTGGAGGGCTGGTGCAGGGAGAACAATCTGGTGCTCAACGTGGACAAAACAAAGGAGATGATTATCGACTTCCGGCGGTCACAGCCTGAGCACGTCCCCCTCAGCATCGGCGGCCGTTTAGTGGAGAGAGTAGAGAACATCAAGTTCCTCGGAGTGCAGATCTCGCAGGACCTGACCTGGAGCAAGAATTCCTTGGAGATCAGGAAGCGGGCTCAGCAGAGACTACACTTCTTGAGGAAACTCAAACAGGCCTCTCTCCCCATCTGCATCCTCAGGACCTTCTACAGAGGTGTGGTGGAGAGTGTTCTGACGTACTGCATTGCTACATGGTACTCCAGCTGCAGTATGTCAGACAAAAAAGCCCTGCAGAGGATAGTCAAGGGGGCGGAGAGGGTAATTGGAGTCTCCCTCCCCTCTGTCCAAGAACTTTATCAGAACCGTTGTAGGAGCAGGGCACTGAACATTGTCAAGGACCGTTCTCACCCTCTGCATAAACACTTTGAACTTCTTCCATCTGGTAAACGATTCCGGAGCATCAGAGGCAGAACCACCAGACTGATCAACAGCTTCCTCCCACAAGCTGTCAGGATGCTGAACAGCTGACCCGGAATCTCACATACACACTACTGCACCTATGGACATTTTGTATATTATAGTTAGTTATTCTTTTTCCCCAAGTATGTCTCAGGGATGTGTGAATGGATGGGGGGGTGGGAGCTATGTGGGAGTGTGTCTTAATCATGCTGCTTCTTATATGGATGCCGAGAGAAACGCAATTTCATCTTGCCTGCACTACAGTTGTATGTACAGCAATATGACAATAAAGTTTGATTTGATTTGAATTTGGAACGTGGTGTATGCAGAGATTTTGATGCTGCTGTCATCCTTATGGTGAATTTTTATATCTAGAAAGTTTGTGGTCTGGTTTGTTTCTTCTTCATGTGTAAATCTGATGCTTCCAGTGCTGTGTATGGTATTCAGGTGGTCTGTAACTTCTTGTGTGTGTCCATGTTTTATCCACATATCTTCTCCAGAACGTGGGTCTACATGATGTGGGGGCTGTGTTGATGGCTCTGATTTCCAGGTCTTCCATGAAAAAGCTGCTCATTATTGCAGAAAGTGGGTCTCCAATTGCAAATCCTTCTTTTTGCCTGTACAGTAAATTTTCTTTTTGAATTGGAAGTAGGTGGTTTTGGCAACAAACTGTAAGAGTTGTGATATGTCGTTAACTGTGAGGTTTGTGCATTTTCTGAGTATTTTATCCTTCTTAAGGCATTCTTGTACAATGTGGAGCGCGACATCAACAGGGGTTTTGTAAATAAGTAACCACATCATGAGAAATAAATATCTCGTCTGTTTCCACTTTCAGGTTGTTAGAGTTCATGTTCCAGCTCTTTTGAATTTTTACAGTGATGTTCTGTTAGTCCAAGGATGGGTTTGATGATTTCTACTAGTGCTTTTGATAGATTATAGGTGAGTGAACCGATACTGTGTACTCTGGGGTGTAGCGGAGTGTCTTTCTTGTGTATTTTTGGTGTGCCATAAGTCCGCGGAGTGATACCTGGAGTGAGTGTCAAATGGTCGTACGCACTTGGAGTTATTTTATTGGTTTCCAGCAAGGGTCTGAGTGGAGCCTTTAGAGTTCTCTTCTTTTCTTCTGTGGGCTCTTTTTTTTGGGATTTCATATGTATCTTTATCTGCCAACGTATTTTCCATCTGTGCTTCATATGTTTCTTTGTCCGGTAATAGAATGATTGTCTTTTCTGAGTGCATCTATGGCTTTTTCTTCATTTCTGGTTATGTTTCTTTCCGGTAATTTGGCTGATTTTAACACTCCCGCCACCAAGTTTCGTAACCACTAGGCGGTGCATGGACATGCAGTGGCCTCCCCTCTCTCTTTGTGTTTGTGCCATTTAGTGTCGTTTTAAACTACGCCTAAATGTACTGTATATTCATGCATTTAATGTCCACATATGATGTTGTGCACAAGCTACAGTCACCACAACCTTCTGGAGATAAGGAATATGACCAAACATCACGTCTTGAACTAGAGCATTACAGAGGAACTCCGTGGCCTTGGACTTCTCCGCCAGATGTCCACTCTCCTGGAATTGACTGCTGCTTCTTTTCTTATCCAGCTTTCAGAGAGAGCAGACGCTTTTCTCTCCTCTCCTCCTGCTCCCTTCTTCTCCCTCCCTAACTGACTAAATCCCAGCTTGCTACTGTCTGTGTCTGCGTCGCTCTTCTACTGGCTGATTCTTGATCCAAACGGAAAATTATGGATTTGGTAAGCTGGGCCTTGAACACAATTGACACTGTCTTTTCAACTAGGAAATCGGGCCCGGGGGAGCCCACCTGTCCTGCAGGTACTGCTGCTGCGGGTTATGTGAGAGACACATACAATTGGAAACTTATGTGTCTGTGCGACCTTTCGATTGAAGATGCGGAAGACATCTACCTATTCGGCTTCACGATCTCAGGACTTCTACTGATCGGCTTTGGGATAGTCCTGGTGTATCGAAAACTGAAGAAGATGGACAGAGCTTATCAAAATGCTGACCCAATGAAGCTCTTTCATCAATTTGACCAGCTGGGGAGGACTCTGATAGCGGCTAATGGCGAACTGAATAGGAAGATTGGCAACATCTCGATGTCGCTGGGAGCTCTCCAGGAAATGATTTTAAAGCCTGGCAACGATGGAAATTAGGGAGCACTGAACGCATAAGAGATGAAAAGTTTTTCTCTGAGTGACTGTGCTTATTCGACCTTGTTTTCGGCGCCCTCAGCTCTCACTCCTCCTGGATGAAGATAAGCAGTAGAAATGTTTTGGCTGATTTCTCTCCTTCATAAACAATCTAAGATAAGATAAGATAAGATAAGCCTTTATTAGTCCCACAACGGGGAAATTCCAGGATTGCAACAGCACAGGGATAGCAACACTCAGAGCAACAATCAGAAGGCAAGAAAAAACAAGCAAGCAAGAGCAGCTAATATACATATGTACATATTACTATAAAATATATATATACACACACACACACACAGACACACAGTGCAGAGCATTGTAGCTGGATGGAATAAATATATGAATATATGAACACAGTGCAGAGCATTGTAGCTAGATGGAATAAATATGTAAATATATAAACACCCACAGTATGGAGCATTGCAGCTAGGTGGAATAAATATGCAAGTATATAAACACACACAGTGCGGAGCAATGTAGCTAGATGGAATAATATGTAGATATATAAAAACACAGTGCGGAGCATTGTAGCTAGATGGAATAAATATATAGATATATAAATATAAACACACCCAGTGCAGAGCATTGTAGCTAGATGGAATAAATATGTAAATATATAAACACACACAGTGCAGAGCATTGTTGCTAGGTGGGATGAAACAGCATAACCGTCTATTTAGTTATCCTACATGGTATGATTATGTGCCCATACATATTCTCACCCTCCATAGCGACCGGTATGTTCCTAGTTGTATGCCGGAGAGGACCATTGTGTAAGTCTATTGCATCTTTTGCATTCAAAAAAAAACAAAAAACTATTAGTTTGTTACGTCTTTTTGCTATCTCTGCGAGCAGCCCTGCTTAGGTTGTACAGTCTGACAGCCGTTGGTAGGAAGGACCTACGAAACCTCTCGGTTGTGCACCTGGGATGATGTAGTCTGCTGCTAAATGAGCTCCTCAGTGCATCCAGTATGTCCTGCATAGGGTGGAACTCGGACTCCAGCAGAGATGACAGTTTAGCCACCGTCCTTCTCTCTCCTATCTCCTCCATCGGATCAAGGCGTTGCCCCAGGACAGAGCTAGCTTTCTTAATCAGTTTGTTCAGTCTCTTCCTATCGGCTGCAGTAATGCCACTGCCCCAGCAGACCACTCCAAAAGTGATGGCTGATGCCACCACCGTGTCATAGAATGACTTCAGCAGCGCCCCTTGTACACCAAAAGACCTGAGTCTCCTCAGCAGGAACAGCCTGCGCTGTCCCTTCTTGTAGAGTGCGTCAGTATTGTGTGACCAGTCTAGTTTATTGTTCAGATGAATACCCAGGTACTTGTAGGATGTCACCATCTCGATGTCTGTTCCCTGTATATTTACTGGTGCTGTGAGGGGCTGCCCATGCCTGCGGCAGTCCACCACCAGCTCCTTAGTTTTCCTCGCGTTGATCTGGAGGCAGTTCCGATGGCACCAGTCCACAAAGTCCTGGATAAGCCCTCTGTACTCAGCTTCATCTCCGCTGGAGATGAGACCAACGATCGCAGAGTCATCAGAGAACTTCTGTAGATGGCAATGTGTTGTGTTGTGTGAGAAGTCCGCAGTATAAAGAGTGAACAAGAAGGGAGCCAGCACCGTTCCCTGGGGGGCCCCCGTGCTACTGATGATCGTGTCGGAAACACAGTCCCGGGTTCTCACAAACTGAGGCCGGTTCGTGAGGTAGTCCAGGATCCATGATGACAGGTGCTGGTCCACCCCTGCGCGCAGCAGCTTGTCCTTCAGGATCATCGGTTGGATGGTGTTGAAAGCACTGGAGAAGTCAAAGAACATGATCCTCACCATATTCCCGGGCTTCTCCAGGTGGGACAGAGAACGGTGAAGGAGGAAGATCACCGCATCCTCCACCCCAATGCCATGCTGGTAGGCGAACTGGAGTGGATCCATCGCTGGTTCCACCAGGGGGCGGAGATGAGCAAGGAGCAGTCTCTCCAGGGTCTTCATCAAGTGGGACGTCAAGGCCACCGGTCTGAAGCTGTTCAGGTCTTTGGGGTGGGAAGTTTTTGGTACAGGTACCACACAAGATGTTTTCCACAGCTGTGGTACCCTCCCCAGTTTCAGGCTCATGTTGAAGATATACGTCACAATCCCACACCTTTGTGACTAGAAAAGCGCTATATAAGTGCAGGTTAGTTAGTTAGTTAGTTAGCTGGTCTGCACAGGACTTGAGGAGCTTTGCGCTGATGCCGTCCGGTCCTGACGCCTTCCTCGCCTTGATCTTCCTCAGCTCCGTCCTCACCTGGGTCTTGGTCAGGGTCAGGATGGGGGGCTGTGTGTTGGGAGTGGGGGGGGTGTCGGTGGAGTGGGGAGTGGGTAGCAGGACTTGATTTCTTAGAGGCAGCAGTGGTTGTTGTGCAGACAGGGGGGAGGGCGGTTGGTCAAATCTATTGAAAAACAGATTCAGGTTGTTCGCCCACTCCCTGCCCCCCGTGGCCTGGGGGGAGGTATTCTGGAGCCCCGAGATGGTTTTGAGGTTTCTCCAGACCCCGCTGATGTCGCTCTGTTGCAGCTTGTCCTCCATCTTCTTCCTGAAGCTGTCCTTGCCTTCTCTGATCTTTCTCCTCAGCTCCCTCTGTACGGACTTCAGCATCTCCCTGTTCCCCGACCTGAAGATCCTCTTCTTCTCTCTCAGAAGTGTTTTTATCTCAGGGTTGATCCAGGGTTTGTTGTTTGAGTGACGCCGTATGGTCTTGGTGGGAACGGATTTGTCCACACAGAAGCTGAGGTAGCCCGTGAAGGTGTGAATGAGGCCATCGATGTCCTCACCATGTGGATCGCAGAGCTGCTTCCAGGCAGTGGCTTCAAAACAGTCCTTTAGAGTGTCCATTGTCTCCTCAGACCATAACTCCACAGTGTGCATGGCCGGAGGTTGTCTGTGCACTAGGGGTTTGTACACCGGTCGGAGATGAACCAAGTTGTGATCCGATCTCCCAAGTGGGGGGAGTTGTGATGAGGTGTACGCCTCCTTAGTGTTTGCGTAGAACAAATCCAGTGTTTTATTGTCTCTAGTGTGGCATGTGACATACTGGGTGAAAGTGGGCAGAATGGGAGACAGTGAAACGTGGTTGAAATCGCCTGAGATGAGGAGAAGAGCATCTGGGTGTTCTGTCTGCAGCCTGCTGGTTACTGAATGGATGACGTCACGCGCTGTCCCAGCGTTCGCCGTCGGATTTGCATAAACAACAATGCAGATCACGTGTGAGTGTTCTCTCGGGAGATATGTAGGCCTCATGCTAACAGCTAGCAACTCAATGTCTTTGCTGCAGTGTCGTTGTTTAACAGTGATATGTCCCGGTCTGCACCAGTTGTTGTTAACATACATGATCACTCCACCGCCCCTAGTTTTGCCACTCTCTGGTGTTCGGTCAGCTCGTATCGTGTGAAAACCCTCCAGCTCAATGTTAGCATCTGCTGCTAGTTCAGTTAGCCACGTCTCAGTAAACAAAAGGAGAGAGCACTCCCGGTAAGTGCTATCATAACGGGAGATAGCCGCTAGCTCATCTAACTTTCCCAGTATCGACCGTACATTTCCCATGACAACAGATGGAAGGGAGGGTCTGTACCTTATATTTTTTGTCCTCCGCCTTACTCCAGCCCGGCAGCCGCGGCGTTTTCGCCTCAGTTCTCTCGGTATGTCGAGTTTTTCCAGTGGGACCGGGTGGCGGTTAAATGCTAGCAGCTCTTCCCTGTTATATCGTATCCTGCTATAAACAGTGGCTCCGTCCACCGGCTCAGGAGACATTTGGGATGATCTGTGTGTCCGTGATATAAGTGGGGTGAAAAAAAAAAGTGATCAAAAGAGAGAGGAAGGGAAAAAAAACTCGGAATCGAGCCGCTGTTGCAAAAGGCAGCCGACTGGTGTGGCGCCGAGAGGAGAAAAAAAAAAAAAAAAATCTGTACGCCAGTAATCTGGCGTACAGTAATCTGAACTCTCAAGGACAGCGCCATGTGACTGGCTCAGAAATTTCCATCTGCCATGCACTGAGAGTTGATCTCACAAGGACATGCTTTCTAAGTTTCAGACACTAAGACATAACATCTGCTGAGAGAGGATTTTTGCTGTCCACCAGTAACTGATAACTGACACTCACTCTGCATTCAACATACACGACTGATTCACTTACACTGATGTACACATACACTCACTGCCTCTCTCTGCTCTCAACTCTTTGTAATGTATGATCTATTGTCTGCTAATTGTGCATATGTGGCCGACACACATTGTGGGCTCACACTGCCACAGAGACAGGACTGAATGTGTATTGTGGGGTGTCACGTCTGCAAGGACTGAGGACTCAAATCTACAGGAGATAACAAGGAAGTGTGAGATTTGTCTCTTTGTCCCACAGAAGACGCCCCGGAGGGTATTCCAGTTCATCAGGAAATGAGAGACAATGGTGAAGCTTCAAAGGGATGCTTTGTAACTGTATGTTGACTGAAGACACGTGACTTGAATTCTGATGCTTGAAATGTATAAAAGAGGTGTTGAAGTATGATTCTTTCTCTTTCCTGCTTTGAGAATGCTAGAAGCTGTGTTCTATCAAATAAAGCTGGTTTTATGACTGAAACTCAGCCTCGTTATTTGAGCATGCTTCTACACATAGAGGGTTTTTTTTCTGTGTAATCATAATTTGGCTCATTTGAGCTTATACGAGCGTTATTCTGATAACTATGTTTTTTTCTCTCTGCCTATTGTGTTTTCCCTGACCCTGACCCTTGCCCTCTTTACCCTCCTGTTCGACTGGCGCCTTCGGGCTGCCGCGGCTATGGGATGCGCTTATAGAGTGCGCCCAATGTCAAGTCAAATTTCAATTCTCCTGTATGTATTGCACGTATGGTAGTATTGACAATAAACCTTTTCATTCATTATCCCAAGTGGAAATGCCATAGACAATGTGAGAGAAGACAGAAACAAGGTAAGTGAGGAGGTATCTGAACAAAGCTAGCCACTAGCCCATACAGACTTCCAATTCCAACCCTCATTCTGGCCAACTAGACAACAAAATAGACCACATACAGCTCCTGAGATCTAAATTCAATTCAATTCAACTTTATTTATATAGCGCCATTTCACAACAACAGTTATCTCATAGCACTTTCAACTGTAGGGGGAACCCCCACAATTGCAGAAAGACCCCAGCAATCAGGTGATCCCCTGTGAGCAAGCGCATGGCGACGGTGGAGAGGAAAAACTCCTTTTTAACAGGAAGAAACCTCCAGCAGAACCAGGCTCAGGGAGGGGCAGTCATCTGCTGCGACTGGCTGGGGCGTGAGGGGATAGAGAAGATGAAAAGAACAGACACGTAGAGAGCAAACAGCACGATGGGGACTCAATCTATGGGAGAGAACAAACAGATGTTAATGACCAGCAAAAAAAAAAATATTTCATTGAGTGAAGAAAGGAGTGAAGCCCAGTGCATTATTGGAGGTCCCCCGGCTGACTAAACCTATTAGCAGCATAACTAAGGGAGGGTTCAGAAACACATGATCCCTCCCTAATTGCAGGCTATATCAAAAAGAAAGGTTTTAACCCTATTCTTAAAAACAGAGATCGAGTCCCAGATTCGGGAGTCAGACTCGATCTATGCAACATGATGCGTGGAACTGCTGTGTTTTTATCTTTACGGAAACGTGGCTAAATGACAATATCCTTGACTCTGCTATTCAGTTAGTGGGGCTAACATGCTAGACTATCACTGCACGGGGCAACTATAAACCCTGGATGACTGCAGAGGTGCGCTCGCTGCTCACAGCCAGAGATGCAGCCTTCAGAGCGAAGGACAGGAACGCCCTCCGCTCCGCCAGGTCTGCGCTTGCAAAGGGAAATAAGACAGTGAAGTGCGCCTATGCGGAGGAAATACAGGAGCACCGATGTGACACAAGGAACACCAAACGGATGTGGCAGAGAGTTCGGGCGCTGACTAGTCTAGGCAGGGGGTCAATGATGACGACACTTTGCTTCCAGACAGGCTCAACAACTTCTTTGCACGCTTTGAAGCATCAAACCCGACAATCAGAGGGAGGGCTGGCCCATCTCCACCATCTGTTGGGCCAGCTATCACCATCAACACAGCGGACACACAGAGGAACCTAATCAGGGTCAACCCACGTAAAGCTGCAGGTCCGGACAACATCCCGGGACGTGTGCGCCGAGTCTGCACGAGTGAGTTGGCGGATGTCCTGACTGACATTTATAATATCTCCCTGAGTCAGGCCATCGTTCCCAGATGCTTTAAGACCTCTACCATAGTACCGGTGGCAAAGAAACCAGTTGTGTCCTGTCTGAATGACTACCATCCTGTTGCACTGACACCAATTGTGATGAAGTGTTCTGAACGGCTTGTCAAACCACACATCACAGCCTGCCTCCCTGCATCACATGACCCGCTCCAGTTTGCATATCGTTCAAACCGCTCCACGGAGGGCGCTATAGTCACCACCCTGCACTCTGTCATCACCCACCTGGACCAGAAAGACACCTACGTCAGACTCCTGTACACTGATTTCAGTTCAGCATTCAACACCATTATTCCCCAGAGACTGATGGAGAAATTACTCCTTCTTGGTCTGAACACCACCACATGTCTCTGGATCCTGGATTTCCTGACTGAGAGACCTCAGTCTGTCTGTGTTGGAAATAACATCTCCAACTCTATCACGCTGAGCACCGGATCCCCTCAAGGCTGTGTACTCAGTCCACTGTTGTTTACACTTCTAACGCATGACTGTGTAGCCAGACACGAGGGGAACCAGATTATTAAGTTTGCAGACGACACCACGGTGGTGGGACTTATTCAGAGGGATGAGGAATCAATGTACAGGGAAGAAGTGAGAGACCTGGAGGGCTGGTGCAGGGAGAACAATCTGGTGCTCAACGTGAACAAAGCGAAGGAGATGATTATCGACTTCCGGCGGTCACAGCCTGAACACGTCCCTCTCAGCATCGGCGGCCATTTAGTGGAGAGAGTGGAGAACATCAAGTTCCTCGGAGTGCAGATCTCGCAGGACCTGACCTGAAGCAAGAATTCCTTGGGGATCAGGAAGCGGGCCCAGCAGAGACTGCACTTCTTGAGGAAACTCAAACAGGCGTCTCTCCCCATCTGCATCCTCAGGACCTTCTACAGAGGTGTGGTGGAGAGTGTTCTGACGTAATGCATTGCAACATGGTACTCCAGCTGCAGTATGTCAGATAAAAAAGCCCTGCAGAGGATAGTTAAGGGAGCTGAGAGGGTAATTGGAGTTTCCCTCCCCTCTGTCCAAGAACTTTTTCAGAACTGTTGTAGGAGCAGGGCACTGAACATTGTCAAGGACCACTCTCATCCTCTGCATAAACACTTTGAACTTCTGCCATCTGGCAAAGGATTCCGGAGCATCAGAGGCAGAACCACCAGACTGATCAACAGCTTCCTTCCACAAGCTGTTAGGATGCTGAACAGTTGATCTGGAATCTCTCATACATACTACTGCACCTGTGGACATTATGTATATTATTTGTATACTATAGTTCTGGCTAAGTTTTCAAGTATGTCTCAGGGATGTGTGAATGGCTGTGTTGGGGCGGGGGGCGAGGATGTGTGTGAGTGTGTCTTAAATTATTTTCTTTTTACTTATATGGATGCCGAGAGAAATGCAATTTCATCTTGCCTGCACTACAGTTGTATGTACAGCAATATGACAATAAAGGTTGATTTAATTTGATTTTGATTTGATCGTGCTGATCTGGTGATTACGGAAGGAGGGTAAGCCCGAAGAGGAGGCATGTGTGTTTACATCAATTGGTGCCGAGATGTGATTGTTGTGCACAAACACTGTTCTCCATTGTTGGAGTTTATGATCATAAAGTGTCGACTGTTCTACATACCAAGGGAAATTACATCTATCCTGCTAGTCACCGTGTATGTCCCGCCCACCGCCATCGGCAAGAGAAGAAAAGCACTCAAAGAACTCTATCAGGCTACAAGTGAGACACAAACAGCACATCCAGAAGGATTCCTCATCACAGCAGGAGACTTCAACCATGCAGATTTAAAGGCCCTCCTACCAAACCTATACCAACATGTAAACTTTCCAACAAGAGGAGGCAACTTGCTGGACTTGGTGTACACAATCCACCAAGAGAGCATAAAGAGCCTCCCCACTCCCCCACCTGGGTCTCTCTGATCACATCACCATCTTGCTAAGGCCTGCATACAGACTCAGACTGAAAGCCATCAGACCAACAAAAAAGCAGGTACGTGTGTGGCCAGAGGGGGCCTCTGATGCTCTAAAAGACTGCTTCAGCACTACAGACTGGGACACTTTCAAGCATGCAGCCACTCACCATGAACACACAAACCTAGAGGAGTACACTGAGGTTGTTGTAGCATACATACTGTAGCTAAATGCACTGATGATGTCACTCACTGCAAAACCATCACTGGTTGTGCTAACCAGAAGCCATGGATGACAGCAGACGTCCACAGGCTCCTGAGGGTTCGGGACGCAGCCTTCAGGACCGGTGAGACTGCTGGACTAACAGCTAGGGCCAACCTGTCCCGTGGCATCTAGGAGGCAAAATGACGGTACAGCAAGAAACTATCCAGACACTTCAGCAACACCAGAGAGGCACGTTCTCTCTGGTGTGGCATACAGACCCTCACCAACCACAAACCTCCACCTCAGACCTGTGCGAGTGACATCACACTGGTTAACAACTTAAAGGATTTCTCTGGCCAATCTGAAGCACAAAACAGCACATCAGCACAGAAGACCACTCCTCCCCCAGACAAGTAGGCCATAAGTCTGGATCAGGCCAGTGTGACGAGGACCCTCTGCAGGATCAACCCACGCAAGGCAGCTGGACCAGACAACATACCAGTTCGTGTTCTGAAGGACTGTGCGGAGGAGCTTCCACATCTCCCTGAGTCAAGCTGTTGCTCCTACATGTTTCAAAACTGCTACCATAATACCAGTCCCAAAGAAGCCCGTCACATCCAGCTACAACGATTACCAGATTACACTGACATTCGCACTGACCTCCATCATAATGAAGTGCTTCAAGCGGCTGGTAATGTAGAATATCAAGTCCGCCCTCCCTCCTTCCCATGACCCATCTCAGTTTGCCTGACTGATCTGTCAAATCTGTCAGTCGGTCACGCCTACGGAAAGGATAAAACAGCTGATGTTATAAGTCATGGACGTCAGACGACGCTTTCTGAAGAAGACTGCACATGACAGTCAAAACAAGTCAAAGGTATGAGATATCTCTTTACTTTACTTTAATAGAAGAACAAGATCAGTTTTCAACTTTTCCATATAAGTATTGGGGCTGAACCAAATTATGATAAGCCTATCATACATGAATATACAATAAAAAATAGTTGTATATAACCCATAGTTATTGGTCAGGATCCCAAAATGAACCTGTCTAGCAAGTTTGGTGACCCGAGAGAACTTCTCTAGTAAGAAGGCACAGGCAATGTTAACCTTGACCTATTGACCCCAAAGCCATACTTAGAGGTCAAGACCCCAAGGTGAAACTGTAGCAAGTTTGGTGACTCAAGCTTTCTATGTTGTCGAGGCATAGTTTATAAGCCATTTTGATGTTATATTGATTTATGAATATGTTTAATACTTTTTTCCTTGTTTCATTCTAATTTATTACAAATAACTTTATTCATGAATTTACATATGTTGGTTTCTTGATATGCTGTGATTTCTTGAGTTAATGCCAATGCCAGGTAAAAAACTTCATGCGAGTAGCCTTATTGGAAATATATGTACTGAAAAAATGTTGATGTGTTCAATACTTATTTTCCACATTGTATATGTATACGCTCATTAAGTCAACTCGAGAAGCCACCCATCATTCCAAATGATCTTAGCTTTCAAGGGCTCATTGACTGAAAAATGGTGTGTTTGTAGGTTTTAACTGTCTCAAATTAAGTCTTCCGGTCATGTAATCATCCCCCACCATCCTCCAGGGCTCCGCATGACTCTGCTCTGCTCTCGCTGGCAGTGTAGGAAAGCCACCTCATGATGGGGCGTCCCCTAGCTGGCTGTGACAGCAGAGCAGAGTCCCACAGAGCGAGACTCTGCCCTTTGAGATCCCTTGGCTTGGTAGCTCAGCTCAGCCAGCAGCCTCGGGTCATGGGCCAGGTCTCGGCTGTGGGGACTGGGGGGCCGTCTGGCGCATGGTGCTAGTGATTTGTCATGGAATCACTGCAAAATTATTGGGAGATGGGCCAGACTGATGCAAGATAAACGACTGACTGTGGATCAGTGAACAAGCGCTGCTCATCCCAGCTAGAAGCAGGCCAAAATCTAATCAGCTAATGGCTAACTGACATAAGAGGGAAGGCGGAGTTGAATAGGTGAAGGATGATTCTTAAAGTGACAGACTTTAAATCAGAGTGCTTCAAGAAAGCTGGGAAAAATGCAAAACAAATTTGCTTCAATATTTGCTTCAGTCAATGAGACCGTGGATACAAGCGGCTGAAATGAGCTTTCTCCGCAGGATTGCTGGACTCACCCTTGGAGATAGGGTGAGGATCTCAGTCATCCTGGAGAGGCTCAGAGTAGAACCGCTGCTCTTCCACATTGAAAGGAGCCAACTGAGGTGGTTTGGTCATCTTATCAGGATGTCTCCTGGACGCCTCCCACTTGAGGTGTTTCGGGCACGTCCTACTGGGAGGAGACCCTAGGGCTTCAAAATGATATTTAATTTGTAGAAAGCGTGCAAAAACAGACTCGAAAAAGTGGATTTATTTATATTTTGGCTAGGTTTAAAACTCACGTTCGATCGGTTGGGAGTTACGTCTTCTGCCAAAACATATGTATTTTTAGAAAATACGATTTTTAAGCTTTGCAATGATACCAGGCACTCACAGGGGTTTTCCCGGGACTTGCCGCTAGGAAAGAGAGTCATGATTTATGACTTCTCCTGCCTGCAGCTTGTAATGACGCAGTGCGCATTCCGACTCATTTTGCCAGCAGGGGTCACAAATCTGAAGCTTTTCTAGTAAATTTTATCATAAGTTTAAGATTTTTCTCCATACAAATTTCCCTTATAAACTGTGACATTTCACTTGCAACTTTGCAGTGTTTCTGTTGAAACATTGCTCTTTTTTAATCATAAATTTGCTACTTTTTAAAGATAAACCAGAAGTTTTTCCCCTATAAATTTCTAAGATTTTTATATTTTTGTCTTTTAACATCTAACATATAAATTTGTTAAGTTGTTTCCAGAGTTGTTTGTCAAGCCCACAGGGAGCCACTGATTATGGGTAGAATAGCCACATGTGGCCCTGGAGCTGCAGGTTGATGACTCCTGCCCTTGGGGATGATTTTAAACAGAGAAATAATTTCTAAAATCCACAGATGATTTGGTCTTGTAGACTTTGCAGCACAGCTCATTAAATGGATGGTATACAGACAAATAAACAGGACTTGAGACAAACTATCTTACTGGGGTGTTGGGTGATTGTTCAGTAATCATTCAGAGTCACACTGTGTATTTTACACAACATATGGTACAGTGCGTGTAAATAACCAGTGTTGGGAACGTTACTGTAATGCCACTATCTTTGCAGTAATGTGTTGTGTAATAAAATTACTGTTTAAAAATTCAGTAATGTGTTACGGTTACTGAAATTTGATCAGATGTGTTACTCATTTATTAATGTGGATGGATATTTTTAGTGCAAATAAATGAATATACAAACTGACCCTACTGTAGTTGAGATGAGCCGTCAGTCAACGTGACCTGTTGCAGAGAGCTGAGTCTTCACTACTGAGCCGAGGAAAAGATGAAGCTACTTTGTTTTTGTGGAAATAGATTAATTTTTCTTTGTTGTGGTTAAGGACAAAAGCATATTGGTGGGTTGGAAGCTAAAGTGCTGATTGAGACCTACTGCAATCTTCAGAAGCACCTGAAAACGGCAACAAAGCTCTGACAAAGCTAGTGCTAAGTAACGGCTAGCTATGCTAACAACACCGTGTTATTGGATCTAGGCTATCTGAACAACCACGGCTGGATGTAAAGTGGAAATGCTCTTGCCTCAACACCCACAGCTGGATTTCAAGCACAGGTATGCATGTGGACAGTTTGTGACCCAGCAAGAATTAAACCAAATGATTGCCAGACACGTCGTTACAGAATGAAGACGTGATAAACAGTGACTTTCCATCAGACAGCTGAAACTGTGATCCACTGAAGTTAAAACACATTTACTTGCTACCTGGATAAAGATTATCCAAAAATGGATTTTGATCCCCAAAAAGAATTTAAGGGACTGGATCATGTCTCTGTCACAGTAGACATTTGGACTGTGGATAATGAACATTTTCTCTGGATCACTGTACATCGGACTAATCCATATCATAAAGGTAAGATAAACATGGACAGCTTTATGCAGTGTTACAAACTCTCACTCCAAAATGAGGAAATTACTGGCAATATCAGTTTGAGCAAGGTTGGCTCGACAACCTCGGAGGGTAGACCATCTAGGGGAAGGAAAACCCTGATTTCAAACCTCTGCTGCCTTGCGGCATAACCGGTCATGGGAAAGGCTTCAGGAGTCAACCCTGAGGTAAAATCCAGAGTCGGAGCCCCTAAGCCAGTCTGTCGTTGATTTAAACTTCGTTCTGGCAGCTCCTGCGATGGCGCTGGTGCCAAACTGTAACAGCCTTGCTGTTCCTTTGGATCCATCAGCGACGTGGAGAGGGAGGACATGCTACATGGGCAACAGCCTGTCCTCCATATCACATTGCCAAGGCTAGCATCCAGCAACACTCACCAACACAAACTCACACCCTACACCCTGGAGAGGTCACTTCAGCTTCATTTGCAGCATCAACACAACATGGGGAACAACAGTTACTGGTTATAAGTCACTGCTCGATTGGCATAGAACTTGGCGCCAGGGGTTGTTCCTGACAGTTGGAGGGACCCTTGGATCTCACTGGACAACTACAGCCCACCTCAAGCTGGGCAGCCCCCAGCCAGTAAAGGTGTTGTCCTGTCACAGTCTGCTATCCTCATTGGGTGCATGGGGATTAGGAAATGTCCAAACAGCAGACTGCAATTGTCACACCAGGAAACAAAACAACGAAAGAAACCAGCTTTTAAACTGGGATATTGGAATATTTGGACAATGATGACCGGTCTTTCTGAAAACCTTCAGGACATCAGTGACTCCAGGAAAACAGCTGTCATGAATGACGAGCTCAGTAGGCTGCATGTGGACATTGCTACCCTTCAGGAAACATGCCTTGCAGACTCAGGCATGCTTAAGGAGAAGGACTACACATTCTACTGGCAGGAGAAAGGCTCTGACGAGCCAAGGGAGCATGGAGTCGGCTTTGCAGTGAGGAACAACCTCCTGAAATATGGTAGAGCAAGGCAACAACGGCACAGAGCGTCTCACTCTTCACCTCAACACCACCAAAGGCCCAGTCACCCTCGTTAGCGTATATGCCCCGACACTGTCTTTCACATCGGACACAAAGGATGAGTTCTACGAGAAGCTCGCATCCATCGTTGCAAGCATTCCCAGCAAAGAGCAACTTGTTCTCCTGGGTGACTTCAATGCCAGAGTGGGTGCAGATCATGACTTGTGGCCCTCTTGCCTTGGACAATTTGGTGTCGGCAAAATGAACAAGAACGGCCAACGACTGTTTGAGCTTTAGAGTTACCACGAATTGTGCATCACCAACTCCGACTTCAGGACCACACCTCAGCACAAGGTCTCTTGGAGACACCCACGATCAAAGCACTGGCATCAGCTAGATCTTTTCCTGGTCAGGTATGCCACCATCAAGAACGTCCCCCACACATGCTCTTACCATAGTGCGGGCTGCATCACAGATCACTCCCTGGTCTGCTGCAAGATCAGCCACTCAAAGAAACAAGGGAACCCCCGCATTGATGTCAGCAAGATGTCTCAACCAGACCTCATGGAAAAGTTTGCAGAGACCTTCGAGAAGGAAATGCAAACCTCACAGCCCAGAGACTCTGCCACAGAGAAGTAGGAAGTACTGTGGGACACCATGCACCACACCACCTTGGCTACCTTTGGGAAGAAGTCCTCCAAGTCTCACGAATGGTTTGAGGCCAAGTCCACAGAGATGACTCCTGTCATCTAAGCCAAGCACACCGCCCTCACCGAGTATATACGGTCACCCAGTGAGAAGAGCCTGCAGATTCTCAGGGCAGCCAGGAGCAAGGCTCAGCAGATTGCCAGGTGTTGTGCCAGTGAATACTGGACAGAGCTCAGTGAAGACATCTAGACAGCTGCTGCTACAGGCAACATTACAGGGATGTATGATGGCACCAAGAAGGCGCTTGGACCAGTCCAGAGCAAGACAGCTCCCCTCAAATCTTCCACTGGGGAAGTAATTACAGACAAGGGCCAATAGATGGAGAGATGAGTGGAACACTACTCCGACCTCTACTCCAGACAGAACACAGTGTCCCCCACAGCTCTTGACGCCATCGAGTGTATGCCAATTATAGAGGAGCTGGATGTAGAGCCAACCACAGAGGAACTCAGGAAGGCCATCAACAGCTTGGCCTTGGGCAAAGCCCCAGGCAGCGACGGGATTCCCCCAGACCTGATCAAACACTGCAAGACCACCCTCCTGCTCCCATTGCATGAAGTTCTCTGTCAATGCTGGCAAGATGGGGCTGTACCACAGGACATGAGGGACGCCAAGATCATAACCCTCTATAAGAACAAGGGCGAAAGAAGTGACTGCAACAACTACAGAGGCATCTCTCTACTCAGCATCGTTGGCAAAGTCTTTACTCAGGCCATTTTGATCCGCCTGCAGAAGCTGGCAGAACGCGTCTACCCAGAGTCGCAGTGTGGCTTTTGTTCCAAGAAATCAATGGTAGACATGGTCTTCTCCCTCCACCAACTCCAAGAGAAGTGCAGAAAACAGCAGATGCCCCTGTATGCCACCTTCACAGAGCTCACCATGACGTTCAACCTCGTCAGCAGAGATGGCCTGTTCAAGATTCCCCCAAAGATAGGCTGCCCACCAAAGCTGCAGAGCATGATTGAGTCTTTTCACTCAGACATGAAGGGGACTGTGCAGTTCAACGGGAGTTCCTCCGACCCCTTCACCATCTACAGTGGCGTCAAACAAAGCTGCATCCTTCCTCCCACACTCTTTGGGATATTCTTCACCATTCTCCTAAAACATGCCTTTGGCACTGCAACTGAAGTTTACCTACGCACCAGGTCAGATGGCAGGCTGTTCAACCTTGCCCGCCTCAGAGCCAAAATGAAGGTTTGCAAAATGCTCATCAGAGACATGCTGTTTGCTGACAATGCAGCAATCGCAACACACACCCAAAAGGAGCTGCAGACACTGATGGACCACTTCTCACAGGCCTGCAAGGATTTTGGACTCACCATTAGCCTGAAAAAGACCAATGTCCTGGGGCAAGACACCGAATCACCACCTGCCATCACCATCGATGACTATGAGCTTTACATTGTCCAACACTTCACCTACCTTGGCTCTACCATAACAGACAACCTCTCCCTTGACACAGAAATAGACAGGAGGATTGGAAAGGCAGCTACAACACTCGCTCCCCTCACAACCAGAGCGTGGACAAACCCCAAGCTGTCAGTGAAGACTAAGATGACAATGTGTAATGCCTGTGTCATCAGCACACTGCTGTACGGCAGTGAGTCATGGACAACATATGCCAGACAGGAGAAGCGACTCAACACCTTCCATCTGCGAAGCATCCACCGCATCCTGGGCATATCCTGGCAGGACAGGGTAACCAACGAAGATGTCTTGAATCGCGTGGGACTTCCCAGCATATTCATACTCCTCAGACAGCGCAGACTGCGCTGGTTAGGCCATGTCCACCGCATGGATGATGGGCGCATCCCAAAGGACATCTTGTATGAGAAACTGGCATCTGGGAGGAGATCCACTGGTTGTCCCCAGCTCCAGTACAAAGATGTCGTTAAGAGAGCCATGAAGGCCACCGACATCAACACAGAGACCTGGGAGAGCCTAGCAGGTGACTGTGCAAAGTGGAAAAGGACCCTGAAGCAACACCTGAAATCAGGGAAGGAGAAAATGATGACCGCTGCTGCAGAAAAACGAGCACGCAGGAAAGAAAGCAGCAGCTCCAACAGACCAGAGACTGCACACAGATGTGACCTTTGCGACAGAGACTGCCACTCCCGTATTGGTCTATTTAGCCACAGACGACGCTGCTCCAGGCGAGCAGACAACAAGAACTAGGATGCTTCATCCATGGTCAACCCTGACCAACGGAGGCTTAAGATGAGATGAGATGAGATTCAACTTTATTGTCATTACACATGTATGAATACAAGGTAACGAAACGTGACTTGGCATTTGGGCACGCTCTGCAGAGCGCATCCAAGGCCAGGGCAGCCGCTAGGCGCCAGTCATGAAGAAGATCATGTTGATTTTCTTTGGGTTTTTCCCACAATCAGAGCTCTCAAGGCAGGATAAAGCAGACTGAACATGTTCTAAAAGCTGTCTGAAACAGTCTGTTTTCAGTCTGACATTAATAAGCCCATAATGTAGTCCATTAATTAAATTATCTTGCTATGTGTGCAAGATGATTTAAGTATGCATTTAACCCCTTGCACTCTGGTCAATTTCCCTAAAAACGCCTAAAAATAACGTACCCAAAGTAAATCAAAAGCTTCTTCAACTCTTTGCAGCATCTTCATGGGGTTGGTCTCATTTAAAAGAAAACACTTTCAATTTTTTGGCAAAACAGTCATAATCTCTCTAAGTGCTCCTGCCACTGAGTAACAGTCATCTAAACACACTGAACTTGAAGAAAATAAAGTTCGCCTGGGTGTTTTTTTGGATACAAATGCTTGCAAATAACACACAGCTGTCAGATCCGGGCTGGAAAATGCAATACAAATGTAGAACCAAGTGTTATCAAGCTGAGGTCAAAATTTTGTAACAATACCACAAAAAATGAATATATTACACAGCTTTTTTTGTCAGGTTGTTCCCAGGTGTTTTTGAACTGTGCCAAATTGTGCCAAATGGCACAGTTTGGAAAAAACGTCTGTAACTTTTGAATGATTCAATATAGAAGCTTCATCTTGGGCTCTAATGAAAGGTGACACTCAGGGCTGTGTGTGTGTGTGTGGGGGGGGGTTGTTTATTCATTCATGAATGAATGAATGAACAAACAAGCCCCCACACACAAAGAAGCATGCCACATAAAAAATGTGTGGCTTTTTTTTTTTTTTACAAGAAACAATAACCTACAGTGCAATAAAAATTATACTAAAATATCTGTAATGTAGAGAATAACAACCCCCCCCCCCCCGCTACAGAGGACGGACATCGTCCATCGCCACATGATGGACCGCGGGGACCGTGCGCCGCGGTCTACTACGCACAGTTGTACTAAAATATCTGCAATGGGGGGGCGTTCAAAGTCCGTCATGTGGCGATGACGCACAGTTGTAATTTACCGATCGGTCAAAAGTCATTTTGATTACGATTTGATTACAATGCGCTTCCATGATTGCGATTTTTCAAAACAAATAAGAACAGTAGTAAGAAAAAAAGACTGGCGAACGCGTGTGTGTCACCCAGCGGCTTACACAAAACAGATTTTACGCACGGGACGCATGCTTTCAATCGTCGAACTTCTCTGCTTCAATTGACTCGCTGTATTCGCAGCCGTTGGTAGGCGGGTCCTTCTTGCTAACAAATCTACCTATGGGTACAAATAAAGTAACCTGAACCTGAACCTGAACCTTGCTAGGTTTTCAGTCACTGGTTCTTCAAGGTTTCAGAAACCCAATTCAAGGCTCTTATTAGTCGAATGAGAGGTCAATCAAATCTAAACCAATCAAAGCACTTCTTTGGCTTTCTGTTCGCGGCTGTGTCTGTAGTGGAAGAACGGAAATGCAGCTTTTTTTTTTTTCAGTGCGCTCTGAGACGCACTAGGATGCAGAGACGTAACCGCCCGCGGTATCCCAGAGTGCAAGAGGTTAAAAGTAACGGGGAAGTTACTTTTCCAAGTAACTAAGATAAGATAAGATAAGCCTTTATTAGTCCCACAATGGGGAAATTCCAGGATTGCAACAGCACAGGGATAGCAACACTCAGAGCAACAATCTGAAGGCAAGAAAAAAACAACATCTAGTAAACATATGTCCATATTACTATAAATGTATATATATAGACACACAGTGCAGAGCATTATGGTTGGTTACGTTACGTTACTAGTTACGTTAATCATGCAGCAATTGGTAAAGTAACTCAATTACTTTTGAAAAGAAGTATCTAGTAACTGTAATTAGTTACTATTTTTTACTAGATGCAAATAAGAGTGGTTCCATTATTTGAGCAATCAGGGAACTAGCCATGATGTCTAATTTGCCATATCTCCCCTGTACAGCTCCAGTCATTCCAGATTCATGTGGACACGTGGAGAGGAGGAAAACTGTAACTCAAGCCTTCCAATGTGTCAGGCCGAGGCAGGGACTCTTCGGAACAGTGCCGCTGTTTAAATGATCCTTCCTTTCTGGGCAGCCAGTTTGGGTATCAATCTCTGTGAATATTCCATTATCATGACAGCTAATGTTACAGAGGACAGAACAATTACTCACAGCGGCCTGGAGTGCATTTCTGTAGCAGTGATCCTTATCTTGAACTGTCTCCCCCCTCTCAGCTCCTCTTCTACTGCTGCTATCACCTCCTCCCAGAATACAACACCCCTCTGCAAGCCCCCTCCATCCCCCGCCTGCCTTTCACCTGAAGGAAACACTGTAATCTCATTATTGGGGTAATTTAGAGGACAATGTCAGGACTCTGGGGAGTGAGTCTGTATCTGTGCAGGTGTAAGTGTGTATGTGTGTGTAAGATGTACTGTGCTTTACCTAAATGGAAATTATTTCTTGTCGGTGGTGGTAATTTCTGATACTGAATTAATGATTTATTGGTGAAATCATCTTGATGCCCAAATATGTTTCTATGATAGTGAAAGTTACATTAAAAAACATACTAAATAGCTACTATTTAATAAAGCTTTAAATAAAGTATAAAAATTAAACAAGAGCACTGTGCACAGTCCATAGCTGTTACCAACAGTGCATGAGTAGCAAATCTTAAACAAATAAAAAAAAAATAAATGACAAATTCAAGATTCAATATACTCAAGATCTGTAGCAAGCAGTTTAAGCAAACAATCTACAATTCAAAGTGGACCAAATTATAAGCTAAGCCTTTATTAGTCCTACAATGGGGAAATTCCAGGATTGCAGCAGCACAGGGACAGCAACACTCAGGGCAATAATTAAAAAGATAAGATAATAAGAACAAGCAAATATACACATGTACATATATATATATATATATATACACAAACACAGTGCGGGGGCATTTTAGCTAGATGGAATACACAGCATAACAGTCTATTAAGTTACCCCACTGAATATGAATATGTACCCATATAGTATTTCATATTTGAATCAGCAGTGTTATCATCCTCGGTAATGATTGATATTGCCTAGTTGTATAATGGAGGGGACCATTACTGAGCAATGTTGTTTTGCTTTGTGCATTCAAGACGACCTCTACGAGCAGCCCTGGTTAGGTTATAAAGTCTGACAGCCGTAGGTAGGAAGGACCTGCGGAATCTCTTGGTCGCACACCGAGGATGGTACAGCCTACTGCTAAATGAGCTCCTCAGTGCGTTCAGCATGTCCTGCATGGGGTGGGACTCGGACTGCAGCAGAGACGACAGCTTAGCCACCATCCTCCTCTCTCCTATCTCCTCTACTGAGTTGAGGCGATGGATCCACTCCAGTTCGCCTACCAGCATGGCATTGGGGTGGAGGATGTAGTGATCTTCCTCCTTCATCGTTCTCTATCCCACCTGGAGAAGCCTGGGAATGCGGTGAGGATCATGTTCTTTGACTTCTCCAGTGCTTTCAACACCATCCAACCGATGATCCTGAAGGACAAGCTGCTGTGAGTAGGGGTGGACCAGCACCTGTCATCATGGATCCTGGACTACCTCACTAACCGGCCACAGTTTGTGAGAACCCGAGATTGTGTGTCCGACACGATCATCGGTAGCACGGGGGCCCCCCAGGGAACGGTTTTGGCTCCCTTCCTGTTCACCCTTTATACTGCGGACTTCTCACACAACACAACACACTGCCATCTACAGAAGTTCTCTGACGACTCTGCGATCGTCGGCCTCATCTCCAATGGAGATGAAGCTGAGTACAGAGGACTTATCCGGGACTTCGTGGACCGGTGCCATCGGAACTGCCTCCAGATCAACGCGAGAAAAACTAAGGAGCTGGTGGTGGACTGCCGCAGGCAAGGACAACCCCTCACAGCACCAGTAAACATACAGGGAACAGACATTGAGATGGTGACATCCTACAAGTACCTTGGTGTTCATCTGAACAATAAACTAGACTGGTCACACAATACTGACGCACTCTACAAGAAGGGACAGCGCAGGCTGTTCCTACTGAGGAGACTCAGGTCTTTTGGTGTACGAGGGGTGCTGCTGAAGACATTCTAAGACACAGTGGTGGCATCAGCCATCACTTTTGGAGTGGTCTGCTGGGGCAACGGCATTACAGCAGCCGATAGTAAGAGACTGAACAAACTGATCAAGAAAGCTAGCTCTGTCTTGGGGCAACGCCTTGACCCAGTGGAGGAGATAGGGGAGAGAAGGATGGTGGCTAAACTGTCATCTCTGCTGGAGTCCGAGTCCCACTCTATGCAGGACATACTGAATGCAGTGAGGACCTCATTTAGCAGTAGACTACATCATCCTAGGTGCGCAACCGAGAGGTTTCACAGGTCCTTCCTACCTACGGCTGTCAGACTGTATAACCTAAGCAGGGCTGCTCGCAGAGATAGCAAAAAAACGTGACGACCTAGTAGTATTGAATGCAAAAGACGCAACAGACTTTACACAAATGGTCCCCTCCAGTATACAACTAGGACAATATCAGTCGCTATGGAGGGTGACAATATGTATGGGTACATATTCATACTATGTAGGATAACTAAGTAAACGGTTATGCTGTTTATTCCATTTTGCTACAATGCTCCACACTTTGTATATATATTTATATATTTATGTGTACGTATGTATATCCACTGCTCTTATTTATATTTTTCGTATCTTCTTAATTATTGCTCTGAGTGTTGCCATCCCTGTGCTGTTACAATCCTGGAATTTCCCCATTGTGGGACTAATAAAGGCTTATCTTATCTTAAACAGTCACAAAAAAGAAGACAATATGAATATATTTAGTGGGTATCCATGGTCACCTGTCAGTTGAAAGCAGATCATATTCGACTCAACAAGTACATATTTTATGTCCAAAATGCAAATCTCATCCCTTATAGTTACAGTATCTCACAAAAGTGAGTACACCCCTCACATTTGTGTTAATATTTTATATCTTTTCACGGGAAAACACTGAAGATATGACACTTTGACACAATGTAAAGTAGTCATCGTACAGCTTGTGTAACAGTGTAAATTTGCTGTCCCCTCAAAATAACTCAACCCACAGCCATTAATATCTAAACCGCTGGTAACAAAAGTGAGTACACCTTTAAGTGAAAATGTCCAAATTGTGCCCAATTAGCCATTTTCTCTCCCTGGTGTCGTGACTCGTTAGTGTTACAAGGTTACAAAAAAAAAAAAAAAAAAGTCTCAGGTGTGAATGGGGAGCAGGTGTGTTAAATTTGGTGTTATCGCTCTCACACTCTCTCATACTGGTCACTGGAAGTTCAACATGGCACCTCATGAAAAAGAACTCTGAGGATCTGAAAAAAAGAATTGTTGCTCTACATAAAGATGGCCAAAGCTATAAGAAGATTGCCAACATCCTGAAACTGAGCTGCAGCACGGTGGCCAAGACCATACAGCAGTTTAACAAGACAGGTTCCACTCAGAACAGGCCTCGCCATGGTTGACCAAAGAAGTTGAGTGCACATGCTCAGCGTCATATCCAGAGGATGTCTTTTGACAATAGACATATGAGTGGTGCCAGCATTGCTGCAGAGGTTGAAGGGGTGGGGGGTTAGCCTGTCAGTGCTCAGACCATACACCACACACTGCATCAAATTGGTCTGCATGGCTGTCGTCCCAGAAGGAAGCCCCTTTTAAAGATGATGCACAAGAAAGCTCACGAACAGTTTGCTGAAGACAAGCAGACTAAGGACATGGATTACTGGAACCATGTCCTGTAGTCTGATGAGACCAAGATAAACTTATTTGGTTCGGATGGTGCCAAGCGTATGTGGCGGCAACCAGGTGAGGAGTACAAAGACAAGTGTGTCTTGCCTACAGTCAAGCGTGGTGGTGGGAGTGTCACGGTTTGGAGCTGCATGAGTGCTGCCGGCACTGGGGAGCTACAGTTCATTGAGGGAACCATGAATGCCAACATGTACTGTGACATACTGAAGAAGAGCATGATCCCCTCCCTTTAGAAACTGGGCCGCAGGGCAGTATTCCAACATGATAACCACCCCAAACACACCTCCAAGACGACCACTGTCTTGCTAAAGAAACTCAGGGTAAAGGTGATGGACTGGCCAAGCATGTCTCCAGACCTAAACCCTATTGAGCATCTGTGGGGCATCCACAAATGGAAGGTGGAGGAGTGCAAGGGCTCTAACACCATGATGTTGTCATGGAAGAGGGTTTCAATGGCAACCTGTGAAGCTCTAGTGAACTCCATGCCCAAGAGAGTTAAAGCAGTGCTGGAAAATAATGGTGGCCACACAAAATATTGACACTTTGGGCACAATTTGGACATTTTCACTTAGGGGTGTCCTCACTTTTGTTGCCAGCGGATTAGACATTAATGGCTGTGTGCTGAGTTATTTTGAAGGGATACCAAATTTACACTGTTATACAAGCTGTACACTGACTACTTTACATTGTATCTAAATTACATACAGTATGTTCAGTGTTGTCCCATGAAAAGGTATAATAAATATTTACAAAAATGTGAGGGGTGTACTCACTTTTGTGAGATACTACACACACACACACACACATATATAAAACAATAATTACAATCCATGTACATCTTTTCAAAAGCCATACATCATATGCACATACGGGGGGGGGGGGGGCTGAAAACTTTATCGGCTGAAAAGTTCATAGTGGTCAAATCTGACCAAATGTGGTTTATTTTTCAACATAATCTCCCCTTTGGTCCACACAGTTTTTCCATCGGTCTTGCAGTGCTTGGACTTCTGTGGTTGAAAAATAAACCATATTTGATCAAATTTGACCACTATGAACTGTTCAGCCCCCCTCGTAGGGTACTTATCTGCTTGTACATGAGTAACCGCTATGTACATTCAAGCATAATGAAAGATTCCCATTAAATGTGGATAGTCAGACAGACAATAGACACCACGTCAATACATTAGCTCCTTTCAGCAAAAAAGCTAACAATGTTGTCTATACTCTGACAGCATAAATTGTTCAATTTCACTCATCTACAGAAAACAATGTCAAGTATTTTTCTAATGCTTTGACTGTACGGACTGGAAGATGTTCATAATGGCCTGCGGGGATGATTTGGACTCTCTGGCTGAGCTCACATGCTCATACATGGCTTACTGTCAAAATAAGATTGTTCCACGTAAACGTGTCAAAATATATCCCAACAACAAACCATGGGTTACTAAATCAGTTAAATCCTGCTTACAGAGGAAAGCACTTGCCTTTAAACAGGGGTCTGTTTCTGAGCTACAGGTTGCCACTAAGGAGCTGAAGGCCGAAATTTTAAGAGCAAAACAGAATTATAAATCAGAGTTGGAAAGCAAGATGGCAGCAAATAAACTTGGTTCAGCCTGGGCCAGTATGAAAACTATTGCAGGCCTTCAGAGCACAGAGCGCAGTAATCATGTGTTTTTAGATGGTTTTAGTTCAGACACAGAGCTGGCTAATGCTCTTAATTGTTTTTATGGTCGTTTTGACTCCTTTGATTTTAGCACAGAAATCCAAGATTTGAAACAGAAACTCAAAGACAATCAGCACTTTAATATTGAGATGCAGGATGTTAAAAGGGAGTTCTGCGCTGTAAAAGTGAACAAAAGTCAGGGCCCTGATAATATATGTGGGCGCCTGGTAAAGTCCTGTGCACATGAACTGAGTCCTATATTTCATTACATTTTCAATAAGTCCTTACAGACACAACATGTGCCGAAGATCTGGAAAGATGCCGTGGTTGTTCCCGTTCCAAAATCCAGCTGTCCTAAAACGGTAAATGACTTTAGACCAGTTGCTTGAACTTCAATTTTAATGAAAATTTTTGAAAAACTGGTCAGATGTGAGGTCCTAAGGCAGACTGAACATGCATTGGATCCTCTGCAGTTTGCCTATAGGCCTCACAGAGGAGTGGAGGATGCCACTGTCACTCTGTTTAACATGCTTTTTAAACATCTGGATTTTAATGGGACACACGCCAGGCTTTTATTTGTGGACTTTTCTTCTGCCTTTAATACAATCCAACCTCATATTTTAGTTAAAAGGCTCCTGCAACAATTTGATTTGAGCAATAATCTGGTGGGTTGGATTCTGGATTTCTTAACCAACAGGACGCAGAGAGTAAGGGTCAATGGCACATTGTCTGACCTAAAGTGCTCTTCTACTGGCTCTCCTCAAGGGTGTGTGTTGTCACCACTACTCTTCATCCTGTACACAAACATGTGTCGGAGCAGACATGACAACAGACACATTATAAAGTATGCTGATGACTCAGTCATTGTCAGTCTCCTCCAGGATGGTGAGAGTGGCCACGGCCCAGTAGTTGATGACTTTGTTCACTGGTGTGAGGATTCCTACCTGCAGCTGAATACAACAAAAACGAAAGATATGATTATTGACTTTAGGAGGAAAACTCCCAGGCACAAAGTCACCATACTAAAAGGCCAGACCACCGAATGTGTACAATCGTACAAATATCTTGGGACGATTATTGATAGTAAATTAAACTTTGAAGTGAACTGTGAAAGGGTGTGCAAAAAGGGTCAGCAAAATTTGCATTGTTTGAGGAAACTTGCACGCTTCCAAATTGACCGAACCATAATGACTATGTTTTATCGGGCTTTTATTGAATCTGTTTTATCCTTTTCTTTAATGTCATGGTTTGGTCAGATAAAACTGAAACAGGGGAAATCCTTGGATCAGGTAGTTAGATGGTCCAGTCGTTTGCTTGGTGAGTCACAGCTGAGCCTGACATCCCTGTACACCAGACAAGTACAGAGGATGGCCGACTCGATTTTAAATGATGACTCCCACCCTTTGCACTGCAACTTTCAGCTTCTTCCCTCCAGACGGAGGTTTGCTGTCCCAAAAAGCAAAACCCAGCGCTACAAAAACAGCTTTGCCCCTGCTGCTGTCAAAGAGTTGAACAAGCTATAAAAATTATATTGTACATATTTTATATTTACCTATTTTGTAAGATGTGTGCCTGTGTTTGTGTCTATGTTGAATGTAATTAGTGGCTTGTAAATATGGATGTCACCAGACTGCAAAACAAATCTACCTACGGGTACAAATAAAGTAACCTGAACCTGAACCTGAACCTAATCCATCAACATCAGCCATTAAAGAAACTAAACATTATCTATTAACCTCTTGCACTCCGGTGTACCGCAGGCGGGCACGTCTCTGCATCCTAGAGTGCACAAGGGCGCTGCGTCCTAGAGCGCACTGAAAAAAAAAGCAGCATTTCCGTTCTTCCACTACAGACACAGCCGCGAACAGAAAGCCAAAGGAGTGCTTTGATTGGTTTAGATGTGATTGACCTCTCATTCGACTAATAAGAGCCTTGAATAGGGTTTCTGAAACCTTGAAGAACCAATGACTGAAAACCTAGCAAGAAGGACCTGCCTACCAGCGGCTGCGAATACAGCCAGCCAATTGAAGCACAGAAGTTTGAAAGCTGTTTTGTGTAAGGCTGGGTGACCAGTGACACACAGGCGCCTGTGAGTTCGCCAAAACCGCAATCATGGAAACGCAAAACCGCAATAATGGAATTATGGTTTGACCGGGTTGCATGACCAGAACCACGAGTCCGTAACAAGCGGACCAGCGTCATGTTCGTCTGACAATGAGGAAGAGAAGTTCGCCAGCTACGCTGCTGTTGTGGACAGGTAAATGTTATAAGCTAAATTATTCTTTATCCCTGAAAATTGTAATCCAAATGACTTTTGACCGATCATGTTGCGAACGCCCTCCCCCCCCAACTCGTCTGTAGCGGATTGCAGATATATTGCAGATATTTTAGTCCAACTGTGCATAGTAGACCGCGGCGCACCGTCACCGCTTTCCGTCATGTAGCGATGGGCGATGTCCGTCCTCTGTAGCGCGGGGGGGGGGGGGTGTTATCTTCTACATTTCAAATATTTTAGTATAATTTTTTGTGCACTGTAGGTTATTTTTTCTTGTAAAAAAAAAAAAAGCCACACATTTTTTACGTGGCACACTTCTTTGTGTGTGGGGGCTTGTTTGTTCATTCATTCATGAATGAATGAACAACCCCCCCCCCACACACACACACACACACAGCCCTTCACCTTTCATTAGAGCCCAAGATGAAGCTTCTATATTGAATCATTCAAAAGTTAGACGTTTTTCCAAACTGTGCCATTTGGCACAATTTGGCACAGTTCAAAAACGCCTGGGAACAACCTAAGAAAAAAGCTGTGTAATATATTCATTTTTTGTGGTATTGTTACAAAATTTTGACCTCAGCTGGATAACACTTGGTTCTACATTTCTGTTGCATTTTCCAGCCAGTATCTCAAGCTGTGTGTTATTTGCAAGCATTTGTATCCAAAAAAACACCCAGGCGAAATTTATTTTCTTCAAGTTCAGTATGTTTAGATGACTGTTACTCAGTGGCAGGAGCACTTAGAGAGATTATGACTGTTTTGCCAAAAAATTCAAAGTGTTTTCTTTTAAATGAGACCAACCCCATGAAGATGCTGCAAAGGGTTGAAGAACAGCTTTTGATTTACTTTGGGTACGTTATTTTTTGGCGTTTTTAGAGAAATTGACCAGAGTGCAAGGGGTTAAGGAAGTGACTGTGAAGGAAGGAAGTCACAAGATTTTTTCATTTAAACTTTGGCGACCAAGTGGAAACAGGAGATGGATGCTCCTGCCCAACCAACAGGAGCCAATTTAATTACAATCTTGATATTAACATCAGGAGGAAAGGATGGACACAGAAGAGGCCAGATGAAAAAGCATGCAGATACAAAGAAATGAGACTCGAAAAGTACATCTAACATTTACAGCAGATTTACAGAGACCCAAGGGCAGAGTCTGTGTGCAGCTCTGCATTTATTCGTGTGCACATACTCGTGTGTAAAAGGGGTGATGGAAATAAAATATCTTCCTTTAGCTGAATCTTCACTGCTGGCAAACCTGCTATGCAGGCCGCATGCCAACACACACTCTTACAGAGAGTCAGTGGTCTGTAAAATTAAAATGTTCTCTTTCTTCAGCAAACCCTGTTTTTTTGCTTATATGGCACTGTCTTACATAAAGGTAATAATAGCTGTCATAATGGCTCCCAACTCAAAAATGCCTTTTAGAGGCAGGGGTGTGATGGTGGTTGCAGGTAGACATGGGGAAAGGAAAGGAGTTGGTAGGGTGAAACGAACTGAGAACCCACCACTGGAAAACTGGACGCGCACAGCACTTGAAATTGTACTAAGGATTCTTATTAAAAATGTGCTGTTGGGAGGGTTCATCTGCATGTTTGGGTGTGACGGTAGGCCTTGGGCTGCTGCTGCTCCGGAGGAGAAGGGGCGAGGGGTGAATGAGTCGGACCGCAGGTGTAAATTATGTACATTATGGTGGAGTGGCTGACAGCAGCTCTATTGAAGTCAATCAGCTGAAACAAATAAAAGGTAGCTGGAGGTCATGTAAACCTCTATTCCACAATACTCTGCTGCACACAGAAGGGAAGATGACCTGTCGACTTTCTCAGCTCTAAGGCCAAACAGCTTGACATCCGAGATAATGGTTATAGGCAGGGTTTGACATTAAATTTTGTAGTTTTCCAAAGTTGTTTGCCACTCTGCATTTTCAAAAAGTGAAGGTTGATAAGATAAGCCTTTATTAGTCTCACAATGGGGAAATTCCAGGATTGCAGCAGCAAAGGGATAGCAGCACTCAGAGCAATAGTAAATAAGATAATTTAAGAACTGGTTAGCCAAAGCAGTAAATGAATATAGATAAGTAAGTATAGTTGGGAAATCACATTTTGTTTGATTAAAGTGGATCATATTTTTTCTTAGTAAAAATTAGCTGATTAAAAATACACTGAGTCAACAGTATATGCAAGTCCCGATGGGAGTTGCAGGTTTGTAGTTTCATGGTTCAAAAGCTCTGAGGGATTGTAAAAAATTTCTTTATTTAATATTACACTTTGTTCCTGATATGATATTCTTCTACAAAGCATATCATGTTTGGATGCTGTGAAGTCTGGCCCCGAAGGTCAGACTCACAGACACCAAGGCTCCACTTTAAGATAAGATAAGATAAGATAAGCCTTTATTAGTCCCACAACGGGGAAATTCCAGGATTGCAACAGCACAGGGATAGCAACACTCAGAGCAACAATCAGAAGGCAAGAAAAAAAACAAGCAAGCAAGAGCAGCTAATAAACATATGTACGTATTACTATAAAATATATATATATACACACACACACAGACACACAGTGCAGAGCATTGTAGCTGGATGGAATAAATATATGAATATATGAACACACAGTGCAGAGCATTGTAGCTAGATGGAATAAATATGTAAATATATAAACACCCACAGTACGGAGCATTGCAGCTAGGTGGAATAAATATGCAAGTATATAAACACACACAGTGCGGAGCAATGTAGCTAGATGGAATAATATGTAGATATATAAATATATAAACACACCCAGTGCTGAGCATTGTAGCTAGATGGAATAAATATGCAAATATATAAACACACACAGTGCAGAGCATTGTTGCTAGATGGAATGAAACAGCATAACCGTCTACTTAGTTATCCTACATGGTATGATTATGTGCCCATACATATTCTCACCCTCCATAGCGACCGGTATGTTCCTAGTTGTATGCCGGAGGGGACCATTGTGTAAGTCTATTGCATCTTTTGCATTCAAAAAACTATTAGTTTGTTACGTCTTTTTGCTATCTCTGCGAGCAGCCCTGCTTAGGTTGTACAGTCTGACAGCCGTTGGTAGGAAGGACCTACGAAACCTCTCGGTTGTGCACCTGGGATGATGTAGTCTGCTGCTAAATGAGCTCCTCAGTGCATTCAGTATGTCCTGCATAGGGTGGAACTTGGACTCCAGCAGAGATGACAGTTTAGCCACCGTCCTTCTCTCTCCTATCTCCTCCATCGGATCAAGGCGCTGCCCCAGGACAGAGCTAGCTTTCTTAATCAGTTTGTTCAGTCTCTTCCTATCGGCTGCAGTAATGCCACTGCCCCAGCAGACCACTCCAAAAGTGATGGCTGATGCCACCACCGTGTCATAGAATGACTTCAGCAGCGCCCCTTGTACACCAAAAGACCTGAGTCTCCTCAGCAGGAACAGCCTGCGCTGTCCCTTCTTGTAGAGTGCATCAGTATTGTGTGACCAGTCTAGTTTATTGTTCAGATGAATACCCAGGTACTTATAGGATGTCACCATCTCGACGTCTGTTCCCTGTATATTTACTGGTACTGTGAGGGGCTGCCCATGCCTGCGGCAGTCCACCACCAGCTCCTTAGTTTTCCTCGCGTTGATCTGGAGGCAGTTCCGATGGCACCAGTCCACGAAGTCCTGGATAAGCCCTCTGTACTCAGCTTCATCTCCATTGGAGATGAGGCCAACGATCGCAGAGTCATCAGAGAACTTCTGTAGATGGCAGTGTGTTGTGTTGTGTGAGAAGTCCGCAGTATAAAGAGTGAACAGGAAGGGAGCCAGCACCGTTCCCTGGGGGGCCCCCGTGCTACTGATGATCGTGTCGGACACACAGTCCCGGGTTCTCACAAACTGAGGCCGGTTCGTGAGGTAGTCCAGGATCCATGATGACAGGTGCTGGTCCACCCCTGCGCGCAGCAGCTTGTCCTTCAGGATCATCGGTTGGATGGTGTTGAAAGCACTGGAGAAGTCAAAGAACATGATCCTCACCATATTCCCGGGCTTCTCCAGGTGGGACAGAGAACGGTGAAGGAGGAAGATCACCGCATCCTCCACCCCAATGCCATGCTGGTAGGCGAACTGGAGTGGATCCATCGCTGGTTCCACCAGGGGGCGGAGATGAGCAAGGAGCAGTCTCTCCAGGGTCTTCATCAAGTGGGACGTCAAGGCCACCGGTCTGTAGCTGTTCAGGTCTTTGGGGTGGGAAGTTTTTGGTACAGGTACCACACAAGATGTTTTCCACAGCTGTGGTACCCTCCCCAGTTTCAGGCTCATGTTGAAGATATACGTCACAATCCCACACAGCTGGTCTGCACAGGACTTGAGGAGCTTTGCGCTGATGCCGTCCGGTCCCGGCGCCTTCCTCGCCTTGATCTTCCTCAGCTCCGTCCTCACCTGGGTCCTGGTCAGGGTCAGGATGGGGGGCTGTGTGTTGGGAGTGGGGGGGTGTTGGTGGAGTGGGGAGTGGGTAGCAGGACTTGATTTCTTTAGAGGCAGCAGTGGTTGTTGTGCAGTCAGGGGGGAGGGCGGTTGGTCAAATCTATTGAAAAACAGATTCAGGTTGTTCGCCCACTCCCTGCCCCCTGTGGCCTGGGGGGAGGTATTCTGGAGCCCCGAGATGGTTTTGAGGTTTCTCCAGACCCCGCTGATGTCGCTCTGTTGCAGCTTGTCCTCCATCTTCTTCCTGAAGCTGTCCTTGCCTTCTCTGATCTTTCTCCTCAGCTCCCTCTGTACGGACTTCAGCATCTCCCTGTTCCCTGACCTGAAGATCCTCTTCTTCTCTCTCAGAAGTGTTTTTATCTCAGGGTTGATCCAGGGTTTGTTGTTTGAGTGACGCCGTATGGTCTTGGTGGGAACGGATTTGTCCACACAGAAGCTGAGGTAGCCCGTGAAGGTGTGAATGAGGCCATCGATGTCCTCACCATGTGGATCGCAGAGCTGCTTCCAGGCGGTGGCTTCAAAACAGCCCTTTAGGGTGTCCATTGTCTCCTCAGACCATAACTCCACAGTGTGCATGGCCGGAGGTTGTCTGTGCACTAGGGGTTTGTACACCGGCCGGAGATGAACCAAGTTGTGATCCGATCTCCCGAGTGGGGGGAGTTGTGATGAGGTGTACGCCTCCTTAGTGTTTGCGTAGAATAAATCCAGTGTTTTATTGTCTCTAGTGTGGCATGTGACATACTGGGTGAACGTGGGTAGAATGGGAGACAGTGAAACATGGTTGAAATCGCCTGAGATGAGGAGAAGAGCATCTGGGTGTTCTGTCTGCAGCCTGCTGGTTACTGAATGGATGACGTCACGTGCTGTCCCAGCGTTTGCCGTCGGATTTGCATAAACAACAATGCAGATCACGTGTGAGTGTTCTCTCGGGAGATATGTAGGCCTCATGCTAACAGCTAGCAACTCAATGTCTTTGCTGCAGTTGCACAGAACGCTCTGAATACTGCTGACTCAGCATTCTATGCTTGTCCGTTTTGGTTTTACTGCAATAAACTCTGCACTCTGCACTGAGACTCTGAGAATCTTCCTGTGGCACTGCCTGCATGTAGTGTTACATGACTTTTCCCTTTTTGCCCAAAATGAACAATAAATATACTGAAAGGCATCTTTGGACTACAGCTATTTTATTAATCCATCAGATCAATGAGGGACATTTATTAAAGGGCTGAAACAATTAGTCGACGTTGTCGATAAACGTCGACAATAAAAATTTGTCGACACAGATTTTTATTGTCAACAAATCGTTTAATTACAAAGTTTATAAGCATGCCAGAAATGTTCAGTTGTAACTGCATTGCAGGACTGGAACTGCTGTGGGCAGTAGCGCCTCTGTTGTCCAGCATACATGAACAATTTCCAGCAAAGATGAAGACGAGCATGGCATGGCGAAGCAAAACAAAAAAACATGTCAACATATCAACAGACACAAACTTTCTGCAGGATGGGAGCATTTCACAGAAAACAAAATGAAACCTTTCCTATCATGGCAGCACCACAGTGATGCATGAGCATCTGAAACGACAGCAGCCGGGAGCCGCGACATTAACGTCTGCTTCTGCTTGGTAAGTGTGTGAGTAAAGAAAGTTAGCGCCACTTGTTTTCAATGGCCAACTGTTTCAAGCTTGAGAAAAAGGACAATCCTGTTAGTATGTGCTGTTGATGTTAGCTTAGCTGTTTGACAATCAGCTCTCTGGTTGCTGAGGACTGAGCTGTTAAAGTCATGGCTAACGTGTTGAATGCAGTAAATGAATAACAGGAGTGGCTATCTCTTTTTCAGCTCCATTAAAATTAGCCCTCATTCTGAATATTAGTGCATCTGAATTATTATATCCTAATTCGTAATTTAACAAATAAAAACCTACACCCATAATCATCAAAATTAAATCAAACAGCTTGAACTCTCACTCTTAAGTGCAGTGAACACTGACTATGAAGGTTTACCGTTCTGAATTATATTGTTAAAAAAATGCACTTCCAGAAAACGTCCACCTAATGTTAGTCTGTGGGTTGGAGCAGATCAGTGATTCAGTTGTAAGATATTAAATCAATGGTTTAATTGACATTAGGCATTATGCTGTCTGTGATAAACATATACAACCTTAAACTGGTGATAATACAGCTTTCTTGTTTTTTGGATTTAGATCTGGAAACTGCTTATAAAATGTTATATTAAAGCAGGGACTGACAACAAGGTGACTTTCACAGGTGTGCAGGCTTAAACAGCGGGTGAGGTAAAATATGCACTAGAGCCCCAACAGGAAGCAGAGATGGTGGACATGAGAAATAATCACAATTCGACGATTAATCGAAAAAATAGTTGTTAGATTAGTTGACTACCAAAATAATCGTTTGTTGCAGCCCTAATTTATTAGTAAAGTTAAAATGCAGGGCAGGATCTCCAAGTTTGTGGCTATGGAGTGTGATGGAAATACTTATGCTTATGCATTTATTTTAATGTTTGTTTGTGTTATCACAATTGTGTGATGCACAAAGTGGAGCTCATTATCTGTACTCCCTACAAACACAAATATCCTCTGTTCTGACCAGTTTAAACTGATGTAAGAATAAGTATAAGTAACAAAGCCACAAGAGAGTCTGTTTGTTCCTGATTATCTGTTCTTTCCGTTATAAAAGCCATGCATACGTCACTGAGATTTGGGCTTCGCTCTCTGACTGCTACTTGTCTGAATGTGAAATCTCTCTGCAGAGATGTTAAACCCAACAGACAATTCTGGTGCAATGAGTCTTTATTTCAGTACTCATCATATCAAAGAGAGTCAAATTTCAATGACAGGAGGTACCGAACAGTACTTTTGCCCATGTCTCTCTAAACAAAAAAAGACCATTATTGATGGAAAACCCAATCCAGCCTCATTAAACAACCCCGAGGTCACAAAAAGCTTTCAACTTTCTATGTACACACATGTATACTGAGAGGCATTAAAAATGCAAGATACAAAGAACAAGAGCACTCTGAGGCAAGCACAATATCCCCCGCCTCCGTTTTCTTTGAAGATCACAATACTTAATAACAGAGCAGTTTTCAAGTTTTCAATATACACTACTCACAAAAAGTTAGGGATATTTGGCTTTCTGGTGAAATTTCAGGATGCACCTAAAATGCACTATGACCTTTACAGGTGAACATAATTTGACCTTCTCTGACCTTTTGAATGCGCATTTCCAACTGTTCAATGTTTCAGTGCTTTTTGCATAACTTGCTGTTCTCTAACAAGGTGCTTAATGGCAAAATTCACAACAGGTGTTTGATCTATGAATCGACCAGCAAATATTCTGGTACAATTAGAATTGGTATTTAAACTGTCTTCATCATGCTGTTCACATTTTAACATGAGACTAAGATGACGCCCAACAATTGATCAACAGTACCTCGCCAATGCGAGGTTTCAAAGAGGATGTTTTCAGAGCGAAGTGGCCACTGAGCTTAGAGTGTCACAGAGTGTCATCAGCAGGTTGCAACACAGATACAGAGAGACTGGAAAAGTCAAAGAAAGGCGTAGAAGTGGACGTCCTTTGGCCACATTCCATGCTGATGACCGCTTCATTGTGAACAGTGCCTTGTGGAACCAGTTGATGAATGCCACTCAACTCCAGGTACATTTAAGGGAGGTGAGAGGCACCCAAGTGTCATGTCAGACCATTCAAAACCTTTTACATCAGCGTGGTCTGGGTACTAGATGACCTACAAGGGTACCTGACCACACCATCAGGCACAGTTGTCATCGTCTTGCATGGGCCAGGGAGCATTAACGCCGGACAAGGGACCAGTGAGCCTCAGTGCCATTTTCTGATGAAAGTCGATTCATGTTGAGCAGAAATGATGGCCTCCAACGATGTTGGAGACGTCAAGAAGAGCGCTATGCATCAGCCACTGTTGTCACCAGACAAGCCTTTGGTGGTGGTGGTGTTACAATCTGGGCAGGTGTGTCTAGTCAATACAGAACTGCCCTACATCTTGTGAATGGTACAGTGACAAGCCGATACTAAAATTGCAGCTGAGAATTAATTGGTAAATTCCCCAAGGAATTTACCAATTAATTCATTAAAAATCCTTCAATGTGATTTATGATGAAAATTGGAGACCTCTCTCATCTTTTAAGTGGGAGAACTTGCACAATTGGTGGCTGACTAAATACTTTTTTGCCCCACTGTACATCTTTAGAGGTAAAATCATTACTACATCTTATCAATGAGCTTTAAAGCTGTGAATCTCCGGTCTGAACAAGGATCAACGTGCCCACCCACCCCATAAATGAAAGATATGTGTCTGAAGAGACAAGTGTGTGTGTGTGTGTGTGTGTCAAGACGCGCAGCACACAGACAGGTAGGAGTTAGGCACAGAAAGAGAGAATATTGTCCGTAATTTTTTTTTAGAAAACACAGACTCCGATATACAATACAGAGTGACAGAATAAATTATTTTTTCCCTCTCCGCTCGGTACCAAGTGGTTGGGGACCGCAGGGAGTTTTCAAATTAAGGTGTTGCCAATAATTTCCAAATCGCTACTCTTTAACATGCATTCAGTGCAATTTAGCTGTTGTAATGGATATTGTGTTAAAGTCTGTATTTGCTGTTGCACAAGAGATTTTCTGTATAGAAGTTTCTGCTTAATTTACAAATCACTGTTTAATAGGAAATTTTTGACAATCCTGTGTTTTTCTTATATTGTTATATAGAATATCACTGCCAACAACTTTTAGTACAAAAAACCTCTCAAAACATTGCAACTTTTATCGCAACTTTATTAAAAAGCTCCGGCGTATTCAGGCTTTTTAAGCCGCAACAACTGAAAGGGTTAATGGAAAGTTAGTTAATTCTGTAGGTAATCTCCCGTCATGCTCTACACAGATTCCATACATATTCTGTTTGCATGCTTATGAACAAATATGTGGTATATGTGTGGAGCTCTCTCTCTCTCTCTTTTTATAGTCAGGTCTATCACATTAGTTACACACCCAAACCAACATCCTCACACACACTTTTGATAGTACATTTTAGGAGATTGGTAACGTGAATAGCGGATGGCCTGTTCACGTCAGAGTTAAACTGGCCAATCAGACGGTCGCGTACAAGCCCATCCTATTGTGCGGGGGGTTGGTCCGACCCGCCAACCCAAGAAGATAAATGTATCTCGCATCCGGAAGTCGTGGTCAGTGTGGCAATGCTCCAGAGGGCGCTGCGTCATGCTGCACCCAGCATTGCTTGCTTTACTTGTGACTTCTAAATAAATGTTCCATCTTTAAATTGACGAAATCTTGTTCTTGGGTCTTTCAATCAAAGAATCGGGTATTTTTCTAACAAATTGGTGCCGGTGACCCGGATTGAACTATTCCGAGGAGAGCCTGAACACAACAGATGGGAAGGACCCTTTTCAGATGACCGTGGCAGCGCCTGAACAAAAAAAAGGTAAGCAGAAAACCTTTTGTATACAAAATTTCTGCTGTTTGGCCATTCTAATTTACAGTTGTCTGATAAAGGGGTATATCTGATCTCCAAATTTTATCACTTGGTTGGGAGTCACATGTAAAGCCTAAACAAACAGTCAAATAGTTTGAAAAGTTAAAAGGGAAATGCATATGTTCTATTTTCAGTCTGAGGTAGAACGATTGCGATCATAGACATACAATTGACGGGTGTATGGTCTATCAAATAAAATATTTTGGAGTCAGTCTGAGCCAAAATGACGAGACTTAGGAGCCAGGGTGACTAATAATCACCCAGGTACGTCTCCTCAAATGAAAAGAGCCAGGTTTTAGTAACCTGATGCCGGGGGGAGCCACTGAAAGTGTTCAACCTGATGCCGCTGTGGTGCGAGGCCACGATCGTTTAACCTGCTGAACACACAGCACCGCTTGTACTCGGGGCTGGAAGGAGCCCCCAGTGAAAGTGTCCTCTGTGTATCAGAGTTAGTCACAGCACCGCTTGTAATGGGGACCTGCCGAAGCCTCATTGAAAGTGTCCTATGTCTGACAAAAGTTAAACGGATCGGTGAGGTTTTGGGATGCAGTCTGTACCCAGAACTTAATAAGACATAGGAGGCAACGGCCGTGCCTGTCTTCCAAATTAAGAGAACCAGGATTAGCCTGTTGCCGGGAGGGAATTAAGTGTCCGACCCGATGCCGTTAAGGAACGATGCCACGTAGGCCAGTATTTCGGAGCAGTCTGTTCTGAAATAATTACGAGACCTAGTGAACAGCGGGATCGCCGATGTTCGTCTTCCAAATTAAAGGACCGGGATTAGCCTGGGGGCCAGTAATTTTGGTTGCAGTCTGTGCCAGAATAAGAGACTTAGGGAACAGCGGAATCAACCGTGTTCATCTCCCAAATTAGAGGCACCAGGGTTAGCCTAGGGACGGTACTGAAAATAATAACTTACAGAATAGCATAAGAATCTTTTTACCAACAATAGTGAGTGCATTCATAAGCATAAAAAAAATAACTTACAGTAAGTATAAAAGTAGACTGTGCAAACTCTGTGTTAATTCTGTGTCCTGAGGATTTGTTTTGTATTGTCCGCATTCAGCATGCTAATGTCTGTGTAATTTTGTGTCTTTAGTGGATAAATGTGTGGTTTGAGAAATACCAGGAGTTGGAAATATCTATTAAACTTTTCACATAGTATGATTTAACTAATGGCGCGCTCCGGACCACGTGGCCAGAACAAAGGCGAGTGTGTGTTTTTCCACAAACAAGGGAGGTAATTAGATTGGTAAAACAGATTACTGTGAGGCGATTATTTGAGGTAACAGTATTAAAATGAAGCGCTAAATTAAAGTTGTAAGGTTATTCTGGCATGTGTACAACTGGGGTTAGGGAGGCAGCGCTCCATTTCCTTAAAAAAAAAAAAAGAGAGCAACGTCGTGGTTTGTGAACAATAGGCTCAGGAGCCATCTTGCGCGTGTTGCATTCACTGCGCATATGCATAAGAACGCCATCTTGAACCACCTTCAAGCTGCGGCACAGTGCCTCCATCATGTGACCGAATATAGGAAGTGCACCCTTTCACAAAATTATTGCCAATAAGAGCCTTAAATCTTAATAATAAATTTGGAACCTTATCTCTCTGGCTGAAAGGAAAGCTTTAAGTCCTTGCATGGCAAAATAAAGTCCTCCCACACCCGCCTACAGTATGTGGGTTTGTTTATAGTGAGGCAAAAGCATGCCCACTCAGCTTGAAGAGAAAAGGCTCAACTTTAAATTAGGCAGAGGGAGGTATAAGAAAAATAACTATTCCTACTTATACAATAAAACCGGAGAATAGGGAGATTTATTCCTCAATAAAACTGTAGGAAATCCTAGGTGGACAATATATAAAGGTGAGATAATTTAAATGAAAAACGGAAAATTGCAGATTAGAACAGATAAGTAAATATATAAATGAATTAAATTATAAATACAAAAATAAATGAATAAATAAACTAAACTAAAATGAATGCATAAAAATAAATAAATAGGACTTTTTGTTGTGGAAATGAACCTTGTGGAAGTGAGAGTGGGCAGAAAATGGAAAGGGAAATTTGTTTTTTGAGAAAATTGAAAACTGATGAAATGTTAAAGTTTTGTGCAGGACACAAGACAAAATATGGAGAAACGATTGGAGGAAGGAAAGAAAAAAATGTAAGAATAAGAGACTTATGCTGCAACGGTGAGAACAAACGCAAAATAATCAATAAACATAATAGAACAGAAAAGGACAAAAACACGCTGTTTAATAGCCTGTCTGTTTCTCTCCATTAAATCTGAGATGATTGTGGTCTGAGAAGATGGTGGGTGTTGAACCCCTCCCCCAGCAGCTGGTGAGGCCCCCTGGAATTGGCTGCGTCCACCCTCCCCCTCCACGCCATTGCCTAGACCCCCTCCTACTTCCGCAACAACAGTACAAAGGGACATCGAAAGAATGGTTAAAGAGGAACAATGGAGCACATGTAAGTACAGTGTTGTTGCTTTCCATAGCAGAGACGTGCCAAGACCACATACTGAGCAAACCCAATACATGACCAATCTTCAAAAAAAGCCATACCCATTCCCCACCTAATTTGCTCTATCAGTATCAGCTGCAGGGCCACAGGAGGTCAGAGTTTTAATAATAGAGTCAGATACTTACCTCCTATGTCAGCAATTTGGCCAGTGGGCTCAAACACCCACAATGGCACCCAGGGGGGTCCCCCAATTAGCAATACAATGGGTACCCTCCCCTACAGGATGCTGAAAAAGAACAGCTTTGATATTAAGCCATTCTGTTTCAAAGGGGGAGAGTGGGACAGGAACGGATAGAAAAGTTACTAAGTCATTAAGGTTTACTGTCTTTAAGTCTGAAGTTAGGCATTTTGTGAGTTGCCATCCTCTTTAACAAGCAGGGAGTGAATCTAACAGTAAAACTAAGATAATTGATCATAATGTTCTCCACCTTATAGCTGAGAGGTCGGTGTGCTTTCTCATCTAAAATGCTACCATGTATGCAAACTATTGAGTAGCTACAGAAAGAGCGTATAAATATGAATGAATCTTTATTTTTTGGACAGATTAGATTAAAAGAAAGGAACAGAACAACATATCAAGGAAAAATCCAACAAGGTCGAATTAAACATTAAATTCCCCTGATTGTACAATTCAACATAAGTTATCCGAAAAGGGTGATGGCTGAAGCCACAGCTTATATTGCCCACTCATGTTCCACCTAAGAAACATCTAATAAAAAGAAGGCTTGCAATTAACACCAAAATCTGGAAAATTCTTGAGGCTTGAAAGGTCATTTTTCCACAGAATATCAGGCAGTCTGACCTTCTTTTTTTTTCCACAATATCTTTATTGAACCTTTTTTTTTTAACAAACATGATACAAACAATCAAACACTAACGCTAAAGTACTACAAAAAAAAAAAATGCACTAAAAACACCAACAACCACCAACAAAATCAAGTCTTCAACAATGCTCCTCTGTTTAGTCTAGACAATCCAATACATAAGTATACGTATTATGTTCACCAGTTTGGAATTTACAAGGTCCACACACATCATTCACCTTCTTCTTCAAGAGTTATGTTTAAATTTTTTACATAATCAATAAAAGGTCTCCATATATTCTCAAACACAATTTCCTTTGATTTCAGTATATATGTTATTCTTTCTAATGGAAGGTTTGTTAACATCTGTCTTAACCACTGAGTCACATCTGGTCTATGAGTCTTTTTCCATAATAGTGCAATACATTTTTTGGCATTAAGTAAACTGAGGTCTATGAATGTTCTTTCACTTTTATTAAAATTATGCTTTTCTGGGTACAGACCCAACAAAAACAGTTTAGGATTCAGTATGATTTGTTTTGAGATTATTTTTTCAATTGTTACCCTCACCTCTTCCCAAAACATTCTTATTAATCTACATTCCCATAAACAATGAAATAGGGTTCCTTTACTTTCCATGCATTTTGTGCATGTATCTGGTATATTTTTGCTATATCTATTTAACTCCTCCGGTGTAACATACATCCGCATTAACCATTTGAAATGTATCAATTTAAGGCGTGCATTTATTGATTTGGTTTGAGCTTCTGTACAAGCCAATTCCCATTGTTCCTCCGAAATTTCAATTTGCAGATCTTCTTTCCAGTAGTTTAATCTTTTCAGTGAATTTTCACTTGAAGATAGTGTCAATGAGTTATAAAACTCTGGAATAATACCCTTTCTTTTACTATCTTTCATCATCATTTTTTCCAAGGATGAATAAATAGGTCGAGTGAGAGCTTTATTTTGATTTGATCGAATAAAGTTTCTAAGTTGAAGATATTTAAAAAAATGTGTTCTATTGAGATTAAATTTGATCCTCAGTTCTTCAAGGCAGTCTGACCTTTTACTACAAAAATACTAGCCACCTGCTGGCCAAGATGAAGGATGCAGGTTTAGGGCACCTTTATACTCAAGAATCAATACATATTTGGAGATTCCCAGACCCTCCTATCTGTATTTTTTGCACATTTCCCAAAACTTTATGGATATGAAACAAACTTATTAGTGCTTTTTTGGTCTCAAGGACCACCACTGGTGCTAGCCCTCTATTTTAAGGGCCTATAGAAGAAAGAGGTCTGGGGACAATTTGGAGCGACCAATTAACCAAACGTGAGGGCAGTGCAGCCAAGAGTTCAAGAAAAGCTAGAGAAAAGTATTGCTTATGTTTTACAAATTTGATGAAATCTAATCACATTGTTAAAGAAAGAGATTTGTAGTAGGCATTTTTTAACTTGACATAAGGTATGAACACGTGAAGGTAAATCAAGTACAAATTTGTAAGATGGAGGTGAAAAATAGGATAAAAATGCTTATTTACAATCACAACTTAAGACAAAGGTTGAAAATTTATGCAAAAAGGTATAAAAGTAAAACTGTGCAAGTTTCAGAGAAAATTGCACATTTGAGGAAAAGTTGCACATTTATAAAAATATTTTGGAAAGAGTCACAAATTTCTGAAAAAAAAAAACCTTGCAAATTTACAAAGACAAAATCCAAAATTTGTTAGGAGAAAAATGACAATTTAGAGAAAAGCTGTAAATTTACATTAAAGTCACATTCTTTACACATTTCCTTACACTTTGTATGGGGATGGGGGATGGCAGCATAACAAGGGTGAGCGTTTTTGATCATCCAGTGATGAGTAAAAAGTGTTACAGAAGAAGATGAATTAAAACAAACATGACTAGAGTACACTAGAGAAACAAGAAGATAATTTGAGGTAAAAGCAGCAAACACTCGGTTGAGTAGACTCAAGAATGAAGCATATACATACATATAGCTGTGTGCGCACCAGCCTTATCCAAAGGGTACAAGCATCATAGACGCATGCACAGAGCGGAGGTGGAGCATAAACAAGGCATTAATGTCCTGTGCACATAGATCTGCAGCTCTGACACACACAAGACAACCAGTGTAGCTTGATAAACAAACCAGCAGTTCACACACGGATGGTCTACGTGTCACGTGGTTGCTGAGTCTTGATTTAAATATTTTTTAGAATTGTTTTTGGGGGCTAATGAAAGTTTTATATTTTTGTATCTAAAAATTGTTATAGTTTTGTAGGCATGGTGTCAGCTCGTCTGGAGGCCATCTGTTCAGAAGAAAAAGACAGAAGAGTCCACCACACCAAGATACAGATGACTCTGTTATACTTTAGTTTTCAGAGCAATCAGCAGACGTGTTATTTTTATACATTCCTCGAAAGGCAGATGTTCAAACCCAGAGGCATTATTTAATACCAAAGCAAATCGAAAGGTCAGTAGTATGAACAACGGGACAGTGAATCATGAAGAAGACAAGCAGATGGTAACAGAATGTTGATGAAGGCTGAAGAGAACCGAGACCAGATGAATGAAAGGAAGTTTTAATACTGAAAGGGATTGTAGACGTGAGATGTGCAGCTTCATCAGCTAGTCCAGGGAAAGGTGAAGTCTTGTACACAGATGGATAGTGGATGGTAAAAATCGAGTGAGTGTTTCTGATAGAAAAAGTATGCAAGGGAAGAGAGAAGAACAGTGGATTTAGCAAGTGTAGAAAATATTTTTGATTTTGAGATGGAAATGGAAAAAGAAATGAAAGCAGAGTATGTGTAACCAAAGAAAAATACAGACCCGTGTACAATTTGCAACTGTAGCTTTAAAAACCAACCAAACAAAAAAAACAACAATAAATAAATTAAATTTTACTTAATCCTGAAGAGTGTCATGAAGAAGGCACAAACACAGGCAGCCACTTCAAATGTTTCCAAGTACTTAAAGCGGCAGTGAGGCATTAGGTGTCCATTCTTTCAGTGCATTTCTTTTAGTTGTGAATATTAACATTAAGTAATGAGCAAACACTCACAGCAATGATTATAGCTTTACTGTATACTCAAGTTATTTAAAGTCAATCTAACACCCCAGTTATGTTCCTCCCCAATAGAGGGTATGCATAGGATGTCACAGAACAGAACTCTTGGTGGAGAGTTAATCTTATTATTCCATCTTGTATTAATTAGCAAAAATTAAATAAAGGCTTTGAAGCAGTTCCTTTCTTGACTCAAGAAATCAGGAAATCTAAATAAGAAGGGGAAAATAAAATTTGAAGGAAAAACACGCACTTATTTATGGAATGGCTGACACAAGGGGAGCCCGAGGCTCCCCATGAATCTGTTTCTCTTATAAAAGGAGCCAAAAGGAGGAGGGGGAGGACAACAAGGAGGAGGAGGGAGCACGCCCCACATTGGCCGCTGCTGGCGGGAGGGAGGCGCCCACACCCAGCACGGAACAACTGGACTGCATGCTTAAGACTAGAACAGATAAGTGGACTCACTTCTACACATACACAGAAAATTAGCAAAAATTAAATTATTGCATGTAAAGTAGAAACTCCAGGTAATGACATACAGGACGTTACAAGGTCAGAAAAGTAACAATCAAATTCTGCAAATGGCAAGCTACCAGTAGAACACCTATCAACATCTGTAAAAGTAGCATTGTACCCCATGTACTATAGGCAACTGAACAGAGCTGATCCAAATTATTAACAACCATTAGTTGCAAATCCATCCTCCAGATTGGTCATAAAACTTGGACTGGTAAACAAGGAAATGTGTGGAAGCATCCATTGTCCTAATTCAAGAGGATAAGAGACATTTCAATCTATGGGGGGTTCCACACATCCCGCTGGTTAGACCCAAACACATGGATTGGAAAATGTTGGACATTTTGACACCTCCACTGTGGAACAGAGCCATCCATGGAAAACCAATACCTGACCTTAACATAGAATATTCTCCCAAAATAAAACCATAAGCATTGTCTCTTAACGGAGTAACCACAGCACAAAAGGTGGTACACATTGACGCCCAGAAATCTCCTATATGACCAATCTTAACATTAACAAACGAGGGGATGAGGAAAATTTGAAGCAAATTCCAAATTGGTTATGGTAAAAGGATAACTAGATGTAGATCTAAAAAAAGGAGCAGAGTACAACACTAAAGTCCATATATTCAGAAGCCCAGAAGGGCGTTAACAAATGCAATTTTCCACTGTGGGGAGTCATCAGCAAGTCTTAGACCAATTGCTGGGTCGAGAGGAAGAGCTGAGGACCCCAAGACGGAGAATGATGACGAGGAAGATCATTCTGCCATCACGGATTATTTGTAAACACTGAAACTACTGATAATACATAAATCATACATAGCTCACCACACATAGGTATGGGTGTGAGACTTAGAGTACTCTTGCGCGTACTCTTGGGTGTTCATTTCCATCATGCTAATTACAGTTAGGTAGTTTGGATAAGGGTGAAGGTTACAAGCTCTGAATGCCTGAATACAACAAGCATGGATAAGGATGTCTCCTAACATTGAACAATGTTGTCTATTACCTACCCACTGCTGAACATATAGGTCCCATTACCCAACACACTCATCACAACACAACCACCGCTTGCAGAGTTCATATAGTCAACAATCGCACACTCAAGGCTACTGGGAGATAACTTACAACAGCACATAGATAACTCCAGATGTAGTGAATAAGGAAAAAACAGTACAGGCTCCATACATTGTGATGGCAACCCCTCAGGCCATTATTGGTCCTGCCCCGGCCAAGCCCTTTGTATCGACATCCGAGCAAAGGTGTAGGGCACAGGGAAGATGCATGCCGGAGGGCACCAGACCATCACGACGTGTGCCTGTGATGTGGAAAAAGGTCATAGGGCGAGTGACTGTATGACTTCAGTCCCTAGAAGAAGAATGGACTGGTACCCGAGCGCATCCACCGCACCTCCAGCATCCGGGGTGGAGCCAGGAGCTCGAGCCTTACCAACACCAGCATCTCTACCTCTGTCCAGCGACAGGGGGGTATCATCCCTGGAACAACATCACTGAACTGTTCACTGGCTGGAATGGATGTTATCTATCCTCTGCTGCACCCACCAGACTGCCCTATAGACCTCATGAGACGAGGTGTGCCTCTGAGAGCGTGGGCACACAGTTGTTTCAAATGGTACCGGTGTGTAAACGAGATGGGACTGTGCTCTACAGCTGCGGATACGGGAAGCAGACACAGAGGAAGGTCAAACCTCTGTCACAACCGTGTGATGAATGCAGCCGAATAATGCAAGCCCTGGCAAGGGTCAACCGGTGGACAAAGGTTTCGTGGGTGTCGTGGATTGACAGTTCATCTGGACAAGGCCCTCTTAGACATCGCTGCACCAAGCTAAGGTGTCCACAAGTTGGAGGCAAGGGTAGCAGAACCAATGGTGCAAGCCTCTTGGGTTGACACACAATGCAGGGACCTGCCTTATTCACCATCTGTTAATCGCTAGCGTCTCTCACACCATGCATGGTTGACATGTTAAAATCATGTCAAAGGGGGGAGTGAAAGGGTTAATGGAAAGTTAGTGCCAAAATAATAATTCTGTAGGTAATTTCCCATTATGCTCTACACAGATTCCATACATATTCTGTTTGCATGCTTATGAACAAATATGTGGTGCTAAACTCTGGTAAACTGGAATTAGGCAGAGCTACAGAGCTCTCTCTCTCTCTTTTTATAGTCAGGTCTATCACATTAGTTACACACCCAAACCAACATTCTCACACACACTTATGATAATACATTTTAGGAGACTGGTAACGTGAATAGCGGATGGCCTGTTCACGTCAGAGTTAAACTGGCCAATCAGACGGTCGCGTACAAGCCTATCCTATTGTGGGGGGGTTGGTCCGACCCGCCAACCCGAGAAGATAATTGTATGTCGCACCCGGAAGTCGTGGTCAGTGTGGCGACGCTCCAGAGAGAGCTGTGTTATGCTGCACCCAGCGCTGCTTGCTTTACTTGTGACTTCTAAATACATGTTCCATCTTTAAACTGAAGAAATCTCCGGCTTGTTCTTGGATCTTTCAATCAAAGAATTGGGTATTTTTCTAACACAATCATAAAAACATCTTGTGAAATCCTGGAGGGACTGGTAAGGGGAGAGACAGACAGACATCGGGGAGCCTGGAGAGAGCTGACAAGCTGAACCTGTTTTGTAACAGGTTCAACTCACCATCTGTCACCCACCCCCCCAACACAGGCAGACCCCCCACACACACCCCTCCCCCCTCACTCTCATGTGCAGCGCCTCTCTCCCCGCTCACTTCACCCCCCCCTCCACTGAAGAAATCAGCACCAATCTCCACATCACTGTGACAGGTTAGGAGACGGCTGGAGAGACTCCATCAGCAGAAGGCTGCGGGCCCTGATGGAATCTCCCCCAGGATCCTGAGGACCTGTGCAAACTGGCAATCTCCTGTACTGAAACAGCTGTACAACCTGAGCCTGAGTCTGGAGAGAGTACTGGTGCTGTGGAAGACGTCCTGCTTGGTTCTTGTCCCCTAGAAGTCATCTCCATTGAACCTGAATGACTATCGACCAGTTGCTCTCACATCTCATGTGATGATGGTCCTGGAGAGACTGGTCTTAGTCCATCTGAGGCCGCAGGTGAAGACTTGGCTGGACCCTCTACAGTTTGCATATCAGCCACATTTAGGAGTTGAAGACGCGGTCATCTACCTATTGCAACAAACTCATTTGCATCTGAATGGTGGAGGAGGCACTATGAGAATCACGTTCTTTGATTTCTCCAGTGCCTTTAACACCATCCAGCAACTGCTGCTAGGTGAGAAGCTGCGGGTGATGGGGAGTCACAGCTCTGTGATCTCCTGGATTACTGACTACCTGACAGGCAGGCCACAGTTTGTCCGTCTGGGCAATGTTCTGCCTGATGTGGTGGTTAGTGATACGGGAGCTCCACAGGGGACTGTGCTTTCTCCTTTTTTTCTTCACCTTATACACCACCAACTTTCAGTACATCGAGTCATGCAACCTGCAGAAATTCTCTGATGACTTGGCTGTTGTTGGGTGTATAAGAGATGGAGAGGATGGAGAGTACAGGACACTGGTAAACAGATTTGAGGAGTGAACCGAACAGAATCACCTGAAGCTGAACGTCAGCAAGACCAGAGAGATGGTGATTGACTTCAGGAGGAAGAGGACACCTTAGACAGACAGACAGATAGACAGATAGATAGACAGACAGACAGACAGATACTTTATTTCGAACAAAAAGTAAAAAAACAAAACAAGTGTCAAGTGCAATAAAAGTGACAGTATACAATGCTCGAAAGGGAGAAGGAAGAAGTGAACACTTATTTACTCCAACTCCTCTTTTCTCTAAATACAACCCATGTGAAATGTATACAAATTACTTCATTTAAGACTCCAAGTAGACAATTAACTATATTTTGTACATATCAACATTGATACCCATCCATCCCAACATACATACAGTCCATACATCAAAACCCAGCCCCAAACAACACAGATATACACAGTACTGTCCCACCTACCATTCCATAGTGTCCCAGAGTGAGCATAGTGAATCATACATATAAATACTACCCCTCTAGCATATATTCTTTCAGCAAATAATGTTTATACCTATTTTTGAATTGATTTCTGTTTGTACATAGTTTCAGTTCCAGCTTCGGACTGTTCCACAAATCCACCCCACAGACAGATATGCACAGACTTTTCTTAGTTGTTCCTACCACACCTTCACAGCCACTGCAGATTGGGGGGAGGATGTGGAGGTCGTAGAGGACTACAAATACCTGGGTGTCAGGATCAGCAACAGACTAGACTGGAAATCTAACACCGAGGCTGTGTACAAGAAGGGGATGAGCAGACTCTACTTCCTGAGGAAGCTGAGATCCTTCAACGTGTGTAATAAGATGTTCGCGATCAACCAGACTGTCGTCTTCTTTTTTACTGTTTGGTGGGGTAGCAGTATCAGAGCCAGTTACACCAACAGACTTGATAAAATTATCAAGAAGGCTGGCTCTGTAATTGGTCTCAGGCTGGAGACTTTTAGACTGTGGTCGAAAGGAGAACACTGAACAAACGGTTATCAATCATGGATAACCCTGATCACCCTCTCCACCACACACTGGACAGACAGCGGAGCACTTTCTCCAGTAGACTGCTACAGCTCTGCTGCCGAAGGGATACAGGAAATCTTTCTTGCCACATCCCATTTCATCCATCCATCCATCCATCCATCTTCTACCACTTATGGTCACAGGGGCTTCAGTCCAGGCAGAGTAGCCTAGACTTCTGCCCAGTTCACATAGCACCATGATCCCCCATGATCCCTTCTGCAGGTGGTGAGCCCACTTGAGGGCGGACCCAAGTGCCTCCTTTGGGTACACTAGGTCCTTGATGTTATGTTTTTCATGGAGATCCCCTGGACCGCTCTTAGTCTAGCCCATCACCTAGAACCAGTTTGCCTTGGGAGACCCTTCTAGGGGCAAGCCGCCCCCAACAACATAGCTCCTGGGATCATTCAGGCACTCAAACCCCTCCACCACGATAAGGTGGCGATCCACAGAGGGGATGCCATTTCACTGTACAATAACTCACTCTAATGTTTGGAAATTGGTTATAATCCAGTTGTCACACTACACTTTTCAGTCTACTTTGTTCGTTACATTTCACCCTGCATCTTATGGTTCTATTTTGCACAGTACAGTTTATCTCTTACTCAGTGTATTTTTATATATACACTACCGTTCAAAAGTTTGGGGTCACCCAGACAATTATTTTGTGTTTTCCATGAAAAGTCACACTTACTTACCACCATGAGTTGTAAAATGGATAGAAAATATAGTCAAGACATTAACAAGGTTAGAAATAATGATTTGTATTTGAAATAATAATTTTTTCCGTCAAACTTTGCTTTCATTAAAGAATCCTCCATTTGCAGCAATTACAGCATTGCAGACTTAACATGATTGTACAAGGGTTTTCTAATCATCCATTAGCCTTCTGACGCATTGAGCAAACACATTGTACCATTAGAACACTGGAGTGATAGTTGCTGGAAATGGGCCTCTATACACCTATGTAGATATTGCACCAAAAACCAGACATTTGCAGCTAGAATAGTCATTTACCACATTAGCAATGTATAGAGTGTATTTCTGATTAGTTTAAAGTTACCTTCATTGAAAAAAAGTGCTTTTGTTTCAAAAATACGGAAATTTCTAAGTGACCCCAAACTTTTGAACGGTAGTGTATGTTTATATATACAGTCATGAAAAAAATTGGACACCCCTTTAAATATTCAGTTCTTAATTAAGAAATGTTCACCTATCTAGTTCGAACTTTGTTTTGATTTTTATTTGCATTTTTTAAATTTATTTTAGTCATTGTAAGTGGGAATGAATGTGGGGGTGTACTAAAAAAGACGGGGGGTGTCCTAATTTATTCCTCACTATTTGTTTAGAATTACATTTTACAGAAAATTTGAAAAAAGTCTTGAATTCATTTTTAATTGTTTAGTTGTATTTCTTGAATCTCCCAGTATTTTTAACATTGATATTAAATATCCATATGTCCAAATATGTTTAAAAAAATACACAGGCTTATACAGGGTGTCCTAATTTTTTCACATGACTATATTTCTATATATGTTTTATATGGGTCATCCTTTATTTTTAGGTTTTAGTTTATGATGTGTACAGTATTAAGTTCTTTTTAAGTAATTTTATACTTTATTCTAGTTATTTATTGAATATACATAGCGTGTTTATTTGTTTAGCTTTTCTAGGTAATTCCTTTTCTATTTCGTCAGTTATGCTGTGTTTATTGATCCCAAACTGGGAAATTACAGTGTAACAGCAGCATGACAGTTGACAGCCAAACAACAGAAACACATACACGACAGACAAAGGGATTACCCATGGAAAGTAAAAACTAACACGACTATAGAACCTATATACAGTACATCATAGCTTAATATATGATGACTCGTCAGTTATGCTGTCAACCCCCATCACCCGCAGCTTCTCACCCAAAAGCAGTGGCTGGATGGCGTTAAAGGCACTGGAGAAATCAAAAAAAGTGATTCTCACAGTATCTCCTCCACTATTCAGGTGCAGATGGGCTCGTTGCAGCAGGTAGATGACAGCATCTTCAACTCCTAAATGGGGCCGATATGCAAACTGCAGAGGGTCCAGCCACGTCTTCACCTGCGGCCTCAGGTGGACTAAGACCAGTCTCTCCAGGACCTTCATCACATGAGATGTGAGGGCAACTGGTCGGTAGTCATTCAAATCCGATGGAGATGACTTCTTGGGGACAGGAACCAGGCAGGATGTTTTCCACAGCACCGGTACTTTCTCCAGACTCAGGCTCAGGTTGTACAGATGTTTCAGTACCGGAGCTAGTTGGTTGGCACAGGTCCTCAGGGTCCTTGCGGAGATGCCATCAGGGCCCGAAGCCTTCCGCTGACGGAGTCTCTCCAGCTGTTTCTCCACCTGATCTGTAGTCACCGTGAAGTGAGGGAGGGTCCTGGTGCCCCCTGGGGAGGAGGAGGGGGGAGATGGAGAGAGGTGCTGCACAGGAGGGTGGGTGGGGAGGGGTGTGTGGGGGTCTGGTTGTGTTGCTGGGGTGACAGACTGTGAGTTGAACCTATTAAAAAACAGATTCAGTTCCTCAGCTCTCTCCTGGCTCCCAGATGGCTGCCTGACTCTCCCCTTGCACCCAGTTATTTTCTTCATTCCCTCCCACACATCTTTAGTGTTGTTTTGCCTGAGTTTCTCTTCCAACTTCCTCCTATAATTGTCTTTGCACCTCCTCAGCATCTCTCTCAGCTCATGCTGCACTCCCCTCAGCTTCTCCTTGTCTCCGGCCCTAAAAGCTCTCTTCTTTTTGTTAAGAAGTTCTTTCAGGTCACTGGTGACCCATGGTCTGTTGTTGGAGAAGCAGTGTACAGTCTGAGCTGGCATGGTCATGTCTTCACAGAATCTAATGTATTCTGTGATGCAGTCGGTCATATTGTCTATGTCCACCCCATGTGGTTCACAGAGTACGCTCCAGTCCGACGTCTCAAAGCAGTCCTGAAGTGCATCAGCAGCCTCCTGTGTCCACCTCCTCACAGTCCGTGTATAAGCAGGCTACGTTTGCACAAGGGGATCATAATTGGGTGTTAACATGACCATGCAGTGATCTGATTTGCCAATGGGGGGTAGAGCTGTGGCACTATATGCATCTCTGACATTGGCATACAATAGATCCAGTGTTTTATTTTCTCTGGTGGGACAGTCAACAAACTGGTGAAAGTTTGGTAGTGTTTTTCCCACTGAGACATGGTTAAAATCACCTGTGATGGCCATGAATGCATCCGGGTGCTTCTCCAGTAATGTGGCCGCAGTGGAGCTGATGACGTCACAGGCCACCGCTGCGTCAGCTGATGGAGGGCCGTAGACGATAACAATTAAAGCACACTTCATTTCTTGTGGCATATAATAAGGTCTCATACTCACAGCCAGCAGTTCAATGTCCGGGCTGCAGCACTTTTCCTTCACATAAATGTGCCTGGGGTGACACCATCGTTCATTAACAAGAAGTGCCACTCCTCCTCCTCTCTTTTTCCTGCTGTTTTTCACGTCTCTGTTCCCCCTATAGTCTTGAAGCCAGGTATCGCCATTTGGTTACTTGTGATGAAGAAGCTGTGAAATGTACACATCCATCCATCTGTCCATCTTCTTCCGTTTAATCCTTTTTGGGCGATCTGTCCAGGGTGTACCCTGCCTCTGGCTCAAAGATGCTGGGATAGGCTCCAGCCCCCTCACAACCCAAAAAATGTACACATTTCAGGTGTTAAACAAATTACAATGCAAATGTCTCACCTAACTATGTCTATGGCCTGGTAGATGATTTCTGACTGATCGACCGCTACAACCTTTTTGGCCCCAGCTTTTGCAGCAAACATTGCCAGTATCCCAGTGCCACAGCCCACGTCAAGCACCACCTGTGTGAATAAGCAGAAACACGTTATATTAGCATCAGAAATTAGCTATGGGCCAAGAAAAATGTGTTGAAGATGCACTTCAGTGTTTAAAAACCAGACCGTCAGTGACAAAGTAGCCCATTCCGACTTCATGAAATTACCCCGAGTGCACTCAGATCTCCTGACCGTTGACTCTGACCTTAAGCATAGCCTAGATGAAGACCTATCTAGGATGTGCTGAAGGTCATGGTCAATAGAGGTGTAACAATAGCAATTAGTAATTACTATTGCAATACTAATACTGCAATAGTATAGCAAAAGTAGCAATTTTCATGAAATCACATTAAGTGCCCAGGTCTTCTGAAGTTTGGCCTTGACCTTGAGCACAACCTGGATGCAGACCCACCTGAGGATCATTGTTATTGAGTTTAGCCAGCATCAAAGCAATTTCCACAGAGGAGTAGTGATTTTTTTCTGAAATCACATAAGTGTCCAGATCTCCTGCTCTTTTATAGGTACACCCATGGCATCAATTTGAACAGCCCACGTCATTTCTTTATCCAGTTATCGCGTTAAGATTTGGGGAAAATTTATTTATTTTTTATTTTTATTTTATAATCCTTTATTCATCCCACAATGGAGAAATTACAGGGCATCCACCTGGATGGATGAGGCAGCCATGGTGCAGCGCCAATCCCTTCATCATGACTGGCGGCTAGCGGCTGCCCCGGCCTTGGATGCGCTCTGCAGAGCGTGCCCAAATGCCAAGTCACGTTTCGTTACCTTGTATTCATGCATGTGTAATGACAATAATGTTGAATCTCATCTCATCTCTCATCTCATTCACACACACATTCACACCTAGGGCCACTTTAGAGTCTCCAGTTAACCTGACCTAAAAATTGACCTCTGACCTTGACCTAAAGGTCAGAGGTCACCCAAGTTCGAACTCGTGTCAGATTTTTCCAAGACACACCCATGGTATCAATTTCAAAAGGCCACTTTATTTCTTTCTCTAGTTATCACATTCACACGGTAGGTGTTGATGAGACTGCCACCCATCCACCTGACAGGGTGACGACAATACCCTTCAGCCTTTAGAGGCTGAGGGGTAATGAACCTACCTGAGCTATTAGTTCCCCTTAGCTATGCCATTAACCGCTGTGATCTACAACATCCACCCCCCGGTTCATCTGGTCAGAGAACCTAGGCTAAGAGCCTGGAATGAGCGAGACCTGTTAACTAGCGTTAGCTAATGGCTAAACTAAAAAAAGTTTAGGTTTCACTGTAAAGCTACTTCTTAGAATTGTTACTGCATCCACACCACTGACCCGTGATTTGGAAAATAAGCAAATTACTTAAATTTTTTCTGTGAGGCTGAATAATTCAAGGTGGTCTGTGCTCTTACTCTAGCATTGATATGCTGTTGAAAAAGGGAAGATGCATATGATTTGCTATCTACAATTGTCCATCCATCTTCTACCACTTATTCAAGGATCTGGGTCACAGGGGCAGTAGTCTAAGCAGAAAATCCCAGACTGCCACCCAGTTCACATAGCACCATGATCTCCATGATCTTCCCTGCAGGATGGTGGACCCATGTGGCTCCTTTGGGTGCACTAGGACCTTACTGTAACTTTTTTCACAGGGATCTACTGGACCGCTCTTAGTTTGGCCCTTCACCCAGGGCCTGTTTGTCTTGAGAGAAAGACAGGGGCAAGTGGCCCACAACAACATAGCTCCTGGGATTATTTGGGCACACAAACCCCTCCACCATGATAAGATGGTGATTAAAGAAGGAAGGTGTAGCGTGACCTTGAGTTCCAATTTATAAATTATTCTTTGCTGAAGAATTTTTTTTTTTTTTAACTCAAAAGTCTGGCTTTTGAGACTGCTTCTCTCACCCAAGAACTAGAGCTGTAACCGGCCATAAAGTGGAAGTTAATCCCTTTCTCCAAGACTCTTTGACAAAGGAATGTTCTAATTGACAGTTTTATGATCGACATAGTCAAGACTTTGGAAGCCAAGACTCTCCAGTAAACAACCTGTTTCACTGTGCCATCTGGTGGACGAATCAGGAATATTTGACTTTTTCCTTTGCAGTGGAATTTATGCCTTATGGACTATGAACTAACTCATATTCTTTCTCTTAAGACAGTATCTGCCAACAAAGACCTGATTGAACTCTGGGACGGACAATGGGTTTCAAATGCTTTTATTGATATGATTCGCTTTGATATGATCGTGATATGTTCTGCTATTTTCAGGAAGAAATTAATGTTTGCATGCTTATTATCACAAGTTAATTACAGTAGATGTAGATGCATTTTATGCTCCTTTATTGAGTGGAATATCTTAGCCACTAAAGTTTAAGGAATTTATGCTTTTTTCAGCAACATGTGTCTTAAAAGGGGGTCTCACTTCTCAGATCAAATGTCTCTTCCCCTCCTCATTCTTCAGCAGACCATAGCTGCACTTTAACTGACCAAGAGAGTTCAAAGCTTCATTGCATTTTCCTTTTTAGGTTGAGTTTATGATCCTTGTTGGAAGAAGCTCAAATATAATTGGGCCACCTCAGATCTCATAAAGTTTTGGGACCATCCTGCAACACTAGAGAAAACTTAAGTTTTATTGCTCTTTTTTCAGAGTCTGCTCAGGTGTGGCTGGCCAAAGCTGTGAGCAGCTTTCTCTGCTTCTCCAACTTTTCTCTTATCTTTTTAAAAAGGAGCTCAGAGCCTGTCATGTTCTGTGTAAATCCTGTTTCTTTTCTTTAAAATTCATTTTTCTTATTTTATTCTTCTTTTTCTTTAAATCATCGTGCAAGAAGATTTTGTTTATTTTTTTAAAGCTTAAACCAGCTCATTTAAATCACCAGCATCGTAAGAAATGAGTTTGTGATGTAATTTGACTTTCTGATGAGACTTTGCACCGTAAACTAATTCCTTCTTCAGTGCATCAGAGAAGACCTCACCCCGCCTGCTGGAGACCAGCCTTTGTGATCCCGGGAGGAGGCCATAACAGTGGTAAGGAGTCTCCCCACAGATCCACGCTTGTCCAGTGAAACAGAATCCGGTGGACCCACCTACTACCCACGGGGACGCAAAGTTTCTGCGGCTGACGGTCTGTTATGTAATTTACACTTGTCTTCAGAATATTCCTGATGTAAGTTCTTTGAACCTAATTTTATGCAAACACCCATCAGAATCTCAAAATGCATGTTGTCTTTCAGTAATCTACGTTCTTTTTTCAGAGTAAAACAAATTTTCTATTTTTTTTTATAAAGTTAATTATCATTTTCTTCATAAAATCACATCCACTTCTCTTAACCAATGCTACTTTATGGTTTCCAATTTCCAGTATACTGACAAATTAAACTATGCTTCATGTGGTTCCACAAATGAGTAACTCAGTAATGGTCTATGATGCCCATGATACATGTAAATTCTCTGTTTTAAAGTTTTGCAAATATGTTAACCTATTCTGACATTTCTTATTAAATCACTGAAAGACATATGGGAGTTATTGTTTGATTTCATGTCCATCTTCTTGATCATTAGAGACAAGAACTCACACAAGGGTTTATTATGACACTGATCAAATATTTTCAATAGGATTATTAAATAAGGCTTAACTTACCAATTGCTAAATTCTTAAGCTTAAGTCTTAGTGCATAAGAGTTTCCACCTCCGTAAAACGTGGATGGTGCCCTAATGAGGAATTGAGTGTGATGAAAGTAAATCTTCATTCCTACTCACATTCATATTTACACTAATATGTGTACCAACATTAAATTACCTATAAAACCCTTTAATTTCACTACAAGGGTTACTGGGCATTTTTTAATATTGTGCATTTTTTTAATTGCTGGATTGCCTGATGTCCTGCTGTAAATTCCATCTGTGGCTGGACGGGCCATTCACAGACCAAGTGTAATTTAGCAGTTAGTGTTAGCTCAGTAGCAACAGCAGACCCGGGGTCTCCTCCAAGTGGGACGTGCCTGAAACACCTCAAGTGGGAGGTGTCCAGGAGACATCCTCCTCAGATGCCCAAACCACCTCAACTGGCTCCTTTCAACGTGGAGGAGCAGCGGTTCTACTCTGAGCCCCTCCCGGATGACTGAGCTCCTCACCCTATCTTTAAGGGTGAGTCTCTGGCCTAACTGACGTTATCCTCCAAGCTAGTTAGCATTTTTTAACAAACTTCTTTGAGAACATGACCCAAATTAAGATGAGTTTTACCACTAAACCGCTTTTAAGGACTGATGCAGTTTCAGTCATTATCCAGGGCCACCGTGGATACAACTGGGCATGTCCTTCAACCAGTACGTCTTTTTATCACATGATTTATTCTGATAATATAGTGCTAGCCACGATTAGCCTTGTGGTATGTGGTTGGGCCTAGTAATCACCTATTCTGGTGGGTTTTTTGTTTTTTTTGGGGGGGGAGGGGGTGAAAAGATTTTGATATGAAACTGCAAAGGTGCATTCAGACCAAACGTAAAGCGAATTTTTTGCACAGCGCAAATACATACAAAGTCAATGGAAAGAGGCGAGCACACACTAATCTCGCTCATTTGCATGTTCACGTCCAAGGGATAGCACTAGCTGGTAATGGCCTTGAGATTCTGCTGTCACCAGAGTAAAAGTATCAACATTGGAGAGTAAACTAGTTTGAAAATGAGACTGACACTCACCTACATGTTGTTACTTTATTGAAACAATTAAAGAAAATCTGGACAAAGGTGGGGTGGTAGGAGCCATCTTTTAAGACTTAAGTCAAGCCTTTGACACGGTCAATCACTCAGTCCTTCTTTATAAACTATCAGGATATTTTTTTTTTTATTTTGTATACTTTATTGATCCCCAGAGGGGAAATTGAGGGCATCCACCTGGATGGATGAAGCAGCCACAGTACGGCGCTATCCCTTTACTATTAACACACACATTCACACCTAGGGCCACTTTTAGAGTCTCCAGTTAACCTAACCTGCATGTTTTTGGCCTGTGGGAGGAAACCGGAGAACTCCCGGAGTAAACCCACGCAGACACAGGGAGAACATGCAAACTCCGCACAGATCACTGTTGGTCAGGGGCTGGGATCGAACCAGGGATCCCATGGCCAAGGGTGAGTTGCTGTGCTGCCACAGTGCTAACCACTGCACCACTGCACCGCCCACCGGATATAAACTGTCCAAGAATAACCTTAGCTGGTTAAAATCTATTTGGTCGCTCCCAATGCGTGTGCATAAACAATACTGTATCCCCCAATCACCATGGGAGTACCACAAGGTTCAATTTTAGGCCCACTGCTGTTTACTTCGTATATTAATGATTTGCCATCAGTATGTGAAGATGACATAAAAATTCAGATATATGCAGATGACATAGTCATCTACACACATGGGAAAGATGCCAAACAAGTGGCTGACAAGTTCATAATAGCAGTGGAGAAAGTCTCAAAATGGTTTAATCAATCATGCCTCCCTCTGAAAGTAGGAAAAACAGCTACTATGTACTTTACCAACAAACAAAATCATACACGCTATCCAACTATAAATGTAAATGGAGCAAATATAGAAAATGTAACAGAGTTTAAGTATTTGGGTGTCACATTAGATCCCACGCTCAGCTATAAAAAGCACATAAAACAGATGAGCCACACTCTGAAATATAACCTTGCAAACTTTCGATGCATCAGAAACTCACTTACTCTAAAAGCATCAAAAACCTTTCTGAATGTCATGATTTTGACACATTTCTCCTATTGCATCTCTTGCTGGTCAAAAACCAACAGTATGACTCTGAAACCCTTGGAAGCCGTGTATAAACAATCCATCAAAATTCCGGATAAGAAGACACAACAGTATCACCATTGTGGTATACTTGCCAAACACAAGATTTATTGCTTTGAAGATATGATCATGTATGCTAATAAATGGTTGGTCTTTAAACTTATCCATGGTTCTGCACCCCCACCTCTTCAGACTTTTGTGTACCTGACTTCTGAACAAAATACCAGAAGAACAAGGACTTCCTCTAGGTGGCATTGTTGCATCCCCTACGTAAAACTGTTTTTGGACAACCAGCCTTCTCATACAAAGCTATAACAGAATGGAACAAGCTCCCCACTGCTTTGAACACCAGAACAATTTACAGAGACTTTTCCACAGAGACTAAAAAATGGATACTAAGTAATCAAGCCTGCTAGTATTGACTCCCTCCCTTAAATGGGATTTGAAATTGCATTCTTAAATTGTTTTTATGTGTGCTGTCTCTCTTATCTTTTTACCTTTTAAACTTACTCCCTGCTTGTTTCAGGGACAACAGATTCTGAAATCCGACCTGACTTGCTTTCTATATGTGCTGGTTTTATTTTAAAATCTTCTTGCCTCGACTTCCGGTTATGGCGGCCACGTAGGAAGACGTGTTTCACTCTACTCTGCTCCTAAAAATAAAAAGTCGGCAAATAACTCTCTCAATTGGAACAAAACCTATCCCAGCGTTTGGGCGAGGATATGCCGGTAAAGCCTAAGGCTGGAAAATCAGGTGGAGGAAAAACTGAACCGCCGAAACAGTCCAAGTTAACGGACTTTCACGTCCGTGACGAAGAAGAAAAATCTAGAAATATGGCGGAGCAAGCTAGCGGTGGAGCGGTGACTGCTGGCGACGGCACAGGTGCGGTGCTCGCTGCCATTAGCTCAAGGAGAGCAGACTTTTCCACTAAATTTGATGGGATTATAGCAGCGATAGAAGGAATGAGAAAGGAAATAAGCGACTGTATGGAAAGAGTATCGCAGTTGGAGCTCCGAATTTCCAGCGCTGAGGATGACGTCACCAGCCTACAATTAAAGGTGCGCACATTGGAAATAAAAATAAACGTCTAGAAGATAATGTCCTGGACTTAGAATCCCGGTCGAGACGGAACAACCTGAGGCTGGTGGGCCTCCCGGAGGGAACGGAGGGTTAGGACCCATGTTCCTTTTTGGAAAAGTGGATTCCAGAAGCGCTGAACAATGCGGAGCTGCAGTCATCGGTCGTCTTAGAGAGCGCCCACCGAATCGGCCCACCGAGAGATAATAAGGCACCACCGAGGACGCTGATTATGAAGTTCCTCAGCTACAGAGACAGAATGACGATCTCCAACGCGGCGCGAGCCAAAGGAGAAATTAAATACCAGGATCAACAGGTGCGGTTCTACCCAGATTTGGCCACAGGAATCCAACAATTAAGGAAACAGTTTGACCCCGCCCGTAAAGAGCTGCGCAATCTCGGGATTCGTCATGGAGTGATTCATCCTGCAAGACTGCTGGTCACATATAAGGGCAGAACCCACACCTTCAAGACCCCTCAGGAGGCGCAAGAGCTCATCAAGCAGATCCAAGAGGAGACTGGTGGGAGCTAAGCATGAACAAAATATAAGGTAGAATATTTAAGCATTTGCACAGGCATCTGACTGATCTGAAGCATATAGCAAGTTTACAAAATATAGATTGTATTATATATTAAAAAAAAAAAAACTATGATGTACAAAGTTGCTATAAAATTTTGGAGTTAAGTTGGAAAACTACAGAACAGAGTTAATGTTACGTCATTAAAAGCAGTAGAGTCAGGGTGATTGAGAGGATAAAGAAAGAGTGGCTTTGGCTGGTCCTCGCGGGTGTGGAGCAGTCAATGCCTATAGCGGGAGACGGAATTTTTTTTTGATTTTGGGGGGATTACCACGAATGTGGGAAGGGGGAATTTGTTTGTGTGTAGTTTGTAGGATGAATGTTCAACCACTCATGTTTTTGCTTCTCTGTATGAGCATGTTTACATTGCAAGGTAATCTCAAACTCCTTATTGATCATAGACCAAAGCGTTAATCTTAATTTAACTTCATGGAATTGCAGAGGTCTACAAAATTTAAAAAAACTTAAACAAGTTATGAATAAAATAAAAGACATAGATTCAAAAATTGTGTTTTTACAAGAAACTCATCTAATAGAGGAGGATGTAAAAAGAATTAGGAGAAGATGGCAAGGAAGTGTATTCACCTCATCATTTTCATCCCGAGCCAGGGGAGTTATGACTTTCATACATAAATCAATCCCATTTCAAGTGAAAAATGTAATTGGAGACAAATTTCTAAGATATCTAATCATTCAAGGATCTTTGTTATTAGAAAATATAAATCTGGTGAACTTATACGGTCCCAATATAGATGATAAAAATTTCTTTGCTAATTTATTTCTTATTTTATCATCACTTACAGGGCAACATATAATAGCAGGGGATTTTAATTGTACATTGAATCCCGGTATAGATAGATCAACAGGACTGGACTGTACGCACAATGGATGCAGGATGATCATTAATCATTTTATGAAAGAATTGAGATTGCTAGATATATGGAGAGAAATGAAACCACAAATTAAAGCCTACTCTTGTTATTCTAATACCTACAAGACATTTTCACGTATTGACTATTTTTTGATCTCCACAGAATTAAGGTCCAAGATTCAAAACTGCTTTTATGATAATATTGTGATCTCTGATCATGCACCCTACTGTCTAATATATGTAGATAAGAAATTGACAAAGGAACCAGGTAGGAGGCAATTTCAGCATAAATGGCTGCATGATGAGGAATTTGTTAAGTACATAGAAAAACAGATAGATGAGTTCTTTGATATCAATACTACACAAACATCAGCATGTATAAAGTGGGAGGCTTTCAAAGCTTTTATTAGGGGGCATATTATTAGTTATACAGGTTCAAAATCTAAGAAGACTCGAGAGGAGAGAGTCCAATTGGAACATAAAATAAAAATTCTTCAAGAAAAAGTGTATGCAGGAAGTGACCCAAAGTTAGAGAACGAATTACTGATTCTGAGAGCTGAATATGACAAAAAATCAGCGAATAGAGCTGCCTCGAGTCTTCTAAGATTGAAGCAATCTTTTTATGAACAAGGTGAAAAATCAGGAAAATTATTGGCATGGCAGATTAAACAATTAGAATTTAAAACACCAATTACCAGTATTATAAGTAACGGACAGGCAGTTGTAGGTCCTTTAGAAATTAATAGTGCCTTTAGAGATTATTATGAAAAATTATATGATACAAAAAATGAAACTGACTTAACAAAACTAAATGGGTTTTTGGACGGATTATCTATACCGTGTATTCCAAATGAAAACAGGGAGATTCTGAAGTCTAAAATTAGTCAAGAAGAAGTTGGGCTAGCCATTGATAATATGAAATCAGGAAAAAGTGCAGGACCAGATGGTCTTCCAGTTGACCTCTATAAAAAAAATTTAAGAATAAATTAATAAAACCATTTAAAAATAGTAATTTACCACCATACATGAATAATGCCTTAATTATACTGTTGCCAAAACCAGGTAAACCCTCTAATAAATGTGAAAATATGAGACCAATAAGTCTATTAAATGCTGACCTTAAGAATCTGTAAAATTTTAGCAAGACGACTACAAGAAATATTACCAAATATTATTAACCGAGATCAGAACGGCTTTATAAAAGGAAGACAAGGCTTCCATAATGTAAGAAGACTATTTAATATTATCTATTCTAATAAAGAAGCACCGGATACAGCTCTCCTATCATTGGACGCCGAAAAGGCCTTTGATAGGGTCGAATGGCCCTTTCTTTTTGAAGTCTTACAAAGGTTTGGACTTGGAAATAATTTCATAAAATGGGTTCAGATAATATACAATAATGCTACAGCAGAAATCCTAACAAATAACAATATTTCAAAATCAATAAATATCAATAGAGGATGTCGACAAGGCTGTCCACTTTCACCTTTACTGTTTACTATGGCAATTGAACCTTTAGCGATGGCAGTACGTTTACATCCAAAAATATATGGAATTAAAGTAGGACCAACAGAACATAAAATCTCCCTGTATACCGATGACATAATTTTGTTTATGTCGAATCTTAAAAGATCAATTCCGACCTTGTTGAATTTAATAAAGAATTTGGGGGAAATATCAGGATATAAAATAAATAAAACTAAATCTTCAATATTAATGCTAAATGAGACCCAGAGGAATCAACCAGCTCCTGAGGTAAATCAATTCAATGTTGTAAATCAGTTTAAATATTTAGGAATTCAAATTGTGCCTAAGCTAGAATTAGTCGCCAGTGCCAACTATGAAGCCTTAATGGCAGACATTAATGAGTTACTTCAGAGATGGATGTCACTACCAATGTCGATGATTGGGAGAATCAATATACTTAAAAGTAATATCTTACCCAAAATACTTTATTTATTTCAATACATTCCTTTACCACCACCTTCAGATCTATTCTCAAGAATTAAAAAAAAGTTAGTGGAATTTATATGGAACAATAGGAAGGCTAGATTACGTCTGTCCTTACTATATTTACCATTTGATCGTGGAGGTCTGAAATGTCCAAACTTTATGTTGTATTATTGGTCAGCACAACTGAGGTCTATGACATATTATTTTTCATCAAATGGTCTTCCTCACTGGACTGAAATGGAATCATACAATTTACCTTTACCTCTTCCCATATTCATATACTCAGACTCGGCAAAAAAATTACAGAAACAAGTTAAAAATCCATTTGTAAAGCATATGATCAAAATATGGTGTGAAACCAAAAAATATTTAAAAGAACCACACTTATTGTCACAATTTAGCCCAATATGGGGTAATCAATATTTTAAACCAGGGAGAGCGGATGCTGTATTTAAAGTATGGAATTTAAAAGGGATTCAAAAGATTCAAGACTTATATCTGTCATGTTCAGATAACAATGTCTTTTGAAGAACTGAGGATCAAATTTAATCTTAATAGAACACATTTTTTTAAATATCTTCAGCTTAGGAACTCTATTCGATCAAATCAAAATAATGCTCTCATCCGACCTACTTATTCATCCTTGGAAAAAATTTTGACGAAAGATAGTAAGAGAAAGGGTATTATTTCAGAGTTTTATAACTCATTGACACTATCCTCAAGTGAAAACTCACAGAAAAGATTGAATTATTGGAAAGAAGACCTGCAAACTGAAATTTCAGAGGAACAATGGGAATTGGCTTGTACAGAAGCTCAAACCAAATCAATAAATGTACGTCTTAATTTGATACATTTTAAAAGGTTAATGCGGATGTATGTTATACCGGTGGAGTTAAATAGATATAACAAAAACGTATCAGATATGTGCACAAAATGTATGGAAAGTAAAGGAACCTTATTTCATTGTTTATGGGAATGTAGAAAAATTAGAATGTTTTGGGAAGAGGTGAGGGTAACAATTGAAAAAATAATTTCAAAACAAATCATATTGAATCCTAAATTGTTTTTGTTGGGTCTGTATCCAGAAAAACATAACTTTAATAAAATGTGAAAGAGCATTCATAGACCTCAGTTTGCTTAACGCCAAAAAATGTATTGCACTATTGTGGAAAAAGACTCATAGACCAGATGTGACTCAGTGGTTAAGACAGATGTTAACAAACCTTCCACTAGAAAGAACAACATACATACTGAAATCAAAGGAAATTGTGTTTGAGAATATATGGAGACCTTTCATTGATTATGTAAAGAATTTAAACATAACATTTGAAGAGGAAGGTGAATGATGTGTGTGGACCTTGTAAATTCCAAACTGGTGAATGTATAATATGTATACTTATGTAATGGATTGCCTAGACTAAACAGAGGAGCACTGTTGAAGACCTGTCTTTGTTAGTGGTTGTTGGTGTTTTTAGTACATTTTTTTTTTAAATTGCTTTAGTGTTAGTGTTTGTTTGTGTTATGTTATGTTTGTAAAAAAAAAAAAAAAAGGTTCAATAAAAAATATTGTGGGGAAAAAAAAAATCTTCTTGCCTGCCTCAGGGAGTACATATGGAAATTAGTGAGAATGCTATAATCTGGTACAGAGCATCTTTACCCTGTGTTTAATGTTTTTTTTTCTTTGTACATGGTCCCTGACAAATAAACCAATAAACTATAACTATAACCTGGAGACAGATAGACCGGGAGCTCTGCAGATGAATCAAACTGTCAGAGTTTTTTACCCACAGACTCCTGCCACGGATGTGCTAACAAGGCTAGCAGGCGACCAATGTAAACAACCATCATCCAGGTGAAATTTTTTCAGGTAAGACCCCGTCGGATAATGTAAACCTAAACATGACCACGTTTTGGGGATTTCCACAGCAGGTTGAACACAGCTGCAGAAGTTATAAAGGTAACTTCGCCTATCTGCAGCTCACTCAGATGGGGAATTCATGTTTATTTGTGTGTTTACATTGAGCTAAAATGTAACCGTGCAGCACGAAAAACTCGCCCATTCGCGTTTGGTCTAAACACACCTTAAGACAATGAAAGGTTTTTTGTTGAAAAAAGGGCATAAAATAGCATTTTAGACTATGTAGATTTATAGGGGATTTATATCCACCTGAGTGCATCTTTTAATCACTGGTAGATTGTCAGTACTTAATAACTTCTATTTTAAGCTCCTATATAGAACACTTAATTTGTTAATTTTGCCTCCGACTGATGTTAAATAGCCGAGAAATCACTGCTGTGACTCTGCACCCCTACACATAACACAGCTTATCTGTGTCTCTATTTCAAGGTCCACCCCCTGTGAGCACCCTGCTGCCTTTATAGGTTCAGAGTCACCGGCATATCGCTGACACAACAGAACGGGTCCTCACCCCTTATTCTGTGTGAAAGGAGAATATCCTGTTCTGTTCCTTTTCCACTGGTACTGTAGAGGGGAGACGCTTCCCCTCATGGTCGACTGCTCCGACCTGACAGGGATAATGTACGCCCCGCATCAACGCAGCCTGCCTCCCTTCTCTGAAGCCTCATCACAACACTAACCAGCAGCCACCCATATAATGGATGGTCATGATACAGGCCACTGCTTCCCACAGCTAAAGCCAATGGAAAGGAGAGGGGGATGAGGGGGTGCTTCTGTGTTAAGGGTTTGCTGGTGGATTGCTTGTGCGTTATCAGGACTCTGCAGTCGAAATTTGGAGAAGCTAATAAAGCCACAAAGCCTTTAAAAATCAGACACCATCACCTTCTTGATGTCTTTGTGTGGAAAATGCCCATGCCTACTGATAAAGGGGCTGGCTGGTGTGTGTAAATGCACATTAACGTACACATGCGCTCAGCTGTATTTGTGTGTGTGTCATTGTGCGTCCTACCTTATCTTTAAACACTTCAGGGTTGCTGTACATGAAGTCACGGTAACTCTCTGTGCGCACTTTATCCTGTGGAGAAAAAAACGTTTTACAACACAGGTCCAACTGGTCTTGGTTCATATAAAGAGAGAAATTCTTGTAAAATTATGAGAAACCAACTGTGAAGTTTTGTTTTTGTTTTTAATAAGAGTATTTTTTTTCAATCCAGGCTAGCTAATTAAAGATAAGATGAGATAAGTTAAGCCTTAATTAGTCCCACAATGGGGAAATTCCAGGACTGCAAACAGCACAGGGATAGCAACACTCAGAGCAACAATCAGAAGACAAGAAAAAAACAAGAGCAGCGAGTATACATATGTACATATAAACATAAATATATAGACACACAGTGCGGAGCACTGTAGCTAGATGGAATAAATATATGAATATATAAACACCCAGTGTGGAGCATTGTAGCTAGATGGAATAAATATGTAAATATATAAACACACAGTGTGGAGCATTGTTGCTAGATGGAATAAATATGTAAATATATAAACACCCAGTGTGGAGCATTGTTGCTAGATGGAATGAAACAGCAGCATAACCGTCTACTTAGTTACCCTACATGGTTTGATTATGTACCCATACATATTGTCACCCTCCGTAGCTACCGGTCTTTTCCTAGTTGTATACCGGAGGGGACCATTGTGTAAGGCTATTGCGTCTTTTGCATTCAAAACTATTAGGTTGTCACGTCTTTTTGCTATCTCTGCAAGCAGCCCTGCTTAGGTTATACAGTCTGACAGCCGTAGGTAGGAAGGACCTGCGAAACCTCTCGGTTGTGCACCTAGGATGATGTAGTCTGCTAATAAATGAGCTCCTTAGTGTGTTCAGTATGTCCTGCATAGGGTGGAACTCGGACTCCAGCAGAAATGACAGTTTAGCCACCATCCTTCTCTCTCCTATCTCCTCCACTGGGTCAAGCAGACCACTCCTAAAGTGATGGCTGATGCCACCACCGTGTCATAGAATGTCTTCAGCAGCGCCCCTTGTACACCAAAAGACCTGAGTCTCCTCAGTAGGAACAGCCTGCGCTGTCCCTTCTTGTAGAGTGCGTCAGTATTGTGTGACCAGTCTAGTTTATTGTTCAGATGAACACCCAGGTACTTGTAGGATGTCACCATCTCAATGTCTGTTCCCTGTATATTTACTGGTGCTGTGAGGGGTTGTCCTTGCCTGCGGCAGTCCACCACCAGCTCCTTAGTTTTCCTCACGTTGATCTGGAGGCAGATCAACCCTTTCACATAAAAATATCCTCCATATACAGAATGTGCAGAAACTGTGCTGTGTAATCAAAGAAAAATTGTAACTGTAATTTCCCTATTGTGGGACTAATAAAGGTTTATTTTATCCTAAAACTCACAAATCTTGGTGGAAGAAATTTTAGACAAAATCTACACTACGTTCACCTACTAAATCACAGTGAAAAGAGAAATGTGCATCTGCCAGAGAAGAAAGGCCTTTGACAACACAACATGACAAACATGAACGGTAAGATGTTATGCTAGCAGCATGCTTCCTTTAGATAGATTAGATTAGATAGATAGTTTATTTCGAACACAAAATTATAACAAATACAAGCAAATGGCAAATGCTGGGTAAAATTACTGGGAAAGTTAGATGAGCTAGCGGCTATCTCCCGTTATGATAGCACATACCGGGAGTGCTCTCTCCTTTTGTTTACTGAGACGTGGCTAACTGAACTAGCAGCAGATGCTAACATTGAGCTGGAGGGTTTTCACATGATACGAGCTGACCGAACACCAGACAGTGGCAAGGCTAGGGGCGGTGGAGTGATAATGTATGTTAACAACAACTGGTGCAGACCGGGACATATCACTGTTAAACAACGACACTGCAGCAAAGACATTGAGTTGCTAGCTGTTAGCATGAGGCCTACATATCTCCCGAGAGAACACTCACACGTGATCTGCATTGTTGTTTATGCAAATCCGATGGCGAACGCTGGGACAGCACGTGACGTCATCCATTCAGTAACCAGCAGGCTGCAGACAGAACACCCAGATGCTCTTCTCCTCATCTCAGGCGATTTCAACCATGTTTCACTGTCTCCCATTCTACCCACGTTCACCCAGTATGTCACATGCCACACTAGAGACAATAAAACACTGGATTTATTCTACGCAAACACTAAGGAGGCGTACACCTCATCACAACTCCCCCCACTCGGGAGATCGGATCACAACTTGGTTCATCTCCGGCCGGTGTACAAACCCCTAGTGCACAGACAACCTCCGGCCATGCACACTGTGGAGTTATGGTCTGAGGAGACAATGGACACTCTAAAGGACTGTTTTGAAGCCACCGCCTGGAAGCAGCTCTGCGATCCACATGGTGAGGACATCGATGGCCTCATTCACACCTTCACGGGCTACCTCAGCTTCTGTGTGGACAAATCCGTTCCCACCAAGACCATACGGCGTCACTCAAACAACAAACCCTGGATCAACCCTGAGATAAAAACACTTCTGAGAGAGAAGAAGAGGATCTTCAGGTCGGGGAACAGGGAGATGCTGAAGTCCGTACAGAGGGAGCTGAGGAGAAAGATCAGAGAAGGCAAGGACAGCTTCAGGAAGAAGATGGAGGACAAGCTGCAACAGAGCGACATCAGCGGGGTCTGGAGAAACCTCAAAACCATCTCGGGGCTCCAGAATACCTCCCCCCAGGCCACAGGGGGCAGGGAGTGGGTGAACAACCTGAATCTGTTTTTCAATAGATTTGACCAACCGCCCTCCCCCCTGACTGCACAACAACCACTGCTGCCTCTAAAGAAATCAAGTCCTGCTGCCCACTCCCCACTCCACCAACACCCCCCCACTCCCAACACACAGCCCCCCATCCTGACCCTGACCAGGACCCAGGTGAGGACGGAGCTGAAGAAGATCAAGGCGAGGAAGGCGCCGGGACCGGACGGCATCAGCGCAAAGCTCCTCAAGTCCTGTGCAGACCAGCTGTGTGGGATTGTGACGTATATCTTCAACATGAGCCTGAAACTGGGGAGGGTACCACAGCTGTGGAAAACATCTTGTGTGGTACCTGTACCAAAAATTTCCCACCCCAAAGACCTGAACAGCTACAGACCGGTGGCCTTGACGTCCCACTTGATGAAGACCCTGGAGAGACTGCTCCTTGCTCACCTCCGCCCCCTGGTGGAACCAGCGATGGATCCACTCCAGTTCGCCTACCAGCATGGCATTGGGGTGGAGGATGCGGTGATCTTCCTCCTTCACCGTTCTCTGTCCCACCTGGAGAAGCCCGGGAATATGGTGAGGATCATGTTCTTTGACTTCTCCAGTGCTTTCAACACCATCCAACCGATGATCCTGAAGGACAAGCTGCTGCGCGCAGGGGTGGACCAGCACCTGTCATCATGGATCCTGGACTACCTCACGAACCGGCCTCAGTTTGTGAGAACCCGGGACTGTGTGTCCGACACGATCATCAGTAGCACGGGGGCCCCCCAGGGAACGGTGCTGGCTCCCTTCCTGTTCACTCTTTATACTGCGGACTTCTCACACAACACAACACACTGCCATCTACAGAAGTTCTCTGATGACTCTGCGATCGTTGGCCTCATCTCCAATGGAGATGAAGCTGAGTACAGAGGGCTTATCCAGGACTTCGTGGACTGGTGCCATCGGAACTGCCTCCAGATCAACGCGAGGAAAACTAAGGAGCTGGTGGTGGACTGCCGCAGGCATGGGCAGCCCCTCACAGTACCAGTAAATATACAGGGAACAGACGTCGAGATGGTGACATCCTATAAGTACCTGGGTATTCATCTGAACAATAAACTAGACTGGTCACACAATACTGATGCACTCTACAAGAAGGGACAGCGCAGGCTGTTCCTGCTGAGGAGACTCAGGTCTTTTGGTGTACAAGGGGCGCTGCTGAAGTCATTCTATGACACGGTGGTGGCATCAGCCATCACTTTTGGAGTGGTCTGCTGGGGCAGTGGCATTACTGCAGCCGATAGGAAGAGACTGAACAAACTGATTAAGAAAGCTAGCTCTGTCCTGGGGCAGCGCCTTGATCCGATGGAGGAGATAGGAGAGAGAAGGACGGTGGCTAAACTGTCATCTCTGCTGGAGTCCGAGTTCCACCCTATGCAGGACATACTGAATGCACTGAGGAGCTCATTTAGCAGCAGACTACATCATCCCAGGTGCACAACCGAGAGGTTTCGTAGGTCCTTCCTACCAACGGCTGTCAGACTGTACAACCTAAGCAGGGCTGCTCGCAGAGATAGCAAAAAGACGTAACAAACTAATAGTTTTTTGAATGCAAAAGATGCAATAGACTTACACAATGGTCCCCTCCGGCATACAACTAGGAACATACCGGTCGCTATGGAGGGTGAGAATATGTATGGGCACATAATCATACCATGTAGGATAACTAAGTAGACGGTTATGCTGTTTCATTCCATCTAGCAACAATGCTCTGCACTGTGTGTGTTTATATATTTACATATTTATTCCATCTAGCTACAATGCTCAGCACTGGGTGTGTTTATATATTTATATATCTACATATTATTCCATCTAGCTACATTGCTCCGCACTGTGTGTGTTTATATACTTGCATATTTATTCCACCTAGCTGCAATGCTCCGTACTGTGGGTGTTTATATATTTACATATTTATTCCATCTAGCTACAATGCTCTGCACTGTGTGTTCATATATTCATATATTTATTCCATCCAGCTACAATGCTCTGCACTGTGTGTCTGTGTGTGTGTGTGTATATATATATATTTTATAGTAATACGTACATATGTATATTAGCTGCTCTTGCTTGCTTGTTTTTTTCTTGCCTTCTGATTGTTGCTCTGAGTGTTGCTATCCCTGTGCTGTTGCAATCCTGGAATTTCCCCGTTGTGGGACTAATAAAGGCTTATCTTATCTTATCTTAAAATAGAAATAAAATAGTTTCTGCATCAAAGCGGCACACACTGAGATGTGTGGATTATTGAGTATTTGAGTTGAATAAATTCATTATTCAACATCAGTCAGAAATTTAAACTTGCTGAAAAACGGTAGTACTCAAAAACCGTCTCGAACAGGTAAGGTGATTTTGAGGCCAGGTGTTCTTGTAAAGCCTGGTTTACATGTCCACATCAAAACAATGTGTCCACCCCATGCCATTCCGACATTGCAGCCTCTCCAGAACTCTAACTACCTGACAGAGCAACACCGACCACAGCACCTTTGATTGGTCTGCTTTAGAAATCCCTACACATTATCTGCTTTTCCTCTGCTCATTCTCAACTGTGTCATTTCCAAAGCAAGGTGAATAAACAACAAACCGAATCAAAGCGAGATTTACCAAGTTCACGTGTGTGCATGTGTTTCTTTGTTCACACACACACACCCACACACACTGAGCATATGTTTCAAGTGTTTATTTTAATTTTGATGCTTATAAAGCTCATGCAAACCCCAAATTCAGTTTCTCAAAAAAATTAGAAGTATAATGGAGTATAGTGGAAAAAGTTCAATATTGTAGACTCATGGTTTCAAATTCTAATCAGCTAATTATCTCTAAACACCTGCAAAGGTTTCCTGAGCCTCTCAGTCTGGTTCAGTAGACTACATAGTCATGGGGAAGACTGTTGACTTGACAGTTGCCCAGAAGACCGTCACTGACATCCTCCACAAGAAGGGTAGGCCACAAAAGGCCACTGCTAAAGAAGCTGGCTGTTCACAGGGTGCTGTATCAAAACATAATAATGGAAAGTTGAGTGGAAGGAAGAAGTGTGGCAGAAAAATGTGCACAAGCAAAAGGGATAACCACAGCCTTGAGAGGATTGTGAAAAGCCCATTCAAGAATTTGGGTGAGACAAGGAGTGGACTGGTGCTGGAGTCACAGCTTCAAGAGGCACCACATCCAGACGTATCCAGGATATGGACTACAACAGTCACATTCCTTGTGTCAAACCACTCCTGAACCAGAGACAGTGTCAGAAGTGTCTTACCTGGGCTAAGGAGAAAACAGACTGGACTGTTGCTCAGTGGTCCAAAGTCTCTTTTCAGACAAGAGTAAATTTTGCATTTTAGTTGGAAATCAAGGTCCTAGAGTCTGGTGGAAGAGTGGAGAGGCAAAGAATCCAAGTTACTTGAGGTCCAGTGTGAAGTTTCCACAGTCAGTGATGATCTGGGGAGCCATGTCATCTACTGGTGTTGGTCTATTGTATTTTATCAAATCAAAAGTCAGCGCAGTCGTCTACAGAAAATTTGAGAGCACTTCATGCTTCCCTCTGCTGACAAGCTTTATGGAGATGGTGGTTTCATTTTCAAGCAGGACTTGGTACCTGCCCACACTGCCAAAAGTACCAACATCTGGTTTACTAACCATGGCATCACTGCGCTTGATTGGTCAGCAAACTCTCCTGACCTAAACCTCATAAGGAATCTATGGAGTATTGTCAAGAGGAAGATGAGAGACAACAGACCCAACAATGCAGACAAGCTGAAGGCCACTATCAAAGCAACCTGGGCCTTTGTAAAGCCTTATTCATGCTGCATTTCCCCTCCTCTAGTCCGCTTTGGTCCGCGTGCGCTTTGGACAAGCCCGGCATGCACGCAGCGCTGTTCATGCTCACTTTTTTCATCTACCCAGGCCAAGCGGTTGACACATGCGCACAACCATCATTTCTAGTTTTACTCCCGCCTGATAGGTAGCACCAATGCACTGACGCGCCAGGATTTTCACCAACGAAGAAACGCTGCTTGCTTTCTGCTGCTTGACTTTACAGTTTTCACTCCTTTTCCACAAAGATGCTGCTGCTTGAGTATTTATGTATGATTCATGCATGTTGATTCTCGTCTTCCGCTTCCTCGTTGTCTTCTTCGTCTACTTTGTCTTGGTATGCTGTGCCAATATCGTCACCTTGTGAATGGGACGTTCAGTCTTGCGCATGCGCTTTTCAACGTGTTCAGGTCGTGGGCAGGTGGTGCGGTCACAAAATTTGGGCTGCACGCGGTCGTCTGCAGTTGAGCACTGCGGGCACTAGCGGAGTGGAGATGATGATGTAAATTTCGTCACACGAGGTTTCCGGTTACACGTACGTGGACAGCAGAGGTGCAGCATGAATCCGGCTTAACACCTAAGCAGTACCACAGGCTAATTGCCTCCATGCCCCGCTGCAGTGATGTAGTAATTCATGCAAAAGGAGCCCTGACCAACCATTGAGTGTGTATATACTTTTCAGTCGGCCAATATTTCTATTAAAAATCCATTTTTTAAATTAATTTTATGTAATATTCTATTTTTTTTAGAAACTGAATTTGGGGGTTTCATAAGCTGTAAGTCATAGTTAGTTATCATAACCATTAAAATTAAAAGAAAAACACTTGAAATATATCACTGCATGGAATGAATCTATACGAGTTTCTTTGTTTAAACTGAACCACTGAAATAAAACAACTTTTCAATGACATTCTAATTTATTAAACTGCACCTGTGTCCGTGTGTCTGTTTTCTGGGAATCATTTGAAAAACTAATTATTCGCAACCATTTTCAAAAATTAACTACTGCTATTAATCATGATTGATCCCCCCCCCCCCCAGTCAACTGCGATTAATCGCTGCCAGGCCGAAGAGTAGGGGTGAATAAAATAGAACAGAAAAGCGTCGGCTTGGTAGGAATATTCATTCCAATTTGAGCTGCTGTTTCAGTGTCACTATTTCAGTCATCTTGGGCAACAGTGGGTTGTCCAGTGCTTTATAATCATAGAGGACTGGATGGATGGTCCTCAAAATGCTTATCGAGTCTGGCCTTAAAGGCATCCACACTCAGGACATTCACCACGTCCTCTGATAAGCTGTTCCACCATGAAACCACTCCACTGCTGAAGAAAAACAACCTGCGGTTCGACTTGACACTGTTCTTTTGAAGCCGCAAATTATGACCTCGGGTCCTTGTACAGTGAATCCAGAAAGTCTTCAGAGCGCTTCACTTTTTCCACATTTTGTTATGTTGCAGCCTTATTCCAAAAGGAATTAAATTCATTTTTTTCCTCACTTAAAATTCTACACACAATATCCCATAATGACAATGTGAAAAAAGATTTTTTTGAGAGTTTTTCAAATTTATTAAAAATAAAAAACAAAGAAATCACATGTACCTAAGTATTCACAGCCTTTGCTCAATACTTTGTTGATGCACCTTTGGCAGCAATTACAGCCTCAAGTTATTTTGAATATGATGCCACAAGCTTGGCAAACCTATCTTTGGGCAGTTTTGCCCAATCCTCTTTGCAGCACCTTTTAAGCTGAATCAGGTTGGATGGGAAGTGTCGGTGCACAGCCATTTTCAGATCTCTCCAGAGATGTTCAACTGGATTCAAGTCTGGGCTCTGGCTGGGCCACTCAAGGACATTCACAGAGTTGTCCTGAAGCCACTCCTTTGATATCTTGACTGTGTGCTTAGGGTCGTTGTCCTGCTCAAAGATGAACCGTCGCCCCAGTCTGAGGTCCAGAGTGCTCTGGAGCAGGTTTTCATCCAGGATGTCTTTGTACATTGCTGCATTCATCTTTCCCTCTATCCTGACTAGTCTCCCAGCTCCTGCCTCTGAAAAACATCCCCACAGCATGATGCTGCCACCACCATTGACGTGGTTATGAGCGGTGCCTGGTTTCCTCCAAACATGATGCCTGGCATTCACACCAAAGAATTCAGTCTTTGTCTCATCAGACCAGAAAAGTTTGTTTCTCATGGTCTGAGAGTCCTTCAGGTGCCTTTTGGCAAACTCAAACCATGTGCCTTTTACTAAGGAGTGGCTTCTGTCTGGCCACTCTACCATACAGGCCTGATTGGTGGATTGCTGAAGAGATGGTTGTCCTTCTGGAAGGTTCTCCTCTCTCAACAGAGGAACGCTGGAGCTCTGACAGAGTGACCATTGGGTTCTTGGTCACATGCCTGACAAAGGCCCTTCTCCTCCGATCGCTCAGTTTAGATGGGCGGCCAGCTCTAGGAAAAAATCCTGGTGGTTCCAAACTTCTTCCATTTACAGATGATGGAGGCCACTGGGCTCATTGGGACCTTCAAAGCAAGAGAAATTATTCTGTACCCTTCCCCAGATTTGTGCCTCGAGACAATCCTGTCTCGGAGGTCTACAGACAATTCCTTTGACTTCATGCTTGGTTTGTGCTCTGACATGCACTGTCAACTGTGGGACCTTATATAGACAGGTGTGTGTCTTTCCAAATCATATCCAATCAACTGAATTTACCACAGGTGGACTCCAATTAAGCTGTAGAAACATCTGAAGGATGATCAGTGGAACCAGGATGCACCTGATCACAATTTTGAGCTTCATGGCAAAGGCTGTGAATACTTATGTACATGTGATTGCTTAGTTTTTTTATTTTTAATAAATTTGCAAAAATCTAAAAAAAAAAAAACTTTTTCACATCATTATGGGGTATTGTGTGTAGAATTTTGAGGAAAAAATTAATCCATTTTGGAACTATAGGGCACTCAGAGAGTGCATACCTCCACCAAGGCTCCATCCCTCCCTCCCTTTGTCCTTCCCCCCATCCCTTTATCCATCCATATCACCATCCATCTGTACATTGCGAGATAGGGCTTTGGCGGAAGGAACTCACGGATCACCTCCAACATTTAATGAGTTCATCTTTGGGCCAAGAACCACCTCTAGTGAAAATTTCATCCAAATCAATCCAGTAGATTTGGAGAATTAATAATAATAATAATAATAATAATAATAATAATGCATCAGATTTATATAGCACTTTATCATAGACACTCAAAGACACTTTACAAGTAGATACATTATTCATTCACTCCAGACAGACAATGGTAGTGGCAAGCTACTACTGTAGCTACAGCTACCCTGGGGCAGGCTGACGGAAACGTGGCTGCCAATCCGCGCCAACGGCCTCTCCGGCCACCACCGAACATTTATACACATTCATACCCAGTGTTATGGGCACTGGAGGCAATGCGGGTGAAGTATCTTGCCCAGGGACACAACGGCAGGATATCTGGGGAGAGCGGGATTCGAACCGCCAACCATCGGGTTATTAGACGACCTGCTCTACCTCCTGAGCCACTGCCGAGAATTGTTGCTAACACTCTGTGAGAAGAAAAGAGCCTTGGCGGAGGTATGCATTTTCAATTCAATTCAATTCAACTTTATTTATATAGCGCCATTTCACAACAACAGTCATCTCATAGCACTTTCAACTGTAGGAGAAACCCCCACAATTGCTGAAAGACCCCAGCAATCAGGTGATCCCCTGTGAGCAAGCGCATGGCGACGGTGGAGAGGAAAAACTCCCTTTTAACAGGACGAAACCTCCAGCAGAACCAGGCTCAGGGAGGGGCAGTCATCTGCTGCGACTGTCTAGGGGGTGAGGGGATAGAGAAAATGAAAAGAACAGACATGTAGAGAGCAAACAGCACAATGGGGACTCAATCTATGGGAGAGAACAAACAAATGTTAATGACCAGCAAAAAAAAAAAAAAAAAAAATTCATTGACAGTGAAGAGAGGAGTGAAGCCCAGTGCATTATTGGAGGTCCCACGGCTGTCTACACCTATTAGCAGCATAACTAAGGGAGGGTTCAGAGACACATGATCCCTCCCTAATTTGTAGGCTATAACAAAAAGGAAGGTTTTAACCCTATTCTTAAAAACAGAGATCGAGTCTGACTCCCGAATCCAGATTGGCAGCTGGTTTCACAGGAGAGGAGCTTGATAACTGAAGGCTCTGCCTCCCATTGTACTTTTGGAGATTCCAGGTATTACAAGTAATCCTGCATTTTGGGAGCGTAGTGCTCTGTTAGGATAATTGGGTAATATCAGATCTTTTAAATAAAAAGGAACTTGATTGTTTAGAGCTTTGTAAGTGAGAAGAAGGATTTTAAACTTAATTCTAAACTCTATGGGAAGCCAGTGACGGGAGGCCAGAACTGGAGAGATATGATCTCTCTTTCTAGTACCTGTTAAAACTCTTGCTGCAGCATTTTGGATCAACTGAAGACTTTTTAAAGATGTTTTAGGACAACCTGATAATAAAGAGTTACAATAATCTAATCTAGAGCTAATAAAAGCGTAGATCAGTTTCTCAGCATCACTCTGAGACAAGATGCTCCTAAATTTGGCATTACAGAAATGATAGAAGGCAGTCTTAGAAACGAATTTAATATGTGAATTAAAAAACAGATCTTGATCAAAAATAACTCCAAGGTTCCTCACAGAGCTATTAAGAGAAAGAGTAACCACATCCAAACTAAGAGTTTGATTTGGAAAGGTATTTCTAAGGTTTTCTGGACCAACAAGAATGACTTCAGTCTTATCTGAATTTAATAGCAGGAAATTACAAGTCATCCAAGCTTTGATGTCCTTAAGACAGGCTTCTAACTTGGCTAATTGATTACTATCATCTGGCTTCATTGACAGGTATAATTGTGTGTCATCTGCATAAATGTATACAGTGCTTTCTAATAATGTTGCCTAACGGAAGCATATATAAACTAAAAAGAGTAGGGCCTAGCACAGATCCCTGTGGAACTCCGTGACTGAGCTTTGAGATGGAAGAAAACTCATTACTGACATGAACAAACTGGAACCTATCAGATAAATAAGATCTAAACCACCTCAACGAAGTTCCATTAAGTCTAACACAGTGTTTTAATCTATCAAGTAGAATATTATGATCGATGGTATCAAAAGCTGCACTAAGGTCTAAAAGGACAAGTACAGAAACAAGTCCATTATCAGATACGATAAGGAGGTCATTAGTGACCTTCACTAAGGCTGTTTCAGTACTATGATGGATTCTAAACCCAGATTGAAACTCTTCAAATAAACCATTTCCCTGCAAGTGGTCAAATAATTGCGTAGCAACAACTCTTTCTAAGATTTTTTAAATGAAAGGCAGATTAGAGATTGGTCTATAGTTAGTTAAAACTCCTGGATCCAGCGTTTGCTTTTTGAGTAAGGGCCTAATGTTAATGAAGAAATGATTACTTGAATCTAAAAATGTCACCTTCCATCTCCATCTTCAAGAAAAAACTAAAAATGCAACTCCTATCATTATATAATTAATCTGCTATTTGTTATTTGTACCTTGGCTCTCGCCCAAAGATGCTGGGATAGGCTCCAGCCCCCCCGCGACCTGAAAGGATTAAGCGGCAGAAGATGGATGGATGGATGGATGGATGTTGATTCACTCCAATAGTATTTAATGACTTGACTATATATCTTGAACTCACCTACTATTTCAGTGTTAACAAATGCTGGGATTATGTGCTATGTCTGTCATGTTTGTTTGTTCTTTCACAAAATGACATTAGACTGACTTCCGTCATTATTCATTCATTCATCTTCTTCCGCTTAATCCTTTTCGGGTTGTGGGGGGGGCTGGAGCCTATCCCAGCATCTTTGGGCGAGAGGTAGGGTACACCCTGGACAGATCACCAGTCCATCGCAGGGCCAACACAGAGAGACAGACAACCATTCACTCTCACAGTCATATCTAAGGACAATTTAGAACCCCCAGTTTTGATGCCAATTAACCTAACTTGCATGTTTTTGGCATGTGGGAGGAAAACCGAAGAAATCCCAGAGTAAACCCACACAGACACGGGGAGAACATGCAAACTCCACACAGATCACTGTTGGTCGGGGGCTGGGATCGAACCCAGGATCCCCCGGCCAAGGGTGAGTTGCTGTGCTGCCGCAGTGCTAACCACTCCGCCACCGTGCCGCCCTTCCGTCATTATGTCATTGTAGAATTGGGCTCCCTACTAAAAGCTTTAAATAGCTTAATTGGGATGACCCATTCACACTTCAAAACAAAGTAAAAAAAAAAAAGCCTACTGTATACTGCTAATCATGCTGTTGATAACTCATATTGTAATTCAGGCTGTTGATAATGTGTGATGTGTGTGTGAATAAACTAAACTGAAACTGAAGAATAGAGCTACCAATAAATGGGAAGACTTCTTTAAATAATTTGGTAGGAATAGGGTCTAAAAGACAAGTTGAAGGCTTGGATGAGGAAATTATTATATCTAACTCTAAAAGGTCAATTGGCGTAAACTCATCCAAACAGATTGTTCTGATAGTTATTTAATGTTAAAAGTTAAGGTGGAATATTATTTATATTCTTAATTAATGTTGAGTATTGTGTTGTAATATTGTGTTGGTTTCACCTTAGAATCGGCATAGTTCGCAGCCAAAGGTGACGTCACCTTCGGCTCCGACTAACTGTAAACAGGAAGTCGGTCGGAGAATTGAGAAGAAAGTTAGTTATGCGTGTTTACCGTCGTCAGTTAACCCCTTGCACTCTGGTCAATTTCCCTAAAAACGCCTAAAAATAACGTACCCAAAGTAAATCAAAAGCTGTTCTTCAACCCTTTGCAGCATCTTCATGGGGTTGGTCTCATTTAAAAGAAAATACTTTGAATTTTTTGGCAAAACAGTCATAGTCTCTCTAAGTGCTCCTGCCACTGAGTAACAGTCATCTAAACATACTGAACTTGAAGGAAATAAAGTTTGCCTGGGTGTTTTTTTTAGATACAAATGCTTGCAAATAACACACAGCTGTCAGATACTGGCTGGAAAATGCAATAGAAATGTAGAACCAAGTGTTATCAAGCTGAGGTCAAAATTTTGTAACAATACCACAAAAAATGAATATATTACACAGCTTTTTTTCTCAGGTTGTTCCCAGGCGTTTTTGAACTGTGCCAAATTGTGCCAAATGGCACAGTTTGGAAAAACGTCTATAACTTTTGAAAGATTCAACATAGAAGCTTGATCTTGGGCTCTAAATGAAAGGTGACACTCAGGGCTGTGTGTGTGTGTGTGTGGGGGGGGGTTGTTTATTCATTCATGAATGAACAAACAAGCCCCCCACACACAAAGAAGCATGCCACGTAAAAAATGTGTGGCCTTTTTTTTACAAGAAAAAATAACTTACAGTGCAATAAAAATTATACTAAAATATCTGCAATGTAGAGGATAACAACTCCCCCTCCCCCCTGCTACAGAGGAGCTCGGCGCACAAAAAAACGGTCCGTCAACGGTCTGTCATGTGGCGATGGCGCACCGTTGTAATTTACTGATCGGTCAAAAGTCATTTTTATTCCTATTTTCAGTGATAAAGAATAATTTAGCTTATAACACTTACCTGTCCACAACAGCAGTGTCGTTGGCGAACATCTGTTCCTCATTGTCAGACGAACATGACGCTGGTCCGCTTGTTACGACTCGTGGTTCTGGTCATGCGACCCGGTCAAACCATGATTCCATGATTGTGGTTTTGGCGAACGATTTTTCAAAACAAATAAGAACAGTAGTAATAAAAAAAGACTTGCGAACGCTACCGTTACACACAGTGGCTTACACAAAACAGATTTTACGCACGGGACGCACGCTTTCAATCGTCGAACTTATCTGCTTCAATTGGCTCGTTGTATTCGCAGTCGTTGGTAGGCGGGTCCTTCTTGCTAGGTTTTCAGTCATTGGTTCTTCAAGGTTTCAGAAACCCAATTCAAGGCTCTTATTAGTCGAATGAGAGGTCAATCAAATCTAAACCTATCAAAACACTCCTTTGGCTTTCTGTTCGCGGCTGCCAGTACTGGAAGAACGGAAATGCAGCTTTTTTTTTTCAGTGCGCACTGTGCGTCTCAGTGCGCACTAGGACGCACTAGGACGTACTAGGACGCAGAGACGTGACCGCCCGCAGTATCCCGGAGTGCAAGAGGTTAACTTCAGCAGCAGTCACATACATCCTCCCTTTGGTAGCATCGTGGGTATGTATTAATTTGTGTTATTGTTTGTATGCATTTCTGGATAATTTGTTTGAGGTTATGTTAAGTTTGATGACTTTAAATGCTAAAAATAGTCTCCCGTGATTTACGTTAGCAATAGCTGTTAGATCAGTTAAAGGACACTGACAAATAATTTAAAGGGAAAACAATTCATTATAGCAACGGGAGTTGTTGTGAACATAATTTCATATTGTATTTGTGTTAAAAAGCAAAGTAATTCATATAATTTGTGGGAAGATAAAACATGATTTGTATTAGAAGCTGAGTTCATATATTTTCGTTGTAATATCTGTACAACGGTTAAAGAGTGATTATCTTGTACTGTATATGTTACAGTTTCACCATTCCCTGTATCACTAAACCTGTGGACCGAGAGCTGTGTCGTCACAGTCTTGATGTGGGGAAGGAGTTTAGCTGACTGTCCAATCAGCAGAGGCAGTACAGTGAAACCATGGCTTCCTAGCGGGCATGATAACGTGAACATGCTGCCAGACAGTGAGAAGATCATCGTCACACTCAACCAGTAAACGATCAACACATCAGTGTCTATCTAGAAGTACGCTCACAAACTGTACTAAGCCAGAAAAAAGAGCCATGTCAAAGACACACTCACACGATTCTTCTGTGCACTCCAGTGTGTCATCTACAGAGTCTGCTGCAGCCAAAGCAAGAGCACAAGCGGAAGCAGCAAAAGCTTTCCTTTCCTACGCTGAAGAGGAAATAAACCTAAAACTAGAAAAAGCTAAGTTGGAAGTATCAATGCAAATGCTACAATATAAGAAAGAGACTGCTGCAGCTGTTGCTGAAGCAGAAGCGCTGGAAGCTGCAGTTGACAGTGGTGAAAAACTAAGTCGTGAATTCATATTATTAGATTCTACCTCCTTGACAGCCACACAACACACTCAACAGTATGTTGCTGACCAAGCCAAAGTGTTGGAGGCAGAACACCAGCTATGTGAAGATGATGCCCCAATAAAATCAGACTCACACCCCAGCCCACAGTGGGTTCAGATATATAAGGATGAAAATGTTTGTGACCCACAACAAGTGAAATTTGAAAGCAGCAATGTTACTCCAACACAGCACTCCAGATTTCAAAATGACTATTGTGGTACATTTCCCCCATCTTATCCTGTACCTCCTAATTCCAACCATAACAGCTCCAATCCAAATGACTTTGTGAGGTACCTTGCACGCCGTGAGCTTGTGTCTACAGGCTTACTTCAATTTAGTGATAAGCCTGAGAATTACAGAGCTTGGAAACGCTCATTTCTGTCTGCAATCAGTGGCTTAGATCTAACAGCAAGTGAGGAGATGGACCTTCTTTTAAAGTGGCTTGGTAAGGAGTCAAAAGAACATGTTGAGCAGCTCAGAGCAATTCACATCAATCATCCAGAAGCAGGCCTGAATATGATTTGGGATAGACTCGAGCAAACTAACGGCTTGACAGAGGCAGTAGAGGATGCTCTCTTCAAACGCATCAACACTTTTCCAAAGATAGGAAACCGAGATTATGCCAAACTGACTAAGTTGAGTGATCTTGTGATGGAACTTCTATCAGCAAAGGATGAAAGAGACTTACCTGGTCTCTCCTTCCTCGACACGGCAAGAGGTGTCAACCCAATCGTGCAGAAACTCCCCTTTTGTCTGCAGGAAAAGTGGGCTTCAGCTGGTGCATCTTATAAGCGACAAAAGCATGTGCCTTATCCTCCCTTTGCCTTTTTTGTAAAGTTCATTAGCCAGGAAGCTAGCATTGCCCATGACCCAAGCTTCAACTTCATCACTCAGACAGACACTGTTCCCAGGACTGAAAAGTTAGCATGGCAGCCAAACAAACATCAAAGAGTCTCAGTCTGCAAAACAGAGATATCCACCAGAGCTAGTTCTGATTCTACTGACTCCTCATTAAAATCTGATGGCCGTGATAAAATGTGTCCTATTCATGGGAAACCACACCCTTTAAGCAAATGTCGTGCTTTCAGAGAAAAATCCATTGAAGATCGTAAGATGTTTTTGAAAGAGAACAATCTGTGTTTTAAATGTTGTTCATCTTCGTCACACATCGCTAAAAACTGCAAGGCCAAAGTTCAGTGTTCTGAGTGCAAGAGCGAAAGACATAACTCAGCCCTACATCCAGGACTCACATCCTGGACAGAAGTGAAGGATCCTGCTCCAGAGCATGGTGGGGAGGAGGTCGAAACCGTGCCTCAACTTCAATCTGACATTATGACCAAATGCACAAAGGTCTGCGGTGGAGCTCTGACAGACAGATCCTGTTCCAAAATATGCCTCGTGAAAGTATATCCAGCCGGTCACAGAGACAAAGCAGTGAAGCTCTATGCAATTCTGGACAAGCAGAGCAACAGGTCACTGGTTCGTTCACAGTTCTTCGAAGTGTTTGGTGACAGAAGTCCAAGTGCTCCTTACACACTGAGAGCATGTGCAGGAATGAAGGAATCATCAGGAAGGAGGGCAAGTGGCTATGAAGTGGAATCTCTGGATGGGACAGTCCGCATTCCATTACCCAGCCTCACAGAGTGCAACGACATTCCCAACAACAGAGACGAGATTCCAACCCCTGAGGTTGCTCTTCATCATACACATTTAAAGACAATGGCGCACCTCATCCCAGATACGGACCCAAATGCCCAGATCATGCTTCTCCTCGGTCGGGACATTATCAGAGTGCATAAAGTTCACAAACAGGTGAACGTCTCACACAACCAGCCCTATGCACAGAAATTAGATCTAGGGTGGGTTGTTGTAGGCAATGTGTGTCTCAGCAGCGTCCATAGACCATCAGTAATCAACGCCTTCTACACAAACACCACAGAGCTACGTCGGCCAGCTCTCTTCGAACCATGCCCTAATGTGTTCTGTGTTAAGGAAAAGTACAGCACCGTCCAGGTCACAAACCACCCACCAGCATATTCTGTGGAGGAAGCTACCTGTGACATTGATCATCTTCGATGCAGTGTGTTCAAGAGGACCAGAGAGGATAATCAAGTTGCTCTTTCAATTCAGGATGCTTCATTCATGAAAATAATGAATAATGGACTACAGAAAGACTCAAAACAACAGCTGGGTAGCTCAACTACCCTTTAAGAATCCACGTCGACAGCTTCCCAACAACAGGCCTCAGGCACTGAACCGCCTCATGTCTCCCACACGAAATTTCGAGAGGAAGCCAGAAATGAGGGAACCCTTCCTTAGCTTCACGGAACAGATGTTTAAAAATGGTCATGCTGAGTTAGCCCCTCCCCTCAATGAGGAAGAAGAACGATGGTATTTGCCAACATTTGGTGTGTACCATCCTAAGAAACCAAAAAAGATTAGAGTGGTTTTTGATTCCAGTGCCCAATTCAACGGTGTGTCGCTCAACGATGTGCTGTTGACTGGGCCTGACCTGAACAACACATTACTAGGTGTACTGATCCGCTTCAGAAAAGAAGCTGTCACATTCACGGCAGACACTGAACAAATGTTCTATTCTTTTTTGGTTAGAAAAGAAGACAGGAACTTCTTGAGGTTGCTCTGGTTCCGTGATAACGATCTCTCCAAAGCTGTTGTTGACTATCGCATGACTGTCCATGTCTTCGGAAATAGCCCTTCACCTGCAATGGCTATTCACGGCTTGCACCAGTCCGTCCAGGTCAGCAAGTTTCACATTGACCCTGACGTAAAGCACTTTGTAATGCGAGACTTTTACGTAGACGATGGACTGAAGTCTCTGCCCACAGTCGAAGCTGCTATCGACTTGCTAAAAAAGACACAGGAAGTCCTCTCCAAGTCAAACCTGAGGCTACATAAGATTGCAGCAAACAATAAAGAGGTCATGAAAGCCTTTCCATCTAAGGACCATGCGAGTGACCTTAAAGACCTTGACCTCAGTGCAGACAAAGTGCCAATGTAATGCAGTCTCAGACTCAATTGGAACCTCCAAACAGATTGCTTTGTCTTCGTTGTCTCTGATGAGATAAAACATTACACTCGCCGAGGTGTCTTATCCACCATCAACAGTCTCTATGACCCTCTTGGATTTGTAGCACCAGTTACTATCCAAGACAAGGCTATTCTGAGGGAACTCACTGTTGAGAATGGTGACTGGGATGCGCCATTACCTCGAGAAATGGAGGAAGTCTGCACTTCATGGAGAGCTTCTCTAAAAGAGTTGTCAAGCCTGTCAATCTCCAGGCCCTACACTGAAACTTCACCATCAGCAGGGAATTATGTGTCTTCTCTGATGCCTCAACGAAAGCAATTGCTGCAGTAGCATATCTCAAAGTCACGGACACTGCTGGAAATAATCATGTAGGGTTTGTTATAGAAAGGCCAAGCTGGCCCCCCGTCCAGAGCATACAATCCCGAGACTAGAGCTTTGCGCAGCAGTACTTGCTGTTGAGTTAGCTGACCTGATCTCATCAGAACTTGATCTCCATCTCAATGCAGTGACATATTACACAGAGAGCAAAGTGGTTCTGGGCTACATCTGCAACGAAACCAGACGCATTTTTGTGTATGTAAATAACCGGGTCCAGCGTATTCGAAGATCCTCCAGTCCACAACAGTGGCGCTATGTAACCACAAACCTGAACCCTGCAGATCATGCAACGCATTCTGTTGCTGCAGGCCTGTTAAGCAACACTAACTGGTTTAGTGGACCTAGTTTTTTTGTCCAAACCAGAGCAAGATGTCTCCGAAAGTACCTATAACCTTGTGGACTCAAGTTCAGATCCAGACATCTGTCCTCTAGTGTCCACTTTAAGCACTGCAATTGCATCCAAGCAGCTTGGTTCCCAAAGATTTGCCAAGTTCTCTTCGTGGAAGTCACTGACTCATGCCATCGCGCACCTGAAACACATAGCTCGTTGTTTCAACACAACTATGATGAACAACTCTTGTAAAGGCTGGCATCTCTGCAAGGCAGAATTTAGTGTTGAGGAACTCAACCAAGCCTCAGCTATCATCATTCAAACGGTGCAGGAAGAGGTTTACAATGAGGAAATCAGATGTAGCAGAATGTACAGAAAGATTCCTAAAAGCAGTCCCCTCAAAAATCTGGATCCGTTTGTCGATGCACACGGCATCACATCCAACACACGGAGCGGATTTTTCCAGACACTCTGGTTATTGTGGTTGGCGACTTTAACCAGAGCAATCTGAGCCACGATCTCCCCCGCTACAAACAGTTTATTAAATGCCCCACCAGAGGAATAAACACGCTGGATCACTGTTACACCACAGTGAAAGACGCATATTGCGCTGTTCCCCGCGCTGCGCTCGGATTATCTGATCACGTGATGGTCCACCTCATTCCCACATACAGACAGAGATTGAAGCTCACTAAACCTGTTGTGAGCACTACGAAGAAATGGACCAGTGAAGCTGAGGAGAAGCTGGAAACGTGCATGGAAATAACTGATTGGGGCATGTTTAAAGGAGCCACACATGATCTGAATGAATACACGGACACTGTGAACTCATGTATCCACTTTTGTGAGGAGAGCATTCTTCCATCGCGCACCAGGGTGAGGTACTCTAATGACAAGCTCTGGTTCACAGCTAAGCTCAGACAGATCAGGAAGGAGAAGGAAGCAGCGTTGAAAAGTGGAGACAGGGGCTGCTACAGGGAGGTTAAATATCGGTTTAACAGAGAGCTGAGGAGAGCTAAATCTGTGTATTCTGAGAGACTCCAGCAGCAGTTCACTGCTAATGACTCGGCTTCTGTGTGGAGAGGACTGAGGCAAATCACCAACTATCGGCCTCAGGCTCCTAAAGGTCAGGATGACAAAGCCCTTTGTCAAAGACTGTCCCAACACTATGCCCGTTTTGACACCTCGTCATCTGTGTCCAACTCCCCCCCTCTCTCCAGCTCCACAGCCTCCACGATCCCTACTTCATCAAAGGCGCCCCCCCCCCCCCGCCCTTGTCATCAGTGAGCAGGACGTGCTCAAACAGTTCTCCAGACTGAACCCGCGCAAGGCCCCCGGTCCGGACGGCGTGTCTCCCTCCACCCTGAGACACTGTGCGAAAGAGCTGGCTCCTGTCTTCACAGACATTTTTAACACCTCCCTTAAGCTATGCCACGTGCCGTCCTGCCTCAAATCCTCCACCATCATCCCTGTCCCCAAGAAGCCACGGATCACTGGACTTAATGACTACAGACCTGTAGCGCTCACCTCTGTAGTCATGAAGTCCTTTGAGCACCTGGTCCTGCCCCACCTCAAGTCCATCACCACCCCTCTCCTGGACCCGCTGCAGTTTGCCTACCGAGCCAACAGGTCTGTAGACGACGCAGTCAACCTGGCCCTCCACTCCATCCTGCAGCACCTGGACTCCCCGGGAGCCTACGCCAGGATCCTGTTTGTGGACTTCAGCTCCGCATTCAACACCATCCGCCCCGCTCTGCTCCGGGACAAGCTGTCCCTGCTCAACGTGCCTGACTCCCTCTGCAGGTGGATCACCGACTTCCTGACGGACCGGAGGCAGCATGTGCGGCTGGGAAAGACTGTCTTAGACTCTGCTAGCATCAGCACCGGATCACCCCAGGGCTGTGTACTTTCCCCCCTACTCTTCTCCCTTTATACCAACTCCTGCACCTCCAGCCACCAGTCTGTCAAGTTGATCAAGTTTGCGGACGACACCACCCTCATCGGGCTCATCTCCAACGGCGACGAGTCCGCCTACAGGAGAGAGGTGGCCCAGCTGGCGTCCTGGTGCAACAACAACAACCTGCAGCTGAACGCTCTGAAGACAGTGGAGATGATTGTGGACTTCAGGAAAGTCACAACCCCTCTGCCCCCCTCACCCTCACAGGCTCTCCCATCACCACTGCTGATTCCTTCCGCTTCCTAGGCACCACCATCACCAGGGACCTCAAGTGGGAGCCGACCATCAGCTCCCTCATCAAAAAGGCCCAACAGTGGATGTTCTTCCTGCGGCAGCTGAGGAAGCTCAAGCTACCCACCAAGATGTTAGTGCAGTTCTACACAGCCATCATCGAGTCCATCCTCACCACCTCCATAACCGTGTGGTACGCAGGAGCCACTGCCAGGAACAGACTAAGGCTGCAGCGCGTCGTGCGCACTGCTGAGAAGGTGATCGGCTGCAAGCTCCCATCTCTCCAGGATCTGTACATCTCCAGGACCCGGAGGCATGCTGGCCGGATCATAGCCGATCCCTCACACCCTGGTCACGTACTGTTTGCCCCCCTCCCCTCAGGTAGAAGACTTCAGTCCATCCAGACTAAAACCTCCCGTCACATGAACAGCTTCTTCCCCTCTGCCATCAGACTGCTGAACACTAAGTGACTTATTGACTCTCGTGCACTATGTACAGCAGCTCAACCTGACTCATGTCAATCATCACTGTTTTCTTCCTGCATTACTGACTGCACTATATGGTTCTCCACATTATCTGCTGCTCGCTAATATATTTTAACTGCTGACCAGTATTACTCACTCTTATTCTACACTTTATTGCATGTATAGTTTATTTCTTTTACTTTATCATGTTTAATGTTGCAGCATTGCACCGAGACAAATTCCTAGTTTGTGTACTACATGACCAATGGCAATAAATCTGATTCTGATTCTGCTAAGAGTCGGAGGTCGTCTTTACCATTCAAGTCTTGATCAGAGTGAGAAGACTCCTTTGATCATTCCAGGCAATCATCATATTGCAACCTTACTCATTTGACAGTATCATGAACAAGTCCACCATCAAGGGCGTCTTTTTACGGAAGGAGCTGTCCGTTCAGCTGGCTTTTGGATAGTCGGCGGCAAGAGGAAGGTGAGCAGCGTCATTTACCGATGTGTAACATGCAGACGGCTCAGAGCCCCAACTAGTAGCCAAAAGATGGCCAGCCTCCCACCAGACTGACTTTCATCAGATCCTCCCTTCACAAACGTCGGGCTCGACGTATTTGGCCCTTGGAGTGTTTCTTCACGCCGGACTAGAGGAGGCCTCTCACAAAGCAAATGGTGGGCTGTGATTTTTACATGTATGAGCGTAAGAACCGTTCATATTGAAGTCATAGAATCCTTCGACACATCCAGCTTCATCAATGCATTAAGACGGTTTCTAGCTGTGAGAGGACCGGCCAAAAGCATTCGTTCAGACAGAGGCACAAACCTTGTGGGTGCATGCAAGGCTTTGAAGATACCTTCTAACATCGACTACAAAAGTGTGAAATCTTACCTGTCGGATCAAGGATGTTCTTGGACTTTCAATCCTCCACATGCCTCCCATTTTGGTGGGGCGTGGGAAAGAATGATTGGTCTTGCTAGGAGGATTCTGGACTCCATGTTCCTCCAGCTGAAGGACAAACTTACCCATGAAGTTTTGGTAACCTTTATGGCAGAAGTAGCAGCCATCATTAATGCCTGGCCTCTTGTTCCTGTAGCAACCGACCCCGACGAGTCATTCATACTCACACCAGCTGCTCTTCTAACACAAAAGGTGAACTCTGTTCCCGCTCCTGCAGGAGAGTTTGGACCTTCAGACCTCTACAAGTGCCAGTGGAGACAGGTTCAACACCTGTCCAACACCTTCTGGGATAGACGGCGTAAGCAATTCCTTCCAACACTTCAAGCACGTAGGAAGTGGCAGTCACCTCACCCAAACATTGAGCCAAAGAGTGTTGTTCTCCTCAAGGACAGCCAAGTACCAAGGAATGAATGGCCACTTGGTCTGGTAACACAGGCCTTCCATAGCGAAGATGGAAAAGTCCGTCAGGTGGAAGTAAAGGTCATCAAACCAGGAAAAGAAACTTTGTTTGTGAGACCTGTTACAGAAATAGTACTTCTTCTTCCCCCAGATGCCTAAGTGGACTAGATGGACTAGACGGACTAAGTGAGGTGGCGTAGAATCATGCCAGGTGGGGAGTGTTCTGATAGTTATTTAATGTTAAAAGTTAAGGTGGAATATTATTTATATTCTTAATTAATGTTGAATATTGTGTTGTAATATTGTGTTGGTTTCACCTTAGAATCGACATAGTTCGCAGCCGAAGGTGACGTTACCTTCAGCTCCGACTAACTGTAAACAGGAAGTCGGTCGGAGAATTGAGAAGAAAGTTAGTTATGCATGTTTACCGTCGTCAGTTAACTTCAGCAGCAGTCACATACATCCTCTGCCTTTGGTAGCATCGTGGGTATGTATTAATTTGTGTTATTTTTTGTGTGCATTTCTGGATAATTTGAGGTTATGTTAAGTTTGATGACTTTAAATGCTAAAAATAGTCTCCCGTGATTTACGTTAGCAATAGCCGTTAGATCAGTTAAAGGACACTGACAAATAATTTAAAGGGAAAACAATTCATTATAGCAACGGGAGTTGTTATGAACATAATTTCATATTGTATTTGAGTTAAAAAGCAAAGTAATTCATATAATTTGTGGGAAGAAAAACATGATTTGTATTAGAAGCTGAGTTCTTATATTTTCGTTGTAATATCTGTACAACGGTTAAAGAGTGATTACGCCTTGCACTGTATGTTACAGTTTCACCTTCCCCTGTATCATTAAACCTGTGAACCGAGAGCTGTGTCGTCAGAGTCTTGATGTGGGGAAGGAGTTTAGCTGACTGTCCAATCAGCAGAGGCAGTACACATATCAATTGAAGGAGTTGTAGTAGTTACTGTATTTAAGTTAACGGTGGGAAGAATCTGGCTGATTTTATTTTGATTTTTTTGATTTTGTGTACTTTATTGATCCCCAGAGGGGAAATTGAGGGCATCCACCTGGATGGATGAAGCAGCCATGGTACGGCGCTATCCCTTAACCATTCACACACACATTCACACCTAGGGCCACTTTAGAGTCTCCAATTAACCTAACCTGCATGTTTTTGGCCTGTGGGAGGAAACCGGACATGCAAACTCCACACAGATCACTGTTGGTCAGGGGCTGGGATCGAACCAGGGATCCCATGGCCAAGGGTGAGTTGCTGTGCTGGTGCAGTGCTAACCACTGCTCCACCGCACCGCACCCCACCGCCTTATCTCTGATAGATGAAATTTTATTGTTGAAAAAGTTCATAAAGTCCTGACTAGTAAGCTCTAAGGGAATGCTAGGATTGACAGAGTCCTGACTCTTTGTCAGCCTGGCTACAGTGCTGAAAAGAAACCTGGGATTATTCTTGTTCACTTCTATTAATGCAGAATAATAACTTGTTCTAGCTTTCTAAGAGATTTTTTTTATAAATTAAAAGATGTTTTCTCCAAGCTAAATAGATTTCATCTAAATTAGTGGAGCGCCATTTTCTTTCTAACTGACGAGTTTTCTGTTTTAAGCTACAAGTTTCTGTGTTGAACCAAGGAGTTAGAAACCTCTGATTAGACTTTTTCTTTTTTAAAGGGGCCACCATGTCTAGAGTCTGATGCAGAGAAGCTGTAACACTATCTACCATACTATCAATTACAGAAGGAGCAAGCTCTCCATAGCTTATTTCCATTGTATTGACACGTGGCATAGAGGAAACAATCTGCATAAATTTGGTAACAACATCATCTGAGAGGCATCTACTGTAGTAATATTTTTCTTTAGGAGCCAAATAGTCAGAAATAGTAAAATCAAAGGTTAACAGTCTGACAGTACAGGGTTATGAGTTACCCTTAACAATAAACACCTTAATTTAAAAACTGCATTTTGTGTTTACTTGTGTTATCTTTGTCTAATATTTAAATTTGTTTGATGATTTGAAACATTTAAGTGTGACAAACATACAAAAAAAAAAAGAAATCAGGAAGGGTAGTTTCTAGTGTAGTTTCTTTCTAGAATGTGTTTCCATATGCCAGGGGTCCGCCGCCCTCAGCATGTTGTTTCTATGGATACAGGTCAAGAGGACCCCAGGCTCCAAAATCTCAACATAATCAAGTGCATTGTCAAACCAGTGATTTATAAAGTGATTCATTTAATTTTCTAAAGCCTCATAACGCACACACCTATTCTGTGGATTTTCCTAAAAAACAGAGTTGGAACAGTGTTGTTGTGCTGTTTCACCATAAATCCCTGGATTAAAAATGTACTTGTACCTGTACAGAGTGGATCCTGGGGTTCTCACTGGTCAGGGAAACGAAGCATTTTTATCACATCCCACCACTGACTTTCACAAGTGTATTTCCCTAATACAGGTACATCTCCAAAAATTAGAATGTCATTAAAAAGTTCAATATTTTTGGTAACTCATTTCAGAAAGTGAAATCCATATATTATATAGTGTGGTGGACACACATTGTGAACTGCTTGGTGACTCACATTTTAGACCAGAACAAAGGCAGAGCTTCCTTGGTGATTACAGGAAGCTGCAAGAGTGTTAGCTTTGGTATGCAAGGCTAGAGACTGTGGGGGTATAATTAAAGGATTAAAGAGGGGATGCATTGTAGACAGTGGGGGTGATATCATGGAGAGAGGATGCATTGTTACTGTCATTATAATGCAATGTGGTATGTGATACATGTGACTTGTGAACTGTAAGAGTCCTGTTATTTAAGGACGAGAGTTCCCTGTGTGGCTCTCTTTTCTGCTTCGAGATGTTGGAGATGTGAATAAAGCTGACTTGAGAGAGAACTCTGTCTCGTCATTCACACATTCCCACAACAGATTCATTACACAGACAGTAATATATTTCAAGCATTTATTTATTTAATTTGGATGATTATGGCTTACAGCCCATGAAAACCCCAAATTCAGTTTCTCAAAAAATTAGAATATTACATAAAATTAATTTTAAAAAATAGTTTTTAAATAGAAATGTTGGCTGTTGAAATGCTGGTTAAAAACTATTTTTCTCTTTTCTGCTTCGAGATGTTGGAGATGTGAATAAAGCTGACTTGAGAGAGAACTCTGTCTCGTCATTCACACATTCCCACACTGGTGACCCAAGACGTATCATGCAAGAGGAGAATTCCCCGGGGCCAGCCCCGTCAGAAGCCCCCAGCCAGGCGAATGCCGCTACAGTCCAGCTACCGGACTTCTGGCAGAACAATCCGCGCTCCTGGTTCAACGCGGTTGAGGCGCAGTTCAACCTCCGAGGGATATCGGTAGACGCCACAAAATTCTACCACGTAGTCGCAAAGCTGGACAACAACACGGCCCAGCATGTGGAGAGCCTGATCGACCAGGCGCCAGACAGCGACAAATACGGCACGTTGAAGGCTGCACTCATCCAGCAATTCACCCCCTCGGCGGAGGAGCGAGCAGAGAGGCTCCTGGCGCTGACGGAGTTGGAAAATGACATGCCCGCAAACCTGATGGAGAAGTTGTTGAGGTTGAAAGACTCTGACGACGATCACTTCATTTTCACCCACCTCTTCCTCAGGACTCTACAGTCAGCAGCGAGAGTGACCCTGGCCAGTTCGCCACTGTTGGCCCAACGGGACTACCGCGCGCTGGGCCGAGAGGCGCAGCGGATTGTCAACGCCACCAAGCGGCGCACAGCCACGGCTGCTGCAGTGGAACTCGGCACGACGACCGGAGAGGACAGGAGGCCAGAGGCAGCGGTACCAGACTCACCGACGACGGCGGCGGCAGGAGCCAGGGAACGCGGATCGGACGTCCTTTGTTTCTACCATCGCCGCTTCGCAGAGAGGGCACGCAAATGTGTACCACCGTGCCAGTTCGGGCATTCGGGAAACGCCAAGACCGGGGGTCGGTAGCAGCCGCGGCCCTCGGGGAGGAGAACAAGGTGCTCTACTTGTCGGACGCACGCTCGGAGAGGCAGTTCCTCGTCGACACAGGCTCACAGTTGAGTTTCATCACACCTTCCTACGCGGACAGACTAGCTGGTTCTGGAGGTCCCCGGGTGACAGCAGCAAACGGCTCGGAGATTAAGACCTTCGGTGAGAAGACTCTGCTTCTGTCTCTACACGGCCGTACTTTTGAGTGGACTTTTGTTGTAGCAGCAGTAAATTTCAATATGTTGGGGGCTGATTTTTTGTGCTCACGTGGTTTGTTGGTTGATCTCGCTAACAGGCGCCTGGTTAATGCACTTTCTTTTGATTCTATCCCCTGTACAGCGCGAGTGGCCCCGCCAACAGCACAAGCCAACGTCACAGCTGCAAGCGGTAAGTTCCACACACTGCTCACTCAGTTCCCAGCACTCACGGTCCCCACATTTTCAGCAACAGTCGCCAAACACGGGGTGGAGCATTTTATTACTACTACCGGACCGCCCGTTTTTGCAAAAGCTCAGCGCTTGGACGCAGTTAAACTGGCCATAGCGCGCGAGGAGTTCGCCAACCTGGAGAGGTTGGGCATTATCAGACGTTCAAACAGTTCGTGGGCTTCCCCGCTAAACATGGTCCCGAAAGCTGACGGATCATGGCGACCTTGCGGGGATTTCCGCAGGTTAAACAACGCTACAGCGCACAACCGCTACCCAATCCCGCATATCCAAGATTTTTCCGTTCATTTGGCAGGGGCGCGCATTTTTTCTAAAATAGACTTGGTCCGCGGTTACCACCAAGTCCCAGTGCGCGCTGAGGACATACCCAAAACAGCGGTAATAACTCCGTTTGGCCTACTCGAGTTTTTACGCATGCCATTCGGACTTAAAGGGGCTGCTCAGACGTTCCAACGCATGATGGACGCGGTGCTTCGCAATCTCCCTTTCGTGTTCGTCTACTTGGACGATATTTTAGTAGCCAGCGCGTCCGAAGACGAACACGAAAAACACCTGGCCACAGTTTTCTGAAGGTTGGGAGATCACGGGTTAATAATCAACCCAGCGAAGTGTCAGTTCGGGGTGGCGCAGATCGATTTTTTGGGACACCGCGTCTCCCCCGAAGGAGCAGTTCCACTTCCTGACAAAGTGCGCGCGGTGGCAGATTTTCCCCGGCCGCAGATGGTCAGGCGTTGCAGGAGTTTTTGGGAATGGTGAATTTTTATAACCGTTTTCTCCCCCGCGCGGCGCAACTCATGCAGCCGCTGTATGCCGCGCTCAAAAGAAAGAAACCCGCGGATAAGGTTGAGCAAGTGTTCTCGGAGGTGAAAGCAGCCTTGGCAAAGGCTGCGTTGTTGGTACACCCAGACCCAATGGCCCGCATAGCGCTCACCACTGACGCATCAGAGGTGGCCATAGGGGCGGTCGTGGAGCAACATGTAGCCGGGGTTTGGCAGCTCCTAGCCTTTTTCAGCAGGACCTTGGGCGATAGCGAACGTAAATACAGAGCGTTCGACAGGGAGCTGCTGGCTCTCCATTTGGCCATCCGCCACTTTCAGTTCTGGCTAGAAGGATGCTCTTTCACCGCGTTCGTTGACCACAAACCGCTAACATTCGCGATGGCCAAGGTTTCCAAACCATGGTCAGGCCGGCAGCAGAGACAGCTGGCCGCGATATCAGAGTTTACCACTGATATCCAGCATGTGGCGGGCAAACTCAGTGTAGTGGCAGATTGCCTCTCGCGCGCCGTGGCGGCCCCAGTCAGCGTAGGGGTAGATTACGCGGCCATGGCCACGGAGCAGGTTGGTGACACGGAGGTGCGCGCGCTTCAGTCTGGACCAACAGGGTTAAGGCTGGAGAGCAGGGTGCTACAAGACGGTATGCCTCCCCAATCTGCGATGTATCCACGAGACGGCCGCGTGGCGCCGCCGCGTTTTTGACTCGATTCATTCTTTGGCGCACCCGGAAGCGCGCACGTCGGTCAAAATGGTAGGAGAGAAATTTGTGTGGCCGAGCCTCCGCAAACAAGTTAAAGTGTGGGCAGCAGCCTGCACAGCGTGTCAATGAGCCAAAGTACACAGGCACACGAGGGCTCCTTTGGAGCCGTTTCACATTCCGGCCAAGAGGTTCGATCACGTTCATGTGGACCTCGTGGGCCCCCTCCCGCCGTCACAAGGGTGCACACACCTTCTCACAATGGTGGACCACACCCCGCGCTGGCCTGAAGTGGTCCCGCTGGCATCAACCACGGCCGAGGAGGTGGCGCGCGCATTTTTAACAGCTTGGGTGGCGCGCTTTGGCGTTCCATCGGACATTACGTCCGACAGAGGCCCTCCATTTGTGTCCGAGCTTTGGTCGACAATGGCCCGCAGCCTGGGTGTCACAATTCACCGCACAACCGCGTACAATCCACAGGCTAACGGGTTATGCGAACATTTTCATCGGTCATTGAAAGCAGCTCTCAGAGCGTCACTGGCGGATGCAAATTGGGTAGACAAGTTACCATGGGTGTTACTGGGGTTGCGTTCTGCGCCTAAAGAGGACTTAGAAGCCTTCCCAGCGGAGCTTGTGTTTGCGCAGCCACTCCGGCTGCCTGGGGAGTTTCTCCCAGATAATCCTGCGCCAGACGCCTCCCCGTCTCAGCTGTTGCGGAGTAACACAGAATCAAGCATGCTGCCCGGCCCCACGCACCACAGTTTTCCGCGCGTTTTTGTGCCTAAAACTTTGAAGAACACAGAGTTTGTTTTTGTCAGACACGATGCGCATCGAACCCCGCTGCGACCGCCTTATGACGGACCTTTCAGAGTGTTAGAAACAGGGGACAAGCAGTTTTTGCTAGATTTGGGGGGTAGGAAAGAGAAAGTTGGCATAAACAGACTCAAACCCACTTTTGTGGTGGCAGATGAGCAAGTGCTGTTGGCGAGGGCCCCGCGGCGAGGTAGACCCCTGTGGGGGGCTCCACAGAGTAATGTTTCCTCAGAACACCCACAGGTGCTGACAAAAGGTTTCCACCCCCAGACAGCAAACCCCCAGCGTGACAGCGCCGCAGAGACGTTGAATCCCAGCTACAGCAGATACGGCAGGAGACTGAAGCCTAGACAGCATGTGGACTGATGTGTATTGATACTATCACGGCATGCATGTTGTTATTCTCTTGTTTGTTCTAAAATGTTGGGGGGGGCTTTGTGTGGTGGACACACATTGTGAACTGCTTGGTGACTCACATTTTAGACCAGAACAAAGGCAGAGCTTCCTTGGTGATTACAGGAAGCTGCAAGAGTGTTAGCTTTGGTATGCAAGGCTTGAGACTGTGGGGGTATTAATTACAGGATTAAAGAGGGGATGCATTGTAGACAGTGAGGGTGATATCATGGAGAGAGGATGCATTGTTACTGTCATTATAATGCAATGTGGTATGTGATACATGTGACTTGTGAACTGTAAGAGTCCTGTTAATTAAGGACGAGAGTTCCCTGTGTGGCTCTCTTTTCTGCTTCGAGATGTTGGAGATGTGAATAAAGCTGACTTGAGAGAGAACTCTGTCTCGTCATTCACACATTCCCACAACAGATTCATTACACAGACAGTAATATATTTCAAGCATTTATTTATTTAATTTGGATGATTATGGCTTACAGCCCATGAAAACCCCAAATTCAGTTTCTCAAAAAATTAGAATATTACATAAAATTAATTTTAAAAAATAGTTTTTAACCAGCATTTCAACAGCCAACATTTCTATTTAAAAACTATTTTTGAAAATTAATTTTATGTAATATTCTAATTTTTTAAGAAACTGAATTTGGGGTTTTCATGGGCTGTAAGCCATAATCCGTCCATCCATCCATCTTCTTCCGCTTAATCCTTTTCGGGTCACGTGGGGGGCTGGAGCCTATCCCAGCATCTCTGGGCGAGAGGTAGGGTCCACCCTGGACAGATCGCCAGTCTATCGCAGGGCCAACAGAGAGAGACAGACAACCACTCTCTCTCACAGTCATATCTAAGGACAATTTAGAATGCCCAGTTTGATGCCAATTAACCTAACTTGCATGTTTTTGGCATGTGGGAGGAAACCGGAGAAATCCCGGAGTAAACCCACGCAGACACGGGGAGAACATGCAATCTCCACACAGATCACTGTTGGTCGGGGGCTGGGATCGAACCCGGGATCCCCTGGCCAAGGGTGAGTCGCTGTGCTACCGCAGTGCTAACCACTCCGCCACCGCGCTGCCATAATCATCAAAATTAAAATAAATAAACACTTGCAATATATCACTGTCCATGTAATGAATCTATATAATATATGGGTTTCACTTTCTGAAATGAGTGACAAAAAATATTGAACTTTTTCATGATATTCTAATTTTTTGAGATGTGCCTGTATATGTGCTGAACTTGCTTGAACTAACCACCATCCATTTCTGTCGGTGGTCTAGGCAAGAGGAAAGGAAAAGCAGCCACCCCACAACAGACCTTGCCACTGTGGAAAGTACTGAAATCCTTTACTTTTATAGATGAAGTGCCAAAACTAAAGTAGCACAATTTGCACTTGATATAAAAGGGACTGAACTGAGATTTATTTGATTGTGTGAAAGGGTGGCGAGGTGGCAGAGTGGTTAGCACTGCGGCAGCACAGCGACTCACCCTTGGCCGGGGGATCCTGGGTTCGATCCCAGCCCCCGACCAACAGTGATCTGTGTGGAGTTTGCATGTTCTCCCCGTGTCTGCGTGGGTTTACTCCGGGATTTCTTCGGTTTCCTCCCACATGCCAAAAACATGCAGGTTTGGTTAATTGGCATCAAACTGGAGATTCTAAATTGTCCTTAGGTATGACTGTGAGAGTGAATGGTTGTCTGTCTCTCTGTGTTGGCCCTGCGATGGACTGGTGATCTGTTTAGGGTGGACCCTGCCTCTCACCCAAAGATGCTGGGATAGGCTCCAGCCCCCCCGCGACCCGAAAAGGATTAAGCGGAAGAAGATGGATGGATGGATGAATGATTGTGTGAATATTAATTACAGAATAATTGAAAATGACTGGCACATCAACTGTAAAATAAACCACTTGTGAATGTATTTATTTATTTTTTTGTCACATCACTTGTGTGATCCTTTGTGAGTTATGTTCATAACTGTTGTTGCACTTTGGGCAACGGCAGTTGTTCAGTCATCAATATAATTTAGTTTATATGTGTAGTTTATAGTCTATCATCAATAAACTAATGCAGTATTATAACAGGACACAATACAAATATTTGAGACCCACTGTAGTGCTTCCTTTTATATTTTAGTAATACAAATACAAAACACGGCCCACACTTGAAGCCAGGGCAAGAAGAGACAGTGGTGACAGAGCGGTGGCTAAACTTTTATTGATAAAAACTCCATATTTTGACTGAGTGACTCCATACTCGGTGATGCACACCTTCAGTTCAAGTACTACATTCCATTCAAGTGAATGTATTAATTCATTCTGATTGCTGAGGCCACAGTAAAAACAAATGATTTTAAACGTAACCCAGCCCTTGTAAAATCCACTTTACTGAAGTGCAGCTACATGAAAATTGTGGTTAAATACAACAGTGAAGCACTTTTTTGTCACATCCCACCACTGGCTTTTAGCAACAAGTGTATTTCCCAAATATGTTTTAAACTTGCATTAATTAACCACCACCATTTTCTGTCTTTTGTCTGGGCAAGAGGAAAACGATCCACCCCAAACTGGACCGTGCATCACTATTTACAGAGATGCAGGCTGAAGATCTGCTGAACCGGTTCCAGCTTGAGCAGCACATCCAGCTGCTCCTCACTGAGGCAGCGTGGCCAGCGTGTGTGCCCCATCCTAAGTTTTTTTTTTTTTTTTTTTTTTTTTTTTACAGTTTGAATTTTGCACATTCTGAATAATCTGGAATTTGCTGCTGATTGTAATAAACAATTTAGTGACTTATGTGTTTGCATCATGATTTTCTATTTTGTCTGTTAAGACACTGGTGGGAAAAGAGTCAACAGTATAAACCATTTATCAGAGCCTTTGAAAATAATGGCTCATTTTTAAGAAAAAAGTAACCAAAACAATTATTTTATTTACTGAAGACTGTATTGGGCTGCACGGTGGCGCAGTGGTTAGCACTGCGGCAGCACAGTTTACCCTTGGCCGGGGGATTGTGGGGATCGTGGGTTCGATCCCAGCCCCCGACCAACAGTGATCTGTGTGGAGTTTGCATGTTCTCCCCGTGTTGCGTGGGTTTACTCCGGGATTTCTCCGGTTTCCTCCCACATGCCAAAAACATGCATGTTAGGTTAATTGGCTGTTCTAAATTGTCCCTAGATATCTGTTTCCTATAGGCCCTTAGAATAGAGGGTTAGTATTAATGAAAGCGCTTTGAGTGGTCTTTGTGACTAGAAAAGCGCTATATAAGTGCAGGTTAGTTAGTTAGTATTGTTGAATGTACCAGTGCAGAAGACCCTGCATACTTCAGTGACAGTACCAGTATATGGAGGAATTCTGGGCCATATTAGCATCTGGACTTCATCATAATGGGTTAGGGCGGGGGTGTCCAATCATGTGCCATGGAGGGCCAAGACCCTGCAGGCTTTACCTGCAACCAGTGTCTTCAACAGCAGATTCCACCAAATTTCTTCTACTGACTGCTGATCAGTGAGAACACCTGCTGAAGAGACTGGGTATAAGAGAGAACCTGCAGGGTCTTGGCCCTCCATGGCACATGATTGGACACCCCTGGGTTAGGGTTTAATGGGATTTAACACTTTAACACAAACTGCTTTATGGTTCATAATTCTGTTGACAGACTTACACCAAACCAAAAGTGATTTGTCAAACTGCTGGATTGTTCTTAGACAGCTTTTCCAATCTGTTAGTATTTAATTTATGTCACTTGGTGGTAACCTTCACATATAAAACAAAAGAGACATATCTGCAAAAATTCCAAAGGTTTATTGTCAAAATTCCCAGTGCAATACTACGTGAATATATGTATAGTACATTTGATGCAGAGAATATATATTTCTACAGTATCTACATGTATCCAGTAAATCAAGTATTTTCCATGTAACCTTGTGACTGCATTATTTTAATTGCTTTTAATCCTAGATCAAGTTTGTTTTGGCCTAAAATGCATGATAATTGTCAAATATACCTTATTATACCTAACTCAGTACTGTTTACCTTTTGAATATATATTTTGTGGCTAATACAGGGTGTCCCAAAAAAACTGACATCATTTGAGATGTTCATATCACAGTGACTACATAGTCAGGAGAAATGATACTTAATAGGATTTATTTTGGATATAAAATGTTTTATTCTACAAATTTCAAATGAAAAAACTGAAAAAAAAAAAATCCAGTCTGAGTCTTGCCATGATGTCTTCCCTCCTCTTGGTTAGACATCATTATGGCAAGACTCAGACTGGATTTTTTTTTTTCAGTTTTTTCATTTGAAATTTGTAGAATAAAACATTTTATATCCAAAATAAATCCTATTAAGTATCATTTCTCCTGACCATGTAGTCACTCTGATAAGAACCTCTGAAATGATGTCAGTTTTTTGGGACACCCTGTATAACCCCATAACTACAACCAGGCGAGCAAGTTGTGTCAGCTGAACAATTTTTGCCATGACACCACCACAGACTCAGTGCTGCTGGAGCAGCTACATGACATGACGTCTCAACAGTCTGTCCATCATTTTCACGCAGATCAGAGCAATTTGTTGCACAGGAAGCTAAACGTTTCTACAGACATTCTTAAGCTCTGTAACCACCGATCGTTTGTGAAGCTGGGGTGACATCAGTGAGAGGCTGTCTTGAACGCCCAGACCAACGGTTTGAAGCGGTAATTTTCCCACAACAGAGCCATCTGAAACACACACACACAGCATACATATTTTAGTACCTAATAGCGATAACTTGCAGACATTACAATGTAGTACGACGTACTTAAAGCAAACTAGCATTAGAAATCATTAGCTTACCGTCATATGTGATCTAGTTCGTATCCTCACGTCTTCAGCTCTATGGCTTTCTAAACGCTCCAGTACTTTTCCAGAGAGTTTCGTCTTGCTGCCTGTCCTCTTCTCTGGCTCTCCTTTTTGGCCTTTACGCTGACAAAAAGCCAGAGACCAAGGAGTCGCCTTGTATAGCCGCCATGTTATGTTTTGCTTGGGTTGCGTGTTTTACGTCACGGGAGTGTGGCGCTGCCTTGCTGTAAAAAAATCCCACCCACCCCAGGCGTACCCAGCTGCAATGGAAACAGAAGCCAACCGAGTAGGGTAGAGTAAGGCCGAATGGGTCCTAGTGGAAAAGGGGCTTTATTGAGTGTTGTTAAAGGAAACGTGATGTAACACAGCGGTAAACATGACCCGGTCCCAGCTTTTCTGGAACCTGCTGTAGCAATCAAATTCAAAATGAGTGAATATTTGCAAAAAAACAAACAACAAATAACCCAATAAAGTTTATCAGTTTGAACATTAAAAATCTTGCCTTTGTAGTGTATTCAACAGAAAATAGGATGAAAAGGATTTTAAATCGATGTATTTTGTTTTTACTTATTTTACTGGAATTGGGTTTGTGTATCATTAGTGAATTAAATCCTGTAGTTATGTATCAAACTGAATCTGTATTACTGTGAAAGTGTTTGTAAGTAAAATCCATGTTTGAAAGGTGACAGTTCATCATTCAGTCCACTTCCTAAAAATGTACATATTGTGTAGTGAGATAATGAATCCTTATCATGAGATCTACCTACTGCTCCACATTGCCCAGCCCTATGTGGAGACTATGAGAGAGATTATGGTGGGTTATAAAAACTGTGAAAACAGTCTGAAGAATGTAACCCTCACGCTGTCATGACTGACCAGCAGCGCTAATACTATTACTCAGGCTGACGCCGTCAATGACAAAAGGTCGGCTCTTATCAGTTCAGAATCCATAGCATATCCAAAGGAGCGTGAACCTTCCACAGCACGTGGGACACCATGTGGTGTAGGGGGTGGTGCCTATCTCCGTTTCTCTGACCCTAGGCCACACAGCTACTGCAAGTAGAGAAAGCTACAGTGGGGAGTCAGTCCTCTGGTAGCTCTGTGCATTAACGTTCTTTTACCCATTCTATTATGCTGAGCACCAAGCTAGAAAGCAGAAAGTACCCATTTTTCTATGGTCTTTGGTATGACTTGGCTGGGATTTGAATCCACAACCTCCTGGTTGTGGGGCAGATGTTCTACCAACTAGTCCACCACTCCGGTATATCCAAAGGAGGAAGATTTAAAACCAGTTCCTGTCTTTCACGTGGCGCCCCTCTCTCTCTCTCTCTCTCGCTCTCTCTCACACACTGCGTCACAGGTAAATTTACAACCTGTAAAACAGTTGAGCACATTCTGCTGCAAAGCCCCCATCACGTGTTTCTGGCTCCTCCTGAGGCAGTGATGAAGTTTAAAGGTTGACGCACATGCATGACGTAAAAGTTAACAGTGCTCAGCACCAATCAGGACAGCCAACAGGGATATGGCTAAACACTGCAGTATGCAAACCTGCAAAACTCACCCACACACTGCTGACACTTTCGGGATTCATACAATTAATTTCCACACTGCGAGCATCCACTAAGTGCAGAGTTTCACATGAGAGCTCAGAGCTTATTGCTGATTTGTCACTTTGGAGAACATGTCTTGTCCCCGGAATCAATTTACACGTAAAGAGGATTATTCTCATTTATATGTGTCATGAAAACATTTCAGCAGAGATGAACACTAGTGTTTAATTTCAACGTCCTGGGGTGGGGCGACTCAGACCTCCCTCCCTATGCGTGTGTGTGTTTGTAAACTCAGACCTTCAGCATCTCCTCATGGATGCCGTAATGCCCATATGAGCTGAAGTAGGCCTCGTCCTCATCCTCGCGGAGCTCGGCCACAGCACCCAGGTTAGAAGATCTGCTGGTTTCTGCATTCAGGACCAAACCCTGAGCCAGTAGCCTGAAATAACAACCGATAGAAAAGCGTTTAACTTCTCAGTCGGACAAGGAACGAAGGTGGCAAGCAGAAAGGAGAAAGGCACACACAGCCTTCACGCAGTGCGAAACAGTAAATGGAGAAGATGAGGAGCATTCATCTTTCTCGCTCTCTTTCACATCCCTCCCCCCAACCTCACTCTTTCTGTAATTTTCCCTTATTGCCCCCTCCCCACATCTACCTTTCCTCCTCACTTTAACCTCCATGCAGCAGTGGAATTTTCCCTTCTGGTTTTTTTTTTTTATCTTTCCTCTGCCTCCCAACTTCTTCTAAAAGGTACGCTAGTTAATGCGCCAGCTTTACCGAGTTCACTGTGTCCCTCTGCTGGCTGCAACGGGACACTGCAGATACAACATTCTTCATTGAGCACAAAACAAGATCCCAAAGAATCTCCCAACTCTAACATGTTGTCAAGTGTTTACTTCATTTTAATCTCAATAGGACTGACTGTCCAAACAGAAACAAATTAAATGCAAAAAGGTCACTGACTTGAGTTTGTGTAGGTCGTGCAGGGCTCTAGCCAGCGCCTCCTCTGACTGCCGAGCTCTCTCCTCAGCAGCCTGTGCCCTGTGCAGGAGTGCATCATGGGGCTGGGACCCAGACAACAGGCATGATCCCTCCATGCCACAGAGTTCCTCAGGGTCTAACAAACACACAGTAAGACCAGCACAAATGGATGTTAGCATTTCAGAATCAGAATCAGATTTATTGCCATTGTTCATGGAGTACACAAACTAGGAATTTGTCTCGGTGCAATGCTGCAACATTAAACATGATAAGATACCACATAGTGCAGTCGGTAATGCAACAGAAACAGTGATGATTGACATGAGTCTGGTTGAGCTGCTGTACATAGTGCACGAGAGTCAATAAGTCACTTAGTGGGCTGCTTTTAAAGGGCTGCTGCATGAAAATGGTTTAAATTGATTAAAGACACCAAAAAGAAATACATACACTGGCCATTATCACCCCTGAAAAACATGCCAGTGGAGTCAACAGCTAACTTTTGCTCCACCAAGAAGTTAATACAATCACAGTCTCTAAAAATCTTGGTCCAGTAGCCACACTCTTCAAGTTCTGTATCTATTCTCCGACAATTAAAGCAGCACTATGTAACTGTCTTGTTCCAGGCAGGAACACTGAAAAGGCTACAACTATGACCTAAGCTGTTATTACCAACAAAGGCTTTTCTACTAAATATTAAATGAATTTCACCAATCAAGTTCAATACTTATTCCCTGTGTCATTCCACTTTATTAAATATAACTTGCTTTGTGAACACAGTTGCCTTGATTTCTTTGTATGTATGGATTACTTGGGTTGTTACTGATATCTGGTGAAAATCTCAGGTCAATGGCTCCATCAGAAATATGTTTAATGAGAAAAATGTTGATGTGTTCAATACTTATTTTTCCCGCTGTAAGTATTCACATCCTTTGCCATGAGCTCAGATGCATCCTGTTTCCACTGATCATCCTTGAGATGTTTCTACAGCTTAACTGGAGTCCACCTTTTGAATGCACATGTCCAACTGTTCAATGTTTCAGTACTTTCTGCATAACTTGCTGTTCTCTAACAAAGTGCTGAACGGCAAAATTCACAACAGGTGTTTGATCTATGAATAGACCAATACATTTTCTGGTTCAATTAGAATTGGTATTGAAACAGCTCTCTTCATTATGCTTTTCACATTTTGACACCATGAAATCAAGACGACACCTAACAATTCATCAACAGTACCTCACCATCGTGAGGCGTCAAACAAGATGTTCTCAGAGGGAAGTGGCCACTGAGCTCCGACTGTCAGAGAGTCATCAGCAGGTTACAACAGAGATACAGAGAGACTGGAAGAGTCACAGAAAGGCATAAAAGTAGACGTCGTTTGGCCACATCCCACACTGATGGCCACTTCATTGTGAACAGTGCCCTGTGGAACCGGACGATGGAATGCCACTCAACTCCAGGCACATTTAAGGGAGGTGAGAGGCACCCAAGTGTCATGTCAGACCATTCAAAACCATTTACAGTGTTGTGAAAAAGTGTTTGCCCCTTTCCTGATTTCTCATTTTTTTGTATGTTTGTCACACTAACAGTAAATGTTTCAGATCATCAAACAAATTTAAATATTAGACAAAGATACAGTGGGGTAAAAAAGTATTTAGTCAGCCACCAATTGTGCAAGTTCTCCCACTTAAAAGATGAGAGAGGTCTCCAATTTTCATCATAGGTATACCTCAACTATGAGAGACAAAATGAGAAAAAAAATCCAGAAAATCACATTGAAGGATTTTTAATGAATTAATTGGTAAATTCCTCAGTAAAATAAGTATTTGGTCACCTACAAACAAGCAAGATTTCTGGCTCTCACAGACCTGTAACTTCTTCTTTAAGAGGTTCCTCTGTCCTCCACTCGTTACCTGTATTAATGGCACCTGTTTGAACTCGTTATCAGTATAAAAGACACCTGTCCACAACCTCAAACAGTCAGACTCCAAACTCCACTATGGCCAAGACCAAAGAGCTGTCAAAGGACACCAGAAACAAAATTGTAGACCTGCACCAGGCTGGGAAGACTGAATCTGCAATAGGTAAGCAGCTTGGTGTGAAGAAATCAACTGTGGGAGCAATTATTAGAAACTGGAAGACATACAAGACCACTGATAATCTCCCTCGATCTGGGGCTCCACGCAAGATCTCACCCCGTGAGGTCAAAATGATCACGAGAACGGTGAGCAAAAATCCCAGAACCACACAGGGGACCTAGTGAATGACCTGCAGAGAGCTGGGACCAAAGTAACAAAGGCTACATCAGAAACACACTACGCCGCCAGGGATTCAAGTCCTGCAGTGCCAGACGTGTCCCTCTGCTCAAGCCAGTACATGTCCAGGCCCGTCTGAAGTTTGCTAGAGAGCATTTGGATGATCCAGTAGAGGATTGGGAGAATGTCATATGAAACCAAAATAGAACTTTTTGGTAAAAACTCAACTTGTCGTGTTTGGAGGAGAACGAACACCATACCTACTGTGAAGCATGGGGGTGGAAACATCATGCTTTGAGGCTGTTTTTCTGCAAAGGGACCAGGACGACTGATCCGTGTAAAGGAAAGAATGAATGGGGCCATGTATCGTGAAATTTTGAGTGAAAACCTCCTCCCATCAGCAAGGGCATTGAAGATGAAACGTGGCTGGGTCTTTCAGCATGACAATGATCCCAAACACACCGCCCGGGCAATGAAGGAGTGGCTTCGTAAGAAGCATTTCAAGGTCCTGGAGTGGCCTAGCCAGTCTCCAGATCTCAACCCCATAGAAAATCTTTGGAGGGAGTTGAAAGTCCGTGTTGCCCAGCGACAGCCCCAAAACATCACTGCTCTAGAGGAGATCTGCATGGAGGAATGGGCCAAAATACCAGCAACAGTGTGTGAAAACCTTGTGAAGACTTACAGAAAACTTTTGACCTCTGTCATTGCCAACAAAGGGTATATAACAAAGTATTGAGATGAACTTTTGTTATTGACCAAATACTTATTTCCACCATAATTTGCAAATAAATTCTTTAAAAATCCTTCAATGTGATTTTCTGGATTTTTTTTTTTTCTCATTTTGTCTCTCATAGTTGAAGTATACCTATGATGAACCGTTTAAGCTAGTTTTGCATGTCTGTGATGTGCCTACGCTTCAGACAAGGCTGGTGCACACGCGGTTGTGTACAGCTCTGGAAAAATATTAAAGAGACCAAAGAGACTCCTGCAAAATTCTCACTTTATCTGGTTTTACTATTTATACATATGTGCAAGAGTAAAATTAACAACTTATTCTCTAACCTGCTGACAACAACTAACCCAAATCCAAAGTCAAACAAATTGTCATTTAGAGCACTTATTTACAGAAAATGATAACTAGCCAAAACAACCAAAAGGTGTTGCTTTTAGATCAAATACTGGAAGAAAACAAGCCCCTGTTCATTCTTTTGTAACTTAGATTTTTATTCATTTTTCATCATATATAATGCATTCAGATCACATTCTACATTTAAAAAACAAAGGGGTTAGGGTAGGAAAAAGAAAAAAAAAAGAAGAAAAAGTAAAAAAAAAAAAAAAAAAGGGGGGGGGGGGACAAATGTTGGAGCATCAAGTTTTTAGTTTCCGTCTCTTAATTCTTCTGGTTTTTTCAGTGTCTTTGGTTATTCTTTCAATTTCTGCCTCGTTGTTGCACTTTGTAGTGTGTCCATCTCCGCCATTTTTTTCCCATAGTCCTTCTTGCATTCTTTGTCGATATGTTAGTTTTTCCATCATACGTATGTCTTCAACAATGTCAGTCCATTGTTCTTGGTCAGGAAGAACTTCTGATCGCCATTTTCTTGTGATTGTTTTTTTACATGCAATCAACAAGATTTTAACTAGATATCTGTCCTCAGCCTGTATTACATTGTCTCTTTTAAGATCACATAAGTACATCAGGTTACAGTTCATTGGTATATTATATCCTAATATCCTCTGTATTGTCACATGTATAGATTTCCAGAATGATGATATTTTGTAGCATTTCCAAAACATATGTGAGTGGTCTGCATTTTGAGCCCCACATCCCCTCCAGCATAAAGATTGGGTATTTGTATATTTTCCTTGAATCTGTGGTGTAATGAAAAAGCGAATCAGGTTTTTCCATCCAAATTCCCTCCATGTCCTTGAATTTGTTGATGTGTGTTGTGTTTTGTTCTTGTGAAGGACAAGCTGCTGCGCGCAGGGGTGGACCAGCACCTGTCATCATGGATCCTGGACTACCTCACGAACCGGCCTCAGTTTGTGAGAACCCGGGACTGTGTGTCCGACACGATCATCAGTAGCACGGGGGCCCCCCAGGGAACGGTGCTGGCTCCCTTCCTGTTCACTCTTTATACTGCGGACTTCTCACACAACACAACACACTGCCATCTACAGAAGTTCTCTGATGACTCTGCGATCGTTGGCCTCATCTCCAATGGAGATGAAGCTGAGTACAGAGGGCTTATCCAGGACTTCGTGGACTAGTGCCATCGGAACTGCCTCCAGATCAACGCGAGGAAAACTAAGGAGCTGGTGGTGGACTGCCGCAGGCATGGGCAGCCCCTCACAGTACCAGTAAATATACAGGGAACAGACATCGAGATGGTGACATCCTATAAGTACCTGGGTATTCATCTGAACAATAAACTAGACTGGTCACACAATACTGATGCACTCTACAAGAAGGGACAGCGCAGGCTGTTCCTGCTGAGGAGACTCAGGTCTTTTGGTGTACAAGGGGCGCTGCTGAAGTCATTCTATGACACGGTGGTGGCATCAGCCATCACTTTTGGAGTGGTCTGCTGGGGCAGTGGCATTACTGCAGCCGATAGGAAGAGACTGAACAAACTGATTAAGAAAGCTAGCTCTGTCCTGGGGCAGCGCCTTGATCCGATGGAGGAGATAGGAGAGAGAAGGACGGTGGCTAAACTGTCATCTCTGCTGGAGTCCGAGTTCCACCCTATGCAGGACATACTGAATGCACTGAGGAGCTCATTTAGCAGCAGACTACATCATCCCAGGTGCACAACCGAGAGGTTTCGTAGGTCCTTCCTACCAACGGCTGTCAGACTGTACAACCTAAGCAGGGCTGCTCGCAGAGATAGCAAAAAGACGTAACAAACTAATAGTTTTTTGAATGCAAAAGATGCAATAGACTTACACAATGGTCCCCTCCGGCATACAACTAGGAACTTACCGGTCGCTATGGAGGGTGAGAATATGTATGGGCACATAATCATACCATGTAGGATAACTAAGTAGACGGTTATGCTGTTTCATTCCATCTAGCAACAATGCTCTGCACTGTGTGTGTTTATATATTTACATATTTATTCCATCTAGCTACAATGCTCAGCACTGGGTGTGTTTATATATTTATATATCTACATATTATTCCATCTAGCTACATTGCTCCGCACTGTGTGTGTTTATATACTTGCATATTTATTCCACCTAGCTGCAATGCTCCGTACTGTGGGTGTTTATATATTTACATATTTATTCCATCTAGCTACAATGCTCTGCACTGTGTGTTCATATATTCATATATTTATTCCATCCAGCTACAATGCTCTGCACTGTGTGTCTGTGTGTGTGTGTATATATATATATTTTATAGTAATACGTACATATGTATATTAGCTGCTCTTGCTTGCTTGTTTTTTTCTTGCCTTCTGATTGTTGCTCTGAGTGTTGCTATCCCTGTGCTGTTGCAATCCTGGAATTTCCCCGTTGTGGGACTAATAAAGGCTTATCTTATCTTATCTTATCTTATCTTTTCCATATTTCCTGCCAGCTTTCTTCTGTTATGTTTAAATTGAGCTCTTTCTCCCATTTCTCCTTTATATAGTTACTTGTATGATTGTTTGTCATAAGTTTCTGATATAGCTTTGAAATAATTCTTATTTTATTTCCTGTATATGAGCTTAAAATAAGTTGTATAATCTCGTTCACATCTGTTTGGAGGTTATGCCTAATCTTCTTCATATAATAATCTCTCATCTGCAGATATCTGAAAAATTCCGATCTTTCTAGTTTAAATTTTCTCCTGATATTTACAAAGCTCCCGAGATCTTTTTTTCCGATATTGCCCCATGCTGTGATTCCCTTGTTCACCAGATTTTTGTATCCCCTATCTTGTTTTGCCGGTTCAAACTGACTGTCAAATGCTACCCATTTCAATAGTTTTATGTCTTCCCTTATATTATATTTTTGTACTATTTTATACCACAGTTCTAAAGTAAATTTAGTGATTGGGTCTATTTGTTTGATTTGCTTATATGCATCTTTATCTCCTATTATGCTTTGTACTGGGAGTCCCTCAATTTCCTTTTCCATTTCTTTCCATTTTGCCTCATATCCCTCGTCGCACCAACATATGATATATCTTATTTGTGCTGAGTAGTAATATTCCTTTAGACTCGGTAGGCCCATGCCTCCTTTCTCTTTTGGTAATTGGAGGGTTTTATATTTCACTCTTGGTTTTTTACCTCCCCAAACAAATCTCGATATCATCCTGTCCCACTTTGAGAATTGGGCATCTGGGATCTCTGTTGGTATAGCCTGGAAGAGGTAAAGTAATCTAGGTTGTATGCTGATTTTGACTGTCTCAATTTTTGAATTCAGATCCATATTTAAGATTGACCATCTATCAATATCTTTTTTTATTTCTTGTTCCAACCTATCATAGTTTGCTTTATATATTTTGCTTAGGTCTTTAGGTATGTTCACTCCAAGGTATTTTATTTCTTTTTGGTTCCAGTTTAGTTTGATCTTATCAGTTATCTGGTTTAGAGGGTTATAGTGGAATGTCAGTATTTGTGTTTTTGTTATGTTTATCTTGTATCCTGATAATTTTCCAAAATTTTCTATCAAGTTCATCATTTCCATTATTGATTCATCCGGTTGTTCGAGGTAAACTATAATATCGTCTGCAAATAGCCCAATCTTGTGTTCCGCCCCCTTTATTGTTACACCTTTTAATTTCTTATTTTGTCGTATCGCTTGAGCCAATGGTTCTATGAACAGAGCAAACAAGGTGGGCGATAAGCAGCATCCCTGCCTAGTTGATCTTTGTATATTTACTTTGTCTGTTAAGCTACCGTTTATCTTGATTCTTGCCACAGGTTCTTGATATAGCGTCCTTATGCATTGTACTGATTTTTCGTTAAATCCAAAGTGCTCCAGTATACTATATAGGAATTTCCAGTTAACCCTGTCAAATGCTTTTTCTGCGTCTAAACTCATTATTACTGCGCTTTTCTTTTCTTTATGTATTTGGTTAATTATATGTATTGTTCTCCTGATATTGTCATGTGTTTGGCGTCCCTCTATGAAACCAGTTTGATCATCTTCTATCAATTCCGTCAAGAATGTCTTTATTCGTTTACATATAATTGTTGTATATATTTTATAATCCACATTCAATAAAGAGATTGGTCTATAGTTTCCGCATTGTTCTCTATCTTTCCCTGGCTTTAAAATAACTGAAATGATTGCTTTGTTCCATGATGGAGGTATTTTGTTGTTGTTCAACGTCCAATTAAATGACTTTAGGAGTTGTGGCGTGAGTTCTTCTATAAACAGTTTATAAAACTCAGATGGGTATCCATCACTACCTGGTGATTTGCCGTTTTTAAGTGACTTAATCACATCTCTGATCTCTTGTGTTGTTATTTCTGCTGTTAGTTTTTCATTTCGTTGCTTTCCTATTGATGGCAAGTCCAATGTGTCTAGAAATTTTTTAATATCTTTAGTATTTGTTTCTTCAGGTTGCGAGTATAGTTCTTGGTAGAAATTATGGAATATTTCTTCGATGTTTTCTGGGTTAACTGTGGTTTTATTTGTGGTGGGGTCTTTAATCTTGTATACATTATTCATTGTTTGTTGTTTTCTTAACCGTTTTGCCAGCAGTTTTGTGGCTTTTGGCCCCGTTTCATAATATTTTTGCTTTAGATATCTATTTTTCCTTTCAATTTCATCCATTTGTGTTTCTTTTATCTTTGTTTTTTCTTCTTTAATTTCTTGATATATTTCTGGATCATTTGTGCTTTGATGTTTACGTTCTAATTCCCTCAGTCTCTCACATCTTTGTTCATACGCTTCCAGTTTAGTCTTATTTGCTTTTCCTGTTTCAACTATTAATTTACCCCTTAACACGGCTTTTAGTGCGTCCCATAGTATTGTTGGGTCCACTTCTTCATTGTCATTCTCTTGGATATATTTGTTTATGTTTATTTTTATTCTTTCTTTCATTTTCTCATCATTTAACAGTCCTACGTTAAGTTTCCATGTTGTTTGTCGTTTTCTATTGTTTAAATATATTTCCATGTATATAGGATTATGATCTGATATTTCTGCCCCTCCAATCCAACAATTTCTCACCCTGTGTCTGTCACCTTCATTCATAAGGAAGTAATCTATTCTAGAGTGTACTTTATGGACTGCTGAATAATGTGTATAGTCTTTTTCGAGTGGGTGTAGGTCCCTCCATATGTCTACCATACCCATTTCTGCCAGTGAGGTTCTTATGAACTTTGTTACATGTTTTTTTGTCTTCTTAACACTTGTGTCAACTTCATGATCCATGACAGCATTTAAGTCTCCTCCACAAATTAGGACTCCTTCACTGTGTGTTGCTATGAGATCAAACAGATGTTGAAAAAAACCCTTGTCACTTTCTGGTGGGGCATAGATGTTCACTAATGTAATCTGCATACCATCTATTCTTCCCTTTATTATTACATACCTGCCTTCTTTATCCTGGATTTCCTGTTCATTTTCAAATTGTATTTTGTTTGAGATTAGTATCATCACCCCCCTTTTAGCTCCTCCCTTAAATGAACTGTAGTAGGAGTTCTTATAGCCAAATCTCTTTAGTTTCACATGTTCTGTCTTGCTCAAATGTGTCTCTTGCATAAATATAATTTCAGCTTTTTCCTTCTTGAATTTTCTTATTATTCTTTCCCTTTTAACAGGTGAGTTCAGACCATTCACGTTTAGTGTCATTATCTTAAGATTTTTACCCATATTCATGTTTTTCCATTTTTTTAACTTGTGCTCCTAGCCCCTTTAACAACAAAAATAACACATATTTATATAAAAACACATTAAAAAATCTCGACCTCCGTACTTTGGGCCTTTCTTCTGCCCACTGGTCCCTGTTGGTGGGTGGGGGGTTTGTCTTCACAGAGTGAAGGGCCCTCCCTAAACTTCTAATTACTATCAAAGTAATAGTCATAAGTCTAGAAATGTCCAACAAATATCACTTAAACCTCTCCTAGCCGTCTGTTTCTCTTTTACCTTGTCTTCTTGGCCTTCATTTCTTCTGTGCCTTTCTTAATCTTTGTTATGATCTAGGCTTTCAGTTGAAAGCCTTGTAGCTTGTCCTGGGCCCGCTGCGCTACGTCTCTCCCCCTTCTTCCGCTGTTCACTCGTCTCCACTCCGGCTGTCGTGATGCGTTCAGGGCCGTCGCTGCTCCAGCCGTTTCCTCCGGCACGCTCACCTCAAGGCCCCGCTCCATCATATCCCGCGCTGCCTCTCCGGCCGTGTTGTAGGTTCTTGTGCCGTCCTCCCAATGAATCCTCATTTTCGTTAGCGGCGTTTGGAATCTAATTTTTTTCTCTTTCAGCGTTTTTTTAATGTTGGCATATTTCTTCCGCTGCTGCACAATTTCTGTCGGGTAGTCATGATCAAAGAATACCTGTTTGTCGCCGATTCGTATCTTTTTTTTCCATGCTTGCGTCAGGATTCTTTCCTTTATGTCATATTTCACAAAGTTTACCACAACTGACCTGGGTGTAGCGTTTGTTTTTGGGTTCTGTGCCAGTGTTCTGTGCACCCGTTGAATCTGCAGATCCGTTTCTTCGGGCAGTTCCAGTTCTTTTTTTAAGAACTGATCCATGAATTTTGTCATCGAGTTGCCTTCAATGCCCTCCGGAATTCCAAAGATGCGCATATTGCTTCGTCTGGATCTGCTCTCCAAGTCGTTTATTTTCTCCTGCATCCTCTGCGTTTGCGTCGTCAGGGTCTGTAGTTGTTCGTTTGCCTCGCTTTTCCAATCTTCCAGCTCTGATATTCGAGCCTGCGCTTCTGTCATACACGCCCGCTGGGAGCGCAGCTCCTCCATGTTTTCTGTTAACTTACGCTCCATTTCTCTTCGGAGGTCCATAATTTCCTCCTTAATCTCTTTTTTCAGCTCTTCCTTAAGAGCCGCTAAATCCTGCTGTAGCTGCCGCTTGAATTCTCTTAACTCTTTACCCAAACTGGCGATGCCAGTGTTCATGTTTTCGAGTCTGACGTCCTCCATTTTCTCTGCTGTAGACACCTCGTTTTTTTGGGCTTCGCGTTCAGCGGTTTTTCCTGCGTTGTTGGAGAGGAATTCTTCAATTTTACCCTGTTTTTGTCCTTGTGCCCGGTTCCTTCGTGTTTTCATCCCTTAGTTTATTGATCCGCTTATGTCGAGTTGGCCATTTACCGATGATTTTTAATCCGGCTAGGGAGAGCTCTCTGTTTAAGCGTTATGTCTCTCCGCCATCTTCCCGGAAGTCCCTCAGCCCCTGTTCATTCTTAAACACTACAATACTACATTTGTAATTTAGGACAGATTTTGCAGTGGTCTCTGTGATAGATAAGGGGTCACACAATGTGCTTGTTGCTGCATGAAATTTTTGCACTGCTCACACGCTCATATAACAGGATGTGGTTTTAGCTCTTCACACAAACACCCGAAACAGCTGTGCAAGGAAGAACTGCTTTTTGTTTACATATAGAAAAGTCTTTGGGTCATGGGGTTGCGCAGGAAATGAAAGGAGATAGTTGGAGACAACAAGCCGACAAAAGGAGAAGTGGAACATCTGCTGGATGAAGATACGCTGAAAGCCAGTTTGAACCAGTTTTGACAGAGACATTTGCTGACGGGAGGGAGTCAGTTAATGAGGAACACAGAAAACAAAAAGACACTATGTCAGCTCAAACCAGATCTACTGTGTGGGCAGCTGCTGGGAAACGCCCAGTAGCCAGAAGATTATATGTACCCTTCAAACGCTTATTCGGGGTCTTCTTGTAAATTGTCGGCCTTATTATTTGCCGAGGGAATTCAGCAACGTGTTTGTAGCTGGTGTTTACATAGCGCCGAGCCCTAATGCTAAAGCTAATGCTAAGAAGGCACTCAGGGTACTGCACAATGCGATCAGTGAAATCCAAACTTCACACCCGGACAGTTTTGTGGTGGTTGTGGGGGATTTTAACCACACCAGCCTAAAGACTGTGCTCCCCAAGTTTAAACAATGTGTAGACTTTAAGACCAGAGGAGAGAATATGTTGGACTTAGTGTACACAAACACAGATGCATATAAAGCGATACCCCGCCCCCATCTCGGCCGTTCTGATCACATGTCCGTGATGCTGCTGCCTGCCTACAAATCTTTATTGAAGCGCAGCAGGCCAGCAGTGAAACAAATCAGGATTTGGCCAGAGAGTGCAACCTCTGCACTGAAGGACTGTTTTCTGCACACAGACTGGAAGGTCTTCAAAATAGCAGCCTCCCAGGAAGACAAGACAGATGTGGAGGAGTATGCTGATACGGTCACCAGCTACATCGCGAAGTGCACAGAGGATTTTACTACAGTGAAGACCATCACTATGCAGGGTAATCATAAGCCCTGGATGACTGCAGAGGTGCGCTCGCTGCTTACAGCCAGAGATGTAGCCTTCAGAGCGAAGGACAGGATCGCCCTCTGCTCAGCCAGGTCTGCGCTTTCAAAGGGAATTAAGGCGGCAAAGCGCGCCTATGCGGAGAAAATCCAGGGACACCTCTGTGACACTAGGAACACCAAGCAGATGTGGCAGGGAGTTCGGACACTGACGGGCTTCAAGTCTAGGCAGGGGGTCAATGATGACGACGCTTCGCTTCCAGACAGGCTTAACGACTTCTTTGCACGTTTTGAAGCATCAAACTCAACAATCAGAGGGAGGGCTGGCCCACCCCCACCATCGGTCGGACCAGCTTTTACCATCAACACAGCGGACACATGGAGGACCCTAACCAGAGTCAACCCACGCAAAGCTGCAGGTCCAGACAACATTCCGGGACGTGTGCTCTGAGACTGCGCGAGCGAGTTGGCGGATGTCCTGACTGACATTTATAACATCTCCCTGAGTCAGGCCATCGTTCCCAGATGCTTCAAGACCTCTATCATTGTACCGGTGGCAAAGAAACCAGTGGTGTCCTGTTTGAATGACTATCGTCCTGTTGCACTGACACCAATTGTGATGAAGTGTTTTGAACGGCTTGTCAAACCACACATTACAGCCTGCCTCCCTGCATCACACGACCCGCTCAGGTTTGCATATCGTTCAAACCCCTCCACGGAGGATGCTATAGTCACCACCCTACACTCTGTCATCACCCACCTGGACCAGAAAGACACCTACGCCAGACTCTTGTACATTGATTTCAGTTCAGCATTCAACACCATTATTCCCCAGAGACTGATGGAGAAATTACTCCTTCTCGGTCTGAACACCGCCACATGTCTCTGGATCCTGGATTTCCTGACTGAGAGACCTCAGTCTGTCCAGGTTGGAAACAACATCTCCAAGTCTGTCACGCTGAGTACCGGATCCCCTCAAGGCTGTGTACTCAGTCCACTGTTGTTTACACTTCTAACACATGACTGTGTATCCAGACACGAGGGGAACCAGATTATTAAGTTTGCAGATGACACCACGGTGGTGGGACTTATTCAGAGGGATGAGGAATCAATGTACAGGGAAGAAGTGAGAGACCTGGAGGGCTGGTGCAGGGAGAACAATCTGGTGCTCAACGTGGACAAAACGAAGGAGATGATTATCGACTTCCGGCGGTCACAGCCTGAGCACGTCCCCCTCAGCATCGGCAGCCATTTAGTGGAGAGAGTAGAGAACATCAAGTTCCTCGGAGTGCAGATCTCGCAGGACCTGACCTGGAGCAAGAATTCCTTGGAGATCAGGAAGCGGGCTCAGCAGAGACTACACTTCTTGAGGAAACTCAAACAGGCCTCTCTCCCCATCTGCATCCTCAGGACCTTCTACAGAGGTGTGGTGGAGAGTGTTCTGACGTACTGCATTGCTACATGGTACTCTAGCTGCAGTATGTCAGACAAAAAAGCCCTGCAGAGGATAGTCAAGGGGGCGGAGAGGGTAATTGGAGTCTCCCTCCCATCTGTCCAAGAACTTTTTCAGAACCGTTGTAGGAGCAGGGCACTGAACATTGTCAAGGACCGTTCTCACCCTCTGCATAAACACTTTGAACTTCTTCCATCTGGTAAACGATTCCGGAGCATCAGAGGCAGAACCACCAGACTGATCAACAGCTTCCTTCCACAAGCTGTCAGGATGCTGAACAGCTGACCCGGAATTTCTCATACACACTACTGCACCTACGGACATTTTGTATATTATAGTTAGTTATTCTTTTTCCCCAAGTATGTCTCAGGGATGTGTGAATGGATGGGGGGGGTGGGGGTGGGAGCTATGTGGGAGTGTGTCTTAAATCATGCTGCTTCTTATATGGATGCCAAGAGAAACGCAATTTCATCTTGCCTGCACTACAGTTGTATGTACAGCAATATAACAATAAAGTTTGATTTGATTTCTACAAGTTGGGCTGAGAAGCTCCACAGCTGTGTGTTACGCTTTGCATGCTTCCATAAAAGATAAGTGAGGAATAGTTCATCTCTTGTTATTCTTTATCCTTCACAATGATTTTTGCTAACTGTCCAATATGAACATTTCACAGCATCTCTTACTTTTTTCCAGAGCTGTCTATGCTTCATCTGCGTATACTGTTCAACTAAATGTTTGAGGCACATGCATAAACATAACCTGCAATTTTACCCCAGCCCAATAGGTAGTGTAAATGCGCTGATGCAAGTTTGTTCACTGACTATATAGAAGAAAAGCAAAGAGCCATGCACATTTTAGCAACAAAAAAGCAACTGCAGGAAGGCAAGAAAAGGAACTCCTAGATTTACTACTTCTACCACTAATCATCTTTTCCTTTTCTTTCTCTGGTCTCATCACATTTGTTTAATTCTTCTTCTTTCTCTTTGTATGTTGTGTCGAAAATGCCGCCTTTTTGAACGGGAGGTTGGATCTTGCCCATGCGCAGTCAAAGCGGTGACAAAATTTCAGCTGCAAGCGACAGCTGCAGAGGGTACCGCGGAGCCTAGCGGACTGGAGAGGATGATGAAATTCCCGTTACACAGGCCACACGCTCCAGCAGATACACAAAGCATGAAGTCAATCTTATGACTTACTCTACCTGTTTGCAGCAGAGGGTCATCCTGCAGGACTGGCCGCAGAAAGTCTTCATCGTCCCAGGGTAAGGGAGCATCCGGCAGTCCCGTCAGGCAGGATGGATTACATTTCTAAGGAGATGCATAAGCATATTTAAAAATTAAAGGAGGAGGATGAAGAAAGTTTAATACAAAACGCATCACATCAGCATCTTAAATACTTCTAGTACATAAATAATTATCAATCTTTATCCATATACAGTGGTGCTTCAAAATTTGTGAACCCTTTAGAATTTTCTACTTTTCTGCATAAATATGACCTAAAAAAAAATCATCAGATTTTCACACATCCTAAAAGTAGAAAAAGAGAATCCAGTTAAATAAATAAGACAAAAAATTACTTTTTCATCTATTTGTTGAGGAAAATGATCCAATAATTACACATCTGAGGGGCAAAACTGTGTGAACCTTTGATTTCAGTATCTGGTGAGACCCCCTTTGCAGCAATACCTGCAACTAAATGGTTCCAGTAACTGTTGATCAGTCCTGCACATCAGCTTGGAGAAATTTTAGCCCATTCCTCCATACAGAACTGCTTCAACTCTGGGATGTTGGTGGGTTTCCTCACATGAACTGCTGCTTCAGGTCCTTCCACAACATCTCAGTTGGATTAAGGTCAGGACATTGATTTGGCCATTCTAACTTTATTCTTCTTTAACCATTCTTAAGTAGAACAACGTTTGCTTAGGATCACTGTCCTGCTGCATGACCCACTTTCTCTGGAGATTCAGTTCATGGACAGATGTCCTGACATTTTCCTTCAGTATTTGCTGGTATAATTCAGAATTCATTGTTCCATCAATGATGACAAGCAGTCCTGGCCCATAATAGGCTCAAACCATGATACTACCACCACCATGTTTCAACAGAAGGGATAAGGTTTGAATGCTGGAATTCAGCCTTCTCCAACCACAATGCTTCTCTTTCAAATGAAAAAAGTTCTATTTTGGTCTCATCCATCCCTAAGCCTTGGGGCCCTATTTTGATGGTCATCAGGTAAGTTTGTTCTAGGGTTACAATGATTAGTCAACGCTGTCAATAACATTGATCATAAAAATTTGTCGATAAATCATTTAACTTTAAAGTTTACATGCATGCCACGGAAATGTTCAGTTTAACTGTTCCAGTGAAGAAGAGGAGGAACGCATCATGGCGACACGGAGAGAAAATCACGAAGAAGGCCAAAAGTTTCCAAAGTATGGGAGGATTTTACCAAAATTAAATAAATGAAACAAGTTAAATGTAGACTGTAAAGCAGAGTTGTCACATCACAGCTGCACTACAGCGATGCATCCATTCCCTCCTCCTCTCCATTCCCGTCTCTGGCCACCTGTCAGCAGACCTCTGCAGTGCTTCGCCCGTTGATGAATGACAGAAGTTGGGCCACTTCAAAACACTGTGCCGGTAAGGTTGGCGAGTAAAGGTAGCGCTTCTTATTTTCAATGAGCAACTGTCTCAGCTTTAGAAAACTGACCACACTATTAGTACATGCTGTTTAGATAGTTTATATGTTGTTGGACAATTATCTCTTGGACGATGGTTGCTGACAGCTGAGTTGCTTCACTTATGCTGGCTAATATGTTAAGTGTAGTAAATGAGGGAATTACAGGAGCAGCTCACCCGTTTTCATATTCTCTATTATTGTCACCGTAATATAAGCCTTCATTCTGAATACTAGTGCATCTTGGTAAATTAGAATACCATGATTTGTAGTTTAATTTAAAAAAAAAAGATAACCATAATCATCACAAATAAATTTAACACAACTTAAATATTTCACTGTATGTGTAGTGGAGGCTGACATTCCTGCACTGATATTTAAAGTGTTTGTAAATTTATTTTGGACTGGAAGAAGTTCTTTTAATTTTCATCTGAAGCCTAATTAAACTTCTAGACCCAGCAAGGCTTCAAACAGGATGGACTAGCTTGTTATTTTGTTTTTTAATTTAATGGACTCGAATATTACTCTAGTTTGTTTTTAACATGCAGCTTTACAACAGCCCTTTATGGAGTAGCAGAGGCTGCTATTTGAGTTTTTGCACTTTGTTTTGGGGGTTAAAAGATCAACAAGTTTTCAACTCATGTTTGATGGGTCATTATTTTATTTAGCTATGGGAACTTTTTTATAATAGGCTACATTATATTAAGGCAGACACTGACGACAAAATGATTTTCACAGGTGTGCAGGCTTAAACAGGTGAGGTAAAACATGACCTGGAGCCCCAAACAGGAGCTGTGCCCGCAGGAGGCTGAGTTGGTGGACATGAGAGAAATAATTGCGATTAGTCGACTAATTGAAAAAAATAGTCGTTGGATGAGTCGACTAACAAAATAATCGTTAGTTGCAGCATGAGTTTGTTCTCTTTAAAATAATTAACTGGGCATCAACCGTGATTGATGTCTTCCTCATTACCAAGCAGCGTTACTATGGTGTGTATTTTCGCTCATGTGCACGCCCTTTGGCCAGCACAAAACCCATCTTAAAACAAGTCGTCATGATTCAAGATTCAGATTCAAAAAGATTCAATTCATCCATCTATCTATCAATCTAAGATTTTATTGTCAATACTACTATACGCGCAGGACATACAGGAGAATTGAAATGGTGTTTGTCTCTCTCTTCAATGGTGTGCATTTTATAAAAAGAAAAGGAATAAGGCTGGATAAAAAAAAGAAAAACTAGAACAGCGACAGCAGCAGTCTATGTACAGTCTATATACAGTGATGCAACCCATGGTGGCAATGGCAGCCAGAAGGACTCTGACCTCCACAGAGGTAAACAATTAGTTTAGGTAAACGATTAGTGGTAATAAACCCAGCAATCCTATATTCAGACAGCTAGAGACGAATACCCGTAGTTGCATTTCAATGCGGTAGTGTAGGTGCAGATAGTGACAGATATGATTGCACATGATCAGTATTGCAGTGACATACAGACAGCAGCAGATATGGCATTTGTGCAAATGGTTGTGGTTAATGTGCAGAGACATATAGCAGCAAAAGTACAACAGAACAGCAGGATTATTGTTGGTGTGCCAGTCTTTCTGTGCCAACATCTGAGGTAGTGATTGTGCAGGTGTCACCGTCGGGGTAGGGGGAGTGAACAGAGTTCAGGGTCCTGATGGCCTGACGAATGAAGCAGTTCAGCAGTCTTGTGGAGCGGGCCCAGAGGCTACGGTACCGTTTCCCCGAGGGCAGGGGGCTGAAGAGGGAGTGTAGGAGATGGGAGGTGTCACCTGTGATGTTGATGGCTCTGCGGAAGGGTAGATGTTCGAGAGGGGGGGGCAGGGGGCACTGACGATCTTGCTGGCTGCATCCACTATGCGTTGTAGTGTCTTCTGGCAGGCGGCGGTGCAGCTTCCACACCCCACCATGATGCAGTTCGTGAAGATGCTCTCAATGGTGCCCCGGTAGAAAGACTGCATGATGTAGGGTGGGACTCGTGCTCTCCTCAGGCTGCAGTGGAAATGGAGGCGAGTTTGGGCCTTCTTGGCCAGTGTTGTGGTGTTTTTGGTCCAACTGAGGTCCTCAGAGATGTGCACCCCAGGAATTTGGTGCTGTTCACCCTCTCCACAGCTGCACCATCAATGATCAGAGGGGGGTATTGTGTGTGACCCCTCCTGAAGTCGACCACAATCTCCTTGGTTTTTCCTACGTTCAGGAAGAGGTTATTGTCTTTACACCACTGGACCAGTCGGCTCACCTCGTTTCTGTAGGTGGCCTCCTTGTTGTTGGTGATGAGGCTCACTACCGTCGTGTTGTCCGCAAACTTGACGATGTGGTTGGTGCTGCAGGCTGGCACGCAGTCATGGGTCAGCAGGGTGAAGAGCAGCAGGCTGAGTACGCACCCTTGTGGGGCCCCTGTGCACAGTGTGATGATCTGGGAGGTGTTGCTCAAACAATTGCTGATGTGCAACAATCTGAACTCTCCAAGGACAGCCATGTGACTAACGTGGAATTTTACCATCTGGCATGAACTGAAGAGAGATGAACTCTGTGGACATGTTATCTATGTTTAGGACACTAAGGACATAACATCTAGCCGTTGCCTAATGAGACGATTTTTGTTGTCCACCAGTAACTGATACTTCACACACTGCACTCACACTGATATCATATGACTGACATACACACACTGGTCTCTCTCTTGCTCTCTTGCTTTGTTAATGTGTGGATCTGTTTTGTCTGCTATGTGTGCTTAGAGGGTTTTTTTCTATGTGATCACAATCTTGCTCACTCGAGCCATATTTTGATAACTATGTTTTTTCTCTCTGCCCAATGTGTCATCCCCTTCCCCCCTCCCCCTCTTTACCCCCCACTGCATGAGGCGCCTGTATGGCTGCCGCGTCATTAGGGAGTGCTTAACAATTAGCGCACCTTAGTGATAAGTAAAATTCCTTGTTTGTGTAAACATACTTGGCAATAAAGTTGATTCTGATTCTGATTCTGCTGCCAACCTGCACGTTCTGTGGCCTCCCCTTTGAGAAAGTCCAGCGCCTAGTTACAGAGAGAGGTTTTGAGTCCTAAGTGTCTGAGTTTTTGTATCTGGTGCTGGGGGATCATTGTGTTGAATGCTGAGCTGAAGTCCAACAACAGTGTGTGCACGTATGAGTTTTCTGAATCCAGGTGGATGAGGGCTGGATGGAGAGCAGCAGCGATGGCATCTTCTGTTAATCTGTTTGACCTTTATGCAAACTGGAATGGGTTGTGAGAGGGAGGCAAAGTGGACTTGATGTGCTGCATGGCTAGCTGCTTGAAGCACTTCATTATATTATATATGATCAGAATTCACTTCAGATAATGCGCCTCTATGCATTAAAGAGATGGGCAGGAACACTTTGGATTGGATTATCCAAAACACACCTCTGAATAATTAGGCCAGTTTCTTTTACACCTTGCGTCCAGCTGAAAACTCGTTTTTGCATCGCTGTGATGAGGAAATGAACGTGGAAACGTAAAAACATGTTCTACGTCAGTAAGAACTGATTATGGACCTCTTCACTGTAATACGGCCCATGATCTTTAGCAAGCCACAGATGAGCAGCAATGTTCTTTTTGGACAGCAGTGGCTTTCTCCTTGCAACCCTGCCTTGCACACTGCTGTTCAGAGTTCTCCTGAGGATGGACTCATGGACACTTGCCAAAGCCAGAGAAGCCTTCAGTTGCTTAGAAGTTACCCTGGGGTCCTTTGTGACTTCCCCGACTATTACATCCCTTGCTCTTGGAGTGATCAGAGTTGGTTGACCACTCCTGGGTAGGGTAACGATGGTCTCTATAAATGCTACATCCTGAAGTGGAGCACAATGTAGAGACGTTCCTCTGTAATGGCGACAATGCTACGATGTAGGGTGCTGTGTGAGAAAACAGACCACTTGTGTGGAAGGCCATCCTATTCAAAACACTGCTGCAATGTGTAGTTACATTTCTGGAGAGATGCATGTAAGGTCAACATGAGCTATATATTAATTGCAGAGCAGCTGAGCTCTGGGAGGAGCTGAGGTTGGTCAGCGGGTCCTTGATATCGCTGTAGTGGTTTCTCCAGTATTAAACCCTGCATGCTGTATTCCCCGGGTACTGATGCTAGTAATATATAAAATATCATTAACATGCAGTGAATTTGGTATCACATTATAGCATCACACTTTAAGATTGAGTTCAATTACATAAAAATATGTGCACCCCTTACCGTTGACCTTATGAAGTTGATCATTTTTATGTAGCCATAGTCATCTAAACCTAAATCAGAGAAGATATTTTCATGATGTAATATGCTCTTTTTTGGATTGTGATATAGAATCAAAATTGTATATACTTACAGTGCTTTCTTATTATCTCTACAAGGTTGAGGTGGTGCTCTGCTGTACAGTGCTGCACAGTCAATGCCACAGAACTCAGCAACCTAAAAAAAAGACCGACAGACCAACAGCAAACTGTTTATGAGGACGGTTCAAAGTCACTTTTGTTTTCTGTAGGTCTTGGTCTTTGGGATGAACCAAGAGTTGCCTCAAAGTGGTGTGTGGTTTTACTGGGTGCTGATGTGGTATTTTTTCATTATCCTCTGTATTCTTTCTGTGATGCCTCTCAGGTACGGTAGTGTGACTGTTCCTGTGTCGTTTACTTTGCTTACTTTACTTACAACTCTTGGTTCATCCCAAAGACATGATACCCACAAAAAACAAAAGTAATGTCATTTATGAAATACCATGCCAATCATGCAACAAAACCTACAGAGGAGAAACTGGTAGAACCTTTGGAACAAGAAAAAAGTAACACAGGAATGAATGTGAACAAGAGACAATAGCAAGTTACACACGAGCACAAAAAGCAACAGCTGAACAACAGAACCTGAAATCTGCCGTATTCAACCACTGCAAAAAAGAAAATCATATCATGGACTGGAAGAGGCAAACATCATCCGCACCGAAAGCAACAGACACCACCGTTGGATAAGGGAAGCCATCGATCCCCTGTCAGTCCGGCAGGGGATAAAAAAAAAAAGGAAAAAAAAAAACAAAAAACCAGTGAACATGAGTTCGGACTCAGAGGGAAAAAGTACTAAAAAATCAATAAAATAAAGTATACAAATCAATAAAGGGGGGATCAATAAAGTATACAAAATAAAAAAAAAAAAGTTATACACCCGCACCGACCCGAAGCAGCTGTGACGGCGTCGACGCAGTGTCCCTATTGCGTCGCCTGATGTGCACCTACCTCTCCAGAGAAGAAGAGGTGCACGTCGGCAACGAAGGCCATAAGAGCTGTGACTGGTCCACTTTGTATTCTTAAACAGTGGTCCAAATTCAAAAGAATACTGAGGAAGTAAGCACATACAGAACATTGTGTTGCTCGTCATAACCCCAGTAATTACACAGATTGTCAAAGCTGCAGCGGCTGTTCGGGCTGTGAAACTTTAGCAGTCACACCATTCCATTCAATTCTGATTTTTATGGTCATGATTCAATTCAGAATCAATTTTCAATTCAAAATAATTTTTGATTCACATTTGGCCCTCAGTTCAATACAAAAAACACCCATGAATCACGAAAAAAAGTCCACTGCACTGCTAAAAATGCTGAGGTCAGCTTGAAAGCAGAGTACAGTGTGCTGATGTTTTGGGGGGTTATATTTTTTTTAAAAAATTAAATCAACTGATTTGCAATAAAATACTGTTAAATGAAAAAAGTAGGCTTAGTAATAACTGCTTTTTTTATTTCTTGAAAACTTCTGAGTTTCAAAAATAAAACTGTACACAAGTGAAATAAATGTTGAAAATGTTCCTTTTCAGCACATCACAATTGCTAACAGCTTTTCCACAGTGTGTAGGTTTGGTCGCCCTCCAGCATTCTAGAAATATAGGCTAGTCATTTACAAACAGAAGTAAATTCTATCACAAATACTTTGAACATCCATTTAAACAGTAGTGCTACCTGACTGTATGCAGCCAGTGTACAGTACCAATACAGTAACTTAATGCAATGAACAAATTCAATAAGAACTAAATGCAGTTGATGCATAAGATAAGTAGCATTAATTTTAAACTTGCACAAATATAAACTTAAGTATCTAAATTCAGTGTTTCCTCTGGCTAAAAGACCTTGGCACGGTGGCAACATATTTTTCCCGGGGGGGGGGGGGGGGGGGTTAAACATACCGGAATATGTTAATTGTATACTATTTATTTCTTTTTAAAATTTTACACTGTAACGTTGCATATGGAACTTACCATTTGAAGTATTGTACAACCGAGGCTTGAACAAGATAAGATAAGATAAGCCTTTATTAGTCCCACAATGGGGAAATTCTAGGATTGCAACAGCACAGGGATAGCAACACTCAGAGCAACAATCAGAAGGCAAGAAAAAACAAGAGCAGCGAGTATACATATGTACATATTAATATAAATATATATATATAGACACACAGTGCGGAGCATTGTGGTTGGTGGATGTGCAGCAGAAAGTCTAAGCTCTCTCTCCGCGGATGCGGCGGACCAGCTGGATGTCTTTGGGCATGATGGTGACCCTCTTGGCGTGGATGGCGCACAGGTTGGTGTCCTCGAAGAGACCCACCAGGTAGGCCTGGCTGGCCTCCTGCAGAGCCATGACGGCGGAGCTCTGGAAGCGCAGGTCGGTCTTGAAGTCCTGAGCGATCTCCCTCACCAGGTGCTGGAAGGGCAGCTTACGGATGAGCAGCTCTGTGGATTTCTGGTAGCAACGGATCTCTCTCAGAGCCACGGTACCGGGCCTGTAACGTTGAGGCTTCTTCACTCCGCCGGTGGCCGGAGCGCTTTTTCAAGCAGCCTTGGTGGCCAGCTGCTTCCCGGGGGGCTTTTCCTCCAGTAGATTTTACGGGCGGTCTGCTTGGTTCTTGCCATCGCTCTTTATTATTCTGTCTTATATTTCCTGCACGCCGCCTAAACTCCAGCCCGGCACCCGCGTCGTTTTCGCTTCAGTTCCCCGGTATGTCGAGTTTCTCCATTAGCACCGGGTGGCGGCTGAGTGCTAGCTAGCTCTTCCCTGCTGTATCGTCTCCTGCTGTAAACAGTGGCTCTGTCCGCCGACTCGGGAGACCTTTGAGGCGATTTGTGTGTCCGTGATATATATAGAGTGAAAGGTGTGCCGGATCAGAAAGTTATCACCGGATCAGAAAGAAGAAGGAAGATAAAAACACTTAGAATTGAGCCGCTGTTGCAAAAGGCAGCCAACTTGTGTGGCGCTGGAACCGGAAATAATATTGGGCCAGTTGGGGTCCCACGCAGACATCCTGTGTTTAGACTTTTTAGTGGTGTTATCCTTCTCTCCTTCCTCTGCCTGAACACTTTCCTCTCCTTGGCTCCTCTCTTCTGTCTCATCTTTCCCTCTCTGAGCTCTGTCTAATTCAGCTTCTCTCTCTGTCTATGGTGGTATACAAAGAGGTTAGAAAATATCAAGTGTCGTGTTTTGTCCTGCAGGATTTTTTTGTCATGGTTTACATAAATGACAAAAATATGTGTATTTTTTGTATTTTTATTCTAGTGTTTCTTTTTTCCATTGAGAGAGTAGGGAAGGGAAAGAAACATTCATAATAGTAATGTGCTCATGCATACTTAAATTATATGATCAGGTGGGTATAGTAACCAGAAATTCTACTCATGTAAAAGCAGTGCTTTGAAATTAATAATTAAAAGCAGACAACCAAAAATTTCTAGTTGAGTTAAGGGTACAAAGAGCAGCCACTTAAAAACTTGAGTAATGACTTCAGTCTTGAAGGTTTGAGGTTTTTCTCAAAAATTTATAACAATTTTCTTACAGTTTTCTACTTTTCTCTATAAATCTAAAGTTGAAACCATGTTCCTCAAATTTGTAATTTCCTCTTGTAAAATTGACTTTTCTTGTACATTTGAAACTTTATTATAAATTTGTGGATTATTTTATGACTATTTTTTGTCTGTTTTTTAAAATAAAATTACTGTTTTGGTTTTTTTTTTTTTTTTAGATAAATTTGAAACAGACTGTGGTAATTTTTTTTACTTTTTCCTTATAACAATTTACATTTTTGACCATAACTTTGCAGTCAGAATAGAACAATAATTTAACTCTGAATACACAGAAAAAATATTAATAAAATTGTATTTAATGAAATAAATTACCTTAAATGACCAAGGATGCCATTATTTCTGTTATATTTCTCTATATTTCTAGTTTTTCAGAAATCTCCTCACCACCCAGACAGCAGGAAAAACCTCCCTTATTTTGAAATCAAATGTTGGCACCTTTAGTTTGTCTGAAGGCTGCTGATGGATTAAAGTCACTGACTTGGTGAATTTCGGTCATCTTAACCTGCCAGGTACATAACAGGGAACTGTAGCCACTCTAAAGACATAATTCACCACAATATGTGTTCATGTACAGAATGATCACTTAATCTTATCTAATTATCACTTAATCTTATCCTACACTTTATTACATGTATAGTTTATTTCTCTTATCTTATCATGTTTAATGTTGCAGCATTGTACCGAGACAAATTCCTAGTTTGTGTACTACATGAACAATGGCAATAAACCTGATTCTGATTCTGATCTGTTTAGGCAGTTATAGTTGTGCTCTCAGGCTTTCTCATCAGGCACCTCTCTAGGCAGCCGCTGAAGGACCTCAGTTTAGTGCTAGCGTTTTTAGCTGTTGCTTTGTCACTGCCGCTGGAGAATAAAAACGGCACGTCTGCTCGTGCGAGAAAAGAAATTGCCAGTCTCTTCATTCCTGTAATTCCTACAGAACATAACTTGATATTGTAGTGGCTGGTGAAATAGATCCTCAGCAGTTCATCAGTTCCCCGCCTTTCCCTCCATATGAAGCGGCTGCATATGAATTCTAACCACATCTCTTAGCTACGCCACTCTTCCATTATTGCTCCCGTTTCCTGCGGGTTAAAACCATGATAAACTCCTCCAGTGCTTACATACCTCTAATGATTTTTTTCCACATTTTTTTTTCCACAATATTTTTTATTGAACCTTTTTTTTTTTTTTACAAACATGGCACAAACAATCAAACACTAACACTAAAGTAATTTAAAAATTAAAAAAAAACCACTAACTACAAAAAAAATGTACTAAAAACACCAACAACCACTAACAAAGACAGATCTTCAACAATGCTCCTCTGTTTAGTCTAGGTAATCTGTTACATAAGTATACATATTACTGTATACATTCACCAATTTGGAATTTACAAGGTCCACACATATCATTCACCTTCTTTTTCAGAAGTTATGTTTAATTTCTTTACATAATCAATGAAAGGTCTCCATATATTCTCAAACACATTTTCCTTTGATTTCAGTATGTATGTTATTCTTTCTAGTGGAAGGTTTGTTAACATCTGTCTTAACCACTGAGTCACATCTGGTCTATGAGTCTTTTTCCACAGTAGTGCAATACATTTTTTGGCGTTAAGCAAACTGAGGTCTATGAATGTTCTTTCACTCTTATTAAAGTTATGTTTTTCTGGATACAGACCCAACAAAAACAGTTTAGGGTTCAATGTGAATTGTTTTGAAATTATTTTTTCAATTGTTACCCTCACCTCTTCCCAAAACATTCTGATTTTTCTACATTCCCATAAGCAGTGAAACAGAGTTCCTTTACTTTCCATACATTTTGTGCATGTATCTGGTATGTTTTTGTTATATCTATTTAACTCCACCGGTGTAACATATATCCGCATTAACCATTTAAAATGTATCAATTTAAGACGTACATTTATTGATTTGGTTTGAGCTTCTGTACAAGCCAATTCCCATTGTTCCTCTGATATTTCAATTTGCAGGTCTTCTTTCCAATAATTCAGTCTTTTCTGTGAGTTTTCACTTGAGGATAGTGTCAATGAGTTATAAAACTCTGAAATAATACCCTTCCTCTTACTATCTTTCGTCAAAATTTTTTCCAAGGATGAATAAGTAGGTCGGATGAGAGCATTATTTTGATTAGATCGAATAAAATTCCTAAGCTGAAGATATTTTAAAAAATGTGTACTATTAAGATTGAATTTGATCCTCAGTTCTTCGAAAGACATTATGTTATCTGAACACGACAGATATAAGTCTTGAATCTTTTGAATCCCTTTTAAATTCCATACTTTAAATACAGCATCCGCTCTCCCTGGTGTAAAATATTGATTACCCCATACTGGGCTAAATTGTGACAATAAGTGTGGTTCTTTTAAATATTTTTTGGTTTCACACCATATTTTGATCATATGCTTTACAAATGCATTTTTAACTTGTTTCTGTAATGTTTTTGCCGAGTCTGAGTATATGAATATGGGAAGAGGTAAAGGTAAATTGTATGATTCCATTTCAGTCCAGTGAGGGAGATCATTTGATGAAAAATAATATGTCATAGACCTCAGTTGTGCTGACCAGTAATACAACATAAAGTCTGGACATTTCAGACCTCCACGATCAAATGGTAAATATAGTAAGGACAGACGTAATCTAGCCTTCCTATTGTTCCATATAAATTCCACTAACTTTTTTTTAATTCTTGAGAATAGATCTGAAGGTGGTGGTAAAGGAATGTATTGAAATAAATAAAGCATTTTGGGTAAGATATTACTTTTAAGTATATTAATTCTCCCGATCATCGACATTGGTAGTGACATCCATCTCTGAAGTAACTCATTAATATCTGTCATTAAGGCTTCATAGTTGGCACTGGCGACTGATTCTAGCTTAGGCACAATTTGAATTCCTAAGTATTTAAACTGATTTACAACATTGAATTGATTTACCTCAGGCGCTGGGTGATTTCTCTGGGTCTCATTTAGCATTAATATTGAAGATTTAGTTTTATTTATTTTATATCCTGATATTTCCCCAAAGTTCTTTATTAAATTTAACAAGGTCGGAATTGATTTTTTAAAATTCGACATAAACAAAATTATGTCATCGGCATACAGGGAGATTTTATGTTCTGTTGGTCCTACTTTAATTCCATATATTTGTGGATATAAACGTACTGCCATCACTAAAGGTTCAGTTGCCATAGTAAACAGTAAAGGTGAAAGTGGACAGCCTTGTCGACATCCTCTATTGATTTTTATTGATTTTGAGATATTGCTGTTTGTTAGGATTTCTGCTGTAGCATTATTGTATATTATCTGAACCCATTTTATGAAATTATTTCCAAGTCCAAACCTTTGTAGGACTTCAAAAAGATAGGGCCATTCAACCCTATCAAAGGCCTTTTCGGCGTCCAATGACAGGAGAACTGTATCCGGTGCTTCTTTATTGGAATAAATAATATTAAATAGTCTTCTTACATTATGGAAGCCTTGTCTTCCCATTATAAAGCCATTCTGATCTCAGTTAATAATATTTGGTAATATTTCTTGTAGTCGTCTTGCTAAAATTTTACAGATTATCTTAAGGTTGTGGTGAACACTCAATGGACCTGTTGGACCGGTTCTGTGACTCACATTTTAGGTCAGAACAAAGGCAGGAAGCTTAGCCTTGTTATGCAAGGCTGGAGACTGTGGGTGGTCCATTAAAGGATGTGTGGGAGACAATGGAAGTGATATCATGGGGAGAAATGCATTGTGACTGTCTTTATTATGCAAGGTGGTGAAATGCATTGTGACTGTCTTTATTATGCAAGGTGGTCTGTGGGACATGTGATCTATGAGGTGTGAAGTCCCTGATATTTAAGGACGAGAGTTTTGCTGTTTCACTCTCTTTTTTCTGCTTTGAAATGATGGAGATGTGAATAAAGCTGGCTCTGAGAAAGAACACTGCCTCGTCATTTTCACATCTTCCACACTGGTGACCCCAAGACGTATCATGGAAGAAAGAAATTCCCCCGGGCCAGCCGTGTCAGGAGCCCCCAGCCAAGCGAACGCCGCTACAGTCCAGCTACCGGACTTCTGGCAGAACAATCCGCGCTCCTGGTTCAACGCAGTTGAGGCGCAGTTCAACGTCCGGGGGATATCGGTAGATGTCACGAAATTCTACCACGTAGTCGCAAAGCTGGACAACAACACGGCCCAGCATGTGGAGAGCCTGATCGACCAGCCGCCAGAGAGCGACAAATACGGCACGTTGAAGGCTGCACTCATCCAGCAATTCACCCCCTCGGCGGAGGAGCGAGCAGAGAGGCTCCTGGTGCTGACGGAGGGGGAAAACGACATGCCCGCGAGCCTGATGGAGAAGTTGTTGAGGTTGAAAGACTCTGACAATGATCACTTCATTTTCACCCACCTCTTCCTCAGGACTCTACCTTCAGCAGCAAGAGCGGTTCTGGCCAGTTCGCCACCGTTGGCCCTACGGGACTACCGCGCGCTGGGCCGAGAGGCGCAGCGGATTGTCAGCGCCACCAAGCAGCGGGCAGCCACAGCTGCTGCAGCGGAACTCGGCGCGACGACCGCAGACGACAGGAGGCCAGAGACAGCAGTGCCAGACTCACCGACGACGGCGGCGGCAAGGGCCAGGGAGCGTGGACCGGACGTCTTTTGTTTCTACCATCGCCGCTTCGCAGAGAGGGCACGCAAGTGTGTACCGCCGTGCCAGTTCGGGCGTTCGGGAAACGCCAAGACCAGGGGTCGGTAGCAGCCACGGCCCTCGGGGAAGAGAACAAGCTGCTCTACTTGTCGGACGCACGCTCCAGGAGGCAGTTCCTCGTCGACACAGGCTCCCAGTTGAGTTTCATCACTCCTTCTTACGCGGACAGACTGGCGGGTTCCGGAGGTCCCCTGGTGACAGCGGCGAACGGCTCGGAGATTAAGACCTTTGGTGAGAAGACTCTGCTTCTGTCTCTACACGGCCGTACATATGAGTGGACTTTTGTTGTAGCAACAGTAAATTTCAATATGCTGGGGGCTGATGTTTTGTGCTCACATGGGTTGTTGGTTGATCTCGCTACCAGGCGCCTGGTTAATGCACTTTCTTTTGATTCTGTCTCCTGTGCAGCGCGAGTGGCCCCGCCTACAGCACAAGCCAACGTCACAACAGCAGGCGGTAAGTTCCACACACTGCTCACTCAGTTCCCAGCACTCACGGTCCCCACATTTTCGGCAACAGTCGCTAAGCACGGGGTGGAGCATTTTATTACCACTACCGGACCGCCCATTTTTGCAAAAGCTCGGCGCTTGGACGCAGTTAAACTAGCCATAGCGCGCGAGGAGTTCGCCAACCTGGAGAGGTTGGGCATTATCCGACGTTCAAACAGTCCGTGGGCTTCCCCCCTACATATGGTCCCGAAAGCTGACGGATCATGGCGCCCTTGCGGGGATTTTCGCAGGTTAAACAACGCTACAGCGCACGACCGCTACCCAATCCCACATATCCAAGATTTCTCGGTTCATTTGGCAGGGGCGCGCATTTTTTCTAAAATAGACTTGGTCCGCGGTTACCACCAAGTCCCAGTGCGCGCTGAGGACATACCCAAAACAGCGGTAGTAACTCCGTTTGGTTTATTCGAGTTTTTACGCATGCCATTCGGACTTAAAGGGGCTGCTCAGACGTTCCAACGCATGATGGACGCGGTGCTTCGCGATCTCCCTTTTGTGTTCGTCTACCTGGACGATATTTTAGTAGCCAGCGCGTCCGAAGACTAACACGAAAAACACCTGGCCACAGTTTTCCGAAGGTTGGGAGATCACGGGTTAATAATCAACCCAGCGAAGTGTCAGTTCGGGGTGGCGCAGATCAATTTTTTAGGACACCGCGTCTCGCCCAAAGGAGCAGTCCCGCTGCCTGACAAAGTGCGCGCTGTGGCAGATTTTCCCTGGCAGATTTTCCCTGCAGACAGTCAGGGCGTTGCAGGAGTTTTTGGGAATGGTGAATTTTTATAACCGTTTTCTCCCCCGCGCCCGCTCAAAACAAAAGAAACCCGCGGATAAGATCGAGTGGTCCCCGGAGCGGGACCAAGCGTTCTCGGAGGTGAAAGCAGCCTTGGCAAAGGCTGCGTTGTTGGCACACCCAGACCCAACGGCCCGCATAGCGCTCACCACTGGCGCGTCAGATGTGGCCATAGGGGCGGTCGTGGAGCAACACGTAGCCGGGGTTTGGCAGCCCCTCGCCTTTTTCAGCAGGACCTTGCGCGATAGCGAACGTAAATACAGCGCGTTTGACAGGGAGCTGCTCGCTCTCCATTTGGCCATCCGCCACTTTCAGTTCTGGCTGGAAGGACGCGCTTTCACCGCGTTCGTTGATCACAAACAGCTAACATTCGCGATGGCCAAGGTCTCGGAATCGTGGTCAGGCTGGCAGCAGAGACAGCTGGCCGCGATATCAGAGTTTACCACTGATAGTATAGCATGTGGCAGGCAAACTCAATGTAGTGGCAGATTGCCTCTCGCACGCTGTGGCGGCCCCAGTCAGCGTAGGGTTAGATTATGCAGCCATGGCCGCAGAGCAGGTTAATGACGCGGACGTGCGCGCGCTCCAGTCTGGACCAACAGGGTTAAGGCTGGAGAGCAGGGTGCTGCAAGACGGTACGCCCCCCTTAATCTGCGATGTCTCCACTGGACGGCCGTGTCCAGTAGTACCGGCCGCGTGGTGCCGCCGCGTTTTTGACTCGGTTCATTCTTTGCCGCACCCTGGAGTGCGCGCGTCGGTCAAAATGGTGGGAGAGAAATTTGTTTGGCCGAGCCTCCGCAAACAGGTCAAAGAGTGGGCAGCAACCTGCACGGCGTGTCAACGAGCCAAAGTACACAGGCATACAAGAGCTCCTTTGGAACCGTTTCACATTCCGGCCAAGAGGTTCGATCACGTTCATGTGGACCTCGTTGGACCCCTCCCGCTGTCACAGGGGTGCACACATCTTCTGACAATGGTGGACCGCACCACGCGCTGGCCTGAAGTGGTCTCGCTGACATCAACCACGGCCGAGGAAGTGGCGCGCGCGTTTTTAACAGCTTGGGTGGCGCGCTTCGGCGTTCCGACGGACATTACGTCCAACAGAGGCCCTCAATTTGTTTCCGAGCTTTGGTCGACAATGGCCCGCAGCCTGGGTGTCACAATTCACCACACAACCGAGTACAATCCACAGGCTAACGGGTTATGCGAACGTTTTCATAGGTCATTGAAAGCAGCTCTCAGAGCGTCACTGACGGATACAAATTGGGTTGACAAGTTACCATGGGTGTTATTGGGGTTGCGTTCTGCACCTGAAGAGGAACTAGAAGCCTCCCCAGCGGAGCTCGTGTTTGCGCAGCCACTCCGGCTGCCTGGGGAGTTTCTCCCAGATAACCCTGCGCCAAACGCCTCCCCGTCTCAGCTGTTGCGGAGTAACATAGAATCAAGCACGCTGCCCGGCCCCATGCACCATAGTTTTCCGTGCGTTTTTGTGCCTAAAACTTTGAAGAACGCAGAGTTTGTTTTTGTTAGACACGATGCGCATCGAACCCCACTGCGACCGCCTTATGACGGACCATTCAGAGTGCTAGAAACAGGGGACAAGCAGTTTTTGCTAGATTTGGGGGGCAGGAAAGAGAAAATTGGCATAGACAGACTTAAACCCGCTTTTGTGGTGGCGGAGGAGGAAGTGCTGTTGGCAAAGGCCCCGCGGCGAGGTAGACCATCACGGAGGGTTTCACACAGTAATGTTTCCCAAAGTAATGTTTCCCCAGAACACCTGCAGAGACTGACAAAGGGTTTCCGCCCCCAGATGACAAATCCCCAGCAGGACAGCGCCGCAGAGACGGTGAACCCCAGCTACAGCAGATTCGGCAGGAGGCTGAAGCCTATCCAGCATGTGGACTGATGTGTATTGATGCTATCACGGCATGCATGTGGTTATTTTCTTGTTGTTCTGTTTTTCTAAAATGCTGGGGGGGGGGCTTGTGTGGTGAACACTCAATGGACCTGTTGGACCGGTTCTGTGACTCGCATTTTAGGTCAGAACAAAGGCAGGAAGCTTAGCCTTGTTATGCAAGGCTGGAGACTGTGGGGGGTCGATTAAAGGATGCGTGGGAGACAGTGGAAGTGATATCATGGAGGGAAATGCATTGTGACTGTTTTTATTATGCAAGGTGGTGAAATGCATTGTGACTGTCTTTATTATGCAAGGTGGTCTGTGGGACATGTGATCTACGAGGTGTGAAGTCCCTGATATTTAAGGACGAGAGTTTACTGTTTCATTCTCTTTTTTCTGCTTTGAAATGATGGAGATGTGAATAAAGCTGGCTCTGAGAAAGAACGCTGCCTCGTCATTTTCACATCTTCCACAAAGTCAGCATTTAATAGGCTTATTGGTCTCATGTTTTCACATTTATTAGAGGGTTTACCTGGTTTTGGCAACAGTATAATTAAGGCATTATTCATGTATGGTGGTAAATTACTATTCTGAAATGCTTTTAAAACATTTCCAAAAGTGGTTTTATTAATTTATTCTTAAATTTTTTATAGAGGTCAACTGGAAGACCATCTGGTCCTGCTCTTTTTCCTGATTTCATATTATCAATGGCTAGCCCAACTTCTTGACTAATTTTAGACTCCAGTATCTCCCTGTTTTCATTTGGAATACACGGTATAGATAATCCATCCAAAAACCCATTTAGTTTTGTTAAGTTTCATTTTTTGTATCATATAGTTTTTCATAATAATCTCTAAAGGCACTATTAATTTCTAAAGGATCTACAACTGCCTGTCCGTTACTTATAATACTGGTAATTGGTGTTTTAAATTCTAATTGTTTAATCTGCCATGCCAATAATTTTCCTGATTTTTCACCTTGTTCATAAAAAGTTTGCTTCAATCTTAGAAGACTCGAGGCAGCTCTATTCGCTGATTTTTTTGTCATATTCAGCTCTCAGAATCAGTACTTCGTTCTCTAGCTTTGGGTCACTTCCTGCATACACTTTTTCTTGAAGAATTTTTATTTTACGTTCCAACTGGACTCTCTCCTCTCGAGTCTTCTTAGATTTTGACCCTGTATAACTAATAATATGCCCCCTTATAAAAGCTTTGAAAGCCTCCCACTTTATACATGCTGATGTTTGTGTAGTATTAATATCAAAGAACTCATCTGTTTTTCTATGTACTTAACAAATTCCTCATCCTGAAGCCATTTATGCTGAAAATGCCACCTACCTGGGTCCTTTGTCAATTTCTTATCTACATATATTAGACAGCAGGGTGCATGATCAGAGATCACGATGTTATCATAGAAACAGTTTTGAATCTTGGACCTTAATTCTGTAGAGATCAAAAAGTAGTCAATACGTGAGAATGTCTTATAGGTATTAGAATAACAAGAACAGGCTTTGACTTGTGGTTTCATTTCTCTCCATATATCTAGCCATATCAATTCTTTCATAAAATGATTAATGGTCATCCTGCATCCACTGTGCGTACAGTCCAGTCCTGTTGATCTATCTATACTGGGATTCAATGTACAATTAAAATCCCCTGCTATTATATGTTGCCCTGTAAGTGATGATAAGATAAGAAATAAATTAACGAAGAAGTTTTGATCATCTATATTGGGACCGTATAAGTTCACCAGATTTATATTTTCTAATAACAAAGATCCTTGGATGATTAGATATCTTCCTAATTTGTCTCCAATTACATTTTTCACTTGAAATGGGATTGATTTATGTATGAAAGTCCTAACTCCCCTGGCTCGGGATGAAAATGATGAGGTGAACACATTTCCTTGCCATCTTCTCCTAATTCTTTTTACATCCTCCTCTATTAGATGAGTTCCTTGTAAAAACACAATTTTTGAATCTGTCTTTTAATTTATTCATAACTTGTTTAAGTTTTTTTAGATTTTGTAGACCTCTGCAATTCCATGAAGTTAAATTAAGATTAACGCTTTGATCTATGATCAATAAGGAGTTTGAGATTACCTTGCAATATGAACATGCTTACTGGTGCATTCCAAATAACCGTACATGTACGGGTATTTATTTCGCCCAAAAATGCAGCCCTATACGGTCTTATTTGGGTCTATACGCTTATTGGGATATGCCCTATGTCACCCTATACGGTTTTATTTGGGTCTATACGCTTATCAGAACGCGTGGACCTGAACGTAGGTCCCAGTCGTGGGTGTTCTCCGGAGAGTTTTGCCTGGAAACTCTGCGTTGTAAGTCTCCCTGAAGCGGAAGGGAGAGCAGATCAGTCAGGCTGCTGCGTTCGTTGCCATCAGGACACCAGCATGGCTGTCCAAACCAGAAGGTTGCGTTGCACAAAGCGTGTGCATTTTCGGGGTCCGCACCAGCTTTGACATGAAGGACATTTTTTCGAGATTTATTCAAAGCTTTACCGATTGAAGTGTGGCACTCGTATGTATATATTTTTTCAAGTGTGTGTGTACTATGCAGCAGGCCCGCAGCCACTAAATCACTCCTCGTAATTGGCTGAAAAAGCTGTCGGAGGCACTTCCTTTATTTCCGTATTATCTCGGCTGTGTTCGGGATACACATGCCGGTTGTTTACAAAACAGTCTACATGTCGTCATGCCATGTGCCCGGGGCCATGCGCGGAGCAGCAGACGATGGCTTCTGAAGTGTCTGACCCGGTGTCTGACGGTTTTGATTTAAAGTTGAAGAAATACTCTATGAAACAGAAAGAGGAGTTGGGAAAGCAGGTTTGTAAGCTGATTTGTAATATTATGAATATACTGGTACATTTGTTGTATTATTTTTTTTTTCAATTGTTTAAACTTCACCATTAAATTTGGTAAATTTTAAATTGCTATTAATGTTCCTCTGATAAATTGTTCATACAATATTTTCAAAAGAAATAAAACCAATTCAGAAGGTGGTTTCTTTTAATTTTGTAGATATTTCAATATCTCAGGCATAATTATGAACATTATTTAACTTTGTATGTATTGTGCGTCCCTATACTATTATTACGCACCTATACTTTTATTAAAATTTTCAGTTTTTTCCACCCTATACTATTATTCCTACCTATACTCTTATTTGGAATGCGCCAGTAATACAGAGAAGCAAAAACATGGATGGTTGAACATTCATCCTACAAACTACACAAAAACAAAGTCCCTTTCCCCACATTTGTGGTAATCCCCCCAAAATAAAAAAAAAAAAAATTCTGTCTCCCGTTATAGCTACTGACTGTTCCACACCTGCGAGGATCAGTCAAACCACTCTCTCCTTCTCCTCTCAATCACCCTGACTCTACTACTATTTTTAATGACATTAACTCTCTTCTGTAGTTTTTCCAACATAACTTCAAAGTTTTATAGCAACTTTGTACATCATAGCTTTTTTTTTTATATATATATATATATATAATACTGTAACGTCGGGGCCATGTTAAGGGGGGCAGGGATTTCCCAGCATGCTTTGTCAGTTGAAACGTTACTGTGTGTGTGTATTAAATGTGTTATTACTGAGTTATTATACTGCTGGGTCATTATAACTGCGTTATAATGACCCAGCAGTGTTTAGCAGGATTAGGGCAAGGTGTATCGCTTGTGTAACCATGATTGAAACGGAGGTTTGGGAGAATGACCTCCCCTCCTCTCTGTGCTCAGAAGTAGTTGGGGTTGGTGGTGTGTAAATAAAGCCTGTTCGTCACAACCATCTTGCTCCTCTTTCTTTGTGTGAATCCTGCAAACGTCACAATACAATCTGTATTTTGTAGACATGTTATATGTTTCAGATCAATCAGATGCCTGTACAAATGCTTAAATGTTCTACCTTTATATCATGTTCATGCTTAGCTCCCACCAGTCTCTCCTTGGATCTGCTTGATAAGCTCCTGCGCCTCTTGAGGGGTCTTGAAGATATGGGTTCTCCCTTTATATGTGACCAGCAGTCTTGCCGGATGAATCACTCCGTGACGAATCCCGAGGTTGCGCAGCTCTTTATGGGCGGGGTCGAACTGCCTCCTTAATTGTTGAATTCCTGTGGCCAAATCTGAGTAGAACCGCACCTGTTGATCCTGGTATTTAATTTCCCCTTTAGCTCGCGCCGCGTTGGTGACCGTCATCTTGTCTCTGTAGCTGAGGAACTTCATAATCAGCGTCCTCAGTGGTGTCTTATTATCTCTCGGTGGGCCGATTCGGTGAGCGCTCTCTAAGACGACCGATGACTGCAGATCCGCGTTGTTCAGCGCTTCTGGAATCCACTTTTCCAAAAAGGAACATGTATCCCGTCCCTCCACTCCCTCCAGGAGGCCCACCAGCCTCAAATTATTCCGTCGTGAACGGGATTCTAAGTCCAGGACGTTATCTTCCAGACGTTTATTTTTTAATTCCAATGTTTGCACCTTTGATTGTAGGCTGGTGACGTCATCTTCAGCGCTTGAGATTCGGAGCTCCGCCTGCGGTACTCGCTCCATACAGTCGCTTATTTCTTTTCTCATTCCTTCTATCGCTGCTATAATCCCATCAAATTTAGACGAAAAGTCTGCTCTCATAGAGCTGATGGCAGCAAGTACCGCACTCGTCCCCTCCTCAGCAGTTACCGCTCCACCGCTGGCTCCCTCCTCCGCCATTGTCTCTGAAGATTTTCCTGCTTCGTCACGAGCGTGGAAGTCTGTTAGTTTGGATTGTTTTGACAAATCACTTTTTCCTCCGCCTAATTTCCCAGCCTTAGTCTTTACCATATCCGTGCCTAAACGCTGGGGTAGGTTTTTGTTCCAATTAAAAGAGTTTTAGCCTAATTTTTATTTTTAGGAGCAGAGCAGTGTGAAACACGTCTTCCTACGTGGCCGCCATAACCGAAAGTCCATTTTTTTCCACATTTAAAGTACTTTAATAAACTCATGTTTCTGTTGGACAGTCACGCTTAGTGAGACCCTGCTGACTGACTGGAAAACTTGCGTGGGCAGGGCGCTTCTAAACTCCGCGCGGATGACGGCCACGTGTGTTGTTCGTGTGCGCGCTTGCGGAAAATCATTGCTTCATATAATTTTCTTAATAAATTCATATCTCCTTGAAGCAGCGGTAAAATTTCTGGCGAAGCGGGCCGCCACCAAGAAATGTTACCAGAGGAAACCCTGAAATTCTTCAGACTTGATAAACAAATTAAAGTTATACGTGCTGATACAAGAGTTCATGATTTTTTTTCAGCATTCAGAATTTGCTGGAGTTTGTTAAAGTGGTTCAGGTCGTTCAGCAGCAGGACCGACAACTTCTCCACTTCTTGAACTCTGGGTGTTGGTGGTTAATGTGAGCCCTGGTGTTTGTGGTCTTACCAAAGTAGTTGACTTTCATTTTGCAAACTTTACATATTACATGTGTCATGTCTCACCCTTTCTTTCCCAGAATGTTGCAGAAACAAAAATGCGCCCACAATCTTGCCATCACTGAAGATGGGACTGGCTGAATTTCTAGCTGCTCCACTTTCCTTTATTCCAACTGTTTCATCTGGCTGCTAGCTAGTAAGCTACTCTGTGTGGTTCTCCCACGTTGGCAGCGTCAATGTGTAACATATTTTTTGGACTATAAGGCGCACTTAAAATCCTTTAATTTTCTCAAAAATCGACAGTGCGCTTTATAATCCGGTGCGCCTTATGTATTAATTCTGGTTGTGCTTACTGACCTCGAACCGATTTTATGTGGTACACGGTGCTCAAAAATCTGTCAAAAATGTTTTAGTATGACTTTGGTAAGCTACGAAGCCGCACCGCTTGATGGATTGTCGGAGCATTATGGTAGTCAGGAGCCTCGCGGAGTAATATGTACTTCAACATAATGGCCGGATGGCTTTTTCCACAAATCTCCATCCCTATTGATCTGCCACTCCATGCGCGCCCATCTCACCGATACTGTCAAAACCCAAGTCAAGCAAACTAATTCGGAGCTTGCCATCATTCCAGGTGGATTAACCAAAGAACTCCAACCGCTAGATATTGGTGTCAACAGGTTGTTCAAAGTTAAACTGCTAGCGAGTTATGCCACTATCTGCCAATGGATCGTGGATCGAAACTGCTCCTGTTTAGCTGTAATTAATATTCAAAAATGATATTTTTGGGACAAAAGAATTCAAGCGTCCCGGCATTTGTTTACTTCTCGGGGCTGCCGCCGGAGAGCGAGCCGTATCGAGTTCCGAGCGAGTATCCTGGCCAATATGGCGATGTAAACAGCCACGGACCAAAAAACGTACATTTGCTCGTGGAACAGGTCATTCACACTCACAGACAATCGCGCTATATGTGTCTATAATGACTATAGATAGGATTTTCTTTCCATGCACGCAAAAAAAAAATAAAAAATTCCCAGATCCAACTACCTCGCGAGGTAGTCAATACCCAAAAGCCGATGGTGTATAGAACACGTATATTAGGATTTGTATGTGAAATTTCGGCATCGAAACTGCTCCCGTTTAGCTGTAATTAATATTCAAAAATGATATTTTTGGGATGAAAGAATTCAAACGTCCCGGCATTTGTTTACTTATCAGGGCCGCCGCCGGAGAGCGAGCCGTATCGAGTTCCGAACGAGTATCCTGGCCAATATGGCGATGTAAACAGCCACGGACCAAAAAACGTACATTTGCTCGTGGAACAGGTCATTCACACTCGCAGACAATTGCTCTATATGTGTCTATAATGACTATAGATAGGATTTTCTTTCCATGCATGCAAAAAAAAAATTTTTCCCGGCTCCGACTACCTCGCTTTAATGCACCTTATAATCCGGTGTGCCTTATAGTCCAAAAATACGGTAATTGTGTATCACAAAGTGGCAATATGTGTCACGTGACGGGACCCCGGCACTACTGCAAAAAAATTATATATACGTATAATAATAATTAAAAAAAAAAAATCGATTCTTAATTTTTGTGAATCAATTCTGGATCATATAAAATGAGAATCTACATTCTTATGTGAATTGATTTTTTTCCAGCACCCCTAGTGGTGGTGGTTGCACACACCGTTTTCTCTGACTTCTCTTTTTCTCTGTGTAACAATCGTATTAAAAGTTGCTTTTTCTTCACATTTATTAGCTCCAACTCCATCACAACCTGCTCTTGTCTGTCACCATTTCATAAACCAAAACACACGATGAACACAAATCACTACAAATATCGGCTGAAACCCGTTTTGGTAACAGAACAAAGCATTTCACCAACACACAAGGAAAACTCGCCCATGACTGCGTCTGGGACGGGCATCAGTACAGGCATGGAAGTGATGCGGGAGCATAAATGACAGTTCGCAGATGACACCACGGTGATTGGACTCATCAGGGACAACGACGAGTCAGATTACAGGGCAGAGGTTGAGCACTTGGCTACTTGGTGCACTGACAATAACCTGCTCCTTAACACCAGCAAAACCAAGGAGCTCATAGTGGACTACAGGAAGGAGAGGGAAGAGACACATGACCCCATCCATATCAATGGCATAGCTGTTGAACGTGTCCCCAGCTTCAAATTCCTGGGGACCCACATCTCGGAGGACCTGTCCTGGTCAGTTAACACCACCAGCCTGATCAAGAAGGCCCATCAGCGCCTCTTCTTCTTGAGGACATTGAAGAAGAACCATCTGTCAACTGACATCCTGGGCAACTTCTACCGCTGCGTGATAGAGAGCACCCTGACCAACTGTATCACAGTCTGGTATGGGAGCTGCTCTGTCGCTGACCGCAAGGCGCTGCAGCGGGTGGTGAAAACCGCCCAACGCATCACAGGGACTCCACTTCCAGCTATAGAGGACGTCTACAGGAAAAGATGTCTGCGCCGGGCACGCAGCATTCTTAGGGACTCCAACCATCCTGCTCATGGACTGTTCCAGCTTCTCCCCTCCAGAAGACGTTTCAGAAGCCTTCGGACTAGAACCAGCAGGTTTAGGAACAGTTTCTTTCCAACAGCTGTTACGTTAATTCAATTCAATTCAACTTTATTTATATAGCGCCATTTCACAACAACAGTCATCTCATAGCACTATCAACTGTAGGGAGGACCCCCACAGTTGCAGAAAGACCCCAGCAAACAGGCGATCCCCTGTGAGCAAGCACTTGGCGATGGTGGAGAGGAAAAACTCCCTTTTAACAGGAAGAAACCTCCAGCAGAACCAGGCTCAGGGAGGGGCAGTCATCTGCTGCGACTGGCTGGGGGGTGAGGGGATAGAGAAGAAGAAAAGAACAGACATGTAGAGAGCAAACAGCACGATGGGGACTCAATCTATGGGAGAGAACAAACAAATGTTAATGACCAGCAAAAAAAAAATATTTCATAGAGAGTGAGGAAAGGAGTGAGGCCCAGTGCATTACTGGAGGTCCCCCGGCTGACTAAACCTATTAGCAGCATAACTAAGGGAGGGTTCAGAAAACACATGATCCCTCCCTAATTGTAGGCTATATCAAAAAGGTAGGTTTTAGCCCTATTCTTAAAAACAGAGATCGAGTCTGACTCCCGAATCCAGATTGGCAGCTGATTCCACAGGAGAGGAGCTTGATAACTGAAGGCTCTGCCTCCCATTGTACTTTTGGAGATTCTAGGTATTACAAGTAAACCTGCATTTTGGGAGCGTAGTGCTCTGTTAGGATGATACGGTAGTATCAGATCTTTTGATCTTTTGATCTTTGACGTTATTGAACTTAGTTCCCCGCTGACTCTCTTACCATCATCTCTTACCATCCTCACCTGTACATAACTGCATAACTACATAACTACATCTAACTTATTGCACATTATTTGCACATAACAGTACTCTTAACTTTCTGCACTGCTGCATATATTTGCATATATTTGCTTAAATTGCACATACTGTTAATTACCGTATATACTGCACTGCTGTCCTTTGCACTTCTGATTGGATGCTAAACTGTGTTTCGTTACCTTGTATTCATACATGTGTAATGACAATAAAGTTGAATCTAATCTAAATCCAGCTTTAAACCCTGTGTTGAAGGCCAGAAGGAAGGCGGTGCAGTCCACTGTGTGGGCCGGTGTGTTTAAGTGTGACAATGAATAAAGCAGTTCTTTCATTTAAATGGCCAAGCCTCTGCGTTTATTCATCAGGTTACTGCACTTCCATACATATAGAATAGGCAGTGGCTATGGATACGCAAGATGTAGCCATAGAATGTTTTCTACGGATACAGCTCGAATGTGAACGGCCAGTTGGTGTCACGTGACTCTGCACGCCATACCTCATTCACAATATTCTATGACGATGTTCTATTAACGCCAATGCCCTGTGTTCATTGTCTATCGCTATGGAAGAGTTGATCAATCTGACAAAACTTTTTCAAATCAGATTCAAGCTGCTGCTGCTGTAGGAGGAAGTGTGGTCTGCTTGTGATGCCAAGGGGAGGGGCCGCCGCCCGCCGTCTTTGCAGTGAGTGTGAATGTGATTTATATGAAGGGTTACATAATCCAATCTGTTAAACACTTTGGTCATCCACAATTTTGTTGTTTTTTTTAAATATCTATATAAAACAATGCCATTTTATTTTTACATGAGATGGAATTTAGAACCCTAAATGAACATTGCCTAGTGGTCCACAAGTGCAGAAAGCCTCTGCCCTAATTCAACATGCATTTTCTACAGATACAGTTTTCAGATGATATAATAATCTACATTAATATTTTTGTCACAGCTGAAGGAAGACTGGAAACATTTATGTTCAAGTATTTGTGTAGCTTCAATAATTTAGCTAAGATATTGTGTGAACAACTGACAAAATCCATGGATTTTATATTGACTGCAGCCACTAGAAAATCCACAGTTTTTATGGCTATTAAATAGAAACTATGAACAGCCTTACAGAGACTGTTTGGGGAAACATCCTCTGTATCTGCAGACCACACAGGCTGGATTTACGGAAATCGAAGGCTTTTGTCAACAAGTGAAGAAAGGTATTTCTCCTGTTAATGTAGGACCTGAACTGTGTGGTTTTGGCTGGTCTGATCCTGCAGGATTGTATTACACAACCAGCCCCTGAAGAAACACCACAATAGCACACAAGTGTTACAGTAACCCAGACTTTGTTTCCATGTTTTACATTCATTTCTGTCACTTTTTTAACCTGACCCTTTGGTAAATCCTAAAGGCAAACCTCCTAATGTTAATTTAGGACTCTAAATTCCATCTCATGTAAAACGGTATTTGTTTATACAGCTCTTCTTTTAATCTCTGGGTGACCAAAGCGCTGAACACATTCGGTTATCTCCCCATTGACACATACTGTATTTCCCATATTCACACACAACATTACAGAGACAGGTGGAAACGAGCCCCTCCCCTTCTGGTCAGTCCCCTACACTACAGTGATGGGGAGCTCACCTGAAAACGTCTGGTCAGACTGACAACACGTCTGGGCTCCAGCTTACGTAGCCATACATGTGCCTATAGAATGGTTATGGAATGCACTGTCCTAGCCTGTTATTTTAGTATAGTTTGGGTCAAAATACGATCATTTTAAAGTGACAGTAAGACATTTCTTCATTTTCTATCTGGCAACACTGAGCCTAAGCCACAACAGCAGCTGGCTTTGAGTCTGACTGTGAGAGTGGATGGTTGTTTTTGTCTCTGTCTCTGTTCAGGGTCCCGCCATGGACTGGCCATCTGTCTGGGGTGCACCCTGCCTCTCGCCCAGAGATGCTGGGATAGGCTCCAGCCCCTCACGACCCGAAAAGGATTAAGCGGAAGAAGATGGATGGATGGATGGATGGATGAAAAGATTTTGTGGGACTGATCGATTTTTCCATAGCAACAGACAATGGGTTCTGGCCTACGGCTGCCGTATCAATAGCCACTTCCAGTGCAGTTAGAGGCGGGAGAGACGTCTGACCTGTGGCAGAAGAGACAGCTGACAGGCGGACTGTCCTCCGTCCACTGCTCCTCCTCCTCCTCCTCGTCAGACAACTCTGCTGTCTCCTCCACAGCTCCGTCACCGTCTGTAAAGCAACATTACAACTGGATTGAAGAGCAGCAAAGCAAAAGTTAGCGGTGTTAAAACGAGCCAGACACGCTGCTAAATGTCACGTTCCAACGCGCACAGCCAAGCGAAATGCTGCCGTGTTGCTCCTAAAACATCAACAGCACACACCGGAAGCTACTCCTCAACAAAATGCTTTAAACCATTACACTTTCACGGTCTCACTTTACTGTTTACTACACTCACGTGCTTCCATGTACTCGGCCATGTTGTCGCTTTCAGCGCAGAGGACTTCCGGGTGACGTACAAGACGTAAAGGACAACCTTGCTGCGTCACAATATGCACTTCTGCGAAAAACTCACCAGATGTCGCCAAAGTTTTATTCGAAGGACATTTGCACGCGGCTAAGTCTTTTCTTTTTAACTTTATTGAGAACAAAACAAAGTACAGTACATTTTATTTAGCGAATGCAAAGTCCTTAAGCCAAGCAGTTGCCTCCTGGTTTGCTGTATGGAGGGTGTGTAATCCTCCTTCCGGTCTTTGGAGCGGGCAAGCCTCTATGATGTGTTCCATTGTTTACTCCTCTCCACATGCGTGGTACAGTACATTTATAAGTGCCGAAGCAGCAAAGAGACAATCAGAAAACATCAGCAAATAATATGTACAACAGAATATAAAATGCAATTAAATGTAAAAAGGAAAAGCCAGGGGGACAGGAAAATAAGAAGATGGCTAAAGGTAGTATGGTGCAAGCAAATCAATTCAATTCAATTCAATTCAAACGTTTATTTCAAACTCAGGGTTCATATTACAAATAGATAAATAAATAAAGTATATACAGATCAGCAGACACTCGGCGCTCTTGTAACAACAAAAAACATCATGGGCTCAGTGTAAAATGGAACGCCACCACTTCCAAATGCTGGAATGAAGTGTGAGTGACGAGTTGACAATTGCTGATATAAGATGATTGTTACATTCCAGCAGTCTTCTCAAAAAACTGTAAACATTCTTAACGTATCATTTCTCCAAAAGACGGAATGTTCACAGACACAAACATCTTGCTTGCACTCGACCTTCGTGGTACATCTAACAACCTTCTTAGGGAGTTATTATATGCAATGCGAATTTTGTTCCTAACAGCAACATTGCTATTAAACCATAAAGGCCAGCAGTACATTGAGGTACAGAAGGTCTTGAACAACATACATTTGACTTCAGGAGAACATCTATGGAAATTACGCAACAGTAAATTGGTTTGAGCGTACAGTTTCCTGAGATGCCTGTTACAATCAACATTGGTCTTATCAGATTCAATCCACACACCTAGGTATTTGACTTTTTCAACAAAGTTCAAGCTATTACCACAAAGTGACATAACAGGATTCGACGTATTGACGCCCTTTGGTTTGAAAGCCATACACATAGATTTAGTACAGTTGAACAGGATGTCATTTTTTTTACCAAATTTTTCACATACAGAAAGGAGATGTTGCATCGCTGCAGTAGATAAACTTAACAAACAGAGGTCATCAGTGTAGAAAATGTGATTTAACAGTGCACCGTTAAAGGAGCCGCCCACATTAGTATTGTTCAACAGTACACTGAGATCATCAACATAGACATTAAACAACAAGGGTGACAGTAAACCACCTTGTTTAACACCGTTGGTCACATGAAATTTGGATGAGGTGACATTGCCCCATCTAACAACCATAGACTGCCTTCTGTACCAATATAGCAGGATGCTAACAATGTAAATAGGAATACCTCGATCGATCAATTTTCTGAACAAACCCCAGTGGTTAATCCTGTCAAAAGCTTTGCTAGCATCCAGGAACGTAACATAGACACTAGTGGAATGGCTTCTGAAGTAGTCAACAAATTTATGGAGTAGGTAACCAGCCTTGTCAGTTGAAAGAGCTGATTTGAAACCAAACTGATTGTCGTTTGTCCACAGATAATCCTCAATTCTGTTCAGAAATAAACCCTCTAACAGTTTAGCTATAACATTAGCAATAGCTATAGGTCTGTAGTTGTTCATATCAGAAAGACTGGCACACTTGTTTTTCACCAAAGGAATAATAACAGAGTCCATCAACATGTCTGGCATGTAACCATGAACAAACATACAGTTAAAACACAATGACAACAAAATACACAAGTTGAAATCGGCGTTGATGAGGCATTCACTGGTGAGACAGTCAGGGCCAATATCAGGGCCAATATCACACATCAAATAATTTGAAAGAGGAACAAGTTTTCATTGCTTTAAAATTGGTGGATAAATGAATGGAATCCATGTATTGCTTTAGTTCCTTCATAAAAATGAAGAGATTTGGTTTTCTGTTTGAAAATTTGGCTTTATGAATATGAAATTTAGCCAGAATGATTATCAAATGAATCAGGAATTTAGAAGACTTTTTTATTTTTATTTTTAGGATGGTCACCAAAGAGCATGTGTTTGCAAAGGAAGTTGGGTGGATGTTGGTTCTTGGATGTAAGCTGAAACACACTGCCAAAACGGTTTGGTATAAGAACAAGTCCAGAACATGTGAACGGCTGTTGCAGCAGAGAGCTCACAATCAGAATCAGAATCAGAATCAGATTTATTGCCATTGTTCATGTAGTACACAAACTAGGAATTTGTCTCGGTGCAATGCTGCAACATTAAACATGATAAAATAAACGAAATAAACTGTACATGCAATAAAGTGTAGAATAAGAGTGAGTAATACTAGTCAGCAGTTTAAATATATTAGCGAGCAGCAGATAATGTGGAGAACCATATAGTGCAGTCGGTAATGCAGGAAGAAAACAGTGATGATTGACATGAGTCTGGTTGAGCTGCTGTACATAGTGCACGAGAGTCAATAAGTCACTTAATGTTCAGCAGTCTAATGGCAGAGGGGAAGAAGCTGTTCATGTGACGGGAGGTTTTAGTCTGGATGGACCGAAGTCTTCTACCTGAGGGGAGGGGGGCAAACAGTACGTGACCAGGGTGTGAGGGATCGGCTATGATCCGGCCTGCACGCCTCCGGGTCCTGGAGATGTACAGATCCTGGAGAGATGGGAGCTTGCAGCCGATCACCTTCTCAGCAGTGCACACAACGCGCTGCAGCCTTAGTCTGTCCCTGGCAGTGGCTCCTGCGTACCACACGGTTATGGAGGTGGTGAGGATGGACTCGATGATGGCTGTGTAGAACTGCACTAACATCTTGGTGGGTAGCTTGAGCTTCCTCAGCTGGCGCAGGAAGAACATCCTCTGGGAATTTTTGATGAGGGAGCTGATGGTCGGCTCCCACTTGAGGTCCCTGGTGATGGTGGTGCCTAGGAAGCGGAAGGAATCAGCAGTGGTGATGGGAGAGCCTGTGAGGGTGAGGGGGGGCAGAGGGGTTGTGACTTTCCTGAAGTCCACAATCATCTCCACTGTCTTCAGAGCGTTCAGCTGCAGGTTGTTGTTGTTGCACCAGGACGCCAGCTGGGCCACCTCTCTCCTGTAGGCGGACTCGTCGCCGTTGGAGATGAGCCCGATGAGGGTGGTGTCGTCCGCAAACTTGATCAACTTGACAGACTGGTGGCTGGAGGTGGAGGAGTTGGTATAAAGGGAGAAGAGTAGGGGGGAAAGTACACAGCCCTGGGGTGATCTGGTGCTGATGCTAGCAGAGTCTGAGACAGTCTTTCCCAGCCGCACATGCTGCCTCCGGTCCGTCAGGAAGTCGGTGATCCACCTGCAGAGGGAGTCAGGCATGTTGAGCAGGGACAGCTTGTCCCGGAGCAGAGCAGGGCGGATGGTGTTGAATGCGGAGCTGAAGTCCACAAACAGGATCCTGGCGTAGGTTCCCGGGGAGTCCAGGTGCTGCAGGATGCTCACAGAACAAACACTTTCTATCAATGTCTAACTGAAATTTTTTAGATATTTCTTGGCAGGGTCAAATCTGTGTCAAAGCTTAAAGGACACTTCTTTTACTTTATTGAAGACAAGGTACTGATTAGGTAGAAGCCAGACCTTCCTCCATGACACATCATCTACAAAACCTCTCCAGTGTTCAACAGTGCATGGTAGAGCAACATCATTTTGAAAAAGAGCTCTAATGTCCTTTTTACTGTCAGAAGGCAGATTAAAACTGACTTTGCCAACAGGAGAGTGGATAGGAGTTAGACCAGGAGGCTGGCAGTTATTAAGTCTAGCTCTCTGATTAAACAACATACAGACTCCAGAGGAAATGGCACCAAAAATGGTGGCATAATCCCCAGGTATAATATACTGTCATAAAAATTCCTTATAAGTAAAAAGACAGCCCTCTGAGTTAAATAGCTCATCAATCAAAATAATATTATTCTAAAATAAAAATAATAAAATAAAATAATAAAATAATAAAATAAAATAAAATCATATGGGTCTTCCGGATGCCCAGCCGTTTGCAGACCTCTCCGAAGACCTCCGCCTCGAAGTTCCGACCCTGATCGCTGTGCAGCTCCTCCGGTGCGCCAAACCGACAGAACATTTCATCCACCAGCTTTGATGCCGTCGTAGCGGCGCTCTGATCCGGGACCGCGTACGCCTCTGGCCACTTAGTGAAATAATCCATCGCGACCAGCACGTAGCGGTTCCCCCGGTCCGTGGTCGGGAAAGGGCCCAGGATGTCCACTCCCACTCGCTCCATCGGTGCTCCCACCCGGTACTGCTGCAGGGGAGCGTGGGATCGCTGAGTTGGTCCCTTCTGAGCTGTGCATGTGTCGCAGCGATGAATGTGGAGCTCCACGTCCTGATGACAACCAGGCCAGTAGAACCGGGCCTGAAGGCGCTGCAGCGTCTTTGTCACTCCGAAGTGGCCCGCTCCTACTGCCCCATGAACCAGCTGGAGTACTTTGGGCCGGAATCGACGAGGAACCAGCAGCTGCCAGACGTGCCGCTGCCCAGCTGGAGTCTGCCACTGCCGATACACCACGCCCTCGTAGCAGCGGAGGTTGGCCCACTGGGAGTGCAGGGCCTTAGTCTCTGGGTCCAGCGGTGACACAACCTCCCAGGCGGGCCGCTGTCCTGCGTCCAGCCACTGCCGAACCCACGAAATGACCGGGTCTCTGTCCTGCTCACTCTGCAGCTGCTGCGTGCCAAGAACCTCTGTGATGTCATCGCTGGGGAGAACTGCCTGATCATCTGAGGAGCTGTGCGTCGCTGCGTGATTCCTGCTCGCAGCGGCTCGGAGAGCGGCAGCCCGTGGGGCGGTTTGGTCCCAATCTTCAGCCCGTTGGCAGTGACGACACTCCTCTGTCGCGCAGGGGCGCCGAGACAGCGCGTCAGCGTTGGCATGGAGGCGGCCTGCCCGATGCACAATCTGGAAATTATAATCCTGCAGTGCCTCCAGCCATCTCGCCAACTGTCCATCCGGTTCTTTGAAGTTTAACAACCAGGTCAGGGAAGCGTGGTCCGTCCTGAGCTGGAACCTCCCCCCATACACATACGGGCGGAAGTGACGCAGTCCTTGAATGACAGCCAGCAGCTCTCTGCGAGTCACACAGTAATTCCTCTCGGCTCTGCTGAGAGTGCGGCTGAAGAAAGCGACTGCCTGCTCTCCATGTTCTCCCTCCTGGGATAGCACCGCCCCGATGCCCTGGTTGCTGGCGTCCGTGTCCACGATGAAAGGGCGGCTCGGGTCAGGATACTGCAGGACGGGGGCTCTGATGAGCGCTGCGCGAAGCTGGGAGAAAGCAGCAGCACAGCTGTCACTCCACTGAAACGTGCGTCCTTTCTGAGTCAGCTGATGCAGCGGGCTGGCGATGGTGGTGAAGTCTTTCACAAACCTCCTATAATAGGAGGCCAATCCAAGAAAACTCCTCAGTTCTCCAACGTTCCGCGGCACTGGCCAGTCTCTCACTGTTGCCACTTTTTCCGGGTCGGTGGCGACCCCCGCTGCGCTGACGACGTGGCCCAAAAAGGTGGTCTCCCACCGGAACAGGTGGCATTTCTTAGGGTGTAACCGTAGCCCCGCCTGCTGGATGGCTCCCAGCACCTCTCGGAGATTTGACAGGGCGCTGTCAAAATCAGCTGCATGCACCAGCAGGTCATCCAGGTAAACAACGCAGCGACTCCGGGGCACGTGAGCCAGCACTCGCTCCATCAAGCGCTCAAAGGTGGCCGGAGCATTGCAGAGTCCAAACGGCATCACTTTAAACTGGTACAGTCCCTGCCCGATGGAGAAGGCTGTTTTTTGGCGGGCCTCAGGTGACAGCTCTACCTGCCAATAGCCGCTGCGTAGATCCAGCGAGCTGAACCAGCTGGGGCCGGCGATGTGGTCCAGTGCGTCATCGATGCGGGGCAGGGGGTAGGAATCTTTCCTGGTGGCGTCGTTCAGGCGTCGGTAATCCACACAGAACCGCCACGACCCGTCCTTCTTCTTGACCAGCACCACAGGCGCCGCCCAGGGGCTGCTGGAGGGCTCAATAACATCTGCCTCCAGCATTTCTCGCACTTTTTGTTCCGCCGCTGCCCGCCTTGAAAAGGGCAGCCGGCGTGGGCGGAGTCGAATCGGCCTGGCCTCACCGGTGTCGATCTCGTGCTGCACCAACCCGGTCCGGCCGCATTCCTAATCCTTCGCGGCGAAAACACCCACGTAATAGTCCAATAGCTCCCGCAGCTGGCGTCTCTGTTCCGGGTCCAGCCCGCTGCAGCTCCGCTGAAATAATTCCTCCACCGCCTGCTGCGTCTCTGCTGACACGTTGACCCCTCCCCTTGCTGTCCCTGTGTGTGCTCGTGCTCCCTCTGTCTGCGCTGGTGACGTCATCGTGTCCAGTCCTCGCGGTGGCCTGCCTGGTCCGGTCTGTCTTGGCGATCCCTCGATTGCGCGTGCCCCCGTGTCCCTTCCCTGGGTTCTGCTGTGGAGCGTGATGGTCCGGTTTCCCAGCTGGAGGGAAGGTCCGGCGGTGTCGATCTTAGCACGCCAGGCTGTGAGCAGGTCTAGTCCAATAATACAGGGGTCTTGGATGTCAGCCAGCCACAACGGGTGTCTTATGTTCTGACCGGCCACCCCCACCACCAGCACTCTCCGCCCCTTCAGTTGGGCGCACTCACCGGTAGCTGTGGTGACGCAGCGCTCGGTGGGTTCCCACCCCCGCGGAGCCCTCTTGCTTGTGCCCAGCAGCACACCGGGTCGAACCAAGGAGATTGTAGAGCCGGTGTCAATCAGGGCCCGGATCGACATCTTCCCCAAGTTGCACTGTAGATAGATCCCTGGAGAGTGTCGAACTCGGCCCACGCGCGGTGCCGGCTCCTCGGGGGAAACATCTGCTGGAGGTGGCCTGTCCCCGTTCACGCCACCTCGCTCTAGTTTAACGCCGGCGAGGGGCCGATTTGTCGTGGGGTGGGTGCGGGGCAGTATCGCACGATGTGTCCCATCTCTCCGCAGCGGAAGCACCCTTCCTCGCGCCGCCGAGGCCATCTTCTCCGTGGACGCGCCGCCGTGGTCTGCCGTAATTCCTCCTCCTCCCCCTCGCTCTCCATCGTAGCCTGGTAGGTTCTTTGGCTGTGCGTTGCTGCTTCAGCGGTGTGATTTATTAGCGGCTCTGCCCGCTCTGCTTCTGCCACTGCAGTCCTCCAGTCGCTCGCGGCGTGGAGCCGTACGTGGCTCTGGAGCTGGGCCGGGCGGAGACCTTGGATGAAACTCCGGAGGGCGAGCTTCTCTACTGCCTCCGGCACGAAATCTGGGTAGCTGCGCCGGGTTAACAGCCATATGTCTGCAGCATAGGCTCCTAGTTTTTCCTGGTGGTTCCGGCGGCGGCGGGTCAGTTGTTCTTGGGCGTGCTCAGCATCCGCTATTCTCCCAAATCGTCTCTGGAGCGCCCCTTGTAGTGCTGGCCGGCTGTGATGCTCCTCGGGCCGGAGATCAGAGAGCGTGCAGAGGGCTTTCCCTTCCAAGGCCAGCGCGACCTGTATGGCAGTTTCCTCTGGCGACCAGCCGTTCAGCGCCACAGTCAGCTCGACCTGTGTCAGGTAGTCATCCAATGTGGCTTCGCTGTTGAAACGGGGAATCTTGGCCCGCTGTCGAACAGGTGGGGTGGTCGTTTCCTGATCGATCACCACCCTTGATCGCCGTGGGGTCGCCAGCCCGTGCTGTCCTGAGAAGGGTGGAATGTTTGCTCTGCTCTGTCTTGAAAAAGACAGGAGGCGGGGTGCGCTGGCCCCGTCAGGTCCGCCGCTTCGTTCGTCCCGGCTCCGGGCTCCCGGTGGTGGTGTCTCGGTCCCATCGTCCATCATCAGCTGAGCAATGGCCTGCTCCAGCTGCTGGATCTCCATTCTGATCCTAGCTTCCATTTGCTCCATCCCACTCCTGACACCAGTGTGACGTAAGCAGGGTTCACACAAAGAAAATGGAGCAGATGGTTGTGATCAACGGGATTTATTTTTCACACACTCTGAGCACAGGCAGGAGGGGAGGTCATTCTCCCAGACCTCCGTTTAAATCACGGTTACACACACATAACGTTTTCAACTGGCAAAGCATGCTGGGAAATCCCTGCCCCCCTTAACATGACCCCAACGTTACAATATTTTCATCAAAAGTACTGCAGTAACGGGAAATTAAATCACAATTATCAGTGAATATGTCATTAATTTTCAGTTTGCCAATTGTGTTATTGAGGGTGTTATGATTTTCCAGACTAAAGAAGTAGTAGGAATTTTGTTCACCTTCTTCTAGCCATTAAATGCACCTTTACTTTTTTGCATGTAAATATTATCTGATTTTGTTTGTAACGCAGCTAATTCTTGTTGTTCCAACTCGTGTGGTGCCAGTACTTCCGGTTCCGGCGCCACACGAGTTGGCTGCCTTTTGCAACAGCGGCTCAATCCTGAGTCTTTTTATCTTCCTTCTTCTTTCTGATCCGGTGATAACTTTCTGATCCGGCACACCTTTCACTCTATATATATATATCACGGACACACAGATCGCCCCAAAGGTCTCCCGAGTCGGCGGACGGAGCCTCTGTTTACAGCAGGAGACGATACAGCAGGGAAGAGCTAGCTAGCACTCAACCGCCACCCGGTGCTAACGGAGAAACTCCACATACCGGGAGAACTGAAGCGAAAATGACGCGGGTGCCGGGCTGGAGTTTAGGCGGCGTGCAAGAAATATAAGACAGAATAATAAAGAGCGATGGCAAGAACCAAGCAGACCGCCCGTAAATCTGCTGGAGGAAAAGCCCCCAGGAAGCAGCTGGCCACCAAGGCTGCTCGGAAAAGCGCTCCGGCCACCGGTGGAGTGAAGAAGCCTCACCGTTACAGGCCCGGTACCGTGGCTCTGAGAGAGATCCGTCGCTACCAGAAATCCACGGAGCTGCTCATCCATAAGCTGCCCTTCCAGTGCCTGGTGAGGGAGATCGCTCAGGACTTCAAGACCGACCTGCGCTTCCAGAGCTCCGCCGTCATGGCTCTGCAGGAGGCCAGCGAGGCCTACCTGGTGGGTCTCTTAGAGGACACCAACCTGTGTGCCATCCACGCCAAGAGGGTCACCATCATGCCCAAAGACATCCAGCTGGCCCGCCGCATCCACGGAGAGAGAGCTTAGACTTTCTGCTGCACATCCACCAACCACAATGCTCCGCACTGTGTGTCAGAATCAGAATCAGAATCAGAATCAGGTTTATTGCCATTGTTCATGTAGTACACAAACTAGGAATTTGTCTCGGTACAATGCTGCAACATTAAACATGATAAGATAAGAGAAATAAACTATACATGTAATAAAGTGTAGGATAAGATTAAGTGATACTGGTCAACAGTTAAAATATATATTAGCCAGCAGCAGATACTGTGGAGAACTATATAGTGCAGTCGGTAATGCAGGAAGAAAACAGTGATGATTGACATGAGTCTGGTTGAGCTGCTGTACATGGTGCACGAGAGTCACTTAGTGTTCAGCAGTCTAATGGCAGAGGGGAAGAAGCTGTTCATGTGACGGGAGGTTTTAGTCTGGATGGACCGAAGTCTTCTACCAGAGGGGAGGGGGGCAAACAGTACGTGACCAGGGTGTGAGGGATCGGCTATGATCCGGCCAGCACGCCTCCGGGTCCTGGAGATGTACAGATCCTGGAGAGATGGGAGCTTGCAGCCGATCACCTTCTCAGCAGTGCGCACGACGCGCTGCAGCCTTAGTCTGTCCCTGGCAGTGGCTCCTGCGTACCACACGGTTATGGAGGTGGTGAGGATGGACTCGATGATGGCTGTGTAGAACTGCACTAACATCTTGGTGGGTAGCTTGAGCTTCCTCAGCTGCCGCAGGAAGAACATCCTCTGCTGGGCTTTTTTGATGAGTGAGCTGATGGTCAGCTCCCATTTGAGGTCCCTGGTGATGGTGGTGCCTAGGAAGCGGAAGGAATCAGCAGTGGTGATGGGAGAGCCTGAGAGGGTGAGGGGGGGCAGAGGAGTAGTGACTTTCCTGAAGTCTACAATCATCTCCACTGTCTTCAGAGCGTTCAGCTGCAGGTTGTTATTGCTGCACCAGGACGCCAGCTGGGCCACCTCTCTCCTGTAGGCGGACTCGTCGCCGTTGGAGATGAGCCCGATGAGGGTGGTGTCGTCCGCAAACTTGATCAACTTGACAGACTGGTGGCTGGAGGTGCAGGAGTTGGTGTAAAGGGAGAAGAGTAGGGGGGAAAGTACACAGCCCTGGGGTGATCCGGTGCTGATGCTAGTATAGTCTGAGACAGTCTTTCCCAGCTGCACATGCTGCCTCCGGTCCGTCAGGAAGTCGATGATCCACCTGCAGAGGGAGTCAGGCACGTTGAGCAGGGACAGCTTGTCCCGGAGCAGAGCGGGGCGGATGGTGTTGAATGCGGAGCTGAAGTCCACAAACAGGATCCTGGCGTAGGTTCCCGGGGAGTCCAGGTGCTGCAGGATGGAGTGGAGGGCCAGGTTGACTGCATCGTCTACAGACCTGTTGGCTCGGTAGGCAAACTGCAGCGGGTCCAGGAGAGGGGTGGTGATGGACTTGAGGTGGGACAGGACCAGGCGCTCAAAGGACTTCATGACTACAGAGGTGAGCGCTACAGGTCTGTAGTCATTAAGTCCAGTGATCCGTGGCTTCTTGGGGACAGGGATGATGGTGGAGGATTTGAGGCAGGATGGCACGTGGCATAACTTAAGGGAGGTGTTAAAAATGTCTGTGAATACAGGAGCCAGCTGTTTCGCACAGAGTCTCAGGGTGGAGGGAGACACGCCGTCTGGGCCGGGGGCCTTGCGCGGGTTCAGTCTGGAGAACTGTTTGAGCACATCCTGCTCACTGATGATAAGGGGAGGGGGGGAGGAGGGGGTGTGTGCCTTAAATGAAGTAGGGAATGTGGAGGCTGTGGAGCTGGAGGGAGGGGGGGGAGTTGGACACAGATGACGAGGTGTCAAAACGGGCATAGTGTTGGGACAGTCTCTGACAAAGGGCTTTGTCATCCTGACCTTTAGGAGCCTGAGGCCGATAGTTGGTGATCTGCCTCAGTCCTCTCCACACGGAAGCCGAATCATTAGCAGTGAACTGCTGCTGGAGTCTCTCTGAGTATAGAGATTTAGCCCTCTTCAGCTCTCTGTTAAACCGGTATTTAACCTCCCTGTAGCAGTCCCTGTCTCCACTTTTCAGCGCTGCTTCCTTCTCCTTCCTGATCTGTCTGAGCTTAGCTGTGAACCAGGGTTTGTCATTAGAGTAACTCACCCTGGTGCGTGATGGAAGAATGTTCTCTTCACAAAAGTGGATATATGAGTTCACAGTGTCCGTGTACTCATCCAGATCATGCGTGGCTCCTTTAAGCATGCCCCAGTCAGATATTTCCATGCATGTTTCCAGCTTCTCCTCAGCATCACTGGTCCGTATCTTCGTAGTGCTCACAACAGGTTTAGTGAGCTTCAATCTCTGTCTGTATGTGGGAATGAGGTGAACCATCACGTGATCAGATAATCCCAGCGCAGCTCGAGGGACAGCGCGATATGCGTCTTTCACTGTGGTGTAACAGTGATCCAGTGTGTTTAATCCTCTGGTGGGGCATTTAATAAACTGTTTGTAGCGGGGGAGATCGTGGCTCAGATTGCACTGATTAAAGTCGCCAGCCACAATAATCAGCGAGTCTGGAAAACTCCGCTCTGTGTGTTGAATGTGATCCGCGAGCACGCGCTGAGCTTCGCGCGTGTCCGCGTCGGGAGGGGCGTACACAGCGATCATTATGAAAGAAGCAAACTCCCGCGGGGAATAGAAGGGCTTGCAATTGATAACAAGAAATTCCAAGGCAGGAGAACAGTGTTTGGAAATTACCGTTACATCAGAGCACCAGCTACAGTTGATGTAGAAGCAGACACCGCCTCCTGTGGTCTTGCCGGAAAGCTCTGTGTCACGATCAGCACGGAAGAGCTGGAAGCCGTCGAGGCGCAGCGCGCTGTCCGGTATATTTTCCCGGAGCCAGGTCTCAGTAAAGCAGAGGACAGCTGAGGAGGCAAGGTCCTTAAAACGCATCAGCAGTCTCAGTTCATCCACCTTGTTAGAGAGAGAGTTGGTATTGGACAGAAATATGCCAGGCAGCGCCGTTCGCGAGCCTCTCCTGCGAAGTCGTACGAGAGCGCCCGCTCGTCTTCCTCTCTTCCGCCGTCTCACTTTCCGAGCCAAACAATAAACCAGATCGGCGGCAGGGGCTAGAAAAACTGGGAGGAGGTCCGTGGGGGTCAAAGTCCTGATATTTAAAAGTTCTTCACGGGTATAAGTGCAAGCAGACACACAATTGACAAACAAAAACAAACAAAGAGCGCAGCGAAGCACCATGTCGACCGCTGTGGGCGCCATCTTGGATCGATATATATATATATATATATATATATATATATATATATATATATATATATATATATATATATATATATATATATATATATATTTATATTAATATGTACATATGCATACTAGCTGCTCTTGTTTTTTCTTGCCTTCTGATTGTTGCTGTGAGTGTTGCTATCCCTGTGCTGTTGCAATCCTGGAATTTCCCCTTTGTGGGACTAATAAAGGCTTATCTTATCTTTTCTTATCTTATAAGAGTTGGGATATTCTGGTTATGACTTTTGTTTCTTCAGCTCTGTAAAATTTAGTCCTGGCGCTACCAAATTTCCTTAAGAATTTACCAGATTCAAATTTAAAAAGCTCTGTTTTTACTGAAACCATTTTCCTCTGTAGCTTTGTTCCAAAACCTTTGAATTAAATGAGTAATGGCTGTTTTGACTTCGTCACACTGCAACAGGGAGCTGTTCATTTTCCAGAAAGATGATGAAGTGGAGTGACTGTGGTGGGAGAGTTCAATAGTTAACTGGATGGCTCTATGGTCAGTAAGAGGTGTAGGTGATATTCTGACCTCCACACAGTCCTCAGCCAATAGTCTGCTCTGGAAAGTTTTGAGGCAGATTTGTTGCTCCAAGTAAGCATTTTAACATTGGAAAATTTTAATCTCCAGATATCAGTTACATTAAATTTCTCCTTAAAAGATTTAACGGTGGAGCTGGAGGTATTTGGTATTTATCAGCATTACCATCCAATACTGTATTTACTGTAAGTCCCCTCCAAACAGTATCAATGCATTTGGAAACTGTCTTAACCAAACCGTAAAAAATATTTTCAATAGAGAGAAACAAGTTATCATTTTCTGTTTTGTTGTTGTAGCCATAGATATTAGCATACATGGAGGATGTATAAGTAAAAAGATATTATCCATTTCAATCAGTTGACAAAGTGTCCACCTGGATCACACTCAGTAAATTAAACATTACCATTAAACCTATTTTTTTAGAATTGCTATCCTTGCTGAATGTTCTGAGCCATGAGAAAGCCAAATAGTTTACCCACTGAGATTTCCAAAAAGTTGTATCATCTAATCTAGAGACTCTAGACTTCATCTCTTAATTTTCTGGCAGTAACTCGAAAGATGATAGCTCAGGGTTTGGAGTTGCCACCCCGCTTTCCCCCGACGCGGTGTGCCACATCAGCAAGATCAGAGATTTTTTCCTTCTCCTGGGGTAAGATCTCCTGGCATACATGGATCACTTCTTGACAAACATTCTCCTTTTCAGTCTCAGGAACACTGTGAAGTTTCAGATTCCAGCTGCGACCATAACGTTCCAGCTCTGTTACACAACTCAAATGGGCTGTGGTATTTTCTTTGTTGATTTCAATACATTTCTCAATGCTGTTTATTTTTTCTTAATGCCCATAATTTCCTCATGCACACATTCCGTCATCTTCTCTAAGGCATCACTCCTTGAGTTAATGAGATTAGCAATGGTTGTAACAGCATCGTTTCAGCTTAGAGCATTACTGGAGCGACAGTTAGTTAAAGTTGGTTTCTTAGCAATTGGAGGCTTACTCAGTGTTATGGGGGGGGGAAATTCATCATCGTCGGCTTGAAAACTGCATTGCCTCAAGCCGTTGTAGTTGTGATCATTGTTAGCAGCTAAGCTAACTTTTTCAGTCTTGTTGCCATCACTCGTTCTTTTTTGAGCAGGCTTTGGCATTACCGCAAAAGCAGTAGGAGCGTTGGCGAAATAAAGGTTAAAGTGCGGCGGCAAAGAAATAATAAGCTGCGAACTGTGAGTTTTAAGTAGAGTTTATTAAATTACACCGCCGTCACAGGATCCCCGCTCCAGCCCAAGTGTGTGCAGGCTGGAGCGGGATCCTCAGGCTCTCAGAGAAGAGACACAAAGTGCGTGTCTGCAGCAGCAGTTGAAGTGAGTGAGAGAATGAGTTACAGACTATGTGCGGTATTTATACCCAGTTACAACAATACATGAAAGAGCATTCACAGCAGTTGGTATGGGCATTTGCATATGAGAGACACAGTGAGAACAGAAAGCATGAACACAATGCATGAATGGGACATTAACATCACAATACTGAGCCGGAACAAGCCAGACGGAGTGGGGCTGCCTGTAGACGTTAATACACACATTTCACTGTTCTGTTATTTGCTCTAGCCGAGCGCTGTGTCTGTCTCAGTCTGTTGTGGGGGTCACGCCACACCGCTCCCCCCCAGAGGGCTCGGCAGGGGGCCGAGACCTCGATAGTTCAGCTTTGGCAGCGAGCAGGAAAAGCTCTGTGCAGGCGGAGGTGAAGGGGGGTGGGGGGTAGTAAATACCGGCCGGGGACGGTGAAATCGTCCGGGCCACGCAAAAATTGCTTGTTGTTCCGCAATGTCAAGGGGCTGTCCCATTGAACGTGCGGAGATCACAAGAAGAAAAATTAGTCACTGGCTCCTCCCGCGATTAAGTCCTGCAAGGATTAATAGCGGCCGTGAAGAAACACAGGGGCGGCTGTAAGAAAAAAACAAAGGCAAAAGGACTTGGCGTGTTGACTTTAGGTGCGGGCACAACCTTAAAGCTCTCGGGAAACGCAAACCGCTGACTTCCCATTGTGTGCCGCGGCTGAGACCATTAGCAAATCCTTCGTGCACGCTGCGTGCGTGCTTCAGGTGTGGGAGCAGCCCTGAAGGCTCTGTGTGCAGCGGCGAAGGAGGGTGGGGGTCTGCAGAGCTGTATGCGTCCCATGCGTGGTGCGCCATCCGCGTAACTCCCCGGTGCGTGTGCCGTTGTTGGGCCAGCTGGAGAGGAGACAGGGCCAGGGAGCGTAATCATCCCTGTTCGATGTGTTGGAGCGGTGAAAGGAAGTAGACGATCTTTGTCCCTCGTGCTCGTGCAGATTGGAGAGGTGAGAGGGAGGAGACGATCTTTGTCACTCGCTCGGCCATGGTGCGTTCAGGTCCACACGCTGCATTCTCCGTCGGCCATGGAGGTCGCCGTCGTGGAGAGGGGACGAGGTGCATGCGCTCTCGTGTGGAGGAGCTGTGAGCGCGGCCGATCCAGCGTGGATGTGCCGATCTAGGCGTGCAGATCCCACCATGGAGTTTGCTGCGGCTTTCCCGGTCGTGGGTGATGTCCTCAGAGTTCACTGAAGCAGAAAGCAGCTGCTGCGTTCGCTTGTCATCGGAGCATCACCGCCGGGTGCTGCGTTCGCCGGCAGCGTGTTTTTTTCAGCGTCGGGTCACCAATATGGCGGATGATAAAATAAAGGCTGAGAAGTGAGGTTTTGAGCAGGTTTATTAAATCATACCGCCATCATGGAACACCACCCCAGCCCTTGTGCAGGCGGGCTGAGTGTGTGTCCTCCGGCGCTCAACCAAGAGACACAGAGTGTGTGTGTGCGCAGCAGTTGTAGGAATGAGAGAATGAGTTACAGACTATGTGCGGTATTTATACCCAGTTACAACAATACATGAAAGAGCATTCACAGCAGTTGGTATGGGCATTTGCATATGAGAGACACAGTGAGAACAGGAAGCATGGACACAATGCATGAATGGGACATTAACATCACAATACTGAGCCGGAACAAGCCAGACGGAGCAGGGCTGCCTGTAGACGTTAATACACACATTTCACTGTTCTGTTATTTGCTCTAGCCGAGCGCTGTGTCTGTCTCAGTCTGTTGTGGGGGTCACGCCACAAAAGCCACCTTTTAGGGTTGTTTTAAGATATTAACTTTGTAGTTAAGCCATTCTATTAAGTTTGGGTATCAAAAGCTTGGTGAAATGTAACCTACTCTGTCGCCATCTTGATGACCCTCCAGTCAAAGTCAAAGTCAGCTTTATAAGGCTCGACAGTTCGACGTAGTGTTTACAAAATTGGCCAAGTGCATTCTGGGAAAGGTGGGCCATGGTAGTTCTCTGAGATTACGTCTACGTAGCATCACAAAGAAGCCGACAAGGGGAAGTATTGCTGTGTTGTAAACTGCATTAGTCGTTCTCACAACCACTCATTTCGTCGTCGGCCTCCGTCGGTCTATGATGACCATGGAAGAGAATCCTAAACGTCTACTCTGCTGGAACAGCACCGCCTGTGGCTGAACAGGCCGATGCGCACCGGTGTTCTACCTTCCAGCGTTGGGCGTTGGTAGGATTCAAGCCTGGGCAGGAAGATATGGAGGACAAGATGTTACCCATGCAGCATGTCCCCCCTCTCCACGTCACTGATGAATCCAAAGGAACAGCAGGGCTGCTATAGTTTGGCACCAGCGCCGTCGCAGGAGCTGCCAGAACGATGTTGAGCACAGCAGAGAACTGCCTTAGGGGCTCCGACTCCGGATTTTTCCTCAGGGTTGACTCCCGAAGCCTTTCCCGTGACCAGGTGTGCCGCAAGACAGCGGAGGTTTGAAATCAGGATTTACCTTCCCCTAGATGGGCTACCTTCCCAGGTTGACGAGCCACCATCTACCCGAAGCATCTGGTTTTAAGGCACCAGAGATCCGCCCTCGCACCTTCTCCTATCTCACAACCACTGTGGAAAAAAGATAAAGTTTAGCACCTTGGGGGAGCCAGATTATTTAGCATCTCAGACAAGAGACAGTGGATAAACATGGGAGAACAATACGCAGGAGGTTCCTGGCGAGATAGCAGGAAGGAGTCAAGGACGTAGGGGGTTGAATGCAGTGTGATGCAAATGTCATGTTGTGTGTGGAGAAATGCCATGACACTTAAGAGGAGAGTGCCTGCTGAAATGTTCAGTCTGTTCTTTGCTTGTGAGATGTGAGTGTGTAATAAATCGTCTGAAATGAATATGCCTCTTCATTTACACACTCCACACTGGTGACCCAAGACATATTATGGAACACGAGGCAAGATCCCCGGAGCCGGCCCGGTCAGGAAGCTACAGCGAGGCGGCAGCCATCCCACAGACAGGCCGGACTGGAACCTCCAGCCACGCGTGTGCGGTTTCAGTCAAGCTACTGGATTTCTGGCAGCACAACCCGCGCTCTTGGTTCCACCTCACCGAGGCCCAGTTCGCCCTCCGGGGAGTAACGGCAGACGACACCAGATTCTACCATGTGGTCGCAGCGCTTGATGCCCGCACAGCTCAGCAGGTAGCAAGCCTGCTCGATCAGCCACCAGCCAGCAGCAAATATGAGGCGCTCAAGGCTGCGCTCATCCAGCGCTACACGCTCTCAGACTGTGAGAGAGCGGAGAGGCTCCTGACGCTGACTGAGTTAGGAGATGGTTTGGCCGTAGACCTGATGGAGAAGATGCTGGCGTTAATGGGCACGGACGACCGGCACTTTCTGTTTGCCCACCTCTTCCTCCGGAACCTTCCAACAGAGGCGAGAGCAGTTCTGGCCAATTCACCGTCGCTGACCGCGGGCGACTACCATGCGCTAGCCCAGGAGGCAGACCGGATCATCCTCACCACCAGGGCGATCACAGTCAACGCGGCAGCGGCGGAGCCCAGCGAGACGACCAGAGGAGGTGAGGAGCCACCGACGGTAGCAGCAGCGGGGACCAAGGAGCGCCAGAGAGACACGCTCTGTTTCTACCACCGCTGCTTTGGAGAGAAGGCACGCAGATGTGCGCCCCCATGCCAATTCAAGCGCTCAGGAAACGCCAAGGCCGGGGGTCGGTAGCAGCTGCGACCCTCGGTGAAGAGAACAAGCTGCTCTACTTGACGGACGCACGCTTGGGGAGGCGTTTCCTCGTGGACACCGGAGCCCAGAAGAGTTTCATCCTGCCGACCTACGCTGACCGGCTGGCAGGACCTAGCGGCCCCGAGATGTTGGCAGCAAACGGCTTGGATATTAAGACCTTTGGTGAGAGGACTCTGCTCTTATCTCTACACAGCCGTACATATGAGTGGACTTTTGTCGTAGCAGCACTGAATTACCATATCCTGGGGGCTGATTTTCTGTGTGCACACGGTTTACTGGTTGATGTTGCTAACAGGTGCCTGGTAAATGCACTGTCCTTTGACTCTCTCCCCTGTATAGCTCGAGTGACCCAGCCAACAGCACAACCCAACATCACAGCTACAGGCGGTAAGTTCCACACACTGCTCACTCAGTTCCCAGCACTCACAGTCCTGATGTTTTCCGCGGCCATCGCTAAACACGGGGTGGAGCACTTAATCACCACCACTGGGCCGCCCGTTTTTGCAAGACCTTGGCGCTTGGACGCAGCTAAACTGGCCATAGCGCGCGAGGAATTCGCCAACCTGGAAAGGTTGGACATCATCAGGCGCTCGAACAGCCCATGGGCATCCCCGCTACACATGGTCCCTAAGGCTGAGGGATCGTGGCGACCGTGCGGGGATTTCCGCAGGTTGAACAACGCCACAGCGCACGACCGCTACCCAATTCCCCACATACAGGATTTTTCCGTTCACCTCGCCGGAGCACGCATTTTTTTCAAAATAGACCTGGTCCGCGGTTACCACCAAGTCCCACTGCGCGCTGAGGACATACCCAAAACAGCGGTAATAACTCCGTTCGGTCTATTCAAGTTCCTGCCCATGCCATTCGGGTTAAAAGGGGCGGCACAGACGTTCCAGCGCATGATGGATGGAGTGCTGCGCGATCTCCCGTTCGTGTTCGTCTACCTGGACGATATCCTGGTAGCCAGTGCGTCCGAAGATGAACACAAAACCCACCTCACAACGGTTTTCCGGAGGTTGGAGGAGCACGGGTTAATAATCAACCCGGTGAAATGCCAGTTCGGCGTGACGGAGATTGATTTTTTGGGGCGCTGCGTCTCTCCGGAAGGAGCGATCCCACTGCCCAACAAGGTGCGCGCCGTGGCAGATTTTCCCCGGCCTCAGACGGTCAGGGCGCTGCAGGAGTTTTTGGGGATGGTGAATTTTTATAACTGCTTCCTTTCCCGCGCGGCGCAGCTCATGCAACCATTGTACGCCGCGCTCAAGAAACAGAAACCCGCGGATAGGGTCGAATGGACCCCGGAGCAAGAGCGGGCATTCTCGGAAGTTAAAGCAGCCCTGGCAAACGCCGCACTGCTGGCTCATCTGGACCCGGCGGCCCGCATAGCGCTCACCACCGACGCTTCAGACGTGGCCATAGGGGCTGTCATGGAGCAGCGCGTCGCCAGGGCTTGGCAGCCGCTCGCCTTTTTCAGTAGAACTTTGCGCGACAGCGAACGTAAATACAGCGCGTTCGACAGAGAGTTGCTGGCTCTCCACCTGGCCATACGCCACTTCCAGTTCTGGCTGGAAGGGCACAGCTTCACCGCGTTCGTGGACCACAAGCCGCTAACATTCGCGATGGCCAAGGTGTCAGAACCGTGGTCGGGCCGGCAGCAGAGACAGCTGGCCGCGATCTCAGAGTTTACTACCGATATTCAACATGTGTCGGGTAAACTGAATGTGGTGGCGGACTGCCTCTCGCGCACCATGGTGGCCCTGGTCTACGTGGGGATAGATTACACAGCCATGGCCGCGGAGCAGATTAGCGACGCAGATGTGCGCGCGCTCCAGTCTGGACCAACAGGGTTAAGGCTGGAAAGCAGGGTGCGGCAAGATGGTGCCCCTCCCAATCTGCGATGTCTCCACGGGTCGCCCACGTCCGGTGGTCCCGGTCGCGTGGCGCCGCCGCGTGTTTGAGTCGGTTCACACTCTGGCGCACCCAGGAGTGCACGCGTCGGTCAAAATGGTGGGAGAGAAGTTTGTGTGGCTGAGCCTACGCAAACAAGTGAAAGAGTGGGCTGCAGCCTGCGTGGTGTGCCAATGAGCCAAGGTACACTGTAACAAACTGGTGGGGCCTGAGGCAAGATCTTCATTTCCAATTTTCAAATATTTTATTTCAATAATCTTACATGTAAATAGTCCAAGACATCCGACACGGTTCTTCATCAACAATCCATAGAGTTACAGTGAAAAACTCTCGACTGCAAGACTGAAGATAAACTCTACTCAACTACTACTCTAAACCCAACACCTGTTATATAGTACTGGAGATAATTAGGGCTGATTAGCCCCTACCATAACCCTAGGTAAAACAATAAACATTTCCATTGTTTGCACATACCCACTAATCTCTAAAAATACATAAATACTTCCCCAACTATATACAATATAAATATAAATAACATATAATAAATATCAATATAAATAATTCAATAAATAGTTCAAACCCCTATTTACAAAAGCTAAACCACCCCTCTAACTTACCATACATGCTTCCTTCCTGCTGGTGTCCTATAAAAGGCCCTCAACCCCTAACAGAGTCTTTTGCCCGGACACCCACAGGAAGCATGCTGGCAAAGGTATGTGAAATAAATCATTATCCATTATTTTACCAAAATACTTAACCATAACAATTATCTCCCAAGGGCATTCAAATTAAACAAAAGACAGATCCCAAAATAATATGTGCACTTTACAAACAATCATAATAACATTTACCATATTATAAATACAACACAATCACACATACAATAAGTCATAACAGTGGTGACACTCCATCATCACATTTCCTCCAACCTTTCCCGAGAGTACAGTACTCTAAGAGTCATGTACACTTGAGAGGGTATCTGCCACAAGGTTGGTCTTCCCTGCCACATACCGAACAGTAAAATTATAAGGTTGAAGGGACACATACCACCCTGTGAGACGACTGTTCATGTCCTTCATCCTGTCCAACCACTGTAGGGCCCGATGATCTGTCTCCGACAAAAAATGACGCCCCAATAAATAGTACTTAAGAGACCCTATTGTCACGACCCGAACGCTATCCTTCTCTGCGTTCAGGTTGTCCAGTGTCACTCCTGCTCCGTGGTAGTCCGTGCCGGGTCTTCCAAGGCCCGTACTTTGACAGCGCCCAGCTGATTCCCAGCTGTCTAGTTCAGCTGCGCTGGGACAGCTGTCTCCTATTATCAATCATCTCCCCCACTTAAGCGAGCAGCCGAGAGTTACTCGTTGCTGCGACCTCGCTATGGAAAGACGTGCCCTGTGTTTCCACGGCTGAAGCTCCTAAGCCTAGCTTCAGTCCGCCGTTACCTCGGCGCTACCCCCAAAGTAAGTGCTGCAACTCGCCGTGTGTTTTCCCCTCGCCGCCTCTCTAGCCTTTCTCCCTGGGTTGTATGTTATCCTTAGTTCTGTGTGTATTTTAGCCCCATGTAGCTCTTTTCCTTTCAGTTTGTTGTCTAGTGTTATGTGTGTTATAGCCCCACGAGGCTCTTTACTTTGTGTTCATTCTTTGTGTGTGAATATTAATAAATTACGCAAACTCACTGGTCGCCCTCGCATCTCCTTTCTGGCTCATGAGAGCCAGGTCATGACACCTATTGCCCATTTGATGGCAAGACATTCCTTTTCTACCGTAGAGTATCTTGTCTCCCGGTCCAACAACTTACGGCTCAAGAACAGTACTGGGTGTCTCTCTCCCCTCTCCTCCTGGAGAAGTACTGCTCCAATGCCAACCCCCGAAGCATCTGTTTGTAAAATGAACGGGCGAGCAAAGTCTGGACTGTAGAGAACCTTCTCCCCAGAAATAGCCCTCTTCAGATCCTCAAACGCTCTGTCACACTTCTCTGTCCATTCTACCTTATTTGGTGCTGAAGCCTTAGTGAGGTCAGTCAAAACTGCGGCTCTTTCAGCAAAGTGGGGGATGAACTTGCTGTACCATCCTACCATTCCCATAAATGATCGTACCTTCTTCTTAGTGGTGGGTACAGGGTAGGTCCGGATGGCGTCCACTTTACCTACTCGTGGTCTAATGACCCCCTGACCAACCACATGTCCCAGGTACTCCACCTGCTGCTGTCCGAACGCACATTTGTGTGGATTGATTGTCAGTCCTGCCCTCTTAATCAGCTAAAGGACCTGCCCAAGGTGTACCAAATGTTCTTCCCAGGTCTGACTATAGATGACCACGTCATCCAGATAGGCAGCCGCAAAATTTGATACCCTCCTTAAAACTTGGTCCATAAGCCGCTGAAAAGTTGCAGGTGCCCCCTGAAGGTCAAATGGCATGACCCTAAACTGGAAACTGCCATAAGGTATTTTAAAGGCTGTAAGGTCCTTTGTTTCCGGTGCCAATGCCACCTGCCAATACCCCTTACATAGGTCCAGAGTAGAAATAAACCTAGCCCTGCCCACTTTCTCTAACAGTTCGTCAATCCGGGGCATGGGGTATGACTCAAACTTAGGTACTGAATTAAGGCATCTAAAGTCAATACAGAATCTTAATGAGCCGTCCTTTTTGGGGACCAGCACAATCGGGCTACACCACTCACTGACTGACTCCTCGATCACTCCCAGCTGCAACATCAAGTCAATTTCTTGCTTCATTTTTGGGACCAATCGCTCCAGGATCCTATAAGATTTTCTACGTGGAACAGCTTCCTCTTTCAAATAAACCTTATGATGCACCAGCGTGGTGAAACCAGGTCTCTCCTGAAACAATTCTGGATCTAAAAGTGCCTCCAACTCTGTCTGCTGATCCACCTGCAAATGAGACACTTGAAACAAATAAGGCTCTGACACATTTGTGGGAAAGGACTGTTCTTTCTCCTCATCCATTTCCGTCGCACAAATTAAGAGCTGATGTATATCCTGAAAAACAGGTTGCTGCTGCTGATGACCAGGCTGCTGAAACTCTTTCAACAAGTTAATGTGGAAGGTCTGATATTTTACCTTCCTGTCAGGCATATATAGTTCATATGCCACTGAACTTAGTTTCTTAGAAATTTCATATGGCCCCTGCCATCGAGCCAACAGCTTACTGTCACACGAGGGCAGCAAAAACAAAACCTGCTGTCCTGGGTGAAAAACCCTTTTTCTGGCCTTCTTGTCATACCAAGTTTTTTGTTTGGCCTGCGCCGTCCTCATGAGCTCCTGAGCCAAAACAGTCATTCGATCCAGTTTCTCTCTCATCTTAATGACATAAGAGACCACATTGTCCTGATCACTTGGTGGACTCTCCCAGTGCTCCTATATGGTACCCATTGGTCCCAATCTGAGAACGTTTCAGAAACAAATTTCAGCAGCATATTTTTTAAAGTCTGGTTAAATCGTTCCACTAGTCCATCAGTCTGAGGGTGATATGGGGTGGTCTTAATACCCTTAATACCCAACAGCTTATATACCTGCTGCAACAGTTTTGACAAGAAATTTGTTCCACAGTCTGTTAAGATTTCTCTGGGTATGCCTACCCTTGAAAACAACTGGATAAGGCAGTTGGCAACCTGCCTAGCCTTGATAGATTTCAGGGGAAAGGCTTCTGGGTACCGAGTAGCATAGTCACAAATTACCAGAATGTATTTATTACCAGATGAGCTTCTCTCTAGGGGGCCAACTATATCCATCCCTATTCTGTCAAAAGGTGTTCCAATGATTGGTAATGGTTGCAGTTGGGCACGGGCTACTCCCCTAGATGATGTAATCTGACATATTGGACATGTTGTGCAGAAGTCCTTTATCTGGGTATACATTCCCGGCCACACAAACCTTCTAGCAATTCTCTGTAAAGTTTTATGAAATGCTAGATGACCTGCCCAAGGGATAACATGTCCCAGTTCCATAATTTTTGGTATGAGGTCCTGTGGCAAAGCTATGGCCATAACTTCACCTTGTTGCTGGTACAAAATGCCCTTTTTAATGACATATATGGCCTCAGCCAAACAATCCATTCTACCCTGTTTCACACCCTCAATCTCCGAGACTTTACCAAACCATGGTCTAAGTGCTGGGTCAGCTTTCTGCAATGCAGCTATGTCAGGAGGGATGTCAAACTCTACTGATTGATTTAGCTGTGGTGTTTCTTCACCCAAGTTCTTTGCTGACGCTAACACCTTATCTCTTCTCCTCTGAGCCTTGGATTTAGGTTGCTTAATAGGGCCTGCCTCTATCTCAGAATCATAAAATGGTAGCTCCTGAAGAACATTGGCAGTCCTCTGTGCCCTGGTTGTCACCATATTACAATTTTTCACCACAGGTGTGTTTACTCTCTGCTCAACAGAGCCACCTGCCTGTCCCTCAGTTTGTTCCTCTCTAACCTGTTGTATGATGTCCAACAAAGTTGGAACATCATTGCCAAGAATAACTGGATAAGGCAAATCTGGCACAAGAGCTACAGGAAGGAGATAAGTTTGCCCCCCCCCCCACTGTTAAATAAACCTCAGCGGTCGGGTACAGTTTCTTATCCCCATGGACACAACTGATATTTATTTCTGACTCATTCCACAAATCCCTAGGGACCAAACTGGGTAGCACAACTGTTTGAAAACAACTTGAGTCTAACAGGGCCTCTTCACACTGACCATTAAGCAACACCTTGGTTTTATACACTCCACTGTGCACTGGGGCTGAAAAAGTGGGTCTAGGAACTGAACATAATAATGATGGTTTCTCATTCTTTATGGCAGGGCATGAATACTGGGTGTGACCGATTTTATTACATTGATAGCAGTGTATATCTTTATTTGCAACACGTGACTTTTTGCTATTATCATATCTGCTATTTGTGATCTGACTGGGCCTGGAATACAACCTATTTCGAGCTGGACCACCCCTTTCACCCTCATTAAACTCACTCCGTGTGGTGAAAGATCTGTCACGGCCAAGAGTAGGTCTCCTGCTCCCAGACCTGGCTGACAGAAAAACCTCCGCCAGACGCGTAGCGTCCTCTGCAGTCTTCGGGTCCCGCTCTTGTATCTAGATTCCCAGTTCCGGGTTCACCATCCGTAGAAACTGCTCCAAAATCAATAGTTCAGAAATGTCTTTTACTGTTAAGGTCTCTGGTTTCACCCATTTACAAAACAGGTCTTTCAGACGTACATATAATTCACGAGGGGTTTCGTCCTGATAAACGTCCAGGGACCGAAACCTCCTCCTGTATGTGTCGGATGTAATTTCATATTTGTTTAAAATAGCTTCTTTCAATTTCCCATAAGTGTCCGTGTCTGTAATGTCCATCAGAACATATGCGCTCCACACTTTACCTGTAAGCAGAGGAGCTAGATGAATAGCCCACTCTCCTTCACGCCAGCGGCAGACTGCAGCAATCCTCTCGAACGTCACCAGGTAGTGCTCGATGTCATCCTCGGGAGAGAGAGGATTCAGCCTGGGCTCGTGGTGCGTTCGTGGCCTCCTTGGCTGCACCTGCAGCGGCAAATCATCCTCCTGCGGGCCGACCCGACTGGCCGTCACCCTGGGGTCCTCCCCTGAAGCGTCGTTGTCACCACTACACTCAGCCCGGCTCCCATACTCCTCTCTCAGCTCTGCAACCTGCGACTCCATCCAACGAATGTGATTCTCCACAGTCTGCCACTTTTGCTCCTGAAGAGCGGCCTCCTCCTCCATCTGGCGATCTCTGAGAGTCAGCGAACGCACCAAAGATTTCACCAGGCATGTTACCTCCTCGAGCTCGCCCAGTCCGCTGACTCCCGGGTCCTCAGCCGCCATACCTGCGTCCAGGTCAGACTGCTCCTCTTGCCTCACTTTCCTTCTCGCCATGAGTCCTTCCGTCCACCAAACGCTATGACGTCCCGGGAACGGACCACCACTGCCACCAAATGTCACAAACTGGTGGGGCCTGAGGCAAGATCTTCAGTTCCAATTTTCAAATATTTTATTTCAATAATCTTACATGTAAATAGTCCAAGACATCCGACACGGTTCTTCATCAACAATCCATAGAGTTACAGCGAAAAACTCTCGACTGCAAGACTGAAGATAAACTCTACTCAACTACTACTCTAAACCCAACACCTGTTATATAGTACTGGAGATAATTAGGGCTGATTAGCCCCTACCATAACCCCAGGTAAAACAATAAACATTTCCATTGTTTGCACATACCCACTAATCTCTAAAAATACATAAATACTTCCCCAACTATATACAATATAAATACAAATAACATAATAAATAACAATATAAATAATTCAATAAATAGTTCAAACCCCTACTTACAAAAGCTAAACCACCCCTCTAACTTACCATACATGCTTCCTTCCTGCTGGTGTCCTATAAAAGGCCCTCAACCCCTAACAGAGTCTTTTGCCCGGACACCCACAGGAAGCATGCTGGCAAAGGTATGTGAAATAAATCATTATCCTGTGGCACATATGTTGGGCTCACATTTTCCACAAAGGTATGACTGCATGTTTATTGGAGGCTTCACGTCTCGAAGGACAAAAGGCTCGAATCTGCAGAGGATGACGAGGAGGTGTGAGATTTGGCCTTTGTCTCGAAGAAGATGCCCCAGAGAGATTTCCGGTTCATCAATGAATAAGAGACAATGGTGAAAGTTCAAAGGGTTGCATTGTGGCTGGGATTAAGTACCATGTGACTGTATGTTTACTGAAGCACCATGTGACTTGAGTTCCGATGCTGGAAACATATAAAGAGGTGATGTGATATAGTTCTTTCTCTTCTTCCTGCTTTGAGAATGCTAGAGTATGTGTTCTGTCAATAAAGCTGAACCTGAGAAATAAAACTCAGCCTCATCATTGAACGCATCCTCTACAATCCATTATTTTACCAAAATACTTAACCATAACAATTATCACCCAAGGGCATTCAAATTAAACAAAAGACAGATCCCAAAATAATGTGTGCACTTTACAAACAATCTTAATAACATTTACCATATTATAAATACAACACAATCACACATACAATAAGTCATACAGTGGTGACACTCCATCGTCACATACACAGACACACGAAGGCTCCCTTGGAGCCGTTTCATATTCCGGCTAAGAGGTTTGACCATGTTCACGTGGACCTCGTGGGCCCCCTCCCACCATCACAAGGGTGCACGCACCTGCTGACAGTGGTGGACCGCACCACGCGCTGGCCAGAAGCGGTCGCGCTGGCCAGAAGCGGTCCCGCTGGCGGCAACCACGTCCGCAGACATAGCGTGCGCTTTTTTAACAGCATGGGTGGCGCGTTTTGGAGTCCCGTCGGACATTACGTCCGACAGGGGCCCTCAATTTGTTTCCGAACTCTGGTCCATGATGGCCCGCAGCCTGGGTGTTACAATTCACCGCACAACCGCATACAACCCACAGGCCAATGGGTTATGGGAGTGTTTTCATAGATCACTGAAAGCAGCACTCAGGGCTTCATTGCCGGATGCAAATTGGGTAGACAGGCTGCCGTGGGTTTTATTGGGGTTGCGCTCCGCACCGAAAGAGGATCTGGAAGCTTCCCCGGCAGAGCTCGTTTTTGCGCAGCCACTACGGCTTCCCGGGGAATTTCTGCCAGATAATCCCGCGCTGGGCAGCTGCCCGTCTCAGCTTTTTCAGCGTAGCGCAAACACAGGCATGCTGCTGGGCCCTGCCCACCACAGTTTTCCACGTGTTTTCATGCCTAAAACTTTGAAGAGCGCGGAGTTCTTGTTTGTCAGACACGACGCCCACCGACCTCCATTGCGCCCACCCTATGATGGACCGTTCAGAGTGTTGGAAACAGGGGATAAGCATTTTTTGCTAGACTTGGGGGGTAGGCGGGAAAAAATTGGTATAGACAGATTCAAACCCGCTTTCGTTGTGGCGGACGAGCAAGTGCTGTTGGCTAGGGCCCCTCAGCGTGGAAGACCCCCACGGAGAGCTCCCCAAGGAAACAATTCACCAGAGCAGCCACACGGACAGACCGAAGTGCCTCCCCCAGTCACAGCCCACCCGGAGTCAGACACACTCCCAGCAGCCCCCGACCGGCACAGCAGCGCCACGGAGGCGGTAAACCCCAGTTACAGCAGATACGGGAGGAGACGGAAGCCCAAGCAGCATGTGGACTGATGTTCTATTGTTCTATCACAGCATGTGGACTGTTATTCTATTGTTCTATCTAAGATGCTGGGGGGGGGGAGTTTAGCACCTTGGGGGAGCCAGATTATTTAGCATCTCAGACAAGAGACAGTGGATAAACATAGGAGAACAATACGCAGGAGGTTCCTGGCGAGATAGCAGAAAGGAGTCAGGGACGTAGGGGGTTGAATGCAGTGTAATGCAAATGTCATGTTGTGTGTGGAGAAATGCCATGAAACTTAAGAGGAGAGGCCTGCTGAAATGTTCAGTCTGTTCTTTGCTTGTGAGATGTGAGTGTGTAATAAATCGTCTGAAATGAATCTGCCTCATCATTTACACACTCCACAAAACGACAGACTAGGCTTTTGTTTTCCAGCCTGGAAGACAAAAAGCACAGTCCACATTTCAGATCTAACAAAGAGGCGACACATGGCCTGGATTGCAGCCATGAGAAGACCCAACATAACTTTCAACCACACTCCTTTATCGATGATGGTGTGCTCAGGAGCCACACTCTTTTATCGATGATACGTTACGATTTACTGTATGTAACTCTGTTGTTGCTGAGTGGTTAAACTTGCTTGGTCATAGTGTTTTGCCTACGTTAGCAGTGCTAAGCTAAACAAAGACTCCAATATCCGAGTAGTTAGAAAAAGTACATCACTACACACCTCCGAATGTATAAGTGGTTGAATTTATTCTACACCTCAGTATTTGTATCATATGTACATATATATCATATATCACATATATGATATATATATGTCACCTCATATGTATATTAGCTGCTCTTGCTTGCTTGTTTTTTTCTTGCCTTCTGATTGTTGCTCTGAGTGTTGCTATCCCTGTGCTGTTGCAATCCTGGAATTTCCCCGTTGTGGGACTAATAAAGGCTTATCTTATCTTATCTTATCTTATCTTATTTTCCTCCTGTTTTCTTTGCTTTTACAGGCAGACCAGCTTATGAAATGCTAGTGTGTGATCCTGACTGGGCACCTTCTCCAAGCCGGTATCAGGTCAGTCCGTCCCCAAATCACAACATACCCTAGACGTTCCGTACCTGTTTAATTAAAGACTTACCAAACCAAAATGATGTTGTTGTGGTTTATTCTTTTTTCCTTTCATTCTTTTTTAATTGTTTATTAAAGCCAGAAGGTTGGCATTTTTTTTTCCACAATATCTTTATTGAACTTTTTTTTTTTTTTTAACAAACATGATACAAACAATCAAACACTAACACTAAAGTACTACAAAAAAAAAATGCACTAAAAAACACCAACAACCACCAACAAAATCAAATCTTCAACAATGCTCCTCTGTTTAGTCTAGACAATCCAATACATAAGTATACATATTATGTTCACCAGTTTGGAATTTACAAGGTCCACACACATCATTCACCTTCTTCTTCAAAAGTTATGTTTAAATTTTTTACATAATCAATAAAAGGTCTCCATATATTCTCAAACACAATTTCCTTTGATTTCAGTATATATGTTATTCTTTCTAATGGAAGGTTTGTTAACATCTGTCTTAACCACTGAGTCACATCTGGTCTATGAGTCTTTTTCCATAATAGTGCAATACATTTTTTGGCATTAAGCAAACTGAGGTCTATGAATGTTCTTTCACTTTTATTAAAATTATGCTTTTCTGGGTACAGACCCAACAAAAACAATTTAGGATTCAATATGATTTGTTTTGAGATTATTTTTTCAATTGTTACCCTCACCTCTTCCCAAAACATTCTTATTAATCTACATTCCCATACACAATGAAATAGAGTTCCTTTACTTTCCATGCATTTTGTGCATGTATCTGGTATATTTTTGTTATATTTATTTAACTCCTCCGGTGTAACATACATCCGCATTAACCATTTGAAATGTATCAATTTAAGGCGTACATTTATTGATTTGGTTTGAGCTTCTGTACAAGCCAATTCCCATTGTTCCTCTGAAATTTCAGTTTGCAGATCTTCTTTCCAGTAGTTTAATCTTTTCAGTGAATTTTCACTTGAAGATAGTGTCAATGAGTTATAAAACTCTGAAATAATACCCTTTCTTTTACTATATTTCATCATCATTTTTTCCAAGGATGAATAAATAGGTCGAGTGAGAGCTTTATTTTGATTTGATCGAATAAAGTTTCTAAGTTGAAGATATTTAAAAAAATGTGTTCTATTGAGATTAAATTTGATCCTCAGCTCTTCAAAAGACATTATGTTTTCTGCACATGGCAAATATAAATCCTGAATCTTTTGTATCCCTTTTAAATTCCATACTTTAAATACAGCGTCCGCTCTCCCTGGTTTAAAATATTGATTACCCCATATTGGACTAAATTGTGACAGTAACTGTGGTTCTTTTAAATAGTTTTTAGCTTCACACCATATTTTGATCATATGCTTTACAAATGGATTTTTAACTTGTTTTTGTAATTTTTTTGCCGAATCTGAGTATATGAATATGGGAAGAGGTAAAGGTAAATTGTATGATTCCATTTCAGTCCAGTGAGGGAGATCATTTGATGAAAAATAATATGTCATAGACCTCAGTTGTGCCGACCAATAATACAACATAAAATTTGGACATTTCAGACCTCCACGATCAAATGGTAAATATAATAAAGACAGACGTAATCTAGCCCTCCTGTTGTTCCATATAAATTCCACTAACTTTTTTTTTATTCTTGAGAATAAATCTAAAGGTGGTGATAAGGGAATGTATTGAAATAAATAAAGTATTTTAGGTAAAATATTACTTTTAAGTATATTGATTCTCCCGATCATCGACATTGGTAGTGACATCCATCTCTGAGTTAACTCATTGATATCTGTCATTAAGGCTTCATAGTTGACACTGGCGACTGATTCTAGCTTAGGCACAATTTGGATTCCTAAATATTTAAACTGATTTACAACATTGAATTGATTTACCTCAGGGGCTGGGTAATTTCTCTGGGTCTCATTTAGCATTAATATTGAAGATTTAGTTTTATTTATTTTATATCCTGATATTTCCCCAAAATTCTTTATTAAATTCAACAAGGTTGGAATTGATTTTTTTAGATTCGACATAAACAAAATTATGTCATCGGCGTACAGGGAGATTTTATGTTCTGTTGGTCCAACTTTAATTCCATATATTTGTGAATGTAAACGTATCGCTATCGCTAAAGGTTCAATTGCCATAGTAAACAGTAAAGGTGAAAGTGGACAGCCTTGTCGACATCCTCTATTGATTTTTATTGGTTTTGAAATATTGTTATTTGTTAGGATTTCTGCTGTAGCATTATTGTATATTATTTGAACCCATTTTATGAAATTATTTCCAAGTCCAAACCTTTGTAGGACTTCAAAAAGAAAGGGCCATTCAACTCTATCAAAGGCCTTTTCGGCGTCCAGTGATAGGAGAGCTGTATCCGGTGCTTCTTTATTAAAATAAATAATATTAAATAGTCTTCTTACATTATGGAAGCCTTGTCTTCCCTTTATAAAGCCATTCTGATCTCGATTAATAATATTTGGTAAAATTTCTTGTATTCGTCTTGCTAAAATTTTACAGATTATCTTAAGGTCGGCGTTTAATAGGCTTATTGGTCTCATATTTTCACATTTATTAGAGGGCTTACCTGGTTTTGGCAGCAGTATAATTAAGGCATTATTTATGTATGATGGTAAATTATTATTTTGAAATGCTTCTAAAACCATTTCCAAAAAAGGTTTTATTAATTTATTCTTAAATTTCTTGTAAAGGTCAACTGGAAGACCATCTGGTCCTGCACTTTTTCCTGATTTCATATTATCAATGGCTAGCCCAACTTCTTCTTGACTAATTTTAGACTCCAATATCTCCCTGTTTTCATTTGGAATACACGGTATAGATAGTTCGTTCAAAAACCCATTTAGTTTTGTTAAATCAAATTCATTTTTAGTATCATATAATTTTTCATAGTAATCTCTAAAGGCTCTGTTAATTTCTAAAGGATCTATAACTACCTGTCCGTTACTTATAATACTAGTAATTGGTGTTTTAATTTCTAATTGTTTAATCTGCCATGCCAATAATTTTCCTGATTTTTCACCTTGTTCATAAAAAGATTGTTTCAATCTTAGAAGACTCGAGGCAGCTCTATTCGCTGATTTTTTGTCGTATTCAGCTCTCAAAATCAGTAATTCATTCTCCAACCTTGGATCACTTCCTGCATACACTTTTTCCTGAAGACTTTTCATTTTATGTTCCAATTTAGCTCTCTCCTCTCGAGTCTTCTTAGATTTTGATCCTGTATAACTAATAATATGTCCCCTAATAAAAGCTTTGAAAGCTTCCCACTTTACACATGCTGATGTTTGTGTAGTATTGATGTCAAAGTACTCGTCTATCTGTTTTTCTATATACTTGACAAATTCCTCATCCTGAAGCCATTTATGCTGAAATTGCCATCTACCTGATTCCTTTGTCAATTTTTTATCTACATATATTAGACAACAGGGTGCATGATCAGAGATCACGATGTTATCATAAAAGCAGTTTTGAATCTTGGATCTTAATTCTGTGGAAATCAAAAAATAATCAATACGTGAGAATGTCTTGTAGGTACTGGAATAACAAGAATAGGCTTTAACTTGTGGTTTCATTTCTCTCCATATATCTAACAATCTCAATTCTTTCATAAAATGATTAATAGTCATCCTACATCCATTGTGCGTACAATCCAGTCCTGTTGATCTATCTATACCTGGATTCAATGTACAATTAAAATCCCCTGCTATTATATGTTGCCCTGTAAGTGATGATAAAATAAGAAATAAATTAGCAAAGAACTTTTGATCATCTATATTGGGACCATATAAGTTCACAAGATTTATATTTTCTAATAGCAAAGAACCTTGAATATCTTTCAAGTTTGTCTCCAATTACATTTTTCACTTGAAAAGGGACTGATTTATGTATGAGAGTCATAACTCCCCTGGCCCGGGATGAAAATGATGAGGTGAATACACTTCCTTGCCATCTACTCCTAATTCTTTTTATATCCTCCTCTATTAGATGAGTTTCTTGTAAAAACACAATTTTTGAACCCATGTCTTTTATTTTATTCATAACTTGTTTAAGTTTTTTTAAATTTTGTAGACCTCTGCAATTCCATGAAGTTAAATTAAGATTAACACTTTGGTTTATGATCAATAGAGAGTTTGGGATTACCTTGCAGTGTAAACATGCTCATACAGAGAAGCAAAAACATGAGTGGTTGAACATTCATCCTACAAACTACACACAAACAAATTCCCCCTTCCCACACTTGTGGCAAACCCCCCAAAATCAAAAGAAAAATTCCGTCTCCCGATATAGCCATCGACCGTTCCACATCCACGGGGAACAGCCTAAGCCACTCCTTCTTCATCCTCCCAATCACCCTAACTCTACTGCTTTTAATGACGTAACTTTTTTTTTTTTTTTTTTTTTTTTTTTTTTTTTTTTCCTCTCGGCGCCACACCAGTCGGCTGCCTTTTGCAACAGCGGCTCGATTCCGAGTTTTTTTTTCCCTTCCTCTCTCTTTTGATCACTTTTTTTTTTCACCCCACTTATATCATGGACACACAGATCATCCCAAATGTCTCCTGAGCCGGTGGACGGAGCCACTGTTTATAGCAGGATACGATATAACAGGGAAGAGCTGCTAGCATTTAACCGCCACCCGGTCCCACCGGAAAAACTCGACATACCGAGAGAACTGAGGCGAAAACGCCGCGGCTGCCGGGCTGGAGTAAGGCGGAGGACAAAAAATATAAGGTACAGACCCTCCCTTCCATCTGTTGTCATGGGAAATGTACGGTCGATACTGGGAAAGTTAGATGAGCTAGCGGCTATCTCCCGTTATGATAGCACTTACCGGGAGTGCTCTCTCCTTTTGTTTACTGAGACGTGGCTAACTGAACTAGCAGCAGATGCTAACATTGAGCTGGAGGGTTTTCACACGATACGAGCTGACCGAACACCAGAGAGTGGCAAAACTAGGGGCGGTGGAGTGATCATGTATGTTAACAACAACTGGTGCAGACCGGGACATATCACTGTTAAACAACGACACTGCAGCAAAGACATTGAGTTGCTAGCTGTTAGCATGAGGCCTACATATCTCCCGAGAGAACACTCACACGTGATCTGCATTGTTGTTTATGCAAATCCGACGGCGAACGCTGGGACAACGCGTGACGTCATCCATTCAGTAACCAGCAGGCTGCAGACAGAACACCCAGATGCTCTTCTCCTCATCTCAGGCGATTTCAACCACGTTTCACTGTCTCCCATTCTGCCCACTTTCACCCAGTATGTCACATGCCACACTAGAGACAATAAAACACTGGATTTGTTCTACGCAAACACTAAGGAGGCGTACACCTCATCACAACTCCCCCCACTTGGGAGATCGGATCACAACTTGGTTCATCTCCGACCGGTGTACAAACCCCTAGTGCACAGACAACCTCCGGCCATGCACACTGTGGAGTTATGGTCTGAGGAGACAATGGACACTCTAAAGGACTGTTTTGAAGCCACTGCCTGGAAGCAACTCTGCGATCCACATGGTGAGGACATCGATGGCCTCATTCACACCTTCACGGGCTACCTCAGCTTCTGTGTGGACAAATCCGTTCCCACCAAGACCATACGGCGTCACTCAAACAACAAACCCTGGATCAACCCTGAGATAAAAACACTTCTGAGAGAGAAGAAGAGGATCTTCAGGTCGGGGAACAGGGAGATGCTGAAGTCCGTACAGAGGGAGCTGAGGAGAAAGATCAGAGAAGGCAAGGACAGCTTCAGGAAGAAGATGGAGGACAAGCTGCAACAGAGCGACATCAGCGGGGTCTGGAGAAACCTCAAAACCATCTCGGGGCTCCAGAATACCTCCCCCCAGGCCACGGGGGGCAGGGAGTGGGCGAACAACCTGAATCTGTTTTTCAATAGATTTGACCAACCGCCCTCCCCCCTGTCTGCACAACAACCACTGCTGCCTCTAAGAAATCAAGTCCTGCTGCCCACTCCCCACTCCACCGACACCCCCCCCACTCCCAACACACAGCCCCCCATCCTGACCCTGACCAAGACCCAGGTGAGGACGGAGCTGAGGAAGATCAAGGCGAGGAAGGCGTCGGGACCGGACGGCATCAGCGCAAAGCTCCTCAAGTCCTGTGCAGACCAGCTGTGTGGGATTGTGACGTATATCTTCAACATGAGCCTGAAACTGGGGAGGGTACCACAGCTGTGGAAAACATCTTGTGTGGTACCTGTACCAAAAACTTCCCACCCCAAAGACCTGAACAGCTTCAGACCGGTGGCCTTGACGTCCCACTTGATGAAGACCCTGGAGAGACTGCTCCTTGCTCATCTCCGCCCCCTGGTGGAACCAGCGATGGATCCACTCCAGTTCGCCTACCAGCATGGCATTGGGGTGGAGGATGCGGTGATCTTCCTCCTTCACCGTTCTCTGTCCCACCTGGAGAAGCCCGGGAATATGGTGAGGATCATGTTCTTTGACTTCTCCAGTGCTTTCAACACCATCCAACCGATGATCCTGAAGGACAAGCTGCTGCGCGCAGGGGTGGACCAGCACCTGTCATCATGGATCCTGGACTACCTCACGAACCGGCCTCAGTTTGTGAGAACCCGGGACTGTGTTTCCGACACGATCATCAGTAGCACGGGGGCCCCCCAGGGAACGGTGCTGGCTCCCTTCTTGTTCACTCTTTATACTGCGGACTTCTCACACAACACAACACATTGCCATCTACAGAAGTTCTCTGATGACTCTGCGATCGTTGGTCTCATCTCCAGCGGAGATGAAGCTGAGTACAGAGGGCTTATCCAGGACTTTGTGGACTGGTGCCATCGGAACTGCCTCCAGATCAACGCGAGGAAAACTAAGGAGCTGGTGGTGGACTGCCGCAGGCATGGGCAGCCCCTCACAGCACCAGTAAATATACAGGGAACAGACATCGAGATGGTGACATCCTACAAGTACCTGGGTATTCATCTGAACAATAAACTAGACTGGTCACACAATACTGACGCACTCTACAAGAAGGGACAGCGCAGGCTGTTCCTGCTGAGGAGACTCAGGTCTTTTGGTGTACAAGGGGCGCTGCTGAAGTCATTCTATGACACGGTGGTGGCATCAGCCATCACTTTTGGAGTGGTCTGCTGGGGCAGTGGCATTACTGCAGCCGATAGGAAGAGACTGAACAAACTGATTAAGAAAGCTAGCTCTGTCCTGGGGCAACGCCTTGATCCGATGGAGGAGATAGGAGAGAGAAGGACGGTGGCTAAACTGTCATCTCTGCTGGAGTCCGAGTTCCACCCTATGCAGGACATACTGGATGCACTGAGGAGCTCATTTAGCAGCAGACTACATCATCCCAGGTGCACAACCGAGAGGTTTCGTAGGTCCTTCCTACCAACGGCTGTCAGACTGTACAACCTAAGCAGGGCTGCTCGCAGAGATAGCAAAAAGACGTAACAAACTAATAGTTTTTTTTTTTTTTTTTTTTTTTTTTTTTTTGAATGCAAAAGATGCAATAGACTTACACAATGGTCCTCTCCGGCATACAACTAGGAACATACCGGTCGCTATGGAGGGTGAGAATATGTATGGGCACATAATCATACCATGTAGGATAACTAAATAGACGGTTATGCTGTTTCATCCCACCTAGCAACAATGCTCTGCACTGTGTGTGTTTATATATTTACATATTTATTCCATCTAGCTACAATGCTCTGCACTGGGTGTGTTTATATTTATATATCTATATATTTATTCCATCTAGCTACAATGCTCCGCACTGTGTTTTTATATATCTACATATTATTCCATCTAGCTCCATTGCTCCGCACTGTGTGTGTTTATATACTTGCATATTTATTCCACCTAGCTGCAATGCTCCATACTGTGGGTGTTTATATATTTACATATTTATTCCATCTAGCTACAATGCTCTGCACTGTGTGTTCATATATTCATATATTTATTCCATCCAGCTACAATGCTCTGCACTGTGTGTCTGTGTGTGTGTGTGTATATATATATATTTTATAGTAATATGTACATATGTATATTAGCTGCTCTTGCTTGCTTGTTTTTTCTTGCCTTCTGATTGTTGCTCTGAGTGTTGCTATCCCTGTGCTGTTGCAATCCTGGAATTTCCCCGTTGTGGGACTAATAAAGGCTTATCTTATCTTACATTAACTCTCCTCTGTAGTTTTCCAACTTAACTCCAGAATTTTTAACAACTTTGTACATCATAGTTTTTTTTGTTTGTTTTGTTTTTGTTGTTTTTTTTTAAATATATAATACAATCTATATTTCGTAAACTTGCTGTTTACTTCAAGTCAGTCAGATGCCTGTGCAAATACTTAATTATTCTACCTTATATTTTGTTCATGCTTAGCTCCCACCAGTCTCTTCTTCTTCTTTGATCTTCTTGATGAACTCCTGCGCCTCCTCTGGGGTCTTGAAGATGTGGGTTCTGCCCTCATACGTGGTCAACAGTCTCGCAGGATAGATTACACCATGACGAATCCCAAGGTTGCGCAGCTCCTTACGTATGGGATCAAACTGCTTCCTCAATTGTTGGATTCCTGTGGCCAAATCTGGGTAGAACCGCACCTGCTGATCCTGGTGTTTAATCTCTCCTTTAGCTCGTGCAGCGTTGAAGATCTTCATCCTGTCTCTGTTGCTAAGAAACTTCATAATTAAGGTCCTCGGCGGTCCCTTATCTCTCCGTGGGCCAATACGATGTGCTTTTTCCAGAACCACTGCTGATTGCAACTCCTCGCTGCCCAGCACCTCCGGAATCCACTTTTCCAGAAAGGAACATACGTCCCGACCTTCTGATTCCTCTGGAAGACCCACCAGCCTCAAGTTATTCTGTCTCGACTGAGATTCCAAATCCAAAATATTATCTTCTAGACATTTATTTTTTTTTTTCCAAAGTGCGCACCTTTAATTGAAGACGGGTGACGTCATCTTCAGCACTAGCGAGACGGAGCTCCATCTGCGCCGTTCGTTCTACACAGTCACCCAATTCCTTTCTTATTCCTTCCAACGCTGTCATAATCCCATCAAATCTAGAGGAAAAGTCCGCTCTCATTGAACTCATGGCAGCCTTCCTGTGCTTAGTTCAGGCACCAGCATCCTGTGGATATGTATGACGCAAATGCAAACATTCATGCTTCCTGCTCGCATTGTGGTACAAATGTCACATGTCTGAATGCATTTCCTTTGATGATAAAATGCCTTTGATGTATTGTCCGTTGCTGGGTATTTAAGTGGCTGAATTCATATGTTCACCCTCTGTTCTTCTTCTGACTGCTTCTGACTACAGCTCATGATCCCCATGATCCCTCATGACCCCGCAGATATCGCACCGTTGCCAGCCTCCTCCGCCATATATGGAGTTTTGTTTGCTGCGTCACAGACCTGAAAGTCCGTTAATTTGGACTGTTTCGGCGGCTCGCTTTTTCCTTTACCTGGTTTTCCAGCCTTAGGCTTCGCCGACATATCCTCGCCCAAACGCTGGGATACGTTCTGTCCCAAATGAGAGAGTTATTTGCCGATTTTTTTCTCCAGGAGCAGAGCAGAATGAAACACGTCCGTCTTACGTGGCAGCCATAACCGGAAGTGTGTTGTGGTTTATTCTTAATATCAAAATGTGATTCAAAACAGAAGCTGAAATTAGGGGTGAAATTAAACTCTCAATAATGTCAGGGCAATCAGTGGCATAAGAGTAGCAGCTGATTTTAATTAACTAAAGCCCAGCCAATTAGTAGATTGGTTTGCTGTGTCATGGCTGATCTTTACCATAGAATCTGCAGTGATTTTTTAATAAATATGTTTTTATATGAAAATTTTCTTTTGACCCTTGGACTCCCCCCCCAAAAAAAAACCATAAATGAAAGGCAGAACATCCCTCCATTCATGTCTAGCTGTCAGCTGCTACTCTTATGCCACTGACTGCCATGACATTTTTGAGAGTTTGGCAGTAGCTTTAATTTCAGCTCCTGTTTTGAAGTTTTTGAGAAGCTAGTAATCACATTTTGATATTACAAAGAAACAACAACAATATTTTGGTTTTGTAAGTATTTAATTACGCAGGTACAGAAGCAGATATGGAACATCTAGGATACGTTGTGATTTGGGTATGGAATGACAGTATGGAGTGTCCAGAAACCCTCTAAACCTTGGGCATGCAGAGGTTCAAGCTACAACTCCTGATAGGTTTAACTGCTTATGCAGAAGTGCGAGGAGATCACGACAAAAAGAATCAGCAGGGCATGCAAGTGAACCCCCAATACAGGCCGCCAACAACACTGGCCCCGTGACTGAAATGGATAATGTAGTTCCTTTATAAGATAAGATAAGATAAGATAAGCCTTTATTAGTCCCACAATGGGGAAATTCCAGGATTGCAACAGCACAGGGATAGCAACACTCAGAGCAACGATCAGAAGGCAAGAAAAAACAACATCTAGTAAACATATTATATTCAGGTAGTCTTTCTTTTTGGCCTATGTATATGTTTTTCTTTCTAAAATGTATCTTTTAATTACAAAATATATTAACATCCATATGTGGAGGAGTACGCTGAAACGGTCACCAGCTACATCGCGAAGTGCACAGAGGATGTCACTATACTGAAGACCTTCACTGCACGGGGCAATTATAAACCCTGGATGACTGCAGAGGTGCGCTCGCTGCTCACAGCCAGAGATGCAGCCTTCAGCGAGAAGAACAAGATCACCCTCCGCTCAGCCAGGTCTGCGCTCTCAAAGGGAATTAAGACGGCGAAGCGCACCTATGCGGAGAAAATCCAGGGATACCTCTGTGACACAAGGAACACCAAACGGATGTGGCAGGGAGTTAAGATAACACCAAACGGATGTGGCAGGGAGTTCAGGCGCTGACGGATTATAAGTCTAGGCAGGGGGTCGATGATGACGACGCTTCGCTTCCAGACAGGCTCAACAACTTCTTTGCACGTTTTGAAGCATCAAACCCGACAATCAGAGGGAGGGCTGGCCCATCTCCACCATCTGTTGGGCCAGCTATCATCATCAACGCGGCGGACACATGGAGGACCCTAATCAGGGTCAACCCACGTAAAGCTGCAGGCCCGGACAACATCCCGAGACGTGTGCTCCGAGACTGCGCGAGCGAGTTGGCGGATGTCCTGACTGACATTTATAACATCTCCCTGAGTTAGGCCATTGTTCCCAGATGCTTTAAGACCTCTACCATAGTACCGGTGGCAAAGAAACCAGTTGTGTCCTGTCTGAATGACTATTGTCCTGTTGCACTGACACCAATTGTGATGAAGTGTTTTGAATGGCTTGTTAAACCACACATCACAGCCTGCCTCCCTGCATCACATGACCCGCTCCAGTTTGCATATCATTCAAACCGCTCCACGGAGGATGCTATAGTCACTACCCTGCACTTCATGGGTACCCTGCACCTACCCTCGGTAGGTCCCATCTGACTCTGGAGGAGTGCCGGCGTCGAGAGAGAGTGGGGGCATGCATGTATTGCGGGGTCACAGGCCACGTAGTTTCGAAATGCCCCGCGAGACCAAAAGATCTGGCCCATCAGTAACCGTGGGGGGTCTGGTGGGAGGGTCTTTGCAAAATCCTCCCAACTATTTTGAACTCCTGACCCTCATCCAGTTACTGGGGGCTGAGTTCAAAACCTTCGCTCTGAATGACTCTGGAGCGGAGCAAAATTTCATTCAACAGGCCATGGTCAGGAAATTTCAGATATCTACCAGGAATGTCCCGACACCCTTGAGTGTTTCGGCAGTCTCAGGCAGCAGCATCGCGGCAATTACCAAACAAACTGAGCTCATTTTGGTCATTTTGTCAGGTAATCACCGCGAGACTGTTAAGTTTTATGTCCTGCCTCAATGGACTACCTATATGATTCTGGGGTATCCGTGGCTCCGCATTCACAATCCAATTATAAACTGGAGTCAGGGCTCCATTTTGTCCTGGAGTCCTTTTTGTCTCTCATCGTGTCTCCGATCGGCGTCATGCTCGCCCTCTCTCATGAGCTCCTCCCCTCTGGCTGAGCTGGCGGATCTCAGCTCCGTGCCCAAGGTCTATCATGACTTAGGGGAAATCTTTAGCAAGTTCATGGCCCTATCTTTACCACCTCATCGGGCCTACAACTGTGATATCGACCTCCTCCCAGGCACATGGCTGCCATCCAGTCGGCAGTTTATCTGGGCCGGAGAGAGAGGTGATAGAGACCTTCATAAAAGACTCCCTCAGCGCCGGCATTATTCGTCCGTCGTCCGCCCCTCTTGGCGCTGGGTTCTTTTTTGTAGGAAAAAAAGGACGGGACATTGCAGCCATGTATTGATTACCGTGAACTTAACACGATTACCCATAAGGATAAATATCCGCTGCTCCTTATCAACTCAGTGTTTGAGCTACTCCAACGGGCGCATTACTTCATCAAGCTAAACCTTCATAATGTGTACCACTTGGTCCGCATTCGTGAGGGAGACGAATGGAAGATGGCACTTAAAACACCGCTGGGCCATTTTGAATATTTGGTTATGCCATTCGGGCTGACCAATGTCCCTGCCGTCTTCGAACGGTTAATTAATGACATCTTACGGGACATGGTGAACAAGTTTGTTTTTGTGTATTTGGATGATATGTTGATTTTTTCCCGCATGCTGGAGGAGCACATAGTCCACGTTCAGTCCGTCCTGCAGTGACTGCTTGAGAATCAGCTTTTTGTAAAAGTGGAAGTGCGAATTTTCCACTTGCTCAACTTTGTTTCTGGAGTTCATTAATGCTGAGGGTGCGTTAAAGGCCGATCTGGCGAAAATCAAGGCGGTAGTAGACTGGCCAACCCCTCAGTCCAGGAAGCACCTCAAACGCTTCCTGGGCTTTGCACCTTCTACCGCCGATTTATCCATGACTACAGTAAGGTGGTGCAACTGCTTACGCAGTTGACATTGACCAAAAGCCCGTTCAAGTGGTCTGAGGCTGCTTAACGAGCTTTTGTGATCCTGAAAGGCCTCTTCACCAACATGCGTGTCGTGGTGCAGGTGGATCCTTCGACACAGTTCGTGGTTGAGGTGGATGCTTCCAATTCGGGGGTGGGCGCTGTCCTCTCCCAGCAATCCATCTCCGACCACAAGCTCCATCCAAGTGTATATTTCTCCTGGTGGCTAACGCCAGCTGAGCGGAATTACGATGTTGGGGACCATAAACTGTTGGCCATTAAGGTGGCATTGGAGGAGTGGAGACACTGGCTGGAGGGAGCTAGCCAACCGGTCATTGTCTGGACTGATCATAAAAATTTAGAATATTTTCGATCGGCCAGACGGTTGAATTCACAGCTGGCTCGGTAGGCCCTGTTCTTTAATAGGTTCAATCTTTCAATCTTGTACTGACCAGGGTCCCGTAATGCCAAGGCTGATGGTCTCTCAGGCCAGTTTTCCTCCTCCTCCACCTCCTTCTCCGCAGCTGCTGCGTTTCCCCTGGAGACTATTCTCCCATCCTTTTGCTTTCTTGGGACACTCTCGTGGGAGATTGAGCAGAGGGTTCGGCAGGCCCAGTTATCTGAACCCATCCCGGAGGGAGGTCCGACTGACAGGCTATATATGCCCTCCATGCTATACAGCGACGTGATTAAGTGGGGGCGCACCAGCTTCTTTGCCTGCCATCCCGGCATCTCCCGAACACCTCCTGAACTATTGAGCTGGTCAGGAGAGCGTTTTGGTGGCCCACACTCGGGAGGGATGTGCGGGAATATGTCAAGGTCTGTCACACCTGCGCTGTGAACAAGTCAGACTCTTCCCCGCCAGCTGACCTCCTCCATGTCCTCCCGGTGCCGAGTCGTCCGTGGTCCCACATCACTTTGGACTTTGTTTCGGGCCTCCCTCCATCCCAAGGCAACACCATTATCCTTACCATCATCGACTGTTTCTCCAAGGCCATCCACCTTGTCCCTCTCCCCAAGCTGCCATCTGTTATGTAGATTTCCAATCTGGTGATGCAACACGTGATCCATTTGCATGGGATTCCTATGGACATTGTCTTGGACCGGGATCCACAGTTTACATCCCATGTGTGGAAGGCGTTTTTCCGCTTCTTGGATGCTACAGCCAGTCTGACGTCTGGATACCATCCGCAAAGCAACAGTAAGGCCGAGTGTGCCAATCAGGCCTTGGAGGCCACCCTGAGGTGTGTAGCATCCTGCAACCCCACCACCTGGAGCTCCCACCTGACCTGGGTGGAATATTTGCACAACTCTGCTGTCTCCTCCTCTACTGGGCTGACTCTGTTCGAGGCCTTGATGGGCTACACTCCACCTCTGCTGCCCATGGCGGAGAAAGGTCTTGCCATTTCATCCGTGGAGGTCCTTCGCTCTGTGGAGCGGAACCAACTGTATGCTAACCGCAGATGTGCACTGGCGCCAAAGTAAACGGTGGGACAGAAGGTCTGGCTGTCCGCTGAACAGATCCCACTGAAGACGGAGTCCCGGAAGCTTTCCCCACACTATCGGGGCCCGCTCTCCATCAAGCAGATCATCAACAACATCACTGTTTGGTTAGACCTGCCACCTTCGATGCAGATCCATCCGACGTTCCACGTCTCCCGCATCAAGCCCTTCTCTCCCAGCCCTCTCTTCCCTCCTCCAGATCCCCCCCTCCCCCCCAAGTCATCAATGGTCAGACCACCTACACGGTAGGGAAGATCCAGGACGTCCGTCGACCGGTTTGTGGGTGCCAGTGTCTGATCCATTGAAAAGGGTATGGTCCGGAGGAGAAGTCCTGGATTCCAGGGTCTTACATCTTGGATAAGCGGATGTTTGGGCATTCCATTGGACGCACCCACATAAGTCCAGTGGGATGCCAGGAGGTGCCCCTTGAAGTGGGGGGGGGGGCACTGTGATGTTCAGGCGAGCATGCTCCCCCTCCCCTTCTGTTCTTGTCTTCCCTGCTCCGGAGTATTACCTACACCTGGGTGATTGACACACTTGCTGCTTACTGATTGTCCAGCATATTTAAGAGGCAGCATGTGAAGAGCTCACCGCTGAGTTGTTAGGTTTATTACCACAGTCTAAGCCACGTCAAACTGTTTTCCCTCAGTTTGATCTGTGTTTTCACTCCCTGTGTCTTCCTCTCTCCTCAGGTTTGCTGCCACCTTAGCGGTGTACTGCGGGGCTGACCACACTCGCCTGACCAAGAAGACATTGAACGCTCCACCCAGGTCGCTGTCTTCCCCCTGTTACCCTGGTCCATGCAGGAGTTCCGTGCTGGGCTCCTCCGCTCTCAGAGTAAGTGTGGTTTCCTAGTCTTGTTCTTCTCTTGTGGAGATTCTGTCCCTAATTATCTCTTGCTGCTCTTTTCCCGTAGGCTGCGTGCACTCCAGCGGGCACCGGTTTTGTGTGTAAATTTAAGTGTGTGTTTTGTTTGCTTTTTTCTTTAGCCGTGCACTTTTATTTAGGCTTGCAATAAAGTGGCGTATTTTTACATCTGAGTCTGAGTTCAGTGTGGCAGCTCTGCATCTGAGCCTCTCTTGTCCTTAGTTATGACACAGGAGCCCTAAGAAAATTAACGTTGTAAAAACTGAAATCCTATCAAGTTTGTGTTAATCATGTTCAAATCATTTTTAATTGATTAATAGATATCTTTAGCTCTAAGACACCATTAAGTGCTGCTGAAAAGCAGAAGTGGTACTGTGCCAGGTGTGGTGCTGATCACATCTGGCACCTGGCAGCAATATTTAAAGAAAGAGAAGTGTCGGCTACTCTTGTTAGCCATGCCAACACTGAAACGGTACTCACTCATATAGCGCTTTTCTCATCTCTAGATGACCAAAGCGCTTTACAGATCCTGCTGTCCACCCATTCACACACTGATGGTGGTGGAGCTGCCATACACAGGCGCTGGCCTGACCCACCAGGAGCAACTGGGGGTTCAGCGTCTTGCTCAAGGATACTTCAACATGCAGACTGCAGACAGAGCGGAAATCGAACCCCTGACCCTCCAATCAGTAGCTGGCCACACTACACCTGCACCACAACCACCCCCCAGAAACAATCAGTTCACAAGTTCTTTTTTAGATTCATTTAATCACCAGGTTTTTAGTCTACTGTTTTTATGTTAAATGTAGACCTGCCACAATATTTACTATATCAGTTTATCTTAAAAAAGATTTATCAAGTTAATTTTCATTCTTAGCATATTCAGTTGTTTATACTGAAATGAGCTGCCTTCATGTTCTTCCTCCTCATTTTATTTAAAGTAGAACTGAACTCACCTTTTTGCCAAAAAAGTAGAATAGCAGATTAATTCCTTATTACCTATTGTATTTTTCAACACATAAAAGAAATTTTTAGGCCGTGCGATGGCCAAGCTATAAGCCGATAAACTTTTGCCTCTGGCTGGCAGTGCCAAACAAACCGGAAGTAGTGCAGACGACGCTGCGTGACGTCACGAGTGTGACCCTTATCAAAACAACAATGGCAGATGATAGCAGTTCCAGCAGTCAAGAACACCAGAGTTTTCAGAGTGAAGAGGCATTCAGGATCGGTGACAAGACAGAGGAGGATGCAGGAGTGTCAAGTGAACAGGAAGAGAGCGAGGGAGGCATCGAACCGTACAGATTCGAGCCAGAGTTTTCGGGGGATTCCGGCACCGACTCAGACCGCAGCAGTGATGGGGAGGAGAGTCGCTTATTGAATACAGAATGGTGAGTCTTTACTTTGGCATGTTTGGGGTGTCAGGATAAGGAAAATTAACAATAAAAAAGAAAGGGGAAAAAAAACCATCAGCATTTTTCCAACTTATTACAGTGATCCCTCACTTATCGCGTTTAATGGGGACCAGAACCTACCGCGAAAAGTGAAAAACCGCGAAGTAGCGTCACCCCCCCCCCCCCCCAAGGGCGTCACAAGCACTATTTTGCACAAAAAGGCACAAGAGAACAGCGAAAAGTGCCACTAAGCAACACGAGCGATAAAGAACAATGAATGCGGTCTTCCTTCGCTGGGTATAGGCGCTCGGCAGGGAGCGAAGCTGGGTAAAATGTCTCGGCCAATCAGCTTGCGAGGTAAAACGTCTCGGCCAATCAGCTTGCGAGATTCCCGAGCGGTGAAGAGGTGAGCGGAGAGGAGTGGAGCGGTGGTCAGAGAGGTGGATTTTGAGTTGTGCGGGCTCTCCGTGTTGATACCTGATGTTCTAATGTAGAAGGCAGGGAGAAGGCAGGGAGACTACATTAGAACATCAGGTATCAATATGTTGAGCCCGCACAACTCAAAATCCACCTCTCTGACCACCGCTCCACTCCTCTCCGCCCACCTCTTCACCGCTCGGGAATCTCGCAAGCTGATTGGCCGAGACGTTTTACCTCGCAAGCTGATTGGCCGAGACGTTTTACCCAGCGAAGGAAGACCGCATTCATTGTTCTTTATCGCTCGTGTTGCTTAGTGGCACTTTTCGCTGTTCTCTTGTGCCTTTTTGTGCAAAATAGTGCTTGTGACGCCCTTGGGGGGGGGGGGGGACGCTACTTCGCGGTTTTTCACTTTTCGCAGTCGGTTCTGGTCCCCATTAAACGCGATAAGTGAGGGATCACTGTATATCTAGAAACGCATCGCTTCCCGGTTGCTTTTCCTCCCCCTTTCTTTTCTTTCGTCGCCATGACAGCTTTCCTTGGCCACTGAACAGATCTTCCCAGGTGTTGGAAGTGTTTTGTAGTCGACTATCACGACAAAATGCACCAAAAACAACCAGTGTCGACGTGCTCGCAATGGTAAACATGAGGACTGGGTCACACTCGTGACGTCACGCGGAACTCCGGCTGCATTTCCAGTTAATCGGCGGATTCGTTTGATTTTTCAGGGCGGGAAATTCAAAATCGCGATTTTCTCCAAGATTCCGGGATTTGTAGAGGGGGTGCCAATGATAAATTATCTTTATAATTGTATGTACTATCACCCAGTGCCGTTCAATGCCGTTCAGTTCAGTTCTACTTTAATTAAGTAACATGGCGGTGCGCAATGTTGCAGCGGCTCACGGCTCTCCTTTTCAGTGTTTTTTTTATGTTATGGTACTTCTTTTTTGTTTATTTGTGTGCTATCAGTTCGGCAAACATTCGCTACACCCGTCAGAGACTTCTCGAGATTGGAGACCAGCATCAGACACCAGTTGCGAGTGCTTTTCACCACACGCATAACATCCCAGTCAACATAGCAAGACCACCGGGCTCTCCGTGGATTGTTGTTGGGTCGTGGAGGTGGCGAAGACAGAGACGGAGGAGGGAGAGGAAGCAGAAGCGGGGTTGCAGGTCCGGTGTTATGCTAAGGCTAAGGAGACAACCACATAAGCCACCTCTACCAAGCCTGTATCTTTCCAATGCCAGATCCTTGGTGCATAAAACGGAAGACTTGGAATTACAACTTGCCGGTAATCGCTATGTTTGTGACTGTTGTGTTCTGATTATCACCAAAACTTGGCTCCATCCGGACATATCCGACGCTAGCATGCAGCTAGCAGGCCACACGTTGCTATGCTGTGACAGGACTAAGGGCTCCGGTAAGAGCAGAGGGGGAGGGCTTTGTATGTATGTGCATAATAACTGGTGTAACACTGGGACTATTACAGACAGATATTGCTCTCCCGATCTCGAGTACATGTCTGTAAGATGTCAGCCTTTTTTTCTACCAAGAGAGCTAACAGTAGTGTTTATCACGGCCGTGTATATTTCACCCAGTGCAAATGTAAATACGGCACTCTCCCTCCTGCTTAACACCATTAACAAACATCAGCGGGCTCACCCTGATGGTGTCCACATAGTCGCAGGAGACTTTAATAAGGCCAATCTGAAGACTGTACTCCCAAAATTTTATCAACATGTTAAGTGTTCTACTAGAGGGGAGAACATTTTAGACCATGTTTACACTAACATCAAGCACGCATACAGAGCCATATCCCTCCCCCACCTCGGCCAGTCGGACTATCTTTCCCTCCTGCTCTCCCCAGTCTACATCCCCCTCAGGCGTAGTGACAGGCCCTCTATAAAGACTGTCACAACTTGGCCTGACAACGCTCTCTCCAAACTGCAGGATTGCTTCACAGAGACAGACTGGGATTTATTTGGACAACAGGAGTTGGAAACATCCACTGATACCGCCTTGGACTACATTAAGTTTTGTATCGGTAATGTGACCGTGGACAAAAATATTAGGGTTTTTCCCTACCAGAAACCCTGGATGACCAGCCAGGTCCGCACACTCCTCAGAGCCCGTGATGCTGCCTTCAGATCAGGTGACAGAGACCTTTATAGGTCTACTCGAGCCGATCTGAAAAGAGGAGTTAAAAAAGCTAAAGCGGACTACAAGATGAGAATAGAGTCCCACTTGTCTAGTAACAACATACGGGAGGTGTGGCAGGGAATTCAAAACATCACGAATTACAGAGGCTGTGCTACATAAGAGAACCTGAGTGCACCACTGGCAGAGGAGCTAAATAGCTTCTTTGCTCACTTTGAAATAGCTCAACAGCAGCACTCATCAGCCTCAGCCCTGCCCCCACCCCCACCCAGCTCCTGCACCACCACTTTCACTGTCAGTGAGCATGACGTCAGACGGGTGCTCCTGACAGTGAACCCCAAGAAGGCTGCCTGCCTAGATGGAGTTCCTGGTAAGGCGCTTAGAGCGTGTGCCTCCCAGCTCACCTCCATCTTTACCAGGATTTTCAACCTCTCCCTGGCCCAGGCAGTCATCCCGTCCTGTCTGAAATCTGCCATAATCATTCCGGTACCAAAGAAGTCTCCCACCACCAGCCTAAATGATTACCGTCCTGTGGCCCTCACCCCGGTAATTATGAAGTGCTTCGAGAGACTGCTTCTTCAGCACATTAAGAGCCATCTTCCCCCGGACCTTGATTCTTACCAGTTTGCATATCGTGAAAACTGATCTACTGAAGATGCCATCGCCGTAGCCCTCCATTTTGCGCTGTCCCACTTGGAACGGCAGCACAGCTACGTCCGAATGCTCTTTGTGGACTACAGCTCGGCCTTCAGTACAATTATCCCGGACATTCTCATTACCAAACTGAACACCCTTGGTCTCCCACCTCTCACATGTGCTTGGATAAAGAACTTTCTCACTAACCAGTCCCAGACTGTGAGACTTGGCTCCTACTTCTCCTCCACACGGACACTGAGTACTGGCTCCCCACAGGGCTGTGTGCTGAGCCCCCTCCTGTACTGTCTCTACACCTATGACTGTTGTCCGGCCTACAACAACAACCTCATCGTGAAGTTTGCTGACGACACCACGGTGGTTGGACTCATTTCTGGAGGGGACGAGACAGCCTATGGGGGGAGGTCCTGAAGTTGGCAACTTGGTGTTTAGAAAATAACCTGACTCTGAACACCAAGAAAACCAAGGAAATCATTGTCAACTTCAGGAGGACCAATACCGACCCAGCCCCCCTCTTCATTAACGGCGAGTGTGTGGAGAGGGTCCACACATTCCGGTACCTCGGCGTCCTTATCTCCTCTGACATCTCCTGGACAGACAACATCTCGGCGATTATTAAGAAGGCTCAGCAGCGGCTACACTTTCTCAGGAAGTATGACCTCAACTCCACCCTGCTGCTGACCTTCTATCGCTCATCCATTAAGAGTCTGCTCACATACTGCATTACAGTGTGGTATGGGAATTGCACAATGGTAGACAGGGAGAGGTTGCAGAGGGTAGTAAAGGCAGCACGGAAGATCATCGGCCGCCCTCTCCCCTCCCTGACAGACATTTACACCGCCCGCTGCCTTAGGAGAGCACAATACATCATCAAGGACATCTACCACCCTGGAGCTGACCTGTTTGACCTGCTGCCCTCAGGGAGGCGCTACAGGTGCATCAGAGCCAAGACAAATAGACTTAAGAACATTTTTTTTCCAAAAGCCATCATGGCCCTGAATTCTCAGTCCAACCCTCCCTGACCCTCTCAGTATACCTCTAAACACATCACTGTGTAATTGACATTTACGGTCCAGAATGCTGTGCAGTCTTTTGAATATTTTTATTTTTATGTTGTATATATAACTTATTTTATCTTAGATTACGTACATTGTACACATTATACATTATTTATTGCAGGAATGCAATAAATAATGCTAAACCACTGCTGCACGGTGGCGCAGTGGTTTAGCACTGTGGCAGCACAGTTTTACCCTCGGCCAGGGGATCGCAGGGATCATGAGATCGTGAGTTCGATCCCAGCCCCCGACCAACAGTGAGCTGTGTGGAGTTTGCATGTTCTCCCCGTGTTGCGCGGGTTTACTCCGGGATTTCTCTGGTTTCCTCCCACACACCAAAAACATGTAGGTTTAGGGCGCTCGCGCACGCAGCGACCAGAAGCCGGTGGCTTGTCACCAGACTGCAAACCAAGTCTACCTACGGGTACAAATAAGTACCAAAAAAAAAAAAAAAAAAGGAATTTATTGTTTTTATGCTTTTTATTTTTCTCTTTTACATATGTTGCACTGAAGGAGATGCTTAAATCTCATTGCACATTTGTTTGTATAATGACAATAAAGGCTATCTATCTATCTATCTATCTATCTATCTATCTATCTATCTATCTATCTATTATGCATGTTCAAATAAGTCTGATGGAGCATAGCTGCCATCTACTATGTGGTCATATGAACAGCAAATATTTTTCTATATTGTGGTCGCACATGGCCAAAACATAATGAGCAGCATCTTTGATAAGAACAAAGGGCAGAGTTTCCTTAGAGATAACAGGAAGCTGTGAAATGTGATCTTTTGTAGGTCAGAGACGGCTTGGAGGATCCTTTGTGTGCCAGAGACTGTGAGGGGGTGTTTAAGGATTAAAGAAGTGCATGCAATGTGATCTTTTATGTGAATGCAATGTGACCTTTTGATATGCAGAAGGACCTGAGTATATAAGTGAAGAGTTCTGTTTGAGAGGTCCTCTTTTCTACTATGCTCATGAGAGAGAATGTGTAATAAACTGCTTGAGACCAACTTGCCTCATCATTTACACATTCTACACTGGTGACCCAAGACGAAGCATGCAACACGAAGGGAATTCGCCGGAGCCAGCCTCGTTGGGAGCCCCCAGCCAAGCGTATGCCGTTACAGTCCAGCTACCGGACTTTTGGCAGCACAACCCACGCTCCTGGTTCCACCTGGTTGAGGCGCAGTTCACCCTCCGGGAGATATCGGTAGATGACATGAAATTCTACCATGTGATCGCAAAGCTCGACAGCCACACGGCTCAGCATGTGGAGAGCCTTCTGGAGCAGCCACCAGCCAGCGACAAATACGGTGCGTTGAAGGCCGCACTCATCCAGCACTACACACTCTCGGTTGAGGAGAGAGCAGAGAGACTCCTGGAGCAGACCGGGTTGGGAGATTGCACGCCCATTGACCTGATGGAGAGGATGCTGAGGTTGAAAGGCTCGGACGACGACCACTTCATCTTTACCCACCTCTTCCTCAGGAACCTTCTGTCAGCGATGAGAGCGGCCCTGGCCTGTTTGCCATTGATGGCCAGCAGAGAGCTCGCGACCACGGCGGCGGTGACTGAGCTCGGCGCGACGACCGGAGACGGCGAGGAGCCATCGACGGCAGTAGCGGAACCACCGACGACAGCGGCATCGGGGGCCAAGGAACGCGGAAGAGACACCCTTTGTTTCTACCACCGCCGCTTTGCAGAGAGGGCACGCAAATGTATACCACCGTGCCAGTTCAAGCGCTCGGGAAAACACCAAGACCGGGGGTCGGTAGCAGCTGCAACCCTCGGGGAAGAGAACAAGCTGCTCTACTTGAAGGACGCACGCTCGGGGAGGCATTTCCTTGTGGACACCGGTGCCCAGTTGAGTTTCATCATGCTGTCCTACGCCGACCGGCTGGCAGGATCCAGCGGCCCCGAGATGGCAGCAGCAAATGGCTCGGAGATTAAGACCTTTGGTGAGAGGACTCTGATTCTGTCTCTACACGGCCGTACATTTGAGTGGACTTTTGTCATAGCAGCATTGAATTTCAATATATTGGGGGCTGATTTTTTGTGCTCACATGGGTTGTTGGTTGATGTCGCTAACAGGCGCCTGGTTAATGCACTGTCTTTTGATTCTATTCCTTGTACAGCTCGAGCGTCCCGGCAAACAGCACAAGTCAACGTCACAGCTGCAAGCAGTAAGTTCCACACACTACTCACTCAGTTCCCAGCACTCACGGTCCCGACATTTTTGGCAACCGTCGCTAAACACGGGGTGGAACATTTTATTACCACCACCGGGCTGCCCGTTTTTGCAAACCTCGGCGCTTGGACACAGCTAAACTGGCCATAGCGCGCGAGGAGTTCGCCAACCTGGAGAGGTTGGGCATCATCAGGTGTTCAAACAGCCCATGGGCTTTCCCGCTACACATGGTCCCTAAAGCTGACGGTTCATGGCGACCTTGCGGGGATTTCGGCAGGTAGAACAACGCCACAGCCCACGACCGCTACCCAATCCCTCACATCCAAGATTTTTCTGTTCATTTGGCAGGAGCGCGCGTTTTTTCTAAAATAGACTTGGTCCGCGGTTACCACCAAGTCCCAGTGCGCGCTGAGGACATACCCAAAACAGCGGTGATAACTCCGTTTGGTCTATTCGAGTTTTTGCTCATGCCATTCGGGCTTAAAGGGGCTGCACAGACGTTCCAACGCATGATGGATGTGGTGCTGCGCGATCTCCCTTTCGTATTCGTCTACCTGGACGATATTTTGGTAGCCAGCGCGTCCGAAGACGAAGACGAAACCCACCTCATGATGGTTTTCCGGAGGTTGGGAGAGCACGGTTTAATAATCAATCCAGCGAAGTGTCAGTTTGGGGTGACGCAGATTGATTTTTTGGGGCACCGCGTCTCTCCTGAAGGAGCGGTTCCGCTGCCTGACAAAGTGCGCGCGGTAGCAGATTTTCCCCGACCGCAAACGATCAGGGCATTACAGGAGTTTTTGGGAATGGTGAATTTTTATATCTGTTTCCTCCCCCGGGCAGCGCAGCTCATGCAACCACTGTATGCCGCGCTCAAAAAGCAGAAACCTGCGAATAAGATCGAATGGTCCCCGGAGCGAGAGCGGGCGTTCTCGGAAGTCAAGGCAGCCCTGGCAAACGCTGCATTGTTGGCACATCCAGATCCAATGGCCCGCATAGCGCTCACTACTGACGCGTCAGAGCTGGCCATAGGGGCGGTCGTGGAGCAGCGTTTAGCTGGCGCTTGGCAACCGCTCGCCTTTTTCAGCAGGACTTTGCGTGATAGTGAACGTAAATACAGCGCGTTTGACAGGGAGTTGCTGGCTCTCCACTTGGCTATTCGCCATTTCCAGTTCTGGCTGGAGGGGCGCTGTTTCACCGCGTTCGTTGACCACAAGCCACTAACATTCGCGATGGCCAAGGTTTCAGAACCTTGGTCGGGCCGGCAGCAGAGACAGCTGGCTGCAATCTCAGAGTTTACTACCGATATTCAGCATGTCTCGGGTAAACTGAATGTAGCGGCAGACTGTCTCTCATGCGCCGTGGTGGCCCCGGTCCGCGTGGGGATAGATTACGCAGCCATGGCCGCGGAGCAGATTAGTGACGCGGATGTGCCCGCGCTCCAGTCTGGACCAACAGGGTTAAGGCTGGAGAGCAGGGTGCTGCAAGACGGTATGCTCCCCCTAATCTGCGATGTCTCCACTGGGCGACTGCGTCCCGTGGTACCGGCTGCGTGGCGCCGCTGCGTTTTTGACTCAGTTCATTCTTTAGCGCACCCAGGAGTGCGCGCATCAATCAAGATGGTAGGAGAGAAATTTGTGTGGCCGAGCCTTCGCAAACAGGTGAAAGAGTGGGCAGCAGCCTGCATGGCGTGCCAACGAGCCAAAGTACACAGACACACGAGGGCTCCCTTGGAGCCGTTTCACATCCCGGCTAAGAGGTTCGACCATGTTCATGTGGACCTCGTGGGCCCCCTCCCGCCATCACAGGGGTGTGCGCACCTTCTGACAATGGTGGACCGCACCACGCGATGGCCGGAGGTGGTTCCACTGGTGGCAACCACAGCCGAGGAGGTAGCGCGCGCGTTTTTAACAGCATGGGTGGCGCGTTTTGGAGTCCCGTCGGACATTACGTCCGACAGAGGCCCTCGATTTGTTTCCGAACTTTGGTCGACAATGGCCCGCAGCCTAGGTGTCACAATTCACCGCACAACCGCGTACAATCCACAGGCTAATGGGTTATGCAAACGTTTTCATAGGTCATTGAAAGCGGCTCTCAGGGCGTCACTGACGGATGCAAATTGGGTAGACACGCTACCGTGGGTTTTATTAGGGTTGCGTTCTGCGCCTAAAGAAGACTTAGAAGCTTCCCCAGCTGAACTCGTTTTTGCGCAGCCACTTCGGCTGTCTGGGGAGTTTCTCCCGGATAATCCTGTGCCAGGTGGCTCCCCGTCTCAGCTGTTGCAGCGTAGCATTGACACAGGCACACTGCCGGGCCCCGTTCATCACAGTTTTCCATGCGTTTTTGTGCCTAAAACTTTGAAAAACGCGGAGTTTGTTTTTGTCAGACATGACGCGCATCGCCCCCCACTGCGACCACCTTATGATGGACCGTTCAGAGTGTTGGAAACAGGGGACAAGCATTTTTTGCTAGATTTGGGGGGTAGGAGGGAAAAGGTTGGCATAAACTGACTCAAACCCGCTTTTGTGGTGGTGGACGAACAAGTGCTGTTGGAAAGGGCCCCTCGGTGCGGAAGACCCCCACAGGGAGCTTTCCAGAGTAGAATTTCCCCAGAACACCCACAGGGACAGACAAAAGGTTTTCATCCCCGGACAGCAGCTCCCCAGCATGACAGCGCCGCGGAGGCGGTGAATCCTGGTTACAGCAGATACGGGAGAAGATTGAAGCTCAAGCAGCATGTGGATTGATGTGTAATGATTCAGCATACAGACTGTTATTCTTTTGTTCGATCCAATATGCTCGAGGGGGGTGGTGTGGCTGCACATGGCCAAAACATAATGAGCAGCATCTTTGATAAGAACAAAGGGCAGAGTTTCCTTAGAGATAACAGGAAGCTGTGAAATGTGATCTTTTGTAGGTCAGAGATGGCTTGGAGGATCCTTTGTGTGCCAGAGACTGTGAGGGGGTGTTTAAGGATTAAAGAAGTGCATGCAATGTGATCTTTTATGTGAATGCAATGCGACCTTTTGATATGCAGAAGGACCTGAGTATATAAGTGAAGAGTTCTGTTTGAGAGGTCCTCTTTTCTACTATGCTCATGAGAGAGAATGTGTAATAAACTGCTTGAGACCAACTTGCCTCATCATTTACACATTCTACAATATTTCAGTTAAATTGATAAATAATAAGTTCAATACTCTTTGAAAGGATGCCAGGTTTCCTCCTACAATCTATAAACATGCATGTTTGGTTGTTTAGTGACTAAATTGTCCCTAGCTATCTGTCTCTGATAGGCCCTGAGAACAGAGGGATAGTGTAGCTACAAGTGAAGACCTTTGAGTGGTCTTTGTGACCAGAAAAGTGCTATATAAGTACAAATCCTTTTCCCTCAAAAGTTTGTTTTATCATCCTGACTGATTCTAGCAATTCCTCTTCAAAACAGTAAATTACTATTAAACACCATTTCTGTTGTCATATTTGTTTTTCACATTTATGTCATGATCTAGAATTAAAAGTAGTGAATTTATTCAACCCTGTTACCCCAATTTTAACCTGTTTCATCAAATTGTTTTTATCAAAATAATCAAATATGGTTTCATCAGCTCACAATATTACCTCCGCCAAGGAGGTTATGTTTTCATCGGCGTTGGTTTGTTTGTCTGTCTGTCTGTCTGTCTGTTTGTTAGCAAGATAACTCAAAAAGTTATGGACGGATTTTCATGAAATTTTCACAGATTGTCAGAAATGGGGTATCCTACAGATGATTAGATTTTGGTGGTGATCCGGATCACCGTCCAGAAGAAAACCGCCATTACGGAAAATGACATTTTCGTCAATAACTACTGAACCACTAATCCTATCATTGTGAATCCAATTGCTAGTCATATGTTTTCATGGTCAAGGAATCTGAAAACGTACACACAAACACTGTATGGGGGGGAACTGTGGCGCTTGGCGGAGGTCTGCGCTCTCCGAGTGCTTTTCTAGTTTAATCTATTTTCTTTGTAATAGTTTGATTAATTATAAGCACAGTGTATATGAGCAAAGATTTTAAAATAAACAATGAAATTACTAAAAACACCTTATGTGACTGCTGAAAAGTTGGCTGAGGTAAGTTTCAAAAGTTGTTTAAATTAATATGTCTAGTGTTGTGGCGGGTTGATTCAAACCCCCCACAACACACAGGACAGTCAGCTCTCTTCTCTTGGTTTTTCCCGCTGCACTACTGAGATGTAATGTGCCATGCATGTATTGTGATATAATGTGCCATGCATGTATTGTGATGTAATGTGCCATTCATGTATCATGATGCAATGTGCCATTCATGTATTGTGATGTAATGTGCCATTCATGTATAGTGTTCATGCGTCCTGTCCTTACTGTGACCTAGAGGCTGAGATCAATATGTAGATGTGCCTTGTAACCTCTTTGTCCTACACCTGGAGCAGAGGCTAGCAAATCTACCTATTGATATGTATGTCTTTCAAATGCAAATATCTCATGCCTGTTCTGCAGTCCCTTTGATCGTACCAACTGCTGTAAATCTGCTTTGATGTATTGTCTGAGCTGGGTATAAATACTGCACAAGTTCTGTAACTCGCTCTCTCAATTCCACTTCCTCAACTGCTGCTGCTGGACACAGACTTTGTGTCCTCCTCCTTCACCGAGAGTCGCTGAGCTCGCTCCCAGCGCGCATGCATGGCGCCGGGAGCGGAGCTCATGACGGCGGTATGATATAATAAAACCTGCTTAAAACCACAGCATCGCTGCTTATTTTTTCATGCTGCCGCACTGGTGACCCCGAAGACGCACACGCTTTGTGCGACGCAGCCTTCTGGTCTGGACATCCACGCTGAACCGGCCAAGGGACACAAGACGTCTCCTCCCTCTTGCCGCCCCAACGCACCATGACCTGAAGGCAGAAAAGAACATGCTGCCAGTGAACGCTTCACTGGTGACCCCGAAGACGCACACGCTTTGTGCGACGCAACCTTCTGATCTGGACAGCTGCGCTGGTGACCCGTTCTTCATGATGAGATCTGCACGTCTGAGATCTGCTCATCCACGCTGGACCGGCCGCGCTCGCAGTTCCTCCACACGAGAGCGCAGGCACCTCGTCCCCTCTCCACGACGGCGTCCTCCATGGCTGGCGGAGAACGCAACACGTGGACCTGAATGCACCACGGCCGAGCAGTGCCAAAGATCGTCTATTCCCTCCCACCGCTCCAACGCATCTGCACGAGCCTGAGGGACAAAAGATTGTCTATTTCCTCCCACCGTTCCAACGCACCATGGCCAAGCTGCAGCCACAGCCCAAACCTGGATTTTATCGGCGCCATCTGCGCCGATCTCCACCAAGATTCTGCACCCTGACTCGCCACTCCAGTGGCCCACCCACGCACGGAACCCATGCACGGAACCCCCGCGCGCGCACCGGGGAGTTACGAGGACGGCACACCACGCACGGGACAATAACGGCTTCACTGACCGCCTTCCTTCTGCTGCACACTGGCCCTTCAGGCTTGCTTGTACACCTGAGGCCCGCAGCTTGCTCACTGGATTTTATGGTCTTAGCCACGGCACACAAGGGGAATTCAGCTGTCTGCGGTTCCCGAGGCTTTAGAGTTGCGCCTGCCTTAAAGTCAACACGCCAGTCCCTCTGCTTTTATTTTTTTTTTCTTACAGCCGCTCCTGCTTTTCTTCATGGCCACGAGAGGAGTCAGAGACAAATTTTTCTTCTTGTGATCTCCGCACGCGCAACGGGACAGCCCCTCGACGTCGCGGAGCAGCAAGCAATTTTTGCGCAGCTCGGACGATTTCACCGCCCCTGCCGGCACTTACTACCCCTCCCCTCCCTCCCCCTCTGCCTGCAGCGAGCTTCTCCCACAGCTTGCTCCCATAGATGGATTATCGAGGTCTCGGCCCCCTGCCGTGCCCTCTGGGGGGGGAGCATGTGGCGGGTTGATTCAACCCCCCCACAACACACAGGACAGTCAGCTCTCTTCTCTTGGTTTTTCCCGCTGCACTACAGCTACAACGGCGTACACTACAACGTTTATGGAAGGGGACGGGGTCAGTCCGATGAGCATGGAGTTACCACATGCTCAGCAGCAGCACCTCGGGCCGAGTAAAATTCTACTTCGAGTTATAGACTTGGTTCGGGTTTGGGGTGATGAACGTCCACAGCGAAGATGGGCCAAATGACAGCCAGCAAAACATCAAGCACGTCTGCGGATAGTGGCGAAGTTGGGAGTGGCATGCTTCTGGTTGTCCGACGGCTCGATGAGGCATGCCAACCAGCTGCAGCGTGTCCAGGAGGATGCTCCAGGTGGTGGGGCTAGATGGGAGTTGGTGATGGTGGTGTGGAATCCGTGCTCTGTTGTCCAGAAGATCAGCCATCGCTCCGGGGGTCTGCCGCCTCCAGGGGCGCGCCTGCTGAGGTGCTGCCCTGGGCCCCCCATGCTGATTCCATCTTTCCTACCCAAGTGACTGTCATGACGGTAGCAGTTTATTTATAAAGTGCTCCCCGCTGCTGTCTTCAGTGTAAGCACTGCTGGAAACATCAGGAAGAACCAGATTTTCCTTTCATGTAACAGACATTTACATTTTCATCTCAAGATAATGCTTGCAAAATTATTTTGTTGGTACACCAAGATTTGACCGAGTGGATGTCACTTCATTCATAGCCGGAGTGCGCCTACATTGAATTCAACAGCTCTTTTTTTGGTGTCATTACAGCAGGTGTGGCCTCAGTCTGTGGCCTCGGTCTCAGCCGTGAATCACAGGGCACGACTGTAGCTACCAACAAGAAAAAGCCCTGTGGTTGGCTGGTGAGTCTGGGGTCATGGTCAACGTGGATGTGGCCTTTTCAGTGTTCCTACAAAGAACAAGAAATAGACATAGTGCTGCTTTAAAAATTAATTCTTAGCAAACCTTAGGTTTCAAAATGCTGTTGCTAAAGGCCCTGTCACACCTTGGTGATTTAGGCAGCATTTGCCAAACATATAAAAATTGGTCTAAAACGCTAGCATATGTCGAAATTTTCACTTTTGGCATTATGCATTGCGTATCCATAACAAGTTTGACATATACATAACGTATTAGTAACTTATATAGAACGTTTCAATAGCTTGTAAACAATATACCAACGAATACTTAGTGTGTTGCTGGCATTCACAACTTATGTGCATTGATAGTCTAACTTATGCATACAACCAGAGTGGTGGCCTGGTGGTGGAGTATCCACCACACAGCTGGGAGGTTGTGGGTTCAAGCCCTGGCTGGGTCATACCAAAGATCATATAAAAATGGTCCTTCTCACCTTCTAGCTTGGTGCTCAGCATAACTGAATGGGGGAAGGAAAAATTCTTTGTGGCGGCCCCTCTGATTCTAGATTCGATTAACATTACAGATGGTAGAAATGTAATTTCGTTCTACTGTACATGATTGGCTTTATGGATTGAATGATAGTAAAGCTGGGTTCTTCTTATGCATCACACGGTAATGCCAAACTCTTGTCACCTCCTTATCCATGAATCCTATTTGTGGGTGACAGATCATCTCTGACCAAAGACCATTGCACGGCGGGGGGCGTGACCGACCTGGCAGAGCTGTCAAATCTGTCAGGTCAGTCACGCCTGAAAAAGCTGATGTGACACATCATGAACGTCAGATGACAGTTGTCACAATTTGGTTCAAATTGATTTGACTTGGTTCAAACTGATCAGAAAGCAGAGCAGGTGGATCAAATCAGCTCTTTATAAGTAATAATATCCTGTAGCTTGAAAGTGTTACAGTGTTGGCTCAAACAGTCCTCAACAGGTCCTGTTAATTTTTATATGAACAACCATGTGTGTTTAGCTCTATGTGTGTGTGTACTTGCATATGCACTGCAGGCAGCACCTGAGCTGATATATGTACGGGTTCCTCCTGTGAACCAATGCTGCAAATACACCATTATAGGGTAGCTGTAAGTTAGAAATCCATCCAGTAAGTTACACATACAGTGGTGTGAAAAAGTGTTTGCCCCTTCCTGATTTCTCATTTTTTTGTATGTTTGTCACACTTAAATGTTTCAGATCATCAAACAAATTTAAATATTAGACAAAGATAACAAGTAAACACAACATACAGTTTTTAAATGAAGGTGTTTATTATTAAGGGGGAAAAAAATCCAAACCTACATGGCCCTGTGTGAAAAAATGATTGCCCCCTAAACTTAATGACTGGTTGGACTACTCTTAGCAGCAACAACTGCAATCAAGCGTTTACGATAACTGGCAATGAGTCTTTTACAGCGCTGTGGAGGAATTTTGGTCCACTCGTCTTTGCAGAATTGTTGTAATTCAGCCACACTGGAGGGTTTTCAAGCATGAACCACCTTTTTAAGGTCATGCCAGAGCATCTCAATTGGATTCAGGTCAGGACTTTGACTAGGCCACTCCAAAGTCTTCATTTTGTTTTTCTTAAGCCATTCAGAGGTGGACTTGCTGGTGTGTTTTGGATCATTGTCCTGCTGCAGAACCCAAGTGTGCTTCAGCTTGAGGTCATGAACAGATGGCCAGACATTCTCCTTCAGGATTTTTTGGTAGACAGTAGAATCCATGGTTCCATTTACCACAGCAAGTTGTCCAGGTCCCGAAGCAGCAAAACAGCTCCAGACCATCACATTACCACCACCATATTTTACTGTTGGTATGATGTTCCTTTTCAGACATGCTGTGCTACTTTTACGCCAGATATAATGGGACACACACCTTCCAGAAAGTTCAACTTTTGTCTTGTCAGTCCACAGAGATGTTATATGGGGATTTTATGTTGATGTGCAGTGTGATGATGCTGCCTTCCTGTTGTGTCATCACACCACTCTATATTAAGGGGCATCCGCCATTAGGGCTTCCTCTTGCCCTAGGTGACTCCGCCATGGTGTGTTGTATGCTGTGTCTATAATAAAGCAGTGTTTAGGGTTACCTCTTTGTCAGCCTCCTTTACTACCAGGTTTGTAGACATAACATTTGGCGACTGAGGATTAAGGGATGGAGGCATGCGTTACACCACTCCGGCCTTTCCTGGAGCTTCCCAGCGAACCGCCAGTGCCATGGCCTCGCTAGTTGGAGGCCTTCCAGATGTATGTTGCAGCTCTGGACTTCGAGAAGCTAGATCAGGTGAGGGTGTAAGTGCTCCTTGTCCACAACCTGAGTATCGAAGGCCAGAGGATTCTGCAGACACTCGGCACGATGGACTCATACGAGGACGTTGTGGAGCTGCTAGCTAATCATTTCACCACACCGGACAGCGTGACGGTATGGAGAATTCGTTTTCGCCAGAGAATCAGTGAGCCAATTCATCACTACATCGCTTAACTTAGGCAACTAGCTAGCAAATGCCATTTTGGGCAGCTGGAAGATGAGATGGTGTGGGACCAGTTGGCTGAGCACACGTGCAATGCTGGACTATATGCTAAGTTGCTAAAGGTGCCTAATGACTTGACGTTAGCTAGGGCTGTCAAGCTAGCTCTCCAGCTGGAGGCTGCCGATAAGCTAGCTTCGGAGCTAAACTGGTGCCAGTCACAGAAGCTGTCAGACGCCCACGTCAGCGAATGTAGTGGACCTGGAGGACAAAGATAGCATGGATGAGGACTATAAGGCTAATGCAACGAGCCGAAGGTCTGCCCCAAGAGACCCCATTTGTGGGGGTTGTGGGTCCCCGACGTACCGTTTTAAAGCAAGAATGTGCACGGCAAGAGGGGAATGATGCAGCAAGTGTGGATGCTTGAATCATTTCACCAGGGTGTGCTGTTTATCAGCACCATGGAGCCCACCAAAGAAACCTGCCCGCCTGCCCACAACAACCATCCACTCGGTGAGTCCCATCACCAACGGGTATTCTTATTGTACGATGGAATTGGACGGTGTTGATTTACCATTATTGCTTGACACGGCGGCGGTGTGGTCGATGCTAAATTGGGCCACAGTGAAAAAGTTTTTCCTGTACCACAGGATTAGGAGTAACCCAGCGCCATTGTACGGCTATGGCGGTAACAGACTGTGCAATGGCGGGACTGTAGAGTTGACTATTCGCTACAAGTCTGAAGCGGTGCACAACTTCACTTTTCAAGTGGCGGCACATGGAGATAACATCATGGGGTGTGATCTGTTCTACAGACTGGGTTTTGCCATCAGAGACAGTGCTGGGAACGAATGGTCTGGATGTGGTTGCTGGGGCTCGCTGGCTCCGGTGACTGACGACGCTGTGGTTTGGGACGAAGCGCTGGCGGACAGTCCTGGCATTAAGTCGCCCAGTCCCTGCTCAGTGTCGGAGCGGGACAACTTCAGTGCCTGTGCTCGGCAAGAGGTAGTAGGGGTTGCTGAGCAGGAGGGTGGAGCACCCGTTCCGACGAGCAACACCAGAGAGGCACTGGACACCTTCAGTACTCACATTGGGTCTTGGACAAAGATGGGTGAGGGGTCTGCTGCAATGACGGTGACCACTGCATCACTATTGGATGACAGCGGGGCAAAACCACATGGGAGCATGGTGTTACCGCATGCTCAGCAGCACATCAGGCTGAGTAAGGTACCACTCCAGGTCATGGACCGGGTTTGGGTTTGGGATGACGAAAGACCTAGGTGACATTCAGTTGGACCAGCTGGCGAAACATCGGGCACCACTGAGGATTGTGGGGAAGTTGGGAGCGGCGTGTTTCCGGCTGGTGGACGGCTTGATTAGGCATACTAACCAGCTGCGGCATGTCCAGGTTGACGCTCCGGGTGGCGAGTCTGGGCAGGAGTCAGACAAGGTGGTTTGGGATCCGGGCTCCCGTGTTTTAAAGATCGGTCCTCGCCCCGGGGGCCTGCCACCTCCAGGGGCGCATCTGCTGCAGGGCTGCCGCAGGGTCCCCCCGCCTGACCCACCATTTTCATGGAGGCCTGTGTGCAAAAGACTCAAAACTATTTAGCTGCTTGTTTAGTTAGGAGCATGGCTGTTTGGGTTCAGGTGGCAGAATAATCCACCTTGCCGTGCGGGCTGCATGGTAGTCGACCCACCGGTTCTAGTTATGTTTTGGTGTTTTATGTTGTTTTTTTTTATCTGCTTTCATTTTATGTGTGCTTTGTGTTGTGATTCCAAGGTTGTCATAGCTAGGAGTGGTGCTGGGGATAAGCTCCCAGTGCTCAAAAATGCTCCTGATGGCGTGCGTCTTAAATAGCCTCTGACAACCAAGTTCAACTCCTGGTCTGCTCGTGTGGCTTAGCTTCTAAGCATGGCGGAACTGCTTCTACTGACAGGAGAAGGGGCGAAGGTGAGTCTCTGGCACCTTTAAACCAGATGCTTCGGGTAGATGGGGCTTGACAACCTGGGACCATCTAGAGGAAGGAAAACCCTGATTTCAAACCTCTGCAGCCTTGCGGCATACCAGGTCATGGGAAAGCTTCGGGAGTCAACCCTGAGGTAAAATCCAAAGTCAGAGCCCCTAAAGCAGTCTGTTGTTGATTTAAATTTTGGTCTGGCAGCTCCTGCAATGGCGCTGGTGCCAAACTGTAACAGCCTTGCTGTTCCTTTGAATCCATCAGCAACGTGGAGAGGGGGGACATGCTACATGGACAACAGCCTGTCCTCCATATCACATTGCCCAGGCTAGCATCCAGCAACACTCACCAACACAAACTCACACCCTACACCTTGGAGAGGTCACTTCTGCTTCGCTTGCAGCATCAACAAACCACGGGGAACAACAGTTACCGGGTTATAAGTCACTGCTCAATTGGCGTAGAGCTTGGCGCCAGGGGTTGTTCCCGATGGTGGGAGGGATCCTTGGATCTCACTGGACAACTACGCCTCAAGCTGGGCAGCCCCCAGCCAGTAAGGTGTTGTCCCACCACAGTCTGCAATCCTCACTGGGTGCATAGGGATTAGGAAACGTCCAAACAGCAGACTGTAATTGTCACACCAGGAAACAAAACAAAACAACGAAAGAAACCAGCTTTGTAACTGGGATATTGGAACGTTCGGACAATGATGACCAGTCTTTCTGAAAACCTTCAGGACATCAGTGACTCCAGGAAAACAGCTGTCATAAATGATGAGCTCAGGAGGCTGCATGTGGACATTGCCACCCTTCAGGAAACACGCCTTGCTGACTCAGGCGTGCTGAAGGAGAAGGACTACATATTCTACTGGCAGGGAAAAGGCTCTGACAAGCCAAGGGAGCATGGAGTCGGCTTTGCAGTGAGGAACAACCTGCTGAATATGATAGAACCAGGCAACAACGGCACACAGCGTCTCCTCACGTTTCACCTCAACACCACTGAAGGCCCAGTCACCCTTGTTAGCGGGTATGCCCCGACACTGTTTTCCACACCGGGCACAAAGAATGAGTTTTACGAGAAGCTCGCATCAATCGTTGCAAGCATCCCCAGCAAGGAGCAACTTGTGCTCCTGGGTGACTTCAATGCCAGAGTGGGTGCAGATCATGACTCGCGGCCCTCTTGCCTTGGACAGTTGTGGGCAAAATGAATGAGAACGGCCAACGACTGCTTGAGCTTTGCAGTTACCATGAATTGTGCATCGTCAACTCCTACTTCTGGACCAAGCCTCAGCACAAGGTCTCTTGGAGACACCCACACTCAAAGCACTGGCATCAGCTAGATCTTATCCTGGTCAGGCGTGCAGCCATCAAGAACATCCTCCACACACGTTCTTACCACAGTGCGGACTGTGACACAGATCACTCCCTGGTCTGCTGCAAGATCAGGCTACAACCAAAGAGAATCCACTGCTCAAAGAAACAAGGGAACCCCTGCATTGATGTCAGCAAGATGTCTCAACCAAACCTTGTGGAAAAGTTTGCAGAGACCTTTGAGAAGGAAATGCAAACCTCACAGCTTAGAGACTCTGCCACAGAGAAGTGGGAAGTACTGTGGGACACCATGCACCGCACTGCCTTGTCTACCTTTGGGAAAAAGTCCTCCAAGTCTCACGACTGGTTTGAGGCCAAGTCCACAGAGATTACGCCCATCATCGAAGCCAAGCGCGCTGCCCTCACTCTGTATAAGTGGTCACCCAGTGAGAAGAGCCTGCAGGTTCTCAGGGCTGCCAGGAGCAATTCTCAGCAGACTGCCAGGTGTTGCGCCAACAAATACTGGACAGAGCTCAGTGAAGACATCCAGACAGCTGCTGCTACAGGCTACAGGCGACATTAGCGGGATGTACGATGGCATCAAGAAGGTGCTTGGACCAGTCCAGAGCAAGACAGCTCCCCTCAAATCTTCCATTGGGGAGGTAATTACAACAAGGGCCAACAGATGGAGAGATGGGTGAAACACTACTCCGACCTCTACTCCAGACAGAGCACAGTGTCCCCCACAGCTCTTGACACCATTGAGTGTATGCCAATCATAGAGTAGCTGGATGTAGAGCCAACCATAGAGGAACTCAGGAAGGCCATCGACAGCTTGGCCTTAGGCAAAGCCCCAGGCAACGATGGGATTCCCCCAGACCTGATCAAACACTGCAAGACTACCCTCCTGCTCCTATTGCATGAAGTCCACTGTCAATGCTGGCAAGAAGGGGCTGTAGCACAGGACATGAGGGATGCCAAGATCATCACCCCCTATAAGAACAAGGGTAAAAGAAGTGACTGCAACAACTACAGAAGCATCTCTTTACTCAGCATCATCAGCAAAGTCTTTGCTCAGGTCATTTTGATCTGCCTGCAGAAGCTGGCAGAACATGTCTTCCCAGATTCGCAGTGTGGCTTTCGTGCCAAGAAATCAACGGTAGACATGGTCTTCTCCCTCTGCCAACTCCAGGAGAAGTGCAGAGAGCAGCAGATGCCCCTGTACGTCGCCTTCATAGAGCTCATCAAGGTGTTCTACCTCATCAGCAGAGACGGCCTGTTCAAGATTCTCCCAAAGATAGGCTGCCCAACAAAGCTGCAGAGCATGATCGAGTCTTTTCAATGAGCCATGAAGGTGACTGTGCAGTTCAATGGGAGTTCCTCCAACCCCTTCACCATCTGCAGTGGCGTCAAACAAGGCTGCATCCTTACTCCCACACTCTTTGGGATATTCTTCACCATTCTCCTAAAGCATGCCTTTGGCACTGCAACTGAAGGAATTTACCTACTCACCAGGTCAGATGGCAGGCTGTTCAACCTTGCACACCTCAGAGCTAAGATGAAGGTTCGCAAAACACCCATCAGAGACATGCTGTTTGCTGACAATGCAGCAATTGCAACACACCCAACAGGAGCTGCAGACACTGATGGACCACTCCTCACAGGCCTGCAAGGATTTTGGACTCATCATTAGCCTGAAATAGACCAGTGTCCTGGGACAAGACACTGAATCACCACCTGCCATCACCATTGATGACTATGTGTCATGAATTCCTGCCTTTTTGAGGCAGGAGAGACTGAAACCCAAATGCAGGAGAGTGTTGTGTGTATTTTTTTGAACAGAACAAGAAATAAACAGTCCAAAAAACAAACAAACAAACAAGCGTACATTTGCAATGAGGAATCACTGGGATTATATGCCGGATGCCCCTCAGCTCCAGGTGAGCACATATACAGGGAAACCCCAGGTGCTGCAGACGTAACTGACAGCAGAGGGAAAAACAAATGAGAGATGCCCAAAGCGCGTCCAGATGTAACTGGCATGCGGGGAAACAAACAGTACTCACTGAGCCGGGGACAGGGCAGTCTGTGACGATAATCCCAGAAAAAACAACACTGAAGGAAAATGCAGATGGCAAGCAATAATAATCCGGCAACAAGCAGTGGGGAGACAGAGCTTAAATAATACATGACATTTTTTTTTTTAATGGCGCCGGAAGCAGGGCGGCCGTACCAGCAGCAACTCTCTCTTGTCTTTGTGTTTCTATCTGCTTATTCCTGTATATGGTGTGTCTCTTATTAACCAGGACTCTGTAGGAATACTCGGATTAAGACTGGACCAACTTTTTCTCTATTTTAGCCAGGTCTTTCTCTAGTTTTTCTTTTCTTTTCTCTTCCTCGGGCAATGGAGATCAACAGAGGTGGGGGCGGACGCATTGCTTACACACGCGAACAGCTGATTGCGCTGAGGAGGCCGGCACCTGGAGTACTGCGGCCAGCAGTGAGGCCCCTCATCTCAGTTGAGCTGAAAAGGAGATGCTGTGGGTGAAGGGCTGGAGCGAAGGTGAGGAGGAGGAGGAGGAAGCATAAGCCGGCTGTACCGATGGTTTTCACTGGGAACGTGCGATCGCTGGGAAATAAAACAGATGAGCTTACAGCGCTGGTCAGGACACAAAAGGAATATCGTGAGTGTAGTATCATGTGTTTTACGGAGACGTGGTTACGCTCACAGATCCTGGATGTAAACGTAGCGACACCTGGCTTCAAGACTATACGGGGGGTCAGAGACGTGATAACAGCAGGAAAAAGAGAGGAGGAGGATTGGCATTTCTTGTTAATGAACGGTGGTGTCATCCCGGACATATTCATGTGAAGGAAAAGTGCTGCAGCCCAGACACTGAACTGCTGGCTGTGAGTATGAGACCTTATTATATGCCGCAAGAAATGAAGTGTGCCTTAATTATTATCGTCTATGTCCCTGTGATGTCGACGGTGGCCTGTGACATCATCAGCTCCACTGCGGCCACATTACTGAAGAAGCACCCAGATACATTTATGGCCCTCACGGGTGATTTTAACCATGTCTCAGTGGGAAAAACACTACCAGACTTTCACCAGTTTGTTGACTGTCCCACCAGAGAGAACAAAACACTGGATTTACTGTATGCCAATGTCAGAGATGCATACTGTATAGTGCCACAGCTCTACCCCCCATTGGCAAATCAGATCACTGCATGGTCATGTTAACACCCAAGTACGTCCCCCTTGTGCCTGCTTATACACGGACTGTGAGGAGGTGGACACAGGAGGTTGCTGATGCACTGCAGGACTGCTTCGAGATGACAGACTGGAGCGTACTCTGTGAACCACATGGGGTGGACACATGGGGTGGACACATGGGGTGGACATAGACAATATGACTGACTGCATCACAGAACACATCAGATTCTGTGAAGATATGGCCATGCCAGCTCAGACTGTACACTGCTTCTCCAACAACAGACCATGGGTCACGAGCTACCTGAAAGCACTTCTGAACAAAAAGAAGAGAGCTTTTAGGTCTGGAGACAAGGAGAAGCTGAGAGGAGTGCAGCATGAGCTGAGAGAGATGCTGAGGAGGTGCAAGGACAATTATAGGAAGAAGTTGGAAGAGAAACTCAGGCAAAACAACACTAAAGATGTGTTGGAGGGAATGAAACAAATAACTGGGTGCAAGGGGAGAGTTGGGCAGCCATCTGGGAGCCAGGAGAGAGCTGAGGAACTGAATCTGTTTTTTAATAGGTTCAACTCACAGTATGTCACCCCAGCAACACAACCAGACCCCCACACACCCCTCCTCACCCACCCTCCTGTGCAGAACCTCTCTCCATCTTCCCTCTTCTCCTCCTCAGGGGGCACCAGGACCCTCCCTCACTTCACGGTGACTACAGACCAGGTGGAGAAACAGCTAGAGAGACTCCATCAGCGGAAGGCGGCGGGCCCTGATGGCATCTCCACCAGGACCCTCAGACCTGTGCCAACCAGCTAGCTCCAGTACTGAAACATCTGTACAACCTGAGCCTGAGTCTGGAGAGAGTACCAGTGCTGTGGAAGACATCCTGCTTGGTTCCTGTCCCCAAGAAGTCATCTCCATCGGACTTGAACGACTATCGACCAGTTGCCCTCGCATCTCATGTGATGAAGGTCCTGGAGAGACGGGTCTTAGCCCACCTGAGGCCGCAGGTGAAGACGTGGCTGGACCCTCTGCAGTTTGCATATTGGCCCCATTTAGGAGTTGAAGATGCTGTCATCTACCTGCTGCAACGAGTCCATCTGCACCTGGATGGTGGAGGAGACACTGTGAGAATCACTTTTTTTGATTTCTCCAGTGCCTTTAACACCATCCAGCCACTGCTGCTGGGTGAGAAGCTGCAGATGATGGAGGTTGACAGCTCTGTTGTCTCCTGGATTACTGACTACCTGACAGGCAGGCCACAGTTTGTCTGGCTGGGCAATGTCTTGTCTGGCGTGGTGGCTAGTGACATGGGACCTCCACAGGGGACTGTGCTCTCTACTTTTCTCTTTACCTTATACACCACTGACTTTCAATACAACACTGAGTCATGCCACCTGCAGAAATTCTCTGATGACTCAGCTGTTGTGGGGTGTATAAGAGGAGGAGAGGAGGGGGAGTACAGGGCACTGGTAGACAGATTTGTGGAGTGGACGGAGCAGAATCACCTGAGGTTGAATGTCAGCAAGACCAGAGAGATGGTGATTGACTTCAGGAAGAGGAAGACGCCTTCTCAGCCACTGCAGATTAGGGGGGAGGATGTGGGAGTGGTTGAGGATGACAAATATCTGGGTGTCAGGATCAGCAGCGGGTTGGACTGGAGATCCAACACTGATGCTGTGCACAAGAAGGGGATGAGCAGACTCTACTTCCTGAGGAAGCTGAGATCCTTCAACGTGTGCAGCAGGATGCTGGAGCTTTTCTATCAGACCATTGTTGCCAGTGCCATCTTCTTTGCTGCTATCTGCTGGGGCAGCAGTATCAGGGCCAGAGACACCAACAGACTTGACAAGATTATCAAGAGGGCTGGCTCTGTAACTGGTCTCAGACAGGAGACCTTTGAGACAGTGGTGGAGAGGAGAACACTAAATAAACATGGACAATCCTGATCACCCCCTCCACCACACACTAGACAGACGGTGAAGCACTTTCTCCAGTAGACTACTACAGCTTCGCTGTTGAACGGCCAGGTACAGGAAATCTTTCCTGCCACATGCAGTTTCACTGTACAATAACTCACTATGATGTTGTATTCTGGTCATAGCTATGCTGCCACACTGCACCTTACAGACTAACTGGTACCTCACATTTCACTCTGCTCCTGATAGTCCTTCTTCGTGCAATGGGATGATTCATGTGTTTAAACGGGTCATCATATATTAACTTATGATGTATATAGGTTTTATAGTCTTGTTAGTTTTACTTTCCACGGGTAATCCCTTTGTCTGTCATGTGTGTGTTTCTGTTGTTTGGTTGTCTACTGTCATGCTGCTGTTACACTGTAATTTCCCAGTTTGGGATCAATAAAGTACATCTATCTATCTATCTATCTATCTATCTATCTATCTATCTGATAGAAAAATCCCATATTATCTACATTATAATAATAATAATAATAATAATAATAATAATAATAATAATAATAATTATTATTATTATTATTATTATTAATAATGTATTATTATTCTTGAGAAGTATCATGCCTTTCATTTGCCATGTTTAATGTTTATACGTGCATTCCATGTAAGATAAGTTCATATATTCTTGGCATGTTTCTGTGAGCAATTGTTGGCCTTCAGAGAATTCAGACTGATCAGTACATGCGTAAAGGATGATCTAAGCTACATTGATAACCTCTTATGACATGCCCTGTTCCTAGGAATGCACAGGAACTGCTAGCTTGTGTGATTAGTTTTATGGACACTCTTCTGAATGTCTGTGCTTCATTTGCATCACCCCGGATAAGCTCTGCTTATTAGGACTCTCTCTCTGTCTCTCTCCCTTCCTCCTCTCATCCTCCTCCTCCCCCTCCTTTTTGTTGCCTATATATCTAACCTAAAGAATGCACCCTTTAGAGATTCTAGGTGTGTGCTGAAGGCCATGCTTTATAATCTCTCCCCCAAAATGGCCATTGGGGTGACTCACTCTTATTTTTATAAATAAATGTACATAAATCCAATTTTCCGCCTGATCTTTGAATAATTTAAAACTAATGAAAATTATTCTAACATTTTGGCGCTCCGAACAGCGGCTCCACATATTGCCATCTTTCCAACACCTCTGCCCAATTTCAGCAAGTGCACAGCTGATAAAAGACCTTCCCAGGCTGAGTACAAGGCTCAGTGTTACTGCAGTGAAGGCATTTCAAACCGGGGCGCTGGAACTGACTGGGTGACGGATCTGAGAATCCTACAGGCAGCTTGGATGTAAGTACATTGGTTGTTGAGTTTATGGACATTGGGTTTGAGACCCAGTGAGATGTTATAAGGATTGCCTGGACCGTTTTGACACTGCTAAGCCTGTTTAAGTTCCTCATTGCAACCTAATCGCTGATTTTTCTGCCATGGTGAGCTCTATTGCAAGACTCCGGGGGAGGAAATCTGACATTTCCCCCGCCACGGTGAGCGTTATTGCAAGATACTGGGAGAGAAAGATTTGTTGCTCTCAGAACTTATGTCAGTAAGTTTCTTCAGGTGTCCATCATGCTCATCAAACCAATCTTGATGTTTCCTGTCAGGGTAGCCTAATACATCACTTGCAGACTGATACACTGTATCCTTCAGTGTTGCCCATTTCTCTTCTATGTCATTCTTTGAGTTGTTGATGTCCCAGTCTTTCAAGTTTTCATCCATTTCCTGTGTAAGTTCTTCCTGCCTCTTTTGGCCTTTCAGTGCACTAGTGTTTAGCTTCTGTGGTGGCTTCACATCCGTCCTGCAGTGCTGTTTTCATCTGCAAATCCTTAATCTAGATCTCAGCATAACATGATCAGTACCACAGTCCGCGCCTCTCATTGCTCTGGTGTCCAATACATCCCTTATGTCTCTCTGCCTGACTATGATGTAATCTAATAAGTGCCAGTGCTTGGATCTTGGGTGCATCCATGTCTTCTTGTGTGTGTCCCTGTGCTTAAATAGAGTGTTGGTTATCACAAGGTTGTACTCTGAACATAGTGCAAGTAGAAGTTCTCCATTAGCATTGCACTTGCCTATTTAATGACTGCCTAGCACTCCTTTCCATTTCTCAGTGTCCGAACCAACTTTGGCATTAAAATCTCCAACGAGTATCAGCCTGTCATCAGTCGGTACATGCCTGATAGTCTCACGTAAATCACTGTAGAACTCTTCCTTCACCTCCTCTGTGTTGGTCATTGTTGGGGCATATACACTGATGAATGTGGCATACATCTTCCGCTGTAGTGGGAGTCTCATAGTCATTATCCTGTCATTGATTGGCACCGGTTCCTTATCAAGCATTGCTGCTATCTCCTTTCTAACTGCAAAGCCCACTCCTGCTGCTCTCCTTTCTTGAGTTGATCTCCCACTCCAAAAGAAGATGTACCCATGGTCTTCCAAGCTGTCATATCCAGGCAATCTTGTTTCACTAAGTGCAGCTATGTCTACATTGTGCCTGTTCATTTCCAAGGCCACAAGCGCGGTCTGTCTTTCTGGGCACTGTGATGTTGTTCTGTCCAACAGAGTGCATACATTCCATTCTGCTACACACAAGGCTGCTGTTTTCCTCTTCTTTTGTTTTCCTGCTCCTAGCTTACTTTTCGCTGCCTGTCGGAGTGTGAACAGATCAGCGCGGACCTTGTAAGCCCGGACGATGTCTGAGCTGGTATGAGTTGCTTTCTGATTGACCATTTCATGAAACTGCTTGCAAAGTATTTGAGAACTGCTAGCTCTTGCTGGACTAGCAGCACATTCTTGGCAGAAAAAGGTATTATCAGTGGCAAGGGCAAGCCAAGACAAATTGACTCCAGTATCTGTTGGAGTGACTGACCAGATGAGAGGTTTGTTTATCTCTGCTCTTTGTGTAGTGCATGTCACAATGCACCGACTGGCACAGTCCACCACAGATCTTGCGACAGATGTGTTTATCTAACTAACTAACTAACTAACTAACCTGCACTTATATAGCGCTTTTCTAGTCAGGATGTCCAGTCTCACCCTGTGTAACTGGGAGTGGTCCACCACAGACCTCTGGCAGATATTGTTTTTAGTTCTGCCAGGATGCCCTGTTTCACCCTCCACGCCCTTGGAAGGGCGGGGATGCTGGTTGAGTTGCCGACGGCCCGACCCATGAGACAGATAGTACCGGTTTTCATGGTTATCCGGTAGCAAACAAGCCAATGCCTGACCTGACCAAAAAAAAAAAAAAAAAAAAAGGGATGTAAGTTTCAGTTAAAAGCTGCCAATTTCTGGCCAAAAATAAGTGGAATTTTACGGGTAAGAAGCTGCAGCTTTAGCAAAAAGACAAAAAAGGTGTAAATTTCCGACTGTTTACAACCTAAAACGCTGCAGATATAAGATTTGATTAAAATACTACAAGTTTAAGCTTTTTTTTTTTAAACTGCAAATTCAAGAGTAAGAAGAGTTCTAAATTCATGAGGATAAAGCTGCAAAATGATGAATAATAAAAAGCTGCAAATTTTCAGGTAAGAAGCTACACATTTCTGAGTAAAATGGCTCTAACTCTTGTCGCGTCATCACACCACCCTATATTAAGGGGCGTCCACCATTAGGGCTTCTCTTGCCCTGGATGACTCCGCCACGGTGTGTTGTATGCTGTGTGCTCTCTTCTATAATAAAGCAGTGTTCAGTGTTACCTCTTTGTCATCCTCCTTTTCTACCAGGTTTGTGGACATAACAAGAGTACTTTCCCAAATGTCTTGGGGATCATCAAGATGTTTTCTGGTAAAACTGAGACGAGCCTTTATGTTCTTTTTGCTAAGCAGTGGTTTTCGTCTTGGAACCCTTTCACGTAGGCCATTTTTGCCTAGTTTCTTTCTTTTGGTGGAGTCATGAACACTGACCTTAACTGAGGCAAGTGAGGCCTGTAGTTCTTTGGATGTTGTTGTGAGATCTTTTGTGACCTCTTGAATGAGTCGTCGCTGCATTCTTGGGGTAATTTTGGTTGGCCGGCCACTCCTGGGCAGGTTCACCACTGTTCCATATTTTTGCCATTTGTGGATAATAGCTCTCACTGTGGTTAGCTGGAGTCCCAAAGCTTTAGAAATGACTTCATAACCTTTTCCAGACTGATAGATCTCAATTACTTTGTTTCTCATTTGTTCCTGAATTTCTTTGGATCACAGCATGATGCCTAGCTTTTGAGGATCTTTTGCTCTACTTCACTTTGTCAGGCAGGTCCGTGGCAGTAATCAGGCCTGGGTGTAGCTAGAGAAATTGAACTCAGCTTTCCAAAGATGTGATAAACCACAGTTAATTTATGTCTTAACGGGGGGGGGGGCACTTTTTCACACAAGGCCATGTAGGTTTGGATTTTTTTTTTTAACCTTTAATAATAAACACCTTAATTTAAAAACTGCATTTTGTGTTTACTTGTGCTATCTTTTTCTAATACAGTGGTACCTCTACTTACAAAATTAATTGGTTCTGGAAGTAGTTTCGTAACCTGAAAATTCCGTAAGTAGAGACGCGTTTTCCATGTAAATGCCCTAATCCGTTCCAAGCCCCCCAAAATTCGGACATAAATTTTTTATAAATCATAAAAATGCATCAAAACATGTAACAAATACATGTTACAATTAGATTACTGCACAATAAACATAAAATGAGAGTTGTACGTAATGTAAAAACAAAGAATAAAAATTATGTTCATTTACCTTTTAACTGCTATTGTCGTCACCTTTTGCCTTCTTTGGTTCATGTTCTCTCTCAGCAGTGGTTTTTGCCTGACGTTTTGTAAAGAACCGATCCAAGGACGTTTGCTTTTGTTGGCTTTTAACAATCCTTCGAAAATGTGCAAGGCAAACATCATCATAGTGAGCGATAGCCCGACTAGTGAACACTTTTTCTGGGTGATTCTTTTCAACAAATTCCGAAACTTCATGGAATTTTCCTAAAATGTCTTTTATTCGGGCTGATGGAATAATGGCTGCCTCCTCCTCCTCCTCGTCCTCTCTGAACTACTCCTGCACTGCCGTGTGTTGCATCGCCTCCAACTCCTTCAGCTCCTTCGTCGAAAGCTCCTCGTTGTGCTCCTGAATCAACTTGTTGATGTCCTCGTCATTCACCTCAAGACCCATGCCCTTTCCCAGCGAAAATTCCATAGTGAATAAAAGTTAATACACACACGTAAAACTGTCCGAACACTTCGTGGCCAATGGGATGCCAGGAAGATGCTAGGCGATAGCCAATGGCAGAGCAGCTACAAGTATGTTTACGTTCGGTAAACTCTGGGAGCTGCGAGTAGCAGCGCGTACTGTATTTTTGCCTTTCGTATCCTGAAATTTCTTTCGTAACAAGAGGCAATATTTTCCCGTTGAGGCGTGTCGTAACCTGAAAATTCCGTATGTAGAGACGTTCGTAAGTAGAGGTACCACTGTATTTAAATTTGTTTGATGATCTGAAAATTTAAGTGTGACAAACATACAAAAAAATGAGAAATCAGGAAGGGGAAAATACTTTTTCACACCACTGTAGGTTCAAAGAGCATTATTTATATGTTAGAAATAAGTTTTGGGTACGCTAGACATTCATCTTGACGTATTTCGACTTATGAGTAACTTATGAGTTGCTTACAATTAACATATGTCAACAAAAGTACAACTTATCTACAACTTATGCCCCGCTTATCCGGGACGTTTTAGTCAAATGCTGGATATGTTGGAAAATTTTCAGCATGCTGAAAATTTTCAGAGGAGCTCGCCGCACAACAACATATACCAGCGTGCTTCAGCGTACTTTAGTGTGCTTCAGCGCAGAACATCCCCCCCTGGGGGGGGATGCAAGTCCTCAACTTTTTCAAATTAATAAAATAAAATTCCAAATAGGCAGAGGCGCTGTGCCTGCAGACAAGACAGACAAATACTTACAACCCCGGGCCCGTAGGGGGCCTACGAGGGCTGACCAACTTTGAATCACTTCTTCAGCAGTTAGCTTGGTGTGGCACCAAAAAAAAAAAAAAAGCTTGGTGTGGACCCTACACCAATGGTGGAGCTAGGGGGGAGGCAGGGGTAGCTGTTGTGTTGGGTTTTGGGGGACCTTTTATTGTGTGACACTGGTGGTGGCTCCACCCTTCTGGTTCCGCTGCCTCCCGGGGTATAAGAGGGCTGTGAGGGAGAGGGGCAGTCTCTTGGCCTCCTCTCCGCCTGACGGATGCACATGTATAGTGAGAGTGTCACTAATAAACCTGTGTCCAGTTCAACACTCTGTCTTGTCCTTTGCTCTTATCACTGACATAACATTTGGCAACGAGAATAAAAGGTATAGACGCAGGTGTCACGTCAATTTGGCCATTTTTGGAGCTTGCCAGTGTCAAGGATGGCCCTCACGAGCCATCAATAAGACGCCACATATCAACCGGTGAGCTTGCACAGTTTATTAAGGAAAGGATGAATGACAAAATAACAAGCCACGGGGGGCTAAAACACACTATAACGGTAACTCAGTCTATGACGAGGAAGAACAGATTCATAATGAAACACACTTAACGATAACAGATGAAGGGTTGTAAACGTCTGACCAGAGGATTGCTCGATGATGTCAGACGAGGGGTTGTCCGACGAGACTGCAGCCGCTCAGCCCTCAGCTGATCCCTTAAATAGGGCTCAGGATGGGACAGCTGATGGCAATCGCTAATGCGGCTTAGCTGTCAGAGAGCTCCGCTCTGACAGCCAGAAGCCCCTCCGAGCGCTGTCATAATAAGAGCTCGGAGAGCCATCGGGGACACACACACATCAGCTGGGCGGAAAATACTGCATGGCCCGAGCGCGGACGAAATCGGCGCTCGAACCACAACAGTACTCCCCCCCGAGGCAGCGAACTCCGGACGCCATATGACACCCAAGCCCCCCCACCCCCCACCCTACCCCACCCAGGGTGGGAGGATGGGGGGAAAGGCCTGGAGGGTGAGAACCAGAAAAGACAAAAAAAACAAAACAAAAAAACACCAAGACGATGACACGGGAAAACATAGGGAACAAACACGAAGCAATTACAGAGTATGGTAGGGAAAAAAAACACAATACTCCATAAAGCATGGATGGTACATAGACAGGACAAAAAATGCAAATAACAGAAGGAGGCCTATAACTAAAATACACAGGCCCATGAGACACAATGTGGCAGACACAAATCATCCCTCAGACAGGGGAGGGGAGAAGAAAAAAAAGCACGCTAAACAGCAGAGAATACACAGGTCCAAATAGAGCAAATGACAATACACCCAAGTGACCTTAATATTTAATGGAAATAAGAAACACAGGGATGACGGCAGGCAGAGTCCAATGAGACAGAAGCAGTTCTGGTGGTCTCCCTGCGTCCAATGTCCAGATAACTGGCCGGGGGAAAAGGAAGCGTTCGGGCGGCCTACCCCAGTCCCAGGCCCAGAGAAACAGGAAGCAGCCAGTCTAGTTGGTCAGGTGGCCGACCCAGAATGCCAAATGGGCGAGGCAGTCCTCCAGGCAGCCGACCCGCATCGCTCAGCCACCAGGACCGCAGGGGAGAAAACGACAACGGCTTCCCTGTAGGGGGGGATGGCGAGGGAGAGCCGAGCCGAACATGAGGAACCCCAACGGCACCCGGCGGAGAAGGCTTGGGGGAATGATGAGGGACCAGTCTGGCATTGCTCAGCGGAGGATCTGCAGGTCCACCTCCGAACGTCACCAGAATAGTCGCTGTCCTCACGATGGCCCCCGAACGGATCGCGGCTGCACCCATGATGGACCCCGACTGGGTCACGGCTGCACCCACGATGGACCCCGAATGGGTAGGAACAGTTCCATGGACGACCTCCAACCCCGAACCCGGAACCTTCAGTGCTGAAACCAGGACCGACTCATCACCGGCGACCCTGGGAGAAGGCTCAGGAGAGGGAACAGAACCGGAGTCAGGATCACCAGTAGCGACAGAACCCGGCGAGACAAGTTTGGATGCAGCGGATGGCTGCACCCACCTCGTCTCCCCAAGAGACAGGCAAAAATGCTCCAAAGAAGAAAGAAGGAAGACAAAGTAGAGCACTTGCCTGATCTCGAGTTCTGTCGCTGTCCAGGACTTCGGCAATCCGGGCTTAGGATGAAGAAGGACGTCCTCTGGCTCCCACTCGGCTACGGCGGGCTCCGCAGCCGGCATGATGTTTTCCATAGTCTGAGGACCCTCCAACGCTGATGTCCATGCCGACGACCCGCACGGCGTGGTGGCAGGGGATCCTCGACCTGCTGGATCAAACCGCTCATTGATGGAGACCCGGGGATGTTTCGTCGTCGGTGCAGGCTCCACAGTGCAGTCCACTCTCCTCCTCTGCCCGTGACGTGGCTGCGGGGCTGGAACCAGGCTCTCCAGGACCGCAGGCCCCCTCCTTGTCCGGCGACGTAGGCCTGGCGTCATGGAACGCTCAGCGGAGGGAGACACAGAGGCAGCAGGTTCAATGTCAGAGGCTACAGCAGGTGGTGGGAGCTCGGGGGACTGCGAACCCCGAACTCCACCCCCAGCAGTCGGACAAGGCAAATCACAACAACGAGGAGAAGAATGAAATTGCACTTGCCTGTTCCCCGGAGGGCTGATGGTGCCTGCTGTAGCAGGTGGAGTTCTTCCCTTTCCCCTCCCGATGGTGACGGCAGGCCCCTCAGGAAGGCGAGGAGGAGCGGCTCACGATGGATTGCAGACGGGCCTCGCCGAAGCAGGACTCATGGCACTCACAGCAGCCGGGGATGACGTCGAGGAGGAGAGGGTGACAGCCGAGGCGATCTGGGCATGAGGTGCTGATGGGACAGCAGGGACGGATGACCTGGGGGGAGCGGCTGCGGAAATTCCCTCCTGATGTGATGCTGAAGAAGCAGCTGACTGGGAGGCTGAGTCCCTCCAATGATCCGGAACTGGATCTGGACAGGATTCTCACTGAGGCTTATTTGGGGCATGGCGATGACGTCTACTGGCTGATGGTGAGACGATAGGACCAGGAACACATAGCACCTGGGCTGGATGGGTGACAGGAGCTGAGTCCCGAGGCGAGGAGTGGGGATGCCTCTCCGTCGGCCTCCTGCCGGGGTTCCCCTCCAGTCCGTGGATCTCCACCCTCGTCGGGGACGCCGTACTCAGGGGAGAAGGAAAGGGTTCCTTGGCCTCCTTTTCGATCAGTTCACGTTGTGCCACAATCCATGTCACCCTCTCCTTTCCTTCCAGAAAGGAGGTAAGGTGATATTTTACTAAAGACCTCTGGGCGAGAAACAGTTAGCTGTGTGCCGCATGGGTGGGCATGAGGAGACGGGCCTCATGAGGGCCATGCTTGAGGGCGGACATACTTATACCAACAAGCCCTAGCGAAGGGAAAAAAAACTCCAGGCCACGGCAAACTCATGGTGACAGGCGTCTCAGTCTGGCGGCAGTCTACTGTCAGGGATGGCCCTCACGAGCCATCAATAAGATGCCACATATCAACCGGTGAGTTTGCACAGTTCATTAAGGGAAAGGATGAATGACATAATAACAAGCCATGGGGGGCTAAAACACACTATAACGGTAACTCAGTCTATGACGAGGAAGAACAGATTCATAATGAAACACACTTACGATAATAGATGAAGGGTTGTAAACGTCTGACCAGAGGATTGAGACTGCAGCCGCTCAGCCCTCAGCTGATCCCTTAAACAGGGCTCAGGACGGGACAGCTGATGGCAATCGCTAATGCGGCTCAGCTGTCAGAGAGCTCCGCTCTGACAGCCAGAAGCCCCTCTGAGCGCTGTCACAATAAGAGCTCGGAGAGCCAACGGGGACACACACACATCAGCTGGGCGGAAAATACTGCATGGCCCGAGCGCAGACGAAATCGGCGCTCGAACCACGACACCCGGTAAGCCACCAGTCTCTTGGGCGGGGTGGTTCGCCACTTTTCAAACATACTTGGTGGCATTGGACCTTGGAAGACTGGAGAAGTTGAGGGCACGAGCACTGTTGGTTCATAATTTAGGAATGGAGGCTCAACGTATTTTAAGCACTTTAGGTCAGTGTGATAGCTTTGAAGAAGTGGTGGAGCTAGTGGCGCAACATTTTCACACCCCGGAAAACGTCATCATCTGTAGGATCAAGTTTCAACAGTGCTACCAGAGGACTGGCGAGTCGGTGCAACGGTTTGTTGCAGCTGTGCCAGCTGGCCAAAGTCTGTCAGTTTGGAGCGTTGGAGGAAGAGATGGTCCACGACCAGTTGGTGGAACATACTATTTGCCCGGCTATGAGATTGAAGCTTCTTACATATGGGGGCGAACTGATGTTATCCAAGGCCATCGAATTAGCTCAGCAGTTGGAGGCGGCAGGCAAGCTATTGTGGGAACTCAGTAAGCCTCTTTCCACCAAACCGGTTCCAGTGCTAGTTTGGTTCTGGTGCTGGTGCTAGTGCTTAACCAGTTCTTAAGGGAGTGCTCATAAGAACCAGTTGTCTTTCCACCGATATGGAGCTAGTCGGGAATTATGTCAGGGCTACGTCATTACGTAGTTTGAAGCGCCCAACCCCCGCAGAACACCAGAGAAGACGGAAGGTGGCGGTATGCACCTCTCACTTGTTTGCTATCCGCCAGTAACCGAGAGAAGAAGAAGAAGTAGCAGTGCTAGCTTGTCAACATGTAGGAGTTTGTTGTCTCTTTGGAGGGCTGCTTTTATTATACCAAACCTGTATTACCATCCAAAAACAGTTTTATTCTTAATGGCAGAGAACGGCGGCTACGTTTAAGGACACCGGTAATCATCAGTATTTCAGTTATCAGCCATTGTTAGATAAAGTCTTTAGCGCGAGCATTGACTACACTTTTAAACATAATATTTATGTCATTTCTGTAATAGGTGGTGTTACGGCGCATTACGAGACGGAGGTCGCCTGTTCTGTCATGCCAAAAAATGATCAGCTGCCCCAAAAAAGGATCGCCAGGGGCCATATTGTTATGGGTTTATATTAGCCGGTAAATATATATATTTCAACAGATAAACAGTACTTAGTTAGGTAAAACAAGATATATTTAACACTTATGATGCATTTTGAACCCTAAACAAACTTGATCTGGGATTAAAAGCAATTAAAATAATGCAGTCACAAGGTTACATGGAAAAATGTATAGATTTACTGCATATATACATGAAGATACTGTATAAATGCATATTCTATGCACCTCCAAACTACAGAGTTGTGAAAGGTTACCCTTCTGTACTTGTGTCATCTATTCTGGTTAAAGTACTGATTCCAGTTTTTATTCATGTAGGGGGAACAAGAGACAGACTGGAAAGTGTTCAAGTTCAAAGTTCTTTCCCCAGAAATGATCTTGTCCAGAGCTGACAGAATGTCATGTGGGACGTTGTCAACAGAATATAAACTCATTATCATTTTTGAAGCTGGCAACTTGGAACATTTTCCACAGAAAAAGTTCATAGATTTAAAGTTTGTTGCTGCTTGTTCTTTAGAAAATGTGAAAAAAGTTGTCAAAAATATGAGTAAGTCCACAAATACCTGATATATTGTCCAATACCTGGAAAAATGAACTTAAGTGCGGTAATTCAGTACTTGTACTTTCACTTCCCACCACTACAATGTTATAGTGATTTGCATTGTCCTAAATAACTTTATATTTCATGCATATGAAATGTAAAGTCTTTAACTTTTTTTTTAAGTCTAACTTTTTAAAGTCTTTTTTAGGTCTTTAACTTTTTAATATGACCCTTCTCTCTTATGTTTTTTCTCTTATCTCTTTGTCTTATGTCCTGGTTGGTGGAGCCTTGAGCACTTTTATCATGTCTATAGTCAGCTTCATGTGTGCCTGTGTTTGTGTTCATGTTGAATGTAACTGTAGTTTGTAAACATGGACGTCACCTGAGTGCAAAACAAATCTACCTACAGGTACAAATAAAGGAACCTGAACCTGAATATGTTTGGTGTGAGGATAACAATGTAGAAGCAGAAAAACACTTAAGGAAAGAGCTTTTATTTCCAAAATGTGCAAAAACTTCAGACTGCTACATATGAAATATTATGCATACACAGCCAAAAGTATCAGTGCTGTGATAGTTACTTTTTTTACAGTCCCTCAAGCACAGACACAACACGTCCCATCAGTCCAACAAGGGTGTTGGTCCTGTCCTCCATCTTCTGGATGCTTTGCAGCAAAGCGAAGTTCAGCTGCTCCTCCCTCCTGCTCTGCTCCTGCTGTCTCATCTGACCGTAGTCTAGAAGGAGGTCCATGTTTGTGTCACACTTCTGTTTCCCTGTTTTAAAGTACAAAAATAAGCAATATAAAATAACCACACACTGAAAAATGCAGGAATCGTCAATCCAAGATTGAATGTGTCTATTCAACATCCATTTACTGTTAGTAGCATCACAACATTCAATTCAAGTGTATAATTGGTTTAATTCACTCCCTCCTTTGTGTGAATGGGTCATGATCCATCCAGGTGGATGCCCTCAATTTCCCCTTTGGAGATCAATAAAGTACACAAAATCAAAATGATCTGAACATAAATGACCTAATCTGGTCTGATTAGAAGAGCAGGAGGAGGACAAGCTTGGAGGTGGTGAAGGTTTGCTGGACACCACAGGTCTGGCTGCTTCTCCCTCATCATATGTTTACTATGTTTACTCATCATATGTTTACTCAACATATGTTTACTAGATGTTGTTTTTTCTTGCCTTCTGATTGTTGCTCTGAGTGTTGCTATCCCTATGCTGTTGCAATCCTGGAATTTCCCCATTGTGGGACTAATAAAGGCTTATCTTATCATCCAGCTGTGATAAATCTATAAAAAAAAAAAAGTGTTTTAGTTTGTGCAGTGAACAACTTAAGCCTTCCATTAAATGTGCAGACATAGAAGACAATTTTATTCGATATCAATGTTAGCAAAGCTTACATGTCTGATTATGGAATAGAAGAATAGGAATAGATGAAACTTCATTGTCACTGTACAATTATACAGTGCAATGAAACTGTAGGAGATCCACCAGGCTAGTGCGCAATAAAGTAAGAGAAGGATTAGATAAAATACCGGCTACACAACACACAATTAAACACAAGTGAAATTTAAAAAAAAAAAAGAGGCCTAAGATTATGGAAATATGACCAAAATAGTAAAAAAGACGACGTTACTAGTGTCTGGTAGAAAAATCTCCCATAACACAACGCAAGGCACCCATTCCTACACAGTATTCATACCACAAAAAACACATTTTGCGCTGGATGTCTTTATAAAAAAAGTATTCTGTAAGATGCTAAGATTTCTGTTCTAGTTTCTCAAACGCGCGTTTCTGTATGGCGAGGAAACGTTCGTGCTAAAAACAGTTAGCTTGTTAGCATAGCTAACCGAAAATACTATAGCCACAAGAGTGAGTAAAAAAAAAAAAAAATCCGCACTTTGGCCATTACATATCAATACAAGCGGTATATATTTGTCAGCAGAGACGACCTGTTCATTTCTTTATGGCGAGGAGAAACGTTTGGTCGTAGTAAAAGTACTGTTAGCTTGTTAGCATAGCTAACCGAAAATACTATAGCCACAAGAGTGACTAAAAAAATATCCGCACTTTGGCCGTTACATATCAATACAAGCGGATATATATGTATACATATATTGGTTAACGTCTGGCATTTTAAAGACAATACACTTACCAGCGTGTTTTAAGCAGTTTGTTGTCCAGACTAATCCACGGCAGTGACGATGGTCCGGCTGGCTGGCCGATCCTCCAAAACAGTTCAGATGAGTGGCCCCCTCCAGCTGATCTTGTACTTCTGCTTATGTCCATAGAGCCAAGAAATATTTCTCCTCTTCGCTCTAAATCTGTTTGGCTTTGGAATCCGTTGCGTGCTCCGCTGTTTGGAAAGCAACATGGCGGTCAGTAATGTTTTGAAGCTGGTCAGTTAACCACGCCCATGGCTGTGGACCTAACCAACATAAACTGGTGCTGCCGCTGGCCCAGCTAGGAGATGGGGCCACGATAGCCCCACTTTTGGGAGCCCGGGACTGGTGCTTAAGTCGGTGGAAACCCAAAGAACTGGTGCTAATGACGCAATGGCTCCAGTTAAGCACTGGAACCAGTTTGGTGGAAAGAGGCCCAGTGAGAGAGGGCCACATCGCCAGTTTGAACCACAGTTGACGGCGCAGGCAGTGGACCCAGACAGTGATGATGGTGTGGAAGATGAAGAAGGCTATGCCAATACTGTCAGGATGAGGTCTGCCCCGGGATCGCCCAGGTGTTTGGGTTGTGGGTCAACGAAGCACCCTTACAAGGCCAGAGAGTGTCCGGCAAGAGGAAAACGCTGCGGCAAGTGCGGACTCTTGCATCATTTTACCAGGGCATGTAACAAATTCGAGCGAGGGGATCCAAGACGTAAGAAGGACCCTCACATCCCCAAGTACCAACGGCCATTCCTACTGTATGGTAGAACTGGACGGGATAACAGTGCCACTGCTGATTGACACAGGAGCGGTGAGATCCGTGTTAAACTGGGCAACCGTGAGGAGTTTTTTCCGACAGTATCGTGCTAGAGGTGATTAAGTGCCGCTGTGTGGTTATGGTGGAGGAAGATTGGCCACGGTGGGGTCGTGGAACAAGCAGGTACAAGTCATACAAGTCGGTGGAGGTGTGCAACCTGAGGTTTATCGTGACTGCCTGTGGAGAGAACATAATGGGATGTGATTTGTTTTATGGCTTAGGCTTCGCCATCACGAACAGCGCTGGAGAAGAGTGGTCGGGTTGTGGTTTGTGGGACCAACTGGTCCTGCGCGTGATGGACGGAGCTGTGTGGGACGAATCTTTGCTTAGTAATCTGGAAAATGAGCAGCACCAACTCAACCCAGGGCCATCGCGGGAGGGTTCCGGTGCCAGTGCCAAAGTAACCCTAGCTGAGGGAACTGGGCGGCACAGTGGAATGCCCGTGACTGCGGGTGGCGCCAAGTGGCTGGCTCTATTTGCTCCTGGATTTCGGCTGGAAGGGACCGGAGAGCAGGGGGTCACAACGGCGATGCCAGCAGTGGAAATGAAAGCAAGCAGGGCAGGACCGGCTGGCACGGTGAGACAACGTGCCAAACAGGGACACTGGAAGCTGAGTAGGGCCCCTCTGGGGGTCACGGACATGATCTGACCCAGGGAGGAGGCCCGGTTGAGAGGTGTTTGGGTCAAGCATTGGAGAGAAGATGACCAGGGGTGGCTGCAGGTGGTGGCTGATTGGGAGGATGCCTACCTCCAGCTATGATGGCTCATGGAGGCACCCTGATGAGCTGCAGCGTGCCCGGGAGAAGAAGGAGGTGTTTGGGTTGAACATGGGTCGTCCCTGGGAGTGAAGAAAAGGAGGCACACTGGAGTTGAATCATCTGACGGTTATCCAGGGGGTGGTTCCTCTCCTGGGGCAAGCTGACGGTTGGACAGTGCATGTGTCTGGAAAGGGGACAACCGTTATGTTATTTAGTTCTGTTCATGGGGATTATTTTGTGTTTTTCTATTATTTTAGGAACATGGCAGTTATTTTCTTTTAGTTGAACTGTTTATTTAGTATAGACAGCAGAATAATCCATCTTGCTGTGTGGGGGTGGGACGGTAGTCCACCTGTCCTCCCCTAGTTTTAGTTGTTTTGAGTGACTGTGATAGGCCCCTTTTAGGTATTTCTGTGTAGTTTTCTTAGCACATGATTTGGGTTCTAAATTGGGGAGGGTCTCGATTGTATGCATGTGTTTTGGACCTTTTTGAAGGGGGGAAAGTGTTGTGTTGGGTTTTGGGGGACCTTTTATTGTGTGACATGGGTGGTAGCTCAAGTTGTGGTGGTGTTAATGTCATCAGGGCTTGACATTAACACCCACCCACTCGCCACTGGCAGGTCCATTTCACTGGTGGCGGTAAGGCAGTCACTCTCACTGGCCACTTTGGCGGATTGAGGTTTTCTCAAGCATCTAAATACGAGTAATAAGCCTATTGCAGTGTGAGACTACAAAACCACAACTCACATGAGCACTATCTGCACACACACAGTGTATTCTTATTGGTCCAACTATCCTCGTGGGTGTGGTCTGGCTCAACTTCCGGTACACAGGACTGTTCCAGGGCAGGATGGAGTACAGGAGAAACCATGGATGCTGTGCTCCACAAGTTGGTTCAGTTTGTGGCCAGAAACAGCAACAACTGACAGCAGGTCAGTCAGTAGAACACACCTGTCCCTGTTCTCAGTTTAGTGGTTATGCAGGTACAAATATTAATGATTATATAGTATGTGGGTTAGTTAGTTAGTTAATCCCTTCACACCTGAAGGTGTATATGGGCGGCGCCTATCTCCGTTTCTCTGACCCTAGGCCACACAGCTACTGTAAGTAGTGAAAGCTACAGCGGGGGGGTCAGTCCTCTGGTAGCTCTGTGTGTAACTTTACTTTCCCCATTCCATTATGCGGAGCACCACGCTAGAAAGCAGAAAGCACCATTTTTATATGGTCTTTGGTATGACCCGGCCGGGATTTGAACCCCTGCCTCCCGGGTGTGGGGCGGATGCTCTACCAACTGAGCCACCACTCCGGTCATAGTATGTGGGTGGGAATGAAGATTTCTCTTGATTACCAGCACACATAAGCTTGTTGGGGCACCAGCCCAGAAAGAATAGACAATTTTATTAATAATATAATATTTGTACTAACAATGAATCAATCTCAAACATTCGTGAGTTCTCTGTGTTAATCGAGAAAATGGACACAAAACAAATCAAGCAGAAATTTCAATGTACCTTTTACAGTTTAATGATAAACCTCAGCTTAGATAAGGTATTACATTCAAGTGAGTTTTAAGGCAATGTGAAATGATTAACAAGTATCAAACACCACATTCAAGTTTCTGAGAATTTACAGTGTGGACTCATGTGGAACCATAGAAGGGTATATGAAATATGAAATTGGGTTTATGAAACCTTAATAGAGTTGTGAAATGAAACAGAACAAAGGTTACTGTAACAAAAAGGAAACAAAATGGGCTAAAAGGAAAACTTGCAAAAGAGAAATTTAAAATCACGGAGGTTAATAAAAAGAAGAAAAATGCTACTTTTTCTAAATTTTCATAACTCTGGTCAGAGTTTGTGATCAGACCTATATCTTAACAGAAGAAATTTGGAAAAGTCAAATTTGGACTGACATCAGAATGGCGCACAGCAGAGAGAAAATGAGCCATGCTTGCTTTGGTAGCAGGGGTTAGGGACAGAACATTACTGGATCTGAACTGGTCCATCAGGTGGAATGATGAAAATTATCTCCCAGCAGATAATTTCTTCCAAACACCCAGCTGTGCCTTGAAGCTGCGACCAACAGGAGCTGAATGAGCGGTGCGCCTGACTTCTCTGATCAGAACTTCGTCAGTATGGGCCAGAACGTGACTTCAGAGGGATCGAGTTCCAGTAGTGTTTAGGTCATCCAAAGTCCGATTGGAGTCACAAAAACTTGAACAAAAAAAGGAAAAACTTTCAAGCCACAAAGTCCGAGTTCTTCTGATATCATGGTAATTAAGTGCGAATAAGTTTTAGTTAGATAGATAGATAGATAGATAGATAGATAGATAGATAGATGTACTTTATTGATCCCAACCTGGGAAATTACCTGGAAAATTACAGTGTAACGGCAACATGACAGTAGATGACCAAAACGACAGAAACATACAGAGCATAATAGACAAAGGCATTATCCATGGAAAGTAAAACTGCTAAAAACTTATATACATCATAGATGAAGAGATGATGATTCATATAGGTACATGAATCATACCCACTGTACAATGCAGGACTATCAGGAGCAGAGTGAAATGTGAGGTGCCAATTAGACTGTAAGGTGCAGTATGGCAGCATAGTTATGACCACAATGCGACATCAGAGTGAATTATTGTACAGTGAAATGGCATGTGGCAGGAAAGATTTCCTGTACCTAACCGTTTGACAGCAAAGTTGAAGCAGTCTGCTGGAGAAAGTGCTCTGCTGTCTGTCCAGTGTGTGGTGGAGGGGATGATCAAGATTGTCCATGATGCAGTTTATTTAGTGTTCTCCTCTCCATCACTGTCTCAAAAGTCTCCAGCCTGAGACCAATTACAGAGCCAGCCCTCTTGATAATCTTGTCAAGTCTGTTGGTGTCGCTGACTCTGATACTGCTACCCCAGCAGACAGCAGCAAAGAAGGTGGCGCTGGCGACAAAGGCCTGGTAGAAAAGCTCCAGCATCCTGCTGCACACGTTGAAGGACCTCAGCTTACTCAGGAAGTAGAGTCTGCTCATCCCCTTCTTGTATGCAGAATCGGTGTTGGATTTCCAGTCCAGTCCATTGCTGATCATGACAACCAGGTATTTGTAGTCCTCAGCTACCCCCACATCCTCCCCCCTAATCTGCAATGGCTGTGAAGGTGTTCTCTTCTTCCTGAAGTCAATCACCATCTCTCTGGTCTTGCTGACGTTCAGCCTCAGGTGATTCTGCTCCGTCCACTCCACAAATCTGTCTACCAGTGCCCTGTACTCCCCTTCTCTCCCCCTCTTATACACTCAACAACAGCGGAGTCATCAGAGAATTTCTGCAGGTGGCATGACTCAGTGTTGTACTGAAAGTCAGTGGTGTATAAGGTAAAAAGAAAAGGAGAGAGCACAGTCTCCTGTGGAGCTCCCGTATCACTGTCACACCACATCAGACAAAACATTGCCCAGCCAGACAAACTGTGGCCTGCCTGTCAGGTTGTCAGTAATCCAGGAGATCACAGAGCTGTCAACCCCCATCACCTGCAGCTTCTTGCCCAGCAGCAGGGGCTGGATGGTGTTAAAGGCACTGGAGAAATCAAAGAATGTGATTCTCACAGTATCTCCTCCACCATCCAGGTGCAGATGGGCTCGCTACAGCAGGAAGATGACAGCGTCTTTGACTCCTAAATGGGGCTAATATGCAAACTGCAGCAGGTTCAGCCACATCTTCACCTGCGGCCTCAGGTGGGCTAAGACCAGTCTCTCCAGGACCTTCATCACATGGGATGTGAGGGCAACTGGATAGTCATTCAGGTCCGATGGAGACGACTTCTTGGGGACAGGAACCAGGCAGGACATCTTCCACAGCATTGGTACTCTCTCCAGACTCAGGCTCAGGTTGTACAGGTGTTTCAGTACTGGAGCTAGATAGTTGGCACAGGTCCTCAGGATCCTGGTGGAGATGCCATCAGGGCCCGTAGTCTTCTGCTGACAGAGTCTCTCCAGCTGTTTCTTAACCTGCTCTCTAGTCGCAGTGATGTGTGTGTGTGTGTGTTGGGGAGGGAATGGTGTCCCCAGAGGAGGGGGCGGGGTGGGGGTGGGGGGAGAGGTGCTGCACAGTAGGGTGAGGGGGAAGGGGTGTGTGGGGCTCTGGCTGTGTTGTGGGGGTGACAGATGGTGAGTTGAACCTATTAAAAAACAGATTCAGCTCATCGGCTTTCTCAAGGCTCCCAGATGTCTGTCTGTCTCTGCCCCTTACACCCAATGATTTGTTTCATTCCCGTCCAGACATCCTTAGTATTGTTTTGCCCGAGTTTATCCTCCAACTTCCTCCTGTAATTGTCTTTACACCTCCTCAGCATCTCTCTCAGACCATACAGTGTTTCTCAAACAACAAACCCTGGATCAACCATGAGATAAAGACACTGCTGAAGGAGAAGAAAAGGATCTTCGGGTTGAGAAACAAGGAGGAGCTGAAGTCCGTACAGAGGGAGCTAAGGAAGAAGATCAGAGAGGGGAAGGACAGCTACAGGAAGAAGATGGCGGACAAGCTGCAGCAGAGTGACATCAGTGGTGTCTGGAGAGGCCTCAAAACCATCTTTGGGCACCAGAATACCTTCTCCCAGGCCATGGGGGATAGGGAGTGGGTGAATGACCTGAACCTGTTCTTTAACAGGTTTGACCAACCACCCTCTTCTCCGCCTGCCCACAACCACTGCTGCCTCCACCTTCATCTAGTCCCGATGTCCACTACCCTCCCTCTACCCCCCCGTACATCCCCCGATGTTTCTCCCTCCATAGACCCAATACCCCCTCCCAGCACACAGCCCCCTGGCCCAGCCTGACTCTCACTAAGACCCAGGTGAGAGCTGAGCTGAAGAAGATCAAGGCGAGGAAGGCTGCAGGTCTGAACGGGATCAGCTTGAGTCTCCTCAAGTCCTGTGCAGACCAGCTGTGCGGGATCGTGGCGCACATCTTCAGTCTGAGCCTGAAGTTGGGAAGGGTACCACAGCTGTGGAAAACATCCTGTGGGGCACCCGTACCAAAGACCCCGCACTCCAAGGACCCGAACAGCTACAGACCAGGGGCCCTCACATCACACCTAATGAAGACCCTGGAGAGGCTGCTCTTCACCCACCTCCACCCCCTGGTGAGACCAACAATGGATCCGCTTCAGTTTGCCTACCAGCATGGCATCGGGGTGGAAGATGCAGTGATCTTCCTCCTACACAGTTCCCTGTCCCACCTGGAGAAGCCTGGGAGCACTGTGAGAATCATGTTCTTTGATTTCTCCAGTGCTTTCAACACCATCCAACCAGTGATCCTGAGGGACAAGCTGCTGTGTACAGGGGTGGACCAGCACCTGTCATTGTGGATCCTGGACTACCTCACAGACCAACCACAGTCTGTGTGTTTGACACCATCATCTGCAGTATGGGGGCCCCCCAGGGAACAGTTCTGGCCCCGTTCCTGTTCACCCACTACAGTGCTGACATCTCACACAATACACCACACTCCCATCTACAGAAGCTCTCTGAAGACTCTGCGATTGTTGGCCTCATCTCTGATGGGGATGATGCAGAGTACAGAGGACATAGATAGATGTACTTTATTGATCCCAAACTGGGAAATTACAGAAATCTTATCCAGGACTTCGTGGACTGGTGCCTGAGGAACTGCCTCCAGATCAATGCCAGGAAAACCAAGAAACTGGTGGTGGACTGCTGCAGGTGTGGAAACCCCCCACAGCACTGATAAACATCCAGGGAACAGACATTGAGATGGTGACATCTTACAAGTACTTGGGTATTCACCTGAACAATAAACTGGACTGGTCACACAACACCAATGCACTCTACAAGAAGGGGCAGCGCAGGCTGTTCCTCCTGAGAAGACTCAGGTCTTTTGGAGTGCAAGGGGCACTCCTGAAGACCTTCTATGATTCGGTGGTGGCATCAGCCATCACATTTGGAGTGGTCTGCTGGGGCAGCGGCATCATGGCAGCCGATAGGAAGACTCTGAACAAGCTGATGGAAAAAGCTAGCTCTATTTTGAGTTTTTCCATATCATTTCCACTTCACTGTTTCAATCACATTGTCGGCGGCCTCCGTCGGTCTATGATGACCATGGAAGAGAATCCTAAACGTCTACTCTGCTGGAACAGCACCGCCTGTGGCTGAACAGGCCGATGCGCACCGGTGTTCTACCTTCCAGCATTGGGCGTTGGTAGGATTCAAGCCTGGGCAGGAAGATATGGAGGACAAGATGTTACCCATGCAGCATGTCCCCCCTCTCCACGTCACTGATGGATCCAAAGGAACAGCAGGGCTGCTATAGTTTGGCACCAGCGCCGTCGCAGGAGCTGCCAGAACGATGTTGAGCACAACAGAGAACTGTCTTAGGGGCTCCGACTCCGGATTTTTCCTCAGGGTTGACTCCCGAAGCCTTTCCCGTGACCGGGTGTGCCGCAGGGCAGCGGAGGTTTGAAATCAGGGTTTACCTTCCCCTAGATGGGCTACCTTCCCAGGTTGACGGGCCACCATCTACCCGAAGCATCTGGTTTTAAGGCGCCAGAGATCCGCCCTCGCCCCTTCTCCTATTAGTAAAAGCAGTTCCGCCGGGCTTAGAGACTAAACCACACGGGCAGGCTAGGAGTTGGACTTAGTTGTCAGAGGCTTTTCGAGACGCACGCCGTAAGGAGCATTTTATGAGCACTGGGAGCTTAACCCCAGTGCCACTCCTGGCTATGACAACCTTGGAACCAATCACATTCACAATCAATCACATTACACTTATTGTTATCATGTCATTAGTCACTATGTTCTTATTTTACACAGTTTAATTATATATTTACACATACTCACTTTTATTGTTACACACGTTATCATAGCCTTGTTAAAGTCTAAACTACTTATACAGTTGCTGCTAATCTGCAAAGAACACATAACAACTGACATATTTACTAGACCCAGGGAACACACACACAGGCTCGAGTGAATTCAATAATCTTTATTTGTACCGTGTGAGTGTATGAGTGCGTGTATGTGTGGTGTATGTAGTGATAGCTGTGATGTTGTGGCCGGGGGAGAGCAGAGCGCCGTTCAGCCTGGCAACCCTATAATAGAACCAAAGCACAGATGTTAGCGCTGTCCACCAATGAATGAACGAGGTAATGACTGGGGCTTACTTTGTAGGTGGACGAGGAATGCTCAGGTTGGCCTGGAGACTACAGCCAGGAAGACAGCGTCCGCTGCACACGCCAGAGATGGACACGTGGCCCTGTTGGAGCGATGAAGGCACGTTCCACCGCCAAGGAGAACAGAATCCGCCACCGGAGGAATCCACCTGTGCACAGGGGAAGAGGCTGGAAAGGTGAGTAGCAATAAGGCTTACTTGAGAGGTGATGAGACGATCCTAGTCAGGAGAGAAGAGGCCTGGACGTAGGCTGTAAGACGAGAGACGTGATTCTGTAGACAGGACGACAGACGGCTCTGTGCCAGATCCCAGGCAGAGCAGGCTATAAAGCCCGTGGGTGATTGGGAGCAGGTGTGCGCGCAGCTGTAGCAGGTGATGGCCCAGAGCGAGTCATGACAACAACATGTACATCCTTAGATATATATATATATATCTTTATATCATTATTTATTATTATTCAATTTACTTTTCTTTACTATCGCTTTGTTTATTTTTCTTTTAATTGTGATGCTTTATTAAGCACCAAGGGGGAAATATGACAGAAAAATTCCATATTATTCTTATATTGTTCAATGTCTTTTATATTTCCATGTCTGATATACGTATATTTGTGATTTTATATTGTTCATGTGGTCTTCAGTATGCCCCCGAGTCAGTGTGTGTGTGAGAGACTGGGTCAGCAGAAAATAATGATGATACAGGTGACATACTATCTATCTTTGTTTTTGGGTTCATCCTGTTAGTTTCTTGTGTGAATGAAGATGTGTGACTCCCTAGTTATGGGGAGATTAGACTATCTGTTGTTCTCCAGATGTACTGAGCTAGACTGTCAAGGACGTACTCTTCCGCTTCCCACCAACACTGAGGACTATAAAACTTTGAACAATGGGTGACTGAATTCAGAAGTGTGTGTGCATGTGGACTTGGGGCTACTGCATGTATCACTTCTCCCTCATTGGCCATGGGGAATAAATTTATTTACATTTAAATATTCTGCCTGATTTTTTGACTCAGAATGATTATACTGAAAATTAACCTAACAGTGATACTTTCACTGGTGTTATTGAATTTCATCAACCTGTGTAAAGTAATACTATCCAGTTGCTATCCAGTTCTATTACTAAATGCTAATAGACAAAGGATAACACATTTGAAGATCCGCAGATCCCCTCCATGGATTGCCACCTTATCCTGGTGGAGGGGGTTTCAGTGTCAGAATGATCCCAGGAGCTACAGTGGGGCAAAAAAGTATTTAGTCAGCCACCAATTGTGCAAGTTCTCCCACTTAAAAGATGAGAGAGGTCTCCAATTTTCATCATAGATATACCTCAACTATGAGAGACAAAATGAGAAAAAAAAAATCCAGATAATCACATTGAAGGATTTTTAATGAATTAATTGGTAAATTCCTCAGTAAAATAAGTATTTGGTCACCTACAAACAAGCAAGATTTCTGGCTCTCACAGACCTATAACTTCTTCTTTAAGAGGCTCCTCTGTCCTCCACTCGTTACTTGTATTAATGGCACTTGTTTGAACTCGTTATCAGTATAAAAGACACCTGTCCACAACCTCAAACAGTCAGATTCCAAACTCCACTATGGCCAAGACCAAAGAGCTGTCAAAGGACACCAGAAACAAAAGTGTAGACCTGCACCAGGCTGGGAAGACTGAATCTGCAATAGGTAATAGTGATGGGTCGTTTGCGAATGAAACGGCTCTTAGAGCCGGCTCTTTGAAGTGAACGACGGGAGCCGGTTCCTTATTGGGAGCCGTGTTTTTTTTTTATTTTTTCCTTTCTCTCACCCCCCCCTCACTTTTTTTCTCTTCTAGCCGCACGTGATTGGTCAATATGTGTTTGTGCCTGCCTTGTGTTTGCACTGAGGGGGGAGGGGCGGTAGTTACGCTCACAGCAGCAGTAGCACATGAGCAGAGCAGGAGGGAGAGAGAGAAAGAGAGCCAGGGGAAACAAGAAGAGACGACATCGACACATTAGAAAGGTATAGTAAAGAAAATGAGTGACACCAGAAAAAGAAGCAAAATCTGGAACCATTTTAATTTTATTGACAATACAAAGGCAGAGTGTAGAGTCTGCCAGAAAATCCCTCAGCAGATGCAATACTGGAAGTGAGATCTGACATAACGCACGGCTCAGGAGACGCACACACACAGGCTCAGAGTAGTTCAAATAGTTTATTAACAACAGGAGTGTATGGATGTGTGTCTGCGGGATGTAAATGTGTTGATGGCGGCGTCTGCTTCGGGCACAGAGGCAGGAGGCCGTACAGCCGGACAACCCTATGGGAAAAGCACAAGGAGAAGGGTGACGGGCACACACCAACACAGGAGGAATAAGAGCGAGAGAGGAGCTTACTTGGAGAGGCTGGATGACTGGCACAACAAGGGACGAGGTCCGGTAGACAGCCACCTGGAGCGCCCGGTGCAGCAGCGAGGAACAGGCGATGGAGAGGCGTTGTCCGCCGCCGGGGAATCCACCTGTGCACAGGGGAGCAGACTTGGGAGGAAAAAGGAGGTAAGGTCTTCTTACCAGAGTAATCCGCTGAGGGTGAATGAACTCACAGCGATGCATGAAGAAGTCTGACGGCTTCAGGTCGAAGCTCAGGGCGAGGCGGCTTATATCCCTCGCCGCTGATGACGAGCAGGTGTGCGAGCAGGTGGCGCCGCTGATGAGCGGCGCGGCGTGACAGTACTCCCCCCTCTAGCAGCGCCTCCTGGCGATGGCTTCTCTGGGTGCGCTCGGTGGAAATCAGCGATGAGCGACGGGTCCAACACAAACGACGAGGGTACCCACTGTCGATGTTCAGGCCCATAGCCCTCCCAGTCCACCAAGTACTGCAACCCACGACCCCGGCGCCGGGAGTCCAGGATGGAGGCGACGGACCAGGCCGGACGGCCATCAATCATCCGGGGCGCGGGCTGCGCAGCAGGAGGAGGGCAAAGGGGATCGGAGACTGCCAGCTTCACCTTGGACACGTGGAAGGTGGGATGGATGCGGAGGGAGGGGGGAATAGCTACACGCACAGCCACCGGGTTGACGATCCTGGTGATGGGGTAGGGACCCATGAAGCGCTGTGCCAGCTTCCTCCTCTCGCCCTTTAAGGTCACGTCCTGGGTCGACACGTAGACTTGTTGCCCAACTCTGTACGCCGGGGCAGGTCTTCTGTGCCGGTCCACCACGGCTCTGTTGCGCTCCGCCGTGCGTAAAAGCGCATTACGCGCTGACGCCCAGATGGAGCGGAACTGCCTGAGATGCGCCCTTACTGAGGGGACAGTTACCTCACTCTCCTGCGCCGGGAACAGCGGGGGGTCGTAACCCAGGGACGCCTTAAAGGGAGACATCCCTGTAGCAGAAGAGCGAGCGGTGTTATAGACGTATTCAACCCAGGCGAGGTGGTTACTCCAGGACGTGGGTTTGGATGCGGTTACACAGCGGAGCGCAGCCTCCAGCTCCTGGTTGGTCCGCTCACACTGCCCGTTGGATTGGGGGTGATGGCCGGAGGAGAGGCTCACCTTGGCTCCTAAGGCGTTGCAGAACGATCTCCAAACCTCAGAGGAAAATTGGGGCCCCCGGTCCGAGACCACGTCCACCGGAATCCCATGCAGCCTGACCACGTGTTGGATGAGGAGGTCCGCCGTCTCCAGGGCAGTTGGGAGACCTCGTAGGGGGACGAAGTGTACCGCCTTGGAGAAGCGGTCCACGATGGTCAGGATGGTGTCATAGGTGTTCGAGACTGGGAGACCGGTGACGAAATCCAGGGCGATATGCGACCAGGGCCTGCCAGGGACGGGAAGAGGCTGGAGCAAACCCGCTGGAGGGGCATTACCCGATTTGTTGGTGGCACAAACTGGACAGGCCCGGGCGTAGCGGGCAGCATCCCTCCGCAGGCCCGGCCACCAAAAGGACCGCTGGAGGAGGTCAATCATCCGGGAGGAGCCAGGGTGACAGGTGAGCTTGGACGTGTGCAACCAGTGGATGACCTCCCCTCGAACCGTGGATGGCACGAACAGCCTCCCCTCCAGTCCGCCACCAGGGTCAGGTTCCACTTCCTGCGCCTTCCGGATCTTGCTCTCGATGTCCCAGGTGACGGCTCCCATGACGCACGACCTGGGTAGGATGGTGTGGACCGTGTCCTCCGACTCCTCAGGGGCGAATTGCCTAGAGAGGGCGTCGGGCAGGCCGTTCTTGGAGCCAGGCCTGAAGGTGATGGTAAATTGGAACCTGGCGAAGAACAAGGACCAGCGCGCCTGGCGGGCGTTCAGGCGCCTGGCAGATCTAAGGTACTCCAAGTTCTTGTGGTCTGTCAGGACCACAAACGGCAGGTCCACCCCCTCTAGCCAGTGACGCCACTCCTGTAGCGCGAGCTTGATGGCGAAGAGCTCTCTGTCACCCACATCGTAATTTCTCTCCGCCGGGGACAAGCGCCGGGAGAAGAAGGCGCAGGGCCGTTTGATACCGTCGTCTGGCGACCACTGGGATAGCACCGCCCCCACTCCTGTGTCCGAAGCGTCCACTTCCATGATGCACTGCAGCGCAGGGTTGACTTGGCTAAGGACCCGGGAGGAGGAGAACTCCGCCTTCAGCGCCTGAAAAGCAGCTGCGGCCTCTTCGGTCCACCGGAACGGAACCTTAGGGGACGTGAGGCGGGTCAGCGGGCCGACGATGGTGCCAAAGTTTGGGACAAAGCGGCGGTAGAAGTTCGCGAACCCAACGAACTGTTGCACCTGCTTTCTTGATGCAGGTGTAGGCCATTCCACCACCGCCTTCACCTTCTCTGGGTCCGGAAGCACCTGGCCGTGTGAGATGATGAACCCAAGGAAGGATGTTGTCTTTGCATAAAATTCACACTTTTCAGCCTTCACGTATAACCGGTTCTCCAGCAGTCTTTGGAGGACCCGCCTCACGTGGACCTGGTGCTCGTCCCTGGACTTGGAGAAGATGAGTATATCGTCCAGGTAGACGAACACAAAGAGGCCGATGAAATCCCGGAGGACGTCATTGATGAGGCGCTCAAAGACGGCTGGAGCGTTGGTCAACCCGAACGGCATTACCAGGTATTCGAAGTGGCCGTTCGGGGTACGGAAGGCTGTTTTCCACTCATCTCCCTCCCGGATCCGGATGAGGTGGTATGCGCTGCGTAGATCCAGCTTGGTGAACCAAGTCGCCCCCTGGAGGGAGTGGAAAGCGGTGTCCATGAGGGGCAGGGTGTAACGATCCTTCTCCGTTATGTCATTAAGAGCATGGTAGTCAATGCAAGGACGGAGGGATTACTAACTAACTAACTAACCTGCACTTATATAGCGCTTTTCTAGTCACAAAGACCACTCAAAGCGCTTTCATTAATACTAACCCTCTATTCTAAGGGCCTATAGGAAACAGATATCTAGGGACAATTTAGAACAGCCAATTAACCTAACATGCATGTTTTTTTGGCATGTGGGAGGAAACCGGAGAAATCCCGGAGTAAACCCACGCAACACGGGGAGAACATGCAAACTCCACACAGATCACTGTTGGTCGGGGGCTGGGATCAAACCCACGATCCCACGATCCCCACAATCCCCCGGCCAAGGGTAAACTGTGCTGCCGCAGTGCTAACCACTGCGCCACCGTGCAGCCCAAGGATCCGTCCTTCTTGCCGACGAAGAAGAATCCTGCCCCCACGGGTGATGACGATGGGCGGATTATCCCAGCACTCAGCGACTCCTTGAGGTATGTGTTCATCGTCTCCTTCTCCGGCGCCGACAGACTGTAGAGCCGTCCAGAAGGTAAGGGCGCTCCCTGGCGGAGATTGATTGCGCAGTCGTAGGGCCGATGAGGAGGGAGAGACATCGCCTTGGATTTGCTGAATACCATACCCAGGTCGTGAAATTCCAGGGGCACCAGGGACAGGTCCGGGGGTGCAGCGTCCGTGGGAGGGGGAGAAGCGGATGGAGAGCAGGCCGCGGACTGAAGACAGGTGCCCATGCAGAACGTGCTCCATGCTGACACCCCGGCGGACTTCCAATCCAGAACAGGGTTGTGGAGGCGTAGCCAGGGATACCCCAGGATGACGGGCGACACAGAGTTGGGCAGGACGTAAAAGGTCATCTCCTCCCGGTGGTTTCCAGAGATAATAACCGGGACGGGGATGGTCTGGTGTGTAACTCTCCCAAGGGAGGCACAAGAGAGATTGACCAGGGAGATGGAGTTCCTGAGTGCCTGACAGCGGATGCCCAATCGGGTTGCCAGGCTTTGTGAAATAAAGCTGCCTTCTGCACCCGAATCCACCAGTGCGTGGGTGAGATGCCCAGTGGGGTTGTGGCAGAAACGGATGGGCAGCTTCAATTGTGTGAGGGGATTTAACCGGTTGACGTCCGCGAGGCCCCCTACAGTGACTCGCGGACCCCGCCGTTTGGCTTCTGTGGACAAAGCTCTACCGTGTGTTGACCATCTCCGCAATACATACAGAGATTAAACTCACGGCGGCGTTGTCTCTCCGCCGGAGAGAGCTTTGTCCAGCCCGTCACCATCGGCTCCAACTCCTCGGGGCGCGATGGTGGCGGCGTCGCCAGGGGGCGAGCTTGGGGCAGGCGCGACGAGGCTCCACGAGGGCGAGAAGAAGACGACTTCCGTCCCGAGGAGCGCTCGCGCAGCCTGTTGTCCAAACTGATGGCAAGAGATGTTAGCTCCGCTAGCGTCTCAGGGATATCCCGCCCAGCCAGTTCATCCCTCAGATCATCATTTAGACTGCGGAGGAAAAGGCCACAGAGGGAGCGTTCCTCCCAGCCTAATTCCTCCGCTGTTACCCGGAAGTCGACCGCGTAGTCCGCCGCCAACCGGCTTCCCTGCTGGAGTGCGAGAAGCCGGTCGACCTGGACCGTCTCGGTACGCGAATGGTCAAAGACTTCCAGAAAGCGTCTCACGAACTGGTCATATGTGAGGGTGGCATAACTGGGCCTCGCCATTACGGCGTAGGTCCAAGTTAATGCTCGCCCCTCCAGGAGATTCCCGATATAACCAATCCGGCTGTGATCTGAGGGAAAGTCTCCGGGCACACGATGGAACACGGACTCACATTGCATTATAAACCCCCGCGCTCCGTGAGCTTTCCGCTAAAGCGGGCGGGGGTCGGAATGGGAGTGAGCCGAGTCGGTGCCGCAGGAGCCTGCTGGACGGCCACTGGAGCGGCAGGAGCCGCGCCACCCTGACGAGCCGGGGGGAATGGCTGTTGGGGGTCCAAGCGGTCCAACCGGTTAGTAATATTTATTAATTGATTGAGGATCACCTGTTGCTGATAAGCTATCTGATCCACCCGAGCCTCGAGGGTGGTAAGCCGGTGTGCGAGCCCGCCGTCTGCCGAGCCGCTCTGCTGAAGCCGTACTGACATAACGCACGGCTCAGGAGACGCACACACACAGGCTCAGAGTAGTTCAAATAGTTTATTAACAACAGGAGTGTATGGATGTGTGTCGCGGGATGTAAATGTGTTGATGGCGGCGTCTGCTTCGGGCACAGAGGCAGGAGGCCGTACAGCCGGACAACCCTATGGGAAAAGCACAAGGAGAAGGGTGACGGGCACACACCAACACAGGAGGAATAAGAGCGAGAGAGGAGCTTACTTGGAGAGGCTGGATGACTGGCACAACAAGGGACGAGGTCCGGTAGACGGCCACCTGGAGCGCCCGGTGCAGCAGCGAGGAACAGGCGATGGAGAGGCGTTGTCCGCCGCCGGGGAATCCACCTGTGCACAGGGGAGCAGACTTGGGAGGAAAAAGGAGGTAAGGTCTTCTTACCAGAGTAATCCGCTGAGGGTGAATGAACTCACAGCGATGCATGAAGAAGTCTGACGGCTTCAGGCCAAAGCTCAGGGCGAGGCGGCTTATATCCCTCGCCGCTGATGACGAGCAGGTGTGCGAGCAGGTGGCGCCGCTGATGAGCGGCGCGGCGTGACAACATCCTACATTGATGAGCCCCTTTGCCAGAGAAGTGCAGACCCACTGAGCTGGTGGGAGACCAAGGCTTCAATTTATGCACATCTTACCCAGGTGATGACACGGAGACCGTGCATTGTGGCAACATCAGTCCCCTCTGAGAGAATCTTCTCCAAAACAGAGCAGATAATTACTGAAAGAAGAAACCGGATCAGCTCCTCAAAGTTGAGGCACTTGGTATTTCTAAATGCCAACCTTTACCTTAATTAAGGATCTGGGTGTTCATTTTTTCCTTTTTGTTTTGCATATTTTAATTTATATTTTATTGTGTTGTGGTTTGCAGTGTTTTGTGTTGTTTCACTTTAAATTTGTTTAAAAGGAAAAAGCTGAAAATTTAAAGAGCTATAAGTTGAATTGTAAATAGTTGGTTTTTGAATTTTATAATTTACTTTTTACATTTTATGTGGAGTGAATAAATAAAAGCATATTTATATAATAAACATATATAAATAAAAACATTTTTTTACATTAGTAATTAATTTTGTGCATAATTTTATATTGTTGTTGATAATAAATTAAATTAATAAATTAAAGCAACAAAACAACCTGAAGAGCCGCTTGGGAGCCGAAAGAGCCGGCTCTTTTTAGTGAGCTGAGCCGAAAGAGCCGGTTCTCTAAAAAGAGCCGGAATTCCCATCACTAATAGGTAAGCAGCTTGGTGTGAAGAAATCAACTGTGGGAGCAATTATTAGAAAATGGAAGACATACAAGACCACTGATAATCTCCCTCGATCTGGAGCTCCATGCAAGATCTCACCAAGTGGGGTCAAAATTATCACGAGAACGGTGAGCAAAAATCCCAGAACCACATGGGGGGACCTAGTGAATGACCTGCAGAGAGCTGGGACCAAAGTAACAAAGGCTACATCAGTAACACACTACGCCGCCAGGGACTCAAATCCTGCAGTGCCAGACGTGTCCCCCTGCTTAAGCCAGTACATGTCCAGGCCCGTCTGAAGTTTGCTAGAGAGCATTTGGATGATCCAGAAGAGGATTGGGAGAATGTCATATGGTCAGATGAAACCAAAATAGAACTTTTTGGTAAAAACTCAACTTGTCGTGTTTGGAGGTGAAAGAACACCATACCTACTGTGAAGCATGGGGGTGGAAACATCATACTTTGGGGCTGTTTTTCTGCAAAGGGACCAGGACGACTGATCCGTGTAAAGGAAAGAATGAATGGGGCCATGTATCGTGAGATTTTGAGTGAAAACCTCCTTCCACCAGCAAGGGCATTGAAGATGAAACGTGGCTGGGTCTTTCAGCATGACAATGATCCCAAACACACCGCCCGGGCAATGAAGGAGTGGCTTCGTAAGAAGCATTTCAAGGTCCTGGAGTGGCCTAGCCAGTCTCCAGATCTCAAACCCATAGAAAATCTTTGGAGGGAGTTGAAAGTCCGTGTTGCCCAGCGACAGCCCCAAAACATCACTGCTCTAGAGGAGATCTGCATGGAGGAATGGGCCAAAATACCAGCAACAGTGTGTGAAAACCTTGTGAAGACTTACAGAAAACGTTTGACCTCTGTCATTGCCAACAAAGGGTATATAACAAAGTATTGAGATGAACTTTTGTCATTGACCAAATACTTATTTTACCGAGGAATTTACCAATTAATTCATTAAAAATCCTTCAATGTGATTTTCTGGATTTTTTTTTCTTATTTTGTCTCTCATAGTTGAGGTATACCTATGATGAAAACTGGAGACCTCTCTCATCTTTTAAGTGGGAGAACTTGCACAATTGGTGGCTGACTAAATACTTTTTTACCCCACTGAATGTTGTTGGGGGCAACTTGCCCATGGTAGGCTCTCCCAAGGCAAACAGGTGCTGGATGAGGGGCCAGACTAAGAGCAGTCCAGTGGATCCCATGAAGAAGGTTACATCAAGGACTCCGTGTACCCAAAGGAAGCACATGGGTCTGCCCTCCAGTGGGTTCACCACCTGCATGAGGGATCATGGAGATTATGGTGCTATGTGAACTGGGCAAAAATCTGGAGTACTCTGCCTGGACTGATGCCCCCGTGACCTGGATCCGTGCATAAGCAGTAGAAGATGGATGGATGGAAGTTCCACAGATATTACAACCATAAAGTGATATAAGGCTTGACTTGGATTTGAGCTTCAAGACTTGACTTGGACTTGCAGAAATGACTTGCGAACATCTCTGGTGCTCAGCATAGTAGAATGGGGAAAGGAAAGTTGGTTTCCCAGCCTCAGGGGGAAAAACCAAACCAGTGTACATCTTGTGCCAGTCCCAAGCCCGAGTAAATGGAGAGGCTTGCGTGAGGATGGGCATCCGGCGTAAAATCCTTTCCAAATCAAGCACGCGGACCCATGATCCACTGTGGTGACCCAAATAAGGAGCAGCCAAAAGGTGTGTGTGTGTGTGTGTGTGTAATATTTATTGATTCTTTACAGGATATGAATTATGTTAGAGGGCACATGTGCTTAGTTTATGCATATTTTCCTCAGACCAGCACATTCACACATTGGTGAGAGTAAAGTTGCAAATCAACAAGTCACAAATGTACCAATAAAAAGTTTGAAATTTTTAAGAAAAATTCACAAGTTAACAAAAAAATTCTCCCAAATTGAAGAGAAAATCCCAAATTTAAAAAATAGCCCGAAATTTATAAGACAACATAATGAAATGGGTGTGTGTGTGTGTGTGTGTGTGTGTGTGTGTGTGTGTGTGACAAATTTAAAGAAAGAAGTCCCATAATTAAAGTCCCATAATTAAAAGAAAATACAGGGTAATTTTAGGAGGACAAAAAGCAGAAATTCATGAGGAAAAAAATGCAAATTTATGAGAAGAGACATAAAATTAAGAGAAAACCTCACAAATTAACAAGCGCATCATCAAGTAACATTTTAGTAAATATTTTCTTGCTGACCTTGTGGTGATTACTCTTATGTATACTTGACTTGAGTAATTAATATCATAAGGTAATGCTGCTTTTACTTGAGTACATTTTCTGGTATACAGTGGATATAAAAAGTCTGCACACCACTGTTGAAATGCCAGGTTTTTATGATGTAAAAAAATGAGACCAAGATAAATCAGTTCAAAACTTTTTCCACCATTAATGCGACCTATAACCTGTACAACCCAATTAAAAAAAACTGAAATCTTTTAAAGGGGAAAGAAACTTACAATAACCTGGTTGCATAAATATGCACACCCTTAAACTAATACTTTGTTGCAGCACCTTTGGCTTTTATTACAGCACTCAGTCTTTTTGGGTAGGAGTCTATCAGCGTGGCACATCTTGATGTGGTAATATTTGTCCACTCTTCTTTGCAAAAACGCTCCAATTCTGTCAGATTGTGAGGCCATCTCCCGTGCACAGCCCTCTTCAGATCACCCCACAGATGTTTGATCGGATTCAGGTCTGGACTCTGGCTGGGCCATTCCGAAACCTTAATCCTCTTCTGGTGAAGTCATTCTTTTGTTGATTTGGATGTGTGCTTTGGGTCACTGTTGCGCTGAAAGATGAAGTTCCTCTTCATCTTCAGCTTTCTAGCAGAAGCCTGAAGGTTTTGTGCCAACACTGACTGGTATTTGGAACTGTTTATAATTCCCTCTATGCTGACTAAGGCCCCAGTTCCAGCTGAAGAAAAACAGAAGCAAAGCATGATGCTGCTACCACCATGCTTCACTGTAGGTATGGTGCTCTTTTGGTGATGAGCAGTGTTGTGTTTGCACCAAATATACCTTTCGGAATAATGCCAAGAAGTTTTCCCACATGCATTTGGGAGATTTCAAATATGTTTTTGCAAAATGTAGCTGGGCTTGGATGTTTTTCTTCATAAGATAAGGCTTCCGTCTTGCCACCCTAGATGGGAGATTGTTGTCACTTGTACTAAACAGCCAGTACTTGCCAGAAATTCCTGCAGCTCCTTCAATCTTGCTGTCAGCCTCTTGGCAGTCTTTCTGACTAGTTTTCTTCTCGTCTTTTCAATTCTGGAGGGACGTCCATGTTACATATGTAAATAGGAATTACAGTAGCAAGATGGCGACCCAGGGAAATACCGGGAATAGAGGGGGTCGGTGCGCCATCCTTCCGAGGGTGATGTTGGCCGGAGTATAAGGGCCACAGCGGGGAGGAGCACTTCCTCTTTTGTCGTGGACTACTGGAAAGGGGCACTGGGTGCTTCTGTGAGTGTTCAACACTGTTCTATAATAAAGTCCTGTTAAACCGTATTGTGGCCTTGCCTCCTTGGTGGTCATTATGGACACAACAGTGCAGTTCTTGGTAATATCTCTGTTGTGCCATATTTTCTCCACTTGATGATGACTGTCTTCACTATGTCCCATGGTATATTTAATGCCTTGGAAATTCTTTTGTACCCTTTCCTGACTGATACCTTTGAACAATGAGATCTCTCTGATGCTTTGGAAGCTCTCTGCAGACCATGGCTTGTGCTGTAAGATGTAACTACAAAAATGTCAGGAAAAGCCTACTGGAACAGCTGAACTTTATTTGGAGTTAATGAATGAATGAATCTTTCATTCATTCATTAACTCCTTCTTCATTTGGGGTTAATCAGAGGTACCTGTGTGTGCTGGCTCCCATTTAACATGAGTTTGAATGTGATTGGTTAATTCTGAACACAGCTACATCCCCAGTTACAACAGGGTGTGCATATTTATGCAAACAGGTTATTGTACGTTTTTAATTTTTCTCCTTAAAAGATTTCAGTTTGTTTTTCAGTTGGGTTGTACAGGTTATAGGTCACGTTAACGGTGGAAAGAGTTTTGAACTGATTTATCTTAGTCTCATTTTTTTACATCATAAAAACCTGGCATTTGAACAGGGGTGTGCAGACTTTTGACCTCCGCTGTACATTCCTGGACAGACATTTGGTCTCCTGGTGTGGAGATGAGAACATTGAAGGAACAACACTAATTTCTACCTGATTTGGACATTACAAAATTAACAAATGAATTTGATGAAAAAACATGTTGTAGTCACAGCATTCACCGTTTTGGCACTCAGCGTAACGGTATACATCACGTGACGTTGACGAGCCTCGAGCACGACACAATCGTCCAACACCCGTGTTCAGCCACAAGAGGGAGCGCTAGATCAAGAGGAGAACTTGCTTCTGGCAGTTCTCCAAGTTCAGTCAGGCTGCGTCAGCAGAAGGTGTCCTCAGCTGTGGGTGGAGCGGCCTGAGTTTGTAGTTACGTCCATGCAGTGTTACGTTATGCTATAGATACTCAAGGACACGTAAGAGGAGTCAGCAAAACCAGCTGACTAATGACTCACGATGGAAAGTATAAAAGTACTTGAGTAGTAACATATTTACTCTTGCTGACTGATGAGTTTTTTTCTCTCCAAAATTTATGGTTATTTTCTTTAAAATATGACTACTATTTCCTTATAAACCTTTATCTTTTTTAAAAATAAATTTTCGTCTTTGTTCATGTAAATGAGAAACTTTTTTCTAATAAATTTACATTTGTTATTTGAGATTTTTTTCCCCTTAAGACTTTATTCTCAGGAATTTGTAGTTTTTCGTGCAACTTTTTTTTAGTACATTTTTTACTTTTTCCATAAAGTTACAAGTTTTGTTTGTAAATTCTAACTTTTGTGGTGTGTGTAGATTTGTGACTTTACTGTCACCAGTTTGGGTTTTTGTCTCATTCTGACAAAAATAAAGTTCCACATTTACAATCTAATGTACTCTAAATCATATAAAATGAGAATTTTGCTAAAATGATTAATTATGCAGTCATATTTTGCTTTGTTTTTGCACTATAAAACAAGCACATTTCTGAGCAGTTCAGTGAAACTGAGTCAATCAGAGCACCACCAAATGTACCAGAGCAAAAGTTTTTCTTCAAAAATGTACACAAGAGTAAATATGCTGCAAAAAAACTAAAAAAGTTACTTGAGTACATGTAAGTAGTGAATTCCCACCTCTGAATATACTGTACATCAGACAGGGGTGGCAGGCAAATAAGAAACATTCACATATTAAAATTAGTAATGTTCACTGTAACATCACTGGCTGGCTTCAACAACTGCAACGACAAACTGCAGTATTAAAGCTCCCTCAAAATGGTTTTATTGCCACTATGCTTTTAATAATACTGTCATATTCTCTGTATTAAAGATGGTATGCTAACTGTTAATATGAATAAGTCTCAGTCTACAGATTGTTAGCCACACTAGTGGATAAATTACTGAATACAAGAAAGAAGAACGTCCTGATATTTATGGAAATTGTTAAAGATGCCCTGTGGTGGCTCTAAAACCACCTCAAAAACCAATGTGTATCGCTCCAAATAATATATTGTGGCTTTTTATACACAAAAAACTTTGATTGCCTCAGAACGGCTTGGAAAGAGCTTTTATGTCTTCCACCTACTTAAGTATGTGTGGATCTGTGAATATTCTGATTAGCTCCCATACTCCCAGTAGCTGGAAGAAGACAAGGGCTCTGAAGGCGATCCAACTTTAGGAAGTAAGGCTTCCATAGGTGAAGCTGCGGAAGGATCATTGGAGAAGGATCAGTGGAGAGTCGCTGCCTGACCCCGCATGGAGGCTGGAGGGCTCCATGCTGGTCTCTGATTACCCACTCACTGTGGATCAACTTGCTGGGGGCCGGCGAGCAGTTTGCCTCGGTCCGGTGTGCCTGTTAGCCGGCTAGCCACCTTCAGAGCACTCTCCCCGGGGGGAGCTCTCTTCAAGCTGCTCCGAGGCGAACAGCTCGCCGGCCCTCAGCATTAATGTCATAACCAGTCAGGCTAAGCAGGAATGCTTGCATAGCTAGAAACACTCTGTCCAAAGTTGCGGATTTAGGGGGGTGGAGCTTAAGTGAAAGTTTACAGCAAAAACACAGATATGAGTTGCAGCCCCCTTTTAAATTATTCGTAAATAATTTAAAAACCTTTTTTTTTCCAACCTATATTCAGTTAAATGCACTGTAAAGACAAGATATTTAATGTTGAAACTGATAAACTTTGTTTGGTTGCAAATATTCACTCATTTTGAATTTGACGCCTGCAGCACGTTCCAAAAAGCTGGGACCGGGGGGGCAACAAAACACTGGAAAAGTTGAGGAATGCTCAAAAACACCTCTCTGGAACATTTCACAGGTGAACAGGTTAACTGGAATTGGTGGGTGCTGGGTAAAAAAAGGAGCATCAAGCAAGGATGGGGCGAGGTTCAACATTTTGTGAACAAATGTGCAACTACTCCAACAATTTAAAGTGACACTTTGGCAAAAATCAAGTTTTTTTTTTTCTGTTAACATGTCTGTAACATGTTTTTTTTTTTTTTTTTTGTGATTTACAAGATATATCCAGAGCAAAATCTCACTACAGTCCCAAGTCTGTGTTTTCCTGCTGTGAATTTCCAGTTAGGGAATGCCCCCTGAAACAGGCGAGTTTGGACAGACTGTTTCTAGCTATGTAAGCATTCCTGCTTAGCCCGGTTGGTTATAACATTAACCAATCAGACAGATACTCTTGGCTACCTTGGGGGAAGAGGGAGGAGCCGAGGAGCAGCAGGATTGAAGGGGATAAAAACATCTGCTTTGCATAGCGAAGCAGTGGAGGAGAGACCCAGTGGCTCGGCTTGAATGTGGCTTGGCGAGACTGTTATGTCCATGACCAGTGTTCCAATAACGAGGGTGGAGGTGCAATAGACCTTGACTTTATTTTGTGACTCACAGTTACACTAGGCACTCCTATACAGGCAGAGGCGTAGGTCAAAAGAGACCGTGCCTTTTCTGCATCAGCCCTTTATACCCAGGGTGGCGGCGGAACCGGAAAGGTGGAGCCACCACCCACATCACACAATAATACATCATGTTAATACATAACATCCATCCCCCCCTTTAAAAAAAATCTAAAACACATGCACACTAATTAGACCCTCCCAAATTTAGTACCCGAGTCTCACTCTAATAATAAACAGATAAAGCAGGCCTATTCATGCACACAAAACAACTAAAACTAGAGGGGAACAGAATTATCCGTCTAGCCGGATAATTCTGCTATCTTTATCAATATATATACAGTCCATGAATACAAAAACTGCCGTGTTCCTATATATAACTGAAGATAATCCCATGAACTTTTAAACATACAGACAAATTCTCATCTGACAATTAAAACGGTCAATATTTACGTTTGCACAGTGCTATTGGCACACCCAACAAAACCACCCCATAACCTGGGCAAACCGCATAGTGATATATTCTTTAAACATCACTTTTTTTTTGTACATGGGCAACTGACAAGCACTCAATGTAAGGAATATACTGACTACGTAGCCTAGGCAATTCACAACACAACATACAGTTTAACCCATCGCCCCCTTGCTACCATATAGTCCTGATGGAGAAGCCACCCCCCGGACACCCAACTGGTGGCTCCCACACCCAGAGCGTCTTTGTCTCTTCGCCCCTGGAGACAAGCTACGTCAGAGTCTTGACACCTCCTTCTCATTGCTGATGTGCCGCAGCTTGTTGGGGTGTTTCCATGAGTCATCGGACAGCTGGAGGTAACCGTCCTCCTGAACAGCCACGACCTGCAGCCGCCCCTTTTCATCCCGTCGTTTTCTCTTGCCATGGACCCCCCTTAGCCGAGCCTCCTCCTTGGGTCAAACCACGTCAGCGACCCGCAGGGGAGCTCGAATCGGCTTCAAACGTCCACAACGTCTAGACAGGGCTTCCTCTCTGGGTCAAACCGCTCCACAGACCCCATGCGAAGCCCGACTCAGCCTCCAGTGTTGCTGTGTGGCACGTCTGTCCACCGTGCCAACTGGTCCTGCCCCGCTCTCTTTCATTCCGAATGCTGGCGAAGCCGTTGCAGCCCCTTGCTTCTCGGTATCTCCAGGCCAAACTCTGGAAGCAGAGGGAACTATACTCTTGGCTCCATCTGCTGTCACGGGCGTTCCACCATGCTGCCCAGTCCCCACATCCAGGGTAACTTGGGTCCTGGCACCGGAACCCTCCCGCGATGGCCCTGGATGGAATTGGTCCTGTCCATCTCCCAGAATACTAGGCCAGTCTTTGTCCCATACCGCATTGTCCACCATGCTCGGAACCGGTCGGTCCCACAAACCACAGCTCGACCACTCCTCTCCGACGCCATTGGTGATCGTGAAGCCCAGGCCGTAGAACATGTCGCAGCCCATCACATTCGACCCACTGACGGTCACCACAAACTGGACGTTGGACATCACTACCAACTTATATCTCGCTGTCAACTCCAGCAAACCCACAGTGGCCAGCCTATTTCCTCCATAGCCACAATATGGCGTTGACAATCCTCTCACTTGGTAATACGGGAACATACTCCTCACAGTAGGCCAGTTCAACACGGAAAATGCCGCTCTCGTGTCCACCAACAACGGCACTTCCACGCCGTCCAGCATCACTTTACAGTAAATCCGACCATCTGTGCTCGGAGAGACGGTGTGAACAACCGTAGGAGTCGTGGTGGGGGAATCCACTTCGTGTCGCCGTTCCCCTTGCTCAAATTTTTTACAGGCCCTGGCAAAATGATGTAGGAGTCCACACTTGCCACAGCATTTGCCCCTCGCCGGACACTCTCTTGCCTTGTAACGGTGCTTGGTGGACCCACAGCCCATACAACTGAGCGACCCCGGGGCGGACCTTATATTAATAGCGGTAGCATATCCCTCCATGTCTTCTGCACTATCATCGCTATCCAGGTCCACAGCCTGCCCTGCTGACTGTGATTCAGCTTGCCTCAATGTAGTTCTCTCACCGAGGTCCTTAGATAGTTTATCTGCTGCTTCAAACTGTTGAGCTATCTCGACCGCCATGGCTGACATCAGTTCACTGGAGTGTGTGAGGAGCCTTGACCGTACCACAGAACATAGCGTGTGCTCCGCCAACTGATCACGGACCATTTCTTCTTCCGAAGCCCCGAACTGGCATTCCCCAGCCAGCTGACGCAGGTCTGCGACGTATCGCTGCACTGACTCGCCAGTCCGCTGGCGGCACTGCCGAAACTGAATCCTCCGGACTACGACGTTTTCCGGAGCGCGAAAGTAGCACGCCATTAGCCCAACCACGTCTTCAAAACTATCACTCTCACCCAGTGTGCTGAGAATGCGTTGTCCCTCCATGCCGAGATTATGGACCAATATTGCTCATGCACGTAGTTTCTCCAATTCACCGAGGTTTAAAGCCACCAAATAATTCTGGAATGCTGCATACCGCCACGTCCAAGGAACCGGCGGCTCGCCTGGGAGCTCCAAAAATGGCTGAATACTAGAAACACCCTTATCCATACTTTTATCCTCAACGCCAAATGTTATGTCCATAACCAGTGTTCCAATAACGAGGGTGGAGGTGCAATAGACCTTGACTTTATTATGTGACTCACAGTTACACTAGGCGCTCCTATACAGGCAGAGCCCTAGGTCAAAAGAGACTGTGCCTCTTCCGCATCAGCCCTTTATACCCAGGGTGGCGGCGGAACCGGAAAAGTGGAGCCACCACCCACATCACACAATAATACGCCATATTAATACATAACAGAGACCACTTTTCTCAGCTTACTTCACTAGCAGATGGGGCGCAGAGCTGCGGAATGTGAGCCGCCCAGTGGGCCACTTTTGGTAAGCAGAACTGGTGCCAGATCGCCGCAGTCGGTGGTGGATGGGGTGCCGCACTTGGCAAGACCCCTTTCAGAAAAATATTCTGCTTTTTACTTTTGAAGATATAGGCAAAACTTTAATGTCCGGAAGTGCTGTGAAGAGACTAGCAGCCCACCCACCAGGAGTTGTGGTGACCAATCACGTGCAAGCCCTGCATGTCGGGGAGAGCAGAGTGAGTTGGGGTAGACAGAAAAAGCTCATCAAACTGCACTTTTGTAGCCGAAAATACTGCTTGAAAACCAGTGGAAGTTCTCTGAGCAGACAGTGATACTCTCTGTGCAGTTTGCGGCTGCAGAGTATTGAGCTCATGACTCTCTTCTGGTTACACCCCCTCATGGGAAGCGTAGTTTTATGGAGATGTAGGCTTCTGTTTTTGCATAGTAGTGTTGGGATCAGAGGAGTGCCCTCCCCTCTCCTCTGAGAGGCTGGCCTTGCACCATCAGCTACTGGTGGGCGGGAGAGGGTGGAGCTAATTAGAATATTCATAGATCCACGCATACTGAAGTAGGTGCAAGATGGAAAAGCTCTTTCCAAGCAATTCTAAGGCAATGAAAGTTTTTTGTGGGTAAAAAGCCACAATATACTATTTTGGGCAATACATATTTGTTTTTGAGGTGGATTTAGAGCTGCTGAAGTACCCCTTTAAGAATGTTTCTCAATGTACACTTACAAGGAACTTTGGGATTTCATCATCTACAGTCCATGTAGGGCTGTGCAATATGACAATATATATTGGATGACGATATAAAAATGTCTATAAATGTTTCATAGAATACTCTGTCATTTATATTGTGATTTAAAATGCATATACTCCCATTTCTTGAACAAAGCTCCTCACCCACTATTTGTCAGCGCCCCACCTCCCCCCACAGTGCAGTAGGTGGCTAGGCTCTCCGGTGGTTGCTAACTCTGAACTTCCGGTTTGGTCAAACAGCTGCTACTCCTGTTTGTCAGAGATGTGGGACTGTTTTCCATGGCGCTGCGTCAGAGAGGACAGTCCGCTAACCTCGTTTCAATAGGAGGCAAGTCATGTTAACACCATGTCTAATTATAAAACAGCAAATGCTAAATGACGATGCTAGGTTGTGCTAATTGGAAACATCATAGTGTATCAGACCATTGTTTCTTTGGTTTAAATTATTGCTGAAATTCTTAGTTTTGTCTGAAAAAAACCCATTAAAGCTGCAAAAGTGCATGATGGTGGCACATACACGAAAAATAAATGATAAATTAAAATGGGTTGGAAGAGCAAGTTGGCTCTTAATGCAATTTGTTTGATTTCTAATCATTTTAATTAGTCAAGTAGTGATAATGAATAAAGTCAAAGTCACTGCATGTATTTTATTACACTACCTTTTGTGTCTTTGATTTTCAGATCATCTGAAATATTTTTACTAAGAAGCAAACAGGTTAAATCAGGCCAGAATGGCTGCAGGTCTACACTTCAATTTTCATTCATTTAAACTAACAGCTAATTTATATCTGTAGATGGCAGCCATGGGCCATTTTCTCATTTTCAGACATTTTTTTATGTCATATTTATTTTGGTTGTTCTCCTCTGGCTCAGGAAATATTTAACTTATTGATGTTTACTTTTTATTCATATATGATTTAGAAGAAAAACCTGAAATTTATCAATTTGAAAGTTATCAAGTCTCAAATGCACATTACAAAACTATTTTATAACAACACTGCAAAATTATGGGGGAAAAAGGTGCATGTAAAAAAGTAAAAAAAGAGATGGTCCTTTTTATGTGATTAAACAGTAGAATTTACAGAAAATGTATATGATATATATCGTTATTGTGATATAAGATGACTTACAGTATATTCGACATGAAATTTTTTTCATATTGCACAGCCCTTGTCCATAATATCTTCAAAATATTCAGAGAATCTGGAGAAATTTCTGCATGTAAGCAGCAAGGCCGAAAACTGACATTGATTAGGTGGCACTGCATTAAATTGTTTATGGAAATTATGGATGTTGTGTATTTTGGGCTAAAGAAAAAAATGACCATCCAGAATTGTTATCAGTTATAAGTTCAAAAACCAGCACCTGTGATGGTATGGGGGTGTATTAGTACCCATGACATGGGTAACTTACAGTGGATATAAAAAGTTTACACACCTCTGTTCAAATGCCAGGTTTTTGTGATGTAAAAAAATGAGACTAAGATGAATCATTTCAAAACTTTTTCAACCATTAATGTGACCTATAACCTGTACAACCCAAGTGAAAACCAAACTGAACTCTTCTAAGGGGAAAAGTAAGAAATAAAAAACTTACAAATGACCTGGTTGCATAAATATGCACACCCTTAAACTAATACTTTCTTGCAGCACCTTTGGCTTTTATTACAGCACTCAGTCTTTTGGGGTAGGAGTCTATCAGCGTGGTACATCTTGATGTGGCAATATTTGCCCACTCTTCTTTGCAAAAATGCTCCAAATCTGTCAGATTGTGAGGGCATCTCCTGTGCACAGCCCTCTTCAGATCACCCCACAGATGTTCAATCAAATTCAGGTCTGGACTCTGGCTGGGCCATTCCAAAACCTTAATCTTCTTCTGGTGAAGCCATTCTTTTGTTGATTTGGATGTGTGCTTTGGGTCATTGTCGTGCTGAAAGATGAAGTTCCTCTTCATCTTCAGCTTTCCAGCAGAAGCCAGCCAACACTGACTGGCATTTGGAACTGTTCATAATTCCCTCCACGCTGACTAAGGCCCCAGTTCCACCTGAAGAAAAACAGCCCCAAAGCATGATACTGCCACCACCATGCTTCACTGTAGGTATGGTTCTGTTTTGGTGATGAGCAGTGTTGTGTTTGTGCCAAATATACCTTTTGGAATTATGGCCAAAAATTTCAACCATGGTTTCATTGAACCATAACACTTTTTCTCACGTGTTTGGGAGATTTCAAATGTGGCTTTGTACATTCTTCTTAAGATAAGGCTTCCGTCTTGTCACCCTACCCCATAACCCAGACAAATGAAGAACATGGGAGATTGTTGTCACATTTACTAAACAACCAGTACTTGCCAGAAATTCCTGCAGCTCCTTCAATGTTGCTGTCGGCCTCTTGGCAGCTTTCCTGACCAGTTTTCTTCTCGTCTTTTCATCAATTTTGGAGGGACGTCCAATTCTTGGTAATGTCACTGTTGTGCCATATTTTCTCCACTTGATGATGACTGTCTTCACTGTGTTCCATGGTATATTTAATGCCTTGGAAATTCTTTTGTATGGTGCATCTGGAAAGTAGTCACAGCGCTTCACTTTTTCCACATTTTATGTTACAGCCTTATCCCAAAAAGGATTAAATTCATTTTTTCCTCAAAATTCTACACACAATACCCCATAATGACAACGTGAAAATTTTTTTTGAGGTTTTTGCAAATTTATTAAAAATAAACTAAGAAATCACATGTACATAAGTATTCACAGTCTTTGCTCAATACGTTGTTGATGCACCTTTGGCAGCAATTACAGCCTCAAGTCTTTTTGAATATGATGCCACAAGCTCGGCACACCTATCTTTGGGAAGTTTGGCCCATTCCTCTTGGCAGCTCCTCTCAAGCTCCATCAGGTTGGATGGGAAGCGTCGCTGCACAGCCATTTTCAGATCTCTCCAGAGATGTTCAATTGGATTCAAGTCTGGGCTCTGGCTGGGCCACTCAAGGACATTCACAGAGTTGTCCTGAAGCCACTTGTTTGATATCTTGGCTGTGTGCTTAAGGTCGTTGTCCTGCTGAAAGATGAACCATAGCCCCAGTCTTAGGTCGAGCGCTCTGGAGCAGGTTTTCATCCAGGATGTCTCTGTGCATTGCTGCATTCATCTTTCCCTCTATCCTGCCACTGAAAAACATCCCCACAGCATGATGCTGACACTCCCATTGGCATGGTTATGAGCGGTGCCTGGTTTCCTCCAAACATGACGCCTGACATTCACGCCAAGGAGTTCAATCACTGTTCATCAGTTCAATCTTTGTCTCATCAGACCAGAGAATTTTGTTTCTCATGGTCTGAGAGTCCTTCAGCTGCCTTTTGACAAATGGCAGGCAGGCTGCCATGTGCCTTTTACTAAGGAGTGGCTTCCGTCTGGCCACTCTACCATACAGGCCTGACTGGTGGATTGCTGCAGAGATGGTTGTCCTTCTGGAAGGTTCTCTCCTCTCTTCACAGAGGAACACTGGAGCTCTGACAGAGTGACCATCGGGTTCTTGGTCACCTCCCTGACTAAGGCCCTTCTCCCTTGATCGCTCAGTTTAGATGGCCGGCCAGCTCTAGTAAGAGTCCTGGTGGTTCTGAACTTCTTCCATTTACGGATGATGGAAGCCACTGTGCTCATTGGGACCTTCAAAGCAGAATAAATGTTTCTGTACCCTTCACCAGATTTGTGCCTCGACACAATCCTGTCTCGGAGGTCTACAGACAATTTCTTTGACTTCATGCTTGGTTTGTGCTCTGACATGCACTGTCAGCTGTGGGACCTTATATAGACAGGTGTGTGTCTTTCCAAATCATGTCCAATCAACTGAATTTACCACAGGTGGACTCCAGTTAAGCTGTAGAAACATGTCAAGGAGGATCAGTGGAAACAGGATGAACCTGAGCTCAGTTTTGAGCTTCATGGCAAAGGCTGTGAATACTGATGTACATGTGAGTTCTTAGTTTTTCATTTTTAATAAATTTGCAAAAATCTCAAAAACTTTTTTCATGTTGTCATTATGGGGTATTGTGTGTAGAATTTTGAGGGAAAAAATGAATTTAATCCCTTTTGGAATAAGGCTGTAACATAAAGTGTGGAAAAAGTGAAGCGCTGTAAAGACTTTCTATATGCACTGTACCCTTCTCTTGACTGATACCTTTGAACAATGAGATCCCTCTGATGCTTTGGAAGCTCTCCGTGGACCATAGCTTGTGCTGTAAGATGTGACTACAAAAATGTCAGGAAAAGCCTACTAGAATAGCTGAACTTTATTTGGGGTTGATCAGACACTTTAAATGGTGGCAGGTGTGTGCTGACTCCCATTAACATGAGTTTGAATGTGACTGGTTAATTCTGAACACAGCCACACCCCCAGTTATAACAGAGTGTGCATATTTATACAACCAGATTATTGTAAGTTTTTTATTTTTCCCCTACCAGAGTAATGGCCTAGTTGATATTGCATCCACCCCCCCAACCAGGAGGTTGGGGGTTCAAGTCCCAGCTGGGTCATACCAAAGACCATATAAAAATGGTACTTCCTGCCTTCTAGCTTGGTGCTCAGCGTAATAGAATTGGAGAAGGAGAAGCGGTTTGTGGTGGCGCCTTGCATGGCAGTGACCCCTCTGATTCTACATGTGATTAACATAGGAGAAAGGTAATTTTGTTGTACTGTACATGAATGACAATAGAGATTGCTTCTTCTTAAAAGATTTCAGTTTGTTTTGAATTGGGTTGTACAGGTTATAGGTCACATTACTGAGCGCTGTTCAAAGGAAAGGTGATGTAACACAGTGGTAAACATGACCCTGTCCAGCTTTTCTGGAACGTGATGCAGACATCAAATTCAAAATGAGTGAATATTTGTAAAAAAAAAAAAAAAAAAGTTTATCAGTTTGAACACTGAATATCTTGTGGTTGAAAAGTATTTTTTAATTACTGATCTAAATTTTACACAACATCCTAACTTGGTTATATAAAAAACATCAGAAGTTTAATGGTAAAGACAAACTCCTCAACTCTGGTAAATATCCAGCATAATGTACATAATGAGCATGTTAAAAAGAAAAAAAACCCAACACGATTTCACTCTAGTATTCAATTTAGTACATTTTAATATGGAGCAGTTTTTTTTTTTTTTTAAATTATCAATATTAAGGCAGTGGCTCAATAAGCCAAAAAAGAAATTATCAAGATTGAAAAACCTGACAAAAGTTCTCTTAACAAAATGTTCAGTATCACACAAAAGCACAGAACAAACAGCATCATATTTCTTTGACATATAATGTGTATTAGCTTGTTTCCCCCTGATGTCAGCACATTAATAGATTGACCTTTGACTTTTTGACAGTAGCAACGTTCGTGTGAAACCATATCTAAATCTTCAAGTAGAAAAAAAGTCTTCAGTCACCCCTCATTTCTTTCTTTTTTTAAGGAAAATTGAAAACGTACAGCAATTTCTTAAAACATGTGCAAGCATAAATTGAAACACAGTATAGAAGACAAAATCAGAGTTTGTACAATTTTTAAATGTCAATCTTTAGTGTGAACACTTATTCTACACACAATCTGAACTCTGCCAAGCTTTTTTCTAATTCCTTTAAGTAGTCTTCAGGAACAGATCTCCAGGCTTCTTGAAGGATGTTCATAAGCTCTTCTTTGGATGTTGTTCTCTGCCAACATGATGCAACATTTAAAATTTGGATTCATCACTCCAAATGAGCTGTTGCCTCGGGTTTTCAGTCCAATTCTTAGGTTTAGTTTTTTTCTCTCCATTTCTTTCCTTATGAACGGCTTCTCAATAGCCACCCTTTCATCGAGACCATCCTAATGAGGGTTCGGTTGAGGGTAGATGGTCAGGGTACCTCTCAGGTAGAGCTAGGCAATAAATCAATATAAAATCAAAATTAAAATTATTTGGTGTGGACAATGTCAAAAATGAATATTGCTAAAAATCGATTTTCCCCATTCACAAGAGTAAATATGGTAGCCTCCAACTCCAGCCCCTCCCCCACCCATAAAAATGAATTTTATAACAGTTAAACTGGTGCTTTATTAATGCAAAATGTGTGCATTCATCTTTGATCAAGCCTTTATCATAAACAAAAGGTTTAGTTTGGTTAAAGACAGGCTCACAGTTTATTCCCTATAGTGAATCATGTTTGTCTGGAAAAACTCTATTTGAAATAATTACTTGTCAATAAATAAAATGTCGATGAAAATTAAAAATCCAATATGGCAAAAACAATTTGGGGATATTCTTTGTAGGCCATATAGCCTAGCCGTACTCAGCTCCTTCGTCAGGCCTTTGCTGGAGTTTTATCTATTTCTAAAGCACATAAATTTCAGATACTGTTCATCTGCCATAGTTTGCAGTTTTTTAGGCCTGTTCTTTTTTCCTTCCCTTGTCCGGTTAACTCAAATATTTTTGAGGAAACTACAATAATCAGTTACAAGGAGAGTGAAAATCAGTGAAAAAGCAGTCCAGTGAAAAACTCTGAAAGACCTTCAGAAAGCCCAGAGATCTATTGGTTGAGATCACTTTAAAAGAATTCAAGGAAATCTGGCTCATTGGAACCAAAACATAAAGAAATGGGAGCTGGCTCGGCATTTTGCATACTACTGCATACTATATTCATATATTTATTCCATCCAGCTACAATGCTCTGCACTGTGTGTCTGTGTGTGTGTGTGTGTATATATATATATTTTATAGTAATATGTGCATATGTATATTAGCTGCTCTTGCTTGCTTGTTTTTTTTTTTTGCCTTCTGATTGTTGCTCTGAGTGTTGCTATCCCTGTGCTGTTGCAATCCTGGAATTTCCCCGTTGTGGGACTAATAAAGGCTTATCTTATCTTATCTTACTGTAAGTTAAGACAAAGGAGATAACATCTGTGAAAGGAGATGCACCATCTGTGTGATGAACAAAACAATGCTCCAACAAAATATACAGTATGAAGGGGTAATAGCATTTCTCACCAACATGCATTTTCTGCCTTCATTTCTGTGGACTTTTTCCCAACTTGGCAATATCTTTGTTCTCCAGGATCTCTGTCTTCTGCTTGGGCTGGAGGACAGTGTGGGTCACCATCGCTTTTGCCACCTCTTGCACCGGGATGGACATGGATGGAAAGACACCAGAAAATGCAGAGAAGAACTTCTGAGCCAACCTCTCACCAGGTCGACTCTCCTGCCTGTCTACCAACAACACCCTGTTGGAGGAATGAGGTACAATTTAGAAACCTTAAGAACTAAGAACAATCAACCATTTCCCATTGGCAATTTGACCCTGTGCCCTCAAACTTCCTCAGTAACACAGGGTTACAAAAATCATTTTTTTGTAAGTTGTCTTGTGTTTTTTCAACTGATTTAAGACAATTTTGCACCGCTGAATCTGAAAATGACACCTGTTTCTCTCGATCAGGTGCAAAGTAAAAACTTGTACTTACTTAGTACTTAGTACTGTGCATGTACTTACCTTTATATGAAGGTAAGTACATGTAAATTGAATGCTACATCATCATTGTTCAAAATTCAGAGAATTTCAAGACATAAAAAAGAATTTTGCATCATATAAAGCGAAAATACCCATACATGTAAACAAAAACGTATAAAACAACATCTGGCCATAATTCAAAAAGTTGACCTGATTGAGCAAAACCAATGAGATTTTTTGGATTCAGTACATCAAAATTGTCCCAAATCAGCTAAAAAAAACCTTAATCAATAAATTTGGTGTTGACCAGTGTAATCAGCAAAGATTCACTATTAGGCTTGTTGGGGTTTCCTCTTTCTTCTTGTGCATTATGTAGGAAATTTGTGATATTATATGGTCTGCAAAGCTAAGCAGCCCAAAGTCAGCCTACACTCAGGGTGGCCATGTTAGTTACCTGTCAAAGTGCCACGTTAACAGAAACCAGGGTAAGTGCAGGAATAAGCAAATTAAACTGAAGACTTTTTAAGGCAACTTGATAAAATTTAAGACCTTATATTCATGAAATAGCAAAAAGTATCTGACCACATTACAAACCGTTTTGTTCATACAATGGTGTGAAAAAGTGTTTTCCCCCTTCCTGATTTCTCATTTTTTTGTATGCTTGTCGCACTTAAATGTTTCAGATCATCAAACAAATTTAAATATTAGACAAAGATAACAGAAGTAAACACAAAATGCATTTTTTAAATGAAGGTGTTTATTATTAAGGGTAAAAAAAAAAATCCAAATCTACATGGCCCCGTGTGAAAAAGTGATTGCCCCCCTGTTAAAACATAAATCAACTGTGGTTTATCATATCTTTGGAAAGCTGAGTTCAATTTCTCTAGCCACACCCAGGCCTGATTACTGCCACACCTGTTCTCAATCAAGAAATCACTTAAATAGGATCTGTCTGACAAAGTGAAGTAGACCAAAAGATCCTCAAAAGCTAGACATCATGCTGTGCTCCAAAGAAACTCAGGAACAAATGAGAAACAAAGTAATTGAGATCTGTCAGTCTGGAAAAGGTTATAAAGCCATTTCTAAAGCTTTGGGACTCCAGCAAACCACAGTGGGAGCCATTATCCACAAATGGGGAAAACATGGAACAGTGGTGAACCTTCCCAGTAGTGGCCGGCTGACCAAAATTACCCCAAGAGCACAGCAACTCATCCAAGAAGTCACAAAAGACCCCACCACAACATCCAAAGAACTGCAGGCCTCACTTTCCTCAGTTAAGGTCAGTGTTCATGACTCCACCGTAAGAAAGAGACTGGGCAAAAATGGCCTGCATGGCAGAGTTCCAAGACAAAAACCACTGCTGAGCAAAAAGATCATAAAGGCTCATCTCAGTTTTGCCAGAAAACATCTTGATGATCCCCAAGACTTTTGGGAAAATATTCTGTGGACTGACGAGTCAAAAGTTGAACTTTTTGGAAGGTGTGTGTCCCATTACATTCGGCGTAAAAGTAACACAGCATTTCAGAAAAGGAACATCATACCAACAGTAAAATATGGTGATGGTAGTGTGATGGTCTGGGGCTGTTTTGCTGGTTCAGGACCTGGAAGACTTGCTGTGGTAAATGGAACCATGAATTCTGCTGTCTACCAAAAAATCCTGAAGGAGAATGTCCGGCCATGCTGTGGCATGACCTAAAAAAGGTGGTTCATGTTCGAAGACCCTCCAATGTGGCTGAATTACAACAACTCTGCAAAGGTGAGTGGGCCAAAACTCCTCCACAGCGCTATAAAAGACTCAATGCCAAACGCTTGATTGCAGTTGTTGCTGCTAAGGGTGGCCCAACCAGTTATTAGGTTTAGGGAGCAATCACTTTTTCACACAGGGCCATGTAGGTTTGGATTTTTTTTTTTTACCCTTAATAATAAACACCTGCATTTTGTGTTTACTTGTGTTATCTTTGTCTAATATTTAAATTTGTTTGATGATCTGAAAAATTTAAGTGTGACAAACATACAAAAAAATGAGAAATCAGGAAGGGGGCAAACACTTTTTCACACCATTGTATATTTACTGGAACTGAAAGTACGGTTATAATCCAGCCCAAACCAAATCAAATGCTTCCCTTTGGTCAACATAAGATAGTTAAGTTGTTTAAGTAAGACACTGATGTGTATACCTCAAACTAGTCCTTCAACTTTGGGTTTGTCTTCCATTTTTATACAAATGCATAACAGTAGTTACAAATTCACATAAGAGCACTCTGAGGAGAGTGTAATATCCCCCACCGCCATTTTCCTTGAAGATCTCGATACTTAGGGGCCACGCACATGACAACGTTTTTACCCCAAACCATGGAAGTCCGTCTCCAGTTTAGCTGTCCGTGCATACTACGCCAGGTACTTGGAGATGTGAAAGTGTAGATATGAAGCCAGCCTCCAGAGTGGAGAGATTTTCAAGGCACTGATTTTACATGTCTGTATGCACAGAAAAAAGATCTATGGCATGATAGAGCCCCATTTTACAACAGATTTCAGCCAATCCATACACCAAGGAGCATTTATTTCTCAGAGAAATATAAATGCGGAGCATGTATTTCTCTATTTCTCACAGAAACACAGAAATACAAGCTCTGTGATTAAACTTTAAGCCTGATGTGTTTATAGTTAGGATCAGGTTAAAAATGGGCTCTTAACAGTATCTGTAAGACTGACTTTTAGACACAATAGATGCAGCCTTATATAGAAAAAAATCCTCAAAATTATAACCAATGAGGATGCCTACCTTTGCTGAATGATGAACGAATCAGCATGGAGCTGCCCATGTTTCAAATCCACTTTTGTGCTGCACAAATGATGAGATGTGGCTGCAGCCCCACATCTCATCATGTCCCTATTTTTTATTACTTATGTTTTTGTAAAAGTTCTGACTGAAGACTCCTTATCAAATATTCAAACCAGCTGTCAGTAAGTCAGATTTTTTTTTTTATTGCCTGCACTCATATAGGTTTTTTATTACCTGCTATAATCTGGTTCAGAGCATCTTTACCCTGTGTTTAAATGTTTTTCTGTACATGGTCCCTGACAAATAAACCAAAAAAACTACTGTATAACTACAACTTATTTAATTCAATTCAGCTTTATTTGTATAGCATCTAATCACAACAAATGCCACCTTAATGCACTATTTATTTATTACTCCCTCATTCTTTCAGTGTAAAGAAAATAAATAGAAATATTTATTGAAGCTGGAATCTGACATTTAAAGTAATAATCCAAAGGCCCTAGTAAAATTTTCACTTGAAATTCATTAGTTCCAACAGCAGTTTCCACACATTCGGTGGCTCTGTGTGCACGTGTAGTTGCTTTTGTGACGTGTCATGTGCCCACAGATGTTTCTCTCCGGATCTAAATGAAAACATTGTCATGTGCACCAGGCCTTACTGACAGAGAGCAGTTTTCAGCTTTTCAATAGAATTACTGTGGCACAACCAAATTATGATCAACCCATCATCCATGAATATACAACAAAATATACAACCCATGGTTGTAGGGCAGGATCCTGAGGTGAACCTGTGTAGCAATTTGGTGACCCTAGAGGGCTTTACGTGTTTTATAGTTATACAGTGGGGCAAAAAAGTATTTAGTCAGCCACCAATTGTACAAGTTCTCCCACTTAAAACATAAGAGAGGTCTCTAATTTTCATCATAGGTAAACCTCAACTATGAGAGACAAAATGAGAAAAAAAAAATCCAGAAAATCACATTGAAGGATTTTTAATGAATTAATTAATAAATTCCTCGGTAAAATAAGTATTTGGTCAATGACAAAAGTTCATCTCAATACTTTGTTATATACCCTTTGTTGGCAATGACAGAGGTCAAACGTTTTCTGTAAGTCTTCACAAGGTTTTCACACACTGTTGCTGGTATTTTGGCCCATTCCTCCATGCAGATCTCCTCTAGAGCAGTGATGTTTTGGGGCTGTCGCTGGGCAACACAGACTTTCAACTCCCTCCAAAGATCTTCTATGGGGTTGAGATCTGGAGACTGGCTAGGCCACTCCAGGACCTTGAAATGCTTCTTACGAAGCCACTCCTTCGTTGCCTGGGCGGTGTGTTTGGGATCATTGTCATGCTGAAAGACCCAGCCACGTTTCATCTTCAATGCCCTTGCTGGTGGAAGGAGGTTTTCACTCAAAATCTCACAATACATGGCCCCATTCATTCTTTCCTTTACACGGATCAGTCGTCCTGGTCCCTCTGCAGAAAAACAGCCCCAAAGCATGATGTGTCCACCCCCATGCTTCACAGTAGGTATGGTGTTCTTTCTCCTCCAAACACGACAAGTTGAGTTTTTACCAAAAAGTTCTATTTTGGTTTCATCTGACCATATAACATTCTCCCAATCCTCTTCTGGATCATCCAAATGCACTCTAGCAAACTTCAGACGGGCCTGGACATGTACTGGCTTAAGCAGGGGGACACGTCTGGCACTGCAGGATTTGAGTCCCTGGCGGCATAGTGTGTTTCTGATGGTAGCCTTTGTTACTTTGGTCCCAGCTCTCTGCAGGTCATTCACTAGGTCCCCCCGTGTGGTTCTGGGATTTTTGCTCACCGTTCTCGTGATCATTTTGACCCCACGGGGTGAGATCTTGCGTGGAGCTCCAGATCGGGGGAGATTATCAGTGGTCTTGTATGTCTTCCATTTTCTAATAATTGCTCCCACAGTTGATTTCTTCACACCAAGCTGCTAACCTATTTAATTTTAATCTAAATTTATTATATAAAGCTTTTCTAAAGAAAAGGACAAAAGAAGCAGAGCAGCGGTATAAAACATACAAAAATAAGTTAACATATATAATAAGATGTAGTAAAACAGACTATTACAGTAAAGAACTGGAGAAAAACAGAGACAATATTAAAAATACATGGACAATACTTAACAATATTCTTGGAAATAAAAACAGAAATACAAGCTACCCAACCAATTTTTCAAAAAATAATAAAACAACTCAGAGTGTGAATGGAGCTTCACCTGCAGATGAATTTAATAACTTTTTGTTAACATTGGTCCTAATTTGGCTCGAGAAATACCCATTATGGCGCCTACAGGTGATACAATAAGCAAAAACACTGCTATAAAAGACTCCATTTTCATGAAGAACACAGACGAGAGAGGTCATTGAAATTGTTAAATCGTTTAAAAGTAAAACATCTACGGACTGTGATGGTATTGACATGCTCTTAGTCAAAACTATTATCGAATGCTTAGTGAAACCACTGACGTATATTTGTAACCTGTCTCTCCAAACAGGTATATTTCTCAATGCAGTGAAAATAGCTAAAGTAATTCCGATATACAAGACGGGTGACAGAGGGGAACTTTCAAACTATAGACCAATTTCACTATTGCTGCAATTTTCCAAGATACTTGAAAAAATATTCTGTGAGAGAATTGACAACTTTATACTGAAGAATAATTTATTGTGTGAGCAACAATATGGGTTCAGACACAAGAGGACAACTGCATTTGCTCTAACGGAATTTATAGAAAAAATATCAACTGCCGTTGAAAATAAAGAGTATTCAGTTGGGGTATTCCTGGATCTTAAAAAAGCATTTGATACAGTGGATCATAATTTATTATTAAAGAAACTACAAAATTGTGGTATTAGGGGGGTAGCACTGTCTTGGTTAAGTAGCTACTTAAAGAATAGATATCAGTATGTATGTGTTGGTAACAAAAACTCACAGTTACTGAAGGTTACTTGTGGAGTCCCACAGGGTTCAGTTTTGGGGCCATTGTTATTCAATATGTATATAAATGATATATGTAAAGTCTTGGAAAAATGGATTTAATATTGTTTGCCGATGACACTAATCTATTATGCAGTGGAAGCAATTTGGAACAACTTTTGGATACACTCGGAAAGGAATTAGGAAAGCTTAAACTGTGGTTTGATTCAAACAAATTAACGCTCAAGTTTAAGTAAGACAAAATTTATAGTTTTTAACAACCATCACAACAACTTAGTATCTAAACTCAGTGTAAATGGTGTAGAGATTGAAAGGGTATCTGAAACTAAATTTCTTGGAGTAATAATTGATAATAAACTGTGTTGGAAGTCACATATTAATTATATTAAAGGTAAATTATCTAAATCAATCGCAGTACTACACAGAGCAAAATATTTGCTGAATCAACCCACACTATATACCTTGTATCATTCATTAATACTCCCATACATGACATATTGTACTGAAGTATGGGGAAATACATATAAAACAAACATATATCCAGTCTTTATGCTTCAGAAGAGAGCTATTAGAATAATAAACAAAGCTGCTTACAGGGAACCAACAAACCCACTTTTTCTTAAATTAAAAGCTCTCAAGTTGAAAGATCTGGTTGACTTTAAAACTGCAGTAATAATGTTTAAAGTGAAGAATCTATCACTGCCCGCAAATATCCAAAAGCTGTTCCAAATAAGGGAGAAACAATATAATTTCAGAGGAACATGTATATTTCAAAAACCTTCAGTGAGAACTACCACCAAGCAACACTGTGTTTCAGTGCAAGGAGTCAGATTATGGAACGATTTTGGACCTGAATTAAAATCATGTACAACGCTTGGACAATTTAAACAAAAACTAAAGGAAGAAATACTCCAAACATATACAAGATGACATGTAAAATCACATAAGGATTGTCATATCCAGTCTACGTTGTGTTGTTGCTTAGTTTTTTTTGTCACATTTTGTCTTAGCTTTGTCCCGAATTGTAATCGCTCTTGTTTTGTTTCCCTTTTGAATTCTTGGATGGAATATGGGTGGGCAATATAAGCTGCGGATTCAGCCATCACCCATTTCGGATAACTTATGCTGAACTGTATAATCAGAGGAGTTATTGTTTAATTTGACCTTGTTGGATTTTTTCCCCTTTGTTATATTATTCTGTTTCTTTTTAATCTTTACTTTTAATCTATCTGAAATAAAGATTCATTCATTCATTCATTCATTCCTACTGCAGATTCAGTCTTCCCAGTCTGGTGCAGGTCTACAATTTTGTTTCTGGTGTCCTTTGACAGCTCTTTGGTCTTGGCCATAGTAGAGTTTGGAGTCTGACTGTTTGAGGTTGTGGACAGGTGTCTTTTATACTGATAACGAGTTCAAACAGGTGCCATTAATACAGGTAACGAGTGGAGGACAGAGAAGCCTCTTAAAGAAGAAGTTACAGGTCTGTGAGAGCCAGAAATCTTGCTTGTTTGTTGGTGACCAAATACTTATTTTACCGAGGAATTTACCAATTAATTCATTAAAAATCCTTCAATGTGATTTTCTGGATTTTTTGTTTCTCATTTTGTCTCTCATAGTTGAGGTATACCTATGATGAAAACTGGAGACCTCTCTCATCTTTTAAGTGGGAGAACTTGCACAATTGGTGGCTGACTAAATACTTTTTTTCCCCACTGTAGTTTATTGGTTTATTTGTCAGGGACCATGTACAGAAAAAAACATTAAACACAGGGTAAAGATGCTTTGTACCAGATTATAGCATTCTCACTAATTTCCATCTGTAGTCCCTGAGGCAGGCAGGAAGATATTAAAAGAAAAACAGCACATATAGAAACCAATTCAGGTCGGGTTTCAGAAACTGTTGACCCTGAAACAAGCAGGGAGTAAGTTTAGAAGGTAAAAAGATAAGAGAAACAGCACACATAAAAACAATCTAGTAAGAGTAAAACTTCAAATCCCATTTAAGGGGGAGAGTCAATGCTGGCAGGCTTGATTACTTAACCCTTCTTGTGTCTGGGTTTCAAGAACATAGAAAGCGCCCTCACTGTCTATGTTGCAGTTCTGCGCCCATCATGTGATGTGCCATGTGATGTGGCCAAAAACCATAAAAACTCCCCAGCTCTACTAAGTATTCCACTTCACAAGGTGGCAGACACGTATAACTTACTGCTCTTGCCTTGGAGGACTGATGTCTTCCAAAGAACCACCCGAAAACCTCACTTCTGGGACACCAAAGAAGAAGACTTTGTAAACAAATGTTGATGTGCTCCATCGCAACATGGAGGCGGAATTTGCTCCCAAATTTGCCATCACTCTGTTAAAGCAAGAAATCTCGGTGGCGGAGTGGTTAGCACTGCGGCAGCACAGCAACTCACCCTTGGCCAGGGGATCCTGGGTTCGTTCCCAGCCCCTGACCAACAATGATCTGTGTGGAGTTTGCATGTTCTCCCCGTGTCTGCGTGGGTTTACTCTGGGATTTGTCCGGTTTCCTCACACATGCCAAAAACATGCAAGTTAGGTTAATTGGCATCAACTGGGGATTCTAAATTGTCCTTAGGTATGACTGTGAGGGTGAATGGTTGTCTGTCTCTCTATGTTGGCTCTGCGATGGACTGGCGATCTGTCCAGGGTGTACCCTGCCTTTCGCCCAAAGATGCTGGGATAGGCTCCAGCCCCCCCACGACCCGAAAAGGATTAAGCGGAAGAAGATGGATGGATGGATGGATCTGTGTGTGTGTGTCTGTCACGTTTATAGGGCATCATAGGACGGCCTATGATCTCTGCCTGAACATCATAGGATGTCCTATGAACTCAGGCATCACAGGACTCGCGATGCCGTCATAAAGATATGATGTCTATATGATGGCACATAGACAAATGTGTCTTTATGATGTCATATAACCATCACTCACGATGCCTAGACTAATGTGTCTTTATGATGTCATATGGCTCAAAATTGGCAAGGTGAATAAGTCACAGCGCCAGTCTTTACAGCGCGTTCGTATTTTCTGCACAACAGATTTCTGCAGCCATGGCCAATTCTACGTTGCCGCGAGGAGAGGTGCCAGATCAAGCAGTCTTCGTATTGTTGCTCAAGATGAAGAAACTAAGCCAAAGCGTCGCTTTCTCAGCAATGTCGTTTTTAAAGAGGTGCTGACACAGTAAAAATGTGCAACCTTGAAGAATGCCAGTCTACACTACAAATGTGTAAAATGCCAAGCAAAGCACTGATTTTCTCCGGGTGCTCCGGTTTCTTGGTTTCTACGGGCATGCACGGGCCTTCCTGAACAGGGTTGAAAGCCACTTTTTGCTCAGATCTATTTTCATGATCCTGCCCATGAACTGGAATTACGATGTGCCCATCCCTCAACCAGTGGTCTGAATGAAGAAGAAGAAGACCCACCAGATGGAGAGCAATAGAATGAGGAGAACTGCTGCACGTCAGAGAAGATGCCGTGAAGATGAAACACCCCAGGTTCCAGCAGTATGCCTCAGCATGACTGTGAACAGCACAGCCATCTGAGACAGGAGGAGACCCTTCAGCAATGGGCATGCAGAAATACTTGCTTATACTTGGTTTCCATGGGCATGGACGGGTATGCACGGGTATGTACTAGTGATTCTACAAAGAGATTATTTAGCGTATGAAGGTAAATATCTACATTTTGTTATAACAGAGGGTGGCCAAAGTTGGTTAATTTTCACCTGCCATTCACCGCAGCCCCATGTGACTGGACAGAACAATTGCGCCAGTTCCGTGTCATCATATAAGATAAATTGCAGTGGAATAAAAGCAAAATTGAGGTGGAATAATCATAAGAGTTTCTGGATGTGGGAGAGAAAGTGAAAATGACCAACAGAAGACAAAATAACGACCAGGATGACGAAAATGGACGAAACGAGCCGCCTGGCCAGTGGTTAGTCTGATGAATTTCTCTGTTTGTTTACATTGTACTGATTTTCTGGTTCATATACTTTGAAGATAAGAAAACAAAAAACCCAAAACAAAAAACGGTGACAAAAAACAAAACCATCCTTTGTATAAATATGTCCAAAGTCCACTTTTGACCTAAAGTTATGTAATTCGATATGGCTGCCGTGGCATTATGCAAATTAGATGCATAAATTTACTCCTGTCTCAAACTTTGGATCATATTCTACATCTTTCTAATTGACAGTAAGCCATTATCTCTTACCACTTTCAAGTTATAGCCTTGGAAATCTCTGACATCTGAACTGAATATTTTCTTGAAAAAAATCTTGACCCCATCAATAACAGTTTTCACAGGAAAACAGCTGAAAAGCTTAATAAAAAGTGATAGAAAAGACAGTGGATTTAACAGAGAGACAAAATGAAGGTAAACTGTTCTAAATAAGAACTGAATAAGGAGAAAATTACTTCATCAGTGATTACATTAGTGTGAACCGACAGGTGCATATATGTAGAGGTAGAACAGTCTTTTATTGTGTGTAAATTTACTCCTATCTCAAACTTTGGATCATATTTTACATCTTTCTAACTGAGAATAAGCCATTATCTCTTACCACTTTCAAGTTACAGCCTTGGAAATCTTTGACATTTAAACTGAATATTTTCTTGAAAACAATCTTGACCACTGGGGGGGGGGGGCGGTTGCCAGGTGCAAAAATGCACCACAGACAGACAATTAAAATCCATTTTTTAGTCTCTGTGGAAAAGTGTCTGTAATTTGTTCTGGTCTTCAAAGCAGTGGGGAGCTTGTTCCATTCTGTTATAGCTTTGTATGAGAAGGTTGATTGCCCAAAAGCAGTTTTATGTAGGGGTTGCTGTTGTGTCTGTAATTACCTCTCAAATGACGAGGCCAGGTACTCGATAGAACTCAGCTTTATTCATGATACCGTCTCCACAATACAGCCACTAGACAGGGGCGTTGGCAAAGAGACCGAATACAGAAATCCGCTGGTATTTATAGGGGCGGTGCAGTGGCGGGAGGAAGTGGCCGCCACTACACCGCTCTTCATAATAAAACACAATATTAGATTAGATTAGATTCAACTTTATTGTCATTACACATGTATGAATACAAGGTAACGAAACACAGTTTAGCATCCAATCAGAAGTGCAAAGGACAGCAATGCAGTAAATACAGTAATCGACAGTATGTGCAATTTAAGCAAATATATGCAGATAGGTCAGTGCAGAAAGTTAAGAGTACTGTTATGTGCAAATAATGTACAATAAGTTAGGTGGCCAGTTATGTACAGGTGAGGATGATAATGGGAATAAGTTAGCATAAATTACAGAAGAGCAAAGTACAGGTGAAGTGAGGTAAGTAGCAGACAATCTAACTATACAGAGTGGCAATATGCAGAAAAACAATATGTAGTTAAATATGTGATGATAATATACAGGAGAGCAGTATGTATCAATATATAATGACAATATGCAGATATGATATATATGTGTATACAGTTTGAAGAAGCACGGGGGGAGGGGGGGTGTTAAAGGGGAGAGAAGTGGAGGTTCAGCGGGGAACTAAGTTCAATAACGTGACAGCTGTTGGAAAGAAACTGTTCCTAAACCTGCTGGTTCTAGTCCGAAGGCTTCTGAAACGCCTTCCAGAGGGGAGAAGCTGGAACAGTCCATGAGCAGGATGGTTGGAGTCCCTAAGAATGCTGCGTGCCCGGCGCAGACATCTTTTCCTGTAGACGTCCTCTATGACTGGAAGTGGAGTCCCTGCGATGCGTTGGGCGGTTTTCACCACCCGCTGCAGCGCCTTACGGTCAGCGATAGAGCAGCTCCTATACCAGACTGTGACACAGTTGGTCAGGGTGCGCTCTATCACGCAGCGGTAGAAGTTGCCCAGGATGTCAGTTGACAGATGGTTCTTCTTCAGTGTCCTCAAGAAGAAGAGGCGCTGATGGGCCTTCTTGATCAGGCTGGTGGTGTTAACTGACCAGGACAGGTCCTCCGAGATGTGGGTCCCCAGGAATTTGAAGCTGGGGACACGTTCAACAGCTATGCCATTGATATGGACGGGGTCATGTGTCTCTCCCCTCTCCTTCCTGTAGGCCACTATGAGCTCCTTGGTTTTGCTGGTGTTAAAGAGCAGGTTATTGTCAGCGCACCAAGTAGCCAAGTGCTCAACCTCTGCCCTGTAATCTGACTCACTGTTGTCCCTGATGAGTCCGATCACCGTGGTGTCATCTGCGAACTTTATGATGTAATTGGATCCATACATACACTACTGTTCAAAAGTTTGGGGTCACTTAGAAATTTCCTTATTTTTGAAAGAAAAGCACTTTTTTTCAATGAAGATAACTTTAAACTAATCAGAAATACTCTCTATACATTGCTAATGTGGTAAATGACTATTCTAGCTGCAAATGTCTGGTTTTTGGTGCAATATCTACATAGGTGTAGAGAGGCCCATTTCCAGCAACTATCACTCCAGTGTTCTAATGGTACAATGTGTTTGCTCATTGCCTCAGAAGGCTAATGGATGATTAGAAAACCCTTGTGCAATCATGTTAGATAAGATAAGATAAGATAAGATAAGCCTTTATTAGTCCCACAACGGGGAAATTCCAGGATTGCAACAGCACAGGGATAGCAACACTCAGAGCAACAATCAGAAGGCAAAAAAAACAAAAAAACAAAAAAACAAGCAAGCAAGAGCAGCTAATATACATATGTACATATTACTATAAAATATATATATATACACACACACACACACACACAGACACACAGTGCAGAGCATTGTAGCTGGATGGAATAAATATATGAATATATGAACACACAGTGCAGAGCATTGTAGCTAGATGGAATAAATATGTAAATATATAAACACCCACAGTACGGAGCATTGCAGCTAGGTGGAATAAATATGCAAGTATATAAACACACACAGTGCGGAGCAATGTAGCTAGATGGAATAATATGTAGATATATAAAAACACAGTGCGGAGCATTGTAGCTAGATGGAATAAATATATAGATATATAAATATAAACACACCCAGTGCAGAGCATTGTAGCTAGATGGAATAAATATGTAAATATATAAACACACACAGTGCAGAGCATTGTTGCTAGGTGGGATGAAACAGCATAACCGTCTATTTAGTTATCCTACATGGTATGATTATGTGCCCATACATATTCTCACCCTCCATAGCGACCGGTATGTTCCTAGTTGTATGCCGGAGAGGACCATTGTGTAAGTCTATTGCATCTTTTGCATTCAAAAAACTATTAGTTTGTTACGTCTTTTTGCTATCTCTGCGAGCAGCCCTGCTTAGGTTGTACAGTCTGACAGCCGTTGGTAGGTCTGCAATACTGAAATTGCTGCAAATTGAGGATTCTTTGATGAAAGCAAAGTTTGAAGGAAAAAAATATTATTTCAAATACAAATCATTATTTCTAACCTTATCAATGTCTTGACTATATTTTCTATTCATTTTACAACTCATGGTGGTAAATAAGTGTGACTTTTCATGGAAAACACAAAATAATTGTCTGGGTGACCCCAAACTTTTGAACGGTAGTGTAGGCCTGCAGTCATGGGTGAAGAGGGAGTAGAGGAATGGGCTGAGCACACAGCCCTGTGGTACACCAGTGTTGAGTGTGATGATGGAAGAACGGTTGGGGCCTGACCTAACATGCTGAGGTCTGTTGGTCAGAAAATCCATGATCCAGTTGCAGGTGGAGGTACTGATTCCCAGGTCCCCAAGTTTAGTGACCAACTTGGAAGGGATAACTGTGTTGAATGCTGAGCTGAAGTCAACAAACAGCATTCTTACGTAGGTGTTCTTGTCATCCAGATGTGAGAGTACACAGTGCAGCGCTGTAGAAACCACATCCTCTGTACTCCTATTGCTCTGGTAGGCAAACTGGTGAGGGTCCAGTGTAGGGGGCAGGCATTTTTTGAGCTATGCCAAGACCAGTCGCTCAAAGCACTTCATGACTATGGGCGTCAGTGCCACAGGGTGATAGTCATTTAGGCACGATGGTGTTGAATGTTTCGGCACTGGTACTATAGAAGTGGTCTTGAAGCACGCTGGTACCACGGCCTGGACCAGGGACAGGTTGAAGATAGGTCAATAGGTTTGACCAACCGCCCTCCCCCCTGACTGCACAACAACCACTGCTGCCTGTAAAGACATCAAGTCCTGCTGCCCACTCCCCACTCCACCAACACCCCCCCACTCCCAACACACAGCCCCCAATCCTGACCCTGACCAGGACCCAGGTGAGGACGGAGCTGAGGAAGATCAAGGCGAGGAAGGCGTCGGGACCGGACGGCATCAGCGCAAAGCTCCTCAAGTCCTGTGCAGACCAGCTGTGTGGGATTGTGACGTACATCTTCAACCTGAGCCTGAAGCTGGGGAGGGTACCACAGCTGTGGAAAACATCTTGTGTGGTACCTGTACCAAAAACTTCCCACCCCAAAGACCTGAACAGCTACAGACCGGTGGCCTTGACGTCCCACTTGATGAAGACCCTGGAGAGACTGCTCCTTGCTCACCTCTGCCCCCTGGTGGAACCAGCGATGGATCCACTCCAGTTCGCCTACCAGCATGGCATTGGGGTGGAGGATGCGGTGATCTTCCTCCTTCACCGTTCTCTGTCCCACCTGGAGAAGCCCGGGAATGTGGTGAGGATCATGTTCTTTGACTTCTCCAGTGCTTTCAACACCATCCAACCGATGATCCTGAAGGACAAGCTGCTGCGCGCAGGGGTGGACCAGCACCTGTCATCATGGATCCTGGACTACCTCACGAACCGGCCTCAGTTTGTGAGAACCCGGGACTGAGTACAGAGGGCTTATCCAGGACTTCGTGGACTGGTGCCATCGGAACTGCCTCCAGATCAACGCAAGGAAAACTAAGGAGCTGGTGGTGGACTGCCGCAGGCAAGGACAGCCCCTCACAGCACCAGTAAATATACAGGGAACAGACATTGAGATGGTGACATCCTACAAGTACCTGGGTGTTCATCTGAACAATAAACTAGACTGGTCACACAATACTGACGCACTCTACAAGAAGGGACAGCGCAGGCTGTTCCTACTGAGGAGACTCAGGTCTTTTGGTGTACAAGGGGCGCTGCTGAAGACATTCTATGACACGGTGGTGGCATCAGCCATCACTTTTGGAGTGGTCTGCTGGGGCAGTAGCGTTACTGCAGCCGATAGGAGGAGACTGAACAAACTGATCAAGAAAGCTAGCTCCGTCCTGGGGCAGCGCCTTGATCCGGTGGAGGAGAAAGGAGAGAGAAGGACGGTGGCTAAACTGTCATCTCTGCTGGAGTCCGAGTTCCACCCTAAGCAGGACATACTGAATGCACTGAGGAGCTCATTTAGCAGCAGACTACATCATCCCAGGTGCACAACCGAGAGGTTTCGCAGGTCCTTCCTACCAACGGCTGTCAGACTGTACAACCTAAGCAGGGCTGCTCGCAGAGATAGCAAAAAGACGTAACAAACTAATAGTTTTTTGAATGCAAAAGATGCAATAGACTTACACAATGGTCCCCTCCGGCATACAACTAGGAAAATAGCAGTCGCTATGGAGGGTGAGAATATGTATGGGCACATAATCATACCATGTAGGATAACTAAGTAGACGGTTGTGCTGTTTCATCCCATCTAGCAACAATGCTCTGCACTGTGTGTGTTTATACATTTACATATTTATTCCATCTAGCTACAATGCTCCGCACTGGGTGTGTTTATGTTTATATTTATATATCTATATATTCATTCCATCTAGCTACAATGCTCCGCACTGTGTGTTTATATATCTACATATTATTCCATCTAGCTACATTGCTCTGCAATGTGTGTGTTTATATATTTACATATTTTTTCCACCTAGCTGCAATGCTCCGTACTGTGTGTTTATATACTCATATATTTATCCCATCCAGCTACAATGCTCTACACTGTGTGTCTGTGTGTATATATATATATTTATAGTAATATGTACATATGTACAGTATATTAGCTGCTCTTGCTTGCTTGCTTTTTTTTTCTTGCCTTCTGATTGTTGCTCTGAGTGTTGCTATCCCTGTGCTGTCGCAATCCTGGAATTTGCCCGTTGTGGGACTAATAAAGGCTTATCTTATCTTAAGATGTCCGTGAAGACCCCTGCCAGCTGCTCAGCGCATGCCCTCAGCACACACCCAGGAATGCCATCAGGGCCAGCAGCCTTACGTACGTTGATATGACTCAGTGCATTACGGACATCGGTGTGGGTGAGTGTGAGGTGGTGTATAACCCCCCTCCCCCATAGAAAGTCCAAAACCACACACACAATTGAGACCCTCCCCAATTTAGGACCCGAATCACGCACTAACAAACTAAAACTGAAATTACTAAAGTGCCCATCACATCCACACAACAAACCTAGACTAGGGGGGATGGGTGGACTACCGTCCCACCCCACACGGCAAGGTGGGTTATTCTTCCACCTGTAAATTGCTAAAAGTCCGTCACACTAAAACACTGCTGTGTTTCCTAAACTAAAGCATAGAACAGTAACAGGACAGAACACAATGTAATATCAACAATTAAAACCACACAGAACTACACAAAACTAAATATATATACACTACACACACACAGGGTTTGTCTGCTAAATCTATAGCAATCATGCCATAAGACACAGTAAATGCTCCCAAATACAGCCATTATGCTTTGTTGTTTTTTTTTTTTTTCCAAACACATGCAAACAAACATCTCAACAAAGGAGCTCTGTCTCTTTCTTCTTCTTCTTCTTCTTTTTTTTTTTTTTACAAACCCACACTACTGTCCACTTGGCGAAGTAGGTGCAGGACCAGCTTGTGGGGGCCCCGGGCAGTCCCTCAGTAGGTCCGCCCCTGGAGGCAGAATGTCCCCGAGGCCGCAGCTGATCATGTAGACGATGGTGAACCTCTTCCTCACTGTCGGCCGCTTCTCTCGTCCGGACCCACCATCCGAAGCCTCCTCCCGGACACGCCGCAGCTCAATGGTGTGCCTCCACAAGCCGTCTGACAGCTGAAAGTAGGCTGTGCTCCATTTAGCCACGATGCACAACTGTTCCCGGTGACCCTTTGGCTGACGTTTGGCTCGTATTTGCCATGGATGTCTCTCCCCATGAGCCCGAATCAGGTCCGTGACTCTCAGAGGGGTTTTGATCGGCCTGCAGTGTTGCCGATTGGCACGCAGTCTCTCCATGCCTGTCGATTTGGCCCCGACCGCTTTTAAAGCTGCTGCAGCGGTTGCCGTTGTAGCTCCAGATCCTCCAGCCCACTGTGGCCAAGCTCTGGGAGGAACTAGAGCTAGCTTGCCAGCATCATTTATCGACGCAGGCGCCTCGCCGTTATGCTCGGTATCCTTGTCTAAGGTATCTGGAGCACCAGCACTGAGACCCTCCTGTGTCGAACCTGAGTGAGGCTGGTCCTGCAGACTGCTGTGGTGCCCGGTACATCTTCGTCCCACACTGCGTTGTCCTCTGCCATCGGATCCGGCCAGTTCCACTTTCCACGACCAGACCACTCCTCCACAGCGTTGTCTTTAATGGAGAACCCCAGACCATCAAATAGGTTGCAGCCCATAATGTTGTTGCTTCAGGCCGTCACGTGGAACTTGAAGTCAACCATCTCTGCCGACTTGTACCCCACCATCAGTACCAGCGTCCCAACCGTGCACAGCTATCCACCTCCATAACCATAGAGCTTCGCTGGGTCTCCTGCAATTCTGTAATGGCAGAAGAATTTTCTCACTGTAGCCCAATTCAGTCGAGAACCCTCCGCCCTCATGTCAATCAGCAGTGGCACCTCCTCACCATCCAGGTCAACTATGCAGAATGTGTACCCGTTGGTACTCAGAAACACCGTGTGGACAATTGTCGGGGTGGGGCGGGGCGATTTTCCCTGTGGGCTCCCCAACTCGGACATATGGCACACCCTGGCATAGTGGTTCAAGCATCCACACTTGCTGCAGTGCTTTCCTCTCGCCGGGCAGTCCCTGGTATGGAAGTGGTGTTTCATGGTCCCACAGCCCATACACACGGGTTTTGCCAGGACAGACCTAAAGTTTTGCAGCGTTGGCCTTCACAGCGTCGTCCTTCAGGCTACCATCACTGTCTGGGTCCGCTACTTGTGCTGTCGCAGGAAACTCCAGCTACTGCTGTGACTGGCGCCCACTTAGTTCAGAAGGTAGCTTGTCCGCTGTGTCCAATTGGAGAGCTAACCCGATAGCTCTAGCCAGTGTCAGGTCACCCAGTACTGTAAGCAGTTTTGTCCGTATCGACTAATCATCGTTGTTGGTGTGCTCCGCCAACTGGTCACAAACCATCTCCTCCTCCAGCAGCCCAAAACGACACTCACTAGCCAGGAGTTTCAGGTCGGCAACGAACTGTTGGGATAGGTTCACCTGCCTGTTGGTGGCGCTGCCAAAACTTGATCCTCTGGACGATGATGCTGTCCGGGATGCAAAAATGGCGTGCCATTAGTTCGACCACGTCTTCAAATGTGTCCGAATCACCGAGTGTGCTTAGGATCCGGTGGCCCTTAATTCCCAAATTATGCACCAGGAGCACATGTGCCCTCAGCTTGTCCGTCTCACCCAGGTTGAGCACCACGACGTAAGTCTCATAGGCTGCAAACCATCTTGGCCAGGGAACGGGTGGCTCGCCCGGGAGCAACAGGAAGGGCCGAATCGGTAAAATACATGTCTCCATACTTTTATCGTCATTGCCAAAATGTTGTGTCTGTAATTACCTCTCAAATGACGAGGCCAGGTGCTTGATAGAACTCAGCTTTATTCACGATACCGTCTCCACAATACAGCCGCGAGACAGGGGTGTTGGCAAAGAGACCGGATACAGAAACCTGCTGGTATTTATAGGGGCGGTGCAGTGGCAGGAGGAAGTGGCCGCCACTACACCGCTCTTCATAATAAAACACAATGTAACAGGTGCAACAATGCCACCTAGAGGAAGTCCTTGTTACTCTGGTATTTTGTTCAGAAGTAAAGAACACAAAAGCCTTTAGAGGGGGCGCAGAACCATGGATAATTTTAAAAACCAACTGTTTGCATACAGTACATGATCACATTTTCAAAGCTTAACAGCTTGTGTTTGGCAAGTATACCACAATGGTGATACGGTCGTGTCTTCTTATCCAGAAGTTTGATGGATTGTTTATACAGGGATTCTCAGGGTTTCAGAGTCATACTGTTGGCTTGTGACCAGCATGAGATACAATAGGAGAAATGTGTCAAAATCATGACATTCAGAAAGGTTTTTGATGCTTTTAGAGTAAGTGAGTTTCTGATGCAACGAAAGTTTGCAAGGTTATATTTCAGAGTGCGGCTCATCCATTTTATGTGCTTTTTAAAGCTGAGAGTAGGATCTAATGTGACGCCCAAATACTTAAACTCTGTTACATTTTCTATATTTGCTCCATTTACAGTTATACTCGAATAGTGCGTATGATTTTGTTTGTGCAAAATTATGGTCAAAAGTGTAAATTGTATGAGGAAAAAAAGTCAAAATTTTACCACGTGTTTGAAATTAATAAAAACAATTAAAAACCAAAACAGTAATTTCAGTAATTTTATTAAAAAAAATAGACAAATTAGCTATAAAATAATCCACAAGTTTATTATAAAGTCTCAGATATACAAGAAAAGTCATAATTTTACAAGAGAAAATTACAAATTTGAGGAAAATGGTTGCATCCATCCACCCATCTACTACCGCTTTTCTGGAGGTCCTGGTCGTGGAGGCAGCAGTTCAAGCAGAGAAGCCCAGACTTCCCTCTCCCCAGCCACCTGCTCCAGCTCTTCAGAGAGGATACCAAGACGTTCCCAAGCCAGCTGGGAGACATAGTCTCTCCAGCGTGTCCTGGGAACATGGGCACGTCTCCTCCCAGTGGGACGTGCCTGAAACACCTCAAGTGGGAGGCATCCAGGAGGCATCCTGATCAGATGCCCAAACCACCTCAACTGGCTCCTTTTGATGTGGAGGAGCAGCAGTTCTACTCTGAGCCTCTCCCGGATGACTGAGCTCCTCACCCTTTCTCTAAGGTGAGTTCAGCAATCCTACGGAGAAAGCTCATTTCAGCTGCTTGTATCTGTGATCTCATTCTTTCAGTCATTACCCAAAGCTCATGACCATAGGTGAGGGTAGGAACATAGATTGACCAGTAAATCGACAGTTTTGCTTTAAAGCTCAGCTCCCTCTTCACTGTGACAGACCGGTACAACGTCCACATCACTGCAGATGCTGCTCCGATCCTTCTGTCAATCTCTTGCTCCATTCTCCCCTCACTTGTGAAAAAGACCCCGAAATACTTAAACTCCTCCACTGGAGGCAGGAGCCTGTCCCCAACCCGGAGGGGACAATCCACCTTTTTCTGGCTGAGGACCATGGACTCAGACTTGGAGGTGCTGATTCTCATCCCAGCAACTTCACACTCAGTAGCAAACCGTCCCAGCAAGACCCGTAGGTCATTGCTGGATGAAGCCAACAGGACAACATTATCTGCAAACAGCAGAGATAAGATTCTGTGGTCACCGATCATGACACCCTTTGTTCCTTGGCTGCGCCTAGAAATCCTGCACATGAATATTATGAACAGGATTAGTGACAAAGGGAAGCCCTAGTGGAGTCCAACCCTCACTGGAAATGAGCTTGACTGAGTGTCTACAATACGAACCAAACTCTCACAACAGTCATATAGAGACCAGATAGCTCGTAGCAACGAGCCTGATACCCCATACTCCCAAAGCACGGCCCACAAAAAAACCACAAGGGACGCAGTTGAATGCCTTCTCCAAGTCCACAAAACAAATGTAGACTGGTTGAGTAAACTCCCCCAAACCCTCGAGGATTCTCGAGAGGGTGAAGAGCTGGCCCGATGTACCACAGCCAGGACAAAAACCACATTGCTCCTCCTGAATCCAAGGTTCGACCAATTGCCGGAATCTCCTCTCCAGTACCTTGGCATAGACCTTCCCAGGGAGGCTGAGAAGTGTGAGCCCTCTAAAGTTTGAACATAACCTCCGGTCCCGCTTCCTGAAAACAGGAACCACCACCCTAGTTTGCCATGCCACAGGTACCATCCACAACGTCCACGCAATGTTGCAAAGGTGTGTTAACCATGACAGCCCTACAACATCCAGAGCCTTGAGAAATGGGGGGGGGCTGAAAAGTTCATAGGCTGACTAAGAAGGAGTTATGACTTTGAGAATCAAGAGGTGGGCTTCTATACTGTAGGGATCCAAGCGCTGCAACACCAGTGAAGGAAGTGTTTGGACTGAAGGGGAGACTATGTTGAAAAATAAACCACATTTGGTCAAACTTGACCACTGCATCATGGTCAGCCTATGAACTTTTCAGCCCCCCCTCGTACTCAGGGTGAATCTTGTCCACCCCCGAAGCCTGGCCACCAAAGAGTTTTTTAACCACTTCGGCAACCTTGGCCCCTGTGATGGGCGAGTCGTCCCCCTTGTCCCTGAGCTCTGCTACCTCTGTGTCAGGCGTGTCAGTGGGATTGAGGAGATCCTCGAAGTATTCCTTCCACCACCCAACAATATCCCCAGTCGAAGTCAACAGCACCCCATCCAAACCATACACAGTGTGGACAGGGAGCTGCTTCCCCATCCTGAGTCACCGGACAGTTTACCAGAATCACTTCAAGTCCGACTGAAAGTCTTGTTCCATGGCCTCACCGAACTCCTCCAAAATCCGAGTTTTTGCTTTAGCAACCACCCGAGCTGCACTCTGCTTGGCCCACCAGTACACCTCAGCTGCTTCGGGAATCCTACAAGCCAACCAAGCTCGATAGGATTCCTTCAGCTTGAGGGCCCCCCTCACCACTGGTGTCCACCACTTGGTTCGGTGGTTTCCACCACGAGATGCACCAACAACCTTGCGGTCGCAGCGCTGGGTAGCTGCTTCAACAACAGAGGTGGAGAACACAGCCCATTCGGACTCCATGTCTCCAGACTCCCTCAGAATGTGGTTGAATTTCTTCCAAAGGTGGGAATTAAAGACTTCCTGGACAGAGGCCTCAATCAGACGTTCCCAGCACACCCTCACTATACGCTTGGGTCTACCAGGTCTGAATGGCCTCCTCCCCTGCCACTGGATTCAACTCACCACCAGGTGGTGATCAGTTGACAGCTCTGCACCTCTCTTTACCTGAGTGTCCAAGACATGTGGCTGCAGGTCTGATGACACGAAAACAAAATCGATCATCAACCTGCGACTTAGGGAGTCTTGGTGCCAGGTGCACATATGGACACTCTTATGTTTGAACATGATGTTCGTTATGGACAAACTGTGGTTGGCACAGAAGTCTAATAACTGAACACCACTCAGGTTCAGATCGGTCAGGCCATTCCTTCCAGGTTTCACTGTCATTGCCCACGTGCACACTGAAGTCCCTCAGTATGACAATGGAGTCTCCAAGAGGAGCACCCTCCAGCACCCCAGTCAGAGACTCCAAAAAGGGTGGGTACTCTGAACCATCATTTGGTGCATAGGCACATATGATAGTCAGGACCCATTTCCCAACCGGAAGGCGCAGGAAGCAACCCTTTCATCCACCAGGGAAAACTCCAATATAGAAGCAGCAAGGTTGGGGGATAAAAGAATACCCACCCCTGCTCGCTGCCTCTCGCCCGGGGCAACTCAAGATTAGGCCAAGCTCCAGCCCCTCTCCAGGAGACTGGTTCTGGAGCCACAGCTGTGTGTTGAGATAGGCTGACTAACCGGTATCTCTCAACCTTGTGTACTAGCTCAGTCTCCTTCCCCAGCAGAGAGGTGACATTCCACATCCCAAAAGCCAGTTTAGGAAGCTTGGGATCAGACTGCCAAGGTCTCTGTCTTCGACCGCCACCTGATCAGCATAGCACCGGCCCCCCATGGTCCTCCTGCAGGAGGTGAGCCCACTGGAGGGCGCAACTCCTTTGGGCTGAGCCTGGCCAAGTCCCATGGGCAGAAACCCGGCCACCAGACACTCGCCAGTGAGCCCCTCCCCCAGGTCTGGCTCCAGGGTGGGGTGCCAGTAACCCCATACCGGGCGAGGTACACTGAATCCTCGGTCTAACATTCATTATGGGAGTCTGTTGGATTGTTCTTAGTCTGGCCCTTCACCCAGGACCAGTTTATCTTGAGTGACCCTACCAGAGGCAAATTGCCCCGGACAATATAGCTCCTGGGATCACGAGGGCATGCCAATCCCCCACCACGATAAGGTTGTCCCGATACCTAAACAGTCTGCAGCTGGATCATTGAACAATTTTCGCCCAGTTGCCTTAACGCCTATTGCAATGAAGTGCTTCCAGTGGCTTGTGCTTGCACACATAAAAAGGAAAATCTTTCCTTCCCTGGACCAGTTGCAGTTTGCTTCCAGGACAAATAGGTCTACGGAAGATGCCGTCTCACTGGCCCTCCATACTGCTTTGTCACACCTGGATCAGTGGGACAGTTATAGTGGATATAAAAAGTCTACATACCCCTGCTCAAATGCCAGGTTTTTGTGATGTAAAAAAATGAGACCACGATAAATCACTTCAAAACTTTTTTTCCACCATTTATATGACCTATGTATAACCTGTACAACCCAATTGAAAAACACACTGAAATCTTTTAAGGAGAAAAATAAAAAACTTAAAATAACCTACAGTGGGGCAAAAAAGTATTTAGTCAGCCACCAGTTGTGCTAGTTCTCCCCATGAGAGAGGTCTCCAATTTTCATCATAGGTATACCTCAACTATGAGAGACAAAATGAGGAAAAAAAAATCCAGAAAATCACATTGAAGGATTTTTAATGAATTAATTGGTAAATTCCTTGGTAAAATAAGTATTTGGTCACCTACAAACAAGCAAGATTTCTGGCTCTCACAGACCTGTAACTTCTTCTTTAAGAGGCTCCTCTGTCCTCCACTCATTACCTGTATTAATGGCACCTGTTTGAACTCGTTATCAGTATAAAAGACACCTGTCCACAACCTCAAACAGTCAGGCTCCAAACTTCACGATGGCCAAGACCAAAGAGCTGTCAAAGGACACCAGAAACAAAATTGTAGACCTGCACCAGGCTGGGAAGACTGAATCTGCAATAGGTAAGCAGCTTGGTGTGAAGAAATCAACTGTGGGAGCAATTATTAGAAAATGGAAGACATACAAGACCACTGATAATCTCCCTCGATCTGGGGCTCCACGCAAGATCTCACCCCGTAGGGTCAAAATGATCATGAGAACGGTAAGCAAAAATCCCAGAACCACACGGGGGGACCTAGTGAATGACCTTCAGAGAGCTGGGACCAAAGTAACAAAGGCTACATCAGTAACACACTACGCCGCCAGGGACTCAAATCCTGCAGTGCAAGACGTGTCCCCCTGCTTAAGCCAGTACATGTCCAGGCCCGTCTGAAGTTTGCTAGAGAGCATTTGGACGATCCAGAAGAGGACTGGGAGAATGTCATATGGTCAGATGAAACCAAAATAGAACTTTTTGGTAAAAACTCAACTTGTCGTGTTTGGAGGAGAAAGAACACCATACCTACTGTGAAGCATGGGGGTGGAAACACCATGTTTTGGGGCTGTTTTTCTGCAAAGGGACCAGGACGACTGATCCGTGTAAAGGAAAGAATGAATGGGGCCATGTATCGTGAGATTTTGAGTGAAAACCTCCTTCCATCAGCAAGGGCATTGAAGATGAAACGTGGCTGGGTCTTTCAGCATGACAATGATCCCAAACACACCGCCCGGGCAACGAAGGGGTGGCTTCGTAAGAAGCATTTCAAGGTCCTGGAGTGGCCTAGCTAGTCTCCAGATCTCAACCCCATAGAAAATCTTTGGAGGGAGTTGAAAGTCCGTGTTGCCCAGCGACATCCCAAAACATCATTGCTCTAGAGGAGATCTGCATGGAGGAATGGGCCAAAATACCAGCAACAGTGTGTGAAAACCTTGTGAAGACTTACAGAAAACGTTTGACCTCTGTCATTGCCAACAAAGGGTACATAACAAAGTATTGAGATGAACTTTTGTTATTGACCAAATACTTATTTTACAGAGGAATTTACCAATTAATTCATTAAAAATCATTCAGTATGATTTTCTGGATTTTTTTTTTCTCATTTTGTCTCTCATAGTTGAGGTATACCTATGATGAAAATTGGAGACCTCTCTCATCTTTTAAGTGGGAGAACTTGCACAATTGGTGGCTGACTAAATACTTTTTTACCCCACTGTAGTTGCCTAAATATGCACACCCTTAAACTAATACTTTGTTGCAACACCTTTGGCTTTTATTACAGCACTCAGTCTTTTTGGGTAGGAGTCTGTCAGCAAAGCACATCTTGATGTGGCAATATTTGCCCACTCTTCTTTGCAAAAATGCTCCAAGATTGCGAGGGCATCTCCTGTGCACAGCCCTCTTCAGATCACCCTACAGATGTTCGATCAGATTCAGGTCTGGACTCTGGCTGGGCCATTCGAAAACCTTAATTTTCTCCTGGTGAAGCCATTCTTTTGTTGATTTGGATGTGTGCTTTGGGTCATTGTTGTGCTGAAAGATGAAGTTCAGAATCAGAATGAGATTTATTGCCATTGTTCATGTAGTACACAAACTAGGAATTTGTCTCGGTGCAATGCTGCAACATTAAACATGAGTAGCACTAAAGATAAAAATAAAAAACTATGCATGCAATAAAATGTAGAATATGAATGAGTAATACTAATCTGTGCAATTTTTAAATATATTAACAAGCAGCAGATATTGTGGAGTTCCACATAGTGAGTCGGTAGTGCAAAAGAAAACAGTGATAATTATCATGAGTCCGGTTAAGCTGCTGTACATAGTGCACGAGAGTCTAATAAGTCACTTAGTGTTCAGCAGTCTGATGGCAGAGGGGAAGAAGCTGTTCATGTAGCGGGAGGTTTTAGTCTGAATGGACCGAAGTCTTCTGCCTGAGGGGAGGGGGGCAAACAGTGCGTGTCCAGGGTGTGAAGGGTCGGCTATGATCCGACCTGCACGCCTCCGGGTCCTGGAGATGTACAGGTCCTGGAGGGATGGGAGCTTGCAGCCGATCACCTTCTCAGCGGCGCACAACGCGCTGCAGTCTTAGTCTGTCCCTGGTGGTGGCTCCTGCGTACCACACAGTGATGGAAGTGGTGAGGATGGACTCGATGATGGCCGTGTAGAACTGCACCAACATCTTGGTGGGTAGCTTGAGCTTCCTCAGCTGCCTCAGGAAGAACATCCTCTGCTGGGCCTTTTTGATGAGGGAGCTGATGGTCGGCTCCCACTTGAGGTCCCGGGTGATGGTGGTGCCCAGGAAGCGGAAGGAATCCGCAGTGGTGATGGGAGAGTCTGTGAGGGTAAGGGGGGGCAGAGGGGCTGTGACTTTTCTGAAGTCCACGATCATCTCCACTGTCTTCAGAGCGTTCAGCTGCAGGTTGTTGTGGCTGCACCAGGACGCCAGCTGGGCCACCTCTCTCCTGTAGACGGACTCGTCGCCGTTGGAGATGAGCCCGATGAGGGTGGTGTCGTCCGCAAACTTGATCAGCTTGACAGACTGGTGGCTGGAGGTGCAGGAGTTGGTGTACAGGGAGAAGAGCAGGGGGGAAGATACACAGCCCTGGGGTGATCCGGTGCTGATGCTAACAGTCTGAGACAGTCTTTCCCAGCCGCACATGCTGCCTCCGGTCCGTCAGGAAGTCGGTGATCCACCTGCAGAGGGAGTCAGGCACGTTGAGCAGGGACAGCTTGTCCTGGAGCAGAGCGGAGCGGATGGTATTGAATGCAGAGCTGAAGTCCACAAACAGGATCCTGGCGTAGGTTCCTGGGGAGTCCAGGTGCTGCAGGATGGAGTGGAGGGCCAGGTTGACTGCGTCGTCCACAGACCTGTTGGCTCTGTAGGCAAACTGCAGCGGGTCCAGGAGGGGAGTGGTGATGGTCTTGAGGTGGGGCAGGACCAGGCGCTCAAAGGACTTCATGACTACAGAGGTGAGCGCTACAGGTGTGTAGTCGCTAAGTCCAGTGATCTGTGGCTTCTTGGGGACAGGGACGATGGTAGAGGTTTTGAGGCAGGCTGGCACGTAGCATGACTTCAGGGAGGTGTTAAAAATGTCTGTGAAGACAGGAGTCAGCTCCTCCACACAGTGTCTCAGGGTGGAGGGAGACACGCCGTCCGGACCGGGGGCCTTGCGCGGGTTCGGTCTGGAGAACAGTCTGTGCACGTCCTGCTCACTGATGGCAAGGGCAGTGGTGGAGGAGGGGGGGCGCCTTTGATGAAGTGGGGACCATGGAGGCAGTGGCACTGGGGGGAGGGGGAGTTGGACACAGCTGACGAGGTGTCAAAACGGGCATAGTGTTGGGACAGTCTTTGACAAAGGGCTTTGTCATCCTGTCCCTTAGAAGCCTGAGGCCGATAGTTGGTGATTTGCCTCAGTCCTCTCCACACAGAAGCAGAGTTGTTAGCAGTGAACTGCTGCTGGAGTCTCTCAGAATACACAGATTTAGCTCTCCTCAGCTCTCTGCTAAACCGGTATTTGACCTCCCTGTAGCAGTCCCTGTCTCCACTTTTCAACGCTGCCTCCTTCTCCTTCCTGATCTGTCTGAGCTTAGCTGTGAACCAGGGCTTGTCATTGGAGTAATTCACCTTGGTGCGCGATGGAAGAATGCTCTCCTCACAAAAGTGGATATGTGAGGTCACAGTGTCCGTATACTCATCCAGATCATGCGTGGCTCCTTTAAACATGCCCCAGTCAGTTATTTCCAAGCACGTGCTCAGCTTCTCCCCAGCTTCACTGGTCCATTTCCTCGTAGTGCTCAGGTTTTGTGAGCTTCAGTCTCTGTCTGTATGTGGGAATCAGGTGGACCATCACGTGATCAGATAGTCCGAGCGCAGCGCGGGGAACAGCGCGATACGCGTCCTTAACTGTAGTGTAACAGTAATCCAGCGTGTTCTCTCCTCTGGTGGGGCATTTAATAAACTGTTTGTATCGGGGGAGATCGTGGCTCAGGTTGCTCTGGTTAAAGTCGCCAACCACAATAACCAGAGAGTCCGGAAAAGTCCGCTCTGCTTGCTGAATGTGATCCGCGAGCGCGCGCTGAGCCTCGCGCACGTCCACGTCGGGCGAGACGTAAACAGCTGCCAGGATGAATGAAGCAAACTCACGCGGGGAATAAAATGACTTGCAGTTGAGTTCCTCTTCATCTTTAGGGCAGTGGTGGCCTAATGATTAGGGATGTGGACTGGTGAGTGGAGGGTCGCAGGTTCGATTCCTGGACCGGCAGGATTAGATCTGGGTGGGGCAGATAACATAGTAGTGTTTGCTCCACCCTCCTTAACCCCACTGTGGTGCCCTTGAGCAAGGCCCTGAGCCCCAACTGCTACAGTAAAGCTGCTCAGTGGCCACAGGTCAGTCTGTGGTTGTACTGGACATCTTCCGGGTGTGAATATGCAACTGTGTGAGTGTGAACAGGGCATCCTTGTAAAAAAGAGGTTGCCTCTCAATGGAACTACCCTGTATAAATAAAGGTTAAATAAAAATAAAAAATATCTTCAGCTTTATAGCGGAAGCCTGAAGGTTTTGTGCCAACACTTACTGGTATGTAGAACTGTTCATAATTCCCTCCACCTTGACTAAGGCCCCAGTTCCACCTGAAGAAAAACAGCCCCAAAGCATGATGCTGCCACTACCATGCTTCACTGTACATATGGTGCTCTTTTGGTGATGAGCAGTGTTGTTTGTGCCGAATATACCTTTTGGAATTATGGCCAAAAAGTTCAGCAACCTTGGTTTCATTGGACCATAACACATTTTCCCACATGCGTTTGAGAGATTTCAAATGTGTTTTTGCAAAATGTAGCTGAGCTTGTATGTTTTTCTTCTTAAGATAAGGCTTCCGTCTTGCCACCCTAGATGGGAGATTGTTGTCACACGTACTAAACAGTCAGTACTTGCCAGAAATTCCCACAGCTCCTTCAATGTTGCTGTCAGCGTCTTGGCAGCCTCCCTGACCAGTTTTCTTCTTGTCTTTTCATCAATTTTGGAGGGACATCTAGTTCTTGGTAATGTCGCTGTTGTACCATATTTTATCCACTTGATGATGACCGTCTTCACTGTGTTCCATGGTATACTTAATGCATTGGAAATTCTTTAATACCTTTCTCCTGACTGATACCTTTGAATAATGAGATCCCTCTGATGCTTTGGAAGCTCTCTGTGGACCTTGGCTTGTGCTGCAAGATGTGACTACAAAAATGTCAGGAAAAGCCTACTAGAACAGCTGAACTTTATTTGGGGTTAATCAGAGACACTTTAAATGGTGGCAAGTGTGTGCTGACTCCCATTTAATGTGAGTTTGACTGTGACTGGTTAATTCTGAACACAGCCACACCACCAGTTATAATAGGGTGTGCATATTTATGCAAACCAGGTTATTTTATCTTTTTTATTTTTCCCCTTTAAAAGATTTCAGTTTGTTTTTCAATTGGGTTGTACAGGTTATAGGTCACATTAATGGTGGAAATAGTTTTTGAAATGATTTATCTTGGTCTCATTGTTTTACATCACAAAAACCTGGCATTTCAACAGGGGTGTGTAGACTTTTTATATCCACTGTATGTTTGGATGCTGTTCATAGACTATACGTAGTTCTGCTTTCAACACTATTCCTCCTAGTAGCCTGTTCACCAAACTGAACAACCTAGGAATCAGTTCTCAGTTGTGCAACTGGGTACTGGACTTCCTTATCTATAGACCTCAAATAGTATGTATAGGAGAACAGCTGCCCCCCACCCCCAGTAACATTGAGCATTGGGGCCCTGCGGGGCTGTGTCCTGAGTCCACTCTTATTCTCCCCCTTTACTCATGACTGCAAACCTACAAATCCATTTAACATTATAAGTTTGCAGATGATACCATCGTGATAGGCCGTATCACTAAAAACAATGAGGCAGCCTACAGAAGGGGAGGTAGAGAATTTGGTGAACTGGAGTTAGGACAACAGCCTCAGTTTAAAGAAAACAAAAGAAATTATTCTGAACTTTCATTCATTCATCTTCTTCCGCTTAGTCCTTTTCGGGTCGTGGGGGGGGCTGGAGCCTATCCCAGCATCTTTGGACGAGAGGCAGGGTCCACCCTGGACAGATTGCCAGTCCATTGCAGGGCCAACACAGAGAGACAGACAACCATTCACTCTCACAGTCATACCTAAGGACAATTTAGAATCCCCAGTTTTGATGCCAATTAACCTAACTTGCATGTTTTTGGCATGTGGGAGGAAACTGGAGAAATCCCGGAGTAAACCCACGCAGACACGGAGAGAACATGCAAACTCAACACAGATCACTGTTGGTCGGGGGCTGGGATCGAACCCAGGATCCCCCGGCCAAGGGTGAGTTACTGTGTGCCACAGTGCTAACCACTCCTCCACCGCGCCGCCCTATTCTGAACTTTAGGAGGCAAAATCACACCGGCCACCTTCCTGTTATTATCGCTGGAGAGAGGGTAGAGACATTGCAGACTTATAAGTATTATAAGTACTATTAGTAGTAGTAGTATTATAATTATTCTTATAAGTCCACATTAGCCATGACCTGAAATGGACAGTAAACACCACAGCGATGGCCAAGAAAGGACTCCAGAGGCTTCACTTTCTGAGGCGTTTGAAAAAAGCTCACCTTTCCCAGCAGCTTCTTATTAACTTCTATAGGTGTGCCATAGAGTCCTTCATTACATCCGGCATTACAGTACAGTATCTTGGTTGCACCCTGGAGAATAGGAAGGCCCTCCAGTGCATCATAAAAACAGCAGAGAGGATCACAGGCTCAGAGCTGCCATCCTTAGAGATCTATAGATCTCGCTGCAGTAGCAGAGCTGAGAGCATCTGCAAGGATCCAGCTCATCCCGGGCAGAGCCTCTTTACATGCTTACCATCTGATAAGTGTTACAGGACCCTGCATGCCCGCACTAGCAGGCTCAAGAACAGTTTTTATCCTAATGCTGTCACACTAATGAATAGTCTTAAACCCTTCATTTCTTCAAATTAAATTCTTTTACTGATTTGCATGGACTGCTGTGCACAAGCGTGCATGTACACACACATATATTCACAGCTGAACTCACCCTCATTGGGTTTTGTAATCAATTGTGTAATTTCTGTGATATGTTAATTGTGCAATAGTGTGACCTGTGTATTTTTACTTTGTATATTAGCATTGTGAATTACACACATATTTATATATCGTCAGCTGCACATTTAACTAATTTGAATAAATTATTCTGGACCTGAGGAGGTACAATAATGGTATTTCAATGGTATTTTTATTAAATGGCATTTTATTGTATTTGAAGCTGATGCTGCTAAATTTCTAATTCTATTTTTATGTTTATTCGATATGTTGAGTGGTGGCATCTTAGGTTTGCTCTGAACAATGCCTCATGCTTGTGTGCAATGACAATAAAGTGATTCAATTCAGTTATATTCCCCTCAATATTTACTCTGGAGGAAATGTTCTGTTTATTGTCCCTGCCATGATAAAAATGAAATATCCACCCTTTCAGTCTGTCGGCGCTGCTCCAGACCTCTGGCCCACTGGAAAATACAAGTGTGGACCCCTGGCAAAAAACATCTGAGGACCCCTGGTATACAGCAGATCTATTAACCATTTAAACTTTGTTGATATTTTAAAATTAGAGATAAGTTTAAATAATCTGACAGTAGTTTTAGAGAGGCCTCTGTCTTTGTCAGTTGACTCACCCAGGTCTGTAAATGACGTATTTGTCAAAACCCAAAGCTTCAATCGCTGCTTCCACTTGTCCCTGAAAGGACATTCATTCAAGTTAAGACAAGAACACACCGTTTTGCTTAGGGAAAAGAAAATACGTTCAGTACGTTGCATGTAGAGTGATTAAATACCTTGACTTTGAGATAGAGGAAGCTGCTGGTTTTGTCGGCTCCTCTAGAGGACTGCAGGTGGAACTGTGAGCACCCTCCCGCCTTGGCAAGCTCAGCTGACTTCAAAACGTAGTCGTGGTCCACTCTGACAAATCCATCCTGAAATAACAGCAACCAATAAAGGCTGACATCACAGACGGTGTTTAATTTAGGGATAATTACAGAAAATAATCTTTTACTATATAATGGCAAACAATGCTTACACCTTTTGTCATCATGGCTTGATGGCAACAGTTGTAATGAAAGCACCAAGGTGCTGATGCCTCGGTGTCTGTGGTAGGAACGCATGGGGGGGGGGGCTGTAAAAAAGGTGCACTGCCACCTCTACTGGCCCAGCATACTGTACTTATTACAATACCTTTTTTCCCAGCTCCACTGATAGCAGAGGTGAGTTACATTTGTGTTTATTTTGAAAACAAAGCTGTATCTGGAAATTGTGCCAAATAAAAATTCGATAAACTATGGCGATACAAGCCTTTGTTCCACTTGATTTTAACCAGGCAAACTGGAAAGCTGGTAACAGACAGATACACACACAGACGCATGTAGTGATTATCGCATGCCTACGTTGCTTTGCACCAAGGCATCATGAACGTAACCAAGCAGCCCCCAGTACGGAAGAAAAATTGGACATTGGAAGAAAAGTAATGTGACGTAACATAAGTTTTAATAATCAAATGTTGCACTTATAGGAGTTATTAGTGTTTTAATATTGAAATTGCTGCATAATTTAAAGTGTCTGTGACATGATTTAGGAACTATGGATCAATATTCAGTATGAATTTATCTTCAATCATCCATATAGTTGGTTCTTTTGACTTAGAACGCTAAAGAAGTGGAAAAATATTTCGATAGTGAATTCAAATTTAGCGCTGTGTCACACTAACGCGATCTCCTGAGACTCGCCTGGTTTCCGGCTATGACGTCATGAGGTGAAGTTCTTCTCGCTGATCCGTGTGCTGTCAATGTAAACAAGCTGTTTAGCTTCTATATCAGCGAAGAAATGCCGAAACGTTGCGTGGCGGCTGGGTGTTCCAATTGCTCCAGTGAATGTACAAGCCTGCTCTCATTCCCAAAAGAGCCAGATCTTCTTAAAAAATGGGTGAAGCAAGTACAGAGAACAAGGGAGAAATGGCAACCAACACCATCTTCTGTTCTCTGTAGCCATCATTTCACTGCAGACAGTTTTGAGGAGGCGCCGCTATACAGGAATCTTTAGGCTTGAAAGTTTGTTACAAATGGGTTCTAAAGCCGACTGCATACCTACGGTTTTCAAACAAAAACCCACAGCTCAAGACAACATCAACATATCAAAACAGCACAGAGAAGCAACAGAGTCAAAACTCGCCTGGAAAAGAGTTTGGGTGATTGATTTTTTTTTTTTCCACATAAGGCAATCGTGATTTTATTATATTTTTTAAAGTAAAATAAAATCCTCCCCTTTGAATCTTGAAGCAGAGTGTTGACTTTACTCCAGATGGAACGACTTTATGTTAAAAAATGTTATATTGCTTTTTTCAGTTTTCATTTTAATAAATCTCATTGCCTAACGAAACTGAATATCTGAGCAGTTTTTTTTTTTTTTAATTTCCCCGACCATCCCATCAGGAAAATAATAAAAAAAAATTGAAGCCAAAGTTTCTGTAAACCAAACGATTAAATAATGATCGCCTTATGTGGGGAAAAAAAAAAATCAATTACACCAACTCTTTTCTGGGCGAGTTTTGACTCTGTTGCTTCCCTGCTCTGTTTTGATATGTTGATATTGTTGGTGCAACACGGCGCTAAATTTGAATTCATTTGGAAATATTTTTCCACTTATTTAGCGTTCTAAGTCAAAAGAACCAACTATATGGCAACTGAAGATGAATTCATACTGAATATTGATCCATAGTTCCTAAATCATGTCACAGACACTTTAAGCACAAAACTTACTTTAAAAGGACTTTTTCCTTCGCTCAGCTTTCTGCTGTGGTCCAACATATTTTAGAGGTGAGGAGTGTGGGACTTGTAGTTTTTTTTACCGGTGAACTGAAAACTACAGGAAGAAAATACCTTGTCATTTCTCTGCAAAACTAAACAGCGAAACGAGGGTGGAAGAAAGTAAACAGGAGTATTTGGAATCTAGGCGCATGGCAGAGAGAGAGGTGGCAAAGGCAAAGGAAAAAGCATATAGTGAGCTGTATGAGAGGCGGGACAGTAAGGAAGGAGAAAAGGACTTGCATCAACTGGCTAGTCTGAGAGATGGAGCTGGAAAAGATGCACAGCAGGTTAGGTTGATTAAGGACAGAAATGGTAATGAACTAACAAATGAGAGAATATTGAGAAGGTGGAAGGAATACTGTGAAGAGCTGATGAATAAAGAGAATAAGAGAGAGAGGAGGATGGATGAAGGAAAGATGATGAATAAGGAAGTCCCGAGGATTAGCAAGGCGGAAGTGAGGGCAGCTTTGAAGAGGATGAAGAATGGAAAGGCGGTTGGCCCAGATGACATACAGTGGATATGGAAAGTCTACACACCCCTGTTCAAACGCCAGGTTTTTGTGATGTAAAAAATGAGACCAACATAAATCATTTCAAAACTCTTTCCCCCATTAATGTGGCTTAACTCAGACTCATTGTGTCCCTGTAGACCACCGCGCGCTCCATGGATTGTTGTCGGGTCCTGCAGGCGTCGGAGGTGGTGAAAGAGGGGGCAGAGCGGGCCTTCGAGCTCAGCTACGTAAACAATGAGACAAACCTCCACTACCATCAATCTGCCTCATCAATGCCAGATCCCGCGCCAAAAAAATGGATGAGCTACAATGGGAGATCGTCTGCAACTGCTTCATCCGGGACTGCCGTATTCTTTTTTTTAATCAAACACATTTTATTTTGCTTTCTTATACAACACATAGCAACAAACAAACAACACACAAGCCCGAGTTAAAATAATTAATAATAGAATTAATAATACAAACACAGACTTATGACCAGCTGGCCATACTAATAATTAGTTTAACAAAAAGGTGGAGAAAAAGAAAAAAAAAATCCCAAATAATTATCACTATTACATCTGTACTCTAAGCATCCTTCCACAGTTCAAATCAGCACATTCTGAGGGCATCAGTCCATTTCATCTGCACAACAGAACTGTTGATATAAAGTCAGCATAAGGTTTTCACATCCAGTGTATCCTTCCCCTTCATGATAATTCCACGTAGGTCTACAGGCAAGTATTCTATTAAGAGCTGCCAAAAACGCATAAAAACGTTGTTGTTTTCTCTTAGTTTGGCACCAAGCCTTTCCATCGGCAACACTCACAATATTTCTTTGTACCACTGAGTGACAGCAGGTGGTCTCTCAGTATACATTTTCTAGCTAAACCTCGGAGTTTATTTAGTAGCTTAGGTTGTTTGGCATTCATACTTCTTTCTTTAGTCAGCAGCCCCAATAGAAACTGGCCCAGATCTTTATGCATCTTATGCTTTAATATAGCACTGATTTCTTTAGATACATACATCCAAAACTTAGTGATTTTTGGACAAGACCAAAAACAATGTATATATGTCCCTGTTGTCAGTTTACATTTAAGACATAATGATTTATTAGAATCAATTTTATTCAATATATAAGGTGTCCTGTGTTGTCTATGTAATACTTTATACTGCATTTCTTTAAATTTATTGCTGATAAATAATAAATAGTTTGAATACACTTTCTCCATGCCTCTTCATCAAAGCCACTTTGAAGATCTTCCTGCCATCCTTTAACTAATTTTCCCATATCGTATTTTTTATAGTTCTGCAGGCTTTTATAAAAGTATGATACGTGGCCCTTATTTAATTTAAAGTTTATTATAAGTCTCTCAATTGGACTTAATGACATTGCATTCTGGAAAGATTTACTGTTTGTTGTAATAAAATGTTGGGCTTGGAGAAAGGCAAGAAAAGTATTTTTTTTGTAAATTAAAGGTAATTTGAGCTTGTGTGAAGGACAAAAATACATTATTCTCATTGAACAGGTCTATCACTCTCACTCCTGCTTCATACCAAGATCTAAATATGATGTTATTAACACCAGGAGGAAAATCTCTATTATTCATGAGTGGGGTGAGATAAGAAAAGGTACTTTTTCTATCAGTGAATTTATTCATGTCTTGCCAGATCTTAATGGAGTTTGACAGAATTGGATTGTCCCTGACTTTTGTAGACATCTTTATACAAGTAAGTTCCCCGAATAGTTCAAAGGGGTCACAACCCCATGAATCTACTGGTTTTTCTTTTCTTTCCACATAGCCACGAACCCATCCGTGAATAATTCTGCCATGACAGGCCCAGTTGTACAGTATAAAGGTGAGGAAATGCAAGACCTCCTTTACCCTTGGGCAACTGCAGAGTTTTCATGCTAATCCTGGGTTTTCTCGCTTGCCAAATAAAATGTGACAGATCTGTTTCAATCTCTTTTGCCAATTTCTTAGAAATATAAACAGGTAACATCTGCATTGGGTATAATAGGCATGGTATCACATTCATTTTTAACAGATTAATTCTACCCATCCAAGAAAGTGGCAAATCCTTCCATCTTATTAGATCATTCTTAATACTCTTATGTACAGTATGAAAATTCAAGTTCAGTAGGTTTTGAACATTTGGTGTAATATTAATCCCCAAATATGAGAGCCCTGAGGTAGACCAAGAAAAAGGAAAATCAGGGAGATTTGGTATATTCTTGTCGTACCCAGCTGGCATAGCCAAGGATTTATCAAGGTTGATCTTGTACCCTGAGAAGGACCCAAAGGAACCCAAAGGTTTCAATAACTGAAATAAACAACAAAACATCATCCGCATACAGCACAATTTTGAATGTATTATTTTTAATTTGGAAGCCAGTAATGCTGTTATGACTTCTAATGGCCTCTGCCAATGGTTCAGTGGCCAAGGCAAATATTACATATAGGGTCTCCCTGTCGAGTAGATCTCCCAAGTATAAATTCAGATGACTTTGCACCATTTACAAGCACACTAACTCTAGGTGAATAATATATTAGTTTGACCAAGTTGGTAAAGTCCTCTCCCAAGCCAAATTTTCCCATTACTGTAAAAAGATAAGGCCACTCTACACAATCAAAAGCCTTCTCCGCATCCAGTGAAATAATAAGACCATGTTTCTGATTCATATTTGTATGTTGAATAATGTTGAGTACTTTTCTCATATTAGTTTGGGAAGTTCTGTTCTAAATAAAAACCCGTCTGGTCTGGCTTAATTAGTAGAGGGAGATAGTGTTCAAGTCTGCTCGCTAATATCTTGGAGAAGATTTTACTATCTACATTGGTCAAACTGATGGGTCGATATGAACTGCATTTTTCAGGGGGCTTATCTTTTTTAAGAATTAATGAGATGTTTGCCGAGTACAAAGAGTTGGGAAGAGAACCGTTCTCAGCCGAGTGGAGGTACATCTTTAAAAGAGGGCCCTTTAATGAGTCCTGAAATGCTTTATAAAACTCAGGGCCATATCCATCAGGCCTGGGAGCTTTTCCACCCTGGAGGGGGTTAATTGCATTTCTAATCTCTTCCTTCCTAGGAAATCATCAATACATCTCTGAGTTTTATTGAATTCAGAAGTATAGAGTTTTTTTTTAATAAAATTTTTCCATTATCTCCACTAACGTTTTAGTTTCATAGTGATTTTTCCCATACTCATCTTCTAATGGTGAGATGGGTTTGAAGTCTTGTTTGCCGGCTGCTAATCGGGGAAGCAGTCGTCCTGGTTTGTCTCCCATTTTGAACAATCTATGTTTTGCATAAAAGATACTTGCTTCTGCTTTTTGTGTTAGGAGTTGATTAAGAGCTGATCTGATGGCTTCAGATTTCTTGTGTAGGGCCGCAGATGGATTATCCTTAATTTGCTTATCAACCTCATTCAATTGAATCGGTGAATTCAAAAAGGGCCCAAGTCCACACTTTTTCAAAGGGGACTTGGGCCCTTTTTGAATTCACCGATTCAATTGTTTTTCTAGATTGATTTGCTCTTTCAAAGATTCCTTTTTCCTGGCTGCCCTATAAGAAATTATAACTCCTCTCAAGTAGGCTTTAAGAGTGTCCCACAGCATTGATGGGTTTGTATCTTTGTTATCATTTATTGAGAGAAAAAATTCAATTTGTTGTTTTGTAGAGAATGTGGAAGGACGAGGCTGAGTTTATTTCACAAGTCAGGTTTATTCACATTCTCCAACATCATCCAAAAACAGAAAGAGAGTGAATCCCCCAACAACTGTCCCCTTTATACCAGGACATCAAAACACACAGTCACATGGCACTTAATCCCCAGTAACAATGTAACTTCCTCCCGATCTTAACACCCACCACCTTCAGTCTCTGGCCGCTGGGCGAAAACCCCCCAGGCTGTCTCCTTGCCTGCCAAAGACTAGACTTTCACATCCTCGTGTTATCTCCAGAGCGGCTCAGCCCTTTGTTCCGTCTCAGATGTGAAGCCTAAGGTGGTATACGTATGAATCATACAATGATATACATATGGTGCGTATGTGAGTCCCACATGACCCCCCCCCCCCAAACGTCTAAGATGGAACAACGTAATAACAGTCTGCAAGTCATGGTAAAATTATTACACATCAGTCCACGTGTCGCTTGGGCCTCAGTCTCCTCCCATACCTGCTGTAAGCGGGCTTTACCACTTTCGCGGCGCCCTCCTGCTGGGGAGCTGCTGTCTGAGGATGAGAACTGTTAGTCAATCCCTGTGGGTGTTCTGGTGAATGCTTCTTAGGGGGTCTGCCGCGCCGAGGAGCCGTAGCCAACAGCACATCCTCGTCGGCCAACACAAAGGCGGGTTTGAGTCTGTTTATGCCAATCTTTTCTTTCCTGCCCCCCAAATCTAGCAAAAAATGCTTATCCCCTGTTTCCAGCACTCTAAATGGTCCATCATAAGGCGGTCGCAACGGAGGGCGATGCGCGTCGTGTCTGACAAAAACAAACTCCGCATTTTTTAGAGCCTTAGGCACAAAAATGCGCAGAAAACTGTGGTGAACGGGGCCTGGAAGCATGCCCGCTTCCGTGCCACCCTGCAACCGCTGAGTCGGGAAACATTCTGGCGCAGGATTATCTGGGAGAAATTCCCCGGGTAGCCGGAGTGGCTGCGCAAAAACTAACTCAGCTGGGGAGGCTTCTAAGTCCTCTTTAGGTGCGGCACGCAACCCCAATAAAACCCATGGTAGCCTGTCCACCCAATTTGCATCCGTAAGCGACGCTCTAAGGGCCGCCTTCAATGACCTATGGAAACGTTCGCATAACCCATTAGCCTGCGGGTTGTACGCGGTAGTACGGTGGATCTTTACCCCCAGGCTGCGGGCCATCGCTGACCAAAGCTCGGAAATAAATTGAGGACCTCTGTCGGACGTAATGTCCGACGGAACTCCAAAGCGCGCTACCCATGCCGCTAAAAACGCGCGTGCCACCTCCTCGGCTGTGGTTGATGACAGTGGGACCACTTCAGGCCAGCGCGTGGTGCGATCCACCATTGTCAGAAGGTGTGTGCACCCCTGCGACAGCGGGAGGGGGCCTACGAGGTCCACGTGAACGTGGTCAAACCTCTTAGCCAGGATGTGAAACGGCTCTAAGGGAGCTCTCGTGTGTTTGTGTACCTTGGCTCGTTGACAAGCCAAGCAGGCTGCCGCCCACTCTCTAACTTGCTTGCACAGGCTCAGCCATACAAATTTCTCTCCTACCATTTTGACCGATGCGCGCACCCCCGGGTGCGCCAGAGAATGAATCAAGTCAAAAACGCGGCGGTGCCGCGCGGCAGCGCCACGCGGTCGGCACCACCGGGCACGGTCGTCCCGTGGAGACATCGCAGATTAGGGGGGGCATACCATCTTGCAGCACCCTGTTCTCCAGCCTTAACCCTGTTGGTCCAGATTGGAGCGCGCGCACGTCGGCATCGCTAACTTGATCCGCAGCCATGGCTGCGTAATCTATCCGTACGCGGACTGGGGCCGCGCGGACTTCCGCGCCGCTAGCCTGCTCCGCAGCCATGGCTGCATCATCTATCCCTACGCAGACTGGAGTCGCTACAGCGCGCGAGAGACAGTCTGCCACTACATTTAGTTTACCCGCTACATGCTGAATATCTGTAATAAACTCTGAGATTGCAGCCAGCTGCCTCTGCTGCCGGCCTGACCACGGTTCTGAAACCTTGGCCATCGCGAAAGTCAGCGGCTTGTGGTCGACGAACGCGGTGAAACAGCGTCCCTCCAACCAGAACTGGAAGTGGCGAATAGCCAAGTGGAGAGCTAACAACTCCTTGTCGAATGCGCTGTATTTTCGCTCGCTATCGCGCAAGGTCCTGCTGAAAAAGGCAAGCGGCTGCCAAGCCCCGGCTACATGCTGCTCCACGACCGCCCCTATGGCCACATCTGACGCGTCAGTAGTGAGCGCCATGCGGGCCGTTGGATCTGGATGTGCCAACAACGCAGCGTTTGCCAGGGCTGTTTTGACCTCCGAGAATGCTCGCTCTCGCTCCGGAGACCATTCGATTTTATTCGTGGGTTTTTGTTTTTTTAGCGCGGCATACAATGGTTGCATGAGCTGCGCTGCGCGGGGGAGGAAACGGTTATAAAAATTCACCATTCCCAAAATCTCCTGTAACGCTTTAACCGTTTGTGGCTGGGGAAAATTTGTTACTGCGCGCACTTTGTCAGGCAGAGGAACTGCTCCTTCTGGAGAGACGCGGTGCCCCAAAAAATCAATCTGCATCACCCCGAACTGACACTTCGCTGGGTTGATTATTAACCCGTGCTCTCCCAACCTCCGGAAAACTGCGGTGATTTTCATGTTCGTCTTCGGACGCGCTGGCTACCAATATGTCGTCCAGGTAGACGAACACGAAGGGGCGATTGCGCAACACCGCGTCCATCATGCGTTGGAATGTCTGTGCCGCGCCTTTAAGCCCAAACGGCATGCGCAAAAACTCGAATAGGCCAAACAGAGTTATTACCGCTGTTTTGGGTATGTCCTCAGCGCGCACTGGGACTTGGTGGTACCCGTGGACTAAGTCTATCTTAGAAAAAACGCGCGCCCCCGCCAAATGGACGGAAAAATCTTGGATATGTGGGATTGGGTAGCGGTCGTGCGCTGTAGCGTTATTCAACCTGCGGAAATCCCCGCAAGGTCGCCACGAGCCGTCAGCTTTAGGGACCATGTGCAGCGGGGAAGCCCATGGGCCTTTCGAACGCCTGATGATGCCCAACTTTTCAAGGTTGGCGAACTCCTCACGCGCTATGGTCAGTTTAGCTGCATCCAAGCGCCGAGCTTTTGCAAAAACGGGCGGTCCGGTGGTAGTAATAAAATGCTCCACCCCGTGTTTGGCGACTGCAGCTGAAAATGTGGGAACCGTGAGTGCTGGGAACTGAGTGAGCAGTGTGTGGAACTTACCGCTTGCCGTTGCGACGTTGGCTTGTGCTGTGGGCGGGGTCACTCGGGCTGCACAGGGAATAGAATAAAAAGAGAGTGCATTAACCAGGCGCCTATTAGCAAGATCAACCAACAAACCATGTGAGCACAGAAAATCAGCCCCTAACATATTGAAGCTCACTTCAGCTATAACAAAAGTCCACTCAAATGTACGGCCGTGTAGGGACAGAAGCAGAGTCTTCTCACTGAAGGTTTTAATCCTCGAGCCGTTCGCTGCTGATGCTCCGTGACTTCCGGGGCCCGCCAGCCGGTCAGCGTAGGTAGGCATGATGAAACTCACTTGGGAGCCTGTGTCCATGAGGAATTGCTTCCCCGAACGCACATCTGTCAAGTAGAGCAGCTTGTTCTCTTCCCCGAGGGCCACGGCTGCTACCGACCCCCGGCTTTGGCGTTTCCCAAGCTCTTGAACTGGCACGGTGGTATACACTTGCGCGCCCTCTCTGCGAAGCGGTGATGGTAGAAACAGAGGTCGTCTCGTCCGCGATCCCTGGCCCTCGCCGCCACCGTTGTCGGTGGGTCTGCTACCGCCGCCTCTGGCCCCCTGCCATCTCCGGCCCCCTGCCATCTCCGGCCGTCGCGCCGAGTTCCATCGCTGCTGCGGTGGCCGCGAGCTGTCTGCTGGCGTTGAGAATCCGCTGTGCCTCCTGGGCCAGCGCGCGGAAGTCCCGCTGGGCCAACAACGGTGAACCGGCCAGGGTCGCTCTCGTGGCCGACGGTAGGGTTCTCAGGAAAATGTGGGTGAAAAGGAAGTCGTCGTCTGAGCCCCTCAGCCTCAGCATGTCCTCCATCAGGTCGACGGGTGTGCTATCTCCCAAGTCGTTCAGAGCCAGGAGCCTCTCCGCTCTCTCCTGGACTGAGGGAGTGAAACGCCGGATGAGCGCAGCCTTCAACCCACCGTATTTGTCGTCGGCCGGTGGGCGCTCCAACAGGCTCTGCACATGTCGAGCTGTGCGGTGGTCGAGCTTGGCAATGACGTGGTAGAATTTCGTGTCATCTGCCGTTATCCCCCAGAGGGCGAACTGTGCTTCGGCCAAATGGAACCAGGAGCACGGGTTGTCTTGCCAGAAGTCTGGTAGCTTGACTGTGGCTGCGTTCGCCTGGCTGGATCCTGACGAGCCCGGCTCGGGGGAATCTCCTCCGCTCATGATACGTCTTAGGGTCACCAGTGTGGAGAATGTGGAAGGACGAGGCTGAGTTTATTTCACAAGTCAGGTTTATTCACATTCTCCAACATCATCCAAAAACAGAAAGAGAGTGAATCCCCCAACAACTGTCCCCTTTATACCAGGACATCAAAACACACAGTCACATGGCACTTAATCCCCAGTAACAATGCAACTTCCTCCCGATCTTAACACCCCCCACCTTCAGTCTCTGGCCGCTGGGCGAAAACCCCCCAGGCTGTCTCCTTGCCTGCCAAAGACTAGACTTTCACATCCTCGTGTTATCTCCAGAGCGGCTCAGTCCTTTGTTCCGTCTCAGATGTGAAGCCTAAGGTGGTATACGTATGAATCATACAATGATATACATATGTGCGTATGTGAGTCCCACAGTTTCAAAAATAACATAAATGAGGGATTATTTAAAAGTGAAGGGTTAAGGTGCCAATTATGTGAAGTTGGTTGAGGAGTAGGTGGGGAGACAGTGATATAGACATCTGCATGATCGGATAATACAGCTATATCTCAAAAAATTAGAATATCATGAAAAAGTTAAATATTTTTTGTCACTCATATCAGAAAGTGAAACCCATATATTATATAGATTCATTACACAGAGAGTGATATATTTCAAGTGTTTATTTTAATTTTGATGGTTATGGTTTACAGCCCATGAAAACCCCAAATTCAGTTCCTCAAAAAATTAGACTATTACATAAAATTAATTTAAAAAATAGTTTTTAAATAGAAATGTTGGCCGACTGAAAAGTCTGTCCATGTACCACTCAATACTTGGTCAGGGCTCCTTGTGGATTAATTCCTGTATCAATGTGGCGTGGCATGGAGGTGATCAGCCTGTGACACTGCTGAGGTGTTCTGAAGGTCCAGGTTGCTTTGATAGTGACCTTCAGCTCGTCTGCATTGTTGGGTCTGGTGTCTCTCATCTTCCTCTTGACAATCCTCCATAGATTCTCTATGGGGTTTAGGTCAGGAGAGTTTGCTGGTCAATCAAACACAGTGATGCCATGGTCATTAAACCAGGTTTTGATACTTTTGGCAGTGTGTGTGTGTGTGTGTGGGGGGGGGGGGCGGTACCAAGTCCTGCTGGAAAATGAAATCAGCTTCTCCATAAAGCTTGTCAGCAGAGGGAAGCATGAAGTGCTCTAAAATTTCCTGGTAGACGACTGCGCTGACGTTGGTCTTGATGAAACAGTGGACCAACACCAGCAGATGACCTGGTTCCTCAAACCATCACTGACTGTGGAAACTTCACACTAAACCTCAAGCAATTTAGATTCTGTGCCTCTCCACTCTTTCTCCAGACTCTGGGACTTTGATTTCCAAATGAAATGCAAACTTTACTTTTATCTGAACAGAGGTCATCTGCTGGTGTTGGTCCACTGTGTTTGTCTTCATAACACCTCAGCAGCTCCACAGGCTGATCACCTCCATGCCACATTGAGACAGTAATTAATCCAAAAGGAGCCCCGACCAAGTATCGAGTGGTACATGGACATACTTTTCAGTCAGTCCATATTTGTATTAAAAAACTGTTTTTTTCTAAATCAATTTTATGTAATACTCTTAATTTTTTGAGAAACTGAATTTGGGGTTTTCAGGGGCTGTAAGCCATAATCATCAAAATTAAAATAAATAAACACTTGAAATATATCCCTCTCTGTGTAATGAATCTATATAATATATGGGTTTCACTTTCTGAAACGAGTGACAAAAAAATATTGAACTTTTTCATGATATTCTAATTTTTTGAGATGTACCTGTAGACGAGTGCCTATTATACATTCCTCGACTCTCTCCAATACTGTTCTTGAAACAAAAATGCAATCAATTTGAGAAAAACTTTGGTGCGGGTGAGAAAAGATGGTGTAATCCTTATCTTTGGGGTGGAGAACTCTCCAAGTATCAAATAATTGCAAATCTGAACATAGTTCTCTAGTAGCTTCTCTTATCTTACAGACATTATTTTTCACTGAGGGGTTTTGATCTACCTCAGGGTTCATAGTACAGTTAAAATCTCCTGCCAGAATACTAAACGCTGATGACGTTGAGGAAATTTCAGTTGGTAGTTTAGAGTAAAATTCTCCTTGATAAACATTCAGTGCATATACACAACCAACCATAATATTTTCACCATGTAAAGAACCCATTATGAGAACAAAACGACCTTGTTGATCCTTTACACATTTTGACAGGGTAAATGGTGTATTTTTACTTATCAGAATAGCCACACCTCTGTTTTTTGTTGAAAATGACAAACAGTAAACTTGTCCAACCCACTCTTTCTTAAGTTTTCCAGGCTCCTTATCATTAAGGTGTGTTTCCTGTAACAGGGCAATACTAGTTTCTCCTTCTGAAGCCAGGAGAACAAATTCTTGTGCTTTATAGCATGATTAAGTCCTTTAAGAGATACATACTTAATTACATTCATTTAAACCACAGTATATGCTTAGATCTACACATTGGTGCGAATGTAAGGTAACACCAAAAAAAAGGAAGGGAAGACAAAACAAAAAAATAGAAATAAAATAAAAAGAATAAAAAGAGAAAGAAAGAAAAAAAATAATAATAATAAAAAGGGGGAGGGAAAAAGGGGGAAGGGAAATAGGTATACTCAGGCTTACAACTATTTTTAGATTTATCTTTAGACATTACGAGTGCTAAGAGTTTATTCTCACAAATAAATCCATTTACTCCATTTAACTGGAGCAGTCTCAGCAGCACCAACAGAACAAAACAATCCTACCAAAAATGTCCAAACGAGCACTTCTCGGGGCTGAGGGGGAACGGCACCTCTTGCACGCACACACACAGTCTAGTCCGCTGATCTTCTCTATACCCAACAGTCACTGTGTCACTGCTCACTCCCGATTCAAACTTCTCCATGCCTCAATATACTCATGTAGTCACTCTAATATGGTGTAAACACAGCGGTGGGCTAACTCCATTTAAACCTAGACCACCTTTATCAGTCACCTATAAATATTAACTCTTCAATTATATTTCCACAGTCATCCACTCAGTTTTCCATTATCATGCTCGTACCAGGCTGTTTGTTCACAGGGCCATGCCCATCGTCTCCATGAAGCTTTCAGCCTTCTCTGCCGTGCCAAAAGAAAGCTCCTTATTATTATAGGTGAAGCGGAGGGTTGCTGGATATTGCATCCTAAACCTGATGTTTTTCCCGATCAGCTTCTGGCACACTGCGTTGAAGCGTCTCCTCTGTTGCAAGATATTTTATGGCATGTCTTGTAGGATGGTGATTCTTGCTGCTTCATATTCCAGATTTTGTTTGCCACTAAGCATTAAAATCTTGGTCTTGTCTGCAGGATAGTGGAGCTTCATTATAACAGCCCAAGGGCTATCTGGTTTAGGGCGGCCAAGTCCTCTGTGGCATCTGTCCAGCCTTATCCTACCTTCTTTGGACTCCATATTAAGTAGCTTGGGTAGCCAGGTTTCAAAGAATGATAATGCATTCTTTCCTTCGATTCCTTCCTTGACGCCGAAGATTCTGATGTTGTCCTGACGGGACTGTGCCTCTTGGTCATCCATACGATTAGTGAGGGCGGCTAGCTTAGCTTCCACTTCAGCTAACCTACCCTCAAGTTCGGCGATAACATCCTCAGTGCTGGAAATACGACATTCGGCTTTTTCTCAAACGTTTTGAGTCCTCCTCTATCTTTGTCGTAATCATGTCTAATATATTAGAAAACGTGGCCAATTTTCCACTCCATGACAGTTGCCACCTTGGTTGTAATTTCCCTTATTAAGGCAGTGCTATCAACAAGCGGGCTAGCATTAGCCTCCATGGAGTCTCCTTCTTTAGCAGACAGTTCAGTGGGCTGTCGGTGATTATTTCTCTGAGATCTTTGTTTTTCAGGAGCCTCTGCCGACATTCCTTTGTTAGATATGATCTCCAACCGCTTCCTGACTGAAGCATGCACAGTGACTACAACTTTTATGGTTAAAATATAAGTTTTGAGACAGTTTGGTCGGGAGCTATCTGGCCGCGGTCCTCTCAGTACAATGTCATCTGGACTACTGCATTCTGATTGTGACGGAATCCAGGCTGCACCCACAAATCCCAGACACTACAGTGGAGCTTCCAGGCTGGATAACACACCACCAGGACCACAACAGAGACTCCGGTAGGGGGATGGGTAGACTTAGAGGCCATGTCCTTGCTGCGTAGGCCTTTCTACCTTCCTCACGAGCTAACGGCAGTAATTGTCACAGCTATTTACATTACTCCCTATGCTAACGTTAGCTTAGCACTTAGCCACCTTCAGTGCATTGTTGGCAAGCAACAGAGAGACAACCCTGATTGATGAGTCCACATAATTGCAGGGGATTTTAACAAAACATGCTTAAAGACTGTACTCCCCAAATTCCACAAACATGTTAAGTGTCCCACAAGGGGGGGAAAGAACAGTGGACCATGTTTACAGCAACATCAAGCATGCCTACAGAGCCATGCCCTTTCCCCACCTTTGACAATTAGATCACCTCTCCCTGCTTCTAATACCCGCGTACACCCCCATCAGGAAGCGATCAGCCCCACCCAGACAATTTAAACCTGGTCTGAATATGCTCTCCTCCATTTCCAGGACTGCTTTGCCTACACACCTCAGTCACCTCAGTAATAATAAGCTCTATGAACAATTTCAGTCCGGTTTCCACCCCCCTCCATAGTACAGAAATGGCATTGATCAAAATCACTAACGTTCTCCTGATGGCTGCAGATTCTGGCTTACTCACCATACTCATTCTCCTAGATCTCACCACAGCCTTTGACACCATTTTTCATAGCACCCTCCTAAATAGACTGGCTTCCATTGGTATAACCCACACTCCCCTCCCTTGGTTCACTTCTTATCTCTCCAGCTGCTCTCAGTTCATCTAAATCAAATCCCACACCTCGAGTTCGTTCCCCATTTCTGCAGGTGTTCCCCAGGGCTCTGTCCTGGGGCCCCTTCTTTTCATTATCTACATTCTTCCACTTGGTTACATTTTCCATAAATACAATATTAATTTCCATTGTTATGCGGATGACACCCAGCTCTACCTCTCTTCTAAACCCAACTCCACACTGCCACCTACTTCTCTTCCTGGTTGTCTTTCTGAAATGAAATCATAGTTTACCTCTAATTTCATCAAACTCAATTGCAATAAAACAGAAATTTTACTTGTTGGTGCACCCTCCATCTTAACCAAATCCCCCAGTTTCTCCATTGGTATTAATAACTTTCCCATTTGCCTTTCCCCCAAGGTTAAGAGCTTGGGTGTCATCCTCGACAGCACTTTATCATTCCAGTCTCATATCAATAATATTACTCGGTCCGCCTATTTTCATATTCGTAACATTAACCGACTGCATCCCTCCATCACTCCGCACACTGCTGACATCCTTATCCATAGCCTTGTCACTTCCTGCATTGACTACTGCAACTCACTTCTCTTTGGTCTCCCAAAGAAATTCCTCCACAAGCTACAGCTCCTTTAGAACTCTGCTGCCCGGATCATCACTCACACTCCATCCACAGAACATATCACCCCTGTCCTTTAGCATCTTCACTGGCTCCCAATAAAGGACAGAATAAACTTTAGGATACTGCTCCTCACCTTCAAAGCCCTTCATAACCTGGCCCCGCCATACCTGTCTGAACTCCTCCACATTGTCACCCCTTGCCGCTCTCTCAGGTCCTCCTCTTCCCTTCACCTCGTCGTTCCTTCTGCCCGTCTCATCACTATGGGGTATAGAGCCTTCAGTCGCTCTGCTCCCCGGCTCTGGAACTCACTCCCACCAGCCATTCACAACACTGACTCTCTTCCATTATTTAAATCCAGACTCAAAACTTATTTGTTTAAACATGCTTATTCTCTTTGATAATCTACCTTTAATTCACTGTTTTTGGTTTGTTACTTAAGTTTTGTTATTGCCTTTTACATCTGTTTTTAATGCTTTAATGCTCTTTGTAAGGTGACCTCGGGGGTTGAAAGGTGCCTATAAATAAAATGTATTATTGTTAGAGTGGAACATCTTCAAACAGCAGGACCTGGACTCCTACACCAAGTCTGTCCTTTTCTACAATCAGTGCTGTGTAGAAAATGTGACAGTCACTAAACACATCTGGGTCTTTCCAAACCGGAAATGACCAGTGAAGTTCAGGCTCTGATCAGAGCTTGCAACTTAGCCTTCAGGCAGAGGGACAGCTCTCTATACAGCACCGCCAGAGCCAACCTGAGGAGAGGCATAAAACAGGCCAAGGAGGACTACAGGAGGAAGGTGGAGGGCTTCCTCATGGACAACAACCACCGACAGATGTGGACAGGCCCTCACCAACTCCAGAGGTCAGAGCCCCCCAACATCGGACAGCAGCCTCACTCTTGCAGAGGAGCTTAACAGCTTCTTTGCCCGGTGTGAGACCACCACACATGCTGCCCCCTCCTCCTCTAGCTCGTCTGCTCTCTCTCCAGGAGCATGAGGTGAGGAGGAAACCGAAAACAGTGAACCCCCCCAGAGCCACTTGCCCCGATGGCATCCCAGGAGCGGTGGTCAAAGCATGTGCTGACCAGCTGGCAGAGATCCTCACCAAGCAGTTCAACCTCTCCCTGATGCACACCACTGTCCCCTCTTGTCTCAAGGCCTCCACCATCATCCCCATCCCCAAAAAGACTGCAATTGACAGCCTGAATGACTACAGACCCATAGCACTCATGTCTGTAGTCATGAAGTGTTTTGAGCAACTGGTGTTTCAGCACATCAGGGACTTACACCCCCCCCCGACCCCCACCAGTTCACCTACAGGGAGAACCGGTCCATGGAAGATGCCATTGCCACCACACTCCACAGAGTGCTGAGCTACTTGGACAACACAATGAGCTACGTGAGGATGCTCTTTGTGGACTAAAGCTCAGCTTTCAACACCATCATCCCAGACATGCTGATCAACAAACTGCACCACCTCCAGATCCTCCTCCCCACCTGCTCCTGGATAAAAAAAACAACCCCCCCCCCAAAAAAAAACAAAAACAAAACACCACTCCTCCTCACTGTCAACTCAGCACTGGCTCCCCCCAGAGCTGTGTGCTAAGCTCTCTACTGTGCTCCCTGTACACCTTTGACTGTATTCCAATCTACCCAGCCACCGTCATCGTGAAGTACGCAGACGACACCACCTTGGTTGGGCTCATCGCTGACGATGATGAGAAGGCATACAGGGTAGAGGTAGAGAATCTGCTGATGTGGTGCCAAGCAAACAACCTGAGATGGAGACTGCAGAAACTGTCAACACCTTTAGGTTTCTGGGCACCTACATCACCTCTGACCTCTCCTGGACTGTCAAGACCCAGGCCTGGTGAAGAAAGCCCAGCAGTGGCTGTACTTCCTCCGTGTCCTGAGGAAGAACAATCTGGACCAGAAGTTGCTGCTGGCCTTCTACAGCTGCTCAGTGGAGAACATGCTCACCTATTGTTTGGGTGTGTGGTACGCCGACTCCATGGCGTACCACAAGGAAGGCTGTGCAGCGGGTTATCAACACCGCCCCCAAAAAATCATTGGCGGCCCTCTGCCCTCTCTGGAGGACATTTCCAGATCCTTCTGTCTCAGAAAGATCAAGACATCACAGGAGACCCCTCACATCCCGCCCACCACCTGTTTGACCTGCTTCCCTCTGGATGACGGTTTAGATCCCACACCTCCAGACTGACAAACAATTTCTTCCCTTCGGCCATCCGAACTGCAAACAGTCAGAGGCCCCACCCCCCTCACGCTGAACGCTCACATGCACAGAACCTTTTTAATTATCACTAAAAAAACGCACCTGTTTTTGCACTCTGCACTTTTCAGTACACTGATCTGTTGAGCCACTACCAAAGTGTGTATTTTTATACTTCTTTTTTTTCTCCTTAATGTATGTCATTTTATTCAAATGTGTGCCTTATATCTGTTTTTATATTTTCATACCTTACTGCACAGTAGCCGGGTGGAGCACCCACAATTTTGTTGTACTTAATGGTACAATGACAATAAAGCCTATTTTATTCTATAAATTCTCAATTTTTTTCTCATAAATTTGTGACATTTTTCTCCTAATTTTGCCTATGGCGCCAGTATTACTGAAACCTGCTCACCCACATTAAACCCATGTGGGGCCCAGATGGGTTTAATGCGCACGTATAGTCCATGTGGGCAAACACAGATGGGGCCAACATGGAAGCCGTGGACAAACCCACATGGGACCCATAAGACAGCCCAGTTTAACCTTTGGTGGGACCCACTTGGACATGCTGGCTGGCCATTTAAAACTGTACAGATGTGAGCTGTGTATACTTTAGCTGTGATAAACTGAAGGACAAACTAAGTAACAGTGTTTTCTTATTCCAAGATACTGCAAACTTGCTTCCCATAGCGCTACACTGAAACATTTCCAAACATAAGGTGTGGTCCATTAATCACACTAGTGCATGCCCGTACAACGCAAGTGTTCCTGTCTGAAATCCCAATCAGGCTTTCCAGGCCCAAATGTAGGCTGCGTCTGAAAGTGGAATACAGAGAGGTGTAGCCTACATGTAGGCAATCACGTGTTAGACTTTGACACATATAAAGGGGATAAATGGCACTAAGATTTATTTGATTGTGTGAATATTAATTACAGAATACCTAAATACTGAAAATGAATGGAACATCCAATATTAGCGACTGTTTCAGATCCTTGTTTATTTGTTTGTCAGATCACTGATCTGTCTGATCTTTTATCACTTATATTCATAATCGTGAATCTTCACTTTGGGGAATGGCAGTTGTTCAGTCATTATAATTATTTTAGTTTATATCACTGTTCAGTGATGAGTTCAGTGTAATGTTGAATTTCTTCTGTGTATCGATTCATCAATAAACTCATGCAGTACTATAACAGGACACGTTTACAAATATTTCAGACCCATTGTAGTGCATCATTTTATATTTTAGCAATATTTTGTTATTAAAAGGTTTTTTTAAAACTTTAATGCTAAGATTGAGGTGGTGCTTATATCGTTGCACTGGGGCGATACGGAGGCCAAACAATGATCTGAACCTTGACGGCGTGACTGGCAAAGACTGAGCACTGTTGCTCTATTGTAAGCGTTTGTGTTTTTATTGATGTGAGAAGATTATTTATTATTATTATTATTCCGCCTAAACGATCACATTTTTGACCCTCTAAATGTTAACCAAAATGCATTTTTTTCCCCACACACCTCAGACCCAGTGAAAAATTTTGTAAACTGGAAAAAATGTGTCCCATGCTGAAAAATTTATCCAGCATATGGCTGATATGTCGTGGAGCAAAGGTTGTAGGGTCTCCCCGCATGTAGTTTTTTTTTTTTTTTTTGCCTTTGGTAAAAAAAGGTGGATTCAATCAGCTGATCGCTGGAACCACAGAGCTCAGTTGTTTTCCATAATAAATCAGCCTCAGGGAAAAAGCACAGGCCATGCATTCTTTTTTTTTCACTTTATTGAAAATAACTTGCAAATAACAATGTGAGCGCTGCAGCTCTATTGTAAGCAGTTTGTTTTTTATTGATCAAATTTGTCGCGTTTAGCTTCCTTGTTTTGCACACAGAGTTTACCCGTGGTGCCAGCGATTCAGCTGCTGCTCCCCCCCCCCCCTTTTCCCCAGCGGCACCTTGTGCTCTCCGTGCCAAATTATCCATTAGACCTATGCAATCACAGCAACTTTATGGTATAATTTTTTAAGCATTAAATCTTAAGTATTATCTTTTTCTAGTCAAATTTGTCGCATTTCACTTTCTTGTTTTGCACATGGAGCGCTGTGGTGGAGTCAATCTGAAACCAAACCCCACCCACACTTCTAGAAGCCTGGGCATGAGACCGAGCGGTGGCTAAACTTTTATTGATAAAAATGACATATTTTGACTGAGCGACTCCGATGTTTGGGGATGCACACCTTCATAAGCTCAGGAAAGCACGTTTAAAATCTGAGGCCAGTCTGACAAACGGTTCGAGAGATATGCACGGAACAGACAGACACCGGTACTTCCGGTGCTGCACTTGTAATGCTTGATATGAGCCGAGAATTTTAAGCAAAACCATCAAAATAAGGACTTCTGTTGGCTACCAACAAACGTGGGGAATACCCTTACGACCCAGTGCTGACCTGGTGAAGGTTCTGGTAGATCTGGCTCCGTTTCGCCCCGTTTCCGACCTCTAAAGGCTCGCCTCTGATGCTAACCCAGATGCTAACCCAGAGTAACTGCAGCAGTGAGAAGGTATTCTTTACATCTGGCCATCTGGAGCCGAGGAGAGAAGGATTTAAAAGGAGGACGAACCAACCGAGGCGGCGATTGGGAGCTCGGGCGCGGCGTTGGTGAGAGACGGGGGCCACCTGGATCCAGCAGGACAGTGGTCTGAACCGGTGCTCAATTGCGAGGCCCAGCCGAGGAACGACCAGACTGACGGCGGTCGGTGACGGGGCCTAGACGGGGCCCAGCGGAGGAGCCGCCTAGCCAGACGGCGACGAGTGGCTGTGATCGGTGGATTCCGGCTGCGCCGGCGGTGCACGACACAACTGGCCAGGTAGACGGAGGCAGGCGCCGGCGATAGACGGCGGTGATCTGCGGAGCTGAGCAGCGTCACTCACACACAAACACACAGACAGAGATTTCGTGAATTTATAGATAGATGTGCTTTCAGGTTCAGGTTCCTTTATTTGTACCCGTAGGTAGATTTGTTTTGCAGTCAGGTTTCATCCTTTTAGACACATATTTACAAAACACAATTACATTCAACATGAACACAAACACAGGCACACATGAAGCTGACTAGAAACACGGTAAAAGTACTCAAGGCTCCACCAATCAGGACATAAGACAAAAAAGAGAGAGCAGAGAAAAAAAAAAAAAGAGAGAAGAGAGAAGGGTCATAGCAAAGAAGTTAAAAACTAAATCAATGAGATTAAAAACTCAATAAAAGTCTAAAACCCAATAAAAGTTTAAAACCCAAATAAAAAACCTACACAAATTAAATTTAAAATAAAATTCATAAACAGATAACTAAATTATGTGCAATATATTGCTAGATCTTGTTCAACTCTTTGACAGCAGCAGGAACAAAGCTGTTTTTGTAGCGATGGGTAAGCGGAAGAAGATGGATGGATGGGTTTTACATTTTGGGACAGCAAACCTCCGTCTGGAGGGAAGAAGCTGAAAGTGGCGGTGCAAAGGGTGGGAGTCATCATTTAGAATGGAGGCAGCCATCCTCTGTACCTGTCTGGTGTACAGGGACGTCAGGCTCAGCTGGGACTCACCAAGCAAACCTTTGGCAGGAAGGTTAGCCGGAAAGCTTAGTCACTATTACTGCTGAGTCATTGCCTCAGGTAACACACCTACCAGATCACAACAGAGATGTAAGGATGAAGACCTGTACATAGAGAGCACTTTTTGTAGTCCCAAAGACCACTCAAAGCACTTAACTAGTAGCTACACTAAGGGGACATCAGAGACAGATACTTGGGGACAATTTGAAGTCACCAGTGAACCTAACATTCATGTTCTTAGATTGGTGGAGGAAACCCACACAGCACAGGGAGAAGATGTGAACGCCACACAGAAAGGAAATCGCTCACTCCACCAAGTCCATTATTGATAATATCGTGACTAACATTTGCAATTCCACACTGGTATCTGGAGTCGTGCTCTCCAACATTTCTGATCATTTCCCCATTGTTCTGCTTCTTGACCTTGCCGTTAGGCCCTCAATCTCACGACATAAACTAAAAATAAAAATACTTAATGAAGAAACCTTACAACGACTGAGCGAGGACTTGCATGTCAAGGCATGGGATAGAATCTACAATAGTGATGCTGAGTTTGAGGCCTCGACCAAGGAAACAACAGAATCCATCCAGAGGACAATTCCTGTCAAGACTGTCACATGTAATCGTACTATTCAACATCCATGGCTTTCTAAGGGCATACTAAAATCTATTACGTACAAAAATAAATTATATAAACACTACATAAAAAATCCAAATATTAACAATAAAAATGTATATACTGTGGTGATGTGAAAATGACGAGGCAGAGTTCACTCTCAAAGTCAGTTTTATTCACAGCACCATCATCTCAAAGCAGAGAAAGAGAATGACACAGTAAAGTCTCGTCCTTAAATATCAGGAACTTCACACTTCACAGATCACATGTCACACAGACCACCTTGCATTATAAAGACAGTCACAATGCATTTCTCTCCATGATATCACTTCCACTGTCTCCAACGCATCCCTTCCTTAATCATTTAATTGAACCCCCCACAGTCTCAAGCCTTGCATACCAAGGCTAAGATTCCCGCAGCTTCCTGCCTTTGTTCTGACCTAAAATGTGAGCCACAAAACAGGTCCCATGTATGTCCAGCACACAAAGCCCCCCCAACATTTTAGACAAACAGAACAACAAGAGAATAACCACATGCATGCCGTGATAGTATTGATACACATCAGTCCACATGCTGTCTAGGCTTCAGCCTCCTGCCGTATCTGCTGTAGGTGGGATTCAACGTCTCTGCGGGGCTGTCCTGGGGGTTTGCCGTCTGGGTGTGGAAACCTTTTGTCAGCACCTGTGGGTGTTCTGGGGAAACATTACTCTGTGAAGCCCCCCGTGGTGGTCTACCTCGCTGCGGAGCCTTCGCCAACAGCACCTGCTCATCTGCCACCACAAAAGCGGGTTTGAGTCTGTTTATGCCAATTCTCTCTTTCCTACCCCCCAAATCTATCAAAAACTGCTTGTCCCCTGTTTCTAGCACTCTGAATGGTCCGTCATAAGGCGGTCGCCGCGGGGTTCGATGCGCATCGTGTCTAACAAAAACAAACTCTGCGTTCTTCAAAGTTTTAGGCACAAAAACGCGCGGAAAACGGTGGTGCGCGGGGCCAGCCAACGTGCTTGATTCTATGTTACTCCACAACAGCTGAGACGGGGAGGTGTCTGGCGCAGGGTTATCTGGGAGAAACTCCCCAGGCAGCCGGAGTGGCTGCGCAAACACGAGCTCCGCTGGGGAGGCTTCTAAGTCCTCTTTAGGCACAGAATGCAACCCCAATAACACCCATGGTAACTTGTCTACCCAATTTGTATCCGTCAGTGACGCTCTGAGAGCCGCTTTCAATGACCTATGAAAACGTTTGCATAACCCGTTAGCCTGCGGATTGTACGCGGTTGTGCGGTGAATTGTGACACCCAGGCTGCGGGCCATTGTCGACCAAAGCTCGGACACAAATTGAGGGCCTCTGTCGGACGTAATGTCCGACGGAACGCCGAAGCACGCCACCCAAGCTGTTAAAAACGCGCGCGCCACCTCCTCGGCTGTGGTTGATGCCAGCGGGACCACTTCAGGCCAGCGTGTGGTGCAGTCCACCATTGTCAGAAGGTGTGTGCACCCCTGTGATGGTGGGAGGGGGCCCACGAGGTCCACATGAACGTGATCGAACCTCTTGGCCGGAATGTGAAACGGTTCCAAAGGAGCCCTCGTGTGCCTGTGCACCTTGGCTCGCTGACACGCCGCGCAGGCTGCCGCCCACTCCCTGACTTGTTTGCGGAGGCTCGGCCACACAAATTTCTCTCCCACCATTCTGACCGACGCGCGCACTCCAGGGTGCGCCAAAGAATGAACCGAGTCAAAGACGCGGCAGCGCCACGTGGCCAGTACTACTGGACGCGGCCGTCCAGTGGAGACATCGCAGATTAGGGGGGGCATACCGTCTTGCAGCAACCTGCTCTCCAGCCTTAACCCTGTTGGTCCAGACTGGAGCGCGCGCACGTCCACGTCATTAACCTGCTCCGCGGCCATGGCTGCATAATCTACCCCTACGCTGACTGGGGCCGCCACGGCGCACGAGAGGCAATCTGCCACTACATTGAGTTTGCCCGCCACATGCTGAATATCAGTGGTAAACTCTGATATCGCGGCCAGCTGTCTCTGCTGACCAGTGTCAGGGTCCTTAATCCCTGACCACGGTTCAGAGACCTTGGCCATCGCGAATGTTAGTGGTTTGTGATCAACAAACACGGTGAAAGCGCGTCCTTCCAGCCAGAACTGAAAGTGGCAGATGGCCAAATGGAGAGCGAGCAGCTCCCTGTTGAACGCGCTGTATTTACGTTCCCTATTGCGCAAGGTCCTGCTGAAAAATGCGAGGGGCTGCCAAGCCCCGGCTACACGTTGCTTCACGACCGCCCCTATGGCCACCTCTGATGCGTCAGTGGTGAGCGCTATGCGGGCCGTTGGGTCTGGGTGTGCCAACAACGCAGCCTTTGCCAAGACTGCTTTCACCTCCGAGAACGCTTGGTCTTGCTCCGGGGGCCACTCGATCTTATCCGCGGGTTTCTTTTTTTTGAGCGCGGCATACAATGGCTGCATGAGTTGCGCCGTGCGGGGGAGAAAACGGTTATAAAAATTCACCATTCCCAAAAATTCCTGCAACGTCCTGACCGTCTGTGGCCGGGGAAAATCTGCCACCGCGTGCACCTTGTCAGGCAGCGGAACTGCTCCTTCGGGGGAGACGCGGTGTCCTAAAAAAATCGATCTGCGCCACCCCGAACTGACACTTCACTGGGTTGATTATTAACCCGTGATCTCCCAACCTTCGGAAAACTGTGGCCAGGTGTTTTTTGTGTTCGTCTTCGGACGCGCTGGCTACTAAAATATCGTCCAGGTAGATGAACACGAAAGGGAGATCGCGAAGCACCGCGTCCATCATGCGTTGGAACGTCTGAGCAGCCCCTTTAAGTCCGAATGGCATGCGTAAAAACTTGAATAGGCCAAACGGAGTTGTTACCGCTGTTTTGGGTATGTCTTCAGCGCGCACTGGGACTTGGTGGTAACCACAGACCAAATCTATTTTAGAAAAAATGCGCGCCCCTGCCAAATGAATGGAAAAATCTTGGATATGTGGGACTGGGTAGCGGTCGTGCGCTGTAGCGTTGTTTAACCTGCGGAAATCCCGGCAAGGGCGCCATGATCCGTCAGCTTTCGGGACCATGTGTAGGGGGGAAGCCCACGGACTGTTTGAACGTCGGATAATGCCCAACCTCTCCAGGTTGGAGAACTCCTCGCGCGCTATGGCCAGTTTAACTGCGTCCAAGCGCCGAGCTTTTGCAAAAATGGGCGGTCCGGTAGTGGTAATAAAATGCTCCACCCCGTGCTTAGCGACTGTTGCCGAAAATGTGGGGACCGTGAGTGCTGGAAACTGAGTGAGCAGTGTGTGGAACTTACCGCCTGCTGCTGTGACGTTGGCTTGTGCTGTTGGCGGGGCCACTCGCGCTGTACAGGAGATAGAATCAAAAGAAAATGCATTAACCAGGTGCCTGTTAGCGAGATCAACCAACAAACCATGTGAGCACAAAAAATCAGCCCCCAGCATATTGAAATTTACTGCTGCTACAACAAAAGTCCACTCAAATGTACGGCCGTGTAGAGACAGGAGCAGAATCTTCTCACCAAAGGTCTTAATCTCCGAGCCGTTCGCTGCCGTCACCCGGGGACCTCCGGAACCAGCCAGTCTGTCCGCGTAGGAAGGTGTGATGAAACTCAACTGTGAGCCTGTGTCGACGAGGAAATGCCTCCCCGAGCGTGCGTCCGACAAGTAGAGCAGCTTGTTCTCTTCCCTGAGGGCCGTGGCTGCTGCCGACCCCCGGTCTTGGCGTTTCCCGAACGCCCGAACTGGCACGGCGGTACACACTTGCGTGCCCTCTCTGCGAAACGGCGATGGTAGAAACAAAGGACGTCCGGTCCATGTTCCCTGGCCCCTGCCGCCGCCGTCGTCGGTGAGTCTGGCACCGCTGCCTCTGGCCCCGTTGTTTCCGGTCGTCGTGCCGAGTTCCGCTGCAGCGGCCGTGGCTGTGTGCCGCTTGGTGGCGTTGACAATCCGCTGCGCCTCTCGGCCCAGCGCGCGGTAGTCCCGTAGGGCCAACAGTGGCGAAGCGGCCAGGGTCGCTCTCGCTGCTGACGGTAGAGTTCTAAGGAAGAGGTGGGTGAAAATGAAGTGATCGTCGTCAGAGTCTTTCAACTTCAACAACTTCTCCATCAGGCTCGCGGGCATGTCATTTTCCCCCTCCGTCAGCGCCAGGAGCCTCTCTGCTCGCTCCTCTGCCGAGGGGGTGAATTGCTGGATGAGTGCAGCCTTCAACGTGCCGTATTTGTCGCTATCCGGCGGCTGGTCGATCAGGCTCTCCACATGCTGGGCCGTGTTGTTGTCCAGCTTTGCGACTACGTGGTAGAATTTCGTAGCATCTACCGATATCCCCCGGACGTTGAACTGCGCCTCAACCGCGTTGAACCAGGAGCGCGGATTGCTCTGCCAGAAGTCCGGTAGCTGGACTGTAGTGGCATTCACTTGGCTGGGGGCTCCTGACTCGGCTGGCCCGGGGGAATTTTCTTCTTGCATTATACATCACGTCGGGGTCACCAGTATGGTGATGTGAAAATGACGAGGCAGAGTTCTCTCTCAAAGTCAGTTTTATTCACAGCACCATCATCTCAAAGCAGAGAAAGAGAATGACACAGTAAACTCTCGTCCTTAAATATCAGGAACTTCACACTTCACAGATCACATGTCACACAGACCACCTTGCATTATAAAGACAGTCACAATGCATTTCTCTCCATGATATCACTTCCACTGTCTCCAATACATCCCTTCCTTAATCCTTTAATTGAACCCCCCACAGTCTCAAGCTTTGCATACCAAGGCAAAGATTCCTGCAGCTTCCCGCCTTTGTCCTGACCTCAAATGTGAGCCACAAAACAGGTCCCATGTGTGTCCACCACAATACTAATTATAGAAATAAATTAACACATAATATTAGAAAGAGTAAGAGTAAATACTATGCAGAACTTATTAACACATCACAGGGTGATTCCAAGAAATCCTGGAGAATACTAAATAAGGTTCTAAATAGGGACCAAAAAGCCCCACACTTGCGAACAATAATGCGGTCAGTAATCTCACCAGTAATGCCACTCTCGCTGACAAATTTAGTAATTATTTTGTCTCTATTGGAGAAAATTTATCTAATAAAATTAACCAACCCCAGGCTGCCTCTTTCAAACACTGTCTATCAGGAAACTACTGGAATTCTTTCTTCCTTAAGCCAACTGATTGTGAGGAATTCTGGAAAAACATCAAGGACATGAAGAACTCAAACTATGCTGGAGCTGATGAAATTTCCAGCAAAATTTTGAAAAGTATCATTAATTTAATACTGGAACCCCTTACCGACTGGATTAATCTGTCTCTAATCTACGGAGTACTGCCACAAGTAGCAAACACTGCACAAATTATACCAATTTATAAAATCAGGTGATAAGAGTGATTTGACTAATTACACAACATAACAAAAATAATTTTTTTGTAAGTTGTCTCTGTTTTTTAAACTGATTTAAGACAATTTTGCACCGCTGAATCCGAAAATGACATCCGTTTCTCTCCATCAGGTCAGGTTTTTATGTTAAGTTATAAGCAGTTATACAGCAGTTGAACAGTTGTACTGTAAATTGAATAGTAGACATTGATAAAGGTAAGTACATGTAAATTGAATGTTACTTCATCATTGTTCAAAATTCAGAGAATTTCAAGAAATAAAAAAGAATTTTGCATCATATAAAGCAAAAATACCCGTACATGTAAACAAAAATGTAAGAAAACATGTGGTCATAGTTCAAAAAGTTGACCTGATTGAGCAAAACCAGTGAGATTTTTGATTCAGCACATCAAAGTTGTCCTAAATCAGCTAAAAAAACCCTTACACAATAAATTTGGTGTTGACCAGTGTTATCGTCCAATATCCATTCTGTCTACTCTTTCAAAGGTTTTGGAAAGATAAGATAAGCCTTTATTAGTCCCACAATGGGGAAATTCCAGGATTGCAACAGCACAGGGATAGCAACACTCAGAGCAACAATCAGAAGGCAAGAGAAAAAAAAACAAGAGCAGCAAGTATACATATGTATATATATACACTCACCGGCCACTTTATTAGGTACACCATGCTAGTAACGGGTTGGACTCCCTTTTGCCTTCAGAACTGCCTCAATTCTTCGTGGCATAGATTCAACAAGGTGCTGGAAGCATTCCTCAGAGAGTTTGGTCCATATTGACATGATGGCATCACACAGTTGGCGCAGATTTGTCGGCTGCACATCCATGATGCGAATCTCCCGTTCCACCACATCCCAAAGATGCTCTATTGGATTGAGATCTGGTGACTGTGGAGGCCATTTGAGTACAGTGAACTCATTGTCATGTTCAAGAAACCAGTCTGAGATGATTCCAGCTTTATGACATGGCGCATTATCCTGCTGAAAGTAGCCATCAGAAGTTGGGTACATTGTGGTCATAAAGGGATGGACATGGTCAGCAACAATACTCAGGTAGGCTGTAGCATTGCAACGATGCTCAATTGGTACCAAGGGGCCCAAAGAGTGCCAAGAAAATATTCCCCACACCATTACACCACCACCACCAGCCTGAACCATTGATACAAGGCAGGATGGATCCATGCTTTCATGTTGTTGACGCCAAATTCTGACCCTACCATCCGAATGTCGCAGCAGAAATCGAGACTCATCAGACCAGGCAACGTTTTTCCAATCTTCTATTGTCCAATTTCGATGAGCTTGTGCAAATTGTAGCCTCAGTTTCCTGTTCTTAGCTGAAAGGAGTGGCACCCAGCGTGGTCTTCTGCTGCTGTAGCCCATCTGCCTCAAAGTTCGACGTACTGTGCGTTCAGAGATGCTCTTCTGCCTACCTTGGTTGTAACGGGTGGTTATTTGAGTCACTGTTGCCTTTCTATCAGCTCGAACCAGTCTGGCCATTCTCCTCTGTCCTCTGGCATCAACAAGGCATTTCCGCCCACAGAACTGCCGCTCACTGGATATTTTTTCTTTTTCGGACCATTCTCTGTAAACCCTAGAGATGGTTGTGCGTGAAAATCCCAGTAGATCAGCAGTTTCTGAAATACTCAGACCAGCCCTTCTGGCACCAACAACCATGCCACGTTCAAAGTCACTCAAATCACCTTTCTTCCCCATACTGATGCTCGGTTTGAACTGCAGGAGATTGTCTTGACCATGTCTACATGCCTAAATGCACTGAGTTGCCGCCATGTGATTGGCTGATTAGAAATTAAGTGTTAACGAGCAGTTGGACAGGTGTACCTAATAAAGTGGCCGGTGAGTGTATATATATATATATATATATAGTATATATATATATATACAGTATATAGACACACAGTGCGGAGCATTGTAGCTAGATGGAATAGATATATAAATATATAAACACAGTGCGGAGCATTGTAGCTGGATGGAATAAATATATGAGTATATAAACACACAGTGCGGAGCATTGTAGCTAGATGGAATGAAACAGCACAACTGTCTACTTAGCTATCCTACATGGTATGATTATGTACCCATACATATTCTCACCCTCCATAGCGACCGGTATTTTCCTAGTTGTATACTGGAGGGGACCATTGTATAAGTCTATTGCGTTTTTTGCATTCAATACTATTAGGTCGTCACGTCTTTTTGCTATCTCTGCGAGCAGCCCTACTTTGGTTGTACAGTCTGACAGCCGTAGTAAGAGTAGTTTATAACAGACTTACCAGTTACCTTGATAAGTTCAACATGATTATCGCATGTCAGTATGGCTTCAGAAAGAAACACACTACCTATATGGCAATACGTGACTTAACTGAAAAAAAATTAATGATGCAATTCAAAGAGGCAACTATGGTATTGGCATTTTTTTTTAGACCTGTCTAAAGCATTTGATACCATTAACCATGACATCCAAATTAATAAATTACAACATTACGGTATCAGAGGACTTGCATTAGATTGGTTTATTAATTATCTGTCTGGAAGACTTCATATGTTTATATAAATAACCACAAGTCATCATATAAATCCATCGATCATGGGGTTCCCCAGGGTTCCATTTTAGGACCAGTTCTATTCATTCTGTATATAAATGACATTGCTAAATCCTTGTCTCTACTACATAAAGTACTGTTTGCTGATGACACCAATTTATTTTTTGCTCACCAGAATCCAAATGAACTTGAACAGATAACAAATAGTGAACTTATGAAAACAGACACCTGGCTTCAGTGTAACAAACTTTCACTTAATATCAGTAAAACTAATTATATTGTATTCTGTTCCAATAAAAAGCCAGACGGCAAGGAACTTTTCCCCAAAATTAATGGACAGAATATTACAAGAGTTAGCTCTATAAAATTCTTGGGGGTCCCTCATTGATGAATTTCTCAATTTCAAATGTCACATTAACGATCTAACCAAAAACTGGCCAAAAACGCTGCTCTGTTTTTTAAAGTGAGACATTTTCTACCACTTTCAGCACTTCTCACTCTATACAGCTGTGGACAAAATTGTTGGTACCCCTCTTTTAATGAAAGAAAAACCCACAATGGTCACAGAAATAACTTCAATCTGACAAAAGTGGTAATAAATAAAAATTCTATGAAAATTAACCAATGAAAATCACACAATGCTTTTGAATTGTGGTTCAACAGAATTATTTTAAAAAACAAACTCATGAAACAGGCCTGGACAAAAATGATGGTACCCTTAACTTAATATTTTGTTGCACAACCTTTTGAGGCAGTCACTGCAATCAAACAATTTCTGGAACTGTCAATGAGACTTCTGCACCTTTCAGCAGGTATTCTGGCCCACTCCTCATGAGCAAACTGCTCCAGTTGTCTCAGGTTTGAAGGGTGCCTTCTCCAGACGGCATGTTTCAGCTCCTTCCACAGATGTTCAATAGGATTTAGATCAGGGCTCATAGAAGGCCACTTTAGAATAGTCCAATGTTTGGCTCTTAGCCATTCTTGGGTGTTTTTAGCTGTGTGTTTTGGGTCATTATCCTGTTGCAAGACCCATGACCTGCGACTGAGACCAAGCTGTCTGACACTGGGCAGCACATTTCTCTCTAGAATACCTTGATAGTCTTGAGATTTCAATGTACCCTACACAAATTCAAGACACCCTGTGCCAGATGCAGCAAAGCAGCCCCAGAACATAACAGAACCTCCTCCATCTTTCACAGTAGGAACAGTGTTCTTTTCTTGGTATGATTTTTGCATCTGTCAACGTAGCGCTGATGTGCCTTTCCAAAAAGTTCCAGTTTTGTCTCGTCTGTCCATAGGACATTCTCCCAGAAGCTTTGTGGCTTGTCAACATGCAGTTTGGCAAATTCCAGTTTGGCTTTTTTATGATTTGTTTTCAACAGTGGTGTCCTCCTTGGTCGTCTCCCATGAAGTCCACTTTGGCTCAAACAACGATGGATGGTGCGATCTGACACTGATGTACCTTGACCTTGGAGTTCACCATGAATGTGTTTAGAGGTTGTTCTGGGCTCTTTTGTTACCGTTCGTATTATCCGTCTCTTCCATTTTTCATCAAGTTTCCTCCTCCGGCCACATCCAGGGAGGATGGCTACAGTCCTGTGGATCTTAAATTTCTGAATAATATATGCAACTGTAGTCACAGGAACATCAAGCTGCTTGGAGATGGTCTTATAACCTTTACCTTTAACATGCTTGTCTATAATTTTCTTTCTAATCTCCTGAGACAACTCTCTCCTTTTCTTCCTCTGGTCCATGTTTAGTGTGGTACACACCATGTCACCAAACAGCACAGTGACTACTTGTCACCCTTTAAATAGGCCGACTAACTGATTACAAGTTTGTAGACACCTGTGATGTTAATTAGAGGACACATCTTGGTTGAACATGTCCCTATGGTCACATTATTTACAATCTTTTCTAGGGGTACCATCATTTTTGTCCAGGCCTGTTTCATGAGTTTGTTTTTTAAAACAATTTCTGGGTGTTCATATTTCTCACAACCTTACCTGGGCAGTTAACACCATAGCTACGATAAAAAAGGCTCAACAACGTCTACACTTTCTGAGGCTCCTCAAGAAGAATGGCCTGAATGCACAGTTGCTGATTTTATCGCTCTGCTATTGAGAGCATTCTGTCATATGGCATCACGGTTTGGTATGAGGGCTGTTCAGCTGCAGACCGCAAAGCCTTCCAGAGAGTGATCGAGACTGCGCAAAAAATCACTGGCTGTTCTCTCCCTTCTCTGGAAGAGATTTCCAGGTCTCGGTACCTCAACAGAGCTACTGCCATCATTAAAGACTGTACTCATCCAGGTCATGATTTCTTTTACTTGCTCCCCTCGGGAAAGCGGTACAGATCCCATAAAACCCGGACTACCAGGTTTAATCATAGTTTTTTCCCAGCAGCAGTACGTATTTTGAACGGATTTATGTAACATGTACAGACTGCTGATATTTTTTGTTATTTTAGGTTATTTTGTAGCAACAACCCTGTGTGTATAAGCTGGTCTTTTATATTTATCGCTCAGTATGTTTTCATTATTGCTACGTACATATTGTATTCAACTTTTAGGTAATTTTGTTTCAAGCATTATTTATTGTTGTAATTATAAGAATGTTAAATGCATGAGTGAACTGTGAGTGTGATAGTTTGTTTTTAGGGAGCAGCATCTCAATTTCGTTGCATTGTTCATTAACAATGGAATGACAATAAAGGCACATTGACTTTGACTTAAAATAATTCTGTTGAACCACAATTCAAAAGCATTGTCTGATTTTCATTGGTTAATTTTCATAGGATTTTTATTTATTACCACTTTTGTCAGATTCACGTTATTTCTGTGACCATAGTGGGTTTTTCTTTCATTAACAGAGGGGTACCAACAATTTTGTCCACGTGCGTATAAAACTTTATTTGAGCCACACTTACATTACTGCAATATCATATGGGGTAACACATTTCCAACTCATCTAAAAAAGCTAGAAATTCTCCAAAAGAAAGTGATACGTGCCTTATCGAGGTCTGAATATAATTCTCCTACTAGTCATCTTTTTCATCGTTATAATCTTCTAAGACTTGCTGAGCATAATTACTTCCAGAATGCCTGTATAATGTATCAGGTTGTCCACAAACTCAACTATAAATTATGTGAACTCATTCCAACCTCCCTTCCCATGCACACTTATACCACTAGAAATAAAAAACAAATTACTGGGAAAAAACAAAGACTAAAGTCCACCAGGTTTAGTATTGTGTGCAGAGGACCACAGATTTGGAATGAGCTTGATGATAATCTAAAAATGTCACCTTCCATCTCCATCTTCAAGAAAAAACTAAAAACACAACTCCTGTCATTATATAATTAATCTGCTATTTGTTACACAAACTTACTGATGAGTTGTTACTCCATTGTAATTTTGTTTTATATGTTTATTCACTCCAATAGTATTTAATAACTTGACTGTATATCTTGAACTCACCTACTATTTCAGTGTAAACAAATGCTGGGATTATGTGCTATATGTCTGTCATATGTTTGTTTGTCCTTTCACACAAAGACATTAGACTGACTTCCGTCATTATTTCATTGTAGAATTGGACTCCCTACTAAAAGCTTTAAATAGCTTATTTGGGACGACCCGTTCACACTCCAAAACAATGTAAAAAAAGCCTACTGTATACTGCTAATCATGCTGTTGATAACTCGTATTGTAATTCATTCATGTTGTTGATAATGTGGTGTGTGTGTGTGTGTGTGTGTGTGTGTGTGTGAATAAACTAAACTGAAAAAAAAGGTTCCCACCCCGGCTAGCCTGGGGATTCAAACCTGGAACCTTCTAGCTGTGAGGCAACACTGCTAACCACTGTACAACAGATGCTGTTAATACCACTGTTCAAGTCAATCTCAGTAAAGTACAATGCTGTCAAAAAACTTTTTTGTTTTTTTAATAATTGGCAATATAATTCAGAAAGTTAAACTTTAATATAATTAATATCCATAACAGCGACAGTGTAGATGGTGAAATATCTGAAGCCTTTTTGTTTTAATTGTAGTGATTATGGTTATAGTTTTACAAAACTAAGTTAAAAATAATGGTATTTTAATTTAATTTAGTGTTAGTAAACTCACAGCTCCTGCTTTTGCTTTGGTTGTTCCTAGACAGCAATAGCCAACATCATGACCCTGGAAGGAAGCAGAGTAGTCATCGAGCTTCTCAAAGTCAACCACCTCTTGCTCCTGGACAAATACACAAAACAGCGTTATGCTAAATGCAGTGAAGATTCTTAGTTTAAAAAAATAGCTGATTAAAATATTGGCCACTAACCACATTTTCATATTCTTTGCCATGAAAAGTGAGCTTCCTCCTTCCAATCAGAGTGATCTTGGAGAAGATGTTGCACTCTAGCAGCTCCTGAAGCAAAACCTTGCCAGTTTCCCCAGAAGCACCAAGGAGAAAACAACTCTTGTTTTGCTGTCTGAAGTTTTCCTCCAGGGACTTTATGCCTTCAGCCATGCTGTGTCAAAAAAAAAAAAAAAAAAATGCATGGCACTCTTAGGCTAAAATTAAACAACCAGCATGTGTTTCTGCAAAAAAATCTTTTTTTTTTATAAATCAAAATTTTTAAACAGCAGATAAATGAATACACTACCGTTCAAAAGTTTGGGGTCACTTAGAAATTTCTTTATTTTTGAAAGAAAAGCACTGTTTTTTTCAATGAAGATAACTTTAAACTAATCAGAAATACACTCTAATATCTAATATATATTGCTAATGTGGTAAATGACTATTCTAGCTGCAAATGTCTGGTTTTTGGTGCAATATCTACATAGGTGTATAGAGGCCCATTTCCAGCAACTATCACTCAGTGTTCTAATGGTACAATGTGTTTGCTCATTGCGTCAGAAGGCTAATGGATGATTAGAAAACCCTTGTGCAATCATGTTAGCACAGCTGAAACCAGTTTAGCTGGTTAGAGAAGCTATAAAACTGACCTTCCTTTGAGCAGGTTGAGTATCTGGAAAAAATTATTATTTCAAATACAAATCATTATTTCTAACCTTGTCAATGTCTTGACTATATTTTCTATTCATCTTACAACTCATGGTGGTAAATAAGTGTGACTTTTCATGGAAAACACAAAATAATTGTCTGGGTGACCCCAAACTTTTGAACGGTAGTGTATGTACTTGTATTATTTATTGGGTTTTATTTCATTCATTATGTACTACATCCATTGTGTATGTGTGTATTGTGTGGTTGCAGCATGGGTGACAAGCCCAAGACAAATTTCCCCTTGAAGGACAATAAAGTTTATCTTATCTTATCTAAAAAAGGAAAAATGGCTGCTGTAAATAAAGAAAAAGAGAGAAATACCGTAACATTGTAAATGATTTTAGACCAGTTGCCTTGACTTCAATTTTAATGAAAATTTTTGAAAAACTGGTCAGATTTGAGGTCCTAAAGCAGACTGAACATGCATTGGATCCTCTGCAGTTTGCCTATAGGCCTCACAGAGGAGTGGAGGACGCCACTGTCACTCTGTTTAACATGCATTTTAAACATCTGGATTTTAATGGGACACACGCCAGGCTTTTGTGGACTTTTCTTCCACCTTTAATACAATCCAATCTCATATCTTAGTTGAAAGGCTCCTGCAACAATTTGATTTGAGCAATAATCTGGTGGGTTGGATTCTGGATTTTTTAACCAACAGGACGCAGAGAGTAAGGGTCAATGGTACATTGTCTGACCTAAAGTGCTCTTCTACTGGCTCTCCTCAGGGGTGTGTGTTGTCACCACTACTCTTCATCCTGTACACAAACATGTGTCGGAGCAGACATGACAACAGACACATTATAAAGTTTGCTGATGACTCAGTTGTTGTCAGTCTTCTCCAGGATGGTGAGAGTGGCCACGGCCCAGTAGTTGATGATTTTGTTCACTGGTGTGAGGATTCCTACCTACAGCTGAATACGACAAAAACTAAAGACATGATTATTGACTTTAGGAGGAAAAATCCCAGGCACAAAGTCACCGTACTAAAAGGCCAGACCACTGAATGTGTACAATCCTACAACCCCTCTTGGGACAATTATTGATAGTAATTTAAACTTTGAAGAGAACTGTGAAAGGGTGTGCAAAAAGGGTCAGCAACATTTGCATTGTTTAAGGAAACTCGCACACTTCCAAACTGACCGAACCATAATGACAATGTTTTATCAGGCTTTTATTGAATCTGTTTTATCCTTTTCTTTAGTGTCATGGTTTGGTCAGATAAAACTGAAACAGAGGAAATCCTTGGATCAGGTAGTTAGATGGTCCAGTCATTTTCTTGGTGAGTCACAGCTGAGCCTGACATCCCTGTACACCAGACAGGTACAGAGGATGGCTACTTCCATTTTAAATGATGACTCCCACCCTTTGCACTGCCACTTTCAGCTTCTTCCCTCCAGACGAAGGTTTGTTGTCCCAAAAAGTAAAACCCAGCGCTACAAAAACAGCTTTGTTCCTGCTGCTGTCAAAGAATTGAACAAGCTGTAACAATACATTGCACATAATTTAGTTACCTATTTATTAATTTTATTTTATATTTACTTATTTTTGTAGGTTTTTTATTTGGGTTTTAAATCTTTTATTGGGTTTTAGACTTTTGAGTTTTTAATCTCTTTGGCTTAGTTTTTAACTTTTTAATATGACCCTTCTCTCTCATCTCTTTGTCTGATGTCCTGATTGATGGAGCCTTGAGTATTTTTATCATGTTATATAGTCAGCTTCATGTGTGCACTGTGTTTGTGTCTATGTTGAATGTAATTGTGGTTTGTAAATATGGATGTCACCTGACTGCAAAACAAATCTACCTACAGGTACAAATAAAGGAACCTGAACCTGAACCACAAAGGCTGATGGGAAATAGTGTCTAAAAGTGAGCATGTTCTCTTCAAGCAAATTGTGAAAACAAGTTACATGGTCAGTTACTGTGCTAAAGTTTCTTGGTTGAGATGTTTTTACCTTCGCCAAGGAGGTTATGTAATTGGGTTGGTTTGTCTGTTTGTCCGTCTGTTTGTTTGTCTGTTAGCAGGATTACGCAAAAACTCCTGGATGGATTTTGATGAAATTTTCACCTGAGGTAGCCCTTGGGCCAAGGGTGAATCTCTTAAATTGTGATGACCTGAGAGTGCATACCTCCTCCAAGGGCCTTGTTTGTATTTATGCAGCAGGATTACACAACAACTACTGGATGGATTTGGATGAAATTTTCACCAGAGGTGGTTCTTGGGCTAGAGAGGAACCCATAACATTTTGGTGATGATCCCAGAATGCATACCTCCACCAAGGCTCTTATCTTCTTACACTGTGTTAGCAAGAATCCTCCAAAAGCAAACCCATTACATTTTAGAGGTGATCCATGATGGATGGAAAGAGCCTTGGCAGAGGTATGCACTCTGAGGGCTTTTCTAGTTTTGTTGCAGTTTTTATGTGGGCACCATCAGTGTGAGCGCTGCTGTGGGGAGAAAATCCCCCCCCCCTTTGTTGTACGACTGAAAAGAGAGAATAAAGTGAGATTAAGATGGATGCTGTTTTAGTAATTTAGTATTACAGTTGTAATTTGTTTTATCTGTCCTTCATAAAGAACAAAACGTGTCCAAAAAGGACATGGCACATGTACTGACTGACTTTTTCTTACTTGCAGTGTCTGGTAACAGTTAAACGTCATGAGCCATGAGATGAGGATGGTGCTGTGATTTCTCTCATTAAAATGATACAACGGTTAGTTCAAACCAAGCGATTTGATTGGACAAAAGGAATTCCAGGAGTTACTAAAATCCACGATAATTGCACTCCAACTTTCACTGGCTAGTCATCACTCCACTTTAAAGGTGTTTTAGTTATTAATTACCAACCGTTAATTACTGTCCACTCCTGGTTGGCACTTGATGGCAACATTAATGGAATACGTCAAAACGATGGACATTTTTCCAAATATAGCATTTGAGTTAAATTACAGTATGACTGGTCATCAGAAGAGGATGAGGAGAAGGGAAGAAGCCAGGCTATTTCTATGGAAACCTCCCGGTGTGCAAGAATTTCATCAGCTGACCTGGACAATCTGGAGAAAAGCAAAAATGAGGATAACATGGTAAAACCACAACACTTTTGTGGTGATGGACTCTTTGTTTCATCTGAAAATGCCAAGAAAAGTGTGCAAAGTGTGCCAAAGAAATTGCTAGCATGCTAACTACTACCCATTGGCTAACTACCGGTGTTGTGCCCCACGTTTTGGATCTTGGGTCTTCTGCAGTACCAACTCAACAGGTATATGTTTTATAAACAATGACTTTTGCACTTGACCATATTTAATTTGTTTACATGTGTGTGAAATGACAATAGACATCTTCATGCTGACTGGGATGTTTCGCAACAGTTACTGGCTACATTTAGAAGGGATTATTTTTTCTCAGCTGCATAAAATAGCTGGTTAAACAAACAAATTATTATATTTTGTCCAGTATTGCTGTCATTTAATAAACTGTGCTTGCCGGAACAGTTGTATAAAAGCATCGAGGCTGTAATGGTATCATGAATATACTAACTCCAGGTGTGATACTCTAGTAGTGGAGGACATCAGCTGTACCACACCCAGAGTTACTATATCCATTGATACCATACTCCCTCTCGTGTAGTATTGCTTAACCATAATCATAGGATGTCCTGTCAGAACTGTTAATACAAGTTCTATTGAATATGGTGGAGGAAGGCACATCTGTAATATGCTGTCTGTGTGGTGTCCTGCAAACAACGTGGGCTACATAGACAACTGGAACTCATTTTGGGGAAAACCTGGTCTTACTAGACGAGATGGCGTCCATCCCACTTTGGATGGTGCGTCTCTTTTATCTAACAATCTGGCATCATTTTTATCCAAATTTCCAAAATGTTGACAACTCAGAGTCGGGACCAGGAAGCAGAGTCGCAGTCTTACACGCCTCTCTGCAGCTCCTCTTCATCCGCCACCCCTCAACTTAGCCCCCGTCTTCCCCATCAAAGAATCATTGTCTGTTCCCTCCAAAGTAAATAAAAATATAATGTATAAGCATCCCAAAATGATGAAACAAAAAGCTGGTAAAACTCAAATTAAACATGAAGTCTCTAAATTTAATGACTTGGCCTCTGTTCCTCCTCATAATTTAAAAATAAAATGCGGTTTGTTAAATATTAGGTCTCTAACTCCCAAGTCTCTGCTAGTCCATGATCTGTTAACTGATCATCAGATTGATTTAATATCCCTTACAGAGACTTGGTTAAGGCAAGAGGACTATGTTGGTTTAAATGAATCAACTCCCTCTGGTTATTTAAACTGTCAAAATCCCAGAAGTTGTGGTCGTGGAGGAGGAGTAGCAACAATTTACCATTCCAAATTACTGGTTAATGTAAAGCAAAAAACATGTTATAATTCCTTTGAGAGCCTGGTCCTCATTATTGGGCATTTTAGCAATTTTAGGCTAAACCCAATTTTATTTGCCATAGTTTATCATCCTCCATCAACCTACTCAGAGTTTTTATCCAAATTTGCTGAATTCTTAGCTGATTTAGTGCTGAAATCAGATAGGATAATTATAGTAGGAGACTTTAATATACAAGTAGATGTAGATAGTGATCGTCTTAATATAGCATTTAATTCAATATTAGACTCAGTGGGGTTTTCTCAGAAAGTAGGAAATTCTACCCATTATCTCCACCACACGTTGGACCTTGTTCTGACATATGGCATAGAAGTAGAAAATCTGGTAGTGTCTCCTCATAACCCTGTACTGTCAGACCATTGTCTGTTAACCTTTGATTTTACTATTGCTGACTATTTGGATCCTAAGGAAAAATATTATTACAGCAGATGCCTCTCAGATGATGTTGTTACCAAATTTATGCAGATTGTTTCCTCTATGCCATGTGTCAACACAACGGAAATTAGCTATAGACAGCTTGTTCCTTCTGTAATTGATAGCATGGTAGATAGTGTTACAGCTTCTCTGCATCAGACTCTAGACATGGTAGCCCCTTTAAAAAAGAAAAAGTCTAATCAGAGATTTCTATCTCCTTGGTTCAACACAGAAACTCGTAACATAAAACAGAAGACTCGTCAATTAGAAAGAAAATGGTGCTCCACTAATTTAGATGAAATCTGTTTAGCTTGGAGAAATCATCTTTTAATTTATAAAAAATCTCTTAGAAGATAAGATAAGCCTTTATTAGTCCCACAATGGGGAAATTCCAGGATTGCAACAGTACAGGGATAGCAACACTCAGAGCATTAATTTAGAAGATAAGAAAATAAGAGAAGTCAATATACATATGTACACATACAGTGGGGCAAAAAAGTATTTAGTCAGCCACCAATTGTGCAAATTCTCCCACTTAAAAGATGAGAGAGGTCTCTAATTTTCATCATAGGTATACCTCAACTATGAGAGACAAAATGAGAAAAAAAAAATCCAGAAAATCATATTGAATGATTTTTAATGAATTAATTGGTAAATTTCTCGGTAAAATAAGTATTTGGTCAGTAACAAAAGTTCATCTCAGTACTTTGTTATATACCCTTCGTTGGCAATGACAGAGGTCAAACATTTTCTGCAAGTCTTCACAAGGTTTTCACACACTGTTGCTGGTATTTTGGCCCATTCCTCCATGCAGATCTCCTGTAGAGCAGTGATGTTTTGGGGCTGTCGCTGGGCAACACAGACTTTCAACTCCCTCCAAAGATTTTCTATGAGGTTGAGATCTGTAGACTGGCTAGGCCACTCCAGGACCTTGAAATGCTTCTTACGAAGCCACTCCTTCATTGTCCGGGCGGTGTGTTTGGGATCATTGTCATGCTGAAAGATACAGCCACGTTTCATCTTCAATGCCCTTGTTGATGGAAGGAGGTTTTCACTCAAAATCTCACGATACATGGCCCCATTCATTCTTTCCTTTACACGGATCAGTCGTCCTGGTCCCTTTGCAGAAAAACAGCCCCAAAGCATGATGTTTCCACCCCCATGCTTCACAGTAGGTATGGTGTTCTTTCTCCTCCAAACACGACAAGTTGAGTTTTTACCAAAAAGTTCTATTTTGGTTTCATCTGACCATATGACATTCTCCCAATCCTCTTCTGGATCATCTAAATGCTCTGAGTCCCTGGCCCAATGAGTCCCTGGCGGCGTAGTGTGTTTCTGATGTAGCCTTTGTTACTTTAGTCACAGCTCTCTGCAGGTCATTCATAGGTCCCCCCGTGTGGTTCTGGGATTTTTGCTCACCGTTCTCGTGATCATTTTGTGAGACTTGCGTGGAGCCCCAGATCGAGGGAGATTATCAGTGGTCTTGTATGCCTTCCATTTTCTAATAATTGCTCCCACAGTTGATTTCTTCACACCAAGCTGCTTACCTATTGCAGATTCAGTCTTCCCAGCCTGGTGCAGGTCTACAATTTTGTTTCTGGTGTCCTTTGACAGCTCTTTGGTCTTGGCCATAGTGGAGTTTGGAGTCTGACTGTTTGAGGTTGTGGACAGGTGTCTTTTATACTGATAACGAGTTCAAACAGGTGCCATTAATACAGGTGATGAGTGGAGGACAGAGGAGCCTCTTAAAGAAGAAGTTACAGGTCTGTGAGAGCCAGAAATCTTGCTTGTTTGTTGGTGACCAAATACTTATTTTACCGAGGAATTTACCAATTAATTCATTAAAAATCCTTCAATGTGATTTTCTGGATTTTTTTTTCTCATGTTGTCTCTCATAGTTGAGGTATACCTATGATGAAAATTGGAGACCTCTCTCATCTTTTAAGTGGGAGAACTTGCACAATTGGTGGCTGACTAAATACTTTTTTGCCCCACTGTAAATATATATACACAGTGCAGAGCATTGTAGCTAGATGGAATAAACAGCATAACAGTCTATTTAGTTACCCCACATAGTATGAATATGTATCCATCCATATTGTCACCCTCCGTAGCGATTGATATTGTCCCAGTTGTATACTGGAGGGGACCATTTTGTGTAAGTTTGTTGCGTCTTTTGCATTCAATACTATTAGGTTGTCACGTTTTTTTGCTATCTCTGTGAGCAGCCCTGCTTAGGTTATAAAGTCTGACAGCCGTAGGTAGGAAGGACCTGCGAAAACTCTTGGTCGCGCACCTGGGATGATGTAGTCTACTGTTAAATGAGGTCCTCAGTGCGTTCAGTATGTCCTGCACAGGGTGGGACTCGGACTCCAGCAGAGATGACAGCTTAGCCACAATCCTTCTCTCTCCTATCTCCTCCACTGGGTCAAGGCACTGCCCCAGGATAGAGCTAGCTTTCTTGATCAGTTTGGTCAGTCTCTTCCTATTGGCTGTTGTGATGCTGCTGCCCCAGCAAACCACTCCAAAAATGATGGCTGATGCCACCACCAAATCGTAGAAGGTCTTCAGGAGCACGCCTTGTACACCAAAAAACCTGAGCCTCCTCAGTAGGAACAGCCTGCGCTGTCCCTTCTTGTAGAGTGCATCGATATTGTGTTACCAGTCTAGTTTATTATTCAAATGAACACCCAGGTACTTGTAGGATGTCAGCATCTCAATGTCTGTTCCCTGGATGTTTACTGGTGCTGTGAGGGGTTGTCCTTGCCTGCGGCAGTCCACCACCAGTTCCTTAGTTTTTCTCGCATTGATCTGGAGGCAGTTCCGATGGCACCAGTCCACGAAGTCCTGGATAAGTCCTCGGTCCCCACTTCATCTCCGTTGGAGATGAGGCCGACAATCGCAGAGTCGTCAGAGAACTTCTGTAGATGGCAGTGTATTGTGTGAGAAGTCCACAGTATAAAGGGTGAACAGAAAGGGAGCCAAAACCGTTCCCTGGGGGGCCCGCGTACTGCCCATGATCGTGTTGGACACACAATCCTGGGTTCTCACAAACTGTGGCCGGTCTGTGAGGTAGTCCAGGATCCACAATGACAGGTGCTGGTCCACCCCTGCTCACAGCAGCTTGTCCCTCAGGATCACCGGTTGGATGGTGTTGAATGCACTGGAGAAATCAAAGAACATGATCCTCACCGTGTTCACAGGCTTCTCCAGGTGGAACAGGGAACAATGAAGGAGGAAGATCACTGCATCCTCCACCCCGATGCCATGCTGGTAGGCAAACTGGAGTGGATCCATCGCTGGTCCCACCAGGGGGCGGAGGTGAGCAAGGAGTAGTCTCTCCAGGGTCTTCATCAGGTGAGACGTCAGGGCCACTGGTTTGTAGCTGTTCAGGTCTCTGGGGTGGGAAGTCATTGGTACGGGTACCACACAAGATGTTTTTCAAAACTGTGGTACCCTCCCCAGCTTCAGGCTCAGCTTGAAGATGTGCTCCACAATCCCACACAGCTGGTCTGCGCAGGACTTGAGGAGCTTCGCGATGATGAAGTCCGGACCCGAGGCCTTCCTCACCTTGATCTTCCTCAGCTCCGCCCTCACCTGGGTCTTAGTGAGGATCAGGTTGGGGCTGGGGGGCTGTGTGCTGGGAGTGGGGGGGTGTTGGCGGGGGGAGACAGCAGGTGTCGATGACGGTAGAGGCGACAGTGGTTGTTGTGCAGGCGGAGGGGAGGGCGGTTGGTCAAACCTATTAAAAAACAGGTTCAGATTGTTCACTCACTCCCTGCCCCCTGTGGCCTGAGAGGAGGTATTCTGGAGTCCAGAGATGGTTTTGAGGTTTCTCCAGACCCTGCCGATGTCGCTCTGTTGCAGCTTGTCCTCCATTTTCTTCCTGAAGCCGTCCTTGCCTTCTCTGATCTTCCTCCTTAGCTCCCTCTGTACGGACTTCAGCATCTCCCTGTTCCCTGACCTGAAGATCCTTTTCTTCTCTCTCAGTAGTGAATTTATCTCAGGGTTGATCCAGGTTTGGATCTGATCTCTGTTGTTTGCAGATGATGTTGTCCTGTTGGCTTCATCCAGCAATGACCTACAGCTCTTGCTGGGACGGTTTGCCGCTGAGTGTGAAGCGACTGGGATGAGAATCAGCACCTCCAAGTCCGAGTCCATGGTCCTCAGCCGGAAAAAGGTGGATTGTCCTCTCCGGGTAGGGGACAGGCTCCTGCCCCAAGTGGAGGAGTTTAAGTATCTTGGGGTCTTGTTCACGAGTGAGGGGAGAATGGAGCGAGAGATCGACAGACGGATTGGAGCAGCATCTGCAGTGATGCGGACATTGTACCGGTCTGTTGTGGTGAAGAGGGAGCTTAGTTCTAAGGCAAAGCTGTCGATTTACCAGTCAATCTACGTTCCTACTCTCACCTATGGTCACGAGCTTTGGGTAATGACTGAAAGAACGAGATCGCGGATACAAGCGGCTGAAATGAGCTTTCTCCGTAGGATTGCTGGACTCACCCTCAGAGATAGGGTGAGGAGCTCAGTCATCCGGGAGAGGCTCAGAGTAGAACCACTGCTCCTCCACATTGAAAGGAGTCAGTTGAGGTGGTACGGGCATCTGATTAGGATGCCTCCTGGACGCCTCCCACTTGAAGTGTTTTGGGCACGTCCCATTGGGAGGAGACCCCGGGGCAGACCCAGGACTCGGTGGAGAGACTATGTCTCCCAGCTGGTCTGGGATCGCCTTGGTATCCCCTCTGAAGAGCTGGAGCAGGTGGCTGGGGAGAGGGAAGTCTGGGCTTCTCTGCTTGAACTGCTGCCTCCGCGACCCGGACCTCCGGAAAAGCGGTAGAAGATGGATGGATGGATGGATGGATGGATGGATGGTTGATCCAGGGTTTGTTGTTCGAGCAACACCGTATGATCTTGGTGGGTACGGTGTTGTCCACACAGAAGTTGATGTCGTCCATGATGGTGTGAGAGAGGCTGTCGATGTCCTCACCATGTGAATTGCAGAGCTGCTCCCAGGCAGTGATTTCAAAACAGTCCTTTAGAGCGTCCACTGACTCCTCAGACCATATCTTCACCGTGTGCGTAACCAGAGGTTGTCCGTGTACTAGGGTTTTGTACACCGGCAGGAGATGAAACAAGTTGTGATCCGATCTCCCGAGCGGGGGGAGTCGCGATGAGGTATGCACCTCCTTAGTATTCACATAGAATAAATCCAGTGTTTTATTGTCTCTGGTGTGGCATGTGACATACTGGGTGAATGTGAGCAGAATGGGGGACAGTGAGATATGGTTAAAATCACCCGAGATGAGGAGGATAGCATCTGGGTATTCTGTCAGAAGCCTGCAAGCGACTGAGTGGATGGCGTCATGCGCTGCCCCAGAGTTCACCGTCGGATTTGCATAAATAACAATGCAGCTCACGTGTGAGTATTCCCTCGGGAGATAAACAGGCCGCATGCTAACAGCTAGCAACTCCATGTCTTTGCTGCAGTGTTGCTTTTTAACCGTGATGTGTCCTGGTTTACACCAGCTGTTATTGACATACATTATACCTCCTCCGCCCCTTGCCTTCCCACTGTCTTGTGTCCGGTCTGCCCGTATTGCGTGGAAACCCTCCAGTTCGATGTTAGCATCTGTTGCTAGTTCTGTTAGCCACGTCTCAGTAAACAACATCATGCTAATCTCTCTGAAGATGCTCTCGTAGCGGGACATGACCGCTAGCTTGTCTGTCTTATTTAGTAGCGATAGTATGTTCCCCATGATAACGGATGGGAGGATGGGTCTGTACCTTATATTTCTCGCCCGCCGTCTTACTCCAGCTCAACAGCCACGCTGTTTCCGTTTGATTTCTCCCGGTATGTCGAGTTTTTGTGTTAGCACTGTGGGCCGGTTAAGTGCTAAAAGCTGGTCCCTGTTGTACCATCTCCTGCTATAAACAGTGGCTCCATCCGCTGGCTCGGGAGACATTTGGGGCAATCTGTGTGTCCGTGATGGATAAGGTGTCGCCGGATCAGAAAGTTTAGCGAGAGAAGCCAGATAGTAAATAAGAAAGCGGAAGAAAAACTCAGAATTGAGCCGCTGTTGCAAAAAGGCACCGACTCGTGTGGCACCGGAAGTGTTAAAGAAAGCTAGAACAAGTTATTATTCTGCATTAATAGAACAGAACAAGAATAATCCCAGGTTTCTTTTCAGCACTGTAGCCAGGCTGACAAAGAGTCAGGACTCTGTCAATCCTAGCATTCCCTTAGAGCTTACTAGTCAGGACTTTATGAACTTTTTCAATAATAAAATTTCATCTATCAGAGATAAAATCAGTCAGATTCTTCCCACCGTTAACTTAAATACAGTAACTACTACAACTCCTTCAATTGATATCTATTTGGATGAGTTTACTCCAATTGACCTTTTAGAGTTAGATAAAATATTTTCCTCATCCAAGCCTTCAACTTGTCTTTTAAACCCTATTCCTACCAGACTATTTAAAGAAGTCTTCCCATTTATTGGTAGTTCTATTCTTCAAGTAATCAATTCTTCATTAACATTAGGCCATGTACCGCAGGCTTTTAAAACTGCTGTAATTAAACCCTTACTCAAAAAGCCAACGCTGGATCCAGGAGTTTTAGCTAACAATAGACCAATCTCTAATCTGTCTTTCATTTAAAAAAATCTTAGAAAGAGTTGTTGCTACGCAATTATTTGACCACTTGCAGGGAAATGGTTTATTTGAAGAGTTTCAATCTGGGCTTAGAATCCATCATAGTACTGAAACAGCCTTAGTGAAGGTTACCAATGACCTCCTTATCGCATCTGATAATGGACTGGTTTCTGTACTTGTCCTTTTAGACCTTAGTGCAGCTTTTGATACTATCGATCATCATATTCTACTTGATAGTAGATTAGAACACTATGTTGGACTTAATGGAACTTCGTTGCAGTGGTTTACATCTTATTTATCTGATAGGTTCCAGTTTGTTCATGTCAATAATGAGTTTTCTTCCAACTCGACGCTCAATCATGGAGTTCTAAAGGGATCTGTGCTAGGCCCTACTCTTTTTAGTTTATATATGCTTCCGTTAGGCAACATTATTAGAAAGCAATGTATACATTTTCATTGTTATGCAGATGACACACAATTATACCTGTCAATGAAGCCAGATGATAGTAATCAATTAGCCAAGTTAGAAGCCTGTCTTAAGGATATCAAAGCTTGGATGACTTGTAATTTCCTGCTATTAAATTCAGATAAGACTGAAGTCATTCTTGTTGGTCCAAAAAAACTTAGAAATATCTTTCCAAATCAAACTCTTAGTTTGGATGCAGTTACTCTTTCTCTTAATAGTTCTGTGAGGAACTTTGCAGTTATTTTTGATCAAGATCTGTCTTTCAATTCACATATTAAATTCGTTTCTAACACTGCCTTATGTCATTTGCGTAATATTGCCAAGATTAGGTGCATCTTGTCTCAGAGTGATGCTGAGAAACTGATCCACGCCTTTGTTAGCGCTAGATTAGATTATTGTAACTCTTTATTATCGGGTTGTCCTAGAACATCTTTCAAAAATCTTCAGTTGATCCAAAAATGCTGCAGCAAGAGTTTTAACAGGTACTAGAAAGAGAGATCATATCTCTCCGGTTCTGGCCTCCCTTCATTGGCTTCCCATAGAGTTTAGAATTAAGTTTAAAATCCTTCTTCTCACTTACAAAGCTCTAAACAATCAGGCCCCTTTTATTTAAAAGATCTGATACTACCCTGGGGCAGCGCGGTGGCGGAGTGGTTAGCACTGCGGCAGCACAGCAACTCACCCTTGGACGGGGGATCCTGGGTTCGATCCCAGCCCCCGACCAACAGTGATCTGTGTGGAGTTTGCATGTTCTCCCCGTGTCTGTGTGGGTTTACTCTGGGATTTCTTCAGTTTCCTCCCACATGCAAGTTAGGTTAATTGGCATCAAAAACTGTGGATTCTAAATTGTCCTTGGGTATGACTGTGTGAGTGAATGGCTGTCTGTCTCTCTGTGTTGGCCCTGCGATGGACTGGCGATCTGTCCAGGGTGTACCCTGCCTCTCGCCCAAAAATGCTGGGATAGGCTCCAGCCCCCCGTGACCCGAAAAGGATTAAGCGGAAGAAGATGAATGGATGGATGATGCTACCCTATTATCCTAACAGAGCACTAAGCTCCCAAAATGCTGGATTACTTGTAATATCTAGAATCTCCAAAAGTACAATGGGAGGCAGAGCCTTCAGTTATTCAATTCAATTCAATTCAATTCAACTTTATTTATATAGCGCCATTTCACAACAACAGTCATCTCATAGCACTATCAACTGTAGGGAGGACCCCCACAGTTGCAGAAAGACCCCAGCAATCAGGTGATCCCCTGTGAGCAAGCACTTGGCGACGGTGGAGAGGAAAAACTCCCTTTTAACAGGAAGAAACCTCCAGCAGAACCAGGCTCAGGGAGGGGCAGTCATCTGCTGCGACTGGCTGGGGGGTGAGGGGATAGAGAAGAAGAAAAGAACAGACATGTAGAGAGCAAACAGCACGATGGGGACTCAATCTATGGGAGAGAACAAACAAATGTTAATGACCAGCAAAAAAAAAATATTTCATAGAGAGTGAGGAAAGGAGTGAGGCCCAGTGCATTACTGGAGGTCCCCCGGCTGACTAAACCTATTAGCAGCATAACTAAGGGAGGGTTCAGAAAACACATGATCCCTCCCTAATTGTAGGCTATATCAAAAAGGTAGGTTTTAGCCCTATTCTTAAAAACAGAGATCGAGTCTGACTCCCGAATCCAGATTGGCAGCTGATTCCACAGGAGAGGAGCTTGATAACTGAAGGCTCTGCCTCCCATTGTACTTTTGGAGATTCTAGGTATTACAAGTAAACCTGCATTTTGGGAGCGTAGTGCTCTGTTAGGATGATACGGTAGTATCAGATCTTTTAAATAAAAAGGAGCCTGATTGTTTAGAGCTTTGTAAGTAAGAAGAAGGATTTTAAACTTAATTCTAAACTCTATGGGAAGCCAATGAAGGGAGGCCAGAACCGGAGAGATATGATCTCTCTTTCTAGTACCTGTTAAAACTCTTGCTGCAGCATTTTGGATCAGCTGAAGACTTTTTAAAGATGTTTTAAGACAACCTGATAATAAAGAATTACAATAATCTAATCTCGAGCTAACAAAAGCGTGGATCAGCTTCTCAGCATCACTCTGAGACAAGATGCTCCTAATCTTGGCAATATTACGCAAATGATAGAAGGCAGTCTTAGAAACAAATTTAATATGTGAATTGAAGGACAAATCCTGATCAAAAATAACTCCAAGGTTCCTCACAGAGCTATTAAGAGAAAGAGTAACTGCATCCAAACTGAAAGTTTGATTTGGAAAGGAATTTCTAAGGTTTTTTGGACCAACAAGAATGACTTCAGTCTTATCTGAATTTAATAGCAGGAAATTACAAGTCATCCAAACTTTGATTTCCTTAAGACAGGCTTCTAACTTGGCTAATTGATTAGTATCATCTGGCTTCATTGACAGGTATAATTGTGTGTCATCTGCATAACAGTGAAAATGTATACAGTGCTTTCTAATAATGTTGCCTAACGGAAGCATATATAAACTAAAAAGAGTAGGGCCAAGCACAGATCCCTGTGGAACTCCATGACTAAGCTTTGAGCTGAGAGAAAACTCATCATTTACATGAACAAACTGGAACCTATCAGATAAATAAGATCTAAACCACTGCAACGAAGTTCCATTAAGTCCAACATAGTGTTCTAATCTATCAAGTAGAATATTATGATCAATAGTATCAAAAGCTGCACTAAGATCTAAAAGGACAAGTACAGAAACTAGTCCATTATCAGATGCAATGAGGAGGTCGTTAGTGACCTTCACCAAGGCTGTTTCAGTGCTATGATGGATTCTAAACCCAGATTGAAACTCCTCAAATAAACCATTTCCCTGCAGGTGGTCAAATAATTGCATAGCAACAACTCTTTCTAAGATTTTTGAAATGAAAGGGAGATTAGAGATTGGTCTATAGTTAGCTAAAGCTCCTGGATCTAGCGTTGGCTTTTTGAGTAAGGGTTTAATTACAGCCGTTTTAAAAGCCTGCGGTACATGGCCTAAAGTTAATGAAGAATTGATTATATGAAGAATAAAGCTACCAATAAGTGGGAAGACTTCTTTAAATAACCTGGTAGGAATAGGGTCTAAAAGACAAGTTGAAGGTTTGGATGAGGAAACTATTTTGTCTAACTCACAAAGGTCGATTGGAGTAAACTCATCAAGACAGACATCAATAGAAGGAGTTGTAGTAGTTACAGTATTTAAGTTAACTGTGGGAAGAATCTGATTGATTTTATCTCTGATGGATGAAATTTTATTATTGAAAAAGTTCATAAAGTCCTGACTAGTAAGCTCTAAGGGGATGCTAGGATTGACAGAGTCCTGACTCTTTGTCAACCTGGCTACAGTACTGAAAAGAAACCTGGGATTATTCTTGTTCTCTTCTATTAATGCAGAGTAATAACTCGTTCTAGCTTTTCTAAGAGATTTTTTATAAATTAAAAGATGATTTCTCCAAGCTAAATAGATTTCATCTAAATTAGTAGAGCGCCATTTTCTTTCTAATTGACGAGTCTTCTGTTTTAAGCTACGAGTTTCTGTGTTGAACCAAGGAGTTAAAAATCTCTGATTAGACTTTTTCTTCTTTAAGGGGGCCACCAAGTCTAGAGCCTGATGTAGAGAAGCTGAAACACTATCCACCATGTTATCAATTACAGAAGGAGCAAGCTGTCTATAGCTTATTTCCGTTGTGTTGACACATGGCATAGAGGAAACAATCTGCATAAATTTGGAAACAGCATCATCTGAGAGGCATCTACTGTGATAATATTTTTCTTTAGGAGCCAAATAGTCAGAAATAGTAAAATCAAAGGTTAACAGACAATGGTCTGACAGTACAGGGTTATGAGGAGACACTACCAGATTTTCTATTTCTATGCCATATGTCAGAACAAGGTCCAATGTATGGTGGAGGTAATGAGTAGAATTTCCTACTTTCTGAGAAAACCCAATCGAGTCTAATATTGAATAAAAAGCCACATTAAGGCAGTCACTATCTACATCCACATGTATATTAAAGTCCCCTACTATAATTATTCTATCAGATTTCAGCACTAAATCAGCTAAGAAATCAGGAAATTCGGATAAAAATTCTGAATACGTTGATGGGGGACGATAAACTATGGCAAATAAAATTGGGTTTAACCTGGAATTGCTAAAGTGCCCAATACTGAGGACCAGGCCCTCAAAGGAATTATAACATGTTTTTTGCTTTACATTAACTAGTAATTTGGAATGGTAAATTGATGCTACTCCTCCTCCACGACCAGAACTTCTGGGATTTTGACAGTTTAAATAACCAGAGGGAGTTGATTCATTTAAACCAACATAATCCTCTTGTCCTAACCAAGTCTCTGTAAGGGAAATTAAATCAATCTGATGATCAATTAACAGATCATGGACTAACAGAGACTTGGGAGTTAGAGACCTAATATTTAATAAACCACATTTAATTTTTAAATTATGAGGAGGAACAGAGGCCAAATCATTCAATTTAGAGGCTTTATGTTTAATTTGAGTTTTACCAATATTTTGCTTTATCACTTTGGGATGCTTATACATTATATTTTTATTTACTTTGGAGGGAGCAGACAACGATTCTCTGATGGGGAAGACAGGGGCTAAGCTGAGGGGTGGCGGATGAAGAGGAGCTGCAGAGAGGCGTGTAAGACTGCGACTCTGCTTCCTGGTCCCAACTCTGAGTAGTCATGGTTTTGGAAATTTGGATAAAAAAGATGCCAGATTGTTAGATAAATGAGAAGCACCATCCAAAGTGGGATGAATGCTGTCTCGTCTCATAAGACCAGGTTTTCCCCAAAAAGAGCTCCAATTGTCAATGTAGCCCACGTCATTTTTAGGACACCACACAGACAGCCAGCGGTTCAAGGATGACGAGCGACTAAACATGTCATCACTGGTCAGATTAGGGAGGGGCCCAGAGAATACTACAGTGGCAGACATCGTTTTTGCAAAGTCACACACCGATTCTACATTAAGTTTCGTGACTTCCGACTGCCGGAGACGGATGTCATTAATGCCGGCGTGAATAACAATTGTGGAATATTTACAGTTACTTTTAGCCAGCATTTTCAAATTTGACTCGATGTCGCCTGCTCTGGCCCCAGGAATGCATGTGACTATGGCCGCTGGAGTCTCTAGGTTCACGTTTCTGACTACAGAGTCGCCAATGATCAGAGTTTTTTCCTCAGCGGGTGTGTCGCTGAGCGGGGAAAAACGATTAGAAACGTGAACAGGTTGGTGGTGAACCGGGGCTTTGCGACTAGGCTTCCTTCTCACCGTCACCCACCCAGTCTCCTCGCTGCAGAGGAGAGCCGGGGAACCGGTGACAGGGGGACCTAAGCTAGCTAGCTCCGCTGCAGCTAAGGGGCGTCCGTCGAGATTAACTGGCGCAGACGGTGTTTCAATGCAGCGGAGCCGGGATTCCAAATCAGACAACCTCGCCTCGAGCGCCTCAAAAAGACAACATTTATTACATTTACCGTTATCACTAAAAGAGGCAGAGGTGTAGCTAAACATCTGACAGAGAGAGCACACCAGAGGAGGAGAGGAAAGAGAGCTAGTAGCCATAGCTAGTGGCTCGAGAGCTGGAGAGCAAACCACACAGGCAGACAGCAAAACAGGAAGTGACGATACGTTACCACAAGGAAGTGACCAAGTTATCAAGCTCCTCTCCTGTGGAACCAGCTGCCAATCTGGATTCGGGAGTCAGACTCGATCTCTGTTTAAGAATAGGGTGAAAACCTTCCTTTTTGATATAGCCTACAATTAGGGAGGGATCAAGTGTCTCTGAACCCTCCCTTAGTTATGCTGCCAATAGGTTCAGACAGCTGGGGGACCTCCAATAATGCACTGGCCTTCACTCCTTTCTTCACTCTCAATGAAATATTTTTTTTTTTTGCTGGTCATTAACATCTGTTTGTTCTCTCCCGTAGACTGAGTTCCCATCGTGCTGTTTGCTCTCTACATGTCTGTTTTTTTCTTCTTCTCTATCCCCTCACCCCCCAGCCAGTCGCAGCAGATGACTGTCCCTCCCTGAGCCTGGTTCTGCTGGAGGTTTCTTCCTGTTAAAAGGGAGTTTTTCCTCTCCACCATCGCCATGCGCTTGCTCACAGGGGATCGCCTGATTGCTGGGGTCTTTCTGCAATTGTGGGGGTTTCCCCTACAGTTGAAAGTGCTATGAGATGACTGTTGTTGTGAAATGGCGCTATATAAATAAAGTTGAATTGAATTGAATTAATAGATTGTGGTGACCCACCACAATTTACAGGGACATTCATCCTCACACTCAAAAGGTCCGGAAGAAGCAGAGGACCATTCACATACAGACAGAGAACCCCTGGGGGGACAACCAGAACAATGGACTATTGTTTATACATCCCCGGATTAAGGAGAAGACGTCCGGGCGCAAGTTGGTCAGCCTAATCATATGTATTGACTGATATGTATATCAATATGCTAATATGCCATGCATTCTCTCTGTTTGTATAACATATAAAAGAGTTGACGATACATGCCTCAAGAACACGACACGGCACACACAGCACAGCAGCGCACAGCGCTACAAGTGCGTCTCATTATGATGGAGGAAAATAAATCTCTGCAACCTTCCAGCTCGTCGCATCTCGTCTGAACTGATTCCTCCACAAGATATTGAATATTACACCACTACAATACCATCTTATATCAAATTTTCTACAGATAATGTAACAGCTTAAAACATACCCCAACCAAAAACCATGGTTCAACAACAATGTGAGAAAGTTGCTTAACCCCTTGCACTCCGGGCAATTTTCCTAAAAATGCCAAAAAATAACGTGCCCAAAGTAAATCGAAAGCTGTTCTTCAACCCTTTGCAGCATCTTCATGGGGTTGGTCTCATTTAAAAGAAAACACTTTGAATGTTTTGGCAAAAAAAACATAATCTCTCTACGTGCTCCAGCCACTGAGTTACAGTCATCTAAACATACTGAACTTGAAGAAAATAAATTTGGCCACAGTGTTTTTTTGGATACAAATGCTTGCAAATAACACACAGCTGTCCGATCCGGCTGGAAAATGCAACAGAAATGTAGAACCAAGTGTTACCAAGCTGAGATCCAAATTTGGTAACAATACCACAAAAAATGAATATTTTACACAGCTTTGTTCTCAGGTAGTTCCCAGGCGTTTTGGAACTGTGCCAAATTGTGCCAAATGGCACAGTTTGGAAAATCGTCTGTAACTTTTGAATGATTCAATGTAGAATCTTCATTTTGGGCTCTAATAAAAGGTCACATTCAGGGCTGTGTCTGTGTGTGTGTGTGTGTGTGGGGGGGGGGTTGTCCCCCCCCCGCTACAAAGTACGGAGTTCGGCCCTCGCTACATGACGGATTACACTCGTTGCATGTTTCCACAGCAACGCTGTCACAGCGGCTCCCCCCCCTTGCTACTGTGTGTGTGTGGGGGGGGGGGGTTCCCCCCCCCTCGCTACAGAGGACGGCCATCGCTACATGACGGAATAGACTCATATGCTTCCCCCCGCGGATCGGGGGGCGTTCACGGTCCGAACACGGCAAATGGACCGTTTATCCCGGCGCACGCACTTCGTACTTCGTGCGCCGTACAGTTGTAATTTACCGATCGGTCAAAAGTCATTTTTGGATTACAGTTTTCAGGGAGAAATAATAATTTAGCTTTTAACACCTTACCTCTTCACAGCAACAGCGTCCTGGCGAACTTCTCTTCCCCATTGTCAGACGAACGTGACGCTGGTCCGCTCGTGGATCCCGGTCAAAACATAATTCCAATATTGCGGTTTTGGTGAATGATTTACGACCTTTGTCGTCGGCCTCCGTCGGTCTATGATGATGGAAGAGAATCCTAAACGTCTATTCTGCTGGAATGAGTGCAGATCCCACTTGTGGGTGTTCTCCATGCTGCTGGATCTGTAGCAGGTTCGTCCAGCGTCCTTTTTTTTTTTTCATCTGCTGCAACAGTAAATCTCTTTTCACCCAGCCCGAACTTCTGTGCTTCAATTGGCTCCTGCATTCACAGTAGGCGGGTCCTCCTTCCTAGGTTTTCATTCATTGGTTCTTCACGGTTTCAGAAACCCAATTCAAGGCTCTTATTAGTCGAATGAGAGGTCAATCAGATGAACTAATCTGTTTGCGGCTGTGTCTGCAGCTTTTTTTCCAGTGGCGCTTGGACGCCAACACCACCTACATCACCACAATCTGGAGTATGCGTCCGAGAGCGCACGAGGACGCACGAGTGCGCTCTCCTGCGCCCTAGGACGCAGAGACTTGCCCACCCGCGGAACAACGGAGCGCAAGTGGTTAAGGCCAGAAATGCAGCATTCAGATTGGGGGCCAAGGAGACCTATAAGGAAGCAAGAGCAGACCTGAAGAGTGGCATCAAAGCAGCAAAAATGAAATATAAATAGCTCCTTGAGGATAATTTAAGAGAAAATAACTCATGAGCTATGTGGCAAGGTATCAAGACTATTATTGATTATAAGCAAAACTACAGTACTCCCATCAACATCCATCCATCCATCTTCTACCGCTTTTCCGGAGGTCCAGGTCACGGAGGCAGCAGTTCAAGCAGAGAAGCCCAGACTTCCCTCTCCCCTGCCACCTGCTTCAGCTCTTCAGAGAGGATACCAAGGCGTTCCCAGACCAGTTGGGAGACATAGTCTCTCCACCGAGTCCTGGGTCTGCCCCGGGGTCTCCTCCCAATGGGACGTGCCCAAAACACTTCAAGTGGGAGGCGTCCAGGAGGCATCCTAATCAGATGCCCGTACCACCTCAACTGACTCCTTTCAATGTGGAGGAGCAGTGGTTCTACTCTGAGCCTCTCCCGGATGACTGAGCTCCTCACCCTATCTCTGAGGGTGAGTCCAGCAATCCTACCAAGAAAGCTCATTTCAGCCGCTTGTATCCGCGATGTTGTTCTTTCAGTCATTACCCAAAGCTCATGACCACAGGTGAGAGTAGGAACGTAGATTGACTGGTAAATCGACAGCTTTGCCTTAGAACTCAGCTCCCTCTTCACCACAACAGAGTGGTACAACGTCCGCATCAAAGCAGATGCTGCTCCGATCCGTCTGTCAATCTCTCACTCCTTTTTCCCCTCACTCGTGAATAAGACCCCAAGATACTTAAACTCCTCCACTTGGGGCAGGAGTCTGTCCCCAACCCAGAGAGGACAATCCACCTTTTTCCGGCTGAGGACCATGGACTCAGACTTGGAGGTGCTGATTCTCATCCCAGCTGCTTCACACTCAGCGGCACACCGTCCCAGCAAGAGCTGTAGGTCATTGCTGGATGAAGCCAACAGGACAACATCATCTGCAAACAACAGAGATGAGATCCTGTGGTCACCAAGCATGACGCCCTCCATTCCCTGGCTGTGCTTAGAAATCCTGCCCATAAAAATTATGAACAGGATCAGTGACAAAGGGCAGCCCTGGTGGAGTCCAACTCTCACTGGGAGTGAGTCCGACCGAGTGTTGGCAATACGAACCAAACTCTCACAACAGTCGTACAGAGACCGAATAGCTCGTAACAACAAGCCCAATACCCCATACTCCCGAAGCACCCCCCACAAAAAACCAAGAGGGACACGGTCAAATGCCTTCTCCAAATCCACAAAAAACATGTAAACTGGTTGGGCAAACTCCCACGAACCCTCGAGAATTCTTGAGAGGGTAAAGAGCTGGTCCGATGTGCCACGGCCAGGACGAAAACCACATTGCTCCTCCTGAATCCGAGGTTCGACCAACGGCCGGACTCTCCTCTCCAGTACCTTGGCCCCCCCTCATGGATCGTCACCTTATCGTGGTGGGGGGGGTTTGCGTGCCCCAGTGATCCCAGGAGCTATGTTGTCCGGGGCAATTTGCCTCTGATAGGGTCACCCAAGACAAACTGGTCCTGGGTGAAGGGTCAGTCTAAGAACAATCCAACAGACTCTCATGATAAATTCTAGATCAAGGCTTCAGTGTACCCCGCCCGGTATAGGGTTACCGGGGCCCCACCCTGGAGCCAGGCCTGGGGGAGGGGCTCGATGGCTAGCGTCTGGTGGCCGGGTTTCCACCCATGGGACCTGGCCGGGCTCAGCCCGAAGGAGTTACATGGGTCCACCCTCCAGTGGGCTCACCACCTGCAGGAGGGATCATGGGGGTCCGGTGCTATGTGGATTAGGCGGTGGTCAAAGGCGGAGACCTTGGCGAACTGATCCCAAGCTTTCTAAGCTTGCTTTTGGCACGTGGAATGTCACCTCTCTTGTGGGGAAGGAGCCTGAGCTGGTGTACGAGGTTGAGAGATACCGGCTAGATATAGTCGGCCTCACCTCAACACACAGCTCTGGTTCCGGAGTCTCCTGGAGAGGGGCTGGAGCTTGGCCTTTTCTGGAGTTGCCCCGGGCGAGAGGCGACGAGCAGGTGTGGGTATTCTTGTATCCCCCCACCTTGCTGCCTCTATATTGGAGTTTTCCCTGGTGGATGAAAGAGTTGCTTCCCTGCGCCTTCGGGTTGGGAAACGGGTCCTGACCATTATTTGTGCCTATGCACCAAATGATGTTTCAGAGTACCCACCCTTTTTGGAGTCTGTGACTGGGGTGCTGGAGGGTGCTCCTCTTGGAGACTCCATTGTCCTTCTGGGGGACTTCAATGCGCATGTGGGCAATGACAGTGAAACCTGGAGGGGAGTGATTGGGAGGAACGGCCTGCCCGATCTGAACCCGAGTGGTGTTCAGTTATTGGACTTCTGTGCCAACCACAGTTTGTCCATAACGAACACCATGTTCAAGCATAAGGGTGTCCATATGTGCACCTGGCACCAGGACACCCTAGATCGCAGATCAATGATCGATTTTGTTATCGTGTCATCAGACCTGCGACCGTATGTCTTGGACACTCGGGTAAAGAGAGGTGCAGAGCCGTCAACTGATCACCACCTGGTGGTCAGTTGGATCTGATGGCAGGGGAGGAAGCCATTCAGACCTGGTAGACCCAAATGTCTAGTGAGGGTGTGCTGGGAACATCTGGCTGAGGCCCCTGTCTGGGAGGTCTTCAACTCCAACCTCTGGAAGAACTTCAACCACATTCCGAGGGAGTCTGGAGACATGGAGTCTGAATGGGCCATGCTCTTCACCTCTGTTGTTGAAGCGGCAGCCCAGAGCTGCTGCTGCAAGGTGGTTGGTGCATCTTGTGGTGGCAACCCCCGAACCAAGTGGTGGACACCAGTGGTGGTGGTGGTGGTGGGGCATTAAGCTGAAGAAGGAGTCCTATCAAGCTTGGTTGGCTTGTGGGACTCCCGAAGCAGCTGAGGTGTACTGGCAGGCCAAGCGGAGTGCAGCTCGGGTGGTTGCTAAAGCAAAAACCCGGGTATGGGAGGAGTTCGGTGAGGCCATGGAACAAGACTTTCGGTCGGCCTTGAAGAGATTCTGGCAAACTGTCCGGCGGCTCAGGAGGAGAAAGCAGCTCCCTGTCCACACTGTGTATGGTACGGATGGGGCGCTGTTGACTTCGGCTGGGGATATCGTCGGGCGGTGGAAGGAATACTTCGAGGATCTCCTCAATCCCACTGATACGCCTTCCACAGAGGAAGCAGGGTTTGTGGACGAGGGGGATGACTCGCCTATCACAGGGGCTGAGGTCGTCAAGGTGGTTAAAAATCTCCTTGGTGGCCGGGCCCCGGGGGTGGACAAGATTCGCCCTGAATACCTCAATGCCCTGGATGTTGTAGGGCTGTCATGGTTGACACGCCTCTGCAACATTGCGTGGAGGTTGGGGGAAGTGCCTTTGGCATAACAAACCGGGGTGGTGGTTCCTCTCTTCAAAAAAGGGGACCAGAGGGTGTGCTCCAACTTTAGAGGGATCACACTCCTCAACCTCCCTGGGAAGGTCCCATCAACATCTCCCTCTTAAATGATCTTAAAGCATTCTTTGCTCAATTTGAGGAGAATCATAGGCAAGAATCAGACATGACTATGACAGCACCTGAGAGTGAGCAGTCACTCATTTTCCAGTCATATCAAGTCCAGCGGGTCCTGCATAACATCGATACCAGGAAGGCACCAGGACCAGATGGAGTTACAGGTCGGATACTGAAAACATGTGCTCGTCAGCTAGTCACAGTATTTACAGCTCTTTTTAACCGATCACTTCAACAAGCCATAGTCCCCACTTGCCTCAAAACCACCACCATTATCCCGGTGCCCAAAACTTCAGCCGTCACAGGTTTAAATGATTATCGGCCCATTGCTGTCACACCAGTAATCATGAAATGTATGGAAAGACTGGTGCTGTAACACATCAAATTTTGCCTTCCCTTGGACCTGGATCAACATCAATTTGCATACAGGCCAAACAGATCAACAGATAATGCTATCTCAACAGCACTACACACAGCTCTTGCCCATCTCGAAAATCCAAACACCTATGTTTGGATGCTATTTATTGACTTCAGCTCTGCCTTCAATTCCATCAGCCCCAGTTTCCGTCAGCAAACTGCAGTCACTACAGCTGGGTAGTCTTACCTCCTCCACTGTCACTCTCAGTACCGGTGTACCCCAGGGCAGCGTTCTCAGTCCAATCTTGTGCTCCTTGTATACTCATGACGGTGTCCCCACCCACAGCTCTAACGCAATAATTAAGTTTGTGGACGATATGACCATAGTGGGTTTGGTGGGAAACAATGATGAAACAGCCTATAGGGAGGAGATTCAGACACTGTTGGCATGGTGCAGAGGCAATATCCTGTGCTTAAACACAAAGAAGACTAAAGAAATAATTATAGACTTCAGGAAATCAAAAGCACAGCATGAAGGATTGAGCATCGAAGGGCAGGAGGTAGAGCAGGTTGCTGACTTCAAATTCTTGGGTGTGTATATACCCAAAGACCTAAGTTGGAGTGAGAATACAACTCACAACATCAAGAAAGCCCTACAACGACTTTTCTTCCTCAGAACCCTGAAGTGCAACAAACTTCCTCCAGCTCTGCTTAAGAACTTCTATTGCTGCACAGTAGAGAGTGTCCTGACGTACGGTTGCACTGTCTGGTACTCCAGCTGTACAGAGGCAGAAAAAAAAGGAGCTTCAAACAGGTCATAAAGACAGCCCAGTGATTGTGGGCTCCCCGCTCCCGAGCATGGAGGACATGGAGGACATCTTTCTGCAATTGTGGGGGTTTCCCCTACAGTTGAAAGTGCTGTGAGATGACTGTTGTTGTGAAATGGCGCTATATAAATGAAGTTGAATTAAATTTACTACACACCCCTCCTCAGAAGAGCTAAAAATATCAAGAATGACCCAATACACCCAGGACATTACCTGTTTTCCACCCTTCCCTCAGGTAGGCTCAGAGTCATCAAAACCCAGACCAGCAGAATGAAAGAGAGCTTCTTCCCTAGAGCAGTAGATAGACTGTTGCACTCATAATTCTTTTAGCAGGTATGCACACAGTCACATATACAGTGGGGCAAAAAAAGTATTTAGTCAGCCACCAATTGTGCAAGTTCTCCCACTTAAAAGATGAGAGAGGTCTCCAGTTTTCATCATAGGTATACCGCAACTATGAGAGACAACAAAAAAAATCCCAAAAATCACATTGAAGGATTTTTAATGAATTAATTGGTAAATTCCTTGGTAAAATAAGTATTTGGTCATGTACAAACAAGCAAGATTTCTGGCTCTCACAGACCTGTAACTTCTTCTTTAAGAGGCTCCTCTGTCCTCCACTCGTTACCTGTATTAATGGCACCTGTTTGAACTCGTTATCAGTATAAAAGACACCTGTCCACAACCTCAAACAGTCAGACTCCAAACTCCACTATGGTCAAGACCAAAGAGCTGTCAAAGGACACCAGAAACAAAATTGTAGACCTGCACCAGGCTGGGAAGACTGAATCTGCAATAGGTAAGCAGCTTGGTGTGAAGAAATCAACTGTGGGAGCAATTATTAGAAAATGGAAGACATACAAGACCACTGATAATCTCCCTCGATCTGGGGCTCCACGCAAGATCTCACCCCGTGAGGTCAAAATGATCACGAGAACGGTGAGAAAAAATCCCAGAACCACACGGGGGGACCTAGTGAATGACCTGCAGAGAGCTGGGACCAAAGTAACAAAGGCTACCATCAGTAACACACTACGCCTACAGGGACTCAAATCCTGCAGTGCCAGACGTGTCCCCCTGCTTAAGCCAGTACATGTCCAGGCCTGTCTGAAGTTTGCTAGAGAGCATTTGGATGATCCAGAAGAGGACTGGCAGAATGTCATATGGTCAGATGAAACCAAAATAGAACTTTATTGTAAAAACTCAACTTGTCGTGTTTGGAGGAGAAAGAACACCATACCTACTGTGAAGCGTGGGGGTGGAAACATCATGCTTTGGGGGTGTTTTTCTGCAAAGGGACCAGGACGACTGATCCGTGTAAAGGAAAGAATGAATGGGGCCATGTATCGTGAGATTTTGAGTGAAAACCTCCTTCCATCAGCAAGGGCATTGAAGATGAAATGTGGCTGGGTCTTTCAGCGTGACAATGATGCCAAACACACCACCCGGGCAACGAAGGAGTGGCTTCGTAAGAAGCATTTCAATGTCCTGGAGTGGCCTAGCCAGTCTCCAGATCTCAACCCCATAGAAAATCTTTGGAGGGAGTTGAAAGTCTGTGTTGCCCAGTGACAGCCCCAAAACATCACTGCTCTAGAGGAGATACGCATGGAGGAATGGACCAAAATACCAGCAACAGTGTGTGAAAACCTTGTGAAGACTTACAGAAAACGTTTGACCTCTGTCATTGCCAACAAAGGGTATATAACAAAGTATTGAGATGAACTTTTGTTATTGACCAAATACTTATTTTACCAAGGAATTTACCAATTAATTCATTAAAAATCCTTCAATGTGATTTTCTGCAGTTTTTTTTCTCATTTTGTCTCTCATAGTTGAGGTATACCTATGATGAAAATTGGAGACCTCTCTCATCTTTTAAGTGGGAGAACTTGCACAATTGGTGGCTGACTAAATACTTTTTTTCCCCACTGTGTGTAGAGTGCATTAGTATTTTATCTATTTATTTTTATTTATTATTATGATGATTGTATTTTAAGCTGCCGACAAACTGCTGAACAGAGTTTTGTTGTATTTTCAGAATCAGAATCAGCTTTATTGGCCAAGTATGCACAACACATACAAGGAATTTGACTTTGGCTAAAAACTTGCTCTCGTTGTTCAGGTGGAGGATTTAAATAAGATTTAAATAAGGATTCAATGACAACAGAGTATGTACAGTAAATTACAGTCTGTCCACGTTTCTATAAAAGGATGCAAATATATACAGGAATATATGCAGCTTATTTACTCAGACTATCCACACTTTGCAGAAATATATGAAAAAATATAGTCACAGTATTTCAATGTGAACTCAGATTCAGTGATATAATGTGAATGAAGTAAAAAGCAGTGTGAGAGTTATGTGCAATGTAAGAATGGATGAAAAGTCATGAGTACAGCAACAGGTAGGACTAGGTGAATGTTAGGAGTTCATCAGAGTGATGGCTTGAGGAAAGAAACTGTTCCTGTGACGGGTGGTTTTGACCTTCAGTGATCTGTAACGACGACCAGAAGATACAAGTTCAAACAGTTTGTGGCCGGGGTGTGATGGGTCAGCACAGATGTTTCCCGCCCGTTTCCTGGTTATGGACCGATATAAGTTCTCAATGGAGGGTAGGTCGGTACCAATGATCCTCTCCGCAGACTTAATTTTGTGTACAATGACAAAGATTCTATTCTATTCTATCTGTAAGAGTCAAGTACACATCTCCAGATGAAGAGACTGCTGATGGACTCAAGAAGGCTTTGAGATATCGTAAGATCTTTCTACCCAATGCAGCATGGCAGTGACCCCTCTGATTCTACGTGTGCTTAACATTGTAGATAGGAGAAATGTAATTTCGTTCTACTTTACATGATTGCCTGTATGGACTGAATGACAATAGACATGGCTTCTTCTTCTTCTTGACTAAGGTGCCAATTCTAACTGAAGAAAAACAGCCCCAAAGCATGATGCTGCCACCACCATGCTTCACTGTAGGTATGGTGCTCTTGGAGGATGTTGAGGTTTTGCAGAAGGAGCTGGTGCAGGTTCAGATCCTGACTGACCAAATGACCCACAAGAGGAAGAAGTCTGAATGCCTCAAAACCCATTACGAGTAGCTGCAGCCTAATTGCACTACTTTGGAAATAACCATATCTCAACTAAAAGTAGAGCTGGAGAAGGGTCCTCATGAGACAGTCATCTACACCCAATAGATCCATGAGTTGCAGGGGAATCTGAATAATTTGGAGCAGCAAAGTCAGAGCCAGTCTAAAAGGCTTGTTCACAAGGAGAAGGAACACGAGGAGCTCGAGACAGAGTGGCAGTTGAGTGAGGTGCAGGGATGGCTGAAAGAACAGAGACAATTTTCTGGAGAAAAATGGAATGATCATGACAAACAAGCTTCCTACCTCCAGCTCAAACTGTCCCATGCAGAAGAAGAACAGTTAAAGGAGAGCACTACTAAGAACACAGACTGGTGACATAAGAAGGTCAAACATCAGCACCAGGAGCTTCAGACATTGCAACAAAACACCAACAGAAAACTGAGGGAGGCACAGAGGAGGGCTGAAATGATTATTTGACGTTGTCGATAATGTCAACAACAAAAATTTGTCAACAAATATTTTTATTATTGACGTTTAATTATAAAGTTTATATGCATGCCACGGTAACAGCAATGCATGACCGGAACTGCAATGCACGACCGGAACTGCTGAGGGCAGTAGTGCCTCTTGTCCGGCATGTGTGAACAATTTCCAGCAAAGAAGAGGAGGACAGCATGGCGAAGCGAAGAATAAGCATGCAGAAAGCGGAGCTAAAAAAAAAAAAAAAGCAGATCCAAACTTTCTGTTGTTTAGGAACATTTTACAGAAGACAAAAAACCCCAAAACAAGTAAAATGCAGACTTTGCAAGGCAGACCTATCTTACCACGGCAGCACTACAGTGATGCATGATGTTACCAACTTTGCCTGCCCGTTTAAGAAAGTGGACGTCTCCGCAGATCCACGGTGTATACGTCCTTACGCAGTGTTGTGTTTTGTTTTGGCGGCTGTATGTGTCTCTCCAATGCAGAGAAAGGAGAATAAAGACCCACTGTTGTGAAGGTATTAACGTGTGCTTCGTGTCTAACTGGCTGCAGAACCTACCTAGAGCAAAGCCTGTTACCAGCTAACGAGCCAGGCTAAAATATGGACATTTTAGCTTTAATTCAGAGGGAGTCCATACTACGGTTAGGAACTGCCAAGCTGTAAAACTCAAGAAGGTAACGATGAGAAGATGAAATAACGGTGCCCGGGAGCCACGACATTACCCTCTGCAAGGTTAAGTTTTAGTGTGTAAAGAAAGTTAGCGCTGCTTATTTTCAATGGCCAACTGTTTCAAGCTTCAGAAAAATGACAGTACTGTTAGTATGTGCTGTTAATGTTAGTTTACCTGTTTGACAATAAGCTCTCTGGTTGCTGAGGGTTGAGCTGTTATGGCTAACGTGTTGAATGCAGTGACTGAATTGCAGGAGTTGCCATCACTTTTTCATCTTTGTTAATATTAGCCCTCATTCTGCAGAGTGAAGTACGTGGCACTGCCCCTCGGACACAGTCCAAGGAAGGATAATTTTTTCACACATAAGGAGTTGTTCAGAATTCCTTATACAAAGATATAGAGTGATGATAATCAAGTCAGTGGTGGTAATGCACCTGTAAGCTGGTTGCCAACCACCAATCAAATGAAGAAGAAGAAGAAGAAGAAGAAGAAGAAGAAGAAGAAGAAGAAGAAGAAGAAGAAGAAGAAGAAGAAGAAGAAGAAGAAGAAGAAGAAGAAGAAGAAGAAGAAGAAGAAGAAGAAGAAGAAGAAGAAGAAGAAGAAGAAGAAGAAGAAGAAGAAGAAGAAGAAGAAGAAGAAGAAGAAGAAGAAGAAGAAGAAGAAGAAGAAGAAGAAGAAGAAGAAGAAGAAGAAGAAGAAGAAGAAGAAGAAGAAGAAGAAGAAGAAGAAGAAGAAGAAGAAGAAGAAGAAGAAGAAGAAGAAGAAGAAGAAGAAGAAGAAGAAGAAGAAGAAGAAGAAGAAGAAGAAGAAGAAGAAGAAGAAGAAGAAGAAGAAGAAGAAGAAGAAGAAGAAGAAGAAGAAGAAGAAGAAGAAGAAGAAGAAGAAGTTGTTCTGAATATTAGTTACACTGTGTTCAGCTGAGACAAAATGGTATTTAAATGCCTCCCGGCCACGGGAGATGGAACGTTAAGCGGTATTAAACAGCGGCTGAGGTAAAATATGCAGACCCAACAAGAAGCAGAGATGGTGGACATAAGAAAAAAAAAAAACGCGATTAGTCGACTAGTTGACAAAAAAAAAATAACAGTCGTTAGGTTAGTCGACTACTAAAATAATCTTTAGTTGCAGCCCTAGTGCCAAGATTCACGTTGGAGAGAGAGAAGGTTGTCGTTAACCAGCTGAGGAGGACAACCATACAGTACAAGAACAGGTGAAACAGTTAACAGACAAGCTGAAGAATCAGAGAGCAACAAACAAGTTCATCAAAAATCATGGATGATGGGAATAGTTTTACAGATCTTTCCAGATAGAAATGGATTAGTGCGTCAGGTGCGGATCAAAACAAGGAGCAGCTGCCTAGAGTGCTCTATAACTAAAGTTTGTTTGCTACAGAAGTCTGAAGCAGGAGGAGGACTTGCTGCATAAGACTTGGACTTTGACTTTTAACTGACTTAACATTGCTATGGATCTGGACTTTGAGCTTTGCGTTTTTAATATTGTGAAGATATGGACTTGAATAAGAAAGAAGACAATGAGGTTTGTTTATTATTTGATAGTGGTGATGGGGTTTTGGATTGATTCATGTCTCCTGTTAATGAGTAGTTAATTACTATGGGGTGACCTAATAATTAGGGGCTGGAATGTAGGGGCCATGAATGAATCAATGCTTGTTTTTATATTTTTTTGTTGGTTGATTGTGTAATCACGGCGATTGGTTAGTCAATATGGGCAGTGATAGTTCTTGATAAATAACACCTGCTCATCTGTGTAGGGGTGTGATGACAGGGTGAACTGGGACGGCACAATTTTTGTTGACCGTACTCCCATGACATTGTGGAAATATCACGGCAGGCTATTATCTCCGTGATTACTTTTAATGGACTGTTTTTGAGCACTGTGACACTAATATTTTGTAATAAAGGAAAACATTTTAATCAGAGTCCAGCAACTGTTTTAATGGGAAACGAGTCAGACAAATAGGCCCACTTCTCTCCTCTCAGCGGCTTGTGGATTTGGATGCCACAATATTCAAACTTATAACACAACAACAATAACACTCAGAACACAAGAATTATAAGTCTTTGAATCCCTTGCAGCACAAAGCATGCCGGGAGAATCCCCCGCCCCTTATCACAGCCCCAACATTACAGTATATGTAATGCCTTGGAAATTCTTTTGTACCCTTCTCCTGACTGATACCTTTAAACGCTGAGATCCCTTTGATGCTCTGGAAGCTCTCTGTGGACCATGGCTTGTACTGTAAGATGTGACTAAAAAAATGTCAGGAAAAGCTTACTAGAACAGCTGAACTTCATTTGGGGTTAATCAGAGGCTCTTTAAATGGTGGCAGGTGTGTGCTGACTCCCATTTAACATGAGTTTAGTTTATTGGTTTATTTGTCAGGGACCATGTACAGAAAAAAACCCAAAACATTAAACACAGGGTAAAGATGCTCTGTACCAGATTATAGCGTTCTCACTAATTTCCATCTGTAGTCCCTGAGGCAAGCAGGAACATATTAAAAGAAAAACAGTACATACAGAAAGCAATTCAGGTCGGGTTTCAGAAACTGTTGACCCTGAAACAAGCAGGGAGTAAGTTTAGAAGGTAAAAAGATAAGAGAAACAGCACACATAAAAACAATTTAAGAGTGCAATTTCAAATCCCATTTAAGGGAGAGTCATTGCTGACAGGCTTGATTAATCCATTTTTTAGTCTCTGTGGAAAAGTCTCTGTAATTTGTTCCGGTATTCAAAGCAGTAGGAAGCTTGTTCCATTCCGTTATAGCTTTGTATGAGAAGGCTGATTGTCCAAAAGCAGTTTTATGTAGGGGGACGCAACAATGCCACCTAGAAGAAGTCTTTGTTATTTTGGTATTATGTTCAGAAGTTAAGTACACAAAAGCCTTTAGACATGGAGATGCAGAACCATGGATAATTTTAAAAACCAAACAGTATAGAGGTGCGTTACTTCACTCTTGTGTGTCTTGTCTGTCTGTCTGTCACGATCATGGGACATCATAGGACGGCCTATGATCTCTGCCTGAACATCATAGGATGTCCTATGAACTCAGGCATCATAGGACGACTCGCGATGCCTATATGACGGCACATAGACAAATGTGTCTTTATGATGTCATATACATCAAGCCCACGGCACATAGACAAATGTGTCTTTATGATGTCATATACATCAAGCCTGCCTTCATGTCTTTATGATGTCATATACAGTGACAGACATCAGGCAACATGTCTTTATGAAGTCATACACATCAAGGCTGCCTTCATGTCTTTATGATGTCATATACAGTGGGTCCATGCTGGAAAGCCTCTTTTTGCTCAGATCCATTTTCATGATCGCTTCTCGGCCTTTTGGCTAAGATCAAGTGTAGTAGTGTAGTAATGATCCTGTCCATGAACTGGAATTACGACGCACCTATCTCTCAACCAGTGGTCTCAACGAAGAAGAAGAAGACCCACCAGATGGGGGGCGACAATGACTGTTTCATTTAGGTCTAATCAGATTCCTCCACGCAGCTCTGTCCTTCACCATCCGCTGCCAGGAACTCCTGAGCTTGTTCACCCGGGTGACGTCCGAGCTGGTATGAGTTGCTTTCTGACTGACCATTTCATGAAACTTCTAGCAAAGTATTTGAGTACCACTAGCTTTTGCTGGACTAGCGGCACATTCTTGGCAGATAGAGGTATTATCAGTGGCAAGGACAGGCCAAGACAAACTGACTCCAGTATCTGTTGCAGTGACTGACCAGATGATAGGTTTGTTTATCGCTGCTCTTTGTGTAGTGCATGTCACGATGCACCATCTAGCAAAAGTCCACCACAGACCTCTGACAGATATTGTTTTTAGTTCTGCCAGGATGCCCAGTTTCACCCTCCACACCCTCGGAAGGGCGGGGTTTTCATGGTTATCCGGTCGCAAGCAAACCAATGCCTGACTTGACATGAACCTGTACATACAAGAAACTCAGACCCAGACCTAAACTGTAATAGAATGATGACAACTGCTGCATGTCAGAAAAGATGTCATGAAGATGAAACACCTGAGGTTCCAGCAGTACATCGCACCAGTCTGAGACAGGAGGACACCCTTCACCAGCACAGGGTATGACAGACTTTAAAGCACGTCTCTAGGACATCATAGGATGGCCTATGATTTCTGCCTCATCATCATAACGCGTCCTATAAACTCAGGCATCATAGGATGACTTGCCATACCTACATGATGGCAAATGTGTAACCTTGATACACTACAAATGTGTAAAAGTGCTGATTTTCTCCGGGTGCTTCGGTTTCTTGGTTTCTACGGGCATGCACGGGCCTTCCTGAACAGGGTCCGAAAGCCATTTTTTCAGGATCGTGTCCATGGACTGGAATTACAATGCACCCATCCCTCAACCAGTGGTCTGAACGAAGTAGAAAAAGACCCACCAGATAGAGAGCAATAGAATGAGGAGAACTGCTACACGTCAGAAAGGATGCCGTGAACATGAAACACCTCAGGTTCCAGCAGTACGCCGCAGGCATGACTGTGAACAACAGAGCCGTCTGAGACAGGAGGAGACCCTTCAGCAACGGGCATGCAGAAATACTTGCTTATACTTGGTTTCTACGGGCATGGACAGGTATGCATGGGTATGTACTAGTCTCAATAAATGATAATGTCATAAAAAAAGTTGATTTATTTCAATAATTCAATTCATAAAGTGAAACTCATATTATATAGATTCATTATACACAGAGTGGTATATTTCAGTTGTTTATTTCTTTGAATTTTGATGGTTATGGCTTGCAGCAAATGAAAATCCCAAATTCAGTTTCTCAAAAAATTAGAATATTATATAAAATTAATTAAAAAAAAGATTTTTAATAGAAATGTTGGCTGACTGAAAACCATGTCCATGTACACACTCAATACTTGATCCTTTTACATAATTACTGCATCAATGCAGCATGGCATGGAGGTGATCAGCCTGTGTTACTTGTTATATGTGTTATGAATGTGTGTTATTACCTGTGTTATAAAGGTCCAGGTGGCTTTGATAGTAGCCTTCAGCTCGTCTGCACCGTTGGGTCTGGCGTATTTCATCTTCCTCTTGACAATACACCATAGTGTGGAGAGAGGAATAACCCGGCCGAGCGTTCAGAGCAGATGAACTTTATTCACTCTCTCACATCTTCCAGAATCAGAAAACATTAACCTCATGTAGCAGGGACTCTCTTTTATATCACAACACTCACACGTCCCTGCTACCCGAGGTCCTGCATTACAATTCATTCCCGCATGACAATTCCTTTTGTCCTCCAGCCCTTTAATCTCCATGCTCTTCCATCAGAGGAAATTACTGCATCGCCATGTCTTTCAGTCTGAGATGAATACCACAGCATGGGTCCCCCATACCGCCACCCCCCCCCCCCCCCCAGAGTCTCAGACTGAGTGTTAACCCTCACGTCCTCTCAGCTTCAGACTCCACCCATAGCTGCTGTAACGAGGTGTCTTCGGCTCCGCGGTGCTGCTGTGTTCCTGGGGGTGTGTCTGTCTGTGGGTGGACAATGGGGGGGGGGGGGACATTCAGCATGCTCGTGTGACTGCTCTGATGAATTGTTTATCTGGAGAGTTCTCGGGGGGGGGGGTCTTCCGCGCCAAAGAACTCGGGCCAACACCACCTGCTCGTCTGCCACCACAAAGGTGGGCTTAAGCCTGTCTATACAGATTGTCTCCTGGCGACTCCCCAAGTCTAACACAAAATGTTTGTCCCAGGGTTCCAGCACTCTAAACGGGCCATCGAAGTGTGGGCGCAATGGGGGCTGGTGGGCATCGTGCCTGACAAACACGAACGCCGCATCCTTCAAGGTTTTTGGCACAAAAGCACGGGGAAAACAGTGGTGGGCCGGGCCAGGTAGCGTCCCTGTGTCTGCGCTATGCTGTGAACGCGGGAACGGATGGGTGTTCGGCGCGGGATTATCTGGTAAAAATTCTCCAGGGAGCCGCAGCGGCTGATAAAAAACCAGCTCTGCTGGGGAAGCCGCCAAATCCTCTTTTGGTGCGGAACGCAACCCTAATAGAACCCACGGCAACCAGTCCACCCAATTTGCATCCGTAAACGAAGCCCTGAGCGCTGCTTTCAGTGACCTATGGAAACGCTCGCATAACCCATTGGCCTGTGGGTTGTATGCAGTCGTGCGATGAATTGAGACGCCCAGGCTCCGGGCCATGAGGACCCCGATCGGACATGATGTCCGAAGGAGTGCCAAAACGTGCTACCCATGTTGTCAAAAAAGTGCATGCCACGTCTGCGGACGCGGTGGAAGCTAGCGGGACTGCTTCTGGCCATCGCGTGGTGCGGTCCACCACTGTCAGGAGGTGCGTGAACCCCTGCGATGGCGGGAGGGGGCCCACGAGGTCCACGTGAACGTGGTCGAACCTCTTAGCCGGGATATGGAACGGCTCCAAGGGGGCCTTTGTGTGCCTGTGCACTTTGGCTCGTTGGCACGCTACGCAGGCTGCAGCCCACTATTTCACCTGTTTGTGCAGGCTCGGCCAGACAAACTTCGCTCCCACCATTTTGACTGACGCACGCACTCCTGGGTGCGCCAGGGAGTGAACCGACTCAAAAACGCGGCGGCGCCAAGTGCGTGGGACCACCGGGCGCGGGCGTCCTGTGGAGACATCACAGATTAGGAGGGCCCCCCGTCTTGCAGTACCCTGCTCTCCAGCCTTAACCCTGTTGGTCCAGACTGGAGCACGCACACGTCCACATCGCCGATCTGCTCCGCGGCCATGGCCATGTAATCTATCCCTACGTAGACTGGGGCCACTAATGCGCGCGAGAGGCAGTCCACCATCACATTGAGTTTACCAGCCACATGCTGAATGTTGGTCGTACACTCTGAGATCGAGGCCAGCTGTCTCTGCTGCTGGCCCGACCATGGTTCTAAAACCTTGGCCATCACGTACGTTAGTGGCTTGTGGTCCACGAACGCAGTGAAGGTGCGCCCTTCCAGCCAGAACTAGAAGTGGCGTATGGCCAGGTGGAGAGCCAGCAACTCTCTGTAGAACGCGCTGTATTTACGCTCACTGTCGCGCAAAGACCTGCTAAAAAGGCGAGCGTCTGCCAAGAACCGGCGACGCATTGCTCCACGACGGCCCCTATGGCTACGTCCGAGGCGTCGGTAGTGAGCGCTATCCGAGCCGCTGGGTCTAGGTGTGCCAGTAGTGCGGCATTTGCCAGGGCTGTTTTAACCTCAGAGAACGCCTGCTCCCGTTCAGGAGTCCAGTCGACTCTGTCCGCCGGTTTCCGTTTCTTGAGCGCGGCGTACAACGGCTGCATGAGCTGGGCTGCGCGGGGGAGGAAACAGTTATAAAAGTTAACCAGCCCCAAAAACTCCTGCAGCGTCCTGACCGTCTGAGGCCGGGGAAAAGTCGCCACTGTGCGCACCTTGTCCGGCAAGGGTATCGCTCCTTCCGGTGAGATGCGGTGTCCCAAAAAAAAAAAAAAAAAATCGATCCCCGTCACGCTGAACTGGCATTTTGACGGGCTGATTATTAACTTGTGCTCCTCTAACCTCCGGAAAACCGTCCTGAGGTGGGTTACGTGTTCGTCCTCGGATGTGCTGGCCACCAGGATGTCATCCAGGTAGATGAACACAAATGGCAGATCGTGCAATACCGCATCCATCACGCGTTGGAATGTCTGTGCTGCGCCTTTTAAACCGAAAGGCATGCGTAAAAACTCAAACAGACCAAACGGGGTTATTACTGTCATTTTAGGTATGTTAGGGCTGCACGGTGGCGCAGTGGTTAGCACTGCGGCAGCACAGTTTACCCTTGGCCGGGGGATTGTGGGGATCATGGGATCGTGGGTTCGATCCCAGCCCCCGACCAACAGTGATCTGTGTGGAGTTTGCATGTTCTCCCCGTGTTGCGTGGGTTTACTCCGGGATTTCTCCGGTTTCCTCCCACATGCCAAAAACATGCATGTTAGGTTAATTGGCTGTTCTAAATTGTCCCTAGATATCTGTTTCCTATAGGCCCTTAGAATAGAGGGTTAGTATTAATGAAAGCGTTTTGAGTGGTCTTTGTGACTAGAAAAGCGCTATACAAGTGCAGGTTAGTTAGTAGTTAGTTAGTATGTCCTCCGCACGCACCGGGACCTGGTGGTAACTATGGACCAGGTCTATCTTAGAAAAAATACGTGCCCCAGTGAGGTGAACGGAAAAATCCTGAATATGGGGGATCGGGTAGCGGCTGTGCGCTGTGGCGTTGTTTAATCTGCGGATATCTCCGCAAGGTCGCCACGATCCCTTGGCCTTAGGGACCATATGTAGCGGGGATGCCCATGGGCTGTTTGATCGTCTGATGATGCCCAGCCTTTCCAAGTTGGCAAACTCCTCGCGCACTATGGCCAGTTTAGCTGTGTCCAGGCGCCGAGGTCGTGCGAAAATGGCAGCCCGGTGGTGCTAATAAAGTGCTCCACCCCGTGTTTAATGATGGCCGCCGAAAACGTCGGGACCATGAGTGCTGGGAACTGAGTGAGCAGTGTGTCGAACTTACCACCTGGAGCTGTGACGTTGGCTAGCGTTGTTGGCCCAGTTCCTCAAGCTGTACAGGGGAGAGAATCAAAAGACATTGCATTAATCAGGCGTCTTTTAGCAACATCAGCTAGTAGTCTGTGTGCACACAAAAAATCAGCGCCTAAGATTGGGAAACTGCATGCCGCTATGACGAATGTCCACTGGTACGTATGGCCGTGCAGGGATACAGTCAGTGTCTTCTCACCAAAAGTCTTAATGTCTGAGCCATTTGCGGCCATCAGCTCGGGGCTGCTAGTTCCCGCTAGCCGGTTGGTGTAGGACGGCAGGATGAGGCTCTTTTGGGAGCCGGAGTCCACGAGGAACCGTCTCCCCGAGCGTGAGTCTGTCACGTAGAGCAGCTTGCTTTCTTCACCACCGGTCACAGCCGCTACCGACTGCCGGTCCTGGTGTTTCCAGAACGCCTGAATTGGCACGGTGGCATGCATCAGCATGTGTCCTCTCCAAAACGGCGGTGGTAGGAGCAGAGCGTGTCTCTCTGGTGCTTCCTGGCCCCCGCTGCCGCTACCATCGCTGGCGCCTCCCTTCCGCTGGTCGTCTCGCTGGGTTCCAGCGCTGCTGCATTCACTGTGAGGGCTCTGGTGGTGAGGATGATCCAATCTGCCTCCTGGGCTAGTCCACGGTAGTCATGCGCGGCCAGCAACGGCGAGTTGGCAAGGACCGCTCTGGCCACTGTTGGGAGGTTCCGGAGGAAAAGATGGGCAAATAGAAAATGCCCGTCGTCCGTGCCCATCAACGCCAACATCTTCTCCATCAGTTCGACCGCCGACCCGTCTCCTAACTCGGAGCGCATTAGGAGCCTCTCCGCTCTTTCACAGTCCGAGAGCGTGTAGCGCCGGGTCAGCGCAGTTTTGAGAGCCCCGTATTTGTCGCGGGCTGGGGTCTGTCGGAGCAGGCTCGCTACTTGCTGAGTCGTGCGAGCATTCAGCGCTGCGACCATGTAGTAATATCTGGTGCCATCTGCTGTTATTCCACGGAGTGTGAACTGGGCCTCAGTGTGGAGGAACCAAGACTTTGGGTCATGCAGCCAAAAGTCTGGTAATTTGACCGAAATGGCGCACCCATTGCTGGGGCTTCCCGTCCGGGTCATCTCCGGGGTGTTCGCCTCGTGTTTCATTATTCGTCAAGGGTCACCAGTGTGGAGAGAGGAATAACCCGGCCGAGCGTTCAGAGCAGATGAACTTTATTCACTCTCTCACATCTTCCAGAATCAGAAAACATTAACCTCATGTAGCAGGGACTCTCTTTTACATCACAACACTCACACGTCCCTGCTACCCGAGGTCCTGCATTACAATTCATTCCCGCATGACAATTCCTTTTGTCCCCCAGCCCTTTTATCCCCATGCTCTTCCGTCAGAAGAAATTACTGCATCTCCATGTTTTTCAGTCTGAGATGAATACCACAGCATGGGTCCCCCATACCAGATTCTTTATGGGATTTAGGTCAGGAGAGTTTTCTGGCTAATCAAGCACAGTGATACCATGGTCATTAAACCAGGTATTTGTACTTTTGGCAGTGTGGGCAGGTGCCATGTCCTGCTGGAAAATGAAATCAGCATTTTCATAAAGCTTGTCAGCAGAGGGAAACATGAAGCGTTCTAAAATTTCCTGTTAGATGGCTGCACTGACATTGGACTTGATTGAACACAGAGCAGACATGGCTCCCCAAATCAGGTGCCAAGTCCTGTCACTTGGAAATCAAGGTCCCAGAGTCTGGAGGAAGAGTGAACAGGCACGGAATCCAAGTTCTGCTGGTGTTAGTCCACTGTGTTTTATCAAGTCCAAAGTTAATGCAGCTGCCTACCAGGACATTTCAGAGCACTTCATGCTTCCCTCTGCTGACAAGCTTTATGGAGATGCTGATTTCATTTTCCAGCAGGACTTGGCACCTGCCCAAACTGCTGCCAAAAGTACCAAAGCCTGGTTTAATGACCATGGCATCACCATATTTTACTTGTCAGCAAACTCTCCTGACCTAAACCCCATACAGAATCTCTGAAGTATTGTCAACAGGGAGATGAGACACCAGACCCAACAATGCAGATGAGCTGAAGGCCGCTATCAAAGCAACCTGGGCCTTCATAACACCTCAGCAGTAACACAGGGTGATCACCTCCATGCCACAGTGATGCAGAATTAATTCATGCAAAACGAGCCCTGACCAAGTACTGAGTGTGTGCATGGAAATACTTTTAGTTGACCAACATTTCTATAAATAAATAAAAAAAAAAAATTCTTTAAAATTGATCTTATGTAATATTCTAATTTTTTGAGAAACTAATTTTTTGGGTTTTCATGAGCTGCAAGCCATAACCATCAAAATTAAAAGAAATAAACATTTGAAATATATCACTCTGTAACAAATCTATATAAAATATGAGTTTCATTTTATGAATTGAATTACTGAAATAAATCAACTTTTTGATGATATTCTAATTTAGAGAGATGCACCTGTACACCACCAACTTTCAGTACAACACCAAGTCATGCCACCTGCAGAAATTCTCTGATGACTCGGCTGTTGTTTGGTGTCTAAGAGAGGGAGAGGAGGGGGAGTACAGGGCACTGGTAGACAGATCTGTGGACTGGACTGAGCAGAATCACCTGAGGCTGAACGTCAGCAAGACCAGAGAGATGGTGATTGACTTCAGGAAGAAGAGGATGCCTTCACAGCCACTGCAGATTAGGGGGGAGGATGTGGAGGTAGTGGAGGACTACAAATACCTGGGTGTCATGATCAGCAACGGACTGGGAATCCAACACTGATGCTACATACAGGAAGGAGGTGAGCAGACTATTTCCTCAGGAAGCTGAGATCCTTCTACGTGTGTAACAGGATGCTGGAGCTTTTCTACCAGGCTGTTGTCGCCAGCGTCATCTTCTTTTCTGCTGTTGGGGTAGCAGTATTAGAGCCAGTGACACCAACAGACTTGACAAGATTATCAAGAAGGCTGGCTCTGTGACTGGTCTCACGCTGGAGACTTTTGAGACTGTGGTGGAGAGGAGGAAACTAAATAAACTGCGATCCATCATGGACAATCCTGATCACCTCCTCCACCACACACTGGATAGACAGTGGAGCACTTTCTCCAGCAGACTGCTACAGCTTCACTGCTGAACAGTTGGGTACAGGAAATCTTTCCTGCCACACGCCATTTCACTGCACAATAACTCACTCTGATGCTGCATTCTGGTCATACAGTGGTGTGATAAAGTGTTAACCCCCTTCCTGATTGTCATTTTTTGTATGTTTGTCACACTTAAATGTTTTAGATCCATCCATCCATCCATCTTCTTCCGCTTAATCCTTTCCAGGTCGTGGGGGGGCTGAAGCCTATCCCACACACAAATTTAAATATTAGACAAATATAACACAAGTAAACACAAAATACAGTTTTGAAATGAAGGTGTTAATTATTAAGGGAAAAAAATCCAAACCTGCATGGCCCTGTGTGAAAAAGTGATTGCCCCCTAAACCTAATAACTGGTTGGGCCACCCTTAGCAGCAACAACTGCAATCAAGCGTTTGCGATAACTGGCAATGAGTCTTTTACAGCGCTGTGGAGGAATTTTAGCCCACTCGTCTTTGCAGAATTGTTGCAATTCAGCCACATTGGAGGGTTTTCAAGCATGAACCACCTTTTTAAGGTCATGCCACAGCATCTCAATTGGATTCAGGTCAGGACTTTGACTAGGCCACTCCAAAATCTTCATTTTGTTTTTCTTAAGCCATTCAGAGGTGGACTTGCTGGTGTGTTTTGGATCATTGTTCTGTTGCAGAACCCAAGTGCGCTTCAGCTTGAGGTCACAAACAGATGGCCGGACATTCTATTCTATTGTCATGCTGCTGTTACACTGCAGTTTCCCAGTTTGGGATCAATAAAGTACATCTATCTATATTTGCATACATGATCATATCTTCAAAGCTTAACATCTTGTGTTTGGCAAGTATACCACAATGATGATACTGTCGTGTCTTGTTATCCAGAATTTTGAAGAGTTGTTTGTACAGGGATTCCAAGGGTTTCAGAGTCATACTGTGGGCTTGTGACCAGCATGAGATACAATAGGAGAAATGTGCCAAAATCATGGCATTCAGAAAGGTTTTTGATCCTTTTAGAGTAAGTGAGTTTCTGATGCAACGAAAGTTTGCAGGGTTATATTTCAGAGTGTGGCTCATCTGTTTTATGTGCTTTTCAAAGCTGAGCGTAGGATCTAATGTGACGCCCAAATACTTAAACTCTGTTACATTTTTTATATTTGCTCCATTTACAGTTATACTCGAATAGTGCGTATGATTTTGTTTGTTGGTAAAGTACATGGTAGCTGTTTTCCCTACATTCAGAGGGAGGCATGATTGATGAAGCCATTTTGACACTTTCTCCATTGCTATCATTAACTTGTTAGCCACTTGTTTGGCATCCTTCCCATGTTTGAATGTGACTGGTTAATTCTGAACACAGCCACATCCCCAGTTATAAGAGGGTGTACATATTTATGCAACCAGTTTATTGTAAGTTTTTTATTTTATATTTTTCCCTTAAAAGATTTCAGTTTGTTTTTCAATTGGGTTGTACAGGTTATAAGTCACATTAATGGTGGAAAAAGTTTTGAAATGATTTATCTTGGCCTCATTTTTTACATCACAAAAACCTGGCATTTGAACAGGGGTGTGCAGACTTTTTGTATCCACTGTATATTCATCTTATTTTTCCTCTCCAGCTTCAAGATGACAAGTACACTATCCAGTACACTATTTTATAGAGGCAGTTTAAGTGAAACTAACCTGTAATCTGCAAAGATAACAATGTGCTGTGACAGTAATGTCATATAAATACACTTAGACAGGAACGTCATGATATCACTGACTGCAGTAATATAGGCTGTGTGTCATCACACCTCAGACAGTCATATAAATGTGTATAAATATTAAAAGTGTAATGCTGGGCCTGACAGTAATAATCACTACTGCATGGATATTATGAAAGTGGTTGGTACAATTAAAGGAACAGTGAGCATACCTGTATCTGTATTATTTTAATGCAAGATCATTTTTTTCCTTCACCTCTTTGAGTTTCATTCAATGCAGGATAATTAAAATGCTGCAACATATTTACAGTAGACCAGGGGTCTCCAACCTTTTATATTCTGTGAGCTACTTTTCCATAATGAAGTTACTGGAGAGCTACTCTTTTTTAGTCACATTTATTTAGCTAATTTCCATCTACACTACCGTTCAAAAGTTTGGGGTCACTTAAAAATTTCCTTATTTTTGAAAGAAAAGCACTTTTTTTTCAATGAAGATAACTTTAAACTAATCAGAAATACTCTCTATACATTGCTAATGTGGTAAATGACTATTCTAGCTGCAAATGTCTGGGTTTTGGTGCAATATCTACATAGGTGTATAGAGGCCCATTTCCAGCAACTATCACTCCAGTGTTCTAATGGTACAATGTGTTTGCTCATTGCATCAGAAGGCTAATGGATGATTAGAAAACCCTTGTGCAATCATGTTAGGTCTGCAATGCTGTAATTGCTGCAAATGTAAGATTCTTTGATGAAAGCAAAGTTTGAAGGAAAAAATTATTATTTCAAATACAAATCATTATTTCTAACCTTGTCAATGTCTTGACTATATTTTCTATTCATTTTACAACTCATGGTGGTAAATAAGTGTGACTTTTCATGGAAAACACAAAATAATTGTCTGGGTGACCCCAAACTTTTGAACGGAAGTGTACACACATATTGTGTATAATAACTTAAAATCACAAGCAAAAGCATGTTGTTTTCTTAAGTATTTATTTTAATATTTAAAAAGTGCCAATATGAAACTTTTTTTACTGAAAAAGTAAAAAGTATTTCAAAACTTATGAAATGGAACAATACTGTACAGAAAAAGCAAATAATATACACCTGTAGGTGCATTTTCAAATTGTGAAATGGAAAAAAAATAAATGCTGTATTCCTGAATATTTTTAAACATTTTCAACAATACAAACATTGTAATATGGAACAGTCAAATAAAATTCAGCAGCAGGTGCAGGCTGTGTTTCAGGAGGATCTGACCTCTTCTAAACGCACATCTGCTGTCACTTAAATGCAGCATCTTCTCACTTCAATGTGTTGAACAGTTTCCATCAGTGAGCAGACCGGCGCTGCAGGGATCCAACAGACCGCTGCATGCAGCAGCATGTCCACTGAGGTTCACGCTAATGCAGTCATTTAAATGTCCGTCTGTCAGTCTGGTTCTGAACGTTGATTTAATGGCATTCATGTCAGGAAAGGCAGACTCGCACAGACATGTCGCCCAAACAAAGCAGCCATTTTCAGAGCAACCTGATGAAGATTTTTATAATTTTCTGGCTGCACCAAACTCCAGAAATGGTCTGATTGCTTCTGGGATTTTAACTGGACCTCATGTTGGAGGTTAATGACCTCCATCTCCACCTCCACAGGATCGACACAGAAAAGTTCAGCCATCTGTCCCGACACTCACTGATGTCCACATCCAGGAAGGGTTACAAATAAATGTCACACAGGCTCCAGTTTGTCAAAGTCACAGAATCGGTCTGAAAACTCCTGTCCCAGCTTGGACAACAGATCACAATATCTGTGCACCTTTAACACTTTTTCTGCCTCTCTTTGCAACATGCAACTTTGCATGTGCAAATGTGCACATTTGCATGTGCAAATATGCACTTTGCAACATGTTTGCAACTGAGGGAAAATGCTGAAATCTTTTGTTTTCTATTTGCTGGATTTAAAAAGAGAGTTTTGCTGTGAATGCCTTTACAGCACTGATCATGTGACGTATTTTTTGGTCTCTACCTTGCAACTGCTGGTTCAGGAGGTTCATTTTTTCAATCACATTTGCTAGGAAAGCTAGATCCAACAGCCACTCAGCATCATTTAGTAATGTGATGTCCTCCACCCTAGTTTCCATGAAAGCCTTGATTTCACCAAGCAAGGACAGAAAGTGGAGTATCTTACCCCTGCTCAGCCATCTGACTTCAGTGTGAAGGAGGAGACCTCCATATTCTGCTGAACATTCCTCCAAGAAAACCTTGAAGCTCTGGTGTTACTTGGCCTTTGCATGAATGGAGTTGATTTTAACAACTGGCGTCATTACATGATCAAATCCCATGACTTTTACACAGAGAGCCTGTTGGTGGATGATGCAATGATAATTCAGGAATTTTGGAAAGTTTAGGACCAGTTTGCAGTGAGCAACAAATCCTGAGTGATGTCCCATCATAGCTGGTGCCCCGTCAGTTGTTACCAAGACCAGTTTTTCAGTGGAAACCTTTCTTATTGCACGAAGTACTGCTTTATAGCGTTGTAAATATCCACTCCTTTGGTGGTGGTTTTCAGTGGGAGTAACGTCAAAAACTCCCCTTTAGTGGACAAGTCATCGAACACCATCAGTATGAAAACAGCCAGCTGTGCTGGATCACTGGAGTCTACAGACTCATCACACTGGAGGGAAAACCAGAGGCACCTGTTCAGGTCCGAGTCCAGCTGTCTGACTGCATCTGCAGAGAGCGCACACACCCTACCCTCCCTGCCACAGTGTTCATACCAAGCTGGACATCAGCAAGAGTGGACAGAATCTCTGTCTTATTTTTATGGTCCTGGAATAATGATTCCGCCACCGTGGTCATAGCCTCTTTAATTATACCGCCATCAGTGAAGGGCTTTTTGTGCTTGGCCAGGGTGTGTGCCACTTTAGATGATGCCTCGGTTGAAGCGCTGGCCTTCTTGGTCAGTTTAGTGACCTGAGATTGTTGTTTTTGCAGCACTGCTTTAAGCTCTTTTACCTTGTCATTAAGGAGGCTGCTTCCCAGCAGAACGTCTTGGGAGATGTTGCTGTGAACTTTGGTGAGATGCCGCTCCACGTTGCATCTTTTACCGACTATCAGGTTCGCACCACAGAACACACACACACACACACTTGTCTTTCACATTTGTGAAACAGAAGTCCGTTTCCCAGTCTTGGTGAAAATACTAAGTCTTGGCTGAACTCTCCCGCTGACATTACTGCTGGGCTAATCCTCTACCTGCCTGTGGCTCCTGGCTGGTCAGCCTGCTCCCTCCATCCTGCTCCCTCCAGCCTGCTCCCTCCATCCTGCTCCAATCACAGACAGCAAACCAGTGCAAATGTTTGATTGACAGCTAGTTGACAAATAACCGTTGGATCTCGGGAGTGGTCATTTTGATTGGATAGTAATTTAGACGTGATTTACCAAGTGATGAATCACATTTGTTTCGTTATATTATTGAACCCTTGGCGAGCTACTGGAAGGGACCTGGGCAGCTGCCGGTAGCTCATGAGCGACGTGTTGGAGATGCCTGCAGTAGACCATTTAATGACAGTGAAAAGCATTGATTTCTCGTAGGACTGAGCCCTGCACTGCCAGATAAATCACTAGCATCAATCTCTGCTGGACTCAGCCTGCTCTGGACCTGGTTAGCACCACAGATTAAATCTCCATAGCAGCTCAGCTGGGCGTCATTTTCCTACTTTTATGCAACCAAGTCAAGTATATTTTGGTTTTATGCAATACTCCTGTGATACGTTTGTGAAATGCAAACAATTCAATCGCCACTGTCGGCTAAGAGACATGAATAACCCACTTCCCGGAGGGCTGAAGCAGACTGGTTAGTTCCTGGATGTTCACATCTCTGCCGCACATCCAACCAAGCGCAGCGACATTAGCGCGCATTTGCGTCTCGTATCCAACAGCCAGTCAAGATCGTCGTCGTTCCTTACCTGGAGTCTTCACCTGGATCAGCGTCCTCAAAATAATACAGTGCCACGGCGATGACAACAACTATGACGGTTAAAATCCCAGCTGTTTTTCTCAGGGTGGAGAGCAGCAGCCTGACGACGGACATCCCTCGATGACGCGCTCAACACTTCCTGGTTGCAGCACGTTTACGCTGGAGCCGCTCGTGCTGCTACAGGGAGCGCGTCACAGTAAAACCAGTTGCGCGCACGCTTCAGTGTTGAGGTGAGGCGAAGGAAACCTGAGAAGGAGGAGCAGCTGAAGCGGCTCCTGCTGCCGCCAGCTGCACAGACGCTGCCAGGTCAGGGGTCGCGACCAGCGGCTCTTTGGCCCATGTTCAGTGGCTCCCTCCCGCGGTGAAGCAACTTTTACGGTTGACGTTCCATGCTCGACTCCATCGGAATTCCCAGCAGCTGACAAGGGAGAGGCCCGGGTAGCTCCCGGTCAAGCGTCCTCGGATTGACCGGTCATCTACCGGAGGGTTTCACCTAGGGACCGTCAACAAATTACTAGTCTCATTATGGAGAAAAGCCTGTTTCTTTAATAGCGAAAACATCATGAGACCAAGTCCTTAACATTAGTGCAGAAAAATGATGTTACTGCTGCTGATCAGGGCACACCTGTTTTACTTGGTTTTGTTGCTCCATACATTTTCAAACAATATTTTTATTGAAAAAAATAGCATTCAGGTCATGTGACCAAGTCACTCAAAATCAGTCCAGGAAAGTAATGTGACTTGTGGTGAACGCCCCCCCCCCCCTTTTATTTGGTTTCATGACTCCCTATACAGTGGTGTGAAGAAGTGTTTGCCCCCTTCCTGATTTCTCATTTTTTTTGTATGTTTGTCACACTTAAATGTTTCAGATCATCAAACAAATTTAAATATTGGACAAAGATAACACAAGTAAACACAAAATACAGTTTTGAAATGAAGGCGTTTATTATTAAGGGAAAAAAATTCAAACCTACATGGCCCTGTGTGAAAAAATGATTGCCCCCTAAACCCAATAACTGGTTGGGCCACCCTTAGCAGCAACAACTGCAATCAGGCGTTTGTGATAACTGGCAATGAGTCTTTTACAGCGCTGTGGAGGAATTGTGGCCCACTCATCTTTGCAGAATTGTTGGAATTCAGCCACACTGGAGGGTGAACTGCCTTTTTAAGGTCATGCCACAGCATCTCAATTGGATTCAGGTCAGGACTTTGACTAGGCCACTCCAAAGTCTTCGTTTTGTTTTTTGTTGTGTCTGGATGTAGACTCGAAATGACGAGGCGAGGTGCACAACTGAACTTATGTTTATTAATTGTAACACACCACACTACAGCCGCCAGGCAGGGGTGATGGCGAAGAGACCTGCCCCTCCTACCTGCTGCTCTTCATAGGCACGGGTGGTGGCGGAAATGGAAGTGAGTGTCACCACACCATGCCTCACAAATAAGAGCACAAGAACTACATAAATAACTATATAACATTCTTCTTAAGCCATTCAGAGGTGGACTTACTGGTGTTTTGGATCATTGTCCTGCTGCAGAACCCAAGTTCGCTTCAGCTTGAGGTCACGAACAGATGGCTGGACATTCTCCTTCAGGTCTTTTTGTTAGACAGCAGAATTCATGGTTCCATTTACCACAGCAAGTCTTCCAAGTCCCGAACCAGCAAAAAATCCCCAGATCATCACACTACCATCACCATATTTTACTGTTCGTATGATGTTCCTTTCCTGAAATGCTGTGTTACTTTAATGCCAAATGTAATGGGACACACACCTTCCAAAAAGTTCAACTTTTGTCTTGTCAGTTCACAGAGTATTTTCCCAAGTCTTGGGAATCATCAAGATGTTTTCTGGCAAAAGTGAGATGAGCTTTTATGTTCTTTGTGCTCAGCAGTGGTTTTCGTCTTGTAACTCTGCCATGCAGGCCATTTTTGCCCAGTCTCTTTCTTACGGTAGAGTCATGAACACTGACCTTAACTTAGACAAGTGAGGCCTGCAGTTCTTTGGATGTTGTTGTGGGGTCTTTTGTGACCTCTTGGATGAGTTGTTGCTGCACTCTTGGGGTAATTTTGGTCGGCTGGCCACTCCTGGGAAGGTTCACCACTGTTCCATGTTTTCGCCATTTGCGGATAATGGCTCTCACTGTGGTTTGCTGGAGTCCCAAAGCTTTAGAAATGGCTTTATAACCTTTTCCAGACTGATAGATCTCAGTTACATTGTTTCTCATTTGTTCCTGAATTTCTTTGGATCGCAGCATGATGTCTAGCTTTTAAGGATCTTTTGGTCTACTTCACTTTGTCGGGCAGGTCCTATTTAAGTGATTTCTTTATTGAGAACAGGTGTAGCAGTAATCAGGTCTGGGTGTGGCTGGAGAAACTGAACTCAGCTTTCGAAAGATGTGATAAACCACAGTTAATTTATGTTTTAACGGGGGGGGGGGGGGCGGGGTCACTTTTTTCAGACAGGGCCATGTAGGTTTGGATTTTTTTTACCCTTAATAATAAACACCTTCATTTCAAAACTGCATTTTGTGTTTGCTTGTGTTATCGTTGTCTAATATTTAAATTGGTTTGATGATCTGAAACATTTAAGTGTGACAAACAAAAAAATGAGAAATCAGGAAGGAGGCAAACACTTTTTCACACCACTGTATTTTATAACTATTTTTATGGAAAAAAAAATCACATTTTTTTCAATAGCTTTGAGGTCATGTGACCAAGTCAGCCCTGAATAATGTTGTTACTTTAGGTGAACAGGGCACACCTCTTTTTATTTGGTTTTATTACTCCGTATCTTTTATAATATTATTTTAATGAAAAAAATACCTTTTTTTCCCAATAGCTTTCAGGTCATCCAACAAAGTCAGTCAAATCCATACCTGGATCACACTGTTACACACAAACCCACAGTTTTTATTTATCTTTATTTCCCTCTGTAGCTCTATTGAGCTCATCGTACAAGGATTGTTATATGCACAAAGGACATTTCCATTTTCCTTTTGTTGTCTTCTCAAATTTTTTGATGTGCATGGGCACCAGCGTTGGGAGTAATGCATTACAAAGTTACAAAGTAATGCATTACTGTAACACCACTACTTCTGCAGTAATCTGCTCTCTAATGAAATTACTGTTTAAAAATTCAGTAATGCGTTACAGTTACTGAAATCTGATCAGATGCGTAAGCCACACGACTAGGCAGGATTCTGAATTAGAGGCGTTCAGTCATAATCCCACAGATGGTAGCTTCGCACCAGTGGCTCCTCAGCCAAGCACGTACACCAAATGTCTGAACCTGCGGTTCCTCTCGTACTGAGCGGGATTACTATTGCAACAACACATCATCAGTTGGGTAAAACTAACCTGTCTCACGACAGTCTAATCCCAGCTCACGTTCCCTGTTAGTGGGTGAACAATCCAACGCTTGGTGAATTCTGCTTCACAATGATAGGAAGAGCCGACATCGGAGGATCAAAAAGCGATGTTGCTATGAACGCTTGGCCGCCACAAATACAAATACAGTGAATAATTTTATGCAAAAAACATAACGGGATCATACATTCATTTGGGTGTGAAAATGAGAGTTAAAAGCCAAACCATCTGCACCAAATCACAAGATCCCTTCAAGCGTGGAGGGAATTCTCATTTACAAACGAGCATAACAAACTGGATTTCAACAAAAACGGATGGTTTTAACGCCACACAGGCTCCTTCACAACATTCATTCAGATATCAGAGTCAGCGGCGTTCATGGTCGTTTGCAGTAAACCATGTGACATGGGGAAGTTATCTACAAACCTCAACAAAGCATTTGATCAGAATTTGATCAAAAAAATTGAACTCTCTCTTCAAAGTTCTTTTCAAATTTCCCTCAAGGTACTTGTCATCTATTGGTCTCATGCCAGTATTTAGCCTTAGATGGAGTTTCGTTACTCATTTTATTAATATGGTTAGACATTTTTAGCGCAAATAAATGAATTTACAAACTGACCCTACCATAGCTGAGGCAGCCGTCAGTCAACGTGACCTGTTGCAGAGAGCTAAGTCTTCACTACTGAGCGGAGGAAAAGATGAAGCTACTTTGTTTTTGTGGAAATCAATTATTTTTCCTTTGACACAGTTAAGGACAAAAGCATATTGGTGGGTTGGAAGCTAAATTGCCAGTTGAGACCTACTGTAATCCTTAAGAGTGCCTGAAAGCAGCAACAAAGCTCCGACAAAGCTAGTGTTAAGTAACAGCTAGTTTTGCTAACAACAGTGGATCTAGGCTATCTGAACAGCCATGGCTGGATGTAAAGTGGAAATCCTCTTGTCTCAACAGCCATGGCTGGATTTCAAGCACAGGTATGCATCTGGACAGTTTGTCACCCAGCAAGAATTAAACCTGATTGCCAGATAAGTCGTTACAGACTGAAGATGTGATATCAGCAGTAACTTTCCATCAGACAGCTGAGACTGTCATCCACTGAAGTTAAAGCACATTTTTCACTGTTTCATGTTTTTTTTATGTCTGTTCTTTTTGTCCTCTCTATCCCCTCACCCCCAGCCAGTCACAGCAGATGACTGCCCCTCCATGAGCCTGGTTCTGCTAGAGGTTTCTTCCTGTTAAATTTGAGTTTTTCCTCTCCACCGTCGCTAAGTGCTTGCTCACAGGGGATCGTCTGATTGCTGGGTCTTTCTGAAATTGTGGGGTTTTCTCTGCATTTTGTAGCACTATGAGATGACCTTTGTTGTGATGTGGCACTATATAAATAAAGCTGAATTGAATTGAATTACCTGCTACCTGGATAAAGATTATTCAAAAATGGATTTTGATCTCCAAAAGGAATTTGAGGAACTGGATCGTGTCTCTGTCACAGCAGACATTGGACTGTGGATACTGGACATTTTCTTTGGATCACCACACATCGGATTAAATCCATATCATAAAGGTAAGATAAACATGGACAGCTTTATGTAGTGTTGCCAATTCTCACTCCAAAATGAGGAAATTACTAGCAATATCATATTGATTTTCTTCAGATTTTTCCCACAATAAGAGCTCTCAAGGCAGGATAAAGCAGACTGAACATGTCCTCAAAGCTCTGTCTGAAACAGTCTGTTTTCAGCCTGACATTAATAAGCCTGTAATGTAAGTTTATAAGTTTATTTATTTACAAAAGGGACAGTGCATATTAATGAACATAAAACATATAAATATGCAACATACAAGATTATAGCTAAAGTAATTTCCATCTTGTGTCCACTGACCAGCCAATGCCAGCCACACAGAACAGATAACACAATACAACAACAATAAACAACACAACAATGATAATGCAAATGACACAATACAACAATAACAACAACAGCAGTAGGACAGCAATCCATTAATCCATTCAATGTAATCCATTAATTAAATTATCTTGCTATGTGTGCAAGATGATTTAAGTGTGCATTTAAAAGTAACATGAAAGCTACTTTTCCAAGTAGCTAGTTACTTTAATCATGCAGTAATTGGTCAAGTAACTCAGTTACTTTTGAAAAGAAGTAACTAGTAACTGTAATTAGTTACTGTTTTTTAGTAACTTGCCCAACATTGATGGACACATATGGAGCATGGGACCACCTGTCACAGTCATCACACTGGATCTGGATCTAAGCAAAATTATTTATTTTATTGTTTTACACTTTCACACTAAAACATTTGAAAGCTTGTTCAGTTGTTGCTCAATCATGCTTGGTATTGTGTATCTTTAGTCTGTTTTCATATCATAGTTCAACATGATTCAAACAGATTTTAAATTACTTCACCAGTTAATAATGGAAGTTGCTGATCCTGGATTTTTAAATGCGGCACATATTGCACAGCACGTATGCCCATCAAAGACTGAAATATGTATATAAAAATTTACTGACATTGTTTTTGGTAGATTTTTTTGATTTGTAAATTGAATTTACCAGAAGCTTCAAGGATTTGAAGAGCCAGATCTCTCCTCTCTTTCTTAATTTCCTTTCTGGACGTGTCAAAGGTCATACTCGGGGTATTTGGGAAAGCTTCCATCAATACTTTTGCAATCTAAACAACAATGACACAATTACTATGATTGCATATAATCAGTTACTTGCAACAGTCATGGGAAACAGACTGTATAATCCATACATGCCTTGTCACTATAGATGGTATGCACATGACGTCACAGAACAGAACACAAGGCAGTTACATAACACTGGGTTGACATAATGCACGGCTCAGGAGACACACACGCAGGCTCAGGGTAGATCTAATAGCTTTATTAGCAACAAGTGTGTATAAGTGTGTGTCTGCAAGATGTAAATGTGTTGGTGGTGGCGTCTGCGTCGGGCACGGAGGCAGGAGGCCGTACAGCCGGACAACCCTATGGGAGAAGCAAAAGGAGAAGGGTAACGGGCACCACACCAACACAGGAGATATGATAATGATGACTGACTTACTTGGAAATGGCAGGTGGCTGGCACAGCAAGGGTGAAGCCCGGAAGACAGCGACCTGGAGCGCCCGGTGCAGCAGCGAGGGAACGGTGACGGAGAGGAATGGTCCGCCGCCGGGAAATCCACCTGTGCACAGGGGAGCAGACTAGGAGAAGAAGGAGGTAAGAGATTCTTACTTGAATGCTTGCTTGGCGGTAGGGATTCCTTGCAGCAAGGGAAGCGAATGAAGACTGACGGCTTCAGGCCGAAGCCCAGGGCGAGGCGGCTTAAATCCCTTGCCGCTGACGAGGTGCAGGTGTGCGTGCAGCTGGCGCCGCTGATGGGCGGCGAGGCGTGACAGTACTCCCCCCTCTAGCAGCGCCTCCTGGCGATGGTTTCTCCGGGTGCGCTCGGTGGAACTCAGTAATGAGGGACGGGTCCAACACAAATGACGAGGGTACCCATTGCCGATGTTCAGGCCCATAACCCTCCCAGTCCACCAAGTACTGCAACCCGCGACCCCGGCGCCGGGAGTCCAGGATAGAAGAGACAGGCCAGGCCGGATGACCATCAATCATCTGGGGCGCGGGCTGCGCAGCAGGAGGAGGGCAAAGGGGATCGGAGACTGCCAGCTTCACCTTGGAAACGTGGAAGGTGGGATGGATGCGGAGGGAGGGGGGAATAGCTACACGCACAGCCACCGGGTTGATAATCCTGGTGATGGGGTATGGGCCCATGAAACGCTGTGCCAGCTTCCTCCTCTCACCCTTTAAAATGGCGTCCTGGGTTGACACATAGACACGCTGGCCCACCTGGTACGCTGGGGCAGGTCTTCTGTGCCGGTCCGCCGTGGATTTGTTGCGCTCTGCCGTGCGTAAAAGCGCATTGCGCGCCGACGCCCAGATGGAACGGCACTGCCTGAGGTGCGCCCGAACTGAGGGGACAGTTACCTCACTCTCCTGCGCTGGGAACAGAGGGGGGTCGTAGCCCAGGGACGCCTTAAAGGGAGACATCCCAGTGGCAGAAGAGCGGGTGGTGTTGTGGGCGTACTCAACCCAGGCGAGATGGTTACTCCAGGACGCAGGCTTGGACGCAGTGACGCAGCGGAGCGCAGCCTCCAGCTCCTGATTGGTCCGCTCACACTGCCCGTTGTTTTGGGGGTGATGGCCGGAGGAGAGGCTTACCTTGGCTCCCAGGGCGTTACAAAAGGACCTCCAAACCTCTGAGGAAAATTGGGGCCCCCGGTCCGAGACCACGTCCACCGGAATCCCGTGCAGCCTGACCACGTGTTGGATTAGGAGGTCCGCCATCTCCAGGGCAGATGGAAGACCTCGTAACGGGATGAAGTGCGCTGCTTTGGAGAAACGGTCTACGATGGTCAGGACAGTGTCGAAGGTGTTTGAGACTGGGAGTCCGGTGACGAAATCCAGGGTGATATGCGACCAGGGCCTGCCAGGGACGGGCAGAGGCTGGAGCAAACCCGCTGGAGGGGCATTACCTGATTTACTGGTGGCACATACAGGGCAGGCCCGGGCGTAGCGGGCAGCGTCCTTCCGCAGGCCCGGCCACCAGAAGGACCGTTGAAGAAGGTCGATCATCCGGGAGGAACCAGGGTGGCAGGTGAGCTTAGATGTGGCGCAGCCAGTGGATGACCTCCCCCCGGACCGTGGACGGCACAAAAAGCCTCCCCTCTGGTCCGCCGCCAGGGTCAGGTTTCGATTCCTGCGCCTTCCGGATCTTACTTTCAATGTCCCAAGTGACGGCTCCCACGATGCACGACCTGGGCAAGATGGTGTGGACCGCGTCCTCAGACGCCTCAGGGGCAAATTGCCTAGAGAGGGCGTCAGGCAGGCCGTTCTTGGAGCCAGGCCTGATGGTGATGTTAAAGCGGAACCTGGCAAAGAACAAAGACCAACGCGCCTGGCGGGCGTTCAGACGCTTGGCAGATCTTAAGTACTCCAAGTTCTTGTGGTCAGTCAGGACCACGAACGGCAAGTCCGCCCCCTCTAGCCAGTGACGCCACTCCTGCAGCGCGAGCTTGATGGCGAGGAGCTCTCTGTCCCCCACGTCGTAGTTCCGTTCCGCCGGGGACAAGCGCCGGGAGAAGAAGGCGCAGGGCCGTTTGACTCCGTCATCAGGTGACCGCTGAGATAGAACCGCCTCCACCCCCGTGTCCGAAGCGTCCACCTCCACGATGCATTGCAGCGAGGGATCGACTTGGCTGAGGACCCGGGAGGAGGAGAACTCCGCCTTCAGCACCCGGAAAGCAGCTGCGGCCTCTTCAGTCCACCGGAACGGGACCTTAGGGGACGTGAGGCGGGTCAGAGGGCCGACGACGGTACCAAAATTCGGGACGAAGCGGCGGTAGAAGTTTGCAAACCCAATAAATTGTTGCACCTGTTTCCTTGATGTAGGTGTGGGCCATTCCACCACCGCTTTCACCTTCACTGGGTCCGGAAGCACCTGGTCGTGGGACATGATGAACCCGAGGAAGGACGTGGTTTTAGCGTAGAATTCACACTTTTCTGCCTTCACATACAACCGGTTCTCCAGCAGCCTTTGGAGGACCCACCTCACATGGACCCGGTGCTCGTCCCTGGATTTGGAGAAGATGAGGATGTCATCCAGGTAGACGAACACAAACAGGCTGATGAAATCCCGGAGGACGTCATTTATAAGGCGCTGAAAGACGGCTGGAGCATTGGTCAACCCGAACGGCATCACCAGGTACTCGAAATGGCCATTCGGGGTACGGAAGGCTGTCTTCCACTCGTCTCCCTCCCGGATCCGGACGAGGTGGTATGCGCTGCGAAGATCCAGCTTGGTGAACCAAGTCGCCCCCTGGAGGGAGTGGAAGGCGGTGTCCATTAGTGGCAGGGTGTAGCGATCCTTCTCCGTGATATCATTCAGGGCGCGGTAGTCGATACAAGGACGGAGGGAACCGTCCTTCTTGCCCACGAAGAAGAATCCAGCGCCTAATGGTGATGACGAGGGATGGATAATTCCAGCACTCAGCGATTCCTTGAGGTAGAAATTCATAGCCTCCTTCTCCGGCGCGGACAGGCTGTAGAGTCGCCCAGAGGGTAAGGGTGCCCCCTGGTGGATGTTTATTGCACAGTCGTAGGGCCTGTGTGGAGGAAGAGACATCGCCTTGGACTTGCTGAATACCATACCCAGGTTGTGAAACTCTGATGGCACCAGGGAGAGATCCGGAGGCGCGGCGTCCTTGGGAGTTGGAGAAGAGGACGGGGAGCAGGCAGCGGATTGAAGGCAGGTGCTCATACAAAAGAAACTCCATGCCGATACCCTGGCGGACTTCCAATCCAGGACGGGGTTATGGAGGCGAAGCCAGGGGTACCCCAGGATGACGGGCGACACAGAGTTGGGGAGGACGTAGAAGGTGATTTCCTCCCGGTGGTTCCCAGAGATGATCACAGGGACAGGGACAGTCTAGTGTGTAACTCTCCCCAGGGAGACATGGGAGAGGTTGACCAGGGCGAGAGGAGATTTGAGGACTTGGCAACGGATGCCCAGTCAGGTTGCCAGGCTTTGTGAAATAAAGCTGCCCTCCGCGCCCGAATCCACCAGTGCGTGGGTGAGGTGCCCAGTGGGGTTGTGACAAAACCGGACGGGCAGCTTCAATTGGGAGAGGGGATTTAACCAATTGACGTCCGCGAGGCCCCCTACAGTGACTCGCGGACCTCCCTGTTTGGCTTCTGTGGACAAAGCTCCACCGTGTGTTGGCTGTCTCCGCAATACATGCAGAGACCCAACTCACGGCGGCGTTGTTTCTCCGCAGGAAGGAACTTTGTCCAGCCCGTCACCATCGGCTCCGACTCCTCGGAGTGCGATGGTGACGGCAACGCCAGGGGGCGAGCTTGGGACCGGCGCGACGAGGCACCACAAGGGCGAGAAGAAGACGACTTCCGCTCCGAGGTGCGCTCGCGCAACCTGTTATCCAGGCTGATGGCTAGGGACGTTAGCTCCGCTAAAGTCTCCGGGATGTCCCGTCCAGCCAGTTCGTCCCTCAGACCATCACTGAGACTGCGGAGGAAGATGCCGCAGAGAGAACGTTCTCCCCAGCCAACCTCCTCCGCCGCTACCCGGAAGTCGATCGCGTAATCAGCTGCCGACCGGCTTCCCTGCTGGAGGCTGAGAAGCCGATCGACCTGAACGCTCTCTGTACGAGAATGATCAAAGACTTCCAGGAACAGTCTCACGAATTGGCCATAGGTGAGGGTGGCGTAACTGGGCTTCGCCATTACGGCGTAAGCCCAAGTAAGTGCTCACCCCTCCAGGAGGTTCCCTATGTAGCCAATTCGGCTATGGTCTGAGGGAAAATCTCCGGGCACACGGTGGAACACGGACTCACATTGCATTATAAACCCCCGTGCTCCGCCGAGCTTACCGCTAAAGCGGGCGGGGGTCGGAATGGGTGTGAGCCGAACCAGTGCTGCCGGAGCAGACTGGACGGCCGCTGGAGCAGCAGGAGCTGCGCCGCCCTGACGAGCCGGGGGGAACGGCTGTTGGGGGTCCAAGCGGTCCAATCGGTTAGTGATGATGGATAATTGATTTAAAATCACCTGTTGCTGGTGGGCTATTAGGTCCACCCGAGCCTCGAGGGTGGAAAGTCGGCGTATGAGCCCGCCGTCTGCCGAGCCGCTCTGCTGAAGCCGTACTGACATAATGCACGGCTCAGGAGACACACACGCAGGCTCAGGGTAGATCTGATAGCTTTATTAGCAACAAGTGTGTATGAGTGTGTGTCTGCGAGATGTAAATGTGTTGGTGGTGGCGTCTGCGTCAGGCACGGAGGCAGGAGGCCGTACAGCCGGACAACCCTATGGGAGAAGCAAAGGGAGAAGGGTAACGGGCACCACACCAACACAGGAGATATGATAATGATGACTGGCTTACTTGGAAATGGCAGGTGGCTGGCACAGCAAGGGTGAAGCCCGGAAGACAGCGACCTGGAGTGCCCGGTGCAGCAGCGAGGGAACGGTGATGGAGAGGAATGGTCCGCCGCCGGGAAATCCACCTGTGCACAGGGGAGCAGACTAGGAGAAGAAGGAGGTAAGAGATTCTTACTTGAATGCTTGCTTGGCGGTAGGGATTCCTTGCAGCAAGGGAAGCGAATGAAGACTGACGGCTTCAGGCCGAAGCCCAGGGCGAGGTGGCTTAAATCCCTCGCCGCTGACGAGGTGCAGGCGTGCGTGCAGCTGGCGCCGCTGATGGGCGGCGAGGCGTGACATGGGTGGTACAAATGTGTGGCAGGATTAGTTTGTATGCAGTAAAACAAAAAAAACACAACAATAAATCTTCACACAACATCCCCCCCCTTTACAAGGTCCAAAACCACACACTCAAATCGAACCCACCCTAATTTAGAACCTCAATCACACACTAAACTAAAAGCAAAGCTAAGGCCTAACACACACTCACCAAAAAAAACTAAAATAGGACCAGTGGGTGGACTACCACACAGCCCGCACAGCGCAGTGGGTTATTCTGCCACTGATGACATGAAAAGTTTTTTATTGAACAACTTACAAAACTGTGGTGGTACAAACTGTCAGCCCCTGTGCCTATCACAGGGGCTGAGGTTGCCAAGGTGGTTAAAAATCTCCTTGGTGGCCGGGCCCCGGGGGTGGACGAGATTCGCCCTGAGTACCTCAAGGCCCTGGATGTTGTTGGGCTGTCATGGTTGACACGCCTCTGCAATATTGCGTGGAGGTTGGGGCAGTGCCTTTGGCATGGCAAACCAGGGTGGTGATTTCTCTCTTCAAAAAAGGGGACCGGAGGGTGTGTTCCATCTTTAGAGGGATCACACTCCTCAACCTCCCTGGGAAGGTCTATGCCAAGGTACTGGAGAGGAGAGTCCGGCCGTTGGTCGAACCTTGGATTCAGGAGGAGCAATGTGGTTTTCGTCCTGGCCATGGCACATCGGACCAGCTCTTTACCCTCTCGAGAATTCTTGAGGGTTCGTGGGAGTTTGCCCAACCAGTTTACATGTGTTTTGTGGACTTGGAGAAGGCATTTGACCGCGTCCCTCGTGGTTTTTTTATGGGGGGTGCTTCAGGAGTATGGGGTATCGGGCTTGTTGTTATGAGCTATTCGGTCTCTGTACGACCATTGTGAGAGTTTGGTTGGTATTGCCAACACTCGGTCGGACTCATTCCCAGTGAGATTTGGACTCCGCCAGGGCTGCCCTTTGTCACTGATCCTGTTCATAATTTTTATGGACAGGATTTCTAGGCGCAGCCAGGGAATGGAGGGTGTCATGCTTGGTGACCACAGGATCTCATCTCTGTTGTTTGCAAATGATGTTGTCCTGTTGGCTTCATCCAGCAATGACCTACAGCTCTGGCTGGGACGGTTTGCCGCTGAGCGTGAAGCGGCTGGGATGAGAATCAGCACCTCCAAGTCCGAGTCCATGGTCCTCAGCCGGAAAAAGGTGGACTGTCCTCTTTGGGTTGGGGACAGGCTCCTACCCCAAGTGGAGGAGTTTAAGTATCTTGAGGTCTTGCTCACGAGTGAGGGGAGAATGGAGCGAGAGATTAACAGACGGATTGGAGCAGCATCTGCAGTGATGTGGACGTTGTACCGGTCTGTTGTGGTGAAGAGGGAGCTGAGTTCTAAGGCAAAGCTGTCGATTTACCAGTCAATCTACGTTCCTACTCTCACCTATGGTCACGAGCTTTGGGTAATGACTGAAAGAACAAGATCGCGGATACAAGCGGCTGAAATGAGCTTTCTCCGTAGGATTGCTGGACTCACCCTCAGAGATAGGGTGAGGAGCTCAGTCATCCGGGAGAGGCTCAGAGTAGAACCGCTGCTCCTCCACATTGAAAGAAGTCAGTTGAGGTGGTATGGGCATCTGATTAGGACGCCTCCTGGATGCCTCCCACTTGAGGTGTTTCAGGCACGTCCCATTGGGAGGAGACCCCAGGGCAGACCCTGGACTCGGTGGAGAGACTATGTCTCCTAGTTGGTTTGGGAATGCCTTGGTATCCTCTCTGAAGAGCTGGAGCAGGTGGCTGGGGAGAGGGAAGTCTGGGCTTCTCTGCTTGAACTGCTGCCTCTGTGACCCGGACCTCCGGAAAAGTGGTAGAAGATGGATGGATGGATGGAACTTACAAAACTGCCTTGCTCCTAAACTAAACAGCAAACCAAGACCAGAACTATAAACATATAGAGTCTGTCAGCACAGTCATTCAGGAAAATGGTGGGACAGGCGGGGGGGGGGGGGGGTGCTGGGCAGCCCTGCTGCAGGCATGCCCCTGAAGGCAATAGGTCCCCGGAGCAAGGGCTGATCTTCAGAACGCTGGAGTCCGGATCCCAAACCATCTTCATTGACTCCAGTCCAGCCTCGCCACCTGGAGCGTCCTCCTGGACATGCCGCAGCTGGTTAGCATGCCTCATAGAGCTGTCAGATAACTGGAAGCACGCCACACCCAACTTCGCCACTGTCCTCAGGCGTGCCCAGTGTTTCACCAGCTGTCGTCTGGCCCAACTTCACCGTGGTCATTTGTCACCCCGAACCCGGTCCATAACCCAAAGTGGGACCTTACTTGGCCTGACGTGCTGCTGAGCTCCATGCTCGTCAGTTGTGTTCCGCCCTCTTCTAAGAACGTTGCAGTGGTCACCGTCATAGCAGCAGACCCCTCACCCAACTGCGGACGAGTACTGAAGGCATCCGGTGCTAGCATGGAGCCGCTCGTCAGCACGGGTGTCCTGCTGTCACGCTCAGCCCCCAACTACCTCCTGCCGAGTGCAGACACTGAAACTTTCCCGTACCGACACTGAGTGAGAATTGGCCGACTTGAAAGCGAAGGTGTCCGTTAGCTCTTCGTCCCAAATCACGTCCTCTTTGATCACCAGAGCCCGTGAGCCCCAGTGACCACAACCAGACCATTCGTTCCCAGGGCTGTTCTTGATGGTACACCCTGGCATAATGATTCAAGCGTCCACATCTGCTGTATCGTTTCCCTCTTGCCGGGCACTATCTTGCTTTATGGAGGTGCGTCGCAGACCCACAACACCTGCAAACGGGGTTTCCCAGGGCAGACCTTTGGCTGGCAGCATTGGTTTCATAATCATCATCCAAGCTATCCTCGCGATCAGGTTCCACAACATCAGCTGAGGTGGCCGGCTCTGGCGGTTTCTATGACTGGCGCCAGTTTAGCTCTGAAGCTAGCTTATCGGTGGTCTCCAACTGGAGTGCTAGCTCGACAACCCTAGCTAGCATCAAGTCATTAGGTGCTGTCAATAGCTTAGCATGCAGTCCAGCATTGCACGTATGCTCAGCCAATTGGTCTCTCATCATCTCGTCTTCCAGTGGCCCAGAACGGCACTCGCTAGCTAGCTGCCTCAAATCGGTGACATACTGGTGGATAGGCTCACTGACATGTTGGCACCTCTGGTGAAAGTGAATTCTCCGACTAGTCACGCTGTCTGGGGTGGTGAGATGATTAGCTAGTAGCTCCACGACGTCTTCATACGAGTCTGACACACCAAGTATCCATAGGACCCTCTGGCCCTCAATACCCAGGTTGTGAACAAGGAGCGCACGTGCCCTCACCTTACTGAGTTTCCCGAGGTCCGGATATATTTGAAAGGCCTCGAGCCAACGAGGCCATGGCACTGGTGGCTCGCCCGGGAGCTCAAGGAAGGGACGGAGTGGTGTGACTCACGCGTCCATACGTTAATCCTCAGTTGCCAAATGTTATGTCCACAAACCTGGTGGAATGAGGCCAACAGAGACGTACCACTGAACATGTGTTTAATAAGAATTTAGGAACATCGTACATGTACTGCACCCAGCAGAGTCATCCGGCCCAAGAGGAAGTCCTCATGGCGGCTGCCCCTTAATATAGGGCGGTATGATGACTGTAGCAGCCGGTACCAGTAGACAAACTTGTCTCAGCCCCCCACCCACAGTGGGACCAAATAGAACTTTGACTTTCCTTCTGCTCACCAACCCCCAACTCATTCTTCACAGCCATTCAAACAATGAGGAACAAAGGTTCACTGCGTTTCCCTCCTTTTAACACCAACAGACTTCCACAGGACAACTGGAAAGAAGTCACACAAACTGTATCATTGACTGTCAGAACTCTAATATTCAGGCATCTGGACTTCTAATATACCCTACATGTCTGCTTTTTCTAAAGATCTGTATGTCTTATGATGAAGTTATTTTAGTGAAGCTAGATGTTTAACCAAATAGAACTGCTCAGTTTAGACAAAGGCATCTCAAGACTCATTATAATATTAATGTGATGTGCTCACTGTTTTCTGTTCTCTCCTAGCTCAGTGAATTACACCTTCCCTAACTGCAGCAGACATGAAGGACATGAAAACATTCTTCACAGGTTTGAGAGAAATCTACGGCCCTAAACCAAGAGGATTGATCCAACTAAAGGCTATGGATGGTGAAACGGTTTTGCAGGAGAAAGACAAGATCCTGGACAGATTTGCAGACCACTTTGACCAACTACTAAACAACCCTGGAGATCTCGCAGAAGAGGCTAAAGAAGCTCTAGTGCAGCGACCAGTTGCATCAAGTCTGGATGAACCACCAAATCTTGAACTAATGGCAGCTATCAGGATAGCACAGGATGGTAAAGCTCCAGGAAGGGATGGAATTCCAGCAGAAGTGTGGAAATTTGGTGGTGTTCAGCTGACCAACTGCCTGCACAAGCTCATCCAAGAGATATGGGATGCACAGAAAGTACCTCAAGACTGGAAGGATGCAAGTATTGTGCCTTTGTTCAAGAAAGGTGACAAGAAAGATTGTGGAAGCCAAGGTATATCACTGCTAGTCACTGTTGGTCAGATTCTCTCACGTGTACTACTGAACAGACTCAACAAACACATCTCGCAGAATGTACTACCAGAAACCCAGTGCGGCTTTAGAAGTGGAAGAAGCACAATGGACATGATTTTCTGATGAAACAGGTTCAAGAAAAGTGTATCGAACAGAACATGCTGCTTTATGTAGTCTTCACTGACTTCAGGAAAGCCTTCGATACTGTATCGCGACAAGGACTTTGGCAGGTACTCAAGAAATATAGCTGTACAGAGAAGTTTGTCAACCTGATTGAGGCATGCCATACAGGTATGCAAGCAAATGTGGCAATGAGTGGTTCAGTGTCTAAAGACTTTTCAGTAAGTAATAGGGTGAAACAAGGGTGTGTGTCAATCTCATCTCCTCTCCTCTCATGACTCACAGCTGATGCCACCTTTTCACCCTGACAGGTATCCCCTGTCTCTCTACGGTTTGTGTGGTCGCTAAATTGTCCTGACAAGCTTCCCTTGTCTTCTGGCATTTTTTCCCCATGCCTTAGTCTGCTGGCTATTCTGGACAAGTGACTCTCATTCCAGCCATTCCTGTTATTTTTGTGTTTTGTGCTGTGGACTCCATATTTATCAATTTTTCCAAGTGTTGAACTTTTGTTATTTTGTGCACTTGGTGTCTGGAGTTATTGTAGACATTGCAGTACTTTTTGTTTCTCATGCACAGTGTGCCTTTGTGTTATTATTAAATATGCAACTCACAGTTCCTGCATGTGGCGTCATTAATCAGCGCTTGACAGGGCAGTTCATGACAATTATACAATTTATTCGAGAGTCACTTCACTAACCTGAGGTGCTGAAAATCTCACGGTCTCTTTGCTGTAGATATGAAGATATATTATAAAGCTCTGAATGGTTTAGGGCTGTAATTACATTTCAGATCTGCTAGTCCATTATGAACCACCCAGAGCCCTCAGATCATCAGGGTCAGGCCTACTATCTGTGCCCAGAGTTAGAACCAAACATGGTGAGGCAGCATTTAGTTTTTATGCCCCTCACATATTGAACAAACTCCCAGAAAGCATCAGGGCTGCTGAAACTCTCAGCTGCTTTAAATCCAGGTTAAAAACTCTCCTATTTGTAGCAGCCTTTCAGTAGAACAATTGTTAATCTCCTACAATGCACTGTATTGTTGTTATTTCTGTCGCATTCTATTTTAGCCTGCATTTCTTTTTCTTTAATTTACTTTTGAGTTTGCTTTTAAATTCTTATGTATTCCTTTTGCAACTTGCTCTGATGCTTTACTGTTTTTATGTAAAGCACTCTGAATTGTCTTGTACACGAAATGTGCTATACAAATAAACTTGCTTTGCCTTGCCTTGTAGTAAGACCACACTCCTCTGCAGCCTCCTCTCCCCTCACCTGTGCTGTTTGGCTCATTTTTCTTTGGGAAAATCACCTCTTCTATCAATTTCTGCCTTTTGTTAACCACCAAAATGTAAACACACCTTCTGGAGTCCCGTGCCCTGCTGAATGCTGTCAGTCTGTCTTTCTGTCGGACCAATCATTACTGGCACCAAATTGTGAGGGATGCTCTGGTGTGTAGTTCAGTCAGGCAGATTTAGGGCTATTAAACATGGGGATAGTGCTAACAACATGCCTGCTGCAGATTATCAGATTATATTGATGTTAATTAATTTTACTTCCAACTAGAACACCGGCCCATCAGTGAAGCGGCCCACTGGGATATGGGCCACTCCGGTCCTGCACTCGCACTTCCAGTCATGCTACATACGGCAACAACGCTTGGACAAAAAGTAGCTCTGCGTATATGAATATGACGTAAATCTTTTGTTTTTATAGGACAGGGGTCCTCAAATGTTTTTGCCAGGGGCCCACATTTGTTTTTTCCAGTGGACCAGAGGTCCGGAGCAGTGAAAGCATGCTGCATGGACAGATATTTCTTTTTTATGTTGGGATGGCAATGAACAGAATATTTTCTCCAGAGTAAATATTGAGGGGACACTAAGTATTATTGTTGCCAGTCACAAATTTTGAGAAAGAATGTACAAATTGTCACAGACCAAGCCTGTGTTTCCTGTAGACTCGGTTCTGACCATTCTTGGTGGCTCAGGCATTGGGGTTATTATTTTTTTGATTTTTTTTGATTTTGTGTACTTTATTGATCCCCAGAGGGGAAATTGAGGGGATCCACCACCTGGAAGGATGAAGCAGCCACGGTACGGCACTATCCCTTAACCATTCACACACACATTCACACCTGGGGGCACTTTAGAGTCTCCAATTAACCTAACCTGCATGTTTTTGGCCTGTGGGAGGAAACCGGAGAAATCCCGGAGTAAACCCATGCAGATACGGGGAGAACATGCAAACTCCACACAGATCACTGTTGGTCAGGGGCTGGGATCGAACCAGGGATCCCATGGCCAAGGGTGAGTTGCTGTGCTGGTGCAGTGCTAACCACTGCGCCATGGCACCGCCCATTTTTTTTTTAATCATTATTTTTTTTTTATGTGTTGCTATCTTTTGATTTCTCGTTGTTTGCATGTCTGTGTACTGTTTCTTTTCCATGCCTGTAGCCGCCGCTCTGGCCGGTCCGGCCATGCCCCCTCTCTCTCTGACAGTCAGCTGTTTGCCCCAGTAATTATCTGTCCCGTGCCTTGCCCAGGTGTTTCCAATCTGTCACGCCAATGGTGTTTGTACTTAGGCAGCGCTTTGCCAGTCAAACACCGCTGGACCATTGTACGTGTGACAGTCACGTCTATGAAGGATTGTTTGTGTGTGTGTGCTCACTGGCAGACTTGGATGACTCGGACTGTTCCTGCACGGTGAGTAAGAGCTGTCTGCATTTCTGTTTGCAGTTGTGCTGCTACGCTTGTCTGTAGCGTTTCCCCTTTGCAGCACAACTGCTATGCTTAGGCACTGTTGCCCAGCTTCTTCTCCCGTGCCAGTCGAGCGTCCTGGAGGAGTCTAAGTTTCACCCGAGCTGTCTATGTTATTTTGGGTCTGTCTATTTGTGTATCAATAAATGTGTGTTTGGTGTAACCCTGCGCTTAAGTCCATCCTTCCTTCTCCTCCTCCGTGCATTGTGGAAAAGCACACAGTGAAGTTTATGACACAAATGTACAATTATGGGGAAAACGCTGCAAATTTACAAGAAAAAAGCCATAAATTGTGAGAAAGAAAATTGCAAATTTAAAAGAAACAATTGCACATTTACAAAAGTTAAGTTTAATAGAAAAAAAGTTGCAAATTTAGTGAGAAAAAATATGTAAATTTACATGAAAAAACTCACATTATAAAAAGGTTACACATTTAGAAGAAAAAAATACAGATTTAAGGGCAAAAACAGCAGATTTATAAGGGAAAAGTGGCAAATTTTCAACAAAAATAAATGTAATAAATTAATGAGAAAAAGTTACACATTTACGAGAAAAGCTACAAATTTTAAAGAATAAAAATTGTAGTATTCCCTGAACAAAATGTAGAAGAGAACTGAAGAAGGGCATCCAGAAGGTGAAGCGAAGGTACAAACAGCGCATTGAGGAGCACTTTGATAACAACAACCCATGCAATATGTGGAGAGGCATCAGGACTATAACTGACTACAGAAAACGTAACCAGCAGGTCAGCTCTGACCCCAACCTGCCCGACACCCTGAACAGCTTCTCCACATGCTTCTCCACATTGAGCTGCAGGGAGACTGTACAGCTGCCCCAGCTGGAGGAGCAGCACCAGCCTCTGGTCTTGCAGCTTCACCAAGTGACCTCCACTCTGAGGAAGATCAACACCAGTAAAGCAGCAGGACCAGACAAGGTATCAGGCCAGGTTCAGGTTCAGGTTCAGATTCCTTTATTTGTACCCGTGGGCAGATTTGTTTTGCAGTCAGGTGACATCCATATTTACAAGCCACAATTACATTCAACATAGACACAAACACAGGCACACATGAAGCTGACTATAAACATGATAAAAATACTCAAGGCTCCATCAATCAGGGTATAAAGACAAAGAGATGAGAGAAAAAAACAAGGAGATAAGAGAGAAGGGTCATATTAAAAAGTTAAAGACTAGTCAAAGAGGTTAAAAACTCAAAAGTCTAAAATCCAATAAAAGATTTAGAACCCAAATAAAAAACCTACAAAAATAAGTAAATATAAAATGAAATTAATAAATTGGTAACTAAATTATGTGCAATATATTTTTACAACTTGTTCAACTCTTTAACAGCAGCAGGGACAAAGCTGTTTTTGTAGCGCTGGGTTTTACTTTTTGGGACAGCAAACCTCCGTCTGGAGGGAAGAAGCTGAAAGTTGCAGTGCAAAGGGTGGGAGTCATCATTTAAAATGGAGGTAGCCTCCTCTGTACTTGTCTGGTGTACAGGGATGTCAGGCTCAGCTGTGACTCACCAAGCAAATGACTGGACCATCTAGCTACCTGATCCAAGGATTTCCTCTGTTTCAGTTTTATCTGACCAAACCATGACACTAAAGAAAAGGATAAAACAGATTCAATAAAAGCCTGATAAAACATTGTCATTATGGTTCGGTCAATTTGGAAGCGTGCAAGTTTCCTTAAACAATACAAATGTTGCTGACCCTTTTTGCACACCTTTTCACAGTTCAAAGTTTAAATTACTATCAATAATCGTCCCAAGATATTTGTAGGATTGCACATATTCAGTGGTCTGGCCTTTTAGTACAGTGACTTCGTGCCTGGGAGTTTTCCTCCTAAAGTTAATAATCATATCTTTAGTTTTTGTCGTATACAGCTGCAGGTAGGAATCCTCACACCAGTGAACAAAATCATCAACTACTGGGCCGTGGCCACTCTCACCATCCTGGAGGAGACTGACAATAACTGAATCATCAGCATACTTTATAATGTGTCTGTTGTCATGTCTGCTCCGACACATGTTTGTGTACAGGATGAAGAGTAGTGGTGACAACACACACCCCTGAGGAGAGCCAGCAGAAGAACACTTTTAGTCAGACAATGTACCATTGACCCTTACTCTCTGTGTCCTGTTGGTTAAAAAATCCAGAATCCAACCAACCAGATTATTACTCAAATCAAATTGTTGCAGGAGCCTTTCAACTAAAATATGAGGTTGGATTGTATTAGAGGCGGAAGAAAAGTCCACAAAAAGCCTGGCGTGTGTCCCATTAAAATCCAGATGTTCAAAAAGCATGTTAAACAGAGTGACAGTGGCATCCTTCACTCCTCTGTGAGGCCTATAGGCAAACTGCAGAGGATCCAATGCATGCTCAGTCTGCTTTAGGACCTCAAATCTGACCAGTTTTTCAAAAATTTTCATTAAAATTGAAGTCAAAGCAACTGGTCTAAAATCATTTACCGTTTTAGGACAGCTGGATTTTGGAACGGGAACAACCACGGCTTCTTTCCAGATCTTAGGCACATGTTGTGTCTGTAAGGACTTATTGAAAATGTAGTGAAATACAGGACTCAGTTCATGTGCACAGGACCTTACCAAGCGCCCACATATATTATCAGGGCCCTGACTTTTGTTCACTTTTACAGCACAGAACACCCTTTTTAATATCCTGCACCTCAATATTAAAGTGCTGATTGTCTTTGAGTTTCTGTTTCAAATCTTGGGTTTCTGTGCTAAAATCAAAGGAGTCAAAACGACCATAAAAACAATTAAGAGCATTAGCCAGCTCTGCGTCTGAATTAAAACCATCTAAAAACACACGATTATTGTGCTCTGTGCTCTGAAGGCCTGCAATAGTTTTCATACTGGCCCAGGCTGAACCAAGTTTCTTTGTTGCCATCTTGCTTTCCAATTCTGATTTATAATTCTGTTTTGCTCTTAAAATTTCAGCCTTCAGCTCTTTTGTGGCAACCTGTAGCTCCGAAACATCCCCCTGTTTAAAGGCAAGTGCTTTCCTCTGTAAGCAGGATTTAACTGATTTTGTAACCCATGGCTTGTTGTTGGGATATATTTTGACACGTTTACGTGGAACGATCATGTATCTACAGAAAGCCATGTATGAGCATGTGACGTCCACCAAAGAGTCCAAATCTTCTCCGCAGGCCAGTGTGAACACCTCCCAGTCCGTACAGTTAAAGCATTCCTGGAGGCAGTGCACTGAATCCTCTGTCCACACGTCTCTGTCTCTGGCCAAACACTGAAGGTATGTGCTGATCAACTGGCAGGAGTTTTTCTGGACATCTTAACCAGTTCCTGCAGCTGGCTATGATTCCTGTTTGCCGCAAGTCCTCAAGCACTGTGCCCCTGCTTAAAAAGGCTGCTGTCACCTGCCTCAATGATTACCAGCCTGTCACTTTAATCCCAGTAGTCATGGAGTGTTTTGGGAGGATCCTCCTGAAACACATCAAGGACACCATCCCTGCTGACCTAGACAGCCTCCAGTTCGCCTACAGAGGGAACAGATCTACAGAGGATGCAGTCTCCATAGCACTTGACACAGCCCTGATCCACCTGCAGCATCCTAACACTTATGTTAGGATGCTATTTGTCGACTTCAGCTCAGCATTCAATACTGTCATCCCGGACAAGTTAGCACTGAAGCTCCACAACCTGGGTCTGTCCACATCGCTGTGTTCCTGGATTAGAGACTTTCTCACCAGCAATGCCTCAGGTGATGAGAATAGGAAACTGCACATTGTCCACCCTGGATCTGAACACAGATCCAGGGTGGACAACATATATAAAAATGTTTAAATGTTCAGTGGTGGCCGGAGGTTGGCAGGGATTGGCAGCCACGTTTCCGTCAGCCTGCCCCAGGGCAGCTGTGGCTACAGTAGTAGCTTGCCACTACCATTGTCTGTCTGGAGTGAATGAATAATGTATCTACTTGTAAAAAAAAAAAGCGTCTTTGAGTGTCTATGATAAAGCGCTATATAAATCTGATGCATTATTATTATTATTATTATTATTATTACAGACACGCCACAGGGGTGTGTGCTAAGGCCTGCCCTCTTCACTCTCTTCACTCAGGACTGTTCTACCATCCACCCCACTAACACGGGCATAAAGTTTGTGGACGACACCACCATGGTAGGTCTCCTATCAGACAATGATGAGACCTGGTACAGAGAGGAGATCCACCACCCAACTCAGTGGTGCTCAGCCAACAACCTTGTCCTGAACACCAGTAAGACCAAGGAGGTCATTGTGGACCACAGGAGGTCCAGGAAAACAGAACATGCTCCCCTCCTCATAGACGGGGAGACAGTCGAGCATATGGACAACATCAGGTTCCTGGGCCTACACATCACATCTGATCTCTCTTGGTCTCTGAACACAACTCAATGAAGGCTCTTCTTCCTCAGGAAACTGTAACGGGTTGGACTCTCATTTCAGCTGCTTGCCAACTTCTACAGAGACACAATAGAGAGCCTCCTCTGTCTCAGCGCAACAGTGTGGTATACAGTGGGGCAAAAAAGTGTTTGGTCAGCCACCAGTTGTGCAAGTTCTCCCACTTAAAAGATGAGAGAGGTCTCCAATTTTCATCATAGGTGTACCTCAACTATGAGAGACAAAATGAGAAAAAAAATCCAGAAAATCACATTGAAGGATTTTTAATGAATTAATTGGTAAATTCCTTAGTAAAATAAATATTTGGTCACCTACAAACAAGCAAGATTTCTGGCTCTCACAGACCTGTAACTTCTTCTTTAAGAGGCTCCTCTGTCCTCCACTCGTTACCTGTATTAATGGCACCTGTTTGAACTCGTTATCAGTATAAAAGACACCTGTCCACAACCTCAGTTAGACTCCAAACTCCACTATGGCCAAGACCAAAAAGCTGTCGAAGGACACCAGAAACAAAATTGTAGACCTGCACCAGGCTGGGAAGACTGAATCTGCAATAGGTAAGCAGCTTGGTGTGAAGAAATCAACTGTGGGAGCAATTATTAGAAAATGGAAGACATACAAGACCACTGATAATCTCCCTCGATCTGGGGCTCCACGCAAGATCTCACCCCGTGGGGTCAAAATTATCACGAGAACGGTGAGCAAAAATCCCAGAGCCACACAGGGGAACCTAGTGAATGACCTGCAGAGAGCTGGGACCAAAGTAACAAAGGCTATCATCAGTAACACACTACGCCTACAGGGACTCAAATCCTGCAGTGCCAGACGTGTCCCCCTGCTTAAGCCAGTACATGTCCAGGCCCGTCTGAAGTTTGCTAGAGAGCATTTGGATGATCCAGAAGAGGACTGGCAGAATGTCATATGGTCAGATGAAACCAAAATAGAACTTTTTGGTAAAAACTCAACTTGTCGTGTTTGGAGGAGAAAGAACACCATACCTATTGTGAAGCATGGGAGTGGAAACATCATACTTTGGGGCTGTTTTTCTGCAAAGGGGCCAGGACGACTGATCTGTGTAAAGGAAAGAATGAATGGGGCCATGTATCGTGAGATTTTGAGTGAAAACCTCTTTCCACCAGCAAGGGCATTGAAGATGAAACGTGGCTGGATCTTTCAGCATGACAATGATCCCAAACACACCACCCGGGCAATGAAGGAGTGGCTTCGTAAGAAGCATTTCAAGGTCCTGGAATGGCCTAGCCAGTCTCCAGATCTCAACCCCATAGAAAATCTTTGGAGGGAGTTGAAAGTCTGTGTTGCCCAGCGACAGCCCCAAAACATCACTGCTCTAGAGGAGATCTGCATGGAGGAATGGGCCAAAATACCAGCAACAGTGTGTGAAAACCTTGTGAAAACTTACAGAAAACGTTTGACCTCTGTCATTGCCAACAAAGGGTATATAACAAAGTATTGAGATGAACTTTTGTTATTGACCCAATACTTATTTTACCGAGGAATTTACCAATTAATTCATTAAAAACCCTTCAGTGTGATTTTCTGGATTTTTTTTTTCTTATTTTGTCTCTCATAGTTGAGGTATACCTATGATGAAAATTGGAGACCTCTCTCATCTTTTAAGTGGGAGAACTTGCACAATTGGTGGCTGACTAAATACTTTTTTACCCCACTGTAGCAACTGCACGGCACAGTACAGAAAAAACTTGGCCCAGTGTGGTGAGAACAGCACAGGGGATTGTAGGCTGCCCTCTCCCAGATCTGGACTCAGTATACGCTGGCTGGATCCAGAAGAGGGCCAGATGTATCGCAGCAGACCCCACCCACCCAAGCAACAGACTGTTTGTACCACTTCCTTCTGGAAGATGGTAAGAGAACATTAAAACAACCACCACCAGACTGAGAGACAGCTTCTTTCCCAGAGCTGTGAAAGCCATCTCCCCCATCTCCCTCCTGCAGACACACACGCACGCACAAGCCTGGCCTAGTTTTACAACATGTCTCTTTAGTGAGGGAGACTGAGCACCCTCCTTCTAATTCCTTCAGAGTATAGATTCTGTGCAGGTATCAGTCTTTCCACCTGATGAACACGACTCCTACTGATGGTTTTGGATGATGTCACCCAGGGTTTACTGCAGGACACTGATGACATCTGAAGTGGTATTATTAGTGGTGATTAATGTCAAAGTATGAATGTGTATAAATGTTTGGTGGTGGCTGGAGAGGCCGTTGGCGTGGGTTGGCAGCCACGTTTCCGTCAGCCTGCCCCAGGGCAGCTGTGGCTACAGTAGTAGCTTGACACTACCATTGTCTGTCTGGAGTGAATGAATAATGTTTCTATTTATAAAGCGTCTTTTAGTGTTGATGGTAAAGCACTATATAAATCTGATGCATTATTATTATTATGATTATTATGATTAAATTATTTAAGGCATGATGTGTGCAAAGGTCAAAGAGGATATCCTGGTCGAGCTCTGTGATGTCAAATTGACAGTTTAAGACACACTAGAGGATCAGTGTTGTTGATTGTCCTGGATTGATTGTCCTGGATGTGAAGGTCTGAGCTGTGTGTGCATCCACAGTCAAACGTTGTATCCACTACATTCTGGTGTGACACCCCAGCACATCTGCATGGAGCCGGTCTTTGCATCAGCACCACTGCACCCACTCCAGTTTTTGTACCTCTGGATCCAAAAGTCTGTAAACATGCAAGAAATTCCATCCATTCATCTTTTACCATTTTTCTGGGGTCCGGGTCGTGGATGCAGTAGTTCAAGCAGAGAAGTCCAGACCTTCCCCTCCACAGCCACCTCCTCCAGCCCTTCAGCGAGGGTCCCAGTGCAGCTAGGAGACATAGGTGAAAGAAGTGTTATGATTCACATTCAAAACTTCAAGATTACTTTCAAAACATTTGTGTACTCCAGTTTAGACCCTTTCACCACAACATTGTTTCGTTTGTGAGTAAACTTTGATAACTCATTTTGTGGAAAAAACAGGGTTTTTCCCCTAATAGTGTCAGAACATGGGTTGTGCCCACGTCCTCGCCTTAATTTATAGTTTGTATATTTTGTTGTGACCAGGACATGGGCTCAGCCCACGTCCTCGTTTTGAATTCAGGTCTATGAGATTCTTTGTGTTCTATTTTCTTTGGTGCTTTTGGTTCATATTCTTTGTCTTGTGTTATTGATTTTCCCTGCCTTGTCCTTAGCTCTTCATTGTTCTATGTGTTTAGTTTTCATTAGTGGCATGGCTTTGTTCCTGTTTATGTTGTAATCCCTGCCTTAGGCTTAGTTTAGTTCTTCATTGTCCCATTTATTAGTATTATTATTATCATGGTGATTTGTTATTCCTGTCTTGATTCTTTGTTCTGGTTTGGCATTTATTCTGACTTCTGTTTATTTCTGGTTTTCTTTGTGTGATCCTTGGTTTGTATTTTGTTAATTGTCCCTGGCTGTGTGTGATCGTCATAATTAGTCCTGTCTTATATAAGGAACGCCACTCCTTACCTGGGTGCGGCGTCCTCCAAAGTTCGGCGTGATTACAAACTCTCGTCATGTCTGTTTCTACCCTAGCTTGTCAATTCCTAGTTTGGTGGGTTTTTTTGCCTCAGCCTTATTTTGTCTGCCCGAGCGTCAGTGCTGTTTTTGAGTTCAATAAATCTTCGCAACAAGGTTTCTCGCACTTGGGTGCTGTATTCTGCCCCGGAAGGGCTCACCACCTTGACAGAAGTATGCCGCTCTATAAGGACCCAGCGGACTTTGGTTTGTTCTGCTATGGCCAGTTGGTGCCTTTAAATGGACGATCAGCTGTGGGCCGTGCAGAGACTGTGGAACTGGGTTACCGTGGCCTGCAGCTGCAGCGATCCAGAAGAGGAGTGCCACTTATGGACAGCAGCAGCCTGGGAGCTGGAGCACACCGTGCATCTGGGGGTGTTTCCTTAGGTGCAGGAGCTGCCCATCTACTGTGCCCCGTGGTCTGCCTCTCCGCCTGAGACTGGTGAGGATAGGCAGAGAGAGCATTGGCACTGCTCCTCCTGGCACTCCATCTCAGCTCTAGCTCCAACACCCATAGAGCCCCACCGGACGATCTCCGCAGCCACCCAGAGGGAGTTGTCTGGCATTTAAGCAGCAGCAGAGCGGGAAACAAGGCAAGTACTCTTTTCTCATTTTTTAACATCAATGAATGAGAGGTCTTGCCTTGTTCCTGGTGGGGGGCTCAGCAGCAGCTGCCGCCATCTGCTGCTGAGACCTCAATACCTGCCTCTGCTGTATTATCTGCTACCACTTCCACTCCCTGACTCTCACCTGCCGCTCCTCTCTCCCGAGCGCCACATCTGGGGTTCCTCCAGCTTCTGCGTCCATGCCTGAAGATTTTGCCCACGGCATGGAGCTGCGGGACATCATCAGGAGTCTGGGAGAATGCTACAAACTCTGCCTTCAGAGGGATGGGCGACAGGTTGATGCGTGGGAGGATGGCTCATCGGATTGTAGCATCCAAGCCCCATCCGAGGGAGGACATTCCTGCCTTCCTCACTGATTTTTTGCTCTCCAATGAGTTCTCATCCATGCCAGAGGTGGACGGGCTATCTGCTCCCAACTAACCAGAGACAGGGGTCTCCTTTTCGGCCGCTGCTCTCTACCTCTCCTCCACGCTGTCGGCACCAGCTCCGCCGGCCGCCATGCCTGCTGCTTCGCCAGCCACCATGTCTAGTTCTCTGCCTGTCATCATGCTTGCTGCCCTGCTGGGCTTCACTACTGTTGTTGGTAGTGACCCAGCTGATGGTTCTTCCTGACCATCCAAGGTGGCTGTGTCGCGGATGGATCCCCGAGCATCTGGGCTCGAGGTTCTCCAGCGTTTGCCGCCTGGGTTCGCCACTAATCAGTCTGCTTCATCTCAGTTTGCCGCTGGTCAGCCTGCATTGTGTGGTTTTGTTGTTGGACAGTCTGCTTTGTCTGATCTTGCCGCTGGCCAGCCTGCTTTGTCTGATCCTGAGTTCAGAGCACCTCAACCATCTGCTCCTGAGGTCAGCACACCTCAGCCGTCTGCTCCTGAGGTCAGCACACCTCAGCCGTCTGCTCCTGAGGTTAGTGCACCCCAGCTGTCTGCTCCTGAGGTCAGCGTGCCCCTGTTGTCTGTTCCAGACATCGGCGTGCCTTTGTCATCTGTTCCTGAAGTTGGTGCGCCTCTGTCGTCTGCTCCTGTGGTTGACGTGCCTCTGTCGTCTGCTCCTAGGATCGGCGCACCTCTGTCGTCTGCTCCTGAGGTTGGCGTGTCTCTGTCGTCTGTTCCTGAGGTTGGTGTGCCTCTGTCGTCTGCTCCTGTGGTTGACGTGCCTCTGTCGTCTGCTCCTAGGATCGGCGCACCTCTGTCGTCTGCTCCTGAGGTTGGCGTGTCTATGTCGTCTGTTCCTGAGGTTGGTGTGCCTCAGTTGCCTGACTCTGAGCTCGGAGCTCCTCAGCCACTGTTCCTCAAGCTCAGTGCTCCTGCATCATCTTGCACTCCGGTCTGGGGACCCATGAGCTTGGGTAGCTCCCTGACCCACCTTGTTCTCCAGTATGGTGGCCTCGGAATTCGGAGAAGCCACCTGACCTGCAACACTCTCTGGTCTGGTAGCCTAGGGAATTTGGAAGGCCATCCGACCTGCCTTGGTCTGGAGTCTTGGACTCTGTTTGGCTCCCACAAGTTGGGTTTTTTGTTTTGAACTTTGTGGGGGGGGGGTGATTTGTTTCGGCCCACCAGGCCTTGTTCCCCCACCACCCGTCCCAGGAAGGTGGTTTTTTGTTGTTATTTTGGGGACGTCTGGTATCTGCCCCTCAAGAATGGGGACGGTCAGAACATGGGTTGTGACCGGGACATGGGCTCAGCCCACATCTTTGTTTTGAGTTCTGGTCTATGAGATTCTCTATGGTCTATTTTCATTGGTATTTCTGGTTCATAGTCTCTGTCTTGTGTTATTGATTTTCCCTGCCTCGTCCTTAGTCCTTGATTGTCTTATGTGTTTAGTTTTCATTAGTGTCGTGGTTCTTTTTTTTTTTTTTTTTTTTGTTACTTATTTGTACCCGTAGGTAGATTTGGTTTGCAGTCTGGTGACAAGCCACCGGCTGCCGGTCGCTGCGTGCGCGAGTGCCCTAAACCTACATGTTTTTGGTATGCGGGAGGAAACCGGAGAAATCCCGGAGTAAACCCACGCAACACGGGGAGAACATGCAAACTCCACACAGCTCACTGTTGGTCGGGGGCTGGGATCGAACCCACGATCTCATGATCCCCGCGATCCCCCGGCCGAGGGTAAAACTGTGCTGCCACAGTGCTAAACCACTGCGCCACCGTTCTATTCCTGTTTATGTTATTATTATCCCTGCTTTAGGCTTAGTTTAGTTCTTCGTTGTCCCGTTTATTGGAATTATTATTATCATGGTGATTTGTCATTCCTGTCTTGATCCTTAGTTCTAGTTTGGCATTTATTTTGACTTCTGTTTATTTCCAGTTTTCTTTATCTGATCCTTGGTTTGTATTTTGTTAATTGTCCCCGGCTGTGTGTGACTGTTGTAATTAGTCCTGTCTTATTTAAGGAACGCCGCTCCTTACCTGGGCGCGGCGTCCTCCACAGTTTGGCGTGATTACAGGCTTCTGTCATGTCTATTTCTGCCCTAGCTTGTCAATTCCTAGTTTGGTGTTTTTTGTCTACCCGAGCCTCTGTGCTGTTTTTGAGCTCAAGAAATCTTCGCAGCCAAGTTTCTTGCACTTGAGCCCTGTATTCTGCCCTGGAGTGGCTCACCACCTTGACAGATACTTTTGCTGCATTTTGATTGATTTGCAGTTTGCAGTGGAATTTAGGTTATACATGCAGTATGTTAACTGTCTTTTTTTAAAAATGAGAGGTTTCGTGCATCTAACTTTGCTCTGAAGTGATAATGCTGAGTAAAATGATCATTTTAAAAGTTCAAATTAAGTAAAAAAAACTACAAAAACTAAGCATGGACAGCACTGTTTACAAACTAAATGGTAATCCACTAATTTTGAGCATATTGTGTGATTGTCACAACGTGTGCCTGGGCTGGGCAGAAAGTAGGACCCAAACACAAGGCTTCAAGTTATTATTTTATTGAGCTGGCAACCAAAACACAGCTTGAGGGCTGAAAACAAAAGCTGAGGTATGGCAGCAAAACAAGGCAAGAATAAGGCAACACATAAGACAAGGCAGAAGCATGTGGTACACGCCAGGTTGATGAGAAGACAGTGTGCCGAACTAAGGAGTGGTGTTCTTTAAATAAGACAAGACTAATGAACAAGTTAATAAACAGATGGGGACAATCAGGAAATTAATAAGACAAAGACCAGACTATGCTAGGACGGAAATAACCAGCTCGGTGTGCAGTTTGGTGGTGCAATGGTTAGCACTGTGGCAGCACAGTAAGTGTCACGAGGGCCAGAGAACTGGATCCAAATGTAGTAACTGAAGTTCACAGTGATTTTGTTTAAAAGCTGACCAAACGGGCACAGCTCGAGAAAAACACAAAAATACACAACAGCTCGGGAGCTGTAACAAAAACTCATAACTGGCAGAATAAGGCAGGATTACAGGTAGACTCGAAGCATGTTGATCATGCATGTATGACGAAGGACATCCATAAGAAACACAGATTGACACTCATATATAGGCACAACTGTAATCAACACAACAACGAACAGTTGGGCAAACAGAGACAGCAGGGCATGGTTGCAGAAAACAGGATGGGCAGGGCTGCACAGAGAATCAATGGAGGATGCACGGCAGACATGAACAAAGGCTCAGAGGGCAGACAAGACCGTGGCACATAAAGATAATGGTAATAATAATAATAATAATAATAATAATTATTATTATTATTATTATTATTATAATAACCAGTTCATTCAAATGCGAGATGTGACCTTTTTCTGAATTGGAGGTCGGGCAACTTTAAGGCAAGATGGCGGCCTTCCTGTTGGGGGTGGGTATGGGCCACAATTATGTTTGTTGCATGTCCTGAGGTGATGCACACCTCACCCAGTCTCCATAGACCTTGTACATTTGGCCCCACCCACAAAAATTAGGGGTGGGGGGGCACATATGTTTTCCAGTTTATCGAATTTTTCGCCGGGTGTGAGGGGTCTGCCAAAAACAATCGCGTTTTGGTTAACGTTCAGAGGGTGAAAAATGCCATCATTTAGGCAGAAGCATAATAATAATAAACGGAGCAATTACAATAGGGCTTTCGCCGACTGAAGTTGTCAGTGGCTCAGGTCCTAATAATAATAATAATGAGGAACCCCAATGGAGAGCTGAATATATAAGACAGAATAATAATAAACCCAGGATAATGATAATAATCAAGGTGAAATACAGCAACTTAAAGTGAGGATGAGGGCTGGGACCCATGCCCTGAAAACAAGGAATATAAATTATAAATCAAAGTGAGGACATGGGACCCAGACCACATCCTGATAGCAAGAAGGTCACAGAATCGATTCCCCCCCAACCATCGTGGGTTCAATTCCACCTCCTGACCATCGGTGACCCTCCTATGTGGAGTTTGCATGTTCTCCCCGTGTCTGTGTGGGTGTACTCTGGGTACTCCGGTTTCCTCTCACAGACCAAAAACATGCAAGTTAGGTTAACTGGAGACTAAAGTGGCCCTAGGTGTGAATGTGTGTGTGAATGGTGAAGGGATTGGCAACACACCTTGGCTATCTCATCCATCCAGGTGGATGCCCTGAATTTCCTTCTGGGATTAATAAAGTATACAAAATAAAATAAAAAAAATGATGCTGTCAAAATAAAAGCCCAAATCAGAATTACAGATAATGACAGGAATAAACTACAAGATATGACTGTGATGATAATGATACTAATGATAAAGACAACGAACCAAGACTAAAGCAGGGATAATAATAATACAGCACAGAGACCAAGATAACAATAATGATAACAATAATGATAACAACCATAAAGAACTAAGGCTAGGATTATAACACAGAGAGAATAATACAAAACCATCTCAAAGCAAGGACGTGACCTGATCCCATGTTCCAGTTACAACAGAATACACAAACTATAAACTAAGGTGTGGACAGGGGCCCAGCCCATGTGCTGACAGTACCCCCCTCTTAAGGCACGGATACCAGACATCCCAAAAACAGCAACAGAAAATGATCCTCCCAGGGTGGGTGGTGGGGGCACAAGGCCAGGCAGGCCAAAACAATCCCCCCCCCCCACACAAAGTCCAAAACAAAAGACCCAACTCCAACTCGTGGGGGTGAAACAGAGTCCAAGACCCCAACAGTAAGTGGAGGATCAGGTGGCCTACCAAAGTCCAGAGGCCCCGAGATAAGAGAACATGGTGGGTCGGGTGGTCTCCAAGAGTCCCAGGACCACCGGACCAGAAAGCAAGGCAGGTCAGGGGGCCTACCCAAGTTCATGGGCCCCAAGACCAGAATAAAGGGTGGATCGGGAGGCCTACCTAAGTCCCTAGGTCACCAGATCTCAGAGCAAGGAGGGTCAGGGGGCCTACTTAAGTCCATGGGCTCCCAGACCAGAGCACAGGATAATGCAGGAGCAAGAAGCACGGGGGACAGTAACAGGGGAGCTCAAAGCTCATAACCAAATGACTGAGGCACGCTAACCACTGGAGCAGACGACAGATGTGCGCTGACCTCAGGAACAGACAGTTGGGGTGTGCTGACCTCAGGAACAGACAACAGGTGCATGCTAACCTCAAGGACAGGTGACGGGGTGCGCTGACCTCAAGAACTGATGACAGAGGTGGCTGGGATCCATTGACCTCAGGAACAATGACTAGGGTGCGTTGACATCAGGAGCAGATGACTGCAGGCTGGTTAGCGGCAAAACCAAACACTGCAGACCGATCAGTGGTGAACCCAGACAGTGTAGGCAGATCACCAATGAGCCCAGGTAAAACAGACCAATCAGTGGTGATTAAACAGGCTGGTCAGCAATGACATTAGAGGCACAGAGTGACGTGGAACTGGCACTGGAATTGCAGAGCATTGTGGGGCGGGCCCTGGAGATACAGAGCTGACGACAGGAGCAGATGGAACTCCAGATGTAAAAACCACTGCAACTGACCGATCACCAGGTTTGGAGGCCCCACCTGCTTGGAACAGTGACGTGTGGTGAGGTTTGTGGATGGTGAGGCACTGACTCTTTCAAAGTCAGATTTACAAATATATGAACTCAACAGCGTAAACTTGAATTTAATTTTAATTGAAAGTTTGCATGTTTTATGATCTGCTAATTGTACATTATAAAATCCAATTATATAAATAATTTATTAACAAAACAACTAAGGCATTTTACTGAATTGCCTCTTGATAGAATGTGCAGTGAATTTAAGTTCAGTTCTGCAACACATGTCTAGAGCTTTTATTGTGAAGGGAAGAAGCAGAACTAGTAATACTTGTCAGTTGTGTTTGTTTTGCAGAAAGGCAGTTAAAGTTTTGCTGACTAACTCCATGCCTCCATATTTTAATTTCATTCAACTCTCCTGAATATAAACAAAGTGCAAAGACCCTTGGCTACACAAATAAAATGTATTGTTATTTTACAGACAAATTTTGGGGGCCCGAAATTGATTATAGATTATTTCTTTCCAAGGAAGAATTAAAATTATAGTGGCTCAGACAGCGCATTTGCTGTGCACCCTGTAGCTCCACAGTTCAATACAAATTCAAGTACAAGAGGGGGCTGAAAAGTTCACGGGGGGCTGAAAAGTTCATAGGCTGACTAAGAAGGAGTTACAGTTTATCTTTGAGGATCAAGAAGACAGCTTCTATACTGCAGGGATCCAAGCATTACAACACAGATGGAAGAAGTGTTTGGACTGAAGGGGACACTATGTTGAAAAATAAACCACATTTGGTCAAATTTGACCACTGCACCATAGAATAGACTAGAATAGAATAACGTTATTGTCACTGCACGGTACACTAGCACAACAAAATTAAGGTGCATCTCACATGTCTAATCAATGACATTCACACTCAGATACTGTAAGGAATCCTACCTGGTCTACATGTCTGTCTCTCTCTCCCCCTCTGATTAGTGTTCTTCCTGCAACCCTGATGACACCTGTTTCGAATTTGGATCACCTTTTATAAGAGAGCCTCTCCCATTGGGAGCTACGCTGCTCATGTAGACTCTCAGCCATAACCATACCTTTGTCTTGCCTGCTCTGTATGAACTTTTGTCTTGCCTGCCGTGTTTAACCTGCTTGCTTTAGACCCTATTGCCTGCCTGACACCTTGGACCTCTGTCTGCCCTATTCTGCCTGCTGTGCTCTGACCCCTGCCTGACTGGATTTGGATTAGTCTTACGGATCGGAATTGGATTACCTGGATTGTGCACTTTCCCCCCTCACATTTCCCAAAGTAAGTCAACTTACCATCATGTGCCTTCATTGTTTCCTTCACCCCTTTCCCTCCATCCAGACCTGGCCAGCCTGCCTGTAGCATCCCCTTGGAACTCCTGTACTGCTTCCCTGTTTGGGTGTGCCCCTCCACTGTCTCCCACTCCTCAGCCGAAGAGGATAAGCCTTTCTGGTTCTGCAGCATTTCCCCAGTGGACCTGTAAGCATAAAATAAGATAAGATAAGATAAGATAAGCCTTTATTAGTCCCACAACGGGGACATTCCAGGATTGCAACAGCACAGGGATAGCAACACTCAGAGCAACAATCAGAAGGCAAGAAAAAAAAAGCAAGCAAGCAAGAGCAGCTAATATACATATGTACATATTACTATAAATATATATATATACACACAGACACACAGTGTAGAGCATTGTAGCTGGATGGGATAAATATATGAGTATATAAACACACAGTACGGAGCATTGCAGCTAGGTGGAAAAAATATGTAAATATATAAACACACAGTGCAGAGCATTGTTGCTAGATGGGATGAAACAGCACAACCGTCTACTTAGTTATCCTACATGGTATGATTATGTGCCCATACATATTCTCACCCTCCATAGCGACTGGTATTTTTCTAGTCGTATGCCGGAGGGGACCATTGTGTAAGTCTATTGCATCTTTTGCATTCAAAAAACTATTAGTTTGTTACGTCTTTTTGCTATCTCTGCGAGCAGCCCTGCTTAGGTTGTACAGTCTGACAGCCGTTGATAGGAAGGACCTGCGAAACCTCTCGGTTGTGCACCTGGGATGATGTAGTCTGCTGCTAAATGAGCTCCTCAGTGCATTCAGTATGTCCTGCATAGGGTGGAACTCGGACTCCAGCAGAGATGACAGTTTAGCCACCGTCCTTCTCTCTCCTATCTCCTCCACCGGATCAAGGCGCTGCCCCAGGACGGAGCTAGCTTTCTTGATCAGTTTGTTCAGTCTCTTCCTATCGGCTGCAGTAATGCCACTGCCCCAGCAGACCACTCCAAAAGTGATGGCTGATGCCACCACCGTGTCGTAGAATGTCTTCAGCAGCACACCTTGTACACCAAAAGACCTGAGTCTCCTCAGTAGGAACAGCCTGCGCTGTCCCTTCTTGTAGAGTGCATCAGTATTGTGTGACCAGTCTAGTTTATTGTTCAGATGAACACCCAGGTACTTGTAGGATGTCACCATCTCAATGTCTGTTCCCTGTATATTTACTTGTGCTGTGAGGGGTTGTGGGGGGTTGTGGCAGTCCACCACCAGCTCCTTAGTTTTCCTCGTGTTGATCTGGAAGCAGTTCCGATGGCACCAGTCCACGAAGTCCTGGATAAGCCCTCTGTACTCAGCTTCATCTCCATTGGAGATGAGGCCAACGATCGCAGAGTCATCAGGGAACTTCTGTAGATGGCAGTGTGTTGTGTTGTGTGAGAAGTCCGCAGTATAAAGAGTGAACAGGAAGGGAGCCAACACCGTTCCCTGGGGGGCCCCCATGCTACTGATGATCGTGTTGGACACACAGTCCCGGGTTCTCACAAACTGAGGCCGGTTCGTGAGGTAGTCCAGGATCCATGATAACAGGTGCTGGTCCACCCCTGCGCGCAGCAGCTTGTCCTTCAGGATCATCGGTTGGATGGTGTTGAAAGCACTGGAGAAGTCAAAGAACATGATCCTCACCACATTCCCGGGCTTCTCCAGGTGGGACAGAGAACGGTGAAGGAGGAAGATCACCGCATCCTCCACCCCAATGCCATGCTGGTAGGCGAACTGGAGTGGATCCATCGCTGGTTCCACCAGGGGGCGGAGGTGAGCAAGGAGCAGTCTCTCCAGGGTCTTCATCATGTGGGACGTCAAGGCCACCGGTCTGTAGCTGTTCAGGTCTTTGGGGTGGGAAGTTTTTGGTACAGGTACTACACAAGATGTTTTCCACAGCTGTGGTACCCTCCCCAGCTTCAGGCTCAGGTTGAAGATGTACGTCACAATCCCACACAGCTGGTCTGCACAGGACTTGAGGAGCTTTGCGCTGATGCCGTCCGATCCCGACGCCTTCCTCGCCTTGATCTTCCTCAGCTCCATCCTCACCTGGGTCCTGGTCAGGGTCAGGATGGGGGGCTGTGTGTTGGGAGTGGGGGGGTGTTGGTGGAGTGGGGAGTGGGCAGCAGGACTTGATGTCTTTAGAGGCAGCAGTGGTTGTTGTGCAGTCAGGGGGGAGGGCGGTTGGTCAAACCTATTGAAAAACAAATTCAGATTGTTCGCCCACTCCTTGCCCCCCGTGGCCTGGGGGGAGGTATTCTGGAGCCCAGAGATGGTTTTGAGGTTTCTCCAGACCCCGCTGATGTCGCTCTGTTGCAGCTTGTTCTCCATCTTCCTCCTGAAGCTGTCCTTGCCTTCTCTGATCTTTCTCCTCAGCTCCCTCTGTACGGACTTCAGCATCTCCCTGTTCCCCGACCTGAAGATCCTCTTCTTCTCTCTCAGAAGTGTTTTAATCTCAGGATTGATCCAGGGTTTGTTGTTTGAGCAACACCGTATGGTCTTGGTGGGAACGGATTTGTCCGCACAGAAGCTGAGGTAGTCCGTGAAGGTGTGAATGAGGCCATCGATGTCCTCACCATGTGGATCACAGAGCTGCTTCCAGGCGGTGGTTTCAAAACAGCCCTTTAGAGTGTCCATTGCCTCCTCAGACCATAACTTCACTGTGCGCATGGCCGGGGGTTGTCTGTGCTCTAGGGGTTTGTACACCGGCCGGAGATGAACCAAGTTGTGATCCGATCTCCCGAGTTGGGGGAGTTGTGATGAGGTGTACGCCTCCTTAGTGTTTGCGTAGAATAAGTCCAGTGTTTTATTGTCTCTAGTGTGGCATGTGACATACTGGGTAAACGTGGGTAGAATGGGAGATAGTGAAACATGGTTGAAATCGCCTGAGATAAGGAGAAGAGCATCTGGGTGTTCTGTCAGCAGCCTGCCAGTTACTGAGTGGATAACGTCATGCGCTGTCCCAGCGTTCGCCGCCGGATTTGCATAAACAACAATGCAGATCACGTGTGAGTGTTCTCTCGGAAGATATGTAGGCCGCATGCTAACAGCTAGCAACTCAGTGTCTTTGCTGCAGTGACGTTGTTTAACAGTGATATGTCCCGGTCTGCACCAGTTGTTGTTAACATACATTATCACTCCACCACCCCTTGCTTTGCCACTGTCTGGTGTTCAGTCTGCCCGTATCATGTGGAAACCCTCCAGCTCAATGTTAGCATCTGCTGCTAGTTCAGTTAGCCACGTCTCAGTAAACAAAAGGAGAGAGCGCTCCCGGTATGTGCTATCGTAACGGCAGATAGCTGCTAGCTCATCTACCTTTCCCAGTATAGAGCGTACATTCCCCATAATAACGGATGGGAAGGTGGGTCTGTACCTTATACTCCTTGTCCGCCGTCTAACACCAGCCCGACAACCACGTCGTTTTCGCCTTATTTCTCTCGGTACGTCGAGTTTTTTCGTCAGCACCGAGTGGCGATTAAGTGCAAGCAGCTGTTCCCTGCTGTACCGTCTCCTGCTGTAAACAGTGGCTCAGTCCGCCGGCTCGGGAGGCATTTTGGGGCGATCTGTGTGTCCGTGATGTATAAAGTGTGTAAAGAAAGAAAGAAAAAAACTCAGAATTGAGCCGCTGTTGCAAAAGGCAGCCGACTCGTGTGGCGCCGGAAGTTTTACACAGAATAATAATTTTTAAACAGAATAATTATTCCCTATCTATTCAACATACTCACCCCTGTTTTGCTCTCTCCCACAGGGTTGCCAGATCCTCACGGCAAATTATTACCGCTCCATTTATTGCACACCCTTGTAAATAAAGATAACTGTCACTTTACCTTCTGCTTAATCTGTGTTGCTTTTGGGTCTATGCTTGTAATTCTTAACATTATGCGACCAGCCTATACACCCAGCAACTAGGATGGAGATAATATCCCAGCTCAGCTTCCTTGAGCAGCGTTATGACCAAATTCTCCTGGAAAACCAGGACCAGGAACCAAGACACGGGTTCATGTTCCAGTGCCAACTTGTTTTTGACAGCACTCCGGGTGATTTTCCCACTGACCCAAAAAGGATGAGTTTTTTAGTGGGTATGCTCAATGGTCGCACCCTCACTTGGGCGCAGGCTATTATCCAGGGACCAAATTATCAGCCTTATTCCTATAAATGTTTCACTACTGACTTCTCTCAAGTATTTGATCACACTGATCGGGAGGGAAGCGTGTCCGCCAGGCTAATGAACATGTGCCAGGGGATGAGAACCACGGAAGAACACACCATTGATTTCCGTGTGCTCGCAGTCGAGGCAGGGTGGGACAACATCACGCTATGTTCAGCATTCACACACAGTTTAAATGCCGACCTGACGAACTTGCTTGCCTCTGGGACAAGTCTGAGTCCTTAGACAATTTAATCTCTCTGGTTATTAATCTCGACAACTGGCTGCAACAACATTCCAGGGGGTGCCAGCCTGGTCTTCACCCTGCCCCCCCATTCTTCATTCACTCCCGCACCGCTCCTTGCTCTTGCGCCTGTCAGCACCTCCTCTTATCCACCCGAGCCAATGGTCATTCCAAACTCGTCCACGCCAAATGGCAGCGGCGCTACGAGGAGGAGCTGCGTCTGTACTGTGGCCAAGCCGGTCACACCATCACCCAGTGTCCGGCTAAGTTAAAAGCTGGAGCCCATCAGTAGGGTGTCTGATGGGCAGCACAGCTAGTCCCTCACTCAGTCGCCTATCATTACCCATCTGCTTTCTGCTCGAGTCCGCGGAGTATGTCAGTTCCACTCTAGTTGACTCCAAAGCTGACAAAGTTTCATCTCTGAGCATCTGGCAACACAATTTAATATTCCTTGTTTTGATCTGCCACAACCCATACAAGTGGTGGGTCTCCCTGGCCAGCCCCTTTGCCAAATTGTTAAACAGACAGCCCCTCTCACCCTGCTGACTTCTAGTAACTATCATGAACGCTTGACCTTTCTAGTTCTCCCCTTGTCCACTTCCCCCACCGTCCTTGGGTTCTCCTGGTTGAAACTTCATAACAACAGGAGGCATAAGCTCATGGAACTCATTCTGTGTGTCCACCTGCCTCAGATCTGCTGCCTGCTCCCCGACTATTGACATCCAGCCCACCACCCCTGAAGCGCCTGATCTATCCTCTGTTCTCCCCGATTACCATCATTTGGCCCCTGTTTTTAGCAAAGCTAAGGCCCTGTCTCTGCCCACTCACCATCCTTACAACTGTGCCACTGAGCTTCAACTGGGGGCTCGATTACCCTCCAGCCACCTCTATAGCCTGTCTGCTCCCGAAAGGGAGACTATGAATAAATACATCAAGGAGTCAGTTAACGCTGTTAACTTGTCCCTCATCTTCTGCTGTTGGTGCAAGGTTCTTCTTCATGGGGAAGGATGGCTCACTGCACCCCTGCATAGATTACCACGAACTGAACAATATTACCATGACGAATAAGTACACTCTGCCCCAGTGAACTCAGCCTTTGATCTGCTCCAGGGCTCCACTATTAACACCAAGTTAGATCTCTGCAATGTCTACCACCTCATCCGTATACATGAGGGTGATGAATGGACGACAGGTTTTCACACCCTTAGTGGCCATTTTGAGTACTGCATTATGCCATTCGGCCTCAACGCCCCCGCAGCATTTCAACGTATAATAAACGACTTGTTACGGGACTTTCTTGACTCCTTTGTGTTTTTCTACTTGGACGACATCTTAATATTCTCCGGATCCCTAGCCGAACACAAGATTCATGTGTGATCAGTTCTCCAACACCTCCTTGAGAACCAGCTTTACGTAAATGCTGAAAAATGTGTATTCCATACCACCACCACCATCTTCCTGGGGTTCATTATCTCCAAGGAGCAGATTGAGCCTGACGCGAAGAAGATTAAGGCTGTGACTGACTGGCCCACTCCCTCAACCTGTAAACAGCTCCAATAATTTCTGGGGTTCGCCGAATTTTATCAGTGCGTCTTCAAGAATTTCAGCTCCATCACCCACCCACTCACCTCTCTCACCTCCACCAAGACCTCTTTTTGCTGGACATCCATCCAATTATGACATGGGTGACCGGGAGCTGCTAGCAGTGAAATTGGAAGGCACTGGCATTGGCACTGGCAGGCAGGCACTCAGTATGTGATGGAGAGTCCCACACTGGGACCATGCTGAACACAGGTCAAACTCCTAATCGTACCATTGGGCCAGGCTGACCGGAGTTGGTAGGAGATCATAGACTGCCCTTAGCATAAAGCTGACTCTGACTGGTTCTGCTCTCCACAGATCGCTCCATGACATCCTTCTTTCCTGAAGCTGCTCCCATCTTGTCCATGCTCCTTGTTGGGCTTGGGATACTGCTCTAGTCATCCGAGTCTGCTCCTCTGACCGCCGAACCTCAGCAGCAACAAGGTCCCGCTTTTGTCTATCACTTACCTGTGACCACCAGACCATTCTGCCATCCTTCTCTGGGATGTAGAAATACTCCATGGCATACTTAATGAGTCTATGCGGAACAGATCCATAGGCATTGGCCAAGTCCAACCACACTACCGCCAGATCCTTCTTCTGTCGCTTTGCTTCTTGGATTGCATGCCATATCATACTAGCACGTTCTATACATCCTGGAAAGCCTGGAAGCCCTGCCTTCTGCACAGACGTATCAACATAGCTATTCTCCAAAAGGAACCTCACAAGTCGTCCAGTTAGCACACCAAAGAAGATTTTCCCTTCCACGTTCAGCAGGGATATTGGACGGAACTGAAACTGGGATTTTGACAGCTCTTCCTTGAGGATGTATACACCATCAGCTTGAGCACAGAAAAAGGGGATGACTTCCAATCTCCAGATGACCTTCAGAAGCTTCCACAACACCTGCAGCAACCCAGGACAAGCCTTGTGCACCTTATGGGGTATTCCATTGGGACCAGGTGCTGCTCCAGTTCTTGCCTTTCTCACAAACTCTTCCACTTCCTTTAACCGTGGCTCTGCCAGATCAAAGGGAGAGCCGGGTGCCGACAGATACTCCAGGCCAGCGATGGGTACCATTGTCTCACCTTTCTTTTGGTCTGTGTAGGTCTTCTTTAAAATGACTCTCCAGCTCCTCCCTTGGAATGTCCAGCACACTACTCCTGTTCTCTTCAAGCAACTTCTTTGTAAACCTATGCGGATTCTCATAGAATGCTGCTCTTTTCCTTCTCTTAAGCTGTCTGATCTTCCTTCTTCTCTCAGCCTTCCTCAAGATGACTGCTTGGTGTCTGTGGTCGTCTCTGAGCTAAGACAGGCCTAACTTTGCATCAGGGTCAGTTTCCTTCCTCCACTGTTTCCGTACCTGCCGTAGCCTCCCCTTGAGCTTCTCGTTCTGCAATTCTCTTCTTCCTTTGCCTCTTTGCTGTTTCTCTGTGGTTACAGCTGCTCCGAACTTCTCAAGGCCATATACATAGACTGCTTCACCCATTCCTTGCAGCTTCTTTATAGTCTCACCTTTCAGGATGCATTCTAATGCCTTGGATAGGCCTTCATCCATTTCTCCCCAAGCGTGCTTGTCTGCAAGTGCAGGCCATTTGATTTTGTCCTTCTTGTCTGAACTTTCAACCCCGTCATCCACAGCTTGGTGGCTCCCAGCACTGTGGTTGGAAACCTGGCTGTTGTCCTCCTCCGACCGACTTGGCTGTGCCTGAGCACCATCAAAGCGTTGCCTTGGTGACAAAGCATCAAAAGCTACTTCTTGGACAGACTTGCATCCTTTGCGGGTTTGATGGATCTGTAGACCTTGTGTAGTATCAAACTGTCTACCACACCAACATGTGTTCATTGTCCGAGAACAGGTTTCAGGCTCGTCTTCATTATTATCAGTCCGGGTAAGTCTCTCATCCTCCCCCCCTCTCAGGAGACTCTGGGGGTATCTCTTGTTTCCAGTCCTTGTTGCGGTGTAATGGGTGCCCCACCTAAATGTAAGGGCTGCTCATTGGGGTGCCAACCCAAGGAGCCCCACCTATCTTCCCAGACTGCCAATTGTCTCTCCAGCCGTCTCCAGCCTATTCCTGGTTGTCATCCAGTCTGTTCCTGGCAGTCACTGGTAAGACCAGATCTTACATGATAGATAGATAGATAGATAGATGTACTTTATTGATCCCAAACTGGGAAATTACAGTGTAACAGCAGCATGACAGTTGACAGCCAAACAACAGAAACACACACGACAGACAAAGGGATTACCCATGGAAAGTAAAAAAGAAACTAACACGACTATAGAACCTATATACATCATAGCTTAATATATGATGATGACCCGTATAAACACATGAATCATCCCATTGCACAAAGAAAGACTATCAGGAGCAGAGTGAAAATGTGAGGTACCAGTTAGTCTGTAAGGTGCAGTGTGGCAGCATAGCTATGACCAGAATACAGCATCATAGTGACTTATTGTACAGTGAAATTGCATGTGGCAGGAAAGATTTCCTGTACCTGGCTGTTCGACAACAAAGCTGTAGTAGTCTACTGCAGAAAGTGCTTTGCTGCCTACCTAGTGTTTGGTGGAGGGGTGATCAGGATTGTTCATGATGGATCGCAGTTTATTTAGTGTTCTCCTCTCCACCACTGTCTCAAAGGTCTCCGGTCTGAGACCAATTACAGAGCCAGCCCTCTTGATAATCTTGTCAAGTCTGTTGGTATCTCTGGCCGTGATACTGCTACCCCAACAGACCGCAGCAAAAAAGATGGCGCTGGCGACAACAGTCTGATAGAAAAGCTCCAGTATCCTGCTGCACACGTTGAAGGATCTCAGTTTTCTCAGGAAATAGAGTCTGCTCATCCCCTTCTTGTGCACAGCATCGGTGTTGGATCTCCAGTCCAACCCACTACTGATCCTGACACCCAGATATTTGTAGTCTTCAACCACTCCCACATCCTCCCCCCTAATCTGCAGTGGCTGAGAAGGAGTCTTCCTCTTCCTGAAGACAATCAGGATGATGAGCAATCAGGCTGACATACTACATCACTCCTGCTGCAACCAGTTGAGTCCTCAGCTAGGAGCCCCCCAGTGGTTTCGGCCCATTATTCCTAGTACCACTATAAAAGGGGGGTGGGCCCACGTCACCCACGTCTGGGGACATGCCCAAGCAGTTGGCTACATCGCAAGCACTGCTTCTTACTTCTTCCACCAAATCCAGGTGGATCATGCTTCAGCTGCTTCCTCCAGATTCTTACACACAGCTTTCTGCTTCTGGCCTTCTGTCCCTAGGCATCGTAAAAATGTCATCATAGAATGAGCCACAAACCCTCGACAACTAACCTCAAAGGGACAGCAATGTGGCTTCCACCCTCTTTCCGAGCACTGTAACACAAACTCTTCATATTTCTTCTTCTTCCTTTCATAGGCCTCTTCAATATTATCTTCCCATGGAACTGTTAGTTCTCAATGATCACTGTCCTTGTCATTCTAGATGTTATCACCACATCAGGCCTCAGCCTTGTGAGAGCAATTTCTCCTTGGAACTCAAGTGCCTTGTCCATCCATGCTAAATAGTAAAAAATAATAAACATAGTAAAAATACTGAATAAATATGCAATAAAATAAGACAACAGTAGAATAATGACCCAAGTTACATATGTTTACACTGTCTATAAAATATACAGTAAAAAGGGTAGCAGTGAAATAAGGCCCAAGTTATTTACAAAAGTGAAATATTGCACTGAGTAATACAGTATATTATTGCACAGTGAATGGTTGTAAAATTTTACAGAATTTTACCAGAATGTCATTGCAATTTATGCATATTCACTGTTCTAATGGCCCAGGGCAAAAAGCTATTTGACATCCTGGCTGTGCGGGCTTTGATCGACCTATATGGTCTACCAGAAGGGAGCAGGTGGAAGAGGTGGTGGACTGGACGGAAGTGGTCGGACAGGATGGTTCTGCTTGGTCATGGTTAGCCGATGAACTTTTCAGCCCACCCCCATATAAAACAAGTATTCGTGGTCTTACCTTTACTTGTAAATGAAATCCATCTGCCTGTCCGTCTGGGCAAAAATCTCAATGAATTTGTTGTAAAAGTCCTCCTTGTCTTCTTTTAAATCTCTCTGTCTCAACTGAGATTACTGCCAGTTTTGATTGAAAGTCCAATTTTGAGAATTGTTTAATTATTTACCTTTTGTTCTTATTAAAGACAAAAATAGAAAGGAGATGTGAACTGGCTGCAGTGAACAGTTGAAACATGTAAAGAAGGTAAAATCATCTCCTTTCTATTTTTGTCAACAAAAAGTAAATAATTAAAAGAAGACAAAATGAACCTACTTGAACGAGAACTGTTTATGTTTAGCTATAAAATCTTGCAGTTTCAGTCTGTATAAAACAGAAGCACAAACGGAGTCCTCGGTACACTTGACTTTGTGATTTTATCTTTAGCTTGTGGAGGAAAAAAGCAGGCGAGACACAAGCTGATGACACAGAACTTTATTCCTCCTCCAACACAGAACAGATTAACTATGAGTGCCAAAGCGAACTCCTTTATACATTTTCTTCATGCCTCTGGCACCCAGGATAAACACATTAACATACAAGTTACCAAGCATGAACACACATCAACATACACATCAACATACACATTCACATACACGTCACAGAGCAAGGCTTAGTGCAATACATTGGCATCCCTGCATCCTCAGTTGTGAACCTGGCACAGCGGGGGTGAAAGGCACATCTTTATTTGACTTCACCCCCCCAGCGCTCTGGCACCTTAGGCTGGCACTTCTTGCCTCTTTCCCCATTAGCATCTCTAACTACCTTCTCTGCGGAACTACCTTCCGCACAAAAGTGCGGGGAAAACAATGGTGCGCCAGGCCCGGAACACTGGCAGCGCCTGTATCGGAAAAAAAGGTGCACGGGTGGATCAGTACCGGGCGCAGGGCTCTCTGGCAAACATTCCCCTGGGATTTGCAACGGCTGAGAAAAAACGAGTTCTGTCAGGGAAGCTGCCAAATCTTCCTGAGGTGCGAAGTGCAACCCCAACAGGACCCAAGGCAGGCAGTCGACCCAATTTTCATCTTTTAGCGGGGCTCTGAGCGCTGCTTTAAGCAACCTGTGAAAACGCTCGCACAAACCGTTAGCCTGTGGGTTGTGCGTGGTGGTGCGGTGGATTTTGACCCCCAGGCTGTCGGCCATCACGGACCAAAGTTCCGAAACAAATTGTGGACCCCTGTCAGAAGTGATGTCCGATGAGGATCCGAACCATGCGACCCAAGCTGACAAAAAGCGGGGGCTACCTCGGCAGATATGGTGGAACTCAGTGGAACTACCTCTGGCCAACGCGTAGTGTGGTCCACGATTGTAAAAGGTGTGTAAATCCCAGTGACGGCGGAAGGGGACCCACTAGACCCATGTGTACGTGGTTGAACCTCCTGGCTGGAATTTGAAAAGGCTCGAGGGGGGCTTTAGTGTGCTTGTGTACTTTAGCCCGTTGGCATGCGATGCACGCTGCAGCCCATTATTTGACGTCCCTGCGTAAATGAAGCCAGATGAATTTGGACCCCACTAGCTTAACCGAGGCTCACACGCTGGGATGTGAAAGGGAGTAGATGGACTCAAAAAATGCGGCGGTGCCAAAAGCTTGGAACCACCGGGCGGGGGCGGCTGGTGGAGACGTCGCAGAGCAACGGGGGGGCACCTTTCTTGTACCACCCTGCTCTCAAGTTTTAATCCAGTAGCTGTGGACTGGAGTGCGCAAATGTCTGCGTCCCCGGTATGGTCGGCGGCCACTGCTGAAAAATCGATGTCCATGTATACCGGAGAGACCAGCACATGTGACAAGCAGTCTGCCACAATGTTCAAGTTACCGGCTACATGTTGGATGCCAGTCGTGAACTCCGAAATCACGGCCAAGTGCTATTGTTGCCGAGCTGACCACAGATCTGAGACTTTGGGCATCGCGTAGATCAGCGGTTTGTGATCGACAAACACGGTAAACTAGCGACCCTCGAGCCAGAACTGAAAATGATGCATAGTGAGGTGGAGAGCCAACAACTCCCAGTCGAAAGCGCTATACTGACGCTCGCCGTCACACAAAGTGCTGAAAAAGGCGAGGGGCTGCCATGAGCCAGAGACATACTGCTCCACCACGGCCCCTACTGCGACATCTGATGTGTCTGTGGTGAGTTCTATTTGCGCTGACGGGGCTGGGTGGCCCAGCAAAGCTGCATTGGCAAGCGCTGTTTTGGCACCTGTGAAGGCCTGGACCCGATCGGGGGTCCAGTCAATGCTATCGGCGGGTTTCTTTTTTTGAGCATGATGTACAGTGGCTGCAGCAGCTGGGCTGCATGGGGGGAGGAAGCAGTTGACCATCCCCAAAAATTCCTGCAGTGCCCTGACGGTCTGTGGACGTGGAAAATCTGACACTGCGCGCACCTTATCCGGCAGCGGGATCGCGCCATCTGGTGAGATGTGATGGCCCAAAAAGTCAATTCCCGGCAGCCTGAGCTGACACTTTGCTGGGTAAACAATCAAGCCGTGTGCTTCCAAACGTTGGAAAACTTGTTTGAGATGGGTGAGGTGCTCCTCCTCTGATGCGCTAGCCACCAAAATGTCGTCCAAGTAGACAAGAATGAACGGCAAGTCACGGAGCACCGCGTCCATCATCCTTTGGAAAGTTTGTGCTGTGCCCTTTAACCTGAACGACATGCGCAAAAACTCGAAAAGACCGAAGGGAGTTATTACAGCCATTTTGGGGACGTCCTCTGCTTGCACCGGGACCTGGTGGTAACCACGGACCAGATCCACTTTTGAAAAAAATGCACGTCCCGGCCAGGTGCACGGAAAAATCCTGGATGTGCAGGATCTGGTAACAATCGTGTTCCATGGCGTTGTTTAAGAGTCGGAAATTGCCTCACAGCCGCCACGACCCATCAGACTTGGGCACCATGTGCAGTGGGGATGCCCAAGGGCTGTTGGAGCGCCTAACGATGCCTAAGCGTTTTAAGTTAGCAAACTCCTCGCACACGATGGCTAGTTTAGCCGCATCCAGGCGGTGAGGGCGTGCAAACACGGGCGGACCTTTCGTGGTGATAAAATGTTTGGTTACCGTAGCGGAAGAAGTGGGCACCGTGAGTGCTGGGAACTCCGAAAGCAAACGCCGGTACTCACCCCCAGAGCTAGAATATTTGCATGTGTTGGTGGCCCAACTCCCGAGCTGTGCAGGGCAAGGAGGAAAAAGATACAGCACCCACTAAACGCCTGTTGGCAACGTCAACAAGTAGTCCATAAGCACACAGAAAATCAGCACCTAAGATTGGGACCGAACATGCAGCTAAAACAAAATCCCACTGGTAATTGTGTCCATGTAAACATACAGTCACTGTCCTTTCTCCAAACGTTCTGATGTGGGATCCATTTGCGGCCATTAAAGATGGCCCACAGTCTTCTGCCAGCCTGTCTGCGCTGACTGTCAAAATGAGGCTCTTCTGGGAGCCAGAGTCTACCAGAAAACGTCTCCCTGAATGTGTGTCCATGATGAAGAGCAGCTTCTCCCTGTTGCCAGTGCTGACAGCTGGCTGTCCCGTTTCCTGGCTTCTTGAAGTGGCACAGTGACAGACAACATTGCACTTCTTTGCCAAAATGGCGGTGATAAAAACACAGTGTAGCGGTCCTGTTTCTCTGGGTGGCCGTCCCAGCCACCACCGTCAGCTCCTCACCTCGCTGGGCTCCACCGGAGATCCTGGTCTCACTACCTGAACGCTGAAAGCCTGGTTTGCCAGGATGATGTGGTCTGCCTCCTCTGCCAGCACGTGGTAGTCCCTGGCCACCAGCAGTGGTGAGTTACCGAGAATCGCTCTCGCAGAAGCCAGTAGGTTTCTGAGGAAGAGGTGGGCAAAAAGGAAAGATCCGTCATTGGTGGCCATCACCACAAGCATGCTCTGCATCAGGTCCACAGCCGATCTGTCTCCTAGCTCCGAGCTGGTGAGGAGCTTCTGCCCTCTCTGCATCTGAAAGGGTATAACGGCACAGCAGCAGCTGCTTGAGAGTGCCGTATTTTCCTTGGGCTGGCGGGGCTCAGAGTAGACTCATGTGCACTGCGTGGCGTGTGTGTCCAGTGATGCCACCACATGATGGTACTTTGTGTCGTCTGCCACGACTCCGTGGAGGGTGAACTGGACTTCCACGTGAATAAACCAAGTGGCTGGGTGTGAAGCCAAAAGTCCGGGAGTCTGACTGCAACGGTGCATGCAGCGGTGGGAGACTCCAGCTGAAGTTTCTCCGTGGTGGTGCTCGGTCTGTTTTCCGTTTCACTTCTCTAGGTCACCAACATGGAGGAAGAAAGCAGGCGAGACACAAGCTGATGACACAGAACTTTATTCCTCCTCCAACACAGAACAGATTAACTGTGAGTGCCAAAGCGAACTCCTTTATACATTTTCTTCATGCCTCTGGCACCCAGGATAAACACATTAACATACAAGTTACCAAGCATGAACACACATCAACATACACATCAACATACACGTCAACATACACGTCACAGAGCAAGGCTTAGTGCAATACATTTGCATCCCTGCATCCTCAGTTGTGAACCTGGCACAGCGGGGGTGAAAGGCACATCTTTATTTCACTTCAACCCCCAGTGCTCTGGCGCCTTTGGCTGGCGCTTCTTATCTCTTTCCCCATTAGCATCTCTAACTACCTTCTCCCCCACCAACCCCAAGTACTGGGTGGAGTGCCCTGTCCTATTGTGTCACCACAAGCAAAATCTTTAGGTGTAGAAGAAGAATAAGAAGTAAATCCTGTGCCTATGGTGCTCAAGCACGCCCCCCTCGTTGGGGCAACATTTCTGCGCAGCCTCTGACCGTGATTTTTAACTAAAGTTTTATGTCAGATTAAGAAGACTAAATATGTTATACACACATTAAGTACATTACATAGACTACGGAAAAGGAGGACACACAATAAAAGCTCTTACAAGCTTTGTTTCTGGCATACACACATATTGGCATACACACACACACACACACACATATACAGTATATATATATATATATATATATATATATACATATATATATATATATGTGTGTGTGTGTATATATATATATGTGTGTGTGTGTGTGTGTGTGTGTGTGTGTGTGTGTGTACATATGTATACTCGCTGCTCTTGTTTTTTCTTGCCTTCTGATTGTTGCTCTGAGTGTTGCTATCCCTGTGCTGTTGCAATCCTGGAATTTCCCCATTTTGGGACTAATAAAGGCTTATCTTATCTTATACATACACAGAGCTGTCACCAGGCACGCGCATCTTGCACGAATTCTAACCGGGCTGTGAAGGACTGCATAATCCTTTTGAGGCTGTGTTTGTTGCTGCTTCACCTGGCCTCTCTCCCTTGTATTTGAACAGGAAATGCACAGATTCGGTGATTTTAAATATATAAATATTGTTGAAATGATTGAAATCATTCAGAAGTTACATTTAGACCTACAAGACAAATTAGTGGACAAATAATAATATATTTATAATTCTTTATTTTTTAAAATTTTTTCATGATAACCTCACCTGCCTCCAGTGACCGCACGCCACTGGCTTGGAACCCAGATGTGACATCTTCCCCCTTTCTGATGTGGTGCTCGGCTGGAAAGAGAGAGGAGATGCAGGTGAGGATGGGTGGATGGAAGCGGCAGCAGAGATGACAGCAGAGACAGGTGGGGAGAGCTCAGGGGTGGTAGGTGGCTGTCGCTGAGCCCCATCACCGGGAACAAGACAAGACCCTTCATTAAATAAAAGAAAACAAAAAGATAAATATTGTTTTTCTGTGTGTATTTTTACATGTATTCATAGTTTTAAGATGACGTCACAAGGCTGCCAATCACTATATGGGCGGCCATATTGGGAGGGAAGCTACAGGGGGTGATTCTGTCATGACTGATATAATAATTCAGCCCACGTGCGAGATGCGGCAACAAAGAGACAATCAAAGAATAATACACGTTTGAGTATCTTTATTAAATAGCAAAAATCCTCGCCCAGCTACAGAACAGTCACTTGCCAGAGGAAGGAGCCTGTGGAGAGAAGACAAGAGCTGTGAGAGGAGGAATGGAGTAAGGAAAAATGGACAAGCCAAATTACCACTTACGTGGGCTCCGAGGGAGCACGGGCAGGACTCCAGCGGGGAATAGACGAACCAGCAGGGTGGGGAATGAGCTGGTGGTACCTGACCGGGTGGAGGTTAACTGTCGGTGAAAGGTGATTTGGCAGGAGAGTGCGCGCAGTCCCGGCGACACCCCCGCACGATGGCAGCAACCTGAACAAGGGAAAAAAGCACACAGGTTAGTAATTTCTTTCACCAGTGTGAGCGTGACTTGCTGTCTTTTACGGCAGTATACCCAGATGAGCCAGCGCTGAATCACTGAAGGACGCCTCCTTAAGTACGCTGGCTGATGAGAGGGCGCAGGCGTGTCCTCTCACTCAGGTGTGCTGATGAGCTGAGGAGAGATGAACGGGAAGGAGGGGGCGCGCTCTCGCTGCCCATGACATGATTCTAGTTCATTAAAACTGAAAATTATGTAAATATAATGCACTGCTGTGGAATAATTAAAAGAAAGTGTTTTTTAATGATTATCTGCAATTATTTTAAACCAAGGCGAGTCAACTTGGGAACTGTCACAGAAATGAAGGAGAATTTGGATTTCTTGTGTTAAAATTAGTAGAGCTGACGTGGCGCTTTCCTTGTATTCCAACTTGCAGCTGCTCTGACCATTTTGTAACAGGTTTGTAGAAATAATTGACTAATAATACTGTTGAAGAGTCTATGATGCTCTTTGGACATTTTCACAGATTCATAAGGTCCCTGTTCTGATCAGCTCAGCTGCTGCCACACACACACACACACACACACACACACACACACACACACACACACACACACAGAACTAAACAAATGTACTTGTTCATAAAATGGGGCCTATCGGGGATCTGTCCGAGTCAACTTAGGTGTCACACTTTCAAACTACAGGATATTATAAGATAAGCCTTTATTAGTCCCACAACGGGGAAATTCCAGGATTGCAACAGCACAGGGATAGCAACACTCAGAGCATCAAAAGAGAGAGGAAGGGGAAAAAAAACTCGGAATCGAGCCGCTGTTGCAAAAGGCAGCCGACTGGTGTGGCGCCGAGAGACTATTAACAGTGGTATACAAACGTTATAAAAATTACCTCGATAAATCAGTGTGTTAAGTATAATTTTAAAAAATGAACTTATGATATAATGCTGTTTACACTGAAATGAGCTGCCTTCATATTCTTCCTCCTCATTTTGTACAAGTGTAAAAAATAATTTTCATATGATAAGTTGATATATTAATTATCCTTAGAGGCCTAGTGAATTTACACTGAAACGATAATTAAACTGGACGTCTGTCGTAAGCTAGTCATGCTACAGCAGAGTGACGCCGCTCAGTTCAAACCAGACCACGCTTCCTCAATGTCAGCCATCTTTAACAGTTGTCAACGTGTCGTCAGTGAGGTTACACAGCTTCTCTTCAAATGCACAATTGCAAAAACCCCACTTTATAATCTATATTATTCCCATAAAAAATAAGATTTAATTTATAGCAATAATGTAAAATGAATCTCATCTCCCATCTGTTGACGCCGTTAACATCTGTATGTACACAAAAAAAATAGAGTAAACTGATGCTACAGTCTCTTTTTGTTACAGTACACCTTTCTTCTGCTAACACTGAATGGACCAATCGGTGCACTTCTTTCAACAAACAACACAAAAGTCAATTTTAAAAAATGTGCTAAAAACTCTCCACTAGCATTAATATATTAATAATTTATCTTATAGTTTGATTTTAGCTTCCGCCATCCAAACTCCTGATTATAGCTAGCTCGACTCCACCTTGTCCCTTTTCGCTCCCTGAAGACCAACACTTCCTGACATCGCTGAGATCCCCGCACTTAAATTAAAAAAACAAAAAAAAACAAAAACAGGAGCAGTTTACGACGGCAAGCCATTGGTCCTTTAAATACTGTTCAGTACTGGAATGTTTTTAGACTCTAATACCTGATACGAGTAAGTGAGCCATTAAAAAATACAAACAAGAATAAAAACTCCTTCTGGACACAATAAATAGCTATCCTTCATATAGTGCAGTAATACAGTACTCACACTACACCTACAGTAATTGCACATGCAACTGCCCCCCCCCCCCGCTGCCATCTTTATCATTCCCGTCACTTCCTATTTCCAAAATCAAATTTCCAAAGTCTGTTCTGGGACTTCCCTGCAGCTAAAACCAAGGGGTTCCCAGCATGGAGCCCTGGGGGATGCCATCCCATGCTGAGGCAGAGCTTGCAGTCCAAGGCGAAATGATCTGGGTTACAGGTAGTTTGGTTAATTCCAGTTAATAACACGAGCAGTAACATCTCTACAATTCCTTCTCCTCCATCATCAGATACTCTGCACTGGTCGTCAGAAGTCGTATCAGTTTCAGTCATGGCGAAGACTCTCGCGGCGTCCATGCTGGAATGATCCTTGGGTTGTTAATGGTGGTGTCTGTTGCTCCACCCTCCCCCAGCGCTCCTACAGGTCTCCATCTGAAGGCGGCAGACACAGCTTGTAGAGCCTTGGAGCTGCTGAAGGCATCTGGTCCATCACCTTCAGGTTCTTGGCAGAGAGCTCCACCCGTGCTCCCTGTTTCCTCATGATGTCCATGGTCTGCATGATGCAGCGTGGCATCAAGCCATGGTTCCGGGCCAGGATCATGGCCTGCTCCAGGGTCACGGTCAAGGTACACCTCTGCATGCCGGTGCCACACAGGGTGACGTGGCAGGCCCCCAGGCGATTGCACAGCTCCGAGGACACACACAGCACGCTGACGCCCGATGGGTGGCCCTGGGCAGCGGGGCGGACGTTGACATAGGACTGCATCAGTCTGCACAGGTCGTCCAGAGTGTTGAGAGGACGCAGCAGCTGGTCTATCTTCATGGCCGTGGTGTTGGAGTCAGTGGGGAGGTTGGACTTCTCCAGGTAGAAGGCCCTGAGTCTGCGGTAGTACACCTTCACCTTCTCCAGGGACACGGCGTTGGTGCGCTGCTGGAACTCCTCCATGGAGGACAGATCCTGAGGACAGACGCCGTCTGGACGCTCCAGAGCTCTGGTGAAGAGGACGGTGTGGATCTTCAGACTTCCTCCATTCTGCAGCCTGCTGGGCAGCTCGCTGAAGTGACAGCTGTCCAGGAACAGGGTGACCCTCAGGGCGTGTCTGCTGCCTTCCACCTGGTACCACACCGGCGTGTTTGCCACTAGATACTCGTCATCCAGTTGCCTGAAGAACACAGTGACTTTGTCCAGGTCCAACAGGGCAGCCTTGGTGTCCTCCAGCATGGTGCGCTCCTCCTTCACATGTGGCGCCAGCGTGGACTGAAAGTGCATCAGAACCCCGATAACAGAGATCTGCTCCAACCACTTGCGGCTCGTCTCCCTGCTGTCCTCCTGGTACTCACCGGCGTTGTTGAAGCGCGACCTCAGCGCCATCAGCAGCTGCTCGGCCAGTGTGCACAGGGCGCCTGTCGCTGCCTGGCAGAAAATCACATCCCGCCGCAGCTGAAGGGACGTGTCTGTACACTTGAGCAGAGCCAGAAGCAGCTGGTTCTTCCCGTCATCCACAAATCTCTGCAGGCTGTCCACCAGAGTTTTGATGGAGGTGGGAAGGTTCCACGGGTCCTCCTGGATGTTCTTGTGGATGACGCATCGACCGCGGACCGTCCAGTCCTCTGTCTGCCTGAACTCTGGCTGCCCGTGGTCGGAGTAGAAGTGTTTGGTCTCCTCACAGGCTTTGGTCATGACGGCTCCTTTCAGGAGGCTGTTGATGGAGTCCACCTGGTTGAAAAGGTGCTCCAGGCAGCCGTGGAGTTTGTCCTGTTTGTCTGAGGAGATCCTCATGTCACACGGCAGCTCATCTCCTGACCCCATCTCATCACTGCCCAGGTAGGAGCTGTTACTCCTCACACTCGTATAGGACAGGACCGAGTCTCTGTTGCTGTTACACTCACTGTAGGAGTCTCTGTAGCTCATGGTGTCGTGGCCCGAGTCCTCCTGGTCCTCCTCAGTCACTTTGAAGCAGACTCTCTTGATGCCGCCCTGCTCCGCCTTGTCCTGGTCACATCCGTCCTCGCAGGACGCCATCGAAGGCGACGGGTTCTCCTCATCGACCGGCGGCTTTCCGCCCCCCTGCAGCTGTGTAGGCTCAGTGATGGAGGACAGTAGCACGTCTATCTGGGCGACGTACTGCCTCATTTCCCTCACGGCAACGTCCAGGCGGCTGTACAGGTAAACGTAGGCATCCTGCGTCTCTGTGTCCTCCTGTTTGAGCAGGAAACTCAGACCGCTGTCGCCATGGCAACTCCGGCGGCCGTTCATCATGCCCTGGCCCCCGTCTGACGTCATGTCCCCACTGTCGGACTCGTCTCCCTCCAGGCCCGAACACCTCCAGGACGGGGCGCCCATGCTGGTCATGCAGTGCTGAGTGTGTGACATGGGGTTGAGCTGGGCTTGGTCGGGGTCCAGACCGATGATTGAGTTTTTACGGCCAAAGCGGATGCTGAATGTCCTGCCGGCAGATGTGGTGCTTTTGGGGTAGGAGACCTGCATCAGGTTGACGTGACAGTTGGTGGGAACGAAGTCCATGCAGCCCAGAGGGTGGGGGCTGCCACCAGCCTGTCTGAAGGAGGGACACACCTTGTTTCTCAGCTCCTCAGAAAACTGCTGGTAGCTGCTAATGCGGCGTCTGATGCTCTCCAGCTTGGCGTCACAGATCTGTCTGAACTCCAGCTGAGGCATGGTGACCACGCGGTCGCTCTGGGAAATCAGGAGGCTGCAGTTCTGGACAAAGAGGCTGTCGTCTGCACAGAACGCCTCCAGGATCTTAGCAGAGAGGCTGAAGCAGCTTTTGGGCTCCACGATCTTCTCCAGGACATGACTCTTGATGCCAGCGGTGCTGACGTACTCGTAGACGACGGCGTGCTCCAGCTGGACGTTGTCCACCGTCAGGCTGACCAGAGGCAGGTCGTCAGAGAGGGAGAGGTGGCCCAGCTCGTAGAAGCTGGGCCACTATGAAGCTCCAAATCACCATTTAGCCCTCCTTGCCGTCTCTTTTCTCCCCTTGTCCTGTCAGGCAGCTAGGTGAACAGAAATATGCTTCCCTTATTGTACCAAACAGATTTACTTTGCCAAAAGGAGCTTTATACAGTACATATATACAGAGCATCTGGAAAGTCTTCACAGCACTTCAATTTTTCCATATTTTGTTACAGCCTTATTCCAAAAGGGATTAAATTCATTTTTTCCCTCAAAATTCTACACACAATACCCCATAACGACAATGTGAAAACATATTTTATTTAGATTTTTTCCAAATTTATTAAAAATAAAAAACTAAAAATCACATGGACATACACTATCGTTCAAAAGTTTGGGGTCACCCAGACAATTATTCTGTGTCTTCCATGAAAAGTCACACTTATTTACCACCATGAGTTGTAAAATGAATAGAAAATATAGTCAAGACATTGACAAGGTTAGAAATAATGATTTGTAATAATAATTTTTTCCTTCAAACTTTGCTTTCGTCAAAGAATCCTCCATTTGCAGCAATTACAGCATCGCAGACCTAACATGATTGCACAAGGGTTTTCTAATCATCCATTAGCTTTCTGACGCAATGAGCAAACACGTTGTACCATTAGAACACTGGAGTGATAGTTGCTGGAAATGGGCCTCTATACACCTATGTATATATTGCACCAAAAACCAGACATTTGCAGCTAGAATAGTCATTTACCACATTAGCAATGTATAGAGTGTATTTCTGATTAGTTTAAAGTTATCTTCATTGAGAAAAAGTGTTTTTCTTTCAAAAATAAGGAAATTTCTAAGTGACCCCAAACTTTTGAACGGTAGTGTAAGTATTCACAGCCTTTGCCATGAAACTCAAAACTGAGCTCAGGTACATCCTGTTTCCACTGATCATCCTTGAGATGTTTCTACAGCTTAACTGGAGTCCACCTGTGGTAAATTCAGTTGACTGAACGTGATTTGGAAAGGCACACACCTGTCTATATAAGGTCCCACAGTTGACAGTGCATGTCAGAGCACAAACCAAGCATGAAGTCAAAGGAATTGTCTGTAGACCTCTGAGACAGGATTGTCTTGAGGCACAAATCTGGGGAAGGGTACAGAAAAATTTCTGCTGCTTTGAAGGTCCCAATGAGCACAGTGGCCTCCACAATCTGTAAATGGAAGAAGTTCGGAACCACCAGGACTCTTCCTAGAGCTGGCCGGCTGTCTAAACTGAGCAATCAGGGGAGAAGGGCCTTAGTCAGGGAGGTGACCAAGAACCCGATGGTCACTCTGTCAGAGCTCCAGTGTTCCTCTGTGAAGACAGGAGAACCTTCCGGAAGGACAACCATCTCTTCAGCAATCCACCCATCAGGCCTGTATGGTAGAGTGGCCAGATGGAAGCCACTCTTTAGTAAAAGGCACATGGCAGCCCACCTGCCGTTTGTCAAAAGGCACCTGAAGGACTCTCAGACCATGAGAAAAAAAATTCTCTGGTCTGATGAGACAAAGATTGAACTCTTCAGTGTGAATGCCAGGCATCATGTTTGAAGAAAACCAAGCACCGCTCATAACCATGCCAATGGTGGTGGCAGCATCATGCTGTAGGGATGTTTTTCAGCGGCAGGAACTGGGAGACTAGTCAGGATAGAGGGAAAGATGAGTGCAGCAATGTACAGAGACATCCTTGATGAAAACCTGCTCCAGAGTGCTTTTGACCTCAGACTGGGGCGACGGTTCATCTTTCAGCAGGACAACGACCCTAAGCACACAGCCATGATATCAAAGGAGTGGCTTCAGGACAACTCTGTGAATGTCCTTGAGTGGCCCAGCCAGAGCCCAGACTTGAATCTAATTGAACATCTCTGGAGAGATCTGAAAATGGCTGTGCAGCGATGCTTCCCATCCAATCTGATGGAGCTTGAGAGGTGCTGCAAAGAGGAATGAGAGAAACTGCCCAAAGATAGGTGTGCCAAGCTTGTGGCATCATATTCAAAAAGACTTGAGACTGTAATTGCTGCCAAAGGTGCATCGATAAAGTCTTGAGCAAAAGTTGTGAATACTTATGTACATGTGATTTCTTAGTTTTTTATTTTTAATAAATTTGCAAAAATCTAAAAAAAACCCCAACTTTTTTCCTGTCATTATGGGGTATTGCGTGTAGAATTTTGAGGAAAAAAATTAATTTTATCCATTTTGGAATAAGGCTGTAACAGCAAAATGTGGAAAAAGTGAAGAGCTGTGAATACTTTCCGGATGCACTGTATGTACTGTATATTGTTACAAACTCCTCTTGTAATAACTTTTAATACTTTATTTAAATTGCTCCACCCATGAAGGACCCGACGGGGGGTGGGGGGAAGGGGGAGGGAGGGAGAGGAACAGACAAAGAAGACAAACTAACAAGTGAAACAAACAGAAGACAGACTGTTTCTTCCACTGAAGAGGTCTCAACACGAGTCTGGTATCTGCAGATGTTAAAGGAGAGACATATGTGTGTGCATACATGTGTGTGTGTATGAGAGCGCATGCAAAATAAGTGTGTGCATGTGAGTGGTTTGTCAGGAAACATACAAAGAGGGTTGCTGGTCACAGCAACTCCTCCCCCGGAAACCCTGAGCAAGCAGAACAACGCCACCAACCCCCATAGAGCACAAATGTCCCGTGTCCAAAAAGCCCCAGGACAGCCAGGCATCCGCCCCAGGAAGGACGGCCGAGGGAGGCCACGTCACCAAATGGCCGGCGCAGCAGGCCCACACCCCGGGACCAGCCAATCCCGCCCCCCCCCCCCCCAGTTGAGCCAACATCAGCACCTGGGCCCCAGGCGCCGAGAGGCCAGTGCTCCCACCCCCGGGCCAGAGACCGGCCCGTGCCCCTGGAACAAGCCCCCCCAAACACCCCCACCCCAGTGCCACCACCGCACACCCCAGGGACCCCCACGCCCAAAGAAGGCGGCAGCAAGGCACAGGGGCTCCACGGGGGGGCAGCCCCCCTGTCCAGGGGAGCCCACACAGCCAAGAGGCACTACCCCCTCAATCCAGCACCTCCAAACCAGCACACACATCCATTCCCACGCACTCCCACCCTCATGCTCTCATACGCACCCACTTTCACTCACACATACTCACTCACTCTCGCATTCCCTCTCCCCAACATAATCCCACACTCACACTCTTGGACCCACCCATTCTCTCCCACTCCTGTTCCTGCTCAATCTCGCTCCCACTCGCCCTCAGAGTCAACCACACTCACTCAAGTTCACCCATACACACTCTCACTCGTGCCCTGACCTACTCACATCCATTTGTGCTCTCCCCCACACTTATTCACCCTTATTACTTAGGGCAGCCACGGTGCAAATGCAGTGAGCATGAACCCGCACCAGCACCCGGCAGCGGCCGGGGAGACCGCCGGCACAGGCCAGTAGCTACACCCCCGCCGACCCGCCCCAGGGCAACCACGGTCACAGAAGAAGACCACCATCCCCAACGCCCACCCAAGTGACTGGTCAGCGGATCACCGCAAGCACACCAAGATGCCACCCAACATGCAAAGTGCCACACAAAACCAACTCACCATCACTATTTCCACTCATCACTCCCTCACTCTCACTTACTCTCTTGTTCAATCACTGTCTCACTCCTTTTCTCACACCTATTCATTCGGCAGCCCCCAGGGATTTTGACAACATGACAGGGCTTCTGCTGGGCCCCCAGACCCCCGGCAGAAGGAGGGCAACAGCAGTGGGGGAAGACCCTCTCTCCCCCTCCTCGAATCAAGATGGGTGTGTGTTAGATGTCTGATGTGATTGTGCGCAGATGTGTGAACTAGCAGAGTGCAGTTAAAATTGGGGGGATGGTGGTTGCAGCACCGCTAGCCACTGCTATAGGCAGCGGGGCCCCCATCCCTCCAAGCCCTCACTGTCTGTAGTGCAATTAAAATTAAGGTGATGGCAGCCCCACTGCACAGCAGACAGAGTGATCCCCTTCACTGACACCGTATGAGACACCCCCACCCCAAAACCCTAAGTGTATCCAATAAGATGTATGTTCTATCCAGAATTGGGGGGAGGGGGGAGGTGAGACTGGAACGGAGGCAGTTCAAAAGGGAGTCCTCCTAGAAGCCAGCTTGCAAACTGGTTCAGGAGGCCACCCACTGCCCCCAGATCCCAACCCAGGGTGATGGCCACCAGGCCAAGCAGACCAGGACCTGCCAGTGTCACACCCTGGCGCTCCCAGCATCACAGACATGATGGAGCAGCCACAACCACTCCCACACATCTTGCACACATGAACACATACAACAACAATAATAACAATAATGATCAATGGGCCAGATCCATGGGGACGAGGGGGATGACTCGCCTATCACAGGGGCTGAGGTCGCCAAGGTGGTTAAAAATCTCCTTGGTGGCCGGGCCCCGGGGGTGGACGAGATTCGCCCTGAGTACCTCAAGGCCCTGGATGTTGTTGGGTTGTCATGGTTGACACGCCTCTGCAACATTGCGTGGAGGTCGGGGACAGTGCCTTTGGCATGGCAAACCGGGGTGGTGGTTCCTCTCTTCAAAAAAGGGGACCGGAGGGTGTGCTCCAACTTTAGAGGGATCACACTCCTCAGCCTCCCTGGGAAGGTCTATGCCAAGGTACTGGAGAGGAGAGTCCGGCCGTTGGTCGAACCTCGGATTCAGGAGGAGCAATGTGGTTTTCGCCCTGGCCGTGGCACATCGGACCAGCTCTTTACCCTCTCGAGAATTCTTGAGGGTTCGTGGGAGTTTGCCCAACCAGTTTACATGTGTTTTGTGGACTTGGAGAAGGCATTTGACCGCGTCCCTCGTGGATTTTTGTGGGGGGTGCTTCGGGAGTATGGGGTATCGGGCTTGTTGTTACGAGCTATTCGGTCTCTGTACGACCGTTGTGAGAGTTTTGTTCGTATTGCCAACACTCGGTCGGAGTCATTCCCAGTGAGAGTTGGACTCCGCCAGGGCTGCCCTTTGTCACCGATCCTGTTCATAATTTTTATGGACAGGATTTCTAGGCGCAGCCAGGGAATGGAGGGTGTCATGCTTGGTGACCACAGGATCTCATCTCTGTTGTTTGCAGATGATGTTGTCCTGTTGGCTTCATCCAGCAATGACCTACAGCTCTCGCTGGGACGGTTTGCCGCTGAGTGTGAAGCAGCTGGGATGAGAATCAGCACCTCCAAGTCCGAGTCCATGGTCCTCAGCCGGAAAAAGGTGGATTGTCTTCTCCGGGTTGGGGACAGGCTCCTGCCCCAAGTGGAGGAGTTTAAGTATCTTGGGGTCTTGTTCACGAGTGAGGGGAAAATGGAGCGAGAGATCGACAGACGGATTGGAGCAGCATCTGCAGTGATGCGGACGTTGTACCGGTCTGTTGTGGTGAAGAGGGAGCTTAGTTCGAAGGCAAAGCTGTCGATTTACCAGTCAATCTACGTTCCTACTCTCACCTATGGTCACGAGCTTTGGGTAATGACCGAAAGAACGAGATCGCGGATACAAGCGGCTGAAATGAGCTTTCTCCGTAGGATTGCTGGACTCACCCTCAGAGATAGGGTGAGGAGCTCAGTCATCCGGGAGAGGCTCAGAGTAGAACCGCTGCTCCTCCACATTGAAAGGAGTCAGTTGAGGTGGTTTGGGCATCTGATTAGGATGCCTCCTGGACGCCTCCCACTTGAGGTGTTTCAGGTACGTCCCACTGGGAGGAGACCCCGGGGCAGACCCAGGACTCGGTGGAGAGACTATGTCTCCCAGCTGGTCTGGGAACGCCTTGGTATCCCCTCTGAAGAGCTGGAGCAGGTGGCTGGGGAGAGGGAAGTCTGGGCTTCTCTGCTTGAACTGCTGCCTCCGCGACCCGGACCTCCGGAAAAGCGGTAGAAGATGGATGGATGGATGGATGGATGGGCCAGATCCATACAGCGCCCCACACGCCAAGCGACACCACAGAGTGTCCTCTGCAATCCCACCAACCACCCACCCCAGACACACACAGATAGTGGCAGGCTGCCCTTCAGCCACAGCTGCCCCAGAGCAAGTTCTTACGTTTGACTGCAGTCTGTACCATCAGCTGTGTCCACACAGGTGAGACAGAAAACGTCTCCTTTCACTCAGCTACCAGATGCTTCTAATCATTCCAGGTGGTTAGACCGCCTTATGGACCACACCTGGATCCTACTCACCTCCTGTTTCCTTTCCAATGAAAGAAGGCTCCAAAGAGGAGAAAAATAATAACTTTATTCCTGAAGCTGCTGGCAGAAAACCACAAATCAGGGACACTCCATGCTGGGACAAGCTTGCTGCTAAAGCTAACCTTAGCTGGAGTTAAGGCTTTTTGAGAAGGACACTGAGATCCAGACTTCACCAACATTCAATAGTGTCACTCACTTGGGAAGTCTTAATTCCTCTGAACAACAACCGAAGAAAATGACAGAGTAGTAACCCAAAGTTTGTTGTTCTGATGCCAAAATGTCAGAACACCAGATAATTTAGCCTGTGGCTTTGAGGATTATTACAAGTAGCTGGGAGTTTCCAGATCAACTGCTTATTGTTAATATTATGTCCTAAAAATAACAACAAACTGAAGGAGAGCTGGAAGGAACATTCTCTTTATTATTAACAGGATCTTGTGGGAATGTGATAAGGATGAGACTGATCTCTCTCAAAACAACTTTATTCACATTCGCCATCATCTCAACGAAGAAAGAGAGTGTCACAGGAAACTCTCGTCCCAACCTGGGACTCTCACAGCTCACAAGTCAATTTGCATCATAAGACACATTGCATTATAATCACGTCACTTTGCATCACAAGTCACATTGCATCACAAGTCACATTGCATTAAAATCACCAGTAACAATGCGTCTCCTCTATAATCTCTTAATATCACCCCCACAGTCTCAGGCCTTGCATACCAAAGCTAACAACTTCCAGCTTCCTGTTATCTCCAAGGAAATTCTGTCTTTGTTCTTATCTCAAATGTGAGGCCTTAAATAAGTCACAAAGTAGGTCACGTGTGGCCACACCCCCACCCAAACATTTAGATCGAACAACAGAATAACAGTTTGCATGCTGTGATAACATCATTGTACATCAATGCACATGCTGCTTGGGCCTCAGTCTTCTCCCGTATCTGCTGTAACCAGGTTTCACCGCCTCCATGGCCCCATCATGCTGAGGAGCTGCTGTCTGAGGGTGCAAACTTTCTGTCAGTCTCTGTGGGTGATCTGGGGAAATGTTACTCTGGGAAACACCCCGTGGTGGCCTGCCGCGTCGAGGGGCCTTTGCCAACAGCACTTGCTCGTCCGCCACCACAAAAGCGGGTTTGAGTCTGTTTATGCCAACCTTTTCCCTCCTACCCCCCAAATCTAGCAAAAAATGCTTGTCCCCTGTTTCCAACACTCTGAACGGCCCATCATAAGGTGGTCGCAGTGGTGTACGATGCCCGTCATGTCTGATAAAAACAAACTCTGCGTTTTTCAAAGCTTTAGGCACAAAAACGCGTGGGAAACTGTGGTGCACAGGGCCAGGTAGCGTGCTTGATTCTATGTTACTCTGCAACAGCTGAGACGGGGAGGTGTCTGGAGCCGGGTTATCTGGGAGAAACTCCCCAGGCAGCCGAAGTGGTTGCGCAAACACGAGCTCCGCTGGGGAGGCTTCTAAGTCCTCTTTAGGCGCAGAACGCAACCCCAATAAAATCCACAGTAACTTGTCTACCCAATTTGCATCCGTCAGTGACGCTCTGAGAGCCGCTTTCAATGACCTATGAAAACGTTCGCATAATCCGTTAGCCTGCGGATTGTACGCGGTTGTGCAGTGAATTGTGACACCCAGGTTGCGGGCCATTGTCGACCAAAGTTCGGACACAAATTGAGGGCCTCTGTCGGACGTAATGTCCGACGGAACGCCGAAGCGCGCCACCCAAGCTGTTAAAAACGCGCGCGCCACCTCCTCGGCCGTGGTTGATGCCAGCGGAACCACTTCAGGCCAGCGCGTGGTGCGGTTCACCATTGTCAGAAGGTGTGTGCACCCTTGTGACAGCGGGAGGGGGCCCACGAGGTCCATATGAACGTGATTGAACCTCTTGGCCGGAATGTGAAACGGCTCCAAAGGAGCCCTCGTGTGCCTGTGTACTTTGGCTCGTTGACACGCCATGCAGGCTGCTGCCCACTCTTTAACTTGTTTGCGAAGACTCGGCCACACAAATTTCTCTCCTACCACTTTGACCGACACGCGCACTCCAGGGTGTGCCAAAGAATGAATCGAGTCAAAAATGCGGCGGCGCCACGCGGCCGGTACTACTGGACGCGGCCGTCCAGTGGAGACATCGCAGATTAGAGGGGGCATACCGTCTTGCAGCACCCTGTTCTCCAGCCATAACCCTGTTGGTCCAGACTGGAGCGCGCGCACATCCGCATCACTAACCTGCTCCGCGGCCATGGCTGTGTAATCTATCCCTACGCTGACTGGAGCCGCCACGGCGCGCGAGAGGCAATCTGCCACTACATTCAGTTTGCCCGCCACATGCTGAATATCAGTGGTAAACTCTGAATCGCGGCCAGCTGTCTCTGCTGCCGGCCTGACCATGGTTCGGAAACCTTGGCCATCGCGAATGTTAGCGGCTTGTGGTCAACGAACGCGGTGAAACTGCGTCCTTCCAGCCAGAACTGAAAGTGGTGGATGGCCAAATGGTGAGCCAGCAGCTCCCTGTCGAACGCGCTGTATTTCTGTTCACATCGCGCAAGGTCCTGCTGAAAAAGGTGAGGGGCTGCCAAACCCCGGCTACGTGCTGCTCCACGACCGCCCCTATGGCCACATCTGACGCGTCAGTAGTGAGCGCTACGCGGGCCGTTGGGTCTCGGTGTGCCAACAACGCGGCCTTTGCCAAGGCTGCTTTCACCTCCGAGAACGCTTGCTCCTGCTCCAGGGACCACTCAACCTTATTCGCGGGTTTCTGTTTTTTGAGCGCGGCATACAGCGGTTGCATGAGTTGCGCCGTGCGGGGGAGAAAACGGTTATAAAAATTCACCATTCCCAAAAACTCCTGTAGCGCCCTGACCGTCTGCGGCCGGGGAAATTCTGCTACCATGCGCACTTTGTCAGAAAGCGGAACTGCTCCTTCGGGGGAGACGCGGTGTCCTAAAAAATCAATCTGCGCCACCCCGAACTGACACTTCGCTGGGTTGATTATTAACCCGTGACCTCCCAACCTCCGGAAAACTGTGGCTAGGTGGTTTTCGTGTTCGTCTTCGGACACGCTGGCTACCAAAATATCGTCTAAATAGACGAATACGAAAGGGAGATCGCGTAGCACCGCGTCCATCATGCGTTGGAATGTCTGTGCAGCCCCTTTAAGCCCGAATGGCATGCGTAAAAACTCGAATAGGCCAAATGGAGTTATTACCGCTGTTTTAGGTATGTCCTTAGCGCACACTGGGACTTGGTGGTAACCGTGGACCAAATCGATCTTAGAAAAAACACGAGCCCCTGCTAAATGAATGGAAAAATCTTGGATATGCGGGATTGGGTAGCGGTCGTGCGCTGTAGCGTTGTTTAACCTGCGGAAATCCCCGCAAGGTTGCCATGATCTGTCAGCCTTCGGGACCATGTGTAGCGGGGAAGCCCACGGACTTTTTGAACGCCTGATAATGCCCAACCTGTCCAGGTTGGCGAACTCCTCACGTGCTATGGCCAGTTTAGCTGCGTCCAAGTGTCGAGCTTTTGCAAAAATGGGCTGTCCGGTAGTGGTAATAAAATGCTCCACCCCGTGTTTAGTGACTGTTGCCGAAAATGTGGGGACCGTGAGTGCTGGGAACTGAGTGAGCAGTGTGTGGAACTTACCGCTTGCAGCTGTGACGTTGGCTTGTGCTGTTGGCGGAGCCACTCGCGCTGTACAGGGAATAGAATCAAAAGTAAATGCATTAACCAGGCACCTGTTAGCGAGATCAACCAATAAACCATGTGAGGACAAAAAATCAGCCCCCAACATATTGAAGTTCACTGCTGCTATAACAAAAGTCCACTCAAATGCACGGCCGTGTAGAGACAGAAGCAGAGTCTTCTCACCAACGGTCTTAATCTCCGAGCCGTTCGCTGCTGTCACCCCAGGACCTCTGGAACCTGCCAGTCTGTCCGCGTAGGAAGGTGTGATGAAACTCAACTGGGAGCCTGTGTCCACGAGGAACTGCCTCCTCGAGCATGTGTCCAACAAGTAGAGCAGCTTGTTCTCCTCCCCGAGGGCCGCGGCTGCTACCGACCCCCCGGTCTTGGCGTTTCCCGAACGCTGAAACTGGCACGGTGGTACACACTTGCGTGCCCTCTCAGCGAAATGGCGATGGTAGAAACAAAGGATGTCTCCTCCGCGTTCCCTGGCTCTCGCCGCCGCTGTCGTCGGTGGGTCTGCTACTGCTGCCCCTGGCCCCCTGCCATCTGTGGTCGTTGCGCCGAGTTCCGCTGCTGCAGCCGTGGCTGCGCACTGTCTGCTGGCGTTGACAATTTGCTGCGCCTCCCAGGCCAGCGCTCGGTAGTCCCGCTGGGCCAACCACGGCGAACTGGTCAGGGTCGCTCTCGTCGCTGACGGTAGGGTCCTGAGGAAAAGGTGGGTGAAGATGAAGTGGTCATCACCTGAGCCTTTCAACCTCAACATCTTCTCCATCAGATTAACGGGCGTGTCATCTCCCAACTCAGTCAGCGCCAGGAGTCTCTCTGCTCGTTCCTTGACGGAGGGGGTGAAGTGCTGGATGAGTGCAGCCTTCAATGCGCCGTATTTGTCGCTGTCTGGCAGCTGCTCGATAAGGCTCTCCACGTGCTGATCCGTGTGGTTGTCCAGTCTTGCAACCACATGGTAGAATTTTGTGTCATCTACCGATATTCCCCGGAGGTTGAATTGTGCCTCAACTGCGTTGAACCAGGAGCGCGGATTGTTCTGCCAAAAGTCCGGTAGCTGGACCGTCGCGGCATCTGCTTGGCTGGGGGCTCCTGACGAGGCTGGCCCCGGGGAACTCTCCTGTTGTTGCATGCTACGTCTCGGGTCACCAGTGTGGGAATGTGATAAGGATGAGACTGATCTCTCTCAAAACAACTTTATTCACATTCGCCATCATCTCAACGAAGAAAGAGAGTGTCACAGGAAACTCTCGTCCCGACCCGGGACTCTCACAGCTCACAAGTCAATTTGCATCATAAGACACATTGCATTATAATCACGTCACCTTGCATCACAAGTCACATTGCATTATAATCACCAGTAACAATGCGTCTCCTCTATAATCTCTTAATATCACCCCCACAGTCTCAGGCCTTGCATACCAAAGCTAACAACTTCCAGCTTCCTGCTATCTCCAAGGAAATTCTGTCTTTGTTCTTATCTCAAATGTGAGGCCTTAAATAAGTCACAAAGTAGGTCACATGTGTGGCCACAATCTCTTATATTTATATGTCCAGCCGTAGCCCACCTGACATCACACCGCCCCGCCCAGACCAGGCTACGGCAACCCCAAAGGTCCAACTCACTATGTTATACCCCCCCCAGAAAAAAAATCTAGAACCACAACACACATGCAAAACAGAAGACAACTATATACTCCTTGAAACACAAACCAAACAGATCAAACACCCCAATTCTATTTTTCCCCAGTCTTTCCGGTAACGAAATCGTCCAAGTACTTCAGCTGTCAGCGTTCCCTAACCGGGCGACCCTCACGGGGCTGCTCCGCCTCAGGCACTGATGGCTCCATCTGGAAGCCAGCACCTGACTGACCTCCCCAGTCCCAGGAGTCATTCCAAACGTCCAACGCCGGGTCACTCGCCACCTCCGGTGGGGACCTCCGTAGCCAACTTGGTGCCACCTGGACCCATCATCCAGCTCGAAAGTGTCCAGACCCCTTCGTTTCACAATTGTGTGCGGCCCGACTCACAGCGGCTGAAGCTTGTGGGTGCGTACAGGGTGTCTGACCCACACCCTATCCGCTACGTTCAGGCCATGTCCTTTCACATGATGGCTCCTGTCAAAGAAGTCCTTCATTCGCCGTTGCTGGTCCGAGACCTTGCGCCTTAGTGCCCCCGAATCCTCAGCGCACTTCCTTCGAGCCAGTCTCAGTTGTCTCACCGGAAATGGCAACTCCCTTCCTAGCATCAGCGCCGCCGGGGAGCGCCCCATCGTGGTGTGTACCGATGCCCTATAATGGAGTATGGTGTTGTGCAGAGTCGACGAATGAAAACCCATCAGCCAGATGGGCCCTCAACCCATTCTTTAAAGTCCTATTAATTGTCTCCACACCCCCATTAGCCTGTGGGGCTACATGAGTGCTACATGTGGGGCTACATGAGTGGTGGCTCAGTTGGTAGAGCATCCGCCCCACATCCGGGAGGCAGGGGTTCAAATCCCGGCTGGGTCATGCCGAAGACCATATAAAAGCGGAACTTCCTGCCGTCCAGCTTGGTGCTCAGCAATAATGGAATGGAGGAGGGAAATCTGTGGCGGCGCCTTGCATGGCAGCGGTCCTCTGATTCTACACTTGGGGTGTGTGATTAACACTGTAGATAGGAAAAACACAATTTTGTTCTACTGTACATGATTGGTTGTATGGTTGAATGACAATAAAAGGTGATTTAATTTAATTAATTTAATTTAATTTTAAAAGCCTCCAAAATAAACTGCGAGCGATTGTCCGCCGCCACTGAAGTCGGGGTCCCCCATCTAGCAAACAGAATCAGAATCAGAATCAACTTTATTGCCAAGTATGCTTACACAAACAAGGAATTTTACTTATCACTAAGGTGCGCTCATTGTTAAGCGCTCCCTAATGACGCGACAGCCATACAGGCACCTCATGCAGTGGGGGGTAAAGAGGGGGAGGGGGTGATACATTGGGCAGAGAGAAAAAACATAGTTATCAAAATATGGCTCGAGTGAGCAAGATTGTGATCACATAGAAAAAAACCCTCTAAGCACACTTAGCAGACAAAGCAGATCCACACATTAACAAAGCAAGAGAGCAAGAGAGAGACCAGTGTGTGTATGTCAGTCATATGATATCAGTGTGAGTGCAGTTTGTGAAGTATCAGTTAAAATCGTCTCTTAGGCAACGGCTAGATGTTATGTCCTTAGTATCCTAAACATAGATAACATGTCCACAGAGTTCATCTCTCTTCAGTTCATGCCAGATGGTAAAATTCCATGTTAGTCACATGGCTGTCCTTGGAGAGTTCAGATTGTTGCACATCAGCAATTGTTTGGGTTAAAGAGAAGCCAAGCCAAAACTCCCTTCTGCCTTATCCTTTCTCCTGGAGGAATGATTGTCAAGGACGCCGAATCAAGGCCTGATAGGCACAGTTCACTTAAAGCATAGAAATTTCACCTCTCATGCGATTCTGTGCATCACAATTTGCATGTACATTTCCATATACATTTCCAGGCTTTAAAATCATTTCCTGGAGATCACCCAGCGACTCCGAGATGTTACCCATCTTCCTATTCCCATTAGCCGCTATCAGTGATCTCCCCAGCTGATCGAATTGTTGAAGGAGCTTCGCCGGGTCCGCATTTTGATTAACTCTTCCAACTTCTTTAATTTCTGATACACCAGGAAAACTCAGAAGCCAAACAGCAGAAATCCTGTGATCGTGAAGCCAAAACAGGTAGATGTCTTCCACATCTTCAATCGAATCACACAGACACATGAGTTCCAATTGTTCCATGAGTCTCTCCACTTGGGCTCCCCCTGGCCCGATTTTCTGTTTAAAAGTGGTGTCAATTGCATTAAAGCCCAGCTCACCAATTCCATAATTTCAGTTTGAGTCGAGATACAGCAGAAGAAGAGCGAGACACAGACAAGACACAGCAAGCTGGGATCAGTAAAGGGAGGAGGAGAGGAGAGGAGAAGAAATGCGTCTGCTCTCTCTGAAAGCCGGAAGAAGAGCCAGTGATGACAGGAACCCCATAATGACCTCCGTCATCACCGAGCCCGTCTGAAGCACTTCCAGCCATTTAGACAACAAGTTATACACCACCACCAGGAACCTGTTGCCCGGGGGGGGGGGGCGTGCAGTTCACCGCAGATGTCCAGTTCGATGTGTTCTTAGGGCCCCTCCCGTCCCGGTAAGCGATCGGCCGGAGAGGGGGTGGTGGTGGTCTACCAGTGTTTCCACTCTCCAGGCACGGAGAGGTGGAAACACATTGTGGCGATGGTCACAGATTTGTGACCATCGCCTCAATGTCTTTTTCTATCCTTAGCCAGCAAACTGAATCCCCACCCCGCTGCTTGATTTTAACCCCTTGCACTCCGGTCAATTTTCCTAAAAACGCCAAAAAAATAACGTGCCCAAAGTAAATCGAAAGCTGTTCTTCAACCCTTTGCAGCATCTTCATGGGGTTGGTCTCATTTAAAAGAAAACACTTTGAATTTTTTGGCAAAAGAGTCATAATTTCTCTAAGTGCTCCTGCCACTGAGTTACAGTCATCTAAACATAGTGAACTTGAAGAAAATAAATTTGGCCTGGGTGTGGGGAGACTTGAATAACGAAACCGAATTGTCTTCCATTTCAGTTTATTCAAGAAATCATTCCACTGTCTGCTCTTATTCTTGAGCAGCGAACAAAGAGACTGAACACACCAAAGTTCTCTCATTTAAACATTCTCACAACAAACCATTTCCCTCGCGGGGGAAATCACACATCTATATTTAAGTCTCTTTATTCACATTCATTAGCCTTTTATTTACATAACTCCCCCTTCTCTCTTCTCAAGCCTCAGTGGTCAGGAAGTCTTCTGTCCCCTGTCCTCCGCAGGGGGTCCAGGCTCTGTGGCTCCGCACCGCAGGGGGCTGGCTCTCCTTCATCGTGGTTAAATCACATATGCAGTGTCCAACATATACATGTCTCACAACACAGCCATATAACCCCCCCCCAAACGATGAAGAACAGACTAATTCCCAAAATTTAATAGCACCTTACTCACTACTGAATAATCAACACCAACATTCAGTCTGTGCGCCGCTTGGGCTTCAGCCGTCTGCCGAATCTGCTGTGCGTTGGCCCCGCCTTGCCTGCGGTGCTGTTCTGCTTCGGGTCTGTTGACTGAGGAAGAGAGTGGTTAATTGCCCTCTGCGGGGGCCTGCCTCGTCGAGGCGCCACCGCGACCGGTACAGACACGTCCTTCATGACAAAAGCAGGTTTTAGTCTGTCAATACTGACTGTCTCTTTTCTGTCTCCAAAATCTAGCACAAATTGCTTATCACCTGCCTCCAGCACTCGAAATGGCCCTTCGTAAGGTGGTTTGAGCGTTGCTTTAAGGGCTTCGCGCCTGACAAAAACGAAATCGGCATTTTTCAAAGCCTTGGGGACGAAAACTCGTGGAAAAGCGTGATGAACCGGACCCGGGAGCGTGTCTGCCCCCGTGCCGACTAACGGTCCCAGAGCAGAGAGAGGTGGGGGCTCTGGGTGCTCTGGTAAAAACTCGCCCGGCAGCCTCAGAGTTTGTGCGAATACCAGCTCCGCTGGGGAGGCGTCTAAGTCCTCTTTAGGCGCAGAACGCAACCCTAATAAAACCCATGGAAGTTTATTTACCCAATCTGCATCCGTGAGCGACGCTCTGAGTGCTGCCTTCAAAGACCTATGAAAACGCTCGCATAAACCATTAGCCTGAGGGTGGTAAGCCGTAGTGCGGTGAATTTTGGCTCCTAAGCCGTTGGCCATCGCTGACCACAGCTCAGAGATGAATTGCGGTCCTCTATCGGACGTAATGTCCGACGGAACCCCGAAGCGCGCCACCCAAGCCGTTAAAAAAACGCGAGCCACCTCTGCGGCCGTGGTCGTCGCAAGTGGGACCACTTCCGGCCAACGTGTGGTGCGGTCCACCATTGTCAAAAGATACGTGAACCCCTGTGATGCCGGTAGGGGGCCCACAAGGTCGACGTGCACATGGTCGAACCTTCTGGCCGGAATGCGGAACGGTTCTAACGGGGCTCTTGTGTGCCTGTGAATTTTGGCCCGTTGACAGGAAATGCAGGTTTTTGCCCATTCCTTCACGTGCTTGCGCAGGCACGGCCAAACAAACTTTTCCGCCACTAGTTTCACCGACGCGCGCACCCCCGGGTGCGCCAGTGAGTGGACCGAGTCAAAAACACGGCAGCGCCACGTGGCCGGAACCACCGGACGCGGGCGCCCCGTCGACATGTCGCAGATCAGGGGGGGCATACCGGTTTGTAAACACTTGCTCTCCAGCCTCAACCCTGTTGATCCAGACTGGAGCGCGCGCACGTCTGCGTCCGCCCCCTGGTCCGCTGCCATGGCTGCGTAATCTATACCCACGTGCACCAGGGCTGCGCGCGCCACCGTGCTGCTCTCCTGCGGCGCGGTCACGGTGGCCCGTTCTGCCTCTGCGCGTGTCGGGGTCGTGAACGCGCGTGAGAGACAATCCGCTACTACATTGAATTTGCCCGCGACGTGCCTAATGTCAGTGGTAAATTCCGAGATTGCGGCCAGCTGCCTCTGCTGCCTGCCGGACCACGGATCTGAAATTTTGGCCATGGCGTATGTGAGCGGCTTGTGGTCCACATAAGCGGTGAAGCACCGTCCTTCCAGCCAGAACTGGAAATGACGAATAGCCAAATGCAGCGCCAACAGTTCTCTGTCAAACGCGCTGTATTTTCGCTCAGCCACGCTTAAAGATTTGCTAAAGAAAGCCAAAGGCTGCCAAACTCCGGCTACCTGTTGCTCAATAACGGCCCCTATGGCTAAATCTGAAGCGTCTGTCGTCAGTGCGATACGTGCTGCAGGGTCTGGGTGGGCCAGGAGCGCAGCGTCAGCCAAGGCTTTTTTAACCTCTGTGAACGCGCGCTCCCGCTCCGGGGACCATTCGACCGCCTGGGTCGGCTTTTGTTTTTTGAGCGCGGCATATAACGGTTGCATGATTTGAGCTGCGTGGGGCAGGAACCGGTTATAAAAATTCACCATCCCCAAGAATTCCTGTAGTGATTTGACCGTTTGTGGACGGGGAAAATCCGCTACCGCGCGTACTTTCTCTGGTAACGGAACCGCTCCCTCCGGGGAGACGCGGTGACCCAAAAAATCAATCCGCTCAACGCCGAACTGGCACTTGGCTGGGTTAACTATTAAGCCGTGCTCTCCCAGCCTCCTAAAAACTGCTGTGAGGTGCGTTTCGTGTTCGTCCTCTGAAGTACTCGCGACCAAAATGTCGTCGAGGTACACAAACACGAAAGGGAGATCGCGTAACACGGCATCCATCATCCGCTGAAATGTTTGCGCCGCCCCTTTGAGACCAAACGGCATGCGTAAAAATTCGAAAAGTCCGAACGGGGTTATTACCGCTGTTTTAGGAACGTCCTCCGGTTGGACCGGGACTTGGTGATAGCCGCGAACTAGATCAATCTTTGAAAAAATGCGCGCCCCCGCCAGGTGCACCGAAAAATCCTGAATGTGCGGGATGGGATAACGATCGTGTGCCGTAGCGTTGTTTAGCCTGCGGTAATCCCCGCACGGTCTCCAGGAGCCATCGGCTTTCGGTACCATGTGCAGCGGCGAAGCCCACGGGCTCTTCGACCTACGAACGATGCCCAGCCTCTCCAGGCTGGCGAACTCCTCGCGCGCAATGGCGAGCTTAACTGCATCCAAGCGCCGAGCTTTTGCAAACACGGGAGGACCAGAAGTGGGGATGAAGTGTTTCACCCCGTGCTTCGCGACCGTCGCTGAAAAAGTGGGCACAGTGAGCGCTGGAAATTGGGTGAGGAGTGTGTGAAACTTACCACCTGCTGTAGCGACGTGGGTCTGTACTGGTGGCGGGGACACTCGAGCTGAACAGGGGAGAGAGTAAAAAGAGAGTGCATTTACCAGCCGTCTATTAGCAAGATCAACTAACAGATTGTGTGAACACAAAAAATCTGCGCCCAACATGTTGAAACTCACCGCCGCTACTACAAAAGTCCATTCATATGTGCGGCCATGTAAGCATAAAGGCAAGGTCCTTCTCCCGTAGGTGTTGATGTTCGAGCCATTTGCCGCTGTAGCTCCGTCACCGTGGGGTCCAGCTACCCGGTCCGCGTATGTTGGGGTGATGAAGCTCACTTGTGCTCCGGTGTCAATGAGGAACACTCGTCCGGAGCGCGCATCCGTGATGTAGAGCAGCTTGTTGCGTTCTCCGAGGGTCGAAGCTGCTAGCGACCCCCGGTCTTGCCGTTTCCCGAACTCCTGAAGATGCAGGGCGGCACACACCTGCGTGCCTTCTCTGCGAACCTCCGATGGTAAAAGCAGAGATCTTCTCCTCCGCTGTGTCGTGCCCGCGCCTCTGTCGCCGGGCTATTGGCTCCCCCTCGTCGCGGCCGTGTTGCCGCCGTCGTCGGCCAGTCTGGTTCTGCCGCCTCTGGCTCCCCGCTGTCTCGGGTCGCTGCTGTGGTTGCTTGCCCGCCGCAGGCGTCCAGGATCCCGTCTGCCTCCTGGGCCAGCTCCCGGAACTCCTCCAGGGTGTGATACTTTTTGCCGGCCAGCGTGCTTCTCGCATGCGCCGGGAGGTTGGAGAGGAAGATGAACTGAAAAATGAAATCATCATTGTCCAACCCTCTCAGCTGTATCATCTCCTCCATCAGGGCGCTCGGCCTGTGTCCACCTTGGTCTAGCAAAGACAGGATCCTCCTCGCCCTCACTTCAGCCGAGGGGGTGAAAAACTTGATGAGGGTGGATTTCAGCTTGCCGTACCTGTCGGTCGCGGGTGGCTGCTCCACCAAGCTTTGCACGCACCGAGCTGTGCTGTTGTCCAGTTTAGCGATGACATGGTGGAACTTAGTGTCATCCACCGTTACTCCTGCGAGCGCGAACTGCGACTCTGCTTGCAGAAACCACGACCGTGGGTTATCCTGCCAGAAATCAGGCAGCTTAACGGCCACTGCGCTCGCCAGCTCTGAGCGCTGTGAGTCCGGGACCCTGAGAATTTCTTCGTTCATTCTCAACGTCGTCAGTCACCAATGTGGGGAGACTTGAATAACGAAACCGAATTGTCTTCCATTTCAGTTTATTCAAGAAATCATTCCACTGTCTGCTCTTATTCTTGAGCAGCGAACAAAGAGACTGAACACACCAAAGTTCTCTCATTTAAACATTCTCACATCAAACCATTTCCCTCGCGGGGGAAATCACACATCTATATCAAAGTCTCTTTATTCACATTCATTAGCCTTTTATTTACATAACTCCCCCTTCTCTCTTCTCAAGCCTCAGTGGTCAGGAAGTCTTCTGTCCCCTGTCCTCCGCAGGGGGTCCAGGCTCTGTGGCTCCGCACCGCAGGGGGCTGGCTCTCCTTCATCGTGGTTAAATCACATATGCAGTGTCCAACATATACATGTCTCACAACACAGCCATACTGGGTGTTTTTTCGGATACAAATGCTTGCAAATAACACACAGCTTCAGATCCGGGCTGGAAAATGCAACAGAAATGTAGAACCGAGTGTTATCCAGCTGAGGTCCAAATTTTGTAAGAATACCACAAAAAATGAATATATTACACAGCTTTTTTCTCAGGTAGTTCCCAGGCGTTTTTGAACTGTGCCAAATTGTGCCAAATGGCACAGTTTGGAAAAACGTCTGTAACTTTTGAATGATTCAATATAGAAGCTTCATCTTGGGCTCTAATGAAAGGTCACACTCAGGGCTGTGTGTGTGTGGGGGGGGGTTGCCCCCCCCCTCGCTACAGAGGATGGACATCGCCCGTTGCGCTACGGTCCGACATGCAGCGATGACGCACAGCTGTAATTTACCGATCGGTCAAAAGTCATTTTGATTACAATTTTCAGGGATAAAGAATAATTTAGCTTAGAACACTTACCTCTTCACAGCAGAAGCGGAGCTGGCGAACTTCTACCTCATTGTCAGACGAACGCGACGCTGGTCTCACGACCCGATCAAAACATAATTCCATTATTGCGGTTTTGCGCTTCCATGGTTGCGGTTTTTGGCGAACGATTTTTCAAAATAAATAACAGTAGTAATTAAAAAAAGACTGGGGAACGCATGTGTGTCACTCAGCCTTCGTCGTCGGCCTCCGTCGGTCTATGATGACCATGGAAGAAAATCATAACGTCTACTCTGCTGGAACAAAAACAAAAAAAGCACCGCCTGTGGCCAAACATGCCGATGCGCGAATGGCAGTCGCTGTCACACAGGTCGCACTTGTGGGTGGTCTCTGTGCTGCTGGGTCTGTGGGGTTCTTCCTGCGGGTCCTTTTTTCATCTGCTGCAGCAGTCTGTCTTCATCCAGCCTTACAAAAAACAGCTTGCAAACTTCTGTGCTTCAATTGGCTCGCTGCATTCACAGCGTTGGTAGGCGGGTCCTTCTTGCTAGGTTTTCAGTCATTGGTTCTTCAAGGTTTCAGAAACCCAATTCAAGGCTCTTATTAATCGAATGAGAGGTCAATCAGATGATCTAATCTGTTCACGGCTGTGTCTGCAGTGGAAGAACGGAAATGCAGCTTACGCAGCTCCATCGTGCGTCCTAGAGCACACGAGGGTGCACGAGAGCGCCCTCGTGCGCTCTGGGACGCAGAGACTTGCCCGCCTGTGGTACAACGGAGTGCAAGAGGTTAATCACCCCAAGGTGGCCCTCATGTAACATGTCCAACACACATCCTCTCAGTGCCTCCGGGATCACCGCACAATGACCTCTGGCCATGCACACCTTGTCCCAGCAGCTGAGTTCGTCTCTGAAGTGATGGAACGGAGCCAGGACCCCTGGCGCTCCTGCCGGCCAACCCCCTCTGATCGCCACACACAGTCTCTTCATCACTTGGTTGTTCTCTGAAACTTCTCTAAGTTCTTCAGGAGACACAATGTCCCGAAGAGTCCCATGCAGGGCGTGGACCAGTTCCGTCTCCACTGGGTCCACGGTTTCCAAATCCAGTACCAGCACACACGTCGGGGCCCTAGACAACAGGTCCACCACGATGTTGTCCTTGCCTGATGGTAGCCATCACCTTCTGGAAGCAACTCGGCGCTGAGCTCAGGCCGAAAGGCATCCTTGAGTACCAGAACGCCCCCATGTGCCTCACAAAAGCGGTTAGTTTTCTGCTATCTGGGTGTAACGGCACCTGCAGGTAGCCCTGCTGGAGGTCCAACTTCAAAAAACCTTTCACCCCTCTGAACGTCGCTGTCAGTTCCTCCATAGTGGGCAGCGGGTATTTGTCTGGGACAACCGCTCTAAGGTCGATGCAAGGCCTAATGCCCCCCTTTCTTCTTTGCCACCACATGGTTGGAAATCCACGGGGAAGCATTGGCCTTCTTGATGACACCCGACTCCAACAGCCTATTCAGCTCCGCCAACACCTCCGCTCGCAGCGCCAGTGGGAGACGCCTCAATGGTTGCATCTTTGGCGTGACACTCTCATTCACCAAAGGTCAGTGATAAAATACGTCAATGCGGCCTAAACCCACGAATAGCTTCGGCCAGCGAAGGCACCAGTCCGCACCCACGGACAGCACCCGCAAGCCTTCAGGGTCCGTTATGGAAAACCCTAACCATCCCAACAGGTCCACCCCCAGCAGGTCGGTCCCCTGACGTGCCTCCTCAACCTGCAGGTCACCTCAAAGTCTGCTGTGCCCGCCATTTTGATCTCCGCGTGGCCGTAGCCAAAAAGTCTCACTGCTCCACATTTAATGTGCTTCGCGGGGAACAGACGCCGCAGGGTTGGGAGGCTCAGGATTGACCTCCCGGCCCCTGAGTCTACCACAAGTGACACGTCAACTCTGTCCAGTTGGAGGACGTACCACTTCAGTGGGCCTTTCCCCATCCTTGCAGCGTGAACTTGAGCCAGACCTCCGGGTCTTCCCACCAGCAAGGCAGCTCGCCTCTTCTTCTTCCTTTTCCTCTTTCTCCTGCCTCCACTACGATGCCCTGTCAGCGCGCCAACCTCCGCATCCAGCGGGAAATTGCGCTTAGGTGACCCTTGGCTAGCCTTAGTCCTCTGCTCCAACTTGGCCACTGAGTCTTCTTTCCTCACCAACTCCAGCACTTCCCCCCATGACGTTGGCTCCACGGCCAACAGCAGCTTAGCTGTTAACTGCAAGCATTTAGCGCCATGCGCTAACTTGTCCTTAACCAGTCCATATTCATGCGGCCCAATGTTGCCTTTGCGTGCTAAGCTAAGAAGGTCCAATAAAAACGAGCTTAGCGACTCACCCTCCTGTTGCCGTCTCTCGTAGAATTTCCACCGGCTCTCTGAGACCGTGGAGAGGTCGCCTAACGTCTTGTCCAACACCTTCAAGCATTCCTCCAGCAAACCATCCTGGCACTGACCAAGAGCGATTCTCTGAGCCTTGGTGCCGAGGTGATGGAGTAAAACACTCTTCAGTCTTTCCTTGTTGGCTGAGCCCAGGCCCGCCGCTGTCACGAACGCCTCGAAACTCTCTTTCCATTGAGGCCATGACACGGTTGGTAAACCTGGGTGTTCCAGAAAGACAAGCATATGCCCAATGCACGCCGCCATTATTGTCCTTGTTGCCAATTGTTATGCCCTAAAAATAACAACAAACCAGAGGAGAGCTGGAAGGAACATTCTCTTTATTATTAACAGGAACTCATATATTATATGTCCAGCCGTAGCCTGCCTGACATCACACCGCCCTGCCCAGACCAGGCTACGGCAACCCCAAAGGTCCAATTCACTATGTTATCGTTAACAATAAGGGATAACAATTATACAGCAAGACAATGATGTCGAACTTCATCTGAAAGCACCTGGACAGGTGAGTGTGCTAAATGAAACCAGCCTTTAGCTAATGCTAAATCAAATTAGATCACATATCAAAAAAACAGAACAAACAGGAGAAATTAAGTCAGGGGCTCTGTGAATAATTTATGGGCTAATGTAGATAAACATGCATGATAAGTGTTATGAAGCTCAAGAAGTATATTTAGCTAGGTGATGCTAGGCGACTTCTCTGTGTCTTTTGGCCAGTTTTGCTTTGGAATGACATGGGGACCTGCTTCTCATTTACGTAAAACTAATTTGTCGTCATACTGCTGTCTGTCACTATGAAGAGTTTCATAATAAATTTTGGACGTTTTCACTTTTTTTTGTTCCATTTTACTCCATGATTATCCCCCCCAAAATGGCCGGTGATCCCGCCAGAAGTCACTTTATCAAAAACTATAAATACATAAGTATTTTTTTTAATTGTCATGACAGGATTTTGAATTATTTTAAAGACCCTGCATCTCTTCTTCCTTCCAAATAAGTTGTCTGAGACGGCAGCACTTGTCTGGGAATCAGTGAGAAAATCCAGCCTGGATTTGAAGTGTGTATGAAACCCTGAAAAAATGTCTTTGCCTTTTGTCAACCCTTCAGGGGGTTTCATTAGCCAAAATCTCCAGACAAAGAAAGCAAGTCCAGTCACATGCAATGAATTCATCAACACCCTATGTTTTTAACACCCCTGCCACTTTGAACACAAGGTATCGACCCCATCTAATAGACTATGATGGAGCCAGGGATGATCCTTTAAATATGTCAGCAGTAAGAGACAGAGAGAAAAGAGGCTGAGGTTGAGAGAAGAGGCCTTAAACTGGCACTCTGCTAAAATGAAATGTCGCCTCTTTGTTCCTTAGCCATGGGTGCTAATTGGGCCTGTCGGCAGGGAAGAAACGACTGCTGGGCTCCTGTCTGTCGCACCTGTTGAGTCATTGTCTCTTACATTGATCCAACAGGAAGCAGGAGTAAGAAGGCTGATGCCTCAGTGGGTGCGTGGCAGAAACGTGGTTCAATTTGCTTTTAGAGCTCCACTGTTAATGGTGGAAATACCAGTGGTGGTCAGTGGTCAATTGCACTTGACCATTGATTACCCTGCTCTAAAATCTGTATGAATCATAAAGAGTTGGCTTTCATCAGCTTGTTCACTTTTTTATGGTCAAGTCACTGTCCCTTTAGCCTTCCTTTAGCGCAGGGTAGTATGTGATGTCTGTTAAGTATTTTTCAGACTTGATTAGTTTATGCAACTATAAAACAAAGTAGGGACCAGTATGGAAAATGCAAAAAAAATGGAGTGATTCTTAAATTTACTTCAACAGTTAGGATGTACCAAATATATTTCATATTTTGTCTGATCAAATTCATTTCCTTGGTTAGTATACATTCAACACAAAAGAGCTGTGACACTAATGCTCCTACCATTTTGCTGCATTGCAGTTCCTTCTCAAAACACTTAAGACGTTCTAGCATTAAGGATATCGAGCAATGCATCTTGTCAGGTGTTATTCTGTCCCATTCTCTCCAGTGTAACAATACATTGTTGTCACCATCATTTGGCTTCAAAATTCTCCACACATCCCTCTATTGGCAACAGGTTAGGACTGCAGGCAGGTGGTTGACATGCAGAAGGTGGTTTAGTTTTGTCTTGTTGAAAAAATACCTGAATGTCCCTGGAAAAGATGCTGTCTTGAAGGCAGCATATTTTGCTATATTCTGTACTAATTCTGCCATTATAAAAGCATAAGTGACTTTTGTCAAGGCAAGGAAAGTTTATTTGTATAGCACATTTCATGTACAAGACAAATCAAAGTGCTTTGCATAAAACATTAATGCATTACAGCAAGTTGCAAAAGAAATACATAAAAGAATTTAAAAGCAAACTAAAAATATAAAGAAAAACAGAAACAAGCTATAATAAAATAAGACACAAAGTGCAAGAAATAGAAGTTACAGAGCGCTGTGGGAGGTTAAAAAATGTTCTAGTGAAAGGCCATGGCAAACAGGAATGCTTTCAACCAGGATTTAAAGCAGCTGAGAGTTTCAGCAGCCCTGATGCTTTCTGGTACTTTGTTCCACATGTGAGGAGCATAAAAACTAGACGCTGTCTCACCATGTTAGGTTCTAACTCTGAGCACAGATAGTAGGCCTGACTCGGATAACCTGAGGGCTCTGGGTGTTTTGTTTTTTTTGATCCGGCGCCACATGAGTCGGCCGCCCTTTGCAACAGCGGCTCAATTCTGAGTCTTTTTTTCCCCTCCCTCTCTCTTTTTGATCCGTTTTTTTCACTCCATTTATATCACGGACACACAGATCGTCCCAAATGTCTCCTGAGCCGGTGGACGGAGCCACTGTTTATAGCAGGAGACGATACAGCAGGGAAGAGCTGCTAGCACTCAACCGCCACCCGGTGCTAACGGAAAAACTCGACATACCGAGAGAACTGAGGCGAAAACGCCGCGGCTGCCGGGCTGGAGTAAGGCGGAGGACAAAAAATATAAGGTACAGACCCTCGCTTCTATCTATTGTCATGGGGAATGTACGGTCGTTACTGGGAAAGGTAGATGAGCTAGCGGCTATCTTCCGCTACGATAGCAAATACCGGGAATGCTCTCTCCTTTTGTTTTCTGAGACGTGGCTAACTGAACTAGCAGCAGATGCTAACATTGAGCTGGAGGGTTTCCACATGATACGGGCAGACCGAACACCACACAGTGGCAAAGCAAGGGGCGGTGGAGTGATAATTGTAGAGGAGCTTGAAATAACGAGGCGATGTGATTCATAAACCAAAGTTTATTATCAGCTCCTCTAACAAGTCTCATCCTAGTGCAGCAGCAGAAGAAGGCAAAAGAGACCGAACGCCTTCGGCTCTATGAACTTATACTTGCACATAACAAAAGACATGCATATCAAAAGCTGACATCCCTCATTATCTTAATCCCCCCATTGTCTTCGTACTCCTCCTCATGGCCCTGGGGGGTGAGGGCAGCTCCTCCAGTCTCCACCGCAGTGTCTGGGAAGGTCTTTGTTCTTCACTGGCGGTTGAGAGTCTTTGTCCTGTTCTGAGGTGTGAAGTCGCCTTACATATGTAGGAATGTGAGAATGCACCAAACATTCTCACATGCTTCAACATATGTAGGTTATGGAATATATGATTAATATAGACCACAATAATGTATGTTAACAACTACTGGTGCAGACCGGGACATATCACTGTTAAACAACGACACTGCAGCAAAGACATTGAGTTGCTAGCTGTTAGCATGCAGCCTACATATCTCCCGAGAGAATACTCACACGTGATCTGCATTGTTGTTTATGCAAATCCGATGGCGAACGCTGGGACAGCGCGTGACGTCATCCATTCAGTAACCAGCAGGCTGCAGACAGAACACCCAGATGCTCTTCTCCTCATCTCAGGCGATTTCAACCATGTTTCACTGTCTCCCATTCTACCCACGTTTACCCAGTATGTCACATGCCACACTAGAGACAATAAAACACTGGACTTATTCTACGCAAACACTAAGGAGGCGTACACCTCATCACAACTCCCCCCACTCGGGAGATCGGATCACAACTTGGTTCATCTCCGGCCGGTGTACAAACCCCTAGTGCACAGACAACCTCCGGCCATGCGCACAGTGAAGTTATGGTCTGAGGAGGCAATGGACGCTCTAAAGGGCTGTTTTGAAACCACTGCCTGGAAGCAGCTCTGCGATCCACATGGTGAGGACATCGATGGCCTCACTCACACCTTCACGGGCTACCTCAGCTTCTGTGTGGACAAATCCGTTCCCACCAAGACCATACGGTGTTGCTCAAACAACAAACCCTGGATCAACCCTGAGATAAAAACACTCCTGAGAGAGAAGAAGAGGATCTTCAGGTCGGGGAACAGGGAGATGCTGAAGTCTGTACAGAGGGAGCTGAGGAGAAAGATCAGAGAAGGCAAGGACAGCTTCAGGAAGAAGATGGAGGACAAGCTGCAACATAGCGACATCAGCGGGGTCTGGAGAAACCTCAAAACCATCTCTGGGCTGCAGAATACCTCCCCCCAGGCCACGGGGGGCAGGGAGTGGGCGAACAATCTGAATCTGTTTTTCAATAGGTTTGACCAACCACCCTCCCCCCTGACTGCACAACAACCACTGCTGCCTCTAAAGACATCAAGTCCTGCTGCCCACTCCCCACTCCACCAACACCCCCCCACTCCCAACACACAGCCCCCCATCCTGACCCTGACCAAGACCCAGGTGAGGACGGAGCTGAGGAAGATCAAGGCGAGGAAGGCGTCGGGACCGGACGGCATCAGTGCAAAGCTCCTCAAGTCCTGTGCAGACCAGCTGTGTGGGATTGTGGAGCTCATCTTCAACCTGAGCCTGAAGCTGGGGAGGGTACCACAGCTGTGGAAAACATCTTGTGTGGTACCTGTACCACAAACTTCCCACCCCAAAGACCTGAACAGCTACAGACCGGTGGCCTTGACGTCCCACTTGATGAAGACCCTGGAGAGACTACTCCTTGCTCACCTCCGCCCCCTGGTGGAACCAGCAATAGATCCACTCCAGTTCGCCTACCAGCATGGCATTGGGGTGGAGGATGCGGTGATCTTCCTCCTTCACCGTTCTCTGTCCCACCTGGAGAAGCCCGGGAATGTGGTGAGGATCATGTTCTTTGACTTCTCCAGTGCTTTCAACACCATCCAACCGATGATCCTGAAGGACAAGCGGCTGCGCGCAGGGGTGGACCAGCACCTGTCATCATGGATCCTGGACTACCTCACGAACCGGCCTCAGTTTGTGAGAACCCGGGACTGTGTGTCCGACACGATCATCGGTAGCACGGGGGCCCCCCAGGGAATGGTGTTGGCTCCCTTCCTGTTCACTCTTTATACTGCGGACTTCTCACACAACACAACACACTGCCATCTACAGAAGTTCTCAGATGACTCTGTGATCGTTGGCCTCATCTCCAATGGAGATGAAGCTGAGTACAGAGGGCTTATCCAGGACTTTGAGGACTGGTGCCATCGGAACTGCCTCCAGATCAACGCGAGGAAAACTAAGGAGCTGGTGGTGGACTGCCGCAGGCAAGGACAACCCCTCACAGCACCAGTAAATATACAGGGAACAGACATTGAGATGGTGACATCCTACAAGTACCTGGATGTTCATCTGAACAATAAACTAGACTGGTCACACAATACTGACGCACTCTACAAGAAGGGACAGCGCAGGCTGTTCCTACTGAGGAGACTCAGGTCTTTTGGTGTACAAGGGGTGCTGCTGAAGACATTCTATGACACGGTGGTGGCATCAGCCATCATTTTTGGAGTGATCTGCTGGGGCAGTGGCATTACCGCAGCCGATAGGAAGAGACTGAACAAACTGATCAAGAAAGCTAGCTCTGTCCTGGGGCAGCGCCTTGACCCAGTGGAGGAGATAGGAGAGAGAAGGACGGTGGCTAAACTGTCATCTCTGCTGGAGTCCGACTTCCACCCTATGCAGGACATACTGAATGCACTGAGGAGCTCATTTAGCAGCAGACTACATCATCCTAGGTGCACAACCAAGAGGTTTCGCAGGTCCTTCCTACCAACGGCTGTCAGACTGTACAACCTAAGCAGGGCTGCTCGCAGAGATAGCAAAAAGACGTAACAACCTAATAGTTTTTTGAATGCAAAAGGCGCAATAGACTTACACAATGTTCCCCTCCGGCATACAACTAGGAAAATACCGGTCGCTATGGAGGGTGAGAATATGTATGGGCACATAATCATACCATGTAGGATAACTAAGCAGACGGTTGTGCTGTTTCATCCCATCTAGCAACAATGCTCTGCACTGTGTGTTTATATATTTACATATTTATTCCATCCAGCTACAATGCTCCGCACTGTGTGGCTGTGTGTATAGATATATATTTATAGTAATATGTACATATGTATATTAGCTGCTTGTGCTTTTTTTTTTTCTTGCCTTCTGATTTTTGCTCTGAGTGTTGCTATCCCTGTGCTGTTGCAATCCTGGAATTTCCCCGTTGTGGGACTAATAAAGGCTTATCTTATCTTATCTTATCTTATAATGGACTAGCAGATCTGAAATGTATTTTGGCCCTAAACCATTCAGAGCTTTATAAACCAACAGCAGTATTTTGAAGTCTATTCTTTGACAGACAGGAAGCCATTGTAAAGATCTGAGGACTGGAGTTATATGATCTACTTTCTTGGTCATAGTGAGGACTCTAGCTGCAGCGTTCTGAACTAGCTGCAGCTGACTGATGGACTTTTTGAGAGACCTGTGAGGACAGCTTTACAGTAGTCCAGTTCACTGAAGATAAATGCATGGACAAGTTTTTTTAGATTCTGCTGAATCATCAGACCTTTAATCCTTGCTGTGTTCTTTAAGTGAAAATAGGCTGACTTCACTACTGTGGCTGTTAAAATGTAATTTTATTTATATAGCACTTTTCACAGACATATAAGTCACTAAGTGCTTTACAGTGCAACACAATCAAACACATTCACATACTGATGGTGGCATGTTGCCTAACATAGCGCTTCCAGACCCCACCAGGGGCAATTGGGGTGAAGTGTCTTGCCCAGGGACACAACGGCAGGATATCTGGGGAGAGTGGGATTTGAACCACCGACCATGTGGTTATTGGACAACCTGCTCTACCTCCTGAGCCACTGCCGCCCCCAAAATTCAGGTCTGCATCCAGAACAGCACCCAGATTTCTGGCTTGGCTGTTAGTTTTCAGCATTGATTGAATGTGAGTACTAACTTTGAGTCTTTAGGCGGTGGGCCGAGCGTCTCTATCTGCTTATTTTTTTTAAGTTGATCGATCTGCATCCACAGAGTAGCTGATTTTAACAGATATGCTAATGCATATTTTTCTAAACATGAATCTGTTTGTTGGCAGGCTAAGTATGAATGCAGTTTTATAAAAATTAAACTTGAGTTACGAAACCTGATCAGGCGATCACTAAGGACCACTATATGCTTAACCAACCAAAACAGCGCTCCACATCGTTGTCAGAAGTAAACAATGTAAAATAAAGATGGTCTGACAAGGCTGCAATTCCATCAGCTGGGTAAGCATAATAATGTTATATTTATGCCCCTGCATTTCTTTTCGTGTTACAGATCTCCATAGTTAATATTAGAACCAAATACATGCTCCACATTGTTCCTTGTCTTGTGTACCATATTGCTGATGTTAAAAAAGCCCTGCTGAAAAAAACCAGCATACACCAGCATCAGATCAGCACCACAACACAACAAACCCAGTATGCATGTTTATGCTGGTTTTGATGCTGGTGTATATATTTTTTTCCATAACTAGTGTGTCTACTATAACAACAATCTAACATTTATTACATTATTCTGACCAGTGATGACATGTTTAGCCACATGTCGTCCTTCAACCACTAGCCGTCTGTGTGGTGACCTGCAAACAATGGGGGCTACATAGACAACCTGGTCTTGTTAGGTGAGACGGCATCCATCTCACTTTGGATGGTGCGTCTCATTTATCTAACAGATGCTGATTTCTTCGGGAAATCAGCATCTCCATAAAGCTCGTTAGCACAGGGAAGCATGAAGTGCTCTAAAAATTCCTGGTAGACAACTGCACTGACTTTCGACTTGAAAACACAGTGGACCAACACCAGCAGATGACATGGCTCCTCAAATCATTACTGACTGTGGAATCTTCACACTGGACCTCAAGTAACTTGGATTCTTTGCCTCTCCACTCTTCCACCAGACTCTAGGACCTTGATTTCCAACTAAAATGCAAAATTTACTCTTGTCTGAAAAGAGCCTTTGGATCACTGAGCAACAGACCAGTCTGTTTTCTCCTTAGCCCAGGTAAGACACTTCTGACACTGTCTCTGGTTCAGGAGTGGTTTGACACAAGGAATGTGACTGTTGTAGTCCATATCCTGGATACGTCTGTGTGTGGTGCCTCTTGAAGTGAATCCAGCACCAGTCCACTCCTTGTGAGTCTCCCCCAAATTCTTGAATGGGCTTTTCACAATCTTCTCAAGGCTATGGTTATCCCCGTTGCTTGTGCACATTTTTCTGCCACACTTTTTCCTTCCACTCAACTTTCCATTATTATGTTTTGATACAGCACCCTGTGAACAGCCAGCTTCTTTAGCAGTGGCCTTTTGTGGCCTACCCTCCTTGTGGAGGATGTCAGTGACAGTCTTCTGGACAGCTGTCAAGTCAACAGTCTTCCCCATGACTGTGTAGTCTACTGAACCAGACTGAGAGGCTCAGGAAACCTTTGCAGGTGTTTAGAGATAATTAGCTGATTAGAGTGTGAAACCATGAGTCTACAATATTGAACTTTTTCCACTATATTCTATTTTTTTGAGAAACTGAATTTGTGGTTTTCCTGAGCTGTAAGCCATAACCATCAAAATTAAAATAAACACTTGAAATACAGAACTCACAAAAAGTTTGGGATATTTGGCTTTCGGCTAAAATTCATGGAAAATGTAAAAAGTTCCCGCTACAGTGATATTATATCATGAAAGTACGGCATTTAAGTCAAAGCATGCAAAAGTGATTTCCTTATCTCAAACAGTTTAGTAAAACAAAAGCCAACAGCAGTGGTTGGTAAACCACAACAAAAAATGTCATTGTCTCAATAACTTGTCATGTGCCCTTGAGCATCAATTACAGCTTGACAACAACGTCTCATGCTGTTCACAAGTTGACTTATTGTCTGCTGAGGTATGGCATTCCACTCTTCTTGAAGGACAGCCCTCAGGACATTGAGGTTGTGGAGCGCAGGGTTACCATCCTCTACACAGTGAATTAGCTGATCCCATAGGTTTTCTATGGGATTCAGGTCTGGAGAAAGTGCAGGCCACTCCATTTGAGGTACCCCAGCCTCCAGCAGCCGTTCCCTAATGATGTGACCTCGATGAGCTGGAGCATTGTCGTCCATAAACATGAAATTAGGCCTGTGATGTTCATGCAGGTTGCACAATGACTGGATTAATGATGTTATTAAGGTAGTATTGGCTTGCTACTGTACTATTCACAAGGTGTAGGGCAGTTCTGTATTGGCTAGACACACCTGCCTAGACAGTGACTCCACCACCAAAGGTTTGCCTAGTTACAACAGTGGCTGATGCATAGTGCTCTCCTTGGTGTCTCCAGCATCATTGGTGGCAATCATTTCTGCTCAGTGTGAATCAACTTCCATCAGAGACCAGTACTGAGGCCAACCGGTCCCTTGTCCAGCATAAATGCTCCCTCGCCCCTGCAAGATGATGATGTCTGTGCCTGGTGGTGTGGTCAGGTACCCTTGCAGGTCATCTAGCACGCAGACCACGTTGATAAATGGTTTTGAATGGTTTGACATGACACTTGGGTGCCTCTCACCTTCCTTAAATGTGCCTGAAGTTGAGTGGCATTCATCAGCCGGTTCCACAGGCACTGTTCACAATGAAGCGGTCATCAGTGTGGGATGTGGCCAAAGGACATTCACTTCTATGCCTTTCTGTGAATCTTCCAGTCTCGCTGTGTCTCTGTTGCAACCTGCTGATGACACTCTGTGACACTAAGCTCAGTGGCCACTTCCCTCTGAGAACATCCTGTTCGAAGCCTTGCAATGGCGAGGTACTGTTGATCAGTTGTTAGGTGTCGTCTTGGTCTCATGATGTCAAAATGTGAACAGCATGATCAAGAGCACTATTTAAATACCAATTCTAATTGGACCAGAAAATTTATTGGTCGATTCATGGATCAAACAGCTGTTGTGAATTTTGCTGTTAACCACCTTGTTAGAGAACAGCAAGTTTTGCAAAAAGCACTGAAACATTGAACAGTTGGACATGTGCATTCAAAAGGTTAAAGAAGGTCAAACTAAGTTCACCTGGAAAGGTTATAGTATGGGGGCATGGTGTGGGACTTCTCCACCCGGAGAAGGCAGCTGGGGAAGGGGGGAACAATGGACCGAAAGAGGAGGTGTCACCGGGGGGCATCAGTCGGGACAGTAAGGACTATGCACCCCCTGGGGAGAGAAGTAACTGCTGGAGCCACTGGAAGAAGAAGGGTGTGAGATTGGCGTTATCTCATGTTAATGTGCCACTCAGGCTTTGTTCTAAACAACAATGTATTATGGTCGGAAGTTTCTGGTCTCAATGCATGGTATTAAAGATATAAAAGAGGAATGCACAGAGACCCGGGAGCTCTTTTACTGTACTGTATGTTGGGGAATAAAGTTTCGTTGTCGTCTAGCTCGTTGCCTTGCCTGCTTCCTTTCTCCACATTGGTGACCCTAAGATGTGCCATGGAAAGTGAGCCGAGCACCGCCCCGGAGACTACCTGGAGGGAGAGCATCAGCGCCGCGTGTGCTGGCTCAGTCAAGCTCCCAGACTTCTGTCTTCAGACCCCGACCACGTGGTTCTTGCACATAGAATCCCAGTTCGCACTCCACGGGATAACAACGGATGATTAGTTAATTCCCTTCCACAGCATGTGGAACACCATTTTGGTGTATGGGGCGGCGCCTATCTCCGTTTCTCAGACCCTAGGCCACACAGCTACTGTAAGTAGTGAAAGCTACAGTGGAGGGTCAGTCCTCTTGTAGCTCTGTGCGTAACTTTCCTTTCCCCGTTCTATTATGCTGAGCACCACGCTAGAAGGTGGAAAGTACCATTTTTATATGGTCTTTGGTATGACCCGGCCGGGATTTGAACCCCTGCCTCCTGGGTGTGGGGCGGATGCTCTACCAACTAAGCCACCACTCCGGTAACAACAAATGATACCAAGTTTTAAAATGTGGTCGCTGCGCTGGATGCGCGTACCACACAATAGGTGACGAGCCTGCTCCAGGAGCTGCCAGCCCAAGGAAAATATGAAGCACTCAAGAGGATGCTTCTCCAGCGCAGTACCTTTTCTGACAGTGAGAGGGCAGAGAGACTCCTAATGCATTCGGAGTTAGGGGACAGATCAGCAGTGGAGCTCATGGAGAGCATATTGGCGCTGAGGAGGAAGGACAATGAATCCTTCCTGTTCGCCCACTTGTTCCTCAAGAACCTACCGGCTACAGCGAGGGTGATCCTGGCCAACTCGCCGTGGCTGGTTGCTAAGGACTACCGCACCCTGGCGCAGGAAGCGGACCGCATCATTTTGGTGACCAGAACTCTCAGCGTGCAGACAGTGGCACCGGCATCCATGAGGGACTCCAGCGAGGTTAAGGAGCCGTTCGTGGTAGCCGGGATGGACACCAGGAGATGAAGGAATGGGGCAATTTGTTTTTATCATTGCCGTTTCGGCTTGAATGCCCAATGCTGCCTGTCGCCATGTCAATTCAAGAAGCTGGGCAGATGGCACGTTCGGAATTCAGCAGCAGCTGCAACTGATGGTGACAGGAACAGACTGGTTTGTGTCATGGACACACGTTAGGAGAGACGGTTTTTAGTGGATTCCGGCTCCCAGAAGAGCCTCATCCTGCCGGTCAACGAGACAGGGTGGCAGGAGGCAGTGGTCCCGAGCTCACAGCCACCCAACAGATCCACCATCAGGACATTTGGTGAGCGGACACTGATGATATGCTTACACGGACGCAACTTTCAGTGGGATTTTGTGGTAGGTGCATGTTCCAGTCCCATTTTACCCACAGATTTTTTATGTGGTTTTGTGTTTATGTGGGTTGTTAGTCGCTGTTGCTAATAGGAGATTAGTGGATGCTGTCTCTTTTACCTCACTGCCCTGTACAGCTCGGGGAGTTGGGTTGACAACACTGGCTAACGTTATAGCTCCAGGGGGTAAGTACCAACATTTGCTTACACAGTTCCCAGCACTCACGGTCCCAACTTTTTCGGCTACGGTAACGAAACATTGGGTTGAGCGCTTTATAACGACAAAAGGCCCACTGGTGTTCGCACAACCTCGGCACTTGGATGCAGCTAAACTGGCCAGTGCGCGAGAGGAATTTGCCAACTTAGAGCAGTTGGGCATCGTCAGGCACTCCAACAGTCCATGGGTATCCCCGCTACACATGGTGCCTAAAGCTGATGGGTAGTGGCGACCGTGCAGCGATTTCTGGTGCCTGAATATCGCTATGGAACATGATCGTTATCCCATTCCACACATCCAGGATTTTTCCATGCACCTTGCTGGGGTGCGTGTTTTTTCGAAAGTGGATCTGGTGCGCGGATACCGTCAGGTCCTGGTGCGTGTGGAAGACATTCCAAAAACAGCGGTAATAACTCCTTTTGGCCTTTTCAAGTTTTTACGCATGCCGTTCGGATTAAAAGGCGCGCTGCAGACATTCCAGAGGATGATGGATGCAGTGCTTCGCGACCTGTCCTTCGTTTTTGTCTACTTAGATGTCATTCTGGTAGCTAGCGCATCCGAGGAGGAGCACATCGCCCATCTCAAGACAGTTTTCCAGAGGTTGGAGGCGCCAGGGCTGATAGCTACTCCGGTGAAGTGCCAGTTCAGTGTGTCAGTAATTGAGTTTTTGGGCCACCGCATTTCACCGGAGGGCATGATTCCGTTACCGGATAAGGTGCGCGCTGTGTCGGACTTTCCGCGTCCACAGACCGTGAGAGCACTACAGGAGTTTTTGGGAATGGTTAATTTTTATAACCGTTTTCTTCCCCGGGCAGCCCAGATGAGGCAGCCATTGTATGCCGCGCTTAAAAAAAAGAAGCCCACAGAAACCATCAAGTGGACTCCCAAGTGAGTCCAGGCTTTTACAAATGCCAAAACAGTGCTTACGGATGCCGCGTTGCTAGCCCACCCAAATCCTTCTGCACGGATAGCGCTCACTACAGACACGTCTGATGTTGCCATAGTGGTGGAGTGGCAGTAGTGGAGCAGTACCTCTCAGGTTCATGGCAGCCACTCGCATTTTTCAGCCGAACATTGCACCACAATGAATGCAAATACAGTACATTCGATAGAGAATTGCTAGCTCTCCACCTGGTGACGTGCCATTTCCAGTTTTGGCTAGAGGGGCATGAGTTCAGCACATCTGTGGACCATAAGCCGCTGATGTACACGATGTCCAAGGTCTCGGAGCCATGGTCGGCCCGGCAGCAATGGCATTTGGCCGTGATTTCGGAATTTACTACCAACATTCAACACGTCGCCGGTAAGCTCAACGTTGTGGCCGATTGTCTGTTGTGCGTGTTAGTCTTCCCGGTCTACATGGGAATAAATTTCCCTGCGATGGCTGTGGAGCAAGCCGGGGACGTGGACATTTGCGTGCTCCAGTCTGCACCTACTAGGTTAAGGCTGGAGAGCAGGGTGGTGCAAGAGGGGTGCCCTCCCTTGCTCTGCGACGTCTCCACTGGCCACCCGCACCCAAGAGTTCTTGGCGCCGTCGTGTTTTTGAGTCGGTCCACTCCCTTTCGCATCTGGGAGTGCGCGCTTCGGTGAAGCTAGTGGGGGTGAAATTTGTTATGTCTGTGGGTTTCCACTTTAGATTACCACTCGGAGGAACAAACACAAAGACACACACGGCTGCAGGTCATTAGCTTGCTCGTTTACTCAGGCATCCGCACACATACACGTTTTTGTTCAGTTCAATGAGCACACTCTTATACTATTGGCGATGCCACAGGATACAGCGCCCACCAATGGGGTGGCATATGCAAATGCAACTCATACAACTCACACAACTCCCATACATCACATCTCCTCCCCACTAAATGTTGTACCCACCCCCGAGATACACAAAGCAAACAACTTTTATTATTTTAAAAACACACACTAGCCTTGAGGCTGGGAGTAGACGATCCCAAACCCCTGAGTCAGTCAAGGGTTTATTCTTCCCTTTTGGTGAGACGTGACTCTGTCATCTAACACATAAAAAAGGTCTCTTATCCAAAAATGTCCAATATATGTCTCTTAAAAGTATCTTAAACAAAGTTTATGGAACATAACGCTCTGGTGGTCTAGTAATACGAGAAGGATATCTCTTACCAGTCTCTAGAGGTGATGTGGTGTTTTCCTCTGAGGTTACCTGGGGTAATGGTGAGGGATCACTCACAGGAACCGGAGTAGCTGGTTCTGGAACAGTCTTTTCCAGCACAGGCAGGTCTGCTGAGATGCACGACGATGCAGCTCCGTCGTCGTCTGTAGAGGTATCCAATTCAACAACCCTGGCCAGCATCTGGTCCACGTGTCGCCTCCAGTGCTGCGATGCGCCGATGTCGACGGTGTAGGATACAGGGCCAGTCTCAGCTGAAACAACCCCTGGTATCCACTTCTTCTCTCCTCTCCCGTAATTCCGAACAAGAACTGGATCTCCCATCTTGAACGTTCTGGCTTTTGCATGCATTCCTCGATACGCACATTGTGCCTCTTGTGCTTTCTCTACCTCTGATGTCACGCTAGGCTTCAGCAGGTCCAATCGAGATCGCAACTTGCGATGCATGAAAAGCATAGACGGGGACTCCTTCGTTGTAGAATGTGGAGTGTTACGGTACGTGAGTAGAAAGGCATCCAGTCGGTGTTGTATGGAAGTGGTTCCAGTGGAACGCTTCAGTGACTGCTTGAATGTCTGTACAAAACGTTCTGCAAGACCATTTGTTGATGGATGAAATGGTGCAGAGCGAATGTGCTTTACTCCATTGCCTTTCATAAAAGTATCAAACTCGTGTGAGGTAAACTGAGGACCATTATCGCTCACTAACACCTCAGGGAGCCCATAATGACTAAATAACCCTCGGAGCACCTGAATAGTATTAGCCGTTGTAGTGGAACTCATAAGGTGTACCTCAGGCCATTTTGAATGGGCGTCTACAACCACCATAAACATTTGGCCTTGGAATGGCCCAGCAAAGTCGACATGAATTCTCTGCCACGGGGATCCAGGCCAGGTCCATGGGTGGAGTGGTGCTGGTCCCGGTGCTTTCTGTGTAAATTGACAGGACTGACATGTTTTTGAGACCTGTTTAATTTGAGCGTCAATTCCGGGCCACCACACGTAACTGCGGGCGACAGCTTTCATTCTAACAACACCTGGGTGTCCAGTATGCAGTTCCGACAGCAATCGTGATCTCAATTTTGAGGGAATGACAACGCGCACACCCCACATAAGGCAACCTTGCTGGAGTGTCAACTCATCCCTCCGGCTGATGAATGGCGCCAATGTGCTGGCCACATCCTGGACCCTCGGAAAGCGGCCTGTGGAGACCATCTCCAGAACTTGAGCAAGGACAGAATCACCCCTGCTCTCTCGGCAGATTTCTCGACAGTTCACAGGTAAGGCTTCTAGGTGTTTAATATGAAAACTGTCCACAGTACTGATTCTCTCTCTTGATGATGTTGATAATGGAAGGCGTGAAAGCCCATCCGCATTTCCATGACGAGCTGCCTCTCGGTACTGTATGGTGTAATTATGGGCAGCTAGCAGGAGAGCCCACCGCTGCATTCTAGCAGCAGCCATAGATGGTGTGGCTTTGCACGGACTCAGAATAGTGGTCAATGGGCGATGATCTGTAAGGAGTGTAAACTGCCTGCCATACAGATAATGATGAAATTTACGAACTCCAAATATGATGCCAAGAACTTCGCGCTCAATGTGGGCATAATTGCGTTCTGCCTTATTCAGAGTCCTTGATGCAAAAGCTATGGGCCTCTCTTGTCCATTCGGGAGAATGTGTGAGATGACACTACCTACACCATAAGGTGATGCATCACACGCCAGCCGAATGGGAAGTTGTGGATCATAATGGGTTAACACGCTTTGAGAGAGTAACTGCTCTTTTGCCTCTTTGAAAGATGCAGCACATTCAGATGTCCATTGCCATTGTTTTCCTTTGCACAGCAGCGTATTCAGTGGGCTTAGGATAGATGACAAATTGGGGATAAATCTGCTGTAATAATTAATTAGCCCCAAGAAAGAACATAACTGACTCACGTCTGTAAGTGCAGGAGCCTCCACAATTGCCCTGACTTTCTCTGGTGCCTTGTGTAGACCCTGGGCATCAATGACGTGACCCAGATATTCCAGTGAATCCTTAAAAAATTCACATTTTTCCTTCCGTACTACCAAACCAAATTCTTCCAAGCGCCCTAGGACTGCATCCAGATTTTTCAGATGCTGCACACGATCCTGTCCACTGACCAATATATCGTCCAAGTAACAGTGAACGTTTGGCAGACCCTGGAGGACTTGGTCCATGGCACGCTGGAATATCGCTGGTGCTGAGGTAATTCCAAATGCTAGCCTGTTGTAACAAAACAGACCCTTGGATGTGGTTATTGTAAGATATTTTCTGGAATTTCCCTCTATCACCATTTGCAAATAGGCATGAGATAAGTCCAGTTTACTAAAATGTTGCCCCCCCGAAAGTGATGCGAATAGATCTTCAATGCGTGGAATTGGGTATTTCTCCACACACAGGGCAGGATTAACTGTGACTTTAAAATCCCCACATATCCTAACATCTCTGTTCTTTTTCACAACGGGCACAATGGGTGTTGCCCATTCACTGAATTTGACAGGGGATATAATGCCCTGCTCACACAATCGGTCAATTTCAGCCTCCACTTTTGGCCTAAGGGCATAGGGAACGACTCTCGCTTGACAAAACCGTGGCACATGATCCGGCTTCAGCGCTATGGCTACTTCCATGCCTTTCAAAGTGCCTAATTCTTTTTTAAAGACCTCTGCATGTCTTTGTAGCACGCCCTCTAGCGTCTCCTCCCGGACCGTCTTTATTTCTCGCCCGTCAATTCGAATCCTCCGCAGCCATTCTCGACCAAAAAGTGGGGGTGAACTTCCCCGAACCACATACAGTGGTAGTCTAGCCCACTGCTTGTTCATCCTCACTGAAACGGTGATGACACCCTCTGCTGGAATCACCTCTCCCGTGTATGTTTTCAGCATTATATGGGTTTGGCGCAGGGGCAAGTCCTTAAAGTGTGCATCATACAGTTTTCTTGAAATCAGAGAAACGGCAGCACCTGTATCTAATTCCATGATAATCCTTTTACCTTCAATTTTTGGTTTAACACACATGTATGACAAATTACTCTGCTGAGACACCATATGCAGGCTCACTTCAGTGTCTCTAGTGCTACCATCACTAGATATTTCTTTTACATCCAGTTGGTGCACCCTTTTTTTCTTTTTAGCTTTATCCTCCACCGGTTTCTCCTTATTTACAGTCTCTTTGTTCCTGCACATTTTCAAGATATGTCCTCTCTTACCACATTTATGGCATTTTTGCTCCTTATAAAAACAATCACTCTCTTTGTGGTTCATTTTTCCACAGCGCGAACATTTCGTGTGTTGTTTGTCGTGTGGTGACAGTGCATGCACTTTCAGTGCATTGCTCAGCTGTTGTGTCTCGCGAGCTACTGTCTCCATTGACACGGCTAGTTCCACTGCTTTGGAAAAAGTAAGCTTCTCCTCCATCAGCAGTTTTTTCTGGATAGCTTCTATATTCAGTCCACAAACGAGCCTATCCCTCAATGCATCCTGCAGGTGCATACCAAACTCGCAGTGTTCAGAAAGCTTTTTAATGACCGCTATGTATTGCGTCACAGTTTCTCCCTCTTGTTGGTTCCGTTTATGAAAGCGAAATCTTTCAGCAATCACAATTGGCTTTGGAGAAAAGTGGTCTTTCAAAACTTCCGTGAGTTGAGCATATGTCTTAGTCCCTGGCTTATCTGGAGCTACGAGGCTACGTAAAAGTCCATATGTTGACGCACCAATTACACTTAAGAAAACAGCAAGCTTTTTCTCCTCTGCAATACCATTTGCCATAACAAAATACTCAAACCTCTCAACGTAGGTTGTCCACTGCTCCACCGACTCGTCGAATGGGTTAATGTGTCCAATAACTCCAGCCATGGCGTGCAGTTAGCTAGCGTTTAGCAATCTTGTCACCTGGCATCCTGTCACCTGGCGTCCTATCACCCGGCGTCCTGTCACCCGGCGTCCTGTCACCCGGCGAACTGTCACCCGGCGAACTGTCACCTGGACAAACGTTCCTCTTCCACCGTCACTCGCAGTCAATACCGCGGCGACGCTTGGAAACCTAAAGTTATCCTCGTCGCCAATGATGTTATGTCCGTGGGTTTCCACTTTAGATTACCACTCGGAGGAACAAACACAAAGACACACACGGCTGCAGGTCATTAGCTTGCTCGTTTACTCAGGCATCCGCACACATACACGTTTTTGTTCAGTTCAATGAGCACACTCTTATACTATTGGCGATGCCACAGGATACAGCGCCCACCAATGGGGTGGCATATGCAAATGCAACTCATACAACTCATACAACTCCCATACATCACAAAATTCATCTGGCCACGCTTGCGCAAGGATGTGAAAGAGTGGGCTGCAGTCTGTGTCGCGTGCCAGCGGGCCAAAGTGCACAAGCACACCAGAGCCCCCCTCGAGCCGTTCCAAATCCCAACCAGGAGGTTCGACCACATCCACATAGATTTGGTGGGACCCCTCCTGCCGTCGCAAGGTCTCACACACCTTTTAACAATCGTGGACCGCACCACGCGCTGGCCTGAAGTGGTCCCGCTGGCTTCTGCCATGTCCACAGAAGTGGCTCGTGCTTTTTTGTTGGTTTGGGTTGCACGATTCGGATCCCCATTGGACATCACTTCCGACAGGGGTCCACAATTTGTTTCGGAACTCTGGTCCATGATGGCCCAGAGCCTGGGGGTCAAAATTCACTGCACCATAGCATACAACTCCCAAGCTAATGGGTTATGCGAGCGTTTTCATAGGTTGCTGAAAGCAGCGCTCAGAGCTTCACTCACAGATACAAATTGGGTCTACCACCTGCCCTGGGTTCTTTTAGGGTTGTGCTCTGCACCTAAGGAGGATTTGGCAGCCTCCCAGGCAGAACAGTTTTTTCTCAGCCACTGCAGATCCCCGGAGAGTTTTTATTAGAAAACCCCGCACCCGAGGCTGATCCGCCCGCACAATTTTTGCACAGTATGGAGGCTTTTAACGTACCGGGCCCGGCCCACCATTGTTTTCCTCACACCTTCGTCTCAAAAAGCTTGCAGAACACCAGCTTGGTTTTTGTCAGGCACAATGCACACCCGCTGCACCCACCATACAACGGACCGTTCAGGGTGTTGGAACCTGGGGCGACGCATTTTGTGTTAGACTTGGGGGGACGTAGGGAGACCATCTGCATTGACAGGCTGAAGCCTGCTTTTGTGTTGGCAGACGAGCAGGTGGTGTTGGCCCAAGCTCCCAGGCGTGGACACCCACTGTTGGTGGCTCCGCAAGTTGGTGAATCCTCGGCAGGGACCTGCGCTTGTGAAGCTGATGTCTTTTCTCCCCCTTCCTTTTTCCCTCCACAGACTGATGTGCCCTCCTGTACACCCCGCCAGCAGGGCGGTTCAACTGGATCGGTGAGCCCACGCTACAGCTGCTATGGGAGCCGGCTCAAGCCCAAAGGACAGGGGGGTTAGTTCCCTTTTTGGGTGTTCGGGGTGCGGGGGCTGTGTGGGGCCATGGTGTGGGACTTCTCCACCCAGAGAAGGCAGCTGGGGAAAGGGGGAACAATGGACCGAAAGAGGAGGTGTCACCGGGGGGGTATCAGATGGGACAGAAAGGACTATACGCTCCCTGAGGAGAGGAGTAACTGCTGGAGCCGCTGGAAGAAGACGGGTGTGAGAGCGGCGCCGTCATTATGTTATGTTAATGTGCCACACAGGCTTTGTTCTAGACAACAATGTATTATGGTCGGAAGTTTCTGGTCTCAATGCATGGTATTAAAGATATAAAAGAGGAATGCACAGAGACCCGGGAGCTCTTTTGCTGTGCTGCATGTTGGAGATGGAATAAAGTTTCTGTGTTGTCTAGCTCTTTGCCTTGCCTGCTTCCTTTCTCCACAATAGTGCATTTTAGGGGCATACTGAAATTTCACCTGAAAGCTCAAGATCCCTAACTTTTTGTGAGTAGTGTATGTCACTCTGTGTGTAATGAATGTATATGAGTTTAATTTTTTGAATTGAATTAGGTTATTGATTATATAGGTTATTGAATTGAATTAAGTTTTCAATGACATTCTAATTTATTGAGCTCCACCTGTAATGTTGCTTTGTCATTGTAGTGTGCTGTGGATTGTTCTGGAAAAAAACAATTAAATTAAAGATTACAGAAAGACCTGAAACATAGAAGTATGGGTTAAATCAAGTCTGTCCTTCAAGAGAAAAAAGAGCCTCTTCACCAACTGGAATAACAGCTGAGACTTAAAAAAGGCTGTGAAAAGTAGGGGGGTGCAAAGGGTGCAGCACTTTCTGTGGATAGCAGTGGACATGCAGGTCACAGCTACAAAGGGGGGGCTGAAAAGTTCATTGTGGTCAAATTTGACCAAATGTGGCCTATTTTTCAACATTGTCTCCCCTTCGGTCCACACACTTGGTGGTCTTCTTAGGCGAGACGACATCCATCCCACTTTGGATGCCCCTCCTCTCAGACAGCTACCTCACCCGCAGAGCCATCAACATTGCAGGTGACACCTCCCACCCCTCACACTCCCTCTTCAGCCCCCTGCCGTAGGGGAAAAGGTACCGGAGCCTCCGAGCCCGCTCCACAAGACTGCTAAACAGCTTTGTTCAACCAGGCCATCAAGACCCTGAAATATGTCTACCACCCCAACCCCAACCCCACCCCCAGACTGTAGCACACTCACCTGCGCAATAACTACCTCAGTTGTTTGCACAGAAAGACACCAACAGTAATACATCTGCCACTGTATGTCTCTGCACCTTACTGCAACCATTTGCATAAATGTCATATCTACTGCTGTCTGTTATTGCAATACTGATCATGTGCAGTCCAATCTGTTGCTGTCTGCACCTACCCTACTGCATTGAACTTGCAACTACAGTGGACATAAAAAGTCTCCACACCCCTGTTCAAATGCCAGATTTTTGTGACATAAAAAAAGGAGACCAAGACAAATCATTTCAAAACTTTTTCCACCATTAATGTGACTTGTAACCTGTACAACCGAAGTGAAAAACAAACTAACCTCTTTTAAAGGGAAAAATAAAAAATAAAAAACTTACAATGACCTGGTTGCATAAATATGCACACCCTTAAACTAATACTTTGTTGCAGCACCTTTGGCTTTTATTACAGCACTCAATCTTTTTGGGTGGGAGTCTATCAACATGGCACATCTTGATGTGGCAATATTTGCCCACTCTTCTTTGGAAAATTGCTCCAAATCTGTCATATTGCGAGGGCATCTCTTGTGCACAGCCCTCTTCAGATCACCCTACAGATGTTCGATCAGATTTAGGTCTGGACTCTGGCTGGGCCATTCCAAAACCTTAATCTTCTTCTGGTGAAGCCATTCTTTTGTTGATTTGGATGTGTGCTTTGGGTCATTGTCATGCTGAAAGATGAATTTCCCCTTCATCTTCATCTTTCTAGCAGAAGCCTGAAAGTTTTGTCCCAACACTGACTGGTATTTGGAACTGTTCATAATTCCCTCCACCTTGACTAAGGTACCAGTTCCACCTGAAGAAAAACAGCCCCAAAGCATGACACTGCCACCACCATACTTCACTGTAGGTATGGTGTTCTTTTGGTGATGAGCAGTGTTGTGTTTGCGCCAAATATACTGTACCTTTTGGAATTATGCCCAAAAAGTTCAACTTTGGTTTCATCAGACCATAACACATTTTCCCACATGTGTTTGGGAGATTTCAGATGTGTTTTTTGCTAAATGTAGCCAGGCTTGGATGTTTTTCTTCATAAGATAAGGCTTCTGTCTTGCCACCCTACCTCATAGCCCAGACATACTGTAAGTCCAAATATGTTAAAAAAAAAACAAAACAAAAACACAAGCTTACACAGGGTGTCCTAATTTTTTTTCACATGACTGTATCTTTAATGCCTTGGAAATTCTTTTGTACCCTTCTTCTGACTGATACCTTTGAGTGAAAGCATCAAGGTGATATGCCTCAGTGCCTGTGGCATGGTAGCATGGACGACTGTAAAAACGTGGCACTCCGACCTTCAATGGCCCTGGAAGGTTATTACAATACCTTTTTTCGCTGTAACATTGACAGAAATGGTGAGTTAATTTTGTGTTTATTTCAAAAACAAAGTGTTATTTCAAAATTCTGGCAAATTAAAAGTTGAGAAAACATGGTCATACAATGATAAAAGCCTTTAGTTGCACTTAATTTTGACTGGGCGAGCTGAAAAGCTCGTAACAGACAGACAGACAGACAGATGGACAGATAGAACCATACACACACACAGATGCATTAACTGATTGCCGTATGCCTCTCTGTTTCACCGAGGCATAACAATGAGATCCCTCTGATGCTCTGGAAGCTCTCTGTGGATCATGGCTTGTGCTGTAAGATGCGACTACAAAAATGTCAGGAAAAGCCTACTAGAACAGCTGAACTTTATTTGGGGTTAGTCAGAGGCACTTTAAATGGTGGCAGGTGTGTACTGACTCCCATTAACATGAGTTTGAATGTGATTGGTTAATTCTGAACACAGCCACATTCCCCAGTTCTAACAGGGTGTGCATATTTATGCAACCAGGTTATTGTTTTTTATTTTTTATTTTTCCCCTTACAAGATTTCAGTTTGTTTTTCAGTTGGGTTGTACAGGTTATAGGTCATATTAATGGGGGAAAAAGTTTTTAAATGACTTATTGTGGGCTCATTTTTTTACATCACTAAAACCTGGCATTTGAACAGGGGTGTGTAGACTTTATATCTACTGTACGCATGGGTGGACTTAGTCCATTTGGAGTCTAAGGCAAAGACAGAAATGGGGCCCTACTTTTTCTTTGTTCTACACTTTCTTTTCACTTTTTTGGGTTTGACTTAAATTTTTATGTTATTGATTTTAAAATTGTAACGGGGTAGGTGCTATATAAGCACTAGCTTCAGTCTACACCCTTTCGGTTGTTCTTATGTGTCCTACATATTTTTAATTGTTTTTTGGAGAAGAGAACCCTTTTGAAAGCAAAAGTTTTTCATTTGAAAACAGAGCCAAAACCTTCTCTCGGTCTTTTAATACATATACGGTACTGTATATATTCTTTTACATTTCTTGGTGACTATAATATTCTGAATGAGGCTTCAGGAAATTATGAATCACTTTATAAATCACTGAATTTAAAATGTACTTGTACATATACAGATTAGATCCTGGGGTCCACTTGGCCTGATCCCTCCTGCAGTTATGCTGCTAATGCTACTACAGTTGCTATGAACAAAAGAATAAGTCACATCTGGTTTTAGTGTCGGGCAGCATGGAGGTGGAGTGGTCAGCACTGTGGCAGCACAGCAACTCCCCCTTGGCCAGGGGATCCCAGGTTCAATGCCAGCTCCCGACCAACAGTGGTCTGTATGGAGTTTGCATGTTCTTTTCGTGTCTGCGTGGGATTTCTCCGGTTTCCTCCTACATGCCATAAACATGCAAGTTAGGTTAATTGGCATCAACTGGGGATTCTAAATTGTCCTTAGGTATGGATGTGAGAGTGAATGGTTGTCTGTCTCTGTGTTGGCCCTGCGATGGACTGGTGATCTGTATAGAGTTTACCCTGCCTCTCGCCCAAAGATGCTGAGATAGGCTCCAAGCACCCCTGTGACCCGAAAAGGATTTAGCAGAAAAAGATGGATGGTTTTAATGTCATGTCCCATCATGTAATGCTACTACCAATCTCTAATGTCTCTCAGAAACTGAGCCATCACCCAATAACTGTGCAACAGATTTTTGAAATAAGGACTGACGCGGCTAGCTAGTTGAGCTAGCACAGGCTAATAACAATTGCACGTTTATGAGCTTTTACTGCACATAAACAAGAAAAAAGGCTGGCAAAATAAAACAAGATCATAGACTGCAGAATCCATCTGTTAACTTAAGTGGTAAAATGACCAAAATAATGGCCATTCATTAACTTACATAGGATTATTAAGCAGACACTCCGTGAAATGAATAGTGGTCTATGGGGAAAATTCCATTGTTTGGAACAGTTTGCGACTCCTTGACCCATGAGACTTTTGCCTTTCACAGTTTCTATAGAAGTCTACTGGAGTGTCGCAACTCTCATATTATACAGCACAGAGATACGTGAAACAGTCCAAAAATCTGAGGAGAAGTGGGGGAGGACATTAAGTTTGTTTGATTTGATTTGCCGTTTTTATAAATACCCATATTTCTATATTTTGTTGGCCATAACGTTAAATATGCTAAACATTTAAAAAAAAAATATATGGGGCTTCTAGTAGACCAGAGCCCCTAGCAGGTCAGGACCTAAGGCAACCACCTATCTTTGCCTAATGGTAAGCCCGCCTCTGACTGTACGAGTATTACCGCTCTACCTTTTTCTGTATATTGCTGGGTTTTATCGTTTATCTTTATTTGCACTGCGAGATGTCTAGGTTTTATCTTTTATCATTATTTGCACTACATGGGCAGCACGGTGGTGCAGTGGTTAGCACTGTTGCCTTACAGCTAGAAGGTTCCTGGTTCAAATCCCTAGGTTGGCAGGGGTTGGAACCTTTCTGTGTGGAGTTTGCATGTTCTCCCTGTGCTGCGTGGGTTTACTCCGGGGGCTCCGGTTTCCTCCCACAATCCAAAGACATGCATGTTAGGTTAATTGGCTGTTCTTAATTGTCCCTAGATATCTGTTTCCTATAGGCCCTTAGAATAGAGGGTTAGTATTAGTGAAAGCGCTTTGAGTGGTCTTTGTGACTAGAAAAGCGCTATATAAGTGCAGGTTAGTTAGTTACATGTAGCATTACTATACCTAGACTGCTGTTGTTGTCTTTCCAGCCTTATTCCTTTTTTTTTTTTCTTATATTGAGCACACCACCGAAGAGAGAGAAATGGCATTTCAATTCTCCTGTATGTCCTGTACCTAAGGTAGTATTGACAAATAAAATCTTGGAATCTCTGAATGGTGCGTCTCATTTATCGAACAGTCTGGCATCATTTTTATCCAGAGTTCCAAAGCCTTGATTACTACTCAGAGTTGGGACCAGGAAGCAGAATCACAGTCTTACACCTCTCTCTGCAGCTTCTCTCCACCCACCACCCCTCAATTTAGCCCATCCCCCCATCAGAGAATCAGTATCCGCTCCCTCTAAAGTAAATATAAATACAATACATAACCATCCTAAAATGATTAAACAAAAAGCTGATAAAACCCGAATTAAACATGTAGCCTCTAAATTTAATGATTTGGCCTCTGCTCCTCCTCATAATTTAAAAATTAAATGCGGTTTGTTAAATATCAGGTCTCTAACTCCCAAGTCTCTGCTAGTCCATGACTGTTAATTGATCATCAGATTGATTTAATATCCCTTACAGAGACTTGGTTAAGCCAATAGGATTATGTTGGTTTAAATGAATCAACTCCCTCTGATTATTTAAACTGTCAAAATCCCAGAAGTTCTGGTCTTAGAGGAGGAGGGCCTTTCTGCAGTTGTGGGGATTTCCCCTACAACTGAAAGTGCTATGAGATGACTGTTGTGAAATGGTGCTATCTAAATAAAGTTGAATTGAATTGAGTAGCAACAATTTACCATTCCAAATTACTCGTTAATGTAAAGCAAAAAACATTCCATAATTCCTTTGAGGGTCTGGTCCTCAGTATTGGGCATGTAAGCAATTTTAGGTTAAAGGTGCTCTCCCTTCACTCTACCTAGTGATGTTAACCTGCACACAGTCTGTCCCATGCTCTGAGTGTTGCTTCATTAGTGATGTTAAAACTGAGGACTCATGAAACAATGAGCAACTTTGAGACAATTGCTTCATGAGCAACACAGTATTATGAAACATCTAATAAAGACTGCCATCTGGTGACTGACTGTCGAAACTGCATCTGAGTTGAAAACCTGAAAAAGGGCAATACTCTATATCACAGGTTACACTACACTTTTTGTTATGTCATTTTCTCAGATAGGCTTGTAAAAATTCTGTCAATCTGTTATCTATCATCTTAACTGACTTTAATTAGATCACCCTCCATGTAATCTGTCAAATGATGGACAGCTTTTGGCTGGTGAATTTCAGCAGTGGCCGGTAAGACAGCTACACTCTACAGCCACTTTGGCCATGTGCAGCCATGAAGGGGTGTCCCAATTCATAGGGGTAGTGATGTTACGCTCAACACCACCCACTCAATGCTGATTCGCGCAATATAAAGCAGAAGTGTCATGAGCAGTGCATCAAGCGCTATTTCAGCACGCCCATAGTCACGTGACTGTAGCAAGTGAGGCCTCGTTATGTCGGTCACATCATGTGGCTTGAGGGCTTGCGGGAAATTTGAGAGGGTTCTATTGGAATTCTTTTGTTTGTTTGTTTGCTTTGGATTGTTTGTTCCCATCATCCAATTTTGAATAGACATCGGACGGGCAAATGCTAAAAAAAAAGTATTGAGATTTTTTCAGGTTTTCTACTGAGATGCAGTTCTGGCACTGAGTCAGCAGGTGACATTCTTTATTAAGTGTTTCATAACACTGTGTCACTCATGAAGCAATTGTCTCAAAGCTGTGCATTGTTCATAAGGCCTCAGTTTCACCATCATTAATGTATCTACGTGTAATATTTAGTACATGTAATGTGTTGTTTAATGTTACTAAACCTAAACCTAATTCTAACTTGTGTAATACTGTCCCTGACTTCGACTCAAATAGCAAATGCAATGATGATAACAAATCTCCTCTCAAAAAACTCTGAGTGGTGAATCAGACCCCTTTTAAATCCTTCACTACTGACATATGCAACGCCCAGCCCTCTCAAATTTCCCGCCAGGTCTCCAATTATGTGATGTGATAACAAGGCCTCGTTCACTACGGTCACAAGAATGTGGGTGTGTTGACACAGTGTTCGACGTTCTGCTCATGATACTTCTGCGTTATATTGCTTGAGTCAGTGTCCAGTGGGCGGTGTCGAGCATAACATCACTATGCTTCATGTGATTATTCTGCCTTGCCGTGTTTTTGATCTTTTTCTTGTCCTAGACCCTGAGACTGCCAGCTTTATTTGGATTTATCTGCCAGCCTGAATCTAGTCTACCGTACCATAACCCCTACCTGCCACTGAATTCTGGAAATAGCCTTACAGACTGGATTTGGATATTCTCGGTAGTGACAGTGAAACAATGAACAACTTTGAGACAATCGCTTCATGATCAACACAGTGTCATGAAACATTTAATAGAGGGTGCCATCTGCTGACTGAGTCAGAACTGGATCTGAGTGGAAAATCTGAAAAAGTCTCAGTACAGAGTATTGAGAGTTTCAGAGGTTGCACTAGATTTTTTGTTATCTGTCATTTTTTTCAGACAGGCGTGTAAAAATTCTGTCAATCTGTTATCAATTTAGTTGAAATTAGATCACCCTCCATGCAATCTGTCAAATGATAGACAGCTTTCAGAATTTGTAGTCATTGCTGGAAAAATTCTGTCAAAGGACAATTTTCAGTGAACGAAACCTCTGATATAGATATATATACAGTGGTGTGAAAAAGTGTTTGCCCCTTCCTGATTTCTCATTTTTTTTGTGTTTGTCACACTTAAATGTTCATCAAAAGATGAACATTTAAGATCATCAAACAAATTTAAATATTAGACAAAGATAACAAGTAAACACAAAATGCAGTTTTTAAATGAAGGTGTTTATTATTAAGGGAAAAAAAATCCAAGCCTACACAGCCCTGTGTGAAAAAATGATCCCCCCTTCCTGTTAAAACATAAATTAACTGTGGTTTGTCACATCTTTGGACAGCTGAGTTCAATTTCTTTAGCAACACCCAGGCCTGATTACTGCCACACCTGTTCTCAATCAAGAAATAACTTACAGTGGTGTGAAAAAGTGTTTGCCCCCTTCCTGATTCTCATTTTTTTGTATGTTTGTCACACTTAAATGTTTCAGATTGAAAGGGTTATGAAAAGTTAGAGTGCCAAAATAATAATTCTGTAGGTAGTCTCCCATTATGCTCTACACATATTCTATACATATTCTGTTTGCATTCTTATGAACAAATATGTTGTGTTAAACTCTGGTAAACAGGAATTAGGCAGAGCTATAGAGCCCTCTTTCTTCTCTCTCTCTCTCACTTCATCTAGTCAAGTCTATTACATTAGATATACACCCAAACCAAAACCCACACACACACTTTTCATAATACATTCTAGAAGACAGTTTATGTGAATAGCAGGTGGCCTGTTCACGTCAGAGTTAAACTGGCCAATCAGACGGTCATGTACAAGCCCATCCTATTGTACGGGGTTGGTCTAACCAACCTGAGAAGATGAATGTAAGTTGCACCCGGAAGTTGCGGTCAGTCTGACGATGCTCCTGAGGAGGCTGCGTCACGCTGCACCCAGCGCTGCTTGCTTTACATGTGACTTCTAAATAAATGCTACAATTTGCAACAATTTGGTGCCCTGACCCGGATTGAACTATTCTGAGACGAGGCGAGAACAGATAGGAAGGACCCTTTTCAGATGACCGTGGCGCCTGAACAAAAAGGTAAGCAGAAAACCTTTTTTACATGAATTTTTGCACTTTGGCCATACTAAATTTACAGTTGTCTGATTAAGGGATATATCCGATCTCCAAATTTTATAATTTAATTGGGAGTCACATGTAAAGTCTAAACAAATAGTCAAATAGTTTAAAAAATTAAAAGGAAAGTGCACAGTGTCCTATTATCAGTCTGATCTAGGACGGTCATGATCAGGATGTACAATTCATGGGTGTATGGTCCACCAAATTTTAAAGCATTTTGGAGTCAGTCTGAACAAAAATTAACAAGACTTAGGGAGCCATGGTGGTCAATGATCATCCGGGTTCGTCTCCCAAATTAAAATAGCCGGGGTTAGTAACCTGATGCTGGGGGGAGCCATTTAAAGTCTTCAACCCGATGCTGCTGGAGAGCGAAGCCACGATGGTTTAAATCAGTATAGGACTGCGTTTTAACACACGGTACCCCTTGTACTGGGGAACCTGCCGTGGCCCCAGTGAAAGTACCCTCTGTTTAAAGTCGGACGGATTGATGAGGTTCTGGGATGCAGTCTGTAACCAGACTTAATAAGTCTGGGTACAGACTGTCTTTATCCAAATTAAAAAGTCTTTATCCAAATTTCAAAAATCTTGACAGCTCAGAGTTGGGACCAGGAAGCGTCTTACACGCCTCTCTGCAGCTCCTCTTCATCTGCCACCCCTCAAGTTAGCCCCTGTCTTCCCCATCAGAGAATCATTGTCTGCTCCCTGCAAAGTAAATAAAAATACAATGTATAAGAATTCCAAAGTGATTAAACAAAAAGTTGGTAAAACTCAAATTAAACATGAAGCCTCTAAATTGATTGGTTTGGCCTCTGTTCCTCCTCATAATTTAAAAATTAAATGCGATTTGTTAAATATTAGGTCTCTAACTCCCAAGTCTCTGCTCATCCATGATCTGTTAATTGATCATCAGATTGATTTAATATCTCTTACAGAGACTTGGTTAGGGCAAGAGGATTATGTTAGTTTGAATGAATCAAACTCCCTCTGGTTATTTAAACTGTCAAAATCCCAGAAATTCTGGTCGTGGAGGAGGAGTAGCAACAATTTACCATTCCAAATTACTAGTTAATGTAAAGCAAAAAACACGTTATCATTCCTTTGAGAGCCTGGTCCTCAGTATTGGGCATTTTAGCAATTTTAGGCTAAACCCAATTTTATTTGCCATAGTTTATTGTCCCCCATCAACCTACTCAGAGTTTTTATCCAAATTTGCCGAATTCTTAGCTGATTCAGTGCTGAAATCAGATAGAATAATTATAATAGGGGACTTTAGTATACATGTAGATGTAGATAGTGATTGCCTTAATATGGCATTTAATTCAATATTAGACTTGATGGGGTTTTCTCAGAAAGTAGGAAATTCTACCCATTATCTCCACCATACATTGGACCTTGTTCTGACATATGGCATAGAAACAGAAAATCTGGTAGTGTCTCCTCATAACCCTGTACTGTCAGGCCATTGTCTGTTAACCTTTGATTTTACTATTTCTGACTATTTGGCTCCAAAAGAAAAATATTACTACAGTAGATGCCTCTCAGATGATGATGTTACCAAATTTATGCAGATTGTTTCCTCTATGCCATGTGTCAATGCAACGGAAATAAGCTATAGACAGCTTGCTCATTCTGTAATTGATAGCATAGTAGATAGTGTTACAGCTTCTCTGCATCAGACTCTAGACTTGGTGGCCCCTTTAAAAAAGAAAAAGTCTAATCTGAGATTTCTAACCCCTTGGTTCAACACAGAAATTCATAGCTTAAAACAGAAGACTCATCAATTAGAAAGAAAATGGCACTCCACTAACTTAGATGAAATCTTTTTAGCTTGGAGAAATCATCTTTTAATTTATAAAAAATCTCTTAGAAAAGCTAGAATGAGTTATTATTCTGCATTAATAGAAGACAACAAGAATAATCCTAGGTTTCTTTTCAGCACTGTAGCCAGGCTGAAAAAGAGTCAGGACTCTGTCAATCCTAGCATTCCCTTAGAGCTTGCTAGTCAGGACTTTATGAACTTTTTCAATAATAAATTTTATCTATCTGAGATAAAATCAATCAGATTCTTCCCACCATTAACTTAAATACAGTAACTACTACAACTCCTTCAGTTGATATCTGTTTGGATGAGTTTACTCCAATTGACCTTTTAGAGTTAGACAAAATTAATTTCCTCATCCAAGCCTTCAACTTGTCTTTTAGACCCTATTTCTACCAGGTTATTTAAAGAACTCTTCCCACTTTTTGGTAGCTTTATTCTTCAAATAATCAATTCTTCATTAACTTTAGGCCATGTACCACAGGCTTTTAAAATGGCTGTAATTAAACCCTTACTCAAAAAGCCAACTCTGGATCCAGGAGTTTTAGCTAACTATAGTCCAATCTCTAATCTCCCTTTCATTTCAAAAATCTTAGAAAGAGTTGTTGCTATGCAATTATTTGAGCACCTGCAGGGAAATGGTTTTCTTGAAGAGTTTCAATCTGGGTTTAGAATCCATCATAGTACTAAAACAGCCTTAGTGAAGGTCACTAATGACCTCCTTATTGCAGCTGATAATGGACTTGTTTCTGTTCTTGTCGTTTTAGACCTTAGTGCAGCTTTTGATACTATCGATCATAATATTCTACTTGATAGATTAGAACACTATGTTGGACCTAATGGAGCTTTGTTGCAGTGGTTTAGATCTTATTTATCTGATAAGCTCCAGTTTGTTCATGTCAATAATGAGTTTTCTTTCAACTCAAAGCTCAGTCATGGAGTTCCACAGGGATCTGTGCTAGGCCCTACTCTTTTTAGTTTATATATGCTTCCCTTAGGCAACATTATTAGAAAGCACTGTATACATTTTCATTGATATGCAGATGACACACAATTATACCTGTAAAGGAAGCCAGATGATAGTAATCAATTAGGCAAGTTAGAAGCCTGTCTTAAGGAAATCAAAGCTTGGATGACTTGCAATTTCCTGCTATTAAATTCATATAAGACTGAAGTCATTCTTGTTGGTCAAAAAAACCTTAGAAATACCTTTCCAAATCAAACTTTTAGTTTGGATGTGGTTACTCTTTCTCTTAATAGCTCTGTGAGGAACCTTGGAGTTATTTTTGATCAAGATCTGTTTTTCAAATCACGTATTGAATTCGTTTCTAAGACTGCCTTCTATCATTTGCGTAATATTGCCAAGATTAGGAGCATCTTGTCTCAGAGTGATGCTGAGAAACTGATCCATGCTTTTGTTAGCTCTAGATTAGATTATTGCAACTGTTTATTATCAGGTTGTCCTAAAGCATCTTTAAAAAGTCTTCAGTTGATCCAAAATGCTGCTGCAAGAGTTTTAACAGGTACTAGAAAGAGAGATCATATCTCTCCGGTTCTGGCCTCCCTTCATTGGCTTCCCATAGAGTTTAGAATTAAGTTTAAAATTCTTCTTCTCACTTTTAAAGCTCTAAACAGTCAGGCTGTGGGAATGTGCAATTGATGAGGCAGGTTTGTCTCAGAACAGCTTTATTACACATTCTCCAACATCTCAAAGTAGAAAGAGAACATCACAGGAAACTCTCGTTCCTTAAATACCCGGGACTCTCACAGCTCACAAGTCACTTTGCATCACAAGTCACATTGCATTAAAATCGCCAGTCACAATGCATCTCCTCTATAATCCCTTAATATCACCCCCACAGTCTCAGGCCCTGCATACCAAAGCTAACACCTTCACAGCTTCCTGTTATCTCCAAGGAAACTCTGTCTTTGTTCTCGTCTAAAATGTGAGGTCTTAAATAAGTCACAAAGTAGGTCACATGTGTGGCCACACTACCCCCCCCCCCAAACATTTAGATCGGACAACAGAATAACAGTTTGCATGCTGTGATAACATCATTGCACATCAATGCACATGCTGCTTGGGCCTCAGTCTTCTCCCGTATCTGCTGTAACCAGGTTTCACTGCCTCCACGGCGCCGTCATGCTGGGGAGCTGCTGTCTGGGGGTGCGAACTTTCTGTCAGTCTCTGCGGGTGATCTGGGGAATTATTACTCTGGGAAACACCCCGTGGTGGTCTGCCACGTCGAGGGGCCCTTGCCAACAGCACTTGCTCGTCCGCCACCACAAAAGCGGGCTTGAGTCTGTTTATGCCAACCTTTTCCCTCCTACCCCCCAAATCTAGCAAAAAATGCTTGTCCCCCGTTTCCAACACTCTGAACGGCCCATCATAAGGTGGTCGCAGTGGTGTGCGTTGCACGTCATGTCTGATAAAAACAAACTCCGCGTTTTTCAAAGCTTTAGGCACAAAAACGCGCGGAAAACTGTGAAGGACGGGGCCCGGCAGTGTGCCTGCATCAACACTACGCTGCAACAGCTGAGACAGGGAGCTGCTTGGCGCAGGATTATCCGGGAGAAAATCCCCGGGTAGCCAAAGTGGCTGCGCGAAAACGAGTTCCGCTGGGGAAGCCTCTAAGTCTTCTTTAGGTGCAGAACGCAACCCTAATAAAACCCACGGAAGCTTGTCCACCCAATTTGCATCCGTCAGTGACGCTCTAAGCGCTGCTTTCAATGACCTGTGAAAACGTTCTCACAACCCATTAGCCTGCGGATTGTACGCGGTAGTACGGTGAATTGTGACACCTAGGCTGCGGGCCATTGTTGACCAAAGTTCAGAAACAAATTGCCGGCCTCTGTCGGATGTAATGTCCGACGGGACTCCAAAACGCGCCACCCATGCCGTTACAATCGCGCGTGCCACCTCCTCGGCCGTGGTTGACGCCAAAGGGACCGCCTCCGGCCAGCGCGTGGTGCGGTCCACCATGGTCAGAAGCTTAACTTGTTTGCGAAGGCCGGGCCACACAAATTTTTCTGCTACCATTTTGACCGACGCGCAAACCCCCAGGTGCGCCAGAGAATGAATCAAGTCGAAAATGCGGCGGCGCCACGCTGCCGGTACCATGGGACGCGGTTGTCCCGTGGAGACATCGCAGATTAAGGGGGGCCTGCCGTCTTGCAGCTCCCTGCTCTCCAGCCTTAACCCTGTTGGTCCAGACTGGAGCGCGCGCACATCCGCGTCACTACCTTGCTCCGCGGCCATGGCTGTGTAATCTATCCCCACGCAGACGGGGGAAGCCACGGCGCGCGAGAGGCAGTCTGCCACTACGTTCAGTTTACCCGACACGTGCTGAATATCGGTAGTAAACTCTGAAATCGCGGCTAACTGCCTCTGTTGCTGGCCTGACCACGGCTCTGAAACTTTGGCCATCGCGAATGTTAGCGGCTTGTGGTCAACGAATGCAGTGAAACAGCGCCATTCTAGCCAGAACTGGAAGTGGCGAATGGCCAAATGGAGAGCCAGCAACTCCCTGTCGAATGCGCTGTATTTACGCTCACTATCGCGCAAAATCCTGCTGAAAAAGGTGAGCGGTTGCCAGGCTCCGGCTACATGCTGCTCCACGACCGCCCCTATGGCCACATCTGACGCGTCAGTAGTGAGCGCTATGCGGGCCGTTGGGTGTGGGTGTGCCAACAACACAGCATTTGCCAAGGCTGCTTTTACTTCCGAGAACGCTCGCTCCCACTTCGGGGACCACTCGACCTTATTCGCGGGTTTCTGTTTTTTGAGCGCGGCATAAAGCAGTTGCATAAGTTGCGCTGTGCGAGGGAGGAAACGGTTATAAAAATTCACCATTCCCAAAAACTCCTGTAACGCTCTGACCGCCTGCGGCCGGGGGAAATTTGCTACCGCGCGCATTTTGTCAGGAAGCGGAACCGCTCCTTCGGGGGAGACGCGGTGTCCTAAAAAATCGATCTGCGCCACCCCGAACTGACACTTCGCTGGGCTGATTATTAACCCGTGATCTCCCAACCTCCGGAAAACTATCGCTAGGTGGTTTTTGTGTTCGTTTTCGGACGTGCTGGCTACAAAAATATCGTCCAAGTAGACGAACACGAAAGGGAGATCGCACAGCACCGCGTCCATCATGCGTTGGAAGGTCTGTGCAGCCCCTTTCAGCCCGAATGGCATGCGCAAAAACTCGAATAGGCCAAATGGAGTTATTACCACTATTTTGGGTATGTCCTCAGCGCGCACTGGGACTTGGTGGTAACCGCGGACCAAATCTATCATAGAAAAAACATGCGCCCCTGCCAAATGAACGGAAAAATCTTGGATATGCGGGATTGGGTAGCGGTCATGCACTGTAGTGTTGTTTAACCTGCGGAAATCCCCGCAAGGTCGCCATGAGCCGTCCGCCTTCGGGACCATGTGTAGCGGGGAAGCCCATGGGCTGTTCGAACGCCTGATTATGCCCAACCTCTCCAGGTTGGCGAACTCCTCGCGCGCTATGGCCAGTTTAGCTGCGTCCAAGCGCCGAGCTTTTGCAAAAACGGGCGGTCCGGTAGTGGTAATGAAATGTTCCACCCTGTGTTTAGCGACGGTTGCCGAAAATGTGGGGACCGTGAGTGCTGGGAACTGAGTGAGCAGTGTGTGGAACTTACCGCTTGCAGCTGTGATGTTGACTTGTGCTGTTGGAGGGGCCACTCGTGCTGTACAGGAAATAGAATCAAAAGAAAGCGCATTAACCAGGCGCCTGTTAGCGAGAGCAACCAACAAACCATGTGAGCACAAAAAATCAGCCCCCAACATATTGAAATTCACTGCTGCTATAACAAAAGTCCACTCAAATGTACGGCCGTGCAGAGACAGAAGTAGAGTCCTCTCACCAAAGGTCTTAATCTCCGAGCCGTTCGCTGCTTCCATGTCGTCTGCTCTTCACTTCCTCCCTCCAAAGAGGGCAGACGCTTTTTTCTTCTCTCCTGCTCTGACTTATCTACTCCTCCCCTAACTAACTGGATCCCAGCTTGCTGTCGTCTGTCTGCGTCTTTACTGCTGATTATCGAAAGAAATTATGGAATTAATAAGCTGGGCTTTGAACGCAATTGACACTATCTTTTCAACGAGGAAAAGTGCCCCGGGGGAGGTTGTTTGCCCCGCAGGAACGGCTGCTGTGGGCTATTTACGGGAAACAAGTAATTGGAAACTCTTGTGCCTGACTGATCTTTTTATCAAAGATGTAGAAGATTTATACGTCTTCGTAGTAATGGTGATTGGGATCGTTCTGATTGGATCTGGGATTGTCCTGGTGTACCGCAAATTGTTGAAGATGGATACAACCTATCAAAATGCTGGCCAGGCGAGGTGCATCCATCAAATTGAAAAAATGGAGAGGACCCTGATAGCGGCAAATGTAGCAATGAAGGATTAAGTACTGAATCTGTAAGAGAATATAAAGTTCTTTTCTCTCTGTGATCAGTACTATTCGACGAAATCTGACTCCCTCACAAAAATCCTCCTGATCATCTGCAGTCTTTGTTTTCAAAACATTGAGCTCATGGCCTTCGGACAGGCAGCTGCATGGCTCCAAGGACAATGCCAGCAGCCAGACAAAACATCTCCTGCCAAAGAGTCCTTGTTGTTCTTAACTGATACAACACCTACTTTCAACATTACACTCATACTGATTCATAAAACTGATGATAAAGATGATTCACTCACTGCTCTCTCTGTGTCTTGTGTTCTTTTTGTCTGCTGACTGTGCATTGAGGGCTTTTTTTTCTTGTAATCATAATATTGATCATATATGACCACTATTCTGAAATCAATGATTTTTTTGCTCCTTCCTATTGTATTACCCTTTCCCATGCTTCCTGTACCCTACTGTTGGCAGGCGCGTTCACAGATGCAGCCGTGTCACCGGGAATGCAGGTCGTTTTCTGTGTCAAGTCAAATCCCTCGTATGTTATCAGTTATCTGTTAATGTACTTGTGTAGGAGCATGTTCAAATAACGAGGCTGAGTTTCAGTCATAAACCAGCTTTATTTGACAAAACACAAGCTCCTAGCATTCTCAAAGCAGGAAAGAGAAAGAATCATATCCCCACACCCCTTATATACATTTCCAGCATCAGGATTCAAGTCACATGGTGTCTTCCATAAACATACAGTTACAAAGCATCCCTTTGAAGCTTCACCCATTGTCTCTCATCTCCTGATGAACCGGAATTCCCTCCGGGGCATCTTCTGTGGGACAAAGAGACAAATCTTGCACTTCCTTGTCATCTACTGCAGATTCGAGTCTTCTTGTCCTTGCAGACGTGACACCCCACAATACACATACAGTCCTGTCTCTGTGGCAACGTGAGCCCACAATGTGTGTCGGCCACACTACCCCCCCCAAACGTCTAGTAAGGCAGAACCTGCATGGCATAAAAAAAAAGAAAAAAAGAAGGACACAAAGCACTCCATACATCGCTAATCAATCCACCCGCGGCTGAGACGCTGGCATGTGCAGTTGGCGGGGCCACCCGAGCTGTGCAGGGAATAGAATGAAAAGACAGTGCATTAATCAGACGTCTATTAGCAAGATCAACCAATAAACCATGTGAGCACAAAAAGTCAGCCCCTAACATGTTGAAACTGACTGCTGCTACAATAAATGTCCACTCAAATGAACGGCCTTGTAAGGACAGAAGCATGGTCCTCTCACCAAACGTTTTAATTGTGGAGCCGTTCGCTGCTGACACTGACACCCAGGGGGCTTTAGAAGGCGAGAGCCGTTCCGTGTAGGTGGGTATGACGAAGCTCAGCTGCGAGCCCGTGTCCACGAGGAACTGTTTCCCCGAGCGTGCATCCGTCAGGTAAAGCAGCCTGTTCTCATTGCCGAGAGTCGCGGCTGCTACCGACCCTCGGTCCTGGCGTTTCCCTGGCGCTTAAAATTGCACGGTGGGACGCACCTGTGCGCTCTCTCTGCAAAACGGCGGTGGTAGAAGCACGAGCCGTTCTCCGCTCCGCGTCGTCTGGCTCCGGTCGCCGCCGTTGTTGGTGCGTCTGGCGCCGCGGCCGCTGGACCCAAGCTGTCTCCGGACGCCATTCCCGAACTAGCCGCCGCGGCCGAAACCGCGTTCTGCTTGTGGGCGTCGACCAACTTCTGCGCCTCCTTGCTCAACCCATGGTAGTCTCGCTTGGCCAATCGGGGTGACTCTGCCAGGGCCACTCTCACTGCTGGTGGTAGGGTTCGAAGGAATAGGTGGGCGAAAATGAATTCGCCATCCTCGGAGGCTTTGAGCTGCAGCATCTTCACCATCAGGTCCGCAGGTCTATCGTTTTCTGCCTCCGTCAGCGCCAGGAGCCCCTCTGCTCTTTGTTGGACTGAGGGGGTGAAATGGCTGATCAGCGCGTCTTTCAATGCGCTGTACTTGTCGCTGTCTGGTGGATGATTAACCAAATCCTCCACTCTCTGGACCGTGTCGCTGTCCAGTTTCGCTACCACGTGGTAGAATTTTGTGTCGTCGTTGGAGATTCTCCGGAGGTTGAACTGCGCCTCGATTGCGCTAAACCATGAGCGCGGGCTGTGCTGCCAGAAATCGGGCAGCCGGAGCGTGGAGGCGGCCATCAGGCCGGCTTCCACCGAGCCCAGTTCGGAAGAATTCTCATTGCTCATTCTCCGTCGTAGGTCACCAGTGTAGGAGCCTGTTCAAATAACGAGGCTGAGTTTCAGTCATAAACCAGCTTTATTTGACAGAACACAAGCTCCTAGCATTCTCAAAGCAGGAAAGAGAAAGAATCATATCCCCACACCCCTTATATACATTTCCAGCATCAGGATTCAAGTCACATGGTGTCTTCCGTAAACATACAGTTACAAAGCATCCCTTTGAAGCTTCATCCATTGTCTCTCATCTCCTGATGAACCGGAATTCCCTCCGGGGCATCTTCTGTGGGACAAAGAGACAAATCTCGCACTTCCTTGTCATCTACTGCAGATTCGAGTCTTCTTGTCCTTGCAGACGTGACACCCCACAATACACATACAGTCCTGTCTCTGTGGCAACGTGAGCCCACAATGTGTGTCGGCCACACTTGGCAATAAATCTTTTCTGAGTTCTGAGTTCTGAGTTCTGCTGCCACCCCGGGACCTCTGGAACCTGCCAGCCTGTCCGCGTAGGAAGGTGTGATGAAACTCAACTGGGAGCCTGTGTCCACGAGGAAATGCCTCCCCGAGCGTGCGTCCAACAAGTAGAGCAGCTTGTTCTCTTCCCCGGGGGCCGCGGCTGCTACCGACCCCCCGTCTTGGCGTTTCCCAAACGCTTGAACTGGCACGGTGGTACACATTTGCGTGCCCTCTCTGCGAAGTGGCGATGGTAGAAACAAAGGGTGTCTCCTCCGCATTTCTTGGTCCCCGCCGCCGCCGTCGTCGGTGGTTCTGCTATCGCTGCCCCTGGCCCCCTGCCATCTCCGGTCGTCGCGCCGAGTTCCGCTGCTGCAGCCGTGTCCGCGCGCTGTCTGCTGGCATTGACAATTTGCTGCGCCTCCTGGGCCAGCGCGCGGTAGTCCCGCTGGGCCAACAACGGCGAAATGGCCAGGGTCGCTCTCGTCGCTGACGGTAGGGTCCTGACGAAGAGGTGGGTAAAGATGAAGTGGTCGTCGTCCAAGCCTTTCAACCTCAACATCTTCTCCATAAGGTCAATGGGCGTGTCATCTCCCAACTCAGTCAGCGCCAGGAGTCCCTCTGCTCTCTCCTCAACCGAGAGGGTGAAGTGCTGGATGAGTGCAGCCTTCAACGCGTCGTATTTGTTGCTGGCCGGCGGCTGCTCCAGAAGGCTCTCCACATGCTGGGACGTGTGGTTATCCAGTTTTGCAACCACATGGTAGAGTTTTGTGTCATCTACCGATATGCCCAGGAGGTTGAACTGTGCCTCAACTGAGTGGAACCAGGAGCGCGGATTGTTCTGCCAAAAGTCCGGTAGCTGGACCGTAGCGGCGTTCGCTTGGCTGGGGGCTCCGGATGAGGCTGGCCCCGGGGAATTCTCCTCTTGCTGCATGCTACGTCTTGGGTCACCAGTGTGGGAATGTGCAATTGATGAGGCAGGTTTGTCTCAGAACAGCTTTATTACACATTCTCCAACATCTCAAAGTAGAAAGAGAACATCACAGGAAACTCTCGTCCCTTAAATACCCGGGACTCTCACAGCTCACAAGTCACTTTGCATCACAAGTCACATTGCATTATAATCGCCAGTCACAATGCATCTGCTCTATAATCCCTTAATATCACCCCCACAGTCTCAGGCCTTGCATACCAAAGCTAACACCTTCACAGCTTCCTGTTATCTCCAAGGAAACTCTGTCTTTGTTCTTATCTAAAATGTGAGGTCTTAAATAAGTCACAAAGTAGGTCACATGTGTGGCCACAAGGCCCCTTTTTATTTATCCTAACAGAGCACTACGCTCCCAAAATGCTGGATTACTTGAAAATACCTAGAATCTCCAAAAGTACAATGGGAGGCAGAGCCTTCAGTTATCAAGCTCCCCTCCTGTGGAACCAGCTGCCAATCTGGATTCGGGAATCAGACTCGATCTCTGCTTTTAAGAATAAGGTTAAAACCTTCCTTTTTGATATAGCCTACAATTAGGGAGGGATCTTGTGTCTCTGAACCCTCCCTTAGTTATGCTGCTAATAGGTTTAGACAACCGGGGGACCTCCAATAATGCACTGGGCTTCACTCCTTTCTTCACTCTCAATGAAATATTTTTTTTTTCTGGTCATTAACATCTGTTTGTTTTCTCCCATAGATTGAGTCCCCATTGTTCTGTTTGCTCTCTAAATGTCTGTTCTTTTCATCTTCTCTATTCCCTCACCCCCCCTCCCCCACAGCCAGTCACAGCAGATGACTGCCCCTCCCTGAGCCTGGTTCTGCTGGAGGTTTCTTCCTGTTAAAGGGAGTTTTTCCTCTCCACGGTTGCCAAGCGCTAGGGGATAGATAAGCAGGGAATCACAGGGGATCGCCTGATTGCTGGGATCTTTCTGCAATTGTGAGGATTTCCCCTACAGTTAAAAGTGCTATGAGATGACTGTTGTTTTGAAAGGGTGCTATATAAATAAAGTTGAAATCAATTGAATTAATGCACAAAAAAAAAACTGAAAGAAAATGGTTTACAATCATCAGCTAAAATGAAAAACAGTTGAGTGCACATGCATGTTTGGTTGATTTTTTACAGCAGTGAGGAAGCTGAGATCCTTCAACGTGTGTAGGAGGATGCTGGAGCTTTTCTACCAGACCGCTGTTGCCAGCACCATCTTCTTTGCTGCTGTCTGTTGGGGTAGCAGTATCAGGGCCAGAGACACCAACAGATTTGACAAGATTATCAAGAGGGCTGGCTCTGTAATTGGTCTCAGACCGGAGACCTTTGAGACAGTGGTGGAGAGGAGAACACTAAATAAACTGCGATCCATCATAGACAATCCTGATCACCCCCTCCACCACACACTAGATAGAGAGCGAAGCACTTTCTCCAGTAGACTACTACAGCTTCGCTGTTGAACGGCCAGGTACAGGAAATCTTTCCTGCCACGTGCAATTTCACTGTACAATAGTTCACTATGATGTCGTATTTGACATGATTGCTTAACCCAGGAGACAGACGCTGACACGAGTAGATTGATTTGACAATTATTTATTAACTCAGTGTAGAGTTGTGAGTGTGTGAATGTGTGAGTGAGTGAGTAGTGGTCTGGCAGCTGGAGCTGAGCGGATCTTGCTGTGACCTGGCAACCCTGGAACACACAAGCACAGGATGTTACTGCAGTTCGTAAGAACGGGAAACTGAGTCTTGTGCTGCTTACTTGCAGGTGCCACTGAGAGAGTCCTGTCGGCTCCGTGCCTTGATGTGATTTGGTGCAGGTGATGCTTGGCGCTGAGAAGGTGAGGAGGAGATCCGAGGAGGAGGAGGTAACGTCCCGTTATCTGGGGAGGTGAGTCCACCGCCAGGGAGGTCCACCTGTGCACAGGGGATAACACTTTGACAGGGTTAGAATTGCTGTTGCTTACATGACGTGGCTTGACAAGATGACTTGGTTCCAGCTCTGGCTTGAGGCTGTGTCCTTGACGCGATGCGTGGCGAAGACGACAGACGACTCCATGCAGAGCAGTCAGAGACACTGGCTTTTAAAGCCTGCTGATTACTGATGGCAGGTGTGTGCACAGCTGGAGTTAATGACGGCCCAGCGGCCGCCATGACAGTACTCCCCCCTCTAGAGGTGCCTCCAGGCACCTGCCCTATCCTACCTGGATGCGCCCGATGGAAATCGCGGATGAGCTGCTTGTCAAGGATCAACGCTGGGCGAATCCAGGAGCGGTGCTCAGGGCCGAATCTCTCCCAGTCCACCAAATACTGAAGACCCCTGCCCCGCCGGCGGACATCCAAGATGGCAGTCACCCCCCAAGCCGGGTGGCCGTCGATCATCCTCGGGGGGGAAGGAGCCGCGGGGGGTTGGCACAGAGGATCGGAGATGTAGGGCTTGACCGGGGAGACGTGAAAGGTAGGGCAGATGCGCATAGAAGTGGGAAGAGCTAGGCGTACAGACACTGGATTAATGATGCGAGAAATCACAAAGGGACCGATGAAGCGCTTCGTCAACTTGCGCATGTCGGCCGGCGCATTGATATTTCTGGTAGACAGCCAAACCTGTTGACCCACCTTATAGTCCGGGGCAGGACTCCTGTGACGGTTGGCCACCTGGATATTGCGTTCCGCAGTCCTGAGGAGGGCCCTGCGGGCGATGGTCCAGATCCGACGGCAATGCTTAGCATGAGCCTGAACCGAAGGGACAGCCACCTCCTTCTCCTCCTTCGGGAACAGTGGTGGATCATACCCCAGAGAGGCTTTAAACGGGGACATCCCAGTCGCTGAGGACACCGTGGTATTGTGCGCGTACTCGATCCAGGGTAGGAACGTACTCCAGGAAGAGGAACAAGAGATGACACAGCGGAGCGCAGCCTCCAGCTCCTGATTGGCCTGTTCACACTGGCCGTTGCTCTGCGGGTGGTACCCGGATGAGAGGCTTGCCGTGGCCCCCAACATCGTGCAGAACGCCTTCCAAACCTGGGACACAAATTGTGGGCCTCGATCCGAGACAATATCAGCCGGGATACCATGAAGACGGACTACATGCTGCACCAGAAGATCCGCCGTCTCCCGTGCTGAAGGCAACCCCCAGAGAGGCACAAAATGGGCTGCCTTGGAGAAGCGGTCCACTATCGTCAGGACCGAGGTGAAGTGGTCAGAAGGAGGCAGGCTGGTCACGAAGTCCAAAGCCACATGAGACCAGGGGCGGGAGGGAACCGGTAGAGGATGAAGAAGACCCGCCGGGGGGGAAGATGACGATTTTCCGGTGGCGCACTGGGCGCAGGCCCGGACATAGCTGGTAACGTCCTTCCTCAACCCTGGCCACCAAAAGGCTCTCTGAAGCAGGTCAATCGTGCGGGTAATTCCTGGATGACATGCCAACTTAGACGCGTGACCCCATTGGATGACCTCACTCCTGATTGAAGGGGGAATGAACAAACGGTCCGGGGGGCCCCCACCTGGATTGGGCTCAGTCTCCTGCGCTCTCCTGACCCTGTCCTGGATCTCCCACGAGAGGGCGCCCACCACACAGGATGATGGCAGGATAGTCTCCTCCTGATCCCTTGTGGTCTTCGCCTCGAACTGTCTTGAGAGGGCGTCAGACTTGCTGTTCTTGCTCCCCGGCCGGTAGGTGATCGTAAAATTCAACCGGCCGAAAAAAAGAAACCAGTGGGCCTGGCGAGCGTTCAACCGTTTGGCCGTCCGGAGATACTCCAGGATTTTATGATCCGTCCAAACGACGAACGCCTGGGCAGCCCCCTCCAGCCAGTGTCTTCATTCCTCCAAGGCGAGCTTTAAGGCCAGCAGCTCCCTATCACCGATGCAGTAGTTCTTCTCCGCGGGTGTCAGGCGGTGGGAGAAGAAGGCGCACGGCCGGATCCTACCATCCACCGGAGAGCGTTGGGAGAGGACCGCCCAACTCCAGAATCCGAGGCGTCCACCTCCACTAGGCACTGCACAGCCGGATCCACCTGGGTCAGGACGCGGGCCGAAGCAAACTCCTCCTTCAGCCTCCCGAATGCCGTAGCAGCTTCCACGCTCCAACGAAAGGGGGTCTTAGGGGACGTGAGGTCGGTCAGAGGCCAGGCGATGATCCCAAAGTTCGGCACAAACTGGCGATAGAAGTTGGCAAAACCCAAGAAACCCTGCAACTGTTTCCTGGACGTGGGCGTTGGCCAATCCACCACCGCCTTGACCTTGGCCGGATCGGAAAGCACCTGATTACGAGCAATAATGAAGCCCAAAAAGGATGTCTTGTCGGTGTGAAACTCACACATCTCGGCTTTGACAAACAGCTGGTTCTCCAGGAGGCGCTGCAGGACCCGTCTCACATGCACCTGGTGCTCCTCCAACGTGCGTGAAAAGATCAGGATGTCATCCAGGTAGACAAACACGAAGGAGTTCAGGAAATCCCGGAGAACGTTGTTAATTAGGTGCTGGAAGACGGCTGGAGCGTTGGTTAACCCAAACGGCATCACCAGGTATTCAAAATGGCCGCTTGGGGTCCAGAACGCCGTCTTCCATTTATCGCCCTCCTTGATGCGCACCAGGTGGTATGCGTTATGCAGGTCCAGCTTCATAAACCAAGATGCCCCCTGGAGGGAGTCAAAGGCCGAGTTCATCAGTGGCAGCGTGTACTTATCCTTGATGGTGATCTCATTAAGCCTCCGGAAGTCGATACAGGGACGCAGTGAGCCATCCTTCTTTCCTCCCCACCGCCGAGGAAGACGGTCGAATAATCCCAGAGCTGAGGGACTCCTTAATATACGTGTCCCTGGCCTCACACTCCGGGGCAGACAGGCTATACAGACGACTTGCCGGGAGAGGGGCCCCTGCCCTGAGGTTGATCGCACAATCGTAGGGGCAGTGGGGGGGAAGGGACAGCGCCCGTGACTTACTGAAAACCGCTCCCAGGTCGTGGTAGACTTCTGGTACCATGGACAGGTCCGGGGGCGGCGTCGAAGGCGGGACCACCGATACCGAGGGGGCACACGCTGCAGACTGGAGGCAGGCACTGAGACAAAAAGAGTTCCACGCGGTGATACTTCCGGCTTGCCAATCAAATGAGGGGTTGTGGAGATGTAGCCACGGGTAACCCAGGATCACAGGCGAAGAGGAAATGAGCAACACCAAGAACCGGATCTCCTCCTGATGGTTTCCAGAAACTATCACCGACACGGGGGCCGTCTGGTGGGAAACAGAGGTCAGTGACGCCTTTGACAGCGTGACGAGATTGACAGGTGGGCGAAGGGGTTTACAGCTGAGGCCCAGATGGGTTGCCAGGTCTCCGGAGATGAAGCTTTGCTCAGCTCCAGAATCAATAAGGGCATGTGTTGTGTGTTCCCTGTGTTTATAAATCAGCCTAATGGGGATACGGCAGCTAGTGAGGGGCTTCTTTTGCTTAACGTCCATGAATCCCCCTACTGTAATCCACGGACCTCCCCTTTTTAACTGATTGGGACATTCAGCTACCCCATGAGACTCATTGCCACAGTAAAAACACAGGCCCAGATCCCTCCAGCGCTGTCTTTCAGCCGCCGAAACACCCGATTGCCCAATAACCATTTCCTCCTGTCCCAGAAGTTCCTCCGGTGGGGGCAGAGCCGGGAGAGGAGACCGGGAGGAACGGGGGCGTGGTTTACCCAAATGACTAGCAGCCCTCCGTTCGGCCGCCCGCTCCTTCAGCCTACTGTCCAAACTAATAGTGAGGGAAATTAGTTCGCCCAATTTGTCTGGCTTATCCCGTGTCGCTAGTTCATCTCTAAGCTCTGAACTAAGGCTACGGAGGAAAATGCTGCAAAGCGCTGACTCCCCCCACCCGACCTCTGCAGTTAGCACCCGGAAGTCTATAGCGAAATCAGTGGCAGATCTACCGCTCTGCCGAAGGCTAAGCAACCGGTCATTTAGCACCGCGCCCCGGTCAGTATGGTCAAAAATCTCTAAAAACTCTGCCACGAACTGCTGGTAAGTTAAGAGGGAATAGTGGGGTTTAGCCAAAACTGTGTATGCCCAAGCTAACGCTTTCCCTTTGAGCAGGTTAGAGATGTACCCAATCTTGCTATGGTCCCTGGGAAAATCTCCCGGGACGCGGTGAAAAATTGTCTCGCGTTGTAGCAAGAAACCCCGTGCCTCCCCGAGTTTTCCACTAAAACGGGCAGCGGTAGACACATGAGTGAGGCGAGGTGAAGGAAGCAGGTGTATTTGATTACCAGGTGAAATTACAGGGACTGATGAAGTCCCAGCGGCCGGGGGGAACGCCTGGCGCCCTTCCAGGTGATCCAGCCGGCTGTTAATCTGAGTTAATTGATGGAGGATAACTGTCTGTTGATGGGCAATTAAATCTACTCGAGCGCTAAGGGTGTTAAAATGGCGCGCCAGCGCGCTGTCTGCTGGGTCATCTGGACGGAGTCGTACTGACATGATTGCTTAACCCAGGAGACAAACGCTTGACAAGATTATCAAGAGGGCTGGCTCTATAATTGGGCTCAGACCGGAGACCTTTGAGACAGTGGTGGAGAGGAGAACACTAAATAATCTGCGATCCATCATAGACAATCCTGATCACCCCCTCCACCACACACTAGATAGAGAGCGAAGCACTTTCTCCAGTAGACTACTACAGCTTTGCTGTTGAACGGCCTGGTACAGGAAATCTTTCCTGCCACGTGCAATTTCACTGTACAATAGTTCACTATGATGTTGTATTTGACATGATTGCTTAACCCAGGACACAGACACTGACACGAGTAGATTGATTTGACAATTATTTATTAACTCAGTGTAGAGTTGTGAGTGTGTGAATGTGTGAGTGAGTGAGTAGTGGTCTGGCAGCTGGAGCTGAGCGGATCTTGCTGTGACCTGGCAACCCTGGAACACACAAGCACAGGATGTTACTGCAGTTTGTAAGAACGGGAAACGGAGTCTTGTGCTGCTTACTTGCAGGTGCTGCTGCGAGAGTCCTGTCGGCTCCGTGCCTTGATGTGATTTGGTGCAGGTGATGCTTGGCGCTGAGAAGGTGAGGAGGAGATCCGAGGAGGAGGAGGTAACGTCCCGTTATCTGGGGAGGTGAGTCCGCCACCAGGGAGGTCCACCTGTGCACAGGGGATAACACTTTGACAGGGTTAGAATTGCTGTTGCTTACGTGACGTGGCTTGACAAGATGACTTGGTTCCAGCTCTGGCTTGAGGCCATGTCCTTGACGTGATGCGTGGCGAAGACGACAGACGACTCCATGCAGAGCAGTCAGAGACGCTGGCTTTTAAGCCTGCTGATTACCGATGGCAGTTGTGTGCGCAGCTGGAGTTAATGACGGCCCAGCGGCCGCCATGACAGTATTCTGGTCAAAATAATGCTGCCACACTGCACGTTACAGTCTAACTGGTACCTCACATTTCACTCTGCTCCTGATAGTCCTTCTTTGTGCAACAGTATGATTCATGTGTTTAAACAGGTCATCATATATTAAGCTATGATGTATATAGGTTTTATAGTCATGTTAGTTTTACTTTCCATGGGTAATCCCTTTGTCTGTCCTGTGTGTGTTTCTGTGTTTGGTTGTCTACTGTTATGCTGCTGTTACACTGTAATTTCCCAGGTTAGGATCAATAAAGTACATCTATCTATCTATCTATCTATCATCTATCTATATCACTGGAAAAATTATTAGTTATACAGTATATCTTCTGTAACTTAAAGACAACATTTGTACTGCTATTACCTAACCTGGGAAGAAATTAGTTTTTAATTCACTTGTTTTATTAAGATTTTGATAGTCGATAAAATGTATTACAACTTAAACCAAGGCAAAATGCATGATAGTGGGAAAGTTTTTGAAACAGGAACTGAAAGTTTTTGAATATATGGATCACAACCCACAGGATGTGGAATATGACATAGACCCTGATCATAATTTATTTACCTCCATCAATAATAACTGTAGTTACTACACACACGAACAGTTTAACACAATGGTCACATTTGATTTTAATATATCAATGATCCACTTCAATAGCAGAAGTCTCCATGCTAACTTTAATAACATTAAAGATTATTTACATCAGTTTAAAGAGCTATTCAATACAGTGGCAATATCAGAGACATTTGAACTCAAAACATAGTTTGACAGAAGAATTTATCAACACAGTGTACAGTATGGACTTACATCCAACGATCACCAGACCTAGCAGAATCATGTCACACAGTGCCACATTAATAGATAACATATACACAAACATTATGGAAAATAATATTGTGAGTGGGCTTTTATTAAATGATATCAGTGATCACCTGCCGATTTTTGTTGTCTATCAATGTGATTATAGGAAGAAAAAGTATACCAAAAATATTAAATATAAAAGAATACAAACTGAAGAATCTATGTATTTACTGGGAAAGGAATTATTAATGCAAGACTGGAAGATAGTTTGTAATGAAAATGATATAAATAAAGCATATGATGAGCTTTTACAAATATTTCAATCATTGTACAACAAAACTGTCCTATAAAACAATACAGTGACAGACAACAAAACAAAATTATTCCATGGGTCACCAAGGGGCTATTAAATGCATGTAAAAAGAATACATTATATAAATAATTCATTAATTGTAGAACGGTAGAGGCTGAGATTAAAAATATTAAAGATATAAAAACATGCTAACTAATATAATGAGGACTTGTAAGAAAGAATACTACAACAGAATATTAGAGGATGATAAAAATAAGAGGACTATGGCAAGTGCTAAATGGGGTTATTAGTAACCGATCAAAGAACGCAAATTATCCAGAATATTTTATTGAAAATGGCAATTTGATAAATAATATGGAGGATGTGGTTAGTGGTTTCAATAATTTTTTTTGTAAACGTTGGTCGAGAATTAGCAAAAACAATAGTGACACCAGAAACAAATGATAGTGGGCCTGTAAATGAAATAGAAGGGTGGGTGCAGTAATTGAAAAGGAAATCATCGAGACTGTGAGTAAATTTAAGAACAAAAAATCAACTGACTGGAATGAAATTGACATGACAATAGTGAAAAAAGTAATTGAAGGAAATGTTAAACCACTCACCCACATCTGTAACCTGTCATATCAAACTGGTAAATTCCAAACAAAATGAAAATAAACTACTAACTAACCTGCACTTATATAGTGCTTTTCTAGTCACAAAGACCACTCAAAGCGCTTTCATTAATACTAACCCTCTATTCTAAGGGCCTATAGGAAACAGATATCTAGGGACAATTTAGAACAGCCAATTAACCTAACATGCATGTTTTTGGCATGTGGGAGGAAACCGGAGAAATCCCGGAGTAAACCCACGCAACACGGGGAGAACATGCAAACTCCACACAGATCACTGTTGGTCGGGGGCTGGGATCGAACCCACGATCCCCACAATCCCCCGGCCAAGGGTAAACTGTGCTGCCGCAGTGCTAACCACTGCGCCACCGTGCAGCCCAAAAATAAAAGTAATACCACTATACAAAACAGGAGACAGTCATCATTTCACAAATTACAGGCCAGTCTCTTTACTCACAATTCTCCAAAATACTTGAAAAAATCTTCACTAAGAGACTGGATAGTTTCACTGAAAAACACAACCTCCTTACAGACAGCCAGTATGGTTTTAGAGCAGATAAATCTACATCTTTGGCACTGATTGAACTCATAAAAGAAATTGTTAGTTGTATAGATAAAAAAAAAGTTTGCTGTAGGAGTATTTATAGATTTAAAGAAAGCTTTTGACACCATTGATCACAGAATTCTGAGGAAATTGGAAAGGTATGGGATAAGAGGGGTCGGACTGAGTTGGATGGAAAGTTATTTAAGTAACAGACAACAGTTTGTATAAATAGGTGAGCACAAATCATCCTTCATGGACATCACTTGTGGTGTGCCCCGGAGGTCAGTTTTAAGACCCAAATTCTTTATCTTTTATATAAATGACATATGCCAAGTGTCAAAATTTCTGAAATTTATTGTTTTTGCGGATGCACAAATATTCTTTGCACTGGTGAAAATTTGCAGCAGGTTTTAGAGGTGGTCACAATAGAAATGAAAAGGTTAACACAGTGGTTCAACAAAAATAATCTCTAAATCTAAAAAATCCCCAAAGATTATGTTGTTTGGAAATTATAAAATAAATCATGCAATAATGGTAATGATAGATGATACTAGAATTGAAACAGTAGAGGAAAATAAGTTTCTGGGGGTGATGCTAGACAATAAAATCTGCTGGAAACATCACATCAGTCACATCCGGGCCAAGTGGGCAAAATGTATCGGGATACAGGGGAAGACAAGACACATTTTAGACTATAAATCATTATTCTTACTGTACAATTCACTGTTTCTACCATATCTTAACTACTGTGTAGAGGTCTAGGGAAACACCGACAAGACCAACCTACAGCCAATATGCACATTACAAAAAAAGCTTTAAGGATAATAAATAATGTAGGATATAGAGACCATACCAACTCGTTGTTTTTGCTGTACAGACATATAATTTGGGTGAGGTGTGCATCACTTCAAAACATGCAAAAAACATAATTGTGGCCCATGCCCACTGCCAACAGGAAGGCCGCCATCTTGCCTCAAAGTAGCCCGACCTCGAATTAGGAAAAAAATCACACCTTACATTTGAACAAACTAGTTCAAGGGGCCAGCTCCGATTGAGCTCATTTTTACATAGCGGCATCTAAAGGCATTGGCCATTAAAAATTGCATAAATTAAGTCAAAATCTCAAAAGGTGTGGCCAGGGCACCATGGTGAAGTTTGACTCCTCCCTTTACAACTTCAAACAGCTGTAACTCGGGCAAAACTTGTCTGATGTCCACCAAACTTTCCCTGATGGAAAATAGTCCCTCCCCAAATGCGTCAACATTAAAATACCTGACAAAAGATATAGCACCACATAGTGGTTAATGAAAGAATTGCTGAAAACTGTTTTATTAATTACTCACGCGTCACTTGCCAGACTGTCGTGAAATTTTCTAAGATTCATCACACCACAGGGTTGATCATAACTGCACATCAACTTTAGCATGACATCCCATATGTTACCATGGACACGCCCCCCCTTGCCATTCAATCAATGAGCTTATAGGGAGGGTTGAGAAGGACCTGGAGTCATGAAATTTGGGCCATAGGTAGTGGTGACTGTTGTCTGGAGTCCTATGTGGGTCAGCAACACATAACTGATAGGGAAGTGTTACCATGGCGACATGGTGAAGGTTGACTCCTCACCATGGGACATCGGAAAATTGTCACTTGGACAAACTTCATCTGAATTTCACCTAATTTTCTACAATGGATATTAGTCTCACCCTGAACATGTCTATGTAAAAATAATTTACAAAAGTTATAGCACCACCTTGTGGTTAGAACAACAGGCAATTGTAAATTGGTCAAACTTTGTACGATTTTCACCAAATTTTCAACCATCGATGTTAATCACACTGCAAACGCGTGTAAATAAAAATAAAAAAACAAAAGTTATAGTGCCCCAGAGTGGTTAAAGGAAGAATTGCTTAAAACTCTTTTATTTATTACTCACACGTTGCTGGCCAGAATGACGTGAAATTTTCTGAGGGTTATCGGACCTCCTGTTTGATCATAACTGCTTATCAGCTTTAGCATGGCATCACTGCTGTTCCCATGGACATGCCCTCCTCGTCATCAGTCCTTGATCTTGTTTGGGGGGTTAGGATTGATCTGGAGTCATGAAATCTTGAACATAAGTTAAGGTGACTGTCATATATAGTCCTATATGGGTGGACAATACATAACTGACAATGAAATGTTGCCATGCCAACATGGCGAAGGTTGACTCCTCGCCATGAAACATCGGAAAGTTGTATCTTGGACAAATTTTGTCTGATTTTCACCACATTTTCGACAATGGATAATTGTTCCACCCTGAATGCTCCAATATAAAAATAACAAAAGTTAGAGCACCGCCTAGTGGTTACAACATCGGACCCTTTTAAATTGGACAAACGTTGTACAATTTCCACCAAATTTTCTACGATAAATATTGCCCAATATTGTCCACCAAACTTTCCATGATGGAAAATAGTCCCGCCCTGAAAGCAACTACATCAAAATCCCTGACAAAAGTTATAGCACCACATAGTGGCTAACGAAAGAATTACTGAAAACTGTTTTATTTATTACTCACGTGCCGCTGGGCAGAATGACGTGAAATTTTCTGAGATTCATCAGAACACAGCGATGATCATAACTGAACATCAACTTTAGCATGACATCAAACGTGTTTCCATGGACACGTCCTCCTTGCCATTCAATCCATGAGCTTATGGGGAGGGGTGGGAAGGTCTTGGAGTTATAAATTTTTGAACATATGTTGAGGTCATTGTCATATATAGTCCAATATGGGTGGACAACTCATAACTTACAGGGAAGTGTTGCCATGGCAACATGGCGATGGTTGACTACTTGCCATGAAATTTCGGAAAATTGTATCTTGGACAAACTTTGTCTGATTTTCACCAAATTTTTGACAATGGATAATAGTCCCACCCTGAACACTTTTATATAAAACACTGGACCCTTGTAAATTGGACAAAGTTTGTACGATTTGCACCAAATTTTATACGATCAATATTCTCCCTTCCCCGAACTCGTTATAGAGCCCCCGGGTGGTTAAAGGAAGAATAGCTGAAAACTCTTTTATTTATTACTCATGCGCTGCTGGCCAGAATGACGTGAAATTTTCTGAGATTCATCAGACCAAAGGGATAATCATAACTGCACATCAGCTTTAGCATGACGTCTCCTGTGTAACCATAGATACGCCCTCCTCGCCATTAAATCCGTGAGCTTATGGGGAGGGGTGGGAAGGTCCCAGAGTCATGAAATTTGGAACATATGTTGACATGACTGTCATATATAGTCCTATATGGGTGGACCACACATAACTGACAGGGAAGTGTTGCCATAGCGACATGGCCAATGAAACATCGGAAAGTTGTATCTTGGACAAACTTTGTCTGATTGTCACCAAATTGGATAATAGTATAAGAATGGATAATAGATAATAGTCCCACCCTGAACACTCCTATATAAAAATAACAAAAGTTAGAGTGCCCCCTAGTGGTTACAACATTGGACCCTTGTAAACTGGACAAACTTTGGACAAACTTACAACTTCAACCAGCTGTAAATCAGGCAAAACTTGTCCGATGTCCACCAAACTTTCCATGATGGAAAATAGTCCCGCCCCAAACACGACCACATAAAAGTACCTGACAACAGATATAGCACCACATAGTGGTTAACGAAAGAACTGTTTTATTTATTACTCACGCGTCGCTGGCCAGAATGACATGAAATTTTCTGCGATTCATCAGACCAAAGGGATAATCATTACTGCACATCAACTTTAGCATGATGTCACACATTACCATGGACACGCCCTCCTCGCCATTCAATATATCATATATTCAATATAGTCATATATATTCCTATATGGGTGGACCACACATAAATGACAGGGAAGTGTTGCCATGGCACCATGGTGAAGTTTAACTCCTCCCCTTACAACTTCAACCAGCTGTAAATCGAGCAAAACTTGTCCGATGTCCACCAAACTTTCCATGATGGAAAATAGTCCCACCCCAAATGCGACCACATAAAAGTTCCTGACAACAGATATAGCACCACATAGTGGTTAACGAAAGAATTGCTGAAAACTGTTTTATTTATTACTAACTAATTAACTAACCTGCACTTATATAGCGCTTTTCTAGTCACAAAGACTTATTACTCACGTGTCGCTGGCCAGAATGACATGAAATTTTCTGAGATTCATCAGAACACAGCAATGATGATAACTGTACATCAACATTAGCATGACATCAAATGTGTTACCATGGACACGCCCTTCTCACCATTCAATCCATGAGCTTATGGGGAGGGGTGGGAAGGTCCGGGAGTCATGAAATTTGGAACATATGTTGAGGTCACTGTCATATATGGCCTGATATGGGTGGACAACACGTAACTAACAGGGAAGTGTTGCCATGGCAACATGGCGACGGTTGACTCCTTGCCATGAAACATTGGAAAGTGGTATCTTGGACAAATGTTGTCTGATTTTCAACAAATTTTAGACAATGGATAATAGTCCCACCCTGAACACTCCTATATAAAAATAACAAAAGGTTTAGAGCCGCCTAGAGGTTACAACATTGGACCCTTGTAAATTGGACAAACTTTGTACGATTTGCACCAAATTTTCTACGATCGATATTAGTCCCACACCAAACATGTCTACATAAAAATAATAAACAAAAGTTTTCATGCCCCTATTGTTAAAAGGAAGAATTGCTGAAAACTGTTTTCTTTCTTTTTCTCTCACCAGCAGAAAAAATGACATGAAGGAATGACTAGGGCTCATTGACAGTATATGTACACAGTACAGAACTGTTTCCATGGCGACCAGCATGCTTCAATGGCTTCCTCGCAATGCAAAACATGACAGTTACTGCTCAGACAACCCTCATCTTATATGGAACAAACTTTGCACAAATCTTACTAATCCCACTCTGATCACATCTGCATATCAATGTTCACAAAACTGTCACACCACTTTTGTCCTGCGACAAGCACAGTGTCCATGGAAACCCACTCCTTGCCTTTCGATAATGGAAACTTGTACATTGGACAAATTTGGTACTATTTGCATTAAATTTTCTACGATCGATATAAGTCCTGCACCGAATGTGTCTACATAAAAATAATAAACAAAAGTTTTAGCGCCCCTATTTATTAAAGGAAGAATTGCTGTCAACTTTTTTCTTTCTTTTTCTCTTACCAGAAGAAAAAAATGACAGGAAGGAATGACTAGTGCTCATTGACAGTACATGTACATAGTACAGAACTGTTTCCATGGTGACCGGCGTACTTCAAAGGCTTCCTCACATTGCAAATCTTGACCTTTATAGCTTGAGCTTTATTGACTCTTCTGATTTGGACCAAACTTTGCACAAATCAGGCAACTTTGCACAAATCAATGAGGTACTGCACAAAACTGTGTCAAATTTTGTGCAAAGACAAGTAGTCACAATGACATGACATTTTCACTGGTTTCTCAGAGTGCATTGGACTTCCCTCGGTGGAAGTCACTTTTTTCCTGCGATAAGCACAGTTGCCATGGAATTCCATTCCTTGCCATTCAAGATGTTTTATTACTTTGGAGGCTTGGGGAAGTCCAAGGGTTGCCAAATATGGAATGTAAGTCAAGGTGACTGTCTTCTTTAGTTCTGTATCAGTCTGCAACATGTACTTAAAATGTTAAGTGTTACAATGGACACATGTCCAAGTTTTCCTTATCACCATACGTTGGACAGTTCTAAATTGGACAAATTGTGTCGGATTTTCACTGTAATTGCCTTGATGGTCTTTAGTCCAACTCTGCATGCACCTACATAAGAATATTTGACAAAAGTTACAGCGCCACTTACTGCTCAAAGGAAGTTCTTGCCAAGTGGTTTACTTTATTATTCCCGCAGCCCTTGCAGTGACAACTGCATAATAACAATAATAATTAAACCTGCTTGCAGGTTTAATTATTATTATTATTATGCTTCTGCCTAAAGGTTTGCATTGTTCACCCTCTGAACTTTGACCAAAATGCAATTTTTTTTGAAAAACCCTCACACCCGGCAAAAAATTTGATAACCTGGAAAACATATGTGCCTCCCGACCCTTAATTTTTGTGGGAGGGACCAAACATTCACAAAGGTACATGGTCTATGGAGACTGGAGACCGTAAACTTTGCCATAGAGACATAAAATTTGGGTGAGGTGTGCATCACCTCAAACATAATTGTGGCCCATACCCACCACCAACAGGAAGGCCGCCATCTTGCCTCAAAGTGCCCCCCCCCCCAATTGGGCAAAAAGTCACACCTCGCATTTGAACAAACTCGTCCGAGGGACCTGCTCCGATTGAGCTCATTTTAACGTAGCAGCATGTATAGGCATTGGCCATTAAAAATCGTATAAATTAAGTCAATATCTCAAAAGATGTGGCCAGGGTGCCATGGCGAAGTTTGACTCCTCCCCTTACAACTTTAAACAGCTTCAACTCGGGCAAAACTTGTCCGATGTCCATCAAACATTCCATGATGGAAAATAGTCCCACCCCGAACGAGTCAACATCAAAATACCTGACAAAAGATATAGAACCACATAGTGGTTAACAAAAGAATTGTTGAAAACTGTTTTATTTATTACTCACGTGTCACTTGCCAGAATGACGTGAAATTTTCTGAGATAAATCACACCACAGGAATGATTATAACTGCACATCAACTTTAGCATGATATCACACGTGTTACCACGGACACGCCCTCCTCACCATTCAATCCTTGATCTTGTTTGCAGATTAGGAATGACCTGGAGTCATGAAACTTGAACATAGGTTGAGGTGACTTTCATATATAGTCCTATATGAGTGGACAGCACATAACTGACAGGGAAGTGTTGCCATAGCAACATGCTAAAGGTTGACTCCTCGCCATGAAACATACAAGTTTAAAATAACAAGTTATTTTAAACTTATTTATTTTGTTATTGTTGTTATTTTGTTTGTTATTTTAACAAGTTTAAAATAACAAAAGCTAGAGTGCTACCTAGTGGTTACAACATCGGACCCTTGTAAATCGGACAGACTTTGTACGATTTTCACCAAATTTTCTACGATCAATATTCATCAATATTCATCCTGCCCCGAATGTGTCTAAATACAAATAATAAACAAAAGTTATAGCACCCCCAATGATTAAAGGAAGAATTGCTTACAACTATTTTCTTTATTTTTCTCTCACCAGCTGAAAAAAAAAAAATGACATGAAGGAATGACTAGGGCTCATTGACAGTACATGTACACAGTACATGTACACAGTACAGAACTGTTTCCATGGCGACCGGTGGGCTTCAATTGCTTTCTCGCCATACTAAACATGACAGTTACAGCTCAGACAATCCCCGTCCGATTTGGACAAAATTTTGCACAAATCATACTAATCCCACTCTGAACACGTCTGCATATCAATATTCACAAAACTGTCACACCAGCACCTACTGCTCACATGAGGTACTGCACAAAATTGTTTCAAATTTTGCGCAAAGACAAGTAGTCACAATGACATGACATTTTCAGTGGATTCTCAGAGTACATTGGACTACCCTCAGTGGAAGTCACTTTTGAAGTGCGATAAGCACAGTTGCCATAAAAACCCATTCCTTGCCATTCAAGATGTTTTATACTTTGGAGTGTTGTGGAAGTCCAAGGGTCACCAAATGTGGAACGTAAGTCAAGGTGACTCTCTTCTGTAGTTCTGTGGTGTCTGCAACATGTACCTAAAATGAAAATGTTACCATGGCCACATGTCCGAGTTTACCTGTTTGCAATATGTTGGACAGTTGTAACTTGGACAAACTGTGTTGGCTTTTCACCGGAATTGATATGATGGATATCAGTCCCACTCCGCAGGCTCCTACATAAAAATATTTGACAAAAATTATAGCGCCACTTACTGCTCACAGGAAGTTCTGCACCAAATGGTTTACTTTATTATTCACGCAGCCCTTGTAGGGATGACGGGAAATTTTCCAAGCCAGCAAAGTACGACGGGTGCCGGAATCCCCGTGCACCCGGGGGGCGAAGGCCCGCTTACACCTGCTCACAGGTTTAATTGCGCTTGTCATTTGTTAGGGCCTGAGCCACTGACAACGTCAGTCAGCGAAAGCCCTATTGTAATTGCTCCATTTCTTTATTATTATTTTTCCACCTAAATTATCACATTTTTCACCCTCTGAACATTAACCAAAACATGATTTTTTTTTTTTGGCAAACACCTTAGAACCGGTGAAAAATTTGATAAACTGGAAAAGATATGTGTCCCCCCACCCCTCATTTTTGTGGGTGGGGCCAAATGTACACAAACGTACAAGGTCGATGGAGACTTCAGACTGTAAACTTTGCCATAGAGACATAAAATTTGGGTGAGGTGTGCATCACCTCAAGACATGCAACAAGCATTTGAAAGAACTAGTCCTAGGGACCTGTTCCGATTGAGCTCATTTTTACATGGTGGCATCTATAGGCTTTGGCCATTAAATATTATATAAATTAACCTCTTGCACTCCAGGATACCGCGGGCGGTCACGTCTCTGCTTCCTAGGGCGCACTGAAAAAAAAAAAGCTGCATTTCCGTTCTTCCACTACAGACACAGCCGCGAACAGAAAGCCAAAGGAGTGCTTTGATTGGTTTAGATGTGATTGACCTCTCATTCGACTAATAAGAGCCTTGAATTGGGTTTCTGAAACCTTGAAGAACCAATGACTGAAAACCTAGCAAGAAGGACCCGCCTACCAAAGGCTGCGAATACAGCGAGCCAATTGAAGCACAGAAGTTCGAAAGCGTGCGTCCCTTGCGTAAAATCTGTTTTGTGTAAGCTGCTGGGTGACACACATGCGTTCGCCAGTCTTTTTTTCGTACTACTGTTCTTATTTGTTTTGAAAAATTGTTCGCCAAAACCGCAATCATGGAAGCGCAAAACCGCAATAATGGAATTATGGTTTGACCGGGTCGTGTGACCAGAACCACGAGTCCATAACAAGGTGACCAGCGTCATGTTCATCTGACAATGAGGGGGAGAAGTTCGCCAGCGACACTGCTGCAGTGGACAGGTAAGTGTTATAAGCTAAATTATTCTTTATCCCTGAAAATTGTAATCAAAATGACTTTTGACCAATCGGTAAATTACAACTGTGCGTCATCGCAACATGAAGACCGCGGCGCACGGACTGGACACGGTCCGTGCGCCGCTTCCGGACTGTGAACGCCCCCCCCCGCTACTCTTCTGTAGCGGATTGCAGATATTATTGCAGATATTTTAGTACAATTGTGCGTAGTAGACCGCGGCGCACCGTCCCCGCGGTCCGTCATGTAGCGATGGGCGATGTCCGTCCTCTGTAGCGGGGGTGGGTGGGAGTTGTTATCTTCTACATTACAGATATTTTAGTATAATTTTTAGTGCACTGTACATTATTTAGGTTATTTTTTCTTGTAAAAAAAAAAAGCCACACATTTTTTACGTGGCATGCTTCTTTGTGTGTGGGGGCTTGTTTGTTCATTCATTCATTCATGAATGAATAAACAGCCCCCCCCCCCCCCACACACACACACAGCCCTTCACCTTTCATTAGAGCCCAAGATGAAGCTTCTATAATGAATCATTCAAAAGTTACAGACGTTTTTCCAAACTGTGCCATTTGGCACAATTTGGCACAGTTCAAAAACGCCTGGGAACAACTTAAGAAAAAAGCTGTGTAATATATTCATTTTTTGTGGTATTGTTACAAAATTTTGACCTCAGCTGGATAACACTTGGTTCTACATTTCTGTTGCATTTTCCAGCCCAGATCTGACAGCTGTGTGTTATTTACAAGCATTTGTATCAAAAAAACACCCAGGCGAAATTTATTTTCTTCAAGTTCAGTATGTTTAGATGACTGTTACTCAGTGGCCGGAGCACTTAGAGAGATTATGACTGTTTTGCCAAAAAATTCAAAGTGTTTTCTTTTAAATGAGACCAACCCCATGAAGATGCTGTAAAGGGTTGAAGAACAGCTTTTGATTTACTTTGGGTATGTTATTTTTTGGCGTTTTTAGGGAAATTGACCAGAGTGCAAGGGGTTAAGTCAAAATCTCAAAAGGTGTGGCCTGGGCACCATGGCGAAGTTTGACTCCTCCCCTTACAACTTCAAACAGCTGTAACTCAGGAAAAAACTTTGCCATTGTGACCCAAACTTTCCATGATGGAAAATAGTCCCGCCTCGAACGCAATGACATCAAAATACCTGACAACAGATTTAGTGCCACATAGTGGTTAATGAAAGAATTGCTGAAACTCTTTTATTTATTACTCATGCGCGGCTGGCCAGAATGACATGAAATTTTCTGAGATTCATCAGACCACAGCGTTGATCATAACTGCACATCAACTTTAGCATGATATCACACGTGTTACCATGGACACGCCCTCCTCGCCTTTCAATCCGTGAGCTTATCTGGAGGGATGGGAAGGTCCTGGAGTCATGAAATTTGGAACATAGGTTGAGGTGACTGTCCTTTATAGTCCTATATGGGTGGACAACACACAACTGACAGGGAAGTGTTGCCATGGTGCCATGACGAAGTTTGACTCCTCACCTTACAAAATCAAGCAGCTGTAACTCAGACAAAGCTTGTCTGATGTGCACCAAAGTTTCCATGATGGAAAATAGTCCCGCCTGGAATGCGTCTACATCAAAATACCTGACAAAAGATATAGCGCCACCAACTGGTTAACAAAAGAATTGCTGAAAACTGTTTTATTTATTACTTGCGCCACTTGCCAGAATGACGTGAAATTTTCTGAGATTCATCAGACTATAGTGATGGTTATAATTGCATATCATCTTTAGCATGATGTCACACGTGTTACCATGGGCACACCCTCCTCGCCATTCAACCATCAGCTTATGTTGAGGGGTGGGAAGGTCCTGGAGTGATGAAATTTGGACTATAGGTTGAGGTGACTGTCATATACTGTATACTATATGGGGGGATAACACACAACTGACAGGGAAGTGTTGCCATGGCGCCATGGTGAAGTTTGACTCCTCCCCTTACAAAATCAAGCAGCTGTAACTTGGGCAAAACTTGTCTGATGTGCACCAAAGTTTCCATGATGGAAAATAGTCCCGCCTGGAATGCGTCTACATCAAAATACCTGACAAAACATATAGGGCCACCTACTGGTTAATGAAAGAATTGCTGAAAACTTTTTAATTTATTACTCATGCACCACTGGTGAGAATGACGTGAAATTTTCTGAGATTCATCAGACCACAGCGATGATCATAACTGAACATCAACTTTAGCATGCTGTCACACATGTTACCATGGACATGCCCTCCTCGCCATTCAATCCTTGATCTTGTTTGGAGGACTAGGAACTACCTGGAGTCATGAAATCTTGAACATAGGTTGAGGTGACTGTCATATATAGTCCTTTATGGGTGGGCAACACATAACTGACAGGCAAGTGTTACCATGGCGACATGGCGTACGCTGACTTTTCGCCATGGAACATCAAAAACTTGCAAATTGGACAAACTTCGTCTGATTTCTACCAAATTTTCGACAATCGATATGACTTCTGGCCCAAACGCGTCTATCTAAAAATAATAAACAAAAGTTATAGTGCCACCTTGTGGTTAGAGCAACAGACACTTGTAAATTGGACAAACTTTGTATGATTTTCACATAAGTTTGCACATTCAATATTAGTTCCACTGCAAATGCATTTGTATAAAAATAATAAACAAAAGTTACAGCGCCCCTGGGTGGTTAAAGGAAAAATTGCTGAAAACTCTTTTATTTATTACTCACGCACTGCTAGCCAGAATGATGTCAAATTTTCTGAGGGTTATCGGACCTCCTGTTTGATCATAACTGCATATCACCTTTAGCATGGCGTCACTGCTATTACCATGGACAGGCCTCCTCGCCAATCAATCCTTCATCTTGTTTGGAGGGTTAGGAACTACCTGGAGTCATGAAATCTGGAACATAAGTAGAGATGACTGCTCTATGTCGTCCAATATTGGTGGACAACACATAACTGATAGGGAAGTGTTGCCATGGCGACATGGCGAAGGTTGAGTCCTCACCATGAAACACTGGAAAGTTGCATCTTGGACAAACTTTGCCTGATTTTCACCAAATTTTCGACAATGGATATAGTCCCACCCTGAACACTCCTATCTTAAAATAACAAAAGTTAGAGTGCCACCTAGAGGTTACAACATCGACCCTTGTAAATTGGACAAACTTTGTATGATTTTCACCACATTTTCTACCATGAAAATTCCTCCTGCCCCGAACGCGTCTATATACAAATAATAAACAAAAGTTATAGCGCCCCCTAATGATTAAAGGAAGAATTGCTGTCAACTGTTTTCTTTATTTTTCTGTCACCAGCTGAAAAAAAATGACACAAAGGAATGACTAGGGCTCATTGACAGTACATGTACATAGTACAGAACTGTTTCCATGGCGACCGGCGTGCTTCAATGGCTTTCTCGCCATGCAAAACATGACAGTTACAGCTCAGACAATCCTCATCTGATTTGGACCAAACTTTGCACAAATCATACTAATCCCACTCTGAAAATGTCTGCATATCAATATTCACAAAACTGTCACACCACCACCTACTGCTGACATGAGGTACTGCACAAAATTGTTTAAAATTTTGCGCCAAGACCAGTAGTCACAATAACATGACATTTTCAGTGGTTTCTTAGAGTGCATTGGACTACCCTCAGTGGAAGTCACTTTTGTCCTGCAATAAGCACAGTTGCCATGGAAATCTACTCCTTGTCTTTCAGTAAAGGACACTTGTATATTGGACAAACTTTGAAGGATTTGCACCAAATTTTCTATGATTGATATTAGTCCCGCACCAAACCTGTCTACATAAAAATAATAAACAAAAGTTTTAGTGCCCCTAATGATTCAAGGAAGAATTGCTGAAAACTGTTTTCTTTCTTTTTCTCTAACCAGCAGAAAAAAAATTACATGAAGGAATAACTAGGGCTAATTGACAGCACATGTACATAGTACAGAACTATTTCCATGGCGACCGGCGTGCTTCAATTTCTTTCTCGCGATGCACCACATGACAGTTACAGCTCAGACAATCCTCGTCTGATTTGGACCAAACTTTGCACAAATCATACTGATCCCACTGAACAGGTCTGTATATCAATATTCAAAAAACTGTCACACCACCACCTACTGCTGACATGAGGTACTGCACAAAATTGTATCAATTTTTGCACAAAGACCAGTAGTCACAATGACATGACATTTTCAGTGGTTTCTCAGAGTCCATTAGACTACCCTTGGTGGAAGTCACTGTCGTCCTGCAATAAGGACAGTTGCCATGGAAACCCATTCCTTGCCATTCAAGACGTTTTATACTTTGGAGGCTTGGGGAAGTCCAAGGGTCACCAAATGTGGAACATAAGTCAAGATGACTCGCTTCTGTAGTTCTGCATAGGTTTGCAACATCTACTGAAAATGCTAAGTGTTACAATGGCCACATGTCCAAGTTAACCTTATCGCAATACATTGGACGGTTGTAAACTGGGCAAACTGTGTCAGATTTCACTGTAATTGGATGGACATTAGTCCCACTCTGCAACAATCTACATAAGAATATTTGACAAAAGTTATAGCGCCACTTACTGCTCAAAGGAAGTTCTTGACAAATGGTTTACTTTATAATTCACGCAGCCCTTGCAGCAACAACAGTAAATTTTCCGAGCCAGCAAGGTATGACGGGCACTGGGTTGGGTGGGTGCGTGGGGGGCGAAGGCCTGTTTACACCTGCTTGCAGATTTAAATTTTTTTTGCTTTTTTGTTCGAAATAAAGTATCTATCTAAAATATATATATATAAAATTCTTCAGGGACATTTAACCAAAACACACATACATCCCTGTAGGCATGTCACACACATATTCTGTACACTGACACAGATAAGGTTTAGGACCCCAGTTTCACCGACTCTGGAGTGTGATGCTAATGATGGTAATTAATGGAGCCTGACAGCACAATCTGCTGCCCATTGTCCTCCCAATAAACAGCTTTACAGTGCACATGAGGCACTGAGGGTGATTTAAGCTGGGCGCTGAGACAGAGACAGCAGGAGACAGCCTGGCTGAGTGGAGGGTCAAACCTCAGGGGACAACACTGATCCTGAAGTGGGGATTAGCTCTTTTAGGAAAGGCAATGGCTCATCAAGATGCAGAGGTCAGCGCTACCTATGTGTGAGTGTTATAAGGGAAGGCTCCATTCATTAAGGAAGACTGTTGTCACTGTGTGGACTGATGCAGCTGCTGTTAACAATAGTAGAGATGATGCCTTTTGCCTCTCTGTGACCCAACACTCTGATCACGTGTCACACATACTTAATTAACAAATGTGTTTTCATTTCTAAATGACAACAGATCTATGAATATGTTGTGTGTATAGAGGCTACTAGTCACAGTTAGTTTGAAAGTGGCAATTTTGATTAATTTTAACATCAGTGCTATCATAATTAATCATTTTTTTAAAGTGCTGGACGAAAAATAAAGATATCTATATATTGTGTATTGGGCTTGTTGTTATGAGCTATCTGGTCTCTGTGCTATCTGGTCTCTGTACAACCACTGTGAGAGTTTGGTTCATATTGCCAACACTCAGTTGGACTCGTTTTTTAGTGAGAGTTGGACTACTCCACCAGGGCTGCCTTTTGTCACCGATCCTGTTCATAATTTTATGGAAAGGATTTCTAGGTGCAGCCAAGGAATGGAGGGTGTGATACTTGGTGACCACAGGATCTCATCTCTGCAGTTTGCAGATGATGTTGTCCTGTTGGCTTCATCCAGCAATGATCTACAGGTCTTACTGGGACTGTCTGTTGCTGAGTGTGAAGCGGCTGGGATGAGAATCAGCACATCCAAGTCCGAGTCCATGGTCCTCACTCGGAAAAAGGTAGATTGTCCTCTCCGGGTTGGGGACAAGCTCCTGCCCCAAGTGGAGGAGTTTAAGTATCTCAGGGCCTCATTCACAAGTGAGGGGAGAATAGAGCGAGAGATTGACAGATGGATCAGGGCAGTCTCTGCAGTGATGTGGACGTTGTACCAGTCTGTTGTGGTGAAGAGGGAGCTAAGCTCAAAGGCAAAGCTGTTGATTTACTGGTCAATCTACATTTCTACCCTCACCTATGGTCACGAGCGTTGGGCAATAACCGAAAGAATGAGATTGCGGATACAAGCGGCTGAAATGAGCTTTTCCGTAGGACTGCTGGACTCATCCTTAGAGATAACGTGAGGAGCTCAGTCATCTGGGAGATGCTCACAGTAGAACCGCTGCTCCTCCACATTGAAAGGAGCCAGTTGAGGTGGTATGGGCATCTGATCAGTACGCCTCCTGGACGCCTCCCACTTGAGGTGTTCCGGGCACGTCCCACTGGGAGGAGGCCCCGAGGCAGACCCAGGACAGGCTGGAGAGACTATGTCTCCCAGCTTGTCCTGGGAACATCTTGGTGTCCTCTCTGAAGAGCTGGAGCAGGTGGCTGGGGAGAGGGAAGTCTGGGCTTCTCTGCTTGAACTGCTGCCTCCTTAACCCGGACCTCCAGAAAAGTGGTAGAAGATGGATGGATGGGTAGATGGATGGGTGGATGAATGGATGGATGGATAGATGGTTGGAAGAATGCATGGATAGATGAGTGGATGGATTCATGGATGGGTGGATGGCTGGCTGGATGAATGGATGCTGGATGGATGGATGGATGGATGGATGGATGCATGTATGGATGGATGCATGCATGCATAGGTGGATAGATGGATGGTGGGTGGATGATGGATTTGTGGATGGATGGATGGATGATGGATGGATGGATGGATGGATGGGTGGGTGGGTGGGTGGATGGATAGATGGGTGGATGGGTATTGTGTAATGTCAGATAAAAATTAATTCAACCCAATTCTTACCCTGATATGGTCACATTTACCAAAACACTTGTTCCTGCTATAAAAAGCAAACTAAATATGCATGTGGAATTAACATTTTTTTTTCATTTTACATTTTAGCTGATAATATTAAACAGTTTTTTCTTCCTCGCTTTTGTACAGTAGAATGTGATAAAAGTCACACTAAATACACTCACTAGTCACTTTGATAGGCAAACCTGTTTAGCTGTTTGTTAATGCAAATATCAATCATATGGCAGAAACTCAATGCATGGGCAGCTCGGTGGAGCAGTGGTTAGCACATTGACAGCACAGTAAGAAGGTCAGAGGTTCGATTCCACCCCTGACCATCAGTGACCCTTCTGTGTGGAGTCTGCATGTTCTCCCCGTGTCTGTGTGGGTTTACCCCAGGTACTCCGGTTTCCTCCCACAGGCCAAAAACATGCAGGTTAGGCTAATGGGAGACTCTAAAGTGGCCCTAGGTGTGAATGTGTGTCTGAATGATGAAGGGATTGTCGCTGCACCATGGCTGCCTCATCCAGGTGGATGCCCTGTAATTTCCCCATTGTGGGACTAATAAAGGATTATACAATAAATAATAATAATAAAAAAACATGTTATATCAAATATGCAGATGATCATGAATGAGAGATTTCTATACCAGATTGGTTGAGGCCCGGGTTAATGACAACCGCTACCAGGGCATGACAACAGCACAGGGCGTTGGAGGGAATTGTGCTGCTGTTGGTCAAGGACAGATGAGTAGGAGGGGCGAAGGTATGTTCAGAGGCACCGAGAGAAAAGGAAATGAGGGCTTATGGAGGTAAGTGCAGGGACTCTGGTAAAGGGAGAGAGCTGGCTGATATGACGGAAAGAAGGAAGGTAGATAGATTGGAGCTTTGGAGGTGGATTATAACTGTTCTACCATAGTGTAGCAACTTGCACATCTGTAAAGGCACAATTAATACTGAATAGTACATATGGGTTTTAGAGCAAAATATGCTGCCATCCAGGCAAGGTCTTCTTCAGGGACTCACTTGCTTATTTCAGCAAGACAATGTCAAGCCACATTCTGCATGTGTTACACCAGCGTGACTTCACAGTAAAAGAGTGCAGGGACTAGACTGGCCTGCCTGCAGTCCAGACCTGTCTCCTTTCAAAGATTCCTTTACGTATATTACACCTTGTTCTTGATATTGCATCCCCAAACACAGTATCATGGTTTCTTGCCTTAAAGTCTGGGCTCAACGATAAATTCACCGACTTCAGGCTCTGCTTCATGCTCTGTTCACTGCTGACTCAGCATTCCATGCTTATCTGTTTTTGTCTCACTGTATTAAACTCTGCACCCTCTCTGAGACTCTGAGATCTCCCCGTGGTACTGTCTACTCACAGGACCATGTGTCTTTCTCCCTCTTGTACAAGATGAAAATAAATCACTAAATATGCCTCTTTGGACTACAGCTTTCTTCTTTAATCACCAGATCAAAGGGACATTTATAGGTAAAAGTTAAAATCCACCCCACTCCCACTGAAATGTGTGATGCATTATGAAGCGCAAAATACAACAATGGAGACTGCGGACTGTTGAGCAACTGCAGTTGTACATCACGCAGGTACGGACCCGTCGGCAGTCGGAGGAGCACCAAGGACGGTCACACGTCGTGGCCAGACGGGAGGACACTCATCTCCAGCTGCTAGATAGTTCGTGGGGGCACCCAAACGAGATGCGGTGTGCCTGGGAGGGCACCGAAGGATACGGGCCTGGACGAGCGGAGCAGCCGGTGGTGATGAAGAGGAGGCACACTGGTGCTGAAGCGACCTGCTGTGGCTCGGGAGGCTGCCTGCCTCCAGGGGTGGACTGATGGCAACGCAGTCCAGGGGGGCCCACGGACTTGTTTTCTCCAGCCGTATGTACGTATATAGATTGATTTATGTGCATGTAGTTAGAATGTTTTGTTGTGTTTATATTGTAGGTTGAGGGTCATGTTGGTGTTCTGATTGTTTTGTTATTTCTATATACAGTTTGTGGTCTAGTTGGTAGAGCATCTGCCCCACAACCGGGAGGTCGTGGGTTCAAATCCCGGCCGAGCCATACCAAAGACCATATAAGAATGGTACTTTCCGCCTTTTAGCTTGGTGCTCAGCATAATAGAATAGGGAAAGGAAAGGTAGCACACAGAGCTACCAAAGGACTCACCCCCCACTGTAGCTTTCACTACTCACAGCAGCTGTGTGGCCTAGGGTCAGTGAAACGGAGATAGGAGCTGTCCCACACCAATTTATGTGTTTTATTTTAATTTAGGAGACACGGCAGTGTTTTAGTTTCACATGGACTCATGTAGTTTAAGAAGCAGAATAACCCGCTTCGTCTTGTGGGGGAGGTGGCAGTCTTCTAGTTTGCCCCTAGTTTTAGTTATTTTGGAGTGACTGTGTTTGGCCATTTGTGTTGGATTATTTAATTAATTTTAGTGTGTGACTCGGGTCCTAAATTGGTGTGGCTCCGAATTGTGTGTATTTTTGGCTTTTGTGATCTGGGGGGAGAATGTTGTGTTATAGTTTAGGCTTTTATTTGTGAGGTATGGGTGGTGGCCCTACCTTCTGGTTCCATCACCACCCGCGGTTATAAGAGGGCAGCAGGCAGGAGGGGAGGTCTCTTTTTGCCACCTCTCTGCCTGACGGCTGCGTGTGTGCTGTGTGTGACATCTTTAATAAATGTGTGTTCAGTTCAACATCTGGCTTCGTCCTTGGCTCCATATCCAGACATAACAGTACTCCCTTAATATCATGACCTAGCACCTGTCATTACAAAGGTGAGGGCCCTCTAACTCCCTTCCCACAGGTCATACGATTGACCTATCGAGCTCCTGCAGGGGGTGCGCCTTCCCACCAACAGGCTTTCCAGCTCTTCTGGTCCAGAGAGGAAGGCCATGGACAAGTACCTCAAGGAATCCCTCAATGCCGGCCTCATTTGACCCTCCTCCGCTGCCTTGGGGCTGTTTGTTTTTTTTTTTTGTCAAGACGAAGGATGGCTCTCTCTGCCCTTGCATCAGCTATCGGCAGCTCAATGACATCACCATCAAGGACAGGTATGCCCTTTCACTCATTAACTCTGCCTTTGATCTACTGCAGGGGTCTACCATCTTCACCAAGTTGTACCTCAGGAACACCTACGATCTGATCAGGATACACGAGGGCGATGAGTTCAAGATGGGATTCCATACCCCCATCGGGCACTTTGAGTACTTGGTGATGCCGTTTGGCCTGACCAACGTCCCAGCAGTTTTTTTAATGACTCATTAATGATGTATGAGACTTCCTTCCTTTATAACGAGACTTCCTCAACACCTTCGTTTTTGTGTATCTCGATGATATCCTGATCTTCTCTCATTTCCTTGCGAAGCACCTGATCCATCATAGCTGAGGGGCAGAGGGGTAGATCCTACCGGACCCTCAGAAGGTAAAAACCATTCTTGACTGGCCTACACCAAGCTCCTGCAAACACCTACAGCAATTTTGGGGTTTTGCCAACTTTTACCACCGCTTCATATGCAACTACAGCTCCTTAGCCCTTCTTCTCACCAGTCTCACCTCCACCAAGACCCCCTTCCATTGGACCAGGGAAGCTGACGAGGCCTTTTCACTCCTCAAGACCAGGTTCGCTGATGCACCCATCCTGGCACAGGTCGACTCCGACCGTCAGTTCATCTTGGAGGATGACGCTTCTGATTCAGGGGTGGGGGCAGTCCTGTCCTGGAGGTCGGCTACCGATGGCAAGCTCCACCCCTGCGCCTATTTCTCTCGGTGACTGAGCCACGCCAAGAGGAACTACTACATCGGGGACCGGGAACTACTGGCGTTGAAACTGGCCTTAGAATAGTGGTGCCACTGGTTCGAGGGCTCCACTTTATCCTTTGCGATGTGGACTGACCATAAGAATTTGGAGTACCTCAGAACGGCCAGACACCTCAACTCCCAGCAAGCCAGAGGGTCCCTGTTCTTCGGTCGCTTTCAATTTACCATCACCTATCATCCTGGTTCCCGAAACACCAAACCTGATGCCCTCTCCAGGCAATTCTCCACCGGACCCACGGAAGGCCACCCCGAGACCATCATCCCTGTCAAATGTGTTGTAGGGTCACTCGCATGGGAGGTGGAACAGAAGATTCGGGAGACAGGGTACTTTTCATAAAAGTACCCTGTAAGGGACAGAAATTGTCCTTAAGGTGGCAACTATGGACCTTTGTTTGGATTTAAAATTACATTCTTTGTCACTGGAGCTCCAGATATGTTCTTCAAGTTACAGTTCTCATACCTTTTAGGGTACTGCTGGAGTGACAAGTGTTTGTACCTTTTTAGGTCCATTTCTATACTTTGATTTCTTAGTGTGTTGGTGTGTGGACTGAATGAAATCTGTTGTAAATTTGGGCTGTGACATCACTGTTACTGTTTTACTCCATATATGTGGAAGCAGGAAAAAGGTGTCAATAAAACCTTTCCGCTCTGGAGACTGGCTTCAAATCTTTACACTTTCACACTTCAAAAATCTTGGTGTTATATACATAGACAGCCAAACTGTGAATGGACTTTGCCAGTTTGGGGTAAAAGCGTTGTGTGCATTGCCCCTATTTCTACACCTGAAATGACTTCAGTTGACATAGTAATGCAATTACTTGCATTACTTGCAATTACTTGCATTAATTGCAATTACTTGCAATTACAATGCCCATCCAGGGACAAGAGTTGCAAATTAGCTAATAGCTATACACTCTATGTGCAACACATCAGATTGATTGTCTTTGATTAATTGTCTATGTTTATTGCACTGTCCCTGTCAAATAAACTAATCTACTACTAATTCTGACTTTATTGTATTCTTTATACATAAAGTTGAAAATATATACAATAATAATAAAAAAAAGTATAAAAACTGAAAGGTATGCCTGCATGTTTAGGGTCATTGCCCATCTGGAAGACCCATTTGTGCCCAAGCTTTAACTTCCTGGCTGGTGTCTTTAGATGCTACTTCAATATTTCCATTTTTTTTTTCCTCATGATGCCATCTATTTTGTGAAGTGCACCAGTCCCTCCCACACAAAACACCCCACAACATGGTGCTGCAACCCCCGCACTTAAGATAAGAGATAAGATTTTATCTTATCTCTTTTATCTTTTATCTTATTTTGTCTTATCTTATTCTATTATTAGTCCCACAACAGGGAAATTTACAGTATGGCAGCAGCAAAGGAATAGCAACACTCAGAACAGTAATAAATAATAAAACAGTATATACACAGTGCAAGAACTTAAAAAAGTAAAATAGTTTTTTGGTTAAAAACAAGAAAATTGTATTTACAGTACTGGTAAGCAGTAACTTAAATTATTCAGCAAGATATACACATAATATATTTCACAGATGAATTAGTAGTGTTGTTGCAACCTTCAATAGCAATAAGATTGTCAGTGGATTGCAAATGGATATTACTTATTTGTGCAAAATAGTAGTGTCATGTGCGGTCTCTATGAGCAGTGCAGACTGTAAAGTCTAAAGGCAGCAGGTAGAAGGACCTGCAAAACCTCTGCCTTGTGCACTTTGAATGGAGCAGCCTGCCACTAAACGAGCTGCTCAGTACACTCAGCGTATCCCGCAGGGGTGTGACTCGGGCTAAAGCAGAGATGATAGTTTAGCCACCATCCTCCTGTTTCCTATCATCTCCACTGGGTTGAGATGGCACCCCAGGAGAAAGTTGGCCTTCTTGATTAGCCTGTTCAGCCTCTTCTTATCAGCAGCTGTCATGTTGCTGTCCCAGCAAACCACTCCATGCAGAATGGCTGATACCACCACAGACTTATAGAAGGTCTTCAGGTGTGCCCCCTGTGTTCCTACTGAGTCTCCTCAGTAGGAACACCCTGCGCTGCCCCTTCTTGTAGAGTGCATTGGTGTTTTGTGACCAGTCCAGTTTACAATTCAGGTGAACACCCAGCTACTTGTAAGATACTGCCATCTCAGTGTCCATTCTCCAGATGGTTATTGGTGCTGTGGTGGAATGTCTATACCTGCGGGAGTCCACCACCAGATCCTTGGCCTTGCTAGCTACTTGTAAGATACTGCCATCTCAGTGTCCATTCTCCGGATGGTTATTGGTGCTGTGGTGGAATGTCTATACCTGCGGGAGTCCACCACCAGATCCTTGGCCTTGCTAGCTACTTGTAAGATACTGCCATCTCAGTGTCCATTCTCCGGATGGCCTTCCCTGCATTGACCTGGAGGCAGTTCCGCAGGCACAAGTCCACAACATAGTGGGTCAGTCCTCTGTACTCTGAGGGCACATTCAGACTGCCACTGTTTGGTCCAGACTAATGGACCAAACAGTGGCTTCCGCAGATAGTTTGGTTCATTTGGTGCAGTCTGGTCCCCCTTAAAATGGGGGTCTCAGTTCACTTGCAAACAAAGTCTGGTGTGCTCCGCTTGCAATGTGAATCCAAATGGACTATCCAGCAGACCAAAGGGCAGAAGTGCCCCTCGGCATTTGTGTAACCATAGCAACATGTAATCTGAGAAGAGGAAGTGGCGTTTACTGTAGTACATTTTAGGTAGAAAATAACAATAAAGACAACTGCGCGAATCCAAGAAATGCTTTTACTGGAGAAAGCCAAGGAGAAAAGTTAAACAATGTCTCATTTGTGGTGGACAAATATCCCGGCTGAAGGAAACGGATTTCCGTTTTTGGTCCTAGCCAGTCGATAAGCCTGATTTTTCTTCATCGCCGAGATTTTTTCTTCCTTGTCAGTGGTGGTTTTGGCTACAGTGCCCCAAGCGAGCAGTTGTAACCGCATGATGTTGTCCAGGCAGTTTGGTCTGCTGCAGTGTGAATGCAAACCAAACCAAATGAAGGTGTGAAAATTCTCTGCATTCCCCACCCATTCAAATTGAGAACCCCGGACTATCCTGGTCTGAATGCAGTCATCTCCATCAGAGTTGAGACCAGTGATTGCAGAGTCGTCAGACAATGGGCATGTGAAGGGAAAAATAGCAGGGGGTGTGGGCTGAGGGCCGGGTGATGTGGGGGACCAGGGGAGGGCAGCGGAAAGGGGATGCAGATGAAGGTGGTTGCAGCAGAGGGTGCAGAGCAGGGGAGGGGTAGGCAGCTGATCATAAGTGTTTAAGAACAAGTTAAGATTGTTCACCCACTCCCTTCCCTCCATGGCATGGGAGGCAGTATCCTGGAGCCCTGAGATGGTTTTGAGGTCTCTCCAGACACCGATGACATCACTCTGCTCCAGCTTGCCCTCCATCTTCTTCCTGTAGTTGTCCTTCCCCTCTCTGATCTTCCTCCTCAGCTCCCTCTGCAATGATTTCAGCTCCTCCTTGTTCCCCAACCTAAAGACCCTTTGCTTCTCCTTCAGCAGGGTCTTAATCTCATGATCCATGGTTGTTGGGTAAGTACTGTGTAGGCAAGGTATGGTGATCTCCACACAGAAGTTAATGCAGTCTGTGATGATGTGTGTGAGTCTGTCGCTGTCCTCCCCTTGTTGATTACAGAGCTGCTCCCATACAACAGTCCTTCAGAGTGTCCTCAGCCTCATGGGACCATCTCTTCACTGTGTGAGTAACAGGAGGTTGTCTGTGTACAAGGGAGCCAGCAGATGTCACAGCTCCCCAAATCAGGTGCCAAGTCTTGCCATGTGGAAATCAATGTCCCAGAGTCTGAAGGAAGAGTGGACAGGCACAGAATACAAGTTGATTGTGGCCCAGTGTGAAGTTTCCGTAGTCGGTGATGATTTGGGGAGCCATGCCATCTGCTGGTGTTGGTCCACTGTGTTTTATCAAGTCGAAATTCAGTGCAGTCATCTACCAGAGAATTTTAGAAAACTTCAGACTTTCCTTTGTTGACAAGCTTTATGGAGATGCTGATTTCATTTTCCAGCAGGGCTTGGCACCGGCCCACATTGCCAAAAGTGCCAATGTCTGGTTCAGTGACCATGGTATCACTGTGATTGATTGGCCAACAAACTCTCCTGACCTAAACCCCATAGAGAATCTGTGGAGGATTGTCAAGAGGAAGGTGAGAGACACCAGACCCAACAATGCAGACAAGCCAAAGGCTGCTATCAAAGCAATCTGAGCCTTCATAACACCTCAGCAGTACAGGCTGATTTCCTCCATGACACACCCCATTGATGCAGTATTCATGCAAATGAGTCCTGACAAAGTACTGTGTGTACATGGACATACTTTTCAGTTGGCCAACATTTCTATTAAAACTATTTATTATTTAGACTGATATTCTATTTTTTTAAGAAACTGAATTTTGAGTTTGCATTAGCTGTATGCCATAATTATCAAAATTAATAGAAATAAACTCTTGAAACATACTGCTCTGTGTGTAATGAATCCATATAGCCTAATCACTTTCATTGTTTGAATTGAATTACCAAAATAAATTAACTTTTCAATGATATTCTAATTTACTGAGATGCACCTGTACTGCCAGCCCACCTCCTTTCCACTTATCACTCTCCACTGTTTACTATTTTTTTCCCCCCTTGTCCTGTCAGGCAGCTAGGCAAGCAGAACAGAGGTCTGTTACCCTTATTGTGCCAAAACAGATTTACTCTGGAAAAAGGAGCTTTATACAGTACCCAACTATGTACTGTATATTGTTGTAAACTCCTCCTGTAATAACTTTTAATACTATATTGAAATTATTTTACCCATGGAAGACCTGACAAGATGGGGAATAGGGAAAGGAAGTGTGTGGGGGAAAGAAAAGGGAGGGGAACAGACTAAAGACAAACAAACCAACAACTAAAACAAACAGAAGACAAACTGCTTCATCCACCGAAGATGTCTCAACACAAGTCTGGTATCCACACCTGTTAAAGGAAAGACATTTGTGTGTGTGCATCCGTGTGTGTATATATGAGACCGCAAGCAAAATAAGTGTGTGCGTGTGAGTGGTTTGTAAGGAAACATACGAAGAGGGTGGCCAGTCGCAGCAACTCCCCCCTTCCCCCCGGGAACCCCAAGCAGGCAAGGCAGCGCCGCCAACCCCCATAGGGCACAAATGCCCAAGGTCAGCAAGTAACAGGAAAGCCAGGCATCCACCCCCGGAGGGATGATCAATGGAGGCCAGACCACCAGGTGGCCAGCGCGGTGGGCCCACACCCCTTGGCCTGCCAACCCCCTACCCGCCAGTGGGGCCAACACCAGTCCCAAGGCCCCAGGCACCAGGATGCCAGTGCCCCCACCCCCCGGGCCGGATACCAGCCCGCGCCCACTGACGCAAGCCCCCCCAGGCACCCCCACAGCGCCCCACCCCCCACCCCACCCAGCACCACCGCCGCACACCCCAGGGACCCTCATGTCCAAAGAAGTCCCCCTGCACAGGGGAGCCCACATAGCCAAGAGGCACTACCCCCTCAATCCAGTACCTCCCGACTCGCAGACACACCCATCCCCACACCTTCACACCCTCATGCACACCCTCGTGCGCGTTGTGCGCACTGCTGAGAAGGTGATCGGCTGCAAGCTCCCATCTCTCCAGGATCTGTACATCTCCAGGACCCAGAGGCGTGCTGGCCGGATCATAGCCGGTCCCTCACACCCTGGTCACGTACTGTTTGCCCCTCTCCCCTCAGGTAGAAGACTTCGGTCCATCCAGACTAAAACCTCCCGTCACATGAACAGCTTCTTCCCCTCTGCCATCAGACTGCTGAACACTAAGTGACTTATTGACTCTCGTGCACTATGTACAGCAGCTCAACCAGACTCATGTCAATCATCACTGTTTTCTTCCTGCATTACCGACTGCACTATATGGTTCTCCACATTATCTGCTGCTCGCTAATATATTTAAACTGCTGACTAGTATTACTCACTCTTATTCTACACTTTATTGCATGTATAGTTTATTTCTTTTATTTTATCATGTTTAATGTCGCAGCATTGCACCGAGACAAATTCCTAGTTTGTGTACTACATGAACAATGGCAATAAATCTGATTCTGATTCTGATTCTGATTCATGCTCTCATACGCACCCACATGCACTCCCTCACTCTCACTCACCCACTGTTACACTCTCGGACCCACCCATTCTCTTTCATTCCTGTACCCGCTCACTCTCACTCCCACTCGCCCTCAGGGTCACTCACATCCACTCACATTCACCCACCCACGCACTCACACTGCAACCTATTCACATCCATTCATGCTCTCCCCCTCATGCTCACCCACCCTCATTCATCCTTATTTCTTAGGAAGACTGCGATGCAGATGCAGCAAACCCGAATGCGCACCAGCACCCGGCAGCAGCCAGGGAGACCGCTGGCATAGGCCAGCGGCCACCCCACCCCCCACCCCCGCTGACCCACCCCAGGGTGGCCACAGCCACAGAAGCGGACCCCCTCCGCCAGTACCCACCCAAGCGACTGATCAGCAGATCACCGCAGGCACTCCGAGCTGCTACCCAACATACAAAGCACCACACAAAACCGACCCACCATCACCATCTCCATTCATCACTCCCTCACTCTCGCTTACCCTCTTATTCAGTCCCTTTCTCACTCCCTTGGTTGTATCTATACACTCAGTAGCACCCAGGGATTTTGACAACATGATGGGTCCCAGGCTTCCCGCCAGGACTCCAGGCCCCCAGCAGGAGGAGGGCAACAGGGGTGGGGGAAGACCCCCACCCCCATGACCCCCTTGCAAAAAACATGGTAGGTGTATAGGTTGTATGATGTGATTGTGTGTAAATGTGTGGACTACCATAGTGCAGTTAAAATTGTGGGGATGGTGGTTGGAGCACCACTAGCCACTGCGACAGACAGCGGGGCCCCCATCCCCCCAAGCCCTCAGTGTCTAAAATGCAATTAAAATTGAGGTGAGTGCAGCCCCACTGCACAGCAGAGGTATCCCCTTCACCAACACAGTGTGGCGCACCCCCGCCCCAAAGCCCTATATGTATCCAAGAAGATCTATATTCCACGCAGAATCAGGGGGAGGGGGGGTGGGAAATAAGACTGGGAGGGAGGCGGTCCAAAAGCAAGGCCGTCCCCCCCAGAAGCCAGCTCACAAACTAGTTCATGAGGCCACCCACTGCCCCCAAATCCCAACTCAGGGCGAGGGACACCAGGCTGAGCTGACCAGGACCCACCAGTGTCGTGCCCTGGCGCTCCCAGCACCACTAATATGATGGAGCAGCCACACCCATTCCCACTCATCTTGCACACACAAACATACACAACAACAATAGTCACAATAGTGAACAATGGGCTGGACCCACACGGCACCCCACACGCCAAGCGACACCCCAGAGTGTCCACTGGAAGCCCACCGACCACCCACCCCAGATGCACACCGACAGCAGCAGGCCGCCCTGCAACCACAGCCACCAACCCACACCAACGGCGGCCCCAACCACCCCCTGAGCACCCACACATCTGCCACCAATGACACCAGGGGCAATGCGACAAGCGCCCCACCCCACGACACAACAGTAGGGCGGCCGGGACAAGCAGGCCCCAAATCGCCAACCCCCACGCCACTAGAAGGACCACCCCACCACTCCCCAACGAAGTTCTCCTACCCATACACACATCTTCCACCCCCACACATCCACCCAAAGGAAACCGCACCCGTATACACACACACACCCCCGCCCACCCTCATGTGCACACATACACACGCACTCACCATCACACATGCCCACCTACACCCACACACAGCCCCAAATGTCCACACACAACACACACACCCACGAACCCACTTCTGCACCTGCTCACACACATGCCTCCACTCACACCCATTCTCACACACGTACACACACACACACACACACACACACACACACACAGAGGCCCCAGAGCACAGGTGTCAAACTCATTCCATGGAGGGCCAAGACCCTGCAGGTTTTACCTCCACCCAGTGGCTTCAACAGGTGTTTTCTCTGAATTTCCTCCCACTGATTGCTGATCAGTGAAAACACCTGCTGAAGAGACTGGGTGGAAGTAAAACCTGCAGGGTCTTGGCCCTCCATGGAATGAGTTTGACACCCCTGCCCCAGAGGATGGGGAGGGCGACCCCCCAGGATTCAGGCATCTGGCCCAGGGCGCTGCCAGGGCCCCATGGAGGACACGACCACGTCGTGCAAGGACGCACTGGGGCCAGCCCGCACCACCGGTGCACACCCAACCCCAGCCCAGGGGGGAACACCCCCCCCCCCCCTTGCACCAGGTGCCCAGGGCCAGACCCAGCCCCTCCCAGGAGGCAAGGCCAGCCAGCAGGGCCCCCCCCCAACCCACACCGCAGCCCCCCCCCAACCAACCCCCCTGGGCCAGACACCCCAGAACAGGCCCCCCGGACACCGGCCTCTTGTGGTTGGGGCGCAGCCAGCCACCAGAAGCACCAAGGAGAGCATACCACCACCCACCACCCCTCAGGTTATAGAATTAATAAGCGGGGACCAGAGAGAATTGAACTCTGCCAATTGATTATTTGAGGAGGAAGGCATTTCCTCCAGGATAGTCATCTTAAAAGTGTTTAAACATATTTGTTTCCAGAAGCTTTCATCTTTATTGATCGATAAGTCTGTCTCCCTTTTTGATATTGGAAGAGATACTGATTCATCCAGTTTTGGATGAATCAGATGAATCAGATGAATCAGATGAATATATGGACAATAGTCCGTATATTTTCAATATCAGTTTAGGGGTACGAAGATTTAAAAACTCTGCCACCTTAACTGGTACCTCTAACTCTGTCTGATTAACATTGAATCTTGTTTTTATTATGGATTTAAGCTGTTGGAACTCAAGAAACTTTTTATCACTGATATTGTACTGTGACACTAATTCCTGAAATTGGATAAAATTTCCACTGGTGGCGCAGTGGTTAGCACTGTGACAGCACAGCAACTCACCCTTGGCCATGGGATTCCGGGTTTGAGCCCAGACCCTGACCAACAGTGATCTGTGTGGAGTTTGCATGTTCTCCCCGTGTCTATGTGGGTTTACTCTGGGATTTCTCCGGTTTCCTCTCACAGGCCAAAAACATGCAGGTTAGGTTAATTGGAGACTCTAAAAGTGGCCCTAGGTGTGAATGTGTGTGTGAATGGTAAAGGGATAGTGCTGTACTGTGGCTGCTTTATCCATCCAGGTGGATGCCCTCAATTTCCCCTCTGGGGATCAATAAAGTAAGATAAGATAAGCCTTTATTAGTCCCACAATGGGGAAATTCCAGGATTGCAACAGCACAGGGATAGCAACACTCACAGCAACAATCAGAAGGCAAGAAAAAACAAGAGCAGCTAGTATACATATGTACATATTAATATATATATATATATATATATATATACAGTATATATATATATATATATATATATACACACAGTGCGGAGCATTGTGGTTGGTGGATGTGCAGCAGAAAGTCTAAGCTCTCTCTCCGCGGATGCGGCGGGCCAGCTGGATGTCTTTGGACATGATGGTGACCCTCTTGGCATGGATGCCGCACAGGTTGGTGTCCTTGAAGAGACCCACCAGATAGGCCTCGCTGGCCTCCTGCAGAGCCATGACGGCAGAGCTCTGGAAGCGCAGGTCGGTCCTGAAGTCCTGAGCGATCTCCCTCACCAGGCGCTGGAAGGGCAGCCCATGGATGAGCAGCTCCGTGGACCTCCGGCAGCAATGGATCTCTCTCAGAGCCACGGCACCGGGCCTGCGACGGTGAGGCCTCCTCACTCCGCCGGTGGCTGGAGCGCCTTTTCGAGCAGCCTTGGTGGCCAGCTGCTTCCTGGGGGCTTTTCCTCCAGTAGATTTACGGGTGGACTGCTTGGTTCTTGCCATCGCTCTTTATTATTCTGTCTTATATTTCCTGCACGCCGCCCAAACTCCAGCCCGGCACCCGTGTCGCTCCCGCTTCATCTCTCCCGGTATGTCGAGCCTCTCCGTTAGCACCAGGTGGCGGCCGAGTGCTAGCTAGCTCCTACCCGCTGCATCATCTCCCGCTGTAAACAGAGGCTCCGTCCGCCGACTTGGGAGACCCCCGGGCGCGATCTGTGTGTCCGTGATACACATAGAGTGAAAGGTGTGCTGGATCAGAAAGCCATCACCGGATCAGAAAGAAGAAGGAAGATAAAAAGACTCAGAATTGAGCCGCTGTTGCAAAAGGCAGCCAACTCATGTGGCGCCGGAACCGGAAGGATAAAGTATACAAAATCAAAATGGAAAAAAAAGTGTGCTTCAGCTTGAGGTCACAAACAGATAGCCGGACATTCTCCTTCAGGATTTTTTGATAGACAGCAGAATTCATGGTTCCATTTACCACAGCAAGTCTTCCAGGTCCTGAAGCATCAAAACAGCCCCAGACCATCACACTACCACCACCAGATTTTACTGCTGGTATGATGTTCTTTTTCTGAAATGCTGTGTTACTTTTACGCCAGATGTAATGGGACACACACCTTCCAAAAAGTTCAACTTTTGTCTCGTCAGTCCACAGAGTAGTTTCCCAAAAGTCTTGGGTGTCATCAAGATGTTTTATGGCAAAACTGAGATGAGCCTTTATGTTCTTTTTGCTCAGCAGGGGTTTTCGTCTTGGAACTCTGCCATGCAGGCCATTTTTGCCCAGTTCCTTTCTTATGGTGGAGTCATGAATACTGACCTTAACTGAGGCAAGTGAGGCCTGCAGTTCTTGGATGTTGTTGTGGGGTCTTTTGTGACCTCTTGGGTGGGTTGTCGCTGCACTCTAGGAGTAATTTTGGTCGGCCGGCCAATCCTGGGAAGGTTCACCACTGTTCCATGTTTTTGTCATTTGGGGATAATGGCTCTCATTGTGGTTTGCTGGAGTCCCAAAGCTTTAGAAATGGCTAGAAAATTGAACTTTCCAAAGATGTGATAAACCACAGTTAATTTATGTTTTAAAAAATTATCAATGAGTGCCACTGTCTGAAGAAGAGATCTTTGTGAGTTTTCAAGGAAAATCAAAGCCTCATCAGCATAAAGACTTATTTTGTGTTCTTTTTCTCCAGTTTGAATACCACTGATATCAACATTTTGTCTTATGGCTGCTGCTAATGGTTCAATAAAGATGGTTAAAAGTAAGGATGATCCACGCTTTTGTTAGCTCGAGATTAACTTATTGTAATTCTTTATTATCAGGCTGTCCTAAAACATCTTTAAAAAGTCTTCAGCTGATCCAAAATGCTGCAGCAAGAGTTTTAACAGGTACTAGAAAGAGAGATCATATCTCTCCGGTTTTGGCCTCCCTTCATTGGCTTCCCATAGAGTTTAGAAATAAGTTTAAAATCCTTCTTCTTACTTACAAAGTTCTAAACAATCAGGCTCCTTTTTATCTAAAAGATCTGATACTACTGTATTATCCTAACAGAGCACTACGCTCCCAAAATGCAGGATTACTTGTAATATCTAGAGGCAGAGCCTTCAGTTATCAAGCTCCCCTCCTGTGGAACCAGCTGCCAATCTGGATTCGGGAGTCAGACTCAATCTCTGTTTCTAAGAATAGGGCTAAAACCTACCTTTTTGATATAGCCTACAATTAGGGAGGGATCATGTGTTTCTGAACCCTCCCTTAGTTATGCTGCTAATAGGTTTAGTCAGCCGGGGGACCTCCAGTAATGCACTGGGCTTCACTCCTTTCCTCACTCTCAATGAAATATTTTTTTTTGCTGGTCATTAACATTTGTTTGTTCTCTCCCATAGATTGAGTCCCCATCGTGCTGTTTGCTCTTTACATGTCTGTTCTTTTCTTCTTCTCTATCCCCTCACCCCCCAGCCAGTCACAGCAGATGACTGCCCCTCCCTGAGCCTGGTTCTGCTGGAGGTTTCTCCCTGTTAAAAGGGAGTTTTTCCTCTCCACCATCGCCAAGTGCTTGCTCACAGGGGATCGCCTGATTGCTGGGGTCTTTCTGCAACTGTGGGGGTTCCCCCTACAGTTGATAAAAAAAAAAAAAAAAAGATGGCGGCGCGCCTAGACGCAGCGGCCCCTCTTGGTATCAGCGAGTGTGAGAGTTTTATTCATCCCAGACGTACATTCTGTAAAACTTACAACCGTGAGACCTTATTAAACATCAAGGTACTGCACGCTGCAAGAATCGCGGCGATCGGTTGTGATTTGGACATTCTATGCCAGCATGGAATTTTGGCGGAGTCCCCGCTGGAAGCTACCCGGGAGAGGAGGAAGCGGAAGCGGTACGAGTGCAAGCAAAAGCGAGGAAAAAGGGCCGGGATCCATGCTAGGCTAAAGGCTAACCCCTCCAGACCAGCGGTACCGTTGCTTCTTCTATCAAACGTCCGCGCCCTCGAAAACAAGGCAGACGAGCTGCGTTTGCTGAAAGAAACCCGGAGAGAATGGAGGGACTGCTGTGTGTTTGTTTTCACCGAGACATGGCTCCACGACAACATTCCTGACGAGGCCATTCAGCTGGAAGATATGGCGATGTTCCGGGCCGACAGGGAAACGGCGAGCTCCGGTAAGAGCCGGGGGGGTGGGCTATGCATCTATGTTAACAAGAACTGGTGCGTTAATGCCACGTTAGTGTCTAAACACTGCTCTCCGTTGGCGGAGTTCCTTATTGTTAATTGTCGGCCTTTTTATCTGCCGAGGGAATTCAGCAACGTGTTTGTAGTTGGTGTTTACATAGCGCCGAGCGCTAACGCTAAAGCTAATGCTAAGAAGGCACTCGGGGAACTGCACAATGCAATCAGTAAAATCCAAACGTCACACCCGGACAGTTTTGTGGTGGTTGCGGGGGATTTTAACCACACCAGCTTAAAGACTGTGCTCCCCAAGTTTAAACAATGTGTAGACTTTAAGACCAGAGGAGAGAATATGTTGGACTTAGTGTACACAAACACAGATGCATATAAAGCGTTACCCCGCCCCCATCTCGGCCGTTCTGATCACATGTCCGTGATGCTGGTTCCTGCCTACAAACCTTTATTGAAGCGCAGCAGGCCAGCAGTGAAACAAATCAGGATTTTGCCAGAGAGTGCAACCTCTGCACTGCAAGACTGTTTTCATCACACAGACTGGAGGATCTTCAAAATAGCAGCCTCCCAGGAAGACAGGACAGATGTGGAGGAGTATGCTGATTCGGTCACCAGCTACATCGCGAAGTGCACAGAGGATGTCACTACAGTGAAGACCATCACTGTGCGGGGTAATCATAAGCCCTGGATGACTGCAGAGGTGCGCTCGCTGCTTAAAGCCAGAGATGCAGCGTTCAGAGCGAAGGACAGGATTGCCCTCCGCTCAGCCAGGTCTGCGCTTTCAAAGGGAATTAAGGTGGCAAAGCGCGCCTATGCGGAGAAAATCCAGGGACACCTCTGTGACACTAGGAACACCAAGCAGATGTGGCAGGGAGTTCGGACACTGACGGGCTTTAAGTCTAGGCAGGGGGTCGATGATGACGACGCTTCGCTTCCAGACAGGCTTAATGACTTCTTTGCACGTTTTGAAGCATCAAACTCGACAATCAGAGGGAGGGCCGGCCCACTCCCACCATCGGTCGGACCAGCTTTTACCATTAACACAGCGGACACACGGAGGACCCTATCCAGAATCAACCCACGCAAAGCTGAAGGTCCAGACAACATTCCGGGACGTGTGCTCCGAGACTGCGCGAGCGAGTTGGCGGATGTCCTGACTGACATTTATAACATCTCCCTGAGTCAGGCCATCGTTCCCAGATGCTTCAAGACCTCTATCATTGTACCGGTGGCAAAGAAACCAGTGGTGTCCTGTTTGAATGACTATCGTCCTGTTGCACTTACACCAATTGTGATGAAGTGTTTTGAACGGCTTGTCAAACCACACATCACAGCCTGCCTCCCTGCATCACACGACCCGCTCCAGTTTGCATATTGTTCAAACCGCTCCACGGAGGATGCTATAGTCACCACCCTACACTCTGTCATCACCCACCTGGACCAGAAAGACACCTACGCCAGACTCCTGTACATTGATTTCAGTTCAGCATTCAACACCATTATTCCCCAGAGACTGATAGAGAAATTACTCCTTCTCGGTCTGAACACCGCCACATGTCTCTGGATCCTGGATTTCCTGACTGAGAGACCTCAGTCTGTCCGGGTTGGAAACAACATCTCCAACTCTGTCACGCTGAGTACCGGAACCCCTCAAGGCTGTGTACTCAGTCCACTGTTGTTTACACTTCTAACACATGACTGTGTATCCAAACACGAGGGGAACCAGATTATTAAGTTTGCAGATGACACCACGGTGGTGGGACTTATTCAGAGGGATGAGAAATCAATGTACAGGGAAGAAGTGAGAGACCTGGAGGGCTGGTGCAGGGAGAACAATCTGGTGCTCAACGTGGACAAAACAAAGGAGATGATTATCGACTTCCGGTGGTCACAGCCTGAGCACGTCCCCCTCAGCATCGGCGGCCGTTTAGTGGAGAGAGTAGAGAACATCAAGTTCCTCGGAGTGCAGATCTCGCAGGACCTGACCTGGAGCAAGAATTCCTTGGAGATCAGGAAGCGAGCTCAGCAGAGACTACACTTCTTGAGGAAACTCAAACAGGCCTCTCTCCCCATCTGCATCCTCAGGACCTTCTACAGAGGTGTGGTGGAGAGTGTTCTGACGTACTGCATTGCTACATGGTACTCCAGCTGCAGTATGTCAGACAAAAAAGCCCTGCAGAAGATAGTCAAGGGGGCGGAGAGGGTAATTGGAGTCTCCCTCCCCTCTGTCCAAGAACTTTTTCAGAACCGTTGTAGGAGCAGGGCACTGAACATTGTCAAGGACCGTTCTCACCCTCTGCATAAACACTTTGAACTTCTTCCATCTGGTAAACGATTCCGGAGCATCAGAGGCAGAACCACCAGACTGATCAACAGCTTCCTCCCACAAGCTGTCAGGATGCTGAACAGCTGACCCGGAATCTCACATACACACTACTGCACCTATGGACATTTTGTATATTATAGTTAGTTATTCTTTTTCCCCAAGTATGTCTCAGGGATGTGTGAATGGATGGGGGGGTGGGAGCTATGTGGGAGTGTGTCTTAATCATGCTGCTTCTTATATGGATGCCGAGAGAAACGCAATTTCATCTTCCCTGCACTACAGTTGTATGTACAGCAATATGACAATAAAGTTTGATTTGATTTGATTTGATTTGATTTGATAGTGCTATGAGATGACTGTTGTTGTGAAATGGCGCTATATAAATAAAGTTGAATTGAATTGAATTGAAAGGAAGAGAGTGGACAACCCTTCGCAGTACCTCTCTGGAAATTAAAGCTTTGGGAAGTCTGATCATTTGTTCGGACAGATGCAGTTGGACAGCTATATAGTGTTTTAATCCAGTTTATGAAAGATGAACCAAACCCAAACTTGTTTAGCACCATAAAAAGAAATTTCCAGTTAACACGGTCAAAGACTTTCTCTGCATCCCAAGATAAAATTGTAGTTTCTAAGTTATTGATCTTACAGTAGTCTGTTGAATTAAATAGCCTGCATGTATTATTAGCCGAGTGCCTACCCTTGATGAAACTTGCTTGATGTGGGTGTATAATAAACAGAATTTTCCCTTCCAGTCTTTTGGCGAGCGCTTTGCAAATTATTTTAAGATCGACATTCATAAGTGAGATGGGACGGTAGCTGGATGGACGCGTAGGTTCTTTTCCAGGTTTAAGGAGCAGGATCATACTAGCCAAATTCATATTTGGAGGGATTACATTATCTTCTTTAATTTGGTTCACCATTTTAAAGAAAGTAGGTGTCGTGTTTGCCCCTTTCAGGGCATAAATGAGGTGCCAGACGCCAACAGAGAGTTTATTTGTTTATTTACAGGAACAGCAAAATAAAGAGCCGCGTGGGGCAAAACACATACATTAAACTAGAACATAAAATAAAGAACTCGAACATCAAAGCAAGAGCGTAGCGAAGACACTATAGTATAACACTTACGAGTGATGAAACGAGGACAAATCAAACACAGAAAGAAGACTGGAGCCGGGGATAGGGACTCCAGTCTTGGTAGACGCAGGCCGCAGCAAGGAGTGAAAATCAGCTGCTCCCTTAAACGGGAGGAAAAAGGGAAAGTACTGAGTAACCCGAGAGCGGATGAGCTCAGCGCTCGGATCACCACAGTAGGTGCCATCACAGGCCAGGATGGAAACCATCTGGGACGGGAACCATCTGGTCCCGGAGCCTTGTTGTTTGGGATGTGCTTAAGTGCCTCCTGGAGTTTGGACACCAGAAGAGGTGCATCCAGAGCTGCAATCTGTTCATTATTTAATTGTGGTAAGTTAATATCATCCAAGAATTTATTTATCTCTGAGTCAGATGGGTTAATCTGAGATGAGCAGATGTTTTCAGAAAACTTTCTAAAGGAGTTATTTATTTCTTCAAGCTCATGGGTAATATTTCCAGTCATATCCTTAATAGAGTGGATAGTTGTTTTTTTCTTTGTTCAATCTAAGCTGGTTTGAGAGATATCGCCCCAGCGAGCGTAGCGTTACTGTTAGAATAATTCTGAGTTTAAATTATTCAAAGTCAAAAATCAGGCTTGTTATTGGATTTAGGTACATTTATTATAAAAATAAAAGAGTCACCCCATGGCCATTTGGGGGAGAGATTACAAAGCATGGAAAGCAGGAAAGGGAAAGCATTCACAAAATCTTTTACCAAATCAACAAGGTGAAAAGATAGGAATCATAACATCACCATTACCCTTCAGTTTAATAAATCCAATATTCCGCCTGATTTTTTGACTTTGAATAATTTAAGCTCAGAATTATTCTAACATTTTGGCGCCCTGAACAACGGATCAACATATCTCCATCTTCCCGGCGTCTCTGCCCGATTTCAGCAAGTACACAGCTGATGAAAGACCTTCCCAGGCTGAGTACAAGGCTCAGTGTTACTGCAGCGAAGGCATTTTGAACTGGGGCGCTGGAACTGACTGGGTGACGGATCTGAGAATCCTACAGGTGGCTTGGATGTAAGTACATTTGTTGTTGAGTTTATGGATGTTATATGGTTTTCCCGGACCGCTTTGACACCGCAAAGTCTGTTTAAGTTCCTCATTGCGACCTAATCGCTGGTTCCCCCGCCACAGTGAGGTTTATTGCAAGATACCAGGGGAGGAAATCTAGGATTTCCCCCGCCACAGTGAGCTTTATTGCAAGATACCGGGGGAGGAACCTCAGGATTCGTTGCTGTCTGAACTCTATGTCAGTTAGGTGAAGGTTTCGGAAGTTGCATGCAAGTAGGGAAAGATTCGTACCCCTTGGCCGCAACTGCTTTATTGCCTAATACCTAGGCTCTCTGCATATCGTGGGGGGGTTACGTGACCCTAAAAAGTAGATTCTCAGGGAAAGATTCGTGCCTTTGACCACGACTGCTTTATTGCCCAAATATCTGGGCTTTCAGCATATCGTGGGAGGTTATGTGACCCTGGAGAGTAGATTTTCATGGAAAGATTCGTGCCTTTATTGCGTCTGCTTATTACCCAATACCGGGGCTCTAGGAACACTGCCGGAGGTTATATGACCTTTGTTGTAGCACTGGATAAAAGTTACTGCAGTTGGTCTATTTTTGTCTCTGTGTCTCGTGAAATCTGCTCTGGTGTGAAAGCGTAACGGAGTTCTCCGCGGCGGCGGAGAGAGCAGGTTGCACGGGTTGTAAAATTGTTGTTTGTGATTTTTTCTGGTATTTGTGGAGCATAAAAGAGTTGGTTAATTAATTGTTATCCTCTTGAGGAATGTTTAAAGTTATGGGTGCTTGACAATAGTGATTTTGAGCAAGTGGAGATGATTTGTGTGTATTTTCACGGCAATGTAGAAAAAATAAAAGGCTGAAGCTTTTCGTTGAGTGTGTATGTTTTGTCTAGCTGTGACCTTGTGTAGATAACAGAAGGGAGCATTTCTGTCTGGGCCCTGTCTGTCTGTGTCTGTGTGTGCGTGGTTGCTTGAGAAAAAAAATAAAGAAACACAGGCTGTGTAGGTGCTGACCTGTGTGACAGGGGAGTGAAAGAGAAATAATCTACATATGGGTGTTTTTGCAAAGCTTTGGGGTTTTTACAGTTTCCTTTTTCAATCTAATTTTGCGGGTTTTGACTGCAATTGTCATGGCGGCCGCAGGGCCATCATCAGTCCCGGCTGCATGCACACCTGTCGCTAATCCCCAGCGGACTATAAGAGCCAGACCTGCCAGCGACTCAGCACAGAGCTGTCTGTCATCACTATGGAGGCACGTCCCTCATCTACAGCCATGGAGTGGCTCCTCGTCTGACCAAGCGCTTCACGTCATCTCAAGTAAGCAACCCAAGCCCTTACCTTGACAAGCTCCTCTCCCCTGTGCACAGGTGGATTCCCCAGGCGGCGGATTCTCCTCCCCCGGCGACGGCCCAGCTTCTCCCCGGCACAGGAGTCTCTCCCCCGCTTCACGTCACAGAGCAGAACGACCCTTCCTGGCAGTCACTCACAAGGCAAGCGGAGGCTCAGCATCGCCACCTGCAAGTGAGCAGCAGACCTTGTTACATCTCCCGCTGCGGTGCAGCGCTAATTACTCTGCTTTGTCTCTCTAGGGTTGCCAGGCGACACGGAGACCTGCTCAGCTCCAGCACAAACCCAGCGCACCACATTACCACACATACACGCACTCACACACAACATTTGGGTGAATAAAAGGTTAATTGTTACTCTTCGAGTCTGTCTTCTGTCCCCTGGGTCCAGTCATTATGTCAGTAATGCTGCGTACGTGGTAAACTATTTACATATTTTTAAAGCCAGTATTTTCATTTCCTCCAGTTATTCTTTGGAAAATGAAAAACAATGAGCTATTTTTATTCAATTTTTTGACATATCAGTGATTTGTATTGACTCAATTGCCTTATACTGTATCTCTGACTGAAGCATAACAGTGAACTTTACAGACAAAAAGGATGCAGGACTAGCAATCTCAAAGGGGTTTTCCTTCCCTCTGTTCCCCGCGCTTGCCAAACAACCAGCCTCTAGGACCCAGCAAAACAACATTACCTCGCCACTGTCCGTGCCCCTCTCGTCGACACCAAAGGTGGCTGAACCACTAAGTTAAGTACAGTTGCATGCATCTTAATCACTGCTACCAGCATGACAATGATGAAATTAACTGAACATTACAATATCATGCTGTCACTTAATAATGCCTAATCACTGAAGGCTTTATGTACACCTTGTATTACATGATTCAAAGCAGAGAAGAGGTTGATAATTACTGTGTTTGTGCATATGATTTGCCAGAGACTACTGACTCTCAAACAGAGCTCTTTGTAGATGAGCTTGGAATAACAAGGTGATGTGATTTATAAACCAAAGTTTATTATCAGCTTCGCTCCTCTAACAAGTCTCATCTCAGTGCAGAAGCAGAATAAGAGGTCGAACACATTCAGACCTACATACTTATACCTACACATAACAAAAGACATTGCATATCAAAGCTGACATCCCGCATTAGCTTAATCCCCCCTCCTTTGTCTTCCGACTCCTCCACCTGACCCTGGGTGGTCAGGGCGATCGATCTCCTCCATTGTCCTCTGTCTTCTCCACCTGGCCCTGGGAAGTCAGGGCGATCGATCTGGTCTCCACCGCTGCGCCTCGGATGCTCTTTGATCTTCGCTGGCGGTTGAGACCCCTTGTCCTGTTCTGAGGCGTGAGGTCGTTGCACATATGTAATCACCAAACATTCTAATATGCTTATACATATGTAGGTTATGGGATATATGATTAATATGAACCACACTCTTGATAATTCTATGTCATATTGTTGCTTTGTTTCAATAATACTAAACTCACTTTAAAAAAAGACTATGTGCTTATTTACATTTTGATCCTTTCACTGTCCATGTAAAAAAAGAGGGGAGGAGAAGGCTCAAGATCTAACGGGTTGCAGGATTAGAAAAAAAAAACAACAAATACAGATTGCAGTATCAATCATTCTGACCTTAGAAGCATGTCCATGCTCAGAATGTTGTTTTTTCTTTCCTGTGCAATAAATTTCTAAACCCACAGTGCTGCTCTATGACCTCTGCCACTCAAGGAAAGAGATTAGGCCTGCACTTCGCAGTTACTAACTCTAAATGGTGCATTGGTTTAAGGCTTCAGATATATGACACTTATGTTTAAACATAATCCTAAAGTAGTGATGATCCATTTCAAGTGGTAAAATATTTACTGATTCACTGAATATTTAGCAAATACTTGTTGTGAATAGCAAAATCACATTATTAAAATTGTGGAAGCTTTAGGTGTAATTTAAAGGTATTTTGTTTTCTGTTATTCTCCATTCCTGTTCATGTTTTTATTTTTCAACAGGAAAGGGAAAGCATTCACAAAATCTTTTGCCAAATCAACAAGGTGAAAAGATAGGAATCATAACATCACCATTACCCTTCAATTTAATAAATCCAATATTCCGCCTGATTTTTTGACTTTGAATAATTTAAGCTCAGAATTATTCTAACAATTACTGTGTTCAAACTTCTCAAGACACAGTTTTTGTATTAAAAACTGTTCTCCACTGTTAAGGTCTTTGTCCCTGTGTGCATTCTCAAATTGTAATCTGACTTTGTTATATAGCTTTTGGAGTAATGGCTTGTCCCTCGCTGAGTGGCCTTTCAGCCCATGTTGGTACAGGACTTGTTTCACTGTGGATAACGACACTCTTTTACCAGCTTCAGCCAGCATCTTCACAAGATCTTTTGCTTTTGTTCTGAGGTTGATATTCACATTTTGCACCAAAACACGTTCATCTCTGGGACACAGAAATCGTCTCCTTCTTGAGCGACATGATGGCTGGAAATTCCCATGGTGTTTATACTTGCATATAACTGCTTGAATAGATGAACATGGCACCTTCAGGCATCTGATTGTTTGTTTGTTGATTCTCAGTTCTTTTCCTGATAATAGTCTATTGTGGAGAAAGGAAGCAAACAAGACAACGAGGTGGAAGACACACGAACTTTATTCCTCTTCCAACATCAAGTACAGCAAAACTCTATCTGGGTCTCTGTGCACCTTCCTTTTATAACCTTTAATCCATGCCATGAGACCTAGGGAGCCCAACCACAATACAATCAGTGGAACAAAGACACGTGTGGCACATTAACATCACATAATGCCAGACCCGCTTCTCACACCCTCTCTTCCTCCAGCGGCTCCTAAACTCCCCGGGGCGGCAAACAGTCCTTTCTGTTCCATCTGAGGCCCCCCAGTACCACTTCGTCCTTCAGTCCATTGTTCCCTCTTCCCCCGGCTCCCAACTGTGGGTGGAGAATCCCCCACATCGTGCCACCACACAGCACCCCCCCCGAACACCCAGAAAGGGCACTAAACCCCTCCCCCCTTCCTTTGGCCTTGAGCAGGCATCCATAGCGGCTGTAGCGGGGGGTCGCCAATCCAGTCAAAACACCCTGCTGGCGAGGTGTACAGGAGGGCACGTCAATCTGTGGAGGGAAAAAGGGTGGTGGGGGGAACATGTTAGCTTCACGAGCGCAGGTCTCTACTGAGGGAACATCAACTTGCAGAGCCACCAATGGTGGGCGTCCGCGCTGGGGAGCTTGGGCAAACACCACCTGCTTGTCTGCCAACACAAAAGCGGGCTTCAGCCTATCGATGCAGACAGTCTCTCTACATCCCCTCAAGTCTAACACAAAATGCTTCACCCCAGGTTCCAACACCCTGAACGGTCCATCGCACGGTGTGCGCAGCGGGTGCGCATCGTGCCTGACAAAAACAAAACTGGTGTTCTGCAAGCTTTTTGGGACAAAGGTGCAGGGAAAACAATGGTGGGCTGGGCCTGACATGTTAAAAGCCTCCATACTGTGCAAAAATTGCATGAGCGGATTGCCCCCAGGCGAGGGGTTTTCCGATAAAAACTCGCCAGGGATCTGCACTGGCTGAGAAAAAAACGAGTTCTGCTGGGGAGGCTGCCAGATCCTTCTTAGGTTGGGGAGCGCAACCCTAAAAGAACCCAGAGCAGGCGGTCGACCCAATTTGCATCCATGAGCGAAGCTCTGTGCGCTGCCTTGAGTGACCTATGAAAACACTTGCATAACCTGTTAGCCTGGGGGTTGTACACAGTAGTGCGGTGAATTTTGACCCCCAGGCTCTGGGCCATTACGGACCAGAGTTCCAAAACGAATTGCGGACCCCTGTCGGAAGTGATGTCCGATGGGGATATGATCCATGCAACCCAAGCCGACAAAAAAACACGAACCACTTCCACGGACGTGGTGGAAGCCAGCGGGACCACTTTAGGCCAGCGCGTGGTGCAATCCACGATTGTTGAAAGGTGCGCGAAACCTTGTGATGGCGGGAGGGGTCCAACCAAATCAATGTGGACATGGTTGAACCTCCTGGCGGGATTTGGAACAGCTCGAGGGGGACTCTGGTGTGCTTGTGCACTTTGACCCACTGGCACATGATGCAAGCTGCAGCCCACTTTTTCATGTCCTTGCATAAGCGCGGCCAGACAAATTTCGCCCCCACCAATTTAACTGAAGCACGTACACCTGGATGCGAAAGGGAGTGGACCGACTCAAAAATGCGGCAGCGCCAAGAGCTCAGAACAACCAGGCGCGAGCAACCGGTGGAGACATCGCAGAGCAAGGGATGGCACCATTCTCTCACCACCCTGCTCTCCAGCTTTAACCCAGTAGGCGCAGACTGGAGCGCATAAATGTCTGCGTCCCTGGCTTGCTCCGCCACCATGGCAGGGAAATCTAGTCACATGTAGATTGGGGAGACTAAGGCCCACGACAGGCAATCGCCCACGACAGGCAATTGGCCACGATGTTGAGCTTACTGGCAACGTGTTGAATGTCAGTCGTAAACTCCAAGATCACGGCCAAATGCCGTTGCTGCCGGGTCGACGGTTCCAAGACCTTGGACATCGTGTAAGTCAGCAGCTTATGGTCAACAAACACGGTGAACTTGCGCTCCTCTAGCCAAAACTGAAAATGGTGCGTTGCCAGATGGAGAGCCAATAATTCTCTGTCAAACGTGTTGTATTTGCATTTGTTGTCGTGCAAAGTTTGACTGAAAAATGTGAGTGGCTGCCACGAACTGCCCCTATGGCAACATCAGACATGTCCGTAGTGAGCGCTATCCGTGCCAACGGGTCTGGGTGGGCTAGCAAAGCGGCATCTGCAAGTGCTGTGTTGACATCTGTGAAAGCCTGGACTTGCTCGGGAGTCCAGTCGATGTTTTCCGCGGGCTTCTTTTTCTTAAGTTTCACGGCTGCACGGTGGCGCAGTGGTTAGCACTGCGGTAGCACAGTTTACCCTTGGCCGGGGGATTGTGGGGATCGTGGGATCGTGGGTTCGATCCCAGCCCCCGACCAACAGTGATCTGTGTGGAGTTTGCATGTTCTCCCCGTGTTGCGTGGGTTTCCTCCGGGATTTCTCCGGTTTCCTCCCACATGCCAAAGACATGCATATTAGGTTAATTGGCTGTTCTAAATTGTCCCTAGATATCTGTTTCCTATAGGCCCTTAGAATAGAGGGTTAGTATTAATGAAAGCGCTTTGAGTGGTCTTTGTGACTAGAAAAGCGCTATATAAGTGCAGGTTAGTTAGTTAGTTAGTTAGTTAAGTGCAACATACAGTGGCTGCATCAGCTGAGCTGGCTGGGGGAGGAAACGGTTATAAAAATTGACAATTCCCAAAAACTCCTGTAGGACCCTTACAGTCTGCTGATGCAGAAAGTCCGACATGGCGTGCACCTTATCCGGCAGTGGAATCGCGCCCTCCGGCGAAATGCAGTGGCCAAAAAAATCAATCACTGGCACACCAAACTGGCACTTCGCCGGGTTCACTATAAGCTCGTATGCTTCCAACCTCTGGAAAACTGTCTTGAGATGGGCAAGGTGCTCCTCCTAAGACGCGCTAGCAACCAGAATGTCGTCTAAGTAGACAAAAACGAAGGACAAGTCATGGAGAACTATGTCCATCATTCTCTGGAAGGTTTGTGTGTCGCCCTTTAATCCCAACAGCAGGCGTAAAAACTTGAACACGCCAAAAGGAGCTACTACCGCTGTTTTAGGAACATCCTCCTCGCACACCAGGACCTGGTGGTAACAGCGGACCAGATCCACTTTCGAAAAAACACGCGTCCCAGCCAGGTGCACAGAAAAATCCTGGATGTGCGGGATGGGATACCGATCGTGTTCTGTGGCGTTGTTCAAGTGCTGGTAATCGCCGCACAGTTGCCATGACTCATCGGCCTTAGGCACCATGTGTAGCGGGGATGCCCACAGGCTGTTGGAATGCCTGACGATGCACAGATTTTCCAAGTTAGCAAACTTCTTGCACGCGTTGGCCAGTTTAGCCGCGTTCAGGTGCCGAGGTCCTTAGGCACCATGTGTAGTGGGGATGCCCACAGGCTGTTGGAACGCCTGACAATGCACAGATTTTCCAAGTTAGCAAACTTCTTGCACGCGCTGGCCAGTTTAGCTGCGTCCAGGTGCCGAGGTCACGCAAACATTGGCGGGCCTTTTGTCATTATAAAATGCTCAACTCCATGTTTGGTTACTGTAGCCGAAAAAGTTGGGACCGTGAGTGCTGGGAACTGTGCAAGTAAATGCTGGTACTTACCCAAGGGAGCTATAACATTAGTCAGTGTTGTTGACCCAGCTCCCCGAGTTGTGCAGGGCAGGGAGGTGAAAGTCTGTTGGCAACATCGACTAATAACCCATAAACACATAAAAAATCAGCACATAAAATTGGGGCAGAACATGCAGCTACCACAAAGTCCCACTGGAAATTGCATCCGTGCAAGCATGTTGTAAGTGTCCGTTCGCCAAACGTCCTGATGGTGGATCTGTTGGCAGCCGTGAGCTCAGGACCACTGCCTCCTGTCGACCTGTCTGCGCTGATTGGCAGGATGAGGCTCTTCTGGGAGCCGGAGAAAAAATGTCTCCCCGAACATGTGTCTGTGATATAAAGCAGCTTGTTCCTGTTGCCAGCGGTTGCAGCTGCTACTGACTGCTGGTCATGCTGTCTTCCCGGCTTCTTGAACTAGCATAGCAGCAGGCGGCATTGGACATTCGCACAGAAGTGGCGGTGATAGAAACAGACCACCCTGTTCCTGCGTCTCTTGGTGTACGTCCCAGCTACCAACCATGGCTCCTCAATCTCACTGGAGTCCCTCATGGATGCCAGTGCCACTGCCTGCATGCTGAGAGCTCTGGTTGCCAAAATGATGCCGTCCACTTGCGGTCTTTGGTAACCAGCCATGACAGTTGGCCAGGATCGCCCTCCCTGTAGCAGGTAGGTTCCTGAGGAACAAGTGGGAGAACAGGAAAGATTCGTTGTTCTTCCCCCTCAGCACCAACATGCTCTCCATGAGCTCCACGGCTGATCTGTCACCTAACTCTGAACGTGTTAGGAGTCTCTCTGCCCTCTCACTGTCAGACAAGGTATAGCACTGGAGAAGCATCTGCTTGAGCGCTTCATATTTCCCTTGGGCCGGCGGCTCCTGGAGCAGGCTCATTACCTGTTGTGTGGCGCGTGCATCCAACGCAGCGACCATATAGTAATATTTTATGTCATCCGTTGTTATCCCGCGGAGTGTGAGCTGGGCTTCTATGTGCAGGAACCACGCGGTCGGATTGTGAAGACAGAAGTCTGGGAACTTGACTGTGACAGCACACACTGCACTGGCACTCTCCCTCTGGGTCGTCTCCGGGTAGCTGCTCTGCCCGTTCTCCATGGCACGTGTTGGGGTCACCAATGTGGAAGAAGGAAGCAGACGAGACAACGAGCTAGACGACACACGAACTTTATTCCTCTTCCAAAATCAAGTACAGTAAAACTCTATCTGGGTCTCTGTGCACCTTCCTTTTAAAACCTTTAATCCGTGCCATGAGACCCAGGGAGCCCAACCACAATACATTCAGTGGAACAAAGATATGTGTGGCACATTAACATCTGCCATGAATGATCCGTGTTCTGTGGCTGTAGTTCCTGATTGCTGTTAATTATTCCCAGCTGGTAGGTTATTGGAGCCTCTGAGCCTGGACTGGCTCCCTGCCAGTCTACAGCCACGCCTCCTCCTCTCCCTGCCAGGCATTCACCAAGCTGTCTGCCATCACCTTTTGTGTTTCCACACATACACGCTCATGCACGCACGCACATATACATGCACACATACTCACATACGCTGACATGCACCATGCACAGACTCCCGCCGCACACCTGCTCCCACTTGTCTCTCGTTAGGCCACGAGTATTTATGTGTGGCAGTGGGAGCATTCGGTGTGGCGGCGTTAGTCAGTATTCAAGTCAATACTCAAGTCTAGTCTATGTTCACTCTGCTCACGTTGATGTCCTGGAGCTCGTTGGTTTTCCTTGTTTTTGGCCTGTGCACAGCGTTGTTTCCAGAGCCAGTGTGCTCCGACCCTGCTCATAAGTCTTCATAAGACTTATGAGCTGCTGTCTTATGACTGCTCATAAGACATGAGTCAACCAGACTCATGTCATTCATCACTGTTTTTCTGTTGCATTATCGACTGCACTAACTGCACTCTTGTCTTCCAGGGACAAGAGTTGCAAATTAGCTAATAGCTATACACTCTATGTGCAACACATCAGATTGATTGTCATTGATTAATTGTCTATGTTTATTGCACTGTCCCTGTCAAATAAACTTATCTATCTATCTAACTATGTGGTACTCCACATTATCTGCTACTTGCTAATTTATTTAAAACTACTTTGACTAGTATTACTCATTATTATTATTATTATTATTATTATTATTATTATTACTTGCTGCACGGTGGCGCAGTGGTTAGCACTGTGGCAGCACAGTTTACCCTTGGCCGGGGGATTGTGGGGATCGTGGGATCGTGGGTTCGATCCCAGCCCCCGACCAACAGTGATCTGTGTGGAGTTTGCATGTTCTCCCCGTGTTGCGTGGGTTTACTCCGGGATTTCTCCGGTTTCCTCCCACATGCCAAAGACATGCATGTTAGGTTAATTGGCTGTTCTAAATTGTCCCTAGATATCTGTTTCCTATAGGCCCTTAGAATAGAGGGTTAGTATTAATGAAAGCGCTTTGAGTGGTCTTTGTGACTAGAAAAGCGCTATATAAGTGCAGGTTAGTTAGTTAGTTAGTTATTATTCTACACTTATTGCATGTTTTTAGTTTTTTAGTTTTTTAGTTTATCTCTTTATCTTATCATGTTTTTAATGTTGCAGCATTGCACCGAGACAAATTCCTAGTTTGTGTACTACATGAACAATGGCAATAAATCTGATTCTGATTCTGATTCTGATTCCTCTGTATTATTAATTACTGCCCTCCCTCTCCGCTCCAGTCCTGTCTGGGAGTGCATGGGGCTCCTCCTCCTCCTTCCAACTAGCTCGTTCATCCATGCCTTGTGTTCAGACTGTATTCTATGGACATTTTTGTATGTTATTTCTGTTAAACACATTCACTTCACCTGCATTTTGGGCTTGCATTAACTCATTTGTGTGCTGCGCCATTATGCAGCGGACATGACAACATCACATAATGCCAGACCCACTTCTCACACCATCTCTTCCTCCAGCGGCTCTGGTGCCTTCTCAACTCCCCGGGGGGTGAATAGTCCTTTCTGTTGCATCTGAGACCCCCAGGTACCACTTTCTCCTTCAGCCCATTGCTCCCTCTTCCTCCCGGCTCCCGACTCTGGGTGGAGAATCCCCCCCACTGTGCCACCACATGATGTAAATTAATGACTTTGAAGACAGTAATAAAAAAATCTCTAATAAAATATTTAGCAAATAGAAATAATTTTGGTAATTCTAAAACATGAAAAGTTTAGTCTGATTAAATGTCAGACCATGAGAACAAAAAGGTTATATGTCTTTTTATATAGTGTATATAAAAATATAAAAATGTGGAAACACAAATAATCCACAAGTCTTGAATTGTAGAAAATATGTAAAGTAAAATACAGAAAAGTTGGAAAAACTTACATTAAAAAATGTGTAACATGTGTGCATGTGTGTGCACATGTGCACTTGTGTTGGGAAATGTCCTGGCAGTGATCGGACCAGAGGAATAGACTTTTATCTCTAACAAGAATTTAATAAAAGTAGGTTTGAAATTAAGCGAAGTGCTGTTCACCATTTCAAAATAAGTTTAATAAAGTTTATTTGGAGGGGGCCATCAACTGTTTTTAGCGGCCTCATATGGTTGCTAGCGAGCATATATATTTTCTTGCTTAACAGCAATGTTGGGCAAGTTACTAAAAAAGTAGCAACTAGTTACAGTTACTAGTTACTTCTTTTGAAAAGTAACTGAGTTACTTTTGAGTTACAGCATGATTCAAGTAACTAGTTACTTGGAAAAGTAACTTTCACGTTACTTTTAAATGCATACTTAAATCATCTTGCACACAGCAAGATCAAGGGCCCCTTGTTCTCATCAGAAAACAGAAGAAAAGAAAGCTGATGAGAAAAATGTCTCAGATTTACACAAACTATTGTAATCAGTAGAAAGTCAGGAATTTACTAGAAATAAAGCTGTGAATTCACAGAGAAAATTTTTGACCCCCTGGTGGGCCATTTTTGGCCTACGAACCATATGTTTGACACCCCTGGACCAGCCCATTAAAAAATGCATATTTAGAGGATTTACTTCCTTTAAATAGTTGCATATCACAACACCATGTAAACTAATAAGACAAACTAAAACAGAAAGCACAGATAAATGAAAGTTCACCGCTTACTGCAACAGATCACAGTCACTTTTCTCTGTGCATAACAAAACTTTAAATGCATTTAATGCGGACATTAAATGCAAGCTTCTTGCTCAAAAAATACTCATGTTTAACCACAGAGGTAGGAGCTGTTAGGGGCTACTTACCGCTCGGACAACAGATGATCAGGGCTCCATATGAGAATTGGCCACCGCCACGGCATTTCTCCCCACCGGGTTGTGATATGAACTGGGGCAGGACAGGAAACAGACCCGTGGAGGAGACTGTGTGACGACTGCGTCAGTTACAGTAGGGTCAGTTTATATTTGTTTGCTTGTCTTTGCCTTTGGCATGACAACCTCCAGTGGCTTGAGGCCGGTGGTGGCGGTCCCCTCTGCCATCAGACTGCTGAACACTAAGTGACTTATTAGACTCTCGTGCACTATGTACAGCAGCTCAACCAGACTCATGTCAATCATCACTGTTTTCTTTTTGCATTACCGACTGCACTATGGGGTACTCCACAATATCTGCTGCTCGCTAATATATCTAAAAATTGCTTTGACTAGTATTACTTATTCATATTCTACATTTTATTGCATGTATAGTTCTTTATTTCTATCTTTTATTTTTATTATGTTTAATGTTGCAGCATTGCACCGAGACAAATTCCTAGTTTGTGTACTACATGAACAATGGCAATAAATCTGATTCTGATTCTGGTGGCGCTGAGGATGGCAGTCCCACCAATAGCCACCGAAACTGTGTTTTCATCTGCAGCTGGCAGCTGATGAGGAGGGTGTCTAGCAACTGCAAGCTGTATGATCGTCTATTTGCGCTAAAATATCTATCCGTATTAATAAAATGAGTAACGCGAGTAATGCATCTGATCAAATTTCAGTAACTGTAACACATTACTGAACTTTTAAACAGTAATTTCGTTACACAGCACGTTACTGCAAAACTAGTGGCGTTACAGTAGCGTGTTACTCCCAACACTGACTAACAGTATTCTTGAAGGCTCAGCAGAGGAGCTCAAATTTTTCCTTCTTGAAGAAAAACTGGTCAGCTTGTTCAGTTAATGAATAACATGGCCAAATCATAAATAAAAAACCAGCAGTCAGAACTCGCTATCATGGCCATGCGTGTAACTGACATGTTGATCTATTACAGGGCATCATGTAACTCTCACAGTTTCTCCTGATGCTTAGCCATCACACAAGCTGGGTGTCCTACTGTCATTGGATGCTAAGGGGCAAATTTACTAAGGCAGCACAAATTAGCGAGTGTACAATTTAGACAGTGCGCCTAAGGGAGTGGCCAATTTTGGCCAGTGATCTATTAACAACATGCAAAATTACGAACACAGACGCAGACACTTCATTTCAATAATGACCACCCATCCACCAAGAGAACCGAAAAATTGCGCACAGGCACAGCTGATGAGGAAGCAGGTCATCAACATAAGCATAGCCAGTTTGGAGGAGCATCATACATATATAAAGCTTTTTTAAAGCTTTTGTTTATGTTCAAACCCCACTAAAATAGTGTATTTTTGTTCATTATATTTCAAAATTTAGATTTCAATTTAACATGGCAGACTTTTTTGTTTAATATATATAAATAAACCCACGACCCGAAAAGGATTAAGTGGAAGAAGATGGATGGAAGAATAAATGAAGTATCTAATTTGAAAAAAGACTACTCATAAAAAAATTGGTTATTTGACCAACGTGTTTATTTGATTAACACAAGAACCGTCATAGTCTGTGTTATGTCCACAAACCTGGGGATGACCACGGACGAATGAGCTGTGCTGGAAGTGGACTTTACGGCAATAAACTGGTTAACATACAGTGCATGTAATGAGCGCTCGGCTCCTGTGTGTGCCTATTGAGAGAGGGCCAGCAAAGAGACCATAAGATGGCCGACTCCTCCCTTATATAGGTCAGTGTGATGACGGTACCAGCTGGCTACGTCATCACACCACTCTCTGTTATAAACCCCTTTATAACATACTCCCCCCCACCCCCGGAAAAAACACAGCACACTTTAATAATAATTATAACCCTCCCCAATTTGGCATTGTGGAGAGAGGAATAATCAGGCAGAGCGGTCCAGAACAAAGCAGGCTTTATTAATTTCTCTCTCTCACATTCTCCAGAATCACAAGCATCAGAAAAAGTAACAGGTTGCAGGCACCTCTCCTTTTATAGCATTCAACCCACTCAGTCACTTGTGGTGCTGCAGTAACATGAAAGACTTTGCAATTCCCATTCTCTTTGTCACTGTTTGCATCATCACACAAACCCCCCATGACCATTCCGTCTGAGTGGAAACATACTGAGTGGCTTCCCACAGCATAAACAATAATCCCCACATTGCTAACTAGGGTTAGCGGGTGGACCGCCACTCAACCCGATGCAGCTGAGTGTATTATTCTGCCACTCGTTTAGCCAGCCACGCTCCTATCTAAAGAGTCACTTTTTCATTTTCACAGTCCTCCATGGGGAAGGTGGTTCTGCTGGAGAGGCCTTGTGGCAGGCCTGCAGTGGATGCGCCTGGAGATACTGGGTCCCCCGGACCGGAACCCATCTTCATAATGCTGTGGCCCAGGTCTTGCGATGCACCAACTGACTCCTGTGAAACCTCATCGTCTGGAGCAGCCACTCGAATGTGCCGGAGATGTTTTACATGCCGTACCGAACCATCCGTCAATCTGAAGCACACTAGTCCCAAGGGCTTCCGTGGTCTCGTAGAACGTGACTTTTCTGGATTCAGACCCAGTTGTTCACTTGAAGAGGCACTTTGCTCAATCTCACATGCCATTGAGATTGTGGTGATGCTACGTTTACCTCAGTCGTTATTGTATTGGTCATGGACTCTTCACCCAGCACCCCCGCAGAAGTCTCTGGAGGCCAAAGTTGGTTGTGGGTCCTGAAGACATCTGGTGTCTCTCCTGTCTCACTTACCATTACAGACTTTTCACCCATCAGCTCAGCCGTGGTTCTCCTAAACTGGTGCTGAGCGAGGGTACTAAAGTGGTCCGGTTCCTCTTCTTTTTGGCCTGATGTATGCGGTTGTGCTGTGTCACCATCGTTGCAGATAACAGCTGTACCGAGTCATTGTGTTTCAGGGTCCTGTGTGTGTGTGTGTGGGATCCCTCTCCTGCAACTCTGCAGTGGCTCCACTAGACTCCTGCTGGGCGAGGATCTGACGTGAATCCAGCCTCTGCCCCCCCTCCGGGCAGCGCTCCTTCTGTGCACACGGGATGATTGGTTTGTTGTCGGCGTCCTTCTTTTCAATCACTTCCCACACCATGTCACCATCACCATGGTTAGTCAAGCTGAGTCCGATACTGTTGCGGATGGAGAAACCCAGTTGGTGAGAAAGGTCACATCCTAATACGTTGTCTCCATGCATGGTGAACTGAAAAACAAAGCCAGTAACTACTCTTGACGTGCAACGGACCGTTAGCATGATGGTTCCTATGTTGCCAACTCTGTAACCAGCGTACCTATATAGCGCCGCTGGGTTCTTGCCAATCTTGTGGTTGAGGAAAAATTTCTTCACTGTAGCCCATTTTAACATTGACCTCATTGCAGTGGTATCAAGTAGGAGGAGGCAAAGTAATGCTGTCCATTTCCACCATGCTGAATGCACACGTCACATTCTCGGGCCTTACTGAGTGGATGGTCATTGTGAGTGGGTGGTTTTGTTTTCCTGGTGGGCTCCACGGTACCGTGACCAGTGACCTGCAAACCTTAGCGAGACGATTAAACACCCCCCCCCCCCCCCGTCCTGTCAGGCAGCTAGGTAAGCAGAACAGGGATCTGTCACCCTTATTGTGCCAAAACAGATTTACTTTGCCAAGAGGAGCTTATACAGTACCTAACTGTGTATTGTATATTGTTGTAAACTCCTCCTATAATAACTTTTAATACTTTATTTTAATTATTTTACCCATGGAAGACCCGACAGGATGGGAAAGAGAGAAAGGAAATGTGTGGAGGGGGAAAGAAAAGGGAGGCAAACAGACAAAAAAACAAACAAACCAACAACTAAAACAAACAAAAGACAAACTGCTTCTTCCACTGAAGATGTCTCAACACAAGTCTGGTTTCCGCACCTGTTAAAGGAGAGACACTTGTGCGGGTACGTCTGCGTGCATATATATGAGAGCGCGTGCAAAATAAGTGTGTGCATGTGAGTGGTTTGTCAGGAAGCATACGAAGCGGAGGGCCGGTCGCAGCAGCTCTCCTCCCGGGAACCCCGAGCAGGCAAGGCAGCACTGCTAACCCTAACAGGGTACAAACGTTCGAGGTCAGTAAGCCCCAGGAAAGCCAGGCATCCGCCCCCAGAGGGGCGATCGAGGGAAGCCAGGTCGCTTAGCGGCCGGCGCGGCGAGCCCACACCTCCAGACCCACTTGACCCCTACCCTCCCAGCGGGGCCAACGCCAGCTAACGGGCCCCGGCACCAGGAGGCCAGCAACCCCACCCCCCGTGCCGGAAACTGCCCCCCTCCTGGCGCGAGCCCCCCCAGGCACCCCCTACAGCGGGCCCACCCCAGCACCACCACCGCACACCCCGGGGACCCCCATGCCCAAAGAAGTCCCCTTGCCCAGGGAAGCCCACATTGCTGAGAGGCACTACCCCCCTTAACCCAGCACCTCTTGACTTGCAGACACACCCCTGCCCACACCTTCACACCCACATGCTCCCATGCTCACCCATATGCATTAACTCACTCTCACTCACCCGAACCCACCCATTCTCTCTCACTCCTGTAACCATTCAAACTCACCCCTCATTCATCCTTGTTTCATAAGGCAGCTGCGAAGCAGATGCAGTGAGCCTGAACACGCACCAGTGCCCGGCAGTGACCGGGGAGACCACCGGCGCAGGCCAGAGAAGCAGACCCCCAACCCCGGTGCCCACTCGAGCGACTGATCAGCAGACTACCGCAGGCGCCCTGAGATGCCACCCGACATGCAAAGCACCGCACAAAACCGACCCACCATCACCACCTCCATTCATCACCCCCTCACTCTCACGCTCACATTCAGTCCTCTTCTCACTCCCTTGGTTGTATCTATACATTCAGTAGCACCCAGGGATTTTGACAACATGATGGGTCCCAGGCTCCCCACCGAGCCCCCATGCTCCCAGCAGGAGGAGGGCAACAGGGGTGGGGGAAGACCCCCCCCGTCCCTCTGCACAAAACATGGTGGGTGCATGTTGGTTATATGATGTGATTGTGTGTAAATGTGTGGACTACCATAATGCAGTTAAAATTGGGGGGATAGTGATTGGAGCACCGCTAGCCACTGCGATGGGCAGCGGGGCCCTCATCCCCCCAAGCCCTCAATGTCTAAGATGCAATTAAAATTGAGGTGAGTGCAGCCCCACTGCACAGCAAAGGTATCCCCTTCACCGACACAGTGCAGCACACCCCCACCCCAAAGCCCTAAATGTATCCAAGAAGATGTATATTCCACTCAGAGTTGGGGGGGGGAGGGCGGGAAATAAGACTGGGAGGGAGGATGTCTAAAAGTGAGCCCCCCCCCCCCCCAGAAGCCAGCTTGCAAACTACTTCATGAGGCCACCCACTGCCCCCAAATCCCAACCCAGGGCGAGGGCCACCAGTACAAGCAGCCCAGGACCCACCAGCACGGCGCACTGGCGCTCCCAGCACCACAAACTTGATGGGGCAGCCATACCAATTCCCACTCATCTTACACACACAAACATGGACAACAATAGTCACAGTAGTGAACAATGGGCCGGACCCACACGGCGCCCCACATACCAAGTGACACCTCCAAACGCCCATGCAAGCACACAAACCACCCACCCCAGACGCACATGGACAGCGGCAGGCTGCCCTGCAGCCACAGCCACCCCGGAGCAACCCAATGGAAAAACGGCCACCAACCTGCACCAACGGCCCACCCAACCACCCCCAAGCATCAACACACACCCGCCACCAATGACACCAGGAGAAATGCGACAAAGTGCCTCACCCCGCGACACAACAGCAGGGCAGCCAGGACAAGCAGGCCCCGAAATGCCAATCCCCATGCCACTAGATGGACTGCCCCACCCCTGCCACTCGACAAAGTTCTCCTACTCATACACATATCCTCCACCCCCAGACATCCACCCACAGGTAACTGCACCCATATACACACGTACCTCCACCCACCATCACACATGCCCACCTACACCCACACACAGCCCCACCTGCCCACTCACAACACACACACCCACTTCCGCATCCGCTCATACACAAGTCCCCACTCACACCCACTCTCACACACATACACACACACACATGCACACCCACACCCACAGACCCCAGTGAACCGGGAGGGTGACCCAGGATGCAGGCACCTACCCCAGGGTGCTGCCAGGGCCCCAGGGAAAACACAAGGACGCACAGGGGCCAACCTGTACCACCGACACACATTGACCCTGGCCCAGGGGGGGGAATGCCCCCCCCCCAGCACCAGGGGCCCAGGGCCAGACCCAGACCACTCCCGGGAGGTGAGGCCAGCCGGCCAGGAGCCACAGCCCACCCCCCCGGCCCACCCCGCAGCCCCCCTGACCAACCCCCTCCCCCCCCCCCAGGCCAGACAAACGGCCACCCAGGAACAGGCCCCCCGGACACCCGTGGTTGGGGCGCAGCCAGCCGCCAGAGGCGCCAAGGAGAGCAAGCCACCGCACACCACCCCTCAGGTTATAGAATTAATAAGTGAGGACCATAGAGAATTGAATTCTGCCAATTGATTGAGGAGGCTGACAATCTCTCCAGGCTAATATAATCCAATAGTAAGTTATTATAATAAGTCATGCATAAGTTATTTCTTGATTTCCAATTCATGAGGATAGTTTTCTTTGTGATGCATAAAGCAGTGAGAACCATGTGTGACATCCTTGCATCTATATTTATTTCACTTAAATCACCGAATATGCAAAGCGTGGGTGAGGATGGGACACTATACCCAAGCCATGCCGACAAGTCCTCACGTGTCTTCCACCAGAACTTTTGAACTGGTGCAGAGGACCACATAGCATGCATATAGCTATCTGGGACGTTGCTGGTGCAGTGAGAGCAGGTATTTGTGTGATTCAGGCCCATTTTGAACATCCTTTGTCCTGTGTAATGAATTCTATGTAGAACTTTATACTATATAAGTTGCAAGTTGGAGTTTTTAGTCATCTTAAAAGTGTTTAAACATATTTGTGTCCAGAAACTTTCCTCCTTATTGATCGATAGGTCTGTCTCCCATTTTGATATTGGAAGAGATACGGACTCATCCAGCTTTGATAACAGTTCATGTATTTTCGATATCAATTTAGGGGAACAAAGATTTAGAAACTCTTCCACCTTAACTGGTACCTCTAAATCTGTCTGATTAAGATTAAATCTTGCTTTTATTATGGATTTAAGCTGTTGGTATTCAAAATACTTTGTATCACTGATGTCGTACTGTGACAATAGTTCCTGAAATTGGATAAAATTTACACCTTGAATAAGATGTTCTAAACTATTTATTCCCTTCTCTTGCCATAGTGGAAATTTTAATGTCCTCCTTTGTTGAAAGATATCAGGATTATTCCAAATGGGCGTGAGTTTACAGGGGACAAGTGAAGACCCCGTTATTTTCAAAAATTTCCACCAAGCCATCAGAGAGGAGCTGATATTAATACTTTTAAAACAGTCATGGCGTTTAATACAGGGACTTATAAAAGGTAAGTCAGAGATGTTTAGCGACCCACAGAGAGCCTGTTCAGCATCTAACCATGGGTTTCCTAGTGGGGTTGATTTTGTTCATTTTAAAAGAAACTGCAATCTATTGGCTAAAAAGTAATTAAAAAAATTGCTAGATCTAAGCCTCCACACTCTTTTGCTTTTTGAAGAGTTTTTAAACTAATCCACATGATGGTTTATCCTTCCATAAAAATTTACTTATATTTGAGTCTAGAGACTTAAACCAGGCCATTGATGGTTGGGTAGGAATCAGTGAGAACAAATAGTTGATTCTAGGAAGGACCATCATTTTAATGGTTGCGATTCTCCCCGTTAGTGATATAGGTAATGTCCTCCAGCGCGTAAGGTCGTCTTGTATTGTTTTTAAAATGGGAATGTGATTTAGTCGCAATAACTCTGAGAGTCTGGGGGAAATATCTATTCCTAAATATTTAATATTACCTGACTGTATTGGAATAATAGATGTTTTTGAGAAATTACAATTTATAGGTAGAACCATTGATTTACCCCAGTTAATAGAGTATTCTGATAATGATGAAAATTTATCAATGAGAGCTACTGTCTGAAGAAGAGATCTTTGTGAGTTTTCAAGGAAAATCAATACATCATCAGCATAAAGACTTATCTTGTGTTCTTTTTCTCCAGTTTGGATACCTCTGATATCAACATTTTGTAATATGGCTGCTGCTAATGGTTCAATAAAGATGGTAAAAAGTGAGGGAGAGAGTGGACACCCCTGCCGAGAACCTCTCTGGAGATTAAAGATTTGGGAATTCTGATCATTTGTTCGGACAGACGCAGCTGGACACCTATATAGTGTTTTAATCCAGTTTATGAAAGATGAACCAAACCTGAATTTGTTTAACACCATAAAAAGAAATTTCCAGTTAACACAGTCAAAGGCTTTCTCTGCATCCAGGGACAAGATTGTAGTTTCTACGTTATTGATCTTGCAGTAGTCTATTAAATTAAATAGACTGTGTGTATTATTAGCCGAGTGCCTAACCTTGATAAAACCTGTTTGATCTGGGTGTATAATAAACAAAATGATCCTTTCCAGTCTTTTGGCGAGAGCTTTGTAAATTATTTTAAGATCGACATTCATAAGTGAGATGGTACAGTAGCTGGATGGAAGCGTAGGTTCTTTTCCAGGTTTAAGGTTGCAGGATCGTCGGCCTCCGTCGGTCTATGATGACCATGGAAGAGAATCCTAAACGCCTACTCTGCTGAAACAGCACCGCCTGTGGCTGAACAGGCCGATGCGCGAATGGCAGTCCCTGTCACACAGGCCGCACTTGTGGGTGGTCTCCGTGCTGCTGGGTCTGTGGCGGTTCTTCCTGCGGGTCCTTTTTTCATCTGCTGCAGCAGTCAGTCTCTCTTCACCCGCCTTGAGCTGTCTGGTCAGGGTGCCTTTCCATTTGGAGCGGTCCGTTGCAAGGTCCTCCCAGCGCTTTGTGTTGATCTCCAGGGCCTTCATGTCTCTCTTGCAGACGTCTCTAAAGCAGGATAATACTAGCCAAATTCATATTTGGAGGGATTACATTATCTTCTTTAATTTGGTTCACCATTTTAAAGAAAGTAGGTGCCATCACAGGCCAAAATTCTTCATAAAATTCTACTGGAAAACCATCTGGTCCTGGGGCTTTGTTGTTTGGAATGTGCTTAACTACTTCCGGTGCCACACGAGTAGGCTGCCTTTTTGCAACAGCGGATCAATTTATTCCTATTTCTATTTACTATCTGGCTCTCTTGCTAATCTTTCTGTTTCGGTGACACCTTGATCCATCACAGACATGTAGATCGCTCAAATGTCTCGTGCTACTCAGAAAAACAGATGAGCTAGCGGCTATCTCCCGCTACGATAGCATATACAGGGAGTGTAGCCTGATGCTATTCACAGAGACGTGGCTAACAGAACTAGCAACAGATGCTAACATTGGACTGGAGGGTTTCCACGCAATATGGCCAGACCGAACACCAGACAGTGGGAAGGCAAGGGGCAGAGGAGTGATAATGTATGTCAATAACAACTGGTGCAGACCGGGACATATCACGGTTAAACAACAACACTGCAACAAAGACATGGAGTTGCTAGCTGTTAGCATGCGGCCTACATATCTCCCGAGGGAACACTCACACGTGATCTGCATTGCCATTTATGCAAATCCGATGGCGAATGCTGGGACAGCGCGTGACGTCATCCACTCAGTAACTGGCAGGCCGCAGACAGAACACCCAGATGCTCTTCTCCTCATCTCAGGCGATTTCAACCATATTTCACTGTCCCCCATTCTACCCACGTTCACCCAGTATGTCATGTGCCACACTAGAGACAATAAAACACTGGACTTATTCTACACAAACACTAAGGAGGCGTACACCTCATCACCACTCCCCCCACTCGGGAGATCAGATCACAACTTGGTTCATCTCCTGCCGGTGTACAAACCCCTAGTGCACAGACAACCTCCGGTCATGTGCATAGTGAAGTTATGGTCTGAGGAGGCAATGGACGCTCTAAAGGACTGTTTTGAAACCACTGCCTGGGAGCAGCTCTGCGATCCACATGATGAGGACATCGATGGCCTCACTCACACCATCACGGACTACATCAGCTTCTGTGTGGACAACACCGTACCCACCAAGACCATACGGTGTTGCTCGAACAACAAACCCTGGATCAACCCTGAGATAAAAATACTTCTGAGAGAGAAGAAGAGGATCTTCAGGTTGGGGAACAGGGAGTTGCTGAAGTCCATACAGAGGGAGCTGAGGAGGAAGATCAGAGAAGGCAAGGACAGCTACAGGAAGAAGATGGAGGACAAGCTGCAACAGAGTGACATCGGTGGGGTCTGGAGAAACCTTAAAACTATCTCTGGGCTCCAGAATACCTCCCCCCAGACCACGGGGGGCAAGGAGTGGGCGAACAATCTGAACCTGTTTTTAAATAGGTTTGACCAACCGCCCTTCCCCCCCCCACTGCATAACAACCACTGCTGCCTCTAAAGACATCGAGTCCTGCTGCCCACACCCCACTTCACCAACACCCCCCCACTCCCAACACACAGCCCCCCAACATAACCCTCACTAAGACCCAGGTGAGGACGTAGCTGAGGAAGATCAAGGCGAGGAAGGCGTCAGGACCGGACGGCATCAGCGCAAAGCTCCTCAAGTCCTGTGCAGACCAGCTGTGTGGGATTGTGGAGCTCATCTTCAACCTGAGTCTGAAGCTGGGGAGGGTACCACAGTTGTGGAAAACATCTTGTGTGGTACCTGTACCAAAGACTTCACACCCCAAAGACCTGAACAGCTGCAGACCAGTGGCCCTGACGTCCCACATGATGAAGACCCGGGAGAGACTGCTCCTTGCTCACCTCCGCCCCCTGGTGGGACCAGCGATGGATCCACTCCAGTTTGCCTACCAGCATGGCACTGGGGTGGAGGATGCAGTGATTCTCCTTTTTCACCGTTCTCTGTCCCACCTGGAGAAGCCTGGGAATGCGGAGAGGATCATGTTCTTTGACTTCTCCAGCACTTTCAACACCATCCAACCGATGATCCTGAAGGACAAGCTGCTGTGCGCAGGGGTGGACCAGCACCTGTCATCATGGATCCTGGACTACCTCACTAACCGGCCACAGTTTGTGAGAACCCGGGACTGTGTGTCCGACACGATCATCGGTAGCACGGGGGCCCCCCGGGGAATGGTTTTGGCTCCCTTCCTGTTCACCCTTTATACTGTGGACTTCTCACACAACACAACACACTGCCATCTACAGAAGTTCTCTGACGACTCTGCGATCATCGGCCTCATCTCCAAAGGAGATGAAGCTGAGTACAGAGAACTTATCCAGGACTTCGTCGACTGGTGCCATCGGAACTGCCTCCAGATCAACGTGAGGAAAACTAAGGAGCTGGTGGTGGACTGCCGCAGGCAAGGACAACCCCTCACAGCACCAGTAAATATACAGGGAACAGACATTGAGATGGTGACATCCTACAAGTACCTGGGTGTTCATCTGAACAATAAATTAGACTGGTCACACAATACCAATGCACTCTACAAGAAGGGACAGCGCAGGCTGTTCCTACTGAGGAGACTCAGGTCTTTTGGTGTACAAGGGGTGCTGCTGAAGACATTCTACGACACCGTGGTGGCATCAGCCATCACTTTTGGAGTGGTCTGCTGGGGCAGTGGCATCACAGCAGCCGATAGGAAGAGACTGAACAAACTGATCAAGAAAGCCAGCTCTGTCCTGGGGCAGCGCCTTGACCCAGTGGAGGAGATAGGAGAGAGAAGGATGGTGGCTAAACTGTCATCTTTGCTGGAGTCCGAGTCCGAGTCCTACCCTATGCAGGATATACTGAACGCACTGAGGATCTCATTTAGCAGCAGACTACATCATCCTAGGTGCACAACTGAGAGGTTTCGCAGGTCCTTCCTACCTACGGCTGTCAGACTGTATAACCTAAGCAGGGCTGCTTGCAGAGATAGCAAAAAAACGTGACGACCTAATAGTATTGAATGCAAAAGACGCAATAGACTTACACAATGGTCCCCTCCAGTATACAACTAGGACATTATCGGTCACAACGGAGGGTGACAATATGTATGGGTACATATTCATACTTTGTAGGATAACTAAGCAGACGGTTATGCTGTTTATTCCATCTAGCTACAATGCTCCGCACTGTGTGTATATATATTTATATATTTATTCCATCTAGCTACAATGCTCCGCACTGTGTGTTTATATATTTATATGTACGTATGTATATTCACTGCTCTTATTTTTCTTGTCTTCTTGATTGTTGCTCTGAGTGTTGCTATCCCTGTGCTGTTGCAATCCTGGAATTTCCCCATTGTGGGACTAATAAAGGCTTATCTAATCTTATCTTATCTTATCTTAAGTGCCTCCTGGAGTTCAGACACCTGAAGAGGTGCATCCAGAGCTGCAATCTGTTCATTATTTAATTGTGGTAAGTTAATATCGTCCAAAAGTTTATTTATCTCTGAGTCAGATGGGTTAATTTGAGATGAGTAGAGGTTTTCATAAAACTTTCTGAAGGAGTTATTTATTTCTTCAGGCTCATGGGTAATATTTCCAGTCATATCCTTAATAGAGTGGATAGTTGTTTTTTCTTAATTCAATCTAAGCTGGTTGGTAAGATATCGCCCCAATTTATTACTGTGTTCAAACTTCTCAAGACGCATCATCGTCGGCCTCCGTTGGTCTATGATGACCATGGAAGAGAATCCTAAACGTCTACTCTGCTGGAATAGCACCGCCTGTGGCTGAACAGGCCGATGTGCACCGGTGTTCTACCTTCCAGCGTTGGGCGTTGGTAGGATTCAAGCCTGGGCAGGAAGATATGGAGGACAAGATGTTACCCATGCAGCATGTCCCCCCTCTCCACGTCACTGATGAATCCAAAGGAACAGCAGGGCTGCTATAGTTTGGCATCAGCGCCGTCGCAGGAGCTGCCAGAACGATGTTGAGCACAACAGAGAACTGCCTTAGGGGCTCCGACTCCGGATTTTTCCTCAGGGTTGACTCCCGAAGCCTTTCCCGTGACCGGGTGTGCCGCAAGGCAGCGGAGGTTTGAAATCAGAGTTTACCTTCCCCTAGATGGGCTACCTTCCCAGGTTGATGAGCCACCATCTACCCGAAGCATCTGGTTTTAAGGCGCCAGAGATCCGCCCTCGCCCCTTCTCCTATTAGTAAAAGCAGTTCCGCCGGGCTTAGAGACTAAACCACACGGGCAGGCTTGGAGTTGGACTTAGTTGTCAGAGGCTTTTCGAGACGCACGCCATAAGGAGCATTTTATGAGTACTGGGAGCTTAACCCCAGTGCCGCTCCTGGCTATGACAACCTTGAAACCAATCAAGACGCAATCTTTGTATTAAAAACTGTGCTCTTTTGCTTGTAATTTCTTTTAATTCCAGCTTTAATTTTCTCAGATCGTTAAGTGTCTGTTCCTGTGGGGAAACGGCACAGGTTGTCTCCAGTGATTTAATTTTCTGTTCTAACTCCAGTACCAATGCTTTTTCTTTTTTATTCTTATATGAACAGTAAGAAATTATTTTACCTCGCATGACCGCTTTTGCTGCTTCCCAAAGAACACCTGGGGATATTCCTGGCACATCATTATATTTCAGATATGATTCCCACTCTTTATTAAAGTAGTTAATAAAGTCTTTGTCTTTCAGTAGTGATATATTAAATTTCCAGCTCCTAGTTTCCCTTGTAGCTTTCCTATTTACTAGTGTAAGAGATACTGGATAGTGATCACTAATAGCTTGATTTGAACATATTTCAGTGTCTGTGATGTCCCTCACAATAGAGTTACTGGCTAAAAAGAAATCTAGATGTGAATGTGAACTATGAACTGATGAAAAAAAGTGTATTCCCGAAGAGTTGGGTGAAGAGAACGCCATTCATCGCAAAGACCAAAATCATTCATGTATTGTTTGAGAGTGTCAGTAGCCTGCCAGTTTTGATAACTTCCCGATGCACTGAGAATGTTGATTGCAGGGTTTAATACCAGGTTGAAGTCTCCTCCTATTATGCATGTAGTGTCAAAGTGCTCAGAAAGAGAAGTGAAAAAAGTGTGAAAATAGGATGGGTCATCAACATTTGGGCCATAAACGCCTGCAATACATAGATCCAAATTTTGAACTGAGATTTTTAGTATTATAAATCTACCCTCCGGATCTGTTATGGTATTATTCATAACAAAGCGTATTCTTCTGTTTACCAATATAGCTACCCCCCTTTGTTTAGAATTAAAGCCAGCTAAGTACATATGGGGGAATTCCTGGGAGATGAGTGCATCTACAGACGACTTAGAGACATGTGTCTCCTGCAATAAGACAAAGTCTGCCTGTAGCTCCTTCAGTCGATTAAAGACTTTTAGCCTCTTCTTCCTGGTACCAATTCCACGTATGTTCCACATGACAAGCTTAAATGTGGACATGTTTTCACTAACTGGTTATGTACTAAAGACTAACTAAATGTGCCTATGTGATTATATGTCCGTAATGTATGCATATGTGTGTATCTCTCTCTCTCTCTCTCTCTCTCTCGGAAGTCCATTGGGGTCAATGATGACATCCATCTCTCCTAGGGTAAAGATAAAAACTATGAAGTGGTGTTGCTCCGCCTATGACTTTGCAGATGGGAGCGAAGGCCGAATTCAGAGGCACAAGTCTGTCCACAAGTGGGGCAAGGGATGCCGTCACCGAGTGGGTTAGGTTGACACTCCTGACACTTACGCCTGTGCTGGCGGCGCTCCTCACGGGCGTGGGTACGGTCACTTTCAAAAATGTTGACAGCCTGATGGCAGGTTGTGCGCCAAAGTGTCCTGGAGGTGGCAATGGTCTCCAGATCGGAAGGTCGGACATTGCACTTCTTCAGGACAGCATGGAGGTGGTCCTTGAACCACTTCTTCTGCCCTCCTTGAGAGCGCCGTCCAGCGACGAGCTCGATGTAGAGGATCTGGCGGGGGAGGCGGTTTTCCGGCATCCGAATGACATGGCCAACATAGCGAAGCTGGCGTTGCACCACAAGTGCCTCAATACTACGGAGATTACCTCTCTGCAGGATCTGGACATGTGGTATGCAGTCCTTCCACATGACACCAAGGATCTGCTGGAGACATCTGATGTGGAATGCCTCAAGGCTCCGGACGTCTGCCCTGTACGGGGTCCAGGCCTCACTGCCATAAAGCAGGACGGAGATGCAGACAGCCGAGTAAACCGCGATCTTAGTTCTCAGGGAGAGATTCCTATTCAGGAATACCCTAGCACTGAGCCTGCCAAACGCCGAGGTGGCCTCCCGAATATGGCTCTGAATCTCATCACTGAGTGAGCATGAGGAGGGCAGGATGCTGCCCAGGTAAGTGAAGTGATCCACCTTCAGGATGGGCTCTTTTCCAACCAGGAAGTTATGCTCGGTCTGAGGTGCGCCTGATGAAGATTGGCAAAGGACCTCAGTCTTTCGTGCATTGATGACTAGGCCGACATTGTTATACGAAGCATCCATGATGTTAAGGGTACGTTGTAGGCCCTGCGCAGTTAGTGAAGGAAAGCCAGCTTCATCTGCATACTGGAGATTGAATATTGTGGTAGTACTGGTCTTGGTGTTAGCGAGTAGCCTACGGAGGTTGAACACGCTGCCATCCAACTGGTATCTAATAGAGATACCGTTGGCTAAGTCGAGCCTGTGTCGAGAGAGGAGGGTGATGGCAGCCAGGTAGATGTTAAAGATGACTGGTGCCAGGACACATCCTTGCTTAACTCCTACATTGACGGCAAAGGGCTCAGAGACCAGACCTCCAGCTACAGTACATGCAAACATATTCGTATGGAAGTCTCTCGGGATGGCGGTGAACTTAGGGGGACAGCCACACTTGGTTTGGATGACCCAGAGAAGATCTCAGTTCACGGTGTCAGAGGCCTTGGTGAGATCGACAAAGGCCATGAAGAGGTCCTGGTGTTGTTCCCTGCACTTCTCCTGGAGAAGACGAGCGGCGAAGATCATGTTGGTAGTACTACGATCCTTCCGGAAGCCACACTGCAATTCAGGGAGAATGACTTATGCGACAGAATTAAAGAGTCTGGCAAGGAGGACACGAGCAAGGACCTTTCCAGCAACTGCAAAAAGCGAGATGCCGCGGTAGTTGCTGCATGCTGTTTTGTTTTCTTTCTTTTTGTAGACGGTAATGATGTTGGCATCTTCCCACTGCTGGGGCAGGGTCTCAGCAAGCCAGACTTTGCTGATAAAGCGGTGGAGACAATGTGTCACACAGTACCCTCCGTACTTGAATATCTCCCCCGAGAGAGCATCCGGGTCGGAAGCCTTGTTGTTCTTGAGGCTTCTGCAGGCTTTATGGACTTCGACAAAAGATGGAGAATTGTCGAGCTCAAGCATCGGGGGAAGAGTAGGGAGACCGTCTATGAAGGTAGCATCAAATGGGTTGATCTGGTTGAGCAGCTCGCTGAGATGTTCAACCCATCGTGCAAGGATGCCCTGAGTGTCCTTGATGAGCGAGAAGCCATTGGAGAAACAGAGGGGCACGTTGGAGCTGCGGGGTGGACCATAGATGGTCTTGATGGCGTCATGAAACTGGTGTAAATTGTGTGCGTCGGCGAAGCCCTGGATTTTGGCAGCCTTCTTCAGCCACCAGTAATTCTTCATTTAACGAAGAGCTGTCTGGACAGTGGAACGGAGGCATGAGAACCTCTCACGCAGGACAGGGCAGGATGGATTGCCGATCGCCGCTTTGTGCGTGTTGTTCTTCTGCTTAATTAGCTCACAGATCATATGAGTGTTGTCGTCAAACCAGTCTTGGTGTTTTCGACTGGAGACACCGAACACACTAATGGTGGTCTCGAGGAGGGCGGTGGCGATGGAGTTCCACTCCTCAGTGATGGCTTCATGAGAAGTGTCATCAAGGTTGTCCGGAGTGGCGTCAAGTGCGGCAGCAAGAGCACCGCGAACTCAGACAGCTTCTGCGAGTCCACAAAGGGGGCGCGATTAATGTGCTTCGCACCTGGGCATTTGCAGACCGGGGGATGTACTCTTATGCGCAGGAGGGACCAAATTAGGCAGTGGTCAGTCCAGCATTTGGCACCCCTGAGGGATCTGGTGATGATGATGTCTTGACGATCTTGTTTCCTAGTGATGATGTAATTGATTAAGTGCCAGTGCTTTGACCGCTGATGCATCTACGAGGTCTTGAGTTTGTCAGGCAACTGGAACATGGTGTTAGTGATGATGAGGTCATGTTCCGTGCAGAAATTGAGGAGGTGGAGGTCGTTCTCACTGGCATTCCCGACGCCGTGCTTCCCGATGATACCGCCCCAGACGGCGTGATTGTTGCCAACCCTCGCATTGAAGTCACCCAGCAGAAGGAGCTTGTCAGCATGGGGCATAGAACTGATGCAGCGGGTGAGCGCATCATAGAAAGCATCCTTCATGTCGTCTGCTGAGGAGAGCGTGGGGACATGGGCACTGATGATGGTTACGTACCTTTTGGAGGCCAGCGGGAGGATACGCAGAGTCAAAAGTCGCTCGCTGACACCGGTTGGGGACTCAGGACACTGACGGAGAAGCAAGGATTTGATGGCAAAGCCCATGCCATGAATCCTATTGGAGTCCTTTGGCAATCCTCTCCAGAAGAACATGTAGCCTGCACCAACCTCTTGGAGTGAGTCCTCACCATGGAGATGTATTTCGCTGAGCGCGGCAATGTCGATGTCATAACTGCCAAGCTCAGACGCGATGAGGGCGGTGCGACAACGTGGGCGGTCACTGTTGGTGTTGGTCTTGGAATCCAACAGGGTCTGGACAGTCCATGTAGTGATCTTCAGGGCTCTGAATTATATATATGTATATGTATATAAGTATATGTATATACAGTATATGTTGTGTGTAAAATATACACCTACACATATATGACTGGGTGTAACCGCATGATGTCTCTGTTCCATTTGCCTACAATTGCAAGAAAATGGGGTGCATGTACTTAAAGTTATTTCCTATAAACCAGAAGTATGAGAGAAAACTGACATAAAGGTTAGTAAGTGGTGAAAAAATGCAGATAACATACAATGACCTAACAAATTCAAAAAAATTAACTACCATTCGTCGGCCTCCGTCGGTCTATGATGACCATGGAAGAGAATCCTAAACGTCTACTCTGCTGGAACAGCACCGCCTGTGGCTGAACAGGTCGATGCGCGAATGACAGTCCCTGTCACGCAGGTCGCATTTGTGTGTGGTCTCCGTGCTGCTGGGTCTGTGGCGGTTCTTCTTGCGGGTCCTTTTTTCATCTGCTGCAGCAGTCAGTCTCTCTTCACCCGCCTTGAGCTGTCTGGTCAGGTGCCTCTCCATTTGGAGCGGTCCGTTGCAAGGTCCTCCCAGCGCTCTGTGTTGATCTCCAGGGTCTTCATGTCTCTCTTGCAGACGTCTCTAAAGCGCAGCTGTGGGCGGCCAACGTCTCTCCTGCCAGTCGCCAGTTCTCCGTAGAGGACGTCTTTGGGGATTCTGCCATCCTCCATACGGTGAACGTGGCCTAGCCAGCGGAGCCTGCACTGCCTGAGTAGAGTGAACATGGAGGGAAGGCCGGCGTGGGACAGAACTTCTGTGTTGGGCACTTTGTCCTGCCAGGATATGTCCAGGATGTGGCGAATGCAGCGCAAGTGGAAGGAGTTCAGTCTCTTTTCCTGCCGGGCATATGTTGTCCACGTCTCACTCCCATAGAGCAGTGTGCTGATGACGAAGGCGTTGTACACTGCCATCTTCGTCTTGACAGAGAGTTTGGGATTCTTCCACACTCGTGTGGTGAGGCGAGCGAGTGTGAAGGCTGATTTTCCAATCCTCTTGTCAATCTCTGTATCAAGGGAGAGGTTGTTGCTGATCGTGGACCCCAGGTACGTGAACTGATTCACGACCTCCAGCTTGTAGTCGTCGATGGTGATGGTTGGTGGTTCTTCCGTGCCTTGCGCCAAGATGTTAGTCTTCTTCAGGCTGATGGTAAGCCTGAAGTCCTTGCATGCCTGGGAGAAGTGGTCCATCAGGGTCTGAAGCTCCTGCTGTGTGTGGGTTGCAACTGCAGCATCGTCTGCGAACAGCATGTCTCTGATTAGAGCCTCGCGTACTTTAGTTCTGGCTTTCAGGCGGGCGAGGTTGAAAAGCCTGCCGTCAGATCTTGTGTGCAGGTAGATTCCCTCTGTTGCTGTGCTGAAGGCATGCCTCAGGAGCATAGCAAAGAAAATCCCAAAGAGGGTTGGCGCAAGTACACAGCCCTGTTTCACTCCGCTGCGTATGTTGAATGGCTCTGAGACGTTGCCATCGTGCTGCACTATCCCCTGCATGTTGGTGTGTAACGATTCGATGAGGCTTTGCAACTTTGGTGGGCATCCTATCTTTGGCAGGATCTTGAAAAGGCCCTCTCTGCTGACCAGATCGAACGCTTTGGTGAGGTCGATGAAGGCGACGTACAGGGGCATGTTCTGTTCTCTGCATTTCTCCTGGAGTTGGCGGATGGAGAATATCATGTCTACCGTCGATTGCTCAGCGCGGAAGCCACACTGAGACTCGGGGTAGACACGTTCGGCAAGCTTCTGTAGACGAACGAGAACAACTCGTGCATAGACTTTGCCAACAACGCTGAGGAGGGAGATGCCCCTGTAGTTGTTGCAGTCGCTCCTCTTCCCTTTGTTTTTGTAGAGGGTGATGATCTTGGCGTCCCTCATGTCCTGTGGTACGGCACCTTCCTTCCAGCACTGGCAGAGGACGTCATGCAATGGCAGAAGTAGGGCGGTCTTGCAGTGCTTGATCAGGTCGGGGGGTATGCCGTCATTGCCGGGTGCCTTGCCAGCGGCCAAGCTATCAATGGCCTTGCTGAGTTCGTCGATGGTTGGCTCGGCGTCAAGTTCGCCCATGGATGGCAGGCAGTCGATGGCATCAAGGGCTGACGGTGTCACGGTGTTCTGTCTGGAGTAGAGGTCGGAGTAGTGTTCCACCCATCTCTCCATCTGCTTGTTCTTTTCTGTGATCATCTCCCCAGTGGAGGATTTGAAGGGGGCCGTCTTGCTCTGAGCCGGACCAAGTGCTTTCTTGATGCCATCGTACATACCACGGATGTTCCCTGTTATGGCAGCGGTTTGAATGTCTTGGCTGAGCTGAGTCCAGTACTCGTTGGCACAGCGCCGAGCAGTCTGCTGAACTTTGCTTCTCGCAGCCCTGAGAATCTGGAGATTCTTCTCGTTTGGGTACTTCTTGTACTCAGCAAGTGCTGAGTGCTTGGCTTCAATGACGGGGGTCATCTCGGTCAACTTGGCATCAAACCAGTCCTGTGACTTCGAGGTCTTCCTCCCAAAGGTAGCCAAGGCTGTGCGCTGGATGGTGTTTCACAGCTCTTCCCACTTCTGCTTTGCAGATTCTCCTTCTTGTGGTACATCAAGTTCCTTCTCAAAGGTGGAGGCAAACTGCTCAACAAGTTCTGGTTGGGCCATCTTGCTGGTGTCAATCCATGCCTTTCCAGGCTGTCTAGCACGATGGAATTTCTTCAGCTGCAGCTTGACCTTGCAACACACCAATGAATGGTCTGTGTCACAATCTGCACTCTGGAACGAACGGGTGATTAGCATGTTCTTCAGTGATGTGCGCCTGGTCAGGATCAAGTCCAGCTGGTGCCAGTGCTTTGAGCACGGATGTCGCCAGGAAACCTTGTGTTGGGGCTTGGTCTTGAAGAACGAGTTTGTGATGCACAGATCATGATATGTGCAGAACTCGAGCAGCCGCTGTCTGTTGTTGTTCATTCTGCCCACGCCAAATGGTCCAGGACAGGAGGGCCAGGAGTCGTGGTCAGCACCCACTCTGGCATTGAAGTCTCCAAGGAGAATGAGTTGTTCAGAGTTGGGGATGATCCTGACAGTTGTTGCGAGATTCTCCTAGAACTCGTCTTTTGCCTCTGGTGTGGCTGTCAGTGTTGGGGCATACACACTGACGAGGGTGACTGGGCCTTGAGTGGTGTTCAGGCGGAGGGTGAGGAGCAGAGCCATTGCTGCCCGGTTCCACCATCTTCAGCAAGGTGTTCTTCACTGCAAAGCCCACTCCATGTTCCCTGTGTTCGTCACTGCCCTTTCCCTGCCAGTAGAACGTGTAGTCCTTCTCTCTCAGTGTGCCTGCGTCAGCCAACCGTGTTTCCTGGAGAGTGGCGATATCCACTCCCAGTCTCTTCAGCTCATTATTGATGATGGCAGTCTTCCTGGTGTCATTGATGTCCTTGAGGTTAGCAGCGAGTCCTGTCATTATAGTGCGGACGTTCCAAGTTCCCAGTTTTAGAGTTGGTCTCTTTTGTTTTTTTGTCTTGCCTGGTGTGAAGGTTCTCAGCCTGCTGTTCGGACTTCTCCTCATCCCCATGCACCCAATGAGGAAAGCAAGCTGTGGCGGGACAACACCTTATTGGCTGGGGGCTGCCCAGCTTGAGGCGGGCGGTAGCTGTCCAGTGAGATCCAATGATCCCTCCCACCATCGGGAACAACCCCTGGCGCCGCGCTCTATGCCAATTGAGCGGTGGCTTATAACCGGTAACTGTCATTCCCCATGTTTTGTCTACGCCAAAGGCAAAGCTGGAGTGTCCTCTCCAGTGATCCGGTGTTCTACCTTCCAGCGTTGGGCGTTGGTAGGATTCAAGCCTGGGCAGGAAGATATGGAGGACAAGATGTTGCCCATGCAGCATGTCCCCCCTCTCCACATCACTGATGAATCCAAAAGAACAGCAGGGCTGCTACAGTTTGGCACCAGTGCCGTCGCAGGAGCTGCCAGAACGATGTTGAGCACAACAGAGAACTGCCTTAGGGGCTCCGACTCTGGATTTTTCCTCAGGGTTGACTCCCGAAGCCTTTCCCGTGACCGGGTGTGCCGCAAGGCAGCGGAGTTTTGAAATCAGGGTTTACCTTCCCCTAGATGGGCTACCTTCCCAGGTTGACGAGCCACCATCTACCCGAAGCATCTGGTTTTAAGGCGCCAGAGATCTGCCCTCGCCCCTTCTCCTATTAGTAAAAGCAGTTCCGCCGGGCTTAGAGACTAAACCACACGGGCAGGCTTGGAGTTGGACTTAGTTGTCAGAGGGTTTTCGAGACGCACGCTATAAGGAGCATTTTATGAGCACTGGGAGCTTAACCCCAGTGCCCCTCCTGGCTATGACAGCCTTGGAACAAAAAAAAAAAAAAATTAACTACAACAGACAAACAAACAAACAACAACCTCAACAACAAAGAAAAAAACATTTTGACAAATGTTGACAAATTAAACTGAGATCGAGTAAGAGACCTGTGCACAATCGTGCTCTTTTTCCACCTGTAGCTAAAAAACAAAAAAAAAATTGTCTCTAAAAAAACCAGTGCATTATAGTTTCATCCATAAACAGCTTGCCATCTATATACAGTCTATCCACAGAAACAATAGCTCGTTTACCTTCTTGGATGTTTTGCTTCCTAATGGGAAAAAACTTCCTTCTCCTTTCCAAGATTTCCTATGGAAATTGATCATTTAGACCATAATTGGTGTTTTTAAGCTGCCTGCCCTGCCTCTGTACCAAATTTTTTTGCTTGAAATGCACAAATTTGGCGACAATAGGTCTGGGACATTTATTCTGTGAATTTTTTTGCCCAATTTGGTGGACTCGGTGGAAGGTAATTGAATTTGTGACTTTGAGGGGTAGTTTCAGTTGTGTTGACATAAATTCACGGACCAGCTATTCTGGATTTTCATTATTTTTTTCAACGCTTCCAGAAAAAACAAGGTTATTTCTCATGCTGCGTGACTGCAAATTGAGAACTGTTTCCTTCATTTTTCGGTTTTCCCCCTCAACAACGCCAAGCCGCATGGTTAGTGTGTTTACTGACTTTTTTAGGCTGTTAAGATAAGATAAGATAAGATAAGATAAGCCTTTATTAGTCCCACAACGGGGAAATTCCAGGATTGCAACAGCACAGGGATAGCAACACTCAGAGCAACAATCAGAAGGCAAGAAAAAACAAGCAAGCAAGAGCAGCTAATATACATATGTACATATTACTATAAAATATATATATACACACACACACACACAGACACACAGTGCAGAGCATTATTATGTTATTTTCCTCTATGAGAGAGACGAGCTGTGTTTGACTGAACTCTAAACTCTCCCGCAAGCTCTGGAACTCCTTATGAAGCAGCTCAACTATCGCCAGTCTACCATTCATGCTGGTAAGTTTATTCTCAATAGAGAAAAGGATGTCACTAAACTCGGTGCCCTGCTGTGATTTCTCGGGCACTATTTTTGGCAAATCTGCGGGTCTCGGTCATTTAGACTGAGAAGCAGGGACGGGACACACACTCGCCTGCTCCATGACACAGCAATGGTAATAAAACTCGTCGATATAGTTCTGTAGTTCCTCCAGCTCCGTACAAAAAAGAAAGATAAACACAGACAATCAGTGAATGAATTAATTACAAAAAGAAAAAAAAAACTACCTGTGGAAAAGTTTGTCTTAAACTCGGTCGACGGCAGTCGTCATTTGGGATTATTGCACAATAGTCTCGAAACGTCTCTCGATCACAGCATCGGCCCCCTCTCAAATTCTCATTAAATCTTGTTACAACATTGTCCTCTTACCTGGCAAAAACGTACTTTCTCACTGTGCATCAGGGAACTACAGTTACTGAAGTGGTCCTCTGGTCCACGGCATTCGCTTCAAACTCCCACTGCTTTGGTTAGCGGTGACTGTCCTGGCTGTCTTTGCTGTTGGCGCACACCTTGCGCCGATGTTAAATTATCTGCTGACTCAAGCTGGAACGCTAGCTCAATTGTGTTAGCTAGCGTCATGTCGTTTGGCACCATTAGCATCTTCGCCTGCAGCCACAGGTTGTTCGTGTGCTCGACCAAATGGTTCCCACACCATTTTGTCTTCTAAAAGTCCAAATCTGCACATGCTAGCCAGATATCTTAGGTCTGCAACGAATTGCAGGGTGGACCCACCAATCCCCTGTCACTGTTGGTGGAATCTGATATGCCGTGCCAACATGTTATCCAATGTAGCAAAGTAGCTAGTCAGCAGTTCCACACTGTCACGGAACAAGTCTGCTTGTCCGACCGTACGAAAAATTCTCTGAACTTCTGTGTCCAGGTTATGGACCAGTAGTGCCCGTTTCCATTCTTTGTCCGATTTTCCCAAATCCAACGCTGCTATATACATTTCAAAAGTGTCAAGCCAATGTGGCCATGGGACAGGCAGCTCTCCAGGATTTTCTAGAAATGGCTGTAGTGGCCTCACACACGCCTCCATGGTTTACTTCTCGTCGCCAAATGTTATGTCCACAAATCTGGGAATGACCACGGATGAATGAGCTGTGCTGGAACTGAACTTTATGACAATAAACTTGTTAACATACAGTGCATGTAATGAGGGCTCGGCTACTGTGTGTGCCTATCGAGAGAGGGCCGGCAAAGAGACCATAAGATGGTGGACCCCTCCCTTATATAGGTCGGCATGATGACGGTACCAGCGGGCTACGTCATCACGACCCTCTCTGTTATAAACCACTTTATAGCAGTCTGATAGAGACTCTGGGGTTTTATTATGTGAATAACTTTGTTTTAACAAAATCTACAGGTCTCCCAGTTCACAACTTTTTAAAAATGCCAGTGAGTTATGGTGTTGCAATTTCGGGGGATGTTTCTATGGATCTGTGCGCTCTTTTTGTCAATAATGTCATTGATGTTTTCCTCCTATATTGTGTATCCTGAACTGGGAGAGAGAAATAGAGAGAAGAAGGAACTGAATTACTGTTTTAGACACAGCAAAAAGAAATACTGTATATATAGAAATATGGATAGAGAAAAAAAATGAAGCAAATTGGCAATGTGGAAGATTTTTCTTGAAGAGCGAGGGGGTGCTGTTGGATGGAGAGGAAAACTTGGCCACACGCCCTCGGTTCTTGCTAGTGTCTCCTGGCACCAACGATTGCTATCATGTCAGGCACACATGAATTAAGACAAGCTTTTTTTGGCGTCAAATCCTGGTGCCTTTAGCAGAATGACAACCGCAAATCTTAGTAAATCACCTTGCCCCAGTCATTTAAATACTCCCCTCCCTTGAATTTGCACTTTGACATGACAACTCCCACAAATACATACGCACAGAGGCCAGGCACAAAATTAAGGTACAAAATTAATTAAGTTCACGCCTTTCCACCGCTAATTTTGCCCTGCGCTCTTTAGTAAATCTCAACAGTAGATTATTAACTCTAAAACAAGGTTTTGCAATGGTGCAGCATGTTAGTAAATCAGCCACTAAAACTGAGAATACAGCTGCACCATTTCAAAAATGCTGCACTCCTATGGAGGTAGCTGGATGATGGTGGTAAGCTATCCAATCCATCTCCAGGCTCATTTCAGTCTGTGAGGGGCTCATTTTAAAACATTTTTTAAACTCCTCTCGTCTCACTTCTCTCATCTCTTCTCTCTCTGGATGTATTTTCCACTACTTTCTTTCTCATTGTGTTATCTTCCCCACCATTACAAAATGTGTTACTACTGTATATGTACAGAAAAGGCTGCTTTTCCATGTATGTTGCACATTTTCAACAGGTAGGTAAACTTAAAACATACATTTTTGCAAGACTCAGATGACAGTCAGTGGAGAAAAAAAGAAAAAGACTGGGAGCAATTGGTTGATTATTTCCACAGAAGGAAAAAAAGTGAGCTTAAAGGTTGTTGGGAAAACATACAGATAAAAGACAAAAGTTTTGGTGCAACAGAAATGTCTGATTAACCCCAGTTCAGATGTCAACGCTGCTTTTAGATAATCATTTTGTTGGATAAAAGAAATAAGTAATCTTAGACCAGAGTGGTGGCCTAGTGGTAGATCATCCTCTCAACAGCCAAGAGGATGTGGGGTTCACGCCCCAGCCAGGTCATACCAAAGATCATATAAAAATGGTACTTTCTGCCTTCTAGCGTAGTGCTCAGCATAACAGAATGGGGAAAGAAAACATAGAAAGCTACCAGAGGACTGATCCAGCACTGAAGTTTTCATTATGCCGTGGGCGGCAGTGACTCAGGAGGTAGAGCAGGTAGTCCAATAACCACATGGTTGGTGGTTCGAATCTCGCTCTCCCCGGGTATCCTGCCGTTGTGTCCCTGGGCAAGACACTTCACCCCAATTGCTCCTGGTGGGTCTGGAAGCACCATATTAGGTAGCATGCTGCCATCAGTGTGTGTGAATGGGTGGATAGTGGGAGCTGTAAAGCACTTTGGTCATCAAGAGATGAGAATAAAAGCGTTATATAAGTGAATGCCATTTACTGCCATAATCTGGGCTTGATCATAGGAACAAGCCCACGCTTTATGTTCATATTATTGTGTTTCTGTGATTTCTTATGATTATTATTTGCATTTATTGCCCTCTGTGTTCCCCTGTGTCCTCTGTCATTGTCTGCTGTGTCATCCCGTTTGGTCCTGGGTCTGTGTCTATATCTTTTTATCAATTGTCCCTGCTCCTCATGTTTTCTGTACCCATAGCCGCTCTCCTTTATGTGTGCTCCACTCAACCCTTAATTGTTCCCCAGCTGTCTTAGGTGTCATGAAGGGGTTAATACCAGGGAGCAGCGTGATGACGCAGCCAGTCAGTGATGTCATCATGCCAGCCCACATATGGGGAGAGTCAGCCATCTTATGCCCTCTTTGCCGGCTCTCTCGACATACAGCAATAGGAGCTCAGTGATCAGCTGACCTGTACTGTATGTTATATTACTTTGTCTAATAAAGTTCGTGTTCACAACAGCATCACACTCTGGGAGTCTCTCCGAGTTTTTAGACATAACATTTGGCGACGAGAGTTAAACCATGGAGGCGTGCATAAGGCCACCACAACCGTTTCTGGAAGACCCCGGTGAGCTACATGTTCCATGGCCCCGTTGGTTCAAGTGGTTCACCAGTTACACAGAGGCTGTAAACTTGGAGAAATTCAGAGACCTGTGGATGTGAGCAGTTCTATACGGTCACCTGGGTAACAAGGGGCGGTGGATAGTTGACAGTTTAAAAAAGGGGGCTATGTATGACAACTGCGTAGCGTCGCTGACTGAACATTTTGCTGTTCCATGGACGGTTGCCCCAGATGCTAAGCCCACCAACACCACACCCTCTCGGGATGCCACCGAGTTAGACATCACAAGACATCAGGGCACCACAGAACAACAACCCAGTGAAAAACATGCAGGTGAGTCAACTCAACGTTGTGCTACGAAGCTCAGCGTCTAAGCGAGCACGTGCGCCACCGGGCCCTTAGAAGATGAGCTAATAGGTGACTAGCTAACTGAAGAGCACAGCACAGAGAGTAGACACAGCACAAAAGGAGAATACAATGTGGAGAGTAACCGCAACACAGGGGGTGAACACGACGCAGAAAACGACCACAACACAGAGCAAGAGCAGTGACCGGACTTGTCTCTGTTCCTCGCCCAGTGTGAGCTTAAGAGAGCCGCTGTGGAGGACAGGGAGCCCGCGTCTATCAGGAATGGCGATGACAAGAGTACAGCTGTCCTGTGTGCGCAGGAGGAACACTGTCTGAAGGGGGGACAGTGGCTGGACTCGTCTCAGATCCTCGCCCAGCATGAGCCCGTGGGAGCCGCTGCAGAGCTGCAGGAGAAGGAGCCCATGCACACAGAGTATCCCGAGACACACCACCCCAATACGGATGTTAAATATGACAACAGCGACACATCACCCTGACCTAAACCAGCACCAGATGGAAGTGAGAAAGATCTGCTTCAGAATCCTCACTCAGCACCAGTCTACCGGAGCCACAGCTGAGCCAACGGATGAAGAGTCCGTGACCGTAAATGACACAGGAGAGACGCTGGACGTCTTCAGTATCCGCGACCAGCATTGGCCCCCAGGGACTGCAACTGTAGCATTGGGTGAAGATTCCATGACCCAACAGGATGTAGCAGAACCACCACAGCCTGGTGGACGCCCCGCAGCAAATGTGAGTATCACACCATTACAACCACAATGCCGTATGCAGGGATACAGAGCGTCACTCATGGTGATGAACTGGATTTGGGTCCGCGGAATCAAGCGACTGGGCTCACAGTCAGCCTTTACATCATCACCACCGCCGACACGTATGAAGATAGCTGCACAGCTGAGAATAGGATCGAGACGGCCAGCCAGCCATCTGCAGGAGGTGAGAACGGCTGCTGCGCATCGGGATGCGGCATTGGAGCCGATCCAGCTGGTGTGGGATCCAGGCTGGGACAGTGTTGACGGATGTGCCATGGCCTGCTGAAATTGGCGCTGCCAGGGGCGCAGCCACCATGAGCCTGCTACAAGGCCCCTCCAGCACAACTGCCTTTCCCATGGAAATCTGTGAAAAAGGAAAGAGAGTGTTTAGTTAGGAGTGCAGCTGCCTGGATGAGTGGCAGAATAATCCACTCAGCTGCGTTGGGTTGAGCGGCGGTACACCCGCTAACCCTAGTTAGAATTGTTAATTATGATTGTTGTTTATGCCAAACTGGGAAGGGTTATGATTATTGAAATGTTCTATATTTCTTCCAAGGGGGGAGTGAATGTAGTGAAGGGCTTAATACCAGGGAGCAGGGTGATAATGCAGCTGGTTGGTGACATCATCACGCCAGCCCATTTATGGGAGAGCCGGCCATCGTTTGCGCTCTTTGCCGGCTCTCTCGACATAGCCGACCTGTGCTGTATGTTATATTACTTTGTGTAATAAAGATCGTGTTCACAACAGCACCACACTCTGGGAGTCTCTCCGGGTTTCCAGACATAACATTATGTTTAGTCAATTACAGTGGTGTGAAAAAGTGTTTGCCCCTTTCCTGATTTCTCTTTTCTTTGTATGTTTGTCATAATTAAATTTTCAGATCATCAAACAAATTTAAATATAAGACAAAGATAACACAAGTAAACACAAAATGCAGTTTTTAAATGAAGGTGTTTATTATTAAGAGAAAAAAATCCAAACCTACATGGCCCTGTGTGAAAAAGCGATTGCCCTCTAAACCTAATAACTGGTTGGGCCACCCTTACCAGCAACTACTACAATAAAGCTTTTGCAATAACTGGCAATGAGTCTTTTACAGCTCTGTGGAGGAATTTTATTTTGTAAATCAAAAATATTTAGCAAATAGAAATCATGTTGGTAATCCTAACTGATGTAAAACAGGAAAAGTTTACTCTGATTTAATAGTGTCAACACCTACCTTGTGAACATGGTAACTAGAGAAAGAAGTGACGTGGGCTTTTCAAACTGATACCATGGTTGTATCTATGAAAAAGTAAGACGAGTTCAAATTTTAGTGACCGCTGACCTTCAGGTCAATTTTCCCAATATCTAGTGAACCCACTAATTACACAAAGAAGTTATATAGCTTTTGGAAAAACACTCTGTGGACTGACAAGACAAAAGTTGAACTTTTTGGAAGGTGTGTGTCCCATTACATCCGGAGTAAAGGTAACACAGCATTTCAGAAAAGGAACATCATACCAGCAGTAAAATATGGTGGTGGTAGTGTGATGGTCTGGGGCTGTTTTGTTGCTTCAGGACCTGGAAGACTTGCTGTGGTAAATGGAACCATGAATTCTGCTGTCTACCAAAAAATCCTGAAGGAGAATGTTAGTCCATCTGTTCGTGACCTCATGCTGAAGCATCCTTGGGTTCTGCAGCAGGACAATGATCTAAAACACACCAGCAAGTCCACCTCTGAATAGCTTAAGAAAAACAAAATGAAGACTTTGGAGTGGCCTAATCAAAGTCCTGACCTGAATCCGATGGAGACGCTGTGGTATGACCTTAAAAAGGCAGTTCATGCTCGAAGACCCTGCAATGCGGCTGAATTACAACAATTCGGCAAAGATGAGTGGGCCAAAATTCCTCCACAGCGTTGTAAAAGAGTCATTGCCAGTTATTGCAAACGCTTGATTGCAGTTGTTGCTGCTAAGGGTGGCCCAACCAGTTATTAGGTTTAGGGGGCAATCACTTTTTCACACAGGGCCATGTATTTGTATTTTTTTCCCCTTAATAATAAACACCTTCATTTAAAAACTGCATTTTGTGTTTACGTGTGTTATCTTTGTCTAATATTTAAATTTATTTGATGATCTTTAATATTGAAGTGTGACAAACATACAAAAAAAAAAGAGAAATCAGGAAGGGGCAAACACTTTCTCACACCACTGTATCTGTTTACCTACTGTCCCCGCACCTCATGTTTTCCATACCCATACTCACACGTGATCTGCATTGTTATTTATGCAAATCCCTCTGCGAACGCTTGGGCAGCGCATGACGCCATCCACTCAGTCACCAGCAGGCTTCTAACACAACATCCAGATGCTCTCCTCCTCATCTTGGGTGATTTTAACCATACTTCACTGTCCTCCATTCTGCCAACGTTCACCCAGTATGTCACGTGCCGCACCAGAGACAAATAAAACACTCGACTTATTTTATGCAAAACCTAAGGAGGCGTACACCTCATTGCCACTCCCCCTGCTCGGGAAATTGGACCACATCTTGGTTCACCTCCTGCCTGTGTACAAACCCCTGGTACATAAACAACCTCCGGTTACCTGCACAGTGAAAGTATGGTCTGAGGAGGTGATGGACGCTCTAAAGGACTGTTTTGAATCCATTGTATGGGAGCAGTTCTGCGATCCACATGGTGGGGATATCAGCAGCCTCACACACACCGTCACAGACTACATCAACTTCTGTGTGGACAACACCGTACTCATCAAGACCATACGGTGTTGCTCAAACAACAAACCCTGGATCAACCCTAAGATAAAGTCTCTACTGAAAGAAAAGAAAAAGATCTTCAGGTCGGCAAATAGGAAGGAGCTGAAGTCTGTACAGAGGCAGCTAAGGAGGAAGATTAGAGAGGGTAAGGGCAGCTACACGAAGAAGATGGAGGACAAGCTGCAACACAGTGACATCAGTGGGGTCTGGGGAAGCCTCAAAACCATCTCTGGGCTCCAGAATACCTTCTTTCAGGCCATGGGGGGCAGGGAGTGGGTGAACAACCTGAACCTGTTTTTAACAGGTTTGACCAACCGCCCTCCCCTCCGCCTGCACACCAACCACTGCTGCCTCTACCGTCATCTAGCCCTGCTGTCCACGCCACCCCCTCACCAACACCCCCACTCCCAGCACACAGCTCCCCTGCCCCAACCTGACCCTCACTAAGACCCAGGTGAGGGCGGAGGTGAGGAAGATCAAGGGAAGGAAGGCCTCGCGTCTGGACTGCATCAGCTCGAAGCTCCTCAAGTCCAGCGCAGACCAGCTGTGTGGGATCATGGAGCACATCTTCAACCTGAGCCTGAAGCTGAGGAGGGTACCACAGCTGTGGAAAACATCCTGTGTGGCACTCGTACCAAAGACCTCCCACCCCAAAGACCTGAACAGCTACAGATTAGTGGCCCTCACATCACACCTGATGAAGACCCTGGAGAGGCTGCTCCTTGCCCACCTCCGCCCCCTGGTGGGACCAGCGATGGACCCACTCCAGTTCACCTACCAGCATGGCATCGGGATGGGGGATGCAGTGATCTTCCTCCTCCACCATTCCCCGTCCCACCTGGAGAAGCCTGGGAGCACGGTGAGGATCATGTTCTTTGATTTCTCCAGTGCTTTCAACACCATACAACCGGTGATCCTGAAGGACAAGCTACTGTGCGCTGAGGTGGACCAGCACCTGTCATCATGGATCCTGGACTACCTCACAAACCGACCACAGTTTGTGAGAACCCAGGATTGTATGTCCGACACTATCATCTGCAGTACGGGGGCCCCCCAGGGAACAGTTCTGGCTCCCTTCCTGTTCACCCTTTATACTATGGACTTTTCACACAACACACCACACTGCCATCTATAGAAGTTCTCTGACGACTCTGCGATCGTCGGCCTCATCTCTGATGGAGATGATGCGGAGTACAGAGGACTTATCCAGGACTTCGTGGACTGGTGCCATCGGAACTGCCTCTAGATCAATGCGAGGAAAACTATGGATCTGGTGGTCGACTGCCACAGGCAAGGACAACCCCCCACAATACCAGTAAACATCCAGGGAACAGACATTGAGATGGTGACATCCTACAAGTACCTGGGTGTCCATTTGAACAATAAACTGGACTGGTCACACAATACCAACGCACTCTACAAGAAGGGACAGTGCAGGCTGTTCCTCCCAAGGAGGCTCTGGTCTTTTGGTGTACAAGGGGGCACTCCTGAAGACCTATGATTCGGTGGTGGCATCAGCCATCACATTTGGAGTGTAGCATTTCTTAACTGTGCACATGATAATAAAGCTTAGAGACAGTGAAAGTAGATGAGTTTAAATACCTGGGGTCTACCATCTGAAGCAGTGGAAAATGCACAAAAGAGGTGAAGAGGAGAGTTCAGGCAGAGTGGAGTGGGTGGAGTCAAGTGTCAGAGGTGATTTGTGACAGAAAGATAGCAGCAAGAGTGAAAGGGAAGATTTATGAGACGGTAGTGAGACCTGCTATGACGTATGATTTGGAGATGGTGGTGCTGACAAAAAGACAGGAGATGGAGCTGGAGGTGGCAGAGTTGAAGATGCTAAGATTTTCACTGGGAGTGACTAGGAGGGACAAGATTAGAAATGAGTATATCAGAGGGACAGCTCAGGTTGAGCGGTTTGGGAACAAAGTAAGAGAGGCAAGGCTGAGATGGTTTGGACATGTGCAGAGGAGGGATAGTGGAGATATTGGACAAAGGATGTTGAAGATGGAGCTGCCAGGCAGGAGGAAAAGAGGAAGACCACAGAGATTTGTGGATGCAGTGAAGGAGGACATGGAGAGGGTTGGTGTTACAGAGGAAGATGAAGGGACAGGGTGAGATGGAGGCAGATGATCCACTGTGGAGACCCCTGAAGGGAGCAGCCAAAAGAAGAAGAAGAAGAGGAAGAAGAAGAAGAATTCATTAATGACATGGTGACAACATTTGTAAAAGCTTAACATCACTGTTCAACATCTTGATTTTTTTTTCTTAATATGAGTGCATGTCCCACCAAATGCATTTTTGGTTGCTGGACCACCCCAAACTGTGCACACCGCTTGTGCACTGCACTCTGGAGAAAAAGTCTGTGCCGTGTATTGTGTAGTGAGTGTGGTGAGTGTGTGTGGCCTGTGGGCCTTGCCATACTCACCCCTGGCGTGAAGCCAGGCAGGCACGGCCACTATGTATATAGTTCTGTGTTCCTGAATAATGGTTCAGTTCGCTGAGTTTGCTGCATGGCAAAAGTCCGACTCTGTCTCTGATTTACCAACATAACATTTTGGTGATGAGAGAAAACCATGGAGGCGTGTGGGCTCCTTTCACCACTACCGTCGTTTCTGGAGTGTCCCGGAGAGCCAGCAATCCTGTGGCTGGATTGGATAGCGATGCTTGGGGGATACATCGCTGGGCTGGGCCTGGGTAGACTGGACAGGGACTGAGGACAGACACTTCTGGCCCGTCGTCTCAGCGTGGAGGATCGGAGAATTCTCTGCATGTTGGGAAAGATGGAGCTTTGTGCGGATGCTATTGGGCGGCTGGCTGAAGATTTTGCCAAATGTCCAAGGGACAGGAAGCTGGGGCAATGGGTAGTGAGACTGTTGGCGCCAAGAGGAGCTAAGCTAATTAGCTCGGAGGAGCTAAAGGTTCAGTCTGTGGCAACGGGAAAGTTAGCCACAACTCTAGGTGCGCACCAAAATCAAGCTAAAAGCTACCAGCTGGGTATCCAGGGGGTATTTGAGTCCCTGGTTACCGGAGGCGGCGAGCCAGCCGAAGAGCTCAGCATGGTGTGTGACCATAGCGCTGGTGATGTTGACGGCGTGGTGAGCAACGACAGCGGAGAGGGACAGCAGTGACTGGACTCAACTGAGTCTTCCCCGCAGGTGGAGCCCGAGCAGCAGGAGAGCGGGAGCAAGCAGGCTGAAGACCCCGGGAAGCAGCAGTGACAGCTGGGCGCAGAGGCAGTGCAGCGGAGCGCTTTGCATGGAGGTGCTGGGCGCAGCGCCGAGGTGCCTGGGTCGAAGAGTGATGCTGAAGAGAATAATGCTGTGAGTCCCGGGAGAGAGCAGTGACAGTCGGGCAGAGTGGCAGCACAGCAGAGCGCCTCAGATGACAGAGAGGAGGTGCCGAGGGCCACGGAGGTCGGGTAGGACCTCAGTGTCGGAGCTCAAAGTGCCTTGGACGAGGGTGCTGGCCGTTACGGTGAGGTGCCAGAGTCGATGAGCGAGCGTTAGTTTTCCCCGGAGTTCAGCCACAGGGGGCTGGAGTGTTTGGAGCTACAACGGCAGCAGCTGCAGCAGTTCTGAAGACGGTCAGGAGTGGACTGACAGGCACAGAGGGACTGTGCACCAGGCAGCAGCACTGCGGGTCCAGACGAGAGAAGCAGTCGAGGGTGAGGAGAAGAGACATTCTCACCGGGGAGGTCAGCGTTGATCCCGGGGGCAGGTGGCTTCCAGGGGTACGCATGCTGTGGGGCTGTCCTGGGCTTCCGGGCTGGTTTTACCCTTGGCTGCCCAGGGACATTGGTCTAACATAAATGACATTACTGTAAATATGTTCATATGGTGTTCATGTGAATGGATGTTATGAAATGGAATTGTTTTACGCATTTTTGAGACTTGGTCCTAGTTGCTTTGTGTGAATGTGTTAGGCCATTCTAGTTCACTGTTCCCCGTTATTTCCCTTCGTGCATGACTCAGGTCCTAAATTGGGGTGGGTCTGAATTGTGTGTATGTGTTTTACACTTTTGTAAGGGGGAGGGGAATATTGTGTAGTGAGTGTGGTGAGTGTGTGTAGCCCATGGTTGTTGCTGTACCCGCCCCTGGCGTGATGTCAGGTGGGCACGTGGATAAAGGTTCAATTCGCTGAGTTCGCTGCACGGCATAAGTCCAACTCTGTCTCTGATTTACTGACATAACACCATGTATCCTAGCAAGAGCCTGTCACTCACATCTCAGCATTTGTGCTTTTTCCGTTGAGACTTTTTAATGGCAGTATCAACAGTCTCTAAATAACAATGGACAGGAAATGCATTCTTACATTGGCAGCAGCTCTGGGTGCAAAATAAAATATGATGACATGGAAGAGAAAACAAGTCTGGGTACATGACATCAACCTGTCAAAGAAACAGCTGGGAGAGTACCATCGACTTGATGGTGCCTGTTTTGAGGAGTATTCTAGATTGACCAGGAGTCAGTTTGAACTGGCTTTGGAAAAGATCGGCCCTTCAATTTCTCCGATGCAGACTAATTACAGAGAGGTCAAAGTTTTGTTTATTTTTTACATCTATTTTCATAAAACTCATGATGAGATATGCTCAACACATGGATCTCTACTCATAAATTACCCTTGGTATATGATCACATTTCACATAAAAGGTATTTCCCTGGTATGTACCCTGCCTCTCACCCAAAGATGCTGGGATAGGCTCCAGCCCCCCCGTGACCCGAAAAGGATTAAGCAGAAGAAGATGAAAAATGAATGAATGAATGGTATTTCCATTTTTTTGCAGTCATCAACTGTACAAATTCACAGGGTATCGGTTAACTGCCTTATCTACCTTAACAAACTTGTGAGAAATATGACTGTGACAAAGGCACCAACAGTCTTCTGACATGCTAACAAATGTGGACGCACAGCCTACAGCAGTATCCTCGTGTAATTTAGCGTTATCTGTTTTCATTGCAGTCTTCTCCTCTAGAACCAAAATGTCTTGATTGGGTTGCCTTTCCTCACACTGCGATTCACTTGGGGATGTGATGAATTTGAAGACACATGTAGAAAACAACACGGATTTGCACGTACTCATGCCGCAAAGATGTGGTCATATTATTCCATTAATTTAGCCCGTTAGTTTTTCTCAACAGAGGAAAATCTGAGCTCTTCCACTGAGCCATCATGAGCATTTTAACCTAGAAGTTCTTTAGCTAATAACAATGTGAAGCAGCAGTCAATTCTCCCCAAGTAAACTTAGCTTTTTTAATCCAAATTTTATTTGAAATGGTCCAACAGAATTTAGCGTAATTTTAAACCTGGATTAGCTGATTTTAAACCTAGCTTTAAAGTTTTGTGATTGGCTGTGAATCATTTACAGAAGAAGTCTGAAAGACGAGTGGCTGTGTTCCAATACACGCCATTGCATTTTGTGGTAAAACATTTTGACACACATTGTGAAGACTAATTAGCATGGGAGAGTAAAGGAGATTTTTGGAGATTTCTGAACGTGTACCATGGACACAACCTCAGTGTGGTGCTCCTTGCTCCCCTCTGTTCCCATGTCTCAGCTTCTAATTCTTACAAAACTGTCTGAGTTTCTCTCGTAGACGAGCCTTGCCATCCTTTAACCTATGGAGTGTATGAAAGAAGGGAGATTGTGCTGGATCATGACGGACCCACCGCAGCACAGAGACCTCCCTGCCGATGAGTAAACACCAGTACAAATGACAGACCGAGCTGCACAATCACTGGTTGAATGGAAGCTAATTAACTGGAGCCTAATGGCAGTTTCCTAACACCTGTGTTAGCGTGCTGGCTCTGCGGGGAGCCGGGGCTGGCAGACAAGCGCTAATCTCTCATAAGCCCAGAGTACTCCTCCCAGACAGAGTCATTAACATGGTGTCCAGCAGCCAGCTGTTGCTGTTCTAAACCCAAAACAGAAACTGTTGAGCTGATGTGCTGCTGAAAGAACCTGGCAGGGAGCAGCATGCAGCTCTGTTCACCATGAGCACGAGGCCCTGAGTCTGCAGCAAAAAAGAAACAATATATGAAGGAAGCTGCAAATTCATTAAAGTCTCAGATGTACTGGAAACTGGCACATTTATGAGAATAACTTATAAAGAAAACTTTTAATTAGGAGAGCAGCAAACTTACAAAAAAAATTAACAGGGAATTTAAGTCAGTCATAAATTTATGAGAAAGACTGCAAATGCTGATTAGAAGAGTTGCAATGTAACAGAAAAAGCAGTAAATTTACGAGAGAAAAGCTGCATAGCTGAGCAGAAAAATGAACCTAGACCTAAGCTACCCTGTACTTTTAAACTATATTTTATTTCTGTTTTAAGGCTCAAATACAGTTGCAATCAAAACTATTCAACCTTCACTTAATTTTAGGTTAACTGGTAAAATTTACAATTTTCAGGTGTTTGCAATAAACAAATTACACAACAACAGTTTAAATAGTTAAAACTAATATTACAAGGATTTTATCCAACTTCAACGCTAAATCCTCCTTGCACTGATTACTGCAGTCTCAAAATTATTCAACCCCATGAATACAATTCATCATAAGAGCACACATTTGCAAATTAAGTGCGGTCTCAAGCAGACCTGATGCAACCAATCAAGGGCATCATTAGTTGTGTTAGAAAAATACCCAATTCTTTGAAAGATCCAAGAACAAGACGGAGATTTCTTCAATTTAAAGATGTAACATTTATTTGGAGGTCACATGTGAAGCAAGCAGCGCTGGGTGTAGCGTGACGCAGCTCCCTCTGGAGCGTCGCCACACTGACCCCAACTTCCAGGTACGGCTTACATTAATCTTCTCGGGTTGGTGGGTTGGACCAACCCCGCACAATAGGATGGGCTTGTAGGTGACTGTCTGATTGGCCAATTTAACTCTGACGAGAACAGGCCATCCGCTGATCGCGCCGCTGTTTCTAGAATGTGCAATCAACAGTGTAACTGAGTGTTGGGTTTTTGGGGTCGTGTAACTAAGTATTAGACCTGACTGATGATAGGAGAGAGGGAGTAGGAAGAGGGCTCTATAGCTCTGCCTAATTCCAGTTTAACACAACATATTTGTTCATAAGAATGCAAACAGAATATGTATGGAATATGTGTAGAGCATAAAGGGAGATTACCTACAGAATTATTATTTTGGTACTCTAACTTTCCATTAACCCTTTCAGTTGCATTCAGTGTGCTTGAAACAGAACACCTCAAATACCTGGACTGTTGACAGTGACATTTTATTGGATGTTAGAAATATGACTAAGTAAAGAGAATTGTCCAATGGGATATAAAAAGATAGCAAAGGCACTGGATGTTCCTAGAGATACAGTTTGTCATGATCCCTCGTGTGCCTTTACACAGCGCACAGAGGGAGGAATAAAAACCCACATGCAGGAGCTAATCGTGCATACTTTAATGACAGTTGTGAATGAACAGTCCAGGTAAACAGATGGATATACGGGATGATAAACAAAGGTTGTAAGGCTGGAGAAAAGTGCTGGAGACAAAGGGATGTCCTCCAGGATGCACTACTGAACAAGTGAGGAGACTAGGGAAAATGTTTCATGGCAGGCGGGACTGCGACGGAGGAACGGAAACAATCAGTACTCACGTTGATTGGTGCAGTCCGAGTAAGTCCCAATGATCATCCAGACGCACATAAATACCCAGATACTAATAAGCATGCCACCCAGAGTGAAGCAGTACCGTAGGGATCAGGTTCAGGTTCAGGTTCAGGTTACTTTATTTGTACCCGTAGGTAGATTTGTTTTGCAGTTGGTGACATCCATATTTACAAGCCACTAATTACATTCAACATAGACACAAACACAGGCACACATCTTACAAAATAGGTAAATATAAAATATGTACAATATAATTTTTATAGCTTATTCAACTCTTTGACAGCAGCAGGGACAAAGCTGTTTTTGTAGCGCTGGGTTCTACTTTTTGGGACAGCAAACCTCCGTCTGGAGGGAAGAAGCTGAAAGTTGCAGTGCAAAGGGTGGGAGTCATCATTTAAAATCGAGTTGGCCATCCTCTGTACTTGTCTGGTGTACAGGGATGTCAGGCTCAGCTGTGACTCACCAAGCAAACGACTGGACCATCTGACTACCTGATCCAAGGATTTCCTCTGTTTCAGTTTTATCTGACCAAACCATGACATTAAAGAAAAGGATAAAACAGATTCAATAAAAGCCCGATAAAACATAGTCATTATGGTTCGGCCAATTTGGAAGCGTGCAAGTTTCCTCAAACAATGCAAATTTTGCTGACCCTTTTTGCACACCCTTTCACAGTTCACCTCAAAGTTCAATCCACTATCAATAATCGTCCCAAGATATTTGTACGATTGTACACATTCGGTGGTCTGGCCTTTTAGTATGGTGACTTTGTGCCTGGGAGTTTTCCTCCTAAAGTCAATAATCATATCTTTCATTTTTGTTGTATTCAGCTGCAGGTAGGAATCCTCACACCAGTGAACAAAGTTATCAACTACTGGGCCGTGGCCACTCTCACCATCCTGGAGGAGACTGACAATGACTGAGTCATCAGCATACTTTATAATGTGTCTGTTGTCATGTCTGCTCCGACACATGTTTGTGTACAGGATGAAGAGTAGTGGTGACAACACACACCCTTGAGGAGAGCCAGTAGAAGAGCACTTTAGGTCAGACAATGTGCCATTGACACTTACTCTCTGCGTCCTGTTGGTTAAGAAATCCAGAATCCAACCCACCAGATTATTGCTTAAATCAAATTGTTGCAGGAGCCTTTCAACTAAAATATGAGGTTGGATTGTATTAAAGGCAGAAGAAAAGTCCACAAATAAAAGCCTGGCGTGTGTCCCATTAAAATCCAGATGTTTGAAAGGCATGTCAAACAGAGTGACAGTGGCATCCTCCACTCCTCTGTGAGGCCTATAGGCAAACTGCAGAGGATCCAATGCATGTTCAGTCTGCCTTAGGACCTCACATCTGACCAGTTTTTCAAAAATTTTCATTAAAATTGAAGTCAAAGCAACTGGTCTAAAGTCATTTACCGTTTTAGGACAGCTGGATTTTGGAACGGGAACAACCACGGCATCTTTCCAGATCTTAGGCACATGTTGTGTCTGTAAGGACTTATTGAAAATGTAATGAAATATAGGACTCAGTTCATGTGCACAGGACTTTACCAGGCGCCCACATATATTATCAGGGCCCTGACTTTTGTTCACTTTTACAGCGCGGAACTCCCTTTTAACATCCTGCACCTCAATATTAAAGTGCTGATTGTCTTTGAGTTTCTGTTTCAAATCTTGGATTTCTGTGCTAAAATCAAAGGAGTCAAAACGACCATAAAAACAATTAAGAGCATTAGCCAGCTCTGTGTCTGAACTAAAACCATCTAAAAACACACGATTACTGCACTCTGTGCTCTGAAGGCCTGCAATAGTTTTCATACTGGCCCAGGCCGAACCAAGTTTATTTGCTGCCATCTTGCTTTCCAACTCTGATTTATAATTCTGTTTTGCTCTTAAAATTTCGGCCTTCAGCTCCTTAGTGGCAACCTGTAGCTCAGAAACAGACCCCTGTTTAAAGGCAAGTGCTTTCCTCTGTAAGCAGGATTTAACTGATTTAGTAACCCATGGTTTGTTGTTGGGGTATATTTTGACACGTTTACGTGGAACAATCTTATTTTGACAGTAAGCCATGTATGAGCATGTGAGCTCAGCCAGAGAGTCCAAGTCATCCCCGCAGGCCATTATGAACATCTTCCAATCTGTACAGTCAAAGCATTCCTGGAGGCTGTGCTCTGAATCTTCTGTCCACACATCAATGTCTCTCATCTCCACCTTGCCTCTTCTGAGAGCAGTTTTATATGTGGGCAGCAAATGAACACAGTTGTGATCTGAGGATCCTAAAGGAGGAAGGGGGAGTGATTTATAGGCCCTCTCTATGGATCCATAGCACAGGTCCAATGTCTTTTTTCGCCTGGTTGGGCAGGAGACATACTGATGAAAGTTTTTAAGTGTCTTCTTTAAAGAAACATGGTTAAAATCCCCAAGAATGAAGTTTGGCGCCTCTGGAGAAATTGACTGCAGCCGCTGCACCACATCAGAGATGGTGCTGGAGGCGGAGTCAGCGTCTGCCCTCGGATGAATATACACAACTGTGATGAAAAGTTGGGGAAACTCTCGAGGCAAATAAAAGGGGCGTAGTGACACAGACAGCAACTCCACATCGGGTGTACAGATGCGCTCTCTGACCGTGACAGATGTGCAGTACTGCTTATTAATATATAAACATACACCGCCCCCCTGACGCTTCCCAGTTACCTCTTCCTGCCGATCCGAGCGCAGCGGGGCTCCAAAGCCGTCAATCCACAGGTCTGCATCTCGATCATGCGCAGTAAGCCAAGATTCAGTGAAAGCCATGACGCAGCAGTTTTTAAAATCCTTCTGGTAACGTACATTGCCTTGAATTTCCTCCACCTTGTTTCTCACAGACTGTGCATTCCCAAAAATGATCGAAGGAAGAGGAATGTTACCAAACTGACATCTCCTAAGGCGCAATTTCACACCTCCACGTCTTCCACGCTTCCTCCTGCCGCTTCTCTTTTCACCGCTGTGTCCGTCTCTCAAAATTAAAGTCCGGCAGTTGAAGTTTGGGCTCAATCACAGGCGCTGAATCAGCTGTGTTAAAGCGTAGCAACACGTCCCTGGAATATTGTATTCTGCCCGCTATTCTGCTCGCCATGGGGCCGAACGAGTTTACCTCAGAGACAAAGAGCCACAGCACAGAAAGCAGCAGTGCGAGAGAGGAGAGGAAATCCATGATGTAAATACCAGGGAGCTCTTCGCCATATATTCCACAAACGTTCCAGGGCAGAAACGACACAAAGGATTTTCTAAAAACGTAAAAAAGTATAAAAAACACACACACGCACACACGCACTGTATCACCAGCTGCTGGTCGCTGCGTGCGCATGCGCCCAACTCCCAGGCAGGGCTTCTAGACGTGGGTGGTGGCTAACATACACTGAAATGAGCAGCAACAGTGTAGATCCGCACACATACAGTAGATAAGGCTCCAACAATCTCTTCCAGCAGCGGCAGGCCTAAATAGTGCTACTCCTAATCAGGAAAGAGATTGCCGGTGTGAGAAATGATGAATAGGTGTGCGTGCGAGTGAAACCCACTAATGAGGCACAGCTGATACCACTGACAGGAGAGGAAGATGTGGCCAAGCTGTCAAGGAGCCAAGAAGACCCCAGAGACTCCCAGAGAGCGCCTGATGGAAAATAGACAGCAAAAAACACAGAGAGACCAAATAGCCACAGCATCATAGAACTGGGTTTGAACCCATCAAACCCAAGTTCATGACAGTTCCTCCCCCTCAAGTGGTGGATACCAGACACCCTAGTAACATCAGAAGAAAAAAAAGCCCCCCCCCCCCCGGAAAACAACCAAACAAACCAGGGTGGGCGGTCGGGGAAACAGGTTCGGAGGGAACCAACAAACAAAAACTAATATAGGAGCAATAAACAAGAAAACAGTGAACCTCCCTGCTACCCCAAACCTTGAACAATACCCCCCCGCCCAAGCCCAGGATTCCAAAAGTTTAGGGGGCTGACCAGAGTCCCAGGCTTGAGGGGCAACAAAGGGAGGCCAATCAGGTGGCTCATCCAGCTTCAAGACCAGTCAGATCACCTAGGAGAGCGGGTCAGGTGGCCTTCCAGGGAAACAGGACCACCTAACCCCATGACACAGTTCATTGGGCGGATGAACTGGGTCTTTGAGCTACCAGCGCAGGAGCGGTGGCCCGGGAGGGGGTCTCCCCACGGGATGTACCAGCTCAGAAAGAGGGGATCAAGAAAGGGGAGCTCTGGCATCCTTGAACAGTGATAAGAAGGAAGCTCCCCTGACCCCCTTAGCCCCGAGCTGGGGAACAGTTGCACCCGCAGTGGTCCCGGTCAGGGACAAGGCCGCACCTGCGGTGGACTCTGGCTGGAGTTCTGCTGCACCTGCAGTGGAATCCGGCCGGAGCTCCGCTGCACCCGCGGTGAACTCCAGCTGGAGCTCTGCTGCACCTGCGGTGGAACCCAGCTGGGACCCAGCAACGTCCATGGCAGCCTCCGTAACGAACTCAACCTGGATCCTTAGCAGCCACCGATAACATCAGCTGCTGTCCGGCGACCCTGGCAGGGGACTCTGTGACTGGAGAGAAAGAGAGAGAGAGAGACAGAGTCAGGGTTACCGGCAGCAGCAGAGCCCGGTGAGGTGAGCCTGGGAGCAGCGGCAGGCTGCCCCTAGCCCTCCTCACCACGAGTTGGGCATTATGACTTCAACATGGGCAAACGGGACATAATGGAGCACACTTGCCTGAACTCGGGCTCTACCGCAGTCCAGGACTCTGGCGATCCAGGATGCGTGGTTCAGTAGGCTCGGGAGGCGCTGCACCCATGGTGGCCTCCACTGGGGAGACTGGACCCTAGTTGTCATTGTCCGCGGGAACCCCTGGTAGCGGTGGATCCTCTCCGGCAGCCCTAGGAAGGAGCTCAGAGACGACGGGAGAGAGAAAGTGGTTAGGGTCGCCGGCAGCAGTGGAGGCCAGCGAGGTGAGTTCAGATGCAGCTGAGGGCTGCCCCCGATTCTCCTCCCCAAGAGCCAGGCAAGATTTCTCTACAACTGACATGGGTAACACAAGAGAGATTATTTGCCTGTACTCGCGCTCCACCGCTGTCTAGGACTCCATCAATCCCGACGAAGACACGTTGGACCCAGTTTGCTGGAAGTCCGGCTCACTGGGTGACTCTGCCGTGGTAAAGCCCGCAGCAGACATGATGGTGGTTGCAGTGTCTAGGTTCCCAGGCGCCTTCTCCGTAGCTGATGGCTCATCCGGCATGATGGCTGGGGACTGCCTCACCGCAGACCCTGAAATAGGATTCACCAGAGACTCAAGTTACTCCCCCTTCAAACGATCACGTTCCGGAGTTAGCAAACCCTCAGAAAGACCCAGAGAGAAGATGGGGAGAACAGGTGAGGGACTATGACATGCCGCTGGATCAGACAACTCAGGGGACTGCAAACCCTGAGTCTCTTGGCCAGGGAACAGGCAAAATTGTTCATCAAAAGAAAAACCCAAATCAGAATGGACTTACCTGTTCTCCTGGTTTTCGACGTCTCCAGCGGCGTCTGGTGTGTTCTCCTCCTGGTCTGTGTCTGACTCGTGCCTGGGCTCCTCGACAGACGCTGGGGAAGCCCCCCAACCGGGCACAGAGGGCGAAGAGTCTGTAAAGAAAACTGCCTCTTCACCCTTGGCAGACGTAAAAGCTGAGGGTGAGGCGGCTGTAGGAGGAAAGAATGGCCTAGCTGAGTTCCTCTCCTCCTCCACGAGACGGTCCATCTCCGCCAGAAAGGCTCGTCCCTGTTCCTTCTTCACACGGCGCTCCTCCTCCATGAGATGGTCTATCTTGGCCAGAAGGGCTTGTCTCTGTTCCTCTTTCTCATGGCGCTCCTCCTCCAGTTGGCAGTCGATCTGCACCAACCATGCCAGTCTCTCCTCCCCCATCATCACATACGTGGGTTGAGCGGACCCAGGCTTGGGAGATGAAGCAGGAGCGGGAGAGCTGCGAGGGGCGGGTGGCTTCCTCCGCCGCGAGCGCCTCTTCTGAGGTTGTGATGATTCCGGCGTCGGAAAGTCCCTCTCCGGCTCCGCGTATGGCTGGGAGAAGATGGTGGAGAGGATGTCATCCACCCTTGGGATTAACTTGACTCCGGGATGTCGCCACATTATCTCGTCAGAGGTGATCCGAGCCAGCCGGACATCGTCTGGAGACCGCGGCCACTGAGCAGAAAAGAGAGCATCTTCCAAGAGCTCCTAGGTTCTCAGTTCCTCGTCCGTCCAGACCATCATGGTGTAATTCGGATGGATGGGGAGAGCAAAAAAGGTGAAAAAAGAAAGAAAAATACACACAACTACTCCGCTGGGTTCTTTTACTCCAGCCGGAGCATTTTGACATGATCCCTCGTGCACCTTTACGCACCGCACAGAGGGAGGAATAAAAACCCACATGCAGGAGCTAATCGTGCATACTTTAATGACAGTTGTGAATGAACAGTCCAGGTAAACAGATGGATATATGGGATGATAAACAAAGGTTGTAAGGCTGGAGAAAAGTGCTGGAGACAAAGGGATGTCCTCCAGGATGCACTACTGAACAAGTGAGGAGACTAGGGAAAATGTTCCATGGCAGGCGGGACTGTGACGGAGGAACGGAAACAGTCAGTACTCACGTTGATTGGTGCAGTCCGAGTAAGTCCCAATGATCATCCAGATGCACATAAATACCCAGATACTAATAAGCATGCCACCCAGAGCGAAGCGGTACCGTAGGGATCAGGCAGGGCTTCTAGACGTGAGTGGTGGCTAACATACACTGAAATGAGCAGCAACAGTGTAGATCCGCACACATACAGTAGATAAGGCTCCAACAATCTCTTCCAGCAGCAGCAGGCCTAAATAGTGCTACTCCTAATCAGGAAAGAGATTGCCGGTGTGAGAAATGATGAATAGGTGTGCGTGTGCGAGTGAAACCCACTAATGAGACACAGCTGATACCACTGACAGGAGAGGGAGGTGTGGCCAAGCTGTCAAGGAGCCAAGCGGACCCCAGAGACTCCCAGAGAGCGCCTGATGGAAAATAGCAAAAAACACAGAGAGACCAAATAGCCATAGCATCATAGAACTGGGTTCAAATCCATCAAAGCCAAGTTCATGACACAGCTGGAAACATAGTTTGCAGGTTTAAGGTTTAGGCAAGGTAAGTTTATTTGTATAGCACATTTTGTGTACAAGACAATTCAAAGTGCTTTACATAAAGCATTACAGCAAGTTACAACAGGAATACATTATAATTTTAAAAGCAAACAAAAAAGTAAATTAAAGAGAAACAAAGACAAGCTACAAATACAATAAGAGAAATAAAGGTTACAGTACATCATAGGAGATTAACAATTGTTCTACTAAAAGGCCGTGACAAATAGGAAAGTTTTTAACCTTGATTTAAAGCAGCTGAGAGTTTCAGCAGCCCTGATGTTTTCTGAGTTTGTTCCATATGTGAGGGGCATAAAAACTGAACACTGCCTCACCATCTTTGGTTCTGTCATATTGATAGAATGGTCAGCTCACGTGCAGGGTGCCACACCAGAGAAAACATACACTACACAGAGAAGCTAAGTTTAAACAATTTATTGATCCAAAAAATCTGCACGGTTAGGAGAAACACGTCACTCTCCAGAGGAAGACTCAGCCTGTGGGGAGGAGACGAGAGCTGGTTAATAGGAGGAGGGAGATCGGGAAGAGTGGAAAACAAATTGCCAGTTATGGTAGTTGAGCAGAGTGCCTGGCAGAGAACCCCAGCAGAAATAGATGAACCAGCGGGATGAGGCTGGCAGAGAGTAGGGAAGGAGAGGAGCTGGAGATGGAGTCTGACTGGGTGGTGACAGGTAGCTGAGCGGAGGTGAGGATGATGGGGCAGGTGAGCACACAACAATCCCCGGAGACGCACCGCACGGATGGCAGCAACCTTAGTGGAGAAAAAGAGAGAGGAATTAATTTTAGCTTCCTCAAATTTAGTATTAAAGGCACTTGCTTGTTACAGGCAGTATACCCAATGAGCCAGCGCTGAAGCATTCACATGATGGTCCTTTTATGCGCTGGCCAGGCAGAGGCAGAGGCAGCAGGTGCATCCACTCAAATCAAATCAAATCAAATCAAATCAAATCAAATTAAATCAAACTTTATTGTCACATTGCTGTACATACAACTGTAGTGCAGGCAAGATGAAATTGCGTTTCTCTCGGCATCCATATAAATAGAAGCAGCATGATTTAAGACACATTCCCACATAGCTTCACCCCCCCCCCCCCACCCATCCATTCACACATCCCTGAGACATACTTGGGAAAAAAACTAACTAACTATAATATACAAATAATATACAAAATGTCCGTAGGTGCAGTAGTGTGTATGAGAGATTCCGGGTCAACTGTTCAGCATCCTGACAGCTTGTGGAAGGAAGCTGTTGATTAGTCTGGTGGTTCTGCCTCTGATGCTCCGGAATCGTTTGCCAGATGGAAGAAGTTCAAAGTGTTTATGCAGAGGGTGAGAACGGTCCTTGACAATGTTCAGTGCCCTGCTCCTACAACGGTTCTGAAAAAGTTCTTGGACAGAGGGGAGGGAGACTCCAATTACCCTCTCCGCCCCCTTGACTATCCTCTGCAGGGCTTTTTTGTCTGACATACTGCAGCTGGAGTACCATGTAGCAATGCAGTACGTCAGAACACTCTCCACCACACCTCTGTAGAAGGTCCTGAGGATGCAGATGGGGAGAGAGGCCTGTTTGAGTTTCCTCAAGAAGTGCAGTCTCTGCTGAGCCCGCTTCCTGATCTCCAAGGAATTCTTGCTCCAGGTCAGGTCCTGCGAGATCTGCACTCCGAGGAACTTGATGTTCTCCACTCTCTCCACTAAATGGCCGCCAATGCTGAGGGGGACGTACTCAGGCTGTGACCGCCGGAAGTCGATAATCATCTCCTTCGTTTTGTCCACATTGAACACCAGATTGTTCTCCCTGCACCAGCCCTCCAGGTCTCTCACTTCTTCCCTGTACATTGATTCCTCATCCCTCTGAATAAGTCCCACCACCGTGGTGTCGTCTGCAAACTTAATAATCTGGTTCCCCTCGTGTCTGGATACACAGTCATGTGTTAGAAGTGTAAACAACAGTGGACTGAGTACGCAGCCTTGAGGGGATCCGGTGCTCAGCGTGACAGAGTTGGAGATGAACCCGGACAGACTGAGGTCTCTCAGTCAGGAAATCCAGGATCCAGAGACGTGTGGCGGTGTTCAGACCGAGAAGGAGTAATTTCTCCATCAGTCTCTGGGGAATAATGGTGTTGAATGCTGAACTGAAATCAATGTACAGGAGTCTGGCGTAGGCGTCTTTCTGGTCCAGGTGGGTGATGACAGAGTGTAGGGTGGTGACTATAGCATCCTCCGTGGAGCGGTTTGAACAATATGCAAACTGGAGCGGGTTGTGTGATGCAGGGAGGCAGGCTGTAATGTGTGGTTTGACAAGCCGTTCAAAACACTTCATCACAATTGGTGTCAGTGCAACAGGACGATAGTCATTCAAACAGGACACAACTGGTTTCTTTGCCACCGGTACAATGATAGAGGTCTTGAAGCATCTGGGAACAATGGCCTGACTCAGGGAGATGTTATAAATGTCAGTCAGGACATCCGCCAACTCACTTGCGCAGTCTCGGAGCACACGTCCTGGAATGTTGTCCGGACCTGCAGCTTTGCGTGGGTTGACTCTGGTTAGGGTCCTCCGTGTGTCCGCTGTGTTGACGGTAAAAGCTGGTCCGACCGATGGTGGGGGTGGGCCAGCCCTCCCTCTGATTGTCGAGTTTGATGCTTCAAAATGTGCAAAGAAGTCATTAAGCCTGTCTGGAAGCGAAGCGTCATCATCATCGACCCCCTGCCTAGACTTATAGCCCGTCAGTGTCCGAACTCCCTGCCACATCTGCTTGGTGTTCCTAGTGTCACAGAGGTGACCCTGGATTTTCTCCGCATAGGCACGCTTTGCCGCCTTAATTCCCTTTGAGAGCGCAGACCTGGCTGAGCGGAGGGCGATCCTGTCCTTCGCTCTGAAGGCTGCATCTCTGGCTGTAAGCAGCGAGCGCACCTCTGCAGTCATCCAGGGCTTATGGTTACCCCGCATAGTGATGGTCTTCACTGTAGTGACATCCTCTGTGCACTTCGCGATGTAGCTGGTGACTGTATCAGCATACTCCTCCACATCTGTCTCACGCAGGTGTAGTGATTACCTGTGGAGTCAGGGAATCTCTCACAGGAAAGGAGGGGGCATGCGCTCACCTGAACATGTCAGGTTCTAACTCTGGGGACAGAAAGTAGACCTGGCCCTGATGACCTGAGGGCTCTGGATGGTTCATAATGGACTAGCAGATCTGAAATGTATTTTGGCCCTAAACCATTCAGAGCTTTATAAACCAACAGCAGTATTTTGAAATCTATTCTTTGACAGACAGGAAGCCAGTGTAAAGATCTCTGAACTGGAGTTATATGATCTACTTTCTTGGTCTTAGTGAGGACTCAAGCTGCAGCGTTCTGAACCAACTGCAGCTGTCTGATGGACTTTTTAGAGAGACCTGTGAGGACAGCGTTACAGCAGTCCATTTTACTGAAGATAAATGCATGGACAAGTTTTTCTAGATCCTGCTGAGACATCAGACCTTTAATCCTCGCTATGTTCTTTAAGCTATAGTAGACTGACTTCACTACTGTCTTAATGTGGTTGTTAAAATTCAGGTCTGAGTGCAGAACCACACCCGGATTTCTGGCTTGGCTGTTGGTTTTTAGCATCCTTGATTGAAGCTGAGTACTAACTTTGAATATTTCTTCTTTGGCTACAAGAACTATTATTTTGGCTTTGTCTTTGTTTAACTGAAGAAAATTCTGGCACATCCACTCTTTAATTTGACCAGTGCATTTGATCAGGGTTTTAACTGGACCATAGTCTCCTGGTGAGACGGTTATGTAGAATTGTGTATCATCTGCATAATTATGGTCATATATTTTGTTGTTTTTTATGATTTGAGCAAGTGGGAACATATAGATGTTGAAAAGCAAAGGTCCCAAAATGGAACTTTGGGAACTCCGTAGGTTATTTTTGTTCGCCCAGATTTGTAGTTACCTGTAGAGACAAAATAGTCCCTGTCTTTTAAATAAGACTCAGACCAGCTAAGTGCTGTACCAGAAAGTCCCACCCAGTTTTTCAGCCAGTCTAGTAATGCAATGGTGTGAAAAAGTGTTTGTCCCCTTCTTGATTTCTCATTTTTTTGTATGTTTGTCACACTTAAATGATCATCAAACAAATTCAAATATTAGACAAAGATAACACAAGTAAACACAAAATACAGTTTTTAAATGAAGGTGTTTATTATTAAGGGAAACATAAATCGAAACCTACATGACCCTGTGTGAAAAAGTGATTGCCCCCGAAACCTAATAACTGGTTGGGCCACCCTTAGCAGCAACAACTGCAATCAAGTGTTTGCGATAACTGTCTGTGAGTCCTTTACAGCACTGTGAAGGAATTTTGGCCCACTCATCTTTGAAGAATTGTAGTAATTCAGCCACACTGGAGGGTTTTCGAGCATGAAGCACCTTTTTAAGGTCATGCCACAGCACCTCAATGGGATTCAGGTCAGAACTTTGACTAGGCCACTCCAAAGTCTTCATTTTAGTTTTTCTTAAGCCATTCAGAGGTGGACTTGCTGGTGTTTTTGATCATTGCTCTGCTGCAGAACCCAAGTGCGCTTCAGCTTGAGGTCATGAACAGATGGTCGGACGTTCTCCTTCAGGATTTTTTGGTAGACAGCAGACTACATGGTTCCATTTACCACAGCAAGTCTTCCAGGTCCTGAACCAGCAAAACAGCCCAAAACCATCACACTACCACCATCATATTTTACTGTTGGTATGATGTTCCTTTTCTGAAATGCTGTGTTACTTTTTCTCCAGATGTAATGGGACACACACCTTCTAAAAAGTTCAAATTTTGTCTCGTCAGTCCACAGAGTGTTTTCCCAAAAGTCTTGGGGATCATCAAGATGTTTTCTGGCAAAACTAAGACGAGCCTTTATGTTCTTTTTACTCAGCAGTGATTTTCATTTTGGAACTCTGCCATGCAGGCCATTTTTGCCCAGTCTCTTTCTTATGGTGGAGTCATGAACACTGACCTTTACTGAGGCAAGTAAGGCCTGCAGTTCTTTGGATGTTGTTGTGGGGTCTTTTGTGACCTCTTGGATGAGTCGTTGCTGTGCTCTTGGGGTGATTTTGGTTGGCCGGCCACACTCCTAGGAAGGTTCACCACTGTTCCATGTTTTCACCATTTGTGGATAATGGCTCTCACTGTGGTTTGCTGGAGTCCCAAAGCTTTAGAACTGGCTTTATAACCTTTTCCAGACTGATAGATCTCAATTACTTTGCTTCTCATTTGTCCCTGAATTTCTTTGGTTCACAGCATGATGTCTAGCTTTTGAGGATCTTTCGGTCTACTTCATGTTGTCAGGCAGGTCCTATTTAAGGGATTTCTTGATTGAGAACAGGTGTGGCAGTAATCAGGTCTGTGTGTGGCTAGAGAAGTTAAACTCAGCTTTCCAAAGATGTGATAAACCACAGTTAATTTATGATTTAACTGGAGTGGGGGCGGGGGGGTGTCACTTTTTCCACACAGGGCCATGTAGGTTTGGATTTTATTTTTTTTTACCCTTAATAATAAACACCTTCAATTAAAAACTGCATTTTGTCTTTACTTATGTTATCTTTGTCTAATATTTAAATTTGATGATCTGAAACATTTAAATGTGACAAACATACAAAAAAAGTGAGAAATCAGGAAGGGGCAAACACTTTTTCACATCATTGCATTTATGATCTATAGTCAATCTGAGGCCATACAATATGAATTGTTTTTTCTTTTGTTTGTTTTTTTAAAACCCTGTTGGGAGAGTATCAAGACAGCTGGTAGTGGATTTCAGGTGGCATATGATGTCATCCAAGATGCTATGATTGACTGGATAAAATTTTGTCATGGTGTTTACGTCATCTCTATGTGGACACAGGTAGAACATGTCTAGCACCTGGCATCGGCGCATTGACTGACTGTCTGATGTTCTGAATTTTGTCAGTAAAGAAAAAGGCAAAGTCATTACAGGCACAGTTGGACAGAAGTTCAAGAGCTACTGACACAGGGGATTTGTTAGCCTGTCAGCAGTAGTGAACAAAGTGTGTTCATTATTGTTGTTTTTAACAGTGATGTCAGAAAAATATGCTTGCCTTGCACTTCTCAGCTCATTCACTCATTTATTCATTGATTCATTCATTCATTCATCTTCTTTCGCTTAAACTTTTTCGGGTTGCGGGGGGGCTGGAGCCTATCCCAGCATCTTTTGGGCGAGAGGCAGGGTCCACCCTGGACAGATCGCCAGTCCATTGCAGGGCCAACAGAGAGAGACAGACAACCATTCACTCTCACAGTCATACCTAAAGAAAATTTAGAATCACCAGTTTGATGCCAATTAACCTAACTTGCATGTTTTTGGCATGTGGGAGGAAACTGGAGAAATCCCAGAGTAAACCCACGCAGACACGGGGAGAACATGCAAACTCCACACAGATCACTGTTGGTCAAAGGCTGGGATCGAACCCAGGATCCCCCGGCCAAGGGTGAGTTGCTGTGCTGCCGCAGTGCTAACCACTTCGTCACCGCACTGCTCCAAATTATAAATGCTCAATCTTCTCATTACAGATTTCATAATAAACCTGTAATGTAGTTTTTCACCACCTGCGTTCAGCTTTTTGACACTCTTTTTTTCAGCTCCTATTAGTTTGGAATTTATCCATGGAGCTTTCTTTTTAATAGTGACCATCTCCACCTTGATGGGTGCAATGGCATTGATAATATTAATAATTTTACCACTGGAATTTTCTGCGAGCTCATTTACTGAAGGTGGGGGAGGGGTGAGGAAGAGAAAACTTTGATGAATGTTTCACTGGTATTATCACTGATGTACCATTTTTTGATGACCTCTGTCTGGATATTTCTGTTGACATTAATAGCACTCTCAAAGAAAACACAAGAATGGTCGGGCAGAGCAACGTCCATCACCATAATCTTAGAGATGATCAGACCTTTGGAGATGTCTAAGTCCAGACTGTGTCCTCTGTTGTGTGTTTTTCCATTTTTTTAAAAATTTTTTGTATACTTTATTAATCCCAGAGGGAAATTCAGGGCATCCACGTGGATGGATGAGGCAGCCATGGTGTGGCGCCAATCCCTTCACCAGTCACACACTCATTTACACCTAGGACCACTTTACAGTCTCCAATTAACCTAACTTGAATGTTTGTTGGCCTGTGGGAGGAAACTGGAGTACCCAGGGTAAACTCACGCAGACACGGGGAGAACATACAAACTCCACACAGAAGGGTCACTGATGGTCTCAGGGGGATTGAACCCATGACCTTCTTACTGTGCTGCCACATTGCTAACCACTGCTCCACCGAGCTGCCTGTTACATGCTGAGTCAATCCAAAGTTATCAAGGACATAAGATAAGATAAGATAAGATAAGCCTTTATTAGTCCCACAACGGGGAAATTCCAGGATTGCAACAGCACAGGGATAGCAACACTCAGAGCAACAATCAGAAGGCAAGAAAAAAAAAAAAAGCAAGCAAGCAAGAGCAGCTAATATACATATGTACATATTACTATAAATATATATATACTATATACACACAGACACACAGTGTAGAGCATTGTAGCTGGATGGGATAAATATATGAGTATATAAACACACAGTACGGAGCATTGCAGCTAGATGGAATAAATATGTAAATATATAAACACACAGTGCGGAGCAATGTAGCTGGATGGAAAAAATATGTAAATATATAAACACACAGTGCGGAGCAATGTAGCTGGATGGAATGAATATATAGATATATAAACATAAACATAAACACACCCAGTGCGGAGCATTGTAGCTAGATGGAATAAATATGTAAATGTATAAACACACACAGTGCAGAGCACTGTTGCTAGATGGGATGAAACAGCACAACCGTCTACTTAGTTATCCTACATGGTATGATTATGTGCCCATACATATTCTCACCCTCCGTAGCTACCGGTATTTTCCTAGTTGTATGCCGGAGGGAACCACTGTGTAAGTCTATTGCATCTTTTGCATTCAAAAAACTATTAGGTTGTTACGTCTTTTTGCTATCTCTGCGAGCAGCCCTGCTTAGGTTGTACAGTCTGACAGCCGTTGGTAGGAAGGACCTGCGAAACCTCTCGGTTGTGCACCTGGGATGATGTAGTCTGCTGCTAAATGAGCTCCTCAGTGCATTCAGTGTGTCCTGCATAGGGTGGAACTCGGACTCCAGCAGAGATGACAGTTTAGCCACCATCCTTCTCTCTCCTATCTCCTCCACCGGATCAAGGCGCTGCCCCAGGACGGAGCTAGCTTTCTTGATCAGTTTGTTCAGTCTCTTCCTATCGGCTGCAGTAATGCCACTGCCCCAGCAGACCACTCCAAAAGTGATGGCTGATGCCACCACCGTGTCATAGAATGTCTTCAGCAGCGCCCCTTGTACACCAAAAGACCTGAGTCTCCTCAGTAGGAACAGCCTGCGCTGTCCCTTCTTGTAGAGTGCGTCAGTATTGTGTGACCAGTCTAGTTTATTGTTCAGATGAACACCCAGGTACTTGTAGGATGTCACCATCTCAATGTCTGTTCCCTGTATATTTACTGGTGCTGTGAGGCGTTGTCCTTGCCTGCGGCAGTCCACCACCAGCTCCTTAGTTTTCCTCACGTTGATCTGGAGGCAGTTCCGATGGCACCAGTCCACGAAGTCCTGAATAAGCCCTCTGTACTCAGCTTCATCTCCATTGGAGATGAGGCCAACGATCGCAGAGTCGTCAGAGAACTTCTGTAGATGGCAGTGTGTTGTGTTGTGTGAGAAGTCCGCAGTATAAAGGGTGAACAGGAAGGGAGCCAACACCGTTCCCTGGGGGGCCCCCATGCTACTGATGATCGTGTCGGACACACAGTCCCGGGTTCTCACAAACTGAGGCCGGTTCGTGAGGTAGTCCAGGATCCATGATGACAGGTGCTGGTCCACCCCTGCGCACAGCAGCTTGTCCTTCAGGATCATCGGTTGGATGGTGTTGAAAGCACTGGAGAAGTCAAAGAACATGATCCTCACCACATTCCCGGGCTTCTCCAGGTGGGACAGAGAACGGTGAAGGAGGAAGATCACCGCATCCTCTACCCCAATGCCATGCTGGTAGGCGAACTGGAGTGGATCCATCGCTGGTTCCACCAGGGGGCGGAGGTGAGCAAGGAGCAGTCTCTCCAGGGTCTTCATCAAGTGGGACGTCAAGGCCACTGGTCTGTAGCTGTTCAGGTCTTTGGGGTGGGAAGTTTTTGGTACAGGTACCACACAAGATGTTTTCCACAGCTGTGGTACCCTCCCCAGCTTCAGGCTCAGGTTGAAGATGTACGTCACAATCACACACAGCTGGTCTGCACAGGACTTGAGGAGCTTTGCGCTGATGCCGTCCGGTCCCGACGCCTTCCTTACCTTGATCTTCCTCAGCTCCGTCCTCACCTGGGTCCTGGTCAGGGTCAGGATGGGGGGTTGTGTGTTGGGAGTGGGGGGGTGTTGGTGGAGTGGGGAGTGGGCAGCAGGACTTGATGTCTTTACAGGCAGCAGTGGTTGTTGTGCAGTCGGGGGGAGAGCGGTTGGTCAAACCTATTGAAAAACAAATTCAGATTGTTCGCCCACTCCCTGCCCCCCGTGGCCTGGGGGGAGGTATTCTGGAGCCCAGAGATGGTGTTAAGGTTTCTCCAGACCTCGCTGATGTCGCTCTGTTGCAGCTTGTCCTCCATCTTCCTCCTGAAGCTGTCCTTGCCTTCTCTGATCTTTCTCCTCAGCTCCCTCTGTACGGACTTCAGCATCTCCCTGTTCCCCGACCTGAAGATCCTCTTCTTCTCTCTCAGAAGTGTTTTAATCTCAGGGTTGATCCAGGGTTTGTTGTTTGAGCAACACAGTATGGTCTTGGTGGGAACGGATTTGTCCGCACAGAAGCTGAGGTAGCCCGTGAAGGTGTGAATGAGGCCATCGATGTCCTCACCATGTGGATCGCAGAGCTGCTTCCAGGTGGGAGCTTCAAAACAGCCCTTTAGAGTGTCCATTGCCTCCTCAGACCATAACATCACTGTGCGCATGGCCGGGGATTGTCTGTGCACTAGGGGTTTGTACACCGGCCGGAGATGAACCAAGTTGTGATCCGATCTCCCGAGTGGGGGGAGTTGTGATGAGGTGTACGCCTCCTTAGTGTTTGCGTAGAATAAGTCCAGTGTTTTATTGTCTCTAGTGTGGCATGTGACATACTGGGTAAACGTGGGTAGAACGGGAGACAGTGAAACATGGTTGAAATTGCCTGAGATGAGGAGAAGAGCATCTGGGTGTTCTGTCTGCAGCCTGCTGGTTACTGAATGGATGACGTCACGCGCTGTCCCAGCGTTCGCCGCCGGATTTGCATAAACAACAATGCAGATCACGTGTGAGTGTTCTCTCGGGAGATATGTAGGCCGCATGCTAACAGCTAGCAACTCAATGTCGTTGCTGCAGTGACGTTGTTTAACAGTGATATGTCCCGGTCTGCACCAGTTGTTGTTAACATACATTATCACTCCACTGCCCCTTGCTTTGCCACTGTCTGGTGTTCGGTCTGCCCGTATCATGTGGAAACCCTCCAGCTCAATGTTAGCATCTGCTGCTAGTTCAGTTAGCCACGTTTCAGTGAACAAAAGGAGAGAGCACTCCCGGTATGTGCTATCGTAACGGCAGATAGCCGCTAGCTCATCTACCTTTCCCAGTATAGAGCATACATTCCCCATAATAACGGATGGGAAGGTGGGTCTGTACCTTATACTCCTTGTCCGCCGTCTAACACCAGCCCGACAACCACATCGTTTTCGCCTTATTTCTCTCGGTACGTTGAGTTTTTTCGTCAGCACCGAGTGGTGATTAAGTGCAAGCAGCTGTTCCCTGCTGTACCGTCTCCTGCTGTAAACAGTGGCTCCGTCCGCCGGCTCAGGAGGCATTTTGGGGCGATCTGTGTGTCCGTGATGTATAAAGTGTGTAAACACATAACACAATTCTTTGGTCCCCGTGTCCCAAGGGTTGTCAACATGGATGTTAAAATCACCAACAATAACTACACAGTCAGACAGATAATAGACAGCAGCTTTGTAAAATCATCATAAAGGTTGCATGGTATTTAGGTAGTCTGTAAACATTAAGAAATAACACACGGGAGGAGGAATTCAGCTGAAGAGCCACATATTCAAATGAAGTAAACATATTGCAAAATATCTGCTTGCAGAAACTACTTCCATACCACGCCCCAGCTTGTCTTGGAAAGAGCCATGTGTACCAGTGGTATCAGAGCCTGGACCCAGTACATCAAACCCAACTTGTGTTGTTATGAAGCTGTGGATTTCGGTTCGGCTGTGAGGGTGAGGGTGGGGGTGGTGGTGAGCACCAGGGCTTTGGCAGTTGTGTTAGAGCTTGCTGAGGAAATGCTGGAGGGGGAAGATGGGGGGGGAATGAAGTGGGAGGTTTTGGGGTGAGAAAATTGGACTAGGGCATGGGCTCAGTTTTGTGGCCACAGTGACCAGTGAGTGGGAAGGGTGGGGAAGAGGAAGCTGAAGAGGATGATGACCTGGAGGGGGTATGCGGTGGTAGAGGATGTGGGTCTTCACTGATGGCTTTTGGTGAAGGAGGAGTCTGCACAGGCAGGGGCTGAGGTGGCTTTATCTCGCAGTTTCTGCTGGGCTGTGTCTTATCCTGTCGTTTTGGTTCCTCTTGTCTCTTGTCCTTGGGAACAGAATGGCGATGCAGGAAATAGAACAGATTGAAGGTAAACAGCCTCACGCCTGATCTGCTGAGGCTGAGTCCATCTTCCTTAAAAAAAAAAGTGTCTGCGGTCCCTGAAAAAAGTTTAAATTGTCAATAAAATGAAGTGATTTGTTTGTACAAGCTTCTGATAGCCAGCCGTTTAAATTGAACAGTCTGCTGAGTCTCTCAACTCCTCCTCTGACCGGTGGTAGTAGGCCACTAATAAACACTTCAGCATTCAGACAGCTGATTAGATCTAGGAACTCTTTAAAGTCCTGTTTCAGAACCTCACACTACTGTTTCACAACATCATTTGAGCCTACATGTAATATGAAAGTTTTCACCTGGATGATCAGCCATAATCTGCAAGATTTTGTCTCTCACATCATTCACCATATCCCTAGGAAACCATATTATTTCTGTGCATTTACCACATATGTTTCAGAATCAGAATCAGAATGAACTTTATTGCCAAGCATGCTTTTACACATATGAGGAATTTTACTTATCATTAAGGTGCGCTCATGTTAAGCGCTCCCTAATGACGCGGCAGCCACAGGCGCCTCATATATTTTTTTTTTTTTCAGAAATGTTTCTCACATCTTTCACAGCAGAATCACCAACAATTAGAGTTTCAGGCCCAGCTGTTAGCTTTCTCTGTGCTTTTTACCTTCTGATTTACCTTGCTGTGTGTGGGGGAGATTTTATCCAGATCATCAGATGGAGATCCAGGTTCCTGCAGTAGCAGCACAAATCTGTTCTGAAGTGGCATGTTTGGATGTCGTGGAGGAGGTTTGTTTTTAGGCTTTCCTTTGACAGCTATTCATGGCTGAGTCTTGCTGACAGTCAGGGTTGAGGAGGCTCTTGGTCTAGCTGGTAAAACAGGCCAGCCGTTTGCATCACAGATCTCACCAAGTTCGGCTGTTGCTTGTCCTTCCCTAAGGAGCAATGACTACACTACCTGGATGTGGAAGAAAGAGGAAACTATCAACAGCTGCCACCAGAGTCTTGAGGAGGCAGGTAGTCAAAAACCTTCAACTGACTGCAAAAGACCTACAGCAAGCCTTGGTGACAGCAGCACTGAGGTTTCAGTTTTCACAGTAAGATGTATACTAAACTCTGAAGGGCTCAATGCACAAACTCCAAGACATACACCACTACTGACCCCAAAACACAAGAAAAGTCAGCTCCAATTTGCTGAAAACTATAAAAACAAGCCAAAGATTTTGGGGATTCTGTTCTGTGGAGTGATGGGAAAAAAAAATTGGAACTTTTTGAGCCTATGGATCAGTGGTATGTCTGGAGGAGGAAGAATGAAGCATAGGCTGAAAAGAACGCCCTGCTTAGATTGAAGCATGGCGATGGCTCAGTGATGCTTTGGGGCTGCTTTGCTTTCTCTGGCACTGGAAACCTGCAGTGTGAGGAGAGAAGATGGATTCAATCAAGTATCAGGAAATCCTGGGAGTAAGTGTCATGACATCTGTAATGAAGCTGAAGCTTGGGCGTCATTGGACCTTCCAACAGGACAATGATCCCAAGCATACCTCAAAGTCCACCAAGGTTTGGTTTCAGAAAAAGTCCTGGAAGATACTAGAGTGGCCATCACAGTCGCCTGGCTTGAACCCCATTGAAAATCTCAGGTGGGATTTGAAAAAGGTGGTTGCAGCACACAAACCCAAGAATATTAGTGAACTGGAGGTCTTTGTCCATGAGGAATGGCTTAAGATTCCTCAGAACACTGCCAGACGCTGGTGCCTGGCTATGCATCACGTTTGTAGAAGGTCATGACAGTAAAAGGGTGATCTACTAAGTACTAAGGATGCTTGTCATGAAGGGGATGAATAATTTTGAGACTGCAGTAGTCAATAAAAGTGGCACTTTGTGTTGAATATGAACACTTGTAATATTAGTTGTGTTGAGCTTTTTAATGGCAGCATGGTGATACAGGGGTTGGCACTGTTGCCTGACAGCTAGAAGGTTCCAGGTTCAAATCCCCAGGCCAGCAGGGGTAGGAACCTTTTTGTGTGGAGTTTGCATGTTCTTCCTGTGCTGCAAGGGGTTTCTCTGGGGGCTCAGGTTTCCTCCCACAATCCAAAGACATTCATGTTAGGTTAATTGGTGACTCTAAATTGTCACTAGATATCCCTCTGAAAGGCCCTTAGAATAGATGGTTAGTGCACCTACTAGTTATGTGCTTGAGTGGTCTTTGTGACTAGAAAAAGCACTATATAAGTACCCCCCACCCCCCAATTAAAATTGCTTGTTTGATTTTGTTTATTGCAAACAGCTGCTAGTTTGTACATTTTGTCAGTAAACCTAATTTGCAGTGGGGCGTTGAATAAGGTAATGAGATTTCATTAATCAAAATGTGAAACCATAAAGCAGGGTCCTCTCCTCGTCATCATTCTCACATCCAGCTCACCCACATCTTTCTCAGGCCCCTTGGAACCCTGCCATGTGCATATGTGAATTTTTCTCTGTCTCATTCCTTTGCTCTTTCACATCCTGCCCCACTGCCTGGGTGGTGGACACATAGCCATGTGTGTATCAAGGCAAGTGCGAGGCCAGTGTGTGTGCAACGGATTAGTGAGTTTTAGCATTAACATCATGACAGGACTGGCTACATTCCCTCACTCCCCTAATAATTTGAGGCGAGGAGAAAGTGGCCAGTCCATTAGCTTAGTGTGTTTGCTCAAGAGTAGGCCGACTCTGATCCCCTAATTTCCCTCACCAATTCCAAGAGGATTTGTGGCAGAGGCATGGAAAGATAAAAGATGGAGCTGAGGGGCAGACTGATTCAAAGATCATCGTCCTTGGACGTTCCTTGCACTTACCAAACTAATCAGTGTGGGCAAACACAGCGGGACGTGTTGAGGGCTAGTGGGTAAAAGGCCGAGGTCCCTGAGGTTGATTAGGAAAAGCAGCCGATGGACCACACTCACTGTGACTGTCTCTGATCTTCACACCACAAGTAGATAAAATGTGAACACTGGTCACTGCATTACTGTTCTGCTCACTGTAGGCTCTGATTGACTGTGAGTGGTGGGAAAGCCTCATCCGGCCTCTCTTGTGGAAACTTGTTTTTTAAGAAACCAGGTTGTTAAAATATATAATTTTCAAGCATCTACACTAACACAAATAATTTAAGAAAGAAAGCAGAGTTAGTCAGAAATGTAAGAAATTGTATTTCACATTATCTGCTTGCTATATACAGTCATGTGAAAAAGGGACGCCCTGTATAAGCTGGTGTGTATTTTTTTAACATATTTTGACATATGGATATTTAATATCAATGTTAAAAATACTGGGGGATTGATGTAATACAACTAAATGATTAAAAATGAATTAAAGATTTTTTTCAAATTTTCTGTAAAATGTAATTCTAAACAAATAGTGAGGAATAAATTAGGACACCCCTCATCTTTTTTAGGACACCCCCACATTCATTCCCACTTAAAATGGCTAAAATAAATGTTAAAAAATGCAAATAAAAACAAAAATAAGGTTAGACATAGATACGTGAACATTTATTAATAAAGAACTGAATTTTTAATGGGGTGTTCTAATTTTTTCACATGACTGTAAATGTAGAGAGCACAGGTCCCATTTTAGTGGTTACAGACATGCAAGGCGCTATGCTTGTTCCCAGTTAGAGCTCAGAGTCTCAGAACCTTTGTACTTTCTAGCAAACCAGCACATGTTCATAGCAGAAGAAAGTCTGTTGATCATGAAGAAAAAAGCTGCTGTAAAACAGACAATTGGGAGAAAGAAACAAAGTAATAATAAATGACTGATGACTCTGGTGTACCCCTCTGTGGAGGGGTCACCTTGTCATGGTGGAGGGCATTGAGTGTCCAAATGATCCCAGGACCTATGTTGTTGGGGGCAACTTGTCCCTGGTAGAGTCTCCCAAGGCAAAGTGGTCCTGGGTGAAGGGCCAGACTAAGAGTAGTCCAGTGGATCTCCCTGAAAAACGTTACATCAAGGACCCAGCGTACCCAAAGGAGGCACAGGGGTCCACCCACCAGTGGGCTCATCACCTGCAGGAAGGATCATGGTGCTATGTGAACCAGGCAGAAGTCTGGGCTTCTCTGCCTGGACTGATGCCATCGCGACCGGGATTCCCAGATATGGACATGCAGTGCTGCTCCTCATTAGATGACATCTAAGGTCTCCAGGGGTGCTGCCATGGATTTGGGCCCTGTGAAAAAAAATATCACTTTGTTCCCCACCACATCAATACGGCAAACCATAACAACCCTAAAAATAAAAGACTGTGCAAACATGGATCAATATTACTGTTAGAAATGAAGTAAGTTGACTAACGGCATTTTCACACCTGAAAGTCTGCACCAAAGTCCAGACTAAAGTTTTTATTTTGTTACATTCTATACATTTGGCCTGGTTAGGTTTGGTTTCATATCACTCTTTATCCAAGCGAACCAAACAACTTTATGTGATGCACTAATGTATCGTTCTCATGACATTTATGTGGTTAGCACAGATGCTGCAGTTAGCAGGCATGCTACTCACCAGAGGTGTTTTCTGCAGCTCTGGACAAATCAGTAATCACACTTTAAGTGTAAACTGATTCAGAGGCCATCATATTAGTCAAGGAACTAGTTTAGTGAGGCTAGAATATTGTCCAGGTATTATGTTTGTCCTTATCAGCCGTGATGATTTTCAGTTGGCATTGCTCCTCCAATCTTTCACAACTTTCTGTTACATCCCCTCCAAAAATATCTGGTAAGTTTTTGCATTTTTATGATTTTATTTTAATTGATTATTTATGCCACTAATGGACCACCATCAATCTTCTTCCGCTTAATCCTTTTCGGGTCACGGGGGGCTGGAGCCTCTCCCAGCATCTTTGGGCGAGAGGCAGGGTCCACCCTGGACAGATCGCCAGTCCATCACAGGGCCAACAGAGAGAGACAGACAACCATTCACTCTCACATCCTTACCTAAGGACTATTTAGAATCCCCAGTTGATGCCAATTAACTTAACTTGCATGTTTTTGGCATGTGGGAGGAAACTGGAGAAATCCCGGAGTAAACCCACGCAGACACGGGGAGAACATGCAAACTCTACACAGATCACTGTTGGTCGGGGGCTGGGATCGAACCCGGGATCCCCCGGCCAAGGGTGAGTTGCTGTGCTGCCACAGTGCTAACCACCCCGCCACCGTGCTGCACTGCCTACTAATGGACCATATTTAAATTAAAAATCTGGATCGCTTCCTCTCTCCAAGTCATACCATGGCTCATTTTCTCTCTTATCGGCTGCCTTAACTTTTTGTGTTTGGTATGAAAGTCTGAACCTTTCTGAAAATTGCGTTCACAACCGGACTAAGGTTCAATATGATCTGAACTGAGACCACCTCTTTTTGCTGATCCAAATTTAGGCTGTTTGGTGCAGACCGTGATTCGGGGGAGCTTTCACACCTAATACTGTATTTTAGTCCGAACCAAATTGAAAAATCTGAAAGTCCGGACCAAACAGGTTAGGTGTGAAAGCCCCCTACTACAAGGGGAGTAAAGCTTTTCACATACACAGACTATCAGTTCAATTTCAACCACTCACAAAGACTTGGCTTGGTTTAAAAAAAAAAAAGTGTCACATTTAAAAACTACTTAACAGACAGAACGCAGTGTGTGCAAGCATAAGGTTATACCTCTGAGTCTCTTAAAGTAACAAAAGGAATACCTCAGGGGTCTGTCAGGGCAAACCTCTGAAGGCAGTGAATAATGGACTCAAGCGCAGGCGAAACCTCTGGTCACAACAGGATTTATTAACAAATACCAGATAAAGACAGCACAGGGGCTGTAACACAATGAAGCCAGCAAGGCAAAACACTTACAGAGATGAATAATGATATCCAAAACGACAACGAACCAGCAGGTAAATCCTGTAATGTTGTCACATCAAGAAACAGAAAGTCACAACATATACAGAGAACTAATAATTAACTAATATAGGACAGCTGGGAAAGGTTACGCAACAGAAAGTAAAGCAGAGGTTGAAAATGGTAAAGAGGAAATGAAACTACAACGATAAAACTGAGCAGAAACACAAACCAAGAAATACTTCAAAATAAGAGTAAACCAAAGAACAGACAAGGAATAAATCAGAAACACTACTAAATGAACAAAGGACCAGGAGAATACTTATGATAATAATAATGACAAAACACAACTTAAAGGACGGGATATCTTAACCAAAAATGTCCTCCATGACAGTGTCCCCCTCTTAAGGATGGATTCCAGACACCCCAAGAACAGGAAAAAAAGGACCCCCCCCCCCCCAAACCGGGTGTGTGGAGGGGGACACGGGACTGGAGGGTCAAAACAGAACAAACAAAACCAAGGAAAAACAGTCTGTTGGGTGGCCAATCGTGGTCGATGGACCACTCTACGGGGAGACACAGTATCGGGTGGTCACTCAAAGTCCATGGGCCACCAGACTAGAATAGAATAAGAATAGAATAGAATAGACTTTATTTGTCATTATAACAAGTACAACGAAATTAAAATGCAAACCAGTCAGTGAATTAAAAGTAAAAAGAAGATTAAAAAGATTATATGCATTACTAATTTTAAATATCACACACACACAGTTTCACAGTTTCAAACCTCATGTTCTGCTAGAGTTCAGGGAAGTAATTGTGGTTGGATAAAAACTGTTTTTGAATCTGTTTGTCCTTGTTTTAATTGCTCTAAACCGCCTTCCTGATGGTAGTAGTTGGAAGAGAGAGTGACCGGGATGAAAGGGGTCCTTCGAGATTTTTTGGGCCTTTTTAAGGCAGCGGGCGTGGTGCAGATCTTCAAGGCTGAGGAGAGGGCAACCAACAATTTTTTGGGCTGTGTTGATGACAGTCTGAAGAGCTTTCTTCTGAGCTACCGTGCAGCTGCTGGACCAAATACAAATACAATAAGTTAAAATGCTCTCAATAGAGCAACGATAAAAAGACAACAGCAGTCTCTGACAGATGTTGTTTCCTCTCAACACCCTGAGGAATATGTAGTCTCTGCTGGGCTTTTTTCAGCAGCTTAGTTGTGTTCACCCCCCATGTCATGTCCTCCTGAATATGCACCCCCAGGAAGCGGAAAACCTCGACCCTCTCCACACCCGTACCACTAATAGTCAGAGGTTGAATGTCTGTTTTATTTCTTCTGAAGTCTATGATGACCTCCTTTGTTTTTGTGACATTTAAAAGAAGGTTGTTGTACCCACACCTCTCTGTCAACTGCTGCACCTCACCCCTAAAACTGGTCTCATCTCCCCCGGAGATGAGCCCCACCACTGTGGTGTCGTCGGCAAACTTGATGATGCTGTTGCTGTAGTGTATGGGGGTGCAGTCTTAGGTGTAAAGGCTGTACAGTAGGGGGCTCAGCACACAGCCTTGTGGGGAGCTGGTACTGAGACTAATGGTGGTGGACATGTGAGGTCCCACTTTAACCCTCTGGCTGCGATCTGAGAGGAAACTTTGGATCCAAGTACAAATGGAATATGGAAGTCCTAATTCCCCGAGTTTGGACACCAGTCTGCCGGGGAGGATGGTGTTAAAGGCGGAGCTATAGTCCACAAATAGCATCCGCACATAGCTCTCCAGCTGCTCCAGGTGAATGGTGTGACTAGAGAACACAGTTGGTCAGGGGGGCACCCAAAGTCCACAGCCCACCCAGCTAGGTAGCGGACACCTCCAGGAGGCCAACCAGAGTCTAGAGTTGGTCCGACAATCACAGAAGAACCCCCAGGTGAGCACAGAGGAGCACACACACCCCGAAAAACCTGAGATGGTGCTGGAATAAGCATATGAGGGGATGGAGGCTGGGAGGCACACACATCAGGAAGAGAAGGAGCAGGGGTGTGCAGGTTGACTTCAGATGTAAATTAGCTTAAAGTGTACCTGTGGTGGTCGTGAAGACGCATTTGACTTGAAAACATTATGAAAAAGTATTTCTTATTTTGGTAAATAATTTTTGCCAGCCATATACCACCAGACATATATTCAAATAGGACCTTGGCCATGGGCAGCCAATGAAAACTGTGGGCGCAGCCATGACACATGCGGATGTGACGTCACTTCGTTGATACTCAACAGTCAATGCTCCGCCTGTATGAGAGACTAGGGTGCTGTTGTGAGTGTTTTTATTCTATTATGGCTAAATTGTAGGACTATGAGGAAGAATTTGTCCAACATGGCTACAGGTTTGAGCCAGAAAGGTCTTCTGAGGGTTAAAGTGACGAAGTGGTCCTCACACACAACGCAATTTCGTCTGTGCCCTGTTTCCGCTCCGATCTTCTGACAAGGTGAGCTGGGTTTGGGTACACAAGCTGCTGCTCTGTATATAGTTGTAGAATCAGCTTCCGTGTTGCGGCAGTTACGAGATCAAATGAGACAAGCAGCTGAATTTAAGCATTTATTTATTTTCTACTCGTTTCAGTTCAGCATTTAATATGAAACCTGAGTTTGAAATAAACGTTTGAATTTTGGTCCTCATAAAACGCAACGCACTGTCTGCCGCTATTTATAGCAGCGTCAGAAGAGCCGAATTAATCTGCCGTTTTGCGGCTGTTAACGACCTCAGATCAGATAATAGGACCCGCCAAATTTAAGCATTTATTTATTTATTTTCTACTCGTTTCAGTTCTGCATTTAATATGAACCCTGAGTTTGAAATAAACGTGTGAATTTTGGTCCTCATAAAATGCAACGCACTGTCTGCCGCTATTTATAGCAGCGACAGAAGAGCCGAATTAATCTGCCGTTTTGCGGCTGTTAACGACCTCAGATCAGATAATAGGACCCGCCGAATTTAAGCATTTATTTATTTATTTTCTACTTGTTTCAGTTCTGCATTTAATATGAACCCTGAGTTTGAAATAAACGTGTGAATTTTGGTCCTCATAAAACGCAACGCACTGTCTGCCGCTATTTATAGCAGCGACAGAAGAGCCGAATTAATCTGCCGTTTTGCGGCTGTTAACGACCTCAGATCAGATAATAGGACCCGCCAAATTTAAGCATTTATTTATTTATTTTCTACTCGTTTCAGTTCTGCATTTAATATGAACCCTGAGTTTGAAATAAACATTTGACTTTGAATTAGAATATCCCCAAAGCCGCTGCACATCCGGGTACTCCAGGCTCAGCCAATACTGATCCAGATCGCGGTAGCCACGAAATCACGTCACAGGAAGCGTCCTGGAAGGCCATGTAGAGGCAAATATGGCTGCGAACATGCCTGGCATACCTGAACAAGCACATCAGCAATGGATTTATATCAAATTGCCTTAAACTTGAATTTTACCTTGAAATTGAACTAGAAAGTGAGCCAGGGGCTCAATATAATATCTTTTTTTGCACGACCACCACAGGTACACTTTAAAGCTAACTCTGGTACAATGCATCAAATGGCAACATTTATGTTTATTATCGTACATAGCTCCTTTTCGAATAAAGTATGAAATGTCATAGACAACAGAAGCATGTATCAGAATCAGAATCAGATTTATTGCCATTGTTCATGTAGTACACAAACTAGGAATTTGTCTCGATGCATGCTGCAACATTAAAAACATGATGAGAAAAAGAGATAAACTAAAAAACTAAAGGACTGAAAACGTGCAATAAGTGTAGAAAAATAAGTAATAATAAGTAATAATGATAATAATAATAATAACAATACTAGTAATAATGAGTAGTACTAGTCAAGGCAGTTTTAAAAAATTAGCAAGTAGCAGATAATGTGAAGTACCACATAGTGCAGTCGATAATGCAACAGAAAACAGTGATGAATGACGTGAGTCTGGTTGAGCTGTTGTACATAGTGCACGAGAGTCAAAAAGTCACTTAATGTTCAGCAGTCTGATGGCAGAGGGGAAAAAGCTGTTCATGTGCCGGGAGGTTTTAGTCCGAATGGACCGAAGTCTTCTACCTGAGGGGAGGGGAGCAAACAGTACGTGACCAGGATGTGAAGGATCGGCTATGATCCGGCCAGCATGCCTCCGGGTCCTGGAGATGTACAGGTCCTGGAGAGATGGGAGCTCGCAGCCTATCACCTTCTCAGCAGTGCGCACGACGCGCTGCAGCCTTAGTCTGTCCCTGGCAGTGGCTCCTGCATACCACACAGTTATGGAGGAGGTGAGGATGGACTCGATGATGGCCGTGTAGAACTGCACTAACATCTTGGTGGGTAGCTTGAGCTTCCTCAGCTGCCGCAGAAAGAACATCCTCTGCTGGGCCTTTTTGATGAAGAAGCTGATGGTTGGCTCCCATTTGAGGTCTCGGGTGATGGTGGTGCCCAAGAAGCGGAAGGAATCTGCAATGGTGATGGGAGAGCCTGTGATGGTGAGGGGGGGCAGGGGGGTTGTGACTTTCCTGAAGTCCACAATCATCTCCGCTGTCTTCAGAGCATTCAGCTGCAGGTTGTTGTGGCTGCACCAGGACACCAGCTGGGCCACCTCTTCCCTGTAGGCGGACTCGTCGCCGTTGGAGATGAGCCCGATGAGGGTGGTGTCGTCCGCAAACTTAATCAGCTTAACAGACTGGTGGGAGGAGGTGCAGGAGTTGGTATAAGGGAGAAGAGTAGGGGGGAAAGTACACAGCCCTGGGGTGATCCAATGCTGATGCTAACAGAGTCTGAGACAGACTTCCCCAGCCGCACATGCTGTCTCCGGTCCGTCAGGAAGTCGGTGATCCACCTGCAGAGGGAGTTAGGCACGTTGAGCAGGGACAGCTTGTCCTGGAGCAGATCGGGGCGGATGGTGTTGAATGCGGAGCTGAAGTCCACAAACAGAATCCTGGCGTAGGTTCCCGGGGAGTCCAGGTGCTACAGGATGGAGTGGAGGGCCAGGTTGACTGCGTCATCCACAGACCTGTTAGCACGGTAGGCAAACTGCAGCGGGTCTAGGAGGGGTGTGGTGATGGACTTGAGGTGAGTCAGGACCAGGCGCTCAAAGGACTTCATGACTACAGAGGTGAGCGCTACAGGTCTGAAGTCGTCAAGTCCAGCAATCCGTGGCTTCTTGGGGACAGGGATGATGGTGGAGGATTTGAGGCAGGTCGGCACGTGACATTGCTTATGTATGTCAGAGAACAGGAGCATGCATATCATAGAGAACAGGAGCTGCAGGTGCATGCCTATCAGGCAACGGAGCAAGCCGCACCCCAGAAGATCCAAATGCTGGGGTGCGCTTCACCTCAGGAGACGCAGACTGGAGACTGTAGAACTGTGGAGCCGAAGCTGGAGCGTGGAGCTCTGGAGTGTGGAACTTTTGAGATGAAGCTGGAGTGTAGAACCCCCGACGTAGCTACCTCAGACAGGGAGGAAGAGGCACAGGTTGGCATCTGGTCACCACAAGCATCAGCAGTGGAGCCTGGCGGAGAGAGCCCAGAAGCAGATGAGAGCCGCAACTGGGTCTCCTCACCAGAAGCAAGGCAAGACCTCTCAGATATAGATGTACTGAAAACAAAGAAGAGGACTTGCCTTAGCTCTGGCTCCATTGCTGGCGAGGACCCAGGCAGTTCTGCTGCTGGGACATCCACGACCTCTGGCGATACAGCTGGCAGAGCAGCGGGCGAGGCACTGAAGGACTGGAGAGGCGCTGGCGGAGCAGCTGACGAGGGACACTGGTGCTGACAACATGGAGAAGTGAAGAGCAGCAGCGGTGCTGGAGGGTTGGGGAACAGGCGATGAAGAGCTCTGGAATGAAGCTGGCAGAACAGCTGACGAGGAGCTCAGGAGAGGAGACACAGCTGTGGTGGAGCACAGGTAAGGGGAGGCTGCTGCTGGAACTGTCTGGAGTGAAGGAAATGCTGCAGGAGCCCTGTCGTGAGGTGGAGAAACTGCTACAGGAGTGGAGCTCAGAGAAGAACAGAGGGCAGAGTTAGGTGAAGGCAGACAAATGGAGATGACAGCAGAGGCAGGTGGTGAGGGCTCAGCAGTAGTAGGCGGCTACTGCTATGGTCCCTCACCCGGAACGAGGCAAGACATTTCACTCAATGGTGTCACAAAAAGAGGAGAATGTACTTAAGATAAGCCTTTTTTAGTCCCATAATGGGGAAATTCCAGGATTGCAGCAGCACAGGGATAGCAACACTCAGAGCAACAGTAAATAAGATAAGATAAGAATTAGTTAGCCAAAGTAGTAAATAAATATACAGTTGTATACACAGTGCAGGAACATTGCAGCTAGAGGGCATCAACAGCATTACAGTTAAATTACCTTCCTACTTGCCTGTTCCCCTGCACCGCTGTCACTGCTGAACAGCCAGGCATCTCTCTCCGGGTGGCTACAGAAAATCCCCGGAGAGCAGCAGCTGGGAAATGGCGCGGGAAGGGTTCCGTAGCTGGGGAGCAGTGAGGAGGAGATGCTGATGCTGGAGAACTCCGCAGAGCTGGAGTGGAAGCTGGAGGGTGGTGAGGAGTCGGTCCTGGAGTGGGAGAGCGGCGAGGAAAGGAGACTGAAGCTGGTGAGTGAGGAGATGGTGAACCCAGAGTGGACAAAGAGTTTCTCACCAGCCTGCAGAGCGACCGTTGCAAATTGGGAACAGAGATAAGCAGACCCACCCATTCAGCGTAGCCCTGCAGGCTGGGGTGTGCCGCGGCTTCCAGGAATTCAAGGGCTGCCTCAGGAGCGTGCAAAGTGTGGGCGTCTGAGATAAGATCTTCTATTAACTGCGTTGCTCAAAACTTGTCTGCGTACAGGCCAACGGCCGCAAAATCCATGACTGCTGAATCTGTTTGTGTTGGTGACATGCTGTCAGGGCAAACCTCTGGCAGGCAAGGAATAATGTGTCTCACCACAGGAGCACATTTGAATAACAACTACAGTACCTTCACTCATTTAATTGCTAAAATTATAATATCTTACGCAAACAAAATTATTTAATAACAACTTCATTTTCCCTATTATGTAGTAATAATTTCATTTTGAAGATATTTTTCCAATGAAAAAAATACTTATAAATAAAGAAAATGTTCAGAAAACACACAAGACTAAGCTTGACATGGCTTGACAAATCCAGACCCAGAAGCAGACACTGATGACAACGTTTGTGTAGTGTTTAACAATGATTTTGTTGCCGATAATTGTGCAAATAATTGGTGCGGCAAGGATCTGGCAACCCTGCAGGGAGAGAGCAAGAACAGAGGTAAGTATGAGTTGGGCAATAGGTAATTAGATGATTAATTATGCTTATGGGTTTCTCCAGGAAGAGATGCATGGATCAGAAGATACTCTCCGGTGCAGGGAAACCTGGATACCAGGTTGTGAGTAGTGATGTTATGCTCGACACCACCCACTCGACACCAATTCAAGCAATATAACACAGAAGTGTCGTGAGCAGAGTGTCGAGCACTGTGTCAACATGGCCACAGCCACGTGACGATAGCGAATGAGGCCTTGTTGTCACATCACATGATTTGAGACCTGATGAGAAATTTGAGAGGGCTGGGCGTTGCATACGTTCCCACGAGCCCTCAAGTCACATGATGTGACTGACACAATGAGGCCTCACTTGCTACGGTCATTTGACTGTGGGCGTGCTGAAACAGCGCTTGATGCACTGCTCATGATGCAAAAAAATTGCAAGAGACATCGGACAGCTCCTCGTCGTCGGCCTCTGTCGGTCTATGATGACCATGGAAGAGAATCCTAAACGTCTACTCTGCTGGAACAGCACCGCCTGTGGCTAAACAGGCCGATGCGCGAATGGCAGTCCCTGTCACACAGGCCGCACTTGTGGGTGGTTTCCGTGCTGCTGGGTCTGTGGCGGTTCTTCCTTCGGGTCCTTTTTTCATCTGCTGCAGCAGTCAGTCTCTCTTCACCCGCCTTGAGCTGTGTGGTCAGGGTGCCTCTCCATTTGGAGTGGTCCGTTGCAAGGTCCTCCCAGCGCTCTGTGTTGATCTCCAGGACCTTCATGTCTCTCTTGCAGATGTCTCTAAAGCGCAGCTGTGGGCGGCTAACGTCTCTCCTGCCAGTCGCCAGTTCTCCGTAGAGGACGTCTTTGGGGATTCTGCCATCCTCCATACGGTGAACGTGGCCTAGCCAGCGGAGCCTGTGCTGCCTGAGTAAAGTGAACATGGAGGGAAGGCCGGTTCGGGACAGAACTTCTGTGTTGGGCACTTTGTCCTGCCAGGATATGTCCAGGATGCGGCGAATGCAGCACAAGTGGAAGGAGTTCAGTCTCTTTTCCTGCCGGGCATATGTTGTCCATGTCTCACTCCCATAGAGCAGTGTGCTGATGATGCAGGCATTGTACACTGCCATCTTCGTCTTGACAGAGAGTTTGGGATTCTCCCACACTCGTGTGGTGAGGCGAGCGAGTGTGAAGGCTGATTTTCCAATCCTCTTGTCAATCTCTGTATCAAGGGAGAGGTTGTTGCTAAGCGTGGACCCCAGGTACGTGAACTGATTCACGACCTCCAGCTCGTAGTCGTCGATAGTGATGGTTGGTGGTGCTTCCGTGCCTTGCGCCAAGACGTTAGTCTTCTTCAGGCTGATGGTAAGCCTGAAGTCCTTGCATGCCTGGGAGAAGTGGTCCATCAGGGTCTGAAGCTCCTGCTGTGTGTGGGTTGTGACTGCAGCGTCGTCTGCGAACAGCATGTCTCTGATTAGAGCCTCACGTACTTTGGTTCTGGCTTTCAGGCGGACGAGGTTGAAAAGCCTGCCGTCAGATCTTGTGTGCAGGTAGATTCCCTCTGTTGCTGTGCTGAAATCATGCCTCAGGAGCATAGCAAAGAAAATCCCAAAGAGGGTTGGCGCAAGTACACAGCACTGTTTCACTCCGCTGCATATGTTGAATGGCTCTGAGACGTTGCCGTCGTGCTGCACTATCCCCTGCATGTTGGTGTGAAACGATTCGATGAGGCTTTGCAACTTTGGTGGGCATCCTATCTTTGGCAGGATCTTGAAAAGGCCCTCTCTGCTGACCAGATCGAACGCTTTGGTGAGGTCGATGAAGGCGACGTACAGGGGCATGTTCTGTTCTCTGCATTTCTCCTGGAGTTGGCGGATGGAGAATATCATGTCTACCATCGATCGCTCAGCGTGGAAGCCACACTGAGACTCGGGGTAGACACGTTCGGCAAGCTTCTGTAGACGAACGAGAACAACTTGTGCGTAGACTTTGCCAACAACGCTAAGGAGGGAGATGCCCCTGTAGTTGTTGCAGTCGCTTCTCTCCCCTTTGTTTTTGTAGAGGGTGATGATCTTGGCGTCCCTCATGTCCTGTGGTACGGCACCTTCCTTCCAGCACTGGCAGAGGACGTCATGCAATGGCAGCAGTAGGACGGTCTTGCAGTGCTTGATCAGGTCGGGGGGTATGACGTCGTTGCCGGGTGCCTTGCCAGCGGCTAAGCTATCAATGGCCTTGCTGAGTTCGTCGATGGTTGGCTTGGCGTCAAGTTCGCCCATGGATGGCAGGCAGTCGATGGCATCAAGGGCTGACGGTGTCACGGTGTTCTGTCTGGAGTAGAGGTCGGAGTAGTGTTCCACCCATCTTTCCATCTGCTTGTTCTTTTCTGTGATCATCTCCCCAGTAGAAGATTTGAGGGGGGCCGTCTTGCTCTGAGCCGGACCAAGTGCTTTCTTGATGCCATCGTACATACCACGGATGTTCCCTGTTATGGCAGCGGTTTGAATGTCTTGGCTGAGCTGAGTCCAGTACTCGTTGGCACAGCGCCGAGCAGTCTGCTGAACTTTGCTTCTCGCAGCCCTGAGAATCTGGAGATTCTTCTCGTTTGGGTACTTCTTGTACTCAGCAAGTGCTGAGCGCTTGGCTTCAATGATGGGGGTCATCAAACCAGTCCTGTGACTTCGAGGTCTTCCTCCCAAAGGTAGCCAAGGCTGTGCGGTGGATGGTGTTTCGCAGCTCTTCCCACTTCTGCTTTGCAGATTCTCTTTCTTGTGGTACACCAAGTTCCTTCTCAAAGGTGGAGGCAAACTGCTCAACAAGTTCTGGTTGAGCCATCTTGCTGGTGTCAATCCGTGCCTTTCCAGGCTGTCTAGAACGATGGAATTTCTTCAGCTGCAGCTTGACCTTGCAACACACCAATGAATGGTCTGTGTCGCAATCTGCACTCTGGAACGAATGGGTGATTAGCACGTTCTTCAGTGAGGTGCGCCTGGTCAGGATTAAGTCCAGCTGGTGCCAGTGCTTTGAGCGCGGATGTCGCCAGGAAACCTTGTGTTGGGGCTTGGTCTTGAAGAACGAGTTTGTGATGCACAGATCGTGATATGTGCAGAACTCGAGCAGCCGCTGTCCGTTGTCGTTCATTCTGCCTATGCCAAATGGTCCAAGACAGGAGGGCCAGGAGTCGTGGTCAGCACCCACTCTGGCATTGAAGTCTCCAAGGAGAATGAGTTGTTCAGAGTTGGGGATGATCCTGACAGTTGTTGCGAGATTCTCGTAGAACTTGTCTTTTGCCTCTGGTGTGGCTGTCAGTGTTGGGGCATACACACTGACGAGGGTGACTGGGCCTTGAGTGGTGTTGAGGCGGAGGGTGAGGAGTCGTGCAAAGCCATTGCTGACAGGTTCCACCATCTTTAGCAAGGTGTTCTTCACTGCGAAGCCCACTCCGTGTTCCCTGTGTTCATCACTGCCCTTTCTTTGCCAGTAGAACGTGTAGTCCTTCTCTCTCAGTGTGCCTGCGTCAGCCAACCGTGTTTCCTGGAGAGTGGCGATATCCACTCCCAGTCTCTTCAGCTCATTATTGATGATGGCAGTCTTCCTGGTGTCGTTGATGTCCTTGAGGTTAGCAGCGAGTTCTGTCATCATAGTGCGGACGTTCCAAGTGCGGACAGCTCCTATTACTATAATAAAAAGACTATTTATCAGAGAATTGCTGTGCTCTTTACTCGCTCTCTTTTTTAATATCCCCTTTTTTTCTTGTTAATTGGAATGTGAAGTTTGACTGTATATTTTTTGTGAAAGTTCTGATTTTGTAACTCTTCTGTTGTGGGCATCTAGCACAATGCAGACTGATAATATTCACGCTCAGCAGGGATTGCATACAAACAGAGAGCCCCTTGGGGGACAACCAGTTAATCACGCAATTGACATGTATGGACTGATATCAATATGTAAATGTGCCTTGCATTCTCTTTTGTCCTATTGTTATACATCCCCGGAGTAAGGAGAGGAGTCTGGTGCCAGTTAATCAAAGCAATTGATATGTATTGACTGTTATGTATATCAATATGTAAATGTACCATGCATTCTCTTTTGTATGTATAAATGTGCTGACTTGACATGCCTTAGGAAGCTCACTCACAGCGCACTGACAACAGCGCACACGCAGCACACAGTGCTGCTGTGTATCTCATGATGATGGAGGAATAAAACTCTTAAACCTTCAGCTCGCTGTGTCACGCCTGAACTTATTTCATTCCTCCACACTGTAACCTTTATCTTCATCAAGAGTTTGTATGTTGTATTTTATTCTATTAAATTAAAGAAAACTGCTCATGACACTTTCGCTTTATTTTGCGGGAATCAGTGTTGAGTGTGTGGTGCCGAGCATAACATCACTATCCCTTGGAGGTGGGACACCCCTTCATGGCTGCACATGGCCAAAGTGGCTGTAGAGTGTAGCTGTCTTACCGGCCACTGCTGAAATTCACCAGTCATTGGCCGGTGTTAATGTCAAGCCCTGCATCCACACGAGTTGGCTGCCTTTTTGCAACAGCGGCTCAATTCTGAGTTTTTCTTCCTCTTTCTTATTTACCGTCTGGCTTCTCTGGCTAAACTTTCTGATCCGACGACACCTTATCCCTCATGGACACACAGATCGCCCCAAATGTCTCCTGAGCCGGCGGACAGAGCCACTGTTTATAGCAGGAGACGGTACAACAGGGACCAGCTGTCAGCACTTAACCGGCCCACGGTGCTAACGCAAAAACTCGACATACCGGGAGAAATCAGACGGAAACGGCATGGATGTCGAGCTGGAGTAAGACGGTGGGCGAGGAATATAAGGTATAGACCCGTCCTCCCATCTGTTATCATGGGGAACGTATGATTGCTACTCAATAAGACAGACGGGCTAGCGGCCATGTCCCACTACGAGAGCGTCTTTAGAGAGATTGGCATGATATTGTTTACTGAGACGTGGCTAACAGAACTAGCAACAGATGCTAACATCGAACTGGAGGGTTTCCAAGCAATACAGGCAGACTGGACACCAGACAGTGGGAAGGCAAGGGGCGGAGGAGTGATAATGTATGTCAGTAACAGCTGGTGTAAACCGGGACACATCACGGTTAAAGAGCAACATTGCAGCAAAGACATGGAGTTGCTAGCTGTTAGCATGCAGCCTGTTTATCTCCTGGAGGAATACTCATGCGTGATCTGCATTGTTATTTATGCAAATCCGATGGCAAACGCTGGGGCAGCGCGTGACGCCATCCACTCAGTCACTGGCAGGCTGCAGACAGAAAACCCAGATGCTCTTCTCCTCATCTGGGGTGATTTTAACCATATCTCACTGTCCCCCATTCTGCCCACATTCACCCAGTATGCCACATGCCACACCAGAGACAATAAAACACTGGATTTATTCTATGTGAACACTAAGGAGGCTTACACCTCATCGCCACTCCCCCCACTCGGGAGATCGGATCACAACTTGGTTCATCTCCTGCCGGTGTACAAAACCCTAGTACACAGACAACCTCCGGTTACGCGCACGGTGAGGATATGGTCTGAGGAGGCAATGGACGCGCTAAAGGACTGTTTTGAAATCACTGCCTGGGAGCAGCTCTGCAATCCACATGGTGAGGACATCGATGGCCTCACTCACACCATCACGGACTACATCAACTTCTGTGTGGACAACACCATACCCACCAAGACCATACGGTGTTGCTCGAACAACAAACCCTGGATCAACCCCGAGATAAAATCACTACTGAGAGAGAAGAAGAGGATCTTTAGGTCGGGGAACAGGGAGATGCTGAAGTCCGTACAGAGGGAGCTAAGGAGGAAGATCAGAGAAGGCAAGGACAGCTTCAGGAAGAAGATGGAGGACAAGCTGCAACAGAGCGACATCAGCGGGGTCTGGAGAAACCTCAAAACCATCTCTGGGCTCCAGAATCCCTCCTCCCAGGCCACGGGGGGCAGGGAGTGGGTGAACAATCTGAACCTGTATTTTAATAGGTTTGACCAACCGCCCTCCCCTCCGCTTGCACAACAACCACTGCTACCTCTATCGTCATCGAGACCTGCTTTTCCCCCCACCAACACCCCCCCACTCCCAGCACACAGCCCCCCAGCCCCAACCTGACCCTCACTAAGACCCAGGTGAGGGCGGAGCTGAGGAAGATCAAGGTGAGGAAGGCCTCAGGTTCGGACTGCATCAGCGCAAAGCTCCTCAGGTCCTGCGCAGACCAGCTGTGTGGGATTGTGGAGCACATCTTCAACCTGAGTCTGAAGCTGGGGAGGGTACCACAGTTGTGGAAAACATCTTGTGTGGTACCTGTACCAAAGACTTCCCACCCCAGAGACCTGAACAGCTACAGACCAGTGGCCCTGACGTCTCACATGATGAAGACCCTGGAGAGACTGCTCCTTGCTCACCTCTGCCCCCTGGTGGGACCAGCGATGGATCCACTCCAGTTTGCCTACCAGCATGGCATTGGGGTGGAGGATGCAGTGATCTTCCTTCTTCACCATTCCCTGTTCCACTTGGAGAAGCCTGTGAACACGGTGAGGATCATGTTCTTTGATTTCTCCAGTGCTTTCAACACCATCCAACCGGTGATCCTGAGGGACAAGCTGCTGTGCGCAGGGATGGACCAGCACCTGTCATTGTGGATCCTGGACTACTTCACAAACCGGCCACAGTTTGTGAGAACCCAGGATTGTGTGTCCGACACAATCATCGGCAGCAAGGGGGCCCCCCAGGGAACAGTTTTGGCTCCTTTCCTGTTCACCCTTTGTACTGCGGACTTCTCTCACAACACAACACACTGCCATCTACAGAAGTTCTCTGATGACTCTGCGATCGTCGGCCTCATCTCCAACAGAGATGAAGCTGAGTACAGAGGACTTATCCAGGACTTTGTGTACTGGTGCCATCGGAACTGGCTCCAGATCAACGTGAGAAAAACTAAGGAACTGGTGATGGACTGCCACAGGCAAGGACAGCCCCTCACAGCACCAGTAAACATACAGGGAACAGACATTGAGATGGTGACATCCTACAAGTACCTGGGTGTTCATTTGAACAGTAAATTAGACTGGTTACACAATACTGATGCATTCTACAAGAAGGGACAGCGCAGGCTGTTCCTACTGAGGAGGCTCAGGTCTTTTGGTGTACAAGGGGTGCTCCTGAAGACCTTCTACGATTCGGTGGTGGCATCAGCCATCACTTTTGGAGTGGTCTGCTCAGGCAGCTGGATCACAGCAGCCGACAGGAAGAGACTGAACAAACTGATCAATAAAGCTAGCTCTGTCCTGGGGCAGCGCTTTGACCCAGTGGAGGAGATAGGAGAGAGAAGGATGGTGGCTAAACTGTCATCTCTGCTGGAGTCTGAGTCCCACCCTATGCAGGACATACTGAATGCACTGAGGAGCTCATTTAGCAGTAGACTACATCATCCTAGGTGCACAACCGAGAGGTTTCGCAGGTCCTTCCTACCTACGGCTGTCAGACTTTATAACCTAAGCAGGGCTGCTCGCAGAGATAGCAAAAAAGCGTTACGACCCAAAAGTATTGAATGCAAAAGACGCAACAAACTTACACAAAATGGTCCCCTCCAGTATACAATTAGGACAATATCAGTTGCTACGGAGGGTGACAATATGTATGGGTACATATAGGGTAACTAAATAGATGGTTATGCTGTTTATTCCATCTATGTATATATATATATATATATATATATATATATATATATACATACATCCGTGTATATATATTTATATATTTAGGTGTACATACGTATGTATATTCACTGCTCTTGTTTTCTTATCTTCTAAATTATTGCTCTGAGTGTTGCTATCCCTGTGCTGCTGCAATCCTGGAATTTCCCCATCGTGGGACTAATAAAGGCTTATCTTATCTTATTCTCTCTCTCGCTCTCTCTCTCTCTCTCTGAGTGGGCGTGGTCGTGAGTGCGAGCTGGGAGCGTGTGACAGCGTGAGTAAATTATCTCAAACTTTTCTCTATCTTTTTGTGTTTAAGGTGTTTTTTTCTGCTAAATAATCTTAATTTTTGTTGTTTTCTGTAGCTGGGGTGGGGTAGGCGTTCTGGGAGGGGGGTTTCTGCTGCCAGCCTTGCTGGTCAGCATGGTTTTGGAGCGAGTCTCCGGGTTCGAGAAGCTGACACGCCGGCATGCTGTCAAACTGGCTCCGGCTGTCAGCTGCTCAGTGGAGGAATGTAGTCTGGCTGTGGAGGAGTTGGTCGGTTATGAAAGCGTTAGGTCAGCTTCTAGAATGAATAATGCCGTGGTAATCTTCCTAGATAGTGTTGAAAAAGTTAACCAGGTAGTGGAGAGCGGGGTTGTGATTAAAGACACACTGGTTCCTGTTCTGTCTCTGGTAAATCCCCCAAAAAGAATATCAAAAGAAAAAAAAAGAATATCAAATGTCCCACCATTTTTAAAGAATGAGCTGTTGGAGAAGGAGCTGTCGAGACACGGGCAGCTTTTGTCCCCCATTAAGCACATCCCTCTCGGTTGTAAGTCCCCGCATTTAAAACATGTCATGTCTTTTAGGCAACAGGTGCTCATGATTTTAAAGAATAGCGAGGAAAGCCTCAACCTCGTATTTAAATACCGGATTGACGGCTTTGATTACACCATCCACGTCACCGCCGATAATATGAAGTGTTTCGGCTGCGGAATGGAGGGACACTTGATTCGATCATGCCCTCAGGGAGTGGGGGGTGATCACTCGGGGGAGGCCGCTAGTGCGGCCTCGCAGTCGGGTGCCGCGGCCACGGGGCCATCCGGCAACGGAGCGGCTTCGCCGTCCTCCGAGGCTGCTGGCGCTGCCGCGCCATCGGGCACTTCAACCGAGGCCGCGGGGCCATCTGGCGGCGGCGCTTCGGCCGAGGCCGCGAGGCTGTCTGGCGGCGCGACGAAACAGCAACAAAAGTTAAAGCACATCGCAGGGCTGCTGCACAGACCAACATTGTGGACAAGGGTGAGATTACCGAGAGGGATCACGCTGAGGATCAGACAGATGAGCCAAATGAGGCACAGGTACATGGTGGGACTAGAAAGATGAATATAAAACCACAGCACAGGGTGAACGAAAAGCAAGAAGGGACAGCTACCAGGGTGGCTGAGTCAGTGTTGGAGGATGAGGATGACATTGAAATAGATGAAGAGTTATCTAAAATCTCAATCAAGCGGAAGGACTTGGAAACCAAACAGCAGAGGAGCAAAGTAAAAAGGGTTGTCAAAGAAAGTTCTGAGGTTTCTATATCTCAACCAGATTCTTATGCTGGGTCTGAGATAGAGAGTGATGGTGAAAGCAGTGATGATGTGGCCAGTGGAGGCGGTTACCCCTTCACAAAAATACAGAAGTTTTTGCAGGACACTAAGGGATCCAGAATGGTTAGAGTTGAAAACTTCTTCCCCGATCTAAAACGTTTTGTTGACTCTGCTCGGGCCTACATGAAAAATAGGGGAGAGCTTGAGCAGGAAAGTTTTACTGATCAGGAGGTCTACAGACTAAAAAAGCTTGTACTAAAAGTTAAGAACCAAATTGCCCAGGATGATTAGTCTTTTATCGCTCATTCTTTCTTTTCTGTTTTTGTATTGGCTTTACCCTCTTATATGCATGTGCAGTTTTAATTTTGGCACACTCAACATCAATGGAGCAAGAGAAATGTCCAAGCGAGCGTGTGTTTTTACTCTTGCAGAATGCAAGAAAATTAATGTTCTGTTTGTTCAGGAGACTCATAGTTCTGAGGACAATGCTGCTGACTGGAGGAGGGAATTTCAAGGGGAAATTATTCTCAGTCATAAAAACAGCAGCAGTGGTGGAGTGGGTATTTTATTTTCTCAAGATTATATTCCACTTTCTTATGACATTGATGAGGTAATTGCAGGCCACATTTTAAAAGGTCGAGCTGTTTTTGAGAATGTGAAAGTTGTTTTTATAAATGTGTATGCTCCAACCATAGGCACAGAAAGATTGGCCTTTTTAAATATTTTAGATGACACAATCAAAAATTGCAGTAATGATGACTTTTTATTTGTGGGAGGTGATTTTAATTGCACAGAAAATCCTCTTATGGATAGGAACCACCCAGAGCCACATGCTGCATCCAAGAGAAGTTTAAAAGGTCTCATAGAAGCTCATGATCTGTGTGATGTGTGGAGGAATTTTCATGGCAAGGCTAGACAGTACACGTGGAGCCATAGAAAGGACGATATTCTGTCCTTAGCTAGATTGGATAGGGTTTACAGTTTTAAGCACCATTTTAGCATTTTTAAAAGTGCTTTTATAGTCCCTGTTGGCTTTACAGATCACTCTCTGGTACAGTGTTGTGTTTTTATCAAGAATATAAAGTGCAGTAGTGCATACTGGCATTTTAACACATCACTTTTATCAGATAACAGTTTTAAAACTGCTTTTATGTTTTTTTGGAGTAATTTTAAATTAACAAAATCAAGTTTTAGTTCTTTGCAGCAGTGGTGGGATGTAGGGAAGAGCCAAATAAAGAATCTGTGCCTACAGTATACTCGCAATGTCTCTGGAGACTTGGCCAGGTCTGTCAGGCTCCACAGGAGAAAGAGGACATCTTGAGGCCCTCAATGGCAAAAAGTCTGTTTTAACTGACCTACTAGGTGTGGCCGCCAGGGGCGCTGTAGTACGCAGTAGGTTCCAGAACATCGCACTAATGGACGCTCCATCTCATTTTTTCTTTGGTTTGGAGAGGAAGAATGGTCAGAGGAGGATGATCCACTCTCTCAGCTCCGAGGACGGGCGGCCAATCCATGAGTCTGCGGAGATCCGTTGCTTTGCAGCTGCTTTCTACAAAGATCTCTTTAAGAAAGAATTTGTTGAGAATCCACATGTGCTGAGTCATTTTTTGACGGACTTGCCAAAGGTGATGGCTAGCATGAATGCGGAGCTGGAGAGCGGGATTACTCTGCAAGAACTAGCAGTGGCTGTCCAGTCTCTTCAGTGTGGAAAAGCCCCAGGGATAGATGGTCTACCATCGGAGTTCTACAAGGCGTTCTGGTCTGAGATCTGTGAGGACTTGCTGGAAGTACTGTCTGACAGTCTGCGGAAGGGTCACCTGCCCCTAAGTTGTAGGAGAGCAGTCCTCACCCTCCTTCCCAAGAAAGGCGACTTGAAAGACGTTAAAAACTGGCGTCCGGTGGCCCTCCTCTGTACTGACTACAAAATTGAATGAATGAATGAATGAATTTATTTTGGATAATACAGTACAGGTTGAAGAAACTGTATAATATAACAACAAGGTCAAATTAGACAAAGACTCCTTCTACTAAACAATTCCACGTGAGTTATCCGAAATGGGTGATGGCTGAAGCCGCAGCTTATATTGCCCACCCATATTCCATCCAAGAATTCAAAGAAAAAAGAGTAAACAAGACAAGAGTGATTACAATTTAGAACAAAGCTAAGACAAAGTGTGACTGAGAGAAAAAAAAAAAAAAAAAAAAAAACTAAGCTAAGCTAAGTTAAGCAGTTACTATTCGAGACAAATCTAAGACAGAATGTCACAGAGAAAAAAAAAAACAAAAAACTAAGCTACAACACAACACAGAAATTCTCTCCAAAATTCTCTCCAAAGTGTTGGCTACCAGACTGAGGATGGTGATGGAGCAGGTCATACATGTAGACCAGACCTACTGTGTACCTGGTAGGTTGGTTACAGACAACATTTTTTTTAATTCGTGATGTTTTGGACCTCTCCAGTTCATTGGTCAAAGAACTTGGTCTTATTTCAATAGACCAAGAAAAGGCGTTTGACCGAGTTGAACATCCATACCTTTGGCAGACGCTAGAGGCTTTTGGTTTCAGCTCAGGGTTCATCGCCAAGATCCAGGCTTTGTATAGAGACATTGAGAGTATTCTTAAGATTAATGGTGGTTTGAGTGCTCCTTTCAAAGTTGAGAGGGGTGTCCGACAAGGCTGCCCCCTCTCAGGTATGCTGTACTCTCTTGCCATCGAGCCCCTCCTTTGTAAACTAAGGCAAGGCCTCACTGGTTTTAAAGTCCCCAACTCTGACTCTGTTTTTAAAGTGTCTGCCTATGCTGATGATGTTGTTTTTACAAGAAATCAAAATGATGTAGACTACCTTTTAAGAACTGTTAATCTTTTTGGTGAGTGCTCCTCAGCGAGAGTGAATTGGGGTAAGAGTGAAGCTGTTGTGGTGGGGGGGAGACCACAAAAAATTGCCCTACCTGGTGCAAGGTGGTTTTAAATATCTTGGTGTATTTTTAGGAAATCAGACTTTTACTGAGAAAAATTGGGAGTGATTTTTAGAAAAAGTTGAAGGAAGACTAAAAAAATGGAAATGGATTCTGCCAAACTTGTCCTTCAGAGGTCGTGTTTTAATCATCAACAACTTGATTGCTTCAATGCTGTGGCATCGACTGTCTTGTCTGGACCCTCCACCCAATTTGCTGGCCAGAGCGCAATCTATAGTCATGGACTTTTTCTGGGACCGTCTTCACTGGGTTCCACAGAGCATCCTGTTTTTACCGAGGGAAGAAGGTGGTCAAGGGCTCATCCATCTGGCCAGCAGGGGGGCTGTCTTTCACCTGCAGTTCATTCAGCGACTGCTGAGTGGCCCCCTCGACCTTGTGTGGAGACCTATTGCCAGGGCTGTCCTGGCTCGCTGTGGAGGGCTTGGACTAGAGCAGGGGTGTCAAACTCATTCCATGGAGGGCCAAGACCCTGCAGGTTTTACTTCCACCCAGTCTCTTCAACAGGTGTTTTCACTGATCAGCAATCAGTAGGAAGAAATTTAGAGAAATCACCTGTTGAAGACACTGGGTGGAGGTAAAACCTGCAGGGTCTTGGCCCTCCATGGAATGAGTTTGACACCTGTGGACTAGAGGAATCGCTGCTTTTAATGGATTTAAGGGGCCAAAAACTCCCAGAACTTCCCCAGTTTTACCAAAGTGCTTTAAAAATCTGGGGACTTTTTAAAAAGAACTCTCACCAGGCTTCCTTGTCGCCTTTCTGGCTTTTAAAGGAACCACTTGTGTTTGGGACCCGTTTTGATGTGGGCAATGTTTTAGGACCTTCTGTTTTAAAAAAGTTCATTTTTGCAAAGGTTACAACGCTGGGACATTTGGTGAATTTATGTGGTCCTAACTTGTGCAATGCTGTTGCCCTGTGCTCGGCTCTTGGCGTTTCTTCAGTCAGAGTTATAATGAACTTGCTGAAAGATTGGAGAGACTGCCTGTCCGCAGAAGAACACTCTGCTATTGTTTTACACTGCAAAAACTCTGTGCGAACTGCTGATGAGCCTTTTCCTTTTAGTGTTTTATCTCCTGATTTTAAAGATGGCACTGGTGTGTTTTTAAACTCTGAACACATTAACATTTGTGACTCTCCTGGTAAAAAAATTTATGGACTTTTGGTGAAAATTCTAAATGTGAATAAGTTAAAAGGTCGAGCTGATACACCATGGAGGAAACACTTGGGTTTGGGTTCAGAGGTGAGGCCTGCCTGGAGAGCACTCTATAAACCACCATTAACTAAGAAGGTTGGAGACCTACAATGGCGAGTTTTACATGGTGCTGTGGCTGTAAATGCTTTTATCTCTATTTTAAATCCAAATGTTATTGAGGTTTGTCCATTTTGTCCTCAGAAAGAGACTGTGTTCCATTGCTTTCTGGACTGTAACAGACTGCAATTGTTTGTTTTTATGGGGAAGCTGTTTTATCTGTTTGGATAAGTCTTTTCCCTGCAGATTTTTATCTTGGGTTTCCCATATAGACAGAGAACTAAGAAAAAGAGTGAACTTTTAAATTTCATCCTGGGTCAGGCTAAAATGGCTATTTATGTTAGTAGGAAAAGAAAAATTGAACAAATGCTGGATTGTAATATAAAAGACATGCTGGCTGACATGATCAAGGCTCGAATAATGATTGATTACAATTACTATCATCTGATGCAAAATGTTGAAACTTTTGAGGCTGTGTGGTGCTTTAAGCACATCCTGTGTTGTGTTAAGGAGGGGAAAATTACCTATGGTGTGGTCCTGATGTAAGAAGCAAGTTTTTTGTTTTAGTTTTCCTGGTTTGGTTACTTGTGTCTTTGATTTCTTGTCAGTGAGTCATTTTACTTTTCCATTGCTTCTTTTAGTTGTTGTGTTTTTCTGTTGAACTTGTGACAATAAAGGTGTGTTGAAAAATCAAATCAAAATCTCTCTCTCTCTCTCTCTCTCACACATGACTTTTAAAAAAAGGCTTTATTGTACATTTCAAGAATGCAAAAAGACCAATATCACTGGCCCAAGTGTGTTCACATCTCAAAAGTGCAAACATAACTCATCCTCCTGACCCACAGAGCACAAAACGTTCCCTACAGTCCATCTATTGATGAATGCCTCCAAATTGTCCACCATTTGATAGTAAGAGAACTCCACCTGTAGTCTGGCTTTCAACAAGACCTTGAAAGCAGACACTGGATCCACATTGCCAGCGTTGCTAGCCCGATTTTTCCTCGTCAGCCAGATGGCAAGTTTAGCAGTACCAGATGTGTGTGTGTGTATATATATATATACTGTATATATATATATACACACACACACACACACACTACCGTTCAAAAGTTTGGGGTCACTTAGAAATTTCCTTATTTTTGAAAGAAAAGCACTTTTTTCAATGAAGATAACTTTAAACTAATCAGAAATACACTCTATACATTGCTAATGTGGTAAATGACTATTCTAGCTGCAAATGTCTGGTTTTTGGTGCAATATCTACATAGTTGCTGGAAATGGGCCTCTATACACCTATCACTCCAGTGTTCTAATGGTACAATGTGTTTGCTCATTGCATCAGAAGGCTAATGGATGATTAGAAAACCCTTGTGCAATCATGTTAGGTCTGCAATGCTGTAATTGCTGCAAATGGCGGATTCTTTGACGAAAGCAAAGTTTGAAGGAAAAAATTATTTCAAATACAAATCATTATTTCTAACATTGTCAATGTCTTGACTATATTTTCTATTCATTTTACAATTCATGGTGGTAAATAAGTGTGACTTTTCTACTTTTGAACGGTAGTGTGTGTGTATATATATATATATATATACACACTACCATTCAAAAGTTTGGGGTCACCCAGACAATTATTTTGTGTTTTCCATGAAAAGTCACACTTATTTACCACCATGAGTTGTAAAATGAATAGAAAATATAGTCAAGACATTGACAAGGTTAGAAATAATGATTTGTATTTGAAATAATAATTTTTTCCTTCAAACTTTGCTTTCCTTTTTTTTTTTCTCCTTTTTTTTCCTTTGAAAGACAAAAGTAAAATAGAAAGATGTCTTTACCTTCTTTACATGTTTCAACTGCACTGCAGCCTTCATCAGAAGAGTCTTCTGATGAAGGCTGCAGTGCAGTTGAAACATGTAAAGAAGGTAAAGACATCTTTCTATTTTACTTTTGTCTTTCAAAGGAAAAAAAAAAAGGATAAATAATTAAAAGAAGACAAAATGAACCTGTTTGACGTAAACTTTGCTTTCGTCAAAGAATCCTTCGTTTGCAGCAATTACAGCATTGCAGACCTAACATGATTGCACAAGGGTTTTCTAATCATCCATTAGCCTTCTGACACAATGAGCAAACACATTGTACCATTAGAACACTGGAGTGATAGTTGCTGGAAATGAGCCTCTATACACCTATCTAGATATTGCACCAAAAACCAGACATTTGCAGCTAGAATAGTCATTTACCACATTAGCAATGTATAGAGTGTATTTCTGATTAGTTTAAAGTTATCTTCATTGAAAAAAAGTGCTTTTCTTTCAAAAATAAGGAAATTTCTAAGTGACCCCAAACTTTTGAACGGTAGTATATATATATATATATATATATATATATATCTCAGAGGTTTTGTTCAATGAAAATTGTCCTTCCACAGAATTTTTCCAGCAATGACTACACATTCTGAAAGCTGTCTATTATTTGACAGATTATATGGAGAGTGATCTAGTTAAAGTCAATTAAAATGGCAGATAACTGACAGAATTTTTACAAGCCTGTCTGAGAAAATGACATAACAAAAAGTGTAGTGCAACCTGTGATATAGAGTATTGCCCTTTTTCAATAAACTCAGATGCAGTTTTGACAGTCAGTCACCAGATGGCAGTCTTTATTAGCTGTTTCATAACACTGTCGTTCATGAAGCAATTGTCTCAAAGTTGCTCATTGTTTCATGAGGCCTCAGTTTTAACGTCACTAGTTGTGAGTCTCTTGGAGTGAGGAGATGCTGTGCTGGCCTCCAGAGGAAAATAGTGATACGCTGACCAGGTCTGAGTGCTGGGGAAAGCAGTGGAGGTGGGTGGTGAAGGTAAACAGTGGCAAGTCAACTTACTTGGGAGAGGGGGAACATGCACAATCTAAGGAGCAAACAGTCCAGTCCGTGAAGCAGCCGAGGGGGTCAGACAGGCAACGGTCAGACCACGGCAGGCATACAATGGCAAATGGTCAAAGCACAGGAGACAAATTTCACAGATATTAACAGGCAAACTAAGGTAGGATAAAAGTAGGCAGAAACTCTGATGCAACCAGACAGTGGCAGGACAACGTCCAATTTAAAGGGCTCCTCTGATTAGCACCAGGTGGTGCCATCAGCTGCATGGAGCAGTGCCTAATCAGAGAGAAGAGAGAGAGAGAGAGAGGCAGGGACACAGAACCAGCAGGAATCTGAACACAGCTGGTTTAATTTCAGTCACGCAGAGAATAACAATTCCCAAATGGGAGAAGAAATTTCCTTTCGATAAAGGCTTTATCTCTTTATTCTGGCAATTCTTACCAGATTCATCCCAGTTTGTGCTGAATCAGAGCAGCTGTAGAAAACTGAGTGCACACAGCAGCAGCAGTTCTAGAGTTTTTGGATACAGTGGACAAGCCTTTTTGCTTGCATATCCCTGGCCTGGAAGGTAAAATGGTATTATTTAAGATCCTAGCAGGGGCAAATACTCTTGTTTTTTGTGGTCAAATGGATGGAACGGAGTTCCACAGGGATCTGTGCTAGGCCCTATTCTTTTTAGTTTATATATGCTTTTGCTAGGCAATATTATTAGAAAGCACTGCATTCATTTTCACTGTTATGCAGATGACACAATTATATTTCTCAGTAAAGCCAGATAACAGTAATCAATTAGCCAAATTAGAGGCTTGTCTTAAGGAAATCAGATCTTGGATGACTTGTAATTTCTTGCTACTAAATTCAGATAAGACTGAAGTCATTCTAGTTGGTCCAACAAACCTTAGAAACATCTTCCCAAATCAAACTCTTAGTTTGGATTGGGTTACTCTTTCTCTTAATAGTTCTGTTAAGAACCTTGGAGTTATTTTTGATCAAGATCTGTTTTTTAATTCACATATTAAACCTGTTTCTAGGACTGCCTTCTATCATTTGCCTAATATTCCCAAGATTAGGAGCATCTTGTCTCAGAGTGATGCTGAGAAACTACGCTTTTGTTAGCTCTAGATTAGATTATTGTAACTCTTTATTATCAGGCTGTCCTAAATCATCTCTAAAGATCTAGTCTTAAGCTCATCCAAAATGCTGCAGCTAGACTTTTAAATGGTACTAAAAAGAGAGATCACATCTCCGCGGGTCTTGCTTCCCTTCATTGGCTTCACATAGAGTTTAGAGTTAAGTTTAAAATCCTTCTCCTCACAAAGCTCTAAATAATCAGGCCCCTTGTTATTTAAAAGATCTGATACAACCCTATTAAGATAAGATAAGATAAGATAAGATAAGATAAGATAAGAAAAGATAAGCCTTTATTAGTCCCACAATGGGGAAATTCCAGGATTGCAACAGCACAGGGATAGCAACACTCAGAGCAATAATTAAGAAGATATGGAAAATATAAATAAGAGCAGTGGATATACATACATACACATAAATATACAAATATATATACAAAATGCGGAGCGTTGTAGCAAGATGGAATAAACAGCATAACCGTCTACTTAGTTATCCTACATAATATGAATATGTACCCATACATATTGTCACCCTCCGTAGTGACTGATATTGTCCTAGTTGTATACTGGAGGGGACCATTTGTCTAAGTTTGTTGCGTCTTTTGCATTCAATACTATTAGGTTGTCATGTTTTTTTGCTATCTCTGTGAGCAGCCCTGCTTAGGTTATACAGTCTGACAGCCGTAGGTAGGAAGGACCTGCGAAACCTCTCGGTTGCACACCTAGGATGATGCAGTCTACTGCAAAATGAGCTCCTCAGTGCTTTCAATATGTCCTGCATAGGGTGGGACTCGGACTCCAGCAGAGATGACAGTTTAGCCACCATCCTTCTCTCTCCTATCTCCTCCACTGGGTCAAGGCGCTGCCCCAGGACAGAGCTAGCTTTATTGATTAATTTGTTCAGTCTCTTCCTATCGGCTGCTGTAATGCCGTTGCCCCAGCAGACCACTCCAAAAGTGATGGCTGATGCCCCCACTGTGTCGTAGAATGTCTTCAGCAGCGCCCCTTGTACACCAAAAGACTTGAGCCTCCTCAGTAGGAACAGCCTGTGCTGTCCCTTCTTGTAAAGTGCGTCAGAATTGTGTAACCAGTCTAATTTACTGTTCAAACGAACACCCAGGTACTTGTAGGATGTCACCATCTCAATGTTTGTTCCCTGTATGTTTACTGGTGCTGTGAGGGGTTGTCCTTGCCTGCGGCAGTCCACCACCAGCTCCTTAGTTTTCCTTGCGTTGATCACAAAATCACAAAATTCACAAAATCTGGAGAAATTTCTGCACGTAAGTGACAAGGTTTAAAACCAACATTGAATGCTTGTGGCCTTCGATTCCTCAGGCGACACTGCATTAAAAACCAACATTCTGTAAAGCATATTTTTATGTGGGTTCAGGAACACTTTGGAAAACCATTTCAGATAACAGTTTGTGGTTACATCTGCAAGTGCAAGTTAAAACTCTACCATGCAAAATGAAAGTTATATATCAACAACACCCAGAAACACCGCCAGTTGCTCTGGGCCTGAGTTCATCTGAGATGGACTGATGCAAAGTGGAAAAGTGAGCTGTGGTCTGATGAGTTCACATTTCGTATTGTTTTTGGAAATTATGGATGTTGTCCTCTGGGCTAAAGAGGAAAAGGACCATCCAGATTGTTGCCAGTGCAAAGTTCAAAAGCCAGCATCTGTGATGGTATGGGTGAGGGTGTCAGTGCCCATGGCATGAGTAACTTGTGCATCTGTCAAGGCACCATTAATGCTGAACGGTACATACAGGATTTGGAGCAACATGCTGCCATCCAGGCAACGTCTTTATCAGGGATGTCCCTGCTTATTTCAACAAGACATTGCCAAGCCACATTCTGAACGTGTAACAACAGCTTAGCTTGTAAAAGAATGCGGGCACTAGACTGGCCTGCCAGCAGTCCAGACCTGTCTACCATTGAAATGTGTGGAATATTATGAAATGCAAAATATGAGAATGGAGACCCCAGACTGTTGAGCAGCTCAAGCCATATGTCAGGCAAGAATGGGAAAGAATTCCACCTACAAAGCTTCAACAGTTAGTGTCCTCAGTTCCTAAACAGTTGAGTGTTGTTAAAGGGAAAGGTGATGTAACACAGTGACCCTGTCCCAGATTTTTTGGAATTCACAATGAGTGAATATTTGTAAAATAATAATAATAATAATAATAATGATAATAATAATAATAATAATAATAATAATAATAGTTTGTCAGTTTGAACATTAAATATCTTGTCTTTGTAGTGTATTCAAATGAATATGTAGTGATCTGCGCTGCCTGCCTGTTGCCCTGATTTCCTCCACAGCTGTGCGCACACCTGCTCTCCTCATTAGCCTGCCTATTTAAGCCGTGTTGCCCTCGGGTCTGCATGGAGACATCAAGCTCCCTGGTCTGGCAAGACCTCTTCACCTTCTCGTCGCCTTCATGATCCGGAGTTCCATCTTCTCTGATCCTTCCAGCCTCGTCATCCTCCCAGAAGTCCTAGCTCCCCAATGACAAGTAAGCCCTCATCATTCCCTCATCTCCACCCTTCACTCTGCTCCCCTGTGCATAGGTGGAAATCCGTTGGCGGCGGACCACCTCCTCCTGGCGGTGGACTAAGCTCAACCTGCACCTCACCAGCTCACTGTACATCTCTTCACCCTCTCACCTCCTCAGCAGCCAGAGCCAAAGACAGTGTCCCACTGGCCGGAGCCTCTGGGATCTCACCTGTGCTACACACCAACTCGTCAACAGTAAGACTGAACATTCTCTGAATCATTCCTCCCTATCCCAGTCACTAATCCACCTGTCTGCTCTTCCCTAGGGTTGCCAGTCTGAACGGTGTTCTGCTCGCCCCGGCTGCTACATTCCTGCACTCACGCACACATCCACACTCACACTGCACAATAAAACGATAACTGAGTTTATTCTGGAGTTTGTGTCTGCCTTCTGGGTCATAAATCATGTTAGAATATAGGTTGAAAAGAATTTTCAAATCATTGCATTCTGTTTTTAATTTACATTTTACAATATTTCAACTTCATTGGAATTAGGATTTGTAAATATTTTGCTGTAATTCTAACCTTAGTTTTCATTAAATGGCTCTATATTTTGTCTATAAGGGTGTTCACTCTATAAACCTAATAAATTGACAAAATTTTATACTTTTATTCAATCTATTATTAAAATTAAAACAATTAAAAATAGTTAATGTCAGTATCATTTCATTAATGTCCAAATCATATATGATGCAAAATATAAGACTCTAAGCATTGTTGCTGGGGCAGTGCAAGGCTTTTTTTTTTTTTTTTTACCAGACAACAGCACAGTGGGGTGTCTCAGGCAAGGTGATGGTAAAATGTAAGGCAAAGTGAATTATTGGTAAGTGAATTATCAGTTGTCATCATGCAAGTCACATGGATATCGTTCTGATTTTTACTGCTTTCATAAGAGGTGTGGGTTTTGCCTCTGGGTTAGGGTCCATTTTGATAAGTGATTTTGAGAAAAGACTTGGCTGTATTTTTCAGAAACGAACATTTCACTGTGAAAATGAAAAAAAGTCATTTTTTTATGCACACATTTTTAGCCCAAATTGTTGAAATGTGTAATACTGCTCAGCACAGTGGGACAGTTCAAGGTGGTCCATCACCCCCTACTATTCCCCTGGTGCCCTGGCCACCATATTACTACTTATCACCCCCCCCCCCCGTAAAAAAATGTCAAGCACACAGATTAGGCCCTCCTGAATTTAAACCAGACACATCCACTAATAGCAAAATGTATAAACACAAACAAATAAACTAGCCATTCACCCAAAATAAACTAGAGGGGCCAGGTGGACTGCTGACACCCCCTGCACGGCCAGGTGGATTATTCTGCCGCCTTAAATATTTCAGTCCAAAATAAACAGTAGCCCTGTTCCTAACAGTAAACCAATCCCATTATAACCATATATCCATCCATCCCTCCATCCATCTTCTACCGCTTTTCTAGAGGTCCGGGTCGCGGAGGCAGCAGTTCAAGCAGAGAAGCCCAGACTTCCCTCTCCCAGCCACCTGCTCCAGCTCTTCAGAGAGGATACCAAGGCGTTCCCAGACCAGCTGGGAGACATAGACTCTCCACCGAGTCCTGGGTCTGCCCTGGGGTCTCCTCCCAGTGGGACGTGTCCAAAACACCTCAAGTGGGAGGCGTCCAGGAGGCATCCTAATGAGATGCCCATACCACCTCAACTGGCTCCTTTCAATGTGGAGGAGCAGCGGTTCTACTCTGAGCCTCTCCCGGATGACTGAGCTCCTCACCCTGTCCCTTAGGGTGAGTCCAGCAATCCTACGGAGAAAGCTCATTTCAGCCGCTTGCATCTGCGATCTCGTTCTTTCGGTCATTACCCAAAGCTCATGACCATAGGTGAGAGTAGGAACGTAGATTGGCTGGTAAATTGACAGCTTTGCCTTAGAGCTCAGCTCCCTCTTCACCACAGCAGACAGTCCGCATCACTGCAGATGCTGCTCCAATCCGTCTGTCAATCTCTCGCTCCATTCTCCCCTCACTCGTGAATAAGACCTCAAGATACTTAAACTCCTCCACTTGGGGCAGGAGCCTGTCCCCAACCCAGAGAGGACAATCCATCTTTTTCCGGCTGAGGACCATGGACTCGGACTTGGAGGTGCTGATTCTCATCCCAGCCACTTCACACTCAGTGGCAAACCATCCCAGCAAAAGCTGTAGGTCATTGCTGGATGAAGCCAATAGGACAACATCATCTGCAAACAACAGAGATGAGATCCTGTGGTCACCAAGCATGACACCCTCCGTTCCCTGGCTGCGCCTAGAAATCCTGTCCATAAAAATTATGAACAGGATTGGTGACAAAGGGCAGCCCTGGCGGAGTCCAACTCTCACTGGGAATGACTCCGACCGAGTGTTGGCAATACGAACCAAACTCTCATAACGGTCGTACAGAGACCAAATAGCTCATAACAACAAGCCCGATATCCCATACTCCCGAAGCACCCCCACAAAAAAACACGAGGGACGCGGTCAAATGCCTTCTCCAAGTCCACAAAATACATGTAAACTGGTTGGGCAAACTCCCACGAACCCTCGAGAATTCTCGAGAGGGTAAAGAGCTGGTCCGATGTGCCACGGCCAGGACGAAAACCACATTGCTCCTCCAGAATTCGAGGTTCAACCAACGGCCGGACTCTCCTCTCCAGCACCTTGGCATAGACCTTCCCAGGGAGGCTGAGGAGTGTGATCCCTCTAAAGTTGGAGCACACCCTCCGGTCCCCTTTTTTGAAGAGAGGAACCACCACCCCGGTTTGCCATGCCAAAGGCACTGCCCCTGACCTCCACGCAATGTTGCAGAGGCGTGTCAACCATGACAGCCCAACAACATCCAGGGCCTTGAGATACTCAGGGCGAATCTCGTCCACCCCCGGGGCCCGGCCACCAAGGAGATTTTTAACCACCTTGGCGACCTCAGCCCCTGTGATAGGCAAGTCGTCCCCCTTGTCCCCAAACCCTGCTTCCTCTGTGGAAGGCATATCAGTGGGATTGAGGAGATCCTCGAAGTATTCCTTCCATCGCCCGACGATATATATATATATATATATATATATATATATATGTATATAGATAGATAGATATAGATATAGATATAGATATTCAGGTTCAGGCTCCTTTATTTGCACCCATAGGTAGATTTGTTTTGTAGTCTGGTGACATCCATATTTACAAACCACAGTTACATTCAACATGAACACAAACACAGGCACACATGAAGCTGACTATAAACATGATAAAAATACTCAAGGCTCCATCAATCAGGATATAAAGACAATGAGATGAGAGAAAAACCAGAGATAAGAGAGAAGGGTCATATTAAAAAGTTAAAGACTAGTCAAAGAGGTTAAAAACTCAAAGGTCTAAAACCCAATAAAAGATTTAGAACCCAGATAAAAATCTTACGAAAATAAGTAAATATAAAATGGAGTTAATAAATAGGTAACTAAATTATGTGCAATATATTGTTACAACTTGTTCAGTTCTTTGACAGCAGCAGGAACAAAGCTGTTTTTGTAGCGCTGGGTTTTGCTTTTTGGGACAACAAACCTCCGTCTGGAGGGAAGAAGCTGAAAGTTGCAGTGCAAAGGGTGGGAGTCATCATTTAAAATGGAGGTAGCCTCCTCTGTACCTGTCTGGTGTACAGGGATGTCAGGCTCAGCTGTGACTCACCAAGCAAACGACTGGACCATCTAACTACCTGATCCAAGGATTTCCTCTGTTTCAGTTTTATCAGACAAAAAACCATGACACTAAAGAAAAGGATAAAACAGATTCAATAAAAGCCCGATAAAATATTGTCATTATGGTTCGGTCAATTTGGAAGTGTGCAAGTTTCCTTAAACAATGCAAATGTTGCTGACCCTTTTTGCACACCCTTTCACAGTTCTCTTCAAAGTTTAAATTACTATCAATAATCGTCCCAAGATATTTGTAGGATTGTACACATTCAGTGGTCTGGCCTTTTAGTACGGTGACTTTGTGCCTGGGAGTTTTCCTCCTAAAGTCAATAATCATATCTTTAGTTTTTGTCGTATTCAGCTGCAGGTAGGAATCCTCACACCAGTGAACAAAATCATCAACTACTGGGCCGAGGCCACTCTCACCATCCTGGAGGAGACTGACAATAACTGAATCATAAGCATACTTTATAATGTGTCTGTTGTCATGTCTGCTCCAACACATGTTTGTGTACAGGATGAAGAGTAGTGGTGATAACACACACCCCTGAGGAGAGCCAGTAGAAGAGCACTTTTGGTCAGACAATGTATCATTGACCCTTACTCTCTGTGTCCTGTTGGTTAAAAAATCCAGAATCCAACCCACCAGATTATTGCTCAGATCAAATTGTTGCAGGAGCCTTTCAACTAAAATATGAAGTTGGATTATATTAAAGGCGGAGGGGAAAGTCTACAAATAAAAGCCTGGCGTGTGTCCCATTAAAATCCAGATGTTTAAAAAGCATGTTAAGCAGAGTGACAGTGGCGTCCTCCACTCCTCTGTGAGGCCTATATGCAAACTGCAAAGGATCCAATGCATGCTCAGTCTGCTTTAGGACCTCAAATCTGACCATTTTCTCAAAAATTTTCACTAAAATTGAAGTCAAAGCAACTGGTCTAAAGTCGTTTATCATTTTAGGACAGCTGGATTTCGGAACGGGAACAACCACGGCTTCTTTCCAGATCTTAGGCACATGTTGTGTCTGTAAGGACTTATTGAAAATGTAATGAAATACAGGACTCAGTTCATGTGCACAGGACTTTACCAAGCGCCCACATATATTATCAGGGCCCTGACTTTTGTTCACTTTTACAGCACAGAACTCCCTTTTAATATCCTGCACCTCAATATTAAAGTGCTGATTGTCTTTGAGTTTCTGTTTCAAATCTTGGGTTTCTGTGCTAAAATCAGAGGAATCAAAACGACCATAAAAACAATTAAGAGCATTAGCCAGCTCTGTGTCTGAATTAAAACCATCTAAAAACACACAATTACTGCGCTCTGTGCTCTGAAGGCCTGCAATAGTTTTCATACTGGCCCAGGCTGAACCAAGTTTCTTTGTTGCTGTCTTGCTTTCCAATTCTGATTTATAATTCTATTTTGCTCTTAAAATTTCGGACTTCAGCTCTTTTGTGGCAACCTGTAGCTCAGAAACAGACCCCTGTTTAAAGGCAAGTGCTTTCCTCTGTTAGCAGGATTTAACTGATTTTGTAACCCATGGCTTGTTGTTTGGATAGATTTTGACATGTTTACGTGGAACAATCATGTCTCTACAGAAAGCCATGTATGAGCATGTGACGTCTACCAAAGAGTCCAGATCATCCCCGCAGGACAGTGTGAACACCTCCCAGTCCGTACAGCTAAAGCATTCCTGGAGGCAGTGCACTGAATCCTCTGTCCACACATCTATGTCTTATGTATATATATATATATATACAGTATATATATACAGTATATATATATATATATATATATATATATATATATATATATATATTTCCTCACACCCAGCAGTGAGCTTGGAGGAAGCAGAGGACAATTGACACACGACCAAAAGAACCACAGGAGACAGTCAGACGGGACTGAATGCATACATCTTTGTGCCAACCAATGTCATGCTAATAATGTGTAATGACCAATGGTATTAGATGACAATTGATACAGTGGGGCAAAAAAATATTTAGTCAGTCACCAATTGTGCAAGTTCTCCCACTTAAAAGATGAGAGAGGTCTCCAATTTTCATCATAGGTATACCTCAACTATGAGAGACAAAATGAGAAAAAAAAATCCAGAAAATCACATTGAAGGATTTTTAATGAATTAATTGGTAAGTTCCTCAGTAAAATAAGTATTTGGTCACCTACAAACAAGCAAGATTTCTGGCTCTCACAGACCTGTAACTTCTTCTTTAAGAGGCTCCTCTGTCCTCCACTCGTTACCTGTATTAATGGCACCTGTTTGAACTCGCTATCAGTATAAAAGACACCTGTCCACAACCTCAAACAGTCAGACTCCAAACTCCACTATGGCCAAGACCAAAGAGTTGTCAAAGGACGCAGAAACAAAATTGTAGACCTGCACCAGGCTGGGAAAACTGAATCTGCAATAGGTAAGCAGCTTGGTATGAAGAAATCAACTGTGGGAGCAATTTTTAGAAAATGGAAGACATACAAGACCACTGATAATCTCCCTCGATATGGGGCTCCACGCAAGATCTCACCCCGTGGGGTCAAAATTATCACGAGAACGGTGAGCAAAATTCCCAGAACCACATGGGGGGACCTAGTGAATGACCTGCAGAGAGCTGGGACCAAAGTAACAAAGGCTACATCAGAAACACAATACGCCGCCAGGGACTCAAATCCTGAAGTGCCAGACGTGTCCCCCTGCTTAAGCCAGTACATGTCCAGGCCCGTCTGAAGTTTGCTAGAGAGCATTTGGATGATCCAGAAGAGGATTGGGAGAATGTCATATGGTCAGATGAAACCAAAATAGAACTTTTTGGTAAAAACTCAACTTGTCGTGTTTGGAGGAGAAAGAACACCATACCTACTGTGAAGCATGGGGGTGGAAACATCATACTTTGGGCTGTTTTTCTGCAAAGGGACCAGGACGACTGATCTGTGTAAACTTTACACTGTAAAGGAAAGAATGAATGGGGCCATGTATCATGAGATTTTGAGTGAAAACCTCTTTTCACCAGCAAGGGCATTGAAGATGAAACGTGGCTGGGTCTTTCAGCATGACAATGATCCCAAACACACCACCCGGGCAACGAAGGAGTGGCTTCGTAAGAAGCATTTCAAGGTCCTGGAGTGGCCTAGCCAGTCTCCAGATCTCAACCCCATAGAAAATCTTTGGAGGGAGCTGAAAGTCTGTGTTGCCCAGCGACAGCCCCAAAACATCACTGCTCTAGACGAGATCTGCATGGAGAAATGGGCCAAAATACCAGCAACAGTGTGTGAAAACCTTGTGAAAACTTGCAGAAAACGTTTGACCTCTGTCATTGCCAACAAAGGGTATATAACAAAGTATTGAGATGAACTTTTGTTATTGACCAAATACTTATTTTACCAAGGAATTTACCAATTAATTCATTAAAAATCCTTCAATGTGATTTTCTGGATTTTTTTTTTCCTCATTTTCTCTCTCATAGTTGAGGTATACCTATGATGAAAATTGGAGACCTCTCTCATCTTTTAAGTGGGAGAACTTGCACAATTGGTGGCTGACTAAATACTTTTTTACCCCACTGTATGCTAATGTGCCATGCATTCTCTTGGTCTGTATGACAGTATAAAAGAGCAGCTATTCCTCATCTCTCTCTTAACTCTTACACTCTCCTACCAGACACCTGGCCCCAGCGGGCAATGCTGGGGTCCACCGGCTGTATTTATGTTAGAGGGTAAATAAAGAATCTGTGCTGAACTACGCTCGTGCCTCGCCTCCACATCCTTTCCTTCGCACCCTCTACATTGGTACATACATACTGTATATATGGTTATACCCCCTCATGGATCGTCACCTTATCGTGGTGGAGGGTTTGTGTGCCCCAGTGATCCCAGGAGCTATGTTGTCCGGGGCAATTTGCCTCTGATTGGGTCACCCAAGACAAGATGGTCCTGGGTGAAGGGCCAGACTAAGAACAATCCAACAGACTCTCATGATAAATTCTAGATCAAGGATTCAGTGTACCCCGCCCGGTATGGGGTTACCGGGACCCCACCCTGGAGCCAGGCCTGGGGGAGGGGCTCGATGGCTAGCGTCTGGTGGCCGGGTTTCCACCCATGGGACCCGGCCAGGCTCAGCCCGACGGAGTTACATGGGTCCGCCGTTCAGTGGGCTCACCACCTGCAGGAGGGATCATGGGTGTCCGGTGCTATGTAAATTAGGTAGCAGTCAAAGGCGGAGACCTTGGCAGACTGATCCCAAGCTTTCTAAACTGGCTTTTGGTACGTGGAATGTCACCTCTGTGGTGGGGAAGGAGCCTGAGCTGGTGTACGAGGTTGAGAGATACCGGCTTGATATAGTCGGCCTCACCTCAACACACAGCTCCGGTTCTGGAACCAGTCTCCTGGAGAGGGGCTAGAGCTTGGCCTTTTCTGGAGTTGCCCCAGGTGAGAGGCGATGAGCAGGGGTGGGTATTCTTGTATCCCCCCACCTTGCTGCCTCTATATTGGAGTTTTCCCCGGTGGATGAAAGGGTTGCTTCCCTGTGCCTTCGGGTTGGGAAACGGGTCCTGACCATCATTTGTGCCTATGCATCAAATGATGTTTCAGAGTACCCACCCTTTTTGGAGTCTCTGACTGGGGTGCTGGAGGGTGCTCCTCTTGGAGACTCCATTGTCCTACTGGGGGACTTCAATGTGCACGTGGGCAACGACAGTGAAACCTGGAGGGGGGTGATTGGGAGGAACGGCCTGCCCGATCTGAACCCGAGTGGTGTTCAGTTATTAGACTTTTGTGTTAACCACAGTTTGTCCATAACGAACTCCATGTTCAAGCATAAGGGTGTCCATATGTGCACCTGGCACCAGGACACCCTAGGTCGCAGGTCCATGATCAATTTTGTTATCGTGTCATCAGACCTGCGACCATATGTCTTGGACACTCGGGTAAAGAGAGGTGCAGAGCTGTCAACTAATCACCATCTGGTGGTGAGTTGGATCCGATGGCAGGGGAGGAAGCCATTCAGACCTGGTAGGCCCAAACGTATAGACCCAAACGTAACGAGAACGATTGCTGGACTCACCCTCAGAGATAGGGTGAGGAGCTCAGTCATCCGGGAAAGGCTCAGAGTAGAACCGCTGCTCATCCACATTGAAAGGAGTCAGTTGAGGTGGTATGGGCATCTGATTAGGATGCCTCCTGGACGCCTCCCACTTGAGGTGTTTCGGACACGTCCCACTGGGAGGAGACCCCGGGGCAGACCCAGGACTCGGTGGAGAGACTATGTCTCCCAGCTGGTCTGGGAATGCCTTGGTATCCCCTCTGAAGAGCTGGAGCAGGTGGCTGGGGAGAGGGAAGTCTGGGCTTCTCTGCTTGAACTGCTGCCTCCATGACCCGGACCTCCGGAAAAGTGGTAGAAGATGGATGGATGGATGGATACAGTGCACACCCACCCAATAAGCCCATGTGTAACTAATTTACAACATGACAAGGGGACAAAAAAAAAACTGGAACACACTCTAAAATACACCCCAGTCATTTCACAGACCTGGTGGAGGGCCTCCCCCCTTGGAATACCATCCAGTGGTTCCCACCCAGAGCACTTCCGTCTCTTGGCCTCTGGAGATGGACTGTGCCACATCCTCTTCTTCACCATGCGACGCAGTTCGTTAGGGTGCCTCCATGCGTCATCAGACAAGCCCAGATAGCCGTCACTCCGGGCAGCCATCACCTGTAGCTGCTCCTGGTCATCATGCCGTTTGTGTATCTTGTGGATCCCTCTCAGACGAGCTTCCACCCTTGGCCGGACCTCATCACCAATGCGAAGGGGAGCGCTGTTGTGATTCCATGGATCACCATGTCATGAGCGGATCTCCTTTTCAGAGCTGGTCTGAACCCCCACACGTTTCAGCTGTGTGGGGGCTTCCCCTACAGTTGAAAGTGCTATGAGATGACTGCTGTTGCGAAATGGCGCTATATAAATAAAGTTGAATTGAATTGAATTGAATTGGTCACTTTGTCACCCCGGTCCAAACCCCTCCTCGAAGCCTGTCATTTGGAACATTGTAAAACCGCACCAGCTGGTCTTGACTCTCTTTTTCCTCCAGTGCTGGCACCGCCCTGTAGCTCCTCGGTCACCGGTACCACCAGGACAAGCTCCGGAAGTTGAGGTCGCTGATACCTTGGCTTTACCTGCAGTCCCGGGGGTCTCGCCATGCCATCCAGTTCCCACATCAAGGGCATCTTGGACACTGGCATCGGGTCTGTCCCGGGATGGCGTTCCGTGGTGGCGTTCCGTGGTGCCGGACCTGCACCCCTCCCATGATACCAGACCAATCACTATCCCACACCACATCATCTTCCACACACGGAGCAGGTCGGTCCCACAGCCCGCAGCCCGACCACTCTTCTCTGGTGCTGTTGGCGATTGAGAATCCCAGGCCATAAAACATATCACACCCCATGATATTGTATCCAACAGCAGTCACCACAAAATGGACACTCACCATCATTGCTGACTTGTATCTCGCTGTCAGTTCCACAGACCCCACGATGGCCAGCCTGCTCATTCCATAGCCATAATAGGGCACGGACAGTTTACTCATCCTTTAGTGGGGAAACAGACTCCTTATCGTTGCCAAATTTAACACCGAAGCCACCGATCCTGTTTCCACCAGCAGTGGCAGTTCAAAGTCATCCAGCGAAACAGCGCAATAAATACGTCCGTCTGTATCCGGGGAGACCGTATGAATGACCATAGGAGTCTCCACAGAGGGGCCCACTTCCTGCCTTCTCTCCCCTCGCTCAAAATTCTTGCAGGTTCTTGCAAAATGGTGCAATAGGCCACATTTACCACAGCACTTGCCCTTCGCCGGACACTCTCTGGACTTATAGCGGTGTCTAGTGGACCTACAGGTGTAACATCTTGGTGTCCCAGGGGCAGACCTAATTTTCACAACTGAGGTATATTCCTCTTCATCCCCACTGTCTTCATTTTTGGGGTCCATCGTCAGTGCCTTTAAACGAGGCTCATCTTGAGTCAGAGTGGACCTCCCACTGAGGTCCCTCGCTATTGTTTCTGCTGCCTCGAATTGTTGTGCTACCTCGATAGCTGTGGCTAGCGTCAGTTCGCCCGGATAGGTCAGGAGCCTCGACCAAGCTGCAGGACAGCGGACATGCTCCGCTAGCTGATCACGGATCATTTCATCCTCTAGGGCTCCAAACTGGCACTCCCCCGCCAGCTGACGTACGTCTGCAACATAACGTTTAACAGACTCTCCCATCCGCTGGTGGCACTGCCGAAACTGAATGCGTCAGACTATCACGTTCTCAGGGGCCCAAAAATAGCGCGCCATCAGCTCCACCACTTCCTCAAAGCTATCGGCTCCTCCTAAAGTACCAACGATTCTCTGGCCCTCCATGCCGAGGTTCTGGACTAATATTGCCCTCACACACAGCTTCTCAAGCTTGCCGAGATCAAGGGCCACTAGGTAGTTGGTGAAAGCCACGTACCACCTAGGCCAGGGCACGGGCAGCTTGCCTGGGGCCTCCTAAAATGGCCAAAAGTTGGTAACGGCTCGCTCCATAATGGTGTTCTCCTTGTCACCAAATGTTATGTCCATAACGCTCGTATAAATTTTTGTGGGCTGCACGGTGGTGCAGTGGTTAGCACTGCGGCAGCACAGTTTACCCTTGGCCGGGGGATCGTGGGGATCGTGGGATCGATCCCAGCCCCCGACCAACAGTGATCTGTGTGGAGTTTGCATGTTCTCCCCGTGTATGCGTGGGTTTACCCCGGGATTTCTCCGGTTTCCTCCCACATGCCAAAAACATGCAGGTTAGGTTAATTGGAGACTCTAAAGTGGCCCTAGGTGTGAATGTGTGTGTGAATGGTTAAGGGATAGCGCCGTATCGTGGCTGCTTCATCCATCCAGGTGGTGGATGACCCTCAATTTCCCCTCTGGGGATCAATAAAGTATACTAAATCTAAATCTAAAAAAAATAAATAACCTGGCTGGAGGTGCAGTGAACATAGCTTCATTGATAATAACAAATAACAGTCAACTGACGTACTGCGCTCCTTACAGACCAGGGGTCAATGACGAAAGAGGACTGGCCACTTCCTGCCATGCCCGTTATACCCCAGGTGATGCCACCACCGGAAAGGCGGTCCGTCACCCCCTACTATTCCTCAGGTGCCCTGGCCACCATATTACTACTTAACACATACAAAGAAATCAAGGGAACTGTTCACAAAACAAGTTATATTTAATAAAATGGAATGGCACAGGGAATGAGTATTGAACACACGAATAAAAAGAGGTGCAAAAAGGCATAGAAAGCCAAGAAAGCAGCTGAAGTCCATCAGAATTTAGGAAGTCATCTCATCCTCCATCAGTGCAAATTAATTTCAACTGGTTAAGTCCTGACTGATAGCCTTTAAAAAGGTCTGTGAATATCATGTTGTCACACAACAAAGAACTCATGATGGGTAGAAGCAAAGAGCTCTCTCTAGACCTTTGCAACCTTATTGTTGCAAAACATGATGATGGCATTGGTTACAGGTGCATTTCTAAACTGCTGAATGTTCCAGTGAGCACTGTTGGAGCCATGATTTGAAAGTGGAAAGAACATCATTTTACCATAAACCGGCCATGACTAGGAGCTCCTCGCAAGATTTCTGATAGAGGAGTCAAAAGAATTATCAGAAGAGTTATCCAAGAGCCAAAGACCACTCCTGGAGAGCTCCAGAAAGACCTGGAGTTAGCAGGTACTGCTGTTTCAAAGAAAACAATAAGTATTGCATTCAACTGACATGGGCTCTATGCCCGCTCTCCTCACAAGACTCCATTGCTGAAGAAAACGCATGATGAAGCTTGTTTAAAGTTTGCTGCACAACATTTGGGCAAGCCAGTAAAATATTGGGAGAATATAGTCTGGTTAGATGAGACCAAAATTGAACTTTTTGGATGCCACAACTCGGCAGCTCGGTGGCACAGTGGTTAGCACTGTGACAACACAGCAAGAAGGTCACAGGATCGATCCCACCCCTGACCATCGTGACCCTTCTGTGTGGAGTTTGCATGTTCTCCCTGTGTTTGCGTGGGTTTACTCTGGGTACTCCGGTTTCTGCTGCTTAGGTTAATTAGCATCATCTAGGAATTCTAAATTGCCCTTAGGTATGAATGTAAGAGTGAATGGCTGTCTATCTCTGTGTTAGCCCTGCGATGGACTGGCGATCAGTCTAGGGTGTACCTTGAATCTCACCCAAAGATGCTGAAATAGGCTCCAGCCCCCCCCCCCGTGACCCGAAAAGGATTAAGTGATTGAAGATGGATCGATGGATGGATGGATGGTTGGAGGCCCCAACACACATCATGTTTGGAGGAGAAATGGTACTGCACATCAGCCCCAAAACACCACACCAACAGTGAAGTTTGGAGGTGAAGGCATCATGGTGTGGGGTGTTTTTCAGCATATGGTTCAGGCAGAGTTCATATAATTGAAGGAAAGATGAATGAACAAATGTACAGAGACATCCTTACCACCTGTTGCCATCTGCCAAGTTGCCATCTGCTGATGAAACGAGGGTGGACATTTCAGTAAGACAATGATCCCAAACACACAGCCAAGGAAAGTCTCAGCTGGCTCCAGAGAAGGAAAATAAAGCTGCTAGAATGTCCCAGTCAGTCACTTGACCTGAATCCAATTGAAAATCTATAAAATGAACTGAAGATCAGAGTTCTTAGAAGACACCCACGGGACCTTCAAGATTTGAAGACAGTTTGTGTGGAAGAATGGGTTAAAATCACTCCTGAGCAATGCCTGTGCCTAGTTTCTCCATACAGGAAGTGTCTGGAAGCTGTTACCAACAAAGGCTTTTCTACTAAATATGTGTGTGCAATACTTATTACCTGTGTCATTCCACTTTATTAAATATAACTTGTTTTGTGAACACAGTTGCCTTGATTTCTTTGTATGTATGGATTACTTGGGTTGTTACTGATATCTAGTGAAAATCTCAGGTCAATGGCTCCATCAGAAATATGGTTAATGACAAAAATGTTGACATGTTCAGCACGTATTTCCCTCGCTGTGCTGTTGATAACCTGAATACTGTAGCTAATCCTTGGATATCTCCTTTCTCAATAAGTAAGGCCTTGACACTGCTCAACTTGAACTGAATTACAATTAATCACTCCCAGTGTCCTGAAACTGTCAAATCATTTTATTGTTGATTCATGGGAAGATTCAGGGATTCCTTTAATTTTTGCAAAAAAAATAAAATCTGTTCTATGAAAGGACAAAAGTATCCAATTAAACTAAATTTAAAGCAGTACAGTGATGATTTTCTTGAAATTGATCCAGGGCCACATAATATGAACCAAAAGGAAAATTATTCTTGGCATCAAGGGCTTGTATTGTAGTATGGCATCAATCATCAGAGCCCAAGCTGCTTCCCATAGGAATACTCTTCTGTCGGCACAGTGACTCAACAGCATCTTCATGTTAGGTGGACATCAATTCAAATGTCACTATCAATTTCCCAAAGCATCGACCTCTCCTAATACCCCTCACAGCCAATTAGGGGACATAATGGTAGCAAAACTTTCAATGGGGAAGCACAGTAGCCAGGAAGAGCTACACATGCTACCCTGTTAGCTGTCTGTGGGGATAGAGGCTAATGGGCAATCACAGGGGAGCTTATGTTGCAAATCAGTGCAGATCCATGGGGCTCTACTGGGAATTCCTGTCCAGTGCTGCCTACCTCTGAAGCTTATGATCTGGTAATGAACGCTTTGGCTGAGATCTGAGAGGCTCCTGAGGGAATATGGTGTCAAATTGGCTCAGGCTTCCTCAGGCTAAAAACCTCTTTGATAGGCTAAACAGTTTGACAAGGGGAGCGGTGAGGAACAGGGACCAGCTGATAGGATGTGTCACTATTAACTTTTACAGAAGCATTGACTGCTTGCTCCCATAACCCGAGCAGAAAAATGTTGATGTGTTTATTATTACTATTATTAATAATAATAATCATAATAATCATAATAATAACAACAACAGCAACAATGTATTTTTCACATGATCACAAAGAGAATTCTAACTTCTTTTAACTTGATGGTAACCAGTCTGTATACCGATAAAAGGAAAAATGTTGTTCACATCAAAATATGTGAATTTCAGGAATCAGCAATGTAAGTTGTGTATGCATTAATAAAGCGTGAGAGCAGGACTGCCAGGCCTAGATAGGCCGATTTTCTTTTATCTAATTATCAGTTCATTTCAGTTAGTTTTGATACATCCCTCCCAGCACAAATTGTTTGAAAAAATGTTGAAAAGAAGCTTTGCCAACGGTCTAAAAAACATACAGATTTGGTTGAAAAGTAAAAGATGAAAAGCCATTTTTTTAAGGTCGTTAAAAAGGCATCTTCATATAGACGTCTCTGTATGGTCTAAATTTGGTTGAAAAATGAAGATGAAAAACCGCCTTTTTAAGGTGACTAAAAAAAACAACATATAGTCCCCAATATCCTGACCCTTTCTGAGTTGTGAGTGGTGGGGCACCTATACCAGCATCTCTGGGCAAGAGGCAGAATAGAATAGAATAGAATAGACCTTTATTGTCACTGTTATAGGAACAATGAAAATCCGTTCAGCAGCTTTGTTCTCTTTAGCAGCAGATTCTTAAGGTGTAGAATAAAAACAATATATCAATCAATCCAATCAATCAATCAAAACTTTATTTATATTGCATTTTTCATACAAAAGGTTGCAATACAAAGTGCTTTACAAATTAAAAATATGACACAATTATACCACCCTCCCACTCCACCCCTTCACCCACCCAACACCACACACAGAAACATTCTGGGCAGCCCTGATGTTCTCCGGCATGCTGTTCCACAGACGTGGGCCATAGTTACTAAAAGCCACCTCAATGTGGGTGCGTGTTCTGACAGCAGGGATAATTAAAGAGGGCAAACACAATCAGAGTAGATCAAGGCTCAGATTTAAAGAAAAGTAAAGAAAAATAAAAAGAATCTTGAAGAAGATGGCTATAGAAAGGAGTTCCTGGCAGCAGAAGGCTAAGGACAGAGCTGCGTGGAGGAATCTGATCAGACCTAAATGAAGCAGTCATTGTCACCCACGACAGACTGCTATGATGATGATGATGAGTGCCAGAGGACCTCAGGTACCGTGGGGGCTCATACGTTAAAAGCAGTTCTGACAAATAAGAAAGCCCAAGACTGTGCAGACATTTATAAACCAGTAAAAGAACCTTAAAATTGATCCTGAAGGACACGGGGAGCCAATGCAGTGACTTTAAAACTAGTGTGATGTGAGCCTGCCGTCTGGTCCTTATCAGAACACTGTCATATCTGGACATGGTTTCCAGCACCCTTTACCCTTGAATGTTTCCTTTTTCTTTAGCTGCTCATGTACACTGTTTTCCCTGTGGTCCCCTACCTTAGCCTTAGTTGATCATTGCATTTATTTTTCATTATCATGTCTCTAATCATGCTCTGTAATTTTGTTTCTGCATTAAACAAAAAGTTGGTAAAACTCAAATTAAACATGAAGCCTCTAAATTGAATGACTTAGCCTCTGTTCCTCCTCATAATTTAAAAATTAAATGCGTTTTGTTAAATATTAGGTATCTAACTCCCAAGTCTCTGTTAGTCCATGATCTGTTAATTGATCATCAGACTGATTTAATATCCCTTACAGAGACTTGGTTAGGGCAAGAGGATTATGTTGGTTTAAATGAATCAACTCCCTCTGGTTATTTAAACTGTCAAAATCCCAGAAGTTCTGGTCATGGAGGAGGAGTAGCAACAATTTACCATTCCAAATTACTAGTTAATGTAAAGCAAAAAAACACGTTATAATTCCTTTGAGGGCCTGGTCCTCAGTATTGGGCATTTTAGCAATTTTAGGTAAAACCCATAAGTTCGACCTTGTTCTGACATATGGCATAGAAATAGAAAATCTGGTAATGTCTCCTCATAACCCTGTACTGTCAGACCATTGTCTGTTAACCTTTGATTTTACTATTTCTGACTATTTGGCTCGTAAAGAAAAATATTACTACAGTAGATGCCTCTCAGATTATGTTGTTACCAAATTTATGCAGATTGTTTCCTCTATGCCATGTGTCAACACAACGGAGATAAGCTATAGAGCTTGCTCCTTCTGTAATTGATAGCATGGTAGATAGTAATACAGCTTCTCTGCATCAGGCTCTAGACATGGTGGCCCCTTTAAAAAAGAAAAAGTCTAATCTGAGATTGCTGACTCCTGGGTTCAACACAGAAACTCGGAGCTTAAAACAGAAGACTTGTCAGTTAGAAAGAAAATGGCGCTCCACTAAATTAGATGAAATCTATTTAGCTTGGAGAAATTATTTTCTAATTTATAAAAAAAAAAATATCTTAGAAAATCTAGAACAAGTGTAGCTGTCCAGACCAGAAGGTTGCGTCGCACAAAGCGTGTGCATTCTCGGGGTCACCAGCGTAACTGTCCAGACCAGAAGGTTGCGTCGCACAAAACGTGTGCTTCCTCGGGGTCACGGAGCTCGCCCCATGGGCGAGCCCGGAGGCTCTCCAGCAAAGTGTGCAGATGAGCAGTCGTCAGAGTGAGAGTGAGAGAATGAGTTACAGAGTAATGCAGCTTATATACCCAACTACAGACAATACATGAAAGGCATTCACAGCAGTAGGTATGGGCATTTGCATTTGAGAGACACACATAACAATAAGGAGATTGCTGGCCGTAATTCGCCTCAGCTCCGGAACTGCAGGACAAAAGAGGTTACAAGGCACATCTACATATTGTTATCAGTGTATAGACACAGTAAGGGCAGGAAGCATGAACACAATGCATGAATGGCACATTAACATCACAGTACTGAGCCGGAAAAAGCCAGAAGACGTGGGGCTGCCTGTAGACATTAATACACACATTTCACTGTTCTGTTAATTGCTCTAGCCGAGCGTTGTGTCTGACCCAGTCTGTTGTGGGGGTTACGCCACAACAAGTTATTATTCTGCATTAATAGAAGAGAACAAGAATAATCCCAGGTTTCTTTTCAGCACTGTAGCCAGGCTGACAAAGAGTCAGGACTCTGTCAATCCTAGCATTCCCTTAGAGCTTAGTAGTCAGGACTTTATGAACTTTTTCAATAATAAAATTTCATCCATCAGAGATAAAATCAATCAGATTCTTCCCATAGTTAACTTAAATACAGTAACTACTACAACTCCTTCAATTGATATCTGTTTGGATGTTTACTCCAATTGACCTTTTAGAGTTAGATAAAATAATTTCCTCATCCAAGCCTTCAACTTGTATTTTAGACCCTCTTCCTACCAGGTTATTTAAAGAAGGCTTCCCATTTATTAGTAGCCTTATTTGTCATGAATTGCCCCTCGGGGCAGAGAGGAAGATCCAGATGCCGAACTGTAGTTTGTGGTATTTATTAACAAAAACACAAAGTCCATACAGTGCACAAAATAAACTTACAAATAGACGGGATAAGGAGTAGCTGGTGTTAGAACAGGGACAGGGTTCTAACTGACCTGGATTCTTGACAAGACTCCGGCAAGGAGTGAAGGCAGAGTCAGGCTATAAAAAGGGCAGGCAATAATCAAGGTAAATGACAGCGGGTATGGAACACATGAACGGGCAGGATGACCTAATTACAGAACAGGGAAAGACTGATGCTGTGTTCAAAATGTTCACTCCCTCCCCATATAGTGTACTATATTGTGAATCAGCCATTTTGTAGCGCTGTTCGAAATCTTAACTGAAAATTTCATTTACTATATAGTACACTCAAAATATCCCACAATGCATTTTGAAAAGTGGTGTACAACAGATGGTCACTACATTAGCGAATATATCCCATAATGCAATGCGCAGCTTCTTCTTCTTCTTTTAGATTTGTTTGGCAGCTGGCAACCAGCTTACAGGTGCATTACCGCCACGTACTTCACTCTATCATCACTTTAACTGGTCAGGAGCTGAATTCAGCTTTGAATCAGTGAGAGGAGACCTTCACATCACAACATAACCTACCTTAAGGCATTTATATTTATTAATTCAGCAAAAACAATTTGAATTTAATACATATTTACTACAAATTACATGCAGGAATTCATTTTTTACCACCGTTAGTCTGTTATGTTTTACTGTCTCACCATGATGATGTCATTAATCGCGCCATGAAAACAAGCCCAGTAGTGCCCAAAAGCTGTTAATTTTATTGTTATATTGAGTTTACTATATAGTCCACTATATCTAAATTCACTATATAGCGAGTAGGGAGTGAGGGAGGGAGTGAACATTCCGAACACAGCCTGAGCTACCAATATAAGATGATTACCAGGTGGGAGTGTCTGGAGAACAAGGCGGGGAGCTGTGCCAAAAAGAGAAACACAATATAAACACTAAGGGCAAGATGAACAAGAATGCATAAAGGAACTGACAAAAATAATACTGAGAACAGGAGTATAAAAACAGAAATAACCAGCAACTCAAAACACATCATACATCTTGGAATCGTGCACTGTAAAATAATCACAGAAAACTGAGAAAACACAAGACATAACTAGAAAAGCACTCGGAGAGCGCAGACCTCCGCCAAGCGCCACAGTTCCCCCCATACAGTGTTTGTGTTTACGTTTTCAGATTCCTTGACCACGAAAACATATGACTAGCAATTTGATTGACAATGATATGATTAGTGGTTCAGTAGTTATTCACGAAAATGACATGTTCTGTAATGGCGGCCACAGTTCCCCCCATACAGTGTTTGTGTTTACGTTTTCGGCTTCCTTGACCACGAAAACATATGACTAGCAATTGGATTGACAATGATAGGATTAGTGGTTCAGTAGTTATTTGGGAAAATGGCATTTTCCGTAATGGCGGCCACAGTTCCCCCCATACAGTGTTTTTGTGTACGTTTTCAGATTCCTTGACCATGGGAACATATGACGAGCAATTGGATTGACAAAGATAGGATTAGTGGTTCAGTAGTTATTCAGGAAAATGGCATTTTCCGTAATGGCGGCCACAGTTTCCCCCATACAGTGTTTGTGTGTACGTTTTCAGATTCGGTGACCATGAGAACATATGACAAGCAATTGGACTGACAATGATAAGATTAGTGGTTCAGTAGTTATTCAGGAAAATGCCATTTTCCGTAATGGCGGTCACAGTTCCCCCTATACAGTGTTTGTGTGTACATTTTCAGATTCCTTGACCATGAGAACATATGACTAGCAATTGGATTGACAATGATAAGATTAGTGGTTCAGTAGTTATTCAGGAAAATGGCATTTTCCGTAATGGCGGTCACAGTTTCCCCCATACAGTGTTTGTGTGTACGTTTTCAGATTCCTTGACCATGAGAACATATGACTAGCAATTGGATTGACAATGATAGGATTAGTGGTTCAGTAGTTATTCCTGAAAATGGCATTTTCCGTAATGGCGGTTTTCTTCTGGATGGTGATCCGGATCGCCACCAAAATTTAATCAGTTCTTCCTTGTACCATTTCCAACAACGCCTGAAAGTTTCATCGAAATCCATCCAAAACTTTTTGCGTTATCTTGCTAACCAACAGACAAACAGACAGACAAAAAGACAGACAAACCCCGGCAAAAACATTACATCCTTAGCGGAGGTAACCAGAAATAAAGTGAGAGCATGAACCTGGTGAAACACTGTGCTCAGCCTCATGACACTATTCTTCAAATAATCAATTCTTCATTAACTTTAGGCCATGTACCGCAGGCTTTTAAAACTGCTGTAATTAAACCCTTACTTAAAAAGCCAACACTGGATCCAGGAGTTTTAGCTAACTATAGACCAATCTCTAATCTGCCTTTCATTTCAAAAATCAAGTTGTTTCTACGCAATTATTTGACCACTTGCAGGGAAATGGTTTATTTGAAGAGTTTCAGTCTGGGTTTAGAATCCATCATAGCACTGAAACAGCTTCAGTGAAGGTTACTAATGACCTCCTTATCACATCTGATAATGGACTTGTTTCTTTACTTGTCCTTTTAGACCTTAGTGCAGCTTTTGATACTATCAATCACAATGTTCTACTTGATAGATTAGAACACCATGTTGGAGTTAATGGAACTTTGTTGCAGTGGTTTAGATATTATTTATTTGATAGGTTCCAGTTTGTTCATGTCAGTAATGAGTTTTCTTCCAACTCAAAGCTCAGTCATGGAGTTCCACAGGGATCTGTGCTAGGCCCTATTCTTTTTAGTTTATATATGCTTCCGCTAGGCAACATTATTAGAAAACAATGTATACATTTTTATTGTTATGCAGATGACACACAATTGTAGGCTACCTGTCAATGAAGCCAGATGATGGTAATCAATTAGCCAAGTTAGACGCCTGTCTTAAGGAAATCAAACCTTGGATTATTTGTAATTTCCTGCTATTAAATTCAGATAAGACTGAAGTCATTCTAGTTGGTCCAAAAAACTTTAGAAATACCTTTCCAAATCAAACTCTTAGTTTGGATGCAGTTACACTTTCTCTTAATAGTTCTGTTAAGAACCTTGGAGTTATTTTTTTATCAAGATCTGTTTTTTAATTCACATATTAAACTTGTTTCGAAGACTGCCTTCTATCATTTGCATAATATTGCCAAGATTAGGAACATCTTGTCTCAGAGTGATGCTGAGAAAAAAATCCACGCTTTTGTTAGCTCTAGATTAGATTATTGTAACTATTTATTATCAGGTGGTCCTTAAACATCTTTAAAAAGTCTTCAGTTGATCCAAAATACTGCAGCAAGCGTTTTAACAGGTACTAGAAAGAGAGATCATATTTTGCTTCTGGCCTCCCTTCATTGGCGTCTCAAACTCATTCCATGGAGGGCCAAGACCCTGCAGGTTTTACCTCCACCCATTGTCTTCAACAGGTGATTTCACTGAATTTCTTCCCACTGATTGCTGATCAATGAAAACACCTGCTGAAGACACTGGGTGGAGGTAAAACCTGCAGGGTCTTGGCCCTCCATGGAATGAGTTTGAGACCCCTGACATAGAGTTTAGAATTAAGTTTAAAATCCTTCTTCTCACTTACATATCGTATCGTCGGCCTCCATCGGTCTATGATGACCATGGAAGAGAATCCTAAACGTCTACTCTGCTGGAACAGCACCGCCTGTGGCTGAACAGGCCGATGCGCGAATGACAGTCCCTGTCACACAGGTCGCACTTGTGGGTGGTCTCCGTGCTGCTGGGTCTGTGGCGGTTCTTCCTGCGGGTCCTTTTTTCATCTGCTGCAGCAGTCAGTCTCTCTTCACCCACCTTGAGCTGTCTGGTCAGGGTGCCTTTCCATTTGGAGCGGTCCGTTGCAAGGTCCTCCCAGCGCTCTGTGTTGATATCCAGGGCCTTCATGTGTCTCTTGCAGACATCTCTAAAGCGCAGCTGTGGGCGGCCAACGTCTCTCCTGCCAGTTGCAAGTTCTCCGTAGAGGACGTCTTTGGGGATTCTGCCATCCTCCATACGGTGAACGTGGCCTAGCCAGCGGAGCCTGCGCTACCTGAGTAGAGTGAACATGGAGGGAAGGCCAGCACGGGACAGAACTTCTGTGTTGGGCACTTTGTCCTGCCAGGATATGTCCAGGATGTGGCGAATGCAGCGCAAGTGGAAGGAGTTCAGTCTCTTTTTCTGCCGGGCGTATGTTGTCCATGTCTCACTCCCATAGAGCAGTGTGCTGATGACACAGGCGTTGTACACTGCCATCTTCGTCTTGACAGAGAGTTTGGGATTCTCCCACACTCGTGTGGTGAGGCGAGTGAGTGTGAAGGCTGATTTTCCAATCCTCTTGTTGATCTCTGTATCAAGGGAGAGGTTGTTGTTGATCGTGGACCCCAGGTACGTGAACTGATTCACGACCTCCAGTTTGTAGTCATCGATGGTGATGGTTGGTGGTGCTTCCGTGCCTTGCGCCAAGACGTTAGTCTTCTTCAGGCTGATGGTAAGCCCGAAGTCCTTGCATGCCTGGGAGAAGCGGTCCATCAGGGTCTGAAGCTCCTGCTGTGTGTGGGTTGCGACTGCAGCGTCGTCTGCGAACAGCATGTCTCTGATTAGAGCCTCGCGTACTTTGGTTCTGGCTTTCAGGCGGGCGAGGTTGAAAAGCCTGCCGTCAGATCTTGTGTGCAGGTAGATTCCCTCTGTTGCTGTGCTGAAGGCATGCCTCAGGAGCATAGCAAAGAAAATCCCAAAGAGGGTTGGTGCAAGTACACAGCCCTGTTTCACTCCGCTGCGTATGTTGAATGGCTCTGAGACGTTGCCATCGTGCTGCACTATCCCCTGCATGTTGGTGTGAAACGATTTGATGAGGCTTTGCAACTTTGGTGGACATCCTATCTTTGGCAGGATCTTGAAAAGGCCCTCTCTGCTGACCAGATCGAACGCTTTGGTGAGGTCGATGAAGGCGATGTACAGAGGCATGTTCTGTTCTCTGCATTTCTCCTGGAGTTGGCGGATGGAGAATATCATGCCTACCGTTGATCGCTCAGCGCGGAAGCCACACTGAGACTCGGGGTAGACACGTTCGGCAAGCTTCTGTAGACGAACGAGAACAACTCGTGCGTAGACTTTGCCAACAACGCTGAGGAGGGAGATGCCCCTGTAGTTGTTGCAGTCGCTTCTCTCCCCTTTGTTTTTGTAGAGGGTGATGATCTTGGCGTCCCTCATGTCCTGTGGTACGGCACCTTCCTTCCAGCACTGGCAGAGGACGTCATGCAATGGCAGCAGTAGGGCGGTCTTGCAGTGCTTGATCAGGTCAGGGGGTATGCCGTCGTTGCCGGGTGCCTTGCCTCTCACTTACAAAGCTCTAAATAATCAGGCCCCTTTTTATTTAAAAGATCTGATACAACTCTATTATCCTAACAGAGCACTATGCTCCCAAAATGCAGGATTGTTTGTAATACCAAGAATCTCCAAAAGTACAATGGGAGACAGAGCCTTCAGTTATCAAGCTCCTCTCCTGTGGAACCAGCTGCCACTCTGGATTCGGGAGTCAGACTTGATCTCTGTTTTTAAGAATAGGGTTAAAACCTTCCTTTTTGACCTAGCCTATAATTAGGGAGGGATCATATGCCCCTGAACCCTCCCTCAGTTATGCTGCTAATAGGTTTAGTCAGCCGGGGGACCTCCAACAGTGCACTGGGCTTCACTCCTTTTTTCACTCTCAATGAAATATTTTTGCTGGTCATTAACATCTGTTTATTCTCTCCCATAAACTGAGTCCCTTACATGCTGTTTGCTCTCTACATGTCTGTTCTTTTCTACTTCTTCTCTATCCCCTCACCCCCAGCCAGTCGCAGCAGATGACTGCCCCTCCCTATCCTGTTTCTTCCTGCTAAAAGGGAGTTTTTCCTCTCCACCGTCGCCAAGTGCTTGCTCACAGGGAATCACCTGATTGCTGGAGTCTTTCTACAATTGTGGGGGTTTCCCCTACAGTTGAAAGTGCTATGAGATGACTGTTGTGAAATGGTGCTCTATAAGTAATGTTGAATGGAGTTGAATTGAATGTATGTTTAGTATCATTCTCTAGCTCCCCAGTGTCCATTATTTGCACAGCCCCACCTATCCTGTCTCCCTCATTTTCTCTCTTTGAGCTTCAGGTCTGATGACTTAAAACTTCGGTTTTGTCCTGGTTGAGCTGAAGAAAGTTTGCTGCCATCCATGATTTAATGTCTGAAATACAGTTATCAAAGCTATTGATTGGTTCCATGTCATCAGGAGACACACCGATATAAAGTTGGGTGTCATCAACATAAATGGTAAATGGCGTTAACTTATATAGTGCTTTTTCTCATCTCAGGATGACCAAAGCGCTTTACAGATCCTGGTATCCATCCATTCACACACATATTCACACACTGATGGTGGCAGAGCTGCCATGCACTGGCACTGGCCTGCACCAGGAACAGCATAACTATGGAAATTAACGCCATGGCTCCTGATAACATCCCCAAGGGGCAGCATGTACAGATTTAAAAAGTATTGGAATTGGACCTAATATTGAACCTTGGGGCACACCACAGTTTATTCTGTTGACTCTGGAAGAACATGTATCCACACTTACCAGAAAGTTCCTGTCTGTGAGATAGGACTTGAACCAATTAAGAACAGTACCAGAAAGGCCAACCAGGTCCTTTAGTCTGGTTAGAAGAATATGGTGGTCTACTGTATCAATGGAAGCATTTAGGTCCAGTAGAACCAGGACTGAAATTCTGTGTGAGTCCATGTTGTCCCTTAGGCCATTAACAATCCTGACCAGGGCTGTCTGGGTACTGTGGTTTGTCCTAAAACCAGACTGGTTTTCATCAAATATGTTATTTGATATTAAAAAAAATAATAATTTAAATGAATAAAAACAAGTTTTTCTAAAATTTTGCTTAAAATGGTAAGTTGGGTACTAGTCTGTAATTATTAACATTTTCAGGATCTCAATGACTCTTCTTCAGGAGGGGTCTAACTACTGCTGTTTAAAAGGCAGCGGGGAAAACATTCATCTGGAGTGAGTAATTCGCTATGTTTAAAAGTTCCTCCTGAAAAAATCCATAAAATGTTTTTAAAAATGATGTGGGAAAGGGGAATGGGGAATTGGCTACTCTGCCTGGACTGATGCCCCCGTGACCTGGATCCCCACATAAGTGGTAGAAGATGGATGGATGGATGGATGGACGGATGGATGGATGGATGGATGGATGGATGGATGGATGGACGGATGGATGGATGGATGGATGGATGGATGGATGGATGGATGGATGTGGGAATGGGGTCTAAAAGACAGGTTGTTGGATTGACTGGAGACAAAACTCGACCAAGAGTTTCAGCATCAACCAGGGCAAAACTCTCCAGTGTTTCCTCAGATAAAAGCAAAGGTTCAATAGTACTAAAAACAGTATCTTGTAATAAAGAATTAGATCTAATAACATCTGTTTTACTTCTGAAGCACTGCTATATATATATATAAACTATCATGCAATATAAGAACACACAAAGATTAAGAACAAGGTGCATGAATCAGTGAATATTGCATTGCCCATTAGACTGAGGGTAGTTGGTTGTTTAGTTAATAGGGGGGCTGGGGGTGGTGGGTAGATGCATTTAACAGCTTGTGGGTAGAAGCTGTTCTTGAGTCTGTTTGTCTTTGTCCTGAGTGTCCTGTATCTTCTACCAGAGGGGAGGGGGTAGAAAACGGAGTGTCCAGGGTGTGAAGGGTCTCTAATTATACTGCCGGCTTTCCTCTGGAGTCTGCCAGTGTAAATGTCACTGACGAGGGGTAATGCTGTCCCGATCACTTGCTTTGCTGCTCTCACCACCCGCTGCAGGTATTTTCTGTCCTCCACAGTACAGCAGCCAAACCACACTGAACAGCAGTAGGTCAGGTGGCTCTCAATGGTGGCGTTGTAGAAGTTAATCAGCAGGGGTTGTGGTAGATGGGCTTGATGGTGACGTAAGTCCGGACCCAGGGAACACGCACACAGGCTCAAGCAAGATTCAATGATTTTATTAAACAATAATTGGTGTATGAGTGCGTGTGTGCAGAGTGTGAATGTATTGCTGGAGGACGGGCCACTCGACTACCGCCTTGACCTTGGCAGGGTCGGGGATGATCTGGTTGTGGGAAACGATAAAGCCCAAGAACGAGGTCTTGTCAGCATAGAACTCACACTTCTCCGCCTTCACGTAGAGTCTGTTCTCCAGGAGATGTTGGAGGACCCGCCTCACGTGAACCTGATGCTCCTCCCGAGACCGGGAGAAGATCAGGATGTCATCCAGGTAGACGAAGACGAATACCCCCAGGAAGTCGCGAAGGACGTCATTAATTAATCGCTGGAAGACGGCTGGAGCGTTGGTGAGCCCAAACGGCATGACCAGGTACTCAAAATGGCCGCTGGGCATCCGGAACCCCGTCTTCCACTCGTCGCCCTCCCGGATCAGAACAAGGTGATATACGCTGCGGAGGTCCAGCTTCGTAAACCAGGAAGCCCCCTGGAGCGGGTCGAAGGCGGAGTCCATCAATGGCAGCGTATACTTGTCCTTGATCGTGATGTCATTCAGAGCCCGGAAGTCGATGCAAGGCTGAAGGGACCCATCCTTCTTGTCAACAAAAAAAAATCCTGCCCGACCAGAGACGAGGAGGGGCGAATGATGCCGGCGCTGAGCGACTCCTTGATGTAGGTGTCCATGGCTTCGCGCTCCGGCGCCGACAGGCTGTACAGCTGACTGGATGGTAAGGGCGCCCCCGGGCGGAGGTTGATGGCGCAGTCATAGGGGCGGTGGGGGGGGGGGGGGGAGACAGCGCTTTAGACTTACTGAAAACGGTTCCCAGGTCGTGGAACTCTGGAGGCACCTTGGAGAGGTCCGGAGGGGGTGAGACAGAGGAGGAAGGAGGAAGCAACGGGGCACAGGCAGCGGACTGGAGACAGGCGCCCAAGCAGAAGGTGCTCCAGGAGAGAACACTTCCAGACCGCCAAAGGTTGGGTTGTGCAGGCGCAGTCAGGGGTAACCCAGAATAACGGAGGCAGCAGAGGTGGGCAGCACGAACAGGCTGAGGTCCTCCCGGTGATTTCCGGAGATGATGACAGGGACCGGGACAGTCCGGTGCGTAACTTTCTCCAGGGGGCTAGCAGAGAGGGTGACGAGGTTAAGAGGAGCTGGCAGGGGTTGGCACGGGATGCCAAGTCGGGTTGCCAGGCTCTGAGAAATAAAGCTCTGCTCTGCCCCCGAGTCCACCAGTGCATGCGTGAGGTGTTCAGTGGAGTTATGGCAGAACCTCACCGGTAAAAGGCACTTGGATAGGGCATTAGATTGGGATGCGTCCACGAGGCCCCCTACAGTGACTCGCGGACTCCCCCTTTTTGGCTTCACCAGGCAAGACTCCACGGAGTGCTGGTCGTCTCCGCAATACATGCAGAGACCCAGCTCCCTGCAGAGCTGTTTCTCTGCCAGTGGAAGTTTACCCCGGCCGATCAGCATCGCCTCTGGCTCGTCGGCGGACTCTGGTGTGGGCAACGCCAGGGGGCGAGATTGAGAGGTACGGGAGAACGCACCGCCTGAGCGGCTAGATGACTTCCGCTCGGCGGCCCGTTCTCTCAACCTGTTATCGAGACTAATAGTGAGGGAGATTAACTCGGAGAGCCGCTCCGGCAGGTCCCGGCAGGCCAGCTCATCCCGGAGACTTGGATTCAGACTACGGGTGAAAATGCTGCAGAGAGCAGCATCTCCCCACCCAACTTCCGCCGCTATAACCCGGAAGTCGACACCGTAGTCGGCGGCCGACCGGCTACCCAGGTGAAGGTTTAGCAGCCGGGTGGTTAGCACACTGTCACGGTCTGAATGGTCAAAAACTTCGTTGAAATCATGCACGAACTGAGCATAGGTCACGTTCGCGTAGCTGGGTCTCGCCATTATGGAGTAGGCCCACGTTAACACTCGCCCTTCCAGGAGGTTAGCAATATAGCCAATTTGGCTGTGATCAGTCGGGAAGTCCCCGGGGACGCGCTGGAACACCGACTCACACTGGAGGAGGAACCCCCGAGCTTCACTGAGCTTACCGTTGAAGCGCGTGGGCGTGGGAATTGGGGTGAGCCGGGTTGGCGGCCCCGGGCTAGCCTGGCTAGCAGGAGGACCGGCGGGAGCCGGCCCACTGTGAGGAGCCGGAGGGAACGCCTGCTGAGGATCCAAACGGTCCAGTCGGCGGGTAATTTGGGTGAGTTGATTTAAAATCACCTGTTGCTGATGAGTGATCTGATCCACTCGAGCCTCAATGATGTTTAGCCGGTGTGTGAGCCCGCTGTCTGCTGGGCTGCTCTGCTGGAGCCGTACTGACATAAGTCCGGACCCAGGGAACACGCACACAGGCTCGAGCAAGATTCAATGGTTTTATTAAACAATAATTGGTGTATGAGTGCGTGTGTGCAGAGTGTGAATGTATTGCTGGAGGACGAGAAGCGCTGAGGATGAAGCGGTGCACCGTGCAGCCAGGCAACCCTAAGGGCAGAGCAAACACAAGGGTTAATTGCCAGTGTACACCCAGTGGAATTTACACTCAGACTGGTGCTTACTTGCAGGTGGTTTGGTGGCTGGCGTCGGCTTAGCCGTAGGTCTCCTGCCTGGAAGACAGCGCTCCAGTGCGCGCTCAGTGCGGTGCAAGAGGTGATGGCGAAGAGGAGGGAAAAATCCGCCGCCGAGGAATCCACCTATGCACAGGGGAGAGAGACTGGAGAAAAGGTAAGGATGATGATGGCTTACTTGATTGGCGTGGAAGGACTCAGAGATGCGTAGGCAGGAAGGAATAGACGAGTGCTGGAATGCACGAGCATTGATGAGCAGACGGCTCCAGACCGAGGCTCCAGGCGGAGCGGGATAAATAGCCCGAGCTTGATGAGGCGCAGGTGTGCGCGCAGCTGGAGCGGGAGACAGGTGAGAGCAAGTTGTGACAGTACTCCCCCCCCACCCGAGCAGCGCCTCCCAGCGCTGGCTTATCTGGGTGCGCCCGGTGGAACTCCGTGATGAGGCACTCGTCCAGCACAAATGACGGGCGCACCGAGGATCTCCACTCAGGGCCATACCCCTCCCAGTCCACCAGATATTGCAGTCCACGACCCCGGCGGCGGGAGTCTAGGATGGAGTCGACCCTCCACGCCAGGTCGCCGTCGATCATCACGGGAGGGGGTGGAGCCCTAGGATGAGGACAAAGAGGATTAGACACCAGGGGCTTAATTTGGGAGATGTGGAACATCGGACAGACGTGGAGGGAGGGGGGGAGAGCCAGACGCACAGCCACCGGATTGATTATCTTAGTGATGGGGTACGGTCCAATGAAGCGCTGGGCCAGCTTCCTCTTCTCGGCCTTCAGGTTGACATTCCGTGTGGATAGCCAAACCTGCTGACCCACCTGATAGCGGGGAGCGGCCCTCCTGTGACGATTAGCCGTTCTGGTGTTGCGTGCCGCCGTGCGTAAAAGCGCCTGGCGCGTAGCAGTCCAAAAGCGCCGACAGCGCCTGAGATGAGCCTGAACGGACGGTACTGCCACCTCCCCCTCCTCTTCAGGGAACAGCGGAGGGTCATAGCCCAGAGACGCCCAGAAGGGAGACATCCTGATGGCCAAAGACAAGGTGGAATTATGCGCGTACTCTATCCAGGGCAGATGGGCGCTCCAGGAGGACGGGTTGGAGGAGGTGACGCAGCGCAGTGCAACTTCCAGCTTCTGATTAGTCCGCTCACACTGCCCATTAGACTGAGGGTGGTGACCGGACGACAAGCTCACCGTAGCCCCCAGGGCGTTACAGAAACACTTCCAGACCCCGGACACAAACTGAGGCTCCCAGTCAGAGACGACATCCACCGGAATCCCATGCAGCCTCACAATGTGTTGGACCAACAAATCTGCCATCTCCCACGCCGTAGGAAGGCCGTGGAGTGGCACGAAGTGGGCAGCCTTCGAGAACCAGTCCACGATGGTCAGGATGGTGTTGAAGGACGTCGGGAGACCGGTAACAAAATCTAAGGCTACATGGGACCAGGGCCTTCCAGGGACAGGCAGGGGGTGGAGGAGCCCCGCTGGGGAGAGGTCGACGTCTTACCAGTCACACATTCAGGGAAGGCGCGGACGTAATTGGCAACGTTGTCCCGGAGGCCCAGCCACCAAAAGGACCTCTGGAGTTGCTCAATCAGCCGGGAGATCCCAGGGTGACAGGCGAGCTTTGGGGTGTGAGCCCAATGGATGACGTCACCCCGGACCGACGATGGCACAAACAGTCTCCCAGCTGGACCGCCGCCAGGATCGGGTTCGGTTTCCTGTGCCCTCCGGACCTTGTCCCTGATTGACCATGAGAAAGCTCCCATGACACATGAGGCCAGCAGGATTGTGTGATCCTGGTCTTCGGGGGCTTCTGGGGTGAACTGCCTGGACAGAGCGTCCGGCTTACCGTTCTTGGAGCCGGGGCGGTAGGTGATGGTAAACCTGAGGCGGCCAAAGAACAGGGACCAACGTGCCTGGCGGGCATTCAGGTGCTTAGCCGTCCTCAGGTACTCCAGGTTCTTATGGTCTGTCCAGACCACAAAAGGCTGAACTGCCCCCTCGAGCCAGTGACGCCACTCCTGCAGCGCGAGCTTAACCGCCAGGAGTTCTCTGTCGCCAATGTCATAATTCCTCTCCACCGTGGACAGGCGCCGGGAGAAGAAGGCACAGGGACGAACCACCCCGTCCACTGGAGAGCGCTGAGAAAACACCGCCCCCACCCCTGTATCGGAGGCGTCCACCTCCACGAGGCATTGCAGCACGGGGTCCACCTGAGACAGGACCTGGAAGAAGGAAAACTCTGTCTTCAGAGCAGCGAAGGCAGGCGCGGCTTACTCAGTCCACCGGAACGGCACCTTGGGGGAGGTGAGGTGGGTCAGGGGAGAAGCGGTAGCACTATACTTCGGGACGAAGCAGCGGTAGAAGTTGACAAACCCCAGGAATTGCTGGACCTGTTTCCTGGATGAGGGGAGGGGGCCACTCGACTACCGCCTTGACCTTGGCAGGGTCGGGGATGATCTGGTTGTGGGAAACGATAAAGCCCAAGAACGAGGTCTTGTCAGCATAGAACTCACACTTCTCCGCCTTCACGTAGAGTCTGTTCTCCAGGAGATGTTGGAGGACCCGCCTCACGTGAACCTGATGCTCCTCCCGAGACCGGGAGAAGATCAGGATGTCATCCAGGTAGACGAAGACGAATACCCCCAGGAAGTCGCGAAGGACGTCATTAATTAATCGCTGGAAGACGGCTGGAGCGTTGGTGAGCCCAAACGGCATGACCAGGTACTCAAAATGGCCGCTGGGCATCCGGAACCCCGTCTTCCACTCGTCACCCTCCCGGATCAGAACGAGGTGATATACGCTGTGGAGGTCCAGCTTCGTAAACCAGGAAGCCCCCTGGAGCGGGTCGAAGGCGGAGTCCATCAATGGCAGCGTATACTTGTCCTTGATCGTGATGTCATTCAGAGCCCGGAAGTCGATGCAAGGCTGAAGGGACCCATCCTTCTTGTCAACAAAAAAAAATCCTGCCCGACCAGAGACGAGGAGGGGCGAATGATGCCGGCGCTGAGCGACTCCTTGATGTAGGTGTCCATGGCTTCGCGCTCCGGCGCCGACAGGCTGTACAGCTGACTGGATGGTAAGGGCGCCCCCGGGCGGAGGTTGATGGCGCAGTCATAGGGGCGGTGGGGGGGGGGGGGAGACAGCGCTTTAGACTTACCGAAAACGGTTCCCAGGTCGTGGAACTCTGGAGGCACCTTGGAGAGGTCCGGAGGGGGTGAGACAGAGGAGGAAGGAGGAAGCGACGGGGCACAGGCAGCGGACTGGAGACAGGCGCCCAAGCAGAAGGTGCTCCAGGAGAGAACACTTCCAGACCGCCAAAGGTTGGGTTGTGCAGACGCAGTCAGGGGTAACCCAGAATAACGGAGGCAGCAGAGGTGGGCAGCATGAACAGGCTGAGGTCCTCCCGGTGATTTCCGGAGATGATGACAGGGACCGGGACAGTCCGGTGCGTAACTTTCTCCAGGGGGCTAGCAGAGAGGGTGACGAGGTTAAGAGGAGCTGGCAGGGGATGGCACGGGATGCCAAGTCGGGTTGCCAGGCTCTGAGAAATAAAGCTCTGCTCTGCCCCCGAGTCCACCAGTGCATGCGTGAGGTGTTCAGTGGAGTTATGGCAGAACCTCACCGGTAAAAGGCACTTGGATAGGGCATTACCTTGTATTCATACATGTTGTAATGACAATAAAGTTGAATCTCATCTCATCTCATCTCATTAGATTGGGATGCGTCCATGAGGCCCCCTACAGTGACTCGCGGACTCCCCTTTTTTGGCTTCACCGGGCAAGACTCCACGGAGTGCTGGTCGTCTCCGCAATACATGCAGAGACCCAGCTCCCTGCAGAGCTGTTTCTCTGCCAGTGGAAGTTTACCCCGGCCAATCAGCATCGCCTCTGGCTCGTTGGTGGACTCTGGTGTGAGCAACGCCAGGGGGCGAGATTGAGAGGTATGGGAGAACGCACCGCCCGAGCGGCTAGACGACTTCCACTCGGCGGCCCGTTCTCTCAACCTGTTATCGAGACTAATAGTGAGGGAGATTAACTCGGAGAGCCGCTCCGGCAGGTCCCGGCAGGCCAGCTCATCCCGGAGACTTGGATTCAGGCTACGGGTGAAAATGCTGCAGAGAGCAGCATCTCCCCACCCAACTTCCGCCGCTATAACCCGGAAGTCGACACCGTAGTCGGCGGCCGACCGGCTACCCAGGTGAAGGTTTAGCAGCTGGGTGGTTAGCACACTGTCACGGTCTGAATGGTCAAAAACTTCGTTGAAATCATGCACGAACTGAGCATAGGTCAGGTTCGCGTAGCTGGGTCTCGCCATTACGGAGTAGGCCCACGTTAACGCTCGCCCTTCCAGGAGGTTAGCAATATAGCCAATTCGGCTGTGATCAGTCGGGAAGTCCCCGGGGACGCGCTGGAACACCGACTCACACTGGAGGAGGAACCCCCGAGCTTCACCGAGCTTACCGTTGAAGCACGTGGGCGTGGGAATTGGGGTGAGCCGGGTTGGCGGCCCCGGGCTAGCCTGGCTAGTAGGAGGACCGGCGGGAGCCGGCCCGCTGTGAGGAGCCGGAGGGAACGCCTGCTGAGGATCCAAACGGTCCAGTCGGCGGGTAATTTGGGTGAGTTGATTTAAAATCACCTGTTGCTGATGAGTGATCTGATCCACTCGAGCCTCAATGATGTTTAGCCGGTGTGTGAGCCCGCTGTCTGCTGGGCTGCTCTGCTGGAGCCGTACTGACATAAGTCCGGACCCAGGGAACACGCACACAGGCTCGAGCAAGATTCAATGGTTTTATTAAACAATAATTGGTGTATGAGTGCGTGTGTGCAGAGTGTGAATGTATTGCTGGAGGACGAGAAGCGCTGAGGATGAAGCGGTGCACCGTGCAGCCAGGCAACCCTAAGGGCAGAGCAAACACAAGGGTTAATTGCCAGTGTACACCCAGTGGAATTTACACTCAGACTGGTGCTTACTTGCAGGTGGTTTGGTGGCTGGCGTCGGCTTAGCCGTAGGTCTCCTGCCTGGAAGACAGCGCTCCAGTGCGCGCTCGGCGCGGTGCGAGAGGTGATGGCAAAGAGGAGGGAGAAATCCGCCACCGGGGAATCCACCTGTGCACAGGGGAGAGAGACTGGAGAAAAGGTAAGGATGATGATGGCTTACTTGATTGGCGTGGAAGGACTCAGAGATGTGTAGGCAGGAAGGAATAGATGAGTGCTGGAATGCACGAGCATTGGTGAGCAGACGGCTCCAGACCGAGGCTCCAGGCGGAGCGGGCTTAATAGCCCGAGCTTGATAAGGCGCAGGTGTACGCGCAGCTGGGGCGGGAGACAGGCAAGAGCAAGTTGTGACAGATGGAGCTTCCTGAGGAAGTACAGTCTTTGTTGTGCCTTCTCCACCTGGTGAGAAATATTTGTAGATCAGGTGAGGCTGAGATGTGGACCTCCAGGAACTTGAAGCTCCCCACCCTCTCTACCTCCTCTCCATTGATATAGAGGGGGGAGTGCACAGTTTGTTTGGCTCTCCTGAAGTCCATTATCATATTATATCCTTGGTCTTGGATGTTTTCAAGTCCATGTTATTTTCATTACACCACTGCCACAGATGCCGGCCCTCCTCCCTATAGGCTGACTCATTGTTATCCTTAATCAGTCCTTTGATGGTGGTGTCATCAGCCCATCAGCAAATTTGATGATGGTGTTGCTGGTGTGGATTGGGGAACAATCATGCGTGGAGAAGGAGAAAAGAAGGAGGCTGAGGACCCAATCCTGCGGTGTGCCGGTGTTCAGGATATGAATGGAGGAGATGTAGTCTCCTATCCTGACATTCTGTGGTCCATTACTGGGCAAGTCCAGTTTCCAGGTGCACAGTGAGCTACTCAGGTCCAAGTTGCCCAACTTCTGAACCAGTTTGTGGGATAGAACTGTATTAAAGATGGAACTGAAGTCCACAAAAAGCATCCTCACATAGGTGCCGCTGTTATCCAAATGTGTGAGGGCTGTGTGAAGCGCTGTTATGATGGCATCGTCTGTTGACCTGTTTGTTCTGTATGCAAACTGATGTCATGTCAGCGTCGTGTGCGCCTCTACAAGGCACAGAGAGAGACAAACCCAAATGCTGAATGGTGCCGTGCGTTTATTCAACAGAAAGAACAAACAGTTCAAAATGTGCCCAATACAAAAAAATGCCAAACAAGGAAAAACTTCCACGTAGTGCCTCAGAGCGTGGAAAAGCTCTGAGGGGAAAATCAGCACTTCAGTGAAACAAACAGGAGAACAAAGGAGAAAACTCACATGTAGCGCCTTGGAGCAGAGGAAAGGTCTGGAGGGGAATTCAGCACAACAGCAGCTTAAACTGGGGAACAAGAGGTTCAATTCAATTCAATTCAATTCAACTTTATTTATATAGCGCCATTTCACAACAACAGTCATCTCATAGCACTATCAACTGTAGGGGGGACCCCCACAGTTGCAGAAAGACCCCAGCAATCAGGCGATCCCCTGTGAGCAAGCACTTGGCGACGGTGGAGAGGAAAAACTCCCTTTTAACAGGAAGAAACCTCCAGCAGAACCAGGCTCAGGGAGGGGCAGTCATCTGCTGCGACTGGCTGGGGGGCGAGGGGATAGAGAAGAAGAAAAGAACAGACATGTAGAGAGCAAACAGCACGATGGGGACTCAATCTATGGGAGAGAACAAACAAATGTTAATGACCAGCAAAAAAAAAAATATTTCATAGAGAGTGAGGAAAGGAGTGAGGCCCAGTGCATTACTGGAGGTCCCCCGGCTGACTAAACCTATTAGCAGCATAACTAAGGGAGGGTTCAGAAACACATGATCCCTCCCTAATTGTAGGCTATATCAAAAAGGTAGGTTTTCAGGTTCAGGTTCAAGTTCAGGTTACTTTATTTGTACCCGTAGATAGATTTGTTTTGCAGTTGGTGACATCCATATTTACAAGCCACTAATTACATTCAACATAGACACAAACACAGGCACACATCTTACAAAATAGGTAAATATAAAATATGTACAATATAATTTTTATAGCTTGTTCAACTCTTTGACAGCAGCAGGGACAAAGCTGTTTTTGTAGCGCTGGGTTCTACTTTTTGGGACAGCAAACCTCCGTCTGGAGGGAAGAAGCTGAAAGTTGCAGTGCAAAGGGTGGGAGTCATCATTTAAAATCGAGTCGGCCATCCTCTGTACTTGTCTGGTGTACAGGGATGTCAGGCTCAGCTGTGACTCACCAAGCAAACGACTGGACCATCTGACTACCTGATCCAAGGATTTCCTCTGTTTCAGTTTTATCTGACCAAACCATGACATTAAAGAAAAGGATAAAACAGATTCAATAAAAGCCCGATAGAACATAGTCATTATGGTTTGGTCAATTTGGAAGCGTGCAAGTTTCCTCAAACAATGCAAATTTTGCTGACCCTTTTTGCACACCCTTTCACAGTTCACCTCAAAGTTCAATCCACTATCAATAATTGTCCCAAGATATTTGTACGATTGTACACATTCGGTGGTCTGGCCTTTTAGTATGGTGACTTTGTGCCTGGGAGTTTTCCTCCTAAAGTCAATAATCATATCTTTCGTTTTTGTTGTATTCAGCTGCAGGTAGGAATCCTCACACCAGTGAACAAAGTCATCAACTACTGGGCCGTGGCCACTCTCACCATCCTGGAGGAGACTGACAATGACTGAGTCATCAGCATACTTTATAATGCTGTATAATGTATGCTGTACAATAATATTTTAGCCCTATTCTTAAAAACAGAGATCGAGTCTGACTCCCGAATCCAGATTGGCAGCTGATTCCACAGGAGAGGAGCTTGATAACTGAAGGCTCTGCCTCCCATTGTACTTTTGGAGATTCTAGGTATTACAAGTAATCCTGCATTTTGGGAGCGTAGTGCTCTATTAGGATGATACGGTAGTATCAGATCTTTTAAATAAAAAGGAGCCTGATTGTTTAGAGCTTTGTAAGTAAGAAGAAGGATTTTAAACTTAATTCTAAACTCTATGGGAAGCCAATGAAGGGAGGCCAGAACCGGAGAGATATGATCTCTCTTTCTAGTACCTGTTAAAACTCTTGCTGCAGCATTTTGGATCAGCTGAAGACTTTTTAAAGATGTTTTAGGACAGCCTGATAATAAAGAATTACAATAATCTAATCTCGAGCTAACAAAAGCGTGGATCAGCTTCTCAGCATCACTCTGAGACAAGATGCTCCTAATCTTGGCAATATTACGCAAATGATAGAAGGCAGTCTTAGAAACAAATTTAATATGTGAATTGAAGGACAAATCCTGATCAAAAATAACTCCAAGGTTCCTCACAGAGCTATTAAGAGAAAGAGTAACTGCATCCAAACTGAAAGTTTGATTTGGAAAGGAATTTCTAAGGTTTTTTGGACCAACAAGAATGACTTCAGTCTTATCTGAATTTAATAGCAGGAAATTACAAGTCATCCAAGCTTTGATTTCCTTAAGACAGGCTTCTAACTTGGCTAATTGATTAGTATCATCTGGCTTCATTGACAGGTATAATTGTGTGTCATCTGCATAACAATGAAAATGTATACAGTGCTTTCTAATAATGTTGCCTAACGGAAGCATATATAAACTAAAAAGAGTAGGGCCTAGCACAGATCCCTGTGGAACTCCATGACTAAGCTTTGAGCTGAAAGAAAACTCATCATTTACATGAACAAACTGGAACCTATCAGATAAATAAGATCTAAACCACTGCAACGAAGTTCCATTAAGTCCAACATAGTGTTCTAATCTATCAAGTAGAATATTATGATCAATAGTATCAAAAGCTGCACTAAAATCTAAAAGGACAAGTACAGAAACTAGTCCATTATCAGATGCAATGAGGAGGTCGTTAGTGACCTTCGCTAAGGCTGTTTCAGTACTATGATGGATTCTATACCCAGATTGAAACTCTTCAAGTAAACCATTTCCCTGCAGGTGGTCAAATAATTGCGTAGCAACAACTCTTTCTAAGATTTTTGAAATGAAAGGGAGATTAGAGATTGGTCTATAGTTAGCTAAAGCTCCTGGATCTAGCGTTGGCTTTTTGAGTAAGGGTTTAATTACAGCTGTTTTAAAAGCCTGCGGTACATGGCCTAAAGTCAATGAAGAATTGATTATATGAAGAATAAAGCTCCCAATAAGTGGGAAGACTTCTTTAAATAACCTGGTAGGAATAGGGTCTAAAAGACAAGTTGAAGGTTTGGATGAGGAAACTATTTTGTCTAACTCACAAAGGTCGATTGGAGTAAACTCATCAAGACAGACATCAATAGAAGGAGTTGTAGTAGTTACAGTATTTAAGTTAACTGTGGGAAGAATCTGATTGATTTTATCTCTGATGGATGAAATTTTATTATTGAAAAAGTTCATAAAGTCCTGACTAGTAAGCTCTAAGGGGATGCTAGGATTGACAGAGTCCTGACTCTTTGTCAACCTGGCTACAGTACTGAAAAGAAACCTGGGATTATTCTTGTTCTCTTCTATTAATGCAGAGTAATAACTCGTTCTAGCTTTTCTAAGAGATTTTTTATAAATTAAAAGATGATTTCTCCAAGCTAAATAGATTTCATCTAAATTAGTAGAGCGCCATTTTCTTTCTAATTGACGAGTCTTCTGTTTTAAGCTACGAGTTTCTGTGTTGAACCAAGGAGTTAAAAATCTCTGATTAGACTTTTTCTTTTTTAAGGGGGCCACCAAGTCTAGAGCCTGATGCAGAGAAGCTGAAACACTATCCACCATGTTATCAATTACAGAAGGAGCAAGCTGTCTATAGCTTATTTCCGTTGTGTTGACACATGGCATAGAGGAAACAATTTGCATAAATTTGGAAACAGCATCATCTGAGAGGCATCTACTGTGATAATATTTTTCTTTAGGAGCCAAATAGTCAGAAATAGTAAAATCAAAGGTTAACAGACAATGGTCTGACAGTACAGGGTTATGAGGAGACACTACAAGATTTTCTATTTCTATGCCATATGTCAGAACAAGGTCCAATGTATGGTGGAGGTAATGAGTAGAATTTCCTACTTTCTGAGAAAACCCAATCGAGTCTAATATTGAATTAAAAGCCACATTAAGGCAGTCACTATCTACATCCACATGTATATTAAAGTCCCCTACTATAATTATTCTATCAGATTTCAGCACTAAATCAGCTAAGAAATCAGCAAATTCGGATAAAAATTCTGAATAGGTTGATGGGGGACGATAAACTATGGCAAATAAAATTGGGTTTAACCTGAAATTGCTAAAGTGCCCAACACTGAGGACCAGGCCCTCAAAGGAATTATAACATGTTTTTTGCTTTACATTAACTAGTAATTTGGAATGGTAAATTGTTGCTACTCCTCCTCCACGACCAGAACTTCTGGGATTTTGACAGTTTAAATAACCAGAGGGAGTTGATTCATTTAAACCAACATAATCCTCTTGTCCTAACCAAGTCTCTGTAAGGGAAATTAAATCAATCTGATGATCAATTAACAGATCATGGACTAACAGAGACTTGGGAGTTAGAGACCTAATATTTAATAAACCACATTTCATTTTTAAATTATGAGGAGGAACAGAGGCCAAATCATTCAATTTAGAGGCTTTATGTTTAATTTGAGTTTTACCAATATTTTGCTTTATCACTTTGGGATGCTTATACATTATATTTTTATTTACTTTGGAGGGAGCAGACAACGATTCTCTGATGGGGAAGACAGGGGCTAAGCTGAGGGGTGGCGGATGAAGAGGAGCTGCAGAGAGGCGTGTAAGACTGTGACTCTGCTTCCTGGTCCCAACTCTGAGTAGTCATGGTTTTGGAAATTTGGATAAAAAAGATGCCAGATTGTTAGATAAATGAGAAGCACCATCCAAAGTGGGATGAATGCTGTCTCGTCTCATAAGACCAGGTTTTCCCCAAAAAGAGCTCCAATTGTCAATGTAGCCCACGTCATTTTTAGGACACCACACAGACAGCCAGCGGTTCAAGGATGACGAGCGACTAAACATGTCATCACTGGTCAGATTGAGGAGGGGTCCAGAGAATACTACAGTGGCAGACATCGTTTTTGCAAAGTCACACACCGATTCTATATTAAGTTTCGTGACTTCCGACTGCCAGAGACGGATGTCATTAATGCCGGCGTGAATAACAATTGTGGAATATTTAGAGTTACTTTTAGCCAGCATTTTCAAATTTGACTCGATGTCGCCTGCTCTGGCCCCAGGAATGCATGTGACTATGGCCGCTGGAGTCTCTAGGTTCACGTTTCTGACTACAGAGTCGCCAATGATCAGAGTTTTTTCCTCAGCGGGTGTGTCGCTGAGCGGGGAAAAACGATTAGAAATGTGAACAGGTTGGTGGTGAACCAGGGCTTTGCGACTAGGCTTCCTTCTCACCGTCACCCACCCAGTCTCCTCGCTGCTGAGGAGAGCCGGGGAACCGCTGACAGTGGGACCTAAGCTAGCTAGCTCCGCTGCAGCTAATGGGCGTCCGTCGAGATTAACTGGCGCAGACGGTGTTTCAATGCAGCGGAGCCGGGATTCCAAATCAGACAACCTCGCCTTGAGCGCCTCAAAAAGACAACATTTATTACATTTACCGTTATCACTAAAAGAGGCAGAGGTGTAGCTAAACATCTGACAGAGAGAGCACACCAGAGGAGGAGAGGAAAGAGAGGTAGTAGCCATAGCTAGTGGCTAGCTAGTGGCTGGAGAGCTGGAGAGCAAACCACACAGGCAGACAGCAAAACAGGAAGTGACGATACGTTACCACAAGGAAGTGACGATCAGTCAAAGACATACAACGTCGCGGCGAGGAGTAAGTGAACAGATTGAGCTTAAATAGTATGTGACGTGACAACATGAGTGATAACAGGTGTGGGCTGACCAGAGCAGAAGAAGAGGACAATAATTAGAACCAGCTGATAGTAACAATGAGGGGTGAGGGAGGAGCGGCTGACAGTATGACAGGTACCCACACAAAACCCGGAAGTGCAACCCGACAGCTGTCAGCCTGCAGAGTAAATGTAAACAAAACCAAATACAGACTAGGAAAGAATTATAAATGCAGTAAAACATGACCAACACAAACTGAAACATAAACAGGTGAACAGAAAACAGTTAAAATTCAAAGAAGGTACCAAAATACAGCAGATGGATAAATGTGAATATAAAAAAAGAGTCATGAGACTGGGTGCAGCAGAACATCGGACCCAGCTCGCGACAGGTCAGTAGAAATGACAGCCTTAATATGAGGCAAAATGAGTCTCTCAAAACATTTGGTGATGATGGGGTTAGGGCAACTGGGCAGTAGTCATTCAAGCAGCTTACTGTGTTTTTCTTGGGCACTGGAACTATGGTAGTTCACTTAAGGCAGGTGGGAACCACAGACTGCAGTAGTGAGAGGTTGCGGATGGACAAGCACAAACAAACATGACAGCATCAGATTGCAGGCAGCACACACTGTGCCATCTTGACAGAATCAAGTGTGTCAGGCCAAGCTAAACAGCGAGTAAGTGGTCAGTAGAGAAATGAGGAGGACTGTCAAGAAGTGAGTTCAGATTTCTGTTTTGGTAAATTGAAGAGAAACATCCAGCAGTAGTTGAGGTGATCCTGGGAGAGCGGTGGTCAGGCATATGAGGTTTAAGTGACTGAAATGACAGAGATACTTCAAACACTACAGGTACTGTAGGTGATAAAAAAATAGGATCACAAATATCAATATCCCTGAGGGGGAGGCTGCAAGACAGAGTGTTTTCACCCACAGATCAACATTAAAAGAGATGGTGAGATTTTAAAAGTCATTAACCAGCAGTGTATTCAAACAGTAGACATCTTGGTAAAATTACTGCCAAGAATTCAGAGAAGTCTTGAATAAAGCTCTATTATTAGTATTATAGTCAAGACTGCACGGGCTGCACGGTGGCGCAGTGGTTTAGCACTGTGGCAGCACAGTTTTACCCTCGGCCGGGGGATCACAGGGATCATGAGATCGCAGGTTCGATCCCAGCCCCCGACCAACAGTGAGCTGTGTGGAGTTTGCATGTTCTCCCCGTGTTGCGTGGGTTTACTCCGGGATTTCTCCGGTTTCCTCCCGCATACCAAAAACATGTAGGTTTAGGGCGCTCGCGCACGCAGCGACCAGCAGCCGGTGGCTTGTCACCAGACTGCAAACCAAATCTACCTATGGGTACAAATAAGTAACAAAAAAAAAAAAAAAAAAAAAAAAGACCTCATCAAGACCAAGTTGAGACCAAAACCAAGACCTACATACACAATGATCTTGGTCTCAACTTGGTCTTGGTCCTGGGAGACTCAGGTCTTGGTCTGGTCTCAGTCTCAACAATACTTATTAGAGTTTCATGGCTGATAAACAAGTGCACACATAGAAATGTTAATTTCAAGCAGTTGCAGTTCAAAACTTGAGTAAGTGTCAGTTGCTGGCTGCTGGCAATTAACACTGTTTTTATTAAAAACAGCAGCAAGTCCTCCATCCTGGCCAGTTAACCAAGGGTAGCTGAAACAATTAAAATCGGGAGGAACAAGTTCAGAAAATGGGCTTAACTCACCCATGCTGAGCCAAGTCTTAGTCACAAAGGGGAAATCCAAATGCTGGGAAGTGAAGTTCTTCATGATAAATGTCTTGTTTGATAGTGATCTAGCATTAACCAGAGCCAACCTGGTTAAAACAGAGTCACATGCCAGCTGGGATGCTCAACCCAGAGGGCAAAGATTCCATGGATCCTCTCCACCTTGGCGCAGACTAACGAATAAAGTTGTGAAAGCTGTGTGGGAAGATTTTGCACCACAGGTAGAATCCACAGATAAATGGGTATCAATGAATGCCAGAAGATAAATTACTTACTGTCTGGGCCAGGTCTGTGAAGGAAACTGTAAAGATCAGCCATCAGAGAAGACATCAAGAAGTGCTTAAACTTTACTGACACACCTCTGTTTTCCACATCTCTCATAGCATCTCCTGCAAGGAAAGAGGCAGTGGAGGTGGTATCAGCACATGGGTACAATCGCTACCACAGGTGGAATACGAAATCCCTGGCATCCCAACACCAATCAAGAATGGATTGAATATTGAGGAGAAATTAGCAATCATATACCAGCAGAGGGGAGGGAGACATTATGGTGGAAAACAGATATAAAAAAGTGATCACAAACAGAGCAGAAACAAGCTCACTGCAAGCCACACACACCAATGCCATCTTATTATTGTGTGCAATTTAAGATTTAAGTAAACTCTTCTGATCCTTGGGGTGTCCGCCGTAGCCTGAGGCTAGAGACATACCAAACCAACATCTCACAGACAGAATCCAATGAATACATCATGCTGCATTCATTTTTGTCATGTTTGTTTAAAATAAAGTTGCATTTGGACATGTCAGGAAGACTACAGCAGACTACAGAAGTCGCAGCAGATGACTGCCCCTCCCTGAGCCTGGTTCTGCTGGAGGTTTCTTCCTGCTAAAAGGGAGTTGTTCCTCTCCACTGTCACCAAGTGCTGCTCACAGGGGATTGCCTGACTGCTGGGGTCTTTCTGCAACTATGGGGTTTCCCCTACAGTTTGAAGGCGTTATGAGATGACTGTTGTTGTGAAATAGCACTATATAAATAAAGTTTAATTGAATACAGCCAATGGAAAAGAAGCACCTTTTATGTTCTGAGCCTGTCTCAGTACACAAAGGTTCCATTCCCAGCCAGAGTGATATCGCTCTCATGTCTCTCTCCTGCTTTTCACCCCATTTCTTGTCTCTTTCTTCACTATATCTGTAGGAAAAATTATTGAGTCTAGACAGTGCTCACTATTTAGGGTTGAAAAAGTTCTTGCACTGTTTAAAAATCTTTTTAAACGCTGAAGAAAAATACTGAATTTAATGGTGAGGTAAAAGAAACTCAGAACAGAGAACCAGCGTACAAACAAAAATGCATTTATTCTTTCTGGCCAGGAAAGAAGGCACAGTGACATACAAACAGTGTTATGGCAATGGGTCTGACATCCACATGTCCTGACAATTTACTCGGCACAGAGGATAACATTGTCTTCGTATGACACATGGCAGCTCATCAGGTCTATCTTCATCAGCTAAGCTAACATAAAGACAGCATTATCACTGGGAACAGATTACAAGATCACAAGGCTACACCCTGACTCATGCATGACTTCTAAGATATCCTGTATCATATAGGACACATACAAAACAGTCGTTTTGTCATTGAAACTAGAACATGAGTTAAGTGAACATCACATGGATCAGCATGATTCAGCATAATTCAGCAAAATCTTGTGACAAGGACAGCTCGGTGGAGCACTGGTTAGCACTGTGGCAGCACAGCAAGAAGGTCACCGGATCGATCCCACCCCTGATCATCGGTGACCCTTCTGTGTGGAGTTCGCATGTTCTCCTCATGTCTGCGTGGGTTTACTCCCGGTACTCTGGTTTCCTCCCACAGGCCAAAGGCATGCAGGTTAGGTGAATTAGCAACAACTGGGGATTCTATCTGTCTCTCTGTGTTGGTCCTACGATGGACTGGTGATCGGTCCAGGGTGTACCCTGCCTCTCGCCCAAAGACGCTGGGATAAGCTCCACCCACCCCCCACCGCAACCCAAAAAAGATTAAGCGATAGAAGATGGGTGGATGGATGGAACTTGTGACAAATACATGAGAACAGAAAGAACTATAAAGTTAAATAAAACCTGAATAAACAAAATTATTCTTCCCATATCCATCTAATAAAGGCACTATTAGCCCAAAAAATAAAAAAGAATCCCGGTCCAGTGTATTGATTCTTTGGATCTGAATTTGCTTCAGAGCTTTAACAGTAGAGCAAGCAGGGCGCTTATGAATGTGAACTTTGTGTGCTGAGATTGAAACATTGTTGCACTCACTCTGTATGATGGCTATGTGACTACTGTTTGAAGTTGCCATGTGTTCCTCGGAAAGAACAATAATGGACCACAAACACTGCTCATCCCTCGTTACTGATCACGGACGGCCTTATCAACGTGGTGGCTTGTGCATCTGTGTCTGAGCAGGGTGCTTGGGCTGTGTTGAAGGGGTTTATTTAGTATATTCTTCATGTCAGTGGATGGGTGGGTGTGAAGTGAAGAATGGAGAAGGCAGGTGGTGTGACTAAAGTGAGAACTTGGCCAAATTAAGCGGATGCGGGCTTCAGCTGAGGGAGGAGGAGATGGGACGGGGTGTCACCAGTCGATGGGGCCTGTCTGAAGCAGCACACCACACCCACCCAACTGTTCCTCTTTCAGCACCCTTCTGTCCATTTCTCTACGTCTCCTTCTCCCGTTCTTTGCTTCTTGCTTTATCTCTCTCCTCTCCTCTTTTTCTTTTTTTTTCCAAATGCATTGTTAACAAAACAGTTTACAAACCCTGGCTGGTACATTATCCACGACCGCCCCCTGTGAGATTGATTTAGGCAAATGGATTCAGAGGAGGGAGAGAGGAAGGGGTCTTGGAAAGGATGGAATAGGAGAAAAGGGGTGTGCTCCTCCATGCAGCAGCTTTACAAAATCACCACATGGGCCATGCTGAATATTCCTTTTTCTCTCACGTTTTGAGAAGCCATACATTAAACGCTCATTATACAGCCTTTATGTGCCAGAGGGAGGTTCCGTCTCCATGAAGCCAACATGGTTGAAGATGGACATGATCTCCCTGCATATGCATGCATTGAGCATCTTTAGAGGCTTTCTGACATGTGCGATATTATCGTGACCCAGACATTTGACTTTCATATTGTCTGATTGAGGAATGGGAGGGTGTGCCTGCTGCAAGGCTAAATTTTATGCTCTAAGTTGAAGTGGGTGTAATGTTTAACAAAGTTGACATTTTAAGGCTGCTCGTTTTCATTTCTCAAGGACACACTTTAGCTGTGAAAAGTAGTCTCTCATCTCTACATTTCATTTGACTATATATCACTTTGTTTTCACAGTCTCTCTTTCCTATTTCCAACTGGGACTCCAGAGGTGTGTGCCCAAAAAGGAAAAGTGTGTGTGTGTGTGTGTGGGGGGGGGGGGGGCAAAATGTTGAACTGGGCATCCCATCATGATAAATCACTGGTTAATGAGGAGTCCATTGTGTCCTTGTGCATTGTGTGCCCCCTCCTCCTCCCGCTCCTCCTTGTGTCCCTTAGACCACTACCTTCGGGTTGTTAAGCTGACACAGATAATGAACTGGCCACTTTGAACTGTCTCCACAATATTGACTGGTTGCACACAGCAGATGTCTCCCAGGCAGAAAGCAACTGGTAAAAGCACATTAGGTTAACAAAGAGAGCTTTGCTTTGGAGGGGTGGGACCGCTGAGGAGGTGGCAGAGGGGTCTGGGTGGGTGTTTCTGCAGGGTGGGTGTGGGGGGCGTTGGAGGGAGGGGCAGGGCAGAGGCCAAGCTTTAGAGTTGACAGATCTGGAGGATTAAACCAAAACAACACAGTTGCCGATTAGAAGGCGAAGAGGGGGGAAAGCAACAAAGACGCAGGGGTATGTTTTGAAGGAGAATATATTCACAGGGTTTTCTCCTGTTATGAATGTATTTTGCATAATGATCTGCTTTAAAAGGAGTGAACAGGCTACCCTCCAATGCAGCAAAACGTTATGACCAACATAAAACATCAAATAAGTTGTGCAACAGTGTCAGAGTGTTTCCAGTGAAAGTACATTAACCTAATTGTGTGCTTACATTCACAACAGTGCACCCCATTCCTTGTTTCACTCATTTTAAGTTTTGGTTTTCTGCAGCTTCTGATCATTCTTGGATGGAAATAAAATGGCAACCTACACTGTAGCTGAATTGAGTTTAAGTATGCTCATTCAAAAAGACCCAACTGGTTAATCGTACTTACAAAAAAGCATGTAAACTGCCTTGAAAAATAGGTAAAGTGTATAGTTACAACATACAGTTTCTATTACACTTTACCTGTTTTTCAAAGCAGTCAGTTTGCACCCTTTTCTGAGAAAGGTTTAGTAATTGGATTTTACGTGTTAAATAATAGCACTGTACCAGGGGTGGGCAATCATGCCACAGAGGGCCATTCCACTGTAGATTTTCTGTTTCATCCCAGTGTTTTCAGCAGGTGTTTGCTCTGATCAGCTTCAAGGATTGCTAATGATTGAAAACACCTGCTGAAGACACTGGGTGAAGCAGAAAACCTGCAGTGGATTGGCCCTCACTGCCCACCCCTGCACTATATATACGCTCTAGTTTTGGCTCTAACTTGTTTATTACCTTTGGAAATAAAGTCCATCATAGTTTGAAAAGTCATTAGGTGTGTAACAATTTAAGCATTACTATAATTCATTTTAACAAAAAACAACTAAATTCTGATCTTCATTTTCTGTCTCCATCTCATATTGTTCTGTGAATGCAGCAGGGCCTGCGAGCCTGACTGGTTTCTTTCTGGCAGTGGGACGGGTGTCTAATGGGTCAATAATAAGCCGTGACTAACCGTCTCCCTGAGGAGCAGCTCGACCAGACACGCACTCACAGAAAGCAGCCGAAAGGTATGAGCCACCAGTGCTGATTACCATATAATTGCAACCATTGTATTTGACATGGAGAATTAGCTGCCTGCTAGGTGGCTAACTGGCCTTTTATTCAGCTTGGAACTGGCCGGAAAAAAAAAAAAAAAAATCTCAATCACGCACTGTTGAAAGCTGGTGAGTCGCAGCATCTTCTGGCATGAAGAGGATATGCAAAGCTTGACTTGTTTCTCTCTTATACCGTCCGACATATTTATTGAACGTTACGTGGAACAGAACATGTCAGCAGCATACAGATGCACCCCTTTCACTGGAGTTAAACGAACTGGCGCAGCCTCGGACAGGGAACTGGGAGACCAGAATATGTGGTGACATCACATTGCGGTGTGCTGTGACCATAGCAACCAACAGTACAGTTGGTACTGTGACACAGTGAATAAGAGCACCAAGGAATAATGCTCAATACCCCCATTCAGCTTAGCTCAATGGGTTACCTTGAAAACGTAACAAGAAAATTAGGTTTCTCTATCACCTTTAAGTCACACTTATAAATGGCAAACAAATCATCTGTAAATCTCTTCTGTTTTAGCTTGGCGGCTGGCTTAATCTTTACATCAGTATTACCAGTAAACTTGAAGGAGAAATTTATTGATTTTTAATTAGGCCGAATTTGGTATGTTTATGCAGGAAATGATATAATTTCCTCGAATATCACCATTTTTTGGAATAAACTGTGTTCCGAAAAGAGAAAAAAGTCAGCGAAAGTGATAGTTTCAGATGACTAGTCTTGTTACCATCTGAAAACGACAAGACCGTGCTCATACTTTGAGGAAAATGGAAATAAGCATTCTCGATCTTTGTTTTGAAGTGGATACCAATGAAGAGGAAGATGAAGGTGAAGAGAGTGATTTAGCAGACAGCGATAATGATGAAAAGATTTGGAAAATTTTGACCCCGAAGCTGAAGACGAAAACCAAGCTAGTGCTAACACTGTGGCTGCAATCCCTGCAGCTTACCTGCATGAACTGGGTCCAAGACAGCCAGATGGTGAGTTCCTCTTTAAGCCATCACGGAGGTTTTTTCCACTGTCCATCTGCTCCCTGTTAGCCGTTAGCGCCAATCCTTCTGCCCGGCTGCTCCTCCCTCACGTCCCGCCGTTGCCAGTGGCTGAAGCGGCTTTTAAATTTCCACCAAAACGATGTCCGAGTTCACCAGCAGTCCCTCATTCACCTCCAAGCCCTGATGACGTGAGCCGCTGGATCAGAGTGGAGACATGCAGGGGGTCAGTGCACCTCCTACAGGCTGAACCTCCATGATGATGAACCAAGGAGAAATGAAGTCAAGTTGCAGCTTAACCCTAACAACACTGTGAACCAGTACGTCTAAATGTATTTATTGATGTTTCTTGTCTTACTTTTATATTATAGAAAATTTAGAAATCCACTTTGCGATTGTCTTTTCTCTAAATTAAAAAAAAATATATGTAAAAGTTGTCCCTGAGCGATCAACAAATCAGCCGAAATTATTCATCAGATTTTAGAGAAACTAGAGTGTTTCTTATTTTAATACCAAATTATGTTTTAAGCAAGGGTAAACCTTATTCTTCAAATACTGTATATGTACTTTATCGATCGGGATGATTTTTAGACAAGTCTTGATCATCAATTTTGCTTCAAATCTTTTGCCATTGAGATTTTAGTTTTTTCAGCTTGTAACATCACCAAAATCAGTCTGCAAATACAGAAGTCAGAGCCTCGACGTGGGTGCACAGAATGAATAGAAAAAAATTAATTATGTTCTCAGCTTTTGGCAGAGTTAATAATATGCTTATTTTAGGATTCTCAATGAGTGTTCCCTTTAAGTTTGGCTCACAAGGTTTCTGATTGTAACCTTTTGGTACAAATCTAACCATATATTTTTCTAATCGCTTACTGCCTTTTTGTCTGGTGTCAACTAGGTGAGACTGTAGGTCTCATTCTCCTCCACTGATTTCATCTCTTCATTCATGGCTTCTTTCTATGGTCCTGGATTTACAGATTTACAGATGTTATGACATCCTTGTAGGTTTGTCAGATATCACACACTGCTCTGTAACAAAGATCTACACACATTGATAGCTTATCTATGGACAAACTGGAGTGGTGGCCTAGAGGTATAGATAGATAGATAGATGTACTTTAAGATAAGCCTTTATTAGTCCCACAGTGGGGAAATTCCAGGAATTTATTGATCCCAAACTGGGAAATTACAGTGTAACAGCAGCATGACAGTAGACGACCAAAACGACAGAAACATGCACAGCATAATAGACAAAGGAATTACCCATGAAAAGTAAAACTGCCTAAATAACTTATGTACATTGTAGATAAATAGATGATGACCCATATAGATACATGAACCGTACTCGCTGTACAATGCAGGACTATAAGGTGCAGGGTGAAATATGAGGTACCAGTTAGACTGTAAGGTGCAGTATGGCAGCATAGTTATGACCAGAATACAACATCACAGTGAGTTATTGTACAGTGAAATGGCATGTGGCAGGAAAGATTTCCTGTACCTAACCGTTTGGCAGCAAAGCTGTAGCAGTCTGCTGGAGAAAGTGCTCCGCTGTCTGCCCAGTGTGTGGTGGAGGGGGTGATCAGGATTATTCATGATGGATCACAGTTTGTTCAGTTTCCTCCTCTCCAACACAGTCTCAACGGTCTCCAGCCTGAGACTAATTACAGAGCCAGCCTTCTTGACAATCTTGTCAAGTCTGTTGGTGTTGCTGGCTCTGATACTGCTACCCCAACAGACAGCAGCAAAGAAGATGGCGCTGGCAACAACGGCGTGGTAGAAAAGCTCCAGCATCCTAACTAACTAACTAACTAACCTGCACTTATATAGCGCTTTTCTAGTCACAAAGACCACTCAAAGCGCTATTTTGCATGGGTGCAAAATAGCGTCCCCTGCTCATCCCCTTCTTGTATGTAGCATCGGTGTTGGATTTCCAGCCTAGTCCATTGCTGATCATGACACCCAGGTATTTGTAGTCCTCCACTACCTCCACATCCTCCCCCCTAATCTGCAATGGCTGTGAAGGCATCCTCTTCTTCCTGAAATCAATCACCATCTCTCTGGTCTTGCTGACATTCAACCTCAGGTGATTCTGCTCGGTCCACTCCACAAATCCCCTTCCTCTCCCCCTCTTATACATCCAACAACAGCCGAGTCATCAGAGATTTTCTGCTGGTGGCGTGACTCGGTAGGTAGAGCATCCACCCCACAACCGGGAGGTTGGGATTCAAGTCCCCGCTGGGTCATGCCAAAGACCATATAAAAGAGCTTCCTGCCGTCCAGCTTGGTGCTCAGCAAAAATGGAACGAAGGAGGGAAATGTTGGCAGCAGTGGCGCAGGAGGTAGAGCAGGTCATCTAATAACCAGGGGGTTGGTGGTTCGAATGCTGCTCTCCCCAGCCACCCACCTCGCCTCCAGTGTCCATGACACTGGGTATGAATGTGCATAAATGTTGGGTAGTGATCAGACAGGCCATTAGTGTGGATTGGCAGCCAAGTTTCCGACAGTCTGCCCCAGGGCAGTTGTGGCTACACTAGTAACTTACCACTATCAGTGTCTGTCTGGAATGAATGAATAATGGACTCACTGTAAGCACTCTGAGATGCCACTTGACATATAAAGCACCATATAAATCTATCCATCCATCCATCCATCCATCTTCTACCGCTTTTCCGGAGGTCGGGGTCGCGGAGGCAGCAGTTGAAGCAGAGAAGCCCAGACTTCCTTTTCCCCAGCCACCTGCTCCAGGTCTTCAGAGAGGATACCAAGGCGTTCCCAGACCAGCTGGAAGACATAGTCTCTCCACCGAGTCCTGGGTCTGCCCCGGGGTCTCCTCCCAGTGGGACGTGTCCGAAACACCTCAAGTGGGAGGTGTCCAGGAGGCATCCTAATCAGATGCCCATACCACCTCAACTGACTGCTTTCAATGTGGAGGAGCAGCAATTCTACTCTGAGCCTCTCCCGGATGACTGAGCTCCTCACCCTATCTCTGAGGGTGAGTCCAGCAATCCTACGGAGAAAGCCCATTTCAGCCGCTTGTATCCGCGATCTTGTTCTTTCAGTCATTACCCAAAGCTCGTGACCATAGGTGAGAGTAGGAACGTAGATTGACTGGTAAATCGACAGCTTTGCCTTAGAACTAAGCTCCCTCTTCAATAATAATAATGCATTGGTTTTATATAGCGCTTTATCATATATACTCAAAGACGCTTTACAAATAGGTACATTATTCATTCACTCCAGACAGACAATGGTAGTGGCAAGCTACTTCTGCAGCCACAGCTGCCCTGGGGCAGGCTGACGGAAGCGTGGCAGCCAATCTGCGCCAACGGCCTTTCTGGCCACCACTGAACATTTTATACATTTATACACATTCATACCCAGTGTTATGGGCACTGGAGGCAATGCGGGTGAAGTGTCTTGCCCAGGGACACAACGGCAGGATATCTGGGGAGAGCAGGATTCAAACCACCAACCATCGGGTTATTAGACGACCTGCTCTACCTCCTGAGCTACTGCCGCCCCTTCACCACAACAGACCGGTACAACGTCCGTATCACTGCAGATGCTGCTCCGATCCGTCTGTCAATCTCTCGCTCCATTCTCCCCTCACTCCTGAATAAGACCCCAAGATACTTAAACTCCTCCACTTGGGGCAGGAGCCTGTCCCCAACCCAGAGAGGCCAATCCACCTTTTTCCGGCTGAGGACCATGGACTCGGACATGGAGGTGCTGATTCTCATCCCAGCTGCTTCACAATCAGCGGCAAACCGTCCCAGCAAGAGCTGTAGGTCATTGCTGGATGAAGCCAACAGGACAACATCATCTGCAAACAACAGAGATGAGATCCTGTGGTCACCAAGCATCACACCCTCCATTCCCTGGCTGCACCTAGAAATCCATATAGATCTAATCCATTATTATTATTATAATCTTTCTGTACCCAGAGTCTTAAACTCCTTTCGTCCTGGTCCTTCGTGGGTTCCTTCTGATCACAGTTTATTTAGCTGGTTGTGTGCATTCAGTCTATTCAGGTGAAGTCTCAGAAATTATCACTTTTATCTGGTACATTTTCTACATTTACATCAACATTTTCATCTCCATTATTTACTCTGGGACATACATCTGTATCACCATAATCTATATATGGCACAGATGTGTGTTTCTTTCTCTTTTTCTGAAGAATACACAAAAATGGTACCCGAGTAGTTATCTGTGAAAGACACATTTGTACCCTTTACATTGGTCAATGTTGTTCTCAACCAATTGGTAAGGATTACAGATTACCACTTTCATAAATATCAAACCATCTTTTGTCTCCTTTCTTTAAGGTGATTGTTGCTCTTCCATGTGTTACTCTTGCCATGGAAAACAGGTCATGTGGATACAATAGCATGGACAGTGTATCTCATCTCATAGATGTGCTCTGTGATGTCGTCCAGCATTGTCTAGCTTATGCATCATTGCTGTCCCTCTTTGTCGTGCTAGTCTGCTGCATCTGGTCCTGTCGGCTGACTCCACCAAATGAGTCTGAGGCTGGAATGCCTCAGTGAAGCTTTTAAACTTTCCGATGTCATTTATGATGGGGGGTTTTGCTCCTGTATCCAAAACGCCTCTCTTTTTTACATTGCTGGGCAATCTCTCCATTTTTGCAGTATGTGTTTTGCCCCAAAGAAATGGTCTCTGTTACCACCCTCTTCCTCTGCTACCCTTGTGATGCCATCTTGTCCCCTCTTCTTTATTGCACAGGGACTCTTGAATTGTGTTGCTTTTGCAATAATTGCACCACACTTTTTGGGAATAATTTCTTGCTCTGTACCTTTTTATTCTGCATTTATAGCATGACACATTGGCATCTTTGTCTTTTCTGTTGCAAGCGTGGATTTTAGGGGAGCCTTGGCCTTGTCTTATGTGTGCTTTTCGTCACATTGTAGATTCGGCTTACTTTATTTTCTCTGTCTCTTCAAAGAGCCACAGCCTTTTTTTAACGTCTGTGAATGTAATACCTTCATTTTGTGTTACATGGACAGCTAGTGGCTTAAAGGATTCTGGTAGCCTGCCAAGTATCATGGCTATAGTCAATATCACCATTTATGGTTTGCTCTTTCCAGAACAATGTTCTTTCAGTATTTTAAGACCTTTTCTGTCATCATCAATGTGTTCTTGTCTTATTAGTGACAGGCTTTTATCATTAATCAGTACTCATAGCTTGGCATAGCAATCAGCATTTTTCCTTCTGTATTCAGCTAGCTGCTCTTCAGCATTGGACTCAAGTAAAATAGTTTTAGCTTCACAGTGTTTAAGTAGCCCAGGACCCTTGTTTCCCAAAGGTCATACCTATTTCCGGATTTGTTGAATAAAAGATGCTGCATTGGGACTTCCACTGCTCTCTTTGCCATCATGCTAATGTATCTGCTAATTCATTATCTTCATGTCATGTGTAAAACCTTTTCACCTATCTCCACAGTAGTTCATTTTGCTTCTCATGGCATACGTATGTTGTGTATAAAGCTTGATTCACTTATCCCCATGTTGGTTTACTTAGCTCTTAGCTTCTGAAAGTCCCGCATATAGTTCTTTCACGCTTCTGGAGAGCTAATATAACATCCAGCTTTTCTGGGCTCCTAACCTGCTGAAAGCTGCTGAGCTGCAGCACCTTCATCTGGTATTAAAAGGACAAGCAAAGCTTCACTCAACACACACAAAAACAAAACTCATATGATGGAAGATGGAATATTAAATTAGACAAACAAAATGAGTGAATGATTTGCCCCAAACTATAAATACAGTATTTGCATTTCTTGTATTAATGTATGGGTTGCCTTTAAATGTAATATTTAGAAATTAAGTATCATTATAATGTCGATAATGAACTTTTATCAACTCTTTGATTTTCTTTTTCCACAGTAAAAAGTGATTGATGACTCTGGCTCACATTTTAATAATTATATTGCAATACATTCTTTTACTGATTAAATATAGTGATTCTAATCTCTCAACTGCTAGAACATGACATCCTTCTGAAATGTTTTTGTATCAGTAGTGTGATGTATATTGTTGGTAAAACTGGAGACAAAAGAGTTGTTTATTTATTAGTTGGATGAATTAGATCTATAAACGTATTTAAAATGAGCAGTCATTTTTGGCAACAAAATTTTTATATTTCTAATTTTGTACCGAGTGGATAATCTGCTGTGGCTTGTCAAAATTCTTTCTGTCCACTTGGACAATTACACAGCAGTGAGGATGTTGTGTATATCCCACAAAGAAGCAACATCCTCAGACTCTGAAGGATATACATAACAGTTTGATGTAATTTCTGGCAGACGAGTCAAGAAGGTTAACAAGAGCCACGGCCGTGGAATGCCTTCAGCCCACGTGTGGCTAAACGATCACTTCCCTGCACGTCTCGCATTGCAACAAATCTCTTTTCATGATCACTTTTCACTCTTTCTCTTTCTTGCCTGACTGGCTCTTTTTAAACCAGAGGGGGAGTTAGGGAGAGAATTTTCTTTTCCTCTTAAAGGTTTTGTGTGGGGACAGCTGAGTGAGCGTCCATTATAGAAAAGGCCCAGACCACCACTGGATGACCCTGCTAGGAACGACAAAACTCAATTGGTCACGGCCGCCACCAGCTAATGGGCCAGAGAGGGATAGCGCTGGGTGGGTAATGACTGTATTCTATGCCTTTCTATTTACGCCCTTCTGGTGCCCTCATACCCCCCACCTTACCCCAGCAGCCCCCAGCCCCATGCCCCATGCCCTTGGCAAAACACCTACTCTCAACTTGTAAACTCCAGTATCATTTACATTAACAAGCACATCTACACAGTGTTGCTGGAGTGTGTCTGGCAGCAGATGACATGGACTAGTTGTTTGGACAAGTCATGGTTCTCCTGCATTCCCCAATAAGATGAGAAAAATATATAGTATTTGTTTGTACTCAAAATCTGTGAACTTTATTTTTAAAAATTGTTCTGATGTATGATATACATAGGATTGTGTTCAGGCTATATCAATAATGCAACTTTTACTTCATCTAGATTCTGAGAAACGTTCTCTCAGTGGCGTCTAAAGCTACGGTCACAAATACAGTACCCTTACAAACGGCTGTGAACACCGTACGAATGATTTTTGGAGCATTTTGTATTTTGTGTGTATTTTGCCTTCTTAAGGCAGCCATAGGAGAATCCAGCATTTGTAGACCATTCGTAAGTTTGTGGCCAGGTCAATGGTCTTGTCCGAGATTTCTACAAACCCCCATACGGCGGCCATAGGATTGCCATAGGAACAATGTAAGAAGTACACAAAGAAAACAGATTTTTCTTATAAAATTGTAGAAGACTGCATGCTTGTACAAGTATATAAAGACAGACTATAATGAAAATTATTATTATTATTTAAATACAACCTTCTGTTTATTCTGCTAGTTAAAAACATAGACCTATATACAGAGGGAATATCTGGTGTATAGATTTACAGAGCTCTTCCTTGTTGTTTGTGTTTGTGGCGGCACCTTGCATGGCAGCAGCCCCTCTGATTCTAGATGTGATTAATATTGTAGATAGGAGAAACGTAATTTTGTTCTACTGTACATGATTGGCTGTATAGAATGACAATAAAGTTGGCTTCTTCTTCTTCTTCTTCTTCTTCTTCTTCTTCTTCTTCTTCTTCTTCTTCTTCTTCCATTTTACTTCACAAAAAGATATGAGCCCTAGAAAGGCAAATTAAACTACCATAAACTTTGTGGGCAAAATACACAGCAACAAATCAGAAACATAACCACAAATCAGTAATCATCATGTTTCCAAGCAGATGTAGATTTCAAGGTTTTGCATTGTTTAGCAACAGCATTTAAAACCTAAGCTGTGCCACACATTACATCTAAAGATGTGCAAGAGAGGAAAGTTTTACTTGAGTTTTTCAGAAGAATAATGTTAGGATTGCCCCTCTGGGGCAATGAAGAGGAGGACCCACATGCGAGGCAGATTTGATAAACCATATTTAATGCACAAAAGAGAACAGAAAATAATGGAGCTTGAGGGCTAAGCAAAAGGCAAAACACTGCAGGCTACAGACACAGGATTACAGGCAGGATTACTCACAGACAGAAGCGTGGGTGAGGCACAAACATTAACCATAAACCAAGGACACCACACAGGACACAGACTGAAACACATACAGTCATGTGAAAAAATTAGGACACCTTGTATAACCCTGTGTTTTTTTTTTAACACATTTGGACATATGGATATTTAATATCAATGTTAAAAATACTGGAAGATTCATGTAATACAACTAAACAATTAAAAATGAATTAAAGACCTTTCAAATTTTCTGTAAAATGTAATTCTAAACAAATAGTGGGGAATAAATTAAGACCCCCCCCCCACATCTTTTTTTAGGACACCCCCACATTCATTCCCACTTACAATGGCTAAAATGAATTTTAAAAAAATCCAAATAAAAACAAAAACAAGGTTAGACGTACGATTTGTGAACGTTTCTTAATAAAGAACTGAATATTTAAAGGGGTGTCCAAATTTTTTCACATGACTGTATACTCTATATAGACAGGAGGGATAACCATGGCAACAAGGAACAGTTGTGCGCAATTAAGGGTAATCAGAGACGCAGGGAATGGCAATAGGTATGGAAAAAATGAAGGACAGAGACAAAAGGTAAACGACTACACACACAGACCCAGGACCAAACAAGGGATGACACAGGAGACATCGACAGGGCACTCAGGGGAACACAGAGGGCAATAAATGCAAACAAATACTCATGCCACATACAATTTCACTGTACAATAACTCACTATGATGTTGTATTCTGGTCATAGCTATGCTGCCACACTGCATCTTACAGACTAACTGGTACCTCACATTTCACTCTGCTCCTGATAGTCCTTCTTTGTGCAATGGGATGATTCATGTGTTTATACGGGTCATCATATATTAAGCTATGATGTATATAGGTTTTATAGTTGTTTTAGTTTTACTTTCCATGGGTAATCCCTTTGTCTGTCATGTGCGTGTTTCTGTTGTTTGGTTGTCAACTGTCATGCTGCTGTTACACTGTAATTTCCCAGTTTGGGATCAATAAAGTACATCTATCTATCTATCTATCTATCTATCTATCTATCTATGATAAATGCAAATCAGGAGGGAAAACAGAACAAAACTGAACATAAAGCATGAGCATGATCCTGTGATCCTGCCCCGACTATGACAGGGCGCCCCCCCCCCCTTCCCTAAAGGGCGGATTCTAGACACTGTCAAAGGTACACAAAAAACAAAGAACCAAGAAAAAACCCTCCTAGGGTAGGTGGTGGGGGTATAAGACCAGGTGGGCAGCAACAAATCCTTCTTCCTGCCCCCCAGAGTCCAAAACAAAAACACGATTCGATGGCACCTCAGGCTGTGCTTTCAGAAACACAAATGCAAGTTACAATCCCTTCTTTTCAACTAGAATTACAAACTATTCATCTGAGCATCAGCCTGAATGTCAAAAGCGAGTCTATCAAAACAAAGTTCAAGGTCCAGTATACATTGCTGTGAATCAGGGGGTCTACCCAAGTTCAGAGGGCCTTGAATTGAAGAACATGGTGGACCTGGCAGCCTACCAAAGTCCATAGCCCACCAGACTGGAATGCAGGGCTGGTCTGGTGGCTTACCACTGTCTCTTGGCCACTGACCGGGGAACAGGGTGGGACAATGACTGGAGCTCCCCTAACTTCTGGAAGAACAGATGGAGGTCTCATGACCTCTGAAGCAATGACTGGAGGTCTCCTGACCCCTGAAGCTACGGCTGGAGGTCTTCTGACCTTTGAAGCTACAGCTAGAGGTCTCCTGACCCCTGGAACATTGACTGGAGGTCTACCGACCTTGACGCTACGGCTGGAGGTCTTCTGACCTTTGAAGCTTGACCCCTGGGACATCGGCTGGAGGTCTTCTGACCTTTGAAGCTTGACCCCTGGGACATTGGCTGGAGGTCTACCAACCTTGAAGCTACGGCTGGAGGTCTTCCGACCTCTGAAGAAATGGATGGAGGTCTCCTGACCTCTAAAGCTATGGCTGGAGGTCTCCTGACCTTTGGAACATTGGCTGGAGGTCTCCCGACCTCTGGGACATTGGCTGGAGGTCTACCGACCTCTGAGACATCGGCTGGAGCATGGTCCTCCTGTGAATCCCCTCCTCAACACAGCCACCTCGGACGATGGAGGAAAACAGGAGGTCAGTGAGGTGACACACAGTCATTAGCAACAGAGACTGGTGGGGAAGACTCAGCAGCTGGTGGGATGTGCACCTGGATCCCCCCAGCAGGAGCAAGACAAGTCTTTTCAAAAATGGTGTTTGAACATAAAGGAAAAGGTACTTATCTTAACTCCTTGTCTCCTGCTGCTGAGGTGACCACCTCAGGATCCAGAGCTGGACTGGCGAGCTCTGGGTGAGCTACAGGTGGAACGGGTACTGGAGCTGGAAGGCACCGTGGAGAAGGTACTGGAACTGGAAGGTGCCGTGAAGCAGGTACTGGAGCTGGGAGGTGCCATGGAGCAGGTACAGGAGCTGGGAGGTGCCGTGGAGCAGGTTCTGGAGCTGGGAGGTGCTGTCGAGCAGGTTCTGGAGCTGGGAGGTGCCATGGAGCAGGTTCTGGAGCTGAGAGGTGATGAGGAGCTGGTACAGGAACTTGGGAACAATAAGGAGTTAGTACAGGAACTGGGGAGCGACAAGGAGTTGGTATTGGAGCTAGAACATCCGTTGCCAGCTTGTTCCAACCCAGCTGGGACACAGTTTGTAGTCCAGCATAAGCTCCTTCTGGGCGAGCACAGCCTATCGGCGCTCCTCCTGCCCTTCCTTGTCAACCGGACACTGAGGCTCCAGCGTTGCAAACCCAATCCGGCAGACCACTGGGTTCTCAGGAACTGCGGGCTTTTCCAGAACAGCAGATTCCAAAGTCAAAGTCAAAGTCAAAGTGCCTTTATTGTAATTCCATTGTTAATGAACAATGCAACAAAACTGAGATGCTGCTCCCTAAAAACAAACTATCACACTCACAGTTCACTCATGCATTTAACATTCTTATAATTACAACAATAAATAATGCTTGAAATAAAATTAACTAAAAGTTGAATACAATATGTATGTAGCAATAATGAAAACATACTGAGCGATAAATACAAAAGACCAGCTTATACACACAGGGTTATTGCTACAAAATAACCTAAAATAACAAAAAACATCAGCAATCTGTGCGTGTTACATAAATCCGTTCAAAATACGTACTGCTGCTGGGAAAAAACTATGATTAAACCTGGTAGTCCGGGTTTTATGGGATCTGTACCGCTTTCCTGAGGGGAACAAGTGAAAGAAGTCATGGCCTGGATGAGCACAGTCTTTAATGATGGCAGTAGCTCTGTTGAGGTACCGAGACCTGGAAATCTCTTCCAGAGAAGGGAGAGAACAGCCAGTGATTTTTTGCGCAGTCTCGATCACTCTCTGGAAGGCTTTGCGGTCTGCGGCTGAACAGCCCTCATACCAAACCGTGATGCCATATGACAGAATGCTCTCAATAACAGAGTGATAAAATAAAACCAGCAACTGTGCATTCAGGCCATTCTTCTTGAGGAGCCTCAGAAAGTGTAGACGTTGTTGAGCCTTTTTTTTGTAGCTATGGTGTTAACTGCCCAGGTAAGGTTGTGAGAAATATGAACACCCAGAAACTTAAAAGCCTCCACTCTCTCCACACACTCCTTGCCCATATATAGAGGAGGCGGCTCACTGCTATGCTTCCTAAAATCAATAATGAGTTATTTTGTTTTTTTTGTATTCAATAGCAGATTATTATCTGAGCACCATCTCACCAGTTTCTGGACCTCATCTCTGTATGCGGACTCATCTCCTCCTGATATGAGCCCCACTACTGTTGTGTCATCTGCAAACTTCACTATAATGTTTGTGGGATGAACAGGTATGCAGTCATATGTGTACAATGAATACAAAGTGGGGCTCAACACACAGCCCTGTGGCGAGCCTGTGTTAAGCATGACTGTAGAGGAGGAATGGGGTCCGAGTCTAACAGTCTGTGTTCTGTTTGTTAGGAAGTCCTTAATCCAGCAGCAAGTGTGAGTAGGCAGACCAAGCTGAAGCAATTTGGTGATGAGAATGTTGGGAATAATTGTATTAAATGCCGAGCTATAGTCAACAAACAACATTCTTACATAGCTCCCCTTGTCTTCTAAATGGCTGAATGCCGAGTGGAGAGCTATAGCAATAGCATCTTCAGTGGATCTGCTCCGCCTGTAGGCAAACTCGTACTGATCAAAGTCTGGGGGAGACAAGGCAAAAAATGTTTCAATACCATTTTCTCAAAGCACTTCATAACAATGGGTGTTAATGCTACTGGTCGATAGTCATTCAGACTGCTAATAATATGTTTTTTAGGCACAGGAATAATGACTGCAGATTTTAAACACTGTGGAACAACGACTGCCTTGAAAGACAAATTAAAAATGTCAGTCAAAACAGAGCATAGCTGATCTGCACATGCTCTGAGCACCTTTCCTGGCACTCCATCGGGACCAGTAGCCTTTCTCGGGTGAACTGCTCTCAGTGTCTGTCTCACCTCATGATCCTGCAGGATAAGCACATCAGAGCTGGCATTCAATAACATCTGTGGGCCCGGGCGAGGTGTATTTGCCTCACACTGTGTGAAAAAGAAGTTCAGTTCTTCTGCCAGTGAGGCGCTGATGTCACTGGAAATGATGCTGCTGCCCTTATAGTTTGTGATATGGTTAAAGCCTTGCCATACTCGTCTCGAATCATTATCAGAAAAATGGTCCTCGACTTTCTTCTTATAGGTCTGTTTAGCCTCCTTAATGCCTTTCTTCAGATTAGCCCGGGCAGTGCTATACAGATCTGTATCCCCTGACCTGAAGGCTGTATCATGAGCTCTGAGGAGTGCCTGGACTTCCTTTGTCATCCAAGGCTTCTGGTTAGGAAAAACCCTGATGCGTTTTTCTACAGTCACCTGATTGATACAGTACGTGATGTAGTGTAATACAGTCTGTGTGTACATTTCCAGATCCTCATTCTTGTATAAATCCCATAGAGTGTTTGAAAAACAGTCCTGCAGCTGAGAAAGAGCTCCCTCAGGCCATGTTGTGATGTTCTTTATAGTAGGTCTAGCAGTTCTCCTGAGGGGGGTGTATGCTGGGATGAGGAGCAATGATAGATGGTCTGACAGGCCAAGATGTGGACACGGCACAGCTCTGTAAGCATGGTTCAGGTTCGAATACACCCGATCAAGACAATTCTTTCCCCTAGTGGCACATTTCACATACTATGTGAAATTAGGCAGCACAGTTTTCAAGCATGCTTGATTAAAATCACCAGCTATAATGTGAACACCCTCGGGATAGGCCTGCTGCTGTTTATTTATTACACTGTACAAATGACTAAGGGCCGCTTTAGTATTTGCATCAGGAGGAATATAAACGGCTGTTATAATAATCACGCTCAGCTCTCTTGGAAGATAAAAAGGCCGACATAAGACTGACATTGTCTCTAGATCAGGAGAACAGTAAGTGTTAATAATACGGCTGTAATTAGTCCAAGTGTTGTGAAGAAAAATGCAGAGACCGCCTCCTCTTTTTTTATTGGATTCTGCTGTTCAGTCCAATCGGTGAAGTGTGCACCCTGGCAGCTGCACTGCAGCATCGGTGATCAGCGGGTGGAGCCAGCTTTCCGTTAACAACAGCACACAGCAGTCTCTCACAGTTTTATTAGTTGCCAGCTGTAGCTGGTATTCCTCCCAGATATTCGGTTTCCACCCAATACTGGTAGACAGAAAACACATGAGTGGACACAGAATATGCAGGTGAGGATGGAGGGATGAAACAACGGTGGCAGAAATTGCAGTGGATAACGAGGGAGACAACTCAGCAGTGGTGGTAATTAACTGCTGCTAAGCCCCCTTACTGGGAACAGAACAAGACCTTTCTGTGGCAAATGTTAAAAAATGGAAAGGTACTTGCCTCTTTTCCTGCTCTGCCACCACGGGGAAGTCCGACGAGCCCTCCCGGGAAAAGCTGGAGCTCGTCTGATGAAGAGCCAGAGCTGGAGGTACATGACAATGAGAGGAGTGGTGTCTCCCAGCGCCTTTCTTTCACACCGAATCCCCTGCGGAGATAACAGTGGTGGGGGGACTGCTGGCTCCTGTGAGGAGGAGACAGTGGGAAATGGTGGTGGTGGAGGGATAAGGAGCTCCCGCACCCAAGGATGGGAACGGATGTCCGCATTCACTTCCATCAATGCTACGGCAGCCTCCCAATGCTCCACAGCGTCCTTGGAACTAGAGCAGCATCGTGCAGCGGCTGCACAGTCCAGTACCTGGATGACCATACAAAGCAGTTCCATTCTCCACCTCTTCTCGCTTGTCCTTTTTTCGACCGCTGGGTCCTGGACTGGCAGTGTTCTTCTGTAAGGACTGCCCCTCTGGGGCAATGAAAAAAAGAACCCACATGCAAGGCAGATTTGATAAACCATATTTAATGCACAAAACAGAACAAAATATAATGCAGCTCAAAGACTAAACAAAAGGCAAAACACGGCAGGCTACAGACATGGGATTACAGGCAGGATTACTCATAGACAGAAGTGTGGGTGAGACGCCAACATTAACAATAAATGGCAAATGGTGTTCACTTACATAACGCCTTTTCTCATCTCTAGATGACCAAAGCGCTTTACAGATCCTGTAATCCACCCATTCACACACACATTCACACACTGATGGCAGTGGAGCTGCTATGCACCGGGGCTGGCCTGACTCATCAGGAGCAACTGGGGGTTCAGTGTCTTGCTCAAGGACACTTCAACATGCAGACTGCAGACAGAACGGAAATTGAACCACTGAATCAAACCCCTGACCCTCCGATCAGTAGTCGGCCACACTACGCCTGCGCCACAGCCGCCCCCATAGACCAAGCACATGGCACAGGACACAGACTGAAACACATGTATAGACAGGAAGGATAATCGTGGCAACAAGGAACAGGTGGACACAATTAAAGGTAATCAGAGATGCAGGGAATCGCAAAAGGTACGGAAAACATGGACAGAGGCAAAAGGTAAACAGCTGCACACACAGACCCAGGACCAAACAGGGGTTGACACAGAAGACAAGGACAGGGGACTCAGGGGAACACAGAGGGCAATAAATGCAAACAAATACTCATGATAAATGCAAATCAGGAGGGAAAACAGAACAAAACTGAACATAAAGTGTGGGCATGATTCTGTGATACTGCCCCGACTATGACAAATAATGCTTCCCTGGGAACTGTTATTCTTCCATACTCCAGCAGGCCATAGCTCATAGCCCACTACAGCGCAGGACTGCTTTTGTTCACAATAGGACCTGTACTTATATAGCGCTTTTTTAGTCTCAAAGACCACTCAAAGCACTTCACTAGTACTAACCCTCTATTCTAAGGGCCTATAGGAGACACATACCTAGGGACAATGTAGAATGACCAATTAACCTAACATGCATGTTTTTGGACAGTGGTGGGAAACCAGAGCCCCCGGAGTAAACCCACACAGCACAGGGAAAACACACAAACTCCACAGTGAAAGGTTCCTACCCCTGCCAGCCTGGGGATTTGAACCTGGAATCTTCTAGCTGTTAGGCAACAGTGCTAACCACTGTACTGCCGTACTTTTTCAAAACAAAATTCTGTTTTACTGCAGATAGACCAGTCCTGTACCTGTACCCTCTGTTTTGTGTTGTGTGCAGAATGTGGATTTACGTACATTGTTTTGTTGGAAAATGAGTGAACATACCTGGAAAAGATGCCATCTTGTGGACAGTATACAGATGCATCTCAATAGATTAGAATATCATCCAAAGTTCATTTATTTCAATAATTCAATTGAAAAAGTGAAACTCATATATTATAGATTCATTACACTCAGAGTAATATAATTCAAATGTTTATTTTTCTTTAATTTTGATGATTGTTGTTTCATGTTTAATGTTTATTGAAAGGGACATTACATACAATCAATCCATCCATCCATCTTCCACCGCTTTTCCGGAGGTCCGGGTCATGGAGGCAGCAGTTCAAGCAGAGAAGCCCAGACTTCCATCTCCCCAGCCACCTGCTTCAGCTCTTCAGAGAGGATACCAAGGCGTTCCCAGACCAGCTGGGAGACACAGTCTCTCCAGCAAGTCCTGGGTCTGCCCCAGGGTCTCCTCCCAGAGGGACGTGCCTGAAACACCTTAAGTGGGAGGCATCCAGGAGGCATCCTAATCAGATGCCCATACCACCTCAACTGGCTCCTTTCAATGTGGAGGAGCAGCGGTTCTACTCTGAGCCTCTCCCGGATGACTGAGCTCCTCACCCTATCTCTGAGGGTGAGTCCAGCAATCCTACGGAGAAAGCTCATTTCAGCCGCTTGTATCCGTGATCTCGTTCTTTCGGTCATTACCCAAATCTCATGACCATAGGTGAGGGTAGGAACGTAGATTGACTGGTAAATCGACAGCTTTGCCTTAGAGCTCAGCTCAACTCTTTACCACAACAGACCGGTACAACGTCCGCATCACTGCAGATGCTGCTCCGAGCCATCTGTCAATCTCTTGCTCCATTCTCGCCTCACTTGTGAATAAGACCCCAAGATACTTAAACTCCTCCACTTGGGGCAGGAGCCTGTCCCCATCCCAGAGAGGACAGTCTACCTTTTTCTGGCTGAGGACCATGGACTCGGACTTGGAGGTGCTGATTCTCATCCCATCCGCTTCACACTCAGTGGCACTCACCTGTCATGGATCGTCACCTTATCGTGGTGGGGGGTTTGCGTGCCCTAGTGATCCCAGGAGCTATGTTGTCTGGGGCAATTTGCCTCTGATAGGGTCACCCAAGACAAACTGAGACTAAGACTAAACAGACTAAACAGACTAAGAACGATCCAACAGAATCTCATGATGAATGCTAGAACAAGGATTCAGTGTACCCCGCCCGGTATGGGGTTACCGGGGCCCCACCCTGGAGCCAGGCCTGGGGGAGGGGCTTGATGGCTAGTGTTTGGTGGCCGGATTTCCGCCCATGGGACCCAGCTGGGCTCAGCCCGAACGAGTTACATGGGTCCGTCCTCCAGTGGGCTCACCACCTGCAGGAGGGACCATGGGGTCTGGTGCTATGTGGATCAGGTGGCGGTCAAAGCCAGAGAACTTGTTGGTCTGATCCCAAGCTTCCTAAACCGGCATTACATACTAATGAACATTAATACAAATGCCAGATTTAGCAATGTTGGTAATTTGCATCTGTAGTCTCCCGGCGGGTCACAAAAACACATAAACAAACAATCATACACAAGAAGAACAACTGCAATGTGCAAAGTGGATTTGCTAAAGTCCAAAAGTTAAGGTGCTACAAACAAATCATTGAAATGTCACACAAGTGAAGTGCTGTGTATGTGTACACACACACATGCACCCAAGCACCTCACAGTAACAACAAACAACAGCAACAAACAAGAGGGGGGGTATATGTGTGTGACGCATGGGCACATACGTATGGTATATATATGCGCATGCCGCAGAGCAACCATTAGTTATGGGTACAGTTTTGATTGTTTAAAAGCCAGTTTTTACAATGTGTCTTAAAAGTGTTTAGGATGGAACGTTCTCTGATTGCAGGTGGTATGTTATTCCAGATGTTGGTGCCCATCACTGATGGCACAGATTGAGCAAATGTGGTGCATCTGTGGGGGACCTCACAGTCTCCTCTAGTGATTGCTCTCGGTGGTTGTACTGGTGACAGTCCTCAGTTTAACATATTCTTCTGGGGGAGGGGGTGCACAGCCATTTAATATTTTATAAATTGAACAGGCAAATTTCAGAGTTTTATCATTTTCAAAAGATAGAAATTTGTATTTCTTGTAAATGTGACAACAATGATATGTTGGACCTTTCTTATCAAAGATTTTTATAGCTTTTTGTATAAGGATTCAATGCGTTTGATTATGGTTATACCAGTGAGTGACCAGTTGGTAAAACAGTAATCGATGTATGAGAAGATCAATGCGTGCAGGAACATTTTGGCTAACTGTCAGCGATGGTCTAATTTGTTTAAAATTTCTTAGATTGAATTTGATTATGTTTGAGATTTTTTTGATGTGTTTTTAAAAGGTTTATGAGGTATCTAAAATCACGCCAAAGTACTTAAATTCCTCAACTACAGGTACATCTCAAAAAATTAGAATATCATGAAAAAGTTCAATATTTTTGGTCACTCATTTCAGAAAGTGAAACCTATATATTGTATAGATTCATTACACAGAGAGTGATATATTTCAGGTGTTTATTTATTTAAATGGGTGGCGCGGTGGCGGAGTGGTTATCACTGCGGCAGCACAGCAACTCACCCTTAGCCGGGGGATCCTGGGTTCGATCCCAGCCCCTGACCAACAGTGATCTGTGTGGAGTTTGCATGTTCTCTCCGTGTCTGCGTGGGTTTACTCCGGGATTTCTCCGGTTTCCTCCCACATGCCAAAAACATGCAAGTTAGGTTAATTGGCATCAAAACTGGGGATTCTAAATTGTCCTTAGGTCTGACTGTGAGAGTGAATGGTTGTCTGTCTCTCTGTGTTGGCCCTGCGATGGACTGGCAATCTGTCCAGGGTGGACCCTGCCTCTCGCCCAAAGATGCTGGGATAGGCTCCAGCCCCCCCGCGACCCCAAAAGGATTAAGTGGAAGAAGATGAATGAATGAATGAATGAATGAATTTATTTTAATTTTGATGATTATGGCTTACAGCCCATGAAAACCCCAAATTCAGTTTCTCAAAAAATTTGAATATTACATAAAATTAATTTTAAAAATTAGTTTTTAAATAGAAATGTTGGCTGACTGAAAAGTCTGTCCATGTACCACTCAATACTTGAGTGGTACATGGACAGATTAATCCTTTTGGATTAATTACTGTTTCAATGTGGCATGGAGGTGATCAGCCTGTGGTTCTGCTGAGGTGTTATGAAGGTCCAGGTTGCTTTGATAGTGACCTTCAGCTCGTCTGCATTGTTGGGTCTGGTGTCTCTCATCTTCCTCTTGACAATCCTCCATAGATTCTCTATGGGGTTTAGGTCAGGAGAGTTTGCCGGCCAATCAAACACAGTGATGCCATGGTCATTAAACCAGGTTTTGATACTTTTGGCAGTGTGGGGGGTGCCAAGTCCTGCTGGAAAATGAAATCAGCTCCTCCATAAAGTTTGTCAGCACAGGGAGGCATGAAGTGCTCTAAAATTTCCTGGTAGACGACTGTGCTGACTTTGGTCTTGATAAAACACAGTGGACCAACACCAGCAGATAACATCTGTTCAGATAAAAGTAAATTTTGCATTTCATTTGGAAATCAAAGTCCCAGAGTCTGGAGAAAGAGTGGAGAGGCACAGAATCTAAGTTGCTTGAGGTTTAGTGTGAAGTTTCCACAGTCAGTGATGATTTGAGGAACCATGTCATCTGCTGGTGTTGGTCCACTGTGTTTTATCAAGACCAAAGTCAGTGAATGAATGGGATATTTCCCATGGGATATTTCTAGCACAGAGTTTATGAAAAAGTTGTTAATCTCTGTAGCAATGACCGTGGGATTCTGTAGCAATTTGCTATTAATATGTCTTCGTCATCTCTTTTGTTCTGTTTATTTATCAATTTGTTAATATTATTCCAATTTTTTGCCATATCCTTTTGCATTTTCAATAATGGTTATAAAAAAGTTTGCCTTCGCCTTCCTCAGAGTTTATGTTACTTTGTTTCTAGCAGACATAAATTTTTGTCTGTCTGTTGTTAAACCTGATTTTAGAGCTATTTTATGAAGTTGATCTCTGGTCTGCATTAGTTGGAGACATTCAGAGATGAGCAATGGTAAGCTCATTTTTCTTCTGTCATTTCCTTTTTTCTGAAAATGCTGTGATAACTTCTTTGATTTCCATTATAAAAAATTCATTGCTGTGATTTATGTCATTTGAGGAATTGATTTCCTTCCATTCAGTTTCATTTATTGCCATTGTTATATTTTGTTGTTGTTTTTTTGGGATTATATAATCTACTTTGTTACCTGATGACTTCTTAAATGGATTTGAAAGCTGTTTCCGTGGAAATTTTCTTGTCGCTAGTATTATATTGTGGTCAGACAGGCCTGTTAAAAGGTCATAAGTCTAGGAGATTCTTTCAGGTCTATTTGTAAAAAGTAAATCAATTTTGTTTTTGACTGGCTTGTGATTCAGGTTGATTTATCAATTAACTGAGTTAAGTTATAGTGATCTGTAATGATTTTTAGATTTTTTCTGTCTTTTTTATCATCCCAGTTTATATTAAAATCACCCAATAACATTAATTCATTTTTAGGATTGCATTGATTAAGAAGCGCTTTCAATTGGTCATAAAAAAAAAAATCTGCTTTAGAGGAGGGTTTGTGGTATAGACAAACAACAGAGAAGGTCATATTGGCTGACAAGTTAATGTTAACTCCTACACATTCTAGATACATATCTTTTGACAATTCAGTCTGATTACATTTTAAGGTTTCTTTAACATATAGTAAAATTCCACCACCTTTTCCTTGCTCCCTGTCTTTCTTAAACACATTATAGCCGGGCATGGTAACAACAGTTTCAGGTGACCAGGATGATAACCAGGTTTCAGACAGACCCATAAAATCAATATTAGAGTTTATCAGCAGATGTTCTAGTTGTTCACATTTGGAGACCATACGCCGTATATTTAAGTAACCCCCAAGCAGACCTTCTTTTTTACTTTGTGCGTCCCAAATTTGTTTTGCCTGGTTCAGGGTTTGAAAAAGTTGGAGCGATCTATGTTTTTTGAACACAGGATTTCTCTGATGAGTTCTACAGTCACTGACGGCTGGTCGTTGCACTGCCGTTGTGGTGGAGTGTGCGCTGGGATGCTGCAGCAGGAATCAGTCGTTGGGTTGGGGTGCCGAGGGCCGGCTGCAGAGCCACGCTGTCTGGCCATCTGGTGATGTGGGTTCTCTGTTGCGCCGTGGCGAGGAAAGCTCATTGCTGTGCTACGGGTACAAGGGTCGATCGCCAGTTCATCCTGGCTCTGTCCCGCTGTTGGTCTGTGACGACGCCATCAGGCTGCCATGCCACGGTGATGTTGGTGGGCTGCAGAGCCACAGCGGTACTGGCTGGTGTGGATGTGGGCTACCTTAGCCCTGCCAGTATTGGTGGTGGAGGCAGCATTAATTCCGCAGGCAACAGTGCTCGTGTCCATGCTGGTCCTGTAAACAATTGTGGTCTTGGAGTCTCCGCTGATGATGGAGGCATTTGCCACGCTAGTCCTGTTAGGATTGGTGGCATCTGTCCTGCACACAGGTCTGTGGCCACCGGTCCTGGATTTATTTCCACGTTGCCAGCCAAATAATGCTGAAGTGCAATAATCTCATGAACCCACTGACTGTGTGAGATTGCCCGTGGTAAGGTGGTGGTCTGGCGTGTCCTTTGTTCAGGTAACTCATGTACAAGAGATACTGGCCTCCTTTACCTGAGGGTGGATTTGTTCGCTGCATTTTGTTGTTGAGAACCAATATCGTACTGCACTTAGAATTAAGTACAGGAGTAAAACAGCAGTTAACAGGTGGAACTGTAAGAGACGTAGAGGTTTTGCTATAATTTTAGCTGTTTTTAGAGCTTACATGCAGGACCCACTGTGCTGTGTGCTCGCTCTGTGTCGACCATCTTGTATAATTATGATTATGATTATGGTTTACAGGTAATGAAAACTCCAAATTCAGTTACTCAAAAAATTAGAATATTACTTAAGATCAATTTTAAAAAGTAGATTTTTAATAGAAAGGTTGGCCTACTGAAAAGTATGTCCATGTACACACTCAGTACTTGGTAGGGGTTCATTTAGCATAAATTACTGCATCACTGTGGCATGGCATGGAGGTGATCAGCCTGTGGTACTGCTTGAGGTGTTATGAAGGCCTACCCACCAAAGATCCAACATTCCTTGGGCCACCAGATCAAGTTCATATCGTGATATGAACTTGATCCTTCAGTCCAAGGAACGTTGGATGTTTGGTGGGCAGGTTGCTTTGATAGCGGCCTTCAGCTCGCCTGCATTGTTGGGTCTGGTATCTCTCATCTTCCTCTTGACAATACTCCACAGATTCTCTATGGGGTTTAGGTCAGGAGAGTTTGCTGGCCAATCAAGCATAGTCACGCCTGTCATGGTGCAACCTCTGACAGGCAGGAATGAATGGACTCAGGACGGCAGGCAGAACTACGGTCTTACTCAGTTTATTTACAAAAACACAAAATAAAAGCAGCACAAGGGCTACTTCGAGTAGGTTCATTCTGCCTTCTTTTTCAATTATAGGTTTTTTTGTTTTTCTTATTTCAGACAAGGACGAAAAGAAGACGTTTTAACTTTACCCAAACCTTGCACAAACCTCACAATTGATAACATATCTGGACTATTACAATTTGTTGCAAATTATTTCCAATCCTCTGGCATCCGTCAGTCTCGGGAGACTATGGAGTTGTGCTCTGGGTGGTTTTGATGCAGCGTCGGTGTCGGGTGTGACTGAAAAGTCTGATGCGGGAGTGGCAATCCTTGCCTCACTGGACACAGGTGAAGTACGTTGCTGATCGGTCTGCCTGGCCTTGGGGCTTTCTCCTCTGTCGCTTCACCTCAGCTTGCTGTGTAAGTGACTGTTCAAAGCTGGACAGACCTCTCTGCACAATCTGCCTCCAGGCCGTCCGGTCTGAGGCTACAGCTTCCCACGTGGTGAGGTCGACATCCATGGCCATCAAATCCCTTTTGCAGACATCTTTGTAACGCAGTTGGGATCTGCCTGACGGACATTTGCCTTGAGCTAGGACACCGTAGAGGAGATCCTTGGGGATCCTGCCATCGTCCATGCATATCACATGCCCCAGCCAGTGCATGTGTCTCTGCTTCAGCAGCGTGTACATGCTGGGGATTCCAACTCTCTCCAGGACACTGTTGTTTGTGACTTTGTCCTGCCAGGTGATGTGTAGGATGCGACGGAGACAGCGCATGTGAAATGTGTTGAGCTTCTTTTCCTGTCGGGCTCGCAGGGTCCAGGACTCGCTGCCATACAGGAGGGTGCTGAGGACGCAAGCTCTGTAGACCTGGATTTTGGTATGCTCTGTCAGCTTGCCATTGGTCCACACTCTCTTTGTCAGTCTGGACATGGTCGTAGCTGCTTTGCCGATGCACTTATTGAGCTCCGTGTCGAGAGAGAGGGAGTCATTGATAGTGGATCCCAGGTAGACAAAGTCATGGACAACATCTAGTTCATGATCGAAGATACTGATGCTGGGTGGAGAATCCACGCCTTGTCCCATGACCTGTGTTTTCTTCAGGCTGATGGTGAGTCCGAAGTCGCGACAAGCCTCGCTGAAACGAGTCATGAGCTGCTGAAGGTCCTCGGCTGAGTGGGCGGTGATTGCTGCATCATCTGCAAAGAGGAAGTCACGCAGACATTTTAGCTGGACCTTGGACTTTGCTCTTAGTCTGGAGAGGTTGAAAAGCTTTCCATCCAATCTGGTTCTAAGGTAGATGCCCTCTTTGGCAGAACCAAAGGCGTGTTTCAGCATGACGGCAAAGAAGATTCCGAACAGAGTTGGTGCGAGAACGCATCCCTGTTTCACTCCGCTTTTAATATCGAAGGCAGATGAAGTTGAGTCGTCAAAGACGACTGTGCCCTTCATGTCATTGTGAAATGATCGGATGATGCTGAGCAGCTTGGGCGGACATCCGATCTTGGAGAGGATTTTGAAGAGGCCATCCCTACTGACAAGGTCGAAAGCCTTCATCAGGTCAATGAAGGCTATGAAGAGTGGCTGCCTCTGTTCCCTGCATTTCTCCTGCAGCTGTCTGAGAGAGAACACCATGTCGATTGTTGACCTGTTGGCTCGGAACCCGCACTGCGATTCGGGGTAGACCCTCTCTGCCAGAACATGAAGCCTCTTGAGGATAACACAAGCAAACAGCTTCCCAACGATGCTGAGGAGAGAGATGCCACGGTAGTTATTGCAGTCGCTCCTGTCACCTTTGTTCTTATATAGTGTGACGATGTTGGCGTCCCTCATGTGCTGCGGCACTTCGCCTTCTCTCCAGCACAGACAGAGGATTTCATGCAGCTCCGTGATCAGAATCAGAATCAGAATCAGAAAGCTTTTATTGCCAAGCATGTTTACATAAAAAACATAAACATACGAGGAATTTGACTTGACACTGAATAAGCGCATCTCAATGACGCGGCAGCCATGGAGGCGCCTGTCAGCAGTAGAGGGTAAAGAAGGGAATGAGGGGAAAGGGAAGTGACACAATGGGCAGAGAGAAAAAAGCATTGTTAATCAAAATAAAGCTCATTTTATGACCAAAATTGTGATTACATAGAAAAAAACTCTCCAATGCACAATTAGCAGACAATAGATCACACAAAAACAAAAGTAAAAGTTGAGAGAGACAGTGTGTGTGTATATGTGTCAGTGTATGTATCAGTCATGTGATGTTGTATGTTGTATGCAGTGTGTAGTGTGGGTGTGTCAGTTGCTAGTGAACAGCAGAGGGCGCCTCCTGGCAGTGGATGGATGTTATAATCATGTGATCTATAAGCAAGTCCAGAGTCTATCTCTCTCGTGCTTGCAGATGGCAGAGTTTGAAGACACATGATAACACTGTCCTTGAAGAGTCCAGTCTGCTGAAACAACAGCAATTGTTTGTCGATTGTTTGGGTTAGCAGAGCCGCCTCTCCACCTTATCTTCATCGAGGAGGAATGTAAACAGGGCACCAAAAAAACAAAACAAGGTCAAATCTGCACAGTGCACTCAGAGAATAGAATTTTCCTCTCTCATGCAATTCTGTGCTTCATAATTTCCATGTACAGGCTTAAAAACTGGTCGAATTTGGTGAAGGAGCTTGCCTGGGTCCGCATTTGAACAGCTCTCCACCTTCCTCAATTTCTGAAACATCAGGAAACTCCAAAAGCCAAAGTAGAAGTCCTGTGATCATAGCCAATAGATGTCTTCTGCATCTCCAGTCGAATCATACAGACGCATGAGTTCCCAATGTCCATGAGTCTTCCCCTTGGGTCCCCCCTGACCCGATCTTCTTTTAAAGTGGTGACAATCACATTTAAGCCGCTTTCCAGATCCATAATTTCCGTTTAGATTAAGATTCAGCAGAAGAAGAGCGACTAAACACAGACAAAAACGCAACATTGCAAGCTGGGATCAGAAGGGAGAGGATTAGGAGGGAGAGGAGGGAGAAAAGCGTCTGCTCTCTCTGAATGCCGGAAGAAGAGGCTCAGAGAGGATCAGTGACCCTTTGCAGCACTTCAGAACCTTGGCAGGGATGCCGTCCTTCCCTGGGGCTTTGCCGGTGGCAAGAGAGTCAAGGGCCTCGCTCAGTTCATCGATGGTCGGTTCTCCATCAAACTCTCCCAGTACAGGCATATACTCGATGGCATTCAGGGCATCGTCAGTGACTATGTTCTCCCTGGCATACAGCTCAGAGTAGTGCTCTACACAGCGCTCCATCTGTTGTGCCCGATCCTGGATTACCTCCCCTGTGGCAGACTTTAAGGGAGCGATTTTCTTCTGTATAGGGCCCAAGGCCAGCTTGATTCCATCGTACATCCCCTTGATGTTGCCGTGTCTGCAGCCAGCTGTATCTGGGAGCAGAGCTGAAGCCAGTAGTCATTGGCGCATCGCCTGGCACGCTGCTGGACTTTACTACGGGTGGCCCGGAGGACTTGCAGGTTGTGTTCGCTGGGGCAGGCTTTATAAGCTACCAAGGCGTTCCGCTTCTCCACAATTACTGGGATCATTTCATCGAAGTGACCCTCGAACCAGTCTGCTGACCTGCTGATTTTCTTGTCAAAGGTGGTCATGGCAGCCTTGTGCACGGCATCTCTAAAGTGCTGCCACCTTTCCTGGGCACTAGCGCCGGAACAGCCTGGAAGAGATTCCTCAAGCACGTGTGCAAATTCCTCCACTTTCTCCTGGTCGTGCGTCTTACTTGTATCGATGCGAGGCCTGCCTTCCTTTATCGTGCGGTGCACTTTCTTGGTTTGCAGTTTGACCTTGCTACATACTAGGGAGTGATCTGTATCACAGTCAGCACTCTGGTAGCTCCGTGTGATCTGGATGCTGGGTAGACAGCTGCGTCTGGTAAGAATCAAATCAAGCTGGTGCCAGTGCTTGGATCTTGGATGTCTCCAGGAGGCTCTGTGTTGGGGCTTCATGTTAAAGAATGTATTTGTGATGCAGAGACTGTGATGGCAACAGAGTTCCAGTAGGTGTTGTCCATTTTTGTTCATCCTTCCTATGCCGAACTGGCCCAAACAGGTAGGCCAAGAGTTGTAATCGGCACCAACTCTAGCATTAAAGTCGCCGAGGATGAACAATGGCTCCCGTTTTGGGATTTTCTCTATGGCGGTACTGAGGACGTCGTAAAATTTGTCTTTAGCTTCCGCCGTAGATGTCAGTGTTGGTGCGGCACTGATTAAACTGACTGTCCCCTCTGAGGAGTGAAGCTGAAGGGACAGAATGCGTTCGCTTCCCTCTGTGGGTGGAGTAATGGATCCCAAGAGGGTGTTCCTAACCGCGAATCCAGCTCCATGTTCCCTGGTCTTGTCAGGTGGTTTCCCCTGCCAGAAAAAGGAGAAGTCCCTCTCTCTCACAGATCCTGACCCTGCGAGCCTGGACTCTTGGAGAGCGACGATGTCCATCTGCAGTCTGCTCAGTTCCATGTCAACGACTGCTGTCTTGCGAGCATCGCTGATTTCCTGAAGCTCGTCAGAAAAACCTGGTATCATTGTTCTGACATTCCATGTGCCCATCTTTAGGGAGGGTGTTTTCTTCTTTCTCTTCTTATTGCTTGGTGCGAGGTTATCGAACCGCTTGTCGGTTTTCCCCCTAGACCCCACGCACCCAGTGAGGTTAACGGTCCGTGGCGAGGCAGCACCTTATTGGCTGGGGGCTTCCCAGCTTAAGGCGGGCGGTAGCTGTCCAGTGGAGCACGATGGCCCCTCCCACCATCAGAAGCAGCCCCTGGCGTCGAGCTCTACGCCAATCGAAAGAAGACTTATAACCGGTAGACTGCTGCTTCCCGTGTTGTATTGACGCTGCATAGCGAAGCTGGAGTGTCCTCTCCATTGCGCAAAGCCTGGGTAAGTTGATATGGAGGAGAAGCTGTTACCCATGCAGCAGGTCCCCCCTCTCCATGTCGCTGAAATGATCCAATGGAAAGGCAAAAGCCAGTACACTTGGTTCCAGCGCCGTCGCAGGAGCTGAAAAGAGCGACGTTGTAGACAACGACGAACTGCCTTAGGGGCTCTGACTCCGGATTTTTCCTCAGGGTTGACTCCCGAAGCCTTTCCCATGAGCAGGTATACCACAAGGCAGCGGAGGTTTGAAATCTGGGTTTTCCTTCCCCTAGGTGAGCTGCCTTCCCGGCTATCGAGCCCCACCTACCCGAAGCAATCTGGTTTTAAGGCGCCAGAAACCCGCCTTCACCCCTTCTCCTGTCAGTAGAAGAAGCAGTCCCGCAACAAGCACACAAGGAGCTGGACTTAGTTGTCAGAGGCTGTAAGAGACGCATGCCATATGGGAGCACTTTATAGATAGTGGGAGCGTATCCCCACTTCCACCCCCAGCTATGACAATTTTGGGACCAATTTGTATTTCCAATACAAAGAAAAAAAATCTGCAAAAAAAAAGAAGGATTTTCAATGGGAGACCCCACTATCACCCATCATGAGCAGCTTTTTCATGGAGGATCTGGAAAATAAAGCCATCAACACATCACCCACACAACATCACCCATACAACCAACTCTCTGCAAGAGATATGTAGACAACATATTGGAGAAAATAAAAAAGGACACACACAAGAACTCACAGACCATGTGAATAATACAGACTGCACTGGGAAGAAAACGGGACCATCGCTTTTCTGGACATGAAAATCCATCACAAAGATGATGGCAGCATAAAAATCTCAGTCTACAGGAAACCAACCTACATGGATCAGCACCTACTATGGACATCAGAACACCCCACAGCACACAAACTATCAGTTGTCAGGACACTATATGAATCGGCCACCATCATCACAAACCAAGAAGACAGACAGGAGGAGAAAAACCACATAAGACAAGCACTCACATGCTGCCAATATCCAATATGGGCCATAAATAAAGGGAAACAGCAAGTCAAAAACAAAGAAAACAACTGAAAACAAGACACAAACCAAAAGCCGAAATCAAAAACAAGGACATCATAAGCATACCATACATCCGAGGGAAAACAGAACCAATTCAAAGGATCATGGAAAACACAAAATAAACACAGTGGTAAAACCACACAAAAATTTCAGACAGTTATTAGTACACCCCAAGGACAAAATAGAGCAAGGCAAAAAGTGCAATGTAATATATGAAATATCATACAGATCATGTAACAAGACTTACATCAGCGAAACGGGAAGCTCATTTACCATAAGACAAAAAGAACACCAGAAGTAACGTGAGAAGGAAACACAAGGATGACTCACAAGATCGCAAAAAGAAAAGGAAAAACAAGTGACACTAAAATCAGCAATATCAGATCACTGCAAAAGAAATAATCATATCATAGCCTGGGACAACACAAAAATCATTGGATTGGAGAGTAACGAACACAAACATTGGATCAAGGAGGCTATCAAAATCAGGAAGCGGGGCAAAGACAGCATGAATCGGGATGAGGAGTCATTTATGCTTTCTCACACCTGGGACTACATTCTCCAGAGACCATCAGACAGATTGGGCCGTGGTCAGCCCAGTGGATCTGACAGTTAAGCTGGGCTGGTCACGAAAAATGGCTGATATACAACACGTCACAACGATCAGCTGATGCTTCTGAGGATGACGGTAGATGCCAGTAGAAACATGTCAAGGTAAAGTTAACCCTTTGAGTGTGAGATTTCGCGTGCCTCTAGTGGCCTCTAGTGCCTCTAGTGGCAGAGTGCACTGTCAACTAATTCTGACATCCCTGTACTCTCCAGCTGTACTGACGACTTGTACTGATCGTGGCAGTTCAGAAGGTGGCAGACATGAGTTGGAGGAATCATGGCTGACATGTAATACACCAAAGAAGAACACTTTCCTTTTCAGAACTCAGAACTCAGAACTCAGAAAAGATTTATTGCCAAGTACATTAACAGATAACTGATAACAGATCACTGATAACATACGAGGGATTTGACTTGACACAGAAAACGACCTGCATTCCCGGTGACACGGCTGCATCTGTGAATGCGCCTGCCAACAGAAGGGTACAGGAAGCATGGGAAGGGATAATACAATAGGAAGGAGCAAAAAAATCATTGATTTCAGAATAGTGGTCATATATGATCAATATCATGATTACAAGAAAAAAAAAGCCCACAATGCACAGTCAGCAGACAAAAAAAGTTCACAAAGACACAGAGAGAGCAGTGAGTGAATCATCTTTATCATCAGTTTTGTGAATCAGTATGAGTGTAATGTTGAAAGTAGGTGTTGTATCAGTTAAGAACAACAAGGACTCTTTGGCAGGAGATGTTTTGTCTGGCTGCTGGCATTGTCCTTGGAGCCATGCAGCTGCCTGTCCGAAGGCCATGAGCTCAATGTTTTGAAAACAAAGACTGCAGATGATCAGGAGGATTTTTGTGAGGGAGTCAGATTTCGTCGAATAGTACTGATCACAGAGAGAAAAGAACTTTATATTCTCTTACAGATTCAGTACTTAATCCTTCATTGCTGGACGTTGAATCCATCGTGGATGGCCCTAAGCGTAATCATGATGTAATCCACCTTCCGAGACAGTTCTCCATTTGCCGCTATCAGAGTCCTCTCCATTTTTTCAATTTGATGGATGCACCTCGCCTGGCCAGCATTTTGATAGGTTGTATCCATCTTCAACAATTTGCGGTACACCAGGACAATCCCAGATCCAATCAGAACGATCCCAATCACCATTACTACGAAGACGTACAAATCTTCTACATCTTCGATAAAAAGATCAGACAGGCACAAGAGTTTCTAATTACTTGTTTCCCGTAAATAGCCCGCAGCAGCCATTCCTGCGGGGCAAACAACCTCCCCCGGGGCACTTTTCCTCGTTGAAAAGATAGTGTCAATTGCGTTCAAAGCCCAGCTTATTAATTCCATAATTTCTTTCGATAATCAGCAGTAAAGACGCAGACAGACGACAGCAAGCTGGGATCCAGTTAGTTAGGGGAGGAGGAGATAAGTCAGAGCAGGAGAGAAGAAAAAAGCGTCTGCTCTCTTTGGAGGGTGGAAGTGAAGAAGGTTTGTGAAGTAAGTGAAGAAGGTTTCCTGTATTCCCTTCTTTTAGCTCAGAAAGCTAATATGGCCGCCCTCCATCGTCGTGCACCATCACTTAGACAGCTTTGTACACGGAAAATAGCCACAGGATACAAGCGAAATTTATGTGGGATAGTCATAAGACTTTGTAGAATGTAGTAGAGAGTGTAAATGACCGACAGAATGCAAAATAAAGACCACAATGGACTAAAACGCACCGACCACGGCAGCAAGCGAGTCCCTTTAGCCGTTGGTAAGTGACGAATTTCTTTGTTTTTGTTTTTTACATTGTACTGATTTCTTGCTCATATACTTTGAAGATAAGATGATAACGTTCCCCTGTATAAAAAACGGTGTCAAAAGACTGAACCATTCTTTGTGTAAATATGTCCAAAGTCCACTTTTGACTGAGTTATGTTATTCAATATAGCTGCTGCGGCATTATGCAAATTAGATGCGTAAAATCACTCCTATCTGAAACTTTGGATCATATTTTACATCTTTCTAATTGACAGTAAGTCATTATTGCTTACCATTTTCAAGTTATAGCCTTGGAAATCTGAACTATTTTATTGACAAAAAATATTTACCACTCTTGACCACTAGGGGTTATGTTGCAATTCGGCGACAGTCACACTCAAAGCCTTAAAACATCTCCTTTTCATCCTTGTCTGAAATAAGAAAAACAAAAAAACTATAGCACGAGGGCTGGAACATAAAGTGAGCAGTGGAAGGCAAAAACACACTTTCAAAACTAGAACCAAGATCACAGACAGGGAACAAGTACCAGAGGGAAAAACACAGTATGACGTCACACAGAATGAACACAGAGGAGAACATATATAGGCAGACAGATAATCAGGGGAACACAGGACAGTTGGGATAACAATCAGGGGTTAAACAGCAACACATACAGTATGAGAGAAAGTCGCTATGGGTATGGAACACATGAGGGACTGGGAACAATAGGTAAACAAGTACAGGGGATACACATGAGACTTGCACAGAAGAGCAGGGAGAACACAAAGAACAATAACAACAGGGACAACGGGAATGACACAACAGACTAAGGACCGGGGAACACAATGACACTAGGACTAAGGGCAGACAATGAATGACATTAGGAATGTACAACAAAACCAGAAACTAAAGAAGACCACAATAACCAGAAATTAATAACAAAGAATCCCAAAACAACAAAAGCACAAAAGCATGGACATGGTTACTAACCATGTCCAGAACATAACAGCCCCCCCCCCGCCTTTCCCACTTTAAGGGCTGATTCCAGATGCCCTCAAAAACCAAACAAGGAACACTGCAACCAGGCTGGAGGAGGGGAAACGGCACGGTGGGAAAAAACAAGCACAATTAACACAAAAAGTAAAATGTTCATTAGGTGGTCGGTAAAAGTCCCAAGACCACCAGAAGCGCAGAACCTAATGCGGCGGGTGGCCTACCAAAGTCCATGGGCCACCAGACAGAGGAACACTTCTCACCCAGTTCAATTCAATTCAGTTCAAACAACTTTATTTATCCCTCAAGAGGCAATTGATTTAAAAAGCAACTTGTACATTGATGCACCAAGTTGTGCAAACACCAGAGACAATAGACAATACAGGAAGAAACTAAAAGTCACATCTAACCAACCATTAGAGAGAGTGAAAAAAATACAATAATAACATAAGATTGGGGTTACTAAAAGAATAAAAGAACGGTCATGATAAAAAAAAACCATAAAACCTGTATGATAAATAATAATATATGTTAAAAAAAAACGGGGACGTAGGCTGAGAGGTGTGCACAGCCGGGAGACCACACATCACAGGAGCATGCACATCAGGTGTGGCAGGAGCATTGAGCTCGGGTGACAACTGCTGGGACATGTTAAGCTCAGGAGACTGCAACAGGGGAGTTTCTAGTTCAGAGACAGGCAACAGAGGCACACCGACCTCAGGAACAGATGACAGTGGTGCGCTGAACTCAGGAGCAGACAACTGGGGCACGCTGACCTCAGGAACAGATCACAGTGGCATAATAACCACTGAGAGAGACTGGGGAGTGTTGATCTCAGAAAGCAACAGTGACTGGGGAGTGCTGACCACAGAGAACGATGGTGGCTGAGGCGCGCTGACCACAGAGCGAGGCTGCGACTGGGGAGTGCTGACCACAGAGAGAGGCTGTGACAGGGGAGAGTAGATTACAGAGACAGGTGGAGCTGTAGCGTGCACCTCGGAGACAGCTGTAGCATGCACCTTGGAGTGAACTGGAGCTTGCACCTCGATCCCTGGTGTAGCCATGTCAGACGGGGAGGAGAAGATACATATTGGTGTTGGATCCACACCACAATAACCAACAGCAGAACTCAGTGGGGAGAGCTCAGAAGCAGACTGGATCTGCGACTGGGTCTCTCCACTAGGAGCAAGACAAGTCCTTTATTATAATGATGTTATAAAGACAAAGAAAAGGACTTGCTTTAACTCCTGCTCTTCAGCTGATGAGGACCCCGTTGGCTCTGCTGCTGGAGAGGCTGCGACAACCCCTGAAGATGCTTCTGGGATGACCCCCGCCTCTTGAGGCATTGCTGGGATGACCCCTGCCTCTAGAGATGTTGCTAGAATGACCCCTACCTCTGGAGACGCTGCTGGAATGACCACAGACTCTGGAGTCGCTGGTGGAACAATGGGCGAGGTGGTCCGGGGCACAGCAGTGGACGAGGAGTCCTGGAGTGCAGCAGGTGAAGCAACAGCTGATGAGGAGACCTGAGGCACACCAGCGGACAGAACACCAGATGACATGGAGACAGCTGACGGAACAACAGATGACGTGGAGACAGCTGACGGAACACCAGATGACGTGGAGACAGCTTACGGACCACCAAACGATGTAGAGGCAGCTGGCGGAACACCAGCTCAGGAGCTCGGGAAAGAGTAGAGGGAAGAAGCAGGTGAGGACAGGCGAATGGAGGTGACAGCAGAGAAAACAGCAGAGACGGGTGATGAGGACCCAGCAGCAGTAGGTACCTGCCACTGAGCCCCCCCAACCGGGAACTAGGCAAGACCCTTTACTAATGGATGTTAAAAAATGAGAAGGTACTTGCCTTAGTTTCCGCTGTGCTGTTGCTGGAGCTGTCGCTGAAGACCCAGGCAAATTCCTCCAAGTGGCTGTGGAGCTCGCCTGGCGGAGAGCAGCTCAGACCTGGTGAGGAGCTGGGCTTGAGATGGAGATGGAAAATGATGAGGAACTGTGGAGGTTGTGAAAACCAGTGGATGTTCTACCATCGGCACAGGTTTCCATGATGCCAGAACTGGAGGACGGCATGAGGTGGTTGACAGTGCCAGGGGATGTTTTACAGTTGGCACAGGCTCTGGGCTTCTTACCAGTCTGCTCCGTAGGCTAGGGCAGTTCTCAATCACTACAGCCGCAGCATCAGGAACATCATGGCCTGCTCCGGAGATTGGCAAGACTGGACATCTGAAATCAGGTCCTCGATAAGCTGATGAGCTGCCCAGCAATCCTCGCCCAAACCAAATGCCCAGTAGTCCATACCTGCTGAGTCCGTGTTTGGTGGCATCATTCTGTCACAGTGCAACCTCTATCAGGCAGGAATGAATGGACTCAGGATGGCAGGCAGAACTATGGTCTTACTCAGTTTATTCACAAAAACACAAAATAAAAGCAACACGAGAGCTGGAACATAAAGTGAGCTGTGGAAGGCTAAAACTCACTTTCAAAACTAGAACCAGGATCACAGAGGGGGAACAAGTGTCAGAGGGATTAGGAGATAAGATAGATAAGATTAGGAGCATCTTTTCTCAGAGTGATGCTGAGAAACTGATCCACGCTTTTGTTAGTTCTAGATTAGATTACTGTAACTCTTTATTATCAGGTTGTCCTAAAACATCTTTAAAAAGTCTTCAGCTCATCCAAAATGTGGCAGCAAGAGTTTTAACAGGTACTACAAAGAGAGATCATATCTCTCCGGTACTGGCCTCCCTTCACTGGCTTCCCATAGAGTTTAGAATTAAGTTTAAAATCCTTCTTCTCACTTACAAAGCTCTAAATAATTGTGGCTCTTTTTATTGAAAAGATCTGATACTATTCTATTATCCTAAAAGACCACTGCGCTCCCAAAATGCAGGATTACTTGTAATACCTAGAATCTCCAAAAGTACAATGGGAGGCAGAGCCTTCAGTTATCAAACTCCTCTCCTGTCGAACCAGCTGCCAATCTGGATTTGGGGTCAGACTTGAACTCTGTTTTTAAGAATAGGGTTAAAACCTTCCTTTTTGATATAGCCTGTAATTAGGGAGGGATCATGTGCCCCTGAACCCTCCCTTAGTTATGCTGCTAATAGGTTTAGACAGCCGGGAGACCTCCAACAATGCACTAGGCTTCACTCCTTTCTTCACTCTCAATGAAATATTTTTGCTGGTCATTAACTTCTATTTGTTCTCTCCCATAGATTGAGTCCCCGTCGTGCTGTTTGCCCTCTACATGTCTGTTCTTTTCTTCTTCTTCTTCTCTATCCCCTCACCCCCCAGCCAGTCGCAGCAGATGACTGCCCCTCCCTGAGTCTGGTTCTGCTGGAGGTTTCTTCCTGCTAAAAGGAAGTTTTTCCTCTCCACCTTCACCAAGTGCTGCTCACATGGGATTGCCTGATTGCTGGGGTCTTTCTGCAGTTGTGGGGTTTTTCCCTACAGTTGAAAGTGCTATGAGATGACTGTTGTTGTGAAATGGTGCTATATAAATAAAGTTCAATTCAATTCAATTCAACTTTATTACTTAGTTGAATTGAATTGAAAGTGGCTATGGGTATGGGACACACAAGGGACTTGGAACAATAGGTAAACAATTACAGGGGCTACACACGAGACTTGCACAGAAGACCAGGGAGGACACAAAGAACAATAATAACAGGGACAACTTGATGACATTACAGACTACGGACCGGGAAACACAATGACACTCATACTAAGGGCAGACGAGGAATGACATTAGGAATGTACAACAAAATCCAAAACTAAGAATACCACAATAACCAGACATGTAAACATGTAACCATGTTCTGGACATGGTTACAAACCATGTCCAGAACATAACAATACCATGGCCATTAAACCAGATTTTGGTACTTGCGGCAGTGTGGGCAGGTGCCAAGTCCGGATTGAAAATTCAATTCAATTCAATTCAAGTCAACTTTATTTATATAGTGCCATTTCACAACAACAGTCATCTCATAGCACTATCAACTGTAGGGGGAACCCCCACAGTTGCAGAAAGACCCCAGCAATCAGGCGATCCCCTGTGAGCAAGCACTTGGCGACGGTGGAGAGGAAAAACTCCCTTTTAACAGGAAGAAACCTCCAGCAGAACCAGGCTCAGGGAGGGGCAGTCATCTTGCTGCGACTGGCTGGGGGGTGAGGGGATAGAGAAGAAGAAAAGAACAGACATGTAGAGAGCAAACAGCACGATAGGGACTCAATCTATGGGAGAGAACAAACAAATGTTAATGACCAGCAAAAAAAATATTTCATTGAGAGTGAGGAAAGGAGTGAGGCCCAGTGCATTACTGGAGGTCCCCCGCCTGACTAAACCTATTAGCAGCATAAACTAAGGGAGGGTTCAGAAACACATGATCCCTCCCTAATTGTAGGCTATGTCAAAAAGGTAGGTTTTAGCCCTATTCTTAAAAACAGAGATTGAGTCTGACCCCCGAATCCAGATTGGCAGCTGGTTCCACAGGAGAGGAGCTTGATAACTGAAGGCTCTGCCTCCCATTGTACTTTTGGAGATTCTAGGTATTACAAGTAATCCTGCATTTTGGGAGCGTAGTGCTCTGTTAGGATAATACGGTAGTATCAGATCTTTTACATAAAAAGGAGCCTGATTATTTAGAGCTTTGTAAGTAAGAAGAAGGATTTTAAACTTAATTCTAAACTCTATGGGAAGCCAATGAAGGGAGGCCAGAACCGGAGAGATATGATCTCTCTTTCTAGTACCTGTTAAAACTCTTGCTGCAGCATTTTGGATCAGCTGAAGATGTTTTAAAGATGTTTTAGGACAGCCTGATAAAAAAGAAGTACAATAATCTAATCTCGAGCTAACAAAAGCGTGGATCAGTTTCTCAGCATCACTCTGAGACAAGATGCTCCTAATCTTGGCAATATTATGCAAATGATAGAAGGCAGTCTTAGAAACAAATTTAATATGTGAATTGAAGGACAGAGCTTGATCAAAAATAATTCCAAGGTTCCTCACAGAGCTATTAAGAGAAAGAGTAACCGCATCCAAACTGAAAGTTTGATTTGGAAAGGAATTTCTAAGGTTTTTTGGACCAACAAGAATGACTTCAGTCTTATCTGAATTTAATAGCAGGAAATTATAAATCATCCAAGCTTTGATTTCCTTAAGACAGGCTTCTAACTTGGCTAATTGATTACTATCATCTGTCTTCATTGACAGGTATAATTGTGTGTCATCTGCATAACAATGAAAATGTATACAGTGCTTTCTAATAATGTTGCCTAACGGAAGCATATATAAACTAAAAAGAGTAGGGCCTAGCACAGATCCCTGTGGAACTCCATGACTAAGCTTTGAGTTGAAAGAAAACTCATTATTTACATGAACAAACTGGAACCTATCAGATAAATAAGATCTAAACCACTGCAACGAAGTTCCATTAAGTCCAACATAGTGTTCTAATCTATCAAGTAGAATATTATGATCAATAGTATCAAAAGCTGCACTAAGGTCTAAAAGGACAAGTACAGAAACCAGTCCATTATCAGATGCGATGAGGAGGTCGTTAGTGACCTTCACTAAGGCTGTTTCAGTACTATGATGGATTCTAAACCCAGATTGAAACTCTTCAAGTAAACCATTTCCCTGCAGGTGGTCAAATAATTGCGTAGCAACAACTCTTTCTAAGATTTTTGAAATGAAAGGGAGATTAGAGATTGGTCTATAGCAGGGGTGTCAAACTCATTCCATGGAGGGCCAAGACCCTGTATGTTTTGCTTCTACCCAGTGTCTTCAGCAGGTGTTTTCACTGATCAGCAATCAGTGGGAAGAAATTCAGTGAAATCACCTGTTGAAGACACTGGGTGGAGGTAAAACCTGCAGGGTCTTGGCCCTCCATGGAATGAGTTTGACACCTGTGGTCTATAGTTAGCTAAAGCTCCTGGATCTAGCGTTGGCTTTTTGAGTAAGGGTTTAATTACAGCCGTTTTAAAAGCCTGCGGTACATGGCCTAAAGTTAAGATAAGATAAGCCTTTATTAGTCCCACAACGGGGAAATTCCAGGATTGCAACAGCACAGGGATAGCAACACTCAGAGCAACAATCAGAAGGCAAAAAAAAAAAAACAAGCAAGCAAGAGCAGCTAATATACATATGTACATATTACTATAAAATATATACAGTATATATACACACACACACAGACACACAGTGCAGAGCATTGTAGCTGGATGGAATAAATATATGAATATATGAACACAGTGCAGAGCATTGTAGCTAGATGGAATAAATATGTAAATATATAAACACCCACAGTACGGAGCATTGCAGCTAGGTGGAATAAATATGCAAGTATATAAACACACACAGTGCGGAGCAATGTAGCTAGATGGAATAATATGTAGATAGTTAATGAAGTTAGAATGAAAGTTAGAATGAAAGAATGAAGAATTGAAAGTAAGAAATGAAGAATGAAAGTTAATGAAGAATTGATTATATGAAGAATAAAGCTACCAATAAGTGGGAAGACTTCTTTAAATAACCTGGTAGGAATAGGGTCTAAAAGACAAGTTGAAGGTTTGGATGAGGAAACTATTTTGTCTAACTCACAAAGGTCGATTGGTGTAAACTCATCAAGACAGACATCAATAGAAGGAGTTGTAGTAGTTACAGTATTTAAGTTAACTGTGGGAAGAATCTGATTGATTTTATCTCTGATGGATGAAATTTTATTATTGAAAAAGTTCATAAAGTCCTGACTAGTAAGCTCTAAGGGAATGCTAGGATTGACAGAGTCCTGACTCTTTGTCAACCTGGCTACAGTGCTGAAAAGAAACCTGGGATTATTCTTGTTCTCTTCTATTAATGCAGAGTAATAACTCGTTCTAGCTTTTCTAAGAGATTTTTTATAAATTAAAAGATGATTTCTCTAAGCTAAATAGATTTCATCTAAATTAGTGGAGCGCCATTTTCTTTCTAATTGACGAGTCTTCTGTTTTAAGCTACGAGTTTCTGTGTTGAACCAAGGAGTTAGAAGTCTCTGATTAGACTTTTTCTTTTTTAAGGGGGCCACCAAGTCTAGAGTCTGATGCAGAGAAGCTGTAACACTATCCACCATGTTATCAATTACAGAAGGAGCAAGCTGTCTATAGCTTATTTCCGTTGTGTTGACACATGGCATAGAGGAAACAATCTGCATAAATTTGGTAACAGCATCATCTGAGAGGCATCTACTGTAATAATATTTTTCTTTAGGAGCCAAATAGTCAGAAATAGTAAAATCAAAGGTTAACAAACAATGATCTGACAGTACAGGGTTATGAGGAGACACTACAAGATTTTCTATTTCTATGCCATATGTCAGAACAAGGTCCAATGTATGGTGGAGGTAATGAGTAGAATTTCCTACTTTCTGAGAAAACCCAATCGAGTCTAATATTGAATTAAATGCCACATTAAGGCAGTCACTATCTACATCCACATGTATATTAAAGTCCCCTACTATAATTATTCTATCAGATTTCAGCACTAAATCAGCTAAGAAATCAGCAAATTCGGATAAAAATTCTGAGTAGGTTGATGGGGGACGATAAACTATGGCAAATAAAATTGGGTTTAACCTAAAATTGCTAAAGTGCCCAATACTGAGGACCAGGCCCTCAAAGGAATTATAACATGTTTTTTGCTTTACGTTAACTAGTAATTTGGAATGGTAAATTGTTGCTACTCCTCCTCCACGACCAGAACTTCTGGGATTTTGACAGTTTAAATAACCAGAGGGAGTTGATTCATTTAAACCAAAATAATCCTCTTGCCCTAACCAAGTCTCTGTAAGGGAAATTAAATCAATCTGATGATCAATTAACAGATCATGGACTAACAGAGACTTGGGAGTTAGAGACCTAATATTTAATAAACCACATTTAATTTTTAAATTATGAGGAGGAACAGAGGCCAAATCATTCAATTTAGAGGCTTTATGTTTAATTTGAGTTTTATCAATATTTTGCTTAATCACTTTGGGATGCTTATATATTATATTTTTATTTACTTTGGAGGGAGCGGACAACGATTCTCTGATGGGGAAGACAGGGGCTAAGCTGAGGGGTGGAGGATGAAGAGGAGCTGCAGAGAGGCTGAAATGAAATCAGTATCTTGACAAAGCTTGTCAGCAGAGGGAAGCATGAAGTGCTCTAACATTTCCTGGTAGACAGCTGCACTGACTTTGGACTTGGTAAAACATAGTTCTCATTCATTTTCACCTAAGTAATTCAAACAACTTTTGAAGCCTCCCTACCCACCTATATTTGTTGTAATTTCAGTATTTATATTCAAATCTTGACTCAAATACATGTGTATTTAACCATTAGAAAGACAACAGATTAAACCGCTGTGAGCTGATACAACCTTTTATGATTACTTTGATTTAAATAATAATTAAAATGATGTTGCAATAGTGTTGAAATTAGAGTAACAGTACTTCTTGGAGTAAAAAACAAAAAGCTAAAAGAAAGAAACTAAGTAAACCTCTGACTCTCAAACCCACGCTATCCTGTTATTCCCATGTAACTACTTTCACCACCGTCTCATGGAACCAGCCAGACATTAATATACCGGATATATCAAGCAGCATCAGCAACCTATTTGGTACAATATATTTCACTAAAGTAGACTGTATTTCATGCTTATAGTAATTATTATGCCAGTCATATTTTACATGTTTTTGATTTGGCATATGTGCTACACTTGGTGTATTAGTCTTTCTTTAAATAAACTACACTGTGACGACTGCCTCTGAATATGACCAAAGTGTAACAAGATTCTCCGATGGTTGAAACCAATGTAGTTTCAGCCAACACTGTTTGATTTTGATCCCAACTCTTTGGGATTGGTTTAAGTTAGATGTTGGTTCAGGGCTAATCTCCATCATAATTTGAGAAACACGCCCCTGAAAAGTAAAGTTTAAAGTGACATTTGTGAATGTAATTCTTAATTATAATGCTTGACAAATGATTATGACTTGCCTATGTGGTTCTATCCACGATAGATACTGTGTTGTTACAGTTTAAATATATTTGTTCGTCCAGTCCTCTAGAGGGCGCTAGGCTCGGTAGTAGCTTTAAGCTTGCCAGTAGGTGACGAGAAGAAGAGACCTAGCATACTGAATGTCAACAGGAACACGAGTCTGCGTCGCTGTTCCTTCTAAAGCCATCTGCTCACTTCCAGCCCTTTGAGTGGCAATATGAGTAAGCTTAGTAGTTTATTGTGATGAGTAGATAAAGTATGATTGATTATTAGAATAAGTTTGATAAGTTTTATAGACGCTAATCGGCGATGTGTTTGTCATAGCGAAGCCGTATCCGAGTCCGTGTGATGACGCTGTTTAGCTAGTATTGATCTTTTAATGTACCGTTTGTAGATATTGTCTTTATTTTCTAATCTCTAAATATTTCTTTGTGTCTGTATCTTTTTCAGTTTCACACTTTTTTGCATTAAATCCTAGTCCAAAACGACACCTGCCTGTTCCTTGGAGGAAGTGATGCAAGAGAGAGTTTAGCTGGCTGTGAATCTCAATATACGACACAAGTCACATTGGGTGCAACAGTACAGTGAAATCATAGCACTCGGTGAGGGACCACAGTGAAGGTGGGTGGAATTTAATGTACATTTAACATCAGCGGTCCTATCCAGTCGTCAAGATGGAGCAAACACAGGCTGAAAGCCATAACAGTGAAGAAACACGGAGCGAAAAAAGGTCACGCTCCTCAAGGTCACGCTCCTCAAGGTCACGCTCCTCCCACTCATCCAGGTCTTCTGTACATTCCGGGAAACTGACTCCCCGATCAGCTGTAGGATCTAGGAAGTCATCAGCTTCAAGTCAAGCCAGTATGGCAGCAGCACATGCCCGAGCAGAAGCTCAAGCAGTAAAAGACAGACTAGCATATGCTGAGAGAGAGATGAGCATTAAAATGGAAAAGGCACAGTTAGAGGCAACTCTAGATCTACTTAACCTACAAAAGGAAGCAAATGCAGCCAGGGTTAAAGCAGAAGTGATGGAGTCTGCTGTAGCTCGGCTCATTAACCCAGAACACAGTGAAGAATTGAGCTTCTTGCCTCTAGAACAAACTGCAGAACAAAAAGTGAGTGAATGCATAAACAGGCATAGTTGTACTGATTCATCTCAAAAGAAAGAAACTTTTCAACAGGACAGTACACATCAGGAATAACATTCCACACTGATTTATTCACATCTCCATGACAAACAAGAAACAGCTCACTGCCCAATTCAGCCACAAGAGGGCGCCAAGCGACCACCACAAAGAGATGCAATTCACCAAAATTCTCAAAGTGTGTTGCAATCACAACAGATATCAAGTCCAAATGATGCAAACAACACTACCAGTGACCTTGCCAGGTTCTTAGCCAGAAGCCAACTATTAACAGGAGGGCTGACAAAATATGATGACAAGCCAGAGAGTTATCTTAGCTGGAAAGCCACATTCCAGAGTACCATCAGAGACCTCGGTCTTACATCCAGTGAAGAACTAAACCTCCTCATTAAGTGGCTCGGCCCTGAGTCTTCTGAACATGCTAAGAGATTAAAAGCAGTCAATATCAGGCATCCACCTGCTGGTCTGAACATGGTCTGGGCGAGACTGGAAGAATGCTACGGCTCACCAGAGGCAATAGAAAGGTCCATGTTTGCAAGAATCCAAAATTTTCCAAAGCTCATGAGCAAAGAGCCACACAAGCTTCGCGATCTATCAGATCTACTGTGTGAACTGGAAGCAGCAAAGCTGGATGGATATCTGCCAGGCTTGAGCTACTTAGACACAGCAAGGGGTGTAAGTCCAATCGTGGAAAAGTTGCCCTTTCACCTTCAGGAGAAGTGGACAATGGTAGGGTCAAAGTATAAAGAAGACCATCATGTAAGTTTCCCACCTTTCTCATTCTTTGTTGAATTTGTAAAAGGTCAAGCCAAGGCAAGGAATGACCCAAGCTTCAACACGACTTATAGCTCACCTGCCAATTCTACAATTAGTTACAAAAAAGGAAAATCACAAAGTCACTACATGCAGAAGCAATCAGTTACGGTACGCAAAACAGACGTGTCATTCGGAGCGGAGACAAAGGAAGGAGGTGAAGACATTAAAAGACAATGTCCCATACATCACAAACCACACCCACTGAAAGGATGCAGGGGTTTCAGACCTATGTTGCTCGAGGACAGAAAAAAGGTACTCAGAGACAACAATATCTGCTATCACTGCCTTGCTTCCACCACCCATCAAGCCAGGGACTGTCAAATAACAATCAAGTGTGGAGAATGCAACAGCGACAAACACCTGGCAGCTCTCCACCCAGGCCCGGCTCCAACAGCAACTAAGCCTCCCTCATCCCCTAAAGAGAACGGCAGGGAGCAAGAGCTCACACAGAACTTAGATGTTACAGCCACATGTACCGAGGTATGTGGAAATCAAATCACAGGAAAATCCTGCTCCAAGATCTGTCTGGTGCAAGTCTACCCGAAAGGTGAGCCACACAACATGAAAAAGATGTATGCAATAATAGATGATCAAAGTAATCAATCACTCGCAAAAACAGAGTTTTTTGAAACATTCAATATTCAAGGCACAGCCACACCCTACACACTGAAGACGTGTGCTGGCACAACACAAGTGAATGGTAGAAGAGCCTGCAACTACATAGTTCAATCATTGGATGAAAAAATGAGTTTTCCTCTCCCCACACTCATAGAGTGCAATGCTATCCCCAACAATAGGGAAGAAATACCCACTGCAGAAGCTGCCTTGCATCACCCCCATCTGAAAGCAATAGCTGCTGAAATACGACCCCTCGAGCCAGACGCTGACATACTGCTGCTGATAGGACGCAACCTTTTCAGAGTACGCAAGGTAAGAACGCAAATCAGTGGCAGGCACAATGATCCATTTGCACAGAAGCTTGACCTGGGCTGGGTTATCATTGGTGATGTATGTCTGGGCACCGCCCACAAGCCAAGTGAGGTAAACGCTCTCAAAACACGTGTTGGACAACGGACGCCCAAGCTATCTTACTCCCTGTGACAGTCGCTTCAATGTAAAAGAGAGCTTCACAGTGAGCCAACCGAAAGCTGTCTTCAACCTACCGCCACTTTCAAACCCACATGCAAAGGCCACGGTTGAGAATCTAGGAGAAGCAGTCTTCTGTCGCACTAATGAAGACAATCACCTCGCACACTCTGTTGAAGACACAATCTTTCTGAAGAAGATGGAAAGGTCCTTCAAAGATGACACAAACAGTTGGGTGGCACCACTTCCATTTCGTAACCCCAGACGCCTACTCCCTGACAACAGGTGCTACGCCTATAAGCAGCACATGTCTCTGCGACGTATGCTTGACAAGAAGCCAGACATGAAAGCACACTTTGTTGAGTTCATGCAGAAGATGCTCGACAACAAACACGCGGAGCCAGCGCCACCTCGTGATAGAGACAAAGAGGCCTGGTATCTCCCCATTCTCGGCGTATACCACCCACAGAAGCCTGGGAAGATCCGTGTGGTGTTTGATTCCAGTGTGCAGTTTGATGGAGTTTCACTCAATGATGTACTGCTGTCAGGGCCTGACCTAAACAACACACTCATAGGTGTGCTCCTCCGCTTCAGAAAAGAACCTGTCGCTGTCACAGCTGACATCGAGCAGATGTTTTACTGCTTTGTTGTCCAAGAAGATCACAGAGATTACCTTCGCTTCTTGTGGTATGAAAACAACGACCTGATCAAAGAAGTGGTGGACTATCGCATGAGGGTGCATGTTTTCGGTAATAGTCCCTCCCCTGCGGTGACGATCTACGGGTTGAGGATGGCAGCAAAGGAAGCAGAAGGTGAATATGGAACTGACGCTCGAAACTTCATAGAACAGGATTTCTATGTGGATGATGCATTAAAGTCTTTCTCGACAGAAGCTGAGGCTATCAACGTTCTAGAAAGAGCCCAGAAAATGCTCGCACTTTCTAATCTACGTCTCCACAAGATTGCCTCCAACAAAGTAGAAGTAGTGAACGCTTTCCCACCTGAAGACAGGGCCAAAGAACTCAAAGACCTTGATCTGTCTACAGACGAGCTCCCAGCCCAACGCAGTTTGGGTGTGATTTGGGACACCACATCAGACACGTTCACATTTGATGTTCCACAAGAGCAAAAGCCCTTTACTCGACGTGGTGTGCTGTCAACTGTTAACAGTCTGTTCGACCCTATCGGGCTGCTAGCACCTGTAACCATCAAAGGTAGACTTCTTCTCAGAGAGCTCTCCAGCAGCAATCTTGAGTGGGACAGCCCCTTGCCTCAAGACATGTATGACGGTTGGAGAAAATGGCATGACTCTCTGCAGCATCTCAAGACACTGAACATTCCCCTTACCTATGTTTCATTCTCCATCTCACAAGCCAAGGTCACTGAACTCTGTGTGTTCTCAGATGCTTCAGTTAAAGCTATAGCTGCAGTTGCCTACTTGAGAGTCACATACGAAGACGACCACAACGAGGTCGGGTTTGTCATGGGTAAGGCCAAACTAGCTCCTGTGCCAGAGCTCACCATTCCGAGGCTAGAACTGTGTGCTGCAGTGCTTGCTGTGGAAATGTCTGAGCTTCTCAGAGAAGAACTAAAGATGAAAATTGACAAGACCACATTTTACACTGACAGCAAAGTGGTGTTAGGATACATCCACAATCAACACAGAAGATTTTATGTATATGTGAACAATCGTGTCCAAAGAATCAAGCAATCGTCTCTGCCTGGCCAGTGGAAGTATGTCCCAACAGAGCACAATCCTGCTGATCATGGATCTCGCTCTCTGCCAGCAGGGAAAATCTCCAGTACTACATGGTGGTATGGTCCAACCTTCATGCTCGACAAACAGACTGTCGCTCCTGAAAAAGGCCCATTTGAGCTCATCGATCCAGAGTCGGATGTTGAAGTTTGACAGAAAGTGACAACGCTTGTGACAAGAGCTAACCTCAAAGCCTTGGGTTCATCACGTTTTGAACGTTTCTCAAAGTGGACCTCCCTTGTCAAAGCAGTAGCTTACCTATGTCACATTGCTCACGGTTTCAAGTCCAAAGGAGGTAACAGATGTAGAAGCTGGCATCTCTGTAAAACAAGTCTCACAGAAGAAGCCTTAACACAAGCAGAGTACACAATCATCAGATGTGTCCAACATGAAGTGTATGCAGAGGAAATCAAGTGCATCAAGACAAAACGAGAAATAGCACGGGACAGTTCCCTTTACAAGCTCAATCCGATCATCAACGACAATGGTTTACTCCGAGTAGGAGGACGCCTGTCAGAGTCAAAGCTGCCCAGTCATGAAGTCAATCCTCTTCTATTCCCAGCAAAGCATCACATTGCTACATTGCTCATCCGACATCACCATGAGGCTGTTAAGCATCAAGGAAGACATTTCACTGAGGGTGCAGTGAGAGCAAGCGGCGTGTGGTTAGTGGGTACCAAGAGATCCATCAGCAGTGTCATCCACAAATGTGTGACCTGTAGAAAGCTTCGAGGCAAGACAGAGCAGCAAATCATGGCAGATCTACCCACTGAACGTTTGCAAACCGATCCCCCATTTTCTTATGTTGGCCTAGATGTATTTGGACCGTGGGAGGTTACAATGCGATGCACTAGAGGTGGTCAAGTCAACAGCAAAAGATGGGCGATTCTGTTCACGTGCATGTCTACAAGAGCCATTCACATCGAAATAATCGAAACGCTCAGCTCTTCAAGTTTTATCAATGCTCTTCGAAGATTCTTCGCCATCAGAGGCCCTGCTAAACAGCTAAGATCTGACTGCGGGACCAACTTTGTCGGAGCATCCAAGGAATTGAAATTGGATCCTCCAAAGCCTGATGAGACAAGTGTAGAAGACTACCTATGCGAACAAAGGTGCTCCTGGGTGTTTAACCCTCCTCACTCATCACACATGGGAGGCACATGGGAGCGTATGATCGGCATAGCACGACGCATCCTGGACTCGATGCTCTTACAATCAGGAAACCCCAAGCTAACCCATGAGGTCCTAACAACATTGCTGGCTGAAGTCACAGCTATTATCAACGCGAGACCTCTGGTGCCGGTCTCCTCAGATCCGGAAGCTCCTTTGATCCTGACGCCCATGACTCTTCTCACACAGAAGACTAATGCAATCCTAACTCCACCTGGAGATTTCACCAAGGCCGACATGTACAGACACCAGTGGAAGAGAGTTCAAGTCCTTGCCGACACCTTCTGGGCCCGCTGGCAAAAAGAGTACCTGAACATGCTCCAGAGTCGTCAGAAGTGGCAGCGCAACAAACCAAACCTGGAAGAAGGGGACGCCATTCTTCTCAAGGACAAGAACCTAAAAAGGAATGAATGGCCTATGGGCATCATCGTGAAGACTCTCGCAAGCAAGGATGGAGTCGTAAGGAAGGTGGAGGTCAAGGTGACACAGAACAAAGCTACAAAGACTTTCTCCAGACCCATCTCAGACTGTATACTCCTTTTATCTCGAACAAATTAGTTTATAAGTTTAAGATAAGATAAGATAAGATAAGCCTTTATTAGTCCCACAACGGGGAAATTCCAGGATTGCAACAGCACAGGAATAGCAACACTCAGAGCAACAATCAGAAGGCAAGAAAAAACAAGCAAGCAAGAGCAGCTAATATACATATGTACATATTACTATAAAATATATATATACACACACACACACACACACAGACACACAGTGCAGAGCATTGTAGCTGGATGGAATAAATATATGAATATATGAACACACAGTGCAGAGCATTGTAGCTAGATGGAATAAATATGTAAATATATAAACACCCACAGTATGGAGCATTGCAGCTAGGTGGAATAAATATGCAAGTATATAAACACACACAGTGCGGAGCAATGTAGCTAGATGGAATAATATGTAGATATATAAAAACACAGTGCGGAGCATTGTAGCTAGATGGAATAAATATATAGATATATAAATATAAACACACCCAGTGCAGAGCATTGTAGCTAGATGGAATAAATATGTAAATATATAAACACACACAGTGCAGAGCATTGTTGCTAGGTGGGATGAAACAGCATAACCGTCTATTTAGTTATCCTACATGGTATGATTATGTGCCCATACATATTCTCACCCTCCATAGCGACCGGTATGTTCCTAGTTGTATGCCGGAGAGGACCATTGTGTAAGTCTATTGCATCTTTTGCATTCAAAAAAAAAAAAAAAAAAAAAAAAACTATTAGTTTGTTACGTCTTTTTGCCATCTCTGCGAGCAGCCCTGCTTAGGTTGTACAGTCTGACAGCCGTTGGTAGGAAGGACCTACGAAACCTCTCGGTTGTGCACCTGGGATGATGTAGTCTGCTGCTAAATGAGCTCCTCAGTGCATCCAGTATGTCCTGCATAGGGTGGAACTCGGACTCCAGCAGAGATGACAGTTTAGCCACCGTCCTTCTCTCTCCTATCTCCTCCATCGGATCAAGGCGTTGCCCCAGGACAGAGCTAGCTTTCTTAATCAGTTTGTTCAGTCTCTTCCTATCGGCTGCAGTAATGCCACTGCCCCAGCAGACCACTCCAAAAGTGATGGCTGATGCCACCACCGTGTCATAGAATGACTTCAGCAGCGCCCCTTGTACACCAAAAGACCTGAGTCTCCTCAGCAGGAACAGCCTGCGCTGTCCCTTCTTGTAGAGTGCGTCAGTATTGTGTGACCAGTCTAGTTTATTGTTCAGATGAATACCCAGGTACTTGTAGGATGTCACCATCTCGATGTCTGTTCCCTATATATTTACTGGTGCTGTGAGGGGCTGCCCATGCCTGCGGCAGTCCACCACCAGCTCCTTAGTTTTCCTCGCGTTGATCTGGAGGCAGTTCCGATGGCACCAGTCCACGAAGTCCTGGATAAGCCCTCTGTACTCAGCTTCATCTCCGCTGGAGATGAGACCAACGATCGCAGAGTCATCAAAGAACTTCTGTAGATGGCAATGTGTTGTGTTGTGTGAGAAGTCCGCAGTATAAAGAGTGAACAAGAAGGGAGCCAGCACCGTTCCCTGGGGGGCCCCCGTGCTACTGATGATCGTGTCGGAAACACAGTCCCGGGTTCTCACAAACTGAGGCCGGTTCGTGAGGTAGTCCAGGATCCATGATGACAGGTGCTGGTCCACCCCTGCGCGCAGCAGCTTGTCCTTCAGGATCATCGGCTGGATGGTGTTGAAAGCACTGGAGAAGTCAAAGAACATGATCCTCACCATATTCCCGGGCTTCTCCAGGTGGGACGGAGAACGGTGAAGAAGGAAGATCACCGCATCCTCCACCCCAATGCCATGCTGGTAGGCGAACTGGAGTGGATCCATCGCTGGTTCCACCAGGGGGCGGAGATGAGCAAGGAGCAGTCTCTCCAGGGTCTTCATCAAGTGGGACGTCAAGGCCACCGGTCTGAAGCTGTTCAGGTCTTTGGGGTGGGAAGTTTTTGGTACAGGTACCACACAAGATGTTTTCCACAGCTGTGGTACCCTCCCCAGTTTCAGGCTCATGTTGAAGATATACGTCACAATCCCACACAGCTGGTCTGCACAGGACTTGAGGAGCTTTGCGCTGATGCCGTCCGGTCCCGACGCCTTCCTCGCCTTGATCTTCCTCAGCTCCGTCCTCACCTGGGTCTTGGTCAGGGTCAGGATGGGGGGCTGTGTGTTGGGAGTGGGGGGGGTGTCGGTGGAGTGGGGAGTGGGTAGCAGGACTTGATTTCTTAGAGGCAGCAGTGGTTGTTGTGCAGACAGGGGGGAGGGCGGTTGGTCAAATCTATTGAAAAACAGATTCAGGTTGTTCGCCCACTCCCTGCCCCCCGTGGCCTGGGGGGAGGTATTCTGGAGCCCCGAGATGGTTTTGAGGTTTCTCCAGACCCCGCTGATGTCGCTCTGTTGCAGCTTGTCCTCCATCTTCTTCCTGAAGCTGTCCTTGCCTTCTCTGATCTTTCTCCTCAGCTCCCTCTGTACGGACTTCAGCATCTCCCTGTTCCCCGACCTGAAGATCCTCTTCTTCTCTCTCAGAAGTGTTTTTATCTCAGGGTTGATCCAGGGTTTGTTGTTTGAGTGACGCCGTATGGTCTTGGCGGGAACGGATTTGTCCACACAGAAGCTGAGGTAGCCCGTGAAGGTGTGAATGAGGCCATCGATGTCCTCACCATGTGGATCGCAGAGCTGCTTCCAGGCAGTGGCTTCAAAACAGTCCTTTAGAGTGTCCATTGTCTCCTCAGACCATAACTCCACAGTGTGCATGGCCGGAGGTTGTCTGTGCACTAGGGGTTTGTACACCGGTCGGAGATGAACCAAGTTGTGATCCGATCTCCCAAGTGGGGGGAGTTGTGATGAGGTGTACGCCTCCTTAGTGTTTGCGTAGAACAAATCCAGTGTTTTATTGTCTCTAGTGTGGCATGTGACATACTGGGTGAAAGTGGGCAGAATGGGAGACAGTGAAACGTGGTTGAAATCGCCTGAGATGAGGAGAAGAGCATCTGGGTGTTCTGTCTGCAGCCTGCTGGTTACTGAATGTTTAGTGGCATTCTTAAAATAACGCCAGGCGGGGAGTGTGTTGTTACAGTTTAAATATATTTGTTTGTCCAGTCCTCTAGAGGGCGCTAGGCTCAGTAGTAGCTTTAAGCTTGCCAGTAGGTGACGAGAAGAAGAGACCTAGCATACTGAATGTCAACAGGAACACGAGTCTGCGTCGCTGTTCCTTCTAAAGCCATCCGCTCACTTCCAGCCCTTTGAGTGGCAATATGAGTAAGTTTAGTAGTTTATTGTGATGAGTAGATAAAGTATGATTGATTATTAGAATAAGTTTGATAAGTTTTATAGACGCTAATCGGCGATGTGTTTGTCATAGCGAAGCCGTATCCGAGTCCATGTGATGACGCTGTTTAGCTAGTATTGATCTTTTAATGTACCGTTTGTAGATATTGTCTTTATTTTCTAATCTCTAAATATTTCTTTGTGTCTGTATCTTTTTCAGTTTCACACTTTTTTGCATTAAATCCTAGTCCAAAACGACACCTGCCTGTTCCTTGGAGGAAGTGATGCAAGAGAGAGTTTAGCTGGCTGTGAATCTCAATATACGACACAAGTCACATTGGGTGCAGCAGTACAGATACAGTAAATGTTTGTTCTTGATACAATGCCATCTGGGGATTGAAGATCATGGGCTTGCTCCCTTTCCTTTTATGCACTGAAATTCCTCCAGATTCCTTGAATTATTTGATATTACACACTGTAGAAATATTTAAATCCTTTCTAATTTTTCTTTGAGGAACATTGTTTCTAAACCTTTCAATAATTTTCTCACTTATTTGTTGACAAGCTTAAGACCTTCTGCCCATCTTTGCTCCACAAAGACTCATCCTTTCATGGATACTGCTTTAGTTCCAAATCATTACAATCACCTGCTGACACCACATGTATTAAATCATATCAATATTTACTTTTACCTCATTACAGGCCCTAAACTGCCCACATCACAGTGTTTTTGCAGTTTTGCAATGCTGCAAGCTTGAAATGCAGGAATGAATTTAAACTAACAATTGGAATCAAATTGATCAGAAAAAACACAAAATATCTTGGGTTCACACTGGCTGCACTGATGAGCCCCTTTTCCACTAGTACTCACTCAGCCCTACTCACTTCTACTTGGTGCGCTTTGTAGGCTTTTCCATTAGTACCTCGTATCTGATAACAGGTACTTTTTCGTACCTATTCCACTGGGGTTCTAACCGTGCTGAGTCGGGCTGAAAATGTGATGTCAACAGACTGTAGGCCACTGATTGGTCAGGGCGTAATGTCATGAAAGCGACGTGTGAAGGCTGAATTCAGAATCTCGAGACGCCATTTGCAAAGATTCGTCTGTGAGCCGGCAAGCAAGTGTCAGTATAAACAACGATAGAATGGCTTCACAGAAATCAGACCCACAGAAATCAACACCGTGGTCCAGCAGAGTTTTCTGTGCCTTTTGGCTGATGAGAGAATACAGAGGGGAGTAGACGGAGCCACCCGAAATGAATTTATGGCCACCAGAGCACCCAACTTTAGCAGTTGAAAGCTGTGATATTCAGATACAGTGGGGTAAAAAAGTATTTTGTCAGCCACCAATTGTGCAGGTTCTCCCACTTAAAAGATGAGAGAGGTCTCCAATTTTCATCATAGGTATACCTCAACTATGAGAGACAAAATAAGAAAAAAAAAAAATCCAGAAAATCACATTGAAGGATTTTTAATGAATTAATTGGTAAATTCCTCTGTAAAATAAGTATTTGGTCAATAACAAAAGTTCATCTCAATACTGTGTTATATACCATTTGTTGGCAATGACAGAGGTCAAACGTTTTCTGTAAGTTTTCACAAGGTTTTCACACACTGTTGCTGATATTTTGGCCCATTCCTCCATGCAGATCTCCTCTAGAGCAGTGATGTTTTGGGGCTGTCGCTGGGCAACACAGACTTTCAACTCCCTCCAAAGATTTTCTATGGGGTTGAGATCTGGAGATTGGCTAGGCCACTCCAGGACCTTGAAATGCTTCTTACGAAGCCACTCCTTCGTTGCCCAGGCGGTGTGTTTGGGATCATTGTCATGCTGAAAGACCCAGCCACGTTTCATCTTCAATGCCCTTGCTGGTGGAAGGAGGTTTTCACTCAAAATCTCACGATACATGGCCCCATTCATTCTTTCCTTTACACGGATCAGTCGTCCTGGTCCTTTTGCAGAAAAACAGCCCCAAAGTATGATGTTTTCACCCCCATGCTTCACAGTAGGTATGGTGTTCTTTCTCCTCCAAACACGACAAGTTGAGTTTTTACCAAAAAGTTCTATTTTGGTTTCATCTGACCATATGACATTCTCCCAATCCTCTTCTGGATCATCCAAATGCTCTCTAGCAAACTTCAGACGGGCCTGGACATGTACTGGCTTAAGCAGGGGGACACGTCTGGCACTGCAGGATTTGAGTCCCTGGCGGCGCAGTGTGTTTCTGATGTAGCCTTTGTTACTTTGGTCCCAGCTCTCTGCAGGTCATTCACTAGGTCCCCCCATGTGGTTCTGGGATTTTTGCTTACCGTTGTCGTGATCATTTTGACCCCACGGGGTGAGATCTTGCGTGGAGCCCCAGATTGAGGGAGATTATCAGTGGTCTTGTATGTCTTCCATTTTCTAATAATTGCTCCCACAGTTGATTTCTTCACACCAAGGTGCTTACCTATTGCAGATTCAGTCTTCCCAGCCTAGTGCAGGTCTACAATTTTGTTTCTGGTGTCCTTTGACAGCTCTTTGGTCTTGGCCATAGTGGAGTTTGGAGTCTGACTGTTTGAGGTTGTGGACAGGTGTCTTTTATACTGATAACAAGTTCAAACAGGTGCCATTAATACAGGTAACGAGTGGAGGACAGAGGAGCTTCTTAAAGAAGAAGTTACAGGTCTGTGAGAGCCAGAAATCTTGCTTGTTTGTAGGTGACCAAATACTTATTTTACCAAGGAATTTACCAATTAATTCATTAAAAATCCTTCAATGTGATTTTCTGGATTTTTTTTTCTCATTTTGTCTCTCATAGTTGAGGTATACTTATGATGAAAATTGGAGACCTTTCTCATCTTTTAAGTGGGAGAACTTGCACAATTGGTGGCTGACTAAATACTTTTTTGCCCCACTGTATAAAGGATGGTGAGTGATGGTGAGTGATGTGATATTATTCAATTCAATTCAGTTCAATTCAACTTTATTTATATAGTGCCATTTCACAACAACATGGTTAACCAAAGGATTACAAAAAGTGTGTAAAAAGAAAAAAATATTATATAAAGCTTTCCTAAAGAAAAGGACAAAAGAAGCAGAGCAGCGGTATAAAACATACAAAAATAAGTTAACATATATAATAAGATGTAGTAAGAGAGACTATTACAGTAAAGAACTGGAGAAAAACAGAGACAGTATTAAAAATACATGGACAATACTTAACAGTATTCTTGGAAATAAAAGCAGAAATACAAGCTACCCAACCGATTTTTCAAAAAATAATACAACGACTCAGAGTGTGAATGTAGCTTCACCTGCAGATGAATTTAATAACTTTTTTGTTAACATTGGTCCTAATTTGGCTCGAGAAATACCCATTACGGTGCCTACAGGTGATACAATAAGCAATAACACTGCTATAAAAGACTCCATTTTCATAAAGAACACAGACGAGAGAGAGGTCATTGAAATTGTTAAATCGTTTAAAAGTAAAACATCTACGGACTGTGATGGTATTGACATGCTCTTAGTCAAAACTATTATTGAATGCTTAGTGAAACCACTGATGTATATCTGTAACCTGTCTCTCCAAACAGGTATATTTCCCAATGCAATGAAAATAGCTAAAGTAATTCGGATATACAAGACGGGTGACAGAGGGGAATTCTCAAACTATAGACCAATTTCACTATTGCCGCAATTTTCCAAGATACTTGAAAAAATATTCTATGAGAGAACTGACAACTTTATACTGAAGAATAATTTATTGTGTGAGCAGCAATATGGGTTCAGACACAAGAGGACAACTGCATTTGCTCTAATGGAATTTGTAGAAAAAATATCAACTGCCATTGAAAATAAAGAGTATTCAGTTGGGGTATTCCTGGATCTTAAAAAAGCATTTGATACAGTGGATCATAATTTATTATTAAAGAAACTACAAAATTGTGGTATTAGAGGGGTAGCACTGTCCTGGTTAAGTAGTTACTTAAAGAATAGATATCAGTATGTATGTGTTGGTAACAAAAACTCACAGTTACTGAAGGTTACTTGTGGAGTCCCACAGGGTTCAGTTTTGGGGCCATTGTTATTCAATATGTATATAAATGATATATGTAAAGTTTCAGAAAAAAATGGACTTAATATTGTTTGCCGATGACACTAATCTATTATGCAGTGGAAGCAATTTGGAACAACTTCTGGATACACTCGGAAAGGAATTAGGAAAGCTTAAACTGTGGTTTGATTCAAACAAATTAACGCTCAATTTAAGTAAGACAAAATTTATAGTCTTTAACAACCATCACAACAACTCGGTATCTAAACTCAGTGTAAATGGTGTAGAGATTGAAAGGGTATCTGAAACTAAATTTCTTGGAGTAATAATTGATAATAAACTGTGTTGGAAGTCACATATTAATTATATTAAAGGTAAAATATCCAAATCAATTGCAATACTACACAGAGTGAAATATTTGCTGAATCAACCCACACTATATACCTTGTATCATTCATTAAAACTCCCATACATGACATATTGTACTGAAGTATGGGGAAATACATATAAAACAAACATATATCCAGTCTTTATGCTTCAGAAGAGAGCTATTAGAATAATAAACAAAACTGCTTACAGGGAACCAACAAACCCACTTTTTCTTAAATTAAAAGCTCTCAAGTTGAAAGATCTGGTTGACTTTAAAACTGCAGTAATAATGTTTAAAGTGAAGAATCTATCACTGCCCGCAAATATCTAAAAGTTGTTCCAAATAAGGGAGAAACAATATCATTTCAGAGGAACATGTATATTTCAAAAACCTTCTGTGAGAACTACCACCAAGCAACACTGTGTTTCAGTGGAAGGAGTCAGATTATGGAACGATTTTGGACCTGAATTAAAATCATGTACAACGCTTGGACAATTTAAACAAAAACTAAAGGAAGAAATACTCCAAACATATATACAAGATGACATGTAAAATCACATAAGGATTGTCATATCCAGCCTGCGTTGTGTTGTAGCTTAGTTTTTTGTCACATTTTGTCTTAGCTTCGTTCTGAATTGTAATCGCTCTTGTTTTGTTTTTTTCTTTTGAATTCTTGGATGGAACATGGGTGGGCAATATAAGCTGCGGCTTCAGCCATCACCCATTTCGGATAACTTATGTTGAACTGTATAATCAGAGGAGTTATTGTCTAATTTGACCTTGTTGGATTTTCTTTCCCCCTTTGTTATATTATTCAGTTTCTTTTAACCTGTACTTTTAATCTATCCGAAATAAAGATTCATTCATTCATTCAGTCAGTCATCTCATAGCACTTTCAACAGTAGGGGAAACCCCCACAATTGCAGAAAGACCCCAGCAATCAGGCGATCCCCTGTGAGCAAGCGCTTGGTGACGGTTGAGAGGAAAAACTCCCTTTTAACAGGAAGAAACCTCCAGCAGAACCAGGCTCAGGGAGGGGCAGTCATCTGCTGTGACTGGCTGGGGGGTGAGGGGATAGAGAAGATGAAAAGAACAGACATGTAGAGGGCAAACAGCACGATGGGGACTCAATCAATGGGAAAGAACAAACATGTTAATGACCAGCAAAAAAAAAAATATTTCATTGAGAGTGAAGAAAGGAGTGAAGCCCAGTGCAATTATTGGAGGTCCTCCGGCTGTCAAAACCTAATAGCAGCATAACTAAGGGAGGGTTCAGAAACATATGATCCCTCCCTAATTGTAGGCTATATCAGAAAGGAAAGTTTTAACCCTATTCTTAAAAACAGAGATCGAATCTGACTCCCGAATCCAGATTGGCAGCTGGTTCCACAAGAGAGGAGCTTGATAACTGAAGGCTCTCCCCCCATTGTACTTTTGGAGATTCTAGGTATTACAAGTAATCCAGCATTTTGGGAGCATAGTGCTCTGTTAGGATAATAGGGTAATATCAGATATTTTAAATAAAAAGGGGCCTGATTGTTTAGAGCTTTGAAAGTGAGAAGAAGGATTTTAAACTTAATTCTAAACTCTATGGGAAGCCAATGAAGGAAGGCCAGAACTGGAGAGATATGATCTCTCTAGTACCTGTTAAAACTCTTGCTGCAGCATTTTGGATCAACTGAAGACTTTTTAGAGATGTTTTAGGACAAAACTGATGATAGAGAGTTACAATAATCTAATCTAGAGCTAACAAAAGTGTGGATCAGTTTCTCAGCATCACTCTGAGACAAGATGCTCCTAATCTTGGCAATATTACGCAAATGATAGAAGACATTCTAAGAAATGAATTTAATATGTTAATTGAAAAACAGATCTTGATCAAAAATAACTCCAAGGTTCCTCACAGAACTATTCAGAGAAAGAGGAACTGCATCCAAACTAAAAGTTTGATTTGGAAAGGTATTTCTAAGGTTTTTTGGACCAACTACAATGACTTCAGTCTTATCTGAATTTAATAGCAGGAAATTTCAAGTCATCCAAGCTTTGATTTCCTTAAGACAGGCATCTAACTTGGCTAATTGATTACTATTATCTGGCTTCATTGACAGGTATAATTGTGTGTCATCTGCAAAACAATGAAAATGTATACAGTGTTTTCTAATAATGTTGCCTAACGGAAGCATGTATAAACTAAAAAGAGTAGGGCCTAGCACAGATCCCTGTGGAACTCCATGACTGAGCTTTGAGTTGAAAGAAAACTCATTATTGACATGAACAAACTGGAACCTATCAGATAAATAAGATCTAAACCACTGCAACAAAGTTCCACTAAGTCCAACATAGTGTTCTAATCTATCAAGAAGAATATTATGATCAATAGTATCTAAAGCTGCACTAAGGTCTAAAAGGACAAGTACAGAAACTAGTCCATTATCAGATGCGATCAGGAGGTCATTAGTGACCTTCACTAAGGCTGTTTCAGTACTATGATGGATTGTAAACCCAGATTGAAACTCTTCAAATAAACCATTTCCCTGCAAGTGGTCAAATAATTGCGTAGCAACAACTCTTTCTAAGATCTTTGAAATGAAACGGAGATTAGAGATTGGTCTATAGTTAACTAAAACTCCTGGATCCAGCATTGGCTTTTTGAGTAAGGGTTTAATTACAGCAGTTTTAAAGCCTGCAGTAAATGGCCTAAAGTTAATGAAGAATTGATTATTTAAAGAATAAAGCTACCAATAAATGGGAAGACTTCTTTAAATAACCTGGTAGGAATAGGGTCTAAAAGACAAGTTGAAGGCTTGGATGAGGAAACTATTTTGTCTAACTCTAAAAGGTCAATTGGAGTAAACTGATCCAAACAGATATCAATTGAAGGAGTTGTAGTAGTTACTGCATTTAAGTTAACGGTGGGAAAAATCTGACTGATTTTATCTCTAATAGATGAAATTTTTTTTATTGAAAAAGTTCATAAAGTCCTGACTAGTAAGCTCTGTTGGAAAAAATTGTATATATGTATATAAACAGTTATCATTTTATTAATGATTCATGAAGCTGATGTCCCCACATGTGGGTGTAGCTGGAGCGTTGTGTGCCAGGACTCATCCTTTTCATATCTTGTTCCTTTTTGCATATCCTGTACTGTTTTATCTTCTCTGTAATAGACTGTTGTACAAACTGTGTGTGCTTTCCCCTGTGTGGGGGAAAAGAATGGGTTGTAAAGCTGTCACTGTCTTATCTTTGCCTATAAGAATTACTGTACGAGACTGCCTCGTCAGTATTTCAGCTCATCCTGTAAATGGTATGTGTTGATTACTCCTTGTGCAAGTAAAAGCTTCAAAGGCTCTGCGTGTCTTAAGTCTGATCTTTGATTCAGTCTAATACCTTTTTGTACTCTGTGAGGTTATATTTCAGACTTCTGACAAGCTCTAAGGGAATGCTAGGATTGACAGAGTCCTGACTCTTTGTCAACCTGGCTACAGGGCTGAAAAGAAACCTGGGATTATTCTTGTTCTCTTCTATTAATGCAGAATAATAACTCGTTCTAGCTTTTCTCAGTTTTTTTTATAAATTAAAAGATGATTTCTCCAACCTAAATAGATTTCATCTAAATTAGTGGAGCTCCATTTTCTTTCTAATTGACAAGTCTTCTGTTTTAAGCTCTGAGTTTCTTTGTTGAACCAAGGAGTTAGAAATCTCTGATTAGACTTTTTCTTTTTTAAAGGGGCCACCATGTCTAGAGTCTGATGCAGAGAAGCTGTAACACTATCTACCATGCTATCAATTACAGAAGGAGCAAGCTGTCTATAGCTTATTTCCATTGTGTTGACACATGGCATAGAGGAAACAATCTGCATAAATTTGGTAACAACATCATTTGAGAGGCATCTACTGGAGTAATATTTTTCCTTAGGAGCCAAATAGTCAGAAATAGTAAAATCAAAAGTTAACAGACAATGGTCTGACAGTACAGAGTTATGAGGAGACACTACCAGATTTTCTATTTCTATGCCATATGTCAGAACAAGGTCTAACGTATGGTGGAGCTAATGGGTAGAATTTCCTACTTTCTGAAAAAACCCCATCAAGTCTAATATTGAATTAAATGCCAAATCAAGGTAATCACTATCTACATCTACTGTACATGTGTATTAAAGTCCCCTACTATAATCTGATTTCAGCACTAAATCAGCTAAGAATTCAGCAAATTCAGATAAAAACTCCGAGAGGTTTGATGGAGGACTATAAACTATGGCAAATAAAATTGGGTTTAGCCTAAAATTGCTGAAATGCCCAATACTGAGGACCAGGCCCTCAAAGGAATTATAACGTGTTTTTTGCTTTACATTAACTAGTAATTTGGAATGGTAAATTGTTGCTACTCCTCCTCCACAACCAGAACTTCTGGGATTTTGACAGTTTAAATAACCAGAGGGAGTTGATTCATTCAAACCAACATAATCCTCTTGCCCTAACCAAGTCTGTGTAAGGGATATTAAATCAGTCTAATGATCAATTAACAGCTCATGGACTAGCAGAGACTTGGGAGTTAGAGACTTAATATTTAACAAACTGCATTTTATTTTTAAATTATGAGGAGGAACAGAGGCCAAATCATTCAATTTAGAGGCTTCATGTTTAATCTGAGTTTTACCAACTTTTTGTTTAATCACTTTGGGATGCTTATACATTATATTTTTATTTACTTTGGAGGGAGCAGACAATGATTCTCTGATGGGGAAGACAGGGGCTAAGTTGAGGGGTGGCAGATGAAGAGGAGATGCAGAGAGGCGTGTAAGACTGCGACTCTGCTTTCTGATCCCAACTCTGAGTTGTCAAGGTTTTGGAAATTTGGATAAAAATGTTGCCAGATTGTTAGATAAATGACATGCACCATCCAAAGTGGGATGGACGCCGTCTCGTCTAATAAGACCAGGTTTTCCCCAAAATGAGCTCCAATTGTCTATGTAGCCCACGTTGTTTGCAGGACACCACACAGACAGCCTGCGGTTGAAGGATGACAAGCGGCTAAATATGTCATCACTGGTCAGATTGGGGAGAAGCCCAGAGAATACTACAGAGGCAGACATTGTTTTGGCAAAGTGACACACCGATTCTACATTAAGTTTTGAGACTTCCGACTGCCGGAGTCGGACGTCGTGTAATGCCGGCGTGGATAACAATTGTGGAGTATTTACAGTTACTTTTAGCCAGCATTTTCAAATTTGACTCGATGTTGCCTGCTCTGGCCCCAGGAATGGATTTGACTATGGCTGCTGGAGTCTCTAGGTTCACGTTTCTGACTACAGAGTTGCCAATGATCAGAGTTTTTTCGTCAATGGGTGTGTCACTGAGCGTGAAAAACGATTAGAAACATGAACAGGTTGGTGGTTTACTGGGGCTTTGCAGCTAGGCTTCCTTCTCACCATCACCCACCCAGTCTCTTCACTGCTGAGGAGGACCGGAGGACCGCTAGCAGGACAACCTAGGCTAGGGAGCTCCGCTGCAGCTAAAGGACGTCCGTCGTTATTAACCGGTGCAGACGGTGTTTCAATACAGTGGAGACGGGATTCCAAATCAGCCTCAAAAAGACTACATTTATTACATTTACCGTTATCACTAAAAGAGGCAGCAGTGTAGCTAAACATCTGACACAGAGAGCACACCAGAGGAGGAGAGGAAGGAGAGCTACTAGCCATAGCTAGTGGCTAACCCGGAGCTAACAAAAATACTGATGAAAGGTGAACAGAAGGTTAAAGAGGGTGATTAGATGACACTGAGTGTGCACACAGGTGCAAGAGGCTTGATAAACAGAAGTGAGAGCTAATGGTAGATGGAAATAAGTGATTAAAATACAATTAAAGGCAAAATCCTCGGGAGAATGAGGAGAGCAAACCACAGACAGCCAGCAACACAGGAAGTGACGATACGTTACCACAGGAAGGTCCCAAACTACAGGAAGCTTCCTCGTTTTTCAAAATTACAGGAAGCTTCCGCATTTTTATGCATCTTTTACATTATTTTTCCCAGCTGTGGAGACTTTGAACAGACCACAACAACGTCGCTTGTGTGCAGATAATGAGCTAGCTAGTTACCCGTAAATACTAACTCCGTGCTCTCCTTGTATTCTGATGAAATAAGCTGGTTGTAATCCTGGTGAAAAGGTGTTTTTTTTACATGTTGCACGTTCGTGCTGTGCATGTACTTAAGTTGTGTATATTTATCTTTTGTTCTTATTAAAGACAAGAATAGAAAGGAGATGTCTTTACCTTCTTAACATGTTTCGACTGTACACTGTAGCCTTTGTCAGAAGACTTCTGACGAAGTCGACCAGACAGTGAGTCTGCTACCACCATAGCCATACAACAGCAATGGGTTACTCCTAATCCTGTGGTGGGGGAAAAACCTTCACTGTGGCCCAATTCAGCATCGACTTCACTGCCGCCGTACCGAGTAACAGTGGCATCTCCACACCATCTAACTTCACCATACAATAGGAATACACATTGGTGTTGGGACTCACTGAGTGGATGGTTGTCGGGGGTGGATGGGGTGATTTCTTCGGTGGGCTCCCCGCTTCAGGTAAACGGCACACCCTGGCATAATGATTCAAGCGTCCACATTTGCTGCATCATTTCCCTCTTGCCAGGCACTCTCTCGCTTTATGACGGTGAGTCGCGGAACCACAACCCCTGCAAATGGGGTTTCCCGGGGCAGACCTTCAGCTAGCAGCATTGGCTTCATAATCTTTGTCCATGCTATCTTTGCTATCATGGTCCACGACATTAGCTGAGGTTGGCGGCTTCGATGACTTCTATGACTGGCGCCAGTTTAGCTCCAAAGCTAGCTTATCGGCGGCCTCCAACTGGAGAGCTAGCTCAATGGCTCTAGCTAACATCAAGCCATTTGGCGCTGTTAATAGCCCAGCACGCAGCCCAGCATTGCAGTTGTGCTTAGCCAATTGGTCTCGCACCATCTTGTCTTCCAGCAGCCCAAAACGGCACGCGCTAGCTAGCTGTCTCAGGTCAGCGACATACTGGTGGATAGGCTCACCAACACGTTGACATCTCTGGTGAAAGCGAATTCTCCGTACAGTCACACTGTCTGGGGTGGTGAAATGGTTAGCTAGCAACGCCACGATGTCCTCATACGAGTCCGATGCACCGAGCGTCCACATGATCCTCTGGCCTGGCCAGGTTGTGAACAAGGAGCGCACGTGCCCTCACCTTATTGAGCTTCCCAAGGTCCAGCACTGTGATGTACATTTGAAAGGCCTCTAACCAGCGGGGCCATGGCAGTGGTGGCTCACCAGGGAACTCAAGGAAGGGTCGGAGTGGTGTAACGCATGCCTCCACACATTACTCCTCAGTTGCCAAATGATTTGTCCATAAACCTGGTGATGAATGAGGCTGACAGAGACGTAGCACTGATCGTGTCTTTATTGAAGGTTTAGGAACACCATACATGGAACGCACCCAGCGGAGTCATCCAGCCCAAGAGGAAGTCCTCATGGCGGCTGCCCCTTAATATAGGGCGGTGTGATGACGCCGCCTTCCTGTTGCTTCATCACACCGCACTTCATAATAAATCCCCACACAACAGTCTGCACTTACACTACCGCAGTGAACTTGCAAATATAAGTATTACTCCTCTACTTTTCTGTAGTTAGGATTGCTGGGTTTCATCGTTTATCGTTTATCTTTATTTGCACTATGGGAGGTCTGGGTCTATCTTTTGTTGCCATTTGCACTACGGGTAGCATTACTACACATAGACTGCTGTTGTTGTTTTTCCAGCCTTATTCCTTTTTTCTTTTTTGTATTGTGCACTCCACTGAAGAGAGAGAGAAACACCATTTCAGTTCTCCTGTATGTCCTGTACGTATGTATTGACAAATGAAATCTTTGAATCTTGAATTTGAAAAAATGTTGACGTGTTCAATACTTATTTTCCCCGCTGTGTATACAGTATATAAATATATAAAACTTTTAATAAAAATGTAAGTAAAACAAAATTTTAAAGGATATTCAGTACACAAAATACATATCACGATATGCATCTTGTATTGCGATATAGAGAAATTATATTGTTGTGTTGTAGTTTGGAGCTCTTTATTTGTGTAGTACAGGTGGCAGCTCCACCTTTCCGGTTCTGCCACCACCCGTGGGTATAAGAGGGCAGCGGGCATGAGGGGTGCTCTCTTGGCCACCTCTCTGCCTGGTGGACGCGCTTGTAACTTGTAGAGTGCCTATTAATAAACATGTGTTCAGTCTTACACCTTGCCTCGTCCTTGGCTCCTATTACAGACATAACATTTGGCAACGAGGATAAAAGTAGGTATGGGCACGTGTGCGACTTCTATTCGGCCATTTTTGGAGCTTCCCCGTGAGCCTCCCACCTCTTGGTCGAGGTGGTTCACAGTGTTCCGGATGTATTTGGTGGTGCTGGACCTCGGGAAGCTGGAGAAATTGAGGGCGCGTGCTTTGTTGGTGCATAACCTAGGAATGGAAGGACAGTGTACGCTGGGTGACTGTGATAGCTTTGAAGAAGTGGTGGAGCTAATTGCGCGACATCTTCGCGCCCTGGAAAACGTCATTGTCCGTAGGATTCAGTTTCGACAGCACCGCCAACGGGTTGGCGAGTCGGTGCAGCGGTTTGTGGCAGACCTGAGACTACTGGCCAGTGACTGCCGGTTCGGGCAGTTGGAGGAGGAGATGATTCGCAACCGGTTGGCGAAACATACTATCTGCTCTGCTGTCAGGTCAAAACTTCTCATGTTCTCAGGCAAACTGATGCTTTCTATCGATTTGGCTCAACAGTTGGGGGTGGCAGATAAGCTATCACGGGAGCTGAGTGGGAGTGCACTACATCACCATATTGAATCACAGTCAACGGCGCAGGCAGTAGACCCGGACAGCGATGATAATGTGGAAGGTGGTGAGGACCTCATTTTTACAGCATTGGCTGTAAAAATGAGGTCTGCCCCAGGAACACCCATGTGCATGGGTTGCGGGTCCACGAAGCACCGCTATAAGGCCAGGGAGTGTCCGGCGAGAGGGAAACGCTGTGGCAAGTGCAGACTTTTCCATCACTTCGCCAGAGCATGCCACAAGTTTGAGCGAGGAAGTCCGAAATGGAAGGAGGACTCTCCCAGCCCCACAGTTGTCCACACTGTGTCCCTGTGTACCTACAGACGCTCCTACTGTGTGGTGGAGCTGGATGAGGTGATGGTGCCATTGTTGACTGACACGGGAGCGGTGGGCTCTGTGTTGAATTGGGTGACTGTGAGGACCTTTTACCCACATTATAAGATTCGAGGTGATTCGGCACCGCTTTGCAGTTATGGTGGAGGTAGACTGGCCACGGTGGGTTCGCTGAGGCTGACAGGTCGGTACAAGTCGGCGGAAGTGTGCAACCTGGAGTTCACTGTGACTGCCCATGGCGAGAATATAATGGGTTGTGATTTGTTTTATGGCTTGGGCTTCACCATTAAGAGCGGTACTGGAGAGGAGTGGTCGGGATGTGAATTGTGGGACCAGCTGGTCCCACGAACGGAAGACGGAGCTGTGTGGGACGAGAACTTGCCTGACACTGATTTATGTGGAGTATAAGCAGCAAAATAATTTGCTTCGCTGTGTGAGGTGAGGTGGCAGTCTACCCATCTTCCCCTAATTTAGTTATTTTTGAATGACTGTGTTAGGCCATTTGTGTTATGTTAGTGCGTGTTTCGGGTTCCAAATTATGGTGGGTTTGAATTGTGTGTGTGTGGTTTTGTTGCTTTTTGTGAGTGGGGGGAACAATGTTGTGTTGGAGTTTGGGGCCCTTATTTGTGTGGTACGGGTGGCGGCTCCACCTTTCTAGTTCTGCCGCCTCCCATGGGTATAAGAGGGCAGCCGACATGAAGGGCGGTCTCTTGGCCACCTCTCTGCCTGGCAGACGTGCTTGTAACTTGTAGAGTGCCTATTAATAAATATGTGTTCAGTCTTACACCTTGCCTCGTCCTTGGCTCCTATTGCGGACATAACATATATCACGATACATTTTTTGAGCTATGGACCACTTGCACAATGTAGATTAACGTACTTCTGCATTCCAGTCCACCCGCATTTCTGGTTCCAGTTCTGTTATATTTTCTCATTCCCTGGTCGTTTTATGTGAAAGAACCATTTAAGTCTACCCCTCAAAGACTGTCTATGTGTGTAGCTGGTTCACCCAGATTCATTTTCAAGGAAGAGATCAATTTACTTGGAAGATGTGTATTTATTTAAGCAAGTTGAATATAGCAATTACAGCGCTGGGTCAAATGTTCTCTCCCTAACAACAACAAGTATTGTCAGGTCGTGAAGTCTGACTGACTCTGCTTTCCCTGACCCAGTCATATTTATGCGTAAGTCCAAGCATGCATTATCAGAAGAGCAGCTGCAGCGGTCCATGGGAGTAGCAGTCCGTTCCTTGCACAGGGTGTAAAAACTGAACGCCGTTCCTCATCCTGGGTCAAAGTGGCTGAGTTTCGGTCACTCCTTAACACAGCCGGTTCTCTGTTTCCTCCCATACATCACAAGATGTTGTTATCCTCTGTGCTGAGACAGAACTTCACTCCTTTTTTGCAGGTAATGAGCCACACAGTTGGCAATATATTTCCATTGTGGTATATTGGTTATATTACCTAAACATAAGCAGAGTACACATATTTTGAGTCACACAGACAACTGTTATATACACTACCGTTCAAAAGTTTGGGGTCACTTAGAAATTTCCTTATTTTTGAAAGAAAAGCACTGTTTTTTTCAATGAAGATAACTTTAAACTAATCAGAAATACACTCTAATATCTAATATACATTGCTAATGTGGTAAATGACTATTCTAGCTGCAAATGTCTGGTTTTTGGTGCAATATCTACATAGGTGTATAGAGGCCCATTTCCAGCAACTATCACTCCAGTGTTCTAATGGTACAATGTGTTTGCTCATTGCATCAGAAGGCTAATGGATGATTAGAAAACCCTTGTGCAATCATGTTAGCACAGCTGAAAATAGTTTAGCTGGTTAGAGAAGCTATAAAACTGACCTTCCTTTGAGCAGGTTGAGTATCTGGAAAAAATTATTATTTCAAACACAAATCATTATTTCTAACCTTGTCAATGTCTTGACTATATTTTCTATTCATTTTACAACTCATGGTGGTAAATAAGTGTGACTTTTCATGGAAAACACAAAATAATTGTCTGGGTGACCCCAAACTTTTGAACGGTAGTGTATATGACTATATTGATCACTTGAACAAGAATAATCCCAGGTTTCTTTTCAGTACTGTAGCCAGGTTGACAAAGAGTCAGGACTCTGTTAATCCTAGCATTCCCTTAGAGCTTACTAGTCAGGACTTTATGAACTTTTTCAATAATAAAATTTCATCCATCAGAGATAAAATCAATCAGATTCTTCCCACAGTTAACTTAAATACTGTAACTACTACAACTCCTTCTTTTGATGTCTGTCTTGATGAGTTTACTCCAATCGACCTTTGTGAGTTAGACAAAATAGTTTCCTCATCCACACCTTCAACTTGTCTTTTAGACCCTATTCCTACCAGGTTATTTAAAGAAGTCTTCCCACTTATTGGTAGCTTTATCCTTCATATAATCAATTCTTCATTAACTTTAGGCCATGTACCGCAGGCTTTTAAAACGGCTGTAATTAAACCCTTACTCAAAAAGCCAACGCTAGATCCAGGAGCTTTAGCTAACTATAGACCAATCTCTAATCTCCCTTTCATTTCAAAAATCTTAGAAAGAGTTGTTGCCACGCAATTATTTGACCACCTGCAGGGAAATGGTTTACTTGAAGAGTTTCAATCTGGGTTTAGAATCCATCATAGTACTGAAACAGCCTTAGCGAAGGTCACTAACGACCTCCTCATTGCATCTGATAATGGACTAGTTTCTGTACTTGTCCTTTTAGACCTTAGTGCAGCTTTTGATACTATCGATCATAATATTCTACTTGATAGATTAGAACACTATGTTGGACTTAATGGAACTTCGTTGCAGTGGTTTAGATCTTATTTATCTGATAGGTTCCAGTTTGTTCATGTAAATAAAGAGTTTTCTTTCAACTCAAAGCTTAGTCATGGAGTTCCACAGGGATCTGTGCTAGGCCCTACTCTTTTTAGTTTATATATGCTTCCGTTAGGCAACATTATTAGAAAGCACTGTATACATTTTCATTGTTATGCAGATGACACACAATTATACCTGTCAATGAAGCCAGATGATAGTAATCAATTAGCCAAGTTAGAAGCCTGTCTTAAGGAAATCAAAGCTTGGATGACTTGTAATTTCCTGCTATTAAATTCAGATAAGACTGAAGTCATTCTTGTTGGTCCAAAAAACCTTAGAAATTCCTTTCCAAATCAAACTTTCAGTTTGGATGCAGTTACTCTTTCTCTTAATAGCTCTGTGAGGAACCTTGGAGTTATTTTTGATCAGGATTTGTCCTTCAATTCACATATTAAATTTGTTTCTAAGACTGCCTTCTATCATTTGCGTAATATTGCCAAGATTAGGAGCATCTTGTCTCAGAGTGATGCTGAGAAGCTGATCCACGAGCTGATCCTCGAGCTACGTTTTTGTAGCTCGAGATTAGATTATTGTAATTCTTTATTATCAGGCTGTCCTAAAACATCTTTAAAAAGTCTTCAGCTGATCCAAAATGCTGCAGCAAGAGTTTTAACAGGTACTAGAAAGAGAGATCATATCTCTCCGGTTCTGGCCTCCCTTCATTGGCTTCCCATAGAGTTTAGAATTAAGTTTAAAATCCTTCTTCTTACTTACAAAGCTCTAAACAATCAGGCTCCTTTTTATTTAAAAGATCTGATACTATCGTATTATCCTAACAGAGCACTACGCTCCCAAAATGCAGGATTACTTGTAATACCTAGAATCTCCAAAAGTACAATGGGAGGCAGAGCCTTCAGTTATCAAGCTCCTCTCCTGTGGAATCAGCTGCCAATCTGGATTCGGGAGTCAGACTCGATCTCTGTTTTTAAGAATAGGGCTAAAACCTACCTTTTTGATATAGCCTACAATTAGGGAGGGATCATGTGTTTCTGAACCCTCCCTTAGTTATGCTGCTAATAGGTTTAGTCAGCCGGGGGACCTCCAGTAATGCACTGGGCCTCACTCCTTTCCTCACTCTCTATGAAATATTTTTTTTTGCTGGTCATTAACATTTGTTTGTTCTCTCCCATAGATTGAGTCCCCATCGTGCTGTTTGCTCTCTACATGTCTGTTCTTTTCTTCTTCTCTATCCCCTCACCCCCCAGCCAGTCACAGCAGATGACTGCCCCTCCCTGAGCCTGGTTCTGCTGGAGGTTTCTTCCTGTTAAAAGGGAGTTTTTCCTCTCCACCGTCGCCAAGTGCTTGCTCACAGGGGATCGCCTGATTGCTGGGGTTTTTCTGCAACTGTGGGGGTTCCCCCCTACAGTTGATAGTGCTATGAGATGACTGTTGTTGTGAAATGGCGCTATATAAATAAAGTTGAATTGAATTGAATTGAATTGAACTTTTTCCCATCAGTTTCCCAATTTGGGCTCATCTATAATGAGACCAATACTTCAAACCCTTTAGGCACTCAAAGCCACGTCACAGTCCTCCTCATCATCATCATCCTTATCTGATTCCATTCTCAATTGATCCATCAGTTCTTAATAATGGCATTTGGTATGGAGGGGGTTGTTTACTTTCCAAAGCAGTGGTGATGACCCTAATGCAGAGAGACCTGATAGAAGATACACAACAGCATCCACAAAAAGCAAAGATAGTGATGACACACACAATGGATATGATTATAGAGACAATCACATTTTTCCATTTTCCAAGCATTCTCTCCAGCCATCCATCCAGGGGGTTATTTATGCCAGAGACCATTCACCATACAATCACACAGTTATGCAATTACACAGTTCACTAATTACTGATTATGTGATGATTATGATACTTATTAGCAAGCAAATGATAAAACCTTTAAGCAATAAATAACTGCAAAGCACTCTTATTGTATAAAAAGTCACTGGTTACTTAGACTTAGATTTAGACTTAGACTTAACTTTATTAATCCCTTTGGGATGACTCCCTCTGGGAAACTGAAAATTTCCAGCAGCACATAAAAGGAGTATACAGATCAGAAAAGCAAAAAAGAAAAAATAAACACTTAACATAATATACACAATATAAATACAAAGCTAAATATGGCTTGTACAAGTATGGTTAAGTTAAGGTTATTGCACTATGAATGCTCTACTGTCCTCTGTACTCTATGTCCCCCCCCCCCCAAGTGAGGAGTTATAGAGTGTGATGGCATGGTGGCCAAAAGAGTTCTTAAGCCTGTTGGTCCGACACTTGGGAAGGAGCAGTCTTTCACTGAACAGGCTCCTCTGGTCACTGATGATGGTGTGCAGAGGGTGGCTGATATTGTCCATTATATCCAACAGTTTATCCAGAGTCCTCATCTCTGCCACTGTCACCAGGGTGTCCAGCTTCGTGCCGACCACAGAGCCGGCCCGTCTGATGAGTTTATCCAGTCTGGACGCATCCTTCTTGGATATACTGCCCCCCCCCCCCCCCCAGCACACCACGGAGTAAAAGAGGATGCTGGTTACTGTCCTTTAAGTCCTTTCTGATGTTATCCAATGTTCTTCCTGGTTCCTCAACGGGTGTGCACATGCTCCAGTAATACCATGTGTCCCCTTTACCTTTTAACCTCACTGCGTGTGAAGTTCTTTCCACCACTTGAAATGGTTCTGTCCACCTTGGTTCTGACCACTTCCTCTTGATGCACTTCAGGAGGACCCACGCTGTCGTATTAGGTTCTGTGGGAGTTAAATCACCTCCTGGTCTCTTCTTCTCCTGTGCCTGTTGTGAGAAAGCTGACACAAGAGCTCTTAGTTGGTCATAAAATGGTTTGTAGCCCATCTTGGGCCATTCTTCCTCACACAGCTGCAATCCTGCTCCTGGTCCCAGAAACTGACGACCTGTTAAAAGTTCATAGGGAGTGAAACCTGTTATGCTGTTAACAGAACTTCTAACCGTCAAAAGGGCAATAGGTAAAGCATCTAACCAGTTCATTCCTGTCTGGCTACAGATCTTAGCAAGCTTCACTTTAATATTTTAATTCATTCTCTCAACCTTGCCCTGAGATTGAGGATGATAAACTGTTCCAAATGAATGCTTAAGACCTAACATTTTTTCCACTTTTTGTAGGTCTTGATTTTTTAAAAATGTGTCCCATTATCTAATCTAATTCTCTTGGGAAACCCATGAGTAGGGATGTACTAATTTATCAAAAAATTTTGATCACTGTCTTACTGTCTTCTTTCTTTGCAGGATAAACTTCTGGCCATCCTGTAAATGTATCCACTGCCACTAGAAGATATCTGTAACGGTGCAACTTTTTACAAAATTTTGAATCATATCTGGAAGGAATGGATGCCACCAGTGACTCAAATGCCTGTTCATTTGTTTAACTCCTACATGGGCTAACCCATGTGCTTCATGTAGCACATTCTCTCTGACCCTCTTTTCACATTCATGTGGTTGTCCGTCCAACATCTGATCTGCCATGTTTATTCCTTCATGTGTGAATGTAATGTGTGGTGGTGATAGGATTTTTTCCATCCTTGTCTGTCTGAGTGAGGTCATAGTGAATGCTGCTGAATTCACATATGCCATCACACTGTGTGTGGTCAAAACAGTCAATGGGTATCCCATGACTACATGAGCTGTTTTCTGCAAAATTTTTGCCACTCCTGCAGCATGACATGTGCATGCTGGTTGCCTTTTTTCCATTGGGTCTAATATTATGCTGACGTAGAGGAGTATCTTTCTCTCTCCCCCTTTTTTCTGATACAGAACACCATTTAATGTGTGTTCTGCTTCAGAAACATCCAAATAGAAATGCCTATTGTAGTCAGGTACTGCCAAATCCGCTGCATGTAAGAGTTCATTCTTTAAAGCAATAAATAATTCCTCAGCTTCCTGTGTCCACATTAACTGTGCAGCAAGATTTCTCATGCCTTGTTCATTAACCAGTGCATGTAATGGTGTTGTACGCTCACTGTATTGTGGGATGTAATGTCTACTAAAACCTGTTAGATCCAAAAATGATAACATGTCTTTTACAGTGCGTGGTTTGGGGTGGTGGAGGATGGAATCTGTGTGATGACAGGCCAGACCCTGTGGGTGTGATAACACCTCCCAGGAAAGACACATAGCGCCTAGCACACTGTAGTTTTTGCCTAGACACTTTGAACCCACATTCAAACAGTCTCAACAACACACTCTTTGTAGCTTCCAAACAACTGTCAGGATCTGGTGCTGCTATCAAAATGTCATCAACATACTGTACCAGAACTACGCCTGGTGGAAGAGGGCAGCCCTGTAACTGTTCCTTAAGAACCTGGTTGAAAATGCCCGGTGACAAAATGAAGCCCTGTGGAACTCTGGTGTAGCGCAGCTGTGTGCCCCTGTAGGTGAATAAGAACAAATCTCTGCACTCTTCTGCTAAGGGAAGACAGAAAATTGCATTAGCCAAATCAATACATGTAAACCATGAACGTTGTGGTGTGAGAGCAGATACCAACATCTATGGGTCCTTGTGACCATAAATTTGCTGGCAGTGAATCTAACATGTCTGCCGCTGATTCATGATCACTGCGCTCCCTGCCATGATCTCTCTCAATCTGTCTGTGTTCCAGCAGGAGCTCATCAGTTGTATTAATTTGGATGCGATCGGCCTGATATTTTGCAGAGTATTCTACTTTTGGTATTTGTGTCATCTGCCAATCAGTGGCTGCAGCTAATGCTTTAACCATAGGTCCTAACTCTTTTGCCTGGTGATTAGTATGTATGAGCAAAGTGATGTGTGGAGCTGATTCCTCCGACATTTCATACCACTGTAACTGCTCTGGAGTCAATACAGCATCCCCGGCCACACCCTCCTGTCCTACATACAAAAACTTTGACTGTATGGTCCACTGGTGACCATCTAAGTGGGAAATCTATCATAATAGACATCATCTGAATTTCTGTCATAATACAGAGTGACATGTAGGGGTCAACAGGAGGTGTGTGGGATGCAAGAAGAGAAATCCAAGGCTTCCAGGCCACAAATACTGGCAGCAAGCCTGTCTTTTCGGGTGAGTCAGGTGATAGAAGGCCCCAATAAATGTCTGCCCAGGTGTTTGGTGCTTGTGGTGTCACATCAGGTTTTCAACAACATTGTCCATGCAATGACAGTCCTTGCAGTGAGCAGTTCATTGCAGCACCATTGGGGAATGATAGGATGACTCCATCAGCCGAGCACAGCACCGATGCCCCCAATTTAATCAGCAGGTCTCTCCCCAACAAGTTGGTGAGAGAATTTTTTGAACAGGCATAACATTGTTTCACAGTTTGACCAGCAATACCAGTGTTCAAAGGCTTTGTCACAGGCAGTCTTTCAGGAACCCCAGATAAACCAGTAACCTCCACAGCTTTAGCCGACAACAGTGTAGGTTCAATATCACAGTTCAAAGTTGAATAGGTTGCCCCCGTATCAACCAAAAAAGGCAGGTCACAATCCATAACCTTCATAGTATCCATGAGATCTGCCATCCCCACGCCACTTTTTCTCTGTGGGCCCCATCATTGTTCCTCCTCATATTGTGGGTGGTACACTTCCCCCACACTTGAGGTGTATGCTGGATATTGTCCCGCAGATAAAGCTGCTGGTGCATATGAGATGAGATGAGATGAGACTCAACTTTATTGTCATTACACATGTATGAATACAAGGTAACGAAACGTGACTTGGCATTTGGGCACGCTCTGCAGAGTGCATCCAAGGCCGGGGCAGCCGCTAGGCGCCAGTCATATGGTGCCTGATGACCTCCCCTTGCTTGTGGCATTTGTGGTGGTGGAGCAAAAGGTGGTGCACCCATGGCAAGCGTAGGTATTTGTGACTTTTCCACCAGGAATTCTCTTGCCCCGCCTTCCTCCACACGGAATCCCTCTATAATAATTTGATCCACCTGATCCACCCTGATAATAAGGTGTCATACTAGGCCACACAATGGGTGGTGAATATACTGGAGGTGATGCAAGTGGTGGACCTGGAGGTGGTAATATTGGAGGAGGGGGTGGCTGAGCCTGCTGTACCAATTGTTTTCCGGTCTTTACCTGTTTCTTTGTGTCAGTGACCTTTCTCTTAGCTTTTTCCAATTGTAATTTCAACAGCTGAACTTGTTGACTTTCTATCTCTGTTTTAGTTTTATCAGCTATCTCTTGTGCTCTACGCATGTGGTGTGTGAAGTGACGTTCCCACACGTCACCCTGACACCCTGGGATGTCTGGATTGCTTTCCATCGCCTCTCTCACTGCCTGTGGAACACCCTTTGACACAGCTCGTCTGAATAGAGTGGTGTGAAGCTCAGGAGCATTTGGATGTGTGCCTGCCGTGCCCATCCATTCTGATTTACATTTGTTCACAAATACCAAAAGATTTTCTCCCTTTTTTAATGTGAATGTCAATGCATGTAAAACTCCTGGTAAAATTGGGAATTTCTCTCTCATAGCTTTCCCAATATTGCTGGCGCAAGGTGTATAGGGGATATCATCAGCTGCCCCTAACACTCCTGCTGCCTGTTCAATCTGGGCTAAATCCCATCCTGATATCTGCTGGCCCAATAAAGCCCTGAAGTCTCCCAAAACCACTGTGTGGCCTTGGGTAAACTGCTGGAGTTTACTCATCCATTATCCTTCCCCCTCACAGGGTGGCGGCATTTTTTCTACTATACTGTTCACATCAGTAAAAGAAAACGGTTGATACACATGACATCTAGTTTTCTGTATCAGGGGGCACATTAACCCTGTCTGCTCAGACACCATCCGTCTACCCTTATCCGACACTGCTTCCCCAGTATATGGGTCAAAGTTTCCACCCCCATATCTCTGCGGTGGTCAACACTCCTCTCGTTTTCTCAGGTCATAATTTTCTCTGCCTATTCCTGGCTTGGGTGTCAACTTCATCTGTCTTCTCCTTTTTCCAAATAATGTAATTTCCCCTACTACATCATACGGTCTTCCTGCTTCCACTCCACCACAATCCTGACCCTCTGTCTCCCCTATTTCTTCCTCATCTTCCTCCTGTATTCTGTAACCACAGACCCAACATTCTCCAGGTCACCTAGTCTGAAAATCATCAACATCTTACGGAGAAAATTTCATTGATGCACTCCCCTTTGACCTAATTTCCTCTTCTTCATTCTCACTGTGCTCTGGCTCTCTCCAATCTTCCTCCTTCCTTTATTATCCATTCTGCATTTCTTCCAATTGTTCCAACAATTCTTGATTTTCCTGTATGCTACCTTCCAATTTTCTTTCCATCTCCATCTGTTTCTGCCTTTGCTCTCTCCACCTCTTCATCAATTCTGAGTTCTTTCACCTCCACTAACCCACTTTTCACCTCTACCAATGGCATTTGATTCACACAGTATGGTGGTAGCCGTTTCCCCTTTAAATCTTTCAAATTGGGATAGAGGGATGGCACCATAGGGGCTGTCAGTCCCGATCCCTCTTCATTTTTTCTTGTTTGTTGCTCTTGAATCAATTTCTCCTTTTTGTCCTGTTTTTAAAATACCTTCTTCTGTTAATTTCTGATACAATTTCTCACACTCCTTCTTAACATCTTTTCTGTCTTTTGGTTTCGTCCCACTAATCATTTGAGTCACTGTCCAATCCCACTGTCTTTTCATATTTTCTTTAGGTAAATCAGCCTCCTGTTCACTGTCCTTTCTCTGAAGCAAGCCAACAGCCGCCTGCTCGGCTAGCTCCTCCAGCCCCTCCTTTCGCATTCCACAGACTCCGTCCTCTCCTGTTCACCCTTTTGTTTTTTTTAACAGAACAAGCCTGCCGCTCACCCTCCCTTTCTGTCCCTCGGAAACACCAAGGAATTAGTGTGCCCTTCTGTTTTTTTTTTTTTGGTTTTTTTTTAAACAGAGTGTTAACTCCATAGTCACAGCCTTGCAAATATAAAAAGCAATAGCAATCGCAGCAATGATTATAGTATTTTGGGGGGCACCAATTCCCAGGGCCTTTCACCCCGTTTATGATTAACGTCTTAATCAAAGGCCTTCAACCTGTGCCAGCGTTCGAAGGGCGCTACTCCTTTGGGCCTCTAACCCAGTTTTTTCTCCTCCCGTCGGAATTGAAGAAATCCAACCCAGCGCGGGCTTTCGGAGACACTACTCCCCAGGGTGCCACCTATACGACCCAGTATTTTTAGCCTTCGTCAAGGCTAAGGGCCTCCAACCCAGTACCCGTCCTCACAAGTCACGGACCAATTAGGTCAGTCCGTGAACCTGTAGTTGGGCCGAATGACCTGTATATATATGCCGCAATATCATCCGGGCTGGGGGGCCTTTCACCTCCCCGGTCTTTGGCCATTCCTGTCCCAAGCTATCACAGCCTAATCAATCTCAATTGTGACTGGTCAGTCAGGTCGAGTCTAGCATATCCGAGCTGGGGGCCTTTCACCACTCACGGTCTTACGGTCTTTTAAGCAAGCATGCAAGCATTCAGCAAAAACATTTACTATATTCAACTGCTTTAATCTAGGACACACACACAAACCACTTGAGAACACAGACTTTGGTTATAGCCAATAGCAGAACTTTGATATAACAGGCGTTTGCTTACCTCTTTTTCAGGGCGGCCGCTCATGTTGTCAGTCGGTGTTGTGGGTCCGGTGTTTGCTCTAATCCAATCCAATCCAATGGACCTCTCCCCCTTTTCACCGGACGAAGCCCCCAAATTGAAAGAACCATCTAAGTCTACCCCTCAAAGATTGTCTATGTGTGTAGATGGTTCACCCAGATTCATTTTCAAGGAAGAGATCAATTTACTTGGAAGATGTGTATTTATTTAAGCAAGTTGAATATAGCAATTACAGCGCTGAGTCAAATGCTCTCTCCCTAACAACAACAAGTATTGTCAGGTCGTAAAGTCTGACTGACTCTGCTTTCCCTGACCCAGTCATATTTATGCATAAGTCCAAGCATGCATTATCAGAAGAGCAGCTGCAGCGGTCTGTGGGAGTAGCAGTCCGTTCCTTGCACAGGGTGTAAAAACTGAACGCCGTTCCTCATCCTGGGTCAAAGTGGCTGAGTTTCAGAATCAGAATCAGAATCAGAATCAGGTTTATTGCCATTGTTCATGTAGTACACAAACTAGGAATTTGTCTCGGTACAATGCTGCAACATTAAACATGATAAGATAAAAGAAATAAACTATACATGTAATAAAGTGTAGGATAAGATTAAGTGATACTGGTCAACAGTTAAAATATATTAGCCAGCAGCAGATACTGTGGAGAACTATATAGTGCAGTCGGTAATGCAGGAAGAAAACAGTGATGATTGACATGAGTCTGGTTGAGCTGCTGTACATGGTGCACGAGAGTCAATAAGTCACTTAGTGTTCAGCAGTCTGATGGCAGAGGGGAAGAAGCTGTTCATGTGACGGGAGGTTTTAGTCTGGATGGACCGAAGTCTTCTACCAGAGGGGAGGGGGGCAAACAGTACGTGACCAGGGTGTGAGGGATCGGCTATGATCCGGCCAGCACGCCTCCGGGTCCTGGAGATGTACAGATCCAGGAGAGATGGGAGCTTGCAGCCGATCACCTTCTCAGCAGTGAGCACGACGCGCTGCAGCCTTAGTCTGTCCCTGGCAGTGGCTCCTGCGTACCACACGGTTATGGAGGTGGTGAGGATGGACTCGATGATGGCTGTGTAGAACTGCACTAACATCTTGGTGGGTAGCTTGAGCTTCCTCAGCTGCCGCAGGAAGAACATCCTCTGCTGGGCTTTTTTGATGAGTGAGCTGATGGTCAGCTCCCATTTGAGGTCCCTGGTGATGGTAGTGCCTAGGAAGCGGAAGGAATCAGCAGTGGTGATGGGAGAGCCTGAGAGGGTGAGGGGGGGCAGAGGGGTAGTGACTTTCCTGAAGTCTACAATCATCTCCACTGTCGGTCACTCCTTAACACAGCTGGCTGTCTGTTTCCTCCCATACGTCACAAGATGTTGTTATCCTCTGTGCTGAGACAAAGCTTCACTCCTTTTTTGCAGGTAATGAGCCACACAGTTGGCAATATATTTCCATTGTGGTATATTGGTTATATTACCTAAACATAAGCAGAGTACACATATTTTGAGTCACACAGACAACTATATTGATCACTTTTTCCCATCACACGTCAATAAATCAGTTTTATCACTTTCTCTTATCATTGTACATACTGGAAATAGTGTGCGGGCAGATTGTTTTTTTTCTTTATAAAGTTTGTCTTTCACATTTTGATCCTTTCTGTAACCATACTGAGCCATTTAGTAGTTCCCCCGTTAGCTTAGCGGCTAGCAACTACCGTGTTTGTCCATGTTTGTGCCATTCCAAATACCACTGTATGGGCTGTAATAGAACTGTGAAACTCTTTGAAATATATACACTACCGTTCAAAAGTTTGGGGTCACCCAGACAATTATTTTGTGTTTTCCATGAAAAGTCACACTTATTTACCACCATGAGTTGTAAAATGAATAGAAAATATAGTCAAGACATTGACAAGGTTAGAAATAATGATTTGTATTTGAAATAATATTTTTTTTCCAGATACTCAACCTGCTCAAAGGAAGGTCAGTTTTATAGCTTCTCTAACCAGCTAAACTGCTTTCAGCTGTGCTAACATGATTGCACAAGGGTTTTCTAATCATCCATTAGCCTTCTGACGCAATGAGCAAACATATTGTACCATTAACACTGGAGTGATAGTTGCTGGAAATGGGCCTCTATACACCTATGTAGATATTGCACCAAAAACCAGACATTTGCAGCTAGAATAGTCATTTACCACATTAGCAATGTATATTAGATATTAGAGTGTATTTCTGATTAGTTTAAAGTTATCTTCACTGAAAAAAACAGTGCTTTTCTTTCAAAAATAAGGAAATTTCTAAGTGACCCCAAACTTTTGAACAGTAGTGTATGTCTGAATCCCAGCTGTTACCTGACTTCTTTTAATATTACTTTGTGTATGCAGAATCCCTTGGTTATCAGTGTTGCCAAGTCTGCTTATTATAAGTGACTTAGGGCTTGTTTTTTCTCCAAAGTCGCTTGCAAATCTCGTCAGTCATGGGTTGTGGGTTTTTGGGCTTTTTTTTAACGTGTAGCTGCTTATTTCGGCTTGCTTTGATGTCTCTGTGACAGCTCTCCCAGTTCCCAGCCTAAAACACACTCCCTCTACTTCCACATATGGGACCTTAAATCAAAAAAAAAAAAATTCTCCATTGAAATGAATGGCAAGAGCAAAATTATCCTTTGATCCCAATCAAATTTTGTCACCAGTTACACATATGACGTCAATTTAAAAGATAATTTTCTTTGTAATTAAAGTTGTCGGCTATCGTATAATAACAGAGTAATTTAGTTTTGTTTAAACGACTAGCGGACAACAACTCCCATCATCCCACATCACTAAACTGTAATCGTGTTTGTGGTGTTTTGGACGTGATAGCTCACGCTAGGTGATATCACCTTCTGTATATAGTTAGTTGTGTGTTGAATAAAGAAGAGTTCAGCTCATGTCTTTTGTCAGCGCCTCATTTCCAGACATAACAAATCGCAACGAGGATAAACCCTAATAATGTCAACATGAAAGCATGCTTGGCACCCCCACAACCGTTCCTCACTCTACCAGGTGAGCCACCGGTCCCCTGGGCCCACTGGCACGAGACATTTCAGAATTTTATCTGCTGGTCTAGACCAAAAGGAGTTACTAGAATACAGTCTCAGTGCCAAGAGGCTGCATGTGCTTCGATCCTTGGACTCTGCAGACACGTACCAGGACTGTGTGGCAGTGATGGACAGGCTTTTCGCTGACAGACCCAGTTTAACGGCATGTCAAGCAGTGCCACAGCCACAGGGCGAGGCTGTGGCACAGGTGTAGTGTGGCCGACTACTGATCGGAGGGTCAGGGGTTCAATTCCCACTCTGTCTGCAGTTTGCATGTCAAAGTGTCCTTGAGCAAGACACTGAACCCCCAGGCTTCAGTGGATGGCACCCAGTGGATCCTGCAATGGCAGGAGCTGTAAAGCACTTTGGTCATCTAGAGATGAGAAAAAGCGCTATATACAGTAAGTGAATGCCATTTACCATTTCCAGCTGACGCCATCAGAGTGCAGACAAGATGATCCAGCAGTTTGCTACAAACCTCCAGGCCCTAGCAAGCAGTTGTGCTTTTGGTCACTTAGAAGATGAACTAATACACGACAAGCTGGCAGAGAATACTAACAAGTGGCTGCAGAGTAAGTTATTTTTGGCAGAAGACAGACTAAAACTAGATGAGGTTGTAAGAATGGTGTCCCAAATGGAAACGGCCAACCAGCTAATATCGCAGTTAGTGCCGCCTAGCCAACAAGCCCCTCGTTCGGCCTCACGAACACAGGCCATTACTGCTGCTGCACAGCACGCCAGCTCTGCTTCTCCCCACTACAACCAGAAGAAGAAGGGTAGAAAGCGGGCCAATGTGGGTGAGTGCCCGCACTGCGACAGCTGTGGTTCATCCAGATATCAGACTCAGCCAACCATCTGCCCAGCTAGGGAGATGAAATGCTACCGTTGCAGGAAGCTAAACCCTTTTGCCAGGGTCTGTAGCTCAACCTTCACAGACTCAATAGCCCGCTTACCAAGCTTAGCCACTGTTCACTCAGTTGGTGCCAAAAACTGACCATTCAGATGGTGCACAGTGGAGCTGGATGGCGTCCGTGTGAAACTGCTGCTGGATACGGTGGCCTCAAGGTCCTTTCTGAGTGTGTCTACAGTCAGGAAGCTGTTCCCTCGGAAAAACATTGCAGCTAATGTGGAGGACTTATTCGGTTATGGCCATGCCAGAATCGGTATGGTAGGGGCGGTCAGTTTTTCTGTGCGATACAGCTCTAAGGCCATTCCATCGTTCACCTTGGAAGGTGAATGATGGAATCGTTCGGCAAATCGGCACCAGGAGGCCGATTTGCTGGGCATTGACCTGATTAGTGAGCTGGGTTTCTCCATCACCGGCCCAATGGGCACCACCGTACTGGCAATTGCCTCATCCTGGCAACACTGTTGGCCAGCGCTTTTCACGGGGCTGGGCTGCTTCACCTCTTTCAACCAGTGACCGCTCAATGACCCGCTGGTGTCCCCGAAAATTCAGCCTCTCCACCAGCTACCCCTTGCACTCCGGGACAACGCCATAGCAGAGCTGCTGAAGCTGTTGGATGCTGGCATAATCAAGCAGGAGAACGCATCTCCCTGGATCTCAAACTTGGTGGTGGCAAAGAAGAAGACGGGCAGCCTACGACTGTGTATCTACCTCAGAAAGGTGAACAAGGTGGTGATCCCCGAAAAATATCCCTTGCCCACAATGGAGAAGCTGACAGCGGCATTCCATGGTTCAAAGGCTTTTTCCAAGCTGGACTTCTGCCAAGGCTACCTACAGGTTCACCTTCAGCCAGACAGCCGCAACTTAACAGCCTTCATCACCCACATGGGAGTATTCACTTACACCTACATGCCTTTTGGCCTTAGTTTTGCCCCAGGCTGCTTTCAAAAGATCATGGCTACCATCTTTGCTGGTCTCCCAGGGGTGGTGGTGTACTTGGATGACATTGTGGTGCATGGCGCAATATTGGTCTCCCATGATGCCCACCTTGATAAGGTTATGGAAGTGTTATTGAGACACGGCCTCACATTTAACGGGGAGAAATGCATCTTTGGAGCAATGACCATCAAGTTTGTTGGTTTCCGCCTGTCTGCCAAGAGCTCCCTACACTCAAACGTCGAGGTGGTACTGCAGCTACCCGAACCATCATGCCCCACACATAGTCGTCGGCCTCCGTCAGTCTATGATGACCATGGAAGAGAATCCTAAATGTCTACTCTGCTGGAACAGCACCGCCTGTGGCTGAACAGGCCAATGCGCGAATGGCAGTCCCTGTCACACAGGTCGCACTTGTGGGTGGTCTCCGTGCTGCTGGGTCTGTGGCGGTTCTTCCTGCAGGTCCTTTTTTCATCTGCTGCAGCAATCAGTCTCTCTTCACCCGCCTTGAGCTGTCTGGTCAGGGTGCCTCTCCATTTGGAGCGGTCCGTTGCAAGGTCTTCCCAGCGCTCTGTGTTGATCTCCAGGGCCTTCATGTCTCTCTTGCAGACGTCTCTAAAGCGCAGCTGTGGGCGGCCAACGTCTCTCCTGCCAGTTGCCAGTTCTCCGTAGAGGACGTCTTTGGGGATTCTGTCATCCTCCATACAGTGAACGTGGCCTAGCCAGCGGAGCCTGCGCTGCCTGAGTAGAGTGAACATGGAGGGAAGGCCGGCGCGGGACAGAACTTCTGTGTTGGGCACTTTGTCCTGCCAGGATATGTCCAGGATGTGGCGAATGCAGCGCAAGTGGGAGGAGTTCAGTCTCTTTTCCTGCCGGGCGTATGTTGTCCACGTCTCACTCCCATAGAGCAGTGTGCTGATGACGCAGGCATTGTACACTGCCATCTTCGTCTTGACAGAGAGTTTGGGATTCTCCCACACTCGTGTGGTGAGGCGAGCGAGTGTGAAGGCTGATTTTCCAATCCTCTTGTTGATCTCTGTATCAAGGGAGAGGTTGTTGCTGATCGTGGACCCCAGGTACGTGAACTGATTCATGACCTCCAGCTTGTAGTTGTCGATGGTGATGGTTGGTGGTGCTTCCGTGCCTTGCGCCAAGACGTTAGTCTTCTTCAGGCTGATGGTAAGCCCGAAGTCCTTGCATGCCTGGGAGAAGCGGTCCATCAGGGTCTGAAGCTCCTGCTGTGTGTGGGTTGTGACTGCAGCGTCGTCTGCGAACAGCATGTCTCTGATTAGAGCCTTGCGTACTTTGGTTCTGGCTTTCAGGCAGGCGAGGTTGAAAAGCCTGCCGTCAGATCTGGTGTGCAGGTAGATTCCTTCTGTTGCTGTGCTGAAGGCATGCCTCAGGAGCATAGCAAAGAAAATCCCAAAGAGGGTTGGCGCAAGTACACAGCCCTGTTTCACTCCGCTGCGTATGTTGAATGGCTCTGAGACGTTGCCATCGTGCTGCACTATCCCCTGCATGTTGGTGTGAAATGATTCGATGAGGCTTTGCAACTTTGGTGGGCATCCTATCTTTGGCAGGATCTTGAAAAGGCCCTCTCTGCTGACCAGATCGAACGCTTTGGTGAGATCGATGAAGGCGACGTACAGGGGCATGTTCTGTTCTCTGCATTTCTCCTGGAGTTGGCGGATGGAGAATATCATGTCTACCGTCGATCGCTCAGCGCGGAAGCCACACTGAGACTCGGGGTAGACACGTTCGGCAAGCTTCTGTAGACGAACGAGAACAACTCGTGCGTAGACTTTGCCAACAACGCTGAGGAAGGAGATGCCCCTGTAGTTGTTGCAGTCACTTCTCTCCCCTTTGTTTTTGTAGAGGGTGATGATCTTGGCGTCCCTCATGTCCTGTGGTACGGCACCTTCCTTCCAACACTGGCAGAGGACGTCACGCAATGGCAGCAGTAGGGTGGTCTTGCAGTGCTTGATCAGGTCAGGGGGTATGCTGTCGTTGCCGGGTGCCTTGCCAGCGGCCAAGCTATCAATGGCCTTGCTGAGTTCATCGATGGTTGGCTCGGCGTCAAGTTCATCCATGGATGGCAGGCAGTCGATGGCATCAAGGGCTGATGGTGTCACAGTGTTCTGTCTGGAGTAGAGGTCGGAGTAGTGTTCCACCCATCTCTCCATCTGCTTGTTCTTTTCTGTGATCATCTCCCCAGTGGAGGATTTGAGGGGGGCTGTCTTGCTCTGAGCCGGACCAAGTGCTTTCTTGATGCCATCGTACATACCACGGATGTTCCCTGTTATGGCAGCGGTTTGAATGTCTTGGTTGAGCTGAGTCCAGTACTCGTTGGCACAGCGCCGAGCAGTCTGCTGAACTTTACTTCTCGCAGCCCTGAGAATCTGGAGATTCTTCTCGTTTGGGTACTTCTTGTACTCAGCAAGTGCTGAGCGCTTGGCTTCAATAACGGGGGTCATCTCAGTCAACTTGGCATCAAACCAGTCCTGTGACTTCGAGGTCTTCCTCCCAAAGGTAGCCAAGGCTGTGCGGTGGATGGTGTTTCGTAGCTCTTCCCACTTCTGATTTGCAGATTCTCCTTCTTGTGGTACACCAAGTTCCTTCTCAAAGGTGGAGGCAAACTGCTCAACAAGTTCTGGTTGAGCCATCTTGCTGGTGTCAATCCGTGCCTTTCCAGGCTGTCTAGCACGATGGAATTTCTTCAGCTGCAGCTTGACCTTGCAACACACCAATGAATGGTCTGTGTCGCAATCTGCACTCTGGAACGAACGGGTGATTAGTACGTTCTTCAGTGAGGTGCGTCTGGTCAGGATCAAGTCCAGCTGGTGCCAGTGCTTTGAGCGCGGATGTCGCCAGGAAACCTTGTGTGGGGGCTTGGTCTTGAAGAACGAGTTTGTGATGCACAGATCGTGATATGTGCAGAACTCGAGCAGCCGCTGTCCGTTGTCGTTCATTCTGCCCACGCCAAAAGGTCCAAGACAGGAGGGCCAGGAGTCGTGGTCAGCACCCACTCTGGCATTGAAGTCTCCAAGGAGAATGAGTTGTTCAGAGTTGGGGATGATCCTGACAGTTGTTGCGAGATTCTCGTAGAACTCGTCTTTTGCCTCTGGTGTGGCTGTCAGTGTTGGGGCATACACACTGATGAGGGTGACTGGGCCTTGAGTGGTGCTCAGGCGGAGGGTGAGGAGTCGTGCAGAGCCAGTGCTGCCCAGTTCCACCATCTTCAGCAAGGTGTTCTTCACTGCAAAGCCCACTCCGTGTTCCCTGTGTTCGTCACTGCCCTTTCCCTGCCTTTAGAACGTGTAGTCCTTCTCTCTCAGTGTGCCTGTGTCAGCCAACCGTGTTTCCTGGAGAGTGACGATATCCACTCCCAGTCTCTTCAGCTCATTATTGATGATGGCAGTCTTCCTGGTGTCGTTGATGTCCTTGAGGTTAGCAGCGAGTCCTGTCATCATAGTGCGGACGTTCCAAGTTCCCAGTTTTAGAGTTGGTCTCTTTTGTTTTATTGTCTTGCCTGGTGCGAAGGTTCTCAGCCTGCTGTTCGGACTTCTCCTCATCCCCATGCACCCAGTGAGGAAAGCAAGCTGTGGCGGGACACCTTATTGGCTGGGGGCTGCCCAGCTTGAGGCGGGCGGTAGCTGTCCAGTGAGATCCGATGATCCCTCCCACCGTCGGGAACAACCCCTGGCGCTGCGCTCTACAGCAATTGAGCGGTGGCTTATAACCGGTAACTGTCATTCCCCATGTTTTGTCTACGCCAAAGGCGAAGCTGGAGTGTCCTCTCTAGTGATCCGGTGTTCTACCTTCCAGCGTTGGGCGTTGGTAGGATTCAAGCCTGGGCAGGAAGATATGGAGGGCAAGATGTTGCCCATGCAGCATGTCCCCCCTCTCCACGTCACTGATGAATCCAAAGGAACAGCAGGGCTGCTACAGTTTGGCACCAGCGCCGTTGCAGGAGCTGCCAGAACGATGTTGAGCACAACAGAGAACTGCCTTAGGGACTCCGACTCCGGATTTTTCCTCAGGGTTGACTCCCGAAGCCTTTCCTGTGACCGGGTATGCCGCAAGGCAGCGTAGGTTTGAAATCAGGGTTTACCTTCCCCTAGATGGGCTACCTTCCCAGGTTGACAAGCCACCATCTACCCGAAGCATCTGGTTTTTAGGCGCTAGAGATCCGCCCTCGCCCCTTCTCCTATTAGTAAAAGCAGTTCCGCCGGGCTTAGAGACTAAACCACACGGGCAGGCTAGGAGTTGGACTTAGTTGTCAGAGGCTTTTCGAGACGCACGCCATAAGGAGCATTTTATGAGCACTGGGAGCTTAACCCCAGTGCCGCTCCTGGCTATGACAACCTTGGAACCATCATTTTTTGGGCATGGTGAATTTTATGGGCGTTTCATTCCCCAGTACTCGGAGACAATAGAGCTGCTAAGTGCCCTCCTCAAGCAGGATGCACCCTGGCTGTGGACCCCGGCGTGCTCCACCGCCATCAGCCAACTGAAGACACAGCTCACCTCCTCACCGGTACTCGCCCACTTCAATCCACAAAGCCCCATGTTTGTGACGTGCGACGCCTCCAACACATCAGTAGGAGACGTTTTGTCACAACTGCAAGGAGGAACTGAGCGCCCAGAGGCATTCACCTTGAGATCACTCACTTTGGCCGAGCAGAATTACTCCGTGGGAGAAAGGGAGGCACTGGTGTGTGTTTGGGCATGTGAACGCTGGCACATATACCTATATGGATGACATTTCATGCTGTGGATGGACCACAGAGCCCTCACGGCACTGCAGGAAACATTGTGGTTGGAGCACAAACCTCTACGCATCTGCAGGTGGACAGAAACACTTCAAGCATATGACTTTAACACCCAGTTCACGCCACTCAGAGAAAACGTAGTGGTGAACCTCTTGTCCCTGGCCACGTCTAACCCCACTCTGATTAGCGACCTAGACCCCCTGGAGCCAGAACTGATTCACATGCTGCATGGGCCAATCCAAAACGCTTTCTCCCTGAAAGAGCTCCAGGTGGCATCCGAACAAGACCCAACTCTGACCCAGCTGTGCACCTTTATTCACAAGGGCAGGCCTTCCAATGTGCTGGGGGAACTGGCCCCCTTCCACAGAGTCGAGGACGATTTGTCATGTTGAAGCAATGTCTGCGTGGCAAGAGGGCACTGCACGGTGATTCCAGAGGTACTAAAAGTTCGCATCCTGACCATGGTGCACGAGGGTCACCTGGGTGTCATGAGAGTCAAACAATAGTGTAGGGGCTCAGTCTGGGGGTCAGGCATTGACAAAGATGTGGAGACCATGGTGAAAGACTGTGTGCCCTTCCTAGCCAGCGGGAAAACTGGCATGCCACCACCTCCACCTCTACAACCACTGCCATGGTCATTGGCTCGGTGGAAACACATCCACTTGGACATATGCAGCAGACTTCATGGCACCCCCCAGCACCAACGCTTCCTATTAGTGACCTACGATCTCCACTCAAAATGGCCCAAGTTGTTGCCTCCCGGCTCGGTTACCACAGACGTAGTCACTGACTTTCTCAACTCCCTCTTCGCCCGCTGGGGCATACCGAATGCCATCACAATGGCGAATGGACCACAATTCATCTCGGCGGACTTTGAGGCATTCATGAGAAAAAGGGGCATCAGGCACAAAAAAATCGCCTTCTACCATCTGCAGGCGAACGGGGAGTGGGGGGTGGAGAGATTCAACCAGACCCTCAAGAGCATACCTGGCGGATGAGCTCCCATGCTCAGCCGTGCTACAGAGCACCCTGCTACATTATAGAGTGATGCCTCATACCACGGCAGGCTGCGCCCCAGCCCTACTAATGTTAGGACATGAGATATGCCTTCCCCTGGACCGACTACGCCCCACGTCAGAGGCTACCCTGACAGAAAGGCTTTCACCTAGGGGGAGGGTGGTTGAACGACAGCAACAGATGAAACAGAGGTTCGACAGGAAATGCTAGGCGAAGCAACTTGGTCTTGCAGTACTGGACTGGGTTCAAATCTGGCCTTCCAATCACACCCACAAGTTACAATCATTTTAGACAACGCCGATGCAGATCACAGCACAGCTGGGCCCAGCCACCTTTTGCCTCATTGACGGGTCATGATGGTGTGCCAGCCGCCTCAAGAAAGTGGCACCGACTTTGGCCCCGGATCAGGAGATGGCTGCAGAACGATGATATCAGGCTGGGACTTTGGCGACACAGGACCGGCAGCTCCTGAGGTGCATCTGCCGGGGCTAGCGGCAGCAGCGCAGCCCGAGCATTGTTCAGCCCGGGTTTGGCAAAGACCCCGCCACCTAAAGGACTTTGTGACTAACTTTTGAGTGTAGCCAGGACGTGACTGAAAACAGTGGCAGAATAATCCACTCGGTCACGTGGGCATACTGGTAGTCTACCTGACATAATGTCGGACCCGGGGAACATGCACACACAGGCTCAAGTTCAGCACAATGATCTTTATTGAATAACCAGCAGGTGTGTGGGTGCGTGTATGCGGTGTGAGAATGTTGTGTGGGTGAACAAGCTGCAGCCGGGGGTGAAACAGAGTGCCGTACAGCCTGGCAACCCTAGAGACAGAACCAAACACAGGTGTTAATTTCAGCCGTGTTATAATGGATGGAGAATTAACAGGGTTTACTTGCAGATGTCCTGGAGTTGGCATCGGCTTGGGCTTTGGGCCTCCTGCCAGGGAGACAGCATCTGCTGAGCGCACCCAGTGAAGCGTTGTGATGCGCAGCGTGGAGAGAGGAGCAGTTCCGCCACCGCAAGGGAGAGAACCGCCGCCGGAGGGATCCACTTGTGCACAGGGGAGAGCCTGGGAGAAGAGGTAAGTTTGGAATTTGTTGAGCTTTTGTGCCAACGGAGGGTCCAACAATGAAGCACAGGGCTGAGCAGAATCAGGGCATGTGCTGGATGGAGAGCATATCATAGCAGACGGCTCCGTGCCGAAGCTCTAGGCAGCACGGGCTATATAGCCCGAGGCTGATTACTCCCAGGTGTGTGCACAGCTGAGGCAGATGACGGCCCAGAATGAGTTGTAACAGTACTGCCCCCCCCCCCACTGAGCAGCGCCTCCTGGCACTGGCTTACCTGGGTGCGCCTGGTGGAAGTCCTTAATAAGGCGTTTGTCCAGCACAAATGACTGGCGCACCCAGGACCTCCACTCGGGGCCATACCCCTCCCAGTCCACCAAGTACTGCAAGCCGCGACCCCGGCGTCGGACGTCCAGGATGGAGTTGACCGTCCAAGCCGGGTCACCGTTGATCAACACAGGTGGAGGTGGGGCTCGAGGAGGGGGGCAGAGCAGGTTGGAGGTCACAGGTTTGACCTGCAAGACGTGGAACATGAGACAAACATGCAGAGAAAGAGGGAGAGCCAGACGTACAGCCACAGGATTCACCACCTTAACAATAGGGAAGGGCCCAATAAAGCGTTTGGCCAACTTCCTCTTTTCAGCCTTCAGGTTAATATGCTGCGCCGATAACCATACCTGCTGACCCACCTGATACTGCGGAGCAGGTTTCCTGTGCCGGTTCGCCGCCCTGGTGTTGCGCTCTGCTGTGCGTAAAAGAGCCTGGCGAGTAGCAGCCCATAGCAGACGGCAGCGCCTCAGGTGCGCGTGAACTGATGGTACGGCCACCTCCCCCTCTTCTTCAGGGAACAGCGAGGATCATAGCCCAACGACGCCCTGAAAGGTGACATACCGGTTGCAGAAGAGACAGTTAGGTTATGAGCATATTCTATCCAAGGCAGATGACTGCTCCATGATGATGGGCTGGAGGCGATGACGCAGCGCAGAGCGGCCTCCAGCTCCTGATTTGCCCGCTCGCACTGCCCGTTGCTCTGGGGGTGATGACCAGAGGACAGGCTCACTGTAGCCCCCAAAGCATTACAAAAACTCCTCCACACACTGGAGACGAACTGCGGGCCCCGGTCAGAGACGATGTCCGCGGGGATCCCATGCAGACGCACAACATGCTATACCACAAGGTCCACTGTGTCAAGTGCTGTTGGAAGCCCAGGCAGGGGAATGAAGTGGGCGGTCTTCGAGAAGCGGTCCATGATGGTCAGCACGGTGTCAAACGTGTTGAATACCAGGAGACCGGTTACGAAGTCCAGCGCCACATGAGACCACGGCCTCCCAGGGACCAGCAGGGGGTGAAGAAGGCCAGCCGGCGGAGAAGAAGACGTCTTCCCGGTGGCACACTGGTGGCAGGCACGAACGTAGCCGATGACGTCCTTCCAAAGCCCTGGCCACCAGAACGATCTTTGGAGCCCAGGGTGGCAGGTGAGTTTGGAAGAATGGGCCCAGTGGATCACATCACCCCGAACAGCAGATGGTACGAACAGTCTCCTTGTAGGGCCTCCGCCCGGGTCCGGTTCAGTTTCTTGGGCCTTCAAGACCTTATCTCTGATGGCCCAGGAGAGGGCGCCCACGACACACAAGGCCGGGAGGATGGTGTGCTCCTGCTTCTCAGCAGCCTCCGAGGCAAACTGCCTGGACAGGGCATCTGGCTTCACGTTCTTTGACCCCGGGCGGTAGGTGATGGTGAACTGGAAGCATCCGAAGAACAGGGACCAACATGCCTGGCGAGGATTCAGGCGCTTAGCCGTCCTCAGGTACTCCAGGTTCTTATGATCCGTCCAGATCACAAAGGGTAGTGAGGCCCCCTCCAGCCAGTGCTGCCACACCTCCAGCACGAGCTTGACCTCCAGGAGTTCCCCGTCGCCGACGTCATAGTTCCTCTCAGCGGGTGACAGTCACCGAGAGAAAAACGCACAGGGGCAGATCACTCTGTCCACCGGGGAGCACTGTGAAAGTACTGACCCCAACCCCGAATCAGAGGCATCCACCTCGACCAGGCACTGCAGCATGGGGTCCACCTGCGTCAAGACCCGGGACGAGGAGAATTCCACCTTCAGGACTGCAAAGGCTAACGCAGCCTCCTCTGTCCACCGGAACGGCACCTTAGGGGAGGTGAGGCGGGTCAGGGGGGTGGCAATCGAGCTGTATTTGGGCACAAACCGCCGGTAGAAATTGGCAAACCCCAGAAATTGTTGCAACTGTTTCCTTGATTACGGGGGGGGGGGGGGGGATGGAGAATCCACCACCACCCTCACCTTCTCTGGATCCGGAATGACCTGGTTGTGCGAAATGATAAAACCCAGAAAGGAGGTCTTCTCAGTGTAGAAATCGCACTTTTCGGCCTTCACGAAGAGTTTGTTCTCGAGCAGCCGTTGAAGGACCCACCTCACATGAACCTGATGCTCCTCCCAGGATTTAGAGAAGATCAGGATGTCGTCCAGGTAGACAAAAACGAAGGACCCCAGGGAATCCCGGAGGACGTCATTGATGAGACGCTGGAAGACAGCCGGAGCGTTGGTGAGCCCAAATGGCATGACGAGGTACTCAAAGTGGCTGCTGGGGGTCTGGAATCCCGTCTTACACTCATCGCCCTCCCGGATCCGCACAAGATGGTAAGCGCTGCACAGGTCCAATTTCGTGAACCAGGAGGCCCCCTGGAGGGAGTCGAAGGCAGAGTCCATCAGCGGTAAGGTGTATTTGTCCTTGATGGTAATATCATTTAGAGCCCGGAAGTCGATGCAGGGGCGAAGAGAGCCGTCTTTCTTTCCCACGAAAAAGAAGCCTGCCCCCACCGGTGATGACGATGGCTGGATGATGCCCGAGCTGAGTGACTCCTTGATGTACTCCGCTCCGGAGCCAATAAGCTGTACAAGCGGCTCGACAGCAGGGGGGCGCCCAGACAGAGGTTGATGGCACAATCGTACAGGTGGGGGGGGGGGGGGGAGAGACAGCGCCTGGGCCTTGCTGAACACCGCTCCAAGGTCGTGGAATTCCGCAGGTACCCTGGACAAGTCGGGGGGTGGAAGGGCGGGGGGGGGGGGGGGCAGAGACCGCAGGAGAACAAGCTGCCGATTGGAGACAAGCACTCAAACAGAATGGGCTCCAGGTGAGAATGCTGCCAGTCAAAAGTCAAAAGTGGGGTTGTGCAAGCGCAGCCATAGGTAACCCAGTATGACAGGGGCAGCCAAGGTGGAGAGGACGAACAACCGAAGATCCTCACGATGGTTCCCAGAGATGATGGCCGAAACCGGGGCAGTCCGATGCGTTACCTTCTCTAAGGGAGCCTTAGACAGGGTGATGGGGTTAAGGGGGGTTGGCAGAGCTTGGCAGGGGAGCCCAATCGGGTTGCCAGTGCCTTAGAAATAAAGCTCTGTTCAGTCCCCGAGTCTACCAGTGCGTGTGTGAGGAACTCGGTGCGGTTGTGACAAAACCTAATAGGCAGGAGACACTTGGATAGGGGATTAGATCGGAATGAGTCCGCGAGACCCCCTATAGCGACTCACAGACCCCCCCTTTTTGGCCAAACCGGGCAGGACTCAATGTCATGCTGGTCATCCCCGCAATACATGCAGAGACCCAGGTCCCGGCGGCGCTGTCTCTCCGCCTGTGAGATTTTAGTACGTCTCGTCACCATGGCCTCAGAGTCAACCGGGCCCTCTAATGCGGGCAGAGCCAAGGTGGGAGACTGGGAGGAGCGGCGAAATGGTTTACTCGAACGGCTGGAGGATCTCCGTTCGGCCGCTCACTCCCTCATCCTATTATCTAAGCTAATGGCCAGAGAAATGAGTTCAGTGAGCCGCTCAGGCTTATCTAGGCAGGCCAGCTCATCCCGTAGGCTAGGGCTCAGGCTACGGGTGAAGATGCTGCAAAGCGCAGCATCCTCCCACCCAACCTCCGCCGCTACCACCCAGAAGTTGACAGCGTAATCGGCCACCGACCAACTACCCTGGCAAAGGTTTAATAAACGGGTGGTTAGCACACTATCATGATCCGAATGGTCAAATATTTCATGGAAATCTTGGACAAATTGGGCGTAGGAGAGATTAGCGTAGCTGGGTTTCACCATTATGGCTTAAGTCCACGCTAACGCTCGCCCTTCCAAGAGATTAGCCACGTAACCGATTCGGCTGTGATCAGAGGGGAAGTCCCCGGGAACACGCTGAAACACCGTCTCACACTGGAGGAAGAAACTCCGTGCCTCCCCAAGCTTCCCACCGAAGCGCGTGGACGTGGGGATCGGCGTGAGACGCGTGAGCGTGCCTGGGCTAGCCTGGCTAGATGGGGAGCTAACGGGAGCTGGACTGCTGCTCTGGGCCAGAGGGAACACCCGCTGTCCTAAGTAAGGTAAGTTTGGAATTTGTTGAGCTTACGTGCCAACGGAGAGTCCAGCGATGAAGCACAGGGCTGAGCGGAATCAGGGCGTGCGCTGGACGAAGAGCGTATCATAGCAGACGGCTCCGTGCTGAAGCTCTAGGCAGCACGGTCTATATAGCCCGAGGCTGATTACTCCCAGGTGTGCGCACAGCTGAGGCAGATGACGGCCCAGAGTGAGCTGTAACACTACCAGGGTGCCCAGGTAATCACATAAAGTTCTTTGGGGTTTTTCAAGGGGGGGGGGGGGATAAATGTGGTGTTTTAGACGTGGTGGCTTGGCGTAGGTGACATCATCATGTGGTGAACTGGCCGTTGCGCCATACGGCATCACCATTCTGTATATAGTTAGTTGTGTGTTGAATAAAGGAGAGTTCGGCTCACATCTGTTGTCAGCGCCTCATTCCAGACATAAAAGTGTTTAGTGCTGTTACTTGTGCAGAACACACGTCTTTTCTTTTGATCAGAGTTTATAAATTTAATTTATTTAAAGTTTTATGTTGACTGTTTTCTATAAATTTGCTGTTCCTTATGCAGAATGTATGTGTATTTTCCTTTAATTAGTTTATAAAATTCAGTTATTCATTGCTGACTGTTTACAGTCAATTCACTGCAAACAAAAATACAGTAAATATATATCTATGCTGTTATCAAGCAGCCTCTTTTTTACACAGTGTACCTGTTGGACTTTTTTGGGCTTGTTTCCATAGAGCTTGTTGCTTGTTTCTCGCACGAGATCTGGCAACACTGTTGGTTATTGTTATTTTTTTTCCCCCTGCCAGAGGAATGGCAGCCAGTAACAGCAGCTCCTTAATGTTTTTCCTAATTACGTGTCTTTATTTAGTGTATTCTGTCTCTAATGTGCTCCTTTTTTATCAAGGCTGGGTAATAAGACTTGAGTAATGACTGGACCAAGTTTTACTATTTTTTTCTACTGGTTTTCCTGCTTTTTTTAAATCTATCTAGCTATAATAAAATAATAAAAAGCTGTAATTTCCCAGTTTGGGATCAATAAAGTACATCCGTCTATCTATCTACAGTGGTGTGAAAAAGTGTTTACCCCCTTCCTGATTTTTCATTTTTTTTGTATGTTTGTCACACTTAAATGTTTCACATCATCAAACAAATTTAAATATTAGACAAAGATAAGACAATTAAACACAAACTGCCATTTTTAAATGAATGTTTTTATTATTAAGGGGAAAAAAAAATCCAAACCTACATGACCCTATGTGAAAAAGTGATTGCCCCCTAAGCCTAATAACTGGTTGGGCCACCCTTAGCAGCAACAACTGCAATCAAGCATTTGTGATAACTAGCAATAAGTTGTTGACAGCGCTATGGAGGAATTTTGGCCCACACATCTTTGCAGAATTGTTGTAATTTAGCCACAATGGAGGGTTTTCGAGCATGAACCACCTTTTTAAGGTCATGCCACAGCATCTCAATCGGATTCAGGTCAGGACATTGACTAGGCCACTCCAAAGTCTTCATTTTGTTTTTTTTTTTAAGCCATTCAGAGGTGGACTTGCTGGTGTGTTTTGGATCATTGTCCTGCTGCAGAACCCAAGTGCGCTTCAGCTTGAGGTCACAAACCGAGGGCCAGACATTCTCCTTCAGGATTTTTTGGTAGACAGCAGAATTCATGGTTCCATTTACCACAGCAAGTCTTCCAGGTCCTGAACCAGCAAAAAAGCCCCAGATCATCACACTACCACCACCATATTTTACTGTTGGTATGATCTTACTTTTCTGAAATGCTGTTACTTTTACGCCGGATGTAATGGGACACACACCTTCCAAAAAGTTCAGCTTTTGTCTAGTCAGTCCACAGAGTATTTTCCCAAAAGTCTTGGGGATCATCAAGATGTTTTCTGGCAAAACTGAAACGAGCCTTTGTGTTCTTTTTGCTCAGCAGTGGTTTTTGTCTTGGAACTCTGCCATGCAGGCCATTTTTGCCCAGTCTCTTTCTTATGATGGAGTCATGAACACTGACCTTAATTGAGGCAAGTGATCCCTGCAGTTCTTTGGATGTTGTTGTGGGGTCTTTTGTGACCTCTTGGATAAGTCGTCGCTGTGCTCTTGGGGTAATTTTGGTCGGCCGGCCACTCATGTGACGGTTCACCACTGTTCCATGTTTTCACCATTTGTGGATAATGGCTCTCACTGTGGTTCGCTGGAGTCCCAAAGTTTTAGAAATGGCTTTATAACCTTTTCCAGACTGATAGATCTCAATTGCTTTGTTCCTCATTTGTTCCTGAATCTCTTTGGATGATGTCTAGCTTTTGAGGATGTTTTGGTCTACTTCACTTTGTCAGGCAGGTCCTATTTAAGTGATTTCTTGACTGAGAACAGGTGTGGCAGTAATCAGGTCTGGGTGTGGCTAGAGAAATTGAACTCAGCTTTGCAAAGATGTGATAAACCACAGTTAATTGATCTTTCAACAGGGAGGCAATCACTTTTTCACACAGGGCCATGTAGGTTTGGATTCTTTTATACCATTAATAATAAACACTTTCATTTAAAAGTGGCATTTTGTGTTTACTTGTGTTATCTTTGTCTAATATTTAAGTTTGTTTGATGATCTGAAACATTTAAGTGTGACAAACATACAAAAAAATGAGAAATCAGGAAGGGGACAAAAACTTTTTCACACCATTCTATCTATCAGTCTAGCTAGCTAGCCATCTATCTATACCATTAGTGTTAATGATATTGGCTTAGTTAGCTTCCAGCTGCTAGTGTGTTATTTATTCTCGTAATAAACTTTGACTCAATCCTCGTAACATTGCAAGAGTTAAATGAATGTGATTGAGCTCGTGTAAAGATTTTGCTTTATACATGTCCATTACACAGGTCTATTACAGCCCATGCAGTGGTTTTTGGAATGGCACAGACATAAACAAACATGATAGCTGCTAGCCACTAAGCTAACTGGGGAATTATTAAACAACTCAGTATGGTTACAAAAACGATCAAAATGTGAAACATGAACTTTTTAAAGAAAAAACGATCTGCCTGCACGCTATTTCCAGTTTGTACAATGATACGTGAAAGTAATAAAATTGATTTATTGATGGGAAAGTGTCATGAGCGTGCATTTTTACGCACGCATAAAAATGGAAAGAGCGAGCCCACTAGCAGGTGCAAAGTGCGTTTATTAAATGAGGTCAAAAATACAGCTAATGTCCAACATAAGATATCCAAAATAATAACCTACACCACAGGCGAGCACAGTTCAGCAAACTCAGGAATGGCTATGAACAAATCAGTTCATTTCACGCCCCAGGGAAAGCAGGCCACTGGGGAAAACAAGAATGGAAACCGGGAGAAGGAACTTACATGAGAGCGTCTGAGCACAGACGAGCTCTGGAGCATACAACGCTGTACATGGTCCAAAATGTAAATAGTCCAAACACGAGGAGTAGCGAACAGATTGGCAGGCTGAGTGCAGAATGCAGACTAACGCTGCGGCAAAGAGTGACTGAGCTGACAGGAATGAAATACACCACCAGCTAATGGAGCAGATTAAACACAGGTGCCTAATAGTCACAGGTGTACAGATTGCAGGCTGCGTACTGCAGCAGCAGCCTGAGCAGCCAATGGGAAATGCCTGGAGGGAGAGGGAGAAGCAAAACCAAACACAGGATAACTCAAGGCCAAAACAGAAAGGCAAAATACAATAACAGTCTGTGTCTGGGGTGGCCAAATCACCCCAGACACATGACAGAGCCTCCCCCTCGAGGGTGGATTCCAGACACCCCATGTAGTACCCAAGGTCAAACCCCTCCCCCCAAAGAAACCCGAAGAACACCACCCCGGGATGGAGGTGGGGTTACCCGGCTAGTAGGGAAGATTCATCAGTACAAAGCACCTAGGCCCCAACAAGCCCTACGCTCCCACAGTCACAAGGCTCGAGGGTTCAGGTGGCCGGCCAAAGTCCCAGGGCCAGCAGGCAGCCCGCTGAGCAATATTTGGTGGCCTGCCTGGGCAAATGGGCCACCTGACCTAGAGCCTCCGTCTTTCGGGCGGCTGACCCACGTAGTTGAGTCACAAGGACCGGAAGGGAGAGCGAGGAGGTGGCTTTCCCACCAGAAGGCTTAAAGGTCAGTGGCCGGGCTGAAGGAGGGGAACCCCTACGTTGTCAGACAAGGAGGAGGAGGGGACCGTGGCATCCTCCGGCAGATCCACCACATCCTCGGCAATCCTGGTTTGGGACACAGCTGCACCCACGGTAGCCCCCAACCGGGCCAGCTCCGCTGCACCCACAATGGACTCCAGCGGGAGCCTAGCTGCACCCACGGTGGCCCCCGACCGGGCCGGCTCCGCTGCACCCACGATGGACTCCAGTAGGAGCCTAGCTGCACCCGCGGTGGCCTCTGACCGGGCCGGCTCCGCTGCACCCACAATAGACTCCAGCAGGAGCCTAGCTGCACCTACTGTGACCTCCGGCTGAGGCTCTGCAGCACCCACGGTGACCTCCGGCTGAGGCTCTGAAGCTCCCGCGGTGACCTCCGGCTGAGGCTCTGAAGCACCCACGGTGACCTCCAGCTGAGGCTCTGCCGCACTCGCGGTGGACCCCAACTGGGCCAGAGCTGCACCCATGACAGTCCCAGTCTGGGACGTGGCTGCACCCGCGGTGACCCCCAGCTGAGGCTCTGAAGCACCCACGGTGGACCCCGATTGGGCCAGAGCTGCACCCACAAAGGTCCCGGTCTGGGATGTGTCTGCACCCGCAGTGACCCCCAGCTGAGGTTCTGCACCATCCTTGAACAGCCAACCTGGATCTTCAGTGGCTTCAGATGTGGTTGACTGCTCTCCGGTGACCCTGAGAGGAGGCTCAGAGACAGGGGAGAGAAAGATGTGGTTAGGGTCGCCGGCAGCAGTGGAGCCCGGCGAGGAGGGTTCAGGTGCAGCTGAGGGCTGCACCCAACTCTCCTCCCCAAGAACCAGACAAGTTTGCTCCAATTCAGGGGAAAGAGAAACAAATGAGAGCACTTGCCTGTACTTGGGCTGCACCGCCGTCCAGGACTCTGACGCTGACGTCCTAGGTCCAGCCTTCAGAAGGCCCAGTTCGGCGGGTGGCTCTGCTGCCATGGCTCGCGCAGCAGGTGGGCTGGTGACTGCAGTCTTAGGGGCCCCAGGCGATCTCCCCCACATTGATGATTCATTCGACATGGCAGCTGAGGGCTGCCTCACCGCTGACCTTGGCACTGGATCCTCCAGGGCCTCAGACCTCTCCTCCATCTGGCGACTTGGCTCAGGAACCGGCGAGCTCAGAGGAGCACACAGAGATTGGTGAGGAGTTATAACATGCCGCTGGTGCAGAAAGCTCAGGGGACTGCAGAACCTGAGTCTCTTGGCCAGGGAACAGGCAAAATTGTTCATTAATAATAGGAAAATGAGAAGGAACTTGCCTGTTCTCCTGGTTCTCGGTGTCTCCAGCAGCATCAGGATCACTCTCATCATTCTCCATGTCCCAAGTGGGCCTGTGCTCCTCAAAATCCAACGAAGGTGGGCCCCCATCCGGCACAGAGGTGGATGAGTTCGGGGAAAAAACTGCCCCGACCACCTTGGCGGAGGTAAAGATTATGGAGGAGGTGACTGTAGGCGAGGCAGCAGCAGGAAACAGTGGCTCCGCACCTGTACTCTCCTCCTCCGGTGAAAGAGGAGTGACTGGCAGGGTGATGGCACGATTCCCCAGATGAGATCTCCGCGGACGGCGACAATGTGGGAGAGCAGGTGATTCCTCAACCAGCGCGCGCTTGGGTTCTGCCTCCCTCGGGGAACGCTCCTCCATCGTCCGGAGACCTCCCTCCGGAAACAGCGGGAACTCGGGAGAAATGGGAGAGACAGGTGGAGGTGTAGTGACAGCAGTCAATCGCTCATCAGGAATCAGACAAGCGGTCTCAGGTGAGAGTAGGAGTGATTGAACAAGCACTTGCCTGAATTCCTGGGACGTGATGACGTCTGCTGTCTCCCTGAGGTCGAGTTTGTCATAGTGGTGAGGAAGGTCCGGGCTCGGAGCACGCTCAGCCACAGGCTGGAGCTCCGGCCCCCTCAGAGAATACTCAGCCAACTCCGATGCCAAATCCGGGAGGAGCCATGGCTTCACCTCCAAGAGGAGATCCGTCTCCACCAGCAACACCTGCCTGCGTTCCTCCATCTCCTCCGCAGACGCAGCGGGCCACAATTCTGGAGAAGGACGCTGCGTTGTCGTAGGCAAAGCTGAGGACCTCCTACGGCGCACACGCCTCTTCTTATTATGGACCGGCTCCGGCGTCAAAACCTCCTCCATCAACAGGGAGTTAATGTGGCTGAGTACGTCAGTAGCCTGTGGATGACTCCATAGGCCAGGGTTCGTCTCCATTACCCATGCAGCGTGGACCTGGCTCTCCTGGACCATCCCCGGAGAGGAAGAGGCCTGCGCCTGTGCCAAGGAGATCCTTTAGGAGGGACATCGCCAGCCGCTCCATAATTACGCAGAAGCTCAGGTGAGGAACACACAGGGAAAAAAGGAAAACACACTCCTCCACCGCTGGAGGAGTGTGTGGCCTCAGCGTTCTGTCATGAGCGTACGTTTTTATGCACGCATAAAAATGGAAAGAGCGAGCCCACTAGCAGGTGCAAAGTGCGTTTATTAAATGAGGTCAAAAATACAGCTAATGTCCAACATAAGATATCCAAAATAATAACCTACACCACAGGCGAGCACAGTTCAGCAAACTCAGGAATGGCTATGAACAAATCAGTTCATTTCACGCCCCAGGGAAAGCAGGCCACTGGGGAAAACAAGAATGGAAACCGGGAGAAGGAACTTACATGAGAGCGTCTGAGCACAGACGAGCTCTGGAGCATACAACGCTGTACATGGTCCAAAATGTAAATAGTCCAAACACGAGGAGTAGCGAACAGATTGGCAGGCTGAGTGCAAAATGCAGACTAACGCTGCGGCAAAGAGTGACTGAGCTGACAGGAATGAAATACACCACCAGCTAATGGAGCAGATTAAACACAGGTGCCTAATAGTCACAGGTGTACGGATTGCAGGAGCAGCCTGAGCAGCCAATGGGAAATGCCTGGAGGGAGAAGCAAAACCAAACACAGGATAACTCAAGGCCATAAGCAGCCAAAACAGAAAGACAAAATACAATAATAGTCTGTGTCTGGGGTGGCCAGGAAAGCAACAGGGAATTGGAAAATATAATGGAAGTGGAACTGGAAGTGTGAGCGGACTGGAATGCGGAAGTACATTACTCTACATTGTGCAAGAGGTCCATATCCCTCAGCCCTGTATATGCCTATATATGGCATAAAGTCATAACTACAAACCATAAATTTCATGAAAATGCTTGACAAGCAATATTTGGAATAATGTGTTTTATAAAGACAATCTATTGCACATAGCTTGCAGATAGTGGCTTGTTTGGCGAAGCTGCCAAAAAGCATCAACGAAGACAACTGGAGATGGCTGGAATGGAGTGGTTGGCAGCCGATAGGAGGGGTGGATGGAGGAGGAGATAGTTGTGGTGGTGGTGGTGGGTAGGTCACAGTGCCTCTATTCAGGGCCTAAGACAACACCACACAGAATGATAGACTCCTCGGGATTGTTTGCCGCTCACAGGCCATTCTCTCTCCTGTCTCCCTCAATGGCACCCTTAGCCGCACATGAGAGACTCTCACAGGTACCAAAAGTTTGTGTGTGTGTGTGTGTGTGTGTTTGAAGGGTGGGGTGGTGGAGGTGGGGTTGTGTTTTAGAGATAAAGACTCCTAGTCCTATGCTTGATTGCTCCACTATAGACACTCAGCAGCTTTGAAAGGCTCCCTCGGATGCTAGTGAATAAACTCTTACTCTTACGCATCCATACATCACCCTGCCCTCCCACCTCCCCTCCACCCTTGTCTCCCAGCAGATCCACCCCCTCCGCTCTCCTACATTGAATTTTCTGGGGATTTGGGCAAAACCCCTGAAACGCTCCTCCTTCCTGCAAGTTTCCACACTTCTCTGTCTTCGAAGTGTCTTTTCTTGCTTTCAACCTTTTCACTCTTACAACTGTTCATGATTCACAAAGAGTCATGGAGGTTTTTCATTCCCATGCTGACCCCCAGGCACAATGCTCCTGTTTGAATATTCATTGCATATCAGATGTATCAGAACCCAATGTGGCCTTAAACTTTACAGAAAAGACATCAACATCAGTCTCACAGGCATTATTCATACATATGCATGGTAGGTGGCATTTTGCTAACTTCCAGGTTGCAATAGGAAATTTTTTTGCTAGTTGATACTATATAATCACACACTATACCAAAAGATAATTCCAACTAACTAATTATCATCGACCTCCTTTAAATCCTCACAGTGTTTCATGAATGATGAGACTTGTCAGGAAACCAAGGTCTCGCTCAGTCAGCCATCTTCCTTCCTGTTGACACAGAAAAGACAGATGGTGAAATGCTGATGATGCCTTGCCTAGCTAACCATTAGCTTGGTTCTTTAAGGGTCACTGTTCTGGCTCCTGTCAGCAGGCTCCTGGCTGTGGGAAGACTCAGATGTTAACTGATACAACAGGATGAGCCGATTCAGCCTGACAGCTGGGAAGTTGCTAAAGACACATCTAAGTTGTAATGTATACATTTTCTGGAAATTTAAATATAAATCACAGCTGCATAAGGGAGAGTGGGCGAAGACCAGGGCTCGTGTTGAAATTGGCAGTTTGTGGTCATGCAGTAATTACACAAATTTTGGTTTGTGAATTTACTAACTTACATTCAGATTGCCATTGTGCTGCTGTTGGGTCTTCTTCCAAAATCATGACACAGATAGTGTTTGATGTGTCAGCAATTTTAAAAGAGCATTTCTCTTTTGGCAAGATAATATATCCGCATCACAGGTGTGACGTTTAAAGATAGAGCTTTCCTTATAGGGTAGAGGCTGCATGAAATCACTTTCCAAACTACAAAATGTTTGAACTTTTTGACAGTGGTAAAAGATAGATTTCCAGTTTTTACTATATACACCAATATTTGAAGCTCTATAAGCATGCCAAGCAATTATAGTTCAGTTAGGGTCTGAGCTTGGCCAGAGGACCAGGCTCACCATTTCAGTTTATCCTTGTGCTTATCATTGTCCTGAGTTGTCATCATTGTGATTATTCCTGTCATGATCTCCTGTTTTGGGTTTGCCTTTATTGTGATAGTGTTCTCAGTTCCCTTCTACATTGCTTGATCTGGTCTTGTTAATTTGCTAAGTGCACACACTGGTTTGTAATTATGTTTCATTTGTCCACCTGTTATTTAAGGGATGCAGCCCCTCACCTGGGTGCTGTGTCATTAGTCATTTTGGCGTGAACCCACACACTTCTGCTTTTTGCAGCCATCATTCTGGTCTGAAGTTTGAAGTATTATTTATGGCTTCTGAACTGCTTTATTTTGGGGTTTAATAAATGATGTTAAACACTTGTTTCACGCCTGAGTCCTGCTTTCTGCCCCGCTGAGGCACACACCATGACAGAATGACTCAGCCAGTCATGGACTCACTGAGCGAGCCCGGCAGGAGGAGGAGGAAATGGAGCTACAATGAGCAAGAGTGGTGGTGGCCACGGTAGAGGATCTGGTGACCGCCACTCGAAGCAGCTCTTACCCAGAGGACGTTTGGGATTGCTGGGGGGGAGTAGCGAACTTGTTGACAGCTAGACCAAGTTTGCATTCTCATCCCCGGATTCAGAGACTGGCGCTTCCTCCCCAACCTCTGTTATCAGTTGCCCCTCCTCGCCAGAGCCAGCCTTCCAGCCGCCTGTTCTCTCTCCAGCAGAGTGGAGAGAGCTTCTCAGCTGCAAGTTGGTGTTTGGGGGCCCTGGGTGGAAGGATGATTCGAGGAGACACCACTCCTCTTGTCAGTCCGCCTCTACACCCGCAGCTCCCAACCAGATGATTAACGGAGCCATCCAGGGGGAGTGGTCTGGACCATCTGCAGCAGCAGACTGGGAATGCAAGCAAGTACCTTATCATTTTTTAACACCAGTGAGTGATAGGTTTTGCCTCGTTCCCAGTGGAAGGGCTCAGCATTGGCCATGTGCCGCTGCTGAACTCTCACCACCAGCCTCTGCCATTCTCTCTGCTGCCTGCTCCATCCACCCATCCTTACCTGCATCTCTCCCTTCTGTTTCTGCTTTTTTGGAGTGTTTGCCAATACTGGGTGGAAATCGGATAGTCTGGGAGGACTCTGTTCTGGAGGGCACACTAGCAGCAGCTGCCTCCACACCGACACCACAGGATGCCAAGGAGTGCTGGACTGGGTTTGCTACGCTGGCGCTCCAGTGTCCGGTTGACGAGAAGGAGCAGGAGGAGTGCCGACAAGCTGTGCTCATTCAGCAGGAGCTTTTGCTGGACTACAAACCGTGGCTCCTTCCAGAGCATGTGTCCCAGCTAGGTCAGATCCAGCTGGCAACAGACGTTCCAGCTCCAGTTCCTGCTCCATAGCACAACCCAGCTCCAGTTCCAGTTCCACAGCGCAACCCAGCTCCAGTTTCAGCTCCTCGTCACTGCCCAGTTCCAGTACCTTCTTCACGGTGCCTCTTAGCTCCAGTACCTGCTCCACATCGCTCCCTAGCTCCAGTGCCAGCTCCAGCTTCTCGCGGTGTGTGCATCACAACTCCAGTCATCCCCAAGGTGCACACAACAGCCCCAGCTGTCCCCAAGGTGCACACAACGGCTTCCCCTCTCCCCGAGGTGCACACAACGGCTCCCACTGTCCCTGAGGTACACGCCACAGCTTCAGCTTTTCCTGTTCCCGTTCTGCCCGAGGAGCATGCTGCAGTTCCTGCGGCTCATCCAAAGGCGGTCACCCCAGCAGCAGTGGACCAGGAGCTCAGGCAAGTACTTTTCTATACTTTTTTAACGTCAATATTAGTTAAGTCTTGCCTAGCTCCTGGTGAATGTGGTGATGCCTTACTCATCCCCTGCCTTTCTTCCCTGTTCAAGGTTGCTTTGTCAGGGAAGGAGTCACAGGAGGATCACGTTCCAACCATCATCTCAGAAGTCGGTGGACTGCCACCCATCATCCCAGGGGTCATCCCAGCCATCTCATTCAGAGGTCAGTGTACCCCAGCCATCTCATCCGAAGGTCAGCGCTCCCCAGCCGTCCCATCTGGAGGCCAGCGCACACAAATCATTGGTTGCTGGGGTTGGCATACCTCAGTCATCAGTTTTTGAGCAGAAGACTCTAATGTTACTACCCCCAATGCTGAAGGCTCCCATGTTATATCCTGGGTTCAAAACCTTTGTGTTAACTCTTGTGTTTAGTGGTTCTTTGTTACCAGTTCCTCAGTTTAAGATTTTCTGGTCACCTTCACCTGAGCTTAAAGCGCTCCTGCAGTTACCTATGGACCCGTACTGCTCCCCAGTCTGGTAGTCCAGGGACTCTGGGGGACCACCCAACTGGTTATGTTTTGATATCTGGGGGCTCATAAACTTAGGTTAGGCCCCCCGACCTGCTTTGTTCTCCGGTCCGTGGGTCTAGGGACTCTGGTAGACCACGCAACACATTCTATGCTCTGGTCTGGGACCCTATGGACTTGGATGGGCCCCCAATCCACCTTGTTCTCCGGTCCAGTGGCCCTGAGATTCTGGAAGACCACCTGACCTGTTTTGTGGTGGACTTTGGTTGGGGAGGTAGTTTGTTTCGGCCCACCTTTCCTTTTCCCCCACCTCCCACCCTGTGAGGGTTTTTGGGTTTTCTTTTTTTTCTTTTTTGGATGTTACCCTGGGGAGTCTGGGTTCCACCCCTTGGGGGGGGGGGGGGTATGTTAGGGTCTGAGCTTGGTTGGAGGACCAGGCTCACCTTTAAGTTTATTTTTGTTCTTGTCATTATCCTGAGTTGTCATCATTGTGGTTTCTCCTGTCATGATCTCCTGTTTTGGGTTTGCCTTTATTTTGATAGAGTTCTCAGTTCCCTTCTGCATTGCGTGATTTGGTCTTGTTAATTTCCTAAGTGCACACACCAGTTTGGAATTATGCTTCATTTGTCCACCATTTAGGGGATGCAGCCCCTCACCTGGGTGTTGCGTCATTAGTCATTTTGGCATGAACCCACATGCTTCTGCTTTTTGTATCCATCATTCCAGCCTGAAGTTTGAATTATTATTTACAGCTTCCGAGATGCTTTATTTTGGGGTTTAATAAATGATGTTAAACTCTCGTTTCACGCCTGAGTCCTGCTTTCTGCCCTGCTGGGCCACACACCATAACAAATTCTCCATGCTGTTAAATACTGATAACACAAAAGTTGTATTTTTGAAGTAAAGAAAATGTAATAAAAGTAAAATAAAATATTTCCCTTTTTCATATTTGGTAACAGTCATATTCTAAAGTGATCAGAAAACTGCCATAATAAGTGAAGTAGCATCTGCCCTTGGAATGCAATGAAATCTAGGATGGCATTTAAGTACTTAAATTGCATAGAAAGAGCAACATAAAACATTCCAAAAGAGAAAAATGTTTGATGTGTCAGCAATAGTAAAATAGCTTTTCTACTTGCCAAAATAACCCATCTCTCTGACAGGTGTCTCATATCAAGACACTGATCAAACACCATGAAATAGTTTTTCAAATGTTATCTATTTCAGCATTGGTAAGAGAGACTTCAGAGTTTTCTTTAAGACAGCTCTCTGAAAAATGTACTCTTTTCATAATTCATTACAGACTAGTGGTGGTGTCTAAATGGGTTAGGACATGCAAGGGTGGAATGCAGAAATGAGCACCTACATTTCCACTGAAATACCCACTCATAGCACAGCGTCTCTCCAATAGCCTCTCCTAACCAAATCCTACTGTCTGGCTTCTCGTGCCGACCCTGTTTTCACTAAATGACAGAGGGTGTCAGCGAGTCTTTGGCGCTATAACCAGGTTGCTCCGGGTAGGTGGGGCTCGTCAGACTTGGGTGTCAGTCCACCTAGGAGAAGGACCACTCTGACCACTCTGCAGGTGGTGCCCATTAGCCTTGGATGACAAATTACCTAGGAGAAGGTAAACTCTGATTCCAACCCTCCGCTGCCTTGCAGCTATACCTGATTACAGGAAAGGCTTCGGGTGTAAACCTCAAGGATATAGCCGGGGTTGAGCCCTAAGGCGGTTGGCAAATACAGCACTACTTCCAGCAACTCCTGCAGTGGAACTGGTCCCAAACTGTATTGGATCATCCTTTCCTTTGGACTCAGCCAGTGACACTGAGAGGGGGACACTGACGTATGGACAGCCCAGTGTCTCCATACTACCCCGCCCAGGCTTTTTAGCGCAATCTGGAGAGGCCACTCCAGGGGAGGTGAGGCAGTTACCGGTTATAAGCTCCAACCAACTGGCATAGGGAGGAGCACCAGAGGTCTTGTCTGATGGTAGGAGAAGCCTTCGCAGCTTCATTGGGCAGCTACTGCCCGCCTCAAGCTGGGCAGCCCCCAGCCAGTAAGGTGCTGCCCCACCATGGCTTGCCTGCTCTACTGGGTGCATAGAGCTTAGGGGTCTCTCCCGACAAGCAAGTGTCAATCTGCACCAGGCAGTCAAAAGGAGAAACATACGAATACTCCAGCTCTTTGATTTGCAAGCTGAAATGTTCACACCATGCGCCCTGGACTTAGTGCTGATCTCCAACAAATGGATGACTCTCGCAAGACTGTCATCATCAATAAGGAACTGGCATGACTTAACATCGATGTTGCCTGCCTTCATGAAACCCGCCTGGCCGACAGAGGCTTTCGACCTTTTATTGGCAGGGCTTGTCCCAGGACTAGTCCAGGCAGCATGGTGTAGGTTTTGCAGTGAGGAACTCGCTGATCACCACCACAGAAACCTCTACAGGAGGGTCCGAAAGAATCCTTGCCCTCCACATGAAGACATCGTCGGGCTTTGTGAACATCCTTTCTGTGTATGCCCCAACCCTCATGTCCACTCCAGAAGCCAAAGATTAGTTCTACGAGGGTCTAGAGGAAGTGCTATCTAGAATCCCCTGCCCTGAAGGCTTATTTTTGCTAGGCGACTTCAACGCTCACGTTGACTGGCAAGTGTGGCCATCCTGTCTTGGCCACTTTGGCATAGGCAGGATGAACGAGAGTGGACAGAGGCTGTTGGAATTCTGCTGTTATCACGGCCTCTGCATTACAAACTCCTACTTCAAGTGTAAAGAGCTGCGGAAAGTGTCTTGGAGACACCCCCTGTCCCGTCACTGGCACCAGCTAGATCTTGTCATCACCAGAAGAGCGGACCTCAGCAGTGTTCTTCAAACGAGAAGCTATCACAGCACTGATTGTGATACAGATCATTCCCTTGTTGCCAGTAAGGTCAGACTGAAGCCAAGGAAGATTCACCATGCCAAGACTAAGTGTCGCCCCCGCATCAACACCTGCGGAATTTCCGATCCAATCAAGGCTCAGACCTTCGCTGACAGCTTTCAGAGGAAACTTGAAGCTCACCTCCAGTCTGATATCCCAGGCGACGTTGACGCCAAATGGAACCACCTTCGTGACATCATCTACGACTCAGCCATGACCGCATTCGGAAAGAAAGAACGCAAGAATGCTGACTGGTTTGAGGCTCACTGGGATGAAATGCAGCCAGTCACAGAGGCCAAAAGAGAAGCACTGCTGGCTCACAAGCAGAACCCTTGCCCTGGCACATGCAACGCCCTTCGAACAGCAAGGAGCAAGGCACAGCAGATTGCCCGCCGTTGCGCCAATGAGTACTGACAGAACCTGTGCACCAACATCCAGGTAGCTGCCGATTACGGATATGCCAAAGAAATGTATGAGGGCATCAAATCAGCTATCGATCCCAAAAGCATCAAAACAGCACCGCTCAAAGCCAAGACAGGCGAAGCCATCACTGACAAGAGCAAGCAACTCCAGCATTGGGTCGAGCATTATCTTGAATTGTACTCGACCCAGAACATCGTGACAGACGTTGCCCTTGATGCCTTGTCTGGCCTACCAGTCATGGAAGAGCTTGACGAAATGCCCACACTGAAAGAGCTCAGCAAAGCCATAGACTGCCTCCCCTGTGGCAAGGCTCCAGGGAAAGACAGTATCCCCCCAGAAGTTCTGAAACATGGGAAAACAGCCATCTTACAACCACGATATGATCTCCTCTGCCTTTGCTGGGAGCAAGGTCACATTCCCCAAGATATGAGAGATGCCAACATAGTCACGCTGTATAAGAACAAAGGTGACCGCAATGACTGCAACAATTACCGCGGCATCTCTCTTCTGAACATAGTTGGCAAAGTCTTTGCCCTGGTCACCCTGTTCCGCCTGCAGAGCCTCACTTGGCGAGTCTATCCTCAGTCCCAGTGTGGCTTCAGAGCCGGAAGGTCCACAGTGGATATGATCTTCTCCCTCTGTCAGCTGCAGGAGAAGTGTCAAGAGTAGCAGCAGCCATTGTTCCTTGTGTTAGTGGACCTGACCAAAGCCTTTGACTTAGTTGGTCGAAACGAGCTCTTCCAGATTCTGCGAAAGATTGGTTGTCCCCCAAAGCTCCTTGCAATCATCTCCTCCTTCCACATGGACATGCATAGTACTGTTTGCTTTGATGGAGCCTCCTCAGATGCCTTCCCAGTCAGCAGTAGAGTGAAGCAGGGTTGCGTTCTAGCACCGACTGTCTTTGGGATTTTTTTCTCGATGCTCCTCCACTACGCCTTCACCGACTGTCCTGAAGGTGTCTACGTCCGCTTAAGATCAGATGGAAAACTCCTCAACATCGCAAGACTTCGTGCTAAAACCAAAGTCTACGAGGTCCTCATACGTGAGCTGCTGTTTGCAGACGATGCTGCTCTAGCATCACACAGTGAAGAGGGCCTGCAGTACCTGGTTGACAAACTGTCCCACGCCTGCAAGGAGTTTGGGCTCATGGTCAGCCTTAAGAAAACCAACATCATGGCGCAAGATGCTGTCTCCTCTCCTGTCATTACCATTGACAACACACAGCTGGAGGTTGTGGACACCTTCACCTACCTAGGGTCCACTGTTTCAAACATGCTCTCGCTGGACACCAAGAGCAGCTCCAGAATCACCAAAGCAGCTGCTGTCATGGCCAAACTCAACAAGCGTGTGTGGAACAACAATCTGCTGAGTTTGAAGACCAAGTTACTCGTATACCAAGCTTGCGTCCTGTCCAACTCTACTGTATGGCAGCGAGTCCTGGACAGCATATGCCAGGCAGGAGAAGCGGTTAAACGGGTTCCACCTCCGCTGTCTTCGGCGCCTTATGCACATCAAGTGGCAGGACAGAGTCCCCAGCACCAAGGTCCTTGAGCGCGCTGATTTGCCAAGCATCCCTGCATTTCTAAGCCAGAGACGACTACGGTGGCTCGGCCATGTGCACCGCATGGAGCCTGACCGTCTGCTGAGAGAAATCCTTTACGGAGAATTGCAGGTGGGCGTCCGCCATGTGGGCCAACCACTGTCGCGTTTTAAAGATGTCTGCAAACGTGACATGCAGTGTGCGCAGATCAATGCCAGTAACTGGGAGGTTACTGCCAAAGATCAAGCCACCTGGTGCCACAGTGTCAAAGAGGGTGTTCTCAAGATGGAAGCGAACACGAGAGTCCAGATGGCGACGAAGCATGCGGCGAGGAAAGAACGTGCAGTATCAGCACATGCACCATCAATCTTCATCTGCGCCAACTGCTCCAAAGACTGCCACTCAAGGATTGGGCTGTATAGTCATTCCATGCACTGCTCCAACCCTTGACACGCTAACCATCACATCTTCGAGACGAGGATGCCGGAGACAGACTACAAAAAAGACAAAGATGTATGTGTTATGTCCACAAACCTGGCAATGACCACGGATGAGTGAGCTGTGCTGGAATTGAACTTTATTACTATAAATGTTAATAGCACAGTACAGTTAAATGAGCCCTTAGTTCCTAACTGTGCCTATGTGAGAGAGCCGGCAAAAGAGACCATAAGATGGCCGACTCCTCCCTTATATGTACCAGCCGGCTACATCATCACGTCGCTCTCTGTTATAAACCCCTTTATAACATTCACTCCTGCTCGGAAAAACACAGAGCACTATTATAAATTGTAACCCTCCCCAATTTGGCATAAACAACAACCTCCTGAACTAGGGTTAGCGGGTGGACCACCGCTCAACCCGACACGGTTGAGTGGATTATTCTGACACTCTTCTTGCCAGCTGCACTCCTATCTAAACAGTCCTTTTTTCTGACAGTCTTTCATGGGGAAGGTGGTTCTGCTGTAGGGGCCTTGTGGCAGGCCCGCGGTGAATGGGTCCCTGAAGATGCTGAGTCCCCCTGACCGGAACCCATCTTCATAATGCTGCGGCCTAGGTCCCGTGCTGCACCAACTGACACCTGCAAAGCCTCGCCATCTGGAGCAGCCACTTGAACGCGCTGTTGATGGTTTTCGTGCCGTACCGAACCATCCGTCAACCTGAAGCATGCTGGTCCCAGCTGCGCCACTATCCACAAAGGCATCCGCGGTGTTGTAGAATGTGACTTTTCTGGCCGCAGGCCTGGTCACTCATCCATGCGTAGTCTCACCCAGTCCATCACTTGAAGAGGCGCTTTGCTTGGTCTCACATGCCATTGAGATCGTGGTAGTGCTACGTTTTCATCCGTCGCCATCATGTTGATCCCAGACTCTTCACCCAATGCTTCCGCAGCAGTCTCTGGAGGCCAAAGTTGGTCATGGGTACTGAAGGTGTCCAGCATCTCTCCTGTGTCATTTATCATCACCGTGGCTCCCATAGACTGGTGGTGAGCGAGGATACAGATGCTGTCCATATCTTCTTCTCCCTTGCCTGATGTATGTGGTTGTGCTGTGTCACCATCATTGCAGATAACAGCCGTACCAAGTCGTTGTATTTCAGGGTTCTCTGTGTGCATGGGCTCCCTCTCCTGCAACTCCACAGTGGCTCCCGCTGACTCTTGCTGGGTGCACGGAACAGTTGGTTTCTTGTTGGCGTCACCTTTTATAATCTCGTCCCACACCATGTCATCGTCATTAGTGTCCATTGTGACCCAGTTGCCGTAGCCCATCGAGTTGAGCCTGTTACTGTCACGGATGGTGAAACCCAGTCGGTAGAAGAGGTGGCATCCCAGTATGTTGTCACCATGCGTAGCCACTTGAAACTCAAAGTCATAAACAATCTTCGACTTGTAGTAGACTTAGAATGATTGTCTCTACGTTGCTAACTCTGTGACCACTGTATCCATACAGCACCACTAGGTTCTTTCTTATCGGGTGGCCGGGGAAAAATTTCTTCACCGTGGCCCAGTTTAACATCGACCTCACCGCAGCAGTGTCAAGCAACAGCGGTATAGCAATGTTGTCTAACTCGACCATGCTGTATGCGTAGGACGTGAGTTCAGGGCTTACCGTGTGGATGGTCGTCACGGGCGTGCAGCTTTATTTGGCTGGAGGGCTCCACGGCGTCGGCAACCGGCAAACCTTAGATTAAATCTTCCACACTTGTTGCAACGCTGTCCTCTTGCCGGGCAAAAATGTACTCTCGCATGGTGCATTGGGGAACCACAGTTACCACACGTGGGGCCTCTTGGAGTGGTCCTCCGGTCCTCAGCATTCACCTCGAACTCCTCTGCTGTGTCTCCATGTTCCTCCATGCCCACTGCGTTGGTTATCAGTGTCTGTCCTGGTTGTTGCTGCTGTTGGCACACACCTAGCTCCGATGCTATCCTTTCTGTTGACTCGAGCTGGAACACTAGCTCAATGGTGTTAGCTAGCGTCATGTCATTTGGCGCCATTAGCTTCTTCACCCGCAGCTGTGGGTTGTTTGTGTACTCGGCCAATTGGTCCCGCACCATCTCATCCTCTAAAGTCCAAATCTGCACATGCTTGCCAGATGTCTTAGGTCTGCGATGAATTGCTGGGTGAACTCACCAATTTCCTTTCACCGTTGGCAGAATCTGATACGCCGTGCCAACACGTTGTCCAGTGTTGCAAAGTAGCTAACAAGCAGTTCCACAGCGTCGCTGAACTAGTCCGCTGGTCCAAGCATATTCAGTTCAATTCAATTCAATTCAACTTTATTTATATAGAGCCATTTCACAACAACAGTCATCTCATAGCACTTTCAACTGTAGGGAAAACTCCCACAATTGCAGAAAGACCCCAGCAATCAGGTGATCCCCTGTGAGCAAGTGCTTGGCGACGGTTGAGAGGAAAAACTCCCTTTTAACAGGAAGAAACCTCCAGCAGAACCTGGCTAAGGAAGGGGCAGTCATCTGCTGCAACTGGCTGGGGGGTGAGGGGATAGAGAAAATGAAAAGAACAGACATGTAGAGGGCAACTCCCAGACTTTTGGCTACACGACCCGAAGTCTTGGTTCCTTCACACCGAGGCCCAGTTCGCGCTCCGGGGAATAACAGCAGATGACACCAGATACTACTACATGGTTGCAGCACTGGACGCACGCACAACCCAGCAGGTGGCGAGCCTGCTACAACAGCCCCCAGCCCGCGACAACTACAGTGCTCTCAAAACCGTGCTGACCCGGCACTACACGCTCTCAGACTGTGAGAGAGTGGACAGACTCCTGACATGACTTGGGAGATGGGTTGGCGGTCGAATTGATGGAGAAGATTGTTGGCTGCCGCGTCATTAGGGAGCGCTTAACATGAGCGGACCTTAATGTCAAGTAAAATTCCTCGTATGTGTAAAAAGCATGCTTGGCAATAAAGTTCATTCTGATTCTGATTCTGATTCTGAAGATGTTGGCGTTGATGGGCACAGATGACAGCCATTTCCTCTTTGCCCACCTTTTCCTCCGGAACCTCCTGACAGCGGCCAGGGCAGTCCTTGCCAATTTGCCGCTGCTGGCCACGCGCAACTACCGGGCTCTAGCCCAAGAGTCAGATCGGATCATCCTCACCACCAGAGCCCTCACAGTAAATGCAGCGGCATCGGAACCCAGCGAGACGGCCGGCGGAAGGGAGGAGCCAGCGACGGTGGCTGCAGCACAGGCCAAGAAGCACTGGAGAGACACGGTCTGTTTCTACCACCGCCGTTTTGGAGAGGACGCACGCCAATGCGTGCCACCATGCTAATTCAAGCACTTGGGAAACGCCAGGGCCGGCAGTCAGTAGCAGCTGTGACCGCTGGTGAAGCAAGCAAGCTGCTCTATGTGACAGACTCCCGCTCGGGGAGATGGTTCCTCGTACACTCCGGCTCCCAAAAGAGCCTCATCTTGCCATCCTACGCCGACCTGCTGGTGGGAACTAGCGGCCCCGAACTGACGGCTGCAAATGGCTCAAACATTAAGACTTTTGGTGAGAGGACACTGACTGTATCCTTGCACAGCCGTACATACCAATGGACATCCGTCATAGCTGCATGCAGCTTCCCCATTTTAGGCGCTGATCTTTTGTGTGCACATGGACTACTAGTCGATGTTGCTAACAGACGCCTGATTAACGCAGTGTCTTTTGATTCTCTCCCCTGTACAGTTCAAGGAGCCGGGCCAACAACACTAGCCAACGTCACAGCACCAGGGGGTAAGTTCCACACACTGCTCACCCAGTTCCCAGCACTCACAGTCCCGACTTTTTCGGCGACCGTCACTAAACACGGGGTGGAGCACTTCATTACCACCATGGGGTCGCCCGTTTTCGCACAACCTCGGTGCCTGAATGCAGCTAAACTGGCCATAACGCGCGAGGAGTTTGCCAACTTGAAAAAGTTGGGCATCATCAGATGCTCAAACAGCCCATGGGCATCCCCACTATGGTTCCTAAGGCTGAGCGATTGTGGCAACCTTGTGGTGATTTCTGCAGATTAAACAATGCCACAGTGCACGACCGCTACCCCATCCCGTATGTTCAGGATTTTTCCGTTCACCTCACAGGGGTGCACATTTTTTCCAAGATAGACCTGGTCCGTGGTTACCACCAGGTCCCGGTGCATGCTGAGGACATACGTAAAACGGCAGTAATAACCCCGTTTGGTCTGTTTGGGTTTTTACGCATGCCTTTCGGGTTAAAGGGCGCGGCGCAGACATTCCAGCGCATGATGGATGCGGTGTTGCGCGATTTGCCGTTTGTGTTCGTCTACCTGGATGACATCCTGGTGGCCAGCGCATCCGAGGATGAACACGTAACCCACCTCAGAACAGTTTTTCCAGAGGTTGGAGAAGCACAGATTAATAATCAACCCGACGAAGTACCAGTTTGGGGTGACAGGAATCGATTTTTTGGGCCACCGCATCTCACCGGAGGGCGCAATACCTTTGCCGGACAAGGTGCGCACAGTGGCGGATTTTTCCAGGCCTCAGACGGTCAGGGCGCTGCAGGAGTTTTTGGAGATGGTTAACTTTATAACCATTTCCTCCCCCGCGCAGCCCAGCTCGTGCAGCCGTTGTACGCCGCGCTTAAGAAACGGAAACCGGCGGACAGAGTCGACTGGCCTCCTGAGTGAGAGCAGGCATTTTCCGAGGTTAAAACAGCCCTGGCGAATGCCACACTGCTGGCGCACCCGGACCCAGCGGCTTGGATGTGGCCATAGGGGACGTCATGGAGCAGCACGTCGCCAGTTCTTGGCAGCCGCTCGCCTTTTTTAGCAGGTCTTCACACGACAGTGAGTGTAAATACAGCATGCTTGACAGAGTTACTGGATCTCCACCTGGCCATACGCCACTTCCAGTTCTGGCTGGAAGGGCGCACCTTCACTGCCTTTGTGGACCACAAGCCGCTAATGTACGCGATGGCCAAGGTTTCAGAGCCATGGTCGAGCCGGCAGCAGAGACAGCTGGCCGCGATCTCGGAGTTTACGACCGACATTCAGCATGTGGCCGGTAAACTCAACGTGGTGGCAGACTGGGGATAGATTAGACGGCCATGGCCACTGAGCAGATCGACGATGTGGACGTTTGCGCGCTCCAGTCTGGACCAACAGGATTAAGGCTGGAGAGCAGAGCACTGCAGGGGGGGGGGGCACGGGTGGCCCACGCCCGGTGGTCCCACGCGCTTGGCGCCGCCGTGTTTTTGAGTCGGTTCACTCCCTGGCGCACCCAGGAGTGTGTGTGTCAGTCAAAATGGTGGGAGCGAAGTTCATCTGGCTGAGCCTGCGCAAACAGATGAAACAGTGGGCAGCACACTGCATATCATGCTAACAAGCCAAAGTGCACAGGCACACAAAAGCCCTCTTGGAGCCGTTCCACATCCTGGCTAAGCAGTTAGACCACGTTCACGTGGACCCCGTGGGCCCTCTCCCACCATCGCAGGGGTTCACGCACCTCCTGACAGTGGTGGACCGCACCACACGCTGGCCCGAAGCAGTCCCGCTAGCTTCCACAGCATCCGCAGACGTGGCACGTGCTTTTTTGACAACATGGGTGGCACGTTTCGGCACCCCTTCGGACATCATGTCTGATCAGGGCCCGCAGTTTGTTTCCAACTTCTGGTCTACCATGGCCCGGAGCCTGGGCATCACAATTCATCGCACAATGGCATACAACCCCCAGGCCAATGGGTTATGTGAGCATTTCCATAGATCACTTAAAGCAGTGCTCAGGGCTTCGCTTACGGATGCAAATTGGGTAGACCGCTTGCCGTGGGTTCTATTAGGGTTGCGTTCAGCATTGAAGTAGGATTTGGCGGCCTCCCCAGCAGAGTTGTTTTTTTCCCAGCCGCTGCGGCTCCCCAGGGAATTTTTGCTGGATAACCCCGTGCCGAACACCGATCCGTCCCCGCGTGCACGGCATAGTGCAGGGGCAGGGATGCTACCCGGCCCGGCCCGCCACTGTTTTTCCCGCACTTTTGTGCCAAAGACCTTGAAAGACGCGTCGTTCGTATTTGTCAGGCACGATGCCCATCGGACCCCATTGCACCCACCCTACGATGGCCCGTTCAGAGTGCTGGAACCCGGGGACAAACATTTTGTGTTAGACTTGGGGGGCCACCGGGAGACAATCTGTATAGACAAGCTTAAGCCCACCTTTGTTTTAAAAGACGAACAGGTGGTGTTGGCCGGAGCTCCTCGGCGGGAAAGACCCCCACTGATAACTGCCCAGGTAAATGACACGTCAGATCAGTCACACGAGCATGCTGAAGGTGTCCCCCCATTGTCCCCCCACAGATGGACACACCCCCAGGAACCCCCCACCAGCACAGCAGCGCCTCAGAGCTGAAGACCCCCATTACAGCAGCTATGGACGGAGGCTGAAGCCCAAAGGACATGAGGGTTAAGGCTCAGTCTGAGAGTCGGGGAGGGGTGGGAAGCCACTCAGTAGTTTTCCCTCAGACTGAAGGGCATGGCAGATCAAAGGTGCTGGGGGACAAGGGGAATTGTCATGGGGGGTTGATATGTTAAAACAGCACCTCAGGTAGCGGAGGAGTGTAAATATAAAAGAGAGCACCTGCAACCTGAGTTTTTAATGTTTTGGATTCTGGTGGATGTGAGAGGGAGAAGAATAAAGTTTCATCTGCTCTGAACGCTCGGCCTGATTATTCCTCTCTCCACAGTATATACATATATATATCTGCTAGTATTGATATGTAACAGCCAAAGTGCGGATATTTTTTTACTCACTATTGTGACTATAGTATTTTCGGTTAGCTATGCTAACAAGCTAACAGTGTTTTTACCACGAACGTTTGTCCTCGCCATAAAGAAATGCGCGTTTGAGAAACTTGAACGAAAATCTTAGCGTCTTACAGAATACTTTGTTAGCTATCCAGTGCAAAATACGCTGTTTGTGGAATCAATACTGTGTATGAATGGGTGCCTTGCATTGTGTTATGGGAGATTTTTCTACCAAAGACACTATTAACGTCGTCTTTTTTACTATTTTGGTAATATTTCCATAATCTTGGGCCATTTTTTTTTAAATTTCACTCGTTTAATTGTGTGTTGTGTAACCATGTTTTATCTAATCCTTCTCTTACTTTTTGTGCAGTAGCCTGGTGGAGCTCCTACAATGTCGTTGTACTGTACAACTGTACAATGACAATAAAGCCTGTTCTATTCCTATTCTTCTATTCCATAATCAGACATGTAAGCTTTGCTAATATTGATGAAACACCTGCTGAGGAGGCTGGGTAGAAGAGAAAACCTGCAGGGTCTTGGCCCTCCGTGGCACATGATTGGACACCCCTGGCTTAAGTTGTTCACTGCACAAACTAAAACACTTTTTCTGTATTTACAGATTTATCACAGCTGGATGATGAGGGAGAACCAGCCAGACCTGTGGTGTCCAGCTCACCTTCACCAGCTCCAAGCTTGTTCTCCTCCTGCTCCTCCTCTTCTCATCAGACCAGATTAGGTCATATATGTTCACATCATGACCCATTCACACAAAGGAGGGAGTGAATTAAACCAATGATACACTTGAATTGAATGTTGTGATGCCCCTAACAGTAAATGGATGTTGAACAGACACATTCAGTCTTGGAATGACGATTCCTGCATTTTCCAGTGTGTGGTTATTTTATATTGCTTCTTATTTTTGTCCTTTAAAACAGGGAGACAGAAGCGGGACCCAAACATGGACCTCCTTCTAGACTCCCTGGAGAGGTCAGAGGAGAGCCAGCAGGAGCAGAGCAGGAGGGAGGAGCAGCTAACCTCCGCTTTGCTGCAAAGCATCCAGAAGATGGAGGACAGGACCAGCACCCTTGTTGGACTGATGGGACACGTTGTGTCTGTGCTTGAGGGACTGCAGACAAAGTAACTATCACAGCACTGATATTTCTGGCTGTGTGGATATAATATTTCATCTGTAGCAGTCTGAAGTTTTTGCACATTTTGTAAATAAAAGCTTTCTTTCCTTCAGTGTTTTTCTGCTTCTACATCAGTTGTTATCCTCACACCAAACATGCATGAAATGTAAAGCTATTTAGGATAAACAGTTCAAATCACTATAACATTGTAGTGGTGGGAAGTGAAAGTACAAGTACTGCATTACTGCACTTCAGTTCATTTTTTCAGGTATTGGACAATATATCAGGTATTTGTGGACTTTTTTTTCCACAATATTTTTATTGAACGTTTTTACAAACAAAACACAAACAATCAAACACTAACACTAAAATAATTTTTAAAAAAAATACTAAAAACACCAACAACCACTAACAAAAGCAGGTCTTCAACAGTGCTCCTCTATTTAGTCTAGGCAATCCATTACATAAGTATACATACTATACATTCACCAATTTGGAATTTACAAGGTCCACACACATCATTCACCTTCTTCTTCAAAAGTTATGTTTAAGTTCTTTACATAATCAATGAAACGTCTCCATATATTCTCAAACACAATTTCTTTTGATTTCAATATGTATGTTATTCTTTCTAATGGAAGGTTTGTTAACATCTGTCTTAACCACTGAGTCACATCTGGTCTATGAGTCTTTTTCCACAATAGTGCAATACATTTTTTGGCGTTAAGCAAACTGAGGTCTATGAATGCTCTTTCACTCTTGTTAAAGTTATGCTTTTCTGGATAAAGACCCAACAAAAACAGTTTAGGATTCAAATTTGTGGACTTTACTCACATATTTTTGACACCTTTTTCACATTTTCTAAAGAACAAGCAGCAACAAACTTTAAATCTATGAACTTTTTCTGTGGAAAATGTTCCAAGTTGCCAGCTTCAAAAATGATAATGAGTTTATATTCTGTTGACAACGTCCCACATGACATTCTGTCAGCTCTGGACAAGATCATTTCTGGGGAAAGAACTTTGAACTTTTACACTTTCCAGTCTGTCTCTTGTTCCCCCTACATGAATAAAAACTGGAATCAGTACTTTAACCAGAATAGATGACATACAAGTACAGAAGGGTAACCTTTAACAGCTCTGTAAATGTGCCTATAAAATACATAAATACTTTAAAACAGAGTACACTGAGGACTGATTGTCAGTTGAATCTTTTATTCATTAATTATTTTTAACTACTTCACGTTATATTTTGTAAATGACACGGCAGGCATTGAACAGGTTATTGCTCCCCACTGTTAAAATCCTCCATTAAAGCTGCCCTGATGTCATTCTGCTCTGGCCTGGTCAGTAGTGGTTGAACTGGAGGCTGACTGTGATCAGGTGTGTCTGGGAGTCCAAACTTGTCACCATGTTCCTCACAATTATTATCAAGTATGCAGCAGCTGAGCACCATGTTCTTGCTCAGCTCCAGTCTGCAGTCATTCCTTGTCAGGAGGGACCGCCATCGTCCTTTCAAGCCACCAAAAGCCATTTACACAACTGAACGTGCACGGCTCATCCGGTAGTTGTAGTTATGTTGTTCAGGGGTAAGTCTGCCTGTGTCCAAAAAGGGTTTCATCAGCCACTTCTGCGTGGGGTCGACTGGTTGGTGAAATCCGGTGTCGTGCTAAAAAGTGATCAGTCTACAGGAGCCAGGAGCGCCGCGTGTTAAAGGTGGACTGTCTGGTCTCAGGCCACCTACGATGTGTCTAAATGTTCTGAGGTTTAATCACATCTGAAAAATTATAATGTTGGCCAAAGTGTTGCAGTTTGGAAAACAACGTATAGAATTTATCTGATTGCAATATTTATGTGCAAAAACATTGTTGTTTGGAGGTACATAGAATATATATTTACACAGTATCTTCACGTATATATGCAGTAAATCTATGTATTTTTCCATGTAACCTTGTGGCTGCATTATTTTAATTGTTTTTAATCTGAGATCAAGTTTGTTTTGGGTTCAAAATGCATCATAAGTGTTAAATATATCTAGTTATACCTAACTAAGTACTGTTTATCTGTTGAAATATATATTTAATTAACGGCTAAAATAAACCCATAACAATATGGCCCCTGGTGATCATTTTTTGGGCAGCTGATCACTTTTTGGCACAACATAACAGGCGACCTCCGTCTCGTAATGCGCCGTAACGCCACCTGTTACAGAACTGAGTGTAGTCAATGCTCGCGCTACAGACTTGATCTAACAATGGCTGATAACTGAAATATTGATAACTACCGGTCTCCTTAAACGTAGCCGCTGTTCTCTGCCATTAAGAATAAAACTGTTTTTGGGTAGTAATACAGGTTTGGAATAATAAAAGCAGCAAAGAGACAAGAAACTTCTCAATGTTGACAAGCTAACACTGCTACTTCTTCTTCTGTGGTGTTCTGCAGGGTTGCATAAAGGCGCTTCACACTACGTAATGACGTAGCCCCGACTTAATCCCCGACTAGTTCCATATTGGTGGAAAACCAACTGGTTCTTGTGAGGCACTACAGCTGAACTGGTTAAGCACTGGCACCAGCCCCAGAACCAAACTAGCACTGGCTCTTATTTTGGTGGAAATGAGCCCACAGTGGAAAAACGCCAGCAGATGACCTCTGTTCAGATAAAAGTAACTTTTGCATTTCATTTGGAAATCAAAGTCCCAGAATCTGGAGAAAGAGTGGAGAGGCACAGAATCTAAGTTGCTTGAGGTTTAGTGTGAAGTTTCCACAGTCAGTGATGATTTGAGGAACCATGTCATCTGCTGGTGTTGGTCCACTGTGTTTTATCAAGACCAAAGTCAGCGCAGTCGTCTACCAGGAAATTTTAGAGCACTTCATGCTTCCCTGTGCTGACAAGCTTTATGGAGAAGCTGATTTCATTTTCCAGCCGGACTTGCCCCCCACCCCACCCCCCACACACTGCCAAAAGTATCACAACCTGGTTTAATGACCATGGCATCACTGTGTTTGATTGGCCAGCAAACTCTCCTGACCTAAACCCCATAGAGAATCTATGGAGGATTGTCAAGAGGAAGATGAGAGACACCAGACCCAACAATGCAGACGAGCTGAAGGTCACTATCAAAGCAACCTGGACCTTCAGAACACCTCAGCAGTAACACAGGCTGATCACCTCCATGCCACGCCACATTGATGCAGTAATTAATCCAAAAGGAGCCCTGACCAAGTATTGAGTGGTACATGGACAGACTTTTCAGTCAGCCAACATTTCCATTAAAAAACTATTTTTTAAAATTAATTTTATATAATATTCTAATTTTTTGAGAAACTGAATTTGGGGTTTTCATGGGCTGTAAGCCATAATCATCAAAATTAAAATAAACACTTGAAATATATCACTCTGTGTGTAATGAATCTATATAATATGTGGGTTTCACTTTCTGAAATGAGTGACAAAAAATACTGAACTTTTTCATGATATTCTAATTTTTTGAGATGTACCTGTAGATTCATTACACAGACAGTGACACATTTCAAGTGTTTTTCTTTTATTTTTGATTATTGTGACTTACAGCTCATGAAAACTTAAATTCAGTTTGTCAAGAAATTTGAATATTAAATAAGATCAATTAAAAAAGTGGATTTTTAAAGGGGTCGTTGACTGCTCTTTATACACATTTTAACAGCTCACTCATGTCTTAATGAAGTGCTTGTGACATATTTTGTTCAGATTTTCTTAAATTTACAGACTTCAGCTGTTTAACTCCACCCTGTTGGAGTTGAACAGTTCTTACATCAGTTAGCCATTAGCTGAGTAGCTTCTATCCGGCTCCTTCAGCTTGGTTGGGCAGTGCTCTGGTTCACTGATCCACAGTCAATGGTGTAGCTCGCGTCAGTCCGATCTACCTCCCAATAAATTTTGCAGTGATTCCACAATAAATCGCTAGCACCATGAATGACCCCCACAACCCCACCGTCCACGGAGGAAGGTGGGGTTGATGGGCGTGAGAGCCAATAGCATCTGGTCCCGGGACATTTTGATTGTAGGGAGCTGGAGGCTTTGTCGTGTTTCTCCCCCACCAATTTAGGGGAGTTCTCAGCATAACACCAGCCAGTAGCCCTGGTCCTGGGCCATAAAAGCGACCGGTGTGCCATGGCGGGTGATCTGCCATGGAATCATGATGAAACCACTCAGAGATGGGCCAGAGAGATGATAACAGGGATGGCTATTAGGGTGACTAAGATCTAAAAAAAGTAGCAATATAAGCCACGCTTACGAGTGTCCTGGTAACAGTGCTAGCTCATGGGCTAATAGGTTACCTTTACCCACCACTTTGAGCTACATGACTTACAGCTAGGTGGGCCAATAATAGAGCAGTAGGCAGGTATCAAGGACGGCAGTGGGTTGGCTTTTTCAAAATTTGACGTATACGATTTATCCGGAAGAGTCAAAAACGCTTTGGGGAGTTTCTCTGAGAGAAAAACGAGATAAAGGCAGTGTGCTTTTTTCAGATAGTTAACATTTTGGAAAATTTTTTGGCTAACTGCATGACCAGTTGGCACATTTGAGACTGTTAAAACCTACAAACACACCGTTTTTCAATCAATGACCCCTTTAATAGAAATGTTGGCGTACTGAAAAGTATGTCCATGTACGCACTCAGTGCTTGGTTGGGGCTCCTTTTGCATGAATTACTGCACCAGTGCAGCATGGTACGAAGGTGATCAGCCTGCGGTACTGCTGAGGTGTTATGAAAGCCCAGCTTGCTTTGATAATGACCTTCAACTCGTCTGCATTGTTAGGTCTGGTGTCTCATCTTCCTCTGACAATACTCTATAGACTCTTTATGAGGTTTAGGTCAGGTGAGTTTGCTGGCCAGTCAACCAGAGTCATGCCATCATCATTAAAGCAGGTATTGGTACTTATGGCAGCGTGAGCAGGTGCCAGATCCTTTTTTTAAATTTAAAATCCTTCTACCTTACAAAGCTCTAAATCAGGAGTGGGCAAACGTTTTAGCTCAAGGGCCACATGGAGTTTTAAAAATTGACAGAAGGGCCAGGGGCGGGAGATTATAAATATCATGGCGTATAAATATGGTGTATTAATGTTTGAAAAAAATCAATCAAATGTAGGTAACTTGTGCTTGATATTTTAATATGATTTAAGAAAAAAAATGCCTTCTGTTCATGAATTTTAACTTATTTTGTTTTCAAAAGGGCTGGCAGCTCATTTTCAACACAGCAGGCTCGGATTGCTTCTTAGAATGGTGATCCACTTCACAGCACTGTCTAAAGGGGGAAAAACGCGAGAAAGGGAATAGGTTCAACTTTAGTATGCTCGTTGACACATCAACTGACATTTGTTAGCAAATGTCATCAGCTTTAATTGACTAAATTTAGTAATCAGGCTTATTAAAAAAAATATTGTGTAATGTACTTTTAACTCAGTGGTCATGGAAAGAGCATTGCACTCAGCGGGAACAGTGATGCTGTGCTTTGGAGTGAAGGATGGCTGGTGGGTTAGGAGCAAGTTTGGTGGTTGAGATGTGAAGGACATCACAGAGATGGCTGTCAGTCATTTTGGTTCTCAATCTGCTTTTGTTCAGAGTTAAGAGAGAAAAAGCTTGCTCACACATGTATGTTGAGCCAAAAAGACTCCACTCTTTTTGCATGGTGTCTCATCAGAGGAAACGTCCTTTCCCAAGCCCCGGTAGAAGTCAGATAGTGAGAGGAGCTGATGTTAATTCTTCAGATAATTATCACACTGCATTTCCATGAGTTCTAACCGCAGACTCTTTTCCACTTCTTCTGCATCCACCAGGAAGGGCGTGGAGAACAGCTTGATTTCTTTCTCAATGACAGAAAAATCTTTAAAGTGCTGACTGAACTCTGTGATGAGAGATGTGATGACAGACACATATTTCTCCTTTTTACCAGACAAGTTGGCTTTTGGAAAAGCACATTTGATTTCAGACAGTGCGGGGAAGTGTGCAGCATTGAAGTTGCATAGTTGTGTCTCAAAAAGACGAAGCTTCACACCAAATGCTTTTATGTGCACATGAAGCTGTGGCACAAACTGGTCTTTGCCTTGTAGGCCCTTGTTCAGTGTGTTAAGATGATCAGTAAGATCAACTAAAAATGCTAGGTCTGCCAGCCAGAGAGGGTCACTCAATTCATGAAGAGGTCTGTCCTTCTTTCTCAAAAACTGGTCCATTTCTGATCTCAGGGAATAAAAACGCCATAGCACGGAGCCACGGCTCAACCAGCGCACTGCAGAATGGTAGAGTAGGTCCCTGTATTCAGCATCAACATCGGAGAGGAAAGCTTGAGATTCTCTGTGGTAGAGCCCTCGTGCTCAAATTATGTTGACAGTTTTCACAACAGTATTCATCACATCATCAAGCTGGACTGGCACAGAGCGCTTCGTGGTGAATGATACAGTGCTTTTTAACAGCCTCACCGTCACTTTCTCGCACTTTGGCGCACACCATGGATGCCATTCCTTTGCGTTCGCCAGTCATAGCTGGAGCCCCATACAGCTTGTCCCATTTAAGTCCCATCCTGCCGATTGCATCTGGCACGGCTTTAAAAATGTCCTTAAAAATGTCCTTACCCATTGTTGTGCTCTTTAGGCTCTTTAGTTGTAACCGAGCCTGTTCTGCCTCCAGGTAATGTTGTCACTTGGGGATTGGAGATTTGGTGAGTAAAACCGTTGAAAAGACTTTTGTGTGTCGCCAACAGATGTGAGGAATGTTTGTGAGACGACACTGATGTGACCCGGAGAAGGTTCTGGTTCTGCTTTAAAAGGACTGAAAACGACGGTGAACCGCGCTAACAGCAGCTAACTCAACTAGCCTAGCATAGCATCAGGTCCGGGTTCCTTTGTTTGTGGCCGTAGGCAGATTTGTTTTGCAGTCAGGTGACATCCTTTTAGACACATTTGCAGACCACGGTTCCATTCAACAGGAGCACAAACACAGGCACACAGGAAGCTGACTGGAACACTGTCAAAGAACCCAGGGCTCCACCAATCAGGACAGAAGACAAAGAGAGAAAAAACAGAGAGAGAAGAGTCAGGAAAGAGTTAAAAACTAGTCACAGAGATTAAAAACTCAAAAAGGTCTAAAACCCAATAAAAGATTTAGATCCCAAATAAAAAAAAATAAAAATTAATAAATCAATAACTAAATTATGTGCAATTAACCTCGCCAGCCCACGTGACAAACGTGCAATGCATTCTGGGATGAGTAGGTTCAGCAATTGTAAACAGACTACAAACACACAGCGCCTCGGCATTTCTTGTGAATGAATTGGGGAAAAAAAAAAATCACAAAATGGACCGTGAAGGAAAATTTAAAGGGACCGTACTCTGCCAAATTGAACGGGACTGCAAAGGCACGTTATTTGACGAAGCTTGAAGGGGTTAATGGACTAGATCCCTACCAACATATCACATGGAGTTCGGATGTAAACATTCTGCCAAACTTCGACTATGCCTTCATTTCTAATTATATGACTGTAAGCATAAGTTCACACACACATGAAGTTTTTAGTAACTTTAGGTCTTTGAAGCAAGCAGAAGTGCAGTTAGACGGATGGGTGCATGACTTGCAGATGTACAAGGTAGACGTGAAGACAATTGTGCTCACAAAGGTATGTTTTTTTTTATTTTCTTGTCTTGATTACAAGTATTTATTTACTAAATAAAATAAGTGCATGTCATAAATTGAATTATGCACCCAATATAAATGTGGAAGTGTGCTTATAATATTTTATAATCAACCCCTCCTTTCCTGAAGTTGGTGCAACCCCTGATGCACTTGTGTCCTGCACCTGTTGTGAAAAAGGCTGTGTGGAAATAAAATCCCCATATAAGCACCGCAACAACAACATCCTGTAGGCCTGTGCAGACAAGGATTTTTGCCTGAAACTCTCTGATGGGAGACTAGAACTCAAGCACAGTCACAAGTACTACAAGCAGGTACAAACGCAAATCTTTGTGACAGGCTCACATTTCTGTGACTTTGTTGTGTGGACCACAAAAATTTGTGTTGTTGTACACGTCACACCAGATTCTGACCTGTGGGAGCAAACACTTTTACCAGAGGCCCAGAACTTTTTTTATAAAGTTGTCCTACCTGAGCTTGTTGCCCGCAGGGATGAGAATCCTCCGCGGATCCGAGGAATTCCTCGGATTTGATCATGTCTAGGGTCATTCTTGTGAATCGTCTAAATTCGAGGAGAAAATTTTAGGGGGGGGTGAGGTCTGTTATGAGCGGAGAGTCGTATTTTCGATCGGCTGCTCAAATCCACCACGCAGAACGCGCTACCCAGCAAGATCAGTAATGTAATGTAACAAGGCCACTGATTGGCTGATACTTATTGAAGCAACCAATCGACGATTTTGTTATTCCTTTGTCATATCCCACACGCGGAGCGAAATGCAAATGGCGGACAATTCAATCAACCAAGTTTTCCCGATTTCGTGAAAATGGTGAACCTAAAACTCACGAAAGACAACAAAGCAAGAATTTTAGAAATCGACAAAGGGATAAGGAACAAGTTTCGTTGGGAATGACTTGAAAAAACTGTGTCAATGACTGTAAAGATCGGTAAAAATACCGAAGTTGTGGCTGAAAAAATGGCCGACTTCATAGCGAAATGCGAAGTACCAGGGAAAGCCCAGTGTGTTTATTGCAACGATTTCTTGAATTATGGATCTCGTGGTTGTGTTGCCTTAGTTGAGCACTGTTCAGAACAGAAACATCTCAAAATTGTGGCTACAAGGAGATCGAATTAGTCGCTCGTACTGCGTTCAAAACGATCGATGGACACGGTCAAATTCAGATGCCAGTCAAAGTTCTTCACAATCGGCCCCGATTACAGCAATTAGTGATCATTAGACACATTCCGAGGTAAGATTATTTTCTCGTTATAAGTAATGTACTTGAGAATTTTCGCGTAATGAATTTGTTATGAAATAGCATGTGTAAGTTGTGATGTCATGCCTGTTTTGAAACACTGATTGATAATTTAAAACACTAATTAAACATCTTTTAGGTTTTACTTACTTTCTTAGATTATCTTTCAAATATTAAAATATACTAATATGCAACTTTTTTATATTCCTAGTAACACTAACAAATGCACACATTAATAAATCAAAATGCTTGCAGAATGTCAGTATATTTTAATAAATGGGTGATGGACTTGGTGATGGAATTTTGTTAATATGTACAATTTATTTTACTTGGTTAAATTATTTTGTCTGTTCTAGAACTATGTAAATGTAATTCTGTGTCAGTTCTAGGGGCGGCTGTGGCGCAGGTGTAGTGTGACCGACTACTGATCGGAGGGTCATGGGTTTGATTCCCACTCTGTCTGAAGTCTGCATGTCAAAGTGTCCTTGAGCGAGACACTGAACCCCCAGTCGCTCCTGGTGGCCAGGCTAGCGCCTGTGTGTGTATGGCAGCTCTGCCGCCATCAGTGTGTGAATGTGTGCGTGAATGGGTGGATAGCAGGATCTGTAAAGCGCTTTGGTCATCCAGAGATGAGAAAAAGCGCTATATAAGTGAACGCCATTTACCATTCTAAACATATTAAATGGTACTAAAATATAATTTAGTATTATTACATCAACATACCATTCAGATATCATAAATTTACACATGTGATGCAGCAGCATCGGATAGATGGCTCGTCAACCTGGGAAGGTAGCCCATCTAGGGGAAGGTAAACCCTGATTTCAAACCTACGCTGCCTTGCGGCATACCCAGTCACGGGAAAGGCTTCGGGAGTCAACCCTGAGGAAAAATCCGGAGTCGGAGCCCCTAAGGCAGTTCTATGTTGTGCTCAACATCGTTCTGGCAGCTCCTGCAACGGCGCTGGTGTCAAACTATAGCAGCCCTGCTGTTCCTTTGGATTCATCAGTGACGTGGAGAGGGGGGACATGCTGCATGGGCAACATCTTGTCCTCCATATCTTCCTGCCCAGGCTTGAATCCTACCAACGCCCATCGCTGGAAGGTAGAACACCGGATCACTGGAGAGGACACTCCAGCTTCGCCTTTGGCGTAGACAAAACACGGGGAATGACAGTTACCGGTTATAAGCCACCGCTCCATTGGCATAGAGCGCGGCGCCAGGGGTTGTTCCCGATGGTGGGAGGGATCATCGGATCTCACTGGACAGCTATCGCCCGCCTCAAGCTGGGCAGCCCCCAGTCAATAAGGTGTTGTCCCGCCACAGCTTGCTTTCCTCATTGGGTGCATGGGGATGAGGAGAAGTCCGAACAGCAGGCTGAGAACCTTCGCACCAGGCAAGACAATAAAACAAAAGAGACCAACTCTAAAACTGGGAACTTGGAACGTCCGCACTATGATGACAGGACTCGCTGCTAACCTCAAGGACATCAACGACACCAGGAAGACTGCCATCATCAATAATGAGCTGAAGAGACTGGGAGTGGATATCGCCACTCTCCAGGAAACACGGTTGGCTGACGCAGGCACACTGAGAGAGAAGGACTACACGTTCTACTGGCAGGGAAAGGGCAGTGATGAACACAGGGAACACGGAGTGGGCTTTGCAGTGAAGAACACCTTGCTGAAGATGGTGGAACCGGGCAGCACTGGCTCTGCACAACTCCTCACCCTCCGCCTTAACACCACTCAAGGCCCAGTCACCCTCGTCAGTGTGTATGCCCCAACACTGACAGCCACACCAGAGGCAAAAGACGAGTTCTACGAGAATCTCGCAACAACTGTCAGGATCATCCCCAACTCTGAACAACTCATTCTCCTTGGAGACTTCAATGCCAGAGTGGGTGCTGACCACGACTCCTGGCCCTCCTGTCTTGGACCTTTTGGCGTGGGCAGAATGAATGACAACGGACAGCGGCTGCTCGAGTTCTGCACATATCACGATCTGTGCATCACAAACTCGTTCTTCAAGACCAAGCCCCAATACAAGGTTTCCTGGCAACATCCGCGCTCAAAGCACTGGCACCAGCTGGACTTGATCCTGACCAGGCGCACCTCACTGAAGAACGTGCTAATCACCACTTCGTTCCAGAGTGCAGATTGCGACACAGAGCATTCATTGGTGTGTTGCAAGGTCAAGCTGCAGCTGAAGAAATTCCATCGTGCTAGACACCCTGGAAAGGCACGGATTGACACCAGCAAGATGACTCAACCAGAACTTGTTGAGCAGTTTGCCTCCACCTTTGAGAAGGAACTTGGTGTACCACAAGAAGGAGAATCTGCAAAGCAGAAGTGGGAAGCGCTGCGAAACACCATCCACCGCACAGCCTTGGCTACCTTTGGGAGGAAGACCTCGAAGTCACAGGACTGGTTTAATGCCAAGTTGACAGAGATGACCCCCGTCATTGAAGCCAAGCGCTCAGCACTTGCTGAGTACAAGAAGTACCCAAACAAGAAGAATCTCCAGATTCTCAGGGCTGCGAGAAGTAAAGTTCAGCAGACTGCTCGGCGCTGTGCCAACGAGTACTGGACTCAGCTCAGCCAAGACACTCAAACCGCTGCCATAACAAGGAAGATCCGTGGTATGTACGATGACATCAAGAAAGCACTTGGTCCGGCTCAGAGCAAGACGGCCCCCCTCAAATCCTCCACTGGGGAGATGATCACAGAAAAGAACAAGCAGATGGAGAGATGGGTGGAACACTACTCCGACCTCTACTCCAGACAGAACACCGTGACACCGTCAGCCCTTGATGCCATCGACTGCCTGCCATCCATGGACGAACTTGACGCCGAGCCAACCATCGACGAACTCAGCAAGGCCATTGATAGCTTGGCCACTGGCAAGGCACCCGGCAACGACGGCATACCCCCTGACCTGATCAAGCACTGCAAGACCGCCCTACTGCTGCCATTGCATGACGTCCTCTGCCAGTGTTGGAAGGAAGGTGCCGTACCACAGGACATGAGGGATGCCAAGATCATCACCCTCTACAAAAACAAAGGGGAGAGAAGCGACTGCAACAACTACAGGGGCATCTCCCTCCTCAGCGTTGTTGGCAAAGTCTACGCACGAGTTGTTCTCGTTCGTCTACAGAAGCTTGCCGAATATGTCTACCCCGAGTCTCGGTGTGGCTTCCGTGCTGAGCGATCGACGGTAGACATGATATTCTCCATCCGCCAACTCCAGGAGAAATGCAGAGAACAGAACATGCCCCTGTACGTCGCCTTCATCGACCTCACCAAAGCGTTCGATCTGGTCAGCAGAGAGGGCCTTTTCAAGATCCTGCCAAAGATAGGATGCCCACCAAAGTTGCAAAGCCTCATCGAATCGTTTCACACCAACATGCAGGGGATAGTGCAGCACGATGGCAACGTCTCAGAGCCATTCAACATACGCAGCGGAGTGAAACAGGGCTGTGTACTTGCGCCAGCCCTCTTTGGGATTTTCTTTGCTATGCTCCTGAGGCATGCCTTCAGCACAGCAACAGAGGGAATCTACCTGCACACAAGATCTGACGGCAGGCTTTTCAACCTCTCCCGCCTGAAAGCCAGAACCAAAGTACACGAGGCTCTAATCAGAGACATGCTGTTCGCAGACGACGCTGCAGTCGCAACCCACACACAGCAGGAGCTTCAGACCCTGATGGACCGCTTCTCCCAGGCATGCAAGGACTTCGGGCTTACCATCAGCCTGAAGAAGACTAACGTCTTGGCTCAAGGCACGGAAGCACCACCAACCATCACCATCGACGACTACGAGCTGGAGGTCGTGAATCAGTTCACGTACCTGGGGTCCACGATCAGCAGCAACCTCTCCCTTGATACAGAGATCAACAAGAGGATTGGAAAATCAGCCTTCACACTCGCTCGCCTCACCACACGAGTGTGGGAGAATCCCAAACTCTCTGTCAAGACGAAGATGGCAGTGTACAACGCCTGCGTCATCAGCACACTGCTCTATGGGAGTGAGACGTGGACAACATACGCCCGGCAGGAAAAGAGACTGAACTCCTCCCACTTGCGCTGCATTCGCCACATCCTGGACATATCCTGGCAGGACAAAGTGCCCAACACAGAAGTTCTGTCCCGCGCCGGCCTTCCCTCCATGTTCACTCTACTCAGGCAGCGCAGGCTCCGCTGGCTAGGCCACGTTCACCGTATGGAGGATGGCAGAATTCCCAAAGACGTCCTCTACGGAGAACTGGCGACTGGCAGGAGAGACGTTGGCCGCCCACAGCTGCGCTTTAGAGACGTCTGCAAGAGAGACATGAAGGCCCTGGAGATCAACACAGAGCGCTGGGAGGACCTTGCAACGGACCGCTCCAAATGGAGAGGCACCCTGATCAGACAGCTCAAGACGGGTGAAGAGAGACTGACTGCTGCAGCAGATGAAAAAAGGACCCGCAGGAAGAACCGCCACAGACCCAGCAGCACAGAGACCACCCACAAGTGCGACCTGTGTGACAGGGACTGCCATTCGCGCATCGGCCTGTTCAGCCACAGGCGGTGCTGTTCCAGCAGAGTAGACGTTTAGGATTCTCTTCCATGGTCATCATAGACCGACGGAGGCCGACGATGCATGCATGCTCTTTCGGCTCCTAAGATCAAGCAGCTCCTCTGTAATGCAAAAGTTATTGTCAACTCCCCGTAAAATAATTAATAGCTGCACAGTGTCTTGGCATCTGTGCTCTCATCACATACAATCAAGTAAAAATCAAAAGCACAAGCTTTAGCTGACACTTGTTGTTTTAGGTTCGCCGACAAGTCTGTGAGTCACGGTGCCATTGTGTTTCTGGACATGCTAACGTTGTTGACTTTGTGCATTTTTTCCAGGTACATTATTCAGACAACTTTAGCAAGGCATTGTTTTATGAAGTCACCATCGGAGAAAGGTTTCCCGTGTTGGGCAATTAGTTGAGCTACCTCGTAGCTAGCCACTGTGGCATTTTCTTGTATTTTGTTAGCACGAAAAAAAAAAAATACTGTTGTTGAGCATGCAAGCTAGCTGCCATTTGCTTAGCTTTCTGTTTGCGCTCAGCACCAGTGTAAGATGTGAAGGTCTGATGCTTGGTTTTATAGTGCCATCATACATTGTACTCTTTCACCACTGCAACAGTTTCATTGCAAATCGAACAACACACTTCCTCTTTACTTCTGTGAAGAAATATTCATTTTCCCACCGTGTCTGAAATTTTCTACACTCACTTGCTATCTTCCGTTTCTCTGATTCTGCCATTTTTGGTCACCCATGAGAATTGTCTTCTTTGTTTCCTCTTTAGGGAGAGGCTGCTTGTTCAGTCAAGAAAGTTACTCCACCGAATGTTAGTAGTAGAGTCATTTTTGGGGGTTTTGTGACCAACCTCCCAGGACCTTTTTTTCTCACTGGATTTAGCATTCTAGACCCATTTTAATGAAAATAAGCTCCCATGTACCTCCCAAAAATTATGGGAAACCTTTTTTTTGCCCAAAATTCAAAATGGCCACCAAAATGCATACCACCACCTATATCTCAGTAACTAATTCAGCTAGGAGGTTGATTTTGGTGTCTAGACATAGGTTTTTGGGGTCAAGCATTCCATTAATACTATTAGTTTACTTGTGAAACAAACCCATCACGATGAAATCCAATATGGCCGCCAATATGGCCACCAATTAACATTTTTTTTGTTTCTTGACTGCTAAGGCGCCTAGAAAGCTGATGTTGGTGTCAAAACAGAGGTTTAAGGGGTCATACTATCTGTTTATTCCAATAAAAGTGTGTTTAAATGATTACATAATCGAGAAATCCAAGATGGCGGCCGGCTGTCATTTTCACATGCAATGGACTTTTTCATATCCGTCACCAAATGAGCTAAAAATGTCAAATGAGGTATCCTTACATTCATTTTTAATAATTATTAGAAAGCTCCTGCATTGATTCAGTGATTTCACTGAGGAACACTTGGGTAATCCCCTTAGGATTCCCGGAATCCTATGCTTGATTCATTGATTCCTTTTTGCATAGCAAGAGAGAGGATGCAGTGATTTTGTAACGTCTGTGCTGCCATAATATGTAGTCCTAATCTTTCCAATTTAACCAAGGTTGCCAGGTATGTATAAAATTTAGCTTTAAACTTATCTGGAGAGGTTAGAATTCTGAATCTTGTTCCATACTGTATAGTCAGGTAATGTTAGCATATTGACCATGCTGCTTGCTTAATGCTACCGTAATGACAGTAGACAGTACAAGGGCCTTTGACTCTAGGTCTTGTCATCCCTCCTTTTTCTCTCCTCTGTTCTGATAATGACAAATTTGTTTTTGTTTTCAGACACTTATTCATATAAAGTGAGGGATAAAATGGATACTGCAAGTGACAACGATGAATTACCATCAACGTCTTCCGGTGAATACGAATGCATTCTACATTGTGGTCAACCATGTACCAAAAGTGACTCTTTGGATAATACCAAGGACCAAAAATGGAATTCAATTCGTGAAAAAACTCTACGATGGAAAGGACTTGATCGGTTTCAATGTGGGAATATTGATTGGGCCAAAGGACCAAAAGGGCATTATATGCACCAGACATGTTACACCACGTTATCTAACAAGCGTTGTCTATCTCAAGCCGAGAAACGTAAGCATAAATTAGAGGTAGATCTTGAAAGAGACAATCAATCAGTTCAGGGGGATCCATCTCCATCTGCTTCTCTCTTTTCACCGAAGAGGCTCCGGTCCAGCATTGGATTGGATTACCCAAGTGTTCCTCAGTGAAATCACTGAATCAATGCAGGAGCTTTCTAATAATTATTAAAAATGAATGTAAGGATACCTCATTTGACATTTTTAGCTCATTTGGTGACGGATATGAAAAAGTCCATTGCATGTGAAAATGACAGCCGGCCGCCATCTTGGATTCTCGATTATGTAATCATTTAAACACACTTTTATTGGAATAAACAGATAGTATGACCCCTTAAACCTCTGTTTTGACACCAACATCAGCTTTCTAGGTGCCTTAGTAGTCAAGAAACAAAAAAAATGTTAATCGGTGGCCATATTGGCGGCCATATTGGATTTCATCGTGATGGGTTTGTTTCACAAGTAAACTAATAGCATTAATGGAATGCTTGACCCCAAAAACCTATGTCTAGACACCAAAATCAACCTCCTAGCTGAATTAGTTACTGAGATATAGGTGGTGGTATGCATTTTGGCGGCCATTTTGAATTTTGGGCAAAAAAAAGGTTTCCCGTAATTTTTGGGAGGTACATGGTGTGGTGTAAACAAACGACACAGTATTATCTTGTCTGTAACTAGTGATCTTTGGTCACACATCTGACGTCGTGACGTAATTATATATACGCTGTCTCTCTTTTTCTCATGCAAGCTGCCAAGTAAAGTTCATGTTCAACAGCACGCAGTTGTCCCACATTATTATGTTCAACTAAAGAACACGACATGGTGTCAGAAGTGCTGCGTAGCTGTGAAGACAGACACTAAAAGTCATTCTAGTGGGAAGAGGGAGAGAGGTGAGCTAAGATGCCCGAAGATAGAGATGATGAACAGGTGAGAGCAGGAGTTAGCATCGCGGCTAGCACGCCCAGCGCCACGTTTAGCATTCAGCCAACGGAGCCCTTTGATCACATGAATGGACCAAGTGGATTCGGCGCTTCGAAAGATTTCGCCAGGCAAGCAATTTGTCTTCAAGTTCAAATGAAAATCAAGTCAACACATTAATATACTGCATGGGAGATGAAGCAGATGATGTCCTGAGAGGCTTAAAGTTAACCGAAGCAGAGCAGCTCGAATATAGCAAAGTGAGAGACGGCTTCCACAGCTTTTTCATTGTAAAGAAAAATGTTGTTTATGAACGTGCACGTTTCAATATGCGCAAACAAGAGCCAAATGAAACCGTAGACACATTTGTAACGGCCCTGCATGCATTAGCGGAGCACTGCAACTACGGTCAGCTTCACAATGAGCTCATAAGAGACAGAATAGTAGTGGGCTTGGCCGACACAAGACTGTCAGAGCGCATGCAAATGGAAAAAGACTTGGACTTGGAGAAAGCCTTAAATATGGCAAGGCAATCAGAAGAGATCAAAAAGCAACAAACAACTTTGAGGAATGAAGGAAACGTGATGCAGATGAATGCGAACTCTGTGGATAGAGTTACTAAAGCCAAATACGACAAGACAAAGTTTAAGTTCAAAAGCGAAACAGTGAACAGACGCCAGCTGTCTAAAAGTAAAAGCAAAAGTACACCAAACGCATGGTGCTATAAATGTGGTGGCTCTCCTCACCCTAAATACGAGTGCCCTGCAAATGATGCAAATGTCATGCATGTGGAAAGAAAGGCCACTACCAACGGGTCTGCAGGCAAAGTAAGAATGTCCAAGTATGGAGGAGGAAGAGGAGCGAAGTTTTTTCCTCAGCTCAGTCACACAGGCCACCAGGTATGACAGCTGATATTCTGGTGAGGGACACTAAATGTCTTTCAACCTCGACACGGAGCCGATGTCACTGCAATAGCGGAGTCAGACTTGGAACAAATATTTCCAAGAGCAAAAATGCCAGTTCTCCAGCAGCCGGAGAAACCATTGTTGGGTCCTGGAAGGAAACCACCGGAGGTTGCAGGTTTCACAAAGCTTCAGCTCAACTACGGGACAAAACAGACAACAGAAAAGGTCTACAAAAATCTCAGCACGCCACTGTTAGGTCTTCCTGCCATCATAGCTCTAGGCCTTCTTGTGCGAGTTGATGTTATTTCAATGGACACTCTGAAAACATCCTACCCCAAACTGTGCAGCGGCTTGGGTGAAGTGCAGCAGCCCTACCACATAAAACTCAAACCAAACGCTGTGCCATACTCATGATAAACCCCAAGGAGGTTTCCAATACCTCTAATGGGTAAAGGTCCAAGGAGGAACTCCAAAGGATGGAACAGCTTGGAGTCATCACCCGAGTGGAGGAACCTACAGACTGGTGCGCCGGCATGGGCATTGTTCCGAAGAAAAACGATCTGAGGCTGAGACTGTGCGTGGATTTTAACCGGACTAAATGAGTATGTGTGCAGAGAAAAGTTTGTGCTGCCTTCTGTCGAACAAAGTCTTGGGATGCTAGCAGGAGCAAAGTGTTTCAGCAAGCTGGACGCCAACATGGGCTTCTGCAAATTCACTTGTCGGAGGAATCTGCCAAACTGACCACATTCATAACACCCTTCGGGCGGTTCCACTTTAACCGCCTCCCCTTTGGCATCAGCTCTGCGCCCGAGCACTTTCAGCGCAAAATGTCGGAGGTTATCGAAGGAGTTGAAGGAGTGATCTGTCACGTTGATGATGTGCTGGTATGGGGACATGACCAAGAGGAGCACGACGCCCGACTCCATACCACCCTGCAAAGACTGGAAAAAGCAGGTATAACTCTGAATGTGGTACAATGTGATCTGTCACAGACCAAAGTGACTTTCCTTGGCCACATCATTACGGACACTGGCATAAGTCCTGACCCAAAGAAAACAGAGTCCATCACAGAGATGAATGAGCCGTCAAACGTGACAGAGCTAAGAAGTTTTCTGGGCATGGGTCAATCAGGTGGGAAAGTTTATCCCCCCATTTAGCAGAGAAAGACAAAGCTCTGAGAGATCTTTTGTCCAAGAAGAACAGCTGGTATTGGGGTGTAGACCAAGCTAAAGCATTCAAAACGCTCAAAGATGCTCTAACCTCACCCCCAGTGCTTGCTATTTATGACCCAAACAGAGACACTAAAGTATCGGCTGATGCTTCTTCTTATGGTCTAGGTGGTGTTCTCCTGCAGCAGTGGGAAGAAGGATGGAGACCAGTCGCCTACACTTCAAGGTCGCTGTCTCCAACAGAACAACGCTATGCACAAGTGGAAAAAGAAGCCTTAGCATCCACATGGGCATGCGAGCGATTCCGTGATTTTCTAATAGGCAAACACTTCTGTCTGGAAACTGATCATAAACCTCTTGTGTCACTCTTAGGAGCTCAAGCCTTGGATCTACTGCCACCGAGGATCCAGCGCTTCAGGATGAGACTCATGCGTTACTCATACAATGTACAGTATGCCCAGGTAAATCGCTCTGGACAGCAGACACTTTGTCTCGCTCACCATTGAAAACAAACTGACAAAATCAGACGAGGAACTCATGGAGAGCACAGACATATATGTGGACAGCATCACTGAAAATATGCCTATCAGTTCATCATATATGCAAACACTCAAGGAACAACTGAAAATGGACAGTGTGTGTGCTCGTGTAATGGTCATGTGCAGTCAAGGTTGGCCTGAACATGCAAAACAAGAACCTCTGTTGAGAAACTACTGGCCCGACCGAGCCACACTTACCGTGAAAGACGGCTTGCTGTTGAAGGATTCAAGACTTGTTATCCCTTCAGCAATGCGAAACGATGTCTTAACAAAACTACATTGACGGACACCAAGGAGTTGTAAAATGTAAAGCCCGAGCTCGCCAGTCAGTATGGTGGCCTGGTCTCAGCCAACAGATAAGTGAAATGGTGTTAAAGTGCAGGACATGCATACAAGAGAGACACAACCACAGTGAGCCATTAATGCCAACCGAATGCCCTGACCGCCCGTGGCAAAGAGTGGGTACAGATCTGTTCGAGCTGGGAGGGAAAACTTACCTTCTTGCTGTGGACTATCTTTCCAGGTTCGTTGAGATTGCCCTGCTGAACAAAACGAAATCCAACGACGTCATTACTCATCTGAAGTCTTTCTTTGCCCGTCATGGCATCCCTGAGGTCCTGATGTCTGATAATGGGCCCCAGTTCTCTGGTCGGACATTCACAGACTTTGCGGCTGCCTATGGCTTTAAACACATCACAAGCAGCCCAAGGTTCCCGCAAAGTAACGGAGAGGCGGAACATGCTGTACAGACTGTGAAAAACTTACTGAAAAAGGCTGCTGATCCATATTAGCTCTTCTTGCCTATAGAGCTACTCTCTCCAAAATGGTTACAGCCCTGCTGAACTCCTCATGGCCCGCCGCCTGAGGACGACACTTACCGACTCTTCCCTCTCAGTTGATCCGACACTGCCGGACAGCGTCACTCTTGCTCATAAGGAAAGGGAGAAGAGGATATTCGGACATTTCAAACTACAACAGATGTCACCGAGCAAAACCCTTGTGTAACTTGTCACCAGAGAACAAGTGTGGGTGACAGATGCTAAAACACCAGGCACTGTTATCCAAAGTCACTCAACACCGAGATCTTATACAGTGGACCTACCACAGGGGGACAGTGAGACGCAATCGCATGCATTTGATTCCTCTACACTCACCTTTGCAACAGTGTATCAAACAGCAGAGTGGGTCAGTGAAACCTTTCAGAGGCAGGTGAAACAAATGCCTATTGTACCTCCTGTTACTCCTATAAAGTCTGATGTTGTGAGAACTAGATCGGGAAGAACTATTGTCAAATCTAAAAAGTTAGATCTCTAAAGAATGGTAAAAAGGTACAAACACAGAATGTTCTTAGCTGTGGTATTGTTAATGTTTAGAAAATAATAAGCGAAGGTTTAAAAAGTACATGTTAAGTTCAGAGAAAATGTGCACGTGAATACTAGTTACATGTATGCATACTCTCAAAAAAAAAAAGAAAAAAAGGGAGATGTGGTGTAAACAAACGACACAGTATTATCTTGTCTGTAACTAGTGATCTTTGGTCACGCATCTGACGTCGTGACGTAATTATATATGCGCTGTCTCTCTTTTTCTCATGCAAGCTGCCAAGTAAAGTTCATGTTCAACAGCACGCAGTTGTCCCACGTTATTATGTTCAACTAAAGAACACGACACATGGGAGCTTATTTTCATTAAAATGGGTCTAGAATGCTAAATCCAGTGAGAAAAAAAGGTCCTGGGAGGTTGGTCACGAAACCCCCAAAAATGACTCTACTATAGTGCTCTGAGATAGGCACCACCTGGGAAAAGGAAGAGGGGCAGGCCACTGGGCACTTGGAGAAGAACTGTGGAAAATGAAATGAAGGAGGCGGGTAAAACCTGGAATGAGATCAGCTGGCTTTCCCAAGACAGAGATGCCTGGAGGAAGTTTGTCAGAGCGGAGAGGATTGAAGTGAAGAAGATTATTGTATGCCCCCGTTTTCACCGAGGCATAACAATGTCACCAATGTCATTTCATACAAATACAGTGGTGTGAAAAAGTGTTTGCCCCTTCCTGATTTCTCTCTCTTTTTTTTTTTTTGCATGTTTGTAACACTTCAAATGCTTCAAATCGTCAAACAAATTTAAATATTTGACAAAGATAACACAAGTAAACACAAAATGCAGTTTTTAAATGAAGGTGTTTATTATTAAGGGTAAAAAAAAATCCAAACCTACATGGCCCTGTGTGAAAAAGTGATTACCCCCCATTAAAACATAAATTAACTGTGGTTTATAACATCTTTGGAAAACTGAGTTCAGTTTCTCTAGCCACATCCAGGCCTGATTACTGCCACACCTGTTCTCAATCAAGAAATCACTTAAATAGGACCTGCCTGACAAAGTGAAGTAGACCAAAAGATCCTCAAAAGCTAGACATCATGCTGTGAGCCAAAGAAATTCAGGAGCAAATGAGAAACAAAGTTATTGAGATCTATCAGTCTGGAAAAGGTTATAAAGCCATTTCTAAAGCTTTAGGACTCCAGCAAACCACAGTGAGAGCCATTATCCACAAATGGCGAAAACATGGCACCAAGTCTAGAGTCTGAGCTTCTCTGCATCAGACTCTAGACTTGGTGGCCCCCTTAAAAAAGAAAAAGTCTAATCAGAGATTTCTAACTCCTTGGTTCAACACAGAAACTCGTAGCTTAAAACAGAAGACTCGTCAATTAGAAAGAAAATGGCGCTCCACTAATTTAGATGAAATCTATTTAGCTTGGAGAAATCATCTTTTAATTTATAAAAAATCTCTTAGAAAAGCTAGAACAAGTTATTACTCTGCATTAATAGAAGAGAACAAGAATAATCCCAGGTTTCTTTTCAGCACTGTAGCCAGGTTGACAAAGAGTCAGGACTCTGTCAATCCTAGCATTCCCTTAGAGCTTACTAGTCAGGACTTTATGAACTTTTTCAATAATAAAATTTCATCCATTAGAGATAAAATCAATCAGATTCTTCCCACAGTTAACTTAAATACTGTAACTACTACAACTCCTTCAATTGATGTCTGTCTTGATGAGTTTACTCCAATCGACCTTTGTGAGTTAGACAAAATAGTTTCCTCATCCAAACCTTCAACTTGTCTTTTAGACCTTATTCCTACCAGGTTATTTAAAGAAGTCTTCCCACTTATTGGTAGCATTATTCTTCATATAATCAATTCTTCATTAACTTTAGGCCATGTACCGCAGGCTTTTAAAACGGCTGTAATTAAACCCTTACTCAAAAAGCCAACGCTAGATCCAGGAGCTTTAGCTAACTATAGACCAATCTCTAATCTCCCTTTCATTTCAAAAATCTTAGAAAGAGTTGTTGCTACGCAATTATTTGACCACCTGCAGGGAAATGGTTTACTTGAAGAGTTTCAATCTGGGTTTAGAATCCATCATAGTACTGAAACAGCCTTAGCGAAGGTCACTAACGACCTCCTCATCGCATCTGATAATGGACTGGTTTCTGTACTTGTCCTTTTAGACCTTGGTGCAGCTTTTGATACTATCGATCATAATATTCTACTTGATAGATTAGAACACTATGTTGGACTTAATGGAACTTCGTTGCAGTGGTTTAGATCTTATTTATCTGATAGGTTCCAGTTTGTTCATGTAAATAATGAGTTTTCTTTCAACTCAAAGCTTAGTCATGGAGTTCCACAGGGATCTGTGCTAGGCCCTACTCTTTTTAGTTTATATATGCTTCCATTAGGCAACATTATTAGAAAGCACTGTATACATTTTCATTGTTATGCAGATGACACACAATTACACCTGTCAATGAAGCCAGATGATAGTAATCAATTAGCCAAGTTAGAAGCCTGTCTTAAGGAAATCAAAGCTTGGATGGCTTGTAATTTCCTGCTATTAAATTCAGATAAGACTGAAGTCATTCTTGTTGGTCCAAAAAACCTTAGAAATTCCTTTCCAAATCAAACTTTCAGTTTGGATGCGGTTACTCTTTCTCTTAATAGCTCTGTGAGGAACCTTGGAATTATTTTTGATCAAGATCTGTCCTTCATTTCACATATTAAATTTGTTTCTAAGACTGCCTTCTATCATTGCGTAATATTGCCAAGATTAGGAGCATCTTGTCTCAGAGTGATGCTGAGAAACTGATCCACGCTTTTGTTAGCTCGAGATTAGATTATTGTAATTCTTTATTATCAGGCTGTCCTAAAACATCTTTAAAAAGTCTTCAGCTGATCCAAAATGCTGCAGCAAGAGTTTTAACAGGTACTAGAAAGAGAGATCATATCTCTCCAGTTCTGGCCTCCCTTCATTGGCTTCCCATAGAGTTTAGAATTAAGTTTAAAATCCTTCTTCTTACTTACAAAGCTCTAAACAATCAGGCTCCTTTTTATTTAAAAGATCTGATACTACCGTATTATCCTAACAGAGCACTACGCTCCCAAAATGCAGGATTACATGTAATACCTAGAATCTCCAAAAGTACAATGGGAGGCAGAGCCTTCAGTTATCAAGCTCCTCTCCTGTGGAACCAGCTGCCAATCTGGATTTGGGAGTCAGACTCAATCTCTGTTTTTAAGAATAGGGCTAAAACCTACCTTTTTGATATAGCCTACAATTAGGGAGGGATCATGTGTTTCTGAACCCTCCCTTAGTTATGCTGCTAATAGGTTTAGTCAGCCGGGGGACCTCCAGTAATGCACTGGGCCTCACTCCTTTCCTCACTCTCAATGAAATATTTTTTTTGCTGGTCATTAACATTTGTTTGTTCTCTCCCATAGATTGAGTCCCCATCGTGCTGTTTGCTCTCTACATGTCTGTTCTTTTCATCTTCTCTATCCCCTCACCCCCCAGCCAGTCGCAGCAGATGACTGCCCCTCCCTGAGCCTGGTTCTGCTGGAGGTTTCTTCCTGTTAAAAGGGAGTTTTTCCTCTCCACCGTCGCCAAGTGCTTGCTCACAGGGGATCGCCTGATTGCTGGGGTCTTTCTGCAACTGTGGGGGTTCCCCCTACAGTTGATAGTGCTATGAGATGACTGTTGTTGTGAAATGGCGCTATATAAATAAAGTTGAATTGAATTGAATTGGTGAACCTTCCCAGGAGTGGCCAGCTGAACAAAATGACCCCAAGTGCTCAGTGACGACTCATCCAAGAAGTCGCAAAAGACCCCATAACAACATCCAAAGAACTGCAGACCTCACCTGCCTCAGTTAAGGTCAGTGTTTATGACTCCACCATAAGAAAGAGACTGGGCAAAAATGCCCTGCAGGGCAGAGTTTCAAGACAGAAACCACTGCTGAGCAAAAAAACATAAAGGCTCGTCTCAGTTTTGCCAGAAAACATCTTGATGATCCCCAAGACTTTTTGGAAAATACTCTGTGGACTGACAAGACAAAAGTTGAACTTTTTGGAAGGTGTGTGTCCCATTACATGCAGTGTAAAAGTAACACAGCATTTCAGAAAAGGAACATCATAACAGTAAAATATGGTGGCGGTAGTGTGATGGTCTGGGGCTGTTTTGCTTCTTCAGGACCTGGAAGGCTTGCTGTGGTAAATGGAACTGTGAATTCTGCTGTCTACCAAAAAATCCTGAAGGAGAATGTCCGGCCATCGGTTTGTGACTTCAAGCTGAAGCGCACTTGGGTTCTGCAGCAGGACAATGATCCAAAACACACCAGCAAGTCCACCTCTGAATAGCTTAAGAAAAATAAAATGAAGACCTTGCAGTGGCCTAGTCAGCGTCCTGACCTGAATCTGATTGAGATGCTGTGGCATGACCTTAAAAAGTCACTTCATCCTTGAAACCCCTCCAATGTGGCTGAATTACAACAATTCTGCAAAGATGAGTGGGCCAAAATTCCTCCACAGTGCTGTAAAAGACTCATTGCCAGTTATCGCAAATGCTTGATTGCAGTTGTTGCTGCTAAGGGTGGCCCAACCAGTTATTAGGTTTAGGGGGCAATCACTTTTTCACACAGGGCCATGTAGGTTTGGATTTTTTTCCCCTTAATAATAAACACCTTCATTTAAAAACTGCATTTTGTGTTTACTTGTGTTATCTTTGTCTATTATTTAAATTTCTTTGATGATCTGAAACATTTAAGTGTGACTCTAAACATACAAAAAAATGAAAAATCAGGAAGGGGGCAAACAATTTTTCACACCACTGTAGGTCTAGCCGACACTTTGACTCCCTTTCCTGAATAGCTGCTAATGCTGGTACCTCTGCTGTAGCTGAGTAATTGGATCACATCACTTGATTCAGGTGTGTTTCATCTACTGCAGAGGCAGCAGCTGGGAGTAGTTAATCTACACAGTGACTTCTGTTGTGTCAGAGGTTGGGCTTTCCCTTTGTCCAATCATCTATATCTTCTCCATGATAATCTGCCTGCTTCCCTCATTCTTGACATGTTTAGCTAGTCACTCTCCAGCTCCTAGAGTTTGGCAAGAAACAGCTACCTACTAAAGCAGGGGTGTCCAATCATGTGCCATGGGGGGCCAAGACCCTGCAGGCTTTACCTCCAACCAGGGTCTTCAACAGCAGATTCCACTGAATTTCTTCCCACTGATTGCTGATAAGTGAAAACACCTGCTGAAGAGACTGGGTAGAAGAGAAAACCTGCAGGGCCTTGGCCCTCCATGGCACATGATTGGACACCCCTGTACTAAAATGTTTATCGGGCATATGAACTATGATGTCAAACTCTATACCCCTCCACCATTGAGATGCTTTAAATGCCAAAGGTTTGGACATCCAGCTGCAGTATGTAAGGGCAAAAAGAGGTGTGGAAGATGTGCCAGGGAACATAAATATGGTCAGTGTGAGAATGGAACTAAAATTAAATGTTGCAATCAGGATGGGAAGGGGGGCACAGCTCTGCATACATGAGAGGTCCATAAGAGAGCAGCAGAGATACAGAAAGTCAAAATGTCTCAAGGACTCACAGATGCAGAAGCAGCCAAAAGAGTGGGGACACAACCATTTAATAACAGTAAAGTAGAGCTGACTGGTGCAGACAGAACTATTATAAAGACAGATGAAGTGTTTCAAAAAATAAGAGGACACACAGTGAGGAATAATCAATTCTTATTGTTTATGGTTGATTCATTAATTGCACTGCACAGACAAAAAAAAAACAAAACAGAAAAGATCAAAATAAAGGCAAAAGCAGCAGAAAAAATGCTTAGGAATCAAGACTAGGATAGGAGGAAGTGGGGGATATGATGAAAAGAGGACCATCATTTGGCACATAGACACAAATGATGGTTCAGAGTACCCACCCTTTTGGAGTCTCTGACTGGGGTGCTGGAGGGTGCTCCTCTTGGAGACTCCATTGTCCTACTGGGGGATGTCAATGCACATGTGGGCAACAACAGTGAAACCTGGAGGGGGGTGATTGGGAGGAGTGGTGTTCAGTTATTGGACTTCTGTGCCACCCACAGTTTGTCCATAATGAACACCATGTTCAAGCATAAGGGTGTCCATATGTGCACCCGGCACCAGGACACCCTAGGTCGCAGGTCGAAGATTGATTTTGTTATCGTGTCATCAGACCTGCGACTGTATGTCTTGGATACTCAGGTGAAGAGAGGTGCAGAGCTGTCAACTGATCACCACCTGGTGGTGAGTTGGATCCAATGGTGGGGAAGGATGCTATTCAGACCCGGCAGACCCAAACGTTATAGTGAGGGCATCCTGGGAAAGTCTGGCTGAGGCCCCTTTTCAGGAAGTCTTCAACTCTCACCTCTGGAAGAACTTCAACCACATCCACAAGGAGACTGGAGACATGGAATCTGAATGGGCCATCTTCTCCGCCTCCATTGTTGAAACAGCTGCTCTGAGCTCTGGCTGAAATGTTGTTGGTGATTCTCATGGTGACAACCCCTGAACCAAACTGTGGATGTCACAGGTGAGGGAGGCCATCCAGCCGAAGGAGTTCTATCAAGCTTGGTTGGCTTGTGGGACTCCTGAAGCAGCTGAGGTGTACCGGCAGGCCAAGTGGAGTGCAGCTCTGGTGGTTGTTAAGGCTAAAACTCGTGTGTAGGAGGAGTTCAGTGAGGCTGTGGAGAAAGAGTGTCAGTTGGCCTTGAAGAGATTCTGGCAAACTCTCCGGCAACTCAGAGGGAAACAGCTCCCTGTTCACACTGTGTATGGTGTGGATGGAGAGTGGCTGACTTCAAGTGGGGATATTTTTGGATGGTGGAAGGAATACTTCAAGGATCTTCTCAATCCCACTGACACATCTTCCACAGAGGAAGCAGAGCTTGAGGATGACGGGGATGACTTGCCTATCACAGGGGTTGAGGTCGCTGAAGTGGTTAAAAAAACTCTTCGGAAGCCAGGCCCTGTGTGTGGATGAGATTCTCCCTGAGTGCCTGATGGCTCTGGATGTTGTAGGACTGTCATGGCTGACATGCCTCTGCAACATCGTGTGGAAGTCGGGGATAGTAGCTTTGGCATGGCAAACTGGGGTGGTGGTTCCTCTCTTTAAGAAGGGGGACCAAAGGGTGTGTCCTTTATAGGGATCACATTTCTCAGCCTCCCTGGGAAAGTCTATTTTTTTTTTTTTGTTACTTATTTGTACCCGTAGGTAGATTTGGTTTGCAGTCTGGTGACAAGCCACCGGCTGCCGGTTGCTGCGTGTGCGAGCGCCCTAAACCTACATGTTTTTGGTATGCGGGAGGAAACCGGAGAAATCCCGGAGTAAACCCACGCAACACGGAGAGAACATGCAAACTCCACACAGCTCACTGTTGGTCGGGGGCTGGGATCGAGCCCACGGTCTCATGATCCCAGCGATCCCCCGGCCGAGGGTAAACTGTGCTGCCACAGTGCTAAACCACTGCGCCACCGTGCAGCCCAGTCTATGCCAGAGTACTGGAGAGGAGAGACTGGCCGTTGGTTGGACCTCAGATTCAGGAGTAGCAATGTGGTTTTCATCCTAGTTGTGGCACAGTGGACCAGCTATTCACCCTTTCAAGGTTCCTCAAGGGTTCATGTGTGTTTGCCCAACCAGTACACATGTGTTTTGTGGACTTGGAGAAAGCATTCAACTGCATCCCACATGATTTCTTTTGGGGGGGAGGGGGTGCTTCAGGAGTATGGGGTACGGGGCTCCTTGCTACAAGCTATCCAGTCTCTTTACGACCGTTGTGAGAGTTTGGTTCAGATTGCCAACACTCAGTCGAACTCATTCCCAGTGAGAGTTTGACTTTGTCAGGGCTGTCTTTTGTCACCGATCCTGTTCATAATACTTATGGACAGGATTTCTAGGCACAGCCAAGGGACAGAGAGTGTCATATTTGGTGACCACAAGATCTCATCTCTGCTATTTGCAGATGACGTACAAAAGTAATGAAAATGTCACTGTATAGAAACAATACAGGCATCACATTAGAAAACTTACTCATAGTCTCATGAAACAGCAATTCAGTTGTTTTTGTTTGATTGTTTGTTTGTTTGTTTGTTTGTTTGTTTGGGGGGTTGCCAATCTTCTGATCCACAGTCCAGACCGGTAGGTCGTAGCAATGCCCTTTTTGCTGTGTGCTACCCGCCAATATCAGAAGAAGAAGATATCCATCTCTCGCTCTCTCTCTCTCTAAAAAATAAAAAACAGACATCCAACCCTTGGTAATGCATCCTGATCACCATGCGTCAACAGCTGGTAAGGGTAAAACAGGCCTCAAAGACTCATCACTAATGTTTGCTGCTGCTTGTCCAGGCCACTTTACTGCTTTTGGCAGGCCAGGGCACCTGGACATGTCCTGGTGCAACACTATGGTCAGTCACCCTGAATCTAGTCCAGTGAAAGTAAACACATGGGCAGAGAGTTTTTCCACACAGCTGATTGACTGACTGCCTTTCACAGAGCAATTTCTCCATTTCCCTTTCATCTCAGGTTATAGGCATTATTTTTCAAAGATCATACACTTATTCATTCACTTTTGTTTGTTAATTAGCTTTCCTTTTGCCCTAAGAGTGACCCTACACAAACTTGCATTTCCATGTCTAAATCCCTGATTTCCCAGTCACCGTTTTTCTTTACATTTTCAAACCTTTATACTGTATGTAAAGCCAAATGAGTAGCTGAATGTTTCCTTCTTATGGCACAGCCTGGTTTAAGCCATTCATATTCGGCCTCTGTGGTGGTGTGGGGCTTTGCATATTCCTCAGTCCACAGAGACCAGAGCACAGGCAGGCCCACCTTTGTTTGCACCTCAGCCCGTGGACCTTGGGGAGTTCTTTTCTCTGATCACACATCATTTAAACAAGTCAAACAAAAGCAGCATTTAATCCAACCAGGTCCTTTCCTTCCAAGATTCATCTGCAAGCTGTTACACTTCTGCTCCTGCTGGGATGGTGAATGTTATTCTTCAGGATCTCACATTGTGTTGCAGCCTGCATTTTTCCCCACAACAAATTCTATTTTTCTTGCATCTGTGAGTTTGAAATCAAACCCTGTATATTGTCTGAGTAAACTAAAAGAAGGTGGAAAAACTTGTTCAAATCTCTTTTATTGAAAGTAGAAAATAGAAGCTCGGCTGTCTTTGACGTCCAACAGTTATTTTCTTTCTAATAACACAATCAAACACTTCAAGATCTTTTCCAACAAAAGATCTAATATTGGCTGCCCTTCAGCCCTCTCCCTCACTTCTGTTTCAATTGTCTCATGCACTTGTGAGGAACTATAGCTAAATTAGTCTGCTCAGAAAGGGGGGAATTGCTTTAATTAAAACTTCATCCATTGTCCAAATCCCCGTCCCTTGCATTATTCTCCTCATCCTCTTCCATCCTCTACAGCCTCATCTCAACCAGCAGACAGAAGGGAAACATCGTTGACTTGCACTCCAAGGCTTTTGCTTATGTGCCAACCTCAATAGAAACCCCCCATTAGATACAATGACCTTGTAAATTAAAGGAATGACTGTCCAAATTAAATCAGCTCAATGCCAGCAGCACAACTCCTACTTGCAGCTTATCCCGCACCACTTCTCGCTCCCCGCTCCTCCTCTTTCCAGCTCTCATAAACAAGAGGTGAGTGTGTGAGTGTGTGTGTGTGTGTGTGTGTGTGTGTGTGTGTGTGTGTGTGTGCACGTGCGTGTGTGTGTGTGTGTGTGTGTCAGTCCTCCTTGAGATGCTGTTTCTCACTAATTAGCTGGTGCTCTTTGTCATCATCTCCCCTGTGAGTATGGAGGACCTGGGGAGGACTGAATGGAGCTTTCTCAACCGGCCCTTTCAACAGTCTCTTCCTCCCATTCACCTCCTTTTTTGTCTGATGCCTTTTCCATGAATGAATTCATAGGGTTCATATTAATTAGTTTCTCGCGCATCATTGGTGCCATTATCACTACAAACTTGTGCTCAATGTGATGGGCATCTTTGTGGATTTTGGTCATTAAGCGTGAATTTTAATTTGAAAGACAAGTGAAACCAAACTTCAAAGTGAGAGGCGTGTGTGTGTGTGTGTGTGTGTGTGTGTGTGTGTGTGTGTGTGTGTGTGTAGTCATTTTGCATGTGAATGGACGTTGATCCCTGGACTCAGGGATGCCTATCATTGCCTATCATCTTTAATCCTTGAAATATTGTCCTAATTCAATGAATGGTGTAAAATCGGGACACACCAAGTGTCATCAGAGCCCGAGCCACTGACTGCGTCAGTGGGCAAGAGACCTATTGCAATTGTTAGAAATTATTTATTTATTTATTTATTTTAGGGCCTGAGCCACTGACGTCAGTGGGCGAGAGCCCTATTGTAATTGTTAGAATTTTTTTTTTTTTCTTCTCCATCTAATATCTCATTTTTGGGGTAGTGAACGTGCATGAAAATTCACCATTTTTTGCACTGGACCTCAAGACTGGCAAAAATTGAATATTTTGGAGGAAATGTAAATGACCCCACAAAAATGGCTCTACAGCACCACCTGATGTGAAGTCAATGGGGAGTAGCACACGCTTACTTTCGCGTAGAAAGATGAAAATCAGGTGAGATGTTTGTCATTTCAAGACATGCAAAAAACTCCATAGAAGTGATGGTCTACACCCAACAGGAAGTCGGCCATTTTCGAATCCCCAGGTTGGCAGGGGTTGGAACCTTTCTGTGTGGAGTTTGCATGTTCTCCCTGTGCTGTGTGGGTTTACTCCGGGGGCTCCGGTTTCCTCCCACAATCCAAAGACATGCATGTTAGGTTAATTGGCTGTTCTAAATTGTCCCTAGATATCTGTTTCCTATAGGCCCTTAGAATAGAGGGTTAGTATTAGTGAAAGCGCTTTGAGTGGTCTTTGTGACTAGAAAAGCACTATATAAGTGCAGGTTAGTTAGTAGTTAGTTAGTTAATTTTGGCAGGAAGTGGCAGTGACCAAATTTCCAGCTCGCACATTTGATCGAACTCGTCCTAGGGTTTTTGTCCGATTGAGCTCATTTGTGGTGATAATCATCTATACCCATGTGCCATTAAAAGTTATTGAAAACTTTTTTAAAAGTTTGACGGTTTGGCCATAGGGGCGTGGCAAAGTTTGATGCCATGATCATTCTATGACCATTCTGATGGCAATAACTATGGTATGCAATGTCAGATTTCAACCAAATTCAACATTATGGATATCAGTCCAATTCCAAACAGTTCTATAAAAGAATATTCATAGAAATCTACAGCGCCGCCTAGTGGTTAAAGGAATAATTGCTGAAAACTTTTTTATTACTCACACGCCACTTGCCAGAATGACATGAAGTTTTCTGAGATTCATCAGACCACAGGGATGATCATAACTGCATATCATCTTTACCATGACATCACACTTGTCACCATGGACACGCCCTCCTCCCCATTCAATCCGTGATCTTATGGGGAGGGTTGGGAAGGTCCTGGAGTCATGAAATTTGGAGCAGAGGTAGTAGTGACTATCATCTGTAGTCCTATATGGGTCAGCAACACATAACTGATAGGTAAGTGTTACTATGGCGACATGGCAAAGGTTGACTCCTCACCATGGAACATCGAAAAGTTGCAACTTGGACAAACTTCATCTGATTTTCACCAAATTTTCTACAATTGATATTAGTCCCGCCCCGAAAACTTCTATATAAAATAATAAACAAAAGTTATGGCGCCCTTGGTGTTTAAAGGAAGAATTGCTGAAACCTGTTTTCTTTATTTTTCTCTCACCAGGTGAAAAAATGACATGAAGAAATGACTAGGGCCCATTGACAGTACATGTACATAGTACACAACTGTTTTCATGGTTACCAGCATGTTTCAATGGCTTCCTTGCCATGCAAAATATGACAGTTACAGCTCAGACAATCCTCGTCTGATTGGGACCAAATTTGCACAAATCATACTAATCCCACTCTGAACACGTCTGTATATCAATATTCACAAAACTGTCACACCACCACCTACTGCTGAAATGAGGTACTGCACAAAATTGTATCAAATTTTGTGCAAAAAACAGTAGTCAGAATAACATGACATTTTCAGTGGTTTCTCAGAGCGCATTGGATTACCCTCAGTGGAAGTCACTTCTGTCCTGCGATAATCACAGTTGCCATGGAAACCCACTCCTTGCCATTCAATATGTTTTATATTTTTGAGGGTTGTGAAAGTCCAAGGGTCACCAAATGTGGAACATAAGTGGAGATGACTCTCTTCTGTAGTTCTGTATGGCTCTGCAACATGTACCTAAAATGTAAGTGTTGCCATGGCCACATGTCCAAGTTTACCTTATCACAATACATTGGACAGTTGTAACTTGGACAAACTTTATCCGATTTTCACCAAATTTTCTACGATGAATCTTAGTCTGACCCCTGCACACTCCTATGTAAAAATGGTTGCCAAAACTTATATCACCACCTACTGCTCACAGGAAGTACTGCGCCAAACGGTTTATGTTATTATTCAAGCAGTGCATGCAGTGACAATGGGAAATTTTCTGTGTTGGCTGGGTCTGACGGGCACCAGGTTGCACGGGTGCATGTGAGGCAAGGGCCTGCTTACAGCTGCTTGCAGCTTTAATTTTTTTTTCTTCTTCTCCATCTAAGATCTCATTTTTGGGGTAGTCACCGTGCATGAAAACTCATCATTTTTTGCAGGGTCCTCGAAACTGGCAAAAAAAAAATTATATTTTGGAGGAAATATGAATGACCCCACAAAAATGGCTCTACAGCACCACCTAACATGTGAAGTCAATGGAGAGTGGCACAGGCTTACTTTCACGTAGAACGATTAAAATGGGGTGAGATGTTTGTCATTTCAAGACATGCAAAAAACTCCATAGAAGTGATGGTCTACACCCAACAGTAAGTCAGCCATTTTGGTAGGAATTGGCGGTGACCTGATTTCCACCGCATGCATTTGATCGAGCTCGTCCTAGGGTTTTTCTTCCAATTGAGCTCATTTGTGGTGACAATCATCTATACTCATGTGCCATTAAAAGTTATTGAAAACTTTTCCAACAGCTCGGTGGTTTGGCCGTAGGGGCGTGGCAAAGTTTCATGCCTCGCCATGATCATTCTATGACCTTTCTGACGGCAATAATTCTGGTATGCATTGTCGGATTTCAACCAAATTCAATGTTATGGATGTCAGTCCAATTCCAAACAGTTCTATAGAACAATATTCATAGAAATCTACAGTGCCACCTATAGGAGGCAGAAGGTTTTGCATCAGAAAGTTTACATCATGTTGTTTTTAATACCTCGGGAATGGAATGTCGGATTGGCACCAAAATAGGTATGATGTATATGGGTATGGCTCTGAACAATTACAGCTTTGAATATTCATGAGTATCAATAGTGCCCCTCATTGGAGACATGAAGGTTACACCAAAGGGTTTCTTCGAATATCTCTGAAATAAATAGTCTGATTGGTAGCATTTATGTGACAATCATCTATACCCATGTGCAATCAAAAGTTGTTGAAAACTTTTCCAAATGCCCAACGGTTTGGCAGAAGGGGCGTGGCCAAGTATGCAGTATTGCCATCACCCTTCCATTGGCTTTTACTCTGGTATACATTGACTGATTTCAACCAGACTTTGTGTGGTGATAGGTGTACAATACTGATAATTTCTGTAATAAAGAATGACGCATAGCGAACGCATAGCCCCTACTGCCAATGGACAGGAAGTTGCCATAACTCACATGCCATACTCACGCGCCACTTGCCAGAATGACGTGCAATTTTCTGAGGTTTATCAGACCACCTAGTTGATCAAAACTGCACATCACCTTTAGCATGGCGTCACTGCTGTCACCATGAACACGCCCTCCTCGCCATTCAATCTGTGATCTTTTTGGGATGGTTGGGAACGACCTAGAGTCATGAAATCTGGAACATAGGTTGAGGTGACTGTCATATGTAGTCCTATATGGGTGGACAACACATAACTGACAGAGAAGTGTTGCCATGGAGACATGGCAAAGGTTGACTCCTCACCATGGAACATCGGAAAGTTGTAACTTGGACAAACTTTGTCTGATTTTCACCAAATTTTCTACAATAGATATATCCCGCGCCCCACACTCTCCTACATAAAAAATGATTGACAAAAGTTATAGCGCCACTTACTGCTCCAGGAAGTACTTCGCCAAATAATTTATTTTATTATTCATGCAGCGCTTGCCGCGATGACAGGAAATTTTCGGAGCCAGCTAGGTATGATGGGCATCGGGGTCCGCGGTTGCGCCGGGGGCAAGGGCCCGTTTACAGTTGCTTGCAGCTTTAATTACTCTTGAACTCTTTCATTCTCTTGTTTTCCCAGTTTATTGTTTCATTGAAACCTCTGTTTGCAGGCAATTCCTCACAAGCTGCAAATATTCAGTGATTATGTGAAAATGCCTGTTTTTTTAATGCATTGACAAAAAATCCCTTTTCTCAGATTGGACAAATTATTGCAGCAGCTTTACTTCAAGGAGCTGAATGAGTGTAAAACTGTCTGCATCCCACAACTAATGAATATTTTCAGAAACGAGACTATGATATTTGTTGTAAGGTAAATGGTTCAGTCTCACAGACTGACAGAGATTTGGCATCTTCCTTATTAGTTTGTCTTCATCTCCCTGTATCAGTCCCACAGTAAATATGCTGTACATGGGGTAGGAAAATATCTGAGGCAAACTGTGCCAGTGGACAATAGCTGAAGCTGCTGTCCTCATGGAAGCTTAAAAGTAAAATGTTGGGAACTAGAAGTTCCTTTGTGTGTGGTAGAGCCAATAATAGGCCACCCTTTATATTAATACAACTTCTGTCTTCCCTTTACAAGAAGGCAGTGTGTAAGAGCAGGATGAGGTCCTTCGATCCTTGATTCCATCTCATGCATGAAAGGATGTCTCTTCTTGAAGCTTTTGCCTCAAGTGATTTTCCAATAGCAAGTGAAAGTTTCAAATTCCTCTTCTGTGTTTTCATGTCTTTGGAGTGGACAACTTTCTCCGGCCATTGTGGTCTTCTTGACCTTTAGTGTCTTATCAATTGGGCCAACAGAGCGAGGTCACATGGCTGTTAGATGACCCTTTCCCCTTGCTGCTTCATTTAACTTTTATACATGCGCATAACAAGTAATTTCTTGAAGGATTCTCAAACTAAAGATATACTTAGGTGTGGTGCACACAACAACGTTTTTTGTTTAGAACCAGATAAAAAGATTTGTGTGCACACAGACACATCGCAGAAGCAACCATGCATGCACACAGACCTGAAGGTGTGAAAACAGCTGTGGTAACTAACAGATGACAAAAATTTTACTCAGAGGGACTTTGGATCATAAAATTACAAACTGTAAACTCCAGATTCCCCCTGCAATTTATAAGTTGAAACAATGAGTGAATCATAAATAAATAAATAAATAACTGTGTTATTGCGGTTGATAAAAAACTGACAGCTGGTTTGAATGTTTGATAAGGAGTCTTCAGTCATACTTTTAGAAGAGCATTACAAGGAAGAAAAAAGTGATGTGATGTGGGCTGGCTGAGGAGTTGCAAAACTGAATTTAACCCTTTGAGTGTGTATGGTGCAGAACAGCGACATACCCCCTAGTGGTCACGAGTGTAATATTTTTGTCAATAAAATAGTTCAGATTTTCAAGGCTATAACTTGAAAGTGGTAAGGAGATAATGAGACTTACTGTCAAATTAGAAAGATGTAAAATATGATCCAAAGTTTAAGATAGGAATAAATTTACGCATCTAATTGCCAAATGTCGCGGCACCTCTTTAAATTCCATACTCAGTCAAAATTGGACTTTGGACGTATTTACACAAAAAATGGTTCAGTCTTTTGATCAGTTTTTGTACAGAGGTACCTCATCATCGTATCTTCAAATTATATGAACATGAAATCAGTACATTTAAAAAAAACCCAGAAATTTCTCACTTACTTTTGACAAAGTCAGAGTGTAGAAGGCAGGTGCAGTGCCACGCTCTCCACTAGGGGCATGAAAATTCTCACACTCAAAGGGTTAAAACTATCAGCTGCTCCTCAGGGATTATTTTCTTCATCATTCAGGCAAAGGGTAAGCAACATTTTAGGGGCTGTATTTTAGTCTGCCAATCTTACTTGGTTATAATTTGATGATTTTTTTTTAAAATCTACAAGGGCTGCATCTATTGTGTAAAAAAAGCATTTTACAAATACTAGTTTAGAGCCTTCACCCCACTCCTTTTTTCTTTAGCCTAGTTCTAAGTCTATTTTTTTTGTAACACTATATACCATATACACTGTATATTTATAGTGGGGAAAAATAAATATTGATCACATCAACATTTGTCTCACTTCACACATTTCAGCTGGTTTCTTGGCATTCTAGGCCTTTTTTGCACTGCTTTTTCTTCATGTGTTCAATACTTATCCCGGTGTCATTCCACTTTATTAAATGGAACTTGTTTTGTGAACACAGTTACCTTGATTTCTTGTATGTATGGATTACTTGGGTTGTTACTTATATCTGGTGAAAATCTCAGGTCAATGCTCCATCATGGACTTCTGGTTCCGGTTCCGCTGGACCGGTGTCACCACACGAGTTGGCTGCCAGTGGCAACAGCCTTTTTTTTATCTTCATTCTTCTTTCTACATTTTTCACTCTATATATATCACGGACACACAGATTGCCCCAAAGGTCTCCCGAGTCGGCGGACGGAGCCACTGTTTACAGCAGGAGACGTTACAGCAGGAAGAGCTAGTGCTAGCTAGCACTCAACCCGCCACCCCGATGCTAACGGAGAACTCGACATACCGGGAACTGTAGCGAAAACAATCGTGGGTGCCGGGCTGGAGTTTAGGCGGCGTGCAAGAAATATAAGACAGAATAACAAAGAGTGATGGCAAGAACCAAGCAGGACCGCCCGTAAAAATCTACTGGAGGAAAAAGCCCCCAGGAAGCAGCTAGCGACCAAGCTGCTCGGAAAAGCACTCCGACCACCGGCAAGAGTGAAGAAACCTCACCGTTACAGGCCTGTGGCTCTGAGAGAGATCCGTCGCTACCAGAAATCCATGGAGCTGCTCATCCGTAAGCTGCCCAGCCAGCGCCTGTTGAGGGAGATCGCTCAGGACTTCAAGACCGACCTGCCTTCCTGAGCTTTCGCCGTCATGGCTCTGCAGGAGGCCAGCGAGGCCCACCTGGCGGGTCTCTTCTTCGCTAAGAGGGTCACCATCATGCCCAAAGACTTCCAGCTGGCCCGCCGCATCCGCGGAGAGAGAGCTTAGACTTTCTGCTGCACATTCACCAACCACAATGCTCCGCACTGTGTGTCTATATATATATATATATTTATAGTAATATGTACATATGTTTACTAGCTGTTCTTGTTTTTTCTTGCCTTCTGATTGTTGCTCTGAGTGTTGCTATCCCTGTGCTGTTGCAATCCTGGAATTTCGCCATTGTGGGACAAATAAAGGCTTATCTTATCTTATCTTATCTTATCTTATCATCAGAAATGTTTACTGAGAAAAACGTTGACATGTTCAATACTTATTTTCCCTGCTCTCTGTGTATGTGTGTGTGTGTGTGTGTGTGTGTATACACACACACACATATATATACAGTATATACATACATACATACACACACATACGTATATGTATGTATGTCCATCCATCATAGCAGTCTGTCGGGGGCAACAATGATTGTTTCATTTAGGTCTGATCAGATTCCTCCATGCAGCTCTGTCCTTCGCCCTCTGCTGCCAGGAACTCCTGACCTTGTTAACCCAGGCGACATCCGAGCCGATATGAGTTGCTTACTGACTGACCATTTCATGAAACTGCTTGCAAAATATTTGAGTACCGCTAGCTTTTGCTGGACTAGCGGCACATTCTTGGCACATAGAGGTATTATCAATATCACTGATAATACATAGTGGTATTATCATTGGCAAGGACAGGCCAAGACAAACACACACACACACACACACACACACACACACACACGTCCACAGACGTGGACAAAATTGTTGGTACCCCTCTGTTAATGAAAGAAAAACCCACAATGGTCACAGAAATAACTTGAATCTGACAAAAGTGGTAAAAAATAAAAATTCTATGAAAATTAACCAATGAAAATCAGACAATGCTTTTGAATTGTGGTTCAACAGAATTATTTTAAAAAACAAACTCATGAAACAGGCCTGGACAAAAATGATGGTACCCCTAGAAAAGATTGAAAGTAATGTGACCATAAGGACCATGTTCAACCAAGATGTGTCCTCTAATTAACATCACAGGTGTCTACAAACTTGTAATCAGTCAGTCGGCCTATTTAAAGGGTGACAAGTAGTCACTGTGCTGTTGTGACATGGTGTGTACCACACTAAACATGGACCAGAGGAAGCAAAGGAGAGAGTTGTCTCAGGAGATTAGAAAGAAAATTATAGACAAGCATGTTAAAGGTAAAGGCTATAAGACCATCTCCAAGCAGCTTGATGTTCCTGTGACTACAGTTGCACATATTATTCAGAAATTTAAGATCCACGGGACTGTAGCCAACCTCCCTGGATGTGGCCGCAGGAGGAGACGGATAATACGAATGGTAACAAAAGAGCCCAGAACAACCTCTAAACACATTCATGGTGAACTCCAAGGTCAAGGTACATCAGTGTCAGATCGCACCATCTGTCGTCGTTTGAGCCAAAGTGGACTTCATGGGAGACGACCAAGGAGGACACCACTGTTGAAAACAAATCATAAAAAAGCCAGACAGGAATTTGCCAAACTGCATGTTGACAAGCCACAAAGCTTCTGGGAGAATGTCCTACGGACAGATGAGACAAAACTGCAACTTTTTGGCAAGGCACATCAGCTCTGTGTTCACAGACGCAAAAATGAAGCATAGCAAGAAAAGAACTCTGTCCCTACTGTGAAACATGGAGGAAGTTCTGTTATGTTCTGGTGCTGCTTTGCTGCATCTGGCACAGGGTGTCTTGAATCTGTGCAGGGTACAATGAAATCTCAAGACTATCAAGGTATTCTAGAGAGAAATGTGCTGTCCAGTGTCAGACAGCTTGGTCTCAGTCGCAGGTCATGGGTCTTGCAACAGGATAATGAGCCAAAACACACAGCTAAAAACACCCAAGAATGGCTAAGAGCCAAACATTGGACTATTCTAAAGTGGCCTTCTATGAGCCCTGATCTAAATCCTATTGACATCTGTGGAAGGAGCTGAAACATGCCGTCTGGAGAAGGCACCCTTCAAACCTGAGACAGCTGGAGCAGTTTGCTCAAGAGGAGTGGGCCAAAATACCTGCTGAGAGGTGTAGAAGTCTCATTGACAGTAAAGGGTTTGATTGCAGTGATTGCCTCAAAAGGTTGTGCAACAAAATATTAAGTTAAGGGTACCATCATTTTTGTCCAGGCCTGTTCATGAGTTTGTTTTTTAAAATAATTCTGTTGAACCACAATTCAAAAGCATTGTCTGATTTTCATTGGTTAATTTTCATAGAATTTTTATTTATTACCACTTTTGTCAGATTCAAGTTATTTCTGTGACCATTGTGGGTTTTTCTTTCATTAAAAGAGGGGTACCAACAATTTTGTCCACGTCTGTACACACACACACACACACACACGTGTGTATATATATATACATATGTCTATCCATCCATCCATCCATCTTCTTCCGCTTAATCCTTTTTGGGTGAGAGGCAGGGTCCACCCTGGACAGATCACCAGTCCATCACAGGACAACCATTCACTCTCACAATCATACCTAAGGGCAAGCTAGAATCCCTAGTTGATGTCAGTTAACCTAACATTAGTTAGTAATGTTAGTAAATCAGGTTTTATTTTATTGCTTGCATTTACCCAGGTTATTTATTTATGACTTGTTCATTGTTTCAACTTAAAAAGAAATTAATATATATTTTTGCAGGGGGAATCTTGCATTTATAGTCTTTATAATCCAAAGTCCCTCTCAGTAAAACTTCTACTGGTCATCTCTTAGTTACAACAGCACTTTTTACACCTTCGGTGGACCTGTTTGCATGCCTGATTGCTTCTGTGACATGTCATGTGCATGTAGATCTTTTTGTTCAGTTCTAAATGAAACTGTTGTATCCCCGAGGCCTCAGTGTCTGATTTGAATGAATGTGTTGAAGAGTCACAGAATTTAGAACAGTTTGCAGTCTTGAGGAATCTCCTTTGAAGTTTCTTAATGTGCTTTGAAAAAATCTGCTTCCTGTCTTCCATGTTGTTTTGAATGGACTTGCTTAACTGTGGTTCTGGTTCTGTGTTCCAGTGTCTCTAATCTGGATAACTTGTCATTTCTTGCTTGTTTAGTTGAATCAACACATCTGCTTAACCTGAGGCTAGTGTAGGCATAAAGAATAACCCTTTATTGTTTGGACTAGAATAGACTGTAGGAGACGGTGAAGGAGATCAAAGAGTGATATCTGGAAAACTGACAAGCAGAATGGAGGCTTTAAAGACCCGGTGGAGCAGAGGTCAGCTCACCTAGGGCCTATTTGATTGCTCAAAATGGAAAGAGGGGATCAGGTCTCAGCCACACTGAGACTGAGAACTATAGCACAGGCCAGTGGTTCCAAATGCTGAAACGTGACTTTGATTGCTCCAGGATTTAGTTGGGGAAGGAGGGGAAGGGGGCTGCATGTGTCAGTTTTAACTGAAGATCCTGACCTCCCTGATGGTCCTCATGCCTCACAGAGTTTCAACAGGGTAAATGGACCAACTGATCATCTACATCCGGGATCGAGAGACGGCAATAGTCACATTTGCTTATGCCACCGATCACCTCAGACTAAATAGCACAAAACCCAGTTGATGATGTCGCTTATCTTTTGTGTTCAACACTTATTTCAGTTCCTCTACCCAGCTTAAATATTTGCCATGACTTCCATTTCAGGTAGTCTGTTATAAGCTAGCTGCACTGTGCTCTAGTCAACAAGCACAACTCACTTGGATCATGCCTTTTGTTCTTACATTTGTTCTTTTGAGTACACCACAATACACCAATGCATTTAGTAATAAGTGTGGACTTATTACAGCTTTGCTTTAGAGGTCAGCTCCCGCTTTACCGCAACAGACCGGTACAACATCCACATCTCTGACTATAGACTCCTCTTGTAATAACTTTTAATACTTTTTTAAAATTGTTTTACCCATGAAGGACCCAACCAACGGGGGGGGGGGGGGGAAGAGAGAGGGACAAAGAGAGAAAACAAACTGACTAACACAACTGAAACAAAGAGAAGAAACTGTTTCTTCTACTGAAAAGATCTCATCACGAGTCTGGTGTCCGCACTTGTTAAAGGACAGAGAGACATACAGTGCATCTGGAAAGTCTTCACAGCGCTTCAATTTTTCCACATTTTGTTATGTTACAGCCTTATTCCAAAAGGGATTAAATTAAGATAAGATAAGATAAGATAAGCCTTTATTAGTCCCACAACGGGGAAATTCCAGGATTGCAACAGCACAGGGATAGCAACACTCAGAGCAACAATCAGAAGGCAAGAAAAAACAAGCAAGCAAGAGCAGCTAATATACATATGTACATATTACTATAAAATATATATATACACACACACACACACACAGACACACAGTGCAGAGCATTGTAGCTGGATGGAATAAATATATGAATATATGAACACACAGTGCAGAGCATTGTAGCTAGATGGAATAAATATGTAAATATATAAACACCCACAGTATGGAGCATTGCAGCTAGGTGGAATAAATATGCAAGTATATAAACACACACAGTGCGGAGCAATGTAGCTAGATGGAATAATATGTAGATATATAAAAACACAGTGCGGAGCATTGTAGCTAGATGGAATAAATATATAGATATATAAATATAAGCACACCCAGTGCAGAGCATTGTAGCTAGATGGAATAAATATGTAAATATATAAACACACACAGTGCAGAGCATTGTTGCTAGGTGGGATGAAACAGCATAACCGTCTATTTAGTTATCCTACATGGTATGATTATGTGCCCATACATATTCTCACCCTCCATAGCGACCGGTATGTTCCTAGTTGTATGCCGGAGAGGACCATTGTGTAAGTCTATTGCATCTTTTGCATTCAAAAAAAAAAAAAACCTATTAGTTTGTTACGTCTTTTTGCTATCTCTGCGAGCAGCCCTGCTTAGGTTGTACAGTCTGACAGCCAATTCATTTTTTTCTCAAAATTCTACACACAATACTCCATAATGACAATGTGAAAAAAGTTATTTTGACATTTTTGCAAATTTATTAAAAATAAAAAACTAAGAACTCACATGTACATCAGTATTCACAGCCTTTGCCATGAAGCTCAAAATTGAGCTCAGGTTCATCCTGTTTCCACTGATCATCCTTGAGATGTTTCTACAGCTTAACAGGAGTCCACCTGTGGTAAATTCAGTTGACTGGACGTGATTTGGAAAGACACACACCTGTCTATATAAGGTCCCACAGCTGACAGTGCATGTCAGAGCACAAACCAAGCATGAAGTCAAAGGAATTGTCTGTAGACCTCCGAGACAGGATTGTCTTGAGGCACAAATCTGGGGAAGGGTACAGAAAAATTTCTGCTGCTTTGAAGGTCCCAATGAGCACAGTGGCCTCCATCATCCATGAATGGAAGAGGTTTGGAACCACCAGGACTCTTCTTAGGGCTGGCTGGATGTCTAAACTGAGCAATCGGGGGAGAAGGGCCTTAGTCAGGGAGGTGACCAAGAACTCGATGGTCACTCTGTCAGAGCTCCAGTGTTCCTCTGTGGAGAGAGAAAAACCTTCCAGAAGGACAACCATCTCTGCAGCAATCCACCGATCAGGCCTGTATGGTAGAGTGGCCACATAGAAGTCACTCCTTAGTAAAAGGCACATGGCAGCCCACCTGGAGTTTGCCAAAAGGCACCTGAAGGACCCTCAGACCATGAGAAACAAAACTCTCTGGTCTAATAAAACAAAGATTGAACTCTTTGGCGTGAATGCCAGGCATCATGTTTGGAGGAAACCAGGCACCACTCATAACCATGCCAATGGTAGTGGCAGCATCATGCTGTGGGGATGTTTTTCAGCGGCAGAAACTGGGAGACTAGTTAGGATAGAGGGAAAGATGAATACAGCAATGTACAGAGACATCCTGGATGAAAACCTGCTCCAGAGTGCTCTTGACCTCAGACTGGGGCAACGGTTCATCTTTCAGCAGGACAACGACCCTAAGCACACAACCAAGATATCAAAGGAGTGGCTTCAGGACAACTCTGTGAATGTCCTTGAGTGGCCCAGCCAGAGCCCAGACTTGAATCCGATTGAACATCTCTGGAGAGATCTGAAAATGGCTGTGCACCGACACTTCCCATCCAACCTGATGGAGCTTGAGAGGTGCTGCAAAGAGGAATGGGCCAAACTGTCCAAAGATAGGTGTGCCAAGCTTGTGGCATCATATTCAAGAAGACTTGAGGCTGTAGTTGCTGCCAAACAACATACTGAGCAAAGGCTGTGAATACTTATGTACATGTGATTTCTTAGTTTTTTATTTTTAATAAATTTGCAAAAATTTCAGAAAAACTTTTTTCACGTTGTCATTATGGGGTATTGAGTGTAGAATTTTGAGGGGAAAAAATGAATTTGATACCTTTTTAAATAAGGCTGTAACAAAATGTGGAAAAAGTGAAGTGCTGTGTATATTTTCCGGATGCACTGTATGTGTGTGCATGTGTGTGCATATGTATGAAAGCGTGTGCAAAGTAAGTTTGTGCATGTGAGTGGTTTACCAGGAAACATACAAAGAGGGTGGCAGGTCACAGCAACACCCCCCCACCTGCCCATCCCGGAAACCTTGAGCAAGCAAGACAGTGCCACCAACCCCCACAGAGCACAAATGTCCCGAAGCCAACAAGCCCCAGGACAAACAGGAATTCACCCCAGGGGGGACAGCCAAGGGAGGCCCGGCCACCAAGCAGCCAGTGCGGCACACCCCCACCCCTGGAACAACCAGCCCCCACCCCCCAGTGGGGCCAACACCAGACCCCGGGCTCCAGGCACCGGAAGGCCAGTGCCCCCCCTCCAGGCAAGAAACGGGTCGCAGGCTCCCCCAGACAACCCCACAGTGGGCTTTGCCTACCCCAGCACCCCCGACAGACACCCCGGGAGCCCCCAGGCCCAAGGAAGGTGGCAGGAAGGCCCATGGGGGGGCCCGCCCCCCAGTCCAATGGAGCCAACAGGGCCAGGGGGAGCCACCCCCTCAGTCCAGCACCCCCTGTCCAGCACACACACCCATTCCCATGCACACAAACCCCCATGCACTCACTCACACCCACATATACTCAAACGTACTCACTCACTCTCACTCACCCCCTCCCCAACACAATTCCACACTTGCACTCCCACACCCAGATCCACCCACTGTCACCCACTCCCGTACCTGCTTAGTCTCGCTCCCACTCCCACTCGCCCTCACAGTTGCCTGCACCCGCCCGCACCCACCCACACCTCTGTCCACCCACGCTCACCCATACACACACTCTGACTCGTGCTCCAACTCACTTGCATCCACTCGTGCTCTCCCCCATGCAGTCACCCAAACTCATTCACTCTTAGCACTTGGGGCGGCCGTGGCGCAGATGTAGAAGGCATGAATGCACACCAATGCCCAGCAGCGGCCGGGGAGACCGCCAGCATGGACCAGCAGCCACACCCCCCGCCAACCCGCCCCACGGTGGCTGCAGCCACAGAAGCAGACCACCACCACCAATGCCCACCCGGAGTGACAGATCAACAGACCACCACAGGCGCTCCAAGATGCCATCCGACATGCAAAGCGCCACACAAATCCAACCCAGCACCACCATCTCCACTCATCACTCCCTCACTCTCACTTGGTCACTCACTCTCTCACTGCCTTGCTCGTACCTATTCATTTGGCAGTGCCCAGGGATGACAACAACATGATGGGTCCCATGACACCGGCCAGGTCCCAGGCCCCCGGCAGAAGGAGGACAGCAGGGGTGGGGGAAGACCCCCCTCCCCCACTCCCCATGCGCAAATCCTGATGGGTGAGTGTTAGTTGTATGGTATGATTGGGTGCAAGTGTGTGAATTACCAAAGTGCAGTTAAAATTGTACTGTAATAATATAACCTTTACTGCAGCTTCTCTGGGGTATGCCCATTACAGGTGCGTCTCAATAAATTAGAATGTAATTGAAAAGTTGATTTATTTCAGTAATTCAATTCAAAAAATGAAACTCAAGGTTTCAAGGTTTCTTTATTGTCATTTAATATGCACGCTTGCACATAAAAAATGAAATTATGTTCTCCTAGCATAACACAGTACTACAATATACATAGAAAGTAAGTTTAAAGACAGCTGCATAAAGAAATTAAAATACAACAATAAAGTATAAATTAAAAACATTATGGTCAGACCAACCTAACAAAATACATGTACATGTTTAGCAGAGGTGTGTGTGTGCAGGCGTGAGGGGAGGAAAAGTTAATAAAATGTTGTAAATGTTAGTAAATGTTTTTCTTTTGAGGTTAAAAAGCGTCTTGTTACTGCAACTTTTTTATCTATTTTAGATTATGGAGACCTCTTGTATATGAACGCTTCAGCTCAGTGTCTGAGTAAGACTGACTCTGTATATCATGCTGTTTTGAGGTTTGTTACAAACTGTAGAGCCTTGACCCATCACTGTGAACTGTATTCTAGAGTGGGATGGCCCTCTTTGTCCACCAGGAGGTTGACTCACTGGTACATTTTTATTTACAAGGCCATGCTTGGACTGTTGCCCCCTTACATTTGTAATTTGATCACACTGAGAAGTGTTGATTCTTATGGTTTGCGTTCTAATGATCATTTGTTGCTTTCTGTTCCATTTGCCCGTACTGAGCTGGGAAAAAGAGCTTTCATGTTCTCAGCCCCCTCTACATGGAACATGTTGCAAAAAGACTGGAAACTAATGGAACTTGTTTCATTGAATGACTTTAAATCCAGATTGAGAACACTTGAGATGGCCTCATTAATTTGTAACTGTTTTATATGATTTGTATGTTATTGTAAGTGTAATTGTGATTTTTTTGCTGCCTCTTGGCCAGGACTCCCTTGAAAAAGAGGTTTTTAATCTCAACAGGTTTTTTTCCTGGTTAAATAAAGGTAAAATAAAAAAATAAATAAATAAAAAAGCAGTTGGCAGGGGATTAGGCCATAGTCCATTTATAATCCTGACTGTATGTGGGAAAAAACTGTTCAACATTCTGGCTGTTCTGGCCTGGAGACACCTGGACCTCTTCCCTGAGGGCAGAAGAGAAAACTAACTGTGGGAAGGATGGTAGCAGTCTTCAGTGATGTTGACAGTCCTGTTAGCACAGCGTTCTCCTCCAAGGACCAATGATCTAACTGGCTGTTCTTACAACCCTGTTCAGCTGGTGCTTCTCCATGTAGATTTATGTAATGTAGATTTATTACACACAGAGTGATATATTTCAAGTGTTTCTTTCAATGTTGATGATTATGGCTTATAGCTCATGAAAACCCCAAGTTTCTCAGAAAATTAGAATGTTACATAAAATTAATTTAAGAAATAGATTTTTAATAGAAATGCTGGCCCACTTAAAAGTATATTCATGTACACACTCAATACTTGGTCGGGGCTCCTTTTGCATGAATTACTGCACCAATGCAGCTTGACATGGAGGTGATCAGCCTCTGGTACTGCTGAGGTGTTATTGAATCCCGGGTTGCTTTGATAGCGACCTTCAGCTCGTCCGCATTGTTGGGTCTGGTGTCTCTCATCTTCCTTTTGACAATACTCCATAGATTCTCTGTCACAAGGCTGAGCGCGGTGCTTCCACCGTGCTCATGCTCTCAAATTACTTCTGATTATTTCCTGTATTTTCCCAGTGTTGTGTTTATTTTACTGTATGTTGGTTGAGGATCTGTTCTCAGTTGTCAGTTGTTCTGTCTATGTAATCCGTGTTCTTATTATTATTCTGTCAGTTCCTTTAGGCGTCTTTTCCTATCTAGTTCCTAGTGTTTATATTGTAACGTCGGGGCCATTTTAAGGGAGCCAGGGATTTCCCAGCATGCTTTGCCAGTTTGAAACATTACTGTGTGTGTTAAATGTGTTACTTCTGAGTTATACTGCTGTGTCATTATAACTGCATTATAATGGCCCAGCAGTGTTTAGCAGGATTAGGGCAAGATGTATCGTGTGTGTGTAACCGTGATGTAAACAGAGGTCTGTGGGAATGACCTCCACTGCTCTGGGTACTAAGTTGCAGGTTGGGGGTCGGGGTGTGTGTAAAATAAATCTGGTTGATCACAGCCATCTGCTCCATCAACCAGATTTATTTTTTTGTGTGAACCCCTGCAAACGTCACAATATTTTGTTTCTGTTTGACATGAGTTCTCCACCTCCTCCTCCAGACACTCCCACATTGTTATTATCTCTTATGTGTAGCTCAGTATTCCCTGCCATTGGTTCAATTCTCAGGTCATCAGCTGACACCTGTCATTAATTAGGTCAACCTTCCCACTCATGTGATCCACACCTGCAATCATTGGTATCATTGATTTCATGCCCTATTTAAGTCTGCCTTTTCATCCACTCTGCTGGACTCTCAAGTTCTACTCCCTGTCAGAACCCCTTAATGTTCTGACGTCCAACCCGCATGCTCCTGTTTCACCTCATTGTGAGTCTTGTTTTCATGCACTGTTTGAACTTGTGTTTTTTCATTAAATACCACAAACTAGCAGTCCAGTGTCTGAGTCTTTCTCTCTGCCCTGCAGGGGCCAATTCATGACATTCTCTATGGGGTTTAAGTTAGGAAAGTTTGCTGGCCAATAAAGCACAGTGATACCATAGTCATTAAACCAGGTTTTGGTACTTTTGATAGTGTGGGCAGGTGCCAGGTCCTGTTGGAAAATTAAATCAGCATCTCCATAAAGCTTGTCAGCAGAGGGAAGTATGAAGTGCTCTAAAATTTCCTGGTTGACGACTGTGCTGACTTTGGACTTGATAAAACCCAGTGGACTAACACCAGCAGATGACATGGCTCCCCAAATCAGGTGCCAAGTCCTGTAATTTGGAAATCAAGGTCCCAGAGTCTGGAGGAAGAGTGGAAAGACACAGAATCCAAGTTACTTGAGGGCCAATGTGAAGTTTCCACAGTCAGTGATGATTTGAGGAGCCATGTCATCTGCTGATGTTGGTCCACTGTTTTATCAAGTCCAAAGCCTTTCTGTTCTCTTTTAGGTGCAGATATCCAGCTTGTAATGAAATTTTCTTGGAAGCAGCAATTGTTTCTTGTGTTTTCTCTGTCTTTTCCCCCACCCCCACCCCCTGACCACCTCTTATCCCTCTAGCTTCCTCCCCCATTCCCCCTGTTAGGTGCAACATAAGCCAATTTGAAGTATTAAAGTTATACAGCAAGAGAAGCCTATAAATACTGTTTGTAAGGATTCCAGGGTGCTCTGTGTCTCTGTCTCCCTCTCTCTCTCCCTGATTAGGCATCCTCCCTGCAGCTGTGATCACCACCTGTTGCCAGTCAGGAGGGTCTTTAAATTGGACGCTCTTCCCCTGCTCTGCCTGGTCGCATCAGACCTTCCACCAGCCTGTAGCCTGCCTGTGTTTCTGCCTGGAGATTTTTCCTGTCACGAATTGCCCCTCGGGGCAAAGAGGAAGACCCAGATGCTGAACTGTAGTTTGTGGTATTTATTAGCAAAAACACAAAGTCCATACAGTGCACCAAAAAAACTTACAAATAGACGGGGTAAGGAGTAGCTTGCGTTAGAACAGGGACAGGGTTCTAACCAACCTTGATTCTTGACAAGACTCCGACAAGGAGCGAAGGCAAAGTCAGGCTATAAATAGGGCAGGCAATAATCAAGGTAAATGACAGCAGGTGTGGGACACATGAGCGGGCAGGATGACCTAATTACAGAACAGGGAAAGACTGAGCTACCAATTCAAGATGATTACAAGGTGGGAGTGTCTGGAGAACAAGGTGGGGAGCTGTGTCAAAAAGAGAAACACAATATAAACACTAAGGGCAAGATGAACAAGAATGCATAAAGGAACTGACAAAATAATACTGAGAACAGGAGTGCAAAAACAGAAATAACCGGCAACTCAAAACACATCATACATCTTGGAGCAGTGCACCATAAAATAATCACACAAGACTGTCTTGTATTTACAAGGCATAACCAGAAATAAAGTGAGAGCGTGAGCCTGGTGAAACACCGTGCTCAGCCGCATGACATTCCCCTTTGCCTGCCTGCAGTTTGGACTGCTTCTTGTCTTGCCTGTTGCCTGCCTTGGATTGGAAACCTGTCTGGTGGATTGGACAATTCCCCCCTTATATGTAAGTCGACTTACCACCATTTATCTTTACTGCCACCTTCACCTTCTCTTCTACACCCAGGCCTGGCCAGCCTGATCCCAGTTCCCCTCTGGAGCTCTGCACCACAGCTGTCTGCTCTGGAGGATTATTAACCAGGTTCTCGCTCGCCCGCTCTGGAGGATCTACAACCAGGTCACCTTCTCCCCTCACCAGCTGAGCCTGTAAGCATTCATAGCAATATTAATCACCTCATTATCATCTGCCCATATTCTTACCCTTGTCTCTGCTCTCTTCCTGCAGGGTTGCCAGATCCTCTTCACACTTTAGGGTTAGGGTTAGGGTTAGGGTTAGTCAGGTTAGTTAGGTAAGTCAGCCTAAGTTAAAGCTGGGTTCACTCTATAACATTTGGACCGACTTTTACATTTTGAAAAATCAGAGAAATACTCAGCGCAGATCAGCTGACATCAGCGTCAAGTGACGCTCATATAAAAATCAGTGTTTGTGGAGGCTTCCTTCCCTTCTGGACCTGCTTCTGGAGTGAACACATCTCCCTTGGGCATACGTTTTAGTATTTATTTTCGTTTTATATTCCCATGTAGTTACTTCTGCATACCCGTTTCCCCTGTTCATTCATTCATCTAAAAAAATAATAAAATAATGATATAGACTCCAAGACTAAGTCCGCAATTAAAATGTGAATGTGGATGGAATAAAAAAATCTATTAGATGAGATAAGATAAGATAAGCCTTTATTAGTCCCACAATGGGGAAATTCCAGGATTGCAACAGCACAGGGATAGCAACACTCAGAGCAACAATCAAGAAGACAAGAAAACAAGAGCAGCGAATATACATATGTACATATAAGTATATAAATATATAAACACACAGTGCAGAGCATTGTAGCTAGATGGAATAAATATATAAATATATATACACAGAGTGCGGAGCATTGCAGCTAGATGGAATAAACAGCATAACCGTCTACTTAGTTATCCTACATAGTATGAATATGTACCCATACATATTGTCACCCTCCTTAGCGACCGATATTATCCTAGTTGTATACTGGAGGGGACCACTGTGTAAGTCTGTTGCGTCTTTTGCATTCAATACTATTAGGTCGTCACGTTTTTTTGCTATCTCTGCGAGCAGCCCTGTTTAGGTTATACAGTCTGACAGCCGTAGGTAGGAAGGACCTGCGAAACCTCTCGGTTGCGCACCTAGGATGATGTAGTCTGCTGCTAAATGAGCTCCTCAGTGCGTTCAGTATGTCCTGCATAGGGTGGGACACGGACTCCAGCAGAGATGACAGTTTAGCTACCATCCTTCTCTCTGCTATCTCCTCCACTGGGTCAAGGCGCTGCCCCAGGACAGAGCTAGCTTTCTTGATCAGTTTGTTCAGTCTCTTCCTATCGGCTGCTGTAATGCCACTGCCCCAGCAGACCACTCCAAAAGTGATGGCTGATGCCACCACCGTGTCCTAGAATGTCTTCAGCAGCGCCCCTTGTACACCTAAAGACCTGAGCCTCCTCAGTAGGAACAGCCTGCGCTGTCCCTTCTTGTAGAGTGCGTCAGTATTGTGTGACCAGTCTAGTTTATTGTTCAGATGAACACCCAGGTACTTGTAGGATGTCACCATCTCAATGTCTGTTCCTTGTATGTTTGCTGGTGCTGTGAGGGGTTGTCCTTGCCTGCGGCAGTCCACCACCAGCTCCTTAGTTTTCCTTGGGTTGATCTGGAGGCAGTTCTGATGGCACCAGTCTACGAAGTCCTGGATAAGTCCTCTGTATTCAGCTTCATCTCTGTTGGAGATGAGGCCGACGATCAGAGAACTTCTGTAGATGGCAATGTGTTGTGTTGTGTGAGAAGTCCGCAGTATAAAGGGTGAACAGGAAGGGAGCCAAAACCATTCCCTGGGGGGCCCCCGTGCTACAGATGATCGTGTCAGACACACAGTCCTGGGTTGTCACAAACTGTGGCTGGTTAGTGAGGTAGTCCAGGATCCATGATGACAGGTGCTGGTCCACCCCTGCGCACAGCAGCTTGTCCTTCAGGATCATCGGTTGGATGATGTTGAAAGCACTGGAGAAGTCAAAGAACATGATCCTCACTGCATTCCTGGGCTTCTCCAGGTGGGACAGAGAACGGTGTAGGAGGAAGATCACTGCATCCTCCACCCCAATGCCATGCTGGTAGGCCAACTGGAGTGGATCCATCGCTGGTCCCTCCAGGGGGCGGAGGTGAGCAAGGAGCAGTCTCTCCAGGGTCTTCATCATGTGGGACGTCAGGGCCACTGGTCTGTAGCTGTTCAGGTCTTTGGGATGGGAAGTCTTTGGTACAGGTACCACACAAGATATTTTTCACAACTGTGGTACCCTCCCCAGCTTCAGGCTCAGATTGAAGATGTACTCCACAATCCCACACAACTGATCTGCACAGGACTTGAGGAGCTTTGCGCTGATGCCATCCGGTCCCGACGTCTTCCTCGCCTTGGTCTTCCTCAGCTCCGTCCTCACCTGGGTCTTAGTGAGGGTCATGTTGGGGGGCTGTGTGTTGGGAGTGGTGGGGGGTGTTTGTGGAGAGGGGTGTGGGCAGCAGGACTCGATGTCTTTAGAGGCAGCAGTGGTTGTTGTGTAGTTGGGGGGGGGGGCGGTTGGTCAAACCTATTAAAAAACAGGTTCAGATTGTTCGCTCACTCCCTGCCCCCCGTGGCCTGCGGGGAGGTATTCTGGAGCCCAGAAATGGTTTTAAGGTTTCTCCAGACCCCACCGATATCACTCTGTTGCAGCTTGTCCTCCATCTTCTTCCTGAAGCTGTCCTTGCCTTCTCTGATCTTCCTCCTCAACTCCCTCTGTACGGACTTCAGCATCTTCCTGTTCCCCGACCTGAAGATCCTCTTCTTCTCTCTCAGAAGTGTTTTTATCTCAGGGTTGATCCAGGGTTTGTTGTTCGAGCAACACCGTATGGTCTTGGTGGGTACGGTGTTGTCCACACAGAAGCTGATGTAGTCCGTGATGGTGTGAGTGAGGCCACTGATGTCCTCACCATGTGGATCGCAGAGCTGCTCCCAGGCAGTGGTTTCAAAACAGTCCTTTAGAGCGTCCATTGCCTCCTCAGACCATAACTTCACTGTGCGCATGACCGGAGGTTGTCTGTGCACTCGGGGTTTGTACACCGGCAGGAGATGAATTAAGTTGTGATCCGATCTCCCGAGTGGGGGGAGTTGTGATGAGGTGTACGCCTCCTTAGTGTTTGCGTAGAATAAGTCCAGTGTTTTATTGTCTCTAGTGTGGCATGTGACATACTGGGTGAACATGGGTAGAATGGGAGACAGTGAAATATGGTTGAAATTGCCTGAGATGAGGAGAAGAGCATCTTGGTGTTCTGTCTGCAGCCTGCCAGTCACTGAGTGGATGACGTCACGTGCTGTCCCAGCGTTCACCGTCGGATTTGCATAAATAACAATGCAGATCACGTGTGAGTATTCCCTCGGGAGATATGTAGGCCGCATGCTAACAGCTAGCAACTCCATGTCTTTGTTGCAGTGTTGTTGTTTAACAGTGATATGTCCCGGTCTGCACCAGTTGTTATTGACATACATCATCACTCCTTCGCCCCTTGCCTTCCCACTGTCTGGTGTTCGGTCTGCCCGTATTGCGTGGAAACCCTCCAGTTCAATGTTAGCATCTGTTACTAGTTCTGTTAGCCACGTCTCCATGAATAGCATCAGGCTACACTCTCTGTATATGCTCTCGTAGTGGGAGATAGCCGCTAGCTCATCTGTTTTTCTGAGTAGCGATCGTACATTCCCCATAATAACGGATGGGAGGGCGGATCTGTACCTTATATTCCTCGCCCGCCGTCTTATTCCAGCATGACATCCATACCGTTTCCGTCTTATTTCTCCCGGTATGTCGAGTTTTTGCGTTAGCATCGTGGGCCGGTTAAGTGCTAACAGCTGGTCCCCATTGGACTGCCTCCTACAAGAAACAATGGATCCATCCGCTGGCTCAGGAGACATTTGGGTGATCTACTTGTCTGTGATGGATCAAGGTGTCGCCGAAACAGAAAGATTAGCAAGAGAGTCAGATAGTAAATAGAAATAGGAAGAAATTGATCTGCTGTTGCAAAAAGGCAGCCTGCTCGTGTGGCGCCGGAAGTAAGACCATATTAATCAATGATCATATAAATAAAATGACAGTGATTATATTTTGACTGTCACACCCCTTTCCATTAAAATAACATAAAATCTGTTAAATATCATTTACTTTTTCACACCACATCAGCACTGTTTGATTCCCACAATGGAAGCAAACCAATAAATCCTGGAGACTGATTACGCACAGAGCAGAAAATTAAGAACAGTAAATTTCTCAATGAGGAGATTTTTTTTCTTTTGGGCTGTCACATTTTTAGGAGATTATATGTGTGTGTGTGTGTGTGTGTGTGTGTGTGTGTGTGTGTGTGTGTCAGGCAACTTAACTTGTTTTTAGCTATTTTAGCTGTTTTTGGCTAATTAGCGGACCATCCATCTCAGCCCCTGGAACGCCATGGCTCCGTCTCTGACTTGTACTAGCTGTTTATCTCTCCTTGGTAAGGTCTCTGAGTTAGAAACGAGGCTCTCCAACCTTTATAAGATTCGGGAGGCCGAAGATCACCTCTACCATCATTCTTGGGCGTACATCGGCTCCGCCTACAGACTCACAGTTGGCAGAGACAGCTACTTACTTGGGTGAGCTCAGCGCTTCTCCATCCACCTCTACACCTGCTCCAGCCTCTGCAGACGCCCATGACCAAAGCAATAAACACTGGCTTCGTCTCGGGGCTAAACCCAAAGCTTCAGTTGGTCCCTCTCATCCTCCATGTGCACCCTGGACCTTGGTTCGACCAGCTAACAACCATCGTCGATCGACCAGAAAGGGCCGCACCGCTTCTCTTCCCATGTCCCTGGATAACAGATTTGATATTCTTTCTGTGGAGGATTTTCCCCACCTGGACGCTGGCTGTCTGCCCCTGGACACCCCTCGCCCCCCCTCCTCTTCTTCAGCGGCAGCTCATGTCCGCAAACTCCTGATAAAGACCACCCTGGGTGTGTTAAATCACACACCAGCCCCAGATAGAAGAGAGCTTCTCCCCACCTTCGCAACAACAACATCACCCTCTACAAAATTACTCTCCTCGTTAGAATCCACCGACAAAAACCCCCCAGACAACGCTGGTAATTGGTGACTTGATCGTAAGGAACGCCAGAAGCAGGTACTGTGTTACTCGATTTTTTCCCGAGGTTAGAGTCTCTGACATTGAGGCTCTTATCCCTGACCTGCTGAATGAATTCCCTCATGTAAAAACTGTCGTTTTGCATGTGGGATGCAATAGCATCCCAGATGAAGCGTCGGAGATTTTAAAAAGTGACTTCAGGAGCCTTCTGTCCACTCTTATGAATTGTGGCAGACGTGCGCTCATCTCTGGGCCTTTGGCACCTTTCAGACGAGGCTGTGTTTTACTTGTCCTATTTTTAACATTGGTTTTGTTGACAATTTTAACTTATTCTGGAACCGCCCATCACTTATGAGGCCTGATGGCATCCACCCAAATAGACTTGGTGCACGTGTTTTAAGAGACAATCTATTCTATTCCATTCGGTGTTTTTTTAGCACAGTGATTGGGACTTGTTGTGTTTACTCACTCTGAAGCTTCTGGGTTTGCCAAACTGCCCTTTTCTGGTTCTGTTCCCACTTCTTGTATCAATCTCATTAACTCAGGTGGTCTTTACCGTTTGGATCAGCCTTTGATTTATAATCCTTCAGAGATTGTGTCTGTCTCCCGTTGCCCTAAATATTGTAACCCAGGACAAATACAACACAACTTGAAAGACACACGCGCTCCTGCAGCTCCTCCTCATCCACCACCCTTCAACTTTGCCCGTCTCCTCCCTTAGAGAACCTTTTTCTGCTCCCTCTAAAGTTAATAAAAAAGTTTAAAAAAAAAATAGAATTCATAAACATCCCAAATTGATTAAACAAAATGTTGTAAAATTCAAATCCGACCTCAAGTCCCTAAAATTAATAAATCGGCCTCTGTTCCTCCCCAAAACTTAAATATTAAATGTGGTCTATTAAATATTAGGTCTCTAACTTCTAAGTCTCTTCTGGTTCATGATCTATTAATCGATCATCAGATCGATCTACTGTATTATCCCTCACAGAGACTTGGCTCGGGCTTGATGATTATGTTGGTTTGAATGAATCAACTCCCTCTGGGTATTTAAACTGTCATAACCCCAGAGGTTCTGGTCGTGGTGGTGGAGTGGCGGCCATTTTCCATTCTAAATTACTAATTAATGTTAAGCAAAAATTATGTTTTAATTGCTTTGAAGGTTTGGTCCTCAGAGTGGGGTTTGTTGGCAATCTTGGCTTGAACCCAGTTCTCTTTGCCATAGTTTATCATCCTCCCTCGGCCTATTCAGAGTTTCTATCGGAATTTGCCGAATTTTTAGCTGATTTAGTGCTGAAATCCGATAGAATAATTATTGTAGGGGACTTTAATATACATGTTGATGTAGAGAGTGATTGTTTTAATAAGGCATTCAATTCAATTTTAGACTCAATGGGGTTTTCCCAGAAAGTAAAAAATTCTACCCATCATTTCCACCATACATTGGACCTTGTTCTGACTTATGGTATAGATATCGAAAATCTGGTAGTGTCCCCTCATAATCCTGTACTGTCTGACCATTGTCTGTTAATTTTTGACTTCATTATCTCTGATCACTTATTTCCTAAAGAAAAATACTACTACAGCAGATGTCTTTCTGATGACGTTGTTGCCAAGTTTTTGCAGATTGTCTCCTCTATGTCATGGGTCAACACAACAGAAACAACAGAAATAAAAGATGGAGAGTCTGCTCCATTCGTGATTAATAGCATGGTTGATAGTGTTACAGCCTCTCTGCATCGGAGTCTTGATTTGGTAGCCCCTTTAAAAAAGAAAAAGTCTAACCAGAGATTTCTAACCCCTTGGTTTAACTCAGAAACTCGTGACTTAAAAACAGAAAACTTGTCAATTGGAAAGGAAATGGTGTTCAACTAATTCAGATGAATTCTACTTAGCATGGAGAAATCATTTCCTAATCTATAAAAAATCTTTTAGAAAAGCTAGATCAAGCTATTATTCTACATCAATAAAAGCGAACAAGAATAACCCCAGGTTTCTCTTCAACACTATAGCCAGGCTTACAAAGAGCCAGGACTCGGTCAATCATTGCATCCCTCTGAGTTTTCTAGTCAGGACTTTCTGAACTTTTTCAATCTTAAAATTTTAACTATTAGAGATGAAATCAGTCAGATTCTTCCTACCGTAAACTCAAGTACATTAACTACCACAACTCCCTCAATTAATATCTGCTTAGATAAGTTTACTCCAATCGAATTCTTAGAGTTGGATAAAATAATTTCCTCATCTAAATCTTCATCTTGCCTTTTAGATCCTATTCCTTCTAGGTTATTTAAAATCATCTTCCCAATTACTGGTAGCCGTATTCTTCTTATAATTAATTCTTCTTTAACTCTGGGTTATGTACCACTGGCTTTTAAAACTGCTGTAATTAAATCCTTACTCAAAAAACTGACTCTCGATCCAGGACTTTTGGCCAATTATCGACCAATCTCTAATTTGCCTTTCATTTCAAAAATCTTGGAAAGAGTTGTTGCTGTGCAACTAACTGACCATTTGCGGGAGTTGGTTTGTTTGAGGTGTTTCAATCTGGGTTCAGAGCTAATCACAGCACTGAAACTGCTTTAGTGACTGGTAGCATCTGATAATGGATTTGTCTCTGTTCTTGTTCTTTTAGATCTCAGTGCAGCCTTTGACACTATCGATCATGCCATTCTACTTGATAGATTAGAACACTTTGCTGGAATAAATGGAATTCCGTTGCAGTGGTTTAGATCTTATTTGTCTGATAGATTTCAGTTTGTTCACATTAACGATGAAGTTTCTTCCAAGTCTAGGCTCAGTCATGGAGTTCCACAGGGATCTGTGTTGGGCCCTACTCTTTTTAGTGTATATATGCTCCCGTTAGGCAATATCATCAGAAAGCACTGTATACATTTTCACTGTTATGCAGATGACACACAACTATACCTGTCAATGAAGCCCGATGATTGTAATCAATTAGCCAAGATAGATGCCTGTTTTAAGGACATCAAAGCTTGGATGACTTGTAATTTTCTACTATTAAACTCTGATAAGACTGAAGTCATTCTTGTTGGCCAAAACATCTTAGAAATCCCTTCTCAAATTATGCCTTTAATTTAGATGCCGCCACTCTCACTTTGAATAGTTCTGTAAGGAACCTTGGAGTTATTTTTGATCAAGATTTGTCCTTTAATTCACATATTAAAATTGTTTCTAAGACTGCCTTCTATCATCTGCACAATATTGCCAAGATCAGGAGTATCTTGTCTCTGAATGATGCTGAGAAACTGATTCACACCTTTGTCAGCTCTCGATTAGATTATTGTAATTCACTATTATCTGGTTGTCCTAAAGTGTCCTTAAAAAATCTTCAGATGATTCAAAATGCTGCTGCTAGAGTTTTAACTGGTTCTAGAAAAAGAGATCATATCTCTCTGGTTCTGTCCTCCCTTCATTGGCTTCCCATAGAATTTAGAATCAAGTTTAAAATCCTTCTTCTCACTTTCAAAGCTCTTAATAATCAGGCCCCCCAATATATAAAAGATCTGATATTACCTTGCCATCCTAATAGAGCATTACACTCCCAAAATGCTGGCTTACTTGTGGTGCCCAAAATCTCCAAAAGTACAGTGGGAGACATAGCCTTCTGCTACTAAGCTCCATCTCCTCTGGAACCAGTTACCACTCTGGGTCCGAGAGTCAGACTCGGTCTCTGTTTTTAAGAACAGGGTAAAATCCTTCCTTTTTAATATAGTTTACTTTTAAGGAGGGATTTTGTGTCCTTTATCCCCACTTTTGTTCTGCTGTTATTTGATCCATACTGCTGGTTGACCTCCAATAATGTACTTGGCACCTTACTGTTATGTTCTTTATGTCTGCCCTCTCCATCCTCCCTGTCCCCTCACCCCCAGCCAGTCGCAGCAGATGACTGCCCCTCCCTGAGCCTGGTTCTGCTAGAGGTTTCTTCCTTCCAAATGGGAGTTTTTCCTCTCCACTGCTGCTTAGTGCTTGCTCATAGGGGATCGTCTGATTGCTGGGTTTTTCTGAGACTGTGGATGGGGGAGAATCACTTTTTCACACAGGGCCATGTAGGTTTTGATTTTTTTCACCCTTAATAATGAAACACCTTAATTTAAAAACTGCATTTTGTGTTTACTTGTGTTATCTTTGTCTAAAATTTAAATTTGTTTGATGATCTGAAATATTTAAGTGTGACAAACATACAAAAAATGAGAAATCAGGAAGGGGCAAACACTTTTTCACACCACTGTATAAAGTCAAGGATGGCAGAGAACTTCCTACAGCTCAACCAGGACAAAACAGAAGTTTTAGTCAGTGGTCCTGAAGACAAGAGAGAGAAACTTTTACCCAAATTGCTAGGTTTAAAACCTACACATTGTGCCAAGAACCTGGGCGTTCTTGTAGACTCTAGCTTTAATATTATTTCACACATTAAAAAATAACAAAAAATGGATTTTACAATCTTAGGAATATAGCCAGAGTCTGCTTTTTTCTCTCTCTTGCCAGCACAGTGGTCTTGATGCATGGGTTTATTATGAGTCGCATAGACTATTGTAATGCCCTGCTCTCTGGTCTTCCCCAAAAAAGGATGTCACATCTCCAACTGCTTCAAAATTCAGCTGCACAAGTGTTGACGAGGACCAGGGGGCGGGCGCATATTACACTAGTTTTAAAGTTGCTGCATTGGCTCCCCATGCGTTTTAGGATCGATTTTAAGGTTCTCTTAGTAGTTTTTAAATGCCTCAATGGTCTTGAGCTTTCTTATCTATCTGAGCTGCTTTTATCTTATGAGCCCTCGCGGACCCTGAGGTCCTCTGGTACTGGCCTTTAAATGGTTCCCAAATTCAAGACCAAGACCTTTGGTGAAGCTTCCTTTCACTACTATGGTCCTCGTCTGTGGAACAGCCTGCCAGAGAGCCTCAGGGCCGCAGAGTCAATAGATGTTTTTAAGAACAGGCTCAAGACCCACCTTTATAATTTGACTTTTTAACTGTTTAACTATTATTGAAGTAATCATTTATGTTCCATTTTTTTTACGTTCTTCTTAACTCCATTTGTTTTTAGATTTTCGTATTGCTTTTTATTTTGATGTGTTTTTAGCTGCGTATAAGTATGGGTTTTTAGTTCCTTTTGTTATATGTGTTCTTAGTTTTATCTTGTATTTTATGTGTTTTAGCTCCAGTGTTTCTTCAGTGGAGCCCCTCATGCCGGATACTACTTGTCTGATCTGCAGGGGTGTTGGTCTCGTGGGTCGCTCTAGCTTGGGTGGGTGGAGCTTTGTGTCACTGTCTACAGCTGTGGTGTGGACCCCGGCCTGTCCTAGTTGGGGTGGCCTCTGTGGCACGCTCTGTGGTTATGGGCTGTGTGATCTCCTGGCGTGGGGGGCTCCACAGGGTTGTTGTTTCTTCAAATGGTGCCTCAGTGCCGGGCAATGTCTCTCTTATTTTATATGTGTGTAAAAGAAGTAGAGGGTGGTGTATGTGCTTGTGTGTGTATGTTTTGTAGGTATGTTTATGGGAGGGTTGGAAGGGGCAGGATGTACTGTGGAAATATATATGTAACTAAGTGTATCTACTGTTTTTATCTATGTAAAGCACCTTGCACAGCATCCAATGTTTGAAAAGTGCTATACAAATATAGTTTGATTGATTGATAGACCACCATCTCCTTTCCCCAAGTAAGTCGCCTTACCACCATTCCTACTCTAAGTCTACCGTGACAGGGACTAAAATAATGCATTAGAATAAATCTTATGTGTACTCGATGAAACTACTGTAAACAGATTTTAGCAGCACCTTTGGCCCTAAATGAACAGCAGTCAGATTTTATGTGTGAACTTTAAAGGGCACTTCTGTGAACCCTGTGCATGACATTTTGAACTGAAGCACAATCTATTGATGTCAAAGCACATTAGTTTGGTGATCTTTATTTACTGCATTTATTTGATTGGTCTCTTTTCAAAGTTTTCAAATGATGCCCTCTGAAACACAAGATCTGAGCATTTTCTTTGATCATGTCATTTCAAAACTACAAACACTGGACTTTAACTCCTTTTTTTTCCCTCCGTGTGGAAGAACATAATTGGAAAACGCTACAGGTTGTGTTGTTGTTGATCTTCACATAATTGTGAGGCCAAGTGCAAAAACCGTGCCCAGCCTTGTTTATGGAGTGCTCCGCCAGATCTCTTTTAAATACGTTCTGACTCACACACACACACACACACAGAGTAATGCATGCAAACACACTTGTGCAGCAGGAGCAGCAGCAGCACTGAAAAGATCACTGGTTTCCCCCTGTTATGCAAATGCATCAAAACGCTTGAGTGAGAATTATATATGAATCCAATGAGGCTTTTTCTCTCTTTTAGAAATGCTTAGCCACAAGCACTGAGAGCTCTCAATGGCAAGCGTCCGCTTCACTCCCTGGCCATGCGTATTATTCAGCTTGACGAGACGCAAACTGACATAAGCACCCGGGCTCACTTTCACCCACTGGCAATCCGATTATATGGCCAACACGGCATCAATGCTGCAGGGCCAACAGGCAGCGAAGTCCGTCAAGCGTCCCCCTCCTCCACCCACGCCCAGTCCTTCTCCATTCATGGCTTCTTCTTCTTCTACTTCTTCAACTGCCCTGTGCAGCTACCCCTCCTGAACACACTCACGCACGCTGGTTCATGCCTCCAACCTCAATAAAAAACCTGTTAATCACATAGAACTTTGCTGGGTACATCACTGTTTACAGTGATGTAAAACTTGTCACTGCATGGCTTCTGTTAATCTTACATGTACTTTAACTGAAGTCATGCATTTGCTTTCATGTTATGTCATTTCATGTCATGGTCCATGTTCATGTTAAATTTGTTGTTGTGCAGCTCTCTAAAGAGCAAAGACAGTATTAGTCAGCTGCTTGTGCTGGCCTTTTGACCTCTGTCTAGAGCCCGCTCACTCAATAATAACCAGATATTAGCAGCTATATCTATATCTATATCAAAGGAGTGCTGTGGGTCACTCCGACCAGGAGAGCTGCCACCAGCGTCACCATGGCACGACAACCAGAGTCGTTCTTCTTTACCGTGCTGCGCAGCGACGTTCGGGTCCTCAGACGGGGCACCCATTTAAGTAGTGGGTGTTTACATGACGCTACCCCCAAAAGACTGCCAGGTGCCCCCCCCCCAGGGGGGGTGGCTGAGTAGAGGCTCCTCTAACAAATCGCCTCAATCCGTGAGACTAATGTAGAGATGAGATTAAACTTGCAGAGCGATACATTTGTAATTAACACTGAGCTACTGTGACCAATTGTATCTACTCTCACAGGAGTGTGTGGGGGACCTTTTCTTCATATCACTACCGATTCTCTCTCTTTTTAAAGACAAGAAACTTTTCCCTAAAAGTAGAATTTGACTCAATTCGAATAATTTCTTGTGCTGTAAAATGACCCAGAGGACCTGCCTGCTCCAAAACAAAGGCAGCGCTGTGCTTGCTCTGCACCCCTCTGTTTTGTTTGGTATTAATGAGCAATTAATTTTGCATACAAGGTCACGGACAATGGTATTGGTTGTCAGATTATGCTAATGCCGTTTGCTATGGTGGCACTGAAAGAAGACAGAGTCCCTGTGAATAGAGTGGGCTCAGGCCTTTCTCCAAGATCTGAAAATGATATGCAAACTGTACCAACATGCGTTTTAAGAAGATTAAGGCACCACTCGACATCCATACTGACATCTGCTAATAAATGAGCAGCAAAAAAGGGGAGGCAAGTGTCCATGTCTTGACCAAAAAATAGCAACTCTGTACTGAGAGGGGAACTTGTGTGTTAGAGTGGAACCAGCAAATGTGTGTTCCAAAGATGCGATTTGAAAAGTTGTAATACTGGGAGGTTAAGATAAAAAAAATGATGACAAAAGCCCAAGTGAAAGAATTCACTGTGGGGTGATTCAAACAATAAAAGGAGCCTGGGGTGAAACTAAGAAGTTGAACTCCCATGACGACGTGAGAAGGAACAGGTGCAGATAGAGTCCATACAGAAGGCTTTGTCCCCCAATATGGCTGCAGTCCATTCGGGGAAGCGGGGGCGACCTATGTTTAATACAAAGTTAATATCAATTTAATGCTTGTCACTGTTCTTCTGAATCTTGTGGCATTGCTAATTCGCTCAGTGTCGAATAGGGCTTTTGGACCAGATGCTGTGGGGACCTTTAGCTGAGGTGAAGCTGCGGCCAAAACACCACAAGTGGGAGTCTCTGCTGAGGTGAGGCCCGATCACAAACTGAAGAGTCTGAAATAGAAATAATAATAATAATAATAATAATAAATAGGCGGGAACATGTCACACACTTCAGATTTATCCAAGACAACCACACTCTGACATTGTAGTTAGATATACAATGCAAAGGTGGGAGAAATATAGAGGTTGTTATAAATGAACTCAGGTACATGTAACCTTTTCACAAAATTGTTCTTATGTGAGTAATTGTAAAGCAGGATATGTTTTTCTTTTATGGGGAGGCTGAAAAGTTCATTGTGGTCAAATGTGATCAAATGTAGTTTATTTTTCAACCACAGGGATGCAAGCGCTGCAACACTGATGAAAGAAGTCTGTGGACCAAAGGGGAAAATACAGTGGTGTGAAAAAGTGTTTGCCCCCTTCCTGATTTCTCATTTTTTTGTATGTTTGTCACACTCAAATATTTCAGATTCCTCCATCCATCTTCTACCGCTTTTCCGGAGGTCCGGGTCGCGGAGACAGCAGTTCAAGCAGAGAAGCCCAGACTTCCCTCTCCCCAGCCACCTGCTCCAGCTCTTCAGAGAGGATACCAAGGCATTCCCAGACCAGCTGGGAGACGTAGTCTCTCCACCGAGTCCTGGGTCTGCCCCGGGGTCTCCTCCCATTGGGACATGCCCGAAACACCTCAAGTGGGAGATGTCCAGGAGGCATCCTGATTAGATGCCCATACCACCTCAACTGACTCCTTTCAATGTTGAGGAGCAGCGGTTCTACTCTGAGCCTCTCCCAGATGACTGAGCTCCTCACCCTGTATCTAAGGGTGAGTCCAGCGATACTATGGAGAAAGCTCATTTCAGCCGCTTGTATCCGCGATCTCGTTCTTTCAGTCATTACCCAAAGCTTGTGACCATAGGTGAGAGTAGGAACATAGATTGACTGGTAAATCGACAGCTTTGCCTTAGAACTCAGCTCCCTCTTCACCAAAACAGACCGGTACAACGTCCGCATCACTGCAGATGCTGCTCCGATCCGTCTGTCAATCTCTCGCTCCATTCTCCCCTCACTCGTGAATAAGACCCAGAGATACTTAAACTCCTCCATTTGGGGCAGGAGCCTGTCCCCAACCCGGGGAGGACAATCCACCTTTTTCCAGCTGAGGACCATGGACTCGGATTTGGAGGTGCTGATTCTCGTCTCAGCCGCTTCACACTCAGCGGCAAACCATCCCAGCAAGAGCTGTAGGTCATTGCTGGATGAAGTCAACAGGACAACATCATCTGCAAAAAACAGAGATGAGATCCTGTGGTCACCAAGCATCACACCCTCCATTCCCTGGCTGCGCCCAGAAATCCTGTCCATAAAAATTATGAACATGATCGGTGACAAAGGGCAGCCCTGGCAGAGTCCAACTCTCACTGGGAATGAGTCCGATTGAGTGTTGGCAATACAACCAAACTCTCACAACGGTCGTACAGAGACCGAATAGCTAGTAACAACAAGCCCAATACCCCATACTCCTGAAGCACCCCCCACAAAAAACCACGAGGGATGCGGTTGAATGCCTTCTCCAAGTCCACAAAACACATGTAAACTGGTTGGGCAAACTCCCACGAACCCTCAAGGATTCTCGAGAGGGAAAAGAGCTGGTACGATGTGCCACGGCCAGGACGAAAACCACATTGCTCCTCCTGAATCCGAGGTTCGACCAACGGCCAGACTTTCTTCTCCAGTACCTTGGCATAGACCTTCCCAAGGAGGCTGAGGAGTGTGATCCCTCTAAAGTTGGAGCACACCCTCCGGTCCCCTTTTTTGAAGACAGGAACCACCACCTCGGTTTGCCATGCCAAAGGCACTGGCCCTGACCTCCACGCAATGTTGCAGAGGCGTGTCAACCATGACAGCCCTACAACATCCAGGGCCTTGAGGTACTCAGAGCGAATCTAGTCCACCCCCGGGGCCCAGCCACCAAAGAGATTTTTAACCACCTTGGCGACCTCAGCCCCTGTGATAGGCGAGTCATCCCCCTCATCCACAAGCCCTGCTTCCTCTGTGGAAGGTGTATCAGTGGGATTAAGGAGATCCTCAAAGTATTCTTTCCACCGCCCAACGATATCCCCAGTTGAAGTCAACAGCGTCCCATCCACACCATACACAGTGTGGACAGGGAGCTGCTTTCCCCTCCTGAGCCACCGGACAGTTTGCCAAAATCTCTTCGAGGCTGACCGAAAGTCTTGTTCCATGGCCTCACTGAACTCCTCCCATACCCGAGTTTATGCTTCAGCAACCACCCGAAGCTGCACTCCACTTGGCCTGCCGGTACACCTCAGCTGCTTCGGGAGTCCCACAGGCCAACAAAGCTTGATATGACTCCTTCTTCAGCTAAATGGTCTCCCTCACCACTGGTGTCCACCACTTGGTTCGGGGGTTGCCACCACGAGATGCCCCGACGACCTTGCGGCCGCAGCTCTGAACCGCTTCTTCAACAATGGAGGTGGAGAACATGGCCCATTCAGACTCAATCAATCAATCAATCAATACATCAGATTTATATAGCGCTTTATCATAGACACTCAAAGACGCTTTACAGAAATTAAGGGTCATCCACCACCTGGATGGATGAAGCAACCACAATACGGCGCCATCCCTTTTTAACCATTCACACACACATTCACACCAAGGGCCACTTTAGAGTCTCCAATTAACCTAACCTGCATGTTTTTGGCATGTGGGAGGAAACCGGAGAAATCCCTGGGTAAACCCACGCATACACGGGGAGAACATGCAAACTCCACACAGATCACTGTTGGCAGGGGGCAGGGATTGAACCCACGATCTCATAATCCCCGCGATCCCCCGGCCGAGGGTAAACTGTGCTGCCGCAGTGCTAACCACTGCGCCACCGTGCAGCCCAAGAGACTCCATGTCTCCAGACTCCCTCGGAATGTGGTTAATTTGTTCCCGAGGTGGGAGTTGAAGACCTCCCGGACAGGGGCCTCAGCCAGACATTCCCAGCACACCCTCACTATACATTTGGGTCTACCAGGTCTGAATGGCATCCTCCCCTGCCAACAGATCCAACTCACCACCAGGTGGTGATCAGTTGACAGATCTGCACCTCTCTTCACCTGAGTGTCCAAGACATACGGTCGCAGGTCTGATGACATGATAACAAAATCAATCATTGACCTGCGACCTAGGGTGTCCTGGTGCCAGGTACACATATGGACACCCTTATGCTAGAACATGGTGATCATTATGGACAAACTGTGGTTAACACAGAAGTCCAATAACTGAACACCACTCGGGTTCAGATCGGGCAGGCCATTCCTTCCAATCACCTTCCCTCCAGGTTTCACTGTCATTGCCCACATGCGCATTGAAGTCCCCCAGTAGGACAATGGAGTCTCCAAGAGGAGCACCCTCCAGCACCCCAGTCAGAGACTCCAAAAAGGGTGGGTACTCTGAACCATCATTTGGTGCATAGGCACAAATGATGGTCAGGACCCATTTCCCAACCCGAAGGTGCAGGGAAACAACCCTTTCGTCCACCGGGGAAAACTCCAATATAGAGGCAGCAAGATGGGGGGATACAAGAATATCCACCCCTGCTCGTTGCCTCTCGCCCTGGGCAACTCCAGAGTAGACCAAGCTCCAGCCCCTCTCCAGGAGACTGGTTCCAGAACCGGAGCTGTGTGTTGAGGTGAGGCCGACTTTATCTAGCCGGTATCTCTCAACCTCATGCACCAGCTCAGGCTCCTTCCCCACCAGAGAGGTGACATTCCATGTACCAAAAGCCAGTTTAGGAAGCTTGGGATCAGTCCGCCAAGGTCTCCACCTTTGACCGCCACCTGATCCACATAGCACCAGATCCCCATGATCCCTCCTGCAGGTGGTGAGCCCACTGGAGGGCGGACCCATGTAACTCCTTCAGGCTGAGCCCGGCTGGGTCCCATGGGCGGAAACCCAGCCACCAGACGCTAGCCATCGAGCTCCTCCCCCAGGCCTGGCTCCGGGGTGGGGCCCCAATAACCCCATACTGGGCAGGGTACACTAGTATTTATCATGAGAGTCTGTTGGATCATTCTTAGTCTGGCACTTCACCCAGGACCAGTTTGTCTTGGGTGAACCTACCAGAGGCAAATTTCCCCAGACACCATAGCTTCTGGGATCAGTGGGGCACGCAAACCCCCCACCACGATAAGGTGACGATCCATGAGGGGATATGGAGCCCCTCATTGATCACTTCAGATCATCAAACAAATTTAAATATCAGACAAAAATAACACAAGTAAACACAAAATGCACTTTTTTAATTCAGATTAATTCAACTTTATTTATATAGCACCATTTCACAACAACAGTCACCTCGTAGCACTTTCAACTGTAGGGGAAACCCCCACAATTGCAGAAAGACCCCAGCAATCAGGCGATCCTGTGTGAGCAGCACTTGGCAACGGTGGAGAGGAAAAACTCCCTTTTAGCAGGAAGAAACCTCCAGCAGAACCAGGCTCAGGGAGGGGCAGTCATCTGCTGCGACTGGCTGGGGGGTGAGGGGATAGAGAAGAAGAAGAAGAGGTAGAAAAGGACAGACATGTAGAGAGCAAACAGATGTTAATGACCAGCAAAAATATTTCATTGAGAATGAAGAAAGGAGTGAAGCCCAGTGCATTGTTGGAGGTCCCCCGGCTGTCTAAACCTATTAGCAGCATAACTAAGGGAGGGTTCAGAGGCACATGATCCCTCCCTAATTATAGGCTATATCAAAAAGGAAGGTTTTAATCCTATTCTTAAAAACAGAGATCGAGTCTGACTCCCGAATCCAGATTGGCAGCTGGTTCCACAGGAGAGAAGCTTGATAACTGAAGGCTCTGCCTCCCATTGTACTTTTGGAGATTCTAGGTATTACAAGTAATCCAGCATTTTGGGAGCGCAGTGGTCTTTTAGGATAATAAAATAGTATCAGATCTTTTCAATAAAAAGAGCCACGATTATTTACAGCTTTGTAAGTGAGAAGAAGGATTTTAAACTTAATTCTAAACTCTATGGGAAGCCAATGAAGGGAGGTCAGGACCAGAGAGATATGATCTGTCTTTCTAGTACCTGTTAAAACTCTTGCTGCAGCATTTTGGATCAAATGAAGATTTTTTTAAAGATGTTTTAGGATAACCTAATAATAAAGATTTACTAATGTAGAGCTATCAAAAGCATGGATTAGTTTCTCAGCATCACTCTGAAACAAGATGCTCCTAATCTGGGCAATATTATGCAAACAATAGAAGGCAGTCTTAGAAACAAGTGTAATATGTGAATTGAAAAAAGAGATCTTGATCAAAAATAACTCCAAGGTTCCTCACAGAACTATTCAGAGAAAGAGTAACCACATCCAAACTAAGAGTTTGATTTGGAAAGGTATTTCTAAGGTTTTTGGACCAACTAGAATGACTTCAGTCTTATCTGAATTTAATAGCAGGAAATTACAAGTGATCCAAGCTTTGATTTCCTTAAGACAGGCTTCTAACTTGGCTAATTGATTACTATCCTCTGGCTTCAATGACAGGTATAATTGTGTATCATCTACATAACCTCTCTCGGCGCCACACGAGTCGGCTGCCTTTTGCAACAGCGGCTCGATTCCGAGTCTTTTTCCCTTCCTCTCTCTTTTGATCCGTCTTTTTTTTTTCACCCCACTTATATCACGGACACACAGATCGTCCTAAATGTCTCCTGAGCCGGTGGACGGAGCCACTGTCTATAGCAGGATACGATACAGCAGAGAACAGCTGCTAGCATTCAACCGCCACCCGGTCCCATTGGAAAAACTCGACATACCGAGTGAACTGAGGCGAAAACGCCGCGGCTGCCGGGCTGGAGTAAGGCGGAGGACAAAAAATATAAGGTACAGACCCTCCCTTCCATCTGTTGTCATGGGAAATGTACGGTCGATACTGGGAAAGTTAGATGAGCTAGCGGCTATCTCCCGTTATGATAGCACATACCGGGAGTGCTCTCTCCTTTTGTTTACTGAGACGTGGCTAACTGAACTAGCAGCAGATGCTAACATTGAGCTGGAGGGTTTTCACATGATACGAGCTGACCGAACACCAGACAGTGGCAAGGCTAGGGGCGGTGGAGTGATCATGTATGTTAACAACAACTGGTGCAGACCGGGACATATCACTGTTAAACAACGACACTGCAGCAAAGACATTGAGTTGCTAGCTGTTAGCATGAGGCCTACATATCTCCCGAGAGAACACTCACACGTGATCTGCATTGTTGTTTATGCAAATCCGACGGCGAACGCTGGGACAGCACGTGACGTCATCCATTCAGTAACCAGCAGGCTGCAGACAGAACACCCAGATGCTCTTCTCCTCATCTCAGGCGATTTCAACCATGTTTCACTGTCTCCCATTCTACCCACGTTCACCCAGTATGTCACATGCCACACTAGAGACAATAAAACACTGGATTTATTCTACGCAAACACTAAGGAGGCGTACACCTCATCACAACTACCCCCACTCGGGAGATCGGATCACAACTTGGTTCATCTCCGGCCGGTGTACAAACCCCTACTGCACAGACAACCTCCGGCCATGCACACTGTGGAGTTATGGTCTGAGGAGACAATGGACACCCTAAAGGGCTGTTTTGAAGCCACCGCCTGGAAGCAGCTCTGCGATCCACATGGTGAGGACATCGATGGCCTCATTCACACCTTCACGGGCTACCTCAGCTTCTGTGTGGACAAATCCGTTCCCACCAAGACCATACGGCGTCACTCAAACAACAAACCCTGGATCAACCCTGAGATAAAAACACTTCTGAGAGAGAAGAAGAGGATCTTCAGGTCGGGGAACAGGGAGATGCTGAAGTCCGTACAGAGGGAGCTGAGGAGAAAGATCAGAGAAGGCAAGGACAGCTTCAGGAAGAAGATGGAGGACAAGCTGCAACAGAGCGACATCAGCGGGGTCTGGAGAAACCTCAAAACCATCTCGGGGCTCCAGAATACCTCCCCCCAGGCCACAGGGGGCAGGGAGTGGGCGAACAACCTGAATCTGTTTTTCAATAGATTTGACCAACCGCCCTCCCCCCTGACTGCACAACAACCACTGCTGCCTCTAAAGAAATCAAGTCCTGCTGCCCACTCCCCACTCTACCAACACCCCCCCACTCCCAACACACAGCCCCCCATCCTGACCCTGACCAGGACCCAGGTGAGGACGGAGCTGAGGAAGATCAAGGCGAGGAAGGCGCCGGGACCGGACGGCATCAGCGCAAAGCTCCTCAAGTCCTGTGCAGACCAGCTGTGTGGGATTGTGACGTATATCTTCAACATGAGCCTGAAACTGGGGAGGGTACCACAGCTGTGGAAAACATCTTGTGTGGTACCTGTACCAAAAACTTCCCACCCCAAAGACCTGAACAGCTACAGACCGGTGGCCTTGACGTCCCACTTGATGAAGACCCTGGAGAGACTGCTCCTTGCTCACCTCCGCCCCCTGGTGGAACCAGCGATGGATCCACTCCAGTTCGCCTACCAGCATGGCATTGGGGTGGAGGATGCGGTGATCTTCCTCCTTCACCGTTCTCTGTCCCACCTGGAGAAGCCCGGGAATATGGTGAGGATCATGTTCTTTGACTTCTCCAGTGCTTTCAACACCATCCAACCGATGATCCTGAAGGACAAGCTGCTGCGCGCAGGGGTGGACCAGCACCTGTCATCATGGATCCTGGACTACCTCACGAACCGGCCTCAGTTTGTGAGAACCCGGGACTGTGTGTCCGACACGATCATCAGTAGCACGGGGGCCCCCCAGGGAACGGTGCTGGCTCCCTTCCTGTTCACTCTTTATACTGCGGACTTCTCACACAACACAACACACTGCCATCTACAGAAGTTCTCTGATGACTCTGCGATCGTTGGCCTCATCTCCAATGGAGATGAAGCTGAGTACAGAGGGCTTATCCAGGACTTCGTGGACTGGTGCCATCGGAACTGCCTCCAGATCAACGCGAGGAAAACTAAGGAGCTGGTGGTGGACTGCCGCAGGCATGGGCAGCCCCTCACAGTACCAGTAAATATACAGGGAACAGACATCGAGATGGTGACATCCTATAAGTACCTGGGTATTCATCTGAACAATAAACTAGACTGGTCACACAATACTGATGCACTCTACAAGAAGGGACAGCGCAGGCTGTTCCTGCTGAGGAGACTCAGGTCTTTTGGTGTACAAGGGGCGCTGCTGAAGTCATTCTATGACACGGTGGTGGCATCAGCCATCACTTTTGGAGTGGTCTGCTGGGGCAGTGGCATTACTGCAGCCGATAGGAAGAGACTGAACAAACTGATTAAGAAAGCTAGCTCTGTCCTGGGGCAGCGCCTTGATCCGATGGAGGAGATAGGAGAGAGAAGGACGGTGGCTAAACTGTCATCTCTGCTGGAGTCCGAGTTCCACCCTATGCAGGACATACTGAATGCACTGAGGAGCTCATTTAGCAGCAGACTACATCATCCCAGGTGCACAACCGAGAGGTTTCGTAGGTCCTTCCTACCAACGGCTGTCAGACTGTACAACCTAAGCAGGGCTGCTCGCAGAGATAGCAAAAAGACGTAACAAACTAATAGTTTTTTGAATGCAAAAGATGCAATAGACTTACACAATGGTCCTCTCCGGCATACAACTAGGAACATACCGGTCGCTATGGAGGGTGAGAATATGTATGGGCACATAATCATACCATGTAGGATAACTAAGTAGACGGTTATGCTGTTTCATTCCATCTAGCAACAATGCTCTGCACTGTGTGTGTTTATATATTTGCATATTTATTCCATCTAGCTACAATGCTCCGTACTGTGGGTGTTTATATATTTATATATCTACATATTATTCCATCTAGCTACATTGCTCCGCACTGTGTGTGTTTATATACTTGCATATTTATTCCACCTAGCTGCAATGCTCCGTACTGTGGGTGTTTATATATTTACATATTTATTCCATCTAGCTACAATGCTCTGCACTGTGTGTTCATATATTCATATATTTATTCCATCCAGCTACAATGCTCTGCACTGTGTGTCTGTGTGTGTGTGTATATATATATATTTTATAGTAATACGTACATATGTTTATTAGCTGCTCTTGCTTGCTTGTTTTTTTTTCTTGCCTTCTGATTGTTGCTCTGAGTGTTGCTATCCCTGTGCTGTTGCAATCCTGGAATTTCCCCGTTGTGGGACTAATAAAGGCTTATCTTATCTTATCTCTTAACAATGAAAATGTATACAGTCGGCTGCCATTTGCCACAGAGGCACGACTTTCCGAGTCTTTTTCCCTTCCTCTCTCTTTTGATCCGTCTTTTTTTTTTCACCCCCACTTATATCACGGGGGACACACAGAACTTCCTAAATGTCACACTCGAGCCGTGTGGACGGAAGCACTGTCTATAGCCGGATACGCTCAGCAGAGAACAGCTGCTCGCACTTCAACCGCCACCGGGTCCCTATTGGCAAAACTCGACATACCGAGTGAACTGAGGCGAAAACGCCGCGGTGCCGGGCTGGGTAAGGCGGAGGACAAAAAATATAAGGTACAGACCCCTCCCTTCCATCTGTTTGTCATGGGAAATGTACGGTCGATACTGGGAAAGTTAGATGAGCTAGCGGCTATCTCCCGTTATGATAGCACATACCGGGAGTGCTCTCTCCTTTTGTTTACTGAGACGTGGCTAACTGAACTAGCAGCAGATGCTAACATTGAGCTGGAGGGTTTTCACATGATACGAGCTGACCGAACACCAGACAGTGGCAAGGCTAGGGGCGGGTGGAGTGATCATGTATGTTAACAACAACTGGTGCAGACCGGGACATATCACTGTTAAACAACGACACTGCAGCAAAGACATTGAGTTGCTAGCTGTTAGCATGAGGCCTACATATCTCCCGAGAGAACACTCACACGTGATCTGCATTGTTGTTTATGCAAATCCGACGGCGAAACGCTGGGACAGCACGTGACGTCATCCATTCAGTAACCAGCAGGCTGCAGACAGAACACCCAGATGCTCTTCTCCTCATCTCAGGCGATTTCAACCATGTTTCACTGTCTCCCATTCTACCCACGTTCACCCAGTATGTCACATGCCACACTAGAGACAATAAAACACTGGATTTATTCTACGCAAACACTAAGGAGGCGTACACCTCATCACAACGACCCCCACTCGGGAGATCGGATCACAACTTGGTTCATCTCCGGCCGGTGTACAAACCCCTACTGCACAGACAACCTCCGGCCATGCACACTGTGGAGTTATGGTCTGAGGAGACAATGGACACCCTAAAGGGCTGTTTTGAAGCCACCGCCTGGAAGCAGCTCTGCGATCCACATGGTGAGGACATCGATGGCCTCATTCACACCTTCACGGGCTACCTCAGCTTCTGTGTGGACAAATCCGTTCCCACCAAGACCATACGGCGTCACTCAAACAACAAACCCTGGATCAACCCTGAGATAAAAACACTTCTGAGAGAGAAGAAGAGGATCTTCAGGTCGGGGAACAGGGAGATGCTGAAGTCCGTACAGAGGGAGCTGAGGAGAAAGATCAGAGAAGGCAAGGACAGCTTCAGGAAGAAGATGGAGGACAAGCTGCAACAGAGCGACATCAGCGGGGTCTGGAGAAACCTCAAAACCATCTCGGGCTCCAGAATACCTCCCCCCAGGCCACAGGGGGCAGGGAGTGGGCGAACAACCTGAATCTGTTTTTCAATAGATTTGACCAACCGCCCGCCCCCCTGACTGCACAACAACCACTGCTGCCTCTAAAGAAATCAAGTCCTGCTGCCCACTCCCCACTCTACCAACACCCCCCCACTCCCAACACACAGCCCCCCATCCTGACCCTGACCAGGACCCAGGTGAGGACGGAGCTGAGGAAGATCAAGGCGAGGAAGGCGCCGGGACCGGACGGCATCAGCGCAAAGCTCCTCAAGTCCTGTGCAGACCAGCTGTGTGGGATTGTGACGTATATCTTCAACATGAGCCTGAAACTGGGGAGGGTACCACAGCTGTGGAAAACATCTTGTGTGGTACCTGTACCAAAAACTTCCCACCCAAAGACCTGAACAGCTACAGACCGGTGGCCTTGACGTCCCACTTGATGAAGACCCTGGAGAGACTGCTCCTTGCTCACCTCCGCCCCCTGGTGGAACCAGCGATGGATCCACTCCAGTTCGCCTACCAGCATGGCATTGGGGTGGAGGATGCGGTGATCTTCCTCCTTCACCGTTCTCTGTCCCACCTGGAGAAGCCCGGGAATATGGTGAGGATCATGTTCTTTGACTTCTCCAGTGCTTTCAACACCATCCAACCGATGATCCTGAAGGACAAGCTGCTGCGCGCAGGGGTGGACCAGCACCTGTCATCATGGATCCTGGACTACCTCACGAACCGGCCTCAGTTTGTGAGAACCCGGGACTGTGTGTCCGACACGATCATCAGTAGCACGGGGGCCCCCCAGGGAACGGTGCTGGCTCCCTTCCTGTTCACTCTTTATACTGCGGACTTCTCACACAACACAACACACTGCCATCTACAGAAGTTCTCTGATGACTCTGCGATCGTTGGCCTCATCTCCAATGGAGATGAAGCTGAGTACAGAGGGCTTATCCAGGACTTCGTGGACTGGTGCCATCGGAACTGCCTCCAGATCAACGCGAGGAAAACTAAGGAGCTGGTGGTGGACTGCCGCAGGCATGGGCAGCCCCTCACAGTACCAGTAAATATACAGGGAACAGACATCGAGATGGTGACATCCTATAAGTACCTGGGTATTCATCTGAACAATAAACTAGACTGGTCACACAATACTGATGCACTCTACAAGAAGGGACAGCGCAGGCTGTTCCTGCTGAGGAGACTCAGGTCTTTTGGTGTACAAGGGGCGCTGCTGAAGTCATTCTATGACACGGTGGTGGCATCAGCCATCACTTTTGGAGTGGTCTGCTGGGGCAGTGGCATTACTGCAGCCGATAGGAAGAGACTGAACAAACTGATTAAGAAAGCTAGCTCTGTCCTGGGGCAGCGCCTTGATCCGATGGAGGAGATAGGAGAGAGAAGGACGGTGGCTAAACTGTCATCTCTGCTGGAGTCCGAGTTCCACCCTATGCAGGACATACTGAATGCACTGAGGAGCTCATTTAGCAGCAGACTACATCATCCCAGGTGCACAACCGAGAGGTTTCGTAGGTCCTTCCTACCAACGGCTGTCAGACTGTACAACCTAAGCAGGGCTGCTCGCAGAGATAGCAAAAAGACGTAACAAACTAATAGTTTTTTGAATGCAAAAGATGCAATAGACTTACACAATGGTCCTCTCCGGCATACAACTAGGAACATACCGGTCGCTATGGAGGGTGAGAATATGTATGGGCACATAATCATACCATGTAGGATAACTAAGTAGACGGTTATGCTGTTTCATTCCATCTAGCAACAATGCTCTGCACTGTGTGTGTTTATATATTTGCATATTTATTCCATCTAGCTACAATGCTCCGTACTGTGGGTGTTTATATATTTATATATCTACATATTATTCCATCTAGCTACATTGCTCCGCACTGTGTGTGTTTATATACTTGCATATTTATTCCACCTAGCTGCAATGCTCCGTACTGTGGGTGTTTATATATTTACATATTTATTCCATCTAGCTACAATGCTCTGCACTGTGTGTTCATATATTCATATATTTATTCCATCCAGCTACAATGCTCTGCACTGTGTGTCTGTGTGTGTGTGTATATATATATATTTTATAGTAATACGTACATATGTTTATTAGCTGCTCTTGCTTGCTTGTTTTTTTTTCTTGCCTTCTGATTGTTGCTCTGAGTGTTGCTATCCCTGTGCTGTTGCAATCCTGGAATTTCCCCGTTGTGGGACTAATAAAGGCTTATCTTATCTTATCTCTTAACAATGAAAATGTATACAGTGCTTTCTAATAATGTTGCCGAGTGGAAGCATATATACACTAAAAAGAACAGGGCCTAGCACAGATCCCTGTGGAACTCCATGACTGAGCTTTGAGTTGGAAGAAAACTCAATACTGACATGAACACACAGGAACCTATCAGATAAATAAGATGTAAACCACTGCAACGAAGTTCCATTAAGACCAACATAGTGTTCTAATCTATCAAGTAGAATATTATGATCGATAGTATCAAAAGCTGCACCAAGGTCTAAAAGGACAAGTACAGAAACAAGTCCATTATCAGATATGATAAGGAGGTCATTAGTGACCTTCACTTAGGCTGTTTCAGTACTATGAAGGATTCTAAACCCAGACTGAAACTCTTCAAATAAACCATTTCCTTGCAAGTGGTCAAATAATTGAGTAGCAACAACTTTTTCTAAGATTTTTGAAATGAAAGGCAGATTAGAGATTGGTCTATAGTTAGCTAAAACTCCTGGATCCAGCATTGGCTTTTTGAGTAAGGGTTTAATTGCAGACGTTTTAAAAGCCTGCAGTACATGGCCTAATGTTAATGAGGAATTGATTATTTGAAGAATAAAGCTACCAATAAATGGGAAGACCTCTTTAAATAATTTTGTAGGAATAGGGTCTAAAAGACAAGTTGAAGGCTTAGATAAGGAAATTATTTTATCTAACTCTAAAAGGTCAGTTGGAGGAAACTCATCTCAACAGATATTAATTGAAGGAGTTGTAGTAGTTTCTGTATTTAAGTTAATGGTGGAAAGAATCTGACTGATTTTATCTCTGATAGATGAAACTTTATTATTGAAAAAGTTCATAAAGTCCTGACTAGTAAGCTCTAAGGGAATGCTAGGATTGACAGAGTCCTGACTCTTTGTCAGCCTGGCTACAGTGCTGAAAAGAAACCTGGGATTATTCTTGTTCTCTTCTATTAATGCAGAATAATAACTTGTTCTAGCTTTTCTAAGAGATTTTTTTTTATATAAATTAAAAGATGATTTCTCCAAGCTAAATAGATTTAATCTAATTTAGTGGAGTGCCATTTTCTTTCTAACTGACAAGTCTCCTGTTTTAAGCTATGAGTTTCTGTGTTGAACCAAGGAGTTAGAAATCTCTGATTAGACTTTTTCTTTTCTTAAAGGGGCCAGCATGTCTAGAGTCTGATGCAGAGAAGCTGTAACACTATTTACCATGCTGTCAATTACAGAAGGAGCAAGCTCTCCATAGCTTTTTTCCATTGTGTTGACACATGGCATAGAGGCAACAATCTGCATAAATTTGGTAACAACATCATCTGAGAGGCATCTACTATAGTAACAAGGTCCAACATGTGGTGGAGATTATGGGTAGAATGTCCTACTTTCTGAGAAAACCCCATGGAGTCTAATATTAAATTAAATGCCATATTAAGGCAATGACCATCTACATCTGCATGCATATTAAAGTCCCCTACTATGACTATTCTATCTGATTTCACCACTAAATCAGCTAAGAATTTGACAAATTCAGATAAAAACTCTGAGTAGGCTGAGGGAGGACGATAAACTATGGCAAATAAAATTGGGTTTAGCCTAAAATTGCTAAAATGCCCAATACTGAGGACCAGACCCTCAAAGGAATATAAGCACATTTTTTGCTTTACATTAACTAATAATTTGGAATGGTAAATTGCTGCTACTCCTCCTCCATGACCAGAACTTCTGGGATTTTGACAGTTTAAATAACCAGAACGAGTTGATTCATTTAAACCAACATAATCCTCTTGCTCTAACCAAGTCTCTGTAAGAGATATTAAATCAATCTGATGAACAATTAACAGATCATGGACTAGCACAGACTTGGGAGTTAGAGACCTAATATTTAACAAACCACATTTAATTTTTAAAATATGAGGAGGAAGAGAGGCCAAGTCAAATTTAGAGGCTTAATGTTTAATTTGACATTTACCAACTTTTTTTTGTTTATTCACTCTGGGATGCTTATATATTATATTTTTATTTACTTTGGAGGAAGCAGACAATGATTCTCTGATGGGGAAGATAAGGGCTGAGATGAGGGGTGGCGGATGAAGAGGAGCTGCAGAGAGGCGTGTAAGACTGTGACTTTGCTTCCTGGTCCCAACTCTGAGTAGTCAAGGTTTTGGAAATTTGGATAAAAATTGATAGAAAAATTCCATATTATCTACATTATTATTGTTATTAATAATGTATTATTATTCTTAAGAAGTATCATGCTTTTCCTATGTTTAATGTCTATATGTGCATTCCATGTAGGGTGAGTTCACATATTCCTTTATATTATTCTTTCATGTTATATGTCTGATATATTCTTGACATGTTTCTGTGAGCAACTATTGGCCTTCAGTGATTCAGAGACTGAGGGTCAGTACAAGCGTAAAGGATGATCTAAGCTACATTGATAATCTCTTTGACATGCCCTCCTTTACTTTGGGTCACAGGAATGCACATAAACTCCTAGCTAGTTTAGATTAGATTGACACCCTGTCTCCAGGATGTCTGTGACATTTCTTCATTTGCTCATCACCCAGGATAAGCTCTATGTCATACTGACCTGCTTATCAGGACTGTCTTTCTCTCTCCCTTCCTCCTCTTACCCCTCTCCTCCCCCTCCTTTCTGTCTACCCATAAATACCAAACCTAAAGAGTGTACCTTCAGAGATTCAATGTGTGTGCGGAAGGCCATGCTTTGTAATCTCTCCCTCAAAAATGGCCATTTGAGGTTTAATTTGAACTGTAACTTTTCTTTTCTTTTCTTTTCATTTCTTTTATTTATTTTTATAATAAATGTACGAAAATCCAATATTCCGCCTTATTTTTGACTTTGAATAATTTAAGCTCAGAATTATTCTAACAAAAACGATGCCAGATTGCTAGATAAATGAGACGCACCATCCAAAGTGGGATGGATGCCGTCTCGTCTAATAAGACCAGGTTTTCCCCAAAATGAGTTCCAATTGTCTATGTAGCCCACATCGTTTGCAGGACACCACACAGACAGACAGCGGTTGAAGGATGACACGCGGCTAAACATGTCATCACTGGTCAGATTGGGGAAGGGCCCAGAGAATACTACACAGGCTGACATTGTTTTTGCAAAGTCACACACTGATTCCACATTAAGTTTTGTGACTTTCGATTGCTGGAGTTGGATGTCGTTAATGCCGGCATGGATAACAATTGAGGAGTATTTACAGTTACTTTTAGCAAGCATTTTCAAATTTGACTCGATGTCGCCTGCTCTGGCCCCAGGAATGCATTTGAGATTGAGATTGAGATTGAGATTCAACTTTATTGTCATTACACATGTATGAATACAAGGTAACGAAACGTGACTTGGCATTTGGGCACGCTCTGCAGAGCGCATCCAAGGCCGGGGCAGCCGCTAGGCGCCAGTCATAAAGAAGAAAGGAAAAAAAAGAAAAGAAAATGGATATGACACAGTAGGCGAGAGAAAAAAACACGTTATATCAGAATGACGCTCGGCAAGTGAGCGAAATTTTGATTGCAGGCAAAAAAAAACCTCAATGCACATTTAGCAGACATTTAGCAGGAGATCACACACAAAAGTAGAGAGGCAGTGTATTGTATGCATGTACTGTTGTATGCATTGTGTAGTGTAAATGTAAGTTGTTAGTGAGCAGCAGAGGGCGCCTCCTGGCAGTGGATAGATGTTATAATCATGTGACTTATAAACAAGTCCAGAGTCCAGAGTCTATCTCTCTTGCTCTCTCTCTTGCTTGCAGAAGGCACATGGGCATTGTCCTTGAGGGTCCAATCCGCTGACGACAAACAACTGATTGTTGATTGTTTGGGAAGACATAAGAGCCGGTCCTTCCGTTTATCTCAATCAGGAGGAATGTAAACACGGGGCAAACAAGGTCAAATCAAATCAAATCAGCACAGTGCACTCAGAGAATAGAATTTGTCCTCATCCGTGTAATTCTGTGCTTCCATTATATGTGCAGGCTTAAACTGTTTTTCCATGGAGAGCACAGGGCTTCAGATGTATTCCTTCACTGAATCACTGTCATTCAGTTCACCGTTTGCCGCTACTCGTGCCCTCCCCAACTGGTCGAATTTGATGAAGGAGCTTGCCGGGTCCGCTTGATCAGCTCTCTCACCTTCCTTCAATTTCTGATGCATCAGGGGACTCCACAGCCAAAAATAGAAGTCCTGAGATCATAACCAATAATGTTTCCACAGACGCATGAATTCCAATGTCCATGAGTCTCCTCGTAGGTTCCAATTCTTGGGCTCCCCCTTGGCCCAATTCTTGTTGAAAAATAGTGACAATAGCACATTTAAGCCACTTCCAAATCCATAATTTCCGTTTAGATTAAGATTCAGCAGAAGAAGAGCGACTAAACACAGACAAAAACACAACATTGCAAAAGCTGGGAATAGATCAGGAAGGCAGGGGAGGAGGGAAGAAAAATGTGACTGCTCTCTCTCAAGGCAAGAAGGAAAGGACTATGGCTGCTGGAGTCTCTAGGTTCATGTTTCTTACTACAGAGTCACCAATGATCAGAGTTTTTTCCTCAGCAGGTGTGTCACTGAACGGGGAAAAGCGATTAGAAACATGAACAGGTTGGTGGTGAACTAGGGGCTTGCAGCTATGCTTCCTTCTCACCGTCACCCACCCATTCTCTCCTGGCTGCTCAGGAGAGGTGGAAGCCGGGGGACGGCTAGCAGGCCACCCTATGCTAGGGTGCTCCGCTGCAGCTTCGGGGCATCCATCAATATTAATTGCTGCAGACGGTGTTTCAATGCAGCAGAGCCGGGATTCCAAATCACACAACCTCACCTTGAGCGCCTCAAAAAGACAGCATTTATTACATTTACCGTTATCACTAAAAGAGGCAGAGGTGTAGCTAAACATCTGACAGAGAAAGCACACCAGAGGAGAAGGGGAAGGAGAACTAGTTGTCATAGCTAGTGGCTAACCCGAAGCTAACACAAACACCAATGAAAGGTGAACAGAAGGCTAAAGAGGGTGATTAGATGACACTGAGTGTGCACACAGGTGCAAGAGGCTTGATAAACAGAAGAGAGAGGTGACGGTAGATGGAAAAAAAGGATTAAAATAAGTCAAAGCCAATAATCCTCAGGAGATTGAGGAGAGCTAAACACAGACCAACTACACGACAGCCAGCAACACAGGAAGTGACGATACATTACCACTGTATGTTATCCACTACATTGTAGTCCAAGAGGCTCTCTACAAGGATCAAGCAGAGTTTGATTTTTAAATGAAGGTGTTTGTCATGACCACCCCGCGGGGCAGAGAGGGACAGATTCACATGCTGAACTGTTGGTGACGTTTATTAACAAAGGAGAACAAAAGTCCAAAAACTGTGTAAGACATACAAAAATGCAAATAAGGTAAAAATTTACAAATACCATTCCAGAGCCAGAATCGCTCTGCGAATGGCGGAATTTGCTGTAGATGAAGTTCACGGACTAAAGGCAAGCAGTCCATGAAGGGATGACAATGCAGGCAAAATTCGAGGCAAGACAGCAGTCCTTAAATACATGAAAGTAGATGAGATGCAGGTGTGAGAGCTGAGCTGGCAGAAGAGCTGATTGCATAAATGCTCCCAGCTGACAGGAAAGCAGACTGGGAGCAGTGAGTGGGAGACTAGCAAGTGCAATCACTCACAGCTGGGAACTGGAACACAAACTGTGAGTGAGTGGTGTGTCTGGGAGATGAGGGAAGAGGCTCGTGTCACAACCAACAATAAACTGATAAGAAAATAATAAAAGACTCAAATAATAAAATACTCAAAACTACAAAGGTAGTCTGATCCCTAGCTCAGACTCATGACAGAACACCCCCCCTCAAGGGGTGGAACACAAACACCCCAAGGAAACACCAAAAAAGACCCCCCCCCCCCAAAAAAAAAGGCATACAGAAAAAAAACACCCCGGGAGGGAGGTGGGGAAAACCAGTTAGGAGGGAAAAAAACAAACCAGCTTAAAACCTGCACCTGAGCCCCGATGGACCCTTAGGCCCTCAAGGTCCCAGAGCCCCAGGGTTCGGGTGGCCGGCTGAAGTCCCAGGCCAGCCAGACGGCCCGGTGGAAGGAGTCAGGTGGCCTGCCAGAAAAAAATGGGCCACCTGACCCAGAGACCCAGTCCCTCAGGAGGCCGGCTAGTGTTCTTGAGCCACCAGGACCGGAGGGGTGATCCAGGAGGTGGCTTCCCCACCGGAAGGCCCAATGGCAGGAAGCATGACTGAAGGAGGGGGACCCTAGCGGCGTCTGGTGGCAGAGGAAGGGGAACTATGATGGTGTCTGGCAGAGGAGAAACGACCTTGGAATCCTCAGGCTGCCCGGCAGCATCCTCGGTAGCCCCAGTTTGGGATACAGTAGCACCCGCGGTGGTCCTGGGCTGGAGCAATGCTGCACCTGTGGTGGCTCCGGGCTGCTTGGACTACAAGACTGCTTTGAGACGACGGACTGGGACGTACTCTGTGGACAACATGGGGTGGACAGATACAATATGACCGACTGCATCACAGAGTACATCAGATTCTGTGAAAGCACAACAATGCCAGCTCAGACCGTGTGCTTTTTCCCCAACAACAAACCATGGATCCTGAAAGCACTTATTAACAAGAAGAAGAGGGCTTTTAGGTCTGGAGACAGAGAGGAACTGAGGAGTGCAGGGTGAACTGAGAGAGATGTTGAAGAGGTATAAAGAATTACAGGAGGAAGCTAGAGGATAAACTACAGGAGAAGAATGTGAGGGCTGTGTAGACTGGAATGAAACACATCGCTGGGTATAAGGGGAGAGACAGACAGACATCAGGGAGCCTTGAGAGAGCTGATAAGCTGAACCTGCTTTTTAATAGGTTCAACTCACTGTCTGTCACCCCCACAACACAGCCAGACCCACACACACCCCTTCCCCCACACTCTCCTGTGCAGCACCTCTCTCTCTCCCCCCTCACCCTCCTCTGAAGACATCAGCACCAGCCCCCACATCAGTATGACTACAGAACAGGTTAAGAAACAGCTTGAAAGACTCCATCAGCGGAAGGCTGCGGGCCCTGATGGCATCTCCGCCAGGATCCTGAGGACCTGTGCTAACCAGCTATCTCCTGTCCTGAAACACCTGTACAACCTGAGCCTGAGTCTGGAGAGAGTACCGGTGCTGTGGAAGATGTCCTGCCTGGTTTCTGTCCCTAAGAAGTCATCTCCATCAGACCTGAATGACTATCGACCAGTTGCCCTTACATCTCATGTGATGAAGGTCCTGGAGAGACTGGTCTTGGCCCACCTGAGGTCACAGGTGAAGACGTGGCTGGACCCTCTGCAGTTTGTATATTAGCCCCATTTAGGAGTTGAAGATGCTGTCATCTACCTGCTGCAACAAGCCCATTTGCACCTGAATGGAGGTGGAGACACTGTGAGAATCACACTCTTTGTTTTCTCCAGTGCCTTTAACACCATACAGCCACTGCTGCTAGGTGAGAAGCTGCAGGGGATGGGGGTCTATAGCTCTGTGATCTCCTGGATTACTGACAACCTGACTGGCAGGCCACAGTTTTCCGGCTGGGCAGTGTCTTGTCTGATGTGGTGGTTAGTGATTTGGAGCTCCACAAGGGACTGTGCTTTCTCCTTTTCTCTTCACCTTATATGCCACCAAATTTCAGTACAACACCGAATCATGCCACCTGCAGAAATTCTCTGATGACTCGGCTGCTGTTGGGTGTATGAGAGGGGGAGAGGAGGAGTACAGGGCACTGTTAGACAGATTTGTGGACTGGACTGAGCAGAATCACCTGAGGCTGAACTTCAGCAAGACCAGAGAGATGATGATTGACTTCAAGAAGAAGAGGATGCCTACACAGCAATTGTGGATTAGGGGGGAGGCTGTGGAGGTAGTGGAGGACTACAAATACCTAAGTGTCATGATCAGCAACGGACTGGACTGGAAATCAAACTCCGATGCTGTGTACAAGAAGGAAATGAGCAGATTCTACTTTCTGAGGAAGCTGAGATCCTTCAACTTGTGCAACAAGATGTTGGAACTTGCACCCTGCGCCTGATAGCCCTGCATTGTGCAGCTAGTACAATCCATGTATCTATATGGGTCATCATTGGAGTGGTGGCCTAGGGGTAGAGCATCTGCCCAACAACCAGGACGTTGGAGTTCAAGTCCCCGCGGGATAAAGCCAAAGACGATATAAAAGTGGAACTTCCTGCTGTCCAGCTTAGTGCTTAGCAAAAATGGAACAGAGGAGGGAAATGTGGGCAGCAGTGGCTCAGGTGGTAGAGCAGGTCGTCCAATAACCAGAGCATTGGTGGTTCAAATCCCGCTCTCCCCAGCCATCCTACCATTGTGTTCCTGAGCAAAACACTTTACCCACCTTGCCTCCAGTCTCCATGACACTGGGTATGAATGTGTATAAATGTTCGGCAGTGTTATGTGTAAGATTTGGCTCTTGGGGCTTGCCGTAGCTTGGCCGAGGGGGTTGGGGTAATGACATCAGGCGGGCTACAGCTGGAGTGTATATTGTGTTGTTCTCGATAATAAAGTCAGTTCAGTGTTCAGTTGAAGGTGGCTCCAGTGTCATGTTATTCGGACATAACATTTGGCGATGAGGATAAACCATGGGAGCTTGTATCTGACAACTACCTCCATTTTTACAATCTCTGGCACACCAGCTATCCCATAGGTCCGCTGGAGGGAGACGTTCGACGTGTATGTGGCTGCGGCTGGCCTGAGCGGCGTCGATGAAGAGAGACGGAAGAGCCTAATGGTCCACTACCTTGGTGAGGAAGGCCAGCGGATATTTTTTGGGCTGTGTGGCAGTGGCTCACTGAAAGACAGTTTGGAATTAATGGACTGTGTTTTCGGAGACTATTCCACCATCACAGCGCGGAGGTATGAGTTTTTTGACTTCCAACAGCGAGCGGGTGAGTCCACTCAGTCCTTTATTATGGAGCTCCGTAGCCTAGCAAGAGAATGAGCCTTCGGGCTTATCAAGAAGGAGCTGGTCCGGGATAAGCTAGTCCATGGTACTAACAATGTGTGACTGAAGAGCAAGCTAAAGCTAACTAAAGATACTCTCTCGTTGGAAAAGGTGTTCAAACTGGTCAGGCAGATTGAGTCCACAGTTCATCTGAGTCTGCCGGTGATGGCTAAAGGGAGTGTAGCCACCTAAGCTTTCCCGCCAAGCACAGCCGTTAGCAAGGTAGCTAATTCTCTGTGGCGGATTTCCAGGAGGCGGTGGACTGTGGTGCGGGACAGGGCATACACTATTACTGCTGCGTCACCGGCGGCGGAGTCTAGAGACATGACAAGGGTGTGTGTAGCACGCGCAAAGAAGGGACCATTGAAATGGTACATGTTAAAACTCAACGGAGTCGACATGCCACTTATGGTGGACTCAGGGGCTGGTAGGTCCATACTGAGTATGGCTACTTTGAAGAGACTTTTCACAAATAAAACCATCAATGCTGAAGCAGTGGAAATGTTTGGATACAGCCACACTGAAATTGAAATGGCAGGTACGGTCTATTTTTCAGTGAAATGTGGGTTGAAGACGGTTTCCCTTTCCAAATTTCATGCAAGGGGGCAGACTTGCTAGGGATAGAGCTACTGGGTGAACTGGGATTCCCTATCAAGGACCCAGATGGCTTGACGGTACTGACAGTGTACCCCGAATGGCATCTGCTGGCCAGCGCTGTTCAGAGGCCTTGGATGCGTCAGCGCATTCCACCACCGCCCGCTCATAGATCCAAGTGTGATGCCGAAAATTCAACCACTACGGCGGCTTCTCCTCGCCCTACGGGATGATGTCACAGTGGAGCTGAACAAACTGCTGCAAGCAGGCGTCATCGAGAGAGTGGATACTTCACCCTGGATATCAAATATCGTGGTGGCCAAGAAAAAATTGGGTGGCATCCAACTGTGTATCGATCTTAGGATGGTGAATAAAGTGATTGCCCTGGACAAGTAGCCACTCCCCACGATAGAGGAACTCACGGCAACATTCAGCAGTTCAAAAGTATTCACGAAGCCGGATCTTCGCCAGGGATACCTGCAGGTGCCCCTCCACCCAGCCAGCAAGAACCTGACAGCGTTCGTGACCCGCATGGGTGTGTTCAGCTACAACCGCATGCCTTTTGGTCTGAGCTCAGCACACAACTGTTTTCAGAAAATAATGTCCACGATTCTGGCTGGCCTCAAGGGTGTGGTGGTATACCTGGATGACATCGTGGTACATGGCATACCACGGGAGGAACACAATGATCGGTTGGGACGGGTGCTGACGGTACTACAAGAACACAGAGTCACCCTAAACAGGGAAAAGTGCATCTTCGCGGCGGACTCCATCGAGTTTGTGGGGTTACGGTTGACGGTGGGGGGGCTGAGGCCCCTGCATTCGAACATAGAAGCAGCCCTGCACCTCCTGGAACCATCGACACCTGCAAAGATTTCCTCATTTCTGGATATGGTGAACTTTTATGGGCGTTTTATTCCCCGCTAGTCGGAAACGATTGGACCTCTCCACGCCCTGCTGAAACAGGATGCGCCGCAGCAATGGACCCCAGCCTGCTCAGCGGCGGTTGCTAAGCTGAAGTTTCAACTCACCTCCCCGTCAGTGTTGGCCAATTTTGATCCAAAGCGGCCAACCATTGTGACCTGTGACGTGTCTGGCTCGGCTGTGGGGGCGGTTATGTCCCAGGTACAAGACGGTACGGAGTGCCGGGTAGCGTTTGCATCGAGGTTTCCCTCAGCAGCTGAACAAAAGTACGCTGTGGGTGAGAGGGAGGTGCTTGCCTGCATCTGGGCATATGAGCAGTGGCATATCTACCTCTATGGGTGCCATTTTACCCTGTGGCCAGACCACCGAGTGCTGACAACATTACTGGAGATGTCGGGTTCAGGACACAGACCTTTGCGGATCCACAGGTGGACGGAGCGGCAGAGGCCCTACAATTTTACCACCCAGTTCACTCCTGGTAAGGAGAACGTAGTGGTGGATCTCCTGTCCCGTGCCAAGGCCAACACAGTACAATTGAACGATGATGATCCCACGGAGGCGGATCTGGTCAATGCACTGCACGGGCCCCTCCAGGATATAGTATCCTACCAAGAACTTCGGGCGGAGTTGGAACAAGACCCTGTGCTGTCACAACTGTGCTCGGTGATTAGAGAGGGCTGGCCCGCAAAGGTGCAGGGCGGGCTGGAACCCTTCCATCGGTTTAAAGATGAACTGAGCTGTTGGAATGAGGTGTGTGTGGTGAGGGGACACTGCACGCTAATCCCGGTGTCTCTGAGATCACGGATCCTAGCGATGCTCCACAAGGGCCACCTGGACGTGGTCAGGGTAAAACAGCACTGCAGGTATTCAGTTTGGTGGCCGGGTATTGACAAGGACATTGAAGCTATGGTGAAAAACTGTGTTCCGTGCTTGGTGAGCGGGAAGACTGGCAGACCACCCCTTCCACTCCTGCGACCATTATTGTACCCGGAGGACCCTTGGAAACACATTCAGATGGCCATCTGCGGCGAACTACATACAGCACCTCCGAACAGCTGGTTCCTGCTTGTGGTCTACGACCTGTTCTCAAAGTGGCTGGAGGTGTTACCCGCTAATTCAGTCATGACGGATGTGGTTACGGGTTTCCTCTTGTCACTGTTTGCCAGGTGGGGGGTCCCGAATGTAATCACAACTGACAATGGCCCGCAGTTCACCTCTGGGGTGTTTGAAGAGTTCTTGAGCGCTAGGGGCATGGAACACATTAAAACCAAGTTCTACCATCCCCAGGCCAATGGGGGCTTTGAATGTTTTAACAAGACCCTGAAAAAAGGACTGAGAGCCCACTTGGCAGATGGCTTCGTATTTCCGGATGCCCTCCAGAGCACACTCCTCCACTACAGGGCAATGGCCCATGCTATGACAGGATGCTCCCCAGCTGCTCTCATGCTGGGGTGCGAACTACATCTGCCTTTGGATCGACTGAGACCGTCCACGACTCCTCCTCCAAGGAGTATGGACTCTCCATGGGACCAGGTCACTGCACAACAGCGTAAGATGAAGCAACTATTTGACAGTAAGCACAGGGCGAGAGCCCACAGATTGAAGGTGTCGGATCAAGTTTGGATCAAACACCCTAACCGCACACACAAGCTGCAGCCATTCTGGACGGGGTCCCTGCGGATCATGAGGCGATGGGGCCAGGACACGTTCGAGCTTGCAGATGGGTCGTGGTGGCACTCCAATAGACTCAGGAAGTCACCACCAGAACAGAGGACTAGAGTTCTGGTATGAGGTGGGACTTGTTGGACTGGGGTGGTGAGAACTCACAGGTGCGACCGACGGTGCCTGGTGCTGAGTCCTCGCCTAGGGGATGCCCGGCTAGAATTCGTCAGAGGCCCAGGTACCTGGAAGACTATGTATTGAAGACAGTACTAGCTAATGTGTGTTGGGACTAAGCGGCAGAATAACCCACTCCAAAATGGTGGGGCGTTCTGGTAGTCTACCCAGATGCCCGTTTGGTTGGCTGAGTTTTGCCTACTTAGTTTAAGAAAAAAAAAAAGAGAGACAACACTGTGTTTGTTTGTTTTTTCCTGTTCTTGGGGGGGGGGGGGAATCTTTGGACTTTGTGTGTGTGGGGGGGGTGTTTATGTGTGAGAGTTGACTCTTAGGGCTTGCTGTACCTGGCCGAGGGGATTGGGGTAATAACGTCAGTGGGCTACGGCTGGAGTGTATATTGTGTTGTTCTCGATAATAAAGTCAGTTCAGTGTTCAGTTGAAGGTGGCTCCAGTCTCATGTTATTCAGACATAACAGGTAGTAGTCAAAGAGGCCATTGGCATGGATTGGCAGCCACGTTTCTGTCAGTCTGCCCCAAGGTAGCTGTGGCTACAGTAGTACTTACCACTTACACTGTCCTGTCTGTGAGTGAATGAGTAATGGATTTTCATTGTAAAGCACTTTGGGTTTTCTTGAAAGGCGGCTATATTAAATCCAAACTATTATTACTATTGTGGTGACACCAGCACACGGTGAATGGACATTATCTCGCACCCAGAAGCAGACAGAGGGGCTGAACAATGGACTGAGGGAGGTAGCCCCCCACGGGGGTAATTACACCAGACTTTAAGGTGCCTTCACCTCCTGCTGCTATAAGCTACAGCACAGGGAGGCGAATGTATTGTAGGAAGGTAACATGCTATGTTAATCGTGCCACAGGGTGCTTTTGTATGTAACGTGTTATTATAATCTTGCCACTCATGGCCTTTGTTAGACCTTTTGTATATGCGCCAGCCTCAGTTTCTACGTGCAGGTCAATAAAGCTTTATAAGAGAGCGCAGAGAAACTGAGGCATGCCTTTCCAGACTAGGCTCTTCATGGCCCCAGCGTCCACGCTGCGGTCACAGGCTGTACATATGATAGAGGGTTCAATAAAGAATCTGTGTCAACCTACGCTCGTGCCTTGCCTCCACATCCTTCCCTTTCACCCTCTACACTATCATCTATTCATCTTAGTGGTAGTCTGCAATGTATATAAAGTTATCTAGGCAGTTTTGCTTTCCCTGGGTAATTCCTTTTTCTATTATGCTGTGTGTCTTTCTGTTGTTTTGGTCATCTACTGTGTCATGTGCTGTTACACTGTAATCTCCCAGTTTGGATCAATAAAGTACATCTGTCTATCTATCTAGCTATCTAGCTATCTAGCTATCAAAAAAAGACTCAATAGTGAGTAGCCCCACCGTTGTTGATCACTTCAAAAATTTGTTTAGGCATGCTTGATGCAAGTGTTTCCAGGAGGCTGGTGGGAATGTTGCTTCATGTACTTCCGGCGCCACCCGAGTCAGCTGTGTTATGGATGGCTCTCATGAGCCATCAGTGAGACACTATAGGCAGCCGTGGGTTTGTACATTTATTAAATAAAGACACACAATGACAAAATAACAAGCCTCGTGGGGCAACACAAATAAATACAAACACTTACATATGCACAGCGAGGGCGGAACCTGAACGCTGTGGGAACTGACCTCAGGGTTAAGGAAGCCAGACTGGAAGGAAACGTAGGAACGTAAATGTAGGTCGCAGCCCTGAGCAAAGAGAGCTGCTCCCTTAAATAGGGAGGAATAGATTGATCAGCTGATGAAGGGTCATCAGCTGATCAGAAATAGGTGCTCAGCGGAGTTCCACCGACAGCCGGAAGCCCTGCTGAGACGCTGTCAAAATAAACATCTAGAACCACGCCAGAGGAGAGAAGGGAGACTACCGCACAGCCCGAGTGCCAACGGAGTCAGCACATGACCCATGACAAGCTGCCTTTTTACAGCAGTGGCTTAATTCTGAGATTCTTTCCCATTTTTTTCTTTACTATCTGTTTTTTTCTTGCCACAACTTTCTGATCCTGCAATCCCGTATCCATCATAGACACCAAGGACACATACGTATATCGCTGCACTGCCATTGATATTAGCCATCTTTTGGCTCATATATCAATGATTCCCAACCCAGTGAGCAGAGGAGCTATTGTTTACAGTAGGAGCTAGCTGTTAGTACTGGGCTGCCCCACGGTGCTAATGTAAAAGCTCGATATCCCAAGAGAAATCAGGCAAAAATGACAAGGATGTCGAGCTGGAGTGAAGTGACGCGTGAGAAGAATAAGGCACAGACCCATCCTTCAATCCATTATTATGAGAAATGTGAGATCGCTGCTTAACAAGCCAGATGAACTGGCGGCTATGTCCCGGTATGAGAGCATCTTCAGCGAGATTAGCATTATGTTGTTTACTGAAATGTGGCTAACAGAATTAGCAACAGATCCTAACATCGATCTGGAGGGTTTCCACACAATACGGGCAGATGGGACACTAGACAGTGGAAAGAGCAGAGGCGGGGGGCTGATAATGTATGTGAATAACAGATGGTGTAATCCTGGGCACATCACAATTAAAGAACAACACTGCAGCAAGGACTGTGACCTGCTAGCTGTTAGCATGCAACCAGCATACTTCCACAGAGACTTCTCACATGTCATCAAGATTGTTATTTATGTATCCCCCTCCGCGAGCACTGAGGTAGCGTGTAGTGTCATCCACTCAGTCACTAGCAGAATGCAGACACAACGCCCAAATGCTCTCCTGCTCATCCCTAGTGATTTCAACAATACTTCACTGTCCTCCATTATGTCCACTGTAGTGTTGACCTTGGGTTCCAATCTATAAAATCATTGCTGAAGAAATATTGTTTCAACTCAAAAGTCTGGTCATTAACTGCTTCTCTCACCCAAGGATCAGAGCTGTAACACTACCCATCGTCCATAAAGTGGAAGTTAATCCCTTCTCCAGGACTTAGTCATTCTCCCTTTTCTGCTCTTTGGCAAAGGAATGTTTCAAATGACAGACTTATGGTTGAAACAATCCAGACATGTGCCCTTCAGAGGTAAAGTGGGCTATCCCACAAAACCATTATTTTGAGAAAATGAGCTCTAAAGTTGAAATATTCTCAAAAAATCAGTGTGCCTATATCATTAAAAAGTTACCCCCTATAATAATTATAGGGTTACTGTTGAGATTGACCAAGATAAAACAAAAAATCTAATTATAAGTTGTATATATAGAATGCTGGGAACTTGCGTTGAGACATTCTGAGATAAGTTAGTCAAGCTGTACAATAATATAACTAATAAAAAAATGGTTGCAATCTGTGGAGACTTCAATATTGATTTACTAAATCCATTTCAACAAAATGTAATTACAGAGTTCATGAATTCTATGTACAGTATGAGTCTATATCCCACAATAACACATCCCAGTAGAATCACAGTCCACACTGCCACACTTACTGATAACCTATTTGTTAATATTATTGATAAGAAAATAGAAAGTGGATTATTGATAAATGACATAAGTGACCATCTGCCAGTCTTTGCAGTTTTCCATGGCCACAAGGGGGCCAATACAGGAAAAAAAAAATTAAGATCTTTCAGATACAAATCACAAAATGCAATCAGTTCTTTTAAAGAAGACCTGCTGAAGCAAGACTGGACAAAAGTCTATGTATCAGATGTAAATGAAGCCTACAATACATTCATGAACATTGTAACCACCCTTTATGAAAAAAATTGTCCATTCGTAAAGAAAAAGCTTAAACAGAAATTTGTCGACAAGCCATGGTTAACCAAAGGATTACAAAACGCGTGTAAAAAGAAAAATTCACAAATAAAGCTTTTCTAAAGAAAAGAACAAAAGAAGCAGAGCAGCGGTATAAAACATACAAAAATAAGTCAATATATATATAATGAGATGTATTAAAAGAGACTATTACAGTAAAGAACGGAGAAAAACAGTGACAACACTAAAAATACATGGACAATAATTAACAATATTCTTGGAAATAAAAACAGAAATACAAGCTACCCAACCAATCTTTCAAAAAAAAAAAAAAAAAAAAGACTCAGAGTGTGAATGAAATCTCACCTGCAGATTAATTTAATAATTTTTTTGTTAACATTGGTCCTAATTTGGCACGGAAAATACCCATTACGGCACCAACAGGTGATACAATAAGCAAAAACATTGCTATAAAAGACTCCATCTTCATAAAGAACACAGATGAGAGAGAGGTCATTGAAATTGTTAAATTGTTTAAAAGTAAAACATCAGTGGATTGTAATGGTATTGACATGCTCTTAGTCAAAACTATTATTGAATGCTTAGTGAAGCCACTGACGTATATTTGTAACCTGTCTCTCCAAACAGGTATATTTCCCAATGCAATGAAAATAGCCATAGTAATTCATATATACAAGACAGGTGGCAGAGGGGAATTTTCAAACTATAGGCCTATTTCACAATTGCCGCAATTTTCCAAGATACTCAAAAAAATATTCTGTGAGAGAATTGACAACTTTATAATGGAGAATAATTTATTGTGTGAACAGCAATATGGGTTCAAACACAAGAGGACAACTGCATTTGCTCTAATGGAAATTATAGAAAAAATATCAACTGCTGTAGAAAATAAAGAGTATTCAGTTGGGGTATTCCTGGATCTTAAAAAAGCATTTGATACAGTGGATCATAAATTATTGTTAAAGAAACTACAAAATTATGGTATTGGGGGATATCACTGTCCTGGTTATGTAGTTAAAGAATAGATATCAGTATGTATGTGGTGGAAGCAAAAACTCACAGTTACTGAAGGTTACTTGTGGAGTCCCACAGGGTTCAGTTTTGCAGCCATTGTTATTCAATATGTATATAAATGATATATGTAAAGTTTCGGAAAAATGGATTTAATATTGTTTGCCGATGACACTAATTAATTATGCAGTGGAAGCAATTTGGAACAACTTTTGAATACACTCGGAAAGGAATTAGGAAAGCTTAAACTGTGGTTTGATTCAAACAAATTAACGCTCAATTTAAGTAAGACAAAATTTATAATTTTTAACAACCATCACAACAACTCAGTATCTAAACTCAGTGTAAATGGTGTAGAGATTGAAAGGGTATCCGAAATTAAATTCCTTGGAGTAATAATTGATAATAAACTGTGTTGGAAGTCACATATTAATTATATTAAAGGTAAAATATCCAAATCAATCGCAATACTACACAGAGTGAAATATTTGCTGAATCAACCCACACTATTTACTTTGTATCATTCATTAATACTCCCATACGACATATTGTACTGAAGTATGGGGAAATACATATAAAACAAACATATATCCAGTCTTTATGCTTCAGAAGAGAGCTATTAGAATAATAAACAAAGCTGCTTACAGGGAACCAACAAACCCACTTTTTCTTAAATTAAAAGCTCTCAAGTTGAAAGACCTGGTTGATTTTAAAACTGCAATAATAATGTTTAAAGTGAAGAATCTATCACTGCCCGCAAATATCCAAAAGTTGTTCCAAATAAGGGAGAAACAATATCATTTCAGAGGAACATGTATATTTCAAAAACCTTCAGTGAGAACTACCACCAAGCAACACTGTATTTCAGTGCAAGGAGTCAGATTATGGAACGATTTTGGACCTGAATTAAAATCATGTACAACGCTTGGACAATTTAAACAAAAACTAAAGGAAGAAATACTCCAAACATAAATACAAAACAACATGTAAAATCACATAAGGCTTATCATATCGGATCTGTGTTGTGCTGTTGCTTAGTTTTGTTTTGTCACGTTTTGTCCTAGCTTTGTTTTGATTTGTAATCACTTTTATTTTTTTATTTATTTATTTTTTTGATAATTAGATGGAACATGGGTGGGCAATATAAGCCGCGGCTTCAGCCACCACCATTTCGGACAGCATGTTGAATTGTATAATTCAAGGAGTTATTGTTTAATTTGATCTTGTTGGATTTTTTTTCCCTTGCTATATTATTCTGTTCCTTTCTTTTAATCTTTTAATCTAATCTATCTGAAATAAAGATTCATTCATTCAAAAGTAGGCCCAGAGTCTTCCAGGATCTGTGAAAATTCTGTTTCTTTTCTTTGAAATTTACCTTCCCTTATTTTAATCCTTTTCTTTAAATTACTGTGCAAGAAGATTTTGTTTGATTTTTTTTAAGCTTAAACCAACTCATTTAAACCACCAACATTGGAAGAAACAGATTTGTGATGTGTTTTTGCCTCAGTTTGAATTTCTGATGGGACTTTGTACAATAAACTAATTCCTTCTTCAGTGCATAAGAGACCGCAGCCAGCCTGCTGAAGAACCAGCCCTTTGTGATCTCAGGAGTAGGCCATAACTGTGGTAAGGAGCCTGCCTGCCAGTCTTCCATCAGAACCCATGCCGGTCCAGTTGAAACAGAATCCAGTGGATCACCTGCTACCTACTGGGACACAATGATTCTGCTTGGCTGACAGTCTGTTGTTTAATTTAAACTTAATTCTTCAGAATATTCTTGGTATAAGTTCTTTAAACTTGCAAACATGCAAACCCCCATCAGAATTTCGAAATGCATTTTGTCCTTTCATTAATTTACATTCTTTTCAGAGTAACACCAATGTTCCATTTTTATAAATAGTTTAATCATCATTTTCTTCATAAAATTGTATCCACTTTCCTTGACCAATGCTATTTTATGGTTTTCCAATTTCCAGTATATTGTCAAGTTAAACTAGGGTTCTTTGGTTCCACAAATGTTTGATTCACAAGTAACTCAGTAAAAGTCTTTGGTGCCCATGATACATGTTGAATTCTCTGGTTTATAGTTATCCAAATGTGTTAACCTATTCTGACATTTCTTATTAAACCACTGAAAGACATATGGGAGTTATTGTTTGATTTCATGTCCATCTTCTTGATTATCAGCAGACAAGAACTCACAAGGGTTTTTTAGAGACTGATTCATAATTGGTACAAATAAAGAATTGCTAATAAAATTGTCCATTATCTGGACTGGTGCCCTACGAGGATACGAGTGTAATGAAAATAAATCTTCACTCCTACTCACATTCATATTTACATTAATACTTGAACCAACAATAAAATACCTGTAAAACCCATAAATCCACTACACCACTTTCACCCAGTATGTCACGTGCCACACCAGAGACAATAAAACACTGGACTTATACAAACACCAGGGAGGCTTACACCTCATCACTCCCCACCCCCCACCCCACCGGAAGATTGGACCACAACTTGCTTCACCTCCTGCATGTGTACAAACCCCTGGTACACAGACAACCTCCTGTTGCCTGCACAGTGAAAATATGGTCTAAGGAGGCAGATGACACTCTGAGGGACTGTTATGAATCCACTGTATGGGAGCAGTTTTGTGATCCACATGGTGAGGACATTGACAACCTCACACACACCATTCCAGACTATATCAGCTTCTGCTGATCCACCAACCAGCATTTTACCAGTATTTTCAACAGCATTTTAGACACTGAGGACTGGGGGGATGGGAGCCCCGCTGCCTAGCTCAGTGGCTAGTGGTGCTCCAACCACCATCCCCCCAATTTTAACTGCACTAGGGTAATTCACACACCTGCACACAATCACATTACACCCCTGACACACACCTATCATGATTTATGCAAGGAGGAGGGGGGGGGGTCTTCCCCCACCCCTGTTGCCCTCCTTCCAGGGCCCGGTAGGGGGCCTGGGACCCGTCATGTTGTCAAAATCCCTCGGTGCTGCCGAATGAATAGATGCGAGCAAGGGAGTGAGAGAGTGATTGAACAAGAGAGTAAGCGAGAGTGAGGGAGTGATGAGTGGAGATGGCGATGGCGGGGCGGTTTTGTGTGGTGCTTTGCATGTCGGGTGGCATCTCAGAGCACCTGCGGTGGTCCGCTGATCAGTCGCTCGGGTGGGCGTTAGGGGTGGTGGTTTGCTTCTGTGGCCACGGCTGACCTGGGGCAGGGCGGCAGGGGTGTGGCTACTGGCCTGCATTGGTGGTCCTCCTGGCCACTGCTGGGTGCTGATGTGCATTCATGCTCGCTGCATCTGCATCACGGACCCCCTAAGTAATAAGGGTGAATGAGTGTGCGTGAGTGTGTGGGGAAGAGCACAAATGGATGTGAGTAGGTTGGAGCACGAGTGAGAGTGCGTGTATGGTTGAACGTGAGTGAGTGCAGGTGACTTTGAGGGCAAGTGGGAGTGGGAGTATGATTGAGCGGGTACAGGAGTGAGAGAGAGTGGGTGGGTCCAGGAGTGTGAGTGTGGGATTGTGTGGGGGAGAGGGCGAACGAGAGTGAGTGAGCATGTGTGGGTGCGTACAAGAGCATGACGGTGTAAATACATGGGAATGGGTGTGTGTGCTGGTCGGGAGGTGCTGGATTGAGGGACTAGTGCCTCTTGGTTGCATGGGCTCTGCTGGATGGGGGGGCCTTCTTTGGGCATAGGGGTCCCCGAGGTGTGCGGCAGTGGTGCTGGTGTGGGGGCGGGCCCACTGTGGGGGTGCCTGGGGGGCTCACACTGGGGGTGCAGGCCGGTCTCTGGCCCAGGGAGTGGGGGCGCTGGCCTCCTGGCGCCCGGGGCACGGCATTGGCTCCACTGGGGGGGCGGGGAGTTGGCAGGTCCGGGGACGTGGGCCCACCACGATGGCCACCTGGCGGCCCGGCCTTCCTTGACCATCCCTCCTGGGGCAGATGCCTGGCTTTCCTGGGGCTTATTGGCCTCGGACATTTGTGCTCTGTGGGGGTTGGTGACGTTGTCATGCTTGCTTGGGGTTTCCCAAGGGGGGTTGCTGCGACCAGCCACCCTCTTTATATGTTTCCTGACAACCCACTCACATGCACACACTTATTTTGCATGCGCTCTCATGCACACGCATACGGATGCACACACACAAATGTCTCTCTCTTAACAGGTGCAGATACCAGACTCGAGTTGAGACCTCTTCGGTGGAAGAAGCAGTCTGTCTACTGTTTGTTTTAGTTGTTGATTTGTTTGGCTTTTTTGTCTGTTCCTCTCCCTTTTCTTTCGCCCTCCCAACACCTCCTTTCCCCATTCCCCATCCTGCCGGGTCCTTCATGGGTAAAATAATTGAAGTAAAGTATTAAAAGTTATTACAAGAGGAGTTTACAACAACATACAGTACATATACAGTATAGGTACTGCATAAAACTCCTTTTGGCAAAATAAATCTGTTTGGCGCAGTAAGGGTAGCAGATTTCTGTTCTGCTCACCTAGCTGCCTGACAGGATAAGGGGAAAAAAAACAAAACTTCTGTGTGGACAACACCGTACCCACCAAGACCATACGGTTTTTCTCAAACAGCAAACCATGGATCAACCCTGAGACAAAGTCACTGCCTACGGAGAAGAAAAGGTTTTTCAGGTCAGGAAACAAGGAAGAACTGAAGTCCGTACAGAGGGAGCTAAGGAGGAAGACAGCTACAGGAAAAAGATGGAGGACAAGCTGCAACAGAGTGACATCAGCGGTGTCTGGAGAAGCCTCAAAACCATCTCTGGGCACCAGAATACCTCCTCCAAGATCATGGGGGGTAGGGAATGGGTGAACAACCTGAACCTGTTTTTTTAACAGGTTTGACCAACTGCCCTCTTCTCCGCTTGCCCACCAACCACTGCTGCCTGCACCTTCATCGAGTCCCGCTGTCCACGGCCTCCCCCCAACACCCTCCCTCCCAGCACACAGCCCCCCTGCCCCAACCTCACCCTCACTAAGTCCCAGGTGAGAGCTGAGCTGAGGAAGATCAAGGTGAAAAAGGCTGCGGGTAAGGACAATATCAGCTCGAGGCTCCTCAAGTCCTGTGCAGACTAGCTGTGTGGGATCATGGAGCACATCTTCAGGCCGAGCCTGAAGCTGAGGAGGGTACCAGAGCTCTGGAAAACATCCTGTGTTGTACCCGTACCGAAGACTCCTCATCCCATGGACCTGGACAGCTACAGACCAGTGGCCCTCACATCATACCTGATGAAGACCCTGGAAAGGCGGCTCCTTGGACTTCAGTTTGCCTACCAGCATGGCATCAGGGTGGAGGATGCAGTGATCTTACCTCCTACACCGTTCCCTGTCCCACCTGGTGAAGCCTGGGAGCACTGTGAGAATCATGTTCTTTGATTTCTCCAATGCTTTCAACACCATCCAACCACTGATTCTGAGGGACAAACTACTGTGCGCAGGGGTGGACTAGCACCTGTCATTGTGGATCCTGGACTACCTCACAAACCTACCAGTTTGTGAAAACTCAGGACTGTGTGTCCGATACCATCATCTGCAGTATGGGAGTCCCCCAGGGAACAGTTCTGGCTCTCTTTCTGTTCACCCTCTACACTGCTGACTTTTCATACAACACACCACACTGCTATCTACAGAAGTTCTCTGATGACTCTGCGATCGTCAACCTCATCTCTGATGAAGATGACGCAGAGTACAGAGGACTTAAACAGGACTTCGTGGACTGGTGCCAGCGGAACTGCCTCCAGATCAATGCAAGGAAAACTAAGGAACTGGTGTTGGACTGCCACAGATGAGGACAACCCCCCACAACACCAGTAAACATCCAGGGAACAGACATTGAGATGGTGAAATCCTACAAGTACCTGGGTGTTCACCTGAACAATAAACTGGACTGATCACACAATACCAACGCGCTCTACAAGAAAGGGCAGCACAGGCTGTTCCTTCTGAGGAGACTCAGGTTTTTTAGAGTGCAAGGGGCATTCCTGAAGACTTTCTACGATTTGATGGTGGCATCAGCCACCACATTTGGAGAGGTCTGCTGGGGCAGCGGCATCACGGCAACCAACAGGAAGAGACTGAACAGACTGATCAAAAAAGCTAACTCTGCTCTGGGGCAACACTTCGACCCAGTGGAGGAGATAGGAGAGAGGAGGATGGTGGCTAAGCTATCATCTCTGCTGGAGTCCGAGGCCCAACCCATGCAGGACATGCTGAATGCACTGAGGAGCTCATTTACCAGTATGCTGTGCCATCCTATGTGCACGACAGAGAGATTCTGCAGGTCCTTCTTACCTACGGCTGTCAGACTTTGTAACCTAACCAGGGCTGCTCGTAGCGGTCGTATTGAATGTACTAAACATAACAACCTTGCACAATAAATAAGATAAGATAAGATAAGCCTTTATTAGTCCCACAATGGGGAAATTCCAGGATTGCAACAGCACAGGGATAGCAACACTCAGAGCAATAATTAAGAAGATACGGAAGATATAAATAAGAGCAGTGGATATACATACTGTACATATACATCAATATATAAATATATATACAAAGTGCGGCGCATTGTAGCAAGATGGAATAAACAGCATAACCATCTACTTAGTTATCCTACATAGTATGAATATGTACCCATACATATTGTCACCCTCCGTAGCGACCGATACTGTCCTAGTTGTATACTGGAGGGGACCATTGTGTAAGTCTATGCGTCTTTTGCATTCAGTACTATTAGGTCGTCACGTCTTTTTGCTATCTCTGCGAGCCGCCCTGCTTAGGTTATACAGTCTGACTGCTGTAGGTAGGAAGGACCTGCGAAACCTCTCGGTTGCGCACCTAGGATGATGTAGCCTGCTGTTAAATGAGCTCCTCAGTGCGATCAGTATGTCCTGCATAGGGTGGGACTCGAACTCCAGCAGAGATGACAGTTTAGCCACCATCCTTCTCTCCCCTATCTCCTCCACTGGGTCAAGGCGCTTCCCCAGGATAGAGCTAGCTTTCTTGATCAGTTTGTTCAGTCTATTCCTATCGGCTGCTGTAATGCCACTGCCCCAGCAGACCACTCCAAAAGTGATGGCTGATGAAACCACCGTGTCATAGAATGTCTTCAGCAGCGCCTCTTGTACACCAAAAGACCTGAGTCTCCTCAGTAGGAACAGCCTGTGTTGTCCCTTCTTGTAGAGTGCGTTGGTATTGTGTGGCCAGTCTAGTTTATTGTTCAGATGAACACCCAGGTACTTGTAGGATGTCACCATCTCGATGTCTGCTCCCTGTATGTTTACTGGTGCTGTGAGGGGTTGTCCTTGCCTGCGGCAGTCCACCACCAGCTCCTTAGTTTTCCTCGCGTTGATCTGGAGGCAGTTCCTATGGCACCAGTCCACGAAGTCCTGGGTAAGTCCTCTGTACTCAGCTTCATCTCCGTTGGAGATGAGGCCGACGATTGCAGAGTCGTCAGAGAACTTCTGTAGATGGCAGTGTGCTGTGTTGTGTGAGAAGTCCGCAGTATAAAGGGTAAACAGGAAGGGAGCCAAAACCGTTCCCTGGGGGGCCTCGTACTACTGATGATCGTGTCGGACACACAGTCTCAGGTTCTCACAAACTGTGGCTGGTTAGTGAGGTAGTCCAGGATCCATGATGACAGGTGCTGGTCCACCCCTGCGCACAGCAGCTTGTCCTTCAGGATCATCGGTTGGATGGTGTTGAAAGCACTGGAGAAGTCAAAGAACATGATCCTCACCGCATTCCCGGGCTTCTCCAGGTGGGACAGAGAACGGTGGAGGAAGATCACTGCATCCTCCACCCCAATGCCATGCTGGTAGGCGAACTGGAGTGGATCCATCGCTGGTCCCACCAGGGGGCGGAGGTGAGCAAGGAGTAGTCTCTCCAGGGTCTTCATCATGTGGGATGTCAGGGCCACTGGTCTGTAGCTGTTCAGGTCTTTGGTACGGGTACCACACAAGATGTTTTCCACAACTGTGGTACTTCAGGCTCAGGTTGAAGATGAGCTCCACAATCCCACACAACTGATCTGCACAGGACTTGAGGAGCTTTGCGCTGATGCCCTCCGGTCCCGACGCCTTCCTCGCCTTGATCTTTCTCAGCTCCGTCCTCACCTGGGTCTTAGTGAGGGTCATGTTGGGGGGCTGTGTGTTGGGAGTGGGGGGGGGGGGGTGTTGGTGGAGTGGGGTGTGGGCAGCAGGACTCGATGTCTTTAGAGGCAGCAGTGGTTGTTGTGCAGTCGGGGGGGAGGGCGGTTGGTCAAACCTATTAAAAAACAGGTTCAGATTGTTCACCCACTCCCTGCCCCCCATGGCCTGGAAGGAGGTATTCTGGAGCCCAGAGATGGTTTTAAGGTTTCTCCAGACCCCACCGATGTCGCTCCATTGCAGCTTGTCCTCCATCTTCTTCCTGAAGCTGTCCTTGCCTTCTCTGATCTTCCTCCTCAGCTCCCTCTGTACGGACTTCAGCATCTCCCTGTTCCCCGACCTGAAGATCCTCTTCTTCTCTCTCAGAAGTGTTTTTATCTCAGGGTTGATCCAGGGTTTGTTGTTCGAGCAACACCGTATGGTCTTGGTGGGTACGGTGTTGTCCACACAGAAGCTGATGTAGTCCGTGATGGTGTGAATGAGGCCATCGATGTCCTCACCATGTGGATCGCAGAGCTGCTCCCAGCTCTGCGATCATCCCCTTCATTATACAACTAGGACAATATCAATCATTACTGAGGGTAGCAACAGCACTGTTGATTCAAATACTAAATATACTGTCTGGGTACAAATTCATATTCTGCAGGGTAACTTAACAAATCGTAACGCTGTTTATTCCATCTAGCTGCAATGCTCCTGCACTGTGTATATATCTGTGTACATATGTATATTCATTTACGGCTTTGACTCGTCGGCCTCTGTCGGTCTATGATGACCGTGGAAGAGAATCCTAAATGTCTACTCTGCTGGAACAGCACCGCCTGTGGCTGAACAGGCCGATGCGCGAATGGCAGACCCTGTCACACAGGTCGCACTTGTGGGTGGTCTCCGTGCTGCTGGAGCTGTGGCGGTTCTTCCTGTGGGTCCTTTTTTCATCTGCTGCAGCAGTCAGTCTCTCTTCACCCGCCTTGAGCTGTCTGGTCAGGGTGCCTCTCCATTTGGAGCGGTCCATTGCAAGGTCCTCCCAGCGCTCTGTGTTGATCTCCAGGGCCTTCATGTCTCTCTTGCAGACGTCTCTAAAGCGCAGCTGTGGGCGGCCAACGTTTCTCCTGACAGTCGCCAGTTCTCCGTAGAGGACGTCTTTGGGGATTCTGCCATCCTCCATACGGTGAACGTGGCCTAGCCAGTGGAGCCTGCCCTGCCTGAGTAGGGTGAACATGGAGGGAAGGCCGGCGCGGGACAGAACTTCTGTGTTGGGCACTTTGTCCTGCCAGGATATGTCCAGGATGCGGTGAATGCAGCGCAAGTGGAAGGAGTTCAGTCTCTTTTCCTGCCTGGCGTATGTTGTCCACGTCTCACTCCCATAGAGCAGTGTGCTGATGACGCAGGCATTGTACACTGCCATCTTCGTCTTGCCAGAGAGTTTGGGATTCTCCCACACTCATGTGGTGAGGCGAGTGAGTGTGAAGGCTGATTTTCCAATCCTCTTGTCGATCTCTGTATCAAGGGAGAGGTTGCTGCTGATCGTGGACCCCAGGTATGTGAACTGATTCACTACCTCCAGCTCGTAGTCGTCGATGGTGATGGTTGGTGGTGCTTCCATGCCTTGTGCCAAGATGTTAGTCTTCTTCAGGCTGATGGTAAGCCCGAAGTCCTTGCATGCCTGGGAGAAGCGGTCCATCAGCGTCTGAAGCTCCTGCTGTGTGTGGGTTGCGACTGCAGCGTCGTCTGCGAACAGCATGTCTCTGATTAGAGCCTCGCATACTTTGGTTCTGGCTTTCAGGCGGGCGAGGTTGAAAAGCCTGCCGTCAGATCTTGTGTGCAGGTAGATTCCCTCTGTTGCTGTGCTGAAGGCATGCCTCAGGAGCATAGCAAAGAAAATCCCAAAGAGGGTTGGCACAAGTACACAGCCCTGTTTCACTCCGCTGCGTATGTTGAATGGCTCTGAGACGTTGCCGTCGTGCTGCACTATCCCCTGCATGTTGGAGTGAAACGATTCGATGAGGCTTTGCAACTTTGGTCGACATCCTATCTTTGGCAGGATCTTGAAAAGGCCCTCTCTGCTGACCAGATCAAACGCTTTGGTGAGGTCGATGAAGGCGACGTACAGGGGCATGTTCTGTTCTCTGCATTTCTCCTGGAGTTGGTGGATGGAGAATATCATGTCTACCGTCGATCGCTCAGCGCGGAAGCCACACTGAGACTCGGGGTAGACACGTTCGGCAAGCTTCTGTAGACGAACGAGAACAACTCGTGCGTAGACTTTGCCAACAACACTGAGGAGGGAGATGTCCCTGTAGTTGTTGCAGTCGCTTCTCTCCCCTTTGTTTTTGTAGAGGGTGATGATCTTGGCATCCCTCATGTCCTGTGGTATGGCACCTTCCTTCCAGCACTGGCAGAGGATGTCATGCAATGGCAGCAGTAGGGCGGTCTTGCAGTGCTTGATCAGGTCGGGGGGTATGCCGTCGTTGCCGGGTGCCTTGCCAGCGGCCAAGCTATCAATGGCCTTGCTGAGTTCGTCGATGGTTGGCTCGGCGTCAAGTTCATCCATGGATGGCAGGCAGTCGATGGCATCAAGAGCTGACGGTGTCATGGTGTTCTGTCTGGAGTAGAGGTCGGAGTAGTGTTCCACCCATCTCTCCATCTGCTTGTTCTTTTCTGTGATCATCTCCCCAGTGGAGGATTTGAGGGGGGCCGTCTTGCTCTGAGCCGGACCAAGTGCTTTCTTGATGCCATCGTACATACCACGGATGTTTCCTGTTATGGCAGTGGTTTGAATGTCTTGGCTGAGCTGAGTCCAGTACTTGTTGGCACAGCGCCGAGCAGTCTGCTGAACTTTGCTTCTCGCAGCCCTGAGAATCTGGAGATTCTTCTCGTTTGGGTACTTCTTGTACTCAGCAAGTGCTGAGCGCTTGGCTTCAATGACGGGGGTCATCTCGGTCAACTTGGCATCAAACCAGTCCTGTGACTTCAAGGTCTTCCTCCCAAAGGTAGCCAAGGCTGTGCGGTGGATGGTGTTTCGCAGCTCTTCCCACTTCTGCTTTGCAGATTCTCCTTCTTGTGGTACACCAAGTTCCTTCTCAAAGGTGGAGGCAAACTGCTCAACAAGTTCTGGTTGGGCCATCTTGCTGGTGTCAATCCGTGCCTTTCCAGGCTGTCTAGCACGATGGAATTTCTTCAGCTGCAGCTTGACCTTGCAACACACCAGTGAATGGTCTGTGTCGCAATCGGCACTCTGGAACGAACAGGTGATTAGCACGTTCTTCAGTGAGGTGCGCCTGGTCAGGATCAAGTCCAGCTGGTGCCAGTGCTTTGAGTGCGGATGTCACCAGGAAACCTTGTGTTGGGGCTTGGTCTTGAAGAACGAGTTTGTGATGCACAGATCGTGATATGTGCAGAACTTGAGCAGCCGCTGTCCATTGTCGTTCATTCTGCCCATGCCAAATGGTCCAAGACAGGAGGGCCAGGAGTCGTGGTCAGCACCTACTCTGGCATTGAAGTCTCCAAGGAGAATGAGTTGTTCAGAGTTGGGGATGATCCTGACAGTTGTTGCGAGATTCTTGTAGAACTCGTCTTTTGCCTCTGGTGTGGCTGTCAGTGTTGGGGCATACACACTGACAAGGGTGACTGGGCCTTGAGTGGTGTTGAGACGGAGGGTGAGGAGTCGTGCAGAGCCATTGCTGCCTGGTTCCACCATCTACAGCGAGGTGTTCTTCACTGCGAAGCCCACTCCATGTTCCCTGTGTTCGTCACTGCCCTTTCCCTGCCAGTAGAACGTGTAGTCCTTGTCTCTCAGTGTGCCTGCGTCAGCCAACCGTGTTTCCTGGAGAGTGGCGATATCCACTTCCAGTCTCTTCAGCTCATTATTGATGACGGCAGTCTTCCTGGTGTCGTTGATGTCCTTGAGGTTAGCAGCGAGTCCTGTCATCATAGTGTGGACGTTCCAAGTTCCCAGTTTTAGAGTTGGTCTCTTTTGTTTTTTTTGTCTTGCCTGGTGCGAAGGTTCTCAGCCTGCCGTTCGGACTTCTCCTCATCCCCATGCACCCAATGAGGAAAGCAGGCTGTGGCGGGACAACACCTTATTGGCTGGGGGCTGCCCAGCTTGAGGCGGGCGGTAGCTGTCCAGTGATATCCGATGATCCCTCCCACCGTCGGGAACAACCCCTGGTGCCGCGCTCTACACCAATTGAGCGGTGGCTTATAACCGGTAACTGTCATTCCCCGTGTTTTGTCTACGCCAAAGGCGAAGCTGGAGTGTCCTCTCCAGTGATCCGGTGTTCTACCTTCCAGCGTTGGGCGTTGGTAGGATTCAAGCCTGGGCAGGAAGATATGGAGGACAAGATGTTGCCCATGCAGCACGTCCCCCCTCTCCACGTCACTGATGAATCCAAAGGAACAGCAGGGCTGCTACAGTTTGGCACCAGTGCCATCGCAGGAGCTGCCAAAACGATGTTGAGCACAACAGAGAACTGCCTTAGGGACTCCGACTCCGGATTTTTCCTCAGGGTTGACTCCCGAAGCCTTTCCCGTGACCGGGTGTGCTGCAAGGCAGCGGAGGTTTGAAATCAGGGTTTACCTTCCCCTAGATGGGCTACCTTCCCAGGCTGACGAGCCACCATCTACCCAAAGCATCTGGTTTTAAGGCGCCAGAGATCCGCCCTCGCCCCTTCTCCTATTAGTAAAAGCAGTTCCGCCGGGCTTAGAGACTAAACCACACGGGCAGGCTAGATGTTGGATTTAGTTGTCAGAAGCTTTTCGAGACGCACACCATAAGGAGCATTTTATAAGCACTGGGAGCTTAACCCCAGTGCCGCTCCTGGCTATGACAACCTTGGAACCACGGCTTTGACTAACCAGTTCTTATCTTATTAACTATTGCTCTGAGTGCTGCTATCCCTTTGCTGCTGTAATTGTCATGGTAGCCCTCGCGGGCCACCAATAAGACGCACACAAGTCCACCAGTGAGTTTTAGTGAGTTTTATTACGGTGAAGGGGTGTTTACACAAGCTGCTGAGCAGATGACAGAGTCCTTGCAGAACAGGAAGCATAGGCAATACAACACACTACGGGTCCAGGGCAGGAAACAGTCACACACAGACAAGCTAGGTAATAATTGCACCTGGACTGCTAAAGCAGGGACTTACAGCACCAATTACACCGGCGGGAATAAGGCTATACAGCTCACTTACTATGCCGGTGAAACGATGGTCAAGCCCTTAGGCAGCCGAGGTGAAGATAGTCCAGGCATCCGAGACGATGGGTGAACAGAATAACGATCAGTAATGTGACCATTAGCGATCAGACACTGCTGCGTCTTAATGACGCTAGCACACAGCTTAAATAACCAGGGACTGATGACAGATGACACACAGCTGACCGACCGTTGACAGGCGGAAACCCCTCCGAGCACTTTCACAATAAGAGCCCGGAGAGGCCAAAATACCGCCCGCAGCTGTCAAGGCCAGCAGCGAGACATAACTTTAACCCGAGCGCGATCAGAACCGACGCTCGGGTCATAACAGTACCCTCCCTCCACGGGCGGACTCCGGACGCCCCAAGGGACCACCCTGCCCCCCCCCACGCCCCCAGGGTGGGAGGTAGGGGGACAGGTACGGAGGGAGAGAAACCAACCAACAAAAACAAGACAAGACCAAAACAAGAAATACATACAACACATGACTCAGGGGAAAAAAAACAAGACTAAGACCAGACAAAAAAAACAAAGGAAATACATGACTCTGGGGAAAAACAAGACTAAGACCAGACAAAAAAACCATACAGGAAATACATGACTCTGGGGAAAAACAAGACTAAGGAAAAGAAAATACATGACAAAACAAGGCTATGACAAGACTGAGACTCACAAGGGAAAAAAAACAAGAGACAAAAAATGCTCTAACATGACTAAGGCAAAGACTCACAAGGTAACAAGAGGCAAACACAGATTGCTCAGACTAGACAAAGGCAATGATTTACAAGAAAACAAGAAGTGCTCTAACTTGACCAAGACAATGACATACAAAGAAACAAGGGGTAAACAAAAATTGCTCGGACTTAACCGTGATCAAGACTGTGACTTCGGCTACAACAAAAAACAAGGGGCAATCTAAAATTGCTCAGACCAGACTAGGACTATGACAAACAAAGAAACACGAGACAATTAAAAAGATTGCTCGAACTTGACCTGACTAAGACTATGACTTTGAAACAAGAAAAAAACAAAACAAGAGGCAATCTAAAATTGCTCAGACCTGACTAAGACTATGACAAACAAGAAAAAACAAAACAAGAGGCAATCTAAAATTGCTCAGACCAGACTAAGACTAAGACTTGGAAACAAGAAAAAAAAAAACAAGAGGCAATCTAAAATTGCTCAGACCTGACTAAGACTAAGAAAACACAACAAAAAATTACAAGAAGTACAAGACAAGAACTGGCACCATAAGGGCCCACAGAAAATCCCACAGTACATGAAACAGTCAGGTGGCCTGCCCCAGTCCCATGCCCCCAGGAATACGTCCTCTGGTGGCCGAACCAGGTCACCCCGTAACCCACACAGTTTATTGGGTGGCCAACCCAAGATGCCGAACGCTCCAAGCAGTTCCTCGGGTGGCCGACCCGCATACCACAGCCAGCAGGACCGTGGAGGGATTGCGTGCAGCCGCTCACCTGAAAACAAAACAGGAGAGCGCCGATCTGTCAAACAAAATCCACCAATGGCCCCCAGCTGGTGGCTCCTGAGAGGGGGACAACCAAAACCCTGGGCCCCCTCGAATCCTGATTGGGTCACAGCTGCACCTGCGCTGGATCCCCACTGGACCTCATCGGACCCCGATTGGGTCAGGACGGACCCAGGTTGGGTCACCGCTGCACCCACGTTGGACCCCGACTGGGTCACCTCAGCCCAAACGACGGACCCCGACCGGGTCTCCTCGGCCCAAACGACGGACCCCGACCGGGTCAGGACGAGCCCCGATTGGGTCACCGCTGCACCCACATTGGACCCTGACTGGGTCACCTCGGCCCATACATCGGACCCCGACTGGGTCAGGACGGGCCCAGATTGGGTCACCGCTGCACCCACGTTGGACCCCAACTGGGTCTCCTCGGACCACGCGTCGGACCCCGACCGGGTCACCACGGCCCACACGTCGGACCCCGACTGGGTCTCCTCGGCCCACACGTCGGACCCCGACTGGGTCTCCTCGGCCCACACGTCGGACCCTGACTGGGTCAGGACTGCTCCGGCGATGACCTCCATCTCCGAACCTGGAACCCCTGGTCCCGTGACCTTGACTGGCTCCGGACCGGCAACGCTGTGGAGGTGCTCAGAACACAAGGAAGAACCGGGATCAGTTCCACTCGGGTGCAGCGGCCAGCTGCCCCTCACTCGCCTCCCCATGAGGCAGGCAAAAATGCTCTAACACACCATACAGGAAAACAAGAAAGAGCACTTGCCTGCACTCGGGCTCTGGAGCTGTCCAGGACTTCGCCGATCCAGGTTCATGAAGATGCTCGTCGTCGGGCTCCCACTCGGCTGTGTCGGGTTCCACAACCGGCCTGATGGTCTCTGCAGCTGGATCCTCATGCACAGACGTCCATGCCAATAATCCGTATGGCATGGAGGCAGAGGACCCTGGACCTACTGACTCGGGCTGCATCCCTGAAGAACCTTGGGGACGCTCTCTCGTCGGCTCTGGCTCCTCACTGCAGTCCGTTCTCCTCCTCTGTCCAACACAAGGCGGCAAGACCGGGATGTCTCCCAGAGCTGCAGGCCTCCCCCTCGTTAGCCAGCGTGGGACTGACGCCGAGGACCGCTCCGCAGGAGGAGACACAGAGGCAGCAGGTTTAATATAATTGGCTACAGCTAGGGAAAGAAACTCAGGGAGCTGCATACCCTGAGCTTCACCCCCAGGAGTCAGACAAGACAGATCACTATTACTACAAGGAAAGTGAACTTGGACTTGCCTGTCTCCCGGGGGGAGGATGTTATCAGCTGTAGCGAACGTTGCTCCTTCCCTCGCTCGCTGAATGCTGAAAGACCCAAGAACGGAGCCCACCGGCGCAGGACTCGGCTCACACTCAGCAGCTGGCTGGTTGAGGGGGTCATCCCGGTGGCCCGGAACTGGATCTGGAGCTGGAGCTTGCCGAAGATGCGCCCGGCCGTGACGCCGACGCCTTCGCCGGCCCCCAGATGGTGCGAACTCCCGAAAAGGATCCTTAGGCAAAAAACAGGTGTGCCTCTTCACCTGCTCCATGCCGCGTTACTCCTCCATTATCAGGAACAGTTCGCGTTGGGCAGCGATGTCCTCCCTCCTAACGTCGACTTCCGGGTGGTTGGCGAAGCAGGGAGAGAGGTTACAGAGCACATCTTCGGCGGCGTCCAGGTACCAATGTATGCTGGAGTCGTAGTCCAACATGGAAGCGGAGATGAGTAACTCATCTACCGCTTCCAAGACACACGTCAGCACGTGACTCCTCGGTGACGGCATTCCTCGCATACACAGGTCCCAGACAGGGAAAACAACGTCCAAAACTCAACTCACTGGTGAAAAAGCGTCTTAAAATGTTATCACCGTAAAACGCTGTTTGGGCAGCAGTGTACTGTCATGGTAGCCCTCGCGGGCCACCAATAAGACGCACACAAGTCCACCAGTGAGTTTTAGTGAGTTTTATTACGGTGAAGGGGTGTTTACACAAGCTGCTGAGCAGATGACAGAGTCCTTGCAGAACAGGAAGCATAGGCAATACAACACACTACGGGTCCAGGGCAGGAAACAGTCACACACAGACAAGCTAGGTAATAATTGCACCTGGACTGCTAAAGCAGGGACTTACAGCACCAATTACACCGGCGGGAATAAGGCTATACAGCTCACTTACTATGCCGGTGAAACGACGGTCAAGCCCTTAGGCAGCCGAGGTGAAGATAGTCCAGGCATCCGAGACGATGGGTGAACAGAATAACGATCAGTAATGTGACCATTAGTGATCAGACACTGCTGCGTCGTAATGACGCTAGCACACAGCTTAAATAACCAGGGACTGATGACAGATGACACACAGCTGACCGACCGTTGACAGGCGGAAACCCCTCCGAGCACTTTCACAATAAGAGCCCGGAGAGGCCAAAATACCGCCCGCAGCTGTCAAGGCCGGCAGCGAGACATAACTTTAACCCGAGTGCGATCAGAACCGACGCTCGGGTCATAACAGTAATCCTGGAATTTCCCCATTGTGGGACTAATAAAAACTTATCATATGTGGTGAAGATCGCTTCACAAAAGGCATCCATGACCTGGAACTGATGTCCACTTTTGTAAACTTCCCCAAATATTCACAGTGGGATTTAGATCAGGGGAACATGCAGGATGGTGGGAAAGAGCAATGCTATTCTCAGGGGGATGTTGTGAACTGCACCCACCCAGCACAAGCCACAATTTAGATGCTGTATTTTGGCAAAATCAGGTCCATTGGGCCAAGCTTTAATTGAGTCCACAAATAGAAGCTGAAAAATGGGCTGTGTTTAGTCCGTCTTGTACAAACCATATTTAACCAGAAAACAGTTGTTGAAAACTGGGCTGTCTCTGATCATTTTAACCCAAAAATAATCCAATAATTGAGCTGTTTCATCCACAGGATTTGGCCCAAGTTTATCCTCAAAGTAGTTCTTGACATTTGGTGATGGTGGAGGGGGTCTCGCTCTCAAAAGTTAAATACACTTTTACAACCACTGGGACTCTTTCTTAAAGGTGATTCATTAAAATGCATTTCTTTAACAGCTTTTTTTAAGTTGAACATTTTGTAGTATTCCAAGGTTGGTGCACACTCTCTCCTCTGCCCTCTCTGCTGATTGCTAATCAAGGCCTGCTGCACTGATTACCACCTGCCTCTACCTGCTGCTATAAAGATCAGTTTGTCTGTCTTTGGACTCTGTTTGTCAGAGAAGCAGCCACCTTCAACTGTGTGTGCCAACCTGGGATCTTTCCTGTGCCTTCTCCTCCACTTCGCCAACTCTGGACCTGAGTAAGAAATTCTAGAATTCTTTTTTTCCACAATATCTTTATTGAACCTTTTTTTTTTAACAAACATAACACAAACAATCAAACACTAACACTAAAGTACTACAAAAAAAATGCACTAAAAACACCTACAACCACCAACAAAATCAAGTCTTCAACAATGCTCCTCTGTTTAGTCTAGACAATCCAATACATAAGTATACATATTATGTTCACCAGTTTGGAATTTACAAGGTCCACACACATCTTTCACCTTCTTCTTCAAGAGTTATGTTTAATTTTTTTACATAATCAATAAAAGGTCTCCATATATTCTCAAACACACTTTCCTTTGATTTCAGTATATATGTTATTCTTTCTAATGGAAGGTTTGTTAACATCTGTCTTAACCACTGAGTCACATCTGGTCTGAGTCTTTTTTCCACAGTAATGCACTACATTTTTGGCATTAAGCAAACTGAGGTCTATGAATGTTCTTTCACTTTTATTAAAGTTATGCTTTTTTGGGTACAGACCCAACAAAAACAGTTTAGGATTCAATATGATTTGTTTTGAAATTATTTTTTTCAATTGTTACCCTCACCTCTTCCCAAAACATTCTAATTATTCTACATTCCCATAAACAATGAAATAGGGTTCCTTTACTTTCCATGCATTTTGTGCATGTATCTGGTATGTTTTTGTTATATCTATTTAACTCCACCGGTGTAACATACATCTGCATTAACCATTTAAATGTATCAATTTAAGACGTACATTTATTGATTTGGTTTGAGCTTCTGTACAAGCCAATTCCCATTGTTCCTCTGAAATTTCAGTTTGCAGATCTTCTTTCCAGTAGTTTAATCTTTTCTGTGAGTTTTCACTTGAGGATAGCGTCAATGAGTTATAAAACTCTGAAATAATACCCTTTCTTTCACTATCTTTCATCAACATTTTTTCCAAGGATGAATAAATAGGTCGAGTGAGAGCATTATTTTGGTTTGATCGAATAAAGTTCCTAAGTTGAAGATATTTTAAAAAATGTGTTCTATTAAGATTAAATTTGATCCTCAGCTCTTCAAAAGACATTATGTTATCTGAACATGACAAATATAAATCTTGAATTTTTTGGATCCCTTTTAAACTCCATAATTTAAACACAGCATCCGCTCTCCCTGGTTTAAAATATTGATTACCCCATATTGGACTAAATTGTGACAGTAAGTGTGGTTCTTTTAAATATTTTTTAGTTTCACACCATATTTTAATCATATGTTTTACAAATGGGTTTTTAACTTGTTTCTGTAATTTTTTTGCCGAGTCTGAATATATGAATATGGGAAGAGGTAAAGGCAAATTGTATGATTCCATTTCAGTCCAGTGAGGGAGATCATTTGATGAAAAATAATATGTCATAGACCTCAGTTGTGCCGACCAATAATACAACATAAAATTTGGACATTTCAGACCTCCACGATCAAATAGTAAATATAATAAAGACAAACGTAATCTAGCCCTCCTGTTGTTCCATATAAATTCCACTAACTTTTTTTTTATTCTTGAGAATAAATCTAAAGGTGGTGGTAAGGGAATGTATTGAAATAAAAGTATTTCAGGTAAGATATTACTTTTAAGTATATTGATTCTCCCGATCATCGACATTGGTAGTGACATCCATCTCTGAAGTAACTCATTAATATCTGTCATTAAGGCTTCATAATTGACACTGGCGACTGATTCTAGCTTAGGCACAATTTGGATTCCTAAATATTTAAACTGATTTACAACATTGAATTGATTTACCTCAGGGGCTGGGTAATTTCTCTGGGTCTCATTTAGCATTAATATTGAAGATTTAGTTTTATTTATTTTATATCCTGATATTTCCCCAAAATTCTTTATTAAATTCAACAAGGTCGGAATTGATTTTTTAAGATTCGACATAAACAAAATTATGTCATCGGCATACAGGGAGATTTTATGTTCTGTTGGTCCAACTTTAATTCCATATATTTGTGACTGTAGACGTATCACCATCGCTAAAGGTTCAATTGCCATAGTAAACAGTAAAGGTGAAAGTGGACAGCCTTGTCGACATCCTCTATTGATTTTTATTGATTTTGAAATATTATTTGTTAGGATTTCTGCTGTAGCATTATTATATATTATCTGAACCCATTTTATGAAATTATTTCCAAGTCCAAACCTTTGTAAGACTTCAAAAAGAAAGGGCCATTCAACTCTATCAAAGGCCTTTTCAGCGTCCAGTGATAGGACAGCTGTATCCGGTGCTTCTTTATTAGAATAGATAATATTAAATAGTCTTCTTACATTATGGAAGCCTTGTCTTCCCTTTACAAAGCCATTCTGATCTCGATTAATAATATTTGGTAAAATTTCTTGTATTCGTCTTGCTAAAATTTTACAGATTATCTTAAGGTCGACATTTAATAGGCTTATTGGTCTCATATTTTCACATTTATTAGAGGGTTTACCTGGTTTTGGCAACAGTATAATTAAGGTATTATTCATGTATGATGGTAAATTACTATTTTGAAATGCTTCTAAAACCATTTCCAAAAAAGGCTTTATTAATTTATTCTTAAATTTTTTTTATAAAGGTCAACTGGAAGACCATCTGGTCCTGCACTTTTTCCTGATTTCATATTATCAATGGCTAGCCCAACTTCTTCTTGACTAATTTTAGACTCCAGTATCTCCCTGTTTTCATTTGAAATACACGGTATAGATAGTTCGTTCAAAAACCCATTTAGTTTTGTTAAGTCAGATTCATTTTTGGTATCATATAATTTTTCATAGTAATCTCTAAAGGCTCTATTAATTTCTAAAGGATCTATAACTACCTGTCCGTTACTTATAATATTGGTAATTGGTGTTTTAAATTCTAATTGTTTAATCTGCCATGCCAATAATTTTCCTGATTTTTCACCTTGTTCATAAAAAGATTGTTTCAATCTTAGAAGACTCGAGGCAGCTCTATTCGCTGATTTTTTTGTCATATTCAGCTCTCAAAATCAGTAATTCGTTCTCCAACCTTGGATCACTTCCTGCATATACTTTTTCTTGAAGAATTTTTATTTTATGTTCCAATTGAACTCTCTCCTCTCGAGTCTTCTTAGATTTTGAACCTGTATAACTAATATGTCCCCTAATAAAAGCTTTGAAAGCCTCCCACTTTACACATGCTGATGTTTGTGTAGTATTGATATCAAAGAACTCATCTATCTGTTTTTCTATGTACTTAACAAATTCCTCATCCTGAAGCCATTTATGCTGAAATTGCCATCTACCTGATTCCTTTGTCAATTTCTTATCTACATATATTAGACAGCAGGGTGCATGATCAGAGATCACGATGTTGTCATAAAAGCAGTTTTGAATCTTGGACCTTAATTCTATGGAGATCAAAAAATAATCAATACGTGAGAAAGTCTTGTAGGTATTGGAATAACAAGAGTAGGCTTTAACTTGTGGATTCATTTCTCTCCATATATCTAGCAATCTCAATTCTTTCATAAAATGAATAATGGTCATCCTACATCCATTGTGCGTACAGTCCAGTCCTGTTGATCTATCTATACCGGGATTCAATGTACAATTAAAATCCCCTGCTATTATATGTTGCCCTGTAAGTGATGATAAGATAAGAAATAAATTAGCAAAGAACTTTTGATCATCTATATTGGGACCATATAGGTTTACCAAATTTATATTTTCTAATAACAAAGATCCTTGAATGATTAAATATCTTCCAAATTTGTCTCCAATTACATTTTTCACTTGAAATGGGACTGATTTATGTATGAGAGTCATAACTCCCCTGGCTCGGGATGAAAATGATGAGGTGAGAACACTTCCTTGCCATCTACTCCTAATTCTTTTTACATCCTCCTCTATTAGATGAGTTTCTTGTAAAAACACAATTTTTGAACCCATATCTTTTATTTTATTCATAACTTGTTTAAGTTTTTTTAATTTTTGTAGACCTCTGCAATTCCATGAAGTTAAATTAAGATTAACGCTTTGGTTTATGATCAATAGGGAGTTTGGGATTACCTTGCAGTATAAACATTCTCATACAGAGAAGCAAAAACATGAGTGGTTGAACATTCATCCTACAAACTACACACAAACAAATTCCCCCTTCCCACATTTGTGGTAATCCCCCCAAAATCAAAACAAAAATTCCGTCTCCCGATATAGCCATCGACCGTTCCACACCCACGAGGATCAGCCAAAGCCACTCCTTCTTCATCCTCCCAATCACCCTAACTCTGCTACTTTTAATGACATAACATTAACTCTCTTCTGTAGTTTTCCAACTTAACTCCAAAATTTTTAGCAGCTTTGTACATCATAGTTTTGTTGTTTTTTTGTTTTTTGTTTTTTTTAATATATAATACAATCTATATTTTGTAAACTTGCTATTTGCTTCAAGTCAGTCAGATGCCTGTGCAAATGCTTAAATATTCTACCTTATATTTTGTTCATGCTTAGCTCCCACCAGTCTCTTCCTGGATCTTCTTGATGAACTCCTGCGCCTCCTCTGGGGTCTTGAAGATGTGGGTTCTGCCCTCATACGTGGTCAACAGTCTCGCAGGATAAATTACACCATGACGAATCCCAAGGTTGCGCAGCTCTTTACATACGGGATCAAACTGCTTCCTCAATTGTTGGATTCCTGTGGCCAAATCTGGGTAGAACCGCACCTGCTGGTCCTGGTGTTCAATCTGGCCTTTAGCTCGCGCAGCATTGAAGATCTTCATCCTATCTCTGTTGCTGATAAACTTCATAATAATCGTCCTCGGTGGTCCCTTATCTCTCCGTGCGCCGATACGATATGCACTTTCCAGAACGACTGCTGATTGCAGCTCCGCGCTGCCCAGCGCCTCCGGAATCCACTTTTCCAAAAAGGAACATGTTGTCCCGACTTTCGGATTCCTCCGGTAGACCCACCAGCCTCAAGTTGTTCCGTCTCGACCGGGATTCCAAGTCCAAGACATTATTTTCCAGACTTTTATTTTTTTTTCCAAAGTGCGCACCTTTAATTGAAGACAGGTGACGTCATCTTCAGCACTAGCGACACGAAGCTCTACCTGCGCCATTCGTTCTACACAGTCACCCAATTCTTTTCTCATTCCTTCCAACGCTGCCATAATCCCATCAAACTTAGCGGAAAAAGTCCGCTCTCATTGAACTAATGGCGTTAAGCACCGCACCTGTGCCGTTTCCCACATTCACCGCACCGCTGCTCGCTTCCTCCGCCATATATGGAGCTTCTTTATCTGCTGCGTCACAGACGTGAAAGTCCGTTAATTTAGACTGTTTCGGCGGCTCGCTTTTTCCTCTACCTGGTTTTCCAGCCTTAGGCTTCACCGACATATCCTCGTCCAAACGCTGGGATAGGTTCTGTCCCAAATGAGAGTTATTTGCCGTTTTTTTCGTCTCCAGGAGCAGAGCAGAGCGAGACGTGTCCCCCTCACGTGGCCGCCATAACCGGAAGTCCAAGAAATTCTAGAATTCTAATTCTCTCTTTAAATACCTGCTTTCTCCCCAGGACCTTCCAATAAGTTCAGTTGGTGGTGGACAAACCCGTTCACTAGTGATGTCCAGATGAGGCTTTCTTGAAGCCTTGAAGCTTTTCATCAATTTGGTTCATATTGACAAAGCCTCATGTGAAACTTAATAGGCTCTTCTAGGCCATCTACAGGACAAAAAGTATACAACATGCTGATTTTTACAAGGGCATTATTGGTTTAATGTGTATTTTTTTTTCCATTTCAGTAAATGTACTGTCTTTTAAGAAATACCAATGATCATAAGGGAAAAAAGAAATAATAAAACTGGGGTGACTACAGTGAATGTGTTTGTGCTACTTATCCATTTTTATTAAGAAATAATAACTTTTCAACAGCCTTTGAACTAAGGTGATTTTTTTTTTTTTTTAGATTGTAACACCAGCTTTGGAGAATACTCTCTCACAGGGCTCAGAGGATGCAGATGTGCAAAGGAAGGCTACGGCAAGTTTGTACAGTGTAGGGTAGACATGTTTCTGTCTTTCCCAGTACATTCACCTCTGTCCTTATTCTCATGCAGGGCACGATAGTGCCTCAGTATAATGATGTGTTATTGTTGTATCCAAGCTCTTTGAAACACAACAGACACTTCACCTTGCAAATAAAAATAAAGCTAAAATAAATTACAAGAATGGCATAACCCAGCTGGGACTTGAACCCCAGCCTCTCCAGTGTTTCCTTTGGCTTAAAGACCTTGGCGCAGTGACAACATATTTTTCCGGGGGGACAGAAAACACATGACACTGTTGTAACCAGAATATGTTAATTTTATACTTTTTTTTTAATTTTGCACAGTAGCTTTGCATATGGAACTTATCATTTGAAGTACTGTACAACCGAGGCTTGAATGTTTGGGCCAGTTGTGGTCCCACCCAGACGTCCTGTGTTTGGACTTTTTACTGGTGTCATCCTTCTCTCCTCCCTCTGCTCTCACCTCTCCTGGACCCTCTGCCTGAACACTTTCCTCTCCTTGGCTCCTCTCTTCTGTCTCATCTTTCCCTCTCTAAGCTCTGTCTAATTCAGATTCTCTCTCTCTGTCTATGGCGGTATACAAACAGGTTAGAAAATATCGAGTGTCGTTTTATCCTGCAGGATTTTTTTCGTCATGGTTTACATAAATGACAAAAATATATGCATTTTTTTGTATTTGTATTCCAGTGTTTCTTTTTTCCATTGATAGAGTAGGGAAGGGAAGGGAAAACACATTTATAACAGTAAATGACTGTTATAACTCATGCATACTTAAATTATATGATCAGAGGTGGGTATAGTAACCAGAAATTCTACTCATGTAAAAGCAGTGCTTTGAAATTAATAATTAAAAGTTGAAAACCAAAAACTTCTGGCGAAGCTGGACAATCCTCAGTGACCCTGGGGAGAAGCTCAGATGGGAAAGGCAGAGAAATAGGGTCAGGGTCACTGGCAGCAGTGGAGCCCGGTGAGGTGAGCGCAGGTGCAGCTAATGGCTGCACTTGGCTCTCCCCACCAAGAGCCAGACAAGACCGCTCCAACACAAAACAATGAAAACAAAGGAGAGCACTTTCCTGAACTCAAGCTCCACCGCTGTCCAGGACTCCGCCGATCCAGACAATGACTTCTCGGGCCTGGCCCTCTGGAGGTCCAGCTCAGACTCTGCTGTGGTGGCCCCAGCAGCAGGCATGGTGGTTGATGCAGTCCCGGGACCCCCCCAGCAATGTGACCCACGCAGGTGGCTCGCCTGGCGTGGCAACATGAGGTCAGCTCCCTGCTGTCACTGGATCCTGCTCAGCTGAAGCCCAGGAATGCTCCATCATCAGTGCAGGCGTCAGCTTGGTCTTAGCGCTCTCTCTCCATCCAGACTGTGGTTGTGGGGCTGAAACCAGGTCCTTCAGGTGCTGCAGGCTTCTCCAACGTCCAGCGGCTTAATCCTGGGGCCAGCGGACACTCGGGGCAAAGGAGGAGACAGGGAGAGAGCAGGTGAAGAATTAATATGTGCAGCAGGCGGTGAGGACTGAGTGGACTGCAGTGGCTGAGCCTCACCACCGGGAATCAGGCAAGGTGATTCATTTTTAGGGAAAAGAGACTGAAAAAGCACTTGCCTGTATTCCTGGGGCACTATGGTTTCTGCTGCAGCTGGCTGGAAATCAGCCCTCTCCATGACTTGAGTGGTTGAAGGCCCCTCAGAGGAACGTGGAGGAGCCGCCCCTGCAGACACGGTGATGGGCGGAACTGGGGAGGAAACAGCCAGACCCTCAGCAGCGGGAGGAGACGTCAAGCTGACGGGGAGTTGCAGCAGCAAAGGAGGATGAGTGGGCATGATGGGACAGCGGCGAAGAGAATGAGAGGAAAAAAAACTGCTGGGGGAGTTGTCTGGCTCAATGTGGGACAAACTGCCAATGAGAGGTGGAGCGTCTCCTCAGGGGATTTCCCTCGATAGTGGCGTCCTGGGCCGAGGTGGAGCGGCAGCAGGAATGGGCTGCCGGAGACCAGATGCTATAGAGTCCTGGGAACGCCCCCCCCTTCGGTGCGGACCAGGTTTCCTCGGGGAATTCCTCCCATCTCAACTGTTCTCACGTTGCAGAGCCGCCACCAGAGAAATCCTCTTCCCCCCTAGCATGTTCCTTAAGCTGAGGGCACCAGCAAGTAGCAGTCTCTGCGCGACCCAAATCCCCACAATGTGTCTTTCGGGGTAGGACCCCAGTCGAGCTGAGGAGTTAGTCACTCCATCTCCATCAGGGTTTTGCAGCACTCCCCCCCCAGGGCTCATTGGGACGCTGTGCCCCCTGCCGCGTCTGTATGGGCTGGGGACCTGATACACTCAGGAGAACCAGGTCGCGTGCGAACCAAAAACACCCCAAACTAGCAGCAGCTGGGTCTCTTACGGGCTGGCGTCTTCTGTCATGAAATGCCCCTGGGGGCCCAGAGAGGACAGACCCCCGCGCCTGGACTGCTAGTTTGTGACATTTATTGAAAAGCAAACCCAAAGTCCAGACAGTGCTCAAACGCAAAAACCACAACTGCCATACAAAGTTGACTCACAGCTAAATCACACCACAGCAAGGGCTGGGTTCTGGTGGAGATGAGGGCAGTGAGCCACGACTCCGGCCCGGAGAAATGAAATAACCAGCCCTTAAATAGGGTCAGAACCACAGGACACAAGTGATTGACAAGTGTGGGTCACATGAGCAGGAAGAAGGTAACGATGATTGCAACTGGGATCAGCTGGGAGCAAAGAGAGGGAGAGCCGGGACTGACAGCTGACAGGCGCACCGCCCACACAGAGCAAAAACCCAGAAGTGCTACTGACAGCTGCAGCCCCAGGAAGAGAGAAGATACAACAGAATATAAATACAATGAGATAACAAAGACAAATTACCCCAAACATATAAACAACACCACAACGGGAAAATAATTCATACTAAGAAAAAATACAGGATAAGTGAAAATTAACCAAAGATAAAATAACAGGAATAACAGCTCAAAAATACAACACCATACAAATATGGAAAAAGGTAAAGAGACCGAGCATGGTGGAATCCCCCCATGTTCAGATCGTGACACAAATTTGCAATTTCCGCTTGTAAAATTGAATTTTCTTGTACATTTGAGACTTTATTACAAATTTTTGGATTATTTTATGGCTAATTTTTGTCTATTTTTTAAAATAAAATTGTTGGGGTTTTTTTTAATAAATTTGAAACAGACTGTGGCATTTTTTTTTACCTTTTCTCTATAACAATTTACACTTTTGACCATAATTTTGCAGAGCCAGAGCAGAACAATAATTTAACTCTGATTTTAAAGAAAAAAATATTAATAAAATTGTATTTAATAAAATAAATTAACTTAAATGACCAAAGATGCAGTTTTTTCTGTTACTGTATAATATTTCTATATATATATAGGGATTTTTAGAACTCTCCTCACCACCAGACAGCAGGAAAAACCTCCCTTATTTTGAAATCTAAATGTTGGCACGTCTGAAGGCTGCTGATGGATTGAAGTCATTGACTTTGTGAATTTCAGTCATCTTAACTTGCCAGGTACATAATAATGTAACATAAATTAGTTAATTAATATTAACTAAAGAAAAGGTAAAAACATCTCCTTTTTATTCTTGTCTGAAATAAGAAAAACCAAAAACTAATTAAAAAGAAGACAAATTCAATCAACTCGATCTCCTAACCACACCTGTTAGCTAAGCAACTCTTCCATTATTGCTCCTGTTAGCAGTGGGTTAAAACCATGATAAATGCTTCCAGTGCTCACATATCTCTTCTGGTTTTTTTCCATGTTTAAAGTACTTTAATAAGCTTATGCTCCTCTCGGACAGTAACGCTAGTAGCGAGACACTCTGCCTGCCCACTGGAACACCAGGCCGGGGTGCTTCTGAACTCCGCGCGGTTGATGGTCATATGCGTTGTTCGTGTGTGCGCTTGCGGACCGTCATTCCTTCCTATTTTTTTCTTAAATTTATATTTCCTCATAGAGTTGTGGTGTAATTTCAAGCATGGCGGGCCACCACCTGGAAATGTTACCAGAGGAAACCTTGCTCTCAGTTGTGGGGCAGATGTTCTACCTCTAGGCCACTACTCCAGTTACACAAAATGCACCAACTAACTAGAAATACCTTATTGGGAGAAATTAGATCAAAATGTTCCCAAACTGCAGAAGTCAATCTTTTTGGTGCTGGCTCCATCTGAAAATTGGCTGCGACAAATCGCTTACACAGTCAAAGATCGACAACACAAAACGTGAGGGACAGGATTTCCATTGTGTATCGCTGCTCACTTTATTTCATGTTACGTGCAAAATCACGAACGGCTTCCTGACCGTTATGTGGTACCACCGGCCAGCGAAGCTAATGACATCAATACATACATCAGTAATAAACGTGTTATAATTCCTTTGAGGGCCTGGTCCTCAGTATTGGGTACTTTAGCAATTTTAGGTTAAACCCAATTTTATTTGCCATAGTTTATCGTCCCCCATCAACCTACTCAGAATTTTAATCCGAATTTGCTGATTTCTTAGCTGATTTAGTGCTGAAATCTGATAGAATAATTATAGTAGGGGACTTTAATATACATGTGGATGTAGATAGTGACTGCCTTAATGTGGCTTTTAATTCAATATTAGACTCAATTGGGTTTTCTCAGAAAGTAGGAAATTCCACTCATTACCTCCACCATACATTGGACCTTGTTCTGACATATGGCATAGAAATAGAAAATCTTGTAGTGTCTCCTCATAACCCTGTACTGTCAGACCATTGTCTGTTAACCTTTGATTTTACTATTTCTGACTATTTGGCTCCTAAAGAAAAATATTATTACAGTAGATGCCTCTCAGATGATGCTGTTTCCAAATTTATGCAGATTGTTTCCTCTATGCCATGTGTCAACACAACGGAAAAAAGCTATAGACAGCTTGCTCCTTCTGTAATTGATAACATGGTGGATAGTGTTTCAGCTTCTCTGCATCAGGCTCTAGACTTGGTGGCCCCCTTAAAAAAGAAAAAGTCTAATCAGAGATTTCTAACTCCTTGGTTCAACACAGAAACTCGTAGCTTAAAACAGAAGACTCGTCAATTAGAAAGAAAATGGCGCTCTACTAATTTAGATGAAATCTATTTAGCTTGGAGAAATCATCTTTTAATTTATAAAAAATCTCTTAGAAAAGCTAGAACAAGTTATTACTCTGCATTAATAGAAGAGAACAAGAATAATCCCAGGTTTCTTTTCAGCACTGTAGCCAGGTTGACAAAGAGTCAGGACTCTGTCAATCCTAACATTCCCTTAGAGCTTACTAGTCAGGACTTTATGAACTTTTTCAATAATAAAATTTCATCCATTAGAGATAAAATCAATCAGATTCTTCCCACAGTTAACTTAAATACTGTAACTACTACAACTCCTCCTTTTGATGTCTGTCTTGATGAGTTTACTCCAATCGACCTTTGTGAGTTAGACAAAATAGTTTCCTCATCCAAACCTTCAACTTGTCTTTTAGACCCTATTCCTACCAGGTTATTTAAAGAAGTCTTCCCACTTATTGGTAGCTTTATTCTTCATATAATCAATTCTTCATTAACTTTTGGCCATGTACCGCAGGCTTTTAAAACGGCTGTAATTAAACCCTTACTCAAAAAGCCAACGCTAGATCCAGGAGCTTTAGCTAACTATAGACCAATCTCTAATCTCCCTTTCATTTCAAAAATCTTAGAGTTGTTGCTACGCAATTATTTGACCACCTGCAGGGAAATGGTTTACTTGAAGAGTTTCAATCTGGGTTTAGAATCCATCATAGTACTGAAACAGCCTTAGCGAAGGTCACTAACGACCTCCTCATTGCATCTGATAATGGACTAGTTTCTGTACTTGTCCTTTTAGACCTTAGTGCAGCTTTTGATACTATCGATCATAATATTCTACTTGATAGATTAGAACACTATGTTGGACTTAATGGAACTTCGTTGCAGTGGTTTAGATCTTATTTAAGATAAGATAAGCCTTTATTAGTCCCACAACGGGGAAATTCCAGGATTGCAACAGCACAGGGATAGCAACACTCAGAGCAACAATCAGAAGGCAAGAAAAAAAAACAAGCAAGCAAGAGCAGCTAATATACATATGTACATATTACTATAAAACAGTTTGTTCATGTAAATAATGAGTTTTCTTTCAACTCAAAGCTTAGTCATGGAGTTCCACAGGGATCTGTGCTAGGCCCTACTCTTTTTAGTTTATATATGCTTCCGTTAGGCAACATTATTAGAAAGCACTGTATACATTTTCATTGTTATGCAGATGACACACAATTATACCTGTCAATGAAGCCAGATGATAGTAATCAGTTAGCCAAGTTAGAAGCCTGTCTTAAGGAAATCAAAGCTTGGATGACTTGTAATTTCCTGCTATTAAATCAGATAAGACTGAAGTCATTCTTGTTGGTCCAAAACACCTTAGAAATTCCTTTCCAAATCAAACTTTCAGTTTGGATGCAGTTACCTCTTCTCTTAATAGCTCTGTGAGGAACCTTGGAGGGTATTTTTGATCAGGATTTGTCTTCAATTCACATATAACATTTGTTTCTAAGACTGCCTTCTATCATTTGCGTAATATTGTCAAGATTGGGAGCATCTTGTCTCAGAGTGATGCTGAGAAGCTGATCCAGCTTTTGTTAGCTCGAGATTAGATTATTGTAATTCTTTATTATCAGGCTGTCCTAAAACATCTTTAAAAAGTCTTCAGCTGATCCAAAATGCTGCAGCAAGAGTTTTAAACAGGTACTAGAAAGAAAGATCATATCTCTCCGGTTCTGGCCTCCCTTCATTGGCTTCCATAGAGTTTAGAATTAAGTTTAAAATCCTTACTTACAAAGCTCTAAACAATCAGGCTCCTTTTTATTTAAAAGATCTGATACTACCGTATTATCCCTAACGAGCACTACGCTCCCAAAATGCTGGATTACTTGTAATACCTAGAATCTCCAAAAGCACAATGGGAGGCAGAGCCTTCAGTTATCAAGCTCCTCTCCTGTGGAATCAGCTGCCAATCTTGGATTCGGGAGTCAGACTCGATGTCTGTTTTTAAGAATAGGCTAAAAACCTACCTTTTTGATATAGCCTACAATTAGGGAGGGATCATGTGTTTCTGAAACCCTCCCTAGTTATGCTGCTAATAGGTTTAGTCAGCCGGGGGGACCTCCAGTAATGCACTGGGCCTCACTCCTTTCCTCAATCCTCTATGAAATATTTTTTTTTGCTGGTCATTACATTTGTTTGTCTCTCCCCATAGATTGATCCCCATCGTGCTGTTTGCTCTCTACATGTCTGTTCTTTTCTTCTTCTCTATCCCCTCACCCCCCAGCCAGTTGCAGCAGATGACTGCCCCTCCCTGAGCTGGTTCTGCTGGAGGTTTCTTCCTGTTAAAAGGAGTTTTTCCTCTCCACCGTCGCCCCAAGTGCTTGCCTCACAGGGGATCGCCTGATTGCTGGGGTCTTTCTGCAACTGTGGGGGTTCCCCCTACAGTTGATAGTGCTATGAGATGACTGTTGTTGTGAAATGGCGCTATATAAATAAAGTTGAATTGAATTGATACACGCCTTGAAATGCACTTTGCAAATATTTCCTGAAGAAGCTTGGAGCATGCTCCGAAGCTCTGGAGCCGGCCGTCCCATCACTACTGTTCACTAAACTTGGATCATTCTGACCTTCAAGTAAGTCTGAAGCAATATTTGATTAACTCTATCTCTCCCCCAAGTCGCCAGCCGGGGCAAACTCCTACCTTGTCCAGATCACCTTCCCTGCCTTATCCAACTCTGCACAACACAAGTGGAGGAAGAGCAACAACCCGCAAGGATTTTAACCATGTGGTCTTCAGATCCACCTGTAAGAGAAACAATCCTAATATTACCTACAGTTGTTCAGCTGTATACTCACCATTTTCCTCTTCTCTTCCGTCTCCACAGGGATTGCCAGTTCCTCTCAGATCACGTCACTCTCACCTTGTAAATAAACTGTTAGATCATCATACAAACTTGTCAGTGTCTGCTCTGGGTCCATGACTTAAATATCATATTTGACATGCTGCTTGTTAAATAATATCTGGAACAATCGGAAAGCAGGGCTAATGACATACACTCACTCAAAAAGCACTATTTGAATAAAAGTATGTTTTACAAATTTTTCTGTCGTTTTTTTATTGATGGTCTCACCTTGGGCTCCAGATGTCCCCAGACAGCCCTGGTCTATCTGATCTTGAAAGCTCAGGAGGGTTTCCCTTGGTTAGTACTCAGATGGTAGACTGCCAGGACATACCAGGTGCTGTGATGCATGATGCTGGTATAGGTGCACAACACACAACCCAGAAGGATCAGATGGTAAATGTTGGTTACTACTTAATAACTCTTATCCTAACAACCTTAAAAAGGTGGCTTTTCATATTTCACTTTTCAACCAAACCAGGACGGTTCTTGGACAGTTGGCAAAGCCATCTTTTCAATGTTTTGTTCAGCCAATTTGTGCTGGGAGGGCAGTATTGTCCTGCTTGAAAGACCTGCAAGACAGGAATGCCCGTTGCAATATCTCCACATAGCCAGCCACTATTTGACGCCCCTGCACAACCTGCAGGACCATTGTTTGATTCAACCATCCAGCTTCTATCGCTTTTCTGGAAGTTGTGGAGGCAGTAGCTCAAGCAGAGAAACCTAGACTTTCCTCTCCCCAGCCACCTGCTCCAGCTCTTCAGAGAGGATACCAAGGCATTCCCAGGCCAACTGGGAGATGTAGTCTCTCCAGCATGTCCTGGGTCTGCCCCTGGGTCTCCTCCCATTTCGACATGCCCAAAACATTTGAAGTGGGAGGCATCCAGGAAGCATCCTTATCAGATGCCCAAACCACCTCAACTGGCTCCTTTCGATGTGGAGGAGCAGCAGTTCTACTGTGACCCTCTCCCGAATGACTGAGCTCCCCACCCTAGCTCTAAGGGTGAGTCCAGCAATCCTACGGAGAAAGCTCATTTCAGCCGCTTGTATCTGCAAGCTCATTCTTTCGGTCATTACCCAAAGCTCATGACCATAGCTGAATGTAGGAACGTAGATTGACCAGTAAATTGACAGCTTTGCTTTAAAGCTCAGCTCCCTCTTCACCACAACAGACTGGTACAACGTCCGCATCACTGCAGATGCTGATCCGATCTGTCTGTCAGTCTCCCACTCCATTCTCCCTTCACTCGTGAATAAGACCCTGAGATACTTAAACTCCTCCACTTGGGGCAGGAGCTCATCCCCAACCCAGAGAGGACAATCCACCCTTTTCTGGCTGAGCTCCATGGACTCTGACTTGAAGGTGCTGATTCTCATCTCAGCTACTTCACACTCAGCAGCAAACCATCCCAGTAAGACCTGTAGGTCATTGCTCAATGAAGCCAACAGGACAACATCATCTGGAAACAGCAGAGATGAGATCCTGTGGTCACTGAACATGACACCCTCCGTTTCTTGGCTGGACCTAGAAATCCTGTCCATAAAAATGAACAGGATTGGTGACGAGGGGCAGTCCTTGTCGGGTCCAACCCTCACTGGAAACAAGTTTGACTAAGTGTTGGCAATATGAACCAAACTCTTGCAACAGTCATAGAGCTCAGATAGCTTGTAACAAGCTTGATGCCCCATAGTCCCGAAGCACCCCTTGCAAGAGACCATGAGGGATGTGGGTGAATAGTTTCACCAAGTCCACAAAACACACGTAGACTGGTTGGGCAAACTCCCACAAACCCTCGAGGATTCTTGAGGGTAAAGAGTTGGTCCGATGTGCTACAGCCAGGACGAAAACCTCATTGCTCCTCCTTAATCCGAGGTTCAACCAACGGCCAGACTCTCCTCTCCGGTACCCTGGCATTGACCTTCCCAGGGAGGCTGAAAAATGTGACCCCCCCCCCGCCCCCATTGTTCCACTGAAGGAAAAAGCACCCCAGATCATGATGGATCTTCCTCCACTGTGCTGCGTGAAAAGCATCTCCAGTGGGATCTCCTTGTCATGCCAGTAATGTTGGAAACCATCAGGACCATCCAGCTTAAGTTTTTCTTTAACAGAAAATAAAACTTTCTTCCACTTTTCATTGTCCCATATTTGGTGCTCCCTGGCAAAGTCCAAACAGGCAATTTTGTGCTGTGGGAGGAGATGTGGGTTTTGAAGATGTTTTTTTTTTTTTTGTTTTTGTTCTTTCACCCTTTCTTTTGAAGATGCCATCTTATGGTTATTGGGTGGCAGCCAGTGCAGTAAGGGCCTTTACTTGGTTCGAGGATTGGTCTGTATTTTCACGAACAGCCCAGCTGTTCCTCTGGCTCAGCTCTTTTGGACCATCCTGCATGTTCCCCTGATCTAAATCCCATTATGAACATTTGGGGATGGATGGCAAAGGAGGTTTACAAAAAGGGATGTCCGTTCCAGACTGTGGAAGCCCTTCATTACACCTACGGCTGTGGTGCAGGTGTAGTGTGGCTGACTACTGATCAGAGGGTCAAGGGTTCAATTCCTGCTCTGTCTGTGGTCTGCCTGTCGAAGTGTCCTTGAGCAAGACACTGAATGCCCAGTTACTCCTGTTGGGTCAGGTCAGCTCCGGTGCATGGCAGCTCCGCCGCCATCAGTGTGTGAATGTGTGCGTGACTGGGTGGATGGAAGGATCTGTAAAGCACTTTGGTCATCTAGAGATGAGAAAAAGCGCTATATACTGTAAGTGAACGCCAATTACCATTCATGAAGCCATCTTCAACACATGGAGCAACGTTCCCACCAGCCTCCTGGAAACACTTGCATGCCTAAACAAATTTTTGATCAACAAGAACAGTGAGGCTACTCACTACTGAGTCCCTTTTTTGATCATCTTAATTCTGTTTTTGCTTTTTGGGGAGGCTGCGGTCTTAAACTTTTGATCAACTGATGAACAGTTTGAGTTTAAATGCAGTTTTACTCCATTTTTGTCTCTTGCTCCTGTTTCTTCTTTTTGCGTTTTGAAGCTCTATTTACAACCTGGTTACCATCCTGTCATGGATTTTCTTTATATTAATAAATGTACCTTGTTGATGTGGTGAATAAATAAAGGTGCACAGTCAGAGATGCCTTTTCTAAGTATTACATCTTGGCCAAAAAGGGGAAATTGTCATGCAGACAGTGCCACAAGAGAAGATTCCAAGAGTCAGTACAGAGAAGAGAATTTTAATACAGTCGGCCAAACAGATAAGCATTTGAAACCCTTGCCTTACGTTAATTAGGTAAGGGAAATTATTAAGTGTAGACCAGTTGCTAGGTTCGTAAGGATTACAATAGGGAATTAAAATGAGTGTGGAATGAAATAGCTGGAGGCAAGAAATGAGCAATAATAGCTGTTATTTTTAGAGATAAAGAGAACAAAATATACAAACAATTTACAACTATACAAATATAACAACGGCCAGCATGAAATAAAACCCCAAAAATGTCCTACTGAGCTCAGTGTTTGTTTGTCTCTTTTAAAGCGCCGGCTTGGGTTGCTACCACTTTGAATTTTGTGCACTGGAGAGAGGAAGGATGTTCTTCAATCGAGATCTTGGTTCAGTCTCGGTTCAGGTCTCGGGTCAGGCTCGCCATCTCCATTCGGAGAGAATCCAGGATCCAGAAGGTTCTTAATCGGCAACCAAAAAAAACCTAGCCAAGATGAGATATCAGTGTGTACACAGCAAAGGACACATCCACCATGCCTCTCAAGCTCGTGCTCCTGTCAACAAGAAGACCCACAGGCCTCCACACAGATCATCCACAGCCTCTCTCGTCCGCTCTCAGATCGCAAAAGACCGAAAAACCGGGTGTGCGCCTCAGCACTCTGCTCAGAAGGCGGGGCTAATATCGCTCTTAACGAATGAAAAGACCAAGATCGCCCAACGTGACCATGAAACGGGAATTTAAAAGTTGGATAACGAGGATCACACTTCCTCTTCCCAAAATAATTGTTTTTCAAAATAAAATCACACAATTGTATTAATACAATTGAAATCTGAGAAAAAGGGTCATTTTCTCAGCTGGGTTACACCCTCCCGTGCTAAATATCATGCACGTCCCGTTGCATGTGTAACTAAGACTGTCCATCGTCAGTATTTAGAAACTCTGAGAAGGCTGTATTCAAACCTTGAAAAAGGGACTTAACAGTCACTAGAGGATTTCCTAATTCAGGATACTCTTGTCTTTTTGGAAGTTGTCTGATTCTTTCAGATCGTCGTATTGGTTGAATCATAATGTCATCACTGTCACTCGGCGCTCTCGGCGCCACACCAGTAGGCTGCCTTTTGCAACAGCGGCTCGATTCCGAGTTTTTTTTCCCCTTCCTCTCTCTTTTGATCACTTTTTTTTTTCACCCCACTTATATCACGGACACACAGATCGTCCCAAATGTCTCCTGAGCCGGTGGACGGAGCCACTGTTTATAGCAGGATACGATATAACAGGGAAGAGCTGCTAGCATTTAACCGCCACCCGGTCCCACTGGAAAAACTCGACATACCGAGAGAATTGAGGCGAAAGCGTCGCGGCTGCCGGGCTGGAGTAAGGCGGAGGACAAAAAATATAAGGTACAGACCCTCCCTTCCATCTGTTGTCATGGGAAATGTACGGTCGATACTGGGAAAGTTAGATGAGCTAGCGGCTATCTCCCGTTATGATAGCACTTACCGGGAGTGCTCTCTCCTTTTGTTTACTGAGACGTGGCTAACTGAACTAGCAGCAGATGCTAACATTGAGCTGGAGGGTTTTCACATGATACGAGCTAACCGAACACCAGAGAGTGGCAAAACTAGGGGCGGTGGAGTGATAATGTATGTTAACAACAACTGGTGCAGACTGGGACATATCACTGTTAAACAACGACACTGCAGCGACTTCCGGGAAGATGGTGGAGAGACATAACACTTAAACAAAGAGCTCTCCCTAGCCGGATTAAAAATCATCGGTAAATGGCCAACTCGACATAAACGAATCAATAAACTAAGGGATGAAAACACGAAGGAACCGGGCACAAGGACAAAAACAGGGTAAAATTGAAGAATTCCTCTCCAACAACGCAGGAAAAACCGCTGTACGCAAAGCCCAAAAAAACGAGATGTCCACAGCAGAGAAAATGGAGGACACCAGACTCGACAACATGAACGCTGGCATCGCCAGTTTGGGTGAAGAGTTGAGAGAATTCAAGCGACAGCTACAACAGGATTTAGCGGCTCTTAAGGAGGAACTGAAAAAAGAAATTAAGGAGGAAATCATGGACCTCCGAAGAGAAATGGAGCGTAAATTAACGGAAAACATGGAGGAGCTGCGCTCCCAGCGGGCGTGTATGACAGAAGCGCAGACCCGAATTTCGGAACTAGAAGATTGGAAAAGCGAGGCAAACGAACAACTACAGACCCTGACGACGCAAACGCAGAGGATGCAGGAGAAAATAAACGACTTGGAGAGCAGATCCCGATGAAGCAATATGCGCATCTTTGGAATTCCGGAGGGCATTGAAGGCAACTCGATGACAAAATTCATGGATCAGTTCTTAAAAAAAGAACTGGAAATACCCGGAGAAACGGATCTGCAGATTCAACGGGCGCACAGAACACCGGCACAGAACCCGAAAACAAACTCTCCACCCAGGTCAGTTGTGGTAAACTTTGTGAAATATGACATAAAGGAAAGAATCCTGACGCAAGCATGGAAAAAAAAGATACGAATCGGCGACAAACAGGTATTTTTTGACCATGACTACCCGACAGAAATCGTGCAGCAGCGGAAGAAATATGCCAATATTAAAAAAACGCTGAAAGAGAAAAAAATTAGATTCCAAACGCCGCTAACGAAAATGAGGATTCATTGGGAGGAAGGCACAAGAACCTACAACACGGCCGAAGAGGCAGCGCGGGATATGATGGAGCGGGGCCTTGAGGTGAGCGTGCCGAAGGAGACGGCTGGAGCAGCGGCGGCCCTGAACGCACCACGACAGACGGAGTGGAGACGAGTGAACGGCGGAAGAAGGGGGAGAGACGTAGAGCAGCGGGCCCAGGACAAGCTACAAGGCTTTCAACTGAAAGCCTAGATCATAACAAAGATTAAGAAAGGCACAGAAGAAATGAAGGCCAAGAAGACAAGGTAAAAGAGAAACAGACGGCTAGGAGAGGTTTAAGTGATATTTGTTGGACATTTCTAGACTTATGACTATTACTTTGATAGTAATTAGAAGTCTAGGGAGGGCCCTTCACTCTGTGAAGACAAACCCCCCACCCACCAACAGGGACCAGTGGGCAGAAGAAAGGCCCAAAGTACGGAGGTCGAGTTTTTTTAATGTGTTTTTATATAAATATGTGTTATTTTTGTTGTTAAAGGGGCTAGGAGCACAAGTTAAAAAAATGGAAAAACATGAATATGGGTAAAAATCTTAAGATAATGACATTAAACGTGAATGGTCTGAACTCACCTGTTAAAAGGGAAAGAATAATAAGAAAATTCAAGAAGGAAAAAGCTGAAATTATATTTATGCAAGAGACACATTTGAGCAAGGCAGAACATGTGAAACTAAAGAGATTTGGCTATAAGAACTCCTACTACAGTTCATTTAAGGGAGGAGCAAAAAGGGGGGTGATGATACTAATCTCAAACAAAATACAATTTGAAAGTGAACAGGAAATCCAGGATAAAGAAGGCAGGTATGTAATAATAAAGGGAAGAATAGATGGTATGCAGATCACATTAGTGAACATCTATGCCCCACCAGAAAGTGACAAGGGTTTTTTTCAACATCTGTTTGATCTCATAGCAACACACAGTGAAGGAGTCCTAATTTGTGGAGGAGACTTAAATGCTGTCATGGATCATGAAGTTGACACAAGTGTTAAGAAGACAAAAAAACATGTAACAAAGTTCATAAGAACCTCACTGGCAGAAATGGGTATGGTAGACATATGGAGGGACCTACACCCACTCGAAAAAGACTATACACATTATTCAGCAGCCCATAAAGTACACTCTAGAATAGATTACTTCCTTATGAATGAAGGTGACAGACACAGGGTGAGAAATTGTTGGATTGGAGGGGCAGAAATATCAGATCATAATCCTATATACATGGAAATATATTTAAACAATAGAAAACGACAAACAACATGGAAACTTAACGTAGGACTGTTAAATGATGAGAAAATGAAAGAAAGAATAAAAATAAACATAAACGAATATATCCAAGAGAATGACAATGAAGAAGTGGACCCAACAATACTATGGGACGCACTAAAAGCCGTGTTAAGGGGTAAATTAATTGTTGAAACAGGAAAAGCAAATAAGACTAAACTGGAAGCGTATGAACAAAGATGTGAGAGACTGAGGGAATTAGAACGTAAACATCAAAGCACAAATGATCCAAAAATATATCAAGAAATTAAAGAAGAAAAAACAAAGATAAAAGAAACACAAATGGATGAAATTGAAAGGAAAAATAGATATCTAAAGCAAAAATATTATGAAACGGGGCCAAAAGCCACAAAACTGCTGGCAAAGCGGTTAAGAAAACAACAAACAATGAATAATGTATACAAGATTAAAGACCCCACCACAAATAAAACCACAGTTAACCCAGAAAACATCGAAGAAATTTTCCATAATTTCTACCAAGAACTATACTCGCAACCTGAAGAAACAAATACTAAAGATATCAAAAAATTTCTAGACACATTGGACTTGCCATCAATAGGAAATCAACAAAATGAAAAACTAACAGCAGAAATAACAACACAAGAGATCAGAGATGTGATTAAGTCACTTAAAAACGGTAAATCACCAGGTAGTGATGGATACCCGTCTGAGTTTTATAAACTGTTTATAGAAGAACTCACGCCACAACTCCTAAAGTCATTTAATTGGACGCTGAACAACAACAAAATACCTCCAACATGGAACGAAGCAATCATTTCAGTTATTTTAAAACCAGGGAAAGATAAAGAACAATGCGGAAACTATAGACCAATCTCTTTATTAAATGTAGATTATAAAATATACACAACAATTATATGTAAACGAATAAAGACATTCTTGACGGAATTGATAGAAGATGATCAAACTGGATTCATAGAGGGACGCCAAACACATGACAATATCAGGAGAACAATACATATAATTAACCAAATACATAAAGAAAAGAAAAGCGCAGTAATAATGAGTTTAGACGCAGAAAAAGCATTTGACAGGGTTAACTGGAAATTCCTATATAGTGTACTGGAGCGCTTTGGATTTAACGAAAAATCAGTACAATGCATAAGGACGCTATATCAAGAACCTGTGGCAAGAATCAAGATAAACGGTAGCTTAACAGACAAAGTAAATATACAAAGATCAACTAGGCAGGGATGCTGCTTATCGCCCACCTTGTTTGCTCTGTTCATAGAACCATTGGCTCAAGCGATACGACAAAATAAGAAATTAAAAGGTGTAACAATAAAGGGGGCGGAACACAAGATTGGGCTATTTGCAGACGATATTATAGTTTACCTTGAACAACCAGATAAATCAATAATGGAAATGATGAACTTGATAGAAAATTTTGGAAAATTATCAGGATACAAGATAAACATAACAAAAACACAAATACTGACATTCCACTATAACCCTCTAAACCAGATAACTGATAAGATCAAACTAAACTGGAAGCAAAAAGAAATAAAATACCTTGGAGTGAACATACCTAAAGACCTAAGCAAAATATATAAAGCAAACTATGATAGGTTGGAACAAGAAATAAAAAAAGATATTGATAGATGGTCAATCTTAAATATGGATCTGAATTCAAAAATTGAGACAGTCAAAATCAGCATACAACCTAGATTACTTTACCTCTTCCAGGCTATACCAACAGAGATTCCAGATGCCCAATTCTCAAAGTGGGACAGGATGATATCGAGATTTGTTTGGGGAGGTAAAAAACCAAGAGTGAAATATAAAACCCTCCAATTACCAAAAGAGAAAGGAGGCATGGGCCTACCGAGTCTAAAGGAATATTACTACTCAGCACAAATAAGATATATCATATGTTGGTGCGACGAGGGATATGAGGCAAAATGGAAAGAAATGGAAAAGGAAATTGAGGGACTCCCAGTACAAAGCATAATAGGGGATAAAGATGCATATAAGCAAATCAAACAAATAGACCCAATCACTAAATTTACTTTAGAACTGTGGTATAAAATAGTACAAAAATATAATATAAGGGAAGACATAAAACTATTGAAATGGGTAGCATTTGACAGTCAGTTTGAACCGGCAAAACAAGATAGGGGATACAAAAATCTGGTGAACAAGGGAATCACAGCATGGGGCAATATCGGAAAAAAAGATCTCGGGAGCTTTGTAAATATCAGGAGAAAATTTAAATTAGAAAGATCGGAATTTTTCAGATATCTGCAGATGAGAGATTACTATATGAAGAAGATTAGGCATAACCTCCAAACAGATGTGAACGAGATTATACAACTTATTTTAAGCTTATATGCAGGAAATAAAATAAGAATTATTTCAAAACTATATCAGAAACTTATGACAAACAATCATACAAGTAACTATATAAAGGAGAAATGGGAGAAAGAGCTCAATTTAAACATAACAGAAGAAAGCTGGCAGGAAATATGGAAAACACAACACACATCAACAAATTCAAGGGCATGGAGGGAATTTGGATGGAAAAACCTGATTCGCTTTTTCATTACACCACAGATTCAAGGAAAATATTCAAATACCCAATCTTTATGCTGGAGGGGATGTGGGGCTCAAAATGCAGACCACTCACATATGTTTTGGAAATGCTACAAAATATCATCATTTTGGAAATCTATGCATGTGACAATACAGAGGATATTAGGATATAATATACCAATGAACTGTAACCTGATGTACTTATGTGATCTTAAAAAAGACAGTGTTATACAGGCTGAGGACAGATATCTAGTTAAAATCTTGTTGATTGCATGAAAAAAACTATCACAAAAAAATGGCGATCAGAAGTTCTTCCTGACCAAGAACAATGGACTGACATTGTTGAGGACATACGTATGATGGAAAAACTAACATATCGACGAAGAATGCAAGAAGGAATATGGGAGAAAAAATGGCGGAAATGGACACACTACAAAGTGCAACAACGAGGCAGAAATTGAAAGAATAACCAAAGACACTGAAAAAAACAGAAGAATTAAGAGATGGAAACTAAAAACTTGATGCTCCAACATTTGTCCCCCCCCCCCTTTTATTTTTTATTTTTATTTTGTTTATTTTTTTTTTATTTTTCCCTACCCTAACCCCTTTGTTTTTTAAATGTAGAATGTGATCTGAATGCATTATATATGATGAAAAATGAATAAAAATCTAAGTTACAAAAAAACAACGACACTGCAGCAAAGACATTGAGTTGCTAGCTGTTAGCATGAGGCCTACATATCTCCCGAGAGAACACTCACACGTGATCTGCATTGTTGTTTATGCAAATCCGACGGCGAACGCTGGGACAGCGCGTGACGTCATCCATTCAGTAACCAGCAGGCTGCAGACAGAACACCCAGATGCTCTTCTCCTCATCTCAGGCGATTTCAACCACGTTTCACTGTCTCCCATTCTGCCCACTTTCACCCAGTATGTCACATGCCACACTAGAGACAATAAAACACTGGATTTGTTCTACGCAAACACTAAGGAGGCGTACACCTCATCACAACTCCCCCCACTTGGGAGATCGGATCACAACTTGGTTCATCTCCGACCGGTGTACAAACCCCTAGTGCACAGACAACCTCCGGCCATGCACACTGTGGAGTTATGGTCTGAGGAGACATTGGACACTCTAAAGGACTGTTTTGAAGCCACTGCCTGGAAGCAGCTCTGCGATCCACATGGTGAGGACATCGATGGCCTCATTCACACCTTCACGGGCTACCTCAGCTTCTGTGTGGACAAATCCGTTCCCACCAAGACCATACGGCGTCACTCAAACAACAAACCCTGGATCAACCCTGAGATAAAAACACTTCTGAGAGAGAAGAAGAGGATCTTCAGGTCGGGGAACAGGGAGATGCTGAAGTCCGTACAGAGGGAGCTGAGGAGAAAGATCAGAGAAGGCAAGGACAGCTTCAGGAAGAAGATGGAGGACAAGCTGCAACAGAGTGACATCAGCGGGGTCTGGAGAAACCTCAAAACCATCTCGGGGCTCCAGAATACCTCCCCCCAGGCCACGGGGGGCAGGGAGTGGGCGAACAACCTGAATCTGTTTTTCAATAGATTTGACCAACCGCCCTCCCCCCTGTCTGCACAACAACCACTGCTGCCTCTAAGAAATCAAGTCCTGCTGCCCACTCCCCACTCCACCGACACCCCCCCCCACTCCCAACACACAGCCCCCCATCCTGACCCTGACCAAGACCCAGGTGAGGACGGAGCTGAGGAAGATCAAGGCGAGGAAGGCGTCGGGACCGGACGGCATCAGCGCAAAGCTCCTCAAGTCCTGTGCAGACCAGCTGTGTGGGATTGTGACGTATATCTTCAACATGAGCCTGAAACTGGGGAGGGTACCACAGCTGTGGAAAACATCTTGTGTGGTACCTGTACCAAAAACTTCCCACCCCAAAGACCTGAACAGCTACAGACCGGTGGCCTTGACGTCCCACTTGATGAAGACCCTGGAGAGACTGCTCCTTGCTCATCTCCGCCCCCTGGTGGAACCAGCGATGGATCCACTCCAGTTCGCCTACCAGCATGGCATTGGGGTGGAGGATGCGGTGATCTTCCTCCTTCACCGTTCTCTGTCCCACCTGGAGAAGCCCGGGAATATGGTGAGGATCATGTTCTTTGACTTCTCCAGTGCTTTCAACACCATCCAACCGATGATCCTGAAGGACAAGCTGCTGCGCGCAGGGGTGGACCAGCACCTGTCATCATGGATCCTGGACTACCTCACGAACCGGCCTCAGTTTGTGAGAACCCGGGACTGTGTTTCCGACACGATCATCAGTAGCACGGGGGCCCCCCCAGGGAACGGTGCTGGCTCCCTTCCTGTTCACTCTTTATACTGCGGACTTCTCACACAACACAACACATTGCCATCTACAGAAGTTCTCTGATGACTCTGCGATCGTTGGTCTCATCTCCAACGGAGATGAAGCTGAGTACAGAGGGCTTATCCAGGACTTTGTGGACTGGTGCCATCGGAACTGCCTCCAGATCAACGCGAGGAAAACTAAGGAGCTGGTGGTGGACTGCCGCAGGCATGGGCAGCCCCTCACAGCACCAGTAAATATACAGGGAACAGACATCGAATTGGTGACATCCTATAAGTACCTGGGTATTCATCTGAACAATAAACTAGACTGGTCACACAATACTGACGCACTCTACAAGAAGGGACAGCGCAGGCTGTTCCTGCTGAGGAGACTCAGGTCTTTTGGTGTACAAGGGGAGCTGCTGAAGTCATTCTATGACACGGTGGTGGCATCAGCCATCACTTTTGGAGTGGTCTGCTGGGGCAGTGGCATTACTGCAGCCGATAGGAAGAGACTGAACAAACTGATTAAGAAAGCTAGCTCTGTCCTGGGGCAGCGCCTTGATCCGATGGAGGAGATAGGAGAGAGAAGGACGGTGGCTAAACTGTCATCTCTGCTGGAGTCCGAGTTCCACCCTATGCAGGACATACTGGATGCACTGAGGAGCTCATTTAGCAGCAGACTACATCATCCCAGGTGCACAACCGAGAGGTTTCGTAGGTCCTTCCTACCAACGGCTGTCAGACTGTACAACCTAAGCAGGGCTGCTCGCAGAGATAGCAAAAAGACGTAACAAACTAATAGTTTTTTTTGAATGCAAAGGATGGCATACAACTAGGAACATACCGGTCGCTATGGAGGGTGAGAATATGTATGGGCACATAATCATACCATGTAGGATAACTAAATAGACGGTTATGCTGTTTCATCCCACCTAGCAACAATGCTCTGCATTGTGTGTGTTTATATATTTACATATTTATTCCATCTAGCTACAATGCTCTGCACTGGATGTGTTTATATTTATATATCTATATATTTATTCCATCTAGCTACAATGCTCCGCACTGTGTTTTTATATATCTACATATTATTCCATCTAGCTACATTGCTCCGCACTGTGTGTGTTTATATACTTGCATATTTATTCCACCTAGCTGCAATGCTCCGTACTGTGGGTGTTTTATTCCATCTAGCTACAATGCTCCGCACTGTGTTTTTATATATCTACATATTATTCCATCTAGCTACATTGCTCCGCACTGTGTGTGTTTATATACTTGCATATTTATTCCACCTAGCTGCAATGCTCCGTACTGTGGGTGTTTATATATTTACATATTTATTCCATCTAGCTACAATGCTCTGCACTGTGTGTTCATATATTCATATATTTATTCCATCCAGCTACAATGCTCTGCACTGTGTGTCTGTGTGTGTGTGTGTATATATATTTTATAGTAATATGTACATATGTATATTAGCTGCTCTTGCTTGCTTGTTTTTTTTCTTGCCTTCTGATTGTTGCTCTGAGTGTTGCTATCCCTGTGCTGTTGCAATCCTGGAATTTCCCCGTTGTGGGACTAATAAAGGCTTATCTTATCTTATCTTATCTTATCATTTTTGTCCATTTCATCAGGTAAATCATTTGATTGGTGTTCTTGTCCCTCGACTGAATTGTCAGAAGGTTCTTCTAGTATTGTTACCGTTTCATTTTCCACAGGTTTGTCATTTTCAGTATTGTCTCCATCCGGTATCATTTATGGTCGGAACTACGACGGTATCTGATCGTCTTCAAACCTCCGACTTTCGTTTCTCTTTTGGCTTTGTACTGAGTGTACTTTTTGAGTTTTGAGCTTTTGGTTCTGCAGTTAGTTTTACTAGTTGCGTTTGAATTTCTGCAACTTGTTTTGAGAGTTCTTGAAGTGAGTTTAACGTGATATTGTTCTCATTTTCATCTGAACTGCATTGCACAGTTTGCACGTGGGATGTCACTTTTTGTTTTGAACTGCTCAAATGTTGTCTCATTCGCAAGTTTTTGGCAGCATTTTGGTCTTCTTCAGTACGTAGCAAGAGAAGCAAATCAGGAAAAGTTTGGGGATTTGTTTGTTTTTGTTTTAACTGGAGTGCAGTTAAAAGGGAATCATCCCAACAACCTCGACAAAACTGTGTGACAAGCAGCTTGTCAAAATCCTGGCTTGAAGCACCTCCACGCTTTACAGTGTGAGTCAAAGCTACTTGAAGACGTTGTACTGTAGGTATGACGAGGGTTTCTCACCTGTGTTTTGGAAGGTGTCAAGAAACTTGGCGTAAAGCTCTCCGCCATCTTAAACTGTACCATAAGCAGAATCTAACAGCTGAAGGTATTCTGATGGTGAGCTGTTGAGGTTCAAGTGCTTGACTACATCAGCTGCTGGGGGTAAAAGAGACTCAATGATCTTTCGGGATTGTTGCAGTTTGGACATAGCAGGGTCAGTCAAGATTAATTCTACACTGGAGCGCCAAGTATCATAATCTAGCTCATAAGTTGGTCGGAGGTCTTTGCCAGAAAAAGCTCTGAGCTTTTGTGAAAACAGCTGCACGGGAAAATCTTCCGTTTTTACAATGTGCTCAACTACCACACGTTGCACTTCTGGGGGATTTAAATCATGTGGAGAAATGGTGAGCATACTTTGAGCTGGGGTGCTCACAGTGTGATTTGACTGGTTAATCGGTTGTGCACCTTGAATACTGGGCTCAGCTGCAGAAGGCTGAGGTTGAGGTTCATCCAAGAAAGCTTCAGGTAAGTTATCAGGTAACTTAACTTGCTCTGATTGATCATTTTCAGATTCTTTGATTGACTCAGAAATCTGTGACATCATGTCTTTCAGGACATCTGCAAAATCTCTGCCACTCATCTTCGCTAGGTTTTTAATGTCAGTGAGATATAACTTGGTCGTATCGTTCCCTACACGGTGCGTATAAACACTGGCAAGAGATTGTATCATATAGCTGGCTCCACTATCAGATACATGAGTACATGGCAATGGGTCAAGAGCTTCAAAAGCAATACCCGAGTGAAACTCAAAAATAGCACTCTGGGAAAACTCAGACTTACTATCTGCTACTTTTATGACTCTTGAAATCGCTCCATACTGTGTCAAAAACTCAGTCACTTCATCAAGTTGCTCATCTCCAGCGATTTCACTCACTATCACTGCATTTGGAATTTTCACAGATTCACGTTCAACAATATCCATTTTGGGTATGTTATAGGCTTGAAATAATGTAAGGGAGAGAAGAAAAAGGCTCCTGGCTGGTCGTCACTTATTATTGTAACCCTTGCCTTACGTTAATTAGGTAAGGGAAATTATTAAGTGTAGACCAGTTGCTAGGTTCGTAAGGATTACAATAGAGAATTAAAATGAGTGTGGAATGAAATAACTGGAGGCAAGAAAAGAGCAATAATGGCTGTTATTTTTAGAGATAAAGAGAACAAAATATACAAACAATTTACAAATATACAAATATAACAACGGCCAGCATGAAATAAAACCCCAAAAATGTCCTACTGAGCTCAGTGTTTGTTTGTCTCTTTTAAAGCGCCGGCTTGGGTTGCTACCACTTTGAATTTTGTGCACTGGAGAGAGGAAGGATGTTCTTCAATCGAGATCTTGGTTCAGTCTCGGTTCAGGTCTCGGGTCAGGCTCGCCATCTCCATTCGGAGAGAATCCAGGATCCAGAAGGTTCTTAATCGGCAAACAAAAAAAACCTAGCCAAGATGAGATATCAGCGTGAACACAGCAAAGGACACATCCACCATGCCTCTCAAGCTCATGCTCCCGTCAACAAGAAGACCCACAGGCCTCCACACAGATCGTCCACAGCCTCTCTCGTCCGCTCTCAGATCGCAAAAGACCGAAAAACCGGGTGCGCGCCTCGACACTCTGCTCGGAAGGCGGGGCTAATATCGCTCTTAACAAATGAAAAGGCCAAGATCGCCCAACGTGACCATGAAACGGGAATTTAAAAGTTGGATAGCAAGGATCACACTTCCTCTTACCAAAATAATCGTTTTTCAAAATAAAACCACACAATTGTATTAATACAATTTAAATCTGAGAAAAAGGGTCATTTTCTCAGCTGGGTTACACATTGTTTTGAGAATGCTGAGTTAGCAGTGCTCAAGGCTGGGGCTGGATCCTCATTGAGAAAAAAGTCCTGAGTGTAATGTTGTTTATAATTACAGGAGACAGGATGAACGGGCAATCATAAAAAAAATCCATAATAATCCACCACTGGGAAATGTGAATACTATTTTTACCCTGGTCTTCAGATTTTGGTCAGGAATGTATTATCAGAAAGCACTACATACATCTCCACTGTTGTACCGATGATACAGTTATGCTTATCAATGAAACCAGAAGACACAAACCAATCGACAAGACTGTTGTGTAGTGTGTGTGTGATGCCGCACCCGCCCACAGGGTGACATCAGAAAAGCGTGGCCACTTGTGTATATAAATCAGAGTTCTAATAATAAAGGGTTGTTGGCTGTTGGTTCCCTGCATGAAACTAGACTCTGACTCCTTTCTCATACATAACATTTGGTGATGAGAAGAAAACCATGGGAGCGTATGGGCTACTTCCAACACTATTGCTGTTTCTAGAATACATGGGAGAGCCGGTGATCCTGTGGCTGAAGTGGCAGGTCACATTTGAGGATTACACTGGGGCACTGGGCCTAAGCAGACTCGACAGGCTACCACGACGAGCGCTTCTGGCCCACCATCTCAGCGCGAAGGGCCAAAGAATTCTCGGTACATTGGGAGAGATGGAGTGTTATGAAGATGCTGTCGAGCAGCTGGCCGAGTTTTTCACTGGGCAGACGAGGACCACAAAACTGTGGGTGGCGGGAGTATTGGCCCCAAATGAGGCTAGGCTAGTTAGCTTGGAGAAGCTAATGGCCTACTCATCGTCTATGGGCAAGTTAGCCACAATGCTTACTGCACACCGAAAGCGGGCTCCAGACTACCAGCAAGGCATCGGGTGGGACCGGGACTATGAGAGGGGGATTCCACGGTCACTGAAGATGGCGGGCCAGCCACGAGGCGCAGAAAGGTGCAGGACCGTAGCACTGGTGAGATTGACGGTGCGGTGTGCGATGAAAGCAGAGAGGGAGAGCAGCATTGGGAGTCATCCTCGCAGCTGGCGGCTGGGCAGTGGGAGAGCGGGACCATGGAGGCTGAGAACCCCGGGGGAGAGCAGCAACAGCTGAGCATGGAGATGATGCAGTGGAGCGCCTGGGACGAGGGTGCTGAGAGCAGCGACAAGATGCCTGAGTCGAAGAGTGATGCTGACAGGAGCAGTGGTTCTACTCTGAGCCTCTCCCGAATGACTGAGCTCACCCTATCTCTGAGGATGAGTCAAGCAATCCTACGAAGAAAGCTCATTCAGCCACTTGTATCCGTGATCTTGTTCTTTCGGTCACTACCCAAAGCTCATGACCATTGGTGAGGGTAGGAATGTAGATTGACTGGTAAATCGACAGCTTTGCCTTAGAGCTTAGCTCCCTCTTCAGCACAACAGACCGGTACAACCTCCGCATCACTCTAGATGCTGCTCCGATCCGTCTGTAAATCTCTGGCTCCATTCTCCCCTCACTTGAGAATAAGACCCCAAGATACTTAAACTCCTCCACTTGGGGCAGGAGCCTGTCCCCAATCCAGAGAGGACAATCCACCTTTTTCTGGCTGAGGACCATGGACTCGGACTTGGAGGTACAGATTCTCAGCCCAGCTGCTTCACACTCACCAGCAAACCGTCCCAGTAAGACCTGTAGGTCATTGCTGGATGAAGCCAGCAGGACAACATCATCTGCAAACAACAGAGATGAGATCCTGTGGTCACCAAGCATGACACCCTCCGTTCCATGGCTGCACCTAGAAATCCTGTCCATAAAAATTGTGAACAGGATCGGTGACAAAGGGCAGCCCTGGCGGAGTCCAACTCGCTCTGGGAATGAGTCCGATCGAGTGTTGGCAATATGAACCAAACTCTCACAACGGTTGTACAGAGACCGAATAGTTTGTAACAACATACTCCTGAAGCACCCCTCACAAAAAGCCACGAGGGATGCAGTCGAATGCCTTCTCCAAGTCAACAAAACGCATGTAAACTGGTTGGGCAAAATCCCACGAACCCTCAAGGATTCTCGAGAGGGTAAAGAGCTGGTCTGATGTGCCACGGCCAGGACGAAAACCACATTGCTCCTCCTGAATCCGAGGTTCGACCAATGGCCAGACTCTCCTCTCCAGTACCTTGGCATAGACCTTCCCAGGGAGGCTGAGGAGTGTGATCCATCTAAAGTTGGAGCACACCCTCTGGTCCCCTTTTTTGAAGACAGGAACCACCACCCCGGTTTGCCATGCCAAAGGCACTGTCCCCAACCTCCACGCAATGTTGCAGAGGCATGTCAACCATGACAGTCCTACAACATCCAGGGTCTTGGGGTACTCAGGGCAAATCTCGTCCACCCCCGGGACCCGGCCACCAAAGAGCTTTTAACCACCTTGGTGACCTCAGCCCCGTGATCAGCGAGTCGTCCCCCTTGTCCACAAGCTCCGCTTCCTCTGTGGAAGGCGTGTCAGTGGGATTAAGGAGATCCTCGAAGTATTCCTTCCACTGCCCGACGATTTCCCCAGTCGAAGTCAGCAGTGCCCCATCAGCACCATACAGTGTGGACAGGAAGTTGCTTCCCCCTCCTGAGCTGCTGGATAGTTTGCTAGAATCTCTTTGAGGCCGATCGAAAGTCTTGTTCCATGGCCTCACCGAACTCCTCCCATACCCGAGTTTTTGCTTCAGCAACCACCCAAGCTGCAGTCCACTTGGCCTGCCAGTACACCTCAGCTGCTTCGGGAGTCCCACAAGCCAGCCAAGCTTGATTGGACTCCTTCTTCAGCTTAATGGCCCCCCTCACCACTGGTGTCCACCACATGGTTCGGGGGTTGCCACCATGAGATGCCCCAACGACCTTGTGGCTGCAGCTCTGGGCAGCCACTTCAACAATGGAGGTGGAGAACATGGCCCATTCAGACTCCCTTGGAATGTGGTTAAGCTGTTCCGGAGGTGAGAGTTGAAGACCTCCCAGACAGGGGCCTCAGCCAGACGTTCCCAGCACACCCTCACTAGACGTTTGGGTCTACCAGGTCTGAATGGCATCCTCCTCTGCCATCAGATCCAAATCACCACCAGGTGGTGATTAGTTGACAGCTCTGCACCTCTCTTTACCCGAGTGTCCAAGACATATGGTCGCAGATCTGATGACACGACAACAAAATTGATCATCAACCTGTGACCTAGGGTGTCCTTGTGCCAGGTGCACATAGGAGCAGCCTTATACTTGAACATGGTGTTCGTTATGGACAAACTGTGGTTAGCACAGAAGTCCAATAACTGAACACCACTCGGGTTCAGATCGGGCAGGCCGTTCCTCCCAATCACCCCCCTCCAGGTTTCACTGTCATTGCATTGTCATTGCATGTGTGCATTGAAGTCCCCCAGTAGGACAATGGAGTCACCAAGAGAAGCACTCTCCAGCACCCCAGTCAGAGACTCCAAAAAGGGTGGGTACTCTGAACCATCATTTGGTGCATAGGCACAAATGATGGTCAGGACCCATTTCCCAACACGAAGGCACAGGGAAACAATCCTTTCGTCCACCAGGGAAAACTCCAATATAGAGGCAGCAAGGTGGGGGGATACAAGAATACCCACCCCTGCTTGCTGCCTTTCGCCCGGGGCAACTCCAGAGTAGGCCAAGCTCCAGCCCCTCTCCAGGAGACTGGTTCTGGAACTGGAGCTGTGTGTAGAGGAGAGGCTGAATATATCTAGCCAGTATCGCTCAACCTCATGCACCAGCTCAGGCTCCTTCCCCACCAGAGAAGTGACATTCCACTTCCCAAAAGCCAGTTTAGGAAGCTTGGGATCAGACCGCCAAGGTCTCTGCCTTTGACCGCCACCTTATCCACATAGCGCCGGACCCCCATGGTCCCTCCTGCAGGTGGTGAGCCCACTGGAGGGCGGACCCATGTAACTCCTTCGGGCTGAGCCTGGCCGGGTCCCATGGGCAGAAACCCGGGCACCAGATTCTAGCCATCAAGCCCCTCCCCCAGGCCTGGCTCTAGGGTAGGGCCCCGGTAACCCCATACCGGGCAGGGTACACTGAATTCTTGTTCTAGCATTCATCATGAGAGTCTGTTGGATCGTTCTTAGTTTGAACCTTCACCCAAGACCAGTTTGTCTTGGGTGACCCTACCAGAGGCAAACTGCCCCAGACAACACAGCTCCTGGGATCACTGGGGCACGCAAACTCCCCACCACGACAACGTGACGATCCATGAGGGGGGTATGTATGGTATGGGATTATTTTATGTTTTCAGAGACTAGGTCCGATTGTTTAAGTTGTTTGGCGTGAATGTTATTTTACTGCAGTTTTTTATTCCCTGGTGTTCCTCAGTGTGTGATTCGGGTCTAAATTGGGGAGGGTCTCAATTGTGTGTGTGGTCTTACACTTTTGTAAGGGGGAGGGGAATGTTGTGTCATGTGTGTGTGATGCCGTACCTGCCCACAGGGTGACGTCAGGCGGGCACGGCCACCTTAGTAAGTAATTCTGAGTTCTAATAAAGGGTTGTTGGCTGTTGGCTCCCTGCATGAAGCTAGACTCTGACTCCTTTCCCATACATAACAAAGACTACACTGCAATTTCCCATTGTGGGCCTCATAAAGGATTCTTACCTTAATAATAATGAATTGCATTTACTGTATATACTGTAGCTACATACAGACGTGGACAAAATTGTTGCTACCCCTCTGTTAATGAAAAAAACCCCACAATGGTCACAGAAATAACTTGAATCTGACAAAAGTGGTAATAAATAAAAATTCTATGAAAATTAACCAATGAAAATCAGACAATGCTTTTGAATTGTGGTTCAACAGAATTATTTTAAAAAACAAACTCATGAAACAGGCCTGGACAAAAATGATGGTACCCCTAGAAAAGATTGAAAATAATGTGACCATAGGGACATGTTCAACCAAGATGTGTCCTCTAATTAACATCACAGGTGTCTACAAACTTGTAATCAGTCAGTCGGCCTATTTAAAGGGTGACAAGTAGTCACTGTGCTGTTTGGTGACATGGTGTTTACCACACTGAACATGGACCAGAGGAAGCAAAGGAGAGAGTTGTCTCAGGAGATTAGAAAGAAAATTATAGACAAGCATGTTAAAGGTAAAGGCTATAAGACCATCTCCAAGCAGCTTGATGTTCCTGTGACTACAGTTGCACATATTATTCAGAAATTTAAGATCCACGGGACTGTAGCCAACCTCCCTGGACGTGGCCGCAGGAGGAGACGGATAATACGAATGGTAACAAAAGAACCCAGAACAACCTCTAAACACATTCATGGTGAACTCCAAGGTCAAGGTACATCAGTGTCAGATCGCACCATCTGTCGTTGTTTGAGCCAAAGTGGACTTCATGGGAGACGACCAAGGAGGACACCACTGTTGAAAACAAATCATAAAAAAGCCAGACTGGAATTTGCCAAACTGCATGTTGACAAGCCACTAAGCTTCTGGGAGAATGTCCTATGGACAGACGAGACAAAACTGCAACTTTTTGGCAAGGCACATCAGCTCTATGTTCACTGACGCAAAAATGAAGCATACCAAGAAAAGAACACTGTCCCTACTGTGAAACATGGAGGAGGTTCTGTTATGTTCTGGGGCTGCTTTGCTGCATCTGGCACAGGGTGTCTTGAATTTGTGCAGGGTACAATGAAATCTCAAGACTATCGAGGTATTCTAGAGAGAAATGTGCTGCCCAGTGTCAGACAGCTTGGTCTCAGTCGCAGGTCATGGGTCTTGCAACAGGATAATGAGCCAAAACACACAGCTAAAAACACCCAAGAATGGCTAAGAGCCAAACATTGGACTATTCTAAAGTGGCCTTCTATGAGCCCTGATCTAAATCCTATTGAACATCTGTGGAAGGAGCTGAAACTATGACTGAATTCTATGACACGGTGGTGGCATCAGCCATCACTTTTGGAGTGGTCTGCTGGGGCAGTGGCATTACTGCAGCCGATAGGAAGAGACTGAACAAACTGATCAAGAAAGCTAGCTCTGTCCTGGGGCAGCGCCTTGATCCGGTGGAGGAGATGGGAGAGAGAAGGACGGTGGCTAAACTGTCATCTCTGCTGGAGTCCGAGTTTCACCCTATGCAGGACATACTGAATGCACTGAGGAGCTCATTTAGCAGCAGACTACATCACCCCAGGTGCACAACCGAGAGGTTTCGCAGGTCCTTCCTACCAACGGCTGTCAGACTGTACAACCTAAGCAGGGCTGCTCGCAGAGATAGCAAAAAGACGAAACAAACTAATAGTTTTTTGAATGCAAAAGATGCAATAGACTTACACAATGGTCCCCTCCGGCATACAACTAGGAACATACCGGTCGCTATGGAGGGTGAGAATATGTATGGGCACATAATCATACCATGTAGGATAACTAAGTAGACGGTTATGCTGTTTCATCCCATCTAGCTACAATGCTCTGCACTGTGTGTGTTTATATTTATATATCTATATATTTATTCCATCTAGCTACATTGCTCTGTACTGTGGGTGTTTATATATTTACATACTTATTCCATCCAGCTACAATGCTCTGCCCTGTGTGTCTGTGTGTGTGTGTGTATATATATTTTATAGTAATATGTACATATGTATATTAGCTGCTCTTGCTTGCTTGTTTTTTTTCTTGCCTTCTGATTGTTGCTCTGAGTGTTGCTATCCCTGTGCTGTTGCAATCCTGGAATTTCCAAGTTGTGGGACTAATAAAGGCTTATCTTATCTTATCTTATCTTAAACATGCCGTCTGGAGAAGGCACCCTTCAAACCTGAGACAACTGGAGCAGTTTGCTCATGAGGAGTGGGCCAAAATACCTGCTGAGAGGTGCAGAAGTCTCGTTGACAGTTACAGAAATCGTTTGATTGCAGTGATTGCCTCAAAAGGTTGTGCAACAAAATATTAAGTTAAGGGTACCATCATTTTTGTCCAGGCCTGTTTCATGAGTTTGTTTTTTAAAATAATTCTGTTGAACCACAATTCAAAAGCATTGTCTGATTTTCATTGGTTAATTTTCATAGAATTTTTATTTATTACCACTTTTGTCAGATTCAAGTTATTTCTGTGACCATTGTGGGTTTTTCTTTCATTAACAGAGGGGGACCAACAATTTTGTCCACAGCTGTAAATAATGTTGAATTGAATTTTAGTATTTATATAGGTGATGTTTACAGTTTCATTTATTTTCTGTTATGTAGTGCAGTGCTTTACAGCAGTAAAGTTCACATGACTTATCTTTCATCAACAGACAAAAGTCCTTTTATTTTTCTGATGCATTGAGCTCACACACTGTTTGGCTGAGTCAACTCAATACATTTTGCAGTCTCATGTCTTGCAAGTCTAAATTTCAAAAATGAAGACAGAAGTCTAAATTATTCTTAAATATTGTGTTCCACAAAAAACACAAAGTTATATTTTTTAACAATTGTTAAATCAATGTGGTTAATATAGTTTTGTTTTACACAGATCTTGTCCATGTGCTTCTGGGTATGTCCTCTGTCATATGATTTCATTGTTTTTATTTGGTATTATATTACATGATTGCTGGCTGTGTAATTTTTTTTCCCACTGTCAGGGTAAGTTGTTACATCTGGTGGTAAGCTGATAAATTCACAAAACAAAGTACTTTTATCATTTTTATTACCTCCACCATGGAAGCAATATTTTCATGGTTTCTTTGTCTGTCTGTCTGTAGGATTATGTAAAAACTATTGGACGTTTTTTTGTTGAAATCTTCACCAGAGGTAGCCCTGGACTGTGGACGAACCCATTAGATTTTGGAGGTGATCTGGGTCAGGATGGGGATTCTGGATCACGGTTTTCCTTACTTTAACATGAACCTTAACTGCTTACTAAATATGGCTTGAAATCAACATATTTGCAGAAAATGGAGAGAAAGGAAAAGTGTCTAAACTCATGGTGGAATTTTGAAGGCTATATCTAACAAATTCAGATCTTAAAGACGTATTGTGATGTGTAATAATTGTTTGTTTGATCATACCTAAAATGTTAATAAGCCTTTTTTTATGCCGCCATCAGTGTGTGAATGGGTGGATAGCAGGATCCGTAAAGCCCTTTGGTCATCTAGAGATGAGGGGAAAAGTGCTATATAAGTGAACGCCATTTACCATTTTTTAACATAATTACACCATGATATAAAATAGTGACATGACAGTAATTCACAGTGCCTTATAGTACTTACACTGTCACAATGTGCCCCTGGTCTCTCTGTAACAACTTGCCCCATCATTGCCATTTAGTTTTGCCAACACCAGGAAGGATTTGTCCATGTGGCCTTATAAGTCTGTTCAGGAGACAGCACTGTGCATGAGACCACTACGGTCTGAAAACTATGAAGAAGACGACAGATTGACTCAGGGCTCAGAGGGACATTTCTTTGTCCTCACTCACGTCCAAAGATCCCCATGTAGCGCTCATGCACAGCGGGAAAGTATAGAGTGTGTTGCCAGATTAGAAAGACCAGCATGCACAGTGCAGGCAGGTAGAAATGTAACAACTTGCCCCGTGTAGCTTTTTGCCCCACTATGTCAAAACTCAGCTAAAGTTTCCGCTGCTGCAGTATTGCATTAAAATGATGGCTTCTGGAATATAAATTTACTGACTGGCTTTATTCTTGTGAAATTTTTGGAAACATCTTCACTTGTTCAGGTGTGTAATTTAGCCATCCATCCATCCATCCATCCATCTTTTTCTGCTTAACCCTTTTTGGGTCGCGGGGGGGCTGGAGCCTATCCCACCATTTTTGGGCGAGAGGCAGGGTCCACCCTGGACAGATCACCAGTCCATCACAGGGCCAACACAGAGAGACAGACAACCATTCACTCTCACAGTCACACCTAAGGACAATTTAGAATCCCCAGTTTGAGGCCAATTAACCTAACTTGCATGTTTTTGGCATGTGGGAGGAAACCGGGGAAATCCCAGAGTAAACTCCACACAGATCACTGTTGGTCGGGGGCTGGGATTGAACCCAGGATCCCCCGGCCAAGGGTGAGTTGCTGTGCTGCCGCAGTGCTAACCCCTCCGCCACCGCGCTGCCCGTTTAATTCTTTAAAGGGCTCACTGAATGCACTTTCCACATTTTAACTGCTCACACGTGCCTTAATGAAGTATTTGTTACATATTTTGTTCACATTTTCTTTAATTTTTTAATTAAGCAAATCTGTTTTGTATTTCTCCTGACTTTCTGAAACGCTCTGATTTAAGGTCTGTCACTTTATGAAACATCCTTCACCTATTCATCTCCGCCCTCCCTCTTACATCAGTTAGCCATTAGCTGACTAGCTTCGAGCTTTTAGCTTTTAGTCTCCTTCTAGCTCAGATGAGCGGCGCTGGTTCACTGATCAACAGCTGACAGTTACTGCATCTCCTGTGATGCTACGTGTCCACTGGATCCGTCGTTTTTCTGCTTCCCATTCATTGTGTATTGGAAAAACAATGGAAAGCATTTGGCTCCGGTGAGGTGAAAATGGGGCTGCAGTGTGTCAGTAGCCCATGGTTCCCCCCACCGCTTACTTGCATAAACATTCCAATGGTAGACGTACTGTATATGCAAATGAGTTTCCTGTACGGTCATGCACTGGAGGCAGCGCTCTCATTCTGGACGCTTAAACCAGCGGGTTTTGAGGTCAAATAACGACAGATTCATTAACTGAACCTACATTTCTCACTCACAGTGATGCTGGAAACACTTTTCGCTGGTTCGTTTTAAATATCTGGAGGCGACTACGCCACGTTGTCAGGTAGCAGTCTGAGCTGTAGCAGGGGAGCTGGCCGTGACGGCTAGACGCCTCAGGTGGGGTACCGCCACCGGAGCGCCGCTGCTGGTGATTTATGTCATGATGAAATGATTGGCAGATGGACTGGACCGGTGCCAGCCATACTGTGGAAACATTCCTGGCATTTCTGGGAAAGGAAAAAAACGAGATAAAAGCTGCGTGTTTTTTAAGAGAATTGACTGTTTTGGAAATTTTGGGATAATTTGATGACCAACAGACATATTTCAGACCGTTATAACCTACAAACACCATTTTCTCAGTAGGGATGGGAGATACCAGCATTTTTCCTTTTGATACGATACCATTAATTTATGGGACTTTTTCTTCTATACCGATACCGATATTTTTTGCCCAAAATCCCATGATTGCAGTTTTATTAGCAACTTTATTGTTAGGGCAATATGAAATATGAATAAAACTCATAAACATAAACACTTAAAAGAAATGCTTATAAAATGATAATAAAAGAGAACAATGAGCAAAGTAAATAAAAATGAAATGATTTTTTTTTCAATTATAATAAAAATAATTAAGACTTAAAATGAATGCAAAATTAATTTAATTTCTTAATTTGGTGAAGATTCTCATCTGGATTCCAATATTTTTTTACTTCTGAAATGTTTCACCATTCATCCAGATTCTATGGGAATACCAAGCAGCACATATGGGTCATTTTTTACCTCCGCCAAGGAGGTTCTGTCTTTGCCGGGGTTTGTTTGTTTGTCTGTCTGTTTGTGACCAACATAACTCCAAAAGTTATGGACAGATTTTGATGAAATGTTCAGGAAATGTCCGAACTGGGACAAGGAAGAAATGATTAGATTTTGGGAGTGATCCGCATCACCGTCTGGATCCAGGAGTTTTATAAAGGATTCTTTATCATTGGGAGATGGGGCTATTTTTTTTATTTGTTACTTATTTGTACCCGTAGGTAGATTTGTTTTGCAGTCTGGTGACAAGCCACCAGCTGCCGGTTGCTGCGTGCGCAAGCGCCCCTTATTTGAGCTATTTGAGCATATGCACATGTAGCTCCACAATAACTAGTCAGGGTGATGGAAAAATGTACAGAATAATAAGTTCCCAAGTCCAGCAATTAAATGCAATTAAATTTTTGAGTAGATCACAGCATGGGGGACTGAGCTGCCTTGGCGGAGGTCTGTGCTCTCTGAGTGCTTTTCTAGTTTCACAATGCAATATTATTTATTTATTCATTCATTTTATTTTGACACTATTATTTTACAAACTTAAATAGTGCTTATTTTGTCTATTTTTCAAATTTTATGCAGCTTGGTGTCACCGTAGAATTTGGCTGAATGGTGTAACGTTTCAGAAGTAAAACTCCTGCCGCCCCGACGCTGCTGCGCTCACTCTGCACGGGAGTGAGTGCTCGGCTGCGCAGTGCGTCTTCACCTCTGACATCTGATAGGCTGCCAGAGTCATGTGACACGGCAGACCGTCTCTAAAACATGCCTGGGCTGGTTTTCACACATAAATTTAATGCCTAAAATTCTCAGAAGTGAAAACAAATTGTACGTTCTGTATTAACATAGTGGTATTGCGATATTTTAAAAAGGATCGACCAGCTGGTATTGAAGTATCTATACTTGAGTATCGATACGCCCGTCCCTGTTTTTCAGTCAATGACCCCTTTAATATCTTACAGAGGCAGGTGGAGGATCCAGAAATTGTAAAAGTAACGTTATGATATCAGATGTGTCCCCACCAAAGAAAAAAAATAGCTGAGTAAGCGAGTATCTACTTTAAAAAAATCCCTGGAGTCGTATAATGAGGAACTAACTACAGTCATCAGTTTGTCAGAGTTTTCTCACTTAGTTTTTTCTCATAGATTTATAACTTTTTCTGGTAGATTTAAACTGTTTTTTCTACATAAATTTGTAGTTTTACTACAGAATTTTTGGAATATTTGATCCATTAAAAAAGCTTCCTTCTCATTAATTTGTAGTTTATTTTATTGCACTGATGACTGTGGTGAATCTCAGCTGACCTCAGTGACGTCATGCTGACACTAGGCTGCACGGGAAAAAAGTTTCACATTTGAGAGAAATATAAGTTTATGAGCAAAAAGTCGCAGATTTACATGGAAAAGAGTCATCATCAACGGTCACAAATTTCTTAGTAAAAAGTAATGCATTTAAATGAAAAATGAGTGAGATTATGAGAAAAACACAATGTGGACAAAGTCTGGACTGTTTTCGTACTTCTTTTAGTAATTGTTACTTAGTGTTTTGGAACTTTTTTAATTGTCTTGTTTTATTTTTGATGGACCATGAGTCTGGAATAAAGTTTGATTGACTGACTGAAAAGTCTCAAAAGATTTTTATCATTTCTGGTAAAAGTAAGTTATTAAAACCAAACCGTTTTCAGATCAGTGAAATTGAAAGATTAACATCAGATACTTAAAAAAAAATCCTCAGAAATGTTGTGACGTAAGAGCAAAAAAGGGAAGTTTCGTTCATGTCTGGAGTAAATGAAAGTTTAAACGCAGTTGAAGGCGTTTCAGAGCTGAGAATGGTCGCCTGGTTGAAACCTGCCGCAGCAGAAACTGCGTCACAGCTGACATGGAGGCCGGTGCGCGAGCGCCGCACGCACCAGTCAGCGCAATCTGTCCCCCGCGCGCTGAAAGGACGGCTGTGCTTCTGCGCCATGTGTGCACATCAGGCGTCAGTAATGAGGGAATAATACAGAGTCAACCACCTGTCGGGCCGCCCACACGCGCTCTCACGCACGGCCACAGTGAGCAGGGAGAGGCCAGACAATGGCTGCCTTCAGCTGGTTAACACAAGCAGCCTGACAATGCGCCAGAAACGCTCTAACATGCTTCCACGGCTCTGCAGACATGCTGACACCAAATCCACCACTACTGCATGGAGTGGATTTGCACGGAACCACAGTCTACATGGAACCACATGCACTGTCATGAATAGATTCACTGCACGAGACTTTTGCTTGAGCACATTTGGTCTCTGAGTCACTTTGGGTCTCACTGATCAGAAGTGACTCTAACCTGGACTGAAGCACCACCGTGTTCTATAGGAAGACTTTTTCTAGATCGATTCATTTATTCTTCTGCTTTCTTTGCTTCGATCCAACCAAACTGGACCAGTACTGGACCAGTGCTGATGCTTCTGATCAAGCTGGGACTGAAAAACTACGGACTGAATGTTCTTCCTGTTTGAGCTGCTCTTCCTTCCACCACATCTGGATTCGACACTTAGGATTTCACAGCAGTTGCAGTGGATCTAGATTGTATTTTATTTTTTTTTGAGGGGGGGTAGATTTCTTATTAAAAAAAATGTAAATTTGTAAGGACACAGATTCATCACAAAAAGCTGCAAATTTATAAGAAAAAAAGTAATTCATTGTTAGGAAAATATCAAAAAATGTACCAGAAAAAAAAAAAACGGTTTTTAAGAATATTGTAGTAAATGTGGAAAATGAAAGCGTCATAACTGGCGAGTCAAGCTAAAACACGTTTACTCCGTTACACTGCACCAGTGACGTAATGCCACCTTTACTGACGTCACTGCACTCCCTCTGCCCTTAATACTACCTTAAGTGGCTGATTGACGCTGAAAACCACGGGGAGCCTTAAATGGGTTAGGCTGCCACGCATGCGCACTGCCTCCCTGACGGCTGCTGAACTCGCAGACCAGGTGAAGGTCGGCGGCAGGAAGGTGACGCTCCACGGCGCCGACAGTTCCGGGGTGACGCGGGCCGCTGAAGGAGCGGGACGTGGCGGAGCCGCCGCACATTAGTGCCGGTGCGCAGGCCGGGCTTGCTGCTCACCATCTGCTCAGCGGCACAAAAGGGGGATTTCGGGGCCGCCGAGTAAAGGAATACGGGCCATAAAAAAGCCGTGAGGGTCTCCTGACTGACTGGACGTGTTACAGCGCCGCGTTAACGCCTGTTGGCGCAGACGCACCTCTGATGCGCCAGCCGCTCTGCGTCAAAGAGCGTTTCACGGAGGCGTTTCTTTTGAATTATCAGGTTTATGTGGAGCCACTGATCACATTATATCTGGTCCTGAAAGCGCAGACCGTCTGATTTACTCTGAACTTCTGACTCAAACGTCAATGACGCGTATCTGCGTTCAGTAAAACATAAATCTGAATTAGAAACGATAAAACTGAGATCAAACGCAGGGAATCTGGTGCCGCGATTTTCTGTCAAAACAAACAAACAAACAAACAAATAATAATAATGTTGCACCTTTCATGACATTCTGGGCTGACGCGGACGGATCTTTTGCTGTTTTCATGCAGCTGTCGCGTATTTAATGTCCAGGAAACAAAGGAATCTGTATTATGAATTTTAGCAGAACTTAGAGCCCAGTCCCGGACGGTTTCTGGATTTTCTGTTTCAGGACAAAGTCCCAGTAAAACCACAGAACCGGGACACGGTGGGTCCAGATGGGCCACCGGCACCAGCCAATGGGATTCTTGTTATTCTTTAACGTCGCTGCTGATAGGCCAGAAAAGTGCAGCTGGAGACGCAACAGGCCCAATCAGCTCTGCTGTTATTGCGGTGCAGGACACACACGCAGCCCTAAAACAACGACATATAAAACCCAGAATAAATGTCATGGAAACGCTAATAGCGAATAAATGGTTTATAAATCAGTTATTAATTAGCATGTAAAATTTTACAAATATTAATCATTTTTAATTAATAGCTGGCCTGCACTTCTGTTCTTTCAAACCTCCAGTATCAGTTTGTTTATACTGTTTTCATCAGATTTTCTCCAGATATTTGTGAATTATTTAAAAACTATAATCAGAACTAAAACGTTTATTAATCGATCCAGATAATAAGCTATAGTGATTTAAAATAACCTTAACATACTTAAGTTATTTCGGATAACTTATGTTGAACTGTATAATGAGAGGAGTTATTGTCTCATCTGACCTTGTTGGATTTTCTTTCCCCCTTTGTTATATTATTCGGTTTCTTTTAATCTGTACTTTTAATCTATCCGAAATAAAGATTCATTCATTCATACTTATAAGTGACTTTTTCTTAGGCTATAATTATTATAAGCGCCCAGCTAATTTGGTGTGATGTTTAGTTTTGCGTTTTGAAGCGCGTGGACTTGAATCTTTAGTTGTCAGCTGCGCGTCTTCGTGCGCGGCCTGATGCCTCTGCTTTAACTGGTTTTCAGGCAAGCTGACAGAACACGACTATCAGGCTGTAATAAGAGTTTTATAGGGCCTTCAGTGTCCGCTCACATCAATGCCTTTTAAATCAAATCACAGATGCACTTTTATTCAGCCGGTTAAAATAGCAGAACAAAACCGCCTTTAGAAACCCAGCTTTTCTTTTTACTCCTCGGGCCGCAACAGAAAAGGCCGCAGGCGCCTCCTCCGCAGCTGAGGGCAGTTCATGCTTAACAGGATCAGGAGCGCACGGCCCGGCCTGGCGCACACTTCCCCTGCGCTGCACCAGCTCCGTCTGTGCGCAGTGGATGAATGGGGGGGGGGGGGGGGTTATTAACACACCTGTTAAAGCGTTTTGCAGCAGAAATCCGTTTAAGGCATGACTGCATGACGAGGGCGGATTGAGTGTTGAGAATCCGATGAAAGCTTGAAGTGATTTGCATGTGAGACGGTGCCGGAGAGAAAATGCTGGATGAAAAATGAATGTTGGCCTCCATCATGAGCCTGGAAGCAGAGGAGCTGTGAAGTAACGCGTGATTTAAATGCGCCATGGCCCCGCATTAGAAAGGGACGGGGTCCGTGTTAAAGGAGTCATCAAGGCCTCATTAGAGATCCCGGGATTAATTAGTGCCAAACCAACCCGGGACGGAACCCATGCTCCCCTGCAGCTCCTGTCAGCTGCTCACTCAGGAAGTCTAATGCAATGAGAGCTGCGCACGGCGGCCAATCAGCGGGCCGGGATGCGGCGTGAAGGGCCGCGAGGAGGACTCTGCTGAGCTCTATTGTTGAGGCTGTCCGCCCCGCGGGGCGCAGGGGGGCCGCGGCTATAAAGCGCCTCGGCTGAGAGCGGGGCCACAGTAGTCCGCAGCCCTTCGTGTGACTCCTGTCAGGACTCACACGTCACTCCGTCTCCGTCCAGCCGCGACCATGATGATCCCCAGCGTCATCGCGCCTCCCGCGCTCTACCCGGGCCTGTACCGGCCCGCCGCCCTGCCGCTCCACACCCTCCCCGGCGCCTACCCCGCGCACGCCAGCTTCTTCGCCGAGGATCTGCTACGGATAAGCCGGCCGGCCGCTTTTGGAAACCGGACTGTCCCGCCGGCCAGCGCGTCTCCCCCCACCGCCGTGGCCGCCACCGGCGCCGCCTCCTTCGGTGGCGCGCCGGCGGAGCGCGCCTTGGCCACCACTGCTGTGACGCGCGAACCGTGCTCGCCGAAAAGGTCAACGGCGGGCAGCAAGGACGCGAGTTTCCTCAAGTTTGGCGTGAGCGCCATCCTAGCGCCCTCCCCAAAGACAGGTGAGTGTCCGCCGCGCTGTGGCGCAGGTGCTGCGCCAGTGATCGTGACCGTGTGCTGCTCGTCCACAGCCTCACCCCCCCCCCACCGTCCACCACCTGAGCGCCAAGACCTTCCCCGTTCCCTGCTTCCAAGGAGCCTTCCAGCCCCTGTTCAGGACGCCTTACCTAGCAGGTAGGACACCTTCTCACGCACACTCACTTTCCTTTACACTCTGGCAGGACGTGCGCGCCGCTGCGCGTGAGGGAAACGTGTCAGCCTGTGTGAACACGGGGACGGAGGGGGGGGGGGGGGACAAACAGGCAGAAAAGAAGAAATCACTGTCTCATTATCGGCCCTTTGGCTCCGGCCCCCCCCCCCACACCCCCTAATTAACCAATTATCCCAAATCGTCACGCTCTAAATTTGAGGCGGGGTGGCCACTTCTGCCCCCCGCTTCCCATTGGGGGGCGTTCTGGCATTTCCCCCGCACCGCATTTTTCCCACAGCGTCCAGGGGCCACCGGGCCGCCGCGACGGCTAACAAAGCCCCCCCTCCCGGCACCGTGACCAATTTGGCCAGCTCCCACCGGGCGAGCCACCCACACCCCCCCCGGTGAGTGACTTTTACCAGGCGGCCCACAGCAGCGAACCAGTCATGCACTAATTTCCCTATTAGGCGCTTTGAGGCGCACCGGGCGCACCAGACCACATAGCGCGTCGGGGTCCTGCGCGGCCCCGAGACACCCACCGTCCGGGCTGTGGCGCGCACGCGGGACAAGTACTTTGCGCAGCAGGGATTTTTTACAGGTAAAAACACGCACACACACTCACACACACACCCACGGAGGCAGTCCCAGGACCGGCTCGTCATCAGTGGCATGCGGGACAGAAGCTTGTTGTAGAAACGGCCGTAGAGCTGCTGCTGTGCCACGCAGACGCGTGATGATAGCGGTGGGGCGTTCACAGCTGTGCTGGAGGCCCGGCACAGCCCTGCAGCTCTGGGAGCCTCTCTGCTCTTGCAGTGAAGGTGGTTTGGGGGCAGCTTGGTGGAAGGCCGCTCCCGTCCTCCGTCTCTGCTCTGGTATGCAGCGGTGTTCAGCTGCAGAGTGGAAATCTCCTTTGTTGCCATAAAATATGGCCTTGGCTGCCCGTCCAGCTCCTTTTCACCGTCACTTCATTACTACACAATTACCCTTCACGCTTTATTAACTCCTCTGTCCAGCCTGGCTGGGCTCCTTTAAGGCTGTGCCACCTCTTTACCATACCAATGCACTGGGACCGGCCAGTGTGCTAATTAGTCACCTCGTGCCATTTCATTCAAAGCAACCAAGTGTTGGCCAGTTTTGAAAAAAAGCGGGAAACTTCCAGCCAGGATCCACTTTAAGCTGCACCCCTAACGACATTAATCGAGTGTAAAGTTTACATGAACAAATAAATTGTTTCCCAACTGACCACCAGCTGTTTGTGTTGCAGCATCTTCATCAGTGGTTCCAGTCCCAGGCACGTTCTCTTGGCCTCTGGCAACCAGGGGCAAACCCCGCAGAGGGATGCTGAGGAGGGCGGTGTTCTCCGACGTCCAGAGGAAGGCCTTGGAGAAAATGTTCCAGAAACAGAAATACATCAGCAAGCCCGACAGGAAGAAACTAGCAAATAAACTGGGCCTAAAGGACTCCCAGGTAAGAAGCTCACCCTTCCACGTTTCCTGCCTAATTTGGGTGTACAGGACCCATCCTTAACCGCCTTATTTCCCCTGGTGTACAGGTGAAAATCTGGTTCCAGAACCGCCGTATGAAGTGGAGGAACTCCAAGGAAAGAGAGCTGCTGTCAACCGGCGGGTGCCGCGAGCAAACACTGCCCACCAAGATGAACCCACATCCAGACCTCAGCGACGTGGGCAAGAAGTCCTCAGCAGAGGAGGAGGAGGAGGAGGAGGAGGAGGAATGTGGAGGAGCTGGAGCGCATGCAGAGGCATCCAGCATCTCCTCGCCCTCCCTCTCCAGTAAGCACTCAGACATCTCAGAGTCAGAGGAAGAAATATCCGTATCTTAATTTATTTCCACCAATAAAAATGAAGAGGTAAATCGGGCTCCGTTTTGTGAGACTGCTGACCAGATTCACGTGAAGCTGCTGGCCTCAGATATGAAAAGAACGCTGAAAGCTGCAGCTTCACCACTGCAGCACAGGCTTTGCTGTTTTGCACAGCTTTGTTCATTCTACTGTACAGCATTTTGTACGATTTTGTATGGAAATTTTATGCCAAGAATATTTTGAGTTCATTTCACCTTGACACTGAATAGAGTTGTTTATTGAAAAATAAAGTAGCTATTTTGTTAATTTATATGAATTTCTTTAAGTATGGTGTATAATGTGCTGTATATGTTTATTCTATGCTCTGTATAATGCCAAATAAAAAGTGAAGAGATCAAAGTTTTATGTCAGTGTTTTAAGAAAGAAACACTTTCACACAGTACAATCATAAATAATAATTAAATTTTATTGAATCACAATAACTTAAGACTAGTACAGTGATGTCAGATTTAAGTCTGCGAGCCCTGGACAGAGCAGCGATGACAAACCGCATCGATCTGCTATACAGACTGTACACAAAATAGTCCTTTCAAGTAGCGTAACAAATCAGCTAGAAAAAAAGTCTTCAAAATGCTGCAAGATAAAATATTTACAGTAATGTTACATTTGGGAAAAAAAGATGTACAGAGCTAAGAAAGGTTAAACATTCACTGAGCATGTGAGCAGTAAAAGGATCCAGTCAGAAGTTCAGGACTCCGACATATTCAGTCTCTTTGTGCTTACGGGGACAGTAGTGGGGTGGAGGCTTCACCAAATACACAAACTGGCCACAAATCTGACACGTTTCACACACTGGCGCCGCCCGTTTTCAGTCTGTGCCAAAAAACGGAGCGTTTTCAGGATGAATGTTGCATAGGATCAGTGAGCACTGAAATGTGAGAACACTAACAAAAGCTGCGCCGAACACGTGACCACGACACTGAAGCCTGAGAATTTAAAGAAAACATGAGATTCTCTCTTTTTAAGTCACATAAAGAAACCTTTCTATCATTTAACATGAAGTACCAGTAGCAGCTCTGATTATATATCACTATGAACAAAGCAGCATTAGTTTTTAATTGGGTCAATATTGGACCATTTTGTTCATCCCTAATCACATAATCAGAACAGATGATAAAGCATGGGATAAGCACAGTTTAAGGATGAAGTATAAAATCAGCACATTTTCTTAAGCTATGGTCACAAAGGTTCTTATGAACGATGGGTTCATAAGAATCTCCCAGTTCCTACGAATTCTGGAGTTCACAGGTATTCGTGGAGGGGGGCACAGTTTCTTGCAGCTACCGTTCAATTCACAAGAGCAACTTGAGGCATTCTTGAGGAATGAGGTGCTTTTCTGTTGTACGATGGCCCTAGAGTTCTTACGTTCTTCGCCTTGGGATCTTCCTACAACATACTTACTGCCATCTTAGGAAAATTTTTGTGCAACTCACAGCACTCTCAAGTCATCGGTAGGAAGATCTTACAGCTTTCGGCACATTTTGTCAGCACAAACGTTACCCGAATGACGTACTTCTGCCTTACGAGCGTCCGTCTACTGCCTTACACACGCTGTACGGATCGCTGTACAAACAGGGATTCGTATGGTGTTTCCTGCAACTGCTGTAAGGGGCCCTCAGGAACAACGTAAGGTGTTCTTGAGGCATACTTCATACATAGTTCTTAAGTTGTTCCTGTGGCATTCGTACAGCTACCGGTTTTCATAGAAATCTTGGACAAGACCATCAATCTGGCCACGTACTTACGAACGGTCTGAACGATGGATTCTCCTTTGGCCACCTTAAGAATTCTGTACGAAATGGTCCAAAAGTCATTTGTACAGTGTTCACAGCCATGAGTCACATAAGGGTATCTGTGACCGTAGCTTTAAGCTTCCATCACCCAAACAACCTGAAACAGCCTCTGATTTCAAGCACCAGATCACATTCAAATACTTCTCTTCTGTCTCACTTCTGCTCCAAATATTTACGACTGCTCCTCAGCACCCAGTCATTCGTGCATACGATGGAATCATGAACCCACAGCACCGCTTGTCCCTCAGCGTCGGTGATCCTCCACAGCTCATGAGACTCGAGCAGTGGGTGGACATAGAGCCCTGTTGAGTCTGCAGCATCCACACAGGCAACCAATCAGCTAATGCATGTAGACAATAGTAAGGCATCGGTTGTTAGATTGAGCACCAAAAGGGATGTGTGCTACAGCAGCCTGCTGGGGGCAGTCTGTCAGAGTCAAAGCATGAATTTGGATGGAAAGCTGTAGAAAGAAATGGATGTTTCAAACTGCTAGTGTCCTTTAAACATGAAAATGTATTGGTGAGCAGAAAGACTTACAGGGACTTTAAAAATGATTTGTTAGTACATATGACTGAGCAACGTGGCTACAGTTATGTGTGAGCCAGGATGCAGCTGCAAACAAGAGTCTGTCCTGCCTGGTTAAATAACTACATGACTGGGCTGAGGTGCTTTTTTTTTTTTTATACCCAGTCATGTTACTGCCCATTATCCATTAGCTTAATTAGTTGCAACACATTGCTTCAGTGTTTCTTTTTAGTGCCATTTACTCTTCCAGGCTTTTGTTGCCCTGTCACAACTCTTGACACTGTTGTTGCCGCCAAACTCAAGATGAGCTAACATTTTTTTCTGGAATAGTTCAACATTTGATAAGTTATCTGTTATATTGTCAATAGTGGTTTATGACATTTGCAAATATTTGCCTTCTGTCTGATTCAGTTTTTATGTTTTGGAATTGGGGTTGGATCAACGCTACTGAAATTACAGCATTTAACAGATGCCTGTATGTGTCTACTTTGCTTCTTTTTATTACAAATAATTTGATGTATTAAAATTTACTAGGAATCAGCCGAGGCTCATTGTGATACATCACCAGTGAACAATTAGGCAGAAGGCTGCGTTATCTTCACGGGATGCCTTTCATCATGCAAAAATGTGTCCCAGGGGATGAGACAGCTTTACAGACGCTAGAGCACATTAGCAGCCACTGCATGTTACAATCTGTGTCACGTAATCACAGGCTGATGATGTGTCGTATCTCACGCTGACAAAGCCAGCGGTTAATCTGGCTCCTGGATAGCATGTGGTGTTTAATTGGTTATGGTGTAAAAATTCCCTTCAAACTTTGCTTTTGTGGCAGTTAATGAAATTTAGAGGTTGAACTATTTACATAAAGTCTGAATAAAACATGAATCAAAATGGACATTTGTACTAAAGTTGTACAGAAATGTTTAGAAGTGAGAGGTTCTGAGATTTATGACTGCAGCGGAAGCAAAATTTGAAAAGGAAAATAAGATCTTTCCCATTTACTTGAGACGTGAGAAACTGGGAAATAAGACTTTCTGCCCACAACCAAGGAAAAAAACTAAACTAAATGAAAACGTTGTTACTTGCCCTAAAGAAGGAGAGCAGACAGCTGCTTCATTTAAGCAGCAAACATGTCAAATTCAGCAGAAACTCACAATTAATCCTGTTCACGTGGCAGATTTGCAGACACAAACAGTGTGGATCTTTTCCATGCAGTTTCAGCACAGTCTGTATCCTGAACTGCCCGTTTAAAAGTGTGACAGAAAGAAACGCAGAACTAACGGCGACGGCTGAGAAGACTGTGGAGGCTGAGAAGAGCCACACCTCAGAGCGCAGCGTCCACTTCTGCTCCACCGTCACTGACTCTGCAGCGGAGCAGCTGGCTTCTTTTTTCAACACAACAGCAGCAAATAGCATTAAATGGTTTGTCAAAATAAAATCTGAATCGGGCCATAACTGCATAATGCAGCTGATTTTTTTTTTATTATCATTTTGATCACAGCAGGAAGCAGATTTAATATTTTCCACATTTAGTCCTACTGATCCTTTTTGTTGTAAAGTATAGATTCAGCTGCTGCTTTTGTCAGTCATCTTTGTTTTATAGATATTGTCACACTGACTGTTCAGTAAATTAACACAATACAAACTGTAAAGGCACACGCTTTCTCATGACTTCCAGCTGTGACCAAAACAATAAAATGATGAAAAAAAACAACTCAGCAAATCTGATGCGTATCCTGTTTTAGCTCAGTTCCCATTTTATGTGATTGTTCTGTTTTAGTTTCAGGAAGGAAGCACTGAAAGAAGAACGGTCAGTGGATTCCGGCTGTTCATTAATCCATCCAGTCAACATGGAGTCCTGGGAGAACTCTGAGCAGGTCACCAGGCCTGAGCTTGTGCTGCCCTCTGCAGGCCGCTCTGGCACATGACAGCATGAAGACGTGAAGCTGGCTGAGTGGAGGATGGATGGAGGATGGATGGATGGCTCCTAGCTGGTGTTTAAGACACTGATGGCTGGTGATGATGATGATGGCGGCGCCTCACCAAGGACAGGCTGTGTGCTTTTATTCTCTTTAAAGATGAATCAGGCTCCTAACACTGAAGCCACAGGGCCACAACGGTGAAAAAAGGAGTAAAAACTTTGTTTCCTGCTGAGTGAAATGCAAATAACTTTTTAAAAAACATTTGGGTTACCCGCACCCAAATTAAGAAGTCTGGAGTTTATGGCGTTAAAATCTATCCCCAACAAGAAGCTCTCAGCAAAACTGGATCCAGACGGCATCATGACGTCAACTCCAGCGACGAGTCCAGGATGTCGTCCTGGTGGCTGGTGCTGTTGGAGTCGCTGTCATAGCTCTGCGGGCTAGAAGACGTCGCTGCCTCTTTCAGACGCATCAGCATGTTCATCTGCAGGCACAGGCACATCTTAGTGTGATGGAGTAACTGTGAATGCATGCTCGAGCGCTAAAGTTAACGTCCACTCACCAGCGGGTCTGCGTCGCTGTCGCTCTGCGGCAGATCTTTCCTGACTCCTTCCCTTGGTGCGCAGTAGCCATTGAAGCCCACGTCCTCTCGGCGGAGCTGCAGCAGTGGAGGCCAGTCACCCTGAGCTGGCGTGGAAGACCAAGGGTAGGTTTCAACCACCCAGGCAGCGGGATCCTCCCATGCAGCCCTGCGGCCATACAGCTGCAGACAGAGAGATTCCACAGCTGGAGCAGGGAGGCTTTGAGTTGATTTGCATACATTTATACAGTTTTATACAGTCATACATTCAAACACATTTATACAGTGGCTTGCACAACCTGGTGAGCTGTAGCACCCAGCTGATAAACGTGAATCAGGCTTCAGGTTTCATTTTGAGTGATGCGAGTGATCATCTGCCTGTATTTTTAACTTTGGAAAATAATGATGCTACTTTTAATAAAATCAAACTCAGTTAACTCGTAACAATACTAAAAGTGCCACAGAATATTTAAAAACAGACTTATTAAGTCAAGACTGGAGTACCGTTTATTTAGATGATGCAGATAAAACTTACAATAATTTTTGGGAAATAAATGAATTATATCACAAGAACTGTCCAAACAGTAGAAAAAGTGATCGCAGCTAAACACCTAAAACCTTGGTTAACCCCTTAGATTCCAGCCAATTTCCCTAAATTTAGCAGACGCAAGGAAAATCTAATTCTTTCTTCACTGAGCAGCAGTAGGTTCCAAGGTTGTCATAGCCAGGAGCGGCACTGGGGTTAAGCTCCCAGTGCTCATAAAATGCTCCTTACGGCGTGCGTCTCGAAAAGCCTCTGACAACTAAGTCCAACTCCTAGGCTGCCCGTGTGGTTTAGTCTCTAAGCCCGGCGGAACTGCTTTTACTAATAGGAGAAGGGGCGAGGGCGGATCTCTGGCGCCTTAAAACCAGATGCTTCGGGTAGATGGTGGCTCGTCAACCTGGGAAGGTAGCCCATCTAGGGGAAGGTAAACCCTGATTTCAAACCTCCACTGCCTTGCGGCACACCCGGTCACGGGAAAGGCTTCGGGAGTCAACCCTGAGGAAAAATCCGGAGTCGGAGCCCCTAAGGCAGTTCTCTGTTGTGCTCAACATCGTTCTGGCAGCTCCTGCGACGGCGCTGGTGCCAGACTATAGCAGCCCTGCTGTTCCTTTGGATTCATCAGTGACGTGGAGAGGGGGGACATGCTGCATGGGTAACATCTTGTCCCCTATATCTTCCTGCCCAGGCTTGAATCCTACCAACGCCAAACGCTGGAAGGTAGAACACTGGTGCACACCGGCCTGTTCAGCCACAGGCGGTGCTGTTCCAGCAGAGTAGACGTTTAGGATTCTCTTCCATGGTCATCATAGACCGACGGAGGCCGACGACGAGCAGCAGTAGAAAATTTGAAATGTCCCACCGGTGGAACACTGGAATGTTAAGAGGTTAAATATGCAAATTTTTTCTCCTCAATTTGACTAAAAATTGATTTGTGGAGGTTTTTCTTTTTTCCGTTCTTTATGTAGACAGAAAGAAAACTGAAACTGATGTTCTCCACGACATCCATCAATCTTCTCTGTGGTCTTCCTCTTCTCCTCCTGCCTGGCAGCTCCACCTTCAACATCCTTTGTCCAGTATTTCCACTATCCCTCCTCTGCACATGTCCATAACCTTCTCAGCCTTGCCTCTCTTACTTTGTCTCCAAACTGCCAAACCTGAGCTGTCCCTCTGATATACTCATTTCTAATCCTGTCCCTCCTAGTCACTTCCAATGAGAATCTTAGCATCTTCAACTCTGCCACCTCCAGCTCCCTCTCCTGTCTTTTTGTCAGTGCCACCGTCTCCAAACCTTACATAATAGCAGGTCTCACTACAGTCTTGTGAATCTTCCTTTTGGGCCCCTGTGCTGTGTACAGGGGCCTGTGTACTGTGCTGTGTACATCACTCAATGATCCCCCAATGATCTCCACCCCTGTGTAAAGGGGACATTTCACTCTTGCTGCTATCCTTCTGTCACAAATCACCCCTGACACTCGCCTCCACCCACCCCACCCTGCCTGTACTCTCTTCTTCACCTCTCGTGCGTTTTCCATTGCTTTGGATTGTTGACCCCAGATATTTAAACTCATCTATCTTCACTACCTCTACTCCTTCCATCTTCACTTGTACACCTGCCTCTGTCACATTCACACTCATGTATTCTGTCTTGTTTCGACTGACTTTCATTCCTCTTCTCTCCAGAGCATACCTCCACCTCTCCAGGTTCTCTTCCACCTGTTCCCTACTCTCACTACAGATCACCATGGTGTCTGCAAGCATCATGGTTCATGGAGACTCCTGCCTGACCTCATCTGTCAGCCTGTCCATCACCACAGCAAACCATCTGTCACTCCTACAGCACACCTCACCACTGTCTCACTAGCCTTTTACATGTCCTGCACCACTCTCACATACTTCTCTGCCACTCCTGACTTTCTCATACAGTACCACACTTCCTCTCTTGGCACCCTATCATCTGCTTTCGCTAGATCCACAAAGACACAGCACAACTCCTTCTGACCTTCTCTATATTTCTCCATCAGTACTCATAGAGCAAACATCACAGTGAAACAGAAATAGCTTAAGTCATTAAAAAACTGTCAAACTTTAAGGCAAAAGACATTTATAATTTAGATACTTGTTTCATTAAGAAATACAGCTGCATACTAACAAAACCTTTGACTCATCACATTAATCTATCCATTAGGATCAGTAAATTACCTAACATCTGGGAAAAAGCCACCATTATACCAGTTTTTAAAGCAGAAAACATGAAGAACTTCTTAATTATCACCCTATTTCTATTTTACCCATTTTATCAAAGGGACTAGAAAAGATTGTACCAACAAAGTTGATTGAACACCTTGAAACCAATTTGGCTTTAGACCAAAGTATTCCACAGAAATAGAGAAACTGCCATTTTACTGAAAACGTTAAGTGTTCTTTGGATGGGGGCAATGTTGTGGGCGCAGTGTTTCTTGACCTAAGAAAGGCATTTGACACAGTCAACCAAAGCATTCTCCGATCTAAGCTGTCTACTTTTATTTTTTCCAAACAAACAATTAATTGGTTTGGGTCATATCTTTAAACTAGAAAACAGTCTGTTAAAGTTAATGAAGAAAAGTCATCTTTGTTGAACAACAAAATGGGACTACCCCAAGGTTCAATACTTGGTCCATTGTTGTTTAGTCTCTTTATAAATGACTTGCCTTTAAGTGGCCCAGCAGCCAGTTGCCAACTTGATGCAGATGGTTATATATATACCTGCCAAGTCACCAAGTGAGGCTGCTGAAGTGCTAATCTATGGTGGGGTCCACAAAAACTAAGAAATCACATGTACATAAGTATTCACAGCCTTTGCCATGAAGCTCAAAATTGAGTTCAGGTGCATCTGTTTCCACTGATCATCCTTGAGATGTTTCTGCAGCTTCATTGGAGTCCACCTGTGGTAAATTCAGTTGATTGGACATGACTTGGAAAGGCACACACCTGTCTATATAAGGTCCCACAGTTGACAGTGCATGTCAGAGCACAAACCAAGCATGAAGTCAAAGGAATTGTGTGTAGACCTCCGAGACAGGATTGTCTTGAGGCACAATTCTGGGGAAGGGTACAGAAAAGTTTCTGCTGCTTTGAAGGTCCCAATGAGCACAGTGGCCTCCATCATCCATAAATGGAAGAAGTTCGGAACCACCAGGACTCTTCCTAGAGCTGGCTGGCCGTCTAAACTGAGCAATCGGGGGAGAAGGGACTTAGTCAAGGAGGTGACCAAGAACCCGATGGTCACTCTGTCAGAGCTCCAGCAATCCTCTGTGGAGAGAGGAGAACCTTCCAGAAGGGCAACCATCTCTGCAGCGATCCGCCAATCAGGCCTGTATGGTAGAGTGGCCAGATGGAAGCCACTCCTTAGTAAAAGGCACATGGCAGCCCGCCTGAGTTTGCCAAAAGACACCTGAAGGACTCTCAGACCATGAGAAACAAAATTCTCTGGTCTGACGAGACAAAGATTGAACTCTTTGGCATTAATGCCAGGCGTCATGTTTGGAGGAAACCAGGCACCATTCATCACCAGGCAATTACCATCCCTACAGTGAAGCATGGGGGTGGCAGCATCATGCTGTGGGGCTGTTTTTCAGTGGCAGGAAATGGGAGACTAGTCAGGACAGAGGGAAAGGTGAATGTGTTGTGAAGGGGTTAACAACAGGAAGTGGTATGATGACGCAGCCGGCTGGTAACGTCATCACGCCAGCCCATATACACATGTGGACAAAATTGTTGGTACCCCTCTGTTAATGAAAGAAAAACCCACAATGGTCACAGAAATAACTTGAATCTGACAAAAGTGGTAATAAATAAAAATTCTATGAAAATTAACCAATGAAAATCAGACAATGCTTTTGAATTGTGGTTCAACAGAATTATTTTAAAAACAAACTCATGAAACAGGCCTGGACAAAAATGATGGTACCTTTAATTTAATATTTTGTTGCACAACCTTTTGAGGCAATCACTGCAATCAAACGATTTCTGTAACTGTCAATGAGACTTCTGCACCTCTCAGCAGGTATTTTGGCCCACTCCTCATGAGCAAACTGCTCCAGTTGTCTCAGGTTTGAAGGGTGCCTTCTCCAGACGGCATGTTTCAGCTCCTTCCACAGATGTTCAATAGGATTTAGATCAGGGCTCACAGAACACCACTTTAGAATAGTCCAATGTTTGGCTCTTAGCCATTCTTGGGTGTTTTTAGCTGTGTGTTTTCCCCACAATGGGGAAATTCCAGGATTGCAACAGCACAGGGATAGCAACACTCAGAGCAATAATTTAGAAGATGTGAAAATAAGAGCAGTGAATATACAGTACATATGTTCACATAAATATATAAATATATATACACAGTGCAGAGCATTGTAGCTAGATGCAATAAACAGCATAACCGTCTATTTAGTTACCCTACATGGTATGAATATGTACCCATACATATTGTCACCCTCCGTAGCGACTGATATTATCCTAGTTGTATACTGGAGGGGACCATTGTGTAAGTCTGTTGCATCTTTTGCATTCAATACTATTAGGTCGTCACGTTTCTTTGCTATCTCTGCGAGCAGCCCTGCTTAGGTTGTACAGTCTGACAGCCGTAGGTAGGAAGGACCTCCGAAACCTCTCGGTTGTGCACCTAGGATGATGTAGTCTGCTGCTAAATGAGCTCCTCAGTGCGTTCAGTATGTCCTGCATAGGGTGGGACTCAGACTCCAGCAGAGATGACAGTTTAGCCACCATCCTTCTCTCTCCTATCTCCTCCACTGGGTCAAGGCGCTGCCCCAGGACAGAGCTAGCTTTCTTGATCAGTTTGTTCAGTCTCTTCCTATCAGCTGCTGTAATGCCACTGCCCCAGCAGACCACTCCAAAAGTGATGGCTGATGCCACCACCGTGTCGTAGAATGTCTTCAGCAGCGCCCCTTGTATAATGTGACCATAGGGACATGTTCAACCAAGATGTGTCCTCTAATTAACATCACAGGTGTCTACAAACTTGTAATCAGTCAGTCGGCCTATTTAAAGGGTGACAAGTAGTCACTGTGCTGTTTGGTGACATGGTGTTTACCACACTAAACATGGACCAGAGGAAGCAAAGGAGAGAGTTGTCTCAGGAGATTAGAAAGAAAATTATAGACAAGCATGTTAAAGGTAAAGGCTATAAGACCATCTCCAAGCAGCTTGATGTTCCTGTGACTACAGTTGCACATATTATTCAGAAATTTAAGATCCACGGGACTGTAGCCAACCTCCCTGGACGTGGCCGCAGGAGGAGACGGATAATACAAATGGTAACAAAAGAGCCCAGAACAACCTCTAAACACATTCATAGTGAACTCCAAGGTCAAGGTACGTCAGTGTCAGATCGCACCATCTGTCGTTGTTTGAGCCAAAGTGGACTTCATGGGAGACGACCAAGGAGGACACCACTGTTGAAAACAAATCATAAAAAAAACAGACTGGAATTTGCCAAACTGCATGTTGACAAGCCACAAAGCTTCTGGGAGAATGTCCTATGGACAGATGAGACAAAACTGGAACTTTTTGGCAAGGCACATCAGCTCTATGTTCACAGACGCAAAAATGAAGCATAGCAAGAAAAGAACACTGTCCCTACTGTGAAATATGGAGGAGGTTCTGTTATGTTCTGGGGCTGCTTTGCTGCATCTGGCACAGGGTGTCTTGAATGTGTGCAGGGTACAATGAAATCTCAAGACTATCAAGGTATTCTAGAGAGAAATGTGCTGCCCAGTGTCAGACAGCTTGGTCTCAGTCGCAGGTCATGGGTCTTGCAACAGGATAATGAGCCAAAACACACAGCTAAAAACACCCAAGAATGGCTAAGAGCCAAACATTGGACTATTCTAAAGTGGTGTTCTGTGAGCCCTGATCTAAATCCTATTGAACATCTGTGGAAGGAGCTGAAACATGCCGTCTGGAGAAGGCACCCTTCAAACCTGAGACAACTGGAGCAGTTTGCTCATGAGGAGTGGGCCAAAATACCTGCTGAGAGGTGCAGAAGTCTCATTGACAGTTACAGAAATTGTTTGATTGCAGTGATTGCCTCAAAAGGTTGTGCAACAAAATATTAAATTAAAGGTACCATCATTTTTGTCCAGGCCTGTTTCATGAGTTTGTTTTTAAAATAATTCTGTTGAACCACAATTCAAAAGCATTGTCTGATTTTCATTGGTTAATTTTCATAGAATTTTTATTTATTACCACTTTTGTCAGATTCAAGTTATTTCTGTGACCATTGTGGGTTTTTCTTTCATTAACAGAGGGGTACCAACAATTTTATCCATGGCTGTCTGCCTTTTCAGGTGTCTCTCGACTCATAGTGACCTAGGGGGTCCAGTCTGTGCAGTAAGCCTGTATTATACTGACAACATGTAATAAAGTTTGTGTTCAAAGAAGACGCCACTCTCTGTGCCTCATTCCAGGTTTGTGGACATAACAGAATGCAGCAATGTACGGAGACATCCTGGATGAAAACCTGCTGTAGAGCGCTCCTGACCTCAGACTGGGGTGATGGTTCATCTTTCAGCAGGACAACGACCCTAAGCACACAGCCAAGATATCAAAGGAGTGGCTTCAGCACAACTCTGTGAATGCCCTTGAGTGGCCCAGCCAGAGCCCAGATTTGAATCCAATTGAACATCTCTGGAGAGATGTGAAAATGTCTGTGCACCGACGCTTCCCATCCAACCTGATGGAGCTTGAGAGGTGCTGCAAAGAGAAATGGGCCAAACTGCCCAAAGATAGGTGTGCCAAGCTTGTGGCATCATATTCAAGAAGACTTGAGGCTGTAATTGCTGCCAAAGGTGCATCAACAAAGTATTGAGCAAAGGCTGTGAATACTGATGTACATGTAATTTCTTAGTTTCTTACTTTTAATAAATTTGCAAAAGTCTCAAAAAAACTTTTTTTCACTTTGTCACTATGGGGTATTGTGTGTAGAATTTTGAGGGGGAAAAATAAATTTAATCTGGTTTGGAATAAGGCTGTAACATAACAAAATGTGGAAAAAGTGAAGAGCTGTGAATATTTTCTGATGTACTGTAGTGTAGAACATGATACAACTGTATTTTAAATAATTATAAAATAGGTATATATATATAATAAACTAAAATTTTATTTCTGATTCTTAATTTAGTCAAAAGCTTCAAGTGTTACAGGAGAACAACTGTTTCCCTACATTTCCTGTACAGCTGGGGAGGTGCCGTCAGGGAGTTGGTAACGAGGGTCAGTTACTTTAATCAGCCACTTAAATCCAACATTTTTGACTGTGCTTGATGGCAGCATGTCTTTTGCAATAAAGTAGCTATTGTGTTTGTAATATCAGTGCATTTGTTTTTTTGCGATAAGGCACGGTGCTGGAGAAACTGGCCACTATGGTCTGTTGTTGTGCATGTATCATACTGGTAGTTTTAGGAGGACCGACAGAACTTGCTTGAGTCTGGGACTGTCAAATCTTGCATTCTGTGTGCTCAACAGGCCGGCACTGCTTCAGATGGTTAAAAAGATTTGTAGCGTTATCTGATTTTGTGGGAACGTGCTTGTGACAGTTTGCAGTGCACGCTAAGCTGCTTCGTGTCAGACTTTAAACAGCCAAAATATCTCCACACTACTGAATTCCTCGGACCCTTCTTTTCAACAATCTCCTCGTCCATTGAGCATTGGGCCGCATCCATTTTGGTGTCGTCTTTGGTAACGCTGTCACTGGACTTTAATGTTTTCTGTTGTTATTTTCTGTTTAACCCACTCCAACTCCTACGCAGTCATGCTAGCCCAAACATTAGCAGGTGTGCTGCTGTTCTGGCTGCTGGTCCTATGCACCTACGCACGCTGTTCTGTGTGTCAGTCGAAATGACTAACTGTATTCCTGCCACTTGATTGGTTCGGTCTGGTGTAATCTCATTATCACTGGCTTTTCGTGTTGTCTGTCAAAACATGGATTGAATGAGTTCTATCGACGTTCTATCAACCATGTTTTATGTCTGTATTCTGGAAAAGTTATTTCATCCTAATTATTGTTATTGTTTTATCACCCAGCCCTGGTTGTAACATATCTGATTATAATTTTTTAAACAAAATTAAACGATTGAATGGACATTCTCCAAGAGTTGTGATTCTATATACTTTTTTTTTTGCCAATGGTTGAATTATTGTTTATTTTTTTATAAACAACTTTCTGAGGGGAAAAAAGGCACATGAAATAAATGGAACTGGCAACTTTGGTCTGGGAAACTTTGCAAAATCTGCTGCGATCATATACGACTAGAGAAAAAAATAACATGGTGGGCATGCCTCTATCATCAGTTAATTTTCTGATCATCATTTTATTCATGATACACTTCAGTTGCCCAAAGGTTCTTCTAAACAGATTAGATTACATTACTCATACAGTACCACAGGAAGATCTGACGGGTTTCGATGGGTGGTTGGCTTACATCTCGCTATGACTGGTAATTGTTACTGCTGGAAAAAATCCCTATAATTCCATCCATCCATCCATCCCTTAATCCTTTTCGGGTTGTGGGGGGCTGGAGCCTATCCCAGCATCTTTGGGCAGAGGCAGGGTCCACCCTGGACAGATCAGCAGTCCACTGCAGGGCCCTAACAATAATGAAATCAGTGGTCTGCCCTTCAGTTTTGGACTATCAGCTTTTCTTACTTGCAGTCCTTCCCGCACTGCCTCCAACATGTAGGGGATGATGGAGTAATTCCACAGATCAGTGAACCAAACCCTGGACCCCTCCACATCCATGGGGCATGACAGGAAAAGTCGTGGTCCTGCAAGGCAAACAACAGATTAAAAATACCACTTTAATCACTTACTTCCATTTACTTATCATTAGTGCTCCTCACCTATGGTGACATCAGAGGAGCTGTGCGTCTCCAGGAAACGGTTGAGGTGGTGCCAAACCCGCGGGACCCAGTCGATGATCTTCACCAGCTCCACGTTGCGCGTTCGGCTGCCGATCTCCATCTCAATGAGCTTCCTTCTCAGGTATCGCCCAAGAAATCCTTTCACGGGCTCCATGTGGTTGGCACACAGCACCCACCTGGTGGGAGAACACAAGTGTATCGCACTCAAAATCAAACTTAACCTACATTAGTGTTTAGGTGTGTGGAATGGGAGAAGGTGGTGAAGTGTACCTGAAGTTGTGATGAAGCTGCAGGTTTGGGGCTGATGATGTGGCCTGACTCATGGTGCCAATAATATAAGGGCTGAAAAAAAGAGGACAGTACATCACTTCTGTCAGCTGAATACTTTTTACATTTAAGACTTTTTAAAGACCCATGTCCAGTTCTGAGGCTCTTCTGAAAGCACTCTCTTTTCAGGTGAAGAGAAACGTTCTGAGTCCCTGACAGCACATTTTTAACATCAGTGACTGTCTTTTTCCAGTGTGACCCGAGTCTAAGTTAGACTTGGCAAGCTAACCATCGTGTGCACAGACAGGCCGATCCTGGAAAAACCTGCTGTGTGTTTCTGTGGCTGAGGCTGGTGCTGCACCGACCTGGGACAACACCCCCGAGTCAGTGACCTACGCAGCAACTACCCAGCCAGCGTGTCCAGGTGGGCCCACCAAAGCTGTCTCATGGGTCCATGTGGGTTTCTCCACAGGTTCCATGTTGGTCCCATCTGTGACTGCCCACATGGACTTTACCTGTTCACCTAATGTCAACTTATTTTCTCAGAAATTTGCTATTTTCTCGTAAATTTGTCACTTTCCCATAAATTTGCAACATTTTTATTGTAAATTTGGAACTTTCTCAAAAATTTTCAACTTTTTTTGCTGTAAAGTTACAACTTTTAATCATAAATTGACTCATTTACCTTTTGTTCTTATTAAAGACAAAAATAGAAAGGAGATGTTTTTACCTTCTTTACATGTTTTGACTGTTCACTGCAGCCTTCGTCAGAAGAGTCAGCTGATTGCTGCCAGGTGTCATTTTATCAGCTGACTTTCGTAGGCGGGGCCAGCCCAGCAGACCTGTCAGATCCACCGAGCCGGCCCCGCTTTTCATCGTCTGATGATCTCTGGAGAATGTGGTCCCAGGTGTGGGAAAGCATAAAGGCCCCCTCATCCCGGTTCATGGTGTCTTTTCCCCACTTCCTGATTGCTATGGCCTCCTTGATCCAGCGTTTGTGTCTGTTGCTCTCTGATCCAATAATTTGTGTTGTCCCAGTCCATGATGTGATTATTTCTTTTGCAGTGATCTGATATTGCTGATTTTAACATAACAAATCCAATCCCAACCAAAAATGCAGAGAAAATTATCAACTAGAAAAGCACTCAGAGTGCAAACCAACGCCAAGGCTCCTTCCGTTTCTCATGGATCACCTCCAAAATGTAATGGGTTTGTGTGTAGGCCTAGAGCCACTTGTGGTGAAAATGGCATCAAAGTCTGTCCATCAGTTTTGGAGTATTGTTGCTAACACACTGTGAGAAGATAAGAGCCTTGGCTGAGGTATGCATTCTCAGATCATCACCAAAATATAATGGGTTCCTCTCTAACCCAAGAACCACCTCTGGTGAAAATTTAATCCAAATCCATCCCGTAGTTTTTGTGTAATCCTGCTGCACAAATACAAACAAAGCCCTTGGTGGAGGTATGCACTCTCAGATCATCACCAAAATCTAATCATCTGTTCCCCGTGCCATTACACACCTTTCCTGAAAATTTCATCAAAATCCGTTTATAACTTTTTGAGTTATGTTGGTAACAGACAGACAAACCCCAGTAAAAACATGAGCTCCTTGGTGGAGGTAATAAAGCACAGAAAGGCCTGATCAAAGAACGGATCAGAATGACGGCAAACAAAGTGGACAGAACCAACAACCAGATCAAGGAGGAAATGGACATTTTCAAGGAACACTACCCGACCGACCAGGAAACGCAGGAGCAGATAGAAGCACAATTAAAACACGCACACGAACAAGAATTCATTATAATGAAAAACTGCCAAATAAAGAAACTAAAAAAACAACAATATGTGGGTCAAAAACTTATCGCAACGCACACTCACAGACCCTGAGAAACAAGTGCTGAGCAGAGGACTGAACTTCACCATCACACCAACCAGAATCCCCCATGAAGAATCCATCCTCGCAGCAGAACTGGCATGTGAAAAAATCCAGGACCAAGGGGAAAAAGCAGCACTCTGGAACGCAGTCACAGGAATCCTCAAAACGGCCAAATCACCACAAAACAACATCACAAAAGAAGAAAAAAAGCAATAAATTACTTAAGAAAGATCAAACAATCACAATCCTCCCATCAGATAAAGGCAGAACGACAGTAGTAATGGACACAGAAACATATGAAAATCAGATGGAAATCATGTTGGCAGACAGCAGCACATATGAAACCATCAAAACAAACCCCACAGAAGAAAAGAAAAAAATGCTAAAAGCCCTTCTTAAACCCCTATTAGAAAGCAAAAAAATCACAAAGGACGCATACGATCACCTGATACCCACAGCCAGCATCACCCCCCGGATCTATGGAACCCCAGAAATACATTAGGATATCCCACTGCGGCCAATAATAGACAGTATCAGATCAGTCACGTACAACTTATCAAAAGCCCTGGTTGAAATCATCAGAACTCTCCTAGGACTATCAGAATATGCCTGCAAAAACTCAAAAGAGCTGACACAAGAACTCAAAAATATGAAAATAGAATCAGATGAGATCCTCATTTCACATGATGTCGTTTCATTATTCACAAAGACCCCTGTTGATGTCACACTACACATAGTGCAAGAACGCCTCAGAAATGACAGAACCCTAAAAAGACGCACCAATCTCACAGTTCACAACATATCTGAACTATAACAATTTGATGCAAAATCCACCTATTTTCAATACAGAGGAAAAATCTACAGACAAAAAGAAGGATTTTCAATGGGAGACCCACTATCAGCCATCATGAGCAGCTTTTTCATGGAGGATCTGGAAAACAAAGCCATCAACACAGCACCTACACAATGTAAACCCACCCTCTGGAAGAGATACATGGACGACATTCTGGAAAAAATAAGGAAAGGACACACACAAGAACTCACTAACCACCTGAACAGTACGGACAGCACTGGGAATATAAAATTCACACACGAAGAGGAAGAAAATGGCACCATAGCCTTTCTCGACATGAAAATCCACCACAATGATGACGGCAGCATAAAAATCTCAGTCTACAGGAAACCAACCCACACAGATCAATACCTACTATGGACATCAGAACACCCCACAGCACACAAACTATCAGTTGTCAGGACGTTACATGAACGGGCCACCATCATCACAGACCAAGAAGACAGACAGGAGGAAGAAAATCACATAAAACATGCACTTATACGCTGCCAATATCCAGTATGGGCCATAAACAAAGGGAAACAGCAAGTCAAAAATAATGAAAATAAACAGGAAATAAGACACAGAACAAAAGCCAAAATCAAAAACAAGGACACCATAACTATACCATACATACGAGGGATCACGGAACCAATTCAAAGGATCATGAAAAAACACAAAATAAACACAGCAGTAAAACTACACAAAAAATTAAGACAGTTATTAGTACACCCCAAGGACAGAATAGAACAAGACAAAAAATGCAATGTAATATATGAAATATCATGTAGGTCATGCAACAAAACCTACATTGGAGAAACTGGAAGATTATTCACCACAAGGAAAAAAGAACACCAGAAGGAATGTGAGAAGGAAACACAAGGACGACTCACAAGATCACAAAAAGATAAGGCAGAACAAGAAACATTAAAATCAGCAACATCAGATCACTGCAAAAGAAACTAGAAAAGCACTCGGAGAGCGCAGACCTCCGCCAAGCGCCACAGTTCCCCCCATACAGTGTTTGTTTGTACGTTTTCAGATTCCTTGACCATGAAAACATATGACAAGCAACTGGATTGACAATGATAGGATTAGTGGTTCAGTAGTTATTCACGAAAATGGCATTTTCCGTAATGGCGGTTTTCTTGTGGACGGTGATCCGGATCACCACCAAAATCTAATCTTCTGTAAGATACCCCATTTCTGACAATCTGTGAAAATTTCATGAAAATCCGTCCATAACTTTTTGAGTTATCTTGCTAACAAACAGACAGACAGACAGACAGACAAACAAACCAACGCTGATGAAAACATAACCTCCTTGGCGGAGGTAATAATAATCACATCATGGACAGGGACAACGCAAAAATTATTGGATCAGAGAGCAACAGACACAAATGCTGGATCAAGGAGGCCATAGAAATCAGGAAGTAGGGAAAAGACACCATGAACCGAGATGAGGGGGCCTTTATGCTTTCCCACACCTGGGACCACATTCTCCAGAGACCATCTGACGGCGGAAGGCGGGGCCGGCTCGGTGGATCTGACAGGTCTGCTGGACTGGCCCCGCCTACGAAAGTCAGCTGATAAATGTCACCTGGCAGCAATCAGCTGACTTCTGACAAAGGCTGCAGTGAACAGTCGAAACATGTTAAGAAGGTAAAAACATCTTCTTTCTATTTTTGTCTTTAATAAGAACAAAAGGTAAATAATTAAAAGAAGACAAAATGAACCTACTTGAGCTATAAATTTACTCACATTTGCTACCTTTTAATTAACTGGCAACTTTTTCTCATTTTTTCCTCATAAATTTGACTTTTTTCTTATAAATTTGCTAATTTTTTCTTGTAAGTTTGTAATTCTTTTCAAGTAATTTAGTTTTTTTTCCAAGTTATTTTACATTTTTTTTTCTTGTAAATGTTCACACTTTTCTCATAACTTGGTGACTTTTTTGCATAATTGTGCCTGTGTCACCAGCGTTACTGGACCCTGCTCACCCACATTAAAGCTGTGGGGGCCCAGAAGGCTTGAAAGCGGGTCAACAGTTCACCTGCACCACACCTGAAGTCCATGTGGGCAAACACAGATGGGACCTGTGAGACAGCCCAGATTAAACCTATGGTGGGGCCCACGTGGACGTGCTGGCTGCTCAGTGCACGGATCGCAGACCTGTTTTCAGAGCCTATAGCGTCTTAATGCTGAGAGCACATGCACTGTGTAGGAGTGCTGTACAGGCGTGTGTGTGTGTCCTGACCAGTGCTGATGGCTGCAGCTGAAGACGCCATTGAAGATCTCCCCCAGAGAGCTGATGTGGTGCAGGTTGTCCAGAATGACCACCAGGGGGCCTTCTGCACCAGAGTCGCTGCTGCACTGCTCAGCCAGGCCTGACAGGTACTGACGCAGCTCCTACAAAAAAAAAAACATTTGGCTGGTTTTTGCAAGGTTTCACAAAGCATTTGATTGTTTGGTGAACAGGTGGTCAATACTGATTTCCCAGTTATAATAATCTCTGTCATCAAATGAAAATTAGAGCTGCTTTGACTTTTCTTTAAGTCAAGAGCTTGTAAAATCATTTTGTGAAATTTCTACAACTTACCACCCTTTCTTCAAATCTTACGGCCCAGTTCAAGCAGTGGATGATCCCCATGATCTGTCCTGCAGGTGCTGAGCCCAATGGAGGCTCCTCTGGCTACACTGGGTCCCTAATGTAACTTTTGTCATGAGGATCTGACCCTTCACCCAGCACCAGTGTGTCTTGGAAGACCCCAGCAGGGGTTTTCGCTCTCCTATTGTGTTTATCCTTTTTCTTCCCCATTGCTTCCTGTTCCCATTCTGCTGACAGGCGCGTCACTGAAAATGTCAACTATGTCGTTCTCAGTGTCAAGTCAAATCCCTCATATATTTATCAGTTATTTACTGTGAATGTACTTGGCAATAAATCTTTTCTGAGTTCTGAGCAACACACTCCTGGGATGGTCAGAGCACTCCAACCCCTCGATCGTGATAAGGTGGAGATCCACGGAGGGAGTAATGCACTGCATTAGTAGTTTTCAAATCTGATATTTGGATATTCAAGTTTTTTCTTTACTTCTCATTGTAGCGATGTTAAATTAAAAAAATGCCCAAATTTAGAGGAAAAACTCAAGTTTTTAAGAAAAACAAAGCTTATAAACTGCACATATAAAAAGTCAATTTAACATGGAAACATTAACAATTACACAATTTTTAAAAATCCCCTCAGTTACATGAAGACGTTGAAAATTCTTCAGCAAAAAAACACCTTTGATTTATAGGAGAAGCTGGATGGAGTGGTGACGCAGCAGCTCCTTCCAGCCTGATCAACTCGCCCACAGTTCATTTACATCCCATCTCTGACAATGACCTTGAGCGTGCATGTAGACCCACCTTAGGATCATTGTGCACGTCTTTGGTCAGCACTGGGACAATTACCTAGGAGTAGTAGCAGTTTTTCCTCAATCAAGTGCACAGCCTGGATGCACACCAACCTGAGGATCACTGTGTGTGGGTTTGCTACCATTGGGCAGTTGCCTTAGAGGAGCAGTGAATCATGTGAAATGTGGACAGGTGGACAGACGGACGGACACCTCTGAACTCTGACAGATGCAAGCAGGCACTGTGCAGTGTGTGAGTGAGTTCACCTTGCTGGACTTGTGATCTACGTTGAACGTGACGACAGCATTTGGGGTAAAAAGACAGCCCTCCGACAGCAGCAGGTGTCGTGAAAGCTGATTGGCCAGGTAGGTCTTCCCCGTGCCACTCGGCCCCGACAGGATAACTCGTCTGTGCTCTTTCAGCAGCGAGATGTAGCGCTGCAGCATCTGCTTTGGGATCAGGGTGTCGAACACCAGCGAGTCCACGCTTTCACTGCTAGCACCTGGAAATATATCGAGATAAGAGGTTTGATGAAATGCTTTTTTAAACTGTTGTGGCCATTAAGTGAGACTACATTTTCTTTTTGCTTCTCAGCTTAAAAAGATGACTTGAAGTACCTAATTGTGGCCAATAACACCAACAGATATTGACGTGGATAAAAATTTAACTTCTGACGTGCATGCCTAAAGGAGCAACATGGACAACTGACTGATTACTGGATTATCAGCAGAGCTACAGTGGATATATAAACCATCCACCCCCCTGTTAAATGACAGGTTACTGTCATAAATCCAAACTTTTCACAGTTTTAAATGTATTCAATTGAAAAACAAACAAGCCTTTCAGGGGAAAAATATAAATTATTTGTACTGTATCTCACAAACGTGAGTCCACCCCTCACATTTTTGTAAATATTTTATCTTTTCATGGGACAACACTGAAGATATGACACTTTGATCCAATGTAAAGTAGTCAGTGTACAGCTTGTATAACAGTGTAAATTTGCTGTCCTCTCAAAATAACTCAACACACAAAGTGAAAATGTCCAAATTGTGCTCAGAGTGTCAATATTTTGTGTGGCCACCATTATTTTCCAGCACTGCCTTAACTCTCTTGGGCATGGAGTTCACTAGAGCTTCACAGGTGGCCACTGGAATCCTCTTCCACTCCTCCATGATGACATCACGGTGCTAGAGACCTTGCGCTCCTCCATCTTTGTTTGAGGATGCCCCACAGATGCTCAATAGGGTTTAGGTCTGGAGACATGCTTGGCCAGTCCATCACCTTTACCCTCAGTTCCTTTAATAAGACAGTGGTCGTCTTGGAGGTGTGTTTGGGGTTGCTATCATGTTGGAATACTGCCCTGCGGCCCAGTTTCTGAAGGAAGGGGATCATGTTCTGCTTCAGTATGTCACAGTACCTATTGGTGTTCATGGTTCCCTCAATGAACTGTAGCTTCCCAGTGCTGGCAGTACTCATGCAGTCCCAAACCATGACACTCCCACCACCATGCTTGACTGTAGGCAAGACACACTTGTCTTTGTACTCCTCACCTGGTTGCCGCCACACACGCTTGACACCATCTGAACCAAATAAGTTTATCTCGGTCTCATCAGACCACAGGACATGGTTCCAGTAATCCATGTCCTTAGTCTGCTTGTCTTCAGCAAACCATTTGCGGACTTTCTTGTGCATCGTCTTTAAAAGATAAGATAAGATAAGCCTTTATTAGTCCCACAATGGGGAAATTCCAGGATTGCAACAGCACAGGGAGGGGCTTCTTTCTGGGACGACAGCCATGCAGACCAATTTGATGCAGTGTGTGGCGTATGGCCTGAGCACTGACAGGCTGACCCTCCACCCCTTCAACCTCTGCAGCAATGCTGGCAGCACTCATATGCCTATTTTCAAAAGACAACCTCTGGATATGATGTTGAGCACGTGCACTCAACTTCTTTGGTCGACCATGGTGAGGCCTGTTCGGAGTGGAACCTGTCCTGTTAAACCACTGTATGGTCTTGGCCACCGTGCTGCAGCTCATTTTCAGGATATTGGCAATCTTCTTCTGGTCTAGGCCATCTTTATGTAGGGCAACAATTCTTTTTTTCAGATCCTCAGAGAGTTCTTTGCCATGAGGTGCCATGATAAACTTCCAGTGACCAGTATGAGAGAGTGTGAGAGCGATAACGCCAAATTTAACACACCTGCTCCCCATTCACACCTGAGACCTTGTAACACTAACAAGTCACATGACACCAGGGAGGGAAAATGGCTAATTGGGCACAGTTTGGACATTTTCACTGAGGGGTGTACTCACTTTTGTTGCCAGCGGTTTAGACATTAATCAGTCCCTCCAGGATTTCGTGATGTTGCGATTACACCAATTCATGTGAAATCAGCCAATCAGCGTAGCTATTGTGCGGCCTTGCAACTTTGTCTAATCACCGAAACTTTCTCGCAATTTTGGCCAATTCTCGTCAACTTCCGCCAATTTCACCAATCAAATTTGTCTCTAACTAGGGCTGAAACGGTCACTTTAACCAAGCAAATGCATCGCTGCACCGCGTTCACTTCTGTGTTTACAGTGAGTAGTGAGTTTATAGTTTACAGTGAGTAACGAAACACATCAGCAGACAGAGTGTGTGATTTAAAAAAAACCACTCACCCGCGAGGTTTTCAACACCGTACCTTCCTCCGTCTCCCCCAGCCTGCCCGTGGACGCCTCGCCACGTCTCCGTCCCGACCGCGTGTACGAAGCGCTGGGTTTGTGTTGAAAAACATGCGCCTGTTCAAAAGCACCCCGTCGCGGGAGCGTGCATGAGGAGAGTGCACTATGGCGAGTAGTTGAACATTTTATACATATTTAGAGGTAAAGTCATTAGTACATCTGATCATTGAGCTTTAAAACTGTTAATCTCCGATGTGGACGGACAAACGCACCCAGCCACCCATCCCCCCCCCCCCGCTGTAAATGAAAGTGTGTGTGTGTGTGTGTGTGTGTGTGTGAGAAGCCCGACATGCAGCAGACAGGTAGGCATGGAAAGACAGAGGATATTCCATTTTTTTTTTTTTTCTCAGAATAACACAGACTCCAGTAACCAGTACAGAGCAACAGAATAAATTATTCTTTCCACTCTGTACCGGGTGGTTGGGACCGTAGGGAGTTTTCAAATGAAGGCACTGCCATTAATTTCCACATCTCTACTCTTTAACATGCATTCAATGCGATTTAGCTGCTGTAATGGATATTGTGTTAATGTTCGTATTTGCTGTTGCACAAAAGAGTTTTTCTGTGTAGCAGAAGTTTCTGCTTAATTTACAAATCACTATAATAGGAAATTTTTGACAATCCTGAGCTTTTCTTGTATTGTTATATAGAATATCACTGCAGTAAACTGGAAAAAAGCATCTGCTTTAAAATTTGGAATTCTTCCCACAACTTTTAGTGCAGAAAACACTAAAAACATGGCAACTTTTTAAAAAAGCTCCTGCGAATTCAGGCTTTTTGGTCTGCAACAATCATAAAAACATCCCACAGAATCCTGGAGGGACTGATTAATGGCTGTGTTGAGTTATTTTGAGGGGACAGCAAATTTACACTGTTATACAAGCTGTACACTGACTACTTTACATTGGATCAAAGTGTCATATCTTCAGTGTTTTCCCATGAAAAGATAAAATATTTACAAAAATGTGAGGGGTGTACTCACTTTTGTGAGATACTGTATATGTTTTAGTGTAAACTTCTTATATCTTACATTTATATTTCTGACTATGTATCTGACATCAAGGCAGAACTGAAAAGCCTTTGGTGTTCTATTACATTTCATTAAGTTCTAGAAGACAACAATTGCGTAACTGGAGGGCACTCAGAGAGTGCATACCTCCGCCAAGGCTGTTGTTCACCCAGACTCTGCTCTGCCACTGCACATCGGCAGCAGGTCAAAATCCATGCTGCAGTTTTTGTGTAATCCTGCTAAACCACTGCTAGGATGTTGAGCCCTGGTGGAGGTGAACATTTCACCCAACTCTGTCTGCTAGTTTTGGAGTAACCCCACTAACAGTGTGAGAACATAGACCCATGGTGGAGGCATGCACTCTCGGATCATCAGCAAAATGTAATGGGTTCCTCTCTAGCCCAAGGACCACCTCTGGTGAAAGTTTGATGAAGTTTTCACCACAGCTGGCTCTTGGTCTACATTACATTTTGGAGGTGATCCATGAGTGCATACCTCTACCACGGCTCAACGTCCTAGCAATGGTTCAGCAGGATTACACAAAAACTGCTGGATGGATTTTTACCTGCTGATGATATGCAGTAGAAGAGCAGAGTTTGGGTGAGCAGCCTTGGCGTAGGTATGCACTCTCTGATCATCACCAAAATCTAACAGGTTCATCCTTAGGCCAAGGGCTACCTCTGGTGAAAATTTCATCCAAATCCATCCAGTAGTTTTTGTGTAATCCTACTGAGAGACAGTCAGACAACCCAACACGGGTGAGAACATGACCTCCTTGGCAGAGGTAAAAATAAGGGGCTAAACTCATGACCCACAAGATATTTCCACACTATAAAACACTAAAGAGATCTTGTGCCTTCTTGGTTGGGTCAGTCAACAGTTAAACCATTAGTGACCATCTGTGGCATATCCATGGTGACGTTGTGGTCACCTTTGAGCTGGATGTTGATGGTGTTGTCTCCAACCAGGTAGCCACACGGCAGCAGCTCAGGCGTGCCGGCGGCACTCGGGGTGCCAGGACGATGGGTTTCTCCGATATTGTAACCCTGAATGCTGTCTGTGCCCAGGCCCAGCTGGCTCGCTGGGTCCACGTGGGTGATGTACTCCTGTAAGAAACAGAGCTCAGCATTTAGCAGCTTCTTAAAAATGCATACTTTGCACTTAAAGTGGATGTTTTTATTCCATGCTCACCTTAAACAGGCGTCGTACCACTCCATCCAGGACATCCCATTTTGTTTTACCACTCACACCGATGCAACCGATAAGAAAATTCCGGGGTCGCCCTCCCTGTGATGGTAAAAAAGCAAGATTCAAGATATGAGAAACTGGGCTGGAACAATGGTTCCTTCATAGAGAACACATGAAGAGCGTTCCAACCTCTCCCCACTTGGCGTCTTCTTCAAGGCTGACGACAACCTTCACGTGGCGACCCTCCTTCCTCCCACCCTCTCCACTGGTGTCATCCAGCAGCATGTCTGACAGGAAGCAGAAGTAAAGTAATGCAAGGTTTGATAGCTACATCTGTAGTGGTATGCATTAGAAAATCTGATGTAAATCTACCAGAACGTCTTACCCAGGCTGGTGGACTCGCTGGTGGTGAGGTTAAGGCTGTGTTGGGAGAGCCCTGGTCCTGGGCCTGCAGTCTGAGTGTGTGTGTGAGGGGGAGGAGATGACGAGATGGAGGCCTGAGAGGCCGTCCTGCTGCCCTGATTCTCCATCTTCAGACGGTCGTTCTCTGCCTTCAGCTTCTCAATCTCCAGCTGCCCAACAAACACCACAGAAAAACCCTAAATGTAGGTCATATCAGCCTCATTAAAAGTCCCATACTGTGCAAAATAGTCTTTATGTAGGATTTATGGTAGAGAGCAGAATTCATGGTTCCATCAATTACAGCAAGTTGTCCAGGCCCTGAAGTAGCAAAGCAGCCCCAGACCATGACACTACCACCACCATGTTCGACTGTTGGTGTGACGTTCATTTTATGAAATGCTGTGTTACTTTTATGCCAGATGTACTGGGACCCACGCCTTCTAAAAAGTTCCATTCTTCTCTCATCTGTCCACAGAATATTTTCCCAAAAGTCTTGGGGATCATCCATCCATTCATCCGTCCATGTTCTACCACTTATCTGGGAATCTGGGTTGCAGGGGCGTCGGTCCAGGCAGAGTAGCCCAGACTTCCTCCTGGTTCACATCACACCATGATCCTTCCTGCAGGTAGTGAGCCCACTGGAGGGCAGACCCATGTGCCTCCTTTGGGTTCACTGGGCCCTTGATTTAACATTTTTCACAGAGATCCACTGGACCACTTTTAATCTGTTCCCGTCTGTGAAGTAAGAAATACTATCAGGCAGCACGGACGTGACGTCAAGTGCGTGGGTGATGTCGGCACGCTGTGCCTATAAAGGAGGCCTGTTGACGGGAGCCAGGGTCTTTGGCACTCCATCCCTGTCACAGTAACAACCTGTATTGGTCTAGAGTTAGCAAACATACTATAGCCATACTGTTGGCGTGTACCTATTTCTGCACTCTTTAATAAAGTTCATGTTCAGCATAACTCCTGCTGCCGCTGCCCTCTTTCCAGACATAACAAATGGTGATGATGAAAAAAATTGGCCTTCTGAGAGAAAACTTGACACATTCTCCGAAGAAGAGAGGCACGTATCGGGCACCCCAGCCAGAGAGTTTGGCCAGCGCCAACATCAAGCAGGTGACATGGATGACATTGTGGGCCCGGAGAACTGGTCAGGACTGCAGTGTGCGGTGAAGCTGGACGGCGTCAGTGTGTCAATGATAATGGTCACCACTGCCTCAAGGTCCCTGGTAAACGAGGCCACGGTTAGAACGACGTCCCGTTACTGACGACAGCAACACATCACTGAGACCTCAACCAGCACCAGGTGAGGGAGAGAAAAAGCTGAACTCATCCAACATGCACGCTGAGTATCAGCCTCAGGGAGCTGGTGCAGCACAGCAGGATGGAGAGTTTGTGGCCCGGCAGGACCGAGCAGAGCAACGGTGACCGAGGGCACATCCTGCCGCTGGTGCGGATGGCATGCCGCCACAGCAGCAACCAACATCAGAGATGAGAGCGCAGCAGCACCAAATGCAGCCAAACCAATCACTGCATGCACTGCTTGATTGGGTTCGGGCCAAACAATCCGACTGCATGGACCCACAAAGGGTCCCGTCATCACTGATGAGAACCGTTGCACGAAAGAGGCCAGCCGCCATCCAAATGGCCGATGGTTCAAGATGGCACGTCGGCCGTCTGCAGAAGGTAAGAGCAGCTGCCTCGGATCAAGACGCAGTGCTGGAGCTGATCCAGCTGGTATGGCATCTGGGCTGGGACACTGGTGACGAGCGAGATGGCGCCCAGGTCCGCTGTGGCTGGCACTGCCAGCTGTGCGCCCGCCGCAGGCTCATCTGAGGCCCCTGAAGCTGAACTGTAAACAGTGACTGTTTGACATGTTTAACAGAGCACGACTGCTTCAGTGGTGGCAAAATAACGCACCCAGTTGTGCAGGGTTAACCGGCAGTCTACCCGTTGGCCCAAGTTCTCTTTTCTGCCTGTTACAAGAAAACAAGAGCTGCTGTGATTTAATTGTGTGCCTGCTGCTTTGAGTTTTTCAGGGGGGGGGGGGGGTGTAGATGTTAGGTATGAAATACTAACAGACAGGCACGTCAAGTGCACGGGTGATGTCGGCACACACCGTGCCTATAAAGGAGGCCTGCTGGCGGGAGCCAGGGTCTTTGGCGCTCCACCCATGTCACAGTACCAACCTGCATTGGTGTAGAGCAGGCATGCCCAAAGTCTGGCCCCCGGGCCAAATCCAGCCCGTGTCCAAATTTCCACCAGCCTGAAGCGTCCTGTCATAAAATCAATAATATGTGGCCCGCCAGCACAGTTTCCCACAGTAAACAATACACACATACCAAAAACAGCAATTTTATATTTCACCAGAGGGTGGCAGTAGACCTGTGGCCGCATTCTCGTCGCGTGACCCCTGTGGTATGGTATGAAAAGCTGCTACTTTTCCAAAGGCACCTGTCACGCAGCCCACTACCACACATTTCCCATCACTGCAGGAAATGATGACCAGTTTTCCAGAAAACGATATCATTGCGCAAATGAGGAAGTACGCAGAAAACATCTCATCTCTGACTGAGGAGTTTCAACAGCGTTTCAGGGATTTTGCAGCTATTGAAAAGGAGATCACACTTTTTTCCACTTCTTTTTCCGTGGATCCTAATGACGCTGCAGACCAGCTGCAGCTGGAGCTCATTGAGCTGCAGTGTGACGCGGAGTGTCACGGTCGCCACCAGCAACTCCCTCTCGTCGACTTTTACCGGCAGCTGGACAAAGACAGGTTCCAAGAGATTCAAACATTTGCTAAGAAAATGCTGAGCTTGTTTGGCTCGACATACTTGAGCGAGAAGACGTTCTCGGTTATGAACATTAACAAGAACCGTGTGAGGACAAGACTAAGTGACTCTCACCTGCGTGACATCTTGTGCATCAAAACCACTGCTTTTGAGCCAGACCTGGCCTGCTTACTGCAGTCGAAACACCAGTGTCACCCTTCACATTAATGCAGGTACATTTTTTTTATTCTTCTGAGGAGAATAAATTCCAAAGTCTCAGTGAATTGATTTTTTTGTGATCAAACCACAGTTTTGTCAAATTTCTGTCATTTAATTTGACTATACTATTCTTTGTCAAAATGCACTGGGATGTGATTTGTTGAAACAAAATCAATAAATACATGTTTCTAAAAAATATTCAGAGTCAAATTTCATAAAATAGTTTATTTGTATGTAATTTGTTATTATTTTAACCTTTAACGATCCTGGTAATGCAATTGACAACAGATTGTCATTTGCAATGTCAACCTAGCTGCAGACAGCAAAGTGATATAGTTATATATTTACATGGTAATTTACAATGGTAAAGGTTCGAGGAATGTCGGGCTGAATGGTCGGCCCCCACACATTTTCACCTGACCAAATCTGGCCCTCTTTGCAAAAAGTTTGGACACCCCTGCTTTAGATCATGGCATGATGTGTTGCTTTTTGAAATCTTTTAGCCTACTTCACTTTGTCCAACAGGTTCTATTTAAGTGATTTCTTGATTCAGCAGGGCTGGCAGTAATCAGGCCTACACACAACTACAGCATGAACTTTGTGATGCAGACCTGCATGCGGTTCATGGCCTCCCGGAGCTGGTCGAGTTGATGTGCAGAGCTGAGGGCCTCCAGTCTGATGTCTGTCAGCTTCATCTCCTTCTCTCTCAGCTCACTCCGCAGCTGCATCACCGTCTCTGCCTCACTGTCCAAACAATCCGACAATCTACACAGGCATGCACATGCATGCAGCACAGACAGCTGTTAAACATGATGGTTTTAGCAGAGTCTTGCAGTTTTATATGAGAGCAACTGCACACTGAAAAACATCAGTCACATGGTACTGCTGAACTGTACATACAGCGTGTTGGAGTGCGTGTTCCTGAGCATGTGGCTGGGTGCCGGGGTGCCGTTGTGAGGCAGTTTTGGGGAGGACGGCAGTGATGAGTCCGTCATCTCCTCGATGTCTGAGTGAGAAGAGGCTGACTTGGGAGACTTCTTCTTGCTGAATGCTTGTTTGAAGGAGCTTCGCAGCTGTGGGTAAGACCATACAGAGAGGCAGCAGTCAGCAGCATGAACTACTGCAAACAGCTGCCCATGTGGGCCCACCAAAGCTTTATGGGCTGTCCTATGGGTCCATGTGGGTCGGCCCACACAGACTTTACCCATTTATCTATTTTCAACTGATTTTCTTGTAAATTTCTGACTTTTTTCTTGTAAATTGATAAATTTTCTTGAAAATTTCAAACTTTCTCATAAATTTGCAACTTTTTTATACTATAAGCTTGCAACTTTCTCATAAATTTATTTGCTTTTCTTGCAAAATTGTGACTTTTGTTGCAAATTTAACTTTTTCTTGGAACTTTGGAACTCTCATAAATCTGTCACTTTTTTACTGTAATCTTGAGACCTTTTCCCAAAAATCTGCAACATTTTTCTTGTAAATTTGGAGCTTTCCCAAAAATTCTATTTTTTTTAACTGTAAATTTATAACTTTTTCTCATAAATTCCCCCATTGTGGGACAAATAAGGTTTTATCTTATTTTAAATTTGGGGCTTTTTTCTCATGAAAAATTATTATTATTAAAACTATTTCTCATATATTTTTATAAGTTATTCTTGTAAGTTTGTAACTCTTTCAAGTAATTTTAAAATTTTCTTTTGTAAATTTGCAACTTTTTTCTCCTAAATTTTCACCTTTTTCTTCATTAATTTGTGAATTTTTTTCTAGTACATCTGTGACTTTTTTCTCATAATTTTTTCTACTATGTTTTTTGTAAATTTGTCACGTTTTGTCTTATAAATGTTCACTTTTTTCCTCAAACATTTGACTTTTTTCTCTTCATTTTGCCTCTGGCACCAGCGTTACTGTGACTTGTTCACCCACATGGGGCCCAGGTGGGGTTTAAAGATCACCTGCACCACAGCTAAAGTCCATGTGGGCAAGCACAGATGGGGCCAACATGGAACCCACGGACAAACCCACATGGGAGCCAGAAGACAGGCCTGTATTAACTAACCTATGGTGGGGCCCACATGGACATGCTGGGTGGGTGGGAGGGAGATTGGTAGAAAAGAGCTGAAGAAGTTGTAAGAGGAAGAAAACTAATAGGAAGACTGTCTCATGACAGAGAGCTTCAGCTCCAAAGTCTGACAAGCACGGATTGCTACTCTTACATGATGTGGTGAATGAGAAGCTGCTGATGCAGATTGTTGCTTAGCGTTTATTCCCACAAAACTGTAACTGTTTTGCTCTTTTGTTTCTAAAGGTTAAAATTGAGCTAAGAAAAAAAAACACTGGCAATTTATTTCTCTTTATTATAAACCCTGAAGACTGTTTTCTTCTCTTCACTGATATGATCTCTGCAGTAGCTCCTGTAACAGACAGTGATGCCCACTCAGAACAGGCATCCACTTCCTATTCTGTCTGTGTAAAAGCTGATGTAATTACACCAGTCAGGAAAGGAAATCTTGGACTGCCTTTAAGCGCTGGCAGCAATGAGCATGCCCTTAAAAGTCGAGCTCAAGTGTCATAGGGACAGTTTTCAAGGGGAAGCAGTGCTGGAGAGGGGAGACTATGGCGGCCGAACACAACAGGGTGAAAAACAGAAGTGAGGTTAGTAAACCAAGAAAATGTGCAGGTGTTAGGCTTCTTTTTTCTATTCATTCCACAGCGTGCACCTCTCTTACCTCATACACCTGCCACATGAAGCGAAGCAAAAGAAGACAGGAGACAAAACAGCACATGTTCAGCACATGGGTGTGATGAAGAGGCATGGAGGGAAGACAGCCACTAACACACCTAAAAGACTGCAGCTGCTTTCACTGACTTGTGAGGCAGTTCTACATCCCGAGCACCATGACACCAATACACTTCCTGACACAAGCAACCCCTATACGCTGTGCAATACACAAACTGTGTGAGCAGCACCTGCATGAGGGCCTCATGTGTGGTGCTGGTCACAAACACCCGCACACGGGACGATGGCTACGGGGCAGAGCTAACCACACATATGGGCTGTTAATGTAACAAAGCTCTTCTTAAAATTTAACAATGGCTACAGGAGGTTAACAGTGTTTATTGGAAGAAAAAAACCTGCATACATCATCAGCTCTGACTTGTCCTCCAGTGCACAAGAAAGTCTTCTAGCAACCGAAAGAAAAGATGAGTTCAAGTTATTTGCTTTATAAGCGTGAACAGAAAACTAAATATCTAACGTTAGACCTATGTTAAGCACCGATTTGTGTATTTGCGGTTAAGACAGATTTAGTCTGACGTTTTCAGCTCTACAATTAACCAAATCAAAACTGCCATTACTCTTCATCTATGAAAATCCTTTGCTTTGTGCATTCACCTCTTTGCCAGTAAACGAGTGCTGAAGGTGAGAAACCAAACATGTGACAATCAGACAAGGAAATGGAGACAAACAAAAATTTGGGTTTAGATTCACAGCTTCTTACCCAGTTCTTTTTGTTCTTCTTCCTGTTTTTTGCATCAGCGTCCATGTTGGAGCCCACACTGGAATGGCTGGTCGCGCTGGCAACACTGCTGACACTGTCGGAGGAGTGCTGCCTCCTGATTCGCAGGTCTGGCTGCTGGTTCTGCTGCTGTGGACTGCAATGACTGCCTCCTAAAGACACAAGACAGGAAGAAAACATATTTTTGTGTTATTATGATATGAGAGACACAAACAATTATTATTATAAAACAGAACTTCGATCTTCCAGCACAGCGGATCTCCCCATCACTACATCCATTAATCATCTCAGTGATCTTTTTTTCTTCCCGCTTGGTAGCTCCATCCACAGCATACTTTGTCCAATATATCCACTGCCCCTGGTTTGGACATGTGCAGATCTCTGTACATGTCCAAACCATCCCAGCCTTGTCTCTCTTACTTTGCCTCCAAACCACTCAACCTGACCTGTCCCTCTGATGTACTCATTTCTAATCCTGTCCCTCCAAGTCACTCCCAATGAAAATCTTAGCATCTTCATCTCTGCCACCTGTTTTTTTTTGTCAGTACCACCATCTCCATGCACCATAGCAGGTCTCACAATCCATCCATCCATCCATCCATCCAACCATCCTTCCATCCATCTTCTACCGCTTAATCCTTTTTGAATCGCAGGGGTGCTGGAGCCTATCCTAGCATCTTTGGGCGAGAGGGAGGGTACACCCTGGACAGGTCTCACTACCGTCTTGTAAATCTTCCCTTTCACTCTTGCTGCTATCCTTCTGTCACAAATCACCCCTGACACTCATCTCCACCCACTCCACCCTGCCTGCACTCTCTTCTTCACCTCTCTTGTGTATTTTCAATTGCTTTGGATGGTTGACCCCAGGTATTTAAACTCATCTACTTTCATTACCTTTACTCCTTCCATCTTCACCGTTACACCTGCCTTCCTCTCATTCACACTCATGTATTCTGTCTTGCTTCTACTGACTTTCATTCCTCTTCTCTCCAGAGCATACCTCTACCTCTCCAGGTTCTCTTCCACCTGCTCCCTAGTCTCACTACAGATCACAATGTCATCTGTAAACATCATGGTCCACGGAAACTCCTGCCTGATCTTGTCTGTCAGCCTGTCCATCACCATGGCAAACAAGAAGGGGCTCAGAGCCGATCCCTGATGTAATCCCACCCCCACCTTGAATCCATCCGTCACTCCTACAGCGCACCTCACCACCGTCTCGCTGTCCTCATACATGTCCTGCACCACCCTCACATACTTCTCTGCCATATCTCATACAGTACCACACTTCCTCTCTTGGGACCCTATCATATGCTTTCTCTAGAAGAAGAAGCCAACTTTACTGTCATTCAATCCATACAGCCAATCATGTACAGTAGAACGAGATTACGTTTCTCTTATCTACAATGTTAACCACATCTAGAATCAGAGGGGCCGCTGCCATACAAGGTGCCACCACAACTTTTTCCTTCCCCCATTCTATTATGCTGAGCATCAAGATAGAAGGTGGTAAGTACCATTATTATATGGTCTTTGGTATGACCCAGCCAGGGCTTGAACCCATGACCTCCCAGTTGTGGGGTGGATGCTCTATCAACTAAGCCCCCACTCCAGTAGATCCACAAAGACACTGTGCAACTCCTTCTGACCTTCTCTATACTTCTCCATCAGCACTCTTAGAGCAAACACTGCATCTGTAGTATTCTTTCTTGGCATGAAACCATACTGCTGCTCACTGATTGTCACCTCTCCTCTTAACCTGGCTTCAACAACTCTTTCCCATATCTTCATAGTGTGGCTGATCAACTTTATGCCTCTATAGTTACTACAGCTCTGAGCATCACCTTTGTTCTTGAAAATTGGTATCAAAACACTTCTCCACTCCTCAGGCATCCTCTCCCTCTCCAAGATTGTGTTAAACAATCTGGTTAAAAAGTCCACTGCCATCTCTCCTAAACATCTCCATACCTCCACAGGTATGTCATCTGGACCAACCACCTTTCCATTCTTCATCCTCTTCAAAGCTGCCCTCACTTCTGCCTTGCTAATCCTCGGGACTTCCTTGTTCACCATCTTTCCTTCATCCATCCTCCTCTCTCTCTCATTTTCTTTATTCATCAGCTCTTCAAAGTTCTTGTTCCACTTTCTCAACACACTCTCGTCATTTAGTACATTGCCATTTCTGTCCTTAATCAACCTAAGCTACTGCACATCCTTTCCAGCTCCATCTCTCTGTCTAGCCAGTCGATACCAGTCCTTTTCTCCTTCCTTAGTGTCCTGCCTCTCATACAACTCACTATATGCCTTTTCCTTTGCCACCTATCTCTTTGCCATGCGCCTAGATTCCAAATACTCCTGTCTACTTTCTTCATCTCCCTGACTATCCCACGCTTTCTTTGCTAACCCCTTCCTTTTGATACTTTCCTGTACCTCCTCATTCCACCACCGTCTCCTTGTCTTCCTTCCTCTTTCCACGTGATACACCACATGCCTTTCTACCCGTTTCTCTCAATACTTTTGCTGTACTTTACCAGTCATCTGGTAATTCTTCCCTACCACCCACGGCCTGTATCAACTCCTTCCTGAACTCTGTGTGACCTTCTTCCTTCTGTAACTTCCCTCACTTAATCTTTGACTCTGCCTTCACTCTCTTCCTCTTCTTGCTCTCCAAAGTCATCTTACAGATGACCATCCGATGTTGTCTAGCTACCTTCTCCCCTGCCACCACCTTGCAGTCTCCCATCTCTTTCAGATTTCTCCTTCTGCATAAGATGTAGTCCACCTGTGCGCACCTTCCTCCACTCTTGCAAGTCACCCTATGTTCCTCTCTTCTTGAAGTATGTGTTCACCACATCCATTTCCATCTTTTTAGCAAAATCCACAACCATCTGTCCTTCAACATTTCTCTCCTTAAGACCATACCTACCTAGGACCTCCTCATTACCACTGTTCCCTTCACCTCCATGTCCATTAAAGTCTGCTCCAATCACCACTCTCTTCCCCCTGGGAACACTCTCTACCACTTCATCCAACTTACTCCAGAATTCCTCTTTCTCTTCTACCTGAATCCAACTTGTGGGGCATACGCACTGACAACATTCAACATCACACCTTTGACTTCCAGCTTCAAACTCATGATTCTGATTCCCTCTTTACCTCCTTAACACTCTTCACATACTCTTCCTTCAAGATTGCTCCTATACCATTTCTCTTCCTATCTACACCATGGTAGAACAGTTTAAGACCACCTCCAGTGCTCCTAGCCTTGCTTCCCTTTCATCTGGTTTCTTGAACACACAGTATATCTGCCTTTCTTCTCTCCATCATATCAACCAACTCTCTGCCTTTAGAAGTCATAGTCCCTACAGATGAAGTCCCTACTTTCACCTCCACACTTCTGTCTTTCCTTTTCTTTCTCTGCCTCTAAACAGGCCTTCCCCTGTCCTTCCCATTGATCTTTGACCAACAGCAGCCCAATTTCTGCTGGCACTCTGTTAACAGCATCGGTATGGAAGTCTCATTCTTCATGATCCACATGTTTGATTTGGCAAAGGTTTGCCTAATTCTGTGCCCTTCCTTACACAACCATTCCCATTTACCCAAGCTTGGGACCAGCACTAGGAGTACACTGGCTTGTATGCCCCTTTGTGGCTAGGTTAACGTAGATTCTATATTGCATAAAAAATAATATGATTTATATTTAAATTGCTTCCTGGTGCTTCCTTTTCGGTACCTGTCCGATCTCCTTTAGGTGTCAGCTCAGGTGTGTTGATAACTCCATTGATGGCAGCTTGGGCAACAGCATTTTGCTTCTTCAGCAGCTCAATGGTCTTCCTAAGCTCGTTCAGCTCTGAATCCTGACAAATGGAAATTGTCACAAAGATAAAAAAAAAAAAAAAATCAGCTACCGAGACACAACAGTTTGTTATGTAATGATAACAATCAACACCGTTTCTACCTTCTGTTCTGCTGTCAAAGTGAGGCTTTTTAGTCTTATTGTCATATTGCCCAAACTCTGTTCAAAAGCTGCCACCAGGTGAGCCTAAAGGAAAAACAATCAGGTTGAAAAACAAAGTTTCTTGAACCAACAGTAAAAATAATCTACTTTATTCCATGGTCTGGATGAACTCTCTTTTCGTTGGCAGGTGTGCATTAGGTATGCAAGTGTAAAGAACACAACTGTTTATTTTCAGTCTGTAGTTAAAACATACTAATTAAATGCAACAGGATGGGAAGAGAAATAGATAGATACTTTATTTCGAACAAAAAAGCAAAAAACATGAATCATTTTAGAGAATACATTACTGAAGAATGAGACATAAGAAAAAATATGAGAGAGAAGAGGTGAGAAAAAGGAAAAACAGCAACTGAGGAATAAGGAACTGACACATGGGTAGCTTCGAATGATAGAGGAAGCCAAGGAAGAAATTAATATGAGAAAGGAGACCAAATGGACAGCAGATAGCACAGTGGTGCTTGAAAGTTTGGGAACCCTTTAGAATTTTCTACTTTTCTGCATAAATATGACCGAAACATCATCAGATTTTCACACAAGTCCTAAAAGTAGATAGAGAGAACCCAGTTAACTAAATGAGACAAAAATATTTTACTCTGTAATTTGTTTATGGAGGAAAATGATCCAATATTGCTTATCTGTGAGTGGTAAAAGTTTGTGAACCTCTAGGATTAACAGGTAATTTGAAGGTAAAATTACAGTCAGGTGTTTTCAGTCAATAATAATAATGCATCAGATTTATACAGCGCTTTTCATGGACATTCAAAGACGCTTTACAATGGATACATTATTCATTCCATTCACTCCAAACAGACACGGATAGTGGTAAGCTACTACTGTAGCCACAGCTGCCCTGGAGCAGACTGACGGAAACATGGCTGCCAATCCTTGCAAATGGTGTCATGCAAACGGTGTCAATACCCAGTGTCATGGACACTGGAGGCAAGGTGGGTAAAGTGTCTTGCCCAGGGACACAACGGTAGGATGGCTGAGGAGAGCGGGACTTGAACCGCCAACCCTCCGGTTATTGGACAACCCGCTGAGTGGACACCTCGTTTTATTTAAAGAATCTTTCATTTAAAGATCTATCAACTTGTCAACACACGTTTGTGGAAGTCTATCATGGCACAAACAAAGGAGATTTCTGAGGACCTCAGAAAAAGGGTTCTTGATGTTCATCAGGCTGGAAAAGGTTACAGAACCATCTTTCTTCTTCCGGCTATCAGAGAGAGCAGACGCATTTCTTTCCTCTCCCTTCTCCTCCTCCCCCCTACTGATCCCAGCTTGCTGTGTCCTGTCTGTGTCTCGCTGTTCTTCTGCTGCATCTCGACCCAAACGGAAATTATGGAATTTAGCTGCGCTTTAATGCTACTGACACCACTTTTCAACAGAAAATCGGGCCAGGGGGAGCCCAAGTGGAGAGACTCATGGAACAATTGGAACTCATGTGTCTGCGTGATTCAATTGAAGATGGGGAAGACATCTACCTGTTTTGGCTTCATGATCACAGGATTTCTGTTGTTTGGCTCTGGAGTTTTCCTGGTGTATCGAAAATTTAAGAAGTTGGAAGAGCTAATCAAAATGCGGACCCGGCGTAGCTCCTCCAACAAATTCGACCAGCTGGGGAGAGCACTGATAGCGGCAAATATGTGACTAACATGGAATTTACCATCTGGCATGCACTGAAGAGAGATGGACTCTGTGGACATGTTTATCTATGTTTCGGTAGGTGGAAAACATCTGGAGTCGCTGGGTGCTCTCCAGGGAATGATTTTAAAGCCTGTGTATGTAAATTGTGATGCACAGAATCGCATAAGAGAGGAAATTTCTATGCTCTAAGTGAACTGTGCTTATCAGGCCTTGATTCGGCGTCCTTCCTCTAGGAGAAGAGATAAAGCAGAAGGGAGTTTTGGCTTCTCTTGGCGCCCTAACCCAAACACTGGTGTGCAGTAATCTGAACTCTCAAGGACAGCGTCATGTGACTAGCATGGATTTACCATCGGACATGCACTGAGAGTTGAACTCTTGTGGACATGCTATCTATGTTTAGGACACTAAAGACATAACATCTAAACGTTGCTCAGGAGAGGATTTTTGCTGTTCACCAGTAACTGATACACACACTGCATACAACATTACATGACTGATACACATACACTGACACACACACACACGCACTGTCTCTCTCAACTTGCTTTGTTAATGTGTGATCTGTATTGTCTGCTAACTGTGCATTAGAGGGTTTTTTTCTATGTGATCCCAATCTTGCTCAAACGAGCTTTATTTTGATAAACTATGTTTTTTCTCTCTGCCCAATGTGTCATCCCCTCCCCCTCCCCCTCTTTACCCCTCACTGTATGAGGCGCCTTGTATGGCTGCCGCGTCATTAGGGAGCACTTAACATGAGCGCACCTTAGTGATAAGTGGAATTGAGATTGAGATTCAACTTTATTGTCATTGCACATGTATGAATACAAGGTAACGAAACGTGACTTGGCATTTGGGCACGCTCTGCAGAGCGCATCCAAGGCCGGGGCAGCCGCTAGGCGCCAGTCATAAAGAAGAAAGGAAAAAAAGAAAAAGAGAGTGGATATGACACAGTAGGCGAGAGAAAAAAACATGTTTTATCAGAATGACGCTCAGCAAGTGAGCGAAATTTTGATTGCAGGCAAAAAACCCTCAATGCACATTTAGCAGACATTTAGCAGGAGATCACACACAAAAGTTGAGAGGCAGTGTATTGTATGCATGTAATGTTGTATGCATGCATTGTGTAGTGTAAATGTAACAGTTGTTAGTGAGCAGCAGAGGGCGCCTCCTGGCAGTGGATAGATGTTATAATCATGTGACTTATAAACAAGTCCAGAGTCCAAGTCTATCTCTCTTACTTGCAGAAGGCACATGGGCATTGTCCTTGAGGGTCCAATCCGCTGATACGACAACAACTGATTGTCGATTGTTTGGGTAGACATAAGAGCCGGTCCTTCTGCTTATCTCAATCAGGAGGAATGTAAACACGGGGCAAACAAGGTCAAATCAAATCAGCACAGTGCACTCAGAGAATAGAATTTGTCCTCACCCGTGTAATTCTGTGCTTCTATTATATGTGCAGGCTTAAACTGCGTTTCCATGGAGAGCACAGGGCTCCATTCAGTTCACCGTTTGCCGCTACTCGTGCCCTCCCCAACTGGTCAAATTTGATGAAGGAGCTAGCCGGGTCCGCTTTGATCAGCTCTCTCACCTTCCTTCAATTTCTGATGCATCAGGGAACTCCACAGCCAAAAATAGAAGTCCTGAGATCATAACCAATAATGTTTCCACAGACGCATGAATTCCAATGTCCATGAGTCTCCTCGTTCCAATTCTTGGGCTCCCCCTTGGCCCAATTCTTGTTGAAAAATAGTGACAATAGCACATTTAAGCCGCTTCCAAATCCATAATTTCCGTTTAGATTAAGATTCAGCAGAAGAAGAGCGACTAAACACAGACAAAAACGCAACATTGCAAAAGCTGGGAATAGATCAGGAAGGCAGGAGAGGAGGGAAGAAAAATGCGACTGTTCTCTCTCAAGGCAAGAAGGAAAGGGGAAGGAATTCCTGGTATGTGCAAGCATACTTGGCAATAAAGTTGTTTCTGATTCTGATTCTGATTCTCTAAAGAGGTTGGACTCCACCAATCCACAGTAAGACAGATTGTGCCCAAATGGAGGAAATTTAAGACCATTGTTACCCTACCCAGGAGTGGTCGATAAGTTCAGATCACTCCAAGAGCAAGGCGTGTAATAGTCGGCGAGGTCACAAAGGACCCCAGGGCAATTTCTAAGCAACCAAAGACCTCTCTCACACTGGCTGATGTTAATGTTCATGAGTCCACCATCAGGAGAACACTGAACAACAATGGTGTGCAAGACAGGGTTGCAAGGAGAAAGCCCCTGTTCTCCAAAAAGAACATTGCTGCTCATCTGTGGTTTGCTAAAGAACAAGTAGACAAGCCTGAAGGCTGTTGGAAAAATGTCTTGTGGACAGATGAGATCAAAATAGAACTTTTTGGCATTATGCATTAAGCATTATGTTTGGAGAAAGGAAGACAATGAATTCTAGCATGAGAACCTTATTCCATCTGTAAAACATGGTGGTGGTAGTATTATGGTTTGAGCCCGTTATGGTCCAGGACTGCTTGCCATCATTGGTGGAATAATGAATTCTGAATTATACCAGCAAATACTAAAGGAAAATGTCAGGACATCTGTCCATGAACCGAGTCTCCAGAGAAAGTTGGTCATGCAGCAAGACAACAATTCTAAGCACACAAGTCATTCTACCAAAGAACAGTTAAAGAGGTATAATGTTAATGTTTTGGAATGGCCAAATCAAAGTCCTGACCTCAATCCAACTGAGATGTTGTGGAAGGACCAGAAGCAGCAGTTCATGTGAGGAAAACCCACCAACATCCCAGAGTTGAAGCAGTTCTGTATGGAGGAATGGGCTAAAATTCCTCCAAGCTGATGTGCAGGACTGATCAGCAGTTACTGGAACCATTTAGTTGCAGGTATTGCTGCAAAAGGGGGGGGGGGGTGTCACACCAGATACTGAAATCAAAGGTTCACACACTTTTGCTACTCAGATATCTAATATTGGATCATTTTCCTTTCCTTTTTTGGTCTCATTTATTTAACTGGGTTCTCTTTATCTACTTTTAGGACTTGTGTGAAAATCTGATGTTTAAGGTCATATGTATGCAGAAATGTAGAAAATTTTAAAGGGTTCAAAAATTTACAAGCGCCACTGTACATATACTCAGACTTCTTAGATGAAAAAAACAAAAGATAGATTTTAAAAAATAGCCCAGTCAAAGTACAAAGAATGATTCCTTGCAATGACAATGGTATGCTCTTTCCTATTAAATAAATTACAAATGAATTAATTAAAATTAACATGTATAAGCCAGTTAACCAGTGACATAACAGGGTGGGTAACCACCTGATGCAAGAAGTTCCTTCTCATTGATTTACCCTTACTTCAAGCTGAGTAGGCAGAAATTGGAGAAACCAGCTGCAGTTCTCCCACCCATCCCCATCTTAAGTCACTCCCCACCCAAAGAGCACATTTGTGAGATGCAGTGACTTTTGTTGAGCAGCCAATAGCAAAGAATCTGGCTGACAAGACCTGATTGGTTGAAGAAACTGTCATGGGTGTGAAGTTTTCTGCAGGGTGAAAAGAGCAGAGATTCTCTAGTATTGTAGTCCTGGCAGATCAGCTGCGTTATCAATTGTTCTAGATTCATGTTAAAAATTTTATTTTTAAATTTAAACAAAATTATTCTGCTTGCTCTAGCTTAAATGTCACAGAATTCATTGAAAAAACTTGCTGTAAACCCTCCAATAAAGACTCAATACTTGACAAAACCACAAGTTTAATATTTGTCTGTCATCTAATGGCAATCATTCCAGCATGGGAGACTAATTATCAAAATGATGCACTGATGGAATAAAAACTGCCTCGACTGAACCCGATGAAACCTTGATGAAATGAGCAACCTGCTCCATGTGAAGTGGATGTGAAGGCAGCTACCGGCAGCTATATATATATATATATATATATATATATATATATTTTTTTTTTTTTTTTTGTATACTTTATTGATCCCCAGAGGGGAAATTGAGGGCATCCACCTGGATGGATGAAGCCTATATCACTATATCCATCAGCTTGAGGATAAAACCCAAACATACAACCCAAAAGTAAAACATTACCAACCCAAATAAAGGTACAAAGACCCTGTGGGCCTGCTTGATATTGGTGAAAACATTTCAGCAGTTTTTGTCATTAGACTCCAGCAAGAACATGCTAGCATGAGTAAATCCCTCGCACTTTTATTGTTAAGCCACGTTGGTACAAATGAGCCACTCCAGAGTCAATAAATGCTCAACATGTCCTACAAAACTGTGTAAAGCTACGGTCACAAATACTCTCAAGAACGGCTGTGAACACCGTACAAATTTCGTACAGCTTTCTTAAAGCAACTGTAGGAGAATCCGGCATTCGTAGACCATAAGTTCGTGGCCAGGTCGATGGTTTTGTCCAAGATTTCTACGAACACCCCACAAAAACCCCTCATTGTAAGGCGGCCGTATGAATGCCTCAGGAACAACGTAAGAACTACGCAAGATGTTGGCTGTAAGTATGCCTCAAGAACACCTTAAGTTGTTCTTGAGGGCCCCTTACAGCAGTTGTAGGAAACGCTGTACGAGTCCCCATTCATATGGAGATTTGTACAGTGTTTGTAAGGTGGTAGTGAGGCGCTCATAAGGCAGAAGTATGTCATTCATGCAACATTTGTGTCGACAAAGTGCTGAAAGCTGTAAGATCTTAATTTATGAGTGGGGGGGAGGGTGTCAGACAAAAGGTAGAAGATGTTTGTTTTAACCTTAACATGTTTGACTGTCCCAGCCCCCAACCAACAGTGATCTGTGTGGAGTTTGCATGTTCTCCCCGTGTCTGCGTGGGTTTACGCCGGGATTTCTCCGGTTTCCTCCCACATGCCAACAAACTTGCAAGTTAGGTTAATTGGCATCAAACTGGGGATTCTAAATTGTCCTTAGGTCTGACTGTAAGAGTGAATGGTTGTCTGTCTCTCTGTGTTGGCCCTGCGATAGACTGGCAGTCTGTCCAGGGTGGACCCTGCCTCTCGCCCAAAGATGCTGGCATAGGCTCCAGCCCCCCCGCGACCCGAAAAAGATTAAGCAGAAGAAGATGAATGAATGAATGTTTGACTGACACCTGCAGTTATCTTCAGAAGCATCAGCTGATCGCCATGACGTGTCGTTTATCAGGTGTTTTCATTAGGCGTGGCCAGCCTGATGGACCTGATAGATCCACCCCACCGGCCACGCCTGCTGTTGCATCGCAAAGATTCTTACAAACTGATCGTTCATAAGAATCTTTGTGGCCATAGCTTAAACAGTTTGCATAAAAATGATGAATTCCACCAGTATGTTAGTGAGTACAAGTTCATGAGAAGTGAGGATGTGTATAATTAACATCCTAGTATTACTATACTTGCTACACACTGGCATCGCTATCTGACAAAACTGATCAAAATAAGATATAAAAACATTCCAAATTATTACTTGGATTAAGGTATAAAATAATGCAACTAATTAAGATTATAAAGTGGCACTTCAAACTGGATCAGACAAATGAAATGGAGCCACTTATTCATTCATCTTCTTCCACTTAATCCTTTTCAGGTCGCGGGGGGACTGGAGCCTATCCCAGCATCTTTGGGCAAGAGGCAGGGTCCACCCTGGACAGATCGCCAGTCCATCACAGGGCCAACACAGAGAGACAGACAATCATTCACTCTCACAGTCACACCTAAGGACAATTTAGAATCCCCAGTTTGATGCCAATTAACCTAACTTGCATGTTAGAGCCACTTGGTGAAAAGCAAAGTTAAAATAACAGATTATCTGTCCAGAACTCTTCATGTTCTGTTGACTACCATATTGGTTAGGCATGAGGCCCATTAAGTGAAAATGGTTTGGTTAAAGTTCAGCTGACTATCGTTTAGGAGATTTTTATTTGTCTTTGTAGAGCTGAAGATTTCTGAATGAAGTGGTAGAGAAATTCCATGACAACCTGACAAATCAATGTCAACGTGCCCATACAAATAAAGCAAATTCTTAAAAAATCCCAAAGGCATAAAAGAAGGAAACTGCTGACAATTCTCATCCACCACTATCTTGATATCTGCTTTGATCCTAAATATTCTGCAGTCACCTGGAGGAGTGAGGGTGAGAGCTGAGTAAGGTGCTGACTGATGTATGATTCAAAGCGCGACTTTTTACAGCAGAGGATGTTCTCAGACTTTCAGCCTTCTGGGCTTCAAGGTGCATTTGGATAATTCATCACATACCTGTGGGAGTAATGGCATTTGAACAAAGCCCCTTCCCACCTCCAATACCCATTCCTGGTTTCTTTATCTGTTTATCTTTCAGCAGCTGCACACGCTTCATGTATCCAGGCGTCATCAGCTGGAAATCTTCAGTCCACAACTGGGACAATCGGTCAGGGGTGTGTCAAGACTTGACACATGCTGTAATCTAACACCTTTGCCTTCCTTCCATATCTGGAATCCACAAAGGAATCACCAGACAAGCCAAGCGTGGCGAGACTTGTGCAACTCATTAAGACGGGTGGTAGAAAAGATCGTGTCTGGAGATGCTTACAAAGATTTTCTGGTTGTTCTGCCAGTTGTGAAATTACACGGTCTGAGAGAAGAGCGCTCAGTGGGAGTTATTTGCTTTGTATTAATAAATCAGGAGCGTGACAGAGACAAAGTACCACATTTTAGAGCAATTTTTAGATCTCCCAATGTGCCACTTCAAGTTGCAATATATGCATTTCAAAAATTATTCTGAACACAAACAATTATACTATCTCAGTTTCCAGTCATACATTTAATTGAAATTAACACAAAGTGTTACTGAAACCTGATCACCCGCTTAAACCCATGTGGGTTCAGTGGGTTTAAAGTGAGTCAGCAGATTACCTGCTGAAGCTACGGTCACAAAGATTCTTACAAATGATGGGTTCGTAAGAATCTCCCAGTTACTACCAATTCTGGAGTTCACAGACATTCGCGGAGGGGGGCATAGTTTCTTGCTGCCATTCAATATGCAAGAGCAACTTGAGGCATTCTTGAGAAATGAGGTGCTTTTCTGTCGTACGACGGCCCTAGAATTCTTACATTCTCCGTAAGGCTGCCTTGGGATCTTCCTACAGTACACTTACTGCCACCTTATGAAATTTTTGTGCAACTCACGGCACTTTCAAGTCGTTGGTAGGAAGATCTTACGGCTTTCAGCACATTTTGTCAGCACAAATGTTGCACGAATGACGTACTTCTGCCTTATGAGCGCTTCACTACCGCCTTACGTATACTGTACAAATCTCTGTACGAAGGGGAATTCATACGGCGTTTCCTACGACAGCTGTAAGAGCCCCTCAGGAACAACGTAAGGTGTTCTTGAGGCATGCTTATGGCCAACATCTTGCATAGTTTTTAAATTGTTCCTATGGCATTCGTACAGCCAGCCTACAATAAGGGGTTTTTGTGGGGCCCTCGTAGAAATCTTGGACAAGACCATCAACCTGGCCATGAACTTACGAACGGTCTACAAGTGCTGGATTCTCCTACAGCCGCCTTAAGAAAGCTGTACGAAATGGTCCAAAAATCGTTTGTACAGTGTACGTAGCCGTTCATAAGGGTATTTATGACCGTAGCTTTACCTGTGCCACAGGTAAAGTGCATGTGGACAAACACAGATGGGACCCATAAGTCAGCCCAGTTAAATCTATGGTGGGGCCCACCTGGGTGTGCCTGTTTAGGTTCCTGTCAACTTACATTGGCACTCAGCTGTGTCGTCAAAGCGGAAACCTTTTCCTGGGAGGCATCCAGCTCCCGACGCAGCTTACGGATCTAAAGACAAGAGAAGAAAGTACAACATCAAAAAAAGCAGACAAAAATCCACGTATAAATCTGCTTCATGAACACATGCAGCACCAAAGACGCACATCACCACAATGACACAATAAAGGACTCACCACAGCAACAACTGAGGGAGGCTCCCATATGACTAATTAATGTTAAGAGATGAAAGGCAGCAACGAGAACATACAGGTGTACACACATGTTCAGACAGGCCCGTTACAGGGTCAGTCACAATGCAGTCACACGTGCAACTAATTACAACTGTTCTCCCCCATGTTCCAACACGTTCAGCAGCTGCACATGGGAAAATTAAAGAGAGCAAAAGTGGTGTGGGTGGGCAGATGCTTACCTCCGACTGAGACTTCTCCTCGTTCTGTGAAACAAACAGCAGAAGAGAAGAGAAATAATTAGAGGACACACTGACTGCTTGATGAAACGATTAAAAAGTGAAGCTGAAGAGCTGTTCAGTGTGCCGTAGGTCAGATCACACATGTCCTCATGTCTGTTGGAGAGGAGCTTTAGAACAGTGCAGGATACTGTCAGGTGTGTCTGGAAAGTAGAGATATTCTCCTGAAGCCATTTCACTGAAATATGCGTGTGCATGTCTCTGTCCCTGTAGACTGTGCCATGAACAACAGCGAGAAAAGAAAGCTCAGCAAATATGTACAAGGAGTGCATGGAAAACAAACCCTCACACAAACACAACACACCCTGCTGCCGCTCAGCCCAACAGTGCAACATGCAACACCCACATTTACATGTAGACACGTTCCAACGGACAGAAATGCTGTTCTTAGTGAGAGAGGCCAAATTATTGCTGGATAATGGGAATTTCATAGTTTGAGGCTATAATTTAAAGCCTGTAATAACTTTCTTATGACAGCAACATTACAGACTGTCTTAGATCTCATTGACAAATGTTATCAGAAGCTATATACTGTATTTGAAACTTACGTTTACTGTAATGTTAGTGCCATGCAGGTTTTAGTAGGTTAATGTAAATCGGTAAAGGAAAACAGGTACAACAAGGTTTTGTGGATTTGTCAGGATTTCTGGAAACACACATTGTGGCATCAAGTAAAAGACAAGTGTCACTAGAAAAGCACTCATAGAGCGCATACCTCCGCCAAGGCTCCTTCCGTTTCTCATGGATCACCTCCAAAATGTAATGGGTTTGTGTCTAGGCCTATAGCCACTTGTGGTGAAAATTACATCAAAGTCTGTCCATCAGTTTTGGAGTATTGTTGCAAACATGCTGTGAGAAGATAAGAGCCTTGGCTGAGGTATGCATTCTCAGATCATCACCAAAATATAATGGGTTCTTCTCTAGGCCAAGAACCACCTCTGGTGAAAATTTCATCCAAATCCATCCAGTAGTTTTTGTGTAATCCTGCTGCACAAATACAAACAAAGCCCTTGGTGGAGGTATGCACTCTCAGATCATCACCAAAATCTAATCATCTATTCCCCGTGCCATTACACACCTTTCCTGAAAATTTCATCAAAATCCGTTGATAGCTTTTTGAGTTATGTTGGTAACAGACAGACAGACAAACCCCAGTAAAAACATGAGCTCCTTGGCGGAGGTAATTATTACCAACATATGATCCATAATGATGTAAATGGCACTTCAGGCCAGAGGAAATGCAATCTTATGGGGTCAAGTGTTCTTCACTTTGAACTAAAATAAATAAAAGGAATGCTTAGCTTTGGAAGGAAGCAGTTTTTTAGCAATGGCTGTACGCTTGTTACAGATACGGCTCAAGTCTGATTGGCCAGTTGGTGTCACATGACTCTGCATGCCATAGCCCATTCATATAAATCTATGGATATGTTCTATTAACGCTGTATCTTATGCGGCAGTGGCTACAGGTACGGAACTCTGAGGCATTTATCAGGATGTTATACAGTGGATGGCAAGTGCATAAAACTGGAGAAACAAAACCGACTTAGAGGTCACGCTCAATGGCTTGTTAAAGAAATCAGACGGAACAAAGTTACTATAAGGGCAGTTGATTCCTGGATGAATGGAGCCGTTCCATTATTGCTGAGCACCAAGCTGGATGGCAGGAAGTTCCGCTTTTATATGGTCTTCAGCATGACCCGGCTGGGATTTCAACCCCGGCCTCCTGGGTGTGGGGCGGATGCTCTACCAACTGAACCACCACTACGATTTAACTTTATATCATGCTGAGTATGTGTCCTATATAAAAACGATTTCTAAGGAAGTCATGTGTGAGTCAGGCTGTAGCTTTGTGATTTTGTCATCTGTTCTAGATAGATAGTTTATTTCGAACACAAAAAATATAACAAAAAACAAGCAAATAGCAAATGCAATAAAGTTACAGTATACACTGTTCGAAAGGGAGAAGGAAGAAGTGAACACTTATTAATTCCAACTCCTCTTTTCCATCGATACACCCATGTGAATTTTATACAAATTACTACCTTTAAGACCCCAAGTAAACAATTTACTGTATTCTTAAAGATAAAGCTGTCTCGTGTGCTTTGTAAGCTGTTGTAAAGGACTTAAAGGGTGTCAGACTTGAAGATCTTCGTACACCGTCAGAACGCTGTCTGCATGTGGTAGCCACTGTGCCTTCTTTGCTGGCCACAAAGAATAAATGCATTCTTGTTCGTTTGCTGGTTCTCTGCTCCAAGGTATTTTTGCACTGATGTTAAATTTTCTTTTCTTCTGAGTTAGACTTAGTAATCTTTATTACAATATCAATATAGTAAGAATTTGCTGCATGAATATTACAGCTATGACAGGTCATATGAAGAAAGACCCAATCTGTTAACAGGCTTTTAGCCTACTATTGTGTTTTATAACAGAAACAGATACGTATAAGTAAGTAACTAAAAATGATTTATTTTGTCATCTGGGCGTTTTTGTGTCCTGTTTGGTGACGGTTGTCCTTAGTCACAGCGTGCATATGTGGCCACATATGATATGCAACTGATCTGGCCATTCCGCTCCACAATCATGGTGATATTAAGTTTTCATTTTTAGACACTCGCACAAGCACTTTGGGAAGAGTGCCATTGGGGACTTGTGGTTCTGCAAAGGACAGTGGTAGCACAGGAAGCAGCAGCCAGAACTCCAGTCTCCTGCTGAAGGAACACTGGTCCGGCCACTGCTTCTGTGCCATGTTGGATCCACCGGTGTTCTTTGCCAGACCCCAGGTCCCCACTGACGCTCCTCCCAGTCTGCTCGCGTGCCACATTTGCCGAATTATCCTTTAGATCTAGTCAAATTTGTCACGCTTCACTTCTTGTTTTGCTCACAGAGCGCTGTGGTGACTGCCTGGTCATGATGCCGCGTATTATCCATTCAGCACGGAGTCAATCCTAAACCCCACCCAAACTTCTAGAAGTCTAGGCATGAGGAGAGAGTGATGACAAAACTTTTATTGATAAAAATTACATATTTTGAGTGAACAACTCCATACTTGAGGATGTACACCCTTGTAACCTCAGCAAAACACTTATAAAACCTGAGGTAAGTCTGACAAACGGTTTGAGAGATACGTGAGGAACACACACACACAGATTCCTTGCATTTATAGATAGAATGTGTTCACTTATACAGCCCTTCTTTCTCATCTCTGAATGACCAGTGCTTTACAGATTCGGCTATCTACCCATTCACACACACGCACGCCGCCAAGAGTGGGCAGCAAAGCGCCAACCCTCTGATCAGATAGACCACACTACTGCCCAACATCACAGCTGCAGTGAACATGAGTTGATCTGAAAATGTTGGGGTGGATTTGGGATACAACTTCAGTACCAAGAGACACTGCTGACAGGTGAACGAGAACATGCTTGTTACACATGTGGACAAAATTGTTGGTACCCCTCTGTTAATGAAAGAAAAACCCACAATGGTCACAGAAATAACTTGAATCTGACAAAAGTGGTAATAAATAAAAATTCTATGAAAATTAACCAATGAAAATCAGACAATGCTTTTGAATTGTGGTTCAACAGAATTATTTTAAAAAACAAACTCATGAAACAGGCCTGGACAAAAATGATGGTACCCTTAACTTAATATTTTGTTGCACAACCTTTTGAGGCAATCACTGCAATCAAACCATTTCTGTAACTGTCAATGAGACTTCTGCACCTCTCAGCAGGTATTTTGGCCCACTCCTCATGAACAAACTGCTCCAGTTGTCTCAGGTTTGAAGGGTGCCTTCTCCAGATGACATGTTTCAACTCCTTCCACAGATGTTCAATAGGATTTAGATCAGGGCTCATAGAAGGCCACTTTAGAATAGTCCAGTGTTTCACTCTTAGCCATTCTTGGGTGTTTTTAGCTGTGTGTTTTGGCTCATTATCCTGTTGCAAGACCCATGACCTGCGACTGAGACCAAGCTGTCTGACACTGGGCAGCACATTTCTCTCTAGAATACCTTGATAGTCTTGAGATTTCATTGTACCCTGCACACATTCAAGACACCCTGTGCCAGATGCAGCAAAGCAGCCCCAGACCATAACAGAACCTCCTCCATGTTTCACAGTAGGGACAGTGTTCTTTTCTTGGTATGCTTCATTTTTGCGTCTGTGAACATAGAGCTGATGTGCCTTGCCAAAAAGTTGCAGTTTTGTCTCGTCTGTCCACAGGACATTCTCCCAGAAGCTTTGTGGCTTGTCAACATGCAGTTTGGCAAATTCCAGTCTGGCTTTTTTATGATTAGTTTTCAACAGTGGTGTCCTCCTTGGTCGTCTCCCATGAAGTCCACTTTGGCTCAAACAACGACAGATGGTGCGATCTGACACTGATGTACCTTGACCTTGGAGTTCACCATGAATGTGTTTAGAGGTTGTTCTGGACTCTTTTGTTACCATTCATATTATCCGTCTCCTCCTGCGGCCACATCCAGGGAGGTTGGCTACAGTCCCGTGGATCTTAAATTTCTGAATAATATGTGCAACTGTAGTCACAGGAACTTCAAGCTGCTTGGAGATGGTCTTATAGTCTTTACCTTTAACATGCTTGTCTATAATTTTCTTTCTAATCTCCTGAGACAACTCTCTCCTTTGCTTCCTCTGGTCCATGTTTAGTGTGGTACACACCATGTCACCAAACAGCACAGTGACTACTTGTCACCCTTTAAATAGGCCGACTGACTGATTACAAGTTTGCAGACACCTGTGATGTTAATTAGAGGACACACCTTGGTTGAACATGTCCCTATGGTCACATTATTTTCAATCTTTTCTAGGGGTACCATCATTTTTGTCCAGGCCTGTTTCATGAGTTTGTTTTTTAAAGTAATTCTGTTGAACCACAATTCAAAAGCATTGTCTGATTTTCATTGGTTAATTTTCATAGAATTTTTATTTATTACCACTTTTGTCAGATTCAAGTTATTTCTGTGACCATTGTGGGTTTTTCTTTCATTAACAGAGGGGTGCCAACAATTTTGTCCACTGTTGTCACAGCAGCAACCAAGCAGAGCAGCTGATAATTAATGACTGGGTGATTACACCAGACACCATATGTCAGTGTGTGCCCGCAGCAAAACACAGCTGATCCCAGACACACCAACAATGACCCAGATTGGACACAGAGATGAAACACATGACATATGTCAGCACTAATATTAAAAACGTCAGTAATTTTCACAACATATTTATATTCTTTTGGTGAAAAAAGACAAATGATCAAAATTTAACCAGAAAAGAAGCCAATGTCACAGAAGTGTGCTGTATTAGTCCTGTAGCTGAGTTGTATGTAGATTACGGTTTCAGATAGGAAACATACGATGGAAGACAAATCAACATCAGCAGGTCGTGTCACCAGTAATTCATACTGGATATGAAGGTCAAATGTGACAGCAGCACAGAAATCACTTCTTCCACCCTACCGTCTGTTGCCAGGTGGTGACAGTGCCCGTCATGGTTAACGTTGCCATCATCCTGCTTCCACTGCCTTCACTTACTCACACACGCTCAGCTAGTGTCTGAGTGGCTGCTACACCTGCCCAGGTGTGTCAGGCACCATAGGGAGGGGGGCGGGGAGTCAAATGAAGCACTGCACTCTGATTGGCTGCACTCCATGGATGTAGGCTGTCCCCAGCGTCCTTTTGTGGAAAGTTGTCTGACTGACATTTCTTGATGGATTAAAGGGTAAATTTGGCAACTCAAACGCTCAAGTCTTCTTCGCTGTTTTTGAACAAGAAGCAGCTTGTTTGTCCACTTTTATTCATGACTCTGATACTAAATATTCTGATGAACAGCCCAGCCAGTAGGGCCATGTGGGCCCACCACAGCTTGAAGCTGGGCTGTCTTATGGCTCCATGTGGGTTCTGTCTGCCCACATGGACTTTACCTGTGGCACCCATCTGGTCCCCATGTGGGGTTAATGTGGCTGAACAGGTTTCAGCTCCACAGCTGAAACTAGGTGGAAAAGTCGCCCATTTATGAGGAGAAAATGGGAAGAATTCTAAGAAAAAAACCACAAAGTTACATCAAAGAAATGTATGAGAAAAGTCACACATTTACTAGAAAGAAACTGCAAATTTACAAGAAAAAAGTCAACATTTATGTGAAAAAAGTTGACAATTTATAAGAGAAAAAAACTAAAATTACTTGAAAAAGTTACAAACTTACAAGAAAAATTTAGCAAATTTACAAGAAAAAAGCAACATTTATGAGGAAAAATTTAGAAAAAATTGCAACTGAACAAAAAGCGGTAAATGTATGAATAAATAAATTGAAAATTCATGAGGAAAAAGTCCCAAGTTTATGAGAAAAAGTTGTAAGTTTACAGTTCAAAAAAGTTGAAAATTTTTGAGAAAGTTCCACATTTACAAGAAAAATGTTGCAAATTTATGGGGAAAACTCACACATTTACAAGAAAAAAACACATTGACAAGGAAAAAAGTAACAAATTTAACAGAAAAAGTTGCAAGATTACAATAAAAAAAAGTGGCAAATTTATGAGAAAGTTCCAAAATTACAAGAAAAAGTTAGCAAATCTGCAAGAAAAAAGTCACAATTTTAAAAGAAAATCAAACAAATTTATGAGCAAGTTTCAAATTTTCAAGAAAATTTATCAATTTAGGAGAAAAAAGTCCCAAATTTACAAGAAAATAAGTTGAAAACAGGTCAATGTGTAAAGTCCATGTGGGCCAAGCCAGATGGGAGGGCCAGTGAAAGCTTGGTGGGAGGATCATGTATTAAGGATCAGCTAACTTTATTGTCATTCAGTCCATACAATCATGTAGAGCAGAAGGAAATGAGGTTTCTCCCATCTACGATGTTAATCACATCTATAGAATCAGAGGGTCGCTGCCATACAGGCGCCGCCACGTCTCCCTCCTCTGTTCCATTATTGCTGAGCACCAAGCTGGACGGCAGGAAGCTCCACTTTTAGATGGTCTCCAGCCTGGCCCGGCCGGGATTTGAAGCTCGGCCTCCCGGGTGTGGGGCGGATGCTCTACCAACTAGGCTCCACTCCGGTGGAAATTTCTTCGATTTCCTCTTCTCGGAGTAACGATTTAGGTGCCATTTATAGTAATTAATGCTGATGAGTTCATATCTGAGATCTTATTGCTGACAGGCGGAACACACCAGTGCTTCCCTGAAGGACCCACCTTCTATGTTTAAATGTGCTCCTTTAAACTCATCTGAAACTAGAAAAGCACTCAGAGAGTGCATACCTCTGCCAAGGCTCCTTCCATCCCTCTGTTTGTCCATCCATCCGTCTGTAGCTCCCTGTCTCCATCCCCCCATACATTGCAAGCTGGGGCCTTGGTAGAGGTACACACTCAGAGATCAAATGTACTGCTTCCTCTGTAGACCAAGAAGCTCCTCTGGTGAAGACGTCATCTGAATCCATCCAGTGGTTTTGGTGTAATCCTGCTGCACTAATACAAACAAAGCCCTTGGTGGAGGTATGCACTCTCAGATCACCACCAAATCCAATCCTCTGTTCCCCGTGCCACTACACACCTTCCCTGAAAATTTCATTAAAATCTGTTCAGAACTTTTTCAGTTATGCTGCTAACAGACAAGCCAGCGGCGGTAAAAACACGACCTCCTCCCTTGGCGGCGGTAATAAGAATCGCTTAACATCAGTTCTCCGTCCACCAAGTCACTATTTCAGTAACTCCTTCCTGTTTTCAGCAGCTATGCATTCCATCAGTGGTCCACAGCTTACCATCTTAACTTACCATATGTTTAAGCTAATAATTACAACTTTTGAAATGACATATCAGGCTTCAGATTCCATGGTAGGTTACAATAAGATTATGAAAGTCAAACATGAATATAACTGTATCTTGGGTGGTAAATAAGCTCCTCCTAAAACTAAAACAGAAGCACTTTGAACTGGGAGATCAGCCTGAAAAGCTTCTAGCACGACAGCTTAAAGGCGTTGAGGCATCAAGGTCTATTCACTGTAATAAATCACAGACAGGTACATTATTAACCAAGCCCAAAGATATAAATGTTGTTTCAAAGATTTTTATAGTGAACTTTATAGTTCCAAATGTTCCCCCTCTCACTCCGATTTAAATGATTTTTTTTGATTCCCTCATATTACCCAAACTTACAGATACAGCTAGGAAAGATTTAGATTCTGATTTCACATTGGACGAGATAAAATCTGCCATTAAGTCATTTCCATCTGGTAAAGCAGCAGGACCGGATGGTTTTGGTTGTGAATTTTATAAAAAGTTTTGTGATATTCTTGCTCCTCTTCTACTTAGAATGACATACGAGTCAAAGGCAAACAAGGCCCAACCTGAAACATTAAATGAGGCCAACATCATATTAATCTTAAAGAAAGGGAAAGACGAGACGGACCCAGCCAGTGACAGACCCTTTTCACGTCACAATTTTGATAGGAAGGTCATTACTAAGTTGCTGGCTATTTGGCTAAACAAATATCTTTCATCAATTATCCATCCTGATCAAACAGGGTTCATCCCAGGCAGATTTTCATTTTTTAATGTAAGACGACTTCTTAACATCATTAATGCTGATCACAGTAAAGTTAAAGGAGCAGCAATTTTGTCACTGGACACACAAAAAGCTTTTGGTCAGGTCAAGTGGACCTACGTATATGTTAGAGTCATTAACGAGATTTGGGTTTGGTGACTCTTTATTATAGCTTGGGTGAAATTGATATATGACAATCCAGTGTGTTCTGTGTTAACAAGTGGTGACGGGTTCCATTCTCTCTGCACCGTTCAGTTCAGCAGGGCTGCCCTTTATCACCAGCCCTTTTGCAGTTGCACTTGAACCCCTCGCCTTAAGCATAAGAAATCATCTGAATATTGTAGGCCTGAAGGTTAGAGGAGTTGAATCCCTCATCAGTTTGTATGTGGACGACGTGATATTATATTTAGACAATTCAGAAAAATCAATTTCCCCTCTCCTGGACCTGATTATTTCTTTCGGTAGACTGTGAGGCTACACTATCAACTGGTCCAAGAGTGAATTTATGCCTCTTCAGATGTTTTTTCGCCAGGTTTTCTGAAAAAAATGCACCTTTTAGAATAGTTAATAAAAGCGACACATAGACAGTTGGAAAATCCTCCTTTGTCTATGATTGGTCGAATAAACTCAATCACGATGGTCTCTCTCCCCAGATTTCTTTACCTCTGTCAAAACCTTCCTATATTTCTCACATCAGCTTTTTTTTTGATACAATTATCTTATCTTATGTTTGGAACTATAAAAATCATCGGATTTCTAAATCCCACTTGCAAAAGCCTAAACTGGAAGGTGTGCTGGGCCTGCCATCGTTCAAGCATCATTACTGGGCCCCAGTGTCAGGTCACTCATGTTTTGGTCACATGCTGCCGTGCATAAGGTGGCATCTGAGGCCCCCTTGTGGTTGCACATGGAATCTGACTCTGTCACTAACTCTTCTTTGGCCGCCCTGCTGTTCAGTGAATTGGATGACTTGAAAATTCTGAAATGTTTAAGCTTTACAGTAAGAAATTCAGTTAAAATTTTAAATCAGGTACAGGCATTTTTGCATTTACCAGAGACCTCAGCAGATAAACCAGTTTGTTATAACCATTCATTTTTACCCCCATGGTCAGATAAAACTTTCCACGTCTGGAGGGAGAGGGGTTTGGTATCCATTGGGGACTTGGATATTCAGGGGAGTTTAGCGTCATTTAGTTTGCTTAGAGAAAAATTTGGTCTTCCTCATTCACATTTTTTTGATATCTACAAATCAGACATTATGTTCAATCCATAGTTAATGAATCTGGTGCAGTTCTGGGAAGCATGTCTTCTTTGATCTTATTAAGAACGCCCCCTCACTCCAGGCACCTTGTCTCTAAATCTGTGAATATGTTTGACAGTGTTTTCACTTCCGAGACGATCAGGACAGCTTGGGAGGAGGAGTTGGGAATTGAATTGTCTGGAGGCGTTTGGGACAGAAGTCTGTCAGCAGTTCAGGATTGCTCGGTCAACAGTAGACACCAGCTGATCCAATAGAAAGTGGTTCACTGCCTTCATTACTCAAAGCACTGACTGCATAAGATTTATCCTTCTATTTCACCACTGAGTGACAGATGTCAAATGTCAGTGGCTACATTGTCCCATGCTTTTTGGTTCTGTCCCTCGTTTTTGACTTACGGTCTAGAGTGTTTGATTGGTATTCTACAGCTTATCAAATCACTCTTCCCCTGGATGCAGTTCTCGCCATCTTTGGCTGTTCCCAACTTACTCAACGTTTTTGCAAATCTATACAACAGTCACTGATGTTGGGCATGACTGTTGCCAAGAGACTTATTTTGAAGGAGTGGAAAGCCACTCCCTCTCCATCTTTTCGTCAGTAGTTGATGGGTGTGATGAACGTTATACAGATGGAAAGACTCAGGTATAGAAGAAACAACTCATTGCAAAAATTCTCTGATATTTGGGGTCCCTTTATCACTCACTTTGATAAGTGCAAGGCCTAAAGGTTTGAGTTAAGTCAGCGTTAATGAATGAGCACCTATGGCCACCTGGTGACACAACAGTGCGACACTGGCAGATTTACTATATATACATGTAATTTGTATATGTGTATGTGTGTATATATATACTGTATATACATATGTGTAATTTTATTTTTTTGTTACTGGTTTCAGTATGTGTCGGTTTATGTTTTTGTATGTTTGTGTGTTTATATATGAGCCTGTTGAAATGTGTAAATAAAATATTTAAAACAACAACTTTTAACTCCTATTTTAGCTGGCTTGTTTGCTTATTCTGCTGTTTGTTTTATTTGTTTATCATTCATTTGATTAAACAGCTCCAGCCAAATTATTTTTTGCAGTTCTTTCCATGTAATGTTTTAGGCAACATTTTCATTCATCTTTACTTCTAAAAATTGTCATCATTTCCACTATACAATTTGTAAGCGTCTTTTGAACAATGTTAGCTAACAGACTGATTATGGTATCCACTTTTCACATCGTTTTCTTGGTGGGGATTTTCACAGTTGATTTGACAGGCAGACAGGAAATGGAGTGAGGAGCAGGGGAGAGCGACACGGCTGCTGCGTGAGCAGTGCGTTCTGATGCTACGCACCACGCCACACACCCTGAGGCCACGGGACGCCCTGTGTGTCCAGCTTTGGCACTTAAAACATTTTAATCCATCCCTTTTTGTGAACGCTTTACTTTTCTGGAACAACTAGTTCAGCTCTTCATCACTTCACCTGATACAGAGCCCTGATGGTTTCTGAACTCACCGTGGAGTAAATGGAGGAAGTGCTGGAGACCAGAGACAGAGACGATCCATGCACTGAAGAGACAAAAAAACAGGAGCCAAAGCAGAGATTAGAAAGTACATGAGCACTCACATTACCCCCATCATCAGCGGACCTGCCACAGAGTCACCGCCTCACTGTCGGCCTGCTGCCTCCCAGTCTCCCGACGACGGCACAACTCCTCCATGTCACAGTCAAAGTGTGGCGCCAGCATGTGCAGGTGGGCCCCACTACAGGTGAAGTCTGGCCCGTCTTCTGGCTCCCATGTGGCTTGGTCTGCAGCTTCCATGTTGGCCCCATCTGGGCTTGCCCACATGGACTATATGTCTGCATTAAACCAAACTGGGCCCCACATGGGTTTAATGTGGGTCAGCAGGTTTCAGTAACACTGGTATGATATCACAGGCAAAATTCAGAGAGAAGTTACAAATTTATGAGAAAAAAGTCACAAATTGATGAGAAAAAGTCACAAATTGATAAGAAAAAAGTCACAAATTTATGAAAAAAGTGAAAATTTATGTGAAAAAGTCACAAATTCATGAGAAAAAAGTCAAATTTATGAGAAGTGAAAATTTATGTGACAAAAAGTCACAAATTTGTGAGGAAAAAGTCACAAATTTATGAAAAAAAGTCAAATCTATGAGAAAAAAGTCAAATTTATGAGAAAAAAGTCAAGTTTATGAAAAGAGTGAAAATTTATGAGACAAAATTTACAAATTTGAGAAAAAAGTCACAAATCTATGAGAAAAAAGTCAAATTTATGAGAAAAAAGTCACAAAGTTATGAGAAAAAAGTCACAAATCTATGAGAAAAAAAGTCACAAATTTATGAGAAAAAAGTCACAAATTTATGAGAAAAAAGTCACAAATTTGAGAAAAAAGTCACAAATTTGAGAAAAAAGTCACAAATCTATGAGAAAAAGGTCAAATTTATGAGAAAAAAGTTACACATTTATGAGAATAAAGTCACAAATTTATGAGAAAAAAAATTCACAAATATTTGTCAAAAAGTTGCAAGTTTACAGTAAAAACTGTTGAAAATTTGTGAGAAAGTTCAAAATGACAAGAAAAGGGACATTTGCAAGAAAAAGTCACAATTTTACAAAGAAAACTAACAAATTTATGAGAAAAAAGTTGCAAGTTCATGAGAAAGTTTCAAATTTTCAAGAAAAATGTCTCAAATTTATGGTAAAAAAAAGTCAAATTTACAAGAAAGTAATAAGTTTCTGAGCCAACCAGTTGAAAACAGGTAAAGTCCATGTGGGCGACCACAGATGGGGCCAACATGGACAAACCCACATGGAGCCCTAAGACAGGCCAGATGAAGCTTTGCAGGACATCCCAACGATGGCGCCGTGCTAAAACCCTCCACGTGCTCTGAGGGGAGCAGCACGTGAGCAGGCAGCCCCCCCTGCATGACGGGGCGGACAGAGGGGCGGGTGGAGGGACTGTGCAAAGCGGGGCTGCTCTCAATAAGGACACGTGTGACAGAAGTGCTGCAGGCTGATGTGACTTTTGTCCTGTCAATCAAAGGAGGTGTGACAGTGACGCTACAGGCCTGACACGCACGCTAACCGCGTGCACTGCTTGACTGCACAGGGCAAACACACACGGAGTGAGCTGGAGACAGCCGTGTCAGAACGTTGCCACGTGGCTGCCACACCTGTGGGAGCCCTGTAATTATCTGCTCTCGTTAGAGGAAGCTGACAAAAGGCCACACAGAGCTGCCACTGCATCAACACATGAGCAGTTCCACACCAAGACTAGCAGCAAGTTGCTGGGAACATTTATGTGGCACCAATGATGAGTGATTGTTGTTGGACGGGCGTGCTTCAACAGAAGAAACGGAACAGCCATCAAACAGAGAAGGGGAGTGGATTCAGCATGACTTGGGGGGGAAAAAAAAGACTTTTTACATCAGACTTTCAACATCTCAAAACTGTTAAAAGCCTAAGTAGGCAGAATAGTTCTGCTTAAATGTGAAAATAATCAACTGTAAAGCTGCGGTGTGACCTGGCATCCACACCCCAGCATTATCTCTTGAGATGAGATGATGATGAGATTCAACTTTATTGTCATTACACATGTATGAATACAAGGTAACAAAACGTGATCTCTTGGCTCCATTCCGCCTGTGGACGGTGTCTCCGTTTTACAGCACTGACTGCCGTGTCCGTGTCCATATCGTACTGTATCTGGAAGACACTCTCAGAATGGTCACACAGGTGAAAGTACAGCCATGAACGCTGCTCACACTCAACTGCTGAGCCAATAACTGCAGAAGAAGAGCAGGAGGCCACCAACTGACTCCACCCTGACGAACATACCAGAGAAGAATTACTGAGCTGCAATCAGGAAACGTCTACAGCTCAAAAACAAGCTTCTTTGCATTTTATTGTTGTAATTTCAATAAATGGAGGGAAAAAAAAAACTTTCAGGATCCCTTTGACGTGTTTTATACAACAGTTTGATCTGACCGAGCAATCTGATTGGACAACAGGGATTCCAGGGGTGACGATATTCCCCGATAATCACACTGAGGTTTCAGGGAATATGTATCACTCTGCTTCAGCTGCATTTTGATGATCTTTACATTAAAGTTAATATCAGTGCTTCTTAAATGTGAGAAACGTAATAGTGTGTTGGATCCTTTCACTTCCACAGTGAGGCGCTGTCTGAAAAGCAGCTAGACAGTCTCAACCCAGCTGTCTCTAGTCCAGAAGTCCTGTCCTTTTAAACATCTGGTCACACGTCTGTTTCAACAAAACAGACAAGCTAGAGTTGGATTTACTGACTCAGAAAACCACAACACCTTTGTGGCGCTGGACTCATGCCAAGAAAAAAGTGAGCGAAGCGTGCGAGAGCCACATTGCTGCTAACTAGCCACCAGCACTGATCTAGACCCTTCTGCAGGAGCGACCCCACAGGTAACCAGGATGCATTTAGGTGTGAAGCAACAGTTCCTGGTTACACTGAGAAGGGACCATTTTTTCTCAGCTGTGCAAAATAACTGTTTAAACAAATCATCCTATTTTGTCCAGCCATGCTGTCATTTAATAAACGTGCTTGTGGAACTGTTGCAGAAAAGCAATATTACCCTTGAGCTGGTTGTGGTACCGTGAATATTTTAGCTGGTTCCGCGTGGGCCGTGACATGAATCACTGCCAGTTAAAGGGTTCACTGGCACCTCAACAAGCTCCAGTGGAATATCGCTCAAATCTTCAACAGTTTTTCCCTTCTGAGCAGAACTTGCGCCTCCCCGTTCCCACTATTATAAATTATCTGTCCTTGTGTTGTGACTGACTTTTAAATACTATTTTGGCCAACTATTCTCAGTGATTAAATGGAATCCTCCCTTTCCCCTCATATTTGCAGACAACGCTGCACCTCCCTCTCCTTCCTGTTTCCCTCTGTTCCTCTAAGTCAAAGTAGGGCAGTTCCACGCTCTCCAGAGCTGGCAGACTTCAGCACAGAAAGCTCTCCTGAGCTTTGCCTGCCACTGGCAAAAGTCCTGCTAGGTATTTTTTCACAATAAACAAGCATAGGAAAAACGACAGAGAGAAGCCAAAGCTGCTGATGGATTTCTGATGGGATGAAGGGCTTTTCTTCTGACAGTGGCTGTAATCTGCTCTGAACAAATGAAACTCTAATACTCTGCATTACAGACTTGCCCACACATGGGGGTGTGACACACAGTCCCTGCGGACCAGTCCATCCACCTGCTCCCCACCACCACCTCCTTACCCTCTTCAAAGCCATCCCTAAAGGATCCCGATCGGCTCATGGTGCGGGTCTTCTCATCAAGCGACATGCAGGAGTTTCTCATGCGGTTGTCACTGCAGGGTTCGAAGGGGGAGTCCTGATTGGTCAGGCTGTTGTTGCGCACACCTGTCAGGTTGATCTGAGCTGCTGAGGTTGGGCTGGACGCTGCAAAAATTAAAAGGAAAAATCAAGACTCTTATTACTTAGAGTAATGATAAAGGACTGATTGAAATTAAATCACTCCAGCTAAAAAATTGTTAAATAATTAATATATTTCTACTCATCTGCTGATAAATAATTTGTCACACATGATACCCATGACAATAACTTTATCCAATCAGTAGCAACCCATGTGGGCCCCACCAAGGGTTAAATCTAGACCAGGGGTCGGCAACCCGCCAATGAAGCTCATTTTAATTATTTTATTTTTTTAATTATGTTTAGTGTAATTGGATACATTTCTCAATGGAAACGCATACTTTTATGAACGTAAAATATATATTTACAAATTATTTATTACGTTGTCAGCCATGTGTGACTGTGTCACAGCCGACAGCAGCTGCACAGAGGGCCGCTCGGCCTCTTCTCAGCGCATGTGGAGAAGCACGCACAGCAGCAGCTTCCTGCCACTCTCGGTAAGACATGAACAGATCCAGAGAAAGTAAAATCTCAGAGCAAAATAGAGTCTAATTCTGTGTGAACGGATTCATTTGTGTTCATGTGTGGTTGTTGTGGAGAGGATTTCTCCACGAGAACACAAACAAGGAGAAAAACAGCCGCCTCGTTAGTGTCTACAGGTCCGTGAAAAGTCTTAAATGTGATTATCTAAATGCTGGATTCACCAGACGTGACCGAAGTCTGAATTAGTGTGATTTTATTTTCACCGTCACAGCTCCACACATCCTGAGTTGTGAGAAAATAAAAGCCCTCTACAGTGATTCAGTGTTCAGAATGGTTGTGTCTGTTATGGACGAAATGCCGTCAACTGGATATACTTGTCTGAACTCAGCCAGTTTTTCCTCACAATTTTTAAAGAAAAAAGAGAAGATTCTGTGACAGTGACGTAGAGGTGAGCCTTTTATTTTAAAGCCACACTCTGGCAAAGTTTTTTCTGTTGTTAACATATCTGTAACGTGTTTTTTGTGACTTATAAGACACATCTAGAGCAAAATCATTCCAAACTCTCAAGTATGTGTTTTCTGCTGTGAATGTTTGCTTAAGCTCCACCCCCAACCAAAAAAAGCCAGATTGGGACGGAGCATTTGTAGCTACATCAGTATTCCTGCTTAGCCTGACTGGTTATAACATTAACCAATCAGACGGTTACTCTTGGCTACCTCAGGGGAAGAAGGAGGAGCCAAGGAGCAGCAGGACCAAGGCAGAGGGGGATGAAGGCATCCGTTTTGCATAGCAAAGCAGTGGAGGAGGAGGCGACCAATCACCTGCAGGGGTAGCAGCAGACAGCGAGCGAGAGGTGGGGGGAGGGGTGATTTAAATGTGGCTGTGCAAGACCACAGTGTCGCACAGCCACATTCAAATCGAGCTGCTCTTAGCTCACTTGGTCGGGTGCCGCACTGTGAGATGAGAGCAGCCACATTCAAATCAGCCCCCCCGCCCCTCCAGTCACCAGTGGATGGGGGACTGGTTGTTAGTACAAAGTAAACATATTTGGTAGCTACACATTTATCTCTCGCCTCAACCGTTTTCAGAAAAATGTTTTGCTTTTTACTTTTGAAGATATAGGCAAAACTTTAACGTCCAAAAGCACCTTGAACAGACTAGCAGCCCATCCACCAGGCGTCGCGGCGATCAATCACGTGCAAGCCCTGCAGATCGGGAGCGTGGCGACCAATCACGTGCAAATCCTGCAGGCCGCTAATTAGAATATTCATAGGTCTGCGCACACTTAAGTAGGTGAAAGATTTTAGATCTCTTTCCAAGCAATTGTAAGGCAATTTATTTTTTTTTTATTTTTTTTTTGTGAGTAAAAAGCCACAATATACTATTTTGGGCCATATATATTTGTTTTTGAGATGGTTTTAGAGCCGTCAGAGTGCAACGTTAAGGATGTTTTCAGCTTTCTGTCTGTAGGATAACTGCCAGTTTGTTACCTGTGGGGCTTTGGACAGTGAATTCTATGTGCAGATTGTCTATTAGTGACACACTTTTTTTTTTTTTATTATAATTAATATTTAGCTCAGCAGAAGAAGATTTTTTTTCAAATGTTACACTCTGTTGTAATTATTTCTAATTGGCTTAATTTGCACCAAATGATTTTTAAAGTTGTATTATTTAGAAAGTTGTTTAGAATTCTTTTTGTTTTATTCCAAAGTAAAGAAAAATACCAGACAACCAATCCACTAGTGGTCATACAGAGTCTGGGCAACAGGTGAAGCTTACAGATTTATATTATATTAATACATGTGAATAAGGAGCATTATGAGGAAACATAAAAAGGATGTAAAGTAGCTTCTTTTAAATAAAACTTTCTAATTTATTAAAATATCAGGAACTAAAGCTGTGTGATCACTGTTGAAAGTAGGAGATGGATGATATTTTTCAGATTTAACCACTTGCACTTCGTTGTTCCGCGGGCGGGCAAGTCTCTGCGTTCTAGGGCGCACGAGGGCGCACGAGAGCACCCTCGTGCGCGCTTGGACGCATGACGCATGATGGTGGTGATGGTGATGTAGTGGCGTCCAAGCGCCACTCAAAAAAAAACTGCAGAGACAGCCGTGAACAGATTAGTTCATCTGATTGACCTCTCATTCGACTAATAAGAGCCTTGAATTGGGTTTCTGAAACCTTGAAGAGCCAATGAATGAAAATCTAGGAAGGAGGACCCGCCTACTGTGAACGCAGGAGCCAATTGAAGCACAGAAATTCAGGCTGGGTGAAGAGAGATTTACTGTTGCAACAGATGAAAACAAAGGACGCTGGACGAATCTAATACAGACCCAGCAGCATGGAGACCACCCACAAGTGGGACCTGCACTCATTCCAGCAGAATAGACGTTTAGGATTCTCTTCCGTCATCATAGACCAACGGAGGCCGACGACAAAAGGTCGTAAATCATTCACCAAAACCGCAATAATGGAATTATGTTTTGATCGGGATCCACAAGCCGAGCAGCGTCGCGTTCGTCTTACAATGGGGAAGAGAAGTTCGCCACGACTCTGCTGCTGTGAAGAGGTAAGGTGTTATAAGCTAAATTATTATTTCTCCCTGAAAACTGTAATCCAAAAATGACTTTTGACCGATCAGTAAATTACAACTGTACTGCGCACGAAGTACGAAGTGCGTGCGCCGCGATAAACGGTTCATTTGCCGTGTTCGGACCGTAAACGCCCCCTTCCCCCCCCCCGCTGCAGAAGAGGAGCGGGGGGGGCGTTCACGGTCCGAACGCCCCCGGTCCGCGGTGGGAAGCATATGAGTCTATTCCTTCATGTAGCGATGGCTGTCTTCTGCAGCAAGGGGGGGGGACAACCCCCCCACACACACACACACACAGTAGCGAGGGGGGGTGGGCGCTGTGAAAACATGCAAGGAGTGTAATCCATCATGTGGCGAGGGCCGAAGTCCCGTCTTTTTTAGCGGGGGGGGACAACCACCCCCCCCCCCACACACACAGACACAGCCCTGAGTGTGACCTTTCATTAGAGCCCAAAATGAAGATTCTACATTGAATTATTCAAAAGTTACAGATGTTTTTCAAAACTGTGCCATTTGGCACAATTTGGCACAGTTCAAAAATGCCTGGGAACTACCTGAGAACAAAGCTGTGTAAAATATTCATTTTTTGTGGTATTGTTACCAAATTTGGATCTCAGCTTGATAACACTTGGTTCTACATTTCTGTTGCATTTTCCAGCCAGATCGGACAGCTGTGTGTTATTTGTAAGCATTTGTATCCCAAAAAACACTGTGTCCAAATTTATTTTCTTCAAGTTCAGTATGTTTAGATGACTGTAACTCAGTGGCCGGAGCACGTAGAGAGATTATGTTTTTTTTGCCAAAAAATTCAAAGTGTTTTCTTTTAAATGAGACCAACCCCATGAAGATGCTGCAAAGGGTTGAATAACAGCTTTCGATTTACTTTGGGCACGTTATTTTTTGGCATTTTTAGGAAAATTGCCCGGAGTGCAAGTGGTTAAACAACTTATGACTGTGCTGATAATTTAAAAAAACTAAAAAATTATGGTCAGATATTCAGAAATTTATTTTTCAGCACAAAACAATTTGTAATATATTTCCAATACTTTTATTTCACAAATGAAGCTGTATATAAAGCTTGACAGTTTTTTCCACTGTTGTTGTATAAATTCATTAATACCACATAATATTCAGAGCTATGTATATATAAAAAACTTCATAAGCAGTATAATCTTTATTTTAAAGGTCAAATTGCTGTTCCGGCCCGCAGCCACTTCTATTTTAGTCGGAGAAGGGAAAAACGGCTCTTTGGTTGACAAAGATTCAAAGATTTTTATTTGTCAATACTTCTATACGTACAGGACATACAGGAGAATTGAAATGCTGTTTCTCTCTCTCTCAGTGGTGTGCACAATATACAAGAAAAGAAGGAGTAAGGATGAAGAACAACAACAGCAGTCTATGTACAGTAATGTTACCCATAGTGCAAATAAAGAAACGATAAAACACAGCAATCCTACGGTATATACAGAAAACCAGAGCAGTAATACCCGTAATTGCAAGTTCAATGTGGTACTGTAGGTGCAGACAGTGACAGATTGGACTGCACATGATTAAGAAAGGTCCCACATATCAATGTTGCCACATCTACAAGAAATACAATTTTCTGACTTTTGAAAATTATAAAACTCAAATTTGCCTGTTCAATTTATAAAATATAAAATGCCACCCCCCCCACCCCCCATGAGAATACGTTAAACTGAGGACTGTCACCAGTACAACCACCAGAGCAGTCACTACAGAAGACTGTGAGGTCCCCCACAGAGGCACCACATTTGCTCAATCTGTGCCATCAGTGAGCGGCACCAAGATCTGGAATAACATACCACCAGCAATCAGAGAACGTACCACACTAAACACTTAAGACTCATTGTAAAAATTGGCTTTTAAACAACCAAAACTGTACCCATAACTTGTGGATGCTCAGCAGCATACGCATATATGTGTGTGTGTGTGTGTGTGTGTGTGTGTGTGTGTGTGTGTGCCTATGCATCACACACATATGCCCCGCCTCTTGTTTGTTACCGTTGTTTGTTGTTGTTGTGAGATGCTTGAGTGCATGTGTATGTGTACGCATACACAGCACTTCACTTGTGTGACATTTGAATGTTTTGTTTGTAACACCTTAATTCTTGCACTTAAGCATATCCACTTTGTACAGTTTCATTGCAGATGTTCTTCTCATTTATGATTGTTTGTGTATTTTTGTGACCCGCCGGGAGACTACAGATACAAATTAGCAGTATTGCTAAATCTGGCATACTTACTTTTGTATTAAAGTTCATTAGTATGTAATGCCACTTTCAAATAAACATTAAAATAAACTAAGCTCTCAATGGTGCCCCGTTAGAATGAGCACACGATGGGGATGGGACTCGTGCTCTCCTCAGTTTGCAGAAGAAATAGAGGCGAGTTTGAGCCTTCTTGGCCAGTGATGTGGTGTTGTTGCATCAGGAGAGGTCCTCAGAGATGTGCACCCCCAGGAACTTGTAGCTGTTCACCCTCTCCACAGCTGCTCCACTGATGATCAGAGGGGAATGCTGTGTGTGTTCCCTCCTGAAGTCGACCACAATCTCCTTGGTTTTTCCCACGTTCAGGAAGAGATTATTGTCTTTACACCACTGGACCAGTTGGCTCACCTCATTTCTGTAGTTGGTCTCTGGATTGTTTGTGATGAGGCCCACCACCGTCGTATTATCCGCAAACTTGATGATGTGGTTGGTGCTGTTGGCTGGTACACAATCATAGCTCAGCAGGGTGAAGAGCAGCGGACTGAGCACGCACCCTTGCGGGGCTCCTGTGCTCAATGTGATGGTCTTGGACGTGTTGCAGACCCCTGATCTAGACTGTCTTATGGGTCCCTGGGGATTAGAAGGCTGTTCGGATTGCACTCCCTTGACCTGCTTAGGTTGACGTCCGTTCCAGCTGGAGACCTGTCCTTAGTGGGTCCAAGCCATCTCCCTTGGAGTAGCCACCCAGTCCCTGGAAATGTTGATGAAGCACTGCTCTGCCTGTTCAATGGCCAACCCGAAGGACGGGACCGAGTGCTGAGCAGGATAACTCAGCTGGGGCAGACTGGGCTCCTTAATGCCTTGGCTGGCAACTAGTCTAGAGGAAGTAAATCCCTGATGGGAAATCTGGGCACAAGCTTAGTGCTCGTTACAGTTCCAGGCTACTGGGTTAAGTAGCACCACTGCCTTGTGGTTAGCTTGTTGACTCAGCAAAGGCTAAGGGAGACAACGCCTACAGAAAAATCTGGAGTGTAGCCCCATAGGCAGGCAAGAGCTGTACGCAGCATTGTTCTGGCAACTACTACAGTCAAATTGGCCCCAGATGCATTGGTCCTCCATTCCTCTGGATTCTGCCAGCAAGACCGAGAGGAGGATCCTGTTGATTGGGCAACACAGTTTCTCCATAGCTCCACCAAGGCTTGCACCCTGGAGAGGAAACTCCAGCTACTGTACATCTTGGTGTAGAATAAACATGGGGAACGACAGTTACTGGTTATAAGTCATAGCTTAACTGGCATAGAGCTAGGCACCATGGGTCGTTCTCAACGGTGGGAGAGGTTCTTCAACTTCGCTGGACAACTACCGCCCGCTCCAAACTGAGCAGCCCTCAGTCAGTAAGGTGTTGTCCTGCCACTGGCCACCTACCCTACTGTGTACATAGGACATAGGAACCTTCTGAAAGTGGACAGCTACTGATGGACCAAAGAACTCAACAGGCGCAACTCCACAGTCGTGGACTGAAGGATGCCAAATTTATGGGTCCCATGCGGGTTTGTCTGCAGGTTCCATGTTGGTTGCATCTGTGTTTGCCCACATGGACTTTAGCTGTGGTACAGATAAGCATGTAATCGGTATACCCGCTTTAAACCCATATGGGCCCAACATGCCTTTAAATGGGTGAGCAGTTATGCAAAAATGACACAAATTTATGAGAAAAATGTGAACATTTTTAACAAAAAGTGACAAAAAGTAATAAATTTATGAGAGAAATTTACAAGAAAAAAATGTAAAATTACTTGAAAAGTTACAAACTTACAAGAAAAATTTAGCAAATTTACAAGCCATAAAGTCCCAAATGTGTCAGGAAAAAATTAGAAAAAAGTTGCAAATTAACAAAAGTAGCAAATGTATGAGAAAAAAGGTCCTAAATTTATGAGGAAAAGTTGTAAGTTTACAGTAAAAAAAAGTTGAAAATTTGAGAAGGTTCCAAATTTACAAGAAAAATGGCACAACTTTATGGGAAAAACTCAGATTTACCAGATAACAGCAAATTTACAAGGAAAAAGGCGACAAATTTATGAGGAAAAACTGCAAGATTACAGTAAAAAAAAGTTGCAAATATATGAGAAAGTTTCAAATTTTCAAGAAAAATTGATCAACTTGGGGTGAAAAAGTCACAAATTTACAAGAAAACACCAAATATATGAGAAAATCTGCTGAAAACAGGAAAACCAGTGAAGTCCAGATGGGGCCAACATGGAAGCGGCGGCCAAACCCACACAGACCCATAAGATGGCCCAGTTTAAGCTTTGGTGGGGCCCACATGGCCGTGCTGGCTGGGCTGCTGCACAGGGCTGAATGACATTTTTAGAGGCCTGAAGGTTCCGGGCCGGAGCCACATACGGATGCCTAGTCTCCATCACTTTTTCATTTTCCTGAAACATGAGCTACGGCTCGTCAGCCCTCCGGGACCGTCCAATGTTAGTCACACTCGGACCGCTACGCACAGAAAAATGTGCTGTTCATATGGTAGCTTTAAAAATTAGGCATCAATATTATATTCTACTATCAATGAGCCAATTATTTTCACCTACATCTGACATAATTACTGATATCAAATATTCATCAATATTTAAAGATTTTAACACTTTAAATGCCAGGTTTTGGTCATGACGCCACTGTGTGTTTAAATAGAAAAAACAGAAAAAAGAATTATTTTCAATATACCACATGCAAAGTCATTTTTTTTTTTTGCGTTCTTCCAGCCTGACGTGTCAGTGGTTAGCAGCAAGGTGGGCTGTGACAGTGCCATCTAGTGGAAATAGCAAGTTTTTCTCCACAAATCTATCTACGGGTACAAATAAAGTAACCTGAATCTGAACCTGAATATGGGCGGTGCGGTGGCGCAGTGGTTAGCACTGTGCCAGCACAGCAACTCACCCTTGGCCATGGGATCCCTGGTTCAATCCCGGCCCCTGACCAACAGTGATCTGTGTGGAGTTTGCATGTTCTCCCCGTATCTGCATGGGTTTACTCCGGGATTTCTCCGGTTTCCTCCCACAGGCCAAAAACATGCAGGTTAGGTTAAGTGGAGACTCTAAAGTGGCCCTAGGTGTGAATGTGTGTGTGAATGGTAAAGGGATAGCACCATACCGTGGCTGCTTCATCCATCCAGGTGGATGCCCTCAATTTCCCCTCTGGGGATCAAAGTATACAAAATCAAATATGACAAATATGGTCAAAATGGCGCCATCTAGTGGAGCATAGTACACATGATCAACTCCAAACCAGAAGCCGAGATTGACACCCAGATAGAAGAAAATTCATGTATTGCCCTTAAATGGCAGTGAGATCAAGAAGTGCAGTTTCAGTGGTACACTGTGGAGCAGGTGTAGTGTGGCTGACTATTGATCAGAGGGTCAGCGGTTCGATTCCCGCTTTGCCTGCATGTCCAAGAGCAAGACACTGAACCCCCAGTGTCTCCTGGTGGGTCGGGCCAGCGCCGATGCATGGCAGCGCCGCCACCATCAGTGTGTGAATGTGTGGATCTGTAAAGACCTTTGGTCATCCAGAGATGAGAAAAAGCGCCGCACAAGTGAACACTATGTTTTCTCTGCTTAACAGCATGAATGGAACAGCTGGTTGTACTCGGTGGAATTTAGACTCACTGTAGGAGCTGAGCGGGAAATAAGATCAAATAAAAATACACAATCTTGCTGAAATTCATGCCATATGCATGAATACAGCCAAAAAGATGAAAAAATGAAGAATGAAAAGCACATGAAAGGTCCCTGAGGGGTGAAATGAAAAAACATAATGGGTTAATCAACCTGAAAAAACACAGGCAACGTACGATGCTCTGGCAACTGACATGTTAATCTGTGGATGAACAACCTCAGTCCAGGTATGGACTCACTAGGCATCATTTGATGCTTTCTGGACCCTTCTGCACACTTATGCATCCAGTATTTATGAAAAAAAGCACAGTAAACAGAATGAGATTCAGTTTGGCTGAAAGGATTATTATTTTCAACCGTTTTCTACAGCATGACGATATCATTACATCAGTACAGAGCTGAAACTGTGGCAGCTCTTCTCCCCAGAACAGAAATGTGGAGCTGTGGGTTCCGGCAACTTACCCAACTGTCCAAAGTTGAAGCGCGTGCCGGAGGGAGAGGTGAGACTGGAGCCGGGGGAGAACGGAGAGTTGCTGGCCGAATCCTGCAGCCCACTGGTGGAGTGGGAGCGCAGCCAGTCTCGAGAATCCTCGTGGCCCCGCAGCTGTGGCGAAGGGCCGTACCTGAAGGAAAGATGAAGGAAGGGTTGAGGTGAACGTGCGGAAACGGAGCAGAACTTGTGCACTGTGGAGTTTGTTTGTTTGCTTTACAGGACGAGCTGATCTGGACCCAGATTTTTCATGATCAGTGAAATGGATGTTTTGTTTATAAGCAGGCAGATTAATAGGCAGGATTTAGTGACTCAGACGCTGAAACAACACTCAAAAAAATGAACAAGGGTTATTGATCACTTTACATTCAGGATTCCATTTAACTGAATCTAAAATATACATGTTTAAACAAAGTTAATTATATCTCATGTTATCTTTACACAGTAGTAGGGTATTGTTCAATCACAAATCTTTGAAGTCAAGTCAACAAGAGTAAAGATAATACAACATTATGTTAGAATGTTATGTTAAATAAAATATTTTTATGTTCTCTTAGCATAATTCATTTAAATGGGGGCGGTTGACAAGAAAAAATTAGATAAAGTCAAGGTTTCATTTTTTTGAGTGAATAATTACAACTGTGCACCAACACAGATTTCCAGCTGCGAGCAACAGAAATGAGGGAAAAGAGGAAAAAAGCCAAAGACAATTTAACCACCAGAGAAAATCAAGGCTGCGGCAGCACATGACAAAGATAGCTCGGTACGTCGACAAGGTCACACGTCTGGTCACAGAAGCACAACAACACACATGTGCCAAGTGCTGAACAAAAACAGCTAAAGCATTTGAAAAAGTAAGAGCAGGATTCTCAGAGTGAATATGGGTGCAGGAAACAAACAAAAAAATCAAAAAGACAATTTGGTGAAGCACATGTACAACAGCTCAACATATGAGAGCATGTGTGCATTCAGTACCTGAAGCCTTTCTTAGGAAGAGTGTTTCTACCACAGTGGGGCCCGCTGTGGGAGAGAAACACTTCAGAGCAGGATGACAGAGGGAGCAACGGTGCTGCATGGCTCACAACCAGCAAATCATACCACCGCTAGGTGCAAAAACATCCATCCTGCCGAGCTGCTGTGCACTGTTAAGAGGAATTCCACTTCCTGTTGTAATGAACTGAATAGCACCACTTCCTGCACCGCTACCATGAAATACACAGAGGAGGACAGGAACTCCTTACAATACCTTGACTCAAAACCTCAGCGGCAAATTCAGAAGAAAAATGTGCAGCTTTATGATTAGCAGTTGTAAGAACGCTACAAGAAGTCAAAAGTCAAAGCCAGCATGTCCATGTGGGCCCAATCAAAGGTTCAATGGGCCGTCTCATGGGTTCATGTGAGCTAGTCCACGGTGTCTACGTTGGCCAATCTGTGTTTGCCCACAAGGACGTTAGCTGTGGCGCAGGTCGTCTGTTTACCCACTTTAGACCCACCTGGCCAACTTGGGTTTAGTATGGGTAAGCAGAGTTCAGTAACACAAAAAAGGCACCGACGGATGAGCAAAAATGTCAACATTTATGAGAAAAAAGTTACAAATGAACGAGAAAAAAATGGTAAAATCACTTGAAAAGAGTTCAAACCTGACAAGAAAAGTTTAGCACATTTACAAGAAAAAAGTCACAAATTTATGAGGAAAAAATGAGAAATAGTTGCAAATTAACAAAAAAGTAGCAAACATATGAGTAAATAAATTGAAAATTTATGAGGAAAAAAGTCCCAAATTTATGAAGAAAAGTTTTAAGTTTAAAGTTAAAAAAAGTTAAAAAGTTAAAAAAGTTCACATTTTTTCAGATGGCTCCAAATTTACAAGAAAACTTTTGCAAATTTATTGGGAAAAACTCAGAAATTTACAAGAAAATAGCAAAGTTACAAGGGGAAAAAGCAACAAATTTATGAGAAAGTTCCAAAATTACAAGAAAAAGTTAGCAAATCTGCAAGAAAAAAAAAGTCAATTTTACAAGAAAAACTAAAAAAAAAAAAACTGTTGCAAACTTATGAGAAAGTTTCAAATTTTCAAGAAAAAATTATCAAATTAGGGAGAAGTCATGAATGTCAAAGAAAATGGCAAATTTATGAGAAAATCAGTTGAAACTAAGTAAACAATAAAGTCCACATGGGCAAACACAGATGGGCCCACATGGAACCGGCTAACAAACCCACATGGACCCATGAGACAGCCCCTCTGAACCTGCGGTGAGGCCCACATGGACACGCTGACAGAACATTGATCATGAAAGAAGGAAGATGTTAAAGTTGTGACAACAAAGCTGCATTTGGGAATAAGACTGCTGGTGCTCGGAACCCAGCGGTAGGCTCGTTCTGTCCTCAGACACTAGGTGGCGGCATGGTAAGAGTCCTAACACTGCAGCAACCCACATCCACACAGACAAGCTCACGTGTACACCACGACACATCTCACACAGCCGGAGGGCCTACCAGTGACCACCGGCTGCCACACGAAGGCCTCAGACCGCCACCGAGGCCGCGGCAGAGGCCCGCTGAGGCTCTGTGTGACAGCAGGCGGTGACGGAGCACCGGCCGCCACAGCTGACGCCACTACAGCCACATTTACCTGTCCTGTCTCCGGGGGAGCGTGTTTCGGCTGAATATAGGGCTAGCCGAGGGGGAGGAGAGGGGACTGATGGGAGACAGGGAGAAAAAACAGAGTTTAGAGAATAAAAGCCATGAAGAAATCCTTTCAGTCTACAAGATTCTTCACCACTGAAGCCGACAGGGCAGGGGTCGGCAACCTGTGGCTCTTGGGCCCCGAGGGAGCGGCTCCCTCGGGCCTTGAGAAAAAAAACTCAAGACATTTTCAAGAACAGAAATGCATTTATAAGAGAAAAGGCTCAACATTCATGAGTTTCCTAAAAAGCAGAAAATGAGAAAATTTGAAAACTTATGCAACAAAGGTTACAAATTTAGGGGGAAATTTTCTGAACAAAACATACCCACAGATTTGCAAGAAAAAAGTCAAACCTTCTAGAAAAGAACTCACAAATTTACTGGAAAATGTTGGATTTATTTGAGAAAAAATATAAGAAATTCTGCAATTTTACCCATGAAAGGCAATACATTTACAAAGAAAATTTACACCAAGAATACTCAAAATTTAAGGAAAATTTTATGAGGAATGTTATGAGGAAAAAAAAAAAAACACAAATTGGCAAGAAAAAAAGTCCAAAATTTACCAGAAAAAGCTACAATTTTGTTAGAAAACAGCTGCAAATTTATATGAAAAAAACAACATTTTTACCTGAAAAGTGTGGCAATGAGGGAAGACAATCTTACAAGAGAAGCAGAAGATATGCCAAAAAAATGTCCAAATGTATGAAGAGACTAACTTTATTGTGTAAAATGTCACACGCTTCACACGTGGAAAACGGCTTCAATTTCACTTGATAGAGGTATTACATTTGGAAAGAAAAATATGCCAAATTTAGGAAAAAAGCAAAACACTTTTATGCCAAAAATGTTACAAATTTTGAAAAACATTACAGTTTAATGAGGAAAACAGCCACACAATTTTACAAGAAAAAAGACACAAACTTTTCACAAATGATCCAGAAATTACCAGGAAAAGCAGCAACATCTGTGAGGGGGGAAAGTAAGAAATTTAGAAGAGAAAACCTCCTAATGCTGATGTTGTCAAGCCAGACCGTAGCTGTAATCCTGCTGTTTTACTGCAGTTTTCAGGCAGATAATTGCTCTTGGTGTGGCACAGGTTGCCAACCCCTGTGACAGGGGAAGTCAGTGAGAAGGAGGCTGATATGACCTTCAACTCTAGATGCTCCTACGTTTGCTCGGACACATTTCTGTCACATGACCCAGTGGACCGGCCTGTCAGGAGGGGATCTGCCCCACTGACCACGTCATCTCCTCAGGATGCAGCCGACAAAGGAGAAACCACGCCGCGCTGCGGAGGCTCATATTCTAAAGCCTAAACCCAGACCGTCAATGGCTTTGTAGCTCGTTCTAGGTAGACAACATTTTCCTCCTGGTTTGGTTTCCTTTCACATACAAAAATCCAAGTGCATCGAAGTTCATCATTTCAAACAAGAATGTCGTCTCTGCTTATTGGTCAGATGGCTGCCATGGTAACAAGAAATGCAAATAGAGGAAATTTCTGTTTCTGTGACAGGAAGAGACAGTGGAGGATGACGTATGCGGGCTCGTCGATGCCCTGGTGACAATTGATGACACTGAAACCTCAGGCGTGAACGTCACAGCTTCTGCTTCGCTCTGCTTCCTCACCAGGAGAACTGCACCAGTTCATCAGATGACGGGAAGCCAGACCACCTCTCTTTGGGGTCTCGGTCTGGTATATTTGGTGCACGCCAGAGTGTGTGCATTGTGTTCTCACCAGACAAAATAAAGTGCACTAAAAGAGAAACGGTGTTAGGGTTTGAGTGACAGGGACTGACATGTTCCCAAAATCCAGTCAGAGGCAAACATTCCTGCAGCGTGCAGGTGTGCGACCTGGACACAGAGCTGATACGGGCCTCCCTGTGACGGCATCTTCTCCTTAATCTGACTGCTCTTACACCTTCTTCTCTACCTTTACAATGGCCCTCTTGCACAATGCAAAGTAACGTTCTTCCACATTCCAGTCCACCCACATTTCCAGTTCCACTTCCATTATATTTGCCCACTCCCTGCTGCTTTCTCGTCAATAAATCAGTTTTTATCACTTTCACTTATTCTACATACTGGAAATAGTGTACAGGCAGATCATTTTGTCTTTATAAAGTTGGTGTTTCACATTTTGATTGTTTTTGTAACCATACTTGTTATGTCGGTAATAGGAGCCGAGGACGAGACCGAGCACTGAACTGGACACAACTTTATTAGTGACTGACTCTCACAATACAGGCGCTGCCGTCAGGCTGACAGGAGGCCAACAGACCGCCCCCCTTCCTCACAGACCTCTTACACCCCGGGCGGCAGTGGAACTGGAAAGGCGGAGACACCACCTGTGTCACACAATAATATGTCCCCATAACAACACAACACTTTCCCCCACCTTCAAAAAATGGTCCAAAACACACACACAATCGAGACCCTCCCCTAATTTGGAACCCGAATCACGCGCTAAAAAAACTAAACAGAAATATCTAAAGGCCTATCACATTTTTTTTTCCACAATATCTTTATTGAACCTTTTTTTTTTTTTTTAACAAACATGATACAAACAATCAAACACTAACACTAAAGTACTACAAAAAAAAAAAATGCACTAAAAACACCAACAACCACCAACAAAATCAAGTCTTCAACAATGCTCCTCTGTTTAGTCTAGACAATCCAACACATTAGTATACATATTATGTTCACCAGTTTGGAATTTACAAGGTCCACACACATCATTCACCTTCTTCTTCAAGAGTTATGTTTAAATTTTTTACATAATCAATAAAAGGTCTCCATATATTCTCAAACACAATTTCCTTTGATTTCAGTATATATGTTATTCTTTCTAATGGAAGGTTTGTTAACATCTGTCTTAACCACTGAGTCACATCTGGTCTATGAGTCTTTTTCCATAATAGTGCAATACATTTTTTGGCATTAAGCAAACTGAGGTCTATGAATGTTCTTTCACTTTTATTAAAATTATGCTTTTCTGGGTACAGACCCAACAAAAACAGTTTAGGATTCAATATGATTTGTTTTGAGATTATTTTTTCAATTGTTACCCTCACCTCTTCCCAAAACATTCTTATTAATCTACATTCCCATAAACAATGAAATAGGGTTCCTTAACTTTCCATGCATTTTGTGCATGTATCTGGTATATTTTTGTTATATCTATTTAACTCCTCCGGTGTAACATACATCCGCATTAACCATTTGAAATGTATCAATTTAAGGCGTACATTTATTGATTTGGTTTGAGCTTCTGTACAAGCCAATTCCCATTGTTCCTCTGAAATTTCAATTTGCAGATCTTCTTTCCAGTAGTTTAATCTTTTCAGTGAATTTTCACTTGAAGATAGTGTCAATGAGTTATAAAACTCTGAAATAATACCCTTTCTTTTACTATCTTTCATCAACATTTTTTCCAAGGATGAATAAATAGGTCGAGTGAGAGCTTTATTTTGATTTGATTGAATAAAGTTTCTAAGTTGAAGATATTTAAAAAATGTGTTCTATTGAGATTAAATTTGATCCTCAGCTCTTCAAAAGACATTATGTTGTCTGCACATGGCAAATATAAATCCTGAATCTTTTGTATCCCTTTTAAATTCCATACTTTAAATACAGCGTCCGCTCTCCCTGGTTTAAAATATTGATTACCCCATATTGGACTAAATTGTGACAATAACTGTGGTTCTTTTAAATAGTTTTTAGCTTCACACCATATTTTGATCATATGCTTTACAAATGGATTTTTAACTTGTTTTTGTAATTTTTTTGCCGAATCTGAGTATATGAATAAGGGAAGAGGTAAAGGTAAATTGTATGATTCCATTTCAGTCCAGTGAGGGAGATCATTTGATGAAAAATAATATGTCATAGACCTCAGTTGTGCCGACCAATAATACAACATAAAATTTGGACATTTCAGACCTCCACGATCAAATGGTAAATATAATAAAGACAAACGTAATCTAGCCCTCCTGTTGTTCCATATAAATTCCACTAACTTTTTTTTTATTCTTGAGAATAGATCTAAAGGTGGTGATAAGGGAATGTATTGAAATAAATAAAGTATTTTAGGTAAAATATTACTTTTAAGTATATTGATTCTCCCGATCATCGACATTGGTAGTGACATCCATCTCTGAGTTAACTCACTGATATCTGACATTAAGGCTTCATAGTTGACGCTGGCGACTGATTCTAGCTTAGGCATAATTTGGATTCCTAAATATTTAAACTGATTTACAACATTGAATTGATTTACCTCAGGGGCTGGGTAATTTCTCTGGGTCTCATTTAGCATTAATATTGAAGATTTAGTTTTATTTATTTTATATCCTGATATTTCCCCAAAATTCTTTATTAAATTCAACAAGGTTGGAATTGATTTTTTTAGATTCGACATAAACAAAATTATGTCATCGGCGTACAGGGAGATTTTATGTTCTGTTGGTCCAACTTTAATTCCATATATTTGTGAATGTAAACGTATCGCTATCGCTAAAGGTTCAATTGCCATAGTAAACAGTAAAGGTGAAAGTGGACAGCCTTGTCGACATCCTCTATTGATTTTTATTGGTTTTGAAATATTGTTATTTGTTAGGATTTCTGCTGTAGCATTATTGTATATTATTTGAACCCATTTTATGAAATTATTTCCAAGTCCAAACCTTTGTAGGACTTCAAAAAGAAAGGGCCATTCAACTCTATCAAAGGCCTTTTCGGCGTCCAATGATAGGAGAGCTGTATCCGGTGCTTCTTTATTAAAATAAATAATATTAAATAGTCTTCTTACATTATGGAAGCCTTGTCTAACCTTTATAAAGCCATTCTGATCTCGATTAATAATATTTGGTAAAATTTCTTGTATTCGTCTTGCTAAAATTTTACAGATTATCTTAAGGCCTATCACATTTACTCAAAACAACTAAAACTAGGGGGAACAGGTGGACTACCGTCCCACCCCCACATGGCAAGATGGATTATTCTGCCGTCTACACTAGATGAACAGTCCACTAAAGAGAAAACTGCAGTGTTCCTAAAAAATAATCTAAAACACAAAATAAACCCATTTACAGAACCAAATTACATTTTGGTTGTCCCCCTTTTCCATCACCATGCATAATACACATCGTCCAACCATCAGCTTGCCCCAGGACAGGAACCACCCCCTGGAAAACCGTTGGACAGCTCCACCCCAGTGCACCTTCTCTTCTTCACTCCCGGGGACGACCCACGTCGAGGTCCAAACATCTCCTTCTCCTGGACGCGCCGCAGCTCATTGGGATGCCTCCACGAGCCATCAGGTAGCTGGAGGTAGGCATCCTCCCCAACAGCCACCACCTGCAGCCGCCCTGTTCATCTTCTCACCTGCATTTACCCCGAAAACTTCTCAATTGGGCCTCCTCCCTGGGTTGGACCACATCTGCAACCCCCAGAGGGGCCCTACTCGGCTTCCAGTGTTTCTGTTTGGCACTGTGCCTGCTGGTCCTGCCCCGCTCTCTTTTGTCGCTGTTGTGACCCCCTGCTCACCGGTCCCTTCCAGCCGAACTCTGGGAGTAGAATGGGTCAGCCACTCAGCACCACCTGCTGTCACAGGCGTCCCACCATGCCACCCAGTTCCCTCAGCTAGGGTTACTTGGGTGCTAGCACTGGGACCCTCCAGAATAATAGGCAAAGGTTCATCCCACACGGCTCCATCCAACGTTTGTGGAACTGGTCGGTCCCACAAACCCCAGCCTGACCACTCTTCTCCAACGCTGCTTGTGATGGCAAAGCCCAATCCATTAACTAAATCACACCCCATAATGTTCTTTCCACGGACAGTCACAATGAACTTCAAGCTGGACACCTCTGCCGACTTGTACTAGCTGTCAGTTCCACCGATCCCACCGTGGCCAATCTTCCTCCACCATATCCACACAGTGGCATCGAATCACCTCTAACCCGATACTGTGGAAAGAAACTTCTCATGGTTGGCCAGTTTAACACGGATCTCACTGCTCCCGTGTCAGTCAGCAACGGCACTGTTACCTTGTTACTGTTGGTACTTGGGGATATGGTGTGAATAACCATGGGAGGTGAAGCGGGGGGGGGTGGGGGTGGGGGGCTCGTTGTGTCTCAGATCCCCTCGCTTGGACCTGTAACATGCCCTGGCAAAATGATGCTGATCCTGGGGCAGACCTCATCCTGACAACATTAGCATAGCCTTCATCATCCTCCACGCCATCGTCGCTGTAGGGTCCACTGCCTGCGCCATCAACTGTGGTTTAAAATGGCGATATGACGCTCTCTCACCGAGCTCCCATGATAGCTTGTCTGCCACCTCGTTGCCAAATGTAATGCCGGTAATAGCAGCCAAGGACGAGACCAAACGTTGAGCTGAACACAACTTTACTAGTGACTCACTCTCACAATACAGGTGCTGCCGTCAGGCTGACAGGAGGCCAAAGAGACCGCCCCCTTCCTCACAGCCCTCTTATACCTCAGGGGGCAGTGGAGCTGAAAAGGCGGCACGACCACCCGTGTCACACAATAATATGTCCCCATAACAACACAACAATACTGAGCCGTTTAATAGTTCCCCAGTTAGCTTAGCAGCTAGCATGTTTCAGCATGTCCGTGCCATTCCAAAAACCACTGCATGGGCTGTACCAGACCTGTGAAACTCACTGAAACCCGTGTCTGAGTCCCAGTTGTCACCCGACTTCTTTAACAGGGCTGCCTATGCTTTACTTCACCGACCATGCAGGGATGGCAACAGGAAATTCTGATTTCAGCTGAAATCTAATTTGGTCGATTGACTTATGGGGGACCGGGGGGGGGGGCAGCCCCCCTGAAGCTGAGAGGTTTTCAGTAAAACAGAAGTAACTTAGACTGAAAAAAATGATTAAAAAAATGAAATACTAGACTTAGATAAATCATTAAATTTAATGAAAAGTTAACTTACTTTTTCTTCAATGTTGTCTCACTGTCTTTAGTCCAACATATTTAACAGTTCTGTAAGAGTTTATTACACTATTTACACTGGGTACCAAGTCACTTCTAATGTGAAACTTTCTTCCTTTTGGCAGCAAGCTGTGTCAGTCTCTGAACTTTGAACTTCATCTCCTTTTCTGGTTTCTTCAGAAATTGTCCGAGTGTTTCTGTTACCTCGTCGAACTTTGCGCCAATTTTCACCTTTACCGTCACTTTTCTCTCAAGCCAATTCCATCAGAACTTATTTTTGACACTTTTGTCTATTTCTAGCACTGATGACTCCTGATCCTTCGATAAAAATCTCATAATTCCGCTGAAAACGATACCGAAAGCTCAGAATTCCAACACGAACCAGGGATGTGATTTGGGGTTGGGGAAATTATCTGAAAATTTAGCAGGGGGTCTGGGGGACGTAGGCAAAGCCCCCCAAAGCTCCTGGGTTTTTATGATTTTTAAGTACCAGAACTGTGCTTAAATGACATAAAACAAACAGCTGAATGCCACTTATTACTGTATAATATTGACTTATGTTCCAAGAAGATAGCATTCCTAAAATATTCCAACAAGCATTATCCATCACATGCTTTAACACTTGATCAAATCAAAATCAGTTAATTTTATCTATTCCATAATAGAAATAAAATTCATTCATACCATTACTTTTTATAATTTCAGCATTCATTTCAGATCACCAGTTTCAATCTCCATTGAGTCTTGAGCAGTTCATTTTGCACAATCACTGATGTAGCCAAGTCTTAGAAATATTCAAAAGTTATGAGTCAATGTCCACTGTGCACTGTCAATTTCAAACTGTTTGGAATCATAAAAGTAATCTAACTAAATTGTTTTGCTATTTTTTCTCCTCAGCATCAATGTCAGGGCGCTGTAGGAGTTTGGGGGGGATGGTTAACTTTTATTACCGTTTCCTCCCCTGCGCAGCCCAGCTCATACAGCCGTTGTACGCCGCCAGTAACAGAGAGTTAATGGCTCGCCACCTGGCCATACGCCACTTCCAGTTCTGCCTGAAAGGGCGCACCTTCACTGCGTTCATGGACCACAAGCCGCTAACGTACTTAACGTACTTTATCTTCCTGGAAGATAAAAAAAGGCAGAATTCGGCGAATTAGCGGAAAAATCACATCCCTGAAAACACGCCGCCATGAATTTTTGACAAAGCATACAACGAGCCATTTGATTGGTCCAATCGTTGGCAACTATCCAATCGCAGGGCTGTTTACAATACAGCAGTAGCTTGAGTACATAACATCCGGGTTATCGCGGGAGACTTGACCCGGGGAAGCGCTGAGCGCTTATGTAATCGTGCTGATTTTCGCTAAAATCGGTAACAATAAGGTACCTTAAAATTTTCTCAACGGATTTAGACGATTCACAGAAATGATCATTTTGAAAATAAATCGGTGGAAATCCGCGGATCGGCGGAAAATTGCCATCCCTGATCCATGTGAAGCAGCCCTAGTGGCAGTGAGGTACAGATGACGTTTTCAGAATACTTCAGTGGAAATCTTAGCTAAATTTAAACAAAGAAAATGCCAAAATGGTGCGTAACTGGCTCATAGAGGTAATGGCAATCAGAAATACACGTTTTTTAGATTCCCATCACCAGCAGAGATTCCTGAACGAGGATCTGTGGGCTACTGTCTGCTGAAGGAGAATGCCTTCTAATAATGGGATGTGGAGGCTGAAGGACGATACGAGCCACGTCTCCATCTGTTCTGACCACTTTATAACAGGTATGTCTGTTTACCAAACTATGGCTCTTATTTATCATTAAAGGTAACTTGCCACACTTAAAGTTAATGCAAACATGCAAAAAACACCCAAATTTGCATCAGAGGGAGTTAATAGCTAGAATAGCATCAGCATAGAAAAGTGTCAGCTCGATAGGAATCTTCATTCCTATTTAATCAGCCTCAGAGTAAACGTATCAACACTGCAATTAGACTAGTTTAAAAATGAGACCGACACTCACCTGCTGACCAATGGGACTGAAGCGCTGTAGAGCTGAAAGGAAGTGTCGGGAGGAGGGCTAACGAGTGTAAACAAACAGCGCCTCCCATCCAGCAGATGGGAGGCGCTGTTTGTCCTGTGAGCTCCAGTGGTTAAATTTTGCAAACCTCAATGACGGCTTTTGGGGTATTTCAGAATCAGAATCAGAATCAGGTTTATTGCCATTGTTCATGTAGTACACAAACTAGGAATTTGTCTCGGTACAATGCTGCAACATTAAACATGATAAGATAAGAGAAATAAACTATACATGTAATAAAGTGTAGGATAAGATTAAGTGATACTGGTCAACAGTTAAAATATATATTAGCCAGCAGCAGATACTGTGGAGAACTATATAGTGCAGTCGGTAATGCAGGAAGAAAACAGTGATGATTGACATGAGTCTGGTTGAGCTGCTGTACATGGTGCACGAGAGTCAATAAGTCACTTAGTGTTCAGCAGTCTAATGGCAGAGGGGAAGAAGCTGTTCATGTGACGGGAGGTTTTAGTCTGGATGGACCGAAGTCTTCTACCAGAGGGGAGGGGGGCAAACAGTACGTGACCAGGGTGTGAGGGATCGGCTATGATCCGGCCAGCAGGTTTCCACATTTCCACAGCAGGTACAATTTATTTTGTATTATTAGAGTGCTGGCCAATTCCCAGTGAAGCTGGTGCACATGTCTGATCAATAAATGTTGTGTCTGGCCACTCCGGTGGATCATTGCTCCACATACTGGCTGGAAGATGTAAGGACACTTTGGAGATCACAAATTTAAATTTTTTGATCATATCTGATCCGATCTTGTGGTGAAAGCTCGTCACAATACTGATACGCCATATTATTTCAATGGTAAACTGTCGTTTTTTTAGCACCTCGGGTTTGCGTGTTCACATGCAAGTACCCAGATGTGTAGACAGCCCTATATTACTTTGTGTATGCAGAATCCCTCAGTTATTGATGTTACCATTACTGTTATTGATATTAGCTTCGTTAGCTTCCAGCTGCTGGTGTGTTATTTATTCTCATAATAAACTGACTCTCTCCTGTAACACTGCATGGACCCAAATGACCGTGAATGAGCTTGTGTAAAGACTTTGCACTGTACGTGTCCATTATATACTGTAGGTCTGTTACAGCCTGTGCAGTGGGATTTGGAATGGCACAGACATAAACACCATAACGATGCTCAGCTAACTGGGAAACTATTAAACGGCTCAGTATGGTTACCAGAACAATCAAAATGTGAAACATGAACTTCATAAAGACAAAATGATCTGCCTGTACACTATTACCAGCATGTACAATGATAGGTGAAAATGATAAAATTCATTTATTGATGTGAAAGCACCAGGAAATGGGCAAATATAATGGAAGTGGAACCAGAAATGCGGGTGGACTGGAATGCAGAAGTACGTTACTGTACATTGTGAAAGAGGTCCATTGGTGTATATGAACAGCGTTAAGAAATAGCCAAGGATTGCGATAAGTTGCTTACAATTACATACAGAGATTACTAACACACAGGACGAACGGCACGGAAGGTTCAGTCTGTGTTCTGTCAGGAACATTCCATCCACGTTCTGCACTGAACATTCCATCGGCATTCTGTCCGGAACATGTTCCGTACAGGATGTCTACCGATCCTGCCTGCTGTCTGTTCTATGTCAATGTGCCTTCATATGCGTTCCGTACAGAGGGGTCCTACTAGCTAGCAGCGTCAAGTGTGCTACAGACATGTGACGTTAGATACAGAACCTTCTTTATGGAATGCTAGCAGTCCTGCTATGTTCATTCCGTATGTGGTCTGTATGAAACATTCTATTAGATATGGAACCTTCTGTAAGCTAGTGGTCCCTAAATGTTCTGTACATCAGAGACAGTTTGTTTATAAAGCATTTTTAATAAAACAGGACCTCCTGCAACCATGTCAACCATGTTTTTTGTCTGACTACTTGGATTAATGATTAATGTACAGACACAGCTGGACAACCTGTCAACCGACAGGCCTTATGGTATGTTCCTTAATTTCTTAATGCATGTATTTATTTATTGATAATTGGTATTGTGCTTACTCACAACTGTCAGGTACAGAACATGCGTGGTATACGTACGGAACATGCTAAATGCGGACTGTGGCTCATGAAAAAGGCACATTGACATAGAACTGACAGCAGGCAGGATCAGTAGACGTCCTGTATAGAACATGTATGGAACGCCTACGGAACGTTCAGGCACCATTACATACAGTTGGACTACAGTAAAGCATATTCATGAGATACAGCAACTGTACATTCATGATGGCAAAAAAACCTAGGAACCTGCATTCTGAGGGATCCCAGAGGTTAAAAAAGTGAATTTGCAGATGCAGAACCCAATCCCTTGTGCGTGTTCCTAACCTCTCTGACATCCCAGTCTTCATGCTGCCTGTGCGGCCCAGAGCAGACAGCGTGTCCTCCCTGTGGGCACCGTGACCGCCGCCGCCGCCGCCTCCTGCGCTGCCCAGGCTCATGTCAATGGACTCGCTGCTGGTGTGCATGCTGCTGACAGAGGGGAAGCCCATGCTGCCCGCCCCACCGTGCCCCCCCAAGGTGCTCTCCCGGCTCTGGGCAGAAGAGCCGCTGAAGGTGGTTCCCCACGTCAGGCTGTTGGAGGTGCCGGTGGAGCAGTACACGGAGCCGGGACTGGAGGCCTAGAGAAGGACAGAGGTAACATGACAATGGTAAACTCCTTTTCTGCCCTGCAAAACAGAAAAACTCGTTACACATTACACACATTATTGGTTCTGCGTACACTGCCACGTCATCAGGTAGCACTATGTTAGCTGTGCTTTATTTAAACTCCTTCTGCAGCCTGACAGTGTGATTAAAACATTCTTGGACAGAGAAAACATCAAGAGAATTACCTAGGGAGGTATTTTCAGTTTTGTATCAGAAGGTATAAAAGCTTCAAGACAACTGTGGATTACAATGGCTGAACTCGTGACGACCCTTAGCAACGACACACTGACTACTGGAAAAACAATGCCCTCCGTGCCACTTTATGATTCACAGCTAGTCAGCTAATGCCTTATGAATCATGTGAGAACACAGAGAGAATTCAAGACTGAGCATGCTCTCACATCTCTGCTCTGCAAATACACTTAGCCTAGAACGGGTCTGCAGCCTGCGGCTCTTCTGCCCAAATTCAATGGCTCTCTGTGGTTTATGAAAAACTCACAGATTTACAGAAAAAAATGGTGATGAATTTACGACGGAGTAAATTGACTAATGTACTAGAAAAAGCTGCAAAATCAAGAAGAAAACCCTCAAATACAAGAGAAAACTGACAAATTTATGAGAATATGTTGGTCATTTATAAGAAAAAAATTGAATTTACAAGAAAAAGTTCCAAATTAAAGAGAAAAAAATGCAAATTTACATGAAGAGTTGTAAATTCAAAGAATACGTGAAAAAGCTACACATATACAAGAAAAACTAGAGCACTCTGAGGCAAGTGCAATATTCCCACGTCCGCTTTCTTTGAAGATGCCAATACTTAGAGAGAAGTTTTCAACTTTTCAATACAATTACTGTGGCAGAACCAAATTATGTTAAACCATCTTCCAGGAATATCATCATCATAGCAGTCTGTCGGGGGCGACAATGACTGTTTCATTTAGGTCTGATCAGATTCCTCCATGCAGCTCTGTAATTCACCCTCCGCTGCCAGGAACTCCTGACCTTGTTAACCTGGGCGATGTCCAAGCTGGTATGAGTTGCTTTCTGACTGACCATTTCATGAAACTGCTTGCAAAGTATTTGAGTACCGCTAGCTTTTGCTGAACTAGCGGCACATTCTTGGCAGATAAAGGTATTATCAGTGGCAAGGACAGGCCAAGACAAACAGACTCCAGTATCTGTTGCAGTGACTGACCAGATGATAGGTTTGTTTATCTCTGCTCTTTTTGTAGTGCATGTTACGATGCACCGACTGGCAAAAGTCCACCACAGACCTTGCAACAGATGTGTTTATCTGCCAGGATGTCCAGTCTCACCCCATGTAACTGGGAGTGGTCCACCACAGACCTGTGGCAGATATTGCTTTTAGTTCTGCCAGGATGCCCAGTTTCACCCTCCACGCCCTCGGAAGGGCGGGGTTGCCGGTTGACTCACCAACGCCCTGACCCATGAGACAGGTAGTACTGGTTTTCATGGTTATCCGGTAGCAAGCAAACCGATGCCTGACCTGACATGAGAGACAGAGACTGAGCCTAAACTGAATAAAATCCACATCAACTGCAGATCATGCAAAGCCACAGATTATACAAAGCCGCAAATGTCCAAGAATTAAAAGATCGAAAAATTAAAACAATTCTTTTAAAGAGCAAGTCGATTGTGCAAGTCACAAAGTTTAACAAAAATATTCTGACAGCAGAAAATTTAATGATCTACAATGTTTTTCAACCTGGGTTCTCCGGAACCTTAAGGTTTCTGCAGAAAATGATCTAATTTCACATCTTAACCCTTTAACTGCCCAGATTAAATGGATGGGTCACGCGACCCCAGTGGCACAGCGCAGCAACTGCATGTGTCAACTTATTGACGTCCCCCGGCTATACTGAGAATTTGTACTAGTATCTATTGATCTGACAGTTTAGAAGGTGGCAGACACATGCCAAAGGAATCATGGCTGACATGGAATATAGCAGAGAAGGAGAAATCCTCATTATTATTCTTCCTTTTTCCACTTTGAGCTCACACACACCAATGTGGATGCCTTTACAATCGGTCATTTTTGGTACCCCTCTGCTAATGAAAGAAAAACCCACAATGGCCACAGACACAACCCAAATCCGACAAAAGTGGTAACAAACAAAAACTATGAAAATTAACCACTGAAAATCAGACAATGCTTTTGAATTGTGGTTCAACAGAACTACCCTAGAAAACAAACTCATGAATGTATATTCCTGGATATGCTCACGTATATCCAGGAATATACAGCAAAGTACACAACCCATAGCTGTAGGGCAGGATCCTGAGGTGAACCTGTGTAGCAAGTATGGTGACCGTAGCCTTATCTGTTGTTGAGATATAGTTTATAATCCATTATGATGTTGACCTTTGACCCTGCAATCCCAAAACCACAGTCACACTTCTGGGTCCCAGGGTGAACATTGATTTGATGACCCTAGCTTTACTCATTGTACAGTAATAAGTCATAGGGAATGTTAATGCTAATGTTAATGCTAACCTTGACCTTTTGACCTGCTGACCCCAAACCCAGAGGTTAGGAACCCAAGGTGAACCTGTATACCAGGTGTGGTGGCTCTAGTTGTGCTCATTTTATAGTAATAGTAAATATAGCATTTACCATAGTGCAACTGCAATGTTAACTTTGAACTTTGACCCCTTGACCCCAAACCCATAGTCAGGTCAGGGTGTAAGTCGTCTAAGATGAGTATTAGATACAACTACTGCATCGAATGAAAAGCCTACATCATTTCTTTCAATAGAAAAGTCATCCGATGAGAGTGGAATTGCAATATGCGCATCATCAGAATATATCAAACCATGTTACCAAATTTCAAAACAATCGGAACAAAACTGTAGGAGGAGTTGGCTTCACAAATGTTGGACAGATGGATGGACAGACTCATAACATAATCCCCCTTCGACCTTCGCCCAAAGGGCTCTTCAACCACTTTGGGCTTTGTGCAGTGAGGGATAAAAAGCCCCATATTCATAAAAAAGGTTGTAAATTGTCTAAAAAGTACAAATTTTATGTGGACAAAATTTTGCACATTCAAAATTAATAAAAAGCTGCAGATTAAAGAGGTCAAGGTCACAAATTTAGAGAAAAATTATGCACATTTACAAGAAAAAACTTTCCAATTAAGAAAAACTTTACAAATTTCTGTAAAATAAGAAATAAGGAAACAAAAGCCACAAATTTAAAAGAAAAAGCTGCAAATTTAAGAGAATAAATGTTGCAAATGTACATCAAAAAATTGTCAACTTTCAGGAAATTGGTTGTAAATTTCATATTTGGAAGGAAAAAAAAAGAGAAATTCAGAGGAAAAATGCCTCAAATGTACGAGATAAGTTGCAAATTTATGTGAAATTATCAAATTGTAATTTAATAAAAAGTGTGCAAATTAACAAAAAATAATAGTAAAATGTTGTTTATGAGAGAGCAATATTTCAGTTTTATTTGGCTCTTTTCTTATTTTGTATGGCTCCATGCAGATCTTTTAGACAAAAATGGCTCTTTTCACGGTAGAGGTTTCTGACCCCTGGCCTAGAAGGAGCCCCCAGTGACTCCGTGTACTTCTGCTCAACTCCTTCATCCACACTTTGACTAACCTTGGTAAGACGAGAACAAAACGATCTGTGCGTCAATGTCAAAGCCTCGCACTAATAAAAACACCTGCAGTCATGTTCAACACTTGCACACCTTCATTATCAGTTAGTTGTGAGAGACATAGTCAGCTTTAAAAACCCATTAGTTGGCTGCACAGAGCTGAGTGACGGAAGAGCAGAAACTAAAAACAGCCTATTCTACCTTTAGTAAAGGCTGCTTTACTGTCATAATGCTCATTTTTAATTTGGCATCATGTGAGGATTGGGTCTCTGAGACCGAGATAAAAACTGGGAAAACCAAGGTTAGAAGAATGCCTTCTCACAGTGGTATGAATGACTAGCAGATTAGCTGTTTCTACTGGAATAAAACTACCAGCTCATGAAAACAGGCCATCACCAAACCAGTAGGATCCATCCTGCTGACATGGTTAACGTCTTCTCAACAGTGCAGCTACTGAAAAGTTAGTGAAGTCAAGCCTTATTCATGCTGCATTTCCCCTCTAGTCCGCTTTGGTCCATGTGTGCTTTGGATGAGCCCGGCACGCACGTGGCGCTGTTCATGCCCACTTTTTTCAACTACTCAGGCCAAGCGGTTGACACATGTGCACAACCATCATTTGTAGTTTCACTCCCGCCCGATAGGTAGCGCCAATGCGCTGACGCGCCAGGATTTTCACCATCGAAGAAACGCTGCTTGCTTTCTGCTGCTTGACTTCCTGGTTTTCACTTCTTTTCCACAAAGATGCTGCTGCTGCTGAAGTATTTATGTATGATTCATGTATGTTTATTCTCGTCTTCCGCTTCCTCGTTGTCTTCTTCGTCTACTTTATCTTGGTATGCTGTGCCGATATCGCCACCTCATGAATGGGACGTTCAGTCTTGCGCATGCGCTTTTCAACACGTTCAGGTTGTGGGCAGGCAGCGCGGTCACAAAATTCGGGCTGCGCGCGGTCGTCCGCGGTCGAGCACTACAGACACTAGCAGAGTGGAGATGATGATGCAAATTTCATCACATGAAATTTCCGGTTACACGTATGCGGACAGCAGAGGTGCAGCATGAATCCAGCTTTAAACCCTTGCACAGCATGTGGGACACTATGTGGTGTATGGGGCGGTGCCCGTCTCCGTTTCTCTGACCCTAGGCCACACAGCTACTGAGAGTAGTGAAAGCTACAGTGGGGGGGGTTTCAGTCCTCTGGTAGCTCTGTGTGTTAACTTTCCTTTCCCCATTCTATTATGCTGAGCACCAAGCTAGAAGGTGGAAAGTACCATTTTTTTATATGGTCTTTGGTATGACCCAGCCAGGATTTGAACCCATGACCACCTGGTTGTGGGGCAGATGCTCTACACTGACAAAGCTGCACTGAAATAAAGCAATCAGCCTCACTGAGTTTAAAGGCAGACAAGAACATCAAAATCAACATGAACCTTGGACACTGTTGGCAGGTGCCTCCTACAACACACAACAAACAGTTCTGTTGCAACGTTCTGTCCGTACTCCATATGGAACATTCTGTACATGTTCCATAGCAAACATGTTCCGTACGGGACCCCTACTGATCCCGCCTGCTGTCAGTTCTATGTGAATGTGCCTTCATCATTTGCTGCAGTCTACACTTGGCATGTTCCATACACATACTGCTCATGTTCCGTACATGACGACTGTAAATAAGCGCAACTGGAATTATTAATAAATGAATAATTGCAATAAGAAATTAATTAGTGATGGGCGAATGCTACCGAGGCTTCGGAGCTTGTCTCACTCTTCAGAGTGTCAGTGCTTGTAGCAAAACCCTAATGTCATGTGACCAATGACGTACAAATCTTAAAATGTCATCACTGCTTCACTTCACGCTTCACTGGTTCAATATGTTTTGAAGCTTTCATCAATTGGTCAATCTGAGTAATCGATCCACCTCCTCCCTTGGGACTCACTGGGGCTGCTCCCTCACAGGAGCGGCGAACAGCTGACACCCCACAGGGCTCGGGCTACAGTGAAAGTGTGCTGCCTGCTGCCCTCTACGTATCTATGGGTCATGTATGGAAGACACTTCAGATTATTAGCAGGCTGGACCGCAAGCTACCAGGACTGCTAACATCCTGTTTGGAACATTACATATCAGCGGAACGTATAAGGAATGTGTAAGTAAACAATTGAGACTGCTAGCTGGCAGGACCGCTAGCATTCCATAAAGAATGTTCTGTATCTAACGCTCCATACGTAAGGCACTTTGGAATGTCAGGAGGGTGGACTGCTAGCTAGCACAACCTAAGAACATGTAAGGAACACAGACGGAACGCTAGAATATGGAACGCTACATACAGAACATTCCATATGTAATGCTACATGTACATGTTCGTAAAACACTTGAGACCACTAGCTAGTAGGAAGATTCCATACGGAACTCATACAGAATGTTCTGTATGGAACATAGACAGAAGAACATGTATGGAACATTCTGCACCGTACCGCTCATAGTAATAGCAAGGCTGACACAGCAAAAGTTTCATGAACTTGTTTACTTCCATATCATAGCTTCGTGTATGACAGCGAATCGATCCACTTCAACAAACGCACCGCGGACACTCCTGCTCACCTGCTCACTGCCCAGCGTCCCCATTCCTGATCCCACCGCCCGGCCTCCAAACATGGGGCTGCTGCCCTCGCTGTCACCGCCTCCCAGCCCTCTGTCGGGGGACTCCAGCACGGTGGCTGCGTGGTTCAAGGTAGCATGAGGGTTAGAGATGACCACAGAGTTCTTCATGTTTTCCGCAGTGGTGACTGCAGTCTGTTTACTGGCTTTCCCACCAAATAACCTGCAGCAAATCAGGGAGAACAGAGATGGATTTTAAACAGCTCATTAAAAGAGGATGACAGATTTAACAAAGTCAGTAAAGTGATCAAAAAAAGGTGAAAATGTGAGCAATGTTTGGGTTTATATAGGAGAAAAGTATATTTCAGCTTTAGATGGAACCCCTATCTTTACTTGGCTATAAGAGGGAATTTAAATAAGTCAGTTGGCTGAGCTGCGGATGCCTAAAGGCAAAGAAATCAAAGACCCTCTTATTCTAATCACATCATCAAGATTAACAATTGTTCATTACATCCATCCATCTTCTTCCGCTTAATCCTTTTCGGGTTGTGGGGGGGCTGGAGCCTATCCCAGCATCTTTGGGCGAGAGGCAGGGTCCACCCTGGACAGATGGCCAGTCCATCGCAGTTGTTCATTACATTTTAACTATTATTTATTGTTATCCTTTATTGACTGCTAATCTTCAAATATACAGTAGTTTAACTGAAAACTGTATAATATTGGACTTAAATATAACACAGTGTGGTGGGGAGTAACAAAGACGGTGTTGTGCTGCAAGTAAAGCTACATTTCCCAGCCTGAGATAGTTGGCTCATCAAAGTCCCTCATTCATAGTCATAATTGAGAGAATAATGAGAACTACCACCAAGCAACACTGTGTTTCAGTGCAAGGAGTCAGATTATGGAACGATTTTGGACCTGAATTAAAATCATGTACAACGCTTGGACGATTTAAACTAAAACTAAAGGAAGAAATACTCCAAACATATATACAAGATGACATGTAAACTCACATAAGGATTGTCAGATCCAGCCTGTGTTGGGTTGTAGCTTAGTTTTTTTCTGTCACACTTAGTCTTAGCTTCATTTTTTTGAATTGTAAACGCTCTTGTCTTGTTTTTTTCTTGTTTTTTTTTCTTTTGAATTCTTGGATGGAATATGGGTGGGCAATATAAGCTGCGGCTTCAGCCATCACCCATTTCAGATAACTAATGTTGAACTGGATAATCAGAGGAGTTATTGTCTAATTTGACCTTGTTGGATTTTCTTTCCCCCTTTGTTATATTATTCAGTTCCTTTTAACCTGTACTATCCGAAATAAATAAAGATTCATTCATTCATTCAATAAAGATTCATTCATTCAATTACTACATAATTAGAAAGAATAAACAACATTCAATTACTAGCTGCTGTGGTTCAAAAAGTTTTCATAAAAGATCTTGTGATTAACATTATTTGGCAACAACAAATCAAGTGTTATTCTTAACTTTCGGTGAAGGAAAAAAGCAGTATGCCTGCATACAGTAGAGGGAGAGTAAATGCTCAGATCTGCATCCGTGTGTACATGAATACATACACTCTGCCTCCTTGCACCATGCTAACTGAACTAAATGGTGAGCAGTGATACCAGGAGCCGCGGTGGGCGGTAACAGCAGCAAAGTCAAGGGTGGGGCTTGGTGGCTGATCAGCATTCACAACGCCCCGACTGAACCTCTTAGACACCGATTGTGTGTTTCTGTGAAACAAGCCCCCACATGTCGCGCTTATTCACCACTGCTTACCATTGACTGTAACTGCATGGCTGCTGTCAGTGTGGCGAATTAGTCAGCTGTATGTCTGACGGTTTTTATAGGCATGGCTGTGGATGAACGTGCGATCACCTGCGTAATGTAGGAGAAGAAACCTGTTGTCTTCCTGTCAGAGGAACAGTTGCTGCTCCCCCATACTGCACTGAGCTCCTGAGGTTGTCGATCTCAGACACGCCTTTCTCTCGATCCGTCTGATTGGCCAGCAGGCCTCCTGTGCCATTAGCTTTAGTTAAGCTGATTGGGTTTTTGCCATGAGAGGTGATTGAAAGTACCGTAGCTTCTATGCTACTGGTGGAAGAGCGGTTTCCATTACGCGCGGCTGCTCCAGAGCGACTTGGTCTTGGCAAGCTACGGTACTGCAGCGTGGAGCGGACACTCACTGGGAGGAAGCCGTCGTCATGGTGACTCAATATTGAACCTCCATCCTGCCCACCCGCCTTCAACCCTCCTGACAGTGAGCGCACACCAGATTTAGGCATCTTTCCAAGGGTGGCTGAACCGCTGTTGATGGTGGCACCACTGGCGGTAACCATGGTTACCATACCGGAGCCGGGCTTCTTGAAGCCAAAAGTGCTGGTTGGCATGCGTGAAGTCAGTGTGTGTGTCTGGGAGTGTGGGTCAGAGATGGTGTGAGTGAGTGTGTTGGTTGTGGGCGTGCGGCTCGTGGGGGTCGACTGGTTTTTTGACTCATCGCCACTGCTGCGTCCGGCATCCGAGGGTGAGCGGTGAAGGCCGTTAGGACGAGGAGAGAGATGTCCTTTCTCTGACACTTTAACATCGTCGGTTTTACCTGCAGGACACACAAAGCAACACCTCAGATGAGTGTGAGTAGTAGTAGTGAGTGAGTGAGTTGCATGGCAAAACAGAAGAGCTTAAGGATGCTTTCACACCTAACATGTTAAAGCTTATTCAGCACGAGATAACTATTATCTTATAGAAGCACGCAGTAAGTACATGACTTGAAATGTGAGGCCTTCATATGTCAGAACATCCTAATCACAAAGTACACATACTATACTGTTCATCTCTTTGGCTCCTCTGAGGCCTAAGCATGATTACATCACATTCTTGTATGACAAATACGGTGATCATACCAAAGAAACAAAGATAAAGAAAAAGAACCTAATAAAAACACAATTATTCCTTCAGTCTCCCTCAGTTTCAACTTAAAGTGCAATTACTGGTGGGTCCAGAGCTGCAGAAAACACCTTGGAGGCTGAGTAGCATGTTTGCTAAGTACCACAGCCTCCACTAACAACACAAATGTCCTCATGACGACAAGAAGTAGGTGCGTCATGTAAAGTTGTTTGGTTCACTTGGTTAAGGAGCAGTGTGAACCTAAACCTAGCTAAACCAAATGTATGCAATAGAACAACATGATCCCTTGGCCCAGACCTTGGTGTGGACTTTCAGGTGTGAAAACATCCTAAATATGCAAAGTGCAAACTGTATAGGACACTCAGTATATCAGCAATGACATGAAGTGCACAAATAGAAGCATATGCTACTCAAATGTTAGTCAGTCTTTAAAATCAATCTGTCTTTAGAAACAATATTTTGTAATAATGTTGCTTAAAATTTTGCCACATTTGTGATAAAATAACAAATTTCAGGATAATTCTTAATTTTGTTCACAATGATGAGAAAAAAATACAATTAAAAAAAATTCTAGCATGGTTCTTAAATCAACTTTTAGCTTTTTCAACTCACCTTCTTTGAAACTTGAAGTTAAAAATGATGAAAACTAAGCAAAATATGTCTAACTGATATTTGTTAGCTTAAGAACACCACAAATTCATCTCATTTTCACATTAACACATATCCATTGCATCCCAGTTCTGGAGGATGTCTGTTTACCTGAGCTGTGGGTCTTGATGCTGGCTGAACTTGTTGAACTGGTGCTACTGGTGCTTTTAGTCCGGGGGGACGTCACGCCCACCTGAGTGCTCATGCCCCTTCTCCAGGAGCCTGTGTGGGACACAGACGTGGTCTTTCTCCCCAAGCTCCCCTCGTCACAGACATCTGACGGGGCCCAGCGGCTCCACTTGGATCCCGACTCCATCTTCACCCCGCCGTCTGAACCGCCGTCACACCTCTTCACCTCGTCTCCAGACCAAGCCTGGTGCACGGCTGCGGAGGCCGAGTGCTTCTCGGCATCTGTCACCGGCTGAAGGGACAGAGACACAGGGTGTGATCCTCTTAAAGAAAAACACATTTTGTAAGACGATGCCAAGGTTGACCTGAACAATAACCAGTTTTATCAGCTCAAACAATCGTGCTGGTTAATCCTACCCCCACCCATGCCACCATCATCTGAGCAGCTGATTAGGAAGCTGAACACATCGGGGCATGAAGAGACAGACTGACTCGGAAGGGCAGCATTGAAGGGCTTTTATCTGCAAGTCAGACTATAAATAACTGACAAGATGAAGGACTTACTGAGAGCGATCCATCTCAGTATTGCCCCAGTGAAGCAGCATTTAACCTGCTGCAGGTTATTTAAAGTGTTGCAGTTCTCAACAATATGTTTTGTGAATGTTGTAGAGTTTAAAGTACCGGGAACACACAAGTGTTGGAATGATGTGGTTGCTGTTTGGCTGATTGCTCCTTTGTCCTGGTAACTCCTCAGAAATGCAGCTGTGACCTTAAAGGAACGTGTGCAGTCAGACTTCATTAATGTGGACTGTGCAGGGCAGCCGTGCAGAGAAAGGCTCCTTTGTAGGCTACCTTCTTATGTCGCCAGCACCTCCACCTCTGCAGCAATAATGAATGAACGGCAACCCAATTATCCTCTGTGTGGCGACACAAACATGCAAGTCAGCTGATAATATTATCACCTATCAACTTCCTGAACCATGGCAGCTCTAAATTGCTATTTAATAAATTAGTGCTTGTGCCAACACTAACTGGAACTGGTTCAAAGTTCAGAGCTGACTGGGGGTTTTTAAAGGGGTCACTGACTGCATTTTTTCCACATTTTAACAGCTCACACATGTCTTAATGAAGTGTTTGAGACATTTTTTGTTCACATTTTCTTATTTTTTTTTAATTATTGTTTAACACCTTGGGGGAGCCAGATTATTTAGCATCTCAGACAAGAGACAGTGGCTAAACATGGGAGAACAATACTCAGGATGTTCCTGGCGAGATAGCAGGAAGGAGTCAAGGACGAAGGGGGTTAAATGCAGTGTGATGCAACTGTCGTGTGTGGAGAAATGCCATGAGACTTAAGGGGAGAGTGCCTGCTGAAATAGTCAGTCTGTTCTTTGCTTGTAAGATGTAAGTGTGTAATAAATCGTCTGAAATGAATCAGCCTCTTATTTGACACACTCCACACTGGTGACCCAAGACGTATTATGGAACACGAGGCAAGATCCCTGGAGCCGGCCCGGTCAGGAAGCTACAGCGAGGCAGCAGCCATCCCACAGACAGCCCGGACTGGAACCTCCAGCCATGCGTGTGCGGTTTCAGTCAAGCTACTGGATTTCTGGCAGCACAACCCGCGCTCTTGGTTCCACCTCACTGAGGCCCAGTTCACCCTCTGGGGAGTAACGGCAGACAACACCAGATTCTACCATGTGGTTGCAGCGCTGGACGCCCGCACAGCTCAGCAGGTAGCGAGCCTGCTCGATCAGCCACCAGCCAGCAGCAAATATGAGGCGCTCAAGGCTGCGCTCATCCAGCGCTACACGCTCTCGGACTGTGAGAGAGCGGAGAGGCTCCTGACGCGGACCGAGTTAGGAGATGGTTTGGCCGTAGACCTGATGGAGAAGATGCTGGCGTTAATGGGCACGGACGACGAGCACTTTCTGTTTGCCCACCTCTTCCTCCGGAACCTTCCGACAGTAGCGAGAGCGGTTCTGGCCAATTCGCCGCGGCTGGCTGCGCGCGACTACCATGCGCTAGCCCAGGAGGCAGACTGGATCATCATCACCACCAGGGCGATCACAGTCAACGTGGCAGCGGCGGAGCCCAGCGAGACGACCAGAGGAGGTGAGGAGCCACCGACGGTAGCAGCAGCGGGGGCCAAGGAGCGCCAGAGAGACACGCTCTGCTTCTACCACCGCCGCTTCAGAGAGAACGCACGCAGATGTGCGCCCCCGTGCCAATTCAAGCGCTCGGGAAATGCCAAAGCCGGGGGTCGGTAGCAGCTGCGACCCTCGGTGAAGAGAACAAGCTGCTCTACTTGACAGATGCACGCTCGGGGAGGCGTTTCCTCGTGGACACCGGAGCCCAGAAGAGTTTCATCCTGCCGACCTACACTGACCGGCTGGCAGGACCTAGCGGCCCCGAGATGTTGGCAGCAAACGGCTCGGATATTAAGACCTTTGGTGAGAGGACTCTGCTCTTATCTCTACACGGCCGTACATATGAGTGGACTTTTGTTGTAGCAGCACTGAATTACCATATCCTGGGGGCTGATTTTCTGTGTGCACATGGTTTACTGGTTGATGTTGCTAACAGGCGCCTGGTTAATGCACTGTCCTTTGGCTCTCTCCCCTGTATAGCTCGAGTGACCCAGCCAACAGCACAAGCCAACGTCACAGCTACAGGCGGTAAGTTCCACACACTGCTCACTCAGTTCCCAGCACTCACGGTCCCGACGTTTTCGGCGGCCATCGCTAAACACGGGGTGGAGCATTTTATCATCACGACCGGGCCGCCCATTTTTGCAAGACCTCGGCGCTTGGACGCAGCTAAACTGGCCATAGTGCGCGAGGAGTTTGCCAACCTGGAAAGGTTGGGCATCATCAGGCGCTTGAACAGCCCATGGGCATCCCCGCTACACATGGTCCCTAAGGCTGAGGGCTCGTGACGACCGTGCAGGGATTTCCGCAGGTTGAACAACGCCACAGCACACGACCGCTACCCAATTCCCCACATACAGGATTTTTCCGTTCACCTCGCCGGAGCACGCATTTTTTCCAAAATAGACCTGGTCCGCGGTTACCACCAGGTCCCAGTACGCGCTGAGGACGTACCCAAAACAGCGGTAATAACTCCGTTTGGTCTATTCGAGTTCCTGCGCATGCCATTCGGGTTAAAAGAAGCGGCACAGACGTTCCAGCCCATGAGGGATGCAGTGCTGCGCGATCTCTCATTCGTGTTCGTCTACCTGGACGATATCCTGGTAGCCAGTGCATCCAAAGACGAACACGAAACCCACCTCACGACGGTTTTCCGGAGGTTGGATGAGCACGGGTTAATAATCAACCCGGTGAAATGCCAGTTCGGCGTGACGGAGATTGATTTTTTGGGGCACCGCTTCTCTCTGGAAGGAGCGATCCCGCTGCCCGAAAAAGTGCGCGCCGTGGCGGATTTTCCCCGGCCTCAGACGGTCAGGGCGCTGCAGGAATTTTTGGGGATGGTGAACTTTTATAACCGTTTCCTTCCCCACGCAGCGCAGCTCATGCAACCATTGTACGCCGCGCTCAAGAAACAGAAACCCGCGGATAGGGTCGAATGGACCCTGGAGCGAGAGCGGGTGTTCTCGGAAGTTAAAGCAGCCCTGGCAAACGCCGCACTGCTGGCGCACCCGGACCCAGCAGCCCGCATAGCGCTCACCACCGACGCTTCAGACATGGCCATAGGGTCTGTCGTGGAGCAGCGCGTCGCCGGGGCTTGGCAGCCGCTTGCCTTTTTCAGCAGAACTTTGCGCGACAGCGAACGTAAATACAGCGCGTTCAACAGAGAGTTGCTGGCTCTCCACCTGGCCATACGCCACTTCCAGTTCTAGCTGAGGACAGCTGGCCGCAATCTCAGAGTTTACTACTGATATTCAGCATGCGTCGGGTAAACTGAATGTGGTGGCGGACTGCCTCTCGTGCGCCGTGGTGGCCCCGGTCTGCGGGGGGATAGATTACGCAGCCATGGCCGCGGAGCAGATTAGCGATGCAGACGTGCGCGCGCTCCAGTCTGGACCAACAGGGTTAAGGCTGGAGAGCAGGGTACTGCAAGATGGCGGCCCCCCCCTAATCTGCGATGTCTCCACGGGTCGCCCGCGTCCGGTGGTCCCGATCGCGTGGCGCCGCCACGTGTTTGAGTCGGTTCACACTCTGGTGCACCCAGGAGTGCGCGCGTCAGTCAAAATGGTGGGAGAGAAGTTTGTGTGGCCGAGCCTACGCAAACAAGTGAAAGAGTGGGCTGCAGCCTGCGTGGTGTGCCAACAAGCCAAGGTACACAGACACATGAAGGCTCCCTTGGAGCCGTTTCGTATTCCGGCTAAGAGGTTCGACCATGTTCACGTGGACCTCGTGGGCCCCCTCCCGCCATCACAGGGGTGCACGCACCTCCTGACAGTGGTGGACCGCACCACGCGCTGGCCAGAAGCAGTCCCGCTAGCGGCATCCACCTCCGCAGACGTAGCGCGCGCTTTTTTAACAGCATGGGTGGCGCGTTTTGGAGTCCCGTCGGACATTACGTCCGACAGGGGCCCTCAATTTGTTTCCGAACTCTGGTCCGCGATGGCCCGCAGCCTGGGTGTTACAATTCACTGCACAACCGCGTACAACCCACAGGCCAATGGTTTATGCGAGCGTTTTCATAGATCACTGAAAGCAGCACTCAGGGCTTCATTGACGGATGCAAATTGGTTAGACAGGCTGCCGTGGGTTTTATTGGGGTTGTGCTCCGCGCCGAAAGAGGATCTGGAAGCTTCCCCGGTAAAGCTCGTTTTTGCGCAGCCCCTACAGCTGCCCGGGGAATTTCTGCCAGATAATCCCACGCCGGGCAGCTGCCCGTCTCAGCTTTTGCAGCGTAGCGCAAACACAGGCACGCTGAAGGGCCCTGCCCACCACAGTTTTCTGTGTGTTTTCGTGCCTAAAACTTTGAAGAGTGCGGAGTTTGTGTTCGTCAGACACGACGCCCACCGCCCTCCATTGCGCCCACCCTATGATGGACCGTTCAGAGTGTTGGAAACAGGGGATAAGCATTTTTTGCTAGACTTGGGGGGTAGGCGGGAAAAGACTGGCATAGACAGACTCAAACCCGCTTTCGTTGTGGCGGATGAGCAAGTGCTGTTGGCTAGGGCCCCTCGGCGTGGAAGACCCCCATGGAGAGCTCCCCAGGGAAACGATTCACCAGAGCAGCCACACGGACAGACCGAAGTGCCCCCCCCCCACCCAGTCACAGCCCACCCGCAGTCAGACACACTCCCAGCAGCCCCCCACCGGCACAGCAGCGCCACGGAGGCAGTAAACCCCAGTTACAGCAGATACGGGAGGAGACGGAAGCCCAAATAGCATGTGGACTGATATTCTATTGTTCTATCTAAGATGCTGGGGGTGAAGTTTAGCACCTTGGGGGAGCCAGATTATTTAGCATCTCAGACAAGAGACAATGGATAAACATGGGAGAACAATGCTCAGGAGGTTCCTGGCGAGATAGCAGGAAGGAGTCAAGGACGAAGGGGGTTAAATGCAGTGTGATGCAAATGTCATGTGTGTGGAGAAATGCCATGAGACTTAAGAGGAGAGTGCCTGCTGAAATAGTCAGTCTGTTCTTTGCTTGTGAGATGTGAGTGTGTAATAAATCGTCTGAAATGAATCAGCCTCTTCATTTACACACTCCACAGTTGAAGCAAATTTGTTTTGTATTTTCCTGGCTTTCTTGAAAAGCTCTGATTTAAAGCCTGTCACCTTAAGAAACATCCTTCACCTATTCAACTCCGACCTCCCTCTTACATCAGTTAGCCATTAGCTGACTAGCTTCTAGCCTTTAGCTTTTAGCCTCCTTCTAGCTCGGATGAGCAGGTCTGGTTCACTGACCCACAGTCGATGGTGTATCTCACGTCACTCCAGCCTATCTCCCAATAATTTTGCTGTGATTCCACAACAAATTGCAAGCACTGCACGCCGGGTGGCCCCCGATCACTGCAAACGACCTGGACCAGAACCCGAGGCTGCTGACCGAGCTGAGCCGCCAAGCCATGGGATCTCAAAGGGCAGTGTCCCACTCCACTCCCACGGCCAGCTGGGGGACACCCCATCACAAGGCGGCTCCCCTACGCTGCCCACGAGAGCGAAGTCACACAGAGCCCCGGAGGACAGTGGGGGAGCTGCCCGTGAGAGCCACAAGCCTCCAGCCAGCCACCTCGGGTCCTGGGCCAGGTCGGTTGCAGTGACGGGCGTGCCGGTGCTGGCGATTTGCTGTGGAATCACGGCAAAATTATTGGGAGGTATACTGTGGACTGGTGAACCAGGTGGTAACAAAGATGGCTATTAGGACGACTCAGATCTGAGGAAAATATCAGCTGCACTTGGTGTGAGCCTCCTTTAACCAGTGTTAGCTGTGTGTGTGTGGGGGGGGGGGCTAATGGCTCAAGGGCTAATATCTACCTTTAGCACTCCTTCCATCTACATGACAGACAGGTAGGCAGGCCAATAATAGAGCAGTGGGCGGGTCTCAAGGACGGCAGTGGGTTGGCTTTGTCAAATTATGACGTTGTGGGACACATATGTGAGCTTCATATGCTTCATATGTATATCACTGTATGCTTACTGTATGCTTCACGTCAGATGAACAAAAGGACTGAGCCTCCTAGGAGATAACAGGAGGATGTGAAATGTGGTCTTTTGTATGCAGAGAGATGGCCTTGGGGGATTTCCTGGCCGCCAGTGACTTTAGGTGGAGGTGATAAGACCTGGAAGAAGACGCATTGTGACTTGGGATTAAAGACAATGTGACTGTGTGCTTTGATGTTCCGGGGTATAAAAGAACGAATGTCTGGGGGTTTCTTTCTCTTTCTGTTTTTGGATGATGTTGGAGAATGTGAATAAACCTGACTCGTGAGATAAACTCAGCCTCGTCATTCCCACACTCTCCACACTGGTGACCCTAAGACGTATCATGAGCGAAAAAAATTCCCCCAAGCCGGACTCGTCAGGAGCCAGCCAGGCGAACACAGCCACAGTCAAGCTACCAGACTTCTGGCAAGACAACCCGTACTCCTGGTTCCACTTGGCCAAAGCACAGTTCGCACTCCGGGGGATAACGGTAGATGACACGAAATTCTACCATGTTATTGCCAAGCTCGACAATCGCACGGTTCGACATGTGCAGAGCCTTTTGGAGCGCCCACCGGCCGACGACAAATACGGCGGGTTGAAGGCTGCGCTCATCCAGCGTTTCACCCCCTCAGTCCAGGAGAGAGCGGAGAGGCTCCTGGCTCTGAATGACTTGGGAGATAGCACACCCGTCGACTTAATGGAGGACATGCTGAGGTTGAGGGGCTCAGATGGCGACGACTTCCTCTTCACCCACATTTTCCTGAGAACCCTACCGTCGGCCACGAGAGCGACCCTGGCCAGTTCACCATTGTTAGCCCAGCGGGACTTCCGCGCGCTGGCCCAGGAGGCACAACGGATTCTCAACGCCAGCAAACAGCGCACGGCCACCGCGGCAGCGACGGAGCTCGGCGCGACGACCGGAGATGGCAGGGGGCCAGAGGCGGCGGTAGCAGACCCACCAACAACGGCGGCGGCGAGGGCCAAGGATCGCGGAGGAGACGACCTCTGTTTCTACCATCGCCGCTTTGCAGAGAGGGCACGCAAATGTATACCACCGTGCCAGTTCAAGCGCTCGGGAAACGCCAAGGCCGGGGGTCGGTAGCAGCCGCGGCCCTCGGGGAAGAGAACAAGCTGCTCTACTTGACGGATGCGCGTTCGGGGAGGCAATTCCTCGTGGACACAGACTCCCAAGTGAGTTTCATCACGCCTACCTATGCTGACCGGCTGGCGGGTCCCGGAAGTCACGGAGCGTCAGCAGCGAACGGCTCGAGGATTAAGACCTTTGGTGAGAGGACTCTGCTTCTGTCCCTACACGGCTGTACATTTGAGTGGACTTTTGTTATAGCTGCAGTGAGCTTCAATATGTTGGGAGCTGATTTTCTGTGCTCACATGGTTTGTTGGTTGATCTAGCTAATAGGCGCCTGGTTAATGCACTTTTTATTCTATTCCCTGTGCAGCCCGAGTGACCCCGCCCACAGCACAAGCCAACGTCGCAATGGCAAGCGTTAAGTTCCACACACTACTCACTCAGTTTCCAGCACTCACGGTTCCCACATTTTCAGCAGCTGTCGCTAAACACGGAGTGGAACATTTTATTACTACCACCGGCCCGCCCGTTTTTGCAAAAGCTCGGCGCTTGGATGCAGATAAACTGACCATAGCGCGCGAGGAGTTCGCCAACCTGGAAAAGCTGGGCATCATCAGGCGTTCGAAAAGCCCATGGGCTTCCCCGCTTCACATGGTCCCTAAAGCTGACGGCTCGTGGCGACCTTGCGGAGATTTCCGCAGGTTGAACAACGCTAGAGCGCACGACCGCTACCCAATCCCGCATATCCAAGATTTTTCCGTTCATTTGGCGGGGGCGCGCGTTTTTTCTAAGATAGACTTTGTCCGCGGGTACCACCAAGTCCCAGTGCGCGCTGAGGACATACCCAAAACAGCGGTAATAACTCCTTTTGGCCTATTCGAGTTTTTGCGTATGCCGTTTGGGCTTAAAGGCGCTGCGCAGACGTTCCAACGCATGATGGACGCGGTGTTGCGCAATCTCCCCTTCATGTTAGTCTACCTGGACGACATCTTGGTAGCCAGCGCGTCTGAAGACGAACACGAAAATCACCTCACGGCAGTTTTCTGGAGGTTGGGAGAGCTCGGGTTAATAAATTAAACCCAGCGAAGTGTCAGTTCGGGGCGACGCAGATTGATTTTTTGGGGGCATCGCGTCTCTCTCTCTCTCTCTCTCTTTTTCCAAGATGGCGCCCACAGTGGTCGCCATGGTGTTTCGCTGCCCTTTAATTTTTTTAATTTGTTTGTTTCTGTTCATTGATTGTGCGTCTGCCAGTTCATACACCCGTGAAGAGTGATTAAATATCAGGACTCTTACTCCCACGGACCTTCTCCCAGTATTTTTAGCTCCTGCCGCCGATCTGATTCATTGTTTGGCTCAAAGAGTAAGACGGCGAAAAAGAGGAAAGCGAGGGGGGATTCTCGCTCGGCTGCGAAGGAGAGGCACGCGGACAGCCTTGCCTGGCATATTTCTATCCAATGCCAATTCTCTCTTGAACAAGGTAGAAGAATTAAGACTGCTGATGCGATTTAAGGACCTCGCTTCCTCGTCTGTCATCTGTTTCTCTGAGACCTGGCTTAAAGGGAACATACCGGACAGCGCGATCAGCCTCGAGGGATTTGAGCTGTTTCGTGCTGATCGCGTCACAGAGCTCTCCGGTAAGTCTATTGGAGGAGGAGTGTGCTTCTACATTAACAGCAACTGGTGCTCTGATGTAACAGTGATTTCCAAACACTGTTCTCCCGCCCTGGAATTTCTTTTTATTAACTGCAAGCCATTTTATTCCCCGCGGGAGTTCGCCTCATTCATCCTCGTCGCTGTGTACGTCCCTCCCGACGCGGACACGCGCGAAGCTCAGTGCGTGCTCGCGGATCACATCCAACACGCGGAGCGGACTTTTCCAGACTCTCTGGTTATTGTGGTAGGCGACTTTAACCAGAGCAATCTGAGTCACGAGCTCCCCCGCTACAAACAGTTTATTAAATGTCCAACCAGAGGAAATAACACGCTGGATCACTGTTACACTACAGTGAAGGACGCATATCGCGCTGTTCCCCGCGCTGCGCTCGGATTATCTGATCACGTGATGGTCCACCTCATTCCCACATACAGACAGAGACTGAAACTCACTAAACCTGTTGTGACCACCACGAAGAAATTGACCAGTGAAGCTGGAGAGAATCTGAACACATGCATGGAAATAACTGACTGGGACATGTTTAAAGGAGCCACACATGATCTTAATGAGTGCACAGACACTGTGAACTCATATATCAACTTCTGTGAGGAGAGCATTCTTCCATCGCGCACCAGGGTGAGGTACTCTAATGATAAGCCCTGGTTCACTGCCAAGCTCAGACAGATCAGGAAGGAGAAGGAAGCTGCGTTGAAAAGTGGAGACAGGGACTGCTACAGGGAGGTCAAATATCGGTTTAACAGAGAGCTGAGGAGAGCTAAATCTGTGTATTCTGAGAGACTCCAGCAGCAGTTCACTGCTAATGACTCGGCTTCTGTGTGGAGAGGACTGAGGCAAATCACCAACTATCGGCCTCAGGCTTCTAAAGGTCAGGATGACAAAGCCCTTTGTCAAAAACTGTCCCAACATTACACCCGTTTTGACACCTCGTCAGCTGTGTCCAACTCTCCCACTCCACCCAGCTCCACTGCCTCCTCGGCCCCTAATTCATCAAAAACGGTCCCCCCCTCATCATCCTCCTCCTCCTCCTCCTCCTCCTCCTCCTCCCCCCTGCCCTTGTCATCAGTGAGCAGGACGTACACAGACAGTTCTCCAGACTGAACCCGCGCAAGGCCCCTGGGCCGGACGGTGTGTCTCCCTCCACCCTGAGACACTGTGCGAAAGAGCTGGCTCCTGTCTTCACAGACATTTTTAACACCTCCCTTAAGCTGTGCCACGTGCCGACCTGCCTCAAATCCTCCACCATCATCCCTGTCCCCAAGAAGCCACGGATTACTGGACTTAACGACTACAGACCTGTAGCGCTCACCTCTGTAGTCATGAAGTCCTTTGAGCGCCTGGTCCTGTCTCACCTCAAGTCCATCACCACTCCCCTCCTGGACCCGCTGCAGTTTGCCTACCGTGCTAACAGGTCTGTGGACGACGCAGTCAACCTGGCCCTCCACTCCATCCTGCAGCACCTGGACTCCCCGGGAACCTACGCCAGGATCCTGTTTGTGGACTTCAGCTCCGCATTCAACACCATCCGCCCCGATCTGCTCCAGGACAAGCTGTCCCTGCTCGATGTGCCTGACTCCCTCTGCAGGTGGATCACCGACTTCCTGACGGACCGGAGGCAGCATGTGCGGCTGGGGAAGTCTGTCTCAGACTCTGTTAGCATCAGCATTGGATCACCCCAGGGCTGTGTACTTTCCCCCCTACTCTTCTCCCTTTATACCAACTCCTGCACCTCCTCCCACCAGTCTGTCAAGCTGATTAAGTTTGCGGACGACACCACCCTCATCGGGCTCATCTCCAACGGCAACGAGTCTGTCTACAGGAAAGAGGTGGCCCAGCTCTTTCCTGTAGACAGCTGCAGGTTGTTGTGGCTGCGTTCAGCTGCAGCCACAACAACCTGCAGCTGAACGCTCTGAAGACAGCGGAGATGATTGTGGACTTCAGGAAAGTCACAACCCCCCTGCCCCCCCCCCCCCCCACCATCACAGGCTCTCCCATCACCATTGCAGATTCCTTCCACTTCTTGGGCACCACCATCACCCGGGACCTCAAATGGGAGGCAACCATCAGCTCCCTCATCAAAAAGGCCCAGCAGAGGATGTTCTTTCTGCGGCAGCTGAGGAAGCTCAAGCTACCCACCAAGATGTTAGTGCAGTTCTACACGGCCATCATCGAGTCCATCCTCACCTCCTCCATAACTGTGTGGTATGCAGGAGCCACTGCCAGGGACAGACTAAGGCTGCAGCGCGTCGTGCGCACTGCTGAGAAGGTAATCGGCTGCAAGCTCCCATCTCTCCAGGACCTGTACATCTCCAGGACCCGGAGGCATGCTGGCCGGATCATAGCCGATCCTTCACACCCTGGTCACGTACTGTTTGCCCCCCTCCCCTCAGGTAGAAGACTTCGGTCCATTCGGACTAAAACCTCTCGGCACATGAACAGCTTCTTCCCCTCTGCCATTAGACTGCTGAACACTAAGTGACTTATTGACTCTCGTGCACTATGTACAGCAGCTCAACCAGACTCATGACATTCATCACTGTTTTTCTGTTGCATTATCAACTGCACTGTGGTACCCCATATTATCTGCTACTTGCTAATTTATTTAAAACTGCCTTTACTAGTATTACTCATTATTACTATTATTATCATTATTATTATTATTATTTATTTTTCTACACTTATTGCACGTTTTTAGTCCTTTAGTTTTTTAGTTTATCTCTTTATCTCATCATGTTTTTAATGTTGTAGCATGGCACCGAGACAAATTCCTAGTTTGTGTACTACATGAACAATGGCAATAAATCTGATTCTGATTCTCCAGAAGGAGCGGTTCATCTGCCTGACAAAGTGCGCGCAGTAACAAATTTTCCCCGGCCACAAACGGTCAAAGCGTTACAGGAGTTTTTGGGAATGGTGAATTTTTACAACCGTTTCCTCCCCGCGCAGCGCAGCTCATGCAACTGTTGTATGCCGCGCTAAAAAACCAAAAACCCACAAATAAAATCGAATGGTCTCCGGAGCGAGAGCGCGCATTCTCGTTAGTCAAAACAGCCCTGGCAAACGCTGCATTGTTAGCACATCCAGACCCAACGGCCCGCATAGCGCTCACTACTGACGCGTCAGATGTGGCCATAGGGGCGGTCGTGGAGCAGTACGTAGCCGGGGCTTGGCAACAGGACCCTGCGCGATAGTGAACAAAAATACAGCGCATTCGACGGAGTTGTTGGCTCTCCACTTGGCCATTCGCCACTTCCAGTTCTGGCTGGAGGGACGCCGTTTCATCGCGTTCGTTGATCACAAGCCGCTGACTTTCGCGATGGCCAAAGTTTCAGAACCGTGGTCGGGCCAGCAACAGAGACAGCTGGCCGCGATCTCAGAGTTTACTACCGATATCCAGCATGTGGCGGGTAAACTTAATGTAGTGGCAGACTGCCTCTCGCGCGCCGTGGCGGCTCCAGCCCACGTAGGGGTAGATTATGCAGCCATGGCCGCGGATCAGGTTAGCGATGCGGACGTGCGCGCGCTCCAGTCTGGACCAACAGGGTTAAGGCTGGAGAACAGCGTGCTGCAAGACGGCATGCCCCCCCTAATCTGCGATGTCTCCACTGGCCGACCGCGTCCTGTGGTACCGGCCGCGTGGCGCCGCCACGTTTTTGACTCAATCCAGTCTCTGGCGCACCCGGGGGTGCGCGCGTCGGTCAAAATGGTGGGAGAGAAATTTGTATGGCCGAGCCTGCGCAAACAAGTTAGGGAGTGGGCAGCAGCCTGCATGGCTTGTCAACGAGCCAAGGTACACAGACACACGAGAGCTCCCTTGAAGCCGTTTCACATCCCGGCTTAGAGGTTTGATCATGTTCACGTGGACCTCATAGGCCCCCTCCCGCCCTCACAGGGGTCCACACATCTTCTGACAATGGTTGACCGCACCACGCGCTGGCCGAAGTGGTCTCACTGTCGTCAACCACAGCCGAGGAGGTGGCACGCGTGTTTTTAACTGCATGGGTAGCGCGTTTTGGAGTCCCGTCGGACATCACGTCCGACAGAGGCCCTCAATTTGTTTCCGAACTTTGGTCAGCGATGGCCCGCAGCCTGGGGGCAACGATTCACCGCACGACCGCATACAACCCGCAGGCTAACGGGTTATGCGAACGTTTTCACAGGTCATTGAAGGCGGCCCTCAGAGCATCGCTTACGGATGCAAATTGGGTGGACAGGCTACCATGAGTTTTATTGGGGTTGCGTTCTGCACCTAAAGAGGATTTAGAAGCCTCCCCGGCTGAGCTAGTTTTTGCACAGCCACTTCGGCTGCCCGGGGATTTCTCCCAGATAATCCTGCGCCAGAGTGCTCCCCAGCTCAGTGGTTGCAGAGTAGCATGGAATCGAGCATGCTGCCTGGCCCCGTTCACCACAGTTTTCAGTGCGTTTTTGTGCCTAAGGCTTTAAAAAATGCGGAGTTTGTTTTTGTCAGACACGACGCTCATCGCCCGCCGTTGCGACCACCTTATGATGGACCATTTAGAGTGCTGGAAACAGGAGATAAGCATTTTTTGCTAGATTTGGGGGGCAGAAAAGAAATGATTGGCATAAACAGGCTCAAACCCGCTTTTGTGGTGGCTGACAAAGGCGTGCAGTTGGCCAGGGCTCCTCAGCGCGGCAGACCCCCTAGGGAGCATTCCCCAGAACACCCACAGAGATTGACTAACAGTTCTCATCCTCAGACAGCAGCTCCCCAGCAGGAGGGCGCCGCGGAGGTGGTAAAGCCCGCTTACAGCAGATACGGGAGAAGACTGAGGCCCAAGCAGCATGTGGACTGATGTGTGTGATTTTATCATGACATGCAGACTGTTATTACGTTGTTCCATCTTAGACGTTTGGGGGGGGGGGTCATGTGGGACACACATGTGCGTTTCATATGCTTCATATGTATATCACTGTATGCTTACTGTATGCTTCACGTCTCAGATGAACAAAAGGACTGAGCCTCCTAGGAGATAACAGGAGGATGTGAAATGTGGTCTTTTGTATGCAGAGAGATGGCCTTGGGGGATTTCCTGGCCGCCAGTGACTTTAGGTGGAGGTGATAAGACCTGGAAGAAGACGCATTGTGACTTGGGATTAAATACAATGTGACTGTGTGCTTTGATGTTCCGGGGTATAAAAGAACGAATGTCTGGGGGTTTCTTTCTCTTTCTGTTTTTGGATGATGTTGGAGAATGTGAATAAACCTGACTCGTGAGATAAACTCAGCCTCGTCATTCCCACACTCTCCACAACGTATATCATTCACCCGGAAGAGTCAAAAATGTTTCTGGCGTTTCTGGGACAGAAAAATTATAGATAAAAGCTGTGTGGGTTTTTTTTAAAGAGAACTGACTATTTTGAAAACCTTTTGCTAATTACATGACCAATAGACACATTTCAGACAGTTAAAACCTAAAACACAACATTTTCCACTCAGTAACCCCCCATGTTTTCTAAGCATTTGCACCTCGTTTATCTCGCTTCTTTTTTTTAGTTTCCTAACCCCAAATTAGTGTCTGACATAAAATATCAGTTTTGTTAATTGTGAGTGTTTTCTAATATTTTTGAAAGTACTGTTGCCAAAGCATCTGACAAAAAGAGATTACTTTGCTCTCAATTGAGTAAAAAGTCACTATTCTGCTTTTATACAACCCCAGTTCCAGTGAAGTTGGGACGATGTGTAAAACACGAATAAAGACAATATGCAATTATTTAAAAAACCTTTTTAACCTACTATATTCAATTAAATACACGACAAAGACAAGACATTTAATGTTCAAACTGATAAACTGTTTTTTTTGCAAATATTCACTCATTTTGATTTTGATGCCTGCAACACATTCCAAAAAAGCTGGGACGGGGCAAGAAAAGACTGGGAAAGTTGAGGACTGCTCAAAGAACACATTTCTGGAACATTCCACAGGTGAACAGGTTAAGTGGAAACAGGTGAATTTCATGATAGGGTATAAAAGGAGCATCCCTGAAAGGCTTAGTCATTCACAAGCAAGGATGGGATGAGGTTCACCACTTTGTCAACAACTGCGTGGGGGGATAGTCGTCGTCGGTCTCCGTCGGTCTATGATGACCATGGAAGAGAATCCTAAACGTCTACTCTGCTGGAACAGCACCGCCTGTGGCTGAACAGGCCGATGCGCACCGGTGTTCTACCTTCCAGCGTTGGGCGTTGGTAGGATTCAAGCCTGGGCAGGAAGATATGGAGGACAAGATGTTACCCATGCAGCATGTCCCCCCTCTCCACGTCACTGATGAATCCAAAGGAACAGCAGGGCTGCTATAGTTTGGCACCAGCGCCATCGCAGGAGCTGCCAAAACGATGTTGAGCACAACAGAGAACTGCCTTAGGGGCTCCGACTCCGGATTTTTCCTCAGGGTTGACTCCCGAAGCCTTTCCTGTGACCGGGTGTGCCGCAAGGCAGCGGAGGTTTGAAATCAGGGTTTACCTTCCCCTAGATGGGCTACCTTCCCAGGTTGACGAGCCACCATCTACCCGAAGCATCTGGTTTTAAGGCACCAGAGATCCGCCCTCGCCCCTTCTCCTATTAGTAAAAGCAGTTCCGCCGGGCTTAGAGACTAAACCACACGAGCAGGCTAGGAGTTGGACTTAGTTGTCAGAGGCTTTTCGAGACGCATGCCGTAAGGAGCATTTTATGAGCACTGGGAGCTTAACCCCAGTGCCGCTCCTGGCTATGACAACCTTGGAACCGGGAGGACAGTCCAGCAGTTTAAGAACAACATTTCTCAAGGTACAATTACAAGGAATTTAGGGATTTTATCATCTACAGTCCATAATATCATCAAAAGATTCAGAGAGTCTGGAGAAGTTTCTGCGTGTAAGTGGTAAGACCAAAAACCAACGTTGAATGCCATGACCTTCGATCCCTCAGGTGGCACTGCATTAAAAAGCAACATCATTCTGTAAAGGATATTACCACATAGGCTTAGGAGCCTACGTGGTAATATCACTTCCGCCCTCCCAAGCCAGTAGACGCTTTTTCCTCCTCTCCTGCTCTGACTTTTTTTTCCTTCCCCCCCCCCCCCCCCCCCAACTACTGGATCCCAGCTTGCTGTTGTCTGTCTGCGTCTAACTGCGACCGTCGAAAGAAAGAAATTATGGAGTTAATAAGCTGGGCTTTGAACACAATTGACACTATTTTTTCAACAAGGAAAAGTGCTCCGGGGGAAGCTGTCTGCCCCGCAGGTACGGCTCCAGCGGGCTATTTACGTGACACAAGTAATTGGAAATCTTGTGTCTCACTAATCTCTCTATCGAAGATATTGAAGATTTGTATGTCTTCGTGGTAATGGTGATCGGGATCTTTCTGATTGGAACTGGGATTGTCCTGGTGTACCGCAAATTGCTGAAGATGGATACAACCTATCAAAATGCTGGCCAGGCGAGGTGCATCTGTCAAATTGAAAAATTGGAGAAGACCCTGATAGCGACAAATGTAGAACTGTCTCGGAAGGTGGATTACATCATGGTCTCGCTTAGGTCTTTCCACGATGGATTTAAAGCCCCGCAATGAAGGATTAAGTACTGAATCTACAGAAGAAATAAAAAGCCTTCTCTGTGATCAGTCCGATTTGGCTCAATTTCCCCATGAAAATTCCTCCTGGCTGTCTGCAGTCTGTGTTTTCAAAATCATCGAGCATAAGGCCTTGGACAGCCATCTGGACAGCCTGCCAAGATAAGGACTCGGCGGCAGCCAGACAAAACATCTCCTGCCAAGTGTCCTTGTTGTCTCTCTTATTATCATCAACACTGCTCAACACCGCACACACATTGATCCATGAACTGAATAAAGATACACACACTGCTCTCTTGTGTCTTGTGAATCCTGTGTAGCGAATGTGCATCGAGAGCTTTTTTTTTCCTTGAAATCTTAATATTGATTAATTATGTAACCAGTATTTTGAATCAATGATTTTTTTGCTCCTTCCTATTGTTCCTCGTATTATTCTTATGCTTGTACCCACTATCCTGTTGGCAGGCGCATCTCTGATGCTGCCGCGTCACTGGAAATGCAGGTTCATTTTCTGTGTCAAGTCAAATTCTCTCGTATGTTATCAGTGATCTGTTAATGTACTTGGCAATAAATCTTTTCTGATTCTGATTCTGAATATCCTTATATGAGGGCCGCCCCCTCATCCACTGCAGCCCGCCAGTCCATTTCCAAAAATCATTTATTTATTTATATCACATTTGGAACAGCATTCTTAAATGCAATTATAGAGTTTGCCAGCAGCGTGCGCTCTAATAGAAACCTAAGTGTCGCTCTCTGCAAGTGATAGAGCAAGAGTGACGGAGCAACTAGCGGGAGCAGCAATGTGCAATGGAGTGTTGTCAGGTATGTTTTGTATGCTAAGACTGCATTAATAGGCTGGAAACAGCACTAAATATACAAAGCAGGCTGCTTTTAAACAAGAATAAATTGTACAGCTGAAGAGCTGTAGCATTTATTCTTGTTTGGCAGGTGAAGCCTCATGGAGCTCGGAGGCTTTCCTTAATTGTGCAGAAAAATAGTTAAAGTTTTGAGGTTTCTTTCTAAAGAGTGCGACTGAAGCACACTGTTAAAATGTCAGCAATAAATGTTCAGAGACTGGTCGTTGTAATCTGCTGATTTTTTTTTTTTTATTTATTTTTTTTTTGTTCATTTATACCAGTGGCTCTTAAACTTTTTTGGTAGTGGCTATGGCTGCGTAAGATGTTGCCCTATATGAAAATGTCTATTGCTCCAGAAGAGTTGACAGTCTGACAAAGCATTTTCAGATCAACTCCAAGCCAGCTGCTACTGTAGCTTAGGTAGATAGTATGGTGGGTCTGTAATCAGAAGGTTGCAGGTTTGCGTCCTGCTATCAGCCCCTTATTCAAACCATTTTACTTGATGTGAGATGAAATTTGGAATTAAAATTAAGAGGTTAGCCTTAGAATTTGGGAGTGGGTAAGGTTAGAAAGGTAGTAAATAGATATTAAAATTTTGAACAAATAAATGCCTCAAATTCCCGTAGCTGTGGCCTGCTGCTTTTAAGATACAGTGGTATCTCTACTTACGAACGTCTCTACATACGGAATTTTCAGGTTACGACACGCCTCAACGGGAAAATATTGCCTCTTGTTACGAAAGAAATTTCAGGATACGAAAGGCAAAAATACAGTACGCGCTGCGACTCGCAGTTCCCAGAGTTTAACGAACGTAAACATACTTGTAGCTGCTCTGCCATTGGCTATCGCCTAGCATCTTCCTGGCATCCCATTGGCCACGAAGTGTTCGGACAGTTTTACGTGTGTGTATTAACTTTTATTCACTATGGACCCCAAGAAAGTGATGGAGAAAAGTGGAAAAGAAGAAAAGAAGAAGAAGAGAGTTTTTTTGTCCATACAAACAAAGAAAGAGATAATAGAAAAGTATGAAAAAGGGATGCGTTTGGTTGATCTCGCCAAAGAATATGGCCGTAATACATCTACGATTGGCACGGTATTAACACAAAAGGAAGCCCTAAAAGCTACGACTCCTTCCAAAGGCCTCACTGTCATTTCGAAGAGGAGGTCGGCAGTGAACGATGAAAAGAATCACCCAGAAAAAGTGTTCACTAGTTGGGCTATCGCTCACTATGATGATGTTTGTCTTGCACATTTTTGAAGGATTGTTAAAAGCCGACAAAAGCAAACGTCCTTGGATCGGTTCTTTACAAAACGTCAGGCAAAAACCACTGCTGAGAGAGAACATGAACCAAAGAAGGCAAAAGGTGACGACGATAGCAGTTAAAAGGTAAATGAACATAATTTTTATTCTTTACTTTATTCTTTGTTTTTTACATTATGTACAACTCTCATTTTATGTTTATTGTGCAGTAATCTAATTGTAACATGCATTTGTTACATGTTTTGATGCATTTTTATGATTTATAAAAAATTTATGTCCGAATTTTGGGGGGCTTGGAACGGATTAGGGCACTTACATGAAAAACGCGTCCCTACTTACGGAATTTTCAGGTTACGAAACTACTTCCAGAACCAATTAATTTCGTAAGTAGAGGTACCACTGTACATGCTAATAGAACATACTGGCAAATCAGATTCAAACCGTATCTGAAGAAAACATTCTACAGCTACGTCTTACGTATCCATAGATGCTGTCAACTTTTTTTTTTTTTTATTTCCCCATTTTGGGGAGCCAGACATTACCAAGCCTGCACAGCTATTTCTCTGACCCTCCACACCCACAATGAATCCCAGAGCAAGCTAAGCATATTTCCTTTTCTTCTTGGATTCCTTTGTTAATTACTACCAGGAATTTATCTTTGTTCATCATTTTGATGGAAAGAGTTTTAAAAATTAGGTCATGATATAATTTCATCCATCCATATTCTACTGCTTAATCCTTTTCGTGTCGTGGGGGAGGGGGTGCTGGAGCTTATCCCAGCATCTCTGAGCGAGAGGCAGGGTACACGCTGGACAGATCGCCAGTCCATCCCAGGGCAGATATAATTTTATCAGTAATTTTAATTCTAATATGATAAAACACTGAGTAGCTTTAATTTTCATTTTCATTTTCAGTTTTAACTGTGAAACTTTTAACTTTTCAGGAAATAATACCCCCACCCCGCCATGGTAGATTTACATGTAAATATGGCCCTCGGGAACTGAGGAAAAAAATTTGTGGCTCTCACAACCCCCAAAGTTGCCCATCCTTGATCCAGATTATCAGCGCAAATTTCAAAAGCCAGCATCTGTGATGGTATGGGGGCGTGTTAGTGCCCATGGTATGGGTAACTTATACATCTATGAAGGCACCATTAATATACATACAGGTTGTGAAGCACCATCTGCTGCCATCCAGGCAATGTCTTTTTCAGGAACGTCCCTGCTTATTTCAGCAAGACAATGCTAAGCCACATTCTGTACGTGTTACAACAGCGTAGTAAAAGAGTGCGGGCACTAGAATGGCCTGGCTGCAATCCAGACCTGTCTCCCACTGAATTATGAAGAGCAAAATACAACAACAGAGACCCCGGACTGTTGAGCAGCTGAAGTCGTACATCAAGCAAGAATGGGAAAGAATTCCACCTCCAAAGCTTCAACAGTCAGTGTCCTCAGTTCTTAAACACTTATTGAGTGTTAAAAGGAACGGTGATGTAACAGAGTGGTAAACATGACCCTGTCCCGCTTTTTTGGAATGTGCTGCAGGCATCAAATTCAAAATGAGTGAATATTTGTAAAAAAAAAAAACAAAAAAAAACCCCAACAATAAAGTTTATCAGTTTGAACATTAAATATCTTGCAATTGCAGTGGATTCAATTTAATATAGGTTTTAAAGAATTTTTTAAATCATTGCATACTCACCGCAAATGAAAACGCAACACTCTAGAAAAGTCTGATATTTTTACTAATTTTTATGGAAATGGTCAATTAAAGGATGCAAATTATTTTTAGGCATCTTCAAAACAATATCAGATCAACAAGTGAAAATCTGTATCAACAATTTTCAAAATTGAACAAAACAGAAGCACAATGACTTTCTGAAATCACAACAAAACGCCTGTCTTATAAACATAGTTCAACATGGAATATGGCTTCCAATTTACATTAATGCAGGCAGTACTACACCTCTGCATGGACATCATGAGACATCTAATGTTGTTCTGGGGGGATTTTATCCACTCCTCCTGCAACGCCACAACCAGTTCCTGTCTGTTCTGTGCCGCTGGTACGGTGGCTCAAACACGTCGCCTAAGTTGATCCCACAAGTGTTCGATGAGGGATAAATGAGGAGAGTAAGAAGGCTAAGGAAGGACATCAAAGTTCTGTTGCTGCAGGTACTCCCTGGTGACTTGGGCGGCATGTGGACGAGCACTGTCCTGTTGGAAGATCTGGAGGTCAGGGTGGTCCCAAAAAGAAGGGTGTCACACAGGTTGCAGAAAGTGGTCAGTGCACTGTTGGGCAGCTAAAGTGCCATCAAGGACAACCAACTGTGTCCTGTAGTTACCTGAAATGCCAGCCCATACCACGACTCCAGCACCGCCCCATCTGTTGACCTGTCGGACACAACATGGGGACTCATATACAAAGACGTGCATGGATTTCCTACTGAAAGATGACGTATGTTTAAATCAGGAAAACACCGTGAGCAAAAAAAAATCCAGATGTATGAAACGGTGCATATGCAGGAATCCAAGCACATTTCCTTTATATATACCAATCTACTTGAAACTGAACGCATGTGAGGAAATACCGGATGCTTCCTTGACACGCCTCCATTTGAATATGCAATTAGATGCAAATAGATATGCAAATAGAAGGCCCCGGGGCAGACCCAGGACTCAGTGGAGAGACTATGTCTCCCAGCTGGTCTGGGAACGCTTTGGTATCCTCTCTGAAGAGCTGGAGCAGGTGTCTGGGGAGAGGGAAGTCTGGGCTTCTCTGCTTGAACTGCTGCCTCCGTGACTCGGACCTCCGGAAAAGCGGTAGAAGATGGATGGATGGATGGATAGATATGTAAATAGATATATACAAGCCCTGCACATTTGATTCTCCTGCATCCACAATCAAAAATAACAGATTTAATGGAATTTCACCTACTGTGAGTTGGAGGCGCTCCTGAATGAGGTAGAGGCACGTAAAAACATTTTGTTTGGCACACTGTCCTCCGCCATTAGCACTGGATACAGGTAATTCAATAGCCTGCTCACAGCCCTATAAGATTAGTTTACCATTTTCCTTTATTCAGACAGCGATGAGAAGGAGATGTTTAACCTTGACATGTTTCCACTAACGTCTGCAGTCGTCCTCAGAACCACAGCTGATCGCTGTGATTTGTGACCAGCCGGGTGGATCAGCTGGTTGAATTAAAGGAAAACAGTCACGAAAAAGAAGACAACATGAACCTATTTAGTGTGTAGCCACGGTCACCTGTCAGTTGAAAGCAGATCATATTAGACTCAACAAGTACATATTTTATGTCCAAAATGCAAATCTCATCCTTTATAGTTATATACAACTTACATGGATTACACACACTACTATTGTAAATGAATGAAGTGCGCCGGGGAAAGGGTGAGACTGTTGCATTTCAAGCTTTACGGATGTGTTTGACATAACTACTGTACACACAGAGGCAATTGAGGGCTTGGTAGAATGCTGTGAAACTGTAGTTTAATCAGCAAAAAAAGTAACTTATTTGACCTGCTGACTTGTAATGAAGCCTTGAAGACAGGGTGATATTTGGGGGTGCACAAGTGCATTGCACATGAGGTGGGTTATTACTGGGACAATTGCATGAATTTACTCACCAAGAAGCCACCCATCCACACAGTGCCAGCTAGTACTTTGTTCCCAACAATGCTGTTCATCAGAATCATAAGGAAAACTGGCTCTAACTGCAAATTGCGCTTTGATGTTGGCCTGTTCAACTGCACTGTATGGGAATATGATGCACCTGGGTGACAGCCGGATAATACCATCACACACAGCTGGCATAGCTTGGCTCAGGGTGGACTGGGAAATTCCCCATTATTCTGCCAGCTCCCTCTGGCATGCCCCTGTAGTCAGGAATCCCAGAGTTGTCAGCACCTGCATTGGGATGGGCAGCGCACGGCTTCTCCCTGTGTCGTGCTCCAAGAGCGGCCGTAGCTCTGAGAACAGTTCCACAAGGACTGCCCGTGGAAACCTAAATTGGCTGACAAGCCAGTCATCATCCTGAGCCAGAAAATCTTCTATCTCTAAAAACTCCTTCTCTTCTCACTGCAGGATTTGCAATATCCTCTAATAATGCTAATGCCATTGTTGTTAGAGGCATTTCCCACACTTCTTTGTGCTTGCTTTAATATCCACTCATCTAATTGTGCACACTTGGATGTTTGTTCATCCTGTGTCTCTGGTGTGTACCATAATTTTCACATCATTATCAGTCTCCCAACATCACCTGTAAGTGTCGCCAACGGACCAATAACAGTAGAAACGTATGTATGCCAGCCATGAAGTTGGCGTGGGGCTGTGCATATTTCCACGGTCATTTCATTCTTAATACATCCGAAATTTTCCGTGGAAAAGGACGCATGCCATGTTTTTGTGTGTAAGTACCCTTTGTACATGAGGCCCCTAGACTGGCAAAATTGGGATTTGTTACAGAAAAGAAGAGTGTTCCACTGCTGTAGGGCCCACCTGTTGTGCCGACATTCTGCCCTCCAAAAGGCCCAAAGCATAGTTACGTCATAGTTAAGTCATGGCATCGTGGAGATTTCACAACACAGTGCTCTGCATTTTTGTTCATCTTTATATAGGGAAGATGACCAGTGCTTAAAATCACCCATTTTTGACTTTTGAGTACCCAAAACAAACAATGAGCTCAAAAAGACTATAGAGCCAGAGCTCAAAGGCAGTGAGTCGTGACAGTGAGTACAACCACTGAAAATGAGTTCCAGACCTATTTTGAGTCACACAAACACCATTACTGAAGCTGAGATAGGACAGACTGAAACATATTTAGACAAAAATTGTGTTGTTTTGTGACTGTGAGTATAGTATGTGGTTTTTATTTACATTTTACACAACGTCCCAACTTCACCGGGACTGGGGTTGTAGTTAAAAATGATTAGACATGCAGTCTTTAAATTTTTTTTAAATTTTCACATCAATATTTACAATAATCACATGATCCCATGGTGCTTTTTCCAGAACACATTAAACAGGTCCTCAGAGTAGCTACAATATTCACACTTACCTTGTATTTGATGTTTTCATGATAAAGAACATTAGTGAAGAAAAACTGGATTGAAAACATGAGATCCAAAAACTGAAAACGTGCTGAACGAATCCCCATGTTTCAAAGAAGGAATAAAAAAGTAAAGGATTTACTAAATAAATTCATTTTTAATATAAATGAAAGTATGAAATAGGGATGCACAGATGAAACGGATTAATGTTGATACTGAACAATTGTCACCTGACTGACTGACACTGGCATCAGCTGATCTTTTTCTGGTGTGTTTTAGTTGTGAGGCACTGATTTTGCCCTGACGGATCCTGGGTTCGATCCCAGCCCTGACCAACAGTGATCTGTGTGGAGTTTGCATGTTCTCCCCGTGTCTGCGTGGGTTTACTCCGGGATTTCTCCAGTTTCCTCCCACATGCCAAAAACATGCAGGTTAGGTTAACTGGCATCAACTGGGGATTCTAAACTGTCCTTAGGTCTGACTGTGAGAGTGAATGGTTGTCTGTCTCTCTGTGTTGACCCTGCGATGGACTGGCGATCTGTCCAGGGTGGACCCTGCCTCTCGCCCAGAGATGCTGGGATAGGCTCCAGCACCCCCGTGACCCGAAAAGGATTAAGCGGAAGAAGATGAATGAATGAATGCATACAACAATCGACTCCAGCTGCAAATTCAGAAGGCATCCAGGAATCAAATGTTCTAAAGGATTTCAGTTCAGCTGGTTTTTTATAACGCGTATTTCTGTCTGTGTGAGGATGGAGTAGATGAAAACAGCAAAGCAGTCAAAGCTACAGTCAAGAGTGGCTATCAGCCACCGGCCAACTCACGACGACGCGAGCTGAATGTTCTGCATTTAATGCAGTCTGAAACCTGAAAAGGCTTCCTTGAGTACAGCACATTCTAGTTTGGGGGCAGATCAAAATGTAAATCGTGACCATTACTGCTCATTCATTAGAGAAATCAGAAATCTATGAGAAAAGCTAAAAATTTATGCTCAAAAATATCATAATGTTAGAGAAAATTTTGTAGCTTTATGAGGACAACACAAATTTTTAAGAAAAAATGTTTAAAAATTTCAGAAAAAAAGTCAAATTTACCAGAAAACTGGTAAATTTGAAAAAATTTGAATAAAAAAGGCAGCATTTTTACCTGATAAAATAACAAATATGAGAAGCGACATGACACATTCATGAAGGAAGCAGAAAACTGATGCAAAAAACCCACAAATTTATGAAAAACTTACAATTTACCATGAAACCACCAACACAACAGTGGAAAAAATCTTTTAAAAAGAAAACCCTATAAATTTAATTTAAAAAATGATATTTAAGTGGAAAGTGTTACAAATTTATGATAAAAAGCTGCAATTTTACCTGCAAAAAGTAACAAATTTACAAAAAAAACCCAATACTAAATAAGCGTGACGCTGGTTTTCTCAAAGGTCCCACAGGGAAACGGTGCAGTCCTCGGTGGCGTGTTTTTACCAACAAGCCTCCCCACTTATTTTAGCCTCAGCCTTTCATTTGATGCCCGTATCTTAATAACTGCTCAACTCAAATAAAACCCTCATTCATCAAGTCTTTGAAATCAGACGTGCTTTCCCGTTCTTCACCTCTGCTCTGCCCCCCTCCCGTGCGTTTCAGTGGCGGCTCTGTGTGTGCGCTCACCTGTGCGTTGAGGCCCTTGCGCTTTGCCGCTGGTGTGTTGGCGTAGGAGGAGATGGAGGAGCTGGTGTTGACGTCATCCGTGTCGACGTTGTCGCTGATGCCGCTGCTCACGGAGCTGCTGTCGTCCCAGCTAGACATGGAGGGGCAGGGAGAGGAAAGGAGCCTACTTCAGTTCACTTTGGAGAGATGCAGACACGTGTGACGAGACAGACGCTGGTTAAAAACAGGCCGGTCCTCGGTGAAGACATCTGCCACAACACTGCTCATGAGCTCAGCAGAAGTGAAGAGGCCGTCTCTGCCTCTCATGACCCCTGAAGCTTTCACTGCTGAGCAAAGATGCACAGCAGGAAAAGTTTCAGTTCTGCCTTGTGATTTTCTTCTTTTATGCTAAAACTAAATGGGCATTGACTTGGGTACACGCACACACACACACACACACACACACACACACACACACAGAGGCTGAATGGGGTTGTCTATCATATGAACAAAGGCATGTCGGCAGGGGTGACATCATGGTGTGTCTGTGTGCGTCTGAACCGATTCAACAGACCCATCTGAGAAGGATATTTGTAAATGTGTGTGTGTGTGTGTGTGTGTGTGCATGCGTGTGCATGCCTGAGAGTCTGCAGGGGACAGGAAGCTCAGCCAGTTGGCAAACATGGCTCTGAAAGGACCGGAGGGAGGCGGATGGTGACGGCCGGCGCAGGCTTGGCCGCACACACACACACACACACACGCACGCACACACACACACACACACACCAGAACTGTGCTGTCAACAGCGATTTGACAATGATCAAGTTGATGTGAGACCCATAACTGAACCTCCCCCAGCCAGCATGTCCATGTGGGCAAACACAGATGGGACCAACATGGAACCCACGGACAAACCCACATGGACCCATAAGATGGGCCTGATTTCCCCTTTGGTGGGGCCCACATGGACATGCTAATCAGGTGCTTTAGCCATCCGGGGACAGACGGACAGACAGAAAGATGGACAGACGCTGCGGTCTCAGTACAGGACACAGGGCTGGAGCTGAGGATGAAGGATGAACGTCTCACTTCTTGTTCATGTGTCAAAGTTATTAGCCTTCAAAAAAATGTCATTTCTTTTTTTTGAAGGCTAAACTGAAGAATCTTGTTTAGGTTCTGTCAAATAATAATTCATTACTGCAGAATCAGTTGCAACAAGATCTACCAGAATGAATGTGTGATGAGCTCGTCAGTCCAAACTTGTTTTGTCCTTCTTTAGTCTGAGCAACATTAAATCTTCTGTTCTGCAGTGGTTTCCTTCAGTACTGCTTCATGCAGTCAGAAAGTCCACACTTCAGTACTATGCAGTGTTTTAATAGGACTGCTTTAGTTTAGCTGCCTTGATATTTGCTTCCATTCACAGTTTGTTTGATTTTACACAATAGAGCTTTTCAGTAATCAGCATTTCAAACAGTCCCATAATTACAGCGTTAACAAAAGACAAAGAATTTTCACTGGCAGAAATCCACAATTCACATTAGCACCAAATGCTAATCAGCTGCCTGGTGGCTCCCAAACACGTCAGCCGCTTCCTGCCAACAACCTGACACCCAGATGAGAGGAAAACCTCACTTCCTCCTGCCTCCACTGGCACCACTCAAACAGAGGCAGAGTGGAGGAGGTGAGAGATTAACGCCACCACAGGCGCTCCACATCAGTTCCGATACCATCATCTGCACACATGCAGGAGTCTACCTGGTCAGGGTGCCTGGGTTGCCCAGGGAACCAGAGCGCTGCGGGAAAATGCCAAGCTGGACCGACAGCTTCATGAGTCCATGCCCCTGAGAGTCCACACAGCCACAGTCCGTCCTACTGCGTCTGCGTCTCGCTCCTTCTCAGCCTCCTCGCTCTCCCCTCCCTCTGCCTGGCAAAGCTCCTGGATGGAGCTCCTTTGTTGCCGCTCTCACTGGTGCTTCCTCCCTCAGGCACCGCTCTTCTGGGCAGAGAGGAGGCAGGACCTGCCCTGCTGCTGGAAACATGAGCCTCTCCCGGGACTGTTAACCACTTCACTGCCCATACTGGAGCACACCCAGCTCCAGCCCACCACAACCAGTCCACCAGCCGGCCCCTCCATGGCCAGAAAATTCACCCACACCTCATTTAATAGTCAACCCCTTTTCCAGGAAAATGCTAAAACATATGACTGTTTCAGGCTCTAAATTATGAAAAATTGACACTTTCTTGCTTTTGCATCATGAGTTAAATAAATGGTGGTTTTGTGACGTCTGACAGTTGCGATGCTGCAAACATTCTTGATTAATCTGTCAAGTTCAAGTTTCAAAGTCATGTTTGATGGGTGACTGTTTTTATTAGCTATGGGGACCTTTTATAAAACATTATATTAAAAGCAGAGACTGACGGCAGGCTGATCGCCTCAGGTGTGCAGACTTAACCCCTTACATTCCAGCCAATTTCTCTACATCTAACATACACAAAGAACATCTAATTCTTCCTTCACTGAGTGGCAGGAGAAAACTTAATGACCCCCCCAGGACCACCAGAATTTTAAGTTAAATTTACAACTTTTTTGTCCTCAATTTGCAACTTTTTCTTGTAATTTTGCCGCTTTTTCTCAAAAATTTGTAAAAAAATTTTCCCAAAAATTAGCATCTTTTTCCCTGTAGATATGAAACTTCTCTTCCAGCCGATTTCCCTGCAGTTAGCATACAGAGAGCAAATCAAATTCTTCCTTCACTGAGTGGCAGGAGAAAATCTGAAACGTCCTGTCAGCAGAACAGCAGAATTTTTAGAGGTTAAACACGCACTGGAGCCCCGAACAGCAGCTGTGCGGACAGGAAGCAGAGATGGCAGCCATGACAGAAACAACCACGATTAACCGACTGAATGAAAAACAGTCGTTTGATTAGTCGACTACCAAAATAACTGTTAGCTGCAGCCCTGACGACAACCCAGTGATGAAACAAGTAAAAGCTGCACGATCATTTTGAATGGGGACGATCCTCACCCTGCTGCTGCTGCTGCTCTACTCTGCACTTCCCAGCTGTGGCCGATATGCAAGTGTGTGTGTCTGTGTTTGCAAGACTGCAATTTCCCAGACAGATCCACCCTGAGCGGCTGACAAGCCAGTGCTAATTAGAGATCAGGCCAAGCGGCGCGGCCCTGCCCACAGCCTCCTGCTGGCAGCTCAACCTGCCAGTTAACAACCGCTGAGCCCTGGACAGCCAATCACAGGAGGCACAGCCTGGAGGAAGTGGTGCCAAGCTCAGGCCAGTGAGGATGCCGTCTAATAGATCATCACACTGAGGGCAAGATGGCAAGACTCCCACTCTGCCAAGCTCAACAAAGTCACAAAATTAGACATTTTCTCATGAAGCATCTGGTCATGTGCCAAGTTTGGGGATTACTACCTCAACTCTACGTTACAACAGAATGAATGGGATTTTTTGTTTCTGGAGCTCATGGACGTAAAAATAATCTTAAAGTTTATAAAATGTACCAGTGTGCAGTTAAATATTAAGTCCATTCATCTGAATGACGAGTTCTTTTTAAGCAGTTAAAGAAAGCACTCTGAACCAGGACATTTCACGGGGTCCGCTGAAAAAGCTCCCAGCTTTTCCAAAGCGCTCAGGGTTCAAAGGCCAAACATCGAAAAATTCCTGACAGGACGAAGCGGACTGGGGGAAGCAGGAGGGCCAATGAAAAGATCGGGTTCCTGCGTGGGTCGACCAATAGGAGAGTCTAAAAGTGTCCTGAGAAAAAGGCAGTGGTTGTGTTTGTTTAAACTTTCCGTGTGTGTGTGTGTGTGTGTGTGTGTGTGTGTGTGTGTGTCCCCTGAGACCGTGGTCCGTTGGGCTGTTGGACGGCCCTGCAGTAACCTCCCCCGGTCAGAAAGTTTGCCTCTGGCACATGGACACAGGATCAGTGCCGCAGAAATGTACACACAGACAAGTGGCCACAACAGAGCACTGAAGCAGAAGTGAGGGGATTTCCTGGGACTGAGGGGCACCTACTGGTCCTCACATGGCAGCTGAATCACATAAGCACATCTCTAGTTCTGTCCAGACAGACAGACAGACAGGGGAGGAGGGAGGACAGACTTTGACAGCCTGTCTGTCTGACTTCCGGCCCTCAGGGTTCATTAGACAGATAAGAGCCGGTTGGCAGGTGAGGTCAGGGTTAGCATGGGATAACAGGAGCCCATGTGCTGACTTCACAATATCAGCAAGATCGGAAACATGCAGCAAACCGGAGCCCTCTGAGGCCAGTGCAATATCCCCACCTCTGTGTTCTTTGAAGATCCCAATACTTACTGAAGGACAGCAGTTTTCAACTTTTCAATATAATTACCATGGCAGAACTAAATTACAATAAACCATCATCCACAGATATACAACAAAGTAGACAACCCATAGCTGTAGGTCAGGATCCCGAGGTGAACCTGTGTAGCAAGTATGGTGACCCTAGAGAGCTTTACATGCTCAAAAGTAAGAGTATAGGGAGTGTCAACTTTGACCTTATGACCCCAAACCTGTAGTCAGGTTTGGGGTCATAAGGTGCTATTTTGCACTGGATACCTAACAAAGTGTTCTGTAAGACACTAAGATTTTTGTTCTAGTTTCTCAAACAAGCATTTCTTTATGGCGAGGACAAACGTTTGTGGTAAAAACACTGTTAGCGTGTTAAGATAAGATAAGATAAGATAAGCCTTTATTAGTCCCACAATGGGGAAATTCCAGGATTGCAACAGCACAGGGATAGCAACACTCAGAGCAACAATCAGAAGGCAAGAAAAAACAAGAACATCTAGTAAACATATGTACATATTACTATAAATGTATATATATAGACACACAGTGCGGAGCATTATGGTTGTCTGATAACCTGCTCCTTAATACCAGCAAAACCAAGGAGCTCATAGTGGACTACAGGAAGGAGAGGGAAGAGACACATGACCTCATCCATATTAATGGCATAGCTGTTGAACGTGTCCCCAGCTTCAAATTCCTGGGGACCCACATCTCGGAGGACCTGTCCTGGTCAGTTAACACCACCAGCCTGATCAAGAAGGCCCATCAGCGCCTCTTTTTCTTTGGACACTGAAGAAGAACCATCTGTCAACTGACATCCTGGGCAACTTCTACCGCTGCGTGATAGAGAGCACCCTGACCAACTGTATCACAGTCTGGTATGGGAGCTGCTCTGTCGCTGACTGCAAGGCACTGCAGCGGGTGGTGAAAACCGCCCAACGCATCACAGGGACTCCACTTCCAGTTATAGAGGACGTCTACAGGAAAAGATGTCTGCGCCGGGCACGCAGCATTCTTAGGGACTCCAACCATCCTGCTCATGGACTGTTCCAGCTTCTCCCCTCCAGAAGACGTTTCAGAGGCCTTCAGACTAGAACCAGCAGGTTTAGGAACAGTTTCTTTCCAACAGCTGTCACGTTATTGAACTTAGTTCCCCGCTGACTCTCTTACCATCATCTCTTACCATCCTCACCTGTACATAACTGCATAACTACATAACTACATCTAACTTATTGCACATTATTTGCCCATAACAGTACTCTTAACTTTCTGCACTGCTGCATATATTTGCATATATTTGCTTAAATTGCACATACTGTTAATTACCGTATATACTGCACTGCTGTCCTTTGCACTTCTGATTGGATGCTAAACTGTGTTTCGTTACCTTGTATTCATACATGTGTAATGACAATAAAGTTGAATCTAATCTAATCTAATCTAAACCTGTTCATTTCTTTATGGCGAGGAGAAACGTTTGTTCGTAGTAAAGGCACTATTAGCTTGTTAGCATAGGTAACGGAAACACTATAGTCACAAGTGTAAGTAAAAAATATCCACACTTTGGCCGTTACATATCAATACAAGCGGATATATACAGTATATATATATACCGTTCAAAAGTTTGGGGTCACCCAGACAATTATTTTGTGTTTTCCATGAAAAGTCACACTTATTTACCACCATGAGTTGTAAAATGAGTAGAAAATATAGTCAAGACATTGACAAGGTTAGAAATAATGATTTGTATTTGAAATAATAATTTTTTCCTTCAAACTTTGCTTTTGTCAAAGAATCCTCCATTTGCAGCAATTACAGCATTGCAGACCTAACATGATTGCACAAGGGTTTTCATATCATCCATTAGCCTTCTGACGCAATGAGCAAACATATTGTACCATTAGAACACTGGAGTGATAGTTGCTGGAAATGGGCCTCTATACACCTATGTAGATATTGCACCAAAAACCAGACATTTGCAGCTAGAATAGTCATTTACCACATTAGCAATGTATAGAGTGTATTTCTGATTAATTTAAAGTTATCTTCATTGAAAAAAAGTGCTTTTCTTTCAAAAATAAGGAAATTTCTAAGTGGCCCCAAACTTTTGAATGGTAGTGTACTGTATGTGCAAAAACATTGTTGTTTGGAGGTACATAGAATATATATTGATACAGTATCTTCACGTATATATGCAGTAAATCTATGCATTTTTCCATGTAACCTTGTGACTGCATTATTTTAGTTGTTTTTAATCTGAGATCAAGTTTGTTTTGGGTTAAAAATGCATCGTAAGTGTTAAATATATCTAGTTATACCTAACTAAGTACTGTTTATCTGCTGAAATATATATTTAATTAACAGCTAATATAAACCCATAACAATATGGCCCCTGGTGACCATTTTTTGGCCAGCTGATCACTTTTTGGCACGACATAACAGGTGACCTCCATCTCGTAATGCGCTGTAACGCCACCTGTTACAGAACTGACATAAATATTGTGTTTAAAAGTGTAGTCAATGCTCGCGCTACAGACTTGATCTAACAACGGCTGATAACTGAAATATTGATAACTACCGGTCTCCTTAAACGTAGCCGCTGTTCTCTGCCATTAAGAATAAAACTGTTTTTGGATGGTGAGACAGGTTTGAAATAATAAAAGCAGCCCTTTTTTTCCTTCTTTGTTTTTTTTTTTTTTTTTTGGGGGGGGGGGGGGGGCGGCTACGCTCCAGACTGGAATCAATCTGATTCCAGCTTAACTCTCCACATCGTCATGCTTTTCCCTCTGGGGCAAGGAATTGGACCCATGGCCAGGCTTTCTCCTCCTTGGCATGATTTATTAAACTACATTCCAGACATGAGCAAAAACTTGAAACAAGATGTGATGAGAACTTGACATAACTTACTTAACTTAATTTGACATGACCGATGGCAGTGTGCGGCGTGTCTGCTGTATACAGTGCAGTAAATCAGGAACACCCACGGACAATCAAGAATCAGAAAATCAAAAGCAACTGTGAATAATTACCAAAGCAAAAAGCTCACAACACAAAACTGGAATTAAACAAAACAAAAGCCCAAACCCAAACCATGACAGCAATAAACATCATAACCACGTAAATGCTAATCATCAAAATCAAAAATAACTATGACCATGATACTGAAACCCAAACAAAACCAAAAACATGATAGTAGTAATAAAGAGGATCTCAACATGAACTAAAAGTGAGGACAGGGCCTGATTCATATCCTGATAATAGGCGGACATAAAACATAACCGTGACCATGATAACATAATACTAATAAACAGGACTATGATGAACTAAACTAAGACTGAGGTAAGGGGAATGACGAGACAGAACTCAGAAGAAAATCATGGCCAACAGAAATAAATAGAAAATTCAAAAGAACATAAATAGAGGCATGACTGAGAAAATAAACACAATGATCAGACTGGGCTGAGGTGAAGAAAACACAGTGAATAATCAAAAGTAAACTTAAAGCGTGAGCATGGTCCCCCAACCAGGTCCAGAACCTGACACACATGAGGCGGAGCTGATCAGATGTGAGTTCACATGCCCACAGTGCTTGTGTAGGCGAGGCATTATGTTGAGCTCAAGTAGGTTCATTTTGTCTTCTTTTAATTATTTACCTTTTGTTCTTATTAAAGACAAAAATAGAAAGGAGATGTTTTTACCTTCTTTACATGTTTCGACTGTTCACTGCAGCCTTCATCAGAAGAGTCAGCTGATTGCTGCCAGGTGTCATTTTATCAGCTGACTTTCGTAGGCGGGGCCAGCCCAGCAGATCTGTCAGATCCACCGAGCCGGCCCCGCTTTCCACCGTCAGATGGTCTCTGGAGAATGTGATCCCAGGTGTGGGAAAGCATAAAGGCCCCCTCATCCCGGTTCACGGTGTCTTTTCCCCGCTTCCTGATCTCTATGGCCTCCTTGATCCAGCGTTTGTGTCTGTTGCTCTCTGATCCAATAATTTTTGTGTTGTCCCAGTCCATGATGTGGTTACTTCTTTTGCAGTGATCTGATATTGCTGATTTTAATGTTTCTTGTTCTGCCTTTTCTTTTTCTGATCTTGTGAGTCGTCCTTGTGTTTCCTTCTCACATTCCTTCTGGTGTTCTTTTTTCCTTGTGGTGAATGATCTTCCAGTTTCTCCAATGTAGGTTTTGTTGCATGATCTGCATGATATGTTTATTTGTAAGTGAACTTTTTAAAACTATAGTGATTTAATAATAATAATAATTTAGTTGATTTTCAGTCAGTGGAACAAATTTATGATTTACAGGTTCTGGTGTTCTTGTTGTCAGTGTGCCATTAACTGGTGGGTACAGGAAACAAGCTCATTGTGTATGGGTGTGTGGCTCTCCTCCCTCTCATGAGTTTGTAAGTTTAAACTTGGTCTTTTTTTTGTAGTAAGTGCTTATTCACAATTGTATAACACTACAGAAGACTTTTCACCAAGTTTTAGTAATGTTTGAGCAGGAAAATGTCACATTTATTGCTGTTTCACACAGTCTGTGTTGGCTCAGACCATTTTATCCTTTTGCATTTGACGGGATGAGAGAGTGTGTATCCCACTGATTGATGGCGGTCTCTCTCAGGTGTGCTTAATGTTAAAAAAATAAATACATAATGTGAGTTTTTCTCGAAGCTGTGTTATAGTCCTGTTAACCACTGAAGCAGTTGCAGCTACTAACCTCTTCATATAAGACCTTATATACTTTGATCACGCCCCATCCACTGTACTATCATACTCAGGGGCCGTGCATGACAGCATTTTATCCCAAACTGGCAAAGTCCTTTCACAGTTTGGCTGTTCATGCATATGACACCAGGATTTTGGAGGTTTGAAACTGTAAAAGTTTGAAACCAGTCTGCAGAGTGGGAAGGTTTTATCTGCACCCTTTTTCCACCTCCGTGTGCAAGGAGTAAAACAGTGATGGTGACAGTTCCTATTTACAACAGATTTCAACCTGTCCACATGCCAAGGAGCATTTCTCACAGAAATACATGCGCCGTGATTAAACGTTAAGCTTGATCTGTTTATAACTAGGACTAGGTAAAAAGTGCTTTTTACCAGTACCTGTGAAACACTTTTTTAACAACTGATGTAGTCTTCAAGATAAAAATAAACATACATCCATCCATCCATCCATCCATCCACGATCAGATGCCCAAACCACCTCAACTGGCTCCTTTGGATGTGGAGGAGCAGCAGTTCTACTGTGAGCCTCTTCCAGATGACTGAGCACCTCACCTTAGAGATAGCTCTAAGGGTGAGTCCAGCAACCCTACGGAGAAAGCTCATTTTAGCCACTTGTATCAGCGATGTCATTCTTTCAGTCATTACCCAAAGTTCATGACCGTAGGTGAGGGTAGGAACGTAGACTGAGTGGCAATTAAGAGATCAGCTTCCTCTTCACCACAACAGACTGGCTGTTGACAGACCAGCTGCTGACTCCTCAGTCGAAGTCAGCAGCTCTCCATCCGCACCATACACAGTGTGAAAAGAGAGTTGCTTCCCCCTACTGAGTCGCCAACTGAAAGTCTTGCTCCATGGCCTTACTGAACCCCTCCCAGTTGCTTCAGGAGTCCTACAAGCCAACCAAACTCTGTAGGATTCCTTCTTCAGCTCGATGGTCCTCCTCACCTCTGGCATCCACCATTTGGTTTGGGGGTTGCCATCAGGAGAGGCAATGACAACCTTGCGGCCACAGCTCTGAGCAGCTGCCTCAGCAATGGAGGTGGAGAACATGGCCCATTCAGATTCTATGTCTCCAGACTCCCCCGGAATGGGGTCGAAGTTCTTCCAGAGGTCAGAGTTGAAAATGTCTAGGACAGGCACCTCAGCCACCTCACATCACCTGCCAGAGAGGGGACGTTCCACGTTCCAAAAGCCAATTTAGTAAGCCAAGAATCAGACCGCCAAGGTCTTTGCCTTCAACTGCCACCCAATCCACATAGCACCAGACCCCCATTATCCCTCCTGCAGAGGGTAAGCCCACTGGAGGGCAAACCCATGTGGCACATTCAGGCTGAAACTTGGACACCAGGCGCTTGCTGTTGATCCCCTCCCCCAAGCCTGGCTCCAGGGTGGGACCCCAGTAACCCCATACCAGGCGGGGTACACTGAATCTCATCATGAGAGTCTACTGGATCAATCTTAGGGGTCTTTCACACCTAACCTGTTTGGTCCAGAATTTCGGACTTTGGTTTGCAGTTTGGTTCGGACAAAAATTTTAGGTGTGAAAGCTCCCCTGAACCACGGTCTGGACCAAAGAGCCAAAGTTGGTTTGGCAAAAAAAGGTGGTCTCGGTCTGGATCAAACTGAAACTTGGCCCAGTTCGTTTAGAGTGTGAAAGCAATTTTCAGAAAGGTTTAGACCAGGAGTGTCCAATCATGTGCCATGGAGGGCCAAGACCCTGCAGGCTTTACCTCCAACCAATGTCTTCCAGCAGCAGATTCCACTGAACTTCTTCCCACTGATTGCTGATAAATGAAAACACCTGCTGAAGAGACTGGGTAGAGGAGAGAACCTGCAGGGTCTTGGCCCTCCATGGCACATGATTGGACACCCCTGGTTTAGACTTTTGGACCCAACACAGGAAGTTAAGGCAACTAATAAGAGGGGAAAATGATCTATGGTATGACTTGGAGAGAGGAAGAGATCCAAATTTTAATTTAAATATGGTCCATTAGCACCATAAATAGTCAATTAAAAGAAATCCATAAAAATGCATAAATTTACCCGATATTTTCGGAGCGGATGTGATGCTGTCTAGTGAAAGATTGGAGGGGCATTGCCAGCTGAAAATTCATCACGGCTGATGAGAAGGACATACATGGATAATATTCTAGCCTCACAAAACTTGTTCACTGACTAATATGACGGAGTCTGAACCAGTTTACACTTAAAGTATGATTATCGATGAGGCCAGAGCAGCAGAAAACACCTCTGATGGTGAGTAGCATGATTGCTAACTGCAGCGTCTGTGCTAACTACATAAATGTCATCATGACAGCGATACATTAGTGCGTTACATAAAGGTGTTTGGTCCGCTTGGATACAGAGCGGTGTGAAACCAAACCTAACTAGATCATACATTTTATAGAATGTAACAAAATAAAAAATTTTGTCTGGACTTTGGTGCGGACTTTCAGCTCAGTTGCGATTTCCAGACCAAATTGATGAATGCTGCTTACTTTTGTTGAATGATGAAAAAGCCCACAGAGCAGCTGACAAAAAGAAAAACATTTTAAATCCAGCTGCTCCTCTGTCTGACATCAAATGACATTTTCTTTCTTCTAATTATTTTCTCAAAGTTCTCAGTGAAGATTCCTGCAGCGTCACAAGAATTCAGTGACGACTGACTTCTGTCAGCGTTCCTGAAACCTGCTCACCCACGTTAAACCCATGTGGGGCCCAGATGGGTTCACCTCTACCACACATAAAGTCCATGTGGGCAAACAGACGGGGCCAACATGGAACCCACGGACAAACCCACATGGCACCCAGAAGACAGCCCAGATTAAACGTATGGCAGGGCCCACATGGACATGCTGGCTGGGGAAGACCCTCTGAGAAAAACTTCTGCTTGGCATCTGTTACTTCTGACAGCAGTTTTCACATCTTTGGTGGTTTCACATGCACACATGGTTGCTTCTGTGGTGTGTTGTGTGCACGCAGATCTTTTTTTTTCGTCTCTCACTGAAAACGCTGTGGTGTGCACCACCCACTGTTTGATACCTGTGTGTGCGATACGTGTGTGTGGGATGTGGGAGTGGTTGAGGACTACAAATATCTGGGTGTCAGGATCAGCAGCGGGTTGGACTGGAGATCCAACACCGATGCTGTGCACAAGAAGGGGATGAGCAGACTCTACTTCCTGAGAAAGCTGAGATCCTTCAACGTGTGCAGCAGGATGCTGGAGCTTTTCTACCAGACTGTTGTCGCCAGCACCATCTTCTTTGCTGCGGTCTGTTGGGGTACCAGTATAAGATCCAGAGACACAAACAGACTTGACAAGATTATCAAGAGGGCTGGCTCTGTAATTGGTCTCAGACCGGAGACCTCTGAGACAGTGGTGGAGAGGAGGACACTAAATAAACTGTGATCCATCATGGACAATCCTGATCACCCCCGATCACTCCCTCCACCACACACTGGACAGACAGCGAAGCACTTTCTGTCATGGGCAGCGGGAGCGTGCCCCTCCCCTCCGGTCTCACCTTCATCAACTCATCACTGCACCTCAGGCAGAAGACACACCTGCGCTCGCTCATCAGCCAGCGTACTTAAGGAGGTTCCCTCCTCACAGTCTACACTGGCTCGTCTGGGTATACTGCCCATGTTCGGATTGCTTTATACATTGTGATCGTTAACACGTCGCTAACCATCTCTCTTCTCTTTCCTCTCAGGTTGCTGCCATCGTGTAGGTGTGTCACCGGGACTGCGCGTGCTCTCCTGCTCCACCTCACTGCCCTTCAGCACCTTCATCTCCCCAGTCAGGCACCATCAGCTCCCTCCCCCCCCCCACACCCTACTTGTTTGTCTATTCCCCGCTGGGTCCTGCTGGTCATCCCTTGATTTCCCAAGTAAGTGGCAATTTGGCTCGCCCATTTTCTCCTTACTCTACTCCTCAGCTCACGGCTCTCATCTTCTCTTCACAGGTCCATTTCCTCTGGCGAGTGACTGTGTCTGTAGCTGTACGCTGTTATTTTGCCATTAATAAAACTGTCAAACGTACCCCTCAGTGTGGTTCCATCCTGTGTTTGGTATCATGCACGTGAGCTGTCAAGAATTTAACACGCCATGACAGAACGAGCCATCCCGGAAGGTAGCTCAGTCGGTGCTTCACCGCAGGGGCAATCCGCTATGGGCCGCCTAGCAGAGACTGAGCAGCAGCTCACTGTGCTGACGCAATAGGTTTCTAATATGGCAACATTATAGTCCACGACGCATCCCGCCACTGTGCCCCCCCAGCCTGCTCTGCGTACTGCTTTGCACCGTACTTTTTCTGTTCCCGTGCCTTCCCCATATGTGGGGGAGGTGGGGAAATGCAAACCATTTCTCCTCCAATTACAAATATACTTGGAGCAGGTTGGGGAGGAGTATCTGGGGGATGTAGCAAAACACAGCTTTTTGTCCTGTTGCCCAGGGATCAAACCCTGGAGTGGGCCCAGGCCACTCTAGCTAACCCTGAGGGGCACTGATATTCGTTTGACCAATTGGTGGCCGCATTTTCCAGTGCATTTGGTCGGACCGAGCATCAGGGCAATGTTATGAGCTGCCTGTTGACTCTCCACCAGGGCACCTGGTCGGTGGCCGAGTACTCAGTGGAGTTCCGGGTTGTGGCATCTGAGTCGGGGTGGAACAAGATTGCGCTACGCAGCGCCTTCCTTCACGGCTTGAGCGACCAACTCCATGATGAACTGGCGGTTCACCCTGTCCCGGAGACGCTCGACGACCTGATAGATCAGGCTGTAGGGCTAGACAATCAATACTGTAAGTGCGCAAGGGAGCGCGGCCCCATCCCTCATCCGTGCGCCAAGCGCATGCCCACTGTGGCTGTTGAGACCAGCGGTACCAGGTCTTCACCCAAACCGATGGAGCTCTCTCGGAATATCACCGACGAGGAGCATCGGCGAAGGCGAAGGGCTGGTGCGTGCATGTACTGTGGTTCGCTCAACCATAGTCTGGATGAATGCCACCGGCGGCCAAAAGATACGGCCCGTCAGTAAGTGCGGGGGGTCTGGCGGGCGGGACTTATTCTTCTCCCCCCGGTAAATTGTTTATTTCGGCCCTCATGCAGTTGCCAGGGGTTGAGAGGAGGGTTGAGGCGCTGGTTGACTCGGGGTCTGAGGGTAATTTCGTTTCAGCTGCTCTCGTGGAGCAGGTGGGCATTCCCACATGTAAATTGCCCCATAGGCAGAGAGTCACTGCCATATCTGGTATCCAGCAGCGGGCTCGCGGTGGTTACCCTAAGCACGGTGCCTATCTCCATTCTTCTTTCCGGGAACCACCAGGAGGAACTTGCGTTCCTGGTTCTCCCCGTATCATCTTCCCCAGTGGTTCTAGGTTTCCCGTGGCTCCAGAAGCAGAGCCCAACGATTAATTGGGCTCAAAACACCATCTCTGCCTGGAGTCCTTTCTGTATGGCCAATTGTATGCGTTCAGCTGATTGCTCCCCGTCGCTCCCCGTTTCCCCCTCCCGGGTTGAGCCGACAGTCCTCAGCCTCGTCCCTTGGGCTTATCACGATTTGGGCGAGGTCTTTAGTAAGTCGAGAGTGTTGTCGCTGCCGCCTCACCGCTCTTACGACTGCGCTATAGATCTTTTCCGGGGGGCGAGGCTGCCGATTGTCGATGGCCAACATCCCACTCCCGTAGGGAGCTCCAATGATTCCTCGGGTTCGTGAATTTCTATCGTAGATTCATCCGGAACTACAGTGGGATCGCACTGCCTTTAACACAGCTGACTTCGGTTAAAGTCCCCTTTCGGTGGCAGCCGAACTGGCGTTTAATAAATTAAAACGCGAGTTCACTGACAAACCTATCTTGGCCCAGGTCGACATGCAGCTCCCATTTGTCCTCGAGGTGGACACGTCTGATTCAGGGGTTGGCACTGTTCTGTCGCACTGCATGCCTCCCGATCAGAAGCTCCACCTGTACGCATATTTCTTCCGACGGCTCACGCCAGCCGAGAGGAATTATGACGTAGAGGACAGAGAGCTGCTGGCCATTAAGTTGGCACTTCAGGAGTGGAGGCACTGGCTAGAGGGTGCTGTTCATCCCATCGTCGTGTGGACCGACCACAAGAACCTCGAGTACTTGCGGTCGGCCCGCTGACTGAATGCCAGGCAGGCTCGCTAGTCGTTATTCTTCCAGTGATTTGACTTTACCATCACTTACCGGCCTGGCACCCGGAATACCAAACCGGACGCCCTCTCACGCCAGTTTGACTCCAGGGACGTAGCCCCCCCTCCCCCCAAAACCATTGTGCCACCTGCACACATTATTGGAGCCTTTACTTGGGATGTTGAGCGGAGGGTCCGCCAGGCCCAGTCCCAGGAGCTTGTACCAGTAGGGTGCCCCCGGAACCGTCTGTATGTCCCAGCTGCTCTCCACAGCGATGCCATCCAGTGGGGCCACACCAGCCGCTTTGCCTGCCATCCTGGCATCGCCCTGACCATGGATTTTGTCAAGAGGGCATTCTGGTGGCCAACGTTGCAGCGGGAAGTTCAGGAGTATGTCAGAGCCTGTCAGACATGCGTCCGGGGGAAGACTGACTCCTCCCCCCCATTGGGTCTCCTCCATCCCCTTCCCATCCCCAGCCGGTCGTGGTCTCACATTGCTGTGGATTTTGTGACCGGTTTGCCCTCCTCCCACAGCAAGACGGTTATTCTGACTGTTGTGGATCGGTTCTCCAAGACGGTCCGTCTGGTGGCCCTCCCCAAGTTCCCCATCAGCCCTAGAGACAGCAGTTCTTCTCATCCACCACGTGATCCAGATCCACGGCATCCCTGTGGACATTGTGTCTGTCCGGGGTCCACAATTCACGTCCCAGGTCTGGAGGGCCTTCTCCCGGAAGTTAGGTATGACGGTGAGCCTCTCATCTGGTAGCCATCCACAAAGTAATGGGCAGGCAGAGCGTGCCAACCAGTCCCTGGAGGCTGCCTTGCGGTGCGTAGCAGCCGATAACCCCTCTTCCTGGAGCACGCACCTGACCTGGGTCGAATACTCAATGAACTCTGCGGTATCCTCCACCACCGGACTGACCCCCTTCGAGACATCACTGGGGTACACGCCTCCTCTCCTTCCCTTGGCCAAGAGGGAGGTTTCGGTGCCATCCGTAGAGGCCCACGCTCAGTGCTGCCGACGCGTCTGGAGAGCTACTCGGGCCGCCCTGGCCCGCACAACAGAACGCACCCGGGCCTCCGCTGATCAGAGGCGGGTTCCGGCCCCCAAGTACATCGTGGGGCAGCAAGTCTGGCTGGCAGCTAGCCAGGTTCCTCTGAAGAGCAACTCCAAGAAGCTGTCCCCCCGTTTCCTCAGGCTGTTCTCCATCGCCCGGGCGGTCAACAACGTGTTGGTCCAGCTCAAGCTGCCCGCGGCCCTGCGGGTGAACCCCACCTTTCGTGTCAGCCATATTAAACCCCTCTCGACCAGTCCTGTTTGCCCCCCCCCCAAGCCCCCCACCCTCCCCGCATCATTCACGGCCACCCCGCCTACACGGTTCGGCGAATCCTGGATGTCCACCGCAGGGGTCGGGGCCTGCAGTACCTCATTGATTGGGAGGGTTACGGGCCGAAGGAACAATCCTGGACTCCCTCATCACGGGTACTCGACAAGGAGATGCTCCAGGCTTTTCACCGTGCCCACCCGGACAAGCCCTCCGGTCCACCAGGAGGCGTCCCTAGAAGGGGGGGCCCTGTCATGGGCAGCGGGAGCACACCCCTCCCCTCCGGTCTCACCTTCATCAACTTGTGAAGCTCGTCTGGGTATACTGCCTGTGTTCGGACTTGCTTTATACATTGTGATTGTTAACACGTCATTAACCATCTCTCTTCTTCGTTGCTGCCATCATGTAGGTGTGCTGCCGGGACTGCGTGTGTTCTCCTGCTCCACCTCACTGCCCTTCAGCACCTTCATCTCCCCGGTCAGACACCATCAGCTCCATTCCCTTTTTGGGGCATTGGGCGCATGCGCACACAACGACCGGCAACTGGTAAAAAAAAGTTTGGTGTCTGTGTCTCTGTTTTTATGCACTTTAATGTGTTTTAACGAAATTCTCTGTGTCGTTTTTGTCCTTGAATGTTTGTGGACTATATAACGAAGAGCTCCCTGGTTCCATCAGTATGGATTTCCTTCTTATTTTTGCACTGTCGTTTCTTTACTACCAGCCCTTTGTTTTGGAGGTAAGCGCAATCGCGATCATGCCGGGAAGAATACAGTATTCCAGAAACATGATACTGCATCTAAACACGGATAATGCAGCATCTGTGTTTGAGTCTGTGCTGCAACTGCCGGACTTTATTTTAAGAGATCTTCATGGACACAGCAATGAAAAGAGAGACAAGAGGAGGAAACGCGGAAAGTGTGGAGGCGTAAGATTAAGCCTGAGGAGGCATCAGCTTAACTGCATCCCTCTTCCTTCCATTATTATGGGGAAGTACAATCCCTGAGAAATAAAGTGGATGAAATTCAAGGGAATGTACGATATCAGAAGGATTTCAAGAACTGCTGCGTCATGGCTTACACAGAGACGTGGCTTACGGTACATGACCCGGATGCGGACCTGTGGATTGACGGCTTTGGAGCCCCACTTCGCTCGGATCGGCAGGAAGAGGTAAAGGGGAAACGTCAGGGGGGGCGGCGTATGTTTATATATTAATAAACAGTACTGTACATCTGCCACGGCCAGAGAGCGCATCTGTACACCTGATGTGGAGCTTCTGTCTGTATCGCTACGCCCCTTTTATCTGCCCTGTGAGTTCCCCCCAACTTTTCATAACGACTGTGTACATTCACCCGAGAGTGGATGCTGACTCCGCCTCCAGCACCGTCTTTGATGTGGTACAGTGGTTGTAGTCGATTTCCCCAGAGGCTCCAAACTTTATTCTTGGGGATTTTAACCATGCTTTTGCAAAAAGGTACAGCAACATTTGCATTGCTTAAGGAAACTTGCACGCTTCTAAATTGACCGAACCATAATGACAATGTTTTATCAGGCTTTTATTGAATCTGTTTTATCCTTTTCTTTAGTGTCATGGTTTGGTCAGATAAAACTGAAACAGAGGAAATCCTTGGATCAGGTAGTTAGATGGTCCAGTCATTTGCTTGGTGAGCCACAGCTGAGCCTGACATCCCTGTACACCAGACAAGTACAGAGGATGGCTACCTCCATTTTAAATGATGACTCCCACCCTTTGCACTGCCACTTTCAGCTTCTTCCCTCCAGATGAAGGTTTGTTGTCCCAAAAAGTAAAACCCAGCGCTACAAAAACAGCTTTGTTCCTGCTGCTGTCAAAGAGTTGAACAAGATGTAACAATATATTGCACATAATTTAGTTACCTATTTATTAATTTCATTTTATATTTACTTATTTTTGTAGGTTTTTTATTTGGGTTCTAAATCTTTTATTGGGTTTTAGACCTTTGAGTTTTTAACCTCTTTGACTAGTCTTTAACTTTTTAATATGACCCTTCTCTCTTATCTCTGTTTTTTCTCTCATCTCTTTGTCTTATGTCCTGATTGGTGGAGCCTTGAGTATGTTTATCATGTCTATAGTCAGCTTCATGTGTGCCTGTGTTTGTGTTTATGTTGAATGTAATTGTGGTTTGTAAATATGGATGTCACCTGACTGCAAAACAAATCTACCTACGGGTACAAATAAAGGAACCTGAACCTGAAGCTGTCCCCCCCCCCCCCACCCTACTGGTTCGTCTATTCCCCGCTGGGTCCTGCTGGTCATCCCTGGATTTCCCAAGTAAGTGGCAATTTGGCTCGCCCATTTTCTCCTTACTCTACTCCTCAGCTCACAGCTCTCGTCTTCTCTCCACAGGTCCATTTCCTCTGGCGAGTGACTGTTTCTGTAGCTGTACGCTGTTATTTTGCCATTAATAAAACTGTCAAACGTACCCCTCAGTGTGGTTCCATCTTGTTTGGTATTGTGCATGTGAGCTGTCAAGAATTGAACACGCTATGACACTTTCTCCAGTAGTCTACTACAGCTTTGCTGTCGAACGGCCAGGTACAGGAAATTTTTCCTGCCACATGCAATTTCACTGTACAATAACTCACTATGATATTGTATTCTGGTCATAGCTATGCTGCCACACTGCACCTTACAGACTAACTGGTACCTCACATTTCACTCTGCTCCTGATAGTCCTTCTTTGTGCAATGGGATGATTCATGTGTTTATACGGGTCATCATATATTAAGCTGTGATGTATATAGGTTTTATAGTTGTGTTAGTTTTACTTTCCATGGGTAATCCCTTTGTCTGTCATGTGTGTGTTTCTGTGTTTGGTTGTCTGCTGTCATGCTGCTGTTACACTGTAATTTCCCAGTTTGGGATCAGTAAAGTACATCTATCTGTCTGTCTGTCTATCTATCCATCCATCCATCTTTCACAGAATAAAAGTGCCAGTGCCTGTGACTCAATTGTCAAAGTCATTTTGCTACACAACACACAACAGTTTCATGTCTGCTACACGAGTATTTGGCAACACTACTGCAACATGTTGTATAGAAGAATTAATAAATGTAAGAGCAGATGTTTTCCCAGGTAGAGAAAAGCTGTGCTAGTTCAGCTGTGTCACAGACGAATGTCAACAACACAATTTCCATGTGCAGCTGTTCATTGCTTTGGGCTTCACAAGAACATATTTGATTGTATGTTGCTGTAATAACACAGCCAATCTTTTTACAGAGTACAAGACAGGACTACTCTTGTTTGATCATCTATATTGGACTGATTAAAGGCAATGGTTGCTAAATATTAAAAAATTACTTTCCTCACCTTAGACCCTTTCCAAACCTGAATAAAATCACAGCACATCCCCATTTCAAAAGAAACAGCTCTACACTTGTCCAAACATTGTGAAAAGTAACAGTGATAAGGGGTTAAATGTACATGAAACAGTTGAATGCTTTGGAGACCCAGCAGATTCCGGGACAGAGCCCAAGAGCACTGTGGTACAAAAATGACACAGCTGTCCCTGCGGTGATGAGAAAGGACATGACACGACTGGACGGGATAACAAGCTCAGGAATGTCTCTCTCTCTCTCTCTCATGTCTGCTTCCATTGTGCCCTGACCTGGGACAACATTTGCTATCTGCACCCACAGAATTTATCAAAGCATTTAGATCCCTGGGGCTGCCTTTCTCTTCCATAGATTTCCTTTTACTTCTCTTTTTTCTTATGTGTTTAATGTGTAAACAGACACTCCCTTAACATTTGAAGGACTGACCCATATCTGCAGCAAAAACACACACCAAATTCTTCACACGTGCACCACTTAACACGGCGCACAGCTCCACCAGGCTGCATTAATTCACGCACGGCTAAATTTAAAAGACCACTGGGACTGTAAGAAAAATTATTGAGTCTAGACAGTGCTCACTATTTAAGGTTGAAAAAGTTCTTGCACTGTTTAAAAATCTCCATAAACTCAGAAGAAAAACACTGAATTTAACAGTGAGGTAAAATTGAACAGAGAACCAACGAATGAAGAATAGATAGATAGATAGATAGATAGAGCCTTTATTGTCATTGCATAAAAAAACACAACGAAACTGCACATGCCCCCTCCCACATAAAAACTACGAACAACACTCAATCATACACATCAACAACAACCATAGCAAAACACACAGAACATATCAGCATTAAAAAGAACTTAAAAAAGTAAAAATAAAAAGTGCAGTCATCTTTGTGTCTAGTTAACAGAAGGCATTAAAAAGACACATTTAAGAATAAAGATAAAAATTTCTTTTCCTGTCAGATGTAATGTGCTGGAGACTATGATGTGTATTGGTGATTTAAAAAGTAAATGACTTTTGGAAAGAAACTGTTAATGAATCTAGTGGAGTGCGATTTAATTGACCTGTATCGCCTCCCTGAGGGCAAAAGAGTAAAAAGGTGATGACCGGGGTGAGAAATGTCTGTACTGATGGTCCTGGCTCTTGTATGATAACGAGTGTTAGCAATGTCCTGGAGTGATGGAAGAGGGCAGCCAATGACTTTTTCCGCAGTTCTTACAACTCTCTGTAGTGCTGTTTTGTCCGCAACAGAGCAGCCTGCATACCAAGACGTGATGCAGTATGTTAAGATGCTTTCAACAGCAGAGTGGTAAAAGGTCATCAGCAGCCTCTTACAAAGGTTGTTTCTTATTAAAATCCTGAGGAAGTGGATACGTTGCCGGGCCTTCTTAACGATAGCTGTGGTGCTTGTGGTCCAGGAAAGGGTGTCTGTGATATGTATACCAAGAAATTTATAGCTGTGCACTATTTCCACACAGTCACCATTGATAAAAATGGGGGATGGGTCAGCTCTGCGTTTCCTGAAGTCCAATATGAGTTCTTTAGTTTTCTTTGAAGAACAAGAAGAAGAAGAAGAAGAAGAAGAATGCATTCATTCTTTGTGGCTAGCAAAGAAGGCACAATGGCATATCACATATGACAGCGTTATGACAGTGTGCAAAGATCTTCAGGTCTGACATCCTTTTATACACGTCCTGACAGTTTACTCAGCACAGAGGATATTATCTTCATATGACACCTCATCAGGTCTCTGTCTTCAGTGTGAGTCACACGGGCCTTTGCTTGTGACTTGGATATTCTAATCACACAAGACATATAGAATGTTCTCTTTGTCTCTGAAGCCAGAACAGGAGTTAAGCAAAACATCACATGGATCAGCAAGGAGGGCCATCCATACCAGTGTTGGGGCTCCAAATATTTGAGAGCAATCAAGAGCAAATATTCAAATATTCTGTACAGTTTTTTGTTCTCCTTCAGTGGATCTTATGCATTGGTTTTTTTTTTTCAGAAACGTAGCTTTTATTATAAATTTCACAATGAAAGGACCACAGGTGCTGATGCCTTGGTGCTTGTGGCACGATCACATGGGGCAGCTAAGTGCTGTTAGTCCATCCATGCACAGTTTTGAAAAGGTTGGTATTTATGTAGTTTATGCAGGTATGACACTGATGTCACTGTCCCAACACACACGACGTGTAGCTCATCCCAGGGCTGTACGCTGGCATTTTTGTTAAGAAGTTCGTAAAAGAAAAGTATAGAAGCACAAGAATAAAATTATCAGTGCAAAGAAAAATGCTGGAGTTACAGATTTTATCAGTGTAACACATGCATATTTACACCACGGGGTGCAACAGCAGGCAAAAATATCAAAATGTCAAGAAATATTACTGTAATCATCAGTATTAAATCAGAACAGGTTGAAATGTTTCACTCTGTGTGTAATGAATATTGAGGAAGCTTCTTGAATTATCTAGCATAAATGTAAGTTATTGAAATACAGTTTTTTTTCTATTAACAGTAACCTTGCAATATTCTTATTAACTTCCAGCCCCATTATCTTCACAGCTGCTCTGACTGCTGACCCTCAGGTTCAGCTTTAATGATTTTAAACAACAGTCGATCTTCTGGTGTGGTTTCTGCAAATCTTAAACATGCAGTATTGAAACCCCTGGTTCAGAAACCTGGTCTTGATCACACAGTGTTGGCTAATTTTAGGCCAATCTCTAAACTGCCTTTTCTCTCAAAAATATTGGAGAAAATATGTGATTTTCAGTTGAAGGCTTTTTTTAATGAGAAGGATGTTCTGGAGGTGTTCCAGTCTGAATTTGGAGGCCTCCATAGTACAGAATCAGCACTGTTAAGGGTTTTTAGTGACATCCTTTTGATGACTGATTCTGGTGATTACATGATTCTTGTTCTGCTAGACCTAACCGCTGCCTTTGGTAACAGTGAACCATGACATTTTAATATCTCATCTACAGCATCTTGTGGGAACTTGTGGTACTGTTCTGGAATGGTTCAGGTCCTATTTGACAGATAGAACTGTGTGTGTAAGCCTTGCTTGCTCTGAATCCTCCTCTGCTTCCCCGTCATGTGGGGTCCCACAGGGCTCAACTTTAGGGCCCCTGCTCTTCTCACTTTATTTACTTCCACTGGGTTCAATTCTTAGAAAGCATGGTATCTCCTTCCACTGTTATGCTGACGACTGTCAGATTTATGTACCGTTAAGGTGGAAGGAGGCTTTCTCAATTAAATCACTTCTTATATGCCTTAATGACAATAAAGATTGGATGGCAGTAAACTTCTTAAATTTTAATGAAAAGAAGACAGAAGTAATTGTGTTTGGACCACTGTTGACCTTGGCCCCTTGGCAGTGTTTGTCCAACCAGCCACTACTAATCTGAGTTTTAAGATGGACAGTGATTTTAAATTAATCTGAGTGAAGACCAGCTTTTTTTCATTTAAGGCAATTGGCAAAGGTAAAATCCATTCCTTCAAGGCAGCATCTTGAAACAGAAATCCATGCTTTCATCACATCTCGGCTGGATTACCGTAACGCTCTTTATTTTGGAGTCAGCCAGTTTGCCCTCTCACGTCTCCAGTTGTTTCAGAATGCAGCTGCACGTCTTTTAACCGGAACAAGTAAGAGGGACCACATTACACCCATTTTAGCTTCCCTCCACTGGCTGCCTGTGCACTTTAAGGTTCATTTTAAAACTCTTTTATTTGTTTTAAATCATTAAATGGTCTTGCCATGCTTTACCTCTCTGAGGTGCTCCATCCTTACACTCCTAAACTCAGTCTCTCAGGTCAGCTGATCAGCTGCTCCAAGAGGTACCAAAATCTAAGTGGAAGCTGAGAGGGGACAGAGCTTTTTCTGTTGCTGCTCCTAACCTGTGGAACAGTCTCCGTTTACCCATTAGACAGGCCTCTTCACTGTCCAGTTTTAAACCCCATTTTTACTCCTTGGCCTTCAACCCAGACTGAGAGATTGATTTTACTTGCTTTATTGTTTTTATTGAATGATTTTTGTTTTTATCTGTCTTGTTTTATACTTTTTAGCTATATTTTATTTTTTTTATTTGTTTTATGTTTTACATCCATCCATCCATCTTCTTCCGCTTTATCCTTTTCGGGTCGCGGGGGGGCTGGAGCCTATCCCAGCATCTTTGGGCGAGAGGCAGGGTCCACCCTGGACAGATCGCCAGTCCATTGCAGGGCCAACACAGAGAGACAGACAATCATTCACTCTCACAGTCAGACCTAAGGACAATTTAGAATCCCCAGTTTTGATGTCAATTAACCTAACCTGCATGTTTTTGGCATGTGGGAGGAAACTGGAGAAATCCCGGAGTAAACCCATTCAGACACGGGGAGAACATGCAAACTCCACACAGATCACTGTTGGTTGGGGGCTGAGATCGAACCCAGGATCCCACGGCCAAGGGTGAGTTGCTGTGCTGCCGCAGTGCTAACCACTCTGCCACCACGCTGCCCTCACTGTTTTACATTTCTTTTATATTTTACATTTTATTTATCTCTGATGCACTTTGTGCCAGCTGTAGTTGTTTTTAAAGTTCTTTATAAATAAAGTTGGATTGGATTCTCTTCTGTGGAACTCGAGAGACAAATGACAGGAAAGAAAAAAAATCAAAAGCTGATTACTATTACAGATGTGATAGAACATTTTTAAAGTTAACATAATCAAATAAATTATCACAGATGTCAGATAACAGGACTGTAAAAGTTAGTCCAATGCAAATCAGCCACGTCACACCGTGGTGTTTTTATATTACTGACATTAGTATTAAGAATTATTTTTTTTTTAAATCAGATGACGTTTTAGACAAAACAACAATTTAACACATTACTAATGCAACCATGGAGCAGAGCGCCTCAGAAAAAATAATGCCACAAAACATAAGCTTGAACAATAATCAAATGTTGCCATTTTTTTTGTAACTTTGATTTTTATTCATTTTTCATCATACATATTACATTCAGATCACAGTCTCTATATTTAAAAAAAGGAGCTAGACTAGAGGAAGAAAAAAAAAAGAAAAGGGGGGGGGACAAATGTTGGAGCATCAAGTTTTTAGTTTCCATCTCTTAATTCTTCTGGTTTTTCAGTGTCTTTGGTTATTCTTTCAATTTCTGTCTCATTGTTGCACTTTGTAGTGTGTCCATTTCCACCATATTTTTTTCATATTGTCCTTCTTGCATTCTTTGTCGATATGTTAGTTTTTCCATCAAACATACAGTGGGGCAAAAAAGTATTTAGTCAGCCACCAATTGTGCAAGTTCTCCCACTTAAAAGATGAGAGAGGTCTCCAATTTTCATCACAGGTATACCTCAACTATGAGAGACAAAATGAGAAAAAAAAATTCAGAAAATCACATTGTCTGATTTTTAAAGAATTTATTTGCAAATTATGGTGGAAAATAAGTATTTGGTCACCTACAAACAAGCAAGATTTCTGGCTCTCACAGACCTGTAACTTCTTCTTTAAGAGGCTCCTCTGTCCTCCACTCGTTACTTGTATTAATGGCACCTGTTTGAACTCGTTATCAGTATAAAAGACACCTGTCCACAACCTCAAACAGTCAGACTCCAAACTCCACTATGGCCAAGACCAAAGAGCTGTCAAAGGACACCAGAAACAAAATTGTAGACCTGCACCAGGCTGGGAAGACTGAATCTGCAATAGGTAAGCAGCTTGGTGTGAAAAAATCAACTGTGGGAGCAATTATTAGAAAATGGAAGACATACAAGACCACTGATAATCTCCCTCGATCTGGGGCTCCACGCAAGATCTCACCCCGTGGGGTCAAAATGATCACGAGAACGGTGAGCAAAAATCCCAGAACCACATGGGAGGACCTAGTGAATGACCTGCAGAGAGCTGGGACCAAAGTAACAAAGGCTACCATCAGTAACTCACTACACCGCCAGGGACTCAAATCCTGCAGTGCCAGACGTGTCCCCCTGCTTAAGCCAGTACATGTCCAGGCCCGTCTGAAGTTTGCTAGAGAGCATTTGGATGATCCAGAAGAGAATTGGGAGAATGTCATATGAAACCAAAATAGAACTTTTTGGTAAAAACTCAACTTGTTGTGTTTGGAGAAGAAAGAACACCATACCTACTGTGAAGCATGGGGGTGGAAACATCATACTTTGGGGCTGTTTTTCTGCAAAGGGACCAGGACGACTGATCCGTGTAAAGAAAAGAATGAATGGGGCCATGTATCGTGAGCTTTTGAGTGAAAACCTCCTTCCATCAGCAAGGGCAGTGAAGATGAAACGTGGATGGGTCTTTCAGCATGACAATGATCCCAAACACACCGCCCGGGCAACGACTGAGTGGCTTCGTAAGAAGCATTTCAAGGTCCTGGAGTGGCCTAGCCAGTCTCCAGATCTCAACCCCATAGAAAATCTTTGGAGGGAGTTGAAAGTCCGTGTTGCCCAGCGACAGTCCCAAAACATCACTGCTCTAGAGGAGATCTGCATGGAGGAATGGGCCAAAATACCAGCAACAGTGTGTGAAAACCTTGTGAAGACTTACAGAAAACGTTTGACCTCTGTCATTGCCAACAAAGGGTATATAACAAAGTATTCAGATGAACTTTTGTTTTTGACCAAATACTTATTTCCCACCATAATTTGCAAATAAATTCTTTAAAAATCAGACAATGTGATTTTCTGGATTTTTTTTTTCTCATTTTGTCTCTCATAGTTGAGGTATACCTATGATGAAAATTGGAGACCTCTCTCATCTTTTAAGTGGGAGAACTTGCACAATTGGTGGCTGACTAAATACTTTTTTACCCCACTGTATATCCTCAACAATGTCAGTCCATTGCTCTTGGTCAGGAAGAACTTCTGATCGCCATTTTCTTGTGATTGTTTTTTTTACATGCAATCAGCAATATTTTAACTAGATATCTGTCCTCAGCCTGTATTACATTGTCTCTTTTAAGATCACATAAATACATCAAGTTACAGTTCATTGGTATATTATATCCTAATATCCTCTGTATTGTATACCCGGGACTGTGTGTCCGACACGATCATCAGTAGCACGGGGGCCCCCCAGGGAACGGTGCTGGCTCCCTTCCTGTTCACTCTTTATACTGCGGACTTCTCACACAACACAACACACTGCCATCTACAGAAGTTCTCTGATGACTCTGCGATCGTTGGCCTCATCTCCAATGGAGATGAAGCTGAGTACAGAGGGCTTATCCAGGACTTCGTGGACTGGTGCCATCGGAACTGCCTCCAGATCAACGCGAGAAAAACTAAGGAGCTGGTGGTGGACTGCCGCAGGCATGGACAACCCCTCACAGCACCAGTAAATATACAGGGAACAGACATCGAGATGGTGACAGCCTATAAGTACCTGGGTGTTCATCTGAACAATAAACTAGACTGGTCACGCAATACTGATGCACTCTACAAGAAGGGACAGCGCAGGCTGTTCCTGCTGAGGAGACTCAGGTCTTTTGGTGTACAAGGGCCGCTGCTGAAGACATTCTATGACACGGTGGTGGCATCAGCCATCACTTTTGGAGTGGTCTGCTGGGGCAGTGGCATTACTGCAGCCGATAGGAAGAGACTGAACAAACTGATCAAGAAAGCTAGCTCTGTCCTGGGGCAGCGCCTTGATCCGGTGGAGGAGATAGGAGAGAGAAGGACGGTGGCTAAACTGTCATCTCTGCTGGAGTCCGAGTTCCACCCTATGCAGGACATACTGAATACACTGAGGAGCTCATTTAGCAGCAGACTACACCATCCCAGGTGCACAACCGAGAGGTTTCGCAGGTCCTTCCTACCAACGGCTGTCAGACTGTACAACCTAAGCAGGGCTGCTCGCAGAGATAGCAAAAAGACGTAACAAACTTAATAGTTTTTTGAATGCAAAAGATGCAGTAGACTTACACAATGGTCCCCTCCGGCATACAACTAGGAAAATACCGGTCGCTATGGAGAGTGAGAATATGTATGGGCACATAATCATACCATGTAGGATAACTAAGTAGACGGTTGTGCTGTTTCATCCCATCTAGCAACAATGCTCTGCACTGTGTGTGTTTATATATTTACATATTTATTCCATCTAGCTACAATGCTCCGCACTGGGTGTGTTTATGTTTATATATCTATATATTTATTCCATCTAGCTACAATGCTCCGCACTGTGTGTTTACGTATATATCTACATATTATTCCATCTAGCTACATTGCTCCGCACTGTGTGTTTACATATTCATATATTTATTCCATCCAGCTACAATGCTCTGCACTGTGTGTCTGTGTGTGTGTATATATATTTTTTTTATAGTAATATGTACATATGTATATTAGCTGCTCTTGCTTGCTTGTTTTTTTTTTCTTGCCTTCTGATTGTTGCTCTTGAGTGTTGCTATCCCTGTGCTGTTGCAATCCTGGAACTTCCCCGTTGTGGGACTCTTATCTTATCTTATTGTCACATGTATAGATTTCCAGAATGATGAGCTTTTGCAGCATTTCCAAAACATATGTGAGTGGTCTGCATTTTGAGCCCCACAGCCCCTCCAGCATAAAGATTGGGTATTTGTATATTTTCTTTGAATCTGTGGTGTAATGAAATAGCGAATCAGGTTTTTCCATCCAAATTCCCTCCATGTCCTTGAACTTGTTGATGTGTGTTGTGTTTTCCATATTTCTTGCCAGTTTTCTTCTGTTATGTTTAAATTTAGCTCTTTCTCCCATTTCTCCTTTATATACTTACTTGAATGTTTGTTTGCCGTAAGTTTTTGATATAGCTTTGAAATAATTCTTATTTTATTTCCTGCATATGAGCTTAAAATGAATTGTATAATCTCGCTCACATCTTTGTGGAGGTTATGCCTAATCTTCCTCATATAATAGTCTCTCATCTGCAGATATCTGAAGAATTCCGATTTTTCTAGTTTAAATTTTCTTCTCATGTTTACAAAGCTCCCGAAATCTTTTTTTCCGATATTGCCCCATGCTGTGATTCCCTTGTTCACCAGATTTTTGTATCCCCTATCTTGCTTTGCCGGTTCAAACTGACTGTCAAATGCTACCCATTTCAATAGTTTTTTTTGTCCTCCTTTATATTATACTTTTGTACTATTTTATACCACAGTTCCAAAGTAAATTTAGTGATTGGGTCTATTTGTTTGATTTGCTTATATGCATCCTTATCTCCTATTATGCTTTGTACTGGGAGTCCCTCAATTTCCTTTTCCATTTCTTTCCATTTTGCCTCATATCCTCCGTTGCACCAACATATGATATATCTTATTTGTGCTGAGTAGTAATATTCCTTTAGACTCGGTAGGCCCATGCCTCCTTTCTCTTTTGGTAACTGGAGAGTTTAATATTTCACTCTTGGCTTTTTACCTCCCCAAACAAATCTCGATATCATCCTGTCCCACTTTGAGAACTGGGCACCAGGAATCTCTGTTGGTAGAGCCTGGAAGAGGTAAAGCAGTCTAGGTTGTATGCTGATTTTGACTGTCTTAATTTTTGAATTCAGATCCATATTTAAGATTGACCATCTATCAATATCTTTTTTTATTTCTTGTTCTAACCTATCATAGTTTGCTTTATAGATTTTGCTTAAATCTTTAGTAATGTTCACTCCAAGGTATTTGATTTCTTTTTGTTTCCAGTTTAGTTTGATCTTATCAGTTATCTGGTTTAAAGGGTTATAGTGGAATGTCAGTATTTGTGTTTTTGTTATGTTTATCTTGTATCCTGATAATTTTCCAAAATTTTCTATCAAGTCCATCATTTCCATTATTGATTCATCTGGTTGTTCAAGGTAAACTATAATATCGTCTGCAAATAGCCCAATCTTGTGTTCCGCTCCCTTTATTGTTACACCTTTTAATTTCTTATTTTGTCGCATCGCTTGAGCCAGTGTCTCTATGAACAGAGCAAACAAGGTGGGCGATAGGCAGCATCCCTGCCTAGTTGATCTTTGTATATTTACTTTGTCTGTTAAGCTACCGTTTATCTTGATTCTTGCCACAGGTTTTTGATACAGTGTCTTTATGCATTGCACTGACTTTTCGTTAAATCCAGCACATTATATAGGAACATCCAATTAACCCTATCAAATGCTTTTTCTGCGTCTAAACTCATTATTACTGCGCTTTTCTTTTCTTTATGTATTTGATTAATTATGTGTATTGTTCTCCTGATATTATCATGTGTTTGGCGTCCCTCTATGAAACCAGTTTGATCACCCTCTATCAATTCCGTCAAGAATGTCTTTATTCGTTTACAGATAATTGTTGTATATATTTTATAATCCACATTTAATAAAGAGATTGGCCTATAGTTTCCGCATTGTTCCCTATCTTTCCCTGGCTTTAAAATAACTGAAATAATGGCTTCATTCCATGATGGAGGTATTTTGTTGTTGTTTAATGTCCAATTAAATGACTTTAGGAGCTGTGGCGTGAGTTCTTCTATAAACAGTTTATAAAACTCAGACAGGTATCCATCACTACCTGGTGATTTACCGTTTTTAAGTGACTTAATCACATCTTTAATCTCTTGTGTTGTTATTTCTGCTGTTAGCTTTTCATTTTGTTGGTTTCCTATTGATGGCAAGTCCAATGTGCATAGAAATTTTTTAATATCCTTAACATTTGTCTCTTCAGGTTGCGAGTATAGTTCTTGATAGAATTTATGGAATATTTCTTCGATGTTTTCTGGGGTAACTGTGGTTTTATTTGTGATGGGGTCCTTAATCTTATATACATTATTCACTGTTTGTTGTTTTCTTAACCGTTTTGCCAGCAGTTTTGTGGCCTTTGGCCCCGTTTCATAATATTTTTGTTTTAAATATCTATTTTTCCTTTCGATTTCATCTATTTGTATTTCTTTTATCTTTATTTTTTCTTCCTTAATTTCCTGATATATTTTTGGGTCATTTGTGCTTTGATGTTTACGTTCTAATTCCCTCAGTCTCTCACATCTTTGTTCATATGATTCCAGTTTAGACTTTTTTGCTTTTCCTGATTCAACAATTAATTTACCTCTTAACACGGCTTTTAGTGCATCCCATAGTATTGTTGGGTCCACTTCTTCATTATCATTCTCCTCGATATACTCATTTATGTTTACCTTTATTCTTTCTTTCATTTTCTCATCATTTAACAGTCCTACATTAAGTTTCCATGTTGTTTGTCGTTTTCTATTGTTTAAATATATTTCCATGTATATAGGATTATGATCTGATATTTCTGCCCCTCCAATCCGACAATTTCTCACCCTGTGTCTGTCACCTTCATTCATAAGGAAGTAATCTATTCTAGAGTGTACTTTATGGACTGCTGAATAATGTGTAGAGTCTTTTTCGAGTGGGTGCAGGTCCCTCCATATGTCTACCATACCCATTTCTGCCAGTGAGGTTCTTATGAACTTTGTTACATGTTTTTTTGTCTTCTTAACACTTGTTGTGTCAACTTCATGATCCATGACGGCATTTAAGTCTCCTCCAAAAATTAGGACTCCTTCACTGTGTGTTGCTATGAGATCAAACAGTTGTTAAAAAAAGCCCTTGTCATTTTCTGGTGGGGCATAGATGTTCACTAATGTGATCTGCAAACCATCTATTCTTCCCTTTATTATTACATATCTGCCTTCTTTATCCTGGATTTCTTGTTCACATTCAAATTGTATTTTATTTGAAATTAGTATCATAACCCCCCTTTTAGTTCCTCCCTTAGATGAACTGTAGTAGGAGTTTTTATAGCCTACTCTTTAGTTTCTCATGTTCTGTCCTGTTCAAATATGTCTCTTGTATAAATATAATTTTGGCTTTTTCCTTCTTGAATTTTAAGATAAGATAAGATAAGATAAGCCTTTATTAGTCCCACAATGGGGAAATTCCAGGATTGCAACAGCACAGGGATAGCAACACTCAGAGCAACAATCAGAAGGCAAGAAAAAAAGCAAGAGCAGCTAATATACATATGTACATATTACTATAAATATATATATATATATATATATATACACACAGACACACAGTGCAGAGCATTGTAGCTGGATGGAATAAAATATATGAGTATATAAACACACAGTGCGGAACATTGTAGCTAGATGGAATAAATATGTAAATATATAAAAACCCACAGTTCGGAGCAATGTAGCTAGATGGAATAATATGTAGATATATAAACACACAGTGCGGAGCATTGTAGCTAGATGGAATAAATATATAGATATATAAATATAAACACACCCAGTGCGGAGCATTGTAGCTAGATGGAATAAATATGTAAATATATAAACACACACAGTGCAGAGCATTGTTGCTAGATGGGATGAAACAGCACAACCGTCTACTTAGTTATCCTACATGGTATGATTATGTGCCCATACATATTCTCACCCTCCATAGCGACCGGTATTTTTCTAGTTGTATGCCGGAGGGGACCATTGTGTAAGTCTATTGCATCTTTTGCATTCAAAAAACTATTAGGTTGTTACGTCTTTTTTGCTATCTCTGCGAGCAGCCCTGCTTAGGTTGTACAGTCTGACAGCCGTTGGTAGGAACGACCTGCGAAACTTCTCAGTTGTGCACCTGGGATGATGTAGTCTGCTGCTAAATGAGCTCCTCAGTGCATTCAGTATGGCCTGCATAGGGTGGAACTCGGACTCCAGCAGAGATGACAGTTTAGCCACCGTCCTTCTCTCTCCTATCTCCTCCACCGGATCAAGGCGCTGCCCCAGGACAGAGCTAGCTTTCTTGATCAGTTTGTTCAGTCTCTTCCTATCGGCTGCTGTAATGCCACTGCCCCAGCAGACCACTCCAAAAGTGATGGCTGATGCCACTACCGTGTCATAGAATGTCTTCGGCAGCGCCCCTTGTACACCAAAAGACCTGAGTCTCCTCAGTAGGAACAGCCTGCGCTGTCCCTTCTTGTAGAGTGCGTCAGTATTGTGTGACCAGTCTAGTTTATTGTTCAGATGAACACCCAGGGACTTGAAGGATGTCACCATCTCAATGTCTGTTCCCTGTATATTTACTGGTGCTGTGAGGGGTTGTCCATGCCTGCGGCAGTCCACCACCAGCTCCTTAGTTTTCCTCGCGTTGATCTGGAGGCAGTTCCGATGGCACCAGTCCACAAAGTCCTGGATAAGCCCTCTGTACTCAGCTTCATCTCCATTGGAGATGAGGCCAACGATCGCAGAGTCATCAGAGAACTTCTGTAGATGGCAGTGTGTTGTGTTGTGTGAGAAGTCCGCAGTATAAAGAGTGAACAGGAAGGGAGCCAACACCGTTCTCTGGGGGCCCCCCATTTTCTTATTATTCTTTCCCTTTTAACAGGTGAGTTCAGACCATTCAAGTTTAATGTCATTATCTTAAGATTTTTAACCATATTCATGTATTTCCATTTTTAACTTGTGCTCCTAACCCCTTTAACAACAAAACTAACACATATTTGTACAAAAGCACATTAACGAATCTCGACCTCCGTACTTTGGGCCTTTCTTCTGCCCACTGGTCCCTGTTGGTGGGTGGAGGGAATGTCCTCACCGAGTGAGGGGCCCTCCCTAGACCTCTAGTTACTATCCAAGTAATAGTCATTAGTCTAGAAATGTCCAACAAAAATCACTTAAACCTCTTCTAGCTGGTTGTTTCTCTTTTACCTTGTCTTCTTGGCCTTCATTTCTTCTGTGTCCTTCTTAATCTTTGTTATAATCTAGGCTTTCCGTTGAAAGCCTTGCAATTTTTCTTGGGCTCGGTGCACCACGTCCGTCTCCCGCCTTCTGCTGCTCACTCGCCTCCACTCCGGCTGTCGCGATGCGTTCCGTGCCGCCGCTGCTCCAGTCGCTTCCTCGGGTACGCTCACCACAAAGCCTCGCTCCGTCATGTCCCGCGCTGCCTCTCTGGCCGTGTTGTAGGTTTTCACGCTGTCCTCCCAATGAATTCTCATCTTCGTTAGCGGCGTTTGGAATCTAATTTTTTTCTCTTTCAGCATTTTTTTAATGTTGGCATATTTCTTTCGCTGCTGCACAATTTCTGTCGGGTAGTCATGGTCAAAGAATATCTGTTTGTCGCCGGCTCGTATCTTTTTTTTCCACGCTTGTGTTAGGATTCTTTCCTTTACGTCGTATTATATACCCACACGTGAGAAATATGGAGAGGCTTGGAGGTCGTCTCTCCGACTCCGAACCTGATTCACCGGAGACCGCCCACACGGTCTAAACTCCATTAGACTCCCCGAGTTCTGGCAAGAGGACCCGCACTCATGGTTCCAACACGTGGAATCATGGTTCGTGCTTAACGGGGTATCAGAGGATGACGTTAAGTTCCACAATGTCATCGCAAGACTCGACAGCCGCACAGCCCGGTGTGTGCGGAGCCTGGTGCAGCAGCCGCCCACTGCTGGCAAATACGATGCCCTGAAAGCCGCCCTCATTCGGAGCTTTGTGCCATCAGCCGAGGTGAGGGTCAGAACACTCTTGGACCTGCGCGACAGAGGAGGACGCAGGCCGACCGTCCTCATGGAGGACATGCTGCAGATGATCGGGGCAGACAACGATGCGTTTTTATTTAAACACATCTTCTTGAGGACCCTTCCAGCGCACATGAGAGGCTCCCTGACCAGCATGAGGTGTGTGGACCAGCAGGACTTCCGCGCGCTAGCTTTGGAAGCGGAGCGGCTCCTGGACGCATGCGGTGAGCAGGAGACGGCAGCGGCAGCAGCAGACCTCGGTGCGGCAGCCCAGGGCGACGGAGAACCGGTGGCAGCAGAGCCGACCCCAGCGACAACAGCGGCAGCGCGGTCCCGGAGCAGAGGAGAGAACGAGATGTGCTTCTACCATCGACGCTTCGCGCACAAGGCTCACAGATGCGTCCCGCCATGCTACTTCAGGAAGCAGGGAAACGCAAGAGCCGGAGGTCGTTAGCAGCTTCGACCCTCGGTGAACGGAACAAGCTGCTCTACCTGACAGACGCGAGCTCCGGACGGCAATTCCTCGTTGACACCGGAGCACAGAGGAGTTTCATCACCGCAACCTACGCGGACCGGGCGGCCGGTCCCCGCGGAGATGGAGCAACAGCCGCAAACGGCTCGTCGATCAAGACTTTTGGCGAAAGAACTCCGCGCCTGTCCTTGCACGGCCGCATCTATGAATGGACCTTCATAGTAGCGGCGGTGAGTTTTAACATGTTGGGCGCCGACTTTTTGTGCTCACATGGCTTGTTGGTAGATCTGGCTAATAGATGCTTGGTTAATGCACTCTCTTTTTGTTCTATTCCCTGTGCAGCGCGAGTGTCCCCGCCGTCAGTACAGGCCAACGCCGCCGCAGCAGGAGGTAAGTTCCACACTCTCCTAAACCAGTTCCCAGCACTCACAGTTCCCACGTTTTCAGCTAAGGTGGCGAAGCACGGGGTGGAGCACTTTATAACCACAAGTGGCCCACCGGTTTTTGCGAAGGCTCGGCGCTTGGATGCAGCTAAGCTCTCTATTGCGCGTGAGGAGTTCGCCAACCTGGAAAGGTTGGGCATAATTCGCCGCTCGAAGTCCGCTTGGGCTTCCCCCCTCCACATGGTCCCTAAGGCGGACGGCTCGTGGAGTCCGTGCGGCGATTATCGCAGGTTAAACAATGCCACAGCGCAGGACCGCTACCCAATTCCGCATATCCAAGATTTTTCGGTGCATTTGGCCAAGGCACGAATTTTTTCTAAAATAGACCTGGTCCGCGGTTATCATCAGGTCCCGGTCCGACCAGAGGACATTCCCAAGACAGCGGTAATAACCCCTTTCGGGCTTTTTGAATTTTTACGCATGTCTTTTGGCCTTAAAGGCGCTGCGCAAACCTTCCAACGCATGATGGATACCGTTTTGCACGACCTCTCTTTTGTTTTTGTCTACTTAGATGATATTTTAGTCGCCAGCGCCTCTGAGGAGGAACATGAAAGTCACCTCAGAACTGTTTTTCAGAGGCTGGGAGCGCACGGGTTGATAATCAACCCAGCAAAGTGCCATTTTGGCGCAGCACAGATCGATTTTTTAGGGCACCGCGTCTCCCCAGAGGGTGCAGTTCCGCTGCCCTCCAAAGTACGCGCAGTGGCTGAGTTTCCCCAGCCACAAACGGTAAAAGCGTTGCAAGAATTTTTAGGTATGGTTAATTTTTACAACCGTTTCATACCTCACGCGGCGCAGCTCATGCAACCGTTGTATGTTGCGCTAAAAAAACAGAAGCCCTCCAATGCGATTGAATGGTCCCCGGAGCGGGAGCGCGCATTCGCTGAGGTTAAGAAAGCACTAGCGAACGCAGCACTGCTGGCTCACCCAGACCCGGCAGCCCGAATAGCGCTAACCACAGACGTGTCAGATGTGGCCATAGGAGCCGTGGTAGAACAGCAAGTCGCCGGGGCTTGGCAGCCACTCGCTTTTTTTAGCAGATCCCTACGCGATGCTGAGCGAAAATATAGCGCGTTTGACAGGGAACTGCTAGCGTTCCACCTGGCCTTTCGCCATTTCCAGTTCTGGTTGGAAGGGCGGCGTATCACCGCATTTGTCGACCACAAACCATTAACCTTTGCAATGTCCAAAGTCTCTGAACCATGGTCAGGCCGACAGCAGAGGCAGCTGGCCGCAATTTCAGAATTCACCACCGATATACAGCACGTAGCCGGTAAATTTAATGTGGTGGCGGACTGCCTCTCGCGAGCGGTAACAGCGCCTGTCCGTGCGGATGGGGGCTCTAGCACCGCAGATGCGGAACACGGTAACAGCGCGGACGCCCACGCGGCTCCGGTGCATGTAGGGATAGATTACGCGGCCATGGCAGCAGAGCAGGGCGAAGACACAGACATGCGTGCGCTCCTGTCTGGACCAACAGGGTTAAGGCTGGAGAACGTAAGTTTACAAACCGGTTCACCCCCGCTTATTTGCGATGTATCCACCGGGCGACCTCGTCCAGTGGTACCAGCCACGTGGCGCCGTCGTGTTTTTGACGCGGTGCACTCCCTAGCACACCCGGGAGTACGCGCTTCGGTGAAAATGGTAGCAGAGAAGTTTGTTTGGCCGAGCCTGCGCAAGCACGTGAAGGAGTGGGCGAGAGCCTGCATGTCCTGCCAGCGGGCCAAAATTCACAGACACACAAAAGCCCCTTTAGAACCTTTCCACATCCCGGCTAAGAGGTTTGATCATGTGCACGTAGATCTAGTGGGACCCCTGCCTCCCTCGCAGGGGTTCACACATCTCCTGACAATGGTGGACCGGACCACGCGTTGGCCGGAAGTGGTCCCATTGCAGTCTACCACAGCAGCAGAGGTAACTCGCGTTTTTTTAACAGCCTGGGTAGCGCGGTTCGGAGTCCCATCGGACATTACGTCCAATACGGGTCCGCAGTTCGTTTCAGAGCTATGGTCAGCCATGGCCAGCGGCTTAGGGGCAACAGCCCATCGCACCACCACTTATCACCCACAGGCCAACGGTTTATGCGAGCGTTTTCACAGGTCGTTGAAGGCAGCCCTCAGAGCGTCGCTCACGGATACAAATTGGGTAAACAAACTACCATGGGTTTTATTGGGGTTGCGTTCGGCACCCAAGGAGGATTTAGATGCCTCACCTGTTGAATTAGTTTTTACTCAACCTCTCAGGCTGCCAGGAGAATTCCTGCCAGCCCATGCAGCACCCGAGCGCCCCCCGGTGCGGGGACCTCTACGCAGCACGGGGGCAGAAATGCTCCCGGGCCCCGCTCATCACACTTTTCCGCGGGTTTTTGTTCCCAAGGCTTTGCAAAACTCAGAGTTTGTTTTTGTCAGGCACGACGCCCAGCGTCACAGCCTCCGCCCACCTTACGATGGTCCGTTCCGAGTGCTGGAAACCGGGGAGAAATATTTTGTACTGGACTTGGGGGGCAGGAAAGAGACAATCAGTGTTGACAGATTAAAGCCTGCTTTTGTGTTACGTGACGAACCTGTACGGCCGGCGGGGGCGCCTCGACGCAGCAGGCCTCCCAAGGGACAGCCCCTAGTTCCCCAGCAGGGGGTAAATAACCCTTCTCCCCCTCATTCCACAGGCGCACCGCAGGACGGCACAACACAGGCTGCGAAGCCTGCGTTCAGCAGATTCGGGAGGAGATTGAAGCCTAAGCAACGGGCAGAGTGATGTGTATTTTGATCAACCCGTGTAAATTGTGCTGTAGATCCTGCAAAGAGGGGGGTGATGTAAGGGTGTAATGTGTATGACTGCCCATTATGGACATGAAGTCGGTGTGTGTGTGTCCATTCTTGACATAGTGTGTATGACTGTCCATTATTGACTTAAGGTGTATAGCGGGTAGAGTAATGTTGGTGTATGTCTGTTCTTGGGCGTTTCGGGGGGAGTGATGTGGCGTAACATTATGTAGCTCACATATTCCTTGGCAGAGACCCAGACATGAGGGAACTTTGAGCTCACAGTGTGTATTGACATCACGCCTCAAACGGACATTGAGTCTGGACCCCCTGCGGACTGGAGAAGAAGTGAGAAGATCTGAGAGTGGACCTGAAGAGACTGTCTGACTCCTGGGGTCAGACAGAGAAGCCGAGAGGACAATGGGAGGATTAGATATGAATGGAATTCTGTGTTTGATGTGAATGTGATTTGTGTCTGATGTAACAGTATAAAGGTATGTGGTTTACCGCACCTCGATCTCTTCATTCCCTGATTGAGAGAGGAGCTGTAGGACTTGAGATGAAATAAACCAATACTGAAAAATCATTCAGTCTCTTCGTTTCGAGTTTCCTACACATACCAAGAAAAGAACACTGTCCCTACTGTGAAACATGGAGGAGGTTCTGTTATGTTCTGGGGCTGCTTTGCTGCATCTGGCACAGGGTGTCTTGAATCTGTGCAGGGTACAATGAAATCTCAAGACTATCAAGGTATTCTAGAGAGAAATGTGCTGCCCAGTGTCAGACAGCTTGGTCTCAGTCGCAGGTCATGGGTCTTGCAACAGGATAATGACCCAAAACACACAGCTAAAAACACCCAAGAATGGCTAAGAGCCAAACATTGGACTATTCTAAAGTGGCCTTCTATGAGCCCTGATCTAAATCCTATTGAACATCTGTGGAAGGAGCTGAAACATGCCGTCTGGAGAAGGCACCCTTCAAACCTGAGACAACTGGAGCAGTTTGCTCATGAGGAGTGGGCCAGAATACCTGCTGAGAGGTGCAGAAGTCTCATTGACAGTTACAGAAATCGTTTGATTGCAGTGATTGCCTCAAAAGGTTGTGCAACAAAATATTAAGTTAAGGGTACCATCATTTTTGTCCAGGCCTGTTTCATGAGTTTGTTTTTTAAAATAATTCTGTTGAACCACAATTCAAAAGCATTGTCTGATTTTCATTGGTTAATTTTCATAGAATTTTTATTTATTACCACTTTTGTAAGATTCAAGTTATTTCTGTGACCATTGTGGGTTTTTCTTTCATTAACAGAGGGGTACCAACAATTTTGTCCATGGCTGTATATAGTGAGATTAGACCAGCTTTATTTAGAAAAGTGGGAGATATTGTGTAGCAGTGATAATTATGTTGGCCATATTTTGGACATTTATTTCTAATTGTGCTTATCTGATCTGCCTCTGACGGTCTATCATGTGATGGTCTGCAGCCAACCCTCTCCCAGGGTTGGGACGCTCTCGTGTCATTTGCCCACCAGGTGGGGGAGGTCAGTTTTATTTACTCAGCTCCAGAGAGCTGAGGCACTCTCTTGCTTTCTCCCCTTCCAGATGCTCACATCTGTCTCCCTCTTAAATTTTCTTATCATAAACTTTTTGTTTTGTTCTCTTTTCTTCAGAATGTCATGCTTCCCCTGACAAAGAACCGTTAAACTAACTTAAATTTGATCTCTAATTTTCTCCTTCTTCTTTAAAGCAATCCAAGTTTTTCTAATTGTTATACATTTCTCGAAAGAGTTTTTTCTCCACGTTAGATCAACCTCAGTTTTGTTTTATCTACGTAGCTTTCAATGCTTCTTTCTGCTGCCTGCCTACATCATGATTCCATCTGAGAGGACCGACTGTCCATTGTTCTCGCTTTCTCAAGAGCAGCACAAACTGAGCCTGAGCCACAGGCCCAAAACCAAGCTCATGCCTCAGGGAAAGCCCCAGATCAAGACCGCCAGACACAGATCAGCAGAGAGGACTCTGCCGTCAGGGTCTCATCTCCAACTGAAGTAGGAGAGTTCAGAAGTAAAGGTTAAAATGAAATAGTGATTTTTCTAAAATCATGCAAGTACCAAGACCTTCTGACCTTTGAACTTGACATTAACCTTGAGCACAACTTGGATGCAGACCCACATGAGGATCATTGTGAGTGAGTTTGGTAAGCATCACAGCAAATGCCTAGGAGGACTAACTATTCCCATGAAATGCGGACGGCCAGATGGACGGATAGTGGATGCCACGTCGTCGCATTAGCTCCTTTCAGGTTTGTCAGAATAAGTTCAAAACAAATCGAACTTTAAGTGGAAGAGGTTTCTTTTTTGCATCCTATAATATCTGACTTTTACAACAAAGAGTTTACCCTGATAGTCATACGAGAAAAGGCAGGTGCCCTTTCAGTCTTTTGACCACTGCTATCAAACACTTAATGTTATGTCAGATTCTTCTTCTTCTTCTCTCAGCTACTTCCTTTAGGGGTCACCACAATGAATCATGGGACCAACCACCTTGCCACTCTTCATCCTATTCACAGTTGCCCTTGACATGGTTCTAGACCCAAAGAGCAGACATGACTCGAGAATGACACAATTAACAGTTTATTGAATACAGTGAGCGTGTGTGAGTGCATGTATGCGTATCTGTATATGTGTATAGGGTGAAGGTGGATCAGCTGGGGTGAGCAGAGCACCATACAACCTGGCAACCCTATGGAGAGACAGAGAGGGAGTTAGATGCTGTCTAGGCAGGGTTTGCACCAAATAGTTCTGCGCTTACTGCTTGTGATGGTGAAGAGGAGCACAGGTTAGCTCGGTAGCTTCGGCCAGGAGGATAGTGCCAGCACACCCGCAGGAGATGATGGACGTCGGTGTAGAAAGCTGGTGAGTCTGCCGCTAGGTGGAAGGAATCCGCCGCCACGGATCTCCGCCTGTACACAGGGGATCACAGAAAGGTGAGTGGAACAGATGGTAGCTTACCTGGAAGCGGGCAGACGAGCAGTCCAGTAGGAGAAGGCTGGACAGGAACTTGACAAGGCTAGGAAGCTCGGCGTGGAGAAACTCGATGAGGCTAGGAAGCTCGGCGTGGAGAAACTCGACGAGGCTAGGAAATTTGACGTGGGGTAGGCAAATGCAGGTCTCATGCAAAGCAGACAGACGACTCCGTGCCAATCACAGGACCTGATGGAATAAATAGCCAGACCAGGATGAAAAGCAGGTGTGCGCACAGGTGCAGTTAATTGGCAGCCATGACAGTACTCCCCCCGCTACGACTGGCCTCTCGGCAGTCGTTCCTACCTTCCTGGGTGCATCCGGTGGAAGTCCCTGATGAGCTGCTTGTCCAGCACAAAGGAGGGATGCACCCAGGATCTCCAGTCCGGCCAATAACCCTCCTAGTCCACCAGATACTGTAGGCCACGGCCCCGGCGACGGACGTCCAGGATGGCGGTGACTGGCCACGCCGGTTCACCGTTGATCACTATCGGTGGTGGTGGAGTCCTGGGAGGAGGACACAATGGGCTGGAGCAGACGGGCTTGACCTGGGAGACATGGAAAGTTGGACAGATGCGGAGGGAGCGGGGGAAAGTTAAGCACACAGAGACAGGATTAATGATCCGGCTGATGGGAAAAGGCCCAATGAATCGCTGCGACGTCTTCTTCCTTTCAGCCTTCAAATTAATGTGTTTTGTAGACAGCCATACCTGTTGGCCCACCCGATAGGCGGGAGTCGGAACTCTGTGACGGTTGGCCACTACAGTGTTGTGCTCCGCCGTACGTTGCGATGCCGCCCTGGTAGCCCTCCAGATCCGATGGCAGCGCTTCAGGTGCGCACGAACGGAGGAAACAGCGATGTCCCCCTGCTTCTCAGGGAACAGTGGGGGATTGTAGCCCAGCGAGGCTTCGAAGGGAGACATGCCGATAGCAGTAGAAATAGTAGTGTTATGAGCATATTCAATCCAGGGAAGGTGAGAGCTCCATGACGATGGGTTAGCGGTGGCAACGCACCGCAGCGCAGCCTCCAGCTCCTGGTTCGCTTGTTCACACTGCCCATTGGTCTGTGGATGGTAGCCTGACGATAGACTTGCCGTAGCCCCCAGAGCATTACAAAAAGATTTCCAGACCTGGGAGACAAACTGGGGAACCCGGTCGGAGACAACGTCCAGGGGAATCCCATGCAGCCTCACCACATGCTGGACAAGAAGGTCCGCTGTCTACTTAGCTGTGGGCAGCCCCCGCAGGGGAACGAAATGGGCAGCCTTGGAGAATCTATCGACCAGGGTGAGGATAGCCGTGTACTGATTGGATGTTGGGAGGCCGGTAATAAAATCCAAAGCCACGTGGGACCACGGTCTGCCGGGGATAGGAAGGGGGTGGAGCAGCCCAGCTGGTGGGGAGGAAGATGTCTTACCAACGGCACACTGAGGACAGGCTCGGATGTACTCCCCCACATCCTTCTGGAGGGATGGCCACCAAAATGTCCTCTGAAGAAGGGCCACAGTACGCACCCTCCCTGGGTGACATGCAAACTTGGAAGAGTGGCCCCACTGAATAACTTCCCCCTGAACAGCCGATGGGACAAACAGTCTACCCACTGGCCCCCTGCCCGGGTCGGCCTCGTCAGCCTGTGCTCTCAGGACCCTGTCCTTGATACCCCAAGAGAGGGCGCCCACGACACACGATGAGGGGAGGATAGGGTGCTCGGTCATCTCTGCCATTTCCGGGGCAAACTGACGGGACAGGGCATCCGGCTTCGTATTCTTAGACCCGGGGCGGTAGGTAATAGTGAAGTCGAATCTTCCAAAGAACAGGGACCAGCGAGCCTGCCGTGCGTTCAGACGCTTGGCCGTCCGAAGGTTCTCCAGGTTTTTGTGGTCAGTCCCAACGATGAACGGCTGAGAAGCGCCCTCCAGCCAATGACGCCACTCCTCCAAGGCGAGCTTGACAGCCAATAGCTTCCTGTCGCCGATGTCATAGTTGCACTCAGCCGGGGATAGGCGACGAGAGAAGAACACACAGGGACATATCTTGCCATCCTCCGGGGAGCGCTGAGACAGGACTGCTCCAACCCCCGAATCCGACACATCCACTTCCACCAGACACTGGAGAGCGGGGTCCACTTGCGTCAGAACAGGGGAGGATGAGAACTTGGCCTTCAGATAAGCAAATGCCGCAACCGCCTCCTCTGTCCACCGGAAGGGCACCTTGGTAGAGGTCAGACTGGTCAGAGGAAGAACAATAAGACTGTAATTTTGAATAAAGCGGCGGTAGAAATTAACGAAGCCCAGGAACTGCAGGATCTGCTTCCTGGACGATGGAGTGGGCCATTCCACCACCGCCTTTACCTTCACCGGGTCAGGGATGATCTCGTTGTGGGCGATCACAAACCCAAGGAAAGACGTTCGGGAGACATGAAACTCACATTTTTCAGCCTTCACGAAGAGTTTATTCTCCAACAGCCGCTGCAGTACCCGCTTCACATGCACACGATGTTCATCCAGAGACTGGGAAAAAATCAGAATATCACCCAAGTAAACAAATACAAACGTGCCCAAAAAATCTCTAAACACATCATTAATCAACCGCTGGAAGACGGCAGGGGCATTGATCAGCCCGAATGGCATGACCAGATACTCAAAATGCCCACTAGGGGTCCGGAATGCCGTCTTCCATTCATCACCCTCCCGGAGCCGCACCAAATGGTAGGCGTTGCGCAGATCCAACTTAGTAAACCAAGAGGCCCCCCTGGAGGGAATCAAAAGTGGCGTTAATGAGTGGGAGAGTGTATTTGTCCTTGATGATTATATTATTTAACTCCCGAAAGTCAATACACGGCCTTAGTGAGCTATCCTTCTTGCCGACGAAAAAGAACCCCGCCCCCACCGCTGACGATGACGACCAGATTATGCCTGAGCTCAAGGACTCCTTGATGTACTGATCCATAGCTGCACACTCCAGGGCAGACAGGTTGTAGAGTCTACTAGAGGGCAGCGGAGTTCTGGCTCAGAGATTGATAGCACAATCATACGGGCGGTGAGGGGGAAGGGAAAGGGCCTGGGTCTTACTGAAGGCAGCCCCTAAGTTGTGATATTCAGATGGGACCTTGGACAAATCGGGAGGAAGAGAGACAGGGACACCCAGAGGCATGGACGGTGAGCACGCAGCAGACTGTAAACAAGCACTCAGACAGAAGGAACTCCAGGATAAAACACTCCCAGAACGCCAGTCAATCGAAGGGTTGTGGAGACAAAGCCAGGGATAGCCGAGAATAACCGCGGTGGAGAACACCAGCAGAACATACAGTCTTAGGCTCCTCTCGATGATTACCCGATATGATTACTGACACAGGAGCGGTCCAATGGGAGACCGTGGCCAAAGGGGCTTTAGACAGAGCGATGAGTTTTAAGGGGGTCTCTAGTAACTGGATGGAAAGCCCCAACTGGGTTGCCAGCTCCCAGAAATAAAGCTCTGCTCGGCCCCTGAATCAATGAGTGCATGTGTGCTTGTCTCTCTATGACTATAACTGAAGCGGATAGGAATCAGAAAACGGAAGAGGGGATTTTTGCGAGGTGAGTCCGTGAGTCCTCCTACTGCGACGCACGGACTCCCCCTTTTGGCCGTTTGGGACATGACTCGATCTCATGTTCCTCGCTCCCGCAATAAAGGGACAACCCCAGCTCCCAGCGGCGCTGTCTCTCTGCCGACGATAACTTGAATCCACCCATCACCATAGGTTCCGGATCCTCCGGAGAATCAGCAGAGGGCAGGGCCAGCGGGGGGGCTGTAGGGAGTGGCAGAACTGACTACCCAAGCAACCGGAAGTTCTCCGCTCGGCCGCCCGCTCCCTCAGTCTATTATCAAAGCTAATAACTAGTGAGATGAGTTCATTTAGGCTAGTGGGCTTATCTAAGTGGGCTAACTCATCCCGCAGGCTAGGGCACAGGCTCCTAACAAAAATGCTGCACAATGAGACATCTTCCCACCCCACCTCCGTGGCTACCACCCGGAAGTCAACGGCGTAATCAGCAATGGCTCTAGCCCCTTGCTTAAAATTCAATAGCCGGGAGGTAAGCACACTATCTCGGTCGGAGTGGTCAAACACCTCATTTAACTCGCTGACAAACTGTGTGTAGGTTAGGGATGCATAATTAGCCCTAGCCATAACGGTGTAAGCCCAAGCTAAAGCCCGCTCCTCTAACAAATTAATCACATAACCCATTTGGCTATGGTCAGTGGGAAAATCCCCCAGCACCCGCTGAAACACGAAGTCACACTGCATGAGGAACCCCCTACCTTCCCCTAATTTGCCACAAAAACGGGTGGGAGTTGGGAAGGGAGTAAACCGTAATGGGGCACCTGGTGTAGCCTGACTAGGGGTGGAGCTAGCGGGAGCAGAGGAGCTAACGGGAACTGAAGGGAAAGCCTGTGGGCTAACCAGGCGATCCAACCTGTCCGTTACCCGAGCTAGCTGTGTCAGGATAGTCTGCTGTTGGTAACTGGTCAACTCGAGCCTCTAAGCTGTTAACCTTGCACGTTAAAGCGCTGTCTGCTGGGTCGTGTTGGCGGAGTCATACTGACATGGTTGTAGACCCAAAGAGCAGACATGACTTGAGAATGACACAATTAACCGTTTATTGAATATAGTGACCGTGTGTGAGTGCGTGTATGCGTATCTGTATATGTGTATGGTGTGCAGGTGGATCAGCTGGGGTGAGCACAGCACCATACAACCTGGCAACTAGTAGAGTCATTTTTGGGGGTTTCGTGACCAACCTCCCAGGATCTTTTTTTCTCACTGGATTTAGCATTCTAGACCCATTTTAATGAAAATAAGCTCCTATGTACCTCCCAAAAATTACGGGAAACCTTTTTTTTGCCCAAAATATGAAAAAGTCCATTGCATGTGAAAATGACAGCCGGCCGCCATCTTGGATTTCTCGATTATGTAATCATTTAAACACACTTTTATTGGAATAAACAGATAGTATGACCCCTTAAACCTCTGTTTTGACACCAACAACAGCTTTCTAGGTGCCTTAGTAGTCAAGAAACAAAAAAAATGTTAATCGGTGGCCATATTGGCGGCCATATTGGCTTTCATCGTGATGGGTTTGTTTCACAAGTAAACTAATAGCATTAATGGAATGCTTGACCCCAAAAACCTATGTCTAGACACCAAAATCAACCTCCTAGCTGAATTAGTTACTGAGATATAGGTGGTGGTATGCATTTTGGCGGCCATTTTGAATTTTGGGCAAAAAAAAGGTTTCCCGTAATTTTTGGGAGGTACATGGGAGCTTATTTTCATTAAAATGGGTCTAGAATGCTAAATCCAGTGAGAAAAAAAGGTCCTGGGAGGTTGGTCACGAAACCCCCCAAAATGACTCTACTAAACCCTATGGAGAGACAGAGAGGGAGTTAGATGCTGTCTAGGCAGGGTTTGCACCAAATAGTTCTGCGCTTACTGCTTGTGATGGTGAAGAGGAGCACAGGTTAGCTCGGTAGCTTCGGCCAGGAGGATAGTGCCAGCACACCCGCAGGAGATGATGGACGTCAGTGTAGAAAGCTGGTGAGTCCGCCGCCAGGTGGAAGGAATTCACCGCCACGGATCTCCGCCTGTACACAGGGGATCACGGAAAGGTGAGTGGAACAGATGGTAGCTTACTTGGAAGCAGGCAGACAAGGAGTCCAGTAGGAGAAGGCTGGACAGGAACTTGACGAGGCTAGGAAGCTCGGCGTGGAGAAACTCGACGAGGCTAGGAAGCTCGACGTGGAGTAGGCGAATGCAGGTCTCATGCAAAGGAGACAGAAGACTCCGCGCCGATCACAGGACTTGATGGAATAAATAGCCAGACCAGGATGAAGAGCAGGTGTGCGCACAGGTGCGGTTAATTGGCAGCCATGACAGTACTCACCTTTACCTTGCTAATCCTCTGAAATTTCTTGTTCACCATCTTTCCTTCATTCATCCTCCTCGCTCTGTCATTTTCTTCATTCATCAACTCCTCAAAGTACTCCTTCCACCTTCTCAACACACTCTTCACTCACTAGTACATTACCATTTCTGTCCTTAATCAACCTACCCTGCTGCACATCCTTTCCAGCTCCATCTCTCTGTCTAGCCTATCAATACAAGTCCTTTCTCCTTCCTTAGAGTCCAGCCTCTCATACAACTCACTATACGCCTTATCCTTTGCCACCTCTCTTGTTGCCATGCCCCTGGACTCCAAGTATTCCTGTTGACTTTCTTTTATTCCCCTGACTATCCCACTTTTTCTCTGCCTTTGCTGATTAATGTTAGATTGTTATTTAATGACTTAATGTCAGATTATAAGAGATTATTTCTTAAACTTTAATAGACAGGTATGAAAAGAACCAGTAACATTCTGAACTAATTGCATAAGCTACGTGTTTTGAATCTGCATGCAAACTTCTGTTGACAAGCCTTTTGTTTCACTCCCAAAGCAAAACATGGCTAATCAGATTTACACTTTAAAGTTGCTTCTGTGATTAGCTGCTGTGATGGGGAATGGAAGGCTTCCTGAGGTGAGGCACGTGAGCTTGGTGGAAGCCCAGCGGACAGGTCATAGCAATCAACTAATACAGTATCTACAACTACTGAAACAAAATTTCTATCAGGAACCATAAAAATAATGCTACGTCCTTCCAAACACTTGATTCAGTTGTTCTTCCATTTTGGTATTGAGGCACTCCATCCGTTTAAAGCTCAGAACTGTCAAGACAGTTGCCTTACTTCACTTTTTAATAGGAAATATGACTAAGAAGATGATGTTTGGAGTGTGGGTGGAAGAGCCTCATGTACCAGCAATGGTATGTGTGTGGGAGCATTGTTATCTCTGAAGCATATCTGACCTTCAGAGACTCCATGGCGGCCAGCCATCATGCCTTTATTATACCCACAAACACCGCTGGGACACAGCAGGATGAACGTATGAATGTAGCTGCAAGGCAACTTATTTAGTATTCATGGAAGGAAATAAAACCAGAGCGAGACAGTGATGATATGATGATGGTGTAGTCAGCAACCTTTTTGAAAGGTGCCATTTGAAATAAAGATTAAAAAAATCTGCTGCAAAACTTCTAAATGAGCAACTTTTTTTCCCTTATAAATTGCAGCTATTTTCTCATAAATTGATTTTTTTTTTCATTCAAACATTGATGTTTCTTATACACCACACTCCAAATTATTATGCAAATAGGATTTTAGTGTCACAAACATTCAATTTTTTGTTTTTCAATTAAATTCATGGATGGTATTGTGTTTCAGGGCTCTTTGGATCACTGATATCAATCTCAGACACCTGTCATAATTAGTTTGCCAGGCGAGCCCAGTTAAAGGAAAACTACTTAAGAGGATGTTCCACATTGTTAAGCATGCCACGGGTTTCAAGCAATATGGGAAAGAAAAAGGATCTCTCTGCTGCCAAAAAGCGTCAAATAGTGCAATACTTTGGACAAGGTATGAAAACATTAGATATTTCACGAAAACTTTAGCGTGATCATCATCCTGTGAAGAAATTTGTGGCTGATTCAGAGCACATATGGGTTTGTGCAGATAAAGGCATAATGAAGAAGGTTTCTGCCAGACAAATTCATCGGATTAAGAAAGCAGCTGCTAAAATGCCATTACAAGCAGCAAACAGGTATTTGAAGCTGCTGGTGCCTCTGGAGTCCCACAAACCTCAAGGTGTAGGATCCTCCAGAGCAGGGGTGCTCAATAAGTCGATCACAATCGACTGGTAGATCGCAAAGGCACTGCGGGTAGATCGTGTGACCTTAATTTTTTTTTTTTTTTAAGTTTTTAATTCTATCGCCTATCCTCCCATCTGTCTTATTGGCATTTACCATTTGACTGATGTACAGGGCAGCCAGTCAGGAGAGGTCCTGTCCTCTTTGTGTCATACTATAGGTCACCCTACATGTGCAGTAAAACACACTAGCTAGCTACTGCTAAACTCCAGCAAGCTGTGACTTTGTTAGCGCTTCCAATTTCTATCAACTAAAGAAGGGATATTAAAAATGAGTGGGAAAGCTGAACCCAGTAAGAAGACAAAAACTTAACATGTGGAATGGGAGGAGGATTTTTTTTTCACAGTGCCATTTTCGAAGTGTATTTGTCTGATCTGTCAATCTATCGTTGTGTTTTCAAAGAAGGGAAATGTGGAGAGGCACTTTTGAACCGTTCATAAAAACTACAACACTAACTTCCCTCCGAAAAGTGAGCTGAGAAAAAGAAAGGTGAAGGAACTGAAATCTCAGTTAATCGGACAGCAGTCATTTTTCACACAGCTGAATTCAAAGGCAGCCACTGAAGCATCATTCCGGGCGAGTCATTGCATTATTAAGCATACTCCAGCAGCTACTGCCCGGACTATGCAACCCTGGCTGACTCCATCCAGTGCAAGTCATCAGAGTAAGGTAATGATCATAAATGTATTGAACTGTATTGTCCCATAAGGGTTCACACAGTTATATAATGTGCGGCGTACATTGTACGCCAACATATATTGCCATATTTGGCATTTTTTAAATGTAGGTAGATCATTTTGACCTGGTCATTTTAAAAGTAGCTCACAAGCCAAAAAGGTGTGGGCACCCCTGCTCCAGAGGCTTGCAGTTATGCATAAACCTACTATTCTGCCACCCCTAACCAATGCTCACAAGCAGAAACGGTTGCAGTGGGCCCAGAAACACATGAAGACTAATTTTCAAACAGTCTTGTTTACTGATGAGGGCCGTGCAACCCTGGATGGTCCAGAGGGATGGAGTAGTGGATGGTTGGTGGATGGCCACCATGTCCCAACAAGGCTGTGATGTCAGCAAGGAGGTGGCAGAGTCATGTTTTGGGCCAGAATCATGGGGAGAGAGCTGGTAGGCCCCTTTAGGGTCCCTGAAGGTATGAAAATGACCTTGGCAAAGTATATACTGTAGAGTTTCTGACTGACCACTTTCTTCCATGGTACAAAAAGAAGAACTGTGCCTTCCATAGCAAAATTATCTTCATGCATGGCAATGCACCATTTCATACAACAAAGAATACCTCTGTGCCATTGGCTGCTATGGACATAAAAGGAGAGAAACTCATGGTGTGGCCCCCATCCTCCCCTGACCTCAACCCTATTGAGAACCTTTGGAGCATCCTCAAGCAAAAGATCTATGAGGGTGGGAGGCAGCTCACATCAAAACAGCAGCTGTGGGAGGCTATTCTGACATCTTGCAAAGAAATTCAAGCAGAAACTCTCCAAAAACTCACAAGGTCAATGGATGCAAGAACTGTAAAGGTTATATCAAAGAAGGGGTCCTGTGTTAGCATGTAACTTGGTCTGTTAAGATGTTTTTGATTGAAATAGCTTTTGATTTCAGTAAATATGACCTCCTAATGCTGCAAATTCAACAAATGACCATCTTCAGCTCTTTACAACCAATACAATGTTTTGAAACTGTGTTGTGCATAATAATTTGGAACGGTGCATTTTGAGTTATTTTTATTTTTGCAAAAAAATAGTTATCATGGGGAGGTTTGTTCAATAAAATTTGAATTATGCTCTAACGGGTGACTTAAAAATGATACTGACTGCCATTTCCATCGACCATTTAGGAAAATCAGAGACAAATATCTTTTGCATAATAATTTGGAACGTGGTGTAAATTTGAGATGTTTTCTTCTGAAATTTGTATATTAAAATATAAAAAAGAATCATGTGCAACAAATTTTACTTGTTTCTTGTAAAACTGACAGTTTTTCCTCATAAATCTTTGTTTCATTCCTCTTCACTCTGAGTTTTAGTGGCTCCAGAGCAGCAGATTGCAGACCCCTTGTGCAGACATGGAGACAAGCTTCACCTGTAGTATTCATGTCAGGTCTACTTACTGTTTGTTTTGGAGACTATGGCAACTCTATGGCAAAAAGCTATTTTAAAAACATACTGAAAAAGGTCCTGACTGAGGATCAGCCTGTTCATTTTCCCCCTTGCAACAGTCTATCAGTGCTGTGCCAGTGTTCCACAAAAGGAACAAAGTTGGAAATGCACAGAATGTTAATCAGTTCCAACTCAACATAAGCCCATGCAGAATATTTAAATTTAAAACTTTTCTGACCTTCCCTCAAACAGGCCCAGTTGATCTCCAGATTTCCTGCAAAATTCACCAGAAATATTTTAAGTCTGCAAACTCATCAGTCAGTTATAGCCAATCAAATTGCTTCAATTAGATGAACTTTAATTAGATAAATTGCTTTTGTGGTTTTCAAATATACTTTGGAAGATGGTGATGATTGATAAAATATATATACTCTGTATAATCAGAGGAGTTATTGTCTAATTTGACCTTGTTGGATTTTCTTTCCCCCTTTGTTATATTATTCAGTTTCTAACCTGTACTAGTACCTGTACTGTAGTTTTAACCTGTACTATCTGAATAAAGATTCATTCAAATGAAATCTGATTGCTAGATTGAGCTGATCATTACACACTGTACCTCTAAAGCATCAATACAAATAAACAGTTTTAAGAAAAATAAGTTGGGAATATTTTATTGTCATATTTTTTTTCTAAATGAGAATAAATTTTGCAATCTCCACTGACAAAACAGATGGTTTAAGTGACGTTCATCATTTTTCTATTCATCATTAATCCCCGTAATCCAGCACTGACTCTTTCTGCTCCTATTCTCCACCATTAACAAAGCACCTATGGTATCTCAAATTGAAACAAAGGTCCAACATACACACACACACACACACACACACAAGGTTAGGACATGTGCAAGTTTAAGGTTGAAATCCAATAACAACAGCTGGGACCAGCAAGACATTTATCTTAGACTTACGTTGACCAGTCAAGGTCAAGGTGAGGTAAAACTACTGATGAAGCTGTGCTCATGTGTGTGTTTAATTTAATAATGAAATATAGAATAGAATAGGCTTTATTGTCATTGTACAGTTGCATAGCACAATGAAATTGTGGAAATACATACACATAAAGTAGATGAGTTTAAATACCTGGGGTCAACCATCCAAAGCAATGGAAAATGCACGAGAGGTGAAGAAAAGAGTGCAGGCAGGGTGGAGTGGGTGGAGATGAGTGTCAGGGGTGATTTGTGTGTGACAGAAGGATAGCAGCGAAAGGGAAGATTTACAAGACAGTAGTGAGACCTGCTATGATATATGGTTTGGAGACGGTGGCGCTGACAGAAAGGAAGTGGAGCTGAGGTTGCAGAGTTGAAGATGCTAAGATTTCCACTGGGAGTGACTAGGAGGAACAAGATAAGGAATGAGTATATCAGAGGGACAGCTCAGGATGAGCGGTTTGGAGACAAAGTAAGAGAGGCAAGGCTGAGATGTTTGGACAATTTCTACTATGGTGCAGGTAGCACTGAAATCCCACCCAGAAACAAAACTGGAACTCAAGAAAGATGCTGCCAGTACAGACAGATTACACACAGTTGGACAAAGGAAATCACTGAGGCATGACTCAACTTTCAAAGTACCACCCGTGATCTATGGGCTGTCCAGTCATACAATAAAACAATAGCATGTAACAGACTAAAACGTGAGAATGTTTTATCTGAGCTGGTTTAAATTAAAAAATGTACTTGTTCAAATTTATCAGCAGATTGCACAATGGTTCAGAGAAGGGATTTTGCAACTCAGTAAAGAATTTATAAATTTCATAAGCAGTGAAGGTTCATATCAGAGGAATGTGGGCCCGGGAGTAATTCAGTGGTCTATGCAGTGCATCACACTGTTCTAGATAACTTTATTTATCTTACATTTCTCATCTTATTTGACTTTTAAAGCAATAAATACAATAAATGAGTAGTTTTGTTTGGGTTTTTTTACACAGCTCTAACACTAGTGCATTAAAATTATGGTCTTAACAGTGAATAGCAATGACAGAGTCATCGCCATTATCAGATTATGTAGAATCTGCAGGTGACTGACAAGAATTTTGTCTTTCTGGTTTCTGTTTGGGGTCACTTGCCATGTTTATGGTATTGACCAATCGTCTTTCAGCAGACACCAACTGAATGCAAGTCAAACAGTCCACGGGACTGTTTGACTAAGAGGTGGCATTTTCTTAACTGTGTCAGACAGCTATTACTAGCCATTGTTTAAGAACAATTACTTTTTATCCCTGTATTCATGCAACAATGATCAGTTGATGGATGAAAGTGAGCTAAATCAGAACAGTAGTTGATAGGTTTTCAGACTGCCAGGTTCTGATGAGACAACACCAGGCTTATGCAGTTCTTCCATTTGTCTATGTCCACAGAGAGCACTTTTCTCCCAGGAAATGCTCTGGACCTATTTTTCAGTGCTTCACAAGAGCTCTCAAAAAAGGTCTCTGCCCGTTATCCTAGCAACAACCTGATCTATAACTCACAGCTCAGAGTCAACGTTTTACATTGAAACGCTTTACCAACTACACTATATCACAAAAAACTGGTAGCTGAGGTCCAAACTCGGGGTGGGAATCTTTAAGCATCTCATAATTCTATAATGATTCAGGGCTCCGATTTGATTCTAAAATGATTCTTGATGCATTTCTTCTCCTACTCAGGATTTTGGCTCCCACTGTGTGACAACCTGGTACTTTTAAAGCAAACTATTTGCACTGACCCATGAATTTACTTCCAATATCTTTTAAGAAAACAAATGGTAGAGAAATGTGGCAAATCACATGAACAAATTTATCTCGAAATGTGCTTTTAAGAACTGCCATCCTTTCATGGACATTCTTTCAGAAGACCACAGCTGTCTCCAGGTAGGTCAGTATCATTAACTTACTTTCACATATTATTTTATTAAGCTGCTGTTTTAGCTGCTTTTAGTTTTGAATTGCTTTTTTAAAAAAAATCTAATTAATTGTTTGTTCAATTTCAAACTAAAGATGTCATATAAAATTGTATAATATAGGAGAGCACTAAATGTGTTTGACTCCAGATAAATAGCTATAGAAATCTAAAATAAAAAAACATAAAAATGTAAAGTTTTACAGGACAACACACTAAATAGCATTGCATTTAAAAAAGATTAATATCTAAAAAGCAAAATTTCACTGAAGTCCACCGCTATACTATATTTTCAGTGAAGAAAAACTATTAAACTGTAAGCCTAAAAAAAGATGAAATTCCTTACTACAGAATTACACTGACATTTTTTTTTTTTTTTTCATTTCAGCAGTAACACTCTGTTACAGCATGGACGGAGCTATAACTCCATGGTTACAGGGAAAGGAGAGGTGGGACTTTTCATGTTCAGTAACACACAGAGCTTTTACAGAGTTTTTATATGATATCAGAGGGTATGAAAAGGACCTCCATATAACCAGCATCATATGGGCCCAACGTGATTACCATCCCAGACGAAGCGACCTCACCCTTGCATCCCAGCAAGGACAAGTGCGACCCACTGCATCCCCACTGGAGCAGTCGGACCCACAGTCTCTGCACAGAGTGTAGTCGGTGGGACAGCAGAGAGTGGAAGCTGCAGGGAGCGTCCAAGGGCTCATGCCATAAACTGCCTGGGCGGTCGCTAATACAGTATTTCACTTCTGCTTTTTTCATTCCACCGAAACAAAACAGTATCCCTTTTTCCCAAATTGTATCAAAAGGCTTCGGAGTCTGGATGGAGGACTCTTGGGGTCTGGATCAGTTTGGGTAAAACTGTCATATGTTTATGCCACCAACAAATCCTCCAGAAACCAATGGTTCCTACCACAATAATAGAGACACGACAGGTGAGAGGGCTAAATACAAGAACAGTCCTTAAGACGTTTCTGGCATCCTCACTTGGTTCCTGGTTCCTGGTAGTGGAAACGGGACTTGAATTAGCTAAAAAAGTGCATCCCAACTGTTTCTTGGCTTGCAACTGACCACTCAAAAACCTTTACGCAATCAAATTAGGGGCTCATTAATATTAAAATATTTAAACAGATTGCTTTTAAATCTTCAGGATTTAAAGGCAATACTTTTGTGAGGAGAGCATTCTTCCATCGCGCACCAGGGTGAGTTACTCCAACGACAAGCCCTGGTTCACAGCTAAGCTCAGACAGATCAGGAAGGAGAGGGAAGCAGCGTTGAAAAGTGGAGACAGGGACTGCTACAGGGAGGTCAAATACTGGTTTAGCAGAGAGCTGAGGAGAGCTAAATCTGTGTATTCTGAGAGACTCTAGCAGCAGTTCACTGCTAACGACTCTGCTTCTGTGTGGAGAGGACTGAGGCAAATCACCAATTATCGGCCTCAGGCTTCTAAGGGACAGGATGACAAAGCCCTTTGTCAAAGACTGTCCCAACACTATGCCCGTTTTGACACCTCGTCAGCTGTGTCCAACTCCCCCCCTCCCCCCAGCGCCACTGCCTCCATGGTCCCCACTTCATCAAAGGCGGCCCCCCCTCCTCCCCCCCTGCCCTTGCCATCAGTGAGCAGGACGTGCACAGACAGTTCTCCAGACTGAACCCGCGCAAGGCCCCCGGTCCGGACGGCGTGTCTCCCTCCACCCTGAGACACTGTGCGGAGGAGCTGACTCCTGTCTTCACAGACATTTTTAACACCTCCCTGAAGTCATGCCACGTGCCGGTCTGCCTCAAAACCTCTACCATCATCCCTGTCCCCAAGAAGCCACAGATCACTGCACTTAACGACTACAGACCTGTAGCGCTCACCTCTGTAGTCATGAAGTCCTTTGAGCGCCTGGTCCTGCCCCACCTCAAGACCATCACCACTCCCCTCCTGGACCCGCTGCAGTTTGCCTACAGAGCCAACAGGTCTGTGGACGACGCAGTCAACCTGGCCCTCCACTCCATCCTGCAGCACCTGGACTCCCCGGGAACCTACGCCAGGATCCTGTTTGTGGACTTCAGCTCTGCATTCAATACCATCCGCCCCGCTCTGCTCCAGGACAAGCTGTCCCTGCTCAACGTGCCTGACTCCCTCTGCAGGTGGATCACCGACTTCCTGACGGACCGGAGGCAGCATGTGCGGCTGGGAAAGACTGTCTCAGACTCTGTTAGCATCAGCACCGGATCACCCCAGGGCTGTGTACTTTCCCCCCTGCTCTTCTCCCTGTACACCAACTCCTGCACCTCCAGCCACCAGTCTGTCAAGCTGATCAAGTTTGCGGATGACACCACCCTCATCGGGCTCATCTCCAACGGCGACGAGTCCGTCTACAGGAGAGAGGTGGCCCAGCTGGCGTCCTGGTGCAGGCACAACAACCTGCAGCTGAACGCTCTGAAGACAGTGGAGATGATCGTGGACTTCAGAAAAGTCACAGCCCCTCTGCCCCCCTTACCCTCACAGACTCTCCCATCACCACTGCGGACTCCTTCCGCTTCCTGGGCACCACCATCACCCGGGACCTCAAGTGGGAGCCGACCATCAGCTCCCTCATCAAAAAGGCCCAGCAGAGGATGTTCTTCCTGCGGCAGCTGAGGAAGCTCAAGCTACCCACCAAGATGTTGATGCAGTTCTACACGGCCATCATCGAGTCCATCCTCACCACCTCCATCACCGTGTGGTACGCAGGAGCCACCGCCAGGGACAGACTAAGACTGCAGCGCGTGGTGCGCGCTGCTGAGAAGGTGATCGGCTGCAAGCTCCCATCCCTCCAGGACCTGTACATCTCCAGGACCCGGAGGCGTGCAGGTCGGATCATAGCTGACCCTTCACACCCTGGACACGCACTGTTTGCCCCCCTCCCCTCAGGCAGAAGACTTCGGTCCATTCAGACTAAAACCTCCCGCTACATGAATAGCTTCTTCCCCTCTGCCATCAGACTGCTGAACACTAAGTGACTTATTAGACTATCATGCACTATGTACAGCAGCTCAACCGGACTCATGATAATTATCACTGTTTTCTTTTGCACTACCGACTGCACTATGTGGAACTCCACAATATCTGCTGCTTGTTAATATATTTAAAAATTGCATAGATTAGTATTACTCATTCATATTCTACATTTTATTGCATGTATAGTTTTCTATTTTTATCTTTAGTGCTACTCCATGTTTAATGTTGCAGCATTGCACTGAGACAAATTCCTAGTTTGTGTACTACATGAACAATGGCAATAAATCTCATTCTGATTCTGATTCTGATTTTGATTCAGCAGCAGCAGCAAAATGGTACGTTCTGACAGCCTGTCAGCAGGGGAGTGGTCAGTATGGTGCTTGACTGCAGCACCAGCAGCAAGGAGACGTGCAGCAGCCTTCAGCATGCCAGCCTAACTAACTAACCTGCACTTATATAGCGCTTTTCAAGTCACAAAGACCACTCAAAGCGCTTTCATTAATACTAACCCTCTATTCTAAGGGCCTATAGGAAACAGATATCTAGGGACAATTTAGAACAGCCAATTAACCTAACATACATGTCTTTTTTTACCTAGGGCCACTTTAGAGTCTCCAATTAACCTAACCTGCATGTTTTTGGCATGTGGGAGGAAACCGGAGAAATCCCGGAGTAAACCCACACAACACGGGGAGAACATGTAAACTCCACACAGATCACTGTTGGTCGGGGGCTGGGATCGAACCCACGATCCCACGATCCCCACAATCCCCCGGCCAAGGGTAAACTATGCTGCCGCAGTGCTAACCACTGCGCCACCGTGCAGCCTAGTCCTCGTACAGTATTACAAGAATAAACAAATGGAGATAAAACTTATGCAGGACTTGATTCAGCAAAAACATGAAGATTGGGAAGAGATGTGCAGCTAGTGAGTAGAAATTGTGCATTCTTATAACATAATTTTAGTTTATTGAATAAATTGTCTACATTGTGGAAATGGCAAGGCTAACTGTCATGCAAATGTTGCAAAGGATTTGGGTGGCCATCGCAGGACAGTCCTAATAAGTGCAAAAAAAACCCCTTAATTTTGTCTTGTCTTGTGCATGTTGCAAGAATGTCCTGCCAATTCAATGGGAGACTGAGACATTAATGCACTATTCATGAGACATAAGCAAATGTGTCGTATGTGCCAATTCAGTGTGATTCCAAGTGAAAACTGTCACAAATTTGTGTCTATGTCGCACATTTTTTTATCTCCAACTAATGACGTGCTGTTGCAACCCAGTGAGATGCCACCCTAAGCATTAAATACATTTCTGTTACAGTGCTCAATACGTTTTTCCAGTTTCATTCAATTTTGTCACACGACTTTATTAATGAACTTAAGCTATGGTCAAAAATATCTTTTCGAACAGCTACGAAAACCGTAGGAATGATTTTTGGACCATTTCATACGGCCTTCTTAAGGTGGCCGTAGGTGAATCCAGCATTCATAGACCGTTCGTAAGTTCATGGCCAGGTCAACGGTCATGTCCAAGATTTCTACAAACAGCCCACAAAAAACCCTCATCGTAGGGCGGCCGTACGAATGCCATGGGAACAATGTAAAAACTACGCAAGGTGTTGGCCATAAGTAAGCCTCAAGAACACCTTAAATTGTTCTTGAGGGCCCCTTACAGCAGTCGTAGGAAACGCCGTACGAATACCCGTCTCATACAGCCATCTCATAGAGATTCGTACAACATGTGTAAGGCGGTAGTGAGGCACTCATAAGGCGGGAGTATGTCATTCGTGTGACATTTGTGCTGACAAAATGTTGCAAAAGCCATAAGATCTTCCTACCAGCAACTTGAGAATGCTGTGAGTTGCACAAAGATTTTCGTAAGATGGCAGTAAGGGCACATTCAGACGGCCAATGTGTGGTCCAGACCAAAGGACCAAACAGTGGCTTCCGTGGATAGTTTGGTTCATTTGGTGCAGTCTGAACGCGCGTTGGAACTCTGGTGTGCACCAAACAAGCCAAGTCTGGACCCCCTGAAAACGGGGATCTCGGTTCTCTTACAAATGAAGTCTGGTGTGCTCCGCTTTCAGTGTGAATCCAAACGGAGTATCCAGCGGACCAAAGGGTGGAAGTGCCCCTCAGCATTTGTGTAACCATAGCAACACTTAGTCTGAGAAGAGGAAGTGGCTTTTACCGTAGTACATTTTGGGTAGAAAATAACAATAAAGACATCTGCGTGAATCAGAGAAATCCTTTTACCAGTGAAAGCAGAGGAGAAAAGTTAAAAAACGTCTCGTTTGTGGCGGACAAACATTTTGGTTGTGGCCAATTGATAAGCCTGATTTTTCTTCTCCACCGAGATTTCTTCTTCCTGGTCAGTGGTGGTTTTGGCTACAACACCCCAAATAAGCAGTTGTTGTAACTGCGTGATGTTGTCCAGGCAGTTTGGGCCGCTGCAGTGTGAAGGCAAACCAAACCAAACGAAGGTGTGAAAATTCTCGGCATTTCCTGCCGAGTTGAACCGAGCCTCCCGGACTATCCTGGTCTGAATGCAGCCTAAGTATGCTGTAGGAAGATCCCAAGGCACCCTTACGAAGAACGTAAGAACTCTAGGGCCATCGTAAGACAGAAAAGTACCTAATTTCTCAAGAATGCCTCAAGTTGCTCTTGTGAATTGAACCGCAGCCATAAGAAACTATGCCCCCCTCCACAAATGTCTACAAACTCAAGAATTCATAGGAACTGGGAGATTCTTATGAACCCATTGTTCATAAGAATCTTTGTGACCGTAGCTTTAGTTGGAATTGGGATTTGTACAATTTTGTCCATTTCCACGTTATTTTTTTAAAATAAAGCAAAAAAAAGTTATTTCCTCCTGATTCTTCCAGCCCTATATATTTATAAGACTCAAGATTCAAAGATTTTATTTGTCAATACTACTATACGTACAAGACATACAGAAACGGTGTTTCTCTCTCTCTTCAGTGGTGTGCGCAATTTGGCAAAAAAAAAAAAAAAGGAATAAGGCTGGAAAAACAGCAACAGCAGTCTAGGTACAGTAATGCTACCCATAATGCAAGTGGCAACAAAAGATAGACCCAGAAATCCCATTATGCAAATAAAGACAAACGATGAAACCCAGCAATCTTATATACACAAAGGAAGTGTCATATGTCTGAGCGTCTGTCCTCAGTGTTTTTCTGTTCATTATTTTTTCCCTGTTAGTTCAGTTTTGCTGTTTGGGTTATTCGAGCCCCTTTCCTCCATTCCAGACACACCCACCTCTCACAGCCTGTTGCCCCAGTCCATCTCAGCTGTGAGTCATTGATTGGAATTAGGTCACTGCCCACTCCTGGCCACACCTGCTGCTCGTTACCCCTTATTTCACCCCGTATATTTAAGCTCTGCATTTTGTCTGTTTGTTTGCTGCATGATTAGCTGTCTTCTATGATTGTCTACTGTCATCCTAATCTGTGATTACCTCCAGATCTCCTCTGCTTCCACTGGGCAAAGTCGGCCCAGGGATGCCATTTGTAAGTGCTCTTGTTATTTCATATTTTGTTTTTTGCACAGTTTTTTGGACTTTGTTCTTTTTTTTATTAAAATGTCACGAGTGTATCCAGCACCTGAGTCTGTCTCCCTGCCCCGTAGGGGCTAGTACATGATAGAATTGTGCAGCCAGAATAGTACTCAGCTGTACACTCATGCATTTTTCACTTTTTGTGCTCTTTTCACCTACCTGGTCTGGAGTTCGCCATGGACGAAGTGGGGCGGCTGGTGGTGCGCCTCCTGGACGACATATGGTCTCAGATACAAGCCTCCCGTTCTTCCAAGACAGACCAGGAGAGCCGGGACAGTGCAGCGTGAGTGATGCAGGCGTTTCCCAACCTGTGGAGTCATCCCAAGGCAATAAATATCCTCTCCACCATTTATTCCCTTCCAATTCTGGGTGAGGGGACGGATGGGGTGGCTCCAACACCTGCACCGATCCCAACACGCTCGTCACCAGCTCCAGCACCAATACAACCACGTCATCCCGTTTCTGGTCGTCGGAGGAATACTCCTACCTCTTTAGTAGCCCCTCTCCTGGCACCGAAGCTGAAGCCTCCCACAGCGGGACAGCCTTTGGTCCTTTTTTCCCCAGCTGAATCGTCAGCTTCTCTCCGCCCTGTACCTGCCTCTCCTCATTTCCCTTCGGTGCACTCTCCTGCTGCTGAGAGGTCTCCCGCATGTTCCCCAATGACACCCACTTCTGTGTTTACAGGGACGGTCCTTCCACTATCCTCTGGGGGGCCCATGAACATGGAGAGGGATGACTGTTTACCGGCTAAAGCAGAAAACATCGAACATCAGGATTACAGGCAAGTGGCATTTATTTTCTCTTTTAATTCTTGATAATGTGCATTGTCTGAATTCTGGTAGACAGGCTCAGGGTTTGCAGTCCCCTGAGCTCTCGCCACCTGCTGCAGCCACCCCCTGCTCACCTGTCCTCTCCGTATCTCCTCTATTTCCCCCTAAGAGTCCATCAGCCCCAGAGCCAAGCCACTGGATGGTGGAGGAGCCCGTGGCCCTGGAAGACCCTACACCAGTGCCAGCATGGAGTGGACCCCCAGCCGCCATACCAGAGGAGCAACCAGTGTGGGTTATTTCGCCTGGGGGCACCATGACTGCTACAACCACTATGCCTGCTGCAGACACCACTGCAGCAGAGTGGGAACCCGAGGTGGACCTCCAAGAGGTCAGGCCCGAGACATCACCATCACCTGGATCGTCAGAGTCCTGGATGGCGGTGGAGCTCGAGCTCAGGCAAGTGCTGTCTTTTGCTTTTCTCCTCTCTGTTCTGGAGCGATCTTGCCTGGCTCTTGGTGGGGAGAGCCAGGTGCAGCCGCCCGCTGCACCTGAGCCCGCCTTGCTGAGCTTCGCCGCTGCCAGTGACCCTGACTCGTCTTCTCTTTGTGCTGTTTCTGAGCTCTCTCCCAGGGTCGCCGGAGAGGATCCAACACCGCCAGAAGCCTCCGGGGTCCAGGTTTGCCACTGGAGGTCGCCCAGGGTCCAGCTTCTCCTGCCGAGGTTGTCTTGGGTGTCTCGTCCCAGCTCGGGACCTCCGTGGGTGCAACCCCTCCTCTGCCTGAAACCGTAGTCTGGGTTCCTCCTCAGCCTGATTCTCCATGGGTGCTGTGTCCCGGCCGGGGACCCTCGTGGGTGCTGTGCCCCAGAATGAGCCCGAAGTGTTTGCTGCCCTCTGGGTTGGGCCCACCATGGGCACTACGCCTCCGCCAGGGGTCTACTGAGGGTGCAGCGTTGAACCAACCAAGGTCCGCCGAGGGTGCAGCGTTGGCCCAGCCCAGGTCCACCGTAGGTGCAGCGTTGGCCCAGCCCGGGTCCACCAAGGGTGCTGCAGTGCTCCAGCCCGGAGCCACCGAGGGTACAACAAAGCTCTAGCCCAGTGCCACCGTGGGTGCAACAAAGCTCCAGCCTGGAGATACCGGGGGTGCAACTTTTTTCCAGTCAGAGACCACTGAGGGCGTCGTGGTCCCCCTCCCTCCACTGCCAGATGTCGTTGTGGTCCCCTCTCCTTCCCAGTCAGATGCTATTATGGTCCCTCTCCCTCCTTGGCCTGATGACGTTGTGGTTCCTTCTCCTTGGCTCTCCTCTGTCCCAGTGGGCACTACCCCTCTGCCAGGGGTCCGCTGAGGGTGCAGCGTTGGCCCAGCCTGGCTCCACTGTGGGTGCAGCGTTGGCCCAGACCGGGTCCACCGTAGGTGCAGTGTTGGCCCAGCCCGGGTCCACCAAGGGTGCTGCAGTGCTCCAGCCCGGAGCCACCAAGGGTACAATAAAGCTCCAGCCCAGTGCCACCGTGGGTGCAACAAAGCTCCAGCCCGGAGATACCTAGGGCGCAACTTTTTTCCAGTCAGAGACTACTGAGGGTGTCGTGGTCTCCCTCCTTCCACTGCCAGACGCCGTTGTGGTCCCTCTCCCTCCTTGGCCTGATGATGTTGTGGTTCCCTCTTCTTGGCTCGCCTCTGTCCCAGTGGGTCTCCCTGTGGGGGAAGCCGCCTCCCAGGCCACCTCTCCTGTTTAGGTGGCTTAAGCACTCAGGCCGGCTGCCAGAGAGACTGAGCCGCCAGGTCAGGTGGCCCATGTTCTCCGGCAGGCCACCCGACTCATTCCACCTGGCCGTCCGGCTAGCCTGGGGCTTCAGCCGACCACCCGAACCCTGGAACTCTGGGACTGTGGGGGCTTGGGGGTCTGTCCGGGCACGGGTGTGAGTCTTGAGCGGGTTTGTTTTTAAACTCCTAGCCGTTTTCCCCCCACCTCCCTCCCGGGGTGGTTTTTTGCTGTACTCCTTCTTTTTTGGTGGGGGAGGGTTCCTTTTTGGTGTTACTTTGGGTGTCTGGATTCCACCCCTTGGGTGTGGGGGGGCTCTGTCATGTCTGAGTGTCTCTCCTCAGCGCTCAGACTCCCTTGGGAGTTTTAAGCATTTTTCTGTTCATTATTATTTCCCTGTTAGTTCTGTTATGTTGGTTGGGTTATTCAAGCCCCTTTTCTCCATTCCAGACACACCCACCGCTCACAGCCTGTTCCCCCAGTCCATCTCAGCTGTGAGTGATAGATTGGAATTAGGTCACTGCCTGCTCCTGGCTGCACCTGCTGCTTGTTACTCCATATTTCACCCCTGTATGTAAGCTCTGCCTTTTCTCTGCTTGTTTGCTGCACGATTAGTTGTCCTCTGTGATTGTCTACCGTTATTCTAATCTGTGATAACCTCCAGGTCTCCTCTGCGTCCGCTGGGCAAACTCGGCCCAGGGACGCCATTTGAAAGTGCTCATGTTATTTCATATTTTGTTTCTTGCACAGTTTTTTGGACTTTGTTCTTTCTTTTTATTAAATGTCACGAATGTATCCAGCGCCTGAGTCTGTCTCCCTGCCCCGTAGGGGCTAGTACATGACAGGTAGAGCAGTAATACTCGTAGTTGAAAGTTTGATGCGGTAGTGTAGGTGCAGACAGTGACAGACTGGACTGCTCACGATCAGTATTGCAATAACAGACAGCAGCAGATATGGCATTTGTGCAAATGGTTGCAGTAAAGTGCAGAAACATACATTGGTGTGCCTGTCTTTCTGTGCCAACAGTTCAGGGAGTTATTATGTGGGTGAGTACGTTACAGTCTGGGGGGGGGGGGGGGGGCGGGGTTCAGGGTCCTGATGGCCTGGTGAACAAAGCTGTTTAGCAGTCTTGTGGAGCGGGCCCAGAGGCTCTGGTACCTTTTCCCCAAAGCAGGGGACTGAAGATGGAGTGGGAGGGATAGGAGGTGTCTCCTGCAATGTTGACGGCTATGCGGGGGAAGGGGGGGGGCAATGATCTTGCTGTCTGCTTTCACTGTACGCTGTAGAGTCTTCCAGCAGGAGGTGGTGCAGCTTTCATACCACACCGTGATGCAGCTCGTGAGGATGCTCTCAATGGTGCCCCGGTAGAATAAGCACATGATGGGGGGTGTGACTCGTGCTGTCCTCAGTTTGCGGAGGAAACAGAGGTGAATTTGAGCCTTTTTGGCTAGTGATGTGGTGTTGTTGGACCAGGAGAGGTCCTCAGAGATGTGCACCCACAGGAACTTGGTGCTGCTCACCCTCTCCACAGCTGCACCATCGATGATCAGAGGGGGATGCTGTGTGTGACCCCCCTTGAAGTCGACCAATCTCCTTGGTTTTTCCCATGTTCAGGAAGAGATTATTGTCTTTACACCACTGGACCAGTTGGTTCACCTCATTTCAGTAGTTGGCCTCCTTGTTGTTGGTGACAAAACAAAATATCATTTTTGTCATTCATAAAAATAACGGTTTGAAATTCTAGAACATTAACAGGACCCTTTGACCCCCCTCCACCAGCTCAATATTCATGTGAAAAGCCCTAGTGTCTAGAATGGAGTCATCTCTTTGTTTCTTCCCTGTGCCACGTCCTCATTCAGGATAGAGAAATGATATCTTTAACGCCTATGTGCTGCATTCGGGGGGGTGGGGGTTCTCTGTAACACTCACTATAGCAGTTTCACACCACAAAGACCTCTCTCCTTTGTCTTCTTTAACAAAGAGAATTCAAACTCGAAGACAGGCTGTTATAGAATGCTTCCTCTTTCCACGGCCACAGAGATAAATGACAGGGATAAGCACAGTCGCACAAACACATGATTTCTGCCCCAGTGTACTCAGCCTTACATGTCCCATGCCTTATTTAGTTTGCATATGCTACTTTGCATATATGTAACAGTTGGCGGGGCGAGTTCTTGCACCTCCAACATAGAGATTGGTCATAAACACAGCAGCTTACTTTGAAACAGTTCCTGTTGGGAAAAGAAGAAACTTAACAGGGTGGATTCAAGCTGTATCTTTCACTTCTTATTTGTCGAGGTTTAGTCTGATTCAGACAGCTTCAGCATAAAGGATTAAAGGTTTTGGGAGTGCTCTTAACTGTGAACCTCAACCCTTTGAAGTATGTGACCCCTCTTAGTTTCAAGAGTCAAAAGGTTTTTCCCCAGTGTCAAGACCCAGCCCAGTTCCCCAGACAGACTTGACTGGATTACTTATGGGATGCAAAAATGCATTTAAACTGTAGCAGGTTTATAGAGTCAGAGACACTCACAAAACTCAAAGTGTAGGCACAAACAGACCATTCTGCACCTGCACAAAACAGCACTTTTCCCTTATAAATGATATAAACTTCATCTTTAACAGGAGAAAGCCAGTCATCCTTCTGGCTCCACTCATTCCTGTTCATTATGCTAATGTGCTTTATGTGCCATTTCCCCAACCTCCATAATTAAAGTAAAAGCAGTAAGCGCATTTATTAGATATTCCTTCAGGGAGAGAAAAGGCACCTGAGTCTGGAAGTTTGCCCTTTTATTCAAAAACTTTCTACCTGCCCTTCTCTTTAATCTAATGAAACCAAACTTGAAGCTGCAAACTTGAAAGCTGCAGAATGAAATGGATGAAAAGAAGAAATCCCACAACTTTTATCATTTGAGTACTTTCAAGTTTCTTCTCCTGGCTGCCCTCTAATCTAAACAACTCAGAGAAAAAAAATAAGATGTGAGAATATGAGCAGAGAGACAAAGCTCTGCATGAGAAGAGAAGCAAACAGATGAAAGGTGAAGAGAAGGACAGTTTGTTTTAAGCTCCACCTAAGGGCTGGAGGGGTTTAGTGTGTGTGTGTGTGTGTGTGTGTGTGTGTGTGCGCGCGCGTGCGTGCGTAAAAGTTTACAGAGCAAAGGTCTTGTGGAAAACATTAAATTGGCCACACCTGAGGATTTATGGATAAAAGCTGCTTGAAGCACTCAAAACTAATGCCACTTAATTCAAGTAAGACTCAAGTAATTACAGACTTTTGTTTTAAAATGTAACCTTTACTAGTCATGAAAAACAAGAAATCTGAACTAAAATAATAAGTTGTTAAAACCCGTTACTCTTCTTACAAAAGTGGCCGTCTCCCAATGTCTTTTTCCTCATTCATTTGTCTTCATGACTGTCTGCATCTATGCAGTCCATCTTTATAACAAGCTCATTCCCTCCCCCTGCACCTACTTCCTCTTTCATACCACCCCCACCATTCTGTTAAATCTGCTTCGGCTCTGTTTAGCTGCCATCCATTTCCGTCTGTCAACTGGCCAAGAGTCAAGCCCCTCTCCAGCTGTGTGACAGGCCATAGGACCCTATTATGGCGATCTAAAGCAGGCTTCTCATCTTGTGCCGGTCTGTTTATCACACTTTGCATCATGCCACTTAAGTAGCTGTTTACTCATTACTCATTTAAAAGAGGTGTGGCATCAGCACAATCTCGGCGCATCCATATTTTGGTATGTTGTCTGTCGATGCGCTTTTAATCAGCAAAAAGTAGATCTATAGTCAGTAGTGCATTTTTACACCCTATCTAAGCGGTGCGTTTAAAAATCATGCATATTGAATAAGGCACACGAGGAAACACAGTATGTGCTGGAATTTTCGGTTGTTTTATTGGGCAGATCAAAGTATTGTCATTCAAAATTCAAATTTTTATATGATGATGCACAAGGATGCCCTGCAATGGACTGGCAATCTGTCCAGGGTGTACCCTGCCTCTGGCCCAAAGATGCTGGGATAGGCTCCAGCCGCCCCCATGACCCGAAAAGGATTAAGAGGTAGAAGATGGATGGATACACAAAGATAGCTTTTTATTCCATCCAAATTTTCATTTTAATCACAAACTTACAGAAGGTGTATAGCCGACAGACTGCATTAATGCCCTGGGGCAGACTGACAGAAATGTGGCTGCCAATCCATGCCAACGGCCTCTCCGACCCCTACCGAACATTTATACATGGTGTCATGGACACTGGAGGCAAGGTGGGTAAAGTGTCTTGCCCAGGGACACAACGGCAGGATGGCTAGGGAGAGCGGGATTCGAACCGCCAACCCTCCAGTTATGGGACGACCTGCTTTACCTCCTGAGCCACTGCCACCCACAAAGTATGGCCAAGGAAAGGACAAGGATGGCCTCTTCCTGCTTTCTGCCCAGAGTAAAATTCATTTTTGTGCTGGTGAAATAGAAAAATGGATTTGAAAATGCCCAAAAATGCACCCTGCACCTGCAACAATTGACTGTTGACTGAATCACTGTAATAAAGACAACTGGTGGGTTTTTTGTCATAAATTTGTGAATTGAGATGAGTGAAATAAAATATATGAAGAAACATTCAACAGTAATAAATACCATATTTCCTGAACCAGATGGAAGAACAATGATCTCAACACTTATTTCAATTTAATAATAAAAAATGATAACAGTTATTCATTGTGGGCCATCAAGTGGACAAAGGAGAATTACATTTAACCGTTTGACTGTGAGTGGCGCTAGTGTGCGCCTTCCAGCTTATCAGTGCAAACAATACCGCTAAATAGAGTCAGAAATGTACAAAGCTTTTAACACCACAAGATGACAGACAGACATAGCTTTTCGCTTACCACGAAAACCGGATGTGGTCCAATGCAATCATTGGTTCAAATTTCTGTTTGCAGAACGGCCCGTCTCATTTGTCACAGTACAGACAAGATGGCGAGAAAAACGCTCTCTGCTGAAGATGTTTTAGCTCTGGTGTGGGCCGCTCCAGTCAGATGAAGAGATTAGCCGAAGTTCGTCGTCTGAGGAGTCCAGCTCAGATTATGTGCCTTCGGACAATGGCGCAAGCAGTTCTGGTGAAAGTGGAGACGGTCCTCGTGTGTGCGAAACTGGAGGTCCTTTTTCTGTGTCCAGCAGAGCCCAAAATGGCACAGGAGCATCGTCTGCAGATTGTTCTGCTTTGCCAAACCGTGGCTGCGGGGTGAAAAGGCCCAGAACAGTTTGATGGCGATGTTTGAGGGCGCACAGCACCCGGCGATTCCCGGCTTGCACCATTTGCGCACTGTGGAAGAACAACCACGGGCAGTCGAGATCCAACAGGAGGTTTGGACAATGATGCCTGGGAGCGTCGTACAGATGAAGACGCTTATCAGCCGTGGCTCAAACCATTTGAAGAGCCAGTTGGATATCCTTGAGAGGTGGATATGAGATGGATATGTCTGTGTGCCCCATTGATTTTTTGTCATTGTTTTGGACAGAGGACTTCTGGAGGATTCTCACCGACGGAACAAACAGGTACATATTGTGGCATAAACTGTGTTTTATTCACTTTATTTTTCTAATTTTGACAATGAATGTACACTACCGTTCAAAAGTTTGGGGTCACCCAGACAATTATTTTGTATTTTCCATGAAAAGTCACGCTTATTTACCACCATGAGCTGTAAAATGAATAGAAAATACAGTCAAGACATTGACAAGGTTAGAAATAATGATTTGCATTTGAAATAATATTTTTTTCCAGAGACTCAACCTGCTCAAAGGAGGGTCAGTTTTATAGCTTCTCTAACCAGCTAAACTGTTTTCAGCTGTGCTAACATGATTGCACAAGGATTTTCTAATCATCCATTAGCCTTCTGACGCAATGAGCAAACACATTGTACCATTAGAACACTGGAGTGATAGTTGCTGGAAATGGGCCTCTATACACCTATGTAGATATTGCACCAAAAACCAGACATTTGCAGCTAGAATAGTCATTTACCACATTTGCAATGTATATTAGATATTAGAGTGTATTTCTGATTAGTTTAAAGTTATCTTCATTGAAAAAAACAGTGCTTTTCTTTCAAAAATAAGGAAATTTCTAAGTGACCCCAAACTTTTGAACAGTAGTGTAAGTTGTAGCATTTTCAGGTTACAGCTGATTACAGGTTACAGCTGTTGCAAAGTTTGATTGGCACAATGCGCAAGTGTGATCGCCATAAGCAAATGTAATCACCGCATGCAAATGTGATCAACACATGCATGGTTACAGATGTTCCAATTTAAAATTGGCACTGTGCCTCTAACTTGGACCATTCTGAAGGTATTGACATTTGAAATTTTGAGGTCAAACTCTGCGTTTTCCTGCCATATATTCCACACAGACAAGGGGTTAAAAGTTACTCAGAGTAGGATACAACATAAAATGACTTTGTGGTAATTCACACTCTGTCAGACACCAACGCTGTACTCTGGCCAAAGATCATAGACTCACAGATTCTGTAACATGTGCTGACATACACTACACAGAGAAAAAAAGGAAAAAAAATATGAAGCAAATTAATTCATATTCAGCAAATTCTTCTCTAGTATCAAACCCATTCATGTCTGTGAGTTGTACAGCTGGGATTGGGCCGTCCTTCATATAACCTGTCATAACTATGCCTAATATTCTTGAGCTACATTGATTATTTTCTGCCTCCATTTTACATTTGGGAACCGAGTGTAATTATGTGAAACTTCACTGCACAACCGATTTGTCCTCACAGATAAACATTCTCAGAATAGGAATGTGCCTTTGATTGTGCACGCCTCTTGAAGGTGATGACAAAACTAAACTCCATGTTACACCTAAAACACAGCTCTGACCGTTCTTCTGCCACCGTAATAACAAATGGGCCCTGACATGCTAAAAACACGCTGTGTGCCTTTGAAAACAGACTGTTGACTAGAGAGTCATAATATGGCCCAGAGACTTCAGCGTCTGACAAAAATTATTCACACTGAAAGAGTATGTTTTCACAATGTCCAATAGATAAACAAATCCTGAGATCATCTTCTAATTTTACTGCATGTTGTGGCCAATATATCCTGATAAAAATAAATATACTATCAGCATCAGCTGTATATGGATGCCGAGAGAAACGCAATTTCATCTTGCCTGCACTACAGTTGTATGTACAGCAATATGACAATAAAGTTTGATTTGATTTGATTTGATAACTTGAATCTGGAGTTAAAGCAACACTACATAAGGCTTTTACCTTAAAATAATGTTTCTAAAATCATTCTAATGCCACATCAACCTTGGATCAGGTGAAGGACATGCCCACCACAGCCTGACTGGGCTTGGATCACCTGCAGTAGCACAATGTAACATTCCTGTCCCGGGTAGGAACACTGAAAAGATGACAACGGGCACATTTTATGACCCGAGTCCCTATAGCCAAATACAGAGTGCTTTATTCGTCAGTGGTGAAAGTTGCCTGTGATTGGCTATTGGAAGTCAGGCCACAAAACATGCGAGTTTTAGTCTTGTTTTCAATGGTTCTACCATGAAGAGGAAAGTTACATAGTGCCTTTGCACTAGTCACATACAAAGGTTGATGTGCCATCAAAACAACTTTGGAAGCATTATTCCCCAACAATGACACAAACTCCAAACACCTGACAATGACTGCTGACGTCCTACGTTTTGCTGTAAAGAAAATGTTGGCTACATCCCCACTTCCCCCCCAAAGAAATCTAATTTTCCATCATTTGAAACCTAGCTGTGACAGACTTGTAAGCATTACCAGAGAGCTGACAGAGTTAAGCACTTGTTTTTCAGCTATTTGTTTGCTTTTGAATCATTCATTTGAAGTACATTAAACAGAACAGCAGGTTGGCTGTTACAGCTCACACCAATTCAGTGGAGCTGTGCTTACGTACTGTTCACATTATGCAGCAACGCCACTCTCCCACCAGCCTGTGTAAACACCGTATGATAAACTCCTGGACGAGACATGCTTCCTTTTCTTTCACCAGGACTTCATCCTTTAACAGCTTACGATGGAATTTCTTCTGTCCTGGACCGCACCACATTTTCACCAGCAAAACATTTCACATTTCTACAAACCAAGCAGAAAGCTTTAGAGCCACAAAACTAGAAAAGCACTCAGAGAGTGTGTACTTCCACCACGGCTCCTTCTGTCCCTCATGGATCACCTCCAAAATGTAATGGGTTTGTTTTTGAGGATTGTTGCTAGCACAGTGTGAGAAAATAAGAGCCTTGGTGGTGGTATGCATTCTCAGATCATCACCACAATTTTAATGGGTTCACCCTAGGCCCAAGGGCTACCTCTGGTGAAAATTTCATCAAAATCCATCCAGTAGTTTTTTGTAATCTTGCTAACAGTCAGACAGACAGACAGACAAACTACCCTGAATACATGACCTCCTTGGCAGAAGCAACAAGAATACAAACTCACTGGCTATCCACTTTGCCATCTTTAACTAAACTCGTTAATTTTAGCAGATGGCATAATTCTAGAATGAAAGTTACAATTACAGCTACGTTCACAAAGATTCTTACAAACGATGGGTTCATAAGAATCTCCCAGTTCCTATGAATTTTGGAGTTCTCCGACATTCATGGAGGGGAGCATAGTTTCTTATGGCTGCCATTCAATTCACAAGAGCAACTTGAGGCATTCTTGAGAAATGAGGTGCTTCTCTGTCATACGATGGCCCTAGAGGTCTTACATTCTTCGTAAGGGTGCCTTAGGATCTTCCTACAGCATACTGCCATCTTCGAGGCATTCTGAAGCCACTACCATACCTGTGTATATACCTGTGGGCTATTTTTATTTTTATTTCAGGCGTATGTTTAATCGTGTGTTCTGTAACTGTGTTTTATCTAATCCTTCTTTCTTACTTTATTGTGCAGTAGCCTGGTGGAGCACCCACAATTTCACTGTACTGTACAACTGCACAATGACAATAAAGCTTATTCTATTCTATTCTATCTTACAAAATATCTGTGCAACTCGCAGCACTCTCCAATCATTGGTAGGAAGATCTTATGCTTTCAGCACATTTTGTTGGCACAATGACGTACTTCCACCTGTTGAGTGCCTCACTAATGCCTTATGCATGCTGTACGAATCTCCTTACGAACAGCGATTTGTACGGTGTTTCCTACAATCGCTGCAAGTGGCCATTCTTGAGGCATACTTACGGCCAACAGCTTGTGTAGTTCTTACATTGTTCCTATGGCATTTGTATGGCCGCCCTACGATGAGGGGTTTTCGTGGGGCGTTCGTAGAAATCTTGGACAAGACCATCGACCTGGCCACGAACTTATGAACAGTATATGAACACTAGATTCTCCCACAACCGCCTTAACAAGGCCATACGGAATGGTCTAAAAATTGTTTCTACAGTATTCTCAGCCGTTCGTAAGGGTGTGACCGTAGCTTAAACAAAACAAGCTGACCAAAACAGATGGCTTTAAAACTTCAACAGTTTATTTACACCAACCTGTCAGCGTCTCCCTGTCCAGATGACACATTTCGATGGAGTGTCTCTCGGACGACGGCCATGCTGTCGGGAAGACGGTTCAGACGACGAGTGTACAGTCCCAGACCTCCATCAGTCATGTAGCTGCAAAACAAGCAAAAAAAATAAGACACAGGCAGCATAAGGAAGCTTTGGGGTGCAGAATTAAAGGGCCCAGAGAGATTCATTTAAAGTTGTGCAGTACTGATTTATTTTATGGTTTCAGTAAGAGCTGTGGCATAGGTCTTCTGTTTAAAGTGGTATTTTCTCACCAAACAGGACATTATAGAGACTTTTCCATGTCCAAATAATTTGCTGCTCAGTGGAAGCATGGTTAATCTGCTTTTTTTTTTAATGCAGAAGGAACATTGCAAGGGCAACAAGGCTCCTGACAGGCACAGAAGTAGTTAAACAGACTGTGTGTCATTTATTCATTCCATAGCGGACACAATCACAGGAATCTTTCTAGACTGTGGGCTCAGAGGCTGAGTGAGCAGTGGTTCCAGACTGCTGAACACTTACACAAACATCAGACATTCCCTTCAAACTAAAACAACTTTAACTAACTCCCCAAATATTTACTTGTGGAGGAGTTTCCTAATAGGACTAAATATCTACTCATTCAGCTCGGGTGAAATTTAATGAGATGTTGGCAGTTTTAAAGTGGAAGCTGCTCTGTTTAAATGGTGAAAGCCCTCTGTGATGTGGATCATGACCATTGAGTGAGTAAAAACAAGGCCAGCAACTAAAACACGTGTTATCATGACACGGATCTAAGCAAGATGGAAGCACACACACATCAGTTCCTAAACATACATACAGTACACACCCACAGCGTTTCTCACACACAGTGGCTTCTTTGTATAATGAGCAGTCAAACTGCATCGGCATAAGAGCAGGCTGAATTCCAGTGAATGTCAACGGGCGGCCCACGGGCCACATCCGGCCCACCAGAGCTGTCCATCCGGCCTGCACAACATTACCGAAATTAGGAATAGTTTTGCTGTAGATAAGGCACCCAGAACTCCTTATAAGAACTCCTTATACAAAGAAGAAGTGATGATATAGAGTGAAGTACAGGGCAGTAATACATCTGTAAGCTGGTTGCCAACCGCCAATCAATTCTAAAAGAAGAAGAAGAAAATGAGGCACCCAGCTTGGAGCCATGGGGAATCAACTGTGGGCCGTGTCCAGCAGTGAGTTACTGCACCATCACCCCCCCCCCCCAAAGCCCCCAATTAAGCCCTTAACATCAAATGTTGTTTTATTAATTAATAATGTATAGTTACCAAAATAATCTGATTTATAATGAAAATTAATTAATAAAATAATACAAAAATAATAAAAAAAATAAAATAAAATAATCACAAAAATGTAAAAATAATAATCAGACAAAGCAACTAAAGCATAGTTCATCCACTGAGACAGACAGACAGACAATGTACTTTATTGATCCCAAACTGGGAAATTACAGATTGTATGTTATATTATATTATATTATATTATATTAGAAGTGTAGTACTGTAGGACCAACACTAACAGAGACAAAGACAGTGAGGACAGGTGAAGATGGTCGGGGGGGGGGGGGGCTGTTGTTGTCCTCTGTACGACTCATCCATCATCTCAAAGCAAAGTCACCGTGGAGATGACCAACAAGGCGGACAAAGACACCAACACACAGACACACTCCTGACTGACATAGAGCACTGCCTGAGCAGCACTCCTCTAGTTTCCGCTGCCTGTAAGCTTGTGCAGCAGGAGGAACGTGTGTAAACAAGGCACTTTATGAGGAGAAACTGAGCAGGCACACAGTCGACACAGTCATGCAACCACCAGAGGCAACAGTTCTTGGGAAAATGACACTGCACAGACATTTGACCTGCAGTAATGCATTCACTGCAGAACAGAGGGATGGGAGGAAATTGTCAAGTTGTCATGCTGTGGGGGAAGAGAATAAATCAAAATTACAGAGCTTGTGTCTGAGGCTCAGAGGTACCTGTCTGCCTTAAACATGGAGACGGTTCATCCAAAGCAAAAGAAACAACTCCAGGTGTTGGTCCTCACAGATGAAGATCTCCAAAGACAAGTTTTCAACCGTCTGATGGCTGCGTGCTGTCAAGTCTGAACCCGTATAAGAGATTTCCTTTAACATCACCAGGTAAAGGTGTGTTTGATGACTGTGATAAGGACTCTGCTGTCTGTGAGTGTGCGCTGCTGTGTGAGAGCTGAGTGCTATGTCTTTGGCCCCCACGTGCTTTTCCCTCCTGGCTGGAGGCTGGGTCTAAGTGGGAGGAGTGGGAGGGCTAAACCAGGCAACACTGACCCCAAGCCAAGGAGAAGGGGGCAGGGACTCTCTGGATAGCAAACCCCCCCCCCCCCCCCCCCAAAAACACAACAATGGAGGAGGGGGTTGGAGACTGATGAAAAAACATTGGATAGAGCAAACATGGTATTCAGCCATGCTGTCTTTTCAGCAGGATTTCTCAAATTGTATCTTAAAATGATACATAGTAGGTTACGTGTGGCTTAACCTTAGTGTATCATCTAGATTTTGTACAAATATCTAGACTTGCTTGTGTACAAGTGCTTTATATTTTATTACACAACAGTTAGTTTCAACCAAGCAATTTGATTGGACAATAGGGATTCCAGGAGCTACTATATTCCACAATAACTGCATTCCAACGTTTCACTGCATATGTATCACTCCACTTCAGAGGTGTTAATGTAACCACTAATTACTAACAGCAATTTACTGTCAAGTCTGCAGACTTGAGAATTGCAATACTGTGTTGGATACCTTAATTTCCACAGTGAGGCACTGTTTGACAAGAAATATATGTCCCTGACCTGGAAGTCCCACCCTTTGGAAAAAACTTTGAGTTTACAAAGTTTGCCCTTGTATAAACAAGCGCAGACAATGATCCTGTATAAACAGGATCATTATCCTCCCGGTGGGACGTCGCCATGTCGAGCAGCACGTTACAATATATTGGTGCTCCTGTATTAATGTTCCAGATCAATTTACATTTGGCTGCACGGTGGCGCAGTGGTTAGCACTGCGGCAGCACAGTTTACCCTTGGCCGGGGGATTGTGGGGATCGTGGGATCGTGGGTTCGATCCCAGCCCCCGACCAACAGTGATCTGTGTGGAGTTTGCATGTTCTCCCCGTGTTGCGTGGGTTTACTCCGGGATTTCTCCGGTTTCCTCCCACATGCCAAAAACATGCATGTTAGGTTAATTGGCTGTTCTAAATTGTCCCTAGATATCTGTTTCCTATAGGCCCTTAGAATAGAGGGTTAGTATTAATGAAAGCGCTTTGAGTGGTCTTTGTGACTAGAAAAGCGCTATATAAGTGCAGGTTAGTTAGTTAGTTAGTAATTATCCTGCTGCAGAACCCAAGTGCACTTCAGCTTGAGGTCACAAACAGATGGCCGGACGTTCTCTTTCAGGATTTTTTGCTAGACAGCAGAATTTATGGTTCCATTTATCACAGCAAGTCTTCCAGGTCCTGAAGCAGCAAAACAGCCCCAGACCATCACACTACCACCACCATATTTTACTGTTGGTATGATTGTCATGGTTAATAAAGCTTGACGGCACACGTGCATGATGCCAAAGCACAGGAGGAACCACACAGAGGGGCACGTTTGAAAGTTTTATTAAATATCAAAAACCAAAGCGCACAGTTGCAGAAACAGTCACTCGTCAGAGGAATGGCCCTGTGGAGAGAAGACAAGAGCTGTGAGCAGAGGAATGGAGTAAGGGGAAGTGGGCGAGCCAAATTGCCACTTACTTGGGAAATCCAGTGATGACCGGCAGGACCCAGCAAGGAATAGACGAACCAGTAGAGTAAGGGGGGAAGATGAGCTGATGGTGCCTGACTGGGTGGAGTAGGAGCTGAGGATGGTGAGATGTGGCAGGAGAGCCCGCGCAGTCCAACAGACACACCTACAAGGTGGCAGCAACCTGAGGAAGGAGGAGAAATAAGGTGAGACAATGTGTTCACACTTATAGCTTATATTTGCTTGCCTGTTTGCGGGCAGTATACCCAGACGAGCCAGCGTTGACCTGCATGGAGAGAGCCTCCTTAAATACACTGGCTGATGAGCGGGTGCAGGTGCGTCTTCTGCCTCAGGTGCCGTGATGTGTTGATGAATGTGAGGCAGGATGGGAGGGGCACACTCTCGCTGCCCATGACAGTGCCCCCGCCTCTAGGAGCACCTCCTGGCGGTCCGGAGGACTTTTCCGGGTGTGCACGATGATAGGCCCGGAGCATCCCCTTGTCCAGCACTCGCGACGAGGGGGTCCAGGACCATTCCTCCAGGCCATAGCCCTCCCAGTAAACCAAATACTACAGGCCATGGCCCCGAAAGCAAACATCCAATATGCGCCACAAAGTGTAGGCGGGGTGGCCGTCGATGATTCGCGGAGGGGGAGGCAGCTTGGGGGGGGGCAGAGAGGACTAGCCGAGAGGCGCTTGATGTGGGCGACGTGGAAGGTGGGGTTCACCCGTCGGGTTGGGGGCAGCTTCAGTTGGACCGACGCGTTGTTGATCACCCGGGAGATGGTGTAAGGTCCAAGGAAGTGGGGGGACAGCTTCTTCGATTTCTCTTTAAGAGGAATCTGACTCGGGCAGCGCGGTGGCGGAGTGGTTAGCACTGCAGCAGCACAGCAACTCCCCCTTGGCCGGGGGATCCTGGGTTCGATCCCAGCCCCCGACCAACAGTGATCTGTGTGGAGTTTACATGTTCTTCCCGTGTCTGCGTGGGTTTACTCCAGGATTTCTCCGGTTTCCTCCCACGTGCCAAAAACATGCAAGTTAGGTTAATTGGCATCAAACTGGGTATTCTAAATTGTCCTTAGGTATGACTGTGAGAGTGAATGGATGTCTGTCTGTCTGTGTTGGCCCTGCGATGGACTGGCAATCTGTCCAGGGTGTACCCTGCCTCTCGCCCAAAAGATGCTGGGATAGGCTCCAGCCCCCCCGCGACCCGAAAAGGATTAAGTGGAAGAAGATGGATGGATGGATGGAAGGAATCTGACTCGCCGCCAGCCAGACCCCCTGTCCCACGACATACTTAGGGGCTGGAACCCGCCTCCTATCAGCAGCGGCCCTGGTGCGTTCCATGGTGCGAGCCAGGGCAGCTTGAGTCGACCTCCAGACGCATCCGCAGTGACGAGCATGGGCCCCTTCGGACGGAACCGAGACCTCCCTCTTGTCCATGGGTAGAAGAGGCAGTATGTACCCCAATGACGCCTCAAACGGGGTGAGTCCTGTAGCTGAAGATACCGCAGAGTTCATGGAGTACTCCACCCAGGTCAGATGTGTGCTTCAGGATGATGGGTTATCGGCTGCTATGCACCGCAAGGCAGCCTCCAAGGACTGATTGGCACACTCCGCCTGCCCATTGCTCTGAGGATGATTTCCAAAAGAGAGACTTACAGTGGTTCCCTGTGTCCGGCAAAAGGCCCTCCAGACCTGGGATGTGAATTGTGGATCCCGGTCAGACACAATGTCCGCAGGGATGCCGTGGATCTGGATCATGTGATCGGTGAGGAGGACCGCTGTCTCCAAGGCTGAAGGGAGTTTCGGGAGAGCCACCAGATGAACCGCCTTGGACAAGCAGTCCACGATGGTCAGGATCACCATCTTGCCACGGGAGGGGGGAAGTCCAGTGACGAAATCCACAGCAATATGAGACCACGGACGACCAGGGATGGGGAGGGGGTGGAGGAGACCCGATGGGGGAGAGGAGTCTGATTTCCCCCGGACGCAGGTCTGACAGGCCTTCACATATTCTTGTATGTCCCGTCGCAGCGACGGCCACCAGTACGCTCGCCGGAGTGTCCACAGTTTGAGTGATGCCCGGATGGCATGCGAAGCGACTGGTGTGGCCCCACTGGATGACATTGCTGCGGAGGGTAGTTAGGACGTACCGGCGATTCCGGGGGCACCCTACTGGCACAGGGTCCTGGGACTGGGCCTGACGGACCCTCTGCTCGATATCCCAAGTAAAGGCTCCAAGGAAGCACGAAGGCGGTATGATGGGTTTTTTTTTGGGGGGGGGGCTACCTCCCCGGAATCAAACTGCCACGATAACGTGTCCAGTATGGTGTTCCAGGCTGGTAAGTGATGGTAAAATTAAATCGCTGGAAAAATAGCGCCAAGCGAGCCTGCCTGGCATTCAGTTGGCAGGCCGACTGCAAGTACTCAAGGTTCTTGTGGTCAGTCCACACGACGATGGGGTGAATGGCCCCCTCTAACCAGTGCCTCCACTCCTCTAATGCCAACTTAATGACCAGCAGCTCTCTGTCCCCTATGTCATAGTTCCTCTCGGCCGGCGTAAGCCGACAAGAGAAATATGCGCACAGGCGAAGCTTCTGATCAGAGGGCATGCACTGCGACAGCACAGCGCCAACCCCCAAATCAGATGCATCCACCTCAAGGAAAAACTGTAGTTGCGTGTCGATCTGGGCCAAAATAGGTGTTTCTGTGAACAGGCGCTTTAATTTGGCAAACGCCTGTTAAGCTGCCTCAGTCCACCGAAAGGGGACTTTAACAGAGGTCAGCTGCATCAAGGGCAGTGCCACCCCACTATGGATCCTGACAAACCTGCGGTAAAAGTTCACAAACCCGAGGAAGCATTGAAGCTCCTTACGGGAGTGGGGAGCTGGCCAATCTAACACTGCCCTCACCTTGGTCGGGCCAGCAATCAGCTCCCCCTCAGCCACGATGAAGCCCAAGGAGGTGGTAGATGTTGTGGAGAACTCACACTTCTCAGCCTTAATGTAAAGCTGGCTCTCCAGGAGCCGTTGTAAAACGGCTCTGACGTGGATCTCATGTTGCTCTGGCGAGCAGCAGAAAATGAGAATATCATCAAGGTAGACAAAGACGAATTGGTAAAGCATATCACAGCGCAGAGAGAGCCTCCTTAAGTACGCTGGCTGATGAGTGGGTGCAGGTGTGTCTTCTGCCTCAGGTGCCATGATGAGTTGATGAATGTGAGGCAGGATGGGAGGGGTGCGCTCTCGCTGCCCATGACAATGATGTTCCTTTTCTGAAATGCTGTTACTTTTAACCCCTTGCACTCCGGTCAATTTTCCTAAAAACGCCAAAAAATAATGTGCCCAAAGTAAATCGAAAGCTGTTTTTCAACCCTTTGCAGCATCTTCATGGGATTGGTCTCATTTAAAAGAAAACACTTTGAATTTTTTTGGCAAAACAGTCATAATCTCTCTAAGTGCTTCGGCCACTGAGTTACAGTCATCTAAACATGGTGAACTTGAAGAAAATAAATTTGGCCTGGGTGTTTTTTTGGATACAAATGCTTGCAAATAACACACAGCTTCAGATCCGGCTGGAAAATGCAACAGAAATGTAGAACCAAGTGTTATCCAGCTGAGGTCCAAATTTGGTAACAATACCACAAAAAATGAATATATTACACAGCTTTTTCCTCAGGCTGTTCCCAGGCATTTTAGAACTGTGCCAAATTGTGCCAAATGGCACAGTTTGGAAAAACGTCTGTAACTTTTGAATGATTCAATGTAGAAGCTTCATTTTGGGCTCTAATGAAAGGTGACACTCAGGGCTGTGTCTGTGTGTGTGTGTGTGGGGGGGGGGTTGTCCCCCCCCCCCTCGCTACAGAGGATAGACATCGGCCATCGCTACATGACGGATTAGCCTCATGTGGGATGTGGGACAGCAGCTCAGTCACCGCGGCTCCCCCCCCCCCCTCGCTACAGAAGAATAGTCAGGAATAAAGAATAATTTAGCTTGTAACACCTTACCTCTTCACAGCAGCGTCCTGGCAAACTTCTCTTCCCCATTGTCAGATGAACAAGACGCTGGTAAGCTCGTGGTTCTGGTCTCACGACCTGATCAAAACATAATTCCATTATTGCGGTTTTGTGCTTCCATGATTGCGGTTTTTGGCCAACGATTTTTCAAAACAAATAACAGTAGTAATTAAAAAAAGACTGGCGAAGGCGTGTGTGTCACTCAGCCTTCGTCGTCAGCCTCCGTCGGTCTATGACCATGGAAGAAATCATAACGTCTACTCTGCTGGAACCAAAACAAAATAAGCACCGCCTGTGGCCGAACATGCCGGTGCGTGAATGGCACTCCCTGTCACACAGGTTGCATTTGTGGATGGTCTCCGTGCTGCTGGGTCTGTGGGGTTCTTCCTGCGGGTCCTTTTTTGATCCGCTGCAGCAGCCAGTCTTCACCCAGCCTTTAAAAAAAACAGCTCGCAAACTTCTCTGCTTCAATTGGCTCACTGCATTCACAGCCTTGGTAGGCGGGTCCTTCTGGCTAGGTTTTCAGTCATTGGTTCTTCAAGGTTTCAGAAACCCAATTCAAGGCTCTTATTAGTCGAATGAGAGGTCAATCAGATGAACTAATCTGTTCGCGGCTGTGTCTGCAGCTTTTATTTTCAGTGCGTGCTGGGACGCCATACACCACCTACATCACAATCTCCATCATGCGTCCTAGAGCGCATGAGAGCACCCTCGTGCACTCTAGGACGCAGAGACTTGCCCGTCCGCGGTACAACGGAGCGCAAGAGGTTAAGCTGGATGTAAGTTCAACTTGTGTCTCGTCAGTCCACAGAGTATTTTCCCACAAGTCTTGGGGATCATCAAGATGTTTTCTGGCAAAACTGACACAAGCTTTTATGTTCTTTTTGCTCAGCAGTGGTTTTCGTCTTGGAACTCTGCCATGCAGGCCATTTTTGCCCAGTCTCTTTCTTATAGTGGAGTCATGAACACTGACCTTAACTGAGACAAGTGAGGCCTGCAGTTCTTTGGATGTTGTTGTGGGGTCTTTTGTGACCTCTTGGATGAGTCGTCGCTGCGCCCTTGGGGTAATTTTGGTCTGTCGGCCACTCCTGGGAAGGTTCACCACTGTTCCATGTTTTCACCATTTGTGGATAATGGCTCTCACTGTGGTTCACTGGAGTCCCAAAGCTTTAGAAATGGCTTTATAACCTTTTCCAGACTGATGAATCTCAATTACTTTCTCATTTGTTCCTGAATTTCTTTGGATCGCAGCATGATGTCTAGCTTGTGAGGATCTTTTGGTCTACTTCACTTTGTCAGGAAGGTCCTATTTAAGTGATTTCTTGATTGAGAACAGGTGTGGCAGTAATCAGGCCTGGGTGTGGCTCGAGAAATTGAACTCAGCTTTCCAAAGATGTGATAAACCACAGCTAATTTATGTTTTAACGGGGGGGGGGGGGATTTTTTCACACAGGGCCATGTAGGTTTGGATTGTTTTTTACCCTTAATAATAAACACCTTCGTATAAAAACTGCATTTTGTGTTTACTTGTGTTATCTTTGTCTAATATTTAAATTTGTTTGATGATCTGAAACATTTAAGTGTGACAAACACAAAAAAATGAGAAATCAGGAAGGGGCCAAACACTACACCACTGTATATAGCCCCCAGCTCCTAAACTGTGGCCAAAACTACTACATAAAAGATAAACCTGCATGTTTTTGAAACATTTCGTATCTCATCTAAAGTGCTGGTAAAGTGTGAGACTCTACTGCTGCTCCTCTCTCCTGAGTAAACACACCATCTCTGTGTGGAAGAACCAGTTATTTTTTTGTGGATGCTAACCTGCCTGTGACGGCACTAACTGGTAAATGGCGTGGGGGGAGGTCATCAGTCTGTGTCAGTTTAAATGGTTAACCCACAGGGTGACTCCACCCGCCACACACACACACACACACACACACACACACACACACACACACACACACACACACACACACACACACAAATGCACAGCATATACCCACAAAATAATCTTGTCAACATGTTCCACTTTGAATAAAAGCTTATGTTGTCAGTAACACATCATTTCTTTCCTTACACAGATCACCAAATAGTAAATGGAAATAAAATCACTGCAGCTTTTGCCTCAAATTCACACACTGGAGATGAGTGGAGAATTGGGAGTGCAGCGGCCAACACCTAAGGCAAGAAAGCTGGATTTATGCACCCACCGGTGACACAATATCTCCTTGCGTCGCCCTCTCCTTCTCTAGAGAGGTGCATGTTGACGACACAGACCACAAGAGCTGTGATTGTTCTGCTTTGTCTCCTCCTTCACATTTCCTGGTTCTCACCGCTGCTCCGTTCTGTCTGTTCACAGCGGCACAACTTCCAAAGTGAATCGGTTAAACAACGGTCCAAATTCAAAAGAATGTTGAGGAAGTGAGCACACACAGAACATTTTATGACTTATCATAACCCCAGTAATTACACAGATTGCCAAATAACAGCAGTGGCAGTGGTCGCACGCACCGTTTTCTCTGACTTCTCTTTTTCTCTGTGCAGCAATTGTCTGAAAAGTTGCTTTTAACATTTATTAGCTCCAACTTCATCGCCATCTGCTCTTGTCCGTCACTATTTAATAAACAAATAGCCAAAAAATGGCCCAAAAAATTGCAAACAACTGGCCACTGTTGCTGAGCACTGGGTCTGCAGTGGCTCTTCTTCCTCCTCTCAACAGAAAACTCAGCTGTGGAGAGGTGGGGCCACTTTCAACCCCCCCCCCCCCCCCCCCCCCACACACACACAAAAAGGCTTCCATGCCTGAGCCCACACCACTGTCCGGATGGAGAAAATGTCACCACCTCCCCCAAAAACCTCATTCCAACGTCGGTCGCCTCCAGCAGCAAAGAAGCGGTGGATACGACTGTCATGGAAGTCTGATGTGTTGCGCTGAGGAAAACACCTCTGCTGTAAAAAGAAGCCTTCCAGGGAGTACATGTTTAGAGTGTGTTAAAGTGTTCATCGCGATTTTTGGTGTATTTTAAAGTTATGCCCTTTTGAAGCCAAGAGCTACCAAATTAAATCTTAATTCACTCTCCTGGCGATGGGAAACACCAACAGCCAAAGTATCAAGCAAACTCCTGGTCTGAGCTGAACAAAATCCATCTCGTGTGGACGCAGACTTGCATGCACTTTTGTGTGTGTGTCTTTCCATTGACGTTGTATGTAATTGCACTGCATTTCAAGACTAAACCGTCGTTAGATGTGCCATAACAGGCAACAATGTGTCATTTTATCACATTTTAGAATGGTGGGGGTGCCGTGGGAGTTTTTAAAAAAGAAAAAAAAAGTTCTGTGGCTCAAAAAAGGTTGAAAACAGTCTGTTAATTAAATTATTTCCCAACATATTAATGTACTGGTGTGGTTAAACTGGGGATTGCTCTAAGTATTTTTCTTTGCTTCAAATAAGCTGCCAATCAACATACAAGAAATGACAAGACATTAAATGACATTTAGCCTGGGCCTGTTCATAGCTCTGCTCAGTGTTTTCAGAGTGGAGCGTGTCTCTGTTCACCTGTTCATGTCACTCACCTGCCCAGGTGTGGCTGCAGCCTGCCTTTGCCTGCCCATTCAGACATATCAAGTACTTCACTCTCTAAGCTTTCTAAAGCTGCCTCAGGGCAGGTGAGTCAGTTCAAAACTGCAGAAGCCAGATGACGTCATTTCCACTCCAGTTTTCAAGAATGCTTTAAAAAAAACTACTTTCACGGATCTCATAGGATCAAATCTACATGCAATGTATCTGTAATTAAATGCATCCTAAAGAGCTGTATTACTAGACTTTTTGATGCAGTGTGAAGAAGACAAGGCGCCTGCTCTGACTCCATCAGATAGTGATGACTGCAGCAGTTCAGATTGCAGTGTGACAGCTAAGATATGCAGGCCGCCTGTTACAACACGGTCAGTGGATTTTTAACGAGAAAATAAAGGTGATATCAGCATGACTGCATCTTCAGGCACATAGATGGGATACTTGTGGAATGTGCATTAGACAGAACACGGATTACTGATGTTGCAGGAACTGGACTGTGAGAGCAGCCACAGCTGTCTTATGCCAGCTAAAGGACCACTGCTGCCATCTTCTGGCCACAGCATATAACACAATCCTCTGTGGTCATCATCCGCAGACAAGAAATCATGTCATTACTGAGAACGGGGTTCTCTTTGCAGGAAAATATTCAGAGGGAATAAATAGAAAACAAGAGAAAATGTTCATCAATGATTTCAAACAACAAAAAAATCATTACAAATATTACAACAAAGGAAAAAGAAAAAAGAAAAAAGAGAAAAGGAAAAAGAGAAAAGGTAAAAGAATTTCAAGGATTAAAAAGCAACCATCAGTGTGAGCCACTTACCCGCTGGTGACATCATCAGCGTGTATGGCATTCTTGCTCAGCACGTCCCCATCACTCATGTAACCCGTGACCTCCATGGCGATCCCGTCCAGATCCATGTCCTCTCCGGCTCTGTCCCCGAGGTCCACGCTGCACAGGGCTCCTCCCCGGCCGGCCAGCTGCCGCCGCAGGTTTCCAGAGTACAGGTACCGTCCTCCCTGGCCACCCCCTATCCGCCCACCACCATACCCGTTACCCACAGAGGGGGCATCGCCGGCCTGCAGACGGGGGCTGGACTGGGTCAATCGCCATGAAGACAATGAGGGGCGAGCAGACGACGTGATGCTGAGGATGCTTCGGCCACCTGAGCTGTTGGTGGTGGCGCCCCCGCTGCTACCTCCACCACCACTGCTGATGTCTGTGCTGACGCCGCTGTCAAAGGTTGTTTCCAGTGTGCTGACAGCGAGACAGAAAACAGCGACTAAAGATTGCATATCAGTACAGAGTTTTTACTGTTTTGAACAGATTGTTTTTTTAAAAATACTGATAGAAAAATTCCATATTATCTACCTTATTATTGATATTAATAATGTATTATTATATCTGAGCAGTATCATACCGTTCATATGCCATGTTTAATGTTTATATGTGCATTCCATACAGGATAAGTTCATATATTCTTGGCATGTTTTTGTGAGCAATTTCAGAGAGTTCAGACTGGAGATCAGTACAGGATCAGTACATGTGTAAGGAATGATCTAAGCCACTTTTATAATCTCTCTGACATGTCCTGTTTCGGGTCACAGGAATGCACAGGAACTCCTCAGCTTACATAGATTAGTGTTTTATGAACATTCTGTTAGTTTTATGGAGCCCATGTCTCCATGACCCCATGTCTCCAGAGTGTCTGTGACGTCTGCCCGGATAAGTTTTGATTGTCAGGACTGTCCCGTTCTGTCCCTTCCCTTATCCTCATCCTCCCTCTCCTTTCTCCTACCTATATATATCAGACTTAGAAGAATGGATCCTGTAGGGATCCTAAGCGTGTCTGAATGCCATGCTTTGTAATTCCTCCCCCAAAGTGGCCATTGGGGTGACTCCTTAACAAATGTACATAAATTCAACTTTGTGCCTGATTATTTGACTTTGAATAATTTAAGCTCAAAATTATTCTAACAAATACCAAATACAATAAAAAGTAATAAGTTATAGAGTTAAAGTTGTGGAATCTGGGGGTTTAGCAGTGAACAGATACAGCTTTTTTCATTTTACCTGTGTGTGACCTGAGTTCCTCGCAGGCTGGACATGGTCTCCTCCAGGTTTTGCCGCAGGTCTGCTATGTTTTTGACGGTTCGCATCCGTCTCGTCTCTGGGTCTTCACCTGACAGAGGCCAAAAAATATTAAAAAGAGCTGCACAACACAACATAAATGATAATTATTTTGCAAAAGAGACCACCATTTGGACTGCCACCCACCTGAGAGGTCCTCTGTGGAGGTCTGGCTGGTCTTGGTGAAGGGAACGTCTCCACCTCTTCCTCCTGAATCACCCTCTGTGTTCACCGTTCCCTCGCCTTCTGTTTGAGACCTGGAAAAACAAATTGTGCAAGGATCAAAGTGGGGAAATCATTGATTCTGAATTATAGCACACTTAGTGGGAGCCTAAGAGGGGTAAACCTGATTATGAGCTTTAAATCTGCTGTTTCAAGTCTTGTGACTGAAGTCCAAAATGAATTCCCACTAAGCCCCACGTGAGCAGGAAAGTTGGCCTTTGAAGAATAAATCAATACAGTTGAGCCACTGCACTGGTGGAAAGCTCATTGAGATGATGACGTTTGAATGTTTTAGTCATATGCAGCCTTTGGTCTTTGCCTGATCCCAGACTTTGTCCCTGTTGACTACTGTTCACTCACCCCAAAACAGCTTGGACTCCAACCAGTTCTCCAACCAAGTTGGAGAACTGATTGATGTGGTACTGGCATTTGACAGCACAGGAGGAAGTCTCAGAGTACTGATAATGGGACTTTTTTATAAGCATGGAAGCTTAGCTGCAGTCACAGGGCTGTACGTTAACTGTTTTTGCTCATCGCACTGGTGCTACAGAGGTTCATAGCCATGTAGCACAAGCCAAAAGCTTGTAGAACTATACAAACCCCTGTTATGTCTCTAAAACTGACTGCAAGTAATGCAGTTTAATCATTAAAAATATAGTATTTTACTTTATGATAAAAACAACTTGTCAAGATCTCAAAATTATTTTAAATTCACGTACATTTCCCCATCGGTCCTCAACCCGAACCACCTAAACAGACTCACCACACCATACAAACTAACACTTACTACAGTTATGGTCCGCAGACCATATGACACCCCAGGACTGGACCATAAAAATAGCCTACACATTTAGAAGGTTTATTTAATTTATTTATATTAATTTTAAAGCTGCAGCAGACAACTGTGTGTGCAACAATTACACAAATATCACAGCGGCTGAGTGAGCGGTTTCTAAAGAGCATTTTTTCAGTCACTCCCTCAAGAGCCTGCAGCAGCTCTGCTCGTCCCTTGGCTGCTGTGGAGAAGAGAACAGACTGTCCTGGTTCAGCGAGGAGCTGTCATGGGCAGCGGGAGTGCGCCCCTCCCCTCCGGTCTCATCGCCTCCAATTCATCACAGCACCTGAGGCAGAAGACACACCTGCGCCCTCTCATCAGCCAGCATACCTAAGGAGGCCTCCTCTGCGCAGTCTACGCTGGCTCGTCTGGGTATACTGCCCGAGTTCAGGCAAGCTATTTACAAGTTTAAATCATTAACACACTGTTAAAGGGTACCTGTGGTGGTCGTGAAAAAAAAAGATATTATATTGAGCCCCTGTCTCACGTTCTAGTTCAAGTTTAAGTTGAAATTCATGTTCAAAGCAATTTGATATAAATCCATTGCTGATGTGCTGGTTCAGCTATGTCAGCAAAACATGGGTGCAGCCATACTAGCGGCTACATGGCCTGCTAGGATGCTTCCTGTGACGTAATATCGTTGGCACCACGATCTGGATCAATATTGGCTGAGCCTGGAGTGCCCGGATGAGCAGTGGCTTTCGGGATATTCAAATTCAAATTCAAACGTTTATTTCAAACTCAGGGTTCATATTAAATGCAGAACTAAAACGAGTAGAAAATAAATAAATAAATGCTTAAATTCAGCGGGTCGTCTCGTCTGATCTGAGCTCGTAACGGCCGCCAGACGGCAGATGATTCGGCTCCTCCCTCGCCGCTATACAGAGCAGCAGACACTCGGCGCTCTTGTAACAACAAAAACATACAATGCGATATGGATATCGCAACATGGCGGAATGTAAAGCCTTTGGATGTCGCAATAATAAGCGAAAAAACAAAGATAAACACTTCTTTTGTGTACCCAAACCCAGCTCACCTTGTCAGAAGATCATAGCGGAAAAGTGATTGCGCAATCTCGGAACAGGGCACAGACGAATCCTTTCAGACGAAATTGCGTTGTGTGTGAGGACCACTTCGTCACTTTCACCCTCAGAAGACCTTTCTGGCTCAAACCTGTAGCCATGTTGGACGAATTCTTCCTCAGAGTCCGACAATTCAGCCATAATAGAATAAAAACACTCACAACAGCAGCCTAGTCTCTCGTACAGACAGGAGTATTGACTTTTCAGTGGCAACGTAATGATGTCACATCCGCATGTGTCATGGCTGCGCTCAGAGTTTTCATTGGCTGGCCATGCCTGCGGTCGTATTTGCATATTTCTCTGGTGGTATATGGCTGGCAATAATTATTTAACCAAATAACGAATACTTTGCCTAATGTTTTCAAGTTGAATGCGTTTAGACAACCACCACAGGTACGCATTTATTCTCTTCTTTTCCTCAGGTTGCTGCCACCGTGTAGGTGTGTCACCGGGACTGCATGCGCTCTCCTGCCCCACCACACTGTCCTTCAGCGACCTCATCCACCCGGTCAGGCACCATCAACTCCACTGCCCCTCCTACCCTACTGGTTTGTCTATTCCCCGCTGGGTCCTGCTGGTCCTCTCTGGATTTCCCAAGTAAGCGGCAGTTTGGCTCGCCTATTTCCCCTGACTCCACTCCTCAGCTCACGGATCTCGTCTTCTCTCCACAGGTCCTTTCCTCTGGCGAATGACTGTTTCTGTAGCTGTGCGCTTTGGGTTTTTGCTATTAATAAAATTGTCAAACGTGCCCTTCTGTGTGGTTCCTTCCTGTGTTTGGCATTGTGCACGTGAACTGTTAAAACTTAATACATCATGACAGGAGCAATCTATGCATCCCAGTTCCCCTCATATTAACTTATCCTCTGCTCCTCTATTTTTCAGACAACAACTTGCTAGTGTTCAAACGATGAGCTAGTTAGTTAGCCGTCAACGCTACGTCCATCCTTGTATGTTGCCTTTGTGTTGACAATATCTGATGAAATAAGCTAGTTGTAATCCTGGTTTAAAAAGGTGTTTTTTTACATGTTGCACTTTGATGCTGTGCACGTACTTAAGTTGTGTGTATTTTCGTTGTTGAGTCTGACCAGGATCTGCTCTGACAATGGCTACGTTTGGCACCACACAGCAATGTGACTGGTAAGCTGCACATCTTGTTATTTATAGTCAAATCTTTTGCTTTTTAAGTTAAAGTATAGATAAAGTGCCAAAATTAAAGTTGCACAATTTCCACTTAATATGAAAGGGACTGAACTGAGATTTGATTGTGTGAATATTAATTACAGAATAATTGAAAATGAATGGCACATCCAATCATAGCCACCGTAAAATAAACCGCTTGTTTATTTATTTTTTATCAGATCACTTCTGTGATCCTTTATGAGTTATAGTCGTATTAGTGTATCTTGCACTTTGGGGAATGGGAGTTGTTCAGCCACCATTAGAATTTAGTTTGTATGTGTAGTTTATAGTATTTTGTCTTTAAACTCATCCAGTAAAAGAACACATTATAAATATTTGAGACCCATTGTAGTGCTTCCTTTTATATTTTAGCAATACAAGCACAAAACACCACCCACACTTGAAACCAGGGCGACACAGCAGTGGCTAAACTTTTATTGATAACGTTATTTCTCAAATATATTTTAAACTTGCTTTAATTAACCACCATCCATTTCTGTCTTTTGTCTAGTTAAGAGGAAAATGATCCACCCAAACCAGACCTTGCCTCACTATTTACAGAGATGCAGGCTGAAGATCTGCTGAACCGGGACCAGTGTGAAGGGCAGATGCAGTTGCTTCTCAGTGAGGCGGCGTGGCCGGCGTGTGTGACCCATTCTAATTTCTTTTTTTTTTTCAGTTTGAATTTTGCACATTCTGAATAATCTGGAATTTGCTGCTGATTGTAATAAACAATTTTGTGACTTATGTGTTTGCATCATGATTTTCTATTTTGTCTGTTAAGACACTGGTGGGAAAAGAGTCAACAGCACGAACCATTTATCAGTGACGTTGAAAATAATGGCTCATTTTTAAGAAAAGTAACCAAAAACAATTATTTGCTGAAGACTGTATTGTTGGATGTGCCACTGCAGAAGACACTGCACACTTTAGTGACAGTACCAGTAAATGGAGGAATTCTGGGCCATATTAGCATCTGTATTTCCTAACTAGAAAAGCACTCGGAGAGCGCAGACCTCTGCCAAGCGCCACAGTCCCCCCCATACGGTGTTTAATATCATAAATATTAATCCTACATTTATTTTGTCTAACTTTATAGATTCCTTGACCATGAAAAAAATGTCATTCGCAAGTGGCATATATTAGCTATACTGTGATGCTTTTTTTAAATGTTAAATAATAAAAAAAAAAGAATCCTTTAAAAAATTCCTGGATCCAGACGGTGATCCGGATCACCACCAAAATCTAATCATCTGTAGGATTCCCCATTTCTGAGAATCTCTGAAAATTTCATGAAAATCCGTCCATAACTTTTTGAGTTATCTTGCTAACAAACAAACAGACAGACAGACAAACCAACGCCGATGAAAACATAACCTCCTTGGCGGAGGTAATAATGGGATAGAAGAGAGAAGCTGCAGGGTCTTGGCCCTCCATGGCACATGATTGGACACCCCTGAGTTAGAGTTTAATGGGATTTAACATTTTAACACAAACTGCTTTATGGTTCATAATTCTGTTGGCAGACTTACACCAGACCAAAAGTGATTTGTCAAACTGCTGGATTGTTCTTAGACAGCTTTTCCAATCTCTGTATTTAATTTATGTCACTTGGTGATAACAACACATAAAAGCCGAGACTGATCTGCAAAACGTACAAAAGTTTATTGTCAAAATTCCCAGTGCTATACTACATGAATACGAGTATAGTTCAGTGTTGATGCAGAAAATGTATATTTATACAGTATCTACATGCAGTCAGCAATACTCAATATGATATATATCCAGTTAATCCACGTATTTTTCCATGTAACCTTGTGACTGCATTATTTTAATTGCTTTTAATCCTAGATCCATTTGTTTTGGCTTAAAATGCATCATAATTGTTAAATATATCTTATTATACCTAACTCAGTACTGTTTACCTTCTTCTTCCGGCTTTCAGAGAGAGCAGACGCTTTTCTCCCCCTCTCCTCCCTCCTATTCCCTTACTGATCCCAGCTTGCTGTGTTCTGTCTGTGTCGCTCTTCTTCTGGCTGAATCTTATTCCAAACGGAAAATTATGGATTTGGTGGGCTTTAAATGCGATTGACACCACTTCAAAAGAAGATAGGGCCAGGGGGAGCCCAAGTGGGGGACTCATGGACAATTGGGAACTCATGTGTCTGTGTGATTCGACTGAGATGCGGAAGACATCTATCTGTTTGGATTATGATTACAGGATTTCTACTTTGGCTCTGGAGTTTCCTGATGTATCAGAAATTAAAGAAGTTGGGAGAGCTGATCAAAATGCGGACCCGGCAAAGCTCCTTCAACAACAATTCGACCAGTTGATTTTAAAGCCTGTATATGGAAATTATGAAGCACGGAATCGCAAGAGAGATGAAAATTCTATGCTTTGTGTGAACTGTGCCTTTAGACCTTGATTCGGCGCCCTGAAGGTTACTCTCCTCCTGGATGAAGACAAAGCAGAAGAGAGTTTTGGCTTCTCTTTAACCCAAACAATCAAACAATTGCTGTTGTTCAGCAGACTGAGCTCTTCAAGGACAGCGTTATCATGTGTCTAATACAGAACTTTGCCATCTGGCATGCACGAAGAGAGATAGACACTTGGACATGCTTATCTGTGTTTAGAATACATGAACATAACATCCATCTGTTGCCAGGAGGTGCTCCTTTGTTGTTCACCAGCAACTGATACATCCACACTGCATTCATACTGATTATACGCTGACTACACACACTGGTCTCTCTCGCTTCTTTGTTATTGTGTGATCTGTTGTCTGCTAATTTGTGCATTTGAGGTTTTTTTTTTCTATGTAATCACAATTTTGCTCATAACGAGCTTTATTTTGATTAACTATGTTTTTTTTCTCTCTGCCCATTGTGTCATTCCCCCCCCCCATTCCCCTCTTTACCCTTCACTGCATGACAGGCGCCTTCATGGCTGCCGCATCATTGGTATGTGCTTATAGAGCGCGCCCAATGTCAAGTCAAATTCCTCATATGTTTATTTTGTAAACATGCTTGGCAATAAAGTGATTCTGATTCTGATTCTGAAATACTGTATATATTTTATGGCTCATATACTACAATATGGTACGTGGCGATCAAGCTTTGCAGCTGATCATGTTTTGCCACGACACCACTGGCTGGAGCAGGTAAATCCCATGACGTCTCAACAGTCTCTCCATGATTTTGACACAGATCAGAGCAATTTGTTGCACAGGAAGCTAAACATTTCTACAGACTTTCTGCAGTTCTGTAACCACTTTGCATTCGTGAAGCTAGGGTGACATCACTGTGTTGAACATCCAGACCGACGGTTTGAAGCGATATTTTTGCCACAAGAGAGCCATCTGAAACACACACACAGAGAATACATATTTTAGTACCTAATAGCGATAACTTGCCGACATTACAATGTTGTACAGCGGACTTAAATGCAAAGTAGCATTAGCAACCATTAGCTTACCGTCATACGTGATGTAGTTGGTATCCTCATGTCTTCCTCTTTATACTGCGCCATATGGTTTCCTAAATGCTCCAGTACTTTTCCAGAGCGTGTCATCTCACCACCTTTGCCTTCTGTTCTCCTTTTTTGGCTTTACTCTGGCAAAAAAAAAAATGCCAGAGAACGCAGACGCCTCGTATCCTGCCAGCTTGTGTTTTGCCTGCGTCGCTTGTTTTGTGTAATGTTACACTTGTTTTATGCCCGTTACGCTTGTTTTACGTAACGGGAGGGTTGCGCCGCCTCCCTGTAACTATTCTCACTCACGTCAAGTGATACTACATGTGCAGTGGAAACACAAGCAGGCCGAATTGTACCGTACCGTACTGTACCGAAACAGGCCGAAGTGACACTAGTGGAAAACAGCCTATACAGTTACAATCGATATTATTTAATCCCCACTGAAAATTAGGTTTATTCACAAAATGTACAAACTAGCAACTGTTTGCAATAAACAAATCATACAAGAACAATTTAAATAGCTCAACACACTAATATTACTGTACAATTGGTTTCTCCAAACTCAACACAAAATGCCACTTTAATGACTACTGCAGTCTCAAAATTATTCATCCCCTTCATGACAAGTATCTTTAGTACTTAGTAGATCACCCTTTTGCTGTTATAACCTGCTGCAAACATGATGCATAGCCAGACACCAGCGTCTGGCAGCATTCCTGAGGAATCTTAGCCCATTCCTCATGGACAAAGACCTCCAGTTCACTACTATTCTTGGGTTTTCATGCTGCAACTGCCTTTTTCAAATCCCACCAGAGATTTTCAATGAGGTTGAAGTCAGGTGACTGTGATGGCCACTCTAGTATCTTCCAGGACTTCTGAAACCAAGCCTCAGTGGACTTTGAGGTATGCTTGGGATCACTGTCCTGTTGGAAAGTCCAATGACACCCAAGCTTCAGCTTCCTCACAGACAGCATGACAAAACTCCCAGGATTTCCTGATACTTGATCAAATCCATCTTCCCTCCACACGCTGTAGGTTTCCAGTGCCAGAGGAAGCAAAGCAGCCCCAGATCATCACTGAGCCACCACCATGCTTCACTGTAGGCAGGGTGTTCTTTTCAGCATGTGCTTCATTCTTCCTCCTCCAGGCACACCACTGATCCTGAGGCCTGGGTGCTCTACTAAGTACTAAAGATGGTTGTCCTGAAGGGATTTAATAATTTTGAGACTGCAGTAGTCATTAAAAGTGGAATTTTGTATAGAATTTGGAGAAACCACATGTAAGTGGTAGTTGTGTTGAGCCATTTAAATTATTCTTGTATGATCTATTTATTGCAAACAGCTGCTAGTTTGGACATTTTGCCAGTAAACTAACTAACTAACTAACTAACCTGCACTTATATAGCGCTTTTCTAGTCACAAAGACCACTCAAAGCGCTTTCATTAATACTAACCCTCTATTCTAAGGGCCTATAGGAAACAGATATCTAGGGACAATTTAGAACAGCCAATTAACCTAACATGCATGTTTTTGGCATGTGGGAGGAAACCGGAGAAATCCCGGAGTAAACCCATGCAACACGGGGAGAACATGCAAACTCCACACAGATCACTGTTGGTCGGGGGCTGGGATCGAACCCACGATCCCACAATCCCCAATCCCCCGGCCAAGGGTAAACTGTGCTGCCGCAGTGCTAACCACTGCGCCACCGTGCAGCCCCACTGCGCCACCGTGCAGCCAACAAAACAATTGAAAGACAGTGATTGGTTTATTTTCGTATGGTAAACCTAATTTGCAGTGGGGGGAGTTGAATAATTTTGATTGCAACTGTATATGTTGCACTGTACAGTCAGAATGTGCAGATAAAGGGTTGACAGGAAATAACAAATGCTAATGAATCACTAAAATGACTTTTGGAGACTGTAAGGACCTCCTCCCTGATATCACACTGGGACCAGGACACGAGAACATAAGAGCAAGAGAAATGCTAGAACCTAGATGGATGTGTATGGCAGGTTAACAGCTGACAGAGGAACAAGCATGACAACCTTTTCAGAAGTTTAAATGTAGATGTTGGAGAATCAAATACTGAATATCTAATAACATAATACAAAGTCTTTTGTACTTTTGACTTGAATTTGTGTTAAACATTTTTTTTAATAATGTAGGCTAGAAATATTACAACACAACATACAAGGCACACAATTCTTCTTCTTCTGGCTGCTCCCTTTAGGGGTCTCCACAGTGGATCATCTGCCTCCATCTCTCCCTATCCCTCCATCTTCCTCTGTAGCACCAACCCTCTCCGTGTCCTTCTTCACTAAATCCATCAATCTTCTCTGTGGTCTTCCTCTTTTCCTCCTGCCTGGCAGCTCCATCTTCAACATCTTTTGTCCAATATCTCCACTATCCCTCCTCTGCACATGTCCAAACCATCTCAGACTTGCCTCTCTTACTTTGTCTCCAAACCACTCAACCTGAGCTGTCCCTCTGATATACTCATTTCTAATCTTGTCCCTCCTAGTCACTCCCAATGAGAATTTTAGCATCTTTAACTCTGGCAGCTCCACCTCTGCCTCCTGTCTTTTTGTCAGCACCGCCGTCTCCAAACCATTCATCATAGCAGGTCCCACTACAGTCTTGTAAATCTTCCCTTTCACTCTAGCTGCTACCCTTCTTTCACAAATCACCCGACACACGTCTCTACCCTGCCTGCACTCTCTTCTTCACCTCTCTTGTGCATTTTCCATTGCTTTGGATGGTTAACCCCAGGTATTTAAACTCATCTACCTTCACTATCTCTACTCCTCACTGTTACACCGGTCTTCCTCGAATTCCTCTTATTCATATTCTCTCTTGTTTCTACTGACTTTCATTCCTCTTCTCTCCAGAGCATATCTCCACTTTTCCAGGTTCTCTTCCAGCTGCTCCATACTCTCTCTAGGGATCACAATGTCATCTGCAAACATCATGGTCCATGGAGACTCCTGCCCGATCTTGTCTGTCAGCCTGTCCATCACCATGGCAAACAAGAAGGGGCTCAAAGCCGATCCCTGATGTAACCCCACCCCCACCTTAAATCCATCCGTGACTCCTACAGTATACCTCACCACCGTCTCACTGTCCTCATGCATGTCCTGCACCACCCTTACATACTTCTCTGCCACTCCTGATTTTCTCATACAGTACCACACTTCCTCTCTTGGCACCCTATCATCTGCTTTCTCTAGATCCACAAAGACACAGTGCAGCTCCTTCTGACCTCTATATTTCTCCATCAACACTCTTAGAGCAAACAATGCATCTGTAGTCCTCTTTCTTGGCATGAAACCGTACTGCTGCTCACTGATTGCCACCTCTCCTCTTAACCTGGCTTCAACAACTCTTTCCCATTTCTTCATAGTGTGGCTGATCAACTTCATGCCTCTGGAGTTACTGAAGCTCTGAGCATCACCTTTGTTTTTGAAAACTGTGCAAGAAAAACCTCTTCATTGACATCACCCATTCTTATACAAATGTGGCCTGTTATGCATTTCCTGCCTGGCTTTAGCAGTATTACAACATACTGTATATTCAGGAGCCCAGTTTGGATGATATCAATATTAACTTGAATACAGTGGAATTAAATGTCACTTTATGAACAGATATTGGGTAAAGGAGACTACAAGATATTAGAAACTTTATTTTTAACTGTTTCAAATGGGTAAAGTTTTCCCCACCAAAGTATGAATTTCTAGTTTTTTGGGGGTTTTTTTGTTACTTATTTGTACCCGTAGGTAGATTTGGTTTGCAGTCTGGTGACAAGCCACCGGCTGCCGGTCGCTGCGTGCGCGAGCGCCCTAAACCTACATGTTTTTGGTATGCGGGAGGAAACCGGAGAAATCCCGGAGTAAACCCACGCAACACGGGGAGAACATGCAAACTCCACACAGATCACTGTTGGCCGGGGGCTGGGATCGAACCCACGATCTCATGATCCCCGCGATCCCCCAACCGAGGGTAAACTGTGCTGCCACAGTGTTAAACCACTGCGCCACCGTGCAGCCGTCCTCTGGTTGAAAAATGTCAAACATTTTTCCTTTTTTATAGTTTTGAACTTTATGTTCAAATGCTTATTTTCTTCAAACATTTTCAAGTTACTGTCAATACGGCTCTTATATTATCTAAAGTAATAAAATGAAAGCTTGGGTTGAACAGGGTAAGAACACAGAATCAAAGCTGGTCTATGAATATGTGGCAAACAGCCAAACTGAGGTCTCACCTGTACATGAAAGGTGCGACGGTGGCTGTGTTGGGGTGGCTGTGGTGCTGCTGTGTCTGAGGTAGCTGCACACTGACCGTGTTGCTGGCTGTGCTCTGGGTAGTGCCCCCTCCTGCCACGGAGGTACTGCTGGTTTTTCCTTCAGTGGAGGCCAGGCTGGAGGTAGAGCTGGAGTGCTTGCTGTCCCGGTCTCGGTCCGGTGGGCCACGGTGCATGGCTAGACCCCCTCCCAGCCGCATGCTCCGAGGCTTCTCCCCCGCTTCCTTCATTGAAGAAGCTTTGCCCCCAACTCCCTGGGACTTTCCTCCTGGCTTTGGTATTCCGCTGTGTGCAGGGGTGGAGCTTTCCTTTTTGGCTACTTTACCCCCTTTGGGAATGAAACTGACAATTTTAGAGGTCCTTTTGTTTGAGTCTGCATCAACAGGAATGGCCGCTACTTCCTCCTTAGGCTCCTCGCTGCTAAGCTCTGTCCTATCTGGACCAGAGGTGCGTCTCCTTGCCTCCTTCCCCTTCTCCTTCTCCTTCCCCTTGTCTTTCTCCTTGTCTTTGTCAGGGCCTTTGACAGAGCCTTTCTTGGCAGTCAAAGCTCTGCTAAAGGTGCGCTGGGCAATACCCCTCAAGGCAATTTTGGGGCTGCTGGCAGTCACAGAGACAGTGATACCAGCTGAGGGAGCTGCTCCATGTACCGCCCCACTGCTGATCCCATTCGGTCCCAGCTGGACGTTGCCATCATCCTCCTCCAGCGGGTCAGTGTTGGAGCCTGTGTCCGCTCTTTCTACCTGCCCCGCTCCAGGATGCCTGACTGTGGCAGCACTGTCAGGCTGGGCTGCCACCCCACTGGAAGAAGAGGAAGTGGTGGATGATTTTGAGCTCCCTTTACTGTTGAAGAGCTTAAGCTTCTCCAACATGGACTTCTGAGAGACAGCTTTAGGAGGAGCTTCAGTTGTTGGAGCAACCTTACAGGACGTGTCCCTCTCCTGCTTGGCAGACTGCATGGCAGGTGTCAAGCTGCTTGTGGAGGAGGGAGTATGGGATGAGGTGTTCTTGGAGCTTGCTGACTTGCTCCTCCAGGGTCTGCTACTGCTGCTGGGCTGGGGGATGGCTGTGGTAGAGGAGGACAACGGAGGAATCGGGGTGGAGGTAGTGGCAGAGATGCTGGTGGAGTCGGTAACCGTCACTGCAGATGACAGAGCGTGCTCAGTCACCGCCGGAGGCTGCGAGGTCATGCCCTCTGGGGAATCTGCACCAGGAAAGAGACATTTAGTCAAACAATGCAGCTGGGAGGTGAAGATGAGAACAAAAACAGTCAGGCAGAGGGAGGATCTGGGAGAGACAAGAAAGCCCACACACACACTCTTCTGACCCCACACAAAGTGGCCTTATAAGGAAGACCCTGGATGGAGCTTGTGTTGACACATGCAAACCTTCTATTGCCCTCATGCTCTCTAGCAAAACTGTTAAAAACCTATAGTACTAACAATGACAGAAGCCCATCGCAGAGTGTTTAGAAAAAGACTGAGGAGCAGCTCAAGTGCTTTTACACCCTGCCAAGCAGGCCGAGTGAAGAAAGAGCACAGCAACACTCATAAGGCTTGAACATATAAGGGCTGCTGCTGGTCTGGGTCCCCGCGCTGAACAAAGAGACACTGTCTGCTTACATCTGGCTGTCTGTCCTCGTAAATTAGATTCAGAAAAAAAGGAAAATAAATCTGGATTTGTGTGTTCCTGGTACATATACGTATGATCCTTTAACACACTATCTTAATCACGTCAAGCCATTCCTCAGCAAAAACGCATAACAAGACTTACCCACAAGTGAAGTAATGAGACAAAAGCTGAGGGAATTCCAGGTGTGAGTCTTATGAAAAACAGCACTATCCCGAGTGCTGCGGAGATTTTCAGTGTGCATGCAGACCAGTAACATTTGAATATTCAAATACCAACGGCCAGAGAGAGGGGTCTGTGTACAGAGCACTGGGTGGAATGAATCATGACACTCAGCTGAAACGTCCCACTCTCAGTCTGGGCAGCTCCACTCCTTCCAGAACTGCTTTCTGCCACGCTTTCTCCATCCGGCGTCACTTTAAAGTCAACTGATTCAGGCCTCAACTTTACTTCTGATCAACTGGGTTTTGGTTTATTTATTCATTTATTGATGATCACCACTTATAAAACTGCAGAGTCAACATTTAGACTCTTTCACAACTTTCCTAAAAGGATATTTTGTCAGAATACTCGTACTCCCGAGCAAACATTCAAATAAATGAATAAGCAAGCCTTTTTCAGGAAAGCTATTTATTTAATTAATTCACAAAACTTCCTTAATTCCTGACTCATATGTTTCTCATATGGTCTCACTAATCTCTGTTTGTGTACCTTGTTTATTCCCTTTTCATCTGACTCTCTGTTCTATTTCATTTCTACAGCTCCTTTCATGCCCTAATTGGAAATGGGCATCCTTTCAGTTCCTCCACTTTCTCCCTTGGCTAGCATTTAGAGAGAGCCACCTGAAACAATGCACCCATTAGGAAGTGATTAGAGCCCAGTTAGATGTGCAAGTAGTTAGCAATCAGCAAAGTGGGTCAGTGGGGGGACCTGCTGTGACTACAGAGCAGACAGAGAGGAGAATGAGGAGACTGACACTGCAAGTTTGGCCTGACTGCGGCTCTGACAAAGGCAGGATGATCCATGTGGTCCAAGAATGGGGTTGGCTTGGATTCTGGGTCAGAAGGGAATGGAAGAAGAGCAAGGCAGTGCATAGCGAGGCCCTGGACACTGGGTCAGCTGGTCACTAATGTGCGTGAACTCAGTGGCTGGGAGCGTCACGCTCCAGTTAGTTTGCCGAGGATGGAGGGAAGAGGTCAGTCTTCAGCAGGTTGGGTCACAGCTTGGACACTGCTGGATTAAAAGCTCCTGGACAAGATTCAGTGATGTAAAATATGATTGTAAACTCCTACTTCTCTTTGAATGAGCACCCTGGTCCCTTTCAAAATCAGGTTTGCAATCATTATTCACAGTTATCTATTTCTGTTCAGTTTAACCAGAAGAAACACAGAAGATCTCATCCTGCTGCTGTTGTCATGTGCAGTGGGTGACTCTGCTGCCCGTGTACAGTCGTCCGTGACCAGCCCCACATGCACTCGAGGAAGCGGTCTCACTCCAGAATAAACAGAAAACTGTCTTAATTTGCCTGGAGTATGGGTCACTAAATCCTGTCCCCGTGGAGCCTCCGGCCAAACCTTACAAAGCAACGCTGCTCACTGCCTCTCCTCTACTCATCTGGCTGAGCTGAACACATGAGGAAACATGTTGGAAGAATTTAAGTGTTTATGGCTCAAGTGCTCAATTACCGCAGTCGTTTAAAACATTAAAATTAAATGCAGAAAATGACATAATGGCACCGCCTAAAGGCAAGAGGTGCAAAGGCCACCCTTCTGCTTCCTGTCCGCCACTGAAACAACAAACATGTGTACAGGGGTGTCTGATAATGTCAAGACATTTCAGTCAATCAGCTCCAGTGAATTCAAGCTCCTTTCCAAGCTCCTTCACACTTGGGTATGTGTGCCAGTGTCATTGTCTGTGTAGTGCCGGGAAACCCATGAAACGTGTCTGAACCCACATGTGCTGGGCCACCGGAGCTGTGTCACTACACACGAAACCCCAGCAGTGAGTGCACGCCACCTGTTTAAAGCTGTATATCTGCGTAACACACACACACACGACAGAGGTGTGCACACACACCAGTCGTGCAATGATTAGTCGAGTGTCAGAAAATTAATCAACAACTAATTTGATAGTCTTAAGCTTTGTCTTAATAGAAATATGAACGATCTACGAATGCTGGATTCTCCTGCCGCCGCCTTAAGAAGGCCGTATGAAATGGTCCAAGATTTTAATTTGATAGTCGACTGATCACCTGTGTGCCCTTTTCCAGGAAAAATCTAAGACAAACACTATGACTGTTTCAGGCGCTAAATCATAAAAATTGACACTTTCTTGCTTGTGCATCATGAGTTAAATAAATGGTGGTTTTGTGACGTCTGACAGTTGTGCTGCTACAAACATTCTTGATTAATCTGTCAAGTTCAAGTTTCAAACTCATGTTTGATGGGTGACTGTTTTTATTAGCTATGGGGACCTGGAACACTGGACTCTTAAGAGGTTAAACTCTCTCTGTCAGCTAGGAACTAAACCAGTGACCCAGAAATGCTCAACTTTGGTTAGATGTGGCTGTGGGGGTTTTGCAGTCATGTGACCTCCGGCAGTGATCCGGGTCCTCAGGAGTCAAAACTTGCATGTTGCCATGGCTACACCATACACATCAGTGCTTAGTAAAATGAGGTTTTATCACGATCCCGCCAGCAGAGCTTCTTCAAATTGGGTTGTGTGACCTTGTTGGAGCGTATGATAAACTACACAAGCATCGGTAAGTTGAGAAATGATCTGTGAACGGTCTGGAACGTGATTCTTATCTCATGGTTGATTGCTCGTTTACATCGTGTTAAGATGCTAGTGGCATCCCAGTGTCGTGCCTAAAAGTGATCACCGGCTGTGAGGACCAGGAGTGCCCCCTTACTAAAGCTGCGCTGCTGGTGTCAGTCCATCTACAGCATGTCTATAAATTTAGATTTAGATTTAGATTTACAAATTACAGGGCAGCCACATGAGTGGATGAAGCAGCCACTGGTGCAGCGCCCAACCCTTTCACCATTCACACACACATTCACACCTGGGGCCATTTTAGAGTCTCCAATTAACCTAACTTGCATGTTTTTGGCCTGTGGGAGGAAACCGGAGAAATCCCAGAGTAAACCCATGCAGATACGGGGAGAACATGCAAACTCCACACAGTCTGAGGTTTTATCGTATCCAAAAAGCAATAGTGTTGGCCAAAGTGTTTGCAGTTTGGATAACAACATATAGCATTTATGAGACTTTAGATGCTACACTGTAACTGTCTGTTGCTGATGCATAGAATATGTATTTATACAGTACTTACATGTATATATTCAATAAATCTATGTATTTTTCCAAAGAACCTTGTGACTGCATTATTTTAATTACTTTTAATCCTAGATCAAGTTTGTTTCAGGTTCAAAATGCATCATATGTGTTAAATATATCACATCACTCAGCACTGTTTACCTGTTAAAACATATATTTTATGGCTAATATAACCCCATAACTACAATATAGCACCTGGTGAGCAGTTTTTGCCACAACACCAGACTGCTTTATGGTGATATTGACAACTACCTAATTAACTCAAAATTACTTCATACAGCAGAAACTCTGCAAGTATGCAAAAGTCTGAATGGCTACCAGCACTTTGCTGGCTTTGCTGTGGATTTAAGGCAACATTGTGACAAGTCTCTGGTGCTCATTACAGCCAAGGTAAGCTCTTCTGCATACCCAAATATTTTATACAGTATATAACACTGTAAAAATCAGTAGAGCAGGAATATGTTAACTTTTATTAAAAATCTTGGTGATGTCAGCAAATGTGGGTAGTAAACACCCACGTACATGTTTGATATCAAGCTAGGAGTGGAATACTAGGACATATTCTAGAACAGAAACATCCTTACCTCCCACTAAATGTTCATTGTATATTCAACTGTTTTTTGCTGGTTTCTGTTTGTTGAAGGGGGCAGCTCTTTTCACTGCTGAGATCTGTTTCTCCATCTGATCGGTATCAGCAGGAGCACTTGTAAATGACGGCCCTCATTCTTTCTCCTGTAATTGTGACAGCCTACAGCTGCACAGGTGAGGTCTATAGTCATTAATAATCCAGTGCTAGCTTCCAATTAAGCCTTATTCTCCCAGAAATGTTACTGAAATATGTTTTCTACAGCATAGCTCTATGTGTCTTCCTGCTACGTTCAGCCCACTGAAGCCTCACCCTGCTCATGACGTACAGTATATGGTGAGGACAACTGCAAAACCTCAGTAGTGATGTGTATCAAATGGAAAAGCTGACACTTTCACTGCCATTTAATCTTCAAAATTCTGCACAACCTTTGTTAGTGCAGGTGTTCCTCTCTCCACTCCTCAGCCATTGTGCTACAGAAAGTGAGGGGGACAGCTTTTGCATGGCCACTGAAACGTTTGAGAGTTTCTCCACATGAATACACTAAAACAGTGATGCTGCAGCTCATTGGTAGTCCATTCATTGGTCCGCAGACATTATGTGCATACACGCCAACACGCAGCCACCGGTGGCCCGTTCTCTCTGGTCTGTGTCACCAGACTCTGTCTCCCTATATTAAGGCAGGTCTGTTGGCTTACTGTACAGCCCTGCTCTGATGTCACAGTCACGTACACACAGACGTAGTCTCTCACAGACACTGTAGGTGCTTTTCTAACCAGCTGAAAAAAACATCCTCATCCCACAACAATCACTTCAAGAGGCTGAAATGAGGAAAAGATGTTAAGTCCAACAAAGGAAAACAACCTATATTACTCTTTAAGAGCCAAACCTGTACTTAAACAAGTTCCAGTTGTATCGCTAAAAGTTTCATGCAAACTTCTGAAAATGTAACCTGCAATTGTTGCCAGAGTAGCTCCACAAGTGAAAGCTGACCAACCTGACAGGGTGCTGCATGCATCTGGGAGGAAGAGATGAAGAAGTGAGGGAGAGGGGCAGGAGACGAGGGGAGAGCCTCGGTTCACCACCAGTCATCTAGAGCTGGCAGGGGGCGGGAGACGGAGGAGGCTGGTGCACTTCTGTGGCAGGAGGAGGGGCTTGGCAGCGACAGGGCAGCAGGGTGGGGGTGATCCTCATCCTACCAGCTGCCCATCATCTAACCCAGACTCCCCAACACAGAAGCTCCTGAAGGCTTGACTTCAGTGAGATACGAGACAGTTTTGCAGCAGGTTTGTCTGTGCTCCATTTTCTTCACCCAGAGCAGACTATCAATGAGGTGTTCACACCCACCTCAGCAGCTTCATTCATGCCTCACAGTCATTTTCCTGCTATCTGAGGACCAGCTTACAATCAAGATCCAGTGGCGAGCAAAACAGTTTGATGAAGACAGCAACGTTTAATGCCAATTCTATTTTTAGTTTTAAGGAAATCTACTTGTCATGTGACTGTGCCTCTGATGTCATGTTCACATCTTTAGGAAAATGCCCCAGAATTAGAGGTGGTGAGTAACTAGTTACATTTACACAAGTTGGGGCAGCATAATGGTTCAGTAGCTAGCAATGCTGCCTCACAGCTAGAAGGGTCCAGGTTCAAATCCCCAGGCAGGCAGGCATGGGAACCCTTCTGTGTGGAGTTTGCATGTAAGGATAAGGACCTGTACTGGGGAGAGGGACTGAAAAGTTCATCGTGAAATTTAACCAAATGTGGTTTATTTTTCAAGCGCTGCAACACTGATGAAAGAAATGTGTGGACCGAAGGGGAGACTGGTGAAAAATAAACCACATTTGGTCAAATCTGACCATCTATTAACTTTTCAGCCCCCCCTCATATACAGTGCTTTTTCTAGTCTCAGAGCACTCCACTAGTACTAACCATGTGTTCTACGGGCCTATAGGAGACAGATACTGAGGGACAGTTTGGAAGGACCAGTTAACCTAACATGCATGTCCAGAGCTCCCACAGTAAACCCACACAGCACAGGGGGAACACCCAAACCCCACACAGAAAGGTTCCACTGTGTTTTATCAAGTCCAAAATCAGCACAGTCATCTACCAGGAAATTTTAGAGCACTTCATGCTTCCCTCTGCTGACAAGTTTTATGGAGAAGCTGATTTCATTTTCCAGCAAGACTTGGCACCCCCCCACACTGCCAAAAGTACTCATACCTGGTTTAATGATCATGGCATCACTGTGATTGAGTGGCCAGCAAACTCTCCTGACCTAAACCCCACAGAGAATCTATGGAGGATTGTCAAGAGGAAGATGAGAGACACCAGACCAACAATGCAGACGAGCTGAAGGTCACTATCAAAGCAACCTGGACCTTCATAACACCTCAGCAGAACCACAGCTGATCACCTCCATGCTGCATTGATGCAATAATTCATGCAAAGGCAGTCCTGACCAAATAATGAGTGTGCACATGGACATTTCAGTCGGCCAACAGTTTTATTAAAAATCAGTTTTTTAAATTAATTTTATATAATATTCTAATTTTCTGAGAAACTGAATTTGGGGTCTTCATGAGCTATGAGCCATAATCGTCAAAATGAAAAGAAATAAACACTTGAAACATATCACTCTGTGTGTTATGAGTCTATGTCTAATATAGAAGCTTCATTTTTTCAATTACTGAAATAAATCCACTTTTTGATGCCATTCTAATTGATTGAGCTGCAGCTGTATCTGATAGGTCCTTAGACTAGAGGGACAGTGTAGCCACTAGTGACCTGCTTTTAGTGGCTTCTGAGACGACAAAAGCACTATATAAGTACAGGGCTTTAACTTTTAAAATGTATTTATTATAGTAGTTTTACTACAGGATGCCTTTTATTCCAACCTGAGTGCATTCATGAAGAAAAAAACTGTACTTTTCTTCAAGTAGATTTGGTCATACAGTATTCTTTGAGTTACTTCTGGTATCACCAATTTGAAGACTGATTTTAAAAATGTTTGCTTTTTAAGTTATAATAATTTATTCTTACCAAAAAGTCACAAATTTGAAAGAAAAATGTGTAAAATTTAAAAACCTAAAACTCTGAAAATAATGTCAAATCACCAAGAAAAAATAATAAATTATAATACAAAGAGAAAATTCTGCAAAACTGTGAGCAAAAAAGTTGTAAACTTTTTTACAAGTAACTTTGACTTGAGTACAAGTACTCAAGTAACTTTTTTAGAAGATACTTTTTTTTTTTTTACTTATACTCAAGTAATTAACATAATAAAGTAGCACTACTTTTATTTGACTACAGTTTCTGGCTACTCAGAGTCCTACGCAGTAAAATTAATTTACCATTCATTTCAATATTCAGACCAGCCTCTGACTACTTTGGAAATATGTTACACAAACCACAGTTACAGGAAAATCCTTCATTTGATTCAGCATTTGTTGGATTCAGCAGTACTTCCCCCAAGGTCAACAATAATGCCACTTGTGTCTGAAAGAAGTGTCGCTCACAGCATCGACTCCAGTTCATACAGGACCGTTAAGACAAAAGACGAACTCCCTCCCTCCCACCAACACTCACTTTTGGCCCGTCTTTGTCTCAGGGTGGTGAGGATCCTCTGCAGCAGGGTAACCGGTTCAGACTCTAGACAAAGCCTCAGGCTACTGAGAAGTGAGCTACTTCAGCCACAGTCCAGCTGAATATACTGTTAAACAGAAGCTTCCACGCTTCACAACAGTAACTCTGACCTGGCCTATATCAGTGTGGAATAAATTTGTACAAATACAAAACAGCAGACAGTCTTTATAAAACACACTGTTGTCCCAGTTGAGCCGCTAAAGCAGAAGAAGAAAAGGTCCAAAACAAGGCTAGTCCACTTTATGGTGGAAGTCTCTGATTTATGAAGGATCAGTGAAACAAAATCATTCAACTCTATTTTCACTACGAAAACAGTCTGAATGTATGGATGCTACCTCATGATATCAATCCCATTTGCCAGCAGTCCAGTTTAGTAGTTCTCATGCTGTGGCGGGCCGCGCTGGGAAAGTGTGGACTGAGCTCAGATAGGATCTACCGGACGTTTATTTGACGAGGACTGTGTGTCGTCTCCACCTGTGGCAACATTCAGACTGTTAAACACCAAACTGCACCTTCACTCTTACTGGGACTGTCACACCGGGAAAATGAAGACAGCACCTGCCAACGAGAGGAATTTGGTGCATATGCTGGCGTACGTTCAATAAGTTACGGGCAAGTTTTGCATAAGTTAAGAGCATGCTGAAGCACACTGGTATACGTCGCAGTACAGTGGGCGTATGCCAGCGTATGGCTCATATGTCCCATATATGTTGGACATAAGTTATATGTAAGTTATGTGATCGTTGACACAGGTTCACACACATTACTTCTAAGTTGCTCGTAAGTCAAAATACGTTGAGAAAATGTCTAGCGTACCCGAAACTTATTTCTAACCTATGAGTAAAATGCTTTGATCCTATGTGTAACTTATATCAACCTTATCTCAAAAGCAAACTGATGCATGTAGACGTACAGTATTTGCATACTTGACGTGTTCCGAACTTACTGAACGTGCCTCTGACTTATAGCTACCATATAATGGCATATTTGCAGCATTTAGGGAATTGGTATAAAATGGGGTTGAGAAGAGGAACCCATCAGTGCTCCTCAAGACTCCATGGTGAGCAGATGTCCATGTCCTCCCAGAAATGGAGGATCTGGCAAAGCTGAGACGAGGAAACCGACTTCCTGTCCTCCAACAGCAGCATGACCTCGTGGATTTGACACCGTACAGCTGTGAGCCAAAGGAGCCAGAGAAGAAGAGGTGAACAGAGGGAAGATAACGTTGATACTGCGACAGTGATGCTGATACTGCGACAGTGATGTTGATACTGCGACAGTGATGCTGATACTGCGACAGTGATGCTGATACTGCGACAGTGATGCTGATACTGCAACAGTGATGTTGATACTGCAACAGTGATGCTGATACTGCGACAGTGATGTTGATACTGCAACAGTGATGCTGATACTGCGACAGTGATGTTGATACTGCGACAGTGATGCTGATACTGCGACAGTGATGCTGATACTGCAACAGTGATGCTGATACTGCAACAGTGATGCTGATACTGCGACAGTGATGCTGATACTGCAACAGTGATGTTGATACTGCGACAGTGATGCTGATACTGCGACAGTGATGCTGATACTGCAACAGTGATGTTGATACTGCGACAGTGATGCTGATACTGCAACAGTGATGCTGATACTGCAACAGTGATGTTGATACTGCGACAGTGATGCTGATACTGCGACAGTGATGTTGATACTGCGACAGTGATGCTGATACTGCGACAGTGATGCTGATACTGCAACAGTGATGTTGATACTGCGACAGTGATGTTGATACTGCGACAGTGATGCTGATACTGCAACAGTGATGTTGATACTGCAACAGTGATGTTGATACTGCGACAGTGATGTTGATATTGCGACAGTGATGCTGATACTGCAACAGTGATGTTGATACTGCGACAGTGATGCTGATACTGCGACAGTGATGTTGATACTGCAACAGTGATGCTGATACTGCAACAGTGATGTTGATATTGCGACAGTGATGCTGATACTGCAACAGTGATGTTGATACTGCGACAGTGATGTTGATGCTGTGACAGTGATGTTGATACTGCAACAGTGATGCTGATACTGCAACAGTGATGTTGATATTGCGACAGTGATGTTGATACTGCAACAGTGATGCTGATACCGCAACAGTGATGTTGATACTGCAACAGTGATCCTGATACTGCAACAGTGATGCTGATACTGCGACAATGATGTTGATACTGCAACAGTGATGCTGATACTGCAACAGTGATGTTGATACTGCGACAGTGATGCTGATACTGCAACAGTGATGTTGATATTGCAACAGTGATGTTGATACTGCGACAGTGATGTTGATACTGCAACAGTGATGCTGATACTGTCAGTAATGTTGTTACTGACAGTGATGTTGATACTGATAACAGGATGATAAAATGGGGGGGGGGGCTGGCTCCAGATGAGGAAGAAAGGTACTGCTCACTGGCCGACAGTGATGTTGATGCTGCAACAGTGATGCTGATACTGCGACAGTGATGTTGATATTGCGACAGTGATGTTGATACTGCAACAGTGATGCTGATACTGCGACAGTGATGTTGATACTGCGACAGTGATGTTGATATTGCGACTGATGCTGATACTGCAACAGTGATGTTGATACTGCGACAGTGATGCTGATACTGCGACAGTGATGTTGATGCTGTGACAGTGATGTTGATACTGCGACAGTGATGCTGATACTGCGACAGTGATGTTGATGCTGTGACAGTGATGTTGATACTGCGACAGTGATGCTGATACTGCGACAGTGATGTTGATATTGCGACAGTGATGCTGATACTGCGACAGTGATGTTGATACTGCAACAGTGATGCTGATACAGTGATGTTGATTGATACTGCGACAGTGATGTTGATACTGCGACAGTGATTCTGATACTGCAACAGTGATGCTGATACAGTGATGTTGATTGATACTGCAACAGTGATGTTGATACTGCAACGGTGATGCTGATACTGCAACAGTGATGTTGATGCTGCGACAGTGATGCTGATACTGCGACAGTGATATTGATACTGCGACAGTGATATTGATACTGTGACAGTGATGTTGATACTGCGACAGTGATGTTGATACTGCAACAGTGATGTCGATACTGTGACAGTGATATTGATACTGTGACAGTGATGTTGATACTGCGACAGTGATGTTGATACTGCAACAGTGATGTTGATACTGCAACAGTGATATTGATACTGTGACAGTGATGCTGATACTGCGACAGTCATGTTGATACTGCGACAGTGATGTTGATACTGCAACAGTGATGCTGATACTGTATATGCCCAAAATTGATAAAAAACATGGCTAGTTCAGTGGAGGCCAATGTTTTGAGAAATTTTGATATGTCTGCATACACTGGCTAAATCATCAAAGTGTGACAGTAGCCTAAAACAAAGAGGGCCCAAAGGATCAATTCATCACCATCAAGTTATCCCACACACAGCAAGTTTTGTTTCTTTTTACATTTCCTTGTCACTCTGCAGCATTCAACCGTCCGAGACAAAATGACACCCTACTGTGTTGCATGCATGTTGACCTAGCATGTACAGCCTACCTTTGATGGGGTGTGAGCTGGCTTTGGTCTTGTCACTGAAGCCTTGGCTGCGTCTGTTCCCTGCAGCACTGACCGAGCCTCTAGCAGGTACGTCACCGCCGGCAGTGGACACCCGTGTTGTGGGCCCAGGAAGTCTGAAGAACACGTGGAAACAGATGAGAAACGAAGAGAAACGTAGGAGGACAGACAAAGGGAATAAATAGGATAAAACTTTTTGAGAATGTTTATTGAGTTTACTGGAAAATATTCCATGTAAAGCAGTCTTTACAAATGCTACAAATACAAAGATTCAGCTGGGACAAGCAGACATGTAGACTACAGGTTCAAAGCTGAACTAGGAGTAGTTTCAGCAGAGTTTCACAACAGTCAATACCATCGCCTTGGAACATCACAGTCGGTCAAGTTGATCTTTAACTTTGCTTATTGTGTAGTTTTTATTAAAAAGTATGCAGAACTCAGAGGTTGCGTTAACTTAATATTGTTTGTCATCAACAGTTCTTTAGCAGTGAAAGAAAAATCTGAAGGCTGTCATTTTGATAGATTACACTGACAGTGATCTACTGTGACTCCTACATGTAACACATTTTGTCGGCACAAATGTCACACGAATGATGTACTTCCACCTTATGGGCACCTAACTACCACACTTATGCACACTGTGCAAATCTCCGTATGGACGGGGATTCGTCCAACTTTTCCTACATTCGCTTTAAGTATGCCTCAAGAACAGCTAAAGGTGTTCTTGAGGCATACTTACAGCCAACATCTTGTGTAGTTCTCACATTGTTCCTATGGCATTCATACAGCCACCCTACGATGAGGGGCTTTCGTGGGGTGTTTGTAGAAATCTTGGGCAAGACCATCGACCTAGCCATGAACGTATGAACGGTCTGTGAATGCTGGATTCTCCTACCACCACTTTAAGAAGGCCGTACAAAATGGTCCAAAAATCTTATGTACGGTGTTTACAGATGTTCGTCAAAGTATTTGTGACTGTAGCTTTAAGTACAGCATACCTCTCCTGTGCATTTTTTAACAACACCATGTAAGATTTTCATCTTAAAATAATGTTTAGGTAATTATTTTGATGGTACACCAACCTTTGACCAAGTCATTGTCATTTCCCTCGTGTCACTGGTGACTCAATCCCAACAGTGAATCCCAGTGCGCCAACAACAAAGCACCCTGCTGGGACTGAGGTCACCATCACCAGTGTTCCTACCAGGAACAAGAACATTACATATTGCTGCTTTAAAAACTAATGTGGAGTACCACAGGCTTTATATGCTTGAAGACCTTGAAGTCTACAGCTGCTTGAAACCCAGTGACTGCTGCTATGGGCTATATTTATTATTATTTATTATCATTGTCAATATTGTTGTGGAAGTTTGATTTGTGATATCCACCCACAGTTTAAAGCAAACACTGCATCCAATAGACAGCCGGATAAGTGACAACTGTAGAGTACTGCATTGTCACTTTTTAAAAAAGGCAACCTCATGGTAAAAAACAGAAAACAACAAAGAAAATATTGATCTTCCATCCTTTTTCATCTTTGTTTCCAAGAATTTTAAGCCTATGTTCCAAATTAATGCAAAGTTTCAGTATCTAACTAAACAGTTGTTGTTTTGAACACTTTTTATGGCCTCAACAGTTGTCTGGGGACCTTCATTCAGGGGGAGCTGGAACATGAACCTTCTGACCTGCAGCATCCTGAGGGATGTGGTCTCTATCTGCTCTCCGTCTGAGCAACAAGGTCACCATACCTCCAACTGATGACTACAGGAACCACCAGAGTCTGCCTCAGCATGTCCATCCTTTCTTTATGCTCTGATCAATTCTGGACTTGTCTGAGAAGGGTGACTTTTCTCAGACAAATGTTAATATGTGGCTAATGCTTCACCAGTTTAGATTAGAAGCACAGCTCTCAGCTCATCACAACTGCAGTGCTCAGCCCCCGACAACATGTGTCCCCACCAGGATTACACAGTTCTATATCTCTGTCAGCATTATGACTCCTTGAGTTCATGCTGTCAGCAATCTTTGGTGATGTCTGCATGTTTCTAAGTTTGAATCTAACCAGACAGCAGCACAGAGACGGCTAATGAAATACTAATTCACCTGTGGCTACACAATCATCATCATCATCATCATCATGGCACTGTGAGGTGGATGCTGATGAGCAGATTTCACTCAGCTCTTGTATACGTTAGAGAAACTCATTTCTGCAACGCCATTCGCTTTTTCTGGCCACTATTTATCCAAATGTTTGAACATAATAGGTTTAACTACACCAGAGAGACCAGAGTGGCCTGAAATCATCTGGTGTTCTGGCAGGGTGAGTCAAGTCTAGAGACCTTTCTCACTGGGCATCGTCTGTGAGGAAATACTTCAGCATGAAATATATGTAAAACGGTCCTCTGTGCATCAGTGGATGTACTGGAAAACAAAGCAAGCTGACCCAGCCAGTGTGTCCATGTGGGCCCCACCAAAGGCTAAACGAGGCTGTCTGATGGCTCCATGTGGGTCTGTCAGTGCTTGTCCACATGGACGTTAGCTGTGGTGAGCACCCACATGCTGGCTGGGGAGGATGTGCATGTTGTTCTTCCTCTGCATATAAGCATGAAAGAGTTAAATGCTGGCAAATATAAAACAAAACAAAAAAGGTTCACGCCAAAAATGTTCTCAGAACTTTCTCTCTTGTTCAGTCTAAAAACTCACCTTTAACTTGATGTGTCTAAACATTTATGAAAGGTGCCGATTTATACTGATTTTACTGAATGATCTTAACATAATTACTGAAAGAACCTTAATGAGCAAGCTCACATCCCCCACACTACACATCAGGGGCCCTGAAGAGAACTGAGATCAACACAGAATGTATGAAAGACAACAGGTCCCCCTCCCACAAAAGGAAGCCACCACTGGTGTCAGAGCTTCTGCATGAACAGTAAGCCAATCCAATCAGACATGGAGAAGCTCTCGTGGTGACAGCATGAAATAGCCCTGACCAAAATCAATGGAAGCGCTCATTAGATGTGTGTGAAGATCAAATGCATGCAAGGTTCTGACGAGTTCAAGCTTCTGGATGAACGTGAAGTCAGTGCAATCAGGAAGAAGGTCTGGTGGTGACAAGCTAAACACGTCTTACACCAAACATGTCTGATTTGGCGTGAGTTCATCCATTACCTGAAACATGCTATATTAGAGCCTATTTTCTAAAATTATCTGTGACTCTGTGTTGAGATGACCGCATTGTTTTGTTATTGCGACAAAAATGCTGTGAAGTGGCGTTTTTAAAGGAGTCCAGGTAACTGATCTTTGCTCGAGCTCCTCTCTTCAATATTGTGACTTTTGCTCATTTATGCAGCCCATCATCCATAGCAAACTACATCATTTGTTTTTACTCTGCCAAAGAGTGAAAGTGATCATTGTTCATTCTTGGCAGGATTGTGCAAGAACTATTGTATTTTTGTATTTTGTATACTTTATTAATGCCTAGAGGGAAACTGCACAGGTGATTAAAACTTGATGATATCTTCGGCTTCAGAATGAGTCCTTTAGACTTTGGAGCAGAAACAAATCAGTATGCTTGTTCTGGAGAAGCTTTTTGGAGGTCAGATAGGGCTTTTTATAGAGATTTTTTGACCATCATTAATATGAAAAAATAATGGCTAAATCCACCTGAAAATATATATACACAAAAAACTTATCATTGTCAGCGAACTGATGCATTTTAGTGATATTTTAGATATCTTACAAGATAAGATATCTCGGCGAACGCTGGGACAGCGTGTGACGTCATCCATTCAGTAACCAGCAGGCTGCAGACAGAACACCCAGATGCTCTTCTCCTCATCTCAGGCGATTTCAACCATGTTTCACTGTCTCCCATTCTACCCACGTTCACCCAGTATGTCACATGCCACACTAGAGACAATAAAACACTGGACTTATTCTACGCAAACACTAAGGAGGCGTACACCTCATCACAACTCCCCCCACTCGGGAGATCAGATCACAACTTGGTTCATCTCCAGCCGGTGTACAAACCCCTAGTGCACAGACAACCTCTGGTCATGCGCACAGTGAAGTTATGGTCTGAGGAGGCAATGGACGCTCTAAAGGGCTGTTTTGAAACCACCACCTGGAAGCAGCTCTGCGATCCACATGGTGAGGACATCGATGGCCTCACTCACACCTTCACGGACTACCTCAGCTTCTGTGTGGACAAATCCGTTCCCACCAAGACCATACGGTGTTGCTCGAACAACAAACCCTGGATCAACCCTGAGATAAAAACACTTCTGAGAGAGAAGAAGAGGATCTTCAGGTCGGGGAACAGGGAGATGCTGAAGTCCGTACAGAGGGAGCTGAGGAGGAAGATCAGAGAAGGCAAGGACAGCTTCAGGAAGAAGATGGAGGACAAGCTGCAACAGAGCGACATCAGCGGGGTCTGGAGTAACCTGAAAACCATCTCTGGACTCCAGAATACCTCCCCCCAGGCCACGGGGGGCAGGGAGTGGGCGAACAATCGGAATCTGTTTTTCAATAGGTTTGACCAACCGCCCTCCCCCCTGACTGCACCACAACCACTGCTGCCTCTAAAGACATCAAGTCCTGCTGCCCACTCCCCACTCCACCAACACCCCCCCCCCCCCACTCCCAACACACAGTCCCCCAACATGACCCTGATTAAGACCCAGGTGAGGACGGAGCTGAGGAAGATCAAGGTGAGGAAGGCATCGGGATCGGACGGCATCAGTGCAAAGCTCCTCAAGTCCTGTGCAGACCAGCTGTGTGGGATTGTGGAGCACATCTTCAACCTGAGCCTGAAGCTGGGGAGGGTACCACAACTGTGGAAAACATCTTGTGTGGTACCTGTACCAAAGACTTCCCACCCCAAAGACCTGAACAGCTACAGACCAGTGGCCCTGACGTCCCACATGATGAAGACCCTGGAGAGACTGCTCCTTGCTCACCTCTGCCCCCTGGTGGGGCCAGCGATGGATCCACTCCAGTTTGCCTACCAGCATGGCATTGGGGTGGAGGATGCGGTGATCTTCCTCCTTCACCGTTCTCTGTCCCACCTGGAGAAGCCCGGGAATGCGGTGAGAATCATGTTCTTTGACTTCTCCAGTGCTTTCAACACCATCCAACCAATGATCCTGAAGGACAAGCTGCTGTGCGCAGGGGTGGACAAGCACCTGTCATCATGGATCCTGGACTACCTCACTAACCGGCCTCAGTTTGTGAGAACCCGGGACTGTGTGTCCGACACGATCATCGGTAGCACGGGGGCCCCCCCAGGGAACGGTTTTGGCTCCCTTCCTGTTCACCCTTTATACTGCGGACTTCTCACACAACTCAACACACTGCCATCTACAGAAGTTCTCTGACAACTCTGCGATCGTTGGCCTCATCTCCAACGGAGATGAAGCTGAGTACAGAGGGCTTATCCAGGACTTTGTGGACTGGTGCCATCGGAACTGCCTCCAGATCAATGCGAGGAAAACTAAGGAGCTGGTGGTGGACTGCCGCAGGCAAGGACAACCCCTCACAGCACCAGTAAATATACAGGGAACAGACATCGAGATGGTGACATCCTACAAGTACCTGGGTGTTCATCTGAACAATAAACTAGACTGGTCACACAATACTGACGCACTCTACAAGAAGGGACAGCGCAGGCTGTTCCTACTGAGGAGACTCAGGTCTTTTGGTGTACAAGGGGTGCTGCTGAAGACATTCTATGACACAGTGGTGGCATCAGCCATCACTTTTGGAGTGGTCTGCTGGGGCAGTGGCATTACAGCAGCCGATAGGAAGAGACTGAACAAACTAATCAAGAAAGCTAGCTCTGTCCTGGGGCAGCGCCTTGATCCAGTGGAGGAGATAGGAGAGAGAAGGATGGTGGCTAAACTGTCATCTCTGCTGGAGTCCGAGTTCCACCCCATGCAGGACATACTGAACGCACTGAGGAGCTCATTTAGCAGCAGACTACATCATCCTAGGTGCACAACCGAGAGGTTTCGCAGGTCCTTCCTACCAACGGCTGTCAGACTGTACAAACTAAGCAGGGCTGCTCGCAGAGATAGCAAAAAGACGTGACGACCTAATAGTTTTTGAATGCAAAGGACGCAATAGACTTACACAATGGTCCCCTCTGGCATACAACTAGGAAAATACCGGTCGCTATGGAGGGTGAGAATATGTATGGGTACATAATCATACCATGTAGGATAACTAAGTAGACGGTTATGCTGTTTCATCCCATCTAGCTACAATGCTCTGCACTGTGTGTTTATATATCTACATATTATTCCATCTAGCTACAATGCTCCGTACTGTGTGTGTTTGTATACTCATATATTTATTCCATCCAGCTACAATGCTCCGCACTGTGTGTCTATATATATATATATATATATATGTATACTTGCTGCTCTTGTTTCTTTTTTTTTCTTGCCTTCTGATTGTTGCTCTGAGTGTTGCTATCCCTGTGCTGTTGCAATCCTGGAATTTCCCCATTGTGGGACTAATAAAGGCTTATCTTATCTTATCTTAGCCAGTTAAGCGCTTTGCAAAAATATCCAATAATCCTTTATCCAATCAGGTCTTTAAAAGTCTAAAGTGGAAGACAAGATTAATGATAATAGGGTCTGCAGTGTGCCACTCCTGAGCCACAGGAAGATCCTTTTACTGTTAATGCTGACAAAGCAGTTTAAACTTAAACTGGCTTTTTGTGCTGCATTGTTTTTTTTGCACTGAAAATCTCTCTTTACCTAGTAGAGGTTGCTGACCCCTGGGCTAAAAATATTTCTGTAGTTACACGTACTGACCAGAAGGTGGAGCAGTTGCGCCGCTTTGGAGAGGAATCCGTGTTGGGCATTCACAAGGCAAACAGGTCTGGGGTGGGGGGGGGCATGCAAAACCACATTAGAGGTTCACTTATGTGGCGCATTATAGTAGTGCATAAAGATGCATGCTGAGAAGAAGGCTGATGTGAATGCAACAAAGCACAGAGCAAAGCTTCAATCCAATAATGTGTCGTGATGAAGACACCATCCTGCCACACGCTCTGTTTCTGTTATTAATGTTACATCACATGGGGAGGGGCTGTTCTGGTCAAGCACATCTACGTACACACACCCAGAGGAACACACATTAACTTAAGGCTTATCTGAAGTTCCTTCACACGCCAGCACGCCAGGCACGCCAGCCAGCCAGCAGGCCCAGTGGGCCCGCTGCAGGTTATACTGGGCTGTCTTATGGGTTCCATGTGGCTTGGTCTAAAGGGTCCATGTCCACCCCCATCTGGTTTTGCCCACACGCACTTTACCTGTGGTACAGGTAAGCAGGTAATCTGCTCACCCGCATTAAAGCCATGGGGCCCTCAAGGGTTTAGTGTGGCTCAGCGGGTTTCAGGAACACTGGTGTCAGGAGAAAAAAGTCAGAAATTTACTGGAAAAATGTAGCACATTTATGAGAAAAAAAAGTCACCAATTTACAAAAAAAAAAAAAAAAACAGGGAATGTATGAGAAAAAAGACAGATTTACTGGAAAAAGTTGCAAATTTGTAAGAAAAAAACCTCCAAAAATTTAGGAGAAAAAAGAAAAAAATACTGACATTTCTTGAAAAAAGTGACAAACTTACAAGAAAAATTAAGCAAATTTACAAGAAAAAGTCACAAATTTATGAGGAAAAAATCTGAAAAAGTTGCAAATAAATAAAGTAGTAAATACAGTACTGTGAAAAAGTATTTACCCCTTCCTGATTTCTTATATTTTTGCATATTTGTTACATCTAAATGTTTCAGATCATCAAACAAATTTTAATATTAGACAAAGATAACCTGAGTAAATGCAAAATGCAGTTTTTAGATGATGATTTCATTTATTAAGGGAAAAACTATCCACACCTACCTGGCCCTATGTGAAAAAGTAACTGCCCCCTAAACCTAATAACTGGTTGTGCCACCACTGGTCCCAACAACTGGCAATGAGTCTTTCACATCGCTGTTGAGGAATTTTGACCCACTCTTCTGTGCAGAATTGTTTAAATTGAGTCACATGGGAGGGCTTCAGGAACTGATGTCCAGACATTCTCCTTCAGGATTTTCTGGTAGAGAGCAGAATTCTTGGTTCTGTCAATCAGGGCAAGTTGTCCAGGTCCTGAAGCAACAAAGCAGCCTCAGACCATGACACTACCACCACCATGTTTGACTGTTGATACGATGTTCTTTTTATGAAATTCTGTGTTAGTTTTATGCCAGATAAAACAGGACATGTCTAGCAAAAAGTTCAACTTTCGTCTCGTCAGCCCACAGAATATTTTTCCAAAAGTCTTGAGGATCATCTAGATGTTTTCTGGCAAATGTGAGACAAGTTTTTATGTTCTTTTTGTCCAGCAGTTGTTTTTGTCTTGGAACTCTCCCATGGATGCCATTTTTGCCCAGTCTCTCTCTTATTGTTCCATCATGGACCAGTGTCCAAAGTGAGGCCTGCAGTTCTTTAGACGTTGTTCTGGGTTTTTGTTTCTCATCTGTTCTTGAATTTCTTTAGATCACAGTGGGATGTGTTGCTTTGTGAGATCTTTTAGCCTACTTCAGGTTGTCAGACAGGTTCTATTTAAGTGATTCCTTGATTCAACAAGTATAGCAGTAATCAGGCTTGGGTGTAGCTACTGAAACTGAACTCAGCTTTCCAAAAAATGTGGTTAATCACAGTTAATTCATGATGTAGCACGGGGGGGGGGGGGGTTACTTTTTCACATAGGGCCGGGTAGGTTTGGATAGTTTTGTCCTTTAATAAATGAAATCATCATTTGAAAACTGCATTTTGTATTTATTTAGGTTATCTTTGTCTGACATTAAAATTTGTTTGACGAGCTGAAACATTTAAGAGTGACAAATATGCAAAAATATAAGAAATCAGGAGGGGGCAAATACTTTTTCACAGCACTGTATGAGTAAATAAACAGAAAATTTACAAGAAAAAATGTTACAAATCTATGAGAAAAGTTGCAAGTTTACAGTAAAACAATGTTGAAAATTTTTGAGAAAGTTCCAAATTTACAAAAAATGTCACAAATTTACAAGGAAAAAGTATGAAATTCATGAGAAAAATTTGCAAGATCACGGTGGCAAATCTGAGAACGTTCCAAAATTACAAGGGAAAGTTACCAAATTTGGAAGAAAAAAAATCACAAATTCATGAGAAACAGTTGCAAGTTTACAGTAAAAAGAAGTTGAAAATTTATGCAAAGTTTCAAATTTTCAAGTAAAATGTCTCAAATTTACAAGAAAATAGCAACTTGATGAAAAAAAATCAGTTGAAAATAGGTAACTAGCTAAAGTGCACGTGGGCAAACACAGATGGGGCCAACATGGAAGCTGTGGACAAACCCACATGGAGCCATAAGACGGCCCAGGTTAACCTTTGGTGGGGCCCACACGGACATGCTGGCTGGAGCAGACAGACAGGCCCTGGAGAAAGTAAAGTGGAGGCCAGAGCATTAGTCTGCTCAACACTGCCACTCATGCACAACACGTGGTGCTGCTAGTAGAGATTGCCCTTAATTCTGGATGGAGAAACAACATGGAATCCATTACTGCACAAAAGACAGGCAGCCTTGATTAGGGGCAATTCCTACCTTCCTACTGCCAGGAAAGTTGGAAAAAAAGAGTTATCGCAGAAGGAAAGAGAGGATGGGGAGAGAAATGAGACAAGCAGAAGAAGCTGACCTAGAGCTCTTTTTCTGACCAAGGGAAAACTTGAGTAGTTTGCTCTGACACTCATCCCTAGAGGAGAAGAAGAGAGAGGAGATATGGAGGAAGACAGAAGCAGGACAGGTCAGGTTTAAAGTTATAAATGGCAGGAAGTGTGAAGTGGAAGACAGAAACAGCACAACGGTGGATTAGAAGAACAGAAACAGAGTCAAAGTGAAGCAGACCAACAGTGGCTTCAGAGTTTCTGAACGAAGCCTCACCTGGACTGCATCTCTGCTTGTGCTGCTCTCTGGGCGGTGAGAGAGGGAGTCCCATGCGGGAAGTGGCTGAGCAGGGTCGGGGCGCTGCTCTGCTGGCTCAGGGGAGGGTGGGTGCTCTGGGACTGGGACGTGGGTGCGAGGGAGGTCTGGGAGCTCTGTCTCTGGGCCTGCTGCTGCTGCTTGTAGCGGGACAAGCTGAAGAAGAGGCCAAGGATGGCTTTCAGATTGCCATTCCGGATTTCTGAGGATTACACAAGAAAGAGTGCAGTGGTTTGAATGAAGTTGCTTTCTGTGTGAATCAGCCGTTGTTATATCATGTGTAATACATTCAGTTGAAAGCAGTTTAAGTTTACATACACTGTATAAAACGACACATAACCTTAAGTTAAATCAAGCTTTAACTTCCTGGCTGATGTCTTGGGATGTTGCTTCCACATAATGTTCTTTCCTCATGATGCCATCTATTTTGTGAAGTGCACCAGTCCCTCCTGCAGCAAAACACCCCCACAACATGATGCTGCCACCCCCGTACTTCACAGTTAAGATGGTGTTCTCATGCTTGCAAGCTTCCCCATTTTTCCTCCAAATGTAACGATCGTCATTCTGGCCAAACACTTCAACTTTAGTTTCATCAGACCACGGGACACATCTCCAAAAATTAAGGTCTTTGTCCCTACGTGCATTTGCAAACTGTAATCTGGCTCTTTTATGTTTATGCTTTTAAAGTAATGGCTTCTTCCTCACTCGGTGGCCTTTCAGCCCATGTTGGTGCAGAACTCGTTTCACTGTGGATAATGACACTCTTTTACCAGCTTCAGCATGCATCTTCACAAGGTCTTTTGCTTTGGTTGTGGGGTTGATACGCACATTTCACACCAAAACATGTTCATGTCTGGGACACAGAACCCGTCTCCTTCCTGAGCGGTATGATGACTGGACATTCCCCTGGCGTTTATACTTGTGTATAATTGAACAGATGAACGTGGAACCTTCAGGCATCTGGAAACTGGACCCAAAGATGAACCAGACTTGTGTAGGTCCATAATTCTCTTCCTGGCAGTGTATGTAAACTTCTGACTTTAAAGGGGTCATTGACTGCACTTTCTGCAAATTTTAAGAGCTCACACATGTCTTCATGAAGTGTTTGTGACATATTTTGTTCACATTTTCTTTAATTTTTTAATTACTGAAGCAAATTTGTTTTGTATTTTTCCTGCTTTTCTTGAAACGCTCTGATTTAAAGCCTATTACTTTAAGAAACATCCTTCAGCTGTTCAATTTCGCCCTCCCTCTTGCGTCAGTTAGCCATTAGCTGACTAGCTTCTAGCCTTTAGCTTCTAGCCTCCTTCTAGCTTGGATGAGCAGCGCTGGTTCACTGATCCACGGTCGGTTGTGTATCTGGCATAGCTCCGGTCCATCTCCCAACAATGTCGCTGGGATGCCACAACAAATTGCCAGGACCATGCACTGGGTGACCCGCCAATCACGTGACCTGGGGCTGCTGGCTGAGCTGTGCTGCCGAGCCACGGGATCTCAAAGTGCAGTGACTTGCTCTGCGGGACTCCGCTCCTCTCCTGTGATCAGCTGGGGGATGTGCCGTCACGAAACGACTCCCCCATGTTGCCCGTAGTGGTGGAGTGGAGTCGGGCAGAGTCCCAGATGATGGTGGGGGAGCTCGGGGGAACAGCCCCGGGCCACGGCGTAGGCAGTGGCTGCAACCAGCATGCCAGTGCCGGCTGCGGAATCACAGTGAAACCACTGGAAGATGGGCTGGAGCAATGCGAGGTATATAGTGGACTGTGGACTGGTGAACCAGGTAGTAACAGGGATGGTTCATAGGGTGATTAAGATCTGAAGAAAGTAACAATATAAGCCACGCTTGGTTTGAAGTTCCTGGTACCAGTGTTAGCCTGGGGGCTAATAGCACAGGGGCTAATAGGCCACCTTTAGCACCCCTTCCATCTACATGACAGACAGCTATGGGGGCCAATAACAGAGCAGTGGGCTGGTCTCAAGGATGGTGGTGGGTTGGCTTTTTCAATTCATGACATTAGAGAGTTCTACAGAAAAGTCAAAAACATTTCCGGTGTTTCTGGGAAAGAAAAATAAAAGCTGTGGTTTTTTAAGAGAAGTGACTGTTTTGAAAATGTTTGGATAATTACGTGACAATAGACTCATTTCAGACAGTTAAAGCCAACAAACACACCATTTTTCAGTCAATGACCCCTTTAAAGAAAGTAATAATACAGACAGATAGACACAGAGCCAATCTTTCTTAAATTAGCATCTCTACGTGTATGGCAGCCATTTAATTTGAGTATCTACTGAATTCCATCACAAGAGCACACCAATCTACTTAAGGACGTACTGATTAGGGGATCATCTAAGCATGTTAAGATGCATAAAAGCTGCCAATAAAAAACAGTTATTCCACAAATGCAGATTTTTGAGTTCTTCCTAAGGTAAAATTTACAGTAAGTATTATAGTGTTTAAGAATGAACATTAACTTGTTTCTGACATGGTTCAATGACCCAGTGATGACACACAGACTCCGAATCGATGCAATCAAGTTTATTAACAACCAGGTTTGTGAGACTGTGGTGTGTGAGTGCTGTCTGGAACTGCTGGGAACTGAGCGAGACACCGTACAGTCTGGCAACCCTGGAGACACACAAGGAGATGGAATTACTGGGCGTCACTTCTGGAGTTAAACAGTTACACTGAACTTACTGTGGGAACATATGGTAGTGAGCTCCAGTTCAGCGTGACAGCTGTGGCCAGGAAGACAGTACACTTCAGGTGAGTTGACGAGCAGGTGGTGGTGAGTTGGTTGGGCAAATGGTCCGCCGCCTGGAAGGAGGAGGCTGGAGTCCCGCCGCCCAGGACGCCACCTGTGCACAGGGGAACTGATTGGCAAGGGAAGTAGGAATGAACGCTTACGTGGCAGGTTGATGGCTTCTTGGGCAAGGAAGAAGACGAGTGCTGGCTGTAGCGTAGGTAGAAGGAAAGGAACGGTGATGAAGCTCTCCTGGAGCACAGTGAGACATCTCCGCACTATCCCAAAGGCCAGTGTGGTAGATATAGGCAGCGCCTGATGAGGACCAGGTGTGAGTGCAGCTGAAGGTGATGAGCAGAGCGGACTATGACAGTTTCCTTTGCATTATTTGATCTAAAAGCAATATATTTTTTGTTATTTTGGCCAGTTGTCATTTTCTGTAAATAAATGCTGTAAATGATGATATTTTGACTTGGAATTTGCGTGAGCTGATTTCAGTAGGTTACAGAATAAGACAAAACTGTTCATTTCCTTAAACACATAGGTATAAATAGTAAAACCAAATAAAGTGATAATTTTGCAGTGGTCTCTGTCTTTAATCTATCTATCTATCTATCTATCTATCTATCTATCTATCTATCTATCTGTGGTGTGACTATCGGGGAGTAGTGGGTCATCTCAGCAGCCTAATGGTTAGGATGTGTATATACTGTACCATAAGAACAAGTTGTTAAAATGCAGTGATCACCTCATTTCCTGTCTCTCCTTTTACTTTATTGTGCCCCAAAATGCCCAAAAAGAAATCAAAGAAAGATTATATCAATATGAATTCAGTTCATCATTCCTGAGGTCCTTCTATCACACTGGTAAATATGAAGAACAGGACAGATAAATAACATCATCTCTTTTTTGCTGGATTGGCCCACTTTTGCATTAGTAATGTAACATTAGTGTTCCCAAGTTGCTAGGGTGAAAAGTACAATGTAAACACTTAGGCTACATTTAAACGTCATCAGCCCACAACTGTAAGCGTTCTGGTGCATTGGCTGTATGTGCTGTAAAATAAGTCTCCATCACACCCACACATTTCAATGTGCTATTTCTGGCAACGGTTTGCTGGGAAGAACTCTCAGTTTGCTAATAAGATGCTTCACTATACTGTATTGAGTTTCTTTCATTTTCATTTTCATATCCAGCCTAATCTAGAATCCGAAGACTAGCTTACCTTCTGCAGACAGACCCTGGATGTTGACTCCTTTGGCTGCCAGGAAACTGAGGCAGGCGTCTATGTTCTCAATCTGGAGAGAGACAGACAGAGAAGTAAAACACTACACAGCACGTCTACATTCAGTCTGACTTATTTGTCCTCAGACCCCTCATTACTGTGAAATTATGTGAATAAGCACCTATCCACTAGACAAGAATACTGGCAATCCAATATCAAGTAACCAGTTCAAGAAGAGCTGAAGAACAGAAATGTCCATGATAAAAAATGTGATGCAAGAGAACAGGTAAATATCAGGGCTTATGATGAGGGAAACAAACTTCCCACACGGTCAGAAATTAAAGTTGACAAACCGAACACATTAACGCAACAGCGTTTTGATGTTTTCTCAACTAAGGGCTAATGTGTTGTGTCAATGCATGTTCACAAGTTTTTTGTTGATTTCAAATCAAAGTTTGTCAAGCATACAGTTATAATATCAGATCTACCCGGCACTGAGAAAAATGACTATTTGAACTTGTAATTATTACATTGCTTCTTTTTAAAATTTTAGATAGAAATATCATTTAAATGTTTTTATTTCAAATATCATTTTTATTTGATGTGTTACTTGATGTTTGATGGTAATTTTGTATACTTCTTTCTTTATACAAATGTTATTTTTAAAATCAAGTAACATTTATTAAACAGAAAAAGTAATTTACTGACCTTACAAATGTAAGAAAGTAGAAAATGAATGTGTTTTCCTCAGTTAGCCCCTCAGTTTAATGTGTGTTAGTGCTGTGCATGTGTCAAACTGTTTCTGTTGGCTGATATTTTGTAACTTTTATTTTTGTTACACCATTACTGAGCATGAGCTGTTGGAGATACACCCCACTTCATTGCATTGTAGAAACCATGTGTGGCCCTTGGTGGATCATAAAAGATAAAGAGCAAAAGATTTCTACCACTGTACTGAGTAATCAAATGACAGATATTTTGTGTTATAAGATAAGATAAGATAAGCCTTTATTAGTCCCACGATGGGGAAATTCCAGGATTGCAACAGCACAGGGATAGCAACACTCAGAGCAACAATCAGAAGGCAAGAAAAAAAGCAAGCAAACAAGAGCAGCTAATATACATATGTACATATTACTATAAAATATATATATACACACACACAGACACACAGTGCAGAGCATTGTAGCTAGATGGAATAAATATGTAGATATATAAGCACCCACAGTACGGAGCATTGCAGCTAGGTGGAATAAATATGTAAATATATAAACACACACAGTGCGGAGCATTGTAGCTAGATGGAATAAATATATAGATATATAAATATAAACACACCCAGTGCGAAGCATTGTAGCTAGATTGAATAAATCTGTGGATGAACAGAGAAGTGCGACTTCTGCTAAAAGCACGTAACAATGCCTTTAGATCTGATGATGCACAGGCCTACAGTTCATCCAGGGCAGATCTGAAGAGGGGCATCAAGGAGGCCAAGCACAGCTACAAGCTGAAGGTGAAGGAACATTTTGGGGACTCTGACCCCCGACGTATGTGGCAGGGCATTCAAGCTATCTCTGATTATAAGCACAGCAACTCCATACCTATAGCCATGACTGTGCCCTTTCTCAATGAGCTAAATAACTTCTATGCTCGTTTTGACAAGGACAACAATGAAAAGAACATCAATTTCCCACCCTCTGATGACCTCCACCACCTCACACTCACCCACACCGACGTCCGTAATGCACTGAGTCATGTCAACGTACGTAAGGCTGCTGGCCCTGATGGCATTCCTGGGCGTGTGCTGAGGGCATGCGCTGAGCAGCTGGCAGGGGTCTTCACAGACATCTTCAATCTGTCCCTGGCCCAGGCTGTGGTACCAGCGTGCTTCAAGACCACTTCAATAGTACCAGTGCCGAAACATTCAACACCATCGTGCCTAAATGACTATCGCCCTGTGGCACTGACGCCCATAGTCATGAAGTGCTTTGAGCGACTGGTCTTGGCACAGCTCAAAAAAGGCCTGCCCCCTACACTGGACCCTCATCAGTTCGCCTACCGGAGCAACAGGAGTACAGAGGATGCGGTTTCTACAGCGCTGCACTATGTACTCTCACACCTGGATGACAACAACACCTACGCAAGAATGCTGTTTATTGACTTCAGCTCAGCATTCAACACAGTTATCCCCTCCAAGTTGCTCACCAAACTTGGGGACCTGGGAATCAGTACCTCCACCTGCAACTGGATCATGGATTTTCTGACCAACAGACCCCAGCATGTTAGGTCAGGCCCCAACCGTTCTTCTGTCATCACACTCAACACTGGTGTACCACAGGGCTGTGTGCTAAGCCCATTCCTCTACCCCCTCTACACACATGACTGCAGGCCTATGTATGGATCCAATTCCATCATAAAGTTCGCAGATGACACCACGGTGACTGGACTCATCAGGGACAACGACGAGTCAGATTACAGGGCAGAGGTTGAGCACTTGGCTACTTGGTGCGCTGACAATAACCCGCTCCTTAACACCAGCAAAACCAAGGAGCTCATAGTGGACTACAGGAAGGAGAGGGAAGAGACACATGACCCCATCCATATCAATGGCATAGCTGTTGAACGTGTCCCCAGCTTCAAATTCCTGGGGACCCACATCTCGGAGGACCTGTCCTGGTCAGTTAACACCACCAGCCTGATCAAGAAGGCCCATCAGCGCCTCTTCTTCTTGAGGACATTGAAGAAGAACCATCTGTCAACTGACATCCTGGGCAACTTCTACCGCTGCGTGATAGAGAGCACCCTGACCAACTGTATCACACTCTGGTATGGGAGCTGCTCTGTAGCTGACCGCAAGGCGCTGCAGCGGGTGGTGAAAACCGCCCAACGCATCACAGGGACTCCACTTCCAGCTATAGAGGACGTCTACAGGAAAAGATGTCTGCGCCGGGCACGCAGCATTCTAAGGGACTCCAACCATCCTGCTCATGGACTGTTCCAGCTTCTCCCCTCCAGAAGACGTTTCAGAAGCCTTCGGACTAGAACCAGCAGGTTTAGGAACAGTTTCTTTCCAACAGCTGTCACGTTATTGAACTTAGTTCCCCGCTGACTCTCTTACAATCATCTTTTACCATCCTCACCTGTACATAACTGCATAACTACATAACTACATCTAACTTATTGCACATTATTTGCACATAACAGTACTTTTAACTTTCTGCACTGCTGCATATATTTGCATATATTTGCTTAAATTGCACATACTGTTAATTACCGTATATACTGCACTGCTGTCCTTTGCACTTCTGATTGGATGCTAAACTGTGTTTCGTTACCTTGTATTCATACATGTGTAATGACAATAAAGTTGAATCTAATCTAATCTAATCTAATCTAAATATGTAAATATATAAACACACACAGTGCAGAGCATTGTTGCTAGATGGAATGAAACAGCATAACCGTCTACTTAGTTATCCTACATGGCATGATTAGCACAGTGGTGCAGTGGTTAGTGACATAACGCACGGCTCAGGAGACGCACACACACAGGCTTAGAGTAGTTCAAAGAGTTTATTAACAGCAGGAGTGAGTGAGTGCGTGTCTGCGGGATGTAAATGTGTTGGTGATGGTGTCTGCTCCAGGCACAGAGGCAGGTGACCGTACAGCCGAGCAACCCTATGGAGAGAGCACAGGGAGAGGGTGACGGGCATACACCAACACAGGAGGGATTTATGGCGAGAGAAGGACTTACTTGGTGGGTCAGGACAGCTGGCACAACAAGGGGGCGAAGCCCGGAAGACAGCCACCTGGAGAGCTCTGTACAGCAGCGAGGATTGGGCGATGGAGTGGAGATGTCCGCCGCCGGGGAATCCACCTGTGCACAGGGGAGAAGACTGAAGAAAAGAGGTAAGCGATCTTCTTACCAAAATGGTGACGCTGAAGGGAAGTATGCTCACAACGGTGAGGGACGAAGTCTGACGGCTTCAGGCCGAGCCTCCGGGCGAGACGGCCTTTATCCCTCGCCGCTGATGATTGTCAGGTGCGTGAGCAGGTGGCGCCGCTGATGAATGGCGCGGCGTGACAGTACTCCCCCCTCTAGCAGCGCCTCCTGGCGATGGCTTATCCGGGTGCGCTCGGTGGAAGTCCGCGATGAGCGATGGGTCCAACACAAACGACGGGGGCACCCATTGTCGATGCTCGGGCCCATAGCCCTCCCAGTCCACCAGGTATTGCAACCCACGACCTCGGCGCCGGGAGTCCAGGATGGAGGAGACGGACCAGGCCGGATGGCCACCAATCATCCGGGGCGCGGGTTGCGCCGCAGGAGGAGGGCAAAGGGGGTCAGTGACTGCCAGTTTCACCTTCGACACATGGAAAGTGGAATGGATGCGGAGGGAGGGGGGAATAGCCACGCGCACAGCCACCGGGTTGATGATCCGGGTGATGGGAAAGGGACCCATGAATCGCTGTGCCAGCTTCCTCCTCTCGCCTTTTAATGTGACGTCCTGGGTAGACACATACACGAGTTGCCCAACTCTGTACGCCGGGGCAGGTCTTCTGTGCCGGTCCGCCACGGTCCGGTTGCGCTCCGCCGTGCGTAAAAGCGCATGACGCGCGGCAGCCCAGGTGGAGCGGAACTGCCTAAGGTGCGCCCTAACAGAGGGGACAGTCACCTCGTTCTCCTGCGCCGGAAACAGCGGGGGGTCGTAACCCAGGGACGCCTTGAAGGGGGACATCCCCGTTGCAGAAGAGCGGGCGGTGTTGTGGGCATACTCCACCCAGGCGAGATGGTTGCTCCAGGACGTCGGCTTGGATCTAGTAACACAGCGGAGCGCAGCCTCCAGCTCCTGATTGGTCCTCTCACACTGCCCGTTAGACTGGGGGTGATGGCCGGAGGAGAGGCTCACCTTGGCTCCGATGGCGTTACAAAAGGATCTCCAAACCTCGGATGAAAATTGGGGACCCCGGTCCGAGACCACGTCCACCGGAATCCCGTGCAGCCTGACCACGTGTTGGACGAGGAGGCCCGCCGTCTCCAGGGCAGTAGGGAGACCTCGCAGGGGAATGAAGTGTGCAGCCTTGGAGAAACGGTCCACAATGGTCAGGACGGTGTCAAAGGAGTTGGAAACGGGGAGTCCGGTGACGAAGTCCAGTGCGATGTGCGACCAGGGCCTGCCGGGGACGGGCAGAGGCTGGAGCAGACCCGCTGGGGGGGCATTTCCCGACTTGCTGGTGGCACAGATTGGGCAAGCCCGGGCGTAGCGGGCTGCATCCCTCCGCAGGCCTGGCCACCAAAAGGACCGTTGGAGGAGGCTGATCATCCGAGAGGTGCCGGGATGACAGGTGAGCCGGGAGGTGTGGAGCCAGTGGATAACCTCTCCTCGGACCGCAGATGGGACGAACAGTCTTCCCTCCGGTCCGCCGCCAGGATCAGGTTCCACCTCCTGCGCCTTCCGGATCTTGTCTTCAATGTCCCAAGAGATGGCACCGAGGACGCACGACCTGGGCAGGATAGTGTGGGGCGTCTCCTCAGCCTCCACGGGGGTGAACTGCCTAGAGAGGGCGTCAGGCAGGCCGTTTTTGGAGCCCGGCCTGAAGGTGATCGAGAAGCGGAACCTGGCGAAGAACAAAGACCAGCGCGCCTGGCGGGCATTCAGGCGCTTGGCAGATCGTAAATACTCTAAGTTCTTGTGGTCCGTCAGGACCACAAACGGCAGGTCCGCCCCCTCTAGCCAGTGGCGCCACTCCTGTAAGGCGAGTTTAATGGCCAGGAGCTCTCTGTCCCCCACATCGTAGTTCCTCTCCGCCGGGGACAGGCGCCGGGAGAAGAAGGCGCACGGCCGTTTGGCGCCATCGTCAGGTGACCGCTGGGATAACACTGCTCCCACTCCCGTGTCCGATGCGTCCACCTCCACAATGCACTGCAGCGCGGGGTCGACCTGGCGAAGGACCCGGGAGGAGGAGAACTCCGCCTTCAGCGCCCTAAAGGCAGCAGCGACCTCTTCAGTCCACCGGAACGGGACCTTCGGGGACGTGAGGCGGGTCAGCGGTCCGACGATCGAGCTGAAATTTGGGACAAAGCGGCGGTAAAAATTGGCGAAGCCAACAAACTGTTGCACCTGCTTCCGGGATGCGGGAGTAGGCCACTCCACCACCGCCTTCACCTTCTCTGGGTCTGGGAGCACCTGATCTTGAGCGATGATGAATCCCAGGAAGGATGTGGTCCTAGCGTAGAACTCGCATTTCTCAGCCTTCACGTACAGACGATTCTCCAGCAGTCTTTGGAGGACCCGCCTCACATGGACCTGGTGCTCGTCCCTGGACCTGGAGAAGATAAGGATGTCATCCAGGTAGACGAACACAAAAAGGCCGATGAAATCCCGGAGGACGTCATTAATGAGGCGCTGAAAGACGGCAGGAGCGTTGGTCAGCCCGAACGGCATGACGAGATACTCAAAGTGGCCGTTCGGGGTACGGAAGGCTGTCTTCCATTCATCTCCCTCCCGGATCCGGACGAGGTGGTAAGCGCTGCGTAAATCCAGCTTGGTAAACCAGGTCGCCCCCTGGAGGGAGTGAAAGGCAGTGTCCATGAGGGGCAGGGTGTAACGGTCCCTCTCAGTGATGTCATTCAGCGCTCGGTAGTCTATGCAGGGGCGGAGGGATCCGTCCTTTTTCCCGACAAAGAAAAACCCTGCCCCCACGGGTGACGACGATGGGCGAATAATCCCAGCGCTCAGAGATTCCTTCAGGTATGTATTCATGGTCTCCTTCTCCGGCGCCGACAGGCTGTAGAGCCGACCAGATGGCAGGGGAGCCCCCTGGCGGAGGTTGATGGCACAGTCATATGGTCGATGCGGGGGAAGAGACATAGCTTTCGATTTGCTAAATACCATACCCAGGTCGTGAAATTCTGGAGGCACCAGTGACAGGTCCGGAGGTGCTGTATCCGCCACAGGGGGAGCCGCGGATGGGGAGCAGGCAGCGGACTGAAGGCAGGTGCCCATACAGAAGGTACTCCATGCCGATACCCCAGCGGACCTCCAGTCCAGGACAGGGTTGTGGAGGCGTAGCCAGGGATACCCCAGGATGACGGGCGACACAGAGTTGGGCAGGACGTAAAATACCATCTCCTCCCGGTGGTTCCCTGAGATGATGACTGGGACAGGCATGGTTTGGTGAGAAACTCTCCCAAGGGAGGCACGGGAGAGATGGACCAGGGAGATGGGGTGTTTTAATGCCTGACAGCGGATGCCCAATCGGGTTGCCAGGCCTTGTGAAATGAAGCTGCCCTCTGCGCCCGAATCCACCAGTGCGTGGGTGAGGTGCCCAGTGGGATTGTGGCAAAAACGGATGGGCAGCTTTAATTGAGTGAGAGAGTCTAACCGGTTGGGATCCGCGAGGCTCCCTACAGCGATTCGCGGACCCCGCCGACTGGCTTTCCGCGGGCAACGCTCCACAGTGTGTTGGTCACCTCCGCAATACATGCAGAGGCCCAACTCACGGCGGCGTTGTTTCTCCGCAGGGGAAAGCTTGGTCCAGCCCGTCACCATCGGCTCCGACTCCTCGGGGCACAATGCTGGCGGCGCCGCCAGGGGGCGAGCTTGGAACAGGTGCGGCGAGACTCCACGAGGGCGAGAAGAAGAAGACTTCCGCCCCGAGGAGCGCTCGCGCAGCCTGTTATCCAAACTTATCGCTAAGGATGTCAGCTCCGCTAGCGTCCCAGGGATATCCCGTCCAGCCAGTTCATCCCTCAGATCACTATTGAGGCTGCGGAGGAACAGGCCACAGAGGGAGCGTTCCTCCCAGCCCAATTCCTCCGCCGCTACCCGGAAGTCGACCGAGTAGTCCGCTGCCGACCGGCCTCCCTGCTGGAGAGCGAGGAGCCGATCGACCTGGACCGTCTCGGTTTGAGAATGGTCAAAGACCTCCAGAAAGCGCCTCACGAACTGGTCATAGGTGAGGGTGGCATAACTGGGCCTCGCCATTACGGCGTAGGTCCAAGTTAACGCACGCCCCTCCAGAAGATTCCCTATGTAACCAATCCGACTGTGATCCGAGGGAAAATCTCCGGGCACACGGTGGAACACGGACTCACACTGCATAATGAACCCCCGCGCTCCGCCGAGCTTACCGCTAAAGCGGGCGGGGGTCGGAATCGGTGTGAGCCGAACCGGTGCCACCGGAGCCGGCTGGACGGCCGCTGGAACAGCAGGAGCCGCGCCACCCTGACGAGCCGGGGGGAACGGCTGTTGAGGATCCAAGCGGCCCAACCGGTTAGTTAAATTCAATAATTGATTAAAGATCACCTGTTGTTGATAAGCTATTTGATCCACTCTAGCCTCGAGAGTGGAAAACCGGTGTGCGAGCCCGCCGTCCGCCGAGCCGCTCTGCTGAAGCCGTACTGACATAACGCACGGCTCAGGAGACGCACACACACAGGCTTAGAGTAGTTCAAAGAGTTTATTAACAGCAGGAGTGAGTGAGTGCGTGTCTGCGGGATGTAAATGTGTTGGTGATGGTGTCTGCTCCAGGCACAGAGGCAGGTGACCGTACAGCCGAGCAACCCTATGGAGAGAGCACAGGGAGAGGGTGACGGGCATACACCAACACAGGAGGGATTTATGGCGAGAGAAGGACTTACTTGGTGGGTCAGGACAGCTGGCACAACAAGGGGGCGAAGCCCGGAAGACAGCCACCTGGAGAGCTCTGTACAGCAGCGAGGATTGGGCGATGGAGTGGAGATGTCCGCCGCCGGGGAATCCACCTGTGCACAGGGGAGAAGACTGAAGAAAAGAGGTAAGCGATCTTCTTACCAAAATGGTGACGCTGAAGGGAAGTATGCTCACAACGGTGAGGGACGAAGTCTGACGGCTTCAGGCCGAGCCTCCGGGCAAGACGGCCTTTATCCCTCGCCGCTGATGATTGTCAGGTGCGTGAGCAGGTGGCGCCGCTGATGAATGGCGCGGCGTGACAGTTAGCACTGTTGCCTTACAGCTAGAAGGTTCCTGGTTCGAATCCCCAGGCTGGCAGGGGTTGGAACCTTTCTGTGTGGAGTTTGCATGTTCTCCCTGTGCTGCGTGGGTTTACTCCGGGGGCTCCGGTTTCCTCCCACAATCCAAAGACATGCATGTTAGGTTAATTGGCTATTCTAAATTGTCCCTAGATTTCTGTTTCCTATAGGCCCTTAGAATAGAGGGTTAGTATTAGTGAAAGCGCTTTGAGTGGTCTTTGTGACTAGAAAAGCGCTATATAAGTGCAGGTTAGTTAGTTAGTTAGTTATGTACCCATACATATTCTCACCCTCCATAGCCACCGGTATTTTCCTAGTTTTATGCTGGAGGGGACCATTGTGTAAGTCTATTGCATCTTTTGCATTCAAAAACTATTAGTTTGTTACGTCTTTTTGCTATCTCTGCGAGCAGCCCTGCTTAGGTTGTACAGTCTGACAGCCGTTGGTAGGAAGGACCTGCGAAACCTCTCGGTTGTGCACCTGGGATGATGTAGTCTGCTGCTAAATGAGCTCCTCAGTGCATTCAGTATGTCCTGCATAGGGTGGAACTCGGACTCCAGCAGAGATGACAGTTTAGCCACCGTCCTTCTCTCTCCTATCTCCTCCACCGGATCAAGGCGCTGCCCCAGGACAGAGCTAGCTTTCTTGATCAGTTTGTTCAGTCTCTTCCTATCGGCTGCAGTAATGCCACTGCCCCAGCAGATCACTCCAAAAGTGATGGCTGATGCCACCACCGTGTCATAGAATGTCTTCAGCAGCGGCCCTTGTACACCAAAAGACCTGAGTCTCCTCAGCAGGAACAGCCTGCGCTGTCCCTTCTTGTAGAGTGCGTCAGTATTGTGTGACCAGTCTAGTTTATTGTTCAGATGAACACCCAGGTACTTATAGGATGTCACCATCTCGATGTCTGTTCCCTGTATATTTACTGCTGCTGTGAGGGGTTGCCCATGCCTGCGGCAGTCCACCACCAGCTCCTTAGTTTTCCTCACGTTGATCTGGAGGCAGTTCCGATGGCACCAGTCCACGAAGTCCTGGATAAGCCCTCTGTACTCAGCTTCATCTCCATTGGAGATGAGGCCAACGATCGCAGAGTTATCAGACAACTTCTGTAGATGGCAGTGTGTTGTGTTGTGTGAGAAGTCCGCAGTATAAAGAGTGAACAGGAAGGGAGCCAGCACCGTTCCCTGGGGGGGCCCCGTGCTACCGAAGATCGTGTCGGACACACAGTCCCGGGTTCTCACAAACTGAGGCCGGTTCGTGAGGTAGTCCAGGATCCATGATGACAGGTGCTGGTCAACCCCTGCGTGCAGCAGCTTATCCTTCAGGATCATCGGTTGGATGGTGTTGAAAGCACTGGAGAAGTCAAAGAACATGATCCTCACCATATTCCCGGGCTTCTCCAGGTGGGACAGAGAACGGTGAAGGAGGAAGATCACCGCATCCTCCACCCCAATGCCATGCTGGTAGGCGAACTGGAGTGGATCCATCGCTGGTTCCACCAGGGGGCGGAGGTGAGCAAGGAGCAGTCTCTCCAGGGTCTTCATCAAGTGGGACGTCAAGGCCACCGGTCTGTAGCTGTTCAGGTCTTTGGGGTGGGAAGTCTTTGGTACAGGTACCACACAAGATGTTTTCCACAGCTGTGGTACCCTCCCCAGCTTCAGGCTCAGGTTGAAGATGTACATCACAATCCCACACAGCTGGTCTGCACAGGACTTGAGGAGCTTTGCGCTGATGCCGTCCAGTCCCGACGCCTTCCTCGCCTTGATCTTCCTCAGCTCCGTCCTCACCTGGGTCCTGGTCAGGGTCAGGATGGGGGGCTGTGTGTTGGGAGTGGCGGGGTGTTGGTGGAGTGGGGAGTGGGCAACAGGACTTGATTTCTTTAGAGGCAGCAGTGGTTGTTGTGCAGTCAGGGGGGAGGGCGGTTGGTCAAACCTATTGAAAAACAGATTCAGGTTGTTCGCCCGTGGCCTGGGGGGAGGTATTCTGGAGCCCAGAGATGGTTTTGAGGTTTCTCCAGACCCCGCTGATGTCGCTCTGTTGCAGCTTGTCCTCCATCTTCTTCCTGAAGCTGTCCTTGCCTTCTCTGATCTTTCTCCTCAGCTCCCTCTGTACGGACTTCAGCATCTCCCTGTTCCCCGACCTGAAGATCCTCTTCTTCTCTCTCAGAAGTGTTTTTATCTCAGGGTTGATCCAGGGTTTGTTGTTTGAGCAACACCGTATGGTCTTGGTGGGAACGGATTTGTCCACACAGAAGCTGAGGTAGTCCGTGAAGGTGTGAGTGAGGCCATCGATGTCCTCACCATGTGGATCGCAGAGCTGCTTCCAGGCGGTGGTTTCAAAACAGCCCTTTAGAGTGTCCATTGTCTCCTCAGACCATAACTTCACTGTGCGCATGGCCGGAGGTTGTCTGTGCGCTAGGGGGTTGTACACCGGCCGGAGATGAACCAAGTTGTGATCCGATCTCCCGAGTGGGGGGAGTTGTGATGAGGTGTACACCTCCTTAGAGTTTGCGTAAGTCCAGTGTTTTATTGTCTCTAGTGTGGCATGTGACATACTGGGTGAACATGGGTAGAATGGGAGATAGTGAAACATGGTTGAAATCGCCTGAGATGAGGAGAAGAGCATCTGGGTGTTCTGTCTGCAGCCTGCTGGTTACTGAATGGATGACGTCACGCGCTGTCCCAGCGTTCGCCGTCGGATTTGCATAAACAACAATGCAGATCATGTGTGAGTGTTCTCTCGGGAGATATGTAGGCCGCATGCTAACAGCTAGCAACTCAATGTCTTTGCTGCAGTGTCGTTGTTTAACAGTGATATGTCCCGGTCTGCACCAGTTGTTGCCCCTTGCTTTGCCATTGTCTGGTGTTCGGTCTGCCCATATCATGTGGAAACCCTCCAGCTCAATGTTAGCATCTGCTGCTAGTTCAGTTAGCCACGTCTCAGAAAACAAAAGGAGAGAGCACTCCCGATATGTGCTATCGTAACGGCAGATAGCTGCTAGCTCATCTACCTTTCCCGGTAACGACCGTACATTTCCCATGACAATAGATGGAAGCAAGGGTCTGTACCTTATATTTTTTGTCCTCCGCCTTACTCCAGCCCGGCAGCCGCGGCGTTTTCGCCTCAGTTCTCTTGGTATGTCAAGTTTTTCCAATGGGACCGGGTGGCGGTTGAATGCTAGCAGCTCTTCCCTACTATATCGTATCCTGCTATAAACAGTGGCTCCGTCCACCGGCTCAAGAGACATTTGGGACAATCTGTGTGTCCGTGATATAAGTGGAGTGAAAAAAAAGATGGATCAAAAAGAGAGAGGAAGGGAAAAAGACTCGGAATCGAGCAGCTGTTGCAAAGGGCGGCTGACTCGTGTGGCGCCGGGAGAGAAAAGTATGGCCTGATAGCATTTACACTGAGTTGTATGAGGATTTGGCCTTTGGGGCTTACCGTAGCTGACACCAGGCAGTCGACATGGTGACATCAGGCGGGCTACGGCCAGTATCTATACTGAGTGTGAATCTCAATAGAGTTCAGTTCGTTGCTCGGTACAACATGGTTCGCATCTCGCATTATTAAGACATAACATCTGATGACGTTGGATTAAACCATGGGAGTGTGCCAACTACACCGTGGCACTGCTGGTTGGAGGCGTTTGAGGAGTACATCGCCGCAGCTGGCCTGGGCGGTGCCGACGAAAAGAGACGGAACAGCATGCTAATCCACTGCCTCAGTAAGGAAGGCCAATGTGTGTTTCGTGCATGGGTAGCAAGGACTCATTAAAGGAGTGTTTTGACACGATGGACAATTTCTTTGCTGATCAGTGCAACATCACGGGGCAAATATACAGGTTCTTTGACCGCTGTCAACAAGCTGGTGAGTCCACCCAACACTTTCTAATGGAGCTCCATAACCTAGCGAGCACATGCGCCTTTGGGCCTGTAGAGGAAGAGCTAATCCGTGATAAGCTAGCACATGGTACGAGCAACGAGTGGCTCAAAGAGAAGCTAATGCTAACTAAGGATGTCATCACGCTGAAGCAAGTAATAGAATTGACCAGCCAAATAGAGTCTGCTACCCAGCTAGGTCTACAAGTACTAGCTAAAGAGAATCTAGCTACCCAAGCTTCCCCTCTACGTCAGACTGCTAGCAACACAGCTAACTCCTCGGGGCAGACCCCCAAAAGGCGGCAGATTGTGGCACGGGCAGGAGTGGGAGCTCGGGGACTGTGTGGCAGCTGTGGCTATCCTCGTCACCGGGCAGGCACATCCACTTGCCCCACCAGAGAGAAGAAGTGCTACAACTGTGGCCGTTCTAATCACTGGGCCAGGGTTTGCACCACCGCCAACAAACCAACAGACTTGGAGCCCAAAGGCATGATGTCTGTATGTGTAGTAGGCGCTAAGAAGTGGCCATTAAAGTGGTACGTTTTGCAGCTTGACAGGGTCGATGTGCCACTTATGGTGGGCTCGGGCGCTGGTAAAACCATACTGAGCATGTCCACATTGAGAAGATTTTTCCCGAGAAAAGCCATTAATGCAGGTGCTGTGAAAATGTTTGACCCACATGTTACCGAGAAACTGGCTGTGCCCACAGTGCCAAGCTTAGCATGCCCATAGCCAAAGACTATTCCCGCATTTACTTTCCAGGTTTCACGCTAGGGGGCTGACTTTTTGGGAACTGATTTGTTGGGAGAGTTAGGATTCTCCATCACGGATCCAGCAGGTTCGACAATGTTGACCATGTCTCCTGGGTGGCAGGCCCGCTGGTCAGCGTTGTTCGCAGGCCTGGGGTGTATAAAGGCTTTCAATCACTGCCTGCTCACTGACCCTAGGGTGACACCCAAGATCCAACCATTACGATGGCTTCCCCCCGCCCTGAGGGACGACGTCACGGCGGAACTGAATAAATTGCTTAAAGCCGACATTATCAAGAAAGTGGATGCCCCGCCGTGGATCTCAAACATCGTGGTGGCCAAGAAGAAGACAGGTGGCATTCGGCCATGCATTGACCTCAGGATGGTTAATAAAGCGATCATCCCGGATAAACACCCGCTCCCCACGATGGAGGAACTCACCGCAATGTTCAGCAGCTCAAAGGTGTTCACAAAGCTGGACCTTCACCAGGGTTATCTGCAGGTGCCCCTCCACCCAACCAGCCACGACCTGACAGCGTTCATGACCCACATGGGCGTTTTCAGGTACACCCGCATGCCTTTTGGTCTGAGTTCAGCACCAATCTGTTTTCAAAAAATTATGTCTACGATTTTCGCCGGCCTCAGGGGTGTAGTGGTGTACCTGGACAACATCGTGGTCCACGGAGCGTTGTGGGAAGCACATAACGATCGTTTGGGACGAGTAATGGAGGTGCTGCTGGGGCACGGGGTCACGCTGAAAGGGGAAAAGTCCATCTTCGCAGCGGATTCCATTGAGTTTGTTGGGTTCCAGCTAGCGGCTGAGGGACTGAGCCCCCTGCACTCAAAATTGGAGGCGGTCCTGCGTCTCCCTGACCCCACGACACCTGCACAAATTTCCTCATTTCTGGGCATGGTGAACTTCTATGGGCATTTTATTCCCCATTATTCAGAGACTATCAAACCCCTCTGAGCCCTTCTGAAGCAGGACGCTCCGTGGCAATGGACTCCGGCTTGCTCAGCGGCGGTCGCAAGGCTGAAGCCCCAACTCACCTCCCCGCCGGTGTTGGCCCACTTTGATCCAAAATGGCCAACCCTTGTGACTTGTGACATATCTGGTTCAGTGGTGGGGGTGGTTATGTCCCAAGTGCAAAATGGTACCGAGCACCCAGTGGCGTTCGTGTCGAGGTCCCTTTCACCGGCCGAACAGAAGTACGCCGTGGGTGAGAGAGGGGCACTCGCATGTGTCTGGGCGTGCGAACGGTGGCACATTTACCTGTATGGACGCCATTTTACCCTCTGCACGGACCACTGGGCACTGACGACGCTGCTGGAGACGACGGATTCGGGACACAGGCCCCTGCAGATCCACAGGTGGACTGAATGGCTGCGGGCCTACAACTTCACTACCCACTTCACCCCTGGCAAAGAGAATGTAGTGGCAGACCTCCTGTCCCGTGCCATGACCAACACCGCACAGCCAGACGAAAATGACCCCTTGGAGGCGGATCTAGTCAATGTGCTGCACGGACCCCTCTGAGACACGGTGTCCCTCCAGGAGCTCCAGGCGGAGTCGGAACGGGACCCCACGTTGTCACAGCTGTGCTTCGTCATCAGGGAGGGTTGGCCCATGAAGGTGCAGAGCGATCTGGTGCCTTTTCACAGGTTTAGGAACAAATTGAGCTGCAGGAATGGTGTGTGTGTGGCAAAGGGACACTGCACATTGATTCCGGTGTGGCTGAGATCGCACATTTTGGTCATGCTCCATGAGTGTCATCTGGGTGTGGTCAGGGTGAAAAAAATGTTGCAGGGATTCGGTTTGGTGGCCTGGTATTGATAAGGACATTGAGACTATGGTTAAGAACTGTGTTCCATGTTTAGAAAGTGGGAAGATATGCATGCCACCCCCTCCATCCCTGCGACTGTTACCGTACCTGAGGGCCCTTGGAAGCACATCCAGTTGGGCATTTGTGGTGAGCTACACACGGCCCCCCAAACAGCTGTTTCTTGCTGGTGGTCTACGATCTGTTCTACAAATGGCCGGAAGTGTTGCCCACTAACTCGGTCACGACGGATGTGGCCATCAGCTTCCTCTCATCGCTGTTCGCCAGATGTGGGGTTCTGGATGCCATCACTATGGACAATGGCCCACAGTTCACCCCTGGGGGGTTTGAGGAGTTTTTGGGAGACAGGGGCGTGGAGCACATCAGAACCGTGTTCTATCACCCTCAAGCCAATGGGGGTGTGGAACATTTCAACAAGACTCTGAAAAATGGTCTGCGGACCCATCTGGCAGATGGCTTTGCAGTCCCTGGCGCCCTTCAGAACACACTCCTCCACTACAGGGCAACATCCCACGCCATGACAGGGTGCTCCCTCAGGAGGTACTGTTGATCAATTGTTAGGTGTCATCTTGGTCTCATGATGTCAACATGTGAACAGCACGATGAAGAGGACTGTTTAAATACCAATTCTAATTGAACCAAAAAATTTATTGGTCGATCCATGGATCAAACACCTGTTGTGAATTTTGCTGTTCAGCACCTTGTTAGAGAACAGCAAGTTATGCAAAAAGTACTGAAACATTGGACAGTTGGACATGTGCATTCAGAAGGTTAGAGAAGGTTTTGGTGCATTTTAGGGGCATCCTGAAATTTCACCCGAAAGTCAAATATCCCTAACTTTTTGTGAGTAGTGTACATGCCCATTCTTTCATACCAATGATGCATTTTTGATTTAATCATGTGCATTTTATCACTCTCAGAACATTTTGTCTGACATTCTAAAAGTTTGTTGTGGAGATTAATTTCTATTTTAGATCTTCCCTCTTATATTTATCTTATATACAAATATCAAAATCTTGTACTGCTTGATAAAATTCTGCCAAACAGAGAACACTGAAGGGCAAAAATGCATTTAGAAATTCAATGTCACTTGTCTTAAATAGGACAAAAGCAAAACTGAAAAACCCTTATTAAACCAGTTTGAAAGGTTTTCTTTTTTATTTCAGATGCACAATCCATGCAGCAGAATCCATGCACAATCCATGCAGCAGAACAGTAGTCTGTCTCATTCTACTGTGCAGTACACAACAAGTCATTTGGACAATACAATGACATTTGCCAAAACAGGATTCAAACCAAGCACATGTTCATCAGTCAAGCTACAGGGAAGCAAATCACCTATAGAGACTCTGTTGCTATGACAGCAGCCTTGGCAACCTGTGCCGACTGCTGAGCTGTCACTGAACCAAAAAGGGATTTGATAGGCAGACAGGCTTTGTTTAGAGGCCATGTGACCTGTTATCCACTATTATACTAAGGTACCCCACATAAAACAAGTCATCAAACAGAGTCACTCAGATGATGATGACAGAATGATAGCGTGCCAGCTGTCCATGAGCAAACAGCACCACAAATATCAATATGGAGTAGCCATTGCTCTCTGTTTGTGCATGTGGAGGTTCTACCTCTATGTAAGAGCTACTCTGTGCACAGCAGTTATTAAAAGCATTGCCTATTAACTTGGCATTTCAGTGTGCACGAAGGTTAATGATGTGCTAAATCTTCTTAGAGTGACGTTTATTGCAATTGGGGAAAATTTATGATACCGGGACTAATCTTCAGCACTGTACTTACAACAAACCCATTTTGAAAATGTAACGGTTAAACCATACAATCACACCAGAGTGAGAGCAGATACAGCAGTGATATTCCAAAGGTTGCAAACTGAAAATACACAGGAACTAGGTCCTTTGTTAATGAAGCTGGGTGTGTGCTGGAAGCAGGAGGGTCTCATTAAGCCAAGATTAATGACATGATTAATGTGCACCAACTACACTGTAAAAGTTAATGGCTAATAATTGCAGTAAATTCACAGTAGTATACTGTAAGTTTTTTTTACAGTAATGTACATGAAAATTACAGTAATGTTTTCACAGTAAGCTAAACACAATATTATAGTATAAAACTGTAAAACCACAACAATTTACTGTGAAATCACAACAAGATGCTGTAATTTCACAGTAACTTGGACAAACACTATTGTAAAACTACAGTATTTTATTGCTTAATTACAGTAGGGTGCTGTACCTTATCACGATAGATAGATAGATAGATAGATAGATAGATAGATAGATAGATAGATAGATAGATAGATAGATAGATGTACTTTATTGATCCCAAACTGGGAAATTACAGTGTAACAGCAGCATGACAGTAGACAACCAAACGACAGAAACACACGACAGACAAAGGGATTACCCATGGAAAGTAAAACTAACACGACTATAAAACCTATATACATCACAGCTTAATATATGATGACCCCATATAAACACATGAATCATCCCATTGCACAAAGAAGGACTATCAGGAGCAGAGTGAAATGTGAGGTACCAGTTAGTCAGTAAGGTGCAGTGTGGCAGCATAGCTATGACCAGAATACAACATCATAGTGAGTTATTGTACAGTGAAATGGCATGTGGCAGGAAAGATTTCCTGTACCTGGCCGTTCGACAGCAAAGTTGTAGTAGTCTACTGGAGAAAGTGCTTCGCTGTCTATCTAGTGTGTGGTGGAGGGGGTGATCAGGATTGTCCATGATGGATCACAGTTTATTTAGTGTTCTCCTCTCCATCACTGTCTCAAAGGTCTCCGGTCTGAGACCAATTACAGAGCCAGCCCTCTTGATAATCTTGTCAAGTAAGTAGTTGGTATCTCTGGCCCTGATACTGCTACCCCAACAGATCGCAGCAAAGAAGACGGCACTGATGACAACAGTCTGATAGAAAAGCTCCAGCATCTTGCTGCACACGTTGAAGGATCTCAGCTTTCTCAGGAAGTAGAGTCTGCTCATCCCCTTCTTGTGCACAGCATCAGTGTTGGATCTCCAGTCCAACCTGCTGCTGATCCTGACACCCAGATATTTGTAGTCCTCAACCACTCCCACATCCTCCCCCCTAATCTGCAGTGGCTGAGAAGAAGTCTTCCTCTTCCTGAAGTCAATCACCATCTCTCTGGTCTTGCTGACATTCAACCTCAGGTGATTCTGCTCTGTCCACTCCACAAATCTGTCTACCAATGCCCTGTACTCCCCCTCCTCTCCCCCTCTTATACACCCCACAACAGCTGAGTCATCAGAGAATTTTTGCAGGTGGCATGACTCAGTGTTGTATTGAAAGTCAGTGGTGTATAAGGTAAAGAGAAAAGGAGAGAGCACAGTCCCCTGTGGAGCTCCCGTATCACTAGCCACCACTCCAGACAAGACATTGCCCAGCCTGACAAACTGTGGCCTGCCTGTCAGGTAGTCAGTAATCCAGGAGACCACAGAGCTGTCAACCTCCATCACCCGCAGCTTCTCACCCAGCAGCAGTGGCTGGATGGTGTTAAAGGCACTGGAGAAATCAAAAAAAATGATTCTCACAGTGTCTCCTCCACCACCAGGTGCAGATGGGCTCGTTGCAGCAGGTAGATGACAGCGTCTTCAACTCCTAAATGGGGATGATATGCAAACTGCAGAGGGTCCAGCCACGTCTTCACCTGCAGCCTCAGGTGTTCTAAGACCAGTCTCTCCAGAACCTTCATCACATGAGATGTGAGGGCAACTGGTCGATAGTCGTTCAGGTCCGATGGAGATGACTTCTTGGGGACAGGAACCAGGCAGGATGTCTTCCACAGCACTGGTACTCTCTCCAGACTCAGGCTCAGGTTGTACAGGTGTTTCAGTACCGGAGCTAGCTGGTTGGCACAGGTCCTCAGGGTCCTGGCGGAGATGCCATCAGGACCCACCGCCTTCCGCTGACGGTGTCTCTCCAGCTGTTTCTCCACCTGGTCTGTAGTCACCATGAAGTGAGGGAGGGTCATGGTGCCCCCTGAGGAGGAGAGGGGAAATGGAGGCGTGGGGGTGGGGGGGAGGGATGTGTGGGGGTCTGGTTGCGTTGCTGGGGTGACGGACTGTGAGTTGAACCTATTAAAAAACAGATTCAGTTCCTCAGCTCTCTCCTGGCTCCCAGGTGGCTGCCTGACTCTCCCCTTGCACCCAGTTATTTGTTTCATTCCCTCCCACACATCTTTAGTGTTGTTTTGCCTGAGTTTATCTTCCTTCTTCTTTTACATATAAACCGTGTTTTTACAGCAATGCATTAGCACATATTTTTCTATACATTTGAAAAATACAAATACTGTCATTCTTCGACTTTATTGCAAATTCACAGTAAATTACAAACCATAAATTTGAAAGCTAATTTCAAATAGGCAAATAAACAATAACAAATACATAAAATAATTTAATTATTAAAAATAAATTAAATAATTTAATAAAAATAAACACATAAATAATCAATATATGAATAATCATAATAAAAACAATAATTAGATTATTAGAATTTTTAAGTAAATAAAATAATAAATAAAAAAACTGCCTGCATTAACCAAAAAGTCATAGAAAACTGAAAATGCAGTACACCGAGACACAGGTGCATCTCAGTAAATTAGAATGTAGTGTTTCCTCTACCATTATATTCCCCCCCCCCACGCATCTCCGCCCCCTAGACTATCAAGTTAATTTTATTTTTCTTTATAGCGTCAGATGCCAGCATGCTCCCCTGTCCATCAATGGTGCTGCTGTGGAGAGGGTGAGCAGCACCAAGTTCCTGGGTGTGCACATTACAGAGGACCTCTCCTGGACCACCAACACTGTATTGCTGGCTGAGAAAGCTCGGCAGTGTCTCTACTTCCTCTGCAAACTGAGAAGACCAAAGCCTGGGCCCCCATCATGTGTACCTTCTACGGCGGCACCATCAAGAGCATCCTGACCAGCTGCATCACCGTGTGGTACGGTGCCTACACTGCGTCTTGCTGCAAGACCCTCCAGTGCATAGTGAGAAAGCTGAGAAGATCGTCGGTGCCTCTCTCCCCTCCCTTGAGGCCATCTACAGCACCTGCCTCACCCGCAAATCCCTCTGCATTGCAGGTGATCCCACCCACCCATCACACAGCTTCTTCAGTCTGCTGCCATCAGGGAAGAGACTGCGGCGTCTCCAGGTCAGGACCAGCAGACTCAAGGACAGCTTCATCCTCCAGGCTGTCAGGAAGCTCAACTCTCTCCATGTTCTGCACCCTGTCCCCCTTCTGCAGCCCCCCCCCCCACACACACACACAAATCCTGGATTCTGACTCCTCCTCCCTCCCTTCAACAACTGAACTCTGACATCCCCAGGTACTGTTCACTCCCACACACACACACACACACACACACACACACACACACACACACACACACACACACAGATCTCAGGGCTGCACCAGTCCTTTTCTGCAGCAATGGACTGCTCTCTTTGCACGACATACCCTCTATTTGCCCTGATATGTGCCTTAAGTCACTACATGCTGTCTTTATTTTTATCGTATTTAGTTATTTTGCACACCCTTAGTATATTTAGTAAACCTCTGGATGTGGGTTGGTTTTCTTTGCACTGATGTTTGACGTTTAATGTTTGGTGTTAGATGTTATACTTTGGTATTCATATTTCCTACTTAGTGTTTACCTTGTTGCACCGTGGGTCTCAGAGTAATCCAATAGAGCTGACTTTGACTTGACTTGAGATCACAACAGAAGTCATTTTAAGATGTATTCACTATAGAACAAGTCTTTACTTTGTCCTGTTATAAAGCAACAACCTTAAATATCCTTATGGTATTTATCTTATTTACACTACAGCAGCTCATTTCTGTCTCTTCTCCTTTCCTCACTCAGTGGGGCAGAAATCTGCAGCGTGTAAACACAGACACAACGTGCACACACACACATGCGCACATACAGGTGAACACATTTGCACCAACAGAGAGAGAGCACATAGGAAAGCATGTCGCATCAGCCAACTGAGAAGCAGAAAAAAATATCTGTGCTTTTTATACAGACCCAGGATGATGAAGGTTGCAACACTAGCTCTCCTGCTAGTAGCAGCCGAAGTAGCTCTCCTACTCCGGGTCCAAGTATAGAAAAAAGCTCAGGTGCTGCACACCCTGCCCCTGACAAGCAGCAAAAGTCCGGTGTCATGCCAAAAAGTGATGGGCTGCAAGAACTTGATTGGCTCGCTGCGGGAGCACGCCTCACTCAGCCGTTTCTTTTCAGATTCTGAGGCTGATGGCTGCTTTTGAGCAAAACGGACGTAACTTTTTGTCCATGCAATTAGCAAAGGTATATCTGTGAATATTTAATGTGGTGAGGAATTAGTCATAATTTTAGACCTATGAGTTTTGTTAGAATAATCAGATGACATTTTATCCTGTAGCAGCTTTTAATGTTTTGCCTTATATGTTAAGAAAAGTGTGCTGATATTAAAATCTGTGTATATAAAAGCCGATAAAGCTTTTCTTTCCCATGAATATTAGTGTTTGAGCATTATTTGCCTCCTATAATTATATATTGTCAGTAGAATCCAGAAAATGTATAAGCATACACTACCGTTCAAAAGTTTGGGGTCACCCAGACAATTATTTTGTGTTTTACATGAAAAGTCACACTTATTTACCACCATGAGTTGTAAAATGAATAGAAAATATAGTCAAGACATTGACAAGGTTAGAAATAATGATTTGTATTTGAAATAATAATTTTTTCCTTCAAACTTTGCTTTCGTCAAAGAATCCTCCATTTGCAGCAATTACAGCATTACAGACCTAACATGATTGCACAAGGGTTTTCTAATCATCCATTAGCCTTCTGACGCAATGAGCAAACACATTGTACCATTAGAACACTGGAGTGATAGTTGCTGGAAATGGGCCTCTATACACCTATGTAGATATTGCACCAAAAACCAGACATTTGCAGCTAGAATAGTCATTTACCACATTAGCAATGTATAGAGTGTATTTCTGATTAGTTTAAAGTTATCTTCATTGAAAAAAAGTGCTTTTCTTTCAAAAATAAGGAAATTTCTAAGTGACCCCAAACTTTTGAACGGTAGTGTACATTTGCCAAAAATTCATCAAGGCTCCCAATTTGGATTGAAAGATTTTATCTGCCAAAAAATTACTTGATTTGGTTCTTCAAGGCTGAATTGTGAAGATTATAATATCACATGTTCTGTCCAACTTGTGAATAGTCTCAAAGGGCTGTTATAGCTTATAAATACCATGTTATTTCACCTGCCAAAATTGATTAAGGGTCTTAGTGTTGAATAAAACAGTTTTTATGCTTTAAGAATGATTTGACTTGGTTGTTAAGGATTAAATTGTGAATACAATACTGTAACTTGTTCTGTCCAACCTGTGAAATAGTCTCAAAGGACAGTTATAACTTATGAATTCAATTCAATTTTAATTCAATTCAAAAAAGTAAACTCATATTATATAGATTCAATACACACAGAGTGGTATATTTCGGGTGTATGTTTCTTTTAATTTTGATAGTTATGGCTTATACTGTAGCTCATGAAAACCCAAAATTCAGTTTCTCAAAAGATTAGAATATTACATAATTTTTTTTCCCAAAAATTAATAGAAATACTGGCTGTCTGAAAAGTGTGTCCATGTCTTCTTCTTCTTCTTCTTCTTTTGGCTGCTCCCTTTAGGATTCACCACAGCGGATCATCTGTCTCCATCTCACCCTATCCCTCCATCTTCCTCTGGAACACCAACCCTCTCCATGTCCTCCTTCACTACATCCATGGATCTTCTCTGTGGTCTTCCTCTTTTCCTCCTGCCTGGTAGCTCCATCTTCAACATCCTTTGTCCAATATCTCCACTATCCCTCCTCTGCACATGTCCAAACCATCTCAGTCTTGCCTCTTACTTTGTCTCCAATCTGCTCAACCTGAGCTGTCCCTCTGATATACTCATTTCTAATTGCTTTGGACAGCTGACCCGAGGTATTTAAACTCATCTGCCTTCACTACCTCTACTCCTTGAATCTTCACCATTACACCTGCTTCCCTTTCATTTACACAGATATTTTCTGTCTTGTTTCAACTGACTTTCATTCCTGTTCTCTCCAGTGCATATCGTCACATCTCCAGGTTCTCTTCCACCTGCTCCCTACTCTCACTATAGATCACTCTGTCAGCTGGAAACATCATGGTCCACGGCTTAGGTAAATAATGCATCAAGTTTAGCACCGTTCAAAAATTATCTCTCTCACTCAGCTTCCACTTGAGGAGTAAGGTCATTTCAAGTTGCTTTACAAGTTTAGCTTCATTTAGTTAAAGCTGGTTATTAATTGATTTAAAGGTGAGCTAGACAGCATTTTCATGAAAACAGTATATTTAAAAAAATAAATCAACAAAATGTTTAGAAAGGTGAGTGTCATGTCACTGGAGGTTTCCGCCATGCTCAGTCTCATGGCTTTTCCCTATATTTGTATGTTGTATTTTGTGCCTTTGGTTTTTGTATATCTTGCACTGTTTCTTATTTTTCCTCATCCTCCTGTTTATGTCATAGTTTTGTTACTCTTTTATTTTGTATTAGTTTGTATTTACGTCTCAGTCTGTATTTGTTGATATTTAATTCGTTATTTCTTACTGTTGTGTCGGCCCTGTTCTCTCCCCTCTCATTGCTCCCAGCTGGTCCAAATTATACTCATTTTTTCCTCCTGCCCGCTCATGGCACGCACACCTGCCAGCAATTGTGTCATTTTGTTTTCAGCTATATAGTTTTAAACCTAGCCAAAATATAAACAAATTGTCTTTTTTCCGAGTGCATTTTTGTGCACTTCCTACAAATTAAATATCATTTTGAAGGTCTTTCAATACAGAATATGAAAAAAGATACCTCAGTTTTGATAATTTCCTCAAATTGACTCATTTTGCCAGCATAGGTCACATATGTCTCTTTGTTCTTTTACAGGTGCCGATACCAGACTCGTGATGAGACCTTTTCAGAAGAAGAAACAGTTCGTCTTCTGTTTGTTTCAGTTGTGTCAGTTTGTTTTTGTTATGGATGCCCCTTGCAGGGTCATCAGTGAGACGCTATAGGCAATCGATGAGTTTGCATTTTTATTAACACAAGACATGAATAACAAAGGATGACAAAATAACGAGCCACAAGGGGCTAAACACGCACATAAACTCTGACACAAGAACTCGGACTCTGGAGATAGACTAAGGAAGGCAGCAAGGACGAAGCCTATGCTGAACAGTGAATAACAGAATCACAAGAGAGACTGGAGTTGGGCGTAGGAACTCCAGCCACGTGCACGGTGGTGCACGATGTCTAGGGTGTAGGTCGCAGCGAGGAGTGAGCCTCAGCTGCTCCCTTAAATGGAAAACAAAACCCAATCAGGAAAAGGGGAAAGTAATTAATGACAATACCATACAGCTGTCCCGGAGCGGCTTGGCTTTGACAGCTGGAAGCCCGCTGAGACACTGTCAAAATAAAAGCCTCGGAGGAGGCCATAAGACATGACCTGGAATAGGATAGAACCAGGGAAATACTGGACAACCCGAGCATGGACAGAATCGGCGCTCAGACCATCACAGTACCCCCCGGTCAAAAGGCGCATTCCAGGCGTAACTTAACATCCAAGCCCCCCCCCCCCCCCCCCCCCCCAACCAAAAGGCTACCAGGACCGGCCCAGGGAGGGTGGAGTGGGAAACAGGCCAGGAGGGAAAGAACCAAGAAAAACAACACCATGGAGGGCACAAAGATAACCAAAATGATGAGATTAACACAGAAAAACAAGGCAGAACATGCCACAACAATCCTCAAGCAAGGATGAAAACAAAAAGAATATCACATTCCGACAAAGAAAAATACAGGAACATACAAAAACATACAGTACCCTATAACCACCAGGAGAAAACACTCAAAGCTACTGAGCAGCAACACTACAAATAGAGTCCTACAGAATAACAGAGATAAAGGGAGTTGCAGCGCACTGGTTATACACATGTGAATAAGGGATCTTTCCCTGAAAAAGAACGAAAGGGGTACACAGAAACACACCAACTTAACAAAATACATTTGACAGCAAATTCGGTTTCCACAAATCTTAGCTACAAGGCAGATATAGAAAACACTAAACATATTATCGACCTAGAATATGCAATGTCTTTAATCACAGTAGCATGGTCTCAGCAAAATATGTAAATAAGCACAAAACTAATGCATAAACAAAAAAGAATAAATCCAGACAAATTTCTTTTCCTTCTTGCAAACATCAGCGTGAAAAAGAAGAAAAATGCGTGTCAATGACTGCATGATTTATATTGACCAAATGAGTCGCATTACAGAAACCCGTTTCTGGGAAAAAAAGTATTGTACATAATGGCTCGAAGTTAACTTGCAACATAGATCACATTCAGGTTAAGTCCCCAAAGCATGCCACTCAACTAATGAGCTACTAAAATACACAAATGGAGGAACTGCCATCTACTCCATTTAATTGGTATGGCGGAATGGACACTCCAGACCCTGACAACAATGCCCCCCTCATCAAAAATGCTCATGATGTCCATACATCCTGCGCACAAGATTGGAGGTCAACGGGTCCAAAGCAAAATGAATAAGCAGATTATTTGATAATAGACCTTGATATAAGATTAATATTCACAGTAAAGCCTCAGAAATTTCAAGAACAATTCATTCCCACAAAAGAAACTTAATTCAGAAAATAAAGATCTACAGACATTACAAGACTACAGTACCTCAAGTGACAGTTCTCATGAGAACCCAAAGAACTGAATGAAGCATTTCCCACATATCTGACAAGACTACAGCTTCTCACTTGGGCGAAATCTCACATGAATTGACAAAATACTGAACACTTTCCAATACAAAAATGGTTCAAGATCAACCACCCCACAGGAACAAGAAAAAAAACATCCCTCCAAAATACAGAGAAAGAAAAAAGACCCCCACAGGGACGTCGGCAGGTAGAGAGTGGAGGAGAAAAAAAAAAGAGAACAGTTCAGGCAGTCTACCCGCATCCCGATTCCACCTGACTGCAGGGGAAAAAAGCAGTTTGGGCAACCTACCCAAGTCCCAGACTCGGGAAAACAGTACCTCAGGCGGCTGAACCAGCTCACCGAACCAACAAGGCAGTTCTTCAGGCGGACGACCCAGAACGCAGAACCCACGAAGCAGTCTTTCGGGCGGCCGAACCAGGTCGCCGATCCAACAAGACGGTTCTGGAAGCGACTGTCCCACGTCCTCAGACCACCAAGAGCAGAGGGAGAAATTCAGATATGCCTTCCCCACAGAGGGGAGGGCTGGGGGGGGAGGGGGGCTGACCCGAATGAGGGGAACCCCAATGACATCTGGCGGGGAAAAATAGGAGGAAAGAGGAGGAACCAGCCCGACGTCCGGCGAAAAGGAATCCACAGCTCCCTCACTGGCCTCGAACCGAACCGGTGCTGCACCCACGATGGGCCCCAATTGGACCAGCGAAGCATCAGGGACAACCTCCGTGCACAAACCCGGAACCCCCATAGCAACAACCGGAGCGGATTTGTCTCCGGTGACCCTGGGAAAAGGCTCAGAGAAACAAAAGGAACCGGGGTCAGGATCACCGGCAGCGGCAGAGCCCGGCGAGACAAGCTCGGATGCAGCGGACGGCTGCACCCGGCTCATCTCCCCGAGAGACAGGCAATAATGCTCCAGAATATAAAAGAGGAAAACAAAATAGAGCACTTGCCTGATCTCGGGTTCTACCGCCGCCCAGGACTTCGATGCTCCAGGTTCAACGCGCTGAAGGTCCACTTCTGGTTCCCACTCGACTGCGGTGGTCTCTGCAGCCAGCATGATGGTCTCCACAGTCTGGGGATTCCCTGGCGCTGATGTCCACGCCGAAGGCCCACACGGCGTGGTGGCAGGGGATCCGTGGCCTGCTGGACCGGACCATTCCTCCGTGAAGACCCGGAGATGCTTGATCGTCGGCGCAGGCTCCAATTGGCAGTCCGCCCTCCTCCTCTGCCCATGATGTGGCTGCGGGGCTGAAACCAGGCTCTCCAGGGCCGCAGGCTCCTTCCTCACCCAGCGGTGTAGTCCTGGCACCGGGGAACGCTCAGGGGAAGGAGACACAGAGGTTGCAGGTTCATAATTCATGACTGCAGCAGGTGGAGGGAGCTCGGGGGACTGTGAACCCCGAACTCCACCCCCAGGGATCAGACAAGGTGATTCACCCAGTGAAGGAAAAGAATGAAAAGACACTTGCCTGCTCAGCTGAGGACCAATGGAAACTGCTGCAGTGGGCTTGGTTTTCTCCTCTCCCCTTTGGATGGTGATGGAGGACCCCCCGGGAGGATGAAGAGGAGCCGCTTGCACCGGACCAAGAACGGGAACAGCCGGAGTCGGACTTGTGGAGCGCACCGCAGCTGGGAGGAGTGTCGAGGAGGAGGGGGGAACATCCGAGGTGGTCCGGGGACGAGGAGCTGATGGAACAGCAGGAACACACAACCCGGAGGAGGCTGCTGTCTTTCCCCTCTGATGTGACGCAGAGTAAACAGCTGGCTGAGAGACAGAGTTCATGGGGCTACCCGGAACTGGATCAGGACGGGGTTCTCGCTGAGGCTTGTTTCAAGCATGGTGACAACGTTTACTGGCAGAGGGCGAGGCAAAAGTGAGGTCTGGAAACCGCTGCTGCTGCGCAGACACAGAGGCTAACAGTTCAGCGTACTCTCAATAGTCATAGAGTTCCGGACTGATCTCCACTAATCTGACTGCCGCCATCACATGCTCAATGATTTGGGTGGGATGGGAGGCAGAATGAGCCGAAGCCACACGGTCCTGGATAATCACCGCTGTCCACTGTGTCTCCTCTGGGGGAATCCCGGCTGACCTCCTCCTTCGCTGTCGACGGGAACGACACTTGGGCGATGTGAACTCCTGGGCTGGATGGGCAACAGGACCTGGATCCCGAGGTGAGGAACGAGGGTGCCTCACCCTCGGCTTCCTGCCGGAGTTTCCCTCCAGACCGCGGATCTTCTCCCGAAGTGTCGAGATCTCGGCCATCCTCATCGTGATTTCAGTGTGGTTAGAGTAGCGAGGATGGCGGTTAATAACTGCCTCTGCGAGGTCCAGGTACCAGCATAAGCCGCTGGGGGTGATGCTGCCACGAGCGCTCGAGAAGATTCCATCAATCTCAATGAGGGCTAAAATTAGCTCCTAGCCCAAGGTCATGGCGTAGCCCTGGGGTGGCAACGCCATCTCCCAGCACACTGGTACGAGAAAAAAAAAGGGGAAAAAAAAACCACAAGCCCAAATAAAGCAAACTCACGGTCACCGGCATCTCGTTTTGGCTGCGACTTACTGTTATGGATGCCCCTTGCAGGGTCATCAGTGAGACGCTATAGGCAATCGATGAGTTTGCATTTTTATTAACACAAGACATGAATAACAAAGGATGACAAAATAACGAGCCACGAGGGGCTAAACACGCACATAAACTCTGACACAAGAACTCGGACTCTGGAGATAGACTAAGGAAGGCAGTGAGGATGGAGCCTACGCTGAACAGTAACACTTACGGGAGGATGAATAACAGAATCACAAGAGAGACTGGAGTTGGGCGTAGGAACTCCAGCCATGTACACGGTGGAGCACAATGTCGTAGGGTGTAGGTCGCAGTGAGGAGTAAGCCTCAGCTGCTCCCTTAAATGGAAAACAAAACCCAATCAGGAAAAGGGGAAAGTAATTAATGACAATACCATACAGCTGTCTCGGAGCGGCTTGGCTTTGACAGCCGGAAATCCGCTGAGACGCTGTCAAAATAAAAGCTTCATTACTTGAGAATGTGAGTTTTGTTAAGCAGAGAAAAAAAACAACACATCAACTCACAGAACTTTGTGAAGAACTTTCTCATTTTATTATGAAGATATATATATGTACTTAATACACACACACACACACACACACACACACATATATATGTGTGTGTGTGTGTGTGTGTGTGTGTATTAAGTACACACACATATACATATATATATACAGTATATATATACTGTATATATATACTGTATATATATACTGGAGAGACTGCTCCTTGCTCACCTCTGCCCCCTGGTGGGGCCAGCGATGGATCCACTCCAGTTCGCCTACCAGCATGGCATTGGGGTGGAGGATGCAGTGATCTTCCTCCTTCACCGTTCCCTGTCCCACCTGGAGAAGCCCAGGAATGCGGTGAGGCTCATGTTCTTTGACTTCTCCAGTGCTTTCAACACCACCCAACCGATGATCCTGAAGGACAAGCTGCTGTGCGCAGGGATGGACCAGCACCTGTCATCATGGATCCTGGACTACCTCACTAACCATGTGTCGGACACGATCATCGAAGCACGGGGGCCCCCCAGGGAACGGTTTTGGCTCCCTTCCTGTTCACCCTTTATACTGCGGACTTCTCACACAACACAACACACTGCCATCTACAGAAGTTCTCTGACAACTCTGCGATCGTCGGCCTCATCTCCAATGGAGATGAAGCTGAGTACAGAGAACTTATTGAGATTGAGATTGAGATTCAACTTTATTGTCATTACACATGTATAATTTATTATCCAGGACTTCATGGACTGGTGCCATCGGAACTGCCTCCAGATCAACGCGAGGAAAACTAAGGAGCTGGTGGTGGACTGCCGCAGGCAAGGACAACCCCTCACAGCACCAGTAAATATACAGGGAACAGACATTGAGATGGTGACATCCTACAAGTACCTGGGTGTTCATTTGAACAATAAACTAGACTGGTCACACAATACCGATGCACTCTACAATAAGGGACAGCGCAGGCTGTTCCTACTGAGGAGACTCAGGTCTTTTGGTGTACAAGGGGTGCTTCTACGATTCGGTGGTGGCATCAGCCATCACTTTTGGAGTGGTCTGCTGGGGCAGTGGCATTACAGCAGCCGATAGGAAGAGACTGAACAAACTGATCAATAAAGCTAGCTCTGTCCTGGGGCAGCGACTTGACCCAGTGGAGGAGATAGGAGAGAGAAGGATGGTGGCTACGCTGTCATCTCTGCTGGAGTCCGAGTTCCACCCTATGCAGGACATACTGAACGCACTGAGGAGCTCATTTGGCAGTAGACTACATTATCCTAGATGCACGACCGAGAGGTTTCTCAGGTCCTTCCTACCTACGGCTGTCAGACTGTATAACCTAAGCAGGGCTGCTCGCAGAGAGCAAAATAACGTGACGACCTAATAGTATTGAATGCAAAAGACGCAACAGACTTACACAAATAGTCCCCTCCAGTATACAACTAGGACAATATCAGTCGCTATGGAGGGTGACAATATGTATGGGTACATATTCATACCATGTAGGGTAACTAAATAGACGGTTATGCTGTTTATTCCATCTTGCTACAATGCTCCGCACTGTGTATATGTATTTATATATTTATGTGTACATAATGTATATTCATTGCTCTTATTGCGTGGGTTTACTCCGGGATTTCTCCGGTTTCCTCCCACATGCCAAAAACATGCATGTTAGGTTAATTGGCTGTTCTAAATTGTCCCTAGATATCTGTTTCCTATAGGCCCTTAGAATAGAGGGTTAGTATTAATGAAAGCGCTTTGAGTGGTCTTTGTGACTAGAAAAGCGCTATATAAGTGCGGGTTAGTTAGTTAGTTAGTTATCTTCTAAATCATTGCTCTGAGTGTTGCTATCCCTGTGCTGTTGCAATCCTGGAATTTCCCTACTGTGGGACTAATGAAGGCTTATCTTATCTTATCTTAATATGAATATATAAATTTTGATTTGCTGTTCTTATAAAAATGTAAGTAAAACCAAATTTTAAAATAATCAGTGCACAAAAATGCACATTGAGAAACAGATCACATAATGTGATATTGTCATGAATTGCCCCTTCGGGGCAGAAAGGAAGACCCAGGCACTGGACTGCAGTTGTGATATTTATTGAGAAAAACACAAAAGTCCAAACAGGGCACAAAAAATACACTTACGATGGAGATGAACAGGTATTTCATCTCCATCGTAAGTGATGGAGATGAACAGGTATTTCTATGCCATATGTTCTGACATATGGCATAGAAATAGAAAATCTTGTAGTGTCTCCTCATAACCCTGTACTGTCAGACCATTGTCTGTTAACCTTTGATTTTACTATTTCTGACTATTTGGCTCCTAAAGAAAAATATTATCACAGTAGATGCCTCTCAGATGATGCTGTTTCCAAATTTATGCAGATTGTTTCCTCTATGCCATGTGTCAACACAACGGAAATAAGCTATAGACAGCTTGCTCCTTCTGTAATTGATAACATGGTGGATAGTGTTTCAGCTTCTCTGCATCAGGCTCTAGACTTGGTGGCCCCCTTAAAAAAGAAAAAGTCTAATCAGAGATTTTTAACTCCTTGGTTCAACACAGAAACTCGTAGCTTAAAACAGAAGACTCGTCAATTAGAAAGAAAATGGCGCTCTACTAATTTAGATGAAATCTATTTAGCTTGGAGAAATCATCTTTTAATTTATAAAAAATCTCTTAGAAAAGCTAGAACGAGTTATTACTCTGCATTAATAGAAGAGAACAAGAATAATCCCAGGTTTCTTTTCAGTACTGTAGCCAGGTTGACAAAGAGTCAGGACTCTGTCAATCCTAGCATCCCCTTAGAGCTTACTAGTCAGGACTTTATGAACTTTTTCAATAATAAAATTTCATCCATCAGAGATAAAATCAATCAGATTCTTCCCACAGTTAACTTAAATACTGTAACTACTACAACTCCTTCTATTGATGTCTGTCTTGATGAGTTTACTCCAATCAACCTTTGTGAGTTAGACAAAATAGTTTCCTCATCCAAACCTTCAACTTGTCTTTTAGACCCTATTCCTACCAGGTTATTTAAAGAAGTCTTCCCACTTATTGGTAGCTTTATTCTTCATATAATCAATTCTTCATTAACTTTAGGCCATGTACCACAGGCTTTTAAAACGGCTGTAATTAAACCCTTACTCAAAAAGCCAACGCTAGATCCAGGAGATTTAGCTAACTATAGACCAATCTCTAATCTCCCTTTCATTTCAAAAATCTTAGAAAGAGTTGTTGCTACGCAATTATTTGACCACCTGCAGGGAAATGGTTTATTTGAGGAGTTTCAATCTGGGTTTAGAATCCATCATAGCACTGAAACAGCCTTAGCGAAGGTCACTAACGACCTCCTCATTGCATCTGATAATGGACTAGTTTCTGTACTTGTCCTTTTAGATCTTAGTGCAGCTTTTGATACTATTGATCATAATATTCTACTTGATAGATTAGAACACTATGTTGGACTTAATGGAACTTCGTTGCAGTGGTTTAGATCTTATTTATCTGATAGGTTCCAGTTTGTTCATGTAAATGATGAGTTTTCTCTCAGCTCAAAGCTTAGTCATGGAGTTCCACAGGGATCTGTGCTTGGCCCTACTCTTTTTAGTTTATATATGCTTCCGTTAGGCAACATTATTAGAAAGCACTGTATACATTTTCACTGTTATGCAGATGACACACAATTATACCTGTCAATGAAGCCAGATGATACTAATCAATTAGCCAAGTTAGAAGCCTGTCTTAAGGAAATCAAAGTTTGGATGACTTGTAATTTCCTGCTATTAAATTCAGATAAGACTGAAGTCATTCTTGTTGGTCCAAAAAACCTTAGAAATTCCTTTCCAAATCAAACTTTCAGTTTGGATGCAGTTACTCTTTCTCTTAATAGCTCTGTGAGGAACCTTGGAGTTATTTTTGATCAGGATTTGTCCTTCAATTCACATATTAAATTTGTTTCTAAGACTGCCTTCTATCATTTGCGTAATATTGCCAAGATTAGGAGCATCTTGTCTCAGAGTGATGCTGAGAAGCTGATCCACGCTTTTGTTAGCTCGAGATTAGATTATTGTAATTCTTTATTATCAGGCTGTCCTAAAACATCTTTAAAAAGTCTTCAGCTGATCCAAAATGCTGCAGCAAGAGTTTTAACAGGTACTAGAAAGAGAGATCATATCTCTCCGGTTCTGGCCTCTCTTCATTGGCTTCCCATAGAGTTTAGAATTAAGTTTAAAATCCTTCTTCTTACTTACAAAGCTCTAAACAATCAGGCTCCTTTTTATTTAAAAGATCTGATACTACCGTATCATCCTAACAGAGCACTACGCTCCCAAAATGCAGGTTTACTTGTAATACCTAGAATCTCCAAAAGTACAATGGGAGGCAGAGCCTTTAGTTATCAAGCTCCTCTCCTGTGGAATCAGCTGCCAATCTGGATTCGGGAGTCAGACTCGATCTCTGTTTTTAAGAATAGGGCTAAAACCTACCTTTTTGATATAGCCTACAATTAGGGAGGGATCATGTGTTTCTGAACCCTCCCTTAGTTATGCTGCTAATAGGTTTAGTCAGCCGGGGGACCTTCAGTAATGCACTGGGCCTCACTCCTTTCCTCACTCTCTATGAAATATTTTTTTTTTTTTTGCTGGTCATTAACATTTGTTTGTTCTCTCCCATAGATTGAGTCCCCATCGTGCTGTTTGCTCTCTACATGTCTGTTCTTTTCTTCTTCTCTGTCCCCTCACCCCCCAGCCAGTCGCAGCAGATGACTGCCCCTCCCTGAGCCTGGTTCTGCTGGAGGTTTCTTCCTGTTAAAAGGGAGTTTTTCCTCTCCACCGTCGCCAAGTGCTTGCTCACAGGGGATCGCCTGATTGCTGGGGTCTTTCTGCAACTGTGGGGGTCCTCCCTACAGTTGATAGTGCTATGAGATGACTGTTGTTGTGAAATGGCGCTATATAAATAAAGTTGAATTGAATTGAATTGAATTGAATAGATAAGGAGATGATTACAGAAATAAATACAGGAAAAAACAAAAGTATGTTGAGAACATGAGCACAGCGGAAATACTGCGCTCAGTCTCGTGACAGAGCCCCTCCTTAAGGGGTGGATTCCAGACACCCCAGGGTAACATCAAAGAAAAAAAAAAGACCCCCCCCCCTCCGAAAAGGAATAGAACAATAAACCACCCAGGGAGGGTGGTGGGGGCAACAGGCTAGGAGGGAACAAAAAACAGGGAACCTGCTCCGGATCCACACCAGGTAAAAACCAAACCACCTAGGCCCCCTGGACTGGAGAGCTAGACAGCTCAGGCAATCAGCCAGAGTCCCAGGCCTGGTGGGTGGCGCGATAGAAGGAGTCGGGTGGGCTCCCGGAGAACGTGGACTACCTACCCCAGCAGCACAGTCTGTCGGGTGGTCTTCCAGAGTTCTTTAGCCACCCGAACAGAAGGGGTAGTCCAGGAGGTGGCTGCCCAATTGGAAGAATCGGTGGTGTGAAGGACAGAGAAGTAGGGGAACAAAGTAGAGAAGATATCCAACCAGCGGGAACCTCAGGGGAAGGAACAGGACCCCTGGTAGCCATAGGAAAATGGGAACCCATGACGGTCTTGGACAGAAGCGAGGGAACCACAATGGCCTCGGGCGGAGGAGAGGGAACCACAATGGCCTCGGGCAGAGGAGAGGGAACCACGACGACCTCGGGCAGAGAAGAGGAAACCAAGATGGCCATGGGCGAGGGAGAAGAGCCCTCAGTAGAAATGGATGGGGACAGAGAGACCACAGTGATTTGGGACTGGCCTGTAGCACCCTCGTGACCCCGGACTGGGGCATGGCAGCACCCGCGGTGGCCCCAGGCTGGGGCGTAGCAGCATCCACCGTGGCCCCGGACTGGGGCGTAGCTGCACCCCTGGTGGCCCTGGACTGGGACATAACTGCACCCCCGGTGGACCCGGACTGGGACGTAGCTGCACCCCCGGTGGACCCGGACTGGGACGTAGCTACACCCCCAGTGGCCCCAGACTGGGGTGTAGCTGCACCCATGCTGGCCTCAGCCTGGAGCATAGCTTCACCCATGGTGGCTCCTGGGCTGCAGCACAGCACCCATGGCGGGCCCAAGCTGGAACGCAGCACCCACGTCGGTCTCAAGCTGGAATGCAGCACCCACGATGGGCCCCATGGGACACAGCACCCACGAAGCACCCCTGGAGCACCCACGAAGCAGACTGGGGAGAAGAGGCACCCCTGGAGACCTCAGGCAATGGGGAAGCCGCATCCACGGAGGTCCCAGGCTGGGACAGAGCACCCACGACAACCTCAACCGGAGGGTGTCGCAGAACCCACGGACGTCCCAGGCTGTGACGGAGCACCTGTGACGACCTCAGCTGGAGGGGCTGGACCCACAGAGATCTCAGGCGGCAAGGCTGGACCTATGGAGACCTCTGGTGAAGTTGGACAATCCTCAGTGACCCTGGGGAAAAGCTCCAACAAGAGGGACAGAGAAACAGGGTCAAGGTCACTGGCGGCAGTGGAGCCCGGCAAGGTGAGCTCAGGGGCAGCTGACGGCTGCACTTGGCCCTCCCCACCAAGAGCCAGGCAAGATCTCTCCAAAATAGGGACAGTGAAAACAAAGAAGAGCACTTGCCTGAACTCAAGCTCCACCGCCGTCCAGGAATCCATCGATCCAGGCAGCGATGTCTCAGGCCCGGTCCTCTGAAAGTCCAGCTTTAGCTCTGCTGCAGTGGCTCCTACAGCAGGCATGATGGTTGGTGCAGTCCTGGAATCCCCCCAGCGAAGTGACCCACGCAGGTGGCTCACCTAGCGTGGATAAAGGAGGTCGACTCCTTGCTGGCACTGGATCCTGCTCAGCTGATGCCAGGGGACGCTCACTCGTCGGCACAGGCTTCGGACCACTGGCAGCGCTCTCCCTCTGTCCAGACTGTGGCTGCGAGGCTAGAAACAGGTCCTTCAGGGCCGCAGGATCCTCCCTCGTCTGGCGCCTCAATCCTGGGACCCTTCGGACACTCAAGGGGCATAGGAGGAGACACAGAGAGAGTAGGTGAGGCATTTACGGGTGCAGCAGGGGGTGAGGACTCAGAGGACCGCATTAACTGAGCCTCACCACTGGGAATCAGGCAAGGTAATGCATGTGTGAATGACAGAGAATGAAAAAGCACTTTTCTGTGTTCCCGGGGCATGTTGGTTACTGCTGCAGTTGTTCTAGAATCCACCCTCTCCGTTGCTGCAGTTGTTGTGGGCCCCTCAAAGAAACAGAGGAGCCACCCCTGCAGATGTGGTGACGGGCGGAGCCGGGGAGGAAGCGACCGGACCTTCAGCAGCGGGAGGAGACGAGGGTCGCAGCAGCAGTGGAGGGAGAGAAGGCTGATGGGACAGCTGGCAAAGAGGAACCAAAAGAGTGAACTGTTGCGGGGATAGTCTGACTCGGTGTAGGGGAAACTGCTGGCTGAGAGGTTGAAACATTCCTCTGACGGTGTTTCACTGTGCAGCGGCGGGAAGTGGGAGGTGACTGGCCCAGGAGGGTCTCATCTGTGAAATCCAGTCCTGTCGCAACTCGAGGACAAGCGGAGGCAGATCCAGGAGAGTGGCGTCTCAGAGCAGGAGCGGGCGAACAGAGGAAGGAGGATGATGTTTCTTGTGGGGAGCGCTTCCTCATTGGCTTTGGTCCTGCCGAGAACTAACCCATCTTCAGCCCGGGAAATGACAGCTGCAGAGCGGAGACGGTGGACAACAGCTCCGCGAACCGGGGATGCCTCCTCAATCTGGGATGTGCCTGCACGATCCCGACTGCTGCCTCCACATTCTCCCAGACCTTCTTTGGGCCGCGGAAGGCGAAAGCTTCAGTTACAAAGTCCCAAATGAAGTGCGCCGCCCATTCCTCCTCCAGACTCGGGGTCCTGGCCACTGATCTCCCATTAATGGCTGAAGGTCAGCATGCTGGGGACATGTTGAGTGCTCCGGAAAAACAGCTGAGTGAAAAATAAAAAAACACAAACTACAGCAGCTGGGTCTCAAACTGGTCAGAGTCTACGGTCATGAATTGCCCCTTCGGGGCAGAAAGGGGGACCCAAGTGCTGAACTGCAATTGTGATATTTATTGAGAAAAACACAAATGTCCAAACAGTGCACAAGAAATACACTTATGATGGAGATGAACAGGTAGATACTGAGATGATTACAGGAGTACACCTTGGAACGTGGAAAGGGTTCCGATGGGGATGGGTGGATTAGACTCCGACAACCTCCAGGAACAATGGTCTTTAAATAGATAAGGTAATCAATGAACATAAATGATGGCAAGTGTGGGCCACAAGAGCGGAAAGGTTGACCTAATTAATGACAGGTGTCAGCTGACGACCCGTGAACAGAACCAATGGCAGGATGATGCCACAGTGGGAATGCCTGGAGGAAAAGGTGGGGAGCTCATGCCAAACAGAAACATAGATAATACAACCAGGATAATCACACGGTAAAGTAATCACACAAACTGAGAAAATACAGGAAATAAACAAAAGTAAGTTGGGAGCATGAGCATGGTGGAAACACCACGCTCAGTCTCGTGACAGATATGGAAAAAATATATTGTGATACTTTTTTCTCCCAGCTCTAATGGGAAGGTACTCGTTATGGAAACTTGGCATATTCTCCTGATGTGCAGTAATTCCTCTCTCTTCTCTAGAAGATGTTTGATATACTCCAACAATGACTAACCATAAAAAGAAGTGCAAACAACAATCACACTCACCATTGTTTGAGGGAACACTAAGCTGTGTGGAGGCAACCATGTTTGTGGTCATAAGCATGGCTGACATGATGACGTCATTCTCTTGTGCTGTGGGAAAAGCATAACGTCACCAGCAGAGTGGTACTCTTGACTCCACTGTAATATTTCGTAGACTGTAAATCTTTGTTTTTTGCCAATGCTGACAAATAATTTTAAATGCTGATAATGTGCCGATATATTAATCATGCATCCCTACCAATGACAATGAATCATAGATTTCACCAATATATACATGTAAGCTATTTCCAACCATTTGCATCTTTTTTGATTGATTCCTACTCAGTGACTGGATTGAATTCTGTCAGAGGTATATCAGTTTCCAAAGAGGCCCCCTGACTTCAGGCCACTGATTGTCATTTCTGCACCCTCTGACCTGACAAACAGCTGTTAGCAGGCCTGACACATCGTGTCCTTCAAAGTTCATATTGTTGTAAACTTTAAAAAAACAAAGTAGTAATGTAGACAATGTTTCTCTTTTAATACCACAAGCTCCATAAAAACAGACCTGTCTGAGGAACCTTTTCAACCAAAAGTCTACCTTTAAATACCCTGGATCTAAGCTTTACTTGTGCATCTGAAGCACGCTCCTAGTGCTCCAAATTCTCTATGGTAGCAGTGAACATCCACGGCATTCAAAACATGTCACGGCGAGATAGTCCATCATAAACACCAAGCCTGACCAGCTGGGAATGCATCTCACCACCCAGGGAGTGAAAATATCAAAACCTCTTACTATTTAAAACCAGAGCTAATAAAGAAACATCTCAGTCCAAGTTCCTCTTAAGACTACTCGAAAAACTAAAGACTATTAAGTTTTATTTGAAAAGGTAATGCATTGATATATTTTAGTCCAAATCCACTTCTTTGAATCTGGACTGGGCTCTCGAACATTTCAGCTCTACTTTAACTAAGAATATGCAAATTCACAACTTCATCAACTTCCAAACTTCAAGAAGAAGAGAAAGTTGAGAAGAGATCAAATTATCAGGAACCCATACAGTAAGGGGCACAACTCTATTGTTAGAGGGAGGCATGCCAACTCGTGGCTCTCATCACAGTTATTGCCAGAACAATTTACTACAGCAAAATCTGTTTCCATATATCACAAGTGTTGGTGAAAATTTATCCTCCATAAACTATCAAGATTTACCAGCTTAGATTTTACCAGCTGACAGCTAGATGTTCACCAGGTTTAAAGAAATGATGAACATGAAATACCTAGTGTTGTAAGCATTGTGGGACAAATAACTTTAAATACACTGAAGTGAAGCGTAAAACCATACATGACCACACACAGACACCAGAGTAAACTACTGCTTGCCAGATTGATAACCTTAAGAAAGTCCCTCCAAACAGTGAGCAGTGGACAACAACCCCAACACTTCAGACCTCTATGGGACCCCCTACCTGCCTGAATGTGGGATCTGTTCCAGCAGTGCAGCTCAGTCCCAACCGCCGTCACCGACGCTGATGCTGCCGACAGCCCTCTGAATAAATATTTCCTCCTACCACAGGACTTCTTTTATTGTGTGCTTGAGAAATGGAAAGTGAGAGAGTGAACGCACAGAGAAAGACAGAGAGGTGCAAGTCTGAGCAATGTCTGTGTTTTATGCAGGATTTTAGTGAAAGTGGCATTTGTCTTTGTATCAAGATGTTGTGGGAAAGTCTATTTTAAGCAGTGTGTGTAGTCATATTTATATTTAATCATTTTCATCCTACATGTGTTAGTGTATTCCCCTGAAGCACAATGTTAACGATCGACAGACTGAATGTAAACTATACCGCCTGGTGTTTCTCAACTATTGGGATATTTGCTTATTTGCTCTATTTAAAAAAAATAGGACTTCCGGTTTTGGCGGCCATGTGAGAGGGACACGTATCACTCTGCTCTGCTCCTGGAGAAAAAAAAAATCGGCAAATAACTCTCTCATTTGGGACAGAACGTATCCCAGCGTTTGGGCGAGGATATGTTGGTGAAGCCTAAGGTTGGAAAACCAGGTAGAGGAAAAAGCGAGCCGCCGAAACAGTCCAAATTAACGGACTTTCACGTCTGTGACGCAGCAGATAAAGCTCCATATATGGCGGAGGAAGCTAGCAGCGGTGCGGTATCTGCGGGCAACGGCACAGGTGCAGTGCTAGCTGCCATTAGTTCAATGAGAGCAGACTTTTCCTCTAAATTTGATGGGATTATGGCAGCGTTGGAAGGAATGAGAAAGGAATTGGGTGACTGTGTAGAACGAATGGTGCAGGTGGAGCTTCGTGTCTCTAGTGCTGAGGATGACGTCACCGGTCTTCAATTAAAGGTGCGCACTTTGGAAAAAAAAAATAAATGTCTGGAAGATAATGTCCTGGATTTGGAGTCCCGGTCGAGACGGAAAAACTTGAGGCTGGTGGGTCTACCGGAGGAATCCGAAGGTCGGGACGCATGTTCCTTTTTGGAAAAGTGGATTCCGGAGGCGCTGGGCAGCGCGGAGCTGCAATCAGCAGTCGTTCTGGAAAGCGCATACCGTATTGGCCCACGGAGAGATAAGGGACCACCGAGGACGCTTATTATGAAGTTCCTCAGCAACAGAGACAGGATGAAGATCTTCAACGCTGCGCGAGCTAAAGGAGAGATTAAGCACCAGGACCAGCAGGTGCGGTTCTACCCAGATTTGGCCACAGGAATCCAACAATTGAGGAAGCAGTTTGATCCCGTACGTAAAGAGCTGCGCAACCTTGGGATTCGTCATGGTGTAATTCACCCTGCGAGACTGTTGACCACGTATGGGGGCAGAACACACATCTTCAAGACCCCAGAGGAGGCGCAGGAGTTGATCAAGAAGATCCAAGAAGAGACTGGTGGGAGCTAAGCATGAACAAAATATAAGGTAGAATATTTAAGCATTTGCACAGACATCTGACTGATTTGAAGCAAATAGCAAGTTTACAAAATATACATTGTATTATACTGTATATTAAGAAAAAAAAACTATGATGTACAAAGTTGCTAAAAATTTTGGAGTTACCTACTTGCACTCCGGGCAATTTTCCTAAAAATGCCAAAAAATAATGTGCCCAAACTAAATTGAAAGCTGTTCTTCAACCCTTTGCAGCATCTTCATGGGGTTGGTCTCATTTAAAAGAAAACACTGAATTTTTTGGCAAAAAAAACATAATCTCTCTACGTGCTCCGGCCACTGAGTTACAGTCATCTAAACATACTGAACTTGAAGAAAAAAAATTTGGACACGGTGTTTTTTTGGATACAAATGCTTGCAAATAACACACAGCTGTCCGATTCGGCTGGAAAATGCAACAGAAATGTAGAACCAAGTGTTATCCAGCTGAGAACTTCTGAGAACTTCTCTTCCTTATTGTCAGACGAACGCGACGCTGCTCGGCTCGTGGATCCCGATCAAAACATAATTCCATTATTGCGGTTTTGGTGAATGATTTACGACCTTTGTCGTCGGTCTATGATGACGGAAGAGAATCCTAAACGTCTATTCTGCTGGAATGAGTGCAGGTCCCACTTGTGGGTGGTCTCCATGCTGCTGGGTCTGTAGTAGATTCGTCCAGCGTCCTTTGTTTTCATCTGTTGCAACAGTAAATCTCTCTTCACCCAGCCTGAATTTCTGTGCTTCAATTGGCTCCTGAGTTCACAGTAGGCGGGTCCTCCTTCCTAGATTTTCATTCATTGGCTCTTCAAGGTTTCAGAAACCCAATTCAAGGCTCTTATTAGTCGAATGAGAGGTCAATCAGATGAACTAATCTGTTCGCGGCTGTCTCTGCAGTTTTTTTTTTGAGTGGCGCTTGGACGCCACTACATCACCATCACCACCATCGTGCGTCATGCGTCCAAGCGCGCACGAGGGCGCTCTTGTGCGCCCTCATGCGTCCTAGGACGCAGAGACTTGCCCGCCCGCGGAACAACGGAGTGCAAGTGGTTAAGTTGGAAACTACAGAGAGAGTTAATGTTATGTCATTAAAAGCAGTAGAGTTGGGGTGATTGGGAGGATGATGAAAGGAGTGGCTTTGGCTGGTCCCTCGTGGGTGTGGAGCGGTCGATGGCTATATCGGGAGACGGAATTTTTCTTTTGATTTTGGGGGGATACCACAAATGTGGAAGGGGGAATTTGTTTGTGTGTAGTTTGTAGGATAATGTTCAACCACTCATGTTTTGCTTCTCTGTATGAGCAAGTTACCTTGCACTTGCATGTTACCTTGCAACACTGCAAGGTAATCCAAACTCCCTATTGATCATCAAACCAAAGCGTTAATCTTAATTTAACTTCATGGAATTGCAGAGGTCTACAAAATTAAAAAAACTTAAACAAGTTATGAATAAAATAAAAGACATGGGTTCAAAATTGTGTTTTTTACAAGAAACTCATCTAATAGAGGAGATGTAAAAAAATTAGAGTAGATGGCAAGGAAGTGTTTTCACCTCATCATTTTCATCCCGAGCCAGGGGAGTTATGACTCTCATACATAAATCAGTCCCATTTCAAGTGAAAAATGTAATTGGAGACAAATTTGGAAGGTATTTAATCATTCAAGGATCTTTGCTATTAGAAAATTTGGTGAACTTATATGGTCCCAATATAGATGATCAAAAGTTTTTTGCTAATTTATTTCTTATCTTATCATCACTTACAGGGCAACATATAATAGCAGGGGATTTTAATTGTACATTGAATCCCGGTATAGATAGATCAACAGGACTGGACTGTACGCACAATGGATGTAGGATGACCATTAATCATTTTATGAAAGAATTGAGATTGCTAGATATATGGAGAGAAATGAAACACACAAGTTAAAGCCTACTCTTGTTATTCCAATATCTACAAGACATTCTCACGGTATTGATAATTTTTTAGATCTCCACAGAATTAAGGTCCAAGATTCAAAACTGTTTCTATGATAACATTGTGATCTCTGATCATGCACCCTGCTGTCTAATATATGTAGATAAGAAATTGACAAAGGAATCAGGTAGATGGCAATTTCAGCATAAATGGCTTCAGGATGAGGAATTTGTTAAGTATATAGAAAAACAGATAGATGAGTTCTTTGACATCAATACTACACAAACATCAGCATGTGTAAAGTGGGAGGCTTTCAAAGCTTTTATTAGGGGACATATTATTAGTTATACAGGTTCAAAATCTAAGAAGACTCGAGAGGAGAGAGTCCAATTGGAACATAAAATAAAAATTCTTCAAGAAAAAGTGTATGCAGGAAGTGACCCAAAGTTAGAGAACGAATTACTGATTCTGAGAGCTGAATATGACAAAAAATCAGCAAATAGAGCTGCCTCGAGTCTTCTAAGATTGAAACAATCTTTTTATGAACAAGGTGAAAAATCAGGGAAATTATTGGCATGGCAGATTAAACAATTAGAATTTAAAACACCAATTACCAGTATTATAAGTAACGGACAGGTAGTTTTAGATCCTTTAGAAATTAATAGAGCCTTTAGAGATTACTATGAAAAATTATATGATACCAAAAATGAATCTGACTTAACAAAACTAAATGGGTTTTTGAACGAACTATCTATACCATGTATTCCAAATGAAAACAGGGAGATACTGGAGTCTAAAATTAGTCAAGAAGAAGTTGGGCTAGCCATTGATAATATGAAATCAGGAAAAAGTGCAGGACCAGATGGTCTTCCAGTTGACCTTTATAAAAAAATTTAAGAATAAATTAACAAAACCTTTTTTGGAAATGGTTTTAGAAGCATTTCAAAATAGTAATTTACCATCATACATGAATAATGCCTTAATTATACTGTTGCCAAAACCAGGTAAACCCTCTAATAAATGTGAAAATATGAGACCAATAAGCCTATTAAATGCCGACCTTAAGATAATCTGTAAAATTTTAGCAAGACGAATACAAGAATTTTTACCAAATATTATTAATCGAGATCAGAATGGCTTTATAAAGGGAAGACAAGGCTTCCATAATGTAAGAAGACTATTTAATATTATTTATTCTAATAAAGAAGCACCGGATACAGCTCTCCTATCACTGGACGCCGAAAAGGCCTTTGATAGAGTCGAATGGCCCTTTCTTTTTGAAGTCTTACAAAGGTTTGGACTTGGAAATAATTTCATAAAATGGGTTCAGATAATATACAATAATGCTACAGCAGAAATCCTAACAAATAGCAATATTTCAAAATCAATAAAAATCAATAGAGGATGTCGACAAGGCTGTCCACTTTCACCTTTACTGTTTACTATGGCAATTGAACCTTTAGCGATGGCGATATGTTTACATTCACAAATATATGGAATTAAAGTTGGACCAACAGAACATAAAATCTCCCTGTATGCCGATGACGTAATTTTGTTTATGTCGAATCTTAAAAAATCAATTCCGACCTTGTTGAATTTAATAAAGAATTTGGGGGAAATATCAGGATATAAAATAAATAAAACTAAATCTTCAATATTAATGCTAAATGAGACCCAGAGAAATTACCCAGTCCCTGAGGTAAATCAATTCAATGTTGTAAATCAGTTTAAATATTTAGGAATCCAAATTGTGCCTAAGCTAGAATCAGTCGCCAGTGTCAACTATGAAGCCTTAATGACAGACATTAATGAGTTACTTCAGAGATGGATGTCACTACCAATGTCGATGATCGGGAGAATCAATATACTTAAAAGTAATATCTTACCTAAAATACTTTATTTATTTCAATACATTCCCTTACCACCACCTTTAGATTTATTCTCAAGAATTAAAAAAAAGTTAGTGGAATTTATATGGAACAACAGGAGGGCTAGATTACGTCTGTCTTTATTATATTTACCATTTGATCGAGGAGGTCTGAAATGTCCAAACTTTATGTTGTATTATTGGTCGGCACAACTGAGGTCTATGACATATTATTTTTCATCAAATGATCTCCCTCACTGGACTGAAATGGAATCATACAATTTACCTTTACCTCTTCCCATATTCATATACTCAGATTCGGCAAAAAAATTACAAAAACAAGTTAAAAATCCATTTGTAAAGCATATGATCAAAATATGGCATGAAACTAAAAACTATTTAAAAGAACCACACTTATTGTCACAATTTAGCCCAATATGGGGTAATCAATATTTTAAACCAGGGAGAGCGGATGCTGTATTTAAGGTATGGAATTTAAAAGGGATTCAAAAGATTCAAGATTTATATCTGCCATGTGCAGATAACATAATGTCTTTTGAAGAGCTGAGGATCAAATTTAATCTTAATAGAACACATTTTTTTAAATATCTTCAACTAAGGAACTTTATTCGATCAAATCAAAAATGGAGCTCTCACTCGACCTATTTACTCATCCTTGGAAAAAATGTTGATGAAAGACTGTAAAAGAAAGGGTATTATTTCAGAGTTTTATAACTCATTGACACTATCCTCAAGTGAAAACTCACAGAAAAGATTAAACTACTGGAAAGAAGACCTGCAAACTGAAATTTCAGAGGAACAATGGGAATTGGCTTGTACAGAAGTTCAAACCAAATCAATAAATGTACGTCTTAAATTGATACATTTTAAATGGTTAATGCGGATGTATGTTACACCGGAGGAGTTAAATAGATATAACAAAAATATACCAGATACATGCACAAAATGCATGGAAAGTAAAGGAACCCTATTTCATTGTGTATGGGAATGTAGAATAATTAGAATGTTTTGGGAGGAGGTGAGGGTAACAATTGAAAAAATAATTTCAAAACAAATCATATTGAATCCTAAACTGTTTTTGTTGGGTCTGTACCCAGAAAAGCATAATTTTAATAAAAGTGAAAGAACATTCATAGACCTCAGTTTGCTTAATGCCAAAAAATGTATTGCACTACTGTGGAAAAAGACTCATAGACCAGATGTGACTCAGTGGTTAAGACAGATGTTAACAAACCTTCCATTAGAAAGAATAACATACATACTGAAATCAAAGGAAATTGTGTTTGAGAATATATGGAGACCTTTTATTGATTATGTAAAAAATTTAAACATAACTCTTGAAGAAGAAGGTGAATGATGTGTGTGGACCTTGTAAATTCCAAACTGGTGAACAAAATATGTATACTTATGTAATGGATTGTCTAGACTAAACAGAGGAGCATTGTTGAAGACTTGATTTTGTTGGTGGTGGTTGGTGTTTTTAGTGCATTTTTTTTTGTAGTACTTTAGTGTTAGTGTTTGATTGTTTGTGTCATGTTTGTTAAAAAAAAGGTTCAATAAAGATATTGTGGGAAAAAAATAGTCTTTGCTAATCCTGCTGCTCTACCTATCAAATGATAAATATCTGATATTTAAAATAAAAATGCTCTCCTGGCTTGAAAAAGGGCAATTCTAGTCCTGCAATAACAGTGACACCAGTTGGATCAGTATAGCTGTGTATCTGTTTAAAATATGACTCCATATGCCAACACATACTGTTTCACACACTCAGGAGTTTTCACAGACTGCAGCTAGCCACCCATTTTGATATCTCTGACATATGCTAAAATAATTCTCCCTATCTTGAAGAGAAAAACCTGAGTGCTAAAGTTTCAGCACCTCAGAGACATGCCAGTTTTCACTGCTTACTGACTAAATTATGCCTCAGCAGCTTTTAACACACAGTGATACAACATCAACAGCATCAATGGAACACAGAAAGGTTTTTGGATCTAGCAAAACACTTCTCAGTTTCTTATTTACAAAACCCCAATTCCAATGAAGTTGGGATGCACTGTGTAAAATGTAAATGAAAACAGAATACAATGATCTGCAAATCCTTTTTGACCTATATTCAACTGAATACACTACAAAGACAAAATATTTAATGTTAAAACTGGTAAACTTTATTGTTTTTGTCGTGTCCTCCAGGCTAAAGAGGAAAAGGACCATCCAGACTGTTATCAGCACAAAGCTCAAACGCCAGCATGTGTGATGGTACCAGGGTGTGTTAGTGCCCATGGTATGGGTAACTTAAATATCTGTGAAGGCACCATTAACAGACATACAGGATTTGGAGCAACACCTGCTACCATCCAGGCAACATCTTTTTCAGGGATGTCCCTGCTTATTTCAGCAAGACAATGCCAAGCCACATTCTGCACGTGTTACAACAGTGTGGCTACGTGTAAAAGAGTGTGAGAACTAGACTGGCCTGCTGCAGTCCAGACCTGCCTCCCACTGAAAATGTGTGGTGCATTATGAAATATGACTACGACAAAATACAACAACGGAGACCCCGGACTGTTGAGCAACCGAAGTCGTACATCAAGCATGAATGGGAAAGAATTCCACCTCCAAAGCTTCAACAGTCAGTGTCCTCAGTTCCTAAACGCTTACTGAGTGGTTAAAGGAACGGTGACGTAACACAGTGGTAAACATGACCCTGTTTCAGCTTTTTTGGAACGTGCTGCAGGCATCAAATTCACAACAATGAGTGAGTGTTTACAAAAAATAAAGTTTATCAGTTTGAACATTAAATATCTTGCCTTTGTAGTGTATTCAATTGAATTTAGGTTGAAAAGAATTTTTACATCATTGCATTTTGTTTTTATTTATGTTTTACACAACATCTCAACTTCCTTGGAATTGGGATTTGTATTAATCTATTACTCAGTTTTAAAAATATTTAAACATCTAAATACAGTATTTTCAATAATTTCAATATATCAACTGATATACACTACCGTTCAAAAGATTGGGGTCACCCAGACAATTATTTTGTGTTTTCCATGAAAAGTCACACTTATTTACCACCATGAGTTGTAAAATGAATAGAAAATATAGTCAAGACATTGACAAGGTTAGAAATAATGATTTGTATTTGAAATAATAATTTTTTCCAGATACTCAACCTGCTCAAAGGAAGGTCAGTTTTATAGCTTCTCTAACCAGCTAAACTGTTTTCAGCTGTGCTAACATGATTGCACAAGGGTTTTCTAATCATCCATTAGCCTTCTGACGCAATGAGCAAACACATTGTACCATTAGAACATTGGAGTGATAGTTGCTGGAAATGGGCCTCTATACACCTATGTAGATATTGCACCAAAAACCAGACATTTGCAGCTAGAATAGTCATTTACCACATTAGCAATGTATATTAGAGTGTATTTCTGATTAGTTTAAAGTTATCTTCATTGAAAAAAACAGTGCTTTTCTTTCAAAAATAAGGAAATTTCTAAGTGACCCCAAACTTTTGAGCGGTAGTGTATTTATACAATGGCTGACTTAAGCAAGAGAAGACTTAAATTTCCCTGGGCTGTTTTGCTTTAAAAGGTCATATAGTCCAAAGTTTCCTAGAATAACCTTATTGGAAAAGTGCGATGTCATATCTCCTAAGAATGGACTAATTGTAAGCAGATGCCTTTACAATGAATGAGCACAGTGACTGTACAAGAATTGGAGAAAAGAACGTCCTGATGTGCCTTATAGGATTCACCCCTGTGCTGCGGTCTGAGGGAACAGCGATCGTCGTCAGACAGAGGAAGCTTTTGCCATAGGGTCGTAAAACTGGACTACATTACTGAGAGTTACATTTCTGTTATTTTGTCCCAGGCTCTCTCTTATTTCTGGCAGGTCAGCAGACATCATGTGGAAAACATCATCTTCAGGGTCTGTGCTATATGAAATAATTAAATGGGTTTGAGTATACTGTATCTGGTTGCTTAGCAACAGCAACTGTGATCTCCTCAGTCCATCATGTGATCAACTGAGTTCTGACCAGCTGACACAGTTGGGGATTTCTCTCTGACACAAAAGTGTGTTGCCCTTTGTTCCACAGAGGTAAACACAAGTGTATTCCCACCTAGTAAACAGCTGTAGACATGTAGATCATTTTCCAGACAGTGCTAGAGCTGAATTTTAACATCTTTTTATATCCTTTCCAGACTGATATGCATGACCAGTGTTCACTTTGAAGGCCTCAGAGACTCTCTGGATCTCACCATGGTGATAAAATGACCAAAAGCAAAACTAAACTAAAAGTCAAAGGATTGAATTAGACGGACTCTTCTAAAATATGCTGATTTGGGGTGTATTTTCATTGATGACACACTTATATCACCTTTATCTATACAAGTAATTTGATACCGAATCCACTACCAATACGTTATTATATATATGTTTAGTTGGTTGCCTTAATTTTTTCATATGACTAGTTAAGCACACAAATTTGAGGAAAGATGTCTATTGCTTATTAGCCTTTTGTTTTTCTTATTAAAGACAAGGAGGCCATAGAAATCAGGAAGCAGGAAAAAGACAGCATGAATCAGGATGAGGGGGCATCTATGCTTTCGCACACCTGGGACTACCTTCTCCAGAGACCATCGGATGGTGGAGGGCGGGGCCAGCTCAGTGGATCTGACAGTTCCGCTGGGCTGGCCCCGTCTAGGAAAAACAGCTGACAAATGACACTATGCAGCAATCAGCTGGAACTTCTGAGGAAGACTGCAGTAGACAGTAGAAACATGTAAAGGTAAAACCATCTCCTTTATAGCCTTGTCTTTAATAAGAAAACAAAAGGCTAGCAAAAAGAAGACAAAATGAACCTACTTGAGCTACTACGTCTATTGATTCATTCAGTCTATGCTTCACTGAGCCCATTAGACAACTGGTTCTATGGGTTTCTAATGAATAAAAACCAGTCCACCTTCTAGACTCTCACTTTTAAACCAAGAATCTTTCAATCTTTCTTATTTCTTTGATATAAACAAGGAAGCCTGAAGTACTACATAGAATGTTACTATAAAATAAATGAGACAAATTGTCTTTTGTTGATGTAAAGTAGCCTCTATCTATCTATCAATGAGATTCTGTGGTGTGGGTATGTATATATGTGGACAGAAACGTTGCCGCCTAACTCAGAGGCCACTTGATGGCGGCCTCTCATCTCTTGCATGGCGATGCCACAATACCTGAGGAATGCACCTGACATGGTTGAACTGACCGCTTGACCATAAAAGAGGTCAAAGGTGAACTTTTTTAACAGACCTTTACCAGTGGAATTAAGAGATTAGCCTCAGGATTCGGGAATGGGTAAGGTTAAAAGCTAATAAATAGATAATCATTTAAAAATTTGAAAAAAATTATGGGTTAACATGAGAAATCTTATTTCTTCAATTGTTGATAAAGGCCTCAGATTTCTGTACCTGCCCAAAATAAATAAAATAAAAAAACTAATATGAAAAAAAAATCATAAAAGTTTAATGCTATACCCTTGAGAATGTAGGAATACTAGAGCAAATGCTACACAAAACAGTCCATTACAGACATTTGGAAACATCGGCTTTTTAAGTCACGTTACCAACCTCAACCCACTATAACTACTACACACAACCTTCTGGAACGGCAGCACCGTCACACGTACAGTGCTGCCTGGGAAAGGGACTAATCATAGGGAAGACCATCCCATTCAAAACGTTGCCATGACATGGACTCACATTTCTGGAGAGGTGCACATCAAGTCAACATAAGAAATGTGAGGGGAGGCTGAAAAGTTCATAGACTGAAAAGTTCATAGTGGTCAAATTTGACCAAATCCATCCATCCATCCATCCATCCATCCATCTTCTGCCACTTTTCCGGAGGTCCGGGTCGCGGAGGCAGCAGTTCAAGCAGAGAAGCCCAGACTTCCCTCTCCCCAGCCACCTGCTCCAGCTCTTCAGAGAGGATACCAAGGCGTTCCAAGACTAGCTGGGAGACATAGTCTTTCCACCGAGTCCTGGGTCTGCCCCGGGGTCTCCTCCCAGTGGGACGTGTCCGAAACACCTCAAGTGGGAGGCGTCCAGGAGGCATCCTAATCAGATGCCCATACCACCTCAACTGACTCCTTTCAATGTGGAGGAGCAGCGGTTCTACTCTCCCGGATGACTGAGCTCCTCACCCTATCTCTGAGGGTGAGTCCAGCAATCCTACGGAGAAAGCTCATTTCAGCCGCTTGTATCCGCGATCTTGTTCTTTCGGTCATTACCCAAAGCTCATGACAATAGGTGAGAGTAGGAACGTAGATTGAGTGGTAAATCGACAGCTTTGCCTTAGAACTAAGCTCCCTCTTCACTACAACAGACCGGTACAATGTCCGCATCACTGCAGATGCTACTCCAATCCGTCTGTCGATCTCTCGCTCCATTTTCTCCTCACTCGTGAACAAGACCCCAAGATACTTAAACTCCTCCACTTGGGGCAGGAGCCTATCCCCAACCCAGAGAGGACAATCCACCTTTTTCCGGCTGAGGACCATGGACTCGGACTTGGAGGTGCTGATTCTCATCCCAGCCGCTTCACACTCAGCAGCAAACCGTCCCAGCAAGAGCTGTAGGTCATTGCTGGATGAAGCCAACAGGACAACATCATCTGCAAACAACAGAGATGAGATCCTGTGGTCACCAAGCACGACACCCTCCATTCCCTGGCTGTGCCTAGAAATCCTGTCCATTAACATTATGAACAGGATCGGTGACAAAGGGCAGCCCTGGCAGAGTCCAACTCTCACTGGGAATGTCTCCGACCGAGTGTTGGCAATACGAACCAAACTCTCACAACGGTCGTACAGAGACCGAATAGCTCGTAGCAACAAGCCCGATACCCCATACTCCCAAAGCACCCCCCACAAAAAACCACGAGGGACGCGGTCAAATGCCTTCTCCAAGTCCACAAAACACATGTAAACTAGTTGGGCAAACTCCCACGAACCCTCGAGAATTCTCGAGAGGGTAAAGAACTGGTCCGATGTGCCACGGCCAGGACGAAAACCACATTGCTCCTTCTGAATCCGAGGTTTGACCAACGGCCGGACTCTCCTCTCCAGTACCTTGGCATAGACCTTCCCAGGGAGGCTGAGGAGTGTGATCCCTCTAAAGTTGGAGCACACCCTCTGGTCCCCTTTTTTGAAGAGAGGAACCACTACCCCGGTTTGCCATGCCAAAGGCACTGCCCCTGACCTTCACGCAATGTTGCAGAGGCGTGTCAACCATGACAGCCCAACAACATACAGGGCCTTGAGGTACTCAGGGCGAATCTCGTCCACCCCCGGGGCCCGGCCACCAAGGAGATTTTTAACCACCTTGGTGACCTCAGCCCCTGTGATAGGCGAGTCACCCACCTCGTCCCCAAACCCTGCTTCCTCTGTGGAAGGCGTATCAGTGGGATTGAGGAGATCCTCGAAGTATTCCTTCCACCGCCCGACGAGATCCCCAGTCGTAGTCAACAGTGTCCCATCCCCACCATACACAGTGTGGACAGGGAGCTGCTTTCCCCTCCTGAGCCGCCGGACAGTTTGCCAGAATCTCTTCGAGGCCGACCGAAAGTCTTGTTTCATGGCCTCACCGAACTCCTCCCATACCCGGGTTGTTGCTTCAGCAACCACCCGAGCTGCACTCCGCTTGGCCTGCCGGTACACCTCAGCTGCTTCGGGAGTCCCACAAGCCAACCAAGCTTGATAGGACTCCTTCTTCAGCTTAATGGCCCCCCTTACCACTGGTGTCCACCACTTGGTTCGGGGGTTGCCACCACGAGATGCACCGACCACCTTGCGGCCGCAGCTCTGGGCCGCCGCTTCAACAACAGAGGTAGAGAACATGGCTCCCTCGGAATGTGGTTGAAGTTCAACCACATTCCGAGACTCCCTCGGAATGTGGTTGAAGTTCTTCCGGAGGTGGGAGTTGAAGACCTCCCGGTCTTCAACCGGGAGTTACTTTCGTCAAAACCACATTTGGTCAAATTTGACCAAATGTGGTTTATTTTTCAACCGCAGGGATCCAAGTGCTGCAACACTGATGGAAGAAGTGTGTGGACTGAAGGGGAGACTGTTATAACCCCTCGTGGGCCATTACTCAGCGCACCGAGGGAGGAATGAAAAACCCATGAGCAGGAGTAGTTCCATGCACTTTATTAAACCTAAACCCCATAAATAGTCCAGCAAACAGTCTCGACATAAACAGAGGGTTGAAGTGATTGCTGTAGTGGCCACCAGACAAACAGGGACGTCACCCGGATGCTCAGCAGCTCGGGGAGGGAAATGCCTAGTGCTGCAGAGCAGCTGTCAGCACGAGAAGAAAGGCAAACTTAACTTACGAGCTGAGGTGATCCAAGGCAGTCCGTGTTGTCCAGAGGATGAAGGCTAGACAGGAACAGCCATTTATGTTAGTAAACTACAACAGTCTAAAGCGTAAGAGAAGATCAGTTCGTCAGGCTGAAAATTCATGAAGGGAATGAGGGCTAACATACACAGAGGTACACACTGCTGTGTAAGAAGCGCAGTGCTCCGGCGAGCTCTTCCTACTCTAACAGCGCTTAAGTAATAATCATACTAATGAGGGAAGAGACCGCCGGCGTGGGAGAGCGTGAGCTGGGTACAATTGAAAACACGTGTGCATGAGTGAGTGTCAGTATGTGAATGAGGTGTGTGTGTAAGTGTGTGAAACACCAATAATAAGGAACAGCTGGTGATACTGACAGGCGGAGGGGGCGTGCCCAAGCTGTCAGGGAGCGAGGACCCAAAGGGCCTCCTGAAGCGCCTGATGGAAAATAAATAAGGAAACAGGCCAAAATAGCCATGGTGTCAGAACTGGGTTTGGGACCACCAAACCCAGCTTCATGACAGAGACTATGTTGAAAAATAAACCACATTTGGTCAAATGTGACCACTATGAACTTGTCAGCCCCCCTCATATATTCATTGCAAGTTTGCTCTTTAAACCTCAGCAGGGGAAATGCAACATCCTGTGCAGCATCCTGTGTAGTTTTAACAGCTCTGCAACAAATCAGTGCCCTCACACTGAACTAAACTCACACAAAAAGACACAAAAATAAGTGGCAAAGCGATGACCCGACAATGGAAATCCAATGAACTAGAGTGTGACGACTGCAAAAACAGATGCTCACTTCAGCCTATGTGGGCGGTATGCTAATCAGCTAGTGTGAGTGTGAGATAAATGCTCGAGAATATTCAACTGAGAGAGCTTATGCCTGCCTTGTTTATTCATTTAGACGTCCATGTTAAGTGGAGGCTAATAGAAAGCACTGGGAGTTTGGCAACAATGAAATCAAATGTGGACTCCTACTCAGCTGTCACTAAACCCTCAGGACCTCAGTGTGCGAGTGTTTGCTTTGACAGTGCTGATACAAACAAATCAGACCTTTTGCATCATGACTGTGGTTGCACCTGCTCTTTGGACTGCTTGTGTGCTTCAAACTTTGCTTTTAAAGTTGACAAAATACACAGAGATTCTTCAAAACTTATATACAGAGACACACACTCTTCACCATATGAAGCTAACACAACAGCAGCAACTTTCTGTTAGCCTAGCATTAGCAGGTTTGTTTGTAGCAGGACGGAGCTGAGAGAGGAGTCAGAGGCGGGCTTTAAACAGAGGACACATTCACTCAAATTATTATTACTCCATTATTCATTGTCACAAAACCCTGGTATATAGTTTAATCAGGTGTTTATTTTACATCAACATACAAAAAGGGGATTGTTGAGAATTATTGTGCATCCTTTCTCAAGCTCAGCTCAAGCTCTGCATGATGGACAATGAAAGTGTGACAGATTATCTGATTCAAGCACAGAACGTGATCACAGCCTTAAGAGATGCCAATGAAACAATGAGTGATGGACTAATTATTGCCATGGAACCAAATGTCCTACCAGATTCTTTCAAGCCACTGGCTGTTTATGCAACACAAAATTAAGAAGATGTTACATTCATAGACTTTAAGATGAGGCTGGAAATTTATGAAGAAACCAAAAAAATTAAGCTCACAGAACCTGCAGACAGTGTGATCAAAACTCAATCAAAGCAAAGCTGAGGACTTTCTGAGGTGTACATTGGCAGCAGAAAAGACACAGATGCCAATGTGATGTGCTACAGATGTGAAATAAACGGCATAAGGAAAGAATGTGTTCCAGAAATGTGTGGCACAATTATTACAAAAGCAACACACATCAAAGATCCCTGTGCAAGAAAAGGAGGGGACAAGATGGCAACTGAGGCAGTTTCTTCTGGGCAAAATGTGTGAGGAAGACCACCCAACAACGTAAAGAACACAGGCATCATGGGAGACGCAGGATAAGGACCTGTACTGATATAGGGCCTGTTCTAGTCCCAAAGACCACTCCAAGCGCTTAACTAGTAGGTACTCTAACCCTCTATTCTAAGGGCCTATCAGAGACAGATACCTAGGGACAATTTAGAGTCACCAATTAACCTAACATGCATGTCTTTGGACTGTGGGAGGAAACCGGAGCCCCTGGAATAAACCCACACAGCACAGGGAGAACATGCAGACTCCACACAGAACGGTTCCCACCCCTGCCAGCCCAGGGATTTGAACATGGAACCTTCTAGCTGTGAGACAACAGTGCCAACCACTGTACTATCGTGCTGCCCAGGAGTGACACCCCACATCATAAATGACATCAGAAAGTTGGAGCGCTTTGGCAAGTCATTCCAGACTGAAAATCCTTCCATACAATCGACCAATGGGACCAGATGTAGCAGGATAGCATAACAAAGAGGAACAGTGATGATACATTGGCTGGACAACACAGGATAGAGACCGCTGTGACCAACTTAGCTTTACAGGGACAGTATATGAACACACATACTGGGGAAAGTCTTCACACTACACTACCAGTGAAAAACTTGGACACATCGATACATTCATTTTCAGTGGGTAGATTTGTCCAAACTTTTGACTGGTACTGTATGTGACTGATTGAGATAATCAAGACTATTTAGAAAAGGGAAAAGTGACAGTGTCACAAAAAAAATACATATGAAGAGATTTAGTAGTAAGATTTCTGTAAAATCCATCCAGAATTTGAGCTATAGCTGTAGTATATTGTACCAGGCATACCCTGTTTTTTCTGACTGAATCTGTTCAGTAAAACAAAACATCTACTTCACATTCTTTGGGTTGTGTTGACGTCATTAAACAGCTCCAGCCTTCACAGAAACACATTCAGAAACACACATTCATCGCTAAACTGATGAGCGATTTTAGGCTCAACCCTTAGATAAGGCAAAGAAACATATACTGTGAGATTTTCTATAGCTGATGAGATTTAATTCAATCAGAACCAAAAATAAATCACTATGAAACCAATAAGACATTGCAAAACAGTGCAAAGAAATAAACAGATACCAACGTGAACAGAAGGCCCTCATAAGTATAGCGCAGGAGTCCAGTATGTGATTGTGTAATTTGCAGTGACGTTCAGGGATCAGCTGTGCGTCCACTTCCTTCACAGTTGTTAAATATGGGTGGGTATGTCTCTGTTGGCTTTCAGAGGCTTCAGCAGTCTGGCCAGAGGCCACAAATAGTCCCCTCAGCTGGCACATTGGCCCAATTTATGACCAATCACATTCACCGGAGAGCAGCCGTACCTTAGGATGCTTGTTCATTTCCACAGAGAGAACAAATGGCAGAAAGCAGAATATGCCACCAACAGAGTTACACAGGAAAGTATACCAACAGGATGCTTTCAAATGAGTGCCTACAGCCAGTAGTCTCAGCCTGAGGTTTGATGGACAGCAGCCCGCAAGGCCGCAAAAGTAAATATTAACAGACTCTCCCCTCCTGGCAACTATTCATCCATGATCTTTGCATGACAGCGTGTTTGGTTTGATGAGATGGACACAAAGAGTCACAAAAATGTAGGTTCCACCACATTCTGCCAAAACAAACTTGAAGGTCACTTCCCATCTGAGAACGACTTTTGGGACAGCCATTGATGTCAGCCAATCTTCTCGTTGGCTGAAAGAAAAGAGACAAAGAGACAATAAAGAAATGATGAAACTTTTTCAGGTGTGGTCAGTTGATGTACCCCTTCTTTTATTCCAGTGGGCACCCATGTTATTATCCAGCACAGAAGCAGGCTGAGTGAGGACAGTGGAGGTGTTCATGCCGGTGACTGTGACCCCTCCCTTTGCTTCCCCACCCGCTGACACATGAAACGCTATCTGGGCATAGCAAATGGAAACAGGGCCACTGGGGGCCCAGACCAGAAATTTTTTTGCTGCTTTGTGTGTGTGTGGGGGGGGTGTTGGGTTAAGGATGCTCTCGTCCTTTAGGAGCCCAGCCTACAGCAGCTGAGACATGGACATGAGCTCCGGGGTGACAACTGTGCCAAGAGCACAGACCCCTGGACCAGGAGGTGTGGTGGGACTTCCAGTGAATCTCTACACCAAAAGTAAATACTTCTCTTCCTGTAAGGTATCTAAACAGGAAATAAGAACTTCTTCCAATTCCTGCAAATAGTTTTGACTATGCAAGATGACAAGACTTTACAACAGGGGTGTCCAATCATGTGCCATGGAGGGCCAAGACCCTGAAGGTTCTCTCTTCTACCAAGTCTCTTCAGTAGGTGTTTTCACTTATCAGCAATCAGTGGGAAGAAGTTCACTGAAATCTGCTGATGAAGACACTGATTGGAAGTAAAGCCTGCAGGGTCTTGGCCCTCCATGGCCCATGATTGGACACCCCTGCTTTACAGTATATACACATAATTTAGTATATGCGTATGTGTATACATACACACATGTTTCTAAAAGAACTGAATATTGGAGAAATATTTACTTTTTATAATTTAATTTCAAAAGTCCCCTCTGTGGATCGCCACCTTATCGTGGTGGAGGGGTTAGAGATGATCCCAGGAGCTATGTTGTCAGGGATAACTTGCCCCCGGCAGGGTCTCCCAAAGCAAACAGATCCTGGGTGAAGGGTCAGGCTAAGAGCAGACCAGGGGATCTCCATTAAAAATGTTACATCAAGGACTCAGTGTACCCAAAGAAGCTAGATGGGTCCGCCTTCCAGTGGGCTCCCTATCTGCAGGAGGGATCATGGGGATCATGGTGTTATGTGAACCAGGTATAAGTCTGGACTACTCTGCCTGGACTGATGCCCCTGAAACCCAGATCCCCAGAAAAGCAATAGAAAATGGATGGATGGATGAATTTCAAAAGTAAACTTTCATATATTTTATATTGCTTACAAATAAAGAGAAAGACTTAAATGCTTTTATGTTTTGACTTTGATGATTATGATTCAAAGCTTATTAAAATTCAGCTCTGGTATCTCTAAGAATATTCCCCAACATCAAACCACAATAAGGAGTTACAATACAGAAATGTCCAAATTCTGAAAAGTGTGTTCATTTATACACTCAATAATTGGTTGAGGCATCAATGGCTGTGTTTACATGCACAATGACAAACTGATTAAAATCAGATTTCTGAAATTATCTGATTATTCAAGTAGTCATATAAACAGATTAATCAAATAAAGGCCATTATCAGGTGATGACAAATCACAGTCACACAGTTTATTGCCCAATAATCAATTTATTCAGTGCATGAAAACTCATCCAATCTGATTATTACCATTATCTGATTATTCATAGTTATGAGATTACTGTCACCATGTAACTGGGCTCAATGTCACGTAGCATGGAGGTGATCAATTTATGGTTCTACTGAGGTATTACTGAAGCTCAAGTTACTTTGATAGCAGCATTCAGCTCATCTGCATTGTTGGGTCGGGTGATTCTGATCTTTACCTTGACTATACTCCATACAGAATTATAGGATTCAGGTCAGGCCTCTTGGCTGGCCAGTCAAGCACAGTAATATTATAGTCAGCAAACCATTTTGTAGTAGTTTTGGTGCTGTGGGCTGGTGCTAAGTCCTGCTGGAAAAGGAAATCAGCACCTCCATAAAGCTTTTCAGCAGATGGAAGCATGTTCGTTAAGTTAATCCTCGCCTAGCCACTGTTGCGGCCAATCGTCTAAAGGCAGGGCGATCTTGGGCTAGGGCGATGAAGTCAGCAGAGGTGTTATCATTGCAATCTGGGTCATCCAGGACAGTCTGGACCGACCACAGGGGCGATGCCAGCCCGGGGGGGGGGGGGAGCACTGGCAGAGAGGGCCAGTGCTTGGCCGGTGTCCATCTTCCAGCCTAGCCACGTGACCGTGGAGCTGCAGCCTTTCTCTTCTGATGACGGTGGAGATGGGGATAGGACAGCCAGCCCTCCTGTAGACCTCATCGTTTGTGGTGTGGTGGAACCATCAGATGCCGAGGATGTTACGGAGGCAGGCCTGATGGAATGTATCCAGATGGTGGGTGGTTGTGGCGGAAAGGGTCCAGGTTTCGGACCCGCAAAGGAGGACCGGAATCACACAGGTGTTAAAGATTCGCAACTTTGTGGTCGTGCAGATCTTCCCCCTCCGCCAGACTCTCTGTAGGCAGCCGAAAGCACTGCGAGACAGCTGCAGGCAGCGGATAATCTCTGGGTCTGATGAACAGGAGCTGGTGACCTTAGAATCCGAGGTAGACAAAGTCGCTGACAGTCTCAACCAGCTCGTCTTTGATGGTGATGACTTGTGGTGGTGGTGGCAAGAAGTCTGACAGTGACAGGATCTTTGTCTTTGCCCAGCTGATGGTAAGGTCCAGGGGTGATACTTCCTCTGCAAGCAGCTCCAGTGCCTCAGCAATTATATCTATATGTGTGGCAAAAAGTACCACATCGTCCGCATAGCACAGGTCTGAAGTGGGAGTGGTAGTCAATTCCGAGATTGGGGCAGCGTTCTGTTGCATTCTTGGCCCAGTAGTCAACCGCATTGAAGAGGAATGGCGCGGCAGCACATCCCTGCCGGACTCCAGAGGTGGTGACAAAAAGGTCTAACATATCACCCTCGGCGCATACATGCACGTGGTGTTGGAGTAAAGGTCCCAGAGAATATTGATGTACTTGGGCGGGACTCCAATACCACAAAGGAGTTGCCAGAGGGTGTTCCTCTCTAGGGAGTCAAAGGCAGCTTTGAAGTCGACATAGGCTGCATATAGAGGTTGGTGGTACTCCCTCCGTTGAAGCATGAAGTGCTCTAAAATTTCCTGGTCAAAAGCAGTGTGGTCTTTGGACTTTATAAAACAGAGTGGGTCGACACCAGCAGATGACATGGTACCCCTAAATCATCACAGAACATGGAAACTTCACATAGGACTTTAAACACCTTGGACTCCATGCTTCTCACTTACTCTATGACCACAGTTACATTCCGATCCAGAGTGTACTTCAGCTGTATTCTCTACTCCCTGCTCTGTTCTCAGGGAATACAAGTTAACTGCCCTTCACAAAATTGCTCCATTTGAAACACCCTGTAACCGTCGTCTTGCCCCTCCATGCGTTACCATGGTAACCATGTACACGTACTGATACTATGGTGGATAATTTATATTTCTTATTAATACAAATATATTTTTATTACAATCAGTTCATATAAACAATAACCAACATCAATTTAGCTTGTTAATAATGTTAGCAACAATAGTTTGTTTTACTCTTATTTGAGGTGCAATGGCTTATGAGTAATCATCTTGTCAACTTCTGGTGAAGTGATGTACCCTTGTTCACTTCTTCCTTGCTCAGTTCTCAGTTCCCTTTGAACTGAAGACCCTTTGCTCCCTTCAGTTTGGAATCTCACTTAATATGGCGGACTACCCTGTGCAGTCCACTTCAGAGTACACTACTGGATGATCGGAACGCACCTCTTGATTTCCAAATGAAAAGCCTTTCATCAGAAAGGAGGACTTTGGTCCAGTTTTTTCCTCTTTATAGCCCAGTTAAGACACTTCTGACATTATCTCTGCTTTAGGAGTTGCTTAGTATTAGGAACACAACAGTTGGCCCCTCTCCTGAAGACATCTGTGCTTGGTGGGTCTTTACGCACCGATACCAAACTCAGTCCACTCTTTATGAAGCTCCCCCAACTTCATGAATCGACTTTTCTTGACAATCCTCTCAAGGCTATGGTCATGCCCATTGGTCATGCACCCTTTTCTACGTTCTACTTTAACTTTTCAACTTTCCATTAATATGCTTTCATACACCACTCTGTGAACAGTCAGTCTTTTCAGCAATGACCTGTGGCTTATCCCCCTTGTGGAGTATGACCATGACTGTCTTCTGAACAGCTGTCAAGTTAATAGTGCTTCCCATGATCGTACAGAAACACGCTATTTACACTGAACAAGAATTTACTTAAACTTCAAATCAGATAATCTAATAATTTGAGATACCAGATTTCTGATTTTCATAAGCAATAAATCATTATTATCACAATTAAAACAAAAAAAAAATCTTTAAACATTTCCTTGTAATTGCAAGAAATATACTGTAACATATATGAAAGTCTACTTTTGGCATTAAATGATCAAAAATATGTGAACATTTTCACAATATTCTAATTTATTGAGATGCACTGGTACAAACAAAACGAACTACTCGAAAACAAACAAACAAACAAGCTGTAGATTATCCCTAAATTTAATTTATTTCATAAGATTATTTTCATGGATGTACATGAGGATTGTTCCTAAACTGAACTTCCAGAATTTCTGATCCTGACTGAGACTTTGTATCAGTGATAAACTGACACCATATCCTGTCAGACCTACAGCCTAGTGAAACTGTTCTGACAAAAGAGTGCTGCTCCGGTTTCACCAGGCAGTGCCAATGTGGTGTGAGGTTTTCCCCAGAGGACAAGAAGCAAAGCAGGTGAACATGTGAAGCAGTCAGCTGTTGCCTGAAGGGCATACTTTATGAATGCCAAACTGGATGAACATTTACCCGGAATACAGGTATATAGCAAAACCACAGACATCTTTTCAGGCAGTTCAAGTAGAAAACATAAAATATATGTTTAAGATAGTGCTGGGAAACCATAAATTTTAACTTATTAATTGCACCAATTTTTGAAAATTAATCTTGATTAATCCTGATTAAATTTTTAACCAATTAACTAGTTTACTGCGATTAATCGCAGGAAAGCTGGGGGGTAGGGGTGGAGCAGGCATGCACAGACACAACAGCTACACATGAACAGCTAGTTTTTACATAGACTTCTTTACCTCAGAATCAGTTTTAGAACATGTTCAATCAGCCTTGACCATAACTTGACAGCGCTGCCTTGAGAGCTCTTAGTGTGTAAAAATCTGAACGGAGTCAACATGATATTGGCACTATCCTTATTTTGGAGTGACAAATAAAAGAGTGAGACTTAGCAACACTGATGTAGTATTGCTAACTGTACACAGTATTCTAAGCCTAATATTTTATTTATTAATGTTGCCTAAATCCAGTGGGAAATATAAAAACATACAAAACGGCACATGCCCATTTGATTCCGATAGCCTGATTAAAATAAGGATATAAGATAGGATAAGATAAGCCTTTATTCGTCCCACAATGGGGAATTTACAGGATTGCAGCAGCAAAGCGATAGCAGCACTCAGAGCAATAAGATAATATGATAAGAACTGTTTAGCTAAAGCAGTAAATGAATATACATATGTACACAGATATGTACACAGTGCAGGAGCATTGCAGCTAGATGGTATCAACAGCTGCCTTAAAAAATGTCTGTGGTTTTGCTATGTACCTGTATTTGAATGAACAGTGTTGTTGCCACCCTCAATAATAATTGCAACTGTCTTAGTTGTGTATTGGAGGAGACGATCTCTACTGTGCAAAGTTGTGGTGTTTAATACGACCTCTACATGCAGCCCTGGTTAGGTTATAAAGTCTGACAGCCGTAGATAGGAAGGACCTGCAGAACCTCTCCCTCGAGCACCTAGGATGGCACAGGCTACTGCTAAATGAGCTCCTCAGTGCGTTCAGCGTGTCCTGCATGGGGTGGGACTTGGACTCTAGCAGAGATGACAGCTTAGCCACCATCCTCCTCTCTCCTATCTCCTCCACTGGGTCGAGGCGTCGCCCCAGAACAGAGCTAGCTTTTTTGATCAGCCTGTTCAGTCTCTTCCTGTCGACTGCTGTGATGCCGCTGCCCCAGCAGACCACTCCAAACGTGATGGCTGATGCCACCACAGAATAGTAGATGGTCTTCAGCAGTGCCCCCACACTCCAAAGGACCTGAGTCTCCTCAGGGGGAACAGCCTGTGCTGCCCCTTCTTGTAGAGCGTGTTGGTGTTGTGTGACCAGTCCAGTTTATTGTTCAGGTGAATACCCAGGTACATGTATGATGTCACCATCTCAATGTCTGTTCCCTGGATGTTTACTGGTGCTGTGGGGGGCTGTCCACGCCTGCAGCAGTCCACCACCAGTTCCTTGGTTTTCCTTGCATTGATCTGGAGGTAGTTCTGCAGGCACCAGGCCATAAAGTCCTGGATCAGTCTTCTGTATTCCGTGTCATCCCCATCAGAGATGAGGCCGACGATCGCAGAGTCAACAGAGGACTTCTGTAGATGGCAGTGAGGTGTGTTGTGTGAAAAGTCAGCAGTGTAGAGGGTGAACAGGAAGACAGACAGCAGTTTTCAACTTTTCAATATACGTAACTACTGTGGCAGAACCAAATTACGATAAGGCCAACATCCATGAATACACAACAAAGTATACAACCCATAGTTGACCAGAGGCCAGGATCCCAAGGTGAACCTGTGTACCAGGTTTGGTGACCCTAGTTTTACTTGTTGTACAGTGATAAGGCATAAGGAATGTTAACCTTTACCTTTGACCTTTTGACCCAAAACCTGTAGTCAGATGTTATCGTCTCAGAGTGAATCTGTGTAGCAGGTTTGGTGACCCTAGCTCTCTTTGTTGTTAAGATACAGTTTATAAGCCATGTTGATGATGACCTCTGACCTTGCGATCCCAAAACCACAATCACACTTTAGGGTCACAGGGTGAACTTGTGTTCCAAGTTTGATGACTAGGGGTGGGCAATATGGCCTAAAAATGATACCATGATATTTCTGTGAATTTTCACAATAACAATATTTTTCACGATATTGCAGAATGCAGTTTTTTTCTTTAAAATTTATGCGAAAAGACTGCAAATCATTTTCATGTGTTTTGGTCATGCCCAGTTATCCACCAATATTGGACCAATGTACAGACAATATTGGGGAAAATATTCAAAATAACAGTTCCCTTTTCTTTTATAACTTTGTATTTGGGTTTACTACCGGACTCACTGGAAAGACGAGGAGATAAATACTTATTCAATGTTTTAATATTGGCAAGTAAAAAAGCCCTAACTAAAAAATGGATGCTGAAGGACTGTCCTACACCTGAAGATTGGATTAACGTGATTCAAGACATTTACTCGATGGAAAAGTTGACATTCGCACTGAGACAGGACATGGATGGGTTCATGAACTTTTGGCAACCCTGGATCGCATATGTGTCTTCCATTAGATCTAATCTTTGACAAATACCATTTCAATGATGGTCCCGCTCTTTGTTCCAACGCTACTCAGATGCTCTTTTACTTTTAATTACTTAATTTTCTGTTTGTTTTTTGCTGTTCTGTTTGTTTGTTTATTCGTTTTTTGTTTGTTTGTTTGTTTTTAATTTAATTCTCTTTAATTTCACTTTTTCTTTCACTTTAAAAAAAAGGGGGTGTTGTAATAACTATTCTACCAATGTTGTCAAATAGCAAAATATAAGGGAACGTACAATGAAAATTTTAACAATGCAATGCTGTAATGACCTGTATACCCTTTACAAAAACTTAAATAAAAAAAAAAAATTTATGCAAAAAGGATAGTTTCACAGGCCAGCATTATTTACCTTCAACATATTCAGGAAAAAACAAAAAAAAATCTTATTTCTCCATTTTATAAATAGCAGCTCAGATTTAGTTTAAAATGTTTTTTAGTTCTGTATCAAATATTACAAGAAAATAATATAAACCGCTACGTCTTAACTGCACACAGATGTCTGGTTTTATGCTGAATCACTTTACCTGCTCCCGTTGCATGGACCTGCCCTGGGGCCCTGGGCTCTCGTTGCACTGAACGGATGTTTTTTGTTTCTCTCTCTCTCTTCAGATGGTTTAATAAAATCAAGATGTAGCGGCCAAAATGGAAGTAAAATACAGCCACTTAGAGTGGCACACTGTCCATCGTTAAAACCGCTCCAGTGTTGTTGACATGCACAAAAAATGCAGGCATATTATCCACACTGCTGTACCTTTTTTTTTTGTCATTTCTATGCGGTGTGATGTCATCACACAGCAGACCCCAAATATTCATTTTTACACCGGTATCAAAATTTATACTGGTATTATCGTGAATGATGCAATATGGCACACCCCTATGGGTGACCCTAACTTTACTCGTTGTACAGTAATAAGGCATAGGGAATGTTAACTTTGACCTTTGACCTTTTGACTTCAACCCCATATCCAGAGGTTAGGATCCCAAAGTGAATCTGTGTACCAGGTTTGGTGGTACTAGCTATTCTTTGTTGTTGAAATATAGTTTATAAGCCATTTTGATGTTGACCTTTGACCTTGTGATCCCAAAACCATAGTCACACTTCAGGGTCACAAGGTGAGCCTGTGTTCCTAGTTTGGTGACCCTAACTTTACTCGTTTTATAATAATAGTAAATGTAGCATTTACCCTAGTGCATCTGCAATGTTAACTTTGAACCTTTGATCCCTTGACCACAAACCCATAGCTAGGTGAGGGTCTAAGTCGTCCAAGATGTGTATTACATACAACTACTATCAGTTTGAAAAGCCTACATAATTTCTTTTAGTAGTTACTGCGTTTAGAAGATTTAGGGAAAAATTTGACCTGACCTTTGACCTCGTCATCTGATGAGAATCAAATTGCAATAAGCATATCCTCAGAGTATAGCAAACCATGGTACCAAGTTTCAAAACAATCGGAGCAAAACTGTAGGAGGAATTGATTCCACAAAAGTGGGACAAACGGACGGACCCATAACAATCCCCCTTTAGTGTTTGCCCAAAGGGGCTGAAGAGCCCTTTGACTGGTGGGGGATAAAAATCCCTGACAGTCTTGACTAGGAGATATGAAATGTAGGTGAGAGAGAGAGTGAGAGAGAGAGAGAGAGAGAGACTTTGACTTTGAAAGAAGCCTTTATTGCACACTTCAAAAAAATGTAAGCACACCAACATCATTCCTTCAAGTGTGTCACATTGGAAAAAGTGCAAACTGAAATGTTCCCCCCCCACACAACACAGAGCAGTCCCTGCAGTCCACCTATTCAAAGATCCAGTTCTGTGACAGTCAGTTACAGTCAATTAAATGTCATATACCAGTCTGTTCAAACAATATCCCAAAAATGGGTAAAAAAGGCAGAGGAACGACCGCCATTCATTCCTCCTGTCGGGCACGCTTGACCGGCGTTCCCCTGCTGCTTTACGCAGGGCTGTCAGGTGTTTCTTGAGGCGATAACGCTTCCTTTCATCCAGGAGGTCAAGACCAACCTGCCTTCTTAGCACATCCACAGACTTAATGAATTTATCAGTGTCACTGAAGCAGTCGGCGACCCTAATGGCTTTGTTATAGGTTTCATCCAGAAATGCATTTATTTCTTCCAGTGAATACAAACTCGTGTTTGTACTGCATTTTGCCTCAATAGACCCAGTATTAGACACAGTGTCATTCTCAGATTCCATTTCCTCGTCAGCACCACTCAGCTGACTGCTTGGTTCTCCCGGTCCAGTGAATTCATCATGGGCCACATTGACGCACCATCAGTGACCTTTTTGGCGACATCGCTATCCACGCTCCCAACCGCAAGCTGGGCCGCTGCCGGGCCGTCCACAGACACAGCGGCAGGCTCCGTAGCAGGTGCAGCGGGTGCGGAGGCCGCGCCGCCGTAGGCAGCTGCGGCGTGAGCTGACGGCTCGCCACCGGCACCATCCGCGGCCCCGTCAGGGCCCTCCACCCGTTGCCTGTGCGGACAAGCGAACCGTTTATGGCCCACGTCTCCACATTCAAAACACTTCATCTGTCCCGAGCTCGCATACACCATGTAAGATCTGTCCCCGTGCTTGACCCTGAAGGAGACTTCCAGAGTCTGAGTGGGCGAATCGAGAAACATGAACACCTGTTGCCTGAGCGATTTCACATGTTTGAACTTGGCGGCCTTGCATCCCAAAGGCAGAGTCGTAAACGGGCCCGCAAACTTCCCAAATCTGCGGAGCTCCGTCGCCACCTGCTCGTCAGTGACGAAAGGTGGAACACCTGAGACGGTGATTCTCGTTGATGGAACAGATAAGGGGGACACCTGTACATACATTTCCCCGATCACCACACCGCTTACAATCAGGGTGTGAACATCGTCTTCAGCCGCCAGAAACACAACCACAGCTCTATTCATTCGGGAAGCCATGCAGACTGCGTCAGGGCCCACCTGCTCGGCCACAGCCTCCAGGACCTCCTCCACAGTAACTTTGCTGTCCGGGGGAATGATCCTCAGGTGAGAAAGAGATGTACTTTATTGATCCCAAACTGGGAAATTGCAGTGTAACAGCAGTATGACAGTAGACAACCAAACGGCAGAAACACATGCATGACAAAGAGATTACCCATGGAAAGTAAAACTAACACTACTGTAAAAACTTAAATACATCATAGCTGAATAGATGATGACCCATATAAACACATGAATCATCCCATTGCACAAAGAAGGACTATCAGGAGCAGAGTGAAAAGTGAGGTACCAGTTAGTCTGTAAGGTGCAGTGTGGCAGCATAGCTATGACCAGAATACAACATCATAGTGACTTATTGTACAGTGAAATGGCATGTGGCAGGAAAGATTTCCTGTACCTGGCCGTTCGACAGCAAAGTTGTAGTAGCCTACTGGAGAAAGTGCTTCGCTGTCTATCTAGTGTGCATGTTTAAAGGAGCCACGCATGATTTGGATGAGTACACGGACACTGTGAACTCATATATCCACTTTTGTGAGGAGAGCATTCTTCCATCGCGCACCAGGGTGAGGTACTCAAATGACAAGCCCTGGTTCACTGCTAAGCTCAGACAGATCAGGAAGGAGAAGGAAGCAGCGCTGAAAAGTGGAGACAGGGACTGCTACAGGGAGGTTAAATATCGGTTTAACAGAGAGCTGAGGAGAGCTAAATCTGTGAATTCTGAGAGACTCCAGCAGCAGTTCACTGCTAACGACTCGGCTTCTGTGTGGAGAGGACTGAGGCAAATCACCAACTATCGGCCTCAGGATCCTAAAGGTCAGGATGACAAAGCCCTTTGTCTAAGACTGTCCCAACACTATGCCCGTTTTGACACCTCGTCAGCTGTGTCCAACCCCCCCCCCCCCTCCCTCCAGCTCCACAGCCTCCACGGTCCCTACTTCATCAAAGGCGGCTCCCCCCTCCTCCCCCCCGCCCTTGTCATCAGTGAGCAGGACGTGCTCAAACAGTTCTCCAGACTGAACCCGCGCAAGGCCCCCGGTCCGGACGGCGTGTCTCCCTCCACCCTGACACACTGTGCGAAAGAGCTGGCTCCTGTCTTCACAGACATTTTTAACACCTCCCTTAAGCTATCCCACGTGCCGACCTGCCTCAAATCCTCCACCATCATCCCTGTCCCCAAGAAGCCACGGATCACTGGACTTAACGACTACAGACCTGTAGCGCTCACCTCTGTAGTCATGAAGTCCTTTGAGCGCCTGGTCCTGCCCCACCTCAAGTCCATCACCACTCCCCTCCTGGACCCGCTGCAGTTTGCCTACCGAGCCAACAGGTCTGTAGACGACGTAGTCAACTTGGCCCTCCACTCCATCCTGCAGCACCTGGACTCCCCGGGAACCTACGCCAGGATCCTGTTTGTGGACTTCAGCTCCGCATTCAACACCATCCGCCCCGCTCTGCTCCGGGACAAGCTGTCCCTGCTCAACGTGCCTGACTCCCTCTGCAGGTGGATCACCGACTTCCTGACGGACCGGAGGCAGCATATGCAGCTGGGAAAGACTGTCTCAGACTCTGTTAGCATCATCACCGGATCACCCCAGGGCTGTGTACTTTCCCCCCTACTCTTCTCCCTTTATACCAACTCCTGCACCTCCAGCCACCAGTCTGTCAAGCTGATCAAGTTTGCGGACGACACCATCCTCATCGGGCTCATCTCCAACGGCGACGAGTCTGCCTACAGGAGAGAGGTGGCCCAGCTGGCGTCCTGGTGCAACAACAACAACCTGCAGCTGAACGCTCTGAAGACAGTGGAGATGATTGTGGACTTCAGGAAAGTCACAACCCCTCTGCCCCCACTCACCCTCACAGGCTCTCCCATCACCACTGCTGATTCCTTCCGCTTCCTAGGCACCACCATCACCAGGGACCTCAAGTGGGAGCCGACCATCAGCTCCCTCATCAAAAAGACCCAGCAGAGGATGTTCTTCCTGCGGCAGCTGAGGAAGCTCAAGCTACCCACCAAGATGTTAGTGCAGTTCTACACAGCCATCATCGAGTCCATCCTCACCACCTCCATAACCGTGTGGTACGCAGGAGCCACTGCCAGGGACAAACTAAGGCTGCAGCGCGTCGTGCGCACTGCTGAGAAGGTGATCGGCTGCAAGCTCCCATCTCTCCAGGATCTGTACATCTCCAGGACCCGGAGGCGTGCTGGCCGGATCATAGCCGATCCTTCACACCCTGGTCACGTACTGTTTACCCCTCTCCCCTCAGGTAGAAGACTTCGGTCCATTCAGACTAAAACCTCCCGTCACATGAACAGCTTCTTCCCCTCTGCCATCAGACTGCTGAACACTAAGTGACTTATTGACTCTCGTGCACTATGTACAGCAGCTCAACCAGACTCATGTCAATCATCACTGTTTTCTTCTTGCATTACCGACTGCACTATATGGTTCTCCACATTATCTGCTGCTTGCTAATATATTTAAACTGCTGACTAGTATTACTCATTCTTATTCTACACTTTATTGCATGTATAGTTTAGTTCTTTTATTTTATCATGTTTAATGTTGCAGCATTGCACCGAGACAAATTCCTAGTTTGTGTACTACATGAACAATGGCAATAAATCTGATTCTGATTCTGATTCTGATTAGTGTGTGGTGGAGGGGGTGACCAGGATTGTCCATGATTGATCACAGTTTATTTAGTGTTCTCCTCTCCACCACTGTCTTCGGTCTGAGACCAATCACAGAGCCAGCCCTCTTGATAATCTTGCCAAGTCTGTTAGTGTTGCTGGCCCTGAAACTGCTACCCCAACAGACAGCAGCAAAGAAGATGGCGCTGGTGACAACAGTCTGGTAGAAAAGCTCCAGCATCCTGCTGCACACACTGAAGGATCTCAGCTTTCTCAGGAAGTAGAGTCTGCTCATCCCCTTCTTGTACACAACATCGGTGTTGGTTCTCCAGTCCAGCCCATTTCTGATCATGACACCCAGATATTTGTAGTCCTCAACCACCCCCACATCCTCCCCTGTAATCTGCAGTGGCTGAGAAGGAGTCTTCCTCTTCCTGAAGTCAATCACCATCTCTCTGGTCTTGCTGACATTCAACCTCAGGTGATTCTGCTCTGTCCACTCCCCAAATCTGTCTACCAGTGCCCTGTACTCCCCTCCTCTCCTCCTCTTATACACTCCACAACAGCTGAGTCATCAGAGAATTTCTGCAGGTGGCATGACTCTGTGTTGTACTGAAAGTCAGTGGTGTATAAGGTGAAGAAAAAAGGAGAGAGCACAGTCCCCTGTGGAGCTCCCATATCACTAACCACCATGTCAGACAAGACATTGCCCAGCTGAACAAACTGTGGCCTGCCTGTTAGGTAGTCAGTAATCCAGGAGATCACAGAGCTGTCAATCCCCATCACCCGCAGCTTCTCGCCCAGCAGCAGTGGCTGGATGGTGTTAAAGGCACTGGAGAAATCAAAAAAAGTGATTCTTACAGTATCTCCTCCACCATCCAAGTGCAGATGGGCTCGTTGCAGCAGGTAGATGACAGCATCTTCAACTCCTAAATGGGGCTGATATGCAAACTGAAGAGGGTCCAGCCATGTCTTCACCTGCGGCCTCAGGTGGGCTAAGACCAGTCTCTCCAGGACCTTCATCACATGAGATGTGAGAGCAACTGGTAGATAGTTATTCAGGTCTGATGGAGACAACTTCTTGGGGACAGGAACCAGGCAGGATGTCTTCCACGGCACCGGTACTCTCTCCAGACTCAGGCTCAGGTTGTACAGGTGTTTCAGTACCGGAGCTAGCTGGTTGGCACAGGTCCTCAGGATCCTGGCGGAGGTACCATCAGGACCCACCGCCTTCCGCTGACAGAATCTCTCCAGCTGTTTCTTAACCTGGTCTGTAGTCACAGTGATGTGAGGGAGGGTCCTGGTGCCCCCCGAGGAGGAGGAGGGGGGAGATGGAGAGAGGTTCTACACAGGATGGTGGGTGGGGAGGGGTGTGTGGGGGTCTGGTTGTGTTGCTCGGGTGACAGACTGTGAGTTGAACCTATTAAAAAACAGATTCAGTTCCTCAGCTCTCTCCTGGCTCCCAGATGGCTGCCTGACTCTCCCCTTGTATCCAGTTATTTGTTTCATTCCCTCCCACACATCTTTAGCGTTGTTTTGCCTGAGTTTCTCTTCCAACTTCCTCCTATAATTGTCCTGGCACCTCCTCAGCATCTCTCTCAGCTCATGCTGCACTCCCCTCAGCTTCTCCTTGTCTCCAGACCTAAAAGCTCTCTTCTTTTTGTTCAGAAGTGCTTTCAGGTCACTGGTGACCCATGGTTTGTTGTTGGAGAAGCAGTGTACAGTCTGAGCTGGCATGGTCACATCTTCACAGAATCTAATGTATTCTGTGATGCAGTCGGTCATATTGTCTATGTCCACCCCATGTGGTTCACAGAGTACGCTCCAGTCCGTCGTCTCAAAGCAGTCCTGCAGTGCATCAGCAGCCTCCTGTGTCCACCTCCTCACAGTCCGTGTATAAGCAGGCTGCCTTTGCACAAGGGGGACGTACTTGGGTGATAACATGACCATGCAGTGATCTGATTTACCAATGGGGGGTAGAGCTGTGGCACTATATGCATCTCTGACTTTGGCATACAGTAAATCCAGTGTTTTGTTTTCTCTGGTGGGACAGTCAACAAACTGGTGAAAGTTTGGTAGTGTTTTTCCCACTGAGACATGGTTAAAATCACCCTCTATATGGGGGAGAGCAGAGAGCAGACAGACATGCTGAATCACAGGTCAGCTGGTGTCAGCCCATTTCAGCCTCGAGGCTGATGGCTGATAAAATAACAGGCTGAGGATGGGCAGGCAAGATGACAAGTCTCATGAAGTGCCGACGGACAGGGTCAAAAACACAGAGGGAGGGGCTCACTTTTAAAGCCTGAACTTAGATGAATAGCTTCATTGCTGTGTCATGTGAAGACCCACACAGTTGTTGTTGAGAAATCCCAGCATGACCTTTGTTCATTCAGCTGAGGATCATGAAAAAATATGAGTGACTCCCTCCCAGCACAAACTGGTTGAAAAAACATTGAAAAGACAGCTCTGCCAACCGTCTAAGAAACGCCCGAATTTGGTTGAAAAGTGGAAAATGAAAAGCTGCCTTTTTCAGGTTGTTTTTTTTTAAAATCATCTAGTCCCCAACATGCTGAGCCTTTGTGAGTGGTCTGGCACCTACTCCTCTGGACAAGGGACAGATCACCAGTCCATCACAGCACCTGGGATTCCCAAACAGTCTCCCATCCAAGTACTAATCAAGGTAGACCCTGCTTAGCTTTCAAGACCAGGGCTGTCTGGGGACGCCCAGAGCTGAGGTATGGACATCAATCAAAAGACAACATAGAGAGAAATTTGTAGAACATACTTGTACTCAAATAGTGCTTTTTAAGTGAATAGCACTGGCTTCAGATTGTTCCAGCTATTATAACTTTTAAAAAAAGCTGTTAAAATATGCATTTTTATAAAGCACTTTTAACAAAGACTCCCAGTGGTTGTAAAAGCATATTTGACTTTTGAGGGACAGACCCCACCACCATCACCAAATGGCAAAAACTATTTTGAGGATAAATTTGGGCCAAATCCTGTGGACTAAACAATACCATTATTGGACCGTTTTTTTGCCCAATTTTCAACAACTTTTTTTCTGATTAAATATGGTCTGTGGTAGATGGACTAACACAAACCCCATATTCAATGTCTATCTTGACAAGATTATCAACAGGGCTGGCTCTGTGATTCACCTCAGGCTGGAGACCTTTGAGACAGTGGTGGAGAGGAGAACACTGAACAAACTACGATTCATCGTGGACAATCCTGATCAACCCCTCCACCACACACTGGACAGACAGCGGAGCACTTTCTCCAGCAGGCTGCTACAGCTTCGTTGTCGAACAGCCAGGTACAGGAGATCTTTCCTGCCACATGCCATTTCTACTGTACAATAACTCACTATGATGTTGTATTCTGGTCATAGCTATGCTGCCACACTGCACCTTACAGACTAATTGGTACCTCACATTTCACTCTGCTCCTGATAGTCCTGTATTGTACAGTGGGTATGGTTCATATATCTATACGGGTCAGCATCTATTCATCTATGATGTAGATCAGTTATCTAGGCAGTTCTACTTTCTATGGGTAATCTCTTTGTCTATTATGCTGTGTGTGTTTCTGTCGTTTTGGTCATCTACTGTCATGCTGCTGTTACACTGTAGTTTCCCAGTTTGGGATCAATAAAGTACATCCATCCATCCATCCCTGGGTTAAATATGGTCCATACTAGATGTACTAAAACAGTCCACTTTTCAGCATCTATTGTGGATTAAATTAAGGCTTGGACCGATGGACCTGATTTAGTCTAAAATACGTCTAAATTACGGCTTGTGCTGAGGGGGCTCAGTTAACATCCTTGCTGGTGTAAATTTAGTCACAGCTCAAAAAGAAACCAAAACCTGGGAACTCACTTGTTGGACTGTAGTGTAATTTAACCTCAAACTGTTTTGGTACGAATTGCCCAGTTTGGAAGTATCAGCTGAAACAAACTCATCCTTTTTGTGAATAGAATGTAAATAAACATTGTGCACAAAATCCCAAAATGATACATAAAAAACATCTTTTTCCTAACTAACTAACTAACTAACCTGCACTTATATAGCGCTTTTCTAGTCACAAAGACCACCCAAAGCGCCCCCACCAATACCAACCCTCCATTCCAAGGGCCCACAGGAAACAGACATCCAGGGACAACCCAGAACAGCCAATTAACCTAACATGCATGTTTTTGGCATGTGGGAGGAAACCGGAGAAATCCCGGAGTAAACCCACGCAACACGGGGAGAACATGCAAACTCCACACAGATCACTGTTGGTCGGGGGCTGGGATCGAACCCACGATCCCACGATCCCCACAATCCCCCGGCCAAGGGTAAACTGTGCTGCCGCAGTGCTAACCACTGCGCCACCGTGCAGCCGGTTTTCCTGTTGAAAAAACACACAGTCATGAGCAGTGCTGGGAGTAAGTGTTACTGTAACACCACTACTTTTACAGTAGCATGCTGTGTAACAAAATTACTGTTTAAAAATTAAGTAATGCATTACAGTTACTGAAATTTGATCAGATGTGTTACTCATTTTATTAATATGGATATATATTTTTAGCATAAATAAATACAAACTGACCCTATATAGTGACGCAGCCGTCAGTCAACGTGACTTGTTGCAAAGAGCCTCTTCACTACTGAGCGGAGGAAAAGATGAAGCTATTTTGTTTTTGTGGAAATAGATTATTTTTCCTTTCTCGTGGTTAAGGACAAAGGCATATTCAAGATTCAAGATTTTATTGTCAATACTACTATACATGCAGGACATACAGGAGAATTGAAATGGCGTTTCTCTCTCTCTTCATTGGTGTGCATTTTATAATCAGATTCCTTGACCATGAAAACATATGACTAGCAATTGGATTCACAATGATAGGATTAGTGGTTGAGTAGTTATTCACGAAAATCGCATTGTCCGTAATGGCGGTTTAGGGCCACAGTTCCCCCCATACAGTGTTTGTGTGTACGTTTTCAGATTCCTTGACCATGAAAACATATGACAAGCAATTGGATTCACAATGATAGGATTAGTGGTTCATTAGTTATTGATGAAAATGGCATTTTCCGTAATGGTGGTTTTCTTCTCGACGGTGATCCGGATCACCACCAAAATGTAATCATCTGTAGGATGCCCCATTTCTGACAATCTGTGAAAATTTCATGAAAATCCGTCCATAACTTTTTGAGTTATCTTGCTAACAAACAAACAAACAAACAGACAAACAAACAAACAAACCAACGCCGATGATCACATAACCTCCCCCTTTGGTGGAGGTAAAAAGAAAAGGAATAAGGAAAAATATATTATTATAATATTGGTGGGTTGCAAGCTAAATTGCGGTTGAGACCTACTGCAATCTTCAGAAGAGCCTAAGAACAGCAACAAGATCCAACAAAGCTAGTGCTATGCTATACTAACAACACCATGTTATTAGTGGATCTACTGTATCTGAACAGCCACGGCTGGATTTCAATCACAGGTATGCATCTGGACAGTCTGTGACCCATCAAGAATTAAACTGACTGATTGCCAGATACGTTGTTACAGAATGAACATCTGATAACAGTCACTTTCCATCAGACAGCTGAGACTGTGATCCACCGAAATTAAAACACATTTACTTGCTACCTGGATAAAGATTATTCAAAAATGGATTTTGAACTCCAAAAGGAATTTAAGAGACTGAATCATGTCTCTGTCACAGCAGACATTTTGACTGTGGATGATGGGCATTTTCTTTGGATCACTGCACATGGAATTAAATCCATAATATAAAGGTAAGATAAACATGGAGAGTTTTATGCAGTGTTGCCAACTCTCACTCTTTTAGAGTGGGTCTCACTCTTTTTCCCTCTCTCTCACTCCACAAACCCTATTTGTCACTCCAAAATGAGGAAATTACTGGAAATATCATGTTGATTTTCTTCATATTTTTCCCACAATCAGAGCTCTCAAGGCAGGATAAAGTAGACTGAACATGTTCTAAAAGCTGTCTGAAACAGTCTGTTTTCAGTCTGACATTAATAAGCCCCTAATGTAACCTATTAATTAAATTATCTTGCTATGTGTGCAAGATGATTTAAGTATCAGAATCAGAATCAGAATCAGAATCAGAATCAGGTTTATTGCCATTGTTCATGTAGTACACAAACTAGGAATTTGTCTCGGTACAATGCTGCAACATTAAACATGATAAGATAAGAGAAATAAACTATACATGTAATAAAGTGTAGGATAAGATTAAGTGATACTGGTCAACAGTTAAAATATATATTAGCCAGCAGCAGATACTGTGGAGAACTATATAGTGCAGTCGGTAATGCAGGAAGAAAACAGTGATGATTGACATGAGTCTGGTTGAGCTGCTGTACATGGTGCACGAGAGTCACTTAGTGTTCAGCAGTCTAATGGCAGAGGGGAAGAAGCTGTTCATGTGACGGGAGGTTTTAGTCTGGATGGACCGAAGTCTTCTACCAGAGGGGAGGGGGGCAAACAGTACGTGACCAGGGTGTGAGGGATCGGCTATGATCCGGCCAGCACGCCTCCGGGTCCTGGAGATGTACAGATCCTGGAGAGATGGGAGCTTGCAGCCGATCACCTTCTCAGCAGTGCGCACGACGCGCTGCAGCCTTAGTCTGTCCCTGGCAGTGGCTCCTGCGTACCACACGGTTATGGAGGTGGTGAGGATGGACTCGATGATGGCTGTGTAGAACTGCACTAACATCTTGGTGGGTAGCTTGAGCTTCCTCAGCTGCCGCAGGAAGAACATCCTCTGCTGGGCTCTTTTGATGAGTGAGCTGATGGTCAGCTCCCATTTGAGTATGCATTTAATCATGCAGTAATTAGTAAAGTAACTGAGTTATTTTTGAAAAGAAGTAATTGGTAACTGTAATTAGTTACTATTTTTTTAGTAACTTGCCCAACACTAGTCATTTAGCCAGTTACTATAAAAGTCAATAAAGGTTGAGCAGATTAAAGCAGAATTATTTCCACCCACCAATAAATGATTCACTCAGCAGGAGGAAAGAGGAAACTGACCAGGACTGAAAACCTCAGCATGCTACGACTTTAGGGCTGAGAATCTCGAGCCACCTCTCAGTTGGATTCAGAAGGCTGTGATGTGATGATAAAGTGAGGGCTATTTGGTTCCATTTTACACAAAAGTTAGTTCCAACCAAGCAATTTGATGGGACAATAGACATCAGTAGTCATTATATTCTGTGATAATAGCAGTTAGATACTTCAGTGGATATGTATCACTCTGCTTCAGTGGTGATAGAACCAATAATTATAGTCAGTAATGATTAATGCCGTGGCTTCTTATACAGTCCATCCTGAAAGTCTTCACAGCTTCACTTTTTCCACATTTTGTTATGTTACAGCCTTATTCCAAAAGGGATTAAATTCACTTTTTCCTCAAAATTCTACACACAATACCCCATAATGACAACATGAAAAAAGCTTTTTTTTTTTTTAGATTTTTGCAAATTTATTCAAAATAAATACTTTGTTGATGCACCTTTGGCAGCAATTACAGCCTCAAGTCTTTTTGAATATGATGCCACAAGCTTGGCACACCTATCTTTGGGAAGTTTCACCCAATCCTCTTTGCAGCACCTCTCAAGCTCCATCAGGTTGGATGGGAAGTGTTGGTGCACATTTTCAGATCTCTCCAGAGATGTTCAACTGGATTCAAGTCTGGGCTCTGGTCATTGTCCTGCTGAAAGATGAACCGTTGCCCTGCCTGAGGTCAAGAGCACTCTGGAGCAGGTTCTCATCCAGGATGTCTCTGTACATTGCTGCATTCATCTTTCCCTCTATCCTGACTAGTCTCCCTGTTCCTGTTGCTGAAAAACATCCCCACAGCATGATACTGCCACCACCATTGGCATGGTTATAAGCAGTGCCTGGTTTCCTCCAAACATGATGCTTGACATTCACACCAAAGAGTTCAATCTTTGTCTCATCAGACCAGAGAATTTTGTTTCTCATGGTCTGAGAGTCCTTCAGGTGCCTTTTGACAAACTCCAGGTGGGCTGCCATGTGCCTTTTACTAAGGAGTGGCTTCCATCTGGCCACTCTACCATACAGTCCTGATTGGCCATTATCTCAGAGGTCAGGAGACCTCCACCCGTCATTGCAGAGTCCGGTGCGCAACCGTCATTTGTTCCAGAGGGAGGTGTGCCTTCGCCTTGTGTTCCTGTATTCAGTGCGCCTTTGACACCTGCTCCTGAGCCCTGCAAGCCGCTGTCATCTGCTCCTGAGAGCGATGTTTTCCAACAGTCTGTTCCTGTATTCAGTGCGCTGCTGACACCCGCTCCGGAGGACTGCATGCTGCTGTCATCTGTCCCTGAAGTCAGCGCACCCTTGTCACCAATATCTGAGGTTAGTGCGCAACAATTATCTGTTCCCAAGTCCAGCACACTTCTGTCAGCTGTTTCTGAGGGCTGTGCACCTCAGCCACCTGCTATGGAGCTAAAAGTGCCTTCATTACCGGCTACAGAACTAATAACTCACATGCCAGCTGTATGTGAACTAAAAACTTTTGTATCATTGTCTCCAGAGCCAGGAGTTCCTGTATCAGTGTCTCCTGAGCGAAAAACTTCCTTGTTGTCAGCTTCTGAAGCAAACACTCCTGTGTTGATGTCTCCTGAAATAGAAACTCTTGTATTAGTGTCTCCTGAGATAAAAAAATCCTCAGTTATCTGTGTCTGAATTAAGGATTCCTGTGTTGTCCCTTGAGCTCAGAGTTTCTGTATTATTTCCTGTGCATAAGGTTTCTATATTGCTGCTAGAGCCAAAAGCTCTTATGATGTTTAAAACCCCTTTGTTGTTGTTCCCAGAGCAAAGAGCCCCTTTGTGGTCTCCAGGGCAAAAGGTTCCTTTGTGGTGTTCAGAGCAAAAAGCTCCCATGTCACGTCCTGAGGTTATAGGGTTTATGTGGTCCTCTTCTGAGTTTAAAGGGTCTTTGTCATCTCCTAAGGTTAAAGTCTCTGTTTTCATTATCTCCAGAGTTTATGTTGTCATATTTCCTGGAGTTAAAACTACTGTGTTATCTCTTGAGCAGACAGCACCTATGTTGTCATTATCTCCTGTGTTAAAAGCTCCTGAGGTCAATACCCCACAGTGCCGTGCTCATCTTGGTGGTCCTTGGACTTTGGTGGGCCATCAGACGCGCCATGTTCATCTGTCTGTTGGTCTATGGACTTTGGGAGGCTGCCAGATCCACCATGTACTCCAGTCTGGGGACCCATGGATTTAGGTAGGCCCCCGGATCCGCCTTGTTCCCTGGTACGATGGCCGTGGGTCGATGAAAGACCAGCCGACCCGCTTTGTTTATTGGTTTGGGACCTGGGACTTCATTTGGTTCCCCAAGCTGCATTTTTGTTTTGGACTCTAAGGTGGGGGGAGAGTGTGTTTCGGCCCAACTGGCCTGTGCCCTCACTACCTTCTCTGTGAGGATGATTATATTTTTGTTTTTCTTTGTTTGTTGTTGTTGTTGTAATGTCTTGGGGTGTCTGGACTCCAACCCTTAAAGGGGGGGGGGGGGGTTATGTCAGAGTCGGGGCATGATATCCAGATCATACTTTGAGTTTACAGTAGTTTGTCTTGGTTCTCTGTTTATTACAATTATCTTTATTTCTCGTGAGCTTTCTGTCTAGTAGTATTATTATTTTCATCATGGTCATGTCTTGTAGTTTATTTCTGTCATCATGTTGGTTTGGGCTTTTATTTCGACAGTGCCTTTTGTTTACTTCTGTTTTCACCTAGCTTGTTTTGTGTCTTGATAAGTTCTTAATGATTCATGGCTGATTATTATTTGGTTAATTATTTCTGTCCTATTTAAGGGACACTGTCACGAGCCGTTCTTACCGGCCCAGCTCTTATTGTGACAGCGTCTCAGCTGGCTCCCAGCTGTCAAGCTCTACGGGACAGCTGGAGCCCAGTTACCTCATCAGCTGAGACGCTGTCAACCATTATAAAAGGGAGCAGCTCCGATCATTCGGGGTTGTGACCTCGCACATGATTATCCACGCTCTTCTCTGGCATGGGTAAGGCTGGAACCCCTACGTCCGGCGCCAGCCACCCTTCTGTCATCCTGCATCGTGTGTAAGTGTTACCCTTGTCATTGTTTGTGTTTTGGCCCCACGAGGCCCTGTTCCTTTGTTCCTTTCCCCTTTTCACAATAAAATACGCAAACTCACTGGTCTGCCCTCGGCTCTCATTGTATGGCTCGCGAGAGCCATACGTAACAGACGCTGCCCCATAGTTTGGGGCGATGTCCTTAAGTCATGCAGTGTGACTGGCACGCTTCAGTCTTGTATCCAGACTATGTCCTGCCAAGTCCTGTAAGTTTTTTGTTCCTGCTTTCCAGTCGTGGGTTATTTGCGTGTTTTCACTAAACCTGAAAACTGTAAGTCCGGCATTTGGGTCTTGAATTCCGCCCCTGGAGGGGCCCACCGTGACAGATAAGGCTTCCATCTTGCCACATTACCCCATAGCCCCGACATATAGTATGAAGAAGATGGGAGATTGTCACATGTACTAAACAGCCAGTACTTGCCAGAAATTCCTGCATCTCCTTCAATGTTGCTGTCGGCCTCTTGGCAGCCCCCCTGATCAGTTTTCTTCTCGTCTTTTCATCAGTTTTGGAGGAATGTCACTGTTGTGCCATATTTTCTCCACTTGATGATGACTGTCTTCATTGTGTTCCATGGTATATTTAATGCCTTGGAAATTCTTTTGTACCCTTCTCCTGACTGATACCTTTGAACAATGAGATTCCTCTGATGCTTTGGAAGCTCTCTGTGGACCATGGCTTGTGCTGTAAGATGTGACTACAAAAATGTCAGGAAAAGCCTACTAGAACAGCTGAACTTTATTTGGGGTTAATCAGAGGCACTTTAAATGGTGGCAGGTGTGTGCTGACTCCCATTTAACATGAACTTGAATGTGATTGGTTAATTCTGAACACAGCTACATCCCCAGTTATAATAGGGTGTGCATATTTATGCAACCAGGTTATTGCAAGTTTTTTATTTTTTATTTTCCTCTTAAAAGATTTCAGTTTGCTTTTCAATTGGGTTGTACAGGTTATAGGCCACATTAATGGTGGAAATAGTTTTGAAGTGATTTATCTTAGTCTAATTTTTTTTTACATGACAAAAACCTGGAATTTGAACAGGGGTGTGTATACTTTTTATATTCACTGTAGCTAGCAGGCTGCTCATCTAAAGCAACCAAACCAATGTATGGTAATCAATGACTGGTGGCCAGTCACACATATTGAAAATTACACTTCAAATTACACAGGGTTAAATTTTTTTTTTCTAAGTTGTCTGTGTTTTTTCAACTGATTTAAGACAATTTTGTACCACTGAATCTGAAAATGACATCCGTTTCTCTTGATCAGGTCAGGTTTTTATGCTAAGTTGATTTTTTTAAAAATCTGATCTTCTTTACTAAATCGATTACATTTTTGTGACATTATTGGTTGATTTTTGTTAATATTTCTCATCCGAAATAGATTTTTAAGAGAAAAAATCATTTTCTAACACAATTTATTGATTAAATTTTACAAACTTTGATTACTGTAAATTGAATAGTAGACATTGATAAAGGTAAGTACATGTAAATTAAATGTTACATCATCATTGTTCAAAATTCAGAGCTTCAACTTCCGTTTATTCCAACCTCTAGAATGCTCAGTGGCAGGGAGGTCTGTCTTCAGAGTCCAACAGCAATCAGCCATCATGACAATTTATGACATCATGTCATAAACTGGCGCATGCAAACGCTTCAGAGTTTGAGAAATTTCAAGAAATAAAAAAGAATTTTGCATCATATAAAGTGAAAATGCCCATACATGTAAACAAAAACATAAAAAACAACATGTGGCTATAGTTCAAAAAGTTGCGAAACCAATGTGATTTTTGGATTCAGCACATCAAAACTGTCCTAAATCAGCTAAAAAAAACTTAAGACAATAAATTTGATGTTGACCAGTGTTACACTTCTGTCAATTATTAGACTGCAAAGTATTAACTATGTGTGACAAACTGAAACACTTCTGCCCATGTGGATGAACTGGATTACTTGATAATGTGAGTTCTGTTAAGCAAAGGAAAAAAGACACTTTCACTCATGCTCAATTACTTATTGTTGTGAAGAGTTTTCTCTGACGTGTTTTCATTTGATTACGCCTCGGTGCAGTGGAGACATACGGTAATCAGTGTGTCTGTGTGTGGTTGTGTGTGTGCGTGGATCTGTCTGTTACCAGCCTTTCAGATCACCCGGTCGAAATTAAGTGGAGCTAAAGGCTTGTATCATTGTTTCAACATATTTTCTTGACTTCCACTTTGCCAGAATTTCGAGAGAAAGCTTTGTTTTCAAAATAAACACTAATTTAAATCACCATTTCTGCCAATGCAGCCGCAAAAAAAGGTTTTGTAATAACTACTGAATCCCGGGCCTGCAGAGGTCAGAGTGCCACTTTTTTTTTACAGCCCCCCCATGCTACCGCGCCACAGGCACCGAGGCACAACACCTTGGCACTTTCATTTTATTATTCAGCTTTTTCATAAGTTAAAATGAATATATACTATATGTAGATGTATATTTCTAATAAAAATGTCAGTAAAACCAAATTTTAAAGGACATTCTGTACACAAAATACATGTCGCGATATGACTCGTTTATCGTGATGTAGAGAAATTATATCACAATACATTTTTTGAGCTATATCACCCAGCCCTATATTCCACGAGCAACAATACCAACTGAATGTGGCATGCATAGTTTTGCCTCAATGAAAGTACAATAGCAAGCAAGTTTAGCCACATATATACACCAGTGACTCAATGCATTTGTTATGTATGGTAGAGCATCCGCCCCACACCCGGGAGGCAGGGGTTCAAATCCCGGCCGGGTCATGCCGAAGACCATATAAAAGCGGAACTTCCTGCCGTCCAGCTTGGTGCTCAGCAATAATGGAATGGAGGAGGGAAATCTGTGGCGGCGCCTTGCATGGCAGCGACCCTCTGATTCTACACTTGGGGTGCGTGTGATTGACACTGTAGATAGGATAAGGCACAATTTTGTTCTACTGTACATGATTGGTTGTACAGTTGAATGACAATAAAGGGTGATTTAATTTAATTTAATTTTTTTTTTTTTTTTTTTTTATTACTTATTTGTACCCGTAGGTAGATTTGGTTTGCAGTCTGGTGACAAGCCACCGGCTGCTGGTCGCTGCGTGCGCGAGCGCCCTAAACCTACATGTTTTTGGTATGCGGGAGGAAACCGGAGAAATCCCGGAGTAAACCCATGCAACACGGGGAGAACATGCAAACTCCACACAGCTCACTGTTGGTCGGGGGCTGGGATCGAACCCACAATCTCATGATCCCCGCGATCCCCCGGCCGAGGGTAAAACTGTGCTGCCACAGTGCTAAACCACTGCGCCACCGTGCAGCCCAGTTTTTAATTTAATTTTAATTTAATTTAATTTAATTTAATTTAATGTAGTGATCTATCGTAATCATAAAGAAACAGCAACAGCAAGATGAAGATATACAAACCTGCTGCAGTAATGACCATTTTAAACATCTATTAGACATTTGTAATTATTATGTTTTAATGGGAAGGTACATTAGGGTAGGATGTGCATTAGAATAGACTGTTTACTTATTTATTTGTTTATTGCATACTGTGGTTCCCTACAGGGAAGCTAGGGAAACAGGTGCAGAATTTTTTTTAGTCAGCGTTAGCCTGACCCTAATATGGGAGGTAGGGTGCTGAGTATGTTTATGATATGAAACCATGAGGGCCGGGGACTTAGTATCTATCATGTGTTTTTGGACAGTAATGTTATAAATAAAAAAATTAAAGCTTGCAAATTTGACATTTATAAACAATAGTTAACAACAGTTGGCCAAAACAAAGAGAAAATGACCTAAAACAGCAATAAAACACTAACAGTATGCTAGTATAGGCATGATTCTCCCTTCCACAGCTGTGATGGAAAAGCAGTTTGGACAGCCTATGTGCACAATATGCCTCTGTGAACACACGGAGCATAAGCTCCACAGAGTGGCATGAATCAGGCTTTACCTGCAGTCCACGAGCTGCTTTCCAGCACCGTGGACGTCCATTTCCCCGTCTGATGACACTTCACTGCGAGAGTATGGAGAGAGCGACCAGCGCGGTCTGTCTCTGTTTCCCCTTCTGGCAACACTCCACTGGCAGGTGTATGGGGAGAAAGTCGGGAGGGAACTTGATTCTTCTCTTGGCATACGCCTCGACGGGGGTTATATGAGCAAATTATAGTATATAAATGTGAATATAATTTTGGTATCCCACCACCCAGCGGTAACCTGTACCTCTGCCTCCCCATCAGTCCACAACGGCTGTATTGTGGCGAGAGACCTGCGGATCCTAAACTCCGCCGACCGTGTCAGGTGTGCTTATATGACTTACAAGACATATCAAGAGGGAAATTATTCAAATGTGTCATATCTGTGTTTTATTGCTGTGAAGTTTCAGTTAAGCTCCTTCCCTTGGAAAAAGCAAGTTTAGATGCAGCATTTTTGTAGACGTCACTATAGCAGGTCTGTAGTGTTGAGCCAATCAGGACTTAAGAACTGTATCAGGCCTAACTGAGGTGAGCTTCCAGGGCCAGTTAACATTTTTGGACAGCTACAGTACTTTGAAAACTTGACCCAAATTAAGATGGGTTTTACTACTGGACCGATGCAGTTTCAGTTATTATCCTGGACCACCATGCATACAACTGGAGATGTCCTTCAACCAGTAAGTCTTTTTATCACAGGATTTATTCTGTTTAATGTAATGCTAGCAACCATTAGCCTTGTGGGATGTGATGGTAGTATTCACAGAACCTGGCGTTTGAAGTAGGAGGAAAAGTGAAAAGATTTTGACACGAAACTGTAAGACAATAAAAGGCTTTTTTTGTAGAAAAAAGGGCATAAGATACCATTTTAGACAGCGTAGATTTGTTTTTCTAGGGGATTTATATGCACTGGAGTGCATCTTTAACAGTGGTGCTATATTCATTGATACTGCACTCTGGTGTAATATTGCTTAAATAAACATGATGATACAGATATGGCTCCAGCTGATATGCCTCAAAGTTGGCAAGTTGAACCCAAATAATTTGCATATTAATTATCATGATGGGCACAACATGCACAGATGGGTTCAAAGTTTAAGCATGAGACCACAGAGAGGAAAATGCACTTTAGAAAGGAATAAGTAAAAGTCCTGTAACTCATCAGGTAAATGTAGATTTCCTCTCATAACATAAAAAAGTTTTTTTGATGATGATTGCAAGAAACTATGAATTTTTAAAGCCAAGTCTTTGAATCACAAGACTCATCTCCCATGTTTCTCCCAACATTCATGGTCTGAATGATCTCCCTTTTTTGCAGACTTCTGAGATCAGCAATGCATTTCCTTACCCACGACCTGGATGATCTCAGCCAGCAGCACTCCGTCTGTGACGTCTGTTTGCAGGTCCTTGATCAGACGCTTGTGTCCCGACTTGGCGAGGTAGTGGTTGGCCCAGTCCGTGTAGATCTGCGGTCGGACACAAACACAAGCACGCCGTTCAGTTTATGAGTTGACAAAACAAAGTCCAGGGACCAATCATGTCAGGTCACCCAGTGGGTTTCAAACTCTATAAACACTTGAAACCTACAAAGGGTATAAATGGTTGGACCAAATTTATGACTAATAAAATAGCAGCGCGGTTGAATGGGAGCAGAGTAGCCCTCTTTCTTTTGTCAGGGCTCCGATCTGGCATGTATCCGCGTGGTATTCAAATGGGGGCCATTGTGCTCAGCCAGGGCATTCATCTCAGAGCACACAGCGGCTGTTTTCAATGGGCCATGCTGACATCACTCTCTGGGGACAGAAAAAAAAAGACTCTTCACTGCCTTGGGTGTGTGTGTTGGGGGGGGGGGGCAAGCATCTGAATAATTTGAATAGCTTCCTTCATAATTAATCCTAAAGTCTTTTTTCTTCTTCTCTATTTATAAAAAAGACACACAAAGACTGAAAGAGTGTTTGCAAATAATTTCTTGTATTAACAAACATATTTCGGTGAATCTGTCTATATGTGCAATATTATCAGGCTTTAGGGTGTAACCTACAGATACAAGTGCAAATTCACAGGACTTTCCTCTCAAAGGGAATCCAAAAGTGTGGGGAGTTGGATTGAAAAAGCTGAAGCTGTCAGTCCCCTAAAGAAGCAAGTATCAACATGCCTAATGAATCTGGTTACAGTCTACTTTCTGTAAAACTGTGTGAACAAGAAACAAAGCTCAAGTAATTGGGCAGAAAATTAGATAAGCCTGTATTCAATCATCCTTTATCATTCAATCATCAGCTTTCACATTTAGAATTTGGATATATGCTTTTTTCCCCCCGAGCCGCATGATATGAATAAAGTACATACTGTTTCAATCAAAATTAAAGCTGCAAGCAGCTGTAATTGGGCCCTCGCCCACCACGCACCCACGGAACCTGGCGCCTGTTGGACCCAGCCGGCACGGAAAATTTCCTGTCGTCACAGCATGCACTTCGTGAATAATAAAGAAAACCGTTTGGGGCAGTACTTCCTTTGAGCAGCAGGTGGTACTATAAGTTTTGTCAACCATTTTTACCTAGGAGTGTGTGGGGTCGGACTAATATCCATTGTAGAAAATTTGGTGAAAATCGGATGATGTTTGTCCAAGTTGCAACTTTTCGATGTTCCATCGATGTACCATCGCCATGGTAACTCTTACCTATCAGTTATGTGTTGCTGACCTATATAGGACTACAGATGACAGTCACCTCTACCTATGCTCCAAATTTCATGACTCCAGGACCTTCCCAACCCTCCCCACAAGATCATGGATTGAATGGCGAGGAGGGCATGTCCATGGTAACAAGTGTGATGTCATGCTAAAGTTGATGTGCAGATATGGTCATCCCTGTGGTCTGACGAATCTCAGAAAAGTTCACGTCATTCTGGCAAGTGGTGCATGAGTAATAAATAAAACAGTTTTCAGGAATTCTTCCTTTAACCACTAGGTGGCGCTGTAGATTTCTATGAATATTGTTCTATAGAACTGTTTGGAATTGGACTGATATCCATAATATTGAATTTGGTCGATATCTGACAATGCATACCAGAGTTATTGCAGTCAGAATGGTCATAGAATGATCATGGCGAGACATCAAATTCTGCCACGCCCCTACGGCTAAACCGTCGAGCTTTAAGAAAAGTTTTCAATAACTTTTAATGGCACACGGGTATAGATGATTGTCACTACAAATGAGCTCAATCAGACAAAAACCCTAGGACGAGTTTGATCAAATATGAGTCAATTGCGCGAGGTGGAAATCAGGTCACTACCACTTCGTGCCAAAATGGCCGACTTCCTGTTGGGTGTAGACTGTCACATCTATGGAGTTTTTTGAATGTCTTGACATGATAAATATGTCACCTGATTTTCATCTTTCTACGTGAAAGTAAGCGTGTGCAACTCCCCATGGACTTCACATGTTAGGTGGCGCTGTAGGGCCATTTTTGTAGGGTCATTCATATTTCCTACAAAATATTCAATTTTTCACCAGTCTTGAGGTCCCTGCAAAAAATGGTGAGTTTTTACGCACGTTCACTACCAAGAAAAATGAGATCTTAGATAGAGAAGAAGAAAAAATAAATTAATTAAACATGCAAGCAGGTGTAAGCAGGCCTTCACCCCCCACGCACCCGCGCAACCCAGCGCCCATCATACCTTGCTGTCTCGGAAAATTTCCCGTTGTCACTGCAAGGGCTGCGGGAATGATAAAGTTAACCATTTGGCAAGAACTTCCTTTGAGCAGGAAGTGGTGCTACTGTATAACTTTTATCAAATATTCTTATGTAGGTGCATGCAGAGCTGGACTAACATTCATCATGGCAATTACAGTGAAAATCCGACACTGTCCAATTTAGAACTGTCCAAAGTATGGTGATAAGGTCAACTCAGACATGTGTCCATTGTAACACTTAACATTTTATGTACATGTTGCAGACCGATACAGAACTACAGAAGAGAGTCACCTTGACTTATGTTCCACATTTGGCAACCCTTGGACTTCCCCAAGCCTCCAAAGTAAAAAAAAACATCTTGAATTGCAAGGAGTGGGTTTCAATGGCAACTGTGCTTATCACAGGACAAAAGTGACTTCCACTGAGGGTAGTCCAATGCACTCTGAGAAACCACTGAAAATGTCATGTCATTGTGACTACTGGTCTTTGCACAAAATTTGAAACAATTTTGTGCAGTACCTAATGTCAGCAGTAGGTGTGGGTGTGACAGTTTTGTGAATACTGATATGCAGATGTAATCAGAGTGGGATTAGTATGATTTGTGCAAAGTTTGGTCCAAATCAGACTAGGACTGTCTGAGCTGTAACTGTCATGTTTTGCATGGCAAGAAAGCCATTGAAGCACATCGGCCTCCATGGCAACAGTTCTGTACTATGCACATGTACTGTCAATGAGCCCTAGACATTCCTTCATGTATTTTTTTCTGCTGGTGAGAGAAAAAGAAAGAAAAGTTTTCAGCAATTCTTCTTTTAATCAATAGGGGCGCTAAAACTTTTGTTTATTATTTTATATAGACACATTTGGTGCGGAACTAATATCGATCGTAGAAAATATGGTGCAAATTGTACCAAGTTTGTCCAATGTACAAGTGTCCATTATTGAAAGGCAAGGACTGGGTTTCCAGGGCAACTGTGCTTATCGCAGGACAAAAGTGACTTCCACTGAGGGTAGTCCAATGCACTCTTAGAAACCACTGAAAATGTCATGTTTTTGTGACTACTGGACTTTGCGCAAAATTTGAAACAGTTTTGTTCAGTACCTAATGTCAGCAGTAGGTGCGGGTGTGACAGTTTTGTAAATATTGATATGCAGACGTGTTCAGAGTGGTAATAGTATGATTTGTGCAAAGTTTGGTCCAAATCAGATGAGGATTGTCTGAGCTGTAACTGTCATGTTTTGCATGGCGAGAAAGCCTTTGAAGCATGCCGGTCGCCATGGAAACAGTTCTGTACTATGTACATGTACTGTCAATGAGCCCTAGTCATTCCTTCATGTAATTTTTTTCAGCTGGTGAGAGAAAAATAAACAAAACAGTGGTCAGCAATTCTTCCTTTAATCATTGGGGGCGCTATAAATTGTGTTTATTATTTGTATATAGATGCATTCAGGGCAGGGCAAATATTGATCTTAGAAAATTTGGTGAAAATTGTACAAAGTTAATCCAATTTACAAGGGTCTGATGTTGTAACCACTAGGCGGCGCTCAAACTTTTGTTATTTTATATAGGAGTGTTCAGGGTGGGACTATTATCCATTGTCGAAAATTTGGTGAAAATCAGACAAAGTTTGTCCAAGATACCACTTTCCGATATTTCATGGCGAGGAGTCAACCATTGCCTGTTGCCATGGCAACACTTCCCTGTCAGTTATGTGTTGTCCACCCATATAGGACTATATATGACAGTGACCTCAACCTCTGTTCCAAATTTCAAGACTCCAGGACCTTCCCACCCCTCCCCATAAGCTCATGGATTGAATGGCATGGAGGGCATGTCCATGGGACAAGAGTTGCAAATTAGCTAATAGCTATACACTCCATGTGCAACACATCAGATTGATTGTCATTGATTAATTGTCTATGTTTATTGCACTGTCCCTGTCAAATAAACTAATCTATCTATCTATGGTTACATGTTTGATGTCATGTTAAAGTTGATGTGCAGTTATGATCATCGCTGTGGTCTGATGAATCTCAGACAATTTCACATCATTCTTGCCAGCAGCGCATGAGTAATAAAACAGTTTTCAGCAATTCTTTGGTTTTCTTCCGTTATGTGGTGCTATATCTGTTGTCATGTATTTTGATGTTGTTGCGTTCGGGGCGGGACTATTTTCCATCATGGAAAGTTTAGTGGACATTGGACAAGTTTTGCCCGAGTTACAGCTGATTGAAGTTGTAAGGGGAGGAGTCAAACTTCGCCATGGTGCCCAGGCCACACCTTTTGAGATTTTGACTTAATTTATACAATTTTTAATGGCCAATGCCTATAGATGCCGCCATGTAAAAATGAGCTCAATCGGAGCAGGTCCCTTCGGACTAGTTTGTTCAAATGCGAGGTGTGACTTTTTTTCCAAATTGGAGGTGGGGCGACTTTGAGGCAAGATGGCAGCCGTCCTGTTGGCGGTGAGTATGGGCCACTTATTATGTTTTTTGCATGTCTTGAGGTGATGCACACATCACCCAAATTTAATGTCTCTACGGCAAAGTTTACAGTATCCAGTATCCATAGACCTTGAACATTTGTGTACGTTTGGTTCCACCCACAAAAATGAGGGGTGGGGGGGGGGCACATATCTTTTCCAGTCTTTCGAATTTTTCGCCGGGTCTGAGGGGTTTGCCAAAAAAAACTGCGTTTTGGTTAACGTTCAGAGGGTAAAAAATGCAATCATTTAGGCGGAATAATAATAATAATAATAATAAATAAACTGAGCAGATACAATAGGGGTTTCGCCAACTGACGTTGTCAGTGGCTCAGGCCCTAATAAATAAACGGAGCAGATACAATAGGACTTTCGCCAACTGATGTTGTCAGTGACTCAGGCCCTAATTAAACATGCAAGCAGGTGTAAGCAGGTCTTCGTGCCCCATGCACCCGTGCAACCCAGCGCCAGTCATACCTTGCTGGCTCAGAAAATTTCCCGTTGTCGCTGCAAGGGCAGCGAGAATAATAAAGTAAACCATTTGGCAAGAACTTCCTTTAAGCAGTAAGTGGCACTATAACTTTTGTCAAATATTCTTATGTAGGTGCGTGCAGAGTGGGGCTAATGTCCATCATGACATTAGCAGAGAGGAGGCCGGAGAGGAGCAGAGTGGAGGTGTCCTGGGCAGCGAGACGAGCACCGCGGGAGCCAAGTACGCCAGAGGGCCAGCGGCGCTTCGGTAGCTGGAGAGGAACGTGGCTGTGGCACCTGTTCACCTGGACGAGCAGCCAGAGAGGTGTGGTGGTGACATCTGGGATGTGGACCACTTGTTTGGGGACTTTTCCTGCATAATCCATGTTTCAAGAACCGGGTGTTTTTCTGTGAGAGAGACGATTCTACTCTGTGACGTTCAGCTGAGCCGAAGCAGATTAATGAAGGACGATGCTAGCTGAGACGACGCTAGCTGCCGAGGGAGCCTTGGTTTCACCGGCGGACTCAGCTGGCAGGTGGTGACGCCGGTTGGTGACCTTCACTAGCCATCACTGGCCATCGGGAGCGCTTCGACCTCGCAGTCGGGTGACACCTATAATTGAGATGGCGGGCCAGCTGGCGGCCTCCACTAGCCATCGGATGTGCTTCGCCTCCTGTATTAGCCAACAGGTGAGCCGCCTTTGATCCCAATCAGTCTAGTTAGTATGCCTCCAAAAAGCCGTGCAGCTTTTTGGTGCTAACCACTGCGCCACCGTCATTGTTAGCAGTAGTTAGCACTGTGGCAGCACAGTTTTACCCTCGGCCGGGGGATCGCGGAGATCGTGGGTTCGATCCCTGCCCCCGGCCAACAGTGATCTGTGTGGAGTTTGCATGTTCTCCCCGTGTTTGCGTGGGTTTACTCCGGGATTTCTCCGGTTTCCTCCCATATGCCAAAAACATGCAGGTTAGGGAGTTAAGGGGCGCTTGCACACGCAGCGACCGGCAGCTGGTGGTTTGTCACCAGACTGCAAAACAAATCTACCTACGGGTACAAAATAAGTAATAATAATTAAAAAAAAAGGAATCAGATAAATGGAGAGGAGTTGGAGGAAATCAAACTCTCACTAAATTTCATGACTGAAGAAATATCCAAGATAGCAAAACAACAAACTTTGCTTATTGGCCTTATGGACCAAGTGTGTGAATTAAAGGCTGAAGTCATGGAAAAAGACAAGAAAATTAATTTCTTAGAAAGACATGTGGATGAATTAGAACAGTACACGAGAATGGATGATGTCATTGTGAGCGGTCTTAACACCAGACACCGCTCCTCTGCATGTGTGACAGCTGGAGTTGGTAACCAGGATGGGGAGGATGAGACATTGGCAGAATCACACATTCTTGAGCAGCAGGTATTACATTTTTTCAACTCTAAAAACATTGTTGTGGACAATGAGACTATTTCGGCTTGCCACACGTTACCTAGAAAAGACAGTAAAGGAAAACCAGCGATCATCGTCCGATTTTTCAGCAGGAAAGCAAAAACTGATCTTCTGCAACAAGCAAGAAAACTGAGAGGAACGGCTGTTTATATAAACGAACATTTAACAAAAAAGAACTCTGAAATAGCTAGACAAGCCAGGGCTCTCAGAAAACAGGGAAAAATACAATCGACATGACAAAGAACTGTAAGGTGTGGATAAAACTGCTTGGCACTCCAGAGGAAGCTAAAGTAATAATGATTAGAGAAATGGATGAATTAGACAAATTTAAACCTTAGACCTGATGCAAGAATAACAGTGCAGTAAGATTATGAGTGGAGATTTTTGTGTTCTTTTTCCTGTTGGTGTACATTGTTGACATAACTTATGATTAGTATTTTAACCAATCATCCTTCCTCATTTAATAATGAAAGTGTATTAGGGCAAATTGAAGCTGGAATCTTTGTCAATACTGAACAGCAACCACAAGACATTTTAGGAGATATTGACCCAGATAATAACTATTTTAATCATATTAATAATAAGTGTGTTTATTATGATGAACAACAATTAAATGGAATTATGAATATGGATCAGACATTGACAATAATACATATTAATAGTAGGAGTCTCTATGCAAACTTTGATAGTATTAAGGAGTTTTTAAGTCAATTTAACACACCATTTAGGATTATTGCAATAAGTGAAACATGGATTAATGAAGAAAAAGAAGTCAATTTTGAACTATATGGATATGAGATGTACACACAAAATAGGAAATGTAAAAGTGGTGGTGGGGTAGCACTGTATGTTGATAGAAAATTAAAAAGTAAAAAAGTGGACAGCATGACATCAACAGTGAATGAAAGTATAGAATGTTTAACAATTGAGATTACGATAGAAAATAGAAAAAACATAATAGTAAGTTGTATATATAGAGCACCGGGATCTGATATGGAAAAATTTAGAAATGGGATGGAAAAGATGTATACAAAAATAAGACAAAAAGATATTTTTATTTGTGGTGACTTTAATATAGATTTAATGAAAACAAAACAACATAAACCAACTGAAGATTTCTTAGATACAATGTATACCTTATTTCCAAAGATTACAAAACCTACGAGAATAACGACACATTGTGCTACCCTGATAGACAACATTTTTACCAACATTATTGAATATAATATGGTGAGTGGTGTACTAATAAATGATATTAGTGACCACCTGTCTGTATTTGTTTCTTTAGATGTTAATTATGGGGCTAATGAGAGTAAGAATAATAATAAACCATGTAAAAAGATTATCTATAAAAGAATACGAACAGAAGATAGAATCATTGCTTTAAAAGAAGACTTAATGTTACAGAATTGGGATGTTGTCTGTAGAGAGAAAAAAGTGGACTTGGCATATGATAAATTTATTGATATATTTAAATCATTATATGATAAAAACTGTCCAATTAAAGAAATTAATAAAAAACATATATACAAAAATTGCCCATGGTTAACCAAGGGGCTACAAAATGCTTGCAAAAAGAAAAATTATCTCTATAAAAATTTCATTAAATTAAGAACCAAAGAATCTGAAAAAATATATAAAACATATAAAAATAAATTAACTGAAATAATACGAACTAGTAAAAAATTATACTATAGAAAAATGTTAAATGAAAATAAAAATAATATAAAAGGAGTCTGGGATATATTAACTAAATTAAGGAAAAATTGAACTAAGAAAATGATATATCCAGAGTATTTTACTGATAATTGTGGTGATAATTATGATAAGAATATGGTCGTAAATAAAATGAATAAATTTTTAGTAAATGTTAGACCAGAGTTGGCAGGAAAAATTCCAAACCAAGGAAGAGACACTGTGAGTGACACATTGATTGGAAATAACCCTCGGTCAATCTTTCTCTCAGCAGTGGATGAACTAGAGGTAAAATCTGTTGTTGAAAAGTGTAAAAATAAATTAACTACTGATTGTGATGGTATTGATGTAGTACTAGTAAAAGGAACTGTTGATGGCATATTAAAACCATTCACATATATTTGTAATCTATCATTTCAAACTGGCTCATTCCCGCAGAAAATGAAAATAGCAAAAGTAATACCCTTATTCAAGCAAGGAACTAAACACCACTACACAATCTACAGACCAGTATCGCTTCTCCCACAATTTTCAAAGATTCTGGAAAAACTTTTCAACAACAGATTAGAAAACTTTTTAAATAAACACGATGTGCTTAATCAGAACCAATATGGATTTAGAGCCAAGAGTACAACATCGCTGGTGATAATGGAAGCAACAGAGGAAATAATAAATGCATTAGATCAAGGAAAATATGCAATTGGTGTATTTATAGATTTTAGAAAAGCATTTGATACAATAAATCATTCAATACTTCTTAATAAACTGCAAATGTATGGTATTAGGGGAATGGCTCTGAATTGGGTTACAAGTTATCTATCTGAGAGACACCAGTTTGTGAAGATGGGAGAATATCTGTCTGGGTGTATGGGGGAATTGCCTGTGGGGTCCCCCAGGGGTCAGTATTGGGCCCCAAATTATTTAACATATATAAATGATATATTCCAAGTTTCTAAATTATTAAAAATAATATTATTTGCTGATGATACTAATATATTTTATTCTGGAAAAAATTATAATCAACTAATCCATACTCTAAATAATGAATTACTGTAAATAAGCTTAAAAAATGGATAGATTGTAATAAATTATCACTAAATATAGATAGGCGGAGTGGTTAGCACTGCGGCAGCACAGCAACTCACCCTTGGCTGGGGGATCCTGGGTTCGATCCCAGCCCCCGACCAACAGTGATCTGTGTGGAGTTTGCATGTTCTCCCCGTGTCTGCATGGGTTTACTCCAGTTTCCTCCCACATGCCAAAAACACATACACGTTAGGTTAATTGGCATCAAACTGAGGATTCTAAATTTCCTTAGGTATGACTGTGAGAGTGAATGGTTGTCTGTCTCTCTGTGTTGGCCCTGCGATGGACTGGCGATCTGTCCAGGGTGTACCCTGCCTCTCGCCCAAAGATGCTGGGATAGGCTCAAGCCCCCCCACGACCCGAAAAGGATTAAGCGAAAGAAGGTGGATGAAGAAGATGGATAAATACAGATAACTAAGTTAATGACATTTGGTAATTGTAAAAATAAAGAAGACATACATATTCATATAGATAATGTTATTATTGAAAAAGTTAAGGAGATCAAGTTTTTGGGTGTAATACCAGATGATAAAATTAGTTGGAAACCACACGTCAGATACATACAAAACAAAGTTGCAAAAAATATTGCAATTATAAATAAAATTAAGCAGGTCCTAGATTACAAATCACTTCATATCTTGTATTGCTCATTAGTACTTCCATACTTGACCTATTGTATAGAGGTCTGGGGTAACAATTATAAAAGTACACTTAATTCATTGCTAATATTACAAAAAAGGACAGTCTGTGTTATACACAAAGTCGGGTACCTTGAACATACTAATTTATTGTTTTTACATTCAAAGTTATTGAAATTACGGGATCTGGTTCATTATTATACAGCACAATTAATGTTTAAAGTCAGTAAAAACCTTTTGCCACACAGTATACAAAATCTTTTCAGTGAGAGAGAAGGGAAATATAATTTACAGGGGAATAAAAAATTTAAAATGCACTTAGTAAGATCTACTAGGAAGGGTTTTTGTGTGTCTGTGTGTGGGGTAAAATTGTGGAATGGGTTGGGGGAGAAACACAGGCAATGTCCAAACATCCATATATTTAAATCAACATATAAAGACATGATTTTTGAGCAATATAAAAATAAAGGGCAGTAATATTACAATGTGCCTTCAATGAAAAAAGGTTATTATTGTGTGTGTTATTGTGTTATGGTGATTGTGATGGTGATGGTGTTGTCTGTGTTTGTGTTGAACATAGCAGAAATATTTATTTATTATTGTTACAATTATTGTTGGATGTTGGTATTGTTGTCAATATGGACTGTCGTTGTCTCATTTCTGTTGCATAATTTGACTATGGGGTGTATTATGGTGAATGTGGTTGTGGGATGAATGATTACTAAGAGTGATATTGTAGTTTGTTGGGTATGGAAAAGGGGTGGGACTATATAAGCGTTGGCTTCTTCCCACTCCTTTTGAACATTTTATTTTTGGCTTGATTTTTGTTTTGTTTTAAATTCTTTTTTTTTTCTTTTGTCGGAATGTTCAAATAAATAAAATCAATCAATTAATCAATCAATCAAATATTGATATATAGACGTGTTCAGAGTGGGATCAGTATGATTTGTGCAAAGTCTGGTCCAAATCAGAGGAGGATTGTCTGAGCTGTAACTGTCATGTTTTGCATTGCGAGAAAGCCATTGAAGCATGCTGGTTGCCATGGAAACAGTTCTGTACTATGTACATGTACTGTCAATGAGCCCTAGTCATTCCTTCATATCATTTTTTTCTGCTGGTGAGAAAAAAAGAAAGAAAACAGTTTTCAGAAATTCTTCCTTTAATCAGTGGGGTGCTAAAACATTTGTTTATTATTTTTATATAGACACATTCGGTGCAGGACTAATATTGAACATCAAAAATTTGGTGGAATTGGTACAAAGTTTGCCCAATTTACAAGTGTCCATTGTCAAAAGGCAAGGAGTACGTTTCCAGGGCAACTGTGCTTATCACAGGACAAAAGTGACTTCCACTGAGGGTAGTCCAATGCACTCTGAGAAACCACTGAAAATGTCATGTTATTGTGACTACTGGTCTTTGTGCAAAATTTGAAACAATTTTGTGCAGTACCTCATGTCAGCAGTAGGTGCTGGTGTGACAGTTTTGTGAATACTGATATACAGACGTGTTTAGAATGGGATCAGTATGATTTGTGCAAAGTTTGGTCCAAATCAGAGGAGGATTGTCTGAGCTGTTACTGTCATGTTTTGCATTGTGAGGAAGCCATTGAAGCATGCTGGTCGCCATGGAAACAGTTCTGTACTATGTACATGTACTGTCAATGAGCCCTAGTCATTCCTTCATGTTATTTTTTTCTGCTGGTGAGAGATAAAGAAAGAAAACAGTTTTCAGCAATTCTTCCTTTAATCAATAGGGGTGCTAAAACATTGGTTTATTATTTGTATATAGACTCGTTCGGGGCAGGAGAAATATTAAACACAGAGGATTTTGTGAAAAGTTTGTTAAATTTACAAGGGTCCGATGTTGTAACCACGAGGCGGCACTCTAACTTTTGTTATTTTTATATAGGAGCATTCAGGGTGGGACTATTATCCATTATCGAAAGTTTGGTGAAAATCAAACAAAGTTTGTCCAAGATGAAACTTTCAGATGTTTCATGGCGAGGAGTCAACTTTCACCATGTCGCCATGGCAACACTTCCCTGTCAGTTATGTGTTGTCCACCCATATAGGAATATATATGACAGTCACCTCAACCTATGTCAAAGATTTCATGACTCCAGGTTGTTCCTAATTCTGCAAACAAGATCAAGGATTGAATGGTGAGGAGGGCATATCCATGTTAACACGTGTTATGTCATGCTAAACTTGATGTGCAGTTATGATCAAACCTGTGGTGTGATGAATCTCAGAAAATTTCACGTCAGTCTGGCAAGTGACGCATGAGTAATAAAAAAAAACAGTTTTCATCAATTCTTTTGTTAACCACTATGTGGTTAACAACAGAATTGATGAAAAATACCTGACAAATACCTGATTGATGAAAAATACCTGACAAAATATCTTTTGTCAGGTATTTTGATGATGACGCATTCAGGGTGTTAATATTTTCCATCTTGGAAACTTTATTGCACATCGGACAAGTTTTGCGCAAGTTAAAGCTGCTTGATTTTGTAAGGCGAGGAGTCAAACTTCGCCACGGCACCATGGCAACACTTCCCTGTCAGTTATGTGTGGTCCACCCATATAGGACTATATATGACAGTCATGTCAACGTATGTTCCAAATTTCATGACTCTGGGACCTTCCCACCCCTCCCCATAAGCTCACGGATTGAACAGCAAGGAGGGCGTGTCCATGGTAACATGTGTGACGTCATGCTAATGTTGACGTGCAGTTATGATTATCCCTTTGGTCTGATGAATCTCAGAAAATTTCACGTCATTCTGATGAGCAGCGCGTGAGTAATAAATAAAAGAGTTTTCAGCAATTCTTCCTTTAACCACCCGGGGGCTCTATAACTTGTGTTTATTATTTTTATATACATGTGTTTAGAGTGAGACCAATATCGAATGTGCAAAATTGTGTGAAAATTGTACAAAGTTTGTCCAATTTACAAGTGTCTGTTGCTCTAACCACAAGGTGCCGCTATAACTTTTGTTTATCATTTTTACATAGACGCGTTTGGGGCGAGAGTCATATCCATTGTCAAAAATTTGGTGGAAATCAGATGAAGTTTGTCCAATTTGCAAGTTTTTGATATTCCATGGCGAAGAGTCGGCGTGCGCCATGTCGCCATGGCAGCACTTACCTATCAGTTATGTGCTGTCCACCCATATAGGACTATATATTGCAGTCACCTCAACCTATGTTCAAGATTTCATGACTCCAGGTCATTCCTAATCCTGTCAAAAAGATCAAGGATTGAATGATGAGGAGGGCATGTCCATGGTAACATGTGTGACGTCATGCTAAAGTTGATGTGCGATTATGATCATCCCTGTGGTGTGATTAATCTCGGAAAATTTCACGTCAGTCTGGCAAGTGACGCGTGAGTAATAAATAAAACAGTTTTCAGCAATTCTTTCGTTAACCACTATGTGGTGCTATATCTTTTGTCAGGTATTTTAATGTTGACGCTTTTGGGGTGGGACCATTTTCCACCATGGAAAGTTTGGGGGACATCGGACAATTTTTGCCCGAGTGACAGCTGTTTGAATTTGTAAGGGGAGGAGTCAAACTTCGCCATGGCGCCCTGGCCACACCTTTTGAGATTTTGACTAAATTTATACAATTTGTAATGGCCAATGCCTATAGATGCCACCATGTAAAAATGAGTTTAATCGGAGCAGGTCCCTAGGACTAGTTTGTTCAAATGTGAAGTGTGACTTTTTTCCGAATTGGAGGTGGGGCGACTTTGAGGCAAGATGGCGGCCTTCCTGTTGGTGGTGGGTATGGGCCACTATTATGTTTTTTGCATGTTTTGAGGTGATGCACACCTCACCCACATTTTATGTCTGTACAGCAAAGTTTATGGTCTCCAGTCTCCATAGACCTTGTACGTTTGGCCCCACACACAAAAATGAGGGGTGGGGGGACACATACAGTATGTTTTCCAGATTATTGAATTTTTTGCTGGTTCTGAGAGGTCTGCCAAAAAAAAACACGTTTTGGTTAACGTTCAGAGGGTGAAAAATTCATTTGTTTAGGCGGAAGAATTTCTTCGAGCTGAGCAATTACAATAGGGCTTTCGCCAACTGACGTTGTCAGTGGCTCAGGCCCTAATCATAAGATCATTGGCTTCCTACGATAAATAAGCGTCTATGTCCAAACATAAACTTGTCTATGTCGCCCTGTCTGATTTATCCCAGCATCTTTCTGTAATCACAACTAAACTATCCAATCAGAGGTGGGAATTTCTCTCTGACTACTGTGAAATCCAAGTGCACACCTTGAATGAGTGACACACAACACTCATTGTGAACTGGGTGGCCCCATTTGTGACCCTTGGTTTTTTTTTGTGTTTGCACTGTAAACAGACCTGGAGCTTTTCTGCCTCACTACTCAGAGGATGAATCAGTGTTCTCACATGAAGCCGTCCAACAGGTGTGAGCACTTCAAAGACAAGAGCACGCACACACAACCGTACACTCATTTTAACACATGGGTTTAAGTATGGGGGGGGGGCAATGAGCGTACATGACCACACATTAAACACAAAGAGTCTTACAGCTGCATTCCCAAACACAAATGCACAGTTAGGAAGAATGTCTTGAGTGACATGTTGAACTTAAAAAAACTTTAAGCAGCCAGATTAGACACCATCCTTTCAACTCACTCCCTCAGCTGGTCAAAGAGAAAAAGGAAGTGCAATCTTCAGGGGCTTCTGTGTTTCTTTGAAACTGTTTTGGGGCAGGTAAATTGAAGGGTTGGAGTGTAATTAAAAATGAGGTAAAATGGCTTGTTGTCATTCACAGTGCTGAAAACCTTGGTGGAGGTCAACTGGCCTTAGGGTTAGCACCACGGTGTGAGGAAAGAAGAGTTACAAGCTAACCACAGGCTGCTTTCAAGTTCTGAAGAAGGCAACGCTTCCAAACACACCCAAGCTGTTCAAAATCCAAATGTTCCATGTACAATACACATCAAATGTTCAACAATTAATGACACACAAAAGTCAACTTTGAAGGCTGCGTGGACATTGCTGTTGTAGACAGGTAAAATTCTGTGGGTGATGAAAATGCTGTAGAACAAGGTTTGACCCACCCACAGACCAGCTGAATATAGGCCCCTACAGACCACAAGAACAAAGAAAGTTTTTTTTTTCTTTTTTTATTTATTTATGCAGGGACATGTACAATATACATTGACCTTAAAGAGGAAAGATGCATTGTACCAGGTTATAGCACAAGTGCTAATTTCCACCTGTAGTCCCTCGGCAGGCTGGAGTTAGCATTAATAAAAGCAGACATTTACTAAAACTACAAGTAAGCATTGATAAAAAGCTAAAACCAAACACTGATTAAAAAAAAAACAACTAAAACCAAACATAGTTAAAAACTAAAACAGACATTAATAACATTGATAAGAACCCAAAACATTGATAAGAACTAAAGCATAAAATAATATATTTTTATAACTCCATCCATATAAACAATTTTTCACATCCAACCGCTGACTCTTATTGGTCCCACTGTCGTCATCACACACTCTAACATCTTTACATCACAGCACATTATGGACACAGGTTTGCTTAGAGATTAACTGTTTTTTCACCAAGTGTGAAAATGTGTGATAGTCTGTTATTGCAAGTAACTCCGTTGGTAACATGTTCCACTGTCGCATAGCCACACATGAAAATGCTGAATTTGCTAATGTTGTCTTGTGCTTAGGAATCCTGCACTCGCCGCGTGCTGTTGATCGAGTTGTCTGAGATGTATTTACAGAACTTAATGAAACAAACCTTTTTAAGGGAGGAGCAGCAGAGTTATGGATTACCTTAAACAAAAGACACACATTTGTATACATGACTAGATTTTCAAAGCTCAACAGGTTATATTTGGACAGGACTGGGCAGTGATGGAACGTTCGTCTTTTCTTGTCATGAATATTGATAGAATATTTGTATAATGATTCCAGAAGCCTCAGGGCAGATTCACACGCCTGTGACCAACTGGTCATACAGTAAAGAAAATGTGGAATTATCATAGCATTTAGATACATACTTGATGCTTCAGTAGACAGTGAATTTCTGATATGTTTGAAATTAGCACAATTAAATTTGACCGTGTTTGTCATCTTTTTAATGTGTTTTTTAAAGCTTAAATTTGAGTCAAGTGTAACACCTAAATATTTAAATTCAGTCACATTCTTAATTTTTTGTCCTTCTATCAAGATATGACAAGAATTCTTGGATTTGTAGCGATTAGTAAAAAACATTGACACAGTTTTATCGACGTTTAAGGTTAAACAAGAATTCCTCAACCAATGTGAGACTTTCTCCATTTCCTGTGTTAATTTTTCAGTCACCTCTTCAGTCGTTTTACCATGAGTATATACCACAGTGTTGTCAGCATACATAATTATATTTGCATTACACACAGACGGGAGATCATTAATATATAATGTAAACAGCAAAGGCCCTAAAATAGAGCCCTGCGGTGGGCAGGGCTTTCTTTTTCCTGAGGTGGCAAGAACAAGAACAAAGTTCTTTTCTGACCAGGACATTTCATAGTTCAGAAGAAACTCAAGTCCAGAACTCCTGGTGTGGTGGCCTAGTTGGTAGAGCATCCCCCCCCCCCCCGCAACTGGCAGGGTGGGGGTTCAAGTCCCGTCAAACCAAAGAGCATATAAAAATGGTACTTTCCACTTTCTAGCTTGGTGCTCAGCATAATAGAATGGGGGAAGGAGAAGTTGTTTGCGGCGGCGCCTTGCATGGCAGCGACCCCTCTGATTCTACCTGGGATTAACATTGTAGAGAGGAGAAACGGAATTTGGTTCTTCTGTACATGATTGGCTGGATGGACTGAATGACAATAGAGCCGACTTCTTCTTCTAAAATTACTTGAAAAAAGTTCCAAACTTACAAAAAATTTACAAGAAAAAAGTCACAAATTTATAAGGAAAAATTTAAAAAGTTGCAAATATATGGGTAGGTGAATTGAAAATTTATGAGAAAGCATTCCAAATTTATGAGAAAAAAAATCACAAATTTATTATTAAAATTTCTAAGAAAGTTCCAAATTTACAAAAAAAGTCACAAATTTATGGAAAAAAGTCACAAGTTTTGAAGAAAATCTCAAATTTACAATAAAAAACTAAATTTATGAGAAAAAATTGCAAGTTTACAGTAAAAAAAACATTGAAAATTTATGAGAAAGTTTCAAATTTTCAAGAAAGAGTGATGAAATCCATGAGGAAATAAGTCACAAATTTACAAGAAAACAGCAAATTTGTGAGAAAATCAGTTGAAAGCAGGTAAACAGATGAAGTGCATGTGGGCAAACACAGATGGGGCCCACATGGATCCCTAAAAGAGCCCCCCTGATTCAAGCTTTGGTAGGGCCCACATTGACATGGTGTCAGTGAACAGTCCATATTCAGCAGCTGAGCAGTTCAGCACTGACGTCACACGCTACCACGTGTGTAGCAGCCAGCCTCGTCCTGGACACTGCTTCCATACAATGAGGTCCAGCCCGTACGTCTGAGCAGGCAGCAGGCACACGCCAACCCATCCCTGTGGCTCATTTGGCAGGCTTGGATTGGCTCCAGTCCCCCTTCTGCCAAAAACACCGCATGGACATGTATGGGAAGTCAATGGGAGAGACACGATTGCTGCAGCTGTGCACCAAGGTCGAGATAGCAGCAAATTCATGTTTGCCTTATTTGCCATTTAAATTAAGATTCAAGTACTGAATAGACAGGAAAGTTGGCTAAGACCGCAAACATCCTGTCATTACATCAAACTCCTCCAACCACTCGGGATTTGTCAGTTCAGCAACACAGGCTGACAGGATCCATTATTACCATCATGCACACATAACAATGCCAACTTAAGCCTTCAGAAATGAAATGGCACCAGTCCTTCAAACAGCCATGAGTCACTGACAGCTGTGCCTCTTCTCTCTCACACAAACCTGCCCTATATCCAGCATCCCTGCTGCCTATGCTGCTGAGTCACAGTGCTGGGGTGGGACGCGCACGCACACACACACACACACACACACAGAGCAACCTGCAGTGCTCGGTGAGTCTGGTCAAACGGGTGGGGTCAGCCAGGGTATCAGACTGGAACTGTACCGCTGAGCTGAAGTGTGGTGAAGAGCAAAGTCACACATGACGAGGAAGGCTGATGTGTGCGTGTTTCCTGTGGCCGTGTGTGTTTTTGCGTGCGTTCATGAAAAGCTGTTACTGAGGTGCAGACACATCTTCACATTACTCTGCTCTTTCATCTCTGCTGCTGTTTGCTCTGACACCGATTCACTAAGCAAGCATTTCATCTTGACAAAACCACATGATTCACTACTGCTGAGTGAAAAGCAACTTACAAAAATGGTCAGTCCTTAAATCTTAAAGTAATGTTGATTTTCTTAACCTCGCTTAATCTTTGTATTCATAGTCTGGCCTTATACTTATTACCAATATGCTAAAATAAGAATGCCTCACAACTCTCTAAATCCCTAAAAATAACATTAGCATAATATCTCAGTCTCCTCTGCACAAAGGTTCCCCATGATGGAGTTTGTTGACATGTTGAAGCACAGAGCATGGTGAAAGGCATCATTAACACCATCAACATCACTGTGCTTTTAGATCGCTATTCAGCACAGAGATTGCTGAGAGATTGAGCCAGTTTTTGATCTTTGGGATCTTTTGGGAAATCCTCGTGTTTTGGACTGAGTCAAACTTTGAGGTGACTGTAGAGATCACTGACGGATCAAAAACTGGCCAGATCTCTCAACAATCTCTAAGTGATCTCTACTCCTGTGTAAAGGGGGTATTAGTCACAAATATAAATACAGGAGGCAATGTTTTTTCAAATGGCAGCATATTTTCTTGGTATGACCACACTGTTTCTCAGAGCTGCTATGTCATAATATATTACATATATTAATGGAGACCCCCGTGCCATCAGCTAAAGCTATGGTCACAAAGATTCTTACAAACAATGAGTTCATAAGAATCTCCCAGTTCCTACAAATTTTGGAGTTCACAGACATTCGTGGAGGGGGGCATAGTTTCTTACAGCTGCCCTTCAGTCTGCAAGAGCAACTTGAGGCATTCTTGAGAAATGGGATGCTTTTCTGTCATACGATGGCCCTAGAGTTCTTACGTTCTTTGTAAGGCTGCCTTGGGATCTTCCTACGGTATACTATACTCACTGCCATCTTATGAAAATTTCCATGCAACTCACAGCACTCTCAAATTGTTGGTAGGAAGATCTTACAGCTTTCAGCACATTTCGTCGGCACAAATGCTGCACGAATGACATACCTCTGCCTTATGTGCGCCTCACTACCGCCTTATGCATGCTGTATGACTCTCTGTATAAACAGTGATTCGTACAGTGTCTCCTATGATCGCTGTAAGGGGCCCTCAAGAACAACTTGTGTAGTTCTTACATTGTTCCTATGGCATTCGTATGGCCGCCCTATGATAAGGGGTTGTTGTAGGGCGTTTATAGAAATCTTGGACAAGACTGTCGACCTGGCCACAAACTTACAAACAGTCTACAAATGCTGGATTCTCCTACGGCTGCCTTAAGAAAGCTGTACAAAATGGTCCAGAAACCATTCGCACGGTGTTCTCAGCCATTTGTAAGGGTATTTGTAACCATAGCTTTACCAGTAAACAATCTCAAGACTTTTATTTTGAAGAGCCAGCAAGAGCAGCCCTTCTGGTTTTGTCTTTACTGTGTTACAGACTTATTCTGCTGCCCCAAACAGCTCCTGGTCTGGATATCCAGTTCAAGACAGATGCAGTAGCAGGCCTGATACAGAGGGGTCATCATCACAGAGCATGACAGGACAAGGGCCAATGCTGTCCATTCAATAGGTCATCTGTTACCGAAGGAGAGAGGCTGAAGATGTTCCACTTTAATAAGTAATAAAGGGTTCTACCTCTTGTGTAAATTCATCTTGGTAAACAACTCGTCACGCCTATGTCCTTTTTTGCTGTGTTAAAGTTAAGTTTGGACAAAGTTTACGTTGTGAATGAGCTCTGAGATTCTCATCTTCTCCTCTCCTCTACAGAATATACTGTCATGCAGATCTGGCATCCCATGGTGCCATTTGGATACAGAGGTGCAAAGAATACATGTAGATGTTGCTCTGATTTCATTAAACTTTATACATGAAACAATATGCCAATGCTCAGCTAGCTGACAACAGGACAAGTTTATTACCTCCACCAAGGAGCTAATGTTCTCATCTGTGTTGGTTTGTCTGTCAGCAGGATTACACTAAAACTACTCCATTGATTTGGATGAAATTTTCACCAAACAGAAAGGCCGAGAGAGGAACCCATTAATTTTGGTGATGGTCCGTGAACGCATACCTCTGCCAAGGCTCCTATGTTCTCACAGTGTTGTGATTTTCACCAGAGGTGGACCTTGCCCTACACATGAACCTCTTACATTTTGGAGGTAATCCATGAGCACAGACCTCCACCAAGGCCCTACCTTGCAGTGTATGGAGGGATAAAGGCAGGGAGGTACAGACAGATGGATGGACAGAGGGAGGGAGGAAAGGAAGGAGTCTTGGTGGAGGTATGTGCTCTCTGAGCACTTGTCTAGTTTTAGACATATTGTACATCGAGGATGAAGATCATTACATGTTCTGATGTGTTCACTGATCTGCTGCATTTTCACACTTCAGCCGGCAAGGTTAGTCCAGTGTGAAGATAACCAGCAATATTCTGCTCTTATTCCCAGTGTGTGTGCAGTAGGGAAGAGGTGGCTACACTAACATCCACACACGTCACCTCCACATATAAGATAAGATAAGATAAGATAAGCCTTTATTAGTCCCACAATGGGGAAATTCCAGGATTGCAACAGCACAGGGATAGCAACACTCAGAGCAACAATCAGAAGGCAAGAAAAAACAACATCTAGCAAACATATGTCCATATTACTATAAATGTATATATATAGACACACAGTGCAGAGCATTATGGCTGGTGGATGTGCAGCAGAAAGTCTAAGCTCTCTCTCCGCGGATGCAGCGGGCCAGCTGGAAGTCTTTGGGCATGATGGTGACCCCCTTAGCGAAGAAGAGACCACCAGGTGGGTCTCGCTGGTCTCCTGCAGAGCCATGACGGCGAAACTCAGGAAACGCAGGACGGTCTTGAAGTCCTGAGCGATCTCCCTCACCAGGCGCTGGACGGGCAGCTTACGGATGAGCAGCTCCGTGGATTTCTGGTAGCGACGGATCTCTCTCAGAGCCACGGACCTGTGACGGCGAGGCCTCTTCACTCTGCCGGTGGCCAGAGCACCTCTCCGAGCAGCCCTGGTGGCTAGCTGTCTCCTGGGGGGCTTCTTCCTCCAGTAGATTTTACGGGCGGTCTGCTTGGTTCTTGCCATCGCTCTTTATTATTCTGTCTTATATTTCTTTCACGCCGCCTAAACTCCAGCCCGGCACCCGCTTCGTTTTCGCTACAGAGTTTCGCTACAGTTTCGCTATATGAGTCAGCAAAGAGGCTGGTGTCCACAACTGCAGCACACTGCTCAAGCCTGGCGTAGGTCTACAGAGTGCATCTTCAGGTGAATGATAACTGCAGGGCTCGTCTTTATTCCTCTGCTGGTTTTCACCACTGGCCTTTAGCTGGCAGCTGCGTTAGCTTAACTTGTAAAAGACGTTTAAATTTTCCTTTGAAGTAGACAATTTAACAATAATAAAACCTGTCACAGTATATTTTTTTTACATTTTCCCACACTGAACCCAGCCTCTCAAGTCTGTCCTCTGAAACACAAAGTTACACTGACAGCGGAGCAACAATTACGTTGATAATTTCAAGCCCATTAGCCTTATTACGTTCAGGGTTCAGTAAGCAATCCAGAAAGCATGGCTGTGCTTAACAGGCCATTATGAACTAATCTACCAACATCACGGTAACACAGCAGGGCCAATGCTGTCTTTTGTAAGACGCTGTAAACTGCTTTAGTTCTAACCTGACTAGAGTCTACTAAGAACTCGCTCTGATGACAGGACTCTCTTCCATCTTGTCAGATGCACAAGCAGCTACGATGAAGGCCACTTCACATGACCATGTTTAGCACATCTAGAGCTGAATCCCAAGACCACCTGGCTCTCTCCAGCTCTCATGGAGACCTGCTTCTATTGCTGACAGTTCTATTTCAAGCTGACCTTTCCTCTCAACTCGTCCATTGAAACCAAAGCTAAATGCTCCTGGTCTATTTTTGCTTGAAATTGTTTGACCTCAGGACTTCAAATGGAGGGTGAAGCATTCATGTAATAACGAGCTTCACTCCAGTACCCACTTCCTCACCCTTCTTATTCCTTACCACTTTGTAGTTTCTGCAGGAGAAGTGGCTGTAGCTCCTGACAGGCACCCCGAGGCCAGCCAACTCTGCCATGAGGGGCCGTCAGTGGTGCCAGGAAACTATAGATCCAGCTGATCCAGCCATTCTTCTTCTTCTCCTCACAACTCTGAGTGTCTGTGGCCTGGCTGTCTGCAGGAAGAGGTCACATTTACTCCTCTTTCAATCTACTTCTTTCTTCCCTCTGCCTCTCCCCTGTCAGTCCGCTTCATAGTGAAGCTTCAGATAATCTGAGACTGTTAACCCCTCCCTCTCCCTCTCACTCAATCACTTCTTCTGCTACTGTTGCAGAGACGGAAAAGCCTAAAAAGATGAGCATTCTATCCCTAAAGACTCTCTATATGAGCAATCTGAGTGCATATCAAGTCAGGTTTGTAAGAAATGAAAAGGTGTTAACTGGTAATTCATTGTGTGGTTAAGTTAGAGGTTACTTCCACAGCATGGCTGCCATCCTACCATGCCAATCCTGCAGCTAAGCCACGTCTGAAACTTTCTCATAAATTTTCAACTTTTTTTATTGTAAATTTGCAGTTTTTTCTCATAAGTTATTTTCATAAGTTTGTGACTTTTTTCTTGTAAATTTGCTACATTTTTCTTGTAAGTTTGTAACTTTTCTGATATAATTTTACTATTTCTTTATTGTAAATTTGCAACCTTTTCCTCCCAAATTTGCCCTTTTGCCTCATAATTTTGTGACTTTTCCTGTGTTTGTGAAAGCTGCTCAGCCACATGACACCATGGAGGGCCCAGCTGGCTTTCATGCAGAGAAGCAGATCACCTGCTCACTGGGCCACACGTCAAGTCCGTGTGGGCAAACCCAGGTGGGCAAGCAATGAACCCGCACACAAACCCGCATGGGACCCATAAGACAACCCAGTTTCACCTACACTGGGGCCCACATGGACTGGGAGGCAAGTACGCAGCAAAAAATAAAATCTAAGGACAATGAAATGATGATGTATTGATACAGCAGAAGATTTTGCTTATTTTAAATAAATATACTGTATATCTTTTATATACAGTAATTTTGTTGACTTTTGCTTATTGCAGTGTACAGGGGGTGGGGGGGGGAGTTCATAGTTGTCAAATTTGACCAAATGTGGTTTATTTTTCAACAGAGTCTCCCCTTCAGTCCACACACTTCTTCCATCAGTGTTGCAGCCCTTGGATCCCTGTGGTTGAAAAATAAACCACATTTGGTCAGATTTCACCTCTATGAACTTTTCAGCCTTCCCCCGTATAAAGTGGGCCATTTTCAGAAGAGTTCTAGTCCTCACTGAGCGCTCCTGTGTTTAGGTAGAACACTGTCAAATGTGAAAGAGCTGCCAATGCTGACTGACACTTTAGTATCCTCCTTGCACACCTGGTGCTGTACATTACTACACACACACACACACACACACACACACACACACACACACACACACGGGAGGTCTCAGGTGTCGGTTTGCACTACATTTTTGGAACAAGCCATCATCTTACCGTTGGCTGCACGGTGGCGCAGTGGTTTAGCACTGCGGCAGCACAGTTTTACCCTCGGCCGGGGGATTGCGGGGATCATGAGATCGTGGGTTCGATCCCAGCCCCCGACCAACAGTGAGCTGTGTGGAGTTTGCATGTTCTCCCCGTGTTGCATGGGTTTACTCCGGGATTTCTCCGGTTTCCTCCCGCACACCAAAAACATGTAGGTTTAGGGCGCTCGCGCACGCAGCGACCAGCAGCCGGTGGCTTGTCACCAGACTGCAAACCAAGTCTACCTACGGGTACAAATAAGTAACAAAAAAAAAAAAAAAAAAATCTTATGTCATCAGGTGATTAAAGTTAGCCTAGTGCAGCGACGTGCTGACTGTCCCGCTCCACATTCACACAAATTCACATGCTGGAGGCTCCCGTAAAGACCACACACTCAGCTACCAGAGTCAAGCAAACACAGAAGTTCTTCAGTAGTAAAACATGAAACACACACAAAAGCAGGTGGAACACCATTTACAGCCCTTGACAGCAAGTCGCTGGATATTCTGTAGGGGTGGGAATCATGCGAGGGAGCTCATGATTTCATTCAGATTGCGATTCTTGGGTCACAATTTGATCCTATCACAATTCAACGATAATCATGATATCACAATAATTGAGTACTACTGTATTTCAAATTTTTTCACCTTATTCAATCTCAAATCATGTCCCAAAGTAAAACTGTTGACATGTCTTTCCTATAATAAACTATTCTCGGGGCTTCACTTTCCGTGGAGACACGTCTTTGCACAAAGGGAGGGTGGTGGATGATGTTTGGAACAGACTCCCACTCTAGCTGACTCTCTGGACTCTTTTAAAAAGCAGCTGAAAACGTTTTTGTTTAACAAGGATTTCCGTTGCGTTTAAACTAGTGATGGCCAGGTGAGGCTTTCTTGAAGGCTTGAAGCTTTTCATCAAATTGGTTCATATGGATGAAGCCTCATGTGAAACTTCATTTGCTCTACTAGGCCATCTACTGGACAAAAAGTATATAACACAGATTTTTACAAGGGCACTATTGGTTTAATGTGTATTTCTTTCCATTTCAATAAATGCACTGCCTTTTAAGAAATATCAATGATCAAAAGGGAAGAAAGAAATAATAAAACTGGGGTGACTGCAGTGAATGTGCTTGTGGTACTTATCCACTTTTATTAAGAAATAACTTTTCAACAGTCTTTGGACTAAGGTGATTTCTTTTATTTATTTATTTTTTTTAGATTATTTCATCAGCTTTCGAGAATACTCTCTCACAGGGCACAGAAGATGCAGGTGTGCAAAGGAAGGCTACTGCAAGTTTGTAGAGTGTAGGGCAGACAAGTTTCTGTCTTTCCCAGCACATTCACCTCTGTCCTTATTGTCATGCAGGGCATGACAGTGCCTCAGCATAATGGTGTGTTATTGTTGTATCCAAGCTCTTTGAAACATAGCAGACACTTCACCTTGCAAATAAAAATAAGTCTAAAATAAATTACAAGAATGGCATGAGCCAGCTGGGACTTGAACCCTGGCCTCTCTATTGTGTGGCAGATGCTCTCCCTCCAGGTCACCACTCCAGTTACAAGAAATATCCACTATTTGTGACAAATGCACAAACTTTTGTTGTCACTTCTGGCGCCACACGAGTAGGCTGCCTTTTTGCAACAGCGGATCAATTTATTCCTATTTCTATTTACTATCCGGCTTCTCTTGCTAATCTTTCTGATCCGGCGACACCTTATCCATCACGGACGGACACGGATCGCCCAAATGTCTCCTGAGCTGGCAGACGGACCCACTGTTTTTAGCAGGATACACTACAGCAGAGACCAGCTGTTAGCACTTAACCAGACCAAGATGCTAGCGCAAGACTTCGACATACCGGGTGAAATAAGACAGAAACGATGGGGATGCTGTGCTGGAGCAAGACGGCAGGCGAGAAATATAAGGTACAGACCCGTCCTTCCATCTGTTATTATGGGGAATGTACGATCGCTCCTCAATAAAACAGATAAGCTAGCGGCTATGGCTCGTTACCAGAGTGTCTTCAGAGAGATTAGCATGATGTTGTTCACTGAGACGTGGCTAACAGAATTAGCAACAGATGCTAACATCGAACTGGAGGGTTTCCATGCAATACGGGCAGACCAGACACCAGACAGTGGGAAGGCAAGGGGCGGAGGAGTAATAATGTATGTCAATAACAGCTGGTGCAGACCGGGACATATTACGGTTAAACAACAACACTGCAACAAAGACATTGAGTTGCTAGCTGTTAGCATGCGGCCTACCTATCTCCTGAGGGAATACTCACACGTGATCTTCATTGTTATTTATGCAAATACGACGGCGAACGCTGGGACAGCGCGTGACGCCATTCACTCAGTAGCTGGCAGGCTGCTGACAGAACACCCAGATGCTCTTCTTCTCATCTCAGGTGATTTCAACCATATTTCTCTGTCTCCCATTCTGCCCACATTCACCCAGTATGTCACATGCCACACTACAGACAATAAAACACTGGACTTATTCTATGCAAACAATAAGGAGGCGTACACCTCATCACCACTCCCCCCGCTCGGGAGATCGGATCACAACTTGGTTCATCTCCTGCCGGTGTACAAACCCCTAGTACACAGACAACCTCCGGTCATGCGCACGGTGAAGTTATGGTCTGAAGAGGCTATGGATGCTCTAAAGGACTGTTTTGAAACCACTGCCTGGGAGCAGCTCTGCGAGCCACATGGTGAGGACATCGATGGCCTCACTCACACCATCACGGACTACATCAACTTCTGTGTGGACAACACCGTACCCACAAAGACTATACGGTGTCGCTCGAACAACAAACCTTGGATCAACCCTGAGATAAAAACAATTCTGAGAGAGAAGAGGATCTTCAGGTCGGGGAACAGGGAGATGCTGGAGTCCGTACAGAGGGAGCTGAGGAGGAAGATCAGAGAAGGCAAGGACAGCTTCAGGAAGAAGATGGAGGACAAACTGCAACAGAGCGTCATCGGCGGGGTCTGGAGAAACCTCAAAACCATCTCTGGGCTCCAGAACACCTCCTCCCAGGCCACGGGGGGCAGGGAGTGAGCAAACAATCTGAACCTGTTTTTTAATAGGTCTGACCAACCGCCCTCCCCCCCGACTGCACAACAACCACTGTTGCCTCTACTGTCATCGAGACCTGCTGTCCACACCCCACTCCACCAACACCCCCCCACTCCCAGCACACAGCACCCGAACCTGACCCTCACTAAGACCCAGGTGAAGACAGAGCTGAGGAAGATCAAGGCAAGGAAGGCCTCAGGACTGGACAGCATCAGTGCGAAGCTCCTCAAGTCCTGTGCAGACCAGCTGTGTGGGATTGTGAAGCACATCTTCAACCTGAGTCTGAAGCTGGGGAGGGTACCACAGTTGTGGAAAACATCTTGTGTGGTACCTGTACCAAAGACTTCCCACCCCAGAGACCCTAACAGCTACAGGCCAGTGGCCCTGACGTCTCACCTGATGAAGACCCTGGAGAGACTGCTCCTTGCTCACCTTCGCCCCCTGGTGGAACCAGCGATGAATCCACTCCAGTTCGCCTACCAGCATGGCATTGGGGTGGAGGATGCAGTGATCTTCCTCCTTCACAGTTCCCTGTCCCACCTGGAAAAGCCCGGGAACATGGTGAGGATCATGTTCTTTGACTTCTCCAGTGCTTTCAACACCATCCAACCGATGATCCTGAAGGACAAGCTGCTGTGCGCAGGGGTGGACCAGCACCTGTCATCGTGGATCCTGGACTACCTCACTAACCGGCCACAGTTTGTGAGAACCCGGGATTGTGTGTCTGACACAATCATCGGTAGGACAGGGGCCCCCCAGGGAACGGTTTTGGCTCCCTTCCTGTTCATCCTTTATACTGCGGACTTTTCACACAACACAACACACTGCCATCTACAGAAGTTCTCTGATGACTCTGTGATCGTCGGCCTCATCTCCAACGGAGATGAAGCTGAGTACAGAGGACTTATCCAGGACTTCATGGACTGGTGCCATCGGAACTGCCTCCAGATCAATGCGAGGAAAACTAAGGAGCTGGTGGTGGACTGCCGCAGGCAAGGACAACCCCCCACAGCACCAGTAAACATCCAGGGAACAGACATTGAGATGGTAACATCCTACAAGTACCTTGGTGTTCATCTGAACAATAAACTAGACTGGTCACACAATACCGAAGCACTCTACAGGAAGGGACAGCGCAGGCTGTTCCTACTGAGGAGGCTCAGGTCTTTTGGTGTACAAGGGGCGCTGCTGAAGACATGCTATGACACGGTGGTGGCATCAGCCATCACTTTTGGAGTGGTCTGCTGGGGCAGTGGCATTACAGCAGCCGATAGGAAAAGACTGAACAAACTGATCAAGAAAGCTAGCTCTGTCCTGGGGCAGCGCCTTGACCCAGTGGAGGAGATAGGAGAGAGAAGGATGGTGGCTAAACTGTCATCTCTGCTGGAGTCCGAGTCTCATCCTATGCAGAACATAGTGAACGCACTGAGGAGCTCATTTAGCAGTAGACTACATCATCCTAGGTGCGCGACCGAGAGGTTTCGCAGGTCCTTCCTACCTACGGCTGTCAGACTGTATAACCTAAGCAGGGCTGCTCGCAGAGATAGCAAAAAAAACATGACGACCTAATAGTATTGAATGCAAAAGACGCAACAGACTTACACAATGGTCCCCTCCAGTATACAACTAGGACAATATCAGTCGCAACAGAGGGTGACAAGATGTATGGGTACATATTCATACCATGTAGGGTAACTAAATAGACGGTTATGCTGTTTATTCCATCTAGCTACAATGCTCTGCACTGTGTATATATATTTATGTGTACATACACTACCGTTCAAAAGTTTGGGGTCACCCAGACAATTATTTTGTGTTTTCCATGAAAAGTCACACTTATTTACCACCATGAGTTGTAAAATGAATAGAAAATATAGTCAAGACATTGACAAGGTTAGAAATAATGATTTATATTTGAAATAATAATTTTTTCCTTCAACCTTTGCTTTCGTCAAAGAATCCTCCATTTGCAGCAATTACAGCATTGCAGACCTAACATGATTGCACAAGGGTTTTCTAATCATCCATTAGCCTTCTGACGCAATGAGCAAACACATTGTACCATTAGAACACTGGAGTGATAGTTGCTGGAAATGGGCCTCTATACACCTATGTAGATATTGCACCAAAAACCAGACATTTGCAGCTAGAATAGTCATTTACCACATTAGCAATGTATAGAGTGTATTTCTGATTAGTTTAAAGTTATCTTCATTGAAAAAAAGTGCTTTTCTTTCAAAAATAAGGAAATTTCTAAGTAACCACAAACTTTTGAACGGTAGTGTATGTATATTCACTGCTCTTATTTTCTTATCTTCTAAATTATCGCTCTGAGTGTTGCTATCCCTGTGCTGTTGCAATCCTGGAATTTCCCCATTGTGGGACTAATAAAGGCTTATCTTATCTTATCTCTTATCTTAACTTAATAACTGTAAATACTTTATTGGGAGAAATGAGATCAAAATGTTCCAAAATGGGAGAAGTCCTTCTTTTTAGTGCTGGCTCCATCTGAAAATGAAGATTGGCTGTGACAAATCCCATACATAGTCATAGCTCTGACCCCACAAAACATGAGGGATGGGGATTACCACCATTGCTGCTCACTTTATTTCATGTTGCGTGCTAAATCATTAACTGCTTCCTGACCCAGTCATGTGGTACAACCGGTCGGCGAGGCTCCGACGTCACCACATATGTCAGCAATACACACCTCAAAATGCGCTTCGCCATATATTTCCTGGATTACTTGGTGCACACTCCAAAGCTCCAGTGCCAGAAGTCTCATCACGAGATTCAACTGCTTTTTAATGGGAAGTCTGATATTTTTAAACTATTTTAATGTTGTATTTTAATTTAATTTTGTATTTTTAAAATTATTTTTAATCTATCAACTTTGTTTTATTCCATTTTATTGTACAACACTTTGTGACTATATGACTCTGAAAGCGCTTCATAAATAAACTTTATCTACGTGATGCTCGGAGAAAAAGCTCCATGCCGGTATTTCTTTAGCTTGACCGTTGCTAATGCTGCTCCGGGCGTGTGTGGCCCACCATATTCCAAGTGTTTTTTTTTCTTTTTTCCGTGCAGCACTTCTTGTGGGTTGTGTGTCAAGTCAAGGTCTTTCCTTCCATCTTTGTAATAAAATCCAAAAAAGCCCGAGATTTAAGCTAACTTTGAACTAACCGCTTCCTAATTTTCAAAGCTGGCTGCAAATCACCAAGACAAACTATGACTTCACTTGACTGGGTGTTTGGTTTGCGCCATCTAGTGGACTGAAAACACCACTGATGAACTGATAAACCAAAAGTGTATGTGAGCACATTTTTTTAAATAAAAGATTGAACAGTGTGTTTATGGATCGAAGCACTGTTGCCAGAGTCAAGTATTGTGATCCATCACTGAATCCATCTTTTTCACCATCCCTAATATTCTGTGCTTGAAAACTTGACAGACACTCAATCTCAAGCTGTCTCAATGTTAATTTTAAAACACTGAAAACATGCAGACAGCACTCACAATATAATCTCTTAAGCATGTGCAGGGTCAACCTGCTGCAAATCATGCAGTGACTTTGTGCATAGTGTAGCGAACTCAATATGAGCACCCTACTTGGCTTGCCAAGTGGGTTGACCCTATTGGCGACACAGGTAGAGTGCGGGACTCCGGAGCGGGAGGCGTGAGTTCGAATCTCCCGGTGGGACGTCGCCATGTCGAGCAGCACGTTACACTGGTGTCAGAAGTGGGATCTCCTGTCCAAAGCAGTAATGGGGCGCTGACATCGGGACGATGTCGAGAACCAGAGGGGAGTAGTGTAGCGAACTCAATATGAGCACCCTACTTGGCTTGCCAAGTGGGTTGACCCTATTGGCGACACAAGTAGGGTGCGGGACTCCGGAGCGGGAGGCGTGAGTTCAAATCTCCCGGTGGGACGTCGCCATGTCGAGCAGCACGTTACAATATTATTAGCTCTGTGTCTTGACATTTGAAAAGTTTTCAAGTTGAGTTGTCGTTCATTTTTTGTAGTCTTTTTTGAGCCATCATTTTAGGGTGCTTTCACTCCTACAGGCTTTAGTTCATTTCAGTTAAACTCGAGTTTGTTTTCTCTGTTAGTGCGATTCATTTTGTCTGGTGAGAACACGGTAATTGCACTCAGGTGTGCACCAAAACAACCGTGCCGAGACCGCCTAAAAGAGGTGGTCTCAATTTAAATCAACTGGGGAACTCTGGTGTGGTCCTGCAGGTGAGAAAGGGACTGCACTAAATCAGGACCAGAAGCAAATGGTATAACATTTTATGAGCATGGCTAAGCATGTCACAGTTCTGGAGGATTAATGAACGCCATCTCCTGTACTGTCCTGATATACACCTCCATCAACTCCAGTGGATTAACATGTTATTTTCCATCTGTACCCACGCTTTTTTTTCAAACTGTACGATTTGCTGACAGTGGTACATGCACATAATGTAATAAACGATAACCAGGGTGATGAAAACCACCTGTAGATGACACTACATTGTATTATTTTCTCCCCAGAAATGCATAAATACACAATAATCATCCTACTTCCTTTATTTACCTTTTCTGTTCCTGTGGCAACAAAATCTGACCAATAACAACACAGAACGTTCTGACGTAAGTCTCTCAGAATTAAACATGACGGAATCTGGTCCGCTTGAATTTTTACTGTGTGAAAGGGAACCAAACCAAGGAGAAAATGATACAAAGTAACAAACCTATCAACTGATTCAGACCACAGTAAACACATTTATGTGTGAAAGCACCCTAAGTCACTCTCTCCATGGTTATCAGAGACCACGACTCAAACATAGTGCACAATGTTGTAGAAGCTTTTTTTTTAAAACCATCTGGAAGTTTGGTGCAATTATGAATAATAATGAAGATGATTTTTCATGCCCCAGCCCCCACGGCTTGACTGATACAATTATCCCAAATGTCAAAAAACACCTATACAAGAAAAAAAAAATCCTCAATTGCTGTACCTAGTTGGCTTATCTAATATTATTGAAGCTCATCAGGAGCTGACAGCAAAGCCTTAGAAAAGACATTTTGTGGTGATTTGCTCTTGATTATGCTGAGTGTTAACAGTAATGAGTCAGCATCTCTGCATCCTGCTGCAGCTTCAGGGCGACATGTGGCCACACATCCCCTTTGACCCCGGCATGGCTGAAAAACAGATGGCTGGTGGCTGATGATGGATGGGCTGATGCTTTCACTTCCACACAAATCTTACAGGACAGTGCATTACCTACAATTAAATCTAGTCAGTAGAGACAACCAATCCACAAGCTGTTACTACAAGAATTTCATCTTGAAAAGTCCAAGCAGGGTGAAAGAAGGTGTTGTTTCCACAACTCTGAGAGAACACTGCCAGACAGAGACAGATGGCTTTTGAGACACCAGTGTCACAGAGGTATCTTGATCTGATAACACATGACTAAAATCTGCTCTGCTCTATCCTCATTTTGTCAGTGCTCCCAGTATGATAGCTTAAGCTACGATCACAACAATTCTTACAAATGATGGGTTCGTAAGAATCTCCCAGTTCCTACGAATTCTGGAGTTCACAGGCATTCGTGGAGGGGGGCATGGTTTCTTGCAGCTGCTGTTCAATTCGCAAGAACAACTTGAGGCATTCTTGAGAAATGAGGTGCTTTTATGTCATACAATGGCCCTAGAATTCTTAGGAGATGACTAAAACACAAAATGAACAGTACAGAACATTCCATCAGCGTTCTGTCTGCGTTCTGTACGAAACATGTACAGAACATGTCTACCCATGCTGCCTGCTGTCAATTCTATATCATTGTGCCTTTGTATGCATTCTGTACAGAGTGGTCCTACTACCTAGCGGTGTCAAGTGTACTACTAACATGTACATGTAACGTTAGATACGGAACCTTCCTTACAGAACACTAGCGGTCCTGCTACATTCTTTCCATATTTTTTTTTTTATTAGTTATTTTGTACCCGTAGGTAGATTTGTTTTGCAGTCTGGTGACAAGCCACCAGCTGCCGGTCGCTGCGTGCGCAAGCACCCCTTAACTCCCTAACCTGCATGTTTTTGGCATGTGGGAGGAAACTGGAGAAATCCCGGAGTAAACCCACGCAAACACGGGGAGAACATGCAAACTCCACACAGATCACTGTTGGCCGGGGGCAGGGATTGAACCCACAATCTTACGGTCCCCGCGATCCCCCGGCCGAGGGTAAAACTGTGCTGCCACAGTGCTAACCACTGCGCCACCGTGCAGCCCCGGTGCACGGTGTGCACCGGGGCCTGAAATCACATGAGAAAGAAAAAACAAACAAACTGAAGAAAGCATTTGTTGTGCACATGAGCTTAAATGTTCTTTATACAGACATGGCCAAACCATTAACCCCCCCCCCCCCCCCCCACCACCACCACCACCGTCTGCCACCAGCAGCATACACCATGGATGGGTTCTTGGTCTGTGGTGCCCTCGTATGCTGACATAACGTTCGGCTCAGGAGACGCACACACACAGGCTCAGAGTAGTTCAAACTGTTTATTAACAACAGGGATGTTTGGGTGCGTGTCTGCGGAATGTTAATGTGTTGGTGGTGGCGTCTGCTTCGGACCCAGAGGCAGGAGACCGTTCAGCCGGCAACCCTATGGGAGAAATCAGACACAGGGTGATGAGCACACACCAACACGGGAGGAGAATAGGCGAGGGAGAGAAGCTTACTTGTTTGGGCAGATGACTGGCGCTTCAAGGATGGAAGCCCGGGAGACAGCCACCTGCAGGGCTCGGTGCAGCAGCGAGGAGAGACGAGGGACGGGATTGTCCGCCGCCGAGGAATCCACCTGTGCACAGGGGAGCAGACTGGAGAGATGAGGTAAGTGAACTTCTTACCGGAGATGAGGATGCTGAAGAGAATGTGGTAGAAGTCCATACAAAGGAAATGAAGTCTACGGCTTCAGGCCGACGCTCAGGGCGAGGCGGCTTTTATCCTTCGCCGCTGACGAGTAGCAGGTGCGTGAGCAGGTGGCGCCGCTGATGAATGGCGCGGCGTGACAGTACTCCCCCCTCTAGCAGCGCCTCCTGGCGATGGCTTATCCGGGTGCGCTCGGTGGAAGTCCGCGATGAGCGATGGGTCCAACACAAACGACGGGGGCACCCACTGTCGATGCTCGGGCCCATAGCCCTCCCAGTCCACCAAGTATTGCAACCCACGACCCCGGCGCCGGGAGTCCAGGATGGAGGAGGCGGACCAGGCCGGATGGCCACCAATCATCCGGGGCGCGGGTTGCGCTGCAGGAGGAGGGCAAAGGGGGTCAGTAACCGCCAGTTTCACCTTCGACACGTGGAAAGTAGGATGAATGCGGAGGGAGGGGGGAATAGCCACGCGCACAGCCACCGGGTTGATGATCCGGGTGATGGGGTAGGGACCCATGAAGCGCTGTGCCAGCTTTCTCCTCTCGCCTTTTAGAGTGACGTCCTGGGTGGAAATGTAAACAAGCTGCCCAACTCTGTACGCCGGGGCAGGTCTCCTACGCCGGTCCGCCACAGTCCTGTTGCGCTCCGCTGTGCGCAATAGCGCATGGCGCGCGGCAGCCCAGGTGGAGCGGAACTGCCTGAGATGGGCCCTAACTGACGGGACAGTTACCTCACTCTCCTGCTCCGGAAACAGCAGGGGGTCGTAACCCAGGGACGCTTTGAAGGGGGACATCCCTGTAGCAGAAGAGCGAGCGGTGTTGTGGGCATATTCAACCCAGGCAAGATGGTTGCTCCAGGACGCGGGTTTGGATCTGGACACACAGCGGAGCGCAGCCTCCAGCTCCTGGTTGGTCCTCTCACACTGCCCGTTGGATTGGGGGTGATGGCCAGAGGAGAGGCTCACCTTGGCTCCGATGGCGTTGCAGAAAGACCTCCAAACCTCAGATGAAAACTGGGGGCCCCGGTCCGAGACCACGTCCACCGGAATCCCATGCAGCCTGACCACGTGTTGGACGAGGAGGTCCGCCGTCTCCAGGGCAGTAGGGAGGCCTCGCAGGGGGACGAAGTGCACGGCCTTGGAGAAGCGGTCCACGATGGTCAGGATGGTGTCATAGGAGTTGGAGATGGGGAGTCCGGTGACGAAATCCAGAGCGATGTGCGACCAGGGCCTGCCAGGGACGGGCAGGGGCTGGAGCAGACCCGCTGGAGGGGCATTTCCCGACTTGCAGGTGGCACAGATTGGGCAAGCCCGGGCGTAGCGGGCTGCATCCCTCCGCAGGCCTGGCCACCAAAAGGACCGTTGGAGGAGATCTATCATCCGGGAGGTGCCAGGGTGACAGGTGAGCTTGGAGGTGTGGAGCCAGTGGATGACCTCTCCTCGGACCGCGGATGGCACGAACAGCCTCCCCTCCGGTCCGCCGCCAGGGTCAGGTTCCACCTCCTGTGCCTTCCGGATCTTGCTCTCAATGTCCCACGAGATGGCTCCCACGACGCACGACCTGGGCAGGATGGAGTGGGGCGCCTCCTCCGACTCCACGGGGGCGAACTGCCTGGAGAGGGCGTCAGGCAGGACGTTCTTAGAGCCAGGCCTGAAGGTGATGGAAAATTGGAACCTGGCGAAGAACAGGGACCAGCGCGCCTGGCGGGCGTTCAGGCGCTTGGCAGACCGTAAGTATTCCAGGTTCTTGTGGTCCGTGAGGACCACAAACGGCAGGCTTGCCCCCTCCAACCAGTGGCGCCACTCCTGCAGGGCGAGCTTGATGGCCAAGAGCTCTCTGTCCCCCACATCGTAGTTCCTCTCCGCCGGGGACAAGCGCCGGGAGAAGAAGGCGCACGGTCGCTTGGCGCCATCGTCCGGTGACCGCTGGGACAGCACTGCTCCCACTCCCGTGTCCGAGGCGTCTACCTCTACAATGCACTGCAGCGCGGGGTCGACCTGGCGAAGGACCCGGGAGGAGGAGAATTCCGCCTTCAGCGCCTCAAAGGCGGCAGCGACCTCTTCGGTCCACCGGAACGGGACCTTCGGGGACGTGAGGCGGGTCAGTGGTCCCACGATGGCACTGAAGTTGGGGACAAAGCGGCGGTAGAAATTGGCGAAGCCAACAAATTGCTGCACCTGTTTCCGAGATGCAGGTGTGGGCCATTCCACCACCGCCTTTACCTTCTCTGGGTCGGGGAGCACCTTATCGTGGGCGATGATGAACCCCAGGAAGGATGTACTCCTGGCGTAAAATTCACACTTTTCCGCCTTAACGTACAGACGATTCTCCAGCAGCCTTTGGAGGACCCGCCTCACGTGGACCTGGTGCTCATCCCTGGACTTGGAGAAGATGAGAATATCGTCCAGGTAGACGAACACGAAAAGGCCAATGAAGTCCCGGAGGACGTCATTAATGAGGCGCTGGAAGACTGCAGGAGCGTTGGTCAACCCGAACGGCATCACCAGATATTCAAAGTGGCCGTTCGGGGTACGGAAGGCCGTTTTCCACTCATCTCCCTCCCGGATCCGGACGAGGTGGTAAGCGCTGCGTAGGTCCAGCTTGGTGAACCAGGTCGCCCCCTGGAGGGAGTGGAAAGCAGTGTCCATGAGAGGCAGGGTGTAACGGTCCCTCTCCGTGATATTGTTGAGGGCCCGGTAGTCGATACAAGGGCGGAGGGACCCATCCTTTTTCCCCACGAAGAAGAACCCTGCCCCCACGGGTGACGATGATGGGCGGATAATCCCAGCACTTAATGACTCCTTCAGGTAGGCGTTCATCGTCTCCTTCTCCGGCGCAGACAGGCTGTAAAGGCGACCAGAAGGTAAGGGAGCCCCCTGGCGGAGGTTGATGGCGCAGTCATAGGGCCGATGAGGGGGAAGAGACATAGCTTTCGCTTTGCTGAACACTATACCCAGGTCGTGAAATTCTGGGGGCACCAGAGACAGGTCCGGGGGTGCAGCGTCCGTAGCAGGGGGAGGAGCGGACGGAGAGCAGGCAGCGGACTGAAGGCAGGTGCCCATACAGAACGTACTCCATGCCGAGATCCCAGCTGATCTCCAATCCAGGACCGGATTGTGAAGGCGGAGCCAGGGATACCCCAGGATGACGGGCGACACAGAGTTGGGAAGGACGTAAAAGGTCATTTCCTCCCGGTGGTTTCCCGAGATGATGACCGGTAGGGGAACAGTTTGATGTGTCACTCTCCCGAGGGTGGCACGGGAGAGGTGGATCAGGGAGATGGGAGTGTTGAGTGCCTGGCAGCGGATGCCCAATCGGGTTGCCAGGCTTTGTGAAATGAAGCTGCCTTCTGCGCCCGAATCCACCAGTGCGTGGGTGAGGTGCCCAGTAGAGTTATGGCAGAAACGGATGGGCAGCTTCAATTGAGTAAGTGATCCTAACCGATTGACATCCGCGAGGCTTCCAACAGTGACTCGCGGACCCCACCGACTGGCTTTCCGTGGACAACGCTCCACGGTGTGTTGGTCGCCTCCGCAATACATGCAGAGGCCCAACTCACGGCGGCGTTGTTTCTCCACAGGGGAAAGTTTAGTCCAGCCCGTCACCATCGGCTCCGACTCCTCGGGGCGCGATGCTGGCGGCGCCGCCAGGGGGCGAGCTTGGAACAGGTGCGGCGAGGCTCCACGAGGGCGAGAAGAAGAAGACCTCCGCCCCGAGGAGCGCTCGCGCAGCCTGTTATCCAAACTTATCGCTAAGGATGTCAGCTCCGCTAGCGTCCCAGGGATATCCCGACCAGCCAGTTCATCCCTCAGATCACTATTGAGGCTGCGGAGGAACAGGCCACAGAGGGAGCGTTCCTCCCAGCCCAATTCCTCCGCCGCTACCCGGAAGTCGACCGAGTGGTCCGCTGCCGACCGGCTTCCCTGCTGGAGAGCGAGAAGCCGATCGACCTGGACCGTTTCGGTTTGTGAGTGGTCAAAGACCTCCAGAAAGCGCCTCACGAATTGGTCATAGGTGAGGGTGGCATAACTGGGCCTCGCCATTACGGCGTAGGTCCAGGTTAACGCACGCCCCTCCAGAAGATTCCCTATGTAACCAATTCGGCTGTGATCCGAGGGAAAATCTCCGGGCACACGGTGGAACACGGACTCACACTGCATAATAAACCCCCGCGCTCCGCCGAGCTTACCGCTAAAGCGGGCGGGGGTCGGAATCGGCGTGAGCCGAACCGGTGCCACTGGAGCCGGCTGGACGGCCGCTGGAACAGCAGGAGCCGCGCCACCCTGGTGAGTCGGGAGGAACGGCTGTTGGGGGTCCAAGCGGTTCAATCGGTTAGTCAGTTCTAATAATTGATGAAGAACCACCTGTTGCTGATAAACAATCTGATCCACCCGAGCCTCGAGGATGGTAAACCGGTGTGCGAGCCCGCCGTCCGCCGAGCCGCTCTGCTGAAGCCGTACTGACATAACGTTCGGCTCAGGAGACGCACACACACAGGCTCAGAGTAGTTCAAACTGTTTATTAACAACAGGGATGTTTGGGTGCGTGTCTGCGGAATGTTAATGTGTTGGTGGTGGCGTCTGCTTCGGACCCAGAGGCAGGAGACCGTTCAGCCGGCAACCCTATGGGAGAAATCAGACACAGGGTGATGAGCACACACCAACACGGGAGGAGAATAGGCGAGGGAGAGAAGCTTACTTGTTTGGGCAGATGACTGGCGCTTCAAGGATGGAAGCCCGGGAGACAGCCACCTGCAGGGCTCGGTGCAGCAGCGAGGAGAGACGAGGGACGGGATTGTCCGCCGCCGAGGAATCCACCTGTGCACAGGGGAGCAGACTGGAGAGATGAGGTAAGTGAACTTCTTACCGGAGATGAGGATGCTGAAGAGAATGTGGTAGAAGTCCATACAAAGGAAATGAAGTCTACGGCTTCAGGCCGACGCTCAGGGCGAGGCGGCTTTTATCCTTCGCCGCTGACGAGTAGCAGGTGCGTGAGCAGGTGGCGCCGCTGATGAATGGCGCGGCGTGACATATGTGTTCCATACGAAACATTCAGTACACATTCCATATGTGTTCCATACGGAGTAGTCCTACTAGCTAACGGTGTCAAATGTGCTACAAACGTGTACATGTAACTTCAGATATGGAATGCTAGCGATCCTGCTACATTTGTTCCGCTGGCATTCCATATGAAACATTCTGTTATGTACGGAACCTTTCGTGTCTAATGATCTGTAAGCTACTGGTCCCAACATGTTCCATACATACTAGCCATCAGAGACAGTTTGTTTATAAAGCATTTTTTAAATAAAACAGGACCTCCTGGAAATGTGTCAACCATGTTTTTTGTCTGACTACTTGGACTAATGATTAATTGCCACGAACCGAGCCGGTGTTGTTCTTAGGCTCGGTTCTGATTGTTCTCTGTGGCTTGGGTTACCGGTATATTTGTGAATTGTGTTATCTTTTGAGTTTTCTATGTCTTTTGTCCTTGTTTCCTCACCCATAGCCACTGTCTGTCCGGTAGCTGTTGGACAGCCACTTTGACCTACTTTCTTGTGGGCATTGTCTAGCACCTGCCGGTCCGACCACACCCCCTCTCTCTCCTGACAGCCAGCTGATTCCACTCCTGTCACTGATTTTCCAGCGCCTCACCCAAGTGCACCCAATCTGTTGTCCAGCAGTGCTTGTACTTAGGCGGCCTTTGCCAGTCAAGCATTGCTGGATCATTGAGCTGTGCTATACGGACATTAATCGCTGTATGTGCCTCGTCATATTCATCAAAGTTACGGATTAGCCACTTCCTCATCTAGCCGTGGATTCCCAGCATCCTCTGGGCAATGTCAGCTCTGGGACGCCATTGTGGTTAATCTGTTTCTCCACCTGCGTTCGCTGGGTGATGCCGGCCCCCGAACGCCAACTGTAAGTGTCTTTCTGTGTTTTTGTAAATCTTCACCTTTTTGGAACTGTCTTGTCTTTACATTAATAAATGTGTTGTGGTGTACCCAGCACATAAATCCATCCTTTCCCCTCACTCCTCTATGCGCCGCGTAAAAGCGCATGGGGAGTCATAACATTAATGGATTAATGCATAAACACAACCTGACAGCCTGTCAAGCAACAAGCCTTATGGTATGTTCCTTAATTTCTTATTGCATGTATTTATTTATAATTGCTATTGTGTTTATTTACAACCATCAGGTATGGAAAATATGCGGTATATGTATGGAACATGCTAAGTGCGGACTGCAGCTCGTGACAAAGTCACTCTTGCCTTTCCCTGCATATGAAGCCTAACCACACCTGTTTGCTAAGCGACTTTTCATTATTGTTCCCGTTTCCAGCGGGTTAAAACCACCGTAAATGCCTTCACTGCTTACATACCTCTTCTGATTTTTTTCTGCGTTTAAAGTACTTTAATCAGCTCATGTTTCTCTTGGACAGCAAACCTCTGCCTGCCGACTGGAACACTCACGTGGGCAGGGCGCTTCTGAACTTTGCGCGCATGACAGTCATGCGCATTGTTTGTACGTACACTTGTGTACTGTCATTCCTCCATATTTTTTTCTTAAATATATATTTCCTTGGCATGGCCTGGGCCACTTGGAGGTTGGTTCTGGGCTGCTAATTGAATAGACCTGACTTAAGGTGTTCTTGAGGCATACTTATGGTCAACATCTTGTGTAGTTCTTACATTGTCCCTATGGCATTCGTAAAGGGTGTTCACTTATACACCACTTTTTCTCATCTCTAGATGACCAAAGAGCTTTACAGATCCTGCTATCCACACATTCACACTGATGGCGACAGAGCTGCCGTACACAGGTGCTGGCCTGAACCACCAGGAGCAACTGAGGGTTCATTGTTTTGCTCAAGGACGCTTCGACATGCAGACAGCAGACAGAGCAGGAATCGAACCCCTGGCTCTCCGATCAGTAGTCGGCCACACTACACCTGCTCCACGGCTGCCCTGCAATGAGGGGTTTTCGTAGGGCCTTCGTAGAAATCTTGGACAAGTCCATTGACTTGGCCATGAACTTACAAACGGTCTACGAACGCTGGATTCTCCTACAGCCGCCTTAAGAAGGCCATAGGGAATGGTCCAGAAATCGTTCATATGGTGTTTGAAGCCGTTCATCAGGGTATTTGTGACCGTAGCTTTAGTCAAACAAATTCTCTAAGTAGCAAAGCCACTTTGTTCATTAGTCCTAAGCATTTAGATTCCAAAAAGTTTAAATAGAGCAGAAACAATACAAAATGAGCAAATTAATGTTCCAACTGGTCATTCTATTCAGTAACTGTCACGTGATTATTTGCCTAGAACCGTCACTGTCACTTGCAGAGACAGCCCTATATAGTCCAAGGAACTTGTTCTGCAAGGAAGCGCAAAAATTAAAGGGTTTATTTAAAGTTTTATTCCTGCAGTCTATGTGAGCAACTGGATGCCAACATTTGCCCTGAAATCACATGAGAAAGAAAAAACAAACAAACTGAAGAAAGCATTTGTTGTGCACATGAGCTTAAATGTTCTTTATACAGACATGGCCAAACCATTAAACCCCCCCACCACCACCACCGTCTGCCACCAGCAGCATACACCATGGATGGGTTCTTGGTCTGTGGTGCCCTTGGCAGCAGCCTCCACACCGGTTTACTCACACTGCCCTCTCAAGTGGCTTAGCCCACATAATGCTAGTAGAGAGCAGCTCACTCTGTTTGGCACATGAAAGACGTGGCCTTGGACGTCCCACCAGGCACATGGGAGACACAAAAGGACTTGGCCAGAACTCTGCTGTTATGATCAGTGGAAACAGAGAGTTAGTATGTAAAAGCACCTGCACATGAAAATAAGCTGAGAATCACAGCAAAAGAAAGGAGAAAAGCAGGACACCAGCTGTAGTAAGTATCAAATCTGGACTTCACAGGGAACTTAAAGCTCTTTGCAGTGTTGTTATGGGCCTCATTCATGAACCCTAAACAAATGTGAGGCTAGGATGCCCAAGAGAGCTTCAAACTGCCTCATTGTCAGCTGAAAATATTGTATGAAGCAGCAGCACCAAGAAAAAATGTGACTGCACGCTGGAAATTTTGCACTGGACTGGTATATGCATGCATGCAGATTTTCTGTACTGCCCCACTGCATCTTCATATTACACAAGTGTGAATCAGCCTTAAACAGCACCACACATCTGAGGCTCAAGTCGATTCTTTCCAGGACTTTTAACACTTCAAATTCAACCAGAAATCTGCTTTTGTTGCTGCACATTTGAAATGCCACAGCAGCGTGTGAGACTGCTGATGCACACAAGGGTGCAGCGGCAGCAGCAAAACCTTTATCAACCAAGGCATGCGACAATGAACAAGACAGAACCCGACTCCCTGCAGACAATATTCTCAGGCAGCAACCAACAGACCTTGAGAATTAATAGATATAGTGGGCTTGATAATTAAAGCAGCAATTTTGCTCATATTTGAAAATAACACAAGGAGCTTTACGATTTACCAGTCAGAGTACCTGCCTCTCCCTGTGGTCACGGATTCTGGGTAATGACTGAAAGAATGAAATCATGGACACAAGCAGCTGAGATGAACTTTCTCAGGGTGGATGGACTCACTCTAGGGCAGGGGTTGGCAACCTGCACCACACTAAGAGCCGCGTTGACTGATTTTTGTCTAAAAAAAGTCTGCATGGACCACAGAAATGTGAGAACGTAAAAACTGAGCTAAAACAGCAGAGAACAACAATTTCTCCTCACCACATCAGCAGGAATTGCTCACAGATTTTCAGCTTTTTTGACTGCAAATTTGTTACATTTTTTCCTCACAAAATTACATTTTCGAGTAAACTTTTGAATTTTTGCAAAAAAATTGTGAATTTTTTTTTCTTGCAAAACTGTGTGGCTGTTTTCCTCATTAAACTGTAATATTTTTTGCTAATTTTTTTAAATGTGTTCTGCTTTTTTTCATAAATTTGACACATTTTTCTTTGAAAATTTGAGACCTTTCATTAGTAAAACTGCAGCATTTTATAGATAAATTTGTCATATTTTTCTCATAAAACATAATTTTTCCCAGAAATGTTGTGACTTGTTTCTTGTAAATTGTGGCTATGTTTTCCTCAAAAAATTGCAAGATTTAAAAAAAAAAAATTGCTTTTTTTTCCTTTATTTTCTTGATATTTTTCTCATGGATATGCAACCATTTTTCTTAAAAATTTGTTGCATCTTTTTACCTCTGCCAAGGAGGTAATGTCGTTGGGGTGGTTTGTCTGTCTGTCTGTTAGCAGGATTACACAAAAACTACGGGCTGGATTGTGATGAAATTTTCCCCAGAGGTAGCCCTTGGGCCAAGAATGCACTTGTCCTTCAATTCACATATTAAATTTGTTTCTAAGACTGCCTTCTATCATTTGCGTAATATTGCCAAGATTAGGAGCATCTTGTCTCAGAGTGATGCTGAGAAACTGATCCACGCTTTTGTTAGCTCGAGATTAGATTATTGTAATTCTTTATTATCAGGTTGTCCTAAAACATCTTTAAAAAGTCTTCAGCTGATCCAAAATGCTGCAGCAAGAGTTTTAACAGGTACTAGAAAGAGAGATCATATCTCTCCGGTTCTGGCCTCCCTTCATTGGCTTCCCATAGAGTTTAGAATTAAGTTTAAAATCCTTCTTCTTACTTACAAAGCTCTAAACAATCAGGCTCCTTTTTATTTAAAAGATCTGATACTACCGTATTATCCTAACAGAGCACTACGCTCCCAAAATGCAGGACTACTTGTAATACCTAGAATCTCCAAAAGTACAATGGGAGGCAGAGCCTTCAGTTATCAAGCTCCTCTCCTGTGGAATCAGCTACCGATCTGGATTCGGGAGTCAGACTCGATCTCTGTTTTTAAGATTAGGGTTAAAACCTACCTTTTTGATATAGCCTACAATTAGGGAGGGATCATGTGTTTCTGAACCCTCCCTTAGTTATGCTGCTAATAGGTTTAGTCAGCCGGGGGACCTCCAGTAATGCACTGGGCCTCACTCCTTTCCTCACTCTCTATGAAATATTTTTTTTTTGCTGGTCATTAACATTTGTTTGTTCTCTCCCATAGATTGAGTCCCCATCGTGCTGTTTGCTCTCTACATGTCTGTTCTTTTCATCTTCTCTGTCCCCTCACCCCCCAGCCAGTCGCAGCAGATGACTGCCCCTCCCTGAGCCTGGTTCTGCTGGAGGATTCTTCCTGTTAAAAGGGAGTTTTTCCTCTCCACCGTCGCCAAGTGCTTGCTCACAGGGGATCACCTGATTGCTGGGGTCTTTCTGCAACTGTGGGGGTTCCCCCCTACAGTTGATAGTGCTATGAGATGACTGTTGTTGTGAAATGGCGCTATATAAAAAAAGTTGAATTAAATTGAATTGAATTGAATTGAATGAACCCATCAAATTTTGGTGATGATCTGAGACTGCATACCTCCACCTAGGACCTTGAAGCAGCCTTGGCGGAGGTATGCGTTCTTTCAACTTTCAAAGCTGACTGCAAATCTCACAAGACAAGATATTATTTCCACTGAAGAGAGTGCATACCTCCGCCAAGGTTGCTTCAAGGTTCTTGGTGGAGGTTTGCAGTCTCAGATCATCACCAAAATGTAATGGGTCCATCCTTGGCTCATGGACTACTTCTGGGGAAACTTTCATCACAATCCATCCAGTAGTTTTTGTGTAATCCTGCTAACAGTCAGACAGACAAACCACACCGATTACATTACCACTGTGCTAACCACTGCACCACCAAGCTGCCTGTATTACAGCCGTGGACAAAATTGTTGGTACCCCTCTGTTAATGAAAGAAAAACCCACAATGGTCACAGAAATAACTTGAATCTGACAAAAGTGGTAATAAATAAAAATTCTATGAAAATTAACCACTGAAAATCAGACAATGCTTTTGAATCGTGGTTCAACAGAATTATTTTAAAAAACAAACTCATGAAACAGGCCTGGACAAAAATGATGGTACCCCTAGAAAAGATTGAAAGTAATGTGACTATAGAGACATGTTCAACCAAGATGTGTCCTCTAATTAACATCACAGGTGTCTACAAACTTGTAATCAGTCAGTCGGCCTATTTAAAGGGTGACAAGTAGTCACTGTGCTGTTTGGTGACATGGTGTGTACCACGCTAAACATGGACCAGAGGAAGCAAAGGAGAGAGTTGTCTCAGGAGATTAGAAAGAAAATTATAGACAAGCATGTTAAAAGTAAAGGCTATAAGACCATCTCCAAGCAGCTTGATGTTCCTGTGACTACAGTTGCACATATTATTCAGAAATTTAAGATCCACGGGACTATAGCCAACCTCCCTGGACGTGGCCACAGGAGGAAACTTGATGAAAAATGGAAGAGACGGATAATACAAATGGTAACAAAACAGCCCAGAACAACCTCTAAACACATTCATGGTGAACTCCAAGGTCAAGGTACATCAGTGTCAGATCGCACCATAGGTCGCTGTTTGAGCCAAAGTGGACTTCATGGGAGACGACCAAGGAGGACACCACTGTTGAAAACAAATCATAAAAAAGCCAGACTGGAATTTGCCAAACTGCATGTTGACAAGCCACAAAGCTTCTGGGAGAATGTCCTATGGACAGACGAGACAAAACTGCAACTTTTTGGCAAGGCACATCAGCTCTATGTTCACAAACGCAAAAACGAAGCATACCAAGAAAAGAACACTGTCCCTACTGTGAAACATGGAGGAGGTTCTGTTATGTTCTGACGCTGCTTTGCTGCATCTGGCACAGGGTGTCTTGAATCTGTGCAGGGTACAATGAAATCTCAAGACTATCAAGGTATTCTAGAGAGAAATGTGCTGCCCAGTGTCAGACAGCTTGGTCTCAGTCGCAGGTTATGGGTCTTGCAACAGGATAATGACCCAAAACACACAGCTAAAAACACCCAAGAATGGCTAAGAGCCAAACACTGGACTATTCTAAAGTGGCCTTCTATGAGCCCTGATCTAAATCCTATTGAACATCTGTGGAAGGAGCTGAAACATGCCGTCTGGAGAAGGCACCCTTCAAACCTGAGACAACTGGAGCAGTTTGCTCATGAGGAGTGGGCCAGAATACCTGCTGAGAGGTGCAGAAGTCTCATTAACAGTTACAGAAATGGTTTGATTGCAGTGATTGCCTCAAAAGGTTGTGCAACAAAATATTAAGTTAAGGGTACCATCATTTTTGTCCAGGCCTGTTTCATGAGTTTGTTTTTTAAAATAATTCTGTTGAACCACAATTCAAAAGCATTGTCTGATTTTCATTGGTTAATTTTCATAGAATTTTTATTTATTACCACTTTTGTCAGATTCAAGTTATTTCTTTGACCATTGTGGGTTTTTCTTTCATTAACAGAGGGGTACCAACAATTTTGTCCACGTCTGTAAGCAGATAGTAGAAGCTGTGAAGGGAAACATGCTGGTTACACGGAACATTCTAGATGATTTGTCACATCTATCTTCCACTTGTTTTATTAATACAGTAGATTAGAAAAATTTATTCTGGGTGATTACAAATACTTTGATTACAAAGTACCCAGCCAGCATGTCCATGTATGCCCCACCTGAAGTTTAACCTGGGCTGTCTTATGGGTCCATGTGGGTTTGTCTGTGGGTTCCATGTTAGTCCTGTCTGTGTTTCCCACATGGACTTTACCTGTGCTCCAGACGAGCGGCTGATCTGTTTACCCCACATGGGTTTAATATGGGTGAGCAGGTTTCAGTAACACTGGTGCCACAGGCTAAATTATGCAAAATAGTCACAAATCTATGAGAAAAAATGTGAAAATTTATAAGAAAGAGACAGATTTACAAAAAAAAAAGTAATAGCAAATTTATGGTAAAAAAGTCACAAATTTACTAGAAAAAGTCTTAAATTTATTTGAGAAAAAAGTGAAAATTTAGAAGAAAAAAGCTGCAAATTTACAAGAAAAAAATTGTAAAATTACTTGAAAAAAGTTACAAACTTATAAGAAAAAGTTAACAAATTTACAAGATAAAAAGTCACAAATATACGTATGAGGAAAATTTTAGAAAAAGTTGCAAATTAACAAAAAAGTAGCAAATGTGTAAGTAAATAAATTGAAAATTTATGAGAAAATGTCAAATTTATGGGAACAACTCACAAATTTACAAAAAAATAGCAAATTTACAAGGAAAACAGTAACAAATTTATGAGAAAACATTACAAGATTACAGCAAAAAACGTGGCAAATTTATGAGAAAATTCCAAAATTACAAGAAAAAGATAGCAAGTTTGCAAGAAAAAGTCACAATTTTACAAGAAAAACTAACAAATTTATGAGCAATAAAGTTGCAAATTTATGAGAAAGTTTCAAATTTTCAAGAAAAATTTATCAAATTTGGGGAGAAAAGTCACAAATTTACAAGAAAATTGCAGCTTTATTAGAAAATAAGTTAAAAATAGATAAACAGGTAAAGTCCATGTGGGAAAACACAGATGGGACCATCATGAAACCTGCGGGACAAACCCACACGGACCCATAAAACAGCCCAGTTTAACCTTTGCTGGGGCCCACATGGACATGCTGGCTGGGTAGTTACACAGTGAGAAAAGAGAATTCCTGAATAGAAAAATAGTGCATGGAGATGCATTGATGATCATTTCTTCACCACACTGCAGCCATCTGAATCGAAGCATGAGGTGGGTAACACCAGTAAGGTGGGTAATACCAGCAGGGCAGGCAACACTAAGGCAGGTAACACCAGTAAGGCGGGTAACACCAGTAAGGTGGGTAGCTCCAGTAAGGCAGGGAACACCAGTAAGGCGGGTAACACCAGTAAGGTGGGTAGCTCCAGTAAGGCGGGTAACACCAGTAAGGTGGGTAACACCTGTAAGGCAGGTAACACCTGTAAGGCAGGTAACACCAGTAAGGTGGGGAACACCAGTAAGGTGGGGAACACAAGTAAGGTGGGTAATACCAGTAGGGCAGGCAACACGAAGGCAGGTAACACCAGTAAGGCGGGTAACACCAGTAAGGCAGGGAACACCAGTAAGGTGGGTAGCTCCAGTAAGGCGGGTAACACCTGTAAGGCAGGTAACACCAGTAAGGTGGGGAACACCAGTAAGGCGGGTAACACCAGTAAGGTGGGCAGCTCCAGTAAGGCGGGTAACACCAGTAAGGTGGGTAACACCAGTAAGGCGGGTAACACCAGTAAGGTGGGTAGATCCAGTAAGGCGGATAACATCAGTAAGGTGGGTAACACCTGTAAGGCAGGTAACACCAGTAAGGCGGGTAACACCAGTAAGGCAGGTAACACCAGTAAGGCGGGTAACACCAGTAAGGCAGGTAACACCAGTAAGGCAGGTAACACCAGTAAGGTGCATCCACACAGTGGCTACAGAGAGATCGATACCATCCAAATACAGTCACCATGGTAACACAATCAATCACATCCTTTGACATGTTGGCACCTTTCTGAACAGTTTCAGTTATCTCACATAATCAGAGCTCTTTCCTGTTTTTTTTGGGGGGGGGGGCTGTGCAAGACTGTGCTTTGGGACTCCCTTGTGCATCAGTCAGGTAACCAGAAGAAAGCAGACTTCCCATTTCCCAGCAGCCTGTGTGGGTGATGGGACGTGTTAAAAGTTGGGGTAATCAGCATCATCTCCTCAGTTAGAGTGTAAGGTATGGCTGCTGTGAGATCCCAGTTTTAACTTTGGCAGTGATACAAGGCCCCTACACATATACCGGTCTCAGAATCCAACCTGCAGACCTCCTCAGGTTCTCCACTTCATTTTATGTCACTAAGAAGAAGAAGAAGAAGAAGAAGAAGAAATCTCTATTGTAATTCAATCCATACAGCCAATCATGTACAGTAGAACGAAATTATGTTTCTCCTATCTATAAAGTTAATCACGTCTAGAATCAAAGAGGTCGCTGCCATGCAAGGCGCCACCACTAGTTTCCTAAAGTTCACGGCAGGAGCTATCAAGACTGACTTTGCTTTGCTTTGTTGCTTTGGCACTTCTGTGTTGGCTTCATTTTTTAGCACCGCGGGCTGCTCAACACAGCTGAGTCTTGATGTAATATTTTCTAAATGTTGACACCTGAATTTTCTGTCAATAATTACAGATAACAAAAATGATCAAAGAATGAAATCATGAAAATGACCACAGAAATAAAGTTGATAGGCACCAGACTCTTGTGTGCATGGGTGCAGCCTTGACACCCTCTCAGCTGGGGCTAGGCAACGCAATCTAAAAATGAGATACCAGGGTTTTTTCAAGCCCCATTCAACTTTTTTGGTATACTTTATTGATCCCCAGAGGGGAAATTCAGGGCATCCAACTAGATGGATGAAGCAGCCACGGTACGGTGCCATCCCCTCATCATTCACTCCTAGGGCCACTTTAGAGTCTCCAATTAACCTAACCTGTTTGTTTTTGGCCTGTGGGAGGAAACCGCAGTACCTGGGGTAAACATGCTAACTCCACACAGAAGGATCACTGATGGTCAGGGCGTGGGATTGAACCCATGACAGTCAGGGCTGGAATCAATCCTGTGACCTTCTCACTGTGCTGCCCCTTAATTGGTCTTTTTGATTGAAGACAAGGAAATATTTCAAATAGAGCTGTTTTGTTTTGTTTTTTTGGAAACAAACATGATTTCCTATTGGGAATAAAGTGCAAACTTGGCTTCAGAAGAAGAAGCCATCTCTGTTGTCATGCAGCCAATCACGTACAGTAGAAATTACTGTTCTCCTGTCTACGATGTTAACCACATCTAGAATCCGAGGAGTAGCTGCCATGCAAGGCACCGCCACAAACAACTTCTCCTTCCCCCATTCTATTATGCTGAGCACCAAGCTAGAAGGCAGGAAGTACCATTTTTATATGCTCTTTGGTATGACCCGGCTGGGATTTGAACCCTCAGCCTCCCAGCTGTGGGGTGATGCTCTACCAACTAGGCCACTTTAAGCCAACAAAACATTTGTTATAATAAAGGGTTGATCAAACAAAGATGAATTCACACATTTCTGAACTTATTCAATTTTACTTTTAACTGGAAAACAGATTTTCTGCGATATTCATTATTTTAACCTCCTTAGCACAAGCCGTAATTTAGACGTTGTATTTTGGGCTAAATCAGGTCCGTCAGTCCAAGCCTTAATTTAGCCCACAAATACACGCTGAAAACTGGGCTGTGTTAGTCCAGCTACCACAGAGCATATTTAATCAGAAAAAAAGTTGTTGAAAATTGGCTAGAAAATAATTAATAATTATTAATAATAATAATTGTGCTGTTTGGTCTACAGGATTTGGCCCAAATTTATCCTCAAAATAGTTTTGGTGTTTGGTGGTGGTAGTGGGGTCTGTCTCTCAAAAGTCAAATATACTTTTACAACCACTGGGACTCTGTTAAAAGTGCTTCATAAAAATGCAGATTTTTTAACAGCTTTTTTTTAGTTTGACATTTGGTAAAATGCTTGTTAGATAATATCGGGAACAATGTGAAACCAGTGCCACTGCTGTTGTGCTGGACACTTAAAAACACTATGTGAATACAAGAACCTTCTACACATTTCTCTCTATGTTGTCTTTTTATTGATGTCCACACCTCAGGCTCTGGGTGTCCCCAGACAGCCCTGGTCTTGTGTGACCTTGAAAGCTCAGCAGGGTCTACCTTGGTTAGTACTTGGATGGGAGACTGTTTAGGAATACCAGGTGGTGTGATGGACTGGTACTCTGTCCCTTGCCCAGAGGTGGCAGACCTCTCAAAAGGATCAGCATATTGGTGACTATAAGCTTTGGTTCCCAAAAAACAACCTTAGAAAGGTACTCATTAGACCATACAGAGACGTCTGTATGAAGACACCTTTTCAACCAAATCTGAAGGTTTTTTAGATGGTTCGCAAAGCATCTTTTCAACATTTTAACCATTTTGTGCTGGGAGGGAACACTGTCCAAATCAAACAATTTGAATTTTAAAGTTGCTTTATTGCCAAGCACTACACTCAGCCGACACAGAATTTCACAATGCACCACCAAGCCAAATACCTTAATTAATATAAATGATATAATGTGTGGTATAACAGTATGTGTCTGTGTAGGATTAAGACCAGGTAACACACACTTTATGATTTATGACGCATTAGGTCACATGTGACAACCAAGTAATCAATAGACCTCTGAGAGGATGATGGACACCCACTACATTTCATAATAAAAGGGGGACGTTCAGTCTGTGTTTGTGTCTGCCCAGTCACACGCACCCTCGCATGCACGCGCGCACACACACACACACACATTCCTGCTCCTCCTGTCAGTCATGCTGTGAGAAGGTTAGCTGTGTGTAATTAAGCTAGCCTTCTTATCGGCTCATCTCTAGACTCTGGCAATAACCTCCTCTTCCACCTCCTCTTCCTCTCTGGCCTCACAGCAGATCCAGATAAGAATCGCGGCTAAAAGAGAGAGACAGGGAAGGAAAGAGAGGAAAGAAAGAGAGGGAGCCTTCCACCTCCCTGTGGGCTGTTGTACTCAACAGGGTGCCCAGTTCACAAAACAACTTTTAATGAATCTGCTGCTTCCTGCTTTTATCACATATATCAGCCAATCCAAAGGCCTCCCCCCCCCCATTGGTTTGCACCACATGACCTCTGTGCACCTGACCTGCTCTGCATTTTATCTCAGTGTCCCAGATGCTGCTGAATCTTTATCATCTCCGTGCCACCGGACACGTGCACCACACTGAACAGTGGGCAGCACAGCAGCGTGACACACCACACCTGTGGTCAGCTGGGACAGAAACCTGCTTTAACTTTCCATGTCAACATCAAAGTCGAGTCAGGTGAGGGAAAAATCAGGATGCGTGTCTTCAGCAACGTTCCTGATATTAAAACAGCCGCCGCTAATCCACTGCATGCTGCAGTACAGCCCTGCAGCCTCTAAGGTTTTAAACTGATGACACAAGCTTTGTTACTGATGGGAAAAGAACTCGGTGAAGTGGTCCTGAAGCTGCAGCTTTAGGAGGGAGGATGTACTAGTTAACAGCACAGGGACAAGCAGGGACACGCCATTAAAATGTGTGATAAGCTGTAAATGTGGCTAGCCTACCAGTTTCATGGTGAAGTTGTTCTGCTCCCAGTGGGACACCATCAAACTCATGGTGCGTCCTGCAGCGCCCGTCCTCAAAGACCACCTGCCTCACATCCAGGAGGATTCTCACCTGCCTAGTCAGGCCATCACAGCCTGGTCCACACCGCTGCCACAAGGCTGAGAAATCCACAGAAAAGGTAGAATCCAGTCAGCTCCGTGTTGCAGGTGAGTGAAGTCTATCCAGAGTGAATTAACCATGTGCAGAGCAAGAGGAAATAGTGGAGCTGCAGCCCTCTCCAGCTCCAGCAGGTCTCTGGAAGTCTTAAGTGGGGAGGGGGGCGCCTGGTCTCTCCAGCTTCTCTCCTCCCACTGTGGGGTATAGAAGAAGGAGAAAGAAATGCAGGAGGTGAAAAGCAAGAGCAGCTCTGCAGCCTCCGCTGCTGCTCTGAGAGGCAGCCAAAGCAGAGGCACTGAATGAGAGGAGGAGGGGGGGGGGACCCCCCCATCACACTCCACTATTGCTCTTCAGTGGGCCATTGGTCACACGGGGAGGAGACAGGAAGACAGAAGACCCACCTCCACCCCTCCCCCAACAGTGGGCCCATCCACCGCAGCTAAACAGAGCCGGCAGCAGGTCCATGTGGGCCCCACCACTGGGCTGTCCATGTGGGTCCCATCTGTGTTTGACCACATGGACTTCACCTGTTTTCAACTTATTTTCTCATTAATCTGTCACTTTTTTCTCCTAAATTGACTCATTTTCTTGAAAACTTGCAACTCTCTCAAAAATGTTCAACTTTTTTTGCTCTAAACTTCCAACTTTTTTCTCAGAAATTTGTGACTTTTTTCTTGTAAACTTGCTACTTTTTTCTCAGAAATTTGTTAGTTTTTCTTGTAAAATTGTGACTTTTTTCTTGCAAATTTGCTAACTTTTTTCTTGTAATTTTGAAACTTCCTCATAACCTTGTTACCTCTTTCCTTGTAAGCTATTTTCTTGTAAATTTGTGGAATTTTTCCCATATATTTGGGATTTGGCTTTTTTTTTTGCTGTAAACATACAACTTTTTCTCATAAATTTGGACATTTTTCTCATGAATTTTCATTTTATTTACTAAAGCATTTGCTACTTTTTTTTTATTTGCAGATTTTTCTTAATCTTTATGTCTGCCAAGGAGGTTATGTTTTTGTTGGAGTTGATTTGTTGGTGTGTCTGTCTGTGTGTCTGTGTGTCTGTGTGTCTGTCTGTGTGTCTGTCTGTGTGTTAGCAACAGAACTCAAAAAGTTAAGAAAGCCATTACATATCCATTATATATCAGGAAAGCTATATCATGGCACGGGGAACAGATGATTAGATTTTGGTAACGCTTGTAGCTCTTTCAAGTAATTTTACAGTTTTTGTTCATGTAAATTTGCAACTTTTTTCTCCTAAATTTTCACTTTTTTCCTCATAGATTTGTGATTTTTTTCTAATAAATTTGTGACTTTTTTCTAGTAAATTTGTAACTTTTTTTTCAAATGTGTTACTATTTTCTTTGTAAATTTGTGACTTTTTTCTCATCATTTAGCCTGACGCCAGTGTTACTAAACCCATGAGGGGGCTCAGTGGGCTTAAAGCGGGTGAACATATGACCTGCTTACCTGTAGCACAGGTAAAGTCCACATGCGCAAACAGAGCTGGAGGCAGCATGGAACCCACAGACAAACCCACATGGGACCCAGAAGACAGCCCAGGTTTCATCGATGGTGGGGCCCACTTGGACATGGCGGCTGGGGAAGTGCTCTGAGGAGGCCAAACCTCAAAAAACTCAAAGCTAACCATCTCTTTTCTATTTATTATTCCTTAACCCAGCTCCTGCGCTGTCTGTTTAGAAAAGCCAAGTTTTATTTTGCCCAACCATAGAGGAGCAGTCCGCTCTCTGATCAGCCGTCACCCACAGCACACTGCAGCTGCTGCTGCTGTGTATTTATGTGCGCGTGTACGCCGGATTCCATAAGCATTTCTGGATGTGTGAGAGTGTGTGTTTAAGTGGGCCCACAGTACAGGATGCCGTCCGTTTGAACATGTTCCAACCCCCTGCACACACACACACACACAAACACACACACACACACACACACACACACACACACACACACCACCAAGGGCCACAAATTACAAGCCAAATTTGAATTTTGGGAAAAGCCCAAGATTTACAGAAAGTTCCCACAGTAGGGGGATGCCTGATCACTTCCAGCAGGCTGAAAATGCTTTACAGGCTTTATAAAACAACAATATGAAAGCCATGTAGGCAAAACAAAGTAACGCCCTGTGATATTTTCACCAAAATAAAAAGATTTATTCTTTACTGCCAAGAGCTAAAATGCAATAAAATAAAACTTACAGCAGTTGATGGCCAACATTTAACTCTGTGAAAAATGGGATATTGTCACTCTTTTGATAGATATCAAACCAGAACATGTAATTCATAAACTGGTTAGAACAACTGAATTTCTTTTATTTTAGAAACAAACCATAGCTGCAATGATGCAAGCTCTAAAGGCTCACTTTTCCAATGATTATTTAAAGAGTTTTGGACCTTTATGATGTCAAAAAGCAACACTCTTAACTCACGTGCCACACAAACTTTGTGTGTTGTGAGGACGGCTACCCACACCAACAGCACGGCGATCAGAGGTCGCCACGACCCAGGCACCCAGGATGTTGGTGCTCCAGCAGCTTACCTAGTGGGGTGGGCTTGCCAGGCAGAGTCGGGACAATGAATTGTGGCCCAACGGTGAGGTGACAGCGCCAGCCCGGTCCCCCTGGATGCTGGTACAGTGGCAGTTCTTCCAGTGGGGGATGTCCATCAAATGGAGCCGAGCCTGATGGCTGGATGTCGGTTTTGGCCCTTTTCCCCCGGACACCAATGCAGTGGTGGCTCTTTCAGCAAGGGATGTTTGCCGGGCCGAGCCGTGTCAACGATTCATGGCCCAGCGGCTAGCTGTTGACATCATACCATCCTCGCTGGACACCGATGCAGCAGCGGCCCATCCAGAGGAGGCTGACGTCAGTCGGATCTCCAAAGACACCGGTGTTATCAGTGCAGGAAAGGTCTTCCCAGATGCCGGTGTGGCGACGGCCCATCCAAAGTTGAATAGCATCAGTGGAGTCGCTTGGGATGCCGGTGACATCGACGCAGGAAAAATGATTACAAGACTCAAACTGCATAAGCCTGGGAAGGCTGTTACAAAATGGGATGGGTATAGGATAAAAACTGTGACTGAAAAACAACAAAACTACTAAAATGTTTCAAACTGTAAATCCTGCCAAGGTATTGTGGGATCCGACCATGGAACCTAAAGGTTTTTTGGAGGTCATCTCAACATTAGGATCATTGTCTCTAAAACAGAACAAATACAACAGCTACTGACCAATTCAAATCTTGAATACCTATGCCTCTCAAAAACCTGGTTAACCCCAACAACACCTCCAGCTGTTTTCAATGTACCAGGGTACAATACTTGTGGACAAGAGAGAAAAGATGGAGGGGAGGAGGGGTCATGATTTATGTAAAGGATGGTTATCAGTGTATACAACTTGACATTGCTGAAAATACGCTGGAATGTGTTGGAGTTAAAGTTGTACTGTCACCAGAAATGTCATTTGCCTTGATTGTGATTTATCAGCCTCCATCCTCTAAGGACACATTCTTAAAGGTATCCTTGGTCGATCCCACCCCTTGATCACTGCTTCACTGCTAACCCTTCTGTGTGGAGTCTGCATGTTCTCCCCGTGTCTGCATGGGTTTACCCCGGGTACTCCAGTTTCCTCCCACAGGCCAAAAACATGCAGATTAGGTTTATTGGAGACTCTAAAGTGGCTGTAGGTGTGAATGTGTGTGTGAATGATGAAGGGATTGGCACCGCACCGTGGCTGCCGCATCCATCCAGGTGGATGCCCTGAATTTCCCCAATGTGGGACTAATAAAGGATTATAAATAAAAATAAATAAATAATTGTCTATCAAATGTACTGAAACCGTTTGGCAGCAAAGAGTTAATTCTTATGGGTGATTTCAATTTAACCCCTTGCACTCTGGTCAATTTCCCTAAAAATGCCAAAAAACAATGTACCCAAAGTAAATCAAAAGCTGTTCTTCAACCCTTTGCAGCATCTTCATGGGGTTGGTCTCATTTAAAAGAAAACACTTTGATTTTTTTGGCAAAACAGTCATAATCTCTCTAAGTGCTCCTGCCACTGAGTAACAGTCATCTAAACATACTGAACTTGAAGAAAATAAATTTCGCCTGGGTGTTTTTTTGGATACAAATGCTTGCAAATAACACACAGCTGTCAGATCCGGGCTGGAAAATGCAACAGAAATGTAGAACCAAGTGTTATCCAGCTGAGGTCAAAATTTTGTAACAATACCACAAAAAATGAATATATTACACAGCTTTTTCCTCAGGTAGTTCCCAGGCGTTTTTGAACTGTGCCAAATTGTGCCAAATGGCACAGTTTGGAAGAACGTCTGTAACTTTTGAATGATTCAATATAGAAGCTTCATCTTGGGGTCTAATGAAAGGTGAAGGGCTGTGTGTGTGTGTGTGTGGGGGGGGTGTTTATTCATTCATGAATGAATGAATAAACAAACAAGCCCCTACACACAAAGAAGCATGCCACATAAAAAATGTGCGGCTTTTTTTTTTTTACAAGAAAAAATAACCTACAGTGCAATAAAAATTATACTAGAATATCTGTAATGTAGAAGATAACAACTCCCCACCCCCACCCCCCACCCCCGCTACAGAGGACGGACATTGCCCATCACTACATGACAGAAAGCGGTGACGGTGCGCCGCGGTCTAATACGCACAGTTGCACTAAAATATCTGCAATATATCTGCAATCCGCTACAGAAGAGTAGCGGGGTGGGGGTGGGGGCGTTCACAACATGACGGACACGGACCGGAGCGGTCCGGGTCCGTCATGTTGCGATAACGTACAGTTGTAATTTACTTATCGGTCAAAAGTCATTTTGATTACAATTTTCAGGGATAAAGAATAATTTAGCTTATAACACTTACCTGTTCACAACAGCAGTGTCGCTGGCGAACTTCTCTTCCTCATTGTCAGACGAACATGAAGCTGGTCCGCTTGTTACGGACTCGTGGTTCTGGTCACGCAACCCGGTCAAACCATAATTCCATTATTGCGGTTTTGCTCTTCCATGATTGTGGTTTTGGCGAACGATTTTTCAAAACAAATAAGAATAGTAGTTAGAAAAAAAGACTGGTGAACGCGTGTGTGTCACCCAGCCTTACACAAAACAGCTTTCGAACTTCTGTGCTTCAATTGGCTGGCTGTACTCGCAGCCGTTGGTAGGCGGGTCCTTCTTGCTAGGTTTTCAGTCATTGGTTCTTCAAGGTTTCAGAAACCCAATTCAAGGCTCTTATTAGTCGAATGAGAGGTCAATCACATCTAAACCAATCAAAGCACTCCTTTGGCTTTCTGTTCGCGGCTGTGTCTGTAGTGGAAGAATGGAAATGCAGCTTTTTTTTTCAGTGTGGTCTAGGACGCAGCGCCCTCGTGTGCCCTCGTGCGCCCTCGTGCGCTCTAGGATGCAGAGACGTGTCCGCCCGCGGTATACCGGAGCGCAAGAGGTTAAACTGGCTTTGTAAAACGCACAGACGGAAATTAAAGGACACCACCAATAAGTTTCATATGGATCAGATGCTCAGTAACCCAACTAGAATAACTTGTTAATCTCAAACGCTCCTTGATTTGATTTTTACCAACCAACCTGACCGCATAACAAAACTAGAAATGCACTCGGAGAGCGCAGACCTCCGCCAAGCGCCACAATTCCCCCCATACAGTGTTTGTGTGTACGTTTTCAGATTCCTTGAGCATGTAAACATATGACTAGCAATTGGATTCACAATGATTATTTGTTTATTTGACAGGGACAGTGCAATAAACACACAATTAATCAATGACAATCAATCTGATAGTGATAGGATTAGTGGTTCAGTAGTAAAAGCATTGCCTCCTTGGCGGAGGTAATAAACTGAAGTGTTGCTGTTGTGTCCATCTCCTCCACTGACGGATGCAAATTGGGTAGACAGGTTGCCGTGGGTTTTATATTATATTATGTTGGGGTTTCGCTCCGCGGCAAACGAGAATTTAGAAGCTTCGCCGGCAGAGAGCTCGTTATTGCGCAGCGCGTATGGCTGGCCGGTGAATTTCTGCCAAATGCGCAGCTCCTATGGCTGGCCGGGGAATTTCTGACAAATGCGCAGCGCCTATGGCTGGCCGGTGAATTTCTGCCAAATGCGCAGCTCCTATGGCTGGCCGGGGAATTTCTGCCATCACTTTTAGCATTAGAGTGACACATATCAGGCGCAGCATTACTGGCGCCGGGATTCCTCTCTGTTGCGGAGCCGCAGGACAAAAGAAGGTGCGATAATGGTTGCCGTGGGTTTTATTGGGTTTGCGGTCCGCGGAAAAAAGAGGATTTGGAAGCCTCCCCCGGCAAAGAGCTGGTTTTTGCGCAGCCCCTATGGCTGGCCGGGGAATTTCTGCCAAATAATCCGGCGCCGGACAGCTGCCCGTGTCAGCTTTTGCAGCGTAGTGCAAACACATGCACTCTGGCGAGCCCTGTTTTCTGTGTGCTTTTGTGCCTAAAACTTTGAAGAAGGCGGAGTTTGTGTTCATCAGACACGACGACCAGCGCCCTCTATTGCGCCTGCGCACATGTTGAAAATGGCTGTATGTCACAGTGTTGAAAAATGCTTTAAAAAATTCCTGTATCCAGACGGTGAACCGGATCACCCCCAAAATTTAATCAGTTCTTCCTTGTACCATTTCCAACAACGCCTGAAAGTTTCATGGAAATCCGTCCAAGACTTTTTGAGTTATCTTGCTAACCAACAGACAAACAGACAGACAGACAGACAGACAGACAGACAGACAGACAGACAGACAGACAAACACACAAACTCCGGCAAAAATATAACCTCCTCCTGGCCTTTTCGGCCTGGCGGAGGTAAAAATACAATCTACATTCCATCGAGAAAGTCTTCACAGCTTCATTTTTACCACATTTTGTTATGTTACAGCCTTCCTTTAATCCAAAATGGATTAAATTCAGTTTTTCCTCAAAATTCTACACACAATACCCCATAATGACAATGTGAAAAAAGTTTTCTTTTTTTTTAGATTTTTGCAAATTTATTAAAAATAAAAAACTACGAAATCACATGTACATAAGTATTCACAGCCTTTGCTCAGTACTTTGTTGATGCACCTTTGGCAGCAATTACAGCTTCAAGTCTTTTTGAATATGATGCCACCAGCTTGGCACACCTATCTTTGGACAGTTTGGCCCATTCCTCTTTGCAGCACCTCTCAAGCTCCATCAGGTTGGATGGGAAGCGTCGATGCACAGCCATTTTCAGATCTCTCCAGAGATGTTCAATTGGATTCAAGTCTGGGCTCTGGCTGGGCCACTCAAGGACATTCACAGAGGTGTGCTGAAGCCACTCCTTTGATATCTTGGCTGTGTGCTTAGGGTCGTTGTCCTGCTGAAAGGTGAATCGTTGCCCCAGTCTGAGGTCAAGAGCGCTCTGAAGCAGGTCCAGGATGTCTCTGTAAAGTGCTGCATTCATCTTTCCCTCTGTCCTGACTAGTCTCCCAGTTCCTGCCGCTTAAAAACATCCCCACAGCATGATGCTGTCACCACCATTGGCAAAGTGATGAGCAGTGCCTGGTTTCCTCCAAACATGACGCCTGGCATTATTAATTAATTAATAATAATAATAATAATTAATTTACCAATTAATTCATTAAAAATCCTTCAATGTGATTTTCTGGATTTTTTTTCCTCATTTTGTCTCTCATAGTTGAGGTATACCTGATGAAAATTGGAGACCTCTCTCATCTTTTAAATGGGAGAACTTGCACAATTGGTGGCTGACTAAATACTTTTTTGCCTCTGATTTGGCAAATTTGATCTGATTTGATCTGATTTCAGCACTAAATCAGCTAAGAATTCGGCAAATTTGGATAAAAACTGAGTAAGCTGATGGAGGACGATAAACTATGGCAAATAAAATTGGGTTTAGCCTAAAATTGCTAAAATGCCCAATACTGAGGACCAGGTCCGCAAAGGAATTATAACGTGTTTTTTTTTGCTTTACATTAACTAGTAATTTGGAATGGTAAATTGTTGCTACTCCTCCTCCACAACCAGAACTTCTGAGATTTTGACAGTTTAAATAGCCAGAGGGAGTTGATTCATTTAAACTAACATAATCCTCTTGCCCGAACCAAGTCTCTGTAAGGGATATTAAATCAACTGATGATCAATTAACAGATCATGGACTAGCAGAGATTTGGGAGTTAGAGGGCCCTTAGAATAGAGGGTTAGTATTAGTGAAAGCGCTTTGAGTGGTCTTTGTGACTAGAAAAGCGCTATATAAGTGCAGGTTAGTTAGTAGTTAGTAGTTAATATTTAACAAACCGCATTTAATTTTTAAATTATGAGGAGGAACAGAGGCCAAGTCATTCAATTTAGAGGCTTCATGTTTAATTTGACTTTTACCAACATTTTGTTTAATCACTTTGGGATGCTTATACATTATATTTTTATTAACTTTGGAGGGAGCAGACAATGATTCTCTGATGGGGAAGACAGGGGCTAAGTTCAGGGGTGGCGGATGAAGAGGGGCTGCAGAGAGGCGTGTAAGACTGCGACTCTGCTTCCTGGTCCCAGCTCTGAGTTATCAAGGTTTTGGAAATTTGGATAAAAATGATGCCAGATTGTTAGATAAATGAGACGCACCATCCAAAGTGGGATGGATGCCGTTTCGTCTAATAAGACCAGGTTTTCCCCAAAATGAGCTCCAATTGTCTATGTAGCCCACACTGTTTGCAGGACACCACTCAGACAGACAGCGGTTGAACAATGACAAGCGGCTAAACATGTCATCACTGGTCAGATTGGGGAGGGGCCCAGAGAATACTACAGAGGCAGACATCGTTCTTGCAAAGTCACACACCAATTCCATGTTAAGTTTTGTGACTTCCAACTGCCGGAGTCGGACATCACACAAAGCCAAACAAACACAAAGCCGGAGACAAACAGGAAATTAGTAATTACAGGCCAATCAGTATACTTCCTGTTTTGTCAAATGCCATTGAAAAGGTGGTAGTAGACAAACTGGTAGAACATCTCGAATCTGCCCAGCTGCTGCATCCCATGCAGTTTGGTTTCAGGCCAAACCCGCGCCACCGCATGGGTGGTGCGGTGGCGCAGTGGTTAGCACTGCACCAGCACAGCAACTCACCCTTGGCCATGGGATCCCTGGTTCGATCCCAGCCCCTGACCAACAGTGATCTGTGTGGAGTTTGCATGTTCTCCCCGTATCTGCGTGGGTTTACTCCGGGATTTCTCTGGTTTCTTCCCACAGGCCAAAAACATGCAGGTTAGGTTAATTGGAGACTCTAAAGTGGCCCTAGGTGTGAATGTGTGTGTGAATGGTTAAGGGATAGCGCCGTACCGTGGCTGCTTCATCCATCCAGGTGGATGCCCTCAATTTCCCCTCTGGGGATCAATAAAGTAAACAAAATAAAAAAAAAAACACTCAACAGAGACTACATGTTACTTTATTCAAACGATTAAAGAAAATCTGGACGGGGGGGGGGGGTAGGAGCCATCTTTTTAGACTTGCATAAAGCCTTTGATACAGTCAATCACTCAGTCCTTCTTTCTCAACTATCAGGATATAAATTGTCCATGAATACCCTTAGCTGGTTAAAATCATATCTATCTGGTCGCTCCCAGTGTGTGCGCATAATCAATACTGTATCCCAATCAAAGGCATACACCATGGGAGTACCACAAGGTTCAATTTTAGGCCCACTGTTGTTTACTTTGTATATGCCATCAGTATGTGAAGATGACATAAAAATTCAGACGTGTGCAGATGACACAGTTGCCTACACACATGGGAAGGATGCCAAACAAATGGCTGAAGTTAATGATAGCAATGGAGAAAGTGTCAAAATGGCTTAATCAATCATGCCTCACTCTGAACGTAGGGAAACCATCTACCATGTACTTTACCAACAAACAAAATCATACACACTATCCGACTATAACTGTCAATGAAGCAAATACAGAAAGTGTAACAGAGTTTAAGTATTTGGGTGTCACATTAGATCCTACGCTCAGCTTTAAAAAGCACATAAAATGGATGAGCCCACCCCATGTACAGTATCAGAAACTCACTTACTCTAAAAGCATCAAAAACCTTTCTGAATGTCATGATTTTGACACATTTCTCCTATTGCATCTCTTGCTGGTCAAAAGTCAACAGTATGACTCTGAAACATTTGGAAGCCGTGTATAAACAATCCATCAAAATTCTGGATAAGAAGACACAACCATATCACCATTGTGGTATACTTGCCAAACACAAGATATTAAGCTTTGAAAATATGATCATGTATGCAAATATATGGTTGGCCTTCAAAATTATCCATGGTTTTGCACCCCTGCCCCTTAAGACTTTTGTGTCTCTGACTTCTGAACAAAATAGCAAAATAACAAGGACTTCCTCGAGGTGGCATTGTTGCATTCCCCTACGTAAAACTGCTTTTGGACAACCAGCATTCTCATACAAAGCTATAACGGAATGGAACAAGCTCCCCACTGCTTTGAATACCAGAACAATTTACAAAGACTTTTCCCTAAAGACATGATTATTGACTTTAGGAGGAAAAATCCCAGGCACAAAGTCACTGTACTAAAAGGCCAGACCACCGAATGTGTACAATCCTACAAATATCTTGGGACGATTATTGATAGTAATTTAAACTTTGAAGAGAACTGTGAAAGGGTGTGCAAAAAGGGTCAGCAACATTTGCATTGCTTGAGAAAACTTGCACGCTTCCAAATTGACTGAACCATAATGACAATGTTTTATCGGGCTTTTATTGAATCCGTTTTATCCTTTTCTTTAGTGTCATGGTTTGGTCAGATAAAACTGAAACAGGAAATCCTTGGATCAGGTAGTTAGATGGTCCAGTCGTTTGCTTGGTGAGTCACAGCTGAGCCTGACATCCCTGTACACCAGACAGGTACAGAGGATGACTACCTCCATTTTAAATGATGACTCCCACCCTTTGCACTGCAACTTTCAGCTTCTTCCCTCAAGACGGAGGTTTGCTGTCCCAAAAAGTAGAACCCAGCGCTACAAAAACAGCTTTGTCCCTGCTGCTGTCAAAGAGTTGAACAAGCTGTAACAATATATTGCACATAATTTAGGTACCTATTTATTAACTCCATTTTATATTTACTTATTTTTGTAGGATGTCACTTGGGTTCTAAATATTTTATTGGGTTTTAGACCTTTGAGTTTTTAACCTCTTTGACTAGTTTTTAACTTTTAATATGACCCTTCTCTCTTACCTCTGGTTTTTCTCCCATCTCTTTGTCTTTTTATATCCTGATTGATGGAGCCTTGAGTATTTTTATCATGTTTATAGTCAGCTTCTTATGTGCCTGTGTTTGTGTCTATGTTGAATGCAATTAGTGGCTTGTAAATATGGATGTCACCAGACTGCAAAACAAATCTACCTACGGGTACAAATAAAGGAACCTGAACCTGAACCTGAACAGACTACAAAAATGGATTTTGCGTAATCAAGCCTGCCAGCAATGCCTCTCGCCGTTAAATGGGATTTGAAATTGCATTCTTAAATTGTTTTTATGTGTGCTGTTTCTCTTTTTACCTTCTTAACTTACTCCCTGCTTGTTTCAGGGTAACAGTTTCTGAAACCCGACCTGAATTGCTTTCTATATGTGCTGTTTTTCTTTTAATATCTTCCTGCCTGCCTCAGGGACTACAGATGGAAATTAGTGAGAACGCTATAATCTGGTACAGAGCATCGTTACCCTGTGTTTAATGTTTTTTTCTGTATGTGGTCCCTGACAAATAAACCATTAAACTAAAACTAATCAGAATAAACTTGCCTTAAAGAGAAAGGAGCTTATTTTATATATGTACCGTATATATCAGCAGTTGCGTTAACTGAAAATTGTCCTTCATTGTCAGATCTTTTTCTTCAGCAGTGACTGAAAAATCTGGAAGCTGGCTGTTATTTTGATAGATTACACTGAGGATGAACTGATTAGTGTGTCCCATGCAGAACATGCTGAAGTGCTCTAAAATTTACTGGTAGATGATTGCGCTGACTTTGGACTTAATAAAACAACCTATATAAACACCAGCTGATGACCTCTTTTCAGATGAGAGTAAATTTTGCATTTCATTTGGAAATCAAGGTTCCAGAGTCTGGAGGAAGAGTGGAGAGGCACAGAATCCAAGCTGCTTGAGGTGCAGTGTGAAGTTTCCACAGTCAGTGATGATTTGAGGAATCATGTTATCTGCTGGTGTTGGTCCACTGTGTTTTATCAAGTCCAAAGTCAGCACAACCATCTACCAGGAAATTTTAGAGCACTTCATGCTTTGTTTTGCTGACAAGCTTTATGGAGATGCTGATTTCATTTTCCAGCAGGACTTGGCACCTGCCCACACTGTCAAAAGTACCAAAACCTGGTTTAATAACCATGTTATCACTGTGCTTGATCGGCCAGAAAACTCTCCTGACCTAAACCCCACTGAGAATCTATGGAGGATTGTCAAGAGGAAGATAAGAGACATCAGACCCAACAATGCAGACGAGCTGAAGGCCACTATCAAAGCAACCTGGACCTCCATAACACCTCAGCAGAACCACAGGCTGATCGTCTTCATGCCATGCCACAATGATACAGTAATTCATGCAAAAGGAGCCCCGACCAAGTATTGAGTGGTACATTGACACACTTTTCAGTCGGCCAACATTTCTATTAAAAATTCATTTTTTAAAAAATAAATTTTATGTAATATTCTAATTTTCTGAGAAACTGAATTTGAGGTTTTCATGAGCTATGAGACATAATCATCAAAATTAAAAGGAATAAACACTTGGAATATATGACTCAGTGTGTAATGAATCTGAGTTTCATTTTTTGAATTGAATTACTGAAATAAATCAACTTTTCGATGACATTCTAATTTATTGAGATGCACATGTGCGCACGCACGCACACACACACACACACACACACATATATGTATAATTAATGTTTACTTTTATCATATTATTTTAGTGCATTAGAATGTAAACTTCTTTAAAAGAATAGCTGAGAAAACATCTATTTAATATTTAAAAACTTAAATATAATTGTAACAAAGCTTTGAAAACTATGGAAACTGGCCTGTGAATGCATGTATATGACCAGAATGAATTTCATTTTATCCATCATCCTACTAGGAGTTTGGAAATTGAGCAACTGTCACCAACAGACAAACACAAAATGCATGATCCTTTTTGAAATACTAGTGCATACCCGTGCATGCCCGTAGAAACTAAGTATAAGCAAGTATTTCTGCATGCCCATAGAAAGTTACTGTTACCATGGCAACAGTAACCATGGTGGTGCCTGCCTTTGATCTGTGACATGGTTACCATGACAACAGTAACCATGGTGAAACCTGCTTTTGATCTTTGAAGGCACCACTCTCAGTGATGCCTGCCTTTGATCGTTGATGATGTGTCTGCCTGGCAACAGTAACCATAGCAACATCTGTGCGTCTATGATGTCATAGCTATGAATGCCCATAGCTCCCCTATGGACATTCATTAAAGATTTCCCTTTCTAAACTACTGCATATATGGGGAGGTGGAAATTTGGGGATGCACACCCTCATAACCTCAGCACAGCACGTATAAAATCTGAGGCCAGTTTGACAAACGGTTCAAGAGATATGCGTGGAACAGACAGACACACAACCAGAGATTTCTTGCATTTATAGAGACTATTGCATTGCCTGTAGAACCAAGTGTTCCTGTCTGAAACAGAGATCCCAATCAGGCTTTCCAGGCCCAAATGTAGGCTGTGTTTGATAGTGGAATACAGAGAGGTGTAACCTATATGTAGGCAATCACATGTTAGACTTTGACAAATATAAAAGGAAGTAAATGGCGCTAAGATTTATTTGATTGTGTGAATATTAATTACAGACTACCTAAACACTGAAAATGAATGGAACATCCAATATTAGCAACTGTTTCAGATCCTTGTTTACTTGTTTGTCAGATCACTGATCTGTCTGATCTTTTATCACTTATATTCCATCCATCTTCTTCCGCTTAATCCTTTTCGGGTTGCGGGGGGGCTGGAGCCTATCCCAGCATCTTTGGGTGAGAGGCAGGGTCCACCCTGGACAGATCGCCAGTCCATCACAGGGCCAACACAGAGAGACAGACAACCATTCACTCTCACAGTCACACCTAAGGACAATTTAGAATCCCCAGTTTGATGCCAATTAACCTAATAGTGAATCTTCACTTTGGGGAATGGCAGTTGTTCAGTCATAATTATTTTAGTTTATATCACTGTTCAGTGATGGAGTTCAGTGTAATGTTGAATTTCTTCTGTGTATCGATTCGTCAATAAACTCATGCAGTACTATAACAGGACACGTTTACAAATATTTCAGACCCATTGTAGTGCATCAGTTTTTTAGCAATATTTTGTTATTAAGAGGTTTTTTAAAACTTTAATGCTAAGATTGAGTCGTGGTTATATTGTCGCGCTGGGGCGATACTGAGGCCAAACAATGATCTGAACTTTGAGGGCGTGACTGGCAAAGACTGAGCACCGTCGTTCTATTGCAAGTGTCTGTTTTTTATTGGTGCGGGATTATTATTATTATTATTTTTTGTTCGAAATAAAGTATGTATCTATCTATCTATCTATTATTTACTATTATTATTATTCCGCCAAAACAATCGCATTTTTGACCCTCTAAATGTTAACCAAAACGCCTTTTTTCCCCCACACAAACTTCAGACCCAGATAAAATGTTATAAACTGGAAAAAATATGTGCCCCATGCTGAAAATTTATGCAGCATATGTGGGGACCTGTGGTGCCGCAAAGGACATCACTCCTGTTAACCAGGCATATGGAATTGCTCAGTGAAAATATATACCATAAAGTTACTGTGATTGATAATTCGGTATGGAGAACACTTTGGGGGGGATGCTGCTTCTCCTGGCATGTTCTGTGTTGATTTGTCAGACCTGGTCCCTGCTGACACTCCGCCCAGTCTGCTCGTGCATCTCATTCTCCACATATGGCGAATTATCCTTTAGACCTACGCAATAAGGGCAACTTTATAGTATAATCTCTTCAGTATTATCTTTTTCTATCTTCAAACGTTCATTTCCTTGTTTTGTCCTGGGAACCCTGTGGTGACTGACAGGTTGTGATGCTGTGTGGCAACCAATCAGCATGGTCATGATGTGGCATTTTCTCCAATAAGCACAGATTCAATCCGAAACCCTGCCCACACGTCTTGAAGCCAGGGGGGTGAAGACAGAGCAGTCACACAGCGGTGGCTAAACTTTTATTGATAAAAATTAAATATTTTGACTGAGTGACTCTATATTCAGGGAATCACACCCTTGTAGCTTCAGCAAAGCACGTTTAAATCTTAGGTCAGTGTGACGAACGGTTTGAGAGATATCTAACTACTAACTAACTAACCTGCACTTATATAGCGCTTTTCTAGTCACAAAGACCACTCAAAGCGCTTTCTAAGGAACACACACACACACACACACACACACACACACACACACAGACAGAGATCCCTTGAATTTATAGATTGATTACCATTAGTTTTTGACTAACCCAACTTGCAACTTATTTGCTTGAAATCACAAGTGCCTGAGCTGACACCACAAAAGGAAACCCATCTATGGTCACCTCACCAGAACTAAACACTGGTCTCCAGTTGGCCCTGAACACCATTGATTTAATGACATTCTGGCTCTAAGGGCAGAGAATATGTCAGCATTTAGTGCTGGTGTTTAACTGTTTTAGCAAAGCCTTCAACGAGCTCATTAAATGAAGCTGTAGTGAAAGGGTAGAGGTTGGTTCCTTCCACAAACCAGGACAGACCTCAGTGTGTCATGGACAATAGAGGGATCATCCCACTGTGGAGTACACTTTTGTTTAGGGGGACCCCCACCTCCCTTTATGCCGGGGAGGAAGACGGGGGTGATATTTTGGACCTACTGCCTGGATGCCATGCTTTAGGTGAATGAAGTGGGGGTGGGGGTACACATGGACTTCCTGGGAATGGAGAGAGACAGACAAAAGCGGTTGGACGATGTCTAATGAAATGGAAGGTAATGGAAGACTGAGTACATTATGTCTTTCTGTGGTCACTTTCTTTTGCACCAGGTACTCACAATAACATGGGTGTCAGAAGTTAAACTGAAGCATTAATGTATTCACACCAGCGATAATGAGTGTTTGGTGCAGCAGGGGTGGAGTCATTTTAACAATTGATGGTGTGTTGGTAGGTTTTACTTCCTTTTCTTTCACTCTCTTTCATTCTAAAAATGCTTTTTTGGGTCATATTATTACCAATGAAATATTAAAACTTCTCTCTAGCACACACTGGTATAACTTGCAGGTTATATTTTGGTATGTCACTAAAACAAAATGCTTGTAACCACACATGTGACTTACTTAATGCCTTACGTAATGCCTCACATCTTAGATAAGAACAAAGTGCAGAGTTTCCTTGGAGATAACAGGAAGCTGTGAAAGTGTAATCTTTGGTATGCAAGACACTGCTTGGAGGAGCCTTTGTGGGCCAAAGACTGTGAGGGGGATGCTATGGGATTAAAGAGGAAATGCATTGTTACTTTTGATTTGAATGCAATGTGACTTGTGAGCTGTGGGGAGACCTGGGTATATAAGGGATGAGTTTTTTCTGAGATGTCCTCTTTCTACTTTGCTCATGTTGGAGACGTGTAATAAACTGCCTTGAGACAAACAATGCCTCGTCAATTACACACTCCACACTGGTGACCCAAGACGTAGCATGCAGCAAGAAGAGAATTCCCCAGGGCCAGCCTCGTTGGGAGCCCCCAGCCGAGCATATGCCGTTATGGTCCAGCTACCGGACTTTTGGCAGCACAACCCACACTCCTGGTTCCACCTGGTTGAGGCACAGTTCGCCCTCCGGGGAATATCGGTAGATGACACGAAATTCTACCATGTGACTGCAAAGCTCGATAACCACACGGCTCAGCATGTGGAGACCCTTCTGGAGCAGCCACCAGCCAGCGACAAATACGGCGCGTTGAAGGCTGCACTCATCCAGCACTACACTCTCTCGGTTGAGGAGAGAGCAGAGAGACTCCTGGCACTGACCGAGTTGGGAGATGGCACGCCCATTGACCTGATGGAGAAGATGCTGAGGTTCAAAGGCTCGGACGATGACCACTTCATCTTTACCCACCTCTTCCTCAGGGCCCTGCCGTCAACGACGAGAGCGGCCCTGGCCAGTTCACCGTTGTTGGCCCAGCGGGACTACCGTGCGCTGGCCCAGGAGGCGCATCGGATTGTCAATGCCAGCAGAGAGCGCGCGGCCACGGCGGCAGCGACGGAGCTCGGCGCGGCGGTCGGAGATCGCGGGGAGCCAGGGACAGCGGTAGCAGAACTACCGACGACGGCAGTGGCGGGGGCCAAGGAACGCGGAGGAGACACCCTTTGTTTCTACCACCGCCGCTTTGCAGAGAAGGCATGCAAATGTATACCACCATGCCAGTTCAAGCGCTCGGGAAAACGCCAAGACCGGGGGTCGGTAGCAGCTGCGACCCTCGGGGAGGAGAACAAAGCTGCTTTACTTGACGGACGCACGCTCGGGGAGGCATTTCCTCGTGGATACAGGCGCCCAGTTGAGTTTCATCACACCTTCCTACGCTGACCGGCTGGCAGGTTCCAGTGGCCCCGAGATGGCAGCAGCGAACGGCTCGGAGATTAAAACCTTTGGTGAGTGGACTCTGCTTCTGTCTCTACATGGCCGTACATTTGAGTGGACTTTTGTCATAGCAGCATTGAATTTCAATATATTGGGGGCTGATTTTTTGTGCTCACATGGTTTGTTGGTTGATGTCGCTAACAGGCACCTGGTTAATGCACTTTCTTTTGATTCTATTCCCTGTACAGCTTGAGCGGCCCGGCCAACAGCACAAGCCAACGTCACAGCTACAAGCAGTAAGCTCCACACACTGCTCACTCAGTTCCCAGCACTCACGGTCCCCACATTTTCGGCGGCCGTCGCTAAACACGGGGTGGAACATTTTATTACCACCACCGGACCGCCCGTTTTTGCCAAACCTCGGCGCTTGGATGCAGCTAAACTGGCCATAGCGCGCAAGGAGTTCGCCAACCTGGAGAGGTTGGGCATCATCAGGTGTTCGAACAGCCCATGGGCTTCCCCGCTACACATGGTCCCGAAAGCTGACGGCTCGTGGCGACCTTGCGGGGATTTCCGCAGGTTGAACAACGCCACAGCACATAACCGCTACCCAATCCCTCATATCCAAGATTTTTCCGTTCATTTGGCAGGGGCGCGCGTTTTTTCTAAAATAGACTTGGTCCGCGGTTACCACCAAGTCCCAGTGCGCGCTGAGGACATACCCAAAACAGCGGTGATAACTCCATTTGGCCTATTCGAGTTTTTGCGCATGCCATTCGGGCTTAAAGGGGCTGCACAGACGTTCCAACGCATGACAGACGCGGTGCTGCGCGACCTCCCTTTCGTGTTCGTCTACTTGGATGATATCTTGGTAGCCAGTGCGTCCGAAGACGAACACGAAAACCGCCTCGCGGCAGTTTTCCGGAGGTTGGGAGAGCACGAGTTAATAATCAACCCAGCGAAGTGTCAGTTCGGGGTGATGCAGATCGATTTTTTAGGACACCGCGTCTCCCCCGAAGGAGCGGTCCCGCTACCTGACAAGGTGCGCGCGGTAGCAGATTTCCCCCCGCCGCAGACGGTCAGGGCGTTACAGGAGTTTTTGGGAATGGTGAATTTTTATAACCGTTTCCTCCCCCGCGCAGCACAGCTCATGCAACCGCTGTATGCCGCACTCAAAAAACAGAAACCCACGAATAAGATCGAGTGGTCCCCGGAGCGGGAGCGAGCGTTCTCCGAAGTCAAAGCAGCCCTGGCAAACACTGCGTTGTTGGCACATCCAGACCCAACGGCCCGCATAGCGCTCACCACTGACATGTCAGATGTGGCCATAGGGGCGGTCGTGGAGCAGCATGTAGCCGGGGCTTGTCAGCCGCTCGCCTTTTTCAGCAGGACCTTGCGCGATAGTGAACGTAAATACAGCGCGTTTGACAGGGAGTTGCTGGCTCTCCATTTGGCCATTCGCCACTTCCAGTTCTGGCTAGAAGGGCGCTGTTTCACCGCGTTCATTGACCACAAGCCACTAATATTCGCGATGGCCAAAGTTTCAGAACCGTGGTCGGGCCGGCAGCAGAGGCAACTAGCCGCGATCTCAGAGTTTACTACCGATATTCAGCACGTGTCGGGTAAACTGAATGTAGTGGCAGACTGCCTCTCGCGCGCCGTGGCTGCCCCTGTCCACGTGGGGATAGATTACACAGCCATGGCCGCGGAGCAGGTTAGTGACGCGGGTGTGCGCGTGCTCCAGTCTGGACCAACAGGGTTAAAGCTGGAGAGCAGGGTGCTGCAAGACGGTATGCCCCCTCTAATCTGTGATGTCTCCACGGGGCGGCTGTGTCCCGTAGTACTGGCAGCGTGGCGCTGCCGCGTTTTTGACTTGATTCATTCTTTGGCGCACCCGGGGGTGCGCGCGTCGGTCAAAATGGTAGCAGAAAAATTTGTGTGGCCGGGCCTCCGCAAACAAGTGAAAGAGTGGGCGGCAGCCTGCATGGCGTGCCAATGAGCCAAGGTACACAGACACACGAGGGCCCCCTTGCAGCCATTTCACATTCCGGCTAAGAGCTTTGACCACGTTCACGTGGACCTCGTGGGTCCACTTCCGCCATCACAGGGGTGCACGCATCTTCTGACAATGGTGGACCACACCATGCGCTGGCCGGAGGTGGTTCCTTTGGCATCAACCACAGCCGAGGAGGTAGCGCGTGCGTTTGTAACAGCATGGGTGGCGCGTTTTGGAGTCCCGTCGGACATTACGTCCGACAGAGGCCCTCAATTTGTTTCTGAACTTTGGTCAACAATGGCCCGCAGCCTAGGTGTTGCAATTCACCGTACAACCGCGTACAATCCACAGGCTAATGGGTTATGCGAACGTTTTCACAGGTCATTGAAAGCGGCTCTCAGGGCGTCACTGACGGATGCAAATTGGGTAGACAAGCTACCGTGGGTTTTATTAGGGTTGCGTTCTGCGCCTAAAGAAGACTTAGAAGCTTCCCCAGCTGAACTCGTTTTTGCGCAGCCACTTCGGCTGCCCGGGGAGTTTCTCCCGGATAATCCTGCGCCAGGCAGCTCCCCGTCTCAGCTGTTGCAGCGTAGCATTGACACAGGCACGCTGCCGGGCCCTGCCCACCACAGTTTTCCACGTGTTTTTGTGCCTAAAACTTTGAAGAACGCGGAGTTTGTTTTTGTCAGACACGATGCACATCGCCCCCCACTGCGACTGCCTTATGATGGACCGTTCAGAGTGTTGGAAACAGGGGACAAGCATTTTTTGCTGGATTTGGGGGGTAGGAGGGAAAAGGTTGGCATAAACAGACTCAAACCCGCTTTTGTGGTGGCGGACGAGCAAGTGCTGTTGGCGAGGGCCCCTCAGCGTGGAAGACCCCCAGGAGGAGCTTCCTAGAGTAATATTTCCCCAGAACACCCGCAGGGACTGACAAAAGGTTTTCACCCCCAGACAGCAGCTCCCCAGCAGGACAGCGCCGCTGAGGCGGTGAATCCTAGTTACAGCAGATACAGGAGAAGACTGAAGCCCAAGCAGCATGTGGATTGATGTGTAATGATTCTATCACAGCATGCAGACTGTTATTCTTTTGTTCGATCTAAAATGTTGTAGCCACACATGTGACTTACTTAATGCCTTACGTAATGCCTCACATCTTAGATAAGAACAAAGTGCAGAGTTTCCTTGGAGATAACAGGAAGCTGTGAAAGTGTAATCTTTTATATGCAAGAGACTGCTTGGAGGATCCTTTGTGGGCCAAAGACTGTGAGGGGGATGCTATGGGATTAAAGAGGAAATGCATTGTTACTTTTGATTTGAATGCAATGTGATTTGTGAGCTGTTGGGAGACCTGGGTATATAAGGGACGAGTTTTTTCTGAGATGTCCTCTTTCTACTTTGCTCATGTTGGAGACGTGTAATAAACTGCCTTGAGACAAACAATGCCTCGTCAATTACACACTCCACACGCTGCCTTTATTAACCCTCCATGTCAGTGCTGTGCCATTAGTGTCAGAGCTAACAATAACAACAACGCTAGCTGAACCAATAAAAACTGAACAACTACTGTATTTGGCATGAAAATGTCCTTTATATGAACAAACTATTAAAGGGGTCATTGACGGAAAAAACTATGTGTTTGTACATTTTAACTGTCTGAAATGTGTCTATTAGTCACATAATTATCAAAAAAAATATCAACGCAGTCAGTTTTCTTAAAAAAAACACACAGACTTTGTCTCATTTTTCTCTCCCAGAAACATTTTTGACTCTTCCGGGTAAACTGGATATGTCAAAATTTGACAAAGCCAACCCACCACCATCCTTGAGACCCGCCCACTGCTCTATTATTGGCCCACCTAGCTGTCTGTCATGTAGATGGAAGGGGTCCTAAAGGTAGCCCATTAGGCTCTGAGCCATTAGCCCCCCAGTCTACACTGGTACCAGAAGCCTCACACCAAGTGCAGCTTATATTGCTATTTTCCTCAGATCTCAGTCAGATCTCAGTCAACCACGTGTAACAGCCATCCCTGTTACACGTGGTTCGCTGATCCACAGTCCACAATATACCTCGCATCACTCCGGCCAATCTCCCAACAATTTCTCCGTGATTCCACAGCAAATCGCCAACCGACCCTGCCTGGTGTAGGGACTCAAGGATTCTGGCTCTCAGGCTCCCCCACCATCCTCTAGGGCTCTGCCCAACTCCGCTTCACTTTCGCAGTCAGTGTAGGGGAACCACCTCATGATGGGAGTCCCCCAGCTGGCCGTGGGAGCGGAGTGACATCCCACAGAGCGAGACACTGCCCTTTGAGATCCCATGGCTCAGCAGCACCGTTTCAGAAAGCTTTGGCTCGGCTCAGCCAGGAGCCTTGGGTCCCAGGCTAGGTCAACTGCGGTGATCGAGAGGCTGCCTGGCGCACAGTGCTAGCAATTTGTTGTGGAATCACTGCACAATTATTGGGAGATGGGCCGGTGTGATGTGAGATACACCATCGACTGTGGATCAGCAAATCAGAGCCACTCATCTGAGCTAGAAGGAGGCTAGAAGCTAAAAACTAGAAGCTAGTCAGCTAATGGCTAACTGATGTAAGAGGGAGGGCGGAGTTGAAGAGGTGAAGGATGGTTCTTAAAGTGACAGGCTTTAAATCAGAGCATTTCTAGAAAGACAGGAAAAATGCAAAACAAATTTGCTTCAATAATTAAAAATTAAAGAAAATGTGAACAAAATATGTCACAAACACTTCATTAAGACATGAGTGAGCTGTTAAAATGTGGAAAAAGTGCAGCTAGTGAGCCTTTAAGTAAATATTTTATTGATGATACTGAATAACCTTAAGCTCTGGCTGCTGAAGCTGTTGTTAGCCTAGCATCAATATGCTGGTGAAACAAGGGAATATGCGTATGCTTTCATAGTTACACTTGTATTGGTGGCCGTTTCATTTTTTAACATTTACGGCTTTGCTGCAGTCCAGTTATGCTGGGATGGGCCATTAATTAGCCAAGGATAACTTAACCTTTAGCATTAGCAAAACCTCAGCAGCTATTTCTAATGCTAAAGCATTAAATGTAAGCTCAGTAAAGGTTTTAAAGGCCTTTACTGAGCTTCACCATTTTTAATGAGCAGTAAAACAACACGAGAACGATTTTGGCCTTTAAAACCACATAGTATGCCACTGAGGATGTCAAAACTTAATTCTTCTTCTTCTTCTGGCTGCTCCCTTCAGGGGTCTCCACAGTGGATCATCTGCCTCCATCTCACCCTGTCCCTTCATCTTCCTCCGCAACACCAACCCCCTCCATGTCTCCTTCGCTACATCCATGAATCTTCTCTGAGGTCTTCCTCTTTTCCTCCTGCCTGACATAACGCACGGCTCAGGAGACGCACACACACAGGCTTAGAGTAGTTCAAAGAGTTTATTAACAGCAGGGGAGAATGAGTGCGTGTCTGCGGGATGTAAATGTGTTGGTGATGGTGTCTGCTCCAGGCACAGAGGCAGGTGACCGTACAGCCGAGCAACCCTATGGAGAGAGCACAGGGAGAGGGTGACGGGCATACACCAACACAGGAGGAATTTATGGCGAGAGAAGGACTTACTTGGTGGGTCAGGACAGCTGGCACAACAAGGGGGTGAGGCCCGGAAGACAGCCACCTGGGGAGCTCCGTGCAGCAGCGAGGATTGGGCGATGGAGAGGAGATGTCCGCCGCTGGGAAATCCACCTGTGCACAGGGGAGAAGACTGAAGAGAAGAGGTAAGCGATCTTCTTACAAAAATGGTTACGCTGAAGGGAAGTATGCTCACAACGGTGAGGGACGAAGTCTGACGGCTTCAGGCCGAGCCTCCGGGCGAGACGGCCTTTATCCCTCGCCGCTGATGATTGTCAGGTGCGTGAGCAGGTGGCGCCGCTGATGAATGGCGCGGCGTGACAGTACTCCCCCCTCTAGCAGCGCCTCCTGGCGATGGCTTATCCGGGTGCGCTCGGTGGAAGTCCGCGATGAGCGATGGGTCCAACACAAACGACGGGGGCACCCATTGTCGATGCTCGGGCCCATAGCCCTCCCAGTCCACCAGGTATTGCAACCCACGACCTCGGCGCCGGGAGTCCAGGATGGAGGAGACGGACCAGGCCGGATGGCCACCAATCATCCGGGGCGCGGGTTGCGCTGCAGGAGGAGGGCAAAGGGGGTCAGTGACCGCCAGTTTCACCTTCGACACATGGAAAGTGGAATGGATGCGGAGGGAGGGGGGAATAGCCACGCGCACAGCCACCGGGTTGATGATCCGGGTGATGGGAAAGGGACCCATGAATCGCTGTGCCAGCTTCCTCCTCTCGCCTTTTAATGTGACGTCCTGGGTAGACACATACACGAGTTGCCCAACTCTGTACGCCGGGGCAGGTCTTCTGTGCCGGTCCGCCACGGTCCGGTTGCGCTCCGCCGTGCGTAAAAGCACATGACGCGCGGCAGCCCAGGTGGAGCGGAACTGCCTAAGGTGCGCCCTAACAGAGGGGACAGTCACCTCGTTCTCCTGCGCTGGAAACAGCGGGGGGTCGTAACCCAGGGACGCCTTGAAGGGGGACATCCCCGTTGCAGAAGAGCGGGCGGTGTTGTGGGCATACTCCACCCAGGCGAGATGGTTGCTCCAGGACGTCGGCTTGGATCTAGTAACACAGCGGAGCGCAGCCTCCAGCTCCTGATTGGTCCTCTCACACTGCCCGTTAGACTGGGGGTGATGGCCGGAGGAGAGGCTCACCTTGGCTCCGATGGCGTTACAAAAGGATCTCCAAACCTCGGATGAAAATTGGGGACCCCGGTCCGAGACCACGTCCACCGGAATCCCGTGCAGCCTGACCACGTGTTGGACGAGGAGGCCCGCCGTCTCCAGGGCAGTAGGGAGACCTCGCAGGGGAATGAAGTGCGCAGCCTTGGAGAAACGGTCCACAATGGTCAGGACGATGTCAAAGGAGTTGGAAACGGGGAGTCCGGTGACGAAGTCCAGTGCGATGTGCGACCAGGGCCTGCCGGGGACGGGCAGAGGCTGGAGCAGACCCGCTGGGGGGGCATTTCCCGACTTGCTGGTGGCACAGATTGGGCAAGCCCGGGCGTAGCGGGCTGCATCCCTCCGCAGGCCTGGCCACCAAAAGGACCGTTGGAGGAGGCTGATCATCCGAGAGGTGCCGGGATGACAGGTGAGCCGGGAGGTGTGGAGCCAGTGGATGACCTCTCCTCGGACCGCAGATGGGACGAACAGTCTTCCCTCCGGTCCGCCGCCAGGATCAGGTTCCACCTCCTGCGCCTTCCGGATCTTGTCTTCAATGTCCCAAGAGATGGCACCGAGGACGCACGACCTGGGCAGGATAGTGTGGGGCATCTCCTCAGCCTCCACGGGGGTGAACTGCCTAGAGAGGGCGTCAGGCAGGCCGTTTTTGGAGCCCGGCCTGAAGGTGATCGAGAAGCGGAACCTGGCGAAGAACAAAGACCAGCGCGCCTGGCGGGCATTCAGGCGCTTGGCAGATCGTAAATACTCTAAGTTCTTGTGGTCCGTCAGGACCACAAACGGCAGGTCCGCCCCCTCTAGCCAGTGGCGCCACTCCTGTAAGGCGAGTTTAATGGCCAGGAGCTCTCTGTCCCCCACATCGTAGTTCCTCTCCGCCGGGGACAGGCGCCGGGAGAAGAAGGCGCACGGCCGTTTGGCGCCATCGTCAGGTGACCGCTGGGATAACACTGCTCCCACTCCCGTGTCCGATGCGTCCACCTCCACAATGCACTGCAGCGCGGGGTCGACCTGGCGAAGGACCCGGGAGGAGGAGAACTCCGCCTTCAGCGCCCTAAAGGCAGCAGCGACCTCTTCAGTCCACTGGAACGGGACCTTCGGGGACGTGAGGCGGGTCAGCGGTCCGACGATCGAGCTGAAATTTGGGACAAAGCGGCGGTAAAAATTGGCGAAGCCAACAAACTGTTGCACCTGCTTCCGGGATGCGGGAGTAGGCCACTCCACCACCGCCTTCACCTTCTCTGGGTCTGGGAGCACCTGATCTTGAGCGATGATGAATCCCAGGAAGGATGTGGTCCTAGCGTAGAATTCGCATTTCTCAGCCTTCACGTACAGACGATTCTCCAGCAGTCTTTGGAGGACCCGCCTCACATGGACCTGGTGCTCGTCCCTGGACCTGGAGAAGATAAGGATGTCATCCAGGTAGACGAACACAAAAAGGCCGATGAAATCCCGGAGGACGTCATTAATGAGGCGCTGAAAGACGGCAGGAGCGTTGGTCAGCCCGAACGGCATGACGAGATACTCAAAGTGGCCGTTCGGGGTACGGAAGGCTGTCTTCCATTCATCTCCCTCCCGGATCCGGACGAGGTGGTAAGCGCTGCGTAAATCCAGCTTGGTAAACCAGGTCGCCCCCTGGAGGGAGTGAAAGGCAGTGTCCATGAGGGGCAGGGTGTAACGGTCCCTCTCAGTGATGTCATTCAGCGCTCGGTAGTCTATGCAGGGGCGGAGGGATCCGTCCTTTTTCCCGACAAAGAAAAACCCTGCCCCCACGGGTGACGACGATGGGCGAATAATCCCAGCGCTCAGAGATTCCTTCAGGTATGTATTCATGGTCTCCTTCTCCGGCGCCGACAGGCTGTAGAGCCGGCCGGATGGCAGGGGAGCCCCCTGGCGGAGGTTGATGGCACAGTCATATGGTCGATGCGGGGGAAGAGACATAGCTTTCGATTTGCTAAATACCATACCCAGGTCGTGAAATTCTGGAGGCACCAGTGACAGGTCCGGAGGTGCTGTATCCGCCACAGGGGGAGCCGCGGATGGGGAGCAGGCAGCGGACTGAAGGCAGGTGCCCATACAGAAGGTACTCCATGCCGATACCCCAGCGGACCTCCAGTCCAGGACAGGGTTGTGGAGGCGTAGCCAGGGATACCCCAGGATGACGGGCGACACAGAGTTGGGCAGGACGTAAAATACCATCTCCTCCCGGTGGTTCCCTGAGATGATGACTGGGACGGGCAGGGTTTGGTGAGAAACTCTCCCAAGGGAGGCACGGGAGAGATGGACCAGGGAGATGGGGTGTTTTAATGCCCGACAGCGGATGCCCAATCGGGTTGCCAGGCCTTGTGAAATGAAGCTGCCCTCTGCGCCCGAATCCACCAGTGCGTGGGTGAGGTGCCCAGTGGGGTTGTGGCAAAAACGGATGGGCAGCTTTAATTGAGTGAGGGGACTTTGCCGATTGACGTCCGCGAGGCCCCCTACAGTGACTCGCGGACCCCGCCGTTTGGCTTTTGTGGGCAAAGCTCTATCATGTGTTGACTGTCTCCGCAATACATGCAGAGACCCAACTCACGGCGGCGCTGTCTCTCTGCCGAGGAGAGCTTTGCCCAGCCCGTCACCATCGGCTCCGACTCCTCGGGGCACGATGGTGGCGGCGTCGCCAGGGGGCGAGCTTGGGGCAGGCGTAGCGGGACTCCCCGAGGGCGAGAAGCAGACGGCTTCCGTCCTGAGGAGCGCTCGCGCAGCCTGTTGTCCAAGCTGATAGCCAGTGAGGTTAGCTCCGCTAACGTTCCGGGGATATCCCTTAGATCACTATTGAGGCTGCGGAGAAACAGGCCGCAGAGGGAGCGCTCCTCCCAGCCCAATTCCTCCGCCGCTACCCGGTACTCGATGGCATAATCCGCAGCCGACCGGTTTCCCTGCTGGAGAGCGAGAAGCCGATCGACCTGGACCGCCTCGGAACGAGAATGATCGAACACCTCCAGGAAGCGCCTCACGAACTCGGCATAGGTGAGGGTGGCATAACTGGGTCTCGCCATGATAGCGTAGGCCCAAGTTAGAGCGCGCCCCTCCAGGAGGTTCCCTATGTAGCCGATTCGACTGTGATCTGAGGGAAAGTCTCCGGGCACACGGTCAAACACGGACTCACACTGCATCACAAACCCCCGCGCTCCGCCGAGCTTTCCGCTAAAGCGAGCGGGGGTCGGAATAGGTGTGAGTCGGGCCGGTGCCACTGGAGCTGGCTGGACGGCCACCGGAACAGCAGGAGCTGCGCCACCCTGAGGAGCCGGGGGGAACGGCTGCTGGGGGTCCAGGCGGTCCAATCGGCCAGTGATAATTACTAATTGATTTAGGATGACCTGCTGTTGATAAGCAATTTGATCCACTCTAGCCTCGAGAGTGGTAAGCCGGTGTGCGAGCCCGCCGTCCGCCGAGCCGCTCTGCTGAAGCCGTACTGACATAACGCACGGCTCAGGAGACGCACACACACAGGCTTAGAGTAGTTCAAAGAGTTTATTAACAGCAGGGGAGAATGAGTGCGTGTCTGCGGGATGTAAATGTGTTGGTGATGGTGTCTGCTCCAGGCACAGAGGCAGGTGACCGTACAGCCGAGCAACCCTATGGAGAGAGCACAGGGAGAGGGTGACGGGCATACACCAACACAGGAGGAATTTATGGCGAGAGAAGGACTTACTTGGTGGGTCAGGACAGCTGGCACAACAAGGGGGTGAGGCCCGGAAGACAGCCACCTGGGGAGCTCCGTGCAGCAGCGAGGATTGGGCGATGGAGAGGAGATGTCCGCCGCTGGGAAATCCACCTGTGCACAGGGGAGAAGACTGAAGAGAAGAGGTAAGCGATCTTCTTACAAAAATGGTTACGCTGAAGGGAAGTATGCTCACAACGGTGAGGGACGAAGTCTGACGGCTTCAGGCCGAGCCTCCGGGCGAGACGGCCTTTATCCCTCGCCGCTGATGATTGTCAGGTGCGTGAGCAGGTGGCGCCGCTGATGAATGGCGCGGCGTGACACTGCCTGGCAGCTCCGCCTTCAACATCCTTTGTCCAATATCTCCACAATGAAAATCTTAGCATTTTTGACTCTGCCACCTCCAGCTCCACCTCCTGTCTTTTTGTCAGCGCCACCATCTCCAAACCATACATCATAGCAGGTCTCACTATCATCTTGTAAATCTTCCCCGTCACTCTAGCTGCTACCCTTCAAATGTCAAAAAAGGATGTCAAAACCTAATTAATCCCTGGAAATGACCAAAAAGGAACCTTTACAGCTGACTTTTCAATGCCAATGCCATTTTCAGCTAAATTATGATGGGTTAATTGTTTATAATATATTGTTTATAAGTACTGCATTTCACACAATAACTAGCAACTACCAACTGTCAAAATAGCAACTAATTTCCACCTACCAAAAAAAAACCCTGACAAGCTGAAGTCAATTAACTTCAGTCGAAAAACAGGATGGGCTTTTATGTGCCCGTTTTCCTCTAAAGCTTCTGCTCTAGCACTAGAAGATGTAAATCAATTTAAATGCCACTTTAAGTGACTTGGTGCACTCATTGTAATTTTCAATTCAGTTTGTTCTGTACAGAACAATGAAAATGCCATTTACGTTATCTGGTGTGCAATTACAAAACTGATGAGAACATTCTGCTGCCATTGGTGACGTGTGGGCTGTCCACCATGGCTGCCAGCTGAGGCCGACTGACCGATGAAACACCGCTTAGGCACACGTGAGGGAGCCCGTTCACACAAAAGTAAGGAGATTTCCTGTTTGGGAACAGGAAAAGCAGGAGCATGACGTTGAAATGTGTGGACACGTAACCCTTAAATTCAGTGAGATATGGCAGCACAAACTGGAGAGATACGTTGTCATGAATGGCAGCTGGACGGTGCAGTAGAGTTATAAATGTAGAGTTTATCCAAGTGATAACAGACATGGAAAACAAAAGCTAAACTGAAGGATTATCTGTGTTCACTGTGATTCTACGCAGGTTAAAATGTGAGGAATGGAAGAGCTTGAGAAAATCCCCAAGGCTGCAGGAGAACAGAGCCGTCCCACTCTGTCACCTTCTACCAGCAGACAGACTTGACAGAAAGCCGAGCAATATTTCAAAGCTGTTTTCATGCCTCTTTACACCCAGAAGTGACAACCAAACCTCTGCAGCTGGAAGCATAGTTTGAACCCCAGATTATGGATTTTATGGTGAGTGAGGAATAAGGGGAATGGAGGAAAGAACTTCCTTAACAAGAACATAATAAAATGTGATGACCCCAAATTTATACAAAGTACATTTTACATGTGACCTTGCCACAATCCCATGGGGAGGGTAACGTCAGCTTCAACTGACCTCCACCTCCGGGCTTCTCCTTTTTCCACGCTCCTGCTTCCAGACAGAGACTCAGCAGATTATATTAGCCTAACCTCCTCTGCAGAGCTGATTGCCCAGGAGGCGCCACTCACAACCACCCATCCGACTGCACTAACAGGCTCCTCGTGACAACTACACAGCAAAAGGGAAAGGAGAGAAGGAGGAATCCCAGAGTGAGGAGGACACCTTGGAAGGAGATCAATGGAAGGATGTTGACTCAGGAGAAGCAGATGCCGAGCCTTAATTAATATAGTTATGTCCTCCGCCATGACCTCATACAGGAAGGACAAGGAGCAGCCACACAGGAAGTGGAATCTGATAAGAGACACATTAGCTGAAGGTGAGATCATTACAGCTGGAGCCAACGGCCATATGATCACATCAATGCAGAAAACTGATCATTTTAAAGACGGACATTTTCTACAAGTCACACGGATGTTACACACACATCCAAAGATGTGAGGAAGCTATTTTAGCATTGTGGCCCTTTGGAGAAATAACACACCTGTACACACTAAAAACATGGTTTCTGATTTTAATTAAAAATCTTTTTAGCAATAAAAAAGAATGTGGTAAGACTTAAAATTTATATTGTGGTGTATTCTGAAGACCAATGGAGAGGGTGGCTTCTAAAACCAGAAATATAAACTGTATTAGATTTTTTTATTATTGCATTTGACCATTTTCTTATTTTATTTCATTTAATTTTGGGGTGAGGAGCAGGTGAATGAGGGGGCCAAATTCACTGCTGTTCCTGGGCTCCAACATTTGGCATTTCTGGACCTGGATGCAGTACAACATAGAACTACGGAACAAATACTCAAACGACTTTCCAACTACTCAGCAAATCAGACAAGAGAAAACACACGGCTACAGACAGTCGGTAGTAATGTGAGCAGGAGTTCATCCTCTTCAGAGAAGTGATGACAGAAAACGGACAGTCACTGCACACAACCACACATTCCAGCCAATTTCCCTAAAAACGCCTAAAAATAACACACCCAAAGTAAATCAGAAGCTGTTCGTCAACCCTGTGCAGTATGTTCATGGGGTTGGTCTCATTCAAAAGAAAACACTCGAAATTGAAATCAGAATCCCTCTAAGTGCTTCTGCCACTGAGTAACAGTGGTGGAAACATACTAAATTTGAAGAAAATAAAGCTCACATGGGTTTTTTTTAATACAGATGCCTGAAAATAACATACAGCTGTTAGATATTAGCTAGAAAACACAACAGGAATGTAGAGCCAAGCGTTATCAAGTTCAGGTCAAAATTTTGTGAAAATCACAGAAAAAATGAACACATTACAGTTTTTTTCTCAGGTTATAACCAGGCGTCTTTGAACACAGGTTGGCACATAGCCTAGAAGAACGTTTATGACTTCTGGATGCTTCATCACAGTAGTGTCATCTTGGGCTCTAATGAAGCCGACACTCAGGGCTGTCCTGATCCACTGGCAGTAGCAATGACACACAGGAAGGAAAGTCTCAACATTACACACGAGGTCGGTACAAGCGGCAAGTTAGAGGGCTGGATTTGAAACAATGCTGCGATTTTATGGGCAGCTGAAATCATCTAGATGATCCCTGAAATCATCTAGACGGACAATAAATCTTACTCCTAGACCTTTTACAATAAAACTGGACCATACTTGTTGGACTATCATTAATTACTGGACTCCAAGAAAGCTTCATTGGTGAGTAAATGCTGTGCTGCTATGCTGTGCTAGCTCACTTGATTCTCTATTTAATTCCAGGGTTATGCTTGTATCTCAAATCTGTTTTAATATCCAAACAGATGAAATTCTAAGCTTTCAAATGACGTAGGCATGACTATCCACTCTCAACCTGTTTACCACACTTCACTGTGTAGCAGCAGAAAGAATAAAATGGAATGTTTAGGGGTTAAAAGGTAGGCTGTTATAATAAATTACAGTCTAAAGCTGTAAATTTGAAATTGCTGTTTTAATTAGACCAGTGGCACTGAAGAGAACAGTTCATTCCATAACAGTCATATGTACTGAGTCATTAACATACCAACACACTTCAAAGAGCAGCCTTTGGTAGGAAAAGACTGCTGTAGTAACTTTAAATTATAACTGTAAATGTCAAATTTTACTCATTTGTTAAAAATCATCAAGGCTGGCTTGTATAATCAAATCTGCTCGTCAAATTTATATTGTCTACCGTTTATAGCATCCACCCCATTTTCAAGGCAGCGTTCTGTGTTTGTACTACTTCACACTGTACAGAAGCTACTGGGGTTTAAGGCGCCTCTTCATCTTCAGACCACAGTCAAAGACATCAGGCCTGCTGCAGTCTCACCAAATATCACAGCAGCCAACCGGTGCCTGAAGCTTCAGTGTTATCACTGCCCTCAAGTTTTGTTCTTTTTTCCAGCCCGGCTCGATTATTCTGCTGGACGATTATCCTTGTGTCCTGTGGACATGCAGGTGTGCTGTAACAGCAATACGCTCTTCCTGCTGCCTGCTGCTAACTGAAACATGTACGCTTGCAGCTGGGTGAAACCCTCTTATCTCAGAAGTGTCAGCTGCTAGAAATGGAAGAGGACTGCCTTGGTTTCAGCTCAACAGCCAGATGACAGGGACGTTTAAAACCTCTTTGTCTGAGCTCCTGCAGGCTCTTAAAGGCTCTGTAAGTCCTTTTTAAGAATGAACCTTCTAACAGTGAAACATTGAAACAAGCATTAAATCTGGCTTTAACTTGCAGTGTCTTCTGAAGGGACGTGTGTGTGTGTGTGTGGGGGGGGTGTCCTTTGTCATGGTAATAGAAATGAAGCAATATTGCCTCCCACAACCCCCATCCAATCTGTCCTGCTCTGAGGGGGCAGGAGGACATTAGCAATCCAGTGGTTTGCCTTTCACTCTCATGCTACGTGTCCACTGGTCCAGATTGTTCCGTAAGGAATTGGTCACCGGAACTGGTAAACTGTGGGCAGGGGGTGTGGACATGGGGACGGTAGAGTTCTCGGATAGGTGGAGTCAGAGCAATGTGGGAGGAAATACTGGAATAGCCATTATTAACCATAAGCAGACTGATAAGGCTGTTTTCAATAATGCTGGTATGTTTGCACTGCAAAAGGCGACTTTGTCATCATCGCTGCTGGTTTTGGCTTCACCCAATCCTACAGACCCGCACAATGCATGGTGAATTTGATCGCCTGGTTGGTGAGCTTTGGCTGGATGAGCCCATGTTCCACTGCTCTCCACGCCTCGTTCCTTTGTATGTTGTTTCTATATGAGGACAAGGAGTGGACATATAGGATTATCGGATTGTCTGAAACAGCGGTTATTAATTTCTCCTTCATGTCTTCACAACAACAACTAATGTACACATCTGCTTCTCTTCTCCCCCCTCCTCTATCGTCTTTTCCTCAAGCTGGCTGGACCACTTCATTGGTTAATAGGTCTGTCCGTGGGCGGTCTTCAGCTCCCAGCTGCTACCAGACAACATGGTGTCGTTGGTCTCCAAATCTTTAAAACAAACCAGTGAAAAGTGTTTCTAACATCACTTTGTGTAAGAAATAGTAGGTTCAGTTAATGAATCTGTCGGTATTTAACATCAAAAACCGCTGGTTTGAAAGTTCAGGGAGAGCGCTGCCTTTGGCGCATGACCATACGGAAAAAATCATGACTGATAAGTCATGTTTATGCAAGTAAGTTTAAGCAAATGAGCTGTAGGGGAACCCATGGGCAACTCGGCACATCGCAGTCTGGTTTTCACCAGTCTGGACCCAAATGCTTTCTGTTTCGTTTCCAATACACAATGAATGATAAGAGGAAAAATGATGGATCCAGTGAACACGTAGCATCACCTGCTGGGAAATAGCGATGGGATCAACAGGTCACTACAATGTACTGAATCACGTCGGTTCGTTCACAAAAAAAGATCCATTCTAAAGATTCTTACACCGAATCACTCAATACTGTACTGGAGCTCTAAAGGTGCGTTCACACCATGCATACAAAGTCAATGGAAAGAGGCGAGTGTTATGAATGATATGGAGCCAATTGGCTCCATATATGTTCCGCTCGTCCAGGCCCGCCACTCACAGTCATCTCCCAGGCATGCTGCAGCTCGTTCGGGTGCCTCCACAAGAGGTCCGACAGCTGGAGATAAGCATCACTCCATCTGGCCATGATGCGCAGCCGTCCCTGGTGCTCCTCCACCTCCCGTCTGACCCGTACCCACTGTGATCTCACCACGCTTCGAGCCTGAATCCAGTCTGCGACTCCCAGAGGGGTTTTGCTCGGCTCGCAGTCTTTCTACCTGGCACTTGTTCTCTCAGTACCAATCGGTCTTGCCCAGACCTCTTCTAAATCCGCTGCAGTCCTTGCCAATGTGGCTCCAAGTTCGCCGGCCCACTTTAGATGAGCTCCGAGAATGACAGGGACCATCCTTTCAGCGACGCTTGTCGTTGCAGTTGCCCCGCCGTGCTGTCCAGTACCCTCATCCAGGGCAACTTGGGCTCTGGCATTGGGGCCCTCCTGCGGTGACCCTGAGCGAGACAAGGCCTGCCCTCTTTCCAGGGTGCTGGGTAACTCTTCATTCTCTAAACTCTTCATCCTCTTCATCTTCTAACTTATTGCTCTGAGTGTTGCTATCCCTGTGCTGTTGCAATCCTGGAATATCCCCATTGTGGGACTAATAAAGGCTTATCTTATCTTATCCTTCACTGCGTCATCCTGCACTCTGCAGTGTGAAGAGAGTTGTCTCGCTCTAGCCCAGTTCAGCAAGGAGCCCCCCGCCCCTTGTCAGTTAGCAGCAGCAGCTCCACACCATCCAACTCTACCATGCAGAACGTGTACCCATTGGTGTTCGGGGCACCAAGTACACAACCGTCGGAGTGGGAGAGGTCGACTTCTTCTGCGGGCTCCCTCGCTCGAACATGCGGCACACCCTCGCATAGTGGTTTAAGTGGCCACACCTGTTGCAGCGCTACACTCTCACTGAGCAGTCTCTTGCCTTGGAGTGGTACTTCGCCAACCCACAGCCCATACGCATATGCATGGGCTTTCCCCGGGGCAGACCTCAGTGTCACAGCGTTGGCATCTCCCGCGTCTTCTTTCCTGCTCCCATCGCTGTTCGGGTCCGCTACTCATGTGGTAATGGGACACTTCAGCTGTTGCTGTGACAAATGTTCACTCAGCTCCAGAGCCAGCCTGTCCACTGTCGCCAACTGAAGCACTAACTCAATGGCTGTGGCTAGCGTCAAGTCACCCAGTAAAATGAGCAGCTCCATCTTCATTTCAGTGCTGTTAATATGCTCCGTCAGCTGGTCGCACACCATCTCCATCTCCAATGGTCCCAACCGACACTCACTATCCCGTAGTTTCAAGTTGGCTCCGAACCGCTGAGTAGGGCCACCCACCTGTTGACGATGTTGCTGAAACTTGCTTCCCCAGACGATGACGTTTTCCAGGGCGCGAACATGGCGTCATCAGCTTGACCGTGTTGTTGAAGCCGTCAGAGTCACCGAGCTTGCTCAAAACCTGTTGTCCCTCCATTTTTAAGTTGTGCACGAACAACATGTGGACCCTCAATTTGTCCATCCTTCCCGGGCTCAGCGCCACCATCTAAGCCTGGAAGGCAGTGCACCGTCTCAGCCGGGAGACATGTTGCCTGCCCGGGAGCTCCAGAAATGGCCGAACTCCAAACCCACACGCTTCCATACTTTCTTAATCCTTTTTATCTTCATTGCCAAATGCTATGTCTGATATGGAGCCAAGGACGAGGCCAGGTGTCGAACCGAACACACGTTTATTAAAGAGGCACAGGTGCAACACCACACAGCCGCCAGGCAGAGGAAATGGCCAAGAGGCCGTCCCTCCTGCCTGCAGCCCTTTTATAGTTATGGGTGGTGGCTTCCTGGAAGGTGGAGTCACCACCCCGTATCACACAAACACGAACACAGAACATATGACATAAACCATCTAAATAACTATATAACAGCGAGCACACGCAAAATCATGCATTCACACGTTCACGTCCAAAGGATCGTGCTAACTTTGAGATTCTGCCATCATCGGAGTAAAAGTTTCAACATTGGAGACTAAACTAGTTTGAAAATGAGACTGACATTCACTTGCAGACAGAAGGACCAGGTGCTCTTCAGCTGAATCAGGATGTCAGAGTTGTTTACCCAGGGATTCCTGCCACAGACATGCTAACAAAGCTAGCAGGCTAGCCTTGGCTAGCAGCTGCTCAGGTCAGCTGCATGGGGCTCGCTCCTTCACTGCTCTTCAGCACGCTCACTGACTGAACTGATGAGAACGTAAGGGAGAGAACTGTACGAATCAGCTGGTGTGTTGGTCTCTGCTCTTTAGTCAGTACACATCAGTACACGTTCATATACTGAGAACTGTGTGGGAGGTTGCTGAACGGAACAGCAGTGTTTCCAGTCTCTGCTCCACAGTAAACGTTCATGTACTGACAACGTGTGGGAGGCTGCTGAACAAAGCAGCAGGCAAGGAAGTTTGGATTTCTGCTCTGCGTTTAAACATGGTAAACAGGTGTAATGGATTATTATTATTATGTTGGATTATTTTAAGAGTATATTTAACCCTTTTATTTTAGGGTTAAATATACGGTTGGCTGACGCAGGCACACTGAGAGAGAAGGACTACACGTTCTACTGGCAGGGAAAGGGCAGTGACGAACACAGGGAACACAGAGTGGGCTTCGCAGTGAAGAACACCTTGCTGAAGATGGTGGAACCGAGCAGCACTGGCTCTGCACGACTCCTCACCCTCCGCCTGAACACCACTCAAGGCCCAGTCACCCTCGTCAGTGTGTATGCCCCAACACTGACAGCCACACCAGAGGCAAAAGACGAGTTCTACGAGAATCTCGCAACAACTGTCAGGATCATCCCCAACTCTGAACAACTCATTCTCCTTGGAGACTTCAATGCCAGAGTGGGTGCTGACCACGACTCCTGGCCCTCCTGTCTTGGACCTTTTGGCGTGGGCAGAATGAATGACAACGGACAGCAGCTGCTCGAGTTCTGCACATATCACGATCTGTGCATCACAAACTCGTTCTTCAAGACCAAGCCCCAACACAAGGTTTCCTGGCAACATCCGCGCTCAAAGCACTGGCACCAGCTGGACTTGATCCTGACCAGGCGCACCTCACTGAAAAACATGCTAATCACCCGTTCGTTCCAGAGTGCAGATTGCGACACAGACCATTCGTTGGTGTGTTGCAAGGTCAAGCTGCAGCTGAAGAAATTCCATCGTGCTAGACAACCTGGAAAGGCACGGATTGACACCAGCAAGATGGCTCAACCAGAACTTGTTGAGCAGTTTGCCTCCACCTTTGAGAAGGAACTTGGTGTACCACAAGAAGGAGAATCTGCAAAGCAGAAGTGGGAAGAGTTGCGAAACACCATCCACCGCACAGCCTTGGCTACCTTTGGGAGGAAGACCTCGAAGTCACAGGACTGGTTTGATGCCAAGTTGACCGAGATGACCCCCGTCATTGAAGCCAAGCGCTCAGCACTTGCTGAGTACAAGAAGTACCCAAACGAGAAGAATCTCCAGATTCTCAGGGCTGCGAGAAGCAAAGTTCAGCAGACTGCTCGGCGCTGTGCCAACGAGTACTGGACTCAGCTCAGCCAAGACATTCAAACCGCTGCCATAACAGGGAACATCCGTGGTATGTACGATGGCATCAAGAAAGCACTTGGTCCGGCTCAGAGCAAGACGGCTCCCCTCAAATCCTCCACTGGGGAGATGATCACAGAAAAGAACAAGCAGATGGAGAGATGGGTGGAACACTACTCCGACCTCTACTCCAGACAGAACACCGTGACACCGTCAGCCCTTGATGCCATCGACTGCCTGCCATCCATGGACGAACTTGACGCCAAGCCAACCATCGACGAACTCAGCAAGGCCATTGATAGCTTGGCCGCTGGCAAGGCACCCGGCAACGACGGCATACCCCCTGACCTGATCAAGCACTGCAAGACCGCCCTACTGCTGCCATTGCATGACGTCCTCTGCCAGTGTTGGAAGGAAAGTGCCGTACCACAGGACATGAGGGACGCCAAGATCATCACCCTCTACAAAAACAAAGGGGAGAGAAGTGACTGCAGCAACTACAGGGGCATCTCCCCCCTCAGCGTTGTTGGCGAAGTCTACGCACGAATTGCTCTCGTTTGTCTACAGAAGCTTGCCGAACGTGTCTACCCCGAGTCTCAGTGTGGCTTCCGCGCTGAGCGATCGATGGTAGACATGATATTCTCCATCCGCCAACTCCAGGAGAAATGCAGAGAACAGAACATGCCCCTGTACGTCGCCTTCATCGACCTCACCAAAGCGTTCGATCTGGTCAGCAGAGAGGGCCTTTTCAAGATCCTGCCCAAGATAGGATGCCCACCAAAGTTGCAAAGCCTCATCGAATCGTTTCACACCAACATGCAGGGGATAGTGCAGCATGATGGTAACGTCTCAGAGCCATTCAACATACGCAGCGGAGTGAAACAGGGCTGTGTACTTGCGCCAACCCTCTTTGGGATTTTCTTTGCTATGCTCCTGAGGCATGCCTTCAGCACAGCAACAGAGGGAATCTACCTGCACACAAGATCTGACGGCAGGCTTTTCAACCTCGCCCGCCTGAAAGCCAGAACCAAAGTACGCGAGGCTCTAATCAGAGACATGCTGTTCGCAGACGACGCTGCAGTCGCAACCCACACACAGCAGGAGCTTCAGACCCTGATGGACCGCTTCTCCCAGGCATGCAAGGACTTCGGGCTTACCATCAGCCTGAAGAAGACTAATGTCTTGGCGCAAGGCACGGAAGCACCACCAACCATCACCATCGACGACTACGAGCTGGAGGTCATGAATCAGTTCACGTACCTGGGGTCCACGATCAGCAACAACCTCTCCCTTGATACAGAGATCAACAAGAGGATTGGAAAATCAGCCTTCACACTCGCTCGCCTCACCACACAAGTGTGGGAGAATCCCAAGCTCTCTGTCAAGACGAAGATGGCAGTGTACAACGCCTGCGTCATCAGCACACTGCTCTATGGGAGTGAGACGTGGACAACATACGCCCGGCAGGAAAAGAGACTGAACTCCTTCCACTTGCGCTGCATTCGCCACATCCTGGACATGTCCTGGCAGGACAAAGTGCCCAACACAGAAGTTCTGTCCCGCGCAGGCCTTCCCTCCATGTTCACTCTACTCAGGCAGCGCGTGGCTCCGCTGGCTAGGCCACGTTCACCGTATGGAGGATGGCAGAATTCCCAAAGACGTCCTCTACGGAGAACTGGCGACTGGCAGGAGAGACGTTGGCCGCCCACAGCTGCGCTTTAGAGACATCTGCAAGAGAGACATGAAGGCCCTGGAGATCAACACAGAGCGCTGGGAGGACCTTGCAACGGACCGCTCCAAATGGAGAGTCACCCTGACCAGACAGCTCAAGGTGGGTGAAGAGAGACTGACTGCTGCAGCAGATGAAAAAAGGACCTGCAGGAAGAACTGCCACAGACCCAGCAGCATGGAGACCACCCACAAGTGCGACCTGTGTGACAGGGACTGCCATTCGCGCATCGGCCTGTTCAGCCACAGGCGGTGCTGTTCCAGCACAGTAGACGTTTAGGATTCTCTTCCATGGTCATCATAGACCGACGGAGGCCGACGACGATATTTAACCCTTTTATTTTAGCACTGGGGGTTTTATGCATTTTATTGGTTTTAATTGAGTTTGCTGTTTTTCTTTTTGTTTTTTTACCGGTTGATTTGTTGCATGTTATTATTATTGCATGTTTTGTTGTGGTGTTTTAGTGTTTTTTAAAGGATAACTTAAAAAAAAAATAACAATTGTAAGCTTAACTCCACTCCTGTATATAGCCTGACAGTGACTGGTAATAAACCTTGTTTAAACACTACTGCCTACTGTTCATTACTGAGGTGCAAACGAGCAGATGTGTGTGTCATATAAAAACAGATTCAGCAATTAAATGATATACAGTATTTCTTGCTTCAAAATCACTTCCGCAGTTTCATTTCATCGTGTTGAATCCATCCATTATTATTTCCTGGTTCCTGCAGGCCGGGCAGGAAGAGCCTTTCATGAATGACTCGTCCAATAAAAGCAGCTCTTCCCGAGAGCTCCAGGTTTGCAAGGCTGTAATAGGCTGTAGAAGGCTAGGAGAGCTACCAGTCAATGACGTGTATGTGATTCGGAAGCGGGAGATGAAATAGCCGCTGTTTCCTAAGTGATTCATTCAGTTACGATAAGTGATTCAGTACAGTTCATTCACCCAAAAGAAGTAGCACATTCGAATGAATCACTCATGAACGTTCCAACTCTACTGGGACAGGTCTTAAGGAGACTCAGGCTGGATGTACACACCATAAAAAGTCATTGTTGCTTCTCACATGATGCAGGGGAGGATGGGAGAATGAGCTCTTTTAGGGGGCAAGTGAAACTGCCTTTAAAGGTTGATGCTGACATTTACAGAGTTAAAGCTACAAAGAGAATCTCCCAGTTCCTATGAATTCTGGAATTTGCAGACATTTTTGAAGGGGCGCATAGTTTCAGTTCGCAAGATCAACTCGAGGCATTCTTGAGAAATGAAGTGCTTTTCTGTTGTACGATGGCCCTAGAGTTCTTACGTTCTTTATAAGAGTGCCTTGAGAGCTTCCTACAGCAGAGGTGTCCAATCATGTGCCATGGAGGGCCAAGACCCTGCAGGTTTTACCTCCAACCAGTGTCTTCAACAGCAGATTCCACTGAATTTCCTCCCACTGATTGCTGATAAGTGAAAACACCTGCTGAAGACACTGGGTAGAAGAGAGAACCTGTGGGGTCTTGGCCCTCCATGGCACATGATTGGACACCCCTGTCCTACAGCATACTTACTGCCATCTTATGAAAATTTTTGTTTAATTCACAGTACTCTCAAGTCATTGGTAGGAAGATCTCACAGCTTTCGGCAATTTGTGACCTGCCACGAGTAAACCAGCAACAAGTTGGCCTGACATGATTCCTAAAAAACACAGAAATACTTTTGAAAAATTTGTGATTTTTGTTTTTTTGCAAAATATTGAAAGGGCTATGAAAAGTTAGAGTGCCAAAATAATAGTTCTGTAGATAGTCTCCCATTATATAAGCTCAATACATATTCTGTACATATTGTGTTTGCATTCTTATGAACAAATATGTTGCGTTAAACTCTGGTAAACAGGAAGTAGGCAGAGCTATAGAGCCCTCTTTCTTCTCTCTTTCTCTCTCTCTCACTTCTGTTAGTCAAGTCTATTACATTAGTTACACACCCAAGCCAACACTCACACACACACTTTTTATAGTACACATTAGGAGATAGTTTACGTGAATAGCGGATGGCCTGTTCACGTCGGAGTTAAACCGGCTAATCAGACGGTTGCATACAAGCCCATCCTATTGTACGGGGTTGGTCTAACCAACTCAGGAAGATAAATGTAAGTTGCACCCGGAAGTCGGGGTCAGTTTAATGACGTTACTAAGGAGGCTACTTCACACTGAACCCAGTGCTGCTTGCTTTACATGTGACGTCTGAATAAATGTTGCATCTTTAAATTGAAGAATTCTCCGGATTATTCTTGGATCTTTCTGTCAAAGAATCGGGATTTTAACAATTTGCAAGGTGAAATCATGGAGAAGCTACTACATGCTTCAAATAACAGTGTGGGAGATTTTAAAACTGTAAACTTTGTTTACAATTTGTTTACAGCCATCACCCATTTCAGATAACTTATGTTGAACTGTATAATCAGAGGAGTTATTGTCTAATTTGTCCTTTTTGGATCTTCTTTCCCCCTGTTATATTATTCTGTTTCTTTTAATCTGCACTTTTAATCTATCCAAAATAAAGATTGATTGATTGATTGATTGATTGATTGATTGTATTTGAAATAGAATAGATTCAGAGGGAAATATCAGCGAGACTGCTTCCTAGTTTCGGGGCGTGGATACCACAGCTGATTTACATATCTGGTTTGTTTGGCTATTCACACATCTTTGTTATTCATTTCAGCCAATCAGCAGCACATTCAGGTAGAAGCACATGGCTACTTAAGCAGCTTGTCTTCCTGCATTTATCAAGCTCCTTTTGATAAGCACTGTAGGTGGTTGTGTTCATGCTAAGTCATGCAAGTGACCAGCTTTTGTCACCACCCCCCACCTGGCTCCCCTGGAAGGTGACACTCCTTGGAAACTTTGAACCTGATTTTCTCAGAGAAGTAGTTTGAGAGGTGCTAACATTCAAATTGCCACATCTTCTTCAAATCTTTTTGGATTTCCGTGTGTTAGACATAATTGGAAAGCTTAGATTCCACACTTTTAGAATCTGTAAATAACACAAAACACCCTTTGGGAGACTTGTTCCTAGTTTTTCCATGGCTGGTCACATTTTGTCGGCACAAATGTTGCATGAATGTTTCCTATGACCACTGTAAGGGGCCCTCAAGAACAACTTAAGGTGTTTTTGAGGCATACTTACAGCCAGCATCTTGCATAGTTCTTATGTTGTTTCTATGGCATTTATATGGCAATCCTACAATGAGGGGTTTTCACGGGGTATTCACAGAAATCTTGGACAAGACCATTGACCTGGCCATGAACTTATGGTCTATGAATGTTGGATTCTCCTACTGCTGCCTTAAGAAGGCTGTATGAAATGCTCCAAAAATCGTTCGTATGGTGTTTGCAGTTGTTCCGAAGGGTATTTGTGACTGTAGCTTTATATGCTGACAAGAAGTATTTAACGATAACGATCTCTTTATCAGCAACCTACGTCTCATCCCTGAGCTCCGGAGAACACCCGACGCTCGGCAAGCTTCCCGGCTGACCGGAAGTGCTCGCAGGCAGCGTAGAGACCGTAAACAAAGGCGGGGGAAGCGCGGTGGGCTGAGAGCTAAGCTAAAGCTAACACCGTACTGGCTTTCTCTACCCAGTATTTTCCTCGCTAATGTACAGTCACTGGCGAACAAAATGAATGAGCTACGGCTTCGGATCACCAACAATAAGAGACTTATGAACTGCAATATCATGATTTTCACGGAAACATGGCTACACAGTGGAATACCTGACAATGCTATCGAGCTAGCCGGGCTACACACTCTCCGGGCAGACAGAGCAGCAGATGACTCCGGTAAGACCAGAGGTGGGGGAGTGTGCATTTATATTAACAAGGCTTGGTGCACGAACTCTGTCACTGTTGAGAGACACTGCTCAGCTAACCTGGAGTTTCTCATGGTTAAATGTAGACCTTTCTATCTGCCACGCGAGTTCACTTGTACCATCATAACAGCCGCTTACATTTCTCCGGATGCTAATGCTAAGCTTGCTATGAAAGAACTGCATGCAGCTATTAGCAAACAACAAACTGCACACCCAGAGGCAGCATTTATTGTGGCGGGTGATTTTAACCACTCTAACCTCAAGACAGTGCTTCCTAAATTCTACCAGCATGTCTCCTGTCACACAAGAGGGGACAAAACCTCCTTCCAGCAAAAATATCTCCTTCCGGCATTCAGAGAGAGTAGACGCTTTCTTCCTCCTCTCCCTCCTAATCCTCTCCCTTCTAAGATCGGGTCAAGGGGGACCCAAGGGGAAGACTCATGGATATTGGGAACGCATGTGTCTGTAAGATTCGACTGGAGATGCAGAAGACATCTATTGGCTATGATCACAGGACTTTCTACTTTGGCTTTGGAGTTCCTGATGTATCAGAAATTGTGGATGGTAAAGGAGCTGTTCAACGCGGACCCAGGCAAGCTCCTTCACCAAATTCGAACAGTTGGGGAGGGCACGAACAGCGGCATGGTGAACTGAATGGTAACTGATTCAGATGGTGGAATACATCTGCGAGTCGCTAGTGCTCTCCAGGAATGTTTTTTAAGCCTGTATATGGAAATTATGAAGCGCAGAAACGCATGAGAGAGGAAAATTCTATTCTCTGTGTGCACTGTGCAGATTTGACCTTGTTTTTCTGGTGCCCTGCTTACATTCTTCCTCGATGAAGATAAGGCAGGAGTAGCAGCTGGCTTTAACCCAAACAATCAACAAACAATTGCTGTTGTTTCAACAGACTGGACTCTTCAAGGACAGTTTACCATGTGTCTTCTGCAAGCAAGAGAGAGAGACTCTGGACTTGTTTATAGATCACATGATTAACATCCATCCACTGCCAGGAGGCGCCCTCTGCTGTTCACTAGCAATTGACACACCCACACTACACACTGCATACAACATTACATGACTGATTCAAACATACATTGACACACACACACTCACCCTCTCTCTGTACTGCTTTGTCATTGTGTGACCTCTATTGTCTGCTAATTGTGCATTAGAGAGTTTTTTTCTTGTAATCACAATTTTGGTCATAAAATGAGCTTTATTTTGATTAACAATGCTTTTTTCTCTCTGCCTATTGTGTTTCCCTACCCTCCCCCCTCTTTACCCCCCACTGTTTCGACTGGCGCCTTCGGGCTATGGGATGCGCTTACAAGAAGCGCGCCCAATGTCAAGTCAAATTTCAATTCTCCTGTATGTATTGCACGTATGGTAGTATTGACAATAAACCTTATTCATTCATTCATTCATTCATTCATTCAAAACATTGGACCATGTTTACACCAATATTGTGGGAGCCTACACAGCAACTCCCCTCCCCCACCTAGGTCAGTCTGATCACTTATCTTTGTTCCTTACCCCCAAGTATGTACCTCTCATCAACCGGGTGAAGCCATCAGTGAGGACCATCAAAGTGTGGCCAGAGGGGGTTGACTCTGTACTCCAGGAAAAGTTTAGGAACACAGACTGGAGTATGTTCACCTCTCAGGCTACCTGTGGCTCCCACATAAACATCGACTCTTACACCCACTCAGTCCTGGACCATATCAACACCACTATTGACAGTGTCACCACGGAAAGACAGATCACCACGTACCCAAATCAGAAGCCGTGGATGAACAGAGAAGTGCGGCTTCTGCTAAAGGCACGTAACAATGCCTTTAGATCTGGTGACGCACAGGCCTACAGTTCATCCAGGGTAGATCTGAAGAGGGGCATCAAGAAGGCCAAGCACAGCTACAAGCTGAAGGTGGAGGAACATTTTGGGGACTCTGACCCCCAACGCATGTGGCAGGGCATTCAAGCTATCTCTGATTATAAGCCCAGCAACTCCATACCTATAGCCATGACTGTGCCCTTTCTCAATGAGCTAAATGACTTCTATGCTCGTTTTGACAAGGACAATAACGAAAAGAACATCAATTTCCCACCCTCTGACGACCTCCACCACCTCACACTCACCCACACTGACGTCCGCAACGCACTGAGTCATGTCAATGTACGTAAGGCTGCTGGCCCTGACGGCATTCCTGGGCGTGTGCTGAGGGCATGCACTGAGCAGCTGGCAGGGGTCTTCACAGACATCTTCAACCTGTCCCTGGCCCAGGCCGTGGTACCAGCGTGCTTCAAGACCACTTCTATAGTACCAGTGCCGAAACATTCAACACCATCGTGCCTAAATGACTATCGCCCTGTGGCACTGACGCCCATAGTCATGAAGTGCTTTGAGCGACTGGTCTTGGCACAGCTCAAAAAATGCCTGCCCCCTACACTGGACCCTCACCAGTTTGCCTACCGGAGCAACAGGAGTACAGAGGATGCGGTTTCTACAGCGCTGCACTATGTACTCTCACACCTGGATGACAAGAACACCTACGCAAGAATGCTGTTTGTTGACTTCAGCTCAGCATCCAACACAGTTATCCCCTCCAAGTTGATCACTAAACTTGGGGACCTGGGAATCAGTACCTCCACCTGCAACTGGATCATGGATTTTCTGACCAACAGACCCCAGCATGTTAGGTCAGGCCCCAACCGTTCTTCCGTCATCACACTCATCACTGGTGTACCATAGGGCTGTGTGCTCAGCCCATTCCTCTACTCCCTCTTCACCCATGACTGCAGGCCTATGTATGGATCCAATTCCATCATAAAGTTTGCAGATGACACCACGGTGATTGGACTCATCAGGGACAACGATGAGTCAGATTACAGGGCAGAGGTTGAGCACTTGGCTACTTGGTGCGCTGACAATAACCTGCTCCTTAACACCAGCAAAACCAAGGAGCTCATAGTGGACTACAGGAAGGAGAGGGGAGAGACACATGACCCCATCCATATCAATGGCATAGCTGTTGAACGTGTCCCCAGCTTCAAATTCCTGGGGACCCACATCTCGGAGGACCTGTCCTGGTCAGTTAACACCACCAGCCTGATCAAGAAGGCCCATCAGCGCCTCTTCTTTTTGAGGACACTGAAGAAGAACCATCTGTCAACTGACATCCTGGGCAACTTCTACCGCTGCGTGATAGAGAGCACCCTGACCAACTGTGTCACAGTCTGGTATAAGAGCTGCTCTGTCGCTGACCGTAAGGCGCTGCAGCAGGTGGTGAAAACCGCCCAACGCATCACAGAGACTCCACTTCCAGTTATAGAGGACGTCTACAGGAAAAGATGTCTGCCCCGGGCACGTAGCATTCTTAGGGACTCCAACCATCCTGCTCATGGACTGTTCCAGCTTCTCCCCTCCAGAAGGCGTTTCAGAAGCCTTCGGACTAGAACCAGCAGGTTTAGGAACAGTTTCTTTCCAACAGCTGTCACGTTATTGAACTTAGTTCCCCGCTGACTCTCTTACCATCATCTCTTACCATCCTCACCTGTACATAACTGCCCATCTAACTTATTGTACATTATTTGCACATAACAGCACTCTTAACTTTCTGCACTGCTGTATATATTTGCATATATTTGCTTAAATTGCACATACTGTCAATTACTGTATATACTGCACTGCTGTCCTTTGCACTTCTGATTGGATGCTAAACTGTGTTTTGTTACCATGTATTCATACATGTGTAATGACAATAAAGTTGAATCTAATCTAATCTAATCTAATCTAAAGTATTTACCATCACTTTTCAGTTTTTCTTGACATGAGTTCTGTTCAATATTTCTACATGTACAGAAAACACATCCGTCCTTTCAAAAGCATTTCCACCATAAAAGGACAGCCAGACTCAGTGGTGGTTAGGGCTGAGACATGATGAACATTAGCAGCAATTATTACTTTTTCCTAGTATAAATGTTTTAACAACATCCTCTACCTCCTTGATGCATCTATCATACAAAATGAAAAGCAGCAGAAGAACTCCACATATGAGAAGAAGAAATATAATCATGATTAATCACTCACCAAAGTGATCCTTCTCCCATTCACTGTTAGATTTAAAAAGTTCTCAAGTTTTATTGTGATAATTTACTTTGTGTATTTTTATTATATATATTAATTAGTCTAGTCTACATTGCCCTTATCATTGATCAATAATTTACCATTAAAAATCCTTTAATTACCTGTGAATCCATTAAAAAATAAGTTCCTGCAATGAAACTGCATCTGATTTGAATAATTCAAGTCAGGGAAATACTAATAATGTCAAAGAAGGAAGGAAATTCAGTTACTGCATCACAGTCATGATTTAATATCCAAGCTGAGCTCTTAATTACTGATCCAAATTGTGGATACTGGCTTACATGGAGACAAGGTGGTAAATATGAGCTCGTCAGTAGTCCCATTATGTTCAGATGTGACTGGATTCAGCTTCTGGGATGACAGGAGCTTTTGTAATGAGTCCCATAAAGCCAGTCTTTATATGCCTTTATCTGGAGAGATGCTTATTAAGATAACGGCTCCTTATCACTCTGGCTCACAGCTTCTCGTTTTTCTTGCTCTTTTATTAGGCTTTCTGCTGCTGTGTGTGTGTGTGTGTGTGTGTGTGTGTGTGTGTGTGTGTGTGTGTGTGAGAGAGTGAGATACTGCACATGTGGGCTTTGTATGACTGAAAAGGTCCAAATATGCTTCAAATCTCATTACAATTTACTTTCTCATGGCCTCCTGCTGTGAATATAACGTTGAAAGATTCTCAGTTTGGTCCTTTTCCCTTTCAAAACAGAAGCTATGAATTAATGAGCTGCAAACAATGAACATTTGGACTACAGACAGGAACGGGTGGAAAAAAGAGGGAAGGGGGAATAATGGAGGGCAAGGATGAGAAGGTGCTCAGGGTCAAAGCTAAGGCATTAATAATGGATAGAGGAAAAAAATCAGTGGCCTTGAATGACTTGCATGCTGGCACCAGGCATGAATAAAAACAAGTGCAAAAAAGCCCCGAGCACTAGGGGGCAGCAGAGTATGTGTGTGATGAAAGCTCTGAGGACAAGCTGGTGAAGAGTTAAAAGGTCAGAACAGCTGAGCAACACTTATTTTATGTGATATCACACACACTCCTGCCGTAAGTCTGGACGTCTCCCTCTGCCTCCTGGATCATGGATTAACTCTTCGTTACCGGTGTCTGCAGCAGGTCTGTGTGTCTATCACCAACTGCGTCATCCAAGCTGAACTTCCACTCCAGCGTGAATAATCCCTCCTAGAACCACTGACACGTACTGCTGTTCTCTGCTTTGTTCAGTGAAGTCTGTCGTAGCTCTGCTTTAGCTAGTTATGCTGCATTTCTGAGCGACAGACCCAGCACATCTGCATTCAGCTGTGCTCTATCCTCTACATGTTATGCTAATCTTAGTATTGCTTCTTTTCTCATACTGTGGCTTTTCCCACTTTGGATTCCCCACACATTTACTCTACATCCTCATGACTAAAGCCTCCTCATCTGAAAAGCTCCAGCATGCACAGTGGCGATTCCAGATGAAGCTCTTACACAGACACGTTCCAAGCCACGGCTAATGCTAAAACCTGAGAGGGGAGCAGGCCGCGGCAGACGAGGCCGTTCCGCAGACGAGGCCGTTCCTAGAAAGCCACATAAACGTTCTGCATCTGTACAGCCTCATCTCACTCCACTCTGCCATCAAGACAGACTGGGTTCACACTCCGGGCCCATGGAGTCAGTGGAACCGGTCCCCTGATGGTTGAATGTGCATGAAAAGTCATGAGGCAAAATTCCGCCTCAGTCTTTCTTCATTTCAGTCCGCTTCAACCCGCAGACGCTGAGGAGAAAGGAGGAGATCAGAGCTAACGCGCCGCTCACAGGAGCCTCCTTCAAACTACGCCGGCAGTCCAGGCCAGTCCAGGCTCCTCTGTTGTCTCAACAGGGTTACCCAGGAGGCCTGGCCTCCCAGCAGCGTGTCCATGTGGGCCCCATTGGAGCTGAGCTGTCTTATGGCTCCATGTGGGTTTGCCCATGGTGGTCCCATCTGTGTTTGCCCACATGGACTTCACCAATTTACAACTTATTTTCTTGTAAATTTTTGAGCTTTTTTCTCCTAAATTGATACATTTTCTTGAAAATTTCAAACTTTCTCATGAACTTATGACTTTCTCCTAAGTTTGTGATTTTTTTTCCTGGTAAAATTCTGACTTTTTCTTGCAAATTTGTTAAATTTTTCTTGTCTTTTTCTCTTATCTCCTAAATTTTCCTTTTTCCTCATACATTTCCAACTTTTTTCTAGTAAATTTGTTACTTTTTTCCTCATAAATTTGCTACCACTTTTTTTTAAAAATTTGTCACTTTTTTAATCATTTTTCACTTTTTCCTCATAAATTTGCTAAATTTTTCTTGTACGTTTAACTCTTTCAAGTAATTTTATAATGTTTTTTCTTATAAATTTACTACTTTTTTCTCCTAATTTTTCCACTTTTTTCTCATAAATCTGCAACTTTTTTCTAGTAAATGTGAAACTTTTGTCTCAGATTTGCTACTATTTTTTGTAAATTTGTCACTTTTTTCTGATCCTTTTTCCACTTTTTTCTCATATATTTGTGACTTTTTCCTCATAATTTTACCCATGATGCATTAAACGCATGAGGGGCCCAGCTGGGTTGAACGCGGGTAACTAGATCAGCCGCTCACCTGCACCACACCTGAAGTCTATGTGGGCAAAAACAGATAGGCCCAATATGGAAGCCACAGGCAAACCCACATGGGACCCATAAGACAGCCCAACTTAATTCTATGGTGGGGCCCACATGGACATGCTGGCTGGGCTAATTCTCCCTGCAGACGATGCAGGTTGTTGCCTACCTCACCTCAAATGGGCTGACATTTGAATGGGATGACGCAAATGAAGGCACGGTGAGTTGGGCATTACTGTCATCCTGTCACAGCACAGCGAGACAGTGGAGCAGAAGCGGACCGCTGCCGCCGAGCCCAGACAAGCCCGGGACAGTCTTCCTGTTCCACCCGCCTGGATAGGCACAGTGCCATCCTCCGTGCTCTTTCCTGCACTCCGGTCCACCCCACAGTAACATGCACCATGCAACCAAGGAGTTGGCCAACGACAGTCTGAAAGGCGTCTAAAACTCTGATCTTCAACTCGATGTGAGTCCATGTGGGCTGTCTTCTGGGTCCATGTGGGCTTGTCTGCAGTTTCCATGTGGGCCCCATCTGTGACTGCCCATGTGGACTTTACCTGCTGACCTATTTTCAACTTATTTTCTCATAAATTTGATACATTCTTTTTTGAAAAATTGAAACTTTCTCATAAATTTGTTGGTTTTTCTTGTCAAACTGTTTTTTCTTGCATAATTTATGAACTTTTTCTTGTAATTTTGGAACTTTCTCATAAATTTGCCACTTTTTTAAAAAACTGTGATCCTGCAACTTTTCTCATAAATTTGTTACTTTTTTCTGTAAATTTTCACGTTTTTTTCTCAAAAATTTTTGATTTTTGTCTTCCACATTTTCAACACTTTTTTCATAATTTTGCATTTCCCCCCCCCCCCAAGATCTGCAACTTTTTTCTTATAAATTTGCAGTTTTGTTCATTAATTTCCCAAATGTTCCCAGCCCCTGACCAACAGTGATCTGTGTGGAGTTTGCATGTTCTCCCCGTGTCTGCATGGGTTTACTCCGGGATTTCTCCGCTTTCCTCCCACATGCCAACAACATGCTGGTCAGGTTAACTGGCATCAGACTGGGGATTCTAAATTGTCCTTAGATATGACTGTGAGAGTGAATGGTTGTCTGTCTCTCTGTGTTGGCCCTGCCATGGACTGGTGATCTGTCCAGGGTGGACCCTGCCTCTCACCCAAAGATGCTGGGATAGGCTCCAGCCCCCCTGCGACCCGAAAAGGATTAAGCGGAAGAAGATGAATGAATGAATGAATGAATGAACGAATGAATGAATTTTCAACTTTTTTTTAATAGATTTGCAACTTTTTCTCATAAATTTTCAAAAAAAATTTCTTATAAATTTGCATCTTTTTTCTCCTAAATTTTCACATTTTTTCATAACTTTGCTACTTCTTTTGTAATTTTTTTAAAAAAAATTTCTCATAAATTTTCACTTTTTTCTCATAAATTTGTCAAATTTTTCTTGTAAATTTGGGACTTTCTAAAACATGTTCATATTTTTTTCTGTAAACTTCCATTTTTTTCTTATAAATCTGTAACTTTTTCTCATAAATTTTCTATTTATTTACTCATATTTGCTACTCTTTTGTTAATTTGCAACTTTTTCTAATTTTGTCTGAATAAATTTATGACTTGTCTGTTAAACTTGCTCATCTTTTCTTGCATGTTTGTAATGTTTTTCAGATAATTTTCCTCTGATTCTGCCCGTGATGACACCAGTGTTGGTGACCCTGCTCAGCCGGGTCTAAGGCGGGTAAACAGCTGACCTGCTCACCTGCACCACAGCTAAAGTCCATGCGGGCAAACACAGATGGGCCAACATGGACAACAGACAAACCCACATGGACCCATAAGACAGCCAAGTTTGACCTTTGGTGGGGCCCACATGGACATGCTGGCTGGGTTATTGGAGAAAAGACATCTAACATTTCATCAAAAACAAGAAAGGAGCCATCGTTCTTTCACATAGGCAGCAGAAGAGAAGCATTGCAGCACAGCGCAATAGTCACATCACTGCCAGGAAGGTCAAGGGTTAACGCAGCTGAGGGGTGAGGACGACTGCTTCATCAGCACCGCGGGGATGAAGAGAGGGAGAGAAAGGAGGACAGAGGGAGAGCGGCAAAGTCACAGAAAGTAGGTCAGTCAGAAAACCTTGTTAGCCACTAAAGAAACGGAACTAGCAGCAAACTCGTGCCACGTCTGTCACAGCTAGCGCCGCGTGTCTCTCCCTCACACATGTCCCCTCATTGGTTGAGAGTGTCGCCCTGACTATTACAGAGCAGTTGGCAGGCGTGCACTTGCTGACTGACTAATGCACACAAGCACATGGACACCTTCCTCCCCTCGCTTCCTTACATGGTGCTGGAGCAATCCCTTTCACTGTTGCAGCCCTTCCTTTGCGTGGGGTTTCTAAGCACAGCCAATATTTCACAAACAGCAAAACGGCCACACTGACATGCTGCTATGCTGCCATCCTGGACAGCAGAGGCACAGCCTGCTTCCTCTCCTTCCAGGGACTCGCTGCAATTTGTTGTGTGCTCACAGTATGCTAAAATGAGCCAGCTAGAGGAACGAGTAACAGCATGTCTCTGTTGTAGAACAGCTACAAATTCACTGGAATAGTGTTCAAACTGGGACAAAACAAACACTATGACAGCGTGTTTGGGGCAGCGTGCTGCTGCAGTGGTTAGCACTATGGCTAACCAATGCAACCTTGTTCTTGTAAGAACAAGGTTGTGGGTTCAAATCCACCAGCCAGCAGGGCCTGTCTGTGTGGAGTTTGCATGTTCTCCCCATGCATGCTTCCATTTCTTTCCACAGTCCAAAAACATGCAAGTTAGCTTAGCTGGAAATTCTAAAGTGGCCCTAGATGTGAAGGGACTGACACCGCACTGCACATGCCCTGGAATTAATAAAGCATAAGAAAAAGTCCAAACATCCCTGACCAAGTGGCATTTAAAAGCTTTTTGTAGATGTGTGCACAGTTAAAACCCACTCAGCAGGTGGGGACTGAAGGTGAACGCTTCTCATCCTGACCTGAGCGTTTCCACCAACTTCTGACTCCGGTGCATTGCTCCTGGACAGTCTTAAGCCCACCTGCTGGCCCAGTGAGGGGATGTGGGTCTTGAAGGGCGCTGGAGGCAGAGCTAATGCTGATGGCCTGGTGGGGGTCTGGAGGATGGGCACGGCACTGTGCACTGGTTTGGGGAGTCCTGACTTCATCTTTGAGGACACCAGGATGGCTGGCATCTTCTCTCCAACTGCAGAATGACCGCAGGCTCCACTCCCCGCCACGCCAGGATGAAATCCTGTCACTACTCTGCAACTCCTTCACAGTTCTGCAGCTTCTGCGACTGTTGTGATCGTGGCAGACTGGTGGGATGCACGTTCACTTTGCACCTGATCCAGCAGCTGATTGAAGTGGTGTGGCAGTTTGCTGGTGTGTAGATGGGAGCTGCTCATGCTGAAGCTCAGCATTAAAACCCACCAAACCCACTGGTTTTCTAGAAAAATACCAACTTGTCTTCTTTAGGTCAGTGCAGTCCATAAATCTCCCCACCAAAAGAAAAAAAACCCCAAAAATTCACTTCAGTGGAAGAGGAATCCCCAGCTGCATCGCCAGTACCTTCGATATGTTCAGCCTCCAGCAGAAGAGTCAGCAGGTCCTGTAAGAGGCAACACAGTCCATCTCCAGCAGTCCTCTGAATGACAGCACAGCTTCAGGAGGACAGGAGCAAGCAGTATGGCTTTAAGGAGGGGGGGTGTGCAGAAACACGAGGATAGAGAGGGAGGCAGCGGCGACACAGCAACCGTTCACTTCAGCCACGGCTCAGCCTGTGATTCTGCAGCCTGGAGCAGCAGCGCTCTCTTTCCCTGCCTCTCTCTCCCTCATGGCTCGCAGCAGGTGTGGCTTAGATCAGCACTGACGTGTGGAGGAAGGCTCGGTGTGGTCCTCCAGTCTGCTCCGCTCTCATTATCTGTATGCCTTTACTGTTCTTCAGTGAGACATGCCATGTTTGCCATATGTGGAGCTTAAAAACGTTGTTTTATTGTCACAATAAAGAGCTCTGATGGTTCCCCTGAGAAATAAGAGACAGTGTGGAAACATGATGAATATTTCCCTGTAGTGATGGAAGTCATATCAGCCTTTATCGAGGATGTTTTAATGAAATGTAGAATTTCTGGCATCATTTAGCATATTCACAGTAATGGCTTTCAATAGTCTTCACTTTGTCTGCATTTATTTTAAATTCTTATTTCTCAAGAATTGGCAATACATCCACACTCCAGAGAGAGGGCCTACACTTTGTTAGAAAACCAGAAAACACTTCAAACTTTTCTTTTTAATTACTGCATATAATTTTAATAATAAAATTAACAGATTGGAAAAACAGGCCTTCAGTCCTACATAGAAAAGTACACAAACCAATGTGGAGAGAAGAGTTAGCATCTTACCATTTGGGGAGTTGAAAACATAAAACTTAAACCACAATTATCACGACTTTTAACAGATCTGTACTGATTGCTACAAGCATGTAGAACAGCTTTATGCAAAGCTTTTTAGGAAAGGTCCACATTTACCTCTTCCAGTGGGCCAGAGGTCCTGAAGAACGCCAACATGCTGCACTGCAGATCTTTCATTTCATTTTAGAAGAACCTTGCAGATTTAAGATCCAAATGTAACAGATTTATGTAAAAAAAAAAAGTGGCAAATATACAAGGAAAAAGGTGCAAATTTACAAGAAAAAACTTTCAAATTTAAGACGTAAAAGTTAATTTACAAGAAAAAAGTTGTAAATCAAAAAAAAGTATGCTAATGAGAAAAAGTTATAAATTTATGAGGAAAAACTACAAATATAAAAAATGCATATATGCTTAGCACTGATGCTTCAAATGCATTTTATTCAGTGATGTAACATGATATAAAAAGGTTTATGATGATTTTGGGGGACAATTCTGTCTTTTTTGAAACTGAGTGAGTCTAAGAACTTTTTCTAAAGCCTACCAACACAGCACGGTGATTTGAGTTAATGGGAGAAACAGCACTGCTTGCTTGGAACCAATACCTGGAACAAAACCTGGGAACAAAAGGTGTGATGAGAGGACCGTGTCCTGTTCTGTGGACAGTGCTGTTCAAAACAGCCACGCTGGGCCTCATAGACACACATTTTTCTGTCCATTCCTCTTTGAATTCTCGGTTTTCCTGATCAACCTTCCCTTTTATTTTTTTTACTTGTGCTAACTTTGAAAGCAACACCCCCACGACCCGAAAAGGATTAAGCGGAAGAAGATGGATGGATGGATCTCCTATCTGGTCTTGGTTGACAGTGGTGGTTAGCTAACATTAGTGCATGTAATTGCACCGGTGATGGGCGCGCTCACCTATGTGACTCACACAAAGTGAACACATACACACGGGTGACTCACATGCCAGTGAAGTATCGCTCAGCACACATACACAACATTGACGTTCAGTCTCTTTGGCAGCGCAGCAAAGCTGGTAAGCACAACGAAGAACACGTAGCTTAATGTGACACACAGTCAGGTCCAAACTGATGCATAGTTGGGTCCAGATGCGGGCTGTGGCCACAACAAAATACATAACAATTTACTATGTAAAGCAGGAGAGCATGTCGAGCTATACTATGTGGGATTCTTGTTTTACACTTTGGTTTGGCATTGAGTTAGTTTAGCTTACATCCATCCATAATTGGTTAAAGACATGTCAATCAAATCACAAAGCAAACCTGACAATGAAACAGATCTTTGCAAACAAGTACAAGCTGGGGATGTCAGCAATTCTATCAAAATACTATAATAAACTCAACATCAAGATCATTTCTGCTCCTCTGCACACACATAACAGCTACAGAGATGGCATCTTCTATTGTGTCTTTGGACACTGTATAGTTGTAGGACTTCAGACCTACTAATCACAGCATACGATACACCCTCTGTGGACAATGACTGGCTGTTCACTCACAGTTACCTAGGGCTGGGTGATAAAACGATAACAATGATTATCACAAAATAACTTTTCCTCAATAGAGACATAAAACATGGCCGATAAAGTGTTGATAGAACTCATTCGTTGTGTGTTTTGACAGACAACACGAAAAGCCAATGAAAATGAGAATCCACCACACTGAATCAATCATGTGGCTGGAAGTCACGCTCAACTGACACACACAACAGCGTGCGTAGGCGCATAGGACCAGCAGCCAGAACAGCCGCACACCTGCTAATGTTTGGGCTAGCGTGACCGTGTAGGAGTTGGAGTGGGTTAACCAGAAAATGACAACAGAAAACATCAATGAAAAGTCCAGTGACAGCGTTACCAAAGAAGACACCAAAACAGACGCCGCCCAATGCTCAATAGAAGAGGAAATTGTTGAAAAGAAGGGTCAGAGGAATTCAGTAGTGTGGAGATATTTTTTAAACGTATAGTGAGGGTGTGCTGGGAGCGTCTGGCTGAGGCCCCTGTCCGGGAGGTCTTCAACTCCCACCTCCGGAAGAACTTCAACCACATTCCGAGGGAGTCTGGAGACATGGAGTCTGAATGGGCCATGTTCTCCACCTCTGTTGTTGAAGCGGCAGCCCAGAGCTGCGGCCGCAAGGTGGTCGGTGCATCTCGTGGTGGCAACCCCCGAACCAAGTGGTGGACACCAGTGGTGAGGGGGGCCATTAAGCTGAAGAAGGAGTCCTATCAAGCTTGGTTGGCTTGTGGGACTCCCGAAGCAGCTGAGGTGTACCGGCAGGCCAAGCGGAGTGCAGCTCGGGTGGTTGCTGAAGCAAAAACCCGGGTATGGGAGGAGTTCGGTGAGGCCATGGAACAAGACTTTCGGTCGGCTTCAAAGAGATTCTGGCAAACTGTTCGGCGGCTCAGGAGGGGAAAGCAGCTCCCCGTCCACACTGTGTATGGTGCGGATGGGACACTGTTGACTTCAACTGGGGATATCGTCGGGCGGTGGAAGGAATACTTCGAGGATCTCCTCAATCCCACTGATACGCCTTCCACAGAGGAAGCAGGGTTTGGGGACGAGGGGGATGACTCGCCTATCACAGGGGCTGAGGTCGCCAAGGTGGTTAAAAATCTCCTTGGTGGCCGGGCCCCGGGGGTGGACGAGATTCGCCCCGAGTACCTCAAGGCCCTGGATGTTGTTGGGTTGTCATGGTTGACACGCCTCTGCAACATTGCGTGGAGGTCGGGGGCAGTGCCTTTGGCATGGCAAACCGGGGTGGTGGTTCCTCTCTTCAAAAAAGGGGACCGGAGGGTGTGCTCCAACTTTAGAGGGATCACACTCCTCAGCCTCCCTGGGAAGGTCTATGCCAAGGTATTGGAGAGGAGAGTCCGGCCGTTGGTCGAACCTCGGATTCAGGAGGAGCAATGTGGTTTTCGTCCTGGCCGTGGCACATCGGACCAGCTCTTTACCCTCTCGAGAATTCTTGAGGGTTCGTGGGAGTTTGCCCAACCAGTTTACATGTGTTTTGTGGACTTAGAGAAGGCATTTGACCGCGTCCCTCGTGGATTTTTGTGGGGGGTGCTTCGGGAGTATGGGGTATCGGGCTTGTTGTTACGAGCTATTCGGTCTCTGTACGACCGTTGTGAGAGTTTAGTTCGCATTGCCAACACTCGGTCGGAGTCATTCCCAGTGAGAGTTGGACTCCGCCAGGGCTGCCCTTTGTCACCGGTCCTGTTCATAATTTTTATGGACAGGATTTCTAGGCGCAGCCAGGGAATGGAGGGTGTCATGCTTGGTGACCACAGGATCTCATCTCTGTTGTTTGCAGATGATGTTGTCCTGTTGGCTTCATCCAGCAATGACCTACAGCTCTTGCTGGGACGGTTTGCCGCTGAGTGTGAAGCGGCTGGGATGAGAATCAGCACCTCCAAGTCCGAGTCCATGGTCCTCAGCCGGAAAAAGGTGGATTGTCCTCTCCGGGTTGGGGACAGGCTCCTGCCCCAAGTGGAGGAGTTTAAGTATCTTGGGGTCTTGTTCACGAGTGAGGGGAAAATGGAGCGAGAGATCGACAGACGGATTGGAGCAGCATCTGCAGTGATGCGGACGTTGTACCGGTCTGTTGTGGTGAAGAGGGAGCTTAGTTCTAAGGCAAAGCTGTCGATTTACCAGTCAATCTACGTTCCTACTCTCACCTATGGTCACGAGCTTTGGGTAATGACCGAAAGAACGAGATCGCGGATACAAGCGGCTGAAATGAGCTTTCTCCGTAGGATTGCTGGACTCACCCTCAGAGATAGGGTGAGGAGCTCAGTCATCCGGGAGAGGCTCAGAGTAGAACCGCTGCTCCTCCACATTGAAAGGAGTCAGTTGAGGTGGTATGGGCATCTGATTAGGATGCCTCCTGGACGCCTCCCACTTGAGGTGTTTCAGGCACGTCCCACTGGGAGGAGACCCCGGGGCAGACCCAGGACTCGGTGGAGAGACTATGTCTCCCAGCTAGTCTGGGAACGCCTTGGTATCCCCTCTGAAGAGCTGGAGCAGGTGGCTGGGGAGAGGGAAGTCTGGGCTTCTCTGCTTGAACTGCTGCCTCCGCGACCCGGACCTCCGGAAAAGCGGTAGAAGATGGATGGATGGATGGATGGATGGATGGAGATATTTTGGCTGTCTAAAGTCTGACACGAAGCAGCTTAGCGTGCACTGCAAACTTAATATCAATTTTAACAATACTGGGAGATTCAAGTAATATAACTAAACAAAACTGAAGAAAAGACTTTTTAAAATTTTCTGTAAAATGTAATTCTAAAAACATGCAATTTCTGGTGAGGAATAAATTAGGACACCCAACATTTATTCCCACTTAAAATGGCTAAAATCACACACAGTTTATAAATCAGGCAGTAAAGACGATATATGCAATTACCGCCCAATCTCTATTTTACCAGTCCTGTCTAAGGTTCTTGAAAAAGTTGTAGCTACACAGCTGATAGACTATTTACAAGACAGTCAACTTCTTCATCCACATCAATTTGGTTTTAGACCAGGATACTCAACAGAAACAGCAAATTGTTGCCTTATTGAAAATGTCAAACAGTCCTTGGACAGGGGTAATGTGGTAGGGGCTGTTTTTCTAGATCTCAAAAAGGCTTTCGATACTGTAAACCACAGTTTGCTTTTATCCAAAATGGTATCTTTTAACTTCTCTCCAGATACATTAGAATGGTTTGCATCTTATCTCCAGAATAGAGAACAGTGTGTAAAAGTTCACCAGGATAAATCCTTATTTTTAAACAACCGTATGGGTATCCCACAAGGGTCCATTCTTGGTCCTTTAATTTTCAGCATTTTTATTAATGACTTGCCACTACACTGCTCAGCTGCAACATGTCAACTTTATGCAGATGATGCAGTTATTTACACAGCTGCCAAGACTCCAGCACAGGTTGCAGATGTACTGTCCACAAGCATGGTTGATGTCCAAGAGTGGCTCTTCCAGAACCATCTATTGCTGAACCTTCAGAAAACAGTTTCAATGTGCTTTTCAATCAAAAAATGTAACCTGCAACGTTTTAAAGTTAATATACATGATAAAGACATCAGTTTAGTTACAGAATTCAAATACCTTGGCATTGTACTAGATCCTCAATTCAAATTTAATCTTCATATAAAGAAAATTTCTAAAACAGTAAAAAAAAATCTGAACTGCTTTAAATTAATTACATATTACATATCATACCAAGCAGCTGTACTGTATATGCATTCTATGTTTTTTTCTCATATATCATACTGTTTGACAGTCTGGGCTCAAGCAACCCCTTCCACAATAAAACATATAGGTTCATTATATAATCAAACTCTAAAAATCTTGGACAAAAAGCCCATTAGTGGCATCACTGTTATATTTAAAAAAAATACAATCTATTGAGTTTTGAGAGTTTCATTGACCTCTGTTTTCTGAAATTAATTTTCAAATGTTTCCATAAATCAGCGCCTGAGCCACTTGCTGGTTTCATCCAAAGACAGGACAGCAGCAGAGCCACCAGGAGTTCTGTTAACAATAACTGTAAAATATTCCACCGCAGAACCACATTTGGACAAACAGCTTTCTCTATAAAGGGCAGTCATATCTGGAGCGCAATGCCAAATGAAATTAAAATAATAACTGACTTTAAAACATTCACTACAAAGGTTAAAAACTGGCTGAAAAATAAACAAGAATGTACCCATGTATGAAATGATTGTCTGCAGGGTGAGAGTGAATGAAGGGAAGGAATGAATGTGTTTGTTTATAGTGAGTGACGAAGGGAGGGAGGCCTGAAATAGGCAAATGTGAATCAGGTTTTTATATTGTGTATTTATAATCTTTTTTGTATTGATGTATGTGGTTATTGTTTATTCTGTTTTCATTTTTTCTTTTCCTTATCCTTCTTTCTTTTTACTTGTTTCTTCTTTCTAAAGCCCATCCAGAGACAAGAGTTGCAAATTAGCTAATAGCCATACACTCTCTTGTCATTTGATTAATTGTCTATGTTTAATGCACTGTCCCTGTCAAATAAACAAATAAAATAAATAAAAACAGGTGTATCACATCAGGTGCACATGAGTAGAACATGGTTACTCAGCATTTTGAAGGAGGCTTGTCCTATTTAAACTTCAGACATTTAGTTTGGTGTGTTCCTGACTGTTGAAGTGAGAGTGAACACCATGATGAGATCGAAAGAGCTGTCTGAGGCCTTCAGAAAGAAGATTGTAGCAGATGGTAAGGGATTTAACCTGTTGAACTCCGGGATTCCGCGGGCGGTCACGTCTCTGCGTCATAGTGTGTCTCAGTGTGCACTGAAAAAAAAAAAAGCTGCATTTCCTTTCTTCCAGTACAGACACAGCCGCAAACAGAAAGCCAAAGGAGTGTTTGATTCGTTTAGATTTGATTGACCTCTCATTCGACTAATAAGAGCCTTGAATTGGGTTTCTGAAACCTTGAAGAACCAATGACTGAAAACCTAGCAAGAAGGACCCGCCTACCAACGACCGCGAATACAACGAGCCAATTGAAGCAGAGAAGTTCGACGATTGAAACGCGTGCGTCGCCGTGCGTAAAATCTTTTTTGTCTAAGCTGCTGGATGACACACATTGAGACCTGTGGGTAACGGTAGCGTTAGCCACTCTAAGCCATTAGCCAGTCTTTTTTTATTACTACTGTTCTTATTTGTTTTGAAAAATGGTTTGCAAAAACCACAATCATGGAAGCGGAGATGGTTTGACCGGGTCGGGTGACCAGAACCACGAGTCCGTAACAACCGGACCAGCTTCATGTTCGTCTGACAATGAGGAACAAATGTTCGCCAACGACACTGCTGTTGTGGACAGGTAAGTGTTATAAGCTAAATTATTCTTTATCAATGAAAATAGTAATAAAAATGACTTTTGACCGATCAGTAATTACAACGGTCCGTCATGGCCACAAGTTTTTTTGTGCACCGAACTCCTCTGTAGCGGGGGGGGGGGGGTTATCCTCTACATTGCAGATATTTTAGTATAATTTTTATTGCACTGTAGGTTTTTTTTTCTTGTAAAAAAAAAGGGCACACATTTTTTACGTGGCATGTTTCTTTGTGTGTGGGGGGCTTGTTTGTTCATTCATTCATTCATTCATGAATGAACAAACAACCCCCCCCCACACACACACACAGCCCTGAGTGTCACCTTTCATTAGAGCCCAAGATGAAGCTTCTATGTTGAAGCATTCAAAAGTTACAGACGTTTTTCCAAACTGTGCCATTTGGCACAGTTCAAAAATACCTGGGAACAACCTGAGAAAAAAGCTGTGTAATATATTCATTTTTTGTGGTATTGTTACAAAATTTTGACCTCAGCTTGATAACATTTGGTTCTACATTTTTGTTGTGTTTTCCAGCCCGGATCTGACAGCTGTGTGTTATTTGCAAGCATTTGTATCTAAAAAAACACCCAGGCAAACTTTATTTTCTTCAAATTCAGTATGTTTAGATGACTGTTACTCAGTGGCAGGAGCACTTAGAGAGATTATGACTGTTTTGCCCCCCCCCCCCAAAAAAATCAAAGTGTTTTCTTTTAAATGAGACCAACCCCATGAAGATGCTGCAAAGGGTTGAAGAACAGCTTTTGATTTACTTTGGGTATGTTATTTTTAGGTGTTTTTAGGGAAATTGACCAGTGTTCAAGGGGTTAAAAAGATCTCAAGAAAACTTGAAATCAGCCATTCCACTGTCTGGAAAATAGTCTACAAGTGGAGGACATTCAGAACAACTGCCAACATGTCCAGGTCTGGCCATCCAAGCAAGTTCACCCCGAGAGCAGACTGCAAGATGCTAAAAGAAGTCTACAAAAACCCTAAAATGTCATCACGAGACCTACAGCAGGCTCTTGCTACTGTTGATGTGAAGGTGCATGCCCCTACAATCAGAAAGACTGCACAAGTTTGACTTACATGGGAGGCATGCAAGGATTCCTCCTTGCACGCCTCCCATGTTTCTCTCTTAGAGAAACATGAAGGACAGACTGAAGTTTGCCAGAGAGAATGTAGACAAAGACCAGGACTTGCGGAATAATATTCTTTGGACAGATGAGTCTAAAATTGAATTATTTGTACACCAGAACAGAGGACGTGTTTGGTGTAGACCAAATACAGCATTCCAGGAAAAGAACCTCATATCAACTGTGAAGCATGGAGGTGGAAGTGTCATGGTTTGGGGATGCTTTGCTGCAGCAGGACCTGGCCAGCTCACCATCATAGACCCTGCAACATGACAATGACCCAAAACATACCAGTAAATCTACCAAGGACTGGCTAGAGTCCTGGAATGGCTGAGTCAAAGCCCAGATCTTAATCCCACTGAGATGCTGTAGGGTGACTTGAAACGGGCTGTACATGCAAGAAACCCCTCAAACATCTCACAGCTGAAGGAATTCTGCATTGAGGAGTGGGCCAACTTTCCTCAGACCAATGTCAGAGACTGGTAGATGGCTACAAGAAATGTCTCACTGAAGTTATTTCAGCCAAAGGGAGTAACACTAGCTATTAGGAGGTAGGGTGTCCTAACTTTTTCCTCAGAATATGCATTTTTGTTGACAACTTTTGTTTAATGATTAAAACAAGGTTAATTTTTGTTATTTACCTGCAATTAAATCACCTTCTTTTCCAGAGATAAATAAAAACAAGATTCAGCATCAACATGTGAACATTTCTTAATAAAGAACTGAATATTTAATGGGGCGTCCTAATTTTTTTACGACTGTATATCAATCAATATGGAAAAAAAACTACTGTGACTGGAATTTTTTATATCACCCAGCCCTACAGTTACCACATTTTATTCAAACCAACTGACATAAATCAACAGTCTTCCATTAGAAAGTTCTCTCTCTCTCTCTCTCTCTCTCTCTCTCTCTCTCTCTCTCTCTGTCACACACACACACACACACACACACACACACACACACACACACACACACACACACACACACACACACACACACACACACACCTCACTACATTTCTCTCAGAATGACTTTACAAGATTTAATCCAGAAGAGAATGTGATTAGTATGCTAATCCTAATCCTGTTATATTAATCCTAAATTATGCAAATATAAATACCTGATTATGGTTTTGTGACACAGCTGTATGTGTGGTCTCTGTGTGTGCTGGAAAACAAAGAATGTTGACTTTCGTGCATTTTAAAAAGTAAAAATTAGGAAAAAAAATAATTATTGTGATCCATGAATTCTAAGCCCAAAACTTTATTTTACACCCAAAAACCCAAAATGAGTACACAGAAGCATAGCATCTTTTTTTAAATGTACCTCTGAGTTTCATTTGTATGTGATTTTTGCACCGTGCATGTATTACACTGAGAAGTCTTCAACTCTCACCTCCGGAAGAACTTCGACCACATTCTGAGGGAGTCTGGAGTCATGGAGTCTGAATGGGCCATGTTCTCCACCTTCATTGTTGAAGCAGCTGCTAAGAGCTGTATCCGCAAGGTCGTTGGTGCATCTTGTGGTGGCAACCTCCAAACCAAGTGGTGGTGGGGGGGGGGCATCAAGCTGAAGAAGGAATCCTATCAAGCTTGGTTGGCTTGTGGAACTCCCAAAGCAGCTGAGGTGTACCAACAGGCCAAGCACAGTGCAGCTTGGGTGGTTGCTGAAGCAAAAACTCAGGCGTAGATGGAGTTTTGTGAGGACATGGAACAAGACTTTTGGTCGGCCTTGAAGAGATTCTGGCAAACTGTGACATAATGCACGGCTCAGGAGACACGCACGCAGGCTCAGGATAGATTTAACAGCTTTATTAGCAACAAGGAAGTGTATGGCTGCGTGTCTGTGGAATAAGAATGTATTGGTGGTGGCGTCTGCGTCAGGCACGGGGGCAGGAGGCCGTACAGCCGGACAACCCTGTGGGAGAGAGCAGAGGGAGAAGGGTAACGGGCACCACACCAATACAGGGAATGATGATGATAGCTGGCTTACTTGGTTATGACAGGTGGCTGGCGTCGACAAGGGCGAGGCCCGGGAGACAGCAACCTGCAGTACCTGTGGCAGCAGCGTAGAGCCAACGGCGAGATGAGGAAGTCCGCCGCCGGGAATGTCCACCTGTGCACGGGGGAAGGCTAGAGGAGAGAGGTAAGGGGAGCTTACCCAAGTTATCTTCACTAGTCGGTTTGAGATCCGTAGTAGCATAGGGCCGAAGTTGAGAGACGGCTTCAGGCCGAAGCCCAGGACAGAGTGAATTAAATACCTCGCTGCTGACGAGGAGCAGGTGTACGCGCGGCTGGCGCCGCTGATGAGCGGCGAGTCATGACAGTACTCCCCCCTCTAGCAGCGCCTCCTGGCGATGGTTTTTCCGGGTGCGCTTGATGAAACTCAGAAATGAGTGACCGGTCCAACACCAGCGAGGAAGGCACCCACTGTCTCCACTCGGGTCCATAGCCCTCCCAATCCACCAGGTACTGCAATCTGCGATCCCGGCGTCGGGCGTCCAAGATCTCAGCGACGGTCCAGGCCGGATGGCCACCAATCATCCAGGGAGCGGGGTGCGCCGCAGGTGGAGGGCAGAGGGGGTCAGAGACCACCGGTTTAATTTTGGAGACGTGGAAGGTGGGATGGATGCGGAGGGAGGAGGGAATAGCCACACGCACAGCCACCGGGTTGATGATCCTGGTTATGGGATAAGGGCCGATGAACCGTTGGGCCAGCTTTCTCCTCTCACCCTTTAGGTTAACGTCCTGTGTGGATACCCAAACTTGCTGTCCCACCTGGTAGGCAGGTGCAGGTCTCCTATGTCGGTCCGCCGTAGACTTATTGCGCTCCGCCGTGCGTAAAAGTGCATTACGCGCCGTGGACCAAAGGGAGCAACACCGCCTCAGATGTGCCTGGACAGAGGGGACAGCCAACTCGCCCTCCTGCGCGGGGAATAGAGGTGGATCATAGCCCAAGGATGCTTTAAAGGGCGACATCCCGATGGCAGTGGAGCGAGAGGTGTTGTGGGCGTACTCCACCCAGGCGAGGTGAGAACTCCAGGACGTGGGTTTGGATGAAGTGACGCAGCGGAGCATAGCCTCCAGCTCCTGGTTAGTCCGCTCACACTGCCCGTTAGACTGGGGGTGATGGCCGGAGGAGAGGCTTACCTTGGCTCCCAGGGCGTTGCAAAATGACCTCCAGACGTCCGAAGAGAACTGGGGGCCGCGGTCAGAGACCACGTCGACCGGGATTCCATGCAGTCTGACCACGTGCTGGATGAGGAGGTCCACCGTCTCCAAGGCTGAGGGAAGTCCACGTAGGGGCACAAAGTGGGCGGCCTTGGAAAAACGGTCAACAATGGTCAGAACTGTGTCAAAGTTGTTGGAGACAGGGAGCCCAGTGACAAAGTCTAGGGCGATGTGTGACCAGGGCCTGCCAGGGACGGGCAGGGGCTGGAGCAGACCCGCAGGGGGAGCATTACCTGACTTATTGGTAGCACAGACGGGGCAGGCCCGGGCGTAACGGGCGGCATCCTTCCGCAGGCCTGGCCACCAAAAGGATCGCTGGAGGAGATAAATCATCCGTGAAGCTCCAGGATGGCAGGTGAGCTTAGAGGTATGGAGCCAGTGTATAACGTCCCCCCGGACGGCAGATGGCACGAAGAGCCTCCCCTCTGGTCCGCCGCCAGGGTCCGGTTCCGACTCCTGCGCCCTCCGGATCTTGTCTTCTATGTCCCATGAAACAGCCCCCACGACGCACAACCTGGGCAAGATGGTGTGAGCAACGTCTTCTGCGGCCTCCGGGGCAAATTGCCTGGAGAGGGCGTCAGGCAGGCCGTTCTTGGAGCCAGGCCTATATGTGATGCTGAATTTAAACCTTGCAAAGAACAGGGACCAACGCGCCTGGCAGATCTTTTTTTTTTTTTTTTTTTTTTTTCTCCCGGCGCCACACGAGTAGGCTGCCTTTTGCAACAGCGGCTCGATTCCGAGTCTTTTTCCCTTCCTCTCTCTTTTGATCCGTCTTTTTTTCACTCCACTTATATCACGGACACACAGATCATCCCAAATGTCTCCTGAGCCGGTGGACGGAGCCACTGTTTATAGCAGGATACGATACAGCAGGGAAGAGCTGCTAGCATTCAACCGCCACCCGGTCCCATTGGAAAAACTCGACATACCGAGAGAACTGAGGCGAAAACGCCGCGGCTGCCGGGCTGGAGTAAGGCGGAGGACAAAAAATATAAGGTACAGACCCTCCCTTCCATCTGTTGTCATGGGAAATGTACGGTCGATACTGGGAAAGGTAGATGAGCTAGCGGCTATCTCCCGTTATGATAGCACTTACCGGGAGTGCTCGCTCCTTTTGTTTACTGAGACGTGGCTAACTGAACTAGCAGCAGATGCTAACATTGAGCTGGAGGGTTTTCACATGATACGGGCTGACCGAACACCAGACAGTGGCAAAGCAAGGGGCGGTGGAGTGATAATGTATGTTAACAACAACTGGTGCAGACCGGGACATATCACTGTTAAACAACGACACTGCAGCAAAGACATTGAGTTGCTAGCTGTTAGCATGAGGCCTACATATCTCCCGAGAGAACACTCACACGTGATCTGCATTGTTGTTTATGCAAATCCGACGGCGAACGCTGGGACAGCGCGTGACGTCATCCATTCAGTAACCAGCAGGCTGCAGACAGAACACCCAGATGCTCTTCTCCTCATCTCAGGCGATTTCAACCATGTTTCACTATCTCCCATTCTACCCACGTTCACCCAGTATGTCACATGCCACACTAGACACAATAAAACACTGGATTTATTCTACGCAAACACTAAAGAGGCGTACACCTCATCACAACTCCCCCCACTCGGGAGATCGGATCACAACTTGGTTCATCTCCGGCCGGTGTACAAACCCCTAGTGCACAGACAACCTCCGGCCATGCACACTGTGGAGTTATGGTCTGAGGAGACAATGGACACTCTAAAGGGCTGTTTTGAAGCCACCGCCTGGAAGCAGCTCTGCGATCCACATGGTGAGGACATCGATGGCCTCATTCACACCTTCACGGGCTACCTCAGCTTCTGTGTGGACAAATCCGTTCCCACCAAGACCATACGGCGTTACTCAAACAACAAACCCTGGATCAACCCTGAGATAAAAACACTTCTGAGAGAGAAGAAGAGGATCTTCAGGTCGGGAAATAGGGAGATGCTGAAGTCCGTACAGAGGGAGCTGAGGAGAAAGATCAGAGTAGGCAAGGACAGCTTCAGGAAGAAGATGGAGGACAAGCTGCAACAGAGCGACATCAGCGGGGTCTGGAGAAACCTCAAAACCATCTCTGGGCTCCAGAATACCTCCCCCCAGGCCACGGGGGGCAGGGAGTGGGCGAACAACCTGAATCTGTTTTTCAATAGGTTTGACCAACCGCCCTCCCCCCTGTCTGCACAACAACCACTGCTGCCTCTAAAGAAATCAAGTCCTGCTGCCCACTCCCCACTCCACCAACACCCCCCCCACTCCCAACACACAGCCCCCCATCCTGACCCTGACCAGGACCCAGGTGAGGACGGAGCTGAGGAAGATCAAGGCGAGGAAGGCGCCGGGACCGGACGGCATCAGCGCAAAGCTCCTCAAGTCCTGTGCAGACCAGCTGTGTGGGATTGTGACGTATATCTTCAACATGAGCCTGAAACTGGGGAGGGTACCACAGCTGTGGAAAACATCTTGTGTGGTACCTGTACCAAAAACTTCCCACCCCAAAGACCTGAACAGCTACAGACCGGTGGCCTTGACGTCCCACTTGATGAAGACCCTGGAGAGACTGCTCCTTGCTCACCTCGGCCCCCTGGTGGAACCTGCGATGGATCCACTCCAGTTCGCCTACCAGCATGGCATTGGGGTGGAGGACGCGGTGATCTTCCTCCTTCACCGTTCTCTGTCCCACCTGGAGAAGCCCGGGAATATGGTGAGGATCATGTTCTTTGACTTCTCCAGTGCTTTCAACACCATCCAACCGATGATCCTGAAGGACAAGCTGCTGCGCGCAGGGGTGGACCAGCACCTGTCATCATGGATCCTGGACTACCTCACGAACCGGCCTCAGTTTGTGAGAACCCGGGACTGTGTGTTCGACACGATCATCAGTAGCACGGGGGCCCCCCAGGGAACGGTGCTGGCTCCCTTCCTGTTCACTCTTTATACTGCGGACTTCTCACACAACACAACACACTGCCATCTACAGAAGTTCTCTGATGACTCTGCGATCGTTGGCCTCATCTCCAATGGAGATGAAGCTGAGTACAGAGGGCTTATCCAGGACTTCGTGGACTGGTGCCATCGGAACTGCCTCCAGATCAACGCGAGGAAAACTAAGGAGCTGGTGGTGGACTGCCGCAGGCATGGGCAGCCCCTCACAGCACCAGTAAATATACAGGGAATAGACATCGAGATGGTGACATCCTATAAGTACCTGGGTGTTCATCTGAACAATAAACTAGACTGGTCACACAATACTGACGCACTCTACAAGAAGGGACAGCGCAGGCTATTCCTACTGAGGTGACTCAGGTCTTTTGGTGTACAAGGTGTGCTGCTGAAGACATTCTATGACACGGTGGTGGCATCAGCCATCACTTTTGGAGTGGTCTGCTGGTGCAGTGGCATTACCGCAGCCGATAGGAAGAGACTGAACAAACTGATCAAGAAAGCTAGCTCTGTCCTGGGGCAGCACCTTGACCCAGTGGAGGAGATAGGAGAGAGAAGGATGGTGGCTAAACTGTCATCTCTGCTGGAAGCCGAGTTCCACCCTATGCAGGACACACTGAATGCACTGAGGAGCTCATTTAGCAGCAGACTACATCATCCCAGGTGCACAACCGAGAGGTTTCGCAGGTCCTTCCTACCAACGGCTGTCAGACTGTACAACCTAAGCAGGGCTGCTCGCAGAGATAGCAAAAAGACATGACAACCTAATAGTTTTTGAATGCAAAGGACGCAATAGACTTATACAATGGTCCCCTCCAGCATACAACTAGGAAAATACCGGTCGCTATGGAGGGTGAGAATATGTATGGGTACATAATCATACCATATATGATAACTAAGTAGATGGTTGTGCTGTTTCATCCCATCTAGCTACAATGCTCCGCACTGTGTGTTTATATATATATACAGTGGGGCAAAAAAGTATGGGCACATAATCATACCATGTAGGATAACTAAGTAGACGGTTATGCTGTTTCATCCCATCTAGCAACAATGCTCTGCACTGTGTGTGTTTATATATTTACATATTTATTCCATCTAGCTACAATGCTCAGCACTGGGTGTGTTTATATTTATATATCTATATATTTATTCCATCTAGCTACAATGCTCCGCACTGTGTGTTTATATATCTACATATTATTCCATCTAGCTACATTGCTCCGCACTGTGTGTGTTTATATACTTACATATTTATTCCACCTAGCTGCAATGCTCCGTACTGTGGGTGTTTATATATTTACATATTTATTCCATCTAGCTACAATGCTCTGCACTGTGTGTTTATATATTCATATATTTATTCCATCCAGCTACAATGCTCTGCACTGTGTGTCTGTGTCTGTGTGTGTGTGTATATATATATTTTATAGTAATATGTACATATGTATATTAGCTGCTCTTGCTTGCTTGTTTTTTTCTTGCCTTCTGATTGTTGCTCTGAGTGTTGCTATCCCTGTGCTGTTGCAATCCTGGAATTTCCCCGTTGTGGGACTAATAAAGGCTTATCTTATCTTATCTTATCTTATCTTATCTTATCTCAGGTACTCCAGGTTCTTGTGGTCAGTGAGGACCACAAAAGGCAAGGCTGCCCCCTCCAGCCAGTGACGCCATTCTTGAAGGGCAAGCTTGATGGCAAGAAGCTCTCTGTCCCCCACGTCGTAGTTTCGCTCCGCCGGGGACAGGCGCCGAGAGAAGAAGGCACAGGGTCGCTTGACTCCATTGGCTGGGGACCGCTGGGACAACACCGCCCCCACCCCCGTGTCCGAAGCGTCCACCTCCACAATGCACTGCAGCGCGGGGTCGACCTGGCTGAGGACCCGGGAGGAGGAGAACTCCGTCTTCAGCGCCTGGAAGGCCGTAGCGGCCTCTTCAGTCCACCGGAACGGGGTCTTAGGAGAGGTGAGGTGGGTCAGGGGCCCGACGATGGCTCCAAAGTTCGGGACAAAGCGGCGGTAGAAATTGGCGAACCCGATAAATTGCTGAACCTGTTTCCGAGAGGTAGGTGTGGGCCAATCCACCACCGCTTTGATCTTCGCTGGGTCCGGAAGCACCTGGTCATGGGAGATGACGAACCCCAGGAAGGAAGTCGTTTTGGCGTAGAATTCAGATTTTTCCGCCTTGACGTACAGACGGTTCTCCAGCAGTCTCTGCAGGACCCGCCTCACGTGGACCCGGTGTTCATCCCCGGACCTGGAGAAGATGAGAATATCGTCCAGGTAGACGAATACAAACAGGCTGATGAAGTCCCGGAGGACGTCATTGATGAGACACTGAAAGACGGCTGGAGCGTTGGTCAACCCAAACGGCATCACGAGGTATTCAAAATGACCGTTTGGGGTACGGAAGGCGGTTTTCCACTCATCTTCCTCCCGGATCCGGACGAGGTGGTAAGCGCTGCGGAGATCCAGCTTAGTAAACCAGGTTGCCTCCTGGAGGGAGTGGAAGGCAGTATCCATAAGGGGCAGGGTATACCGGTCCTTCTCCGTGATATCGTTGAGTGCTCGATAATCGATACAAGGACGAAGAGATCCGTCCTTCTTTCCCACGAAGAAGAACCCTGCACCTACTGGAGAGGAGGATGGTCGGATGATCCCAGCACTGAGCGACTCCTTCAAATAGCTGTTCATTGCCTCCTTCTCCGGCGCTGACAGGCTATAGAGGTGTCCTGAAGGTAAGGGCGCCCCCTGGCGGATGTTAATGGCGCAGTCGTAGGGCCGGTGAGGAGGCAGAGACATCGCCTTGGACTTACTGAAAACAGCACCCAGGTCGTGGAACTCTGAGGGCACAAGGGTGAGATCCGGGGGCGCGATGTCCTGAGCTGTGGGAGGCGAGGACGGGGCGCAGGCAGCGGATTGGAGGCAGGTGCCCATGCAGAAAGTGCTCCACGCTGACACCTTCCCAGTCTTCCAGTCCAAGGCGGGGTTGTGGAGGCGGAGCCAGGGATATCCGAGGATGACAGGAGTTACTGAGGTGGGCAGGACGTAGAAGGAGATATCCTCCCGATGGTTTCCAGAGATGATCACCGGGACGGGGGATGTTCGGTGAGTTACTTTTCCCAGGGAAACTCGGGAGAGATTAACCAGGGCGAGAGGAGTGTCGAGGGGGTGACAATGGATGCCCAGTCGGGTTGCCAGGCTTTGTGAAATAAAGCTACCCTCCGCGCCTGAATCCACCAGTGCATGTGTGAGGTGCCCAGTGAGGTTGTGACAGAAGCGGATGGGCAGCGTCAAATGTGTGAGGGGATTTAACCGATTAGCGTCCGCGAGGCCCCCTACAGTGACTCGCGGACCACCTCGTTTGGCTTCTCCGGACAATGCTCCACTGTGTGCTGGCTACCTCCGCGATACATGCAGAGGCCCAGGTCACGACGGTGCTGTTTCACCGCCAGGGGGAGCTTTGTCCGGCCCGTCACCATTGGTTCCGACTCCTCGGAGACCTCCGGCGGCGGCAACGCCAGGTGGCGAGCTTGGGGCAGGCGTGCAGAGGCGCCCCGCGAGCGAGAAGACTGCTTCCGCTCGGAGGCGCGCTCGCGCAGCCTGTTATCCAAACTGATGGTGAGAGAAATCAGCTCCGCCAGCATCTCCGGGATATCCCGGCCGGCCAGCTCATCCCTCAGACCAGAATTTAGGCTGCGGAGGAAGACGCCGCAGAGCGCACGCTCTTCCCAGCCAACTTCCTCCGCAGTAACCCGGAAGTCGATCGCGTAGTCGGCCGCCGATCGGCTCCCCTGTTGGAGTCCGAGAAGGCGGTCGACCTGGACACTGTCCAAACGCGAATGATCGAACACTTCCAGAAACTGTCGCACGAACTGGCCATAGGTGAGGGTGGCGTAGCTGGGCTTCACCATAATGGCGTAAGCCCAGGTAAGCGCACGACCCTCAAGGAGATTACCTATATAGCCAATTCTGCTATGGTCTGAGGGAAAATCTCCGGGAACGCGAAGAAGCACGGACTCACACTGCATAATAAACCCCGAGCTCCACCCAGCTTACCGCTAAAGCGAGCAGGAGTGGGGATTGGTGTGAGCCGTGTTGGCGCACCCAGAGCGGGCTGGACGGCCACTGGAGCCGCAGGAGCCGCGCCACCCAGACGAGCCGAGGGGAACGGCTGCTGGGGGTCCAAGCGGTCTAATCGGTTAGTAATGACAATTAATTGATTTAATACCACCTGTTGCTGATGGGCTATTAAATCCACCCGAGCCTCGAGGGTGGAAAGACGGCGTGCGAGCCCGCTGTCTGCCGAGCCGCTCTGCTGAAGCCGTACTGACATAATGCACGGCTCAGGAGACACGCACGCAGGCTCAGGATAGATTTAACAGCTTTATTAGCAACAAGGAAGTGTATTGCTGCGTGTCTGTGGAATAAGAATGTATTGGTGGTGGCGTCTGCGTCAGGCACGGGGGCAGGAGGCCGTACAGCCGGACAACCCTGTGGGAGAGAGCAGAGGGAGAAGGGTAACGGGCACCACACCAATACAGGGAATGATGATGATAGCTGGCTTACTTGGTTATGACAGGTGGCTGGCATCGACAAGGGCGAGGCCCGGAAGACAGCGACCTGCAGTACCTGTGGCAGCAGCGTAGAGCCAACGGCGAGATGAGGAAGTCCGCCGCCGGGAATGTCCACCTGTGCACAGGGGAAGGCTAGAGGAGAGAGGTAAGGGGAGCTTACCCAAGTTATCTTCACTAGTCGGTTTGAGATCCGTAGTAGCAAAGGGCCGAAGTTGAGAGACGGCTTCAGGCCGAAGCCCAGGGCAGAGTGGATTAAATACCTCGCCGCTGACGAGGAGCAGGTGTGCGCGCGGCTGGCGCCGCTGATGAGCGGCGAGTCATGACAAACTGTCCGGCAGCTCAGGAGAGGAAAGCAGCTCCCTGTCCACACTATGTATGATGCAGATGGTGCGCTGCTGACTTCGACTGGGGATATCGTCGGGTGGTGGAAGAAATACTTCGGGGATCTCTTCAATCCCACTGACACGCCTTCCACAGAGGAAGCAGAGCTTGAGGATGAGCAGGTTGACTCGCCCATCACAGGGGCTGAAGCTGCTGAAGTGGCTAAAAAAAACTCTTCGGTGGCCAGGCCCAGGGAGTGGATGAGATTTGCCCTGAGTACTTCAAGGCTCTGGATGTTGTAGGGGCTGTCATGGTTGACACACCTCTGCAACATTGCATGGAAGTTGGGGATAGTACCTTTGGCATGGCAAACCGGGGTGGTGGATCATCTCTTTCAGAAGGGGGACCGGAGGGTGTGTTCCAACTTTAGGGGGATCACATTCCTCAGCCTCCCTGGGAAGGTCTATGTCAGGGTAGTGGAGAGGAGAGTCCGGCCATTGGTCAAACCTTGGATTAAGGAGGAGCAATGTGGTTTTCATCCTGGCAGTGGCACATCAGACCAAACCTCGAGGTTCGTGGGAGTTTGCCCAACCAGTCAACCAGTGTTTTGTGGACTTGGAGAAAGCATTCAACCGCGTCCCTTGTGGTCTCTTGTGGGGGGTGTTTCGGGAGTATGGGGTATCAGGCTTGTTGTTATGAGCTATCCGGTCCCTATATGACTGTTGTGAGAGTTTGGTTCATATTGCCAACACCCAGTCAAACTTGTTTCCAGTGAGAGCTGGACTGCACCAGGACTTCCCTTTGGCACAGATCCTGTTCATAATTTTGATGGACAGGATTTCTAGGTGCAGCCAAGGAACAGAGGGTTTCATGTTTGGTGACCACAGGATCTTATCTCTGCTGTTTGCAGATGATGTTGTCCTGTTGGCTTCATTCAGCAATGACCTACAGGTCTTACTGGGATGGTTTGCTGCTGAGTGTGAAGTGGCTGGGATGAGAATCAGCACCTCCAAATCCAAGTCCATGGTCATCAGCCGGAAAAGGGTGGATTGTCCTTTCCAGGTTGGGGACAAGTACCTGCCCCAAGTGGAGGAGTGTAAGTATCTCAGGGTCTTATTCATGAGTGAGGAGAGAATGGAGTGAGAGATTGACAGATGGATCAGAGCAGCATCTGCAGTGATGTGGACATTATACCAGTCTGTCGTGGTAAAGAGGGAGCTGAGCTCTACAGCAAAACTGTTGATTTACCGGTCAATCAACATTTCTACCCTCACCTATTGTTATTGTCCATCGGGATCTGTCTCTGATAGGCCCCTAGAATAGAGGGTGAGTGTAGCTATTAGTTAAGCGCTTTGAGTGACCTGGGCAGCACGGTGGTACAGTGGTTAGCACTGTTACCTAACAGCTAGAAGTTTCCAGGTTCTAATCCCCGGGCTGGCAGGGGTAGGAACCTTTCTGTGTGCAGTTTGCATGTTCTCCTTATGCTGCGTGGATCTCCGGTTTCCTCCCACAATCCAAAGACATGCATGTAAGTTAATTGGTCATTCTAAAATGTCCCTAGGTATCTGTTTCGTATAGGCCCTTAGAATAGAGGGTTAATAGTAGTGAAGTGCTTTGAGTGGTCTTTGTGACTAGAAAAAACGCTATATAAGTACAGGTCCTTATCCTTATGGTCATGAGCTTTTGGTAATGACCAAAAAGCATGAGATCGCTGAAATGAGCTTTCTCCATAAGATTGCTGGACTCACCCTCAGAGATAGGGTGAGGAGCTCAGTCATGCTGGAGAGGCTCAGAGTAGAATTCAGTTCAATTCAATTCAATTCAACTTTATTTATATAGCGCCATTTCACAACAACAGTCATCTCATAGCACTATCAACTGTAGGGAGGACCCCCACAGTTGCAGAAAGACCCCAGCAATCAGGCGATCCCCTGTGAGCAAGCACTTGGCGACGGTGGAGAGGAAAAACTCCCTTTTAACAGGAAGAAACCTCCAGCAGAACCAGGCTCAGGGAGGGGCAGTCATCTGCTGCGACTGGCTGGGGGGTGAGGGGATAGAGAAGAAGAAAAGAACAGACATGTAGAGAGCAAACAGCACGATGGGGACTCAATCTATGGGAGAGAACAAACAAATGTTAATGACCAGCAAAAAAAAAAATATTTCATAGAGAGTGAGGAAAGGAGTGAGGCCCAGTGCATTACTGGAGGTCCCCCGGCTGACTAAACCTATTAGCAGCATAACTAAGGGAGGGTTCAGAAAACACATGATCCCTCCCTAATTGTTGGCTATATCAAAAAGGTAGGTTTTAGCCCTATTCTTAAAAACAGAGATCGAGTCTGACTCCCGAATCCAGATTGGCAGCTGATTCCACAGGAGAGGAGCTTGATAACTGAAGGCTCTGCCTCCCATTGTACTTTTGGAGATTCTAGGTATTACAAGTAAACCTGCATTTTGGGAGCGTAGTGCTCTGTTAGGATGATACGGTAGTATCAGATCTTTTAAATAAAAAGGAGCCTGATTGTTTAGAGCTTTGTAAGTAAGAAGAAGGATTTTAAACTTAATTCTAAACTCTATGGGAAGCCAATGAAGGGAGGCCAGAACCGGAGAGATATGATCTCTCTAGAACTGCTGCTCCTCCACATCAAACATCAAAAGGAGCCAGTTGGTGGTTTGGCATCTGATCAGGAAGCCTCCTAGACGCCTCCCATTTGAGGAGTTTTGGGCACATCCCACTGGGAGGAGACCCCGGGGCAGACCCAGGAGAGAGAGACTATGTCTCCCAGCTGGCCTGGGAACATTTTGGTATCCTCTCTGAAGAGGTGGAGCAGGTGGCTGGAGAGAGGGAAGTCTGCGCTTCTCTGCTTAAACTGCTGCCTCCATGACTCGGACCTCTGGAAAAGTGGTAGAAGATGGATGGATGGATGGATTACACCATACACCCATGCTGGATGTATCATCGATCATTTTCATTGCCCAGCACAATGCATCATGTACTGTCAATGTAGAGCACTGACATAATTGTGTTAAAATGCATACGACGAACATAGATTTTATTTCTTTTTTTTTTTTAAACCAGGCATATTACTTGCAGTACCTTGTGTCTAGTGATAACTGCTGATCAGTGACATCCTGCATTTCCAACCACAGACATTTTGGAACACCAGAATTTTTTGACATGTATAGGAAAATATCATCTCCACCCTGCTTACCTTACAAGTCACCCTTTCATTTGGAAAAAATCAAAAGAAGAAAAGCATATGTAACAGATATGGGAAACTTTCAATATTTTCCAGCTGTCCACCGTGGTGCTAAATATGTCCCAGCCCCTCATACATCACAAAACAGCATTTTTCAGAAGAGGGAAAAAAATGCTTTATACAGCAACCTTTGAAGATACCTGATGACAGTCCAGTGTAGTCTAATAATAGAGCCCATTTGGCAGTAAATTGGCGGCATTGACAGTAATAACTAGGACACCCACTGATGTGCTCTGCTGTGTATTTATACTGCATTTCTTCTTAGAATAGTAAAAAACATTGGTGTGGGGTAGGTGGTGGGTGTTTGCTGAAAGCTCTGTAGCTGTCGAGAAAAGCTGAGGTCAGAGATCATATGTATATGTACTCCATAGGTACTGCAATACATTAGAAATTGTTGAGTGAAGCTACACTAGTATAACTAAAGGGGGAAAAGGATGAGGATCTGCACTTACGTAAATAGCTCTTTTGCTAGTCTCAAGGACCACTCAAAGTGCTTCACTAGAGCAAACCCTCTATTCTAAGAGCCCATCAGAGACAGATACAGCAGGGAAAATAAGTACTGAACACGTCAACATTTTTCTCATTAGATATTTCTGATGGTGTGGTGACCCACCACAATCTACATGGACATTCAGCCATCACACTCAGCTAGGCGGCAGAAAGCAGAGCAATTTGCATATGGACAGAGAGCCCCTAGGGGGACAACCAGAACAATGACTATTGTTATACATCCCCGGAGTAAGGAGCGGAAATCCGGCGCCAGTTAATCACTCGATTGATATGTATTGACTGATATGTATATCAATATGCAAATGTTCCATGCATTCTCTCTTGTCTGTATAAAAGAGCTGACTTTACATGCCTCACTTAGCGCACACAGCACACACACACAGCACAGCGCACAGCACTGCAGTGTGTCTCATGATGATGGAGGAATAAAACTGTTAAACCTTCCAGCTCGCTGTGTCTCGCCTGAACTTATTTTGTTCCTCCACAATGGAGCCACTGACCTGAGATTTTTACCAGATATCAGTAACAACCCAAGAAATCCATACATACAAAGAAATCAAGCCCCCCCCCCCCCCCCAGTCTGTTGTAGCAGAAGACAGCCCCTCCCTGAGCCTGGTTCTGCAGGAGGTTTCTTCCTATAAGGGAGTTTTTCCTTCCCACTGTCGCCTAGTGCTGCTCATAGAGGATCATCTGATCGTTTAGGGCTTTTCTCTGAATTATTTATGATTTGTGTTTATGTATCTAGCACCTTGAGATGATTTTTGTTGTGACTAGGTGCTATACAAATAAAGTTAAATTGAATAAAATATGAAAATGTAATGAATATATTACTGCTTTATCTCTTCTGCCCAAGAACACATTAGAACACAAGAACATCACATACCTATAGACCAAACAGTGCATCTCACATGTAAAAGCAGAACATTTCAAGGAACAGCAGCTAACCTGAAATTATATTGTGAGTGTTCAAATACAATCAAGACATTTTTCCTTGACTAGCATAGATTTCACTGTGCTAACACTGTATATCTATAACGCCAATGTGAGCAATGTCCTGGAGGCAGCTGTAGTTCTCTGAGGCACTGCAACTTTCTAAATTATCCTGAGTTCACTTTAACACAAGCTGCATAATGTCAAAATATAATATCACAATACATCATACTTAAATATCATACATAAAAAGTCAGAATCAAACTAATATTTGGAAGTTGAACACATCGATGTCCACAGTAAGGCTACCACAAAGCTGAATTTAATAATAATAATAATAATAATAATAATAATAATGATAATGATAAGTTTATTTATAGAGCACATTTCACAGACAAAGTCACACAGTGCTTAACATGATAAGAAACAAAAAAGAAAGTAAAATACAATAACAAAGCAAATAAATATACAGGCACATAAAACAGTAAAAGACCAATAAAAGAACTTCTCCGTCTGGAGAAGGCACCCTTCAAACCTGAGACAACTGGAGCAGTTTGCTCATGAGGAGTGGGCCAAAATACCTGCTGAGAGGTGCAGAAGTCTCACTGACAGTTACAGAAATCGTTTGATTGCAGTGATTACCTCAAAAGGTTGTGCAACAAAATATTAAGTTAAGGGTACCATCATTTTTGTCCAGGCCTGTTTCATGAGTTTGTTTTTTAAAATATTTCTGTTGAACCACAATTCAAAAGCATTGTCTGATTTTCATTGGTTAATTTTCATAGAATTTTTATTTATTACCACTTTTGTCAGATTCAAGTTATTTCTGTGACCATTGTAGGTTTTTCTTTCATTAACAGAGGGGTACCAACAATTTTGTCCACATCTGTAGTTACTAAAAAGCCACGCTAAAAAGGTGTGTCTTTAGTTGCTTGTTAAAAACATCAATGGAAGGTGCAGATCTACATAAGTTCAAATGGTAAAGAGTTCCAAAGTCTGGGAGCAACAGCAGCAAAGGCTCTATCGCCTTTGTTTCTGAGCCTAGTGCTAGGGCCTGCCAGTAGGTTCTGATTAAAAGACCTGAGAGACCTGCTGGGATGGTATAGATGGAGCAGGTCACTGATATAAGAAGGTGCCTCATCATGAATGGCTTTGTAAGTAAGGACACGAACTTTAAACTAAACTCTATAATTTACAGGAAGCCAATGCAAGGAGGCCAAAACAGGAGTGATATGACAGAATCTACTGGACCTAGTCAGTAATCTAGCAGCAGAGTTCTGGACTAACTGTAGGTGGTGTAATGAAGTTTTACTGAGGCATGTGAAGACAGCATTACAGTAGTCCAAACATGAAGAAACAACGGAATGAATAATAGTTTCTAACTGAATGTAGGATACCAGGGACCTAATTTTGGAGCTATTCCTGAGGTGGAAAAAAACAACTCCGGGTCAGAGATTTGACATGCTGATCAAAAATAATTGATTGGTCAAAAATGACACCAAGATTTTTTAGAGTAGACCGTACATTAGTGCTTAATGAACCAATGCTATTAACCATCATGAATCGACTTGACAATTGAATTGACAATCATGAATAATTTTTAAATTGTCAATGTGGTCAGGTTTAAAAGAAAAAAAAAAACAGCTGTAAATCATCAGCGTATTAGTGATAAGATACACCTTTGAATTTGCTGATGATAGAACCAAGAGGCAGCATATATAGGGCAAATAAAAGTGGACCCAGAATAGAACCCTGAGGCACCCCACAGGTTAAAGGAGCAGAGTCAGAGGAGTAAGAGCCAACAGCCACGGAAAAACTCCTACCAGAAAGGTAGGAGGAAAACCAATCCAAGACTTTTCCAGAAATCCCTACCCAATCTCTAAGCCTATGTAACAAAATATAATGATCAATAGTATCAAATGCCACAGAAAGATCTAATAACACTAAAACAGAGCATTTGCCAGAGTCCGATGACATTAAAATATCATTCGATATCCTGAGAAGAGCGGTCTCTGTTGAGTGTTTCTGACAAAAACCTGACTGAAATTTGTTGAAAATATTGTGTTCAACCAGAAAGTCAGTGAGCTGCTTGGCAACAACTTTTTCTAAAAGCTTAGAAACAAAAAGATGCTTAGAAATTGGCCTGAAGTTTTTAAACACAGACGGATCATGGTTACATTTTTAAAAGTGGCTGCACAACTGCATGTTTAAAATACAAGGGGATGTGGTTTATATTAATCATATATCCCATAACCTACATATGTATAAGCATGTTAGAATGTTTGGTGATTACATATGTGCAACGACCTCATGCCTCAGAACAGGACAAGAGGTCTCAACCGCCAGCGAAGATCAAAGAGCATCCGAGGCGCAGCGGTGGAGACCAGATCGATCGCCCTGACTTCCCAGGGCCAGGTGGAAAAGACAGAGGACAATGGAGGAGATCGATCGCCCTGACCAACCAGGGTCAGGTGGAGGAGTAGGAAGACAAAGGAGGGGGGATTAAGCTAATGCGGGATGTCAGCTTTGATGTGCAATGTCTTTTGTTATGTGTAGGTATAAGTATGTAGGTCTGAATGTGTTCGACCTCTTATTCTGCTTCTGCACTGAGATGAGACTTGCTAGAGGAGCGAAGCTGATAATAAACTTTGGTTTATAAATCACATCGCCTCGTTATTCCAAGCTCTTCTACACTGGTGACCAGACGTGAGGATGGAACAGAAACGTTCTCCCGCGATTGACTCATCGGAGGCGACCCAGGCAAGCGCCGGCGCCCATGCAGACAGAGGAACGGATGGAAGACGTTCCTCTACGGCAGAAGAGAGGGCTCAACCGAGCACCATCCCCAGCCCCGCCGTGACAGCAGAAGAAAGGCGCTCTCACCCGGCGGACACATCAAGGACGGCCCACACAAGCGCCGTCACCGTCAAGCTGCCAGAATTCTGGCAAGAAGACCCGAGCTCGTGGTTCCAGCAAGCTGAGGCTCAGTTTGCACTGGCGGGCATAATGGCGGACGAGACGAAGTTTTATCACATCGTCGCCAAACTCGACGCTGCCACGTCAAGATGTGCGCGGAGCATAATCCGACAGCCGCCCGCCCATGACAAATACAGAGAGCTGAAGGCGACCATCGTCGAGAACTTCGTCCCCTCAGCCGAGGAGAGAGCAGAGAAGATCCTGGCTATCTACGGCCACAGAGGATGCAGACCCAAGGCCCTCATGGAGGACATGCTGCAGCTCAAGGAAGAGGACAACGACAACTTCCTCTTCCAACACATCTTCCTCAGCACTCTGCCGCCACACATGAGAGGGACGCTGATCAACATGCAGTGCAGCACCCAGCAGGACTTCCGCGCGCTGGCCCGAGAAGCGCAGCGACTCATCAACGCCTGCGGGGAACAGGTGGCCACAGCAGCATCTGCTGATCTCAGCGCGGATGCCCAGAGCAGCGGAGAACCACAGACAACCGAGCAGAGCCCGCCCACCATGGCGGCAACACGACCATGACGTAGCAGGTGGAACGACATCTGCTATTACCACCACCGTTTCGCCGAGGGGGCGTACAAATGTGTTCCCCCCTGCAAGTTCAAAAGTTCGGGAAAACGCCAAAACCAAGGACCGTTAACGGCTGCGGTTCTCGGCGAAAAAAATAAACTTCTGTATGTGACTGACGGACACACCGGGAGACAGTTCCTGATCGACACCGGAGCTCAACTGAGTTTTATCACCCCTTCCCACGCAGACCGGGCCATGGGTCCCCGGGGAAATGGGGCGATGGCAGCCAACGGCAATGTCTTTTGTTATGTGTAGGTATAAGTATGTAGGTCTGAATGTGTTCAACCTCTTATTCTGCTTCTGCACTGAGATGAGACTTGTTAGAGGAGTGAAGCTGATAATAAACTTTGGTTTATAAATCACATCGCCTCGTTATTCCAAGCTCTTCTACAGGGGACACAACCAGATTCAAGGGAACTGTTAATGATATTAACCAGAGATGTACCCACTGAGCCAATTACCTCTTTCAACGCTGAAGGAGGCAAGATATCTGAAGGTCAGGAGGAGGATTTCATGGAACCCACTAACACTAACAAATCTTCAAACGAACGTGTGGTAAAATGACTTAAAATGGCCTGTCTATTGGGACAATCACGGATTTGGGAAAAGAAATGAGTAAAACCAGCCCTAACAGCAGTAATCTTGTCAACAAAGAAGGAAAGAAACTTGTTACAGTCATTAATTGAATGAACAGGGGGAGCAGAAGTGACAGGGTTAACTATACTGTCTATTGTGCTGAAGAGGATCTTTGGATTGTTACTATTGGAGGAGATGATATTGTTAAATTCAATTAACAGTTCCTTAAGGTATAACCGATGCACCTCAACTTTAGTGGACTTCCACAGTCTTTCCACCATCCGACGTTTACGTCTAAAGCAACAAAGATCTTCATTTAACCAGGGGGATGAATTAACAGCACAGACAGTCCTGGATTTCAAGAGGTCAACTACATCTAAGATGCTTGAACAGTATGTGTTAAAAGAGCAGACCAAGCTCTCAGTGTCTTCATCAAAGGGTAAAACCACACTGCTGTCAAAGGCAGCAGAAAATTTCACAGCTGAAAAATAGTCAATCACGCAAGAGCATTTCACATGCTTGCCAGTGTAGCAGACTGATTTAAATGATAAATTAAAAAGAACACAAAAATGGTCTGACACAAGAAGCTTCTTAGTCTTTTTTTTTTTTTTTTGTTACTTATTTGTACCCCTAGGTAGATTTGGTTTGCAGTCTGGTGACAAGCCACCAGCTGCCGGTCGCTGCGTGCGCGAGCGCCCTAAACCTACATGTTTTTGGTATGCGGGAGGAAACCGGAGAAATCCCGGAGTAAACCCACGCAACACGGGGAGAACATGCAAACTCCACACAGCTCACTGTTGGTCGGGGGCTGGGATCGAACCCACGATCTCATGATCCCCGCGATCCCCCGGCCGATGGTAAACTGCGCTGCCACAGTGCTAAACCACTGCACCACCGTGCAGCCCCAGTCTGAACCCTAGTCCTAGTCTGAACGCTGTTCACATTAAGACCAAGTGTAAAAACAAGAACAAGTGTATTTCCTTTGATATGTGTAGGGCCAGATAGACACAAAACAAAATTAAATGATTCAATAATACTCAAGAAATTAACTGCAAAACTGTCATTGGGATCGTTAACATGAATACCAAGTAATAAAATCCGCTCAAATTTAATAATGGAAGAACTATCCCAGTCACCGTATGGGGACTGTGACGGTTAAAGGGTAAACATAACCCCTAGTGGTCAAGAGTGGTAAATATTTTTTGTCAATAAAATAGTTCAGATTTCCAATGCTAAAACTTGAAAGTTGCAAGAGATAATGGCTTACTGTCAATTAGAAAGGTGTAGAATATGATCCAAAGTTTCAGATAGGAATAAATTTACACAGCTAATTTGCATAATGTCATGGCAGCTATATAAATTACATAACTCAGTCAAAAGTGGACTTCGGACATATTTACACAAAGAATGGTTCGGGTTTTTTTGACACCGTTTTGTCTACAGTGGTATGTTTTTATCTTAGCTTATTAAGTATATGAACCAGAAAATCAATAAAATGTAAAAAAAAACAAAAGACGTAAATACGTCACTTACCGGTGGTGGGGAGGGGGGGCTTGCTCGTGTCGTCGGTCCGTTTTCGCCCCTCATGGTCGTTGTTTTGTGTTTGGTCGGTCATTTACACTCTACCACATCTACAAACTCTGATGATTAGCCCACGTGAATTTCATTTGTATTACACGGCTATTTTTCCTGTATGATGCAGTTTCTGTGAGGATCCAGACAATCGTGGTGGTGGCAATCTTGGTCTTGTGAGCTCATGGCAGAAAAAGGAAGAATAATAATTAGGATTTCTTCTTCTTTGCTGTATTCCATGTCAGCCATGATTCCTCCGACGCCTGTCTGCCACCCTCTGAACTGTCAGATCAGTACAGCTCAGTACAAATCCTCAGTATAGCCGGGGACGTCAGAGTATAGCCAGAGAATTGTCAGGCGCAGTTGCTGCATTGTGCCACTGGGGGCACACGACCCATCCATGAAATGTGAACAGTTAAAAGGTTAAAGCTTCACTAAGCTCAGATAAAAAAGAGGCATTAATTCCTGGAGGGCGGTAGATTAAAACACAATAAAATGGGTCTGAGGAGCTGATTTTTAAAATCATCAGTTCAAATGATAAAAAAGTTCAATGGCTCACCGTCCGTGTACCGAAGCGGCTCCGGTTCACGATGGCCAGACCATCACCATGGCCTGTCAATCTCGGGGCACAGGAGAAATTACAATCCAGTGGACAAAGTTCAGTTAAGGAGGTAAATTCCTCACTTCTCTGCCAAGTCTCAACAAGAAGTAAAAAGTCCAGCCCTGCAGTGATTTTTTTTTTTTTTTTTGATGAATAAATCATTCAAAAAGAATGATTTATTTGAGATGGAACGTGCATTAAGCAGCACCAACTGAATGGGCTCTGTAACAGTAGCAGTCTCGCCAGGAATGGGGGCCAGTGAAAGTCGGCGTAGGCACCCGCTACTTGCAGGGGATTTTCTGGCTCGAAGCAGGGAGAAGGCCGGTTGGCACGGTAGGACAGGGAAAACAGGCCGGAGAAATGACGACCTCTTTCCGGGTACACCTGAGGGCCAGGATGCAGGAAAGAGGCCAGCTGTAGAATTAGGAGAAGACGAGGTGGAGCAAGCAAGATGGCGGAGCCGAGCAAGCCTTGTGGATTTCACCGCGGCACTTGCATGTCTTCCCCAAGGTTTGGAACGCTTTCTGCCGGTATAACCACAGCGGGGATCCCAGGTACCAAAGGGAAGCTGCAAACGTAGAGACCGATGGAAGAATCTTCCCTCCTGATTATGACAGTGGAAACAAATCTACCTATGGGTACAAATAAAGTAACCTGAAGCTGAACCCACCATGGAAGATCGAATATCCAACAGCTCTTGGCGATCTTAAACAATGGCTGATTGCACATAATCCAGACACAATAACACAATCAAAAACAGGACAAACAAATATGGCAACAAGTGGAGACGACCAGCAGCCAGAAACACAGGCAGCGCGGCCATCTTCTAACAGCTAACCCATCATACTGTATATAGCTGGTAGTTACTTTTTTCTCTATAAGCTTTTTAAAACTGTTTCATTGTTGAATTGTTGTCCCTTATATTCATGGATCACAATAAAGAGTTGCTCAGGATTTTACCTTTACAAAATGTGAAGGAAAACTTTTAGCTGGCCACCTCTCAGCTGTAGGTTTTCCTGGCTAGCCTCAAATTGGGCAACTGTATCCTAAATCTGTTAACTTTCTGAAACGGAAACACTGGCTGTTAACTCCAGTGTTGTTCAACAAGTGTGCTTTCACACCTACAGGCTTTAGTTCGCTTCAATCGAACTCGAGTTCATTTTCTCCGTTAGTGCGGTTCATTTTGTCTGGTGAGAGCATGGTAATCATACTCAGGTGCGCACCAAAGCAACCGTACTGAGACCATCTGAAAGAGTGGTCTCAGCCTGAAAGACTGGTCTTGATTCGAATCAAATGGCGAACTCTGATGCGGTCCTGCAGGTGAGAAAGTGACCATGTTAAAACAGGACCAGCAGCAAACTGTAAAACATTTTATGTCACTGTACATACCTGATGGATCTTTGAAAATATCTGTGGCTGAGCATGTCACAGTTCTGGAGGATTAATGAACGTTAACATGTTATTTCCCATCTGTAGCCACGCTTCATTTTCAAACTGTACGATTTGCCTAAAGTGGTATATGCACGTAATATAATAAACGATAACCGGGGCAATGAAAACCCACCATAGATTATACTACAAATTGCATTATTTTCTCCCCAGAAATGCATAAATGCACAATAGTCATCCTACTTCTTCTATTTACCTTTCCTGTTCTCACAACAAAAAATCTAACCAATAAAAACAGAGAACGTTCTGACGTAAGTCTCGCGGGTGTTATGTCCCCGCTCCTCTCTGGAGTGGGACCTCTGTGTTTTTTTCTTATGTTGTAGGTGGAGCTGCGAAGGACCGCCCCTGGCTGAGAGGTGCGCTATATAAGCCATCTCTGCGCACCCGTCAGTAGCGCTTTTGCTCCCGTTGGAGGCCAGTTGTCTTCCTGGTGTTCGTGCTCTGCCTGCTGCCATTTGTCTGTTGCTTGGTCGGGGTTGTGCTGATGGTCCCTGTTTGTGTTGTCTGCAGCCTTTGGGCTTTCTGGTTTTGGGTTGGCTGCTGGGCATAATTACAGCCCCTGACAGGCATGTGGTCACTGGGTTGGCCAGTGACTAGTCTGTTTTTTTTGTCCATGCATCCAGTACACACACACACACACACCACTGATTATTACAGACACCTTCTTTTAATTGCTTTTCTTTAAAAATAAATTTGTTTAAATTGGCACCTCCGTGTGGTCTCCCTTTTTTGTCCAAGCTGTGAGCCAGGCTTGTGACACGGGATTTAACGTGATGCAGTTTGGGCCGCTGAAGTTTTTGCCTGTGTGAAAGGGGACTGAACCAAGGAGAAAATGATACAAAGTAACAAATTTATCAACTGATTTGTATTAAAGTAAACAGATTTAGGTGTGAAAGCACCCCAAGTCACAGGATAATTACAATTTAAAGTGTACCTGTAGAGGGAACAATGGCAAAGAAACAGAGCTGCTAATGAAATGTTATAATTCTATTGTGTTTTGGTTCTTCTCCGTCTGTTACGCAACACCTCATCAGGTAATCAGGCGCAGCTGGTGCCTTTCTCGCACCAGCTGATTGAGGAAGCTCGGTGCCTTTTTAAGTGGCACTGGTGAATTGGCATAGGAAAGTCAAGCTGAAAGACTCTTTGGGTGAAAGAACATTATTTAACATTCTTCCATGGGAGAGGGAAGTCTGGGCTTCTCTGCTTGAACTGCTGCCTCCGTGACCCGGACCTCAGGAAAAGCAGTAGAAAATGGATGGATGGATTAAATCAGTAACCCATGTGCTTCATGATCTCGTCCTCCTCATGTTGCCCCTGAAACTCCTCCTCCCTGGACTCATGGTCTTCTCGTGAAATGTAAGTACAAACCTCTTGCCTGGGACACTCTTCTGCTAACCTCTTGCTTCTCAGGATCTCTGGCTTCCCTCACAAGATCTCTCTGGCTCTGGAACTCTGTGGCTTCCCCTCTGTAGACCCCCCATCCCCGTCATCAGGGCCACTAGCCCTTGACCTTCACTGAAGTAAGGACTCTGAACTAAAATCAAGCCTTAACAAACTCTGGCCTCAGGTCCCTCGTTGGGCCCATGACCTGCGGATTGAAAACCCTGTCACCTTCCATGACTTTCCTCCTGTTGGGCTGGCTCCCCAGTCACAAGTAAGCCTGTTAGTAATTATTAAAAGCATTATATTCCAGTACAGTTCCAATCCTGTCCAGTTACTTGTCTCTCTTGCACCTGTAAATAGAATATCACTCTCTTATCAACCTCTGCCTCTGCGTGTTGTGTCTTGCATTTGAGTCCAAAATCTTGTCAAACTTCTAAAACTGTGAACCTTCAGAAATACATCAAGCTATATCGACTCTATGTAGTGTACATTTCCAAAGAAACCTAATTAAAATTCATGTGCAAAAAAGAATTTGCATCATAAAATCTTCGATTGTTGCTCTACCAAAAATTCAAATTCAGACCAGACAGTGTAAGCAGGAAATTAAAATTTATACATGCAAACTCAGCCTGCTGACAGTGATCCACCTCCACAGCCATCGTCAAAATAAGTCTATATAGTTCAATATTTCTGCATTATAAACTGAATAAAAGTGCACCCACATTCACACGCGTGCATGAACACATCACACACGTTCTCTGCTGATTGTTTTCATTATCTGAGTCAGCAGCACAGAACAAGCAGGTTCTCACAGACTAGAGCTGCACTAACTGGAGCAACGGCCTGACATTTCCACTATGACAGCATGGCATCTACAACTCGACCTACACACTAGCCCATTTCCCTCACACACACACACACACACACACACCAACTTATTTATGATGATAATAAACAGTGACAGTGCCGTAAGGCCAGATCACAGGAGGAAAGGAGCTGAGACCATGAACCCCAGCACTGCTCCTCAAGTCAGGCCACATGGGCACCGCAACTCAAACTCAGGCTTAATAAGCAACACCCCACTTACTGCACACATTCCCAACACAAACGGACTGAGGAGAATAAGCTGAGCCTTCTTTAAGGAGGCTTGTGAAACATGAAATAAAATATTGAGAAAAAACGTGATAGAGTGGAAGAGCAAAGAGGAGTGAATATGCATCAGTTTGGATCCTGCCGCGTGCATTAGAGCCCCCACTGTTCTCCAGCTGCGGCATGTGTGTGACTGTGTGTAAATGTGAACATGTGAGTGACATGGGTCATTTTTTATGGGGGGGGGTCTGAAAGGGGGAGAATTCTGTCACTTTCCTGTCACAGATCACCTACTCAGGGCACTGCTGAATGGAGTGTGTGGACAGGAAGCAGGGCAAACACAAGCGTGTGGTGTGAAATTCAGTCTTCCTTTGAGATGTTTAAGTAAGAACAATCAGCTTTTATTGATCTAAGGGTGGGAGGTATTCAAGAACATAATCTACTCTGACAGTAGAATTATACTCATACAAAGACGACAATGCTATTAGGTGAGCTCTTCATTGGAGTGGATGTTTAAAGAACATTTTTATTTGTCTGTGGTAAAAACTATTTCAACCTGCAACAGTAAGTCCTACCATCAACAAAAGACCCAATCACTGAAAAAGGAGGCGGCAAATCTTTGGAAATGCTTCGCCAGTTAAAAACAGGCATAAATTAAACTAAACTGTTTCAACGATGTAACCAGATTAGAGCTTTAATGCTTCTATGAATGAATCCTCAGAATACACAACCAGTAGAGTCCTGCCCATCACATTAGATTGTATTTGTGGTAGCAGACAAAGACACAAACACAGTTGCCTTAATTTCTTTCTATGGATGAATTACTTGGGCTGATACTGATAACAGGTCAGTGGCTCCATCAGAAATATGTTTGATGAGAAAAATGTTGTGTTCAATACTTATTTTCCTCGCTGCATACTTTATAAGGCATTTTGATGTTGACCTTTGACCTTGCGATCCAAAAACTATAGTCATATTTCAGGGTCACAGGGTGAACCTGTCAGAAACAACCTTTGGTAGGCGGGCAGGATGACGATTAGCCTTTTGTTTTTCTTATTAAAGACAAGGATAAAAAGGAGATGTTTTTACCTTTACATGTTTCAACTGTCCACTGCAGTTTTCCTCAGAAGTGTCAGCTGATGAAGTGTCATTTATCAGCTGCTTTTCCTAGGCGGGGCCAGCCCAGCGGAACTGTCAGATCCACTGGGCTGGCCCCACCCTATGCCGTTCCATGGTCTCTGGAGAATGTAGTCCCAGGTGTGGGAAAGCATAAATGCCCCCTCATCCCAATTCATGGTGTCTTCTCCTCGCTTCCTGATTTCTATGGCCTCCTTGATCCAGTGTTTGTGTCTGTTGCTCTCCGATCCAAGGATTTTGACATTGTTCCAGTCCACGATGTGATTATTTCTTTTGCAGTGATCTGATATTGCTGATTTTAATGTTTCTTGTTCAGCCTTTTCTTTTGTTGATTATTTTCTCTGCATTTCTGGTTGGGATCGGATTTTTTTATGTTGAGGCTTGCTGGTGAAACATCCTCATCTCTGCAACAGGGGTTAAATCTCAGGTGGTTTCTGTAGCGTGCTCGTATTTTCTCCACTTTTTCCAGCCGGTGAAAATCTTTTTGTTATGACTCGCCGCTCATCAGCGGCGCCAGCCGCGCGCACACCTGCTCCTCGTCAGCGGCGAGGTATTTAATCCACTCTGCCCTGGGCTTCGGCCTGAAGCCGTCTCTCTACTTCGGCCCCTTTGCTACTACGGATCTCAAACCTACTAGCGAAGATATCCTGGGTAAGCTCCCCTTACCTCTCTCCTCTAGCATTCCCCTGTGCACAGGTGGACATCCCCAGCGGCGGACTTCATCACCTCGCCGTTGGCTCTACGCTGCTGCCACAGGTACCGCAGGTCGCTGTCTCCCGGGCTCCGCCCTTGTCGACGCCAGCCACCTGTCACAACCAAGTAAGCCAGCTATCATCATCATTTCCCTGTATTGGTGTGGTGCCCGTTACCCTTCTCCCTCTGCTCTCTCCACAGGGTTGTCCGGCTGTACGGCCTCCTGCCCCCGTGCCTGACGCAGACGCCACCACCAATACATTCTTATTCCACAGACACGCAGCCATACACTTCCCTGTTGCTAATAAAGCTGTTGAATCTATTCTGAGCCTGCGTGTGTGTCTCCTGGGCCGTGCGTTATGTCACTTTTATGCAATTTTGTCCATAACTTCCACATAGTAGCTCAAGTAGGTTCATTTTGTCTTCTTTTTAATTATTAGCCTTTTGTTTTTCTTATTAAAGATAAGGATAAAAGGAGATGTTTTCACCTTTACATGTTTCAACTGTCCACTGCAGTCATCCTCAGAAGTGCCAGCTGATTGCTGCATAGTGTCATTTATCAGCTGGCTTTCCTAGGCAGGGCCCGCCCAGCAGAACTGTCAGATCCACGGGGCTGGCCCCGCCCTCCACCAGCCCAGTGAATGACTCCTTAAGGCAGGTATGACTTAGTTGCAAGAATGTTTTATTGAACACAAAATAAATGCAGCACAGGGGCTGTGAAAACACAAAAGCCTAAACAGCTGAGAAAACTCATAAATGATGACAAATAGTTTTACCGGAGTGAAGAGGAAACCGAAGGGAAAAATCTTGTGATGACGCCACAAAGAGAAATGAAAACCCCGGGTATAAATAGACACACAGAAATTATCAAACAGGACAGCTGTTAACCTTGACCTTTGACCTTTTGACCCCAACTCCATAGTCAGAGGTCAGGATTCCAAGGTGAACCTGTGTACCAGGTTTGGTGGCCCTAGCTTTACTCGTTTTACAGTAATACTAAATGTAGCATTTACCAATTACCATAGTGTAACTGCAATGTTAACTTTAACCTTTGACCCCTTGATCCCAAACTCATAGTTAGGTGAAGGTGTAAGTCGTTCAAGATGTGTATTAGATACAACTACTGTATCGATTTGAAAAGCCTACATCATTTCTTTCAGTTGTTACTGTGTTTAGAAGGTTTAGGAAAAATCTGACCTCTGACCTTTGACCTCAAGGTCATCTGATGAGAGTGAAATTGCAATATGCGCATCATCAGAATATGTCAAACCATGGTACCAAGATTCAAACCAATCGGAGCAAAACTGTAGGAGGAGTTGATTTCACAAAAGCGGGATAGATGGACGGATGGACAGACGTACAGACGAACTGACCCATAACATAATCCACCGCTGGTCAAAGCCCAAAGGGCTCTTCAACCCCTTTGGGCTTCGACCAATCATCTTAATTTTGTATGACATGGTAAAAAGGCAAGATGTTCAAAGAATCTCCAGTTCCTATAGAAACGGTGAAGTACAACTTCCCAACTTTTATCACTATTTGTCATTTGGTTGTCAACAGGCAAAATGACTTATTTAATCCTTCTGTAAACAAAGTCTGGAAACATACTGAGGAAACTACATTACAAAATGCCAACTTAGCTCTATGACTGTACTTTATGGATACTTTTCAAAGAATTCTGGATTTAATACGACTGCTTCAGTTTACCAACGAAATATACAGTTAACAACAAAGTTATAAAATGGAACAAATGGAAGGAAAATGGAATCACTAAACTTAATCAGACACTGCCAATAATTATTTTAAAACATTTGATACCTTAGTAAATGAATATACACACGTGGACAAAATTGTTGGTACCCCTCTGTTAATGAAAGAAAAACCCACAATGGTCACAGAAATAACTTGAATCTGACAAAAGTGGTAATAAATAAAAATTCTATGAAAATTAACCAATGAAAATCAGACAATGCTTTTGAATTGTGGTTCAACAGAATTATTTTAAAAAAACAAACTCATGAAACAGGACTGGGCAAAAATGATGGTACCCTTAACTTAATATTTTGTTGCACAACCTTTTGAGGCAATAAGATAAGATAAGATAAGATAAGCCTTTATTAGTCCCACAATGGGGAAATTCCAGGATTGCAACAGCACAGGGATAGCAACACTAAGAGCAACAATCAGAAGGCAAGAGAAAAAAAACAAGAGCAGCGAGTATACATATGCACATATAAATATAAATACAGTGGGGTAAAAAATATTTAGTCAGCCACCAATTGTGCAAGTTCTCCCACTTAAAAGATGAGAGAGGTCTCTAATTTTCATCATAGGTATACCTCAACTATGAGCGACAAAATGAGAAAAAAAAAATCCAGAAAATCACATTGAAGGATTTTTAATGAATTAATTGGTAAATTCCTCGGTAAAATAAGTATTTGGTCGCCTACAAACAAGCAAGATTTCTGGCTCTCACAGACCTGTAACTTCTTCTTTAAGAGGCTCCTCTGTCCTCCACTCGTTACCTGTATTAATGGCACCTGTTTGAACTCGTTATCAGTATAAAAGACACCTGTCCACAACCTCAAACAGTCAGACTCCAAACTCCACTATGGCCAAGACCAAAGAGCTGTCAAAGGACACCAGAAACAAAATTGTAGACCTGCACCAGGCTGGGAAGACTGAATCTGCAATAGGTAAGCAGCTTGGTGTGAAGAAATCAACTGTGGGAGCAATTATTAGAAAATGGAAGACATACAAGACCACTGATAATCTCCCTCCATCTGGGGCTCCACGCAAGATCTCACCCCGTGGGGTCAAAATGATCACAAGAACAGTGAGCAAAAATCCCAGAACCACATGGGGGGGGACCTAGTGAATGACCTGCAGAGAGCTGGGACCAAAGTAACAAAGGCTACATCAGAAACACACTACGCCGCCAGGGACTCAGATCCTGCAGTGCCAGATGTGTCCCCCTGCTTAAGCCAGTACATGTCCAGGCCCGTCTGAAGTTTGCTAGAGAGCATTTGGATGATCCAGAAGAGGATTGGGAGAATGTCATATGGTCAGATGAAACCAAAATAGAGCTTTTTGGTAAAAATTCAACTTGTCGTGTTTGGAGGGGAAAGAACACCATACCTACTGTGAAGCATGGGGGTGGAAACATCATACTTTGGGGCTGTTTTTCTGCAAAGGGACCAGGACGACTGATCCGTGTAAAGGAAAGAATGAATGGGGCCATGTATTGTGAGATTTTGAGTGAAAACCTCCTTCCATCAGCAAGGACATTGAAGATGAAACGTTGCTGGGTCTTTCAGCATGACAATGATCCCAAACACACCGCCCGGGCAACGAAGGAGTGACTTCGTAAGAAGCATTTCAAGGTCCTGGAGTGGCCTAGCCAGTCTCCAGATCTCAACCCCATAGAAAATCTTTGGAGGGAGTTGAAAATCTGTGTTGCCCAGCGACAGCCCCAAAACATCACTGCTCTAGAGGAGATCTGCATGGAGGAATGGGCCAAAATACCAGCAACAGTGTGTGAAAACCTTGTGAAAACTTACAGAAAACGTCTGACCTCTGTCATTGCCAACAAAGGGTATATAACAAAGTATTGAGATGAACTTTTGTTATTGACCAAATACTTATTTTACCGAGGAATTTACCAATTAATTCATTAAAAATCTTTCATTGTGATTTTCTGGATTTTTTTTTCTTATTTTGTCTCTCATAGTTGAGGTATACCTATGATGAAAATTGGAGACCTCTCTCATCTTTTAAGTGGGAGAACTTGCACAATTGGTGGCTGACTAAATACTTTTTTGCCCCACTGTATATATATATATAAACACACAGTGCGGAGCATTGTAGCTAGATGGGATGAAACAGCACAACCATCTACTTAGTTATCATATATGGTATGATTATGTACCCATACATATTCTCACCCTCCATAGCGACCGGTATTTTCCTAGTTGTATGCTGGAGGGGACCATTGTGTAAGTCTATTGCGTCCTTTGCATTCAAAAACTATTAGGTTGTCATGTCTTTTTGCTATCTCTGCGAGCAGCCCTGCTTAGGTTGTACAGTCTGACAGCCGTTGGTAGGAAGGACCTGCGAAACCTCTCGGTTGTGCACCTAGGATGATGTAGTCTGCTGCTAAATGAGCTCCTCAGTGCATTCAGTGTGTCCTGCATAGGGTGGAACTCGGCTTCCAGCTGAGATGACAGTTTAGCCACCATCCTTCTCTCTCCTATCTCCTCCACTGGGTCAAGGTGCTGCCCCAGGACAGAGCTAGCTTTCTTGATCAGTTTGTTCAGTCTCTTTCTATCGGCTGCGGTAATGCCACTGCACCAGCAGACCACTCCAAAAGTGATGGCTGATGCCACCACCGTGTCATAGAATGTCTTCAGCAGCGCCTCTTGTACACCAAAAGACCTGAGTCACCTCAGTAGGAATAGCCTGCGCTGTCCCTTCTTGTAGAGTGCGTCAGTATTGTGTGACCAGTCCAGTTTATTGTTCAGATGAACATCCAGGTACCTGTAGGATGTCACCATCTCGATGTCTGTTCCCTGTATATTTACTGGTGCTGTGAGGGGTTGTCCTTGCCTGCGGCAGTCCACCACCAGCTCCTTTGCTTTCCTCGCATTGATCTGGAGGCAGTTTCGATGGCACCAGTCCACGAAGTCCTGGATAAGTCCTCTGTACTCAGCTTCATCTCCATTGGAGATGAGGCCAACGATCACAGAGTCGTCAGAGAACTTCTGTAGATGGCAGTGTGTTGTGTTGTGTGAGAAGTCCGCAGTATAAAGGGTAAACAGGAAGGGAGCCAAAACCATTCCCTGGGGGGCCCCCGTGCTACCGATGATCGTGTTGGACACACAGTCCCGGGTTCTCACAAACTGAGGCCGGTTTGTGAGGTAGTCCAGGATCCATGATGACAGGTGCTGGTCCACCCCTGCGCACAGCAGCTTGTCCTTCAGGATCATCGGTTGGATGGTGTTGAAAGCACTGGAGAAGTCAAAGAACATGATCCTCACCGCATTCCCGGGCTTCTCCAGGTGGGACAGAGAATGGTGAAGGAGGAAGATCACCGTATCCTCCACCCCAATGCCATGCTGGTAGATGAACTGGAGTGGATCCATTGCTGGTCCCACCAGGGGGCGGAGGTGAGCAAGGAGCAGTCTCTCCAGGGTCTTCATCATGTGGGACGTCAAGGCCACTGGTCTGTAGCTGTTCAGGTCTTTGGGGTGGGAAGTCTTTGGTACAGGTACCACACAAGATGTTTTTCACAGCTGTGGTACCCTCCCCAGCTTCAGGCTCAGATTGAAGATGCACTCCACAATCCCACACAGCTGGTCTGCACAGGACTTGAGGAGCTTTGCGCTGATGCCGTCCGGTCCCGACGCCTTCCTCGCCTTGATCTTCCTCAGCTCCGTCCTCACCTGGGTCTTAGTGAGGGTCAGGTTGGGGGCTGTGTGTTGGGAGTGGGGGGGTGTTGGTGGAGTGGGGAGTGGGCAGCAGGACTTGATGTCCTTAGAGGCAGCAGTGGTTGTTGTGCAGTCAGGGGGGAGGGTGGTTGGTCAAACCTATTGAAAAACAGATTCAGATTGTTCGCCCACTCCCTGCCCCCCGTGGCCTGGGGTGAGGTATTCTGGAGCCCAGAGATGGTTTTAAGGTTTCTCCAGACCCCGCTGATGTCACTTTGTTGCAGCTTGTCCTCCATCTTCTTCCTGAAGCTGTCCTTGCCTTCTGTGATCTTTCTCCTCAGCTCCCTCTGTACAGACTTCAGCATCTCCCTGTTCCCCGACCTGAAGATCCTCTTCTTCTCTCTCAGAAGTGTTTTTATCTCAGGGTTGATCCAGGGTTTGTTGTTTGAGCAACACCGTATGGTCTTGGTGGGAACGGTGTTGTCCACACAGAAGCTGATGTAGTCCGTGATGGTGTGAGTGAGGCCATCGATGTCCTCACCATGTGGATCGCAGAGCTGCTCCCAGACGGTGGTTTCAAAACAGCCCTTTAGAGCGTCCATTGTCTCCTCAGACTATAACTTCACTGTGCGCATGGCCGGAGGTTGTCTGTGCACTAGGGGTTTGTACACCGGCCGGAGATGAACCAAGTTGTGATCCGATCTCCCGAGTGGGGGGAGTTGTGATGAGGTGTACGCCTCCTTAGTGTTTGCGTAGAATAAGTCCAGTGTTTTATCGTCTCTAGTGTGGCATGTGACATACTGGGTGAATGTGGGCAGAATGGGAGACAGTGAAACATGGTTGAAATCGCCTGAGATGAGGAGAAGAGCATCTGGGTGTTCTGTCTGCAGCCTGCCAGTTACTGAATGGATGACGTTACGTGCTGTCCCAGCGTTCGCCGTCGGATTTGCATAAATAACGATGCAGATCACGTGTGAGTATTCCCTCGGGAGATATGTAGGCAGCATGCTAACAGCTAGCAACTCACTGTCTTTGCTGCAGAGTTGTTGTTTAACAGTGATATGTCCCGGTCTGCACCAGTTGTTGTTAACATACATTATCACTCCACCGCCCCTTGCTTTGCCACTGTCTGATGTTCGGTCTGCCCGTATCGCGTGGAAACCCTCCAGTTCAATGTTAGCAATCACTGCACTCAAACGATTTCTGTAACTGTCAATGAGACTTCTGCACCTCTCAGCGGGTATTTTGGCCCACTTCTCATGAGCAAACTGTTCCAGTTGTCTCAGGTTTGAAGGGTGCCTTCTCCAGACGGCATGTTTCAGCTCCTTCCACAGATGTTCAATAGGATTTAGATCAGGGCTCATAGAAGGCCACTTTAGAATAGTCCAATGTTTCGCTCTTAGCCATTCTTGGGTGTTTTTAGTTGTGTGTTTTGGGTCATTATCCTGTTGCAAGACCCATGACCTGCGACTGAGACCAAGCTGTCTGACACTGGGCAGCACATTTCTCTCTAGAATACCTTGATAGTCTTGAGATTTCATTGTACCCTGCACAGATTCAAGACACCCTGTGCCAGATGCAGCAAAGCAGCCCCAGAACATAACAGAACCTCCTCCATGTTTCACAGTAGGGACAGTGTTCTTTTCTTGCTATGCTTCATTTTTGCGTCTGTGAACATAGAGCTGATGTGCCTTGCCAAAAAGTTCCAGTTGTGTCTCGTCTGTCCATAGGACATTCTCCCAGAAGCTTTGTGGCTTGTCAACATGCAGTTTGGCAAATTCCAGTCCGGCTTTTTTTTTATTTGTTTTCAACAGTGGTGTCCTCCTTGGTCGTCTCCCATGAAGTCCACTTTGGCTCAAACAACGACAGATGGTGCGATCTGACACTGATGGACCTTGACCTTGGAGTTCACTATGAATGTGTTTAGAGGTTGTTCTGGGCTCTTTTGTTACCATTCGTATTATCCGTCTCCTCCTGCGGCTACGTCCAGGGCGGTTTGCTACAGTCCCGTGGATCTTTAATTTCTGAATAATATGTGCAACTGTAGTCAAAGGAACATCAAGCTGCTTGGAGATGGTCTTATAGCCTTTACCTTTAACATGCTTTTCTATAATTTTCTTTCTAATCTCCTGAGACAACTCTCTCCTTTGCTTCCTCTGGTCCATGTTTAGTGTGGTACACACCATGTCACCAAACAACACAGTGACTACTTGTCACCCTTTAAATAGGCCGACTGACTGATTACAAGTTTGTAGACACCTGTGATGTTAATTAGAGGACACATCTTGGTTGAACATGTCCCTATGGTCACATTATTTTCAATCTTTTCTAGGGGTACCATCATTTTTGTCCAGGCCTGTTTCATGAGTTTGTTTTTTAAAATAATTCTGTTGAACCACAATTCAAAAGCATTGTCTGATTTTCATTGGTTAATTTTCATAGAATATTTATTTATTACCACTTTTGTCAGATTCAAGTTATTTCTGTGACCATTGTGGGTTTTTCTTTCATTTACAGAGGGGTATCAACAATTTTGTCCACGGCTGTAATACAGGCAGCTTGGTGGTGCAGTGGTTAGCACAGTGGCAGCACAGTAAGATGGTCACATGATCGATCCCACCCCTGACCATCAGTGACCTTTCTATGTGGAGTTTGCATGTTCTCCCCGTGTCTGCGTGGGTTTAGCCCAAGTACTCCAGTTTCCTCCCACAGCCAAAAACATGCAGGTTAGGTTAACTGGAGACTCTAAAGTGGCCCTAGGTGTGAATGTGTGTGTGAATGGTGAAGGGATTGGTGCTGCACCGTGGCTGCCTCATCCATCCACGTGGATGTCCTGTAATTGTCATGGCGGCCTCTGGGCCGTCATTAGTGCCATTAGCCCCAGCTGCGCACAGACCAACAGGTGTGAATCAACGGCTGTTAAAAGCCAGTGTCGCTGACAGCCCGGCATTCTCCCAGCTTGCCACCATTGATTGGCAAGCTGGGAGAATAACGGCATGGAGTACGTTCTGCCTTAGTGCCTGCCTTCAATCGGCAGCATGCGCCCCATCCGTCAAGGTGCCTCTGCCTGATTCATCGCCACCGGACTTGTCCAAGGTGCCAGAGGTCTATCACGATTTGGGGCTAGTATTTAGCAAGTCTCGGGCGTTGTCCTTACCCCCTCATCGCCCTTATGACTGCGCGATCAACCTGAAGGCTGGGGCCCCTCTACCTGCTAGCCGCCTGTACAGCCTGTCAGCCCCGGAGCGCAAGGCTATGGACACATATATTAAGGAGTCCTTGGCTTCTGGTATCATCCGCCCGTCATCTTCGGCAGTAGGTGCTGGATTTTTTTTTGTTGGTAAGAAAGACGGTTCTCTACGCTCCTGTATCGATTTCCAGGGATTGAATGAAATAACTGTGAAAGACAAATATACCCTGCCTTTGATGAACACTGCGTTTGACTCCCTCCAGGGGGCGTCCTGGTTTACTAAACTGGACCTGAGGAATGCCTACCATCTAGTGCGCATAAGAGAAGGAGATGAGTGGAAAACGGCTTTTCGGACCCCCAGCAGACCTGAGTACCTGGTAATGCCGTTTGGGTTAACTAATGCTCCAGCCGTTTTCCAACGTCTGATAAATGATGTACTACGGGATTTCCAGAACTCGTTTGTTTTTGTTTATCTTGACAATATTCTCATTTTCTCCCGCACACTAGAGGAACATCGAGTGCATGTGCGCAGGGTACTGCAGCGCCTCCTGGAGAATCAACTGTTCGTGAAGGCTGAAAAATGTGAGTTCCACATTGACCAAACCTCCTTCCTTGGGTTTATTATTGCTCGGAACCAGGTGCTCCCTGACCCGGCCAAGGTCAAGACGGTAGTGGATTGGCCTGCACCCACCTCCAGAAAGCAGCTTCAAGGGTTCCTGGGGTTTGCTAATTTTTATAAGAGGTTCGTGCCTAATTTTGGCAATATTGCCCGTCCCCTGACTGCTCTTACCTCCCCTAAGATCCCGTTTTGTTGGAGTAAGGAGGCAGCTGAAGCGTTTGAAAGACTCAAGAGGGAGTTCGCCTCGGCCCGAGTCCTTACTCAGGTGGATCCGAAGCTGCAGTGCTTGGTGGAGGTGGACGCTTCTGATTCAGGAGTTGGAGCGGTACTCTCCCAACGGTCTCCCGAGGACGGTAAGATTCGCCCTTGTGCTTATTTCTCTCACCGTCTCACTCCTGCAGAGAGGAATTACTGCATCGGAGACAGGGAGTTACTGGCAGTAAAACTTGCCTTGGAGGAATGGAGACATTGGCTGGAGGGGGCTGCTCAGCCGTTCGTGGTTTGGACGGATCATCGTAACCTGGAGTACCTCAGGACGGCGAAGCACCTGAATGCACGCCAGGCTCGCTGGTCCCTCTTCTTCGGCCGTTTTAACTTCTCCATCACGTATCGGCCGGGAAGTAAGAACGGTAAGCCGGATGCTCTCTCTCGGCAGTTTGACACACCATCCTCTGAGGATCAGGAGACCCCTATCCTGCCGCCTTCCTGCGTCGTGGGCGCCCTGTCCTGGGGAATCTGCAAGACGGTTCGCCAGGCTCAGAAGATTGAGCCGGACCCTGGGGGGGGGGGGGCCCGGGCCGCTTGTTTGTTCCACGCGCTATCCGGGGCAAGGTGATTGAGTGGGGTCACGCTTCCAAGTGGGCTTGTCATCCTGGAGTGGGTCGGACCGTGGATCTCCTTCAAAGGACCTTCTGGTGGCCAGGGTTACGGAAGGACGTTGTTAATCACATCCGGGCCTGCGCTCAGTGCACCACCGGGAAGACTACCCAATGTAATATCCAGGTGGCCAACCGGCATAGGAGACCCGCCCCGGACTATAAGGTGGGTCAGAAGGTCTGGTTGTCAACCCGGAATATTGGCGTACCGGCCGAAGAGCGGAAGCTCACTAAGCGCTTCATTGGCCCTTACACTATTAATTGTATTATTAACCCTGTGTCTGTGCGCTTGTCTCTCCCCTCTTCGATGCGTATCTGCCCCATTTTTCATGTCTCCCAGGTCAAACCATACGTCTTGGACCCCCTGTGTCCTGCTCCAGTGGTTCCCGCGCCCCCGAGGATGATCGATGGCCATCCGGCCTGGGGGGTGACTGCTGTCCTGGATGTCCGCAGGCGGGGTCATGGTCTTCAGTATTTGGTGGACTGGGAGGGCTTTGGACCGGAGGGTCGCTCTTGGATTCGCCCAGCGTTGATCTTGGATAAACAGCTGATTCGCGATTTTCATCGGGCGAATCCAGGTAGGATTGGGCAGATGCCTGGAGGCACTGCTAGAGGGGGGAGTACTGTCATGGCGGCCTCTGGGCCGTCATTAGTGTCATTAGCCCCAGCTGCGCACAGACCAACAGGTGTGAATCAACGGCTGTTAAAAGCCAGTGTCGCTGACAGCCGGCACGGAGTCGTCTGTCTTCCTCAACGGAGAATGAACCTGAACTCCGCTCTCTGGTCTCGTCAAGAATATCTCTTGTCACGTCTGGAACTTTGTCTGTCTCGTCAAGAACTTTGTCTGTCTCGTCAGGAACTTTGTCTGTCTCGTCTGGAACCTTGTTTGTCTCGTCAAGAGCTTCACTTGCTTCATCCAGGAACTTCTCCCAGCGACAAGCAAGTAAGCGCACCATTTGTTACTCAACCCCAAACCTATACCCCTGTGCACAGGTGGACCTCCTTGGCGGCGGACCTGCGTCCCCAGCTGACGGGGTAATGTCAACACGTCCTCGTAGCGGCTCGCTACCACCACGTTTACCGGTACGTCTTGCTCCTCAATTACCAGAACTGTTATTGTATCAGTTACAGGAGTATTGGCCAACGTTATCGGTGGAATCACTGTCATCAGCATCAGCTGTATCATCATTGCCACTTTCTGTGGAGTCACTAACCTCGTCCTTGTCTGCATCATCGTCATCCCGGTCTGGGGAGTCACAGCCGGCGTCATCGTCAGGATCATCGTCATCCCAGTCTGTGGAGTCACAGCCGGTGTCATCGTCAGGACCGTCATTGTCACAGCCACGGGTAGTAATCCCAGCATGGTCACGGACACCTTCACCTCCACGCTGCACGGCCACTGGAACTCAGCAGAGCGAAGCCAGTGCTGCTCTCAAGTAAGCCTTGTTATCTGCAGCTCTTTGCTAGTGTGGCACATTAGTAATTTGTCTCTGCTTATCTGTTCCAGGGTTGCCGGGTCTCCGTCCAGGTCGCTCAGCTCCAGTGACCAGAACGATATCATCGCACTCACACTCGCATTACACTCACTCACAATTAAATAAAGATTATTGTCACTATCTGCTCGTGTCAGTGTCTGTCTCCTGGGTCCCGAAACATGTAAGTAATTTCCCTCTGGGATTAATAAAGTATACCAAATAAATGATATCCCAATGAGTATTTGAATTATATCACCTAAGACCTTATCCAAAAAAAGAATGTGATAGATAACCTAAAGATAAGATAAGATAAGCCTTTATGAGTGCCACAATGGGGAAATTCCAGGATTGCAACAGCACAGGGACAGCAATACTCAGAGCAATAATTCAAAAGATAAGATAATAAGAGCAGTGAATATACATATGTACACAGAAATATACACAGTGCGGAGCATTGTAGGTAGGTGGAATTAACAGCATAATGGTCTATTCAGTTACCCCGCACAGTATGAATATGAAACCATACAGTATATTTTGGATTTGAATCAGACTAGTTGTCACCCTCTGTAGCGATTGATATTGTCCTAGTTGTGTAATAGAGGGGACCATTATTGTGCAAGTTTGTTACGCTTTGTGCATTCAATACAACCGCTACAAAGAGTCCTGGTTAGGTTATAAAGTCTGACCTGTGAAACCTCTCGATTGCGCACTTAGGATGGTACAGCCTACTGCTAAATGAGCGCCTCAGTGCGTTCAGCGTGTCCTGCATGGGGTGGGACTCGGACTCCAGCAGAGATAACAGCTTAGCCACCATCCTCCTCTCTTCTATCTCCTCCACTGGGTCGAGGCGCCACCCCAGGACAGAGCTAGCTTTTTTGATCAGTCTGTTCAGTCTCTTCCTGTCAGCTGCCGTGATGCTGCTGCCCCAGCAGACCACTCCAACTGTGATGGCTGATGCCACCACCAAATTGTAGAAGGTCTTCAGGAGTGCCCCTTGTACACCAAAAGACCTGAGCCTCCTCAGTAGGAACATCCTGCGCTGTCCCTTGTTGTAGAGTGCGTCAGTATTGTGTGATCAGTCCAGTTTATTGTTCAGATGAACACCCAGGTACTTGTAGGATGTCATGATGATGACATGATGATGGGCTGTGACTGAAGACAAACGGCAGACCTCCCTTCTGCGACAGACACCATCCCACTACGCCACTGAAATGGCATTAAACTTCTGACGACAGACCTCCTTTTTCCTGATCAAAAGCACATTGTTGTAAAATGCCCCAAAATACCAATGTGCATGAGACTGCACACTGCCACACCTCTTTAAAATGAGCCTCCTCCTCCCAACGCATAGCTGCTACATTTGTCTACTGATCATTACAGTGGTGTGAAAAAGTGTTTGCTCCCTTCCTGATTTCTCATTCTTTTGTATGTTTGTCACACTGAAATGTTTCAGAGCATCAAACAAATTTAAATATTAGACAAAGATAACACAAGTAAACACAAAATGCAGTATTGAAATGAAGGTGTTTATTATTAAGGGAAAAAAATTCAAACCTACATGGCCCTGTGTGAAAAAGTGATTACCACCTAAACCTAATAACTGGTCGGGCCACCCTTAGCAGCAACAACTGCAATCAAGCATTTGTGATAACTGGCAATGAGTCTTTTACAGCACTGTGGAGGAATTCTGGCCCACTCATCTTTGCAGAATTGTTGGAATTCAGCCACACTGGAGGGTTTTCGAGCATGAACTGCCTTTTTAAGGTCATGCCACAACATCTAAATCAGATTCAGGTCAGGACTTTGACTAGGCCACTCCAAAGTCTTCATTTTGTTTTTCTTAAGCCATTTAGAGGTGGACTTGCTGGTGTGTTTTGGATCATTGTCCTGCTGCAGAACCCAATTGAGCTTCAGCTTGAGGTCACAAACAGATAGCCGGACATTCTCCTTCAGGATTTTTTGGTAGACAGCAGAATTCATGGTTCCATTTACCACAGCAAGTCTTCCAGGTCCTGAAGCAGCAAAATAGCCCCAGACCATCACACTACCACCACCATATTTTACTGCTGGTTTGATGTTCTTTTTCTGAAATGCTATGTTACTTTTATGCCAGATGTAATGGGACACACACGTCTTCCAAAAAGTTTGTCTTTCAACTTTTGTCTCCTCAGTCCACAGAGTATTTTGCCAAAAGTCTTGGGGATCATCAAGATGTTTTCTGGCAAAACTGAGATGAGCTTTTATGTTCTTTTTGCTCAGCAGTGGTTTTTGTCTTGGAACTCTGCCATGCAGGCCATTTTTGCCCAGTCTCTTTCTTACGGTGGAGTCATGAAAACTGACCTTAACTGAGGCAAGTGAGGGCTGCAGTTCTTTGAATGTTGTTGTGGGGTCTTTTGTGACCTCTTGGATGAGTCGTCGCTGCGCTCTTGGGGTAATTTTGATGGGCTGGCAACTCCTGGGAAGGTTCACTACTGTTCCATGTTTTTGCCATTTGTGGATAATGGCTCTCACTGTGGTTTGCTGGAGTCCCAAAGCTTTAGAAATGGCTAGAAAATTGAACTTAGCTTTTCAAAGATGTGATAAATCACAGTTAATTTATGTTTTAACAGGGGGGCAATCACTTTTTCACACAGGGCCATGTAGCTTTGGATTTTTTTTTTAACTTTAATAATAAACACTTTCAATTAAAAACTGCATTTTGTGTTTACTTGTGTTATCTTTGTCTAATATTTATCTTTGTTTGATGAGCTGAAACATTTAAGTGTGACAAACATACAAAAAAATGAGAAATCCGGAAGGGGGCAAACACTTTTTCACACCACTGTAGATAGCATGAGACAAAGCGTATAAAACTGTAAATGTGCTGACAGAAACCAATAAAAGGACTCTTGCAAGGCAGGAAGTGTGGCGTAAAAACACACAGTTGATCCTCATATTAGGGCCCTGAGACTTAAAGTTGAATGAATGAATGAATGAATGAATGAATGAATGAATCTTTATTTCGGATAGATTAGATTACAAGATTAAAAGAAAGGAACAGAATAATATAACAAAGGGAAGAAAAAAAAATCCAACAAGGTCAAATTAGACAATAACTCCTCTGATTATACAGTTCAACATAAGTTATCCGAAATGGGTGATGGCTGAAGCCGCAGCTTATATTGCCCACCCATATTCCATCCAAGAATTCAAAAGAAAAACAAGACAAGAGCGATTACAATTCTGAACAAAGCTAAGACAAAATATGACAAAAAACTAAGCAACAACACAACACAGACTGGATATGGCAATCCTTATGTGATTTTACATGTCATCTTGTATATATGTTTGGAGTATTTCTTCCTTTAGTTTTTGTTTAAATTGTCCAAGCGTTGTACATGATTTTAATTCAGGTCCAAAATCGTTCCATAATCTGACTCCTTGCACTGAAACACAGTGTTGCTTGGTGGTAGTTCTCACTGAAGGTTTTTGAAATATACATGTTCCTCTGAAATGATATTGTTTCTCCCTTATTTGGAACAACTTTTGGATATTTGCGGGCAGTGATAGATTCTTCACTTTAAACATTATTACTGCAGTTTTAAAGTCAACCAGATCTTTCAACTTGAGAGCTTTTAATTTAAGAAAAAGTGGGTTTGTTGGTTCCCTGTAAGCAGCTTTGTTTATTATTCTAATAGCTCTCTTCTGAAGCATAAAGACTGGATATATGTTTGTTTTATATGTATTTCCCCATACTTCAGTACAATATGTCATGTATGGGAGTATTAATGAATGATACAAGGTATATAGTGTGGGTTGATTCAGCAAATATTTCACTCTGTGTAGTATTGCAATTGATTTGGATATTTTACCTTTAATATAATTAATATGTGACTTCCAACACAGTTTATTATCAATTATTACTCCAAGAAATTTAGTTTTGGATACCCTTTCAATCTCTACACCATTTACACTGAGTTTAGATACTGAGTTGTTGTTGAAGTTCAAATGGTCCTTTAAACATCTGATAAAAAGCTTTTACTTCTTAAAAGTCCTTCTTCATGGTCTAAGATTTAAAGGGGTCACTGACTGAAAAATGGTGTGTTTGTAGGTTTTAACTGTCTGAAATGTGTCTATTGGTCACATAATTATCCAAAAAGATTCAAAGAGTCAAAGATTTTATTTGTCAATACTGCTATACGTACAGGACATACAGGAGAACTGAAATGGCGTTTCTCTCTCTCTTCAGTGGTGTGCATAATGCAAAAAAGAAAAAGGAATGAGGCTGGAAAAAACAGTCGATGTACAGTAATGCTACCCGTAGTGCAAATGGCAACAAAAGACAGACCCAGACCTCCATAGTGCAAATAGAGATAAACAATAAACAATGATGAAACCCAGGAATCCAATATACAGAAAACTAGAGTGATGTAATACGCGTAGTTGCTGCTCAATGCAGTAGTGTAGGTGCAGATAGTAACAGATAGGACTGCATATGATCAGTATTGCAATAACAGACAGCAGCAGATCAACAGATATGGCATTTGTGCAAATGGTTGCAGTAAAGTGCAGAAACATACAGCAGCAGATGTATTACTGTTGGTGTGCCAGTTGGTGGGCAGCACGGTGGTGCAGTGGTGGGCAGCACGGTGGTGCAGTGGTTAGCACTGTTGCCTTACAGCTAAAAGGTTCCTGGTTCGAATCCCCAGGCTGGCAGGGGTTGGAACCTTTCTGTATGGAGTTTGCATGTTCTCCCTGTGCTGCGTGGGTTTACTCCGGGGGCTCCGGTTTCCTCCCACAATCCAAAGACATGCATGTTAGGTTAATTGGTTGTTCTAAATTGTCCCTAGATATCTGTTTCCTATAGGCCCTTAGAATAGAGGGTTAGTACTAGTGAAAGCGCTTTGAGTGGTCTTTGTGACTAGAAAAGCGCTATATAAATATATATATATATATATATATATATATATATATATAATATATATATATATATAATATATATATATATTTTATAGTAATACGTACATATGTAATACGTACATATACGTAATACGTACATATGTTTATTAGCTGCTATATATATATATATAATATATATATATATTTTATAGTAATACGTACATATGTTTATTAGCTGCTCTTGCTTGCTTGTTTTTTTTTTTCTTGCCTTCTGATTGTTGCTCTGAGTGTTGCTATCCCTGTGCTGTTGCAATCCTGGAATTTCCCCGTTGTGGGACTAATAAAGGCTTATCTTATCTTATCTTATCTTATAAGTGCAGGTTAGTTAGTTAGTTAGTCTTTCTGTGCCAACAGCTGAGGTAGTTGTGTGTCTTATGGTCCGGGTTGGGGGGGGGACAGAGTTCAGGGTCCTGATGACTTGATTAACAAAGCTGTTCAAAAATATGAAAACAGCCAATTCTCTTAAAAAAAAAAAAAAAAAAAAAGCACAGCCTTTGTCTCGTTTTTCTCTCCTAGAAACGTTCTGACTCTTCTGGGTAAATCGTATACGTCATGATATGACAAAGCCAGCCCACCGCTGTCCTTGAGACCTGCCCACTGCTCTAGTATTGGCCCACCTAACTGTCATGTAGATGGAAGATGGAAGGGGTGCTAAAGGTAGCCTATAAGTCCCCCAGCTAACATTGGCACCAGGAGATTTGCACCAAGCGTGGCTGGTATTATTTTCCTCAGATCTTAGTCAGTCTAACAGCCAGTCCTGTTACCACCTGGTTCACCAGTCCACAGTCCACAATACACTTCGTGTCACTCCGGCCCACCTCCCAGTAATTTCACCGTGATTCCACAGCAAATCACCAGCACTGGCGTGCTGGTCATGGCAACCTTTCTGAAACCTGAGGCTGCTGGCTCTCATAGCCAGCTCTCCCACCGTCCTCTGGGGCTCCACGCGACTCCGCTCTCATGGACAATGTAGGAAACCTGCCTTGTGACAGGGCGTCCCCCAGTTGGCTGTGGGAGCGGAGCAGAGTCCTGCAGAGTGAGCCACTGCCCTTTGAGATCCTGTGCCTTGGCAGCTCGGCTTGGTCAGCAGCCTTGGGTCCCGGACCAGGTCGGCTGTGGTGATCGGGGGGCCGTGCAGTGCTAGTGATTTGTTGTGGAATCACGGCAAAATTATTGGGAGATGGGCCAGTGTGGCGCGAGATACACCATTGACTGTGGGTCACTGAACCAGACCTGCTCATCCGAGCTAGAAGGAGGCTGAAAGCTAAAGGCTAGAAGCTAGTCAGCTAATGGCTAACTGATGTAAGAGGGAGGAAGGAGTTGAATAGGTGAAGGGTGGTTCTTAAAGTCAAGGTTTTAAATCAGAGCATTTCAAGAAAGCCAGGAAAATACAAAACAAATTTGCTTCAATAATTAAAAATTAAAGAAAATGTGAACAGAATATGTCACAAACACTTCATTAAGACATGAGTGAGCTGTTCAAATGTGGGGAAAATGCAGTTAGTGACCCTTTAACACTTTCTCTTCCTGGTCCAAGATTTAAACTTGAATATCACAAAAATAACAGTAGAAAAGCAACAATGCAAACTCAATCTCAATTCAACACAAAAGACTAGACTCAAATCACACATGGTCCAGTAAACACACACACACACACACACACAGAAATGAGCAGACTCAGACGGGGTAAAAGCGGGACAGGAGACAGCAGCACCCAAACAACAGTCTGCCAGCACTAAACTGGGGTGACACACTAAAATGAAGATGTCATCTTGGCCACATGTTCCAAGGTGTGTGTGTGTGTGTGTGTGTGTGTAGGACACAGGGAGGAAGTCTCGTCATGTGATCTAAAGGCCTATTTTGTGTCAGACGATGGATACCTTTGAAGGTGCTGAGAAGAGAACTACAGTCAACTGTCTCCTCAGTTACTTCCTAATGAATTTGACTTAATTAACCACTGCTAATCAGCCTTTAAGAGCTCATTTACCACCTATTAGCCAAAGGTGAATTTACATGTGTGAACTGACATGCTTTTCCCCTTCAGAAATTCATTCCAGCACAGCAATGACTACTAATCCATTATTTGGTGGTTCCAAACATTAAGCACTGCTTCGCCCCCCCCCCCCACTCAAAGACAGAGACAGTGGTAAATATTTTATAATAGATGAGGGTTAAACAAGGGACAGCTGATGTCTGAGTGCAAAAATTAGAGCCTCAGAGGCTGGTGAGATTAGAACAGGCTCCAAATGATATATTTAGCCTGCAAGAGTCAATATTAGCCATCATGGCCTCCTTTAAGCCTTCAAGCGCTGAGAAAAAAGAAGTGGTTGCTTTGCCTACATATCCAAGACACCACTGCCTACCCATCGGTGAGTGGCATTCATCTCCATCAGACTCCTTAGCGGTGCAATAATCGATATGGGTGAGATTAAAAACTGCACCATGTCACAGGGCTGCAATAAAGCAGCTGGTGTAATGCGAGCCCTGGGCTTAAAGAGCAATTACCCCTGAATGCTGTGACACAAAACCACTTACTGTTTTTCTCCCCTCATTTCTGAGACAAAATAGGACAGAAAGAGCAGACAGATGATGGCAGACAAGAAAAGAAAGCAAGAAAAGTGAGAAAGAAACAGTCGTGGATCAGCAAAAGTGACTACAGAGGAAGCAGAGCAATAATTTGAAAAAAGAGAAGCTGCTGATAGAAGCAAATGAGTACCTGGTGTGTGATGAATGAATGTTTTCGCAACAAAAGTAAAGCAAAAAAAGATGCAAATGTACAGTAAGATTTGTATATATTTGGACACAGACAGAAGTTTTATTATTTTAGCTGCTTATGCAAACATAAGCAGGGCTGCACGGTGGCGCAGTGGTTTAGCACTGTGGCAGCACAGTTTTACCCTTGGCCGGGGGATCGCGGGGATCATGAGATCGTGGGTTCGACCCCAGCCCCCGACCAACAGTGAGCTGTGTGGAGTTTGCATGTTCTCCCCGTGTTGCGTGGGTTTACTCCGGGATTTCTCCGGTTTCCTCCCGCACACCAAAAACATGTAGGTTTAGGGCGCTCGCGCACGCAGCGACCAGCAGCCGGTGGCTTGTCACCAGACTGCAAACCAAGTCTACCTACGGGTACAAATAAGTAACAAAAAAAAAAAAAAAAAACATGCTGCAGTCATATCCAGTTATATCAGACTGTCAGCTTTAACTGGAGGGTTCTGAGGCAGGCTGTGGGCCGAAAAGTCAAAGTGGATTCACTCAACGCAGTGCAGAACAACTTTGTGCTGCACACCAAGGTGGTGGTTTGCTCTGATGCATTATTCATCAGAAAATGCTAAACAATTGGAAGCTGCATATTTTCTAGCACCGCAGTGCAGTGGTCACTGAGCAGGAAGTGTAGCTTCTGAGGACTTGACAAGATGTTTCCACCGTGGAGGATTTGATCCTACTGTCACTAGCCTCTGCTCAGCAGTGTTCACCTTTCCCAGGTGATAAAATTTAAAACTATTTGTCAAAACCAAAGAAACGTCTGAAGTGGTTGTAGATTTCAGACAGCTGTTTCTGCAGCCAGTGTCAGCTGCAGCGTTTTAAAGTGCAATAAAAGCTGAAGGAAAAATCTCACTTGAAATTCTCTAATATCAAACAAATGTTCACTTAAGCTGGAAAAGAAACCCGTAAAGTAGGAAAGAAGTTGTGGGAAGTTTGGACCAATTTCAGTTACAACACATTTCAAGGGGACCAGCTGTTTATTATTTAGCTGTATTTGTTGCAAAAGTGACCTTTAGTGATGGATTAAAATCCATTTTAATAGAATGGTAAATGATTTAACAGCATCTATGCCTGGTAAACAAAAGATCCAAATACAGTCCATTCATTAGTCAGCACTGCCAACGACTCTGATGTGTAACAGCGTGTTTAATTACTGGTAAACATAAAAAAAACCCTATTAGTCAGGTTTTGTTCACCATTTTAAACTGTTTCATTTAATGAGATGAAAAGCACTGGAGTCCCCAGACGGACCATTATGCCTTCTCTCTGATCTGTATGTTTCAGATGGTTATGATGAAGCCAATCATGGTGATTATTAATAGAAGCTTGTCTACCAAGGATGAAAAAGGAGACCACGTACAGCAGGGCTCTCAGCTGTAAGAGGGGAGTCAGAACAGAATCAGGTTTGGAACAGATGTGCTGGACGTTGAGATACAGATGCTAATATCAAGAGTTCTTGCATGACTACATGATAATAAAACCATGCCAAGACAAGCAAAAAAGGAGACCATAAGCTGCCACCAAACATGCGAAAAACACTCAAACGTAAATAAATGTGAGACTAACAGAAAAGCAATTGAAAAAAGTAAAAAAAAAAATTATAAGCTGTCCAAAACATGATGAAACTGGAAGGAACTTCCCTTCCACAGCATGTGGTGTACGGGGCGGCGCCTGTCTGCCTCTCTGACCCGAGGCCACACAGCGACTGTGAGGAGTGAAAGCTCCAGTAGGGGTCAGTCCTCTGGTAGCTCTGGGTGTTCAAAGGAAAGTTAACGCACAGAGGAAGGAGCTCAGTGGAGGTGAAAACTCCCATCAGTACTGTGACTTTGACTGTAATTTGCCCACTGTGGGACTAATAAAGGTTTATCCTGAGCACTGAGCAGCTGAGCTAAAAACGAATATAAAGCTTTGCATGAACCATTTCTTCTCCCGGTTTGGTGTTCATACCTGGTGTGAACAGCTGTTCTTATTGGTCAGCGTATGCAGGGCCAGGCAACGTGACCTCAAATCAGCATCATGCTTAACTGAACTAGTTACAATGGTTCCTGTTTTCACAACAACTTTTTAAAATGTTATTACTGATGCACAGCTATACACAAGTATGTCAATAAATAATTTTATTTATCAGGAGAAATTATTTAAAAATTTATTTTTATTACTATCCACCTTATTCCTCGGCCCCATGATGCCTTGAGTGAATTATGGTAGCAGCTTCTGGTACTAGTTAGAACATGTGGCTGTCACTGAAACGGGACACTTTTCCTTGTTCAAAAACAATGACTTGGGCATCAGAAATGCAGGAACACGGCCTCTTGTACCGCAAAACAGTAACATAATCACACCACTTCCCACGACTATGGAGGGATGGGAAGATGAGCTTATAAAGTGGCCTGGCAGACAGTAGCTCCGTTAGTTAGCGCCGCTGCTAAGATGCTAACGCTGTAAACAAATGACCCGTGCTGGTAAAATGAGTCACTTTGACAACATTTTCAAAACTGATGAAACGTTATTTCCACATTCTGTATTGAAAGACCTTCAAAATGATATTGAATTTGTAGGTAGTGCGCAAAAACTGACCCAGAAAAAGACAATTTGTTTATACTTTAGCTAGGTTGAAAACTCACATTCGATTGGTTGGGAGTTATGTCTTCCACAGAAACATTGATATTTTTAGAAAGTACGATTTCTAAGCCTTCCAATGATACCAGGCACTCATGGGGTTTTCCCAGGACTTTACTGCTACCAAGCAAAGAAAGAGCCATGACTGATGACTTCTGGTTGCCTGGACTCATAATGACACGGTGCGCATTCCGACTCATTTTGCCAGCGCAGGTCACAATATCAATGTCTCCACCGCAGTAAAGTCGGCTGCATTTTGTTAAAATATGTTGGCCATAATCAAATTTACCTCAGAGCAGATGTACGCCACAACACCGTGCTTGGAAGTCGTCTGTCACCGTGTGGTGAGAAGCCTCCATTTATCCAGTCTATGGCACAACCACCAACACCAGCAACAAGAACCAGAACTACACCACAACATTCAAAAAATACAAAAACGAGAAGTGCTGAAATTAGCTGCCACTTGAGTGCAAAACATGTATGTGGACTATACATTAAAATGAATTTGAAAAACTGTTAAAAACACTATTTTAAATGCCCTGCTGCTCCACTCTGACTGACTGATTTAACACTACCTCAGCCGAAACCAGAAGCTCCGCCCACAATCGTTCCTACAGCAGCACCCCCAGGAATAAGATGGATTATTAATTATTATTATTAATATATCCAACTTCTACTACTTTTTACTAACCATTAATTTTTCATTAAATAATTAATAAATATTTCAGTTTTACTTTCCATTTTTCATCCATCAGAGAAAAAGATTTAAATTTATTACTGAAAACTCTTCTTGCTTTAATTGTGAAGGCTCACTTTTACTTTGAAAGTGTTGATCAGCAGAGCATAATTTAGTTTCCATTTTAAAGTGCAGTGTTCAGTGCATGATTTTTTTAATTTCATAATGGGAAGCTGCAGCAGCTATCACTAAAACTAAAGCAGCTCTGCATCGCTGAGATCGATTTTCTTCTAGTTTGGCATTATGCCTTTTTTTTAACAGGATAAAGTTGAAAGACAGCGAGGTGAAATGCTGCAGTACTCAGGGTTTCTGCTGGTAACATTTCTGCATGGCGGCCCGCTGCACCTAAAACTCAGTCGCCATGCTAAGAAAATAAACGAAGGATTGAGCTCTGCAAACACGCACACCAACAACGCATGTAACAGTCGACGTCGGAGCTGCACACCACCCTGCGTTGGCCTTCTGTACAACGCAGAGCTATCAGGCGCAGGGTGCAATGTACAAGAAAAGTCATAATTTTACAAGAGGAAATTACAAATTTGAGGAAAATGGTTTCACATTTAGATAAATTTACAGAGAAAAGTAGACGACTATCAGAAAACTGTTATAAATTTTGGAACAAAAACCCTCAAACCTTCAAGATTGCAGTCATTACTCCAGTTTTTATTTAAGTGGGTGCTTTTTGTACCCTTACTTAACTCAGCTATTTTGGGTGTCTACTTTTCATTAATAATTTCATAAGATGACACTGCTTTTACATGAGTAGAATTTCTGGCTACTATACCCACCTCTGATCATAAAGTATGTGGGAGTTAATTACTATCATGAATGTTTTTTTTTCTCTTCTCTTTCCTACTCTTTCTCTATGGAAAAAAGAAGCACTATAAAAGAACTTTCTACAACTTAACTATGATAAGTCTGACATGATGATCATCAGCCCAGAATCTCTCATCAATACCACCCACAACTTCAACCTCACTGTTGCCAGTTCCATACTTTCCCCATCCCCACAGCTAGAAAACCTTGGAGTCATCTTTGACAGCCACCTAACTTTTGAACTGCACGTCAATCATGTCACCAAAACTGCCTTCTTTCACCTAAAAATCATAGCCTGACTCCGTCCCTCACTCACCTTCTCCACCGCAGAAACCCTCATACACACATTTATCACGTCCAAACTCGACTACTGTAAGAGCATTCTGTATATCATCCAGAATCCTCCAGAAACTTCAATACATTCAGAACTCAGCCACCCGTCTCCTTACCCAGTTCCGCTCCCGCGACCACATCCCCCAGTCCTCCAGAACCTCCACTGGCTCCCAATCTCAAAACACAAACAGTTCAAAGTCCTTCTCCTCACCTTTAAAGCCTCCATCACCAGGCCCCTTCCTATCTCACCGACCTGTTGCACCTCCCCCCACTGCCTCCGTTCCTCTGATGCAAACCTCCTTTCTCCACCACACAGAACCAAGCAGAACCCAAGGGGACAAAGCCTTTTCCATCAAGGCCCCTTCCTTCTGGAACTCTCTCCCCTAACACATCCGTGACTGCACAGACTTAAACTACTTCATTGCTCAAAACCCACCTGTTCAGACTTGTTTTTAATCTTTAATTTTTTATTTTTTTATGTAAAGTGTCTTTCAGTGCCTTGGAAAGCGCTATACAAATAAAATTTATCATTATTATTATTATTATTATTGCCATTAATGGGGAGAATGGTTCTGCCCCGTTCTTTGACTTGTGGCTGCAGTTGTCATTGTTCGGTATCGTCTCTAGCTGGCAGATCTTTGGAGCCCCGGTACTGGGCTCTCTGCCAGTCTGCAGCCAGCCTCTCCCTCTCCTGGCATCCACCTGTGCCTGTCATCATTATTATTATCATTTATTCCTCCCCCTGTTTTTTCACATTCTCATTTACACACATTTATGCACTCACACACACACACACACACACACACACACACACACACACACACACACACACACAGAGTCATTCTGGCTCACACTCATCCAGTAATCATTCGCTCCATGTTTCAGCTGCTACCACACCTGCCTCCACTCTACACTCATCAGGATTCAGAGTATTTATGGGTGACGGGGTGTAGCAGGCGGTGTGGTGGTATTGTCAACATTGATGGTTTTTCATTTTCATGGACTTTGTGTGGTGTTGTTTCCCCAGAGCCCGCTGAGCTACAACCCAACTAGTAAGTCTTCCTTTTCAATTTTTGCCCTCCTGGTCCACTTCAGTTCCGTCTGGAGCACGTGGGGCCTGCCTGCAGAGTGTAGCTGATCCTCCCCCTCATTATTCATGTTTGAACTGTTTGGACATTTTGTGTATGTATGTCTTTCTGTTAATAAACACATTCACATCACCAGCAATTGGGCTTAAACCTTTTCACCTGCACGCTACTGCGCACGTATCTGACAAAATGCCACCACCACAACAGTCAGCCCAGCGGTGAAGTGGCGTGATATTTTTTCATTTTTGTGTGTTTTTCTTACCTGGTTTGAAGCCCAGGATGGATGCAGCAGGAGGACGCAGTTATCCAGTGAGTCTCAGGTGGGAATGCTGCCGCGCGCTCGTGGAGGTGGACGGCCTGATCTCCGCGGCACGCGTGTATTCCACACCGAGAGACACATTGTGGTATCTGGGACTCGCTGACGCTGCAGCTCAACAGTGCCCTCAGCTCCAGGAGCACGCTGAGGGTCGGGAGAGGATCTCCCTGATAGCTGCGCTTCAACATGAGAATGGTGGCAGAGAGAGGAAGTCTCCGAAGATGCCCAGGTTCGCGCTGAGAGAAGAGCGCTCCCGGGGCTTGGCTGTCTCTGTTCCTCACCAGTCCTCCATGCCCGCTCCTGCTCATCCAGCTTCACAGCGTCAACGTCATCCAGTCTCGATTTCTCAAAGGAATAATCCAGCCCCTTTGACTGCCTTTCCCCTCACACCAAGCTCGGCTATCTCCACAGCGGATCTTCATTCGCAGGCAGTCCCATCTGCCAAATCTTACTCCACAGCTGCTGTGAGACCTCCCCCCTCGGTGCATCTTCAGACAGTCAAGGTGCGTTTGAATTTCTCACCGGTGGCTCCCATTCCAGTGGCAAGGGGGGTGGCTCCTCAAAAGTCTACTGAGGGGAACTAACACCACCTTTTTAGCACAGGAGGATGACGACGTCCAACCTACAGCAGCAGCCAACATCTTAATCCGGGAAAACAGGCAAGATAATTTCCATTCTATTCCTATTAATGATGAAATGTCTTGCCTGATTCCGGGAAGGGAATCTCAGGGAAAGCAGTCCCCCAAGCTCTTCCCACCTGCTGTTGTTAAGAATTGTTCACCAGCCTTCTCCATGCTCTGTCCCTTCTCCCCTGAATGTACATCGGAGCCAGACTGTCCTAACCGGGAGGAGCCAGAGGTCTGGGAGGATTCTTACCCCACAGCAATGGTGAGCCAGACACCAGCCACCATGCCGAAGGAATCGCTAGCATGGGTCATGACGGCTGAGACAATGATGACTGCAGAGACCATCATGCCTGCTGTGGAGGCCGCCACAGCAGAGTCAGCGCCCAAGCGGCACCTCCAAGAGGCCGAGACCATGGAAGCATCACCCGGATCATCGGAGTCCTGGACAGCAGTGGAGCTTAAGCTAAGGCTAGTGCTCTCTTTTGTCTTTCTTCTTTCCATGATAGAGCATTTTTGCCTAGCTCTGGGTGAGGAGAGCCAGCTGCAGCCGCACGCTGCACCTTAGCTCACCTTGCCGGGCTCCGCCACTGCCGGCGACCCTGACCCTTCTTCCTCTCTGTCCGAGTCCTCTTTTAGGGTCGCCGGAGAGGGATCCATGTCACTGGACGAGTCCGAGGATCCAGGCTCACCGCTGGTGGTCATCGGGGCTGCTGCCGCTCCCGCTGAGGTGACCATGGGTTCAGCTCCCCTCCTGCCTGAGGCCGTCGCCCGAGTTCTGCCTCAGTTCGAGCCTCCGTGGGTGCTGTGTCCCGGTCGGGGACCATCATGGGTGCCGCGCCCCAACATCAGTCCCACGTGAGTGCTGCGCTCCAGCCTTGGTCCGCCATGGGCACCGTGCCTCAGCCCGAGGCCCACCGAGGGTGCAGCCGGGACCCAGCTGGGTTCCATCAAGTGTGCAACAAAGGCTCGGTCAGGGTCCACCGCGGGTGTAGCAGGGGCCCAGCCACGTTCCACCGGGGGCGCAACCATGGCCCAGTCGGGTTCCTCTGTGGGTGCAACACTGGCCCAATCGGGGCTCACCATGGGAGCAATGAGGCCCCGGGAAGGGGCCACCACTGGTACAACGTTGACCCAGGACGGGACCATCGCGGTGCAGCCATGGTCCAGCCCGGGCCTGCTGCGGGTGCAGCCAAGCTCCAGTCCCAAGCCGGGACCACTGAGGGAGCAGCCAGCCAACTTGGGGACACCGACGTCTCTTCCTCCCTTTCAGAAGTCCTCGGGGTGTCCCTTTCTCCTCTGCCAGGCTCCGCCGTGGTCTGCCTGGTCCTGCCAACAGGAACCGCAGGGGTTCCCCTTCTTCAGTCTGGCCACCCACCTCTCAGCCTTCTGGTGGGTAGGATGCTGCCTCATCCATCCCTCTGGGCCTGGTGGCTCAACTATGCGGGCCGGCCGCCCAAAAGACTGGGTTCCCGGGTCAGGTGGCCCTTTCTTCCCAGCAGGCCGCCTGATGCTGTACAGCTAGCTGCTTGCTGGCCCTGGGACTTTGGTCAGCCCCCTGAACTTTGGGACTCTCGGGTCTTGGGGGGGGGGGGGTCTAGTCCTGGGTTGGGGCTGGATGTATTTTGAGTTTGTATTTTCCCTCCTGACCTGTTTACCCCTACCTCCCACCCTGGTTTGTGGCAATGGTTTTCTGGGCTGGGGGGGGGGGCAAGTTTTCCTGTTGTTTTTGATGGTATGGTGGGTGTCTGGATTCCACCCCTTGGAGGGGGGGGCTCTGTCATGAATGGGGAGAATGTTTCTGCCCCGTTCTTTGACTTGTGGCTGTAGTTCTCATTGTTCGGTATCGTTTCTAGCTGGCAGATCTTTGGAGCCCCAGTCCTGGGCTCTCTGCCAGTCGCTGGCTAAACCTGGAGACAGACCTAGGTACACACGTAGGAGAATTACAAGGAACTTACGTGTAGTAGAAGCGAGATGAAAATAGGGTGCTGCACCAGACAAAAGTGTGCAGCCCCTTAAATAAGGCTAGACACAAAGTAAAGTAAGCAGAAACAAGTGTGGCAAACCTGAGCAGGTAGGAGAAAACAAAGAAACAATATGGACCAGCTGGAAATGATGAGAGAGGAGGGAGCAATCGGAGCTGACAGCTGATGGGGCCACGCCCACGCAGGGTGAAGCCCCAGAGAGCCACTGACAGCTGTCAACCCCGAAAGAGAGAGAACACAACAGAAGACAAACATGGCGATATGGCAGAAATGGGGGCTGGCAACCTCAAAAACACAAAAAACAAACTATAACAAACATTAACAGGAAAATAAATCATACTGACAACTCAAAATGACAACACAGTACAACATATGAAAAGAAAAGTAGACAGCCTGAGCCTGGTGGGGTCCCCACGCGCTCAGAACGTGACAAGATCCATGTACATCCTGAACATTTTAATATACCAGTATTCCCCATCAGATAATGCTCCCACTTACAAATTCTCCCAGTTATAAAAAAATACTTTCTTCAACATTAGGCTACAGATCGTTCATGAGCTTGAGGCTCCTTTGTTTCAAAAATGCATATAAAAGTGGAGGTGTGTGGCCCTATGGCATGGCGACACATGTAACTCCACTGTAACTCAGATACTCAGCAGATAAATCTACATCTTTGGCACTGATCGAACTTATAGAAGAAATTACTAGTTGTATAGATAAAAAAAATGTTGCTGTAGGAGTATTTTTAGATTTAAAGAAAGCTTTTGACACCATTGACCACAGAATACTACTAAGGAAACTGGAAAGGTATGGGATAAGAGGGGTTGGACTGAGTTGGGTGGAAAGTTATTTGAGTAACAGACAACAATTTGTACAAATTGGAGAGCACAAATCACCCTTCATGGACATCAATTGTGGTGTGCCCCAGGGGTCAGTTTTGGGACCCAAACTCTTTATTTTATATATAAATGACATATGCCAGGTATCAAAAATTCTGAAATTTATTTTGTTTGCGGATGACACAAATATCCTTTGCACTGGTGAGAATTTGCAGCAGGTTTTAGAGGTGGTCATAACTGAAATGGAAAAATTAACGCAGTGGTTCAACAAAAATAAATTATCTCTAAATCTAAAAAAAACAAAGATAATGTTGTTTGGAAATTATAAAATAAATCATGAAATAATGGTAACGATAGATGATACCAGAATAGAAACAGTACAGGAAAATAAGTTTCTGGGGGTGACGCTAGACAATAAAATCTGCTGGAAACCTCACATCAGTCACATCCGGGCCAAATTAGCAAAATGTATAGGCATACTGGGGAAGACAAGACACATCTTGGACTATAAATCACTGGTCTTATTGTACAATTCACTGTTTTTACCTTATCTTAACTACTGTGTAGAAGTCTGGGGAAACACCTACAAGACCAACCTCCAGTCAATATGCACATTACAAAAAAGAGCTATAAGGATAATAAACAATGCAGGATATAGAGACCATACCAATTTGTTGTTCTTAAAGTCACATGTCATAAAGTTCATCGATTTAGTTAAATTTAAGACAGCACAAGTAATGTACAGGGCAATTAATAATCAACTACCAACTAATATACAAAAAATATTTAAAAAAAGAGACAATGATCATAATTTGAGGGGAGACTTAAACTTTACAAAACCCAAGATACGTACAACCAAGAAAAGTATGTGCATATCTGTCTGTGGGGTGGATTTGTGGAACAGTCTAGAGCCGGAACTGAAACTATGTACAAACAGAAATCAATTCAAAAAGAGGTATAAGCACCATTTGCTGAAAGGATATATGTTAGAAGGGTAGTGGTTATATGTACGATTCATCATGTTCACTCTGGGATATTATGGGACACTATGGAATGGTGGGTGGGACAGCACTGTGTATATCTGTGTTGTTTGAGGCTGGTTTTGATGTATGGACTTCATTGTATGTTAGAATGGATGGGTGTTAATGTTGATTTGTAAAAAATACAGTAAATTGTTTACTTGGGGTCTTAAAGGTGGTAATTTGTATAAAATTCACATGGGTGTATCTATGGAAAAGAGGAGATGGAATTAATAAGTGTTCACTTCTTCCTTCTCCCTTTCGAACAGTGTATAATGTTACTTTATTGCATTTGCCATTTGCTTGTATTTGTTATATTTTTGTGTTCGAAATAAACTATCTATCTATCTATCTATCTATCTATCTATCTATCTATCTATCTAACTCTGTGGACATATCTTAAAGGGGCAGTACATGAAAAGCGCAATATAAATATATAAAATAATATTTAAAAAAATTCCTGGATCCAGATCGTGATCCGGATCACCATCAAAATCTAATTATCTCTTTCCCATGCCATTACACACCTTTTCTGAAAATTTCATCAAAATCCATTCATAACTTCTGGAGTTATGTTGCGAACAGACAGACAAACCAACAAACAAACCAACCAACGCCTCCAAAAACATTACCTTCTCCTTTAGCGGAGGTAAAAATACAAACAAATATACATATTTGTGTCATTTATGTAAATCATGACAAAAAAAATCATGCAGGACAAAGCATGACACTTGGTACTTTCTAACCTGTTTCTATACCACCATAGAAAGAGAGAGAAGCTGAATTAGACAGAGCTCAGAGAGGGAAAGATGAGACAGAAGAGAGGAGCCAAGGAGAGGAAAGGGTCAGGGCAGAGGGTGCAAGAGAGGGAGGAGAGAAGGATGACACCAGTAAAAAGTCCAAAGACAGGACATCTGGGTGGAATCCCAACTGGCTCCATATACTAACATTCAAGCCTCGGTTGTACAATACTTCAAATGGCAACTTCCATATGCAAAGTTACTGTGGAAATCTTAAAAAAAGAAATAAAAAGTATAAAATTAACATATTTCAGTAACAATAGTGTCATGTGGTTAGTGTCCCCCCTGGAAAAAATATGTTGCCACCATGCCAAGGTCTTTAAGCCAGAGGAAACAGTGCGTACTGTGCAGGTGCCTTCTTGAGAACTCCTTAAACAATCATATCCGTTTATTCCAGAGCTGTACTCTGCTAGTCACTGTCACAAACACCCATTATTTCATACTGAATTTGATCATATTTTCAATCTCCACATATGACGGGACAGTGCCTGAACATGCACACAGCCCAGCCAGCATGTCCATGTGGGCCCCACCAAAGGCTAAATCTGGGCTGTTTAAGAGGTCCATGTGGGTTTGTGCACAGGTTCCATGTTGGCCCCATCTGTGTTTGCCCACATGGACTTTACCTGTGGTACAGGTGAGCAGGGTTCACTAACACTGGTGCCACAGGCCAAATTAAGAGAAAAAAGTCACTCATCTACTGGAAAAAAGTTGCACATTTCCAAGAAAAAATTAAAATTTAGGGGAAAAAAGTTGCATATTTCCAAGAAAAAATTAAAATTTACGGGAAAAAAGTTGCAAATTTACAAAAAAAAATACTAAAATTTCTTGAAAAAAGTTACAAACTTACAAGAAAAATTAAGCAAATTTACAAGAAAAACACAAATTTATGAGGAAAAAATTAGAAGTTGCAATTTAACAAATAATAAATAAACTGAAAATGTTATGAGAAAAAAGTTACAAATTTTTGAGAAAAAGTTGCAACTTTACAGTAAAAAAATGTTAAAAATTTTTGAGAAAGTTCCAAATTTACAAAAAAATGTTGCAAATATATGGGAAAGACAAATTTATAAGAAAATAGCAAATTTATAAGGAAAAAGTAAGAAATTTATGAGAAAATTTTGCAAGGTTACAGTAAAAAAGTCACAAATCTATGAGAATGTTCCAAAATTACAAGAAAAACAAACAAATTTGAGAAAAATTTACAAATTTACATGAAAAAAATCATAAATTCATTAGAAACAGTTACAAGTTTACAATTAAAAAAAAAGTTGAAAATTTATGAAAGTTTCAAATTTTCAAGAAAACACAAATTTATGAGAAAACCAGTTGAAACCCAGACAGGTAAAGTCCATGTGGGCAAACACAGATGGGGCCAACAGGGACAGACCCACACGGACCCATGAGACAGGCCAGGTTTGAGCTTTGGTGGGGCCCACGTGGACACGCTGGCTGGGGACTGCACGTGTGCTCACCGGACCACTGCCATGTGCCAAAGACTCCCGCAGCTCCAGTCATGACTATAACGATGGGCGTGTCCGTGCTCAAGCAGCACATACACCACCTGAGATTCACCTCCAGCAGCCTCCGACTGCTCAGCCCTCCATCTGCAACACATGCGAGCATCTGTCAGCAGAACCAGGGCTCCGACACCGTCTCACGCTCAGCTCTGAAAACCAGAACGCTGCTGAGGGAAGCTGCACGGCACGAGGAAGCAAGTAAACAGAAGCTGCTCTTACCTGCACCAAGGTCACGGTGTCACGGGGGAGGAATGGCAGCAAGCAGGAGAAAAGAGAAAGAGACAAGACATTAGTGATGGACACGCGAGCTCCCATTTCATATTCTCTAATGTGAGTTTTTAACCTCTCTTTTTCACAAATCATTCAGCAATGTCACTCCTTTCTCATGTTTTACAGGTTAAAAAAATGTGAAAATCTGCCACTCTGTGCGTGTGTGTGTGTGTGTGTGTGTGTGTGTGTATGTGTGTGTGTGTGTTTGGCTCTCATCTTGGCGAACCACCCGCTCTGTTTACGGCCGACTTCTATGCCGCGGGGTGCTGACACGTGTTGCCCACCCAGCTTAGTGCCACTTACTCATAGCTTCCATTCAGCAAGTAATGCTGTTTGTGGGCGAGCTGAAGCCAATGAAAGCTGCTTCACCACAGGCACTTGGGAACTAAATGCGAAGCGTTCCCAAACACACCTGTTTCAGGATCCTTTCACAGTGACACCGACTGCACTAAAAGACAAGTTAGAGGATTTACATACCCAGTAGGGACCGTCAAAGGCACCACTGCAAACAACCAAGACTGTCCCAGCATCACTGCCTTAGAAACCGAGGGAGGAACTCAACGCTAAGGCCTTGTTTCCTGCCTCCAGGCTTTGATGGAAATTCAAGAGTTCCAAGTGAATTTTATGAAATGTTGTAAAAGAAACTTTAAAGTATGTAAGCACAGCTTTAAAGTGTTCAAAGCCAAACAGCTCTGGAAGAGGAAACACTCCACCGCCAAGTGGAGCAGCAATTAAAGGCTCTAATTTGGCAGGGATGTTTCTAATTCATGAACAGTGGTGTGAGCAAAGGCGGGCCGGCACAGCCGTGTGCCCGTGTCATGTCTGCATACACACCAAAGCACCAGGCCAGGGGTTGGCAACCTGTCCACACACCACGCCACTGAGTGATTGCTGAGTAAACAATCTGCATGGAGCCACAAAACTATCTGAGCCTAAAAACTGCAGAATTACAGCTGCAATCTGGCCCCACAACATCAGCATTTCAGCTTCTTCTTAGAAATTTGCAGCTTTTTTAATTGGAAATTTGCAACTTTTTTTCTTCTTATTTTCAACTTTTTTCTCATAAATTTGCAACTTTTTTCTGACAAATTTGCCTTTTTTTTTTTGCTTCTTTTATTAGAAATTTATAAGGTTTGTTTTTCTCAAAGCCTCAGGGAGCCACTGTCTGTGGGCAACAGAGGCACATGTGGGCCCAGAGCCACAGGGTGCAGACCCCTGCACTAGGCAGTGAAGGATGACCACTGGCATTTGGAAATGGTAAACTGGAAGCAAAGTGGCAAAAGTCTAACAATGAAGGCTGCAAAGAGAAATCCCCCAGAGTAAAATGAAGAGGGCCGAGGCCCCTCAGCAGTTCAATCTTAGCCACCTGGGCTGTGAGGAATGCATCTCCACAGAGGCACTGATGCTCATGGCCATGGTCGTCTGGATTTCCTCACCAACTCCCACGGGAGATTGTGGAAACAGTTACTGTGTTGATGCAGATGTTGGTTCAGCCCCCATAACAACAAATGCGGGGAGGAAAATCCTGGTCTACATAGAATAGCTGGTGTCTCATTTTGATATTCTCTGGTGTGTAGGCATAAACTCTGACAGTGAACACAAACATACATGTACTGTTTCAGTGGACAAATATCTTCGGTGACTTCATTTTCATTTTCTGCATTAGTGGTTTGCCTTCTTGACAACTTGACCTTGTAAGTAATCAAAAGGCACAAACCCCAAGTCAAGGTTATCTGCTGCTCTTCATCTGAATAATTTCTTTAGATCCTTGGGTCCTCCTGTTTTGCTTCATTTTTTTAGATTTTTTTTTTAGATTTAGTATACTTTATTGATCCCCAGAGGGGAAATTGAGGGTCATCCACCACCTGGATGGATGAAGCAGCCATGATACGGCGCTATCTCTTAACCATTCACACACACATTCACACCTAGGGCCACTTTAGAATCTCCAATTAACCTAACCTGCATGTTTTTGGTCTGTGGGAGGAAACCGGAGAAATCCTGGGGTAAACCCATGCAGACACGGGGAGAACATGCAAACTCCACACAGATCACTGTTGGTCAGGGGCTGGGATCAAACTCACGATCCCATGATCCACATGATCCCCTGGCCAAGGGTAAACTGTGCTGCCGCAGTGCTAACCACTGCACCACCGTGCAGCCCATTATATGCCCACTGTCCTGACAGGAGACATACCAGATTTTCTGATTTAGAAAACTGGTTGATTCAAAAAAAAAAAATGTTACAAACTGGACTTCCCCAAAGCTACTACTGTGCAAAGTAGTGGTGTTTAGTACGACCTCTGAGCAGGACACGTTAGATTGTAAAGTCTGGCAGCAGCAGGTAGGAAGGACCTGCAGAACCTCTCCCTTGAGCACCTAGGATGGCACAGCCTACCGCTAAATGAGCTCCTCAATGCGCTCAGCATGTCCTGCATGGGTTGGGGCTCGGAGTCCAGCAGAAATGACAGCTTAGCCACCATCCTCCTCTCTCCTATCTCCTCCACTGGGTCAAGGTGGCGCCCCAGAACAGAGCTAGCTTTTTTGATCAGCCTGTTCGGTCTCTTCCTGTTGGCTGCTGTGATGCCGCTGCCCCAGCAGAACACACGCCCAGAGCCATATGTGATGGCTGATGCCACCACAGAATCATAGAAGGTCTTCAGGAGCACCCCCCCCCCCACACACACACACTCCAAAAGACCTGAGTCTCCTCAGGAGGAACAGCCTGCGCTGCCCCTTCTTGTAGAGCGTGTTGGTGTTGTGTGACCAGTCCAGTTTATTGTTCAGGTGAACACCCAGGTACATGCATGATGTCACCATCTCAATGTATGTTCCCTGGATGTTAAATACTCAGTCAAATATGATACTGCTATGATACTAGAAAAGATGGTTCCAAGGTTGTCATAGCCAGGAGGGGCACTGGGGTTAAGCTCCCAGTGCTCATAAAATGCTCCTTACGGCGTGCGTCTCGAAAAGCCTCTGACAACTAAGTCCAACTCCTAGGCTGCCCGTGTGGTTTAGTCTCTAAGCCCGGCGGAACTGCTTTTACTAATAGGAGAAGGGGCGAGGGCGGATCTCTGGCGCCTTAAAACCAGATGCTTTGGGTAGATGGTGGCTCGTCAACCTGGGAAGGTAGCCCATCTAGGGGAAGGTAAACCCTGATTTCAAACCTCCGCTGCCTTGCGGCACACCCGGTCACGGGAAAGGCTTCGGGAGTCAACCCTGAGGAAAAATCCAGAGTCGGAGCCCCTAAGGCAGTTCTCTGTTGTGCTCAACAGCGTTCTGGCAGCTCCTGCGACGGCGCTGGTGCCAAACTATAGCAGCCCTGCTGTTCCTTTGGATCCATCAGTGACGTGGAGAGGGGGGACATGCTGCATGGGCAACATCTTGTCCTCCATATCTTGCTGCCCAGGCTTGAATCCTACCAACGCCCAATGCTGGAAGGTAGAACACCGGTGCGCATCGGCCTGTTCAGCCACAGGCGGTGCTGTTCCAGCAGAGTAGACGTTTAGGATTCTCTTCCATGGTCATCATAGACCGACGGAGGCCGACGACTAGAAAAGATGGGCAGCGCAGTGGCAGAGTGGTTAGCACTGCGGCAACACAGCAACTCACCCTTGGCCATGGGATCCCTGGTTCGATCCCAGCACCCGACCAACAGTGATCTGTGTGGAGTTTGCATGTTCTCCCCGTGTCTGTGTGGGTTTTCTCCGGGATTTCTCCGGTTTCCTCCCACATGGCAAAAACATGCAGGTTAGGTTAACTGGAGACTCTAAAGTGGCTTCAGGTGTGAACGGTGAAAGGGTTGGGCGCCGCATCAGTGGCTGCCTCATCTACTCATGTGGCTGCCCAGTAATTTCCCCACTGTGGGACTAATAAAGGATTCAAAATTCAAATTCAAGAAAAAAAATACTGAAGAGGTTAACCTTAATCTAATTGTGTCACAATGTTTGTGTAGTACTGATAAATAATCACAGTTTAATGCATCAGAAGTTGTTCTTTTTCCTCAATACTTTTTAAGAGACTGATATAGAATTTGGTGCTGTGATGGACGGGCTAACATTCCAGGGCGTTCCAGGCCTCTCAGCTGAAGAAGCTGTCAAGATCCAGTGGCCGTGGAGCTTGACACGATTAAGTGGTGAAGAAAATGAATGACTGAATTAGGGCTGTAATGATTACTTGAATAATTCAAGTAATATGATTACAAAAATTCCTCGATTCAAAAATCTCTGATTGGAACCATCGTTTAACGTTGCACTTCTGGTCTATATGACCTTCTTCCAGTCACGCTATGTAAGCAAGATGCAGGTTTGTTTAATGGCACAATGTCAGAGCGACGGCAAAAAGAAAGAAAGTCAGAGAAAATGACAAAAAGTATCTCAAGTCTGGGATCATTTCAAGATCAAACTGAAGGAAAACATTGTGCAGTGTTATGATCCCTCGTGCGCCTTTACGCAGCGCACAGAGGGAGGAATGAAAACCCACATGCTGGAGATAATAGTGCGTATTTTAACGACAGTTTGTGAATAAACAATCCTGGTAAACAGATGAATATATGAGATGAAATACAACGGTAATCCGGCAGTGCAGGAGACAAAGGGATGTCCGCCAGGATGCCCCACACCACAGGTGAGTGACCAGAAAACAGTGCCCAGGAAAAGAACCGCAGAACTGGACGGCAGGGGCGGAAGCAGTCTGTACTCACGCTGACAGGAGCAGTCCGAGTTAGTCTCAATGATAATCCAAACATACACCGACAACCAATTACCAATAGGCACGCCACCCAGAGTGAAGCAGTACCAAGGAAGACTGGCAGGGCTTCTAGACAAGGGTGAAGGCTAACATACACTGAGGTGAACAGCAACAGTGTAGATGCGCAATGATCCGGCGATCTCCTCCCACAGAGACAGGGCTAAAGTAATGCCAAACCTAATCAGGGAAGAGATGACCGGTGTAAGTAATGAGTGTGAGTGGAAACAGGTGTGCATGAGAGTGAAAATGAGAGTAAGTGTATATGCGTGTGTGCGTAAGTGAAATCCAATAATAAACAGCTGGTGAAACTGACAGGAGGGAGGAGGCGTGGCTGAGCTGTCAGGGAGCTGAAAGGACCCAAAGGGTTCCCTGAGAGCGCCTGATTGAAAATAGACATACAATACACAAAACAGTCAAAATAGCCACAGCGTCATAGAACTGGGTTTGAGACCGTCAAACCCAAGTTCATGACAGTGCAGTGTGTACATTGTAAAGCCGAGTGTGAGCTAGCATACCATAACGTTGATGTTACAGTGTCTCGGTAGATGGTATCCAGCCACATCATGCACGACCAGCACACCTGAGACAAGGCACGTGATTGAGATTTTAAATTAAAATGAATAGAATGTAGTCAGCTACGTCAAATATGCTTATATGGCCAAAGAACATATAGCAGCTACAGCTAATAGCGGTAGCTGCTATATGTTAGCTATGTTGCGAGTTGAAGCTAATGTTACAAAATGGAACTTTATGGTGTGATGTAACGCTTAAAGTTCTATGCAATAAAGATTGCAGTAAGCATTGCAATAAATGTGTACCTTTGTTGTTGAGTGTTTGGTACAATTACTGCTGCTCTTTAGGAAAGAAAGTTCTGCACATGTTGGTCAATGCAAGTTTCCTCAACACACAAAAAAGTATCCGATTACTCAAGTAATTGATCACAGTGACAAATTACTTGATTACCAAAATAATCGATAGCTGCAGTCCTAGACTGAATGAATGAATGAATGAATGACACTGTATGTAACTGATGAAGAAATTGACAAATATCATGGCACTATCTGCACCAGGGGTGGGCAGCGAGGGCCATTCCACTGCAGGTTTTCTGCTCCACCCAGTCTCTTCAGCAGGTGTATGCTCTGATCAGCTTCAAGGATTGTTCATCAGTGAAAACACCTGCTGAAGAGACTGGGCAGAACAGAAAACCTGCAGTGGAATGGCCCTCCATGGCACATGATTGCCCACCCCTGATCTACACATTCCTGTAGTGATGATGAGGGTATTATACATTTTTATTCTAAAACATTACTAATCAGAGTGAAAGCTTCAAGTGGCCAGCCATATCATCAGCACAATATACAGCTGGCTAAATAAGCCAGCCCACTGAAACAAGACTGCTGAGACAGCATTATCCAAACCTCAGCAATCAAATGGTTGCATTTAAAATCAAACCCCTCCTCATTCACATTCAAATCCTATTGGCACTGTCCTTGAGAACTCCTTCAACTAAAAGTACAAACAGCTCACTTGCTATTGCACTCACCAGTATTTTTTTAAGCAGATGTCACTTTAAAAGTACCTCTACTGGTTCTGACACTGGCAATCTGGAGATCATATTAGAAGGTGTGCTCTTTATCACTGGAAAATCCTTTAAAGAGCTTAGTGAGTGGGCCCAGCCTGCCTCTGACAGCACGCTGGGTCAGGAAGGCACCCGCTCCATGTCGCCCACTCTCTGCTCTGAGTTAATCCTGTTTTCTGCAAAGCATTCATGCCAAACCAGAGCCAAAGACTGATCCATTGGTACAGTAGCACAGGGCAAGGAGGGGCAAAGGAAAAACAAAGGATGAGTGTTTATCCTCACCGTTAACAAAAACGGGAACGACTAAGATGGGAAGACGTGCTGAAGGGTGTTGTTTGGTAGTTGCTGATCTTTATGTCACTCTGAAATATGCAGAAGTCAAACAGAAATGAGAATGTAGAAGCTTTAAATATCCGTGTGCCTTTCAATGCCTTGAAGCATGAAGCAACACCCTGTTAATTCATGAATGAATTGCTTTTTATTTACTCACCAGCAAACTGAAATCAAGAAAATGTTAGTATTAAAATCTGAATCCTAACTACAAAATGAAAGGTTTGAATTTATTCTTTTTTTTTTTTTCCAATATACTACATACATGAACAAAGTCTAACTCTATGGTGATTTAGGCAATATTACACAAGAGAGATCTATTCCAGGAGTCTGATATCTTTGATATCTGTATACTATGTATACTGTATACTATAATCATGATACCCAGTGGCCTCCTATGTGATATTGCTTTAATACAAGAGTTCCACAATATGGGCGGGGGGGGGGGGGCTGAAAAGTTCATAGTGGTCACATTTGAGGAAATGTGGTTTATTTTTCAGCCACAGCGATCCAAGCACTGCAACACCGATGGTAGAAGTGTGTGGACCGAAGCAGAGACTATGTTGAAAAATCGATAGACATGACATGTCGGTCATGCTCTGAAATGCCTGCTGCCCCATTGGATTGCTTGGTTGGAACAAACTGTTGTGTACTGATAATCTTTCTGCAACTGTGGGGGTTCCCCCCTACAGTTGATAGTGCTATGAGATGACTGTTGTTGTGAAATGGCGCTATATAAATAAAGTTGAATTGAATTAATTAAAACATTATAGGGAAACGACTTACACAACCTACAAGTAAAAGATAAAAACAAAAGGTCCAGCAGAACATCCTCTGGTTTATTTCTAAGGTCAGGGGTCAAAGGTTGCCAATAGTTACTCTCATATTTCTAGCGATTTCTTTTACTGATTGTTGCAAAGTAATATTTGTGAGCAAACTTGAAAACAATAGTTTTACTCATAAACCAAATCTTTTAGTGCAGTGAGCACATTAAGCATATTTCAGTTTAAATTTTAAAGGACCAGAGGCTGTTCAGGGAGCGTGTTATTTTGTGTAGTAACATGCTGTACTGTACATTTGTTACTCCATCAGAGTGGTGCTATACTATAACGGATTTATCATTTGAGTATTTTATAGAAGAGGAACACTGCTGTGGACAAAACTTATAAAAACATGATGATTTACTGCGCGGTCGCTGGTTACTCAGCAGCAAAATGAGTGTGACAGATAAACACACATCAGTCACTCCAGCTGACAAAGGAACTCACACACCGGCTGCTAAGTTTGCACGCTGCTCACGTGTACAGTAGATATAGTCTCACCCGTCTGATGTCCATATCGTCTCTGCTGCTACTTATCATGCACAGTCTACTGGTACTACCGATACAGAAGTTAGCACCGGGTGCTAATTTGTTTAGCTAATTTGTAATATGTAATTATACACTGCTTGTTGCACAATGCTCATTTGCACACTGTACATAGGTTCATGCCATCTCAGGTTCACATCATCTCTGATATCAATATACCACTATCACTTTAGTCATCCAGTGAATTTTCAATTTCATTCCTCTTGTCTGACTGCTTTAATTGCTTTAACTGTCCAAACTGCCTGGTGTGTGTTATTAGTACTCATTAGTTTTAGTATTTAGTATCAAGGTGGGCTTAAGGAGTCCTAACTGCCTAACTGTGTGTTGGTGTGTGTGTTATTAGCATCCATTAGAATTAGGATTGAGTTACTGTGTTAGTGTGTCATGACCTTATTAGAACTGTTGTTTCTGCACCTTTACCTTGGCAGTCGTTCGGAGAGCAAAGTAAGAATTTCATTGCTCAGGAAATGTAGCATTTCTTAACTGTGCACATGATAATAAAGCCTTTGAATCTTGAATCAAAGAGACATTCAGAAGTGAAAAAGAGTTGAAATGCAGGCACAGCTAAATAGTAACCAAATGATTCCATGAGACAGCAAAAGTGCTAAGTGCCAAATCAACTGGGGGAACTGGGAGGACAGCAGAGCAGGACAGAGGGGTGCTGGAAGGGAAAGAGTGGCTGGAAAAGGCCCAGAGAGAAGATGATGAAGGCGGGGGGGAGGGGGGGGATCTTGCTGGTCTGCGCTGGGCCCGAAGCGTCCTCTACAAGCCTCTACCATGTCAGATCACATCAGCGTCACTGCTGGCTTCCCTGCACTTCTGTGGACCAGCACATACTGCTGTAGACCACAACTAACAAGCAGAACATTTTGAACAAAAATGCAGTCCTTAAAAAATGTCCTCATGAGGTACTTTTCCTTCATCCACTCATTCACCATCAAAGCTAAAACCACACTCATGCACCCATCTCTGTGTCAGACATGGAGTTGAAGAGGTAAGCATGTTTGGTTGCTTTGCTGTTTCTGTGATGCTCAGACTGACAGAGCGCTCAGTCTCTGAGCTCCCTGAGGATTCTGTCTCGTGTACCCTCTGTCAACGTCCTCTCGTCCCCTTCTACTCCTCCGTTTTCTGTTCCCTCCATCAGTATCATCATTGACCCAGTTCAGTCCTTTATTTCTCACTCTCTGATAAAAAAGGGCTGAACTTTCCTGAGTAGCAGCAGCATTAGGAGTGCTGCAGCACCGACTGCCTGCATTAGAACCACATGATCAGTCCTCTGACAGTCTCATTCACGCCATGGGCAAAACCTAAACAAGTCTATTCATCACAGATTTAGATTTATTTCTTTAGACAAGATGTAAAAAACATTTGCCTAAGTCATATACAACCTGCACATTTTATGGACAGAGAAGTGCTCAGCTATTGGTGAAAGCCCTTAAAGGGGACAGATGATGAAAATGTCACTTTTTCAGTGTGTTTACTCACATGTTTGGGGAGCTGGAGTGGCTACCAGAGGAAAAACTCAATGCTAGAACAATCCTGTCACTTTGTTAGGGTCCGCCTTTGTCTCAGTACCTTTCTCTAAACAAGCAGTTTTGATTTTGCTCCAATTTCTACGCATTTTAATGAGGGTGGAAGGATCCCTGTGAATGTCACTGACCGTGCTACTGTGGCTGCTAGCCTGCTTTGGAGTCTGCTGGTGACTGCGGGTTTTATTGCTATTTTCTTTAAATTCTTTTAACCCCACCAGGCATCCATATTCCCACCAAGTTCATTATTTCACAGTTGATGATATAATATTTGCGTCACGTGTCATTCTGACTTATTTTCTTATATTTTGGGCATAGTAGGCCGGCAAATCAGCGTACTACTGAGGCTTCTGGAGCCAGTTGGGAAGTTTGGGGGGGGATTTCTTTTTGGGCTTGCCTATCCTCCGCCCTCCTTCTCCCTTCCCCACTCTGAGTGGACCACACATCTTATACCTGGGGTTTTGGGATGGGGGTGTGCTGTTTGGTGTTGGTAAGGAAGGTCTCTGTCTTTGCTATGCCGATCTCACCTCAGTTTTAATTGCACCGTAAACACTGGGGCCACCCTTGATTCCCACCTTCCACCATAGGCTTCAGGCCTGGTCGGTGGCCTGGGATGTGGTGTTGTCATCATCGCTGGGATGCTACGGGTCTGGATGGTGGTGGCTTGGGATATGTCTGCATAGTTTGGAGACATTGGTTTGTGTGTTGACTCAGATTTATTTCAAGAGGTAATTTTAATTTTGATGATTAGGTTCAGGTTCAGGTTACTTTATTTGTACCCGTAGGTAGATTTGTTTTGCAGTCAGGTGACATCCTTTTAGACACATATTTACAAACCACAATTACATTCAACATGAACACAAACACAGGCACACGTGAAGCTGACTAGAAACACGATAAAAGTACTCAAGGCTCCACCAATCAGGACATAAGACAAAGAGATGAGAGAAAAAACAAAGAGTTAAGAAAGAAGGGTCATATTAAAAAAAGTTAAAAACTAAGTCAAAGAGATTAAAAACTCAATAAAAGTCTAAAACCCAATAAAAGATTTAAAACCCAAATAAAAAAACCTGAAAAAATAAGTAAATATAAAATAAAATTAATAAATGGGTAACTAAATTATGTGCAATATATTGTTACATCTTGTTCAACTCTTTAACAGCAGCAGGAACAAAGCTGTTTTTGTAGCGCTGGGTTTTACTTTTAGGGACAGCAAACCTCCATCTGGAGGGAAGAAGCTGAAAGTTGCAGTGCAAAGGGTGGGAGTCATCATTTAAAATGGAGGTAGCCATCCTCTGTACTTGTCTGGTGTACAGGGATGTCAGGCTCAGCTGTGAATCACCAAGCAAACGACTGGACCATCTAACTACCTGATCCAAGGATTTCCTCTGTTTCAGTTTTATCTGACCAAACCATGACACTAAAGAAAAGGATAAAACAGATTCAATAAAAGCCCGATAAAACATTGTCATTATGGTTCGGTCAGTTTGAAAGTGTGCGAGTTTCCTTAAACAATGCAAATGTTGCTGACCCTTTTTGCACACCCTTTCACAGTTCTCTTCAAAGTTTAAATTACTATCAATAATCGTCCCAAGATATTTGTAGGATTGTACACATTCAGTGCTCTGGCCTTTTAGTACGGTGACTTTGTGCCTGGGAGTTTTCCTCCTAAAGTCAATAATCATATCTTTAGTTTTTGTCGTATTCAGCTGCAGGTAGGAATCCTCACACCAGTGAACAAAATCATCAACTACTGGGCCGTGGCCACTCTCACCATCCTGGAGGAGTCTGACAATGACTGAGTCATCAGCATACTTTATAATGTGTCTGTTGTCATGTCTGCTCCGACACATGTTTGTGTACAGGATGAAGAGTAGTGGTGACAACACACACCCCTGAGGAGAGCCAGTAGAAGAGCACTTTTGGTCAGACAATGTACCATTGACCCTTACTCTCTGCGTCCTGTTGGTTAAGAAATCCAGAATCCAACCCACCAGATTATTGCTCAGATCAAATTGTTGCAGGAGCCTTTCAACTAAAATATGAGGTTGGATTGTATTAAAGGCGGAAGAAAAGTCCACAAATAAAAGTCTGGCGTGTGTCCCATTAAAATCCAGATGTTTAAAAAGCATGTTAAACAGAGTGACAGTGGCGTCCTCCACTCCTCTGTGAGGCCTATAGGCAAACTGCAGAGGATCCAATGCATGTTCAGTCTGCTTTAGGACCTCAAATCTGACCAGTTTTTCAAAAATTTTCATTAAAATTGAAGTCAAAGCAACTGATCTAAAATCATTTACCGTTCTAGGACAGCTGGATTTTGGAACGGGGACAACCACAGCATCTTTCCAGATCTTAGGCACATGTTGTGTCTGTAAGGACTTATTGAAAATGTAGTGAAATACAGGACTCAGTTCATGTGCACAAGACTTTACCAAGCGCCCACATATATTATCAGGGCCTTGACTTTTGTTCACTTTTACAGCACAGAACGCCCTTTTAATATCCTGCACCTCAATATTAAAGTGCTGATTGTCTTTGAGTTTCTGTTTCAAATCTTGGGTTTCTGTGCTAAAATCAAAGAAACCAAAACAACCATAAAAACAATTAAGAGCATTAGCCAGCTCTGTGTCTGAATTAAAACCATCTAAAAACACACGATTACTGCACTCTGTGCTCTGATTATGGCTTATAGCTAATGAAAACCCAAAATCTAGTTCTCAAAAAATTTGAATATTACATAAGATTAATTTTTTTTAAAAACTGATTTTTAATAGAAACGCTGGCCGACTGAAAAGTATGTCCATGTACACACTCAATACTTGGTCAGGGCATTTTTTTTGCATGAATTACTGCATCAATGCAGCATTGACATGATTTTGTAATTGACCCAGTAGCAGACTTATTAGATTGAGGAACTAGAAGTACGTGGTGACAATCTGGTAACCCTGCAGGCGAGGAGAAAGAGGAGTGGAAAGTATACGGCAGGTTAAAATTGCAGTTAATAATTGGTGGTGTTGTCTTATAGCTGGTGATGGATAGTGCCGCACTGCAAAGCCAACAACCCAGATGCTTGCCGTAGTTACCAGTCCTGAACAGGTGAGTACGCTTCTTGGAGAAGTGGTGCTGAGTGGTGCGGAGAAGGGTGGCAGTGCAGTGGCACAGTAGGTTAGCACTGTGGCAGCAAAGCAACTCAACCTTGGCCATGAAATCCCGGGTTCAATCCCACCCCCCTGACCAATGGTGATCTGTGTGGAGTTTGCATGTTCTCTCTGTGTCTGCGTGGATTTACTTCGGTTTCCTCCCACAGGCCAAAAACATGCAGGTTAGGTTAACTGGAGACTCTAAAGTGGCCCTAGGTGTGAATGTGTGTGTGAATGGTGAAGGGATAGCGCCGTACTGTGGCTGCTTCATCCATCCAGGTGGATGCCCTGAATTTCCCCCTGGGGATCAATAAAGTATACAAAATAAATAAATAAAAAAATAATGCCCCAGCCGGGGCAAACAGGGATAATTGGTGATAATGGAGATACTGTGGAGACTTACTGGACTTACTTTGATAGCTCCCTTCAGCATTGTTGGATCTGGTGTCTCTCATCTTCCTCTTGATAATATTCCATAGTTTCTCTATGGGTTTAGGCCGGTCAAGTTTTCTGGCCAATCAAGCACAGTGATACCATGGTCATTAAACCAGGTTTTGGTACTTTTGGCAACCTTGGCCGATGCCAAGTCCTGCTGGAAAATGAAATCAGCACCTCCATAAAGCTTGTCAGCAGACAGAGGCATAAAGTGCTCTAAAATTTCCTGGTATATGGCTGTGCTGACTTTGAATTTGTTAAAACACAGTTGACCAGCACCATAACATCTCTCAACAGGAGCCAAGAGATTTATTGGCGGCAGCTACGTGATCACCCTCACCTGCGGATGATTACCTACCCATGGCTAGTTAAGCCTCATTCTGAGAGCTGAGCACCATGGGATCATGATGTTGGTAAACCCTCTCCTCAGTTGCCTGACTCCTGCTGAACTAACCTCTGCTCTTTATCTCCCAGATCAAACCCTATCTGCCTGCCAGCCTCCCACCTCATCCTCCTAGGCTTTTACATACTTAAGATAAGATAAGCCTTTATTAGTCCCACAATGGGGAAATTCCAGGATTGCAACAGCACAGGGATAGCAACACTCAGAGCAACAATCAGAAGGCAAGAGAAAAAAACAAGAGCAGCAAGTATACATATGTACATATAAATATATATATATATATATATATATATATATATATATATATATATATATATATATATATATATATATATATATAGACACACAGTGCGGAGCATTGTAGCTAGATGGAATAAATATACTCACTCCTGGCCATTTTCCCTCCTTTTCAATAGAGAACCTCACCTGGACTCACTCGTCTCAGGAAAAACCCAATTAAGGAACCCAAACTCCTGTGGAGTTCTAACACACCTTTGCCAGGACTGCCTCCACTTCGCAACCCACCGGTTGGAAAGCCCCACTTCCTGGGATAAAGCATGTAAGGACTTACACTCATCAGATCACTAAATTAATGGACTCGTACCTCAGCTGTAATTGCTGCAAACGGTGGCTCTACAAAGTACTGACATTGGGCAGTGAATAGTTATGCACACACAAGTTTTTATGGTTTTTTGTATTATTTCTTGTTTGCTTCTCAATAAAAAAAATAAATATCCATTTTGATTTCAGGTTGTGAGATGTCAACTCAAAATGCTTTGCAAGGAAGGTTACATTGAACTGTCAGTCACCCAAGCAAATCCAGAGGCATCAACTCCATCCATAAAATGTTCTATTTCCAGTGTAAGCAGTATAGCTCTTTGGCAGTGTGACAATAGACTGGAAATGCCTTTTAGCATTCAAAATGCTAGTTTAACTGCAACCAAATGCAGTGAGGCAGAACTTTTGATGAGCACCACAGTGTAGATGAAACATTGGAGGAGTTGCTCCCTGTCAAATGCCCCTCTGTGGTCTGGGACCATCCACCATCCACAGGTAGTCACTCTGGGGCAGCTCTTCACTAACTCTTCAGCCAGCTTCTGTTGTAAGAAGCATGCACTGATTTTAAATGAAGTCAGAGAGGAGCTACTCACTTCTGTAAATGAATCTATTTGGACAATAGCATTTCCGTATCCCAGTAGTAAGCTGAATTACACAGGCCACTAACAGACTGTCTCATTCACCAGATCAATGCCCCACCAGCTTCATTATACATCACCATCAGAAATGTAAGACATTTGAGTGAAAAGGTTGCTTATCTAGCAAATGGGGAAACTTATTTCATTTGGATCAGATTCATTATGATGACGCTCATCAATTAGGTTCCTTCCTGGAAACTGTGGATTGAGAAAATCCACTTCAAAATCTCAATCAGCCTTCTACTGTATATTAACCACATTCCATCACAGTGGTTCTTTCTTATATCTAATGCTGGGTTGGCAAGCACTACTAATAAATGAGTCATTGTAAACAAATTCTGGCAAATAAAATGAAATAAAATAACAGGAATAGAGCCAAAAACTATTTTTAAGGCTGAAAATTACGGTAAAACAGCCAATGTAAACTCTAGGCATAAATTAGACTGTCAAAATTACCAACAGTTGACACTTTTGTCATATATTTATGAGTTATAAATTTGGAGGTTCTCTTGTAAATTTACATTTTTATCTGTTACATTTACAAAAACATTTTTTTTTTTTTGCAAATATTCAGTTGCCATAGTGTGGCTGGAAGGCAGAACCAATGTGCAGGCAATGATCTAGTTTGAGATTATTTATTGAAACAATAAACAAACAAAGGTCCAAGGCAAACAGCAGAAAACACACTAAATGAACAACTGAAATAACAGAAAATAAACTGACAAAAATCAGAAAATTAGACACTCAGTCAGTGCTCCTATGCTAGGTGCTGGACATGTGCTTCCTCTGTGTCCATGTAGAGAAGACATAAACACCATGGTGAAATTTTTTCAAATCAATCATAAAATCTTGGATGACATCATATGCCACCTGCTGCCTTGATAACCTCCCAACGGGGTTTTTTTTAAAAAACGTTTCCTATTGTATGGCTTCAGATCTACTACAGATCATACAGTAAATATGTCTCTGCATTCAGGTGTCTTCCCTCAGTGCTTAAAAACAGCTGTTATCAAGCCACTTCTAAAAACGAGCAACCTAGACACCTCACTCATGAACAGCTATAGGCAAACCTCCTAATCAAACCTCCCTTTTCTTAGTAAAATATTAGAAAAAGCTGTTTTTCAACAATTGTACAACTTCCTGACATTAAATAACTGTTTTGATGTCATCCAGTCAGGTTTTTTGGCCACACCACAGCACTGAGACAGCTCTAGTTAAGGTCCTTAATGACATCCACTCCAATACAGATAATGGCAACATTTCAGTCTTGGTTCTACTGGACCTCAGTGCTGCATTCAACACAGTCAACCAGAATATCTTACTAGACTGGCTGACAAACTGGGTGGAACTTTTTGGCACAGCACTTAGCTGGTCGGTGTCCTATTTAAAAAATGGGGACTATTTTGTGTCTGTAGGTAACTACAAACCTGAGTGAACAAAAACGGACCAAACCGTCAGAAAAAAGACGGACCACCGTCTCGTCAGATCCATCCTATCCCTGCATATTTCCCCAACACACCGCAAGATGCCAAAAGTCATCAGACCAGTGTTCAACGTCGCCAAACTTGAACAACCTCAGCAACGTAGTGAATTTGCAGAAGATCTGGACGGCCGACTGATTGCCCATGGACTCCTGACTGGCTGCCCAACACAAAGGTGGGAACAGTTTAGAGCACCAGTGATGGAGTTAGCAAAAACCACCATCGGCCCCAGAAAACGAGTGCACCAGGACTGGTTTGACGAGAACAACGAGAACATCAAGACACTCCTAAATGACAAGCAGAAGGCCTTTGTTGAGTGGCAGAATGACCCCACTTCCATTTCCAAGCGTGATCGCTTCAAGCTCCTCCAGAGACAGGCACAAGCAGCGCTGCGAAAGGTGCAGAATGAATGGTGGGAGAAGAAGGCAGATGAGGTGCAGAGATACACCAACACACAGAATTCCAAGATGTTCTTCATCGTCATCAGGGAAGTATATGGACCTGCCAAGCCACGTACTACCCCACTCCTGTCGGCAGATGGTTCAACTCTGCTGAAGGAGAAGAGCAGCATCAATGTGCGATGAAGAGAGCACTTCAGCTACCTGCTCAACAGGCCCTCCACTGTAGACCCCCACGCCCTCGATCTGATCCCACAAAAACCCACTGTCCACTGCCTCAACCTCCCCCCTACAATGGACAAAATCTTGAAGGCAATTAGGCAGACCAATTCAGGCAAAGCACCAGGGATGGATGGAATCCCGGTGGAAATATTCAAATCAGCCGGTCCTGTGGCCCTTGAAATCTTCAATTCCCTCCTCACCAGCATCTGGGATGAAGAACAACTGCCCAAAGACTTCAGGGATGCCACTGTTGTCTCCCTGTTCAAGAATAAGGGTAACAAGTTGGACTGCGGCAATTACTGAGGTATCTCCCTTCTATCTATTGCTGGAAAAATACTGGCCCGGGTCCTCCTCAACCAACTGATTAACCTCTTGCACTCCGTTGTACCGCGGGCTGGCAAGTCTCTGCGTCCCAGAGCGCACGAGGGCGCTCTCGTGCGCCTTCGTGCGCTCTAGGACGCACGATGGAACTGCGTCCAAGCGCACACTGAAAATAAAAGCTGCATTTCCGTTCTTCCACTGCAGACACAGCCGCGAACAGATTAGTTCATCTGATTGACCTCTCATTCGACTAATAAGAGCCTTGAATTGGGTTTCTGAAACCTTGAAGAACCAATGACTGAAAACCTAGCAAGAAGGACCCGCCTACCAACGCTGTGAATGCAGCGAGCCAATTGAAGCACAGAAGTTCGCCAGCTGTTTTTTGTAAGGCTGGGTGAAGACAGACTGCTGCAGCAGATAAAAAAAAAAAGGACCCGCAGGAAGAACCGTCACAGACCCAGCAGCACGGAGACCACCCACAAGTGGTACCTGTGTGACAGGGACAGGCGTTTGTGCATCGACCTCTTCAGTCACAGGCGGTGCTTTTTTTTTTTTTTATTCGAGCAGAATAGACATTTAGGATTCTCTTCCATGGTCATCATAGACCGACGGAGGCCGACGACGAAGGTCGTAAATCATTCGCTAAAACCGCAATCATGGAATTATGTTTTGACCGGGGCGCGAGACCAGAACCACGAGCGGACCAGCGTTGCATTCGTCTGACAATGGGGAAGAGAAGTTCGCCAGGACACTGCTACTGTGAAGAGGTAAGATGTTATAAGCTAAATTATTCTTTATCCCTGAAAATTGTAATCAAAAATGACTTTTGACCGATCGGTAAATTACAACTGTGCGGCGCATGAAGTCTGAAGTTCGTGCGCCGCGGTACACGGGTTGTGCGCCGCGTCCAGACCGTGAACGCCGCCCCCCCCCGCTACTCTTCTGTAGCGAGGGGGGGGGAGCCGCGGTGACTGCGCCGCGGTCGCCACATGACTATTCCGTCATGTAGCGATGGCCGATGTCTGTCCTCTGTAGCGAGGGGGGAGGAAACCCCCCCACACACACACGCACACACACAGCCCTGAGTGTCACCTTTCATTAGAGCCCAAGATGAAGCTTCTATATTGAATCATTCAAAAGTTACAGACGTTTTTCCAAACTGTGCCATTTGGCACAATTTGGCACAGTTCAAAAACGCCTGGGAACTACCTGAGAACAAAGCTGTGTAATATATTCATTTTTTGTGGTATTGTTACAAAATTTTGACCTCAGCTGGATAACACTTGGTTCTACATTTCTGTTGCATTTTCCAGCCCGGATCTGAAGCTGTGTGTTATTTGCAAGCATTTGTATCCAAAAAAACACCCAGGCCAAATTTATTTTCTTCAAGTTCAGTATGTTTAGATGACTGTAACTCAGTGGCCGGAGCACTTAGAGAGATTATGACTGTTTTGCCAAAAAAATTCAAAGTGTTTTCTTTTAAATGAAACCAACCCCATGAAGATGCTGCAAAGGGTTGAAGAACAGCTTTCGATTTACTTTGGGCATGTTATTTTTTGGCGTTTTTAGGGAAATTGACCGGAGTGCAAGGGGTTAACAACATCTCTGAAGAGAACCTGCCAGAAACACAGTGTGGATTCCGCTCAAACCGCAGCACCGTGGATATGATCTTCTCTGTCTGCCAAGTGCAGGAGAAATGTCTAGAACAAAACATGGACTTATATGCGGTCTTTATCGACCTGACTAAGGCCTTCGACACAGCGAACAGGGAGGCCCTCTGGATCATCCTATCCAAGTTTGGGTGCCCAGACAAGTTTGTAAACATCATACGCCAGTTTCACAACAACATGACTGGGCAGGTTCTCTCAGGTGGAGAGGTATCGGACCCATTCAATATCAGCAACGGCGTCAAGCAGGGATGCGTTCTGGCCCCGGTCCTCTTCAACCTCTTTTTCTCTTGCGTCCTCAACCATGCCTTCAGGGACTCGGACCTTGGGGTATACCTGCAATACAGACTTGATGGCTCACTGTTCGACCTCCGCCAACTGAAGGCTAAGACCAAGGTCGCAGAAAAGATTGTCCTGGAAGCACTTTTCACTGACGACTGTGCCCTCATGGCCCACATGGAGTTTGATCTCCAGATCATCGTGAATAAGTTTGCAGAAGCCTCCCGCCTTTTTGGTCTTACCATCAGCCTCGGCAAGACAGAGGTACTGTTCCAACCAGCACCCACCTCCACCATCCTTCCCCCCTCTATCTCCATCGAGGGTACCCAACTGAAGACAGTAGATGACTTTAAATACCTCGACAGCACCATCAGCAACGATGGCAGCCTGGATAAGGAGATCAACGCCAGAATCTGCAAGGCAAGTCAAGCTCTCAGTTGTCTCCGAGCTCACGTCTTGAACCAGCACAACATCCAGCTGTCCACGAAGCTCAAAGTGTACAGGGCCGTTGTCCTCACCAGCCTTCTCTATGGATGTGAGACGTGGACCGTGTACAAAAAACACCTGAAGCAGATAGAGAAGTTCCACATGAGAAGTCTACAGATGATCATGAACATTCACTGGCAAGACCGGGTCACAAACCTTGAGGTCCTGGACAGAGCTGAGATGACCAGCATCAAGGCCATGATTCTGAAATCCCAGCTCCGATGGGGTGGTCATGTGATCCAGGTGGATGGCCACAGGCTGCCCAAGCAGCTCATGTAAGGCGAACTCTGTTCTGGGAAGCGGAACCAAGGCAGACCACGCAAAAGATTCAAAGACTGCATGAAGCTCAACATCAGACACACTGGCATCCTTCTTAAACAATTAGAGCTGTGGGCTATGGACAGGCCAGGCTGGCGCGCCCTCACTACCCAGGCGCGAGACTACTTTGAAGAGAAGAGGCAAGCTGATGTAGCTGAAGCATGGGCGCGAAGAAAGGCGTTATTACCTGGGCAGTTTCCTTGCCCCTACTGCAGCCGTGTCTACCAATCGAGGATCAGCCTAAACAGCCATCTCCATGCTCACGCAACAAGAGGACTTAACACATGAGGGACGGTCATCATTGGGTCGATGGACAACCAAGAGAGAGAGAGAGAAGTCAGACTATTATAACTTAAAGAACATAGTGAGGATTAAAGGTCTGATGTCCCAGCAGGATCTAGAAAAACTTGTCCATGCATTTATCTTCAGTAAACTGGACTACTGTAACAATGTCCTCACAGGTCTCCCTAAGAAGTCCATCAAACAGCTGCAGTTGGTTCAGAACGCTGCAGCTCGAGTCCTCACTAAGACCAAGAAAGTGGATTATATAACTTTAGTCCTCAGATCTTTACACTGGCTTCCTGTCTGTCAAAGAACAGATTTCAAAATACTGCTGTTGGTTTATAAAGCTCTGAATGGTTTAGGGCTAAAATACATTTCAGATCTGCTGGTCCACTATGAACCACCCAGAGCCCTCAGATCATCAGGGTCAGGCCTACTATCTATGCCCAGAGTTAGAACCAAACATGGTGAGGCAGCATTTAGTTTTTATGCCCGTCACATATGGAACAAACTCCCAGAAAGCATTAGGGCTATTGAAACTCTCAGCAACTTTAAATCCAGGTTAAAAACTCTCCCATTTGCCACGGCCTTTCAGTAGCCTACAATGTACTTTTATTTTTGTCTTTGTTTCTCTTTAATTTACTTTATAGTTTGCTTTTAAATTCTTATGTATTCCTTTTGCAACTTGTTGTAATGCTTTATGTAAAGCACTTTGAATTGTCTTGTACACGAAATGTGCTATACAGCCTGGGCTTCTCTACTTCAACTGCTGCCTCTGTGACCCAGACCCCTGGAAAATAGTTGGATAGATGGATAACACAGAATGGTTAAAACTGTGCTTGAGCCAAGGGATCAGTCCTTTTAAAAAATGCTAATTATGGTACAAAGTAGGAATGCACAGGTATACTTAACCAATATATTATTAGCACTTCTGTAAAAGTGCCAGGGTGATTCATTCAAATCAGTGGTTCAATGGTCAAGGACACACCCTAACAATATTAGTGACTTGATAGGTGTGGTTCCAGATCACACATCCTTCAGGGTCAAGAGAAAAAGAAAACTGTTCACTTTAATATTCACACCTACATGCAATTTAGAGTCACCTTTCATGTCTTTGGACTGTGGGAGTTAACCAGATCACTGAGGAAGTGAACTTAACACTCAGACTCCAAATAGAAATGGCACTGTAGCTGAGAAGCAACATTTTTAATTATTGCACCATGGACACTAAGAAGTTTACCTAATAGCAGACTCACAGACACTACTCATTAGGACCACTGAAATTTTTGATGCAATGTCTTGTTTTATTGTACGTTAAAATTACAGTCATGTGAAAAAGTTAGGACACCCTGTATAAGGCTGTGTTTTTTTTTAACATATTTGGACATATGGATATTTAATATCAATGTTAAAAACACTGGGAGATTGATGTAATACAACTAAACAATTAAAATGAATTAAAGACCTTTTTTCAAATTTTCTGTAAAATGTAATTCTAAACAAATAGTGAGGAATAAATTAGGACACCTGCCATCTTTTTTAGGACACCCCCACATTTATTCCCACTTAAAATGGCCAAAATACAGTGGGGTAAAAAAGTATTTAGTCAGCCACCAATTGTGCAAGTTCTCCCACTTAAAAGATGAGAGAGGTCTCCAATTTTCATCATAGGTATACCTCAACTATGAGAGAGAAAATGAGAAAAAAAAATATCCAGAAAATCACATTGAAGGATTTTTAATGAATTAATTGGTAAATTCCTCGGTAAAATAAGTATTTGGTCAATAACAAAAGTTCATCTCAATACTTTGTTATATACCCTTTGTTGGCAATGACAGAGGTCAAACGTTTTCTGTAAGTTTTCACAAGGTTTTCACACACTGTTGCTGGTATTTTGGCCCATTCCTCCATGCAGATCTCCTCTAGAGCAGTGATGTTTTGGGGCTGTCGCTGGGCAACACAGACTTTCAACTCCCTCCAAAGATTTTCTATGGGGTTGAGATCTGGAGACTGGCTAGGCCACTCCAGGACCTTGAAATACTTCTTACGAAGCCACTCCTTCGTTGCCCGGGCGGTATGTTTGGGATCATTGTCATGCTGAAAGACCCAGCCACGTTTCATCTTCAATGCCCTTGCTGGTGGAAGGAGGTTTTCACTCAAAATCTCATGATACATGGCCCCATTCATTCTTTCCTTTACACGGATCAGTCGGCCTGGTCCCTTTGCAGAAAAACAGCCCCAAAGTATGATGTCTTCACCCCCATGCTTCACAGTAGGTATGGTGTTCTTTCTCCTCCAAACACGACAAGTTGAGTTTTTACCAAAAAGTTCTATTTTGGTTTCATCTGACCATATGACATTCTCCCAGTCCTCTTCTGGATAATCCAAATGCTCTCTAGCAAACTTCAGACGGGCCTGGACATGTACTGGCTTAAGCAGGGGGACACGTCTGGCACTGCAGGATTTGAGTCCCTGGCGGCGTAGTGTGTTTCTGATGTAGCCTTTGTTACTTTGGTCCCAGCTCTCTGCAGGTCATTCATTAGGTCCCCCCATGTGGTTCTGGGATTTTTGCTCACCGTTCTCGTGATAATTTTGACCCCACGGGGTGAGATCTTGCGTGGAGCCCCAGATCGAGGGAGATTATCAGTGGTCTTGTATATCTTCCATTTTCTAATAATTGCTCCCACAGTTGATTTCTTCACACCAAGCTGCTTACCTATTGCAGATTCAGTCTTCCCAGCCTGGTGCAGGTCTACAATTTTGTTTCTGGTGTCTTTTGACAGCTCTTTGGTCTTGGCCATAGTGGACTTTGGAGTCTGATTGTTTGAGGTTGTGGACAGGTGTCTTTTATACTGATAACAAGTTCAAACAGGTGCCATTAATACAGGTAACGAGTGGAGGACAGAGGATCCTCTTAAAGAAGAAGTTACAGGTCTGTGAGAGCCAGAAATCTTGCTTGTTTGTAGGTGACCAAATACTTATTTTACTGAGGAATTTACCAATTAATTCATTAAAAATCCTTCAATGTGATTTTCTGGATTTTTTTTTTCTCATTTTGTCTCTCATAGTTGAGGTATACCTATGATGAAAATTAGAGACCTCTCTCATCTTTTAAGTGGGAGAACTTGCACAATTGGTGGCTGACTAAATACTTTTTTGCCCCACTGTAAATGTTAAAAAATGCAAATAAAAACAAAAACAAGGTTAGACAGACGTGAACATTTATTAATAAAGAACTGAATATTTAAAGGGATGTCCAAATTTTTTCATGACTGTAGATATTATTTTGTGCATGAAGCACATTTGGCACAGTGCAACTACAAACTTGCTCAGAAAGGTAAGACAGTAAATCGACTGTAAATTACAGCACTTCGGCACTATAAAAATGCAGTGGAAGTGGGTTTGGTGCTCACCAGGAGGTTTCCATATTTGAGCAGGTATGATGGCTGACTCGAGCAGGTCCCACAGTCCTGCTACTTTGTCCCAGCATTACCTCTACTTAGCTGGCACTGCTCCATTGGTCTATAGAGCCACTAAGAGCTGTGCAGTAGACACTGAGAGCTGGCAGAAATGGATGCAAGCCAGGGGAGGGTTACTAAATGCTTTCCAAAGCTTTCATGACTGCCTCTAATCCATTCTATCCTCAAGAGAGGATCGGTTGCTGGAAAGCAACCCAAGTTGGCACCTGCAGGATGCATTAAATGCTGAGGAGGTTTTCTAAGATAACTAAGGTCACAGTTAACTGGTACACACCATAAAAGAGGCTCCCAACTTCATTGAGTGATTTATCTGTAGCCACTGCAGGAAATTCCCCAAAGATCCAGGCAGCTCATCCCCTCCTAACAGAGCTTAGTGTTTAACCTTACGTTGGCAGTTAGAGAGTTTGTATTTCATCTTAGCAACAAGAAAAACAGCTTGCAGATATCACTGGTTTTTCATCAGCCCTTTGAAGATGTGCTCCCATGACTACAAACTTTATACTGAATTTACCTGATACTTCTGATTCTAAGCAGTCATAGAAATTAATTAGGCTGTCCATGTCTAAAAACAAGCCAATCAAACAGGGGAAAGTCTCATCTAAAGATGTCAGTGTTTCTATGAAGCTGTCAGCAAAGCGGCAACAGGCTCATAAAACCTGAGCAGCGTGACTGAAATGAAATCCAATCAGCACGGTCTTCCTCCTCCTGAGAATCCCATGTCCACCTGGGTCTTACAGAGTAATAGTAGTGCAATTACTGTGATCACCATAGAGATTGACTGACATGTAGTCAATCTGTATGCATCTCCATCACACAGGAGTTGACAGATTATATATGTGGAAGGTACTGAAGGGATGAAGAGGTGGTGGGTCCATTACCACCAGACCATAAAGAGGAGCACTCATGACCTCCAGACATCTTTATTCTGTCCTTGACATCTATATCCTCACCTCACCCACTTTTCCTTTGGTTCCATTTGTTTCAAGTGTTTGTGATGCTATTCCTCCTGCTCACATGCTGTCATGTGTTTGAGAGGACTGCAATTTTAGCGACAGGCTGACTGAACATTCCCTTACAGGGACTTTTAAATGTGAACATGGGAACAATCAAACTAAAATGTCATTCAATGTTAAATTGAACAATTTTCCCAGAAGAAATCTTACAGGAAAAAAAAACAGAACTATTATATTTGTAAATGTATTACGATTGAAACACCACAACATATTTGGCTTCCGTACTAAATGTGTTCATTTGAGGTTGAAAACCAACTGACAAAATAACGCCACATCCAAGACTACGATGTTCCATAACAACAACTGGCAGAACCACGAGTCTTCACTGGGGGTGTGCTATATCGTATCATTCATCGTATGAACTTTGATACCGGTGTAAAAATGAATATCCCAATACTTGGGCTCTCCTTGCTGATGACGTCACACCCTTATGCGGCTGACGGAAGTTACGAGTTACCATAGAAACGCCAAAACAAACATGGTGCAGGAAGCTACTGCTACCCCATCGGAGCATCTGTATTGAGATGTGTTGAAATATTTTAGTTTTAAGGCAGTTTCAGACTGCTACCATATAAAAAAAAAATGGTGCAGCAATGTGGACAATCTGCCCGCATTTTTTTCCACACGTACACGTCAACTACACCACTCGCAGTCTTTACGTCTGAAGTGTCTGGAGTTTTATTTTCGTTCTGTTTCAGTTGCTTCAGCTTGATTTTATTCAACCACCCGAACCAAAAAGAAAAAAAAATGAGAGCCAAAAGGTCCCAGGAGATGATGCAACGGAGCAGTGGTGTGAAAAAGTGTTTGCCCCCTTCCTGATTACTCATTTTTTTGTATGTTTATCACACTTAAATGATTCAGATCATCAAACAAATTTAAATATTAGACAAAGGAGTGGTGGCTCAGTTGGGAGAGCATCCGCCCCACACCCGGGAGGCAGGGGTTCAAATCCCAGCCGGGTCATGCCGAAGACCATATAAAAGTGGAACTTCCTGCCGTCCAGCTTGGTGCTCAGCAATAATGGAATGGAGGAGGGACATTTGTGGTGGCGCCTTGCATGGCAGTGGCCCTCTGATTCTACACTTGGGGTGTGTGTGATTAACACTGTAGATAGGTAAAGCACAATCTCGTTCTACTGCACATGATTGGTTGTACAGTTGAATGACAATAAAGGGTGATTTAATTTAAGATAACACAAGTAAACACAAAATGCAGTTTTGAAATGAAGGCGTTTATTATTAAGGGAAAAAAATTCAAACCTACATGGCCCTGTGTGAAAAAGTGATTGCCCCCTAAACCTAATAACTGGTTGGGCTACCCTTAGCAGCAACAACTGCAATCAAGCATTTGTAATAACTGGCAATGAGTCTTTTACAGCACTGTGGAGGAATTTTGGCCCACTCATCTTTGTAGAATTGTTGTAATTCAGCCACACTGGAGGGTTTTCTAGCATGAACCGCCTTTTTAAGGTCATGCCACAGAATCTCAATCAGATTCAGGTCAGTACTTTGACTAGGCCACTCTAAAGTTTTGTTTTTTTTAAGCCATTCAGAGGTGGACTTGCTGGTGTGTTTTGGATCATTGTCCTGCTGCAGAACCCAAGCTTGAGGTCACAAACAGATGACTGGACATTCTCCTTTAGGATTTTTTGGTAGACAGCAGAATTCATGGTTCCATTTACCACAGCAAGTCTTCCAGGTCCTGAAGCAGCAAAACAGCCCCAGACCATCACACTACCTCCACCATATTTTACTGTTGGTATGATGTTCCTTTTCTGAAATGCTGTGTTAATTTTACACCGGATATAATGGGACACACACCTTCCAAAAAGTTCAACTTTTGTCTCCTCAGTCCACAAAGTATTTTGCCAAAAGTCTTGGGGATCATTAAGATGTTTTCTGGCAAAACTGAGACGAGCCTTTATGTTCTTTTTGCTCAGCAGTGGTTTTTGTCTTGGAACTCTGCCATGCAGGCCATTTTTGCCCAGTCTCTTTCTTATGGTGGAGTCATGAACACTGACCTTAACTGAGGCAAGTGAGGCCTACAGTTCATTGGATATTGTTGTGGGGTCTTTTGTGACTTCTTGGATGAGTCGTCGCTGCGCTCTTGGGGTAATTTTGGTCAGCCGGCCACCCCTGGGAAGATTCAGCACTGTTCCATCGTTTTGCCATTTGTGGATAATAGCTCTCACTGTAGTTCACTGGAATCCCAAAGCTTTAGAAATTGCTTTATAACATTTTCCAGACTGGCAGATCTTAATTACTTTGTTTCTCATTTGTTCCTGAATTTCTTTGGATCGTAGCATGATCTCTAGCTTTTGAGGACCTTTTGGTCTGCTTCACTTTGTCAGGCAGGTTCTATTTAACTGATTTCTTGATTGAGAACAGGTGTGGCAGTAATCAGGCCTGGGTGTGGCTAGAGAAATTGAACTCAGCTTTCCAAAGATGTGATAAACCACAGTTAATTTATGTTTTAACGGGTTGGGGGGGGGCAATCACTTTTTCACACAGGGCCATGTAGGTTTGGATTTTTTTTACCCTTAATAATAAACACCTTCATTTAAAAACTGCATTTTGTGTTTATACTTGTGTTATCTTTGCCTAATATTTAAATTTGTGACCCGTGCTGGCAAAATGAGACACTTTGAGGAATTTATCAAAACTGAGGTAACATTTTTTTCCATATTCTGTGTTGAAAGACCTTAAAAAATGATATTTAATTTGTAGGAAGTACACAAAAACGGACCCAGAAAAAGCTGATTTGTTTATATTTTGGCTAGGTTTAAAACTCGCTTCGATCGGTCAGGAGTTATGTCTTCCGCCAAAACGTATGTATTTTTAGAAAGTATGATTTCTAACCTTTACAATGATACCAGGCACTCTTGGGGGGTTTGCTGGGACTTGCCGCTAGCAAACAAAGAAAGAGTCATGATTTATGACTTCTCCTGCCTGTAGCTCGTAATGATGTGGTGCGCATTCTGACTCATTTTGCGAGGACGGGTCAAATTTGTTTGATAATCTGAAACATTTAGGTGTGACAAACATACCAAAAAAATGAGAAATCGGGAAGGGGGCAAACACTTTTTCACACCACTGGAGACTACTGATGCAGGTAAACTGATTCAGCATAAAACCTCAACTATGTAAGTGCACTTATGATGTGGTTTACATTATTTTCTTGTAATACTGATACAGAATAAAAAAAATATTTGAAACTTAATCTGAGTTCTTGTTTATAAACTGGAGAAATAAGAGTTTTTGTTTTGTTTTTACTAAATATGTTGAAGGTAAATAATGGTGGCCTGTAAAATTGTTCTTTATAAATTAAAAAGAAAAAAAAAACTAAAGGTTACGATATTGTGAACAATATTGTTATTGTGAAAATTAGCAAAAAAATATGGTGATATCATTTTAGTCCATATTGCCCACCCATAGTCTTCACCAGTGTTTTAAGTCAAATTTAATCATCATACATCATTGTGTAGTCTCTCTTTTATTGTAAAGGCAGCTCATCTTTAGCCACTGGTAACAATGCCCACTGAAAACAATGGCTCACTTGGTAATTTGTTTATAAAAGCACCATAGTGACATATTCAGAGAGACAAGGTGAGCAGTACTCTGTGTATGGCCACCTACAGGTGCCATATGTAACCCAAGTCAGGGAGAAATGGAGCAAATAAACAGATCAATGATTAAAGTGATAGAAGAAGGGATGAATGAATGAATGAATAACAAATACAGTACATAGATGCATAGGTGAGCTACGGGGCTAATATGTTAATGATGTAAACAAATATTATATTAATACTATACACTAATTACAAATAAAATGTGTGCTGACAGTTATAAATTAAAACTGAAAAGAGAAAATCTGTTTTTCTTTTGTTTTTAATTTTGTTTGCCTATGAGACCGTTTGCTCTAGCGCTGACAACTTCCTGTTAGTTGTTCCCTTCAGAGTGTTAAGACACTTACAACAACAGCAGATACAATACAGCGGGGAAAATAAGTATTGAACACGTCTACATTTTTCTTCCATCCATCCATCCATCCATCTTCTACCGCTTAATCCTTTCGGGTCGCGGGGGGGGGGGGCTGGAGCCTATCCCAGCATCTTTGGGCGAGAGGCAGGGTACACCCTGGACAGATCGCCAGTCCATCACAGGGCCAACACAGAGAGACAGACAACCATTCACTCTCACATCCATACCTAAGGACAATTTAGAATCCCCAGTTTTGATGCCAATTAACCTAACTTGCATGTTTTTGGCATGTGGGAGGAAACCGGAGTGCCCGGAGTAAACCCACGCAGACACGGGGAGAACATGCAAACTCCACACAGAAGGGTCACCGATGGTCTGGGGGTGGGATCGAACCCACGATGGTCAAGGGTGGAATCGATCCCATGACCTTCTTGCTGTGCTGCCACTGTGCTAACCACTGCGCCACCGTGCTCTACATTTTTCTTAGAAAACATATTTCTGATGGAGCCACTGACCCGAGATTTTCACCAAATATCAGAAAACAACCCAAGTAATCCATACATACAAAGAAATCAAGGCAACTGAGTTCACAAAACAAGATATATTTAATAAAGTGGAATGACATGGGGAATAAGTATTGAACACACTTGGTGAAATTCATTTAATATTTAGCAAAAAAGCCTTTGTTGGTAATAACAGCTTCCAGAAACCTCCTGTATGGAGAAACTAAGCACAGGCATTGCTCAGGAGTGATTTTAGCCCATTCTTCCACACAAACTGTCTTCAAATCTTGAAGGTTCGATTCTGAATCAAATCATGACCCCCAAAATCGGAACTGAATCGAATTATGTGACATCTAAAGACTCACAGCCCTTTTGTCTTCAAATCTGGAAGGTTCCGTGGGTGTCTTCTATGAACTCTGATCTTCAGTTCGTTCCATAGATTTTCATTTGGATTCAGGTCAGGTGACTGACTGGGCCATTCTAGCAGCTTTATTTGCCTCTTCTGGAGCCAGTTGAGAGTTTCCTTGGCTGTGTGTTTGGGATCATTGTCTTGCTGAAATGTCCACCCTCGTTTCATCTTCAGGATCTTGGCAGATGGCAACAGGTTCTTATCAAGGATGTCTCTGTACATTTGTCCATTCATCTTTCCTTCAATTATATGAGGTCTGCCTGTACCATGTGCTGAAAAACACCTCCACACCATGATGTTCCCACCTCCAAACTTCACTGCTGGCATGGTGTTTTTGGGCTGATGTGCAGTGCAATTTCTCCTCCAAACATGCTGTGTGTTGTGGCATCCAAAAAGTTTGATGGTCAGATGAGACTAAAGCAATTTTGGTCTCATCTGACCAGACTAGATTATCCCAGTATTTTACTGGCTTGCCCAAATGTTGTGCAGCAAACTTTAAATGAGCTTCAACATGCTTTTTCTTCAGCAATGGAGTCTTGCGAAGTGAGCGGGAATAGAGCCCATGTCACTTGAGTGCATTCCTTATTGCTTTCTTTGAAACAGCAGAACCTGCTAACTCCAGGTCTTTCTGGAGGTCTCCATGAGTGGTCTTTGGCTCTTGGATAACTCTTCTGATAATTCTTTTGACTCCTCTGTCAGAAATCTTGCGAGGAGCTCCTGGTCATGACCAGTTTATGGCAAAATGATGTTCCTTCCACGTCTGAGCGATGTCTCCAACAATGCTCACTGGAACATTCAGCAGTTTAGAAATGCACCTGTAACCAATGTCATCATTATGTTTTGCAACAATAAGGTTGCAAAGGTCTAGAGAGAGCTCTTTGCTTCTACCCATCATGAGTTCTTCGTGGTGTGACAATCTAATATTCACAGACCTTTTTAAAGGCTACCAGTCAGGACTTAACCAACTGAAATTAATTTGTACTGATGGGGGATGGGATAACTTCCTAAATTTTGATGTATTTCAGCTGGGTTCTTGGCTTTCTATGCCTTTTTGCACCGCTTTTTCTTTATGTGTTAAATACTTACTCCCTGTGTCATTCCACTTCATTAAATATAGCTTGTTTTGTGAACACAGTTGCCTTGATTTCTTTGTGTGTCTGGATTACTTGGGTTGTTACTGATATCTGGTGAAAATCTCAGGTCAATGGCTCCATCAGAAATATGTTTAATGAGAAAAAAGTTGACGTGTTCAATGCTTATTTTCCCCGCTGTTTGTCTGTGTTTCCATGTGCGTCTGTTTCTCTGTGTGTGTGCGCGTACACACCCTGTGAGTGTGTGTCAATGTATGCCTTTGGGGAGAATGAATGGAGTCTGGAAATATACATGCAAACTTAGATACAAAGGAATTCACCCTATTTGGCGCGGGGGGGGGGGGCAAGGCGAAACAGTTTTGCATTTATCTAGACAAATATGGATTAAATATAGGGAGTGGACCAAAATTATATCCTGATTTGATTTTATTCAAATGATCTGTGTAGCAATATTTGATTTATAATTCTGATCAGATATAAAGATTCTTTAATTTGTATTAATAGTGTAGGTGTGTGTGGGGACAGAGGTTTGATCCGTCACCACAAACACTCATAAATAAGAGGATAACACACTCGTTAAGGGTACCAGCTCAATAAATGTGAGCAATTTATTAATTAATTCCACTTTATACCTACACTACCGTTCAAAAGTTTGGGGTCACTTAGAAATTTCCTTATTTTTGAAAGAAAAGCACTGTTTTTTTCAATGAAGATAACTTTAAACTAATCAGAAATACACTCTAATATCTAATATACATTGCTAATGTGGTAAATGACTATTCTAGCTGCAAATGTCTGGTTTTTGGTGCAATATCTACATAGGTGTATAGAGGCCCATTTCCAGCAACTATCACTCCAGTGTTCTAATGGTACAATGTGTTTGCTCATTGCGTCAGAAGGCTAATGGATGATTAGAAAATCCTTGTGCAATCATGTTAGCACAGCTGAAAACAGTTTAGCTGGTTAGAGAAGCTATAAAACTGACCCTCCTTTGAGCAGGTTGAGTATCTGGAAAAAAATATTATTTCAAATGCAAATCATTATTTCTAACTTTGTCAGTGTCTTGACTATATTTTCTATTCATTTTACAGCTCATGGTGGTAAATAAGCGTGACTTTTCATGGAAAATACAAAATAATTGTCTGGGTGACCCCAAACTTTTGAACGGTAGTGTATTTAATCACACAATAAACTAATTTAGAATCAGTCTCAAAATATTAGTGAATTTGATACTGGGGCTTTGAAACCAGACTCACAATGGAATACAATTTCTCAACAACTTCTCACATTTTTTAGATTTATTTAAATGAAGCTGATTAAATGACATCACATTCAGATAACTTGTAAATAGTGAAATGATCAACATTAACCATCACATTAAATTTGTAACTGAGGATAGAGTAACAATGTGATAACATTTGCAGAACCAGGGTGAAAATGTAAGCTGAATTTAGATCAGTTTGAAGTTGCAAGATTATGAAAACTGAACGCAAATTTATTGAGAAAATTAAACTAATTAAATGGAAAATTCTGAACTACTCTACGAAAAGAAAAATGTAATTTTAATGCAAAAGAGAATATTAATCCTCTTTAATTCTGTATCTGTCCAGAGTTATAAATTGGCTTGAACTCAGACAAATTATGGCATACTTCAAGGGATGGACATCAAACAGCAGATGAAACAAAAATCTAGCTCACTTGAATTCTGGTGCGTCGCCGTGGTGTTGGGGTCCTTGTGGGCTTCAAGCCGGGTCCTTAGCTGAAGCTCTAATTGCAGATTAACAAGAAATCGCGTATATTTCTTTACCAGGAACAAACAGTAGGGAGCTGAAGTTTGGCAAAGGTGATGGCTGCTGCTGCTGCTGCTGGCCGCATCATATGCCATGCGGAAAACTCGAGGAATTTTTCAGCGGTGTTCTCGAACCCGCATATAAGTGGGATTTAGTTCAAAGTCTGATTACAGTCACAGAATTAGAGAGGCAAGTTAAAAATAACTAAATTTGAGCCACAAAATGACTGGAGATCTTCTGACGTCATGGAGTTGAGAATAGCTTCCATTATGGAGACAAAGGTTGTCTTTTGAAAAAAAAAAAAAAACAAACAACAAAAAACACGGTGTATTTAAAGAAAGTTTAAAAGAATAAAAATTTAGAAAAACAGAAACGCCTAGAAACATGGAGTTTCACTCCATATCAAGATTTGAACTCAGGAAAGAAATAATTCCCAGACGTTTAAAGGAAAACATTAAAATACACAGACATTACACAGCACACGACAATGGCAAAAACTGAACGGACAGAAACTCTGATACTGCTCTGATCTGAAGGAGGGCGTCTCCCCTCTTTACAACTTCAGACAACTTTCGTGCCGTTAGGGTGATTGACATAAACCTAAACCAACAGTCTTCCTTTGTGGGAGGGTTTTATGAACTTTAGTCCAATGAACCAACAGTCTTTTCTCTGTAACAACCAATAATATTGAGAGAGATTTGTCCAGCAGAAACTGACCTGTGATTGATGGAGCAAGTATATGACTTGGTACTTTTCACCGGATGACACATCTTAATAACACTGAAAATTCATCAATATACTTATGTATAAAATCTAAGCTACTTCAGTGATTCATGCAACTTTATAACTAGTGCTTTTAAATTAACATGCAAGAATAAACATTCATTTAAACATTTTAACATGCATATATTTAAAATCAAGGATTAATATATTCTTTCAAACCTATTATCGATTGTCCGCAGAATATCAGAATCCCACAGAGGCAGTGATCTTCAACAGATAGTGTCCTTCGAATTGTCCCGAGAAATGAAACTTGAAGAAAGAGAGTTAATTTCAGTTCATCAGTGTACAGTCAAAAGTGAGCGTCTACTCCAGAGGTGTCCACCAGGGGTAGTGTCGAGCTGTGGATAATCCTAGGGCCTTAGGAAATGGGTTTAAAGTTTATGGGATGCCTGTTCTTTGTCAATGGGGGTTTGGAAGATATTAAACCATTTTATGAGTCAATAAAATGGTCTTGAGAAAGGAAGTCCATTTATTTATGAGGTAGACTAATCAGTTTCTTGCACAAGATGGAATCCTTATCTCTTGTACCTCTTTACAAAGGAATGTGTTCTCCACAGTGGTCATGAGATGAAAAAACAATTCTTGACTGGTCTTTTCCTGGGTGAAACAATGTCTTTAAGATGCAAAATCTATTTTATTGATGAGCCAAAGCAAGATGATACTACATCTAATATTAATTCACAAAATTCTAAGATCTAATTTTATTTAATATAATACCTATTTTGCAAAAGATTTACAAGAGGTCTCTTGTGTTGTTGAACTCTTGAACTCCTCATATATTTATAATATTCTTGGTACAACTTACAGCATTGAGTGTCTGAGAAGTTCTTTCATATGCAAAGGAAATAATTACTATAATGGCAATATCCCTGATGGAAACATTATTGAATTGAATCAAATTAAATCAGGACCTTGTGAGTCAGAATTACATAGTTTCTTGAAATCATTGATGATAACCCTACTAAATACCTCCTTTTGTCATGAATGGGCCCCTACAGGGCAGAGAGGAAAGACCCAGATGCTGAACTGCAGTTTGTTGTATTGTGGAACACTGCGCTCAGCCTTGTGACAAAGCCCCTCCATTAAGGGGTGGATTCCAGACCTGGCAAATGACGTGGTGGAAAAAGCCGGATGGCCTACCAGAGAACGTGGGCCACCCAGCCCAGTGGCACAGTCTGTCAGGAGGTCTACCAGAGTCTTTTACCCATCCGACAAGATGGGATAAACCAGGAGGTGGCTGCCCAACGGAAAAAAAACTGGTGGTGAGAAGGGCAGAGGTGAAAAGAAACAAACTGGAGATGGTGGCCGAACAGCGGGAACCTCGGGGGAAGGAACAGGACCCCCGGTGGCCACAGGAGAAGGAAGAACCCATGACGGCCTTGGACGGAGAGGAGGGAACCACGATGGTCTCGGGCGTAGGAAAGGGAACCACGATGACCTCAGGTATAGGAGGGGGAACCACGACAGCCTCGGGCATAGGAGAGGGAACCACGATGGCCTCGGGCTGAGGAGAAGCAACCAAGACGGCCATAGGCAGAAGAGAGGGAATCGAGAAAGCCATGAGTGAGGAAGACGAACACTTGGTGGAGCTGGATGGGGACTGAAGGACCACCGTGGTGCTGGACTAGCACGTAGCACCCTTGGTGACCCCAGACTGGGGCATGGCAGCACCTGCATTGACCCTGGGCTGGGACGTGGCTGCACCTGTGGTGGCCCCGGACTGGGGCAAAGCTGCACCCACGGTGGCCCTGGACTGCAGCGAAGCTGCACCCATGGTGGTCCTGGACTGGGACGGAGCTGCACCCCCGGTGGCCCCCGGCCTGGAGCATGACACCCACAGCGGACCCAAGCTGGGGTGCAACACCCATGTTGGTCTGAGGCTGAGACGCAGCACCCACGACTGGGACATAACACACATGGAGATCCGGGCTGAGGAGGACCTGCACCCAGGGAAGTCCCAGGCTGGGACAAAGCAGCCGCGAGTACCTCAGCTGGAGGGGCTGGACCTGTGGAGATCTCGGGCAACGAGGCTGGATCCACGTAGACCTCTAGTGAAGTTGGACCATCCTCGATGACCCTGCGGAAAGGCTCCGACAGGAGGGACAGAGAAACAGGGTCAAGGTCACCGGTGGCAGTGGAGCCTGGTGAGGTGAGCTCAGGTGCAGCTGATGGCTGCACTTGGCTCTCCCCACCAAGAGCCAGGCAAGATCTCTCCAAAATAGAAACAGTGAAAACAAAAAAGAGCACTTGCCTGAGCTCAAGCTCCACCGCCGTCCAGGTCTCCGTCAATCCAGGCGGCGACGTCTCGTGCCCGGTCCTCTGGAGGTCCAGCTTTGGCTCTGCTGCGGCAGCCCCTACATCAAGCATGGTGGTAGATGCAGTCTCGGAACCCCCAAGCGAAGTGACCCACGCAGGTGGCTCGCCTGGCGTGGCAACCGGAGGTCGACTTCCTGCTGCTGCTGGATCCTGGACTGCTAAAGCAAGGGAACACTCAATTGTCAGGGCAAGCTTCTGTTCGTTGGTAGCGCTCTCCCTCCATCCGGATTGTGGTTGTGGGGCTGGAACCAGGTCCTCCAGGGCTGCAGGCTCCTCCATTGTCCGGCGACTCAACTCTGGGGCCAGTGGACACTCAGGGGGCAAAGGAGGAGACACGGAGCGAGCAGGTGAAAAATTTATGGCTGCAGCAGGCGGTGAGGACTCAGAGGACTGCATTGGCTGAGCCTCACCACCAGGAATCAGGCAAGGTAATTGAAGTGATAATGATAAAGAATGAAGAAGCACTTGCCTGTGCTCCTGGGGTATGATGTTTTCTGCTGCAGCTGGCCTAAAATCCGCCCTCTCTGTGGCTCAGTTGCTGTGGGCCCCTCTGAGGAATATTGAGGAGTCGCCCCTGCAGATGTGGTGATGGGCAGAGCCGGGAAGGAGACGACCTGACCCTCAGCAGTGGAAGGAAATGCAGAGAAGACGGGGAACGCAGTAGAAAAAGGAGGAGAAGAAGGCTGACGGGACAGCCGATGAAGAAGAATGGGAGGCAGGAACTGTTGCGGGGTTTTTCTGGCTCGACATGGGAAAAACTGCTGACTGAGAGGTAGAGGCATTCCTCCAGCGGTCTGTAGTTGGAACGCGGCGTTGTGGAGCTGGTGAAACGGGTGCTGGAGCTACCGAACAATGGGGGAAGAAGGATGTCTGCTGCAGAGAACGCGTCCTCATTGGCTTCGGTCCCACTGCAAGCGGCTCCATTGTCAGCCTGGGAAATGACTGCTGAAGCAAGAAGACCATGGACAGCAGCTCCGTGAATTTGGGGTACCTTCTTAACCCAGGGTGCGCCTCCACAATCCTGACTGCTCCATTCACGCTCTTCCAGATCTTCTTGGGGCTATGGGAGGCGAGAGCTTTGTCTACAAAAGCCCTGGATGAATTCAGCAGCCCATTCCTCTTCCAGGTTCAGGGACCCAGCTGCCGATCCTCCTTTATTGGTTGAAGGCCGGTGTGCTGGGGACATGACGAACGCTCCAAAGACAGGCGAATGAAAAAACCCCCACAAACTACAGCAGCCTGGTCTCAAACTGGTCAGAGCCTACTGTCATGAATGGGCCCCTATGGGTCAGAGAGGAAAGACCCAGGCGCTGAACTGCAGTTTATGGTATTTATTACAGAAAACACAGAACAAGGGAAGGGTTCTGATGGGAAAGAGTGGATTCTCTGATGAGGCTCTGATGAGGAGTGATGACAAAGCCCGACTATAAATAAGGCAAGCAATCAATCAAGGCAAGTGACAGCAGGTGTGGAACACGTGAGTGGGCAGGTGGCCTGATCACTAGGCAGGAATATAGAGGAACACATACAAGGTGATGACCAGGTGGGAGTGTCTGGAAGAAGAGGTGGAGAGCTCATGTCACACGGAAAAAAAAAATATAAACACTAGGAACTAAATGGGAAAAGTTGCCTAAAGAAACTGACAGAATAATAATAGTAAGAACATGACTACATAACAGAACCACTGACAACTAAGTACACATCCTAAACCAACAAACAGTAAGATAAACACACAGCATTGGGAAAATGCAGGAAAAACTCAGAAATAAATTAAGAGCATGAGCACGGTGGAACACCGCACTCAGCCTCGTGACACCTTTATATTGCTTTGAATGAGAAAAAACTGAATGTTCATGAAGACAATTTATGAAATGAACAAATTTTCCTGAAAGAAGATTGCTGTGACATAAAGATCAAGATTCATAATGCAAACACACATGCACACTATTACCCCAGGGAGACCTCCCTACCACTCTCATACATTTCTGTTCTTGGTCTTTGTCTGCTGTTTCCATGGTGATGTGCTGCGTTACTCCGCGGTATATCGATGAAATGGGCTGAAAAGCATAGAAAACGGTGGACCGAGCTATTTCTGCTCATTAGGCACTCAGTGTGGCAGCAGCAGATTGACGCTGTTCAGAGCCGTAACATGTTTTCCTGCACGGGCCATCTTAAAGACTGAACCTAAACCAAACAAGAATTTTATACATATCTGCTGTTACACATGAATAAAAATTGGAGATCACTACCCAGTTTATAAATATGACAGAAGGCAGCTGGAGAAATGCTCCCCACCTTTATACACACCTGCAAATTTCCATGTTAATTATGGCTATATTTCTGAGTGCAGGAGCTTTAATGAGGTGAGATGGGGAATAAAAGTGTGCTTTGCTATGAGTACTGGTTGCTGTAAATCCTTCGTCGTGGAACTAATTGGGCATTTATTAAAACTGTATTTCTGATGAATTCTTATATAGTAAATTGAAGGTGAAACAGGACTGTAGGCATTCGCCTGTAAAATCCTGATTATCATCTGTATAGCTAAATATGAATTGTATCATTGTGTCATAGACGCAGCAGGACAGACACTAAAGAGAAACATCCATCTTTACTGAAAGCGTAAATCACATACTAGATGCAGTGGGAATCGAGTGAGAATGGAAAGTCAACACCTAAAAGCAAAGACCATGCAAAGAGTTGGCCTGTTTCTAAGGTGTATTCGTCAAAAATCTGCCAAAACAGCTTAATATGCACAGAGTGGGACGGACACGTGCCAGAGGGAGCAAAAAAGGGAAAAAAAAAAGTGGCTACCCTGCTTTTATTGGTGCCTAAATGACGCACATGCTGCTCGTATTGTGGTTGGAGGTGCTACAGTGGTTACCAAACAGAGTTTGGATCAGTGAACGGGGACCTCATCAAATTCAAGCATAATAGCGTTTCCTTCTTGCATTGCTTCACTGTGATCTGAGAAGAGCCACAAATACAGGGTGAAACGCAAACAGATAATATGCTTTTCTTCATTTACCTGCAGGATGAACTGCCTTTTTGTAATGAAAAAAGCCCCATTAACCTTCTGAAAGGCATCTATTGGTCACGTGATTATTAAAAAAAATCACTGGTAGACAGGGGTGTGCGGTTTCAGTGGTTGATAGGATATGACCAGTCCCTGGAGTACAATACAACCAGAATCATTTGTAAATGAGTGGCTAAACTGCTAGCTTCAGCTAAACCACCCTGGGTTGAGATGAGGTCTATCAATGCTGACTGCCTAGCCAGGCTAATGCTAAGGGATCAATGTAGGATCACAACGAAAATATAACAAAACTAGAAAAGCACTCAGAGAGTGCATACCTCTGCCAATGCTCCTTCCTTCCCTCCCTTTGTCCATCCATCTGTCTGTACCACCCTGCCTCCATCCCACCATACATTGCAAGATAGGGCCTTGGTAAAGGTATGTACTCATAGATCAGCTCCAAAATCTAATGGGTTCTTCTGCAGCCCAAGGACCATCTGTGGTGAAAATTTCAGCAAAATCCATCCAGAAGTTTTTGCGTAAACCTGCTAAAGCACTGCAAGAAGATTGAGCCTTGGTGGAGGTATGCACTCATGGATCACCTCCAAAATGTAATGGGTTTGTCTGTAGGCCAAGAACCAATTCTGGTGAAAATTGCACCCAAATCAATCCAGTAATTTTGGAGTATTGTTGCTAACACTCTGTGAGAAGATATGAGCCTTGGCAGAGGTATGCACTCTCAGATCATCACCAAAACATAATGGGTTCCTCTCTAGTCCACAGACCATCTCTGGTGAAAGTTTCATCCAAATCCATCCAGCAGTTTTTGTGTAATCCTGCTGCACAAATTCAAAGCCCTTGGTGGAGTTATGCACTCTCAGACCATCACCAAAATCTAATCCTCTGTTTCCCGTGTCATTACACAGCTTTCCTGAAAATTCCATCAAAATCTGTTCATAACTTTTAGAGTTATGTTGCTAATAGACAAACAAACAAACAAACCAACAAACCAACGGCGGCAAAAACATAACCGTAATAAGACAGAATGACAACATATATTACTGACTGTGAATTACTGAACATGGTAGGAACTTGAGGTGTAATTGGATTTATTTTTTGAATTTATTATTTAGCTAAGAAATCAAGACTACTAAAAAACAGAGAAATAATAAAAAACACAGAGAAGGCAGAGACAACTTTACATCAGCTTTGTGGACTTTGAGAAAGACTTTGATAGCATCCACCGTGACAGACTTGGGTGAATACTACGCACTAATGGAATACCAGAACAGCTTATCAGTGTCATCAGGAGCTTCTATGACAACTTCACCTGCATGGTGGGACATAGTAGCACCAGCTTTGAAGTGAAGACCGGCGTGAGACAAGGACGTGTTATGTCGGCACTACTCTTCAACATCACCATTGACTGGGTGTTGAGAAGAACAACGGAAGACCAGGCAAGAGGTATCAGATGGACAGTCTTCTCAAACTTAGAAGATCTTGACTTTGCAGATGAGCTCGCCTTGGTCTCACATACACATCGTCATATGCAAGAGAAAATATCTCAATTAAGCAAGTTTGCACAGCAAGTGGGCTAGAAGATCAGCCAGAAGAAAACCGAAGTAATGACACTGAACATTTCCAACCCTCAGCCAATTCAAGTCAATGAAGAGAACTTACCAACCACTGAAGAAGTTACCTACCTTGGCAGTATTGTCGGACATAATATCAAATCCCATCTTAGAAAGGCTAGAAACACCTTCAGAATGCTGAACAGTGTGTGGAAGTCATCTCAGTACAGCACCAAGACCAAGCTAAGACTGTACCAGAGCTGTGTGTTGTCCACACTACTCTACTTCTCAGAATGCTGGAGGATGACAGACTGCAACATCAACAAATTATCCACATTCCATACAGAGAACCTCAGATGAATCCTAATCATTCAGTGGCCGAATACCATCTCCAACCAACATCTGCTTGAAAGGTGTAACCAGGAAAGCATGAACAACATCATAATGAGGAGATGAATCAGCCACGTCATGAGAAGAGAACAGGGAAGCATCATCCTCTACTTACACTGGACGCCTGAAGGGAAACGCAAAAGGGGACGGCCCAAGAAGACCTGGTGACGGACCGTGGAGAATGAGCTCATGACTCTGAACCTCACCTGGGGGACGGCGCAGCAGCTAGTCCAGCACAAGCAGGAGTGAAGACCTTTTTTGCTGCCCTACATGCCAGGAGGCATAACAGGCATGAGCGAGAAGAGAAGTCAGCAGCTGTGACAGACACCCATTAGTTTGTAGTCCCCACCATAAGGATCCAGGGAGCAGCTGGGCAGACGGCCCAGGGAAAGACTGGGAACGAGAAGGTGTGCAGTCTGGGCATGGAGGAGAGCAGAGAGGCCTTGGTTCTGAAGGACCGGACCAGAGAGGAGGTGGGTGACAGCACTCCAGACAGAGACATGTCAACACTGAGGGAACGAGTGAGGGGACTAACAAAAGTGACTGGAACAGACAGGACGGCTTCTGGGCAGTGGAAAGTGGACTGTCAGAGGTTTGTCTATGAAGGCAGCGCCCTGGATCCTGCAAAGCCAGACATCTACTAAACAGGTAAATTCATTCTGTTTATTCACCACTAAAATCAGCCATTTCCCCATTGTAAGCCTGGGCATAAAATGCTTGTCATTTCATTTGTTTTTGTGCTTGTGTTAGTGATGATTTTAGTGGTGAACATTAAAAATGAAGATTTTACTGTTTTTCTCAAAAATGAAACCCTAACATCTCAGAGTGCAGGACTATGTTGTAATAGTTATGAGATCAGAAAATGTGGTTGTAATGGGACTTAATGGGAAAATGAATGGGATTTAATGGGTAGTAAATTTTAAATGTGATGCTCCACAAAACCTAATAAAGCATCAAAGTCAACACTTTGGACAATCTTTGACATATCTAAGACTTATTTAAAAAAAAAAAATCCCCCAGCCACCCAACATTGGTTTTATAGAAAATAACTTGTTTTGCATTTTTTTTCCCCCAAAAATGACAACAGTGACATAAAGTAATCAAACTGACATTTAAAGGGTTAACATTTTCAAAATGACTGAATAACTGGTAGTTTTGAGCAGGGCTGAAGTTGTTCAAGACATTTATGCAGAAAAAAGCTGAAAACTATTAATCTTTAATTTTTTTTTGCAGTTTTTGTGGAAGTGGACATTTTTGTCCTTAATGACTCTAAAGAGTAATAAATGTTGGCTCTTTTCCACTCACACCTACTCAGCCCGACTTGACTCGGTTTGTAGGGCTTTCCATTAGGTGGTAGTACCTGGTACTAGGTACTTTTTTAATACCTACTAAGCCGGTTTTCCAAGCGAGCTGAAAATGTGATGTCAACAGACTGCAGGCCACTGACTGGCCAGGGCGTAATGTTACTGGATGAGTCATGAGAGTGACAGCTTCACAAGAATCAAACCTGCCATTTGTAAAATGTGGCAACAGCAACTGTGAGTTTTTATTATTTCTGTGATAATCAATGAGATAAATGGGCACACACAAATCAACAGTGTGGTGCAACGACGAGGTTCAGACTCTTCTGTGCTTGGTGGCTGATGAGAGAATCCAGAGGGAGCTAGACGGAGTGACCTGAAATGAAAACATATACCAGGAGGTCTCCGAGCTGATGGCCGCTCAAGGATACCACCGGACATTAAACGTTTATTACCGGACTGTGGAAGATGAAAGCAGGTGGGACAGTGAGCTGGATGACACACAAACTTTATTTCACCTCCAACACAGAAAACAGAATCCCTCCCAGAGTCTCTGGGCACTCACCTTTATACGTCTTTATTCCCGCCTTTGAGACCCGGGGATAAAAGACCTTACACACAGTACACAAAGCATGTCTGGCACATTAACATACAGGACACGAAGCCTTGCTGATTACCACCTCTCACGCTCTGGTGGACTCCGGTGTGACTCCTGTCACCCCGGGGGTGGACTACTTCCTTCTGTTACCTCTAAGACCCCTGGGGCCATTGTGTGTCTTCCTTCTTCCTCATCCAGTCCTTTTATCCAACCTCCCCCCGCCCCCCCGGACCTCTGGTTCTGGGTGCCACCACAGGACGATCATGGACCACAATGGCTGAAGTTGTCATATCCGGCTCTAGGGAGCCGGGCAATCAGAGCCAGGGACAAGCCAGTGAGTCGAGATGGTTTATTTTGGGTAAGGGATAAGGGATGAGGAGAGCACAGATACTCATGCAGAGGTACACTCACAGGTTGCACAGCGCAGAGGTAAGCAGCTCGTACCGGACGTGGGGGTAGCAAGACGTACATCCTCACAGCGGGATACAAACACAGGAATGCTGCAAGGGGAGTTGAGGCTGACACCAGACGAAGGGGCTTCAGCCTAGCAGTGCTTATGTCGCAGCCCCGAGTCATCGAGGCTGCTCCTATTTATCCTCATTGGCAGCGCCCCAGCTGATGAAGACTAATTGGCCCCAGCCGTCCATAATGCTGCCAGCTGGGGGCCAGCTGAGACGCTGCTCAATGGGAGGCAGGGATGAGGGAAAACATGGGCTCAGTGCCGAGACGGCATCTCAACCCATGGTGACAGAGCCCCTCCCTCAAGGTCGGGCTCCTGAACGACCAGGAACATCCCAGCCCCCCCCCCCCCCCCACCTAGGGTGGGAGGAAGGGAGGCGGACCGGAGGGGAAGAAGCCAAGGGAAGGACAACACCAATGGGGCAATGTAGGGTAGCGGGAAAGAAAAACCCAAATACAATACTGACAACAGAATAATTAACCCAGGTACAGATGGGGAGAAGAACTGGGTCAGCACGCCGGTTACATACTACCCAGAGAGTACCAACCATGCGTGACCCAGAGCAAGAAAAAAAAAAAAGAACCACCAAAAAGGTACAGGGCAAAAAATGCTGAGTATGGTCAAATAAAGGGAAAACACAATACACAGCACCAATATAAGTACATACACACAGTCACCAAGAAAAGTGAGGGTGACTGGAACAAATGGACAATTACAGAGCATGGTGTTACGGAAAACAAGGCACATGACTCTATAATGAACCAACAGGGCATAAAAAAGAAATACTGAGTGCAGGCAAAGAAAAACCCACACACATGAATATATAAATACCCACAGTCACCTAAAGAAATGAAAGTGACTGGAATGAATGGGCAACTGCAGAGTATGGTCTGAAAGGGAACAAAACATAACTCTACAATGCAAAAACGAGACTAAAAACATGGTACAAAAAATAAAATGCTGGGTACGAGGGAAGGAAAACGCACAGCACTATAAATACACATCCACCAACAGGACAGACATTACACCCAAGTGACCTTAATAACGATAAAAGAAAAAGTGACACCCGAGGTGTATGGCAGGCAGAGTCCAAAAATAGCCGAGATGGCTCCGGAGATCTCCCCGCCCATTGTCCAGCTGGCGAATCAGGGGAAGAGAAATGTTCGGACGGCGAACTCTGGACCCAGATCCCAGGAATCCAGTCCAACGGCTGCCGAACCAGGCCGCCCAAAGGCAAACACAGACCAGTGGGGGGAAACCAGATCGCCGAACCGAAAGTTTTGCGGGTCGGGTCGTCGACCCGCATCACTCAACCACCAGGACCGTTGAGACGGACGAAGGGTCAGAGCGGATCCCGGTGGAAGAGGCTCAGGGGAGAGCCGATGACGAGGGCGGCGGGCCTCAGGGAAACGGCCACCTCCTCACCGGACCTGGACAACACTGGGGCAGCACCCACGTCGGACCCCGATCGGGCCTCAGGCGAACCCACGTTGGACCCCGATTGGGTCTCGGGCGAACCCACGTTGGACCCCGATTGGGTCTCGGGCGAACCCACGTTGGACACTGCACCAGAACCGACCTCCAACGTTGAACCCGGACCCTCCAGCACCACGAGGAACAGCAACTCCTCGCCGGTGACCCTGGAAGAAGGCTCAGAAGAGAAAACAGAACCGGGATCAGGATCACCGGCAGCGCCAGAACCCGGCGAGACGAGCTCAGACGCAGCGGGCGGCTGCACCCTGCTCGTCTCCCCTGGAGATAGGCTGAAGTGCTCAAAGATAAAAAGAGAGAAAAGAAAGGAGAGCACTCGCCTGATCTCGGGTTCTGACGCCGTCCAGGACTGCGAAGATCCAGGATCCGTCGTCAGGAGGTCGTTGTCAGGCTCCCATCTAGCCGCGTCGGGCCCCGCAGCCAGCACGATGGTCAGCGCAGCTTGAGATCCCTCCAGCTCAGGTAACCCCGCCGACGACCCACTCGGCGTGAAGCCAGAAGAATCTCGTCCCGCTGGACCGAACCGCTCCTCCGTGGAGACCCAGGGACGCTCAGTCGTCAGCGTAGACTCCACGCAGCAGTCAGTCCCCCTCCTCCGTCCGCAATGTAGCTGCGGAACCACAGGCCCTCTCCATATCCCACCACGTTGACCCGGAGCCGGGGACCGCTCGGCGGAGAGAGACACAGAGGATGCGGGATTAGGCATACAGGTTACAGCAGGTGGGGAGAGTTCAGGGAGCTGCGAACCCTGAACTTCTCCTCCAGGGATGTGACAGAGCAAATCATTAAGCAGGTGTGAAAAAACAATGACTTGCCTGCCCCCTGGAGGTTGAGTATCGCCTGCTGTAGTGGAATCTGCTTCTTCCTCTCCCCGCCCGGCGATAACGGAGGACCCCCCGGGAATTCGTCTGAGGATCGCTCGCGTTGTCTCCAGCAGAGAGCTCACCAGGCCGGGATTCCAGGCACACACAGCGGTCAGGAAGCGCGTCGAGGAGGAGGGGGAAACAGCCGGGGTGAGCCAGCCCGAATGTCCAGGAATGACAGCGGGGGAACGAGGCTCAGGGGACGAGGCTGTAGGATCTCCACACTGACGAGGCGAAGGGATGACAGCTGCGTGGGAGGAACGGTCCTGACGATGACCCAGAACTGGATCCGGACGAGGTTCGTGCAGAGGTGACTCGGCGATGTGATGACGACTACTCCCAGGGGACGAAGCGAGGGGGAAACCCAGGATTCGCCGCTCCAGATCGGAGATCGAGACGAGGAAGGCGTCGAGCACGGGAAAGCTTCGTAGCCCTGAAGTCCTCACCATCAATCTCACTGCCGCCGCCACATGCCTGAAGGTGGTGACAGGAAACACAGTAGAGCTCGCGACAGCCACTCGACCCCGGACATAACTGCTGTCAGCTGCGGCTCCTAGAAGGGAATCCCGAGTGACGTGGCGCAGGTCGGGGGAAGTCCTCTGGTTGGCGCGAACTCCCGGACTGGAATGGCGGCAGGAACGGGACTCCGAAGCGGGGAAAGACGTCGCCCACTTCGACTCCCTGCCGGGATTTCCATCCACCCCGTGGAGCTTCTCTCGCTGTGTACCTGCAACGTCTATCCTGGCACTGTCCTCCAGATGGTACAGAGAGTGAGGGTGACAGTCCAGGAGTTCCTCAGCACGGCCCGGATGCCAGCGTCTCGCGTTGGAGGCGTCGTGCAGGGTGAAGAATGTCCCGTCGACAGCCTCCGAGATGGACCTTAGCTCGTCGCCCTGGCGCCGGAAGTGACTCCTGGGAAACGGCATGCTAGCAGCGCTGACACCCGGACAGAAAGGTACATTTCCACAGCGACTCACGGCCGCCGGCAACTCTTCTGGCTGCGACATACTGTCATATCCGGCTCTAGGGAGCCGGGCAATCAGAGCCAGGGACAAGCCAGTGAGTCGAGATGGTTTATTTTGGGTAAGGGATAAGGGATGAGGAGAGCACAGATACTCATGCAGAGGTACACTCACAGGTTGCACAGCGCAGAGGTAAGCAGCTCGTACCGGACGTGGGGGTAGCAAGACGTACATCCTCACAGCGGGATACAAACACAGGAATGCTGCAAGGGGAGTTGAGGCTGACACCAGACGAAGGGGCTTCAGCCTAGCAGTGCTTATGTCGCAGCCCCGAGTCATCGAGGCTGCTCCTATTTATCCTCATTGGCAGCGCCCCAGCTGATGAAGACTAATTGGCCCCAGCCGTCCATAATGCTGCCAGCTGGGGGCCAGCTGAGACGCTGCTCAATGGGAGGCAGGGATGAGGGAAAACATGGGCTCAGTGCCGAGACGGCATCTCAACCCATGGTGACAGAAGTGGGTTGAACAGAAAAGACTGGAAGTGATTCAATCAAATGGATGCCATTTAGAGGCACCGACCGACGAGCAGCGGGAGGGAGAGTGGCCCCCACTCGGCCACGCAGACAATGAGCTAGCTAGTTAGATAGCTAGCCATCAAAGCTAACTCTATGCTTTGCTTGTATTTTGTGATTACTGTCTCTTAACTATTCACTTCTGAGATCAAAATGTCAGCATGTGAACAACAAAATGGGCCGCCTTGCTGTAATGAACCCACCCACTTTGAGATGGTACTCAGTTGTAATAGAAAACGACCAAAACCATGTCGGGGTGAGTAGAGTGGAGGCGAGTCGAACTGAATAGGTGCTAGTGGAAAAGGGCCAATAGTTTCACAGCGTTTCATCAGTGTTTTAGAAAAAAATAAAAATTAAATTCCCAAGTTTGTCTAGAGAGAGGCTTTGTTACAAAATTGTGCCATATGGACTAACAGCCAAAATGATGAGCAGATGAAGAGGAAAAATTTGCCCAAATGGACAAAAATGTCCATAGTGGAGCCTGAGGGTTAAAGCTGATCTCAACACCAGCAGTGATAATCATGTTTTAGTCGGTCTCTTCGTGATACAAGTAATCGGGAGAAACTGACACGTTTTACTTGGTAGTTATCTTTCCTAGCAGTTAGTCACAGTCCATTTCCTTTATTGGAAGTCAATTACTACTTTATTCAAGTTTTGTTTTATTCATCATCCAGCAGGGAGCCATTACCCCAAAACAGCTGGCACTGTACATGTGGCTCAATGAATGCTGGTGTCAGAGCAGCGAGGTAAAGAGGAAGAGAGTTTCGACACTGTGCCACAGTAACACACCAGAACAAAATCTAGCGACACAGGCACACATTAAACTCTATACATGCTCCAGTGGGACCAAATGCAGTGGTTTGTTTATATTAAGCCCATGACGCAAAATAGTGTCTTAATTTCCATGCAAAATGTCCCCAAAAACCTCTAGTGGAAGGCTGTGAGGTGGGAGGAACGGAAGCCACAAAGACGAAATCAACCAGCATCACAGCTTTGTTTCCACTTGGGCTATTTTCCATTTGAAGCGTACAGCTAAACATCTGGTGTTCAACACCCTCATTCTGAGCTACCGCCTTCTCATCCAATTAGCCTGCTCCCTGTGTTACTTTTATAGTTATACATGATTTTCTAGGTTCTCTTTCACCCACTCAACCTGACCTGCTTACTGTATTGCAGGTCTTAAAGGGGAAGATTCAGCCCAGTTCTGAAAGTTTTGCTCAATACAGGCTCATGAAAAGCTGCCTATGAGGCATACACTTTGAGACTGTCCCAGCAGCTTTAAAGAATTACTTGAGACTGTAAGAAAATAAAATGTGGTGAACAGCAATAGACAGCCTCGGCAGAGCAGTGATAGCAGGAGTACTGGGATGAAAAAAATGGTAATGGTATAAATTTTCAGTCATTCCAAACTGTTCTACTTTAGTTTGGATCATATGAAGGAAAGACAACCTGGATTGGAGTCTTTAAGAAGGGACGGTGTACATTATAGGACTGGGTTCAAAGTATCAAAGAATCAATATCAAACCAATTTTATTTCAGCGATCTGATATTGATTCACAAAATGCTAAGATGGATCTCTTTAATATTGTAACCTAGCCAACAGATGGAAATTAGCCACTTGTCATAAACTCCCCCGTGTGCCCTTCATTGTGCACGGTGGAGAGAAGGAAGAATGAAGATTTAAATGCTGGGTTTCACCAAACACACATTTATTGACATGAAACAGTACAAAACATAAAGACTTACAAAAAGGTTGAGCTGTACACAAAATGGCTGATGCCGAAGTGACCAGCGGGCAGACCACTGTGTACTGTGGCCACAGGAAAATAATACTATACAATATAGGTGCACTCAAAAGAACAGGGAAGACAGCGGGTAGCTCGACAAACTTGCGGGGAACGTAAACTGGGCACAGCCTAAGTGTAACAATAGTGCTGCCGAGACAGAGCGTTTCTGGTTTAGCGCAGCGGCAACCACAAAGAGTCACAAACAATTTACTCATGAGTTGGAGCAGTCCCACAAAGTCCAGTTCTCCTAGCGAGTGCAAATAACAATCCTTCCAGACGTGGCGATCACTCCGTGGTGAGCAGAGGTGATTCACTCATACAATGACCCAACAGTGTTTGTCTAGTGGATAGCTGCTTAAATCCAAACGCGGCTGGTCACACAAATTGGAAGCGCCTGTGAAGGACAGAGAATCACCGGGGCTGGGACAGCTGGTGGAAATATGGAGAGTGAGGGGGCGTGGTTGGACCGACAGCCTGTCAGCAGCATGGGAAAAAGATCAGAGGCTGACTAACAGCTGCCGGTCGGGTAGTGGCTAAGATGGTGGAATGAATACATAAAATGCACATAAACAATGAAACCAAGCCCTGATCTCTCTGTGGCAAGTTTACATTGGTCTGGCAAGACCATTGATTGATCTGGCAAGTTTACACTGATCGATATCGTTCATCAACTTGCACTGTCCTTAAAAACAGCAATTTATAAACAGCAAAAAATATCAAAGAATCAACATCAAATCAATTTTATTTGAATGATCTGATATCAATTCACAAAATCCCAAGATGTATCTTTAATAAAATGCGTTTTCATGTGTGAATTTGTAAGAAGTTTATAGGAGGTCTCTCATGTGACTGAATGCTCATATTCATGTTCCTGGTACAATTTACACCACTGGGTCTCTGAGAAATTCTTTCATATGCAAGAAAATAGCAATTTTAATGGCAAAATCTCTGACCTAATTAATATTGAACTGAATCAGATGGAATTGAGACTGAATTTAATCACGACCTTCTGAACTGGAATTGAATCAAGTCTGGACCATACTGATGATTCCCAGCCCTAATTATTTAATACAAGAATGTGCCAGAATAATCAATATAGATATGCAAAACAGAAATTATAGAAATTATTCAGATTATTACAGTTGTGGTGCACATATGTAGTTTCACGGGCTCACATGTATATGACTGTTCATATTCTCTCATGTATATTCCTGTGTGCTTATTTTGGCTTCACGTCTGAGGAGGAACAAAAGGTCTGGACCTCCTGGGGATAAGAGGAGGACGAGAGAGTTGGCCTTTTGATATGCAAAGAGATGGACATGAATGGTTTCCTGACCACCCAGGTTTGGGTGGAAGAGAGAGGAACTGCAGGGGGGATGCATTGTGTTTGGGATTTAAAGACAATGGGATTTTGTAATTTGATGTCAGGGGTATAAGACTGGCAGATGTTGGGGGTTTTTCCTTCTTCTGCTTTTGAATGTTGGAGAGTGTGTTGTGAATAAAATGGAACCTGAGAAATAACTCAGCCTAATCCTTTCCACACAGTCTCCACACTGGTGACCTTAAGACGTATTATGGCCGGAGACGATTCTTCTGCACCGGACTCATCAGGAGCCAGCCAAGCTAATGCAGCTACCACAGTCCAGCTTCCGGACTTCTGGCAGAACAGTCCGCGCTCCTGGTTTAACGCAGTTGAGGCACAGTTCCATCTTCGGAAGGTTTCGGCAGACGCCACGAAGTTCTACCATGTAGTTGCAAAGCTGGACAACCACACAGCCCAGCGTGTAGAGAGCCTGATCAACCACCCGCCAAACGACGACAAGTACGGCACTTTGAAGGCTGCTCTCATCCGTTTTTTCACCCCCTCGCTGGGAGAGCGAGCAGAGAAGCTCCTGGCGTTGACTGAGTGTGAGGTCGACAGACCTGCAGACCTGATGGCGAAGATGCTGAGTTTGAGAGACGCCAAAGATGATGGCTTTATTTTCGCCCACCTTTTCCTCAGGACACTACCGCCAGCGGTGAGAGTTACCCTGACCAGTTCACAGCTGCTGGCCCACCGAGACTACCACGAGCTGGGCCAGGAGGCGCAACGACTCGTTGACGCCCATAGACAACACACGGCCACGACCGCAGCAGCGGAGCTGGGCGCAACATCCGGAGATGGCAGGGGGCCAGAGGCTGCAGCGCCAGACTCACCGACGATGGCAGCGACGGGGGCCAGGAGGCGCGGAGCGGACGACGTCCTTTGCTTTTACCATCGCCGTTTCGTCGAGAGGGTACGCAAGTGCATTCCACCGTGCCAATTCAAGCGCTCGGGAAACGCCAAGACCGGGAGTCGGTAGCAGCTGCAGCTCTCGGTGAGGAGAACAAGCTGCTCTACTTGAGGGACGCGCGATCGGGGTGGCACTTCCTCGTGGACACAGGCTCCCAGCTGAGTTTCATCACACCTTCCTACGCTGACCGGCTGGCGTCTTCCAGTGGCCCTGTGGTGTCAGCAGCGAACGGCTCGGCGATTAAGACCTTCGGGGAGAAGACCCTGTCTCTGTCGTTACACGGCCGCACATTCGAGTGGACTTTCGTCATAGCGGCAGTCAATTTCAACATGTTAGGTGCTGATTTTTTGTGCTCACATGGTTTGTTGGTCGATCTTGCTAACAGACGCCTGGTTAATGCACTCACTTTTTCTTCTATTCCCTGTACAGCGTGAGTGGCCCCGCCAACAGCACAAGCCAACGACACAGCTGCAGGTGGTAAGTTCCACACACTCCTCACTCAGTTTCCAGCACTCACGGTGCCAACGTTTTCGGCATCCGTGGCTAAACACGGGGTGGAGCATTTTATTACTACCACCGGACCGCCTGTTTTTGCAAAAGCTCGGCGCTTGGATTCAGCTAAACTGGCCATAGCACGCGAGGAGTTCGCCAACCTGGAAAAATTGGGCATCATCCGACGTTCAAAGAGCCCTTGGGCTTCACCGCTTCACATGGTCCTTAAAACTGATGGCTTGTGGCGGCCGTGCGGTGATTTTCGCAGGCTGAACAATGCTACAGCACACGACCGCTACCCAATCCCACATATCCAGGATTTTTCAGTTCATTTGGCGGGGACGCACATTTTTTCTAAGATAGACCTGGTACGTGGTTATCATCAGGTCCCAGTCCGCGCTGAGGACATACCCAAAACAGCGGTAATAACTCCTTTCGGGCTTTTTGAGTTTTTGCGCATGCCGTTTGGGCTTAAAGGCGCAGCGCAGACTTTCCAACGCATGATGGACGCGGTGTTCCGCGATCTCCCTTTCGTGTTCGTCTACCTGGACGACATTTTGGTAGCCAGTGCGTCCGAAGACGAACACGAAAATCACCTCACGGCAGTTTTCCGGAGGTTGGCGGAGCACGGGCTAATAATCAACCCAGCAAAGTGTCAGTTCGGGGTGGCGCAGATTGATTTTTTGGGGCATCGCGTCTCTCCCGAAGGAGCAGTTCCTCTACCTGACAAGGTGCGCGCGGTGGCAAATTTTCCCCAGCCACAAACGGTCAAAGCGTTACAGGAGTTTTTGGGAATGGTGAATTTTTATAACTGTTTCCTTCCACGCATGGCGCAGCTCATGCAACCATTGTACGCTGCGCTTAAAAAACAAAAACCCGCAAATAAAATAGAATGGTCTCCCGAGCGGGAGTGCGCATTCTCTGAAGTCAAAACAGCCTTGGCAAACGTTGCGTTGTTAGCGCATCCAGTCCCAACGGCCTGCATGGCACTCACTACTGACGCGTCAGATGTGCCCATAGGGGCGATTGTGGAACAGTATGTGGCTGGAGCCTGGCAGCCGCTCGCGTTTTTCAGCAAGACTTTGCGCGATAGTGAGCGAAAATACAGCGCATTCGACAGGGAGTTGTTAGCTCTCCATTTGGCTATTCGTCACTTCCAGTTTTGGCTGGAGGGACGCCGTTTCACCGCGTTCGTTGACCACAAGCTGCTGACTTTTGTGATGGCCAAGATTTCGGAACCTTGGTCGGGCCGGCAGCAGAGACAGCTGGCCGCAATTTCGGAATTCACTACCGATATCCAGCATGTAGCGGGTAAACTTAACGTAGTGGCAGACTGCCTCTTGCGTGCCGTGGCTGCTCCAGCCCGCGTAGAGGTAGATTTCACAGCTGTTGCCGCGGACCAGGGTAGCGGCGCAGAAGTGCGCGCGGCCCCAGTCCGCATAGGGATAGATTACGCAGCCATGGCCGCGGAGCAGGGCAGCGACGCGGACGTGCGCGCGCTCCAGTCTGGACCAACAGGGTTAAGGCTGGAGGACAGGGTGGTGCAAGACGGTATGCCCCCCCTAATCTGCGATGTTTCCACCGGGCGACCCCGTCCGGTGGTTCCGGCCTCGTGGCACCGCCGCGTTTTTGACTTGATCCATTCGCTGGCGCACCCAGGGGTGCGCGCTTCGGTCAAGATGGTAGGGGAGAAATTTGTATGGCCGGGCCTGCGCAAGCAAGTTAGAGAGTGGGCAGCAGCCTGCATGGCCTGTCAGCGGGCCAAAGTGCATAGACACACGAGAGCTCCTTTGGAGCCGTTTCATATTCCAGCTAAAAGGTTTGATCATGTCCATGTGGACCTCGTAGGCCCCCTACCTCCCTCGCAAGAGTGCACACATCTTTTGACAATGGTTGACCGCACCATGCGCTGGCCAGAAGTGGTTCCCCTGTCATCAACTACAGCCGAGGAGGTGGCGCGCGCTTTTTTAACTGCATGGGTAGCGCGTTTTGGAGTTCCGTCGGATATTACGTCTGACAGAGGCCCACAATTTGTTTCCGAACTTTGGTCAGCGATGGCCCGCAGCCTGGGGGCAACGATCCACCGCACGACCGCGTATCACCCGCAGGCTAACGGGTTATGCGAACGTTTTCACAGGTCGCTGAAGGCGGCTCGCAGAGCGTCGCTTACGGATGCAAATTGGGTTGACAAACTACCATGGGTTCTATTGGGGTTGCGTTCTGCACCTAAAGAGGATTTAGACGCCTCCCCAGCGGACCTAGTGTTCGCACAGCCACTTCGGCTGCCTGGAGAATTTCTCCCTGACAACCCAGCGCCAGAGTTCTCCTCGGCTCAGCGGTTGCAGAATAGCAATGGCCCGAGTGTCCTACCAGGCCCCGTTCACCACAGTTTTCCACGTGTTTTTGTGCCTAAAGCTTTAAAAAATGCGGAGTTTGATTTTGTCAGACATGATGCCCACTGCACAGCTCTGCGACCGCCTTACGATGGACCATTTAGAGTGCTAGAAACAGGTGATAAGCATTTTTTGCTAGATTTGGGGGGCAGAAAGGAGATGATTGGCATAGACAGACTCAAACCTGCTTTTGTGATGGCTGACAAAACTGTGCAGTTGGCGAGAGCCCCGCGACGAGGTAGACCCCCTAGGGAGCATTCCCCAGTACACCCACAGAGATTGACTAACAGTTTTAATCCCCAGACAGCAGCTCCATAGCAGGAGGGCGCCGCGGAAGAGGTTAAGCCCGTCTGCAGCAGATACGGCAGACGGTTGAGACCAAGACAGCATGTGGACTGATGTGTGGCGATTTTATTATGACATGCAATCTGTGTTTGTGTGTTCCATCTTAGACGTTTGGGGGGGGTGTTATATGTGGTGCACATATGTAGTTTCACTGGCTCACATGTATATGACTGTTCATATTCTCTCATGTATATTCTTGTGTGCTTATTTTGGCTTCACGTCTGAAGAGGAACAAAAGGTCTGGACCTCCTGGGGATAAGAGGAGGACGAGAGAGTTGGCCTTTTGATATGCAAAGAGATGGACATGAATGATTTCCTGACCACCCAGGTTTGGATGGAAGAGAGAGGAACTGCAGGAGGGATGCATTGTGTTTGGGATTTAAAGACAATGGGATTTTGTGCTTTGATGTCAGGGGTATAAGACTGGCAGATGTTGGGGGTTTTTCCTTCTTCTGCTTTTGAATGTTGGAGAGTGTGTTGTGAATAAAATGGAACCTGAGAAATAACTCTGCCTCATCCTTTCCACACAATCTCCACACAGTAACAATTCTGAATGTCAGGTTTCTTGCTTGCATATCAATACAAACTATTTAATCAATAAAAACACAATGATTCTAATATGACACTGCTATTTTTCTTTTACTATATACCGGATCCCACTATCAGATATCGGTAGTGCAACAGATTCTTTTCCGTCCAAACTAATACAATGATGCTGCACTGCACAAAAGTAAAAATATTGGCGGCTGCCAGTAGCACCCCTCAGCCTGCTGACTCACATACTGTTCATTGATCCAACTATGGGATCAATATGAAAAGCTATTTCATTCACAAGTTATCACATTGACAAGGTTTTTTGAGAATTGACATCTAGGTCGTCACTAGACTACCGGAGTGGTGGCCTAGATGATAGAGCATCCGCCCCACAACCGGGAGGCTGGGGGCTCAAGTCCCGGCCGGGTCATACCAAAGACCATAAAAAAATGGTACTTCCCACCTTCTAGCTTGGTGCTCAGCATAATAGAACGGGGAAAGGAAAAGTTGTTTGCAGCAGCGGCCCCTCTGATTCTAGATGTGCTTAACATTGTAGATAGGAGAAACGTAATTTTGTTCTACTGTACGATTGGCTGGATGGATTGAATGACAATAAAGTTGGCTTCTTAAAATTTGATCTCATCCCACATTTTTCAAAGACAGAACTATGGAAACAATGTGAAACATGTAAGGCATTTCCTTTCTGAGTTATCATGTTTACAGTGTTTTTGAGAAAAAAAAATTTACCTGTGACCTTGACCTTGAGTTCAAGGTCACACAAATTCAAACTCCTCTAAAGCTACGGTCACAAATACCCTTACGAATGGCTGCGAACACCATACGAATGATTTTTGGACTATTTCGTACGGCCTTCTTAAGGTGGCCATAGCAGAATCCAGTATTCATAGACCATTCGTAAGTTTGGGGCCAGGTCGATGGTCTTGTCCAAGATTTCTACGTATGTCCCACAAAAATCCCTCATCGTAGGACGGCCATACGAATCCCATAGGAACCACATAAGAATTATGCAAGATATTGGCCATAAGTATGCCTCAAGAACACCTTAAGTTGTTCTTGGGGGCCCCTTACAGAGGTCATAGGAAACACCATACAACCCCCATTTGTACGGAGATTCGTACAGCATGCATAAGGCAGTAGTGAGGCGCTCATAAGGTGGAAGTACGTCATTTGTGCAACATTTGTCCCAACAAAATGTAACGAAAGCCGTAATATCTTCCTACCAACGACTTCAGAGTGCCGTGAGTTTCACAAAAATTTTCGTAAGATAGCAGTAAGTATGCTGTAAGGAAGATCCCAAGGCACCCTTACGAAGAACGTAAGAACTCTAGGGCCATCGTATGACAGAAAAGCACCTCATTTCTCAAGAATGCCTCAAGTTGCTCTTGTGAATTGAACGTCAACCGTAAGAAACTATGACCCCCTCCGCGAATGTCTGTGAACTCCAGAATTCATAGGAATTGGGAGATTCTTACAAACTCATCGTTCGTATGAATCTTTGTGAACGTAGCTTAAGATTTGTCATAGCTACAACTACAAAATTCCCAATGGATATTTTGAGAGCTTGCCAATGCGGGTACCCATTGCTCATGGCTTTAACCTGTGAGAACCTAATGAAAAATCATAAAAATCAACTGGATTCAAATGAAAATCAAAAACCTTGACCTTTGACCTTTTCACCCCAGGCCCATAGTTTGAGGTCAGGATCCCAAGGTGAACCTGTGTACAAAGTTTGGTGACCTTAGCTTTATTTGTTCTATATTAATAAGCCATAGGGAATGCTAACCTTGACCTTTTGACCCCAAACCCATAGACAGAGGTCAGGGTCTAACCCGTCTGAGAGTTTAGTAGATACATCTATGATATCAATTTGAAGAGCCCACATAATTCCTTTCTCTAGTTATTGTGCTCACAGGGTAGGTGTTGACACTGTGGTCTTGGTCTATCCTCCCAGCGGGCTGGCAACATTGCCCTTTCAGCCTTTTGGAGACTGGGGGGGGGGGTAATAAAAAGACAGTTTCAATTTGTAGATGGACAACCTTTTTAGAAGAAATGCAAATAATGGTGGTTTTCCATAGAAAAGAAAACATCTGTTTGGGGATGTTTTAGTTAGCTCTTATTATGATAAGACCGTCACCTTGTTGTGGTGGTGAGGCTTGTGTGTTCCAGTGATTCTTCGAGCTACGTCGCCTGGAGTCTTGTACTCCTGGTAGGGCCACCCTTGGCAAACAGGTCAGAGTTGAGGGTCCAGACTAAGCACGGTCCAAACTGAAGACCCCAACGGCGGAACAAGCTGCTCGTCACCCTGTGATGGTGGATGAGGGCTGCAACAGGATGGGCACCTCCGGTTGTCTGGGCTATTTCCTGCCACTAGACTCAGACCCCAACCTGTCAAGCTCATGCAGTTGCCGTCGGTGCACCGGCCTCCTCACATTATAAACGTCATGCGCAGGCCTCTACCTTTCGGGGAACCCAGATTGAGCCTTGAACATGACCGCCTCACCCCTGGTGTTGAGACTGAATACCGAATGGATGGTTCCATTTTCAACCTGGGATGCCTCCGCTCCAAATCCAAGCTTACCAGAACTGCCATTTATGAGCTACAGTATGCTGATGACTGTGCCATCCTCTCACATACTAAGGAAGCTCTACAAGCTACTCTGAACCTGTTCTCCAGTGCCTACTACAACTTGGGGCTCTCCCTCAACATCGGGAAGACCAAAGTGCTTTTTCAGCCTGCCCCAGGGGCGAGTTATCCATCCTCCTCCCCACAAATCACTATCAATGGGGAGACACTGGAGACTGTCCAATACTTTCCTTATCTCGGTAGCCACCTCTCTCAGTCAGTGAACCTTGACGTCGAGATCCAACACAGGACACAGTGTGCTAGTGCATCCTTTGGAAGACTGCTTCACTGAGTGTTTGCAAATTGAGTCTTGCGGAATGAGACCAAGGTCTTGGTGTATAATGCTGTGGTTGTGCCCACACTCCTCTATGGGTGTGAGACATGGGTAACTTACCGTTGCCATCTGAAAAGCCTTGAGAGCTTCCATCAACACTACCTACAGAGGATACTGCACATTAGATGGGATGACTACTGCACAAATGCTTTTGTGTTGTCTGTAGCCCAGTCCACCAGTATTGAAGCACAGATCATGAAACACCAACTTCGTTGGGCTGGCCACTGTGTGCACATGGATGACACCCATATACCAAAGCAGGTGTTCTTTTCCCAACTGTGTCACGGCAAACGAACCCAAGGCGGCCAGAGAAAGTGCTAAAAAGATACACTAAAAGCATACCTCCAGAAAGGTGGCATCAATCCAGCAGACTGGGAAGCAATGGCTGAGGACAGGACAGCATAGCGTCTTGCTGTACATCATGCCGCAGCTCTTTTTGAGCAGGCTCGTCTCAAGAAGGAGCCCGAGAAGCGATGAAGGAGGAAGGAAAGAGCACAACACCCTGGACAAGCAACCCCCATCAAACAACAACCTGTCACGTCTGTGGAAGGGAGAGCAGGGCTCAAATTGGTCTCATTAGTCATCTAAGAACTCACATCACCTCTTGACACATTAAACCTTTTTTTTGTTTTGTTTCTTTCTTTCTGTACCCCCCTTAGGTCGACATCATCCTCAGTGACGAGGGGATTGCCTATTATTATGATAAAGGTGAAAAACTCAACATGAACAAAGCTGTGTGGGCTACCTTCACATAGTAATTTTAGGCAAAAAGGTAACACTTCAAAGTGCATCTCTTGTAGACTGCTATGTCAGTGTAGCCACTTTTATGTTTATGCAGCAAGGAAGGAAAAGAGAATGTCAGAAAAATTATGTCAGTGATCAGTCCCCTTTGTTTAACTGAGAACTAAATGTCACTAAATATGTTGTAAACTGGTAAAAATACAAAAATATGCTGAAGTTAAAGTTTTCCAGTCTGGATTTCAGTAGTTTTTACAAAGAAATGACTTCATATTAAAAAGTGCATTACAATGACTTATTAAAGCTGCAACATATGCAGTGACCTAGTCCTACTTCGTGTTCTTAAAATAACTTATTTCACATATTCCTGGCAACCATAGCCATAAATCATCTTAGACTTGTGTCTCATCATTTCACACTTAAAGAACATTTTTAATTCAGTATTTATAAAAGGCCAAATAAAGTCTACCTTTGCATTAATTTGAGTCAGCAGCTTATGTATCCAGTTACAGAAAACAAAGCAGCAATGAGCATTTCTTCCAGGCAACAGGTCCATGCTCTCTGCAAAGGCCCAACATGGGCATTCTTTCCCAGACTGGCAGCACTGAGCAGCTCCTGCCAGGAAAACTTCACTCACGGATAACAAAGTGTATAAATAGACTGGAGAGTAATGAGGCACCGAAGAGACAAGACAGGCATGACAAGAGGACATTTAGTGCCATGTCTACACTCCATCAGCAACAAAAACAATTAAATCAAATAAAAGTGTATTGTACATAAGGAGTATATTATAAAGTTACTTGCCATAAAACCCTCTGTAGTGCTTTACTTGGCTGCTCCAGCCCTGCTGACAGCCCTGAAGTGAAGAACTGATTTATTTGGACGTACTGGCACAGCTCTAATAGCCAGACAAAAAGCAATAAACCAGTACAAAGAATAAAGCAAATAAAATTATCACTATGAGACAAAGAGGTGATGTGAGCTGTCATCACATTAGCTGTAAATTTAAAAGGCGGCGCAGCAGCAGCAGCAGCAGCAGCAGCATCTGAGTGACAGCAGGCTGCTGGGTAAACGTACCACAGTGTGGGTGGACCTCCAGGGTCTGACAGACAGTGTATTGCCCAAAATATACTATTTTATTTTTATTTATACTATTGTGGCTTTTTACCCACAAAAAACACAAAACTTTCATTGCCTTAGAATTGCTTGGAAAGAGCTTTTAAATCTTGCACCTACTTAAGCATGCGTGGACCTATGAATATTCTAATTAGCTCCACCCATACCCCTGCCTGTGGCATATGGGGAATATCATCACGTACCACATAATGTGGAGCTGCACGCACAGGTCACGTCATCACGTCGTGGTGTTTATGAATGGTTGGCAGCAGTCTCTCTCTTTGGCGCTCCACCTTCAGCCTGTAACCAACCTGTGTCACTCACCCTAGCTTGTTCCACGTGTTTGTTAGCAGGTTCATTAAAGCTAACCCTCAACACAGATGTGTCCACTGGTCTCATTTCCAGACATAACAACTGGCAATGAGGAGTAAAATTGGTCTTCTGGAGGAAAATTGAAAATTTTCAATTCAATTCAACTTTTAATTCAATTCAATTCAATTCAACTTTATTTATATAGCGCCATTTCACAACAACAGTCATCTCATAGCACTATCAACTGTAGGGGGAACCCCTACAGTTGCAGAAAGACCCCAGCAATCAGGCGATCCCCTGTGAGCAAGCACTTGGCGACGGTGGAGAGGAAAAACTCCCTTTTAACAGGAAGAAACCTCCAGCAGAACCAGGCTCAGGGAGGGGCAGTCATCTGCTGCGACTGGTTGGGGGGTGAGGGGATAGAGAAGAAGAAAAGAACAGACATGTAGAGAGCAAACAGCACGATGGGGACTCAATCTATGGGAGAGAACAAACAAATGTTAATGACCAGCAAAAAAAAAATATTTCATTGAGAGTGAGAAAAGGAGTGAGGCCCAGCGCATTACTGGAGGTCCCCCGGCTGACTAAACCTATTAGCAGCATAACTAAGGGAGGGTTCAGAAACACACGATCCCTCCCTAATTGTAGGCTATATCCAAAAGGTAGGTTTTAGCCCTATTCTTAAAAACAGAGATCGAGTCTGACTCCCGAATCCAGATTGGCAGCTAATTCCACAGGAGAGGAGCTTGATAACTGAAGGCTCTGCCTCCCATTGTACTTTTGGAGATTCTAGGTATTACAAGTAATCCTGCATTTTGGGAGCGTAGTGCTCTGTTAGGATAATACGGTAGTATCAGATCTTTTAAATAAAAAGGAGCCTGATTGTTTAGAGCTTTGTAAGTAAGAAGAAGGATTTTAAACTTAATTCTAAACTATATGGGAAGCCAATGAAGGGAGGCCAGAACCGGAGAGATATGATCTCTCTTTCTAGTACCTGTTAAAACTCTTGCTGCAGCATTTTGGATCAGCTGAAGACTTTTTAAAGATATTTTAGGACAGCCTGATAATAAAGAATTACAATAATCTAATCTTGAGCTAACAAAAGCGTGGATCAGTTTCTCAGCATCACTCTGAGACAAGATGCTCCTAATCTTGGCAATATTACGCAAATGATAGAAGGCAGTCTTAGAAACAAATTTAATATGTGAATTGAAGGACAAATCCTGATCAAAAATAACTCCAAGGTTCCTCACAGAGCTATTAAGAGAAAGAGTAACCGCATCCAAACTGAAAGTTTGATTTGGAAAGGAATTTCTAAGGTTTTTTGGACCAACAAGAATGACTTCAGTCTTATCTGAATTTAATAGCAGGAAATTACAAGTCATCCAAGCTTTGATTTCCTTAAGACAGGCTTCTAACTTGGCTAATTGATTACTATCATCTGGCTTCATTGACAGGTATAATTGTGTGTCATCTGCATAACAATGAAAATGTATACAGTGCTTTCTAATAATGTTGCCTAACGGAAGCATATATAAACTAAAAAGAGTAGGGCCTAGCACAGATCCCTGTGGAACTCCATGACTAAGCTTTGAGTTGAAAGAAAACTCATTATTTACATGAACAAACTGGAACCTATCAGATAAATAAGATCTAAACCACTGCAACGAAGTTCCATTAAGTCCAACATAGTGTTCTAATCTATCAAGTAGAATATTATGATCGATAGTATCAAAAGCTGCACTAAGGTCTAAAAGGACAAGTACAGAAACTAGTCCATTATCAGATGCAATGAGGAGGTCATTAGAGACCTTCGCTAAGGCTGTTTCAGTACTATGATGGATTCTAAACCCAGACTGAAACTCTTCAAGTAAACCATTTCCCTGCAGGTGGTCAAATAATTGCGTAGCAACAACTCTTTCTAAGATTTTTGAAATGAAAGGGAGATTAGAGATTGGTCTATAGTTAGCTAAAGCTCCTGGATCTAGCGTTGGCTTTTTGAGTAAGGGTTTAATTACAGGCGTTTTAAAAGCCTGCGGTACATGGCCTAAAGTTAATGAAGAATTGATTATATGAAGAATAAAGCTACCAATAACTGGGAAGACTTCTTTAAATAACCTGGTAGGAATAGGGTCTAAAAGACAAGTTGAAGGTTTGGATGAGGAAACTATTTTGTCTAACTCACAAAGGTCGATTGGAGTAAACTCATCAAGACAGACATCAATAGAAGGAGTTGTAGTAGTTATAGTATTTAAGTTAACTGTGGGAAGAATCTGATTGATTTTATCTCTGATGGATGAAATTTTATTATTGAAAAAGTTCATAAAGTCCTGACTAGTAAGCTCTAAAGGAATGCTAGGATTGACAGAGTCCTGACTCTTTGTCAACCTGGCTACAGTACTGAAAAGAAACCTGGGATTATTCTTGTTCTCTTCTATTAATGCAGAGTAATAACTCGTTCTAGCTTTTCTAAGAGATTTTTTATAAATTAAAAGATGATTTCTCCAAGCTAAATAGATTTCATCTAAATTAGTGGAGCGCCATTTTCTTTCTAATTGACGAGTCTTCTGTTTTAAGCTACGAGTTTCTGTGTTGAACCAAGGAGTTAGAAATCTCTGATTAGACTTTTTCTTTTTTAAGGGGGCCACCGAGTCTAGAGTCTGATGCAGAGAAGCTGAAACACTATCCACCATGTTATCAATTACAGAAGGAGCAAGCTGTCTATAGCTTATTTCCGTTGTGTTGACACATGGCATAGAGGAAACAATCTGCATAAATTTGGTAACAGCATCATCTGAGAGGCATCTACTGTAATAATATTTTTCTTTAGGAGCCAAATAGTCAGAAATAGTAAAATCAAAGGTTAACAGACAATGGTCTGACAGTACAGGGTTATGAGGAGACACTACAAGATTTTCTATTTCTATGCCATATGTCAGAACAAGGTCCAATGCATGGTGGAGGTAATGAGTAGAATTTCCTACTTTCTGAGAAAACCCAATCGAGTCTAATATTGAATTAAATGCCACATTAAGGCAGTCACTATCTACATCCACATGTATATTAAAGTCCCCTACTATTATTATTCTATCAGATTTCAGCACTAAATCAGCTAAGAAATCAGCAAATTCGGATAAAAATTCTGAGTAGGTTGATGGGGGACGATAAACTATGGCAAATAAAATTGGGTTTAACCTAAAATTGCTAAAGTGCCCAATACTGAGGACCAGGCCCTCAAAGGAATTATAACATGTTTTTTGCTTTTTTTTGCTTTACATTAACTAGTAATTTGGAATGGTAAATTGTTGCTACTCCTCCTCCACAACCAGAACTTCTGAGATTTTGACAGTTTAAATAACCAGAGGGAGTTGATTCATTTAAACCAACATAATCCTCTAGCCCTAACCAAGTCTCTGTAAGGGAAATTAAATCAATCTGATGATCAATTAACAGATCATGGACTAACAGAGACTTGGGAGTTAGAGACCTAATATTTAATAAACCACATTTAATTTTTAAATTACGAGGAGGAACAGAGGCCAATTCATTCAATTTAGAGGCTTTATGTTTAATTTGAGTTTTGCCAATATTTTGCTTTATCACTTTGGGATGCTTATACATTATATTTTTATTTACTTTGGAGGGAGCAGACAACGATTCTCTGATGGGGAAGACAGGGGCTAAGTTGAGGGGTGGCGGATGAAGAGGAGCTGCAGAGAGGCGTGTAAGACTGCGACTCTGCTTCCTGGTCCCAACTCTGAGTATTCAGGGTTTTGGAAATTTGGATAAAAAAGATGCCAGATTGTTAGATAAATGAGAAGCACCATCCAAAGTGGGATGAATGCTGTCTCGTCTCATAAGACCAGGTTTTCCCCAAAAAGAGCTCCAATTGTCAATATAGCCCACGTCATTTTTAGGACACCACACAGACAGCCAGCGGTTCAAGGATGACGAGCAGCTAAACATGTCATCACTGGTCAGATTGGGGAGGGGCCCAGAGAATACTACAGTGGCAGACATCGTTTTTGCAAAGTCAGGCTTCCATTTTCCTGAAGAATGGAAGCATGTCTGACACCCCTACCACCATTCCTCACCACCCCAGGTGAGCCACCCATTCCATGGCCTCGCTGGCTTGAATTGTTCGAGACGTACATGTCAGCTATAGACCTAGCTAAGGTTAGCAAGCTTCAACTGCATGCTCTATTGATTCACAGCCTGGGCAGCGAGGGACAGCGTGTGTTTAGAATGTTGGGACCCGTGGATACCTACAATGTTGCTCTGCTAGCCAGACATTTTTCAACGCCCGAGAGTGTGCTGGTGAGGAGAATTAGGTTCTGCCAATGCCGACAAGGAGCGGAAAAGACAACTCAGCAATTCGTCACTGACCTCCGCTGTCTGGCAAGTACTGTACATGCAGGTTTGAGCAGCTAGAAGACGAGATGGTGTGGGACCAGCTAGCAGAGCACACCAACAATCCGAGGCTGTGGGAGAAGCTATTGATGGCACCAGACGTCTTGACGCTGGCGAAGGCGCCACCCAGGTCACAGCTAGGAGCTTCACAACAACAAACCCCGCTAGCTCAGGCAGTTACCCCAGCAGAAGAGACCGTGCACACCGCGCCCTTTTCAGAGGATGCTGAGGTGAATACCACGGGACAACAGAACATCATGGGATGCCGAACGTGTGGTAATTGTGGTTCCCCAGCGCACCGAACGCACATGCGCTCCTGCCCAGCCAGGGGGCAGAGATGCCAGCGCTATGGTAAGATTAACTATTTTGCCAATGTGTGCTATTCAACATGGTCAACGGTGAGCTCACCACCCAGCTCAATTGGACTGCCTTTAACAATCACCAGTTATTCAGTGGACTGTAGTAATTCAGCATACAAGTGTTACACAGTGAGGCTCGATGATATCAGCCTGTAGTTACTACTGGACACCGCCACTACGAGGTCGCTGATGAACTGGGTCACAGTGAAGAGGTTCTTCCCTTAGCACCGAATCAAGCTGGACGTGGTGGAGCTCTATGAATATGGACACACCTGAATCAGCCTCGTAGGAACCATCACACTGATGGTCCGTTGCGGGTCCAAAGTCCACCCAGCGTTCGCCTTCCAGGTAGCAGCACATGGTGACAACATCCTGGGGTGTGACCTTTTCCACAAATTGGGTTTCACCATTTATGACTACAAAGGACTTTATTTGACCGCTGATGACTGGAGCAGATTTCACCCGGACATGGGCACAGCTGGTCCAAGCTTCACACCACACGGAGAGCAGAACACGGACTCAACCCCGATCCTCACCCAGCACAATCCTCATGGAGCCGCCGTACAGCTGCAGGAGATAGAGTCCGTGGTCAAACAAGACCCCGGTGAACCACGCAAACCCAGAGAGTGTCCTGTTGCTGGCAAGAAAGTCACGCCGTCACACCCGCAACTATCATGAGGGATGAGAGAGCAGCAGCAGCGCTGCCTGAAGCCGACTAGGTCCAGGCTCACAGTGCTCGACTGGGTTCGGGTCAGCCAATCCGAATGCCCAGATGACCTGCAGATACTCCTGTCACAGGCAATACAGGTCACCTCACAATTGGGGCTAGCCACCTTCCAGATGGCTGATGGTTTGAGATGGCACACCACCCGTCTGCAGAAAGTAAGAGCAGCAGCTGTCCCATACCAAGACGCAATGCTGGAACTGGCCCAACCAGTGGGATACCTAGACTGGGACATTGCTGACGAGCGAGCGATTCCAGACAGATGGCACCCAGGTCCACCACAATCAGCACCTCCAGGGCTGGGCCCACTGTGGGCTCACTAGTAATCCCCTGAGGTTGAACAGAGTATGGTTGTTTCTTTAAGTGGCAGAATAATCCACTCAACCATGCAGGGTTATACCGGCAGTCTTCCTGTTTACACAGGTTCTTAATAATGGTGTAATGTTACGGTGTAATGAGCCTTAGGTGCTATTTTGGGTCCAACAGCCAAACAACCATGTTGTGCTTTTACCATCAAGCAATATACTGTATATTGTGCTCTAACACTGGGTAACATGTTAGCCACAGCTGTTTAACATCTACCAATAGCCAGGCCATGTGCATGTTTAGTAACCTCTTCCGAGATTCCCACTGTGAGGTACCTGGTCATAGTCTTATTGTTACTATACATAACGGTACTATACATAATGGTTCTGCTAGCCATATGCCACCACAATTACTAGCTACCCTGCTAAGGTTAACACACCAGTAAAGTTCTGTTTTTTCCCGGGGGGGGGGGGGGGTTGTAATTGGAATATGGGGAATACCACCACGTACCACATAACGTGGAGATGCACGCACTGGTGGCCTCGTCACATCGTGTTGTTTATAAAGGGACGGTTGGCAGCAGTCTCTCTTTTTGGTGCGCTGCCTTCAGCCTGTAACCAACCTATGTCACACACACCCTAGCTTGTTCGACATGTTTGTTAGCAGGTTCATTAAAGCTAACCCTCAACACAGAAAACGCATCTGCTGGTCTCATTTCCAGACATAACACCACCCACCAGTAGCTGATGCTGCAAGGCCAGCATCTCCTCTGAGAGGAGAGGGGAGGGCTTCCCCGTCTGATCTGAGAACATCGAAGACTGCTTCGCTAAACAATGGCCGACTCACCTCCCTCCTCTGGAGGCAGCGGGGGGGAAGGTGTGTGATGTCTCCTCCTCAGTTTTGTGCCCCCCCCCCCCCCGAAAACCCCTTCACCAAATTGAGTCAAATGAATGCAAAATGGACAGGTGGCGGTCTTGGCACCTTCACCCCCTGAGAGCAGATGTCTCTCTGGTTCGGCCTTCCGACTATGTGTTTCCCATTCCTTTGTGGGTGCTTCCGGCAAGTCTGACCAATACTTTTGTCTCATTGTCTAACAGCACTTCAAATACAGGTGTCTATATTAACAAGAGCACTCTAAGGCGAGTGCAATATCCCCGCTTCCGTTTTCTTTGAAGAGCCCAATACTTATTGACAGACAGCAGTTTTCAGCTTTTCAGTATAATTACTGTGGCAGAATCAAAATACTGTGGCAGAATCAAATTATGATAAACCATCATCCATGAATATACAACAAAGTATACAACCATAGTTGTAGGTCAGGATCCTGAGGTGAACCTATGTAGTAAGTCTGGTGACCCTAGAGAGATTTACATGTTCTATAGTAAGAGAGCATAGGGAGTGTCAACCTTGACCTTTGACCTTTTGACCCCAAACCTGTAGTCAGAGGTCATGGTCTCAGAGTGAATCTGTGTACAAGGTTTGGTGACCCTAACTTTACTCGATGTACGGTAATAAGGCATAGTGACAGCATAAGGAGTGTCAAACTTGACGTTTGACTTGTTGACCACAAACCCATAGTCTGAGATCAGGATCCCAAGTTGAACCTGTGTACCAGGTTTGATAACCCTAGCTTTCTTTGTTGTTGAGATATAGTTTATAAGCCGTTTTGATGTTGACCTTTGACCTTGCGATCCCAAAACCATAGTCACACTTCAGGGTCACAGGGTAAACCTGTGTGGCAAGTTTGGTGGCCCTAGCTTCACTTGTTGTACAGTAATAAGGCATAGGGAATCTTACATTAACCTTTGACCCCAAACCCATAGTTAAGTCAGGCTGTAACTCATCCAAGATGCATCTTAGATACAACTACTGTATCGATTTGAAAAGCCTACATCATTTCTTAGATAGATAGATAGATAGATACTTTATTTCGAACAAAAAAGTATAACAAAAACAAAACAAATGACAAATGCAATAAGGTAACAGTATACAGTGTTTGAAAGGGAGAAGGAAGAAGTGAACACTTATTAATTCCATCTCCTCTTTTCCATAAATACACCCATGTGAATTATATACAAATTACCACCTTTAAGACCCCAAGTAAACAATTTACTGTATTTTTTACATATCAACATTAACACCCATCCAACCTAACATACATTGATGTCCATACATCAAAACCAGCCTCAAACAACACAGATATACACAGTGCTGTCCCACCCACCATTCCATAGTGTCCCATAATGTCCCAGAGTGAGCATAGTGAATTGTACATATAAATACTACCCTTCTAACATATATCCTTTCAGCAAATAATGTTTATACCTCTTTTTGAATTGAATTTTTTTCAGTAGTTATTGTGTTTAGAAGATTTAGGGAAAATCTGACCTCTGACTTTTGATGTCAAGGTCATCCGATGAGAGTCAAATTGCAATATGCACATCATCAGAGTATCTCAAACCATGGCACCAAGTTTCAAAACAATCAGAACAAAACTGTAGGAGGAGTTGATTTCACAAAATAGTTACTGTCTATGAAGTGAGGTGAAACAGGTGGTCATAGGTCAGGGGCTACAATTCCAGTAAAAATCATCTGATCAGAACCAAATTGCAGTATGTGCATCATCAGTGTACATCAAACCATGGTACCAGGTTTCAAAAGATTTGGAACAAAACTGTAGGAGGAGCTGATTTTGAAAAAGTAGGACAGACAGACAGACGGACGGACTGACCCATAATATAATCCCCCTTCGGCCTTCCCCCAAAGGGGTCCAAGAGCCCGGCGGGGGATAAAAACTGGAAGTCTCTATCTTTTACCTAAAAAGAAAAATTTAAAAAATATCAAGCATTCACTGCAAGCACCACCCTACATGGTCAGCTCAAATCACACCTGGATAACAACAATAATACTGTGCTTTTTAAAAATCGGTCAGCTAGCGGACTTCTGCGGCGTTCCGCCCCAGTGAAGAGTGACTGAAAATGGGCGACTTCTAAACACAACACTGCTAAGCAGCGGATGGGCTAGCGGGGGCCCCGGCCGGATCGGAGCTCGGCTACAGCGGCAGTGGGCAGCAGGGCTCGGTGTAGGAGCTAGCCGAGGCCCCAGCCGGATAGGAGCCGAATCGGAGCTCAACTGCAGTGGCGGTAAGCAGCGGAGCTCAGCGGAGTAGTTAACCGAGGCCCCAGGTGGATCGGAGCTCAACTACAGCGGCAGTAAGGGGCAGGGCCAGCAGCGGAGGGGCTAGCTGAGGCCCCTCCACTCCGATCCGAGGTCAGCTGGACCAGATACCGGCAACACCAGCAGAAATTATCCTGCTATCATCAGGTCAGTAAAAAATGCCACCAAAGAAAGAGGAAATGGAAGAGATTAAAAAATCTCTGAACTTCATGTCAGAAGAACTTTCCAAAGTTGCCAATCAACAGTCCAAATTATTAGGTCTAATGGAGGAAGTTCGAGAGCTGAAATTAACAATTAAGGAAAGGGACAAAAAAATTGCAGACTTGGAGCGACGCATCGAGGATCTTGAGCAATATACTCGTATGGATGATTTAATCATTAGTGGACTAGACATTAAATATCAATCATATGCTCATGCTACAGCAGGAATGAGAGGTGAGGAGGCTCCCCCAAGTGAGTCAGTCTCCTTGGAAAACCAGGTGTTTCAGTTCCTTGAAAGCAGAAACATAAAGGTTGAAGTAAATGCAATTTCAGCCTGTCACACACTACCCAGAAAGGATAATAAAACAAAGAAATCAATTGTGATGCGCATTGTGAACAGAAGAGTAAAAAATGACATACTGAGGCAGGCCAGAAAGCTACGGGGAACAGAAATTTACCTAAATGAACATTTAACAAAGACTAATGCTGAAATAGTACGGCAAGCACGGATGTTGAAAAGACAAAAAAGATACAGGCAACATGGACAAGAAACTGCAGAGTTTGGATTAAACTAAATGGAAAACCTGAGGAAGCCAAGGCCATAATAATAAGAGATCTCACTGACTTAAATAAATATAGATGAACACTGATTAAGAAAATTAAGAGACTACGATAATCCATATCCACACACACCGCAAGAACAGTCCTTTTGTAATATAACATGATAATGTACTCATGACTGACTTTAGCAGACATCAATCATCCCCAACTGGAGGAAGTCATTTGACACAGAGAGAGGAAATTCAAACTCTGAAAATATCTCATTATGCTGAACATAAACGGCAAGAGATGGAGAATGATACTGATCCTGAAAACCACTTCTTCAATAATATTCATAACCATTGTGAATATTACACTGAAAAGCAATTCAAAAGTCAAGTGCAAGTAGATGGTAAACTATCAATAATACTCTTTAACAGCAGACGTCTTAACAAAAACTTTCCACAGATTCAGGACTATTTAAAACAGCTAGACAGAAAATTTACAGCTATCGCAGTCTCTGAAACTTGGCTTAATGAAGAGCAGGCTTCTTTGATGGCAATAGAGGGATATCAGATGTTTCATATTAATAGATCTCAAAAAAAGGGTGGTGGTGTTGCACTGTATATTGATGACCTGTATAGGTGTAAACTTGTAAATGGAATGTCCTTTGCACTACCAGGGATTCTGGAATGTGTTACTGTTGAGATTGACCAAGATAAAACAAACAATCTAATAATAAGTTGTATATATAGAATGCCGGGAACTTGTGTTGAAACATTCAGAGATAAGTTAGTTGAGCTGTACAATAATATAACTAATAAGAAAATGGTTGTAATCTGTGGAGATTTCAATATTGATTTACTAAATCCATTTCAACAAAATGTAATTACAGAATTCATGAATTCTATGTACAGTATGAGTCTATATCCCACAATAACACATCCCAGTAGAATCACAGTCCACACTGTTACACTTATTGACAACCTGTTTGTTAATATTATTGATAAGAAAATAGAAAGTGGATTATTGATAAATGACATAAGTGACCATCTGCCAGTCTTTGCACTTATCCATGGCCACACGGGGGCCAATACAGAAAAAAATTTAAAATCTTTTAGATACAAATCACAAAATGCAATCAGTTCTTTGAAAGAAGACCTGCTGAAGCAAGACTGGACAAAAGTCTATGTATCAGATACAAAATGAAGCCTATGATACTTTCATGAACATTGTAACCGCTCTTTATGAAAAAAAAATTGTCCATTAGTAAAGAAAAAGCTTGAACAGAAATTTGTCGACAAGCCATGGTTAACCAAAGGATTACAAAAAGCGTGTACAAAGAAAAATTCACTATATAAAGCTTTTCTAAAGAAAAGGACAAAAGAAGCAGAGCAGTGGTATAAAACATACAAAAATAAGTTAATATATATAATGAGATGTAGTAAAAGAGACTATTACAGTAAAGAACTGGAGATAAACAGAGATGACATTAAAAATACATGGACAATACTTAACAGTATTCTTGGAAATAAAAACAGAAATACAAGCTAAAATGACTCAGTGTGAATGCACTGCAGATTAATTTAATAAATTTGTTGTTAACATTGGTCCTAATTTGGCATGAGAAATACCCATTACAGCACCTACAGGTGATACAATAAGCAAAAAACATTGCTATAAAAGACTCCATCTTCATAAAGAACACAGACGAGAGAGAGGTCATTGAAACTGTTAAATCGTTGAAAAGTAAAGCATCTACGGATTGTGATGATATTGACATGGTTTTAGTCAAAACTATCATTGAATGCCATTTGAATGCTATGTTGTCATAGCCAGGAGCGGCACTGGGGTTAAGCTCCCAGTGCCCATAAAATGCTCCTTACGGCATGCGTCTCGAAAAGCCTCTGACAACTAAGTCCAACTCCTAGCCTGCCCGTGTGGTTTAGTCTCTAAGCCCGGCGGAACTGCTTTTACTAATAGGAGAAGGGGCGAGGGCGGATCTCTGGCGCCTTAAAACCAGATGCTTCGGGTAGATGGTGGCTCGTCAACCTGGGAAGGTAGCCCATCTAGGGGAAGGTAAACCCTGATTTCAAACCTCCGCTGCCTTGCGGCACACCCGGTCACGGGAAAGGCTTCGGGAGTCAACCCTGAGGAAAAATCCGGAGTCGGAGCCCCTAAGGCAGTTCTCTGTTGTGCTCAACATCGTTCTGGCAGTTCCTGCGACGGCGCTGGCGCCAAACTACAGCAGCCCTGCTGTTCCTTTGGATTCATCAGTGACGTGGAGAGGGGGGACATGCTGCATGGGTAACATCTTGTCCTCCATATCTTCCTGCCCAGGCTTGAATCCTACCAACGCTGGAAGGTAGAACACCGGTGCGCATCGGCCTGTTCAGCCACAGGCGGTGCTGTTCCAGCAGAGTAGACGTTTAGGATTCACTTCCATGGTCATCATAGACCGACGGAGGCCGACGACGATCATTGAATGCTTAGTGAAACCACTGACGTATATCTGTAACCTGTCTCTCCAAACAGGTATATTTCCCAATGTAATGAAAATAGCTAAAGTAATTCCGATATACAAGACAGGTGACAGAGGGGAATTTTCAAACTATAGACCTATTTCACTACTGCAGCAATTTTCAAAGATACTCGAAAAAATATTCTGTGAGAGAATTGACAACTTTATAATGAAGAATAATTTATTGTGTGAGAAGCAATATGGGTTCAGACATAAGAGGACAACTGCATTTGCTCTAAAGGAATTTATAGAAAAAACATCAACTGCTGTAGAAAATGAGTATTCAGTTTGGGTATTCCTGGATCTTAAAAAAGCATTTGATACAGTGGATCATACATTATTGTTAAAGAAACTACAAAATTATGGTATTGGGGGGTATCACTGTCCTGGTTATGTAGTTACTTAAAGAACAGATATCGACTTCCGGGAAGATGGCGGAGAGACATAACGCTTAAACAGAGAGCTCTCCCTAGTAGGATTAAAAATCATTGGTAAATGGCCAACTCGACATAAATGGATCAATAAACCAAGGGATGAAAACACGAAGAAGCCGGGCACACGGACAAAAGCAGGGTAAAATTAAAGAATCCCTCTTCAATAACGCAGGAGAAATCTCTGACCACGAGGCCCAAAAAAACGAGGTGACTACAGCAGAGAAAATGGAGGACGCCAAACTCGATACCATGAACACTGGCATCGCCAATATAGGTAAAGAGTTAAAAGACTTCAAGCGACAACTCCAACAGGATTTAGCGGCTCTTAAGGAAGAGCTGAAAAAAGAGATGAAGGAGGAAATTATGGGTCTCCGAAGAGAAATGGAGCGCAAGCTAGCTGAAAACATGGAGAAACTGCGCACCCAACGGGCAGGTATGACAGAAGCACAGGCTCGAATATCGGAGTTGGAAGACTGGAAGACCGAGGCAAGTGAGCGGCTGCAGACCCTGACGGCGCAAACACAGAGGATGCAGGAAAAAATAACCGACCTGGAGAGCAGGTCCAGACGGAGCAATATACGCATCTTCGGGATTCCGGAGGGCATTGAAGGCAACTCGATGACGAAATTCATGGATCATTTCTTAAAAAAAGAGCTTGAGCTGCCTGGTGAAGCGGACCTGCAGATCCAACGAGCGCACAGAGCCTCGGCACAGAACCCGAATCCAAACTCTACACCCAGGTCAGTTGTGGTAAACTTTCTGAAATACGACATAAAGGAAAGAATCCTGACACAAGTGTGGAAAAAAAAGATATGAATCAGCGACAAACAGATATTCTTTGACCATGACTACCTGACAGAAATTGTGCAGAAGCGAAAGAAATATGTCAACATTAAAAAAACACTGAAAGAGAAAAAAATTAGATTCCAAACGCCGCTAACGAAGATGAGGATTCATTGGGAGGACGGCGCGAAGACATACAACACAGCCAGAGAGGCAGCACGGGACATGACGGAGTGAGGCTTTGTGGTGAGCGTACCGGAGGAAGCAGGTGGAGCAGCGGCGGCATTGAACGCATCACGACAGCCGGAGTGGAGGCGAGTGAACGGCAGAAGGAGGGAGACGGACGTGGCACACCGGGCCCAGGAAAAACTGCAAGGCTTTCAACGGAAAGCCTAGATTATAACAAAGATTAAGAAGGACACAGAAGAAATGAAGGCCAAGAAGACCAGGTAAAAGAGAAACAAATGGCTAGGAGAGGTTTAAGTGATTTTTGTTGGACATTTCTAGACTAATGACTATTACTTGGATAGTAACTAGAGGTCTAGGGAGGGCCCTTCACTCTGTGAGGTCATTCCCTCCACCCACCAACAGGGACCAGTGGGCAGAAGAAAGGCCCAAAGTACGGAGGTCGAGATTCGTTAATGTGTTTTTGTATAAATATGTGTTAGTTTTGTTGTTAAAGGGGTTACGAGCACAAGTTAAAAAAAAATGGAAAAACATGAATATGGTTAAAAATCTTAAGATAATGACATTAAACGTGAATGGTCTGAACTCACCTGTTAAAAGGGAAAGAATAATAAGAAAATTCAAGAAGGAAAAAGCCGAAATTATATTTATGCAAGAGACACATTTGAGCTAGACAGAACATGAGAAACTAAAGAGATTTGGCTATAAGAACTCCTACTACAGTTCATTTAAGGGAGGAACTAAAAGGGGGGTTATGATACTAATTTCAAATAAAATACAATTTGAATGTGAACAAGAAATCCAGGATAAAGAAGGCAGGTATTTAATAATAAAGGGAAGAATAGATGGTATGCAGATCACATTAGTGAACATCTATGCCCCACCAGAAAGTGACAAGGGTTTTTTTCAACAACTGTTTGATCTCATAGCAACACACAGTGAAGGAGTCCTAATTTGTGGAGGAGACTTAAATGCCGTCATGGATCATGAAGTTGACACAAGTGTTAAGAAGACAAAAAAACATGTAACAAAGTTCATAAGAACCTCACTGGCAGAAATGGGTATGGTTGACATATGGAGGGACCTGCACCCACTCGAAAAAGACTCTACACATTATTCAGCAGTCCATAAAGTACACTCTAGAATAGATCACTTCCTTATGAATGAAGGTGACAGACACAGGGTGAGAAATTGTCGGACTGGAGGGGCAGAAATATCAGATCATAATCCTATATACATGGAAATATATTTAAACAATAGAAAACGATAAACAACATGGAAACTTAATGTAGGACTGTTAAATGATGAGAAAATGAAAGAAAGAATAAAAGTAAACATAAACGAGTATATCGAAGAGAATGATAATGAAGAAGTGGACCCAACAATACTATGGGATGCACTAAAAGCCGTGTTAAGAGATAAATGAATTGTTGAAACAGGAAAAGCAAATAAGTCTAAACTGGAAACATATGAACAAAGATGTGAGAGACTGAGGGAATTAGAACGTAAACATCAAAGCACAAATTACCCAAAAATATACCAAGAAATTAAGGAAGGAAAAATAAAGATAAAAGAAATACAAATAGATGAAATTGAAAGGAAAAATAGATATTTAAAGCAAAAATATTATGAAACGGGGCCAAAAGCCACAAAACTGCTGGCAAAACGGTTAAGAAAACAACAAACAGTGAATAATGTATATAAGATTAAGGACCCCATCACAAATAAAACCACAGTTAACCCAGAAAACATCGAAGAAATATTCCATAATTTCTATCAAGAACTATACTCGCAACCTGAAGAAACAAATGCTAAGGATATTAAAACATTTCTATGCACATTGGACTTGCCATCAATAGGAAATCAACAAAATGAAAAGCTAACAGCAGAAATAACAACACAAGAGATTAAAGATGTGATTAAGTCACTTAAAAACGGTAAATCACCAGGTAGTGATGGATACCCATCTGAGTTTTATAAACTGTTTATAGAAGAACTCACGCCACAGCTCCTAAAGTCATTTAATTGGACATTAAACAACAACAAAATACCTCCATCATGGAACGAAGCCATTATTTCAGTTATTTTAAAGCCAGGGAAAGATAGGGAACAATGCGGAAACTATAGGCCAATCTCTTTATTAAATGTGGATTATAAAATATATACAACAATTATATGTAAACGAATAAAGACATTCTTGACGGAATTGATTGAAGATGATCAAACTGGTTTCATAGAGGGACGCCAAACACATGATAATATCAGGAGAACAATACATATAATTAATCAAATACATAAAGAAAAGAAAAGCGCAGTAATAATGAGTTTAGACGCAGAAAAAGCATTTGATCGGGTTAATTGGAAGTTCCTATATAGTGTGCTGGAACGTTTTGGATTTAACGAAAAATCAGTACAATGCATAAAGACACTGTATCAAAAACCTGTGGCAAGAATCAAGATAAACGGTAGCTTAACAGACAAAGTAAATATACAAAGATCAACCAGGCAGGGATGCTGCATATGGCCCACCTTGTTTGCTCTGTTCATAGAGCCACTGGCTCAAGCAATGCAACAAAATAAGAAATTAAAAGGTGTAACGATAAAGGGAGCGGAACACAAGATTGGGCTATTTGCAGACAATATTATAGTTTACTTTGAACAACCAGATGAATCAATAATGGAAATGATGAACTTGATAGAAAATTTTGGAAAATTATCAGTATACAAGATAAACATAACAAAAACACAAATACTGACATTCCACTATAACCCTCTAAACCAGATAACTGATAAAATCAAACTAAACTGGAAACAAAAAGAAATAAAATACCTTGGAGTGAGCATACCTAAAGATCTAAGTAAAATCTATAAAGCAAACTATGATAGGTTGGAACAAGAAATAAAAAAAGATACTGATGGATGGTCAATCTTAAATATGGATCTGAATTCAAAAATTGAGACAGTCAAAATCAGCATACAACCTAGACTGCTTTACCTCTTCCAGGCTCTACCAACAGAGATTCCTGGTGCCCAGTTCTCAAAGTGGGACAGGATGATATTGAGATTTGTTTGGGGAGGTAAAAAGCCAAGAGTGAAATATTAAACTCTCCAGTTACCAAAAGAGAAAGGAGGCATGGGTCTACCGAGTCTAAAGGAATATTACTACTCAGCACAAATAAGATATATCATATGTTGGTGCGACAGAGGATATGAGGCAAAATGGAAAGAAATGGAAAAGGAAATTGAGGGACTCCCAGTACAAAGCATAATAGGAGATAAGGATGCATATAAGCAAATCAAACAAATAGACCCAATCACTAAATTTACTTTGGAACTGTTGTATAAAATAGTACAAAAGTATAATATAAAGGAAGACATAAAACTATTGAAATGGGTAGCATTTGACAGTCAGTTTGAACCGGCAAAGCAAGATAGGGGATACAAAAATCTGGTGAACAAGGGAATCACAGCATGGGGCAATATCGGAAAAAAAGATTTCGGGAGCTTTGTAAACATCAGAAGAAAATTTAAACTAGAAAAATCGGAATTCTTCAGATATCTGCAGATGAGAGACTATTATATGAAGAAGATTAGGCATAACCTCCACACAGGTGTGAGCGAGATTATACAATTCATTTTAAGCTCATATGCAGGAAATAAAATAAGAATTATTTCAAAACTATATCAGAAACTTATGGCAAACAAACATTCAAGTAACTATATAAAGGAGAAATGGGAGAAAGAGCTAAATTTAAACATAACAGAAGAAAGCTGGCAAGAAATATGGAAAACACAACACACATCAACAAATTCAAGGACATGGAGGGAATTTGGATGGAAAAACCTGATTCGCTATTTCATTACACCACAGATTCAAAGAAAATATACAAATACCCAATCTTTATGCTGGAGGAGCTGTGGGGCTCAAAATGCAGACCACTCACATATGTTTTGGAAATGCTGCAAAATCTCATCATTCTGGAAATCTATACATGTGACAATACAGAGGATATTAGGATATAATATACCAATGAACTGTAACTTGATGTATTTATGTGATCTTAAAAGAGACTGACATAATGCACGGCTCAGGAGACACACACGCAGGCTCAGAATAGGTTTAACAGTTTATTTAACAGCAAGTGTGTGTGTGGATGCATGTCTGTGGTATGTGGATGTACTGATGGCGGACGTCAGCGTCAGGCACGGAGGCAGGAAACCGTACAGCCAGACAACCCTGGGGAGAGAGCACAGGGAGAAGGTGACGGGCACCAAACCAGTACAACAGGTAACAAGGGATTTGTTGGCTTACTTGGCAGGGCAGGTGGCAGGCGTGCACAAGGGCGAGTCCAGGAGACAGCAACCTGACGATGCACCTGACAGCAGTAACGAGATGGTGATGCAGAGGCGGAGTCCGCCGCCGGGGAAGATCCACCTGTGCACAGGGGAGACACTGGAACACAAGAGGAGGTATGCTTACGCAGGTAATCTTGCTGGTAGGCGAGGGGGTTCCTCTGAAGCAAGTAGCCGAAGGGAACAGACGGCTTCAGGCCGAGGCCCAGGGCAGAGTGGCTTATATGCCACGCTGCTGACGAGGTGCAGGTGTGTGCTCAGCTGGCGCCGCTAATGAGCGGCGAGTTGTAACAGTACTCCCCCATCTAGCAGCGCCTCCTGGCGATGGTTTATCGGGGTGCTTCCGGTGAAACTCGGTGATGAGAGAGCGATCCAACACGAACGAGGAGCGAACCCACTGCCTCCATTCTGGACCATAGCCCTCCCAGTCCACCAAATACTGTAGCCCGCGACCCCGGCGTCGGGAGTCCAAGATGGTAGAGACAGTCCAAGCCGGATGGCCATCAATCATCCGAGGCGCGGGCGGCGCAGCAGGAGGAGGGCAGATGGGATCAGACACCACCGGTTTCACCTTGGAGACATGGAAGGTGGGATGGATGCGGAGGGAGGGGGGAGTAGCAACACGCACAGCCACCGGGTTGATAATCTTGGTGACGGGGTATGGACCCATGAAACGTTTAGCCAACCTCCTCCTCTCACCCTTCAGGTTCACATCTTGCGTGGAGACCCAGACCGGTTGGCCTACCTGGTAGGCAGGAGCAGGTCTTCTATGCCGATCCGCCGTGGCCTTATTGCGCTCTGCCATGCGTAAAAGCGCATTGCGCGCAGCTGTCCAGATGGAGCGGCACCGCCTGAGGTGAGCCTGAACCGTGAGGACTGCCGACTCATTCTCCAGCGAGGGGAACAGAGGGGGGTCGTAACCCAGGGACACCTTGAAGGGGGACATCCCTGTGGCTGAGGAGCGAGTGGTGTTGTGGGCGTATTCCACCCAGGCAAGGTGTTTGTTCCATGACGCAGGCTTCGAGGCGGTGACGCAGCGGAGAGCAGCCTCCAGCTCCTGGTTGGTCCGTTCACACTGCCCGTTAGATTGGGGGTGATGGCCGGAGGAGAGGCTTACCTGGGCTCCTAATGCCTTGCAAAAACCCTGCCAGACGTCCGAGGTGAATTGGGGACCCCGGTTGGAGACCACGTCAACTGGTATCCCGTGCAGCCTGACCACGTGTTGGATGAGAAGATCTGCCGTCTCCAAGGCAGAGGGGAGCCCCCGCAATGGCACGAAGTGGGCGGTCTTGGAGAAGCGGTCGACGATGGTCAGGACAGTGTCGAAGTTGTTAGAGACGGGGAGACCGGTGACGAAGTCCAATGCGATGTGCGACCAGGGCCTACCAGGAACGGGCAGGGGCTGGAGCAAACCCACAGGGGGGGGGAGTTGCCGGCTTTACTGGTGGCACAGATGGGGCAGGCCCGGGCGTAGCGGGCAGCGTCCTTGCGCAGTCTTGGACACCAGAAGGAGCGTGGGAGCAGGTCAATCATTCGGGAGGTCCCAGGATGGCAGGCTAGCTTGGACGTGTCAAGCCAATGGATGACCTCCCCCCGAACGGAGGATGGAACGAAGAGCCTCCCCTCCGGTCCGCCGCCCGGGTCTGGCTCCGATTCCTGCACCTTCCGGACCTTATCCTCGATCTCCCAGGTAACGGCCCCCACGATGCACGACCTGGGCAGGATGGTGTGTACAGCGCCCCCCGAGTCTTCAGGGGCGAATTGCCTGGAGAGGGCCTCAGGGAGTCCGTTCTTGGAGCCCGGCCTGAATGTGATGGTGAAACGGAATCTCGCAAAAAACAGGGACCAACGGGCCTGGCGGGCATTCAGACGCTTGGCAGTTCTTAAATATTCCAGGTTTTTGTGATCCGTTAGCACCACGAAGGGCAGGACGGCCCCCTCCACCCAGTGATGCCACTACTGGAGCGCGAGCTTGATGGCGAGAAGCTCCCTGTCCCCGACGTCGTAGTTGCGTTCCACCGGGGACAAGTGCCGGGAGAAGAAGGCGCAAGGCCGTTTGACCCCATCAGCAGGTGACCGCTGAGACAACACCGCCCCCACCCCTGTATCCGAGGTGTCGACCTCCACGATGCACTGCAGGGAGGGATCGACCTGGCTGAGGACCCGGGAGGATGAAAACTCCGCCTTCAGCACCTGGAAGGCCGCCGCAGCCTCTTCAGTCCACTGGAACCGGCTTTTAGGGGAGGTGAGACGGGTCAGAGGGCCGATGATGGCTCCAAAGTTGGGCACAAAGCGGCAGTAGAAGTTGGCAAAGCCGATGAATTGTTGCACCTGCTTTCTAGATGTGGGAGTCGGCCAATTTACCACCGCTTTAATTTTAGCTGGGTCTGGGAGCACCTGGTCATGGGAGATGACAAACCCGAGAAATGACATCTTCTTGGCATAGAACTCGCACTTCTCCGCCTTCACATACAACCGATTCTCCAGTAACCTCTGAAGGACCCGTCTCACATGCACCTGGTGCTCATCCCTGGACTTGGAGAAGATGAGCATATCATCCAGGTAAACGAACACAAACAGACCGATGAAGTCCCGGAGAACGTCATTAATCAGGCGCTGAAAGACGGCTGGAGCGTTGGTTAACCCAAACGGCATGACCAGGTATTCAAAGTGGCCGTTCGGGGTACGGAAGGCTGTCTTCCATTCATCTCCCTCCCGGATCCGGACGAGGTGGTACGCGCTGCGGAGATCCAGCTTGGTAAACCAGGTCGCCCCCTGGAGGGAGTGGAAGGCAGTGTCCATCAGGGGCAGGGTGTAACGGTCCTTCTCCGTGATGTCATTGAGGGCACGGAAGTCGATGCATGGACGAAGAGAGCCATCCTTCTTGCCCACGAAGAAGAACCCTGCACCTAATGGAGATGATGATGGGCGAATAATACCTGCACTGAGAGATTCCTTAAGGTAGGTGTTCATAGCCTCCTTCTCCAGCGCTGACAGGCTGTAGAGACGTCCCGAGGGAAGAGGCGCCCCCTGGCGGAGATTTATGGCGCAGTCGTAAGGCTTGTGTGGAGGAAGAGACATCGCCTTGGACTTACTAAAGACCGCGCCCAGGTCGTGAAACTCCGCGGGCACCAAGGAGAGGTCCAGGGGCGCGGCATCCTTGACCACGGGAGGAGAAGATGGAGAGCAGGTAGCGGATTGGAGGCAGGTGCTCATACAAAAGGTACTCCAGGCTGTCACCCTTCCGGTCTTCCAATCCAGGACGGAGTTATGGAGACGGAACCACGGATAACCCAGGATCACCGGAGACACAGAGGATGGAAAGATGTAAAAGGAGATTTCCTCCTGGTGATTTCCAGAGACGATGACAGAGACGGGGTTTGTCCGGTGGGTCACCTTCCCCAGAGATGCACGGGAGAGATTGATGAGGGTGAGAGGAGTTTTAAGGGGCTGGCAACGGATGCCCAATCGGGTTGCCAGGCTTTGTGAAATGAAGCTTCCTTCCGCGCCTGAGTCCACCAGTGCGTGGGTGAGGTGCCCTGTGGTGTTATGGCAAAAACGGATGGGCAGCGACAAATGTGTGAGAGGAACTGACTGATTAGCGTCCGCGAGGGCCCCTACAGTGACTTGCGGACCTCCCCGTTTGGGCTTCTCCGGGCAACGTTGCACAGTGTGCTGGTTGTCTCCGCAATACATGCAGAGACCCAACTCACGGCGGCGTTGTTTCTCCGCAGGGGGAAGCTTTGCCCGGCCCGTCACCAAAGGTTCCGACTCCTCGGAAACCTCCGGTGGCGGTAACGCCAGGGGGCGAGCTTGGGACGGGCGTGACGAGGCACCCCGCGAGTGAGAAGGCAACTTACGCTCCGAGGCGCGCTCGCGCAGCCGGTTATCCAAGCTGATGGTGAGAGAGATTAGCTCCGCAAATGTTTCAGGGAGATCCCGACCAGCCAGTTCATCCCTCAGACCAGAGTTTAAACTGCGGAGGAAGATGCCACAGAGGGCGCGTTCCTCCCAGCCAACCTCCTCCGCTGTAACCCGGAAGTCAATGGCGTAATCGGCGGCCGATCGGCTCCCCTGCTGAAGGCTGAGGAGGCGATTGACCTGGACACTCTCAAAACGAGAGTGATCAAAGACTTCCAGGAATAGGTTAATGAACTGGCCATAGGTGAGGGTGGCGTAGCTGGGCTTCGCCATTACGGCATAAGCCCAGGTGAGCGCACGACCCTCCAGGAGATTTCCTATATAGCCAATTCGGCTGTGGTCTGAGGGAAAATCTCCGGGGACGCGCAGGAACACCGACTCACACTGCATAATGAACCCCCGTGCTCCACCAAGCTTACCGCTAAAGCGGGCGGGGGTCGGGATAGGTGTGAGTTGGGCTGGGACACCCGGAGCAGGCTGGATGGCCGCTGGAGCAGCTGGAGCTGCGCCTCCCTGACAAGCCGGGGGGAACGGCTGACGGGGATCCAGGCGGTCTAACCGGTCAGTAATCTTAATCAATTGATTCAGCATCACCTGTTGTTGATGAACTATCAAATCTATTCGAGCCTCAAAGATGGTGGGACGGTGTGTGAGCCTGCTGTCCGCCGAGCCGCTCGGCTGAAGCCGTACTGACATAATGCACGGCTCAGGAGACACACACGCAGGCTCAGAATAGGTTTAACAGTTTATTTAACAGCAAGTGTGTGTGTGGATGCGTGTCTGTGGTATGTGGATGTACTGATGGCGGACGTCAGCGTCAGGCACGGAGGCTGGAAGCTGTACAGCCAGACAACCCTGGGGAGAGAGCACAGGGAGAAGGTGATGGGCACCAAACCAGTACAACAGGTAACAAGGGATTTGTTGGCTTACTTGGCAGGGCAGGTGGCAGGCGTGCACAAGGGCGAGTCCAGGAGACAGCAACCTGACGATGCACCTGACAGCAGTAACGAGACGGTGATGCAGAGGCGGAGTCCGCCGCCGGGGAAGATCCACCTGTGCACAGGGGAGAAACTGGAACACAAGAGGAGGTATGCTTACGCGGGTAATCTTGCTGGTAGGCGAGGGGGTTCCTCTGAAGCAAGTAGCCGAAGGGAACAGACGGCTTCAGGCCGAGGCCCAGGGCAGAGTGGCTTATATGCCACGCTGCTGACGAGGTGCAGGTGTGCGCTCAGCTGGCGCCGCTAATGAGCGGCGAGTTGTAACAGAGACAATGCAATATAGGCTGAGGACAGATATCTAGTTAAAATCTTGTTGATTCCATGTAAAAAAAAATCACAAGAAAATGGCGATCAGAAGTTCTTCCTGACCAAGAGCAATGGACTGACATTGTTGAGGATATACGTTTGATGGAAAAACTAACATATCGACAAATGAATGCAAAAGAATGCAAGAAGGACTATATGAAAAAAAATGGCGGAAATGGACACACTACAAAGTGCAACAACGAGACAGAAATTGAAAGAATAACCAAAGACACTGGGAAAACCAGAAGAATTAAGAGATGGAAACTAAAAACTTGATGCTCCAACATTTGTCCCCCCTCTTTTTTTTTTTCTTTCTTACTCTAGCTCCTTTTTTTTTTAAATATAGACTGTGATCTGAATGTAATATGTATGATGAAAAATGAATAAAAATCCAAGTTACAAAAAAGAACAGATATCAGTATGTGCACTATGTGTTGGTAGCAAAAACTCACAGTTACTGAAGGTTACTTGTGGAGTCCCACAGGGTTCAGTTTTGGGGCCATTGTTATTCAATATGTATATAAATGATATATGTAAAGTTTTGGAAAAAATGGATTTAATATTGTTTGCAGATGACACTAATTTATTATGCAGTGGAAGCAATTTGGAACAACTTTTGGATACACTCGGAAAAGAATTAGGAAAGCTTAAACTGTGGTTTGATTCAAACAAATTAACGCTCAATTTAAGTAAGATCAAATTTGTAATTTTTAACAACCATCACAGCAACTCAGTGTAAATGGTGTAGAGATTGAAAGGGTATCCGAAACTAAATTTCTTGGAGTAATAATTGATAATCAACTGTGTTGGAAGTCACATAAGATAAGATAAGATAAGATAAGATAAGATAAGATAAGATAAGATAAGCCTTTATTAGTCCCACTATGGGGAAATTCCAGGATTGCAACAGCACAGGGATAGCAACACTCAGAGCAATAATTAAGAAGATACGAAAAATATAAATAAGAGCAGTGGATATACATACGTACACATAAATATATAAATATATATACAAAGTGCAGAGCATTGTAGCAAGATGGAATAAACAGCATAACCGTCTACATAGTTATCCTACATAGTATGAATATGTACCCATACATATTGTCACCCTCCATAGCGACTGATATTGTTCTAGTTGTATACTGGAGGGGACCATTTGTGTAAGTCTGTTGCGTCTTTTGCATTCTACTACTTCTACTAGGTAGTCACGTTTTTTTGCTATCTCTGCAAGCAGCCCTGCTTAGGTTATACAGTCTGACAGCCGTAGGTAGGAAGGACCTGCGAAACGTCTCGGTTGCGCACCTAGGATGATGTAGTCTGCTGCTAAATGAGCTCCTCAGTGCGTTCAATATATCCTGCATTGGGTGGGACTCGGACTCCAGCAGAGATGACAGTTTAGCCACCATCCTTCTCTCTCCCATCTCCTCCACTGGGTCAAGGTGTTGCCCCAGGACAGAGCTAGCTTTCTTGATCAGTTTGTTCAGTCTCTTCCTATCGGCTGCTGTAATGCCACTGCCCCAGCAGACCACTTGAAAGGTGATGGCTGATGCCACCACTGTGTTGTAGAATGTCTTCAGCAGCACCCCTTGTACACCAAAAGACCTGAGCCTCCTCGGTAGGAGGAGTACATGTGGACAGGGAACCACAGGAAGCAGTCAGACGGGACTGTATGCATGCGTCCTCAAGCCAACCAATGTCATGCTAATCATGTGTATTGACCGATGTGTATTAGATGACAATTAATATGCTAATGTGCCATGCATTCTCTGTCTGTATCACTGTATAAAAAAGCTGACTTTACATGCCTCAGGAGAGCTCACTCACAACAGCGCACTGACAAGAGCACACATACAGTACACAGTGCTGCAGTGTGTCTGATGATGATGGAGGAATAAAACTCTTAAACCTTCAGCTCACCATGTCTCGCCTGAACTTATTTTGTTCCTCCACACTGGTGACCTGAGCCTCCTCCCTCACATATTAATTATATTAAAGGTAAACTATCCAAATCAACTGCAATACTACACAGAGTGAAATATTTGCTGAATCAACCCACACTATATACCTTGTATCATTCATTAATACTCCCATACATGACATATTGTACTGAAGTATGGGGAAATACATATAAAACAAACATATATCCAGTCTTTATGCTTCAGAAGAGAGCTATTAGAATAATAAACAAAGCTGCTTACAGGGAACCAACAAACCCACTTTTTCTTAAATTAAAAGCTCACAAGTTGAAAGATCTGGTTGACTTTAAAACTGCAGTAATAATGTTTAAAGTGAAGAATCTATCACTGCCCGCAAATATCCAAAAGTTGTTCCAAATAAGGGAGAAACAAAATCATTTCAGAGGAACATGTATATTTCAGAAACCTTCAGTGAGAACTACCACCAAGCAACACTGTGTTTCAGTGCAAGGAGTCAGATTATGGAACGATTTTGGACCTGAATTAAAATCATGTACAACGCTTGGACAATTTAAACAAAAACTAAAGGAAGAAATACTCCAAACATAAATACAAGATGACATGTAAAATCACATAAGGATTGTCAGATCCAGCCTGTGTTGTGCTGTTGCTTAGTTTTTTGTCACGTTTTATCTTGGCTTTGTTCTGATTTGTAATCACTTTTATTTTATTTTTCTTTTGAATTGTTGGATGGAATATGGGTGGGCAATATAAGCTGCGGCTTCAGCCATCACCCATTTCAGATAACTTATGTTGAACTGTATAATCAGAGGAGTTATTGTTTAATTTGTCCTTGTTGGATTTTTTTTAACCTTGTTGTATTATTCTGTTCCTTTCTTTTCATCTAATCTATCCAAAATAAAGATTCATTCATTCATTCAAAAAAAAAATCTTTGTTGGCGTATTAAACATTTGCTGTTCAGGAATGACCTTTCTATGAAATGTAATAAACTAGAAAAACACTCAGAGAGCACATAACTCCACCAAGTCTCCTTCCGTCCCTCATGGCTCACCTCCAAAATGTAATGACTTTGTGTGTAGGCCACGAGCCAGTTCTGGTGAAAACTGCATCAAATTCTGTCCAGTAGTTTTGGAGGATTCTTGCTAACACATTGTGAGAAGATAAGAGCCTTGATGGAGGTATGCGTTCTCCAATCATCACCAAAATGTTATGGGTTCCTCTTTAGCCCAAGGACCACCTCTGGTGAAAATTTTGTCCAAATCCATCCAGTAGTTTTTGTGTAATCCTGCTGCACACATACAAACAAGGTCCTTGGTGGAGGTATGCACTCTCAGATCATCACCAAAATTTAATGGGTTTATCCTTGGCCTAAGGGCTACCTCTGGTGAAAATTTCATGTAAAATCTGCACAGCAGTTTTTGCGTAATCCTGCTAACAAACAAACAGACAGAAAGACAAACATTACGTCCGTGGTGGAGGTAAACATCATCCTGGAAGATCCTGAGGAATCCAGCAGACAACTGTTAGTTCATCAGTGTTACAAGTCAGGTAATGCATCGTCCCATCCTTGTAAGTCCAGCATTCATTTCTGTTTTAACTGATGATGTATGTAGCTCTTTGACTGCACGGTGAATGTGGACATATGGATGATGAATGCACTGAGACTAAAGACCTAAACAGCGAGGTCAAAGCAGCTTATAAGCTCTTTGCCGTTAGAATGTAAGTACTCTGTTCATTTCTGACCTCATTCACAAAATTAAATGTAAGATAAATTCTGGCCAGTGTGTTAAGACATGCATGTTAGGTTAATTGGTTGTTCTAAATTGTCCTTAGATATCTGTTTCCTATAGGCCCTTAGAATAGAGGGTTAGCATTAGTGAAAGCGCTTTGAGTGGTCTTTGTGACTAGAAAAGCGCTATATAAGTGCAGGTTAGTTAGTTAGTAGTTAATGTAACACCTTGGTTCTTCAAATGAGGCTTTTCTCGGCCCTCAAGGGAAAACCGTGGGTATGCCTGGCCACAGATTCCATTCATCATCGCAGCAGGTGTAGTGTGACCAACTGCTGATCGGAGGGTCATGGGTTCGATTCCTGCTCTGTTTGCTGTCCGCTTGTCAAAGTGTCCTTGAGCAAGACACTGAACCCCCAGTTGCTCCTGGTGGCCTGGTTAGCGCCTGTGTGTGTATGGCAGCTCTGCCGCCATCAGTGCGTGAATGTGTGGATTGCAGGATCTGTAAAGTGCTTTGGTCATCCTAGATGAGAAGAAAAGCGCTATATAAGTGAACGCCATTTACCGTCATCATTGAATACTTCTAATAATACAGCAGTACAAAACAGGCTCTTCTCTTCTAGCCACCAAAGCTCCCCAGCACTGATAAATAGAGCTCGCGTCGAAGGAAAACCACATCCACAAAGGTTAAGAAATTTATAACCAGCCATCTTCTGAATGATTCCAGGATTCTCCTTCTTCCTGAAGCTCTCAGTCACGGGTGTTGGTTGAAAAACACCAATAAGGCACAGCTTTGATCAAAGCATAAAACGTTGTGTGAAAACTCAATTCCAACACCACTGCTCCCACATCAGTAAAAACCCAGCCAGCATGTCCATGTGGGCCCCACCATAGGTCCCATGTTGGCCACATCTGTGTGCCCCCACATGGACTTTACCCGTGGTCCAGGTAATCTGTTTAAACCCACCTGGGCCCCACTTGGGTTTAATGTGGCTCAGCAGCTCTCAGTAGCACTGGCACCATCAGCAAAATTACTAGAAAACACTCATTTATGAGGAAAAAATGAGAAAAAGTTGCAAATTAACAAAAAAAAAAAATAGCAAATACATGAGTAAACTAGAAAAGCACTCAGAGAGCGTGTACCTCTGCCAAGGCTCCTTCCATCCCTCATGGATCACCTCCAAAACGTAACGGGTTTGTGTGCTGGCCACAGGCCAGCTCTGGTGAAAATTGCATTAAGGTCTATCCAGACTTTAATGCAATTAATGGGATTCCCCTTGCCTTAGCAGTTGCTATTTTTGCTTGCCTGCATTTTCTTCTTTCTTTTGTGTTGTAACTCTGTGTTCTCCACAAATGCATCTGCAAACTCACAGCCTGCACATGGAGCCTTTATCCTGCCCTGAAAGGCAATTTATGACATTGCCAGTTTACATTTTCAAGAAAAAACAATCAAATTAGGGTCAAAATGTCATAAATTTACAAGAAAATAGAGACTTTATGAGAAAATAAGTTGAAAATAAGTAAACAGGTAAAATCCACGTGGGTAAACACAGATGGGGCCAACATGGAACCCGTGGACAAACCCACATGGAGCCACAGACAGCCCGGAATGACCCTTTGGTGGGTGTTGTGTGTGAAGAATGGGTGGACACAGCCATGTGTTGAGGTTAGCTTTATTGGGCTTAAAATGTGTACCGCGTACGGAGCAGCGTGTAGAGGAGCTTACCGCCCCCCCTTCCCCCTGAGAACACCAAAAACAGTTACACTTCCCACAATCACAAGTCAGGCCAATAGAACACAGAACTCTGACTGGGCAACCAGGTAGACTGCAAGTGTGCCCTCATGGTCTTGTGGGGTACTCTGCCACAAGTACCAGGCCCCGCCCTAACTACTAATGTACTTAAAGTCAGTAACATAGTCCTCAAGATGAAGATGCCTCCATCGGACTAGTGCCAGGCAGGACTCAGGCTGCGCCGGCTCGGGTAGTTCCAGCGAGCTGGAGTTGCAGACCATTCATCGTGAAGTCCCGGTTTTGGTGGGCTGGTTTGGTCACGGTCTCTTGGTCAGAAGTGGGAGGTGGCGTTACCCTTCTGAGACGGTTAGCGTGCCAACGTGACCCATCAGTCAGATGGAAGATGGCTGGTCCTAGCTGAGTGATGATCTGCAACACTGTTAACCGGAACGACTGCAGCTTGTGCGAGAGACTGAGTCAACAGATCTAGACCCAGTCGAACACAGTGAGTAAGGAGCGCTTCTGCTTCACGATGTGCTGTTGCTCTTCTGTCCTGCTGCCGGATAGGGGCGCCATTACTGGGGTGTCGTCTGGTGGAGGACGTGAGTGGTCCGAGGAAAGGCGTAGAGGCAGGATGATCTTGTCGCTGATGGGGCAGGCCCTACCTTCTTCCGGGTCCATTGTGGATGTGATTTGGAGCTCCTGCAGTAAGGTGGCAGCTCGGGGAGACTCATGCCGCATGAGGATCGGCTCCAGTTCTACAGGGTTCTGCTCGGTGTGCGGTGCGGAGCAGGGAGTGGCTGCATCAATGTCTGAGAAGTGGTTGAGCTTACCACAGCATTGGCACCTCTGTCCTGTGGCTGGGCAGGCAGGTGCACATGTGTGGTGCGAGGAAGAGCCGCAGTTACCGCAGGGTCGGTGTGCTGTGGTGCCTTGTCATCACGTGACGTTTAGCTCCGGGCCGTTGTGAAGAGATGTGGAGCCGTCGTGAGCTTGAAGGGCTGAGCAGCTGGGGTAATGGCTTGTGCCAGTGGAGCTGAATGTGGGGACCACGGGTTGGAGCCCATTAGCTGTGATGCTAACTGGGCAGCTGCTTCTAGCTTGGATGCTATTTCTACGGCCCTGGCTAATGGCAAGTCATCTGGCGCCATCAGCAGCTTCTCCCGCAGCTTCAAATTTGTGGTGTGCTCCTCTAACTTGTCTTGTACCATCTCATCTTCCAAGTGTCCAAACCTACACGTGCTAGCCAAACAGCAGAGGTCAGCAACGTATTGCTGAACCGACTTGCCCGTTCACCGTCGGCGCTGGCGAAACATAATTCTTCAGACCATCACGCTCTGTGAAGCCGCGAAATGTCCAGCCAACACAGCCACACAGTCGTCATAAGTTTCCACGGGTCCGAAAGACACGCTGTCCCTCGCTGTGGAGGTTATGAATTAGCATGGCCCTTAGCCTCACCGTGCTAGCTTTGGCTCGGTCAATAGCGGCTATAAAAGTCTCAAAAGATTCATACCAGTGGGCCCATGGAATTGGCGGTTCACCAGGCAAAGCGAGGGACAGCTGTAGAGGTGCAAGTAAAGTCTCCATCCCCGATGTTATGTGGGTCATCCTCGTGGCCCATGTTATGTCTGATGAATGGGTGAACACGACCATCTGCTGATGTTAGCTTTATTGGGCTTAAAACAAGTGTACAGCGTACAGACCAGCGTGTAGAGGAGCACAGGAAGAGGCAAGAGACCTCGTGTCGCAGCGCTGCCCGTTATAGACCCCTGACGTGCTGACATTACCTGCGCGTGTCTGCAGTGCGGCACGTCATGTCACACTGCATACAGTGGAGCCCCCATAGCCATGCTGGCTGGAAACGGTCTTAAAGTCACACCTGCTAACAAGGTGTAGATGATTTGTTCATTTCTAACGTTTTCGTGTCTTAAGCACATTTACACAAACTATACTATTAATTAATTACCCATCAGTGCTTGACAAAAATAACAAAACAGGCCATTGGGTTAAAACAGAAAAGATGTAATTATACAAAATCTGATCTTTCAGTGACGACAGAATATTTTGGGTCTGTGGTTGTATTGTGTGTGACCTGCACAGAATAACAGACGGAATCATTTTGTTTCACAGCTGAAAAATTCTTATCTGTCTTACAAGAGACGGCACACAGAGCACAGCTTTATCAGTAGGAACAGGGTGGAGATATGGCTAAGCCACTTACTGGCAATTACAGGGCTGGTCACACACGTATTTACATGCATGCCCCCACTTCCTCTTCCTCTCGCTGCACCATGCTGGACTCCAGAGGACCTTAAGCAGTATCTGAAAACAGCATCTAATTTTAGCACATGAGGACATCACACTAAACCTCTGCAAGCTGGCCCTGCGTGACGTGTTACATGGGATTAAGGTGATTCAGCCGACCTGAGTGGCAACAGTTTGTACACACAAACGTGCACTGACACAGTCACCTACTTCTCTTTATCCCTGCCTTACAGTGTCTGGACACTGCTGCTCCCAGTGACGGCCTGAATTACTGTCACGTCTTGGCTTTTGACCTGCGCCATGTGGCGTCCTCATGTGAGGGTTCCTTGTGTCTGGCCTGAAGCAGTAGTGATACTCTCAGTGCTTTACATGTTATAAAGTTGACATATGGAAATAACAACTGAATAAACAGTACAACTTATAAAACTGAATGTGTAAAGTAATAAGTTATATTTGTACTTCAATTTTATCAACCAAAAAGACATTAGAAATTGGTTTTGTAGGTCAAAACTTAAAAAGGTAAATTTCCCTGATGAAACCAGTGACTGGTCATTTCGTAGAAGAAAAAAAAACAACTCAGAGGAATGCAGCAGCCTCTAGTGGTTCATGACAAAAACTGCATTTTAAAACAAAGCTCCAACACTCACGCTAATGCAGTATACCAAGATCAGCAACAAAAATCTTCATAAAAACATCTAGAAAAACTTATGTAACAACAAGAAAATCACAGACTACAGCTATAAAAGCTACAGTTGTCTGAAAAATGTGAACCGTGTTTTCAAACAGCCAGAATAAGCAAAACCTTAAATAAACATGAGACCCCAGAGACATTAGTTTTGACTTCTTGGTACCATTTTATTCTGCTTCAACCAGTCTGACTCAACTAAGAGTTCCACTCTGTGAGCTGAGGTCCAGAACAAATGTTACCTGCAGAAAGTCAAAATTAAAATCTATTCCGTAATGAAGCTACGGTCACAAAGATTTTTATGAACGATGGGTTCACAAGAATCTCCCAGTTCCTATGAATTCTGGAGTTCACAGACATTTGTGGAGGGCAACGAGGCATTCTGGAGAAATGAGGTGCTTTTCTGTCACACGATGGCCCTACAGTTCTTATGCTCTTCGTAAGGGTGCCTTGGGATTTTCCTACAACGTACTTACTGCCATCTTATGAAAATTTTTGTGCAACTCACAGCACTCAAGTCATTGGTAGGAAGATCTTACGGCTTTCGGCACATTTTGTCAACACAAATGTCACACGAATGGCATACTTCTGCCTTATGAGCGCCTCACTACAGCCTTATGCATGCTGTACAAATCTCCGTATGAATGGGGATTCATACAGCGTTTCCTACAACTGCTCTAAGGGGCCCTTAAGAACAATGTAAGGTGTTCTTGAGGCATACTTACGGCCAACATCTTGCATAGTTCTTATGTTGTTCATATGGCATTCGTACACCACCCTACAATGAGGGGTTTTTGTGGGGTGTTCGTAGAAATCTTGGACAAGACCATCGACCTGGCCATGAACTTACAAACAGTCTACGAATGCTGGATTCTCCATTGGCCACCTTAAGAAGTCTGTACAAAATGGTCCAAAAATCTTTTATATGGTGTTCGCAGCTGTTCATAAGGGTATCTGTGACCGTAGCTTAAACTACAGCAATGGAATGGTAGGTAGGTGTTCTGATTTAAGATATTCAATCACAAATGTGAAAAAGAGAGGGTGTGATACTGCTTTATTAACTCCAAGCAAATAGTTAAAAATAATGTCTTAAAAATGCATAATTGCTACAAGTCAATCCCAAATCTTGAAAGTGTGGACTGAGAGGGGAAGACATTTCAGAGATTAACCCCAACAAGCCTTTAAAAAACCTTTACAACAGCAAAAGGGTTAAGACAGAACTCTGAGTGAGAAATCGAAACAAGAAATGAGCAAGCTGGCAAATGGAAATGGAACACATGTTGAATGGCAATAAAGGATCTTGAGCTTAACTCTCATCTCTGCAAATAACTTTTTTCTTAATGTCCTGATATTTCTCTGCACCCCAGAGGGCTAAAAACAACCCTACAGGGAATTATGATAGAAGGCCCTCATCTGCATAAATCTCCCCTTAATTAAGACATTAAATAAAATCTTGTGCTGCAGAAGCAATAGACACAGATTCCTTTTCCCCAGAACACAGGGCCCTGTAACGTGATTAGTCTGCCTGAAGACATCCATGCACCAAGTGATTTCACACTCACTGTTTTTGCAGACAAAGTGGATTAGCCAGCACTGAGTCACATTCTCACCAGAAAAAAAGACTCTACAACGGTTCAGTATTATGGCCAGTGCCTTTTGTTTTTTCCTCATGGCTCATGTTTGTCACATGTGACCAAGTTGTGCAGTCTTCACAGGTCTGGCTCTCTCCTCCATCCAGTCCCTGACTGGATCCTTTGCCTGATTGGCTTGACGCTCTCAACCCTCCACCAATCAAGCCATGCTTCCAATCAGCCACTGGCCATAAGTACCAGTTGAACAACCAGTCAGGGAAGCTGGGATTTAATGTGAGCCATGTGCCACGCTGTCCTCTTGTCTGTCGGTACACACGCTTGACAAACTCGCCACTTTCTGTGATGAATTCCCCTCACCAATTTGGCACATTGTTCTCTGCTAAGTGTTAGGCTCAGGAAAATCCTGCAGAATCCACAGGAGTCATGAAAGTAAGGCAGCCAGAACGTCCATGTGGGCACCACCAAAGGTTCAATCTGGCCTGTCATATGGGTCCATGTGGGTTGGCCCATCTGTGTTTACCCACATGACCTATTTTCAACTTCTCATAAATTTGTGACTTTCTTCTTAATGTCTGACTTTTCCCATAACAGCATCTTAAATAAAAAACCTGTTGCAACGTGAGACTACAAAACTACAACTCCTGTAAGTACCTTGTTTTTTTTCTCATCCGTTTTCTTTTTCCTTCTCGTTTTTCTGGTGAAAACAGGTAGTGTCCATTTAGACTAAATCCATCAGCAACTACTAATGACGTCGCGCAGCCCTGAAGGGCTGTCCCAGTTCATAGGGTAGGGGTACAAATGAGAACTGGGATGGACCCAAATCTACCTGCACTTCACTCTCATATTGCAAATAATTTTCTTTACAGTTTTACAGTATTTACTGCTCTTCATAACTAATTAAACAGACAGTGTTTTCCTTGCTATTTTTACCTCCATCAAGGGAGGAGGTAATGCTTTTGCCACCGTTGGTTGGTTTGTCCATCTGTTAGCTACTCTAATAGTTATGAACGGATTTTGATGAAATTTTCAGGAAAGGTGTGCAATGGCACGGGGAACAGATAATTAGATTTTGGTGATGATCCAGATCACAATCTGGAGCCAGGAATTTTTTAAATATTATTTCATATATTAATATTGCGCTTTATGTAGGATAACTAAGTAGACGGTTATGCTGTTTATTCCATCTTGCTACAATGCTCCGCACTTTGTATATATATTTATATATTTATATGTATGTATATTCAATTCAATTCAATTCAGCTTTATTTATAATGCGCCACATCACAACAAAAGCCATCTCGTGGCGCCACAGTGCAAATAAAAAAAAAATCACACAGTCACAGAAAAACCCAGCAATCAGACGATCCCCTATGAGCAAGCACTAGGCGACAGTGGAGAGGAAAAACTCCCATTTGGAAGGAAGAAACCTCTAGCAGAACCAGGCACTGGGAGGGGCAGTCGTCTGCTGCGACTGATTATTGCTCTGAGTGTTGCTATCCCTGTGCTGTTGCAATCCTGGAATTTCCCCATTGTGGGACTAATAAAGGCTTATCTTATCTTTCATGTACTGCCCCTTTAAGATACAGTGGGGTAAAAAAGTATTTAGTCAGCCACCAATTGTGCTAGTTCTCCCACTTAAAAGATGAGAGAGGTCTCCAATTTTCATCATAGGTATACCTCAACTATGAGAGACAAAATGAGAAAAAAAAAATCCAGAAAATCACATTGAAGGGTTTTTAATGAATTAATTGGTAAATTCCTTGGTAAAATAAGTATTTGGTCAATAACAAAAGTTCATCTCAATACTCTGTTATATACCCTTTGTTGGCAATGACAGAGGTCAAACGTTTTCTGTAAGTTTTCACAAGGTTTTCACACACTGTTGCTGGTATTTTGGCCCATTCCTCCATGCAGATCTCCTCTAGAGCAGTGATGTTTTGGGGCTGTCACTGGGCAACACAGACTTTCAACTCCCTCCAAAGATTTTCTATGCGGTTGAGATCTGGAGACTGGCTAGGCTACTCCAGGACCTTGAAATGCTTCTTACGAAGCCACTCCTTCGTTGCCTGGGCGGTGTGTTTGGGATCATTGTCATGCTGAAAGACCCAGCCACATTTCATCTTCAATGCCCTTGCTGGTGGAAGGAGGTTTTCACTCAAAATCTCACGATACATGGCCCCATTCATTCTTTCCTTTACATGGATCAGTCATCCTGGTCCCTTTGCAGAAAAACAGCCCCAAAGTATGATGTTTCCACCCCCATGCTTCGCAGTAGGTATGGTGTTCTTTTTCCTCCAAACACGACAAGTTGAGTTTTTACCAAAAAGTTCTATTTTGGTTTCATCTGACCATATGATATTCTCCCAATCCTCTTCTGGATCATCCAAATGCTCTCTAGCAAACTTCAGACGGGCCTGGACATGTACTGGCTTAAGCAGGGGGGACACGTCTGGCACTGCAGGATTTGAGTCCCTGGCGGCGTAGTGTGTTTCTGATGTAGGCTTTGTTACTTTGGTCCCAGCTCTCTGCAGGTCATTCACTAGGTCCCCCCATGTGGTTCTGGGATTTTTGCTCACCGTTCTCGTGATAATTTTGACCCCAAGGGGTGAGATCTTGCGTGGAGCCCCAGATCGAGGGAGATTATCAGTGATCTTGTATGTCTTCCATTTTCTAATAATTCCTCCCACAGTTGATTTCTTCACACCAAGCTGCTTACCTATTGCAGATTCAGTCTTCCCAGCCTGGTGCAGGTCTACAATTTTGTTTCTGGTGTCCTTTGACAGCTCTTTGGTCTTGGCCATAGTGGAGTTTGGAGTCTGACTGTTTGAGGTTGTGGACAGGTGTCTTTTATACTGATAACGAGTTCAAACAGGTGCCATTAATACAGGTAACGAGTGGAGGACAGAGGAGCCTCTTAAAGAAGAAGTTACAGGTCTGTGAGAGCCAGAAATCTTGCTTGTTTGTAGGCGACCAAATACTTATTTTACTGAGGAATTTACCAATTAATTCATTAAAAATCCTTCAATGTGATTTTCTGGATTTTTTTTCTCATTTTGTCTCTCATAGTTGAGGTATACCTATGATGAAAATTGGAGACCTCTGTCATCTTTTAAGTGGGAGAACTTGCACAATTGGTGGCTGACTAAATACTTTTTTGCCCCACTGTATTTCTACCAAGTTACGTGTGTGGCCACACCATAGGGCCATGCACCTCCACAACCCGGAAGCCAAACACTGCAGATAAAGTATAAAACGGCTTGGAACAAAAACAAATGTGGTATTCATCCACATAAGTGATGACTGACGTTATTTCATCTGAAGACGCCAAGAAAAAGCAAGCAAAGTATGCGGTGTAAGACAAGGTTTGGAGTGCATGCAGACATAACTCCGGCTGGTAGACAAGGATGTCGTTGCAGCCACATGACCCACATGGAAACACAGTAAACTTCAGCTCTGGACAATGATTCATTTTTTGTTTGTCAAATCACAACAGGCCTGTTCTATTCTGCTGCTTCACTACACACCACAGTGGTATGATGCCCCACTGTCATGTAATATTGCTTAATGATTATGAAGCTTGTCAGTAAACTGTAAGGGAGAAGAGAGGAGGAAAAAAGAAAACCAACCTGACAGATTCACTAAACCATGATGCTGATTTAAGGTGGAATTGCCCAGCCCCAATGTCTGGTCAATACAATTATGACAGTCTTGTTATTATAATGTAGTCATATAATGTAGTCATATTGTTTTGGCTGCTGTTTCTCTGTCTGTTAGCAGGATCACACAAAACCTCCGCAATGGATCTGGAGGACATTTTCACCAGAGGTGGTTCTTGGCCCAAAGATGAACTCATTAGATGTTGGGGGTGATCTGTGAGTGCATACCTCCACCAAGGCCCTATCTTGCAGTGTGCAGATGGATGGCGATATGGATGGACAAAGGGAGGGAGGGAGGGATGGAGCCTTGGCGGAGGTATGAGCTCTCTGAGTGCCCTCTAGTTTTGTTAATGTTAAGGATAAATGGAGCCTGCACAGATAATCTGCCACTGAAAATGCAAAAACAAACATTGGTGCTTCATTTCTGTCTACCATTGAATTGTAAGTATTCATATGATTCTGTGAATGCCATGCAGTGAAGAACTGTACCAACCTTGATCCTGGTGTGCAGGGATTGTTTCCCATTTATCTGAATATTCAAAGGATAAATATAATCCTACAACTTTGTTTTTCGGCACTTTTTAAACATAATCCGCCTGTCTTTCACAGGAGTTGAACCCATTCTTCTGTTTAGCTTTACCTCTGAAAAACTCAGGGCTGGAGGGTTGCTTTTTCACATGTATTTGTTCATTAACCTTCCTAAGCAGTTTCTCACACATCTCGTAAAGATTTTTTGCTCCAGCTTTAAAATGTGCTGAGCACAAACTTCCACTAGGTGGGAGCAAATAGTCTTACAGTGTGTTGGATGTGGTTCAGGTTGGAATTAGCTCTGAAGTTGTGACTATTTCTGAAAATCTGAATACACAAGCAAATGCAAACAATATTAAAGTCAGACAAAACACAGTGTTAATGGTTAATTTGGTTATAAAATTGAATATGCTGAAAAGAGAAGATGGGCAGTTTGTCCACAGAGCATCAGCAGGAAGAAGGGTGTTGTAAAACGGGATAAATAATGTATAGGAGGGAGGAGAGTGCTTAAACCCACACCTATCCCCAAGACATCAGCATCTCTGCTTCAACAGCACAGCAGAGAGCCGGTGGAGTGGGCACTCCACACACACACACAAAGACCACGGCACAGTGCAACGTGTCCTCCTCTGTGTAGTCGAGTACAGAGGGAGGTCACTCTACAGAAGACATGATGATGCTGGGCCATCCATTAGGAGGTCTGTGCAAGTAGAACACATGAAAAAGGGGGTTTCCAGAGTTGTTCAAGCAGCCCATTACCTCATTGAAACACACAAACACACTCCCAACACCTCCTCTGCCTTTCATGTCCGTGTTCACGGATACACAGGGCTTTCCTTCACAAGACAGGGCCAATTAACCAGCCGCAGTCACGGTGGAGTGCTGGTATGCTTGGACAAGCAGGAAGGCCAGACACAGAGATGGATAGGGATGGAAATCCAGTCAAGGGAGATGTGGAGACCCCAGTAGAGAGCAGAGGGGCTTCACATCACGGATCTCTAACAAGGAAGTGGCACTGATGTGTTAGCTAGTTTTACAGTGGTTACACAGTAAGAAGGCAGCTGCTGTGTTACTGTGTTTCTGTCTCACCCTGGTGAGAAAAACCCTGTTTAATCTGGAAACACATGATCACATTTTCAAAAGTCCAGATCAAAATAGTCATGTTCACGTGGACTTCCGGTCTGGACGCCATGGCGACTGCAGCTTAACACTGAAGTTCTCAGACCCAATCCAGGATAACACCTTGAAAATCAAACTTAATGGATTTTTGGAGGAGTGAAAATCAAAAGACAAAATCATCATGTCTAAAGGAAAACAGAAGAAACTGAAATTCTCCAGGCCAGGACACGTATCGGCCGGAGAATCCGAACTGGAAGATCTCCGTTCAGAAGACGAGGAACTGGTGATAGCTAACAAAAGGGTTAGCCTGAAATCACTATTTGAGGAGCTACGACGATTTCGCCGAGATGTTACGGCCGAATTTCGGGAATTCAGAGAAGAATTGAAAAGGACAAACAGCAGAGTGGACCAGGCCGAGAACCGAATCTTGGAAACAGAGGATCGAATAAAAGTGCTCGAAGATTCTGTGCTAGACCTACGCAAAAGACAAGCAGCTATAGAGGCTAAGCTAACCGACCAAGAAGGAAAACAAAGAAGAGACAACATAAGAATTCATGGTCTGATAGAAGGAACCGAAAATGGTTTTAACTCAATGGCAGAATGCGTGGAATCCTTACTAAGAGAGAAATTGGATATTCCACAAACCACCGACTTGAAGATAGAAAAGGCACATCGTTCATTAGCCGCTAGGCCGGCGGCGGAAGCGCCCCCACGTTCGGTGTTGGTAAGATTTTCCAATTTCAAAATAAAACAAGAGGTTGTAAGACTGGCCTGGCAGAAAAAAGGATTTATGCACCAGGAGAGAAAAGTCTACGTGGAACACGATTACGCCCCGGAGGTCCTTAAAAAGCGCAGGGAATACAATGACGCGAAAAAGGTGTTAAGAGAGAAGAAATTGCGCTTTCAGACACCATTTCCTGCGAAGTTAAGGGTCTTCTACGGCGATGAAACGTGTCTCTATAATTCGGCGGAAGAAGCAACAGCTGACATGGCAAAAAGAGGCCTCCCGGTAACGGTATTTAAACCCGCAGCAGACCCAAGTGAGAAGATCAAAGCGCAAACATGGACAACACAAAGACCTTCAAAATCCACGGACCAGCAGCGGGAAACCCAGCACCAGAGCGTCGCGGATAAACTATCCGTTTTCAGGTTGGAATAGCGACCTTTTTTTTTTTTTTTCTCTTGAATCAATCCGCACATCCAACCCCCCTCATACAAGGTAACAAACATTAAAGGAGATGCATATTCAGCATGTGGTAAAACATTTCATGGAACAATCATATTATTTGAAACAAATAAGTCTTTGTAATAAAAAAAAAAAAACTTGTTAAAATAGAAATGTGACAATAATCCACATGTTCTCCGCATACTAACAAATACTGTTTTTGCGTGAATGTTTGATGTGATGGGGGTGGGAGGGTGCACACAATTTCACAGGGTTTAGGCATAAAAGGAAAAAAAAAAAAAATCATTACAAGTTTGGATTGGGTTCTGAAACTCACGTTAAAAGCATGGGACTACTTTCAGTGGTAAGAGAGGGCCCTCAACACGTAACAGAGTTTGAGGAATTTCCCTCAGAGCCTTCACTCCATCAAGGCTCTTACAGGGTCTTTAAAAAGACCTCAGCTCAGGAAGTTCTTATGACAGCTTTTTGTTTTAAAGTTTTTTACACTATGTTCTTAATGTTTTTCTTGTTTTTAATGTTCTTTCAGTTTCTGAGTAGCACAAAAGAGGGCCACCACACAGTTATACTAAACAAAACAACACAATGGAGAAACAGGGTGTAACCAAAATAATTTCATATAATGTAAAAGGAATCCTGAATCCAGTTAAAAGATCCAAGATTCTAGGCAAAATGAAAAAAGACAAAGCAGGAATAATACTTTTACAAGAAACCCACCTAACAGACGTGGAACACAATAAACTCAGTAGACAAGGGTTTAAAATGATCTCTTCATCTTCATATAAATCAGGGAGGAGGAGGGGAGTAGCGACATTGATATCAACCAAAATTACATTTGAAAAAAAATCAGAACACAAAGATAAAGAAGGGAGATACAGTTTGGTAACTGGGCGGCTAGAGGGAGAAGATATCACCCTGCTGAATGTGTATGCTCCCCCAGGGGCTAACTGGAAATTTTATAAAAATGTATTCGACCTAATGATAACTAAAGCTCAAGGTTTAGTGATATGTGGTGGGGACTTCAATCTTAGACTGAATCCATACTGGGATGCTTCTGGTAATTCCCCACATCAAAATAACACCCAAAACAGGAAGACTCGGATGCTACTAAAAGAATTGGGAATCTGTGACGTGTGGAGGGAACTCAACCCCAGTGTAAAAGACTATACATTTTACTCAACTCCACATTCATCTTACTCAAGGATTGACTATTTTTTTATGTTTAATAGAGACATTGGAAGAGTAAAAACATGTAAAATAGGACTGATGGATCTCTCCGACCACAGTCCGATCTACATGGACTTAAATATCCAAAAATACACAAATAATACATTTTCTTGGAGGTTAAATTCAAATGTCCTGAAAGGACCATTGAAAGATGAATTGGAATCAGATATTCTCAGATATTTGGAAGATAACGATAATGGAGAAGTATCCCCTTTAATACTGTGGGATGCATGTAAAGCTGTAATAAGAGGAAAGATTATTGCAAAACTGGCAACCCAAAAGAAACTAAGACAAGAAAAACTATCCACATTAGAGTCAGAACTTAGGAACCTAGAAAAAGAACACAAAGGCAACACTCATTCTACTGACTCGCTCAAGATTAAGGAAATTAAAAACCAAATAAATGAGATCTACACAATAGAAATCCAGAAGAAACTTACATTTCTGAAACAAAAATACTATGAAGCAGGCAGTAAATCGGCAAAATTGCTAGCCTATAAATTGAGGAAACATCAAACAGAAAGAGCAATCTACAAAATCAGAGACCCAGTATCAAAGGAAATAAAATTCAGAATTCAGGATATTCTTAAAAACTTCGAGAATTACTATAAGAACTTATACTCCCACAAAAAACATAAAAACGCATCCGAGGCATTCCTAAACACATTAAACCTTCCCCAACTTACGGAGTCACAAAATAAAACACTACTGTCAGAAATACATCCTAAAGAATTGGAAAAAGCAATTATGAAACTTAAAGCTAACAAATCCCCAGGAGCTGATGGCTATACAGCAGAGTGGTACAAAACCTTTAAACAGCAACTATTTCCTCTCCTCCTGAAAACATTTAATTATGTCCTCCACACAGGGGAAATCCCCCCCTCCTGGAGAGAAGGGGTCATTGCAGTTATACCTAAACCTGAAAAGGATAAACTAGAGTGCTCCAACTACAGACCAATCAGTGTACTAAATCAGGACTATAAGCTTTTTACCATTATCCTTGCCAAAAGGTTAGAAAATATACTGACAGACCTAATTCATTTAGACCAAACAGGTTTTATAAGACAAAGACAGACACAAGACAACATTCGACGCACTTTACACATAATTCATCATATAAAAAAATATAACTTAAATGCAGTCATATTGGGATTAGATGCTGAAAAAGCATTCGATTCGGTTGACTGGTCTTTTCTATATAGAATCTTATCCAGTTTCAATTTTCATAACAACTTCATTAGAACTATACAGGCATTATATAAAAAAACCAACAGCTAAAATAAGGATTAACGGTAATTTATCATCATCTTTTGAACTGGAAAGAGGATGTCGTCAGGGCTGCCCCCTGTCTCCACTGCTCTTTGCAATCTTCATAGAACCTCTGAGCCAATGGATAAGACAAAACCAAAAAATTCAAGGTATTACACTTGGTCAGAAGGAACATAAAATAGCACTCTTTGCTGATGACATTTTAATATACCTAGGGCAGCCGGACACTTCTTTACCAGAACTAACCTCAGTTTTTTCAGAGTATGGAGATTTATCGGGGTACAAATTAAATATGCATAAAACCCAAGTTTTAACATTCAACTATGACCCAAATCATTATTCACTAAGCAAACTCAAAACTAACTGGGAGTCGGAATCTATGAAATATCTGGGGGTCAATATCCCGAAACAACTCAACAAAATTATATCACTAAACTATGATCCACTGGTGACAAAAATAAAATCTGACCTAGCAAGATGGAATATGATACCATTCTTGGGTACTGCACAAAGAATTGAAGCAGTCAAAATGAATATACTTCCACGTCTTCTATACCTTTTCCAAACAATACCGGTAGAACCTCCCAAAAAAACATGGCAGGAGCTGGACAGAAGGATCTCAAGATTCATATGGCAGGGCAAGAGACCTAGAATCAGATATAGAACCCTACAGCTAAACAAAGACAAAGGTGGGCTCGCGCTGCCAAATATCAGGGACTACTTTAAAGCCGCACAAATTAGAACTTTAGTGGAGATATGTAACCCAGTCTACACTGCACAATGGAAGGAGATCGAATGCCAAATAACAAGTGACATCCCCCTACAGGCGATAATAGGGAACGATGTCTTACCTAAGCTTTTGAATAACACTAACCCGTGGATAGAAACCCCGCTAAAAATTTGGTTTAAGATAGTCAGAGAGAATCAAACTAAAGAGCCCTATCGACTTCTGCAATGGATCGCCTATGATCAGGACTTTACTCCTAATAAAACAGACACCAGATTTAAAAAGTGGAAGGAGAAAGGGCTGATAAAATATTACGATTTTTTTAAAGGGCAAATCTTAAGAAGTTTTGAAGATTTGAAAAAACAAGGCCTAATAAATCAAGACCTTTACAGGTTCTTCCAGCTTAGACACCACATAAACAATATACTTAAAAAGGAGGTTTTGGAAAGGGCCCAGTCAGGTGTTCTGAAGGTCTTCTTAATGGCATATAAAGGGATCCCAGGGATCAGATACATTTCTAAAATATACCAAGGTCTTCAAGACTTAAAAGGAGACAACACATCTTATATAAAAGAGAGATGGGAAAAAGAGGGGAATTTCACTTTACAACTGGAAATATGGGAAAAGCTAAATAAACAGCAATGGAAAAGTACCTCATCCCTGCAGTGGAGAGAATTTGGATGGAAAAACTTGGCAAGATTTTTCAGAACACCTGCACAAAACAAATTTACCCATAAGGGATTGAACTGTTGGCGCTTGTGTGGTGAAAAGACTGCAAATCATTTTCATGTGTTTTGGTCATGCCCAGTTATCCACCAATATTGGACCAAGGTACAGACAATATTGGGGAAAATATTCAAAATTACAGTTCCCTTTTCTTTTGTAACTTTGTATTTGGGTTTATTACCGGACTCACTGGAAAGACAAGGAGAAAAATACTTATTCAATGTTTTAATATTGGCAAGCAAAAAAGCTCTAACTAAAAAATGGATGTTGAAGGACTGTCCTACACCTGAAGATTGGACTAACGTGATCCAAGACATTTACTCGATGGAAAAGTTGACATTCGCACTGAGACAGGACATGGATATGTTCATGAACTTTTGGCAACCCTGGACCGCATATGTGTCTTCCATTAGATCTAATCTTTGACAAATACCATTTCAATAATGGTTCCGCTCTTTGTTCCAACGCTACTCAGATGCTCTTTTATCTTTATTTACTTACTTTTTCTTTTTGTTTGTTTTTTACTGGTTTTTTTTTTTTTTTTATTTGTTTCTTGTTTTTTTTTCTCTTTAATTTCACTTTTTCTTTCACTTTAAAAAAAAAAAAAAGGGGTGTTGTAAGAATTAATCTTCCAATGTTGTCAGATATCAGAAAATAAGGGAACATGTGATGAAAATGTAAACACTGCATTGCTGTAACGACCTGTATACCCTTTACAAAAACTTAAATAAAAAAAAAAAAAAAAATAGTCATGTTCACATAAAGCTTCCATATCCTTCTATAAGTTACCAAAGTGTAACAAGTCAATACTGTCTCATTTCCATAGCTTCCACAGCATGGGGAACTTAAAAAAGAAGAAGAATTGAAATTCATTCAGTGTGTTAATAATCAAAGCAGTGAGTTGGTTATTATGCAGGAGAACATTGTGTATGAACGTTAGAAGAGCAAAACTGCACAAACACTTTGATTATATAGAATTCTGACCGCTGTGACTTTATTTGCTGACCTGCTGTGTTTCTGTATTGTGGCCAAGGCTGCAGATTTGAGGGATGACAGGTGAAACGGTGAGTCAGGAGGATCCAGCGCCGCAGCTTCACTGACCGTTATTGTTTTACCTCTGGCAATGGGAGAGATGTATGTGGTCCCGTCTAATGAGACCATTACTAGCCTTTCAGAGAAAACACAAGTACTTACACAGGGGCAATGAGGTTTTACTGGAAATCACAATCAGGGCCCAACTGTTCAATAAGCTGAGGCTGAATTATGGTTTAATGAGTTAAGATTTTTTGGCTTGTGGGAGGAAACCGGAGAAATAGGTCTGACTGTGAGAGTGAATGGTTGTCTGTCTCTCTGTGTTGGCCCTGAGATGGTCTGGTGACCTGTCCAGGGTGGACCCTGCCTCTCACCCAAAGATGCTGGGATAGGCTCCAGCCCCCCCACAACCTGAAAAGGATTAAGCGGAAGAAGATGGATGGATGGATGGAGTTAAGATTTTACACCATTCTCTTCTTGCTTTACAGTAGGCATTACCTTTGTCTTTTGCTTTATCTTGCCTATATTTTATATGCATCTTGTTTTCTTCCAGCATTTTATCAACATTTTTGCCCTGCCACATCTACTGCTTCTCTAGGCATCTGTGATGTGTGCTACATAACATGCTCTTAGGTATTCTTTTATATAAAATGATAAGCTTTGTAGCCTTAAGACATTCATAATTGAAATCTCACTTCCACAACTATCAGTATCATTTACTACTTGCTGAATATTTCCCCTTTTCACCTGTAGACAATCTCTACTGCCTCACCATCTGTTAACTTTAAAATCTTTTGATTTAAACTGAGCTAAACAGACCAGTCGGGATCACACTTTATACAAAGTTAAGCGGCTCTGTGTGATTGATAAAGGAAAATAATCACTAATGTCCATGCATCAAAGAAAACTGTTCTGATGGGTGCTACGTGAGATACGCAGCATCATCAGACATCAATGAAAAACATTATCATTTTGCAAATGAATCAGAATGTTCGCAAGCTGAGTAGTTAGGTTACTTGGTGTTAGGTTAACTGGTGACTAAATTGTCCCCAGGTATCCGTCTCTGACAGGCCCTTGGAATAGAGGGTCGGTGACTAGAAAAAGCACGATATAAGCACAGGTGCTGATCCCTTAGCCTCATGGTACTGACATCCTGCTACCAGTGAGATTTTCTAAAAGGGCCAGTTGACCAAAAACAATCTGAATATCAATTCCCAAAAGACCAATGCGATCCAAAACACAGGACAGCATCATTCATACCCAATTTTCATAATTCTGTGCAATATTATGAACTGTCAATAAGGGTAACTCACAAGTCAATATTAAAGTCATCTCTATCAAAGAAAGAGAAACAACATGGATTGTGGTGTTCCTCAACGATGGATGTGTGTGTCTGTCTACATATGTATACACACATGTATATATACAGTGGGGCAAAAAAGTATTTAGTCAGCCACCAATTGTGCAAGTTCTCCCACTTAAAAGATGACAGAGGTCTCCAATTTTCATCATAGGTATACCTCAACTATGAGAGACAAAATGAGAAAAAAAAAATCCAGAAAATCACATTGTCTGATTTTTAAAGAATTTATTTGCAAATTATGGTGGAAAATAAGTATTTGGTCACCTACAAACAAGCAAGATTTCTGGCTCTCACAGACCTGTAACTTCTTCTTTAAGAGGCTCCTCTGTCCTCAACTCGTTACCTGTATTAATGGCACCTGTTTGAACTCGTTATCAGTATAAAAGACACCTGCCCACAACCTCAAACAGTCAGACTCCAAACTCCACTATAGCCAAGACCAAAGAGCTGTCAAAGGACACCAGAAACAAAATTATAGACCTGCACCAGGCTGGGAAGACTGAATCTGCAATAGGTAAGCAGCTTGGTGTGAAGAAATCAACTGTGGGAGCAATTATTTGAAAATGGAAGACATACAAGACCATTGATAATCTCCCTCGATCTGGGGCTCCACGCAAGATCTCACCCCGTGGGGTCAAAAGGATCACTAGAACAGTGAGCAAAAATCCCAGAAGCACACGGGGGGACCTAGTGAATGACCTGCAGAGAGCTGGGACCAAAGTAACAAAGGCTACCATCAGTAACACACTACGCTGCCAGGGATTCAAATCCTGCAGTGCCAGACGTGTCCCCCTGCTTAAGCCAGTACATGTCCAGGCCCGTCTGAAGTTTGCTAGAGAGCATTTGGATGATCCAGAAGAGGATTGGGAGAATGTCATATGGTCAGATGAAACCAAAATAGAACTTTTTGGTAAAAACTCAACTTGTCGTGTTTGGAGGAGAAAGAACACCATACCTACTGTGAAGCATGGGAGTGGAAACATCGTGCTTTGGGGCTGTTTTTCTGCAAAGGGACCAGGACAACTGATCCGTGTAAAGGAAAGAATGAATGGGGCCATGTATCGTGAGATTTTGAGTGAAAACCTCCTTCCATCAGCAAGGGCATTGAAGATGAAACGTGGCTGGGTCTTTCAGCATAACAATGATCCCAAACACACCGCCCGGGCAACAAAGGAGTGGCTTTGTAAGAAGCATTTCAAGGTCCTGGAGTGGCCTAGCCAGTCTCCAGATCTCAACCCCATAGAAAATCTTTGGAGGGAGTTGAAAGTCCGTGTTGCCCAGCGACAGCCCCAAAACATCACTGCTCTAGAGGAGATCTGCATGGAGGAATGGGCCAAAATACCAGCAACAGTGTGTGAAAACCTTGCGAAGACTTACAGAAAACGTTTGACCTCTGTCATTGCCAACAAAGGGTATATAACAAAGTATTGAGATGAACTTTTGTTATTGACCAAATACTTATTTTTCACCATAATTTGCAAATAAATTCTTTAAAAATCAGACAATGTGATTTTCTGGATTTTTTTTTCTCATTTTGTCTCTCATAGTTGAAGTATACCTATGATGAAAATTGGAGACCTCTCTCATCTTTTAAGTGGGAGAACTAGCACAATTGGTGGCTGACTAAATACTTTTTTACCCCACTGTACATATATATGTACACACACACACACACACACACATATATATATATATATATATATAGAGAGAGAGAGAGATTATACTGTATATATATAGAGACCCATACAGTATGTATGTATATATATATATATAAATATACAGTATATATATATATATATATATATATATATATATATATATATATATATATATATATATATATATATAATATACAGTATATATATATATATATAAATATACAGTATATATATATATATATATATATATATATATATATATATATATATACATACATACTGTATATATACTGTATATATAGTATATATATATATAGAGAGAGAGAGATTATACTGTACATATATAGACCCATATATATACAGTATATATATATAGAGAGAGAGAGAGAGCCAGTACCAAAAGCCAGTTTAGAAAGCTTTAGAAAGCACCCGAGTAAAGAGAGGTGCAGAGCTGTCAACTGATCACCACCTGGTGGTGAGTTGGATCCGATGGCAGGGGAGGAAGCCATTCAGACCTGGTAGACCCAAACGTATAGTGAGGGTGTGCTGGGAGCGTCTGGCTGAGGCCCCTGTCCGGGAGGTCTTCAACTCCCACCTCCGGAAGAACTTCAACCACATTCCGAGGGAGTCTGGAGACATGGAGTCTGAATGGGCCATGTTCTCCACCTCTGTTGTTGAAGCGGCTGCCCAGAGCTGCGGCCGCAAGGTGGTCGGTGCATCTCGTGGTGGCAACCCCCGAACCAAGTGGTGGACACCAGTGGTGAGGGGGGCCATTAAGCTGAAGAAGGAGTCCTATCAAGCTTGGTTGGCTTGTGGGACTCCCGAAGCAGCTGAGGTGTACCGGCAGGCCAAGCGGAGTGCAGTTCGGGTGGTTGCTGAAGCAAAAACCCGGGTATGGGAGGAGTTTGGTGAGGCAATGGAACAAGACTTTCGGTCGGCCTCAAAGAGATTCTGGCAAACTGTCCGGCGGCTCAGGAGGGGAAAGCAGCTCCCCGTCCACACTGTGTATGGTGCGGATGGGATACTGTTGACTTCGACTGGGGACATCGTCGGGCGGTGGAAGGAATACTTTGAGGATCTCCTCAATCCCACTGATATGCCTTCCACAGAGGAAGCAGGGTTTGGGGACGAGGGGGATGACTCGCCTATCACAGGGGCTGAGGTCGCCAAGGTGGTTAAAAATCTCCTTGGTGGCCGGGCCCCAGGGGTGGACGAGATTCGCCCCGAGTACCTCAAGGCCCTGGATGTTGTTGGGTTGTCATGCCTCTGCCTTGTTGGGTTGTCATGCCTCTGCAACATTGCGTGGAGGTCGGGGGCAGTGCCTTTGGCATGGCAAACCGGGGTGGTGGTTCCTCTCTTTAAAAAAGGGGACCGGAGGGTGTGCTCCAACTTTAGAGGGATCACACTCCTCAGCCTCCCTGGGAAGGTCTATGCCAAGGTACTGGAGAGGAGAGTCCGGCCGTTGGTCGAACCTCGGATTCAGGAGGAGCAATGTGGTTTTCGTCCTGGCCGTGGCACATCGGACCAGCTCTTTACCCTCTCGAGAATTCTCCAGGGTTTGTGGGAGTTTGCCCAACCAGTTTACATGTGTTTTGTGGACTTGGAGAAGGCATTTGACCGCGTCCCTCGTGGATTTTTGTGGGAGGTGCTTCGGGAGTATGGGGTATCGGGCTTGTTGTTACGAGCTATTCGGTCTCTGTATGACCGTTGTGAGAGTTTGGTTCGTATTGCCAACACTCGGTCGGAGTCATTCCCAGTGAGAGTTGGACTCCGCCAGGGCTGCCCTTTGTCACCGATCCTGTTCATAATTTTTATGGATAGGATTTCTAGGCGCAGCCAGGGAATGGAGGGTGTCATGCTTGGTGACCACAGGATCTCATCTCTGTTGTTTGCAGATGATGTTGTCCTGTTGGCTTCATCCAGCAATGACCTACAGCTCTTGCTGGGACGGTTTGCCGCTGAGTGTGAAGCGGCTGGGATGAGAATCAGCACCTCCAAGTCCGAGTCCATGGTCCTCAGCCGGAAAAAGGTGGATTGTCCTCTCTGGGTTGGGGACAGGCTCCTGCCCCAAGTGGAGGAGTTTAAGTATCTTGGGGTCTTGTTCACGAGTGAGGGGAGAATGGAGCGAGAGATCGACAGACGGATTGGAGCAGCATCTGCAGTGATGCGGACGTTGTACCGGTCTGTTGTGGTGAAGAGGGAGCTTAGTTCTAAGACAAAGCTGTCGATTTATCAGTCAATCTACGTTCCTACTCTCACCTATGGTCACGAGCTTTGGGTAATGACCGAAAGAACGAGATCGCGGATACAAGCGGCTGAAATGAGCTTTCTCCGTAGGATTGCTGGACTCACCCTCAGAGATAGGGTGAGGAGCTCAGTCATCCGGGAGAGGCTCAGAGTAGAACCGCTGCTCCTCCACATTGAAAGGAGTCAGTTGAGGTGGTATGGGCATCTGATTAGGATGCCTCCTGGACGCCTCCCACTTGAGGTGTTTCAGGCACGTCCCACTGGGAGGAGACCCCGGGGCAGACCCAGGACTCGGTGGAGAGACTATGTCTCCCAGCTGGTCTGGGAACGCCTTGGTATCCCCTCTGAAGAGCTGGAGCAGGTGGCTGGGGAGAGGGAAGTCTGGGCTTCTCTGCTTGAACTGCTGCCTCCGCGACCCGGACCTCCGGAAAAGCGGTAGAAGAAGATGGATGGAGAGAGAGAGAGAGAGAGAGACCCATATATATATATGGGTATATTTATTATTCCTTTAACCATTTTATTCTCTTTTTATTGTATTTATTTTTATTCAAGATCTTACTCTGCTTCTTATTCTATTCTATTTTATTTTATCTTGTCTTATGTTTAGCTCTAGTGTTTCCTCACTGGGGGGCTGTTGGCACTGGTAGCTGTGTCTGGCTCTGGCAGTGGGGATGCTGCTGTGATGGTGGCCCTGGCGTGGTGGGATGGGGGTGTTCAGTCAGCTTGTTGGTTGTGGTGTGGACTCCTCTGTCTGCCTGGGCCGGGGTGGCCCCTGTGGCGGTGTCCCTGCAGTTGTGGGCTGAGACTGGCTCCTGGTGCTGGCGGTCCCCCTATGATGGCATTTTGTCACTCTGGTCCTCAGTGCTCAGCAATGTTTTAACTGTGCCTATTATTACTTGTGGGTGTGGGGGGGTGGGGTCTGGGGTGGGGGTCAGGTGGATGTATGCCTTGGACGCGAGTGGGGACGGGGGGAGGGCTGTCTTTGTCTTTTTATTGTTTTGTTGGTGTTTTATCTGGAATTGTTTTTAACTGTAAAGCATTTTGAGCTGCACTTTGTTGTGTAAAGGTGCTGTGTAAATACATTAAGCTGAAAGATGGAATATGCGGTCTGACTGTTCAGGGCTTTGTTGTGGCTCCTGCGTCTGTTACCAGTGTCATTATTTTCCCTTTGCCACAACCCAGTCAGGACACTGTATGAACCACCTGAGAATCTAACAGGGATCGGCTGGCTGATGCTGCTGACACCTCCCTCCTTCCCCGTCTGCTGCACAGTGACAGCGCCATACCAGAGGTGAGAGGAACAAGTTTCTAGAGCACCCCACACACACACACACACACACACCTTCAACAAAAGCATTCAGATTCATTACAAGACAAAATCCCAGAACTATCCTCCCAGCTTCAGAGAACCATACAGGTGCATCTCAGTAAATGAGAATATCATCAAAAAGTTAATTTGTTTCAGTAATTACTTTCAAAAAATGAAACTCATATATAGATTTGTTACACACAGAGTGATATATTGCAAGTGTTTATTTCTTTTAATTTTGAGCTGGGCGGCGCGGTGGAGGAGTGGTTAGCACTGCGGCAGCACAGCAACTCACCCTTGGCCGGGGGATCCTGGGTTCCATCCCAGCCCCCAACCAACAGTGATCTGTGTGGAGTTTGCATGTTCTCCCCGTGTCTGCGTGGGTTTACTCCGGGATTTCTCCGGTTTCCTCCCACATGCCAAAAACATGCAAGTTAGGCTAATTGGCATCAAACTGGGGATTCTAAATTGTCCTTAGGTCTGACTGTGAGAGTGAATGGTTGTCTGTCTCTCTGTGTTGGCCCTGTGATGGACTGGTGATCTGTCCAGGGTGGGCCCTGCCTCTCGCCCAAAGATGCTGGGATAGGCTCCAGCCCCCCCGCGACCCGAAAAGTATTAAACGGAAGAAGATGAATGAATGAATCGAAAACAGCTCATGAAAATCCAAAATTTACCATTACACCTGCCCCTCTCTCATTCACACTCATGCATTCTCACACACTCATGCAAGTGGGCTGCACGGTGGCGCAGTGGTTTAGCACTGTGGCAGCACAGTTTTACCCTCGGCCGGGGGATCGCGGGGATCATGAGATCGTGGGTTCGATCCCAGCCCCCGACCAACAGTGAGCTGTGTGGAGTTTGCATGTTCTCCCCGTGTTGCGTGGGTTTACTCCGGGATTTCTCCGGTTTCCTCCCACATACCAAAAAACATGTAGGTTTAGGGCACTTGCGCACGCAGCGACCGGCAGCCGGTGGCTTGTCACCAGACTGCAAACCAAATCTACCTACGGGTACAAATAAGTAACAAAAAAAAAAAAAAAAAAAAAAAAAAAAAAAAAAAATTCTGTATTGTTTCGACTGTCTTTAATTCCTCTTCTCTCCAGAGCATACCTCCACCTCCCCATGTTCTCTTCCACCTGCTCCCTACTCTCACAACAGACCACAATGTCATCTGCAAGCATCACTGTCCACAAAGACTCCTGCCTGACTTCATCTGTCAGCCTGTCCATCACCATGGCAAACAGGAAGGGACTCAGAGCTGATCCCTGATGTAACCCCAAATCTCTTAAAGCAAACATTGCATCTGTAGTACTCTTTCTTGTGCTGAAACTATCCTGCTGCTCACTGACTGTCACCTCTCCTCTTAACCTGGCTTCAACAACTCTTTCCCATATCTTCATAGTGTGGTTGATCAACTTTACACCTCTGTAGTTACTACAGCTCTGAGTGTCATAGGTGCTCTTAAAAATTGGTACCACAACACTTCTTCTCCTCAGGCATCCTCTCACTCTCCAACACACTCTTCACTCAGTAATAATAACTAGAAAAGCACTCGGAGAGCGCAGACCTCCGCCAAGCGCCACAGTTCACCAAGAATCCTTTAAAAAATTCCTGGATCCAGACGGTGATCCAGATCACCACCAAAATCTAACCATCTGTAGGATACCCCATTTCTGACAATCTCTGAAAATTTCATGAAAATCCGTCCATAACTTTTTGAGTTATCTTGCTAACAAACAGACAGACAGACAAACCAACGCTGATGAAAACATAACCTCCCTGGCGGAGGTAATAATAATAATAATGGTTTGCATTTATATAGCACCTTTCAAGAAACCCAAAGCGCTTTACAATAAAAATCCATTATTCATTCACTCCACAGACAGACAAAGGTAGTGGTAAGCTACTTCTGTAGCCACAACTGCCCTGGGGCAAACTGACGGAAACAAGGCTGACAATCCATGCCAACTGCATCTCCAGCCACTACTGAACATTTATTCACAGTGTCATGGACACTGGAGGAAAGGTGGGTAAAGTTTTTGCCCAGGGACACAACGGCAGGATGTCTGGGGAGAGCGGGATTCGAACCACCAACGCTCTGGTTATTGGACAACCCGCTCTACCTCCTGAGCCACTGCCGCCCACAGTACATTACCATTTCTGTCCTTAATCAGCCTAACCTGCTGCACATCCTTTCCAGCCCCATCTCTCTGTCCAGCCAATCGATACAAGTCCTTTTCTCCTTCCTTGTTCCTACCATGAACACTGAAAAGCTACATAGTATTGTGGCAGGTGATGCAGACCCACTCAGGATCTGGTGGAAGTGACATTGGTCTGGTCAATGGTCACTGGTTGCTTTAAATTTGAATCTGTCAAAATGATTGGACCCTCCTGTGAGGAGGTAAAGGGATCCATCACATTTTAGTAATAGCATTTGAACAAACTCCGATAAACGGCACTCACACAAAAATAACGGTTCTTCTCAGAGGCTCTGTGGTTTTTCAGAGAGCCATCACTTACTGAAGAACCTCTTTATGTACAGGATGATTCTTTCACTACTCTTTAAAGAACTGAAATGCATTTATGGAAAAGGTTCTTTGAAGAACTTCTTACTAAATGGTTCTTTATGGAACTCAAAACCATTCTTCTCTGGCATCATTCCAAAGAATGCTTTGGTTCCCTGCAGGCATCTACAGCAGGGAAAATAAGTATTGAACACGTCAACATTTTTCTCATTAAACATATTTCTGATGGAGCCACTGACCTGAGATTTTCACCAGATATCAGTAACAACCCAAGTAATCCATACATACAAAGAAATCAAGGCAACTGTCTTCACGAAACAAGTTATATTTGATAAAGTGGAATGACACAGGGAATAAGTATTGAACACACTTGGTGAAATTCATTTAATATTTAGTAGAAAAGCCTTAGTTGGTAATAACAGCTTCCAGACACCTCCTGTATGGAGAAACTAGGTGCAGGCATTGCTCAGGAGTGATTTTAGCCCATTCTTCCACACAAACTGTCAAATCTTGAAGGTTCCATGGGTGTCTTCTGTGAATTCCGATCTTCAGTTTGTTCCATAGATTTTCGATTGGATTCAGGTCAGGTGATTGACTGGGTCATTCTAGTAGCTTTACTTTCCTTCTTTGGAGCCAGTTGAGAGTTTCCTTGGCTGTGTTTGGGATCATTGTCTTGCTGAAATGTCCACCCTTGTTTCATCTTCAGGATCTTGGCAGATGACAACAGGTTCTTGAAAGGATGTCTCTGTACATTTGTGCATTCACCTTTCCTTCAATTATATGAAGTCTGCCTGTACAATGTGCTGAAAAACACCTCCCACACCATGATGGGATGTGCAGTGCCATTTCTCCTCCAAACATGCTGTGTGTTGTGGCATCCAAAAAGTTCAGTTTTGGTCTCATCTTACCAGATTAGATTCTCCCAGTATTTTACTGGCTTGCCCAAATGTTGTGCAGCAAACCTTAACATGCTTTTTCTTCAGCAATGGAGTCTTGTGAGGTGAGCAGGAATAGAGCCCATGTCAGTTGAGTGCATTACTGTACTTACTGTTTTCTTTGAAACAGCAGTATCTGCTAACTCCAGGTCTTTCTGGAGCTCTCCACGAGTGATCTTTGGCTCTTGGATAACTCATCTGATAATTCTTTTGACTCCTCTGTCAGAAATCTTGTGAGGAGCTCCTGATTGTGGCCAGTTTATAGTAAAATGATGTTCTTTCCACTTCCGAATGATGCCTCCAACAGTGCTCAGTGGTACATTCAGCAGTTTAGAAATGTACCTGTAACGAATGCAACCATTATGTTTTGCAACAATAAGATTGTGAAGGGCTAGAGAGAGCTCTTTGCTTCTATCCATCATGAGTTCTTTGTAGGGGGATGGGATGGCTTCCTAAATTCTGATGGATTTCAGCTGGTTTCTTGGCTTTCTATGCCTTTTTGCACCTCTTTTTTCTTCATGTGTTCAATACATATTCCCTGTGTCATTCCACTTTATTAAATATAACTTTTGTGAACACAGTTGCCTTGATTTCTTTGTACGTATGGATTACTTGGGTTGTTACTGATATCTGGTGAAAATCTCAGGTCAATGGCTCCATCAGAAAAATGTTGATGTGCTCAATACTTATTTTTTCCGCTGTATATTTTCGTGTTCCAAAAATGTTCATACTTGATGACCCCAAACTCCAGACCCAGTTTGCCTGCTTCTGGTGACTCGTAGGCTCACACTCCCTGGTTTAGACCAAGTAGCCGTATTTTACACAAAAACACTTCATTACTTATGCCATGTTATTTCTGAAGAAATAGCTGACCTCATGATACATTCAGATCATTTTATACCAAATATGTAAATTCACGACTCCAAATCTTGTTCAGGAGGTGATTAGCCGGACAAACATCAAAGTCTGATTCATAGAGCCCACAACTAAAGCTCTCTGGTGTTTAGAAAATCCCTCATTTTCCAACACCCTCTTCCTTTTCTTTCCATCTGTCTGTCCAGTGACCTCTCATCTCTGCTCTATTCATTTTTCCCTTTGCCGTGTATGGCACTGACATGTGGCCTTCATGAACAACACACTGGGCAGACAGAAAGAGGAAGGCATTGCAACACAAGCGACAGCACATGTGTACACATATCTACACGGGTGTTTCAGCATATATCTGGGATAATCCCATCAGACCAATACTGCCTTTCTTTTCATACTCCATGCTTGTTTTTTAATCTTTTTTCTATTTTGTTAAAGTCAACACCCCCCCCCCCCAGAGCTTGGTTTCTAGTCCTTTCTTCCCTCCTGACTCTGAAGCAGTATCCCTGTTTGTGTCAGTGAGGATTTTCCGAGGAGAATCCCCTACACCTTAAATGAGATTACATGAAACTCCCACTGCCAAGCCTTCCCTGCCATACTCGCATAAACACATCTTCTCCCCTGTGGGAAATGCCATGGCCTGCCACACAAGGAGAAAAAAATCCAGCTACTTCTGTAAGAACTTAATCACATTTTACCAAAAACATGGCTTGTATTCAGTCCTTCACCAAGCAAAGATTGCTTTTTTTGCTTTGTGATAGCAAGCACAACAGTGACCGCCACCTTCCCGGCTTCTCCTATTGATTCTTTCTCACTGCATTTTCCTATTAATTCAACGAGTGGTGATACGAGCTCCCATTCTTCCCCATTTTGCAGAGCAGCACAATGATTCATCCAGATAAAAGTTCATTTCTCCAGCTGACAGGTCGGCCCTCTCCGACTCAGCGCCGTTCTGCTGACAGCCAGCCGGCATTTAATGCACACAATTGATTCTGTGGCCTTTCTGTGCTGTAACGGCACGAGGAGCTAATAAATTCATTAATACTCCCATACATGACATACTATACTGAAGTATGGGGAGATATATATAAAACAAACATATATCCAGTCTTTATGCTTCAGAAGAGAGCTATTAGAATAATAAACAAAGCTGCTTACAGGGAACCAACAAACCCACTTTTTCTTAAATTAAAAGCTCTCAAGTTGAAAGATCTGGTTGACTTTAAAACTGCAGTAATAATGTTTAAAGTGAAGAGTCTATCACTGCCCGCAAATATCCAAAAGTTGTTCCAAATAAGGGAGAAACAATATCATTTCAGAGGAACATGTATATTTCAAAAACCTTCAGTGAGAACTACCACCAAGCAACACTGTGTTTCAGTGCAAGGAGTCAGATTATGGAACGATTTTGGACCTGAATTAAAATCATGTACAACGCTTGGACAATTTAAACAAAAACTAAAGGAAGAAATGCTCCAAACATATATACAAGATGACATGTAAAATCACATCAGGATTGTCATATCCAGTCTGCGTTGTGTTGTAGCTTAGTTTTTTGTCACATTTTGTCTTAGCTTTGTTCTGAATTGTAATCGCTCTTGTTTTGTTTTTCTTTTGAATTCCTGGATGGAATATGGGTGGGCAATATAAGCTGCAGCTTCAGCCATCACCCATTTCGGATAACTTATGTTGAACTGTATAATAAGATAAGATGAGATAAGATAAGCCTTTATTAGTCCCACAATGGGGAAATTCCAGGATTGCAACAGCATAGGGATAGCAACACTCAGAGCAACAATCAGAAGGCAAGAAAAAACAACATCTAGTAAACATATGTCCATATTACTATAAATGTATATATATAGACACAGTGCAGAGCCTTATGGCTAATCAGAGGAGTTATTGTCTAATTTGACCTTGTTGGATTTTCTTTCCCCCTTTGTTATATTATTCAGTTTCTTTTTAATCTGTACTTTTAATCTATCTGAAATAAAGATTCATTCATTCATTCATTCAAACAGAGGAAGCTCCACACAGAGCCTATGACCTCAGATGGATGATCCTGCCTGCCCAGAGGACAGGCAGCAGATGGAGAGACAGAAAGGTGGAGAACCAGTGTGTTGGATTTTACTGGGAGAATGAGAAAAGAAACTTGAGGAACCAAAATGTTGCTCTTTGTCAAGCCGAAACCTTGGAGATGCTCTGGCCCAGTTTACTATTTATACAAGTGTGGGGCACATATGTCTGCGAGTACGCGTGTGTGTAATGATGTGGACACAATGAGGACAGATGAGGTCACTGTGGTGGTAGGGGCAGCACACCTGTTGGGGCTGCAGCAGGTTCAGTGGGAGGAATGATGGATGGGAGCTGGAATGGCGTTTGGATATGCAACGAAGAGCTGTGCAGCCCAGAATAAAAACAAAAAAGCTGCCATCATCACCATTACCACAGCCGGTGCCATCCATCATCAGCTGCATCACCCACACCACCGTCACCATCCAGCATCCACGACATGAGGAGAAACACGATTGGCCAGCCAAATAGAGCAAAGTGCCAGTAATATCATTTCTGTCAGCTGAAACATATCAGAAAGTGCCGCATTATGACCGCTGACACCACAGAGCAGCAACTGCTCCAGTTTACTTGTCATCTTTCTGCTTAACGATTACTGCTATGCTGAACTGAGAAATACCTTTAATACTAAACATCTGTCTGCTTCTCTGTAAGCTACATCGCACAATAACTACAAGGACAACTTTTATGAGACTCAGTGGATTAGTGAAGGACTGGAAAAGACAGATTCCATTCACTTCTGTAACAATGTGAACTGCATCACTGTATGGGTGGGGAATGAGCTCTCTTGATGCTGTTTGATACAAGCAGGTATTAAATTATGTGGAAATTCATTTGGTTTTAAATAGATTAAATTGCAAAAAATCTGACTCACAGATAATAATGGAACACCCACAATTTCATTATACCTTACAACTGTACAATGACAATAAAGCCTATTCTATTCTAATAAAAATATACATGTTAAACTAAGGCTAAGCTCTAAGACAAAGCTGTCGATTTACCAGTCAATCTACGTTCCTACCCTCACCTATGGTCACAAGCTTTGGGTATTGACCAAAAGAATGAGATCATGGATACAAGTGGCTGAAATGAATTTTCTCTGTAGGACTGCTGGACTCACCCTCAGAGATAGGGTGAGGAGCTCAGTTATTCAGATGAGGCTCAGAGTAGAACCGCTGCTCCTCCACATTGAAAGGAGTCAGTTGAGGTGGTATGGACATCTGATCAGGATGTCTACTGGACACCTCCCACTTGAGGTGTCTAGGGCACGTCCCTCTTGGAGGACACCCTGGCGCAGGCCCAGGACTTGGTGGAGAGACTACGTCTCCCAATTGGTTTGGGAACGTCTTGGTATCCTCGCTGAACAGCTGGAGCAGGTGGCTGGGGAGAGAGAAGTCTGGGCTTCTCTGCTTGAACTGCTGCCTCCACAACCTGGACCTCCGGAAAAGCAGTAGAAGATGGATGGATAGATGGATGGATGTTTTTAAACACAGAGACTGATACATAATGAGAGTACAGTTATGTCCATAATGGGTAATGACATACTACACTCCCAAAATGCAGGATTACTTGTAATACCTAGAATCTCTAAAAGTACAATGGGAGGCAGAGCCTTCAGTTATCAGGTTCCTCTCCTTTGGAACCAGCTGCCAATCTGGATTAAGGAGTCAGACCCGATCTCTGTTTTTAAAAATAGGGTTAAAACCTTCCATTTTGATATAGACTATAGTTAGGGAGGGATCATGTGCCCCTGAACCCTCCCAAGCAACCCTCATTGGAGTGGCAACCCCCCCCCCCCCCCCGCTGCAGCCTCCACGGATGTCGACTTGGGCCCAAACGACAGGGGGGGGGGGGGGTCACAGCCCTTTCTGGGTGTTTGGGGGGGGGGGCTGGTGTGGTGACACTAAACACAGCGAGAAGACATTCCTCAGGGACATTCTTCTGGAACTTGCCTCACACCCAGCAGGGGCTCGGAGGAAGCAGAGGATAACTGACACACGACTGAAAGAACCACAAGAGACAGTCAGACGGGACTGAATGCATGCATCTTTGTGCCAACCAATGTCATGCTAATCATGTGTATTGACCAATGGTATTAGATGACAATTGATATGCTAATGTGCCATGCATTCTCTCTGTCTGTATAAGGTATAAAAGAACTGCTCTCCCTCATCTCTCTCTCTTCCCTCTTACACTTCTACTCTCATCATGACTAACCGGGCCCCAGCAGCCACGCTGGGGCCAACAGGCTGTATTCATGTTAGAGGGTAAATAAAGAATCTGTGCTGACCTACGCTCATGCCTCACCCCTACATCCTTTTCCTTCGCACCTTCTACAACATGACATTTAAAGACTCCCATCAACTGTGTCCTCAAGTGAAGATAAATGCTGTCACAGAGCCTCTGACCTTGTGCAATATTAATGTCACCATGGCATTCAGAGCAGCACTGTCCCACAGCTTGAAGAAATGCTGACGTGACAACAGGGAAACAACCCAAATGAAAGATGGGGTCAGCCCATCAGGTACGAGGGTCAGTAAGAATTTTTAAACATACTGCCCAAGGGTCAAATGTTTGGCTGGAAAAACAAAAATATGCTTGCTCATTTAAAACAAGCTGCACTATAAGCAGCTGTGTAGGCAGGTCAGATTTTCCAAAGTAAGCCCACCGCTGACGTTTCCCCAACATGTCACTCAGGAGACGAAGCAATGACGTGAGCCGTCTTAAGAATTTGCCCTTTCACTTTAAGCCCTGGTCTGGAACAGCCATGTCTGATGATTGCGTCACTTGTCATACAGTGTCAAATGCTGTCAAATCCCTGAAAAAATGAAGCTGTGGGACACAGGAGGTGAAATGTGAAAGACTAAGGAAAAACTGAAACAGGTACTGATCGTTCCACACCACCACCGCTCCACAGCCGAAGCGCTAAGCTCAGTCACAGCAGAGGCTGTTTATCAAAAGGTTAGCGTGTCACTTAGAGAAGAAACTGAACGAGTTACGACAGTGTATCCAGCTGGTTCCCACCAACTTCCCCTAAGAAATCCATGCACGCAATCTGTGGAGTAAAATGAGAGTGGGGTGTTTTCAGAAAGCTGGAAATTTGACCTGAACATGATGTGGATTTCCTCAACACATCTGCTTAGACGCTCACTCCACATTCATGTAACACCTCCACTGCTTTTTCAGATGAAAGGCGTCGCTCATCCAAGTGCACTGAAGCTCCCAAAGAGCAAGTCTTCCCATCCTCCATGTATTCATAGTATAAACGGTAAATACTGTCTGGAGAACAGCCCACTCACTCACTCACTCACTCACTCACTCACTCACTCACTCACTCACTCACTCACTCACTCACTCACTCACTCACTCACTCACTCGTGAAATAAATGCAACTCATTTGCTTATCATTGAGCGATTTGGTTTGCTCTGGTTTCCTCCCACAATTCATGACTGGCTGTATGGACTAAGTGACAAAGTGCACTTACTTTCTTTCCTAAAATACTTTTCATATTATTCATCCATCCATCCTTCTTCTACTGGGGATCTGGGTTGCGGGGCCATCAGTCCAGGCAGAGAAGCCCAGACTTCCTCCTGGTTCACAGAGCCTCATGATCCCTCTGGTAGGTGGTGAGCCCACTAGAGGTTGGACCCATGTGCCTCCTTTGGGTAGACTGGGTAACATTTTTCATGGAGATCCACTGGACTGCTCTGAAGGTACGTTCACACCATACGCGAATGGGCTAATTTTTTTTGCGGCACGATTACATTATAACTCAATGTAAACACGCGAACAGACATTCCATGCAGACAGGCAAAGTTGCCTTTTACCTTTTAACTGCCGCAGGCACCACACGGCACCTGGGGAAACACCTGGGGAAACGCAAAGCCCCTAGTGGTCAAGAGTGGTAAAAAAATTTGTCAATAAAATAGTGTTACGATCCGAGTGCTGACTCTGTCCGCGCTCGGGTGGTCCGGTAGTTCTCCGTTCTCTACTCTGGGTTACCATTGGGCCTTTGGGCTCTTATTGTGACAGCGTCTCAGCGGGGCTTCTGGCTGTCTGAGCTGCGCTCTGCTGAGATGGCTGATTATCAATCAGCTGTCATTCTCATCAGCTGGGTCTATTGAGACACTATTTAAGGGAGCAGCTCAGGTTACTCCGGGCTGCGACCTCCATCGAAGATTCCTCGGTTTCATCCCGTTCTTTGATTCAGGAGTTTTCTCTCCTCTGTGAGTGTTCACACATCACACTTGCATTTATATAGATTTTAAAATGACAATGTCTTAAAAATAAAAAAAATAAAAATATGTTTATTATATGTAAAGTTAAGGTGAACTCTGACCTAGTTCAAAGGTCAGTATTGTGCGCATGACAAAACCTTCGCGCTTGTGGAGAATAAGCTAGCGGGCAGTGAAGATGGTGAGCGGAGTGCAGTTTCCTACCCCAAAAACATGGCAAAAAAAAGACAGAAAATTTATCAAAGTGAATGGGAGGAAGAGTTCTTTTTTACTACCGTGAAAGGAAGCTGCATGTGTTTCATTTGCGGGGCGACTGTGGCGACGGCGAAGCGGCACAATGTGGAGCGACACTTCACTACGCGTCATGAAAGCTACAATGCTAACTACCCACCGGGAAGCATTCTACGGTCAGAGAAGGCCCGTCAAGCTGGTAGCCCTTCACATGACTCGGGACCCATGAAGTAGCTCTTGGTTTTAAAAAGGTTGGTGACCCCTGATGTAGAATATGATCCAAAGTTTCAGACAGGAATAAATTTACGCATCTAATTTGCATAATGTCGTGGCAGCTATATAAATTACATAACTCAGTCAAAAGTGGACTTTGGACACATTTACACAAAGAATGGTCCTTTTTTAACGCCAATTTGTCTACAGGGGTATGTTTTTTTTATCTAATCTTCCAAGTATATGAACCAGAAAATCAATAAAATGTAAAAAACCATATATTTCTCTTACCTGTTGCTGGGTGGAGGGCCTCACTCGCTCACGTGACTGGACCGTTTTCGTCCATCGTTGCCGATGTCTCACATTTACTTAATTTACACCCGCTTACACATCTACAAACCCTTATGATTATCCCACATGAATTTCATTTGTATTACGCGGCTATTTTTTCTGTTTGGTGCATTTTTCCTGTGGGAATCCAGCTGCTCGCGGCCGCCGCCATCTTGGTAATGGGAGCTCAGTTTTTCGTCCATCGTGGTCAATGTATTGTGTTTACTTAGTAATTTACACCCGTGCACCACATCTACAAACTCTTATGATTATCCCACATGAATTTTGTTTGTATTATGCGGCTATTTCCCCGTTTCATGCAGTTTCAGTCATCATCGCTGCCGCGATGACTGATCATGAAGGCATCTACATTGGTGCTGTGAGCTCAAAGCGGAAAAAGGAAGAATAATAATGAGGATTTCTTCTTCTTTGCTGTATTCCATGTCAGCCATGATTCCTTCGGCACGTGTCTGCCACCTTCTAAACTGTTAGATCAATACAGATTAGTACAAATTCTCAGTATAGCCGGGGGACATCAATAAGTTGACCGGTGCAGTTGCTGCGCTGTGCCACTGGGGGCGCGCGACCTGTCCATTTAATCTGGGCAGTTAAAGGGTTAAACTTCTGCAGCTGTGTTCAATCTGCTGTGGAAATTCCCAAAATAACGTCATGCTTATATTCACATTATCCGACTGGGAGCTCACCTGAAAAGTTTGTCTCAAGCCTCCAAAATTTCACAGATGATGGGTGTTTATGTTGCTAGCTTGCTAGGGCGTCCATGGCCTGAAAACCGTGGGTAAATAACTCAGAAATCCCAATTCAGCTGAAGCGCTCCCGGTCCTCCTGTCTCCCAGTGAGTGAGTTTCATTTTCAAACTAGTTTACTCTGCAATGGTGATACTTTTACTTCGGTAATGGCAGAATCTCAAAGCTAGCAGCTAGCTAGCTAACGCACGGATGTGGACACGCGAATGCGCAATTTTGTGTGTAGTTGAGTCTTTCCATTGACTTTGTATGGATTCGCGCCACCTGTTCGTTTTTGGTGTGAATGCACCTTTAGCCTGGCCTTTCACACGGTTACCATGGGAGACCCTACTAGGGGCAAGCTGCCCCTGACAACACAGCTCCTGGCATCAGCCCCCAACCAGCATGTCCATGTGGGCCCCACCAAAGGTTAAACCTGGGCTACCTTACGGGTCCATGTGGGTTTGTCCGCCAGTTCCATGTTGGCCTCCTCTGTGTTTGCCCACATGCACAAGTAAATTTGCGACAGTTTATTCATAAATTTGTAACTTTTTTTTTTACTGTACACCTACAACTTTTTTCTCATGAATTTGTTAGTTTTTCTTGTAAAATTGTGACTTTTTCTTGTAAATTTGCTAACTTTTTCTTGTAATTTTGGAATGTTCTCATACATTACCACTTTTTTTACTACAATCTTGCAAGTTTTTCTCATAAATTTGTTGCTTTTTTCCTTGTAAATTTGCATTTTCTGGTCAATTTGTGACTTTAATAATTTATTAATTTGTGACAGCCCCATCTAACCTCTGGTGGGGCGCGCACGGACATGCTGGCTGGCTCAGGCACGTAAAGCCTCCACCACCATAAGGTGGCGATCCACAGAGGGGGATTTTTTGTGTTATACCAGAATCAGAATCAGAATCAGAATCAGAATCAGATTTATTGTCATTGTTCATGTAGTACACAAACTAGGAATTTGTCTCGGTGCCATGCTGCAACATTAAAAACATGATGAGATAAAGAGATAAACTAAAAAACTAAAGGACTAAAAACGTGCAATAAGTGTAGAAAAATAAGTAATAATAATAATAATAATAATAATAATAATAATAATAATAGTAATAATGAGTAATACTAGTCAAGGCAGTTTTAAATAAATTAGCAAGTAGCAGATAATATGGGGTACCACAGTGCAGTTGATAATGCAACAGAAAAACAGTGATGAATGTCATGAGTCTGGTTGAGCTGCTGTATATAGTGCACGAGAGTCAATAAGTCACTTAATGTTCAGCAGTCTGATGGCAGAGGGGAAAAAGCTATTCATGTGCCGGGAGGTTTTAGTCCGAATGGACCAAAGTCTTCTACCTGAGGGGAGGGGGGCAAACAGTACGTGACCAGGGTGTGAAGGATCGGCTATGATCCGGCCAGCACGCCTCCGGGTCCTGGAGATGTACAGGTCCTGGAGAGATGGGAGCTTGCAGCCGATCACCTTTTCAGCAGTGCGCATGACGTGCTGCAGCCTTAGTCTGTCCCTGGCAGTGGCTCCTGCATACCACACAGTTATGGAGGAGGTGAGGATGGACTCGATGATGGCTGTGTAGAACTGCACTAACATCTTGGTGGGTAGCTTGAGCTTCCTCAGCTGCCACAGAAAGAACATCCTCTGCTGGGCCTTTTTGATGAGGGAGCTGATGGTTGGCTCCCATTTGAGGTCCCGGGTGATGGTGGTGCCCAAGAAGCGGAAGGAATCTGCAATGGTGATGGGAGAGCCTGTGATGGTGAGGGGGGGCAGGGGGGTTGTGACTTTCCTGAAGTCCACAGTCATCTCCGCTGTCTTCAGAGCGTTCAGCTGCAGGTTGTTGTGGCTGCACCAGGACACCAGTTGGGCCATAGATCAAAATGCACTGTGCTGTCAAAGTGTCAGTCTAACCTTGAGTCCAACAGACGAAGCACTTCATCGTTATCAATCCATTATCCTTCAACAAATACTACATGCTTATACTGCATAAGGCCACAGGGGCCTGGAGGACATGAGGACAAAGGCAGGTCACCAGCACGGTTCCCTGCTTCAAACCCATCTGCGCCCCACGTGCTTCAATACAGGGAAGCAGGTTTCAGTAACACTTGTGGCAAAATTACACCAAAAAGTCACAAATTTATGAGGGAAAAAATGTGAAAATTTATAATAAGAAAAAGGCCACATTTACAAAAAATAGTAGCAAATTTATGAAGAAAAAAGTCACAAATTTACTCAACAAAAGTCGCCAATTTTTGTGAAAAAAGTGAAAATTTAGGAGAAAAAAATTGCAAATTTAAAAGGGAAAAAAATGTAGAATTACTTGAAAAGAGTAAACAAAGTTGCAAGAAAAAATTATCAGTTACAAGAAAAAAGAGACAAACTTACGGAGGAAAAAAATCAGAAAAAGTTGCAAATAAAAAAAAGCAAATATATGAGTAAATAAATTGAAAATGGATGAGAAAAAAGTCCCAAATTTATGAGAAGTTGTAAGTTTACAGTAAATAAAAACAAGTTTGAAAACTTTTCAGAAAGTTCTTAATTGCCTAGGAAAATGTCACAAATTTATGGGAAAAACTTCTAAATTTACAATAAAAAGTTGCAAGATTATGGTAAAAAAGTGGCAAAATTATAAGAAAGTCCCAAAATTCCAAGAAAACGCAAATATGCAAGAAACCCCCCCCCCCCAAATTTATGAGACAAAGTTCCAAGTTTACAGCAAAAAAAGTTGCAAATTTATGAGAGTTTCAATTTTTCAGGAAAAAATTATCAAATTAGGGGAAAAACTCATAAATTTACAAGAAAATAACAAATTTATGAGAAAATAAGTTAAAAACAGGGAAAGTCCAGGTGGGCAAAGACAGATGGGGCCAACATGGAAGCCGCAGACAAACCCACATGGACCCATAAGACAGGCCAGTTTAAGCCTTGGTGGGGTCCACATGGACATGCTGGCTGGGTCCAGGAACAAAACTAGACAGGAGTTTTGAGCTCTGTTCAAGTTGAACGTCTGCAATGAAAGTGCAGAAGTGCACATGCAAGACTCACAGTCAAATTACACTAGCTATCAATCAATCAATCAATCAACTTCATTTATAAAGCACCTTAACCTGGGTGCCGTGATCGAAAAGGCTCCAGGGGTGTACATGTTGGCCAATTTTTAAAACAGTTATAGACTTCCAGCTGTGACATGTAGGGAGAGGATGCACAGGTGAAGGCTCCCAGTTTGCTTTTTATCTTCCTTTTTAAAATAATCTTTCTGCAAGAATTTCAGCATATTCATCACTGCTTGATTTAGTTAAGCCTATTCCTCATAAAATGAGCAACTCTAAAAACACTAAATCACCTAATAGCGGACAAACTCTGGTCACATGTGCTGTAGCGAAGCCAACATCCTTTGTGGCAAACAACTCTCCAACAACTGCAAAAACTTCTGCAACTTCCGAGGAGCCAGCTCCAGCTGCGGTGGTGGCTATTGACCAACTGTCAGCTGAATTCACAAAACAGAGAACCTCACTCAAGGAAGATGTCTCCTTCTTGATTCAAGAAACCATTAAACCACTACAAGCTTCACTGGACACACTAGAGACAACAATGAACTCTTTCTAGAACTGCCTCACCTCCGTGGAGTCTGTAGCTGGTGATAACTTTGAGCAGTTAACGGCAGCGGAGTCCACCATCAAAACGCTCCAGAACCAAAACCAGTCGCTTCTGGACCAGACTGACGACCTCGAGAGCCGCTCACGGAGAGCTAATCTCCGTATATTAAATATCCCTGAAGGCAGTGAGGATGGCAAGGACCTCCTAAAGTTCATGTCGGAGGTACTGATGTAAGCCATAGGTCCCGATGTGTTTCCTGCACCACCTGAACTAGAGAGAGCCCACCGGACCCCGACCTCCAGATCCAGCCAAAGATCATCCCCCCGCGCATTCCTGGTGTGCTTCTCCAGATTCCAACAGAGAGAAGCTGTGCTGCTCTGGTCCAAAAATCACGAGCTGAAATACCAAGGTGCCACTCTAATGGTCTATCAGGACATCAACACAGCGCTTGCTAAAAAGAGGGCTGCGTTTAACAGCGTTTAACAAGCCCCGTACCAGAGGAACGCCAGATTTCACATGCTATACCTGGCTATGCTATACACTTCTATGTTGGTTATCTTGTCTTTCCATGAGATGTTCATTATGGCTTAAAGGTGTTTCATCATGTATGCGTGGAGTTTCTTCACCTGCACTCTGTAGACAGTCCAAGTTTCAGCACCGTACAATAGAATAGCCAGTACTGTTGCTCTGTACACTTTGCATTTCACACGGATTGACACATGTCGATTGTTCCACAGTCTCTCCCTCAAGTTTCCAAACACAGCGCTCGCTCTTCCCATTCTGAGAGATAGTTCATCCTCCAGCCTAGCATTCTCTGAAACAGTACTCCCTAGATACTTGAAAGTCTTGCACTTGACTAGTGGCTCTGTACCAATGCTGATCTCTTCTGGTAGTGATGTTGATAACTGAAACTTTGGTGGTTGATAAAGGCACTCTGTCTTCTTGATGTTGATTTGGAGGCTGAATTGGCTAGCTGCTCTTGCAAATTTCTCCACTAAAGATTGCATATCTTCCACGCTGAGTGCAACTAGAGCACTGTTGTCGGCAAAGAGCATTTCTCTTACTACCTATATCGATGTCTTACTCTTGGCTTTAAACTGTGCCACATTGGACAAGTCTGCTTCTTTCCTTGTTTGAATGTATACTCCTTCTGAAGTGGCTTTGAAGGCTACCTCAAGCACGGCTGCCAGATATAGTGAGAAGAGTGTAGGTGCCAGCACACACCCTTGTTTCACCCCGTTGCTTACTGAAAAGTCTTTAGATACTGAACCACTCATTGCCACGTTTGCTTGCATACCTGTATGGAGTGCCTCGATCAGGCTGACAAACTTCTCTGTACAACCATATTTCTTGACTACCTGCCAAAGTCCTTGTCGCGAAACAGTATCGAAGGCTTTACTGAGGTCTATGAAGACTACATAAAGCGGCATGTTCTGTTCAATACACTTTTCCTGAACCTGTTTCAAGCAGAAAATCATGTCCATTGTGCTTCTTCCACTTCTAAACCCGCACTGGGTTTCCGGTAGTACATTCTGCGAGATGTGTTCACTGAGTCTGTTAAGTAGTACACATGAGAGAATCTTACCGACAGTGGCTAGCAGTGATATACCTCGGTAGTTTTCACAATCTTTCCTGTCACCTTTTTTGAACAAAGGCACAATACTTGCATCCTTCCAGTCTTGAGGTACTTTCTGGGCATCCCATATCTCTTGGATGAGCTTGTGCAGGCAGTTGGTCAGCTGAACACCACCAAATTTCCACACTTTTGCTGGAATTCCATCCCTTCCTGGAGCTTTACCATCCTGTGTTGTCCTGATAGCTGCCATTAGTTCATCAAAATTTGGTGGTTCATCCAGACTTGATACAGCTGGTCGCTGCACTAGAGCTTCTTTAGCCTCTTCAGTGAGATCTCCTGGGTTGTTTAGTAGTTGGTCAAAGTGGTCTGCAAATCTGTCCAGGATCTTGTCTTTTTCCTGCAAAACCGTTTCACCATCCATAGCCTTTAGTTGGATCAACCCTCTTGGTTTAGGGCCGATTTCTCTCAAACCTGTGAAGAATGTTTTCATATCCTTCCTGTCTGCTGCAGTTTGAAGTTCCTCCGCTTTTTCATCCCACCAGTTGGACTTCATCTCTCTGGTGTACTTCTGTAGCTCACTCTGAGCCTTTGAGTATTTCATCTTCTTCGACCTTGTGTTACACTGTAGGTTTTCCTGCCTAGCTGTATTCCTCGCTTCTAGTAGCTTCTTCAGGTGTTCATCATGCTCATCAAACCAATCTTGATGTTTCCTCTCAGGGTAGCCTAATACATCACTTGCAATCTGATACACCGTATCCTTCAGTGTTGCCCATTTCTCTTCTATGTCATTCTCTGAGTTGTTGCTGTCCCAGTTTTTCAAGTTTTCATCCATTTCCTGTGTAAGTTCTTCCTGCTTCTTTTGGCCTTTCAGTGGCCTTTAGCTTCCGTGGTGGCTTCGCACCAGTCCTGCAGTGCTGTTTTCGTCTGCAAATCCTTAATCTAGATCTCAGCATAACATGATCAGTACCACAGTCCGCGCCTCTCATTGCTCTGGTGTCCAATGCATCCCTTATGTCTCTCTGCCTGACTATGATGTAGTCTAATAAGTGCCAGTGCTTGGATCTTGGGTGCATCCATGTCTTCTTGTGTGTGTCCTTGTGCTTAAATAGAGTGTTGGTTATCACAAGGTTGTACTCTGAACATAGTGCAAGTACAAGTTCTCCATTAGCATTGCACTTGCCTACTCCATGACTGCCTAGCCCTCCTTTCTATTTCTTAGAGTCCGAACCAACTCTGGCATTAAAATCTCCAACGAGTATCAGCCTGTCATCAGTCGGTACACGCCTGATAGTCTCACGTAAATCACTGTAGAACTCTTCCTTCACCTCCTCTGTGTTGGTCATTGTTGGGGCATATACACTGATGAGTGGGGCATACATCTTCCGCTGTAGTGGGAGTCTCATAGTCATTATCCTGTCGTTGATTGGCACTGGTTCCTCATCAAGCATTGCTGCTATCTCCTTTCTAACTGCAAAGCCCACTCCTGCTTCTCTCCTTTCTTGACTTGATCTCCTACTTCAAAAGAAGATGTACCCATGGTTTTCCAAGCTGTCATATCCAGGCAATCTTGTTTCACTAAGTGCAGCTACTGTATGTCTACATTGTACCTGTTCATTTCCAGGGCCACAAGCGTGGTCTGTCTTTCTGGGTGCTGTGATGTTGTTCTGTCCAACAGAGTGTGTACATTCCTTTCTGCTACACACAAGGCTGCTGTTTTCCTCTTCTTTTGTCTTCCTGTTCCTAGCTTACTTTTCACTGCCTGTCGGAGTGTGAACAGCACAGACCTATTGTCATAAATACCCTTAAAATATGGTTTCAATTTAGACAGAACTTTGGATTAAAAAATCTTCATCTAAGTCCTATACACAATAATCACCTTTTCCCCCCAGCTAGATTATTCTGAATTTTTTCGCCAAGACAAGGCATTTATAAATTTAAAGATATGTTCATAAACTATATTTTTGCAAGCTATGATGACTTATCGTATAAATATGGTCTTCCTCAGTCCAGTTAATTTCGATATTTCCAAGTCCGCCACTTCCTTCAGCGCCGTACCGTGGCTGTTTTATCCAACCAGGTGGATGCCCTGAATTTCCCCTCTGGGGATCAATAAAGTCCACAAAACCAAAATCAAATCAAATCATGACCCCAACTTTCCATACATATCATCAAATTCTGGCTGAGATGATCTGTTGGAATATCCTTTCAGCTCTAAAAGACTCATTTCAAGAATTAATAATTGTATAATTTCTTTTAAAAACACAACCCTTGAAAAGATCAGAGCTGACTGGGTGAATGGATTGGGGGAGGATATGGAGGAGGACATGTGGGATAGCGCTCTACAAAGAGTGAATGACAATACTTCTTGTGCCAAATTAAGCATAATTCAATTCAAGATCTTGCATCACATCCATCTATCTAAGGCAAGACCAGCTAAAATATACCCTAACACAGATGCAAGCTGTGACAGGTGTCGAAACACTCCTGCTGACTTAACTCATATGTTCTGGTTATGTCCAGCCCTGACAACGTACTGGTCTACGATTTTTAAAACATTGTCAGAGGCACTTAATATTGTTCTCCAACCCAATGCAACAATGGCTATATTTGGTACCACAGATAGAAGACATTCTACAATGAGGAAAAGACATAAAAACATAATTGCTTTTGCAACGCACTTGCACGGAGAAGAATATTATTACATTGGATATCTAAAAATCCACCTAATGTGTCTCTGTGGTTTAGTGACCTAATGCAATTCATACAGCTAGAGAAAATAAAATACACTCTCAGGGGGTCCAGGGACAAATTCTTTTCTGTGTGGGATCCAGTGTTGGCATATCTGAGAAAACTTAAAACTGTACCCACTTAGCAGCCCTTTTGCATTTGTGTTATTTGTTCATGTGAACTATAACGTATAGCGCATGGCTTCAGCAGTGGTGAGCCTATGTATATGCCTTTTTTTTTTGTTGGCGTCCTGCATGTTTTTGGTGGGGTGGGGGGGTGGAATAATTGGGGAGAAAAAAATGAAAATATGTGAGCATTGTTCTAAGGGACTTCTTTGATTGTTATGTGTATGTGTAAGTACCCTGTATTTTTGATGCTTAATAAAAAAATTTATAAAAAAAACCAACCAGTTATAGACTCTAAAACATCACTACCGCTCCTCATAAAAAAACAATCAGTCATTGCAAATCTTTATATAGATGAGTCTTAACAGGAAGAGATTTTTAAACGTTTACCCCCCTGCATGCTGAAAAATGCTCTCTCTAAAGCTGCACAGAAAGCCCTAATGCATCTGAAATTGAGATAAGTGAGATAAAATTGGCAGCAAATGTGCAGACAGCCAGGCTGCTCTACGTGACAACGGCACGGCCACACTGATGGATCTTTTATGGAGCGGGGGCCACAGTGACGACAGCACTTACAGCCTCATAATGTAACGATTAGCCTCGAATAGGACAAGCTGTGGTGGCGTTCTGGCAGCACCCCGGTGATGGCACTGCTCTCCAGGGAGCCCAGAGTCTGTCACAGGGGACGGAGAAACCGCCATCATTCTTGCTACAGCCGGCAGCTCAAGCTGGTGTGGCCTCCAGGCCAGGACACCCCCCCACCACCACCCTTTCCCAACACGTTCCTCTCATGGGAGTTATAAATCACCTGGAGTCACCTTGGGTGGAGCTGGTGGTTAGATGTTCACTTACAGATCATTTTTCTCCCCATATTGCCATTTACACACACACACTACACAGCTTTCTGCCTGTGTTCCTGCCTACTGTAGTGTCCTCCTGGGTGATAAGTGTGTAACCCTTTAAAAAGTCCTGATCTGCCCTGAAAAGACAGTCCCTTACACATCTGAAAGCTGCATGAGAAGAATGAAGAACAAGGGAATGTAGAGCTGAGGCACCAAAAAAATCTAAGTAAAAATCAGGAGTGTAAGAAACCAGTAATACCAGTAAGAAAAAAATGGTTTCACAGAGTCTGTCACACCCCCACCTCTCACTGCTCGGACACACATACATTCCTGTTTACAAGGCTGGAGCAACCCACGGGGTCATGTTACTTTTTTTTAAAGGGCATGGTCCACTGCTTGTATTTACATCAAAAGTGGAAACAGAAAATTTTCAGCTCTTGTCATCATAGCAATGTCGAAATGCTGACGTCTTCCTATGGTTTGGCTGCCAGGGGGAATTGGTAGCAATGAATAGGCCAGTAATATTATCATGATAATAAACGAACCTTAAGCTACGGTCACAAAGATTCTTATGAATGACAGGTACATAAGAAGAAGCCAACTTTAATGTCATTCAGTCCATACAACCAATCATGTACAGCAGAACAGAATTACGTTTCTCCTGTCTACAATGTTAAATCACATCTAGAATCAGAGGGATCGCTGCCATACAAGGCACCGCCACAAACAACTTCTCCTTCCCCCATTCTATTATGCTGAGCACCAAGCTAGAAGGCAGGAAGTACCATTTTTATATGGTCTTTGGTATGACCCGGCCAGGGCTTGAACCCACGACCTCCCGGTTGTGGGGCGGATGCTCTATCAACTCGGCCAACAGTCCGGTGGTGAAGAATCTCCCAGTTCCTACCAATTCAGGAGTTCACAGACATTCGTGGAGGGGGGCAAGTTTCTTACGGCTGCCGTTCAGTTCACAAGAGCAGCTTGAGGCATTCTTGAGCAACAAGTCTGTTGTACGATGGCCCTAGAGTTCTTACGGTCTTCTTAAGGGTGCCTTGGGTTAGATTTATATGGCACTTTACATGTCAAGTGACATGTCAAAGCGCTTACACTGAGTCCATTATTCATTCACTCCAGACAGACATTGATACTGGTAAGATACGACTGCAGCCACAGCTGCCTGGGGCAGACTGAAGGAAATGTGGCTGCCAGTCCATGCCAACAGCCTCTCTGACCACTACTGAACACTTATACACATTAATACCCAGTGTCATGGATAATTGAGACAAGGTGGGTGAAGTGTCTTGCCCAGGGACACAACGGCAGGATGGCTGGGGACAGCAGGATTTGAACTGCCAACCCTTATTGGAGGGCCTGCTCTACCTCCTGAGCCACTGCTGCCATCATTTTGTCGGCACAAATGTCACACTAATCTACTTCTGCCTTATGAGCACCTCACTACTGCCTTACACATGCTGTACCAATCTCTGTTTCCTACGACCGCTGTAAGGGGCCCTCAGAACAACTTAAGGTGTTCTTGAGAAATACCTACAGCCAGTTCTTAAATTGTTCCTATGGCATTCGTATGGCTGCCCTACAATGAGGGATTTTTGTGGGGTGTTCACAGACCATCGACATGGCCACGAACTTACGAACGGTCTATGAATGCTGGATTCTCCTATTCCTATGGCATTCGTATCGCTGCCCTACAATGAGGGATTTTTGTGGGGTGTTCACAGACCATCGACATGGCCACGAACTTACGAACGGTCTATGAATGCTGGATTCTCCTACGGCCACCTTAAGAAGGCTGTACGAAATGGTCCAAAAATCATTTGTATGGTGTTCGCAGCTGCTTGTAAGGGTATCTGTGACCATAGCCTTAGTGAGCGAGCTCACATATCGATCGGTGCGGTGGAGCAGTGGTTAGCACTGTGGCAGCACAGCAACTCACCCTTGGCCATGGGATCCCTGGTTTGATCCCAGCCCCTGACCAACAGTGATCTGTGTGGAGTTTGCATGTTCTCCCTGTGTCTGCGTGGGTTTACTCCGGGAGTTCTCCAGTTTCCGCCCACAGGACAAAAAACATGAACGTTAGGTTAACTGGCGACTCTAAAGTGGCCCTACATGTGAATGTGTGTGTGAATGGTAAAGAGATAGCGCCGTACCGTGGCTGCTTCATCCATCCAGGTGGATGCCCTCAATTTCCCCTCTGGGGATCAATAAAGTATACAAAATGAAAAAAAAAAATCGCACACATCTAATAAGAACTGTCATCAATACTGAATGGACTGGAAAAAATAAGTCCCCCTCCTGAAAAATGGAACCACTCATTTCAAAGCTTTCTGTATAAATATGAAGTCAAGCCGATCAAAAATGTAGAAGCTATAGCAGCAACAACATTAGAAAAAAAACGCCTTCCCCAAAATACATGAAAGTCCTCATTAACTGTGTGTGAAAATCAAATACAGTATGTCCAGGGTATTGATGAGTTAAAGTTATTGTAATCTGACCAGAAATGTAGATGCTCGAGTAGCGACAACATAAAAACACTCCTCCCCAAAACATATGGAACCCCTCCTTAGATGTGTCTAAAAATCGAATGTGCCCAAAGGTATTGATGAGTTAAAAGCTTCTGTATATTGTTGAAGTCATCAGGTCAGACATGTTGAATGGACAAACTGATGGACTTTGTTCCATGGGGTACAATAAACACTATGAATACTACCAGTGCTATAACTGTTATTCTTCTTTTATCCCCCCGCCCCATGTCAGGTCAGGCATTGGTTTGCTTGCTGCCGGATAACCATGAAAACCGGTACTACCTGTCTCATAGGTCGGGCCGTCGGCGACTCAACTTGCAACCCCGCCCTTCCGAGGGTGTGGAGGGTGAAACAGGGCATCCTGGCAGAACTAAAAACAATATCTGTCACAGGTCTGTGGTGGACCACTCTCAGTTACACGGGGTGAGACTGGACATCCTGGCAGATAAGCACATCTGTCACAGGGTCTGTGGTGGACTTTTGCCAGTTGGTGCATCGTGACATGCACTACACAAAAAGCAGAGATAAACAAACCTATCATCTGGTCAGGCACTGCAACAGATACTGGAGTCAGTTTGTCGTGACTTGTCCTTGCCACTGATAATACCACTATCTGCCAAGAATGTGCCGCTAGTCCAGCAAAAGCTAGCGGTACTCAAATACTTTGCAAGCAGTTTCATGAAATGGTCAATCAGAAAGCAACTCTTGTGATTTCGCTGGTTTCCTCCCACATGCCAAAAACATGCAGGTTAGGGAGTTAAGGGGCACTTGCGCACGCAGCAACCGGAAGCTGGTGGCTTGTCACCGGACTGCAGAACAAATCTACCTACGGGTACAAAATAAGTCCAAAAAAAAACAACCTCATACCAGCTCGGACATCACCCGGGTTAACAAGGTCAGGAGTTCCTGGCAGCGGAGAGCGAAGGACAGAGCTGTGTAGAAGAATCTGATCAGACCTAAATGAAACAGTCATTGTCGCCCCCGACAGACTGCTATGATGATGATGATGATGGTGATCCCCCCCACACACAGACACAGGACAAACCTGTGAAATAAAAGTTTTCGTACCCTTTTGGCTAAATGGTTGAAAAGAAAAGAACCATTTGGCAGTGCCCCAACCTTTAATACAGTCAATCAGGTGGAGAAAATCAGGCTACGTTCAACAGCGGTCATCTGACCTGTAGAGGAGTGAAGCTGCTATCATTTATTTTGTGCATAATGATTTCTGAATGATTTTAACATTTATTTTGCTGCGCTGCATCAAGGTGAAGAAGTTCTGTCCCCCTCTCTTGTTCGGTGCTCATTTTTATTTCCATAAACACACGCTGTCTGACGTTTTCTTCTGCACATGCGGGTCACTTCATAGCTGTAGACCGTTCACACTGGAGTCTGATTTAAATTATCAGGTGAACGCCCACACAAAAAAAATCAGATCTCGGCAGAAAAGCAGAATTGAGCATTAAGACTTGCAGTGTGACCCTAGCCTTACTGAGGTGTCAGCAATCAGTCTCTTATGGCCAACAGAGATAACAGCAGCATGTAAACAATGAAATATCTGACATGCTGCTGAATTAAAACAGGGCATGCAAGGCCACTTGACTTAACTATAAAGGCCATTTTGTGCTGCTTCATTTTTTATTCACTTGCTTCCAATGAATTTTAAGGGCACCATTTCCTCTGAGCAAACACTGACTCATGTCGTCGTCTGCAGACCTTTTTACCCTGATGATTTTTTAAAAATTTCTCATAACCATCTTCTGTGATAAAAACAGAAGCTATATTGTCACATCTTTATGACTCTGCCTGTTAGACTACGTGCATGATAGTTCCTCACTAGTTTATTCACAGTTAACGATACTGAGACTCAAAAGAGATATAATACTGAGACATTTCTTGACATATTAAATTAGAAAAGCACTCGGAGAGCGTAGACCTCCGCAAGTACCTCAGTTCCCCCTAATATTGGGATTTTCCCCAAATATAATAGTCTTACATTTATTTTATGTATATTTTCAGATTCCTTGACCATCAAAACATACCTTTAGCAATTGGATTCACGTTGATATCTTTATTAGGTCAGTAGTTATTGACAAAAATCACTTTTTTGGTAATGGCGGTTTTCTTCTGGATATAGCTCCATAGCTTTTGAAGATACAACAAATCCATTGGCACACTACTGGTTCCTCAGTGTCTTGGCTATATTTTGGTGTTTGTTGTACATTTATATCTTAATTTGTTACCTTACAGTGATGAAAATTCCAAAGATGCCCTATTATTTCCTGTTCTGGATCACAGTATCCGGATTTTTTGCAGGATCTCGATCAGTCTGATATTTCCTAGAACATATTGGGATCTTATCCTGTATTTTTTTGGCAAGTGTCCTGACCATTTATTGTGGAGTTATATACGCATACAGTATGCTAAAAATGGCCCTATCTCGCAATGATAAAGAATCCTTTAAAAAATTCCTGGATCCAGACGGTGATCCGGATCACTCCCAAAATCTAATCATTTCTTCCTTGTCCCATTTCGGACTTGTCCTGAAAATTTCATCAAAATCCGTTCATAACTTTTTGAGTTATGTTGGTAACAGACAGACAGACAAACAAACAAATCCTGGTAAAAACATAACCTCCTTGGTGGAGGTAAAAAGTGTACTGACTGCAGCCATACCAAAGTTAAGCTGTAACATTCCAATTTGAAAAAAAAGAACAATATGCCCGTTTCGTTTTGACTGAACAAAAAAGGCAGACGCTATAGTGCGCTGAACAGTTTTTACCACCACACAAAACAGGGATGTGTCACATGACAGCGGAATGAGACAAACTGCATGCAAGCCTTTCCAGTCGAGGTGTGGCATATCGTATTGTTCATGATAATACGCGTATAAATTTTGATACCAGTGTAAAAATTAATACTGCGATATTTGGGGTATGCTACGTGACGACGTCACACCGTTATGCTGCCGACGGAAGTTACGTGTGATGGCAAAACAAACATGGCGCGGGAAGCTGCCGCTCAGTCTCCAGTTGAGTGGAAATATTTAAGTTTCACTCTCTGTTTCAGACTCCTGCCATGTTAAAAAAAAACAAAAAACGGTGCAGCAATGTGGATAATCCGCCTGCATCTTTTCCGCATGTCAACAACACTGCTGGAGCGGTATTAACCCTAACTGGACAAACCCAAGACATCCGTTCAATGCGACAAGGGCCAAAAAGCCCCAGAAGAGGTCTGTGCAACAAGAGTTACAATGCAGGTAAAGTGATTCAACATAAAACCTGGCATCTCTGTGCACTTAAGATCTAGCGGTTTATATCATCTTCTGGTAATATTTGATACAGAACAAAAAATATTTAAAACAAAATCTGAACTGTTTATAAACTTGAGAAATCAGAGTTTTTGTTTTGTTTTTCCTGAATATGTTGAAGGCAAATAACGCCAGCCTATGAAACTGTCCTTTTGACATAAATTTAAAAAAAAACAACTGTATTCTGTAATACTGTGTATAGCTCTTGCACTGTTCTTGTCCAGATCTCTTCGTTGGTCACATTGTCAAACCATCTGACACCCAGGATGTTGCGGAGACATCTGTTCAAAAAGACTTGAACCTTCATGATGGAGGCCTTCAGGAAATGCCAGCTCTCACAGGCATATAACAGGATGCTCTTAACATTACTGTACTGTCCTCTGTATAAAACTTGACAGTCAGATAAACACCTTCCCAACATCAAGACTCTGAAGACACTTGACTCCTTGTCCACAGGTTTATTGATATTACAAGGAAGGGTAAAACTGGGGGAAAAAAAACACAAATAACTAAATAATCAGTGGTCGTCTCAACACATTCAGATGACCTGTAAATATATCAACTTAAACTGTAATTTAATAAAATTCTTGTTTTCCACTGTCATGAGTATTATTTATTTACCCATTTATTTATCTATTTATTAAGATTTAAGATAAGCCTTTATTAGTCCCACAATGGGGAAATTCCAGGATTGCAACAGCACAGGGATAGCAGCACTCAGAGCAACAATCAGAAGGCAAGAAAAACAACATCTAGTAAACATATGTCCATATTACTATAAATGTATATATATAGACACACAGTGCAGAGCATTATGGTTGGTTGGTGAATGTGCAGCAGAAAGTCTAAGCTCTCTCTCCGCGGATGCGGCGGGCCAGCTGGAAGTCTTTGGGCATGATGGTGACCCCCTTAGCAAAGAAGAGACCACCAGGTGGGCCTCGCTGGTCTCCTGCAGAGCCATGACGGCGAAGCTCAGGAAACGCAGGACGGTCTTGAAGTCCTGAGCGATCCCCCTCACCAGGCGCTGGACGGGCAGCTTACGGATGAGCAGCTCCGTGGATTTCTGGTAGCGACGGATCTCTCTCAGAGCCACGGGCCTGTGACGGCGAGGCCTCTTCACTCTGCCGGTGGCCGGAGCGCCTCTCCGAGCAGCCCTGGTGGCTAGCTGTCTCCTGGGGGGCTTCTTCCTCCAGTAGATTTTACGGGCGGTCTGCTTGGTTCTTGCCATCGCTCTTTATTATTCTGTCTTATATTTCTTGCACGCCGCCTAAACTCCAGCCCGGCACCCGCGTCGTTTTCGCTACAGCTCCCGGTATGTCGAGTTTCCCATTGCTAGCTAGCACTAGCTCCTCCCCGCTGTAACGTCTCCCGCTGCAAACCGTGGCTCTGTCTGCCAACCCGGGAGACCCCCGGGGCAATCCGTGCGTCCGTGATATATATACAGAGTGAAAGGTGTAGAAAGAAGAAGGAAGATTAAAAAAAGGCTGTTGCAACGGGCAGCCTACTCGTGTGGCGCCACCGGTCCGGCGGAACCGGAAATTTTTTTTTATCATATTATTATTATTATTATTATTATTATTATACTCCAAAATCGCTGCATGAGTTGTACTTCTGTAAATGATCAATTTCTTGTTCATCACCTTATTTATATTTACACAGAAATTAACTCAAAATGGCTGCCGGCAAGAACATTACCAGTTACTGGACAGGTGGCCTAGTTGGTAGAGCATCTGCCCCACATCCAGGATGTCGTGGGTTCAAATCCCAGCTGGGTCATACCAAAGACCATGTAAAAATGGTACTTTCTCTGGAATTTCCCCATTGTGGGACTAATAAAGGCTTATCTTAGAAATAATAGCTCTGCTATGTTGCTGCGTTAAATATCATGGAACACACCAGCTATCCTAAAAAATACTGATATATAGTGCTAGATAAGTGCCAGAACAACTGATACATACCCACGATGCTACTAAAGACATGAGATATATGTAGATGCAACTGGATGAAATGTGAACACCACCATAACAGCTCTCTATGCCATGCTGACTTACTTCCTGGTTACCATTCATATCACTTCCTGTAAGACAACTTGAACCTAAGATTCTTAAAGTGACAACGCTATCCATCCATCCATCCATCTGTCCATCTTCTTCCGCTTAATCCTTTTCGGGTTGCGGGGGGGCTGGAGCCTATCCCAGCATCTTTGGGTGAGAGGCAGGGTCCACCCTGGACAGATCGCCAGTCCATGGCAGGGCCAACACAGAGAGACAGACAACCATTCACTCTCACAGTCATACCTAAGGACAATTTAGAATCCTCAGTTTGATGCCAATTAACCTAATTTGCATGTTTTTGGCATGTGGGAGGAAACCGGAGAAATCCCGGAGTAAACCCACGCAGACACGGGGAGAACATGCAAACTCCACACAGATCACTGTTGGCCAGAGGCTAGGATCAAACCCAGGATCCCCCGGCCAAGGGTGAGTTGCTGTGCTGCCGCAGTGCTAACCACTTCCCCACCGCGCTGACGCTAAATAAACATAAAACATTTCTTATAAACTTATTTGAAACAGGATACTCACAGCCTGGTGTGATTACATGCCACATGCCAGGGGGCGGCAGTGGCTCAGGAGGTAGAGCAGGTCGTCCAATAACCGCATGGTTGGTGGTTCGAATCCCACTCTCCCCAGATATCCTGCCATTGTGTCCCTGGGCAAGACACTTCACCCCCAATTGCTCCTGGTGGGTCTGGAAGCGCCATGTTAGGTAGCATGCCGCCATCAGTGTGTGAATGTGTGTGTGTGAATGGGTGGATAGCAGGATCTGTAAAGCGCTTTGGTCATCAAGAGATGAGAATAAAAGCGCTATACAAGTGAGTGCCATTTACCATTTATTCCTAGTTACTTGGCTGTCCTTGAGAAGTACAACACTTCCTTGCTTGATGTCTGGAAGAGTGGACTGACACTTCTTGCATACCTGTAGTGTTTGTAGGAACTGCTTCCGCCATCTGTCCCAAAAGGTGTTTGAAAGGTGCTGAACCTGTCGCCACTGGTGCTTGTATAGGTCTGAAATGCCAAATTGACCCACAGGAGCAGTAACAAAATTTGTCTTTTGAGTGAATAGTGTAGCTGGTGTCAGTATAAATGACTCATCAGGGTCTGTTGTCATTGGAATAAGTGGCTGGGCATTTATGATTGCAGCTACTTCTGCCATGAAGGTCACCAGCACCTCACGAGTCAGTTTATCTTTTAGTTTGAGGAGCATGGAGTCCAGAATCCTTCTTGCAAGGCCGATCATCCTTTCCCAGGATCCTCCATAATGGGAGGCATGTGGAGGATTGAAGGTCCATGTACAACCCTGATCTGAAAGGTAAGTCTTCACGGCTTGTTCAAGTTTGAAGGTATCTTTATTTCGTTACAGGCTCCTACAAAGTTTGTGCCACAGTCAGAACGGATATGCTTGACTGGCCCACGTACAGCAAGAAAATGCCTGAGTGTACTTATGAAGCTTGATGTGTCAAGAGATTCAATTACTTCAATATCAGAATCAGAATCAGAATCAACTTTATTGCCAAGCATGCTTTTACACATACAAGGAATTTTACTTATCACTAAGGTGCGCTCGTGTTAAGCGCTCCCTAATGACGCGGCAGCCACTTACAGGCACCTCATACAGTGGGGGGTAAAGAGGGGGAGGGGGAAGGGTGACACATTGGGCAGAGAGAAAAAACATAGTTATCAAAATAGAGCTCAGGTGAGCAAGATTGTGATCACATAGAAAAAAACCCTCTAATTGCACACTTAGCAGACAAGATACAGATCCACACATTAACAAAGCAAGAGAGAGACCAGTGTGTGTATGTCAGTCATGTGATATCAGTGTGAATGCAATGTGAAGTATCAGTTACTGGTGCACAACAAAAAATCCTCTCCTAGGCAACGACTAGATGTTATGTCCATGGTATTCTAAACATAGATAACATGTCCACAGAGTTCATCTCTCTTCAGTGCATGTCAGATGGTAAAATTCCATGCTAGTCACATGATGACGCTGTCCTTGGAGAGTTCAGATTGCTGCACATCAGAATGTCAAAAACTCCCTTCTGCCTTATCTTTTCTCCTGGAGGAATGAGTTCTCCCAAGGACGCCGAATCAAGGCCTGATAAGCACAGTTCACTTACAGCATAGAATTTTCATCTCTCATGCGATTCTGTGCATCACAATTTACATTAACAGGCTTTAAAATCATTCCCTGGAGAGCACCCAGCGACTCCGAGATGTTTCCCACCTTCCGATTCAGTTCGCCATTAGCCGCTATCAGTGCCCTCCCCAGCTGGTCGAATTGTTGAAGGAGCTTCGCCGGGTCCGCATTTTGATAAGCTCTTTTCAACTTCTTTAATTTCCGATACACCAGGAAAACTCCAAAGCCAAACAGCAGAAATCCTGTGATCATGAAGCCAAACAGGTAGATGCCTTCCACATCCTCAATCGAAAGATCACACAGACACATGAGTTTCCAATTGTCCCATGAGTCTCTCACATAACCCGCAGCTGAAGTGCCTGCAGGACACTTGGGCTCCCCCGGGCCCGATTTTCTGTTTGAAAAAGTGGTGTCAATTGCATTTAAAGCCCAGCTTACCAATTCCATTTTTCCGTTTGGATTGAGATCAGCGAGAAGGAGAGCGAGACACAGACAGGACACAGCAAGCTGGGATCAGTCAAGGGAGGAGGAGGAGGAGAGGAGAAGAAATGCGTCTGCTCTCTCTGAAAGCCGGAAGAAGAAATATGAACGGCTCTGACACTCATGCAAGTAAAGATCACTGCCCATCACTTCCTGTGTGCCATGCTTCCTCCGGTTCGACGTGCAGAGACGTTCCAGGGGCCAAACACATCCAGCCCAACATTGGTGAAAGAACGATCTATTGAAATGCGGTTTGCTGGAAGGTTTGCCATTTTCTGTGTGCTCAGTGAAGCTCTTAGACATCTGCAAGTTATGCACTGGTGGATAATACTGCTCACTTTCCTTTTCCCGCCAACTATCCAAAAACCAGCAGAATGGAGAGCCCCTTCAGTAAGGTGGCGACCTTCGTGATAGATCTGCTCGTGATGGTGTCTGATGAGCAACACAGCAATGTGATGCTTACCAAGGATAATCAAAGGGTTCTTTTCACATTCTGATTAAGATTTGAGTGATATAGACGACCCCCAACTCTCAGAAGGCCACGTGTGTCAATGAAAGGGTCTAGATTGTAGAGTGGACTGCTTTTTGGAATCTTCTCATGTTTTTGAATGCAATTCAACTCCTGACTGTAATGCCAGCCCTTACATGAGTTGTTTGAAACTGTTAGGGTCCTCTTGAAATGTTGTGCTATGTGAATAAGATGAGTCAAGGCTCGAGTCAGTGACTCCCAACAGGAAAATCTGGCAAATCTTTGGGAATTAAGCTGCTTGAATGATGTTGTTATGCTCAAAGTTGTTGTTAGTGGGCGGACCTCTAGGTCTGAACTTGGTACGATGAACTTGTGAGTATTCTCAAAGATATTTGATCTTGGGGCAGACAGAAAATTGGGTCCACTTAGCCAATTGGTGTTCTCCAGCTGACCTGCTGCAACAAAACCAGTTGTGTGATCTGCTGGGTTTTGGTCTGACGCTACATAGTGCCACTGCTTGGGCTGGGAAGATCTTCGGATGCGGAGAACCCTGTTGGTGACATATACACTACCGTTCAAAAGTTTGGGGTCACCCAGACAATTATTTTGTGTTTTCCATGAAAAGTCACACTTATTTACCACCATGAGTTGTAAAATGAATAAAAAATATAGTCAAGACATTGACAAGGTTAGAAATAATGATTTGTATTTGAAATAATAATTTTTTCCTTCAAACTTTGCTTTCGTCAAAGAATCCTCCATTTGCAGCAATTACAGCATTGCAGACCTAACATGATTGCACAAGGGTTTTCTAATCATCCATTAGCCTTCTGATGCAATGAGCAAACACACTGTACCATTAGAACACTGGAGTGATAGTTGCTGGAAATGGGCCTCTATACACCTATGTAGATATTGCACCAAAAACCAGACATTTGCAGCTAGAATAGTCATTTACCACATTAGCAATGTATAGAGTGTATTTCTGATTAGTTTAAAGTTATCTTCATTGAAAAAAAGTGCTTTTCTTTCAAAAATAAGGAAATTTCTAAGTGACCCCAAACTTTTGAACGGTAGTGTACGTAAAAGCGCCGGGACTCATTATGAATGTAACCCAGGACCACCTTGCTGTCTGAGTAGTATGTTGTGGCATCAAGCTGCAGGTCCATTTCTGCTAAGATTAGGTCTGCCAGTTCGGCAGCAAGCACTGCTGCAAAAAGCTCCAACCTTGGTACTGGGTGCTCAGGGCGTGGGGCCAATTTGCTTTTTCCCATAATAAATCCTACATAGTTATTCCCACGAGTGTCCGAGACTTTCAAATATGCCACTGCAGCAATAGCTTTAGTTAATGCATCAAAGAAAATATGCAATTCTCACCTGGCAGCTGTTAAGAGTGAGATTTTAACATAAGGCCTGGGAATGGAACAACTGCTCAACTCTGACAAGGATGGTCTCCATGATGTCCAGATTTCCTCCATCCAGTGAGGTAGGGGTGCATCCCAGTAACCAATTTCAGTAGTCAGTTCCCTCAAGATAGCTTTGCCTTGGATTGTGATGGGTGTCCAAGAGGGTCATAGAGGCTATTAATGGTGGATAAAACACCCCAATGAGTGTAAGGTTTTGAGTCCTTAGACTCACTGAAGAGAAAGCAGTCTCTTTTGAGATCCCAGTTGAGCCCAAGACTGCGCTGCACTGGCAACACTTCAGCCTCCATGTCCATATTTCTGAGGTCAATTGCATGGTCGCTGGATGGAAAGGATTCCATGACCTCCTTGTTGTTTGCTGAAATTTTGTGCAGCCTCAGGTTGGATCTGGAGAGAACTTCTTGTGTGTTTTTTAGCAAGCTGGCTGAAGCTTCTACAGTTGGCAGTGACTTCAGCCCATCATCAACATAAAAGTTGGAATCACAAAGTTTTTAACATCAGGGTCAACACTGAACTCACTGATCTGTACAGATTGGTTTAGGCCATGAATGGCCAATGCAGGTGAGGGCCTGTTCCTAAACATGCGGACCCTCATATGATATTCCACAATGTCCTTTGAGGGGTTGCTGTTTTGAAACCAAAGAAAGCATAAAAAGTTCCTGTCTTCTTCCCTCACTAGGAAACAATAGAGCATCTGTTCTGCATCAGCTGTGAATGCAATAGCTTCTTTCCTAAAACGAATCAGCACTCCAATCAGTGTGTTATTCAAATCAGGCCCAGTCAATAACACATCGTTTAGTGAAATGCCATCATGTGTTGTAGTTTGGGGTCCTTATTTGTGAGACACGAGTGGTGGCTCCACCCTTCCAGTTCCGCCACCACCCAGGGTATAAGAGAGCAGTGAGTGGGAGGGGCGGTCTCTTGGCCACCTTTCTGCCTGGCGAGTACGCTAGTGTATTATGAAGTGTCTCCCAATAAACCTGTGTTCAGCTCAACACCTAGCCTAGTCCTTGGCTCCTATCACCGGCATAACATTTGGCGAAGAGAATAAAAGGCATGGACACGTGTGTAACATCCATTCGCCTATTTCTGGAGCTTCCCAGTGAGGCGCCTGTCCCTTGGGCGAGATGGTTTGCTGCGTTTAAGACGTACTTGGTGGCACTGGACCTTGGGAGACTGGAGAAATTAAGGGCACATGCACCGTTGGTTCATAATTTGGGAACGGAAGGACAGCGCATTTTGAGTACTTTGGGCGAATGTGATATCTAATGGTGCAACATTTTCGCACCCCAGAAAATGTCATCATTCGCAGGATCCAGTTTCAACAGCGCTGGCAGTGGGTCGGCGAGTCGGTGCAGCGGTTTGTGGCAGACCTGCATCAGCTGGCCAGGGACTGTCAGTTTGGAGAATTGGAGGAAGAGATGGCTCACGACTAGCTGGCGGAAGATATCATCTGCCCTGCTACAAGGTCAAAGCTGCTTATGTTCTCGGGCGAACTGGTGTTATCCACGGCCATCGATTTAGCTCAACAGTTGGAGGCAGCAGGCAAGCAATCACGGGAGCTCAGTGACAGTGTGTTACACCGACAGTCTGCTCGACAACTGACGGCACAGGCAGTGGACCCGGACAGCGATGACAACGTGGAAGGTGATGGAGGCTACCCTAATGATGTAAATATGAGGTCCACCCCGGGAACACCCATATGTTTGGGTTGTGGGTCCACGAAGCACTGCTATAAGGCCAGGGGAGTGTCTGGTGAGAGGGAAATGCTGCAGTACATGCAGACTCTTGCATCATTTCGCCAGGGCATGTCACAAGTTCGAGCAGGGGAGTCCAAGGCACAAGGAAGATTCTCCTACTCCCACGGTTATTCACACTATGTCCCCAAGTACCAATGGACGCTCTTACGGCATGGTGGAGCCGGATGGGGTAACAGTGCCATTGCTGATTGACACGGGAGCAGTGGGCTCTGTGTTAAATTGGGAAACAGTGAAGAACTTTTTCCCGCATTATAGGATTGGAGGTGATCCAGCACCGCTCTGTGGTTATGGTGGAGGGAGATTGGCCACGGTGGGAATGGTGAGACTGACAGCTCATTACAAGTCAGTAGAAGTGTGTAACCTGAAGTTCACCGTGACTTCCCCTGGAGAGAATATTATGCGATGTGATTTGTTTTATGGCCTGGGCTTCACCATCAAGAGCGGTGCTGGAGAGGAGTGGTCAGGCTGCGGTTTGTGGGACCGGCCAATCCCTATAACAGTGGACGGAGCTGTATGGGATGAAAACTTGCCTGGCACCCTGGAGAGTGAGCGGGACCAACCCCACCCAGGGCAATCGCAGTAGGGTTCCTGTGCCAGAGGCCAAGTAGCCCTAAATGAGAGAACTGGGCGGCACGGCGGGACACCTGTGATGGCGGGTGGCACTGAGTGGTTGACTCCATTTGTTCCCGGATATCAGCTGGAAGGGACCGGTGGACGTGGAGTCACAACAGTAAGGGCGGCAGTGGAAATGAAAGCGATTGGGGTAGGACCGGCTGGCACAGTAGAACGATGTACCAAACAGAAACACTGTAAGCCAAGTAGGGCTCCTCTGGGGGTCGTGGATGTGGTCTGGGCCTGAGAGGAGGCAAGGTTGCGGAGGATTCGGGCCAAGCGTCAGATGCAAGAACACCAGGGGCGGCTACAGGTGGTGGCATTACGGGAGGATGCCTATTTCCAGCTATCAGATGGCTCTTGGAGGCATCCAAATGAACTGTGGTGTGCCCGAGAGGAGATTGGTGGGCTTGAGCCTGAACAAGGGACATCCCCAAGGGTGGCGAAGAGGAGGTGCACCGGGGTCGGATCAGCGATCAGTGACACGGTGGGTGGTCCTTCCCCTGGGGCGGACTGATGGTTGGACAGTTCACAGAGGAAAGAGAAGGGGGACCAGGGATATATATTCTTGTTGTTTACTCTGTTCTAAGTTGTTCAAGAAAAAAAGAAAAAAAACCACTCAAATTTGTTGGTTGTCTATGGTCGGGGAATTTATTTCATGTAATGTTTAGATTAAGACATGGCAGTATTTTGTGTTGTACGGTTACTGTGGTACATAAGCGGCAGAATAATCCACTTCGCCGTGAGGGGTGAGAAGGCAGTCTACCCGTCTACCCCTAGTGTAGTTTTTTATTTTTTTTTTCAGTATGACTGTGTTAGGCCATTTTTGTTATGTTATCATCCTTAGGGTGTGTTTCAGGTTCCAAATTAGGTGGGGTTCGAATTGTGTGTGTGGCCTTACGGCTTTTGTGAGGGGGGAAATGTTGTGTTGTAGTTTGGGGTCCTTATTTGTGAGACATGGGTGGTGGCTCCACCTTTCCGGTTCCGCCACCACCCAGGGTATAAAAGAGCAGTAAGCGGGAGGGGCGGTCTCTTGGCCACCTCTCTGCCTGGCGGGTACGCTAGTGTATTGTGGAGTGTCTCCCAATAAACCTGTGTTCAGCTCAACACCTGGCCTCGTCCTTGGCTCTTATCACCGACATAACATATGTAGTGCTAGAATCAAACACCACTCCGATTTGCTTCGGTTTTTTGGGATGATACACACCAAAAGTTGGCAAATACCATTGCTCTTCTTCCTCATTAAGGGGTGGAGCCAACTCTGCATGGCCATTTTTAAAAATCTTCTCCATGAAGCTGAAAAAGTGATCTCTCATTTCAGGCTTCTTCTCAAAGTTGCATTTGAGTGACATGAGACGCTTTAATGCTTGGGGCCTGTTGTTAGGTAGTCGCTGACAAGGACACTTAAAGGGCAAGGGAGACACCCAACTGTTGCTTGAATCTTTACATAGTCCTTCATCCATTATTTTCATGAAGCAAGCATCCTGAATTGAAGGAGCTACATGATTATCATCTTTTGTGCATTTAAAGACCGTGCATCCCAAATGGTCAGCATCACATAATGACTCCTCTCCAGAGCATGTTTGGGGATAACTGCTAGCCTGAATGTCACTGTATTTCTCTTTCACCTTAAAAATGTTAGGGCGTGGATCAAAGAGAGTAGGATGCTTCTGCTCTGAAGTGTTTGTGTAGAAGGCATTGATTGTTGATTGTTTGTGCACACCACCCAGACACACACTGCCTACAATAACCCATCCCAGGTCCAATTTCTGAGCATAGGGCAGGTTGTGAGGCCCGTTCAACTGCCTGCAAACCTTATGGACTCTTTTGATGTCTCAACCAAGGAGGAGCATGATTTGAGCCTGTGGGTCAATGTCTGGGATCAGGTGTGCCACTGACTTCAAATGGTTATGATAGGAAGCTGCATTAGGGGTTGGAATCTCTTCTCTGTTATTAGGACTGTTGTTACACTCCATTAGGCTTGGCAGAGGAATGCAGACAGTTCCATCCAGAGATTCCACTTCATAGCCAGTAGCCCTCCTTCCTGTTGCTTCTTTTACTCCAGCACATGTTCTTAATGTGTATGGTGAACTTGGGGGCTTTGTTCCTTGAATGTCTCGAAGAACTCTGAACGAACCAGTGACCTGTTGCTCTGTTCGTCGAGAATAACATACATTTTCACAGCTTTATCTTGTTGTCCAACTGGATACACTTTTGCGAGACATATTTTTGAGCAGGATCTGTTCATTAGATCCCCACCACAGACCTCTGTAATTTGGCAGTAATGTGGGATGGTGGCGAGATCTCCTGATCCTCGTCGTGCTTAGATACAGAGTTGCTCTCTTCCATCCAAGGTGCAGGTCCAGGATGAAGTGCTGTATGATGTCTCTCACTTCTGCATTTGTGACACTGAACTTTGGCTCTGCAGTTCTTTGTAATGTGTGATGATGAAGCACAACACTTATAGCATATTTTATTCTCAAGAAATGTCTTACGATCTTCTATAACCTTTTCTCTGAATGTACGACATTTATGTAGACGGTGTGGCTTCTTGTGAATGGGGCATACTTTGTCACAGTCATCTGATTTTGTGGGGGGCTCATGACCATCAACAGTGACCCTGGGAAATACTTTTTTTTGAGACTTCTCGATGTTTGCTTGACTTCCAGACAGTTTTATCTATCTTGTGAGGCATGTTTGTATGAGATGAAATTGAAACTAGGGTCATTAGCAATGTAGGCCTCTTGGCTAACAAAATCTACAAAATAGGAGAAAGAGGGGTAGGAAACATGCCTTTGCCATTTGTAGGATGCACCAACCAATTCCCACTTCTCCTGGAGACAAAATGGCAGCTTCTGTACGATGGGGTTGACACCCCTTGTTGTGTCAAGGAAAGATAGGCCTGGCAGGTCCCCCTCTTTTTTGGCTGACTTAAGTTTCATTAGTAGGCCACTTAATTTTGTTAATTTGGAATAGTCTCTGTTATTTTTGGAAAGGTGTCAATTCACTTGAACAGAGCATCCTCAATAACTTCTGCTGAGCTGTACATTTGTTCGAGTCTGTCCCATATCATGGCCAACCCTGCTTCTGGATGGATGATTGAAGTGTGTTGCTCTTATTTGCGCCACATACTCTGCAGACTTTTTGCCAAGCCATTTCATCAAAAGATCAATTTCTTCACTTGGTGTCAAGTTTAGGTTACAGGTTGGAGACTGAAAAGAACGTTTCCAGGCTCTGTAGTTCTGTGGTTTGTCGTTAAACTGAAGTAAACCTGTAGCCACTAGCTCATGGCGAGCAAGGTACCTAACAAAGTCACTCATATTTGAACCACTGTTATTTGGAGATGTGGGGTACAACAAGAGATTAAAGGGACCATTGTTATTTTGAGGCCTCAAATACTGCAGAGGAGTAACTTGGATGGAACCAAAACCTAACTCCATTTGGTTGACAAGAGTGTCCATTTTCATAAGGGTAAAACTGTTATGTGGTGAGATGACTGGGGTAATGTGAAATGAGTGTCAGGTCTGTAGCAAATGGTGTATTCTCTGGCCTGAAATTTGGAGATGACATGCTGTAACTCGGGTTAGGTTCTGGTTTGGCTGTGACATTATCCTTGCTTTGCTGAAGATCTGGTTCTTGTAGTTTGGCTTGGTCAATAACATATTGTTCTCTTCGTTGCATGGTTTCCAAGGAAGTGGACTCCAAATTGAAGTTACAGCTGTGTTTCTCACTATTTTCATCAATGGCAAGTGCCTCTGCTTCAGCAACGGCTGAGGCTTTCTCTTTTTTGAAACTAAGGATTTCCATAGATGCTTCCAACTTGGCTTTTTCCAGTTTCAAACTAAGTTCTTTTTCAGGGAAGGAAAGAAGTGCTTTTGCTGCTTCAGCTTTTGCTCTCACTTTGGCTACAGTTGATGACATACTTGATCATGTTGAGGAACATGAAACACGGGAGCGTGTCTTTAATGAAGATGTTTCCCCCTCCATTGCAGTGTCTTGAGGGATAACTGTGTAATATTGCTTTGATGGATGTCGTATTTCTTCTTCCAGCCAACTCACTATGTTACCTTGCCTTTCAAAAAGCTGTGGTTTTACTGTACTGTCCTCTGTATATAACTTGTCAGATAAACACCTTCCCAACATCAAGACTCTGAAGACACTTGACTCATTGTCCACAGGCTTATTGATATTACAAGGAAGGGTAAAACTGGGGGAAACCCCCCCCCCCCCCAACAAATAACCAAATAATCAGTGCTCATCTCAACACATTCAGATGACCTGTAAATATATCAACTTAAGAGTATAATTTAATAAAATTCTTGTTTTCCACTGTCATGAGTATTATTTATTTAACAATTTATTTCTCTATTTATTATACTCCAAAATTGCTGCATGAGTTGTACTTCTGTAAATGATCAATTTCTTGTTCATCATCTTATTTGTAATTGCACCTAAATGAACTCAAAATAGCCGCCGGCAAGAACATTTCTTTTTTTAGATTTGATTTGCAGTTGGCAACCACTTCGCTCTATATCCATCCATCCATCTTCTTCCGCTTAATCCTTTTCGGGTCGCGGGGGGGCTGGAGCCTATCCAAGCATCTTTGGGCGAGAGGCAGGGTACATGCTGGACAGATCACCAGTCCATCGCAGGGCCAACACAGAGAGACAGACAACCATTCACTCTCACAGTCATACCGAAGGACAATTTAGAATCCCCAGTTTTTTGATGTCAATTAACCTCACTCTATATCATCATTCTATATTATCAGAAAAAATAGCTCTGCTATGTTGCTACATTAAATATCATGGAACACACCATCTATCCTAAAAATACTGATATATTGTGCTAGATAAATGCCAGAACAATCGATACATACCCACGATGCTATGAAAGACATGAGATGTACAGTATGTAGCTGCAACTGGATGAAATGTGAACACCACCATAACAGCTCTCTGTGCCATGCTGACTTATTTCCTGGTTACCATTCACATCACTTCCTGTAAGACAATTTCCTGTTCCTGCAACTCAAGATTCTTAAAGTGACAACGCTAAATAAACATAAAACATTTCTTATAAACTTATTTGAAACAGAACAGTTAGAGTTAAATATTTGGATCCTTGTCTTGAGTGAGATCTTAGTTGAGGAGCAGATAGGTTGGAGTATCATGAAAGCTGATGTTGCTTTCCTAATGCGGGAAAGTGAAACAGTTGAACTTTAATTTTGCAAATAGCAACTTAAAAAAAGTGATGCATTAGTTGCTATACAGTGGGGCAAAAAAGTATTTAGTCAGCCACCAATTGTGCAAGTTCTCCCACTTAAAAGATGAGAGAGGTCTCCAATTTTCATCATAGGTATACCTCAACTATGAGAGACAAAATGAGGGAAAAAAAATCCAGAAAATCACTTTGAAGGATTTTTAATGAATTAATTGGTAAATTCCTCGGTAAAATAAGTATTTGGTCAATAACAAAAGTTCATCTCAATACTTTGTTATATACCCTTTGTTGGCAATGACAGAGGTCAAACGTTTTCTGTAAGTCTTCACAAGGTTTTCACACACTGTTGCTGGTATTTTGGCCCATTCCTCCATGCTGATCTCCTCTAGAGCAGTGATGTTTTGGGGCTGTCACTGGGCAACACGGACTTTCAACTCCCTCCAGAGATTTTCTATGGGGTTGAGATCTGGAGACTGGCTAGGCCACTCCAGGACCTTGAAATGCTTCTTACGAAGCCACTCCTTCGTTGCCCGGGCGGTGTGTTTGGGATCATTGTCATGCTGAAAGACCCAGCCACGTTTCATCTTCAATGCCCTTGCTGATGGAAGGAGGTTTTCACTCAAAATCTCACGATACATGGCCCCATTCATTCTTTCCTTTACACGGATCAGCCCTCCTGGTCCCTTTGCAGAAAAACAGCCCCAAAGCATGATGTTTCCACCCCCATGCTTCACAGTAGGTATGGTGTTCTTTCTCCTCCAAACACGACAAGTTGAGTTTTTACAATAAAGTTCTATTTTGGTTTCATCTGACCATATGACATTCTCCCAATCCTCTTCTGGATCATCCAAATGCTCTCTAGCAAACTTCAGACGGGCCTGGACATGTACTGGCTTAAACTTCGCAATACATAGTCTTTTGGTCTACATTGAATTTTTTAAATCCAAAAAACTTCCAAATTGCAGACAGGCCTCCTTTTTTGGCATAAGTTCTTCTGGTGTCCTTGTCCTCAGCACAGGGTTTCCTCTGGTAACATTTCTGGGTGGCGGCCCGCCTTACCAGAAAAATTACCGCCGTGCTAATGAGGAGATAGGAATTGAAGAAAAATATATGAAGCAATGACTTTCCGCAAGCGCGCACATGAACAACGCACGTGGCCATCATCCGCGCGGAGTTTAGAAGTGCCCGCCCACACGAGCTTTCCAGTCAGGCAGAGTCTCTCGCTAGCGTGACTGTCCGAGAGAAACATGAGTTTATTGTGATGTCTGAATAATGGAGAACAGAGAGGTTGTTCTGCTGTTCATAGAATATACTTTATTTAGCTCTACAGCTCAATATATACTCCTAGCCGTAGCCCGCCTTACGTCACTCACCCCCAACCCTGGCTGAGCTACAGCAAACCCCAAAGTACAATTCTCATATGTAACATTTATTAAAGTACTTTAAATGTGGAAAAAAATCAGAAGAAGTATGTAAGCAGTGGAGGCATTTATCATGGTTTTAACCTGCTGGAAACGTGAGCAATAATGGAAGAGTCGGCAGCCGGCTTGATATGAAGGGAAAGGCAAGGGTGACTGATGAATTGTTGAAGATATATTTCACCAGCCACTACAATATGAAGTTATGTTCCCTATTATGTACCTGGCAAGTTAAGATGACCGAAATTCACCAAGTCAATGACTTTAATCCATCAGCAGCCTTCAGTACAAACTAAACATGCCAACATTTGGATTTCAAAATAAGGGAGGTTTTTCCTGCTGTCTAGATGGTGGTGAGATTTCCAAAACAAAAAAAGACAAAACTATAAATATATAGAAACATTAAAACAGAAATAACGGCATCCTTGGTCATTTAAGTTAATTTATTTCCTTAAATATAATTTTAATAATTATATTTCTTTGAATTCAGAGTTAAAGTTATTGTTCTGTTCTGGCTCTACAAAATTATGGTCAAAAGCTTAAATTGTATGAGGAAAAATGTAAAAAATTTGCCACATTCTGTTTCAAATTGATTAGAAAAACAGTAATTTTATAATAATCTGCTTTGTCCATCAGACAGGCCTCTTCACTGTCCAGTTTTAAAACTCCTCTTAAAATCCATTTTTATTCTCTGGCTTTTGACCCAGTTTGAGATGTTGATTTTATTTGTTCTTATTGTCTCTATTGTATGACTGTTGTTTTATTTGTGCTGTTTTGTACTGTAGCTGTATTTTATTGATTTTATATTTTATTTATCATTGATGTACAGCACTTTGTGTCAACTGTTGTTTTTAAAAAGCTTTATAAATAAAGTTGGATTGGATTAAAAAAAAGATAAAATTAGCCATAAAATAATCCACATTTATAATAGTCTCAAATGTACAAGAAAAGTCATAATTTTACAAGAGAAAATTACAAATTTGAGGAAGAGTGTTGCAAATTTAGATAAATTTACAAAGAAAAGTAGAAAATTATAAGAAAATAGTTATAAATTTTGGAGAAAAACCTCAAACCTTCAAGACTGAAGTCATTACTCAAGTTTTTATGAGGCTGCTCTTTGTACCCTTAACTCAACTAGAAATTTTTGGTTGTCTACTTTTAATTATTAATTTCATAGTACTGCTTTTACATGAGTAGAATTTCTGGCTACTATACCCACCTCTGATCATATAATTTAAGTATGAATGAGTAAATTGCTACTATGAATGTTTTTTCCCTTCCCTTTCCTACTCTTCGTCGATGGAAAAAAGAAACACTAGAATAAAAATACAAAAAATACACATTTTGGTGATTTATGTAAACCATGAAAAAAAATCCCGCAGGACAAAACATGACACTTGGTATTTTCTAACCTGTTTGTATACCACCATAGACAGAGAGAGAACCTGAATTAGACAGAGCTCAGAGAGGGAAAGATGAGACAGAAGAGAGGAGCCAAGGAGAGGAAAGTGTTCAGGCAGAGGGTCCAGGAGAGGTGAGAGCAGAGGAAGGAGAGAAGGATGACACCAGTAAAAAGTCCAAACACATAGTCCAATATTCAAGCCTTGGTTGTACAATACAAATGGTAAGTTCCATTATGCAATATTACTGTGCAAAACTTTAAAAAATAAAAATAAATAGTGTAAAATTAACAAGTTACAATTGTGTCATGTGTTTTCTGCCCCCCCCCCCCCCCGGAAAAATATGTTGCCACCGTGCCAAGATCTTTAAGCCAGAGAAAACACTGTCAGCATACTCACCTTCCATCTGTCTTCTCAGCTCTCCCAGCTGTTAGCAGGCTAAATATTATGCTACCTGGCTGGCTAGCTAACTACCAACTACTCTGGCTTCAGCATGACTGTGTTCCTCCACGGTGTAATTTTATTAGCATACAAATAATGATAGAAATTATTTCTGTGCTGCAAATCATCCTTTTACCTTGGTTTTGATTACATATTTCCATATTTTTATTATGTGGGCAGTGATGGCCTGATGGCGAGGGATGTAGACTGGTTCAGTCCCTGTAATGGCAGGATCAGATCTAGGTGGGACAGAGCTCCCTCATTAACCCACTGTGGTGCCCTTGAGCAAGGCACTTAACCCCAACTGCTCCAGGGGAGCTGCTCAGTGGCCATAGGTCAGTCTGTGGCTTCCAGGTGTGAAAGTGTAACTGTGTGAATGTGAACAGGGCATCCTTGAAAAAGAGAGGCTGTAAAATTGTGGAAATTAAGACTGGTATACCAGATGAACAGGTATCTCGCCCAGCCCTAACTGTTAATAGGCCTGCTTTTCACTGATCAAAAGCATACTGGAAGATAATGCACCATAATATATGAACGCAAGGAACTTTGTGCCAAGCCTCACACACATTCAATGAGTCTCCTCCTATGAAAGCAAGCTGCATACAGTCATCCACTAATTTAATTAGGTGGCAAGAGCGCACAGTGGAAAAACAGACTAAACGAAAGACCCTACTGGCAAAAGGCACAAAACATGGTACATATGCCCTGCGATCGCTGTAACAGGGCCCTTAATGTTTGTTTATGTGTAGCAGAGAGAAGCACTCTCAAATGAAACCACTTACTGTACATTAAGAGACTCAATCATTTATTTTAATCAACAACAAACCTCTCATCACTGCATATCCCTACGTCACAAGCATATCAAATACTGTATACTAACATAAAACAGACAATGCATCCAAATTAGATTAATGCTTTTGATCTGTCTGGTTGAAAATCTCAACTTAAAAATAGCATACAGGTGAGAAAAGGCAAAAATCATGAACCATGAAGACTAACTTGATAATGTTAAGAGCTGATAATGAAATCACACGGTGGTAAAGGCGGCAATTTGTGCAAATATTCCACCAAAGTGATAACCGATTTAATGCCTTCACAGTGCCATCTCCCAGCTCTTTTAACAGGTTCCTAACTTCATCAGAATGTGTGCCAATTAAAATGCAACAACTTGCATGTGTAAGCATCCTTTCACGTCACTGTTTGGTTACTGTGATCTGTTTCCCCACCTCTGTCCAAGCAGGGTGGCTTAAGTTACAGTCACCAAGATTCTTACAAACGGCAGGTTTGTAAGAATCTCCCAATACCTACAAATTCTGGAGTTCGCAGACATTTGTGGAGGGGTTTCTTACAGCTGCCGTTCAATTCGCAACAGCAAGTTGAGGCATTCTTGAGAAATAAGGTGCTTTTCTGTCGTACAATGGCCCTAGAGTTCTTCGTAAGGGTGCCTTGGGATCTTCCTACAACATACAAATTTTTGTGCAACTCACGGCACTCTGACGCCGTTGGTAGATAAGATAAGCCTTTATTAGACTCACAATGGGGAAATTCCTGGTAAGAAGGTCTTACGGCTTTCAGCACATTTTGTTGGTACAAATGTCACAGATGTCAAATGGCGTACTTCCACCTTACAGCCATATTCCAAAATGGAATAAATTAATTTTTTCCTCAAAATTCTACACACAACATCCCATAATGACAACATGAAAAAAGTTTTGAGATTTTTGCAAATTTATTTAAAAATAAAAAACTAAGAAATTACATGTACAGTGGATATAAAAAAAAGTCTCCACACCGCTGTTCAAATGCCAGGTTTTTATGATGTAAAAAAATGAGACCAAGATAAATCACTTCAAAACTTTTTCCAACATTAATATGACCAATAACTTGTACAACCCAACTGAAAAACAAACAAATCTTTTAAGGGGAAAAATAAAAAAAAAAAAAAACTTGCAATAACCTGGTTGCATAAAAATGCACACCCTTAAACTAATACTTTGTTGCAGCCAGTGTTGGGCAAGTTACTAAAAAATAGTAACTAGTTGAAGTTACTAGTTACTTCTTTTCAAAAGTAACTGAGTTACTTTTGAGTTACTGCATATTAAAGTAACTAGCTACTTGTAAAAGTAACGTTTACGTTACTTTTAAATGCATACTTAAATCATCTTGCACACACAGCAAGATCAAGGACCCCTTGTTCTCATCAGAAAAAAAGAAGAAAAAGAAAACTGATGAGAAAAAAAAGTCATCTTAAAGAGAAAAAATGTCTCAGATTTACACAAACTATTGTAATCAGTAGAAAGCCAGAAATTTACTAGAAATAAAGCTGTGAATTCACAGAGAAAATTTTGGACCCCCTGGTGGATCGTTTTTGGCCCATGAGCCATATGTTTGACACCCCTGGACTAGCCCATTAAAAATGCATATTTAGAGGATTTACTTCCATGAAATAGTTGCAGATCACAAAAGCATGTAAATGAATGAGATAAAATAAAATAGAAAGCACAGATAAATGAAAGTTCACCGCTTAGAAGAAGCTGTTCTTTACTGCAACAAATCACAGTCACTTTTTCTCTGTGCGTAAGAAAACTTTAAATGTATTTAATGTGGACATTAAATGTGAACTTCTTGCTCAAAAAATACTCATGTTTAACCACAGAGGTAGGGGCTACTTACCACTCGGATAACAGGTGATCAGGGACAACCCATGGAGGAGACTGTATGACAGCTGCGTCAGCTCCGGTAGGGTCAGTTTATATTTATTTGCCTATTTATGCAACTGCAAGTTGTATGATCGTCTGTTTGCACTAAAAATATCTATCCATATTAATAAAACAAGTAATGCGAGTAATGCATCTGATCAAATTTCAGTAACTGTAACGCATTACTGAATTTTTAAACAGTAATGTCGTTACACAGCACGTTACTGCAAAAGTAATGGCGTTACAGTAACATGTTACTTTGTTACTTTGTAACACGTTACTCCCAACACTGGTTGCAGCACTTTTGACTTTTATTACAGCACTCAGTCTTTTTGGGTAGGAGTCTATCAGCGTGGCACATCTTGATGTGGCAATATTTGCCCACTCTTCTTTGCAAAAACGCTCCAAATCTGTCAGATTGCGAAGGCATCTCCTGTGCACAGCCCTCTTCAGATCACCCTACAGATGTTCGACCAGATTCAGGTCTGGACTCTGGCTGGGCCATTCCAAAACCTTAATTGTCTTCTGGTGAAGCCATTCTTTTGTTGATTTGGATGTGTGCTTTGGGTCACAGTCTTGCTGAAAGATGAAGTTCCTCTTCATCTTCAACTTTCTAGCAGAAGCCTGAAGGTTTTGTGCCAACACTGACTGGTATTTGGAACTGTTCATAATTCCCTCCACCTTGACTAAGGCCCCAATTCCAGCTGAAGAAAAAACAGCTCCAAAGCATGATGCTGCCACCACCATGCTTCACTGTAGGTATGGTGTTCTTTTGGTGATGAGCAGTGTTGTGTTTGTGCCAAATATACCTTTAGGAATTATGGCCAAAAAGTTCAACCTTGGTTTCATCAGACCATAACACATTTTCCTACATGCGTTTGGGAGATTTCAAATGCATTTTTACAAAATGTAGCCGGGCTTGGATGTTTTTCTTCAGGGTGTGCATATTTATGCAAACAGGTTATTGTAAATTTATTTTTTATTTTTCCCCCTTAAAGGTTTCAGTTTGTTTTTCAATTGAGTTGTGCAGGTTATAGGTCACATTAATGGTGGAAATAGTTTTGAAATGATTTATCTTGGTCTCGTTTTTCTACATCATAAAAACCTGGCATTTGAACAGGGGTGTGTAGTCTTTTTATATCCACTGTACATCAGTATTGACAGCCTTTGCTCAATACTTTGTTATATACTTTGCTGTGAATACTTACATACATGTGATTTCTTCGTTTTTTATTTTTAACAAATTTGCAAAAATCTAAAAAAAATGTTTTTCACATTGTCATTATGAAGTATTGTGTGTAGAATTTTGAAGAAAAAATGAATTTAATCTATTTTGGAATAAGGTTGTGACAAAACAAAATGTGGAAAAAGTGAAGCGCTGTGAATACTTTCCAGATGCGCTGTACAAGCGCCTCACTACCACCTTACGCATGCTGTACGAATCTCCTGGTTCCTACAACCGCTGTAAGGGGCCCTCAAGAACAACATAAGGTGTTCTTGAGGAATACTTATGGCCAACATCTTGCATAGTTCTTACGTTGTTCCTATGGCATTCATACGGTCGCCTTACGATGAGGTTTTTTTCATGGGACGTTCGTAGAAATCCTTGACCATCAACCTGGCCATGAACTTGTGAATGGTCTATGAATGTTGGATTCTCCTATGGCTGCCTTAAGAAGGCCGTTCAAAATGGTTCAAAAATTGTTCATATGCTGTTCACAGCCATTCCTAAGGGTATCTGTGACCGTAGTTTAAGAGGGATAGATCCTAATTTCACACATTCACAACATGCTGTGACATGCAAACAAAGTCACACACAGACTGCTTTAGATCTCCGCGTATTACAAACAGCTCTGTCAGCCATTATGCTGCTTCCTCTGGCTAAACAAGATGAAATCACACAATCCTTTTTTAGGGGCATGGAAGAAATGAAAAGTAATAAGACTGCACAGGACAACAATAAGACTTGTTGTATTAGGTTCTTTCTAAATTAGGTCATTTATTCAGGTTTCCTGCATAGTCCAAATATCAATTTTAAATCATGGAAAGTGCAATGAAATGTTTATATTTGAGTTACATGAGTTACAATGGCAAAATAATTAAGTGGGGCGATATTTCAGAGGTTAAACATCAGGTATAACAAATGTGTTTAACCTTAAAAAATAAAATGCAGTTGACTATTTTTTGTTGGTACCGCAGCTGTATTAAGAAAATAAACAAGTCAAAGCTCAGCTTCACAGTACACACACACACACACACAATGCAAGCCTCAGTTACCATAGAGACAGGGCACTGTGGACATAGTGAGGATTTATTAAAAAAGCCTTCCTGGCAGAATTACTCCCTCTACACACAGAAGCCTGTCACCACCCTGCAGCAGCAGCAGCACACACTCACATACAGGGCAATGTCTAACAATGGTTGGAAAAGACGATACGACACCAGTATCCTGCTAACCCGCCCTGTCTGGCTTCACACTTGTCATGAGACAAATGACAAACTTCATCAGTGGCACTCAGAATCTACAGCAGTAATGCCATTAAGGTGCGTTCACACCAAACGCGAGCGGCGCAAATCCATACAAAGTCAGTGGAAAGACGTGAGTACATGCAAAATTGCGCATTAGTGTGTTCGCGTCCGCACGTTAGCTAGCTAGGAGCTGCTAGCTTTAAGATTCTGCCGTCACCAGAGTAAAAGTATCACCACTGCTGAGTAAACTAGTTTGGAAAATGAAACTCACTCACCTGGAGACTCAGGAGGGCCGAGAACTCTTCAGCTGAATCGGGATTTCTGAGTTATTTACCCACGGTTTCTAGCCACTGATGTCCTAGCAAGCTAGTAACGTAAACACCCATCATCTGTGAAGTTTTGGAGGCTTGAGACAACATTTTCAGGTGAGCCCCCGGTCGGATAATGTAAACATAAGCATGACGTTATTTTGGTTATTTCCACAGCAGGTCGAACACAGCTGCAGATGTTTTTTTTATTTTATTTTTTTTTTATTTAAGTTTTTGTAAAGGGTATACAGGTCATTACAGCATTGCATTGTTTACATTTTCATCACATGTTCCCTTATTTTTTGCTATTTGACAACATTGGAAGAATAATTATTACAACACCCCTTTTTTTTTAAAGTGAAAGAAAAAGTGAAATTAAAGAAAATAAAATAAAAAACAAGACAAACAAACAAACAAAACAGCAAAAAACAAACAAAAAGAAAAATAGGTAATTAAAAGTAAAAGAGCATCTGAGTAGCGTTGGAACAAAGAGCGGAACCATTATTGAAATGGTATTTGTCAAAGATTAGATCTAATGGAAGACACATATGCGATCCAGGGTTGCCAAAAGTTCATGAACCCATCCATGTCCTGTCTCAGTGCGAATGTCAACTTTTCCATCGAGTAAATGTCTTGGATCACGTTAGACCAATCTTCAGGTGTAGGACAGTCCTTCAACATCCATTTTTTAGTTAGGGCTTTTTTACTTGCCAATATTAAAACATTGAATAAGTATTTATCTCCTCGTCTTTCCAGTGAGTCCGGTAGTAAACCCAAATACAAAGTTACAAAAGAAAAGGGAACTGTTATCTTGAATATTTTCCCCAATTTTGTCTGTACATTGGTCCAATATTGGTGGATAACTGGGCATGACCAAAACACATGAAAATGATTTGCAGTCTTTTCACCACACAAGCGCCAACAGTTCAACCCCTTATGGGTAAATTTGTTTTGTGCAGGTGTTCTGAAAAATCTTACCAAATTTTTCCATCCAAATTCTCTCCACTGCAGGGATGAGGTACTTTTCCATTGTTGTTTATTTAGCTTTTCCCATATCTCCAGTTGTAAAGTGAAATTCCCCTCTTTTTCCCATCTTTCTTTTATATATGATGTGTTGTCTCCTTTTAAGTCTTGAAGACCCTGGTATATTTTAGAAATGTATCTGATCCCTGGGATCCCTTTATATGCCATTAAGAAGACCTTCAGAACACCTGACTGGGCCCTTTCCAAATCCTCCTTTTTAAGTATATTGTTTATGTGGTGTCTAAGCTGAAAGAACCTGAAAAGATCTTGGTTTATTAGACCTTGTTTTTTCAAATCTTCAAAACTTCTTAAAGTTTGCCCCTTAAAAAAATCGTAATATTTTATCAGCCCTTTCTCTTTCCACTTTTTAAATTTAGTGTCTGTTTTATTAGGAATAAAGTCTTGATCATAGGCAGTCCATTGCAGAAGTCGATAGGGCTCTTTAGTTTGATTCTCTCTGACTATCTTAAACCAAATTTTTAGCAGGGTCTCTATCCACGGGTTAGTGTTATTCAAAAGTTTAGGTAAGGCATTGTTCCCTATTATCGCCTGTAGGGGGATGTCACTTGTTATTTGGCATTCGATCTCCTTCCATTGTGCAGTGTAGACTGGGTTACATATCTCTATTAAAGTTTTAATTTGTGCGGCTTTAAAATAGTCCCTGATATTTGGCAGCGCAAGCCCACCTTTGTCTTTGTTTAGCTGTAAGGTTCTATATCTGATTCTAGGTCTCTTGCCTTGCCATATGAATCTTGAGATCCTTCTGTCCAGCTCCTGCCATGTTTTTTTGGGAGGTTCTACCGGTATTGTTTGGAAAAGTTATAGAAGACGTGGAAATATATTCATTTTGACTGCTTCAATTCTTTGTGCAGTACCCAAGAATGGTATCATATTCCATCTTGCTAGGTCAGATTTTATTTTTGTCATCAGTGGATCATAGTTTAGTGTTATAATTTTGTTGAGTTGTTTCGGGATATTGACCCCCAGATATTTCATAGATTCCATCTCCCAGTTAGTTTTGAGTTTGCTTAGTGAATAATGATTTGGGTCATAGTTGAATGTTAAAACTTGGGTTTTATGCATGTTTAATTTGTACCCCGATAAATCTCCATACTCTGAAAAAACTGAGATTAGTTCTGGTAAAGAAGTGTCCGGGTGCCCTAGGTATATTAAAATGTCATCAGCAAAGAGTGCTATTTTATGTTCCTTCTGACCAAGTGTAATACCTTGAATTTTTTGATTTTGTCTTATCCATTGGCTCAGAGGTTCTATGAAGATTGCAAAGAGCAGTGGAGACAGGGGGCAGCCCTGACGACATCCTCTTTCCAGCTCAAAAGATGATGATAAATTACCGTTAATCCTTATTTTAGCTGTTGGTTTTTTATATAATGCCTGTATAGTTCTAATGAAGTTGTTATGAAAATTGAAACTGGATAAGATTCTATATAGGAAAGACCAGTCAACCGAATCGAATGCTTTTTCAGCATCTAATCCCAATATGACTGCATTTAAGTTATATTTTTTTATATGATGAATTATGTGTAAAGTGCGTCTAATGTTGTCTTGTGTCTGTCTTTGTCTTATAAAACCTGTTTGGTCTAAGTGAATTAAGTCTGTCAGTATATTTTCTAACCTTTTGGCAAGGATAATGGTAAAAAGCTTATAGTCCTGATTTAGTACACTGATTGGTCTGTAGTTGGAGCATTCTAGTTTATCCTTTTCAGGTTTAGGTATAACTGCAATGACCCCTTCTCTCCAGGAGGGGGGGATTTCCCCTGTGTGGAGGACATAGTTAAATGTTTTCAGGAGGAGAGGAGATAGTTGCTGTTTAAAGGTTTTGTACCACTCTGCTGTATAGCCATCTGCTCCTGGGGATTTGTTAGCTTTAAGTTTCATAATTGCTTTTTCCAAATCTTTAGGTTGTATTTCTGACAATAGTGTTTTATTTTGTGACTCCGTAAGTTGGGGAAGGTTTAATGTGTTTAGGAATGCCTCGGATGCGTTTTTATGTTTTTTGTGGGAGTATAAGTTCTTGTAGTAATTCTCGAAGCTTTTAAGAATATCCTGAATTCTGAATTTTATTTCCTTTGATACTGGGTCTCTGATTTTGTAGATTGCTCTTTCTGTTTGTTGTTTCCTCAATTTATAGGCTAGCAATTTTGCCGATTTACTGCCTGCTTCATAGTATTTTTGTTTCAAAAATGTAAGTTTCTTCTGGATTTCTATTGTGTAGATCTCATTTATTTGGTTTTTAATTTCCTTAATCTTGAGCGAGTCAATAGAATGAGTGTTGCCTTTGTGTTCTTTTTCTAGGTTCTTAAGTTCTGACTCTAATGCGGTTAGTTTTTCTTGTCTCAGTTTCTTTTGGGTTGCCAGTTTTGCAATAATCTTCGCCCTTATTACAGCTTTGCATGCATCCCACAGTATTAAAGGGGATACCTCTCCATTATTGTTTTCTTCCAAATATCTGAGAATGTCTGATTCCAACTCATCTTTCAGTGGTCCTTTCAGGACATTTGAATTTAACCTCCAAGAAAATGTATTATTTGTGTATTTTTGGATATTTAAGTCCATATAGATCGGACTGTGGTCAGAGAGATCCATCAGTCCTATTTTACATGTTTCTACTCTTCCAATGTCTCTATTAAACATAAAAAAAATAGTCAATCCTTGAGTAAGATGAATGTGGCGTTGAGTAAAATGTATAATCTTTTACACTGGGGTTGAGTTCCCTCCACACATCACAAATTCCCATTTCTTTTAGTAGCATCTGAGTCTTCCTGCTTTGGGTATTATTTTGATGTGGAGAATTACCAGAAGCATCCCAGTATGGATTCAGTCTTAGATTGAAGTCCCCACCACATATCACTAAACCTTGAGCTTTAGTTATCATTAGGTCAAACACATTTTTATAAAATTTCCAGTTAGCCCCTGGGGGTGCATATACATTCAGCAGGGTGATATCTTCTCCCTCTAGCCGCCCAATTACCAAACTGTATCTCCCTTCTTTATCTTTGTGTTCTGATTTTTTTTCAAATGTAATTTTGGTTGATATCAATGTCGCTACTCCCCTCCTCCTCCCTGACTTATATGAAGATGAAGAGATCATTTTAAACCCTTGTCTACTGAGTTTAGTGTGCTCCACGTCTGTTAGGTGGGTTTCTTGTAAAAATATTATTCCTGCTTTGTCTTTTTTCATTTTGCCTAGAATCTCGGATCTTTTAACTGGATTCAGGATCCCTTTTACATTATATGAAATTATTTTGGTTACACCCTGTTTCTCCATTGTGTTGTTTTGTTTAGTATAACTGTGTGGTGGCCCTCTTTTGTGCTACTCAGAAACTGAAAGAACATTAAGAACAAGAAAAACATTAAGAACATAGTGTATAAAACTTTAAAACAAAAAACTGTCAAAAGAACTTCCTGAGCTGGGGTCTTTTTAAAGACCCTGGAAGAGCCTTGATGGAGTGAAGGCTCTGAGGGAAACTCCTCAAACTCTGTTACGTGTTGAGGGCCCTCTCTTACCCCTGTAAGTTGTCCCATGCTTTTAACGTGAGTTTCAGAACCCAATCCGAACTTGTAATGATTTTTTTTTTCCCTTTATGCCTATACCCTGTGAAATTGTGTACACCCTCCCACCCCCATCACAGCAAACATTCACGCTAGGACGGTATTTGTTAGTGTGGGGAGAACATGTGGATCATTGTCACATTTCTATTTTAACAAGATTTTTTTTTTTTTAAAAAAACTTATTTGTTTCTAATATTATGACTGTTCCATGAAATGTTTTACCACATGCTGAATATGCATCTCCTTTAATGTTTGTTACCTTGTATGAGGGGGGTTGGATGTGCAGATTGACTAAAAAAAAAAAAAAAAAGGTCGCTATTCCAACCTGAAAACGGCCAGTTTATCCGTGACGCTCTGGCGCTGGGTTTCCCGCTGCTGGCCCGTGGATTTTGAAGGTTTCTGTGTGGTCCACGTTTGAGCCTTGATCCTCTCGCTCGGGTCAGCTGCGGGTTTAAACACCGTTACTGGGAGCCCTCTTCTCGCCATGTCAGCTGTTGCTTCTTCCGCCGAATTATAGAGACATGTTTCTTCACCGTAGAAGACCCTTAACTTGGCAGGAAATGGCGTCTGAAAGCGCAGTTTCTTCTCACGTAGCACCTTTTTGGCATCATTATATTCCCTGCGCTTTTTAAGGACCTCCGGGGCGTAATCATGTTCCACGAAGACTTTTCTCTCTTGGTGCATAAATCCTTTTTTCTGCCAAGCCAGTCTTACAACCTCTTGTTTTATTTTGAAATTGGAAAACCTTACCAACACCGAACGTGGGGGTGCTTCCGCTGCTGGCTTAGCGGCTAATGAACGATGTGCCTTTGTAACGGATGCCAACTAGCACTGTTCGGCGTAGAATGTTAGTAAAACCTCCCTCCCGAAAAGCCTCATACAGTATCGGTAGCGCTGAGCTATCGGTCGGACCTTTAGCTCAGCGCGATCGTGCTGTGTCTCCCATGCTCGAACTGTGTAGTTGACTGGTAGGTCGCGGGTTCGTGTCCCGAGTGGGCGAACTGCGCAGGAAGATCTCAGTCACAATGGTGCTGTGACCCGGATGGGAGTGAGGTTTAAGGGGGAGAGTGTAACGGATGCCAACTAGCACTGTTCGGCGTAGAACGTTAGTAAAACCTCCCTCCCGAAAAGCCTCATACAGTATCGGTAGCGCTAAGCTATCGGTCGGACCTTTAGCTCAGCGCGATCGTGCTGTGTCTCCCATGCTCGAACTGTGTAGTTGACTGGTAGGTCGCGGGTTCGTGTCCCGAGTGGGCGAACTGCGCAGGATGATCTCAGTCACACCTTGTCTATCTTCAAGTCGGTGGTTTGTGGAATATCCAATTTCTCTCTTAGTAAAGATTCCACGCCATTGAGTTAAAACCGTTTTCGGCTCCTTCTATCAGACCATGAATTCTTATGTTGTCTCTTCTCTGTCTTCCTTCTTGGTCGGTTAGCTTAGCCTCTATTGATGCTTGTCTTTTGCGTAGGTCCAGGACAGAATCTTCAAGCACTTTTATTCGTTCCTCTGCTTCCAAGATTCGGTTCTCAGCCTGGTCCACTCTGCTGTTTGTCCTTTTTAATTCGTCTCTGAATTCACGAAATTCGGCCCAAACCTCTCGCCGAAATTGTCGTAGTTCTTCAAATAGCGTTTTCAAGCTAACCTTCTTGTTAGCTACATTCAGCTCCTCGTCTTCTGAACGGAAATCATCCGGATCAGATTCTCCGGCCGATACGTGTCCTGGCCTGGAAAATTTCAGTTTCCTCTGTTTTCCTTTAGACATGATGATTTTGTCTTTTGATTTTCACTCCTCCAAAAATCCGTTAAGTTTGATTTTCAAGATATTTTTTTGGATTGGGTCTGGGAGTTTCAGCGTTAAGCTGCTATCACCATGGCGTCCAGACCAGAAATCAGCTGCAGATGTTTTAAAGGCAACTCCGCCTGTCTGGATCTCACTCAGAAGGAGAATTCATGACTGTTCACGTGTTTACGTTGAGTTATCATGCAATTGTGAAGCATGAAAAATTCACCCGTTGGCGTCTGGAGGGTTTACAGAGGCTACCAGTGAAGACATATACAGTATATGGAAGCAGACAACACTAGTAGTTAGTTAGTTTAGTTAGTTTAGTAGTATTACTAAAGTGGTAATAATGAAAATTCTATGAAAATTAACCAGTGAAAATCAGACAATGCTTTTGAATTGTGGTTCAACAGAATTATTTTAAAAAACAAACTCATGAAACAGGCCTGGACAAAAATGATGGTACCCTTAACTTAATATTTTGTTGCACAACCTTTTGAGACAATCACTGCAATCAAACAATTTCTGTAACTGTCAATGAGACTTCTGCACCTCTCAGCAGGTATTTTGGCCCACTCCTCATCAGCAAACTGCTCCAGTTGTCTCAGGTTTGAAGGGTGCCTTCTCCAGACGCCATGTTTCAGCTCCTTCCACAGATGTTCAATAGGATTTAGATCAGGGCTCATAGAAGGCCACTTTAGAATAGTCCAATGTTTGGCTCTTAGCCATTCTTGGGTGTTTTTAGCTGTGTGTTTTGGCTCATTATCCTGTTGCAAGACCCATGACCTGCGACTGAGACCAAGCTGTCTGACACTGGGCAGCACATTTCTCTCTAGAATACCTTGATAGTCTTGAGATTTCATTGTACCCTGCACAGATTCAAGACACCCTGTGCCAGATGCAGCAAAGCAGCACCAGAACATAACAGAACCTCCTCCATCTTTCACAGTAGGGACAGTGTTCTTTTCTTAGTATGCTTCATTTTTGCGTCTGAACATAGAGCTGATGTGCCTTACCAAAAAGTTCTAGTTTTGTCTTGTCTGTCCATAGGACATTCTCCCAGAAGCTTTGTGGCTTGTCAACATGCAGTTTGGCAAATTCCAGTCTGGTTTTTTTATGATTTGTTTTCAACAGTGGTGTCCTCCTTGGTTGTCTCCCATGAAGTCCACTTTGGCTCAAACAACGACGGATGGTGTGATCTGACATTGATGTACCTTGACCTTGGAGTTCACCATGAATATGTTTAGAGGTTGTTCTGGGCTCTTTTGTTACCATTCGTATTATCCGTCTCCTCCTGCGGCCACGTCCAGGGAGGTTGGCTACAGTCCCGTGGATCTTAAATTTCTGAATAATATGTGCAACTGTAGTCACAGGAACATCAAGCTGCTTGGAGATGGTCTTATAGCCTTTACCTTTAACATGCTTGTCTATAATTTTCTTTCTAATCTCCTGAGACAACTCTCTCCTTTGCTTCCTCTGGTCCATGTTTAGTGTGGTAAACACCATGTCACCAAACAGCACAGTGACTACTTGTCACCCCTTAAATAGGCCGACTGACTGATTACAAGTTTGTAGACACCTGTGATGTTAATTAGAGGACACATCTTGGTTGAACATGTCCCTATGGTCACATTATTTTCAGTCTTTTCTAGGGGTACCATCATTTTTGTCCAGGCCTGTTTCATGAGTTTGTTTTTTAAAGTAATTCTGTTGAACCACAATTCAAAAGCATTGTCTGATTTTCATTGGTTAATCTTCATAGAATTCTTATTTATTACCACTTTTGTCAGATTCAAGTTATTTCTGTGACCATTGTGGGTTTTTCTTTCATTAACAGAGGGGTACCAACAGCAATACTGGACAAAATATAATGATTTGTTTGTTTAACCAGTTATTTTGCACAGCTGAGAAAAAAACAGTCCCTTCTAAATGTAGCCAGTAACTGCTACTAAACATCTAAATCAGCATGAAGACATCTATTGTCATTTCACACACATAATACTGTCAAGTGCAAAAGTAATAAGTGTTTCTAAAACATACCTGTTGAGTCGGTACTGCAAAAGACCGGAAATCCGAACACTGGTAGTTAACCAGTAACTAGTAGTTAGCATACTAGCAATTTAGCACACTTTGCTCACTTTTCTTGGCATTTTCAGATGAAACAAAGAGTCCATCACGACAAAGGTATTGTGGTTTGTTAGTCGAGACCATAAGTCAAACTCTAGCACTGCCCATTTTTTAAACAGACGTGAAACAGCTTCACCAGTTTATAGAGGGGTTGCCCTGACGTCACATGGGTCACGTGTCTTTGTTTACTGCACCATTTTGAACAGCAATGAACAGTCAAATCACCAACAAGAAGTGTGAGTGAGTGTAATCAACGAGATAAATGGCTACACATAAATCAACACCGTGGTCCAATGACGAGGTGCAGACTTTTCTGTGCTTGATAGCTGATTAAAGAAATCCAGAGGGAGCTGGACGGAGTGACCTCAAAAGAATTCATGGCCACGGAGGAGGCAGAGTGGTGTCGACCCGACCACGGCATCATCATTGTTGAAAACAGTGATAGAGGATGGTGAGTGATGTGATATTATGCATCTTGCTGTTATTTATCCCAGTGGTGGAAAGCTGACTTTGAACAAACAACACTGTTGTCTCCTGTATGCAGACAATGAGCTAGCTAGTTAGCCATCAATGCTAACTCCATGCTCTGCTTGTATTTTGTGCTTATGTCGACAACATCTGATGAAATAAGCTAGTGTTAATCCTGGTTAAAAAGTAGTTTTTTTAAATGTTGCACTTTCATGCTGTGCATGTACTTAAGTTGTGTGTATTTTCATTCTAGAATCCCTCCGCAGGCTGAAGATCTGCTGAACCAGGACCAGCAGAACATCCAGTTGCTTCTCAGTGCGGCAAGAGAGCGTGAAACGGGAACAGGTCAAGTGGACCCCTGACCAAGTGAGCACCCCATGTGGACCGTGGGGTCCAATCTGTACATATACAAGTACATTTTCAATCCAGTGATTTACAAACTGATTCAGAGCTTTCTAAAGCCTCATTCAGAACATTCTAGTCTCACATACTTATTCTGTGGATTTTCATCTGGGGACAGCTAGCGATGACGAGCAGCAGCGGTGGAGAAGAAAAGTCTTTTGAAAGCAGAAAGAGCCAGAACCTTCTCCGGGTCAGCTTAGTTGTCATCTTTTACACTTCTTGGTGACCGGGAAAAGTCTTTCCAGCAGTTTTACACAAATTCTTGTTGCTATTCTCCTTCTTTGTGTTTACAAATCACTGGATTGAGAATGTCCTTGTACATGTACAGATTGGATCCTGGGGTCCAGTTGGGGTGCTCACTTGAGAGTGCTCACTTGGTCAGGGTTCCACTCGGCCTGTATTCCTTGAAACTATCTTGTGAAGGGAGGAGATGGCTCAGAATGCTGCCTTCAATCAAGCGTTCCTTGGTGTGCTGGGCCACCTTACCAAGGCATGGAGTTGGCGTGTGTGACCCATTCTGAGTTTTTTTTTTTTTTATACAGTTTAAAGTTTGAATTTTGCACATTCTAAATAATCTGGATTTTGTTGGTGATTGTAATAAACATTTTAGTGTCTTATGTGTTTGCATCATGATTTTCTGTTTTGTCTGTTAAGACACTGGTGGGAAAAGAGTCAACAGTACAAACCAACCATTTATCAATGACGTTAAAAATAATGTTTCATTTTTAAGAAAAAGTAACCAAAAACAATTGTTTTATTTACTGAAGACTATATTGTAGGATGTGCCAGTGCAGAAGACACTGCACACTTTAGTGACAGTACCAGGATATGGAGGAATTCTGGGCCATATTAGTATTTGTCATGATTCAGAATCAGCCGCTAACACCAAGGGACTAACCGTCTTCAAATGTCAGGCTGAATAACACGTAGGTAGTGGAACAACATACATGGAGGAGCACACTGCCACGTATGAAGGTGAATGCCCCGACGATCTCTTACTACTAACCCCTCGTTTATATAATAATAATCCTAATGAGGGAAGAGATCGCCGGTGTGAGAATGCGTGGGCTGGACATAATGAACCCCAGGTGTGCATGAGTGAGTGTCTGGGCATGTGAATGAGAATGAATGGAGTGTGTGTGTGTGTGTGTGTGTGTGTGTGTGTGTGTGTGTGTGTGTGTGTGTGTGTGTGTGTGTGAGAGAGAGAGAGAGAGAGAGAGAGAACACCCGTAACAAAGCACAGCTGATGGCATTTGACAGGAGGAGGAGGCATGCTCAAGCTGTCAGGAAGCGAAGGACCCAAACAGCTGCCTGACACGCCAGATAGAAAATAGGGCAAATCAATAAGTCAGAACTGGGTTTGGAACCACCAAACCCAGATTCATGACAGCATCTGTATTTCCTAATAATGAGTTAGGATTTAATGGGATTTAACATGTTTTAACACAAACTACTTTATGGTTAATAAGTCTGTTGACGAACTTACATCAAACCAAAAGTGATTCCTCAAACTGCTGGATTATTTAGAAAGCTTTTCCAATCTTTTAGCATTTAATTTATGTCACTAAATCTTGGTAACCTTCACAAATAAAACATAAACAAAAGGGAGACATATCTGCAAAAGGCAGAGAAGTTTATTTTCACTTAGGGGTGTACTCACTTTTGTTGCCAGCAGTTTAGAAATTAATGGCTGTGTGTTGAGTTATTTTGAGGGGACAGCAAATTTACACTGTTATACAAGCTGTACAATGACTACTTTACATTGGATCAAAGTGTCGTATCTTTAGTGTTGTCCCATGTAAAGATATAATAAAGTATTTACAAAAATGTGAGGGGTGGACTTACTTTTGTGAGATACTGTAGAATATAAATGTATACAGTAGCTACATGTATATATCCAGTAAATCCATGCATTTTCCATGTAACCTTGTGACTGCATTATTTTAATTGCCTTTAATCCTAGATCAAGTTTGTTTTCAGTTAAAAATGCATCATAATTATTAAATATATTTTATTATACCTAACTCAGTACTGTTAACCTGTTGAAATATATATTTTACGGCTAATATAACCACATAACTATAATATGGCACCTAGCGATCAATTTTTGGCGGCTGATCACTTTTTGCCACGACACCACCGGCTGGAGCAGCTACATCCCATGATGTCTCAACAGTCTCTCCATGATTTCCACACAGATCAGAGGAATATGTAGCACAGGAAGCTAAACATTTCTACAGACATTCTGAAGTTCTGCAACCACTGCGGTTTGTGAAGCTGGGGTGATATCCCACCACTGGGAGGCTCGGTTGAACGCTCAGGCTGATCGTTTAAAGCAATAATTTTGCCACGAGACAGCCATCTGAAACACACATACAGCATACATATTTTAGTACCTAATAGCGATAACTTGCCGTGATTACAATGTAGTATGGGGGACTCATTAGCGCTTAACTAGCATTAGCAATCATTAGCTTACCCTCATATGTGATCTAGTTTGTATCCCCACGTCTGCTCCATGGCTTCCTAAACTCTCCAGTACTTTTCCAGTGTTTCATCTCACCACCTGTAGCCTTCTCTGGCTCTCCTTTTTTGCCTTTACTCTGACAAAAAGCCAGCGAGCAGCAGGCTCGCCTCCATATCCATCTTGTGTTTTTCTTGTCACAAACAAATGATGTCATGGGGGTGTCAGGCTGCCTTGCTGTGAAGATCTCACTCACTTGAGGTGGTATTCAGTTGTAATGGAAAACGAACAACACCGTGACGAGTTGGGCTGAGTACGCACTAGTGGAATTATTATTATTCTCAACAGAGGGTCCAGGCTATTTGCCATCCAAAATGGCAGAAAAACAATGTGGCACATGACCACTGACGTCACATGCAACCCCGCTATACAATGGCAGGATGTAAGGCTTTTTTCAAAAGGGTGGAACTGCTGGGTCAGGTAAGAAATCTTTTCAACCAGCGCCTCACTGTGGAAATTAAGGTATTCAACACAGTACTGTAATTGTCACTGAGATCAGTAAATCAGTGTTAATAATTAATGGTTACATGAACACCTTTGAAGTAGAGTGATACATATCCAGTGAAGTTGGAGTGCAATTATCATGGAATATAATAACTCCTGGAATCCCTATTGTTCAATCAAATTGCTTGGTTGGAACTAACTGTTGTATAATAAAATTTGTCTGATGATGTAAAACATTTAAATGTGACAAATCTGCAAAAACATAATAAATCAGGAGGGGGGAAATACTTTTCCACAGCAATGTTGGCATTGCTCATCTGCCTCCTGGACTACACCCCTCAACAACAAAAAGTCACGTATAAATAAAGTTTTTTGGGAGCACCCTGCAGCTCTGATGCCATCATTGCCCAGAACTTGTGTATCGTGTTAATTTTCATCCGCTTATCTAATCAAACACATACTTTCTGCTCAAAGAGTGTTGTCCACATTAATCCTGTTCCTTCATGTCATAACAGCATCTGTTGTTCTGCTTAGAATTACAGATGCTACAGATAATATAACCTGAAAATTCTCAAAGAATCCTAAACGTCTTTGGGACAACTGAACACTAAAGACGAAGGTTGTCGCAACTCTATCCTGTCCAGCCAACCAATCACATTGACCCCATAATGACTGACCTCAAAGATATAAATGTTAGGGAAGCACGCCTGAGAAAAAAGGAAACATTTTCAATTCACCAGTGGAAAAGGGTAGAGACCAATTATTGGACTCATTTAAGTGTTCGGATGAATTTCATTACGCTCAAGACTTCAAATGAAAACTAGAAAAGCTCTCAGAGAGCACATACCTCTACCAAGGCCCCTTCCGTCCCTCATGAATCACTTCTAAAATGTAATGGGTTTGTGTGCAGCCCAAGAGCCACCTCTGGTGAAAATTTCATCAACATTTGTCCACTTGGTTTTGGAGTATTCTTGCTAACACACTGTGAGAAGATAAGCACCTTGGCTGAGGTATGCATTCTCTGATCATCACCAAAATGTAATGGGTTCCTCTCTAGCCCAAGAACCACCTTTGGTGAAAATTTCCTCTGGATCCATCCAGTAGTTTTTGTCATCCTGCTGCACAAATACAAACAAGGCCCTTGGTGGAGGTGTGCACTCTCAGATCATCACCAACATCTAATGGGTTCATCCTTAGGCCAAGGGTTAGCTTTGGTGAAAATTGCATCCAAATCTGTAAAGCAGTTTTTGCGTAGGAAGAAACGATAAGAGCAAGACTGATGGATGAAGGGAGCAGCAATGTCAAGACTGCTGGCTGCAGCAAGCGAAAGCAGTTTTCCTGCTGGTCTCCCTGAGGCTGGTCCACACCACCGTTCCAGCTCCCTGTTGCCTGCATCCACAGAGCCAGCTACGCCTGTGACGCTTCACGAGTGACGAGCTGCACAGCAAAGAGGCGGCAAAATAAAGACATGCTGTCCATTATTTCATCAACAGAGTACAAGGTGCAACTCCATGCCTGCAAGAACTGAAGCTGGGCTGACGCAGGGAAGCACAAGGGCGACTGAATGTCACAAAGAGCTCAGCACAGAGAAAGAACTGGAAAGTGGAAATGGAGCGAGATAAAAAAGACTGCCATTCCCTTTACTGAAAGGATCAAATGTGACTGATAAAGGGCACGATGAAGATGATGAAACATAAACAGAGACAGAGGAAGAGCAGACAGAATTAATGTGACTACTGGTAGCCATTTGTAAAGTCTTGTGCTCACCTGAGAATTGATTTGTGACCCCCACTTACATTTTAACCCTGTCTCTCCTCAGATACTCTCATCATATTGAACATTTTCACCTTTGAAGTTGCCTTGCATGCTGAATCTGCTTTTTTTTTTTTAAGGCACTGCCAGGGGTCCACAGTAAGGCTGCCAGACTATGGAGAATGGGACAGGGAGGAGACGCCTGGGAAGGGGGAGCGGACTGATTTATATTCAAGATCACACAGACACAGACGGTGCACCTCAAGCAAAGCAAAAATTGAGGAGAAAGTCCCCTCAAAAAAGAAAAAGCAATCATGAGGACAGGCTGAGGGGAAATGGCAAAGAGCTGCTGAGTTTGGCCACCATGGAACATCATCTGCATGTCTGCGCCAGCATGCAAAACATATAAAAAGCAACAGAAATAAAAAAAGATACACAAACACGGCACCTGAGGCCCGAGTGTGGGTAGATGAGAGAGGGTGGGGCACGGGGGAGAGATTAAAACCCTTCCAGGCACAGGTCGCTCTCTACAAATATTAGTGTTGGGTTCAATCAGATTTATCTGCAGAAATGAGAGCACAGAGGTGCCTCACTCCTCCTGCTGGGAAGGCCCACACATTTCACAAGGTTCTGCCATATTACAGCCAAACAGACCTTTTTAATTACATTTTACATGCTACTTTATTTTGTACAGATGTCAGCATATTTTTCAGAGTTACTTTAATTTCTCTATACAAAAAGCTGCTTACCTGAAGCAGAGATATCAATTTAACTTAGACCCATTTCATTTCAAACACAGGAGCTTGGAGCACAGGAAGATGTGGCCACCTGTGATGCAAACTTTCTGCTGGTGAGAGGCAGCAAACAAAAAAAAAAAAAAAACACGAAGGAAGAAACACTTTTAAGTTTCTTGAATTTGGAACCATGGATGTGGCTACCCTGTTCATGTAAATTTGGAACATTTTCTCTTCAATTTGCAACTTTTCCATGTGAACTAGTGTCATTATTTTCATAAATACACTACTAACAAAAAGTTAGATACTTGGCTTTCAGGTGAAATTTCAGGAGACACCTAAAATGCACTATAACCTTCACAGGTGAACTTAATTTGACCTTCTCTAACCTTTTGAATGTATATGTCCAACTGTTCAATGTTTCAGTACTTTTTGCATACTGTAACTTGCTGTTCTCTAACAAGGTGCTTAATGGCAAAATTCACAACAGGTGTTTGGTCCATGAATCAACCAATAAATTTTCTGGTTCAATTAGAATTGGTCTTTAAACAGTCCTCTTCATCATGCTGTTCACATTTTGACATCATGAGACCAAGACAACACCTAACAATTGATCAACAGTACCTCACCATTATGAGGCTTCAAACAGGATGTCCTCAGCGGGAAGTGGGCACTGAGCTTAGAGTGTCACAGAATGTCATCAGCAGGTTGCAACAGAGACACAAAGAGACTGGAAGAGTCACAGAAAGGCATAGAAGTGGACGTCCTTTGGCCACATCCCACGTTGATGATCCCTTCATTGTGAACAGTGCCCTGTGGAACCGGATGATGAATGCCACTCAACTCCAGGCACATTTAAGGGAGGTGAGAGGCACCCAAGTGTCACGTCAGACCATTCAAAACCATTTACATCAGCATGGTCTGTGTACTAGATGACCTACAAGGGTACCTGACCACACCACCAGACACAGGCGTCATTGTCTTGCATGGGCCACGGAGCATTTACACTGGACAAGGGACCAGTGGGCCTCAGTGCTGTTCTCTGATCAAAGTTGATTCACACTGAGCAGAAATGATGGCCACCAATGATGTTGGAGACGTCAAGGACAGCACTATGCATCAGCCACTGTTGTCACCAGATGATCCTTTGGTGGTGGTGGCGTTACAGTCTGGGCAGGTGTGTCTAGTCAAAACAGAACTGTCCTACACCTTGTGAATGATACAGTGACAAGTCAATACTACCTGAATAACATCATTAATCCAGTCATCGTGCCCCTGCATGAACAACACAGGCCTGATTTCATCTTCATGGACGATAATGCTCCAGCTCATTAAAGTCACATCATTAGGGAACGGCTGCTGAAGGCTGGGGTACCTCAAATGGAGTGGCCTGCACTTTCTCCAGACCTGAATCGCATAGAAAACCTATGGGATCAGCTGAGTTGCTGTGTAGAGGCTCGTAACCCTGCACCCCACAACCTCAATGACCTGAGGGCCGCCCTTCAAGAAGAGTGGAATGCCATGCCTCAGCAGACAATAAGTTGAGTTGTGAACAGCATGAAACGTCGTTGTCAAGCTGTAATTGATGCTCAAGGGCAATGACAAGTTATTGAGACACTGACATTTTGGTTGTGGTATACTCACCACTGTTGTTGGCTTTTGTTTCAATCAATTGTTTGAGATGAGGAAATCACCATTACATGTTTCTACTTAAATGCTCTGCTTTCATGATATTGTATCACTGTAGGGTGAACTTTTTACATTTTCCATAAATTTCACCTGAAAGACAAATATCCCTAACTTTTGTGAGTAATGTATCTCACTCTTTCTTGCAAATTTTTTGCCCATTTCTCCTGAATTTGCAACCTTTTAATTGTAAATCTGGGATTTTTAAATCACAATTTTGCAACTTTTTAAATAATACTTTTCATTACTTTTCTTAACTTTGGGAGTTTTTCCTTTCTTGAAAATCTGCATCTTTTTTCTCACATTTGTGGTATGCTTTTACCACCATAAGATTTCAAAATCTTGCCTAGTTAAACCAAAGACCATATAAAAATGGTACCGTCCACCTTTTAGCTTGGTGCTCAGCATAACAGAATAGGGAAAGGAAAGGTAATGTGCAGAGCTACCAGAGGACTGACCCCCACTGTAGCTTTCACTACTTACAGTAGCTGTGTGGCCTAGGGTCAGTGAAACGAGATCGGTGCCGCCCCTATACACCACATGTTGTCCCATATGGTGGGGAAGGGGTTTCTTGGTTTTCTATGCCTTTTTGCAGCTAATTTTTCTTCATGTGTTCAATACTTATCCCCTGTGTCATTTCACTTTATTAAACATAACTTGTTTTGTGAACACAGTTGCCTTGATTTCTTTGTATGTATGGATTATTTGGGTTGTTACTGATATCTGGTGAAAATCTCAGGTCAGTGGCTCCATCAGAAATATGTTTAATGAGAAAAATGTTGACGTGTTCAATACTTATTTTCCCCACTGTATGCAAAGATGTGTATATGTAATTGTGCTTTATGATAACAATAAAACAGCATATGGATTTTTTTGCATAATATTTACTACTGCAGGTTAGATAATGCCAGCCTGTCACACTGAGTTTTAGTGAGGCATTAACCTTGTGTTCACCAATGTTCTATTTATATCCTATATTACTGTCAGGCCAAACAACTACAGTTTTTACTGCATAATGTTGGTCAGAAGTGCATGAACATTATACAGAAGCTAGATATGGATTTAGTGTCTTGTGTTTTTAATGAGTGATCAGATTAATCAGTATTCACTCTTTCTTCAGTCAAAAATAAACCGTGGGGTGAAGGAAAGCTAATTTTTCATAGGAGTTATTGATATCAGAAAAAAATCTGATCAAGTTCCTCGTTTAAATGTTTATTCCATCTAGCTACAATGCTCCGCACTGTGTATATATATATTTATGTGTACATATGTATATTCACTGCTCTTCTTTTCTTATCTTCTAAATTATTGCTCTGAGTGTTGCTATCCCTGTGCTGTTGCAATCCTGGAATTTCCCCATTGTGGGACTAATAAAGGCTTATCTTATCTTAAATATAGTCATCATATTAGATTAGGGAACATGTTTTCAGCTTCATCTATAGCCGTTCTTCTTATATATCATATACACTTGGTGAAAGCATCTATAAATAAGAATGCCTGGCTGCCTCTCCAGCTCCCTTCTCTGGATCGGCCGTGACAGCAGAGTCATGGAATCAGCCTCACATTAAAGGCAGTCAGATGGTGAGATCAAGGTGATCTGCCTACCTCGCTTTCTTCTTCCTCTTCTCTAAATTATGCATTTATTCAATTCCCTCTCTCTCTGGCTTTCCTCCCCCCACCATGTTCACTCTCAGCCATGGGGAGAAATCATCTCATTACAACACCCAAATGATGTGCAGACATGGCTGATAAGAGCTTCCTCTTGATAACTGTCTGAGTCCCTCTGTTTGGTACAAAAAGAAACAAAAAAGCAAAGCCCTCAAAGACTGTCCATCACTTCAGCTTTTCACTTGTGACCCTTCCCAACCCTGAGATTTTCCCATTTCCCACGGGTGATCGTTAAGTCTTGGAGGGCTGCAGGAACCCGACCAGTCAGGCCGCATCATTCACTCCAATAAAATGGCACAGTGGGAAAAAATCAAGTCAAGCACATAGACGATACACTCCTCTATTTTTAATCAAAAACATTACTCATAATTAGCTCTTGTTAATAACACCAGGGTGGCCAAATTACCCTCATGAAAAAAGAGGCTGTCAGTTACACAGTGGAAGCAAAAGTGCCCCGAGAGAGAAACTGGTGCCGTTGAGTGGCAGCTTCGAACCCACACAGCAGAAAACCAGCAGAGATTCAAGGAACAAATGCAAAGTGCTGCTTACCAAACTGCCCTTCAGTCTTGGTTTGAGTGGATTCAATAAACAAAGTGAGGAAATAAAGCCTTGAAATCCCCCCCAACACCTTACTGGTTTAATCAGTGACCTCACTCTTTTCAAAAGTGTGGCAACCAACCAATCAGCAGCAGCCAAACATGAACTTGGACCTGAAACTCCAAACTTCTCCACCAACATTTCCTGTTACGTCTCATAAAGTGACTGGGGTTGAACATTAACAAAAATTAAGACATGAATGATGAATGACATCATGCAATAAAAACACTTGAAAGGAAGGTAAATTAACATTCAGTTCTGTGCAAAAACAGCATTTGGCTTAGAGTCACCATTTAAAAATGTCCTTGACTTAATCTAAATGTAAAGTTACACTTATGGTGATGCAAAAACATGCAGTCAGGAAGCTGATTCAGCATAGCACATATAAATATATTGTTTTGAAGGTTATATAGTCATAATGAATCCAAGATGGGGCCGCGGATGGCAGCCACTGGCTTCTGCTCTCTGATGTTTTTGATAATTTTGTGTGTTTTTTTGGACTTCTGCTCTTCCGTCCGAGTCAACTATTCAAGGGAGGAACTACATTCACTCAGACTATCTCCCAACGCAACTTCTCTGCCAGTTTCTGCTGCTGATCTGAAGTTTTTTCAGTCAATCTTAGCTGTGGGAGCAGCGGCTATTGGCACTGGCCAGAAACGAAGGCGGCGTGGTAAACGTGCCGGTGCGCTAGTCAGGCTGAAGAAACGAGGATATCGCACGCCGCTCCCATCGATCCATCTGGCGAATGTCCGCTCTTTGGCGAACAAAATGGACGAACTGCTGCTCCTGACTCACTAAAACCCGGATTTTAGCAGATCTGGCGCCCTGTGTTTCACGGAGTCCTGGCTGAGTGAACACATCCCGGACAGCGCGGTCCGCCTGGACGGATTCCAACTGTTTCGCGCCAGGCATTCTTCATCAGAAACTCCTCCAGCTCAAGATGCCCCCCTGCACCTGCCAGTGGATCTCCAGCTTTCTGACTGACAGGTGGCAACAGGTGAAGCTAGGGAGATTTACATCCAGCTCCCGAAAAATTAGTACTGGCACCAGTACCATCCTCAACAGCACAGTGTCCACTGTGGACTCCTTCAAGTTTCTGGGTACCACAATCTCCCGGAACCTGAAGTGGTCCTCCCATATAGACACTGTCCGGAAAAAGGCCCAGCAGAGGTTGTTTTTTTCTGCGTCAGCTCAAGAAGTTTGATTTGCCTCAGGAGCTGCTGGTTGTCTTCTACACCGCCATCATCCAATCTGTCCTCTGCTTTTCCATCACTGTCTGGTTTGGATCTGCCACTAAACAGGACAAGACCAGACTGCAGCGGATCATTAAGTCTGCGGAGAGGATCATTGGTACCGACCTACCCTCCATTGAGAATATCGGTCCATAACCAGGAAACGGGCGGGAAACATCTGTGCTGACCCGTCACACCCCGGCCACAAACTGTTTGAACTTGTATCTTCTGGTCGTCGTTACAGATCACTGAAGGTCAAAACCACCCATCACAGGAACAGTTTCTTTCCTCAAGCCATCACTCTGATGAACTCCTAACATTCACCTAGTCCTACCTGTTGCTGTACTCATGACTTTTCATCCATTCTTACATTGCACATAACTCTCACACTGCTTTTTACTTCATTCACATTATATCACTGAATCTGAGTTCACATTGAAATACTGTGTGACTATATATTTTTCATATATTTCTGCAAAGTGTGGATAGTCTGAGTAAATAACTGCATATATTCCTGTATATATTTGCATCCCTTTTATAGAAACGTGGACAGACTGTAATTTACTGTACATACTCTGTTGTCATTGAATCCTTATTTAAATCTTATTTAAATCCTCCACCTGAACAACGAGAGCAAGTTTTTAGCCAAAGTCAAATTCCTTGTATGTGTTGTGCATACTTGGCCAATAAAGCTGATTCTGATTCTGATAATAATTAGACTGGATTCAAGTTCAAATTTGTATGAAATAATCAAAATATGTTTAAGTAGTGAAGTAGCAAATATTTTCAGTATACAGAGCATCCAGAAAGTCTTCACAGCGCTTCACTTTTTCCACATTTTATGTTACAGCCTTATTCCAAAATGGATTAAATTCATTTTTTTCCTTAAAATTCTACACACAACACCCCATAATAAGTACACATAAATATATAAATATATATACAAAGTGTGGAGCATTGTAGCTAAATGGAATAAACAGCATAACTGTCTATTTAGTTATGCTACATAGTATGAATATGTACCCATACATATTGTCACCCTCCATAGCCACTGATATTGTCCTAGTTGTATACTGGAGGGGACCATTTGTGTGAGTCTGTTGCGTCTTTTGCATTCAATACTATTAGGTCGCCACGTGTTTTTGCTATCTCTGCAAGCAGCCCTGCTTAGGTTATAAAGTCTGACAGCTGTAGGTAGGAAGGACCTGTGAAACCTCTCGGTTGTGCACCTAGGACGATGTAGTCTGCTGCTAAATGAGCTCCTCAGTGCGTTCAGTGTGTCCTGCATAGGGTGGGACTCGGACTCCAGCAGAGATGACAGTTTAGCCACCATCCTTCTCTCTTCTATCTCCTCCACTGGGTCAAGGCGCTGCCCCAGGACAGAGCTAGCTTTCTTGATCAGTTTGTTCAGTCTCTTCCTATCGGCTGCCGTAATGCCACTGCCCCAGCAGACCACTCCAAAAGTGATGGCTGATGCCACCACCGTGTCATAGAATGTCTTCAGCAGCGCCCCTTGTACACATATACTGTAGTTTCATGTAGCTAATTTTTTCGTGGAAATCTAGAACTTTATTTAAAAATCTTTGTAACAAGGAATTAATTATTTTTCAGTTTATGAGAAAAAATATGTCGGAGTCAGAATTGTGAACTATTTGATGGCAGCTAAATATTACAGAATTTATTCTGAGAGTCACTTGACTAAGCTGAGGTGCTGAAAATCTCTCGGCCTCCCTGCTGTAGCAGAACACGCTCCTCTGCAGCCTCCTCTCCCCTCACCTGTGCTGCCTGAATCAGTTTTCTTTGGGAAAATCGCCTCTTCTATCAGTTTCTGCCATTTGTTAACCACCAAAATATGAGCACACCTTCTGGAGTCCCGTGCCCTGCTGAATGCTGTCAGTCTGTCTTTCAGTCGGACCAATCATTACTGGCACCAAATTGTGAGGGATGCTCTGGTGTGTAGTTCAGTCAGGCAGATTTAGGGCTATTAAACATGGGGATAGTGCTAACAACATGCCTGCCACAGATTATCAGATTATATTGATGTTAATTAATTTTACTTCCAACTAGAACAGTGGCCCATCAGTGAAGCGGCCCACTGGGATATGGGCCACTCTGGTCCTACACTTGTGCCTCCAGTCACGCTACATACGGCAACAACGCTTGGACAAAAAGTAGTTCTGCATATAGGAATAGGATGTAAATCTTTTGTTTTTATAGGACGGGGTCCTCAAATGTTTTTTCCAGTGGCCCAGAGGTCCGGAGCAGTGAAAGCATGCTGCATGAACGGATATTTCATTTTTATGGTGGGAGGGACAATAAACAGAACATTTTCTCCAGAGCAAATATTGAGGGGACACTAAGTATTATTGTTGTCAGTCACAAATTTATGAGAAAGAATGTATAAATGTACACTTATGGGGAAAACGCTGCAAATGTACAAGAAAAAAGTCATATATTTATGAGAAAGAAAACTGTAAATTTAAAAGAAACAATTGCACATTTACAAAAAGTCAAGTTTACTAGAAAAAGTTGCAAATTTAGTGAGAGAAAAATATGTAAATTTACAAGAAAAAAACTCACATTTATTATAAAACGTTACAAATTTACAAGAAGAAAAGTTACAGATTTAAGATGCAAAAACAGCAGATTTATGAGGGAAAAGTGGGAAATTTACAACAAAAAAGTTTTACATTTACAAATAAATGGAGTTAATGAGAAAAACTTGCAAATTTATGAGAAAAGCTGCAAATTTTAAAGAAAAAAATTGCCCCCCCCCAACCCCTTGATGTGCGCCCATGTCAGCAGTGTCGCGCTGTGGAGGAGCTGGTGGAGGTCAGGACAGACTTGCAACTGCTGAGTTTTGTTGTGTCAGAGATGGAACAAGGATCCTGCCTGCAGCTTGATATGACGAGTTCAGTGCATTTACCTTTGTTGTTCTGACCTCTGAATTTTGAGGAAATGTCTCTTCAATGTTCCTATGCTTGCTCTCATAATGCTGTTTGAAATTGTAAATCCTTATCATCGCTGTGGTCTCCTGGCACGTTAAGCACATTGGTCTTGTGCTGGTAGGAGGCAGAACACATGCAAATTGCTCAGTCCATTCCTCTGAATTGCAGATGTTCACTGTCCACTTTTCTTTGAGCAGCAAACTTAGAACATGCCATTTTCGTTCAATCTAGGCTCCCGCTGCCGCTCCAAAAGTGAAAGTAAAAATGCTGCTCGGCTGCAGCCGCTCGCGCACTGACAGGCCGTCAGTGCGTCGTTGGCATGGAGATAACGGTCCACGATTACAGGTGCTGACCTAACCGAAACACGTAGTGAAGGAATCACAGCTCGGGGGACCACAAACAGGGAGTTCGCGGGCCGCCTACTGAGGGCCACCGTTAAAGGAGGATAATTTTCCCCGCAGTCAAACAGCGCACGCCGGAAAACTTCAAGCCCTGGGACAAGCTTAGTCTGATTTCACGTCAGACAGCAAGAAAACAGAAGGTTGGGTGTCTTCTTATACAGTGTATGTAAACTGTAGGTAACGCCCCTATATCCAACTGACACTGTGAAAATCCCACTTCCTGATAATTTATCTTAGGCCTGCAGTTTTACCCTACAGAGCATCACTGTCCACATCCTGACCAGGAGGCAATGCCCCGTCACTGAAGCACTGAAGCAGTTAGTGCTGCCCGCTAATTAACTTTTGACCACATTATCACGACATGATTGACAAATTCAGACTGTTTTATCTAGATTCAAAAAACACTTCAATACCTAAACGCAAAACTGCGTGCAAGAATAAAACGATCTTGAGGCTCAGTTTGTTTAAAGGTTCAGAGCATATTTCCTCTTTGCTCATGTGATAATCTTTCTAGGCCAAAAATCATAATTATCCTTTTTTAAAATATCTATCATTTCTTTAGTGCTTTGGAACAGTGTCCCCCACCCCCACCCCCCCAGCTACCGGGTCACGGTCTGGTCACCACTTGGTACCGGGTCACAGAGAGCTGCAGAGAACATTTTCTTCTGTTCCTCTGTACTGACTAAGTCTGCCGGGCTGCCCCAGATTGTTTGGGGCCCCAAAAGAAACACTTTTTTTTTTTTTTTGCTAATTCTGCCATGCCCAACGTTTATTGGAGGGTTTGTTTTGGCGTATCAACTTTTTGTCTGTTGAGATGTATGTCTGTCCCGCCTGCTCAGTTTAATTGGTTAAGAGTTGACATTTGACCTGATTAAGGTTGGACGTGGGCCGGTAGAGAATCTGTGGACAAATGAATGAATGAATGTACAATAGCAGCATCTAAAAGAAGAAAGAAAAACAGGAACATGAGAAGGAGGGTTTAGAAAGACTCCTAAATTGACAGGATTTTTTAAAGTTGCGATACAGATGGACAGTTGTCAACTTTACCGTCACAGCAAGATGTTTGTCAAACTGTTAGCATTACAAATGCTAACACGGGACGCACCAGTGGAACCGGTCTGAAGATCCATCAGTCATACACACTGGGAATGCTGATCCAGAAAAGGACTGGACAGCTGCCAGAATAAGGACGCTGACATCAGAGCATCTGAAAGTTTCTCCAAACTTCCACAGTTCTCCTTCCACAGCTGTCTGGATTGTTTTGCCTACCGCATATGCAGCCATTTTTTCCTCACGGAGCTGGGTTCACAATATGGCGTTTGGACCGACTTTTACAGACATTTTGAAAAATCAGCGAAATTAGTCCAAATGTCGTGAAATTAGGTTCGTGGGCAGTTTTTTGTAAAATTTCCTTCAGTTCTATTATCGTTCATCTCAGCCAGAGTTCTATGAATCTGCTCTGGTGAATGCAAAATTGTAGATTTAATTCTAAACAACTGTCAGGATATTTTCATTTTGAATCATTCTTTTAAAAGGATGACAGTGAATGAGGTTAACATTGTGAAAGCTGTCATTAGATAATGACTATCAGGTTTGTGCGCACATAACCTGCTCTTCTCCTGGATGGTGGAGAACAGCAGCTGTTTTCCCAGTAGGGCAGACTGGTCAACATGTTTTTTTCCTCTGTGTAGTGAAAAACCCTGTTCTGGCTTCAAATAGTTAATATTTAACCCTTGAACAGGAAACACAGCTGAGTGTGTTTTTTTCATTGTCAGAATTAAAGTTGTGAGTTGATACAAGATATTTGTCAGTTGATGGTTCTATATTTTTCTGCTATTCAGGCTAAACCTAGAACTTTGTGCGCATTCATTTTATTTAGTAATCGGCAGTGGCTATGGCTACGGAAGCTGTATCCTTATACGAAATGTCTATTTGTTCAGAAGAGTTGACAATGCAACAAAACCTTTCCAGATCAGCTCCAGCTGCTGCTGTGACTTAGGTAGCTAGTATGGTGGGCCTGTGATCACAAGGTTGCTGGTTTGCATCTCACTGTCGGGACCCTGTCCAAACCATTTTACTATGAGATGAAATTCAGACTTACAATTAAAAGGTTAGCCTTAGGATGTGGGAGTGGGTAAAGTTAAAAAGGGAGTAAATAGATTTTGATTAAAATTTTGAAATAAATCAGTGCCTCAGATTTCCGTACCTGTAGCCTGCTGCTTTTAAGACACACATTAAGAGAACGTACTGGCCAATCAGATTTGATCCGTATCTGTAACAAGAATTCTATGGTACGGTTCCATATCCATTGCCACTACCTTAGTAACTTAGGAGCTTGAAGGTCAAGCTGATCTATCAGTGACCCCGGCTCCATGGCCACAATAATCCCATAACTAGGAATAATCAGATAATGGTAATCAGATTTGACATGTTAACATGCATTGAATAAATGGATTATTGGACAATAAACTGTGTGCTAATATAATTTCACTTTATGGAACACAATAATTGCCTTTAATCTGATTATTGTTTTTACATGACTACTTTAATAATCAGATAACTCCAGAAATCTGATTATAAACGGTTTATTACCATGCATGTAAACACAGCCATTTTGCACATCATATTCTCATAAATATGTGGGAGGGCCCCAAAAATTGATGTAGCCCAGGGGCCCACAACCTCCTTAATCTGGCCCTGATGCCGGGTGTTTAATTCTGAAAAATTACTGAATGTTCTCGCTCTTCTCATGCCATGCACAAAGATTAAAAAATGGGGCTTTTTAAAATCTCTGTTTTGTCGCATGTCTCTCTGCACGGTCTGGCACACCGTCTCCTTGCCACCTGTCTCTTGGTGGTGATGCTCAGGATTTGAAAGCGGCGGGCTGTCTGGACAGTTTGGCTGGCTGGTTTAGGCCTTCATTCTGCCACCTATCTTTGCTTTCAGGACAGTATGAGCGTTGCTACCCGACCCCCGCAGGTTGAGTTGACCCTGCATGTGCAGGAAGGCCATTGGCCATTCAGGCCATTCAGCGGACCTGAAATTGTGCCCAGGAAACCAAAGCCAGGGCAGAGCATCCTGGGACCGCCATGGAAGCACTGGAGGCTTCGCTCACACTTTCTCCCCATTGGATCACGAAAACACATTTTACGTGTTAAGCTACAGTCACAACTACCTTTAGGAACAGCTGCAAACATCGTACGAATGATTTCTGGACCATTTCATACGGCCTTCTTTGTCATGTTTGGCTGCATAACTTCGCAGCGAACATAAAAATTGACAGCGAGCTTAAAATGCAGCATGTAACATGTTTATTTACAAAAGAGTGAATATACAAACATGTCACAAATAACAGTCACTATGGCACAGGCGAGACAACCGGCTACAGCTTCGTTGGTAGGGATTACATGCCCAACGCGCTCCAGGCAGGGTAGGAGTAGAGAGGAAAGGCATGAATGAGGACAGACTTACAAATATGTTGGAGCGAATTGGCTCTGAGGAACAACACAGTTCAGTCCAGGGAAGAGGCCAACTGTCGCGAGCCAGGAAGTCCAGTGTTGACATTAGAAGCTGCCGCAACAACTGATCGCACCTAACTCTATTAATACCCGAGCCTAAATGGGAGCAAGTGGACACAGCTGTGAAGTGGCAGGAGCGTGACTGACTGAACCATGTGTGTGTGTGTGTGTGTGTGTGTGTGTGTGTGTGTGTGTGTGTGTGTGTGTGTGTGCGTGCACGTGTGTGGTGAACAGAAAACTGGTGAATGCCTGGTAAGAGGAGGAGGCATGGCTGTGGGACTGACGGAGAGCAAGGCTCAATCCGTCAGCTGGAATTAATAAATAATAATTAAACCCAACAGCCACAAGTCATGGGCGGGGTGGCCACCCCGGACATGACATTCTTAAGGCAGCTGTAGGAGAATCCAGCATTTGTAGACCATAAGTTCCTGGCCAGGTCGATGGTCTTGAACAAGATTTCTACAAACACCCCATGAAAACCTCTCATCATAGGGCGGCCGTACAAATTCCATAAGAACAGCATAAGAACTATGCAAGATGTTGGCCATAAGTATGTCCCCTTACAATGGTCATAGGAAATGCCATAGGAATCCCTGTTCGTATGGATATTCGTACAGCGTGCGTCATTTGTTTGACATTTGTGCCGACAAAATGTGCCAAAAGCCATAAGATCTTCCTACCAATGACTTGAGAGTGCTGTGAGTTGCACAAAAGTTTTCTTAATATGGCAGTAAGTATGCCATAGGAAGCTCCCAAAGCACCCTTACGAAGAATGTAAGAAGTCTAGGACCATCGTACAACAGAAAAACACTTCATTTCTCAAGAATGCCTCAAGTTGCTCTTGAGAATTGAACGGCAGCCATAAGAAAGTATGCCCCCCCCCCCATGAATGTCTGCAAAATTTGTAGGAACTGGGAGATTCTTACAAACTCAGCGTTTGTGAGAATCTTTGTGGCATAGCGTTAATGGTCTGTGAGCCAAAAAAGGTTGGATTGTCTCTCCTCCTGTCCTGACCAAAGTCAACTGAAAGTACACAAATGAGAGTCAGAGAACACACTGAGCAGCAATGATGCTCCTACAGTGACTTGTTCTTTTTTCTCTGGCTCATCTCCATGACTGCAGCACATCTTGGTTTTTTTCCCACAGAAAAATGTGGCTTGTCTGGCATCACAGGGGGTTGAAACATGATTGGCTCTGTTCTAGAAAGTAGTCTGGCTCATACACAACAAAAATAAACCTTTCTGACATGGCTTGTGTCTTTTGCAGTGACATGGTTTTCAGACCCAATGAGCAGACACGACTTGAGAATAACACAATAACCTTTTATTGAATATCCAGTGAGTGTGTGTATGCGTATCTGTATATATGTATAGTGCAATGATGTATCCGCTGGGGCAAGCAGAGCACTGTGCAACCTGGCAACCCTATGGACACACAACAGAGGGCAAGTTAGAGGCAAACCAGACAAGGGATGCACCCGGTAGTACTGCGCTTACTGTTTGTGATGGAAAGGTGGAGCACAGGTCTAGCTCAGTGGCTACGGCCAGGAGGACAGTGCCTGCAGTCCCAGAGGCGATGGTATGGGCAGGTGAAGCAGAACAGCTGAGTCCACCGCCAGGAGGATGGGAGTCCGCCGCCACGGATCTCCGCCTGTGCACAGGGGACTCAGAGGAGTGAGAGGAGAAGGTGATGGCTTACTTGAGTGGAGGAGCTGGTAGGCTCAGAAGATGATGAGTAGTACTGGAGAGTAGACGAGGCTTGGAAGCTCAGCGTAGAGATGGCGAGAGCAGTTTCCATGGAAGGAAAGCAGACGCCACCGCGCTGATCTTAGGGCATCACGAAATATATAGCCAGTCTGGGATGGAGAGCAGGTGTGCGCGCAGGTGCGATGATTGGCAGCCATGACGTGCAGAGGAATATTTGTTTTTGGAGAATCCAGATTTCAGCTTAACTTGTTCTATTGACACCTCATGATTTTCTATGGTTTGTTAGATCCTTTTTTTCTTTTTTACAGATAGTTTTTTTTAACTTTGCATTTGGCCAGAAGAAGTACTTAGTGCAAGAAATGTTACTTTGAGGTGAAACACCAAATATTCTCACATACAGAGTGAGCAGCAAATGCTCAGGAGAACTGCTCCAAAGCACCAGATGAGCAATCCTGTATTACTGAAAATGAACTAACAGCTGCTGCGAGTTGCATTATGCACTAGATAATTAAAAACATGCTTGGTATTATTTAATATTGATGTGTGATAATTAAAGGATCACAGGCTTAAAAGGATAATGCCCATCTACCTCTGCCTCTTTCATCTCTCACGTTCTCCAACACACAAGAATCCTGCTGCACACAAACACATGGACATCTGAACACCTATCTGCACAAACGAGGATTTGAGGGCGTAGACTGTATGTGGTGTAATATGCCATTTATGAGTCAGAACAAAAGAGCCCTCTGGAGACTTCATTAACAACTAATTGATTCATTTGCAGTATTCTAAGACTGATAGAGCACAAATTTGCTCTGTGGAAGACTGAAGCATGGAAATAGATGGCACATTTACAGCAGGGGTGGAGATAATGGGCATGGACACAGCTCAAGATAGGATGATGTTTGACAAAAGAAGAAGGATTCACCGGCCTGTCTCCTCCCTCCTTAATTCTCTGTCGATCCCCTCCTCTGTTCTCTCTGAATCTCTGGCTAATTGAATTACAGTTGAATGATTAGAGCCTGGCATGGTCAAAGTCTACAGTCTTCATCATCTGTGCCATTCACAGGCTTGAAAGAGTGTGGGGGTGGGGAGAATAAAACTAATAAGTGCTGAATGAGTGTAGAATGGATTTATAAATTACTAGTGATGTGAACAATTATTTTGCATTATGAAATTCAACAATGACTAAAAGAGTTCCCTGTCATTTTGAGCAAAATCTGAGGACAGCAGTAGTCATATTGACAGGGCAGTGATTTATTAGCCTGTTAGGATGTATCATAAAGCAGTCTACTGGATGAACGAGGACTGGAGATACGCTGGCTGGTCCCCGCTGGCCCTGTGTGACAAGAAAAACGACCTTGGACACGTAAATCTCAGGCGAACCTCCATTAGCACATGACAAAGCCACGGAGATCCATCACACAGCCTCTAAATGCTTCGCAGTTGGCCACTGGCCTTCACATGGTGGTGTGGTGTGGTCATTCGCACATCTAAACACCCTGAGCGAGAGGAGGCGCAGAGGTCGATTCCCTCAATTCAGCAGCTCTGGTTAGAAAATGGCCAGTATGTGAACGATGTGGCCTCTTCCTGTGGTGATAATTAGCCATGATGCTGAGGTGGTTTTACTCAGATAGACAAGTCATGTTGATGTAAAGGCTGACCCCAATGTACTCCTTTCCTCCACTCTTCCCTTTCAGAGTTCAGTACTGCACACTAATAACAGCTGTCAAATATACGTTACCCTGGCAACCATCTCTCAGGCAACTAGAAAAGCAGCCATGCTGACGTGATGGGAGTTATTGTGCTCCAAACACAGCAAACACTGACTGGTTCAAAAAAGAAAAACTGAGAGCAAAGCTCAGACAGAAAGCAAATATGCAAATGAAGTCTTTCTAGAAGTGTGCATTTCTTCTTCTAAACAAAGATCCTGCAATCATAGGATGTGCTACCTAAAGAAACCTTTATTTGTAACAGCTCAGGTTTTATTTCAGAGATCTGGAATTGTTTTGACCATGACAGCTAGAAACACAAGCATCCCCCAATCATCACTGACTGTGGAAACGTCAACCGGACCTCAAGCAAGTTGGATTCTGTGCCTCTCCTCTCTTCGTCCAGACTCTGGGACCTTGATTTCCAAATGACAGGACTTGGCACCTGATTGGGGGAGCCATGTCATCTGTTGGTGTTGGTCCACTGGGTGTTATCAAGTCCAAAGTCAGCGCAGCCGTCTACCAGGAAATTTTAGAGCACTTCATGCTTCCCTCTGGTGACAAGCTTTATGGAGATGCTGATTTCATTTTCCAGCAGGACTTGACACCTGCACACTGCCAAAAAGTACCAAACTCTGGTTTAATGGCCATGGTATTACTGCGTTTGATTGGCCAGAAAACTCTCTTGACCTAAACCCCAGATTTCTGGTGTAGAAAAACTGGTAGTTAAGCAAAAAAGTGTGAAGGTGTTAGATTTTGGGAGTTTATTTTTTAGCTCTAACTCCAGCTTGTGTTAAGGAATACTCACTCTAGGTGTAATATGCTGGAGTTCATTTATTGGCTGTTCAGGAGTCTATTTTAACACTGCTCCAGAGTTGATGAGTAACTGTCAACCCCCCACACGGCGCCCAGCAAGCTAAATTTGAATTTCATCATGAGGTAAGAAGAAGCATTTTTTTTTTTTTGCTAACATATCATATTTTTTGGAAGTTGTCTCATATGATAACATTAAGGGTTGTTTGAAACTGGTTAACTCCTTGTCTTCATAATTGACTATGATGCATTCCTTTGTCTTTTTGAATGCAGCAAAGTAGTTAGCATTAGCCATCTTTCTGAAACTTCTTTGAAAACATATTTTCACTGCTAAACATTGAAGGGGTTGAGTATTGTATAAGGATGAAGAAACTGGCCTTCAGTATAGAAGTACTGAAGGTATTGTTTTTGAGATCATTTTTATTTAAATATTACTTTATTTAGCAATGCAATGTGTCAGTGTTTTTCAAGTGTTTTAAGATGGCTAGTGACACTGGAATACTTTTTACATCATAAAAGAATCTGTTACTCCATGTGACTATCATTCTGTCTCAATAGTCTACGTTTCCCAGTTTCCCTTGTTTTTATCAGCGTCTGATAGTAGGTCCATCATACTGAGACAGCTCCAGCTGCAGTAACTGCCACGTTGCACTTCGCTGGGTATCATGCTTGTTGTTAGGGGAAGACTGCTGTTTTATGGACTGCAGAATTAATGTAAAGCAGAGGATGAACTCATAAAAGTCACAGTGTTATGTATGGTAAAATACCTTGGGTGAAGGATGAGGCACGATGACTGGATGAAAACAGCTTTACTAGATGGTGATGAACAGCAGTTACACAGCAGGCACCTGGCAGGGGGCACCAGTCAAAGAGGCCTCAATATGGATGCCCTCTGCCTTATATAGGGCGGTATGGTGACATGATGGGAAGTGCACATCACTACACCGCACTTCACAATAATGTGCCATTTCACAATATAACATTCTTCCCCCCTTTAGAAAGTCCAAAACCATACACACAATTGGACCCCCCTTTCCCCCAAAATTTGGGATCCGAATCACACACTAACATAACGAAAAGCAATGTGCTAAAATGGCCTAACACATTCACACAAAATAACCTAGAATAGGGCTGACGGGTGGACTACCGTACAGCCCGCACAGCGGGGTGGATTATTCTGTCACCCATGTCTAAATAAAAGTCTACTTACACCCCGTGTTCCTAAATGAAACAAAATACACAAAATAATCCCATACCCTAACATACATATATCAGAACACAAGAACTATAAATACTATAATATTACTATAATATTAATAGCACTGTTCCTTGGATAGGAGGAGTAGAACCGGCATGGGGGGCCAGGGCAGCCCCTCAGCAAGCACGCCCGTGGAAGCACCAGACCCCTGGGATGATGGCTGATCTTCCGTACGATGGAGCCTCACTTCTTCACCACCGACACTGACTCTCATCCAGCCTCGTCACCTGGAACCTCTTCCCAGACATGCCAAAGCTGATTTGGCGTGCCTTGCCGAGCCATCACATAACTTTAAGTATGCTGCGCCCAGCTTAGCCACTATGCGCAGACACTCTTGATGTTTCGCTGGCTGTCGTCTGGTCCGTCTTTGCTGTGGATGTTCTTCACCCAAAACCTGGACCAAGCCCAAAACTCTCAGTGGGTCCAGCTCAGCCTGAAATGGTGCTGCTGAGCATGCAGTTCCTCCATGCTCATCGGTCTAGCCCCAACCTCTTCTAAAACTGTCGTAGCATTCACCATCATAGCTGCAGACCCTCCGTCCCCTTGCAGCCAAGCTCCAGAGGCATCTGGAGCTAGCACATTGGTGTCACTTGCCGGCGCAAGTGCCTCACCGCTACACTTGGTACTCCCTCTACTGTATCCCGAGTGCTGGCACTGAGAGCCTCCTGCACCGAACCTGAGTGAGACTGGTCCTGCTTGACCGCCGTGGTGTCCGTTAGCTGTTTGTCCCACACAACGTCCTCATTGACCATCGGAACCGGAGGTTTCCATTGGCCACAACCTGACCGTCATTCATTCCCAGCGTCGTCTTTTATCCCGAAACCCAGTCCGTAAAATAAATCACAGCCCATGATGTTATCGCCTCGCACTGTCACATCAACCATCTTCGCAGACTTGTACCAGACCATTAACTCCAAAGTCCCAACCGTGCACAGCCTGCCACCTCCATAACCATACAACAACGCCAGGTTACTTCCAATCCTTTAGTGTGGGGAAAAACTTCCTCACCATGGCCCAATTCAGCAACAACCCCTCCGTTCCTGTGTTGAGCAGCAGTGGTATCTCCACACGTCCAATTCCACTGTGCAGAACGTGTACCCGTTTGTGCTGGGGGACACCATATGGGTGGTTGTCGGGGGCGTCATCATTTTACTGTAGAAATGGGCTCCCTACTAAAAGCTTTAAATAGCTTATTTGGGATGACCCGTTCACACTCCAAAACAATGTGAAAAAAAGTCTATTGTCTACTGCTAATCATGCTGTTGATAATTCATACTGTAATTCATTCATGCTGTCGATAATGTGTGATATGTGTGTGTGAATAAACTGTGAAACTTGGGAAAAAAAACTTGGGCGGGCGGAGTGATTTCTTCCGTGAGCTCTCCGGTTCAGATACACGGCACACTCTTGCATAATGGTTCAAGCATCCACATCTGCTACAACGTTTTCCTCTAGCTGGGCAGTCCTTAGCCTTATTGTGGTGCGCTGCAGACCCACAACCCTTGCACAGGAGTTTTCCCGGGACAGACCTTCGGCTGGCAGCACTGGCTTCCGTAGTATCGTCGTCCAAGCTATCCTCACTATACGAGTCTGCGACATTTGCCAGTTCTGCTAGTTCGATGGCTCTGGCTAATGTTAAGTCACTGGGCACCATGAGTAGCCTAGCCCGCAATGCGGCGCTGCATGTGTGCTCCACGAGCTGGTCATGTACCATTTCATCTTCCAATGGCTCAAAGCGACACTCGCTAGCTAGCTGCTTCAAGTCGGCGACAAACTGATGAATAGGCTCACCTACCCACTGATCTTGATGCCAAAAACAAATCCTCTGGACAGTCACGCTATCCAGGGTGTGGAAACGGTTGGCTAGCAGCTCCACAACATCTTCAAAAGAGTCCGAAGCTCTGAGCGTGCGCAGGACTCGCTGGCCCTCAATACCCAGGGTTGTGAACAAGCAGTGCACGTGCTCTTAACTTGTCGAGCTTACTCAGGTCCAGTGTGGTGACTTACGTCTGGAAAGCCTCAAACCACATAGGCCAGGCACCGGCGGTTCACCCAGGAGCTCGAGAAAGGGGTGAAATGGTGTAATATACGCCTCCATGAGTTAATCCTCGATCGCCAAATGTTATGTATGGTAAAATACCTTGGGTGAAGGATGAGGCAAGATGACTGGACGAACACAGCTTTATTAGATGGTGATAAACAGTGATTACACAGCAGGCACCTGGCAGAGGGCACTGGTCAAAGAGGCTGCAATATGGATGCCCTGCCTTATATAGGGCGGTGCAGTGATGTGATGGGAAGTGCACGTCACTACGCCGCACTTCACAATAATGTGCTATTTCACAATATAACACACAGGTAACCAAGTTTAGTCTTGTTTAGCTCTTTTAACAGTCATACAAACTGAAGATACTTGCGGTGTCCACCTGTTTAGCCTGCTACACCTCCATTTACTCCTCCTATGAGCGAGCGGTGGAGCACTAATGCCCATGATGTGAACACAAGTTCTAATGCTGCTGTACGAAATGGTCAAGTGAGAATCCAAGTGCTTCCTCACTTGGGTCCTCCGCGCTCAGTCATAAGTCTCACAGATGAAAGCTTGTGTGTGTGTGTGTGTGTGTGTGTGTGCAAATATGTGTGTGTATTTGTATGGGGAGGCTAACTGTGTTTGATTTTAATGTGTGAAGCACTTTGTCTTACAATTTTTGTCAGTGCTATATAAATAAAGCTTTGATTGATTGATTCATGGATCACATGCCAAACTGTCTTCTGAATAGTGTTTTTGCTTGAAGTGCTTGTCCCTATTTTACAGTAAACTAGTGGAGACTGTGTCGTCAGGCTGCAGTTTACCAGACTGTAGAGCCTTGGTAAAAGACCTGCAGTGGTTAAATTTAACATCTAGTGTAGGTACATTAGCAAACAGCTAACATTCCCTATTTTCATGGCGACACATGAGAATCGGTGGTTAGAAGTAATTTCACTTTAAAATTGTTATCATTCTCAACCACAATAACATCAGCTGTTACATTAAAAGTTAAACATGTTTTCCCATTAATGTTAGGTGGCCAAGATATTGATAAAGGTAAAGCATGGGGGAGAGAAGAAATATGCCAAACTAGAAGAAGTTTGCTTCACGGATTTCATCAGTGCTGGTATGTTATATTTTTATATTAAGGTATGCAGGAAGTAACAGTACTTTTCTAAATGCTATGCTGATTGTTTTACTGCAGTCCAGCAGAAGTTTCCAATACCAGAGGACTCAACACTGACTCACAGATGACCAGGCCATAGCAGTGGATGAGGATGTCTGTCCAGAAGGTGAAATCAAAGATGGTTTTTCATCAACTCTGATGATGGTAGGGCCTTTAAGAATGTGTGCTTGTTGCAGATATAGTCTGCAGGTGTTTTAAGTCGGACACAGAAATGTCTGATTTTGCGCAGGTGGATGACAAGAATCATAAAAGTATTTTATTTTTCCTCATTAAGTTGTATGTACTGTGTGCATTTCAGAACTCCTATTCGCTGAATCATCAAAGAACTCTAGTGTCTGTTCACACATTACAGAATCTCTGACTCTCAGTGGTGTTACAGGCGAAGTTCTTGTGTTGTCTTGAGGAAGGGACCAGACATACAGTATACAGTATGATAATTTTGCAGCAACGTATCTTCAATTAAACGTATATGCCTCATACTTGGTTTTGTTTTGTTTATTTTTGTTGTCAGGTGTGACTGTTGTGCAGCATGGGGGCAAAGCGCCATCCTGTCCATCTTTGCTGATGCATTGTCTGTCTCAAACAGTCTGACCAGTGACAGTGATTCTGCATGTCAAGTGATTCAACCAGTGATGGACTGTATCCATGCAAGAAATGTCATTACAATATATTTTAGTTTAGTATTTGCATATGAAAAAAAATTGCAAGTAATTAATGACGTAAAGAATTTGTTTTTTCTCAATATGTTTTTAGAACATGGAGCAAGTTCTTACTTCAAAGCCAGCAGGGACATCTGTGATTAAAGAATATGAAGAGACTGGGAGTTCCACCATGCGGTTAATGGTCAACATTATTGTAGCTCACATGCATGAAAAAGAAGGGTAAGAAGCTTGGATAAGACTTGGTCTTTTCATAATTTTTAAAGGACACAAGATAATGTTTTTTTTTCCTTTGCAGGAGACATGTTAGTAAAGCAACAAAGGAGTTGCATGGCCTTGGTGTTGTGTCACTGTTGCCATCGTTGAAGGACCCATACACAAAAAAGGAAGATGTACGTTTGATAGTGGCTGCTTATTTGTTATGTACAAGAACTAATAGCATGACGAATACTCCTGAGCCACCATGGATTTAATATTGTTTCCCCAGGAACACCTCTACGACATTCAGAGCAACAACAGCTTTCTTCAGTGGCATGTAAAGATGGTACAGCAGCAATCCAGACCCTCCTCTACATCCCTGAGCAAAGTGGACCTAAAATGAGGTCCCACATCGTCAAGGACCACCATAGGAACCACTGGTGACCAGCAAGCAGGAGATGAGAGTATGGAATCCAGTGTCTTTTCTCCACCACACAAGTGACTGTGACTTGGTCTTCCTGAAGATGACAGAAACCTTCAACTACCGTCAGCAGATTCTACATGACCCACAAAGCTCAGCAGATGTACTACAAATGTGCCCTCATTTCTTGGACACCATAAGACTGGTAGGTATTAACTATGAATGTGAAAAATTGTTAAAAATGTTAAATTTGGACTAGGCGGCCGTGGGCACATCTTCACCTCCTACTGCTGTTACTTCAGTTTCTCCTGCTCTTCCTTTTTTAATTAGATTTTTCAAGACTTCACACTGATGTTTGGAGAAGAGCTCGCTTCAATGTTCTGCAAAAATGGAACACCAGTTTTACAAAGTCATCCAGGAGGCCAGGAACCTGAAAGGGACTGCTCTCCTAAAACAACGTGTAAAATCTGCCCTGAATGAAGCATCTGACACTGCTGATGAGCCAGGTGGTGTCACCATTGGCTCAGTCAGTTTTCTCAGAGGATGACCCAAGTTTGACTTTAAGGCCACCTGTTCTGAATGAACAGCATTATGCCAGTTTGGTAGATGATCCAACATGACCCGTTACCAGAGGGTGATTTGCACTGGCGCTTGTTGCTTGACATGGTAAACATTGTTCTCCTACTCAATCACTGAGAGAATGACAGTTTATTTAAAGCACCTTCTTAGTGAACATCATCAACTCTTCAAAGGATTGTGCCCATCAAAAAACTTGGTTCCAAAACAACATTTCATGGTACATTACCGAAGTGCATAAGAAAGATCGGACCACTCATTCATATCTGGACAATGGGATTTGAATCAAAAGACAAATTATTTTAAAAAATTGTGTAAAGAACCTCAACAATTTGACTGTATCACTTGCAAATAATCACCACCTTGAATTATCATACTGTATATTAGGGATGCCTGTCATTAAAAGCAGGTGAGTCTGATCCTGTGAAAATATGTTTACTTGAAACTTTGAATTTGCAGAACATATAACTGCATATCTTCTTGTGGATCACAAGCCACTGTCAGCCTCACCAAGTCGGTAAAACGTTGTTGAAGTAGAGTATCATGTTGGACTCCGCACAGCTACTGATGAAAATGTGCTATCTTTCCATAAAATAGCCACAGTCATTTTGCACAACGGCAAAATCATTTTGGATTTGAGCATGAAACTTATTTTCATGACAATTTCCATGCTTTTCAAGTTAGTGGACACATGACCGTTACTGAAAAGGACCAATGAAGATATTTCAAATGTTTTGATGTGCAAATGTCAGTGGATGTAATTCACAATTTTATGTTGAATCAGAAAATTGTGTTTTTTGGTTTGTCATATAATGCTGTCCATGTGGAATTGTTCACTGCTTTCCTGTAACTTATTAGGAGAAAAGTCAACAACTGACCTCATGTTACTTAATTTTGCACTACACAGTGGTTGATGTTCTGGTTTTGTTGTCTAAAAGACTCGATCCAATGCACTGTGCAGTTCTGTTCTGACAATACTGTATACAACTGTGATGGACTGGGTGTCCAGGTTGTACCCTGCCTCTCGCCCAAAAGATGCTGGGATTAACTCCAGCCCCCAAGGGAACTGAGAAGGACTAAGTGGTTGAAGATGAATGCGGACTCCTGTTGTCACACTGGTTGATGCTTATGTCTGTTAATGTAATGCTTTTGCTGTTTCATGTTGCACTGCTTGAAGACAGCACTTGTATCCATGCATTTTGGAAATTTTAAAATGAATGTATGGACATGTTGAATAAAAGTCTGAAAAGGCTGTGGCGGGTTGTTGAGGCGTGAATTTATGCTAACTGAACTCGTGACTGCCTCTCATCACACCGATGCTACTTCAGTTCGTTCATTCCTCACATAGACCAAATGTCACATCACACTGTACAGACCTGAGTACAGAAAGCAGTAGATGTAACGCACTGGACTGTGCTGTGATCTTAGAAACATGTCACTTGGGCAGGCCACCCAAGTAAACTTTGTGTAAGAACTGGTGCTTCCTGCCCTATTAGAAATAAGGTTTTAAGTAAGTTTAAATGTCATTTTCACTTGTCTCACATCATTAAAAAAACGTGCAGGTCTGCACTGCACACGTGAAAACTGTGAAGACTGACACAAACCCACAGGATGTTTTAGATGAGTGCACAGATGTCTGTGTGTCTAAGCCATGATTCAGTCCGACTGGCACGACATATCCATCTTCTTGCCCACTGCCAGTCCTTTCCATACTCCTCATCTCTGGTTGTTAAATGAGCATACCCCAGCCCATTTTGTCTCAGGCCTCCAGCTGTCACCTCCAGATAATAAGCCATTCACTAACAGGCAAGGTAATGAGAACAGTTCTCGGGCTGACAGGACACTCACCATAACTGAGCTACAGACCATTGCTTTCACCATCAGCCATTCTTGCCGTCAGCACTTCAGCAAATTTCCAAACATTTTGTAGTTTCTCTCTGGCTGCTCTCACATTTATAGACAGCAGCAGAAATGGAGTCCAGTCACATTCCCAGAGGGGAATGGCTGAAGCTCCCTCACTAAACAAGGGCTCCTCCAATTATGACTTGAGGTAAAGAACAAAACCAGTCAGGCAGAATGGTACTGGAAGATGTCAGATAAAAACTCAGAATCGGTTCATTTATAAGAGAGCAGGCTGCACAGATGTGAAGCTACAGCAGAGCGCATGGTGGCCATGATGACAACGTAATAACTAGAAGGATATAAAACTGTAAAATGCTTTAGAATGACAGGTTTAACATTTGGCTTCATAACTGGTGCACATTTAATAGAAAATACTGTGACAGGAGATTTAACTGTGCTGAATAATAAAACATCAAAGCAAAGCATTTACAGATCAGGATGTTTGAACTGCATGGAGATATAAATATGTAAGCAGGGGAGCACAGCAGCAATTCTGCTGCATCAGCACACTCACCATCAAACAAGGTCACCCTGCTGCAGAAATTCACTCATTCTGGAGGTGAAACACGACTGGAAGCTGAGAGGCTAAAAAGTTTGTTACCATGTTTGGCCCTGGGAATTGCAGCCCCCACTCATATCTGACTTCTTGCTATGCTGAAGTTCTGCAGAAAAAATTAATGACTCCCTCACACCATGATGATGACAACTTTTAAAGTTTGTTCCTTTAATTACCAACGATGGAAACTGACTGTTATCCAGCCCTACTACACTGTTCAGTTTGTCATATATAAATGCTCAAGCTATGGTGATGCACATTTACCTTTTTCAATCGTTGGTAATTAAATTCTTAAATTCACTGTGTTCCACAGAAGAAACCTGACTGACGACCGCACCACAGTGGCACATTTTTCAGCTAGTCTCTGGTTGCCATTTTGCTGATAGTCTCTTTCTACCTCCCATAAGGCTGTGTGTCCACCAAACGTGTTTTTTTCTGCTGTGGGTGACTATTTTCTATTCATTCTATATGTAATCCACCATTCAGAGCGCTGAGTGCCCTCGGCGCTAAAACGTTCTCAGCGGTGACTGTTTTTTGTCACGACGCTGAGGGCTGAAAAAAGTTCAACTTTTTAGAGTACAGCTGCGCTCGTCAGTGTCAAACCTTTCTAAGCAGCCAGTCAGAATTAAGGATGGGCGGGGCATAGGTTGCCGGTACAGGAAGAAGAGAATGGCAGCATGGCGGGGGAGAGCCTGAACTTTGAAAACAACCCGGTACTCTCTGATCTGACACGAAAAGGATACCATGATCAAAATCTGAAAGCAAACGCTTGGAGGAATGTGTCCAGATCAGTCAGCATGTCAGGTGAGTGTTGGTACTTTTGCCATATTTCTTTCTTACAAGTTTGTTGCAGCTGATAACATGGATACGATGTGGATTAGTACGGCTGACGACTGCAAAAAAATGGAAATAGCTTCTATGTGAAATGTGATCATATATTGACAGTCATTTATGAGTCTAGGAAACCGTGTGTTGAGCATCACAGCTAATTTACAAAAATAGATGTAAAAATAAACCAAATTTTGACCACAGCCTATTCTGCTCACCTCAGAAGGGCAGATGGGCTTTCTGTAGTTAGTCTGCATCTGAGAAATTATCAGCCAGTTGATGTCATGTTCCCAGACTCTTGTTTTCTTTTTCATGTCATCATATTTTGCATCCAGAGCTATTACCAGTGCCAGAACACATTTCCTGTCATCATTATTTAGAGACTGCTATTAACAAATAAATAGAAAGTCTCGATGGGAAAAGCAGAAGTGCTGAGCTGTGAGTGACAAGCTGCTGCTAGGATACAGGGCACAGACGTTTTTTTTCCCAGAGTGCAGTGCAGAAGCACTGTAAAAGAGAAGTTCAGGGGGTCGGGCGACAAAAAACACGTTTGGTGGGCACGCAGCCTTAGTATTCTCTTTTTTATGGTAGGAGGCAACCAGAGCATCATATGAGCACAGGAAGTACACTGCAACTCTGTAAAGAGTCGCACTTGGGTTGAAATCCAGGACCCTGCTGCTGTGAGGAAACGGCTAAGCAATGAGCCACCATGCCGTCATTCTGCAGTTGGATTCACAGATAAGATCTTTGTCTTTCTGAATGACACAACGACATTTGTGGTGTTGCACTTCAGGGCCAGGTCTCATAACTTCATCTATAGCTTAGAATACGCTGAAGGATACTTTTGATATTTGGTACTAATCCTGCTTCTTTTGTTTCTTTATATAAAATTCATATCAAATATACAGGAAATATGAAGCTTTGTTTCAGTAGCTCTGAAGCACTGTCATTACAACAGTATTGTAAATCTTTTGGTTGGTGTCTTGTCATTCTTTCACCGTTTCACTGCTATAATACCACTCTAGATATTTCAGTAGAATACCACTGAAGTTGTGTATTTTTAATACATTTTTGTTTAGTGGCATTACTGTCTTTGTTTGCAGGCACTAGATTCATCTACAAAAGTGCATTTACTGATTGTAATTTTATTTTATTTAAACAGGGACAATGTACAATAAAACATTAACCTTGCTTAAAACAAGGAGAGATGCATTATAGCAGGTCTTAGAAAGTTGCTGTTTTCCACCCGTAGTCCCTAGGCAGGTTGATGGTACAGTCAAAAACAAACAAACAAACAAACAAAACAGTACAGTCAAACCACACAGTTGTGCAAAGTTGTAAAGGCACCATTAACATCATACACATATCCCCATAACAATGATACAATAATACAACAAAAAGCTTTTGTGGGAACAGACAATTCCAAAAACACATTTTGGCCTCCGGATGTCCCAGCAGCTCCACAATCCATCCAGTATCTTTGCAGAAAAACTGCAAAAAACTCTCTCGAACTCTCTGTGGCCACGCCACCTCCCTCTCCGGAGAGGACGGAGTCTCTCTGCATGGGTGACCTGCTGCCCGGCACGGTGCTCCGCGTCCCGGATTACTTCATCCCCGTGTCACCCAAGCGGAAGAGAGGGAGGAAGCCCCACAGTAAGAGGCGTCCAGTCCCGCATACTGCAGCCTCGCCTTCCCCATCCGGGCTATGCTCCGCCCCATCATGGGAGGAGATGGAGGAACGTAGGCAGGCTCTCCTGGCTGAAACGGACCTCATCTTGGAGGTGAAGCCGTGGCTCCTCCCGGAGATGGCTGAAAGACTTAAAGAGCTTTCCCCCAGGGAGGAGGAGCCTCAACCTGATGAGGAACGCCAGGAGAGTAGAGAGGACACCTCGGGGGCCAGTGGGGACCTCCAGTGCCAGGACAACAGGCAAGTTTCTTTTCATTCGAATTCCACAGTTAATGATCAATTTTGCATGCCTCCTGGCGAGGAGACTCGGGGTGTGCAGTCCCCTGAGTTCTTTGCCCCAGCAGCATACAGTACTCTTGTGCCTGGTCTCAATGACTCTTTTCTATGTGCCCCCACGAGCCCATCGGTCCCGGATCCAGGTCGCTTGGGGGAGAAGGAGCCAGAGGACCAGAAGGGTCCAGCCCATAGGCCAGCGAAAGAGCCGTCCACGGCCGCCACGCCGGAAGAACCAGAGGCGTGGAGGATGGCGCACAAGAGTCCCACTCCTGCTACCATCATCATGCCTGCTGCAGGAGCTGTCGCAGTGGAGTCATCCCCCGGACCGGACCTCCAGCCGATGGGACCCAGGGCATCGTCGTCAGAGTCCTGGACCGTGGTAGAGCTTAAGCACAGGCAAGTAGTCTCTCCTGTAGTTCATTTGTTGATGGTGGAGGGATCTTGCCTGGCTTTTGGGGAGGGGAGTCAGGTGCAGCCCCCAGCCACATCTGGACCCTCTTCGCTGGGCTCTGCCGCTGCCGGCAACCCTAATCGCTCTACCTCTCCTATCCCCTTCGAGCTCCATCCTAGGGTCACCGGAGAGTAGCTGCCACCACCTGGGCCGCCCATTGACGACAAGGCGGATCTAGCTTCCTCAGAGGAGGCCGATGGGGATGAGGCACCCGGTGGACCAGAGGAACCCGCAAACCCAAGATCGCCGGAGTCCTGGACGGTGGTGGAGCCAGAGTTGAGGCTAGTGTGCTCTATTATATTAGGAATTTCAATATTAATGTCACACTGTCCAACTCATGGTGAGGTGGACCCGGGGCAGCTCACAGTAGCCCTTGGGACCACCACACCGGGCTCTGCCGCTGCCGGTGACCCTGACCTGGTTTCTCTTTTTCTCCCTTCGGGCTCGGAGCCTCCAGCCAAGGTCGCCAGAGAGCTTTTGGAGGCAGCAGGATCGGGGTCCAACTCTGGAGGACGTGAGGAGCATCACCTCCCTCACTGGGGAGGCCACCACGGGAGCAATGAGGCCTCTGATGGGGGTCACCGCAGGTGCAACAGTGCTCCAACCGGAGCCCACCGCGGGTGCAGCAGAGCCTCAGCCGGGGTCCACCGCTGGTGTAGCAGAGCCTCAGCCGGGGTCCACCACCGGTGCAGTAGAGCCCCAGCTGGAGTCCACCACCAGTGCAGCAAAGCCCCAGCTGGAGTCCACCGCTGGGACCATCGCGGGTGCAGCCACGTCCCAGACCATGACCATCGCAGGTGCAGCCATGTCCCAGACCGGGACCATCACGGGTGCTACGATCCCCCCGCTCCAAGCCTCGAACGACAGGGGGGCCCCTGTTTTTTGGGTTGGCCGCCGATGCTCCCGAGTATTGACGCTGCCTCTCCGCCTTTCCCTCAGGTCCTGGTGGCTCCATCGCGTTAGTCGGCCACCTGAAGAATTTGGTTCTTGGGTCGGGTGGTCTATCGGCCCGGGCAAGCCGCCAGACACTTTCCTACGGGCCGCCTGCTGGACTTGGGACTTCGGCAGACCACCCGATCTGCCACCCCTCACCGCACTGGGAGCCTGGGACTCTGGTCGATCCCCCGAACTTTGGACTTCTGGAGAGGGGGGCTAGTGCTCCATGTTGGGGGTTCGTTAGGAGGGGTTGTTCTTTATTCTGTTTTTGTACTATTGTGTTTTCATGGGGTGCTTCCCTCCTAACCGGTTTTCCCCCACCTCTCACTCTGGGTTAGTGTTTGTTGCCGGGGGGGAGGGGTTCTCTTGAGGGGTGTTGCTTCTTTTCTTTTTTGCTGATGGTACTGGGGTGTCTGGTATCCACCCCTGGGGGGGGGGGGGGCTGTCATGAATCCCAAACCCGATTCTGACTTATTGTTATGCGTTGGCCTAGTTTTCGTCCTGACTGCTCTGGCACGCCCTCTCCTCCTGTCAAGCACCGTCAGCTGCACTGTCACGGGTGCTCCCACACATACACACACCCACACGCACACAAACACATGCACACGCTCCATTCACCCTCATTCATACGCTCTCTCACACAACCTGGTGTCAATCAGTTCTGCCCACGCATTCTTGCTCTGGCAAACTCTTTCCTCATTAGCTTCAGGAGTATATGTTTGCCGCTTCTGAGGAGAGAGATTGAAGGGGCATTTTCCTCCATACGCGGCAGCTAGTTCTCCCTGTATGAGTATCACTCCCTGCGCTCAACTCAGTCTGACATTTAAGGCAATCCATTCGTTGGTGTTTCGGCTAATCCCACTTCTCTGCCTCTTCCTCCAGACTGCATGTTCCACCCCGGATTTGCTCCAGCCTTGTAAGTGTCTTGTTCGCCTTCTCTCTTGTGCTAAGCAGCCCTGCAGCACTAGGCTGATCGCCGTTCCTGTTTTTGTGTGTAACGCAGCCCTGCAGCACTAGGCTCTCTATTGACCGGGCTGTAGAGCATTCGGCTGGCGCCCTGTATGTTTGGTGGCCTAACCTTATCATTGCATCCCTCTGTATTTTTGTGGTGGAACTGAACTTGTGGTTTTGTGAACTTTAATAAATATGACACTCTCTACTCCTGCGACTGGGTTTTCCATTCTCTCCCTCGTGTGCCGTGTTATGGCTCACAGGGGTTTGTGACAATTACTCAAGTTTTTAAGTGGCTGCTCTTTGTACCCTTAACTCAACTAGAAATTTTTGGTTGTCTACTTTTAATTATTAATTTCAAAGCACTGCTTTTACATGAGTAGAATTTCTGGTTGCTATACCCACCTGATCATATAATTTAAGTATGAATGAGTACATTACTATTATGAATGTTTCTTTCCCTTCCCTACTCTCTCAATGGAGAAAAAGAAACACTAGAATAAAAATACAAAAAATGCACATATTTTTGTTATTTATGTAAACCATGACAAAAAAAAATCCTGCAGGACAAAACATGACACTTGATATTTTCTAACCTGTTTGTATTTCACCATAGACAGAGAGAGAAGCTGAATTAGACAGAGCTCAGAGAGGGAAAGATGAGACAGAAGAGAGGAGCCAAGGAGAGGAAAGTGTTCAGGCAGAGGGAGGAGAGAAGGATAACACCACTAAAAAGTCTAAACACAGGATGTCTGGGTGGGACCCCAACTGGCCCAATATTCAAGCCTCGGTTGTACAATACTTCAAATGGTAAGTTCCATATGCACCATTACTGTGTAAAATTTTAAAAAGAAATAAATAGGTTAAAATTAACATATTCTGGTATGTTTACTGCCCCCCTCCCCCCCCCCCCCCCCGCCGGGGAAAAATATGTTGCCACCGCGCCAAGGTCTTTAAGCCAGAGGAAACACTGTAACCCCACAGTCTATGGAGTGAGTGGGATGAATAAATGACTAGTCTAGTTCACATCTGGTCACCTACCCTCAGCATCTGCATATGATAGGCCCCAGAGGGTTATTGTGCCGACTAGTGAAGTGCTGTGAGTGGTCTCTGTGACTAAAAAGGCGCTATATAAGTACAGGTCTGGCTCAGGAAATATTTAACTTAATGTTTACTTTTTATTCATATGATGTGATTTAGAAGAAAAACCCTCAAATTTGTGGGAATCAAGTCTCAAATGCACATTAAAAATACAGTTCTATAAAAACACTGCAAAATTATGAGGGGGAAAAAGTTGCATAAAGTGAATATGTACTATTGATTTTTTCAGTATGTAATTTAAAATGTTAAAAAAGAGATGGTCCTTTTTATGTGGTTATAATATCTAAATATAGAATTTACAGGAAATATAAAAATTGGGATATACAGTATATCGTTATTGGGATATAAGACATATGAAATTTTGTTCCTATCGCACAGCCCTATCACAAACACATATGAGACACAAATATTCGTAGCATGTGGCCTAATCTTTAAATCTCATTAAGCAAATGCCAAGCTAAAAGGCAAATCAGCCATCTAAAATGTATGACCACTTTAGGCAACACACAGCAGCAACTCACCACCTGCATCCTGGTGCAGACACACCCCTGGGGTGCAGTGATTGGCATTCATGGGTAAAGTTATGTCCCACGCTCAATTACCACTCTTATTACATGAAGTGGGGCCTAAGGAGGTTTGACACTTTAAAAAAAAAATCAAGGCAGGTGTGTGAAAGCAGAAGAGAAGAGCACTGGTCTTCAGTAATCAGCCTCGTGCTAAGAAGGCTGAGATGATGGCACTGATCCAGGGTTTGTCTGACACCAGCACTCATCCCTTCATTCACAGTCCTGCTGCCTCACCATGTCCAGCTACCAGGCCTGCCAAACACATCCCTTCTCACCAAAAACACACAAACACCCCCCCCCCCCCCCCAGACACAGATACCCTCCGCTGGCCTCAGCTGTGTCACAATGCATGATAGTGTATATATTTGTGTGTGTGTAGCCATCAGTCTGTACATTTATGCATAAAATTCCTGCAGAGCTGAGGAACTATAACACTGAACTCCTAAAACAGACATGACAGAAGAGAAGAGTGACGCTGCTGAACCTCAGCTTCTGTGAAACAGCTGCACACATCCCACTTACTGTATCCACTGTAGAAGGATGCAGACATAGCTTTCTGCAGGCTAGAAGGAGGTGGCAAGAGGTCAGATTTACAGCAGAGCTTATTTTACAAATGGAAAGGAGCAAAAACATTCACATTTTATAGGTAGTAAAATCCTTAGAATTAATACTTTATTGTAAAACTGAAACCGTATCACAGCATATTGCCGAGACTGGCTCCACTTCAGCTTCATACACCATTAAAATGATGCTCACACCTTAGGGGAACAGGAATAATAATTCAGAATGCAGTGATTCTGAAAGGGCACATTATGCATGCTGCATTTTGCTTGCACTTTTACATATAAAACAGGGCATTTACTACTAATTAAAATATAGCATCTACAGTAGTTTAGATATGCTCTTGCAATTATCATTAGCAATATGATCCACTGGGTATCCAGATTAACGAGTGAGAAAATACAAGCTGGTTCTACATAAGCTCAGCATCACTGCTTAAAGATATTTTTGCTCAAATGGTTAATTTATGAGCAAATTGTTCTTGGAGACTGCATAGAGGGCTGTGAGGCCATTTACTCCATTCTGTCAGGGAATGCAACTCAAATGGTGCTCCCCCTAAGTCAGAGGGCCATATTACAAGTCAGTCACACAGAACAAGTTTATGGGCATTTCCAAGTTCATTTCCTTATCACAGCAGTGCAGAAACTAATTTTCTGCCAGGAGCAAGATGTGAAGAGGCCAGACTAAGTATTCAGAGGTGTGTTTTGAATTATCCAGTCCAAAGCTCTCCTGACCATCCCTTTAATGCACAGAGGCACATTATCTAAAGTGAGCTCAGATCATGACGGCTTGTTTAAGACGGGTTTTGCACTGGCCAAAGCCCATGCCTGTGAGCAAAACTGCGTGCGATAGTAACACTGCTTCATAAGAAGGAGACATCAATCACAGCTGATGCCCAGTTAGCTATTTGAGAGAGAGCAAATGAGTATGAATGGGCTGAAAAATCAGCTGAATGGTTTAATGTAGTGTGCAGGATTGCAACACACAGACTTGAATGGGTTTGATACTTAAGGAAAAAAGGATGACGCCTGTGCAAACTTTCATAAATTTTGATCAGCGATGGGGCTGAAGTCGCTCCCGGCCCATGGGGAGATGGCCTACTCCCTCTCCTGTTGCTTTCACTGACCAAGGGTCTCCCTCATCTGGGGGGTCTGCCAAGGTTTGTGGCTCTCTATCCCAGTCCCTCCAGGGCAGAAGGAAAGAATGACATATGGTGCGGCTTCCTGTCCACCACCAACAATCACTACAAAGCGAGCCCAATCTTGGTGACCTCTGACAGGTGGCAGTCAGGGAGCTTGCTGGGGGAGAACCGTGACGTTAGCATGGTGCAGGCAGTCTCGACCCGGCTGGAAACCCAGGCTGCACAGTCAAGGCAGAAGTGGACGCATGTCCTGTCTCTCTGGGAAGTTACAGTGAAAAGTAAAATGCTGTACACTCCTTGTTCATTCATTTATTCCCCTAAAAATAAACACACTGATGAAAACGAAAATGTGGATGGAATAAAAATCTTCAAACTGACACGTCTCCCCCCTCCATCACACTGGAATGTACACATCCTCCCTGTACATTCATCCATTCCACTAAAAAAAATCATACATTAATGGCAAATCTATAGACTCCAAAGGTAAGTCTGCAATTAAAATGACAATATGGATGGAATAAAAAAATATTTAGTGTGTGATCATATTATAATTAAAATGACAGGCAATTATATTACCGGAGTGGTGGCCTAGAGGTAGAGCATCCGTCCTACAACCGGGAGGTCGGGGTTCAAGTCCCAGCCGGGTCATGCCAAAAACCATATAAAAAAAGTGGAACTTCCTGCCGTCCAGCTTGGTGCTCAGCAAAAATGGAACACAGGAGGGAAATGTGGGCAGCAGTGGCTCAGGATGTAGAGCGGGTTATCCAATAACCAGAGCGTTGGTGGTTCGAATCCCACTCTCCCCAGCCATCCTGCCATTGTGTCCCTGGGCAAGACACTACCCAAGACACTGGGCAAGACACTACTTGGGCAAGACACTCCCCAGGCGAGGTGGCACCTCGCCTCCAGTGTCCATGACACTGGGTATGAATGTCCATAAATGTTCGGTAGTGGTCGGAGAGGCCGTTGGCGTGGATTGGCAGCCATGTTTCTGTCAGTCTGTCCCAGGGCAGCTGTGGTTACAGTAGCAGCTTACCGCTACCATTGCCTGTCTGTGGAGTGAATGAATAAGGCTGCATGTAGACCAAACGTGTTTTTTGTTGCCCGACCACCCTGAACGTCTTTTTTTCAGCATTTGTGTGCTGCGCTCTGGAAAAAAAAAGTCTTTGCCCTATATCCCAGCAGCAGCTTGCCACTCACAGCTCAGCACTTCCACTTTTCCTATGGTCAGACTTTCTACTTATTTTTTAATAGCAGTCTCTAAATAACAATGGACGAGGAATGTATTCTAGCATTGGTAGCAGCTCTGGATGCAAAATATGATTACACGGAAAACAGGAGTCTATGTACAGACTGTACAGGCATCCTATGTCCCACCCTTCCTTCTGATTGGCTACTTCAAAAGGTCTGAACTTGACGAGCTCAGCTGCAGTCTGAAAAATTGAAATTTTTTCAACTCTGAGCGCCCTGAGTGCCGCAACAAAAAGCGGCCACCGCCGAGAGCGTTTTTGCACAAAGGGCGCTCAGCGCTGTAAATGCTGGACTACATAGAGAATGAATAGAAAATAGTCACCCACCGCTGAAAAAAACGCGTTTGGTGGACACGCAGCCTCATGGATTTTCATTGTAAAGTGCTTTGGGTTTCTTGAAAGGTGCTATATAAATGCAAACCATTATTATTATTATTATTATTATTATGACTGTTACAACTCTCCCCATTAAAATAAAAGAAGATCCGAGCACTGCTGTTTCCTCATGAGCTCCGGAGCAGTGCAATTTTAAAACACGCCACTGAAATATCATTAAAAAATGCGCTTCTGATGATGGACCTCCTTTTACCGGATCAAAAGCAAATTGTTATGAAATGCCCCATAATGGTGATGTGCATTAGATTGCACGCCACCACACCTCTTTGAAACAAGCCTCCGCCTGCCAGCGCATAGCAGGCACACTGTCTACTAGTAATTAGATGGTGTGACGCAAAGCGTAAAAAACAGACAATGCACTGACAGAAACTAACAAAAACACTGGCGTCTGATGCAAAAGTCCACTGATGATCGTCAAAATAGGGCCCTTAATGTTTCATGGAAATTTACTATGTCCAGATATTTCCAGAAACTTGATTGTTCACGAGTGTAAGGCAGGGGCGTAAATCCCGGGGGGGACACAGGGGTCATGTCCCCCCCTTCCATAAAGCTGTCCCCCCAAAAATCACATTGTAAACACAAGCATGTTGTATTTGAACAGCATAGTAATGTTCATTGAAGGCACAATGCAAGTGGTGCAACTTAAAAACACATTGTTTGACATTTATAACTATTTAAAAATTAGAACCCACTCCATCCTCACAGTGGCTTAGTCTAATCTGTATCTCCCCCGCGGGCGGGGCTGCTGCGGCTCCTTTTACACACATGCTGGCAGAGAGGCAGAGAGCAAGTGCATAGAAAGCTTAATGAGTGAACGGTTAATAAGTTATTTATCAGTCCATGTTTTCAACAGTCACATACAGAACATGAAAAGCGATATTTCATCTCATTTGTCCAAAGTCTGCCGGTGTTATGCTGAGAATTGTTCACTTGCAGAGAATTGCATCCCATCCGCCAAAACTATAAAATATAACACTACAGCCAGGCTTGTAACCATTTGTGCATTTTTAGAAGCAAAAATTGTTATTACCTCTTGTAAATTATCTTTAACCAAATGACTGCAACAGGCGCCCCATTGCGCCATAACCCCCTAGTGGTCAAGGTTTTTTCAAGAAAATATTTAGTTCAGATGTCACAGATTTCCAAGGCTATAACTTGAAAGTGGTAAGAGATAATGGCTTACTGTCAATTAGAAAGATGTAGAATATGATCCAAAGTTTGAGATAGGAGTAAATTTACACACCTAATTTGCCTAATGACATGGCAGCCATATTGAATTACATAACTTTCAGTCAAAAGTGGAATTTTGACATATTTACACAAAGAATGGTTTTGCTTTTTGTCACCATCTCTTGTTTTGGGCATGTTGTTATCTTATCTTCAAAGTATATGAACCAGAAAATCAGTACAATGTAAACAAACAAACAAATTCGTTACTTGCCGCTGGCCGGGCGGCTCACTCGCTTCATCCCTTTGCGGCATCTTGGTTGTTATTTTCTCTTCTGTCGGTCATTTTATTTTTCCCCTCACAACCAGAAACTGTTATGATTATTCTACTTCAATTTCGCTTTTATCCTGCCGCTATTTATCTTATATGACGACACGGAACCGGCGCGATTGGTCTCTCCAGTCACATGGCACTGGGGGCGATGGCAGGTGAACATCAACCAGCTTCGGCCACCCTCTGTTATAACAAAATGTATATATTTACCTTCATAAGCTAAATAATCTCTTTTTAGAATCATAGTTGGCAAATTTAGGAGCAAATGCCTCCTCTGTCTTGCCATGGCGATGGCGAACATCAACATTCGTTAACAAACTCTTCTTCTGTGGTGTCCAGAAGTGAGGTTTTAGGGTGGTTCTATGTCTGCCATAAGTCCTCCAAGGCAAGAGCAGTAAATTATACGTGTCTGCCACCTTGTGAGGTCGAATCCTTTGTACAACTTAAATCAACTGGGGAGTTTTTGGCCAAGCCATATAGCATTACATGACAGACGCAGCAGCGTGCCTGTGGTAGTGGGGGGTGCTATCTGTCCATGAAGTCTTGCCACAAGAAGGGTTAAATTATGTTTATTCTCCAGACGTTTTAGTGTTTGAAAGAGGGTTAGAAATCATAGGCTACGGTCACACTGCAGCTTTTAATGCTCAATTCCAATTTTTTTGCACAAATGTGACCCATATCTGATTTTTTTTAATGACTGTTTGAACAACACACATCCGATTTTTTCACACCAGACCCAGGCCCCTTTCATATGCGATCTTAATTCAGATACGTGTCTGACATTTTCCAAAGCGACCTCAGTCTGAACTGTCATGTCACATTTCATCTGACTTTTTCCTCATTTAAGTGAGACAGACGCTACAATTCTGTGGTGGAGGATGCAGCAAGCACGGCAGACATAGCTGATTTGTGGTCTCTTTTTAATCAATCTTCTTCCCTTTATCACTGGATTGTAATATTGTCGGCTCCGACTGCACAATAACTTCAAAATTTCGGTGGTGGTGGTGGTGGTGGTGGTGGTGGGGGGGGGCTGAAACCACCAGACAAGCAAGCGCACTAACAGCACTGGACGCTGCAAATTCCTTTTTCCCTGTAAATGGCACACCGTGAGTCCTGGCTGCTGTAACATCTAAAATGTAAAGTTAACACAGACATGACTGTGGAGCAGAATGGCCAGATAGGGAGACACACAGGAGAGGGGAGTCTCAGCTCCTCCTTCCTGTGCAGGACCGGTGTTATGCCGCTGGTATGAGCCGTGCAATTTATTAGGGCAAAAGCCTCTGACAACCTCAGTGGGCAAGAGCTGTATTGTAATTGCAAGGATTATTTATTATTAACCTTATTTATATAGGTAATCCCATTGAGACACAGGGTCTCATTTTCAAGAGAGCTGTTTAATTGATCAGTTCTGTTAAAGCAGAGCTGATCACAGCGGTCATCTGGTGTGTAGAGGAATGAAGCTGGTCTTATATTTATGATTTTAACATGTTATTTTGCTGCGCTGCATCAGGGTGAAGAAGTTCTGTCCCCCAAACACAACGCTGTGTCTGACGTTACGTTTTCTACTGCGCATGCGTGTCACTTCATAGCTGTAGTCCGTTCACACTGGAGTCTGATGGGGGTCGCATTTAAATAATAATGTGAACGCCCACACAAAAAAATCGGATCTCGGCAAAAAATCGTAACTGAGCATAAAGACCTGCAGGGTGACCGTAGCCAAAGTGATCCAACTCCACGTTTTATGATCTTCAAAGTCAAGATTTTGCATTTATGCATTGTTGATAAAAAAAAGGGTAATAATTTTTTCAAAGTATTTTCAAAGTATATAGTTGTATTGACTTGACTTACACTAAACACCTGCTTGCAACGATGGTGTGCAATTCTTGGCAAGCGAGCAATTCTCGGCATAACACCGGCATGTTTTACTCAAACTCAACTGACGCATTCTGGTCTATATTTGGTCATTTTCCTTCAGTCATGAGTCTTTTTGCCTCCACAAAAAGAAACATAAGTAATAATGAATGGGTATTAATCATGATTACTGTAAATTAATCCAAAGTATCACTATGATTAATCAGATTAAAAATTTTTATTATTTGACAGCCCTGGTTTTAAGACATATTGAGATTTTGTTTTGTTGTTACTTGTTAATAAATGCATATTTTTGAAGAATAGTTTGATGTTGTTTAGTTATTCCTTAAGGTATTTCTTCTAGTTTTAGAACTTATTTTGAGCTTTAAATTCTTGTAAAGCTGCTGTGGTGGGGATCAGACCAGTGTTCATGGTGAACAAAGACATTTTGTTAGATCATATATGGTGTAACTGACACTGACCACCCAGCACAACTTCTGGTATTGCTGGCTAATCGTGTAAAAACCTGTAGACAGGTAGGATATGGACTAATAAGGAACAATGACGTAATTATCTAATATCATTATACAAGACATTTGAGAAAGTATCAGACAACACAGCAAAAATTGAATTTTTAATGTCCCCCACAAAAATTAAGCTCTCAAATTTTCCTGTTTATTGCCCCCCCAACACTGAAATGGGATTTTCGCCCCTGGTGTAAGTGGGTAATCCCTCAAAGGTTTTCTTGTACACTGGTACAGATCCTGATTTAAGACAACATAAGATAAAAGATAAGATAAACCTTTTTTAGTCCCACAATGGTGAAATTACAGGATTTCAGCAGCAAAGGGACAGCAGCCCTCAGAGCAATAATAAGATATGTAGGGAAAATTGGTTATAAGGTAAAAAGATTATTTAATTTATACCTAGAGGTGTGTGTGTATAAATGAAGGTTTGCTTCGGGTCCACACACACACCGGGAAAAAACTCATTTTTGGGGCACCAGTCCAAAACTTGGGACGATTTATTAATAACTAATCTTTATATCTTCAATCAATCAGTCTCAAATATTTGTGAATTCTCCTGGGTGACTTCATAAACAGACACAGGAAAAAGAAATCAAGCAGAAACTCCCATATAGCGTTTACAGTTTTAATGATCAGACTCGGATTAAATGACATTACATTCAATGGACTTGTTGGGAAGGTGAAATGATTAAGTATAAAGCATCACATTCAACGTGTAACTGATTATTGAGCAAAAGAGTGTAATCACATTTGTGGAACCAAGGAAACCTTAGTACGAATTTATTAACTGTGATGAAAATGGAGACTGAAATAACTGTAACCAAAATATGAAGAAAACTGGATGCAAATTTTATGAAGAAAATTCTAAAAGCTGATTATATGGAAAAGAAATTCTGGGTTACAATAAAAAGTAAAAATGGGAATTATTAAAAAGAGGGATACTATTTCTCTTTAATTCTATAGCTCCAATCAGTTATGAACTAGTTTTAAACCTGAGACAAATTATGACATACTTTAAGGCGATGAACATCGCGTTACTCAGCAGATGAAACAAAGGAATCTTGCTCACGTGACCTTTGCATGAGCTTTCCAGCTGGATCCTCCACTGAAACTTTATTTGAAGATGATACAAGAGAATATCTGCCAGCAGATATTTCTTCCCAGGGCAACAGTCAGGAGCTGAGATCCGGTAACGATGATGAGAGGCTGCTGGCTGCTGAGTATGCCATCTGGACAATACAAGAATTTTTCAGCAGCTTTCTCGGGTCCAAATAAATTGGAGATAGTGCAAAGTCTGATCAAAGTCACAGAATCGAAGAGAGAAAAATGAAAAAAAAAATTTAAGCCACGAAATCCGAGTTCTTCAGATGTCATGCGAATTGACGAAAACAGCTTCCAGTGCGAGACAAACTATCAGTCCACTTTAAAACACGGTGAGTTAAGAAAAATCAATAGAAAAATGATTAATAGAATAAAATAGAAAAACGTTTGTGAACACGGCGTTTCACTCCATATAAAAGAGAAGTTTGAGCTCAAAACAGAAGAAAAAGTATTTTTCCCAGACGTTTAAAGGAAAGAAAATTCAAGGCAGGACAAACAGACAACTTAAACAAACTTTCAGAAAAAAAAAACAACTGCCTGAACTAGGGCGTTCCTCACTTAAACTGAGTAAGTTTTTCAGGGGACTGACATGAAAGGGAACCAATTGTCTCCCATCGTGGGAGAATCAATTGAACTCTGGTCCAATAAGAAAACAGTCCTTTGCCTGTAACCGACCAACAGAATGAAAGGGGATGTTGTCCAACAGAGAAAGCCTGGTGACTGGCTGGTACCAGTCAGATGACTGGCATAAATTTTTAGAAGGCAAACACATATTAAGGCTTTGAGTGTGACTGTCGCCGAATTGCGACATAACCCCTAGTGGTCAAGAGTGATAAATATTTTTTGTCAATAAAATAGTTCAGATTTCCAAGGCTATAACTTGAAAGTGGTAAGAGATAATGGCTTACTGTCAATTAGAAAGATGTAAAATATGATCCAAAGTTTCAGATAGTAGTAATTTTATGCATCTAATTTGCATAATGCCATAGCAGCTATATTGAATTACATAACTCAGTCAAAAGCGGGCTTTGGACATATTTACACAAAGAATGGTTCTGTTTTTTGACACCGTTGTCTCTACAGTGGTATGTTGTTATCTTATCTTCAAAGTATATGAATAAGAAATCAGTACAATGTAAAAAAACAAAACAAAACAAAGAAATTCATCACTTACCGGCAGCTAAGGGGACTCGCTTGCTTTCGTGGTCGTTATTTTGTGTTCTGTCGGTCATTTACGCTGTCTACCACATCTACAAAGTCTTATGATTATCCCACATAACTTTCGCTTGTATATTCCTATTTTCCATGAAGCTGTCTAAGTGACGGTGCACGACGATGGACGGTGGCCATATTAGCTTTCTGAACTAAAAGAAGGGAATACAGGAAAAGGAAATAAGGAGTTCTTCTTCTTTGGTGTATTACATGTCAGCCATTATTCCTCCAACGTGTGTCTGCCACCTTCTGAACTGCCACGATCAGGACAAGTCGTCAGTATAGCTGGGGAGTACAGGGATGTCAGAATTACTTGACAGGTGCCACGACGCGCTCTGCCACTAGGGGCACACAAAATCTCACACTCAAAGGGTTAACTGTGAAATTCACATTATATACTTATATATAAAATCTAAGCTAACTTCAGTGATTCATGACTAACTTTCAGTGAGCATGCACTTTTATAACTCATTTAAACATCTTCAGACATGCAATATATTTAAAATCAATGATTAATGAAACATTTAAAACCCATCATTGTCCAACACAGAGGCGGTCATCTTCAACAGTGTTCTGAGCAGTATTTCCTGGAAGAATATCAAAGTCTTTAGGAGAGAGTATTTTTTCAGGCAGAGAAAACAAAATCCCAATGTTGATTAGATCCAACATGTTCCTGAGTTGAACAGAAGGGGGCAATGTTGAGCTGTGGATAATTCCTAGAGACCTGTGGAATTCGGTCAACCTATCTGGGATGTTTCAAACAGTACTTGAAGCATAAAACTGCCTGGTTGGGGAGGAAGTTTTGGGATTTATGATTGCAGACTAATCCATTCCTTGCACGAAATGGGATCCTTATCGTCTGGTTCTTAGGTGAAGGAAACAATTCTTGACCAGACTTTTGGGTGAAACAATTTCTTTAAGGTGAAGAATGATTTTATAGATTGCAGCCAAAGGAATTGATGCTACAGATAATAAGATAAGAATTGGATAGCAAAACAGTAAATATACATAAGTACACAGTATACATACTGTACATATACACAGTATAGGAGCATTGCAGTTAGATGGTTTTAACAGCATTACAGTTAGTTACATTACCCAGTAAAATATAAATATTGATCCAGACAGTATATTTCACATTTGAATGAACAGTGTTGTTGCCACCCTCGATAATAATTGTAGTTGTATAAGTTGTGTATTGGAGGGGACGATCCCTATTGTGTAAAGTGGTGGTGTTTAGTATAGCTTCTATGGGAAGCACCAGTTAGATTGTAAAGTCTGACAGCAGCAGGTAGGAAGGACCTGCGGAACCTCTCACTCGAGCACCTAGGATGGCACAGCCTACCATTAAATGAGCTCCTCAGTGTGTTCAGCATGTCCTGCATGGGGTGGGACTCGGACTCCAGCAGAGATGACAGCTTAGTCACCATCCTCCTCTCTCCTATCTCCTCCACTGGGTCAAGGCACTGCCCCAGAACAGAGCTGGGTTTTTTGATCAGTCTGTTCACTCTCTTCCTGTCGACTGCCATGATACCGCTGCCCCAGTAGACCACTCCAAACATGATGGCTGATGCCACCACAGAGTTGTAGAAGGTCTTCAGGAGCCCCCTTTCCCCAGCACTCCAAAATACCTGAGTTTCCTCAGGAGGAACAGCATGCACTGCCACTTCTTGTAGAGCATGTTGGTGTTGTGTGACCAGTTCAGTTTATTGTTCAGGTGAACACCCAGGTACTTGTAAGATGTCAATCTCTCAGTGATCTTAATGTCTGTTTCATGGATGTTTACAAGTGCTGTGGGGGATTGTCCACACCTGCAGCAGTCCACCATCAGTTCCTTGGTCTTCCCCACATTAATCTGAAGGCAGTTCCGCAGGCACCAGTCCAAAAAGTCCTGGATCAGTCCTGTGTACTCCGCATCATCCCCATCAGAGATGAGGCCAACGATCGCAGAGTCATCAGAGAACTTCCATAGATGGCAGTGTGATGTGTTGTGTGAAAAGTCAGCAGTGTAAAGAGTGAACATGAAGGGAGCCAGAACTGTTCCCTGAGGGGCCCCCATACTGCAGATGATGGTGCCAGATGCACAGTCCTGGGTTCTCACAAAGTGTGGTTGGTCTGTGAGGTAGTCCAGGATCCATGATGACAGGTACTGGTCCACCCCTGTGCACAGCAGCTTGTCCTTCAGGATCATTGGTTGGATGGTGTTGAAAGCACTGGAGAAATCAAAGAACATGATCCTCACAGTGCTCCCAGGCTTCTCCAGGTGGGACAGGGAACAATGTAGGAGGAAGATCACTGCATCCTCCACCCCAATGCCATGCTGGTAGGCAAACTGAAGTGGATCCATCGCTGGTCCCACCAGAGGGGTAGGTGGGCGAGGAGCAGCCTCTCCAGGGTCTTCATCAGGTGTGATGTGAGGGCCACTGGTCTGTAGCTTTTTAGGTCCTTAGAGTGTGGAGTCTTCAGCACAGGTACCACACAGGATGTTTTCCACAGCTGTGGCACCCTCCCTAGCTTCAGGTTCAGACTGAAGATGTGCTCCACGATCCTGCACAACTGGTCTGCACAGGATTTGAGGAGCCTCGAGCTGATGCTGTCCGGGCCTGCAGCCTTCCTTGCCTTGATCTTCCTTACCTGGGTCTTAGTGAGAGTCAGACTGGGGCAGGGGGGCTATGTAGTGGAAGGAGGGGTGTTGGGTCTGTGTGGGGAAAAACAGCTGTGGACAGCGGGACTAGATGAAGGTGGAGGCAGCAATGGTTGGTGGGCAGGCGGAGAAGAGGGTGGTTGGTCAAACCTGTTGAAGAACAGGCTCAGGTCGTTCACCCACTCCCTACCCCTATGGCCTGGGAGGAGGTATTCTGGTGCCCAGAGATGGTTTTGAGGCCTCTCCAGACACTGCTGACGTCGCTCTGCTTCAGCTTGTCCTCCATCATCTTCCTGTAACTGTCCTTCCCCTCTCTGATCTCCCTCCTTCAGCTCTTCCTTGTTTCCCAACCTGAAGATCCTTTTCTTCTCCTTCAGCAGTGTCTTTATCTCAGGGTTGATCCAGGGCTTGTTGTTTGAGAATATGATTAATATTGCTTGTGTTCAACCAGTGTTTTAAAGCTATGCAGGAAGTGATCATCATATCTAAACCAGCAACTCCAAACTATTTCCACTGTTAACTGGATTGTTAACAGTGCAGTAATGGTTTGGAAAAATATAGTGAGTGTGTTTTGGTAATGAAAATCGTCGTCATGTAAAATATCACACTAAAAAAAGTCACATGCCCTTAGCAGATCAGTTTGCTCATTTTTTTTGTGGGTAAGATTAAGTTTGCACATGATTTTGTACACATAAACCTTTAATAAATAAGGTCCCTAACATTTTTCCAGTAAATAAAGTTGTTCACTGCTGCACAGTAACTTTTTTTAGTGAATTGGATGTACAGCAGGTTAGGCTGATTAAGGACAGAAACGGTAATGTACTAACAAATGACAAGAGTGTGTTAAGAAGGTGGAACGAGAACTTTGAACAGCTGATGAATAAAGAAAATGAAAGAGAGAGGAGGATGGATGAAGGAAAGATGGTGAACAAGGAAGTCCCAAGGATTATCAAGGCAGAAGTGAGGGCAGCTTTGAAGAGGATGAAAAATGGAAAGGCGGTTGGTCCAGATGACATACAGATGACATTGTTTAACACAATCTTGGAGAATGAGAGGATGCCTGAGGAGTGGAGAAGAAGTATTTTGGTACCAGTTTTCAAGAACAAAGGTGATGCTCAGAGCTTCAGTAACTACAGAGGCATAAAGTTGATCAGCCACACTATGAAGATATGGGAAAGAGTTGTTGAAGCCAGGTTAAGAGCTGCACGGTGGCGCAGTGGTTAGCACTGCGGCAGCACAGTTTACCCTTGGCCGGGGGATTGTGGGGATCGTGGGATCGTGGGTTCGATCCCAGCCCCCGACCAACAGTGATCTGTGTGGAGTTTGCATGTTCTCCCCGTGTTGCGTGGGTTTACTCCGGGATTTCTCCGGTTTCCTCCCACATGCCAAAAACATGCATGTTAGGTTAATTGGCTGTTCTAAATTGTCCCTAGATATGTTTCCTATAGGCCCTTAGAATAGAGGGTTAGTATTAATGAAAGCGCTTTGAGTGGTCTTTGTGACTAGAAAAGCGCTATATAAGTGCAGGTTAGTTAGTTAGTTAGTTAGTTAAGAGGAGAGGTGACAATCAGTGAGCAGCAGTACAGTTTCATGCCAAGAAGGAGTACTACAGATGCAATGTTTGCTCTAAGAGTGTTGATGGAGAAGTATAGAGAAGGTCAGAAGGAGTTGCACTATGTCTTTGTGGATCTATAGAAAGCATGTGATAGGGTCCCAAGAGAGGAAGTGTGGTACTGTATGAGAAAGTCAGGAGTGGCAGAGAAGTATGAGGGTGGTGCAGGACATGTATGAGGACAGCGAGACAGTGATGAAGTGCGCTGTAGGAGTGACAGATAGGTTCAAGGTGGGGGTGGAGTTACATCAGGGATTGACTCTGGGCCCCTTCTCATTTGCCATGGTGATGGACAGGCTGACAGATGAGGTCAGGCAGGAGTCTCCGTGGACCATGATGTTTGCAGACGCCATTTTGATCTGTAGTGAGAGTAGGGAGCAGGTAGAAGAGAATCTGGAGAGGTGGAGGTATGCTCTGGAGAGAAGAGGAATGAAAGTCAGTAGAAGCATGACAGAATACATGAGTGTGAATGAGAGGGAGGCAGGTGCAACGGTGAAGATGGAAGGAGTAGGGGTAATGAAAGTAGATGAGCTGAAATACCTGGGGTCAATCATCCAAAGCAATGTTAAATACACAAGAAAGGTGAAGAAGAGTGCAGGCAGGGTGGAGTGGGTGGAGATGAGTGTCAGGGGTGATTTGTGACAGAAGGGTAGCAGCTAGAGTGAAAGGGAATGTTTACAAGATGGTAATGAGACCTGCTATGATAAGATAAGATAAGCCTTTATTAGTCCCACAATGGGGAAATTCCAGGATTGCAACAGCACAGGGATAGCAACACCCAGAGCAATAATTAAGAAGATACGGAAAATATAAATAAGAGCAGTGGATATACATACATACACATAAATATATAAATATATATACAAAGTGCGGAGCATTGTAGCAAGATGGAATAAACAGCATAACCGTCTACTTAGTTATCTTACATAGTATGAATATGTACCCATACATATTGTCACCCTCCGTAGCGACTGATATTGTCCTAGTTGTATACTGGAGGGGACCATTTGTGTAAGTCTGTTGCATCTTTTGCATTCAATACTACTAGGTTGTCACGTTTTTTGGCTATCTCTGCGAGCAGTGCTGCTTAGGTTATACAGTCTGACAGCAGTAGGTAGGAAGGACCTGCGAAACCTCTCGGTTGCGCACCTAGGATGATGTAGTCTGCTGCTAAATGAGCTCCTCAGTGCGTTCAGTGTGTCCTGCATAGGGTGGGACTCGGACTCCAGCAGAGATGACAGTTTAGCCACCGTCCTTCTCTCCCCTATCTCCTCCACTGGGCCAAGGTGTTGCGCCAGTGGTAACCATACATCACCATACAGTGATGCATGGTTTGGAGACGGTGGCGCTGACAAAAAGACAGGAGGTGGAGCTGGAGGTGGCAGAGTTGAAGATGCTAAGATTTTCATTGGGAGTGACTAGGAGGGACAAGATTCAAAATGAGTATTTCAGAGGGACAGTTCAGGTTGACCGGTTTGGAGACAAACTAAGAGAGGCAAGGCTGAGATGGTTTGGACATGTGCAGAGGAGGGATAGTGGAGATATTGGACAAATGATGTTGAAGATGGAGCTGCCAGGCAGGAAGAAAAGAGGAAGACCACAGAGAAGATTGATGGATGTAGTGAAGGAGGACATGGAGAGTGTTGGTGTTACAGAGGAAGATGGAGGGATAGGGTGAGATGGAGGCAGATGATCCACTGTGGAGACCCTGAAGGGAGTAGCTGGAAGAAGAAGAAGAAGAGTGAATGAAGCATGTTAGTGTGAGCTTAGACCTAAATGGGAGCTTGCACAGGGGGGCTGGCAACAGTGTGCAAAATGGCAGCAAGAATTCACAGTGCTTTGCTGGAGATGTGCAGACTTCTGTGTCAACTGAAGGAGGGAGCCTTTGTAGTTCCCTTGAAGGTATGAAAAGAACCCGTCTCAAATTCCAGCGGATTACACAGAAGACCTCCCAGCATCTGGGTGGCAGGTGTGCGAGTGTCCTCGTGGACCCGAATGCACATGGGGATCATTTCCAGCTCTCCATGTTCACTGCATAACACAGGCTTCCTTCTTTTCATAACGTTCACATCTATGAATCTTGAAATTTTCCCTCATGTCTCCAAGACAAAAGCATATGCATGATACACTCAAATGAACCAGGAGGAATATCCAGATGAAGCTGGGATACAAGTTTTTGCTCTTCTTCTAACAGTCTGAGATAAACCAAACAACCTCACAGTGATATGGGATCTGAAGCAGTTTTGTTTGAATCCATAATCTCAAATTCTGCACAACTAAAGACATTATTTCACTTCATGTGTTTCAGCATCGAATACTCCAACTGAACTTTTTATGGTGTGAAAGTGAGTACAAAACAGAGGCCTGTCTACCTTGATATAAACAATACTTTCCACCATGGCGGCTCGCTCCATTTTCACAACAGCAAAAGAAGCCCTTTAGAAAAGCCCACTCTAACACTTTCCATTGCTGTCTCATCAAGCAGGTAATTAAAAGCAGCCTCTGTGGGTCTACGACTACAGGACGGGGTGTACACTACGCTAAGTAGGTGGTCACCAGCGTGAGGAAGCCGCAGCTTTCTACCGAGTGAACAGACAGAGACAAAAGGATTGCGCTTAAACTGTGTGGTTTGAAGCAGAGCTGGCACGTGCGTGTGTGTGTGTGTGTGTGTGTGATAAGCCTCATCAAACCTGTGGGCAGAGACAGCTGGACAACTGTCATCTTGTGTGGAATGACCCTCCATTACATGATACGAGCTTTTCATTAAGAGTGTCTTTCACATGGAAATGACCTGCAATGAAAGACGACATTTCTGCAAGTTTTGGGCTGAAAGCCTCCATCTAAATCAGTGTTTCCATCCAGAGAAAGTGTTGACAGCAAGGCTAAATTAATGCTGAAAGAAAACAAAAATGGCTGGTGGAGAATCCCCCCCCCCCCAAAAAAAAGGGTCAAGGACAGGCTAAAAATTACCCCAAGGTGCTTTGTGTCAGTCAGTAATTCAGTCGATTTCCAGATGTTCCTGTCCTTACTACATCTGCCTCTCACTTTACTTCACGCCACCGTCCCCTGGACAGGGTCACCTGCAGCAGCCCTGAAACACACAGCCACTGATGCCAGGCTTACAGGCTGATCCTGCTAACTTCAGGCTATAATATGGGTAGTCAAAGCTGTTTACCATTCTGTAGCTAGATAATCCTCTAACAAAAGAAGCCTTTTGCACAGTTATCTAATAGGTGCAAATACTTCTCTCGGATCATTTAACTCTAATTGGGGCTGCAGCTGAAAAGACCTGAAAGAACAAGACTAAAACTTTCTATTACACCTTTCAGTTGCAGTGACTAATAGTAGGGATTTACTGTACTTACACAATTTGCATTTGCAATTTTTAATTTCAACCTTTCTTTCATGACTGCAAAAGGTGTACACTAGATTTATCGTGTTTCTATAGAATAGCTTTCAGTTCTGTGTAAACTATGTGACTGCCTGTAAACATGTCCATAACTGGTCATTTGAAGCCAATCCCCGATTTTCTGTGAACACCCTTAAAACGAGTCAGATTCGGAGTCGACTAGAATGACTTGCATGGCAATCAAGCCAAGCAGTTCTACAAGTAAATGCAGATGAAGGCTCATGAGGTAAAAGTCATTTGTGGCGTGTTGAATCTGCTGTTAGGGCACGACACAGTGCTGTGTAAGGATGACGTACTATCGTGCTCTGGAGTTAACACCTTGCGTTTTTATGAGGCTGTTATTATTGTTGGCCCTGTTCACAGCAGCAATAGTCTGGTTACATGCAGAGAGGCAGAGGAGGCTCAGAGCTGAATCCCAAAACTGGATCATGGAGAAAAACAGCAGCAATGTTGAAATGGGAAAACACAAGTTGGCCTTTTATCCACGCTGATAAACCCCTTCTCACAATTGAAAATTATTCTTCTCTTTAATATAATGACTAAAAATGATCTATGGTCACACAAATACATTTATTTAACAACTTTTTTAACGTCAAACATTCTTGAAATAAATTGAAATAAATAAAATACATTTTATATTACTAGTTTTAAAAGACTTCCTCTCCATTGAAGACTATTTTTTAATCTTTAACAGGAAATCCCACTGAGATCAGAGCTATCATTCAGAAACACAGGAACATCTCAAAAAATTAGAATATCATGAAAAAGTTCAACATTTTTTGTCACTCATTTCAGAAAGTGAAACCCACAATGCTCTGCACTGTGTGTCTGTGTGTGTGTGTGTATATATATATTTTATAGTAATATGTACATATGTATATTAGCTGCACTTGCTTGCTTGTTTTTTTTCTTGCCTTCTGATTGTTGCTCTGAGTGTTGCTATCCCTGTGCTGTTGCAATCCTGGAATTTCCCCGTTGTGGGACTAATAAAGGCTTATCTTATCTTATCTTATCTTATCATATATTATATGGTGTGGGTGACCCCCACAGCCTATGGGTCAAGCAGAGTGCTCAGCTGGAGCAATTAGCAGAACAGTGAGATGTATGGACTGATATCAATAGGCAGCCTCTCTTTGTCTAATTCCAGTGCCAGTAATCCTGCTATTGATATGTGTGACTGTAATGCAAATGTCCATGCCTTCCTGCTGTTTACTGTGATGCTAATATGCCATGCATGCATTGTCTAGCTGGGTATATAAGTCAACTGCATATTGCTTGCTCTCTCTCTCTTATTCTCTTTTTGACCACACGCATTACTTACTGCTACTAGAGACACAGGGCTCGCTCCAGCGCGCACCCACAGCGCTGGGGTGAACTCTCGTGATGGAGGATGAATAAAACACCCTTTTAAACTTCAGTTCGCCGTGTCCGCCTGCACTTATTCCGTGCCTCCATGCTGGTACCCCTTATTTTATCCTCTACAATAGATTCATTACACAGACAGTGAAATATTTCAAGTGTTTATTTATTTTAATTTTGATGATTATGGCTTACAGCCCATGAAAACCCCAAATTCAGTTTCTCAAAAAATTAGAATATTACATAAAATTAATTTTAAAAAATAGTTTTTAAATAGAAATGTTGGCTGACTGAAAAGTCTGTCCATGTACCACTCAATACTTGGTTGGGGCTCCTTTTGGATTAATTACTGTTTCAATGTGGCATGGAGGTGATCAGCCTGTGGCACTGCTGAGGTGTTATGAAGGTCCAGGTTGCTTTGATAGTGACCTTCAGCTCGTCTGCATTGTTGGGTCTGGTGTCTCTCATCTTCCTCTTGACAATCCTCCATAGATTCTCTATGGGGTTTAGGTCAGGAGAGTTTGCTGGCCAATCAAACACAGTGACGCCATGGTCATTAAACCAGGTTTTGATACTTTTGTCAGTGTGGGGGGAGGGGTGCCAAGTCCTGCTGGAAAATGAAATCGGCTTCTCCATAAAGCTTGTCAGCAGAGGGAAACATGAAGTGCTCTAAAATTTCCTGGTAGACGACTGCGCTGACTTTGGTCTTGATAAAACACAGTGGACCAACACCAGCAGATGACCTCTGTTCAGATAAATGTAAATTTTGCATTTCATTTGGAAATCAAAGTCCCAGAGTCTGGAGAAAGAGTGGAGAGGCACAGAATCTAAGTTGCTTGAGGTTTAGTGTGAAGTTTCCACAGTCAGTGATGATTTGAGGAACGATGTCATCTGCTGGTGTTGGTCCACTGTGTTTTATCAAGACCAAAGTCAGCGCAGTCATCTACCAGGAAATTTTAGAGCACTTCATGCTTCCCTCTGCTGACAAGTTTTATGGAGAAGCTGATTTCTTAAAATTAATTTTATGTAATATTCTAATTTTTTGAGAAACTGAATTTGGGGTTTTCATGGGCTGTAAGCCATAATCATCAAAATTAAAATAAACACTTGAAATACTGTATATCACACTCTGTGTATTGAATCTATATAATATATGGGTTTCACTTTCTGAAATGCGTGACAAAAAATATTGAACTTTTTCATGATATTCTAATTTTTTGAGATGTACCTGTATACCAGGGTTTTTGGTGGTGACATTTCTGCGTAGTGGCACGCCATGCCAAAAACTGAGTCGCTACGCTACAAAAATTTAGGCCAATAATTTTTAAAAAAGAGCTGTGTCAGGGGCCGAGCTGGCTTGGTTTTCCCCGGCTTGGTCCTGACCTCCCTGTGGGGGTAAGTGCCATTGTTTATGTGTATATTATGTATTTCAGTCTGCCTTCCTCGTGGTTTTTTGTGGGGCGTGCTTCGGGAGTATGGGGTATCAGGCTTGTTGTTACAAGCTATTCGGTCTCTGTACGGCCGTTGTGAGAGTTTGGTTCGTATTGCCAACACTCGGTCGGACTCATTCCCAGTGAGAATTGGACTCCGCCAGGGCTGCCCTTTGTCACCGATCCTGTTCATAATTTTTATGGACAGGATTTCTAGGCGCAGCCAGGGAATGGAGGGTGTCGTGCTTGGTGACCACAGGATCTCATCTCTGTTGTTTGCAGATGATGTTGTCCTGTTGGCTTCATCCAGCAATGACCTACAGCTCTTGCTGGGATGGTTTGCCGCTGAGTGTGAAGCGGCTGGGATGAGAATCAGCACCACCAAGTCCGAGTCCATGGTCCTCAGCCGGAAAAAGGTGGATTGTCCTCTCTGGGTTGGGGACAGGCTCCTGCTCCAAGTGGAGGAGTTTAAGTATCTTGGGATCTTGTTCACGAGTGAGGCGAGAATGGAGCGAGAGATTGACAGACGGATTGGAGCAGCATCTGCAGTGATGCGGACGTTGTACCGGTCTGTTGTGGTGAAGAGGGAGCTGAGTTCTAAGGCAAAGCTGTCGATTTACCAGTCAATCTACGTTCCTACTCTCACCTATGGTCACGAGCTTTGGGTAATGACTGAAAGAACGAGATTGCGGATACAAGCGGCTGAAATGGGCTTTCTCCGTAGGATTGCTGGACTCACCCTCAGAGATAGGGTGAGGGCTCAGTCATCCGGGAGAGGCTCAGAGTAGAACTGCTGCTCCTCCACATTGAAAGGAGTCAGTTGAGATGGTATGGGCATCTGATTAGGATGCCTCGTGGACGCCTCCCATTTGAGGTGTTTCAGGCATGTCCCACTGGGACGAGACCCCGGGGCAGACCCAGGACTCGGTGGAGAGACTATAGGGCCTTTCCCATTAGCCCCACTTAGCACGCCACGGGACATCTCAGCACGCTTTGTAAGTCTTTCCACTAGCCCCAACACGGTTTAACAGTCGCGATTTTCGGCCCCGCTCAAGGGCAGGGTACAGTCGTGCCGAGTCGTGCCGTGTTGTGACGTTAAAAGACTGGTCACTGCTGATTGGTCAGGTCTTAACGTCACGAAAGCGACCATCTTCGCCGTCTTCTGATGAATCTACACAACCGCCATTTGCAATATTTCACGGACTAACTCGGTCAGGGAGTAAATACGATATTAATATAGACAGCGTTGCAGGTTTTGCGGAACTCTACACCGTGGTCCAACGAAGAGGTGCAGAGTTTTCTCTGCTTGGTGGCAGATCCACAGTGAGGAGTGACCCGGACCGATACAGATTGCTGCCCAGCATAGAACCGAACTACGGACAAGCTGAAGACGAACGTAAGAGAACCATTGATGGTGAGTGATTTGTAATAATGTGCATCTGTTTGCTTATTTATCCTGTTGGAGGTAAGCTCACTTTTTTTGAGCCATACAGCGCCGTTTCGTGCTGGCTAACTCGTTTTAGCTAACGTTTTTTTGCTAGTAGCTAGCTAGTACCAACTGCTGATTCGCGCTTGTTTTCTCCTAAATATTCGCTTGTGAGAGCAAAACGATGAAATATGTTAATCCTGGTTAAAGTCCAGGTTTGTGTTTTGTATTGCACTTTGGTGCTGCGCATTAAATTGTGTGCAATTTAATGCTAGAATGTGTTTCCACATGCCAGGGGTTAGCCTCCCTGTTTATATTGTGGATACTGGTGAAATGGACCACATGAGCCGAAATCTCGTCATATTAAAATTGCTTTTTCAAACCAGTGATTTATAAAGTCATTCATATAATTTTCTAAAGCGTCAGAATAGACCCACACACCTATTCTGTGGATCCTACAGTGTTGTCAGGGAAACGAAGCATTTTTGTCTCATCCCACCACTGACTTTCACAGGTGTATTTCCCTAATACAGGTTCATCTCCAAAAATTAGGATGTCATGAAAAACTTCAATATTTTTTGTCACTCATTTCAGAAAGAGAAATCCGTATATTATATAGATTCATTACACAGACAGTGATATATTTCAAGCATTTATTTATTTTAATTTTGATGATTATGGCTTACAGCCCCTGAAAACCCCAAATTCAATTTGGCAAAAAATTAGAATATTACATAAGATTAACTTTAAAAAATAGTTTTTAAATATAAATGTTGGCCACTGAGGTGTTGGTTAATATGGGCTGTAGCCGTAATCATCAATATTAAAATAAACACTTGCAATATATCACTGTCCCTGTAATGAATCTATGTATGGGTTTCACTTTCTGAAATGAGTGAAAAAAATATTGAATGGTATTCTAATTTTTGAGATGTGCCTGTATAAGTGTTGAACTTGCTTGAAACTAACCATCATCCATTTCTGTCATTCATCTAGGCAGGAGGAAATCATCCAGCCCACAACGGACCTCACCACTGTGGAAAGTACTGAAATCCTTTGCTTTTATAGGTAAAGTGTCAAAACTAAAGTAGCACAATTTCCACTTAATATAAAAGGGACTGAACTGAGATTTATTTGATTGCGTGAATATGGCACATCAACTGTAAAATAAACCGCTTGTTAATGTATTTATTTTTTTGTCAGATCACTTGTGCGATCCTTTGTGAGTTATGTTCATAACTGTATGTTTTGGCGAATGTGAGATGTTCAGTCATCAATATAATTTACTTTATATGTGTAGTTTATAGCAGTGGTTCTCAACTGGTCTGGCTTTGGGACCCACCATCACCCCTCAATGACAAGCCGCGACCCAAATCAAAGATTTTCAGATTCTCAAATTTATTGAATGTAAAGATTGTGCATTTTGAACAGATTGAACAAATTTAATGATTAACCAAAATGACCAGTAAGTGGCAATACAACAGAGAGAACAATTCCCTTTAATGCTGAATTAGCTGCATTTTAAATTAAAAATTAAACAAAAAGTGCAATTCAAAAGAATTCAAGTCTCAAAATTGACTTTTCTTCTGATTGTTTTTTCAGTATTTACCTACTGATAAGGTTATGTGCTTTGAAGAAAATGAAGGAACATTCACTAAAACCTGTAACAGTGACATCATAGACCTGAGTCTGGAGGAATTAATGGGAGAACTGGGGATGTTTTTTGCTCTTGACAAGATTCTCAATGTCTGGAGTTATATTAGACAAAGCGACTCTGAAGTCATGCTCAATGTCCAGTCTGTTTCTCTGTTTTGTCTTCAACTGAACCAGAGCTGAGAAGCCACACTCACAGAGGTAGGTAGTGCTGAAAGGTAGGAGGGTTTTTACTGCTTGAATGGCAAGAGAAGGATACTCGCTCATCACAGTGCTGCACCAGAACTGCGAGAGGCTTACCTCCGTGAACCTCTTTTTCAGCGTGCGGTCACATGATAGCTCCACCAGCTGACTCTCTTCGTTGCCTGGCAACGTAATGCTTTCCATGTTGATTCCAAAGGGATCGCGTATCCAGTCCGTTTCGCCATGCTTAATTATCATATACAAACAAACGTTGCGAGTCTTCTTCTACGGTGCGAAATATGGTGTCGCCCGCCACCTACTGCCATCTACTGTTAAGGAGTCTGAATGACACTATGTTGATTTATTTCTTGCTATTTTATTTGCCCAGGCAAAGGCCCGCGACCCACTGAAAACAGGTCCGCGACCCACTTTTGGGTCGCGACTCACCAGTTGAGAATCACTGGTTTATAGTCAATCATCAATAAACTCATGCAGTAACAGGACACATTACAAATATTTGAGACCCATTGTAGTGCTTCCTTTTATATTTTAGCAATGCTAGTACAAAACACCGCCCACACATGAAGTCAGGGCATGAAGAGACACTTTTACAGACAAGACAAACTTTTATTGATAAAAACTTCATATTTTCACTGAGCAACTCAATGCTCGGTGATGCACAACTTCAGTTAAAGTACTAAATTCCATTCAAGTGAATGTATTAATTCATTCTGATTGCTGAGGCCACAGTAAAAAGAGATGATTTTAAATGTAACGCAGCCCTTGTAAAATCTACTGAAGCGCAGCTACATGAAAATTGTGGTTAAATACAACAACGAAGTATTTTATTGTCACATTCAAATTGTAATCCCTCCTGTTTTGTTTTTCTTTTGAATTCTTGGATGAAATATGGTGGGCAATATAAGCTGCAGCTTCAGCCATCACCCATTTCAGATAACCTATGTTGAACTGTATAATCAGAGGAGTTATTGTTTAATTTGACCTTGTTAGATTTTTTTCCCCTTTGTTATATTTTTCTATTTTCTTTTAATCTTTACTTTTAATCAATCCGAAATAAAGATTCATTCATTAATTCACATTCCACCACTGGCTTTTAGCAACAAGTGTATTTCCCAAATATGTTTTAAACTTGCTTTAATTAACCATCACCCATTTGTCTTTTGTCTAGGCAAGAGGGAAACTGTCCACCACAACTGGACCTTGCCTCACTATTTACAGAGATGCAGGCTGAAGATCTGCTGAACCAGGACCAGTACGATGGGCCGATCCAGTTGCTTCTCAGTGAGGCAGCGTGGCTGCCGTGTGTGACCATTCCAGTTTTTTTTTTACAGTTTGAATTTTGCACATTCTGAATAATCTGGAATTTGCTGCTGATTGTAATAAACAATTTAGTGACTAATGTGTTTGCATCATGATTTTCTATTTTGTCTGTTAAGACACCGGTGGGAAAAGAGGATTTATCGGTGCCCTTGAAAATAATGGCTCATTTTTAAGAAAAAAGTAACCAAAACAATTATTTTATTAACTGAAGACTGTATTGTTAGAAGACTGTACAGAAGACCCTGCATACTTTAGTGACAGTACCAGTATATGGAAGAATTCTGGGTCATATTAGCATCTGCTCTTCATCATAATGGGTTTGGGCGGGGGTGTCTAATCATGTGCCATAGAGGGCCAAGACCCTGCAGGCTTTACCTCCAACCAGTGTCTTCAACAGCAGATTCCACTGAACTTCTTCCACTGACTGATCAGTGAGAACACCTGCTGAAGAGACTGGGTAGAAGAGAGAACCTGCAGGGTCTTGGCCCCCCATGACACATGATTGGAAGCCCCCGGATTAGGTTTAATGGGATTTAACATTTTAACACAAACTGCTTTATGGTTCATAATTCTGTTGACTTACACCAAACCAAAAGTGATTTCTCAAACTGCTGGATTATTCTTATCTTTTCCAATCTTTCAGTATTTAATTTATGCCACATGGTGGTAACCTTCACATATAAAAAAAGACATCTGCAAAAAATTCAGAGATTTATTGTCAGTGCAATTCCCAGTGCAATACTGCATGAATGCATGTCTAGTACATTGTTGATGCAGAGAATATATATTTCTACATATTTCTACTGTACATGTATCTAGTAAATCAAGTATTTTCCATGTAACCTTGTGACTGCATTATTTTAATTGCTTTTAATCCTAGATCAAGTTTGTTTTGGCCCAAAATGCATGATAACTGTCAAATATATCTTATTATACCTGACTCAGTAAAGTTTACTTTTTGAATATATATTTTGTGGCTAATATAGTTATTAACATGGCGATCAAGTTGTGTCAGCTGATCATTTTTTTCTATGACCATCTCAGACTCTGCTGCAGAAGCAGGTACATCCATGATGTCTCAACAGTCTCTCCATGATTTTCACGCAGATCAGAGCAATTTGTTGTACAGGAAATAAACGTTTCTACAGACATTCTTAAGCTCTATAACCACTGATCATTTGTGAAGCTGTGCTGACATCAGTGACAGGCTGATGACATCCGTGACAGGCTGTGCTGAACGCCCAGACCGAATGAAGCGGTAATTTCCCCACAACAGAGCCATCTGAAACACACACAGCGTACATATTTTAGTACCTAACAGCGATAACTTGCAGACATTAAAGTGTAGTACGACGTATTTATAGCAAACTAGCATTAGCAACCTTAGCTTACCGTCATATATGACCTAGTTTGTATCCTCACGTCTTTGGCTCTCCCAGAAGCTGCAGAACTATTCCAGAGTGTTTCATCTCACTGCCTGTACCCTTGTCTGGCGGTCCTTTTTGGCATTTACGGTGAAAAAAGCAGCAGACCGAGGAGTGGCCTTGTACAGCTGTATGTGTTTATGTTTTGCTTGGGTCACGTGTTCTACGTCACGGGAGTGTGGCGCCGCCTCGCTGTTATAGAAATCCCACCCACCCCAGCTTAACACGGTTGTAATGGAGACAAAAGCAAGCTGAACCATGGTGAAGTGAATCGAGACGTGCCGAGGTGTGCTGGGCTAATGGAAAAGTGCCTTATGTCTCCCAGCTGGTCTGGGAACGCCTTGGTATCCGCTCTGAAGAGCTGAAGCAGGTGGCGGGGGAGAGGGAAGTCTGGGCTTCTCTGCCTGAACTGCTGCCTCCACGACCCGGACCTCTGGAAAAGCGGTAGAAGATGGATGGAGTCTGCCTTCCTTACCCATAGACACTGTTTGACCGGCAGCTGTTAGACAGCTGCTGTGACCTACTTTCTGTGAGTGCTGCTGACAGTCTGCTGGTCCGACCACGCCCCCTCTCTCTCTCATTGCCATCAGCTGTTCCTAGCCCCATTAATCATATTTCCCGGTCCTTGCCCAGGTGCTCCTAATCACATCATCACCAGCAGTGCATGTACTTAAGCACCTTTTGCCAGTTATGCACTGCACATGTCTTTGACTGACTGTAAGTGTTGTCTGCTGCTTTGTCCGGGGATAACCTGACTCAACTATATGCCACGACGTGTAGCCACTTCACATCGCTGTGGTTCTCTTGTGCCCGCACAGTGATACTGGCTGTGGGATGCCAGCGTGGCTACACGTCTCCCCTCATGCATTTGCTGGGCGATGCCTGCCCTCGAACGCCCTCTGTAAGTCATTTGCATTTTTGTATGTCTTCACCTGTTTGGGAACTGTGTGACTTTACGTTAATAAATGTCTGTGGTGAACCCAGCACGTAAATCCTCATTATTTTACCCCTCGCCGTGCGCTGCGTAAAAGCGCACGGGAGGGTTCATGACAGAAAGACACAGCCAAGAAGAGGATGTAGCGGGTTACACCCTCACATCCCTTTTTTCCCTTTTTCACTCACTTGGGTTTTGGAGCGCACAATATCCCGGGCACGCTGACCTCGGCACCACAGAGGAGGACCAGCAGCGAGCGTCCCTACGCCGGAGGAAGAGTGGGCAGCGGACTTTATTCAGGATTTTGTGGAGGAGGCTCTCACGTCCCGAGGTCCCAAGAAGAAGTGGGAGAATCTGTTTGGTGCCGTGGGCATTCTGGAGGCGCATCCTGGCCTCTGGAGATGCCCACAATATGCGGAGCTGCTCTCCACGGTCTGCGCGCTGGTGCAGCAATTTACTGGATTATCTGCAAGGGCAATTCCCGCCGAGCCAAAGTGGAGATTCCCCCCTCCTCAGCCGTCCGCTTCCTCTTCTGCTCCGCTTGACTTAGCCAGCTCCAGCCCGTGCATCTCAGGCTCCACCACAATGGCGTCTTCCCGCGGGGAAACACCGTGAAAGGCCCTCGTCGTCTTCGGCAGCCAATGTCCTTCCAGCCATCAAGAGGGCCATGATTTCCCCGGTTACACCCACTTCCGCATTTCCCAAGCTGGCTCTTCCATCGTCCAGAGGGGGAGCCAGAGCCAGCACAGATGCAAAAAAGGATGACTGCCAGCTCTCCGCAGCTGTGAACATCGAGCACCGGGAGGACAGGCAAGTGTGTTTTCATTCTATTCAATATAATAATGATAAACATTGTCTGTCTCCTGGAAGAGAGGCCCAGCTTCAGCAGGCTGCTGGGTCCTCCCCTCCAGCTGCGGAGGTAAACCACTTTCTTGTCTCTTCTGTGTCCCCCCCATCGATTCCTGAGAGCGAGCAAAGCCACCAGACGATGGAGAAGCTGGGGGCCCTGGAGGATTCCACTCTGGAGCCAGCGCGGAGCTGGTCCCCTGCAGTCACCCCGAGGGAGTTATCGGCGTTGGAACGGGCTTTTCAGTCACCGTTGGAGGGGGCCAAAATCTCCATGGACATGGAGAGGGATGACCATCCGCCTGCTGCAGCCGAGAACATCAAACGCCGGGATGACTGGCAAGTGTGTTTTAATTTAACTCAATTAACCCATAAAAACCCTTGTCTGTCTCCTGAGGGAGAAGCCCAGTCTCAGCAGTCCGCTGGGTCCTCTCCTCCGGCTGCAGCTATAAACCCATCCCCTACTCTCTCTGTGTCTCCTTCCTTAATCCCTGAGTGCCTGTCAGCTCTGGAGACGAGCCGCCAGACGGTGGAGGAGTTTGGGGCCCTGGATGATCCTGCCCAGGAGCCCGCACGGAGGTGTTTCCCTCCAGCCATGCCGGTGGAGTCCCCAGCGTTGGAGCCACTACAGAAGTGTGAAGAGACTGCCATCACCATCCTGCCAGCTGCGGAGATGGCCACAGCAGACTGGGAGCCTGAGTTGGACCTCTTGGAGGCCGGGCCCGAGTCGTCATCGCCGGGATCGACGGAGTCCTGGACGGCAGTGGAGCTCGAGCTCAGGCAAGTTTTCTCTCTTGTTTTTTTAATGTCTGTTTTAGAGAGATCTTGTCTGGCTCCAGGTGAGAAGAATCAGGTGCAGCGCGCAGCTGCATCTGAACTTCCCTCGCCAGGCTCCGCTGCTGCCGGCGACCCTAATAACCTGGTTTCTTCTCCCGCTCCTGAGTGTTCTTCTTGGGTTGCCGGAGAGGAACCATTGTCAGGAGGAACTCAGTCTCTGGGCCAGATGGCCCGTGTTTTCCGGCAGGCCACCGGACGCTGTTGGCCGGACTGCCTGCTGGGCCTGGGACTCTGGGCGGCCTCCCGAGTCTCCATGCCATTGGACTTGGGGGGAATTAATTATGGGCCCTGGGTGGGGTATTGTGTTCCCTCCTTCCTGTTCCCCCCTACCTCCCACCCTGGTTTTTTTTTTTTTTTGGGTTCCTGTTTGGGGGGGGGGGGGTCCTCAGGATGTTTCCTTTGGGTGTCTGGGATGACATGCCATGACGTGTAGCCACTCCACATCGCTCAGGTTCTCTTGTGCCCGTATAGCAATACCGACTGTGGGATGCCAGCGTGGCTACACGTCTCCCCTCATGCATTCGCTGGGCAATGCCTGCCCTCGAACGCCCTCTGTAAGTCATTTGCATTTTTGTATGTCTTCACCTGTTTGGGAACTGTGTGACTTTACGTTAATAAATGTGTGTGGTGAACCCAGCACGTAAATCCTCATTATTTTACCCCTCGCCGTGCGCTGCGTAAAAGCACATGGGAGGGTTCATGACAGAGCTGCACAGGAACCAATTTTAAAAAAGAGAAAAGAACTGCAAAAGAGACATCAAAGACCGGCACGCGGCTCAAGAGCAGAAGATTTGTCACCCCTGACACATAGATTTTTGCTAAGAAAATATATGAAGGGATGTCTCTGTGTCAAGATCAGTGGTTGATTGGAATACACAGATCTATAGTTCAATAGTTCGGTGGTTGCTGCTCTTGTCCTCCGTTTTCACAACCTGGGTTGCAAAATGCACGGACATAATTATCTACCATATTTTTTTTTCATGTCAGCACTCAATAGCTGCATATTTAAAAGAGTGTGGTGTGTGTTAAGTTTTTTTTTTTTTGGGGGGGGGGGCTGTCATGGACAGAGCAGCAGAGGTGCCCGTTAATGGGAGGTGAACCATGATGTAGCAACAGAGCGGACCTGAACAAGGACTGCGCCGAGCCGTTTCTCCAGCAGCCAAGACAGTTGGAGCCCTGCAGACTCAGTGTGAGAGTGAGTAAAAAAATGCTCGTGTGCGTGTGTTTTCGCACTCTCAGATAATTGTGACACGCACGTTTGTCTGCTGCAGCTTTAAAATTAATTTAATTTGGCAGATTCCTTTCCACTCTATCACTGTGCTGAGACTGTAGTCTCTTCACCAACCACTACAATATTAAGTAATTTATGTTCATTTTTATGTATCTGGCAAGTTATAATGACCCAAATTCACCAAGTCAGTGGCTTAAATCCATTAACATCCTCCAACCATCAGACACATTAAACCTGCCAACATTAAGATTTCAAAATAATGGAGGTTTTTCCTGTTGTCTGGTTGGTGAGGAGTGTTCTAAAAAGGTGATTTTAGTTAATTTTACTTCATTAAATATAATTTTATTTTTATTATTATATTTCTTTGAAATGACAGTTGAAATCATTGTTCTATCCTGGCTCTGCAAAATTATGATCAGAAGTTTAAATTATGAAAAAAGTAAAAAAAAAATTATCACAAACTGCTACAAATTTATTAGAAAAACAGCAATTTCATTACAAGAAATAGACAAAAATTACCCCCTCATGGATTGTCACCTTATCGTGGTGGTGGGGGGGGGTTGCGTGCCCCAGTGATCCCAGGAGCTATGTTGTCTGGGGCAATTTGTCTCTGATAGGGTTACCCAAGACAAACTGGTCCTGGGTGAAAGGCCAGACTAAGAACGATCCAACAGACTCTCATGATGAATGCTAGAACAAGGATTCAGTGTACCCCGCCCCATATGGGGTTACTGGGGCCCCACCCTGGAGCCAGGCCTGGGGGAGGGGCTTGATGGCTAGCGTCTGGTGGCCGGGTTTCCGCCCATGGGACTTGGCCGGGCTCAGCCCAAAGGAGTTACATGGGTCCGCCCTCCAGTGGGCTCACCACCTGCAGGAGGGACCATGGGGGTCCGGTGCTATGTGGATCAGGTGGCGGTCAAAAGCAGAGACCTTGGCGGTCTGATCCCAAGCTTCCTAAACTGGCTTTTGGAATGTGGAATGTCACATCTCTGGTGGAGAAGGAGCCTGAGCTGGTGCATGAGGTTGAGAGATACCGGCTAGATATAGTCGGCCTCACCTCAACACACACAACTTCGGTTCCAGAACCAGTCTCCTGGAGAAGGGCTGGAGCTTGGCCTACTCTGGAGTTTCCCCAGGCGAGAGGCGATGAGCAGGGGTGAGTATTCTTGTATCCCCCCACCTTGCTGCCTCTATATTGGAGTTTTCCCCAGTGGAAGAAAGGGTCGGTTCGCTGCGCCGTCGGGTTGGGAAACGGGTCCTGACCATCATTTGTGCCTATGCACCAAATGATGGTTCAGAGTACCCACCCTTTTTGGAGTGTCTGACTGGGCTGCTGGAGAGTGCTTCTCTTGGAGACTCCATTGTCCTACTGTGGGACTTCAATGCACACATGGGCAACAACAGTGAAACCTGGAGGGGGGTGATTGGGAGGAACAGCCAGCCCGATCTGAACCTGAGTGGTGTTCAATTATTGGACTTCTGTGCTAACCACAGTTTGTCCATAACGAACACCATGTTCAAGCATAAGGGTGTCCATATGTGCACCTGGCACCAGGACACCCTAGGTCACAGGTCGATGATCAATTTTGTTATTGTGTCATTAGACCTGCGACCATATGTCTTGGACACTCGGGTAAAGAGAGGTGCAGAGCTGTCAACTGCTCACCACCTGGTGGTGAGTTGGAGCCGATGGCAGGGAAGGATGCCATTAAGACCTGGTAGACCCAAACGTATAGTGAGGGTGTGCTGGGAACATCTGGCTGAGGGCCCTGTCCGGAAGGTCTTCAACTGTCACCTCAAGAAGAACTTCAACCACATTCCGAGGGAGTCTGGAGACATGGAGTCTGAATGGGCCATGTTCTCCACCTCAATTGTTGAAGCAGCTGCCCAGAGCTGTGGCCGCAAGGTCGTTGGGGCATCTCCTGCTGGCAACCTCTGAACCAAGTGGTGGACACCAGTGGTGAGGGGGGCCATAAAGCTGAAGAAGGAGTCCTATCAAGCTTGGTTGGCTTGTGGGACTCCTGAAGCTGCTGAGGTGTACCAGCAGGCCAAGGAGAGTGCAGCTCGGGTGGTTGCTGAAGCAAAAACTCGGGTGTGGGAGGAGTTTGGTGAGGCCATGGAACAAGACTTTCGGTCGGCCTCAAAGAGATTCTGGCAAACTGTCCGGCGGCTCAGGAGGGGGAAGCAGCTCCATGTCCACACTGGGTGGCTGGGCCCTGGGGGTGGATGAGATTTGCCCTGAGTACTTCAAGGCCCTGGATGCTGTAGGGCTGTCATGGTTGACACGCCTCTGCAACATTGTGTGGAGGTTGGGGGCAGTGGTTTTGGTATGGCAAACCAGGGTGGTGGTTCCTCTCTTCAGAAAAGGGGACCAGAGGGTGTGCTCCAACTTTGGAGGGATCACACTCCTCAGCCTCCCTGGGAAGGTCTATGCCAAGGTACTGGAGAGGGGAGTCCGGCTGTTGGTCGAACCTTAGATTCAGGAGGAGCAATGTGGTTTTCATCCTGGCCGTGGCACAATGGACAAGCTCTTTACCCTCTTGAGAATCGCCAAGGGTTCGTGGGAGTTTGCCCAACCAGTTTACATGTGTTTTGTGGACTTGGAGAAGGCATTTGCCAGCATCCCTCATGGTTTTTTGTGGGGGGTGCTTTGGGAGTATGAGGTATCGGGCTTGTTGTTATGAGCTATCTGGTCTCTATACGACCGTTATGAAAGTTTGGTTCATATTGCCAACACTCGGTCGGACTCATTCCCAATGAGAGTTGGACTCTGCCAGGGCTGCCCTTTGTCACTGATCCTGTTCATAATTTTTATGGACAGGATTTCTAGGCGCAGCCAGGGAACAGAGGGTGTGATGCTTGGTAACCACAGGATCTCATCTCTGTTGTTTGCAGATGATGTTGTCCTGCTAGCTTCATCCAGCAATGACCTGCGGGTCTTACTGGGACGGTTTGCCGCTAAGTGTGAAGCAGCTGGGATGAGAATCAGTACCTCCAAGTCCGAGTCCATGGTCCTCAGCCGTAAAAAGTTGGATTGTCCTGTCTGGGTTGGGGACAGGCTCCTGCCCCAAGTGGAGGAGTTTAAGTATCTCGGGGTCTTAGTCACGAGTGAGGGGAAAATGGAGTGGAGTGAGAGATTGATAGACAGATCGGAGCAGTAGCTGCAGTGATGCGGATGTTGTACCGGTCTGTTGTGGTGAAGAGGGAGCTTAGCTCAAAGGCAAAGCTGTTGATTTACTGGTCAATCTATATTCCTACCCTCACCTATGGTCATGAGCTTTGGGTAATGACCGAAAGAATCAGATCGCGAATACAAGCGGCTGAAATGAGCTTTCTTCGTAGGATTGCTGGACTCACCCTCAGAGATAGGGTGAGGGGCTCAGTCATCCGGGAGAGGCTCAGAGTAGAACCGCTGCTCCTCCACACTGAAAGGAGTCAGTTGAGGTGGTTTGGGCATCTGATCAGGATGCCTCCTGGACACCTCCCACTTCAGGTGTTTCGGGCATGTCCCACTAAGAGGAGACCCCGGGGCAGACCCAGGACTCGCTGGAGAGACTATGTCTCCTAGCTGGTCTGGGAACGTCTTGGTATCCTCTCTGAAGAGCTGGAGCAGGTGGCTGGGGAGAGGGAAGTCTGGGCTTCTCTGCTTGAACTGCTGCCTCCGCGACCCAGACCTCCGGAAAAGTGGTAGAAGATGGATGGATGGATAGAAAATAGACAAAAATTACCCATAAAAGAATCCACAAATTAATGACAATAAAGTCTCAAATGTACGAAAGTTATAATTTTACAAGAGGAAATTATAAATCTACGAGGAAAATAGTTGCATATTTAGGTGAAAACAAATTTACAGAGAAAAAAGTAGAAAACTATAAGAAAATGGTTCTCAATTTAGGAGAAAAACCTCAAACTTTCAAGACTAAGTCAATACTTAAGTATTTTTTAAGTAGGTGCATTAATACTCTACTCGTCTAGTAATTTTTGGGGTGTCTACTTTTAATTATTAATTTCATAAGATAACACTGCTTTTACATGGTGCAATTTCTGTCTACTATACGCACCTCTGATCACATAATTTAAGTATGCATGAGTTAATTACTACAGTATTATGTTATTTTTTCTCTTTGAGTGTCATGTGTTTTCTCATTTTTACACATGCGTCACATACACCCCCACAAAAAAATAATTAATCTAAGTTGCCACTACGCCACAGTCTTTTAGCCAGAAGAAACACTGTATACTGACAGTTATACCAAACAATATATTGCAATATATACAGTGTCTATGCTTCAAATTATACCATAATATGTAGTTTAGTTTACACTGTCTAACCCTATATGACACATATCACCTTCACATATAACTGTTATTCAACTGAACTATGGACACACAGCAACCAAAATCATTCAACCCCCACAGCAAATTTGCAGCTGTTTGCAGTAAAAAAAAACATCAAATAAGAACAATTTACTGATGAAAATTGTTTTTGATTTCACCTGATGAAGACCCTGGAGAGACTGCTCCTTACCCACCTCCGCCCCCTGGTGGGACCAGCGACAGATCCACTCCAGTTCACTTACCAGCATGGCATCGGGGTGGAGGATGCAGTGATCTTCCTCCTTCACCGTTCCCTGTTCCACCTGGAGAAGCCCAGGAACATGGTGAGGATAATGTTCTTTGACTTCTCCAGTGCTTTCAACACCATCCAACCGGTGATCCTGAGGGACAAGCTGCTGTGTGCAGGGGTGGACCAGCACCTGTCATTGTGAATCCTGGACTACCTCACAAACCGGTCACAGTTTGTGAGAACCCAGGATTGTGTGTCCGACACTATCATCTGCAGTATGGGGGCCCCCCAGGGAACAGTTCTGGCTCCCTTCCTGTTCACCCTTTGTACTGCGGACTTTTCACACAACACAACACACTGCCATCTACAGAAGTTCTCTGACAACTCTGCGATTGCCAGCCTCATCTCCAACGGAGATGAAGCTGAGTACAGAGGACTTATCCAGGACTTTGTAGACTGGTGCCATAGGAACTGCCTCCAGATCAATGCGTGGAAAACTAAGGAGCTGGTGGTGGACTGCCGCAGGCAAGGACAACCTCTCACAGCACCAGTAAACATCCAGGGAACAGACATTAAGATGGTGACATCCTACAAGTACCTGGGTGTTCATTTGAATAATAAACTGGACTGGTCACACAATATCGACACGCTCTACAAGAAGGGACAGCGCAGGCTGTTCCTACTGAGGAGGCTCAGATCTTTTGGTGTACAAGGGGTGCTCCTGAATACCTTCTACGATTCGGTGGTGGCATCTGCCATCACATTTGGAGTGGTCTGCTGGGGCAGTGGCATCACGGAGGCTGACAGGAGGAGACTGAATAGACTGATCAAGAGAGCTAGCTCTGTTCTGGGGCAGCGCCTCAGCCCAGTGGAGGAGATAGGAGTGAGGAGGATGGTGACGAAGCTGTCATCTCTGCTGGAGTCCGAGTCCCACCCCATGCAGGACATGCTGAACGCACCGAGGAGCTCATTTAGCAGTAGGCTGCATCATCCTAGGTGCGCGACCAAGAGGTTTCGCAGGTCCTTCCTACCTACGGCTGTCAGACTTTATAACCTAAGCAGGGCTGCTCGCAGAGGTTGTAAAAAAAATAAACTTTACGACCTAATAAGTACCGAATGCAAAAGACGCAACAAACTTGCACAATAATGGTCCCCTCCATTATACAACTAGGGAGGGTGACAACTAGGCTAACTCAAATACAAAATATGCTGTATGGGTACATATTCGTACTATGTGGGGTAACTGAACAGACCGTTATGCTGTTTATTCCATCTAGCTACAATGCTCCGTGCTGTGTATATATATTTATGTGTACATATGTATATTCATTGCTCTTATCTTATCTTCTAAATTATTGCTCTGAGTGTTGCTATCCCTGTGCTGTTGCAATCCTGGAATTCCCCATTGTGGGACTAATAAAGGCTTATCTTATCTTATCTTAAATAGCTCAACACAACTAATATTACAAGTGGTTCCTCCAAATCCAACACAAAATTCCACTTTCAATGACTACTGCAGTTTCAAAATTATTCAGCCTCCTCAACAGAAATGAGGAAGCTATCAACAGGTGCCACCAGAGTCCTGAGGAGGCAGGTGGTCAAAAACCCTTGATTGCAGAAGACCTGCAGCAAGACTTGGTGGCAGCAGGCACTGAGGTTTCAATTTCTACAATCAGGTGTCTACTACATGCTGAAGAGTTCAAGAAAAGTCAGCTCCCATTTGCTCAAAACTACATAAATAAGCCAAAAAAATTTGGGATTCTGTTCTGTGGAGAATGAAACAAAACTGGAACTTTTCAGGCCTGTGGATCAGCAGTATGTCTGGAGGAGGAAGAATGAAGCACATGCTGAAAAAAAACACCCTGCCTACAGTGAAGCGTGGTGGTGGCTCAGTGATGATCTGGGGCTGCTTTGCTTCCTCTGGCACTGGAAACCTGCAGCATGTGGAGGGAAAATGGATTCAATCAAGTATCAGGAAATCCTGGGAGAAAATGTCATGATGTCTGTCAGGAAGCTGAAGCTTGGGCGTCATTGGACCTTCCAACAGGACAATGATCCCAGAAGGATTTCTTGGTTTCAGAAGTCCTGGAAGACACTAGAGCGGCCATCACAGTTACCTGACTTCAACTTCATTGAAAATCTCTGGTGGGATTTGAAAAAGGTGGTTGCAGCATGAAAACCCACGAATATTAGTGAACTGGACGTCTTTGTCCATGAGGATTGGGATAAGATTCCTCAGGAACGCTGCCAGACGCTGGTGTCTTGCTATGCATTACAGTTGCAGTGGGTCACAACAGCAAAATGGTGATCTACTAAGTATTTTGAGAGTGCAGTAGTCATTAAAGTGGCATTTTGTGTATAATTTGGAGAAACCACTTGTAATGCTAGTTGCGTTGAGCTATTTAAATTTTCCTTGTTTGATCTGTTTATTACAAACAGCTGGTAGTTTGTACATTTTTCCAATAAAATTAATTTGCAGTGGTGGTTGAATGATTTTGATTGCAGCTGTACATAGGCATTTCATTAAAAAAAGAAATACAGTAACTGGTGTACATGTTTTCGCCATCCTGGCTCCCTACATTACAGCTCCATATTGGCCCCCACCAAGGCAAGTTTAGTTTGTAATGAATACAGGTTCACACAGAGGTTCACTTTTCTTCTACGCATCGCTTCCATCAAAATCCCCGTCAACCCCTCTGGTCTCAATGGTCCTGTCCATATGGGAGATGCTCACCTGTCACCAGTAATGAAGCCTTGCTCGCTCAGGAAGAGGTGGGGGTGCTGACAGACAGCCTTGCACACGATGAATGAAGGACAGGAGATTAAGAAAGGCTGAAGCTAAGTGATTTCTGCAGGGAGTTCATCAGCTTCTTTGATTCTATATAGCATGGTGTTTTTGACAATAAAATCTGCCTTGAATGTCTATCTTTCTTTGACTAGTAATACAGAGATGAATCAGGTACAGAAGATTAGACACCAGGCTATTCTCTTGGTTTAAATGACAGCAATCCCATGGCAGCACTTAATGTATGCAAACATTTCAAGAGTGAAGAAAAAGAATGTCTGTTCAGTGACTATGCTGGCAATGGGCATATCACATTTTCTTAGTTTTGGATTTTTTCTTGTATTTTCTCAGAGTCGGTTTAAAAGAAGAGCAGCATAATACTGCATTCAGTAAAGTAATAAAGAAAGCACAGGGATGTTCTGAAAAAAAAAAAAAAAGATTGTACAGCTCTTCAATACCCACAACCAGGAGTTGTCCTTTTATTTGTGTATCAAACTTATTTCTAAGACTGCTTTTTATCATTTGTGTAATATTGCCAAGATTAGGAGCATCTTGTCTCAGAGTGATACTGAGAAACTAATCCATGCTTTTGTTAGCTCTAGAATAGATTATTGTAACTCTTTGTTATCAGGCTGTCCTAAAAAGTCTCTAAAGAGTCTTCAGTTCATCCAAAATGCTGGAGCAAGAGTTTTAGCAGGTACTAGAACGATAGATCATATCTCTCTGGTTCTGGCCTCCCTTCACTGGCTTCCCATAGAGTTTAGAATTAAGTTTAAAATCCTTCTTCTCACTTACAAAGCTCTAAATAATCAGGCCCCTTGTTATTTAAAAGCTCTGATACTACCTTATCATCTTAACAGAGCACTATGCTAGATAGATAGATAGATAGATAGATAGAAGATAGATAGATAGATAGATAGATAGATAGATAGATAGATAGATAGATAGATAGATAGATAGATAGATGGATAGATGATGGATGGATGGATGGATGGATGGATGGATGGATGGATGGATGGATGGATGGATGGATGTACTTTATTGATCCCAAACTGGGAAATTACAGTGTAACAGCAGCATGACAGTAGACAACCAAACAACAGAAACACACACATGACAGACAGATTACCCATGGAAAGTAAAACTAACACGACTATAGAAAACCTATATACATCATAGCTTAATATATGATGACCCGTATAAACACATGAATCATCCCATTGCACAAAGAAGGACTATCAGGAGCAGAGTGAAAATGTGAGGTACCAGTTAGTCTGTAAGGTGCAGTGCGGCAGCATAGCTATGACCAGAATACAACATCATAGTGAGATATTACTCAAATATTACAGATTCTAGGTATTACTTGTAATACCTAGAATCTCTAAAAGTACAATGGGAGGCAGAGCTTTCAGTTATCAGGCTCCTCTCCCATGGAACAATTTACCAATCAGAATTCCTGAGACAGACTCAATCTGTGTTTACAATTATAAAAAAAATAAACTGTGTTTTTACTGTCAAGCAGACACCAAATTATAATTGTTGAATTGAATATAGCACATACAATAGATATAAATTTAGCTATGATGCAAAATAGCAACATGAGACATTACTGGGCAGAACAGTAATTAAACAAATTTTCCAGCCTCAGGTATGTAGATTATTTTGTTGAAATTCAATAAAAACACGTTTATGAACAATCACTGCTGTTCCATCATCACAGTCACAACAAAGTCATATGAGTAGAAACAGTGTTATTGTGGGTATGTGCTGAATATGCATCAACAGCATTAGTGGGATACATACACCACCTCAGCTTTGTTCAGATTGGAAGAAGTTTGATGCGAATTTGTGAGAATCGTCCTCAAGGGGTTAATGGCAGTTGCTATGAATTACACTTTTATACTATCATTATATATTTTGCGAATAAAGTTTTACTCCCCTTGCAAATGTACCCATCACAATATCGTTGCATGCTAAACCTACAGAAAAGTTATTATCTGCTTTGAAAATCTGAATTCGAGAACCCAAGTGCTGGAGTCAAAGTCCTACTATCACAGGCCGAAGACAAAGACTGGTAATGACTAGGGCTGTGATATGAAGAGAATTTTATATCCTGACATAAGTAATCTTATATTGAGAGATACAAGATATATATCCTGATATACTCTATTTTCTGTCAATTCTATAGTTTATATATAATAACAACATACACTACTCACAAAAAGTTAGGGAAGTTCGACTTTCGGGTGAAATTTCAGGATGCACCTAAAATGCACTATTGTGGAGGAATAATCAAGCGAAGGTATGACGAGCTGGAAGGTTGCAGAGTTTTATTTCTTCCATCAAAATGAGACACACTTGTAGCGCTGTGCACTGTGTTGTGCTGTCTCGTGTTACGTTCTTGAGGCATGTATAGCAAGCTCTTTTATACATGTTATACAAACAAAGAGAATGCATGGCACATTAGCATATTGATATACATATCAGTCAATACATATGATTAGCATAACCACTGGCGCCCGGACGTCTCCTCCTTAATCCGGGGATGTATAAACAATAGTCCATTGTTCTGGTCGTCCCCCCAGGGGTTCTCTGTCCGTATGTGAATGGTCCTCTGCTTCTTCCGGACCTTTTGAGCATGAGGATGAATGTTCCTGTAGATTGTGGTGGGTCACCACACTATAACCTTTACAGGTGAACTTAATTTGACCTTCTCAAACCTTTTGAATGCACATGTCCAACTGTTCAATGTTTCAGTACTTTCTGCATAACTTGCTGTTCTCTAACAAGGTGCTGAACAGCAAAATTCACAACAGGTGTTTGATCCATGAATCGACCAATAAATTTTCTGGTTCAATTAGAACTGGTATTTAAACAGTCCTCTTCATTATGCTGTTCACATTTTGACATGAGACCAAGACGACACCTAACAATTGATCAACAGTACCTCGCCATTGCGAGGTTTCAAAAAGGATGTTCTCAGAGGGAAGGGGCCACTGAGCTTAGAGTGCCACTGAGTGTCATCAGCAGGTTGCAACAGAGATACAGAGAGACTGGAAGAGTCACAGAAAGGCATAGAAGTGGAAGTCGTTTGGCCACATCCCACGCTGATGATCGCTTCAACAGTGCCCTGTGGAACCAGATGATGACTGCTACTCAACTCCAGGGCCATTTAAGGGAGGTGAGAGGCACCCAAGTGTCAAATAAGATCATTCAAAACCATTTACATCAGTGTGGTCTGTGTACTAGATGACCTGCAAGGGTGGGTGGGTGGGTGGGTAGATGGATAGATAGATCGATCGATCCCAAACTGGGAAATTACAGTGTAACGGCAGCACGACAATTGACAACCAAACAACAGAAACACACACATGACAGACAAAGGGATTACCCATGGAAAGTAAAAAACTAACACGACTATAAAACCTTTTTTCCAAGATGGCGCCCACAGTGGTCGACATGGTGTTTCGCTGCCCTTTAATTTGTTTAATTTGTTTGTTTCTGTTCGTCGATTGTGTGTCTGCCAGCTCTTACACCCGTGAAGAGCTATTAAATATCAGGACTCTCACTCCTACGGACATTCTCCCAGTTTTTTTAGCTCCTGCCGCCGATCTGATTCACTGTTTGGCTCAAAAAATAAGACGGCGAAAAAGAGGAAAGCGAGGGGGGATTCTCGCTCGGCTGCAAAGGAGAGGCACGCGAACAGCCTTGCCTGGCATATTTCTATCCAATGCCAATTCTCTCTTGAACAAGGTAGAAGAATTAAGACTGCTGATGCGATTTAAGGACCTCGCTTCCTCGTCTGTCATCTGTTTCTCTGAGACCTGGCTTAAAAGGAACATACCGGACAGCGCGATCAGCCTCGAGGGATTTCAGCTGTTTCGTGCTGATCGCGTCACAGAGCTCTCCGGTAAGTCTATAGGAGGAGGAGTTTGCTTCTACATTAACAGCAGCTGGTGCTCTGATGTAACGGTGATTTCACAACACTGTTCTACCGATCTAGAATTTCTCTCTGTTAACTGCAAGCCATTTTATTCCCCGCGGGAGTTCGCATCATTCGTTTTGATCGCTGTGTACGCCCCTCCCGACGCGGACGCACGCGAGGCCCAGCGTGCGCTCGCAGATCACGTCCTACATGTGGAGCGGACTTTTCCAGACCCTCTGATTATTGTGGTAAGCGACTTTAACCAGAGCAATCTGAGTCACGAGCTCCCCCGATACAAACAGTTTATTAAATGTCCAACCAGAGGAAAAAACACGCTGGATCACTGTTACACTACAGTGAAGGACACATATCGCACTGTTCCCCGCGCTGCGCTCGGACTATCTGATCACGTGATGGTCCACCTCATCCCCACATACAGACAGAGACTGAAACTCACTAAACCTGTTGTGACCACCACGAAGAAATTGACCAGTGAAGCTGAAGAGAAACTGAACACATGCATGGAAATAACTGACTGGGACATGTTTAAAGGAGCCACACATGATCTTAATGAGTACACAGACACTGTGAACTCATATATCAACTTTTGTGAGGAGAGCATTCTCCCATCGCGCACCAGGGTGAGGTACTCTAATGATAAGCCCTGGTTCACTGCTAAGCTCAGACAGATCAGGAAGGAGAAGGAAGCTGCGTTGAAAAGTGGAGACAGGGACTGCTACAGGGAGGTCAAATATTGGTTTAACAGAGAGCTGAAGAAAGCTAAATCTGTGTATTCTGAGAGACTCCAGCAGCAGTTCACTGCTAATGACTCGGCTTCTGTGTGGAGAGGACTGAGGTAAATCACCAACTATCGGCCTCAGGCTTCTAAAGGTCAGGATGACAAAGCCCTTTGTCAAAAACTGTCCCAACATTACGCCCGTTTTGACACCTCGTCAGCTGTGTCCAACTCCCCCACTCCACCCAGCTCCACTGCCTCCTCGGCCCCTAATTCATCAAAAGCGGTCCCCCCCTCCTCGTCCTCCCCCCCCCTGCCCTTGTCATCAGTGAGCAGGACGTGCACAGACAATTCTCCAGACTGAACCCGCGCAAGGCCCCCGGGCCGGACGGTGTGTCTCCCTCCACCCTGAGACACTGTGCGAAAGAGCTGGCTCCTGTCTTCACAGACATTTTTAACACCTCCCTTAAGCAATGCCACGTGCCGTCCTGCCTCAAATCCTCCACCACCATCCCTGTCCCCAAGAAGCCACGGATTACTGGACTTAACGACTACAGACCTGTAGCGCTCACCTCTGTAGTCATGAAGTCCTTTGAGCGCCTGGTCCTGTCTCACCTCAAGTTCATCACCACTCCCCTCCTGGACCCGCTGCAGTTTGCCTACCGTGCCAACAGGTCTGTGGACGACGCAGTCAACCTGGCCCTCCACTCCATCCTGCAGCACCTGGACTCCCCGGGAACCTACGCCAGGATCCTGTTTGTGGACTTCAGCTCTGCATTCAACACCATCCGCCCCGCTCTGCTCCAGGACAAGCTGTCCCTGCTCGGCGTGCCTGACTCCCTCTGCAGGTGGATCACCAACTTCCTGACGGACCGGAGGCAGCATGTGCAGCTGGGGAAGTCTGTCTCGGACTCTGTTAGCATCAGCATCGGATCACCCCAGGGCTGTGTACTTTCCCCCCTACTCTTCTCCCTTTATACCAACACCTACACCTCCTCCCACTAGTCTGTTAAGCTGATCAAGTTTGCGGACAACACCACCCTCATCGGGCTCATCTCCAACGGCGACGAGTCCGTCTACAGGAAAGAGGTGGCCCAGCTGGTGTCCTGGTGCAGCCACAACAACCTGCAGCTGAACGCTCTGAAGACAGCGGAGATGATTGTGGACTTCAGGAAAGTCACAACCCCCCTGCCCCCCCCCCCCACCATCACAGGCTCTCCCATCACCATTGCAGATTCCTTCCACTTCTTGGGCACCACCATCACCCGGGACCTCAAATGGGAGCCAACCATCAGCTCCCTCATCAAAAAGGCCCAGCAGAGGATGTTCTTTCTGCGGCAGCTGAGGAAGCTCAAGCTACCCACCAAGATGTTAGTGCAGTTCTACACGGCCATTATCGAGTCCATCCTCACCTCCTCCATAACCGTGTGGTATGCAGGAGCCACTGCCAGGGACAGACTAAGGCTGCAGCGCATCGTGCGCACTGCTGAGAAGGTGATCGGCTGCAAGCTCCCATCTCTCCAGGACCTGTACATCTCCAGGACCCGGAGGCGTGCAGGCCGGATCATAGCCGATCCTTCACACCCTGGTCACGTACTGTTTGCCCCCCTCCCCTCAGGTAGAAGACTTCGGTCCATTCAGACTAAAACCTCCCGGCACATGAACAGCTTTTTCCCCTCTGCCATCAGACTGCTGAACATTAAGTGACTTATTGACTCTCGTGCACTATATACAGCAGCTCAACCAGACTCATGTCATTCATCACTGTTTTTCTGTTGCATTATCGACTGCACTGTGGTACCCCATATTATCTGCTACTTGCTAATTTATTTAAAACTGCCTTGACTAGTATTACTCATTATTATTATTATTATTATTACTTATTATTCTACACTTATTGCATGTTTTTAGTCTTTTAGTTTTTTAGTTTATCTCTTTATCTCATCATGTTTTTAATGTTGCAGCATGGCACCGAGACAAATTCCTAGTTTGTGTACTACATGAACAATGGCAATAAATCTGATTCTGATTCTGATTCTGAAACCTATATACATCATAGCTTAATATATGATGACCCGTATAAACACATGACTCATCCCATTGCACAAAGAAGGACTATCAGGAGCAGAGTGAAATGTGAGGTACCAGTTAGTCTGTAAGGTGCAGTGTGGCAGCATAGCTATACCAGAATACAACATCATAGTCAGTTATTGTACAGTGAAATTGCATGTGGCAGGAAAGATTTCCTGTACCTGGCTGTTCGACAACAAAGCTGTAGTAGTCTACTGGAGAAAGTGCTTCGCTGCCTATCTAGTGTGTGGTGGAGGGGGTGATCAGGATTGTCCATGATGGATCGCAGTTTATTTAGTGTTCTTCTCTCCATCACTGTCTCAAAGGTCTCCGGTCAGAGACCAGTTACAGAACCAGCCCTCTTGATAATCTTGTCAAGTAAGTAGTTGGTATCTCTGGCCCTAATACTGCTACCCCAACAGACTGCAGCAAAGAAGATGGCGCTGGCGACAACAGTCTGGTAGAAAAGCTCCAGCATCCTGCTGCACATGTTGAAGGATCTCAGCTTTCTCAGGAAGTAGAGTCTGCTCATCCCCTTCTTGTGCGCAGCATCGGTGTTGGATCTCCAGTCCAACCCGCCGCTGATCCTGACACCCAGATATTTGTAGTCCTCAACCACTCCCACATCCTACCCCCTAATCTGCACTGGCTGAGAAGGAGCCTTCCTCTTCCTGAAGTCAATCACCATCTCTCTGGTCTTGCTGGCATTCAACCTCAGGTGATTCTGCTCCGTCCACTCCACAAATCTGTCTACCAGTGCCCTGTACTCCCCTCCTCTCCTCCTCTTATACACCCCACAACAGCGGAGTCAGAGAATTTTTGCAGGTGGCATGACTCAGTGTTGTACTGAAAGTCAGTGGTGTATAAGGTAAAGAGAAAAGGAGAGAGCACAGTCCCCTGTGGCGCTCCCGTATCAATAGCCACCACTCCAGACAAGACACTGCCCAGCCTGACAAACTGTGGTCTGCCTGTCAGGTAGTCAGTAATCCAGGAGATCACAGAGCTGTCAACCCCCATCACCCGCAGTTTCTCGCCCAGCAGCAGTGGCTGGATGGTGTTAAAGGCACTGGAGAAATCAAAAAAAGTGATTCATACAGTATCTCCTCTACCAGCCAGGTGCAGATGGGCTCGTTGCAGCAGGTAGATGACAGCATCTTCAACTCCTAAATGGGGCTGATATGCAAACTGCAGAGGGTCCAGCCACGTCTTCACCTGCGGCCTCAGGTGGGCTAAGACCAGTCTCTCCAGGATCTTCATCACATGAGATGTGAGGGCAACTGGTCGGTAGTCATTCAAATCCGATGGAGATGACTTCTTGGGGACAGGAATCAGGCAGGATGTCTTTCACAGCACCAGTACTTTCTCCAGACTCAGACTCAGGTTGTACAGGTGTTTCAGTACCGGAGCTAGTTGGTTGGCACAGGTCCTCAGGGTCCTTGCGGAGATGCCGTCAGGGCCTGAAGCCTTCCGCTGACGGAGTCTCTCCAGCTGTTTCTCCACCTGATCTGTAGTCACCGTGAAGTGAGGGAGGGTCCTGGTGCCCCCTGAGGAGGAGGGAGATGGAGAGAGGTTCTGCACAGGAGCGTGGGTGGGGAGGGGTGCGTGGGGGTCTGGTTGTGTTGCCCGTGTGACAGACTGTGAGTTGAACCTATTAAAAAACAGATTCAGTTCCTCAGCTCTCTCCTGGCTCCCAGATGGCTGCCGGACTCTCCCCTTGCACCCAGTTATTTGTTTCATTCCCTCCCACATGTCTTTCGTGTTGTTTTGCCTGAGTTTCTCTTCCAACTTCCTCCTATAATTGTTCTTGTACCTCCTCAGCATCTCTCTCAGCTCATGCTGCACTCCCCTCAGCTTCTCCTTGTCTCCAGCCCTAAAAGCTCTCTTTTTTTTGTTCAGAAGTGCTTTCAGGTCACTGGTGACCAATGGTCTGTTGTTGAAGAAGCAGTGTACAGTCTGAGCTGACATGGTCATGTCTTCACAGAATCTAATATATTCTGTGATGCAGTCGGTCACATTGTCTATGTCCACCCCATGTGGTTCACAGAGTACGCTCCAGTCTGTCGTCTTGAAGCAGTCCTGCAGTGCATCAGCAGCCTCCTGTGTCCATCTCCTCACAGTCCGTGTATAAGCAGGCTGTCTTAGCACAGGGGAACGTACTTGGGTGTTAACATGACCATGCAGTGATCTGATTTACCAATGGGGGGTAGAGCTGTGGCACTATATGCATCTCTGACATTGGCATACAGAAAATCCAGTATTTTCTTCTCTCTGGTGGGACAGTCAACAAACTGGTGAAAGTTTGGTAGTGTTTTTCCCACTGAGACATGATTAAAATCACCTGTGATGGCCATGAATGCATCCGGGTGTTTCTCCAGTAATATGGCCGCAGTGGAGCTGATGACATCACAGGCCACCGCTGCGTCAGCTGATGGAGGGATGTAGATGATAACAATTAAAGCGCACTTCATTTCTTGCAGCATATAATAGGGTCTCATACTGACAGCCAGCAGTTCAATGTCCGGGCTGCAGCACTTTTCCTTCACATAAATGTGCCTAGGATGACACCATCGTTCATTAACAAGAAGTGCCACTTCTCCTCCTCTCTTTTTCCTGCTGCTTATCACGTCTCTGTCCCCTCGTATAGTTCTGAAGCCAGGTATCGCTACGTTTACATCCGGGACATCCGGATGTAAACATCCGGGACGTCTCCGTAAAACACATGAAACTACACTCACGACACTCCTTTTGCGTCCTGACCAGCGTTGTAAGCTCGTCTGTTTTATTTCCCAGCGATCGCACGTTCCCGGTGATGATCATCGGTACAGCCGGCTTATGCTTCCTCCTCCTCCTCCTCACCCTCGCTCCAGCCCTTCGCCCGTGGTGTCTCCTCTTCAACTCATCCGGGATGAGGAGCTTCACTGCCGGCCGCAGTGCTCCAGGCTCTGGCCTCCTCAGTGCAATCAGCTATTCGCGTGTGTAAACAATGCGTCCACCCCCACCTCTGTTGATCTCCCTTGCCCGAGGAAGAGAAAAGGCGACAAAAACTAGAAAAGACCGACTTAAATAGAGAAAAAAAGTTGGCCAGTCTTAGTCCGAGTATTCCTACAGAGCCCTGGTTAATGAGAGACACACTATATACAGGTATAAACAGATAGAAACACAAAGACACGAGAGAGTTGCTGCTGGTATGGCCGCCCTGCCTCCCGCGGCATTAAAAAAAAAAAAAAAAAAAAAAAACTTACTTGACCACACCATCAGGCACAGACATCATCGTCTTGGGCTAGGGAGCATTTACGCTGCACAGTGGGCCTCAGTGCTGTTCTCTGATGAAAGTTGATAAATGCTGAGCAGAAATGATGGCCAACAACCATGTTGGAGACGTCAAAGAGAGCACTATGCATCAGCCGCTGTTGTCACCAGATGAGCCTTTGGTGGTGGTGGTGTTACAGTTTAGGCAGCTGTGCCTAGTCAATACAGAACTGCTCATTAATTCAGTCATTGTGCCCCTGCATGAACAACACAGGCCTAATTTCATCTTCATGGATGACAATACTCCAGCTCATAAAGGTTGCATCATTAGGAAACGGCTGCTGGAGGTTGGGGTACCTCAAATGGAGTGGCCTGCACTTTCTCCAGACCTGAATCTCATAGAAAACCTATGGGATCATCCGCAGACAATAAGTCGACTTGTGAACAGCATGAGATGTTGTTATCAAGCTGTAATAGATGCTCAAGGGCACATGACTGTCATGTGCGGGGTTGCTCTCAACCCCAGCCATGATCCGTGGCTATAGGTCTTGATTGTTGCTTATTATTTTCAGCTGGCAGATTATTTGAGCCTGGCTCTCTGCCAGTTCTACGGCCACGCCTCCTCCTCTCGCTCTCCCCTTGCCAGACATTCACCGGCTGTGTGTCATCATCACACACATTTACACACATGCATGCACACACGCACTCAGCACACCCTTTCACACACACACACACACACACACACACATTCAGTCACTCATGCACCTGCTCAGCCACATTGCTGTATCCACTTGCCCTCATTAGCGATCTGTGTACTTATGTGGGGCACTGTGATCAGTCAGTGTGGCGGCTTAGTCAACATTGGACATCCAGGCTCGCTTATTGTTGGCTTCCTTCCCTTTGGACTGTATGGCGTTGTTCATTCCAGAGCTTTTCCGTCCTTTTAATTTGTGCCCTTCCTCTCCGCTCCAGTTCCGCCTGGAGCGCGTGGGGCATCTCTCCCTAGTCAACAAAGTTTGAAGCCGGTTGTCTCATCATTATTGCCCTGTTTGGACTGTTACATGGACATGTTGTTTTCTCTTTTTTTGTTAATAAACACGCTTACTCTACTGCACGTTGGGCTCGCATTAATTCATTTGTTTGCAGCACAATTACGCAGCGTACATGACACATGACAAGTTATTGAGACACTGACATTTTTTGTTGTGGTATACCCACCACTGTTGTTGGCTTTTGTTTCAATAAATTGTTTGAGATGAGGAAATTACCATTGCATGCTTCTACTTACAGTAAATGCCCTACTTTCATGATATAATATCGCTGTAGCGTGAACTTTTTACATTTTCCATGAATTTCACCTGAAAGCCAAATATCCTTAACTTTTTGTGAGTAGTGTAGAAAGAACCATCTCTTTATTAACATTTTAAAGTACTGTATATGCTAAAAAAATAAACTGCACAAGGTGAAATAAAATATCCCTTGCTATGTCTATGGGCATTTGCTGCTGGTAAGGTACTTGCCATTTAAAGCAGCTGTACTGGACTGCAATTATTGTTCCCATACATGCCTTTCCTTCTGTTTTTGCAGTGAGGTCAAAGATGGTTTTTTTTTGTTTCCTCACCTCCAACGTGTAAAAGAACCGAAACAAATAAATGAACAAACTGCTTCCAAATTACAGCAGACACATATTTTCATACCCTGAGGTGTACCACCTGCTCGAAGACCCCCGACCCACTCCCTAAGCCTCTCAGCTCTCTCACACATTTACACCAACAGAGCGCTTAAGGGCAGAAGACAAGAATAAAATCACAAGGGATGCAGTCTGACATCAAGACGGGTCACACATGGCGAAGCCCTGAGGAGAGTTTTAACAGCATATCTCGACAGAGCGATGGATACAGTCACACACACATGCACATGCTGACAACGTCCCACTCATGGGTCTCTCCAGTCGGTGCACTGAGCACAGCTGGAGATGAAACGTGTCTGTGTGTCACACTGTTGAAAGCCAACAATTACTGTGACAGGGCTGTCAAAGGGAGGGGAAGGAGAAACGGAAGAGGCAAAAGAAGCAGAAAGAAAACCTACGGGCTTATCTCCAATAATTACAAAACAAACACTGGAGCAAATATAAATGTGTCACAAGTGATCATATTAAAGCTAACCCTTGACAGGAATAGACACAGATGTCAACACATGCAGGAACATTCAGAAATGTGACAGGGAAAAAAATAATATCCGTTATGCAAAATATAATGACTTGATCATCCTATGAGTGATATCAAGTTAAATTCTGAATAACCAGACCGTCTGTTGGTGCATCACAATAAACACATGCTGCTTTATAGGGCCCATCCCTACATATGGCAGCAATGCAAACTGCAAATGGATGTTGCTTGGCTTGGAATAGTATGAATGAATCACATTTTTTGAGAAATATATTCCCAAAAAATGAACGAGACAATCACATAAAGAAGATCAGAGTCAGCAAAATGAAGAGCTGATGCACATCATCTCCTGCTTCCTTCAGATCTACCCGGTTACTTAGAAAATCTGGTGTATGGCATGTCTTTGTGCCTTTACAATACCATGGAGCTCTGACATTTCAGCTGTGTTCTCCATTAGCCTTAATGCTGTGAAAACTCACTCAACACACATTCACCTTTTCTCCCGCCAGTAATGTCCATTACTGTCTTTGTCCTTTTCTTAATGCTGAACAGCCTGATTCTAAAAACTAAACTACAGTATAATTCAATGCATTACATAGAGGTGTGAAAAAGTGTTTGCCCCCTTCCTGATTTCTCATTTTTTTGTGTTTGTCGCACTTAAATGTTTCAGATCGTCAAACAAATTTAAATATGAGACAAAGATAACACAAGTAAACACAAAATGCAGTTTTTAAATGAAGGCGTTTATTATTAAGGGGAAAAAAAAATCCAAACCTACATGGCCCTGTGTGAAAAAGTGATTGTCCCTAAACCTAATAACTGGTTGGGCCACCCTTAGCAGCAACAACTGCAATCAAGCATTTGCAATAACTGGCAATGAGTCTTTTACAGCGCTGTGGAGGAATTTTGGCCCACTCATCTTTGTAGAATTGTTGTAATTCAGCCACATTGGAGGGTTTCAAGCATGAACCGCCTTTTTAAGGTCATGCCACAGCATCTCAGTCAGATTCAGGTCAGGACTTTGACTAGGCTACTCCAAAGTCTTCATTTTGTTTTTCTTAAGCCACTCATAGGTGGACTTGCTGGTGTGTTCTGGATTATTGTCCTGCTGCAGAACCCACTTCAGCTTGAGGTCACAAACCAATGGCTGGACATTCTCCTTCAGGATTTTTTGGTAGACAGCAAAATTCATGGTTCCATTTACCACAGCAAGTCGTCCAGGTCCTGAAGTAGCAAAACAGCCCCAGTCCATCACACTACCACCACCATATTTTACTGTTGGTATGATGTTCCCTTTCTGAAATGCTGTGTTATTTTTAACGCTGGATGTAATGGGACACACACCTTCCAAAAAGTTCAACCTTTGTCTTGTCAGTCCACAGAGTATTTTCCCAAAAGTCTTGGAGACCATCAAGATGTTTTCTGGCAAAACTGAGACGAGCCTTTATGTTCTTTTTGCTCAGCAATGGTTTTCGTCTTGGAACTCTGTCATGCAGGTCATTTTTGCCCAGTCTCTTTCTTATGGTGGAGTCATGAACACTGACCTTAACTGAGGCAAGTGAGGCCTGCAGTCCTTTGGATGTTGTTGTGGGTCTTTTGTGACCTCTTGGATGAGTCGTGGCTGCGCTCTTGGGGTAATTTTGGTTGACCGGCCACTCCTGGGAAGGTTCACCACTGTTCCATGTTTTTGTCATTTGTGGATAATAGCTCTCACTGTGGTTTGCTGGAATCTCAAAGCTTAAGAAATGGCTTTATAACCTTTTCCAGACTGATATAGCTCCATTACTTTGTTTCTCATTTGTTCCAGAATTTCTTTGGATCGCAGCATGATGTCTAGCTTGTCTAGCTTTTGAGAATCTTTTGGTCTACTTCACTTTGTCAGGCAGGTCTTATTTGAGTGATTTCTTGATTGAGAACAGGTGTGGTAGTAATCAGGCCTGGGTGTGACTAGAGAAGTTGAACTCAGCTTTCAAAAGATGTGATAAACCACAATTAAATTATGTTTTAACAGGGGGCAATCACTTTTTCACACAGGGCCATGTAGGTTTGGATTTTTTTTATCCTTAAAGTAAACACAAAACTGCATTTTGTGTTTACTTGTGTTATCTTTGTCTAATATTTAAATTTGTTTGATGATCTGAAACATTAAGCGTGACAAACACACAAAAAAAATGAGAAATCAGGAAAGGGACAAACACTTTTTCACACCACTGTATATAAACAAGTGCAGTTATTATGGAAGGATGTTTTAGTAGTATTCAAATGATTCAGTCCCTCCCCCTTCCCCAATGAAACTCTTTGGGCCATATTATGACATTCAGTGCCAATCCTCTTCCCAGGGCAAAGCCAATGCACTGTCTATTGGTGATTAGATAGTGTGAAGCAAAGCGTAAAAAGCAGACAATACACTGACAGAAGCTAACAAAAACACTGACATAAGGTGGGAAGCATGGTGAAAAAATGCACTGTTGATCCTCATAATAGGGCCCACTGTGTACACAGGCAGGCAAAAAGAGAAACAGACAACCAGACCCCTCTGTAATCTTGATGGCTTCGCCTCCAGATTGCAGCCCAAAAAATATGTGGCCTTGATAGTGGGACAGTGGCATCACCTGTCCCATTCAAAACACAGACTCAGACAAAGAGATTGAATAATAAATATGTAATGTGGTGGCAGTCAGTGCAGTTAGCCAGGCAGGCGGACAGCCAAGCAGAATGTGAGTGAGGGCTGAGGCTTTTTTATGATGCTTGTTTTATTATTCATAAAGAGGATGAGGTTTCCAGGATGCTAGGCTCCCTTTTGAGTCCTGAAGTTACTCTATTCATTCACTCACTCCGACACACACACACACACACACACACACACACACACACACACACACACACACACACACACACACAGCTTCTCACAGTGTGTCTGCTGGATGTGCCTGAGAAACTGATCCAATTTACTACATGGGAAAATACTGTTAAAAAAGGAATGAAATCAGACTTGAACGGTTTCTGACAAAAGTGCCTCCCAATCACAACCGTCATAAAAATAGACAGTAAAGCAAAACTCCAAATCAATGTGGAATCTCCTTGTGTTCTTCCACAGCGGTGATAAAAGCCCTGGCTCAATAGCTCATGTCACCACGTTATATGGCCATACACAGACACCGATCTATGAGTTTTAATATTTTATTAGTCTCATCCACCATCTTCCACCTATCAGTCGATATGCTGACAGACAGCAGAGACAGGGATGGTGTCTGGCGTCACTCATTTTTACAGTCTAGCTCAGGAAAGGCCGATCCGACGGACGCTAAAATATGACAGCGCTTCAGGACTGAGCTTTGCTTTTTCACATTTGAAAACAGGATAGAAGAGAACACTGACCTGTAACTCAACGGTACAAATTTGGGCTTCTGAAATTTCCTCTCATTTACAGAAGTGGACAAATTTGTTGGTACCCACAGGGGTGTGCCATATGCATCGTTCATGACAATCCCAGTTTAAATTTTGATACCCATGTAAAAGTGAATGACATTATGAATCAGCTGCATAATAATGTCACACTGATGACAAAAGGTACATTTTTCTACTAAGAAAGCCAAGTTTATTGTCATTCAATCCATACAGCTAAGCAAGTACAACAGAACAACGTAAATTATGTTTCTCTTATTGGAGAAACCAATAACTGCCCTTCGCCGTTCTATGATGTGGTTTTCTATGGTTACAGTAAACAAACATGGCATGGGAAGACATGGTTGGAGTTGCCCATCTAGTTGGGTGGAAATATTTTTGCTTTTCAGGCTGTTTCAGACTTCTGCCATGTTAAAAAAAAAAAAAAATGGTACGGCAGTGTGGATGATCCAGTGTTTCCCCTACCATTATATTGGGGGGGGGGGGCTAGAGTGTCAAGTTCATTTTATTTTTCTATATAGCGCCACATCACAACAGAATTCATTTTAAGATGCATTCACTATCTAACAAGTCTTTCCCCAGCATGTGGACAGCATGTGGTGGCGCCTGTCTCCGTTTCTCTGACCCTAGGCCACACAGCTACTGTGAGGAGTGAAAGCTACAGTGGGGGGGGGGGGGGGTTCAGCCCTCTGGTAGTGTTAACTTTCCTTTCCGCATTCTATTTTGCTGAGCACCAAGCTAGAAGTCGGAAAGATAAGATAAGCCTTTATTAGTCCCACAATGGGGAAATTCCAGGATTGCAACAGCACAGGGATAGCAACACTCAGAGCAACAATCAGAAGGCAAGAAAAAACAAGAGCAGCTAGTATACATATGTACATATTTTTTTTTCCACAATATCTTTATTGAACCTTTTTTTTTTAACAAACATGATACAAACAATCAAACACTAACGCTAAAGTACTACAAAAAAAAAAAATGCACTAAAAACACCACCAACCACCAACAAAATCAAGTCTTCAACAATGCTCCTCTGTTTAGTCTAGACAATCCATTACATAAGTATACATATTATGTTCACCAGTTTGGAATTTACAAGGTCCACACACATCATTCACCTTCTTCTTCAAGAGTTATGTTTAAATTTTTTACATAATCAATAAAAGGTCTCCATATATTCTCAAACACAATTTCCTTTGATTTCAGTATATATGTTATTCTTTCTAATGGAAGGTTTGTTAACATCTGTCTTAACCACTGAGTCACATCTGGTCTATGAGTCTTTTTCCATAATAGTGCAATACATTTTTTGGCATTAAGCAAACTGAGGTCTATGAATGTTCTTTCACTTTTATTAAAATTATGCTTTTCTGGGTACAGACCCAACAAAAACAGTTTAGGATTCAATATGATTTGTTTTGAGATTATTTTTTCAATTGTTACCCTCACCTCTTCCCAAAACATTCTTATTAATCTACATTCCCATAAACAATGAAATAGGGTTCCTTTACTTTCCATGCATTTTGTGCATGTATCTGGTATATTTTTGTTATATCTATTTAACTCCTCCGGTGTAACATACATCCGCATTAACCATTTGAAATGTATCAATTTAAGGCATGCATTTATTGATTTGGTTTGAGCTTCTGTACAAGCCAATTCCCATTGTTCCTCCGAAATTTCAATTTGCAGATCTTCTTTCCAGTAGTTTAATCTTTTCAGTGAATTTTCACTTGAAGATAGTGTCAGTGAGTTATAAAACTCTGAAATAATACCCTTTCTTTTACTATCTTTCATCATCATTTTTTCCAAGGATGAATAAATAGGTCGAGTGAGAGCTTTATTTTGATTTGATCGAATAAAGTTTCTAAGTTGAAGATATTTAAAAAAATGTGTTCTATTGAGATTAAATTTGATCCTCAGCTCTTCAAAAGACATTATGTTGTCTGCACATGGCAAATATAAATCCTGAATCTTTTGTATCCCTTTTAAATTCCATACTTTAAATACAGCGTCCGCTCTCCCTGGTTTAAAATATTGATTTCCCCATATTATGCTAAATTGTGACAATAACTGTGGTTCTTTTAAATAGTTTTTAGCTTCACACCATATTTTGATCATATGCTTTACAAATGGATTTTTAACTTGTTTTTGTAATTTTTTTGCCGAATCTGAGTATATGAATATGGGAAGAGGTAAAGGTAAATTGTATGATTCCATTTCAGTCCAGTGAGGGAGATCATTTGATGAAAAATAATATGTCATAGACCTCAGTTGTGCCGACCAATAATACAACATAAAATTTGGACATTTCAGACCTCCACGATCAAATGGTAAATATAATAAAGACAGACGTAATCTAGCCCTCCTGTTGTTCCATATAAATTCCACTAACTTTTTTTTTATTCTTGAGAATAGATCTAAAGGTGGTGATAAGGGAATGTATTGAAATAAATAAAGTATTTTAGGTAAAATATTACTTTTAAGTATATTGATTCTCCCGATCATCGACATTGGTAGTGACATCCATCTCTGAGTTAACTCATTGATATCTGACATTAAGGCTTCATAGTTGACGCTGGCGACTGATTCTAGCTTAGGCATAATTTGGATTCCTAAATATTTAAACTGATTTACAACATTGAATTGATTTGCCTCAGGGGCTGGGTAATTTCTCTGGGTCTCATTTAGCATTAATATTGAAGATTTAGTTTTATTTATTTTATATCCTGATATTTCCCCAAAATTCTTTATTAAATTCAACAAGGTTGGAATTGATTTTTTTAGATTCAACATAAACAAAATTATATCATCGGCGTACAGGGAGATTTTATGTTCTGTTGGTCCAACTTTAATTCCATATATTTGTGAATGTAAACGTATCGCTATCGCTAAAGGTTCAATTGCCATAGTAAACAGTAAAGGTGAAAGTGGACAGCCTTGTCGACATCCTCTATTGATTTTTATTGGTTTTGAAATATTGTTATTTGTTAGGATTTCTGCTGTAGCATTATTGTATATTATTTGAACCCATTTTATGAAATTATTTCCAAGTCCAAACCTTTGTAGGACTTCAAAAAGAAAGGGCCATTCAACTCTATCAAAGGCCTTTTCGGCGTCCAATGATAGGAGAGCTGTATCCGGTGCTTCTTTATTAAAATAAATAATATTAAATAGTCTTCTTACATTATGGAAGCCTTGTCTACCCTTTATAAAGCCATTCTGATCTCGATTAATAATATTTGGTAAAATTTCTTGTATTCGTCTTGCTAAAATTTTACAGATTATCTTAAGGTCGGCGTTTAATAGGCTTATTGGTCTCATATTTTCACATTTATTAGAGGGCTTACCTGGTTTTGGCAGCAGTATAATTAAGGCATTATTTATGTATGATGGTAAATTATTATTTTGAAATGCTTCTAAAACCATTTCCAAAAAAGGTTTTATTAATTTATTCTTAAATTTTTTATAAAGGTCAACTGGAAGACCATCTGGTCCTGCACTTTTTCCTGATTTCATATTATCAATGGCTAGCCCAACTTCTTCTTGACTAATTTTAGACTCCAATATCTCCCTGTTTTCATTTGGTATACACGGTATAGATAGTTCGTTCAAAAACCCATTTAGTTTTGTTAAATCAGGTTCATTTTTGGTATCATATAATTTTTCATAGTAATCTCTAAAGGCTCTATTAATTTCTAAAGGATCTATAACTACCTGTCTGTTACTTATAATACTGGTAATTGGTGTTTTAATTTCCAATTGTTTAATCTGCCATGCTAATAATTTTCCTGATTTTTCACCTTGTTCATAAAAAGATTGTTTCAATCTTAGAAGACTCGAGGCAGCTCTATTCGCTGATTTTTTGTCGTATTCAGCTCTCAAAATCAGTAATTCATTCTCCAACCTTGGGTCACTTCCTGCATACACTTTTTCCTGAAGACTTTTTATTTTATGTTCCAATTTAGCTCTCTCCTCTCGAGTCTTCTTAGATTTTGATCCTGTATAACTAATAATATGTCCCCTAATAAAAGCTTTGAAAGCCTCCCACTTTACACATGCTGATGTTTGTGTAGTATTGATGTCAAAGAACTCGTCTATCTGTTTTTCTATATACTTGACAAATTCCTCATCCTGAAGCCATTTATGCTGAAATTGCCATCTACCTGATTCCTTTGTCAATTTTTTATCTACATATATTAGACAACAGGGTGCATGATCAGAGATCACAATGTTATCATAAGAGCAGTTTTGAATCTTGGACCTTAATTCTGTGGAAATCAAAAAATAATCAATACGTGAGAATGTCTTGTAGGTACTGGAATAACAAGAATAGGCTTTAACTTGTGGTTTCATTTCTCTCCATATATCTAACAATCTCAATTCTTTCATAAAATGATTAATAGTCATCCTACATCCAATGTGCGTACAATCCAGTCCTGTTGATCTATCCACACCTGGATTCAATGTACAATTAAAATCCGCTGCTATTATATGTTGCCCTGTAAGTGATGATAAGATGAGAAATAAATTAGCAAAGAACTTCTGATCATCTATATTGGGACCATATAAGTTCACAAGATTTATATTTTCTAATAGCAAAGAACCTTGAATGATTACATATCTTCCAAATTTGTCTCCAATTACATTTTTCACTTGAAAAGGAACTGATTTATGTATGAGAGTCATAACTCCCCTGGCTCGGGATGAAAATGAAGAGGTGAATACACTTCCCTGCCATCTACTCCTAATTCTTTTAACATCCTCCTCTATCAGATGAGTTTCTTGTAAAAACACAATTCTTGAACCCATGTCCTTTATTTTATTCATAACTTGTTTAAGTTTTTTTAAATTTTGTAGACCTCTGCAATTCCATGAAGTTAAATTAAGATTAACACTTTGGTCCATGATCAATAGAGAGTTTGGGATTACCTTGCAGTGTAAACATGCTCATACAGAGAAGCAAAAACATGAGTGGTTGAACATTCATCCTACAAACTACACACAAACAAATTTCCCCTTCCCACACTTGTGGCAAACCCCCCAAAATCAAAAGAAAAATTCTGTCTCCCGATATAGCCATCGACCGTTCCACACCCACGGGGAACAGCCTAAGCCACTCCTTCTTCATCCTCCCAATCACCCTAACTCTACTGCTTTTAATGACGTAACATTAACTCTCCTCTGTAGTTTTCCAACTTAACTCCAAAATTTTTAACAACTTTGTACATCATAGTTTTTGTTTTTTTTTTGTTTGTTTTGTTTTTGTTTTGTTTTTTTAATATATAATACAATCTATATTTTGTAAACTTACTATTTACTTCAAGTCCGTCAGATGCCTGTGCAAATGCTTAATTATTCTACCTTATATTTTGTTCATGCTTAGCTCCCACCAGTCTCTTCTTCTTCTTTGATCTTCTTGATGAACTCCTGCGCCTCCTCTGGGGTCTTGAAGATGTGGGTTCTGCCCTCATATGTGGTCAGCAGTCTCGCAGGATAGATTACACCATGACGAATCCCAAGGTTGCGCAGCTCCTTACGTACGGGATCAAACTGCTTCCTCAATTGCTGGATTCCTGTGGCCAAATCTGGGTAGAACCGCACCTGCTGGTCCTGGTGTTTAATCTCTCCTTTTTTAGCTCGTGCAGCGTTGAAGATCTTCATCCTGTCTCTGTTGCTAAGAAACTTCATAATTAAGGTCCTCGGCGGTCCCTTATCTCTCCATGGGCCAATACGATGTGCTTTTTCCAGAACCACTGCTGATTGCAACTCCTCGCTGCCCAGCACCTCCGGAATCCACTTTTCCAGAAAGTAACATACGTCCCGACCTTCTGATTCCTCTGGAAGACCCACCAGCCTCAAATTATTCTGTCTCGACCGAGATTCCAAATCCAAAATATTATCTTCCAGAGATTTATTTTTTTTTTCCAAAGTGCGCACCTTTAATTGAAGACGGGTGACGTCATCTTCAGCACTAGCGAGACGGAGCTCCATCTGCGCCGTTCGTTCTACACAGTCACCCAATTCCTTTCTTATTCCTTCCAACGCTGTCATAATCCCATCAAATCTAGAGGAAAAGTCCGCTCTCATTGAGCTCATGGCAGCCATCAGCGCATCTGCGCCATTCCCCGCAGATATCGCAGCGTTGCCAGCCTCCTCCGCCATATATGGAGTTTTGTTTACTGCGTCACAGACCTGAAAGTCCGTTAATTTGGACTGTTTCGGCGGCTCGCTTTTTCCTTTTCCTGGTTTTCCAGCCTTAGGCTTCGCCGACATATCTTCGCCCAAATGCTGGGATACGTTCTGTCCCAAATGAGAGAGTTATTTGCCGATTTTTTTTTTTTCCAGGAGCAGAGCAGAGCGAGACACGTCCGTCCTACGTGGCAGCCATAACCGGAAGTCCACATATGTACATATTAATATAAATATATATATAGACACACAGTGCGGAGCATTGTGGTTGGTGAATGTGCAGCAGAAAGTCTAAGCTCTCTCTCCACGGGTGCGGCGGACCAGCTGGATGTCTTTGGGCATGATGGTGACCCTCTTGGCGTGGATGGCGCACAGGTTGGTGTCCTCGAAGAGACCCACCAGGTAGGCCTCGCTGGCCTCCTGCAGAGCCATGACGGCGGAGCTCTGGAAGCGCAGGTCGGTCTTGAAGTCCTGAGCGATCTCCCTCACCAGGCACTGGAAGGGCAGCCTACGGATGAGCAGCTCCGTGGATTTCTGGTAGCGACGGATCTCTCTCAGAGCCACGGTACCGGGCCTGTAACGGTGAGGCTTCTTCACTCCGCCGGTGGCCGGAGCGCTTTTTTCGAGCAGCCTTGGTGGCCAGCTGCTTCCTGGGGGCTTTTCCTCCAGTAGATTTACGGGCGGTCTGCTTGGTTCTTGCCATCGCTCTTTATTATTCTGTCTTATATTTCTTGCACGCCGCCTAAACTCCAGCCCGGCACCTGCGTCGTTTTCGCTTCAGTTCTCCCGGTATGTCGAGTTTCTCCGTTAGCACCGGGTGGCGGTTGAGTGCTAGCTAGCTCTTCCCTGCTGTATCGTCTCCTGCTGTAAACAGAGGCTCCGTCCGCTGACTCGGGAGACCATGAGAAGTACCATTTTTATGTGGTCTTTGGTATGACTCAGCTGAGATTTGAACCCACGACGTCCCGGCTGTGGGGTGGATGCTCTACCAACTAGGCCACCACTCCAGTAACGTCTTCACCTTGTCCTTTTATTAAACAAACTGATGTTATCTTATTCACACAACAGCAGCTCATTTCTCTCTCTTCTCCTCTCTGTGCTCTCATGCAGCGGAGCGGAACACCGCTGCGCATAAACACAGACATGTGCACACACACACACACATACAGGTGAACACACACCTACAGAGAGAGAGCGTGTAGGAAAGCATGTCGCGTCAGCCAACAGAGAAGCAGAAAAAAAATCGCCATTTTTTTCAATGCACCCAGGATGATGAAGGTTGCAACACTAGCTCTCCTGCTCCGGGTCCAAATGTAGAAAACGCCCTGCACGCCCTGCCCCCGACAAGCAGCCAAAGTCTGGTCATCACCGGATGACAGATTTTGACCCAGAACATCTTGCAGCCTGCATGTGAATCACAATAAATGTTCCAGATGTGTCAGACTTCTCATATCAAGAGGCTCTTGAAATGTTCTTCCAGAATCCCGAAAAAATACACTGCAGTGACAAAAGCTGCACACTTTGTGGATACTTGCCATATAAACAAATGTTCAGATATTTTGTTCAATGTCATTCAAATGTTCTCATGGTTTGTTCAATAACCGTTTGCTTTTTACAGTTTTTTGTTATGATTCCCCGTGCGCCATTACGCAGTGCACGGAGGAAGGAATTAAAACCCACGTGCAGAAGTAGTTGCACGCACTTTATTGAACAACAAATAACGTTCAGTCCAGCAAACAGCTATGATTATTAAACAGAGGGATGAGGTCACAGTCATGGAGAACACCAGGAGAGCAAGGACGCGTCTCGGACGCTCCACAGCCCAAGGAAGAGAATGCCTAGTGCCGCAGGACAGTTGAACGGCACAAAGAGAAAGGCAAAAATAAACTTACAGGCTGGAGTGGTCCAAAGCAGTCCGTGCCGTCCGGTGAGGGTAGGCGAAGCAGGAACAGTCGCTCACGCCAGGTAACAAACGACTGTCAGGTAGTGTGAGAAGAAGACAACTTAGTCAGGCTGAAAGTGCAGTGTAGGGAGTGGAGGCCAACACACACAGAGGGAGCAGAGACTGTGTACATTGCACAATGATCCGGCAATCTCTTCCCACTCAAACGGAGTTTAAGTAATGACAATACTAATGAGGAAAGAGACCGCCGGTGTGAATGTGTGTGGGCTGGACAGAATAGAAAACAGGTGTGCATGAGTGAGTGTCTGAGCATGTGAATGGAGATGAATGGAGGCATGTGTGTGTGTGCGTGCGTGCGTAATGAGGAACAGCTGGTGACACTGACAGGAGGAGGAGGCGTGGCCTAGTGGTCAGAGAGCGGAGGACCCAAAGGGCTCCCTGAAGTGCCTGATGGAAAATAAACAATGTAAAGAGACAAAATAGCCACAGTGTCAGAACTGGGTTTGGGACAACCAAACCCAAGTTCATGTCAGTTTTTATTTATACTGACCGCTGTCATTAAAAGAAACCGTTAATAAAAGAAACTTGTCAACATAATGATTCCTTTAAGAGTTTGTCGTTGTCAACATTCACACTGCCCCCCCCCCCCAAAAAAAAACAAGGCTGTAAACCTATGGGAAACACTGTAATCTGCCCGCAAATTTTTCTGTACATCATCAAAATTGCTCCAGTGTGAAGTTGCCAGTGTACTGCGGTCTATTTTCGCTCCATTTTGGCAGCTTCAGGTTAAGTTTATCTCTCTTAGTGCCATCACTGAATCATCGTTCGGTGAACCATGTTGTTCCAACATTGGTGGTCGCGTGCATGGCTCCAGGTGTTCAAGTCTTCCAGATGTTCAAAACTGTCTAGCAAGGTTTTCCATTGTCTTCCTCTGGTGCACTTCCCCAGCACTTTGCCGCTGAGGGAGAGAGCTTCAAGCGCACCTTTCCTGGTTGCATGCCCAAGAAACTTTAACTGTCTGTCTTTGATCATTCGTAGTAGTTCACGCTCCATTTGAACCCTTTGTAGGCCCTCTTTTGACCCTGTCTACATACGAGAGCCGCAGCATTCTACAACAGAAGTACATTTCAGCAGCCTTGAGATTTCGACAGGTCTCAGCCGTAAGAGTCCGAGACTCACAGCCATAAAGAAGAGCTGATCAGACTCAGGCTTTAACCAAACGGATTTTGAGTTTGATGGAAAGTTGTTGATTGGTGAGGATCAACTGGAGTCTCAAGAAGGCATCGCTTGCGAGTCGTATCCTTCTGTGAGTCTCCTGTTAAATTTATACAGCCACCAAAAGGGAAAAAAAAAAAATCGCTCAATGCGACGAGAATCAAAAAGCCAGAGGAGAGGTCCGTCAATGGCGACTTCTAATGTAGGTAAACTGACTCAGCATATAAACCATATTATCTTCTTTTAATATCTGGTAGATATTTTGTTTTTATACTGAAACTCAACCTGAGCTACTGTTTCTAAACAGGAGAAATACAGTATTTAGGGATGCACCAATAAATTGACTCACTATTGATGGTCGACTAGCATTTACCAAAGGCAGTAGCCAATGGTCTGGTTTCACAGCTGTGCTCATGAATTCTCTGGCAGCTGCAAGTTCCAAAAATATGCAATAGGTAGCAGCCTAGTCCCAGGAGGACTGGGAGGAGTTCAACAGCATGTGTGTGAAAATGAAAGCAGTGTTGCCAATTTAAGATAAAATAAACCTTTATTAGCCACAATGGGGAAATTACAAACTTTGTGATTTTGTTGCTATATTTAGCAAGTATTCACAACCCTCTAGTGATTTTTTTCCAAATGCATGACTAGTGACAAATCTAGCAACATTTTGTGGTGTTACTGGACACTTTTGGAGACTCTGATTAGAAAGCACATATTGTTCTCACTCTTCTCAATGAGCAGCACGTGCTGCCGTGGGCCCCTCCCTGTTCCAAAGCCCCCACTGGCTGCTGATTCCGTGAACAGCAGTCCCTCTGAGCTGCAGTCAGAGCAGGAGATGTTCATTGCTCCGCATCCAGACAAATGAATCATGTGTGCGCAAAAGCTAAGAAAAAATACTATGGAACTCCTGCAAAGTGTACTTTTTGGGTCATTTTTACCAGTTCCAAGCCTAGATAGCTGAGGAGGGTTGGAACTGTAACATTAAAAAAACAAGAATTGACAGAAAAAAGTTCCTTTGTAGTTCCAAACACATTTAGGGTGCTTTTACTCACTTATTGTTATTATTAACACTTATTATTATTCCTCTCTCTTACAGAGTCCATTACAACTACATGCCCATTGTCAATTATGCAAATCAGGCAATGACATCATTCACCACATATTGTCAGGGGGACAGAACAATCATTTTAAGAGAAGACCTTAAAAGACACGACTGTGGTAGAGAGGCAAATCAGTGCTTGAACTTGCACAGCCATTGTGACTCTTTCATTTACTGTCTCTATGGCCAGTCCTCCAGTTCCTCTAGTCAGTGGCTGCTGAGAATGAAGCTGCTGAAGGACTTCACTGAGGTGTGGGTGCATTGGCTCATGTCTGATCCAGCAAGACCTCCTCCTCAACACTGACATTTTCAAAAGTGCACAATTTGAAAAATACATCAAAATATAGCATCATATAGAAACTTTATATAACTTCTGTATTATCAACCCAGCTCTTACAGATTCCCACCAGAACTACCATGGAACATCTGGTCTTGGATAAACCTAAAAGGCTGATGCAGTGATAAATTTTATTTTTTTTTTTTATTTTATTTTCACTCTTACACTGCAGCCCTAAACTTTTCCAGAACTTACCCAAGAGAATCTGAGGTAAATTAAAGCAGTACATGTCTGGCACAACAGGATATATTAATGTCTTTAACCTGCAAGGTCCCTTATACAAAGTCTGTGTGAAAATCAGCTGCTCTAAACTTATAACAAACTAGTGATTGTCCAGCTGGATGCCTCCTACATGTTCTATATAGGTATAAATAATCGTGAGGCCTAATAGACAGGTTCCTTTTCTTGTCAAAATTAAAGCAATTCATCTTTTGCCCAAGAAGCTTTTGTGAAATGCTAAAATAAGAAACGTGTAAATGGGTGGCTGTGGTGCAGGTGTAGTGTGGCCAACTACTGATCAGAGGGTCAGGGGTTCGATGCCCGCTCTGTCTGCAGTCTGCATGTTGAAGTGTTCATGAGCAAGACACTGAAGGCCCAGTTGCAACTGGTGGGTCAGGCCAGCACCTGTGCATGGCAGCTCCACCGTCATCAGCGTATGACTGGGTGGATAGCAGGATCTGTAAAGCGCTTTGGCCATCCAAAGATGAGTAAAAAGTGCTGTATAAGTGAACACCATTAAAATAAGAAACCAGTATTACAGCTGTGTTTCCCACAGAATGACTTTATTTATTTATAAGCGCACTAAAGTTTAATTAAATTATATTAAAATGCTTTGTGAGAATGACTGATGGAGCATAACCAGCAGGTATTTTGGTGAGTTTCTCTTTCGGTGGAGTAACACCAGCATGTTGGTAAAACTTGTCACCTTTCCACCTGAGACTCCATTCAGTTATCAGGCAGAGAGGTGTTGGCAATAACCATGAACATTTAAAAATGCAGTTTTGTTATGGTGTTAATAATATACAGTGCATAGGACAATACTGTCATATGTATATTATGTATCGTCATATTTTTAGGTGGCTTTTGGAGTAATGGCTTCTTCCTCGCTGAGCGGCCTTTCAGCCCATGTCAGTACAGGACTCGTTTCACTCTTGCCAGCTTCAGCCAGCATCTTCACAAGGTCTTTTGCTTTTGTTCTGGGGTTGATACACACATTTCACACCAAAACACGTTCATCTCTGGGACACAGAACCCGTCTCCTTCCTGAGTGGTATGATGGCTGGACATTCCCCTGGTGTTTACACTTCTGTATAACTGTTTGAACAGATGAACGTGGCATCATAAGGAATATGGAAACTGGACCCAGCGATGTCCATGCAACTGTTGTGAAATCAACTCCAGAATTGTGGAGGTCCACAGTTCTCTTCCTGATATCTTGGCTGATTTCTTTTGATCTTCCCATGTCACACAAGGAAGCAGTGTGTTTGAGGTGTGCCTTAAAACACATTCACAGGTGAGCCTCCAATTCACTCAAATGTTGTAAAATAACCTACCAGAAGCTTCAGGTTCAGGTTCAGGTTACTTTATTTGTACCCGAAGGTAGATTTATTTTGCAGTCAGGTGACATCCATATTTACAAACCACAATTACATTCAACATGAGCACAAACACAGGCACACATGAAGCTGACTATAAACACGATAAAAATACTCAAGGCTCCATCAATCAGGATATAAGACAAAGAGATGAGAGAAAAAACAAAGAGAGAAGAGAGAAGGGTCATCTTAAAAAGTTAAAAACTAAGTCAAAGAGGTTAAAAACTCAATAAAAGTCTAAAACCCAATAAAAGGTTTAAAACCCAAATAAAAAACCAACAAAAATAAATAAATATTAAATAAAAATTAATAAATGGGTAACTAAATTACGTGCAATATATTGTTACATCTTGTTCAACTCTTTGACAGCAGCAGGAACAAAGCTGATTTTGTAGCGCTGGGTTTTACTTTTGGGGACAGCAAACCTCCGTCTGGAGGGAAGAAGCTGAAAGTTGCAGTGCAAAAGGTGGGAGTCATCATTTAAAATGGAGGTAGCCATCCTCTGTACCTGTCTGGTGTACAGGGATGTCAGGCTCAGCTGTGACTCACCAAGCAAACGACTGGACCATCTAACTACCTGATCCAAGGATTTCCTCTGTTTCAGTTTTATCTGACCAAACCATGACACTAAAGAAAAGGATAAAACAGATTCAATAAAAGCCCGATAAAACATTGTCATTATGATTCGGTCAATTTGGAAGCGTGCAAGTTTCCTTAAACAATGCAAATGTTGCTGACCCTTTTTGCACACCCTTTCACAGTTCTCTTCAAAGTTTAAATTACTATCAATAATTGTCCCAAGATATTTGTAGGATTGCAAGAAAGAAGAACCTGTGGGTTCAATCCACCACTTGGCCACTGGTGACCCTTCTGTGTGGAGCATGTTCTCCCCGTGTCTGCATGGATTTACTCCGGGTACTCCAGTTTCCTTCCACAGGCCAAAGACATGCAGGTTAGGTTAAGTGGCATGAAATGGGGATTCTAAATTGTCCTTAGGTGTGACTGTGAGAGTGAATGGTTGTCTGTCTCTCTGTGTTGGTCCTGCCATGGACTGGTGATCTGTCCAGGGTGGACCCTGCCTCTCACCCACAGATGCTGGGATAGGCTCCAGCCCTGAGTGGTTGAAGATGTATGGATGGATGGTTCAAAAGGAATAAAGCACAATATGCCTCTGTTCTGATAATGCCATAAAGAGAGTGATAGCACTAGCTAGTAATGTCCTGGAGATTCTGCTGTCACTGGAGTAAAAGTAACATCGAAGAGTAAACTAGTTTGAAAATGAGACTGTGACTCGCCTGCAGACAGAAGGAGTGGGGGCTCTGCAGCTGAATCGGAGTTATTTACTCACAGACTCCTGCCACGGATGTGTTAACGAGGGCTAGTAGTGGAAACAACCGTCATCCAGGTGAAGTTTTGGAGGCAGGTGTAGGGAGCTTGAAATAAGGAAGCGAAGTGATTTTATAAATCAGGTTTATTGTCGGCTTCCAATCTCCAACATGTCTCATCTCAATGCAGAAGCAGAAAAGAGGCTGAGCGCAGTCAGACCTTCGTACTTATACATCACATAACAAAAGACATTGCATAACAAAAGCCGACGTCACACATCCGCGTTATCTCCTTCTATTGTCCTCTCTCTCCTCCACCTGACCCTGGGGGGTCAGGAAGTGCATTCAGGTCTCCACCGCTGAGTCTCCGTCTGCTCGTTGATCTTCGCCGGTGGTCGAGACCTATTGTCCTGCTCTGAGACGTGAGGTCATTCCACATATGCAATCTCTAAACATTCCTCTTATGTCTATACATATGTAGGTATGGATATATGAATAATATAAGCCACAGCCCCCTCCCAAACGTCTAAGAAAAGGACAATAAAATTAAATTCACAGCTTAAGGTAACATCCATGACATATTATACCGTTATCCACATCAACAGGAAAAAGGGAAAAATATCCTCAGCAGCCATGCTAACCTTCAAGCTATACAGCATGTTCATGTTAAAAATTCAGTGGTAACAACAACAGTATAGTCTATGTCATATGTCAGCCCTAACTCTGCAACGGCAAAATTCGACAGCATAGCTTACAACCCCTTGTCAATTTTACATCAGTCTATGTGTCGTCTGGGTTTCAATCTTCTCCCAAATCTGCTGTAGGCCCGCTTTGGCGTCCTGGCGGGGCCGTCCTGAAAGGAATCTGCAGCTTGGGGAGGAGAGTGGTTATTTGGTCCCTGTGGGGGGGTTGAGGTGTGTCTCTTGGGGGGTCTACCCCGTCGAGGTGCTCTCGCCACCTGTGCAGGTTCGTCGCTCAACATGAAAGCAGGCTTAAGTCTGTCAATACTGACTGTTTCTTTTCTGTCCCCTAAATCAAGCACAAAATGCTTATCACCAGGTTCCAGCACTCTATATAGTCCATCATATGGTGGGCGGAGGGTTGGTTTTAAAGCTTCGTGCCTAACAAAAACGAACTCAGCGTTTTTCAAAGCTTGGGGAACAAAAACCCGCGGAAAAGAGTGATGTACGGGTCCGGGGAGCGTGTCCGGTCCCGTGCTGCTTAGGGGCCTCAGGGCTGGGAGGCGCCCGGGCTCTGGATGTCTGGTAAGAACTCACCCGGGAGCCTGAGAGGTTGTGCAAAAACTAATTCTGCCGGGGAGGCATCTAGATCCTCTTTAGGCGCAGAACGCAACCCTAATAAAATCCAGGGAAGTTTATTTACCCAATCTGTATCCGTCAGTGAGGCCCTGAGGGCGGCCTTTAAAGACCTATGAAAACGCTCGCATAACCCGTTAGCCTGAGGGTGATACGCGGTGGTGCGATGAATTGTCGCCCCTAAGCTGCTGGCCATGGCTGACCATAGCTCTGAGACAAATCTAGGCCCCCTATCGGACGTGATGTCCGATGGGACGCCGAAACGCGCCACCCAGTTTGTTAAAAAAAACGCGAGCGACTTCCGCGGCCGTGGTTGACGCAAGCGGGACCACTTCTGGCCAGCGTGTGATCCGGTCTACCATTGTTAAAAGGTGTGTGAACCCCTGAGACGACGGCAGTGGGCCCACGAGGTCGACGTGTACGTGGTCAAACCTCCTGGCCGGGATTCGGAAGGGTTCCAGAGGAGCTTTCGTGTGTTTGTGAATTTTGGCGCGTTGGCAAGACATGCAAGTCCTCGCCCACTCCTTTACATTTTTACGCAGGCCTGTCCAAACAAACTTCTCCGCGACCATTTTCACCGAGGTGCGCACCCCTGGGTGCGCGAGGGAGTGCACCGAGTCAAAAACGCGGCGGCGCCACGCGGCTGGGACTACCGGGCGAGGTCGACCGGTTGACACGTCGCAGATTAGGGGGGGCACACCGTCACGCAAACCCCTTTCCTCCAGCCTTAACCCTGTTGGTCCAGACTGGAGCGCGCGCAAGTCCGCGTCACTGCTTTGTTCCGCTGCCATGGCCGCGTAATCTATCCCTACGTAAATTGGGGCCCCGTACGCATCCGCGTTGGCCATGAGCTCTGCGGCTGCGGTAGTATAATCTGCTTCCTCGTGCCCTGACGATGTCACGGCGCAGGAGAGGCAATCTGCTACCACATTAAGTTTGCCTGCCACGTGTCGAATATCTGTGGTAAACTCTGAAATTGCAGCCAGCTGTCTTTGTTGCCTGCCCGACCACGGTTCTGAAATTTTAGCCACCGCAAAAGTGAGTGGTTTGTGGTCTACAAAAGCCGTGAAACGCCGCCCTTCCAGCCAGAACTGGAAATGGCGGATGGATAAATGAAGCGCTAGCAGCTCTCTGTCAAAAGTGCTGTATTTGCGCTCGATTTGGTTTAAGGATTTGCTAAAAAATGCTAGCGGTTGCCAGGTTCCGCCGACATGTTGTTCCACAACCGCCCCTATGGCCAGGTCTGAAGCGTCTGTGGTCAGCACTATGCGGGCCGAGGGATCGGGGTGGACTAACAATGCGGCATCCGCTAGTGCTCTTTTTACTTCCGCGAAGGCGCGTTCCCGCTCCGGGGTCCATTCGACCACGTTGGAGGGCTTTTGTTTTCTGAGCGCGGCATATAGGGGCTGCATGAGTTGAGCTGCGCGAGGGAGGAAACGGTTGTAAAAATTTACCATTCCTAAAAATTCCTGTAGCGATCTGACCGTTTGTGGTCGGGGGAAATTTGCTACCGCGCGCACTTTGTCCGGCAATGGAACTGCCCCTTCTGGTGAAACTCTGTGTCCCAAAAAATCAATTTGTGACACGCCGAATCGGCATTTGGCTGGGTTAATTATTAACCCGTGCTCTTCTAGCCTCTGAAAAACCGTAGTGAGGTGTTGTTCGTGTTCTTCCTCCGACGTGCTGGCTACCAGAATATCGTCGAGGTAGACGAACACGAAGGGGAGGTCGCGTAATACTGCATCCATCATACGCTGAAAAGTTTGAGCAGCGCCTTTGAGGCCAAACGGCATTCGCAAAAATTCAAAAAGACCAAAAGGGGTTATTACAGCCGTTTTAGGGACGTCTTCAGGTCGAACCGGAACTTGGTGGTAGCTGCGGACCAGGTCTATTTTAGAAAAAATGTGCGCACCCGCCAGATGTAGTGAAAAATCCTGAATGTGAGGGATTGGGTAGCGGTCATGTGCTGTCGCATTGTTTAATCTGCGATAATCACCGCAAGGTCTCCAGGAACTGTCGGTTTTCGGGACCATATGCAGTGGCGATGCCCAAGGGCTTTTCGAGCGCCGAATAATGCCCAGTTTTTCCAGGCTGGCAAACTCGTCGCGTGCTATGGCGAGGTTGGTCGCATCTAAGCGCCGAGCTTTAGCGAAAACAGGTCGGCCCGTTGTGGGAATGAAGTGTTCCACCCCGTGTTTCGCTACTGTTGCCGAAAATTTGGGAACTGTGAGTGCTGGAAATTGGGTGAGGAGTTGGTCAAACTTACCTCCTGCTGTGGCGACGCTGGCCTGCACGGGTGGTGGGGACACTCAAGCTGAACAGGGGATAGAAGAAAATGACAGTGCATTAACTAAGCATCTGTTTGCAAGATCGACTAACAACCCATGTGCACATAAGAAATCAGCGCCCAACAAGTTAAAACTCACCGCCGCTATAATAAAGGTCCACCTATAGTTGCGGCCGTGAATGGACAGAGGCAGGTTTCTTTCACCAAAAGTGTCGATGATCGAGCCGTTAGCTGCCATCGCTCCGTTTCCACGGGGTCCTGTTGCCCGGTCTGCATAGGACGGGGTGATGAAGCTCACCTGAGCTCCGGTGTCGATGAGGAACTGTCTCCCGGAGCGTCCGTCAGTCATGTAGAGCAGCTTGTTTGTCTCGCCGACAGCCGTAGCTGCTAACGGTTCCCGGCTTTGAAGTTTCCCGAGCTCTTGAAACTGCAGGGGGGCACGCATTTGTATGCCCTCTCGGCGAAACGTCGATGGTAGTAGCAGAGGTCATCCCGTTTGCTGCGCCTTGGTCACGTCGCTGCCATGGTGGGCGGGTTCTGCTCCGTCGCCTGTGATTCTCCGATGCTCTGGGCTTTCACGCCGAGATCTGCCGATGCTGCTGTGGCCATCTGCTCGCCGCAGGAGTTGATGAGCCGCTGCGCTTCTCGGGCAAGCGCGTGGAAGTCCTGCTGGGTCTTACACCGCATGTTGGCCAGGATCCCTCTCATGTGTGTCGGCAGAGTGCTGAGGAAGATGTGTTGAAAGAGGAAGTTGTCGTTGTCTGCCTCCCTCAGCTGCAGCATGTCTTCCATGAGGGCCATCGGTCTGCGCCCCCCGTGGCCCTAAATCGCCAGTATCCTCCCGGCCCTTTCCTCGGCCGAGGGGACGAAACTCTCGATGAGGGTCGCCTTCAGTTCCTTGTATTTGTCGTTGGCGGGCGGCTGTTGTATAACATTCCGCGCGCATCGTGCTGTGGCGGCATCGAGTCTGGCGACGATGTGGTAAAATTTGGTCTCGTCAGCCGTCACCCCCGCGAGTGCAAACTGAGCCTCAGCCTGCTGGAACCACGAGTTCGGGTCATTTTGCCAGAACTCTGGGAGTTTGACGGCGACGGCGCTTGCTTGGGCCGCCTCTGACGAGTCTGCAGCGCGAGAACGCCTTTCCTCCGTTCTCACGACAGGGTTGGGGACGGCGCTTGCTTGGGCCGTCTCCGACGAGTCTGCTGTGGGGGAACGTCTTCCATCTGTTCCATTGTCAGGGTTGGCGACGGCGATTGTTTGGGTCGCCTCTGACGAGCCTGTAGCGGGAGAACGTCTTTCATCCATTCTCACGTCTGGTCACCAATGTAGGGAGCTTGAAATGAGGAAGCAAAGTGATTTTATAAATCAGGTTTATTGTCGGCTTCCAATCTCCAACATGTCTCATCTCAATGCAGAAGCAGAAAAGAGGCTGAGCGCAGTCAGACCTTCGTACTTATACATCACATAACAAAAGACATCGCATAACAAAAGCCGACATCACACATCCGCGTTATCTCCTTCTATTGTCCTCTCTCTCCTCCACCTGACCCTGGGGGGTCAGGAAGTGCATTCAGGTCTCCACCGCTGAGTCTCCGTCTGCTCGTTGATCTTCGCCTGTGGTCGAGACCTATTGTCCTGCTCTGAGACGTGAGGTCATTCCACATATGCAATCTCTAAACATTCCTCTTGTGTCTATACATATGTAGGTATGGATATATGAATAATATAAGCCACAGCAGGGACAATTTTTTCAGGTGAGACCCTATCAGATAACGTAAACCAAAGCATGATGGTGTTTTGGGAATTTCTACAGCAGGTAGAACACAGCTGCAGAAGTTATAAAGGCAACTCCGCCCATCTGCAACTCACTCAGATGGTGAATTCATGTCTACTCGCATACATTGAGTTAAAATGTCATCGCGCCACACGAAAAATGCATCTGTTCGTGTTTGGTCTGAATGCACCTTAAGATGGTGAGGGATAAAGGTTGAGATAAAGTAAAGACTGAGAGGAGAGCAGTGCAGGGAAATGAAGTCAGAAACAACAGAGTGAAGCACACTGAGGGCAGGAAGTGAGGGAGGAGGGGGAGTCACTTGTGTTGGTACAAATCAAGAGTTCACGTATGAGAAATTTAATCAAAGTCAGACATTATGCTCTGCATTATCTGGCGGCATCCATTCATGCATAACAGATAAAAACAAGCACAAAAAAACTGAAAACACTGAAGATGCAGATGTGCTCAGCGTTGTTTTATTAGCAGTCGCTCTCAGCACTGAAACACACAGAGCATTTCCATTCATTAGCATTTATTCAGTCTCTAACTGGCTTGCAGAGAAAATGTGGAGAAAACGAGACAGGAAGGGAGAACACTACCAGACATATCAAAAGCAAAGACCTCGTCAGTCTGCTGTATCGGGTTTGACTGTATCAACACCCGTGGCTGGATGGGGCCTTTTTACAGCTCACACCCTTTTAACATGCACATCTCACAATCCTGAGAAGGAAGTAGAAGCAAGAACTCTGTCAGAAGACTGAAAACAACAGATGTGACTAGAATAAGCCACAATAATGCAAATGCATATAAAGCATCCTGTCATTCAACCAGTTTTGATTCCTCAGTAATGAATAACACATCATTAGAATTCAATATTTTCTCTTGCTCGTTTCATGGGGAATGTAAAAATTTTATCCAGTTTTTAAGTAAACTAGGTATATTTCCCATTGATTTACATGATTTGCTTACTTGTCTTTCCTTCTGAACAAACAACTAATTACTTTCATGGTCTTTATTCCTAAATCAGGATGCTTGACGAGACGACAAATGCTTCATGGTACACAACTGCATCAAGTATGTCAAGACAATATTGAGAACACCTGCTCTCACAGGAAATATCCTGAGCAGCTGGAAAAAGGATGAAAATACAAGATAAAAGCCCTCATTCTTTATGGGTTGCATCTGGAAAGGGTTTTCAATCATAAGAGACAAAAAGGCAAACAAAATCAAAGAAAATTGATATAAAAGATGAAGCTCCAGTTTAGAATTTGACAAAGATGTGAACAATTCAAATGCAATGGTCTAAAAGAAAGGTGTTCCTAATGTACTGTTATCTTTTAGTGATGGGGCAGCCTATAGAATAATAGCTCAGTGTCATCTGTATGTCAGGAGGAGGATCAGCGGTGGACTACTGCATGGAGACATATACAGTAACTGGCATGCTTACACAGCTTCAAATTCCTGTATATGTGTGTGTGGGGGGGGCAGGAAGTTTCTACTTTCTAACATTGCTAAACAATCAGACAGTTCTACGTTTTGGGCAGACATTTCATGCAGACTCTACCCAAGGAGGTAAACCAGAGACACTCCTGTGCTACAAACCACAAAGGTAATGGGTCAGTGCACCTTTACATGTCCCAGATGACCCCCCTGAAAAAGCTCACAGGTGTCCGTCTGGTGCCCTAAATGAAGAATCCCAAATACTGGGTTCACAGCTGGAACAGTTTTCCAGATCCAGCTTGTCAAAGTTTCAGTTATTTTGAAGCTGATTGCATTTCATCTAACTTTGAGCTTCCACTGCTCCTTCATTATTCTGAGTACAAGGTTCTACTGTCGTTCTGCTGTACACACTCCACTGTCTCTTTTAAAAAGCAGCTGAAGACATTCTTACTTGGGCAGGCTTTTATTTAATCTGGTGTTGTGTTGTTTTATCATGTTTTAAATTGTTAAGATAAACTTTGATTCCTTGTGTTTTGTTTTACTGTTTTGCTGCTTTTACTGTAAAGCACTTAATGATTTTTATCTGTGAAAAGTGCTACATAAATAAGCTTCACTTACTTGCCTAGACTAACTTCTTTCCCCAAATCAGAATTTCCAGTTCTATTAGCTGTATCTGCCCAAAAGTTTGTTGAAAAGCCACAATTTGTAAAACCTGATAAAACACAGTGGACCAACACCAGGTCCCAGGGGAGCCATGTCATCTGCTGGTGTTGGTCCACTGTGCTTTATCAAGTGCAAAGTCACCGCAGCCATCTACCAGAAAATTTTACAGTACTTCATGCTTCCCTCTGCTGACAAGCTTTATGGAGAAGCTGATTTCACTTTCCAGCAGGACTTGGTGCCTGTCAACACTGCCAAAAGTACCAGAACCTGGTTTAATGACCATGGTATCATTGTGACTGATTGGCCAGCAAACTCTCCTGACCTAAACCCCATAAAGAATCTATGGAGGATTGTCAAGAGGAAGATGAGAGGCACCAGACCCAACAATGCAGACGAGCTGAAGGTCACTATCAAAGCAACCTGGACCTTCATAACACCTCAGCAGAACCACAGGCTGATCAAAATGTGAAACACAAACTTTATAAAGAAAGAAAAAACGATGTGTCCATACACCATTTTCAGGATGTACAATGATAAGTGAAAGTGATCAAATTGATTTATTGATAAGAAAGCACCAGGGAATGGGCAAATCTAATGGAAGCAGGAACTGCAGCTGCTCAGACTCTGGAATGCAGAAGTACATCACTACATTGTGCAAGAGGTCCACTAGACTGACAGAGTGTGCAGATATCCTTATTTCTGTTTAAAGATTCTTCCAAAGACATAATCCTATAAATGAATGAATGAAACTGCTGGGAAGTCAAGTGTTATTTAAAGCTCACTGATGTATCAGATCTCCGTTCTGAACTCCATTTACATGTCCATATAGTCACTGGTCTTTGGGGACATGACTAGCAGGTGACTGTGTCTGATACCATATGTGGAATGTGAAAAACAATCATTATTATTCAAATATGCCTTTTTTTACCATGTTCCCACACAGGCTTGTTGGGAAGCGATAAAGTACTGCATAGCGCCGACATGTCTGTCACAGGTGGAGCGCTTATATGGCAATGATGGCTGAGAGGGTTAGAATTTTAATGTCAATCTAGTTTACTTAGATGTTTCTTCTTGCTATCTGAAGACTGAAATGGATGAAAATCCTTCAAACACCAAACCCACATACCTGAATTAAGTTGACAGACAAAAAATTACAGTCTCATCTCACTCAGCAGTAAATTTATAGTGTTTGCAGCATTATTAACTTTGTGGTGACCCAGCACAATGCAGACTGATACCATTCACACTCAGCAGGGATTGCATACGGACAGCGAACCCCTGGGGGGACAACCAGAACAATGGACTATTGTTTATACATCCCTGGATTAAGGAGAAGACATCCGGGCACCAGCTGATCATGCGATTGATATGTATTGACTGATATGTATATCAATATGCAAATGTGCCATGCATTCTCTCTTTGTATAACATGAATAAAAGAGCTTGCTGTACATGCCTCAATAGCACACACAGCACAACATGGTGCACAGCGCTACAGTGTGTCTCATGATGTTGGAGGAAAATAAAATCCTGCCACCTTCCAGCTCGCTGCATCTCGCCTGAACTTATTTTTTCCTCCACAACTTCTTTATTATCATAAAGTGTCATAAGAAAGCTAATGTTCAGTGGCAATCGTGACACAAGAATCTATTTCACCAGTGTTGTAGATGTGTTCATATTTAGATACTTTAGCTAATTACTACATTCTTTTTATTGCCCGCCCCCTCCTCAGCTGACATAAGAAATAATTCTGTTTTCATTGCATTTGTACAAAAGGCTCTGGACACCAGCATTTTATGTTAGCATTCCTTATTATTACCTCAGCCAAGGAAGTAATAACAAGGCCAGTGTTTGTCTGTTCGCAACATTACTCAAAAAGTAATGAACAGATTTCAGTGAACGTTTCAGAAGGTAGGAACAGGGCCAAGGAACAAGCAATTTGTTTTTGGTGCTGCTCCAGATCACGGTGTGAATCCAGGACTTTAAAAATTATTTTATATATTAATATTGCACTTTTCATGGACTTCTCCTTTAAGAGATGCCCACGGAGTTTCATGCGTGGCCACATACCTCCACACTGTTAGCACTGTGTGTAAGCACTAAACACTAGAGAAAAAGTAAAACAGCTTGTAACGAAAAGACCTGTGCTCTCAATGGGCAAACTTTGTATGTGATGACTGACTCTTTATTTCATCTGAAGATGCCAAGAAAAAGTGGTCAAAGTGTGCAGTTTAAGACACGGTGCAGAGTGTGTGTGGCCGTAACTCCGCGGGCACATTCCGGGAGACAAGCAGGTCGTCGCAAGCACATGACCCACACAGCATGTAAACTAGGGCTGCAACGATTACTCAAATAATTGGATTCCAAAAAATTCTCGATTCCAAATTTGTGTGTCGATGTGTCATTTAGTGTAACACTTCCGGTCTATATGACCTTCTTTCGGTGCGACCTTCTTCCAGTCACGCTACCTAAACAAAACACAGATTCGTTTAACGGCACCATGTCAGAGCGGCGTAGTGACGGGCTGCAAAGATGAAGAACATTTTTTAAAAGCAATAAAAGTATCTCGAGTCTGGAATCATTTCAAGCTCAGCTTGAAAGAAAACACTGTGCAGCGTGCACATGGTAAAGCTGAGCAGCAAGCTGGCATGCTACAACGTCGGCTGTGACAGTGTCTGGGCAGAAAGCCTCCCACATCATGCACAGCCAGCCGAGACAAGGTACCTGATTGAGATTTTAAAATAAGATGAGTAGAATGTAGTCAGCTATGCTGATTATGCTTATATAGCCAAAGAACATATAGCCACCTCCATTAGCATCCATTAGTGTGCGGATGCTAGCAGATGCAAATGGCTAGTGAAAGGAACTTTATGGTGTAACGTACCATTTAAAGTTATGGTCTATGCAATAAACATTTCAATAAGCATTGCAATAAATGTGTGCCTGTGTTATTGAGTGTTTGGTACAATTACTACTGCTCTTTAGGAAACAAAGTTCTGCAAATATTGGTCAATGCAAGTTTCATTTAAAAAAAGTATCAGATTACTTGAGTAATCTTCGATTAGAGTGGATTATTACCCGAGCCGTAAAACAGTCATTAGCTGCAGCCCTAATGTAAACACACCAAATTCAGCACTGGATAATGTGTAACTTTTTGTGTGTGAAACGACAATATGCCTGTTCTGTTGTGTAGAGATACGATACTGCACTGTTGTGTAATATTGCTTCATGATTATGAGCCGTCAGTAAACTGTAAAGGAGAAGAGAAAAATAAATATGAAATGAAAACCAACCTGATATGGTGATGCTAATTTAAAGTAGAATTGCCCAGTCCTGATGTATGGTCAATAAAATTCTGACAGTCTTGTTATTATAATGTAATCGTATTGTTTTTGCTGGCGTTTCTCTGTCTGTCAGCAGGATCACACAGAAACTCTGACATGGATTTGGATGAAAGTTTCATCAGAGGTGGCCCTCAGCCCAAAGGTCTGCTTTGTATCGCCATTAGATGTTGGAGGTGACCCATGAGTGCATAGCTCCACCATGGCCCTGTCTCACAATGTACAGACTAGGGATGCAAGTTATCGATTAATTCATTAATCATTAGTTGATTCACCTTATCAGTGTTTTTCCTGAGAATCTGAATTTCCCTCGGTACAATACATTTACGTTTACATTAAGTCTTAATTTCTATCTTTAACATATAAAAAAATTAATTACTCTTTTTGATATACTGAATAAAACAAACATCACAGTCCTCAATGATTTGTTACAGGCAACGGAATTTTTGTAGTTTAACAAATTTTATACTGTTAAGTGTGTACTATGTGTTGGTACATCTCAGTAAATTACAAATGTCATGATTTTTAATTTATTTTAAAAACAATTACCAATATCATAACATTTATCTTTTTTAGTTATTTTACCAAAAAACTTTCACGTTCTAATTTATTGAGATTCGCTAGTAGACTGTTTTAACAGGAAAATAAATTGTGAGCTGCTTCATCAGTTGCATGTTAAACATGATCACAGTACCCCAGAAATCCAGGCAAACCCAGAACGATAAGGGCTCCTCTGTCGTCTGTGATCTCAGTGGGAACTTGAGTCCAGTCTGTTTTCCTGTCTAGCGGTGAGTTGAAGGCAGCAGGGATAGGTTTTTGCACTCATGTAGTCTTTTTCCTTGCTCCAGTCAGTTTCTCCGCCCTGTTGATTTGAAGAAGGCGGGTGGATTTTCAAGCTTCCATGCTACTGGAACTTGTTGTGGCTCTCTGACGTAACCTGGAAGGGTGAGTTTTGTTTAGTCTGCACAGCACATGCGCTCGGAGACTTGGCGTCTTCTTCTGCTTTTTGGGTTGAAATGCGGTAGTGGGTGACTGCGTGTGCCCCTGCCTGGATGGCGACGCCACTACATTTCACAGAATAAACTCCCATGGAAAAAGACTGCTGAGTTATCAATTAACTGACAACTAATTTAGTCGACTAAGTTCTTATCGACAATTAAGCAAAAGTCAATTAATCATTAACATCCCTAGTACAGACAGATTGTGGTATGGATGGGCAAAGAGAGGAAGGAATGGAGCTTTGGCAGAGGTATGAGCTCTCTGAGTGCCCTCTAGTTTCTCACTGGTATAATTTCCATCATCTCCCATTGTCCTTCATTGGGCTTTTATTATGTCTCGGTGAAAAGAAAGGCATACGGTAATCGGTCAGTATGTGTGTGGTTGGTTGGTTGGTTGGTCGGTTGTATCTGTCTGCCTTTCTGTTTCAGCTCACCCAAGCAAAATTAAGTGCAATTAAAGACTTCTATCATTGCATCGCCATATTTTCTCAATATTTAATTTCAATTCAATTCAACTTTATTTATATAGCGCTGCTATATCATGAAAATGTCACGAGACGGAGAGCTTCTTGAGGGATATCCAACTGAACTTTATTAGACAGAACACTCAACTATATACAGAGTGGGCCGTGCCCGCCTGATGTCACCCTGTGGGTGGGCACAGCATCCCAGACACCCAAATCCCATACATAACATTCTACCCCCCCCTTTAAAAAATGTCAAGCACACAAACAACCCACCCTAATTTGTCACCCGACTCATGCTCTCCTTTTGTTTTCTGAGACGTGGCTAACTGAACTAGCAGCAGATGCTAACATTGAGCTGGAGGGTTTACACAATGGTCCCCTCCGGCATACAACTAGGAAAATACCGGTCGCTATGGAGGGTGAGAATATGTATGGGTACATAATCATACCATGTAGGATAACTAAGTAGACGGTTGTGCTGTTTCATCCCATCTAGCAACAATGCTCTGCACTGTGTGTGTTTATATATTTACATATTTATTCCATCTAGCTACAATGCTCCGCACTGGGTGTGTTTATATTTATATATCTATATATTTATTCCATCTAGCTACATTGCTCCGCACTGTGTGTGTTTATATATTTACATATTTATTCCACCTAGCTGCAATGCTCCGTACTGTGGGTGTTTATATATCTACATATTTATTCCATCCAGCTACAATGCTCCGCACTGTGTGTCTGTGTGTATATATACAGTATATATATATATATATATATATATATATATATATATATATATATATATTTATAGTAATATGTACATATGTATATTAGCTGCTCTTGCTTTTTTTTCTTGCCTTCTGATTGTTGCTCTGAGTGTTGCTATCCCTGTGCTGTTGCAATCCTGGAATTTCCCCGTTGTGGGACTAATAAAGGCTTATCTTATCTTATCTTATCTTAAAAGGGGAAGAACATATGTACAAAAATAAATAAACTCCTATCCATTCACACAACTAAGGCTGGGGGGTCGGATAGACTGCCAGCGCCCCCTACACGACTGAGCGGGTTATTCTGCCGCATAGAAAAATAATCCCATGAACACTACTACCCAGACATTACATACAAATCACCATATACACATACTATTAGTAGCCCCCACCACAGCACCCACCCGGTGACAGGCACACACAGAGAAACAGACCGTGTTGGGCATTCCAAATCTACATAACCAATTAAACATTTAGCACACTAAATCAGCAGTACTTAATCAGGCACACCACCATCCCAGTCATTAAAATTCAACATGTAAACACTCAACTTGGGTTCACAACAACACTTTTTAACATGCCTTCCGTACTCTCTCTCTCTTTTTTTTTTTAAAGTAAGTTTACCAGGGCACCAAACAGTAAAACTACACACATTCATTCACATATATATACAGGCATTCACATCAGAAAAATAAAATTTCAGGTAACCCCAACGTCCCTGGGTAGCCACCATCCAGACCATAACCCTCGCTGGGTTATCGTCACACCAGTCACAATTAACACCCATCTCGCCAGACCAGCTCGTGTCCCAAACTGCGCCGTAAACCATGTCTGGCTGTAGCTGCTGTCCCTCGGGGCCTTCTGTGACACTCCTGTCAGCTCCATCTCCCGACCCAGGCACGTCGTCACTGCTCTCGGCCCGCTTGCTCAACGTGTCTTGCCGCATAGCCTCCGTATCCGGCCGCTGCTCACCTCTGGGGCACGCATCATCACTTTCGCCAGGCCCGCTCACCGACCTGGGCTCCCCACCACTGCATCCAGTGATCTCAGTGTTGGTGCTCTGCTGCACTGTCACTGTGTCCTGCGGCTGCTGCTCACCTCCTGGACATGCACCATCACCCTCGCCAGGCCCGCTCACCAACCTAGGCTCCTCACCGCTGCATCCAGTGCTCACAGCATTGGTGTTCTGCTGCACTGCCACCGTGTCCTGCGGCTGCTGCTCCTCCCCAGGGCTGTCCGCGTTTCTGGTCTCGCCTAACCGTCATCCAGCCTCCCACTGCATGGCCTCCAACTGCGGGGCTAACTCCTGCTGCGCCATCTCTCCGCCGGTGTTGGTCTCGCTTAACTCGGGCTCTCTCCATCTTCACTCCGGTTCTGGCTGCTCGAGAGGTGAGGGCAAATCCAGGTCCTGCTCATCCTCCATTTCATCTCCATCATCCGAGCTGTAGTCACTCCCCGTCTCCCATTTGCTGTCCATTTCACTCTCACAGTGATCCTCGGCCGCACCCACGTCCGCAAAGCCCACATAAACTGGTCCTGGGCCACTGACCGTCTGTCCACCGATTTCAAAAATGAAACCTAGCTCATCAAAAAGGTCCCACCCCATCACATTTTCGCCCCAGCATGCCACCTGGAACCTGAATGCGGGAAGGGTCTTCTCACCATACTGCACCGCCAGCGTGACACTCCTGCCGTTCCCGGGGTCCTCATCATCCAGCCGGGGTGTGAGCCTCCGAACCCAGGCCTCACTCATGATGGAGCGCGGGGCGATGGTGGCCAACAGTATAGGCACCCTCACACCGTCCAGTTTCACCACCCGTTGCAGTCCAGACCATCCTTCAGGGCGTGCAATGTTGACACCTTGTCGCTGTCATCAGTGGCCAGGGGATCCTCCACAGGTGGCCCCAGTTCTGCTTCGAGGCCCAGTTTCGCGCCCTTAGCTCTGTTTCAGCACGAAACTAGCCTGTCAGCTAGCCTGTCCATAGGCTCCGACTGAGCTGTTAGCTCTCCCAAGCTAACTAGCTCTGGAGTGTCCAGCGCCACCAGCCTCCTCGCCCCCATCCCTCTGGCCCTCGTCCGCTCTGCAAAGGGCGCCTCCATGTGCCCGACAGCCTCCAGGTAACACTCACTCGTGCCCAGCGAGTCGAAAATCCTTCGGCCCTCCACGCCGAGGTTGCAGGCCAGGAAGGCCCGCCACTGTCTCCCGTCAAGCCGAGGGAAACCCAGCGAGTCGACATCCATCCATCCATCCATCCATCCATCTTCTACCGCTTTTCCGGAGGTCCGGGTCGCGGAGGCAGCAGTTCAAGCAGAGAAGCCCAGACTTCCCTCTCCCCAGCCACCTGCTCCAGCTCTTCAGAGGGGATACCAAGGCGTTCCCAGACTAGCTGGGAGACATAGTCTCTCCACCGAGTCCTGGGTCTGCCCCGGGGTCTCCTCCCAGTGGGACGTGCCTGAAACACCTCAAGTGGGAGGCGTCCAGGAGGCATCCTAATCAGATGCCCATACCACCTCAACTGACTCCTTTCAATGTGGAGGAGCAGCGGTTCTACTCTGAGCCTCTCCCGGATGACTGAGCTCCTCACCCTATCTCTGAGGGTGAGTCCAGCAATCCTACGGAGAAAGCTCATTTCAGCCGCTTGTATCCGCGATCTCGTTCTTTCGGTCATTACCCAAAGCTCGTGACCATAGGTGAGAGTAGGAACGTAGATTGACTGGTAAATCGACAGCTTTGCCTTAGAACTAAGCTCCCTCTTCACCACAACAGACCGGTACAACGTCTGCATCACTGCAGATGCTGCTCCAATCCGTCTGTCGATCTCTCGCTCCATTTTCCCCTCACTCGTGAACAAGACCCCAAGATACTTAAACTCCTCCACTTGGGGCAGGAGCCTGTCCCCAACCCGGAGAGGACAATCCACCTTTTTCCGGCTGAGGACCATGGACTCGGACTTGGTGGTGCTGATTCTCATCCCAGCCGCTTCACACTCAGCGGCAAACCGTCCCAGCAAGAGCTGTAGGTCATTGCTGGATGAAGCCAACAGGACAACATCATCTGCAAACAACAGAGATGAGATCCTGTGGTCACCAAGCATGACACCCTCCATTCCCTGGCTGCGCCTAGAAATCCTGTCCATAAAAATTATGAACAGGACCGGTGACAAAGGGCAGCCCTGGCGGAGTCCAACTCTCACTGGGAATGACTCCGACCGAGTGTTGGCAAAACGAACTAAACTCTCACAACGGTCGTACAGAGACCGAATAGCTCGTAACAACAAGCCCGATACCCCATACTCCCGAAGCACCCCCCACAAAAATCCACGAGGGACGCGGTCAAATGCCTTCTCCAAGTCCACAAAACACATGTAAACTGGTTGGGCAAACTCCCACGAACCCTCAAGAATTCTCGAGAGGGTAAAGAGCTGGTCCGATGTGCCATGGCCAGGACGAAAACCACATTGCTCCTCCTGAATCCGAGGTTCGACCAACGGCCGGACTCTCCTCTCCAGTACCTTGGCATAGACCTTCCCAGGGAGGCTGAGGAGTGTGATCCCTCTAAAGTTGGAGCACACCCTCCGGTCCCCTTTTTTGAAGAGAGGAACCACCACCCCGGTTTGCCATGCCAAAGGCACTGCCCCCGACCTCCACGCAATGTTGCAGAGGCGTGTCAACCATGACAACCCAACAACATCCAGGGCCTTGAGGTACTCGGGGCGAATCTCGTCCACCCCCGGGGCCCGGCCACCAAGGAGATTTTTAACCACCTTGGCGACCTCAGCCCCTGTGATAGGCGAGTCATCCCCCTCGTCCCCAAACCCTGCTTCCTCTGTGGAAGGCGTATCAGTGGGATTGAGGAGATCCTCGAAGTATTCCTTCCACCGCCCGACGATATCCCCAGTTGAAGTCAACAGTGTCCCATCCGCACCATACACAGTGTGGACGGGGAGCTGCTTTCCCCTCCTGAGCCGCCGAACAGTTTGCCAGAATCTCTTTGAAGCCGACCGAAAGTCTTGTTCCATGGCCTCACCAAACTCCTCCCATACCCGGGTTTTTGCTTCAGCAACCACCCGAGCTGCACTCCGCCTGGCCTGCCGGTACACCTCAGCTGCTTCGGGAGTCCCACAAGCCAACCAAGCTTGATAGGACTCCTTCTTCAGCTTAATGGCCCCCCTCACCACTGGTGTCCACCACTTGGTTCGGGGGTTGCCACCACGAGATGCACCGACCACCTTGCGGCCGCAGCTCTGGGCCGCCGCTTCAACAACAGAGGTGGAGAACATGGCCCATTCAGACTCCATGTCTCCAGACTCCCTCGGAATGTGGTTGAAGTTCTTCTGGAGGTGGGAGTTGAAGACCTCCCGGACAGGGGCCTCAGCCAGACGTTCCCAGCACACCCTCACTATACGTTTGGGTCTACCAGGTCTGAATGGCTTCCTCCCCTGCCATCGGATCCAACTCACCACCAGGTGGTGATCAGTTGACAGCTCTGCACCTCTCTTTACTCGGGTGTCCAAGACATACGGTCGCAGGTCTGATGATACGATAACAAAATCGATCATCGACCTGCGGCCTAGGGTGTCCTGGTGCCAGGTGCACATATGGACACCCTTATGCTTGAACATGGTGTTCGTTATGGACAGACTGTGGTTAGCACAGAAGTCCAATAACTGAACACCACTCGGGTTCAGATCGGGCAGGCCGTTCCTCCCAATCACCCCCCTCCAGGTTTCACTGTCGTTGCCCACGTGCGCATTGAAGTCCCCCAGTAGGACAATGGAGTCTCCAGGAGGAGCACCCTCCAGCACCCCAGTCACAGACTCCAAAAAGGGTGGGTACTCTGAAACATCATTTGGTGCATAGGCACAAATGATGGTCAGGACCCGTTTCCCAACCCGAAGGCGCAGGGAAGCAACCCTTTCGTCCACCGGGGAAAACTCCAATATAGAGGCAGCAAGGTGGGGCGATACAAGAATACCTACCCCTGCTCGTCGCCTCTCGCCCGGGGCAACTCCAGAAAAGGCCAAGCTCCAGCCCCTCTCCAGGAGACTGGTTCCAGAACCGGAGCTGTGTGTTGAGGTGAGGCCGACTATATCTAGCCGGTATCGCTCAATCTCGTACACCAGCTCAGGCTCCTTCCCCACCAGAGAGGTGACATTCCACGTACCAAAAGCCAGTTTAGAAAGCTTGGGATCAGTCCGCCAAGGTCTCCGCCTTTGACTGCTACCTAATCCACATAGCACCGGACTTCCATGATCCCTCCTGCAGGTGGTGAACCTACTGGAGGGCGGACCCATGTAACTCCTTCGGGCTGAGCCCGGCCGGGTCCCATGGGTGGAAACCCGGCCACCAGACGCTAGCCTTCGGGCCCCTCCCCCAGGCCTGGCTCCAGGGTGGGGCCCCGGTAACCCCATACCGGGCGGGGTACACTGAATCCTTGATATACAATTTATCATGAGAGTCTGTTGGATCGTTCTTAGTCTGGCCCTTCACCCAGGACCAGTTTGTCTTGGAAGACCCTATCAGAGGCAAATTGCCCCGGACAACATAGCTCCTGGGATCACTGGGGCACGCAAACCCCCCCACCACGATAAGGTGACGATCCATGAGGGGTCATGGATCGTCGAGCGAGTCGAGCGAGTCGACATACTGTTCAAATTCCCATCTCCACTGCAGCCACGAAATTAACGGCTCACCCGGGTTCTCCAGAAATGGCAACAGTCGCTGATTGAGCCAGCACGCTCCCATTAGTCTCCTCGTCGGCAAATGTTATATCGTGATATTGACACGAGACGGACAGCTTCTTGAGGGACATCCAACTGAACTTTATTAGACATAACACTCAACGATATACAGAGTATATATATATATATGCATCCCAGACACCCAAATCCCATACATACAAGCGCCATTTAACAACAACAGTCCTCTCATAGCACTTTCAACTGTAGGGGAAACCCCCACAATTGCACAAAGACCCCAGCAATCAGGCGATCCCCTGTGAGCAAGCACTTGGCGACGGTGGAGAGGAAAAGCTCCCTTTAAGCAGGAAGAAACCCCCAGCAGAACCAGGCTCAGGGAGGGGCAATCATCTGCTGCGACTGTCTGGGAGGTGAGGGGATAGAGAAGATGAAAAGAACAGACATGTAGAGAGCAAACAGCACGATGGGGACTCAATCTATGAGAGAGAACAAACATGTTAATGACCAGCAAAAATATTTCATTGAGAGTGAAGAAAGGAGTGAAGCCCAGTGCATTATTGGAGGTCCCCCGGCTGTCTAAACCTATTAGGAGCATAACTAAGGGAGGGTTCAGGGGTACATGATCCCACCCTAACTATAGGCTATATCAAAAAGGAAGGTTTTAACCCTATTATTAAAAACAGAGATAGAGTCTGACTCCCAAATCCAGATTGGCAGCTGGTTCCACAGGAGAGAAGCTTGAAAACTGAAGGTTCTGCCTCCCATTGTACTTTTGGAGATTCTAGGTATTACAAGTAATCCTGCATTTTGAAAGCATAGTGCTCTGTTAGGCTAATAGGGTAGTACCAGACCTTTTAAATAAAAAGGGGCCTGATTATTTAGAGCTTTGTAAGTGAGAAGAAGGATTTTAAACTTAATTCTAAACTCTATGGGAAGCCAGTGAAGGGAGGCCAGAACCGAAGAGATATGATCTCTCTTTCTAGTACCTGCTAAAACTCTTGCTGCAGCATTTTGGATCAGCTGAAGACTTTTTAAAGATGTTTTAGGACAAGCTGATAATAAAGAGTTACAATAATCTAATCTAGAGCTAACAAAAGCGTGGCTTAGTTTCTCAGCATCACTCTGAGACAAGATGCTCCTAATCTTGACAATATTACGCAAATGATAGAAGGCAGTCTGAGAAACAAATTTAATATGTGAATTAAAAAACAGATCTTGATCAAAAATAACTCCAAAGTTCCTCACAGAACAATTCAGAGAAAGAGTAACCACATCCAAACTAAGAGTTTGATTTGGAAAGGTATTTCTAAGGTTTTCTGGACCAACTAGAATGACTACAGTCTTATCTGAATTTAATAGCAGGAAATTACAAGTCATCCAAGCTTTGATTTCTTTAAGACAGACCTTAAACTTGGCTAATTGATTACTATCATCTGGCTTCACTGACGGGTATAATGGTGTGTCATCTGCATAACAATGAAAATGTACACAGTGCTTTTTTAATAATGCTGCCTAGCGGAAGCATATATAAAGTAAAAAGAATAGGGACTAGCACAGATCCCTGTGGAACTCCGTGACTGAGCTTTGATGTGGAAGAAAACTCACTGACATGAACAAACTGGAACCTATCAGATAAATAAGGTCTAAACCACTACAATAAAGTTCCATTAAGTCCAACATAGTGTTCTAATCTATCAAGTAAAATATTATGATCGATAGTATGAAAAGCTGCACTAAGGTCTAAAAGGACAAGTACAGAAACAAGTCCATTGTCAGATGTGATAAGGAGGTCATTAGTGATCTTCACTAAAGCTGTTTCAGTACTATGATGGATTCTAAACCCAGATTGAAACTTTTCAAATAAACCATTCCCCTGCAAGTGGTCAAATAATTGAGTAACAACAACTCTAAGATTTTTGAAATGAAAGGCAGACTACAGATTGGTCTATAGTTAACTAAAACTCCTGGATCCAGCGTTGGCTTTTTGAGTAAGGGTTTAATTACAGCAGTTTTAAAAGCCTCCGGTACATGGCCCAATGTTAATGAAGAATTGATTATTTCAAGAATAGAGCTACCAATAAATGGGAAGACTTCTTTAAATAACCTGGTAGGAATAGAGTCTAAAAGACAAGTTGAAGGCTTGGATGAGGAAATTATTTTATCAAACTCTAAAGGTCAATTGGAGTAAACTCATCCAAACAGATATCAGTTGAAGGAGTTGTAGTAGTCACTGTATTTAAGTTAACGGTAGGAAGAATCTGACTGATTTTATCTCTGATACATGAAATTTCATTATTGAAAAAGTTCATAAAGTTCTGACTAGTAAGCTCTAAGGAAATGCTAGGATTGACAGAGTCCTGACTTTTTGTCAGCCTGGGTACAGTGCTGAAAAGATACCTGGGATTATTCTTGTTCTCTTCTATTAATGTGGAATAATAACTTGTTCTAGCTTCCCTAAGAGATTTTTTTATAAATTAGAAGACGATTTCTCCAAGCTAAATAGATTTCATCTAATTTTGTGGAGTGCCATTGTCTTTCTAACTAACGAGTCTTCTGTTTTAAGCTACAAGTTTCTGTTGAGCCAAGGAGTAAGAAATCTCTGATTAAACTTTTTCTTTTTTAAAGGGGCCACCATGTCTAGAGTCTGATGCAGAGAAGCTGTAACACTATCTATCATGTTATCAATTACAGAAGGAGCAAGCTCTCCATAGCTTATTTCCATTGTGTTGACACATGGCATAGAGGAAACAATCTGCTTAAATTTGGTAACAGCATCATCTGAGAGGCATCTGCTGTAGTAATATTTTTCTTTAGGAGCCAAATAGTCAGAAATAGTAAAATTAAAGGTAAACAGACAATGGTCTGACAGTACAGGGTTATGAGGAGACACTACCAGATTTTCTATTTCTATGCCTTATGTCAGAACAAGGTCCAACGTGTGGTGGAGATAATGGGTAGAATTTCCTACTTTCTGAGAAAACCCCATCGAGTCTAGTATTGAATTAAATGCCATATTAAGGCAATCACTATCTACATCTACATGTATATTAAAGTCCCCTACTATAATTATTCTATCTGATTTCAGCACTAAATATGCTAAGAATTCGACAAATTTGGATAAAAACTCTGAGTAGGCTGAGGGAGGACGATAAACTATGGCAAATAAAATTTGTTAAAACCTAAAATTGCTAAAATGCCCAATACTGAGGACCAGGCCCTCAAAGGAATTATAACATGTTTTTTGCTTTACATTAACTAGTAATTTGGAATGGTAAATTGTTGTTACTCCTCCTCCACAACCAGAACTTCTGGGATTTTGACAGTTTAAATAGCCAGAGGGAGTTGATTCATTTAAACCAACATAATCCTCTTGTCCTAACCAAGTCTCTGTAAGGGATATTAAATCAATCTGATGATCAATTAACACATCATGGACTAGCAGAGACTTGGGAGTCAGAGACCTAATATTTAACAAACCGCATTTAATTTTTAAATTATGAGGAGGAACAGAGGCCAAGTCATTAAATTTAGAGGCTTCATGTTTAATTTGAGTTTTACCAACATTTTGTTTAATCACTTTGGGATGCTTATACATTATATTTTTATTAACTTTGGAGGGAGCAGACAATGATTCTCTGATGGGGAAGACAGGGGCTAAGTTGAAGGGTGGCGGATGAAGAGGAGCTGCAGAGAGGCGTGTAAGACTGCGACTCTGCTTCCTGGTCCCAACTCTGAGTTGTCAAGGTTTTGGAAATTTGGATAAAAATGATGCCAGATTGTTAGATAAAAGAGACGCACCATCCAAAGTGGGATGGATGCCGTCTCATCTAATAAGACCAGTTTTTCCCCAAAATGAGCTCCAATTGTCTATGTAGCTCACATCGTTTGCAGGACACCACACAGACAGCCAGCGGTTGAAGGATGACATGCGGCTAAACATGTCATCACTGATCAGGTTGGGGAGGGGCCCAGAGAATACTACAGAGCCAGAAATTGTTTTGGCAAAGTTACACACCGATTCCACACTTAGTTTTGTAACTTCCAACTGCCGGAGTCGGATGTCGTGAATGCTGGCGTGGATAACAATTGTGGAGTATTTACTGTTACTTTTAGCCGGCAATTTCAAATTTGACTCGATGTCGCCTGCTCTGGCTCCAGGAATGCATTTGACTATGGCCGCTGGAGTCTCTAGGTTCACATTTCTGACTATAGAGTCGCCAATGATCAGAGTTTTCTCCTCAGTGGGTGTGTCGCTGAGCGGGGAAAAGTGATTAGAAACATGAACAGGTTGGTGGTGAATCAGAGGCCTGCGACTATGCTTCCTTCTCACCGTCACCCACCCACTCTCTCCTGGCTGCTCAGGAGAGGTGGAAGCTGGGGGACGGCTAGCAGGCCCTATGCTAGGGGAGTCTGTCATTATTAATTGGCGCTGACGGTGTTTCAATGCAGCGGAGCCAGGATTCCAAATCGCACAACCTCACCTCGAGCGCCTCAAAAAGACAACATTTATTACATTTACCATTATCACTAAAAGAGGCAGAGGTGTAGCTAAACATCTGACACAGATGTGCACACCAGAGGAGAAGGGGAAGGAGAGCTAGTAGCCATAGCTAGTGGCTAACCCGAAGCTAACACAAACACCAATGAAAGGTGAACAGAAGGCTAAAGAGGGTGATTAGGTGACACTGAGAGCACACACAGGTGCAAGAGGCTTGATAAACAGAAGTGAGAGGTGACGGTAGATGGAAAAAAGTGATTAAAATACAATTAAAGGCAATAATCCTCAGGAGAGTGAGGAGAGCTAACCACAGAGCAAACCACACCGACAGCCAGCAACACAGGAAGCGACGGTACGTTACCACAGGAAGCCAGACAAAGATGCCAGAATTTCGAGATAAGGCTTTGTTTTCAAAATAAAAACAAATTTAACTCACCACTGCCATGTAATGGAGCTGGGAAAAAGGTAATGTAATAACCATGCGGTGCCAGTAGAGGTGGCAGTGTGACTTTTTTTTTTTTTTTTTTTACAGCACACGGCAACTGCCTGTCACAGTCAAGCTTCTAAGATAGCTGAAAAACTGGAAAAAAAAAACGTGTTCAGCAACTACACCATTTATTCATCACATCGATTGTTTTCACACTGGTTTTGTTGTTTAGTTTTGCAGAGGAAGGACGAGGTATTTTTCTTCCTGGAGTTTTCAGTTCATCGCTAAAAAATCTACAAGTCCCAACATTCCTCGGCTCAAAAATGGCAAAACCCCCCCCCCCAAAAAAAAACCAAGTAAGTTTTGGGCTTAAATTATGCAGCGATTTCAATATTAAAACACGAATTAAAACACTAGTCCCCATTGTGGGACTAATAAAAGCTTCTTAATAACTCCTATAACTGCAATATTTGATTCTTAAAACTATGTTACATCACATTTTTTTTCCTAATGTTTGATTTTTTTCCCATATGGGGACTACTTGGTTCCAAGTACTGTACTTTAACCTGTTTTCTAAATACTTTTCTCTCAAGTTCAGCTGATTTTTTTAAGTCTTAATACTAATGTCAGTCATATAAAAACACCACGGTGTGACATGCTTCATTCCCTCACTTTAAAATGATTCACTCACTAAACCAAGCAATTTATTAAGCTGAGGACAAACAGGACATCTGCATTTATATATATATTTATCACATCTGTAACAATAATCACATTTTTATGCTGTTTTTCTTTCCTCTTTGTCTCTCTGAGGTCCACGGTGGTGAAGCTGAGGGTCAGCAGTCAGAGCAGCTGTGAAGAGAACAGGCTAGAAGCTAAATAAGAAGATTACACCTTTACCGTTTATGCCAGAAACTGCTACTGTATTTCAATAATTTAATGTTTGGAAAAACTCAGTTTTTTGCAAGCTTATTTAAGAAACTCTCAATATCCATTACACATCAGTGTGAAATATTCCAAACAGTTCTAATTTAATATTCATAATTATGCTTTTACTTTTGGAAATTTTGAAATGTTTACCTGCTGTTGCACGGCATCATGTACTGTAACTATACATGCATTCAACTAATAAAATCTGTTACTCCAGCATTTTTCTTTGTGCTCCTAATTTTATTCTTGTGCTTCTGTATTTTTATGTCTTGGCGCAAAGGCAACGTAGGCATAAGGTAATCACTCCATGTGTCTGTCTGTTAGCAGCTTTTCAGCTCACCCACTCAACATCAACTGCAACTAAAGGCTTGTATCATTGTATCACCATATTTTCTTGACTTTTTTTTTGCCACAATTTCCAGATAAGGTTTTGTTTTCAAAATAAACACAAATGTAACGCACCTTTACCATCAATGCAGCTGTGGAAAAAAGGTACTGTAATAACTATGCTGGACCACTGAAGCGGCACTGTGACCTTTTTACAGCCCCCCATGCCACAGGCACCGAGGCATCAGCACCTTGGTGCTTTCATTTTGGTAGCACCCCACGTCATAGCTAGTGATGCATTGATACAGGTTTTTTAAGGCCCGATCTGATGGTTTTAAATGTGGGTCTAATAAATTCAGTGTACTCCCTTCCCTTGTATTTCTGCCAGTGTTTAGAGTTGGAGACGCTAAAGTTATAAAACCATACTTTTACAACTGCACTTTTCAGGGTTTTTAATATATACATCTTGCCATTTTTTAAAGCATATGAACGCACATTCATCTCTATTTTAACCCTTAGAACACACGCGGCACACATCTGTGCCCTATGCAGATTCACTTTGCATAATCCCTGAACACGACATAAAAACAGCAGGAGCAAGTCTCACAAATGGTTTTTCTCCATAAAAAAATAAGTTAAGGTTCTAAATAATCAACAGCTCACCTCAGTCACGCGCATCACACAGATCTGTCTGTTTAAAATGACTTCAGAGCGTTTCTATTCTCCAGAGCTACCAGGTGCAAACCAAAAAAGCTCTTCCCTCTAGGAAAGGCGTTCAGTCAGTCTAGATTTTATGACGAGGGAAAAATGCTGAACAGAAAGTCAGCTATCTTTAAGTGTCTATAAGTCTTCCATTACATTTATTTATTTTTAATATTTTTGTTTGCAATGACATTTTATTTAGTTTTCATCCATTTTTTAATCCTAAAAATGGCTGCTAACAACATCCTGTCTCCAACATTACATCTTTGAAACACTAGCTCCGCTCACACACCAGAGGCTGTTTGACTGGCTCCAAGTGCTGCAGAGTGAGTGAAAGATTTTTACAGAATGTTGGGTTGTTTTAAGTGCATTAGTGGATCATTTATTTATTTATTGCTCCCTCATACCGATCCAGTCATTTGGCCTGGATCAAACCCAAACCAATACTACATATCGGATCAGCCCATCTCTACTCATTACTAGCAAACCTGGACGAGAACGTACATTTTTTGACTTTCAGGTGGTGTGCTTGAGTAGTGGCTGTTCTTTGAGAAGTGTGTATGTGACTGACATAAGTTCTGTAATATGTCATTTCTGTAACCTGAACAGTTAAAATGTGCTCTGAAAGCTCAAGTAGGTTCATTTTGTCTTCTTTTAATTATTTACCTTTTGTTCTTATTAAAGACAAAAATAGAAAGGAGATGTTTTTACCTTCTTTACATGTTTCGACTGTACACTGCAGCCTTCGTCAGACGTGTCAGCTGATTGCTGCCAGGTAACATTTATCAGCTGACTTTCATAGGCGGGGCCAGCCCAGCAGATCTGTCAGATCCACCGAGCCGGCCCCGCCTTCCGCCGTCAGATGGTCTCTGGAGAATGTGGTCCCAGGTGTGGGAAAGCATAAAGGCCCCCTCATCTCGGTTCATGGTGTCTTTTCCCTACTTCCTGATTTCTATGGCCTCCTTGATCCAGCATTTGTGTCTGTTGCCCTCTGATCCAATAATTTTTGTGTTGTCCCAGTCCATGATGTGATTATTTCTTTTGCAGTGATCTGATATTGCTGATTTTTTCTTGTTCTGCCTTTTCTTTTTGTGATCTTGTGAGTCGTCCTTGTGTTTCCTTCTCACATTCCTTCTGGTGTTCTTTTTTCCTTGTGGTGAATGATCTTCCAGTTTCTCCAATGTAGGTTTTGTTGCATGATCTGCATGATATTTCATATACAGTGGTACCTCTACTTACGAACGTCTCTACATACGGAATTTTCAGGTTACGACACGCCTCAACGGGAAAATATTGCCTCTAGTTACGAAAGAAATTTCAGGATACGAAAGGCAAAAATACAGTACGCGCTGCTACTCGCAGCTCCCAGAGTTTACCGAACGTAAACATACTTGTAGAAGAAGAAGAGAGTTTTTTTGTCCATACAAACAAAGCAAGAGATAATAGAAAAGTATGAAAAAGGGATGCGTTTAGTTGATCTCGCCAAAGAATATGGCCGTAATACATCTACGATCGGCACGGTATTAAAACAAAAGGAAGCCCTAAAAGCTACGACTCCTTCCAAAGGCCTCTCTGTCATTTCAAAGAGGAGGTCGGCAGTGAACGATGAGATGAAGAGGTTATTACTCATGTGGATAAAGGAGAAAGAGATAGCTGGTGACACAGTGACCGAGGCCATAATTTGCGAAAAGGCAACCGTTTTTTTCAACCAGTTTTCAACCAATTTTTATTCTTTACTTTATTCTTTGTTTTTTACATTATGTACAACTCTCAGTTTATGTTTATTGTGCAGTAATCTAATTGTAACATGTATTTGTTACATGTTTTGATGCATTTTCATGATTTATAAAAAATTTATGTCCGAATTTTGGGGGGCTTGGAATGGATTAGGGCATTTACATGGAAAACGCGTCTCTACTTACGGAATTTTCAGGTTACAAAACTACTTCCAGAACCAATTAATTTCGTAAGTAGAGGTACCACTGTATTACGTTGTGGGCCACATATGTATGACTTAAAGCTTCACATCTCAGAGTAGAACAAAGGACGGGGCCTCCTGTGAGATAACAGGAGGATGTGAAAATTTAGTCTTTGGTATGCAAGAGACGACCTTGGGGGATTTCCTGGTCTGCCAGAGGCTATGAGGAGGATGTGATAGGATTTAAGGAAAGATGCATTGTTACTTGTCATTAAATGCAATATGACTGTGAGCTTTGAAGGTCCTGGATATATAAAGGACGAATGTCTGTGTTTGATCTCTCTTTCTGCTTTGCTGATGTTGGAAGATGTGAATAAACCTGACTCGTGAGATAAACTCTGCCTCGTCATTTTCACATTTCCACACTGGTGACCCTAAGACGTATCATGGATGAAAGAAATTCCCCCGGGCCAGCCGAGTCAGGAGCTCCCAGCCAAGCGTATGCCGCTACCGTCCAGCTACCGGACTTTTGGCAGGACAACCCGCGCTCCTGGTTCCACTTGGTCGAAGCACAGTTCGCCCTCCGGGGGATAATGGTAGATGATACGAAGTTCTACCATGTGATCGCAAAGCTCGACAACCGCACGGCTCGGCATGTGCAGAGCCTATTGGAGCGGCCACCTGCCAACGACAAATACGGCGGGTTGAAGGCTGCGCTTATCCAGGGTTTCACTCTCTCAGTCGAGGAGAGAGCAGAGAGGCTCCTGGCTCTGAACGACTTGGGAGATGGCACGCCCATTGACCTGATGGAGAACATGCTGAGGTTGAGAGGCTCAGATGGCGACGACTTCCTCTTCACCTACATTTTCCTAAGGACCCTACCGTCGGCCACGAGAGCGACCCTGGTCAGTTCGCCATTGTTGGACCAGCGGGACTTCCGCGCGCTGGCCCAGGAGGCGCACCGGATTCTCAACGCCAGCAAACAGCACGCGGCCACCGCGGCAGCGACGGAATTCGGCGCGACAGCCGGAGATGACAGGGGGCCAGAGACGGCGGTAGCAGACCCACCGACGACGGTGGCGGAGGGGGCCAAGGATCGCGGAGGAGACACCCTCTGTTTCTACCATCGCCACTTTGCAGAGAAGGCACGCAAATGTATACCACCGTGCCAATTCAAGCGCTCAGGAAACGCCAAGACCGGGGGTCGGTAGCAGCTGCGGCCCTCGGGGAGGATAACAAGCTGCTCTACTTGAAGGATGCGCGCTCGGGGAGGCAATTCCTCGTGGACACAGGCTCCCAAGTGAGTTTCATCACGCCTTCCTCCGCTGACCGGCTGGCGGTTTCCAGAGGTCACGGGGCGTCAGCAGCGAACGGCTCGGAGATTAAGACCTTTGGTGAGAGGGCTCTGCTTCTGTCCCCACATGGCCGTACATTTGAGTGGACTTTTGTCATAGCTGCAGTGAATTTCAAAATGTTGGGGGCTGATTTTCTGTGCTCACATGGTTTGTTGGTTGATCTTGCTAACAGGCACCTGGTTAATACACTTTCTTTTTATTCTATTCCCTGTACAGCCCGAGTGATCCCGCCAACAGCACAAGCCAACGTCACAACTGCAAGCGGTAAGTTCCACACACTGCTCACTCAGTTCCCAGCACTCACGGTTCCCACATTTTCAGCAGCCGTCGCTAAACACGGAGTGGAACATTTTATTACTACCACCAGACCGTCCGTTTTTGCAAAAGCTCGGCGCTTGGATTCAGCTAAACTGACCATAGTGCGCGAGGAGTTCGCCAACCTGGAAAGGTTGGGCATCATCAGGCGTTCGAACAGCCCATGGGCTTCCCCACTGCACATGGTCCCGAAAGCTGACGGCTCGTGGCGACCTTGCGGAGATTTCCACAGGTTGTACAACGCCACAGCACACGACCGCTACCCAATCCCGTATAGCCAAGATCTTCTTCCGTTCATTTGGCGGGGGCACGCGTTTTTTCTAAGATAGACTTGGTCCGCGGTTACCACCAAGTCCCAGTGCGCGCTGAGGACATACCCAAAACAGCGGTAATAACTCCGTTCAGTCTATTTGAGTTTTTGCGCATGCCATTTGGGCTTAAAGGCGCTGCGCAGACGTTCCAACGCATGATGGACGCGGTGTTGCGCGATCTCCCCTTCGTATTCGTCTACATGGACGACATCTTAGTAGCCAGCGCGTCCGAAGACGAGCACGAAAACCACCTCACGGCAGTTTTCCGGAGGTTGGGAGAGCACGGTTTAATAATCAACCCAGCGAAGTGTCAGTTCGGGGTGACGCAGATTGATTTTTTGGGGCATCGCGTCTCTCCAGAAGGGGCGGTTCCGCTGCCTGACAAAGTGCGCGTGGTAGCAAATTTTCCCCAGCCACAAACGGTCAAGGCGTTACAGGAGTTTTTGGGAATGGTGAATTTTTATAACCGTTTCCTCCCCCGCGCAGCGCAGCTCATGCAACCATTGTATGCCGCACTCAAAAAACAAAAACCCCAAAATAAGATCGAATGGTCTCCGGAGCGAGAGCGAGCATTCTCGGAGGTCAAAACAGCCCTGGCAAACGCTGCGTTGTTAGCACATCCAGACCCAACGGCCCGCATAGCGCTCACGACTGACACGTCAGATGTGGCCATAGGGGCGGTCGTGGAGCAGCATGTAGCCGGGGCTTGGCAGCCGCTCGCCTTTTTCAGCAGGACTTTGCGCGATAGTGAACGAAAATACAGCGCATTCGACAGGGTGTTGTTAGCTCTCCACTTGGCCATTCGCCACTTCCAGTTCTGGCTGGATTTTTATTTATTTTTTTTTTTTTTTGTTACTTATTTGTACCCATAGGTAGATTTGGTTTGCAGTCTGGTGACAAGCCACCGGCTGCCGGTCGCTGCGTGCGCGAGCGCCCTAAACCTACATGTTTTTGGTATGCGGGAGGAAACCAGAGAAATCCCGGAGTAAACCCACGCAGACACGGGGAGAACATGCAAACTCCACACAGCTCACTGTTGGTCGGGGGCTGGGATCGAACCCATGATCTCATGATCCCCGCGATCCCCCGGCCGAGGGTAAAACTGTGCTGCCACAGCGCTAAACCACTGCGCCACCGTGCAGCCGTTGGACGCTGGATGGATGGATTGGATGGACGCCGTTTCACCGCATTCGTTGACCACAAGCCGCTGACATTCGCGATGGCCAAGGTTTCAGAACCGTGGTCGGGCCGGCAGCAAAGACAGCTGGCTGCCATCTCAGAGTTTACTACCGATATCCAGCATGTGGCGGGTAAACTGAATGTAGTGGCAGACTGTCTCTCGCGCACCGTGGCGGCCCCAGTCCACGTAGGGATAGATTATGCAGCCATGGCCGCGGATCAGGTTAGTGACGCGGACGTGCGCGCGCTCCAGTCTGGACCAACAGGGTTAAGACTGGAGAACAGGGTGCTGCAAGATGGTATGCCCCCCCTAATCTGCGATGTCTCCACAGGGCGACTGCGTCCTGTGGTACCGGCCGCGTGGCGCCGCCGCGTTTTTGACTTGATTCATTCTCTGGTGCACCCGGGAGTGCGCGCGTCGGTCAAAATGGTAGGAGAAAAATTTGTATGGCCGAGCCTGCGCAAACAAGTTAAGGAGTGGGCAGCAGCCTGCATGGCTTGTCAACGAGCCAAGGTACACAGACACATGAGAGCTCTCTTGGAGCCGTTTCACATCCCGGCTAAGAGGTTCGATCATGTTCACGTGGACCTCGTAGGCCCCCTCCCGCCATCACAGGGGTGCACACACCTTCTGACAATGGTGGACCGCACCACGCGCTGGCCGGAAGTGGTCCCACTGGTGTCAACCACAGCCGAGGAGGTGGCGCGCGCATTTTTAACAGCATGGGTAGCGCGCTTTGGAGTCCCGTCGGACATTACATCCGACAGAGGTCCTCAATTTATTTCCGAACTTTGGTCAGCAATGGCCCGCAGCCTGGGGGTAACGATCCACCGCACAACCGCGTACAATCCGCAGGCTAATGGGTTATGCAAACGTTTTCATAGGTCATTGAAAGCAGCTCTCAGAGCGTCGCTGACGGATGCAAATTGGGTGGACAGGCTACCGTGGGTTTTATTGGGGTTGCGTTCAGCACCTAAAGAGGACTTAGAAGCCTCCCCGGCTGAGCTAGTTTTTGCGCAGCCACTTCGGCTGCCCGGGGAGTTTCTCCCAGATAATCCTGCGCCAGATAGCTCCCCATCTCAGCGGTTGCAGCGTGGCACGGAATTGGGCATGCTGCCTGGCCCCGTTCACCACAGTTTTCCGCGCGTTTTTGTGCCTAAGGCTTTGAAAAACGCTGAGTTTGTTTTTGTCAGACACGATGCCCATCACCCACCGCTGCGACCACCTTATGATGGACCATTTAGAGTGCTGGAAACAGGGGACAAACATTTTTTGCTAGATTTGGGGGGCAGGAAGGAAAAGATTGGCATAAACAGGCTCAAACCCGCTTTTGTGGTGGTGGATGAGGATGTGCTGTTGGCCAGGGCTCCTCGGCGTGGCAGACCCCCTTGGGGACATTCCCCAGAACACACACAGGGAGTGACAAACAGTTCTCACCCCAAGACAGCAGCTCCCCAGCAGGATGGCGCCGCAGAAGTGGCGAAGCCCGCTTACAGCAGATACGGGAGGAGACTGAGGCCCAAGCAGCACGTGGGTTAATGTGTAATGATTTTATCATGACATGCAAACTGTTATTCTGTTGTTCCATCTTAGATGTTTGGGAGGGGGTCATGTGGGCCACATATGTATGACTTTAAGCTTCACATCTCAGAGTAGAACAAAGGACGGGGCCTCCTGTGAGATAACAGGAGGATGTGAAAATTTAGTCTTTGGTATGCAAGAGACGACCTTGGGGGATTTCCTGGTCTGCCAGAGGCTATGAGGAGGATGTGATAGGATTTAAGGAAAGATGCATTGTTACTTGTCATTAAATGCAATATGACTGTGAGCTTTGAAGGTCCTGGATGTATAAAGGACGAATGTCTGTGTTTGATCTCTCTTTCTGCTTTGCTGATGTTGGAAGATGTGAATAAACCTGACTCGTGAGATAAACTCTGCCTCGTCATTTTCACATTTCCACAACGTTGCATTTTTTGTCTTGTTCTATTCTGTCCTTGGGGTGTACTAATAACTGTCTTAATTTTTTGTGTGGTTTTACTGCTGTTTATTTTGTATTTTTTCATGATCCTTTGAATTGGTTCCGTGATCCCTCATATGTATGGTATAGTTATGGTGTCCTTGTTTTTGATTTTGGCTTTTGTTCTGTGTCTTATTTCCTGTTTGTTTTCTTTATTTTTGACTTGCTGTTTCCCTTTGTTTATGGCCCATACTGGATATTGGCAGTGTATAAGTGCATGTTTTATGTGGTTTTCCTCCTCCTGTCTGTCTTCTTGGTCTGTGATGATGGTGGCCTGTTCATATAATGTAATGACAACTGATAGCTTGTGTGCTGTGGGGTGTTCCAATGTCCAAAGTAGGTATTGATCTGTGTGGGTTGGTTTCCTGTAGACTGTGATTTTTATACTGCTGTCATCGTTGTGGTGGATTTTCATGTCCAGAAAGGCTATGGTGCCATTTTCCTCCTCTTTGCGTGTGAATTTTATATTCCCAGTGCTGTCAGTGCTGTTCAGATGGTCAGTGAATTCTTGTGTGTGTCCTTTCCTTATTTTTTCCAGAATGTCATCCACGTATCTCTTCTGACGAAGGCTGCAGTGTACAGTCAAAACATGTTAAGAAGGTAAAGACATCTCCTTTCTATTCTATTTTTGTCTTTAATAAGAACAAAAGAAAAATAAATGCGCTCTGAAAGGTTTATTACCAGTGTTTATCGAATGAACGAATGTTAGCATTCACCATGTTAACTGACACTGTTTAGCCTGCTAAGTTGTCTTGCATTACACCAGCTCATGGACTTTTATCCTTTGTTTACTCACTATGTTCCATGCTGAATGTGTTGATTAATGTGGCAATATGCCTACAAATGTGTATGACCATTCTCAATGCCTTTTATTGAGCGCAGGGATCATCAACTCCATTTGTCCAAGGGCCAGATGCTCTCATAAAATAAAATGAAGTTAATATTGTAACCTAAGTAATATATTATCTGATATACAGTGGATATAAAAAGTCTACACATCCCTGTTCAAATGCCAGGTTTTTGTGATGTAAAAAAATGCGACCAAGATAAATCATTTCAAAACTTTTTTCCACCATTAATGTGACCTATAACCTGTACAACCCAATTGAAAAACAAACAAATCTTTTAAGGGGAAAAATAAAAAATAAAAAACTTGCAATAACCTGGTTGCACAAAACTAATACGCTGTTGCAGCACCTTTGGGTTTTATTACAGCACTCAGTCTTTTTGGGTAGGAGTCTATCAGCATGGCACATCTTGATGTGGCAATATTTGCCCACTCTTTGCAAAAATGCTCCAACTCTGTCAGTTTGTGAGGGCATCTCCTGTGGACAGCCCTCTTCAGATCACTCCAAAGATGTTCAATCGGATTCAGGTCTGGACTGTAGCTGGGCCATTCCAAAACCTTAACCTTCTTCTGGTGAAGCCATTCTTTTGTTAATTTGGATGTGTGCTTTGGGTCATAGTCTTGCTGAAAGATGACGCTCCTCTTTATCTTCAGCTTTCTAGCAGAAGCCTGAAGGTTTTGTGCCAACACTGACTGGTATTTGGAACTGTTCATAATTCCCTCCACCTTGACTAAGGCACCAGTTCCACCTGAAGAAAAACAGCCCCAAAGCATGATGCTGCGGCCACCATGCTTCACTGTAGGTATGGTGCTCTTTTAGTGATGAGCAGTGTTGTGTCTGTGTTTGGAATTATGGCCAAAAAGTTCAACCTTGGTTTCATCGGACCATAACACATTTTCCCACATGCGTTTGGGAGATTTCAAATGTGATTTTGCAAAATGTAGCCGGGCTTGGATGTTTTTCTTCGTAAGATAAGGCTTCCATCTTGCCACCCTAGATGGGAGGTGTCACTTGTACTAAACAGTCAGTACTTGCCAGAAATTCCTGCAGCTCCTTCAATGTTGCTGTCAGCCTCTTGGCACCCTCCCTGACCAGTTTCCTTCTCATTTTTTCATCCATTTTGAAGGGACGTCCAGTTCTTGGTAATGTCACTGTTGTGCCATATTTTCTCCACTTGATGATGACTGTCTTGTCTTCACTGTGTTCCATGGTAAATTTAATGGCTTGGAAATTCTTTTGCCCATGTCTGCGTGGGTTTACTCCGGGATTTCTCTGGTTTCCTCCCACATGCCAAAAACATGCAAGTTAGATTAACTGGCATCAGCTGGGGATTCTAAATTGTCCTTAGGTATGATTGTGAGAGTGAATGGTTGTCTGTCTGTGTTGGCCCTGCAATGGACTGGTGATCTGTCCAGGGTGGACCCTGCCTCTCGCCCAAAGATGCTGGGATAGGCTCCAGCGCCCCCGCGACCTGAAAAGGATTAAGCAGAAGAAGATGGATGGATGGATGGATGGAAATTCTTTTGTACCCTTCTCCTGACTGATGCCTTTGAACAATGAGATCCCTGTGATGCTTTGGAAGCTCTCTGCGGACCATGGCTTGTGCTGTAAGATGTGACTACAAAAATGTCAGGAAAAGCCTACTAGAACAGCTGAACTTTATTTGGGGTTAATCAGAGGCACTTTAAATGGTGGCAGGTGTGTGCTGACTCCCATTAACATGACTCTGAATGTGATTGGTTAATTCTGAACACGGCCACATCCCCAGTTATAAAAGGGTGTGCATATTTATGCAAACAGGTTATTGAATTTTTTAAAAATTTTTCCCTTTAAAGGTTTCAGTTTGTTTTTCAATTGGGTTGTACAGGTTATAGGTCACATTAATGGTGGAAAAAGTTTTTAAATGATTTATCTTGGTCTCATTTTTTTACATCACAAAAACCTGGCATTTGAACAGGGGTGTGTAGACTTTTTATATCCACTCTATTAATTTTCTTTCAAATGTATGTTATTTATTAGATGAGTATGAGTAAGAACAAAAAAGTATGCACTTAAAAACTTATTTGAGATGTGATTTTATTCTTGCCACTTTGAGGGGTTTTCCCCCCATAAATTTATGACAGTTTTCTTATAAATTAATGACTTTTTGTTTGTGTATGCTCAAACAAAAACCGGTTTGCCGCTGAGTGTGAAGCGGCTGGGATGAGAATCAGCACCTCCAAGTCCGAGTCCATGGTCCTCAGCCGGAAAAAGGTGGATTGTCCTCTCTGGGTTGGGGACAGGCTCCTGCCCCAAGTGGAGGAGTTTAAGTATCTTGGGGTCTTGTTCACGAGTGAGGGGAAAATGAAGCGAGAGATTGACAGACGGATCGGAGCAGCATCTGCAGTGATGCGGACGTTGTACCAGTCTGTTGTGGTGAAGAGGGAGATGAGTTCTAAGGCAAAGCTGTCGATTTACCAGTCAATCTACGTTCCTACTCTCACCTATGGTCACGAGCTTTGGGTAATGACTGAAAGAACGAGATCGCGGATACAAGCAGCTGAAATGAGCTTCTCCGTAGGATTGCTGGACTCACCCTCAGAGATAGGGTGAGGAGCTCAGTCATCCGGGAGAGGCTCAGAGTAGAACCGCTGGTCCTCCACATTGAAAGGAGTCAGTTGAGGTGGTATGGGCATCTGATTAGGATGCCTCCTGGACGTCTCCCACTTGAGGTGTTTCAGGCACGTCCCACTGGGAGGAGACCCCGGGGCAGACCCAGGACAGGGTGGAGAGACTATGTCTCCCAGCTGGTCTGGGAATGCCTTGGTATCCTCTCTGAAGAGCTGGAGCAGGTGGCGGGGGAGAGGGAAGTCTGGGCTTCTCTGCTTGAACTGCTGCCTCCGTGACCCGGACCTCCGGAAAAGCGGTAGAAGATGGATGGATGGATGGATGGACTTTTTGTTTTAAATATGAAAGATTTTTTTCCTCATTTTTTGCCACTGTAAATGTAGGACTATTGTACTCATGTGATATTTGTTCTCATAAATTTGTAAGGCGTTTCCTCATAAATTTTAGACATTTTTCTTGTAAATTTATTACCAATCTGGATTTTTCACTAATTTTATGTCCATTTTTAAATGAATTTACTGTGTTTTTTGAATGAATGTGAAACACAGTAACATTGTGACTTTCACATACAGTGGGGTAAAAAAGTATTTAGTCAGCCACCAATTGTGCAAGTTCTCCCACTTAAAAGATGAGAGAGGTCTCCAATTTTCATCATAGGTATACATCAACTATGAGAGACAAAATGAGAAAAAAAAAATCCAGAAAATCCCATTGAAGGATTTTTAATGAATTAATTGGTAAATTCCTCAGTAAAATAAGTATTTGGTCACCTAAAAACAAGCAAGATTTCTGGCTCTCACAGACCTGTAACTTCTTCTTTACGAGGCTCCTCTGTCCTCCACTTGTTACCTGTATTAATGGCACCTGTTTGAACTCGTTATCAGTATAAAAGACACCTGTCCACAACCTCAAACAGTCAGACTCCAAACTCCACTATGGCCAAGACCAAAGAGCTGTCAAAGGACACCAGAAACAAAATTGTAGACCTGCACCAGGCTGGGAAGACTGAATCTGCAATAGGTAGGCAGCTTGGTGTGAAGAAATCAACTGTAGGAGCATCCATCCATCTTCTACCGCTTTTCCGGAGGTCCGGGTCGCGGAGGCATCAGTTCAAGCAGAGAAGCCCAGACTTCCCTCTCCCCAGCCACCTGCTCCAGCTCTTCAGAGGGGATACCAAGGCGTTCCCAGACCAGCTGGGAGACATAGTCTCTCCACCGAGTCCTGGGTCTGCCCCGGGGTCTCCTCCCAGTGGGACGTACCTGAAACACCTCAAGTGGGAGGAGCAATTGTAGGAGCAATTATTAGAAAATGAAAGACGTACAAGACCACTGATAATCTCCCTCGAGCTGGGGCTCCACGCCAAATCTCACCCCATGAGGTCAAAATTATCACGAGAACGGTGAGCAAAAATCCCAGAACCACATGGGCGGACCTAGTGAATGACCTGGAGAGAGCTGGGACCAAAGTAACAAAGGCTACATCAGTAACACACTACGCCGCCAGGGACTCAAATCCTGCAGTGCCAGATGTGTCCCCCTGCTTAAGCCAGTACATGTCCAGGCCCGTCTGAAGTTTGCTAGAGAGCATTTAGATGATCCAGAAGAGGATTGGGAGAATGTCATATGGTCAGATGAAACCAAAATAGAACTTTTTGGTAAAAACTCAACTTCTTGTGTTTGGAGGAGAAAGAACACCATACCTACTGTGAAGCATGGGGGTGAAAACATCATACTTTGGGGCTGTTTTTCTGCAAAGGGACCAAGACGACTGATCTGTGTAAAGGAAAGAATGAATGGGGCCATGTATCATGAGATTTTGAGTGAAAACCTCCTTCCATCAGCAAGGGCATTGAAGATGAAACGTGGCTGGGTCTTTCAGCATGACAATGATCCCAAACACACCGCCCGGGCAACGAAGGAGTGGCTTCGTAAGAAGCATTTCAAGGTCCTGGAGTGGCCTAGCAAGTCTCCAGATCTCAACCCCTTAGAAAATCTTTGGAGGGAGTTGAAAGTCTGTGTTGCCCAGCGACAGCCCCAAAACATCACTGCTCTAGAGGAGATCTGCATGGAGGAATGGGCCAAAATACCAGCAACAGTGTGTGAAAACCTTGTGAAAACTTACAGAAAACATTTGACCTCTGTCACTGCCAACAAAGGGTATATAACAAAGTATTGAGATGAACTTTTGTTATTGACCAAATACTTATTTTACTGAGGAATTTACCAATTAATTCATTAAAAATCCTTCAATGTGATTTTCTGGATTTTTTTTTTTCTCATTTTGTCTCTCATAGTTGAGGTATACCTATGATGAAAATTGGAGACCTCTCTCATCTTTTAAGTGGGAGAACTTGCACAATTGGTGGCTGACTAAGTACTTTTTTTCCCCACTGTATAGCCTATCTTAAACATAATTTGCAGAGTCAGATTAGAATAATGATTTCAGCTCTGATTCTAAACAAAAAAAAAAATTCATAAAATTAATTAAAATGACCAGAGATACAGGTCTTCCATCCATCCATCCATCTTCTACTGCTTTTCCAGAGGTCCGGGTCGCAGAGGCAGCAGTTCAAGCAGAGAAGCCCAGACTTCCCTCTCCCTGGCCACCTGCTCCAGCTCTTCAGAGAGGATACCAAGGCGTTCCCAGACCAGCTGGGAGACATACTGTAGTCTCTCCAGCGAGTCCTGGGTCTGCCCCGGGGTCTCCTCCCAGTGGGACATGCCCGAAACACCTCAAGTGGGAGGTGTCCAGGAGGCATCTTGATCAGATGCCCATACCACCTCAATTGGCTCCTTTCAATGTGGAAGAGCAGCGGTTCTACTCTGAGCCTCTCCTGGATGACTGAGCTCCTCACCCTGTCTCTGAGGGTGAGTCCAGCAATCCTACGGAGAAAGCTCATTTCAGCCGCTTGTATCCGCGATCTCGTTCTTTCGGTCATTACCCAAAGCTCATAACCATAGGAATAGGTGAGGGTAGGAATGTAGATTGACCAGTAAATCGACAGCTTTGCCTTAGAGCTCAACTCCCTCTTCACCATGACAGACCAGTTCAACGTCCACATCACTGCAGATGCTGCTCCGATCGGTCTGTCAATCTCTCGCTCCATTCTCCCCTCACTCGTGAATAAGACCCCAAGATACTTAAAATCCTCCACTTGGGGCAGGAGCCTGTCCCCAACCCAGAGAGGACAATCCACCTTTTTCCGGCTGAGGACCATGGACTCGGACTTGGAGGTGCTGATTCTCATCCCAGCCGCTTCACACTCACCAGCAAACCGTCCCAGTAAGACCTGTAGGTCATTGCTGGATGAAGTCAACAGGACAACATCATCTGCAAACAACAGAGATGAGATCCTGTGGTCACCAAGCATGACACCCTCCATTCCCTGGCTGCGCCTAGAAAGCTTGTCCATAAAAATTATGAACAGGATTGGTGACAAAGGGCAGCCCTGGCGGAGTCCAATTCTCACTGGGAATGAGTCCAACCGAGTGTTGGCAATACGAACCAAACTCTCACAACGGTCGTACAGAGACCGAATAGCTCGTAACAACAAGCCCGATACCCAACACTCCTGAAGCACCCTCCACAAAAAACCATGAGAGATGCGGTCAAATGCCTTCTCCATGTCCACAAAACACATGTAAATTGGTTGGATAAACGCTCCCAAACCCACGAGGATTCTTGAGAGGGTAAAGAGCTGGTCCGATGTGCCACGGCCAGGGCAAAAACCACATTGCTCCTCCTGAATCCGAGGTTCAACCAATGGCTCTCCTCTCCAGTACCCTGGCATAGACCTTCCCAGGGAGGCTGAGGAGTGTGATCCTTCTAAAGGTGGAGCACACCCTCGGGTCCTTCTTCTTGAAGAGAGGAACCACCATCCTAGTTTGCCATGCCAAAGGCACTGTCCTCAACCGTCACACAATGTTGCAGAGACGTGTCAACCATGACAGCCCTACAACATCCAGGGCCTTGAGGTACTCAGGGCGAATCTCATCCACCTCTGGGGCCTGGCCACCAAAGAGTTTTTTAACCACCTTGGCGACCTCAACCCCTGTGATGGGCGAGTCGTGCCCCTCATCCACAAGCCCTGCTTCCACTGCGGAAGGCGTGTAGGTGGAAATGAGGATATCCTCAAAATATTCCTTCCACCACCCGATGATATTCCCAGTCGAAATCAGCAACGTCCCATCCGCACCATACACAGTGTGGACAGGGAGCTGCTTCCCCCTCCTGAGCTGCTGGACAGTTTGCCAGAATCTCTTCGAGGATGACCGAAAATCTTGTTCCATGGCCTCACTGAGCTCCTCCCACACCCGAGTTTTTGCTTCAGCAACCACTCAAACTGCACTCTGCTTGGCCTGCCAGTACACCTCAGCTGCTTCGGGAGTCCCACAAGCCAACCAAGCTTGATAGGACTCCTTCTTCAGCTTAATGGCTCCCCCTTCACCACTGGTGTCCACCACTTGGTTCAGGGGTTGCCACCACGAGATGCACAGACGACCTTGCGGCCACAGCTCTGGGCCGCTGCTTCAACAACTGAGGTGGAGAACATGGCCCATTCAGACTCCATGTCTCCAGAGTCCCTCAGAATGAGGTTGAAGTTCTTCTGCAGGTGGGAGTTGAAGACCTCCTGGACAGGGGCTTCAACCAGACGTTTTCAGCACACCCTCACTATACATTTGGGTCTACCAGGTCTGAATGGCTTCCTCCCCTGCCATTGGATACAGGTCTTTCTGTTATTATATACGGTTTAATACCTAAAAACCCTACCACCCTGGTGGAAACCTCCCATTTTTTAAAGCCTAAATATTGGCAGGTACCAATACCGAATAACTCCAGACCAACCCAAAACAATATTTAGCATTTTGCATTATAATGATAAAGCCAAGGCTGGCATCATAATGTGAATTAAAAATAGGTTACTCATAGAACAGCTACAGGTGGCCTGTCTCCAGGAAGGGAGGGGCAAGTGATCTGACGCTGCATTCATTTACACTCAGAAATTTGACTATCGTAACTTTTGATAAATATAAATTAATTAATGAAACAAAGTTTGAACTAAACTATTCCTGAATTCAGTAATATTTCCAGGGGCCAGATGGAAAGCTCCCTGATTTAGTTTTTTTATATCCTTGCTGGTGCTGTCCAGGAGGCCCACTGGGAGGAGACCCCAGGGCTGACCCAGGACTCACTCGCTGGAGAGATTATGTCTCCCAGCTGGTCTGGGAACGCCTTGGTATCCTCTCTGACGAGCTGGAACAGGTGGCTGGGGAGAGGGAAGTCTGTGCTCCTCTGCTTGAACTGTTGCCTCCGCAACCTGGACCTCCAGAAAAGCGGTAGAAGATGGATGGATGGATGGATGCTGGTGATGTGAGCTAACTAGCTCCTGCTTACTGAATAATTATGTGTGTGCGGACTATGTGTAACCTACAGTTTGCGTACCCTCTGCATATACTCCTGAACAAAATCTTAAGACCAGGGAGAAAATTACAAGTATTCACATTTGAGGTTGTATGTAGAACTTCAAAATGCAACAAGAAGAAACAGGAGCAAGAGACAAAAAATGGAGAGTGGGTAGTTTATTGAAAACTGCATTTAAGCTTAAACAGGCAATTCATCAAAGTTTAAGAAAGTGGGGCAGCTGTGGTGCAGGTGTAGTGTGGCCGACTACTAATCGGAGGGTCAGGGGTTTGATTCCCACTCTCTCTGCAGTCTGCATGTTAAAGTGTCCTTGAGCAAAACACTGAACCCCCAGTTGCTCCTGGTGGGTAAGGCCAGCGCCTGCGCATGGCAGCTCCGCCACCATCACAGTATGAATGTGTGTGTGAATGGGTGGATAGCAGGATCTTTAAAGCGCTTTGGTCATCTAGAGATGAGAAAAAGTAATATATAAGTGAATGCCATTTACCATAAAACCACAGCCCCCCCCCCCCGAGAAAAACAAAACACAAAGAGTGCCAACAAAGGACTCAGTAGTAAGTAGCTCTTCTGTTCTTGTTATCTGACCCATTGACCCATCACAGGTCTTGTCACATGCTTCACTCATGGCCATTCTACAAAAGCCAAAACACCTCAAAGATGAACACTTCAGATGGGGAGTGGCTCAAGACAGGAAAGAGAGAGGAAGCTGCAGATAGCGGGCAGTTAATCTTTTTTCTGGTTTCTCAGATTCAGCCTATTGTAGCTTTAATAAAGTGCAAAAAACTACACTACGATTGGCCCCAATAACCAAGTTAAACCTAGTGAAAATAAAAATTTTGAAACAATGGGCTTTCAAGATACAATTACCCGTGGCTGCTATTGGCTTGATCACAACCACAAGAAAATAGTGCCATGTTTTTATTTAGGTTGCCTTGGGATCTTAGAATCTGATAATGAAGTAGGGTAAATATATACATAGATATGTTAAGTCAGAGTTGCTGATGCATCTCATTAGTCCCATAACCCTCAAGTTCCTGAAGGAGGAGGATAAGAGAAATGGGGATCAATAAACATCCAGAAAGAGAACACAAGTGATGAATGCCTGGAAAGAGCCTCTGTGATGTGGAGTGGAGGAGGGGTGGAAAGCAGGTGATTGATTCTCACTTTGGGAAGTGACAAAGGCAGTGACAGAGAGAAAAAAGAGTGAGAGAAGGAGTAGTGCCTCAGGATGGAGAAGTAATTTTCCCCATTCGCTGATAAATGCATCTCTGCACCTGTACATCATCAGTAGATGACAACAACTCTGAACTTGTGTCAGTATCATCAAAATTTGATGGTTATTTTTTTCTCATAGTATCTCACACATGTACCTGCCCCAAGCCTTTAAGATCGCTGTAATTAATACTTTAAAAGAACAATAGCTGATCCCCTTGTTTTAGCTAACTACAGGCCAATCTCTAATCTCCCTTGTACCTCAAAAATCTTAGAAAGCATTGTCACCAATCAACTGTGTGATTATTTACGAATTGATAATTGATTTGAAGAGTTCCAATCCAGTTTTAGAGGTCATCATAGTGCTGAAACTGCTCTAGTGAAAGCCACTAATGATGCCATCAGTAAATAGCATCCAATAATGGACTTGTTTCCATAATTGTGCTTTCAGATCTCAGTGCAGCTTTTGACATTGTTGACCATAAGATTTTATTTCACAGACTGGAACATCTTTTAGGCTTTCAAGGATGTAGTGTTTTAAATCATATTTGTCAGATAGATTTCAGTTTGTTCATGACCATGATGAGCCCTCTCTATTCACAAAATTCACTCAAGGAGTCCCCACAGGGCTCTGCACTAGGACCAATACTCTTCATTATATACACTAGTCACAAAAAGTTAGGGATATTTGGCTTTTGGGTGAAATTTATGGAAAATGTAAAAAGTTTACGCTACAGTGATATAATATCATGAAAGTTGGGCATTTAAGTAGAAGCATGCAATGGTGATTTCCTCATCTCAAACTGTGATGGCCTGCTTGGATGTGATTATCCTCTCCAGCTGCGCACACACCTGTTTCTCATCACGGCTGGGGCTATATAATCTACGCTGCCCTGGAATCTGTGCAGAGTTGTCTGTCTTACTCCATGAAGACCACGCACGCCCTCTTCTTTGATTCCAGAGACCGTAGCCTCAGCCTGACTGCATTCCTGCTGTCTACCTACAACCTGCCTGCACTTGGAAGGAAACTCTCCACCACGCAAGTAAGCCTCAGCCTTCCCTCACCTTCTCCATTTCAGTACCTTTTGCACAGGTGGAGCTCCATGGTGGTGGACCCTCTCCCTCCTGGCAGCGGACTGAACCTCACCCTCTCACGGATTACACCTCCATCATCTACAAGCTGCAACGGGCTCTGTGGACGCCGTCCTCCTGGCCATAGCCGCCGTGCTAACCTGAGCATCGCTACATCTCAACAAACAGTAAGCTGCAGATTAACCAGCACATTCTCAGCTGTGAAGCCACTAACCATCCTGCCTCTGTTTGTCCCTAGGGTTGCCAGGTCAAATGGTGTTCTGCTCACCCCCAGCTGCAGCAAGAACACACACCCACACATTCACACACTCCACATTATTGTTAACAAAGATAACTGTATCTACTCTGGTCTCCGAGTCTGCTCACTGGGTCAACAAACCATGTCAGTACGACTCCGCCAAAGTGACCCAGCTGACAGCACACTGACGCGCAAAGTTAACAACCTCAAGATCCGAGTAGATCAGTTAGCTTATCAACAGAAAATTATTTTGAATCAGTTAACCCGGCTAACAGACTGGTTGGATCGTTTGGCTAGCCCACAGACGTTTCCACGGGCTCCGTCGTTCCCTAGTAGCTCCTCAGCTCCCGCTAGCCACCTGCCCAGGCACGGGTCTTCTCCTCGGCTAACTCCCATCCCCACTCCCACCCGTTTTGGTGGAAAGCTAGGGGGGGGCACGGGGTTTCATTATGCAGTGTGAGATTGTGTTTCAGCGAGTACCAGGGGATTTCACCACAGATCACAGCCAGATAGGCTATGTTATTAATTTGTTAGAGGGGCAAGCTCTAGCTTGGGCCTACGCCGTCATGGCTAAGGCGAATTATTCCAGCAAGACTTATGCGCAGTTTGTTAGTGAGTTCAAGGAAGTATTTGACCACTCTGACCGTGATGGTGTGCTTACCTCCCGGCTGTTTAACCTTAGGCAGGGAACTCAATCTGCGGCAGATTACGCTGTCGACTTCCGGGAGGTTGCTACAGAGGTTGGGTGGGAAGATGCTTCACTGTGCAGTATTTTCATTAAGAGTCTTACCCCTAGCCTGCAGGACGAGTTGGCTTCCTTGGAGAAGCCGGGTAGGCTTACTGAATTAATCTCCTTAGCCATCAGTCTGGATAATAGATTAAGGGAGCGGGCAGCGGAACGTAGGTCCTCTGGTCGTTTGGGTGCCCAATCTCATCATTCCCCTTGGCCCTCTCTATTGGCCCTGCCTTCCTCAGATTCCCCGGAGGGTCCGGAACTCATGTCGGCTAGGCAATCCAAGCTTTTTTCGGCAGAGAAACAGCGCCACCATGAGTTGAGGTTGTGTCTGTACTGCGGGAGCGAGGAGCATGAGGTAGTGTCATGTCCTGAGTGGCCAAAAGGGGGAGTCCGTGCATCGCAGTAGGGGGACTCACGGACTCACCTTTAACTAATCCCTTATCTAGTTTACATCTCCCTATTCGCTTCATTCACAAACATACTGAAATAGGGACGCACCTGGAGTACCTTAGGACGGCCAAGCGCCTGAACGCCCGCCAGGCCCGCTGGTCCCTGTTCTTCGGCCGTTTCGACTTCACCATCACATATTGTCCCGGGTCCAAGAATACCAAACCTGATGCCCTGTCCAGGCAATTCTCCTCTGACATCATGGAGAAGTCGGAGCATCCCATCCTTCCTCCATTGTGTGTCGTGGGCACCCTGTCGTGGGGCATCAAGGAGAAGGTCTTGAAGGCGCTGAAGGTTGAACCGGACCCGGGCGGGGGGCCAGCGGGGAAGCTGTTTGTTCCATCTGCCGTCTGAGGTGAGGTCACCGGCTCATGTCTCCAGGTTCACGTGCCACCCCGGGAGGGGGTGCACGGAAGCCCTGTTGCAGAGGACATTTTAGTGGCCATCTATCCAGAGGGACGTTGGAGAATATATCCATGCTTGCCCCCAGTGTGCCGCAGGCAAGACATCTTCTTCCTCTCCTGCCGGTCTGCTTCACCCCCTTCCGATCCCCGGCAGGCCGTGGTCCCATATGGCGTTGGACTTTGTCACCGGTCTTCCTTCCGCTAACCAGCATACTGTTATCCTCACCATTGTGGACAGGTTCTCCAAAGCCGCCCACTTCGTCCCCATGCGAGGACTGCCTACGGCTAGGGAGACGGCAGATCTCCTTTTCCAACACGTGGTAAGGCTACATGGAATTCCGCTGGACATCGTCTCCGATCGTGGACCCCAATTCATCTCACACGTTTGGAGGTCCTTCTGCAACGCCCTTGGGGCTACTGTAAGCCTGTCGTCTGGTTATCATCCCCAGAGCAACGGGCAGTGTGAGAGGGCGAATCAGGAGCTGGAGGCTGCTCTGCGGTGTGGGGCACCCGCCAATCTGGCATCCTGGAGCACACACCTCCCGTGGATCGAATACGCTCACAACACCACGGTCTCATCAGCGATCGGTATGTCCCCGTTCGAGGCTTCGTTGGCCTACAATCCTCCACTATTCCCTGAAAAAGAAGGGGACATCACCGTTCCGTCGGTACGAGCCCATATGAGGCGCTGTCGCCGCCTGTGGAGGGTTACCCGGACCGCATTACGGTGCACGGTGGAATGCAACTATACGGTGGCCAATCATCACAGGACTGAGGGTCCTGCTTACCAGGTGGGTCAGCAGGTATGGCTATCAACAAAAAATATTAATCTGAAGGCTGAGCGTAAGAAGACGTCGCAACGGTTTATCGGGCCATTCACTATCACCCGCATCATCAACCCTGTCTCTGTGCATCTAGCCCTGCCCCCCCCCCTTTGTATTTGCCCTACTTTCCATGTGTCTCAGGTCAAACCCTTCTATTCCAGCCCTCTGTGTCCTCCTCCCAGGTCTCCACCCCCGCCGATGGTGATTGACGGCGACCCGGCATGGAGGGTCAATTCCATCCTGGACGTCCGCCGCCGGGGTCGCGGCCTGCAACACCTGGTGGACTGGGAGGGCTACGGGCCGGAATGGAGGTCCTGGGTGCATCTCTCCTTCGTGCTGGATAAAGATTTCATTCGGGACTTCCACCGGACGCACCCAGGTATGTTGGATTGACCGCCGAGAGGCGATTCGTAGGGAGGGAGTACTGTGATGGCCTGCTTGGATGTGATTATCCTCTTCAGCTCACATCTGTTTCTCATCATGGCTGGGGCTATATAATCCACGCTGCCCTGGAATCCGTGCGGAGTCGTCTGTCTTACTCCATGAAGACCACGCATGCCCTCCTCTTTGATTCCAGAGATCGTAGCCTCAGCCTAACTGCATTCCTGCTGTCTACCTACAACCCGCCTGCGCTTGGAAGGAAACTCTCCACCACGCAAGTAAGCCTCAGCCTTCCCTCACCTTCTCCATTTCAGTCCCCTGTGCACAGGTGGAGCTCCGTGGCGGCGGACCCTGTCCCTCCTGGCGGCGGACTGAACCTCACCCTCTCACGGATTATACCTCCATCATCTACACGCTGCAACAGGCTCTGTGGACACTGTCCTCCTGGCCATAGCCGCCGTGCTAACCTGAGTATCGCTACATCTCAACAAACAGTAAGCTGCAGATTAACCAGCACATTCTCAGCTGTGAAGCCACTAACCATCCTGCCTCTGTTTGTCCCTAGGGTTGCCAGGTCAAACGGCGTTCTGCTCACCCCCAGCTGCAGCAAGAGCACACACCCACACATTCACACACTCCACATTATTGTAATAAAGATAACTGTATCTACTCTGGTCTCCGAGTCTGCTCACTGGGTCAACAAACCATGTCACAAACAATTTAAGATAAGATAAGATAAGATAAGCCTTCATTAGTCCCACAATGGGGAAATTCCAGGATTGCAACAGCACAGGGATAGCAACACTCAGAGCAACAATCAGAAGGCAAGAAAAAACAAGAGCAGCGAGTATACATATGTACATATAAACATAAATATATAGACACACGATGCGGAGCATTGCAGCTAGATGGAATAAATATATAGATATATAAACACACAGTGCGGAGCACTGTAGCTAGATGGAATAAATATATGAACATATAAACACAGTGCGGAGCGTTGTAGCTAGATGGAACAAACATGCAAATATATAAACACACACAGTGCGGAGCATTGTAGCTAGATGGAACAAATATATGAACATATAAACACACAGTGCGGAGCGTTGTAGTTAGATGGAACATGCAAACACATAAACACACACAGTGCGGAGCATCGTAGCTAGATGGAATAAATATGTAAATATATAAACACACAGTGTGGAGCATTGTCGCTAGATGGAATAAATATACAAACACACACAGTTCAATTTATTGAAACAAAAGCCAACAACAGTGGTGGGTATACCACAACAAAAAATGTCATCTCAATAACTTGTCCTGTGCCCTTGAGCATCAATTACAGCTTGACAACAACATTTCATGCTGTTCACAAGTCGACTTATTGTCTGCTGAGGCATGGCATTCCACTCTTCTTGAAGGGCAGCCCTCGGGTCATTGAGGTTGTGGGGTGCAGGGTTATGAGCTTCTACATGGTGACTCAGCTGATCCCATAGGTTTTCTATGGAATTCAGGTCTGGAGAAAGTGCACCACTCCATTTGAGGTACCCCAGTCTCCAGCAGCCGTTCCCTAATGATACAACCTTGATGAGCTGGAGCATTGTCGTCCATGAAGATGAAATTAGGCCTGTGTTGTTCATGCAGGGGCACAATGACTGAATTAATGATGTTATTCAGGTAGTATCGGCTTGTCACTGTACCAATCACAAGGTGTAGAGCAGTTCTGTATTGACTAGGCACAGCTGCCTAGACTGTAACACCACCACCACCAAAGGCTGATCTGGTGACAACAGTGGCTAATGCATAGTGCTCTCTTTGACGTCTCCAACATGGTTGTCGGCTATCATATCTGCTCAGCGTGAATCAACTTTCATCAGAGAACAGCACTGAGGCCCACTGTGCAGCATAAATGCTCCCTAGCCCAAGGCGATGATGTCTGTGCCTGATGGTGTGGTCAAGTACCCTTGCAGGTCATCTAGTACACAGACCACACTGATGTAAATGGTTTTAAATGATCTTACTTGACACTTGGGTGCCTCTCACCTCCCTTAAATGGGCCTGGAGTTGAGTAGCAGTCATCATCCAGTTCCACAGGGCACTGTTGAAGCAGTCATCAGCGTGGGATGTGGCCAAACGATGTCCACTTCTAATGAATGAATGAATCTTCATTTCGGATAGATTAAAAGTAAAGATTAAAAGAAAGGAACAGAATAATACAACAAAGGGAAAAAAACATCTTACAAGGTCAAATTAAACAACTAGAAAAGCACTCGGAGAGCACAGACCTCCGCCAAGCAGCGCAGTTCCCCCCATACAGTCTTCAGATTCCTTGATCATGAAAACATATGACAAGCAGTGGTTCAGTAGTTATTCACGAAAATGGCATTTTCCATAATGGTGGCCACAGTTCCTCCCATAGAGTGTTTGTGTGTATGTTTTCAGATTCCTTGACCATGAAAAGATATGACTAGCAATTGGATTGACAATGATAGGATTAGTGGTTCAGTAGTTATTCACGAAAATGGCATTTTCCGTAATGGCGGCCACAGTTCCTCCCATACAGTGTTTGTGTGCACGTTTTGAGATTCCTTGACCATGAAAACATATGACTAGCAATTGGATTGACAATGATAGGATTAGTGGTTCAGTAGTTATTCACGAGAATGGCATTTTCCATAATGGCGGCCACAGTTCATCCCATACAGTGTTTGTGTGTACGTTTTCAGATTCCTTGACCATGAAAACATATGACTAGCAATTGGATTGACAATGATAGGATTAGTGGTTCAGTAGTTATTCACGAAAATGGCATTTTCCGTAATGGCGGCCACAGTTCCCCCCATAGAGTGTTTGTGTGTACGTTTTCAGATTCCTTGACCATGAAAACACATGACAAGCAATTGGATTGACAATGATAGGAGTAGTGGTTCAGTAGTTATTCACAAAAATGGCATTTTCCGTAATGGCGGTTTAGCGCCACAGTTCCCCCCATACAGTGTTTGTGTGTACGTTTTCAGATTCCTTGACCATGAAAACATATGACAAGCAATTTGATTCACAATGATAGGATGAGTGGTTCAGTAGTTATTCTTGAAAATGGCCTTTTCCATAATGGCGGCCACAGTTCCCCCCATACAGTGTTTGTGTGTACGTTTTCAGATTCCTTGACCATGAAAATATATGACTAGCAATTGGATTGACAATGATAGGATTAGTGGTTCAGTAGTTATTGAGGAAAATGGCATTTTTCGTAATGGCGGTTTAGCGCCACAGTTCGCCCCACACAGTGTTTGTGTGTACGCTTTCAGATTCCTTGACCGTGAAAACATATGACTAGCAATTGGATTCACAACAATTGGATTGACAATGATAGGATTAGTGGTTTAGTAGTTATTCACGAAAATGGCATTTTGTGTAATGGCGGTTTTCTTGTGGACGGTGACCCGGATCACCCCCAAAATGTAATCATCTGTAGGATACCCCATTTCTGACAATCTGTGAAAATTTCACGAAAATCCGTCCATAACTTTTTGAGTTATCTTGCTAACAGACAAACAAACAGACAAACAGACAAACAAACAGACCAACCAACGCCAAGGATTACATAACCTCCCCCTTTGGCGGAGGTAATAACTCCTCTGATTATACAGTTCAACATAAGTTATCCGAAATGGGTGATGGCTGAAGCCACAGCTTATATTGCCCACCCATATTCCATCCAAGAATTCAAAAGAAAAACAAAACAAGAGTGATTACAATTCAGAACAAAGCTAAGATAAAATGTGACAAAAAAAACTAAGCAACAGCACAACACAGACTGGATATACTGGCTTTCTGCTTCCAGCGCCACACAAGTTGGCTGCCTTTTTGCAACAGTGGATCAATTTCTTCCTATTTCTATTTACTATCTGGCTTCTCTTGCTAATCTTTCTGATCCGGCGACACCTTATCCATCACAGACGGACACAGATCACCCAAATGTCTCCTGAGCCGGCAGACGGAGCCACTGTTTTTAGCAGGATACGTTACAGCAGAGACTAGCTGTTAGCACTTAACCGGACCAAGATGCTAGCGCAATTCTTCAACATACCGGGTGAAATAAGACAGAAACAATGTGGATGCCGTGCTGGAGCAAGACGGCGGGCGAGAAATATAAGGTACAGACCCGTCCTTCCATCCGTTATTAAGGGGAATGTGCGATCGCTACTCAATAAGACTGACGAGCTAGCGGCTACCTCCCGCTATGAGAGCGTCTTCAGAGAGATTAGCATGATGTTGTTTACTGAGACGTGGCTAACAGAACTAGCAACAGATGCTAACATCGAACTGGAGGGTTTCCACACAATACAGGCAGACCGGACACCAGAAAGTGGGAAGGCAAGGGGTGGAGGAGTGATAATGTATATCAATAACAGCTGGTGCAGACATATCATGGTTTAACAACAACACTGCAACAAAGACATTGAGTTGCTAGCTGTTAGCATGCGGCCTACCTATCTCCCGAGGGAATACTCACATGTGATCTGTATTGTTATTTATGCAAATCCGATGGCAAACGCGGGGACAGCACGTGACGCCATTCACTTAGTAACTGGCAGGCTGCTGATAGAACACCCAGATGCTCTCCTCCTCATCTCAGGTGATTTCAACCATATTTCACTGTCCCCCATTCTGCCCACGTTCACCCAGTATGTCACATGCCACACTAGAGACAATAAAACACTGGACTTATTCTATGCTAACACTAAGGAGGCATACACCTCATCACAACTCCCCCCACTCGGGAGATCGGATTACAACTTGGTTCATCTCCTGCTGGTGTACAAACCCCTAGTACACAGACAACCTCTGGTCATGCGCACGGTGAAGATATGGTCTGAGGAGGCAATGGATGCTCTAAAGGACTGTTTTGAAACAACTGCCTGGGAGCAGCTCTGCAATCCACATGGTGAGGACATCGATGGCCTCACTCACACCATCATGGACTACATCACCTTCTGTGTGGACAACACCATACCCACCAAGACCATACGGTGTTGCTCGAACAACAAACCCTGGATCAACCCTGAGATGAAAACACTTCTGAGAGAGAAGAAGAGGATCTTCAGGTCGGGGAACAGGGAGATGCTGAAGTCCGTACAGAGGGAGCTGAGGAGGAAGGTCAGAGAAGGCAAGGACAGCTTCAGGAAGAAGATGGAGGACAAGCTGCAACAGAGTGACATCAGCGGGGTCTGGAGAAACCTTAAAACCATCTCTGGGTTCCAGAATACCTCCTCCCAGGCCACGGGGGGCAGGGAGTGGGCGAACAATCTGAACCTGTTCTTTAATAGGTTTGACCAACCGCCCTCCCCCCTGACTGCACAACAACCACTGCTGCCTGTAAAGACATCAAGTCCTGCTGCCCACTCCCCACTCCACCAACACCCACCCACTCCCAGCACACAGCCCCCCAACCTGACCCTCACTAAGACACAGGTTAGGACGGAGCTGAGGAAGATCAAGGCGAGGATGGCCTTGGGACCGGATGGCATCAACGCAAAGCTCCTCAAGTCCTGCGCAGACCAGCTGTGTGGGATTGTGGAGCACATCTTCAACCTGAGCCTGAAGCTGGGGAGGGTACCACAGTTGTGGAAAACATCTTGTGTGGTACCTGTACCAAAGACTTCCCACCCCAAACACCTGAACAGCTACAGACCAGTGGCCCTGACGTCTCACATGATGAAGACCCTGGAGAGACTGCTCCTTGCTCACCTCCGCCCCCTGGTGGGGCCAGCGATGGATCCACTCCAGTTCGCCTACCAGCATGGCATTGGGGTGGAGGATGCAGTGATCTTTCTCCTTCACCATTCCCTTTCCCACCTGGAGAAGCCCGAGAATGCGGTGAGGATCATGTTCTTTATTTCTCCAGTGCTTTCAACACCATCCAACCGATGATCCTGAAGGACAAGCCGCTGTGTGCAGGGGTGGACAAGCACCTGTCATCATGGATCCTGGACTACCTCACTAACTGGTCACAGTTTGTGAGAACCTGGGATTGTGTGTCGGACACGATCATCGGCAGCATGGGGGCCCCCCAGGGAACGGTTTTGGGTCCCTTTCCTGTTCACCCTTTATACTGCGGACTTCTCACACAACACAACACACTGCCATCTACAGACGTTCTCTGACAACTCTGCGATCGTCGGCCTCATCTCCAACGGAGATGAAGCTGAGTACAGAGGACTTATCCAGGACTTTGTGGACTGGTGCCATCAGAACTGCCTCCAGATCAACGCGAGGAAAACTAAGGAGCTGGTGGTTGACTGCCGCAGGCAAGGACAACCCCTCACAGCACCAGTGAACATCCAGGGAACAGACATTGAGATGGTGACATCCTACAAGTACCTGGGTGTTCATCTGAACAATAAACTAGACTGGTCACACAATACTGACGCACTCTACAAGAAGGGACAGCGCAGGCTGTGCCTACTGAGGAGGCTCAGGTCTTTTGGTGTACAAGGGGTGCTCTTGAAGACATTCTACAACACGGTGGTGGCATCAGCCATCACTTTTGGAGTGGTCTGCTGGGGCAACGGCATTACAGCAGCCGATAGGAAGAGACTGAACAAACTAATCAAGAAAGCTAGCTCTGTCCTGGGGCAGTGCCTTGACCCAGTGGAGGAGATGGGAGAGAGAAGGATGGTGGCTAACCTGTCATCTCTGCTGGAGTCCCACCCTATGCAGGAGATACTGAACGCACTGAGGAGCTCATTTAGCAGTAGACTACATCATCCTATGTGCGTGACCGACAGGTTTCGCAGGTCCTTCCTACCTACGGCTGTCAGACTGTATAACCTAAGCAGGGCTGCTCGCAGAGATAGCAAAAAAACGTGACGACCTAATCGTATTGAGTGCAAAAGACGCAACAGACTTACACAAATGGTCCCCTCCAGTATACAACTAGGACAATATCAGTTGCTATGGAGGGTGACAATATGTATGGGTACATATTCATACCATGTAGGGTAACTAAATAGACGGTTATGCTGTTTATTCCATCTAGCTGATTGCGCTGAGGAAGCCGGAGCCTGAAGCGCTGCAGCCAGCAGTGAAGCCCCTCATCCCGGATGAGGTGAAGAGGAGACACCACGGGTGAAGGGCTGGAGCGAAGGTTAAGAGGAGGAGGAGGAAGCATAAGCCGACTGTACCGATGATCATCACCGGGAACGTGCGATCGCTGGGAAATAAAACAGACGAGCTTACAACGCTGGTCAGGACGCAAAAGGAGTATCGTGAGTGTAGTTTCATGTGTTTTACGGAGACGTGGTTACACTCACAGATCCCGGATGTAAACATAGCGATACCTGGCTTCAGGACTATACGAGGGGACAGAGACGTGATAAGCAGCAGGAAAAAGAGAGGAGGGGGAGTGACACTTCTTGTTAATGAACGATGGTGTCACCCCAGGCACATTTATGTGAAGGAAAAATGCTGCAGCCCGGACATTGAACTGCTGGCTGTCAGTATGAGACCCTATTATATGCTGCAAGAAATGAAGTGCGCTTTAATTGTTTTCGTCTATGTCCCTCCATCAGCTGACGCAGCGGTGGCCTGTGACATCATCAGTTCCACTGCAGCCACATTACTGGAGAAACACCCGGATGCATTCATGGCCATCACAGGTGATTTTAACCATGTCTCAGTGGGAAAAACACTACCAAACTTTCACCAGTTTGTTGACTGTCCCACCAGAGAGAACAAAACACTGGATTTACTGTATGCCAATGTCAGAGATGCATATAGTGCCACAGCTCTACCCCCATTGGAAAATCAGATCACTGCATGGTCATGTTAACACCCAAGTATGTTCCCCTTGTGCAAAGGCAGCCTGCTTATACACGGACTGTGAGGAGGTGGGCACATGAGGCTGCTGATGCACTGCAGGACTGCTTCGAGACGATGGACTGGAGCGTACTCTGTGAACCACATGGGGTGGACATAGACAATATGACCGACTGCATCACAGAATACATTAGATTCTGTGAAGATGTGACCATGCCAGCTCAGACTGTACACTGCTTCTCCAACAACAGACCATGGGTCACCAGTGACCTGAAAGCACTTCTGAACAAAAAGAAGAGAGCTTTTAGGGCCGGAGACAAGGAGAAGCTGAGGGGAGTGAAGCATGAGCTGAGAGAGATGCTGAGGAGGTGCAAGGACAATTATAGGAGGAAGTTGGAAGATAAACTCAGGCAAAACAACACTAAAGATGTGTGGGAGGGAATGAAGAAAATAACTGGGTGCAAGGGGAGAGCCAGGCAGCCATCTGGGAGCCAGGAGAGAGCTGAGGAACTGAATCTGTTTTTTAATAGGTTCAACTCACAGTCTGTCACCCGAGCAACACAACCAGACCCCCACGCACCCCTCCCCACCCACGCTCCTGTGCAGAACCTCTCTCCATCTCCCCCCTCCTCCTCCTCAGGGGGAACCAGGACCCTCCCTCACTTCACAGTGACTACAGATCAGGTGGAGAAACAGCTGGAGAGACTGTCAATGGAAGGCTTCGGGCCCTGATGGCATCTCCGCAAGGACCCTGAGGACCTGTGCCAACCAACTAGCTCCGGTACTGAAACACCTGTACAACCTGAGCCTGAGTCTGGAGAAAGTACTGGTGCTGTGGAAGACATCCTGCCTGGTTCCTGTCCCCAAGAAGTCATCTCCATCGGTTTTGAATGACTATCGACCAGTTGCCCTCACATCTCATGTGATGAAGGTCCTAAAGAGACTGGTCTTAGCTCACCTGAGGCCGCAGGTGAAGACGTGGCTGGACCCTCTGCAGTTTGCATATCAGCCCCATTTAGGAGTTGAAGATGCTGTCATCTACCTGCTGCAACAAGCCCATCTGCACCCGGATGGTGGAGGAGATACTGTAAGAATCACTTTTTTTGATTTCTCCAGTGCCTTTAACACCATCCAGCCACTGCTGCTGGGCGAGAAGCTGCGGGTGTTGGGGGTTGACAGCTCTGTGATCTCCTGGATTACTGACTACCTGACAGGCAGACCACAGTTTGTCAGGCTGGGCAGTGTCTTGTCTGGAGTGGTGGCTATTGATACGGGAGCGCCACAGGGGACTGTGCTCTCTCCTTTTCTTTTTACCTTATACACCACTGACTTTCAGTACAACACTGAGTCATGTCACCTGCAAAAATTCTCTGATGACTCAGCTGTTGTGGGGTGTATAAGAGGAGGAGAGGAGGGGGAGTACAGGGCACTGGTAGACAGATTTGTGGAGTGGACGGAGCAGAATCACCTGAGGTTGAATGTCAGCAAGACCAGAGAGATGGTGATTGACTTCAGGAAGAGGAAGGCTCCTTCTCAGCCTCTGCAGATTACAGGGGAGGATGTGAGAGTGGTTGAGGACTACAAATATCTGGGTGTCAGTATCAGCAGCAAGTTGGACTGGAGATCCAACACCGATGCTGCGCACAAGAAGGGGATGAGCAGACTCTACTTCCTGAGAAAGCTGAGATCCTTCAACGTGTGCAGCAGGATGCTGGAGCTTTTCTACCAGACTGTTGTCACCAGCGCCATCTTCTTTGCTGCTGTCTGTTGGGGTAGCAGTATCAGGGCCAGAGACACCAACAGACTTGACAAGATTATCAAGAGGGCTGGCTCTGTAATTGGTCTCAGACCGGAGACCTTTGAGACAGTGATGGAGAGGAGAACACTAAATAAACTGTGATCCATCATGGACAATCCTGATCACCCCCTCCACCACACACTAGATCGACAGCGAAGCACTTTCTCCAGTAGACTACAACAGCTTCATTGTCGAACAGCCAGGTACAGGAAATCTTTCCTGCCACATGCAATTTCACTGTACAATAACTGACTATGATGTTGTATTCTGGTCATAGCTATGCTGCCACACTGCACCTTACAGACTAACTGGTACCTCACATTTCACTCTGCTCCTGATAGTCCTTCTTTGTGCAATGGGATGATTCATGTGTTTATATGGGGTCATCATATATTCAGCTATGATGTATATAGGTTTTATAGTCGTGTTAGTTTTACTTTCCATGGGTAATCCCTTTGTCTGTCATGTGTGTGTTTCTGTTGTTTGGTTGTCAACTGTCATGCTGCTGTTACACTGTAATTTCCCAGTTTGGGATCAATAAAGTACATCTATCTATCTATCTAGCTACAATGCTCCGCACTGTGCGTATATATATTTATATATTTATGTGTTCAGGTTCAGGTTACTTTATTTGTACCCGTAGGTAGATTTGTTTTGCAGTCTGGTGACATCCATATTTACAAACCACAATTACATTCAACATAAACACAAACACAGGCACACATGTACATATGTATATTCACTGTTCTTATTTTTTTATCTTCTAAATTATTGCTCTGAGTGTTGCTATCCCTGTGCTGTTGCAATCCTGGAATTTCCCCATTGTGGGACTAATAAAGGCTTATCTTATCTTATCTTATATGATAATCCTTTTGTGATTTTACATGTCATCTTGTTTATATGTTTGGAGTATTTCTTCCTTTAATTTTTGTTTAAATTGTCCAAGCGTTGTACATGATTTTAATTCAGGTCCAAAATCGTTCCATAATCTGACTCCTTGCACTGAAACACAGTGTTGCTTGGTGGTAGTTCTCACTGAAGGTTTTTGAAATATACATGTTCCTCTGAAATGATATTGTTTCTCCCTTGTTTGGAACAACTTTTGGATATTTGCAGGCAGTGATAGATTCTTCACTTTAAACATTATTACTGCAGTTTTAAAGTCAACCAGATCTTTCAACCTGAGAGCTTTTAATTTAAGAAAAAGTGGGTTTGTTGGTTCCCTGTAAGCAGCTTTGGTTATTATTCTAATAGCTCTCTTCTGAAGCATAAAGACTGGATATATGTTTGTTTTTTATGTATTTCCCCATACTTCAGTACAATATGTCATGTATGGGAGTATTAATGAATGATACAAGGTACAGTGGGGCAAAAAAAGTATTTAGTCAGCCACCAATTGTGCAAGTTCTCCCACTTAAAAGATGAGAGAGGTCTCCAATTTTCATCATAGGTATACCTCAACTATGAGAGACAAAATGAGAAAAAAAAATCCAGAAAATAACACTGAAGGATTTTTAATGAATTAATTGGTAAATTCTTCGGTAAAATAAGTATTTGGTCACCTACAAACAAGCAAGATTTCTGGCTCTCACAGACCTGTAACTTCTTCTTTAAGACGCTCCTCTGTCCTCCACTCGTTACCTGTATTAATGGCACCTGTTTGAACTCGTTATCAGTATAAAAGACACCTGTCCACAACCTCAAACAGTCAGACTCCAAACTCCACTATGGCCAAGACCAAAGAGCTGTCAAAGGACACCAGAAACAAAATTGTAGACCTGCACCAGGCTGGGAAGACTGAATCTGCAATAGGTAAGCAGCTTGGTGTGAAGAAATCAACTGTGGGAGCAATTATTAGAAAATGGAAGACATACAAGACCACTGATAATCTCCCTCGATCTGAGGCTCCACGCAAGATCTCACCCCGTGGGGTCAAAATTATCATGAGAACGGTGAGCAAAAATCCCAGAACCACATGGGGGGACCTAGTGAATGACCTGCAGAGAGCTGGGACCAAAGTAACAAAGGCTACATCAGAAACACACTACGCCACCAGGGACTCAAATCCTGCAATGCTAGACGTGTGCCCCTTCTTAAGCCAGTACATGTCCAGGCCCGTCTGAAGTTTGCTAGAGAGCATTTGGATGATCCAGAAGAGGATTGGGAGAATGTCATATGGTCAGATGAAACCAAAATAGAACTTTTTGGTAAAAACTCAACTTGTCGTGTTTGGAGGAGAAAGAACACCATACCTACTGTGAAGCATGGGAGTGGAAACATCATACTTTGGGGCTGTTTTTCTGCAAAGGGACCAGGACGACTGATGCGTGTAAAGGAAAGAATGAATGGGGCCATGTATCGTGAGATTTTGAGTGAAAACCTCCTTCCACCAGCAAGGGCATTGAAGATGAAACGTGGCTGGGTCTTTCAGCATGACAATGATCCCAAACACACCGCCCGGGCAACGAAGGAGTGGCTTCGTAAGAAGCATTTCAAGGTCCTGGAGTGGCCTAGCAAGTCTCCAGATCTCAACCCCATAGAAAATCTTTGGAGGGAGTTGAAAGTCTATGTTGCCCAGCGATAGCCCCAAAACATCACTGCTCTAGAGGAGATCTGCATGGAGGAATGGGCCAAAATACTAGCAACAGTGTGTGAAAACCTTGTGAAGACTTACAGAAAACGTTTGACCTCTGTCATTGCCAACAAAGGGTATATAACAAAGTATTGAGATGAACTTTTGTTATTGACCAAATACTTATTTTACCGAGGAATTTACCAATTAATTCATTAAAAATCCTTCAATGTGATTTTCTGGATTTTTTTTTCTTATTTTTCTCTCATAGTTGAGGTATACCTATGATGAAAATTGGAGACCTCTCTCATCTTGTAAGTGGGAGAACTTGCACAATTGGTGGCTGACTAAATACTTTTTTACCCCACTGTATATAGTGTGGGTTGATTCAGCAAATATTTCCCTCTGTGTAGTATTGCAATTGATTTAGATATTTTACCTTTAATATAATTAATATGTGACTTCCAACACAGTTTATTATCAATTATTACTCCAAGAAATTTAGTTTCGGATACCCTTTCAATCTCTACACCATTTACACTGAGTTTAGATACTAAGTTGTTGTGATGGTTGTTAAAAACTATAAATTCTGTCTTACTTAAATTGAGCGTTAATTTGTTTGAATCAAACCACAGTTTAAGCTTTCCTAATTCCTTTCCGAGTGTATCCAAAAGTTGTTCCAAATTGCTTCCACTGCATAATAAATTAGTGTCATCGGCAAACAATATTAAATCCATTTTTTTTCCAAAACTTTACATATATTTATATACATATATTTATATATATTTATATTTAATATCATTTATATACATATTGAATAACAGTGGCCCCAAAACTGAACCCTGTGGGACTCCACAAGTAACCTTCAGTAACTGTGAGTTTTTGTTACCAACACATACATACTGATATCTGTTCTTTAAGTAACTTCATAACCAGGACAGTGCTACCCCCCAATACCATAATTTTGTAGTTTCTTTGATAATAAATTATGATCCACTGTATCAAATGCTTTTTTAAGATCCAGGAATACCCCAACTGAATACTCTTTATTTTCAACGGCAGTTGATATTTTTTCTATAAATTCCATTAGAGCAAATGCAGTTGTCCTCTTGTGTCTGAACCCATATTGCTGCTCACACAATAAATTATTCTTCATTATGAAGTTGTCAATTCTCTCACAGAATATTTTTTCAAGTATCTTGGAAAATTGCAGCAATAGTGAAATAGGTCTATAGTTTGAAAATTCCCCTCTGTCACCCGTCTTGTATATCGGAATTACTTTAGCTATTTTCATTGCATTGGGAAATATACCTGTTGGGAGAGACAGGTTACAGATATACATCAGTAGTTTCACTAAGCATTCAATGATAGTTTTGACTAAGAGCATGTCAATACCATCACAGTCCGTAGATGTTTTACTTTTAAACGATTTAACAATTTCAATGACCTCTCTCTCATCTGTGTTCTTTATGAAAATGGAGTCTTTTATAGCAGTGTTTTGCTTATTGTATCACCTGTAGGTGCTGTAATGGGTATTTCTCGAGCCAAATTAGGACCAATGTTAACAAAAAAGTTATTAAATTCATCTGCAGGTGAGATTGCATTCATACTCTGAGTCGGTTTTTTGGGGGGGGTTTTTTGAAAGATTGGTTGGGTAGCTTGTATTTCTGTTTTTATTTCCAAGAATATTGTTAAGTATTGTCCATGTATTTTTAATATTGCATTAATTGAATGTATTAATATTCTATGCCTTTCTGTGACTCTTCCAGTCTCTCTGTATCGCTGGTGCAACCTACTGATGACACTCTGTCACACTCTAAGCTCAGTGGCCACTTCCCTCTGAGGACATCCTGTTTAAAGCCTCGCAATGGTGAGGTACTGTTGATCAATTGTTAGGCGTCGTCTTGGCCTCATGGTGTCAGAATGTGAACAGCATAATGAAGAGGACTGTTTAAATACCAACTGTAATTGAACCAGAAAATTTATTGGTCAATTTATGGATCAAACACCTGTTGTGAATTTTGCCGTTAAGCACCTTGTAAGAGAACAGCAAGCTATACAAAAAGTACTTAAACACTGAACAGTTGGACATGTGCATTCAAAAGGTTAGAGAAGGTCAAATTAAGTTCACCCGTAAAGGTCATAGTCCATTTTAGGGGCATCCTGAAATTTCACCCGGAAGCTGAATATCCCTAACTTTTTGTGAGTAGTGTGTGTGTGTGTGTGTGTGTGTGTGTGTGTGTGTGTGTGTGTGTGTGTGTACAGTGGTGTGAAAAAGTGTTTGCCCCTTTCCTGATTTCTCATTTTTTTGTATGTTTGTCACACTTAAATGTTTTAGATCATCAAACTAATTTAAATATTAGACAAAGATTACTCAAGTAAACACAAAGTGCAGCTTTTAAATGAAGGTGTTTATTATTAAAGGGTAAAAAAAAATCCAAACCTACATGGCCCTGTGTGAAAAAGTGATTGTGCCCCCTGTTAAAACATAAATTAACTGTGGTTTATCACATCTTTAGAAAGCTGAGTTCAATTGCTCGACCCACACCAAGGCCTGATTACCGCCACACCTGTTCTCAATCAAGAAATCACTTAAATAGGACCGGCCTGACAAAGTGAAGTAGACCTAAAAATCCTCAAAAGCTAGACATCATGCTGTAATCCCCAAAAATTCAGGAACAAATGAGAAACAAAGTAAATGAGATCTATCAGTCTGGAAAAGGTTAGACAGCCATTTCTAAAGCTTTGGGACTCCAGTGAACCACAGTGAGAGCTATTATCCACAAATGGCGAAAACATGAACAGTGGTGAACCTTCCCAGGAGTGGCCGGCCGACCAAAATTACCCCAAGAGCGCAGCAACGACGTGCAGCAACGACGCGCAGCAATGACGCGCAGCAATGACGCGCAGCAACGATGTGCAGCAACGACTCATCCAAGAGGTCACAAAAGACCCCACAACAACATCCAAAGAACTGCAGGCCTCACTTGCCTCAGTTAAGGTCAGCGTTCATAACTCCGCCATAAGAAAGAGACTGGGTAAAAATGGCCTGCATGGCAGAGTTCCAAGACGAAAACCACTGCTGAGCAATAAGAACATAAAGGCTCATCTCAGTTTTGCCAGAAAACATCTTGATGATCCCCAAGACTTGTGGGAAAATACTCTGTGGACTGACAAGACAAAAGTTGAACTTTTTGGAAGATGTGTGTCCCATTACATCTGGCGTAAAAGTAACACAGCATCTCAGAAAAGGAACATCATACGAACAGTAAAATATGGTGGCGGTAGTGTGATGATCTGAAGCTGTTTTGGTGCTTCAGGACCTGGAAGACTTGCTGTGGTAAATGGAACCATGACTTCTGCTGTCAACCAAAAAATCCTGAAGGAGAATGTCCAGTCATCTGTTTGTGACCTCAAGCTGAAGTGGGTTCTGCAGCAGGACAATGATCCAAAACACACCAGCAAGTCCACCTCTGAATGGCTTAAGAAAAACAAAATGAAGACCTTGCAGTGGCCTAGTCAAAGTCCTGACCTGAATCCGATTCAGATGCTGTGGCATGTCCTTAAAAAGGCAGTTCATGCTCAAAAACCCTCCAATGTGGGTGAATTACAACAATTCTGCAAAGATGAGTGGGCCAAAATTCCTCCACAGCGCTGTAAAAGACTCATTGCCAGTTATCACAAACACTTGATTGCAGTTGTTGCTGCTAAGGGTGGCCCAACCAGTTATTAGATTTAGGGGGCAATCACTTTTTCACACAGGGCCATGTAGGTTTGGGTTTTTTTTTTGCCTTAATAATAAACACCTTCATTTAAAAACTGCATTTTGTGTTTACTTGTGTTATCTTTGTCTCATATTTAAATTTATTTCATGATCTGAAACATTTAAGTGTGACAAACATACAAAAAAAATGAGAAATCAGGAAGGGGGCAAACAGTTTTTCACACCACTGTACTTGCCGTCAATGTCTTTGTGATGTTCTGTTTCTTCACATTGTGTGTTAATCCATATTTCTTTGGCCTCATTGCATTTCTTTTTTATGAACTTATCCATCTTATTGTATTCCTCTACATGTTGTTTTGAAAATCTCCGTTTCCACCAAATCAAGAATTTTTTGGGTCATCCATTTTTTGGGTCCTTTGTGTTCTGAGGTGCGTGCCAATTTTCCCGTGGTCTGTAAAATACATTCCTGCATCTTTTGCCACCTTTTTTCTGCATTTGTGAGACTGTCAAGGGCTTCAAATCTGTTTGACACTGTGACAGAAAAATTCTGCTTGACCTTTGCGGATTGTTTTAGTCTCACATTCATGATTGAATCTACATCTAAAATCTACAAAAAAAAAAAAAAATGTCTTTGTTACCAAAGCCATAGGTCTGAGGACGAGACCAAGTCATTACCCTCCGAGGCCGAGGACAAGTCCTCCGACACTGGAAAAGGAACACTACAAAGAGGAAAATAACTGCTCAAAAGGGACATGCCATCTGCTGCAGGGCAAAAGGGAGGAGCAGGGTAGCTATTCTATAAGCTGCAGTGACTTAAAAGAGGATCCATTTTGATTTTTTCACACAATTCTCAGTTGGGGTGTGTGAGGTTTTTGTCCTCTTCAGCCACTTCAGGTTGAACTGATTCAGCCACCTGAAGAATACACACATCACTGAAAAGGAAGAAAGCTATATGTGGTGGTTTATATACTGCTGCAATATTTTTTTGATTTTTTAGATTTTGTATACTTTATTGATCCCCAGAGGGGAAATTGAGGGCATCTACCTGGATGGATGAAGCAGCCACGGTGCGCCGCCAATCCCTTCACCATTCACACACACATTCACACCTAGGGCCACTTTAGAGTCTCCAATTAACCTAACTTGCATGTTTTTGGCATGTGGGAGGAAACCGGAGAAATCCCGGAGTAAACCCACACAGATACGGGGAGAACATGCAAACTCCACACAGATCACTGTTGGTCAGGGGCTGGGATCGAACCAGGGATCCCATGGCCAAGGGTGAGTTGCTGTGCTGCCGCAGTGCTAACCACTGCGCCACCGCACTGCCCAATATCTGATACAGAATTTGAAACCGTCTGCATAGGTTTACTCCGGGTACTCCGGTTTCCTCCCACAGGCCAAAACATGCAAGTTAGGTTAACTGGAGACTCTGAAGTAGCCCTCGGTGTGAATGTGTGTGTGAATGGTGAAGAGATTGGCAGCGCACCGTGGCTGCCTCATCCATCCACATGGATGCCCTGAATTTCCCTCTGGGATTAATAAAAGTATACAAAATACAAAAAAAAAAAAATACAAACTCAATGTAAGCCGCAGTTTATGAACTGGAGAAATAAGAGTTTGGTTTTTTTTGTTTGTTTTACTGAATATGATGAATGCATGAATGAATGTCATGCCAGCATGTGAATCAAATTTAAAGACAAAAGAGTATTTTGTGATAATGCCAATAATACTGTTATAGAAAAAACGGCTGTATATGAGAGTTTTCATGTACGGCCCCTTTAAAACATCTCCTGCATGTACCATCACACGACTCTGCAACCCAGAAGCTGTGCAGTTATATTACAAACAGTGCCGCTCGGAAGTAGGAGACCACAGCAGAAAAATAAAGCAGCTTGAACCGAAAATAAACTGTCAGTCTACATCGTATTCAAGATTCAAGATTCGAAGGCTTTATTATCATGTGCACAGTTAAGAAATGCTACATTTCCTGAGCAATTAAATTCTTACTTTGCTCTCTGAACAAATGCCAAGGTAATAGATACACATCAATACTAATAAGGTAATAACACACCTAATACTAATGAATACTAATAACACACTAATAACACACATTAGGCAATGAGGACACTTTGAACACACCTTAATAACACCTTAATACTAAGTACTAATACTAATGAATACTAATAACACACATTAGGCAATTAGGACAGTTAAAGCAGTTAAACTAGAGGAAACTAGAAGAATGAAATTGAAAATTCACTGGATGACTATAATGGACAATGGTATATTAGTATCAGAAATGATATGAAACTGAGATGACATAAGCCTATGTATAATGTGCAAATGAGCAATGTACAAATTAGCACCCAGAAGTGTTTCCTCTGATAAGATTTCTGGGTGGCGGCCCGCTTCGCCAGAAAAATTACCGCCACACTAATGAGGAGATATGAATTTAAGAATAATGTATGAAGCAATAACTTTCGGCAAGCACGCACACAAACAACGTGCATGGCGATCATCCGCATGGAGTTTAGAAGCACCCTGCCCACGCAAGCTTTGCAGTCAGGCAGAGTGTCTCGCTAGCACGACTGTCCGACTGAAACATGAGTTTATTAAAGTACTTTAAATGTGGAAAAAAATCAGAAGAGGTATGTAAGCACTGGAGGCATTTATCCTGGTTTTAACCCGCTGGAAACGGGAGCAATAATGGAAGAGTCGCTTAGCTAAGAGATGTGGTTAGAATTCATATGCAGCCAGCTTCATATAAGATAAGATAAGATAAGATAAGCCTTTATTAGTCCCACAACGGGGAAATTCCAGGATTGCAACAGCACAGGGATAGCAACACTCAGAGCAACAATCAGAAGGCAAGAAAAAAAAAAAAACAAGCAAGCAAGAGCAGCTAATATACATATGTACATATTACTATAAAATATATACTGTATATACACACACACACACACAGACACACAGTGCAGAGCATTGTAGCTGGATGGAATAAATATATGAATATATGAACACACAGTGCAGAGCATTGTAGCTAGATGGAATAAATATGTAAATATATAAACACCCACAGTACGGAGCATTGCAGCTAGGTGGAATAAATATGCAAGTATATAAACACACACAGTGCGGAGCAATGTAGCTAGATGGAATAAATATATAGATATATAAATATAAACACACCCAGTGCTGAGCATTGTAGCTAGATGGAATAAATATATAGATATATAAATATAAACACACCCAGTGCAGAGCATTGTAGCTAGATGGAATAAATATGTAAATATATAAACACACACAGTGCAGAGCATTGTTGCTAGGTGGGATGAAACAGCATAACCGTCTATTTAGTTATCCTACATGGTATGATTATGTGCCCATACATATTCTCACCCTCCATAGCGACCGGTATGTTCCTAGTTGTATGCCGGAGAGGACCATTGTGTAAGTCTATTGCATCTTTTGCATTCAAAAAAAACTATTAGTTTGTTACGTCTTTTTGCTATCTCTGCGAGCAGCCCTGCTTAGGTTGTACAGTCTGACAGCCGTTGGTAGGAAGGACCTACGAAACCTCTCGGTTGTGCACCTGGGATGATGTAGTCTGCTGCTAAATGAGCTCCTCAGTGCATCCAGTATGTCCTGCATAGGGTGGAACTCGGACTCCAGCAGAGATGACAGTTTAGCCACCGTCCTTCTCTCTCCTATCTCCTCCATCGGATCAAGGCATTGCCCCAGGACAGAGCTAGCTTTCTTAATCAGTTTGTTCAGTCTCTTCCTATCGGCTGCAGTGATGCCACTGCCCCAGCAGACCACTCCAAAAGTGATGGCTGATGCCACCACCGTGTCATAGAATGACTTCAGCAGCGCCCCTTGTACACCAAAAGACCTGAGTCTCCTCAGCAGGAACAGCCTGCGCTGTCCCTTCTTGTAGAGTGCGTCAGTATTGTGTGACCAGTCTAGTTTATTGTTCAGATGAATACCCAGGTACTTGTAGGATGTCACCATCTCGATGTCTGTTCCCTGTATATTTACTGGTGCTGTGAGGGGCTGTCCATGCCTGCGGCAGTCCACCACCAGCTCCTTAGTTTTCCTCCATATGAAGGGAAAGGCAAGGGGGACTGATGAATTGCAGAGTATGTATTTCACCAGCCACTACAATATGAAGTTATGTTCCCTATTATGTACCTGGCAAGTTAAGATGACCAAAATTCACGAAGTCAACGACTTTAATCTATCAGCAGCCTCCAGACAAACTAAACGTGCCAACATTTGGATTTCAAAATAAGGGAGGTTTTTCCTGCTGTCGGGTTGGTGTGATTTCTAAAAAACTAAATATGTAGAAATATTCTCTCTCTCTGGTAGTCCATCGATTCGATGATGACCATCTTCTTTATTTGTGAGTCTGCTGGTGTTTGAATAGTCTGATCCTGGATCTGCAGATTCGGTTACAGACCGGGCATGCGAAGGAGGTGCTGGGAGGAGCAGGGGGGACTTGGCGAGCATGCCTCTTTGCACGCTTTGCTGTCCGGTGTTGTGTGCACTGTTCCTCCATATAATCCACTCCCTGTGAGGAGTGGGAGCGCCAGATGTCTCAGCAGGAAGCGAGTTCCTCCAGCGAAGAGGGGTTGATCCGACATCTCTTCAGGATGGACTTCATTTGGTCTTTGAAGCGCTTCTTCTGCCCACCAGCGCTGTGTTGGCCTCGGTGTAACTGACCATACAGGATTCTGCGTGGGAGTCTGTGGCTGGGCATCCGGATGACATGCCCCAACCACCTGAGTTGATGCTGGACCATGATGGACTCCACGCTGCAGCTGCCAGCTCTCTCCAGCACTTCTGTGTGCGGCACTCTGTCCTTCCAAGTGATGCCAAGGATCTTCTGGAGACATCTTACATGGAAGGTCTCCAAGCTTCTCAGATGGCGGCTGTAAATAGTTCATGCCTCACATCCATACAGTAAGGTAGTGATACATACAGCTCTGTAGACCAGCACGTTGGTGTGGAGTTTGAGGTTGCTGTTCTGAAGAACCCTTCTCCTTAGACGACCAAAAGATGCTGATGCTTGCTTGAGGCGGTTGGATCTCGTCATCCATTGAGCAGGTGTCAGACATTATGCTCCCCAGGTATTTGAATGTGGGCACTGTGAGCAGCTGTTGCCCTGCTGCTGTGAGGGTTATTGGGTTTTGTGGGGGGGTCAGCACTGGACTGACAGAGTACCTCTGTCTTCTGGGTGTTGATTGTCAATCCCATTCTGGTGTATGCAGTTACAGCTGCAGAGAGGATGTTTTGTAGAGCGTCTGGTGTATGGGCAACCAGGGCAGGCACAGTCATCGGCGTATTGTAGCTCAATGATGGTCTCTGATGTCAGCTTGGAAGTTTTTTTTTTTTTTTGTTTTTTTTTTTTGTTACTTATTTGTACCCGTAGGTAGACTTGGTTTGCAGTCTGGTGACAAGCCACCGGCTGCTGGTTGCTGCGTGCGCGAGCGCCCTAAACCTACATGTTTTTGGTGTGCGGGAGGAAACCGGAGAAATCCCGGAGTAAACCCATGCAACACGGGGAGAACATGCAAACTCCACACTCCACACTCCAAACTCCACAGTTGCCTGTAGCCTCCTAATGTTGAACAGGTTACCATCAAGCCTGAAGTCAATGGTAACTCCAGCTTGCTTCTCCACCCTCCTACGTAGCAGAGTTGTTACACAGACAAGGAAGATGTTGAAGAGAACTGGGGCCAGCACACAGCCTTGCCTCACTCCGGTTTGTATTCCAAAAGGTTCTGAGCTGTGCCTTCCCACTACCACTCGGGCCATCATCCCAGAATGGAACTGCGCAAGGATGGTGAGAAACTTGGGTGGACACCCAAATCTCTTCAGGACTTGCCACAGTAGTTCCCTGTTCACTGTGTCAAATGTCTTTGACAGATCGACAAAGGCAATGAACAGGTCCTTATGTTGCTCCCAACATTTCTCTTGGAGCTGACGCGTCACAAAGATCATGTCAACTGTCCCCCTGTCCTTACGAAAACCACACTGTGACTCTGGGGTGACCCGCTCTGATATTGCAGAGATCAGTCTGTGGAGCATGACCTTGGCAAGGGCCTTTCCAGCAATGGCCAACAGAGAGATAACCCTACTATTGGAGCAGATGGATTTGTCTCCTTTGTTCTTGTAGATGGTCACAATGTTGCCGTCTTTCCACTGTTGTGGGACACACTCTCGTCTCCGCACCTCTGAGATATAGAGATGCAGTGTCCGAGTACAGAGGTAGCCTCCTTCCTTGAGAAGTTCAGCTGGGATGCCATCAGGTCCAGGGGATTTATTGTTTTTCAGGGTTTTTACTGCATGCAGGATTTCTTTGAAGGTTGGGGGGAGGTCGAGATCTGGCAAGGTAGGATGTTCAGGGAGCTCTGCAAGGACAGTTGGGTCCACTGAGGTGGGCTGGTTAAGCATGGTGTTAAAATGCTCAGCCCACTGCTCAACTATCATGGCCTGATCCTTGATTAAAGAAGATCCATCAACAGATCTAACAGGTGCCAGGGAGCAGTTTCTGGGGCCGTAGATGGTTTTGACTGCATCATAGAAACTGTGCATATCGTTTCTATCAGCATGAGTCTGGATTTCGTTGGCCTTTGAGATTCACCACTCATCTTGCAGTTTCCTGAGAGTTGTTTGGACCTCAGAACGAAGGGCTTGCCATTGCTTCTTATGGAATTGGGATTGTGGGTTGTTCAAGGTGGCTCTGCGTGCCCTGTGCATTCTGTCCAGGAGGGTGGAGATCTCTCCAGCATTCTGGTCAAACCAGTCCTGATGTTTCTTGGTTTGATGATAGAAATATTATAACAGAAATAACTGCATATTTGGTCATTTAAGTTAATTTATTTCTTTAAATGTAATTTTAATAATTATATTTCTTTGAATTCAGAGTTAAAGTTATTGTTCTGTTCTGGCTCTACAAAATTATGGTTAAAAGTTTAAATTGTATGAGAAAAAAAGTAAAAAATTTTTGCCACATTCTGTCTCAAATTGATTAGAAAAACAGTAATTTTATAATAATCTGCTTTGTCCATCAGACAGGCCTCTTCACTGTCCAGTTTTAAAACTCCTCTTAAAACCCATTTTTATTCTCTGGCTTTTGACCCAGTGTGAGACGTTGATTTTATTTGTTATTATTGTCTCTATTGTATGACTGTTGTTTTGTTAGTGCTGTTTTGTACTTTAGCTGTACAGTATTTTATTGATTTTATATTTTATTTATCGTTGGTGTACAGCACTGTGTGTCAACTGTCATTTTTAAAAAGCTTTATAAATAAAGTTGGATTGGATTAAAAAAAGATAAAATTAGTCATAAAATAATCCACATTTATAATAGTCTCAAATGTACAAGAAAAGTCATAATTTTACAAGAGAAAATTACAAATTTGAGGAAAAGTGTTGCAAATTTAGATAAATTTACAAAGAAAAGTAGAAAACTATAAGAAAATTATTATAAATTTTGGAGAAAAACCTCAAATCTTCAAGACTGAAGTCATTACTCAAGTTTTTAAATGGCTGCTCTTTGTACCCTTAACTAGAAATTTTTGGTTGTCTACTTTTAATTATTAATTTCATAGTACTGCTTTTACACAAGTAGATATTCTAGCTACTATACCCACCTCTGATCATATAATTTAAGTATGAATGAGTACATTGTGGGGAGTGCAAATAAAGGAACCAGACCTGCACGACAGACGACTTTATTTCTCTCTCTCACTGCATTCATACACAAAAAGACTTTACTCAATACACCAGGGTCTCTCCTTTTATATCACTCCATTCCTTCTCCCTGTTGCCTGAAATCTTGCATCACAATACATTTACACATTACAATACATACTGTCCTCCATTTAATCCCCCACGCTCTACCGGCAGAGGGAATATTCCCCTCCTCTCTGCTTCCAGTCTGAGATGATTATCCCAGCGTGGGTTCCCTACAACATTACTATTATGAATGGGGTTTTTTTCCCTTCCCTTTCCTACTCTTCATCAATGGAAAAAAGAAACACTGGAAAAAAATACAAAAAGTACACATTTTGGTGATTTATGTAAACCATGAAAAAAAAATCCTGCAGGACAAAACATGACCCTTGGTATTTTCTAACCTGTTTGTATACCACCATAGACAGAGAACCTGAATTAGACAGGGCTCAGAAGGAAAGATGAGACAGAAGAGAGGAGCCAAGGAGAGGAAAGTGTTCAGGCAGAGGGTTCAGGAGATGTGAGAGCAGAGGGAGGAGAGAAGGATGACACCAGTAAAAAGTCCAAACACAGGACATCTGGGTGGGACCCCAACTGGCACAATATTCCAATATTCAAGCCTTGGTTGTACAATACTTCAAATGGTAAGTTCCATTATGCAATATTACTGTGCAAAATTAAAAAAAAAAATAAAAATAGTGTAAAATTAACATATTCTGGTTACAATCGCGTCATATGTTTTCTGCCCCCCCCCCCGAAATATGTTGCCACCGTGCCAAGATCTTTAAGCCAGAGGAAACACTGCCCAGTTTAAGAATTTCTCTGTAATGATAATACCCAGTAGACTGCACAATGATAATTTAGCAGCAGAGATGATATGGACATGAGACGGGGTGAGACTATGTACACTGTGCAAGTGAGCAATGTGCAAATTTCACAACCAGTGTGTGAATTCCTATTTGCAAAGCTGTATCCAGAGTTTGTTTTTTATTCAGGAGTCTGATGGCAGTGGGGAAAGAAGGAATTTTTTAGTCTGGATGTCCTGCATTTCATACTTCTGTACCTCCAGCCTGAGGGTAGAAGTGTGAACATTCTGTGCTGGGGGTGGGTGGGGTCCTGGAGGATGGCGGCAGCTCTCCTTTGAACTCTGCGGTGGTAGATGCTCTGCAGAGAACGGAGTGGAGTCCTGATGGTCTTCTCCACTGTCTTCACCACTTTCTGCAGGTGTTTGCAGTCCAGGGCAGTGGTGCTGCCGTACCACGCAGTGATGCAGTTGGTCAAGATGCCCTCGATGATGCAGCTATAGAAATTGTTGAGATTGTTGATTGAGACGATTTCATCTGAAGATGCCAAGAAAAAGTGAGCAAAGTACATGTACATGGAGACTAATATAGAAATGACCACAGTACTATATTCATGCACTCCCTCTCGTGTAATATTGCTTTACTACGAGCCTTGCGAGTGAACTATAAGGAAGAAGAAGGAGGGAGGCAAAAAAAAGGAAAATAAACTAAACCAACATGAAAGGTCCAATTAACCGTGATATTGATTTCAGGTCAAATTACTCAGCCCTCACTCAACATTAATGGTAAAGAACATAAAAAGCATACAGTTGGTCTCAAAATTATTCAACCTCCTGAATAGAATTCCTCATAAGAGCACACATTGGCAAATCAGGTTTGGTCTCAACCACACTTGATGCAACCAATCAAGGGCTTCATTAGTTGCAACAGGTGCGCTTGAGACAGAACACCTCAAATACCTGGACTGTTGACGGTGACGTTGGATTGCATGTTAGAAATATGACTAAATCAAAAGAATTGGCCAAAAAGAACAAAGAAGAGATCAGTGCCTTGAACAAACAAGGAAAATGATATAAAAAAGGCACTGAATGTTCCTTGAGATACAGTTGGAAGGATAGTTTGCAAGTTTAAAGTTAAAAGAACAGTGGCTACACCACCTGGACGTGGTACAAAGAAGAAGCTATCAACGGTTGTCTCCATAGTCCTGAGGAGGAAGGTGGTCAAAAACCCTCGGCTGACTGCAAAAGACCTGCAGCAAGACTTGGGGGCAACAGCACTGAGGTTTCAGTTTCAGTAAGGTGCATACTAAACACTGAAGGACTCCATGCCTGAACTTCAAGACCTACACCACTACTGACCTAAAAGCACACGTCAGCTCCGATTTGCTCAAAAATAAGCTGAAGAGGCCTTATGCTTTGCTTCCTCTGGCACTGGAAACCTGCAGCATGTGGAGGGTAAGATGGATTCAGTTAAGTATCAAGAAATCCTGGGGGAAAATGTTATGATGTCTGTGAGGAAGCTGAAGCTTGGGCGTCATTGGACCTCCCAACAGGACAATGATCCCAAGCATACCTCAAAGCCCACCAAGCTTTGGTTTTAGAAGAAGTCCTGGAAGGTACTACAGTGGCCATCACAGTCACCTGACTTGAACCCCACTGAAAATCTCTGGTGGGATTTGAAAAAGGCAGTTGCAGCATGAAAACCCAAGAACAGTAGTGAACTGGAGGTCTTTGTCCATGAGGAATGGGCTAAGATTTCTCAGCAATGCTGCCAGACGCTGGTGTCTGGCTATGCATCATGTTTGCAGCAGGTCATAACAGCAAAAGGGTGCTCTACAAAGTACTAAAGATACTTGTCATGAAGGGGATGAATAATTTTGAGACTGCAGTAGTCATTTAAAGTGGCATTTTGTGTTGAATTTGGAGAAGCCAATTGTAATATTAATAGTGTGTTGAGCTATTTAAATTGTTCTTGTTTGATCTGTTTATTACAAACAGCTGCTAGTTTTATATTTTGCCAATAAACATAATTTGCAGTGGGAATTGAATAATTTTGATTGCAACAGTATGAGATTTTGTGCCAGAGACTAGCTTCAGATGAAGTGTTAAGATAAGATAAGATAAGCCTTTATTAGTCCCACAACGGGGAAATTCCAGGATTGCAACAGCACAGGGATAGCAACACTCAGAGCAACAATCAGAAGGCAAGAAAAAAAACAAGCAAGCAAGAGCAGCTAATATACATATGTACATATTACTATAAAATATATATATACACACACACAGACACACAGTGCAGAGCATTGTAGCTGGATGGAATAAATATATGAATATATAAACACACAGTGCAGAGCATTGTAGCTAGATGGAATAAATATGTAAATATATAAACACCCACAGTACGGAGCATTGCAGCTAGGTGGAATAAATATGTAAGTATATAAACACACACAGTGCGGAGCATTGTAGCTAGATGGAATAATATATAGATATATAAATATAAACACACCCAGTGCAGAGCATTGTAGCTAGATGGAATAAATATGTAAATATATAAACACACACAGTGCAGAGCATTGTTGCTAGATGGGATGAAACAGCATAACCCTCTATTTAGTTATCCTACATGGTATGATTATGTGCCCATACATATTCTCACCCTCCATAGCGACCGGTATTTTCCTAGTTGTATGCCGGAGGGGACCATTGTGCAAGTCTATTGCATCTTTAGCATTTAAAAACTATTAGTTTGTTACGTCTTTTTGCTATCTCTGCGAGCAGCCCTGCTTAGGTTGTACAGTCTGACAGCCGTTGGTAGGAAGGACCTACGAAACCTCTCGGTTGTGCACCTGGGATGATGTAGTCTGCTGCTAAATGAGCTGTTGGTTCTATGTTTCACTGAAGGAGGATTTCAGATGCTATGCATGTTAAACCCAATGTTGAAAACCAGTGTAAGTGTGCCCACGAAGTGAACCGATGAGCCAAATGTGATCTGTATTCAGCTCGCAGCAGCAGAGGCCCCACAGCAGTCATGTAACAAATCATCTCAGCTGCTCTTCTTTGTCCTTTTAGAGAATAGAGTGTACCAAACACTAACACAGCAGACCACTTGTATTCACACATCTCATTCTCATTGCTCTACACATATAGCTGGAGAGGCTCCGTTTCTCACACTGCATTTCAATGGGTTATTTTCCAGACACCACTAGTGACCTGTTATCAACCATCAGCCAACAGTGAGATATGGTTCAGGTTTTATTGCATTTCCATGGGGCCAGTGTTTCTCAGTTCCAGTGTAGTGTTATCTAAGCCAGCTTATGGTGATCTTTCACTAAGACTTAGTATTCTCATCAATTCTTCCTGTCGCTCCACTGAACCTCATGTATTTGATTGGCTAGCAGTTGGAGCCACCTCATGTGAAGTTAGCTCTTATTGGCTCCAGAATATTCTTCATTATGGAGGAATTGGACAGTGAGCTGACCTCTAGAAAGTCTGTCAGCATGTTATGATAAATGAGCTGTTTCTTTTCTGATACCCATCCATTTACATACACACAGAACCACTGCATGTACAAACGAGGAGCTACACTCTCCAGTCAATACTTTATCTCTGCAAAATGGCAGAAATTCAGCTGCCTGCAGGTGCAGCTTCCAAATCTATGAACCCTTGGGGGAAAAACATGCTCACTGAAGTCTAAATTAACATGGACCTAAAAAAGACTCATTTGCCTCCTGGATGAGGGAAACTTTTCACTTTTGTCAGATGCTGTGATTATCTGCAGCATGAAACACTACAATATCTCACAAAAGTGAGTACACCCCTCAGATTTTTGTAAATATGTTATTATATCTTTTATGGGACAACACTGAAGATATGACACTTTGATACAATGTAAAGTAGTCAGTGTACAATAACAGTGTAAATTTGCTGTCCCCTCAAAATAACAACACACAGCCATTAATGTCTAAACCACTGGCAACAAAAGTGAGTACACCCCTAAGTGAAAATGTCCAAATTGTGCCCAATTAGCCATTTTCCCTCTGTGGTGTCATGTGACTCGTTAGTGTTTCAAGGTCTCTGGTGTGAATGGGGAGCAGGTGTGCTAAATTTGGTGTTATCGCTCTCACCCCCTCTCATACTGGTCACTGGAAGTTCAACATGGAACCTCATGGCAAAGAACTCTCTGAGGATCTGAAAAAAAGAAGTGTTGTTCTACATAAAGATGGCCTAGGCTATAAGAAGATTGCCAACACCCTGAAACTGAGCTGCAGTACGGTGGCCAAGACCATACATAGGCCTTTTCCACCAAGATGAGTTGACACCAGTTCTTTGGTTTTTGACCGGCTAAGCACTAATCCCAGGCTCTCAAAAGTGGTGCTAACCTGGCCCAAGCTCCTACCTGGGCCAGAACTGAGAACCAGTTGACGCTGTTAACGTCCACTGCTGTGGGCGTGGTTAACTGACCAGCTTCAAAACATTACTGACCGCCATGTTGCATTCCAAACAGCAGTGGATTCCAAATCCAAACAGATTTGGAGCAAAGAGGAGACCCATTTCCTGGCTCTGTCCCTGGCTCTATGGACATGAGCAGAAGTACAAGACAAGCTGGAGGGGGCTACTTGGACAAAGCCCTTTTTTTTTTTTTTTGGACTTATTTTGTACCCGTAGGTATATTTGTTCTGCAGTCCGGTGACAAGCCACCAGCTGCCGGTCGCTGCGTGCGCAAGCGCCCCTTAACTCCCTAACCTGCATGTTTTTTTTGGCATGTGGGAGGAAACCGGAGAAATCCCAGAGTAAACCCACGCAAACACGGGGAGAACATGCAAACTCCACACAGATCACTGTTGGCCGGGGGCAGGGATCGAACCCACGATCCCATGATCCCCGCGATCCCCCGGCCGAGGGTAAACTGTGCTGCCGCGGTGCTAACCACTGCGCCACCGTGCAGCATTTTGATGTGATGAACTGTTTTTGGGGATAGGCCAGCCAACCGGGACCACCCTAACTACCATGGATGAGTTGTACAAACTGCTCAAAACGCTACTGGTAAGTGTATTGTCTTTAAAATGCCAAAAGTTAACGAATGTATATATATCCGCTTGTATTGATATGTAACGACCAAAGTGTGGATATTTTTACTCACTCAATCCTACAGTATTTTCTATTAGCTATGCTAACAACATACCATGTCAATGTCCTTGAAGATGAGAGAGGTCTCCAATTTTCATCATAGGTATACCTCAACTATGAGAGACAAAATGAGGAAAAAAAATCCAGAAAATCACAATGAAGGATTTTTAATGAATTAATTGGTAAACTACAAGAGATGGAGAATGATATTGATCCTGATAACCACTTTTTCAATAATATTCATAATCATTGTGAATATTACACTGAAAAGCAATTCAAAAGTCAAGTGCAACTAGATGGTAAACTATCAATAATACACTTCAACAGCAGAAGTCTTAACAAAAACTTTCCACAGATTCAGGACTATTTAAAACAGCTAGACAGAAAATTTACAGCTATTGCAGTCTCTGAAACTTGGCTTAATGAAGAGCAGGCTCCTCTGATGGCAATAGAGGGATATCAAATGTTTCATATTAACAGATCTCAAAAAAAGGGTGGTGGTGTTGCACTGTATATTGATGACCTGTATAGGTGTAAGCTTGTAAATGGAATGTCCTTTGCACTACCAGGGATTTTGGGATGTGTTACTGTTGAGATTGACCAAGATAAAACAAAAAATCTAATTATAAGTTGTACATATAGAATGCCGGGAACTTGCATTGAGACATTCAGAGATAAATTAGTCGAGCTGTACAATAATATTACTAGTAAGAAAATGGTAGTAATTTGTGGAGATTTCAATATTGATTTACTAAATCCATTTCAACAAAATGTAATTACAGAGTTCATGAATTCTATGTACAGCATGAGTCTATATCCCACAATAACACATCCCAGTAGAATCACAGTTCACACTGCTACACTTACTGAGAACCTGTTTGTTAATATTATCAATAAGAAAATTAAAAGTGGATTATTGATAAATGATATAAGTGACCATTTGCCAACCTTTGCCCTTATCCTTGGCCACACGGGGGCCAATACAGAAAAAATTTTAAAATTGTTCAGATACAAATCACAAAATGCAATCAGTTCTTTTAAAGAAGACTTGCTGAAGCAGGACTGGACAAAAGTCTATGTATCAGATGTAAATGAAGCCTATGACACATTTATAAACATTGTAACCACTCTTTATGAAAAAAATTGTCCATTAGTAAAGAAAAAGCTTAAACAGAAATTTGTCGATAAGCCATGGTTATCCAAAGGATTACAAAAGGTGTGTAAAAAGGAAAATGTATTATATAAAGCTTTTCTAAAGAAAAGGACAAAAGAAGCAGAGCAGCGGTATAAAACATACAAAAATAAGTTAACATATATACAGTGGGGCAAAAAAGTATTTAGTCAGCCACCAATTGTGCAAGTTCTCCCACTTAAAAGATGAGAGAGGTCTCCAATTTTCATCATAGGTATACCTCAACTATGAGAGACAAAATGAGAAAAAAAAATCCAGAAAATCACAATGAAGGATTTTTAATGAATTAATTGGTAAATTCCTCGGTAAAATAAGTATTTGGTCAATAACAAAAGTTCATCTCAATACTTTGTTATATACCCTTTGTTGGCAATGACAGAGGTCAAACGTTTTCTGTAAGTCGTCACAAAGTTTTCACACACTGTTGCTGGTATTTTGGCCCATTCCTCCATGCAGATTTCCTTTAGAGCAGCGATGTTTTGGGGCTGTCGCTGGGCAACACGGACTTTCAACTCCCTCCAAAGATTTTCTATGGGGTTGAGATCTGGAGACTGGTTAGGCCACTCCAGGACCTTGAAATGCTTCTTACGAAGCCACTCCTTCATTGCCTGGGCGGTGTGTTTGGGATCATTGTCATGCTGAAAGACCCAGCCACGTTTCATCTTCAATGCCCTTGCTGATGGAAGGAGGTTTTCACTCGAAATCTCACGATACATGGCCCCATTCATTCTTTCCTTTACACGGATCAGTCGTCCTGGTCCCTTTGCAGAAAAACAGCCCCAAAGCATGAGGTTTCCACCCCCATGTTTCACAGTAGGTATGGTGTTCTTTCTCCTCCAAACACGACAAGCTGAGTTTTTACCAAAAAGTTCTATTTTGGCTTCATCTGACCATATGACATTCTCCTAATCCTCTTCTGGATCATCCAAATGCTCTCTAGCAAACTTCAGACGGGCCTGGACATGTACTGGCTTAAGCAGGGGGACACGTCTGGCACTGTAGGATTTGAGTCCCTGGCGGCGTAGTGTGTTACTGATGGTAGCCTTTATTACTTTGGTCCCAGCTCTCTGCAGGTCATTCACTAGGTCCCCCCGTGTGGTTCTGGGATTTTTGCTCACCGTTTTCTCGTGATCATTTTGACCCTAAAGGGTGAGATCTTGCGTGGAGCCCCAGATCGAGGGAGATTATCAGTGGTCTTGTATGTCTTCCATTTTCTAATAATTCCTCCCACAGTTGATTTCTTCACACCAAGCTGCTTACCTATTGCAGATTCAGTCTTCCCAGCCTGGTGCAGGTCTACAATTTTGTTTCTGGTGTCCTTTGACAGCTCTTTGGTCTTGGCCATAGTGGAGTTTGGAGTCTGACTGTTTGAGGTTGTGGACAGGTGTCTTTTATACTGATAATGAGTTCAAACAGGTGCCATTAATACAGGTAACAAGTGGAGGACAGAGGAGCCTCTTAAAGAAGAAGTTACAGGTCTGTGAGAGCCAGAAATCTTGCTTGTTTGTAGGTGACCAAATACTTATTTTACCGAGGAATTTACCAATTAATTCATTAAAAATCCTTCAATGTGATTTTCTGGATTTTTTTTTCTCATTTTGTCTCTCATAGTTGATGTATACCTATGATGAAAATTGGAGACCTCTCTCATCTTTTAAGTGGGAGAACTTGCACAATTGGTGGCTGACTAAATACTTTTTTGCCCCACTGTAATAAGATGTAGTAAAAGAGACTATTACAGTAAAGAACTGGAGAAAAACAGAGACAATATTAAAAATACATGCACAATACTTAACAATATTCTTGGAAATAAAAACAGAAATACAAGCTACGCAACCAATTTTTCAAAAAATAATACAACGACTCAGAGTGTGAATGCAGCTTCACCTGCAGATGAATTAATAACTTTTTTGTTAACATTGGTCCTAATTTGGCTCGAGAAATACCCATTACGGCACCTACAGGTGATACAATAAGCAAAAACACTGCTATAAAAGACTCCATTTTCATAAAGAACACAGACGAGAGAGAGGTCATTGAAATTGTTAAATCGTTTAAAAGTAAAACATCTACGGACTGTGATGGTATTGACATGCTCTTAGTCAAACTATCATGGAATGCTTAGTGAAGCCACTGACGTATATCTGTAACCTGTCTCTCCAAACAGGTATATTTCCCAATGCAATGAAAATAGCTAAAGTAATTCCGACATACAAGACGGGTGACAGAGGAGAATTTTCAAACTATAGCCCAATTTCACTATTGCCGCAATTTTCCAAGATACTTGAAAAAATGTTCTGTGAGAGAATTGACAACTTTATAATGAAGAATAATTTATTGTGTAAGCAGCAATATGGGTTCAGACACAAGAGGACAATTGCATTTGCTCTAATGGAATTTATAGAAAAAATATCAACTGCCGTTGAAAATAAAGAGTATTCAGTTGGGGTATTCAGTTGGGGTATTCCTGGATCTTAAAAACGCATTTGATACAGTGGATCACAATTTATTATTAAAGAAACTACACAATTGTGGTAATGGGGGTAGCACTGTCCTGGTTAAGTAGTTACTTAAAGAATAGATATCAGTATGTATGTGTTGGTAACAAAAACTCACAGTTACTGAAGGTTACTTGTGGAGTCCCACAGGGTTCAGTTTTGGGGCCATTATTATTCAATATGTATATAAATGATATATGTAAAGTCTTGGAAAAAATGGATTTAATATTGTTTGCCGATGACACTAATCTATTATGCAGTGGAAGCAATTTGGAACAACTTTTGGATGCACTCGGAAAGGAATTAGGAAAGCTTAAACTGTGGTTTGATTCAAACAAATTAACGCTCAATTTAAGTAAGACAAAATTTATAGTTTTTAACAACCATCACAACAACTTAGTATCTAAACTCAGTGTAAATGGTGTAGAGATTGAAAGGGAATCTGAAACTAAATTTCTTGGAGTAATAATTGATAATAAACTGTGTTGGAAGTCACATATTAATTATATTAAAGGTAAAATATCTAAATCAATTGCAATAGTACACAGAGCAAAATTTTTGCTGAATCAACCCACATTATATACTTTGTATCATTCATTAATACTTCCATACATGACATATTGTACTGAAGTATGGAGAAATACATATAAAACAAACATATATCCAGTCTTTATGCTTCAGAAGAGAGCTATTAGAACTAGAAAAGCACTCGGAGAGCGCAGACCTCCGCCAAGCGCCACAGTTGCCCCCATACAGTATTTGTGTGTACGTTTTCAGATTCCTTGACCACGAAAACATATGACTAGCAATTGGATTGACAATGATAGGATTAGTGGTTCAGTAGTTATTCACGAAAATGGCATTTTCCGTAATGGTGGCCACAGTTCCCCCCATACAGTGTTTGTGTGTACGTTTTCAGATTCCTTGAACATGAAAACATATGACTAGCAATTGGATTGACAATGATAGGAGTAGTGGTTGAGTAGTTATTGACGAAAATGGTATTTTCCGTAATGGCGGTTTTCTTCTGGACGGTGATCCGGATCATCCCCAAAATTTAATCAGTTCTTCCTTGCACCATTTCCAACAACGCCTGAAAGTTTCATCGAAATCCGTCCAAAACTTTTTGAGTTATCTTGCTAACCAACAGACAGACAAACAAACAGACAAACCCCGGCAAAAACATAACCTCCTGGCGAAGGTAATAAGAAAAAAAATCAATTAAAAAAAAAAATAAAACTAAGCTCGACGAGCTTCAATAGCGCCTGAGTCGCTGCATTTCTTCTGTCGCTGCAGCACGGTGATTCTCCGCATCCTGTGTGTTGAAAATGGCCCTATGTCACAATGTTAAAGAATCCTTTAAAAAATTCCTGTATCCAGACGGTGATCCAGATCATCCTCAAAATTTAATCAGTTCTTCCTTGTACCATTTGCAACAACGCCTGAAAGTTTCATCGAAATCCGTCCAAAACTTTTTGAGTTATCTTGCTAACCAACAGACAGACAGACAAACAGACAAACCCCGGCAAAAACATAACCTCCTGGCCCCTGGCCTGCGGCCTGGCGGAGGTAATAATAAACAAAGCTGCTTACAGGGAATCAACAAACCCACTTTTTCTTAAATTAAAAGCTCTCAAGTTGAAAGATCTGGCTGACTTTAAAACTGCAGTAATAATGTTTAAAGTGAAGAATCTATCACTGCCCGCAAATATCCAAAAGCTGTTCCAAATAAGGGAGAAACAATATCATTTCAGAGGAACATGTATATTTCAAAAACCTTCAGTGAGAACTACCACCAAGCAACACTGTGTCTCAGTGCAAGGAGTCAGATTATGGAACGATTTTGGACCTGAATTAAAATCATGTACAACGCTTGGACAATTTAAACAAAAACTAAAGGAAGAAATACTCCAAACATATATACAAGATGACATGTAAAATCACATAAGGATTGTCATATCTAGTCTGTGTTGTGTTGTTGCTTAGTTTTTTTTTGTCACATTTTGTCTTTGCTTTGTTCTGAATTGAACCAAGCAGACCACCAAGCAATCCGAACCAAGCAGACTGCCCGTAAATCTACTGGAGGAAAAGCCCCTCCAGGAAGCAGCTGGCCACCAAGGCTGCTCGGAAAAGCGCTCCGGCCACCGGCGGAGTGAAGAAGCCTTACCGTTACAGGCCCGGTACCGTGGCTCTGAGAGAGATCCGTCGCTACCAGAAATCCACGGAGCTGCTCATCCGTAAGCTGCCCTTCCAGCGCCTGGTGAGGGAGATCGCTCAGGACTTCAAGACCGACCTGCGCTTCCAGAGCTCTGCCGTCATGGCTCTGCAGGAGGCCAGCGAGGCCTACCTGATGGATCTCTTCGAGGACACCAACCTGTGCGCCATCCACGCCAAGAGGGTCACCATCATGCCCAAAGACATCCAGCTGGCCCGCCGCACCCGTGGAGAGAGAGCTTAGACTTTCTGCTGCACATCCACCAACCACAATGCTCTGCACTGTGTGTCTATATATATATACTGTATATATATATATATATTTATAGTAATATGTACATATGTATACTAGCTGCTCTTGTTTTTTTTTCTTGCCTTCTGATTGTTGCTCTGAGTGTTGCTATCCCTGTGCTGTTGCAATCCTGGAATTTCCCCATTGTGGGACTAATGAAGGCTTATCTTATCTTATCTTATCTTAATTGTAATCGCTCTTGTTTTGTTTTTCTTTTGAATTCTTGGATGGAATATGGGTGGGCAATATAAGCTGCGGCTTCAGCCATCACCCATTTTGGATAACTTATGTTGAACTGTATAATCCGAGGAGTTATTGTCTAATTTGACCTTGTTGGATTTTTTCGCCTTTGTTATATTATTCTGTTTCTTTTTAATCTTTACTTTTAATCTATCAGAAATAAAGATTCATTCATTCATTCAACAAGCTAGCAGTGCTTTTACTATGACCAAACGTTTGTCCTCGCCATAAAGAAATGCTCGTTTGAGAAAACTAGAACAAAAATCTTAGTGTCTTACAGAACACTTTGTTAGGTATCCAGTGCAAAATACGCTGTATTGGTTTTGTATCAATACTGTTTATTGTTGTCTCAAATGACATTAGTGACGTTGCCATATATCTTGAAATGCTTGTTTGAGAAAACTAGAACAAAAATCTTAGCGTCTTACAGAATACTTTTTTATGAAGATATCCAGTGCAAAATATGCTGTTTTTGTGGAATCAATACTGTGCATGAATGGGTGCCTTGTGTTGTGTATATGGGAGATTTTTCTCCCAAAGGCACTAGTAGCATCGTCATTTTTACTATTTTGGTAATATTTCCATAATCATGGGCCATTTTTATTTTTTCACTCGTGTTTAATTGTGTGTTGTGTAACCATGTTTTATCTAATCTTTCTCTTACTTTATTGCTCAGTAGCCTGGTGGAGCTCCTACAATGTCATTGTACTGTACAACTGTACAATGACAATAAAGCCTGTTCTATTCCTATTCTTCTGTTCCATAATCAGACATGTAAGCTTTGCTAATATTGATGAAACACCTGCTGAGGAGGCTGGGTAGAAGAGAAAACCTGCAGGGTCTTGGCCCTCCGTGGCACATGATTGGACACCCCTGGCTTAAGTTGTTCACTGCACAAACTAAAACACTTTTTCTGTATTTACAGATTTATCACAGCTGGATGATGAGGGAGAACCAGCCAGACCTGTGGTGTCCAGCTCACCTTCACCAGCTCCAAGCTTGTTCTCCTCCTGCTCCTCCTCTTCTCATCAGACCAGATTAGGTCATATATGTTCACATCATGACCCATTCACACAAAGGAGGGAGTGAATTAAACCAATGATACACTTGAATTGAATGTTGTGATGCCACTAACAGTAAATGGATGTTGAACAGACACATTCAGTCTTGGAATGACGATTCCTGCATTTTCCAGTGTGTGGTTATTTTATATTGCTTCTTATTTTTGTCCTTTAAAACAGGGAGACAGAAGTGGGACCCAAACATGGACCTCCTTCTAGACTCCCTGGAGAGGTCAGAGGAGAGCCAGCAGGAGCAGAGCAGGAGGGAGGAGCAGCTAACCTCCGCTTTGCTGCAAAGCATCCAGAAGATGGAGGACAGGACCAACACCCTTGTTGGACTGATGGGACACGTTGTGTCTGTGCTTGAGGGACTGCAGACAAAGTAACTATCACAGCACTGATATTTCTGGCTGTGTGGATATAATATTTCATCTGTAGCAGTCTGAAGTTTTTGCACATTTTGTAAATAAAAGCTTTCTTTCCTTCAGTGTTTTTCTGCTTCTACATTAATTGTTATCCTCACACCAAACATGCATGAAATGTAAAGCTATTTAGGATAAACAGTTCAAATCACTATAACATTGTAGTGGTGGGAAGTGAAAGTACAAGTACTGCATTACTGCACTTCAGTTCACTTTTTCAGGTATTGGACAATATATCAGGTATTTGTGGACTTTACTCACATATTTTTGACAACTTTTTTCACATTTTCTAAAGAACAAGCAGCAACAAACTTTAAATCTATGCACTTTTTCTGTGGAAAATGTTCCAAGTTGCCAGCTTCAAAAATGATAATGAGTTTATATTCTTTTGACAACGTCCCACATGACATTCTGTCAGCTCTGGACAAGATCATTTCTGGGGAAAGAACTTTGAACTTTTACACTTTCCAGTCTGTCTCTTGTTCCCCCTACATGAATAAAAACTGGAATCAGTACTTTAACCAGAATAGATGACATACAAGTACAGAAGGGTAACCTTTAACAGCTCTGTAAATGTGCCTATAAAATACATAAATACTTTAAAACAGAGTACACTGAGGACTGATTGTCAGTTGAATGTTTTATTCATTAATTATTTTTAACTACTTCACGTTATATTTTGTAAATGACACGGCAGGCATTGAACAGGTTATTGCTCCCCACTGTTAAAATCCTCCATTAAAGCTGCCCTGATGTCATTCTGCTCTGGCCTGGTCAGTAGTGGTTGAACTGGAGGCTGACTGTGATCAGGTGTGTCTGGGAGTCCAAACTTGTCACCATGTTCCTCACAATTATTATCAAGTATGCAGCAGCTGAGCACCATGTTCTTGCTCAGCTCCAGTCTGCAGTCATTCCTTGTCAGGAGGGACCGCCATCATCCTTTCAAGCCACCAAAAGCCATTTCCACAACTGAACGTGCACGGCTCATCCAGTAGTTGTAGTTATGTTGTTCAGGGGTAAGTCTGTCTATGTCCAAAAAGGGTTTCATCAGCCACTTCTGCATGGGGTCGACTGCATGGTGAAATCCGCTGTCGTGCCAAAAAGTGATCACTGTCTGCAGAAGCCAGGAGCGCCCACTTGTTAAGGTATCAGGACACTCCATACTCTTGCCACTCCGTCCCAAATCACAATGTACCCTAGTTCCTCCATACCCACTTCCTTAACTGCGTAATTAAATACCAAACCAAAATGTTGTGATTTCTGAACACACCATATAAGGCCGATACTCTTAAGGTGCCTTCAAACCAAATGCAAACGGACGAGTTTTTCATGCAGCACGATAACATTATAACTCAATGTAAACATACGACATGAATTCACCGTCTGAGTGAGATGCAGACAGGTGAAGTTGCCTTTATAACTTCTGCAGCTGTCTTCAACCTGCATTTTCAAACTACTTTACTCTCCAGTGTTGATACTTGTATTTAATTACACAGGTACGGAAGTGGGTACGGAGTGGCGAGGGGACGTTGTGATTTGGGTACAGAGTGACTTGGGACAGAGTGGCAAGGGTACGGAGTGTCCAGTAACCCTTGTTAAAGGTGGACTGCCTGGTCTCAGTCCACCTACGATGTGTCTAAATGTTTTGAGGTTTAATCGCATCTGAAAAATTAGTGTTGGCCAAAGTGTTGTAGTTTGGAAAACAAAATATAGAATTTATCTGATTGCAACTGACTGCAATATTTGTGTGCAAAAACCTTGTTGTTTTGGAGGTACATAGAATATATATTTATACAGTATCTACATGTATATATCCAGTAAATCTATGCATTTTTCCATGTAACCTTGTGACTGCATTATTTGAATTGCTTTTAATTTTAGATCAAATTTGTTTCAGGTTCAAAGCGTTTCATAAGTGTTAAATATATCTTATTTTATCTAACTAAGTACTGTTTACCTGTTGAAATATACATTTTATGGCTAATATAACCACATAACAACAATATGGCACCTGGCAATCATTTTTGGGCAACTGATCACTTTTTGACATAACAGGCGACCTCCATCTCGTAATGCGCTGTAACACCACCTATTACAGAACTGATATAAATATAACGTTTAAAAGTGTAGTCAATGCTAGAGAGTTGAGCTACAGACTTGAGTTAACAACGGCTGATAACTGAAATATTGATAATTACTGGTCTTCTTAAATGTAGCCGCCGTTCTCTGCCATTAAGAACAAAACTGTTTCTGGATGGTAATACAGGTTTGAAATAATAAAAGCAGCGCTCCTAAAGAGACAACAAACTCCTCCACGTTGACAAGTTAGCAATGCTTCTTCTTCTCCTCTTTTTAATTCTTCTTCTGTGGTGTTCTGTGGGGTTGCATAAAGATGCTTCACACTACGTAATGACGTAGCCCTGACGTAATCCCCGTCTAGCTCCATGTTCGTGGAAAACCAACTGATTCTTATGAGGCACTACAGTTGAACTGGTTAGGCACCGGCACAAGCACATGAACCAAACTAGCACTGGTTCTTATTTGGTGGAAATGAGGGAAAAGAGGTTTAACAGGACAGGTTCCACTCAGAACAGGCCTCGCCATGGTCGACCAAAGAAGTTGAGTGCACGTGCTCAGCGTCATATCCAGAGGTTGTCTTTTGAAAATAGACATATGAGTGCTGCCAGCATTACTGTAGAGGTTGAAGGGGTGGGGGGTCAGCTTGTCAGTGCTCAGGCCAAACGCTGCACACTGCATCAAACTGATCTGTATGGCTGTCCTCCCAGAAGGAAGCCCCTTTTAAAGATGATGCACAAGAAAGGCCGCAAACAATTTGTTGAAGACAAGCAGACTAAGGACATGGTTTACTGGAACCATGTCCTGTGGTCTGATGAGACCAAGATAAACTTATTTGATTCAAATGGTGTGAAGCGTGTGTGGCGGCAACAAGGTGAGGAGTACAAAGACAAGTGTGTCTTGCCTACAGTCAAGCATGGTGATGGGAGTGTCATGGTATGGGGCTGCATGAGTGCTGCCAGCACTGGGGGGCTACAGTTCATTGAGGGAACCATGAATGCCAACATGTACTGTGACATTCTGAAGCGGAGCATGATTGGAAACTGGGCCGCAGGGCAGTATTCCAACATGATAACCACCCCATACACACCTCCAAGACGACCACTGCCTTGCTAAAGAAACTGAGGGTAAAAGTAATGGACTGGTCAAGCAAGTCTCCAGACCTAAACCCTATTGAGCATCTGTGGGGCATCCTCAAACAGAAGGTGGAGGAGCGCAAGCTCTCCAACATTCACCAGCTTCATGATATTGTCACGGAGGAGTGGAAGAGGATTCCATTGGCAACCTGTGAAGCTCTAGTGAACTCCATGCCCAAGAGAGTTAAGGCAGTGCTGGAAAATAATGGTGGCCACACAAAATATTGACACTTTGGGCACAATTTGGACATTTTCACTCGGGGTGTACTCACTTATGTTGCCAGCGGTTTAGGCATTAATGGCTGTGTGTTATTTTGAGGGGACAGCAAATTTACACTGTTATACAAGCTGTACACTGACTACTTTACATTGTATCAAAGTGTCATGTCTTCAGTGTTGTCCCATGAAAAGATATAATAAAATATTTACAAAAATGTGAGGGATGTACTCACTTTTGTGAGATACTGTATGGGATTTCAACAGTGGTGGGCCATCAGGGCCAGCAAAGCCTTCTCCACAGGTCTAAACACTATCAGAAACACTGACTGACATTTACACTCTAAATTCTTACATTTGTTCCATGAGGCTGTATTAGATTATTCACAATAGTCTATCCTCTTCATTTTAAAGCTTTTCTCTTCTTTGCAGTACTTCCAGTAGTGCAATGTATATTAAGAGTTTTTGTAAAATCATATTTCAACAATCATATGTTGCCAGGGTCAAAGAAATCTGCCTTGGGCCTTCAGAAGTGGAGTGTGCAGGCATTTATTGCTGACAATACCTTGTAATAAAGACTGTTCCATCCATCCCTCTCCTACTGCTTATCTGTGGGTGTGGGTCATGGGGGCAGCAGTCCAAGCACAATAGCCCAGACTGCCACGCAGTTCACAAAGCACCATGACCCCCATGATCCCTGGGTATCAGTGGTGGGTAGACTCATGTGGCTCCTTTCACTACATAGGGTTTGATGTAACTTTTTTCATCAGGATCTACTGGACTGCTTTTGGTCTGGCCCTTCACCCAGGACCAACTTGTCTTGGAAAACCCTACCAGGGGACATTTGCCCCAGATAACATAGCTCCTGGTTCATTAGGGCATGCAAACCCCTCCACCAGAATAAAGTGGTAATCCACGAAGGGGATGAAGAACTATTCCTTCAACCAATCAGATTCTGAGTTTGCCACACACGGGCATGCACAGAAGGCATTTGATGACATCAGCATTTACACATCCTTTGATTGGATGGTCATGGTTCCGTGTCTGCTGATCTGGATGAAGCTGAGTATAAGCAGTGACAAAAAATAACTGACACTGTGAAAATAGTCAAACAACAGTCAAACAGCTCTGTCAAAATTTTTTAAAAATGAAAAAGTTGAAATGTATTTTTTTGATTTTCACATTTTAATATTTTTAATTATTTATTTATTTTGGCAAAGAAGAGATGGATGTGGATGACTGTGAGATTTCAGAGACTCAAGATGGCGGTTGCTGTAACGTAAGCACAAATGTTTTAGTAAAAATATTTCTTATCCTAGTTTGTATTACTACCAAATTCTAGTCAATACTCAGTCAATCACAGAAAATTGTTTAGCAAAATGATTGATGGGGGGTTCCCAAGTACTTAGTACGTATCCTGATTTACTGGTACGCACATCAGAAGATGCTGGTGGTAAAATGGGAAAGAGTCATTCATCCCCATCTGGTGTGAGCAGTGGTGTCAGACAGGGCAGTATATTGTCCCCTATCCTGTTTAATCTTTATATGGATGATTTGTCAAAGCAACTGAATGCCTGTAAAACTGGGTGTTTAATAGGGAATAAGTTAGTGAATCATTTTATGTACGTTGACGATCTAGTTGTTCTCAGTCCAAGTAGTGCTGGTCTTCAGGAGTTATTAAGAGTGTGTACTGCTTATGGAGAGGAAAATAAATAAAATATAATACAAATAAGAGTTGTGTGCTGATTTGCCGCACTAGAGAAGATTTGTTAATGAAATTCCCTGTCTTTGATTTGGCAGGCAGGGAATTAATTGTCAGGGATAAAATTAAATATCTGGGACATTTTATTAGTGATAGAATGACTGATGATGATGATATTTTCAGACAACGCTGCAAAATCTACATGCAAGCAAATATTCTTGCACGTAGGTTTGGTTTTTGTTCAGATGAGGTGAAGCTGGTTCTTTTTAAAACCTATTGTACACCTTTATACACTGCTCATTTATGGATAAATTATAGGAAACAAAGCATGCAGAAATTACAGGTTGTTTACAATGATGCTTTAAGAATTTTACTTAAAAAGCCTCGATGGTGCAGTGCTTCTGAGTTATTTGTCTCATCCCGTGTAAATACACTGCATGCAGTAATAAGGAATCTTATGTATAAATTCATCTGTTGGCTTGATGTATCTGGAAATGAAATCATTCAAGTCATGTCTAGCATTGAGCTCAGTTCTATTCGCTGTCAGTCACAGTTTAGAAGGCATTGGTACAGTTGCCTTTTTAAATCTTTTTAAAGTCTGTACTGTTTTTTTACTTCTTTTATTAATTGTTTCTTATTGTTTTTTTAACCTTTTTAATTGTCTTGTTTTTATTAACTGTTTTAATTGTCTTGTTTTATTTATTTTTATTTTGATGGACCATGAGTCTGGAATAAAGTTTGACTGACTGATTGATTGATTGATTGATTGAATACTCGCCTTGATGTGCAGCAGTTCAGTCTTATAATTTAGCGTACAGTGGGAAAAATAAATATTAGTTGTTTATTATCATTACAATTCTTTATTAACCCCTTGCACTCCGGTCAATTTTCCTAAAAACGCCAAAAAATAATGTGCCCAAAGTAAATCGAAAGCTGTTCTTCAACCCTTTGCAGCATCTTCATGGGGTTGGTCTCATTTAAAAGAAAACACTTTGAATTTTTTGGCAAAACAGTCATAATCTCTCTAATTGCTCCGGCCACTGAGTTACAGTCATCTAAACATAGTGAACTTGAAGAAAATAAATTTGGCCTGGGTGTTTTTTTGGATACAAATGCTTGCAAATAACACACAGCTTCAGATCCGGGCTGGAAAATGCAACAGAAATGTAGAACCAAGTGTTATCCAGCTGAGGTCCAAATTTTGTAACAATACCACAAAAAATGAATATATTACACAGCTTTGTTCTCAGGTAGTTCCCAGGCGTTTTGGAACTCTGCCAAATTGTGCCAAATGGCACAGTTTGGAAAAACGTCTGTAACTTTTGAATGATTCAATGTAGAAGCTTCATTTTGGGCTCTAATGAAAGGTCACACTCAGGGCTGTGTCTGTGTGTGTGGGGGGGGGTTGCCCCCCCCTCGCTACATGACAGATTACACTCGGATGTGGCATGTGGGCACAGCAGCGCAGTCACTGCAGCTCCCCCCCCCCCTCGCTACAGAATAGCAGCGGCGGGGGGGGCGTTCATGGTCCGGAGGCGGCGAACGAACCGTGTACCGCGGCGCATGCACTTCGGACATCGTGCGCCGCACAATTGTAATTTACCAATCGGTCAAAAGTCATTTTTGATTACAATTTTCAGGGATAAAAAATAATTTGGCTTATAACACCTTACCTCTTCACAGCCACATTGTCCTGGCGAACTTCTCTTCCCCATTGTCAGACGAATGCGACGCTGGTCCACTCGTGGTTCTGGTCTCGCGACCCGATCAAAACATAATTCCATTATTGCGGTTTTGTGCTTGCATGATTGCGGTTTTTGGCAAACGATTTTTCAAAACAAATAACAGTAGTAATTAAAAAAAGACTGGCGAACGCGTGTGTGTCACTCAGCCTTCGTCGTCAGCCTCCGTTGGTCTATGACCATGGAAGAAATCATAACATCTACTCTGCTGGAACCAAAACAAAATAAGCACCGCCTGTGGCCGAACATGCCAATGCACGAATGGCACTCCCTGTCACACAGGTTGCATTTGTGGGTGGTCTCCGTGCTGCTGGGTCTGTGGGGTTCTTCCTGCGGGTCCTTTTTTGATGCGCAGCAGCAGTCAGTCTTCACCCAGCCTTAAAAAAAAACAGCTCGTGAACTTCTCTGCTTCAATTGGCTCACTTGCTAAGTTTTCAGTCATTGGTTCTTCAAGGTTTCAGAAACCCAATTCAAGGCTCTTATTAGTCAAATGAGAGGTCAATCAGATGAATTAATCTGTTCGCGGCTGTGTCTGCAGCTTTTATTTTCAGTGTGCGCTTGGACGCCATACACCACCTACATCACCATCTCCATCATGCGTCCTAGAGCGCACGAGGGTGCTCTCGTGCGCCCTCGTGCGCTCTAGGACGCAGAGACTTGCCCGTCCGTGGTACAACGGAGTGCAAGAGGTTAAACCTCTATGGGGGAAATTCAGGTTAAAAACATTTAAGTTCTAATAGAAGAATAAACAGGTCATTTTTTTTCCTGGCTTCCCAAGCAATAAACCATGACTTTTTTTCACCTCTGTAAGGACCTCCTCCACCATGGGGTGAATAAGCACAGATAGGTTGCTTGAACCATGTCATCATGATGCACCAGAGAACAGCTCCACCAAACCTGGAGAGAAGGTCAACAGCTTTTCTGCTCCACGCTGATATTGTGATGAACGAGCAGTAATTCAGGACAGTAAATCAATATCTGACCTTTATACTCCCTTTACACAGAGGTGGAGATCACTGAGAGGTGAGAGTTCTGGCCAAGTTTTGATCTACCAATGATCTTCAGTGATCTACACAGCTGCCACAGTTTCCTCAAAGTTCTGGCTCAGTCCAAAACTGACAAGGTGTGGTGATCTGCGCTGTGCTGCCTTTTTTCTCCCTGATTATCTTCACAGCTGCGGACGCACCTGCTCCTCCCAATTAAGCAGCCTTTATAAGGAGGGCTGCCCTACCATCTTCACAGAGACGTCTACGCTCCTCCAGGGAGAAACTTCTACGTCAGAGTTCTCCCTCATCTGCTTTTGGAAGTTTCGCCTTCCTGCTACCTGTGCTTCAACACATGGGAGTTTCGTCTCCCCAACTCAGCTGTAAGCTTATTTGGATTTCTGCACTGTCTGCACCTGCTCTCCTCTCTCTCCTTCCCCTGTGCACAGGTGGACCAGCCCAGCGGCGGACCTCCTCCTGATCCTGGCGGTGGACCTCTCTGCTGTGGACTCCCTTCTCCACCAGTGTGCCCTGCCTGTCCCTGCACTTCTTCACAAACAGCCAACACGCACCATCATCCTCCGAGCTCACAGGACTCAGAGGACCGGTGAAGTATCGCTCACTCTTCAGAGCATTAACTGCCATCTTATCACCATAAGAAGTGACTCATCTCTTCCCTTTCACCAGAGTGAATTGAGCCCTAATTCTCTTGTCCTTCCTCTCTCCTTAGGGTTGCCTGACCCGGACCTGCTCGGCTCGTTCCAGCCTACACATCCACACATGCACACCCACCCACACTCATTCCCTAATAAAAGATCACTGTGGTTAATTTGAGTATGTGTCTGTGCTTGGGTTTTTCTACAAACATGTCACAAGGATCTCCCAAATGATCCCAGAAATCAACAAGAGCATTCTGAGGTGAGTGCAACATCCCCCGCCTCATTTTCTTTGACGATCACAATATGTCACACAAGGAGAGCAGTTTTCAGCTTTTCAGTATAATTACTGAAGCATAACCAAATTATGATAAGCCCATCATCTATGAACATACAACAAAAATTATTTTATTCAACCTATAGTACTAGGTCAGGATCCCAAGCTGAACCTGTGTAACAAGTTTGGTGACCCGAAAGAGCTTTAGTCCTTCTATTGTAAGAGGGCATAGGAAATACTAAACTTGACCTTTAACCTTTTGACCCCAAACCCATAGTCAGAGGTCATGGTCTCAGGGTGAACCTGTGTACTAAGTTTGGTGACCCTACCTTTCTATATTGTTGAGATATAGTTTATTTGGTATTTTGACGTTGACCTTTGACCTTGTGATGCCAAAACCATAGTCACACTTCAGGGTCACAGGGTGAACCTGTGTACAAAGTTTGGCGACCCTAGCTTTACTTGTATAGAAAAAAGAATGCCAAACTTGTGTATCAGGTTTGGTGACTTCTAGCTTTGCTCGTTCTATAGTAATAGTGCAAAGGGAATATTAACGTTGACCTTTAACCTTCTGACCCCAAACCCACAGCCAGGTCAGGGTGTAAGTCATCAAAGATTTGTCTTAGATGCAACTACGGTTTGGATTTGAAAAGCCCACAGCATTTCTTTCAGCAGTTATTGTGTTTACAAGGTTTAGGGGAAAAAAAACTGACCTCTGACCTTGACCTTAAGGTCTAGAATTCCTGCAAAAATCATCCCATCACAGTCAAACAGCAATACACACATCATCAGTGTATATCAAACCCTGGTACCAAGTTTCAAAACAATCGGAATAAAACTGTAGGAGAAGTTGATTTCAAAAAAAGTGGGACAGACGGACAGACAGTCTGCCCCCCCTTCCCAACAGGGTATAAAAATTGGCCCAGTCTCTCAACGATCTCTGTGCTGTGTATAGAGGCCCTTAGGCAAGTATGAAGGAAATTCTTGAATTCAAAAAGCAACAAAAAGAACAATTCCTAACATGACTATGCTCTCACAGATCAACTGCAGACCTTGAGGAATTTCAAAACCACATTCTGACGATGCCGGCAAATGGTTCTCCTTCACCCCACCTGTGTGGCCTGGACTGTATGAGCAGCACTGGACCACAGCCATCAGAGCAACTGCAAGTCAATGTAAGTTTTGCCTTATCAAAATATTTTACATACAGTCATGTATAAAGCAAATCCTTTATTTGGAATTTTAAAATGTGTGATACAATATAGTTTTTTTTACAATAGTCCTCACTTGACACACTGTCTCTGGCTCATAGTCACCAAAGAATTGACATTTTAGTGCAGTCTGCAGTGCCTGTTGATGCTCGTCTCAGCAAGTGCCGTTTCTCTTTACTTGGCAACTGGTACATTATAGTGAGTTAACAGTGAGTGTGACACCTACTGGCCAGGAGGGCTGAATCTTGTCTACATCATCTTTAAACATTCATGCCAATAAAGCATATTTGAAAAAAAACAAAAACAATTCTGGATCTTCTTTTGTGGTGTCCTTATGGGATGACATTTAAAAAGCATCTAAATTTTCAACTTCCACTTACAGACAAAACCATACTCAAACTTTAACCGTTGCTGATCCATCCACAACAACCCGTTAACTGGAAAGGCAGATATAAAGCCCCTTTATTAATGACTGTGGAATCGTACCGCTGTCTGTGAAACTCACTTCCAAATTGAAAGACTTCCAGCGGGAGACAGAAAAAGAAGGTGAATGGGTGGGTTGGTGATCTGGGGTTTTTAGAGGAGTTACCAGCACAATTCACAGCTCTGCAGCTAAAACCACAGCGGTAAAGAGGACGGCAGAGAAAAGATGAGGTACAGAAGGACAGACGAGCCAAAAGGAAGCAACATGTTGAACCTAAAATAAAACAGGTATAATCCACTGCACTGCAGAGACACAAAGATGCTGTTACAGATGCTGTTACTGTACAGACCACAACCAACCTTAAAATGAGCAGTGATGGCTCCCAGCAGACTTGATCAATTTGACCATGTTTTGCAATTGAATACTTAACATCTACCACAGTAGATACTGAAAATGAAGTTTAACAACTACAAATCATTTAGCTACACAAAAAAGGATAAAAGAGGATAAATGTCTAATGATGTCTAAAATGCACTGGCTACAAAATTAAGTGGTACATTCTCTATACAATTGAACAAGTGCATGAATTCCAATGTACAAGTATGAATGGCAATATGGATCCTAAATGGTTAACCTTCTCATGCTTAGAAATTAATTTGTGCTTAGTAACTGAGGCAGCCTAAACAATAAAAAATAATTAAGGTCAAGCAGCAAAATATTCGTCGGATTAATTGCTGTGGTGATGTTGGATTTTCACCCGCAATCTCCAACAAAACTACCAGTTTTGTTCACAATCAAGTCTATATGTTCTGCTCCACTGCTGTTGTCGCACTCAGCCACTTCAAACCTGTGCACACCTCTCCAGACATGCAACTTTTATGTGTGTGCGCACCTTTTATCTCCTTCTACACACAGCTTTAAGGTACCCAGTCCCTCTGCCACACAGCCACACACTATCATCATGTTATCAGTGCAGCTACAGGGGCTCTCTTTAGTGAAAGAAAACCCACTTTTTTACTGCTTCAGCCAACCGGCACTACCTCCTGCAGCATTTACCCCCCTTGCTGCTCACCAGAGCCACAGTTCAGTGGGCAAGGGAGGGCCGACGTTACTGTTAAGAACCAGCTGCCTATAGCTGAAACAGCTGGAAGGAGATGCTCAATGGGAGAGAAAATACAGCCAGTGAATTAACCCCCTCAATCTTCCCAGAAACTCCAACAGAATTCACATTTGCTGAAGAGCAAATACTGGTGTGAAGTACACAAACCACCGCATGAAAAAACAACAATCAGGATACAGATTTTGCTGGGGAAAAGCCCTCAGATAGTGAGTTGTGCAGATCCTCCAGCTGAGAGACACCAATCCCCTACAGGCAGAAAATTAACATGTTTTTACATGTTATTAGCATGTGCTTTAGGGATGAAGCCTGATGGAGGAGGAGCTTCTAATGTTCATCTCAGCATGAAGAAGAACAGAACTGTTGAAAAACAGCAGTGGATCTTTATACAGGGAAACAAGTTGATACCAGGGAGACCGAAGATCAGTAATTGACAATTTGCCATCAAACTGTGCAACAGTCTATTTCTAAGAGCCAGTTACTGATTTTTATAGAAAGAAATAAAAAGGCATTGCAAAGAAGACACTTACAAAAATAAACATGTCATACTCACAAGTAATGCAGTTACTGCATATGAAGGTACAGAAAATGAAACATTGTCAACTACCAAGCTCAGTCCCAAACATAACAGTCCCCTTTACAAATAAATTGAAAACATACATTACAAGATACGTACATTGTTGCTTTGCAAATGTTGAATTTAGAGTATTTTTTTTTCCAATTTTGGGCAGAAAAAACAGAAAAGTAGGCTATCACATCAACTACAGCAGGCTGTGCAAAACAAGTACAGTGGGGAAAAAAAGTATTTAGTCAGCCACCAATTGTGCTAGTTCTCCCACTTAAAAGATGAGAGAGGTCTCCAATTTTCATCATAGGTATACCTCAACTATGAGAGACAAAATGAGAAAAAAAAAATCCAGAAAATCACATTGAAGGATTTTTAATGAATTAATTGGTAAATTCCTCGGCAAATATTTGGTCAATAACAAAAGTTCATCTCAGTACTTTGTTATATTCCCTTTGTTGGCAATGACAGAGGTCAAACGTTTTCTGTAAGTCTTCACAAGGTTTTCACACACTGTTGCTGGTATTTTGGCCCATTCCTCCATGCAGATCTCTTTTAGAGCAGTGATGTTTTGGGGCTGTCGCTGGGCAACACGGACTTTCAACTCCCTCCAAAGATTTTCTATGGGGTTGAGATCTGGAGACTGGCTAGGCCACTCCAGGACCTTGAAATGCTTCTTACGAAGCCACTCCTTCGTTGCCCAGGCGGTGTGTTTGGGATCATTGTCATGCTGAAAGACCCAGCCACGTTTCATCTTCAATGCCCTTGCTGATGGAAGGAGGTTTTCACTCAAAATCTCACGATACATGGCCTCATTCATTCTTTCCTTTACATGGATCAGTTGTCCTGGTCCCTTTGCAGAAAAACAGCCCCAAAGTATGATGTTTTCACCCCCATGCTTCACAGTAGGTATGGTGTTCTTTCTCCTCCAAACACGACAAGTTGAGTTTTTACCAAAAAGTTCTATTTTGGTTTCATCTGACCATATGACATTCTCCCAATCCTCTTCTGGATCATCCAAATGCTCTCTAGCAAACTTCAGACGGGCCTGGACATGTACTGGCTTAAGCAGGGGAACACATCTGGCACTGCAGGATTTGAGTCCCTGGTGACGTAGTGTGTTACTGATGTAGCCTTCAGGTTCAGGTTCAGGTTACTTTATTTGTACCCGTAGGTAGATTTGTTTTGCAGTTGGTGACATCCATATTTACAAGCCACTAATTACATTCAACATAGACACAAACACAGGCACACATCTTACAAAATAGGTAAATATAAAATATGTACAATATAATTTTTATAGCTTGTTCAACTCTTTGACAGCAGCAGGGACAAAGCTGTTTTTGTAGCGCTGGGTTCTACTTTTTGGGACAGCAAACCTCCGTCTGGAGGGAAGAAGCTGAAAGTTGCGGTGCAAAGGGTGGGAGTCATCATTTAAAATCGAGTCGGCCATCCTCTGTACTTGTCTGGTGTACAGGGATGTCAGGCTCAGCTGTGACTCACCAAGCAAACGACTGGACCATCTGACTACCTGATCCAAGGATTTCCTCTGTTTCAGTTTTATCTGACCAAACCATGACATTAAAGAAAAGGATAAAACAGATTCAATAAAAGCCCGATAAAACATAGTCATTATGGTTCGGTCAATTTGGAAGCGTGCAAGTTTCCTCAAACAATGCAAATTTTGCTGACCCTTTTTGCACACCCTTTCACAGTTCACCTCAAAGTTCAATCCACTATCAATAATCGTCCCAAGATATTTGTACGATTGTACACATTTGGTGGTCTGGCCTTTTAGTATGGTGACTTTGTGCCTGGGAGTTTTCCTCCTAAAGTCAATAATCATATCTTTCGTTTTTGTTGTATTCAGCTGCAGGTAGGAATCCTCACACCAGTGAACAAAGTCATCAACTACTGGGCCATGGCCACTCTCACCATCCTGGAGGAGACTGACAATGACTGAGTCATCAGCATACTTTATAATGTGTCTGTTGTCATGTCTGCTCTGACACATGTTTGTGTACAGGATGAAGAGTAGTGGTGACAACACACACCCCTGAGGAGAGCCAGTAGAAGAGCACTTTAGGTCAGACAATGTGCCATTGACCCTTACTCTCTGCGTCCTGTTGGTTAAGAAATCCAGAATCCAACCCACCAGATTATTGCTTAAATCAAATTGTTGCAGGAGCCTTTCAACTAAAATATGAGGTTGGATTGTATTAAAGGCAGAAGAAAAGTCCACAAATAAAAGCCTGGCATGTGTCCCATTAAAATCCAGATGTTTGAAAAGCATGTCAAACAGAGAGACAGTGGCATCCTCCACTCCTCTGTGAGGCCTATAGGCAAACTGCAGAGGATCCAATGCATGTTCAGTCTGCCTTAGGACCTCACATCTGACCAGTTTTTCAAAAATTTTCATTAAAATTGAAGTCAAAGCAACTGGTCTAAAGTCATTTACCGTTTTAGGACAGCTGGATTTTGGAACGGGAACAACCACGGCATCTTTCCAGATCTTAGGCACATGTTGTGTCTGTAAGGACTTATTGAAAATGTAATGAAATATAGAACTCAGTTCATGTGCACAGGACTTTACCAGGCGCCCACATATATTATCAGGGCTCTGACTTTTGTTCACTTTTACAGCGCGGAACTCCCTTTTAACATCCTGCATCTCAATATTAAAGTGCTGATTGTCTTTGAGTTTCTGTTTCAAATCTTGGATTTCTGTGCTAAAATCAAAGGAGTCAAAACGACCATAAAAACAATTAAGAGCATTAGCCAGCTCTGTGTCTGAACTAAAACCATCTAAAAACACACGATTACTGCGCTCTGTGCTCTGAAGGCCTGCAATAGTTTTCATACTGGCCCAGGCCGAACCAAGTTTATTTGCTGCCATCTTGCTTTCCAACTCTGATTTATAATTCTGTTTTGCTCTTAAAATTTTGGCCTTCAGCTCCTTAGTGGCAACCTGTAGCTCAGAAACAGACCCCTGTTTAAAGGCAAGAGCTTTCCTCTGTAAGCAGGATTTAACTGATTTAGTAACCCATGGTTTGTTGTTGGGGTATATTTTGACACGTTTACGTGGAACAATCTTATTTTGACAGTAAGCCATGTATGAGCATGTGAGCTCAGCCAGAGAGTCCAAGTCATCCCCGCAGGCCATTATGAACATCTTCCAGTCTGTACAGTCAAAGTATTCCTGGAGGCTGTGCTCTGAATCTTCTGTCCACACATCAAAGTCTCTCATCTCCACCTTGCCTCTTCTGAGAGCAGTTTTATATGTGGGCAGCAAATGAACACAGTTGTGATCTGAGGATCCTAAAGGAGGAAGGGGGAGTGATTTATAGGCCCTCTCTATGGATCCATAGCACAGGTCCAATGTCTTTTTTTCACCTGGTTGGGCAGGAGACATACTGATGAAAGTTTTTTAAGTGTCTTCTTTAAAGAAACATGGTTAAAATCCCCAAGAATGAAGTTTGGCGCCTCTGGAGAAATTGACTGCAGCCGCTGCACCACATCAGAGATGGTGCTGGAGGCGGAGTCAGCGTCTGCCCTCGGATGAATGTACACAACTGTGATGAAAAGTTGGGGAAACTCTCCTAGCCTTTGTTACTTTGGTCTCAGCTCTCTGCAGGTCATTCACTAGGTCCCCCCATGTGGTTCTGGGATTTTTGCTTACCGTTCTCGTGATCATTTTGACCCCATGGGGTGAGATCTTGCGTGGAGCCCCAGATCGAGGGAGATTATCAGTGGTCTTGTATGTCTTCCATTTTCTAATAATTCCTCCCACAGTTGATTTCTTCACACCAAGCTGCTTACCTATTGCAGATTCAGTCTTCCCAGCCTGGTGCAGGTCTACAATTTTGTTTCTGGTGTCCTTTGACAGCTCTTTGGTCTTGGCCATAGTGGAGTTTGGAGTCTGACTGTTTGAGGTTGTGGACAGGTGTCTTTTATACTGATAACGAGTTCAAACAGGTGCCATTAATACAGGTAACGAGTGGAGGACAGAGGAGCCTCTTAAAGAAGAAGTTACAGGTCTGTGAGAGCCAGAAATCTTGCTTGTTTGTAGGTGACCGAATACTTATTTTACCAAGGAATTTACCAATTAATTCATTAAAACTCCTTCAATGTGATTTTCTGGATTTTTTTTTCTCATTTTGTCTCTCATAGTTGAGGTATACCAATGATGAAAACTGGAGACCTCTCTCATCTTTTAAGTGGGAGAACTTGCACAATTGGTGGCTGACTAAATACTTTTTTTCCCCACTGTATTCCACTTTCAAACAGATTGAAAGTCTAAGCAGCTCTATTGATCAAACACCAAAGCACATCAACTGCCTCATTCAAATAGAATTGATGAGATAGCAGAAGAGAAGGAAGCAGCCATTTTTTCATCATCAAAAAAGTCCAGAGAACAGTGTGGTGTCACTTCCTTGACTGACACCATATACTGCTCATCTGTTGAGGTTTGCAGTTCAGGATACAGATATTAACCCTTTTTAAACAGCAACACAATCAGACCATCAGTGACACAGTAGCTCATTCCAGCCTGATGAAGTCAAGCCAAGACTGCTCAGGTGTCCTGACAACTGACCCCGACCTTGAGTTCAGGGTCACTCCCAGTGTCTCTGTTTATTAAATAAACAATAGCGAGAAAAAACTTTTCATGTGATCACTGTAACAGGAGAAAAAAAGACAAGACAACAAAATGGTATGTACACACACAGCTACTGTAATCGAAGAATAATGGAATTATTGTGCTTACAAATGTTCTGTGTCTAACTTCCCCAATATTCTTTTGAATTCATCGTTTATCCCACTCGCTTTGGAAGTGCAGGAAATGTGAAGGACACAACTGGCTTCTATTAAAAATCCATCCATCCATCCATCCATCTTCTACCATTTTTCTGGAGGTCTGGGTCGCGGAGGCAGCAGCTCAAGCAGAGAAGCCCAGACTTCCCTCTCCCCCGCCACCTGCTCCAGCTCTTCAGAGAGGATACCAAGGCGTTCCCAGACCAGCTGAGAGACATAGTCTCTCCACCGAGTCCTGGGTCTGCCCCAGGGTCTCCTCCCAGTGGGACGTGCCTGAAAAACCTCAAGTGGGAGGCGTCCAGGAGGCATCCCAATCAGATTCCCATACCACCTCAACTGACTCCTTTCAATGTGGAGGAGCAGTGGTTCTACTCTGAGCCTCTCCCGGATGACTGAGCTCCTCACCCTATCTCTGAGGGTGAGTCCAGCATTCCTACGGAGAAAGCTCATTTCAGCCGCTTGTATCCGCGATCTTGTTCTTTCGGTCATTACCCAAAGCTCGTGACCATAGGTGAGAGTAGGAACGTAAATTGACTGGTAAATCGACAGCTTTGCCTTAGAACTCAGCTTCCTCTTCACCAAAACAGACCGGTACAACGTCTGCATCACTGCAGATGCTGCCGCGATCCGTCTGTCAATCTCTCACTCCATTTTCCCCTCACTCGTGAATAAGACCCCAAGATACTTAAACTCCTCCACTTGGGGCAGGAGCCTGTCCCCAACCTGGAGAGGACAATCCACCTTTTTCCGGCTGAGGACCATGGACTCGGACTTGGAGGTGCTGATTCTCATTCTAGTGGCTTCACACTCAGCGGCAAACCATCCCAGCAAGAGCTGCAGGTCATTGCTGGATGAAGCCAACAGGACAACATCATCTGCAAACAACAGAGATGAGATCCTGTGGTCACCAAGCATGACGCCCTCCATTCCCTGGCTGCGCCTAGAAATCCTGTCCATAAAAATTATGAACAGGATCAGTGACAAAGGGCAGCCCTGGTGGAGTCCAACTCTCACTGGGAATGAGTCCGACCAAGTATTGGTAATACGAACCAAACTCTCACAACGGTCGTACAGAGACCAAATAGCTCGTAACAACAAACCCGATACCCCATACTTCCGAAGCACCCCCCACAAAAAACCACAAGGGACGCAGTCAAATGCCTTCTCCAAGTCCACAAAACACATGTAAACTGGTTGGGCAAACTCCCACGAACCCTCGAGAATTCTCGAGAGGGTAAAGAGCTGGTCCGATGTGCCATGGCCAGGATGAAAACCACATTGCTCCTCCTGAATCTGAGGTTCGACCAACGACCGGACTCTCCTCTCCAGTACCTTGGCATAGACCTTCCCAGGGAGGCTGAGGAGTGTGATCCCTCTAAAGTTGGAACACACCCTCCGGTCCCCTTTTTTGAAGAGAGGAACCACCACCCCGTTTTGCCATGCCAAAGGCACTGTCCCCGACCTCCACGCAATGTTGCAGAGGCATGTCAACCATGACAGCCCTACAACATCTTGGGCCTTGAGGTACTCAGGACGAATCTCGTCCACCTCTGGGGCCCGGCCACCAAGGAGATTTTTAACCAGCTTGGCGACCTCAGCCCCTGTGATAGGCGAGTCATCCCCCTCGTCCACAAACCCTGCTTCCTCTGTGGAAGGCGTATCAGTGGGATTGAGGAAATCCTCGAAGTATTCCTTCTGCCGCCCGACGATATCCCCAGTCGAAGTCAACAGCGCCCCATCCGCACCATACACAGTGTGGACAGGGAGCTGCTTTCCCTTCCTGAGCTGCCAGACAGTTTGCCAGAATCTCTTTGAGGCCGATCGAAAGTCTTGTTCCATGGCCTCACCGAACTCCTCCCATACCCGGGTTTTTTTCTTCAGCAACCACCTGAGCTACACTCCGCTTGGCCTGCCGGTACACCTCAGCTGCTTCGGGAGTCCCACAAGCCAACCAAGCTTGATAGGACTCCTTCTTCAACTTAATGGCGCCCCTCACCACTGGTGTCCACCACTTGGTTCGGGGGTTGCCACCACGAGATGCACAGACCACCGAGGTTGAGAGATACCAGCTAGATATAGTCGGCCTCACCTCAACACACAGCTCCAGTTCCGGAACCAGTCTCCTGGAGAGGGGCTGGAGCTTGGCCTTTTCTGGAGTTGCCCCGGGCAAGAGGTGACGAGCAGGGGTCGGTATTCTTGTATCCCCCCACCTTGCTGCCTCTATATTGGAGTTTTCCCCGGTGGATGAAAGGGTTGCTTCCCTGCGCCTTCGGGTAGGGAAACGGGTCCTGACCATCATTTGTGCCTATGCACCAAATGATGTTTCAGAGTACCCCCCCTTTTTAGAGTCTGTGACTGGGGTGCTGGAGGGTGCTCCTCTTGGAGACTCTATTGTCCTACTGGGGGACTTCAATGCGCACGTGGGCAACGACATTGAAACCTGGAAGGGAGTGATTGGGAGGAACGGCCTGCCTGATCTGAACCCGAGTGGTGTTCAGTTATTGGACTTCTGTGCTAACCACAGTTTGTCCATAATGAACACCATGTTCAAGCATAAGGGTGTCCATATGTGCACCTGGAACCAGGACACCCTAGGTCGCAGGTCAATGATCGATTTTGTTATCGTGTCATCAGACCTGCGACCGTATGTCTTGGACACTCGGGTAAAGAGAGGTGCAGAGCTGTCAACTGATCACCACCTGGTGGTGAGTTGGATTCGATGGCAGGGGAGAATGCCATTCAGACCTGGTAAACCCAAACGTATAGTGAGGGTGTGCTGGGAACGTCTGGCTGAGGTCCCTGTCCAGGAGGTCTTCAACTCCCACCTCCGGAAGAACTTCAACCACATTCCGAGGGAGTCTGGAGTCTATTAAAAATAATGTGTGAATTGTTACCTCCACCAAGAGAGGAGGTAATGTTTTTACTGACGTTGGTTGGTTTGTCTGTTAGCAACATTACTCCAAAAGTACTGAACGGATTTTGATGAAATTTTCAGGAAAGGTGTGTAATGGCACAGAGAATAGATGATTAGATTTTGGTGGTGATCCGGATCTGGATCTGCATGCAGGAATTTTTTTTTTGTGGAGAATAATAATAATATTGAGCTTCTCCTTTAAGACGTGTCCACGGAGTTACGTTCACCTCCGCATCCATACACAGTATGTGATGGTTGACATTATTTCATCTGAAGATGCCAAGAAAAAGTAAGCAAACTGTGGTTTATGAACAGATTTTGATGACATTTTCAGGAATGGCATGAGGAACAGAGTACCGGCAGACAAGTTAAGGATGTTTTGTAAGGCACGTTACCCACATGGTTTGTAAACACACAGTACTGGACGATGTTTAATCTTTATTACCGCCGCCAAGAGGAGGAGGTAATGTTTTTGCCGGGGTCATGCCAAAAAGTGATCGAGGGTGGTGCGATTGGCTGCCAAAAAGTGATCACCAGCTGCAGGAGCCGAGAGTGCCCATTTGTTAAAGGTGTACTGCCTGGTCTCAGTCCACCTGCAATGTGTCTGTAAATGTTTTGAGGTTTAATCACATCTGAAAAAAAAATTATAGTGTTGGCCAAAGTGTTTGCAGTTTGGATAACAACATATAGCATGAGATTGCAATTGATTCCAATATTTATCTGCAAAAACCTCATTGTTGTTTAGAAGCTACACTGTAATTGTCCATTGTTGATGCATAGAATATACTGTATAGTCATACAGTATCTACATGTATATATCCAGTAAATCTACGTATGCATTTCTCCATGTGACCTTGTGACTGTATTATTTTAATTGCTTTTAATCCTGCATCAAGCTTGTTTCTGGTTCAAAATGCATCATAAGTGTTAAATATATCTTATTATAACTAAGTTCTGTTTACCTGTTGAAATACATATTTTATGGCTAATATAACCCCATAACTACAATATGGCACCTGATGATCAATTTTTGACAGCTGATCACTTTTTGCCATGACAACGGCTTTGCTTTGTCTGTCTGTCTCTTAGAAACATTACTCCAAAATTTATGAACAGATTTTGATGAAATTTTCAGGAAAGGTGTGTAATGGCATGGGGAACAGAGGATTACATTTTTGTGGAGATCCAGATCACCACCTGATCCAGGAATTTTAAGAAAAATCAGTATCAACTTGGTTAAATTTTACCTTTGCTGGTACACCAGGATTTCTGTAGCTAAGTTACCTAATACTATTTATTTGTTATTTTAATAAATCTTATAAAAGGAAACCTGAATTAGTATTTTTCATCAGTATGAAATGCAGAAGTGTTGCATTTAGAAAACTGCTGTATTTCTAACTGGAGGGCACTCAGAGAGTGCATACCTTCACCAAGGGTCTGTCCCTCCCTCCCTTTGTCCTCCCCTCCGTCCCTTTGTACGTCCATATTGCCATCCATCTGTACATTGCAAGATAGGGCCTTGGCAGAGGTATGCACTCACGGATCACCTCCAACATCTAATGAGTTCATCTTTGGGTCAAGAACCACCTCTGGTGAAAATTTCATCCAAATCCATCCAGTAGTTTTGGAGTGTTGTTGCTAACACTCTGTGAGAAGATAAAAGCCTTGGTGGAGGTATGCATTTTGAGATCATCACTAAGATCTAATCATCTGTTCAGTGGGCCATTACACACTTTTCCTGAAAATTTGAATGAAAGGCGCTATATACTGTAAATCAAAGATCAAAGAGTACTGGGTTGTTTGATGCAGCAATGTTCAGCCTCCACCGTCCATCACCTACCGTTGTCATCTTCCTGTACCGGCGCCATATGTCCCGCCCTTCCTTAATTCTTATTGGCTGCTTAGAACAGTCTGACATTAACGAGACCAGCTGTACAATAGTCTGACAAACAACTTTTTTCAGCCCTGAGCACCGCGACAAAAGTGGCCACTGCTCAAAGTGTTTCAGCACCAAGGGCACTCAGTGCTGTAAATGCTGGACTACATAGAGAATGAGTAGAAAATTAAGAATGGGCGTGTGACGTCACCCAACGGAAAAACCGCAAGGAATTGTGGGAAAAGTGTTCTGTCTGTCTGTGCTTAGTACTGAGCAATGAATGCGGTTAGGCTGCGTCCACCAAATGTGTTTTTTTCTGCTGTGGGCAACTATTTTCTGTTCATTTTCTATGTAGTCCGGCATTTAATGTGCTCAGTGCCCTCAGCGCAAAAAACGCCCTCAGCAGTCATGGCGCTGAAAGCTCAAAAAAATTCAATTTTTGGAGCGCTGCAGCACTCATCAGGTGCATACCTCTCTCACCAGCCGATCACAATCAGCCTAAAAGTTCACCACGATCAATATTTAACAGCCAACACTTGGAGGGATGTGTATTTTCTTACCAGTTTGATGTGACTTATTCCAGTGAGTGGAGTGTTTCAGAGCAAAATCTGTGAAATCCCCAGCACGCTTTAAGTGACAGGTCAAGCGGTTGCCAGGATACTGGACAGAGTGCTTTTTTTTAATAAACGCATGATAAGTGCTCAGGAGAACAGGTTGATAGAATTTTTACTTTCTCTGTGGACACGCAGCCCTATTAAAATGACACTGAATATGTTATTCAAACACGGGAAATGTAAATATATATATATACTGTAAAACATCATTCAAAATCCAGGATGGCACAAGAGAGTGAAAACACTTATTCCCAATGTGGTCCTTTATTCCTTATTATTCCTTATTATTCCTCCGAATACCATGCAACGTTAAAATGGGGAAGGTTTGCTGCATTATCAAATACAACAACTGCTCTCAAGATTGACATGGAAAAAGATTGATAACGGCGTATCTGGTCTAAGAGCTAACAAAGAGGCGTGGGATGGAATGGATTGCAGCGGTCAGAAGGAAAGACATCAGCTCTGACAACATTCCTGCACACATGGTGGTGTGTTCACGGCATTTTCACCAAGCTAAGTTGTGATTTAAAAATATTTAGTGGTGAAGAAAGACGTCCCCTCTCCAGAGCAGCTGTTCCAGCATGATTTATTCAACCAATCAAAAGAAAAAAAAATATCTGTTAACAGCCCCAGGAGTTGGCTGTACAATGGAGATTTCTAACGCGGGTAAACTGAGAGAAAGAGAAAGAGATGAGAGATCTGATGCAGCGGTCATTTACCTGCAGAAGTGTCTAGTTTGGGGAAATGACAAATAGGTAGACCAGCATATATTCAATATGATAAAAATGATGAAATTATAATAGTTTTAAATAAGCCCACTCCCTCCCTGTTTTATTTAGACCCTCTTCCTGACCCGGTGAAGTAACATACTAGACTACATTAATTTAATATAATATGTTAAAAGGAGCAAAACCCCCTCATGTCCCAGAGCACAGAAATGAGATGAAGACAGAAGTATTGTGGTGAATGTCGTCTGTGGTTATATTATCCTGCTGTAGCTGCTTATAGTTTGGGTTTACCTTTCTAAATGTAATAAATAGGTTGCATTAACCGTAGCTAAATTGCTCTTACATTCATAACGCAATGTTTTCAGGACTATACAAATGTTTTAAGAAAAACCTTTATAATTTTCAAAACTACAAGCTATATGTAGTCTGCAGTACCAACTTTACTCTCACCTGCTTGTTACCGTTCTCTCCTAAATTTGTTTTTTCTCATTTTTTAAACATCTTTTCATAAAGGTACCTTTTTTTAAAAATTTTGAATGTTTTGGTGACACATTTGTGCCCTTTTTCATGCAAAATTCTAACTTTTTACCTAAAGCCTCTTACCTTGTGTTTTTATTCTGAAAAGGTGAAGAAATCAGAAGCAGCACCAGATTAAAAGTAAGATTAGTCAATCAGTTGTTTTAATAATCAATAGATCAGTTGATTATTACAATCCAAATTTATAATTTCTGTCCCACCCGAAGGTTATAATTACATTTATAACTAATTTGATTCCTGTTATTTTAAAATGTTGGCTTACTAAAACTGTGGTGGTTTCTGGTTTCCAACAACAGGGTGGTGTAGGATGAAGTCAAATTCCCGTCCTGAATTTTTGTCCCAGTCCACCCCTCAGTGTGCTTAAGATGTGGTAGTTTATAATATTTTCTGGTAATATTTGATACACAATTTAAAAAAGTTTTAAACGCATTCTAAACTGCCCTTTATAAACTGGAGAAATAAGAGTTTTTGTTTTGTGTTGAATATGTTGAACATAATTAACGCTGGCCTGTGAAACTGTCCTTTATAAATTTAAAAGAAAAAACTGTATTCCTTGATATTGTGAACAATATTGTTATTGTGAAAATTCACAGAAATATGGTAATATCATTTTTCGGCCATATTGCCCACCCCCAACGCTGAGCATGATTTTGTAACTTCCACCAGTCTACTTTATTCCACTTAATGAATAACAATAAACTAGTATTATCTCTCCAGTCTCTGTTCATCAGTTCAATTAATAAATGAATAGATGCATAATTTGCATTCTGTATCTTGTAGGCCCATGATTACATGTAAACAAAAACAAAAGTTATTCGACATCTTATGATGTGCGATTTAAAATGACAGGTAATAGATGATGACAGATTTTTTTTAACAACCCTTGCTGTCAAAATGGCAGATAAGTGTAGTGCAACTTATGCTACCAACAAAGTAAAAACTGCCGGTTTGACTGAGGGTCTGCTTGTCCTTTTAACTTGATCTTGGCACTCTATGAATGTTATATGAAATACATGATATTACCCTGAGAACAGAGGTCAAGACCAAAAAGTATTAGCACTAAAAAGAAGAAAACGACATCAAATGATGCCAACGTCAAGCTGGATAAGACATTCATGCGTCTGAAGGATTATGAACAGCCAGACAAATGAGAGAAACATTTTATCCATTTTTTAGGTATGCTAAATGATGACAGACAATCTTGTACTGAGTAGATATTTCAATCACACTAAAAACAAGACAGTCAAAAAATAAATACCCTAACAAATATGTAATTCTTTATAAAAAGATACCAACATATCAGCATTTGATCTGTCAAAATGTATATAAGGGTGATGTAGTTGCATCACTGATGCAAAAAACAACAACTTCAATTTATTGAATGAGTGACTACAAACTGATGATGACAAGTGACAGGTGTATGGGACCAATCTATTTAATTCAATTTAACACTGTTCTCCAATACATCTGCTGCCATGGTCACGAACTGTTTACTTCTTTAATTTATGTGGTGGGTACTATGTTAGCATACACACAAGCATTGCTATATAAATTGTTGCAGTTTGACAATAGAAAACATACTGGAGTTGGACAATAATATATATAAATGCAGACAACACCCCACTGGAGTGGTGGCCTAGTTGGTAGAGCATCCGCCCCACAACCAGGAGGTTGGGGGTTCAAGTCCCAGCCGGGTCATACCAAAGACTATATAAAAATGGTACTTCCCGCCTTCTAGCTTGGTGCTCAGCGTAATAGAATGGGGGAAGGAGAAGTTGTTTGTGTCGGCGCCTTGCATGGCAGCGGCCCCTCCGATTCTACATGTGATCAACACTGTAGACAGGAGAAATGTAATTTGGTTCTACTGTACATGATTGGCTGTATGGACTGAATGACAATAGAGATGGCTGCTTCTTCTTCAAATCAAAAACCTAGTTATTTTCACTGAACCTGGTTCATCAACAGCACAATATCACAACCCTTTACATCTTCTGATCAAACAGGTTTTAATATCACATCTGAGATAGTGAGGCCTTAACATTCCTACACTTTAATTATGCCAAAGCAGCCCAGCCAGTCCATGCATGGATCAAAGGCAAACATATCATACTTCATTTAATTTGATTAACCTGATTGGCTCTGACAGAAGGCAATATGTCCAAGTGGGGAAGATAAAATTAAAGATACTGTAATTGCATTGCCAGGATGCATCTATGGTCTGCTGCCATTATTTGTGAAGCTGCATCCATTTGCTTCAAGCAATATTCACTCCTTCCATTAAACTATGCGAGGGCCTTAAGGCAGCCATCAGTCACAGAGACGCAATCATGCCTACTGCTTTGGATCGTCTGAGGCAAACTTTATTATAGAAAAGTTCACTTTACTGCATTTTTAAATGTGTTTATATTGGGGTTAGCTATTAAGGAAAAATCGTCCATATTTTCCCTGTATTTCCCAAGGGGTGCTGACTGAGCAGCACCTACTGACTCCATACATACAGTATCAGCAACATGAAAAGCAGTTCATTTATGTTGATTCTGGCTTCAAACTGGACTAAACTAGAAAGACCAAGGGCATAAACAAAGCAGCCTTAGGTTGTAATTTAACATCAAGGTAACTCCGTCATACTACATTTGCTAGTCAGCAGGTATGGGTCTACACAACTTCAACACAACTCCATTTTACAATTTTACAACAACAGCATACATAAGAAAACACGGCACTAAATTAGCTAAATAAACAACAAGGAGGCCACTCAAAAAATAAAAATTAAAAAAGCAATGGGCTTCGCCACCATGTCCATATGGTCAACCAGTTAAAAAATATTTACTGGCTCCAATAACCCATAAAACCGGAGTGGTGGCTCAGTTATAGAGCATCCGCCCCACACCCGGGAAGCCCAGGTTCAAATCATGGCCAGGTCATGCCGAAGACCATATAAACAAGCGGGACTTCCTGCTGTCCAGCTTGGTGCTCAGCAATAATGGAACAGAAGGGGGAAATTTGTGGTGGCGCCTTGCATGGCAGCGACCCCTCTGATTCTATATATGTGTGATTAACATTGTAGATAAGAGAAACATCATTTCGTTCTACTGTACATGATTGGCTGTATGGATCTGAATGACAATAAAGATGGCTTATCCTTATCAATCCTTTGCCATGTAAAAAGATTTAACTCTATCAAAGAATATTGTCTCAGCACTGCACTGCATCTGGATTTCATTAGTTAATGTTGTCAGAACATGAATGGTACCGACATCCTAAATGTTTTAATACCTGATCAGGGGTCAGGACTTGAAAATACTTGGTTCCTGTATAGTTCTGCAGTTACATTTGAAGAAACACAGTCAAGTACTGAATTAAAATGCAAACACTCATTAACTGTCTTTGCATTGGGAAGGTCCTTTGATGTCAGCAGTCTCCACTGATCTCCTTTTGGTGGCTACAGCTAAGAAGAGCCAGGTGCAGATGATCAAGGGTCATTTTCTGGGTCCTTGAGTCCAGGCAGGAGGGGATAGTGTGGTCTGAGCAGCTGTGTGCACCGTGTGTCTGGATCAATAACAGCAGAGAGCCTGTATTGATTATGTGTGTAAATGATACTAGAAGGGGGGTTGTAATGGAAGGTGGCCTGGATTAAGGTAACAGGGACGCTGGCCTGTGGTGACCCTGCTGTGCTTCATGTAGTGGCATATGCAGTTGGTATAGTTACTTGACTACCCAATTTTCTTGAACGCTTGGGGCAAAATCCATAAAAATGTTTTATTCATTACCCAACCTGGTCTCAGCAAAAAAAAAACCCATATCTAATAAACATTTTCTACCTGTCTAAAATTGTACAGTTGCATGTTAAATCAAAAAATAACGTGCCTCGGCACGTATTTACAAGCTCACTCACTGTGAGTGCGCAAAATACTCCTAGCAGTCCTTACTGCACATGCGCAGAACAACGCATCTTTTATTCCGGTTTCCCAATGCTCATTCGGCTGGTGGGAGGGGGATGGCGGACGGTTAACTACACGGTCCAACTCTCTCAGCAGAGTTACATTACTTCACCTTAAATAAGACCATGAACCAATGAGCAACTAAGCTACAACTTTGACAACTGGTTTTTGACATTTAATTATGCAGTCTGTTTTTGTGGTTCCTTCAGCAATCGAGGGCTGTATGCATTAAACAGTGACGTGATCAAGCTGTTGATCAGTTCTAGAATGATCTATAAAAAAAGACTATATACATGAAGAAAATTAAACACCTCTCAGGAGATGAGTTTAATATACTTTGGCACTTACTGTATATGGATGGAATTAAAAGTATGTTTGCTATTCTGCTTAACTAACACATCAGTGATTCTCCTTTCAAAAACCTGCATGTTATTATCTAAAGGAAGGAGGTTATGTTTTTTGTGACATTTGTTTGTCTGACAGCAGGATTACACAAAAACTGCTCATTTCAATTACTTCAGTTGTTGTAGAAGGGTGAAAAATGGGACACAAAAGAAAAGATTAGGGTCGTTATGAGACGGGGCAAATTTTTACTAAATTTCTAGTAATTTCTCAGAGAATTATGCATGCAACCAGAGAAATTCAGGCATGTATGGGAGTTGGATATCAGCTGGTATGTTATTAGATTCCGGTTGTGGCATGTTAGGTGAGGACGCACAGGTAAAGGCTCCCAGTTCGTTTTTTGCTATCTTCCTTTAAAACTCAGTTTAGAGCTAGCATTTTTAGCTGTTGCTTTGTCACTGCCGCTGGAGAATAAAAACGGTACACCTGCTCGTGCGAAAAAAGAGAGAAATTGCCAGTCTCATAACTTAATATTGTAGTGGCTGGTGAAGCAATTCATCAGTCCCCTCACACTCCGGGAGAACAAAGGGATTTCTCCCACGTGTTTTCTTTTCTACGATCTACGATCACAGAACTTGAATCATCGTACATCGTCCGGGATCATGGGTCCTAAGAAAGCTCAGCAGACTGAGGAGGTGGACGATATTAAAAGATCGCTCGACTTCTTGGCTGAAGAGATTTCTGCTATTAAGCTGTAGCAACAAAACATCCTGGGCCTGCTGGAGTAGGTGAAAGTGCTGCGGATCCAGAACGCCGAGAAGGACAAGAGGCTGGCGTATCTGGAGAGCAGAGTGTCGGACCTGGAGCAGAACACTCGGGTGAACGATGTGGTCATCACTGGGCTCCACATTAAACCCCAATCGTATGCTCAGGTGATGGCCGCGGACAGCGGAGGGAGGCTCGACGCGCTGGAAGACAAATCCACGGAACAACAAGTGGCGGCCTTCATGCAGTCCAAAGGAATCCAGCTGGACTGTAACACCATTGAGGCCTGCTACCCTCTGCCCAGGAAAAACAGCAACAAACCGGCTGTGATCATGAGGTTTGTGAATAAAAAACACAAGACTGTGCTGCTAAAACAAGGGAGGAAACTGAAAGGAACGAACATTTACATAAACGAGCACCTCACAAAAGAAAACGCAGAAATAGCCAGAAAAGCAAGATACCTGAGAAAGCAGAAAAAGATTCAAAACACCTGGACATCCATCCATCCATCCATCTTCTACCGCTTTTCCAGAGGTCCGGGTCGCAGAGGCAGCAGTTCAAGCAGAGAAGCCCAGACTTCCCTCTCCCCAGCCACCTGCTCCAGCTCTTCAGAGGGGATACCAAGGCGTTCCCAGACCAGCTGGGAGACATAGTCTCTCCACCGAGTCCTGGGTCTGCCCCGGGGTCTCCTCCCAGTGGGACGTGCCTGAAACACCTCAAATGGGAGGCGTCCAGGAGGCATCCTAATCAGAATCAGAATCAGAATCAGAAAAAGATTTATTGCCAAGTACATTAACAGATCACTGATAACATACGAGAGAATTTGACTTGACACAGTAATGAACCTGCATTTCCGTGCCGCGGCGCATCTGAAACGCGCCTATCAGCAGGAGGGTACAGGTAGCATAAGGATAATACAATAGGAAGGAGCAAAAAAATCATTGATTCAAAATACTGGTTACATAATTAATCAATATTAAGAGTTCAAGGAAAAAAAAAGCTCTCATTGCACATACATTCGCTACACAGGATTCACGAGACACAAGAGAGCAGTGTATCTTTATTCAGATGCCCATACCACCTCAACTGACTCCTTTCAATGTGGAGGAGCAGCGGTTCTACTCTGAGCCTCTCCCGGATGACTGAGCCCCTCACCCTATCTCTGAGGGTGAGTCCAGCAATCGACAGCTTTGCCTTAGAACTAAGCTCCTTCTTCACCACAACAGACCGGTACAACGTCTGCATCACTGCAGATGCTGCTCCAACCTGGACATCAAACTGTAAAATATACATAAAATTAAATGGATCACCTGAAGAAGCCAAGGTCATTAACATCCGTAATATTATGGAACTGGACAAATATCAATAAATATTATGAACTGGAGTCGACAGCAACAAGAGACAATTATAGGACACTGAAGGATTATACTCATCTGCAACAGGACATTTAATAACATGAAACAAAAGATTAACAAACAGGAACAACAGGAACTGAAAGTTTTTGAATATACAGATCACAACCCACAGGACATAGAATATAACATAGACCCTGATAATAATTTATTTAGCTGCATCAATAATGACTGTAGTTACTACACGGATGAACAGTTTAACACAATGGTCACATCTGATTTCAATATTTCTATGATCCACTTCAACAGCAGAAGTCTCTATGCCAACTTTAATAACATTAAAGATTATTTACATCCGTTTAAAGAGCCATTCAATATTGTGGCAATATCAGAGACGTGGCTCAGTGAAGAGAAAGGAGTGGATTTTACCAGGGATGGCTATGAATTAAATTATATAAATAGAAAAGTGAAAAAACGAGGAGGAGTTGCAATTTATGTTGACAAGAAATTGCAATACAAGGTTGTTGAAAATCTGTCAGTAACTGTGGATGATTTATTTGAATGTATTACAATAGAAATCTGTCTGGACAATGTGAAGAATATAGTAGTGAGCTGTGGATATAGAACACCTGGATCAAACATTGACTTATTTAAGGACTGGATGGAAAAAATGTTTGCAAAACTAACTCATAAAGTTATGTTCATCTGTGGGGATTTCAATATAGATCTGATGAATTCAAAACAACATAGTTTGACAGAAGAATTTATCAACACAATGTACAGTATGGGCTTACATTCAACAATTACCGGACCTAGCAGAATCACGTCACACAGTGCCACACCAATAGATAACATATTCACAAACATTATGGAAAATAATATCAGGAGTGGGCTTTTACTGAATGATATCAGTGACCACCTGCCGATTTTTGTTGTCTATCAATGTGATTATAGGAAGAAAAAGTATACCAAAAATATTAAATATAAAAGAATAAGAACCGAAGAATCAATGTATTTACTGACAAAGGAATTATTAATACAAGACTGGAAGATAGTTTATGATGAAAATGATATAAATAAAGCATATGATAAATTTTTACAAATATTTCAATCATTATACAATAAAAACTGTCCTATAAAACAATACAGTGACAGACAACAAAACAAAAATATTCATTGGGTCACCAAGGGGTTAATAAATGCATGTAAAAAGAAGAATACATTATATAAACAATTCATTAAGTGCAGAACAGTGGAAGCTGAGATCAAATATAAACGATATAAAAATAAGCTTACTAATATAATGAGGACCTGTAAGAAAGAATACTACAACAGAATATTAGAGGTTAATAAAAATAACTTAAGAGGAATATGGCAAGTACTCAATGGGATTATTAGTAATCGACCTAAGAATGCTAATTATCCAGAATATTTTATTGAAAATGACAATTTGATAAATAATATGGAGGATGTGGTCAGTGGTTTCAATAAATTTTTTGTAAACGCTGGTCCTGAATTAGCAAAATCAATAGTGACACCAGAAACAAACAACAGTGGTTCTGTAAATGAAATAGAAGATAGAAATCCAAACACAATCTTTTTGGGTGCAGTTACTGAAAAGGAAATTATCGAGACAGTGAGTAAATTTAAGAACAAAAAATCAACAGACTGGAATGAAATTGACATGACAATAGTGAAAAAAGTAATTGAAGGAATTGTTAAGCCACTCACCCACATCTGTAACCTGTCATTTCAAACTGGTAAATTCTCAAACAAAATGAAAATAGCAAAAGTAATCCCACTATACAAAACAGGAGACAGTCATTATTTCACAAATTACAGGCCGGTCTCTTTACTCTCACAATTCTCCAAAATACTTGAAAAAATCTTCACTAAGAGACTGGATGATTTCATTGAAAAACACAACCTCCTTACAGACAGCCAGTATGGTTTTAGAGCAGATAAATCTACATCTTTAGCACTGATCGAACTTATAGAAGAAATTACTAGTTGTATAGATAAAAAAAAGTTTGCTGTAGGAGTATTTATAGATTTAAAGAAAGCTTTTGACACCATTGACCACAGAATTCTACTAAGGAAACTGGAAAGGTATGGGATAGAGAGGGGTCGGACTGAGTTGGGTGGAAAGTTATTTAAGTAACAGACAACAATTTGTACAAATTGATGAGCACAAATCACCCTTCATGGACATCACTTGTGGTGTGCCCCAGGGGTCAGTTTTGGGACCCAAACTCTTTATCTTGTACATAAATGACATATGCCAAGTATCAAAAATTCTGAAATTTATTTTGTTTGCAAATGACACAAATATCCTTTGCACTGGTGAGAATTTGCAGCAGGTTTTAGAGGCGGTCACAACTGAAATGAAAAGGTTAACGCAGTGGTTCAACAAAAATAAATTATCTCTAAATCTAAAAAAAACAAAGATTATGTTGTTTGGAAATTATAAAATAAATCATGAAATAATGGTAATGATAGATGATACCAGAATAGAAACAATACAGGAAAATAAGTTTCTGGGGGTTACGCTAGACAATAAAATCTGCTGGAAACCTCACATCAGTCACATCCGGGCCAAGTTGGCAAAATGTATAGGCATACTGGGGAAGACAAGACACATCTTGGACTATAAATCATTGGTCTTACTGTACTGTTTCTACCTTATCTTAACTACTGTGTAGAAGTCTGGGGAAACACCTACAAGCCTAACCTACAGTCAATATGCACATTACAAAAAAGAGCTATAAGGATAATAAAGTAGGATATAGAGACCACACCAATTTGTTGTTTTTAAAGTCACATGTCATAAAGTTCATCGATTTAGTTAAATTTAAGACAGCACAAGTTATGTACAGGGCAATTAATAATCAACTCCCAACTAATATACAAAAAATATTTTAAAAAAGAGACAATGATTATAATTTGAGAGGAGATTTAAACTTTACAAAACCCAAGATACGAACAGCTAAGAAAAGTATGTGCATATCTGTCTGTGGGGTGGATTTGTGGAACAGTCTGGAGCCGGAACTGAAACTATGTACAAACAGAAATCAATTCAAAAAGAGGTATAAACATTTTTTGCTGAAAGGATATATATTAGAAGGGTAGTATTTATATGTATGATTCACTATGCTCACTCTGGGACACTATGGAACGGTAGGTGGGACAGTACTGTGTATATCTGTGCTGTTTGGGGCTGGTTGTGATGTATGGACTGTATGTATGTTGGGATGGATGGGTGTTAATGTTGCTATGTACAAAATATAGTTAATTGTTTACTTGGGGTCTTAAATGTGGTAATTACCTCCGCCAAGCCGCAGGCCAGGAGGTTATGTTTTTGCCGGGGTTTGTCCGTTTGTCTGTCTGTCTGTTGGTTAGCAAGATAACTCAAAAAGTTTTGGACGGATGTCGATGAAACTTTCAGGCATTGTTGGAAATGGTACAAGGAAGAACTGATTAAATTTTGGGGATGATCCGGATCACCGTCTGGATCCAGGAATTTTTTAAAGGATTCTTTAACATTGTGAGATAGAGCCATTTTCAACACAGAGGATGCGGAGAATCACCATGCTGCAGCGAGAGAAGAAATGCAGCAACTCAGGCAAGGGCTATCCCCACATGCTATTGAAGCTCGTCGAGCTTAGTTTTATTTAATTTTTTTAATTGATTTTTTTTCTTATTACCTCCGCCAGGAGGTTATGTTTTTTTTTTTTTTTAAAGAAGATCTGCTCGATATTGCCAGTCATGCCTCGTTCAAAGTCTAAAAGTGTGAAACAGAGAAGGAAACAGAGTGCAGAGTGCATGAGAAAGAAAAAAGGCAGGGAGATAACACAGAGGATGCGGAGAATCACTGTGCTGCAGCGACAGAAGAAATGCAGCGACTCAGGCAAGGGCTATCCCCACATGCTATTGAAGCTCGTCGAGCTTAGTTTTATTTTATTGATTTTTACCTCCGCCACGACGTTATGTTTTTGCCGGGGTTTGTCCGTCTGTCTGTTTGTCTGTCTGTCTGTTTGTCTGTTGGTTAGCAAGATAACTCAAAAAGTTTTGGACGGATTTCGATGAAACTTTCAGGCGTTGTTGAAAATGGTACAAGGAAGAACTGATAAATTTTGGGGATGATCCGGATCACCGTCCACAAGAAAACCATCATTACCAAAAATGCCATTTTCGTGAATAACTACTCAACCACTAATCCTATCATTGTCAATCCAATTGCTAGTCATATGTTTTCATGGTCAAGGAATCTAAAAACGTACACACAAACACTGTATGGGGGGAACTGTGGCGCTTGGCTGAGGTCTGCGCTCTCCGAGTGCTTTTCTAGTTACCTCCGCCAGGCCGAAAGGCCAGGAGGAGGTAATGTTTTTGCCGGGGTTTGTCTGTGTGTTTGTCTGTGTGTTTGTCTGTTTGTCTGTCTGTCTGTCTGTTGGTTAGCAAGATAACTCAAAAACTTTTGGACGGATTTCAATGAAACTTTCAGGCGTTGTTGGAAATGGTACAAGGAATGGCTGCACGGTGGCGCAGTGGTTTAGCACTGTGGCAGCACAGTTTTACCCTCGGCCGGGGGATCGCGGGGATCATGAGATCGTGGGTTCGATCCCAGCCCCCGACCAACAGTGAGCTGTGTGGAGTTTGCATGTTCTCCCCGTGTTGCGCGGGTTTACTCCGGGATTTCTCCGGTTTCCTCCCGCATACCAAAAACATGTAGGTTTAGGGCGCTCGCGCACGCAGCGACCAGCAGCCGGTGGCTTGTCACCAGACTGCAAACCAAGTCTACCTACGGGTACAAATAAGTAACAAAAAAAAAAAAAAAAAAGGAAGAACTGATTAAATTTTGGGGATGATCCGCATCACCGTCTGCATACAGGAATTTTTTAAAGCATTTTTCCACACTGTGACATACGGCCATTTTCAACATGTGCGCAGGCGCAATGGAGGGCGCTGGGCATCGTGTCTGACCAACACAAACTCCGCCTTCTTCAACGTTTTAGCCACAAAAGCATGCGGAAAACACTGGTGGCCTGGGCCCACCAGCGTGCCTGTGCCAGCCATAGGCGCTGCGCACATTGCGCTGGTCGTCGTGTATGACCAACACAAACTCCGCGTTCTTCAACGTTTTAGGCACAAAAGCACGCGGAAAACACTGCTGGCCTGGGCCCGCCAGCGCGCCTGTTTTTGCGCCACGCTGCAAAACCTGACACGGCCACCTGTCCGCCGCCCGATTATTTGCCACAAATTCCCAGCCCAGCTATAGGCGCTGCGTAAAAACGACCTCTCTGCCGGGGAAGATTCTAAATTCTGTTTTGCCGCGGAGCGCAACCCCAATATAATATAAAACCCACGGCAACCTGTCTAACCAATTTGCATCCGTCAGTGGAGGAGATGGACACACCAACACTTCAGTTTATTACCTCCGCCAAGGAGGCAATGCTTTTACAACCGTAAAACGGGGCTATAAGGGACGGCGGGGTAATATGGGACACTTTTCTAAATGTAATTCTGCTTTTTTAATTTTGCTTCCACCTAGATTTGATGAAGGATTCATGGATATTGGACAATAACAACACAACTCAGCGTCCTGCTCAAAATAAAAAAAGCAGAATTACATTTAAAACATTTCCCAGAAAAGTGTCCCTTATTAACCCGCCGTCCCTTATAGCCCCGTTTTACACTACTGAACCACTAATCCTATCACTATCACATTGATTGTCATTGATTAATTGTCTTTTTATTGCACTGTCCATGTCAAATAAACAAATAATCATTGTGAATCCAATTGCTAGTCATATCTTTTCATGCTCAGGGAATCTGAAAACGTACACACAAACACTGTATGGGGGGAACTGTGCCACTTGGCGGAGGTCTGCGCTCTCCGAGTGCTTTTCTAGTTTATATATATTTCACATGGGTTGTATTTATGGAAAAGTGGAGATGGAATTAATAAGTGTTCACTTCTTCCTTCTCCCTTTCGAACACTGTATACTGTTACTTTATTGCACTTGTCATTTGTTTTGTTTTGTTTTACTTTTTTGTTAAAAATAAAGTATCTATCTATTAGAGGTGTGGAAATTCCTTGATTCTTAGATGCATTGAGATGCAGGCCTGCATTGGTGCAGAACATGAATGATAAAGCTCTCACTGCCAGTGCAAAAACCTGAAGAACTAACTTGATGGCCATTTGCCCGACCTCTTCTTGTCAATAAAGTTGTGAAATTATGCTACGGTGTTGAAAACTGCTGTCATGCAGGGTCGTGGGCTTAACTGCTTGTTAACTGCATAATGGTGGACGGAAGCAGAGATCAGTATCAGGCAATAAAAAACACACTGTGTTTTGAAAGCAGCCATTCGGGCACATTTTGGATTTTATGAACTCAGTGGGAAGTATGAACTGGAGAAGATACATGCTGCCCACAAAAACAACAACAAAAAACTTTAATCCGTCAGCAGCCTTCAGACAAACTAAACGTGCCAACATTTGGATTTCAAAATAAGGGAGGTTTTTCCTGCTGTCTGGGTGGTGAGGAGATTTCTAAAAAAAACTAAAAATATATAGAAATATAACAGAAATAACTGCATCTTTGGTCATTTAGATTTAAAGATTCAAGATTCACCATTTCTATGAACGGCCCACGACAACTCATCGTCAGGCAGCCATATGAATGCCATAGCAACAACGTAAGGACTACGCAAGATGTTGGCCCTCTAGAACACCTTAAGTTGTTCTTGAGGGCTCTTTACAGTGGTCGTAGAAAACGCCATACAAATCCCACTCATGGAGATTCATACAGTATGCATAAGGCGGTAGTAAGGCGCTCATAAGGCGGAAGTACATCATTCGTTCAACATTTGTGCCAACAAAATGTGCCAAAAGCCGTAAGATATTCCTACCAATGACTTGAATGCCATGAGTTGCACAAAAATTTTCATAAGATGGCAGTAAGTATGCTGTAGGAAGACCCCAAAGCGCCCTTATGAATAACGTAAGAACCAGGGTTTCCTCTGGTAGCATTTCCAGGTGGCGGCCCACCGCTCTTGAAATTATGCCGCCACTCTAAGAGGAAATATAAATTTAAGAAAAAAATATGAAGGAATGATGGTCCACAAGCGTGCACACAAACAACGTGCGTGACCGTCATCCGAGCAGATTTCGGAAGCGCACCACCTGCGACCGTTCCAGTCAGCAGGCAGTGTCTCGCTAGCGTCGCTGTCCGAGAGAAACATGAACTTATTAAAGCACTTTAAACGCAGAAAAAAAAAATCAGAAAAGGTATGTAAGCTGTGGAGGCATTTATCATGGTTTTAACCCGCTGGTTATGGGAAGAATAATGGTAGAGTCGCTTAAGCCCCATTTCCACCAGTATCACCTGGGCTTTACTTTTTTTTACTTGTTTCGGTTTTTCGCCATTTCCACCCAAGTCCTCACGGTTTAACCGTTACGATTTTCGTGCCTGTTCAGAGGCAGGGTACAGCCGAGCGAAAAGCGAGGTGTGAATTGACGTCAATCGACTGCTAAACGCTGATTGGTCAGGGCGTAACGTCACCAAACGCGTCCGTTTTTGTTTTCTGTTGAAGCTACACGGCCGCCATTTGTAATTTCAGCGAGTAACTGCGGTGACTGGATTCACAATTGTGTTCTCATATAACGATGTCCACGTGCAAGTTTATTCCATGAACAAACGAGGAGGTGCGGACTTTTCTGTCCCTCGTAGCCGATGACTACATCCAGAGCGAGTTGGTGGGGCAACTTGCAATGTAAAAATATACCAGGAAGTGTCCGGCCTGCTATTTTGGCAGAGAATTTGGACTCGACGCGGCCACGCAGTTGGAAAACGGTGACGGTGAGTGTTGTTTTGTTATTGTCCGTCTTCTTGCCTTTCGGTCAAAAGCGCACTTTATTTTAGCAATAAAGAAAGTTGTTTGATTGTGGGCAATTGTGGTGATGGCTAGCCCGCTAATAGCTAGCTACCTCTGTACCTTGCTGCTACCTGGCATCAAGCTGCTGAATCACGCTTTTATTTCAGTATTCACGTGAACAAAACGCTGACGTAAGCTTATTGTATTCTGGTTAAAAAGTTTTGTGTTTGCGGTACATGTTGCACTTTGTTTGTGAGCTTTATTGTGTGTTTTTTTCCTGCTATACACAGTTTTCAAATCCCTTGGGTCCGCCTCACTGGACTGCCCCGGCATCTCCCGGTCAAGTGCTGGTAAGGCACAACAAACTGAAAATTACCACCCGGTTGTTTTTATATGTGATTGTTTTCTATAGACGCATAACAAGGAATTTAAAATGTTTACGTTTATAAAAATACTAGATTCAGGGGTGTTCATAGCCACAGTGGCCCAGTGTTATAGGTGTGTTGGTGGTGAAATACTGTTGTATTTTCACAAAAAAAAAAGGAGCACATGTACCGACTTCAAATCAAAATGCTTGATTGAAATTCTTCAAGTCAGCTAACACTATTAACCCATTCTGATTTATGAGGCCACAGTATAAAGAAATTCTTTTAAAAATAACCCATTAAATCAAAATACTTTTTACAATTAATCCTTTTTGAAATGAAGGGGGGCCTAACCACATCACCACAGAAGTTGCTTATAGTCCACTCTACTGCGGGGCAACGACATGACAGTTGAGCTTAAATACAGCAACGAAGCATCCCACCACAGGCTTTCAACAGTTTAATTCCATAATATTTTTTCTGACATGTTTTGATCCGGTGTTATCTAAATACAATGACTTCTGTCTTTCATATAGGCAAGCTGAAAAGGTCCAGCAACATTGCAGACCTTGCATCACTGATGGCCCAGAATCATGCTGAGGAGATGCGGATCCATGAAAGGATGCTCGAACAGCGTGAAAGACACCTGCAGTTAGCCGCATTAAGAAGGGATGAGCTGACAGAGACGGCTTCCTTCCACGGAGCATTCCGAAACCATTTTGGCAGTCTGCTCGAAGTACTGAAAGCTCCCCATTTGTTAACATGTTTTGGGAATATTTGTAATGTAATAAAATGTTAGTCTTTTGGATAAAAGTGTGGTTTGTATATTATAACACTGGATGATAAAGGCGAATAATTACATACACATTCCATTGCCTCATATGACCCTAATCCTGTTGTTCAGCCATAAAGGTGTCAAGATTTTTAATGGTAATGTAATTGTTATTGTTAAATTTAATAAATATTACCACTGCTGTATACATTGCTCTACATTGGGTACAGTTTTTAAGTAAAATTGTAAGCAGTTGCACAGGTGTAATTTACATTCAGCAGTAGACACTGATAAAGGTGAAAGTCGAATTGGGTAAAAGGTAAGTACATGTGAATTGAATGTTATATCGGCATTCCAAATTCTGAGAATTCCAATAAATTATAAGCAGTCTAGTATAATATAAAGCGAAAATACCCATACATGTAAACCCAAATATAACATTTTCGATGTTGTAAACGTTGATATGTATATGATAAACCTATGCTATTGTGATTCAATAGATCCATAATGATCTTTGGTTTGAAAAAGAAAATTATAATTTGGTGTTGGGCAGTGTGACAATGTCAGTGTATTTAGTAGGATTAAAAAAAAGTTTCATCATAAAATTTCTAGGTTCATTGGCAATTCCATCAAACCAAAAGTGAGTTGTCTAGCTGCAGCATATTTTTTTTTTTGGAGTCATTTCTACGTTGTTTTAGTGTGTAATTAGCCACCACTGAACAGATAACCCTTATAAATAAGAATAGATTGGAAAAATGATACACAATGGGCCTAGATTTGGATTGGCTTTTTTATAATATCAATTATTTGGTAAGTTAAAGTTAACTGGAAGTATAACAAGTTTCCACATATAATTCCAAGGTCAATTGGCAATTCCATCAAATCAAAAGTGACTTGGCTAGCTGCAGCATTTTCTTTGCAGTCATTTTCTACGTTGTTTTAGTGTGTAATTAGCCACCACTGAACAGATAACCCTTATAAATAACAATAGATTGTACAATGATACTCAAATGATACACGATACAAAAAATGGGCCTAGATTTGGATTGGCTTTTTTATAATATTTTTAATTATTTTGTAAGTTAAAGTTAACTGGAAGTATAACAAGTTTCCACATATAATTCCAAGGTCAATTGGCAATTCCATCAAACCAAAAGTGCGTTGTATAGTTGCTGCTTTTTTTGGGAAGTCAGTTTATCATCAGTCTATCATTATTACACAATATACAAAATGGGTCTAGATTTGGATTGGCTTTTTTTATAATATTATAAATTATTTGGTAAGTTAAAGGGGTTTAGGATTAAGCTTCTGCATAATTTTAAATTACCCCGGTGTTTCAGCATTTAATTAACCGTCTGTTAACATTTAACCGTTTTGAACAACAGAGGCGACGTAGTTTAAAAGTGCACAACATTTTATTTAAAAAAGACGTTTGACATATGTATGCACATGAACACTGAACAAATGAAATGATCTCTGAATGATCTCTGCTTCATATGCAGCTGCTTCAGATTCCTCCTGGGCAACCACTATTCTCCTCTCCTGCTCCAACGTGTGTTGTCTCAATCCACGTCGTCTTCTCCTGTAAAATTCTCTTGTCTCGTTAAAGACATTCATTGTGTTAAAAACCGTGGAAATCCTCCGCTCGTAATCCACTATTTTTTTCTGTGTTGTTGAGGAGTCGGTCTCGTCCTTTATACGTCAGCAGTGTAGCGCCACCTCGATCCCGCCCACCCCAGCAATTCTCGGCTTTCCGCGGTTGTGATGGAGGCGCAGCCACGGGAGAAACAAGTAGTAAAGAAAAGAAAAGAGTAGCGCAGAACTATATAGTGGAAATGTGGCTTTAGCTAACAGGTGTGGTTAGGAGTTCGAGGAGGTTCATTTTGTCTTCTTTTTAATTATTATTTTTTTGTTTTCCTTATTTCAGAAAAGAATAAAAAGGAGATGTTTTTACCTTTACCTTAGTTAACATTAATTAACTAATTTATGTCCATTATTATGTATCTGGCAAGTAAAGATGACCGAAATTCATGAAGTCAATGACTTTAATCCATCAGCAGCCTTCAGACAAACTAAATGGACTAACATTTGGATTTCAAAATAAGGGAGGTTTTTCCTCCTGTCTGGGTGGTGAGGAGAGTTCTAAAAAAAAACTATAACTACATAGAAATATTAAGATAAGATGGCCTGACAGGCATGCATGTCAGGTCAGGCATTGGTTTGCTTGCTACAGGATAACCATGAGAACCGGTACTATCTGTCTCATGGGTCGGGCCGTCGGCAACTCAACCGGCAACCCCGCCCTTCCGAGGGTGTGGAGGGTGAAACTGGGGATCCTGGCAGAATGTCGCAGGTCTGTGGCAGACCACTCCCAGTCAAACAGGTCGAGACTGGACACCCTGGCAGATAAGCACATCTGTCGCAAGATCTGTGGTGGACTTTTGCCAATCAGTGCATCATGACATGCACTACACAAAAAGCAGAGATAAACAAACCTATCATCTGGTCAGTCATTGCAACAGATACTGGAGTCAGTTTGTCTTGGCCTGTCCTTGCCATTGATAATATCTCTATCTGCCAAGAATGTGCTGCTAGTCCAGCAAAAGCTAGCAGTACTCAAATACTTTGCAAGCAGTTTCATGAAATGGTCAGTCAGAAAGCAACTCATACCAGCTCGGACGTCGCCCGGGTTAACAAGGTCAGGAGTTCCTGGCAGCGGAAGGCGAAGGACAGAGCTGCGTGGAAGAATCTGATCAGACTTAAATGTAACAGTCATTGTCACCCCCGACAGACTGCTATGATGGGAGGAAGATAAGATAAGCCTTTATTAACCTTTTAAGTGTGAGATTTTGTGTGCCCCTAGTGGCAGAGCGCAGCGCTGCGCCTGTCATCTCACTCTGGCATAACCGGCTCCATTGAGGATTTGTACCGATTTGTACTGATCTGCCAGTTTCAGAGGGTGGCAGACATCCGTTGGAGGACTCAATGGATGACACGTAATACACCAAAGAAGAACTCCTCATTTCCTTTTCCTGTTTCTAGCATTTTAGCCCAGAAAGCTGCCGTCCATCATTGTGCACCGTCACTTAGTCGGCTTTGTACGTGGAAAATAGCCGCGGGAGACAAGCGAAATTAATGTGGGATAATCATAAGACTTTGTAGATGTAGTAGAGAGCGTAAATGACCGACAGAATGCAAAATAATGACCATGATGGACAAAAACACAGCGACCACAGCAGTGAGCGAGTCCCCTTAGCTGCCAGTAAGTGAGGAATTTCTGTGTGTTTTTTTAATATTGTACTGATTTCTTGCTCATATACTTTGAAGATAAGATGATGAGGTACCTCTGTACAAAAAACAGTGTCAAAAGACTGAACCATTCTTTGTGTAAATACACTACCGTTCAAAAGTTTGGGGTCACCCAGACAATTATTTTGTGTTTTCCATGAAAAGTCACACTTATTTACTACCATGAGTTGTAAAATGAATAGAAAATATAGTCAAGACATTGACAAGGTTAGAAATAATGATTTGTATTTGAAATAATAATTTTTTCCTTCAAGCTTTGCTTTCGTCAAAGAATCCTCCATTTGCAGCAATTACAGCATTGCAGACCTAACATGATTGCACAAGGGTTTTCTAATCATCCATTAGCCTTCTGACGCAATGAGCAAACACACTGTACCATTAGAGCACTGGAGTGATAGTTGCTGGAAATGGGCCTCTATACACCTATGTAGATACTGCACCAAAAACCAGACATTTGCAGCTAGAATAGTCATTTACCACATTAGCAATGTATAGAGTGTATTTCTGATTAGTTTAAAGCTATCTTCATTGAAAAAAGTGCTTTTCTTTCAAAAATAAGGAAATTTCTAAGTGACCCCAAACTTTTGAACGGTAGTGTACGTCCACAGTCCAATTTTGACTGAGTTATGGAATTTAAAGAGGTGCCGTGACATTATGCAAATTAGATGCATAAATGTATTCCTATCTAAAATTTTGGATCATATTTTACATCTTTTTAATTGACAATAAGCCATTATCTCTTACCACTTTCAAGTTATAGCCTTGGAAATCTGAACTATTTTATTGACAAAAAATATTTACCACTCTTGACCACTAGGAGTTATGTCGCAATTCGGCGACAGACACACTCAAAGAGTTAGTCCCACAATGGGGAAATTCCAGGATTACAGAAGCACAGGGATAGCTGCACTCAGAGCAATAATTAATAAGATTATAAGAACAAATGAATATACATATGTACACAGACATACACACAGTGTGGACACATTGCAGCTAGATGGTATTGAGTTTTTGCATATGACGTCAGGGGGCGTGCCGCACTGGCCAATTAGAGTGTGCCGCCATATTGGATGGCAAGAAACAACAGCAGCAGCAGGGTGAAATAAACCACATAGCTCACGTGTACCTACAAACTCGGCAAAATGGTGTACTGCTGTTGTTCCCCCTGATAAGGGGATAAGCGGAGAATTAAATGGCCGGTGTGAAATGCAAAAAAAAAAAAAAGTTGGATTTTTGAATAATTACCTTCACTGACGTAATCTCTCGCTTTCTCATAACGGGCTGCACGGTGGAGCAGTGGTTTAGCACTGTGGCAGCACAGTTTACCCTCGGCCGGGGGATCGCGGGGATCATGAGACCGTGGGCTCGATCCCAGCCCCCGACCAACAGTGAGCTGTGTGGAGTTTGCATGTTCTCCCCGTGTTGCGTGGGTTTACTCCGGGATTTCTCCGGTTTCCTCCCGCACACCAAAAACATGTAGGTTTAGGGCGCTCGCGCACGCAGCGGCCGGTGGCTTGTCACCAGACTGCAAACCAAATCTACCTACAGGTACAAATAAGTAACAAAAAAAAAACTTTCTGGTTTGGGGGCGCCTCTCTCCTTGCTACAAAGGACAATGCACACATGAAAGGGGAGAAATGTGCATAAAATCAGGTACGTTTTAACGCGGCGCGCCGTGGAGAGCCTTTTATTAAAAAAAAAAAAAAAAAAAAAACACGCAGCGCGCTTCACTCACCTCCGAGGCCGAGGGGCTGCTGTTGTTTTCCGACTCGTTCACCAGCAAAGACTTCACATCATCCACATCCCTTTCCGATGACACGTTTTCCGATATCTTTTCCTCCTGCTCCCCTTCGTCTTTGAAAGATATCATTTCATCGTTTGCCCCCAAATCATCCCCGCTGACCAGATTACTGGCAGTCATTGTTCTGCTAATTGCTCCAGCTGTGCGCTCTGCTTGTCCGTGGGGATTACCCCACATCCGCCACCTCCGTTCAACTGAGGCATTTCGGCACACCAGAGGAGCGCACGGGAGCAAGATTAAAAACACTTGTCTGCTGTTATGACTGCTGACAATGACTCCACTGAATCTGACACAGACATGGCAGACACAGTGTCAGTTGTTGAAGAGGATGATAGGGATGTTATTATGTCAGACTGTGACTGTGTGTTCTCCTCACTCATTCTGATCGCTAAACAGTACAAGTTACGCCTGGGTTGTCACAGTGCAACTGCTGCTCTTGCCGTCCAAGATGGCGGCACCTACGGCGTGTTTATGTTTACCCCCGCGAGTCACGTGAATTTTACGAGCCTACGCAAAAACTCTATAGACAGCAGATAACATTATAACAGAAATGACTGCATCCTTGGTCATTTAAGTTAATTTATTTCATTAAATACAATTTTACTAATATTTTTTTCTTTGAAATCAAAGTTAAATTATTGTTCTGTTCTGGCTCTGCAAAATTATGGTCAAAAGTGTAAATTGTTGTAAAGAAAAAGTTAAAAAGAATTACCACAGTCTGTTTCAAATTTATGAAAAAAAACAAAAAACAAAACAGTAATTTTATTTTAAAAAATAGACAAAAATTAGCCATAAAATAATCCACAAATTTATAATAAAGTGTCAAATGTGCAAGAAAAGTCAATTTTACAAAAGGAAATTACAAATTTGAGGAAAATAGTTTCAAATTTAGATAAATTTACAGAGAAAAGTAGAAAACTATAAGAAAATTGTTATAAATTTTGGAGAAAAACCTCAAACCTTCAATGACCTTGAAGTCATTACTCAAGTTTTTAAGTGGCTGCTCTTTGTACCCTTAACTCAACTAGAAATTTTTGGTTGTCTTCTTTTAATTATTAATTTCAAAGCACTGCTTTTACATGAGTAGAATTTCTGGCTACTATACCCACCTCTGATCATATAATTTAAGTATGCATGAGTAAATTACTATTATGAATGGGGTTTTTTTCTCTTCCCTATTCTCTCAATGGAAAAAAAAGAAACACTAGAATAAAAATACAAAAAATACACATACTTTTGTCATTTATGTAAACCATGACAAAAAAATCCTGCAGGACAAAATGTGACATTGATGTTTTCTAACCTGTTTGTATTCCACCATAGACAGAGAGAGAAGCTGAATTAGACAGAGCTCAGAGAGGGAAAGATGAGACAGAAGAGAGGAGCCAAGGAGAGGGAAGTGTTCAGGCAGAGGGTCCAGGAGAGGTGAGAGCAGTGGAAGGAGAGAAGGATGACACCAGTAAAAAGTCCAAACACAGGACATCTGGGTGGGACCCCAAATGGTCCAGTATTCCAACATTCAAGCCTTGGTTGTACAATACCTAAATGTTAAGTTCCATATGTAAAGTTACTGTGCAAAATTTTAAAAGAGAAATAAATAGTATAAAATTAACATTTCCGGTTACAATGGTGTTTTCTGCCCCCCCCCCCCGGAAAAATATGTTGCCACCGCGCCAAGGTCTTTAAGCCAGAGGAAACACTGAAGAACTCTAGATAGAAAAGCACCTCATTTGTCAAGAATGCCTCAAGTTGCTCTTGCGAACTGAACGACAGCCATAAGAAACTATGCCCCCTTCCACAAATGTCTGTGAACTCCAGAATTCATAGGAACTGGGAGATTCATAGTGATTAGTCAACGCTGTTGATAATGTCGATCATAAAAATTTGTCAACGCAGATTTTTATTGTCAACAAACCATTTAAAGTTTATGTGCATGCTGTGGAAATGTTCAGTTTAACTGTTCCAGCGAAGAAGAAGAGAAACACATCATGGTGACACAGAGAGAAAATCACAGAGTAGGGCAAAAGTTTCCAAAGTACGGGAGGATTTTACTGAAAATAAATAAATGAAACCAGTTAAACGTCGACTGAAGCAGTGAAGCAGTGTTGTCATATCACAGCTGCACTACAGCGATGCATCCATCCCTCCCCCTCTCCGTTCCTCTGTCTCCGGCCACCTGTCAGAGGACTGCACTGGTAAGGGTAGCAAGTAACGTTAGCGCTTCTCATGTTCAATGAGCGACTCTCTCAGCCTTAGAAAACTGACCACACTATTAGTACATGCTGTTTAAATAGTTTACCTGCTGTTGGACAATAATCTATCTTTGATGATGGTTACTGACAGCTGAGCTGCTTCCATTATGCTTGCTATATGTTAACTGCAGTAAATGGGTGAATTACATGAGCAACTTACCATTTTTTGTATTCTCTATTACTAATGCATGCGCGCAGAAAGCAAGTATTCCTGTGTGACACAGGTCGCCCAATCAGGCTTTCCAGGCCCAACTGTAGGCTGTGTTTGAAAGTGGAATACAGAGGTGTAGCCTATATGTAAGCAATCACGTGTTAGACTTTGACAAATACGAAAGGGACTGAACTGAGATTTATTTGATTGTGTCAATATTAATTACAGGATAACTGAAAATGAATGGGACATTCAATATTAGCCACTGTTTAAGAACCGCTTGTTTATTTTTTTGTCAGATCACTTATTTGTGTGATCTTTTATGAGTTACATTCATAACGGTGTATCTTGCACTGTGGGGAAATGGGAGTTGTTCAGTCATCATTATAATTTAGTTTATATGTGTAGTTTATAGTCTATCGTCAAACTCATGCAGTACTATAACAGGACACGTTTACAAATATTTGAGACCCATCCTTTTATATTTTAGCAATATTATAAGTACAAAACACCGAACATTATTTTTTTTTTGTAATATATTTTGTATACTTTGTTGATCCCCAGAGGAAAATTCAGGGCATCCACCTGGATGGATGAGGCAGCCACGGTACGGCGCCAATCCCTTCACCATTCACACCTAGGGACACTTTAGAGTCTCCAACTGACCTAACTTGCATGTTCTTTATACACAGCAGAATGAGCTGTTTGGCTGCAACTGTTGCATCAATGGTTCCCATTTGTCTGTAAATATTTAAATAAAAATGATTTATTTCATTATTTGGGCATTTTTGTGTCTTCTTGTCATTTCGTCAAAGCGTACATCTGTGCCCGCATATGATATGCAGTTGATCTGGCCATTCCGCTCCACAATGAAGCAACAGTCGGGACTGCCGTCTACCACTGACAGGGCAGGCTGGGCGTGCCTCCCCGGGAATGGTCATGGAGCACCCGGTTGGACACCAGTGTTGGAGAAGCAGCAGTGTTTTACTGATAAAAATGACATATTTTACAAATATTTTGACTGAGCAACTCCGTACTCGGGGATGCACACCCTCGTAACCTCAGCAAAGCACTTATAAAATCTGAGGCCAGTCTGTCAAATGGTTTGGGAGATATCTGAGGAACAGACACACACACACACACACACACACACACACACACACACACACACACACACAGATTTGGTGCATTTATAGATAGACAGTCACAGTAATATCAGCCTTCATTCTGAATATTAGTGCATCTCGGTAAATTAGAATATCATGATTTGTAATTTAATTCAAGAAAGGTAACCATAATATCACAAATAAATGTAACCCTTTAACTGCCCTAGGTGCCATGTGGTGCCTGGGGAAATGCAAGGCAACTCAAGCCCCCCCCCACCAGTGGTCAAGAGTGGTAAAAAATCTGTCAATAAAATAGTTCAGATTTCCAAGGCTATAACTTGAAAATTACAAGAGATAATGCTTTACTGTCAATTAGAAAGATGTAGAATATGATCCAAAGTTTGCATAATGTCGCAGCAGCTATATAAATTACATAACTCAGTCAAAAGTGGACTTTGGACACATTTACATAAAGAATGGTCCGTTTTTTTTTTTTTTTTGCGCCGATTTGTCTACAGGGTTATGTTGTTATCTAATCTTCAAAGTATATGATCCAGAAAATCAATAAAATGTCAAAAAAAACCATATTTCTCTCTTACCTGTTACTGGGAGGGGGGGCTCGCCCGCCCACGTGACCGGTCCGTTTTTGTCCATCGTAGCTGATGTTTGCGTGTTTGCTCAGCCATTTACACCGTGTACCACATCTACAAACTCTTATGATTACCCCACGTGAATTTCGTTTGTATTACGTGTCTATTTTTTGTGTTTGGTGCATTTTTCCTGTGGGAATCCATGTCGCCTGTGGGCGCCGCCATCTTGATACTGGGAGCTCAGTTTTTTGTTACATCGACCTCGATGTAACACATTTACTTAGTAATTTACATCCGTGTACTACAACTACAAACTCTTATGATTATCCCACGTGAATTTTGTTTGTATTACGTGGCTATTTTTCCCGTTTCATTCAGTTTCCGTTGTCAACGCTGTCGCGATGACCAAACACAGCGGCATCCACATTGGTGTGTGAGCTCAAAGCTGAAAAAGGAAGAATAATAATGAGGATTTGTCCTTCTTTGCTATAGCAGAGCTGGCACTTCTGATTAAACTGTCAAGTTCAAGTTTCCAACTCCTGTTTGATGGGTCATTATTTTATTTAGCTATGGGAACTTTTTATAATAGGCTACATTATATTAAGGCAGAGACTGACAACAAAGTGATTTTCACAGGTGTGCAGCTTAAACAGGTGAGGAAAAACATGACCTGCAGCCCCGAACAGGAGCTGTGCCAGCAGGAAGCTGAGCTGGCGGACATGAGAAATAATTGCGATTAGTCGACTAACTGAAAAAATAGTAGTTAGATTAGTCAACTACCCAAATAATCATCAGTTGCAGCCCTAATCCTCAGTTCTGCCCCCTTCCTCCAAGGCCATACACAGTGCTTAGTCCTGATTGGTTCCCTGTTCTCGTGACATCATTAGAACGGTTTTCTAAGCTCACCTTTTAGAAGGAGGTGGAGCTCAGCTGAGTTTTCACAGCAGAAAAAAAGACATGGCACATAAGAGCGATTTCATTCTTGATCTGTCCTGTAGGTCATAAAAAACGTGTTACAGCCATGTTAACAAGAACTAAAAAAAGATTTTCTCCAGAGACTCACTAACATGAAATCTATAATGTTGGTCCTATTTTTTCTTCTTGTTGATTTCATAATCTTCTACTTCATGCAAAAAAAAAAAAAAAAAAAAAAAAGCCCTGACCTCCCTGCCATCCCAGCTGCCACATTACAAACATTGATTGAATCTTTGCTTTCGATGGAATCACATGAAGAACATCTGTTCTAATGCCCAGCGTATTGGGCTCTCAGGAATTGGGGGCTCAATTACAGCAGAGTGAGGCTGCGTCTCAGCAGCACCTCCCTTCAAAATATTGCCGAGGCAGCATCCGACAGCCAAAGCAACAACCTGACAGTCTCCTGAGACAAGAAATTGCAGATTTTGAACACATCATTGCTCTTAATGATATAAATATTAAACCTCTCAGTGGTACTGACCCTAATGGCATTACATTCCTACATGAAAATGGAGATACCATCACTGTGCCACAAGATTTAACCCAAGTATGAAACCTGCTGCGCCTATATGTGCAAACTTCACATTTTATCAGAATCATTAAAGGGAGATAACTAAATGCAAAAGTTTACACACAGCATCGGGAATTTTCACCAAATTAATTTTAACAAAAGCACAATTTTTTTTATAGTAATCAGTAGAAATTGAGAGAGAGCTCAATTAGTTTTTGACTAGTGCATTGCCCGTAGAAGTAAAGTCTTCCTGTCTGAAACAGGGATCCCAATCAGGCTTTCCAGGCCCAACTGTAGGCTGTGTTTGAAAGTGGAATACAGAGGTGTAGCCTATATGTCGGCAATCACGTTAGACTTTGACAAATATAAAAGGGACTAAATAGCTCTAAGATTTATTTGATTGTGTGAATATTAATTACAGAATACCTAAATATTGAAAATGAATGGGACATCCAATATTAGCAACTGTTTCAGATCCTTGCTGATTTGTTTGTCAGATCACTGATCTGTCTGATCTTTTATCACTTATATTCGAGATAATGGTGAATCTTCACTTTGGGGAATGGCAGTTGTTCAGTCACCATTATAGCTGTTTTAGTTTATATCACCGTTCAGTGATGGAGTTCAGCGTAATATTGAATTTCTTCTGTGTATCGTCAGTAAACTCATGCAGTACTATAACAGGACACGCTTACAAATATTTGAGACCCATTGTAGTGCATCATTATATATTTTAGCAATATTTTGTGATTAAAAGGTTTTGTAAAACTGTAATCAACCAAATTAACTACAAAACAGCCAACATTATTATACACAGCAGAAGGACCCGTTTAACTGCAACTGCTGCATCAGTGTTGCCCATTTGTCAGTAAATATTTAACTAAAAATGATTTATTTCGTTAATTGGGCATTTTTGTGTCCAGTGTTTCAGCCCTGTCACACCTTAATGATTTAGGCAGCGTTAACAAAACGTATGAATAATTTGGAGAATGTGCTGGCATACGTCAAATCAGTTTTGGCTAAGTTTTGTCCAAGTTAAGTGCACACTGAAGAACGCTGGTATACGGCATAGTTCGCCGAGCTCCGCTGAAAATTTTCCATCGTATCCAGCGTATGGTTGATATGTCCTGCATTCGCAGAGCAAAGGTTGTACGGAAGCTCGTTCACACACTTGTCAGCAACTCATAGGCTACGGTCACACTGCAGGTTTTAATGCTCAATTCCGATTTTTGGCCGAGATCCGATTTTTTTGTGTGGACGTTCACATTATAATTTAAATGCAACCCCCATCAGACTCCAGTGTGAACGGTCTACAGCTATGAAGTGACCTGCATGTGCAGAAGAAAACGTAACGTCAGACACAGCGCTGTGTTTGAGCCCCGAAAGATTGAGGGGGACAGAACCTCTTCACCTTGATGCAGCGCAGCAAAATTAAATGTTAAAATCATTCAGAAATGATTATGCACAAAAATAAATGACACCAGCTTCATTCCTTTACAGGCCAGATTTCCGCTGTGATCAGCTCTGCTTTAACAGAACTGATCAATTAAACAGCCCTGTTGAAAATGAGACCCGTGTCTCAATGGGATTACCTGTATAAATAAGGTTCATACAGTGCATCCAGAAAGTCTTCACAACGCTTCACTTTTCCCACATTTTGTTATGTTAAGCCTTATTCCAAAAGGGATTAAATTCATTTTTCCCCTCAATATTCTACACACAATACTCCATAATGACATTGTGGAAAAAAAATTGAGATTTTTGCAAATTTATTAAAAATAAAAAATGAAGAAATCACATGTACATCAGTATTCACAGCCTTTTCCATGAAGCTCAAAATGGAGCTGTTTCCACTGATCATCCTTGAGATGTTTCTACAGCTTTATTGGAGTCCACCTGTGGTAAATTCATTTGACTGGATGTGATTTGGAAAGGCACACACCTGTCTATATAAGGTCCCACAGTTGACAGTGCATGTCAGAGCACAAACAAGCATGAAGTCAAAGGAATTGTCTGTAGACCTCCGAGACAGGATTGTCTCGAGGCACAAATCTGCGGAAGGATACAGAAAAATTTCTGCTGCTTTGAAGGTCCTAACGAGCACAGTGGCCTCCATCATCCGTAAATGGAAGAAGTTTGGAACCATCAGGACTCTTCTTAGAGCTGGCCAACCAGCTAAACTGAGCAATTGGGGGAGAAGGGCCTTAGTCAGGGAGGGGACCAAGAACCCGATGGTCACTCTGTCAGAACTCCAGCATTCCTCTGTGGAGAGAGGAGAACCTTCCAGAAGGACAACCATCTCTGCAGCAATCCACCAATCAGGCCTGTATGGTAGAGTGACCAGATGGAAGCCGCTCCTTAGTAAAAGGCACATGGCAGCCCACCTGGAGTTTGTCAAAAGGCACCTGAAGGACCCTCTTTCAGCAGGACGACGACCCTAAGCTCACAGCCAAGATATCAAAGGAGTGGCTTCAGCACAACTCTGTGAATGTCCTTGAGTGGCCCAGCTAGAGCCCAGACTTGAATCCAACTGAACATCCCTGGAGAGATCTGAAAATGGCTGTGCATCGACGCTTCCCATCCAACCTGATGGAGCTTGAAAGGTGCTGCAAAGAGGAATGGGCCAAACTGCCAAAAGATGGGTGTGCCAAGCTTGTGGCATCATATTCAAGAAGACAAGAGGCTGTAATTACTGCCAAAGGTGCATCAACAAAGTACTGAGCAAAGGCTGTGAATTTTTTTTGTATACTTTATACTTATGTACATGTGATTTCTTAGTTTTTTTATTTTTAATAAATTTGCAAAAATCTCAAAAGCCTTTTTCATGTCGTAATTATGGGGTATTGTGTGTAGAATTTTGAGGAAAAAAGTGAATTTAATCCCTTTTGGAATCAGGCTTTATAACAAAATTTGGAACAAGTGAAGCACTGTGAATACTTTCTGGATGCACTGTAATAAATAATGCTAGCAATTACAATAGGGCTCTTGCCCACTGACAGTGTCAGTGGCTTGGGCTCTAGAAACAGCACGTCTAGTACCAGCAGCACTGATACCACACAGGAAGGAGAAGCCGCCACAGACTTCCCTCTCCTGGACTGGGGGTCCTCTGGCCATTCCACTCCACAGTCATGTCGGCATTAACTTTACATTTCAGATATTACAGCGGCCAGGACTCACAGTGTCCTTTTTAAAAGGGAAAAAGGAATTTGCTGCATCCAGTAAATGTGCCATCTGACAGTTTTAGGCCACCCCCCACCCCACCCCCAGAAATTTTGAAGTTGTTGTGCAGTTGGAGCCAACAAAATCACAATCCAGTGATAATGGAAATAACTGAATGGGTTTCTAACTTTGAGCTACCCTATAATGACATATTTGCAGTGTTTGTTCACAGGAAAAACCCATACAGAGCTCTGCTCAGCTGCTGCCTGCAGCACACACAAACACAGAGCTAAACCCCACCCACACTTCCTGAAACCAGGGCTTGAAGACAGAGCGGTGGCTAAACTTATATTTATAAAAATTACATATTTTCACTGAGCAACTCCATACTTGGGGATGGACACCCTTGTAACCTCAGCAAAGCACTTATAAAACCTGAGGTCAGTCTGACAAACAGTTTGAGAGATATGTGAGGAACACACACACACACACATCGAGACACACACACACACACACACACACACACACACAAACAGACAGGGATATCTTGCATTTATAGATAGATTGCACAAAGTAAAATGCACCATGGGCTGATAATAGCATGTAGACATAATTTGCATTTGTCTACCTCATTTACTTTAGCGCATCTCTTCATTTTTCAGTCATGATACAGTGGAGAAAATTATTATTGAACACATCAACAGTTTTCTCATTAAACATATTTCTGATGGAGCCATTGAGATTTTCACCAGATATCAGTAACAACTCAAGTAGCCCATACATACAAAGAAATCAAGCAACTGTCTTCACAAAACAAGTTATATTTAATAAAGTGGAATGACACAGGGAATAAGTATTGAACGTGCTTGGTTAAATTCATTTATTATTTAGTAGAAAAGCCTTTGTTGGTAATAACAGCTTCCAGATGCCCCCTGTATGGAGAAACTAAGTGCAGACAATGCTCAGGAGTGATTTTAGCCCATTCTTCCACACAAACTGTCAAATCTTGAAGGTTCTGTGGGCGTCTTCTATGAGCTCTGATCTTCGGTTCGTTCCATAGATTTTCAATTGAATTCAGGTCAGGTGACTGACTGGACCATTCTAGCAGCTTTATTTTTCTTTTTTGGAGCCAGTTGAAAGTTTCCTTGGCTGTGTGTTTGGGATCATTGTCTTGCTGTAATGTCCACTCTCATTTCATGAATGAATGAATGAATGAATGAATCCTTATTTATTTTGGATAGATTAAAAGTACAGATTAAAAGAAACAGAATAATATAACAAAGGGGGAAAGAAAATCCAACAAGGTCAAATTAGACAATAACTCCTCTGATTATACAGTTCAACATAAGTTATCCTAAATGGGTGATGGCTGAAGCCGCAGCTTATATTGCCCACCCATATTCCATCCAAGAATTCAAAAGAAAAACAAAACAAGAGCGATTACAATTCAGAACAAAGCTAAGACAAAATGTGACAAAAAACTAAGCAACAACACAACGCAGACTGGATATGACAATCCTGATGTGAGTTTACATGTCGTCTTGTAAATATGTTTGGAGTATTTCTTCCTTTAGTTTTTGTTTAAATTGTCCAAGCGTTGTATATGATTTTAATTCAGGTCCAAAATCGTTCCATAATCTGACTTCTTGCACTGAAACACAGTGTTGCTTGGTGGTAGTTCTCACTGAAGGTTTTTGAAATATACATGTTCCTCTGAAATGATATTGTTTCTCCCTTATTTGGAACAACTTTTGGATATTATCATCTTCAGGTTCTTGTCAAGGATGTCTCTGTACATTTGTCCATTCATCTTTCCTTCAATTATATGAAGTCTGCCTGTACCATGTGCTGAGAAACGATACAAAGGAGTGACTCTGCCCCCGATTCATCTCACTGACCCGGCATCGGCCCGGTAGATGACGGCTGAGCCTCCCGCACAGTTTCTTAGAATCTCCCCAGCTGGATAGGAGCCGGATTGGAGCTCAATTACAGCGGCGGGGCTCGGCAGAGGAACTACTGAGGAAGATGGCGGTAGGCGGCGGGGCTCAGCGGAGGAGCTACCGGGAGCCCAGCTGGACAGAAGCTGGATTGAAGCTCAACTACAGTGGCGGTGGGCAGCGGGGCACGGTGGAAGAGCTGCCGGCACCCTGGCTGGACAGGAGCCGGATGAGGAGCTCAATTACAGCAGTGGTATGCAGCGGGACTAGCAGTGGAGTGGGCTAGCTGAGGCCCCAACTGGACTCGAGGTCAGCTGGATCGGATACCGGCGACACCAGCAGAGATTGTTTTATCATCATCGGGTCAGTAAAAAATGCCACCAAAGAAGGAGGAAATGGAAGAGATTAAAAAAAATCGCTGAACTTCATGTCAGAAGAACTGACCAAAGTGGCCAAACAACAGTTTAAACTATTAGGGCTAATGAAGTCCGAGAATTGAAATTAACAATTAAGGAAAGAGACAAAAAAATTGTAGACTTGAAGCGACGCATCGAGGATCTTGGACAATATTCTCATATGGATGATTTAATTATTAGTGGACTAGACATTAAATACCAATCATATGCCAATTCTACAGCAGGAATGAGAGGTGAGGAGGCTCCCCTGAGTGAATCAGTCTCCCTGGAAAACCAGGTTCTTCTGTTCCTTGAAAGCAGAAACATAAAGGTTGATGTAAATGCAATTTCAGCCTGTCATACTTTAGTGAACAGAAGGGTAAAGAATGACATACTGAGCCAGGCCAGAAAGCTACGGGGAACAGAATTTTACCTAAATGAACATTTAACAAAGACTAATGCTGAAATGGCACGGCAAGCACGGATGCTGAAAAGACAAAACAAGATACAGGCAGAATGGACAAGAAACTGTAGAGTTTGGATCAAACTAAATGGAACACCTGAGGAAGCCAAGGCCATAATAATAAGAGATCTCACTGACTTAAATATAGATGAACACTGATTAAGAAAATTAAGAGACTACGATAATCCATATCCACACACACGGCAAGAACAGTTCTTTTGTGACATACCATGTTAATGTACTTAAAAAAAAACAGAACAAACTTATGACTGGCTTTAGTAGACATCAATCATCCCCAGTTGGAGGAAGTCATTTGACACAGAGTGAGGAAATTCAGACTCTGAAAATATGCCATTATGCTGAACATAAACTACAAGAGATGGAGAATGATATTGATCCTGATAACCACTTCTTCAATAATATTCATAATCATTGTGAATATTACACTGAAAAGCAATTCAAAAGTCAAGTGCAATTAGATGGTAAACTATCAATAATACACTTCAACAGCAGAAGTCTTAACAAAAACTTTCCACAGATTCAGGACTATTAAAAACAGCTAGATAGAAAATTTACAGCTATTGCAGTCTCTGAAACTTGGCTTAATGAAGAGCAGGCTCCCCTGATGGCAATAGAGGGATATCAGATGTTTTATATTAACAGATCTCAAAAAAAGGGTGGTGGTGTTGCACTGTATATTGATGACCTGTATAGGTGTAAGCTTGTAAATGGAATGTCCTTTGCACTACCAGGGATTTTGGAATGTGTTACTGTTGAGACTGACCAAGATAAAACAAAAAATCTAATTATAAGTTGTATATATAGAATGCCGGGAACTTGCATTGAGACATTCAGAGATAAGTTAGCCGAGCTGTACAATAATATTACCAGTAAGAAAATGGTAGTAATTTGTGGAGATTTCAATATTGATTTACTAAATCCATTTCAACAAAATGTAATTACAGAGTTCATGAATTCTAAGTACAGTATGAGTCTATATCCCACAATAACACATCCCAGTAGAATCACAGTTCACACTGCTACACTTACTGACAACCTGTTTGTTAATATTATTGATAAGAAAATTAAAAGTGGATTATTGATAAATGATATAAGTGACCATTTGCCAACCTTTGCACTTATCCATGGCCACACGGGGGCCAATACAGAAAAAATTTTAAAATCGTTCAGATACAAATCACAAAATGCAATCAGTTCTTTTAAAGAAGACTTGCTGAAGCAGGACTGGACAAAAGTCTATGTATCAGATGTAAATGAAGCCTATGACACATTCATGAACATTGTAACCACTCTTTATGAAAAAAATTGTCCATTAGTAAAGAAAAAGCTTAAACAGAAATTTGTCGACAAGCCATGGTTATCCAAAGGATTACAAAAAGCGTGTCAAAAGAAAAATTCACTATATAAAGCTTTTCTAAAGAAAAGGACAAAAGAAGAAGACCAGCGGTATAAAACATACAAAAATAAGTTAATATATAATGAGATGTAGTAAAAGAGACTATTACAGTAAAGAACAAGAAAAGCAGAGATAGCATTAAAAATACATGGACAATACTTGACAATATTCTTGGAAATAAAAACAGAAATACAAGCTGCCCAACCAATCTTTCAAAAAAAAAAAATGACTCAGTGTGAATGCAGTCTCACCTGCAGATGAATTTAATAAATTTTTTTAAATATTGGTCCTGATTTGGCTCGAGAAATACCCATTACGGCACCAACAGGTGATACAAAAAGAAAAAAACACTGCTATGGGGTACCCCCCCCACAGCAGCCACGGACAAACACAGCGCTGGACTAGAGCAATTAACAGGACAGTGAGATGTGTGTGTTGAGATCAATAGGCAGCCTTCCTGTGCTTAGTTCAGGCACCAGCATCCTGTGGATATGTATGACGCAAATGCAAACATTCATGCTTCCTGCTCGCATTGTGGTACAAATGTCACATGTCTGAATGCATTTCCTTTGATGATAAAATGCCTTTGATGTATTGTCCGTTGCTGGGTATTTAAGTGGCTGAATTCATATGTTCACCCTCTGTTCTTCTTCTGACTGCTTCTGACTACAGCTCATGAGAGCCTGAGAGCGATCCCCAGCATGCTTATACAGCAGCTGGGGTGAGCTCCGTGATGGCGATGATTTGATCAATAAACTTCATTAAAACTCCAGACGCCGTGTCTTATTTTAACATCGCCACACTGGTGACCCCGCAGACGCACACGCTTTGTGCGACGCAACCTTCTGGTCTGGACAACCACGCTGGCGACCCGACGCTGAAAAGAACACGCTGCCAGCAAACGCAGCACCCGGCAGTGATTCTCCGACGACGAGCGAACGCGGCAGCCCAACTGATCTGCCCTTCCTTTCTGCTTCAGGGAGACTTTGACGCTCTTCGGAGACCACCCACGACCGGGAAAGCTGAGGAAATTTCATGGTGAGGTCTGCACGCCTAGATCGGCACATCCACGCTGGACCGGCCGCTCTCACGGCTCCTGACACACGATTCTGTGTCTCCATACGAGAGCGCACACACCTTGCCCTCTCTCCACGACGGCGGCCCATGGCCGACGGAGAACGCGTGGACCTGAACGCACCATGACCCGGCACGAGCGACGACCAACAGCCCGAACAGGGGAGACAATCGGCGCCGACTGCGCAGATCTCCATCAAGCCCCCTGACCCTGATTCGCCTCGCGACAGCGGACCGGCCATGCACAGAAGCCTCGCATCAGAACAGCGCAGCTGGAAGGCACGTGGCCGCAGCGCGTGCCACGCACCAGAGACAAGCTGGCTCTACAGACTTATACATCATCCTCCGCCGCTGCACACGGCTCTTCAGGACTGCTCACACACCTGAAGCACACACGCAGCCCGCACACAGGATTTGGTGTAAGTCTCAGCCACGGCGCACGACGGGAATCCAGCCGTCAGCTGTCCCCGAGGGCTTTAGGGCCGCGAACGCACCTAAAGCCTAAACGCCAAGTCCCTCACATAGCTTCAGCTCCTGTTTTTCTTCATTGCCGGACTGAATCGCGAGAGGAATCAGAGACTAACTTTTCTTCCCACAGCCATGGACATCCCCGCCACTTGCTACCCCCACCCTCCTCCCTTCCCCGGCACAGACTTTCCCCGCAGCTCGCCACCAAAGCGGGACTACCGAGGTCTCAGCTCCCCGCTAAGCCCTCTGGGGGGGGAGTGTATGGGGTACCCCCCCACAGCAGCCACGGACAAACACAGCGCTCGACTAGAGCAATTAACAGGACAGTGAGATGTGTGTGTTGAGATCAATAGGCAGCCTTCCTGTGCTTAGTTCAGGCACCAGCATCCTGTGGATATGTATGACGCAAATGCAAACATTCATGCTTCCTGCTCGCATTGTGGTACAAATGTCACATGTCTGAATGCATTTCCTTTGATGATAAAATGCCTTTGATGTATTGTCCGTTGCTGGGTATTTAAGTGGCTGAATTCATATGTTCACCCTCTGTTCTTCTTCTGACTGCTTCTGACTACAGCTCATGAGAGCCTGAGAGCGATCCCCAGCATGCTTATACAGCAGCTGGGGTGAGCTCCGTGATGGCGATGATTTGATCAATAAACTTCATTAAAACTCCAGACGCCGTGTCTTATTTTAACATCGCCACACTGCTATAAAAGACTCCATCTTCATAAAGAACACAGACGAGAGAGAGGTCATTGAAATTGTTAAATCGTTGAAAAGTAAAGTATCTTCCTTCCTGTTCACTCTTTATACTGCGGACTTCTCACACAACACAACACACTGCCATCTACAGAAGTTCTCTGATGACTCTGCGATCGTTGGCCTCATCTCCAATGGAGATGAAGCTGAGTACAGAGGGCTTATCCAGGACTTCGTGGACTGGTGCCATCGGAACTGCCTCCAGATCAACGCGAGGAAAACTAAGGAGCTGGTGGTGGACTGCCGCAGGCATGGGCAGCCCCTCACAGTACCAGTAAATATACAGGGAACAGACATCGAGATGGTGACATCCTATAAGTACCTGGGTATTCATCTGAACAATAAACTAGACTGGTCACACAATACTGATGCACTCTACAAGAAGGGACAGCGCAGGCTGTTCCTGCTGAGGAGACTCAGGTCTTTTGGTGTACAAGGGGCGCTGCTGAAGTCATTCTATGACACGGTGGTGGCATCAGCCATCACTTTTGGAGTGGTCTGCTGGGGCAGTGGCATTACTGCAGCCGATAGGAAGAGACTGAACAAACTGATTAAGAAAGCTAGCTCTGTCCTGGGGCAGCGCCTTGATCCGATGGAGGAGATAGGAGAGAGAAGGACGGTGGCTAAACTGTCATCTCTGCTGGAGTCCGAGTTCCACCCTATGCAGGACATACTGAATGCACTGAGGAGCTCATTTAGCAGCAGACTACATCATCCCAGGTGCACAACCGAGAGGTTTCGTAGGTCCTTCCTACCAACGGCTGTCAGACTGTACAACCTAAGCAGGGCTGCTCGCAGAGATAGCAAAAAGACGTAACAAACTAATAGTTTTTTGAATGCAAAAGATGCAATAGACTTACACAATGGTCCCCTCCGGCATACAACTAGGAACATACCGGTCGCTATGGAGGGTGAGAATATGTATGGGCACATAATCATACCATGTAGGATAACTAAGTAGACGGTTATGCTGTTTCATTCCATCTAGCAACAATGCTCTGCACTGTGTGTGTTTATATATTTGCATATTTATTCCATCTAGCTACAATGCTCAGCACTGGGTGTGTTTATATATTTATATATCTACATATTATTCCATCTAGCTACATTGCTCCGCACTGTGTGTGTTTATATACTTGCATATTTATTCCACCTAGCTGCAATGCTCCGTACTGTGGGTGTTTATATATTTACATATTTATTCCATCTAGCTACAATGCTCTGCACTGTGTGTTCATATATTCATATATTTATTCCATCCAGCTACAATGCTCTGCACTGTGTGTCTGTGTGTGTGTGTATATATATATATTTTATAGTAATACGTACATATGTTTATTAGCTGCTCTTGCTTGCTTGTTTTTTTTCTTGCCTTCTGATTGTTGCTCTGAGTGTTGCTATCCCTGTGCTGTTGCAATCCTGGAATTTCCCCGTTGTGGGACTAATAAAGGCTTATCTTATCTTATCTTATCTACGGATTGTGATGATATTGACATGGTTTTAGTCAAAACTATCATTGAATGCTTAGTGAAACCACTGACGTATATTTGTAACCTGTCTCTCCAAACTGGTATATTTCCCAATGCAATGAAAATAGCTAAAGTAATTCCGATATACGTACAAGACAGGTGACAGGAGAATTTTCAAACTATAGACCAATTTCACTATTGCCGCAGTTTTCCAAGATACTTGAAAAAATATTCTGTGAGAGAATTGACAACTTCATACTGAAGAATAATTTATTGTGTGAACAGCAATATGGGTTCAGACACAAGAGGACAACTGCATTTGCTCTAATGGAATTTGTAGAAAAAATATTAACTGCTGTTGAAAATAAAGAGTATTCAGTTGGGGTATTCCTGGATCTTAAAAAAGCATTTGATACAGTGGATCATAATTTATTATTAAAGAAACCACAAAATTGTGGTATTAGAAGGGTAGCACTGTCCTGGTTATGTAGTTACTTAAAGAATAGATATCAGTATGTATGTGTTGGTAGCAAAAACTCACAGTTACTGAAGGTTACTTGTGGAGTCCCATGGGGTTCAGTTTTGGGGCCACTGTTATTCAATATACTGTATATATAAATGATATATGTAAAGTTTCGGAAAAAATGGATTTAATATTGTTTGCCGATGACACTAATTTATTATGCAGTGGAAGCAATTTGGAACAACTTCTGGATACACTCGGAAAGGAATTAGGAAAGCTTAAACTGTGGTTTGATTCAAACAAATTAACACTCAATTTAAGAAAGACAAAATTTATAGTTTTTAACAACCATCACAACAACTTAGTATCTAAACTCAGTGTAAATGGTGTAGAGATTGAAAGGGTATCCGAAACTAAATTTCTTGGCGTAATAATTGATAATAAACTGTGTTGAAATTCACATATTAATTATATTAAAGGTAAAATATCCAAATCAATCGCAATGCCACAAAGAATGAAATATTTGCTGAATCAACCCACACTATATACCTTGTATCATTCATTAATACTCCCATACATGACATATTGTACTGAAGTATGGGGAAATACATATAAAACAAACATATATCCAGTCTTTATGCTTCAGAAGAGAGCTATTAGAATAATAAACAAAGCTGCTTACAGGGAACCAACAAACCCACTTTTTCTTAAATTAAAAGCTCTCAAGTTGAAAGATCTGGTTGATTTTAAAACTGCAGTAATAATGTTTAAAGTGAAGAATCTATCACTGCCCGCAAATATCCAAAAGCTGTTCCAAATAAGGGAGAAACAATATCATTTCAGAGGAACATGTACAGTATATTTCAAAAACCTTCAGTGAGAACTACCACCAAGCAACACTGTGTTTCAGTGCAAGGAGTCAGATTATGGAACGATTTTGGACCTGAATTAAAATCATGTACAACGCTTGGACAATTTAAACAAAAACTAAAGGAAGAAATACTCCAAACATATATACAAGATGACATGTAAAATCACATAAGAATTATCATATCCAGTCTGTATTGTGCTGTTGCTTAGTTTTTTTTGTTGTTTTTTTTTTGTCACATTTTGTCTTAGCTTTGTTCTGAATTGTAATCGCTCTTGTTTTGTTTTTCTTTTGAAGTCTTTGATGGAATATGGGTGGACAATATAAGCTGCGGCTTCAGCCATCACCCATTTCGGATAACTTATGTTAAACTGTATAATCAGAGGAGTTATTGTTTAATTTGACCTTGTTAGATTATTTTTTCCCTTTGTTACATTATTCTGTTCCTTTCTTTTAATCTTTACTTTTAATCTATCCAAAGTAAAATAAAGATTCATTCATTCATTCATTCATTCAAACACCCCCACACCATGATGGTCCCACCTCCAAACTTCACTGTTAATATGCTGTTTTGGGGCTGATGTACAGTGCCATTTCTCCTCCACACATGTTGTTTGTTGTGACATCCAGAAAGTTCAATTTTGATCTCCTCTTTTTGCCCACTTTCTGGTTTTTCATTTTTTTGTATGTTTGTCACAGTTAAATGTTTCAGATCATCAAACAAATTTAAATATTAGACAAAGATAACACAAGTAAACACAAAATGCAGTTTTTAAATGAAGGTGTTTATTATTAAAGGGTAAAAAAAAAAAAAAAAACCTACGTGGCCTTGTGTGAAAAAGTGATTGCCCCCCCCCTGTCAAAACATAAATTAACTGTGGTTTATCACATCTTTGGAAAGCTTAGTTCAATTTCTCTAGCCACACCCAGGCCTGATTACTGCCACACCTGTTCTCAATCAAGAAATCACTTAAAAAGGACCTGCCTGACAAACTGAAGTAGACCAAAAGATCCTCAAAAGCTAGTCATCGTGCTGCGATTCAAAGAAATTCAGGAACAAATGAGAAACAAAGTAACTGAAATCTATCAGTCCGGAAAAGGTTATTAAACCATTTCTAAAGCTTTGGGACTCCAGTGAACCACAGTGAGAGCCATTATCCACAAATGATGAAAACATGGAACAGTGGTGAACCTTCCTAGGAGTGGCCGGCCGACCAAAATTGCCTCAAGAGCGCAGCAACGACTCATCCAAGAGGCCACAACAGCATTCAAAGAACTGCAGGCCTCACTTGCCTCAGTTAAGGTCAGTGTTAATGACTCCACCATAAGAAAGAGACTGGGCAAAAATGGCCTGCATGGCAGAGTTCCAAGACGAAAGCCACTGCTGAGCAAAAAGAACATAAAGGCTTGTCTCAGTTTTGCCAGAAAACATCTTGATGATCCCCAAGACTTTTGGCAAAATACTCTGTGGACTGAGGAGACAAAAGTTGAAAGACAAACTTTTTGGAAGGTGTGTGTCCCATTACATCTGGTATAAAAGTAACAGCATTTCAGAAAAGGAACATCATACCAACAGTAAAATATGGTGGCGGTAGTGTGATGGTCTGGGGCTGTTTTGCTGCTTCAGGACCTGGAAGACTTGCTATGGTAAATGGAACCATGAATACTGCTGTCTACCAAAAAATCCTAAAGGAGAATGTCCGGCCATATGTTTGTGACCTCAAGCTGAAGCAGGACAATGATTCAAAACACACCAGCAAGTCCACCTCTGAATGGCTTAAGAAAAACAAAATGAAGACTTTGGAGTGGCCTAGTCAAAGTCCTGACCTGAATCCGATTGAGATGCTGTGGCATGATCTTAAAAAGACTGTTCATGCTCAAAAGCCCTCCAGTGTGGCTGAATTACAACAGTTCTGCAAAGATGAGTGGGACAAAATTCCTCCACAGTGCTGTAAAAGACTCACTGCCAGTTATTGCAAACACTTGATTGCAGTTGATGCTGCTAAGGGTGGCCCAACCAGTTATTAGGCTTAGGGGGCAATCACTTTTTCACACAGGGCCATGTAGGTTTGGATTTTTTTTCCCTTAATAATAAACACCTTCAATTAAAAACTGCATTTTGTGTTTACTTGTGTTTATCTAATATTCATTTTTTTTGATGATCTGAAACATTTAAGTGTGACAAACATACAAAAAAAAATGAGAAATCAGGAAGGGGGCAAACACTTTTTCACACCACTGTAGAAACAAGCAATCATAATTACCTCATCCTCACCCATGTGTGCATATCTAACACTACCCCGACTGCCACGCAGCGCACTGACTACAAGGTACATCAAGATGCAGAGGAAGGGAACAGCAATATCTGGGACTCTGGGGAGATGCTGGGGGAAGACAAGAAATCGTTGTCTGATTCATGACTTCATGTTCAGTGGGTTACACTCAGAGGTACTCTAGCGAGAAATCTCTCCCATAAATAAAATGGGGTTCTTCATTCCCAAAGACTAAAGTAATGTTGAGGTGTATCATACAATACATGGGACGGAAAATACAGATCTCACAAATCATTTCGGAAAGGCTAACTAATGCACATGAGTATGTTTTACATGAGAATGGTCTAGAATACAATTTCTGAAAAACCTACTATTTCTAGTTCTGAAGAACCTACTATTAGAAAAACAGGCCTTGAGAGAATTCAAAAGCGTTCCCACAGTACCATTCTTTATCATGAGGCGGCCGTGGCGAAGGTGTAGTGTGGCCTACTACTGATCAGAGGGTCATGGGTTCAATTCCCGCTCTGTTGCAGTCTGCATGTCCAAGTGTCCTTGAGCAAGACACTGAACCCCCAATGTCTCCTGGTGGGTTGGGTCAGGCCAGCATTGGTGCATGGCAGCTCCACCGCCATCAGTGTGTGAATGTATGGACAGCAGGATCTGTAAAGTGCTTTGGTCATCTAGAGATGAGAAAAAAAACACTATATAAGTGAACGCCATTTACCATCATCAACAACCGTGTTTCCTACAGCCCCATATGCAAAAAAGGGTCTAGCAATACTTTATTGCAGAGTAGAAATCTCTATTTCACATGGCAAAAGATGGTTACTGCAGCAAAACCTTGTTTCTTGGTTCCTCTACTTTTTGCATGCACAGCCACTGACTGCAGCCTTGAATGTCCGAGTTCCTCCCAAAAGCAGGAGCAGATTTACACTACAGACTCAATAACGACAGTAAGGTGGGAGTGTTTGTGTGTATCTGGGGAAAATTGACTGGAGGAACGTGAACAACCCTCAGTTCCATGCTCATGCTTGCAGATGAATAAATGCACTTTTTTTCCACCCCGTGTCCCTCCTTATCACTGGAAAATTCCTGGTGTGTTAAATTGAATTCCAATGGCATTTCCCAGGATGAAGATGAGAGGGTTAAGGACTGGGGGAAAACAAATTGGAGAAGCTGAACATCCCTTCTTCAACACATTTCTCAGTCCTGCTCTTACACACACACTGACACTGTAATCTCAGCCTTCAACAACAGCTAGCCAGTCAAAGCAGTATTTAGCTGGTTCTCCCATTAATGCATTCAATTATGATTAGCATTATCTTTAGACTGACATTCATTTTTTTAAATGTATTTTCATGACAACACATAGGGACATCATCCCTGCACAGTGTTTATGGTTGTTGTCTTCAATGAAACAAGACGATATTGGGCCATATATTACAACAATTTGTTGTCTAAGGCACAGAACACATTTATGGGTATGTCGAAAAATGCGCCATAAATTGGCATGTCCCTTTCGCTATCATGGCAACACAAAACAGACTTTCCTCCAATGTAAAGTGCAAATGGTTTATCCTAATTATTCAGAGGAGGGCTGTGCGAAATGACAATAAAAAAATGTCTATCGTTTCACAGAAAATTCTATCGTTTATATTCTATTTAAAATGCGCATAGCCCCGTTTATTAAGTAAAGCTCCTACCTCACCACTACTTGTCAGCGCCCCGTCTCTTCCCCGCAGTGCGTGACTGTGCGCAGTGGAACAGGTGTGGTGGCTGACTAGGCTTCAGTCCGCCGGCTGCTAATCCTAACTCCAAACTACCGGTTCAGAGAGCTGCTACTCCTGTTTGCCAGGGATGTGGGACCGTTTTCCATCGTGCTGCATCAGAGAGGATAGGTCGCTAACCTCGTTGTAATAGGAGGTAAGTAACGTTAACACCATGTCTAACTATAAAATGCTAAATGACGATGCTAAGTTGTGCCAACTGGAAACCGTAGCAGACGATCGTTTTTGTTTTTTATTTTTTTTCATTTAAATTACTGCTGAGTTTCATAGTTTTGTCTGAAATTTTTTTTATTAAAGCTGCAAAAGTGTTTGATGGTGGCACATACAAGCAAAATAAATAATAAATGCATTAAAACGTGTTGGGGAGTAAGTTGGCTCTTAATGTAATTTATTTGATTTCTAATCATTTTAATTAGTCAGATCGTGAGAATGAATAAAGTTAAAGTCATCACATGTATTTCATTCCATTACCTTTTGTGTCTTTGATTTTCAGATCATGACCAATCTGAAATATTTTTACTAAGAAGCAAACAGGTTAAATCAGACCAGAATGGCTGCAGGTCTACATTGAAATTATCATCGATTTTAAACTAACAGCTAATTTATATCTGTAGATGGCAGCCATGGGTCATTTTCTCATTTTCAGACATTTTTTCTGTTATGTTTTGGGTTTTTTTTTTTTGCTGTTCTCATCTGGCTGGAGAAATATTTAACTCATTGATGTTAACTTTTTATTCATATACGATTTAGAAGAAAAACCTAAAATTTATGAGAATCAAGTCTCAAATGCACATTAAAAACTATTTTATAACACTGCAAAATTATGAATGAAAATGGTACATGTAAAAAAAAGAGATGGTCCTTTTTATATGATTATCTAAACTGTAGAATTTACAGAAAATGTATATTGTGATATATATCGTTATCGTGATATAAGATGACTTATGTCATGATATGAATTTTTTGCAATGTCGCACAGCCCTAACTCAGAGATGTGTTTTGGGTGTAACATGCAGCAGGATTTCTGCTGATAACATTTCAGCATGGCAGGCCACCACCCCTGAAACTATGCTGCCACTCTAAGGAAATATAAATTTAAGAAAAATAAATGAATGACGCTCCACAAGCATGCACACGAACACCGCGTGTGACCGTCATCCTTGCGTCGCAGTTTCAAAGCGACCCGCCTGCATGACCATTCCAGTCGTAAGGCAGAGTATCTCTCTAGCATCGCTGTGTGAGAGAAGCATGAGCTTATTAAAGTACTTTAAACAAGGAAAAAAAGCAGAAGAGGTATGTGAGCAGTGGAGGCATTTATGGTGGTTTTAACGAGAACAATAATGAAGAGTCACTTAGCAAACAGGTGTGGTTAGGCTTCATATGCTGAGGATTAACTTCACCATCCACTACAGTATTAACTAATTTATGTTCATTATTATGTACCTGGCAAGTTAAGATGGCCAAAACTCACGAAGTCAGTGACTTTAATCTGTCAACATTCTTCACACAAACTAAACGTCCCAACATTTGGATTTCAAAATAAGGGAGGTTTTTCCTGCTGTCTGGTTGGTGAGGAGAGTTCTAAAAAACTGTAAATATATAGAAATATTATAACAGAAATAAGGGAATCTTTGGTAATGGAAATTAATTTATTTCATTAAATATAATTTTATTAATACTTTTTTTCTTTGAAATCAGAGTTAAATTATTGTTATGTTCTGGCTCTGCAAAATTATGGTCAAAAGTGTAAACTGTATGAGGAAAAAAAGTCAAAATTTTACCACAATCTCATTCAAATTTATATTTAAAAAAAAAGCAATTTTGTTTAAAAAAAAAAAGAGAGAGAGAAAAATTTGCTATAAAATAACCAACAGGTTTATAATAAATTCTCAAATATACAAGAAAAGTCATTTTAATAAGAGGAAATTACAAATGAGGAAAATGGTTTCAAATTTAGATAAATTTACAGAGAAAAGTAGAAAACTTTAAGAAAATTGGTATAAATTTTTGAGAAGAACCTCAAACCTTCAAGCCTGAAGTCATGACTCAAGTTTTTAAGTGGATGCTCTTTATACCCTTAACTCAACTACTGTGGAGTGTGTAAAATCACATGCAGATTCATTTCAAATGATTTATTGCACACTCACATCTCACGAGCACAGAACAGACTGACTGGTCACATTAAACATCCTTCTCTCTCTACATCAAGTTACACTTCACAAGATTCAAGGCACTTCCTAATAACAGCAGGACATCTACACCACACTTCATTCAACCCCCACTCCCACTGTTCTCCCATGTGTATTCATTGTCTCAGTCTAAGGTGTGAAATAACTTGAGGCCTGAGGCCCACACTGCCGCCCCCCCCAGCAACTTAGATAGAACAATAGCACATCAGTCCATACGTTGTTTCGGCTTCAGCCTCCTCCCATATCTGCTGCAACTGGGTTTTACTGCCTCTGTGGTGCTGCTGTGCCGGTGGGAGGCTGCTGGAAGTGTGTCTGACTGCGGGTGAGCCGTGAAGAGGGGAGGGGGGGTCCACTCTGCCCATGTGGCTGCTCTGATGAATCGTTTCCCTGGGGAGCTCTCCGTGGGGGTCTTCCACGCCGAGGGGCCCTAGCCAACAGCACTTGCTCGTCCGCCACAACGAAAGCGGGTTTGAGTCTGTCTATGCCAATTTTTTCCTCCCTACCCCCCAAGTCTAGCAAAAAATGCTTATCCCCTGTTTCCAGCACTCTGAACGTGGGCGCAATGGAGGGCGGTGGGCGTCGTGTCTGACAAACACGAACTCTGCGTTCTTCAAAGTTTTAGGCACAAAAACACGCGGAAAACTGTGGTGGGCAGGGCCTGGCAGCGTGCCTGTGTTTGCACTACGCTGCAAAAGCTGAGAAGGGGAGCTGCCGGGCGCGGGATTATCTGGCAGAAATTCCCCGGGCAGCCGTAGTGGCTGCGCAAAAATGAGCTCTGCTGGGGAAGCTTCCAGATCCTCTTTCGGCGCGGAGCGCAACCCCAATAAAACCCACGGTAACTTGTCTACCCAATTTGCATCCGTCAATGAAGCCCTGAGCGCTGCTTTCAGTGATCTATGAAAACGCTCGCATAACCCATTGGCCTGTGGGTTGTACGTGGTTGTGCGGTGAATTGTAACACCCAGGCTGCGGGCCATCGCGGACCAGAGTTCGGAAACAAATTGAGGGCCCCTGTCGGACGTTATGTCCGACGGGACTCCAAAACGCCCCACCCATGCTGTTAAAAAAGCGCGCGCCACGTCTGCAGACGTGGTTGCCGCCAGCGGAACCGCTTCTGGCCAGCGTGTAGTGCGGTCCACCATTGTCAGGAGGTGCATGCACCCCTGTGATGGCGGGAGGGGCCCACAAGGTCCACGTGAACATGGTCGAACCTCTTAGCCGGAATATGAAATGGCTCCAAGGGAGCCTTCCTGTGTCTGTGTACCTTGGCTCGTTGGCACGCCACGCAGGTTGCAGCCCACTCTTTAACTTGTTTGCGTAGGCTCGGCCACACAAACTTCTCTCCCACCATTTTGACGGACGGGCGCACTCCTGGGTGCGCCAGAGTTTGAACCGACTCAAACACGCGGCGGCGCCATGCAGCCGGGACCACGGGACGCGGGCGACCCGTGGAGACATCACAGATTAGGGGGGGGCATGCCGTCTTGCAGCACCCTGCTCTCCAGCCTTAACCGTGTTGGTCCAGACTGGAGCGCGCGCACGTCTGCATCACTAATCTGCTCCGCGGCCATGGCTGCGTAATCTATCCCCAAAAATTCCTGCAGCGCCCTGACCGTCTGAGGCGGGGAAAATCCGCCACGGCGCGCACTTTGTCGGGCAGCGGGATCGCTCCCTCTGGAGAGACGCGGTGCCCCAAAAAAATCAATCTCCGTTACGCCGAACTGGCATTTCGCCGGGTTGATTATTAACCCGTGCTCCTCCAACCTCCGGAAAACCGTCGTGAGGTGGGTTTCGTGTTCGTCTTCGGATGCGCTGGCTACCAGGATATCGTCCAGGTAGACGAACACGAACGGGAGATCGTGCAGCACTGCATCCATCATGCACTGGAACATCTGTGCCGCTTCTTTTAACCCGAATGGCATGCGGAGGAACTCGAATAGACCAAACGGAGTTATTACCGCTGTTTTGGGTACGTCCTCAGCGTGCACTGGGACTTGGTGGTAACCGCGGACCAGGTCTATTTTGGAAAAAATGCGTGCCCCGGCGAGGTGAACGGAAAAATCCTGTATGTGGGGAATCGGGTAGCGGTTGTGCGCCATGGCGTTGTTCAACCTGCGGAAATCACCGCACGGTCGCCACGATCCCTCAGCCTTAGGGACCATGTGTAGCAGGGATGCCCATGGGCTGTTCGAGCGCCTGATGATGCCCAACCTTTCCAGGTTGGCGAATTCCTCGCGCGCTATGGCCAGTTTAGCTGCTTCCAAGCGCAGAGGTCTTGCAAAAACGGGCGGCCCGGTGGTGGTGATAAAATGCTCCACCCCGTGTTTAGCGATGGCCGCGGAAAACGTCGGGACCGTGAGTGCTGGGAACTGAGTGAGCAGTGTGTGGAACTTACCGCCTGTAGCTGTGACGTTGGCTTGTGCTGTTGTCTGGGTCACTCGAGCTATACAGGGGAGAGAGTCAAAAGACACTGTGCATTAACCAGGCACCTGTTAGCAACATCAACCAGTAAACCATGTGCACACAGAAAATCAGCCCCCAGTATATGGTAATTCAGTGCTGCTATGACAAAAGTCCACTCATATGTACGGCCGTGTAGAGATAAGAGCAGAGTCCTCTCACCAAAGGTCTTAATATCCGAGCCGTTTGCTGCCAACATCCTGGGGCCGCTAGGTCCTGCCAGCCGGTCAGCATAGGTCGGCCGGATGAAGCTCTTCTGGGCTCCGGTGTCCACGAGGAAACGCCTCCCCGAGCGTGCGTCCGTTAGGTAGAGCAGCTTGTTCTCTTCACCGAGGGTCGCTGCTACTACCACCCCCCGGCCTTGGCGTTTTCCCGAGTGCTGGAATTGGCACGGTGGCGCACATCTGCGTGCGTTCTATCCGAAGCAGCAGTGGTAGGAACAGAGCGTGTCTCTCTGGCACTCCTTGGCCCCCGCTGCTGCTACTGTCGGTGGCTCCTCGCCTCCTCTGGTCGTTTCTCTGGGCTCCGTCACTGCCGCGTTGACTGTGATCGCCTTGGTGGTGATGATGATCCGGTCTGCCTCCTGGGCTAGCGCACGGTAGTCTCGCACGGCCAGCCGCGGCGAATTGGACAGAACCGCTCTCGCTACTGTCGGAAGGTTCCGGAGGAAGAGGTGGGCAAACAGAAAGTGCTCGTCGTCCGTGCCCCTTAACGCCAGCATCTTCTCCATCAGGTCTACGGCCGAACCATCTCCTAGCTCGGTCCGCGTCAGGAGCCTCTCCGCTCTCTCACAGTCCGAGAGCGTGTAGCGCTGGATGAGCACAGCCTTGAGCGCCTCGTATCTGTTGCTGGCTGGTGGCTGATCGAGCAGGCTCGCTACCTGTTGAGCTGTGCGGGCGTCGAGCGCTGCGACCACATGGTAGAATCTGGTGTCATCTGCCATTACTCCCCGGAGGGCGAACTGGGCCTCGGTGAGGTGGAACCAAGAGCGCGGGTTGTGCTGCCAGAAATCCGGTAGCTTGACTGCAACCGCACACGCGTGGCTGGAGGTTCCAGTCCGGGCTATCTGTGGAATGGCTGCCGCCTCGCTGTAGCTTCCTGACCGGGCCGGCTCCGGGGATCTTGCCTCGTGTTCCATAATACGTCTTGGGTCACCAGTGTGGAGTGTGTGAAATCACAGGCAGATTCATTTCAAATGATTTATTGCACACTCACATCTCATGAGCACTGAACAGAATGACTCGTCACATCACGAGCACAGAACAGACTGACTGGTCACATTAAACATCCTGCTCTCTCTACATCAAGTTACACTTCACAAGATTCAAGGCACTTCCTAATAACAGCAGGACATCTACCCCACACTTCATTCAACCCCCACTCCCACTGTTCTCCCATGTGTATTCATTGTCTCTGTCTAAGGTGTGAAATAACCTGAGGCCTGAGGCCCACACTACAAATTTAATTATTAATTTCATAGCACTGCTTTTACATGAATAGATTTTCTGGCTACTATACCCACCTCTGATCATATAATTTAAGTATGCATGAATAAATTATTATGAATGTTTTTCCCCTTCTCTTTCCTACTCTCTCAATGGAAAAAAGAAACACTAGAATAACTAGAAAACCACTCGGACAGCGCAGACCTCCGCCAAGCGCCACAGTTCCCCCCATACAGTGTTTGTGTGTACGTTTTCAGATTCCTTGACCATGAAAACATATGACTAGCAATTGGATTGACAATGATAGGGTTAATGGTTCAGTAGTTATTGACGAAAATCGCATTTTCCGTAATGGCGGTTTTCTTCTGGACGGTGATCCGGATCACCACCAAAATCTATTCATCTGTAGGATACCCCATTTCTGACAATCTGAAAATTTCATGAAAATCCGTCCATAACTTTTTGAGTTATCTTGCTAACAAACAAACAAACAAACAGACAGACAGACAAACCAACGCCGATGAAAACATAACCTCCTTGGTGGAGGTAAAAATACAAAAAATACACATATTTTTGTCATTTATGTAAACCATGACAAAAAAATCCTGGAGGACAAAACATGACACTTGATATTTTCTAACCTGTTTGTATACCACCATAGACAGAGAGAGAAGCTGAATTAGACAGAGCTCAGAGAGGGAAAGATGAGACAGAAGAGAGGAGCCAAGGAGAGGAAAGTGTTCAGGCAGAGGGTCTAGGAGAGGTGAGAGCAGAGGAAGGAGAGAAGGATGACACCAGTAAAAAGTCCAAACACAGGACGTCTGGGTGGGACCCCAGCTGGCCCAAAATTCCAACATTCATCCTTGGTTGTACAATACTTCAAATGGTAAGTTCCATATGCAAAGTTACAGTGCAAAATTTAAAATAAATAAATAGTATAAAATTAACATATTCTGGTTACAGTAGTGTCATGTGTTTTCTGCCCCTCCAGGAAAAATATGTTGCCACCGCGCCAAGGTCTTTAAGCCAGAGAAAACACTGTGCAGTAAACTGATCAGACTTGGTCTTCTCATCACCTTTAAAAGGCACCCTTTAAAAGGTAAATTACTATTGTGACAGCATTTTCCTGTGAGGACTCTGCTCTGGGGTTGAAAGCCATGTTTGTCTAAAAATTTAAAATGGAGGTATGAGCTTTATCGTTTTCTGTTCATTTAGACAATAACCCAAGTTTATTGTTAATGCATTTGTTGATATGGAAGAGATTTTTGTTTCCATTTTGATGGGTTTAAACTAGGGGTGGGAATCGCAAGGGACCTCACGATTTGATTCGGATTGTGAAACTTGGGTCACGATACAATCCTATCATGTCTTAACGATAATCATAATATGACGATATCAAGTATCATGATCCCATATAGTTCGATCCCCACTCTGTCTGCATGCCAAAGTGTCCTTGAGCAAGACACTGAACCCCCAGTTACTCCTGGTGGGTCAGGCCAGCGCCTGTGTATGGCGGCTCCGCCACCATCAATGTGTGAATGTGTGTGAATAGGGTGGATAGCAGGATCTGTAAAGCGCTTTGGTCATCCAGAGATGAGAAAAAGCGCTATATAAGTGAACACCATTTACCATATAATAAACTGTTCTCAGGGCTTGATCTTCTGCGGCGATATGTCTCTGTACACAGGGAGGGTGGTGGACAGTGTTTAGAATAGATTATTACTCAAGATGTGTTTAGCTGACTCTGTGGACTCTTAAAAAGCAGCTTGAAAACTTTTGTTTAACCTCTTGCACTCCGGTGTACCGCGGGCGGTCACGTCTCTGCGTCCTAAGGCGCATGAGGGCGCCCTAGGACGCACACTGTGTGTCCTAGTGCGCACTGGAAAAAAAAGCTGCATTTCCGTTCTTCCACTACAGACACAGCCGCGAACAGAAAGCCAAAGGAGTGCTTTGATTGGTTTAGATGTGATTGACTTCTCATTCGACTAATAAGAGCCTTGAATTGGGTTTCTGAAACCTTGAAGAACCAATGACTGAAAACCTAGCAAGAAGGACCACTGTGCCACTGCCACCCCAGTGGCTCAGGAGGTAGAGCGGGTCGTCCAATAACTGGATGGTTGGCGATTCAAATCCCGCTCTCCCCAGATATCCTGCCGTTGTGTCCCTGGGCAAGACACTTTACCCACCTTGCCTCCAGTGTCCATAACACTGGGTATGAATGTGTATAAATGTTCAGTGGTGGCCAGAGAGGCCAGGGTAGCTGTGGCTAAAGTAGTAGCTTGCCACTACCATTGTCTGTCTGGAGTGAATGAATAAAGTATCTATTTGTAAAGTGTCTTTAAGTGTCTATGATAAAGCACTATATAAATCTGATGCATTATTATTATATATTCTCCCTAGTGTCTACATTGTACAGAGGAGGGAGCACAACGGATGCCTCTGCAAAATGGACCAGTAGCAGACTGAACAGGACCCTGCTGGCAAATGTGGGTATGTGTAAACAAACAACAGATCTTCCATGTCAACTGTTGTTTTTTAATAATACACAAGAGTCTACATTTAATGCATTTGTTAAGATTTGAGGTTAGTAATCCACTTCAATACAAAAACAGGATGTCACTAGATAATGGCACCTACCCCATTTTTAAAATCAATAACATAAAAGTTTAAGTCATACCCAAAAAATTGAAAAGAAAGTGTAGAACAAAGAAAAAGTAGGGCCCCATTTCTATCTTTGCCTTAGGTCCCAAGTGGACAAAGTCCACCCCTGTTCCCCAGGGTTCTGGTCTTGGACCAGTTTTGTTTACCTTATATATGCTTTCACCGAGCACTATTATCACAAAACACAATATGAACTTTCACTGCTATGCCGATGACACACAGATCTATTTAGCCATGGACACTAAAAACACTCATAAGTTAGTGAAATTACAGGCATGCCTTGAAGACATAAGGGCCTGGATGACTGGTAACTTCCTTATGTTAAATTCAAGCAAAACTGAGGTAACTGTTTTCGACCCTAAAAGAGTCAGAGTGTCCCTGTCTAATCATATAGTTACACTGGATGGCTTTACCTTGGCATCCAGTACTACTGTGAGGAACCCTAAAGTAATTTTCGATCAGGATTTGGGATCAGGATTTAGCACTAACTACTAACTAACCTACACTTATATAGCGCTTTTCTAGTCACAAAGACCACTCAAAGTGCTTTCACTAGTACTAACCCTCTATTTTAAGGGCCTATAGGAAACAGATATCTAGGGACAATGAAGAACAGCCAATTAACCTAACATGCGTGTCTTTGGATTGTGGGAGGAAACCGGAGCCCCCGGAGTAAACCCACGCAGCACAGGGAGAACATGCAAACTCCACACAGAAAGGTTCCAACCCCTGCCAGCCTGGGGATTCGAACCAGGAACCTTCTAAAGCTGCTTTCTTTCATCTGTGCAATATTGCAAAAATCAGGAACATCCTGTCTCAAACTGATGCTGAAAAACTGGTCCATGCATTTGTTACATCTAGGCTAGACTACTGCAACGCCCTGTTGGCTGGTGTCCAAATAATTCCCTCAAAATTCTTCAATTGATTTAAAATACTGCTGTCAGAGTACTGACAGGTGCTACTAAGACAGAGATCACATTTCCCCCATCTTATCTTCTCTACGTTGGCTCCCCGTTAAATTTCGAACAGAATTTAAAATTGTTCTCATTACTTATAAAGCCCTCAGCGGCCAAGCCCCTTCCTACCTTAAAGGCCTTATTGTTCCATATTACCCTTTAAGACCTCATCGCTCTCAGAATGCAGGCTTACTTGTGGTTCCCAGATTTTTTAAAAGTAAATTTGGAGGCAGATCCTTCAGCTATCAGGCCCCTCTCCTGTAGAACCAGCTCCCTGCCTGGGTACGGGATGCTGATACTCTCTCTTAGGGCTGCCGCGATAACCGCGCTATAGACAAGCCTACGCGGAGGATAACAAGCAACCGCAACAACAGGTGTATATATCCCCCTGAAAAGTTTATTGTATGCAATGAAGTAAAAAAAAAAACAAAAAAAAAACAGACTTATTTTGATAGTGGTGGTTTTGTTTTTGCGTCCTGTGCCTGCCTGTGGAATTGTCAGTAAGGCTACAGTGCGTAGCAGAGACAGTCGAGGTACAAACGCTAATGTTAATCGGTTTGTGGCCCTGTAATGAGCCACAAGCACTTACGGTGGTCATAGTTTACGTGTTTTACTTAATGTGTACTGTGCTAAAATAAGAACATAAAACTGTAAACTTCACCAGCAGTCAAGACCATTGCCATCACATAATATGGGGATCCATACACGCCATGTTCACTTTTGTTGTGTGTGGCTAAATCTCGTTGTTCACTTATGTGCCCCTATTGATTACTAAATAAATTGTTAAATGTTAACCCTTTGAGTGTGTGAATTTGCGTGCCCCTAGTGGCAGAGCGCGGCACTGAGCCTGTCGTCTCACATGATCGCCTGCATTGGGGATTTGTACTGATTTGTACTGATTTGCCAGTTTCAAAAGGTGGCAGACATCCGTTGGAGGACTCAGTGGATGACACGTAATACACCAAAGAACTCATTTCCTTTTCCTGTTTTTAGCATTTTAGCCCAGAAAGCTATTATGTCTGCGATCGGTCACGTTACTTTTATCGGCTTTGTACGTGGAAAATAGCCGTGGGATACAAGCGAAATTTATGTGGGATAATCATAAGACTTTGTAGATGTGGTAGAGACTTTAACATGACCAACAGAATGCAAAATAACAACTATGACTGGTGAAAACGCAGTGGCCACACCAGCCAGCCAGCCAGCCAGCCAGCCCCCCATTGTCAAAAGTAGATGAGAACTTTCTGGGGTTTTTTTGTGGTTTTTTTTATATTTTATTGATTTCTTGTTCATATACTTTGAAGATAAGATAATGCGGTACCTCTGTACAAAAAAACGGTGTCAAAAGACTGAACCATTCATTGTGTAAATACATCCAAAGTCCAGTTTTGACTGAGTTATGGAATTTAAAGAGGTGCCGCGACATTATGCAAATTAGATGTGTAAATTTATTCCTGTCTGAAACTTTGGATCATATTTTACATCTTTCTAATTGACAGTAAGCCATTATCTCTTACCACTTTCAAGTTATAGCCTTTGAAATCTGAATTGACAAAAAATATTTACCACTCTTGACCACTAGGGGTTATGTCGCAATTCGGCGACAAACACACTCAACGAAGGATTAAGCAGAAGAAGATGGATGGATGGACCACCGTTATGAAAATAAAAGCCTGCTTATTTTACTTCAATGCATAAAATAATAAACCTTTCAGGGAGTTATACACCATAGTTGTTGAGGTTGCTCGTTATCCTCCACGGCAGGCTTGTCCATAGTGCAGTACTACATAATTGTGGTTATCGCAACAGCCTTATATTTTGTTGTTTTTTATGATTTGAGCTAGTGGGAGCATATACTGTAGATGTTGAAAAGCAAAGGTCCCAAAATGGAACCTTGGGTAACTCCATGGGTGTGCCATAAAGTTCACGATAATACCGGTATAAATTTTGATACCAGTGTGAAAATGAATACCATGATATTTGGGGTATGCTGCGTGACAACGTCACACCGCACAGAAACGGCAAAACAAGCATGGCAGAAAGCTGCCACTCCGAAGTCAGATTGTCTCCAGTTGAGTGGAAATATTTAAGTTTCACTTTCTGTTTCAGACTGCTGTCATGTTTTTAAAAACAACAACAATAAAAAAAAACCAACAACAACAAAACAGCGCAGCAGTGTGGATAATCTGCCTGCATTTTTTCCGCATGTCCACAACACCGCTGGAGCAGTATTAACATTGAACACTGACTAAATTTTGACCATATTCTTGATATGCTAGAACTACATAATCCACCTCATGTATGATTGCGTGTTTTTGTGACCCGCCGGGGGACTACAGATGCAAATTAGCAGTATTGCTAAATCTGGCATACTCACATTTATATTAATGTTCATTAGTATGTAATGTCCCTTTCAAATAAACATTAAACTAAACAATGTGCAGCTCGAAGTGGCTGCTGATGTTGACTTCCATTTTGGCCGCTTTATCTTGATCTTATTCAACCATCCGAAGAGAGAGGAAAAAAAACATCCGTTCAGTGCAGCGAGAGCCTAAAAGCCCCAGGACAGGTCCATGCAACGGTCAGGAGTAATACAGGTAAAGTGATTCAGCATAAAACCCGACATCTGTGTGCAGTTAAGACGTAACTGTTTATATTATCTTCTTGTAATATTTGATACAGAACTAAAAAATATTTTCAACTAAATCTGAGCTGCTATTTATAAACTGAAGAAATAAGAGGTTTTTTTGTTTTGTTTTTCCGGAATATGTTGAAGGTAAATAATGCTGGCCTGTGAAACGGTCCTTTTTACATAAATTGAAAAGAAAAAAAATATATTCTGCAATATCGTGAAAAATATTGTTACCGTGAAAATTCACAAATATCATGATATCATTTTTAGGCCATATTGCCCACCCTTCCTCCACAGTTTACTTTTGTTTGCTCAGATTTGTAGTTACCTATAGACACAAAGTAGTCCCTGTCTTTTAAATAGGACTCAAACCAGCTAAATGCTGTACCAGAAAGTTCCACCCAGTTTTTCAACCGGTCTAGTAAGATGTTCTGGTTGACCGTGTCAAATGCAGCACTGAGGTCCAGTAGAACCAAGACTGAAATGTTGCCATTATCTGTACTGGAGTGGATGTCATTAAGGACCTTAACTAGAGCTGTCTCAGTGCTGTGGTGTGGCCGAAAACCTGACTGGAAGACATCAAAACAGTTATTTAATGTCAGGAAGTTGTACATTTCTATTATTTTACTCAGAAAGGGGAGGTTTGATATGTGCCTATAGCTGTTCGTGAGTGAGGTGTCCATGTTGTTCTTTTTTAGAAGTGGCTTGATAACAGCTGTTTTTAAGCACTGACGGAAGACACCTGAATGCAGAGACATATTTATGATCTGTAGTAGATCTGAAGCCATACAATAGGAAACATTTTTTTAAAAACTCTGTTGGGAGAGTATCAAGGCAGCAGGAAGTGGATTTCAAGTGATGTATGATGTCACCCAAGATTTTATGATTGATGGGAAGAAATTTTGCTATGGTGTTTATGTCTTCTCTATGTGGACACAGAGGAAGTACATGTCCAGCACCTGGCATAGGAGCACTGACTGACTGACTAATTTTCTGAATTTTGTCAGAAAAAAAAAAGGCAAAGTCATTGCAGGCATGGTTGGATAGAAGTTCAGGAGCTGCTGACATAGGGGGGTTTGTTAGCCTGTCAACAGCAGTGAACAAGGTGCGTGCATTATTGTGTGATGATGTCAGAAACATATGCTTGTGTAACGGATGCCAACTAGTACAGTTCGGCGTAGAACGTTAATAAAACCTCCCTCCCGAAAAGCCTCATACAGTATCGGTAGCGCTGACCTATCTGGTCGGACCTTTAGCTCAGCGCGATCGTGCTGTGTCTCCCATGCTCGAACTGTGTGTAGCTGACTGAGAGGTCGCGGGTTCGTGTCCCGTGTGGGGCGAACTGCGCAGAATGATCTCAGTTACAATGGTGCCGTGACCCAGATGGGAGTGAGGTTTAAGGGGGAGAGTGTAACGGATGCCAACTAGTACTGTTCGGCGTAGAACGTTAATAAAACCTCCCTCCCGAAAAGCCTCATACAGTATCGGTAGCGCTGACCTATCTGGTCGGACCTTTAGCTCAGCGCGATCGTGCTGTGTCTCCCATGCTCGAACTGTGTAGTTGACTGGTAGGTCGCGGGTTCGTGTCCCGAGTGGGCGAACTGCGCAGGATGATCCAGCACGATCGCGCTGAGCTAAAGGTCCGACCGATAGCTCAGCGCTACCGATACTGTATGAGGCTTTGGGAGGGAGGTTTACTAACGTTCTACGCCGAACAGTACTAGTTGGCATCCGTTACACTCTCCCCCTTAAACCTCACTCCCATCCGGGTCACGGCACCATTGTAACTGAGATCATTCTGCGCAGTTCGCCCCACACGGGACACGAACCCGCGACCTCTCAGTCAGCTACACACAGTTCGAGCATGGGAGACACAGCACGATCGCGCTGAGCTAAAGGTCCGACCAGATAGGTCAGCGCTACCGATACTGTATGAGGCTTTTCGGGAGGGAGGTTTTATTAACGTTCTACGCCGAACAGTACTAGTTGGCATCCGTTACACTCTCCCCCTTAAACCTCACTCCCATCCGCGGGAGTGATACACAGGTCCGACCGATAGCTCAGCGCTACCGATACTGTATGAGGCTTTTCGGGAGGGAGGTTTACTAACGTTCTACGCCGAACAGTACTAGTTGGCATCCGTTACACTCTCCCCCTTAAACCTCATACAGTATCGGTAGCGCTGAGCTATCGGTCAGACCTGTGTATGAGACTGTTCGGCGTAGAACGAAAAGCCTCATACAGTATCGGTAGCACTGAGCTATCGGTCGGACCTGTGTATGAGTTTTTATTAACGTTCTACGCCGAACAGTACTAGTTGGCATCCGTTACACTTGCCTTGCATTTCTCAGCTCCAAATTATAAATGCTCAATCTCTCATTATAGATTTCATAATGAATCTGTAATTTAGTGTTTGGCCACCTACGTTCAGCTTTTCAACATAATTTTTTCAGCTCTTACTAGTTTAGCATTTCTCCATGGAGGTTTCTTTTTAATAGTGACCACCTTCACCTTGATGGGAGCAATGGCACTGATAATATTTGTAATTTTACCATTGAAATTTTCCACAAGCTCAAGCTTTACTGAAGGTAAAAAAATTAAAAATAATTTTTATCTATCATCTTCCTTTTATTCCATTTTATTGTACAGTGCTTTGTAACTATAAGACTATGAAAAGTGCTTCATAAATAAACTTTACTTACTTAGTGATAGGATAAAAAGCAAGCTCCATGCTGATGTCTCTTTAACTTAACCATTGCTAACGCTGCTCCAAGACGTGTGCTGGCCCGCTGTTCCGAGTGTTTTTTTTGTGCAGCGCTTCTTGCAAGTTGCATGTCATGTCAAGGGCTTTCCTTCCATCTTTGTTGCCCGACATGTGAGCTAACTTTGAACTGACTGCTTCCGAACTTTCAAAGACAGCACATGACTTCACCTGACTGGGTGCTTGCTTGGCGCCATCAAGTGGACAACAAGAGCACTCTAAGGGGAGTGCAATATCTCCCACCGCCGTTTTCTATGAAGGTCCTAATACTGACGGAGAGCAGTTTTCAACTTTACAATGTAATTACTGTGGCAGAACTAAATTATGATGAACCCATCTTCCATGAATATACAACAAAGTATACAACCTATAAGTGTAGGTCGGGATCCCAAGGTGAATCTGTGTAGCAAGTATGGTGACCCTAGAGAGATATACACAGTCTAGAGTAAGAGATCATAGGGAGTGTCAACTGTTACAAACCCTGGCTCACGGGTTTGAACAAAGGAAGGAGACCACACGGAGGTGCCAATTTAAACAATAATCCATTCATTACAAGTGGGGAAATAAAAGAGTGTCTGTAAATCAGTGGTGTGTGTATGTGCAATGGATGTGTGAACAAGCAAACATAACAGACAGTAACTAGCCCATCCAGTGACTGCACACACCTCTGTCAGGGGCTGCAACCATGCCTAGCGGCCAACCCACAATCCAGAAAGCCCAACGCCCACAAGCAACAAACAGGGCCACCAGCACAGCCCTGACCAGATGACAGAAAGCAGAACCAGAAGAGGCAGTAGGCAGAGCAAAGCACCAGGAAGGCAACCAGCCTCCAGCAGGAGCAGAACGCTACTGAGAGGCACACAGAGATGGCTTTTATAGGCACCTCCCAGCCAAGAGTGGTCCTATACAACTCCACCTACAGCACAGGGAGAAAACACACAGAGAGGACCCACTCCAAAGAGGAGCTGGGGCATAACACAACCTTGACCCCAAATCCATAGTCTGACATTAGTATCCCAAGGTGAACCTGTGTACCAGGTTTGGTGGCCCTAGCTTTACTCATTTTATAGTCTTCTTCTTCAGGTGTCAGGTCTGGAACAGACATCGACAATCATGGCTTTCCACCTTTCTCGGTTACCAGCAAGGCGCATCACCTCAGACTGCTTCATGTTAGGGATGACATCTTTTAGGCTATGTAAGTATGTAATTCACTGTCTACCTCTGCTCCTTTTGCCGTCAATCTTGCCAGTCAGTTTTATAGTAATAGTGCAAAAGGAATGCTAACCTTGACCTCTGACTTTCTGGCTCCAAACCCATATTCAGAGGTCATGATCCCAAGGTGAACCTGTGTACCAGGTTTGGTGACCCTAGCTTTCTTTGTTGTTGAGATATAGCTTATAAGCCATTTTGATGTTGACCTTGCAATCCCAAACCCATAGTCACACTTCAGGGTCACAGGGTGAACCTGTATACCAAGTTTAGTGACCCTAGCTTTACTTGTTGTACAGTAATAAGACACAGGTAAAGTTAACCTTGACCTTTGACCTTTTGAGCCCAAAACCATAGTCAGAGGTTAGGAACCTAAGGTAAACCTGTGTGCCAAATTTGGTAGCTCTAGCTTTACTTGTTTTACAGTAATAGTAAATTTAGCATTTACCATTTACCATAATGCAAATGGAATGTGAACTTTGACCTTTGACTCCCTTGACCCCAAATCCACAGTTAGATCAGGGTGTAAGCTTTCCAAGATGCATCTTAGATACAACTAATGTATTGATTTAAAAAGCCTACATCATTTCTTTCAGTAATTATTGCCTTTAGAAGATTTAGGAAAAATTTGACCTCTGACCTCAAGGTCATCTGATAAAAGTCAAATTGCAATCTGTTCATCATCATCATCATCATCATCATCAGTAGCTGTCTATGAAGTGAGGTGAAACAGGAGGTCATTGGTCAGGGGCTACATCTCCTGCAAAAATCATCCGATCTGAACCAAACTGCAATATGTGCATCCTCAGTGTATATCAATCCATGGTAACAAGTTCTAAAATAATCGGAACAAAACTGTAGGAGGAGTTGATTTTACAAAAGTAGGACAAAAAAACGGACTGACTCATAATATAATCCCCTTTGGGGTTCGACAGGCGGGGGATAAACATGAACAAAGAATGACCCCAGTATTTCAGTATTGTATGTTGAGCTAGCATGTGAGAATTGCCATTTCATCTACTGCACTCCGATCCACCTGCAGCCTGAAGCAAGGTGAACAGGTTATTATAAGTTTGGCAAAAGAGCATATATAATCTTGAAATATACCTACTGGAAAGAAGCCATCAAAAATAAACTCTCTTATTCAGGAAAAATAATTAAAGTCTAAAAATAATGATAGAAGCATTTAAAGATGCACTCTGGCGGCTCTAAAACCACCTACAGTGCATCCAGAAAGTATTCACAGTGCTTCACTTTTTCCACATTTTATGTTACAGACTTATTCCAAAATGGATTAAATACACTTTTTTCCTCAAAATTCTCCACACAATACCCCATAATGACAATGTGAAAAAAGTTTTGAGATTTTTGCAAATTTATTAAAAATAAAAAAAAAACAACTAAGAAATCACATGTACATAAGCATTCACAGCCTTTGCCATGAAGCTCAGGTGCATCCCGTTTCCACCGATCATCCTTGAGATGTTTCTACAGCTTAACTGGAGTCCACCTGGGGTAAATCCAGTTGATTGGACATGATTTGGAAAGGCACACACCTGTCTATATAAGGTCCCACAGTTGACGGTGCATGTCAGAGCACAAACCAAGCATTAAGTCAAAGGAATTGTCTGTAGACCTCCGAGACAGGATTGTCTGGAGGCACAAATCTGGGGAAGGGTACAGGAAAATTTCTGCTGCTTTGAAGGTCCCAAGGAGCACAGTGGCCTCCATCATCCGTAAATGGAATAAGTTTGGAACCGCCAGGACTCTTCCTAGAGCTGGCCGGCCATCTAAACTGAGTGATCGGGGGAGAAGGGCCTTAGTCAGGGAGGTGACCAAGAACCCGATGGTCACTCTGTCAAAGCTCCAGCATTCCTTTGTAGTGCAAGGAGAACCTTCCAGAAGGACAACCATCTCTGCAGCAATCCACCAATCAGGCCTGTATGGTAGAGTGGCCAGACGGAAGCCACTCCTTAGTGAAAGGCACATGGCAGCCCACCTGGAGTTTTCCAAAAGGCAGCTGAAGGACTCTCCGACCATTTATCCATCTTCTTCCGCTTAATCCTTTTCAGGTCGCGGGGGGGCTGGAGCCTATCCCAGCATCTTTGGGCGTCAGACCATGAGAAACAAAATTCTCTGGTCTGATTAGACAAAGATTGAACTCTTTGGCGTGAATGCCAGGCATCACGTTTGGAGGAAACCAGGCACCACTCATCACCAGGCCAATACCATCCCTACAGTGAAGCATGTTGGTGGCAGCATCATGCTGTGGGGATGTTTTTCAGCGACAGGAACTGGGAGACTAGTCAGGATAGAGGGAAAGATGTATGCAGTGACATATGAACTATATATGCCTGACAGAAAGACAAAACATCAGTGCTTTCATGTTAACGTGTTAAAGGGGTTTCAGCAGCCTGTTCATCAGCAGCAGCAGCCTGGTCATCAGCAGACACATCTTCACCTCCTCATTTGTGCGATGGAAGTGGATGAGGAGAGAGAACAGTCCTTTCCCACAGACTTGACAGAGCCTTGTTCATTTCAGGTGTCTCATCTGCAGGTTAATCAGCAGAGAGAGTTAAAGGCACTATTAGATCCAGAATTGTTTCAGGAGAGACCTGGTTTCACCACATTGGTTCATCATAAAGTTCATCTAAAGAAAGAGGCTGTTCCCCGTAGAAAGTCTTATAGGATCCCTGAAAGGTTGGTCCCTAAATTGAAGCAGGAAATTGACCTGATGTTGCAGCTGGGAGTGACTGAGGAGTCAGCTAGCAAATGGTGTAGCCCAATTGTGTTGGTCCCCAAAAAGGATGGCTCTTTGAGATTTTGCATCGACTTTAGAGACCTTAATGCAGTCTCTAAGTTCGAGTCGTACCCCATGCCCCGTATTGATGAGTTATTAGAGAAAGTGGGCAGGGCTAGGTTTATTTCCACACTAGATCTAAGCAAGGGGTATTGGCAGGTGGCCTTGGCACCTGAAATGAAAGAACTGACAGCGTTTAAAACACCTTATGGCAATTTTTAGTTCAAAGTTATGCCATTTGGCCTCCAGGGGGCACCTGCAACTTTCCAGCAGCTTATGGACCAGGTATTAAGAGGGGTATCAGGCTTTGCAGCTGCCTATTTGGATGACGTGGTCATCTATAGTCAGACTTGGAAGGAACATCTGTTACATCTTCGGCAGGTCCTTCATTTAATTAAGATGGCAGGACTGACTATTAACCCACGCAAGTGTGCATTTGGACAGCAGCAGGTGGAGTACCTGGGACATGTGGTTGGTCAAGGGGTCATTAGACCACAAGTGGGTAAAGTGGATGCCATTCAGGCCTATCCTGTCCCTACTACCAAGAAGAAGGTATGGTTGTTTATGGATTTTTGTAGGTTGGTATGGTAAATTCATCCACCATTTTGCTGAAAGGGCAGCAGTGCTTACTGACCACACTAAGGCTTCAGCACTGAATAAAGTAAAATGGACAGAGGAGTGTGGTAGAGCCTTTGAAGATCTGAAGGGTGCTATTTCTGGTGAGAAGGTTCTCTACAGTCCGGATTTCGCCCGTCCATTTATTCTACAGACAGATGCTTCAGGAGTTGGTATCGGAGCAGTACTTCTCCAGGAGGTGAAGGGAGAGAGACACCCAGTACTGTTTTTGAGCCGTAAATGGTTGGACCGGGAGACGAGATACTCCACGGTGGAGAAAGACTGTCTTGCCATGAAATAGGCAATAGGGTATCTGAGATACTATTTACTTGGGCGTCATTTCACATTGGAGACAGATCATTGGGCCTTACAGTGGCTCAACAGGATGAAGGACACTAATAGTCGTCTTACAGGATGGTATTTGTCCCTTCAGCCTTATAACTTCACTGTTCGGTATATGGCAGGGAAAACCAACCTTGTCGCAGACAGCCTCTCCAGAGTACATGACTCATAGAGTACTGTATTCTCGGGGGGGGGGGGGGATGTGACGACGGAGTGTCGCCACTGTTATGGTCCTCTGTAATTGAATATTATATGTGTAGAAGGATTTATAATTTGCAAATGTTAACATGGATGGTATTGAATAAAATGCACATATAATTTGAGATCTGTTTTGAGTAAATTGAATTCCATTTGTGAGATAAATTTTAATGTTAATTATGTTAATTGGGTGAGGTAATTAAATAATCTTAAGACCACATACCTTTGCCAGCATACTTCCTGGTGGTGTCCAGGCAAAAGACTCCTCAGGGGTTTGAGTGCCCTTTAAAGGATGCCAGGGGGAGGAAGTATATGATGGTTGAGTAGAGGGGGATTTAATATGTAAATAAGGGTTTAAACTATTTATTGTGTTATTTATGCTGTTTATTTATTCTGTAAATATGGTGGGAAATTATTTATGTCTTTTTTAGATACTATTGGGTATATGTGGGAATGTCATACTGGCTCGGACGTCACCTGGGTTAACAAGGTCAGGAGTTCCTGGCAGCGGAAGGCGAATTACAGAGCTGCTTGGGGGAATCTGATCAGACCTAAATGAAAGAGTCATTGTCGCCCCCGACAGACTGCTATGATGATGATGATATATTTATTGTCTTACCTGGGATTTTGGTATGTTCTAAATAGTCTAATTATCTCACTAAGTATATTAACAGGTGTTTTTCATTTGGTTTTGGTGGGTGGCGGATGTTCATGTAAGTTGTTGCCTGTGAATTATTTGGAATAAATGGAAAATTGCTTGTTGCAAACTTTTGGAAGTCTCGCTCTTCTCTGGTGTGCCTTGACCACTCAGCAATCGTGACACAATGCAGAGACATCCTGGATGAAAACCTGTTCCACAGCACACTTGACCTCAGATTGGGGCAATGGTTCATCTTTCAGTAGTGTAGAATTTTGAGGAAAAAAAGAATTTAATCCATTTTGGAATAAGGCTGTAACATAACAAAATGTGGAAAAAGTGAAGCGCTGTGAAGACGTTCTGGATGCACTGTACAACCACCTCAAAAAGAAATAGGTACTGCCCAAAACAGTATATTGTGGCTTTTTACCCACAAAAAACCCCTTTCATTTCCTTAGAAATGCTTGGAAAGAGCTTTTACATCTTTCACCTACTTAAGTATGAGCAGATCTCTGAATATTCTAATAAGCTCCACCCATACTCCTGCCCACCAGTAGCTGATGCTGTACGGCCAGCTTCACTATGCAAAACGGACACCTTCATCACCCTAAAGCTACATGTCCACCTAGGCGTGTGTTTGCACATTTCCCATTTATTACCTCCGCCAGGCCGGAGGCCAGGAGGAGGTTATGTTTTTGCCAGCGTTTGTCTGTCTGTCTGTCTGTTTGTTTGTCTGTCTGTCTGTCTGTTTGTCTGTCTGTTTGTTTGTCTGTCTGTCTGTTGGTTAGCAAGATAACTCAAAAAGTTTTGGACGGATTTCAATGAAACTTTCAGGCGTTGTTGGAAATGGTACAAGGAAGAACTGATTAAATTTTGGGGATGATCCGGATCACCGTCTGGATACAGGAATTTTTTAAAGGATTCTTTAACATTGTGAGATACGGCCATTTTCAACATGTGTGCAGGCCCCATGGAGGGCGCTGCTCGTCGTGTCTGACGAACACAAACGCCGCCTTCTTCAAAGTTTTAGGCACAAAAGCACGCGGAACACAGTGCTGGGCAGGGCTCGGCAGCATGCCTGTGTGCCTGTGTTTGCGCTACGCTGCAAAAGCTCAGACGGGCAGCTGTCCCCCGCCGGATTATTTGCCAGAAATTCCCCGGCCAGCCATAGTAGCTGCGCAAAAACAAGCTCTCTGCCGGGGAAGATTCCAAATCCTCATTTGCCGCGGAGCGCAACCCCAATAAAACCCACGCCAACCTGTCTACCCAATTTGCATCCGTCAGTGAAGCCCTCAGTGCTGCTTTCAGTGATCTATGAAAATGCTTGCATAACCCATTGGCCTGTGGGTTGTACGCGGTTGTGTCATGATTTCTTTTGTTTTTTCTTTTGAATTCTTGGATGGAACATGGGTGGGCAATATAACCTGCGGATTCGACCATCACACATATCGGATAACTTATGTTGAACTGTATAATCACAGGAGTTATTGTCTAATTTGACCTTGTTGGATTTTATTACCCCCTTTGTTATATTATTCACTTTCTTTTAACCTCTACTCTTAATCTATTCGAAATAAAGATTAATTCATTCATTCATTCAATTGCAACGCACGCAGCCTGGGAGTTTGCAGATGCAGGAGATGGACACAACACCAACACTTCAGTTTATTACCTCCGCCAAGGAGGTAATGCTTTTACTAATGAACCACTAATCCTATCATTGTGAATCCAATTGCTAGTCATATGTTTTCATGGTCAAGGAATCTGAAAACGTACACACAAACACTGTATGGGGGGGGAACTGTCGCGCTTGGCGGAGGTCTGCGCTCTCTGAGTGCTTTTCTAGTTGTGTATGTAGCACACCTTGCACGCACTCTGGTGGTGTGGCATAAAGAAACCCGAACCATCGCTTGAAGGTGCTCGCTCCTCCACCTCAAGAATCCCTGCTCACCTTGGGATCAGTTAGGATCGTGGAGGAGGCATAACCAGGCAAGAGTCACGATCCCAATACTCTGTAGCCGCAAACTGCACGAAGAGTATCACTGTCTGGTCAGAGAACTTCGGCCGGTTTTCAAGCAGTATTTTCAGCTACAAAACTGCACTTTGATGAGCTTTTTCTGTCCATCCTAACCCCCTCTGCTCCCCAACCTGCAGGGCTTGCATGTGATTGGTCGCCACGCTCCCTGACCTGCAGGGCTTGCACATGATTGGTCGCCACGACTCCCAGTGGGTGGGCTGCTCTAGTCTGTTTATGACGCTTCCAAATGTTAAATTTTTGCCTATATTTTCTAAAGTAAAAAGTGAGATATTTTTCTGAAAATGGTCAAGGCGAGAAATAAATGTGTATTTACCAAATGTGTGTTTATTTTTTACTAATAACCACTATTTTAAAAGCTCCATGAAGTGATCGGCTCCACGTGCCTGCTCCTCATTTGCATATTATGGATCTGAGTGGGGTCAGTGGTAAGTAGAGGAATACTGGCCCAAGTGTTGTTCATCACCGCGGGACCCTCGGTGACAGTTTCAGCCGGTCCTCTCAGTTCATCTCCCCAGCTCAGGGCTGCATTCAAGTGCCCCCCACCCCATCTTCCACTGCTTCGTTATGCAAAATGAACACCATCATTCCCTTATGCCTCAATCCTGCTGCTCCCTCGTCCCCTGAGGCAGCCAAGAGTATCCATCTGATTGGTCAATATTATAACCAATCAGACTAAGCAGGAATGCTTACGTAGCTAGAAACGGTCTGACCAAACTCGCCTGTTTCGGGAGGACGTTCCCTAACTGGAAATTCACAGCAGAAAAACACAGACTTGGGAATGCGGTAAGATTTTGCTCTGGTTATGTCTTGTAAATCACAAAAAACATGTTACAGACATGTTAACACCAGAAAAAACTTGATTTTTGCCGCAGTGTCACTTTAAGTCACATGGTTGGTCCTGACAGCTTTAAAATAAGCTCTCCCCAGATAGGAAAAAGGTCAGCTCACAGCTTTAATTATAACCTCATTATTCACTGATATTAAACCAAAGACAAAAGAGTTGTTAATTTGTGAAGACTGTTCCCAACTCACTGCCACCTGCTGAAATAATTAATAGCAAGGGGGAAAAGTGTGCATGTATTATTAGATGGAAACAACGGCCATTGCACAGAGGAAATCCCATCAGCACCGGGCTGAGCTGCAGCACCTGTTCATCAGCTGAACACCTCCTCTGAACAAGCCCGAGCCACATAATGCCCACTGACCCCTGACAGCTTCAGTGTTAAAGTGAGTCAGAACAGCTGGACCAGCACACACCCTGCTGGGAGTGTCACTGAGTGCATCATTTGCTTGGATGTACAGATATGAGCGTGAATCGATCTTGACTGAAAATGTCAGTAGTCCAAATTAGAGGTGTTAGCAATTAATCAGCTATCAATAGTCTATAAAAATGTACTTGATTAAATTAATCAATTGAACATGCCACAGGCCTTTTTTAAAGGAGTGTTTTTTTCTATGAGATATAATGATGTCACCAGTCCAGGTGAGGGCACCGTGGCCACACCTGGAAGCAATGCTCAGGCAAGAACGCACAAACATGAAGCAGTCAAAACGGACTCTGGTGTGGGACCATTTCAAGTAACACGAGAACAAAGATCCTAACTTTACACTAGAGGATACAGCGTTATAACACAACAGCTCAGTAAGTTTAAGTTACCATCTAAATAAATGACATTCAGCTGAGCGGCAATAACCCACTGCTGTGACATCACAACCTACAATCACCACAGTGGAAGGCAAGTACTGTATGCGATGACAGGAAGGTGAACAGGAAGACTACAATTTCATTTTTTACCTACATTTCTATTCATTGTATTTATTATGTTATGGTGCTAATATTTCACATCCAACAGATGAGCCAGTTGACAATTTATTTTCATGTTTAAATACCCTACATATTTTAATTTTCTATGCATAATTTGTTAAGCTACAAAAAAAATGACTGTCTCTATCCAAAATGGTACAGTATATCACCAAAGAAGATGACATGCATTTTTTATTCAGGATATCTTAAGCAAAGGACCCAATGACAGCAGGGGAAAATCAGATTCTCAAGGAAAATTGCCATTTATCAATTAGTCATTAATCAATAAGATGAACACACTAATCGTTAATGAATTAGTTGATAATCTGCACCCCTAGTCCAAATGTAGATGTATGCTACAGACAAATATTTCTCAACTCTCAGAGCTCTAAAGGTGCGTTCAGACCAGACGCGAACGGGCAAATTTTTCACGCAGCACGACTGCATTTTAACTCATTGTAAACAGATGTGAGTTCACCGTCTGAGTGAGTTGCAGATGGACAGAGTTGCCTTTATAACTTCTGCAGCTGTGCTTAACCTGCTGCGGAAATCCCCAAAACACAGTCATACAGTGATCCCTCACTACTTCGCGCTTCATCTTTCGCGCCCTCAGTGCATCGCGGATTTTTCAAAAATATTCATCAAAAATTCAAAATTGAGAAATAATGGGCGGGCGCTAGCAGAAGGCAGGGAGACTACATTAGACCATCAGGTATCAACACGGAGAGCCGCACAACTCAAAAAATCCACCTCTCTGTTCGCTGTTCTCGTGTTGGCTCGGCTCGGAAATCTCGCAAGCTGATTGGCCGAGACGTTTCACCCCGCAAGCTGATTGGCCGAGACGTTTCACCCACCTCCTCTCCCTGCCGAGCGCCCATGAAGGAAGGAAGACCGCATTCATTGCTCTTTATCGCTCGTGTTACGTAGTCTCGCAGCGTGGAACTTTTCGCTGTTCTCTTGTGCCATTTTGTGCAAAATAGTCTTCCTGTCGAGCCACTACGCCGCCTCCTGCAGCTTCTCCAGCTCTATCGGAAGCTGCCCTCGATTACCCTGCGCTTCTAGCACCTGACGATGAGGCGTCACCTGAGGAGCAGTAAAGCTCTCATTAACCTGTGAAGTAAATCATCTTCATCTTGAGTTACGTATCTTGTTATAAGAATAAAAGAGTTCTAAAAACATATTTATGTACACTTTATTTACATCTACGTATGTATGTACACGTACACACACACACACACACACACACGTATCATATGAGAGAGAGAGAGTGAGAGAATGAACGTACGTATTATTTATGGATGACGTCATTAGGGGTGACGCTACTTCGCGGTTTTTCACTTTTCGCGGTTGGTTCTGGAACCCATTAACCGCGATAAGTGAGGGATCACTGTACTTACCTTTACGTTATCTGACGGGGTCTCACCTGAAAAAAAATTGTCCCTGCCTCCAAAATTTCCCCTGGATGACGGTTGTTGACACTGCTACACTGTTCGCTGCTAGCCTTGAGCCTTGAGCCGTTTACTCATGTGACAGCAGAATCTCAAGGCCAACTAGCTAGTGCCATCGCTCGGACACGAACGCTCATATTCGTGTGTCCTCCGCATGTTAACATTAACTTTACTTGTATTTGTGCCACACGAAAAATTTGCTTCGCATTTGGTCTGAACATACCTTAAGGGCTTTTTAGGGAATACAATTTGCAGGAATGTGTGTACATGTTAGGACTGGGCAATTTGGCCTTAAATCAGCATCAAGCTTAATTTACCCTTTCATATAGGCCTGTTTTTTTTCCCTCCTTTTTTCTCTCTTATAGTTCAGTGACAAGGCTTGTAATTAAGCAATATTACACAAGAGAATGCAATCGTATTAGTGCGATGCAGTAGTAAATAACCTGGCAGGGGTGATCCCATGATCACAAAGGTGGTTTGTCCAGAGTGAGGTTCGGTCATTGCACTGTGACTGAGCTGATATCTGCAAATTCCTACAATATGGGAATCTACACTGCATAATTTGTGGTAGTAGGCAACCTGCTGCTTCTGTAATTTCCCAGTTTGTGATCAATAAAGTACATCTATCTATCTCTCTATAAATGAGCATAATACACTCCTGAAAAAAATCTTTAGACCAGGTGAAGAATTACAAGTATTAACCTTTGGCACAGGTGGATCATAACCAGGCTGTTAGTAGAGCTTCAAAATGCAAAAAGAAGAAACAGGAGCAAGAGACCAAAAAATAAAGAGCTGTCAATTTATTGAAAACTGCATTTAAAGTCAAACAGGCTGTTCATCAGCTGATCAAAAGTTTAAGACCATAGCCCCAAAAAAACTAAAAAAAAAAGTGTCAAAAAAGGACTCGGTAGTGAGCAGGCCCACTGTCCTTGATCACTTCAAAAATTCATTTAGACATGCGTGATGCAAGTGTTTCCAGGAGGCTGGTGGGAGCGTTGCTCCATGTGGTGAAGATGTCTGTGACGACACAGACCGACCCCCGACCCAGCTTAAGGCCCTTCCTGATGCTGACTGCAGCCCAATAACTAGGGATGCATGACAGCACCATTTTTGCCAATAGCTGATATGCCAATAGTTTAAAACTAGTTTTTGCTGATGCCGCTATATGCATGTTTTTTTCTCCACCCATTTATGTCTCCTTTGACTTACAGTGATGATTAACTGACACATTCCCCAAGGAAAATAACTACCTCAACTGAATATGAAAATAAACGTGTTATGTATTTTCAGACAAATGTGTGAGGAGGGAGGCTCTGTATCCCTTTATAACATTAGAAGATACACAGTCCTGTGTGTTATCTCCTCATGTTCTACACCTAATGTTGGTCAAAACTGGGTCAGCTGCTTGTCAATGGCTGCTACCACATAGCCAATCGCTAATTTACTGTACCTTATCATCCTAACAGAGCACTATGCTCCCAAAATGCAGGATTACTTGCAATACCTAGAATCTCGGAAAGTACAACGGGAGGCAAAGCTTTCGGTTATCATCATCAGTATCCTCTGCTTTGGAACCAGCTGCCAATCTGGATTCGGGAGTCAGACTCAATCTCTGTTTTTAAGAAAAGGGTTACGGCTGTGTGTCCACCAGGGTTTCCTCTGGTAACATTTCTCCGTGGCAGCCCGCCTCGCCAGAAATCGTACCGCCACGGCAAGCCGATATGATTTTATTAATAAAAATGTATGAAGCAATGACTTTCCGCAAGCGCGCACACGAACAACGCACGTGCCCCGCTCAGAGCTGGCGACGCCTCCGGGGGCCGTGGTGCCCAGAAGTGTGAAGTGATGGTATAGAGTGAAGTACGAGGAGACGAAGAGTGGCGTCTGAAGATACAGTTGAGGTTCGACTGGACACAGCAATGATGACAGAAGGACTACAGCTGCTGACCAGATAGAGTGATGATATAGAGTGAAGTACGTGGCGGTAATGCACCTGTAAGCTGGTTGCCAACCTCCAATCAAATCCCAGTCAGTCAGCAGTGTCTCGCAAAGTGTGACTGTCCGACAGAAACATGAGTTTATTAAAGTACTTCAAACACAGAAAAAAAATCATAAGAGGTACAGTATGTAAGCACTGGCGTTTATCATGGTTTTAACCCGCTGGAAACAGGAGCCATAATGGAAGAGTCGCTTAGCTAAGAGATGTGGTTAGAATCCATATGCAGCCGCTTCATATGGAGGGAAAGGCTGAGGATGTATTTCACCAGCCACTACAATGTTAAGTTATGAGACTGGCAATTTCTCTCTTTTCTCGCACGAGCAGGTGTGCCATTTTTATTCTCCAGCGACAGTGACTAAAAGCAACAGCTAAAAACGCTAGAAACTGAGGTCCTTCAGTGGCTGCCTAGAGAGGTGCCTGATGAGAAAGCCTGAGAGCGCAACTACAACTGCCTAAGCAGATCATTCTGTACATGAACACATATTGTGGTGAATTATGTCTTTAGAGTCGCTACAGTTCCCTGTTATGTACCTGGCAGGTTAAGATGACCAAAATTCACCAAGTCAGTGACTTTAATCCTTCAGCAGCCTTCAGACAAACTAAATGTGCCAACATTTGATTTCAAAATAAGGGAGGATTTTCCTGCTGTCTGGGTGGTGAGGAGAGTTCTGAAAAACTATAAATAAAGAGAAATATTATAACAGAAATAACGGCATCCTTGGTCATTTAAGTTAATTTATTTCATTAAATACAGTTTTATTAATATTTTTTCTTTGTAATCAGAGTTAAATTATTGTTCTGCTCTGACTGCAAAATTATAAGATAAGATAAGATAAGATAAGATAAGCCTTTATTAGTCCCACAATGGGGAAATTCCAGGATTGCAACAGCACAGGGATAGCAACACTCAGAGCAACAATCAGAAGGCAAGAAAAAACAAGAGCAGTGAGTATACATATGTACATATAAACATAAATATATAGACACACAATGCGGAGCATTGTAGCTAGATGGAATAAATATGTAAATATATAAACACACACAGTGCGGAGCATTGTAGCTAGATGGAATAAATATGTAAATATATAAACACACACAGTGCGGAGCATTGTGGTCAAAAATGTAAATTGTTATAAGGATAAAGTAAAAAAAAAAATACCAGTCTGATTCAAATTTATCTAAAAAAAAAAACCAGTTATTTTATTTTAAAAAAACAGACAAAAATTAGTCATAAAATAATCCACAAATTTATAATAAAGTTTCAAATGTACAAGAAAAGTCAATTTTACAAGATGAAATTATAAATTTGAAGAACATGGTTTCAACTTTAGATTTATAGAGAAAAGTAGAAAACTATAAGAAAATTGTTATAAATTTTGGAGAAAAACCCCAAACCTTCAAGACTGAAGTCATTACTCAAGTTTTTAAGTGGCTGCTCTTTGTACCCTTAACTCAACTAGAAATTTTTGGTTGTCTACTTTTAATTATTAATTTCAAAGCACTGCTTTTACATGAGTAGAATTTCTGGTTACTATACCCACCTGATCATATAATTTAAGTATGCATAAGTAAATTACTATTATGAATGTTTCGTTCGCTTCCCTACTCTCTCAATGGAAAAAAAGAAACACTAGAATAAAAACACAAAAAATACACATATTTTTGTCATTTATGTAAACCATGACAAAAAAATCCTGCAGGACAAAATACGACACTTGATATTTTCTAACCTCTTTGTATACCACCATAGACAGAGAGAGAAGCTGAATTATACAGAGCTCAGAGAGGGAAAGATGAGACAGAAGAGAGGAGCCAAGGAGAGGAAAGTGTTCAGGCAGAGGAAGGAGAGAAGGATAGCACCACTAAAAAGTCTAAACACAGGATGTCTGGGTGGGACCACAACCGGCCCAATATTCAAGCCTCAGTTGTACAATACTTCAAATGGTAAGTTCCATATGCAACGTTACTGTGTAAAATTTTAAAAAGAAATAAATAGTATAAAATTAACATATTGGGAAAATATGTTGCCACCGCACCAAGGTCTTCAAGCCAGAGGAAACACTGGTCCACCAAATGTGTTTTTTGTCGCCCGACTGCCCTGAACATCTTTTCAGCATTTGTGTGCTGCGCTCAGCAAAAAAAAAGTCTGTGCCCTGTATCCCAGCTACAGCTTGTCACTCACAGCTCAGCACTTCCGCTTTTCCTACGGTCAGACTTTCTACTTATTTTTTAATAGTCTCTAAATAACAATGGACAGGAAACATATTCTGGCATAGGTAGCAGCTCTGGATGCAAAATATGATGACACGGAAAACAGGACTCTGAGTACAGACTGTACCAGCATACTATGTCCCGCCCTTCCTTATTCTGACTGGCTGCTTAGAAAGGATGCCTCCTGGACGCCTCCCACTTGAGGTGTTTCATGCACGTCCCACTGGGAGGAGACCCCGGGGCAGACCCAGAACTCGGTGGAGAGACTATGTCTCCCATCATCGAGTCCATCCTCACCTCCTCCATAACTGTGTGGTATGCAGGAGCCACTGCCAGGGACAGACTAAGGCTGCAGCGCGTCGTGCGCACTGCTGAGAAGGTGATAGGCTGCGAGCTCCCATCTCTCCAGGACCTGTACATCTCCAGGACCCGGAGGCGTGCTGGCCGGATCATAGCCGATCCTTCACATCCTGGTCACGTACTGTTTGCTCCCCTCCCCTCAGGTAGAAGACTTCGGTCCATTCGGACTAAAACCTCCCGGCACATGAACAGCTTTTTCCCCTCTGCCATCAGACTGCTGAACATTAAGTGACTTTTTGACTCTCGTGCACTATGTACAGCAGCTCAACCAGACTCACGTCATTCATCACTGTTTTCTGTTGCATTATCGACTGCACTATGTGGTACTTCACATTATCTGCTACTTGCTAATTTTTTAAAACTGCCTTGACTAGTACTACTCATTATTACTAGTATTGTTATTATTATTATTATTATCATTATTACTTATTATTACTTATTTTTCTACACTTATTGCACGTTTTCAGTCCTTTAGTTTTTTAGTTTATCTCTTTTTCTCATCATGTTTTTAATGTTGCAGCATGGCATCGAGACAAATTCCTAGTTTGTGTACTACATGAACAATGGCAATAAATCCGATTCTGATTCTGATTCTGATTCTGGTCTGGGAACGCCTTGGTATCCTCTCTGAAGAGCTGGAGCAGGTGGCTGGGGAGAGGGAAGTCTGGGCTTCTCTGCTTGAACTGCTGCCTCCACGACCCAGACCTCCAGAAAAGCGGTAGAAGATGGATGGATGGATGGATGCTTAGAAAGGTCTGACATTGATGAGCTCAGCTGCAGTCTGAAAAGTTGAACTTTTTTCAACTCTGAGCACCACAACAAAAAGTGGCCACCGCCGAGAGTGTTTCAGCGCCGATTGCGCTCAGCACTGTAGACGATGAACTACATAGAGCAGGCCTATTCAATTAGCGGCCCATGAGCCACATGCGGCCCAAGACCAACTTCTGAGAGGCCCAGGCCACACTAAGGAAATATAAATTTAAGAAAAAAATATGAAGGAATGATGGTCCGCAAGCATGCACACAAACAACGCGTGTGACCATCATCCATGCGGAGTTCAGAAGCACCCCACCCATGTGAGCGTTCCAGTCGGCAGGCAGAGGTTTTCTAGCGTCGCTGTTAGAGAGAAACATGAGCTTATTAAATTACTTTAAACGCGGAAAAAAGCAGAAGAGGTGTGTAAGCAGTGGAGGCATTTATGGTGGTTTTAACCCACTGGAAATTGGAACAATAATGAAGAGTCGCTTAGCAAACAGGTGTGGTTAGGCTTCATACTGTATGCAAGGAAAGGCAAAAATGACTGAATCGCTTAAGACTGACTTCACCAGCTACTACAATATCCATCCATCCATGGATGGATGGATTTTACCACAATTTGTTTCAAACTTATTTTAAAAACTGTAATTTTATATAAAAAAATGAACAAAAATTAGCCATACAAAATCCACAAATTTATAATAAAGTCTCAAATGTAAATGTAAAGAAAAAGTGTAAATGTAAAGAAAAGTCAATTTTACAAGAGGAAATTACAAAGTGAGGAAAATGGTTTCAAATTTAGATAAATTTACAGGAAAAAAATAGAAAATTATTAGAATTTTTTTTTTATAAATTTTGGAGAAAAACCTCAAACCTTCAAGAATGAAGTCATTACTCAAGTTTTTAAGTGGGTGCTTTTTGCATCCTTAACTCTACTAGAAATTTTTGGTTGACTCATATGTGTGTGTAATGGAATATGTATTTATAAAAAGAGGTTTCTACTCACACATGGTGATTTAAAACAAAACAAACCACAATAGTGGATGTGCAATGTTTGTTAAGGTTATCAATCTTTTCTTGGGGGGTTTGTGCACTGAAGTGTTTGACAGATCATTTTTTATTCAGCTGAAAGCTCTTTGTGATGTGCCAAGGTCAGTTTTGACCAGGATGTAGTATATTTTATTTCAAAAGGGAAACAAATGTTAATGCTACTAACAGTGTATATTGAGTTTTTATGCACTTGGAGATATGCCTGCGTAAGATGTGACCAAAATGGTTATTTACAGAATTTTATTCCATTCAATTTATTTAATTGTTGTTTAAGAGGAAAAATATTTCTACTACTTCATGTTCTGCTGAACCTCAGCACTGTTATCGTGTTTTTATGCACTTTTGATGTGCCTCTGTCATGTGCCAAGCACACATTTAAAACCAAAACAATGAATAAAAAGTGCATATTTTTCATCATACTGATCTGTGTTGGTTTGAAATTTGTCCCATTCAACAGATCGCTGAACATGTGCGACCCAGTTACATGTCTTGATTTCAAATTGTAGCCTAAGTGATTCTGTAATTGAATAGCCCTGACATAGAGAATGAATAGAAAATAGTCGCCCATAGCTGAAAAAACACGTTTGGTGGACACGCAGCCTTAAACCTTCCTTTTTGACATAGCCTATTGTTAGGGTGGGATCAGGTGCCCCTGAACCCTCCCTTAGTCATGCTGCTAATAGGTTTAGACAGCCGGGGGACCTCCAATAATGCACTGGGCTTCACTCCTTTCTTCACACTCAATGAAATATTTTTGCTGGTCATTAACACCTGTTTGTTCTCTCCCATAGATTCAGTCCCCGTCGTGCTGTTTGCTCTCTACATGTCTGTTCTTTTCTTCTTCTTCTCTATCCCCTCACCCCCCAGCCAGTCGCAGCAGATGACTGCCCCTCCCTGAGCCTGGTTCTGCTGGAGGTTTCTTCCTGTTAAAAGGGAGTTTTTCCTCTCCACTGTCGCCAAGTGCTGCTCACAGGGGATCGCCTGAATGCTGGGGTCTTTCTGCAATTGTGGGAGTTTCCCCTACAGTTGAAAGTGCTATGAGAGGACTGTTGTTGTGAAATGATGCTATATAAACAGAACTGAATTGAACTGAAAGTTATGTGTTCACCTAGGCGTGCGTTTTCACGCTTCCCATTCATTGTGTATGTAGCATGCCCCACATGCACTCTGGTAGTGTGGCAAAAAACATGAGCCATCGCTTGGAGATGCTCGTTCCTCCACCTCAAGAATCCCCGCTCACCTCGGGATCTGTCAGGATTGTTGTGGGGCGTAACCAGGCAAGGGTCACAAGCCCAATATTCTGTTGCCCTAAACTGCACATAGAGTGTCACTGTCTGGTCAGAGAACTTTGGCCGGTTTTCAAGCACTCTTTTTGGCTACAAAAATGCAGTTTGATGAGCTTTTTCTGTCCATCCCAACCCCCTCTGCTGTCTGCTCTTCCCGACCTACAGGGCTTGTATGTGATTGGTCGCTGCAACTCCTGGTGGATGGGCTGCTTTAGTTTGTTTACGACGCTTCCAGACATTAGAGTTTTGCCTATATCTTCTCAAGTAAAAACCGAAACATTTTTGTGAAAATGGTCGAGGCAAGAAATAAATGTGTATTTGCCAAATATGTGTTTACTTTTTACTAACAACAAATATTTTAAAAGCTCCGTGAAGCAATTGGCTCCACGCACCTGCTCCTCATTTGCATATTATGGATCTGAGCGGGGTCAGTGGTAGGTAGAGGAATACTGGCTAAAGTGTTGTTCATCACCGAGGAACCCTCGTTGACGCCTCATCTCATGTCATCATCAGAGCCACATTCAAACCGGGTCACCCCCTCTCCCTCCCTCTTCCGCCGAGGTAGTCAATAGTATCCGTCTGATTGGTTAATGTTATAACCAATCAGGCTAAGCAGGAATGCTTACGTAGCTAGAAATGGTCTGTCCAAATTCACCTGTTCGGGGGAGGGGGGGGGGTGACGTTCCCTAACTGGAAATTCATAGTAGAAAAACAAAGACTTGGGACTACGGTAAGATTTGGCTCTGGATATGTCTTGTATGTCACAAAAACATGTTGCATACATGTTAACAACAGAAAAAAATGGATTTTTGCTGGAGTGTCACTTTAAGATTTTGTTCAGGAGTGTATTATAAAAAAATAAGTCTCTTGTCATTTCAAATACAAACAAAGATTATCCAGTGAAGAAGTCAGTGTTTGCTTATATACCTCTTGAGGGTTTGTGGGTCACGTGACTCACGACCGCGACAAATTAGCTTGTTAGCTATGTTGGGGGAGTCCTTTACACACCCATGACCGTTACTACAACAAAGTGATTATAAGTCTCTTAAAAAGCCCTAATTTGTCCATTTTGTCATGAATTCCCACTGTAAAACGGTTGAATGACATGGCTAGCCATCAGAGGCTAACAGAGACTTGGTTTCAGGCATCTACAGTGGACATAAAAAGTCTGCACACCCCTGGTCAAATGCCAGGTTTTTGTGATGTAAAAAAATGAGACCAAGATAAATCATTTCAAAACTTTTTCCACCATTAATGTGTCCAATAACCTGTACAACCCAACTGAAAAACAAACTGAAATCTTTTAAGTGGAAAAATAAAAAACTAGACAATAAGCTGTTTTGTTTCAGTTTTATTTGGGTTAATCTCCAGCCCTACTACATACTGTAGCCATTCACTTTCAGCTGACAGCAGTGTGCTGAGATTAGTTTTTCAGAGTAACAAAAAATGTAAAGTGGTAGTTTTGTGATTACAGTAATCCATTATTAGTTACTTGGAACACATTTGGAGAACCTCCTACAATATCCACATCTTCAGCATATGTACAAACACTGTGATTTTTTTTTTTTAAAGTCCTAGCTTGAAAACTGTGGGAGGAGTTAGCCAGAGAAACCATAAACCCTCTATTGAAACTGCATTCCAAAAAAAAAAATGACAATGATCTAAAACCTGTAATTTTCACAAAAATGATCAAAGTCAAAATCCTTGTAAAGGTAAAGCCAACTTTATTGTCATCCAATCCATACAGCCAATCATGTACAGTAGAAAGAAATTACCTTTCTCCTATCTGCAATGTTAATCACACAGCTAGAATCAGAGGGGTTGCTGCCATGCAAGGCGCCGTCACAAATTCCCCTCCTCCGTTCCATTATTACTGAGCACCAAGCTGGACGGCAGGAACTTCCACTTTTATATGGCCTTCGGCATGACCCGGCCGGAATTTGAACCCAGGCCTGCCGGGTGTGGGGTGGATGCTCTACCAACTAGGCCACCATTCCGGTAACATGCACATTTTCAATACATGTATAAAATACTGTGTGAATAAAAAGTCCAAGCTTGAAAACTGGGAGGAGTTAGCTGATCAAGCTCATACAGACAGACAGACATCATCATACCACCATACGTCCCGTCCTCACAGACCGGCATATAACAAAGGTTTGACGGGCCCCTGAGTAGGGCTGCAACAATTAGTTGATGTCAACAAAGTTCATCATAAAAATTTGTTGACGCAAATTTAATTGTCGACCTGTCATTTAATGTTAAAGTTTATGGACATGCCACGGAAATATTCAGTTGTAACTGCAATGCATTACCGGAACTGCTGTGGGCAGTAGCGCTTCTGTTGTCCAGCATGCGTCAACAATTTCCAGCGAAGAAGAAGAGGAGTGCAGCATGGTGAAGCAGAAACAAACACGGAGAAGAGAAGCAAAAAAAGCGAGATCCAAACTTTCAAACCTATGGGAATAATAACAATGAATTAGACTTATATGCCGCTTTACATCTCAAGGGATATCTCAAAGCGCTGACAGTGAGTCCATTATTCAATCCCTTCAGGATTTCACGATGTTGCGATCGTACCAATTCCCGTGAATTTAGCCATCCATCCATTCATCCATCTTCTTCCACTTAATCCTTTTCGGGTCACGGGGGGGTTGGAGCCTATCCCAGCATCTTTGGGTGAGAGGCAGGGTCCACCCTGGAAAGATCACCAGTCCATCACAGGGCCAACACAGAGAGACAGACAACCATTCACTCTCACAGTCATACCTAAGGACAATTTAGAATCCCCAGTTTGATGCCAATTAACCTAACTTGCATGTTTTTGGCATGTGGGAGGAAACCGGAGAAATCCCGGAGTAAACCCACACAGACACGGGAAGAACATGCAAACTCCACACAGATCACTGTTGGTCGGGGGCTGGGATCGAACCCAGGATCCCCCGGCCAAGGGCGAGTTGCTGCACTGCTGCAGTGCTAACCACTCCGCCACCACGCTGCCCTGTGAATTTATCTTTCGACCTCGTTCATTACCAGGTTTGTGGACATAACATTTGACGACTGAGGATTAACGTATGGAAGCATGCGTTACATCACTCCATCCCTTCCTTGAGCTCCCTGGCAAGCTACCGGTGCCATGGCCTCATTGGTTCGAGGCCTTCCATACTTACATCATGGCACTGGACCTCAGGAAGCTCGATAAGGTGAGGGCACGTGTGCTCCTCGTCCACAACCTGGGTATCAAAAGCCAGTGAGTGCTGCAGACACTCGGTACATTGATCCCATTCGAGGACATCGTGAAGCTGCTAGCTAGCCATTTCACCACCCCAGACAGCGTGACTGTTTGGAGAATTCGCTTTCACCAGAGACATCAACATGTTGGTGATCCTATCCACCAGTACGGTGCTGATTTAAGGCAGCTAGCTAGCGAGTGCCGTTTTGGGCTGCTTGAAGATGAGATGGTACACAACCAACAAGCAGAGCACATGTGCAGCACTGGACTGTGAGCTAGGCTATTAATGGCGCCGAATGACTTGACATTAGCTAGGGCTGTCGAGCTAGCTCTTCAGTTGGAGGCCGCAGACAAGCTAGCTTTGGAGCTAAACTGGAGTCAGTCACAGAAGCCACCAGAGCCGCCCGCCTCATTTAATATTGCAAACCCTGATAGCGAGGATAGCTTGGATGAAGGAAGGAACCCCCGAACCCCCGTTGCAGGGGTTGTGGGTCTGCAATACAATGCCATAAAGCGGGAGAGTGCCCGGCTAGAGAGAAATGATGCAGTAGATGTGGACGCTTGAATCACTATGCCAGGATGTGACACTTATCTGATCCGGATAGTCCACGGAAGAACTCACCCCACCTGTCCCCGACAACTATCCACTTGGTGAGTCCCAATATAAGCGGGTATGCATATTGTGCAGTGGAGTCAGATGGCATGGAGGTGCCACTGTTACTCGACATGGCGGCGGTGCGGTTGATGCTGAATTGGGCCATGGTGAAGAAGTTCTTCCCCCATCACAGGATAAGAAGAAACCGTTGTATGGCTACGGTGGTAGCAGGATGTGCACTGTTGGGACTGTGGAGTTGACTGTTCATTAGAAGTCCGAAACGATGATCGACTTCACTTTCCAAATGGCGGTGTGCAGCAATAACATCATGGGGTATGACCTATTCTACGGACTGGGTTTCACCATCAAAGACAGAGCTGGGAACGAATAGTCTGGTTGTGGCCTATGGGGCTCACGGGCTCCGGTGGTCGAAGACGACATGGTGTGGGATGAAGGACTAATGGACACCCTCGCTTTCGAGCTGAACCAGCTTCGCTCATAGTCGGTGCGGGAAAGTTTCAGCGCCTGCGCTCAGGAAGGAGTAGTTGTGGAGACCGAGCGTGACGGCGGGGCACCCGTGCCAACGAGTGACACCATGCTAGCCCCAGATGCCTCTGGTACTCGGCCGCAGTTGGGTGGGGGTTCTGCAGTTACGACGATGACCACTGCAGCGTCCTTAGAAGAGGGTGGGGCACGACCGACGATCACGGACTTACCGCATGCTCAGCAGCAGCACATCAGGCCAAGTAAGGTTCCACTTCGGGTTATGGACTTAGTTCGGGTTCGGGGTGATGAACGACCACGGCGAAGATGGGCCAGACAACAGACGACGAAACATCATGCACGCTTTCGGATTGTGCCGAAGTTGGGTGCAGCGTGCTTCTGGTTGTCTGATGGCTCAATGAGGCATGCCAACCAGCTGCGGTGTGTCCAGGAGGACGCTCCACGTGGCGAGGCTGGACGGGAGTTGGTGAAGATGGTTTGGGATCCAGGCTCCAGTGTCCAGAAGATCAGCCTTTGCTCCGGGGCCCTGTTGCCTCCAGGGTTGCGCCTGCTGCGGGGCTGTCCAGGGCCCCCCATGCCGGTTCCACCTCTTTCACCCAAGTGACTGTGCTGTGACAGTTTTGTTTGTAGTTCTGTGTGTTTTGGTGTATTTAGCTTAGGAGCATGGCAGATTTTTAATTTCAATAAAGGATTTTTAGTTTACTCCAATAGCAGAATAATCCACTGTGCCGTGCAGGCCGTGTGGTAGTCCACCCACCGGTTTTATTTTAGGTTGGTTTTGCGTGAATGTGTTAGACCTTTTACTGTTTTGGATTATGTTAGTTAGAGTGTGATTCGGGATCTAAATTGGGGTGGGCTTGAATTGTATGAGTGTTTTTGGACTTTGTAAAGGGTGGGAGGGTGCTATGGCGGCACTTAATGTGAAGTGCGGTGTGATGATGTTGACTTCTTGTTGCATCATCACACTGCCCTATATAGTGAGGCGGTCACCATAGGCACTTCCTCTTGTGCCGGATGACTCCGCTGGGTGCATGCCGTGTACTGTGTCCAACTACTTTAATAAAGCAGTGTTCAACACTACATCTCTGTTGACCTCGCTCATCACCAGGTTTGTGGACATAACATCGCCAATCAAATTTGTCCCCAAGCAGTGCTCAAACGTGTACATCATCAGTCTAACCAATCAAATGTGTTGCTGCACCATACTCACTTCCGTGTTTACAGTGAGTATAAGCGTAACACATCAGCAAAAAACAAAGTGTGTGATTTAAAAAAACACTCATCTGCAAGTTTTCCCACACCGTTCCGTCTCCCCTGGCCTGCCGGTGAGCGTCTCCTCGAGTCTCCGTCCTGACCACATGTATGAAGTGCCGTTTGTGTCGAAAAATGTCTGCCTGTGTAACGAATACGGTGGGGCCAAGCTTCAATTTGTCAATTTTATTTTCAAATCCAGTCTCTCAGGTAATAATACGACACCGACATCAATAATCCAATAACACGATCTTCAGTGAGCCACAATGAAAATCTCTCAGTCCACCATCTAACAATCAACCACCACCTGTTATATACTATCAGAGATAATTAGCGTTAATTAGGACAATACCATATCCCAGGTAAAACAATAACATTTTCCTTTTTCCCCACACATACCCATTAATATCTAAAAGTCCATAATACTTCCCCCAACTATAAACAGAATAAATATAAATAACACAGAATAAATACTATAAATAATTCACTAAATATTTTAATCTCCTATTTACAAATTTTAAATCTCCCCTATGACTCACCATCGTATGCTTCCTTCCTGCTGGTGTCCTTTAAAAGGCATTCAACGTCTGACAGAGTCTTTTGTCCGGACACCCTCAGGAAGCATGTTGGCAAAGGTATGTGAATTAATAATTATCAATTGTTTACCCTAAATAATTAATCCAACAATTATCTCACAAAGGCATTCAATTAGTCAAAGACAGATACAATAATGTGCACTTTACAAACCATCAAATTAACATTTACAATACTACACAAATAATACAGTTACACATACAAGAAATCATAACAGTGGTGACACCCTGTCGTCACAGCCTGCCTGAAAGTACCTCGTCGCGGGAGGAGAGGTGACATAAAATCAAAAACTAATGAGCAAATCTAACACTACAGTCAGTGTTGTAACATTTTACACATCTTTAGAGGTAAAATCATTACTAGAGCTTGTCAATGAGTTTTAAAGCTGTGAATCTCTAGTCTGGACACAGACCAAATCCTCAAGACAGCCCTGCAATTAGAGCCACACCATCAAAAAAAATCTGGTGAAATCTTGGAGGGACTGATTATTCATTCACTCCAGACAGGCATTGATAGTGGTAAGCTACTTCTGTAGCCACAGCTGCCCTGGGGCAGAATGACGTAAACATGGCTGCCAATCAACGCCAACAGCCTCTCCAACCACTACTGAGTATTTATACACATTCATACCCAGTGTCATGGACAGAGGAGGCAAGGTGGGTAAAGTGTCTTGCCCAGGGACACAACGGCAGGATACCTGGGGTGAGCGGGATTCAAACCTTTAACCTTCCAGTTATTGAACAACCCACTCTACCTCCTGAGCCACTGCTGCCCAAATATCTTACTGAAAATAAAGAAAACAAGTAAAAAGCAGCCCCTGCAAAGCAGACTAATTTTATCATGGCAGCACTACAGTGATGCATGAGCATCTGAAACGGACACACCCGCAGCCGCCACATTTACTGCTGCTTCTGCCTGGTAAGTTTTGGCGAGTAAAGAAAGTTAGCGCTGCTTATTTTCAGTGGCCAACTGTTTGATGTGGCTTTACTGTTAGGACGCGCTGTTTCTGTTAGCTTAGCTGTTTGACAGTCAGCTCTCTTGGAGGATGGCGGCTGAGGGCTGAGCTGTTCCAGTCACGGCTAACGTGCTGAATGCAGAAAATGACTGAGTTACAGGAGGAGCTCTCTTTTTCAGCTCTGTTAATATTAGCCCTCATTCTGAATATTAGTGCACCCGAGTTAATTAGAATATCATGCCTTATATATATATAAGGTCGTGTAACTTTTATGTTAAGACAGAGGCTAGGCGTGCAGACTTAAGCAGAAGCTATTTTTAAAAAATACATTTCAGCAAGCTGTTGACCTTCAATTTCCAATTTGTGTTTCATGGGTCATTTTATTTAGCTCTGAAAACTTCTTATAAAATGCTCTATTAAAGCAGGGACTGCCAAGCAGCTGATTTTCACAGGTGTGCGGGCTTAGACAGGTGGGGTGAAACCTGCACTAGAGCCCCAGACAAGAGGAAGCAGAGCTGGACATGAATGAAATAGTCGTGATTAGTCAACTAGTCAAAAAAATTGTCTTCAGAATAGTCGACTACCAAAAAAAAAACGTCTGTTGCAGCCCTACCCCTGAGCATTAGTAATTTTTCTGTCTTCTTCCACATTGCTGCACACAGCTGTTATTTATCAGCTTTACCAGACTTATGTCAAGATTTCAATAAGTGTCTGTTAGCTGTGAAGAAGCTCCACTTTACATTGGAAGAACCTCTTCCTACCTGCAGGGAGAGAAAGATGCTGCTGCTGCTTCACAATTCCAGTCATTTGTTTTTAATTCAGCTGAAGTGTCACTGAGGAAAGTTAAGCTTGCTGCTGGTTACAAGGAAGATAGGAATCTTAGGTGGAGCTACACGGATGCTGCCAACATCTGTTCTTCGTGTAACAAGGAAAATTCAACACTTGGAGCCACAGCAGGCTACACATGCCGTAAACAGCATCAGCAAGTCACAAATGTGTGATCATTTCTGGTAAAGCAAATTTACTCTAAAGCCTGATTTATACTTCTGCGTCAAAATGACCCTGTGACTCCAGCATAGCTGCAGACCTTACGCTGTGACCTACGTCATACCCTACCCCGTAGCTGGTGGTGCAGCTACCTGTCCCCATGACGCAGAATGAAGCAGTGGTGATTTCCTCTTCACTCACTACAGCCACACGTTCAAAGCGAGCTGGATAAACAAAAGGACGACTCCAAGAAAGATTACTGAGGAAGTTTGCAGACATGAACATTTGTCTGACTCATCCTTGCCCCATTAGAAAGATTAATGTATGCATGTATGTAGGAATTAGGAGCATTTATTTTCAGTCACTTTAAACTATATACATTGTACTACAAGTTTAAACAAACTACATAAAATATCCTAATTATTTATCCATGGAAAAAACCCAACAAATACAGACTTAAGGCAAAAGGTGTCTTTCTACAGTTATCACGGATGTCATTCCTGTCTTAAAACCGATTCAGTCTTCTAGAGACTTATTTAGCCAATCATGATGGCCCCAAGTCTAAGTCCGAGTCATCCACCAGCCCCTGCCACCTGTCCTTCACCCTCCCTCGAGCGTAGGGACAGGGTGAGGGCCAGATGGCTCCTGAGGACCAAGCAGCATCCTTAGTTCAGCATCCTCCCAACCCCCAGCCTCAGCTTTATGCCTGTTCCCACCTCCACCCTCTGACCCCCGCCTCCCCTTCCACGGTCCAAACCCCAGAGCCCCAGTGCTCGTCAGTGCTGCATGAATGGGCAAACACAGTCCTTCACAAAAATAAATCCCCCATCTCTCCTCTGCAGCTGCCTGGTTTGTAAGGAAAGCTTAACCGGTGGTAAAAAAGGACCTTCATATTCACTGGCAAAACAGAATTCATGACATTAACATTCCCCCATCGCCAGTTTCCAGAACATGATTTCAACTGATTTTTATAGGCAGTTAAAATGGTTCGTGTTGATTTTGAGCTATAAAGCTTGCAAACTAAATAATGTACAGTAATAATGTGTTAAAGCTAGTTAGCATTTATCTGAGCACTACAATCTAGGGTTGGCTTCAAAGGTGCAACTGTTAAAAAGGTGATAATGCATACAATAGGTTTTAGGTACTCTTGCAGGGCTGCTCATTTGTCATCACACTACCCCATCTCTCTAATATTGCATTCAATTAGTTTCTGCTACAGCAGTGCAGGGTGCCTGGCACCCACAATCAATCACACCTAGTCAATGACAAACTGTCACGTCTCTCCATGTCTTTGCAACAGGCCAACTAAAACAGAGATGACCCAACATGGTGATCGTCAACTCTAATGGATATCCCAGCTTGGAGTCACAATTCCGCATCACTTAATTCTGAGGCCATTATTCAAATCTGCTCAGATGTCAAGAGCTAAAAATCATCACTATGGGCAAAAAGTGTGCAGCGTAGACAGCAGAGACGTGGCTTTCACTGCTTGTTTAGTAGAGTAAGAGAATATGGCACGAACTGCAGCAATATGAGTGGTGGTGAGTACAGCTGTTGGGACCTAATGAACAGGTTGGCAGCTCAGCAAGGGTACGGCTACACTGACCTTGGGTGTATGTCTACTCCAACACTTTAAAAAGCAGAGAATTTGATTTTTTTTTTCTTCTGGTGCATGACAACTGGTAAATGTTCAACAGCTTCTACAACCTCAATTTGAAAAGCAGTTAAGAACCAAAGCAACTTCAGCTAAATTCATATAGTTGGTAGTAAAGGCAAATGCCAATGTTTAGCAATGAGAGCCCTAAGGCTAGTCAATACTACAAGACTTAACCAAATAATTAACTCCACCAAGGGCCTTGTTTGCATTTGTGCAGCAGAATTACACAACAAGAGCACTCTGAGATGAGTGCAATATCCCCCGCCTCCGTTTTCTTTGATGATCTCAATACTTACTGACAGAGAGCAGTTTTCAACTTTCAATATAATCACTGTGTCAGAACCAAATTATGATAAGCCATCGTCCATGAATATACAACAAAGTATACAACCCATAGTTACAGGGCAGGATCCCAAGGTGAACCTGTGTAGCAAATTTGGTGGCCCTAGAGAACTTAACATGGTCTATAGTAATAGAGCATAGGGAGTACCAACCTTGACCTTTGACCTTTTGACCCCAAACCTGTAGTCAGAGGTCATGGTCTCAGAGTGAACCTGTGTACCAGGTTTGGTGACCCTAGCTTTTGTTGTTGTTGGGATATACTGTAGTTTATAAGTCCTTTTGATGTTGACCTTTGACCTTGCCATCCTAAAACCATAGTCACACTTCAGGGTCACAGGGTGAACCTGTGTACCAGGTCTGGTGACCCTAGCTTTACTCATTGTACAGTAATAAGGCATAGGGAATGTTAAATTTGACCTTTTGACCCCAAGCCCATCAGAGGTCAGGATCCCAAGGTGAACCTGTGTAGCAGGTTTGGTGGCCCTAGCTTTATTCGTTTTAAAGTAATAGTAAATGTAACATTTACCATAGGGCAACTGCAATGTTAACTTTGAACTTTGACCTTTGACCCCTTGACCCCACACCCTCAGTCATGTCAGGGTGTAAATCGTCCAAGATGTGTATTAGATACAACTGCTGTGTCAATTTAAAAAGCCTACATCACTTCTTTCAGTAGTTATTGTGTTTAGGAGATTTAGGGAAAATCTGACCTGTGACCTTTGACTTCAAGGTCATCCAATGAGAGTGAAATTGCAATATGCACATCATCAGTGTATATCAAACCCTGGTACCAAGTTTCAAAACAATCGGAACAAAACTGTAGGATGAGTTGATTTCACAAAAGCGGGACAGCCTAATTGACCCATCACATAATCCCCTTTGGACTTCGTCCGGTGGGGGATAAAACTACTGGACGCATTTGGATGAAATTTTCACCAGAGGTGGTCCTTGGGCTACAGAGGAACCATTACATTTTAATGATGATCCGCAAATGCATACCGCCACCAAGGCTCTTGTCTTCTCACAGTGTGGTAGCAAGAATGCTCCAAAACTAATGGACAGACTTTGGTGCAGTTTTCACCAGAACTGGCTCTTGGGCTACACACGAACCCATTACATTTTGGAGATGATCCATGAGGGGTGGCAGGAGCCTTGGCAGAGGTATGCACTCCCTGAATGCTTCTCTAGTTAGCTTAGTATCTAGTCGTAGGTTGCCAATCAAAAGCGCCGTCACCTGTTGTCTATGCGCGAACACTGCAAAGGCTTGGTAAACCCAACTGAGGGCTCTGACCGGATGATAGGCATGTTAACTTTTGTGGGCCAGTTGCGTGACTGGTGTGTGTGTGTTGAACTAATCATACTATAAATAACTCATCTTGTTTTTGTCCAGCATCCTTTTTAAAACTCTAGTTTCCCTTAATGGTTGTACCATTTTTTGTGTCTGTTCTTGTGTACCTTTTCATGTCAGACCGAGCGGGTCAGTAAGACTAAAAGACCATGTATTGTGTAACCACCGGCCATTACTCAGTCCTGCAGTGTGCACTGATAATTTCAAGACAGTCACAAGTCAGAGGGCTTTGGAACGCCACCTGAACATGAGATCTGACTATTTTAAATGTGTATTCAAAAGACGGCTTTAAGGAATCAACTATGGGACATTCAGTCTTTCCTTGCCAGCTGAGACTGACAGAACAGAAAGCAAAGTGATGGAAATATTCGTCATGTTTATTAAGCATCTTGATATCAAGGCCAATTTAATTCTGCTTATTTTTAACAACCATCTTTTCAGGTGTGGCCAACTTTAAATGCTTACCTGTATTTATCACCATGTACCATGCATTCGTCTATGGCTTTAATATTTTTTTCAGTCAGACTAACTAATTACAGATCCGTCATCAGGCCTTGCAGCAAGGGGAAAAGAAAAAGAATTTCTAACCATAAAGGACAAATGATTACATTCATCTTAAGAAAGAACATAACCACAACCATGTAGTCCCCCCCACTCACCTGTGTGTCTGAGCTGATTATTAGGCAGTTAGATCAGTCAACAGCACACACATGCACTGTACACACCTCATTATCCAGCTGAACCTCACCCAACCGTATCAAACACTCCTTAATGAGCAGTCAGAAATGACTACTGAAAATAAACACATCATTTCCAGTGCCTCTGATAGAGCAATTAGCAGCAGATTCCTCTTCATTCTCACCGAGCTGAATCAATAATGATTCATATGATGGCGGACAAGATGGCGCCAGCGTATGGGGCTGACCCTCTGTCTCTGAAAGCTTTGCTTGTTTTTTTACTGTTTTTAACCATTGGCATTCAAGAAATCAAGTCCTTACTTGTGTATGACCGCCAAACATTGTTGGATCTTAGACTTCCTGCCGAGGATCTTATTTCGTCTAATTATGGTGGACAGAAGCCTCCGCTTCTGTCAGATATCCTGCCTTACCTGTATCGGGCCTCAGCCCCTCTCTCCAAGCAAAGGCGGAGGCCTCACCATCGCCGTGGGAAACGCAGCGGTCGGCTGGTGAAACTGAAGGCCCGCCTGGCACATTTCTTCTCTGTTCCCCGGACTCTGGGCAGATTATGTCCCCGGGTTTCTGTGTCCTGGCGTTCCCTGAATCCTGCTGGTGCCTGCCTGGTCCCTGTGACTGACCTTGGTGAGGTGATCCGGCCCCGGCGCTGCTACTCTCCCCTGCCTCGTCAGAGTGGGGTAAATCCCTGGCACCTGAGACCGCTGCAGCACGTTTCTTGTTCTGCTGAGGCCCAGGCTCCAGCTGCAGCTGCAGCTGCAGCTCCAGCCAGGATTGGCCTGGTAAACGCCAGATCGCTGGCAAATAAAACTTACATCCTGATGGATTTCATCAGCTCATGGGAACTGGATTTCTTTTTCGTTACGGAGACCTGGCAGACTGTGGGTGAACTCTCTGCTCTGTCCGAAGTTTTACCCCCAGGTTACTGTTATTTTAATTCCCCGCGGACAACAGGACGAGGAGGAGGAACGGCAACCGTTTACAAAAATGACTATAAATGTCAGCAGTGAAGTTTTACCTTCTCCATTCTCCAGCTTTGAACTGACTTTCTTTGAGGTGGGTCGATTAAACCCTGTACTGTGTGCTGTCATATCCAGACCACCCAAATATAATGACTTTTTAAATGACTTCGCCATTTTCTTGGCTGCTATTGTTACAAATTATGATGGTGTTCTTATCGTTGGAGATTTTAACATACATGTGTGTTGTCCTGATAAGCCGCTGGTGAAAGACTTTTTAAATCTCATTGATTCTCTAAATCTGCTGCAGTCCGTGACTGGTGGCGCTACTCACGAGCACGGACACACGGTAGATCTTGTCCTCTCGTATGGCCTGTCTGTTGTTAATGTAGAAATCTGTGACACTGTATTGTCCGACCATATGCCTGTATTATTTGAGGCTGATCTGTCATGCACCACTGCCGGATTTTTAACCCTTCCACTGCCAGTCGGTTCTCCGCTGCCTTTGACCAGCTCTGTTCCCTCCTGGTTCCGTCTCATCTGTGGAGGAACTCAGCTCCTGGTTTCACTCCTCCTGCCAAACCATCTTGGACTCTGTGGCTCCACTGAAAACCAAGCAGCCTCGATCCAAACCTGAGCCGTGGTTCAATGACAGAACTGGTGCAGTCAGACAGGAGTGGCGCAGAGCTGAACGCAGATGGAAGAAGGACAAACTGCGGGTGTCACTGCAGATTTTAAGACTGCTGGCGTCAGTATCAAAATACTGTCAAGCAGAAAAAAAGCAAATATTTTGCTAATATTGTTTTATCTCATTGTCATAATCAACGTGTTTTATTTAACACTATTGACTCTGTTCTCAACACCCCACAGACTGACTGTCTGGAGCCTCCTCTGTGTTATGCAATGATTTTATGAACTTTTTTATTGATAAGGTGGCCACCACCAGGGCTCTCATCTCACCTCCTGCCTCTGATCCCTCTGTCTCTGTCCCTTGTTCTGCTGTTTTTAATCAGTTTGAACCTGTGACTCTGTCATTTTTAGAGGACGTGTTTGGCCACATTAAGCCCTCAGGGTCTCCCTGTGATGCTGTCCCTCCTAGACTTTTTAAAGAGGTGCTTCCCAGTATAGACCAGTCAGTTCTCACCATCTTGAACAGCAGCCTGTCATCTGGTGTGGTTCCTGCAAATTTTAAACATGCAGTAGTATAGCCCTTGATTAAGAAACCTGGTCTCGATCATACCATGTTGGCAAATTTTAGGCCTATTTCAAAGCTGCCGTTTCTCTCAAAAATTTTAGAGAAAATTGTCTATATGCAGCTGAAATGTTTTCTGGATGAACACGGTATTTTGGAGATTTTTCAATCTGGTTTCAAAGCTCTTCATAGCACAGAGACAGCCTTGTTAAGAGTTTTTAACGATATTCTCTTAGCATGTGATTCAGGTGAATATGCTGTTCTTGTGCTGCTTGATTTAACTGTTGCCTTTGACACAGTGGACCATCATGTTTTAATTTCCCATTTGCAGCACCTAGTGGGCATTTCTGGCACTGTTCTCAACTGGTTTAGATCCTATCTGTCAGACAGGACTTTTAAAGTTAGCATGTCTGGGTTTGAATCCTCTTCTGCCTTATGGGGTCCCACAGGGTCAATTCTAGGGCCCATGCTTTTTTCTCTGTACATACTTCCACTGGGTTCCATTTTTACATGGTAGCTCTTTCCACCTGTATGCTGATGACTGTCAGATTTATGTCCCTCTAAAACAAAAAGCTGCCTCATCAGTAAACTCACTCCTGGCATGCATTGAAGACAAAGTCTTGGATGGCCCTAAACTTCCTAAATTTTAATGATAAGAAGACTGAAGTGATGGTGTTTGGACCTAGTGGCCCCTGTGAGTCCCCTCCCGTATACTTGGGCCCCCTTACTCTTTACGTCAAATCCACAGGTAGGAACCTTGGTTTTATCATGGACAGTGATTTTAAATTAGACACGCAGATTCGTTCTGTGGTAAAATCCAGCTTCTTTCATCTAAGGCGTTTAGCAAAAGTAAAACCCATTCTCTCTAGACCACACCTGGAAACAGTAATCCATGCTTTTATTTCATCTCGGCTGGATTACTGTAACGTACTTTGCCCCGGTGTCAGCCAATCATCTCTTTCCCATCTGCAGCTGGTTCAAAACGTTGCTGCGCGTCTTTTAATAGGTACATGTGGAAGAGTTCACATCACACCCATCTTAGCTTCACTCCACTGGCTGCCTGTGTATTTTAGAGTTCATTTTAAAATTCTTTTGTTTTTAAATCCTTGAACGGTCTTGCTCCACCTTACCTCTCTGAGCTTCTGCATCCCTACGCTTCCACCCGGTCCCTCAGATCAGCTGAACAGCTGCTTCTGGGGGTGCCAAAGGCGAGGCGCAAGCTCAGAGGGGACAGAGCCTTTTTGATCATGGCCCCCAGATTATGGAATGATTTACCCCTGGACATCAGACAAGCACCTTCACTGTCCATTTTTAAAACCTGTCTTAAAACACACTGACTCCCTGGCCTTCGACCCAGTATTTGACATTGATTTTATTGAATGAAATGGATTTTTATTTATTTACTTTACCTTTTATTTTATTTAGGAATTTATTTTTTACTGTGGTTCTTGTGTTAGCGTCCTTTGTGTTAGTGCCCTGCTTTTATGTTCTCTGGCTGTACAACACTTTGTGTAGCGAGTGTTGCTTTTAAAGTGCTTTATAAATAAAGCTGATTGATTGATTGATTAAAAGATTCCATTCATGTTTGTCGTCACCTTCTGAATGCCCTTCAGTTCTTGTTCCCACTAGTGGGAAGGAGTTTGTCAGATTTCTAGCAGTGTATCAATATTTTAGGATTAGGACCTGTACTTTATATATAGTGCTTTTTCTAGTCTCAAAGACCACTCAAAGCGCTTCACTAATACTAACCCTCTATTCTAAGGGCCTATAGGAGACAGATATCTAGGGACAATTTAGAACAACCAATTAACCTAACATGCATGTCTTTGGATTGTGGGAGGAAACTGGAGCCCCCGGAGTAAACCCACACAGCACAGGGAGAACATGCAAACTCCACACAGAAAGGTTCCAACCCCTGCCAGCCTGGGGATTCCAACCTGGAACTTTCTAACTGTTAGGCAACAGTGCTAACCACTGCACCACCATTTTCAGTTAGCCTCTACTTTGTGTTGCCTGTCTTTCTGTTTAGTGCATTTTCAAATACTAGAAAAGCACTCCGAGTACATACCTCTGCCAAGGCTCCTGCCATCCCTCATGGATCATCTTCAAAATGTAATGGGTGCGTGTGTAGCCCAAGAGCCACCGTTGGTGAAAAATGCATCAAACTCTGTCGAGTAGTTTTGGAGTATTCTCGCTAAGACAATGTCAGAAGATAGCCTTGGCAGAGGTATGCGTTCTCAGATCATCACCAAAATGTATCGAGTTCCCCTGTAGCCCAAGAACCACCTCTGGTGAAAATTTCATCCAAATCCATCCAGTAGTTTTTGTGTAATCCTGCTGCACAAATGCAAATGAGGTCCTTGGTGGAGGTATGCGCTCTCAGATCGTCACCAAAATCTTATGGGTTCATCCTTGGCTCAAGGGATACCTCTGGTGAAAATTCATTAAAATCCATACACAGTTGTTTTTGCATAATCCTGCTAAACTGAAAACATCAGCTCCTTGGCGGCGGTAATAAGGAAAGACAGTTTGTCCTACGTTATTGTGATTAATAAAAATACTGCAAGAGAAACATTTGTACAAACACTGTCTGCACTACTTCTATGTAACACGTGTTGAAATTCTGCATCTCCAGCTCAGGGTGCAAATCAAAAAGCAGGTTAATGAGAGGATTTGTATTTCATTAGCCCCAAACCCAGGCTGTATGGTACAGCTGTGACATGCCACGTACACAGTAGTTTGCACAGTGTTGATCAGATCAGCTCACAGCTCCTTTCTTTTACTGCTCTCCAGGAAATTAAGCATGGCCAGCTAGACCTGCAGCTCGCAAGCTTTAAAATATTTCTAACCGAATTTCACAGGGGTTTGCACAATACCATGATAAAGGAGTATGAATAATGAAAGAAACTTGGCGAGCAAGCTCACATACACCACGCATCTGTGTATCAGGGGGCCATACAGACAACTGTGATCAACTGGAAAAAGTAAGTCCCCCTTCCAAAAAATGGAAACCCTCTTTTCAAGGCAAGTTTATTTATATAGCACGTTTCGTGTACAAGACAATTCAAAGTGCTTTACATAAAAACAAAGAATTACAGCAAGTTACAAAAGGAATCTACACATTAGAAGGCCTCGAACCTCCTTCCACTTCAGTTAAAGCTTCTGCGTAAATTTGAAGTCAGTCTGATCAGAAATGTGGAAGGTATAGTGCAGGGTCACCAACTAAAACTGCAAAAGGTCCGATAAGTGGATCTTCCTCCCCAGCCGAGGTCCCAACTAGGTGCGGGAGTCTTTAGGCACCTCATGATTCAGAACTCTGACTTGATTCTAAAACCATTCTCAATGCATCCTGACACATTTTTTCTATTCAGAATTTTTCCCTCCACTGTGTGACAACTTGGCCCTTTTAAAGCAAAGTATTTGCAATGACCCATGAATCTACTTCCAACATCTTTTCTTAAAACAAATGGAAGAGAAATCTGACACATGGACAAATTTATCTCAAAATATGCTTTTAAAAGCTGCCATCATTTCATGGACATCCTTTCAGAAGACCACAGCTGTCTGGACACAGCTGTCTCCAGACAGGCCAGGATCATTTAACTTGCTTTCACACATTATTTTATTAAGCTCATGTTTTAGTTGCTTTTAGCTCGATATTAGTTTTTAAGCTAAAAAAATTAAATTAATTCTTTGTTCAATTTCAAACAAACGTAATACAAAATTTGATAATACAGGAGAACACTAAATGTGTTTGTTGACTCCGAATAAATAGGTCTAAAATTCTAAAATCAACTAAAATCCTAAAAATGTTTTCCAGGAGAACACAAACGAAATTGTATTGCATTTGAAAAAAGAATAATATCTAAAAAACTAAATTTCACAAAAAGTCCACCTCTGTACAATATTTTCAGTACAGAAAAAACTGTTTCAAACTAAGAAAAAAAACAGACACCAAATATAATTCCACACAGATAAGCAGTAGAAGATGGATGGATAAAGTACAGAATTCCACTGACATTTTTTTTTTAAATCTCAAGAATAAACTCTGTTACATGGATGGAGCTGTAACTCCATGGTTACAGTGACAGTGGAGGTGGAACTTTTCATGTTCAGTAACACATGGAGCTTTTACTGTTTTTACGTGATATCAGAGGCTACGAAAAGGACCTCCATACCAGCGACCTCACCTCTGCATCCCAGCACAGACTACTCTCGGCAGAATACAGTAAAACATACAGCGGTAAATGCATTCAATTTCACAACAGCACTTCATTTTGTGGGTGCAGACCTGGTAGCGAAGAGGGGAGTCTGCAGTAGAAGAGCACCCAAGGGCTTGTGCCATAATCTGTCGGGTGGTCACCGATGCAGCAGTTCAGTTCCACTTTTTTCCCCACCAAAATAAAACCATCTCCCTTTTCCCCAAAATTGTACCAAAAGGCTTTGGGGTCCAGACGGAGGACTCTCGGGATCCAGACCAGAGTCCACCAGTTGATGACCCCTGGTATAGCGGCAACTATATAAAAGAACTCCTCAAAATACATGGAACCCCTCATTACATGTGTCTGAAAAACTGAATGACTCCCAGGTATTGATGAGTTAAAGTTGCTGTATAAATCTGAAGTCAATCCTGTCAGAAATGTAGAAACTATAGTTATGATAAGCTATCAAATGAACAGATGAACCTCGTATAATAATAATTCTTTGATTTATATAAATATTGCAGGTTTCTGTCAATAGCAAATGCATAAGACATCAGTGATACTGACCCCTTGCCATTCTCTTTTTATGTTTTTGCTTCACAATCTGGAAATTTATTTTTGATTTTATGCCATGAACTTACACAAAATACTCCACGTAATGAAGCGAAACTGCAAAAATTGTTTTAAATAATTCTAATAAACACAAAAATGAAAAATGGTGCAAGCACATGTATTCACCCCTTTGCTAGGAAGCCCCATCGACTACCTTCAGAATTCACATAATTCATTCACCTCTGGGCAATCTATGTCAAATCGATGAGTTAAAGATGCTCTCTTCAGGGGTCTCCACAGTGGATAATCTGCCTCCATCTCACCCCATCCCTTCATCTTCCTCTGTAACACCAACCCTCTCCATGTCCTCCTTCACTACATCCATCAGTCTTCTCTGTGGTCTTCCTCTTATCCTCCTGCCTGGTAGCTCCATCTTCAACATCCTTTGTCCAGTATATCCACGATCCCTCCTCTGCACGTGTCCAAACCATCTCACCCTTGCCAGAGTGGAGGCCTAGTTGGTAGAGCATCCACCCCACAACCAGGAGGTCATGGGTTCAAGTCCCGGCCAGGTCATACCAAAGACCATATAAAAATGGTACTTCCCGCCTTCTAGCTTGGTGCTCAGCATAATAGAATGGGGGAAGGAAAAGTTGTTTGTGGTGGTGCCTTGCATGGCAGTGACCCCTCTGATTCTAGATGTGATCAACATTGTAGATAGGAGGAAAGTAATTTCATCTTACTGTGCACGATTGACTGTATGGAATGAATGACAAAGTTGGCTTCTTCTTCTTACTTTGTCTCCAAACCGCTCAACCTGAGCTCTCCCTCCGATATACTCATTTCTAATCTTGCCTCTCCTAGTCATTCCCAATGAGAATCTTAGCATATTCAACTCTGCCACCTCCAGCTCTGCCGCCTGTCTTTTTGTCAGTGCCACTGTCTCCAAACCACACATCATAGGTCTCATGACTGTCTTGTAAATCTTCCCTGTCTCTAGCTGCTATCCTTCCGTCACAAATCACCCCTGACACTCATCTCCACCCACTCCACCCTGCCTGCACTCTCTTCTTCACCCCTCTTGTGCACTGACCACTGTTTTGTATAGTGGAACACAGATATTTACGGCGGGAAAAATAAGTATTGAACACGTCAACATTTTTCTCATTAAATATATTTCTGATGGAGCCACTGACCTGAGATTTTCACCGGATATCAGTAACAACCCAAGTAATCCATACAAAGAAATCAAGGCAACTGTCTTCACAAAACAAGTTATATTTAATAAAGTGGAATGACACAGAGAATAAGTATTGAACTTGCTTGGTGAAATTCATTTAATATTTAGTAGAGAAGCCTTTGTTGGTAATAACAGCTTCCAGACATCTCCTGTATGGAGAAACTAGGCACAGGCATTGCTCAGGAGTGATTTTAGCCCATTCTTCCACACAAACTGTCTTCAAATCTTGAAGGTTCTGTGGATGTCTTCTATGAACTCTGATCTTCAGTTTGTTCCATAGATTTTCATTTGGATTCAGGTCAGGTGACTGACTGGGCCATTCTAGCACCTTTATTTTCCTCCTCTGGAGCCAGTTGAGAGTTTCCTTGGCTGTGTGTTTGGGATCACTGTGTTGTTGAAATGTCCACCCTCATTTCATCTTCAGTATCTTGGCAGATGGCAACAGGTTCATATCAAGGATGTCTCTGTACATTTGTCCATTCATCTTTCCTTCCATTATATGAAGTCTGCCTGTACTATGTGCTGAAAAACACCCCCACACCATGATGCTCCCACCTCCAAACTTCACTGTTGGCATGGTGTTTTTGGGCTGATGTGCAGTGCCATTTCTCCTCCAAACATGCTGTGTTGTGGCATTAAAAAAGTTCAATTTTGATCTCATCTGACCAGACGATGTTCTCCCAGTATTTTACAGGCAAACTTTAAATGAGCTTCAACATGCTTTTTCTGCAGCAATGGAGTCTTGTGAGGTGACCAGGAATAGAGCCCATGTCAAATAAGTGCATTACTTATTTTTTTCATTGAAACAGCAGTACCTGCTAATTCCAGGTCTTTCTGGAGCTCTCCACGAGTGGTCTTTGGCTCTTGGATAATTCTTCTGATAATTCTTTTGACTCCTCTGTCAGAAATCTTGTGAGGAGCTCTTGGTCGTGGCCGGTTTATGGTAAAGTGATATTTTTTTCCATTTCTGAATGATGGCTCCAGCAGTGCACACTGGAACATTCAGCAGTTTAGAAATGTGCCTATAACCAATGCCATCATTATGTTTTGCAACAATAAGGTTGTCCAGATCTAGAGAGAGCTCTTTGCTTCTACCCATCATGAGTTCTTTCTAGTGTGACAATCTGATATTCACAGACCTTTTTAAAGGCTATCAGTCAGGACTTAACCAGCTGAAATTAATTTGCACTGATGGGGGATGGGATGACTTCCTGAATACTGATGGATTTCAGCTGGTTTCTTGGCTTTCTGTGCCTTTTTGCACCTCTTTTTCTTCATATGTTCAATACTTATTCCACTTTATTAAATATAACTTGTTTTGTGAACACAGTTGCCTTGATTTCTATGTATGTATGGATTACTTGGGTTGTTACTGATATCTGGTAAAAATCTCAGGTCAATGGCTCCATCAGAAATATGTTTAATGAGAAAAATGTTGACATTTTCAATATTTATTTTCCCTGCTGTAAATGAGCTTCACTTTTTGAATTACTGAAATAAATTAGCTTTTCAATTATAATTTAATTTATTGAGATGCGCCTGTATGTACATACCAGAACAGAACTCATCACACACTGAAGTCAAAGACAATGGACTCCTTCCAGGGGATGAATAACTCAAAGATGTTTGTCGCTGTATTCTTTATAGTCAAGTTTACATTCCATCACTCAACAATTCTTTAAAGCATATTGTGTACCTTCTTTTATCATTCAAACATGGGTCCACTCACAAACATGTTTGTGCCCCTGTTTCACTATCACCACAAACAAAATCCTATTCTTTGGGACAAACGGCAATCTCCAAAAAAACTAAAGCTAGCTGATTTAAATGAATACCAACTAACTACAAAAAAATTGTTTCAGGTAGTAACTGCCTCATCAAACACAGATACCTGATTCACTGCAATACAATGCAATGCTGATTCTCCACTCACGCTCTCTGCCTTCCCATATAGGTCCATGATTGCTACTCAATGAACATTAATATATGGAGCAAGGGACATAGTAAATCTACAAAGAGAACGAAATCCAATTACCTGCAGCTGGGGTGGGTATCATAGAGGATCTTGAACTCACACAGCCTAGGTAATTGCTGTGAGACATTGAATCTCTGCGTGGAAAGCTGAGGTAATTCTCTGACAATGGGAGGCTGTGTGCCAATGTTACTACATCAGTGCTTTCAATTTATTTAAGTTGGCTGATGTCCATGAAGTGGGAAGGTGTGTATTAGCCCAGTCTGAACACAACCTCTCTTCCCCAGGGAAAGCCGGGCATCTGGCCTCATCTGGTTTCCATCTGATGATGCTGCAATGTTTGCAGCTGGTTTCTAATGAACTAGACATGTCACTGCTGTGAACTCACTGAGCCAGCAAAGGGCAAAATTCATTTTATCTAATGTATAGGAGTCACAAGTGCAGCAATAATACAAACCATTAAAAAAACAAAGCTCTTCCCTCTGTTTTCTAAATCAAACCCTAATAACAGCATGGACATCCATTTTTAATTCTGGCATCTGACTTTACATATTCCCAGGTGAAAGCCAAAGGCTGAACACTAAAACCACCACAACGGTCTGACGGGCCCTTTGTTGCTGTATTATGTGAATGCTCTTGTTGAAACAAAGTCTACAGCTCTCCCACTTCGTCACTTTTCCTAAATATGTGTTTTATATTTTCTGGAGTCTGGAATGGATTAAAAATAAATGCACATAATTTCTGAGCACTTATTCCTTGGACCACCACAGTTGTCATAGGTCATTTCAACAAAACTGGGCAATTTTTTATCCATCCATCTTCTACCGCTTTTCCAGAAGTCCGGGTCGCAGAGGCAGCAGCTCAAGCTGAGAAGCCCAGACTTCCCTTTCCCTGGCCACCTGCTCCAGCATTTCAGAGAGGATACCAAGACGTTCTGAAGTTTCTCCAGTGTGTCCTGGGTCTGCCCCAGGCTCTCCTCCCAGTTGGACGTGCCCAAAACACCTCAAGTGGGAGGCGTCCAGGAGGCATCCTGATCAGATGCCCAAACCATCTCCTTTCGATGTGGAGGAGCAACAGTTCTACTCTGAGCCTCTCCTGGATGACTGAGCTCCTCACCCTATCTCTAAGGGTGAGTCCAGCAATCCTACTGAGAAAGATCATTTTAGACACTTGTATCCGCGATCTCATTCTTTCGGTCATTACCCAAAGTTGATGACCATAGGTGAGGGAAGGAACATAGATTGACCGGTAAATCGACAGCTTTGCTTTAGAGCTCAGCTCCCTCTTCACCACAACAGACCAGTACAACATCTGCATCACTGCAGATGCTGCTCCCATCCGTCTGTCACGTCTCTCGCTCCATTCTCCCCTCACTCGTGAATGAGACCCAGAGAAACTCCTCCTCTTGGAGCAGGAGCTTGTCTCCAACCCAGAGGGGACCATGGACTCAGAATTGGAGGTGCTGATTCTCATCCCAGTTGCTTTATACTCAATAGCAAACTGTCCCAGCAAGACCTGGAGGTCACTGCTTGTTGAAGCCAACAGGTCAACATCATCTGCAAACAGCAGAGATGAAATCCTGTGGTCACCAAGCATGACACCCTCAATCAATGAAACCCTTTAACCAATGAAAAATTATCCCATTAATTACGAAAAACTGAGATGAAAAACTTACTTTCTCACGTGAATGCAATATGCTTCCATATATTAACTAGGTGTGGTAAACTGAAATGTTACTACCTACAGTATGTGGATAAACCTGATTACTTGATAATGTGAGTTTTGTTAAGCTAGGGGGAAAAGACTTTCATGAGTGACATCATGTTGTGAAGGTGGGTTTCCATTTTATTATGCAGCTGTTTCACAGGTAAAACTAAGCTGTCCCTCTGGTGTGTGTGTGTGTGTGTGTGTGTGTGCACTGAATTTAAATTGTAGGGGTGGAACAAAAGATTGATTCAGTGATGGATCGCGATACATCACACTAACGACAATGCACCAATCCCTAAATGCATGGATCGATCTTTTATTAATTTGTAAACGTTGCATACTCTTTTGGGCATTCAACCAGTTGCGTTTTCAGTCCACTAGATGGCGCAAAGCAAGCACCCAGTCAAGTGAAATCATAGCTTGTCTCGGAGATTTGCAGCCAGCTTTGAAAGTTAGGAAGCAGCTAGCTTCCTAACTTTGTTGGGAAGTAGCTCAAGTGTTGAGCCTTTTTTTGGATTTTATAATGAAGATGGAAGGAAAGACCTTGACATGACACACAACTCACTAGAAGCACTGCAAAAACAAAAACCCAAACAAACACTTGGAATGTGGTGGGCCAGCACACATCTCGGAGCAGCGTTAGCAACAGCTAAGCTAAAAACACACCGACATGGAGCTTGTTTTTTCTCCAAGCACCAAGTAATGCTATGTGTCCACTGGTTCCGTCGTTTTTCTGCTTCCCATTCATAGAAAGTAGTTGCGTGTGGACGGGCGAAAACCGGACTGCAGTGTGCTAAGTTGCCCGTGGGTTCCCCTCCAGCTCATCTGCATAAGCATTACGATCAGTCATGAGTTTTTCCGTACGGTCATGCACTGGAGGCTGTGCTCTTGTCCTGAACTTTTAAACCAGCAGTTTTTGATGTCAAATAACAACAGATTCATTAACTGAACCTACTAATTTCTCGCACGAAGTGATGTTACAAACACTTTTCGTTGGTTTGATTTAAAGATATGGAGACCAACAACGCCATATTGTCCTGTAGCAGCCGGGAGCTGAAGACCACCCACGGACAGATCCACTGACAAATGTAGTGAACCAGCTGGAGGAGAAGACAAGAGAGGAGGGGGGAGAAGAGGAGCAGATCTGTACGCTACCTGTTGTTGTGAAGACATGAAGGAGAAATTAATAACCGCTGTTTCAGACAACCCGATACTATATGACTACTCTTTGTCCTCATATAGAAAATTATAATTAATTAATTAATTATATACTGTCATATATATTGTGTATCAAGATATAGAGACATTTTATCAAGGTACATTTTTGTCACCCAGCCCTACACCTGGCGATGGCTGCTCTGCTCCAGAGGTGTCACCACATCTGCACACGTTGCCACACCAAGATAACAGCTCTGAACTACCGTTCCACACAGCTGAGTCTTTCTGCATGATGAGAAATTCAGAAAAGCAGCTCATCATTGCTGCTTATGAAGAGCTTGCCCAGATAGCACTTTATTCTACAAATGCAAGCCACTTCTTAAAGGGCTGACACACAATAGGTAATTTAGAATGTTAAAATAAACTAGCCAGCATGCCTGTGGACTGTGGAGGGAAACCGCAGTACTTTGAGGAGACCCACACACAACCACTAAGGTGACAGCACTAACCAGTGTGCCACCATTCCGCCCCATTATTACTGTTACAGATTCCTTACCAAATGATCCCTCTCTCAGCTCCCTTGTGCTGCACAGTCTGTCATTTAGCATCCAGCAAGAATCTCAATGGTCTATGAAATTGGAAAACAGCAGCTGGGACTTTGGTTGCACCAATTAATATTCATGTTCGACATATTCCCAAGTGACTAATCTGGCACACCTGATCATATCAATAATTTATGGGGGGGGGGGGTAGTGTAGCCAAGACAAGAAATAAGGAAGTTCAAAAGATCTCTATAGCTTTTAAGAACCCGACCTCAGCATGTAAACTAAGACCCTTTCAGCCTAATGTCCAGCTCTGAGAGGAGGTTCCCACATGTTGGAAACCCAGACGTGGCTGTCAACCCAGAGATTTGTGGGTCCTTGTCTTACTTGCTTTAGCTGTAAAAACACTGTAAACAGAGTGGTGACCATAACACAAACACCACAAAATAGTGGGGTCATTGCTCACTGCGCAGGAGACGGCCTCCCTGCCTCTTCCTGAAAATGAAGACTAATGTGCTGCGAGTCTGACGTCTGTTTAGCCTGAGCAAGTCTGCTTCCAGCCAGCACCAATCTATCAGACATGTTATCACAAGCAGACGAGAATATCAGCTCATCTCAAAATACTCAGTTTTTGTACCTGCAGAGCACAATGTTCATTCATCAAGAGTCAAACCTGGAAAATCAGAAGAATCAATGCAATGATATGACAGCAGCACATCATCAAAATCAGGTGAAAAACTGCAGAGCCAAGCTGAAACAGGGAGAAAATAGTTTCAATATCGATCTTAGCAAAGATCAAGCAAGTGATGGATCAAGATTTGCTTTGTGAAACCATTAACGCCAGCCCACAAAGGAACCATGACCTGTGTAAGCCTACAAATCTGACCCATGACACAGTAAAGTCTACACTCTTGTTAACAACTTACACGGGAAACTGACATATCCAACTCTTTCAGGAAAGTATCAAAAACTCCATCAACTGACTGCATTCACTGGTGTTCAAGACCAGAAATGGGTTTGTTCTGATTTTTCATGCCTTAAGGGATGCCACACCAAGCACAATAACCAGACCCTCCAGGATGTTGCGGGATGTTTTTATGATTGTTGCAGGACAAAAAGCCTGAATTTGCGGGAGCTTTTTTAAAAAGGTGCAATATTTTTAGAGTGTTTTTGCACTAAAAGTTGTGGTTAGAATTCCAAATTTTAAAGCAGATGCTTTTTTCCAGTTTACTGCAGTGATATTCTACAGGTACATCTCAAAAAATTAGAATATCATGAAAAAGTTCAATAGTTTTTGTCACTCAGTTCAGAAAGTGAAACCCATATATTATATAGAGTCATTACACAGAGACAGTTGTATTCCATGTGTTTATTTTAATTTTGATGATTATGGCTTACAGCCCATGAAAACCCCAAATTCTGTTTCTCAAAAAATTATAAAGTCTGTCCATGTACCACTCAATACTTGGTCAGGGATCCTTTTGGATTAATTACTGTATCAATGTGGCGTGGCATGGAAGTGATCAGCCTGTGGTTCTGCTGAGGTGTCATGAAGGTCCAGGTTGCTTTGATAGTGACCTTCAGCTCGTCTGCATTGTTGGGTCTGGTGTCTCTCATCTTCCTCTTGACAATCCTCCATAGATTCTCTATGGGGTTTAGGTCAGAAGAGTTTGCTGGCCAATCAAACACAGTGATGCCATGGCCATTAAACCAGGTTTTGATACTTTTGGCAGTGTGGGGGGGTGCCAAGTCCAGCTAGAAAATGAAATCAGCTTCTCCATAAAGCTTATCAGCAGAGGGAAGCATGAAGTGCTCTAAAATTTCCTGGTAGACGACTGCGCTGACTTTGGTCTTGATAAAACACAGTGGACCAACACCAGCAGATGACATGGTTCTTCAAATCATCACTGACTGTGGAAACTTCACACTAAACCTCAAGCAACTTAGATTCTGTGCCTCTCCACTCTTTCTCCAGACTCTGGGACTTTTATTTCCAAATGAAATGCAAAATTTACTTTTATCTGAACAGAGGTCATCTGCTGGTGTTGGTCCACTGTGTTTTATCAAGACCAAAGTCAGCGCAGTCGTCTACCAGGAAATTTTAGAGCACTTCATGCTTCCCTCTGCTGACAAGTTTAATGGAGAAGCTGATTTCATTTTCCAGCAGGACTTGGCACCCCCCCACACACACACTGCCAAAAGTATCAAAACCTGGTTTAATGACCATGGCATCACTGTGGTTGATTGGTCAGCGAACTCTCCTGACCTAAACCCCATAGAGAATCTATGGAGGATTGTCAAGAGGAAGATGAGAGACACCAGACCAACAATGCAGACGAGCTGAAGGTCACTATCAAAGCAACCTGGACCTTCATAACACCTCAGCAGTGCCACAGGCTGATCACCTCCATGTCACACCACATTGATACAGTAATTAATCCAAAAGGAACCCCGACCAAGTACTGAGTGGTACATGGACAGACTTTTCAGTCGGCCAACATTTCTATTTAAAAACTATTTTTTAAAATTAATTTTATGTAATATTCTAATTTTTTGAGAAACTGAATTTGGGGTTTTCATGGGCTGTAAGCCATAATCATCAAAATTCAAATAAACACTTGAAATATATCACTCTGTGTGTAATGAATCTATATAATATATGGGTTTCACTTTCTGAAATGAGGGACAAAAAATATTGAACTCTGTCATGATATTCTAATTTTCTGAGATGTAGCTGTATATAACAATACAAGAAAAGCTCAGGATTGTCAAACATTTCTGATTATAGTGATTTATAAATTAAGCAGAAACTTCTGCTATACAGAAAAACTCTTTTGTGCAACAGCAAATATGAACATTAACACAATATCCATTACAGCAGCTAAATTGCATTGAATGCATGTTAAAGAGTAGAGATGTGGAAATTAATGGCAGTGCCTTCATTTGAAAACTCCCTACGGTCCCAACCACCCGGTACCGAGCGGAGAGGAAAAAATAATTTATTCTGTTGCTCTGTACTGGTTACTGGAGTCTGTGTTATTCTGAGAAAAAAAAATAGAGAATATTCTCTCTCTTTCCATGCCACACTCTCTCACACACACACACACACACACACACACACACACACACACACACACACACACACACACACCTTTCATTTACAGCCGGGGGGGGATGGGTGGCTGGGTGCAAAGCTCATTGATCAGATGTACTAATGACTTTACCTCTAAAGATGTATAAAATGTTCAACTACTCGCCGTAGTGCACTCTCCTCATGCACGCTCCCACAACGGGGTGCTTTTGGACAGGTGCATGTTTTTCAACACAAACCCAGCGCTTCGTACACACAGTCGGGACGGAGACGTGGCGAGGCGTCCACGGGCAGGCCGGGGGAGACGGAGGGAGGGATGGTGTTGAAAACCTCGCGGGTGAGTGGTTTTTTTTTAAAATCACACACTCTGTCTGCTGATGTGTTCCGTTACTCACTGTAAACTATAAACTCACTACTCACTGTAAACACGGAAGTGAACGCGGTGCAGCGATGCATTTGCTTGGTTAGACTGACCGTTTCAACGCGCTGGAGACAAATTTGATTGTTGAAATTGGTGGAGGTTGATGAGGATTGGCCAGAATTGCAGGAAAGTTGCGGCGCTTGGACAAAGTTGCAAGGTCTCGCAATAGTTGCGCTGATTGGCTGATTTTGCGCGAATTGGTGCGATCGCAACATCACAAAATCCTGGAGGGACTGAACAACGAGAACATTAGCGCTTTAAAAATCCTTCTACATAGGTGTCCACACTGATGAGCGATGTTGCTCCAGCAGCACAGCCAAACCTGAGCTGCACCCTCCTCGCCTGCTTCACCCCACCCCGCGTTTGTCCTGTTGCAGGAGACTGTTGATGCTGCTGCTGCCGTCAGTAACCTGAAAGGATTTTTTTTAAACTACACCTGTACCTTGGGCAAAGAAAAAAAGATGAAAAGCAAAAAGAGTGGAATTATTCACCTGATTTTTCTGTCAGCCCCAGATTCCTCAGACATACACAGGTAGGATGAAGGCAGCACAGAACGTAAAACAGAATCACACGGGCTTGCAAATAATCATCACTTCAGCTTGTATGCACAGAGCCGTTTCAGAGGGTCGCTTTATGCATTTATGTGTGTGTGAATGGGTGGACAGCAGGATCTGTAAAGCGCTTTGGTCATCAAGACATGAGAATAAAAGCACTATATAAGTGAACGCCATTTACCATTTACCATCCCATCATTCCTGCCTCTCAGGTCCTGCTGAAAGCAGGTGGATCAATGTTCCCAGCCTGGCCTTCATTTCAGCCCTGCTGTCAAAACAGCTGACAGCGATGGTCGGACATTTTCTCACTGGCTGAAAGGGTTTTTAACCTTCATAAAATCACTCTGAAAGTGACCCCCATGATACGGTCTGCCACTTTGGTTATGGTTATCGCTGTAGTGTGGATCTGCCATCCACTTCAGTCAGAAAGTTTGAAAACTGTAAGTTCATAGTAACCTTTAAGGTGCTGGTGTGGACAGCCCTTTGTTCTGGCTCAACTCCAGAAAACGGACCAAGCCTTGCTTCACTGTGGAACCCACGGTCCAGCTCAGAGCAGAGGGGCTGAGGAACCTCATGTGTCCACTCACCTTTTTCTGGTCCTCCAACCCGTGCACCACCGGCTTCCTCCTGAGGTGCTGCTGCGGACCGGCCTCTGCTCCGTCCTCCATTCTGGTACACAACAGTCAGGACTCCCACAGGGAATATTCCAGCCTCAAGGCAATGAAGGCAAAGACCTGTTCACTGTACTTCAGTCCCCTTCCTGCTCAGTTTCCAGTCGTCTGCATGAACGTTTATCCAACAACAGGTCCAGCTGTCCGGCCATCAACTGTGCGTCATGAAAACGCCAGCGGCCAGCCTGCCAGGGACTCCAACCTCAGCCACATGCTGCCTGTCAGTCATGATGCTTCCCGATGGCTTCTCCTTCTGGCTCCTGGTCCCAAGGGCCTCCCCTGAAGTCAGCATCCGGGCTGCGGGCAGAGGACTGAACCGGACAGCAAGACGGCTCTGGGTGCCAGAACCATCAGCAGTGAGGCGGGCATGTCCTGCTAAAGGAGTCCGGAGCTGGGGGGCTCAGCTGCTGCTCACTGCAGGGAAACGTCAGCAGGACGCAGTTCTTCCAGCACAGCTCAGCTCAGCTTCTCAGGAGCATCAAGACACAGCCAGACACTCCACTGCACGCTGATGTGCACGAGGTAGAGACAGGACAGTCCGTGCAGGGCCTGTGCAGTAAAAAAAAAAAGCGCATTTAAACTGTAAAACTGGACAGCAAGACGTCAAGCTGCGGTTAAACTGCAGAATGGCTGCAGACGCTAAATCCAAGCAAATATACACTAGAAAGCCCAAATCTAACGAGACATGTTTGAGTAATTCAAAAGTTCCTTCAGGAACGCAAAGAATCCACACGCCTGCATGTATTTCTATAGTTTAATTGCGGAGGTAAACGGCTGGAACTGCGCAAAAACCTGCAGCTAATCCCTGCAGGTGCGGCTCTTCCCCCAACATGAAAGGACTTGATGAAGGCCAGCAGGACAAGTTCAGGCTCACAAGTCGCTGCCTACAGTCCACGTTTCCCCCTCATGTGGCGCTAACGACTGTCGCTTAACCCCAACGCCTGACAGCGCTAAACCCGGGCAGCGCACTTGTGTGTCCGCCGCCGCGGCGCGGCAGCCGCGCGGCACCTCCGCGGCTCGGACGGGGAGCCCCGGGCTCTCTGGAAACTTCTCATCACGGGCACGAAACGACGCCGACGCTGGATCCCGACAAGAAAGCACGCTCACCCGCGCGCCTCTGCCTCCTGTCGTCGCGCGGTGGACACGGTCCCAGCCTCGCGCACGTCCGCTCCTCCTGCTGCACGCGGAGCAGTCAGCTGCTGCGTTCGCGGTGTGTCGGAAATGTCTGCACGTGAAGGCTGTTTTCTCTCTTTCACCAACAGTCCTTTCGTTATTAACAGTTTTGCATCACGTGTTATCCAGTATTTACGTGGCTTCAGTGCTTTTTATATGACGTCAGCTGTGTTGGCCATTGGACAAAAGTCCACTCATAAATGGAGCTCATGTCAGGGTGGGTTCTAGCTTTAAGAATGCACTGGGGGCTGTTCTGGAAGGAGGAAGCCTTCAAACCTCCAACAGAAACATTAACAACTAGAAAAGCACTCATAGAGCGCATACCTCCGCCAAGGCTCCTTCCGTTTCTCATGGATCACCTCCACAATGTAGTGGGTTTGTGTGTAGGCCTAGAGCCACTTGTGGTGAAAATTGCATCAAAGTTTGTCCATCAGTTTTGGAGTATTGTTGCTAACACACTGTGAGAAGATAAGAGCCTTGGCTGAGGTATGCATTCTCAGATCATCACCAAAATATAATGGGTTCCTCTCTAACCCAAGAACCACCTCTGGTGAAAATTTCATCAAAATCCATCCAGTAGTTTTTGTGTAATCCTGCTGCACAAATACAAACCAAGCCCTTGGTGGAGGTATGCACTCTCAGATCATCACCAAAATCTAATCACCTGTTCCCCATGGCATTACACACCTTCGCTGAAACTTTCATCAAAATCTGTTCATAACTTTTTCAGTTATGTTGGTAACAGACAGACAAACCCCGGTAAAAACATGAGCTTCTTGGCAGAGGAAATAACTAGAAAAGCACTCAGAGCGCAGACCTCCACCAAGTACCTCAGTTCCCCCTAATATTGGGATTTTCCCCAAATATAATAGTCCTACATTTATTTTATGTATATTTTCAGATTCCTTGACCATCAAAACATACTGTAACGCCGGGGCCATGTTAAGGGGGGCAGGGATTTCCCAGCATGCTTTGCCAGTTGAAACGTTACTGTGTGTGTGTATTAAATGTGTTATTACTGAGTTATTGTGCTGCTGTGTCATTATAACTGCGTTATAATAACCCAGCAGTTTTTAGCAGGATTAGGGCAAGATGTATCATGTGTGTGTAACCATGATTGAAACGGAGGTCTGGGAGAATGACCCCCCCCCCCCCCCCTCTCTGTGCTCAGAAGTAGCTGGGGTCGGTGGTGTGTGAATAAAGCCTGTTCATCATAACCATCTTGCTCTTCTTTCTTTGTGTGAATCCCGCAAACGTCACAATACCTTTCGCAACTGGATTCACGTTGATATCTTTATTAGTTCAGTAGTTATTGCCAAAAATCACTTTTTTGGTAATGGCGGTTTTCTTCTGGAAATAGCTCCATAGCTTCTGAAGATAAAACAAATCCATTGGCACACTACTGGTTCCTCAGTGTCTTGGCTATATTTTGGTGTTTGTTGTACGTTTATATCTTAATTTGTTACCTTACAGTGATGAAAATTCCAAAGATCCCCTATTACTTCCTGTTCTGGATCACAGTATCCGGATTTTTTGCAGGATCCGGATCAGTCTTTGATATTTCCTAGAACCTATTGGGATCTTATCCTGTATTTTTTTGGCAAGCGTCCTGACCATTTATTGTGGAGTTATGTACACATATGCTAAAAATGGCCCTATCTCGCAATGATAAAGGATCCTTTAAAAAATTCCTGGATCCAGACGGTGATCCGGATCACTCCCAAAATCTAATCATTTCTTCCTTGTCCCATTTCGGACTTGTCCTGAAAATTTCGTCAAAATCCGTTCATAACTTTTTGAGTTATGCTGGTAACAGACAGAGAAACCCCGGTAAAAACAGAACGTCCTTGGTGGAGGTAACAAACCTGGGTTACCGTCTAGATTACTAACTAACTAACTAACCTGCACTTATATAGCGCTTTTCTAGTCACAAAGACCACTCAAAGCGCTTTCATTAATACTAACCCTCTATTCTAAGGGCCTATAGGAAACAAATATCTAGGGACAATTTAGAACAGCCAATTAACCTAACATGCATGTTTTTGGCATGTGGGAGGAAACCGGAGAAATCCCGGAGTAAACCCACGCAACACGGGGAGAACATGCAAACTCCACACAGACCACTGTTGGTCGGGGGCTGGGATCGAACCCACGATCCCACGATCCCCACAATCCCCCGGCCAAGGGTAAACTGTGCTGCCGCAGTGCTAACCACTGCGCCACCGTGCAGATGAAGAGAAAAACATCAACATTTATCCGCATCTATATGAGCACGACAGATTTACAAGCAAAAACCCACAAATTCATATAAAAAGATTTTTTTTAATTATGAGAGGGAAAAAAGTGGAAGCCTAAATTTACGAGAAAAAACTGCAAAATGAATCAGAAAAAAAGTTAATTTAAAAGAAACAGCTGGGAATTTACAAGAAATTTTTGAAATTTTATGCGGGAAAAAGTTGCTAATGTACAAGAAAAATGACATATTTCTGAGAAAAGTTGTAAATTTGAGCCAGTAAAGTTGCTGATTTACAAGGAAAAAAGTCCCAGATTTGTGAGGAAAAAACTGAGGGTGAACCAGCAGATTAGTTGCCTGTTCAGAAGCAGAAAGGGCTCCTCGTGCTCCACAGACTCACAGGAAGCAACTCCACACGTGCAAAAACATTTCATGAGTAAAGGTGGATACACAAATACAAATGTGTACGGTCAGCAACTTATGCATGTTTGCAATTCACTCTGTATTGTGTGGAAATGATTTTACACAAATACAAAAATACAACAGTGAATGAAATATTTATGCATCATGTTGTAGCTTGTGGATTGTCTTGTGGGCTGCAAATAATTAAGTCTAATTTAAAAAAGAAAGAAAAGAGGAGATATATATATTCCCTTACATCCACAGATGTAGAGTAACCGTTCTAACTAAACTGCATCGTGTGTTGAACTGTAGAATACATACAAAGGTTCTATTAGACAGAGCGCAAAATGACCAGATTTGAACCCAGAACATTCCATCTGTGAAATTATATTGTTAAATATCTTTACAGTCAAAAACTGACTGTTCTTGGGTAGATTTAAATCAAAGTAGGCCTTTATAAGTTGAGGTACAGAACTTTCATGCGTGGATGGTGTAATTTACGAAGAAGCCCTTGTAATGTATTAATTATTATTATTATTGTGTGTTATGGGTGACAGCTACACCTTTCTGGTTCTGCCGCCACACAGGGTATAAAAGGCCTACCCGGAAGAGGCACAGTCTCTTTCAACCCTCACCTCTGCCTTGACAGGAGCATCTTAGTGTTCAGTGAGTTCATTAATAAAGTTACGTTATACTGCACCTCCAGCCTCATCATTGGACTATTGGTTATGGACATAGCATTTGGCGATGAGGATAAAGCTATAGAAAAAGGCGTTTCTAGTTTTCAGCCATTTTTGGAGCTCCTGGGCGAGGTGGTTTGCAGCGTTCCAAAATTATTTGGTGGCATTGAACCTCGGCGAATTGGAGAAACTACGTGCACGAGTGATACTGGTCCGTAATCTTGGCATGGAAGGGCAACGTATTCTCAGCACATTGAGAGAGAGTGATAGTTTTGAAGACGTGGTTGAGCTAATGGCGCGCTACTTTGGCGCTCCTGAGAACATCATCGTCCAGCTGCAGTCAACGTCAGTTCACTAGAGTGAACTGACGTTGACTGCAGCTGTGGAGATAGTTCAACAGTACGAAGCAGCAGATAAACTATCAAAGGACCTTGATGAGAGAACAACATTGAGGCAGTCTGACTCACAATCAGCAGCACAGGCTGTGGACCCGGGTAGCGATGACAGTGCAGAAGATAAAGAAGACTACACTACCGCTATTAAGATTAGGTCTGCCCCAGGTTCGCCCAGATGTTTGGGCTGAAGGTCCACCAAGCACTGATAGAAGGCGAGAGAGTGTCCGGCGAGGGGCAAACGCTGCGCCAAGTGTGGACTCCTACATCATTTTGCCAAGGCCTGCAAAAAGTTTGAGCAAGGGGAACGGGGACACAGGACGGATTCCCCCGCCATGACTCCTATGGTTATTCATACCGTCTCCCCGAGCACAGATGGGCGGATTTATTGTGATGTGATGCAAGATGGCGTGGAAGTGCCATTGTTGAAGGACACAGCAGCAGTGTCCGCATTGAACTGGCCTACTGTGAGGAGTTTGTTCCTGCATTACCGTGTAAGAGGACTGTCAATGCCATATTGTGGCTATGGACGTAACAGATTAGCCATCATGGGTTTGCTGGTGCTGACGGCAAAGCACAAGTCGGCTGTGGTCCCAAATATCCAGTTCGTGGTGACTGTTAAGGGGTCGAACGTGATGGGCTGCGACCTGTTTTATGGATTGGGCTTTACAATCACCAGCGGTATCAGAGAGGAGTGGTCGGTCTGTGGTTTGTGGGACCGACTGGTTTCGTGCGTGGTGGACGATGCGGTATGGGACGAAGATTGGCCTAGTATTCTGGGAGATAGACAGGACCAATCCCACCCAGCACCATCGCGGGAGGGTTCCAGTGCCAGGGCCCAAGTCACCCTGGATGTGGGAACTGGGCGGCACGGTGGAATGCCGGTGACAGCGGGTGGAGCTGTGAGGACGGCTCCCTCTGCTTCGGGAATTCGGCCGGGAGGTACAGAGAAGCAAGTCACTGCAACGGCTTTGCTGGCATTCAAAATGAAAAATAGCGGGGCAAGACCGGCTGGCACTGTGGACAGACGTGCCACACAGGAACGCTGGAGGCCGAGTCAGGCTTCGCATGGGATCGGTGGAGTGGTTCGACCCAGAGAAGAAGCCCAGTCTAGATGTCGTGGACGTTCAAAGCCGAGTCGAGCTCCCCTGCAGGTTGCTGACGTGGTTTGACCCAGGGAGGAGGCTTGGCTAAGGGGGAGTCCATGGCAAGAGAAAACGACGAGGGGACCAGGGACGGCTGCAGGTGGTGGCTGTCCAGGAGGACGGTTATCTTCAAACGTCCGATGGCTCATGGAGACACCCCAACGAGCTGAGACGTGCCGGTGAGGAGAAGGAGGTGTCGGGGCGCCGACGTGGTTCATCTCCGGAGGGGAAGCGTAGAAGAAGCTCTGGTCGGAACCCGCCAGACGGATCTCCGGGGGGAAGGGGGGTCTCTCCATTGAGACTGTATGGTGGCAAGGGGGCGATGGGTTTTGGGGTTGACCTATTAACATGCTAATGTTTGAACTGTTAATGTGTGCACTACCAGGGCTGCATTATTGTTGTGTTGATGTGGTATATGCATAAAAGTGGCTGGGTTGATTCTCATTTAAAAAAAAAAAAAGTGTGGGCTACTTTTATCTGGGGGGTTGTGCAGTATTTGTTAATAGGTGTGTATTGCCCGAGCCATGGAGGTCATATGGGTCACGCTTACTCACTGTGGGATTGTCCTGTGTGTGTTGTTTTTTTTTTAAAGAGGCCCACACTTTGTACTGTTGCATTTACTTGCATGTGTGATGTGTGATTTGCCCGAGTTGTGGAGTGGCGGTGTTGGGTGGGGGGCTGGCACAGTGGGGTGTGGATGTACATATTGACCATTTATGGAGTGTTTTGATAGGTTTTGATTGTATATATGTTTTGGGATTATTTTTCACGTTTTACATTAGGAACATGGCAGCCTACCTTGTCCTGTGGACTGTCTTCTGATAGAGACGGCAGAACAACCCATCTGGCTGTGTGGAGGTGGAACAGTAGTCCACCTGTCCCCCTCTAGTTTTAGTTATTTGTGTGCATGGATAGGCCTTGTTATTGTATTTACGGTTAGTATGTGATTTCTGGTTAAATTTGGGTGGGTCTAATGGTGTGTGTCTTGGACTTTTGTATGGGGGGGGGGGGTAATTGTTGGATGTGTGTGTATGGGTATGTGTGACAATGCCCGCCCCCTGGGGTGGTGTGAGGTTGGCACCACCCCTCTCTATACAGAGCATCCGGAAAGTCTTCACAGCGCTTCACTTTTTCCACATTTTGTTATGTTACAGCCTTATTCCAAAAGGGATTAAATTCTTTTTTTCCCTCAAAATTCATCACACAATACCCCATAATGACAATGTGAAATTATTTTTTTTTTTTGAAATGTTTGCAAATTTGTTAAACATAAAAAACTAAGAAATCACATGTACATCAGTATTCACAGCCTTTGCCATGAAGCTCAAAATTGAGCTCAGGTTCATCCTGTTTCCACTGATCATCCTTGAGATGTTTCTACAGCTTAACTGGAGTCCACCTGTGGTAAATTCAGCTGACTGGGCATGATTTGGAAAGGCACACACCTGTCTATATAAGGTCCCACAGTTGACAGTGCATGTCAGAGCACAAACCAAGCATGAAGTCAAAGGAATTGTCTGTAGACCTCTGAGACAGGATTGTCTGGAGGCACAAATCTGGGGAAGGGTACAGAAAAGTTTCTGCTGCTTTGAAGGTCCCAATGAGCACAGTGGCCTCCATCATCTGTAAATGGAAGAAGTTCAGAACCACCAGGGCTCTTCCTAGAGCTGGCTGGCCGTCTAAACTGAGCAATCAGGGGAGAAGGGCCTTAGTCAGGGAGGTGACCAAGAACCCGATGGTCAATCTGTCAGAGCTCCAGTGTTCCTCTGTGAAAACAGGAGGACCTTCTAGAACAGGGGTTCTCAAAGTTTTGATGGGTGAGGGCCAATTTGGGAATCCAAAGTTGAACCGAGGGCCACCAAAGGGACGGAGGCAAAAAAAAAAAAAAAAGACTGAAAATTCAATTCCATTTGTAATCCTTTTAATTACCAGATTTAATTAGTTTGGGTAAAGTCATATTAACAGTAAGAAATTGGGACTGATGAAAATACAATTTTAGTGTCAACATACCTTTTAACTGCAGTGTGATTTGTGGTGCTGTTTTCGGTTGGCCACGAGTCCTCTGAAGTCTGGCTCCATCTCTGTCGTCGCGATGCGAAGGACTGCATGTAGGTGGGCATCTGTCATCCTGGATCTCAGCTTAGATTTGTTGATGGCCATGGTGGAGAAGGTCTTTTCACAGATGTAGGTGCTTCCGAATAAAGACGCCATTCTGACAGCATGTTGACGAAGAGCAGGGAATGTGGATGGGGAAAGTCCTTTGTAGAACTCGATCAGACTCTTGTCACGATATGCAGCTCTGGCCTCGGAGCTTTCCTGTAGGTCGATGAGCTCAAACTGCATGTCTGCAGGCACTGCCTCGGGCACACATGAGAAGGGATTTTGGAAAAGGTTGAAATCACCCTCGTGGTCCCTGAAGTCAGAGAATCGGTGGTCGAACTCGTCTCGAAGCTTTTCGATGAGGCCATGGTTCTTCTCTGAACGCAGGTGACGCAAAACTTCACTCCCGTCCGTGTCTGGGTCATCTACCAGCGCCCTGCAGGCAGGGAAATGAGCGAGATCTCCTTCTCTGAGCTGTCCCTGGAGCAGTTGGAGTTTTCGCTGGAAAGCTTTCACGTTGTCAAAAAGTGTGGAAATGAGTTTTCCATGGCCTTGCAGCTTCAGATTGAGATCGCTCAGACAATTATTCAGGTCGGCGAGGAAGGCTAGGTCACAGAGCCATTTGCTGTCCGTTAACTCAGTCACGTCTTGTCCTTTTGCCTGCATGAACTCGCAAATTTCTTTTCTCAGGTTAAAAAAAACGTTTCAGTGTGGCACCTCTGCTCAGCCACCGGACGGCAGTGAAGTAAATGACGTCTCCAAAATCTGCCTCTGACTGCGCCAAAAAGGTTTTAAATTGGCGATGGTTCAGACCTCTGGACTTCAGGTAATTAACTGTCTTCACAACTACGGCCATGACGTGTTTCATTTCTAGCGTCTGAGCAGCGAGGGCTTCTTGGTGAATTATGCAGTGGTAGCTGACTGGTTTCTTACCACCGCTGTTCACCACTTTCTCAGCCAGCAGCGACACTGCACCTGTCCTACTCCCAATCATTGCTGGTGCTCCGTCTGTCGTGACACCGACCAAGGATGCCAGGTTAACATTGTGTGTGTCCAGACTGTGATACACTGCTTCGCAAATATCCATTCCCTTCGTTGTGTCTTTCATACTCTCCATACTCAGTAGCTCCTCGCCGACGTCAAAATTCTCAGTGACAGTTCGGATGAAAATCAACAGTTGGGCAGTGTCGGAAATATCCGTGCTTTCATCCAGTGCAATGGAAAACGCTCCCTTTTCTAGCCCCTCCACACGTATCGCCAGTTGGTCCTTCAAATCATTTGCCAGATCTTCGATTCGTCTTGTGACTGTGTCATTCGACAAACTTACGTCACGGAACTTTGTTTTTTGGTCTGGGCATACACGCTCTGCCACTTTTAGCATACAGTCTCGAACAAATTCTCCGTCACTAAACGGCTTGCCCCGTTTAGCCATTTCATGAGCTACCACATAGCTAGCCTCTGTTACTGCTTCGCTGTTTTTTGAAAATTGCGTGAAGACTGACTGTTGTGCTGTGTAGCCCCTTTTAAGTTGTTCCATCTTTGTGGTGCGATCCTTGCCACTGAATTTTTCATAATTTTTGTGTTTTGTTTCGTAATGGCGCCTGATGTTAAAGTCTTTTCGCACTGCGATTACCTGTCTGCAGATGAGGCATACAACTTTATCTGACCCGTGAGGTTCAACGAAGTAGTCCAAAGTCCATTTTCCCTGAAACTGCCTTTTTTCCTCGCTGACAGTTCTCGGTTTCCTCGAGTGAGCGGTCTCCATCTCTGCCTCTTTCTCTCACTGATCCATCTTTATTTCCACACTTCGACTTCCACAAGCACTAATATTTATTTCTTATTCTTCTTCTGACTCAAAATGGTGCTCCGAAACCGTTGCCAACCAACACTTCTGCACTGTGCGCTGAACGTTCCATCTCCCATAATACAATTGGACTAGCTGCTGCAATGAAGTGATCGCAAGGTCAACAACACATGTAATTACGGCTTGTGCCTACAGATGGCGCCAAAGACCACTAAACGTAGATGTGTATCGGAATTTTTCCAAAGCAATTAGTTCAGATCATATATTGGTTAAAGGCCTCGGACGGTGACATTTTTTTATTGAACCAATAAACTGATTGTATGAAAATATTCCATTCTGGCCATTCCCGTGATTTAAAATGTGTCACCAGCCTCCATAAATGACTTTATTTGTTAATAGCCCATATTTCACTTAGTGATGCTGCAGTACCGCCATCTCTCGATAGGGGCGTGCAGCAGTGACGTCAGGTCAGGGAGAAACAGGAAATGGCTGCAGAAAATGGATGATCACTGGCCTGCAGAAATGGCTGAACGACAGCAGAGTGATTCGGACAGCGATTATTTTATCGAGTATGACGACCGCAATATAAGTGATGATATTGAAACTGATGAATCTGATGATGAAGTAGTTTTGGGTGGTGCTGATGGGGTTATTCAGCCGTATTTGTTCGAGCCCGAGGGTGCGGAGGAAGACGCGGACGAAACAGTGACCGGAGCAGAACGAGAGGCAAGAACGAGAGGCTCGCCGATTTATATTGGTAAAATATGCTTTGAAATTTTTTTTTTTAGGCGATATGCATGGTCACACACTTAATTATCAAAATAAAACTGCCAATTTTTCCCTCGCTGCCTTACTTGGCGACTTATAAACATTCTCTTTCTGCTCAAAATTTTTTACATGTTTTAAATATTTTCTAATCAAACTTCATAGACCAATTTATATAGCACTCCCACGAGCCATTGGTTTATTATAAGCATCTGATTATACCATTTTTTTTAACAGGTGCACTTGTGAGAAATGCAACATTATGCCAACATCAACTGAATCTCGGTGCTGCCAGGAGGTATTGAAGGTGAAGAAGTGAGGGTGATACCTGCCTGTGCTGTGAGCCTCATCAGAGAAACATTCCCATCTGATCACAACAAGGGATTTTGCCTACCAAGATTAGATTTGTGATCAATGTTATTTAAATAAAGTTTTTTAAAATCATATATTGAGTTTATTAATGTGCATGTCAATTTTATAATTCTAATATTTCAGCATTCATCAAAGTCGGATCTCATATACATTAGAGTAATTTTTCTACCATTTTATGGTGTAAAATTCGTGTGCAATTTTTAAAAGCACATTTCTCTAAAAATCTTAGGCTTATATTTTTTTGTCTTAGCAAAATATGTTGCTTCCCTAACAATTGAAAGCTGAACTTTCATTGCTAATTGGAAATTTATTCTACTTTTACATGTTTGATTTTGAAAATCTAGATACATGTTGCTCAACAGCATCAGCTTTGATGGGACGCTGAAATTTGGCTCTCAGTGTTGCTGGAACTCTGGCTTGTACAGAGTGCCACTGCTCCAATAAGTGGGTTGGATCAACCAAGGTTTTGTCGAAAAGAGTATTCATCAGATCATCCACATATTCTGAAATAAAATTAATTTAATAAAAATTAGAAATCGAAAGCTCCTTGTAAGTGGTCGTGGAAATTCCAACGATACCGGCTGCATTTAGAACTCTGAGGACCTTGACATATGACGCACCAGTGAAGAGAATGGCGGATGAAAGCTGTATGTTACCAGCTGGCATGTCCCTGATCATCTGCTGGCTGTGCCAGGATAGATCCTCAACACAATGTGGACAATGTTGTTTGATCACCAACAGAGAGCCTTTAGTGTGACTTGTTACCTCACATGGATGACTGCAATGAGGACAATTGCTGAATAATCAAATTCAAAAAAAAAATCCACAGTATTTGAAGGTTGAGTGACAGTGGATAACATCTGCAAAAACAGTAGATCAACATAATTTCATTCCAGAGGTGTCAAATTGGATTACATATATAGAAATATAACTTGAGCAAACAGGCACAACCACCTCCCTATACAGCACTGAATATTTCATATTTGATTAGTATGAATACCCTAAAATTCTAATATTTGATAAGTTGTTAAGGCAATGAAATTCATTGCTTGTAAATAATTTTAGTAAATATTGGCAGTGAATATTTAAAAAAGAAAAATTACCCTGTTTACTTCTCTTTCTGACAGCAGATTGGTGTCAGAAAGAGAAGGTTGATCAGAAAGATCAGGATATCCCAGGTTGGCCCAGGATAGCCGGACCCGGCCGCTGCTGGAAGGGCTCTCGCGACCGGCCCGGGGGACGGCCGGAAGGCGGCCGCCCCTCCCCGCTCACGGACGCGTGTTCGTGGAGAACCCGGTGCTAAATAACTCGTAAACGACCTGATGCCGGGCGTGACCCGCTCCGGGGACAGTGGCAGGTGGGGAGTTTGACTGGGGCGGTACACCTGTCAAACTGTAACGCAGGTGTCCTAAGGCGAGCTCAGGGAGGACAGAAACCTCCCGTGGAGCAGAAGGGCAAAAGCTCGCTTGATCTTGATTTTCAGTATGAATACAGACCGTGAAAACGGGGCCTCACGATCCTTCTGATTTTTTGGGTTTTAAGCAGGAGGTGTCAGAAAGTGTCAGAAAGATCGCATCGGTAGATCACCCTTGCTTTTCACGCCACTTCACTGACACTGTCTGAGAGTGGGACTTTGAAGCGAACGGATATATAGTTGGAACAGCCGATTTTTTTATCAGCAATCTTTTTGCTAATTTCATTTCAAATTGCATCTTATTCTCAAAATCGCTGTCAACAAAATGTCTAATGCACATGTTGGGTGATTTTGCGACATAATTCCAATTTTTTAGCGTTTTCTGAACGAAATTCACCCAATAAACAAAAAAAAATAAACAAACAAATTCATTCATTCAAATTCACCCATGGGGTTCTGATTTTCCCAGGCAGGGGAAGTTCCTAAACACTCACCGCGTGCTCCTCAGCGTGCTCCTCCTCCTACTCAGGTCGCTCCTGACCTGATGTCACACAGTCAGTGGCCATTTTAGCCGCTGATCGCTTGGCAGACAGACAGCTCCCAAGGAAATCATACTTCAATAGCGCATTGTCACCTTATGCGACATTTGTTGACACCAAAACATGTGCGGTTAAAATTAGCTCGTCTCACACACAAATTTAAGATATGATTTAGCGATATTGTAATTTCGTCCGGCCGAGGCCTTTAAGACGTTGACAGATTGGCCGCGGGCCGCCAGAAATGTTTTCGCGGGCCGCCATTGGCACGGGGGCCGCACTTTGAGAAACATTGTTCTAGAAGGACAACCATCTCTGCAGCAATCCACCAATCAGGCCTGTATGGTAGAGTGGCCAGACTGAAGCCACTCCTTAGTAAAAGGCACATGGCAGCCCACCTGGAGTTTGTCAAAAGGCACCTGAAGGACCCTCACACCACGAGAAGCAAAATTCTCTGGTCTGATGAGGCAAAGATTGAACTCTTTGGCATGAATGCCAGGCGTCATGTTTGGAGGAAACCAGGCACTGCTCATCACCACGCCCATGACGGTGGCAGCATCATGCTGTGAGGATGTTTTTAAGCGGCAGGAACTGGGAGACTAGTCAGGACAGAGGGAAAGATGAATGCAGCACTTTACAGAGACATTCTGGACCTGCTTCAGAGCGCTCTTGACCTCAGACTGGGGTGACGGTTCATCTTTCAGCAGGACAACGACCCTAAGCACACAGCCAAGATATCGAAGGAGTGGCTTCAGCACAACTCTGTGAATGTCCTTGAGTGGCCCAGTCAGAGCCCTGACTTGAATCCAATTGAACATCTCTGGAGAGATCTGAAAATGGCTGTGCAGTGATGCTTCCCATCCAACCTGATGGAACTTGAGAGGAGCTGCAAAGAGGAATGGGCCAAACTGCCCAAAGATAGGTGTGCCAAGCTTGTGGCATCATATTCAAAAAGACTTGAGGCTGTAATTGCTGCCAAAGGTGCATCAACAAAGTATTGAGCAAAGGCTGTGAATACTTATGTACATGTGATTTATTAGTTTTTTATTTTTAATAAATTTGCAAAAATCTCAAAAAAAACTTCTTTCATGTTGTCATTATGGGGTATTGTGTGTAGAATTTTGAGGAAAAAATGAATTTAATCCCTTTTGGAATAAAGCTGTAACATAGCAAATTGTGGAAAAAGTGAAGCGCTGTGAAGACTTTCTGGATGCACTGTATAAACCCCAAGTTCTCTATAATAAAGAGAGTTCCATGTTGCATGTAGTCTCGCATCCGACTCCCTCATTTCTAGATATAACATTTGGTGACGAGGTAAATTGGAGTTATTTTAAAAAATGAGTAACGCGTGTGGAGACTCTTACACTCACTCCAAGAACAGGGTCAAGTTTTACAGCCTTAAACAGTGGACGGGCAAGTCCCATAAGTCATTTTTGTTGAGGCTTCGTAACCTAGCCAGGAAGTGTGTGCTTGGAGAGTATGAGGACAGCATGGTGACGGATACGTTGGCCCATGGCACCAATGACATGTGGCTAAGGATGAGGCTGGGAATGGCTAGGGTACGGCCATCGATAGAGAAAGTGCTGGAGTTGGTGGAAAATTGGGAAGTCTGGGGCCCATGCTGGCCATTGGATGAAGCTAGTGAGGGGCTGACCACATGCGATTTCCTGCTGAGAGCAGAGGTTTGCATGCTAGGTGGGCAGCCGCTTGTGGAAGCTACACAACAGGAGAGTGAGACCATGCAGGCTGAAGACCCCGGGGAAGAGCGACAACTGCAGAATGCGGAAATGGCGCAGCAGGACACCTGTAACAAGGGTACCGACAGCAGCGATGAGGCGTCCGTGTCGGAGGGTATGGCCGATGAGAGCGGTGCTGAGAGCCCAGAGGGAGAGCAGCCGCACCCAAGTATGGTGATAACGCAGCGGTGCATCCTGGAGGAGGGTACTGAGAACAGGGACGAGATGCCCGGGTTGGAGGATAGAGCCGACAGGAGTGTCACCGAGGGCCCTGACGGACAGCAGCCGCAGCTGGGTACGTTAACGACACAGCAAAGCACCGACAACGGAGCGCCCACTCCGCGCTCTCAAGGGGAGATCTGCCAGGAGGAGGGGCCGGGACAGGTTGTAGAAATGTTCCCAGTCTCTGAAGACAGCAGGCCAGCTGTGGAGCCCAGTCTGGTGTGGGACCATGGCGCTGATGGTTCGGGTGCCGTGGTGTGCAAAGACGGCAGAGAGGAGGTGCAGCAGGAACCAACCCTGCTGTTGAAAGTTGAACAGCAGGAGACCGAGACTGTGAGTACCGAGGCAACTGACGACTCCGGGAGTGAGCAGCAGCAGTCGTGCGCCATGGAGGTCAGGCAGTGCCTCAGTGCTGGAGTTCCATGCGCCTGGGACGAGGACGCTGGACGGTACAGCGAGGCGCCTGAGGGAGTGGATGACGCTGCCGAACAGACTTCGTTTCTCTCTGAGGTGCGGCCACTGGGGGCCGGAGTGTCTTGAGCCATGACGGCGGCATGTGAGACAGTTGGGAGCGGCTCGTTGGACACGGAGAGGCGGCGCACCGGACGGCACGGCGAGCCGAGAGGGAAGAAGCTCCTTATGGCTATTAAAGACATTTTTGCTAAGAAGAGGGACTTTGACCCTGGGGACAGATGGCGGCTGGGTGTGCAGACGCCATGGGGCTGTCCTGGGCCTCCGATTAAAGACATCTTTGCCAGGGAGGGGGGCATCGACCCTGGAGGGAGAAAATGGCTACGGGGACGTGCCGTGGGGTTGCCCAGGCCCTCCGTGGCTAATTAAAAGGTGGTGGTTGGCCAGGGACATTGGGGTTACCTGAGAAAATTTTATTTGTGTAAATACTTGTGTACATATTTGATAATGTGTGTTTTATTATATATCTGTTTAATATAGTGTTTGCTGGTGTGCATGGGAGTGAATGTGATGACTATGGGATTATTTTGTGTTTTACACAGACATGATCCCATTTGAATTATTTTGTGTGAATGTGATAGGTTTGTTTTATTACAATATGTTGTTCCCCTGGTTCTTAGCGTGTGATTTGGGTTTTAAATCTGGGGGGTCAATGGTGTGTGTGATTTCCTATTTTTCTAAGGGGGGAGGGAATGTTGGGGGTGTGCGTATGGGTATGTGGGACAATGCCCGCCCCCTGGGGTGGTATGATGTAGGCAACACCCCTCTGTATATAAACCCCAAGTTCACTATAATAAAGAGAGTTCCATGTTGCATGAAGTCTCGCCTCCGACTCTCTCATTTCTAGATATAACAGTAATGTATTAATTATTATTATTATTGTGCGTTGTGGGTGACGGCTACACCTTTCCGGTTCCGCCGCCACCCAGGGTATAAAAGGCCTACCCGGAAGAGGCACGGTCTCTTTCAACCCCCACCTCTGCCTTGACGGGAGCGTCTTCGTGTTCAGTGAGTTCGTTAATAAAGTTAGGTTGTACTGCACCTTCGGCCTCATCATCGGAGTATTGGTTATGGACATAACAGCCCTGAAGGGAGCATGAGGGTCCCACTCACAGGAACATCACATGAAGAAGTGCTCCAACCCCTCCTCAGACCTCCCTGTTCAACATCCTGCAAGGCGCCTGTCGGTTGCCATGGTTACTTCTGGTAAGTGGTGCTTTGGCGCCACCCAGAGGTAAAACGGAGACATGAATGACCTAATCCGTCAGACTTTCACAGACTGGGCCAAAGAAAGTCATCAGTCACACAGATGATGGAATACAGGATAGCTGTAGCTCTGATCTGTGGGTGCACTCAGTGTTTTCCTGTATCTTCTGCCATTTGATCTTTGATGAGCTGTCCAATCTGAAGGCAATAATTTGATTTCATTCTTATCCTTTATATCAAGAGCTTGCAGACATTTCTTTTTCTTTCCCAGCGACACAGAAAATGTGCAGTACGTCATGTTCCACACCACAACCAGAGCATACAGGAGAAAGCGTTAACAAAACTTGGACTAAAGGCATCAACATCATGCACATACGATAACAGAAATAGATATTGAATGCATTAATATTTTTCATTTTCTTCTTCTTTGAGCTGCTCCCTTTCAGGTCGTCACAGTGGATCATCTGCCTCCATCCTCTCACACCAACCCTCTCCATGTCCTCTTTAATAATAATGATAAGTTTATTTATAGAGCACTTTTCACAGACAGAGTCACAAAGTGCTTAACATGATAAAAAACAAAATAAAAGCAAAGGCACATAAAACTGTAAAAAAAAAAAAAAAAAAAAAAAACCAAAAGTAGACAGTAAAAGCACATAAAAATACAATCAGCACATAGTTAATTAAAAAGCCAGGCTAAAAAGGTGGGTCTTTAGTTGTTTCTTAAAAACACCAATGGAAGGTGCAGATCTAAGTTCAAAAGGTAAGGAGTTCCACAGTCTGGGAGTAACAGCAGCAAAGGCTCTATCGCCTTTGGTTCTGAGCCTAGTGCTAGGAACTACCAGTAGATTCTGATGAGAGACCTGAGAGACCTGCTGGGCTGGTGTAGATGGAGCAGGTCACTAATATAAAAAGGCGCCGCTTCATGAATGGCTTTGTAAGTAAGAACAAGAACTTTAAAATCAACTCCATAATTTACAGGAAGCCAATGCAAGGAGGCCAAAACAGGAGTGATATGACAGAATCTACTGGACCTAGTTAGTAATCTTGCAGCAGCGTTCTGGACTAACTGTAGGCGGTGTAAAGAGGATTTGCTAAGACATGTGAAAAGAGCATTACAGTAGTCCAAACATGAAGAAACAAAGGCATGAATAATGATTTCTAACTGACTGTAGGAAACCAATGACCTAATTTTGGATATATTCCTAAGGTCGAAAAAATAACTCCGGGTCAGAGATTTGACATGCTGATCAAAACTCATCGATTGATCGAAAATGACATCAAGATTTTTTAGATTAGACCGTACATTAGAACTTAATGAACCAATGCTATTAACCATCTTAGGAATTAGATTATCAGGTGCTACAATAAGGACTTCAGTTTTATCAGCATTAAGTTGCAAAAAGTTACTAGACATCCAGTCCTTAATTGCAGACAGACAATCACAAATAATTTTTAAATTGTCAACATGGTCAGGTTTAAAAGAGAAAAGTAGCTGTAAATCGTCAGCGTAGCAATGATAAGACACACCTTTAAATTTGCTGATGATAGAACCAAGTGGCAGCATATATAGGGTAAATAAAAGTGGACCCAGAATAGAACCCTGAGGCACCCCACAGGTTAAAGGAGCAGAGTCAGATGAATAAGAGCCAACAGCCATGGAAAAAACCAATCCAGAGCTTTTCCAGAAATACCTACCCAGTCTCTAAGCCTTTGTAACAAAATACAATGATCAATAGTATCAAATGCTGCAGTAAGATCTAATAACACTAAAACAGAGCATTTGCCAGAGTCTGATGACATTAAAATATCATTCGACACCCTGAGAAGAGCGGTCTCTGTCGAGTGTTTCTGACGAAAACCTGACTGAAATTTGTCGAAAATATTGTGTTCAATCAGAAGGTCAGTGAGCTGCTTGGCAACAACTTTTTCTAAAAGCTTAGAAATAAAAGGAAGCTTAGAAATTGGCCTGAAGTTTTTAAAAACAGATGGATCAAAGTTAGGTTTTTTTTAAAAGTGGCTGCACAACTGCATGTTTAAAATACAAGGGTACACAACCAGATTCAAGTGAACTATTAATGATATTAACCAAAGATGTACCCACTGAGCCAATTACCTCTTTTAACATCGAGGAAGGCAAAATATCTAAAGCGCAGGAGGCTTTCTTTCACTATATCCACGGATCTTCTCTGTGGTCTTCCTCTTCCTCCTGCCTGGCAGCGCCTTCTTCATCGTTTGTCTAATATCTCCACCCACTCCACCCTAGCCTACTCTCTTCTTCACCTCTCTTGTCCAAAGACCATTGCTTTGGATGGTTGACCAGGTCTTTAAACTCATCGACCTTGACTCTTTGCACCTTTAACATTACACCTGTCTCACTCTCATTTGCACACATGTATTCCTTCTCTCTCCAGTGCACACCTCCACCTCTCCAGGTTCTGTTCAATCAATAGAGAGCTTGTCACACCCCCTCTACTTCCACATATGGGGCCTTAAATTGGAAAAAAAATCTCCATTGAAGTGAGAGAAATTATCTTTTGATCCCGATCGAATTTTGCCACAAGTTACACATATGATGTTTGTCAATTTAAAAGACAATTTTCCACCTAAATCACGGTGTAGATCGTTGTCTAACTGTTTAAGGTATAAGGTTGTGAAAATATGTAAATTAAAAAACTACAAACAGACTCATGTAACTTATGCCATTAGGAAATTTTGATCCGAATGAGTGTGATCAGGTCAGAATATTCAGATTGGCGTGTTTACATGAAGCATTTTTATTCTGATCAGGCTTTTAATCCAGTTACTTGTGTCCATGTAAACATGGCTATTGTTTTCAAAGCACGCCCAGGGTGAAGTCACCAAGCGTCCTCTGGATCAGCTGCATCTCTCACAATACAAAACAATAACTTTGTGTTGTTTTGCTCATCTTTGGATCCGTCTTTGCTCAGTCAGGAAACAGGAGGTGAGCTTTGAGAGGAGAACTGCTATGATTGTGTTTGGTGACATGGATAGTCCGACACAACCGTGAATGTAGTCCACTAAGCAGTTTCACAAAAACTAACTAGAAAAGCACTCGGAGAGCGCAGACCTCCGCCAAGCGCCACAGTTCCCCCCTTACAGTGTTTGTGTGTACGTTTTCAGATTCCTTGACCATGAAAACATATGACTAGCAATTGGATTGACAATGATAGGATTAGTGGTTCAGTAGTTATTGACGAAAATGTCATTTTCCGTAATAGCGGTTTTCTTGTGGACGGTGATCCGGATCACCACCAAAATCTAATCATCTGTAGGATACCCCATTTCTGACAATCTGTGAAAATTTCATGAAAATCCATCCATAACTTTTTGAGTTATCTTGCTAACAAACAGACAGACAGACAGAAAGACAGACAGACAGACAGACAAACCAACGCCGATGAAAACATAACCTCCTTGGCCGAGGTAATAAAAAACTAAGAAATCACTTGTACATAAGTATTCACAGCCTTTGCTCAATACTTTGTTGATGCACCTTTGGCAGCAATTACAGCCTCAAGTCTTTTTGAATATAATGCCACAAACTTGGCACACCTATCCAAGATGGTGGTGCGCGTCTGCGCAGCGGCTCTTTGCTCTCTACACATATGACTGCATACCTGTTCATCCCGCAAACATAATAGTGAAGTTTGCAGATGACACAACAGTAGTGGGGCTCATATCAGGAGGAGATGAGTCCGCATACAGAGATGAGGTCCAGAAGCTGGTGAGATGGTGCACAGATAATAATCTGCTATTGAATACAAAAAAACAAAAGAACTCATTATTGATTTTAGGAAGCATAGCAGTGAGCCGCCTCCTCTATATATGGGCAAGGAGTGTGTGGAGAGAGTGGAGGCTTTTAAGTTGCTGGGTGTTCATATTTCTCACAACCTTACCTGGGCAGTTAACACCATAGCCACGATAAAAAAGGCTCAACAACGTCTACACTTTCTGAGGCTCCTCAAGAAGAATGGCCTGAATGCACAGTTGCTGGTTTTATTTTATCACTCTGTTATTGAGAGCATTCTGTCATATGGCATCACGGTTTGGTATGAGGGCTGTTCAGCTGCAGACCGCAAAGCCTTCCAGAGAGTGATCGAGACTGCGTAAAAAATCACTGGCTGTTCTCTCCCTTCTCTGGAAGAGATTTCCAGGTCTCGGTACCTCAACAGAGCTACTGCCATTATTAAGGACTGCACTCATCCAGGTCATGATTTCTTTCACTTGCTCCCCTCGGGAAAGCGGTACAGATCCCATAAAACCCGGACTACCAGGTTTAATCATAGTTTTTTCCCAGCAGCAGTACGTATTTTGAACGGATTTATGTAACACGTACAGACTGCTGATGTTATTTTATGTTATTTTAGGTCATTTTGTGGCAATAACCTTGTGTGTATAAGCTGGTCTTATATATTTATCCTTCAGTATGTTTTTATTATTGCTATGTACATATTGTATTCAACTTCTAGGTAATATTGTTTCAAGCATTATTTATTGTTGTAATTATGAGAATGTTAAATGCATGAGTGAACTGTGAGTGTGATAGTTTGTTTTTAGGGAGCAGCATCTCAGTTTCGTTGCATTGTTTATTAGCAATGGAATGACAATAAAGGCACTTTGACTTTGACTTTGGGCAGTTTCTCTCATTCCTCTTTGCGGCACCTCTCAAGCTCCATCAGGTTGGATGGGAAGTGTTGGTGCACAGACATTTTCAGGTCTCTCCAGAGATGTTCAGTTGGATTCAAGTCTGGGCTCTGGCTGGGCCACTCAAGGACATTCACAGAGTTGTCCTGAAGCCACTCCTTTGATATCTTGGCTGTGTGCTTAGGGTCGTTGTTCTGCTGAAAGATGAACAGTCACCCCAATCTGTGGTCAAGAGCACTCTGGAGCAGGTTTTCATCCAGGATGTCTCTGTACATTGCTGCATTCATCTTTCCCTCTATCCTGACTAGTCTCCCAGTTCCTGCCACTGAAAAACATCCCCACAGTATGATGCTGCCACCACCATGCTTCACTGTAGGGATGGTATTGGCCTGGTGATGAGCGGTACCTGGTTTCTTTCAAACATGATGGCTGGCATTTGTTTCTATAGTTCCTATGCTCTTACTTATGAGGCATGGTGTGGTGACACTCACTTCCATTTCCACCACCACCCATGCCTATAAGTAGCAGCTGGCAGGAGGGGCAGGCCTCTTCACCATCACCCCTGCCTGGCAGTTGTAGTGTGGTTTGTGAAGTTTATTAAACACAAGTTCAGTCGTACACCTGGCCTTGTCATTTCGAGTCTACCTTCAGACACAACATTTGGCAACGAGGATAAAAAAAGTTATGGAAGCGTGTGGGTCTCCAAATCAGCCTTTTCTGGAGCTCTCAGGTAAGCCACCTGTCCCTTGGCTGAGATGGTACACCGCCTTCCAGACATATATGGTGGCGCTGAATCTGGGCAAAATGGACAAGTTGAGGGCATGTGCACTGCTGGTGCACAACTTGGGAATTGAGGGCCAGTGAATATTGAGCACGCTTGGCAATTCAGACAGCTTCAGGAACGTGGTCAAGCTGATGGCACGCCATTTTCACGCCCCAGACAACGTCATCATCCAGAGAATCAAGTTTTGGCGGCACCGCCAACAGGTGGGCCAGCCTATTCAGCGGTTCGTAGCCGACTTGAGGCTACTGGCTGGTGAGTGTTGGTTCGGACCATTGGAGGAGGCAATAGTTCGTGACCAGCTGGTGGAGCATACCAGCAGTGCTGCAATAAGAGCAAGGCTGCTCACTTTTCTGGGTGATTTAACACTGACCAGGGCCATCGAGTTAGCTCTCCATCTGGAGGCAGCGGATAGGCTGACGCTGGAGCTGAGTGAGCGCTTGTCATGTTGACAGTTGGAGTTTCCCGTTGCCACACAAGTAACGGATCCTGACACTGATGGGAGCGTGAAAGATGACGCTGAGGAGGCCAACATTGCGAGATTGAGGTCTGCCCCGGGGAAACCCATCTGTTTGGGTTGCAGGTCTGTGAATCACCACTTCAAGACCAGGGACTGCCCAGCAAGAGGGAAACGCTGCAGCAAGTGAAGCACTTGAAGCACTATGCCAGGGTCTGCCGTATGTCCGAGCATGGGAGCACACAGAGGAAATCGACCCCCCCATTCCCCCCCGCCCCGACGGTTGTCCACACAGTATCTCCGAGCACCAACGGGTGCGCGGTCTGCACAGTGGAGCTGGATGGTGTGGAGGTGCCGCTACTGATCGACACGGGGGCGGAGGGTTCTCTGCTGAATTGGGCTACGGTGAGAAAATTGTTTCCCCACTATAGGACTGAAGGAGACCCAGTGCCACTCTATGGCTACGGAGGTGGACGGCTGTGCACGGTGGAAACACTGGTGCTAACGGCCCGGTACAAGTCGGTGGAGATGGCTAACCCCAAGTCCATCACGACGGCCTGTGGCGACAACATTATGGGCTGTGACCTCTTTTATGGACTGGGTTTAGCCGTCAAGAATGGCACTAGGGAGGAGTGGTCGGGCTGTGGACTGTGGGACCAGCCAGTTCAGAGAGTGGAGGATGATGCAGTGTGGGACAAGGAGTTACCGAGCACCCTGGTGAGCAAGCAGGACCAGCCTCACTCGGAGTCATTGCAGGAGGGTCTCAGCGCCGGTGCTCAGGTTGCCCTGGATGAGAGTTCTGGGCGTGACGGCGAGGTGCCTGCAATGATGAGCGGCACCAAGAAGCTAGCTCCAGTTGTTCCTGGAGCTTGACTAAAGTGGGCCGGTGAACATGGGGCTACAATGGTGACAGCTGCAGCGAATTTAAAAGAGGTCTGGGCCAGACCGTTAGGCACTGAGGGACCACGTGCCAAGCAGAAACACGGCAAGCTGAGCAAAACCCCTCTGGGAATCGCGGACCTGGTTCAGGCTCATGGGGAGAGGGGACCACAGCGAATACGGCCCAAACAACAGGCTGAGGACCACCAGGGGCGGCTGCGCATTGTTGCTAAACGAGGCGGTGCCCGTTTCCAACTGTCAAATGGCTCGTGGAGGCACGCCAATGTCCCCGGGAGGAGCTTCCAGGTGGTGAGCCCGGACGAGAGGGACACCTGATGATTGATTGATTTTATTTATTTGAACATCAAGACAAAAAAAAATATAAAACAAGAAATCAAAACCAAAAAACATGAGTAAGAGGAGACGCATCTGTGTTTATACGATCAGCTGCAGTCCAGGAGGCAGGCCGCCTCCGGGGGCGGACTTATGGAGAGAAAGTCAAGAGGGCCCAAAGGCTAGTTCCCCCTTATCTAGCCGTGTGAACTGCGTGTCAAGTTATATGTTTGAGTGAAAGAAGTTATGTTTTTTCCTGTTCTGTTAATGGGTTTATTGTTCTATGTTCATTTGTGTGCATGTGTGAAAAAATATTTAAAAAAAAGGGAAAAGTGTTCTGTTGTGTGTATATATGTCGTCTGTAGTTCTGGGGACTGTTTATACATTTTATTTTAGTTTAGGAACACAGTGGTTATTTTGATTTAGGAATGGACTTCATTCATCTGTTTTCCAGGCGGCAGAATAAATCCACCTTGCTCTGTGGGGGGTGGACAGTAGTCCCCCGTCCCCCCTTGTTTTTAGTTGTTTTGGTGTGAAGGTGTTAGACCAATTATAGTACATTGTTTTTCATTATTTTAGTGCATGATTTGGGTCTTAAATTGGGGAGGGTCTCAACTGTGTGTGTGTTTTGGACTTTTCTGCGGGGGGGGTGGTGCTATATAGTTCTTCATATAGTTCCTATGCTCTTACACTGAGCGCAGTGTGGTGGCACTCACTTCCGTTTCCACCACCACCCCTGCCTATAAGTAGCAGCAGGCAGGATGGGTGGGTCTCTTCGCCATCACCCCTGCCTGGCGGTTGTAGTGTGGTTTGTGAAGTTTATTAACCATAAGTTCAGTCGTACACCTGGCCTCGTCATTTCGAGTCTACCTTCAGACACAACAGCATTCACCCCAAAGAGTTCAATCTTTGTCTCATCAGACCAGAGAATTTTGTTTCTCATGGTCTGAGAGTCCTTCAGGTGCCTTTTGACAAACTCCAGGCGGGCTGCCATGTGCCTTTTACTAAGGAATGGCTTCCATCTGGCCACTCTACCATACAGGCCTGATTGGTGGATTGCTGCAGAGATGGTTGTCCTTCTGGAAGGTTCTCCTCTCTCCACAGAGGAACACTGGAGCTCTGACAGAGTGACCATCGGGTTCTTGGTCACCTCCCTGACTAAGGCCTTTCTGCCCCTGTTGCTCAGTTTAGACGGCCGGCCGGCTCTAGGAAGAGTCCTGGTGGTTCCGAACTTCTTCAATTTACAGATGATGGAGGCCACTGTGCTCAATGGGACCTTCAGAGCAGCAGAAATTTTCCTGTACCCTTCCCCAGATTTGTGCCTCCAGACAATCCTGTCTTGGAGGTCTACAGACAGTTCCTTTGACTTCATGCTTGGTTTGTGCTCTGACATGCACTGCCAGCTGTGGGACCTTATATAGACAGGTGTGTGCCTTTCCAAATCATGTCCAGTCAGCTGAATTTACCACAGGTGGACTCCAGTGAAGCTGTAGAAACATCTCAAGGATGATCAGTGGAAACAGGATGAACCTGAGCTCAATTGTGAGCTTCACGGCAAAGGCTATGAATACTGATGTACATGTGATTTCTTAGTTTTTTTATTTTTAATAAATTTGTAAAAATCTAAAAAAAAAAAAAAAAAAAACTTTTTTCAGGCCCTTCTCCCCCCCACTGATCAGTTTAGACGCTATTGTGTGTAGAATTTTGAGGAAAAAAAGAATTTAATCCATTTTGGAATAAGGCTGTAACATAACAAAATGTGGAAAAAGTGAAGTGCTGTGAAGACTTTCTGGATGCACCGTATACCACAACCGACAACTTTAATTATGTGGAAAATTATCTTTTAAATTGACAAACATCACATGTGTAACTCGTGGTAAAATTTGATTGGGACCAAAAGATAATTTCTCTCTTGCCATTCATTCCAATGGAGATTTTTTTTTTATTTAAGGTCTCATATTTGGAAGTGGGGGGGTGACTTAGGCTCTCCATATAATTTCGATAGGCCTACATACATTTTCAGTGAGGTTACTGTCACGTCTGGAAACTGGAGAAGGCTGCACAGAGAGTGGTGTCTGCTTGGAACACGAACTTTATTACAACAAAGTAATATAGTGGATGCAGACTGTGGTTGGGAGGCTAAGCTCTATACTGGTGGGCCGAAAAGAGATCGTAAGATGGCCGTCTGCTACAGTTATATGCTCGGTGTGATGACGTCACCAGGAGGCCTCATCACACCGACGCTAACCAAACCTGTGGTTTCCTAACATCATTCCCCCCCACCCCCCCACCAGACAGAAACAGAAAACACATACATGATCAAATTAACCCTCCCAAATTTGGGATACAGTGAACCCCCAAGCTTGCTAAGGCAAACAGGTAGACGACCGCATAACTCAGCGCGGCTGAGGGCTTTATTTTTGTCATAATTCCTAGCTGCAGACCCAAGTGTAACAGCAACCACAAGAGGGAGCCAGAGACCAAGGGAAGTTTTAACAAACTTTATTGAACAAATAAAAGTAATAATCCCAGGCGTTCGCCCTCACCACCGGGAACAGCCTAAAGGGAAGAAGAAGACGGTAAGAATAATGCAAAAGAGAAACGGTAATTCTAGAGCTGATCGGTGCTAGCTTCGTATTAAGAAGTCAATCCTGGCTGGTGAAGGATTACATGAGCTGTCCTTCAAATCAGTAGAAAGTGTCTGGAGCTCCCAGGCTTGACGTCTGTGCCTGCTGTCCAGATAGCGTTTCCTAGTGAGTGGAGGGGAAGGCGAGGAGAGTCTGGTCTGATGGCAGGCGTTGTGTAACTGAGGAGCGTGGATCGGCAGGTGAGCCTGCAAGATTGGGGCATCAATACTGACAGACAGGAGCAGGCAGCTTTACCTTAAAACAGAGCAAAAAATTATCCAGGACAAGATGAAAGATTAGGACCATAAATTTTCCTGAGCTTGCTTGGCAGGCTGCTTTACCAAAATGGTCCAGCGCTGAACTACTTGCCACCACTCCTACTTACACTCCAGGCAAAGGCAGGAGCAGGTGGACACAATTATCCAGGTGCCAGTGATTAGCACGCCTCGGTCTGCAAAAAGAAAAGGAACAGTTTAACAGCTCACCTGAACGCCACCAGGGGGTAGCTTGCCAAACCCAACAATTTTGCCAGTATCCATTGGCAGCCGTGCCACTAGCTAAACAGTCCTCTTTTTTTCCCCATTCAGGAAGGCAGTTCGGTTGAAGGGGCCCTGAGGTGAGCTTGTGGTGGACGGGTCCCTGGATGCCATCCCGCAGGAGCTACGGCATGCTTGTCAACAATGACCCAGCCAGGATCCCACACCAGCTGGGTTGGCTCCAAAGCTATATGTTGATCCGTGGCAGCTACTCTTACCTTCTGCAGATGGCTAGCTTGCTATCTTAATTCAGTTCAATTCAACTTTATTTATATAGCGCCATTTCACAACAACAGTCATCTCATAGCACTATCAACTGTAGGGGGAACCCCCACAGTTGCAGAAAGACCCCAGCAATCAGGCGATCCCCTGTGAGTAAGCACTTGGCGACGGTGGAGAGGAAAAACTCCCTTTTAACAGGAAGAAGCCTCCAGCAGAACCAGGCTCAGGGAGGGGCAGTCATCTGCTGCGACTGGCTGGGGGGTGAGGGGATAGAGAAGATGAAAAGAACAGACATGTAGAGAGCAAACAGCACGATGGGGACTCAATCTATGGGAGAGAACAAACAAATGTTAATGACCAGCAAAAAAAAAAAAATTTCATTGAGAGTGAAGAAAGGAGTGAAGCCCAGTGCATTATTGGAGGTCCCCCGGCTGACTAAACCTATTAGCAGCATAACTAAGGGAGGGTTCAGAAACACATTATCCCTCCCTAATTGTAGGCTATATCAAAAAGGAAGGTTTTAGCCCTATTCTTAAAAACAGAGATCGAGTCTGACTCCCGAATCCAGACTGGCAGCTGGTTCCACAGGAGAGGAGCTTGATAACTGAAGGCTCTGCCTCCCATTGTACTTTTGGAGATTCTAGGTATTACAAGTAATCCTGCATTTTGGGAGCGTAGTGCTCTGCTAGGATAATACGGTAGTATCAGATCTTTTAAATAAAAAGGAGCCTGATTGTTTAGAGCAGGGGTTCTCAAAGTTTTGATGGGTGAGGGCCAATTTGGGAATCCAAAGTTGAACCGAGGGCCACCAAAGGGACGGAGGCAAAAAAAAAAAAAAAGACTGAAAATTCAATTCCATTTGTAATCCTTTTAATTATCAGATTTAATTAGTTTGGGTAAAGTCATATTAACAGTAAGAAATTGGGACTGATGAAAATACAATTTTAGTGTCAACATACCTTTTAACTGCAGTGTGATTTGTGGTGCTGTTTTCGGTTGGCCACGAGTCCTCTGAAGTCTGGCTCCATCTCTGTCGTCGCGATGCGAAGGACTGCATGTAGGTGGGCATCTGTCATCCTGGATCTCAGCTTAGATTTGTTGATGGCCATGGTGGAGAAGGTCTTTTCACAGATGTAGGTGCTTCCGAATAAAGACGCCATTCTGACAGCATGTTGACGAAGAGCAGGGAATGTGGATGGGGAAAGTCCTTTGTAGAACTTGATCAGACTCTTGTCACGATATGCAGCTCTGGCCTCGGAGCTTTCCTGTAGGTCGATGAGCTCAAACTGCATGTCTGCAGGCACTGCCTCGGGCACACATGAGAAGGGATTTTGGAAAAGGTTGAAATCACCCTCTAAACTTTAGAGCTTTGGTAAGTAAGAATGTTGCAATCCTGGAATTTCCCCATTGTGGGACTAATAAAAGCTTATCTTATCTTATCTTATCTTATCTTATCTTATCTTAAGAAGAAGGATTTTAAACTTAATTCTAAACTCTATGGGAAGCCAATGAAGGGAGGCCAGAACCGGAGAGATATGATCTCTCTTTCTAGTACCTGTTAAAACTCTTGCTGCAGCATTTTGGATCAGCTGAAGACTTTTTAAAGATGTTTTAGGACAGCCTGATAATAAAGAATTACAATAATCTAATCTCGAGCTAACAAAAGCGTGGATCAGTTTCTCAGCATCACTCAGAGACAAGATGCTCCTAGTCTTGGCAATATTATGCAAATGATAGAAGGCAGTCTTAGAAACAAATTTAATATGTGAATTGAAAGACAGATCTTGATCAAAAATAACTCCAAGGTTCCTCACAGAGCTATTAAGAGAAAGAGTAACCGCATCCAAACTGAAAGTTTGATTTGGAAAGGTATTTCTAAGGTTTTTTGGACCAACAAGAATGACTTCAGTCTTATCTGAATTTAATAGCAGGAAATTACAAGTCATCCAAGCTTTGATTTCCTTAAGACAGGCTTCCAACTTGGCTAAATGATTACTATCATCTGGCTTCGTTGACAGGTATAATTGTGTATCATCTGCATAACAATGAAAATGTATAAAGTGCTTTCTAATAATGTTGCCTAACGGAAGCATATATAAACTAAAAAGAGTAGGGCCTAGCACAGATCCCTGTGGAACTCCATGACTAAGCTTTGAGTTGAAAGAAAACTCATTATTGACATGAACAAACTGGAACCTATCAGATAAATAAGATCTAAAGCACTGCAACGAAGTTCCATTAAGTCCAACATAGTGTTCTCATCTATCAAGTAGAATATTATGATCGATAGTATCAAAAGCTGCACTAAGGTCTAAAAGGACACGTACAGAAACCAGTCCATTATCAGATGCGATGAGGAGGTCGTTAGTGACCTTTGCTAAGGCTATTTCAGTACTATGATGGATTCTAAACCCAGATTGAAACTCTTTAAGTAAACCATTTCCCTGCAGGTGGTCAAATAATTGCGTAGCAACAACTCTTTCTAAGATTTTTGAAATTAAAGGGAGATTAGAGATTGGTCTATAGTTAGCTAAAGCTCCTGGATCTAGCGCTGGCTTTTTGAGTAAGGGTTTAATTACAGGCGTTTCAAAAGCCTGCAGTACATGGCCTAAAGTTAATGAAGAATTGATTATATGAAGAATAAAGCTACCAATAAGTGGGAAGACTTCTTTAAATAAATATCTTAAACCATCAGCCATCTGGAAAGCAGCTGGTCTCAGCTGCGCGGTGATCTTCATGGGTGCCAGTGGTGGTGACAATGTTAAGGCCGACTGTGGGTCCAGTCGCTTGGTTCTGCGGATTCGAACCCAGTCCATCACTGTGAGTGGTGGTCTGCTGGGCTGCATTCGATGTTGGGGTTGTGATGGTGTGGCTCTCACATCTGCTATGGGGTGTCCACCAGGTTGTGGTGGTTCTGTTGCATCCTGTTGAGTCACAGACTCTTCATCCTGCATCTCAGCGGCGGCTCCTGGAGGCTGGTGTCCTGGTCGCCGCGTTTTTGACTTGGTTAATTCGCTGGCGCACCCGGGGGTGCGCGCATCGGTCAAGATGGTGGGGGAGAAATTTGTCTGGCCGGGGTTGCGCAAACAGGTCAAGGAATGGGCAGCAGCTTGTGTAGCGTGCCAGAGGGCTAAGATACACAAGCACACAAGGGCCCCTTTGGAGCCTTTTCACATCCCGGCTAAGCGGTTCGATCATGTGCATGTTGATCTGATGGGTCCGCTTCCCTCGCCAAGCTTTGATTTCCTTAAGACAGGCTTCCAACTTGGCTAAATGATTACTATCATCTGGCTTCGTTGACAGGTATAATTGTGTATCATCTGCATAACAATGAAAATGTATAAAGTGCTTTCTAATAATGTTGCCTAACGGAAGCATATATAAACTAAAAAGAGTAGGGCCTAGCACAGATCCCTGTGGAACTCCATGACTAAGCTTTGAGTTGAAAGAAAACTCATTATTGACATGAACAAACTGGAACCTATCAGATAAATAAGATCTAAAGCACTGCAACGAAGTTCCATTAAGTCCAACATAGTGTTCTCATCTATCAAGTAGAATATTATGATCGATAGTATCAAAAGCTGCACTAAGGTCTAAAAGGACACGTACAGAAACCAGTCCATTATCAGATGCGATGAGGAGGTCGTTAGTCACCTTTGCTAAGGCTATTTCAGTACTATGATGGATTCTAAACCCAGATTGAAACTCTTTAAGTAAACCATTTCCCTGCAGGTGGTCAAATAATTGCGTAGCAACAACTCTTTCTAAGATTTTTGAAATTAAAGGGAGATTAGAGATTGGTCTATAGTTAGCTAAAGCTCCTGGATCTAGCGCTGGCTTTTTGAGTAAGGGTTTAATTACAGGCGTTTTAAAAGCCTGCAGTACATGGCCTAAAGTTAATGAAGAATTGATTATATGAAGAATAAAGCTACCAATAAGTGGGAAGACTTCTTTAAATAAATATCTTAAACCATCAGCCATCTGGAAAGCAGCTGGTCTCAGCTGCGCGGTGATCTTCATGGGTGCCAGTGGTGGTGACAATGTTAAGGCCGACTGTGGGTCCAGTCGCTTGGTTCTGCGGATTCGAACCCAGTCCATCACTGTGAGTGGTGGTCTGCTGGGCTGCATTCGATGTTGGGGTTGTGATGGTGTGGCTCTCACATCTGCTATGGGGTGTCCACCAGGTTGTGGTGGTTCTGTTGCATCCTGTTGAGTCACAGACTCTTCATCCTGCATCTCAGCGGTGGCTCCTGGAGGCTGGTGTCGGTCGTGGATCCGGAAGATATCTGGTGGCTCTGTTGTGCTTTGTTTGGTTGCGGACTCTTCATCTTGCAGCTCAGCGGTGGCTCCTGGAGGCTGCTGCCGGGCGTGGATTCGGAAGCAGTCCAGTTTCTTCTCTCCCTCACCTGGTGCTGGTTAAGGTCCTGGCAATGTATCTCCGCAGTCGGCAACGGGATGCGTGCCGGGCAATCTTCGGTCACCGGGGTCCCCTTTCTCTGTGAACTCCCTCTCCTGTGGCTCCACGGCGGCTGCCTGAAGTTAATGCCAGGTGAGGATCAGAGGTGAGTTTGGCGCATTCTTCTTGGATGTCTGGTCATGGCGATATGTTGCTGTCGCCATTCATAGAATGTGTGCCAGGTTGTTGTATCCCGGGGTTCCCGATGGACGCGGGCTCCTTCTCCTGCAGCTCCGCAGCGGCTCCCTGAGGTTCATGCTGGGCGAGGAACTGAGGCAAGTCCGGTTCCTGCTCTCTCTCTGCGCTGTGTTCACTCTCTGTGCTGTGCTCACAACCTAGCCTGACATGATTAGCTCATCTCTTAAGGGCCAGAAGGCGCACATGCTCGCTAAGACTCAACCCTCCAAGACATAACGTTGAGTTGACTCACCCGCCTTTTGGTTGCAGTTGAAGAAGGCGACTCTTCAGGCTGGAACGTTGGTCCAGCTGTAGTAATGTCTCTCCATCAGAATCACACATTCGCCAAATGAGTCTGCTTGAGCCAGAGCATGGAGCACGTGCCGTCCTTCCTCGCTTAGACCGAGAACCAGTAGACTCTTCAGTTTCTCGTCATCAGCGTCACTCAGGCCAGCCATGTCAACATAGTCTTTAAACTTGTCAAACCAGCAGCGCCACAGGACGGGCGGCTCACCTGGGGTTTCCAGAAACGGTCGTAGTGGCCTCAAATACACTTCCATGGCTTTACTCTTGTTGCCAAATGTTACATCTGGAAACTGAATAAGGACACACAGAGAGTGGTGTCTGCTTGGAACACAAACTTTATTACAACAAAGTATTTTTTTATTTTTTTTTTAGATTTAGTATACTTTATTGATCCCCAGAGGGGAAATTGAGGGTCATCCACCACCTGGATGGATGAAGCAACCACGATACGGCGCTATCCCTTAACCATTCACACACACATTCACACCTAGGGCCACTTTAGAGTCTCCAATTAACCTAACCTAACCTAACCTAATATAGTGGATACAGACTGTGGTTGGGGAGGCTAAGTGCTACACTGGCGGGCTGAAAAGAGACCATAAGATGGCCATCCCCTACAGTTATATGGCGCAGCCACTTAGTGACATCATGATGCCGATGCCAACCAAACCTGTGGTTTCCTAACACCACACTGACTCACATTTAATTTTCATTATATTTTGATGTTAACTCAAGAAATCCACACTTACAAAGAAATCAAAACATTTTCCTTCATAAAGTTTTTTTTTTGGGGGGGGGGAGTAATGTAGTTATTTATTGTTCATGTATTGTATTTTATATAGAGCTCTTATTTGTGTGGCATGGGGTGGTGGCTCCATCTTCCGGTCCCGCCAACCCCGTGGGTATAAGAAGGGCTGCAGGCAGGGGCGTGGTCTCTTCCGCCTTTACCTCTGCCAGCGGCTCCGGGTGTAGTTGGGTGCACAGTGCCCTGAGTAATAAACTTGTGTTCAACTCTACTGCTGGTCTTCTCCTTAGCTCCGACTTCAGACATAACATTTGGCGATGAGAATAAAAGCAAGGTAATACTGAAGACATGGAAGTGTGTGGCACACCAATTCGACTATTTTTGGAGCTCCCAGGTGAGCCGCCTGTACGGTGGCCTCGGTGGTACAACGCCTTTAGAACGTATATGGAGGTGTTGGACCTGGGAAGGATGGAGAAGTTGAGGGCGCGTGCGTTGCTTGTGCACAACCTGGGAATAGAGGGACAAAGGGTTTTGGCCATGCTTGGTGACATGGACAGCTATGAAGAAGTGGCCGAGCTGATGGTGCGCCATTTCAGAGCACCAGACAACATCATCGTCCGAAGGATTAGGTTCCGACAGCACCGGCAACAGGTAGGCGAACCCATTCAGTGGTTCGTGTCAGACTTGAGGCAGCTGGTTGCTGAGTGTTGATTCAGGCTGTTGGAGGAAGAAATGGTTTGCGACCAGTTGGGGGAATATACCAACTGTGCTGCGGTCTGGTCTAAGCTGTTCTTATTTCCTGGTGAATTGACGCTATCAGGGGCAGTCGAGTTGGCCCTTTAGTTGGAGGCAGCGGATAAGCTGACTCAGGAGTGGAGTGAGCATCTGTCACCGCGAGAGTTACGATTCCCTATGGCTACACAGGTAGTGGACCTGGACAGCAATGGGAGCCTCAAGGAGGACGCCAAGGGTGCCAACGCTGAATGGATGAGGTCTGCCCCTGGGAAGCCATGTGTGTGGGCTGCGGGTCCACGAAGCACCGCTACAAGACCAGAGATTGTGCGGCAAGAAGAAAGCGCTGCAGCAATTGTCACCGTCTTCACCACTATGCAAGAGTATGCCAGTCAGCGGAACAAGAGAGCCCGTGCAGAAATTCGACCTGTCCCGCCCCAATGGTAATACATGCTGTGTCCCCGAGTACCAGTAGGTGCACACATTGCACGGTAGTGTTGGATGGAGTACCAGTTCCGATGATGATCGACACGGGGGCGGAGAGTTCTCTGCTGAACTGGGCTATGGTTAGGTGATGTTTTCCCCACTACAGAATTGGAGGTGACTCAGCGCCACTTTGCGGCTATGGAGTAGGATGGCTGGCCACGGTGGGTACCGTCAGACTGACGGCTTGGTACAAGTCGGTGGAGATGGCCGGTGTGGAGTTTGTCGTGACAGCCTGCGGCACGAACATCATGGGCTGCAACCTGTTTTATGGCCTTGGGTTTTCCATCAGGATCAGCACTGGGGAGGAATGGTGGGGCTGCGGACTGTGGGACCGACCGGTTCCAAGAGTTCGGGACGATGCTGTGTGGGAACAGTTGCTGGACTCTCCGGAAAGTAGAAAGACCTTGTTGCACTCACGGTCACCACGGGAGGGCCCCGGTGCCAGTGTCCAAGCTGCCCTTGACAAGGGCGCCGGGCGACAGGAGGGAGGATCTGCGGTGGTGAGAGACGCCAGAAGGATGGTCCCATGTGTTCCTGGAGCACGGCCGTGGCAAGCCGGTGAACACGGGGCCACATTGGCAGCTTCCGCAGCGGATTTACAAGCAGTTGGGGTAGGACCAAGTGGCACTGGGACAGCGAGTGCCAGGCGGCGACACCACAGGCTGTGCAGGGCCTCGCTTGGAGTCGCGGACTGGGTTCGGGCTCAGGCGGAGGCAAGGTCCAGGCAGGTGAGAGAAAAGCAGAAGATGGAGCAGTACCAGGGCCGGCTGCAGGTGATGGACGAGCAGCAGGATGGTTACCTTCTGCTCTTGGATGGCTTGTGGTGGCATACTAACAAGTTACAGCGTGCCCCGAAGAAGGCAGTAGGGCATGGCCCCAGATGATTGGAGCGTCCAGAGGTGTGGAGGAGAAGGGGCACCCGGATTGAGGTGACCAGCTGTGGCCCGGGAAGTGAGCTACCTCCAGAGGTGGACTGAATGGTGAAGGGTCGGGGGTGGGGGGGCACGGGTCATCCTCACCAAGCCATGAATATGTATTTGTTGACAGTTAGTAATCTGTATTTATAGTTCTGGGATTATTTTGGTGTTCTGTTTTTTTATGTAGGAGACAGTAGTGTTTTTTTACAGGACTTTTATACATCATAGGCGGCAGAATAACCCACCTCGCCGAGTGGGGGGTAGGATGGCAGTCTACCTGTCTACCCTAATTTTAGTTATTTTGTGTGAATGCCATGGGCCCCTTTTGTGATTTTAGTTTTGTTTAGCAGATGATTCGGGTTCCAAACTGGGGTGGGCTGATTCTATGTGTGTTTTGGATTTTTCTACAGGGGGGTGTTATGTCCATAACTTGAGCTAACAATGAACAGGCCGAAGGTTCAGTTGAATGTAACATTATTATAACAAACCACAACGATACAGGTGCCATGTTACTGCACTACATTGCCCCCCCCCACCCCGTAGAAAAATGCAAGACACACAAATCAGACCGTCCCAAATTTAAACATGATTCACACACTAATAATATACAGGCCTATCCATTCACACAACACAACTACCTAGAGGGGGACAGGTAGACTGCTGCCCCCCCCCACACACACACACACACATGACTAGACAGGTTATTCTGCCATCTGTGAAATTATAGGGTCCATAAAACAAAATGGCTGTGTTCCTAAAAAAAAACTAAAATATTCCCAGAACGTATGTAAATACACAATGAAAACTCTTCTAACAATACAAACCCATAACAGCAACAGTTAATATGTACATACATAATTTGTTGCCAGGCCCCACCCCAACACACCCACCCCACATTCACACAAACACAGCATAAGCCAAATACAAACAGTGTTGAGGATTTTTTTTTTAACACAGGGCAAAATGCAACAAGTACATATTAACTTTGTGACTTTTGGGTAAAACGGCATATTAGCAACTCCATACCACCATGCCAATAGCCCCCCCCACACACACAGTCACCTTACAGTCCCGATGGGAGGCCCACCCCCTGGATTTCCATCTGGCGGCTCCCTCCCAGAGTGCCTTTGCCTCTTCGCCTCTGGGGATGAGCCACGTCAGCATTTCGTCTCGTCAACCCGCCGCAGGTGGTTGGGGTGTCTCCATGACTCATGTCCTCCCGGGCAGCCACTACCCACAACTGCCCCTGTTTGTCTAGTCGTCTTCTTTTTCCGTGGACCCCCGTCAGTCGAGCCTCCCCCCTAGGCCGGACCTCATCGTTGATCCATAGAGGAGCTTGACTCGGCTTCAGATGTCCACCATGTCGTAACCAGGCTTCCTTCCTGGGTCGAACCGTTCCACCGACCCGGCCCAAAGCCCTCCTCGACCTCCAGTGTTGTTGATTGGCGAGTCGTGATACTGCGCCATCTGGTCCTGCCCCGCTCTCCTTCATTCCAAATGCCGGCATAGCCACTGCAGCTCCTCACTTCTCGGTATCACCAGGACAAATTCCAGAAGTCGAGGGAGCTAGCATTTTGGCTTCATCAGCCGTCCCGGGCGTTACGCCGTGCTGTCCAGTTCCCACATCCAGGGTAACTTGGACACCGGCATCGGAACCCTCCCGTGATGGCGCTCCACTGTGCTGGTCTTGCACACCTCCCAGAATACCAGGCCAGTCACTGTCATGACATGTTTTATCATCAATTTTCTGAGTACTGTGAATTATGGGGGGAAAAAGAATTTTTCAAAAATACTTTTTGGGAAAATGAGGCAGAACATAATCACACATTTCTAATATGCTAATAAAAGACAGCTAATCTACTAAATTTAGCTTGAGTGTGGTGGATGGTGTCACTTTTTGTTCCTCTTTTTTTGGGGGGGGGGGGTAAATTTAACATTTTCTCATTTGTGAAAATTTTTCTGGTAGCTGTGACTTTTACCTCATTGTTACTTTTTCTTGTAATTATAGAACTTTTTGCTTGTTAATTTGTCTTTAATGTTCAACTTTTCTCAAAACTTTGTGACTTTTTCTCAAAATATGCAACTTTTCATTAGTATGAATTTTTTCCTCATACCTTTTCAACTTAGTTGTAATTGCATATTTTTTTGTCTTAAATTTGCAACTTTTGTGTCCTCTGTTTGCATTTTTTTTCCTTTGAAAATTTTTTCCTTCATGCATTTGAAACTTTCCTTTATTTTTCAATCAAATCCTCAGGGGGGGCTGACAAACCTCATATTCAAAATGACAACCTTTTGGCTTTAAGAAACTTTTTTTAAAGAAAAAATTTTAATAGTGAATTGCAATTTTTTATGAGATCAAGCAGTGAAAAAAATATGTAATCACTCTATTCTGATGAAAATGTTACAGACTTGAAAAAAACACCACATCATAGCACCACCTCTGGGTTTTATCACAGCTTGAATTTTCTAAGGCAGGGACTTAGCTGTTGACAAACCGTGTTCTTCATCAATCCAGCTCCAACTTTCTCTTATTACTGTTTCCAGATCAGCTTTGCAGGTTGGAGTGTTGTCATGGACCATTTTCTTCAATTTCCACTATAGGTTGATGGGATTGAGGTGTGGACTATTTGCAGACCACGTCATTGACATTATACAGTATGTCTTTCTCAAAGGAAAGTTCTCACACTTTTTTCCCATGGCAAAATGCATTATCCTGGATTTCAATCTCAACTGGTGCATTTATTGAAGATGTAATGAATGTGTGGAGGAATGAAGTGACGAGACACAAGAGCTGCCAGTTCAGAACTTTATTCAACTCCAGCAACATGAATGAGTCTTGGCACCAATGCGCACACATAAATGTTCCCCGTCTCTCCACCCTTCTCCCCAAGTCACTGGGTGTGAGTGGAGCCTCCTAGTGGTCCACCACACAACCCCCCCGCCCCCCAGAACACCCAGAAGGGGCCTTAACAGTCCAGCACCTTGGGCTTGAGCAACTGCCCATAATGGCTGTAACGTGGAGCAGCCGGGCCAGTCGAGGGGTCTCCAGGTTGAGGTGGGGAGGGAAACAGCTCAGTCTCCAGTCTTGGCAAAAAGTCCTCTTTAGGGGAAAAACCAACCTGTGTACCCATCACAGGCAGGCGCCCACGCCCGGGAGCCTGGGTCAGCACCACGTGTTCATCTGCCAATACATAAGCGGGCTTAAGTCTATCTATGCAGATGGTTTCTCTGCGCCCCTCAAAAATCCAACACAAAATGTTTTGCACCCATTTCCAAAACCCTGAAAGGGCCGTCATAAAGCGGACGCAGCAGAGTCCTGTGGGCATCGTGTCTGACGAAAACAAACTTGGCATGCTCCAAACGCTCTGGAACAAATGTGCGGGGAAACAATGGTGCACTGGCTCTGGAACACTACTTGACTTGACCCTAGGAAAAAATGCATGGACAAGTCAATACTGAGCACGAGACCTTCCAGCAAAAATTCACCCAGCATCTGCAATGGTTGACCAAAAACGAGCTCAGCCAGGGAAGCTGCACGATCCTCCTTGGGCATGGAGCGTAACCCAAGTAGGACCCAAGGGAGGCGGTTGACCCAGTTCACGTCGATCAACATGGTTCTAAATGTGGCTTTAAGCGACCTGTGGAACCTCTTGCACAAACCATTGGCCTACGGATTGTATACAGTGGTACGGTGCACTTTGACCCCCAGGCTCTCGGCCATAATGGATCGGTGTTCCGAAATGAACTGGGGGCCCCTGTCGGAGGTAATGTCTGACAGGAAACCAAAACACGCGACTCAAGATGACAAAAATGTGTGGGCTATGTCGGCAGAAGTGGTGGAAGCCAACGGGACTGCCTCTGGTCAATGCGTGGTGCGGTCCACTATCGTCAAAAGGTCCGTGAAACCCTGCGATGGTGGAAGGGGGCCCACTAAGTCCACGTGGACTTGGTCGAATCTCCTGCTTGGAATTCGGAAAGGTTTGAGGGGGGCCTTGGTGTGCCTCTGAACCTTAGCCCTTTGGCACACAACGCAAGCAGCAGCCAACTCCTTCACATCCCTGCGTAAGCGGGGCCAAACAAATTTAGACCGCACCAGCTTAACCGAAGAGCGTACCCCAGGGTGTGAGAGAGAGTGGATGGACTCAAATATGTGGCAGCGCCAAGAGATTGGAACAACTGGGCGGGGATGGCCAGTGGAGACGTCGCAAAACAGTGGGGGACAACGCTCTTAAAGCACCCTGCTCTCCAGTTTAAGGCCTGTACTCACAGAATGAAACGTGAGAATGTCCGCATCTCCAGGTTGGTCGGCGGCCATGGCGGAAAAATCAATGCCCAAGTAAACTGGAGAGACCAGCACGCACAACAAACAGTTGGCCACAACATTGAGCTTGCCAGCCACATGTTGAATGTCGGTAGTGAACTCCAATATTGTGGCTAGATGACGTTGCTGACGTGCTTACCACGGTTCCAAGATTTGGGACATTGCGTAGTTTAGAGGTTTGTGGTCGACAAACGCGGTAAATACGCGACCTTCAAGCCAAAACTGGAAGTGATGTGTGGCCAGGTAGAGAGCCAATAACTCTCTGTCGAAAGTGCTGTACTTACACTTGTTATCGTGCAGTGTGTGGCTGAAAAAGGCAAGAGCTTGCCATGAACCGGAGACGTACCGTTCCACCACTGCTCTGACCGCAACGTCAGATGCATCCATAGTAAGCGCAAGCCGCACCGACGGGGATGGGTGGGCCAGCAAAGCTGCATTGGCGGGTGCAGCTTTGGCACCCGAAAAAGCCTGGACCTGATTGGGGGTCCAGTAAGTGCCATCCTTGGGTTTCTTCTTCTTGAGCACATCATAAAGTGGTTGTAACAGCTGGGCTGCCCGAGGAAGGAAACAGTTGTAAACATTAACCATCCCCCAAAATTTCTGCAGTGCCCTCATGTTCTGCGGCTGCAGGAAATCTGACACTGCCTGCACTTTATCCGGCATCAGAATTGCACCCTCAGATGAGATGTGATGGCCCAAGAAATCAATCTCCGGCAACCTAAACTGACATTTTGCTGGATTAACTATCAATCCGTGTGCCTCCAGCTGACGGAAAACTTAATTCAAATGAGAGAGGTGCTCCTCCTCAGATGCGCTAGCCACCAGAACGTCATCCAGGTAGACGAATATGAACAGCAAATCACAGAGCACCACATCCATCATCCTCCGAAAAGTCTGAGCTGCGCCCTTAAGCCTGAACGGCATGCGAAGAAACTCAAAAAGGCCGAAAGGTGTTATTACCACCGTTTTTGAGATGTCTTCAGCACGAACTGGGACCTGGTGGTAGCCGCGGACCAGATCCTCCTTAGAAAAAACGTACATTCTGGCCAGGTACACCGAAAAATCCTGAATGTGAGGGATGGGGTAACGGTCATGCTCTGTGATGTTGTTCAAGCGATAGAAATCACAGCATGGCCACCACGAGCCATCAGACTTGAGCACTGTGTGCAGCGGGGATGCCCAAGGGCTATTGGAGCACCTTGCGATCCCCAAACATTCCAAGTTAGCAAACTCTTCCCGCGCAATGGCTAACTTAGTTGTGTCGAGGCGGCGTGGGTGCATGAAAACCGGAGAGCCCTTTGTGGTGATAAAATACTCAACCCCATGCTTGGTCACAGGAGCGGGAAAATTAGGCACTGTGAGCGAGGGAAAATCAGAAAGCAATCGCTGGTACACGTCCCCGAGGCTAAAAAATTAACATGTGTTAGTGGCCCAGCTCCTCGAGTTATACAAGGCAGTGAAGAAAAAGAAAGAGCATCAACCAAATGTCTATTAGCAACATCTACAAGGAGACCATAACCACACAGAAAGTCAGCACTTATGATAGGAATGGAACAGGCAGCTACCACAAAGTCCTACTTCTAACTGCATCCATGAAAACTCACAGTCACTGACCTTTCTCCAAACATTTTGATAGGGGAGCCATTAGCAGCAGTTAATGATGGGCCACAGCCTTCAGCCAGTCTATCAGCACCAGTTGGCACAATAAGACTGTTCTGGGAACCAGAGTCAACAAAAAAACCGTCTCCCGGAATATGTGTCCTGGAGGAAAAGCAGCTTCTCCTTGTTGCCAGCAGTTACAGCTGCTACTGACCGCTGGCTGGTCCATTTCCGCGCATCCTGAAACAGCATGGTGGGAGGCAACGCTGCGCATCGGTGCCAAAACACTGATGGCAGAAGCACACAGTTCTGTTCCGGCGTCTCCAAGTGTCTATTCCCAGCCACAACCGTTTGCTCCGCAGCCTCCGTCAACTCCGCCAAAGGTCCTGGTGTCACCGCCTAGACACCGAAACTCCTATTCGCCAGGTTAATTTAATGCAGTCTGCTTCTTCTGCCAGTGTATGGTAGTCCCTGGCAGCCAGCAGCGGTGAGTTGGCCAAAATTGTCCATGCTGAAGCCAGCAGTTTCCTCAGGAAGAGATGGGCAAAGAGAAAAGATCCGTCATCTGTGCCCAGCAAAGCCCACATACTTTCCATTAACTCCACAACCGAGCCGTCGCCTAACTCAGAGTGAGAGAGGAGCTTCTCCGCTCTCTCCCCATTGGAGAGGGTGTACTGCCGTAACAGCAGTTGTTTGAGAGCGGCATATTTCCCCCGGGGTGGGGGGGTCTCGGAGCAGGCTCATGGCGTGCTGAGCAGAGTGCGGGTTGAGCAAAGCCACCACGTAATGGTATCTTGTGTCGTCTGCAGAAATCCCACAGAGGGCAAACTGAGCCTCAGCGTGAATGAATCAGGCAGCGGGATCATGGAGCCAGAAGTCCGGGAGCTTGACTGCCACAGCAAATGAGGCTGAGGTCTCGGAGGTAAACCCTAGCGCGGGTGTTCCCGAAAAGGAGCTTGCTTCGTCTTCCATTTTGAGCATTATTGACGTCGTAGGTCACCAGTGTGGAGGAATGAAGTAACGAGACACGATAGCTTCCAGTTCAGAACCTTATTCAACTCCAGCAACAACATGAATGAATCTTGGTGCCAATGCGCACACATAAATGTTCCCCGTCTCTCTACTCTTCTCCCCAAGTCACTGGGTGTGAGTGGAGCCTCCTAGTGGTCCACCACACATGCATGTTTTCCTCATAAATTTATTTGGAACGGCACCAAACAAAAGTTGCAGCATTATCACCTTGCCCAACGCAGATTAATGATTCCTCACTGCTTATCTCTTTCATCCAGTCATCCACAGTCCATGATTGCTTTTCTTTAGCCCACTATAACCTTTTTTTTCTGTTTAGGTGTTGATGATGGCTTCCATTTGTTTTTTCTGTATGTCTTTAGGTGATTTCTTACAGTTCAGTCACAGACAGTGACTCCAGTTTCTGACCATTTGTTCCTCATTTGTTGTTGTGCATTTTCTGTTCTGAAGACATATTTAAGTTTTCTGTTTTGATGCTTTGGTTTACCAGTATCATTATGCTTCTCTTTCACAGCCTTCCCAATATGTTTGTACTGGGTTATGATTTCAGACGCAGCTGACTGGGACCAACCAGCATCTTTTGCTACATTCCATGATGACTTACCTTCTTGAAGAGCTTTTATAATCCTCTCCTTTGTTCCAACTGACATTTCTCATGTGGGAGCTGACTCCTGCAGTTTTGTGCAACAGCTCATCAAGGTGTGCAAGCACTCCCAGACTAATTAGCAGATTTAATTGCATGCAGGTATTTGTTTTGGGACCACAAATTACAGGGTGATTCCATTATATTTCTCTCAGAATTTAATGTTTCCATATTTTTTCCCTTTGATCTAAAAAAATTGCAAATGACTGCAACAACTTTCTTTCTTTTTAAATGTTTATTAAAACCAGATGGTTATCATTTTGAATAAAAACAGTTTTGTGACATGCCTGTGATTAGTTTATTTTTTACTAAATTAAACAATGGATCTTGGAACATTCTCCAAGAGTGGTGATTCCATAACTTTAGCCAGGGGTGTAATGAACAGTGATTAACACATTGCTCTTGAGAATGAATGACATGCTATAGTTAAATCTCCATCCATCCATCTTCTTCCGCTTAATCCTTTTCAGGTCACGGGGGGGGGGGGGGGGGGGGCTGGAGCCTATCCCAGCATCTTTGGGCGAGAGGCAGGGTCCACCCTGGACAGATCACCAGTCCATCACAGGACCAACACAGAGAGACAGACAACCATTCACTCTCACAGTCAGACCTAAGGACAATTTAGAATCCCCAGTTTGATGCCAATTAACCTAACTTGTGTGGCACATATGTCTGATTCATATCTCCCACAAATGTATGGCTTATGTGGATGGGGCTTCACGTCTGGAGGAACAAAGAGTGGATCGACGGGGGCTGACAGGAGATGTCGAGGAGGTGTGAAGTTGGACCCTTGTCCCAGAGAGGAGGCCCTGGGGGGATCCCCGGAACACCAGAGAATAAGAGACAATGGTGAATCTTCAGAGACTTGCATTGTGATTAAATGTTTGCAGAAGCATCATGTGACTCGAGTTCTTAATCCCCCGGAGGTATAAGAATGTGATGTGACATGATTCTGCCTCTTCTTGCTTTTTGAGATTGTTGGATGATTGTGTTCTGCAATAAAGCCGAACCTGAGGAATACACTCAAGTCTCGTCATTGAACACAACTTCCACACTGGTGACCCACGACAAAGAATGAGCAGGGAGAATTCTCCCGAGCGGAGCTCATCAGAGGCCAGCCTGATGGCTGCCTCCACGCTCCGGCTGCCCGATTTCTGGCAGCACAGCCCGTGCTCCTGCTTTAGCGTGGTCGAGGCGCAGTTCAACCTCCGGAGAATCTCAAAGGATGAAACAAGGTTCTACCATGTGGTAGCGAAGCTGGACAGTCACACGGTCCAGAGGGTGGAAGACCTGGTTAACCACCCACCGGACACCGACAAGTATGGCGCATTGAAGGAGGCGCTGATCAGCCATTTCACCCCCTCGGTGCAACAGCAAGCAGAGGGGCTCCTAGCGCTGACAGAGTCGGAGAACGACAGACCGGTGGACCTGATGGTGAAGATGCTGAGACTGAAAGACTCCGAGGATGGCGAATTTATTTTCGCCCACCTTTTCCTCCGGACTCTGCCACCAGCAGTGAGAGTGACCCTGGCAGACTCACCCCGATTGGCCAAGCGGGACTACCATGGGCTCAGCAAGGAGGCGCAGCGACTCGTCGACGCCCACAAGTGGAGCGCGGTTTCGGCCGCGGCAGCTGAGCAGTGGACGGCGCCCGGAGATGGTTTGGAGCCAGTGGTGGCGGCGCCAGACGAACCGACGACGGCAGCGACAGGCGTCAGGCAACGTTGAGCTGAAGACGGCCTGTGCTTCTACCACCGCCGTTTTGCGGAGAGGGCACACAGATGTCTCCCACCGTGCCGCTTCAAGCATCAGGGAAACGCCAAGACCGGGGGCTGGTAGCAGCTGCGTCCCTCGGAGAAGAAAACAAGCTGCTTTACCTGACAGATGCACACTCGGGGAAACAATTCCTCGTGGACACGGGCTCCCAGCTGAGTTTTGTCACGCCTACCTACGCGGAACGGCTGATGCCGTCTAAAGCTCCCTGGGTGTCAGTATCAGCAGCAAATGGTTCAGCGATTAAGACCTTCGGTGAGAGGACCGTGCGTCTGTCCTTACAGGGCCGTTCATTTGAGTGGACCTTTATTGTAGCGGCAGTCAGTTTTAACATGTTAGGGGCTGATTTTTTGTGCTCACATGGTTTATTGGTTGATCTTGCTAATAGACGTCTGGTTAATGCACTGTCTTTTCATTCTATCCCCTGCACAGCTCGGGTGGCCCCGCCGACTGCACACGCCAACGTCACAGCTGCGGGTGGTAAGTTTCATGCTCTGCTCACTCACTTTCCAACACTCACAGTCCCAAAATTTTCGGCGACAGTGGCCAAACACGGGGTGGAGCATTTTATCACCACCACTGGGCCGCCCGTTTTTGCAAAAGCCCAGCGCTTGGACTCAGCTAAACTGGCAATAGCGCGCGAGGAATTTACCAACCTGGAAAAACTGGGCATAATTAGACGCTCGAACAGCCCCTGGGCTTCCCCGTTACACATGGTCCCAAAGGCTGATGGCTCGTGGCGACCCTGTGGCGATTTCCGCAGGTTGAACAACATCTCGGCACACGACCGCTACCCGATTCCGCACATCCAGGATTTCTCAGTTCATTTGGCGGGGGCACGCATTTTTTCTAAAATAGACTTGGTGCGCGGCTACCATCAAGTCCCCGTGCGCGCGCAGGATATTCCCAAAACCGCGGTAATAACTCCGTTTGGGCTTTTTTGAGTTTTTGCGCATGCCGTTTGGGTTAAAGGGCGCCGCGCAAACTTTCCAACACATGATGGATGCAGTTTTACGCGACCTGCCTTTCGTGTTCGTCTATTTAGACGACATATTGGTAGCCAGCACGTCCGAGGACGAACACAAAACCCACCTCACAGCGATTTTTCGGAGACTGGCAGAGCACGGGTTGATAATTAACCCAGCGAAGTGCCAGTTCGGGGTGGCGCAAATCGATTTTTTGGGGCATCGCGTTTCGCCAGAAGGAGCGGTTCCCCTGCCTGAGAAAGTGCGCGCAATTACAGATTTCCCCCGACCTCAAACGATAAAAGCGCTGCAGGAGTTTCTAGGAATGGTTAATTTTTACAACCGGTTCCTTCCGAGCGCAGCGCGGCTCATGCAGCCACTGTACACGGCACTGAAAAAACAAAAACCCACGAATAAGGTCGAATGGTCTCCGGAGCGGGAGCGCGCTTTCTCCCAGGTCAAATCAGCCCTTGCAAGCGCCGTTTTGTTAGCGCACCCGGTTCCAACAGCCTGTTTGGCGCTCACCACCGACGCTTCGGACCTAGCGGTGGGGGCAGTCATTGAGCAGTGTGTGGCAGGGACCTGGCAGCCGCTCGCGTTCTTTAGCAAATCCTTGCGCGATAACGAGCGTAAATACAGCGCGTTTGACAGGGAGCTTTTAGCCCTACACTTGGCCAGCCGCCATTTCCAGTTCTGGCTGGAAGGGCGTCGTTTCACCGCTTTCGTGGACCACAAACCGTTAACTTTTGCGATGGCCAAGACCTCAGAACCTTGGTCAGGCCGACAGCAAAGACAGCTAGCCGCAATATCGGAGTTCACCACCGATATCCAGCATGTCGCAGGTAAACACAATGTAGTGGCTGACTGTCTCTCACGTGCTGTGGCAACGCCAGGCCATGTAGGGGCAGACTCGGTGGCTGTGGGCCAGGGCAGTGACGCGGGAGCGCGCGCAGCCCCGGTCCACGTAGGTTTGGATTATGCAGACATGGCTGCAGAGCAGGTTGGTGACGCGGATGTGCGCGCGCTCCAGTCTGGACCAACAGGGTTAAGGCTGGTGCACAGGGTGCAGCAAATAGGTATGCCCTCCTTAATATGCAATGTCTCCACGGGACGGCCTCGTCCCGTGGTTCCAGCTGCGTGGCGGCGCCACGTTTTTGACTTGGTCCATTCGCTGGCGCACCCGGGGGTGCGCGCATCGGTCAAGATGATGGGGGAGAAATTTGTCTGGCCGGGGTTGCACAAACAGGTCAAGGAATGGGCAGCAGCTTGTGTAGCGTGCCAGAGGGCTAAGATACACAAGCACACAAGGGCCCCTTTGGAGCCTTTTCACATCCCGGCTAAGCGGTTCGATCATGTGCATGTTGATCTGGTGGGTCCGCTTCCTTCGTCTCGGGGGCACACACACCTTTTGACAATGGTGGACCGCACCACGCGTTGGCCAGAAGCGGTACCTCTGGCGTCAACAACGGCGGAAGAGGTTGCATGCGCGTTTTTAACAACTTGGGTTGCGCGTTTTGGAGTCCCGTCGGACATAACGTCCGACAGCGGCCCTCAATTTGTTTCCGAACTGTGGTCGTCTATGGCCCGCAGCTTAGGGGTGAAGGTACACCGCACTACCGCGTATAACCTGCAGGCCAACGGTTTATGTGAACGCTTTCATAGGTCATTGAAAGCAGCCCTCAGAGCATCGCTCACGGATACAAATTGGGTGGACAAACTGCCATGGGTTTTATTGGGGTTGCGTTCTGCACCTAAGGAGGATTTGCAGGCCTCCCCAGTGGAGTTAGTTTTCGCACAACCTCTCCGTTTGCCGGGGGAATTTCTTCCGGAAAATCCTGCGCCAAATTGTCCCCCCGCTCAGCTGTTGCAGAGCGCCACAGGATCAAACACGCTGCCTGGCCAAGTGCATCACAGCTTTCCACGCGTTTTTGTGCCAGAGGCTTTAAAAAACGCAGAGTTTGTTTTTGTTAGACATGATGCACAACGCCCAGGGCTGCGTCCGCCATGCAATGGACCGCTCCGGGTGCTGGAAAAAAATGAGAAGCATTTCTTGCTAGATTTGGGGGGCAGAAGGGAGCTAATTTGCATAAACAGACTCAAGCCCGCTTTTGTTCTGGCTGATGAACACATGCAGTTGGCGAAAGCCCCCCGCCGGGGCAGGCCACCGAGAAGGCATGCCCCAGAGCTCCCACAGAGATGTGCTAACAAATCTAATCCCCAGGTGCGAGGAGGCGCTGCAGACGCAGCGAAGCCGGCTTACAGCAGATTCGGCAGGAAGTTAAGACCTAAGAGATTGGGGGATTGATTGTTGGTTATGTGGTAATGTCTTTTATGTTATGCACTTATTTGTCCCATGCAGACGTTTGGGGGGGGTCATGTGGCACATATGTTTGGTTCATATTTCCCACAAGAGTGTGGCACATATGTCTGATTCATATCTCCCACAAATGTATGGCTTATGTGGATTGGGGCTTCACGTCTGGAGGAACAAAGAGTCTGGATCGACGGGGGCCGACAGGAGATGTCGAGGAGGTGTGAAGTCGGACCCTGTCTCAGAGAGGAGGCCCTGGGGGGATCCCCGGAACATCAGAGAATAAGAGACAATGGTGAATCTTCAGAGACTTGCATTGTGATTAAATGTTTGCAGAAGCACCATGTGACTTGAGTTCTTAATCCCCCGGAGGTATAAGAATGTGATGTAACATGATTCTGCCTCTTCTTGCTTTTTGAGAATGTTGGATGATTGTGTTCTGCAATAAAGCCGAACCTGAGGAATAAACTCAAGTCTCGTCTTTGAACACAACTTCCACACTTGCATGTTTTTGGCATGTGGGAGGAAACCGGAGAAATCCTGGAGTAAACCCACGCAGACACGGGGAGAACATGCAAACTCCACACAGATCACTGTTGGTCGGGGGCTGGGATCGAACCCAGGATCCCCCGGCCAAGGGTGAGTCGCTGTGCTGCTGCAGTGCTAACCACTCTGCTGCCCTAAATCTCATGGTGGACATTTCCAGAAACTGTCAATATAAAGGTATTAATACAAAACAGTGGCCGACACAATAGAATTAAGCCCAAATAAGCCCATCCAGGGACAAGAGTTGCAAATTAGCTAATAGCTATACACTCTGTGCAACACATCAGATTGATTGTCATTGATTAATTGTCTATGTTTATTGCACTGTCCCTGTCAAATAAACAAATCTATCTAATTATCTTAGTTTCAGGGACTTACACGTTTATCTCTAGCAGGTAATTTACTTCTAACAATTTTTTTTTTTTTTTTTTTTTTGGTGAGTGGTGAAAGTAAACCATTACTGTTAGAGCTTTTATTTTGAAATGATTACCGGATGTAACAGCTTTTGTGTTGTTTGTGTTCAGCAGGTTGCAGCACTTGGATGCGGTAAGTCCATCAGAGCCCTATTTTGTGGACAGAGCAAAGGTGGGCCGAAACAGAACCGCCTGATGTAGATGTAAAATCTGAGATGAAGACGAGGAGAAAAGGTTAGTTTACTTCCTGCTGCTGAAACAAACCTGCTGTGGCGACGATGCTAAGCTAGCGTTAGCTACCGTTTAACACGATTGAAGGAACATGAAACAAGAGTTTTGGTTTTAGACAAAATGTGAATACTGAGCACCATTCCCTGCTCTATCTGAGCTCCTCAAAAGAGAAAAATTCAGATGAGAACGGGATGTAATGAGACTGGATTCCACACTTTGCTTGCTACAGATATGACAGAATCTGATTGGCCAGTGCGTTCACTAGAGCGCCTACGTCACGCCCCTGACTTCCGCATCTGGGACCTGAAGCTGGATTCATGCTGCATTACCCCTCTGGTCCGCTTTGTTCCCCGTGCGCTTCGGACGAGCCCGGCGCGCACGTGGCGCTGTACATGCGTCGCTGTTTTTGTCTACCAGGCCAAGCGGTTGACGCAGCTGCACGGCTGTTATTTGTAGTTTCACCCCAGCCTTATAGGTAGCGCAAATGTGCTAACACGCCAGTTTGTTCACCGGCTATAAACACGAGAGTGATGCACATTTTTTTGTAGCAACAACAATGGCGTCGCTTCAAGGAAAAGGAGGAATTTCTGTTTTCCAGTGCTCTTCTCTGCTCAAGCTGCTGCTGCAAAACGATTCATGTGTTTATTCTCGCCTTCCGCTTCCTCTTTGAACTTGTATGCTGTGTTGGTAGCGCCATTTCGTGAATGGGACGTTCAATCTTGCACATGCGCTGTCAGCGCGGTCAGAAAATTTGGGCTGCACACAGTCGTCGGCAGAGGAGTTCTGTGGACACTAGCAGACTGGAGAATATGGTGTAAATTTCATCACACAAGCCTTCCAGTTGCGCGTATGCGGACAACAGAGGTGCAGCATGAATCCAGCTTTAAATCATAAAAATGCTTCATTGAAATGAATGGCAAGAGCAAAATTATCTTTTGATCCTGATCAAATTTTGCCTGGAGTTACACACATGTTGTTTGTCAATTTAAAAGATAATTTTCCACGTAAATAACGGTGTAGGCGCATGTAAAAATACGTAAATTAAAAAACTACAAACACTGATGGACAGAGCTAACGTTGTGGAGTGTGTAAATGAAGAGGCATATTCATTTCAGACGATTTATTACACACTCACATCTCACAAGCAAAGAACAGACTGACTGGTCACATCAAGCATTCCTCTCTCTATATCAAGTCACACTTCACAAGGTTCAAAGCACTTCCTCATCACAGCATGAAATCTACACAACACTAAATTCAACCCCCTCTCACCCACTTGGGCATTGTTCTCCCATGTGTATTCATTGTCTCTGTCTAAGGTGTGAAATAACCTGAGGCCCATACCTCCCCTTCCCCCCCAGCATCTTAGATAGAACAATAGAACATCAGTCCACATGCTGTTTCGGCTTCAGTCTCCTCCCATATCTGCTGTAACTGGGGTTTACTGCCTCCGTGGCGCTGCTGTGCCGGTGGGAGGCTGCTGGGAGTGTGTCCGACTGCGGGTGAGCCATGGGGGGGGGGGGGGGGGGTCACTCTGTCCGTGTGGCTGCTCTGATGAATCATTCCCCTGGGGAGGTCTCCGTGGGGGTCTTCCACGCAGAGGGGCCCTCGCCAACAGCACTTGCTCATCCGCCACTACAAAGGCAGGTTTGAGTCTGTCTATGCCAATTCTCTCCCGTCTACCCCCAAGTCTAGCACAAAATGCTTATCCCCTGTTTCCAACACTCTGAACGGTCCATCATAGGGTGGGCGCAATGGAGGACAGTGGGCGTCGTGTCTGACGAACACGAACTCCGCATTCTTCAAAGTTTTAGGCATGAAGGCACGCGGAAAACTGTGGTGGGCAAGGCCCAGCAGCGTGCCTGTGTTTGCGCTACGCTGCAAAAGCTGAGACGGGCAGCTGCCCGGCGCGGGATTGTCCGGTAGAAATTCCCCGGGCAGCTGTAGGGGCTGCGCAAAAATGAGCTCTGCCGGGGAAGCTTCCAAATCCTCTTTTGGTGCGGAGCGCAACCCCAATAAAACCTACGGCAGCCTGTCTACCCAATTTGCATCTGTCAGTGAAGCCCTGAGGGCTGCTTTCAGTGACCTATGAAAACGCTCGCATAACCCATTGGCCTGTGGGTTGTACGTGGTTGTGCAATGAATTGCAGCACCCAGGCCATCGCGGACCAGAGGTCGGAAACAAATTGCGGGCCCCTGTCGGACATAATGTCCGACGGGACTCCAAAACGCGCCACCCCTGTTGTTAAAAAAGCACGTGCTACGTCCGCGGACGTGGTTGCCGCCAGCGGGACTGCTTCTAGCCAGCGCGTGGTGTGGTCCACCACTGTCAGGAGGTGCGTGCACCCCTGTGATGGCAGGAGGGGGCCCACAAGGTCCACGTGCACATGGTCAAACCTCTTAGCCGGTACCGGAAACGGCTCCAAGGGAGCCTTCGTGTGTCTGTGTACCTCGGCTCATTGGCACGCCACGCAGGCTGCAGCCCACTCTTTTACTTGTTTGCGTAGGCTCGGCCACACGAACTTCTCTGCCACCATTTTGACAGACGCGCGCACTCCTGGGTGCGCCAGAGTGTGAACCGACTGAAACACGCTGCGGCGCCACGTGACCGGGACTGCCGGATGTGGGCGTCCCATGGAGACATCGCAGATTAGGGGGGGCATGCCGTCCTTCAGCACCCTGCTCTCCAGCCTTAACCCTGTTGGTCCAGACTGGAGCGCGCGCACGTCTGCATTGCTAATCTGCTCCGCGGCCATGGCTGCGTAATCTATCCCCACATAGACCAGGGCCACCACGGCGCGCGAGAGGCAGTCCGCCACCACTTTCAGTTTACCCGACACATGCTGAATATCGGTAGTAAACTCTGAAATCGCGGCCAGCTGTCTCTGCTGCTGGCCCGACCACGGTTCTGAAACCTTGGCCATCGCGAACGTTAGTGGCTTGTTGTCTACAAACGCGGTGAAGCTGCGCCCTTCCAGCCAGAACTGGAAGTGGCGTATGGCCAGGTGGAGAGCCAGCAACTCTCTGTCAAACGCGCTGTATTTACGTTCGCTGTCGCGCAAAGTTCTGCTGAAAAATGCGAACGGCTGCCAAGCCCCGGCGACGCGCTGCTCCACGACCGCCCCTATGGCCACGTCTGAAGCGTCGGTGGTGAGCGCTATCTGGGCCGTCGGGTCCGGATGTGCCAGCAGTGCGGCGTTTGCCAGGGCTGCTTTAACTTCCGAGAACGCCCGCTCTCGTTCCGGGGTCCATTTGACTACATCCGTGGGTTTCTGTCTCTTGAGCGCGGCGTACAATGGTTGCATGAGCCGCGCCGCGCGGGGAAGGAAGCGGTTATAAAAATTCACAATCCCCAAAAATTCCTGCAGCGCCCTGACCGTCTGAGGCCGGGGGAAATCTGCCACTGCGCGCACTTTGTCGGGCAACAGGATCGCTCCTTCCGGAGAGACGCAGTGCCCCAAAAAATCAATCTCCGTCATGCCAAACTGGCATTTCGCCGGGTTGATTATCAACCCGTGCTCCTCCAACCTCCGGAAAACCGTCCTGAGGTGGGTTACGCGTTCGTCTTCGGACGCACTGGCTACCAGGATATCGTCCAGGTAGACAAACACGAACGGGAGGTCGCGCAGCACTGCATCCATCATGCGCTGGAACGTCTGTGCTGCGCCTTTTATCCTGAATGGCATGCGCAGGAACTTGAATAAACCGAACGGAGTTATTACCGCTGTTTTGGGTACGTTCTCCGCGCGCACTGGGACCTGGTGGTAACCGTGGACCAGGTCTATTTTAGAAAAAATGCGTGCTCCGGCGAGGTGGACGGAAAAATCCTGTATGTGGGGAATCGGGTAGCGGTCGTGTGCTGTGGCGTTGTTCAACCTGCGGAAATCACTGCACGGTCGCCACGAGCCCTCAGCCTTAGGGACCATGTGTAGCGGGGATGCCCATGGGCTGTTTGATTGCCTGATGATGCCCAACCTTTCCAGGTTGGCGAACTCCTCACGCGCTATGGCCAGTTTAGCTGCGTCCAAGTGCCGAGGTCTTGCAAAAACGGGCGGCCCGGTGGTGGTGATAAAGTGCTCCACCCTGTGTTTAGCGATGGCCACTGAAAACGTCGGGACCGTGAGTGCTGGGAACTGAGTGAGCAGTGTGTGGAACTTACTGCCTGGAGCTGTGACGTTGGCTTGTGCTGTTGGCCGGGTCCCTCGAGCTGTACAGGGGAGAGAGTCAAAGGACAGTGCATTAACCAGGCGCCTGTTAGCAACATCCACAAGTAAACCATGTGCACACAGAAAATCAGCCCCCAGGAGCGGGCAACACAGTGCTGCTATGATAAAAGTCCACTCATACGAGCAGCCATGTAGAGATAAGGTCAGTGTTCTCTCACTGAACGTCTTAATATCTGAGCCGTTTCCTGCCAACATCTCGGGGCTGCTAGGTCCTGCCAGCCGGTCAGCGTAGGTCGGCAGGATGACGCTCTTCTGGGCTCCGGTGTCGACGAGGAAGCGTCTCCCCGAGCGCGAGTCCGTCACGTAGATCAGCTTGTTCTCTTCACCGGCGGTCGCAGCTACTACCGACTGCCGGCCTTGGCGTTTCCCGAGCGCTTGAAGTGGCACGGTGACGCACATCTGCGCGCGTTCCCTCCGAAGCAGCGGTGGTAGAAACAGTGTGTGTCTTTCTGGCGCTCCTTGGCCCCCGTTGCCGCTACCGTCAGTGGCTCCTCGCCTCCCCTGGTCGTCTCACTGGGCTCCGCTGCCGCCGCTTTGACTGTGATCGCCCTGGTGGTGAGGATGATCTGGTCTGCCTCCTGGGCTAGCGCACAGTAGTCTTGCGCGACCAGCAACGGCGAATTGGCCAGAACCGCTCTTGCTTCTGTTGGCAGGTTCCGGAGGAAAAGGTGGGCAAACAGAAGGTGCCCGTCGCCCGTGCCCATCAACGCCAGCATCTTCTCCATCAGGTCTATGGCTGACCCATCTCCTAACTCGGTCCGCGCCAGGAGCCTCTCCGCTCTCTCACATTCTGAGAGCGTGTATCGCCAGATGAGTGCAGCCTTGAGCGCCTCATATTTGCTGCTGGCTGGTGGCTGATCGAGCAGGCTCGCTACCTGCTGGGCTGTGCAGGAGTCCAGTGCTGCTACCCCATGGTAGAACTTGGTGTCGTCTGCTGTTACTCCCCGGAGGGCGAACTGGGCCTCGGTGTGGTGGAACCAAGAGCGCGGGTTGTGCTGCCAGAAATCCGGTAGCTTGACTGAAACTGCACACGCGTTGCTGGGGGTTCCAGTCCTGGCTGTCTGTGGGTTGGCTTCAGCGTCTCTGGGGGTTCCCGACTGGGCCGGCTCCGGGTTTCTTGCCTCGTGTTCCATAATACGTCTTGGGTCACCAGTGTGGAGTGTGTAAATGAAGAGGCGTATTCATTTCAGACGATTTATTACACACTCACATCTCACAGGCAAAGAACAGACTGACTGGTCACATCAAGCATTCCTCTCTCTATAACAAGTCAAACTTCACAAGGTTCAAAGCACTTCCTCATACACAACATGACATCTACACTACACTTCATTCAACCCCCTCTCACCCACTTGGGCATTGTTCTCCCATGTGTATTCATTGTCTCTGTCTGAAATAACCTGAGGCCCACAACATCATCTTTTCAAAGAGTGCCCAGGGTGAAGTAACCAACTGTCGTCTGGATGTTGTAGCTGTCACAATATATAACAATATACAGTATGTGTGGCGGTTTTCTCCTCTTTGGGTCCCTCTTTCACCAGTCAGGAAACAGGAGGTGAGGTTCAAGTAATCTCCCGTCATGATCGTGTTTAGCGATGTGGGATGATGGGAGTTGTTGTCCGCTAATTCTTTTAAAAAAAACAAAAACCTAATTACTCTGTTATTACAGTGCATCCAGAAAGTCTTCACAGCGCTTTACTTTCTCCACATTTTGTTATGTTACAGCCTTATTCCAAAAAGGATTAAATTATTTTTCATCAAAATTCTACTCACAATACCCCATAATGACAACAAGAAAAAAGTTTTTTTTTTTTTGAGATTTTGGCAAATTTATTAAAAATAAAAAACTAAGAAATCACATATACATCAGTATTCACAGCCTTTGCCATGAAGCTCATAATTGAGCTAAGGTTCATCCTGTTTCCACTGATCATCCTTGAGATGTTTCTACAGCTTAATTGGAGTCCACCTGTAGTAAATTCAGTTGATTGGACATGATTTGGAAAGGCACACACCTGTCTATATAAGGTCCCACAGTTGACGGTGCATGTCAGAGCACAAACCAAGCATGAAGTCAAAGGAATTGTCTGTAGACCACCGAGACAGGATTGCCTTGAGGCACAAATTTGGGGAAGGGTACAGAAAAATTTCTACTGCTTTGAAGGTCCCAGTGAGCACAGTGGCCTCCATCATCCATAAATGGAAGAAGTTCAGAACCACCAGGACTCTTCCTAGAGCTGGCCGGCCGTCTAAAGTGAGCGATCAGGGGAGAAGCGCCTTAGGGAGGTGACCAAGAACCTGATGGTCACTCTGTCAGAGCTCCAGCATTCCTCTGTGGAGAGAGGAGAACCTTCCAGAAGGGCCACTCCTTAGTAAAAGGCACATGGCAGCCCACCTGGAGTTTGTCAAAAGGCACCTGAAGGACTCTCAGACCATGAGAAACAAAATTCTCTGGTTTGATTAGACAAAGATTGAACTCTTTGGCATGAATGCCAGGTGTCATGTTTGGAGGAAACAAGGCACCATTCATAACCACACCAATGGTGGTGGCAGCATCATGCTGTGGGGATGTTTTTCAGCAGCAGGAACTGGGAGACTTGTCAGGAAAGAGGGAAAGATGAATGCAGCAATGTACAGAGACATCCTGGATGAGAACCTGCTCCAGAGCGCTCTTGACCTCAGACTGGGGGCAACGGTTCATCTTTCAGCAGGACAACAACCCTTAGCACACAGCCAAGATATCAAAGGAGTGGCTTCAGGACAACTCTGTGAATGTCCTTGAGTGGCCCAGCCAGAGCCCAGATTTGAATCCAATTGAACATCTCTGGAGCGATCTGAAAATGGCTGTGTACCGACTCTTCCCATCCAACCTGATGGAGCTTGAGAGGAGCTGCAAAGAGGAATGGACCAAACTGCCCAAAGATAGGTGTACTGAGCTTGTGGCATCATATTCAAAATGACTTGAGGCTATAATTGCTGCCAAAGGTGCATCAACAAAGTATTGAGCAAAGGCTGTGAATACTTATGTACATGTGATTTCTCAGTTTTTTATTTTTAATAAAATTGCAAAAATCTAACAAAAAACTTTTTTTCATTTTGTCATTATGGGGTATTGTTTGTAGAATTTTGAGGAAAAAACGATTTTAATCCCTTTTGGAATAAAGCTGTAACATAACAAAATGTGGAAAAAGTGAAGCACTGTGAAGACTTTCTGGATGTACTGTATATGACAGTCGACAACTTTAATTATGTGGAAAATTATCTTTTAAATTGACAAACATATGTGTAACTTGTGGTAAAATTTGATCAGGATCAAAAGATAATTTTGCTCTTGCCATTCATTTCTATGGAGAATTTTTTTGATTTGAGGCTCCATATGCAGAAGTAGAGGGGGCGTGACTTAGGCTTTATATTAATGACATATCTAAAGGGAGTGGCTACAGCTATGGAAATCTGAAAATTTTTTAAAATTAATGTCTATATATTACCTTTACGGTGCCATCGGAACTGCCTCCAGATCAATGTGAGGGAAAACTAAGGAGCTGGTGGTGGACTGCCACAGGCAAGGACAACCCCTCACAGCACCAGTAAACATACAGGGAACAGACATTGAGATGGTGACATCCTACAAGTACCTTGGTGTTCATCTGAACAATAAACTAGACTGGTCACACAATACTGACACACTCTACAAGAAGGGACAGCGCAGGCTGTTCCTACTGAGGAGACTCAGGTCTTTTGGTGTACAAGGGGCGCTGCTGAAGACATTCTACGACACAGTGGTGGCATCAGCCATCACTTTTGGAGTGGTCTGCTGGGGCAACGGGATCACAGCAGCCGATAGGAAGAGACTGAACAAACTGATCAATAAAGCTAGCTCTGTCCTGGGGCAGCGCCTTGACCCAGTGGAGGAGATAGGAGAGAGAAGGATGGTGTCTAAACTGTCATCTCTGTTGGAGTCCGAGTTCCACCCTATGCAGGACATACTGAACGCACTGAGGAGCTCATTTAGCAGCAGACTACATCATCCTAGGTGCACAACCGAGAGGTTTCGCAGGTCCTTCCTACCTACAGCTGTCAGACTGTACAACCTAAGTAGGGCTGCTCGCAGAGATAGCAAAAAAACGTGTCGACCTAATAGTATTGAATGCAAAACACGCAACAGACTTACACAGTGGTCCTCTCCAGTATACAACTAGGACAATATCAGTCGCTACGGAGGGTGACAATATGTATGGGTACATATTCATACTATGTAGGGTAACTAAGTAGACGGTTATGCTGTTTATTCCATCTAGCTGCAATGCTCCGCACTGTGTATATACAGTATATTTATATATTTATGTGTACATATCTATATTCACTGCTCTTATTTCTTATCTTCTTAATTATTGTTCTGAGTGTTGCTATCCCTGTGCTGTTGCAATCCTGGAATTTCCCCATTGTGGGACTAATAAAGGCTTATCTTATCTTATCTTACTCTCTCCCAAAGCCTAACCTCTTTATAGAAAGCCTTAGTCATGCCCCCTCTACTTCCACATATGGTACCTGAAATCAGAAAAAATGTCTATAGAAAAGAATGGCAAGAGAGAAATTACCTTTTGATCCCAATCAAATTTTGCCACGAGTTACACAGAAGTTTGTCAATTTAAAAGATAATTTTCCACATAAATAACGGTGAAAGTTGTTGTCATAGCCAGGAGCGGCACTGGGGTTAAGCTCCCAGTGCTCATAAAATGCTCCTTACGGCGTGCGTCTCGAAAAGCCTCTGACAACCAAGTCCAGCTCCTAGCCTGCCCGTGTGGTTTAGTCTCTAAGCCCGGCGGAACTGCTTTTACTAATAGGAGAAGGGGCGAGGGCGGATCTCTGGCGCCTTAAAACCAGATGCTTCAGGTAGATGGTGGCTCGTCAACCTGGGAAGGTAGCCCATCTAGGGGAAGGTAAACCCTGATTTCAAACCTCCGCTGCCTTGCGGCATACCCGGTCACGGGAAAGGCTTCGGAAGTCAACCCTGAGGAAAAATCTGGAGTTGGAGCCCCTAAGGCAGTTCTCTGTTGTGCTCAACATCGTTCTGGCAGCTCCTGCGATGGCACTGGTGCCAAATTATAGCAGCCCTGCTGTTCCTTTGGATCCATCAGTGACGTGGAGAGGGGGGACATGCTGCATGGGTAACATCTTGTCCTCTATATCTTCCTGCCCAGGCTTGAATCCTACCAATGCCCAACGCTGGAAGGTAGAACGCGCATCGGCCTGTTCAGCCACAGGCGGTGCTGTTCCAGCAGAGTAGACATTTAGGATTCTCTTCCATGGTCATCATAGACCGACGGAGGCCGACGATTGTTGTCTAACTGTTAAGGTATAAGATTATGAAAGTATGTAAATTAATAAACTACAAACACAGACTTGTGTAAGCTACATCACGTGTTCAAAGCACGCCCGGGGTGAAGTAACTAAAGGTGCCTTCACACCAAACGCGAACAAGCAAATTTTTCACACAGCATGATTACATTATAACTCAATGTAAACACGCGAATAGACATGAATTTACTGCCTGAGTGAGATACAAATAGGCAAAGTTGCCTTTATAACTTCGCCAGCTGTGTTCAACTTATGGTGGAAATCCCAAAATATCATCATGCTTAGGCTTACATTATCCAACAGGGGGCTCACCTGAAAAAGTTGTCCCTGCCTCCAAACTTCACAAGATGATGAGTGTTTCCGTTGCTAGCTTGCTAGCCATGTTAGCACATCCATGGCAGGAATCCATGGGTAAATAACTCCGACATCTTGATTCAGCTGAAGAGCTCCTGGTCATTCTGTCTCCAGGTGAGTGGCAGTCTCATTTTCAAACTAGTTTACTCTCCAGTGTTGATACCTTACTCTGGTGATGGCAGAATCTCAAAGCTAGCGCTATCCCTAGGACATGAACATGCAAATGCGCGATTTCACGTGCGCTTGCCTCCTTCCATTGACTTTGTATCCATTCGCGCCGCTCCTTCACGTTTGGTGTGAAGGCACCTTGACAGTCCTCTGGATCAGCTGCAGCTCTCACAATACAAAGCAATACATGTGTGTTGTTTTCCTCCTCTTTGGATCCTTCTTTCATCGGTGAGAAAACAGTAGATGAGCTTTGAGCGGGAACCTGCCATGATCGTGTTTGGTGATGTGGGATGATGGGAGAGATATTGTCCGCTAAGCATTTTCACAAAACTAAATATCACTCTTGTTATTATACGACAGCTGACAACTTTAATTACTTGGAAAATTATCTTTTAAATTGACAAACGTGTGTGTAACTTGTGGCAAAATTTGATTGGGATCAAAAGATAATTTCTCTCTTGCCATTCACTTCAGTGGAGATTTTTTCTGATTTAAGGTTCCATATGTAGAAGTAGAGGGGGTGTGGCTTATGCTCTCTATGACAAACAGCTGACCCCTCAGCTAAAACATCAGTTATGAAGAAGAAGAAGAGTGAAGTGCGTGATAGACCGGCCCGGGTGGCCGACATCTCAAGATGTGTAGAATGATGATATAGAGTGAAGTGATGATATAGAGTACGAGGAGACGAAGGAGAGTGACGTCTGAAGATAGAGTTGAGGTTCGATTGGACACAGCAATGATGATAGAAGGGCTACAGCTTCTGACCAGATGGAGTGATGATATGGAGTGAAGTACGTGGCAGTAATGCACCTGTAAGCTGGTTGCCAACCACCAGTCAAATCTAAAAGAAGAAGAAGAAGCACATACGTACTTTTGATCTGTTGCGTGACTAAGGTGATTAAAGTAACTCTTTGCATGTCTCCATCAGCTTTGGCTGCTGAATGACAAACTTTGTGTCCACAGAAATAAGTTCCTCCTTATTTCTGTGAATCTCTCTGACAGATTTCACTACGACAGTACAAAGTGCTTTTGTGTTTTTGTTGTTGTTTGTTTGGTTGATTTTTTTATTATTTTTTTTAGGTTTTCTTTAAATAGCCACTTGTCTCCATATTTACCAGTGTCAAAGTACTTTTGCTTTTGGTGACAGCAAATGTGTTAAATTGTCATATTTGTGTTTTAGGCTTACCTCCAGAAGTTCTAAACGTTGAAGATGGTGGAGGACAGTGTGAGGATGGGAGCTCCAGTCTGGACCAGGAGGAACCAGGAATTGAAGAGGAGGAAGAAGGAGAAGAAAATGCCAATTTTACATTCAGTACTGTTGTAGTGAAGAGTGAGGAAAATGAAGAGAATCCTCATTTCTCACAGCTACATAACAGAATCATGGAGAAGAACCTAGATTGTTTGGAACAAAGCAGCTATCTAGAACTTGATTCAGATCCACATTTAAAGTCTGATATAAAGACTTCAGAGTCGTCAGAGAGAGATGCCAGTGATAGTGACTGGGGAGCAGGCAGAGCACCTCAATCTGCTTTAAACTTAGTTAAAATTAATATGGTTCCTGCAGTTAATGGACAATGTAACCATGGAAAGAAATCATACACCTGCACCAAATGCGGTAAATCCTTTAAATCCAAGAGTGATCTGTCACGGCATGAGAGAATTCACACTGGAGGGAAACCCTTCACCTGCTTTGTTTGTGAACAAAGTTTTGGACGGAAGGACACACTTGCAGAACACCAGAGGATACACTCAGGGGAGAAACCATTTATCTGTTCTGAGTGTGGTCAAGGCTTCACTCACAAAGTAACACTTACAAAGCACCTTAGGACTCACACAGAAGAGAAACCGTTCAGCTGCACCGAGTGCGGCTGCAACTTCACAAGGAAGGAGACACTTAAGAACCACATGAGGATTCACACAGGCGAGAAGCCATTCAGCTGTTCTGAGTGTGGTCAAACCTTTGCCCGCAAAGTGACACTCACAAACCACCTGAGGATGCACACAGGAGAGAAACCCTTCAGCTGTTCAGAGTGTGGGAAAACTTTTAGGCAGCAGTGTAACCTAAAGACTCACATTAAAGTTCACTCTGAAGAGAAAAGATCCAAAAATTCTGTCTCAACATATTCATTTGGTAAGGTCACTTGAGAAATTATAACTTATTGTTCTAAACCAGCCACAAGCTGATGCTGTTGTGATGTCTCATCTTCTCATTGATGAAGTTGAAATGGTTTAGTTAGTGTCATCACTTTATATAAGTTTTGAATGGGTGACACTGATTATTTGTTAAGCGGTGCATACCAGTATTAGGATTTACTTTTGCTTATTTTGATTTTTGTTTACAATGTCATATATTAATAATTACAGTTACTTAACCCCTTGCACTCCGGTCAATTTCCCTAAAAACGCCAAAAAATAACGTGCCCAAAGTAAATTGAAAGCTGTTCTTCAACCCTTTGCAGCATCTTCATGGGGTTGGTCTCATTTAAAAGAAAACACTTTGAATTTTTTGGCAAAACAGTCATAATCTCTCTAAGTGCTCCGGCCACTGAGTTACAGTCATCTAAACATACTGAACTTGAAGAAAATAAATTTGGCCTGGGTGTTTTTTTGGATTCAAATGCTTGCAAATAACACACAGCTTCAGATCCGGGCTGGAACATGCAACAGAAATGTAGAACCAAGTGTTATCCAGCTGAGGTCAAAATTTTGTAACAATACCACAAAAAATGAATATATTACACAGCTTTTTCCTCAGGTAGTTCCCAGGCGTTTTTGAACTGTGCCAAATTGTGCCAAATGGCACAGTTTGGAAAAACGTCTGTAACTTTTGAATGATTCAATATAGAAGCTTCATCTTGGGCTCTAATGAAAGGTGACACTCAGGGCTGTGTGTGTGTCGGGGGGGGGGGGGGGGGTTGCCCCCCCCCTCGCTACAGAGGATGGACATCGGCCATCGCTACATGACGGAATAGACTCATGTGGCGACCGCGGCGCAGTCACCGCGGCTTACCCCCCCCCCCTCGCTACAGAAGAGTAGCGGCGGGGGGGGCGTTCACAGTCCGGACGCAGCGCACAAACCGTGTGCCACGGCGCTCGGACTTCGTGCGCCGCACAGTTGTAATTTACCAATCAGTCAAAAGTCATTTTTTGATTACAATTTTCAGGGATAAAGAATAAGATAAGATAAGCCTTTATTAGTCCCACAACGGGGAAATTCCAGGATTGCAACAGCACAGGGATAGCAACACTCAGAGCAACAATCAGAAGGCAAGAAAAAAAACAAGCAAGCAAGAGCAGCTAATATACATATGTACATATTACTATAAAATATATACAGTACATACACACACAGACACACAGTGCAGAGCATTGTAGCTGGATGGAATAAATATATGAATATATAAACATACAGTGTGGAGCATTGTAGCTAGATGGAATAAATATGTAAATGTATAAACACCCACAGTACGGAGCATTGCAGCTAGGTGGAATAAATATGTAAATATATAAACACACACAGTGCGGCGCAATGTAGCTAGATGGAATAATATGTAGATATATAAACACACAGTGCGGAGCATTGTAGCTAGATGGAATAAATATGTAAACATATAAACACACACAGTGCAGAGCATTGTTGCTAGATGGGATGAAACAGCACAACCGTCTACTTAGTTATCCTACATGGTATGATTATGTGCCCATACATATTCTCACCCTCCATAGCGACCGGTATTTTCCTAGTTGTATGCCGGAGGGGACCATTGTGTAAGTCTATTGCATCTTTTGCATTCAAAAAACTATTAGTTTGTTACGTCTTTTTGCTATCTCTGCGAGCAGCCCTGCTTAGGTTGTACAGTCTGACAGCCGTTGGTAGGAAGGACCTGCGAAACCTCTCGGTTGTGCACCTGGGATGATGTAGTCTGCTGCTAAATGAGCTCCTCAGTGCATTCAGTATGTCCTGCATAGGGTGGAACTCGGACTCCAGCAGAGATGACCGTTTAGCCACCGTCCTTCTCTCTCCTATCTCCTCCACCGGATCAAGGCGCTGCCCCAGGACAGAGCTAGCTTTCTTGATCAGTTTGTTCAGTCTCTTCCTATCGGCTGCAGTAATGCTACTGCCCCAGCAGACCACTCCAAAAGTGATGGCTGATGCTACCACCGTGTCATAGAATGTCTTCAGCAGCGCCCCTTGTACACCAAAAGACCTGAGTCTCCTCAGCAGGAACAGCCTGCGCTGTCCCTTCTTGTAGAGTGCGTCAGTATTGTGTGACCAGTCTAGTTTATTGTTCAGATGAACACCCAGGTACTTATAGGATGTCACCATCTCGATGTCTGTTCCCTGTATATTTACTGGTGCTGTGAGGGGTTGTCCTTGCCTGCGGCAGTCCACCACCAGCTCCTTAGTTTTCCTCGCGTTGATCTGGAGGCAGTTCCGATGGCACCAGTCCACGAAGTCCTGGATAAGCCCTCTGTACTCAGCTTCATCTCCATTGGAGATGAGGCCAACGATCGCAGAGTCATCAGAGAACTTCTGTAGATGGCAGTGTGTTGTGTTGTGTGAGAAGTCCGCAGTATAAAGAGTGAACAGGAAGGGAGCCAGCACCGTTCCCTGGGGGGCCCCCGTGCTACCGATGATCGTGTCGGACACACAGTCCACACATAATTTAGCTTATAACACTTACCTCTTCACAGGAGCAGTGTCCTGGCGAACTTCTCTTCCTCATTGTCAGACGAACGCGACGCTGGTCCCTTGTTACGGACTCCTGGTTCTGGTCTTGCGACCTGGTGAAAACATAATTCCATTATTGCGGTTTTGCGCTTCCATGATTGCGGTTTTGGCGAATGATTTACGACCTTCGTCGTCAGCCTCCGTCAGTCTATGATGACCATGGAAGAGAATCCTAAACGTCTATTCTGCTGGAATAAAAAAAAAAAAAAGCACCGCCTGTGGCTGAACATGCCAATGCGCGAATGGCAGTCCCTGTCACACAGGTCGCACTTGTGGGTGGTCTCCGTGCTGCTGGGTCTGTGGCAGGTTCTTCCTGCGGGTCCTTTTTTCATCTGCTGCAGCAGTCTGTCTTCACCCAGCCTTACACAAAACAGCTTGCTTATGAGAGTTTTTACATTAAATGACTTTTTCTCTCAACACAAAGAGCAAGCAGTCTCTGATTTTTTTATCCTTTATTTAAAGTCAATTTTAATATGATTTTTATTCACTGTGCTCAGGTGTGCCTACAATATTTAATGACCAACCAAATCAATTGGGGCCCTACAACACAAGACATTCAGACAATGGTAGCAAGCTGGTGACCCATATACTGACATATATCTGTAACCTGTCTCTCCAAACAGGTATATTTCCCAATGCAATGAAAATAGCTAAAGTAATTCCGATATACAAGACAGGTGACAGAGGGGAACTTTCAAACTATAGACCAATTTCACTATTGCCGCAATTTTCCAAGATACTTGAAAAAATATTCTATGAGAGAATTGACAACTTCATACTGAAGAATAATTTTTTGTGTGAGCAGCAATATGGGTTCAGATACAAGAGGACAACTGCATTTGCTGTAATGGAATTTATAGAAAAAATATCAACTGCCGTTGAAAATAAAGAGTATTCAGTTGGAGTATTCCTGGATCTTAAAAAAGCATTTGATACAGTGGATCATAATTTATTATTAAAGAAACTACAAAATTGTGGTATTGGGGGGTAGCACTGTCCTGGTTATGTAGTTACTTAAAGAATAGATATCAGTATGTATGTGTTGGTAACAAAAACTCACAGTTACTGAAGGTTACTTATGGAGTCCCACAGGGTTCAGTTTTGGGACCATTGTTATTCAATATGTATATAAATGATATATGTAAAGTCTTGGAAAAAATGGTTTTAATATTGTTTGCCGATGACACTAATCTATTATGCAGTGGAAGCAATTTGGAACAATTTTTGGATACACTCGGAAAGGAATTAGGAAAGCTTAAACTGTGGTTTGATTCAAACAAATTAACGCTCAATTTAAGTAAGACAAAATTTATAGTTTTTAACAACCATCACAGCAACTTAGTATCTAAACTCAGTGTAAATGGTGTAGAGATTGAAAGGGTATCTGAAACTAAATTTCTTGGTGTAGTAATTGATAATAAACTGTGTTGGAAGTCACATATTAATTATATTAAAGGTAAAATATCCAAATCAATTGCAATACTGCACAGAGTGAAATATTTGCTGAATCAGCCCACACTATATACTTTGTATCATTCATTAATACTCCCATACATGACATGCTGTAATGAAGTATGGGGAAATACATATAAAACAAACATATATCCAGTCTTTATGCTTCAGAAGAGAGCTATTAGAATAATAAACAAAGCTGCTTACAGGGAACCAACAAACCCACTTTTTCTTAAATTAAAAGCTCTCAGGTTGAAAGATCTGGTTGACTTTAAAACTGCAATAATAATGTTCAAAGTGAAGAATCTATCACTGCCCACAAATATCCAAAAGTTGTTCCAAATAAGGGAGAAACAGTATCATTTCAGAGGAACATGTATATTTCAAAAACCTTCAGTGAGAACTACCACCAAGCAACACTGTGTTTCAGTGCAAGGAGTCAGATTATGGAACGATTTTGGACCTGAATTAAAATCATGTACAACGCTTGGACAATTTAAACAAAAACTAAAGGAAGAAATACTCCAAACATTAGCTAAAACAAAAACTACATTGTTTTCTGAAGAAGCACATAATTTCCTGTTGTCTGAAGTGATCAAAGGGTACATTTGCATTATGAGCAAAGTTGTTCAATTTTGATTTGTTTGGGGGGGAGGGGCAGGTCAGATTTGCCTGTCATGACAGCTCACATTCATAACGGATACAATTGTGTTTTTCCCTGACTGCAATATAAACATGTCTGTCCTCTGAGATGGAATGCCTGCGTACACTAATACAAAACAGCAGACGTGTGCACACCGGTATGTCATTACATCATCATCCTCAGAAGATTTAATTTGTGAAATAAAGTGTTTGCTTTAAAAAGAGAAAATTGATGTTTTTTTTTTTTTTTTTGGTAAAGATATGATTTGAATTTTACGCTGGACGACTGCTAGTGGTTAGTTAGGCTATAGCATACGTGATGAAGTCAGATAGGGTCATTGTGTGCTGTTTTAGTGGCGTGGCATGGAGGTGATCAGCCTGTGGCACTGCTGAGGTGTTATGGAGGCCCAGGTTGCTTTGATAGTGACCTTCAGCTCGACTGCATTGTTGGGTCTGGTGTCTCTCATCTTCCTCTTGACAGTCCTCCATAGATTCTCTATGGGGTTTAGGTCAGGAGAGTTTGCTGACAAGTAATATATGGTGATACCATGGTCATTCAACCAGGCTTTGGTACTTTTGGCACCAGTGTGGGCAGGTGCCAAGTCCTGCTGGAAAATGAAATCAGCATCTCCAGAAAGCTCGTCAGCAGAAGGAAGCATGAAGTGCTCTAAATTTCCCGGTAGACCGCTGCACTGACTTTGTATTTGATAAAACACAGTGGACCAACACCAGCAGATGACCTGGTTCTGTAGGCCTGGATGACCAAGTTCAGGGCAATGCCATGTGCTTTTGCTTTGATTTTGGTCTCCTTTAAGCAGCCAGTTGTCCACAGCTATCACTGTGTTTTTGCTTTCAGTAACCACAAATAAGTTACATTTTCTCATCTGTTACAGGTTTACCTCCCAAAGTCCTAAAAGTGCAAGTTGGTGGAGCACAATGTGCGGATGGGAAATCCAATCTGGACCAGGAGGAGTCTGGAATTAAAGAGGAAGAGGAGGACGATGAAATCACCAAGTTTACATTCAGTTCTGATGTAGTGAAAAGTGAAGAGAAGGAAGGGAGTCTTCATTCCTCACAGCTTAATTTCAACAGCGTCAACAAGAGGAGTGGAGATTATTTGGAACAGAATGGCTGTGGAGGACCAGAACTGGATTCAGATCCACATCTACAGCCTGATGACAAGATGTCAGTGTATTCACAGACAGACATCTGTGATAGTGACTGGGGAGAGAGCTGTCAGCCTCAGTGTGGTTCAGACACCATGAAAATGAGCACAGTCCCAGCAGCTGATATCAGCGGTAACAATGAAAAGGAAGCATACATCTGCACAGAATGTGGTAGAACATTCAAACACAACAGTAAACTGTTACGGCATGAGAGAATTCACACAGGAGAGAAACCATTCACCTGTTCTGATTGTGGACGTGGATTTGCAGAGAAGGGGCATCTTAAGAACCACATGAGGACTCACACAGCAGATAAATCATTTACCTGCTCAGAGTGTGGTTGCATCTTCACAAATAAGGGGAATCTTACAGGCCACATGAGGATTCACACAAGAGAGAAACAGTTCAGCGGTGTTAAAATATGGGATAATCTCAAGACAATAATCGTACCTTAAGACTCGTAAAGTCTACTTAGAATCTTTGGATCTTCCCAGTCTTAACAGATTAACTACAGGTGCATCTCACTGAATTAGAATATCATCGAAAAGTTGATTTATTTCAGTAATTCAATTCATAGAATGAAACTCATATTTTATATAGATTCATTACAGACAGAGTGATATATTTCAAGTGTTTATTTCTTTTAATTTTGATGGTTATGGCTTGCAGCTCATGAAAACCCGAAAATCAGTTTCTCAAAAAGTTAGAATATTACATAAGATCAATTTAAAAAAAATTGATTTTTTTTTTTTTTTTAATAGAAATATTGGTCGACTAAAAGTATTTCCATGCACACACTCAGTACTTGGTCAGGGCTCCTTTTGCATGAATTAATACTGCATCACTGTGGCATGGAGGTGATCAGCCTATGTTACTGCTGAGGTGTTATGAAGGCCCAGATTGTTTTGATAGCGGCCTTCAGCTCATCTGCATTGTTGGGTCTGGTGTCTCTCATCTCCCTGTTGACGATACTTCAGAGATTCTGTATGGGGTTTAGGTCAGGAGAGTTTGCTGACAAGTAAAATATGGTGATGCCATGGTCATTAAACCAGGCTTTGGTACTTTTGGCAGCAGTGTGGGCAGGTGCCAAGTCCTGCTGGAAAATGAAATCAGCATCTCCATGCTTGTCATCAGAGGGAAGCATGAAGTGCTCTGAAATGTCCTGGTAGGCAGCTGCATTAACTTTGGACTTGATAAAACACAGTGGACTAACACCAGCAGATGACATGGCTCCCCAAATCAGGTGCCAAGTCCTGTCACTTGGAAATCAAGGTCCCAGAGTCTGGAGGAAGAGTGAACAGGAACAGAATCCAAGTTGCTTGAGGTCCAGTGTGAAGTTTCCGCAGTCAGTGATGATATGTGGAGCCATGCCATCTGCTGGTGTTTTTCCACTGTGTTTAATCAAGTCCAATGTCAGTGCAGCCATCTACCAGGAAATTTTAGAGCACTTCATGCTTCCCTCTGCTGACAAGCTTTGTGGAGATGCTGGTTTCATTTTCCAGCAGGACATGGCACCTGCCCACACTGCCAAAAGTACAAATACCTGGTTTAATGACCATGGTATCACTGTGCTTGATTAGCCAGAAAACTCTCCTGACCTAAATCCCACAGAGAATCTATGGAGGATTGTCAGGAGGAAGATGAGAGACACCAGACCCAACAATGCAGACTAGCTGAAGGCCACTATCAAAGCAACCTGGACCTTCATAACACCTCAGCAGAACCACAGGCTGATCACCTCCATGCTGCATTGATGCAGTAATTATGCAAAAGCAGTCCTGACCAAGTATTGAGTGGTACATGGACAGACTTTTCAGTCGGCCAACATTTCTATTAAAAATCTTTTTTTTTTAATTAATTTTATATAATATTCTATTTTTTTTTTTTGAGAAACTGAATTTGGGGTTTTCATTTGCTGCAAGCCATAATCATAAAAATTAAAAGAAATAAACACTTGAAATATATCACTGTGTGTAATGAATATGTAATATATGAGTTTTACTTTTTGAATTGAATTATTGAAATAAATCAACTTTTCGATGACATTCTAATTTATTGAGATGCACCTGTAGGTTTGGTCAGCAACTGTTAACTGTTGGTTACAAAACCAAACAGGGTGTGAGGGATTATGCTGCAAAAAAGGGGACAAAGAAGGGAAAACCCAAGTATGGGAAAACTTTTTTCATCCACAAAGATTCCCTTGGAAATTCACTATTGAGAGAAAACACTAAAAGATTTTGTCTTAACATTTTCACATGGTATGATTCATAAAAACATTTAAATACTGTAATGAGCTGGTTCAGTTACTGCTGACCACAAGCAACTGATCATAAAAGGAAAAAAAATCAGACACTTTAGAAAAATGAAAGATGGTGACATTGTCTTAAAGAGGAAAACACTCTGAGAAGGAATAGACAGACCTGACTTATTTCCTCTGCTAGACCCAAAGGTCTCAGTTATACACTACTCACAAAAAGTAGGGATATTTGTCTTTCAGGTGAAATTTATGGAAAATGTAAAAAGTTCACGCTACAGCGATATAATATCATGAAAGCAGGGCATTTAAGTAGAAGCATGTAATGGTGATTTCCTCGTCTCAAACAATTTATTGAAACAAAAGCCAACAGCAGTGGTGGGTATACCACAACAAAAATGTCAGTGTCTCAATAACTTGTCATGTGTCCTTGAGCATCAATTACAGCTTGACAACGATGTCTCCTGCTGTTCACAAGTCGACTTATTGTCTGCTGAGGCATGGCATTCCAGTCTTCATGAAGGGTGGCCTTCAGGACATTGAGGTTGTGGGGTGCAGGGTTTCCAGCCTCTACACAGCAACTCAGCTGATCCCAGAGGTTTTTCTATGGGAATCAGGTCTGGAGAAAGTGCAGGCCACTCCATTTGAGGTACCCCAGCCTCCAGCAGCCGTTCCTTAATGATGTGACCTTGATGAGCTGGAGCATTGTCATCCATGAAGATGAAATTAGGCCTGTGTTGTTCATGCAGGGGCACAATGACTGGATTAATGATGTTATTCAGGTAGAATCAGCTTGTCACTGTACCATTCACAAGGTGTAGGACAGTTCTGTATTGACTAGACACACCTGCCCAGACTGTAACACCACCACCACCAAAGGCTCGTCTGGTGACAACAGTGGCTCTCTTTGATGTCTCCATCATCACTGGCAGCCATCATTTCTGCTCCACATGAATCGACTTTCGTCAGAGACCAGCACTGAGGCCCACCGGTCCCTTGTCCAGTGTAAATGCTCCCTGGCCCATGCAAAATGATGACACCCTGTGCCTGGTGGTGTGGTCAGGTACCCTTGCAGGTTGTCTGGCACGCAGACCACACTGATGTAAATGGTTTCAAATGGTCTGACGTGACACTTGGGTGCTTCTCACCTCCCTTAAACGTGCCTGGAGTTGAGTAGCATTCATCATCTGGTTCCACAGGGAACTGTTCACAATGAAGCAGTCATCAGCGTGGGATGTGGCCAAAGGATGTCCACTTCTATGCCTTTCTGTGACTCTTCCAGTCTCTCTGTATCTCTGTTGCAACCTGCTGATGACACTCTGTGACACTCTAAGCTCAGTGGCCACTTCCCTCTGAGAACATCCTGTTTGAAGCCTCACAATGGTGAGGTACTGTTGATCAATTGTGAGGTGTCGTCTTGGTCTTATGATGTCAAAATGTGAACAGCGTGATTTCTACTTCTAATTGAAGCAGAAAATTAATTGGTCAATTCATGGATCAAACACCTGTTGTGAATTTTGCTGTTCAGCACCTTGTTAGAGAGCAGCAAGTTACGCAAAAAGTACTGGAAAATTGAACAGTTGGACATGTGCATTCAAAAGGTTAGAGAAGGTCAAATTAAGTTCACCTGTAAAGGTTCTAGTGCATTTTAGGTGCATCCTGAAATTTCACCTAAAAGCCGAACTTCCCTAACTTTTTGTGAGTAGTGTACATATCTAATGATTTGTTTAAATAGTTTTCAGTATTTTGAGACTTGAACTACTTAAGTTTTCATGAAATTCACGAATAGTGATTGTATTTCTTAATATCTAAATATTTTTTAATCAGCTTTGAATTTTTGATCTAATGATGAGTAAAGTATCTACTGAATCAAAGTAAAGCGTTTCTGGTGCTTTGATGTGACTTGAATTCCACGCGACTCTCCCTAGTTGCACACACCCTCTCAGAGTCGGCTCTGATTTTCTCAGGTCAGTAAATGAGGCCTTTTCAGTAGGTCTGGACTCAGAAATGAACATCTTCCAACGGTCAGTTTTAGCTTGAATAAAAAGGCTGTTTAAGTAGTGAGAGCTGTACGCATGCTCACTAATGCTGGGAATAACATCTTGATAAAATATATTAGAGTGCAACAGTACATTCCGTTGCTGTGAATACAGAAAACATTTTAAAACTGCATGAAACTGAAGTTAGTCTTTAAATAAGTATGACGATATCTTGATATGTGCAACGGCAAACACCACTGCATTGCCTTAAAAATCAGAAAAAACAAGAACAGAAATGTATTTTCAAAATGTTAAAAATGAACACTTTTTAATTTAAACTATTGAAGTATAGAGTTAACTATCACAGCTTAAAGGTGGATGAAGATTTAGGGTCGAACCAATTAGCATATACTGAATGAGGTTTTATTGGGTTTTATTTAAGTTTTTGCAGTCACTTGTTTCTCTGTACTTTTCCAGTGTGGCACATTGTCCAGATTTACTGTGATCATGACTTGGCAACTTCAGCCCCAGCATGGTGCATCCAGGGGTGGGGGCCACCGTGTTGTGGCTACAAAGCACCAGAAAGCAGCACTTTGCAGCTGGTCTTCATTGCTGACTTTTCTTTCATGGTCCGTTTACGGGGAAAGATAAGATAAGATAAGCCTTTATTAGTCCCACAACGGGGAAATTCCAGGATTGCAACAGCACAGGGATAGCAACACTCAGAGCAACAATCAGAAGGCAAGAAAAAAAACAAGCAAGCAAGAGCAGCTAATAAACATATGTACGTATTACTATAAAATATATATATATATACACACACACACAGACACACAGTGCAGAGCATTGTAGCTAGATGGAATAAATATGTAAATATATAAACACCCACAGTACGGAGCATTGCAGCTAGGTGGAATAAATATGCAAGTATATAAACACACACAGTGCGGAGCAATGTAGCTAGATGGAATAATATGTAGATATATAAATATATAAACACACCCAGTGCTGAGCATTGTAGCTAGATGGAATAAATATGCAAATATATAAACACACACAGTGCAGAGCATTGTTGCTAGATGGAATGAAACAGCATAACCGTCTACTTAGTTATCCTACATGGTATGATTATGTGCCCATACATATTCTCACCCTCCATAGCGACCGGTATTTTCCTAGTTGTATGCCGGAGGGGACCATTGTGTAAGTCTATTGCATCTTTTGCATTCAAAAAACTATTAGTTTGTTACGTCTTTTTGCTATCTCTGCGAGCAGCCCTGCTTAGGTTGTACAGTCTGACAGCCGTTGGTAGGAAGGACCTACGAAACCTCTCGGTTGTGCACCTGGGATGATGTAGTCTGCTGCTAAATGAGCTCCTCAGTGCATTCAGTATGTCCTGCATAGGGTGGAACTCGGACTCCAGCAGAGATGACAGTTTAGCCACCGTCCTTCTCTCTCCTATCTCCTCCATCGGATCAAGGCGCTGCCCCAGGACAGAGCTAGCTTTCTTAATCAGTTTGTTCAGTCTCTTCCTATCGGCTGCAGTAATGCCACTGCCCCAGCAGACCACTCCAAAAGTGATGGCTGATGCCACCACCGTGTCATAGAATGACTTCAGCAGCGCCCCTTGTACACCAAAAGACCTGAGTCTCCTCAGCAGGAACAGCCTGCGCTGTCCCTTCTTGTAGAGTGCATCAGTATTGTGTGACCAGTCTAGTTTATTGTTCAGATGAATACCCAGGTACTTATAGGATGTCACCATCTCGATGTCTGTTCCCTGTATATTTACTGGTACTGTGAGGGGCTGCCCATGCCTGCGGCAGTCCACCACCAGCTCCTTAGTTTTCCTCGCGTTGATCTGGAGGCAGTTCCGATGGCACCAGTCCACGAAGTCCTGGATAAGCCCTCTGTACTCAGCTTCATCTCCATTGGAGATGAGGCCAACGATCGCAGAGTCATCAGAGAACTTCTGTAGATGGCAGTGTGTTGTGTTGTGTGAGAAGTCCGCAGTATAAAGAGTGAACAGGAAGGGAGCCAGCACCGTTCCCTGGGGGGCCCCCGTGCTACTGATGATCGTGTCGGACACACAGTCCCGGGTTCTCACAAACTGAGGCCGGTTCGTGAGGTAGTCCAGGATCCATGATGACAGGTGCTGGTCCACCCCTGCGCGCAGCAGCTTGTCCTTCAGGATCATCGGTTGGATGGTGTTGAAAGCACTGGAGAAGTCAAAGAACATGATCCTCACCATATTCCCGGGCTTCTCCAGGTGGGACAGAGAACGGTGAAGGAGGAAGATCACTGCATCCTCCACCCCAATGCCATGCTGGTAGGCGAACTGGAGTGGATCCATCGCTGGTTCCACCAGGGGGCGGAGGTGAGCAAGGAGCAGTCTCTCCAGGGTCTTCATCCAGTGGGACGTCAAGGCCACCGGTCTGTAGCTGTTCAGGTCTTTGGGGTGGGAAGTTTTTGGTACAGGTACCACACAAGATGTTTTCCACAGCTGTGGTACCCTCCCCAGTTTCAGGCTCATGTTGAAGATATACGTCACAATCCCACACAGCTGGTCTGCACAGGACTTGAGGAGCTTTGCGCTGATGCCGTCCGGTCCCGGCGCCTTCCTCGCCTTGATCTTCCTCAGCTCCGTCCTCACCTGGGTCCTGGTCAGGGTCAGGATGGGGGGCTGTGTGTTGGGAGTGGGGGGGTGTTGGTGGAGTGGGGAGTGGGCAGCAGGACTTGATTTCTTTAGAGGCAGCAGTGGTTGTTGTGCAGTCAGGGGGGAGGGCGGTTGGTCAAATCTATTGAAAAACAGATTCAGGTTGTTGGCCCACTCCCTGCCCCCTGTGGCCTGGGGGGAGGTATTCTGGAGCCCCGAGATGGTTTTGAGGTTTCTCCAGACCCCGCTGATGTCGCTCTGTTGCAGCTTGTCCTCCATCTTCTTCCTGAAGCTGTCCTTGCCTTCTCTGATCTTTCTCCTCAGCTCCCTCTGTACGGACTTCAGCATCTCCCTGTTCCCTGACCTGAAGATCCTCTTCTTCTCTCTCAGAAGTGTTTTTATCTCAGGGTTGATCCAGGGTTTGTTGTTTGAGTGACGCCGTATGGTCTTGGTGGGAACGGATTTGTCCACACAGAAGCTGAGGTAGCCCGTGAAGGTGTGAATGAGGCCATCGATGTCCTCACCATGTGGATCGCAGAGCTGCTTCCAGGCGGTGGCTTCAAAACAGCCCTTTAGGGTGTCCATTGTCTCCTCAGACCATAACTCCACAGTGTGCATGGCCGGAGGTTGTCTGTGCACTAGGGGTTTGTACACCGGCCGGAGATGAACCAAGTTGTGATCCGATCTCCCGAGTGGGGGGAGTTGTGATGAGGTGTACGCCTCCTTAGTGTTTGCGTAGAATAAATCCAGTGTTTTATTGTCTCTAGTGTGGCATGTGACATACTGGGTGAACGTGGGTAGAATGGGAGACAGTGAAACATGGTTGAAATCGCCTGAGATGAGGAGAAGAGCATCTGGGTGTTCTGTCTGCAGCCTGCTGGTTACTGAATGGATGACGTCACGTGCTGTCCCAGCGTTCGCCGTCGGATTTGCATAAACAACAATGCAGATCACGTGTGAGTGTTCTCTCGGGAGATATGTAGGCCTCATGCTAACAGCTAGCAACTCAATGTCTTTGCTGCAGTGTCGTTGTTTAACAGTGATATGTCCCGGTCTGCACCAGTTGTTGTTAACATACATTATCACTCCACCGCCCCTAGCCTTGCCACTGTCTGGTGTTCGGTCAGCTCGTATCATGTGAAAACCCTCCAGCTCAATGTTAGCATCTGCTGCTAGTTCAGTTAGCCACGTCTCAGTAAACAAAAGGAGAGAGCACTCCCGGTATGTGCTATCATAACGGGAGATAGCCGCTAGCTCATCTAACTTTCCCAGTATCGACCGTACATTTCCCATGACAACAGATGGAAGGGAGGGTCTGTACCTTATATTTTTTGTCCTCCGCCTTACTCCAGCCCGGCAGCCGCGGCGTTTTCGCCTCAGTTCTCTCGGTATGTCGAGTTTTTCCAATGGGACCGGGTGGCGGTTGAATGCTAGCAGCTGTTCTCTGCTGTATCGTATCCTGCTATAGACAGTGGCTCCGTCCACCGGCTCAGGAGACATTTAGGACGATCTGTGTGTCCGTGATATAAGTGGGGTGAAAAAAAAAGACGGATCAAAAGAGAGAGGAAGGGAAAAAGACTCGGAATCGAGCCGCTGTTGCAAAAGGCAGCCGACTCGTGTGGCGCCGAGAGAAAAAAAAAAAAAAAAAAAAAAAACTTTCAAACTTAGCAGCAGAAGTGACAAGCTTTGACCAGATGAAAAGCCGTGCTGCCAGAGATGTGGATGCTTAAAAATGGAGACAGAACAATGGACTAGTGCTGCAACTATTAGTCAATTGATTGATTGATTAGTTGATTGACAGAAAATTAATAATTAAATTGATAATTCACCTATAGTTGGAAAAAAGGTGAAAAACTGACCTTTCTATTGAGCCATAGCACAAACAGCAGATGTGCAATGATATGCTTTAACTTTGTCACACTCCATGCCTGTAAAATCAAGTTAAAACTGACAGCTGTCTTCCACTTTACACACATTATAACAACTTCAAGGGTTGAGCTGTCACTTGAGAACGCATCACGCCAAAAACAAAAGAAATCAGTTTAGATGTGAGAAACAGAATTGTTCATGCTCCCAAAGCAGGAGGTGGATACACAGCGTTATCACAGCCTGTCTGAGTGTCGAGAACTGCAGGGAAAAGTATCAAGAGGTTGAAAGAGAGCCACAGTGCAGAAGAAGCCTGGCAGCTACAGCTGAAACCGTATATTTACATACACTATAAAAAGACATTTTTTCTCACTCTTTGGCTTTAAATCAGACTAAACCTTCCTGTTTTAGGTTAGTTAGGATTAGCAAAATTATTTTTATTTACTAAATAAATTTTCTGTTTGATAATTTTGTAGAGAATATTTGTATTACTTTCAGAACTCATTCAGAATGCAGCTGCACGTATCCTTATGAGAACAGGGAGATCACATTACTCCAGTCTTAGCTTCTTTACATTGGCTCCCAATAAAATATAGAATTGAATTCAAGATATTGCTCTTAACCTATAAAGCTCTTAATGGTATGGCTCCTTCTTACATGCAAGAACTCTTAGTTCTCTATCATCCAACCAGAGCTCTGCGTTCCCAAAAATCCAAACTACTAGTGGTCCCCAAGGAATCTAGAAGTAGATTGGGAGGTAGAGCTTTCAGCTATCCAGCTCCCTTCCTGTGGAGCCATCATCCTAGATCAGTTCGGGAGGCAGACACTCTCTCTCTAGTCAAGAGCAAGTTGAAATCTTTTCTCTTTGTTAAGGCCTTTAGTTAGAAATGCTGCCCCTGCCAGGCTTTTGCTCGCATGTGCAGCCTGGCCAGGCTTGGTACTGGACTGTTTGGCTTTGAATGTTGTATTTGTAGCTACTCAACCCAGCCGGTCGAGGTGGATGGCCGTCCTCTATGAGCTATGCTTCCGCCCGAGGTTTCTGCCCGTTAAAGGGAAGTTTTTCCTCGCCTGTGTCGCTGCAGTGCTTGCTCTTAGGGGTCTCTGCTGGGTTCTATAAACTAAGAGTGTGGCCTAAACCCACTCTGTTCTGTAAAGTGCCTCGAGACGACCTGTGTTGTGATTTGGTGCTATATAAATTAAATTGAATAACTTTGTTCAAAGTAGTTTCCGTCCATCTCCTCAGTATTTGGTATCATTGCCTTTAAACTGTCTGACTTGGGTCAAGCGTTTTGTGTCTCCTTCCACAAGCTTCTCACAGCAGTTACTGGAATTTTGGCCCGTTCCTCCTGACAGAGCTGGTGGAACTGAGTCAGGTTTGTAGGCCGCCTTGCTCTCACATGTCTTTTCAGCTCTGACCAGGAATGTTCTATGGGACTGAGTTCAGGGCCTTGTGATGGCCACTCCACAACATTGACTTTGTTGTCCTTAAGCCACTTTGTAACTAATTTGGTGGAATGTTTAGGGTCATTGTTCATCTGGAAGACCCATCTGTGCCCAGGCTTTAATTTCCTGGTTTAATAAATTAGAGACTACAGTTTAGAGTCATTTGGAAGAAGCTACTTTTCATACTTATTTTGTGCTTCCTCACATTGTTCCTTATTCATATCTATTAATATGATATAAATCCATATCCTTCACCTGTTCTCTGGGCTTTTAACCTCTTAGAATTCTGGTGTTCCACTGGTGGAACGTTTCACATTGTCTGGAGTGGAAAGGGGTTGGTTGTTTAATGATCACTTTTCTCCATATTCATTTTTATTTACTTTGGAATAAGACAAAAAAATACGAAACAACTTTCTCATTAATTTAATTTTAAATGCAAATCAAGCTAATTAGAAATAATTACAACAGAGTGGAAAAAAACTTCTCACTTTTTCTGTTAAGCTAAACTTGTGCCTCAACCAATAAACTAAAATCAAGGAGAAAACAAATATACAGCAGTGATGGTCTACTGCACACATCTTAATTAGCTATTTGCTCAATGCCCATTAATAACACCAGATCATATGATAGCAGTTACCCTGTAGGAAAAAAGCTGAAAGCATCCTGAAAATAAAAAGTCTCACCTTGTCTCTTGTCCTTTATTTGAACATCTTACTTTTTTGTAAATTTACAAATTGTGAGGAGAACCTGTCGGCTGTCTGTGGCTGTTTTGGCAAAATACAGGAAATTTTACCAAATTCTTTAAACCAGCCGATCAGTCAGAGCCTAAGGAGCCAAATTTTTTGGTGGATGTTGCTCAACAATGTGGAAATCCCCAGTGGAAACATCCATCCATCCATCTTCTTCCGCTTAATCCTTTTCAGGTGGCGGGGGGGCTGGAGCCTATCCCAGCATCTTTGGGTGAGAGGCCGGGTCCACCCTGGACAGATCGCCAGTCCATCGCAGGGCAACACAGAGAGACAGACAACCATTCACTCTCACAGTCACACCTAAGGACAATTTAGAATCCCCAGTTGATGCCAATTAACCTAACTTGCATGTTTTTGGCATGTGGGAGGAAACCAGAGAAATCCCGGAGTAAACCCACGCAGACACGGGGAGAACATGCAAACTCCACACAGATCACTGTTGGTCGGGGGCTGGGATCGAACCCAGGATCCGCCAGCCAAGGGTGAGTTGCTGTGCTGCCGCAGTGCTAACCACTCCACCACCACGCTGCCCCAGTGGAAACAGGACAACAGATAGCAGCGCCACAGTCAGGGGAGGCAGAGCTGCAGCGGTCATCATGAAAAATAAAAAATAAATAAGGATGGTCCTCTGATCTGTCTTGTAGTTGTGAATGCAGTTTCTGAATGATTCTAATCATTTCATTAATATTTATATAAAATATATATTTATATAAAATCACTGAATTTGCATATTTCCTGTTCGAATTCAAGGCAGAAAAGCAAAGTCCTGCCCCCTACACTGGACCCGCATCAGTTTGCCTACCGGAGCAACAGGAGTACAGAGGATGCGGTTTCTACAGCGCTGCACTATGTACTCTCACACCTGGATGACAAGAACACCTACGCAAGAATGCTGTTTGTTGACTTCAGCTCAGCATTCAACACAGTTATCCCCTCCAAGTTGATCACCAAACTTGGGGACCTGGGAATCAGTACCTCCACCTGCAACTGGATCATGGATTTTCTGACCAACAGACCCCAGCATGTTAGGTCAGGCCCCAACCGTTCTTCCGTCATCACACTCAACACTGGTGTACCACAGGGCTGTGTGCTCAGCCCATTCCTCTACTCCCTCTACACCCATGACTGCAGGCCTATGTATGGATCCAATTCCATCATAAAGTTTGCAGATGACACCACGGTGATTGGACTCATCAGGGACAACGACGAGTCAGATTACAGGGCAGAGGTTGAGCACTTGGCTACTTGGTGCGCTGACAATAACCTGCTCCTTAACACCAGCAAAACCAAGGAGCTCATAGTGGACTACAGGAAGGAGAGGGAAGAGACACATGACCCCATCCATATCAATGGCATAGCTGTTGAACGTGTCCCCAGCTTCAAATTCCTGGGGACCCACATCTCAGAGGACCTGTCCTGGTCAGTGAACACCACCAGCCTGATCAAGAAGGCCCATCAGCGCCTCTTCTTCTTGAGGACATTGAAGAAGAACCATCTGTCAACTGACATCCTGGGCAACTTCTACCGCTGCGTGATAGAGAGCACCCTGACCAACTGTATCACACTCTGGTATGGGAGCTGCTCTGTAGCTGACCGCAAGGCGCTGCAGCGGGTGGTGAAAACCGCCCAACGCATCACAGGGACTCCACTTCCAGCTATAGAGGACGGCTACAGGAAAAGATGTCTGCACCGGGCACGCAGCATTCTAAGGGACTCCAACCATCCTGCTCATGGACTGTTCCAGCTTCTCCCCTCCAGAAGACATTTCAGAAGCCTTCGGACTAGAACCAGCAGGTTTAGGAACAGTTTCTTTCCAACAGCTGTCACGTTATTGAACTTAGTTCCCCGCTGACTCTCTTACAATCATCTTTTACCATCCTCACCTGTACATAACTGCATAACTACAAAACTACGTCTCACTTATTGCACATTATTTGCACATAACAGTACTTTTAACTTTCTGCACTGCTGCATATATTTGCATATATTTGCTTAAATTGCACATACTGTTAATTACCGTATATACTGCACTGCTGTCCTTTGCACTTCTGATTGGATGCTAAACTGTGTTTCGTTACCTTGTATTCATACATGTGTAATGACAATAAAGTTGAATCTAATCTAATCTAATCTAATCTAAAAGTGATGCAGCAGCAAACGGAGCCTCAGATGAATGCACAATCCTTCACAAACTGGATTGAGCCAGTGTGCACGTTGCTGTTGTCATCTCTCTACATGTCAACACAGCACTGTTTGTAGAATCTTTTTTGTGTCCTCACTTTCCACAGTCCAGATAATGTCCTTCACATGTGTTTCTAACATATTTAGCCTTCCTAATCTGACATTGTGGAGGAGGAAATCAGACGAGGCAACGAGCTGACGACAGAACTTTATTCTCCTCCAGCAGATACAGACTGCCCTGGGTCTCAAGGCGACCACTTTTATACTCTCTATTCCTGCCTTTGGGACCCAGGGTGTGAAACATTAACAGACGGGACACAAGACATGTACACACATCAACATACAGTACACAGAGCATGACTTATTACCATACTTTCACACCCCAGTGACTTCAGGTGTGAACCCTGTCACAGCAGGGGCAAAGGCACCTCTTGTGTAGTCTAAAACCCTCTAGTGCTACGGCGCCCCTCGTTGTCTCTGCTCTTCTCTTTACTACTACCATTTCTCACCTCCCTCCCCCCCCCCCCCCCAACCTCAAGCCCTGGGTGGAGCGCCACCTGTTATCGTGTCACCACACAGCCCCCCCCCCCCCCAAAAAAAGAAAAAACATCAAGAAAGGGCCCTAACCCTCTGGTCCTTTGGCTTGAGCAAGCACCCGTAGTGGCTGTAGTGTGGTACACACATATGTAGTTTCATAGACTCTATTTGTATATTAATGTTGCTTCACGTCTGAGAATGAACAATAGGTCTGAGTCTCCTGGGGATTAGCAGGAGGATGCGAAATGTGTTCTGTGTTATGCAAAGAGATGGCCTTGAGGGATTTCCTGACCACCAGCGGTGTGGGGGTGAAGGGGACAAGACCGGGAAGAAGATGTATTGTGTCTTTGCATTAAAATGGCAATGTAACTGTGGCTTTGATGTCCTGGTATAAATAGGACAGATGTGGGGTGATGCTTCCTCTTTTCTGTTTGAGAGGATGTTGGAGATACGTGATGTGAATAAACCTGAATTGAGAAATAAACTCAGCCTCATCTTTTCACGCTCTCCACAGTAGCAGGGAACTTCCGGTCCGGTCAAAGAGCCTTCCTGATGAGGTGTGTGGGAGGAAACGTTGGTCTGTGGGAGGGGAGAGGGTGGGGAGTGGACACAGTTAGTTTCGTGAGCACAGGTCTCTGCCAGGGGAATACCAACCTGCGGACCCACGGCAGGTGGGCATCCGCGCCGGGGAGCTTGGGCCAACACCACCTGTTCGTCTGCCAACACATAAGCGGGCTTAAGCCTGTCAATGCAGACAGTTTCCTTATGCCCCCCCAAATCTAACACAAAGTGTTTTGCCCCTCTTTCCAGCACTCTGAATGGGCCATCGTACGGTGGACGCAGTGGGGTTCTGTGTGCATCGTGCCTGACAAAAACAAATTTGGCATTCTGCAAGCTCTTTGGAATAAAGGTGTGGGAAAAACAATGGTGCACGGGCCCAGCACGTTGGCAGCCCCTGTACTGTGAAAAAATTGCGTGGGTGGATTGGTCCCGGGTGCGGGGTTCTCTGGTAAAAATTCCCCGTGGATCCACAATGGCTGACAAAAAATGAGCTCTGCCGAGGAAGCTGCCAACTCTTCCTTAGGTGCGGAGCGCAACCCCAATAGGACCCAAGGCAGGCGGTCAACCCAATTTGCATCCATGAGCGAGGCTCTGAGCGCTGCTTTAAGCAACCTGTGAAAACGTTCACACAGCCCATTAGCCTGGGGGTTGTACACGCTGGTGCGGTGAATTTTGACCCCCAGGCTATCAGCCATCGCGGTCCAGAGTTCTGAAACAAATTGCAGACCCCTGTCAGAAGTGGTGTCCGACAGGGATCCGAACCGCGTGACCCAAGCTGACAAAAACGCGCGAGCTACCTCGGTAGATGTGGTGGAAGCCAGCGGAACCACTTCTGGCCAACGCGTGGTGCAGTTCACGATTGTCCAAAGGTGTGTGAAACCTTGCAATGGCAGAAGGGGGCTCACTAAATCCACGTGTACGTGATCAAACCTCCTGGCTGGAATTTGAAATGGCTCGAGGAGGGCTTTGGTGTGCTTGTGTACTTTAGCCCGCTGGCACGCGACGCATGCTGCAGCCCATTCTTTCACATCCCTGCGTAGGTGAGGCCAGACAAATTTTGCCCCCACCAGTTTAATCGAGGCGTGTATACTGGGATGTGAAAGGGAGTGGATGGACTCAAAAACACGGCTGCGCCAAGAGCTCGGAATCACCGGGCAGGGGCGGCCGGTGGAGACGTCACAGAGCAAGGGGGGGGGCACCCTTCTTGTACCACCCTGCTCTGTAGTTTTAATCCAGTAGCCGTGGACTGGAGTGTGCAAATGACTGCGTCCCCGGTTTGGTCGGCGGCCATAGTGGAAAAATCGATCCCCAAGTAGACCAGGGAGACTAACGTGCACGACAGGCAGTCAGCCATGACATTAAGCTTACCGGCTACGTTTTGGATGTTGGCAGTGAATTCTGAGATTGCGGCCAAGTGCCATTGCTGCTGAGCCGACCACGGTTCAGAAACTTTGGACATAGTGTACGTTAGTAGTTTGTGATCAACAAACACGGTGATCTCGCCCTCGAACCAAAACTGGAAATGGCACATCGCCAGGTGGAGAGTCAACAACTCCCGGTCCAACGTGCTGTATTTGCGCTCGTTGTTGCGCAAGGTACGGCTGAAAAATGCGAGTGGCTCTCACGAACCAGAGATGTACTGCTCCACCACTGCCCCCATCGTGATGTCAGATGCGTCCGTGGTGAGCGCTATCCGTGCTGAGCGTTGTCCACGCTGATGGGATAGGGTGGGCTAGCAAAGCTGCATTAGTGAGCGCTGTTTCGGCATTTGTGAAAGCCTGGACCCGTTTGGAGGTCCAGTCAATGCTTTCCGTGGGCTTCTTTTTTTTGAGCGCACCGTACAGCGGTTGCAGCAGCTGGGCTGCCTGGGGGAGGAAATGGTTGTAAAAATTGACCATTCTCAAAAACTCCTGTAGCACCCTCATGGTCTGTGAATGCGGAAAATATAACACCATGCGTACTTTATCCAGCAGTGGAATTGTGCCCTCCGGCAAGATGCGGTGGCCCAAAAAATCAATGACTGGCATCCCGAACTGGCACTTTGCCAGGTTAACGATCAGCCTGTGCGCTTCCAACTGTTGGAAGACCTGTCTGGGATGGGCGAGGTGCTCCTCCTCTCATGCGCTAGCCACCAAAATGTCATCCAAGTAGACAAAAGGAACGGCAAGTCACGGAGCACCGCGTCCATCATTCTTTGAAAAGTTTGCACTGCGCCCTTTAACCCGAACGGCATGCATAAAAACTCGAAGAGACCAAAAGGAGTTATTACGGCCATTTTGGGAACGTCCTCTATGCACACCAGGACCTGGTGGTAACCGCGGACCAGGTCCACTTTTGAAACAATGCGCGCCCCGGCCAGGTGCATGGAAAAATCCTGGATGTGCGGGATGGGATGCTGGTCGTGTTCCGTGGTATTGGTCGAGCGTTGGAAATCGCTGCAGACTGCCACGACCCATCAGCCTTAGGTACCACATGCAGCGGAGATGCCCAAGGACTGTTGGAGCGCCTAACAATGCCGCACATGCTGGCTAGTTTAACCGCGTCCAGATGGCGAGGGCACACGAACACAGGCAGACCTTTCATTGTGACAAAATGCTCAACCCCATGTTTGGTTACCGCAGAGGAAAAGGTGGGAACCGTGAGTGCTGGGAACTCGGAAAGCAAACGCTGGTACTTAGCCCCTGGAGCTAGAACATTAGCGTGTGTTGGTTTCCCAACTCCCTGAGCTTTGCAGGGCAAGGAGGAAAAAGAAACAGCATCCATTAAACGTCTGTTGGCAACATTGACTAACAGTCCATAAGTACACAGAAAATCAGCTCCCAAGATGGGAACCAAGCATGCAGTTACCACAAAGTCCCACTGGTAATTGCGTCCATGTAAGCAAACAGTCACCGTCCTTTCTCAAAATGTCCTGATGTGGGATCCGTTGGTGGCCGTAAGTGCCCGGCCGCTGCCTTCTGCCAACCAGTCTGTGCTGACTGGAAAAATTAGGTTCTTCTGGGAGCTGGAGTCCACCAGAAAACGTCTCCCAGAACACGTGTCCATGATGAAAAGCAGCTTCTCCCAGTCACCAGTGGTCGCAGCTTCTACCTGGTTGTCTCGTTTCCCGGCTTTCTTGAAGTAGCACTGCGGCAGACAATGTTGCACTTCCTTGCCAAAACAGCGGTGATAAAAACACAGCGTCCCGATCCCATGTCTCCAGGTGGCCGTCCCTGCCACCACCATTGGCTCCTTGACCTCGCTGGATTCCTTTGGAGATTCCGGTGTCACTGCATGCGTGCTGAGAGCCTTGTTTGCCAGGAGGATTCGGTCTGCCTCTTCTGCCAGCGCACAGTAGTTCCTGGCTGCCAGCAGTGGTGAGTTAGCGAGGATCACCCGCACTGTAGCTAGTAGGTTCCTGAGGAAGAGGTGGGTAAACAGGAAAAATCCATCGTCTTTACCCATTAACACGAGCATGTGCTCCATAAGTTCCACAGCTGATCTGTCACCTAACTCCGAGTGTGTGAGGAGTTTTTCTGCCCTCTCCCCATTTGAAAGGGTATAATGTTGCAGCAGCATCCGCTTGAGAGTGTCGTATTTACCCGGGTCTTGGAGCAGGCATGCCTTTGGGACCCAGGGTGTGAAACATTAACACACGGGACACAAGACATTTACACACATCAACATACAGTACACAGAGCATGACCTATTACCATACTTTCACACCCCGGTGACTTCAGGTGTGAACCCTGTCACAGCAGGGGCAAAGGCATCTCTTGTCTCGTCTAAAACCCCCTAGAGCTACGGCGCCCCTCGTTGTCTCCGCTCCTCTCTTCACTATTACCATTTCTCAACTCCCTCTCCCCCCCAACCTCAAGCCCTGGGTGGAGTGCCACCTGTTATCGTGTCACCACAACGTAGAACTTTAGTTAAAAATCACCATGGAAGCTGTGCAGTACCACTGCCCCAACACTGGGGGGGGGGGTACTTGAGCACCAAAACCACAGGATTTTTTTTTACATTTTTAAACAAAGTCACAGCGATTTTTGTCCAGAATGATAAGCAAATTTACTTATTTTACAAGTAAAGGTAAGACCATGCATCCATAGTTGTTGTAAATACTTGGATTTGTAATAAATGAGTGTAAACTGTTGAGCTGCAACACAGAGAGACGCAGCTGTCAGAACTCCACCAAGGACCTTGTTTGTATGTGTGCAGCACAATTACACAAAAACTACTGCATGGATTTGGATGAAATTTTTACCAGAGGTGGTCCTTTGCCTAGAAAGGAACCTATTACATTTTGGTGATGATCCAAGAACGCATACCTCCACCAAGGCACTTATCTTCTTGCAGTGTGTTAACAAGAATCCTCCAAAACTACTAGACAGATTTGATGCACTCTTCACCAGAACTGGCTCGTGGCCTACACACAAACCCACTACATTTTGGAGGTGATCCATGAGGGACGGAAGGAGCCTTGGTGGCGGTATGCACTCTCTGAATATATTGTATATGTATTTGGCACCTTATTGTGAAGTGCAGTGTGATGATGTGCACTTCAGTCATGTCATCGCACTGCCCATATATAAGGCAGGGGCGCCAGCTTATGGCCTCTTTGCCGGATGCCTTCGCCGGTGCCTGCTGTGTGCTGTACTTTTGTACATAGTTCAATAAAGCTGTGTTTGCCAACCGTCATCGTGCCTCATCCTTCATGCAGGTATTTCCATACGTAACATTTTGTGGCAAAGATGGGCCAGATGACAGCCAGCAAAACATCAAGGGTGTCTGCACATAGTGGCTAAGCTGGGCACAGCGTGCTTCGGGTTGTCTGATGGCTCGTCGAGGCACGCCAATCAGCTTTGGCGTGTCGGGGAAGACGCTCCAGGTGGTGAGGCTGGACAGGAGTCAGTGATGGTGGTGTGGGATCCAGGCTCGGCCATCGATCTGGGGGTCTGCGGTCTCCAGGGGTGCACCTGCTGAGGGGCTGCTCTGGACACTCCATGCAAGTTCCAGTTTTTTCACCCAAATGACTGTACGGTAACACTATGTTTATAGTTCTTGTGTTCTGATATTTATTTTGTGTCATATGGGATTTTGTGTGTTTTGTTTAGTTTAGGAGCACGGCGTGGTATTTTAGTTTTATCTATGGACTTTTCTTTATGAGTGGCGGAATAATCCACCTCGCCGTGCGGGCTTCACGGTAGTCCGCCCATCAGCCCTATTCTAGGTTGTTTTGTGTGAATGTGTTAGGCCAGTTTGGTACATTGTTTTTCGTTATTTTAGTGCGTAATTCAGGTCCCAATTTTTTTTTATTTTTTTTTGGGGGGGGAGTTCAATTGTATGTGTGGTTTTGGACTTTTCTAAGGGGGGAGGGTATTGTATATGTATTTGGCACCTTATTGTGAAGTGCAGTGTGATGATGTGCACTTCCCGTTACGTCATCGCACTGCTCATAAGGCAGCGGCGTCATCTTATGGCCTCTTTGCCGGTGCCTGCTGTGTGCTGTACCTTTGAACATAGTTCAATAAAGCTGTGTTCGCCAACCATCACCGTGCCTCATCCTTCACCCAGGTATTTCCATACATAATGGAGTGCCTTTCTAGTTTATGTTCTTTCTTGGCCAAAAACAAACTATAATTAATTTTGTGCCCAAAAACTTGGTTGTAAAATATCTAAACATATTATACTTGTGTAACCAAGGGTCTTTGCATGTCGTCTATACTCAAGGAGAGTTCTAAAATGAAAAAATGGACTTTTATTACTGCCTTTTCTGTGTATTCCATTAAGAGGTAATGTGGTGTTGGGGTTTATTGTGAAATGCGGTGTAGTGGTGGCCATTTCCTGTTCCACCACTGCACTGCCCTATAAACAGCAGAGGGCATCCATGATACGCTCTCTTTGATTGGTGCCCTCTGCCCGACAGCTGTAGTGTGTCCAAGTATTAATAAAGCTGAGTTTGTCACCTAGCTTCATCATTTCATAAGGTACTTACAGACAAAACATTTGTCGATTGAGGATAAACTAATGGAGGCGTGTATTACACCACTTCGCCCCTTCCTGGAGCTCCTGGGCGAGCCGCCTCTGCCCTAGCAAAGTTGGTTTGCAGCCTTCCAAAATTACATTGTCGCGCTCGACCTGGGTGAGCTAGATAAGCTAAGAACACATGCGCTCCTTGTACATAATCTAGGGATTGAGGGCCAGCGTATCCTGCACACACTCGGGGCTTCAAACTTGTTTGAGGACGTTGTTAAGTTGCTAGCAAGCCATTTTCACACCCTGGATAGTGTGACTGTCTGGAGGATTTGGTTCCAGCAGCGACATCAACATGCGGGTGAGCATGTCCACCAGTTTATCACCAACTTAAGGCAGCTAGCTAGCGAGTGTCATTTTGGGCCACTGGAGGAAGAAATGGTATGTGACCAGCCGGCGGAGCACACGAACAGCGCTAACTGTTAACAACAAGCCCTTGTTAACGTTGTTAACCACGGCTGTTGAGCTAGCTCTCCAAATGGAGACTGCAGACAAGCTAGTCTCGGAGCTAAATTGGCGCCAGTCACAACGGTAGCTGGGGCTTACCACCGTGGCATTAGTAGCGGACCTGGATACCGCGGACAACGCGGAAACCAACACTCCCAGCCAAAAGGTCTGCCCCGGGAAAACCCCTTTGCACAGGTTGTGGGTCCGTGAAACATCAAAATAAGGCTAAGGACTGCCCGGCAAGAGGAAAGCATTGTAGCAAGTGTGGACACTTGAACCATTAGGCTGCATGTCCACAAAACGCGTTTTTTGTCACTCGACCGCCCTGAGCTTTTTTTTTTCAGTGTTTGTGCGCGGCGCTCTGGGGGAAAAAAAGTCTGTGCCCTGTATCCCAGCAACAGCTTGTCACTCTCAGCTCATCACTCCTGCTTTTCCTATTGTCAGACTTTCTACAGATTTTTTAATAGCAGTCTTTAAATAACAATGGACAGGAAACGTTTTCTAGCAGCTCTGGATGTAAAATATGAAGACACGGAAAGCAGGAATCTGAGTACAGACTAGTACTGACATCTTATGTCCCACCCACTTAGCAGTTCTGATTGGCTGCTTAAGGTCTGACATTGACGAGCTCAGCTGCAGTCTTTGAAAAGTTGAACATTTTTCAACTCTGAGCTCTTTGAGCGCCACGACAAAAAACGGCCACTGCCGAGAGCATTTCAGCGCCATGGGCGCTCAGTGTTGTAAACGCTGGACTACATAGAGAATGAATGGAAAATAGCCGCCCAGAGCTGAAAAAACGCGTTTGGTGGACACGCAACCTTATGCCAGAGTGTGCTGTTTATCTGAACCAGAGAGCCCACGGAAGAAACCACACTGCCCTTCCCCAACAACTATCCACACAGTGTCCCCGAGTGCCAACGGGTACACATTCTGTGCAGTGGAGCTGGACGGCGTGCAGGTACCGCTGCTGCTCGACACAGGGGCGGAGGGGTCGATGCTGAATTGGGCCACGGTTAAGAAGCTTTTCCCCTACCACAGGATAAAAGGTAATCCAGCACCGCTTTATGGTTATGGAGGTCGCAGGCTGTACACAGTTGGAACGCTGGAGTTAATGGTTCGGTACAAGTCTGCGACGATGGCTGACTTCACGTTTCACGTAGCGGCCCAAGGCAACAACATCATGGGCTGTGACTTGTTCTACAGACTGGGTTTCGCCATTAAAGACGACGCTGGGGAAGAATGGTCTGGCTGTGGCCAGTGGAACCCTCCAGTTCCGGTGGTGGAGGATGATGTTGTGTGGGATGAAGAACTAATGGACACCATGGCAGCCAAGCAGGACCAGCCTTGCTCAGGTTCGATGCAGTAGGGTCTCAGTACCGGCCCTCGGAGAATGGTAGGAGAGAGTACCGAGCATGGTGGTGAGGCGGCTGCGTCGGCAAGTGACACCACTGTGCTAACCCCAGATTCCTCCGCAGCTTGGCCACAGAGGGCTGGAGGATCTGCAGCTACAAGGACGACCACTGCAACAGCTTTAGAATTGGTCAGGGCCAGACTGACAGGCACGGAGAGACCATGTGCCAAACAGCACCATTTCAGGCCAAGCAGAGCCCCTCTTTTATGGCCCTTTTCCACTAGTACCCACTCAGCCCTATTCACTTCGACTTAGCTTTACTCTACTTGGTTCGCTTCTGTTTCCATTACAGCTGGGTATGCCTGGGGTGGGTGGGATTTTTTTACAGCAAGGCGGCGCCACACTCCCGTGATGTAAAACACGCAACCCAAGCAAAACATAACATGGCGGCTGTACAAGGCGACTCCTCAGTCTCTGGCTTTTTGTCAGCGTAAAGGCCAAAAAGAACCACCAGAGAAGGGGACAGGCAGCAAGATGAAGCACTCTGGAAAAGTACTGGAGCGTCTTGGAAGCCATAGAGCTGAAGACGTGAGGATACGAACTAGATCACATATGACGGTAAGCTAATGGTTGCTAATGCTAGTTTGCTTTAAGTACGTCGTACTACATTGTAATCTCTGCAAGTTATCGCTATTAGGTACTAAAATATGTATGCTGTGTGTGTGTGTTTCAGATGGCTCTGTTGTGGGAAAATTACCGCTTCAAACCGTTGGTCTGGGCGTTCAAGACAGCCTCTCACTGATGTCACCCCAGCTTCACAAACGATCGGTGGTTATGGAGCTTAAGAATGTCTGTAGAAACGTTTAGCTTCCTGTACAACAAATTGCTCTGATCTGCATGAAAATCATGGACAGACTGTTGAGTCGTCATGTCATGTAGCTGCTCCAGCAGCACTGAGTCTGTGGTGGTGTCATGGCAAAAATTGTTCAGCTGACACAACTTGATCGCCTGGTTGTAGTTATGGGGTTATATCAGCCACAAAATATATATTCAAAAGGTAAACAGTACTGAGTTAGGTATAATACGATATATTTAACAATTATGATGCATTTTAGACCAAAACAAATGATCTAGGATTAAAAGCAATTAAAATAATGCAGTCACAAGGTTACATGGAAAATACTTGATCTACTGGATACATGTAGATACTGTAGAAATATATATTCTCTGCATCAACAATGTACTAGACATGTATTCATGTAGTATTGCACTGGGAATTTTGACAATAAACCTTTGAAATTTTTGCAGATATGTCTCTTTTGTTTTATATGTGAAGGTTACCACCAAGTGACATAAATTAAATACTAACAGATTGGAAAAGCTGTCTAAGAACAATCCAGCAGTTTGACAAATCACTTTTGGTTTGGTGTAAGTCTGTCAACAGAATTATGAACCATAAAGCAGTTTGTGTTAAAATGTTAAATCCCATTAAACCCTAACCCAGGGGTGTCCAATCATGTGCCATGGAGGGCCAAGACCCTGCAGGTTCTCTCTTCTACCCAGTCTCTTCAGCAGGTGTTTTCACTGATCAGCAGTCAGTGGAAGAAATTCAGTGGAATCTGCTATTGAAGACACTGTTTGGAGGTAAAGCCTGCAGGGTCTTGGCCCTCCATGGCACATGATTGGACACCCCCGCCCTAACCCATTATGATAAAGTACAGATGCTAATATGGCCCAGAATTCCTCCATATACTGGTACTGTCACTGAAGTATGCAGGGTCTTCTGCACTGGCACATCCAACAATACAGTCTTCAGTAAATATAATAATTGTTTTGGTTACTTTTTCTTAAAAATGAGCCATTATTTTCAAAGTCACTGATAAATGGTTTGTACTGTTTACTCTTTTCCCACCGGTGTCTTAACAGACAAAACAGAAAATCATGATGCAAACACATAAGTCACTAAATTGTTTATTACAATCAGCAGCAAATTCCAGATTATTCAGAATGTGCAAAATTCAAACTGTAAAAAAAAAGCCACGCTGCCTCACTGAGAAGCAGCTGGATGTGCCGCTCAAGCTGGACCCGGTTCAGCAGATCTTCAGCCTGCATCTCTGTAAATAGTGATGCACGGTGTGGGGAGCGTGGAATAAAGAGACTGAATTGTGTTTTATTCCAGTTTATTCCAACATTCATTTCCCCAGCCTGCTCTCTCCAATAAGCAGGAAGACAAGAGGCTGAGCCACATCAGAGTTTCACATTTATACCTTTTCTCATACATCTTCTCACACACAGGGGGGATCACATACCCCTGTCAACCCTTTATTGACATTTCTCCCCCCTCCAGTCTTCCGTCTTCTACCTGCGTCCTGGAGGTCAGGAAGTCCTTCGTTCGCACCCCTGTCCTCTCTCGTTGTCCTCCGCAGGTGGTCCGGGCTTACTGTCCACTTCGTCGTGAGGTCAATCCACATATGTGCTGTCAGCATCTCTCTTATGTTTAACATACGTATGCACAAATACACCCCTTTTATGTCTAAACATATGTATGCACAAATACACAGCTACAACCCCCCCCCAAACGATGAAGAATGGATAATACATAAAAATTCTGCGAACATGTTACTCTTAACAGTACAACCAACATCAAACACTCAGTCTGTACGCCGTCTGGGCTTCAACCGTCTCCCAAATCTGCTGTAAGCCGGCCCCGCCTTGCCTGCGGCGCCCTTCTGCCCAGGCTCTGTTGACTGAGGAAGAGAGTGGTTATTTGACCTCTGCGGGGACTCCGAGACACTCCCCCTGGGGAGTCTGCCGCGTCGAGGCGCCCTCGCGACCGGTACAGACTCGTCCTTCATGACAAAAGCAGGTTTCAGTCTGTCAGTACTAACTGTCTCCTTTCTGTCTCCCAAATCTAGCACAAAATGCTTATCCCCTGTCTCCAGCACTCTATATGGCCCGTCATATGGCGGTTTGAGTGTTGATCTTAGTGCCTCGTGCCTGACAAAAACGAACTCAGCATTTTTTAAAGCTTTGGGAACAAAAACGCGCGGAAAAGCGTGATGCACAGGGCCCGGGAGCGGACGCGCTCCCGTGCCGACTAGTAGCCCAAGAGCAGGGAGGGGGGGCGGCTCCGGTTGCTCTGGTAAAAACTCGCCTGGCAGCCTGAGAGGTTGTGCGAACACGAGCTCCGCTGGGGAGGCATCTAAGTCCTCCTTGGGCGCAGAACGCAACCCTAATAAAACCCATGGTAGTTTGTTTACCCAATCTGCATCCATGAGTGCCGCTCTGAGTGCTGCCTTCAAAGACCTATGAAAGCGCTCGCATAAACCATTAGCCCGAGGGTGATAAGCCGTAGTGCGGTGAATTTTGGCTCCCAAGCCGTTGGCCATCGCTGACCAAAGCTCAGAGACGAATTGAGGCCCTCTATCGTACGTAATATCCGACGGAATGCCGAAACGTGCTACCCAAGCCGTTAAAAAAATGCGAGCCACCTCCGCAGCCGTGGTCGTTGCCAGCGGGACCACTTCCGGCCAACATGTGGTTCGGTCCACCATTGTCAAAAGATGTGTGAACCCCTGTGATGCCAGTAGGGGGCCCACGAGGTCAACATGCACATGGTCGAACCTTCTGGCCGGAATGCGAAACGGTTCTAACAGGGCTCTTGTGTGCTTGTGGATTTTGGCCCGTTGACAGGACATGCAGGCCTTTGCCCACTCCTTCACGTGCTTGCGCAGGCTCGGCCAAACAAACTTTTCCGCTACCATTTTCACCGAAGCGCGCACCCCCGGGTGCGCCAGCGAGTGGATCAAGTCAAAAACGCGGCGGCGCCACGCGGCCGGAACCACCGGGCATGGGCGTCCAGTCGACACATCGCAAATTGGGGGGGCGTACCGGTTTGTAAATACTTGCTCTCCAGCCTTAACCCTGTTGGTCCAGACTGGAGCGCGCGCACGTCTGCATCCGCACCCTTTAAGCCCAAACGGCATGCGTAGAAATTCAAAAAGTCCAAACGGGGTTATTACCGCTGTTTTAGGAATGTCCTCCGGCCGGACTGGAACTTGATGGTAGCCGCGAACCAGATCTATTTTGGAAAAAATGCGCGCCCCCACCAGGTGTATTGAAAAATCCTGGATGTGTGGGATGGGGTAACGATCGTGTGCTGTGGTGTTGTTCAGCCGGCGGTAATCGCCGCACCGTCTCCAGGAGCCATCAGCTTTCAGGACCATATGGAGCGGCGAAGCCCATGGGCTTTTCGAACGGCGAATGATGCCCAGCCTCTCCAGGCTGGCGAACTCCTCGCGCGCTATAGAGAGCTTGGCAGCATCTAAGCGCCGAGCTTTCGCAAAGACGGGGGGGCCAGATGTAGTTATAAAGTGCTCCACCCCGTGTTTTGCGACCGTTGCTGAGAAAGTGGGTACCGTGAGTGCTGGAAACCGGGTGAGGAGTGTGTGGAACTTACCACCTGCTGCGGCGACGTTGGTCTGTACTGGTGGCGGGGACACTCGAGCTGAACAGGGGAGAGAGTAAAAAGAGAATGCATTTACCAGCCGCCTATTGGCAAGATCAACTAACAGACCGTGTGAGCACAGAAAATCAGCGCCTAACATGTTGAAACTCACCGCCGCTATGACAAAAGTCCATTCATATGTGCGGCCATGTAAGCATAAAGACAAAGTCTTTTTCCCGTAGGTGCTGATGCGCGAGCCGTTTGCCGCCGTTGCTCCGCTACCACGGGGTCCAGCCAACCGGTCAGCATATGTCGGGGTGATGAAACTCACTTGGGCTCCGGTGTCTATAAGGAAATCCCGTCCGGAGCTCGCATCTGTGATGTAGAGCAGCTTGCTGCTTTCACCGAGAGTCGAAGCTGCTAACGACCCTCGGTCTTGCCGTTTCCCGAACTCCTGAAGCTGCAGGGCGGCACACACCTGCGTGCCCTCTCGGCGAACCTCCGATGATAAAAGCAGAGATCCTCTCCTCCGCTGCGTCGGGGCCGCACCTCTGCCACTGAACCATCACTTCCACCGTGTCGAGGCCGCGCCGCTGCCGTTGTTGGTAAGCTTGGGTCTGCTGCCTTTGGCTCCCTGCTGCTGTGGGTCGCTGCTGTGGTCGTCTGCTCGCCGCAGGCGTCCAGGATCCTGTCTGCCTCCTGGGCCAGCTCCCGGAAATCTACCTGGGTCTGACAACGTACGCCGGCCAGCGTCCCTCTCATGTGCGCCGGGAGGTTGGTGAGGAAGATGTACTGGAAAAGGAAGTCGTCATTGTCTGATCCCCTCAGCTGTAGCATATCCTCCATCAGGGTGCTTGGCCTGTGTCCTCCCTGGTCGACCAAAGCCAGGAGCCTCCTAGCCCTCACTTCGGCTGAGGGCGTGAAAAACTTGATGAGGGTAGCTTTCAACCTGCTGTATCTGTCGATGGCGGGCGGCTGCTGTACCAAGCTCTGCACGCACCGAGCCGTGCGGTTATCCAGCTTAGCGATGACATGGTGGAACTTAGTATGATCCACCGTTACCCCTGCGAGCGCGAACTGTGACTCCGCTTGTAGGGACCACGACCGTGGATTGTCCTGCCAGAATTCCGGCAGCTTGACGGCTACGGCGCTCGCCAGGGCAGACTCCAGCGAGTCTGGAACGCGGAGACCTTCTCCAGGCATTCTCTACGTCGATAGGCCACCAATATGGGGAGCATGGAATAAAGAGACTGAATTGTGTTTTATTCCAGTTTATTCCAACATTCATTTCCCCAGCCTGCTCTCTCCAATAAGCAGGAAGACAAGAGGCTGAGCCACATCAGAGTTTCACATTTATACCTTTTCTCATACAGACTTCCCACACACAGGGGGGATCACATATCCCTGTCAAAACCCTTTATTGACATTTCTCCCCCCTCCAGTCTTCCGTCTTCTACCTGCGTCCTGGAGGTCAGGAAGTCCTTCGTTCGCACCCCTGTCCTCTCTCGTTGTCCTCCGCAGGTGGTCCGGGCTTACTGTCCTCTTCGTCATGAGGTCAATCCACATATGTGCTGTCAGCATCTCTCTTATGTTTAACATACGTATGCACAAATACACCCCTTTTATGTCTAAACATATGTATGCACAAATACACAGCTACACACGGTCCAGTTTGGGGTGGATCGTTTTCCTCTTGCCCAGACATAAAGCAGAAATGGGTGGTGGATAATTAATGCACGTTTAAAACAAATTTGGGAAATACACTTGTTGCTAAAAGCCAGTGGTGGGATGTGACAAAAAAGTGCTTCACTGTTGTATTTAACCACAATTTTCATGTAGCTGCACTTCAGTAAAGTAGATTTTACAAGGGCTGGGTTACGTTTAAAATCATTTGTTTTTACTGTGGCCTCAGCAATCAGAATGAATTAATACATTCACTTGAATGGAATCTAGTACTTGAACTGAAGGTGTGCATCACCGAGTATGGAGTCGCTCAGTCAAAATATGGAGTTTTTATCAATAAAAGTTTAGCCACCGCTCTGTCACCACTGTGTCTCTTCTTGCCCTGGCTTCAAGTGTGGGCCGTGTTTTGTACTACCCACTACAATGGGTCTCAAATATTTCTAATTTGTCCTGCTATTATAATACTGCATGAGTTTATTGACGATAGACTATAAACTACACATATAAACTAAATTATATTGGTGACTAAACAACTGCCATTCCCCAGAGTGGAACATACAGTTGTGAACTTAACTCACAAAGGATCACACAAGTGATCTGACAAAAAAAAAAAAAAAAAACATTAACAAGGGGTTTATTTTACAGTTGATGTGCCATTCATTTTTAATTATTCTGTAATTAATATTTACACAAATAAATCTCAGTCCAGTCCCTTTTATATTAAGTGGAAATTGTGCTACTATATAAAAGCAAAGGATTTCAGTACTTTCCACAGTGGCGAGGTCTGTTGTGGGCTGGCTGCTTTTCCTTTCCTCTTGCCTAGACGAAAGACAGAAATGGTTGGTGGTTAATTAAAGCAAGTTCAACACATATACAGGTACATCTCAAAAACTTAGAATATCATGAAAAAGTTCAATATTTTTGTCACTCATTTCAGAAAGTGAAACCCATATATGATATAGATTCATTACATGGACAGTGATAACTTGCAAGTGTTTATTTATTTTAATTTTGATGATTATGTCTTACAGCCCATGAAAACCCCAAATTCAGTTTCTCAAAAAATTAGAATATTACATAAAATTAATTTTAAAAATAGTTTTTAACCAACATTTCAACGGTCAACATTTTTATTTAAAAACTATTTTTTAAAATTAATTTTATGTAATATTCTAATTTTTTGAGAAATTGAATTTGGGGTTTTCATGGGCTGTAAGCCATAACCACCAAAATTAAAATAAATAAATGCCGGAAATATATCACTGTCTGTGTAATGAATCTATATAATATATGGGTTTCACTTTCTGAAATGAGTGACAAAAAATATTGAACTTTTTCATGACATTCTAATTTTTGGAGATGTACCTGTATTAGGGAAATACACTTATGAAAGTCAGTGGTGGGATGTGATAAAAATGCTTCATTTCCCTGACCAGTGAGAATCCCAGGATCCACTCTGCACATGTACAAGTACATTTTTAATCCAGGGATTTATGGTGGAACACAAACAGCACGGCAACACTGTTCCCACACTTCTTTTGGAAAATCCACAGAATAGGTGTGTGGGTCTATTCTGACGCTTTAGAAAATTATATGAATGACTTTATAAATCACTGGTTTGAAAATGCACTTGTATATGTTGAGATTTTGGATCCTGGGGTCCTCTTGACCTGTATCCATAGAAACAACATGCTGAGGGTGGCAGACCCTGGCATGTGGAAACAGATTCTAGAAAGAAATTACACACAACTTAATGCGCAGCACCAAAGTGCAACACGTACACAAACCTGGACTTTAACCAGGATTAACATATTTCATCGTTTTGCTCTCACAAGTGAATACTTCAGACAAAGCAAGCGCGAATCAGGAGAGTTGGCTACTAGCTAACTAGCTAACACTCATTAGCCAGCACAGGATGACGTTGTATTGCTCAAAAAAGGTGAGCTTATCACCAACAGGATAAATAAGCGAAAAGATGCACAATATCACAAATCACTCACCATCGATGGTTCTCTCACGTTCATCTTCAGCTTGTCCGTAGTCCAGTTCTATGCTGGGCTGCCATCTGTTTTGTTGCGGGTCACTCCATATCGCTCTGGATCTGCCGCCAAGCACAGAAAACTCCGTACCTCTTTGTTGGACCATGGTGTAGATTTCCATGAAACCTGCAACATCATCTCTATTAATATCGTGTTTACTTGGTGACTGAGTTTACTCCGTGAACTTTTGCAAATAACGGTTTGGAGATTCTTCAGAAGACGGATGCTTTCATGACGTTACGCCCTGACTTATCAGTGGCCTGCAATCTGTTGACGTCACATTTTTGGCCCGACTTAGCGCGGCTGTACCCTGGCCTCGAGTCGGTACTAAAAAAGTACCTGGTTCCAGGTACTAATGGAAAAGGCTAGAAACTGAGCCGAGTAGAGTCGAGTAGGGCTTAGTGGGTACTAGTGGAAAAGGGCCATTAGAGTCATGGACTTGGTCCGGGTTCAAGGAGAGGAACATCCACGGCGAATATGGGCCAGACAACAGCCAGCAAAACACCAGGAACACCTGCACACTGTGGCTAAGCTGGGTGCAGCTTACATCCAGCTGTCTGATGGCTTGGCGAGACATGCCAATGAGCTGCGATGTGTCCGGGAAGAGGCTTCTGATAGCAGGGCTGGACGAGAGTGGCAGTCGGTGGTGATGAAGAGAGGTGCTTTCATGCGGGAGATCAGCCACTATCTCGTGGGCCTGCTGTTTCCAGGAGCAGCACTGAGGGGCTGCCCCCCCCCTCCAAAAAAAGAGCCGGTTCCATCCTTTTCTACCCAAAGGACAGTGTTGTAGATTTTATTAAATAGTTATGATGTTCATATGTTTATGCATGCAGTAAAATGTTATGGTTTGTGGGGGTTTTTTGTAGTTTAGGGACAGGGCAATGATTTTAGTTTATTAATGGACTTCGATTTAGTTTAGTAGGTGGCAGAATAATCAACCTTGCCATGTGGGCAGTATGGTAGTCCACCCGTCCTACCTATTTTAAGTTCTGTTGTGTGAATGTGTTAGGCCATTTAGAGTTATCAGTTTGTTACAGACATAGCCTGACCCTTGAGACAGAGGGGATTATGGGAATTGGAGTTGGGGGAAGTGTTCTGTAGTTCTAAAAGGAAGTGGCACGGTTGTTGTTGTGGCAGAGATATAAGCAGCCAGTTTAGTGGTAATAAGTCGGTCTCGGCCCAAGTTGTGCTTTATTTCAATGAGAATAAAATCCCCTCTTCTGAAAGAGAGTGAGCATGGATTCCTCCCCTTTGATGGTGAAATATATTAACCCACCGAATAGGCTCAGGATGGAGGTGTCGGGCCAATGCGCTGGAGGTTTCCCGACTACGGTCACAGAAGGACAACACTCTATGCAGAAAGGTAACACTGGGGGCTCGTCGTGGGATTCTTTTCACCAAACACTGGTTTTAAATGGTGAGGAAATCAAGGAGGAGAGCACGATGAACTGATTGTGCCGCTCGACTTGTACCAACGTGGCCATTAGCTCGGCCAAAGCTAGCCTAGCCAAAGTTAGCCCAGCCGCTAACATGGCTGAAGCTAGAGGACAGTCTGCCATAATCAGTTACAGTACCAAAAAAGAGGGAAGGCAGACATCGGAGGATGTTTTAGCAATCCTTTCATGCCAGAGGGGAAGTTAAATTAGCTGCAACCGGACCAGAGCCAGTGATGTCACATGATACGTGGCGGCAACGCAGTCATTCAATTATACAGCATGTGAACTCTTTCCAACGTCAACTAACCAGCAGATGGCAGAAGGTGGTGAGTCACTGTTTTATCCTGAGTGAATAAATGTGGCGTCCACTCCAGCTGCAGAACGTTTCAATGTTAATTTGGCCCCAACGTCGCCTACTAGTGCTCAGCCTGCACACCCCACATGTCACAGATTGTATGATGGTAAGAACCAGAGCCAAAGCAGTGCTAAGCTTGATCCATGTTACTGCCCACCACTCTCAACACACCACCAGGCACTTGTGAAAATCTGCAATGATAATGAACTGAAGAAAAGAATCCCTATACTGCAGCCAGTCCCCATGTTTTCATGGGGACTGGTGCATGGAGAGACTTTTTATGACTTTGAAAATTGTGCAATAGCTAATAATTGGTCCGAGAAGACAATGGCCATCCAGCTGCAGTTTAGCCTTAAAGGTGCAGCAGGCGCAATCATCCACAAAAACCCAAGATCAGCACACTGGGACTATCAGCGGATTGTGGAGGAAGTGGAAGCTGCTTATAGGCCCTACTCAGAATTTGCAGCAGTTGTCGGTATTGAATTGAGGCACAGGGTCAGAAAACCTGGTGAAACCCTGCACGTGCTCCGTGACAACATTTATGAAATGGTGGTTATAGCATACTTGGATTGTGCAGAAAAGGAACAAGAGCGGATTGGGGTGGAGATTTTCACCAACGCTATGAATGACACCGAGATGGTCCAAAAGCTACTGGAAGAGAGACCCCCCACCCTAACCAAGGCCTATGAGGTAGCACGCAGGCACGAGAGCACCAGGAGGGCAGCTGAAGTGGAAACGCAGCTCATGAGACCTAGGTTGCAGAGGACCCGAACAGCAGCTGTACAACAGAACATCACCACCACCCCTCATCATTCATTCATTCATTCATTCATCTTCTTCTGCTTAATCCTTTATGGGTCATGGGGGGGCTGGAGCCTATCCCAGCATCCTTGGGCGAGAGGCAGGGTACACCCTGGACAGATCGCCAGTCCATCGCAGGGCCAACACAGAGAGACAGACAACCATTCACTCTCACAGTCATACCTAAGGACAATTTAGAATCCCCAGTTTGATGCCAATTAACCCCTCATCAGCTAGTAACAAACCCACTCCAGGAAAAGTGCAACACACAGTAAGGGGAAATCAGACAAACTCACCTGCCACAACTGCTTCGGCATGGGTCGTCTATGGAGGAATTGCCCCTCTCCTCGCCAGAAACTAAACACACCCACGCTGCTAGCCACCGGAGCCGACACTGTTGTTGCTAGTGCCGAGAGATCAGAGGAGGAGATGTGTATCCAGATATGGGTTGGTGGGATTGCGCTCTGTGCCCTCCTTGACTCAGGTGCATGGAGGAATGTGATGCCACTTCACCACTTCAACGCCATCCTAATGATGTCTAGGCCTCCAATACAACCGTCCAATGTCCAGGGTCTACAAGGCAACAGCCCAGGGGGTATGGCAGTGGTAGGAGAGGTGGTACTTCAAGTTAACATTGGTCGCAAAGCCACACAGGTGAACTTCATCCTAGCTAATACAGCTACCACCTTTGAGGTTATCCTGGGGTGCCCTTTTCTGTTGGAGGCACAGGCCTGTCTGGACTATGGTAGTCATGAAATAATGCTCTTTGGCGAAAAGGTGCCTCGCTTCAACCCCAGCTTCCAGGCAGAGTCCCTGCTAGTTCGAATGGCACGAACAGTGACTGTAAAACCAGTTTGGGAGTATGTAGTACCAGGGCTTCCCAGCCATCACAGAACTACTGATGGAACCTTAATGCTAAGCTCTATCAAAAGTTTTGTCCACAGACACAATGTGCTGATAACCCACATGGTCATCAAAACCCAACGTTCTACCAACATCCCCATTTGAGTGTTCAACCCTGGCGCCTTGCCTGTCAAGCTAAAAAAGGGGGCTGCAGTCGAAGTTCTACAGCCCGCTCAGGTACTGGAGGAGACCAGATCGGGCCAAGCCCAGGTACAGGCTACTCCTGAAAACATTAACTGTGATCCTATCCTCGTGTCCCATCACCTGCAGGCTCTTTACATAGAGAGTTGCTCCAGCCTGGCTGAGGAAGATCACTGCAGACTGGCCCACTTATTGCAGTGTTACAGCGACGTGCTCTCCACTGGCCCCACAGACCTGGGCCGTACGAACGTGGTACAACAAAACATCATGACCATGCAAGGGCCAGCTGTGAAGCAACAACCACATAGAATGGCTCGTGACAAGCAGATGGCAGCGGATCAACAAGTGCAACAGAGCCTGGAAACCGGCCTGGCGCGGCCAAGTAACAGCAGCTGGGCCGCACCACTTGTAATGGTCAGGAAGAAAGACCGGAGCCTCCGACTGTGCGTGGATTACAGGGCATTGAACAAATGGACCATAAAGGATGCATAGCCCCTGCCACATATTCAAGACACCCTTGACACACTGTCCACTGCTAAGTACTTCAGTACGCTAGACCTCACGTTGGGGTATTGGCAGGTGGAAATGACCCCCAGAGCCCATAAGCTGCCCCCTTCTGCACCAGGAAGGGGTTATTTGAGTGGAACGTGATGCTGTTTGGACTGTGTAACACGCCGGCCACATTACAGCGGTTCATAGACCGCATTTTGGCAGGGCTGCAGTGGGAGACTTGCTTGGTGTACCTCAACGACATCATTGTCCTGGGCTGGGACGCTGCACAGATGCTGGAGTGGCTCAAGCAGGTGTTTGCAAGGCTGAGAAGAGCACACTTAAAGCTGAACCCTCCAAGTGCTACATGTTCCGGAAGCAGGTGTCCTATCTTGGGCATGTAGTGTCTGCCAAGGATGTGGCTACCAACCCCCATAAAATGAAACAGGTACAGGAGTGGCCCACACCCCAGAATATTTCAGAAGTCCGCCAGTTTGTAAGGCTAGCTTCATACTACCGGCGGTTTGTAGAAGACTTTGTCACTATAGCCAAGCCCCCCCACGAACTTACCAAAAAGTACATCCGATTCTACTGGTCAACTGAATGTCAAGCCTCTTTTGAAGAACTGAAAAGCTGTCTTGTCACCGCACCTGTGTTAGGTTACCCCCTCGACAGTGGCAAAATGCTGTTGGACACTGATGCCAGTGGCTTTGGGATCTGAGCCGTCCTCTCCCAAGTCCAAGGGGACGAGGAGAGGGTCTTAGCCTATGGCAGCAGATGGTTATCTTCTACAGAGCAGAACTACTGTACCACCAGAAGAGAACTCCTAGCAGTAGTGGAATTTACCACCCACTTCAGGCAGTACCTACTGGGCAGAACCTTCACCATCCGAGCAGACAACAGTAGTCTGTGGTGGCTGACCTAACTGAAGGAACCTGAGGGTCAGCTCGCTCAATGGCTAGAGAGGCTAGCCGAATACGACTTTAAAGTGCTCCATTGTCCAGGCCAGAATCACTAAAACACAGATGCCCTCTCCAGGAGACCCTGCCGTACATCATGTCCATGCAAGTTGCCGGATCCCAACCATGGCAGTAATGGACAACGAGACATAGGGGTGCAGTGCAACCTACTGAACTGTATAGCTGACACAAGCACTACCTTGGCCCCTCCAGAGCAGCCGATGGTGAGGGTGGTGCCAGTGGGGGTGGTCGAGGCCAACAATCAGAATGATTCTTCCACTCCATCTGACACCTCCCGCTCTGAGATGTTTAGAGGGTGGACCCCGGAGCAACTCCTTGCTGAGCAGGAAGCTGATGATGACATAGGACCTCTAAAGAGGTGGTTAGAAGAGGGGCAGAAATGACCGACCTGGGCAGATGTGGCCAGACTCAGTCCCGCGACCAAGGCATACTGGTCACAATGGAAGAGGCTACACCTGAAAGATGGGGTGTTGCTGAGAAAATTTGATTGCTCGGAAGGAAGGACCTTCTACTTGCAGATACTGCTACCTCACATATATCACCACCAGGTGAAGCAGCAAATACATGATGGCCCCACGGGAGGCCACTTTAGTACAGAGAAAACACTCACCAGAACAGATACTATTGGTACAATATGCGAGACAACGTCACCTTGTGGTGCCACACTTGTACCAGATGTGCCACAAAAGCCTGCCCCCAGAAAACTCCCCAAGCTGCAATGGGAACTGTGAGAGTAGGTGCCCCCGTAGAGAGAATTGCCGTCGACCTGATGGGCCCGCTCAATGAGACAGAGAGGCACAATTGCTCCATCAAGGTCAGTGGAGTGAGCCAAACTACAGTATGATAAGCCCCAACTGGTTGAGGAGGACACTTGCCAACTACCTCAGAGACCAGCTCACCTGCCCACTCCTGTTGACACTCTTCGCAGAAGACCACACAGGGTGCACAGACCTCCAGACAGGTTGGGTGACTGGATTTACTCCTAGTCACTAGAAAAGACTTCAGCCTGAGTATGGATGTAGGCGGATTGCTGCCCTACTCACGGCACACTAGCCCAAGCTAGGGTGTAGGTGGCTCGCTGCCCAGCTTGTGACCAGAAACAAACAAACCCCCCAAAAAAAGAGAAAGAAAAGAGAAAAAGTCTGAGACTGTTCTTATGCCTTATTGTTGTACTTGAAATATGTTGATGGGCCTTGTGCTGTTTGGTAGCACTTCTTATAAGCTAAGGTTAACTCACTGGCTGCACAGGATTAAGTCAGGTTTGTTGCACTGTTTTGTCATTATGGCTGTTACAGGTCCTAGAGGTGACGAACACTTAAGTTTCATGGACACTGGGTTGGGAGACTGGGACCGTGCTTGTCATTTGTTGCTCTACCTCTGTCTACTTTTGTGCTGGAGAGATATTAGGAGCCAACATCATCCAGAGTGGGGGTAGTGTTACAGACATAGCCTGTCCCTTGAGACAGAGGGAATTACGGGAATTGGAGTTGGGGAAAGTGTTCTGTATTCTAAAAGGAAGTGGCGCGGTTGTTGTTGTGGCATAGATAAAAGCAGCCAGTTTAGCAGTAATAGGTCGGTCTCGGCCCAAGTTGTGCTTAATTTCAACGAGAATAAAATCCCCTCTTCTGAAAGAGAGTGAGCATGGATTCCTCCCCTTTGTTGGTGAAATATATTAACTCACCGAACAGGCTCAGGACGGAGGTCTCCGGTCAACGCAACGGAATTTTCCCAACTACGGTCACGGAATGACAACACTCCATGCAGAAGGGTAACAAGTTTCTGTTATGTTAGTAAGTGATTTGGGTCTCAAATTGGGGAGGGTCTTAATTGAGTGAGTGGTTTTGGACTTTCTGAAGGGGGGGGAGGAAATGTGGTGTTGAGCTTTATTGTGAAGTGCGGTGTGTTATGTCAGTAATCAGAGTCTGGAGTCTGTCTTATGCCATGCAGCGAACTCACACACACCACACAACATTCCCCTCCCCCTTACAAAAGTCCAAAACACATATATACAATTCAGACCCACCCCAATTTAGGACCTGAATAATGCACTAAGAAGACAACAGGGAACAGTGAACTATAATGGCCTATCATATTCACCCAAAAAACAACTAAAAAATAGGGGGAACAGGTGGACGGCTGTCCCACCCCACACAGCAAAGCGGATTATTCTGCCGCTTGTACTAAATAAAATAACGAAAGTCCATAGATAACTAAAATTAGTGTGTCTACGCTAAACAATACATAAAATAATCCCCAAATAGCACACAGTCATATGTACAACCACGCTCACATCAGACACATATTTAAAACACATGCACATATATAAATATATTTACATTTGAATTTTTAGGTTATACCACAGTCCATGGGCAGCCAAGGATAAAACCAGCTTGGAGGCCCAGGGCAGCCCCACGGCATGCGCGCCCCTGGAAACCACCTGCCCCCGGGGTTGAAGCTGACCTCCCCGGTGAGAATGTCTCTTCTCCTCACCCTCGACCATTTCTCTCGTCTGGACCTGCCATCCGACACCTCCTCACGGACCCAAACCCAGTCTGCAACTCTCAGGGGGGTCCCGCTTGACCTGCGGTGCTGCTGCCCAGCACGCAGTCCCTCCGTGCCTATCGGTCTGTCCCGACTGTCTTTGAAATTGCTGCAGCTGCCGCCGTTGTAGTCCCAGGCACTCCGGCCCCCTGTGGCCGAGCTACAGGGAAAACCGAAGCTCGTCCGTCGACGTCACTTGTCAACTTGGGCGCCTCACCATTACGCCCAGCACTCTCGTCCAAGGCGCTTTGAGCTCTGGCACTGAGGTCCTGCCTGACCTCCGTGGCACCCGGCACCTCCTCTCTGTCGTCCAAGGCACTTCGCTATACTGTGTCTGTACCCAGCTGTTGCTGCTGCTTCCCGGGGCTTTCAGCATGCTCACTCCCGTCCTCCCGCTGCCCTAACTCCAGCTGTGGGGAAGCCACAGTTGAGTCCGGTCGCTGCTCTCCCTCCATGCTGCCTTTGCTCACCGCACCGTCTTCACGACCAGCGCTACGGTCACGCACCGTGCTGAGCTCCTTGGCTGGCTTGCCGTCGTCGGTGACTGGGGGCTTCCCCACTCGTGGCTCCAGTGCCCCCTCGAAACCTAGCTGGTTGCTTGTAGCTTGGTTTTGGCACACACCTAGCTTTGTGGCTAACATTGCCGTTGCCACAGCCTGCGCCTTTAGCTTCTCTAAGCTAGCTAGCTTAGCTTCCCTTGGTGCCAACAGCCTCACTACCCACTGCTTCGTGTCCTTTGTACATTCAGCAAAATCTGCAGCCAGCCGCCCGACAGCATTTGCATAAGCCTCTGTCTCTCCCAACATGCAGAGGATTCTCCGACCCTCCACGCTGAGACGACGGACCAAGAGTGCCTGTCCTCGGTCTCCATCGAGTCTACCCAGGCCCAGCCCAGTGATGTATTCCCCAAGCATGGCCATTCAGTCCGGCCTCAGGATCGCTGGCTCTCCCGGACACTCCAGAAACGATGGCAGAGGTGGAGGTCGCCCACACGCCTCCATGGTTTATTCTTGTTGCCAAAATGTTATGTTGGTAATCAGAGTCTGGAGTTTGTCTTATGATACGCAATGAACTCTCTTTTATTGAACACTCACAGAAGTATATACAGGCACCGCAGTCCGCCTGACGTCACCACCAGGGCGGCTACGGCAAGCCCTAAAGGCCACACACACACACCACACAACATGGTGTAGTGGCGGCCACTTTCTGCTCCACTGCACCGCCCTATAAATAGCAGGGGGCATCCATGATACGCTCTCTTTGACTGGTGCCCTCTGCCTGATGGCTGTAGTGTGTCCAAGTATTAATAAAGCTGAGTTTGTCCGTTCACCTGGCCTCATCATTTCATAAGGTACTTACAGACACAACAGGTAATTCAATAAAATACCTTACACTTCTTTTGATAAAATTATTTATAAAATCCCATTTTAAAAATGTAAGATTAGCAAATTATAAAAGCATGCAAGCATTCAACTGCATGGTGAATTTAAGGTTAATGTGTAAATCCATGAGCCTCCCTGCATGCCACGAGTGCACAGTATATTCCTGACTGGAATGAGGGCCTCTGGTCTGTGTACCGGAGTATGAAAGGAAATGTTTCCCCAAGATCACCTCAACTTCCCTGTCCTCACTAGGTAGGAAGAAACGTTGGTATTCTCTGCTCTTTCTTAACTTTCAGGGTGACTATAGCTTACCGTGCTGTTGTGTAGTGTGTGTGTGTGTATGTGTGTGTGTGTGTGTGTGTGTGTGTGTGTGTGTGTAGTTACTGTAAATGCCCCAGGCTAGTGGGCATTTTTGTCAGATGGTGTGGGGTGCTGCTGATTTTGAACGGACATACAGTAATACTCCCACCACTGCATCTATATAAAAATATCGCAGTTTGTGAAAACTGTTGTTACATTTTGTTGAAAAATCTAGCACTTAAACAGCAAAACGTATTTTTCTTCCATTGTGTTTAAGTTTTTGTTTCTTCTGGTATGTAATATATGCCTGTGTGTGCAGTCTACAAATCTGTACTGAAAAAACAGCCCAATATGACCAATACATATACCATAAATATATAATGTATACCCACAGTGACGTGAAATATCCGCTCTTGTACATGCTGGCAGTGGAGGGTGAAGGACAGAGCTGTGTGGAGGAATCTGATCAGACCTAAATGAAACAGTCATTGTCGCCCCGACACACTGCTATGATGATGATGATCATGATGACATGCCTCTTGAGATAAAGGAAAGTAGCTGTGGCACACATATTTGAGATGCTTAAGCTGCATATGTATGTTACTTTTGAGATGCTTAGGCTGCATATGTATATCACTGTTACCTCACGTCTTAGAAGGAACAATAAGTCTGGACCTCCTGGGGATGACAGGAGGGTGTGAAATGTGTCTTTAGAAATGGCTCTGAGAAGACTTCCTGACCACCAGGGTTTAGGTGGAGAAGAGAGGACCTGGGGGGGTGATGTATTGTCTCTGGGGAGTGAATGACAATGTGATTCTGTACTCTGATGTCCCGGGTACAAAAAGGAGAGATGTGGGAAGTTAGTTCTCTTTCTGTTTGAGAAGATGTTGGAGACACGTGATTGTTAATAAACCTGAATTGAGAAATAAATTCAGCCTCTTCATTTCACGCTCTCCACACTGGTGACCTTAAGACGTATAATGGGCAGAGACGATTCCCCCGAACCAGACTCACCAGGGACCAGCCGGGCAAGCGCAGTCTCAGTCAAGCTACCAGAATTCTGGCAGGACAACCCGGACTCATGGTTCCTCCTGGCTGAAGCCCAGTTCGCTCTCGGGGGAATAACAGCAGATGACACAAAGTTCTACCACATCATCGCCAAACTTGACAGCCGCACAGCTCGACATGTGCGGAGCCTGGTGCAGCGCCCACTCCACTTAGCCATTCGTCACTTCCAATTCTGGCTGGAAGGTCAGCGTTTCACCGCGTTTGTCGACCACAAACCGCTCACTTTTGCGATGGCCAAACTTTAGGGACCATGGTCGGGCCGGCAGCAGAGGCAGCTGGCTGCAATTTCAGAATTTACTACTGATATTAAACACGTAGCGGGTAAATTTAATGTGGTGGCAGACTGCCTCTCTCGCGCTGTAACCGCTCCAGTCCGCGCGGAGGTAGATTATACTACCGCGGCCGCAGAGCAAAATAGCAGCGCGGAAGCGTACGCGGCCCCAGTCCACGTGGAGATAGATTACGCAGCCATGGCTGCGGATCAAGGTAGCAACGCGGACGTGTGCGCGCTCCAGTCTGGACCAACAGGGTTAAGGCTGGAGAGCAGGAGGCTGCAAGATGGTACGCCCCCCCTAATCTGCGATGTCTCTACAGGATGACCGTGTCCGGTAGTGCCGGCCGCGTGGCGCTGCCGTGTTTTTGACTCGATTCACTCTCTGGCGCACCCGGGGGTGCGCGCGTCGGTAAAAATGGTAGGAGAGAAGTTTGTTTGGCCGAGCCTGCGCAAGCACGTTAAGGAGTGGGCAAGAGCCTGCATGGCTTGCCAGCGGGCCAAAATACACAAACACACAAAAGCCCCCTTAGAGCCGTTTCACATCCCGGCCAAGAGGTTCGATCATGTGCATGTCGACCTCGTAGGCCCCCTACCCTCGTCGCAGGGGTGCACGCATCTTTTGACAATGGTGAACCGCACCACGCATTGGCCTGAAGTGGTTCCACTGGCATCAACCACAGCCGCAGAGGTGGCCCGCGCATTTTTAACGGCTTGGGTAGCACGTTTTGGGGTCCCGTCGGATATTACGTCCGACAGGGGGCCTCAATTTGTTTCTGAGCTTTGGTCAGCGATGGCCCACAGCCTGGGGATAACAATCCACCGCACTACCGCGTACCACCCACAGGCTAATAGTTTATGCGAGCGTTTTCATAGGTCATTGAAAGCAGCCCTCAGAGCGTCGCTGATGGATGCAAATTGGGTAAACAGACTACCATGGGTTTTATTAGGGTTGCGTTCTGCACCTAAAGAGGACTTAAAAGCCTCCCCTGCTGAGTTGGTGTTTGCACAACCACTCCGTCTGCCAGGGGAATTTCTTCCCGATAACCCGGCGCCAGAGCGTCCCCCTGCTCAGCGGTCACTGAACGACACGGGAGCGGACATGCTTCCGGGCCCCGTTCATCACACTTTTTCGCGTGCTTTTGTACCTAAATCTTTAAAAAACGCCGAGTTTGTTTTTGTCAGGCACGAGGCTCAGCGCCCAACCCTGTGACCACCTTATGACGGCCCATATAGAGTGCTGGAAACAGGTGATAAGCATTTTTTGCTAGATTTAGGGGACAGGAGGGAAACAATTGCTATAGACAGACTTAAACCTGCTTTTGTGATGGCTGGTGAAACTGTGCAAGTGGCGAGGGCTCCTCGACGCGGCAGACCCCCCAGGGAGCAGGCCCCAGAGCCCCCTCAGGGATTGACTAATGGTTCTCATCCTCAGATAGCAGATTCACTGCAGGATGGCGCCACGGGAGAGTCGAAGCCTGCCTACAGCAAGTTCAGAAGAAGGTTGAAGCCCAGACAGCATATGGACTGATGTTGTGATTTTATCATGTTGTCTAGACTATGTTGTATTGTTTCATCTTCGACATTTGGAGGGGGGGGTTATGTGGCACACATATTTGAGATGCTTAAGCTGCATATATATATCACTGTTACCTCACGTCTTAGAAGGAACAATAAGTCTGGACCTCCTGGGGATGACAGGAGGGTGTGAAATGTGTCTTTAGAAATGGCTCTGAGAAGATTTCCTGACCACCAGGGTTTAGGTGGAGAAGAGAGGACCTGGGGGGGTGATGTATTGTCTCTGGGGAGTGAATGACAATGTGATTCTGTACTCTGATGTCCCGGGTATAAAAAGGGCAGATGTGGGAAGTTAGTTCTCTTTCTGTTTGAGAAGATGTTGGAGACACGTGATTGTTAATAAACCTGAAGTGAGAAATAAATTCAGCCTCTTCATTTCACGCTCTCCACAGTAGCCAAGTTACTATTTTTTTTTTGCTATATTTTATTTTACTTTATTTTTTAACATGTGCCTTTTTTCTTGCACACTTAAAACATTTTTTTGAATAAATGTGTTATTCTTCTGATATAAAGGTATAGTTTTTTCCTAATAAATTTGCATATTTGATTGTAATTTCAGACCTGCCATAATAACTTCTATAATATCTGGCATATTTGCTATTCTTATTAGATTTTTTTTTCTTGTCAATTTATTAATTTTGCTCGAAAAAAATACTAGTTTTTTTTCCCCTAATAAACTTCCTATTTCATCATTTCTTGTTCAGATATTTACCAGTGTGTTTTGATGGTGACAGAAAATCATGTATAAAATGTTCATCATTGCCAGTTTTATTTTGAAACGTCTGACGGCAGTAATGGCTGGCAGCGCCAGAATCTCCGTTAGAGTCCGGTTCTGTGGACCGACACCGAGAACCATCTGATGGGGACGTACAGCTGACATGGAGCCGCGGACAGCAGGTTAGTTTACTGCCTGCAGCTGAAAACATGAAGGCCGCTGCGGTGCCGATGCTGCTCGGCTAACGTTAGCGGTGGAAACGGAAACAGCTTGGTCGTCCTCTCTGCCATCTGCTCCTCTAAAAAGGAAAATTCTGTTACAGGCGGAGCACAGTTGAGCAGTTTATCGAGTTTTGACGACACATCGCTATATCTACCATTGGAGACAAATGAGAACTCCTATCGTTTAGAGATAATCAACTGCGTTAGTCTGACCGTGACAAAAACATCCATGTACGGCAAGCAAACCTTCAAAATAAAAGCATGTATTTCTTCTGAGTGAACTTTCAAATTAGGAGCAAGCAGGTCACCAAGTACAGATAGGTTCAGCTCGCTGTTACTGGGTTGGATCCCCGTTTCCTTCACAACTGCCTTAATGCTTAATTATATAGATTCAACAGGGTGCTAAACATTCCTCAGAGATGCAGAGCTGTCTACATTTACGTCACCGATCCCGTCAACTTAGCCTTAGTGGCCGAGCACGGCATAAACAAACCCAGAACTCAATGTATTTCCATACACATGTTAACTATTTTTAAACCAGGAGTATGTGGAAATGGTGTGTGTGATGTTCATAGGACATATTATTTTTTGACACAGGTGGTGGCTCTGCGGCGGATGATAAAATAAAGGCAGCGTTGTGAGTTTTAAGCAGGATATGGTGCACATTTAGGGCGCATATATGGTATGCATGTGTGGTATGCATTTTCCCTCACATATATTTAGTAGGCATGACGGTGCGTACTCTGGAGGCTTCACGTCTAAACGGCCAAGAGGACCTGACCCGGCAGAGACCTCGGGAGGTGTGAAGTGGTTTCTTGAGAGACGGGAAGTCAGAGAGAATGTCCCAGCAGGAGCCCCCGAGGCTGAAGAGTTGAGAGACAATGGAGACGCCAAGGAGCCTCGGAGGCTATATGTTTACTGAAGGACTGTGGGTTGGGGGTGTGATATCTGATGTTGGGGGTTTTGTGTCTCTGGAGAGTATAAGAGCTGTGAAGAATGATTGTTCTGCCTCTTTGCTGAGATACTTTGCTTGATAGAGGATGTAGCCTCACAATAAACCTTTCCTGAGAAATAAACTGTCTCGTTTGTGAAAGTCATCCTCTACACTGGTGACCTACGACAAACCATGGCCGGTGGCGACGATCTTTCCGCGCCGGACTCTTCAGGGGTCAACCGGGTTAACGCAGCTACCACACTACAGCTGCCCGATTTCTGGCAACATAACCCGCGCTCCTGGTTTACCACTGTGGAGGCGCAGTTCCACCTTCGGGGAATCTCAGCGGACGCAACGAGGTTCTACCATGTCGTCGCCAAGCTGGACAGCCTCACAGTGCAGCGGGTGGAGAGCCTGACCAACCACCCGCCCCAAGACGACAAGTATGGCGCACTGAAAGCCGCCCTCATTCGAGCCTTCACTCCCTCGCTGGGAGAGCGAGCAGAGAAGCTCCTGGCGCTGACAGAAGGGGAAGCAGACAGGCCGGCAGATCTGATGGCGAAGATGATGAGCCTGAGAGGCGAAGATGACGACAGCTTTATCTTCGCCCACCTCTTTCTCAGAACGCTACCGCCAGCAGTGAGAGTCACCCTGGCTAGCTCACAGCTACTCAACAACCGTGACTACCACGAGCTGGGCCAGGAGGCACAGCGGCTCGTCGACGCCCATAGAGGGTACGCAGCCACGATGGCAGCAGCAGAGCTGAACGCACCCCCGTGAGACGAGGGGAGACCAGAGGCTGCAGCACCGGATCCACTGACATCAGCAGCGGCAGAGGCCAGGAGAAGCGGAGCTGACAACACCCTCTGTTTCTACCATCGGCACTTCGCCGAGAGAGCGCACAGATGCGCCCCACCGTGCCGATACCAGCGCCAGGGAAACGCCAAGACTGAGAGCCGGTAGCAGCTGCAACTCTCGGCGCGAAGAACAAGCTGCTTTTCGTGACAGACGCAAATTCAGGGAAAGAATTCCTGGTGGACACAGGCTCCCAGCTAAGTTTTGTCAAGCCCGCCTACACGGACATGCTGACGCCTGCCAGTGGACCCCTGGTGTTAGCGGCGAACGGCTCCACGATCAAAACCTATGGGGAGAAGACGCTCCTCCTATCCCTCCACGGCCGCACCTTCGAGTGGACCTTCGTCGTAGCCGCAGTTAGCAACAACATGCTAGGTGCTGACTTTTTATGCTCAAACAGTTTATTAGTTGATCTTACTAATAGACGTATTGTAAATGCACTGTCTTTCTACTCTATCTCCTGCACAGCTCGGGTGGCCCTGCCTTCTGCACATCCCAATGTCACAGCTGCGGGTGGTAAGTTTCATGCACTACTCAATCAGTTTCCAGCACTCATGGTCCCAACATTTTCAGCGTCAGTTGCCAAACACGGGGTCGAGCATTTCATAACTACCTCTGGCCCCCCTGTTTTTGCAAAAGCTCGGCGCTTGGACCCAGTTAAACTGGCCATCGCGCGCGAGGAATTCGCCAACTTGGAAAAACTGGGCATTGTTAGACGCTCGAACAGCTCTTGGTCGTCACTCCTGCACATGGTCCCCAAGGCTGACGGCTCGTGGCGCCCTTGCGGTGATTTCCGCAGATTAAATAATGCTTCAGCACACGACCGCTACCCGATTCCGCACATCCAGGATTTTTCGGCACATTTGGCGGGGGCGCGCATCTTTTCCAAAATAGATTTGGTGCGCGGTTATCACCAAGTCCCAGTCCGCGCGCAAGACATACCCAAAACGGCAGTTATAACCCCTCTCGGGCTTTTCGAGTTTTTGCGCATGCCTTTCGGCCTCAAAGGCGCCGCGCAGACGCTCCAACGCATGGTGGATGCAGTATTGCGCGGCCTCCCTTTCGTGTTCGCCTATTTGGATGATATTTTGGTAGCCAGTGCATCCGAAGTTGAACACGAACGCCACCTCACAGCCGTTTTTCAGAGGCTGACAGAACACGGGCTGATAATTAACCCAGCGAAATGCCAATTCGGGGTAGCGCAAATTGATTTTTTTGGGGCACCGCGTGTCTCCAGAAGGCGCAGTCCCGCTGCCTGATAAAGTGCGCGCAATAACGGATTTCCCCCAACCGCAAACAGTTCAGGCACTGCAAGAATTTTTGGGGATGGTCAATTTTTATAACCGCTTCCTCCCCAACGCGGCACAGCTCATGCACCCATTGTATGCGGCATTAAAGAAGCAAAAACCTGCAACTAAGGTCGAGTGGTCCCCGGACCGGGAGTGCGCTTTCTCACAGGTCAAATCGGCCCTCGCGAACGCTGCGTTATTGGCACACCTGGTGCCAGCAGCTCGCATGGCGTTAACCACGGACGCTTCCGACGTGGCAGTGGGGGCGGTTGTCGAACAACTGGTAGCAGGGAGCTGGCAACCACTTGCGTTTTTCAGCAAAACATTGCACGATAACGAGCGTAAATACAGCGTGTTTGATAGGGAGCTTTTAGCCCTGCATTTGGCCATCCGCCACTTCCAGTTCTGGTTGGAAGGGCGCCGTTTCACCGCGTTTGTAGACCACAAACCATTAACATTTGCAATGGCTAAAATTTCAGAGCCTTGGTCGGGCCGACAACAGAGACAGCTGGCCGTGATTTCGGAGTTTACCACCGACATTCAACACGTGGCGGGCAAACACAATGTAGTGGCAGATTGTCTCTCGCGCGCAGTTGCACTGCCAGGCCCCCAGGGGGCAGACTCGGCGGCTGTAGACACGGGCCAGGCTTGCGGCGCGGAAGCGCTCGCAGCCCCGGTCTGCGTTGGGTTAGATTATGCAGCCATGGCCGCTGAGCAGGTTAATGATGCGGACGTGCGCGCGCTCCAGTCTGGGCCAACAGGGCTAAGGCTGGAGCACAGGGTGCATCAAAGCACCCATCAAAGCGCCCCCGCCCCGTGGTCCCAGCTGCGTGGCGTTGCCTCGTTTTTGACTTAATACATTCGCTGGCACATCCGGGCGTTCGCGCGTCGATCAAAATGGTGGGAGAGAAATTCGTTTGGCCGGGGCTGCGTAAACAGGTCAAAGAATGGGCCGCAGCCTGCACAGCGTGTCAAAGAGCAAAGGTACACAAGCACACGCGGGCCCCTCTAGAACCTCTTCACATCCCAGCCAAACGCTTCGACCACGTGCATGTTGACTTGGTGGGACCCCTCCCGCTGTCACAGGGGTTCACACACCTTCTAACTATGGTGGACCGCACTACGCGCTGGCCAGAGGCGATTCCCCTGGCGTCAACCACAGCAGCAGACGTTGCGCGCGCTTTTTTAACGGCTTGGGTCGCGCGCTTTGGAGTCCCGTCAGACATAACGTCTGACAGAGGACCCCAATTTGTTTCCGAGCTCTGGTCATCCATGGCACTCAGCCTGCGGGTGAAAATTCATCGCACAACTGCCTATAACCCCCAGGCCAACGGTTTGTGCGAACGCTTTCACCGGTCATTGAAAGCAGCCCTCAGAGCGGCTCTCACGGACACAAATTGGGTTGATAAGCTTCCATGGGTTTTATTAGGGTTGCGTTCAGCACCTAAGGAAGATTTGCAAGCCTCTCCGGCCGAGCTAGTCTTCGCCCAACATCTCCGGTTACTGGGAGAATTTCTTCCTGAGAACCCCGCACCAGATCGCCCCCCCGCTCAGCTGCTGCAGAGCGACGCGGGATCAAACACCCTCCCCGGTCCAGTTCATCACAGTTTTCCACGCGTTTTTGTGCCTAAAGCCTTAAAGAATGCAGAATTCATCTTTGTTAGACACGACGCACAGAGGTTAGGTTTAAGACCACCTTATGATGGACCGTTCAGAGTGTTAGAAACCGGGGAAAAGCATTTTTTGCTCGATTTGGGAGACAGGAGGGAATTAGTCTGCATTAACAGACTCAAACCCGCTTTTGTGTTAGCTGATGAACAGGTGCAAGTAGCCAGGGCCCCCCGTCGTGGCAGGCCACCGGGGAGACACTCTTCTCAGCTTTCACAACGATGTGCTAATGACTCTGATCCACAAATGCAAGAGACAGCCACAGGCAGAGCGAGACCTGCTCACAGCAGGTATGGCAGGAGGTTGAAGCCCAAGCAGTTGGATGTGTGATATGTTGTGCCAATTTTTTTCGTTCTGTGTGATATGTCATGATTCTATGCATCTGGGGTGTAAGTTGTCCTTATTTAGACGTTTGGGGGGGGTTATATGGCGCACATTTAGGGCGCATATATGGTATGCATTTTCCCTCACATATATTTAGTAGGCATGACGGTGCATACTCTGGAGGCTTCACGTCTAAACGGCCAAGAGGACCTGACCCGGCAGAGACCTTGGGAGGTGTGAAGTGGCTTCTTGAGAGACGGGAAGTCAGAGAGAATGTCCCAGCAGGAGCCCCCGAGGCTGAAGAGTTGAGAGACAATGGAGACGCCAAGGAGCCTCGGAGGCTATATGTTTACTGAAGGACTGTGGGTTGGGGATGTGATATTTGATGTTGGGGGTTTTGTGTCTCTGGAGAGTATAAGAGCTGTGAAGAATGATTGTTCTGCCTCTTTGCTGAGATACTTGGCTTGATAGAGGATGTAGCCTCACAATAAACCTTTCCTGAGAAATAAACTCAGTCTCGTTTGTGAAAGTCATCCTCTACAAGGAGTTTATTAAATCATACCGCCGTCACGTGCTCCGCTCCCGGCGCCGTGCATGTGCGCCGGGAGCGAGCCCAGAGTGCTCTCAGCAGAGAGGACACTAAAGTGTGTGTGTCCAGCAGCAGTTGAAGAGTGAGTGAATGAGAGAGTGAGTTACAGAACCTGTGCAGTATTTATACCCAACTCAGACAATACATCAAAGAGGATTCACAGCAGTTGGTACGATCAAAGGGACTGCAGAACAGGCATGAGACATTTGCATTTGAGAGACATACATAACCATAGGCAGACTGCTCGCCTCTGCTCCAGCTTGCAGGGCAAAGAGGTTACAAGGCACATCTACATATTGATCTGTCTCTAGGTCACAGTAAGGACAGGACACATGAACACAATGCATGAAAGGCAACATTAACATCACAGTAGAGAGCCAAAAGAAGCGGGGCTGCCTGTAGACATTAATACACATTTCACTGTTCTGTTAATTGCTCTAGCCGAGCGCTGTGTCTGTCCAGTCTGTTTGTGGGGGTTTACACCAAACCGCCACATGCTCCCCCCCCCAGAGGGCACGGCAGGGGGCCGGGACCTCGATAATCCATCTATGGTAGCGAGCTGTGGGAGAAGCTCGCTGCAGGCGGAGGGGGACGGAGGAGGGGGATAGTACGTGCCGACCGGGACGGTGAAATCGTCCGAGCTGCGCAAAAATTGCTTGCTGCTCCGCGACGTTGAGGGGCTGTCCCGTTGAACGTGCGGAGGTCCGCAGAAGAAAAATTAGTCTCTGACTCCTCTCGTGGCCATGAAGAAAAGCAGGAGCGGCTGTAAGAAAAAAAAAAAAAAAAAAGACAAAAGCAGAGGGACTGGCGTGTTGACTTTAGGTTCAGGCATAACCCTAAAGCCTCGGGAACCGCAGACAGCTGAATTCCCCTTGTGTGCCGTGGCTAAGACCATAAAATCCAGTGAGCAAGCTGTGGGCCTCAGGTGTACGAGCAAGCCTGAAGGGCCAGTGTGCAGCAGAAGGAAGGCGGTCAGTGTAGCCGTATGTGTCCCGTGCGTGGTGCGCCGTCCTCGTAACTCCCCGGTGCGTGCGCCGGGGTTCCGTGATGGGTGGGCCAGCTGGAGAGGAGAACCAGGGTCAGGAAACTTGGTGGAGATTGGCGCAGTCGGCGCCGAAAAACATCTATGATGAGCTGTGGCTGCAGATTAGTCATGGAGCGTTGAGGGGAGATAGACGATCTTTGTTCCTCAGGCTCGGGTAGATGAGTAGGATCGCTGAGAGGGAGGAGTAGCGGTGAGAGGGAGAAAACGTTCTGTGTTCCTCGGCCGGTCCAGCGTGGACGTCCCGATCTCAGGCGAGGGTCGCGCCATGACGTTTTCTGCAGTTTTCCCGGTCGTGGGTGATGTCCGGAGAACAGCTCGCCTGTGTTGGCTCCGCGTCGAGGTCTCCCTGAAGCAGAAGGGAGAGCAACTCGTTTGCATCAGGCTGCTGTGTTCGCTGGCAGTGTGTTTTTTTTCAGCGTCGGTTCGCCAGCGTGGCCGTCCAGACCAGAAGGTTGCGTTGCACAAAGCGTGTGCATTCTTGGGGTCACCAGTGAAGCAGCATAAAATAAAGCGGCGTTGTGAAGGTTTTAAGCAGAGTTTATTGAATCATACCGCCTTCACGGGAACTCGGCTCCAGCCCATAGTGTGAGCAGGCTGAAGCCGAATTCCTCAGGCTCTCAGAGAGGAGACACGGTGTGTGTCTGCAGCAACAGCTGAAGAGTGAGTGAGAGGGTGAGCATGGGTTACAGTGCCTGTGCAGTATTTATACCCAACTCAGACAATACATCAAAGAGGATTCACAGCAGTTGGTACGATCAAAGGGACTGCTCGCCTCTGCTCCAGCTTGCAGGGCAAAGAGGTTACAAGGCACATCTACATATTGATCAGTCTCTAGGTCACAGTAAGGACAGGACACATGAACACAATGCATGAAAGGCAACATTAACATCACAGTAGAGAGCCAGAAGAAGCGGGGCTGCCTGTAGACATTAATACACACATTTCACTGTTCTGTTAATTGCTCTAGCCGAGCGCTGTGTCTGTCCAGTCTGTTTGTGGGGGTTTACACCAAACCGCCACAGCTCCACCTTTCCGGTTCCGCTGCCACCCGGGGTATAAGACCTTTGACCACCTCTTAGCCTAGCGGGAGCGCCTCTGTATAACCAGTGAGTTATACCAGTTGCTTTTGCTGTGTGTTGTAGTGTCTTCCGGCAGGAGGCGGTGCATCTTCCATACCACACCATAATGCAGCTGGTGAGGATGCTCTCAATGGTGCCCCGGTAGAATGAGCACATGATGGGGGGTGGGATTTGTGCTCTGCTCAGTTTGCAGAGGAAATAGAGGTGAGTTTGAGCCTTCTTGGCCAGTGATGTGGTGTTGTTGGACTGGGAGAGGTCCTCAGAGATGTGCACCCCCAGGAACTCGGTGCTGCTCACCCTCTCCACAGCTGCTCCATCGATGATCAGAGGGGGATGCTGTGCGTGGCCCCTTCTGATGTCAACCACAATCTCCTTGGTTTTTCCCACGTTCAGGAAGAGATTATTGTCTTTATACCAATGGACCAGTTGACTCACCTCATTTCTGTAGTTGGCCTCCCCATTGTTGGTGATGAGACCCACCACCATCGTGTCATCCGCAAACTTGATGATGTGGTTGGTGTTGTAGGCTGATACCCAGTCATGGGTCAGCAGGGTGAAGAGCAGGAGGCTGAGTACACACCCTTGTGGGGCCCCTGTGCACGGTGCGATGGTCTTGGAGGTGGTGCTCCTGACCTGCACGTTCTGTGGTCTCCCTGTGAGAAAGTCCAGCACCCAGTTACAGAAAGAGGTTTTGAGTCCCAAGTGTCTGAGTTTTTGTATTAGGTGCTGGGGGATGATTGTGTTGAATACTGAACTGAAGTCCAAGAACAGCATTCACATGTAGGAGTTCTTTGAGTCCAGGTGGGTGAGGGCTGGATGGAGAGCAGCAGCGATGGCATCTTCTGTGGATATGTTTGACCTGTTTGCAAACTGAGATAGGGCTGAAATGATTAGTCGATGTTGTCGATAATGTTGATCATAAAAATTTGTCAACAAATCATTTAATTTTAAAATTGATATACATGCCACGGAAATGTTGAGTTTAACTGTTCCAGGGAAGGAGAAAAGGAGCACATCATGGCCACATGGAGAGAAAATCACAGAGAAGGCCAAAAGTTTCCAAAGTATGGGAGGATTTTACCGAAAATAACTAAATAAAACAAGTTAAATGTAGACTGTAAAGCAGTGTTGTCATATCACAGCTGCACTACAGTGATGCATCCATCCCTGCTCCTCTCCATTTGACCGTCTCTGGCCACCTGTCAGCGGACTGCACCGATAAGGTTAGCAAGTAAAGTTAGCGCTTCTTATTTTCAATGAGCAACTCTCTCAGCCTTAGAAAACTTACCACACTATTAGTGTGTGCCAATTTATTAGTTTACCTGCTGTCAGACTATAATATCTCTTTGACAATGGTTGCTGACAGCCGAGCTGCTTTTGTTATGTGAGCTATATGTTGAAGCTGGATTCATGCTGCACCTCTGCTGTCCATGTATGTGTAACCGGAAACCTTGTGTGACGAAATTTAGGTCATTGTCTCCACTCTGCTAATGTCTGCACTGCTCGACCGCGGACGACCACGTGCAGCCCAAATTTTGTGACCGCGCCGCCTGTCCACAACCTGAACGCATTGAAAAGCGCATGCGCAAGACTAAACGTCCCATTCACGAGGTGGCGATATTGGCACAGCATACCAAGACAAAGTAGACGAAGAAGACAACTAGGAAGCGGAAGACGAGAATAAACATACACTAATCATACATAAATACTTCAGCAGCAGCAGCAGCATCTTCGTGGAAAAGGAGTGAAAACCGGGAAGTCAAGCAGCAGAAAGCAAGCAGCATTTCTTCATTGGTGAAAATCCTGGCGCGTCAGCGCATTGGCGCTACCTATCGAGTGGGAGTGAAACTACAAATGATGGTTGTGCACATGGTCTGGGTAGATGAAAAAAGTGAGCACGAACAGTGCCATGTGCGTGCCGGGCTCGTCCAAAGCGCACGCGGACCAAAGCAGACTAGAGGGGAAATGCAGGATGAATAAGTGAATGGGTGACTTTCATGAGCAGCTTACTCTTTACCGTGTTCTCTATTATTGTCACCATAAATCAGCCTTAATTCTGAATATTAGTGCATCTCGGTAAATTAGAATATCATGATTTGTAATTTAATTAAAGAAAGATAACCATAATCATCACAAATAAATTTAAAACGGCTCAAATATTTCACTGTATGTGTAGTGAAGACTCACATTCCTGCACTGATATTGAAAGTGTTCTTTTTTTATTATTATTTTGGACTGGAAGAAGTTCTTTTAATTTTCATCTGAAGCCTAATAAAACTTTGAAACTTCTAGACCCAGCAAGGTTTCAAACAGGATGGACTAGCTTGTTATTTTCTTTTTTTACTTTAATGGAGTTGAATATTAGTCTACTTTGTTTTTAACACAGTTACAACAGCCTTTATGGAGCAGCAGAGCTGCTATTTGAGTTTTTACACTTTGTCTATTATTTAACTGTGTTGCTACAAACACTTCTGATTAAACTGTTAAGTTCCAACTCATGTTTGATGGGTCATTATTTTATTTAGCTATGGGAACTTTTTATAATGGGCTACATTATATTAAGGCAGAGACTGACAACAAAATGACTTTCACGGATGTGCGGGCTTAAACAGGTGAAGTAAAACTTGACCTGGAGCTCTGAACAGGAGCTGTGCCAATAGGAAGCTGAGCTGGCAGACATGACAGAAATAATCGCGATTAGTTAACGAGTTGAAAAAATAGTTGTTAGATTAGTCGACTTCTAAAATAATCGTTAGTTGCAGCCCTAAACTGAGATGGGTCGTAGGAGGGAGAGAGGGTGAACTTTTATGTTCTGCATTACCAGCCGCTGGAAGCACTCCATTATGGTGGAGGTCAGTACTACCTGCTGGTATTCATTGTAGCTGGATGGGACGGGCTTATTTGGGACTGGTATTATGGTAGCAGTTTTGAAACATGTGGGGACAACAGCTTGACTCAGGGAGATGCTGAAGATGTCATCCAGGACATTCTTGAGCTCCTTCACACAGTCCCCCAGAACGTGACCTGGTATGTTTTCTGGTCCAGCTGCCTTGCGTGGGTTGATGCTTGAGAGGGTCCTCTTCACACTACCTGGATCCAGACTGATAGCCTGCTCGTCTGGGGGAGGAGTGGTCTTCTGTGCTAATGTGCTGTTTTGTGCTTCGAAGTGGCCAAATAAGTCATTTAGGTTGTTAAGCAATGTGATGTCACTCGCACAGGTCTGAGGTGGAGCTTTGTAGTTGGTGAGGGTCTGTACGCCATGTCAGAGGGAACGTGCATCTCTGATGTTGCTCAAGTGTCTGGATATTTCCTTGCTGTACTGGCGTTTTGCCTCCTTGATGCCTCAGGACAGGTTGGCCCTAGCTGTTGTTAGTCCTGCAGTGTCACCGGCCCTGAAGGCTGTGTCCTGAACCCTCAGGAGCCTGTGGACATCTGCTTTCATCCATGGCTTCTGGTTAGAACGAACAGTGATGGTGTTGCAGTGAGTGACATTATCAGTGCATTTAGCTATGTATACAACAAGAACCTCAGTGTACTCCTCTAGGTTTGTGTGTCTATTGTAAGTGGCTGCATACTTGAAGGTGTCCGAGTCTATAGTGCAGAAGCAGTCTTTCAGAGCATCGGAGCCCCACTCTGGCCACACATGGACCTGCTTTTTTGTTGGTCTGATGGCTCTCACTCATGGTCTGTATGCAGGCCTTAGCAAGATGGTGATGTGATCAGATGGAGACCCAGGTTGGGGGGGAGGGCTCTGTATGCTCTCTTGTGAGTTGTGTACACTAGGTCCAGCAAGTTGTCTCCTCTTGTTGGAAAGTCCACGTGTTGGTGTAGTTTTGGTACCTTATGACAGGTACTGTATGTCTATTTACAAGAACTATAGAATCTTATGAACTACTTGAGGATTTAGGTCGCAGATCTGTACCATCTGAATGCACCCTCTGGTGGCGAAGATTTTTTTTCAAGAAAATATTCTGTTTAGATATCACAAATTCCAAAGGCTGTAACTTGAAAGTGGTAAGAGATAATGGCTTACTGTCAATGAGAAAGCTGTAGAATTTGATCCAAAGTTTATGATAGGAGTAAATTTATGCATCTAATTTGCATAACGTGATGGCAGCCACATCAGATTACATAACTTTAGGTCAAAGTGGACTTTGGACATATTTACACAAAGGATGGTTTTGTTTGTTTGTCTTTGTTTTTGTTTTTTGTTATCTTCAAAATAGATGAACCAGAAAATCAGTAGAATGTAATGTAACATTACATCTGAGTTCCAAAATACGTGATCAGTCTCTGTGAACAGAAGACCCTCAACTCACCCTGTTTCCTAAATAAAGCATCATAATGCCACACTCCTTACTTGACTTAAGACCTCAAGGATCCTCTTGGTGCCAGGAAGACGCCTGGACTTTTATCATAAATTCCCTAGGAACACTTAGCCTCAGACAGTTTTATGTGCTAAGTAGCTGTTTGATACAAACCAGAAGACATCCACCACATTCCCGAGACCTCCTACCATTATCCAAGGGCCAACAGTGCCCCCTTCTGTTCAACTCAGGAACGTGTTGGATCTAATCAACATTGGGATTTTGTTTTATCTGCCTAAAATAATCCTCTCTCCTCAAGACTGATATTTTCCTAGGAAATTCTGCTCAGAGCACTGTTGAAGATGACTGCCTCTGTATTGGACAATGATGGGTTTGAAATGTTTCATTAATCATTGATTTTAAATGTATTGCTTGTTTGAAAATGTTTAAACGAGTTATAAAAGTACATGCTCACTGAAAGTTAGTCATGAATCAGCCTGTCATGCTTTACCCAGAAAAGATAATAAAACAAAGAAATCAATTGTGATGCGCTTTGTGAACAGAAGGTTAAAGAATGACATACTGAGGCAGGCCAGAAAGCGACGGGGAACAGAAGTTTACCAAAATGAACATCTAACAAAAACTAATGCTGAAATAGCACGGCAAGCACGGATGCTGAAAAGACAAAATAAGATACAGGCAACATGGACAAGAAATTGTAGAGTTTGGATCAAACTAAATGGAACACCTGAGGAAGCAAAGAATATAATAATCAGAGATGTTACTGACTTAAATAAATACAGATGAACACTGATTAAGAAAATTAAGAGACTATAAAAATCCATATCCACACACACGGCAAGAATAGTTCTTTTGACATAGCATGCCAATGTACTTTAAAAATAAATAAATAAACAAAACAAACAAAAAAGCTTATGACTGACTTGAGTAGACATCAATTATCCCCAGTTGGAGGAAGTCATTTGACACAGAGTGAGGAAATTCAAACTCTGAAAATATGCCATTATGCTGAACATAAACTACAAGAGATGGAAAAGGATATTGATCCTGATAACCACTTTTTCAATAATATTCATAATCATTGTGAATATTACACTGAAAAGCAATTCAAAAGTCAAGTGCAACTAGATGGTAAACTATCAATAATACACTTCAACAGCAGAAGTCTTAACAAAAACTTTCCACAGATTCAGGACTATTTAAAACAGCTAGACAGAAAATTTACAGCTATTGCAGTCTCTGAAACTTGGCTTAATGAAGAGCAGGCTCCTCTGATGGCAATAGAGGGATATCAGATGTTTCATATTAACAGATCTCAAAAAAAGGGTGGTGGTGTTGCACTGTATATTGATGACCTGTATAGGTGTAAGCTTGTAAATGGAATGTCCTTTGCACTACCAGGGATTTTGGAATGTGTTACTGTTGAGATTGACCAAGATAAAATAAAAAATATAATTATAAGTTGTATATATAGAACGCCAGGAACTTGCATTGAGACATTCAGAGATAAATTAGTCGAGCTGTACAATAATATTACTAGTAAGAAAATGGTAGTAGTTTGTGGAGATTTCAATATTGATCTACTAAATCCATATCAACAAAATGTAATTACAGAGTTCATGAATTCTATGTACAGCATGAGTGTATATCCCACAATAACACATCCCAGTAGAATCACAGTTCACACTGCTACACTTATTGACAACCTGTTTGTTAATATTATTGATAAGAAAATAGAAAGTGGATTATTGATAAATGATATAAGTTGTAGGCACATATGTGGTTTCCATATGCTTCATATGCTTGTTACTGTATGCTTATTGTTTACTGCACGTCTCAGAGGAACAAAAGGTCTGAACCTCCTAAGGGTAGCAGGAGGATGCGAAGTCTGGCCTTTTGTATGCAGAGAGACGGCCATGAAGGATTTCCTGACCACCAGGACTTCAGGTGGAGACAGAAGACCTGAAGGGGGGTGCATTGTGTTTTGGGATGTAAAGACAATGCAACTGTTTGCTTTGATGTCCTGGGGTATAAAGAGGGCAGCTGTGGGGGCAGCTCTCCCTCTTTTCTGTGTTTGGATGTTGGAGAATGTGGTTGTGAATAAAAACTGATTTTGAGTAATAAACTCAGCCTCGTCTTTCCACACAATCTCCACACTGGTGACCCTACGACGTATCATGAGTGGAGACGAATCTCCCGAGCCAGACTCGCCAGGAGCCAGCCAAACGAGTGCAGCCGCAGTCCACCTGCCGGACTTCTGGCCGAACAATCCGCGGTCCTGGTTTAATGCAGTCGAGGCACAGTTCCACCTCCGGAGGATTTCGGTAGACACCACAAAGTTCTACCATGTGGTTGCAAAGCTGGACAACCACACAGCCCAGCGAGTGGAGAGCCTGATCAACCACCCGCCGGACAGCGACAAGTACAGCAAGTTGAAAGCTGCACTCATTCGCCATTCCCCCCCCCCCCCCCCCCCCCCGGTGCAGGAGCGAGCAGAGAGGCTCCTGAAGCTGACTGAATTTGAGGGCGACAGACCTGCAGACCTGATGGGGAAGATGTTGAGTTTGAGGGACTCCGAAGATGATAACTTCATCTTCACCCACCTCTTCCTCAGAACCCTACTGTCAGAGGTGAGAGTGACCCTGGCCAGTTCACCACTGCTGGCCCAACGAGACTACCACGAGCTGGGCCAGGAGGCGCAGCGACTCGTCGACGCCAGTAAACGACGCGCGGCTGCGGCAGCGGAGCCGGGCGCAACGTCCGGAGACGGCAGGGGGCCAGAGGCTGCAGCACCAGACGCACCGACGACGGCGGCGACAAGGGCCGGGAAACATGGAGCAGACGACGTCCTTTGTTTCTACCATCGCCGTTTCGCAGAGAGGGCATGCAAGTGCATTCCACCGTGCTACTTCAAGCGCTCGGGAAACGCCAAGACCGGGGGTCGGTAGCGGCTGCGGCCCTCGGAGAGGACAACAAGCTGCTCTACTTGAGGGATGCGCACTCGGGGAGGCACTTCCTCGTAGACACGGGCTCCCAGCTGAGTTTCATCACACCTTCCTACGCTGACCGACTGGCGCCTTCCAGCGGTCCCCGAGTGTCAGCAGCGAACGGCTCGGCGATTAAGACCTTCGGTGAGAGGACTCTGCTTCTGTCTTTACACGGCCGCACTTTTGAATGGACTTTCGTCATAGCGGCAGTCAATTTCAACATGTTAGGGGCTGATTTTTTTGTGCTCACATAGTTTGTTGGTCGATCTTGCTAACAGACGCCTGGTTAATGCACTCTCTTTTTCTTCTATTCCCTGTACAGCGCGAGTGGCCCCGCCAACAGCACAAGCCAACATCACAGCTGCAGGTGGTAAGTTCCACACACTCCTCACTCAGTTCCCAGCACTCACGGTCCCAACATTTTCGGTGGCAGTGGCTAAACACGGGGTGGAACATTTTATTACCACCACCGGACCGCCCGTTTTCGCAAAAGCTCGGCGCTTGGATTCAGCTAAACTGACCTTAGCGCGCGAGGAGTTTGCCAACCTGGAGAGGCTGGGCATCATCAGGCGTTCGAAGAGCCCATGGGCTTCACCGCTTCACATGGTCCCGAAAGCTGATGGCTCTTGGCGGCCTTGTGGTGATTTCCACAGGCTGAACAACGCTACAGCGCACGACCGCTACCCGATCCCGCACATCCAAGATTTTTCAGTTCATTTGGCGGGGGCGCGCGTTTTTTCTAAAATAGACCTGGTACGCGGTTACCACCAGGTCCCAGTGCGCACTGAGGACATACCCAAAACAGCGGTAATAACTCCCTTCGGGCTTTTCGAGTTTTTGCGCATGCCGTTTGGGCTTAAGGGCTCTGCGCAGACGTTCCAACGCATGATGGACGCGGTTCTGCGCGATCTCCCTTTCATGTTCGTCTACCTGGACGACATATTGGTAGCCAGCGCGTCCGAGGACGAACACGAAAACCACCTCACGGCAGTTTTCTGGAGGTTGGCAGAGCACGGGTTAATAATTTACCCGGCGAAGTGTCAGTTCGGGGTGACGCAGATTGATTTTTTGGGCCATCGCGTCTCCCCAGAGGGAGCGGTCCCTCTGCCTGACAAAGTGCGCGCAGTAACAAATTTTCCCAGCCACAAACGGTCAAAGCGTTACAGGAGTTTTTGGGAATGGTAAATTTTTATAACCGTTTCCTCCCCCGCGCAGCGCAGCTCATGCAACCATTGTATGCTGCACTAAAAAAACAAAAACCCACAAATAAAGTCGAATGGTCTCCGGAGCGAGAGCGCGCATTTTCCGAAGTCAAAACAGCCCTGGCAAACGCTGCGTTGTTAGCACATCCAGTCCCAGCGGCCCGCATGGCGCTCACTACTGACGCGTCAGATGTGGCCATAGGGGCGGTCGTGGAACAGTTTGTAGCTGGAGCCTGGTAGCCGCTCACCTTTTTCAGTAAGACCTTGCGCGACAGCGAACGAAAATACAGCGCATTCGACAGGGAGTTGTTAGCTCTCCACTTGGCCATTCGCCACTTCCAGTTCTGGCTGGAAGGACGCCGTTTCACCGCGTTCGTTGACCACAAGCCCCTGACTTTTGCGATGGCCAAGATTTCAGAACCTTGGTCGGGCCGGCAGCAGAGACAGCTGGCCGTGATTTTGGAGTTTACCACCAATATCCAGCATGTGGCGGGTAAACTTAATGTAGTGGCAGACTGCCTCTCGCGCACCGTGGGGGCTCCCACCCGCGCGGAGATAGATCCTGCAGCCATGGCCGCGGAGCAGGTTAGCGATGCGGAAGTGCGCGCAGCCCCAGTCCACGTGGGGATAGATTATGCAGCCATGGCCGCGGAGCAGAGTAGCGACGCGGATGTGCGCGCGCTCCAGTCTGGACCAACAGGGTTAAGGCTGGAGAGCAGGGTGCTGCAAGACGGTATGCCCCCCCTAATCTGCGATGTCTCCACTGGGCGGCCGCGTCCGGTGGTTCCAGCCGCATGGCGCCGCCCCGTTTTTGACTCGATCCACTCTCTGGCACACCCGGGAGCGCGCGCGTCGGTCAAAATGGTAGGAGAGAAATTTGTGTGGCCGAGCCTGCGCAAACAAGTCAGAGAGTGGGCGGCAGCCTACACAGCCTGCCAGCGGGCCAAGGTTCATAGACACACGAGAGCTCCCTTGGAGCCGTTTCACATCCTGGCTAAAAGGTTTGATCATGTCCACGTGGACCTCGTAGGCCCCCTCCTGCCCTCACAAGGGTGCACATATCTTCTGACAATGGTTGACCGCACCACGCGCTGGCCAGAAGTGGTCCCGCTGTCATCAACCACAGCGGAGGAGGTGGCGCGCGCGTTTTTAACTGCATGGGTAGCGCGTTTTGGAGTCCTGTCGGACATTACGTCTGACAGAGGCCCGCAATTTGTTTCCGAACTTTGGTCAGCGATGTCCCGCAGGCTGGGGGCAACGATCCACCGCACGGCCGCGTACAACCCGCAGGCTAACGGGTTGTGCGAACGTTTTCACAGGTCATTGAAGGCGGCTCTTAGAGCGTCGCTTACGGATGCAAATTGGGTGGACAAGCTACCATGGGTTTTATTGGGGTTGCGTTCTGCACCTAAGGAGGATTTAGAAGCCTCCCCAGCTGAGCTAGTGTTCGCACAGCCACTTCGGCTGCCCGGGGAATTTCTCCCAGATAATCCTGCGCCAGAGCGCTCCCCGTTTCAGCGGTTACAGAATAGCACAGGCCCGAGCACGCTACCGGGCCCCGTTCACCACAGTTTTACGCGTGTTTTTGTGCCTAAGGCTTTAAAAAATGCGGAGTTTGTTTTTGTCAGACATGATGCTCATCGTCCGCCCTTGCGCCCACCTTATGACGGACCATATAGAGTGCTGGAAACAGGGGATAAGCATTTTTTGCTAGATTTGGGGGGCAGAAAAGAAAGGATTGGCATTAACAGGCTCAAACCCGCTTTTGTGTTAGCTGACGAAGTTGTGCAGTTGGCGAAGGCTCCTTGGCGTGGCAGACCCCCTAGAGAGCATTCCCCAGAACACCCACAGAGGTTGACTAACAGTTTTCATCCCCAGGCAGCAGATCCACAGCTGGAAGAAGCCGTGGAGGTGGTACAGCCTGCTTACAGCAGATATGGGAGGAGGTTGAGACATAAGCGGCACTTGGACTGATGTTTAGGGATTTTATTATGACATGCAATCTGTGGTGATGTTGTTCCATCTTAGACGTTTGGGGGGGTCATGTGGGCACATATGCGGTTTCCATATGCTTCACATGCTTGTTACTGTATGCTTATTGTTTACTGCACGTCTCAGAGGAACAAAAGGTCTGAACCTCCTAAGGGTAGCAGGAGGATGCGAAGTCTGGCCTTTTGTATGCAGAGAGATGGCCATGAAGGATTTCCTGACCACCAGGACTTCAGGTGGAGACAGAAGACCTGAAGGGGGGTGCATTGTGATTTGAGATGTAAAGACAAGGCGACTGTTTGCTTTGATGTCCTGGGGTATAAAGAGGGCAGCTGTGGGAGCAGCTCTCCCTCTTTTCTGTGTTTGGATGTTGGAGAATGTGGTTGTGAATAAAAACTGATTTTGAGTAATAAACTCAGCCTCGTCTTTCCACACAATCTCCACAAAGTGACCATTTGCCAACCTTTGCACTTATCCATGGCCACACGGGGGCCAATACAGAAAAAAATTTAAAATCGTTCAGATACAAATCACAAAATGCAATCAGTTCTTTTAAAGAAGACCTGCTGAAGCAAGACTGGACAAAAGTCTATGTATCAGATGTAAATGAAGCCTATGACACATTTATAAACATTGTAACCACTCTTTATGAAAAAAATTGTCCATTAGTAAAGAAAAAGCTTAAACATAAATTTGCCGATAAGCCATGGTTAACCAAAGGATTACAAAAGGCGTGTAAAAAGAAAAATTTATTATATAAAGCTTTCCTAAAGAAAAGGACAAAAGAAGCAGAGCAGCGGTATAAAACATACAAAAATAAGTTAACATATATAATAAGATGTAGTAAAAGAGACTATTACAGTAAAGAACTGGAGAAAAACAGAGACAATATTAAAAATACATGGACAATACTTAACAATATTCTTGGAAATAAAAACAGAAATACAAGCTACCCAACCAATTTTTCAAAAAATAATAAAACGACTCAGAGTGTGAATGCAGTTTCACCTGCAGATGAATTTAATAACTTTTTTGTTAACATTGGTCCTAATTTGGCTCGAGAAATACCCATTATGGCACCTACAGGTGATACAATAAGCAAAAACACTGCTATAAAAGACTCCATTATCATAAAGAACACAGACGAGAGAGAGGTCATTGAAATTGTTAAATCGTTTAAAAGTAAAACATCTACGGACTGTGATGGTATTGACATGCTCTTAGTCAAAACTATTATTGAATGCTCAGTGAAACCACTGATGTATATCTGTAACCTGTCTCTCCAAACAGGTATATTTCCCAATGCAATGAAAATAGCTAAAGTAATTCCGATATACAAGACTGGTGACAGAGGGGAATTTTCAAACTATAGACCAATTTCACTATTGCCGCAATTTTCCAAGATTCTTGAAAAAATATTCTATGAGAGAAATGACAACTTCATAATGAAGAATAATTTATTGTGTGAGCAGCAATATGGGTTCAGACACAAGAGGACAACTGCATTTGCTCTAATGGAATTTATAGAAAAAATATCAACTGCCATTGAAAATAAAGAGTATTCATAATAATGCATCTGTTTTATATAGCGCTTTATCATATATACTCAAAGACGCTTTACAAATAGGTACATTATTCATTCACTCCAGACAGGCAATGGTAGTGGCAAGCTACTTCTGCAGCCACAGCTGCCCTGGGGCAGGCTGATGGAAACATGGCAGCCAATCTGTGCCAACGGCCTTTCCGGCCACCACCGAACATTTATACACATTCATACCCAGTGTTATGGGCACTGGAGGCAATGTGGGTGAAGTGTCTTGCCCAGGGACACAACGGCAGGATATCTGGGGAGAGCGGGATTCGAACCGCCAACCATCGGGTTATTAGACGACCTGCTCTACCTCCTTAGGCACTGCCGCCCCAGTTGGGGTATTCCTGGATCTTAAAAAAGCATTTGATACAGTGGATCATAATTTATTATTAAAGAAACTACAAAATTTAAAAAAAAAAAATAAAAATTGTGGTATTGGGGGGGGGTAGCACTGTCCTGGTTATTTATCTTTTGTCCATATAAAAGACAAAAAATAAAATAGAAAGGAGATGTCTTTACCTTCTTTACATGTTTCAAGTGCACTGCAGCCTTCGTCAGAAGAGTCAACTGATTGCTGCCAGGTGACATTTATCAGCTGATTTGGCTCGGTGGATCCGACAGATCTGCTGGGCTGGCCCCGCCTACGAAAATCAGCTGATAAATGTCACCTGGCAGCAATCAGCTGACTCTTCTGACGAAGGCTGCAGTGCACTTGAAACATGTAAAGAAGGTAAAGACATCTCCTTTCTATTTTATTTTTTGTCTTTTATATGAACAAAGATTAATAATTAAAAGAAGACAAAATGAACCTTTTTGACCTACTGTCCTGGTTATGTAGTTACTTAAAGAATAGATATCAGTATGTACACTACCGTTCAAAAGTCTGGGGTCACTTAGAAATTTCCTTATTTTTGAAAGAAAAGCACTGTTTTTTTCAATGAAGATAACTTTAAACTAATCAGAAATACACTGTAATATCTAATATACATTGCTAATGTGGTAAATGACTATTCCAGCTGCAAATGTCTGGTTTTTGGTGCAATATCTAGATAGGTGTATAGAGGCCCATTTCCAGTAACTATCACTCTGTAGAAGATGCCTTACAAACGAGACTGAGTTTATTTCTCAGGAAAGCTTTATTGGAAGTCACATCTTCTATCATCAAAGTTCTCAGCAGAAAAGAGACAGAACCAACTTTCCTCACAGCTTTTATACACCAGAGATACTAAACCCCCACATCAAGTATCTCACACCTTCACCCCACAGAAGCTCAGTAAACACATGAACCCACAGTCACATATAGCCTCCGAGACTTGCTGTCGCCTCTGTTCCCTTCTCCACCTCGGGGGCTCCCGTTGGGACATTGTCTCTGACTTCCGTCTTCCCCCAGCACCCACCTCCTAGCCGAGGTCCCTGCTGGGGCATTGTTCCTTTGGACGTTTGCTCTGTAGGGTCTGCACCGTCATGCCTACTGGATGCATGTGGGGGAGAATGCGTACCATACAAGCATGCCATATATGTGCCTTAAATATGCACCATATAACCCCCCCCCAAACGTTCAAATAAGGACAAGTTACACTTCAAATGCATAGAATCATGACACCCCCACACAGAACAAGAGAGAAAAAAACTTGGCACAACAGATCACATTTCCCACTGCCTGGGCTTCAATTCTCTGCCATATCTGCTGTGAGCAGGTCTCGCTCTGCTTGTGGCTGTCTGCTGCATCTGTAAAGTAGAATCATTAACACATCGTCGTGAAAGCTTAGCAGAGCGTCTCCCGGGTGGCCTGCCGCGGCGGGGGGCTCTGGCCAACTGTACTGGGTCGTCAGCTAACACAAAAGCGGGTTTGAGTCTGTTAATGCAGACTAAGTCCCTCCTGTCTCCCAAATCGAGCAAAAAATGCTTTTCCTCGGTTTCTAACACTCTGAACGGTCCATCGTAAGGTGGCCTTAAACCTAACCTCTGTGCGTCGTGTCTAACAAAGACAAATTCTGCATTCTTTAAGGCTTTGGGCACAAAAACACGTGGAAAACTGTGATGAATGGGACCGGGGAGGGTGTGTGACCCCGCGTCGCTCTGCAGCAGCTGAGCGGGGAGGTGCTCCGGAGCAGGGTTCTCAGGGAGGAAATCTCCCGGTAACCGGAGGGGTTGGGCGAAAACGAGTTCGGCCGGAGAGGCTTGCAAATCCTCTTTAGGTGCTGAACGCAACCCTAATAAAACCCATGGGAGCTTATCAACCCAATTTGTGTCCGTGAGAGCCGCTCTGAGGGCTGCTTTCAATGACCGGTGGAAGCGCTCGCACAAACCGTTGGCCTGGGGGTTATACGCGGTCGTGCGATGAATTTTCACCCCCAGGCTGAGTGCCATGGACGACCAGAGCTCGGAAACAAACTGGGGTCCTCTGTCAGACGTTATGTCTGACGGGATACCAAAACGTGCGACCCAAGTTGTTAAAAAGGCACGTGCAACATCTGCCGCTGTGGTTGCCGCCAGAGGGACCGCCTCTGGCCAGCGCGTGGTGCGGTCTACCATGGTTAAAAGGTGTGTGAACCCCTGGGACAGCGGAAGAGGTCCTACTAAGTCGATATGCACATGATCAAAGCGTTTGGCTGGGATGTGAAAAGGTTCTAGAGGGGCTCGTGTGTGTTTGTGTACCTTTGCTCTTTGACACGCAGCGCAGGCTGCAGCCCACTCTTTGACTTGTTTACGCAGCCCCGGCCAAACAAACTTCTCTCCTACCATTTTGATAGACGCGCGGACGCCCGGGTGTGCCAGTGAATGTATTAAGTCAAAAACACGGCGACGCCACGCAGCCGGGACCACGGGACGGGGACGCCCCGTGGAGGTATCACAGATTAGGGAGGGCATGCCTCTTTGAAGCACCCTGTGCTCCAGCCTTAGCCCTGTTGGCCCAGACTGGAGCGCGCGCACGTCCGCGTCGCCAACCTGTTCAGCGGCCATGGCTGCATAATCTAACCCGACGCAGACCGGAGCTGTGAGCGCTTCCGCGCCGCAAGCCTGACCTAAGTCTGCAGCCGCCGAATCTGCCCCCTGGGGGCCTGTCGCTGCAACTGCACGCGAGAGGCAATCAGCCACTACATTGTGTTTACCCGCCACGTGTTGAATGTCAGTGGTAAACTCCGAAATTGCAGCCAGCTGCTTCTGTTGTCGGCCCGACCAAGGCTCTGAAACCTTAGCCATTGCAAAAGTTAAGGGTTTATGGTCCACGAACGCGGTAAAACGGCGCCCTTCCAACCAGAACTGGAAGTGGCGGATGGCCAAATGCAGGGCCAAAAGCTCCCTGTCAAACGCGCTGTATTTACGCTCGCTATCGCGCAACGTTTTGCTGAAAAACGCGAGTGGTTGCCAGCTTCCTGCCACCAGTTGCTCGACAACCGCTCCCACTGCCACGTCGGAGGCATCTGTGGTTAGCGCCATGCGAGCTGCCGGCACCGGGTGTGCCAATAACGCAGCGTTCGCGAGGGCTGATTTGACCTGTGAAAAAGCGCGCTCCCGATCCGGGGACCACTCGACCTTAGATGCAGGTTTTTGCTTCTTTAATGCCGCGTACAATGGGTGCATGAGCCGTGCCGCGTTTGGGAGGAAACGGTTATAAAAATTGACCATCCCCAAAAATTCCTGCAGCGCCTTAACCGTCTGCGGTTGGGGCAAATCCGTTATCGCGCGCACTTTATCTGGCAGCGGGACCGTGCCTTCTGGCGACATGCGGTGTCCCAAAAAATCGATTTTCGCTACCCCGAATTGGCACTTCGCTGGGTTAATGATCAGCCCGTGTTCTGTGAGCCTCTGAAAAACGGCTGTGAGGTGGCTTTTGTGCTCGGCTTCGGACGCGCTGGCTACCAAAATATCATCTAAATAAGCGAACATGAAAGGGAGGTCGCGCAGCACTGCATCCATCATGCGTTGGAACGTCTGCGCGGCGCCCTTGAGGCCAAAAGGCATGCGCAAAAACTCGAAAAGCCCGAAAGGGGTTATAACTGCCGTTTTGGGTATGTCCTGCGCACGGACTGGAACTTGGTCATAACCACGCACCAAATCTATTTTGGAAAAGATGCGCGCCCCTGCTAAATGCGCCGAAAAATCCTGGATGTGCGGAATCGGATAGCGGTCGTGGGCTGAAGCATTATTTAATCTGCTGAAATCGCCGCAAGGGCGCCACGAGCCGTCAGCCTTGGGTACCATGTGCAGGGGTGACGACCAGGCGCTGTTCGAACGCCGGACTATGCCCAGTTTTTCCAAGTTGGCGAATTCCTCGCGCGCGATGGCCAGTTTAGCTGGGTCCAACCGCCGAGCTTTTGCAAAAACAGGGGGGCCCGAGGTACTTATGAAATGCTCGACCCCGTGTTTGGCAACTGACGCTGAAAATGTAGGGACCGTGAGTGCTGGAAACTGGTTGAGTAATGCATGAAACTTACCACCCGCAGCTGTGACATTGGAATGTGCAGAAGGCAGGGCCACCCGAGCTGTGCAGGAGATAGAGTAGAAAGACAGTGCATTTACAATACGTCTATTAGTAAGGTCAACTAACAAACTGTTTGAGCACAAAAAGTCAGCACCTAACATGTTGTTGTTAACTGCAGCAACAACGAAGGTCCACTCGAAGGTGCGCCCGTGGAGGGACAGGCGGAGCGTCTTCTCCCCATAGGTTTTGATCGTGGAGCCATTCGCCGCTAACACCAGGGGGCCGCTGGCCGGTGCCAGGGTGTCCGCGTAGGTAGGCTTGACAAAACTCAGCTGGGAGCCCGTGTCCACCAGGAATTCTTTCCCAGAATTCGCGTCCGTCACGAAAAGCAGCCTGTTCTTCGTGCCGAGAGTCGCAGCTGCTACCAGCTCCCGGACTTGGCGTTTCCCTGGCGCTGATACCGGCACGGTGGGACGCATCTGTGGGCTTTCTCGGCGAAACGTCGATGGTAGAAGCAGAGGGCGTTGTCAGCTCCGCTTCTCCTGGTCTCTGCCGCTGCTGCCGTCAGTGGATCCGGTGTCGCAGCCTCTGGTCTCCCTCCTTCTCGCGAAGGGGCGGTCATCTCTGCTGCTGCCGTCGTGGCCGCGCGCCGTCTATGGGAGTCGACAAGGCGTTGCGCCACCTGTCCCAGCTCGTGGTAGTCGCGGTTGACGAGCAGCTGCAAGCTGGCCAGGGTGACTCTCACTGCTGGCGGGAGCATTCTGAGGAAGAGGTGGGCGAAGATAAAACTGTCGTCATCCTCGCCTCTCAGGCTCATCATCTTTGCCATCAGATCCGCTGGCCTGTCTGCTTCTCCCTCTGTCAGCGCCAGGAGCTTCTCTGCTCGCTCTTCCCGTGAGGGAGTGAAGGCTCAGATGAGGGCAGCTTTCAGTGTGCCATACTTGTTGTCTTGGGGCGGGTGGTTGGTCAGGCTCTCCACCCGTTGCACTGTGAGGCTGTCCAGCTTCGCGACGACATGGTAGAACCTCGTTGTATCCGCTGAGATTCCCCGAAGGTGGAATTGCACCTCCACAGTGGTAAACCAGGAGCGCGGGTTATGTTGCCAGAAGTCGGGCAGCTGTAGCATGGTAGCTGCGTTAACCCGGTTGGCTCCTGAAGAGTCCGGTGCGGAAAGCTCGCCGTCACCGGCCATAGGTAGTCGTAGGTCACCAGTGTAGAAGATGCCTTACAAACGAGACTGAGTTTATTTCTCAGGAAAGCTTTATTGGAAGTCACATCTTCTATCATCAAAGTTCTCAGCAGAAAAGAGACAGAACCAACTTTCCTCACAGCTTTTATACACCAGAGATACTAAACCCCCACATCAAGTATCTCACACCTTCACCCCACAGAAGCTCAGTAAACACATGAACCCACAGTCACATATAGCCTCCGAGACTTGCTGTCGCCTCTGTTCCCTTCTCCACCTCGGGGGCTCCCGTTGGGACATTGTCTCTGACTTCCGTCTTCCCCCAGCACCCACCTCCTAGCCGAGGTCCCTGCTGGGGCATTGTTCCTTTGGACGTTTGCTCTGTAGGGTCTGCACCGTCATGCCTACTGGATGCATGTGGGGGAGAATGCGTACCATACAAGCATGCCATATATGTGCCTTAAATATGCACCATAACTCCAGTGTTCTAATGGTACAATGTGTTTGCTTATTGCGTCAGAAGGCTAATGGATGATTAGAAAACCCTTGTGCAATCGTGTTAGCACAGCTGAAAACAGTTTAGCTGGTTAGAGAAGCTATAAAACTGACCTTCCTTTGAGCAGGTTGAGTATCTGGAAAAAAATATTATTTCAAATACAAATCATTATTTCTAACCTTGTCAATGTCTTGACTATATTTTCTATTCATTTTACAACTCATGGTGGTAAATAAGTGTGACTTTTCATGGAAAACACAAAATAATTGTCTGGGTGACCCCAAACTTTTGAACGGTAGTGTATGTGTTGGTAACAAAAACTCACAGTTACTGAAGGTTACTTGTGGAGTCCCACAGGGTTCAGTTTTGGGGCCATTGTTATTCAATATGTATATAAATGATATATGTAAAGTCTCGGAAAAAATGGATTTAATATTGTTTGCCGATGACACTAATTTATTATGCAGTGGAAGCAATCTGGAACAACTTTTGGATACACTCGGAAAGGAATTAGGAAAGCTTAAACTGTGGTTTGATTCAAACAAATTAACGCTCAATTTAAGCAAGACAAAATTTATAGTTTTTAACAACCATCACAACAACTTAGTATCTAAACTCAGTGTAAACGGTGTAGAGATTGAAAGGGTATCCGAAACTAAATTTCTTGGTGTAATAATTGATAATAAACTGTGTTGGAAGTCACATATTAATTATATTAAAGGTAAAATATCCAAATCAATTGCAATACTATACAGAGTGAAATATTTGCTGAATCAACCCACATTATATACCTTGTATCATTCATTAATACTCCCATACATGACATATTGTACTGAAGTATGGGGAAATACATATAAAACAAACCTATATCCAGTCTTTATGCTTCAGAAGAGAGCTATTAGAATAATAAAACAAAACTGCTTACAGGGAACCAACAAACCCACTTTTTTCTTAAATTAAAAGCTCTCAAGTTGAAAGATCTGGTTGACTTTAAAACTGCAATAATAATGTTTAAAGTGAAGAATCTATCACTGCCCGCAAATATCCAAAAGCTGTTCCAAATAAGGGAGAAACAATATCATTTCAGAGGAACATGTATATTTCAAAAACCTTCAGTGAGAACTACCACCAAGCAACACTGTGTTTCAGTGCAAGGAGTCAGATTATGGAACGATTTTGGACCTGAACTAAAATCATGTACAATGCTTGGACAATTTAAACAAAAACTAAAGGAAGAAATACTCCAAACATATATACATGATGACATGTGAAATCACATAAGGATTGTCATATCCAGTCTGCGTTGTTGTTACTTATTTTTTTTGTCACATTTTGTCTTAGCTTTGTTCTGAATTGTAATCGCTCTTGTTTTTCTTTTGAATTCTTGGATGGAATATGGGTGAGCAATATAAGCTGCGGCTTCAGCCATCACCCATTTCGGATAACTTATGTTGAACTGTATAATCAGAGGAGTTATTGTTTAATTTGACCTTGTTGGATTTTCTTTCCCCCTTTGTTATATTATTCTGTTTCTTTTAATCTGTACTTTTAATCTATCCGAAATAAAGATTGATTGATTGATTGATGAATGACTGAAGTTAGCTTCGATTTTATATATATATGTATATAATGTGAATTTCACAGTTAATGTGTGTTTGCCTTCTAAAAACTTATGCCAGTTATCTGACTGGTACCAGCCAATCACTAGGCCGTCTCTGTTGGACGACGTCCCCTTTCATTCTATTGGTCGGTTACAGACAAAGGACCGCTTTCTTATTGGACCATAGTCCATTCAAATCTCCCACGATAGCCGATAATTGGTTCTTCCTGCTGCCAGTCATATGTTATGACCAAAGAATCACACTCAGTTAAATAGGGAGAAACACCCTAAGATTGTGTTCTCTAAAGTTGTCTTTTGTTTTCTTGAAGTTGAGTCCTTTCTGTTCTCTCTGAAGTTTTGTCTCTTCTGTGTGAGTTTTCTGGTACCTGAGGAGGGATCATTCTTTCTTGTTGAGCTCAACCCTCTTACATGGAGTGAAACTCCAAAACGCCATTTTTTTCCCTCTCCTCAGATGCCGTGTTTATTCTGCTAAACTTTTTCTGTTGATTTTTCTTAACTCACCGTTAAAGTGGACTGATAGTGATTTTTGAACTTTTTTCCTCGACTGTCTCACCCACGTACCACGACATCAGAAGAACTAGGATTTTATGGGTGGAACTGTTTTACATCAATTTTTCCTTCAGCTTGTGGTTCTTGTCGGCTGGTGGACATCCCAAAGTTGCGGGCCAGGGAAGGACGTGTCGCCTAAGAGAAGACGTCACACCTGCCCCGGGGCCAGCCGCTCACTCTACTGCCGATTCCACTCCCAGCTGCGGAGTCTGTGCTAGAACCGCTACAACGATTGGAAAGGACTGCGGGCAGTCTTTCCCCCTTTTTACCATCTGCTGGCGTTCAAGATCTTTGCTGGAATCTGAAGACACAGCTGTTCGTAAGCCAGACTCCAACTTTCTATCTGCTGGGCTAAATGTGATGTCTAATTCTAATTGAATATGACCAGTTTTTCATGTTAAGAGTTTGTCAATGAGCTACAATAGGAGCTATAAAGCTGAAGGACAAATAATATTCTCCTTTTCAATAACCTCCGTTTTTTTTTTTTTTTTTTTTTTGTAGAGTAATTCAGAATTTCCTTTTTCATATCAGCTTTTATCATTTTCGCCATAAAATTGCTTCCAATTTTATGCATTTTTTTGTTACAGTTACTTCACAGTCTCCCATTGCATTACAATTACAAATTCAAAATGTGGTTTCTCTTGTTTCCACAAAGGTTTAACTATAGACTTTATACTCAGGAATCCATTACAAGTTAATATATTTGATACTTGTTGATTGTTTCACCTGCTTACAAATCAATTGAATGTAATGTCATTTAACTTGAGTGTCATGTCCAGGGTGGTCACCCCGCCCATGACTTGTGGCCGTTGGGTTTAATTATTGCTTATTAACTCCAGCTGACGGATTGAGCGTGCTCTCCACCAGGCCCACGGCCACACCACCTCCTCTTACCAGGCATTCTCCAGTTTTCTGGTTCACCACATACACACTCACACACTCATGCACACACACACACACACACACACACACACACACACACACACACACACACACACACACACAAACTTACATGCACACACACACACGTAGTTCAATCAGTCACGCTCCTGCCGCTTCACAGCTGTGTCCACTTGCTCCCATTTAGGCTCAGGTATTAATAGAGTTGTGAACTTCCTGGCTCGCGACAGTTGACTCTTCCCTGGACTGAATAGTGTTGTTCCTCAGAGCCTTTCCACTGCAACATATACATAAGTCCTCCCTTTCCCCTCCGCTCCTACCCTGTCTGGAGCGCGTATGGCATTCAGTGTTCGCAACGAAGCTGGAGCCGGTTGTCTCGTTCATGTTATAGTGACTGTTCTTTGGACCCTGTTGCATATTTACTTTTTGTCAATAAAACATGTTACAAACTGCACTTTGGGCTCGCCGCTATTTTATATGCTCACTGCAGTTTACGCTGTGAACATGACAGTAAGCTACCGCCAAAAGGAGCCCAAGCAGTGTGTAGCAGGCTTTTTTTTTTTTTTTTTTTCATTTTCGTGTATTTTTCCTACCTGCACCGGAGTTGGGCAGCACGGTGGTGCAGTGGTTAGCACTGTTGCCTTACAGCTAGAAGGTTCCTGGTTCGAATCCCCAGGCTGGCAGGGGTTGGAACCTTTCTGTATGGAGTTTGCATGTTCTCCCTGTGCTGCGTGGGTTTACTCCGGGGGCTCCGGTTTCCTCCCACAATCCAAAGACATGCATGTTAGGTTAATTGGTTGTTCTAAATTGTCCCTAGATATCTGTTTCCTATAGGCCCTTAGAATAGAGGGTTAGTATTAGTGAAAGCACTTTGAGTGGTCTTTGTGACTAGAAAAGCGCTATATAAGTGCAGGTTAGTTAGTAGTTAGTTATGACTGACTACTGGAGCCACGAGGAGTGACTTAGACTGGCCCGTCTGGAAGATGTCTTCTCCGGGATTCAGGGGTGCTGCTCTCCGGAGTCTGTCCGTGCAGCCCGGGACGTCGCGGTGGAGATATTAGAGGGATGTCCGGACCTTTTATTTTTTTCCCAAGTCTGCGGACATCCTCCATTTCATTCTCGCGCTGCGAGAGGAGGAGCCCAGGAGGGAGACACCTGCATTGGAGCGGTCTCCGAAACGGAAGAAGCATTCACGCTGGACAAAGCCTTCCTCCTCCCTCAGCTCCTCCACTTCAGCCTCGCCCTCATCTCCGGAGCCCAGGCTCGCACAACTCCGGGGAGGTCCAGAGGAACACTGCCAATCCATCCTTGGAGATATTGGCCGCCTAATGATGGAGGAACAGAGACTTCAGTCGGAGGACGGCCCTGCTTCATCCGAGGCTGGATGGGAGAAGTGCAGATTGGCGATGCTGACGGAGATAGATCGCCGTTTGGATGAGGAGGACTTGGTGGCTACCCCTCCCTCTCCAGCGCCATCCAGGGAGGCTTCTCCACAATGTATGGAGGAGCCCAGCTCCGTCACAGCCATCGTGAGGTGCGCTTCCTCACCAACTGCAGCAGCAGATGACACAAAACAGGAGAACAGGCAAGTAATCTCTTCATGTGTTTTTAAAATTATTGAAAATTCTTGCCTGATCCCTGGTAGAAGATCTCTGGGTGCACAGTCCCTGGAGATCTCTCCACCTGCTGTAGCTGTGCACTGCTCAACCAATCCTCTCTATCTCTCTTCCTCTCACCACTGAGCATCCATCGGCCCGGGAGCTCAGTCACTGGACGGAGGGGGAGCCTGCGGTCCCGCAGAGCTCCCATGGACTGAGAGAGGGCACTGCGACTGACCCGAAGTCTGTGCCAACAATTGAGCATCCCCTGGCTTCAGTCTTCCGGGTTCCAGCGCAAAGTGAGACTCCACCTCCAGAATCCATGTTGGGAGAGCTACCCACATGGGAAACCTCTCTGGAGGAGGCGAGGACCTCGACCACCACCACGCCTGCTGTGGAGGCCGCCGCAGCAGGGTCAGCGCCCAAGCTGCACCCCCTGGAGGCCGAACGGCTAAGGCAAGTGCTCTCTTTTGTCTTTCTTCTTTCCTTCATAGAGCATTTTTGCCTAGCTCCAGGTGAGGAGGGCCAGCCACACGCTGCACCTGAGCTCGCCTCGCCAGGCTCTGCCGCTGCCGGTGACTCTGACCCCTCCTCCTTGTCCGAGTTCTTTTCTAGGATTGTCGGAGAAAGGTCCACATCACCGGACAAGACGGGGAACCCAGGCTCGCCCCAGGAGGATATCATCGCCACTGCCATCCTCGCTGTGGCCCTGGTGGATTCAGCTCCCCATCTGCCCAGTTCCCCGGGGAGGCCTATATTTGACCACCTTCTGGTCTGGATTCTGGTGCAGGCCGGCTGGCCCAGGGTTGGGATGACGTGGAGGTCAGCAGTGGCCCAGCCGGGTCCCATCACGGGTGCAGCAAGGGTCCTCCCAGGCTCCAGTGCGGGTGCAACCATGGCCCGTTCGGGGCCCATCATGGGTTCAACTTTGTCCCAAGCCGGGACCATTGAGGGTGCAGCTGAAATCCAGTCCCAAGCTCGGACCATTGAGGGTGCGGCTGGCCAGCTTGGGGACACTGAGGTCCCTTCCTCCCTTCCAGAGGTCCTTGGGGTGTCCCTTCCTCTTCCGCCAGGCTCCGCCATGACCCGCCTGGCCCTGCCTCCAGAAACCACAGGGGGTCCCCTTCTTCAGTCCGGCCACTCACCTTCCAGTCTTCCGGTGGGCAGGCCGCCACCTCGTCGTTCCCCCCTGGCCTGGTGGCTCAACTATGCAGGCCGGCCGCTCGAAAGACTTGGTGTCTGGGCCAAATGGTCTTTTCCCTCTGGCAGGCTGCCTGACGCTGTTCAGCAGGCCGCCTGCTGGCCCTGGGACTTGGGTCGGCCGCCTGAACTTTCGGCCATCCGCTGGTCCTTGGACTCTGGCCGGCTGCCCGATCCGAGAGACTCTTGGGAGGGGTGGGTTAGCTTGTCTTGGGATTGGGTAGTGTTGTTGTGTGGTATTGTGGTGATTTATCCCACCTAACTTGTTTTTCCCCACCTCCCACCCTGGGTTGTTGTTTGGGTATTTTGAGGGGGGGAGGGTAGGTTTTTTTATTTTTTATTTTTTATTTTTTTTTTTTTTGATGGTACGGTGGTTGTCTGGTGTCCACACCTTGAGGAGGGGAGGACACGGTCATGTCCGGGGTGGTCACCCTGCCTATGACTTGTGGCTGTTGGGTTTAATTATTGCTTATTAATTCCAGCTGACGGATTGAGCTTGCTCTCCACCAGTCCCATGGCCACGCCTCCTCCTCTTACCAGGCATTCACCAGTTTTCTGGTTCACCACATACACACTCCCATCACTCATGCACACATACACACACACACTCACATGCACACACACACACACACGCACACACACACACACACACGTAGTTCAATCAGTCACGCTCCTGCCACTTCACAGCTGTGTCCACTTGCTCCCATTTAGGCTCTGGTGTTAATAGAGTTGTGTGCAGTCAGTTGTTGCGGCAGCTTCAAACGTCAACAATGGACTTCCTGGCTTGCAACAGTTGACTCTTCCCTGGACTGAATAGTGCTGTTCCTCAGAGCCTTTCAGCTCCAACATATACGTAAGTCGTCCCTTGTTTATGCCTTTCATCTCTGCACCCTGTCTGGAGCGCGTATGGCATTCAGTGTTAGCAACGAAGCTGGAGCCGGTTGTCTTGTTCCTGTTATAGTGACTGTTCTTTGGACCCTGTTGCATATTTACTTTTTGTCAATAAAATATGTTACCAACTGCACTTTGGGCTCGCCGCTATTTTATATGTTTGCTGCAGTTTACGCAGTGAACATGACATTGAGTTTGATCATTAAAACTGTTAACGGTATATAGAAGTTTCTGCTTGATTTCTTTGGTGTGTCTGCTTTCCTGGGTCACGGCAGAAGAATTCACGAATATTGAGACTGGTTAATGAAAGGTTCAAGGATTAGTTATTAATAAATTGTCCAAGTTTGGACTGGTGCCCCTATGAGTGTTTCCCTCTTGTTTGTGTTTGTGGTCACGAAGTAAACCTCCATTTCCACACACACCTCTAAGAATAAATTAAATAATCCTTGTACCTTATCACAGTTATTGTTCCTACAGTAAACAAACTGATAAAAAACATCAGACTTACTGCTCGTAATGTTTCGCCATGCGTCCGTGTGCTCACCCCAGTCCTTATTTTGTTTTCTGTCGGTCATTTTCAATTTCTCTCCCACATCCAGAAACAATCACATTTATCTTCCGATTTATTCCACCTCAATCTCAGTTAGTTTACCCCATGGAACCAGTGATATTCTCCTCTCCGTCACGTGCAGCTTTGTCAATGGCGGACGAAAAGTGTTCTGCTTCGGTCCATCTTGTGCTGTCCAGAAGGTAAATATTTCCCTTCAGAAGCCAAATAATCCCTTTTTAGAATCATAGTTGGCAAAATTTAGAGCCAGTGCTTCCTCTCTGTGGAACATATGTTGCACAATTGTTTATACGGCTCTTCTTTTGCACCCCAGAAGTGATATCAGATTCGACGTCATTCTGGTTTTGCTGATCTCAGTCCTCCAATGCAGACCAGTAAGCTATATGTGTTTGCCATCTAGTGATGTGAAATGCTTGGTACATCTATTTTTTTTTCCTCCAGACTTTTTGACCAATCACATGACAGGCACAGATCTGCGAAACCAGCCACAGGAGGGGCAGATCATGTAATCAAATGTAATCCTTAAGGAGTTGAGGATTAAATGTTATTTGCCTGCATGTAAAGTTAATGCAAACATGTGGAAAGCATGCAAATTCGCATCCAAGGGAGTTGAAAGATAATCAGTCTCAAAGTATCAACACTGCAGTTAAACTAGTTTAAAAATAAGACTGCTACTCAGGGACTTCAGGTTATGGCGGCCACGTAGGAAGACGTGTTTCACTCTACTCTGCTCCTAAAAATAAAAAGTCGGCAAATAACTCTCTCAATTGGAACAAAACCTATCCCAGCGTTTGGGCGAGGATATGCCGGTAAAGCCTAAGGCTGGGAAATCAGGTGGAGGAAAAACTGAACCGCCGAAACAGTCCAAGTTAATGGACTTTCACGTTTGTGACGAAGCAGAAAAATCTCCAGATATGGCGGAGCAAGCTAGTGGCGGAGCGGTGACTGCTGGCGATGGCACAGGTGTGGTGCTCGCTGCCATTAGCTCAATGAGAGCAGACTTTTCCACTAAATTTGATGGGATTATAGCAGCGATAGAAGGAATGAGAAAGGAAATAAGCGACTGTATGGAACGAGTATCGCAGGTGGAGCTCCGAATTTCCAGCGCTGAGGATGACGTCACCAGCCTACAATTAAAGGTGCGCACATTGGAATTAAAAAATAAAAGTCTGGAAGATAATGTCCTGGACTTAGAATCCCGGTCGAGACGGAACAACCTGAGGCTGGTGGGCCTCTCGGAGGGAACGGAGGGTCGGGTCCCATGTTCCTTTTTGGAAAAGTGGATTCCAGAAGCGCTGAACAACGCAGAGCTGCAGTCATTGGTCGTCTTAGAGAGCGCCCACCGAATCGGCCCACTGAGAGATAATAAGGCACCACCGAGGACGCTGATTATGAAGTTCCTCAGCTACAGAGACAGGATGACGATCTCCAACGCGGCGCGAGCCAAAGGAGAAATTAAATAGCAGGATCAACAGGTGCGGTTCTCCCCAGATTTGGCCACAGGAATGCAACAATTAAGGAAACAGTTTGACCCCGCCCATAAAGAGCTGCGCAACCTCGGGATTCGTCATGGAGTGATTCATCCTGCAAGACTGCTGGTCACATATAAGGGCAGAACCCACACCTTCAAGACCCCTCAGGAGGCGCAGGAGCTCGTCAAGCAGATCCAAGGAGAGACTGGTGGGAGCTAAGCATGAAGCATGAACAAAATATAAGGTAGAATATTTAAGCATTTGCACAGCATCTGATTGATCTGAAGCATATAGCAAGTTTACAAAATATAGATTGTATTATATATTTAAAAAAAAACAAAAAAAAACCTATGATGTACAAAGTTGCTATAAAATTTTGGAGTTAAGTTGGAAAACTACAGAAGAGAGTTAATGTTACGTCATTAAAAGCAGTAGAGTTGGGGTGATTGAGAGGATAAAGAAAGAGTGGCTTTGACTGATCCTCGCGGGTGTGGAGCAGTCAATGGCTATAGCGGGAGACGGAATTTTTTTTTTTGATTTTTGGGGGGATTACCACGAATGTGGGAAGGGGGAATTTGTTTGTGTGTAGTTTGTAGGATGAATGTTCAACCACTCATGTTTTTGCTTCTCTGTATGAGCATGTTTACATTGCGAGGTAATCTCAAACTCCTTATTGATCATAGACCAAAGCGTTAATGAATGAATGAATGAATGAATGAATTTTATTTCGGATAATACAGTACAGGTTAAAAGAAACTGTATAATATAACAACAAGGTCAAATTAGACAAAGACTCCTTCTACTAAACAATTCCACGTGAGTTATCCGAAATGGGTGATGGCTGAAGCCGCAGCTTATATTGCCCACCCAGAGGTCTACAAAATTAAAAAAAAACTTAAACAAGTTATGAATAAAATAAAAGACATAGGTTCAAAAATTGTGTTTTTACAAGAAACTCATCTAATAGAGGAGGATGTAAAAAGAATTAGGAGAAGATGGCAAGGAAGTGTATTCACCTCATCATTTTCATCCCGAGCCAGGGGAGTTATGACTCTCATACATAAATCAATCCCATTTCAAGTGAAAAATGTAATTGGAGACAAATTTGGAAGATATCTAATCATTCAAGGATCTTTATTATTAGAAAATATAAATCTGGTGAACTTATATGGTCCCAATATAGATGATCAAAATTTCTTTGCTAATTTATTTCTTATTTTATCATCACTTACAGGGCAACATATAATAGCAGGGGATTTTAATTGTACATCGAATCCTGGTATAGATAGATCAACAGGACTGGACTGTACGCACAATGGATGCAGGAAGATCATTAATCATTTTATGAAAGAATTGAGATTGCTAGATATATGGAGAGAAATGAAACCACAAGTTAAAGCCTACTCTTGTTATTCTAATACCTACAAGACATTCTCACGTATTGACTATTTTTTGATCTCCACAGAATTAAGGTCCAAGATTCAAAACTGCTTCTATGATAATATTGTGATCTCTGATCACGCACCCTGCTGTCTAATATATGTAAATAAGAAATTGACAAAGGAACCAGGTAGGTGGCAATTTCAGCATAAATGGCTTCAGGATGAGGAAATTGTTAAGTACATAGAAAAACAGATGAGTTCTTTGATATCAATACTACACAAACATCAGCATGTGTAAAGTGGGAGGCTTTCAAAGCTTTTATTAGGGGACATATTATTAGTTATACAGGTGCAAAATCTAAGAAGACTCGAGAGGAGAGAGTCCAATTGGAACATAAAATAAAAATTCTTCAAGAAAAAGTGTATGCAGGAAGTGACCCAAAGTTAGAGAACGAATTACTGATTCTGAGAGCTGAATATGACAAAAAATCAGCGAATAGAGCTGCCTCGAGTCTTCTAAGATTGAAGCAAACTTTTTATGAACAAGGTGAAAAATCAGGAAAATTATTGGCATGGCATATTAAACAATTAGAATTTAAAACACCAATTACCAGTATTATAAGTAACGGACAGGCAGTTGTAGATCCTTTAGAAATTAATAGTGCCTTTAGAGATTATTATGAAAAATTATATGATACAAAAAATGAAACTGACTTAACAAAACTAAATGGGTTTTTGGACGGATTATCTATACCGTGTATTCCAAATGAAAACAGGGAGATACTGGAGTCTAAAATTAGTCAAGAAGAAGTTGGGCTAGCCATTGATAATATGAAATCAGGAAAAAGTGCAGGACCAGATGGTCTTCCAGTTGACCTCTATAAAAAAATTAAGAATAAATTAATAAAACCATTTTTGGAAATGGTTTTAGAAGCATTTCAAAATAGTAATTTACCACCATACATGAATAATGCCTTAATTATACTGTTGCCAAAACCAGGTAAACCCTCTAATAAATGTGAAAATATGAGACCAATAAGCCTATTAAATGCTGACCTTAAGATAATCTGTAAAATTTTAGCAAGACGACTACAAGAAATATTACCAAATATTATTAACCGAGATCAGAATGGCTTTATAAAGGGAAGACAAGGTTTCCATAATGTAAGAAGACTATTTAATATTATCTATTCTAATAAAGAAGCACCGGATACAGCTCTCCTATCATTGGACGCCGAAAAGGCCTTTGATAGGGTCGAATGGCCTTTCTTTTTGAAGTCTTACAAAGGTTTGGACTTGGAAATAATTTCATAAAATGGGTTCAGATAATATACAATAATGCTACAGCAGAAATCCTAACAAACAGCAATATTTCAAAATCAATAAATATCAATAGAGGATGTCGACAAGGCTGTCCACTTTCACCTTTACTGTTTACTATGGCAATTGAACCTTTAGCGATGGCAGTACGTTTACATCCACAAATATATGGAATTAAAGTAGGACCAACAGAACATAAAATCTCCCTGTATGCCGATGACATAATTTTGTTTATGTCGAATCTTAAAAAATCAATTCTGACCTTGTTGAATTTAATAAAGAATTTTGGGGAAATATCAGGATATAAAATAAATAAAACTAAATCTTCAATATTAATGCTAAATGAGACCCAGAGAAATCACCCAGCTCCTGAGGTAAATCAATTCAATGTTGTAAATCAGTTTAAATATTTAGGATTTCAAATTGTGCCTAAGCTAGAATTAGTCGCCAGTGCCAACTATGAAGCCTTAATGACAGACATTAATGAGTTACTTCAGAGATGGATGTCACTACCAATGTCGATGATTGGGAGAATCAATATACTTAAAAGTAATATCTTACCCAAAATACTTTATTTATTTCAATACATTCCTTTACCACCACCTTCAGATCTATTCTTAAGAATTAAAAAAAAGTTAGTGGAATTTATATGGAACAATAGGAAGGCTAGATTACGTCTGTCCTTACTATATTTACCATTTGATCGTGGAGGTCTGAAATATCCAAACTTTATGTTGTATTACTGGTCAGCACAACTGAGGTCTATGACATATTATTTGTGTAGGAAAACGTTAATTTTGGATAACCTCTAGTGAACCCTCAGAAACAGTGTGGATTAGATGCTAATGGCAAATGTGAATATTCTTAATAAATGTACCTAAGAGACTATAATTTAATGATTAATAGTAAATGGGAGCATTTATAGGGAATGTATTAAAGTACTGAATAAGCACTGTCTAGATATGAGCTGTCAATGGAAGTAGTAGCATTTCTACGCCAGAGGTGGCGCTCAGTAATGTTAAGACACTGTGTAGTGTTAGAGAACACCATAGAAGAAGAGTGTAGGCGCTCTAGTGAGGAGTGTTCCAGAGAACGTTAGAGAGAGACGTCGAGAGACGGAGAGAGCGAGTGTTGAGACAAGATGATGTCTAGCGATGTGCTGCTGTGAAGTGATGTGCCGTGCCGTGTGTGCTGAGAAGTTAATAAACGGTCGCTGCAAAGTCTAAAAGCTTGGCTTAAATCATCCTTCCTCCCCTTTGCCCCTCCTGGGTGTAACAAAACTTGGTAGCAGAGGATGGTTCAGTGTGTCTCAGACGGTGAGTGAGCAAATAAAAAAGAAAAGAGAGGCCGTAACAATGGAGCTGGAGCAGCTACAAGCTAAGCTAACTGAGGCCTTGGTGCCGTTACGGGCCGAACAGCTAAATGAGGTCTGTTTATTTGCGAAGATAAGCCCAGTCGAACCGTCTAAGAAGTACACGCTGATACGACTGTTAATCGAGGAGGTGGAAAAAACCATCGAACGTGAAGAGGAGGATGTTGTCCGCGAGTTTCTGCTAAGGCTAATAGCATGTGCTAACGAAGCTAAGCTAAGTGAACCGTTGACGCAGGCAGCGACAACGGCAGGCACGAGCCGCGAGGCGGAGGCACTCGCCAGTTTACAGAGCCAGTATGCCGCTCTGCATGAAAGTATTATTGACTCAACTAAACGGGTTGAAGAAGAAATAATAAGGCTGACGGATGAACAGGCCGCGCCGCCACCGGGCCGCCATTTTGTGACACAGCCCGAGACCGCGCCGCCACCGGGCCGCCATTTTGTGACACAGCCCGAGACCGCGCCGCCACCGGGCCGCCATTTTGTGATACAGCCCACGGTCCCCACAGCGCCCCTACCTCCAGAAGTGATCATTAAACGGGAGTTTAAGATAAATGGGCAGATAGGGGAGAGGGGCCAAAAAGACAAGTTGTCTTATTCCAATCTCACTCACCAGATCAATAGGGGCTTAAGGAAAAAGCACAGTGAGGCTGAGATAATTGAGGCTGTTGTCAAAGCAGTGAGTCCTGGATTGAGTTTGCGCGCTATGCTGGAGATTAAGTCAGATCTCACTCTTCCAAGACTGGAAGTCCTCGCTGGCAAAAGTGGTTCATGCCTATAATTGTACGCGTAGTGAAGCTACGGGGTACGCACCATATTTTCTGTTGTTTGGTCGTAGTCCAAAGTTGCCTATTGATCTGATGTTTGGCCTCACAACAAGAGAGCAGAGTGTTTCTCAGCAAGACTATGCTGAAAAGTGGAGAGCTACAATGACTGAAGCTTACAAACTCGCTTCTAAAACAGCAAACAAAGAAGGGATGAGAAGTAAAGCACTTTATGATAAAAAGGTTCACGGTGCTGAATTACTCCCTGGATCCAGAGTATTGGTTCGAAACTTGACCGAAAAAGGTGGGCCAGGAAAACTAAGATCATACTGGGAAGACAAGGTGTATGTCGTGATCCAAAAGAAGTACCCAGACAGTCCAGTATATGAAATCAGACCTGAAACTGGCAAGGGACGCACTCGGGTCATACACAGAAACCTTTTGTTACCATGTGACTTTCTTCCCATGGAAACAGTGAAACATGCCTCTAAGAGAATAAGAGAAAGAGACTCTAAAAGACAAAGGCATGTGGACAGACAAAGCAACACAGATGATGAAGATGAAGAGGGTTGGAATGCCATAATTGGATTACGAGCTGGGAAGGATCAAGAGCAGCGTCCACTGAGAGCCGATGCACCGGAGTTCTACCCGCATGATGACACTACTCCGGAGGATGAGGACCAGGACCCAGATGACGTCACGCAGGTGCAGCTGGCACCAGAGGTCGACGATCCGGTGGTTCCAGATCCAGCTGAGGCAGACCAGGACCAGAGTGATGAGGTGTCGGAGTCCAGTTCCAGTGACCAGGAGGGACCTGACGAGATTCCTGTTAAAACGTATCCTTCAAGAATAAGAAAACAGCCATTGAGATTGACTTATGATAAGTTAGGCCAACCTAGCACTTCATTGCACTTCATCTGTCTAGAACAAAGGTGTAGAAGCTAAAGATAACCATTGGTCAGACATAACTGTCTTGAAAAGTAACTTGGTAGTTACTGTGATGGTTGATAAAAAAATTGAAAAAAGAACAAAAAAATTTAAAAACACAAAAAGAGACTTGCAGTGTGTTACTAGGGCACAGGCACCACACAAAGGTTTATTTGGTAGGCTATGACTAGATTGAGTATCCTTACTCTCAGGAAAGATGCAGATACCCACCATGATGGATGGAGCGGTTGAAGGTTATCATGCACAAAGACCTCTTCTGCAAATGTATTGCATGGAATAGGAGATACATGCTGTACTATGGACAATCACCAGTGGCATCTTTATAGACTTTAATGAACTCTGACTCCTGTGTAGTGATACCCTACTTAACATGTAATGCATGATTACCAAATGTGAACTGACAGAAGAAAAGAGAAAAAAAAACTACTGTTTTCAGAAAGGTGTAATGTCGGGACGACATTAACTTTTTGAGGGGTGAGTGTAGGAAAACGTTAATTTTGGATAACCTCTAGTGAACCCTCAGAAACAGTGTGGATTAGATGCTAATGGCAAATGTGAATATTCTTAATAAATGTACCTAAGAGACTATAATTTAATGATTAATAGTAAATGGGAGCATTTATAGGGAATGTATTAAAGTACTCTTTGATTAATTGTCTATGTTTATTGCACTGTCCCTGTCAAATAAACTAATCTACTACTACTGAATAAGCACTGTCTAGATATGAGCTGTCAATGGAAGTAGTAGCGTTTCTACGCCAGAGGTGGCGCTCAGTAATGTTAAGACACTGTGTAGTGTTAGAGAACACCATAGAAGAAGAGTGTAGGCGCTCTAGTGAGGAGTGTTCCAGAGAACGTTAGAGAGAGACGTCGAGAGACGGAGAGAGTGAGTGTTGAGACAAGATGATGTCTAGCGATGTGCTGCTGTGAAGTGATGTGCCGTGCCGTGTGTGCTGAGAAGTTAATAAACGGTCGCTGCAAAGTCTAAAAGCTTGGCTTAAATCATCCTTCCTCCCCTTTGCCCCTCCTGGGTGTAACATGTGGCCTCCCTGTGAGAAAGTCCAGCACCCAGTTGCAGAAAGAGGTTTTGAGTCCCAAGTGCTTTTGTATTGGGTGCTGGGGGATGATTGTGTTGAATACTGAGCTGAAGTCCAAGAACGGCATGCGCACGTACGAGTTTTTTGAATCCAGATGGGTGAGGGCTGGATGGAGAGCAGCAGCAATGGCATCTTCTGTGAATCTGTTTGACCTGTATGCAAACTGGAATGGGTCATGAGAGGGAGGCAGGGTGGACTTGATGTGCTGCATGACTAGCCACTCAAAGCACTTCATTATAATGGGGGTCAGTGCTAAGGGCCGGTAATCATTGTAGCTGGATGGGATGGGCTTCTTCGGGACTGGTATTATGGTGGCAGTCTTGAAGCATGTGGGGACAACAGCTTGAGACAGGGAGATGTTGAAGATGTCGGCCAGGACATTCTTAAGCTCCTCTGCGCAGTCCTTCAGGATGCGACCCAGTATGTTATCTGGGCCAGCTGCCTTATGTGGGTTGGTCCTGCAGAGGGTCCTCTTCACGCTAGCTGGATCCAGACTTAAGGCCAGCTCATCTGGAGGAGGAGTGGTCTTCTGTGCTGGTCTGCTGTTTTGTGCTTCAAATCGGCCAAAGAAATTGTTTAGGTTGTTCAGTAGTGTGATGTCACTCGCACAGGTCTGAGGCGGAGGTTTGTAGTTGGTGAGGATTTGTATGCCACGCCAGAGAGAATGTGCATCTCTGGTGTTGCTGAAGTGTCCGGATATTTTCTTGCTGTACTGTCGTTTTGCCTCCTTGATGCCACAAGACAGGTTGGCTCTAGCTGTTGTTAGTCCTGCAGTGTCGCCAGCCCTAACTAACTAACTAACTAACTAACCTGCACTTATATAGCGCTTTTCTAGTCACAAAGACCACTCAAAGCGCTTTTTCATTAATACTAACCCTCTATTCTAAGGGCCTATAGGAAACAGATATCTAGGGACAATTTAGAACAGCCAATTAACCTAACATGCATGTTTTTGGCATGTGGGAGGAAACCGGAGAAATCCCGGAGTAAACCCACGCAACACGGGGAGAACATGCAAACTCCACACAGATCACTGTTGGTCGGGGGCTGGGATCGAACCCACGATCCCACGATCCCCACAATCCCCCGGCCAAGGGTAAACTGTGCTGCCGCAGTGCTAACCACTGCGCCACCGTGCAGCCCTGAAGGCTGCTGAAGACTCCAGCCCTCAGGAGTGTGTGGACCTCTGCTGTCATCCATGGTTTCTGGTTGCCACGAACAGTGATGGTCTTGCAGTGAGTAACATCATCAGTGCTTCTGACTATGTATGCCACAACAACCTCAGTGTACTCCTCTAGGTTTGTGTGTCCATTATGAGTGGCTGCATGCTTTCAGAGCATCCAAGGCCCCCTCTGGCCACACACAGACCTGCTTCTTTGTAGGTGTAATGGCTCTCACTCTTGGTTTGTATGCTGGCCATAGCAGGACGGTGATGTGATCAGAGAGACCTGTGGGGGTGGGGGGGGGGTGTTTGTATGCATTCTTATGGGTTGTGTACACCAGATCCAGCAGGTTGTCTCCCCTCATTGTAAAATTTACATGTTGATATAGACTCGGTAGGAGGGCCTATAAATTTGCATGGTTGAAGTCACCTACTGTGATGAGAAATCCATCTGGATGTGTTGTTTTTTATCAACATAACTCATAAAGTTATGAATGGATTTTGATGAAATTTTCAGGAAAGGTGTGTAATGGCACAGGGAACAGATGACTAGATTTTGGTCGTGATTCAGATCATGATGTGGATGCAGGAATTTTTTTGCATCTTATTTTATTTATTAATCTTTTAAGTAGTCCAGCGTTTACAGCGCTGAGCGCCCTCAGTGCTGAAACACTTTGAGCGGTGGCTGCTTTTTACCACGGTGCTCAGGGCTGAAAAAAGTTCAACTTGTCAGACTACTGTACAGCTGCGCTCGTCAATGTCGGACCTTTCTAAGCAGCCAATCAGAGTTAAGGAAGGGTGGGATATAGGACGCCGGAACAGGAAGACGAGAATGGGAGGTGACAGTGGAGGAGGTGGAGGCTGAACTTTGCTGCATGAATGTGAATTTGTAGTTGATAACTGCAAAAAATGGTATGATACCACACTGTTGTGTAATATTGCTTAATAATTATGAACCTTGTATGTAAACTGTAAATGAGAAGAGAGAAGGAAAAAAAAAAAAAAAGAAAACCGACCTGAAAAATTCAATAAACCATGATGTTGATTTCAGGTGGAATTACCCAGCCCCAATGTATGGTCAGTACAATTATGACAGTCTTGTTATTATTATTATTATTATTATTATCAACAGACAGAGAAACGACTGCAAAAACAATGACTACATATTAATAATAATAATATTAATATTAATATGTAGTCATATTGTTTTTGCTGTCGTTTCGCTGTCTGTTGATAATAATGATAATTAGAATGATAATGAGGGCTTGCATTTATATAGCACCTTTCATTCAAATTTTCAGGAAAGGTGTGTAATGGCACACTGAACACGATTAGATTTTAGTGATGATCGCAAAATGCATACCTCCCCCATGGCTCTTATCTTCTCACAGAGTGTTAGCAACAATACTCCAAAACTGGTGGATGGATTTGGAATTTTCACCAGAGGTGGCCCTTGGCCCAAAGATATACTTATTAGATGTTGTAGGTGATCTATGAGTGCATACCTCCACCAAGGCCCTATTGTACAATGTACAGATGGATGGCGATATGGACGGACAAGGGAACAGAGCCTTGGTGGAGGTATGCACTCTCTGAGTGCCCTCTAGTTTATTTTCTGTTATACAACGGTTAGTTCCAACCGAGCAATCTGACTGGACAATAGGGATTCCAGGAGTTACTATATTCCATGATGATTGCACTCCAACAACATTTTTTGAATGAATGAATGAATCTTTATTTCAGATAGATTAAAAGTAAAGATTTAAAGAAAGGAACAGAATAATATAACAAAGGGGGGGGGGAATCTTACAAGGTCAAATTAGACAATAACTCCTCTGATTATACAGTTCAACATAAGTTATCTGAAATGGGTGATGGCTGAAGCCGCAGCTTATATTGCCCACCCATATTCCATCCAAGAATTCAAAAGAAAAACAAAACAAGAGCGATTACAATTCAGAACAAAGCTAAGACAAAACGTAACAAAAGAAAAACAAACTAAGCAACAACACAGACTGAATATGATAATTCTTATGTGATTTTACATGTCATCTTGCATATATGTTTGGAGTATTTCTTCCTTTAGTTTTTGTTTAAATTGTCCAAGCGTTGTACATGATTTTAATTCAGGTCCAAAATCGTTCCATAATCTGACTCCTTGCACTGAAACACAGTGTTGCTTGGTGGTAGTTCTCACTGAAGGTTTTTGAAATATACATGTTCCTCTGAAATGATATTGTTTCTCCCTTATTTGGAACAACTTTTGGATATTTGCGGTCAGTGATAGATTCTTCATTTTAAACATTATTACTGCAGTTTTAATGACATTATTACTGCAGTTTTAATGTCAACCAGATTTTTCAACTTGAGAGCTTTTAATTTAAGAAAAAGTGGGTTTGTTGGTTCCCTGTAAGCAGCTTTGTTTATTATATAAGCTCTCTTCTGAAGCATAAAGATTGAATATATGTTTGTTTTATATGTATTTCCCCATACTTCAGTACAATATGTCATGTATGGGAGTATTAATGAATGATACAAAGTATATAGTGTGGGTTGATTCAACAAATATTTCCCTCTGTGTAGTATTGCAATTGATTTAGATATTTTACCTTTAATATAATTAATATGTGACTTCCAACACAGTTTATTATCAATTATTACTCCAAGAAATTTAAGTTTGGATACCCTTTCAATCTCTACACCATTTACACTGAGTTTAGATACTAAGTTGTTGTGATGGTTGTATAAAAAAATATAAATTTTGTCTTACTTAAATGGAGCGTTAATTTGTTTGAATCAAACCACAGTTTAAGCTTTCCTATTTCCTTTCCTTTCTCCATGAAGAGAAACACTAACTTAATTAGTTTGGTTATCATTGCCTGCAAAGCAATGAAGCTGTGTGTATTCTCTGTTATAATTTTGTAAATGATTGTAGTCTATAATTAAGTGTTTTCATCCCTAAGGTATTTTGTTTCCACTCTCACTCAAAGAAACAATGAACAAAAACCTCACTCCTGTACTTTCCATCTGAAATTGCATTCATGCTTCATAAATGGCATCAAGTGGTAGAATAGCATCTCTCTTTACCCTGCCCACCTGCCCTGCCGACATGATGAGGGTACGGTCAGTTGTCAAAATGGGGTACACAGATCTGCCCAGTCCTGGCCAAATGCAAATATGCTCAATGACTCAATGACCTTTTTCAATGTAGATCCTTGGTATAACACTTGCTTGCTTTGTTGGTCAAGCAGGGTATCAGTATGGGGGAGAGATGCACTGTAAGCCGATGCATACTCAGAAAGTGTTAAGCTGTTGGAAAGGGGCCATCACCACTTCAAAAAGAGGAGTTCCCTGATGAAATTAACCTTGCATTCGCAGAGTAAGGAGTGTCATCATGTTTCTAATCAGTGGAGTGATGTGTTGTGTCAAGTATGATTCAAAATGAAGTTTGCCATGTTATTTCTGTATACTGTATAGCCTTTCTTAACCCCTTGCACTCTGGCCAATTTCCCTAAAAACGCCTAAAAATTGACATGATTTAGGACCCAGGAGACAGACACTGACACGGGCAGATAGTGACAATAATCTTTTATTTAATAGTGAGAGAATGTAGTGCGTGAGTGAGTGCGTGGATCGTGTTCTGGTCACTGGAGCTGAGCAGCCTGGACGGAGACCCGGCAACCCTGGAACATACAAGCAGAAATAATTACTTTTGCTCCACACTCGTGAAGAGCTGCAGGTGGAGAGGCTTACTTGAGTGAAGCACAGGTTTCGCCCTGCTGAGTTCCAGCGGCCGTGCAGCGTGGAGGTGAAGGTGTCCGTGAACGTGCTGGAGATACCACCCGTGGCTGTGACGAGGGAAATCCTTGTGATAACACCGGCCGTGACTTCACAGACCGGGATGACGATGATCCAGACGATGACAAGGTTAGTGATTCCACTGAACGTGGTGATGATGATACAGCTGATAACGATGACAGGGACTCCACTGATAGCGGTGGCGAATATTCCTGCAACTGTGATAACAGTAGTCCTTGAAGCTGAGGAGCAAGACGTACCGGTAGTCGCGGTGGTAGCGAAGTGCTACGTGGGCGAGATGGCATTTCCCTGTCAGCTGGGGACGCAAGTCCGCCGCCTAGGAGGTCCACCTGTGCACAGGGGTATAGACAAGGGGTTGAGTAACAAATTGTTCTCTTACTTGGTTGAAACTGACGAAAGGTTCTTGACGAGGCAAGAGAGGTTCTTGACGAGGCAAGAGAGGTTCCTGACGAGACAAGAGAGATCCCTGATGAGACAAAAGAGTGGAGTTCAGGCTCATGCTCCGACAATGAGGACAGACGACTCCGTGACGGGCTGTCAGCGACGCTGGCTTTTAACAGCCGTTGATTGGCACCTGTTGGTCTGTGCGCAGCTGGAGTTGATGACGCCAATGACGGCCCAGAGGCCGCCATGACAGTACTCCCCCCTCTAGCAGTGCCTCCAGGCACCTGCCCAATTCTACCTGGATTCGCCCGATGGAAATCGCGGATCAGCTGTTTATCCAGGATCAACGCTGGGCGAATCCAAGAACGATCCTCCGGTCCAAAGCCCTCCCAGTCCACCAAATACTGAAGACCACGACCCCGCCTGCGGACATCCAGGATGGCAGTCACCCCCCAGGCCGGATGGCCATCGATCATCCTCGGGGGTGCGGGAGCCACGGGAGCAGGGCACAGGGGATCAGAGACGTACGGTTTGACCTGGGAGACATGAGAGGTGGGGCAGATATGCATCGAAGAGGGGAGAGACAGGCGCACAGACACAGGGTTAATAACACGACTGATGGTGTAGGGGCCAATGAAGCGCTTAGTGAGCTTACGCTTTTCGGCTGGTACACCAATATTCCGGGTTGACAACCAGACTTTCTGACCCACCTTATAGTCCGGGGCGGGTCTCCTATGCCGGTTGGCCACCTGGATATTGCGTTTGGTAGTCTTAAGCAAGGCTTGGCGGGCGATGAGCCAAACTCGCCAGCAGCGCTTGATGTGTGCCTGGACTGAGGGAACCGCTACCTCCCTTTCCTCCTCCGGGAACAGCGGTGGATCAAACCCGAATGACGCCTTGAATGGGGAGACGCCCATAGCCGTGGAGATCGTGGCGTTGTGAGCGTACTCAATCCAAGGAAGGAACTTGCTCCAGGAAGATGAGCAGGAGGAGATGACACAGCGTAGGGCAGCCTCAAGCTCCTGATTAGCCCGCTCGCACTGACCATTGCTCTGAGGGTGATAACCAGAGGAGAGGCTGGCTGTGGCTCCTAGTGCCGCGCAGAAAGCCTTCCAAACTTGCAAGACAAACTGAGGTCCCCGATCCGACACTATGTCAGCAGGGATGCCATGAAGACGGACCACATGTTGCACAAGAAGGTCCGCTGTTTCCTGGGCCGAAGGCAAACCCCGAAGTGGCACAAAATGGGCTGCCTTCGAAAACCGGTCCACGATGGTTAAAACCGTGGTGAAGTCATCTGAAGTGGGTAAACCAGTCACAAAGTCCATAGCTACGTGAGACCAGGGGCGTGAAGGAACCGGCAACGGGTGTAGCAGGCCCGCCGGGGGGGATGATGTCGTCTTCCCGGTGGCGCACTGAGCGCAGGCCCGGATGTAACCTACAACGTCCTTCCGTAGCCCTGGCCACCAGAAGGTCCTTTGGAGGAGATCCACGGTCCGACCCACTCCAGGATGACAAGCCAACTTGGAAGCGTGACCCCACTCGATCACCTTGCCCCGGATAGCGCGGGGAACAAACAAACGGCCCGGGGCCTCCCCCCCCGGGGTCCGGCTCGGTCTTCTGAGCCCGGCGAACCGTCTTGCAGATCCCCCAGGACAGGGCGCCCACGACGCAGGAAGGCGGCAGGATAGGGGTCTCCTGGTCTTCAGAGGATGGTGCGTCAAACTGCCGTGAGAGGGCATCCGGCTTACCGTTCTTGCTTCCCGGCCGATAAGTGATGGAAAAGTTAAAACGGCTGAAGAAGAGGGACCAGCGAGCCTGGCGTGCATTCAGGCGCTTCGCCGTCCTGAGGTACTCCAGGTTGCGATGATCAGTCCACACCACAAACGGCTGAGAAGCCCCCTCCAGCCAGTGTCTCCATTCCTCCAAAGTGAGTTTCACTGCCAGCAACTCCCTGTCTCCGATGCTGTAATTCCTCTCTGCAGGGGTGAGACGGTGAGAGAAATAAGCACATGGGCGAATCTTACCGTCCTCAGGAGAGCGTTGAGAGAGTACCGCTCCAACTCCCGAATCAGAGGCGTCCACCTCCACCAAGCACTGCAGCTTCGGGTCCACCTGAGTAAGGACTCGGGCCGAGACGAACTCCCTCTTGAGCTTCTCAAATGCTCCAGCTGCCTCCTTACTCCAGCAAAACGAGGTCTTAGGGGAGGTGAGAGCAGTCAGAGGACGGGCAATATTACCAAAATTTGGCACGAACCTCCTATAAAAGTTAGCAAACCCCAGGAACCCTTGAAGCTGCTTTCTGGAGGTGGGTGCAGGCCAATCCACTACCGTCTTGACCTTGGCCGGGTCAGGGAGCACCTGGTTCCGAGCTATAATAAACCCAAGGAAAGAGGTTTGGTCAGTGTGGAACTCACATTTTTCAGCCTTGACGAATAGTTGATTCTCCAGGAGGCGCTGTAGTACCCTGCGGACATGCACCTGATGTTCCTCTAGTGTGCGGGAGAAGATGAGAATGTCGTCAAGATAAACAAAAACAAACAAGTTCAGAAAATCCCGTAATACATCATTTATCAATCGCTGGAAGACGGCTGGAGCGTTAGTTAACCCAAACGGCATTACCAGATACTCAAAATGTCCGCTAGGGGTCCGAAAAGCCGTCTTCCACTCATCTCCTTCCCTTATGTGCACTAGATGGTAAGCATTCCTAAGGTCCAGTTTGGTAAACCAGGATGCCCCCTGGAGGGAGTCAAAAGCAGTGTTCATCAGAGGCAAAGTATATTTGTCTTTTACAGTTATTTCATTCAGTCCCCGGAAGTCGATGCAGGGGCGTAGTGAACCGTCCTTTTTCCCAACGAAAAAAAATCCGGCTCCCACTGCCGAAGACAACGGGCGGATGATACCAGAGGCCAAGGACTCCTTAATGTACGTATCCATAGCCTCGCGCTCCGGGGCTGATAGGCTGTAAAGGTGGCTTGCAGGAAGAGGGGCCCCAGCCTTCAGGTTGATCGCGCAGTCATAAGGACGATGGTGGGGTAAGGACAACGCCCGAGACTTGCTAAACACTAGCCCCAGATCGTGGTAGACCTCTGGCACCTTGGACAGGTCCGGTGGAGATGAATGAGGCAGAGGCACCTTGACGAATGGGGCACACGCCGCTGATTGGAGGCAGGCACTAAGGCAGAACGTACTCCATGCCGTTATTCTCCCAGCTTGCCAGTCAATGGTGGGGTTATGTAGGCACAGCCAGGGGTACCCCACGATAACGGGCGAAGAAGAAACGGGCAGCACTAGAAACTGAATTTCCTCCCTGTGATTTCCTGATACAATGATTGACACGGGGGCCGTCTGATGGGCAACGGTGGTCAATGACGCTTTAGACAAGGTGATCAGTTTGACAGGGGGGTCTAGAGTCTGACTGTTGAGGCCCATCCGGGTTGCCAGGTCTCTAGAAATGAAATTTTGCTCAGCTCCAGAATCTACTAACGCTAACGTGGAGTGTTCTGTGTGTGTATGGATTAGTCTAAGGGGTAATCGACAACAAGTAAGGGGTTCTTCTGAATTCTTGCCCGTGAATCCCCCTACTGCGATCCACGGGCCTTCCCTTTTAACTTACTGGGACATTCGAACACCCCATGTGACTCTTTCCCACAGTAGAAACAAAGGCCCTGATCCCTGCGGCGTTGCTTCTCAGCTGCTGACACTTTAGACCGGCCAATAGTCATAGCCTCTTGATCCGGGGATTCCTCTGACGCGGGTAAAGTGAGAAGAGGAGAGTTAGGGACGCAGGGGCGGAGTCTAACCGAACGGGAAGTAGTTTGCCGTCCAGCCGCCCGCTCCCTTAATCTGCTATCTAGACTAACCACTAAGGCAATCAAATCCCGCAAATTGTCCGGTTTATCCCGTGCCGCTAACTCATCCTTTAACTCATCGTTAAGACTACGTAGGAAAATACCACACAGTGATGGCTCCCCCCACCCAATCTCTGCAGCCAGGACCCGGAAGTCAATAGCGTAGTCAGCAGCTGATCTTTTTCCCTGCTGTAGGCTCAGCAGCCGTTCTGTCAACACCTCACCCCTATCAGAATGGTCAAACACGGACATAAACTCTGTCACAAACTCCTGGTAAGTAAGCAGGGAATAGCTTGGTTTAGCCATGATAGAATACACCCAGTCTAAGGCTCTTCCTGCCAGCAAATTTATGACATAACCAATCCGACTTGAATCAAGGGTGAAATCTCCCGGAACGCGAAGAAAAACTGATTCACATTGTAATAAGAATCCTCGAGCTTCCCTGAGTTTTCCGCTGAACTGGGCAGGTGTGGGAATAGGGGTGAGGCGAGAAGACGTAGAGGTGTTAGCTTGTCCAGATGCTAAGCCTGCAGGGGCTGAGATATTTGCGGTGGGGCGAATCGTCTGGTGTCCTTCCAGGCGATCCAGCCGACCATTAATTAAGGTTAACTGGTTTAAGATTACTGTCTGTTGGTGTACTAGTAAATCTACCCGGGCGCTAAGAGTGTTGAGTTGGCGCGACAGTGAACTGTCCGCTGGGTCAACGTGACGGAGTCGTACTGACATGATTTAGGACCCAGGAGACAGACACTGACACGGGCAGATAGTGACAATAATATTTTATTTAATAGTGAGAGAATGTAGTGCGTGAGTGAGTGCGTGGATCGTGTTCTGGTCACTGGAGCTGAGCAGCCTGGACGGAGACCCGGCAACCCTGGAACATACAAGCAGAAATAATTACTTTTGCTCCACACTCGTGAAGAGCTGCAGGTGGAGAGGCTTACTTTAGTGAAGCACAGGTTTCGCCCTGCTGAGTTCCAGCGGCCGTGCAGCGTGGAGGTGAAGGTGTCCGTGAACGTGCTGGAGATACCACCCGTGGCTGTGACGAAGGAAATCCTTGTGATAACACCGGCCGTGACTTCACAGACCGGGATGACGATGATCCAGACGATGACAAGGTTAGTGATTCCACTGAACGTGGTGATGATGATACAGCTGATAACGATGACAGGGACTCCACTGATAGCGGTGGCGAATATTCCTGCAACTGTGATAACAGTAGTCCTTGAAGCTGAGGAGCAAGACGTACCGGTAGTCGCGGTGGTAGCGAAGCGCTACGTGGGCGAGATGGCGTTGCCCCGTCAGCTGGGGACGCAGGTCCGCCGCCTAGGAGGTCCACCTGTGCACAGGGGTATAGACAAGGGGTTGAGTAACAAATTGTTCTCTTACTTGGTTGAAACTGACAAAAGGTTCTTGACGAGGCAAGAGAGGTTCTTGACGAGGCAAGAGAGGTTCCTGACGAGACAAGAGAGATTCCTGACGAGACAAGAGAGCGGAGTTCAGGCTCATGCTCCGACAATGAGGACAGACGACTCCGTGACGGGCTGTCAGCGACGCTGGCTTTTAACAGCCGTTGATTGGCACCTGTTGGTCTGTGCGCAGCTGGAGTTGATGACGCCAATGACCGCCCAGAGGCCGCCATGACAAAAATAACATACCCAAAGTAAATCAAAAGCTGTTCTTCAACCCTTTGCAGCATCTTCATGGGGTTGGTCTCATTTAAAAGAAAACACTTTGAATTTTTGGGCAAAATAGTCATAATCTCTCTAAGTGCTCCTGCCACTGAGTAACGGTCATCTAAACATACTGAACTTGAAGAAAATAAATTTCGCCTGGGTGTTTTTTGGATACAAATGCTTGCAAATAACACACAGCTGTCAGATACTGGCTGGAAAATGCAACAGAAATGTAGAACCAAGTGTTATCCAGCTGAGGTCAAAATTTTGTAACAATACCACAAAAAATGAATATATTACACAACTTTTTTCTTAGGTTGTTCCCAGGCGTTTTTGAACTGTGCCAAATTGTGCCAAATGGCGCAGTTTGGAAAAACGTCTGTAACTTTTGAATGATTCAATATAGAAGCTTCATCTTGGGGTCTAATGAAAGGTGAAGGGCTGTGTGTGTGTGTGTGGGGGGGGGGTTGTTTATTCATTCATGAATGAATGAATGAATGAACAAACAAGCCCCCACACACAAAGAAGCATGCCACGTAAAAAATGTGTGGCTTTCTTTTTACAAGAAAAAATAACCTACAGTGCACTAAAAATTATACTAAAATATTTGTAATGTAGAAGATAACAACTCCCCCCCCCCCTCCGCTACAGAGGATGGACATCGCCCGGTGCGCCGCGGTCTACTACGCACAGTTGGACTAAAATATCTGCAATATATCTGCAATCCACTACAGAAGAGTAGCGGGGGGGGGGGGGCGTTCACAACATGACGGACGGACCCGGACCGGTCCGGGTCCGTCATGTTGCGATAACGCACAGTTGTAATTTACCAATCGGTCAAAAGTCATTCTGATTACAATTTTCAGGGATAAAGAATAATTTAGCTTATAACACTTACCTGTCCACAACAGCAAAGTCGCTGGCGAACTTCTCTTCCTCATTGTCAGACGAACATGAAGCTGGTCCACTTGTTACGGACTCGTGGTTCTGGTCACGTGACCCGGTCAAACCATAATTCCATTATTGCAGTTTTGCGCTTCCATGATTGCGGTTTTGGCGAACGATTTTTCAAAACAAATAACAGTAGTAAGAAAAAAAGACTGGCAAACGCCTGTGTGTCACCCAGCCTTACACAAAACAGCTTTCAAACTTCTGCGCTTCAATTGGCTGGCTGTATTCGCAGCCGTTGGTAGGCGGATGGTGAAAAGATAAAATAAGATACAGGCAACATGGACAAGAAATTGTAGCGTTTGGATCAAAACTAAATGGAACACCTGAGCAAGCAAAGAGTATAATGATCAGAGATGTTACTGACTTAAATAAATACAGATGAACACTGATTAAGAAAATTAAGAGACAATGATAATCCATATCCACACACACGGCAAGAGTAGTTCTTTTGACATACCATGTCAATGTACTTTAAAAAAAAAATAAACAAAACAAACAAAAAACTTATGACTGACTTGAGTAGACATCAATTATCCCCAGTTGGAGGAAGTCATTTGACACAGAGTGAGGAAACTCAAACTCTGAAAATATGCCGTTATGCTGAACATAAACTACAAGAGATGGAGAATGATATTGATCCTGATAACCACTTTTTCAATAATATTCATAACCATTGTGAATATTACACTGAAAAGCAATTCAAAAGTCAAGTGCAACTAGATGGTAAACTATCAATAATACACTTCAACAGCAGAAGTCTTAACAAAAACTTTCCACAGATTCAGGACTATTTAAAACAGCTAGACAGAAAATTTACACCTATCGCAGTCTCTGAAACTTGGCGTAATGAAGAGCAGGCTCCTCTGATGGCAATAGAGGGATATCAGATGTTTCATATTAACAGATCTCAAAAAAAGGGTGGTGGTGTTGCACTGTATATTGATGACCTGTATAGGTGTAAGCTTGTAAATGGAATGTCCTTTGCACTACCAGGGATTTTGGAATGTGTTAATGTTGAGATTGACCAAGATAAAACAAAAAATCTAATTATAAGTTGTATATATAGAACGCCGGGAACTTGCATTGAGACATTCAGAGATAAATTAGTCGAGCTGTACAATATTACTAGTAAGAAAATGGTAGTAATTTGTGGAGATTTCAATATTGATTTACTAAATCCATATCAACAAAATGTAATTACAGAGTTCATGAACTCTATGTACAGCATGAGTCTATATCCCACAATAACACATCCCAGTAGAATCACAGTTCACACTGCTACACTTATTGACAACCTGTTTGTTAATATTATTGGTAAGAAAATAGAAAGTGGATTATTGATAAATGATATAAGTGACCACTTGCCAACCTTTGCACTTATCCATGGCCACACGGGGGCCAATACAGAAAAAAATTTAAAATCGTTCAGATACAAATCACAAAATGCAATCAGTTCTTTTAAAGAAGACTTGCTGAAGCAGGACTGGACAAAAGTCTATGTATCAGATGTAAATGAAGCCTATGACACATTTATAAACATTGTAACCACTCTTTATGAAAAAAATTGTCCATTAGTAAAGAAAAAGCTTAAACATAAATTTGCCGATAAGCCATGGTTAACCAAAGGATTACAAAAGGCGTGTAAAAAGAAAAACTTATTTTTTTTTTTTGTTACTTATTTGTACCCGTAGGTAGATTTGGTTTGCAGTCTGGTGACAAGCCACCGGCTGCTGGTCGCTGCGTGCGCGAGCGCCCTAAACCTACATGTTTTTGGTATGCGGGAGGAAACCGGAGAAATCCCGGAGTAAACCCACGCAACACAGGGAGAACATGCAAACTCCACACAGCTCACTGTTGGTCGGGGGCTGGGATCGAACCCACGATCTCATGATCCCCGCGATCCCCCGGCCGAGGGTAAAACTGTGCTGCCACAGTGCTAAACCACTGCGCCACCGTGCAGCCATTATATATTATATAAAGCTTTCCTAAAGAAAAGGACAAAAGAAGCAGAGCAGCGGTATAAAACATACAAAAATAAGTTAACATATATAATGTAGTAAGAGAGACTATTACAGTAAAGAACTGGAGAAAAACAGAGACAATATTAAAAATACATGGACAATACTTAACAGTATTCTTGGAAATAAAAGCAGAAATACAAGCTACCCAACCGATTTTTCAAAAAATAATAAAACGACTCAGAGTGTGAATGCAGCTTCACCTGCAGATGAATTTAATAACTTTTTTGTTAACATTGGTCCTAATTTGGCTCGAGAAATACCCATTACGGCACCTACAGGTGATACAATAAGCAAAAACACTGCTATAAAAGACTCCATTTTCATAAAGAACACAGACGAGAGAGAGGTCATTGAAATTGTTAAATCGTTTAAAAGTAAAACATCTACGGACTGTGATGGTATTGACATGCTCTTAGTCAAAACTATTATACGTCAGTGGTTTCACTAAGCATTCAATATCTGTAACCTGTCTCTCCAAACAGGTATATTTCCCAATGCAATGAAAATAGCTAAAGTAATTCCGATATACAAGACGGGTGACAGAGGGGAATTCTCAAACTATAGACCAATTTCACTATTGCCGCAATTTTCCAAGATACTTGAAAAAATATTCTATGAGAGAATTGACAACTTCATACTGAAGAATAATTTATTGTGTGAGCAGCAATATGGGTTCAGACACAAGAGGACAACTGCATTTGCTCTAATGGAATTTATAGAAAAAATATCAACTGCCATTGAAAATAAAGAGTATTCAGTTGGGGTATTCCTGGATCTTAAAGCATTTGATACAGTGGACCATAATTTATTATTAAAGAAACTACAAAATTGTGGTATTAGAGGGGTAGCACTGTCCTGGTTATGTAGTTACTTAATGAATAGATATCAGTATGTATGTGTTGGTAACAAAAACTCACAGTTACTGAAGGTTACTTGTGGAGTCCCACAGGGTTCAGTTTTGGGGCCATTGTTATTCAATATGTATATAAATGATATATGTAAAGTTTCAGAAAAAATGGATTTAATATTGTTTGCCGATGACACTAATCTATTATGCAGTGGAAGCAATTTGGAACAACTTTTGGATACACTCGGAAAGGAATTAGGAAAGCTTAAACTGTGGTTTGATTCAAACAAATTAACGCTCAATTTAATTAAGACAAAATTTATAGTCTTAAACAATTATCACAACAACTTAGTATCTAAGCTCAGTGTAAATGGTGTAGAGATTGAAAGGGTATCCGAAACTAAATTTCTTGGAGTAATAATTGATAATAAACTGTGTTGGAAGTCCATCCATCCATCCATCCATCTTCTACCGCTTTTCCGGAGGTCTGGGTCGCGGAGGCAGCAGTTCAAGCAGAAAAGCCCAGACTTCCCTCTCCCCAGCCACCTGCTCCAGCTCTTCAGAGGGGATACCAAGGCGTTCCCAGACCAGCTGGGAGACATAGTCTCTCCACCGAGTCCTGGGTCTGCCCCGGGGTCTCCTCCCAGTGGGACGTGCCTGAAACACCTCAAGTGGGAGGCGTCCAGGAGGCATCCTAATCAGATGCCCATACCACCTCAACTGACTCCTTTCAATGTGGAGGAGCAGCGGTTCTACTCTGAGCCTCTCCCGGATGACTGAGCTCCTCACCCTATCTCTGAGGTCTGTGTTGGAAGTCACATATTAATTATATTAAAGGTAAAATATCCAAATCAATTGCAATACTACACAGAGTGAAATATTTGCTGAATCAACCCACACTATATACAGTGGGGAAAAAAAGTATTTAGTCAGCCACCAATTGTGCAAGTTCTCCCACTTAAAAGATGAGAGAGGTCTCCAATTTTCATCATAGGTATACCTCAACTATGAGAGACAAAATAAGAAAAAAAAAATCCAGAAAATCACATTGAAGGATTTTTAATGAATTAATTGGTAAATTCCTCAGTAAAATAAGTATTTGGTCAATAACAAAAGTTCATCTCAATACTTTGTTATATACCCTTTGCTGGCAATGACAGAGGTCAAACGTTTTCTGTAAGTCTACACAAAGTTTTCACACACTGTTGCTGGTATTTTGGCCCATTCCTCCATGCAAATCTCCTCTGGAGCAATGATGTTTTGGGGCTGTCACTGGGCAACACGGACTTTCAACTCCCTCCAAAGATTTTCAATGGGGTTGAGATCTGGAGACTTGCTAGACCACTCCAGGACCTTGAAATGCTTCTTACGAAGCCACTCCTTCGTTGCCCGGGCAGTGTGTTTGGGATCATTGTCATGCTGAAAGACCCAGCCACGTTTCATCTTCAATGCCCTTGCTGATGGAAGGAGGTTTTTACTCAAAATCTCACAATACATGGCCCCATTCATTCTTTCCTTTACACAGATCAGTCGTCTTGGTCCCTTTGCAGAAAAACAGCCCCAAAGTATGATGTTTTCACCCCCATGCTTCACAGTAGGTATGGTGTCCTTTCTCCTCCAAACACAACAAGTTGAGTTTTTACCAAAAAGTTCTATTTTGGTTTCATCTGACCATATGACATTCTCCCAATCCTCTTCTGGATCATCTAAATGCTCTCTAGCAAACTTCAGATGGGCCTGGACATGTACTGGCTTAAGCAGGGGAACACATCTGGCACTGCAGGATTTGAGTCCCTGGCGGCGTAGTGTGTTACTGATGTAGCCTTTGTTACTTTGGTCCCAGCTCTCTGCAGGTCATTCACTCGGTCCGCCCATGTGGTTCTGGGATTTTTGCTCACCGTTCTCGTGATAATTTTGACCTCACGGGGTGAGATTTTGTGTGGATCCCCAGATGGAGGGAGATTATCAATGGTCTTGTACGTCTTCCATTTTCTAATAATTGCTCCTACAGTTGATTTCTTCACACCAAGCTGCTTACCTATTGCAGATTCAGTCTTCCCAGCCTGGTGCAGGTCTACAATTTTGTTTCTGGTGTCCTTTGACAGCTCTTTGGTCTTGGCCATAGTGAAATTTGGAGTCTGACTGTTTGAGGCTGTGGACAGGTGTCTTTTATACTGATAATGAGTTCAAACAGGTGCCATTAATACAGGTAATGAGTGGAGGACAGAGGAGCCTCTTAAAGAAGAAGTTACAGGTCTGTGAGAGCCAGAAATCTTGCTTGTTTGTAGGTGACCAAATACTTATTTTACTGAGGAATTTACCAATTAATTCATTAAAAATCCTTCAATGTGATTTTCTGGATTTTTTTTTCTCATTTTGTCTCTCATAGTTGAGGTATACCTATGACGAAAATTGGAGACCTCGCTCATCTTTTAAGTGGGAGAACTTGCACAATTGATGGCTGACTAAATACTTTTTTGCCGCACTGTACCTTGTATCATTCATTAATATTCCCATACATGACATATTGTACTGAAGTATGGGGAAATGCATACAAAACAAACATATATCCAGTCTTTATGCTTCAGAAGAGAGCTATTAGAATAATAAACAAAGCTGGTTACAGGGAACCACCAAACCCACTTTTTCTTAAATTAAAAGCTCTCAAGTTGAAAGATCTGGTTGACTTTAAAACTGCAGTAATAATGTTTAAAGTGAAGAATCTATCACTGTCCGCAAATATCCAAAAGTTGTTCCAAATAAGGGAGAAACAATATCATTTCAGAGGAACATGTATATTTCAAAAACCTTCAGTGAGAGCTACCACCAAGCAACACAGTGTTTCAGTGCAAGGAGTCAGATTATTTTGGACCTGAATTAAAATCATGTACAACGCTTGGACAATTTAAACAAAAACTAAAGGAAGAAATACTCCAAACATATATACAAGATGATATGTAAAATCACATAAGGATTGTCATATCCAGCCTGCGTTGTGTTGTAGCTTATTTTTTTTTTTTTTTGGTCACATTTTGTCTTAGCTTTGTTCTGAATTGTAATCGCTCTTGTTTTGTTTTCTTTTGAATTCTTGGATGGAATATGGGTGGGCAATATAAGCTGCGGCTTCAGCCATCACCCATTTTGGATAACTTATGTTGAACTGTATAATCAGAGAAGTTATTGTCTAATTTGACCTTGTTGGATTTTCTTTCCCTTTTTATTATATTATTCAGTTTCTTTTAACCTGTACTTTTAATCTATCCAAAATAAAGATTCATTCATTCATTCATTCAAGTATTACTAGAGGATGATGAGGATGATAAGGTAACAATACTAACCACACTTTTCTTTCCCTTGTTTTTTTTTCCTCTTGTCATGATAAACAAACAGCCTGCTTCTCTATTAGCAGAGGTCGTTACTGGACGCAAACGCCATCAGTTGACACTTGCATAGAGAAACAGTTAAACAGTCATTTGTTGTCTTTTTTTAAATAAGTATACAATTTAAATTAAACGGTCTCTTGCTGAGGGTTTCAAGTGGAGTAAAACGTCAGATGCACCCAAGTGCCACGTCCTTTGCTTTCCATGACTGCAGCAGGATAACCTTTGTGCTGTCCTTGCCAGGGAGTTTTAGTCCAGTTTCCTTTGATGACCAGATCCCCTGGTTTGCCCAAGAGATGGGTGCACCTCCCATGGTTCCTTCGTCACATGGCCCCTCCTGGGAAGGGCAGTATGGATAACATCGCTGTCAGGTGTCATCCTTTGCATGTAATCACCCAGAAAACCTTCCTCATTACCTAAGTTAAGTGACTTCAATAATAGGGTTTGTCATTCATAATTTCCCTATTTTCCTTATATGTGCATTATACTGATCCTGTAGATTATTGATGGTAAGCTAAATGGTTTCCTAGGTAAATGTTTGGTACTAATAATTCGGATACTGTACCTAAATGTGACATGATTTGAGTTACAAAGTGTATTCCATTAAATGTTCTCCATTATTTAAATAAATAATTTCAGCTATTTTAAATCTTGATATTATTCCAGTTAAGAGTTTCAATGTCACCATAGCAGTATTTAAGTTAGTGTAGGGGAAAGTCTTTGTATATTCAATAAGTGTGTAAATAATTTCTAAACATTTTCACCTTCACTCTTATTTAGCTCAGTGAGATAGATTCATGCAAGGGTTTTAAAAAACTAAGTTTATGCAGGGAGGATCAAATTATTTTGCTTTGAGCTCCTTAAAGCATTGCTCCCTTAACTGAGTAAGAATCTGTATTGTCTTTGTAGCAGATTCTAAATAAAGTCCCACAGTAAAGATAAATTCAGCGTATATAGGACCCTTCTTCGACATTTGGAACTTTTCTCATAAATTTGCATGGTTTCCTTCTTCCTTATCAGTTTACCTTGTTTCTTATAAACATGATATCCCCCCCCCTTTTTTTTACAATAATCTGCAGATATTTTCTTAAATATCTGGAAATTTACTGATGTAACTTTTAACTTCTCCTATTGAATGTTGTGATTTCATTACCAAACGGTTTCAGATTATATTTTTCTCTTCACTATTGATCATGTATTGATAATTTTTTATGTATTATCTATTTTTCTGAGGATTTTTCTAATTATTTTTCTAATTAATTTCTTTGGTAACCCCCCCCCCCCCCCCCTTTGGTGCATGGAGATGCACATGCATCAAAGTTACAGGGTATTTGCTTGATGGATAGTGTCTTTCTACCAGAAGGAAGTGCACTACCACTTTTTATGTATTACACATAGCTAATTTAGATGAAAATTTGTGAGTAGTATAGCTCCTTCAAAATGAGGTTTCAATAATCATGGCTTCTTTTGTGTCATCTCTTGAACAAATTTACAAATTCCATTCAGGAAAAAGCAATATAGCTGTCTCTGCAGATTTGATATGATTTAACATTGATCTAAGATCAGTTTGTCCAATTGAACACAGACAGGTTGAATTTGTGTAAGTGAATCCTTGTGAAAAGTTGTGTCACACTCCTTCAGTGAATGGAAAGGTGGACATATTGCCTAATTAGAATTTGGCTTAACTTTGTACAAGGAATGCCTCATTTTATATATTCCTTGGTAAATTATGGGATGGACTGTAGTCCCAAGACCCAGCTCGGCCACGGCTGAGCACCAGGAAAGCACATTCCTTATTACTGTCACATTTCTGAAATGTGATATTGTTACACCATTATGTGGTGAGTGGCATCAGATGTATCTTGCAGTGTGAAGTCATATGAACACTACATTTTTAAAGTCAGAGTCATTCAAATTGTTATGCTTTGTGTCATTTGCATGTCATTTGTTCTACTTAACTTCAAAAAATGCTTGTCAACTGAAAGGTCCTTTCCCTCTGTGGTCACTGTCGCCCCTTCCAGCCAATAAGCCCGTCATCCACACACCCACTGTCCGGCCTCCCTCCATCTCCCACAAAGATCAAATCTCGGTGCCATCCTGCAAAGAAAAATTTTGGGAAAGCCTTATGTTTTCCCCGTCCTTACATCAGTATTTACCATCAACAGGAGTGCAAATTTTATCACCTCATAAATTGATTTTACTAATGTTCCAGTGATCATCATTAGTTTTGTGTCCCTTAAATGTTTATCCCAGTTGTTTATTATAACGTGTAATGTTTAAAAACACAAGTGTATTGTTTTTTATTATTTTATTACATATTGCATATGTCACCAAGGATTTATTAAATTGAAAGGTAATGGTGATGTTGTGATTCCTTGTTAATTCAGCAAATCTAATTCCTGGTGAAAGCTAAAAAAATTTGTGAATGCTTTCCCTTTCCTGTTGAAGAATGAAGAATAGCAGAAAAACCTTTAAATCACACCTAAAGCTTCCACAATTTGAATGTGAGTTTGCTACTCACAACAAGTATTCGCTAAATATTCTGTGAATCAGTAAAGGTTTTACTAATTGACATGGGTAATCACTAGTTTAGGATTATGTTCAAACAAAACAGTGTCATATATTAGAAGCCTTAAACCAATGCAGCATTTAGAATTAATAACTGCAGGTGTAGACCTAATCTCTGTTTTCAGGAATTTATGGCACAGGACCACAATCTGTGGCCTGTGTGCTTTTTTTCCCCTTTGAAGGCTGTTACCTTATCTAGGTCAGTCTGACACAAGCTATACACAGCTATTTGAATCATGTAATATAATGTGTACACAAAGCCTTCAGTGATTAGGCATTATTAAGTGACAGCATCCATCCATCCATCCATCTTCTACCGCTTTTCCGGAGGTCTGGGTCGCGGAGGCAGCAGTTCAAGCAGAGAAGCCCAGACTTCCCTCTCCCCAGCCACCTGCTCCAGCTCTTCAGAGGGGATACCAAGGCGTTCCCAGACTAGCTGGGAGACATAGTCTCTCCACGAGTCCTGGGTCTGCCCCGGGGTCTCCTCCCAGTGGGACGTGCCTGAAACACCTCAAGTGGGAGGCGTCCAGGAGGCATCCTAATCAGATGCCCATACCACCTCAACTGACTCCTTTCAATGTGGAGGAGCAGCGGTTCTACTCTGAGCCTCTCCCGGATGACTGAGCTCCTCACCCTATCTCTGAGGGTGAGTCCAGCAATCCTACGGAGAAAGCTCATTTCAGCCGCTTGTATCCGCGATCTCGTTCTTTCGGTCATTACCCAAAGCTCGTGACCATAGGTGAGAGTAGGAACGTAGATTGACTGGTAAATCGAGAGCTTTGCCTTAGAACTAAGCTCCCTCTTCACCACAACAGACCGGTACAACGTCCGCATCACTGCAGATGCTGCTCCAATCCGTCTGTCGATCTCTCGCTCCATTTTCCCCTCACTCGTGAACAAGACCCCAAGATACTTAAACTCCTCCACTTGGGGCAGGAGCCTGTCCCCAACCCGGAGAGGACAATCCACCTTTTTCCGGCTGAGGACCATGGACTCGGACTTGGAGGTGCTGATTCTCATCCCAGCCGCTTCACACTCAGCGGCAAACCGTCCCAGCAAGAGCTGTAGGTCATTGCTGGATGAAGCCAACAGGACAACATCATCTGCAAACAACAGAGATGAGATCCTGTGGTCACCAAGCATGACACCCTCCATTCCCTGGCTGCGCCTAGAAATCCTGTCCATAAAAATTATGAACAGGACCGGTGACAAAGGGCAGCCCTGGCGGAGTCCAACTCTCACTGGGAATGACTCCGACCGAGTGTTGGCAATACGAACTAAACTCTCACAATGGTCGTACAGAGACCGAATAGCTCGTAACAACAAGCCCGATACCCCATACTCCCGAAGCACCCCCCACAAAAATCCACGAGGGACGCGGTCAAATGCCTTCTCCAAGTCCACAAAACACATGTAAACTGGTTGGGCAAACTCCCACGAACCCTCAAGAATTCTCGAGAGGGTAAAGAGCTGGTCCGATGTGCCACGGCCAGGACGAAAACCACATTGCTCCTCCTGAATCCGAGGTTCGACCAACGGCCGGACTCTCCTCTCCAGTACCTTGGCATAGACCTTCCCAGGGAGGCTGAGGAGTGTGATCCCTCTAAAGTTGGAGCACACCCTCCGGTCCCCTTTTTTGAAGAGAGGAACCACCACCCCGGTTTGCCATGCCAAAGGCACTGCCCCCGACCTCCACGCAATGTTGCAGAGGCGTGTCAACCATGACAACCCAACAACATCCAGGGCCTTGAGGTACTCGAGGCGAATCTCGTCCACCCCTGGGGCCCGGCCACCAAGGAGATTTTTAACCACCTTGGCGACCTCAGCCCCTGTGATAGGCGAGTCATCCCCCTTGTCCCCAAACCCTGCTTCCTCTGTGGAAGGCGTATCAGTGGGATTGAGGAGATCCTCGAAGTATTCCTTCCACCGCCCGACGATATCCCCAGTTGAAGTCAACAGTGTCCCATCCGCACCATACACAGTGTGGACGGGGAGCTGCTTTCCCCTCCTGAGCCGCCGAACAGTTTGCCAGAATCTCTTTGAAGCCGACCGAAAGTCTTGTTCCATGGCCTCACCGAACTCCTCCCATACCCGGGTTTTTGCTTCAGCAACCACCCGAGCTGCACTCCGCTTGGCCTGCCGGTACACCTCAGCTGCTTCGGGAGTCCCACAAGCCAACCAAGCTTGATAGGACTCCTTCTTCAGCTTAATGGCCCCCCTCACCACTGGTGTCCACCACTTGGTTCGGGGGTTGCCACCACGAGATGCACCGACCACCTTGCGGCCGCAGCTCTGGGCCGCCGCTTCAACAACAGAGGTGGAGAACATGGCCCATTCAGACTCCATGTCTCCAGACTCCCTCGGAATGTGGTTGAAGTTCTTCCGGAGGTGGGAGTTGAAGACCTCCCGGACAGGGGCCTCAGCCAGACGCTCCCAGCACACCCTCACTATACGTTTGGGTCTACCAGGTCTGAATGGCTTCCTCCCCTGCCATCGGATCCAACTCACCACCAGGTGGTGATCAGTTGACAGCTCTGCACCTCTCTTTACTCGGGTGTCCAAGACATACGGTCGCAGGTCTGATGATACGATAACAAAATCGATCATCGACCTGCGGCCTAGGGTGTCCTGGTGCCAGGTGCACATATGGACACCCTTATGCTTGAACATGGTGTTCATTATGGACAGACTGTGGTTAGCACAGAAGTCCAATAACTGAACACCACTCGGGTTTAGATCGGGCAGGCCGTTCCTCCCAATCACCCCCCTCCAGGTTTCACTGTCGTTGCCCACGTGCGCATTGAAGTCCCCCAGTAGGACAATGGAGTCTCCAGGAGGAGCACCCTCCAGCACCCCAGTCACAGACTCCAAAAAGGGTGGGTACTCTGAAACATCATTTGGTGCATAGGCACAAATGATGGTCAGGACCCGTTTCCCAACCCGAAGGCGCAGGGAAGCAACCCTTTCGTCCACCGGGGAAAACTCCAATATAGAGGCAGCAAGGTGGGGCGATACAAGAATACCTACCCCTGCTCGTCGCCTCTCGCCCGGGGCAACTCCAGAAAAGGCCAAGCTCCAGCCCCTCTCCAGGAGACTGGTTCCGGAACCGGAGCTGTGTGTTGAGGTGAGACCGACTATATCTAGCCGGTATCGCTCAATCTCGTACACCAGCTCAGGCTCCTTCCCCACCAGAGAGGTGACATTCCACGTACCAAAAGCCAGTTTAGAAAGCTTGGGATCAGTCCGCCAAGGTCTCCGCCTTTGACTGCCACCTAATCCACATAGCACCGGACTTCCATGATCCCTCCTGCAGGTGGTGAACCTACTGGAGGGCGGACCCATGTAACTCCTTCGGGCTGAGCCCGGCCGGGTCCCATGGGTGGAAACCCGGCCACCAGACGCTAGCCTTCGAGCCCCTCCCCCAGGCCTGGCTCCAGGGTGGGGCCCCGGTAACCCCATACCGGGCGGGGTACACTGAATCCTTGATATACAATTCATGAGAGTCTGTTGGATCGTTCTTAGTCTGGCCCTTCACCCAGGACCAGTTTGTCTTGGGAGACCCTATCAGAGGCAAATTGCCCCGGACAACATAGCTCCTGGGATCACTGGGGCACGCAAACCCCCCCACCACGATAAGGTGACGATCCATGAGGGGGAAGTAACAGCATGATATTGTAATATTCAGTTAATTTCATCGTCATGCTGGTAGCATTGATTAAGATGCAAGCATTTGTACTTTAGTGTTCTATGCGCCTGTGGTCATGTTGAGGGAGGCACGGACAGCTGCAAGGGGCTGGGTCGCAGAGGCTGGTTGTTTTGGCGACAGCGGGGAAATCATTAGTCCTGCATCTTTTTCCCTGTACAGTGCACTATTATGCTTCAGTCAAAGAAAAAAAAGTCAGTGATAAGTCAAAAAATTGCTTTAAAAAAAATGTAAATAGTTTATCACATACGCAACATTAGAGTTAAAAACCCCTCATGGATCGTCACCTTATCGTGGTGGGGGGGTTTGCGTGCCCCAGTGATCCCAGGAGCTATGTTGTCCGGGGCAATTTGCCTCTGATAGGGTCTCCCAAGACAAACTGGTCCTGGGTGAAGGGCCAGACTAAGAATGATCCAACAGACTCTCATGAATTGTATATCAAGGATTCAGTGTACCCCGCCCGGTATGGGGTTACCGGGGCCCCACCCTGGAGCCAGGCCTGGGGGAGGGGCTCGAAGGCTAGCGTCTGGTGGCCGGGTTTCCACCCATGGGACCCGGCCGGGCTCAGCCCGAAGGAGTTACATGGGTCCGCCCTCCAGTAGGTTCACCACCTGCAGGAGGGATCATGGAAGTCCGGTGCTATGTGGATTAGGTGGCAGTCAAAGGCGGAGACCTTGGCGGACTGATCCCAAGCTTTCTAAACTGGCTTTTGGTACGTGGAATGTCACCTCTCTGGTGGGGAAGGAGCCTGAGCTGGTGTACGAGATTGAGCGATACCGGCTAGATATAGTCGGCCTCACCTCAACACACAGCTCCGGTTCCGGAACCAGTCTCCTGGAGAGGGGCTGGAGCTTGGCCTTTTCTGGAGTTGCCCCGGGCGAGAGGCGACGAGCAGGGGTAGGTATTCTTGTATCGCCCCACCTTGCTGCCTCTATATTGGAGTTTTCCCCGGTGGACGAAAGGGTTGCTTCCCTGCGCCTTCGGGTTGGGAAACGGGTCCTGACCATCATTTGTGCCTATGCACCAAATGATGTTTCAGAGTACCCACCCTTTTTGGAGTCTGTGACTGGGGTGCTGGAGGGTGCTCCTCCTGGAGACTCCATTGTCCTACTGGGGGACTTCAATGCGCACGTGGGCAACGACAGTGAAACCTGGAGGGGGGTGATTGGGAGGAACGGCCTGCCCGATCTAAACCCGAGTGGTGTTCAGTTATTGGACTTCTGTGCTAACCACAGTCTGTCCATAATGAACACCATGTTCAAGCATAAGGGTGTCCATATGTGCACCTGGCACCAGGACACCCTAGGCCGCAGGTCGATGATCGATTTTGTTATCGTATCATCAGACCTGCGACCGTATGTCTTGGACACCCGAGTAAAGAGAGGTGCAGAGCTGTCAACTGATCACCACCTGGTGGTGAGTTGGATCCGATGGCAGGGGAGGAAGCCATTCAGACCTGGTAGACCCAAACGTATAGTGAGGGTGTGCTGGGAGCGTCTGGCTGAGGCCCCTGTCCGGGAGGTCTTCAACTCCCACCTCCGGAAGAACTTCAACCACATTCCGAGGGAGTCTGGAGACATGGAGTCTGAATGGGCCATGTTCTCCACCTCTGTTGTTGAAGCGGCGGCCCAGAGCTGCGGCCGCAAGGTGGTCGGTGCATCTCGTGGTGGCAACCCCCGAACCAAGTGGTGGACACCAGTGGTGAGGGGGGCCATTAAGCTGAAGAAGGAGTCCTATCAAGCTTGGTTGGCTTGTGGGACTCCCGAAGCAGCTGAGGTGTACCGGCAGGCCAAGCGGAGTGCAGCTCGGGTGGTTGCTGAAGCAAAAACCCGGGTATGGGAGGAGTTCGGTGAGGCCATGGAACAAGACTTTCGGTCGGCTTCAAAGAGATTCTGGCAAACTGTTCGGCGGCTCAGGAGGGGAAAGCAGCTCCCCGTCCACACTGTGTATGGTGCGGATGGGACACTGTTGACTTCAACTGGGGATATCGTCGGGCGGTGGAAGGAATACTTCGAGGATCTCCTCAATCCCACTGATACGCCTTCCACAGAGGAAGCAGGGTTTGGGGACAAGGGGGATGACTCGCCTATCACAGGGGCTGAGGTCGCCAAGGTGGTTAAAAATCTCCTTGGTGGCCGGGCCCCAGGGGTGGACGAGATTCGCCCCGAGTACCTCAAGGCCCTGGATGTTGTTGGGTTGTCATGGTTGACACGCCTCTGCAACATTGCGTGGAGGTCGGGGGCAGTGCCTTTGGCATGGCAAACCGGGGTGGTGGTTCCTCTCTTCAAAAAAGGGGACCGGAGGGTGTGCTCCAACTTTAGAGGGATCACACTCCTCAGCCTCCCTGGGAAGGTCTATGCCAAGGTACTGGAGAGGAGAGTCCGGCCGTTGGTCGAACCTCGGATTCAGGAGGAGCAATGTGGTTTTCGTCCTGGCCGTGGCACATCGGACCAGCTCTTTACCCTCTCGAGAATTCTTGAGGGTTCGTGGGAGTTTGCCCAACCAGTTTACATGTGTTTTGTGGACTTGGAGAAGGCATTTGACCGCGTCCCTCGTGGATTTTTGTGGGGGGTGCTTCGGGAGTATGGGGTATCGGGCTTGTTGTTACGAGCTATTCGGTCTCTGTACGACCATTGTGAGAGTTTAGTTCGTATTGCCAACACTCGGTCGGAGTCATTCCCAGTGAGAGTTGGACTCCGCCAGGGCTGCCCTTTGTCACCGGTCCTGTTCATAATTTTTATGGACAGGATTTCTAGGCGCAGCCAGGGAATGGAGGGTGTCATGCTTGGTGACCACAGGATCTCATCTCTGTTGTTTGCAGATGATGTTGTCCTGTTGGCTTCATCCAGCAATGACCTACAGCTCTTGCTGGGACGGTTTGCCGCTGAGTGTGAAGCGGCTGGGATGAGAATCAGCACCTCCAAGTCCGAGTCCATGGTCCTCAGCCGGAAAAAGGTGGATTGTCCTCTCCGGGTTGGGGACAGGCTCCTGCCCCAAGTGGAGGAGTTTAAGTATCTTGGGGTCTTGTTCACGAGTGAGGGGAAAATGGAGCGAGAGATCGACAGACGGATTGGAGCAGCATCTGCAGTGATGCGGACGTTGTACCGGTCTGTTGTGGTGAAGAGGGAGCTTAGTTCTAAGGCAAAGCTCTCGATTTACCAGTCAATCTACGTTCCTACTCTCACCTATGGTCACGAGCTTTGGGTAATGACCGAAAGAACGAGATCGCGGATACAAGCGGCTGAAATGAGCTTTCTCCGTAGGATTGCTGGACTCACCCTCAGAGATAGGGTGAGGAGCTCAGTCATCCGGGAGAGGCTCAGAGTAGAACCGCTGCTCCTCCACATTGAAAGGAGTCAGTTGAGGTGGTATGGGCATCTGATTAGGATGCCTCCTGGACGCCTCCCACTTGAGGTGTTTCAGGCACGTCCCACTGGGAGGAGACCCCGGGGCAGACCCAGGACTCGGTGGAGAGACTATGTCTCCCAGCTAGTCTGGGAACGCCTTGGTATCCCCTCTGAAGAGCTGGAGCAGGTGGCTGGGGAGAGGGAAGTCTGGGCTTCTCTGCTTGAACTGCTGCCTCCGCGACCCGGACCTCCGGAAAAGCGGTAGAAGATGGATGGATGGATGGATGGAAAGTTAGATTGAAAAAGTAAAACCCCAAAACTTTGCAAAAATACCCATATATAGATTACTTCTCTTTCACTCCCCTGTCACACAGGTCAGCACCCACACAGCCTGTGTTTTTTCATTCTTTTTTTTTCCTCACACACACACAGACAGACGTGCACAGGGCCCACATAGAAATGCTCCTTTCTCCGTTATCTCCACAAGGTCGGAGCCACTTAGCAGCGTGAAGATCCTTCCATTTTTTCTACACTGCTGTGAAAGCACAATACCAGTCAACTCCTTTTGCTCAAAGCTACTTTTTTCAAATACCTACAACATTTCTCAAAAGGATAACAATTAATTAACCAACCCTTTTACACTCCACAAATATCAGAAAAAAATCACAATTTCACAGCCTGCTCCTTCCGCCTCCGCGGAGAATTCACTTTTTTTTTTTTTTTTACACCATAGCAGATTACATAGAGAAAAAACAACCCAGACTGCAGTAACTTTTATTTAGCGCTTTCAACAAATTCTCAAAATAAAATATTTCAGCGGTCACGTTAACCCCTCTATTGTGTGCCAAAAGCCCAAATTAAGACCTCCTCCCCCGGCATCTTGCAATAGCTCACCGTAGCGGGAGAAGTCCTATAGACGATAAGCAGACCCGGTAAGGGCACAAATCTTATGTGAAAAAAACACTTTTTTTCCCTTCAGGGTCACGTAACCTTCCCACAAATGCTGAAGGTCCAGACACCTGGACAATAAGCAGATGCGGCCAAAAGGCACAAATCTGTCCCTGAGAATCTACTTTTTTGGGTCACGTGAACCCCCAATGATATGCTGAGAGCTTAGTTTTTAAGCAATAAAGCAGTCGTGGCTAGGGGCACGAATCTTCCCTACTTGTGCACAACTTTTTTACTCTGCCTGGGAAGGTCTTTTATCAGCTGTGCACTTGCTGAAATCAAGCAGAGGCACCGGAAAGACGGAGATATGTGGATCCGCTGTTCGGAGCACCAAAATGTTAGAATAATTTTGAGCTTAAATTATTAAGTCAAAAAATTAGGCGGAAAGTTGGATTTATGTACATTTGTTGTTGTTTATGGATAAAAGATACAGAACAAGACAAAGAACACTACATTTTTAAAGTCAGAGTCATTTAAATTGTTATGCTTTGTCATTTGCAATGTCATTTGTTCTACTTAGCTTCAAAAAATGCTTGTCAACTGAGAGGTCCTTTCCCCTGTGGTCACTGTCGCCCCCTCCAGCCAATGAGCCAGTCACCCACACACTGTCCGGTCCCCTCACATCTCTCACAAAGATCAAATCTCAGTGCCATCCTGCAAAGAAAAAATTGGGGAAACCCCACGGCTTCCCCGTCCTTACGTCAGTATTTACATCAACAGGAGTGCAAATTTTATCACCTCATAAATTGATTTTACTAATGTTCCAGTTATCATCATTATTTTGTGTCCCTTAAATGCTTATCCCAGTTGTTTATCCCACTGTTTATTATAACGTGTAATATTAAGAAACAAGTGAATTATTGTTTTTTATTATTTTATTACATATTGCATATGTCACCAAGGATTTATTAAATTGAAAGGTAATGGTGATGTTATGATTCCTTGTTAATTTGGCAAATCTAATTCCTGGTGAAAGCTAAAAAAAATTTGTGAATGCTTTCCCTTTCCTGTTGAAAAACGAAGAATGAAGAATAGCAGAAAAACCTTTAAATCACACCTAAAGCTTCCACAATTTGAATGTGATTTTGCTGTTCACAACAAGTATTCGCTAAATATTCTGTGAATCAGTAAATGTTTTACCAATTGACATGGGTAATCACTAGTTTAGGATTATGTTTAAACAAAACAGTGTAATGTATTAGAAGCCTTAAACCAATGCAGCATTTAGAATAACTGCAGGTACAGGCCTAATCTCTGTTTTCAGGAATTTATGGCACAGGACCACAATCTGGGTTTTGTTTTTGTTTTTTTTATGTCCTAAAACCCATCAGACCTTGAGCGTCCTTCTTTTTATTACAAACATCTGAGTCCTTTGAAGGCTGATTCTGTCTGTTTACCGTTACCTTATCTAGGTCAGTCTGATGCAACTCTTTTTGGCTGACTCCATCCGCTGCTAATCCGCTGCTAATCAAGTCTGAGTTTACCATTGAAATTAAATTCCCTTTCTCCATTTTGGCAGAAATCTTGTGCTATTTCTGTCTTTTCTGTTCATTTACCATCTCCTGATAATACAAAAATTTCATTGTCATCTTGCTGTGTTCTGCAATCCTTACAGCAAAATAAGCTATTATTTCTTTTTCCCATTCTTCTACATGGACAGACTGAGGATCAAAATATAAATAAGATTGCATATGCCATTTATTAAAAAGTGAATTTAATGTTATTGAAACAAAGCAACAATATGACATAGAATTACCAAAACCTGTGTTTTATAGTCAGTAGACTCTGGCAAATCACATGCACAAACACAGTAATCATTATCCTCTTCTGTGCCGTGGACAAAATTGTTGGTACCCCTCTGTTAATGAAAGAAAAACCACAATGGTCACAGAACTTGAATCATAAAAAAGCCAGACTGAAATTTGCCAAACTGCATGTTGATGTCCTATGGACAGACAAGACAAAACTGGAACTTTTTGGCAAGGCACATCAGCTCTATGTTCACAGACGCAAAAATGAAGCACACCAAGAAAAGAACACTGTCCCTACTGTGAAACATGGAGGAGGTTCTGTTATGTTCTGGGGCTGCTTTGCTGCACCTGGCACAGGGTGTCTTGAATCTGTGCAGGGTACAATGAAATCTCAAGACTATCAAGGTATTCTAGAGAGAAATGTGCTGCCCAGTGTCAGACAGCTTGGTCTCAGTCACAGGTCATGGGTCTTGCAACAGGATAATGACCCAAAACACACAGCTAAAAACACCCAAGAATGGCTAAGAGCGAAACATTTGACTATTTTAAAGTGACCTTCTATGAGCCCTGATCTAAATCCTATTGAACATCTGTGGAAGGAGCCATCTGGAGAAGGCACCCTTCAAACCTGAGACAACTGGAGCAGTTTGCTCATGAGGAGTGGGCCAAAATACCTGCTGAAAGGTGCAGAAGTCTCACTGACTGTTACAGAAATGGTTTGATTGCAGTGATTGCCTCAAAAGGTTGTGCAACAAAATATTAAGTTAAGGGTACCATTATTTTTGTCCAGGCCTGTTTGATGAGTTTGTTTTTTAAAATAATTCTGTTGAACCACAATTCAATCTCACTTCCGCTTCTGAGAGAGAGCAGACGCTTTTCTTCCCTCTCCCTCCTAATCCTCTCCCTTCTGATCCCAGCTTGCAATGTCACTTTTCTCCTGGCTGAATCTTAATCCAAATGGAAATTATGGATCTGGAATTATGGATCTGGAAAGCGGCTTATATGCGATTGTCACCACTTTAAAAAGTAGAAGATCGGGTCAGGGGGAACCCAAGGGAGACTCATGGTATTGGAATTCATGTGTCTGTGTGATTCGACTGAGATTGAACTGATCACAGGATCTTCTGTTTGTCCCCTGGAGTTTTCCTAGTGTATCGAAATTATCTGGGTGAGCTAATCAAATGCGGACCCCGGCGTAGCTCCCTTAACAAATTCAACAATTCGTCCAGCTGGGGGGAGCACTGACTGTCAGCGGCAGGATTAACATGGAATTTACTATCTGGCATGCATTGAAGAGAGAACGAACTCTCTGGACATGTTTTACCTATGTTTCGGTAGGTGGATAACATCTGTGGATCGCTGAGTGCTCTCCAGAGAATGATCTAAAGTATGATTCAAGCCTGTATGAAATTGAAGCACAGAATCGAAGAGAGAGAAATTTTTTATTCTCTGAGTGCACTGTGCAGATTTGACCTTGTGTTTTGGTGCCTTTGTTTACATTCCTCCTCGATGAAGATAACGCCGGAGAAGTGGCTTATGTCTACCCATACATCAACAATCAGTTGTTGTCGTCAGCGGATTGGTCTCTCAAGGACATTGCCCATGTGCCTTCTGCAAGGAAGAGGAAAAGAGAGACAGACTCTGATCTCTGACTTGTTTATAAGTCACATGATTATAACATCTATCCACTGCCTGGAGGCGCCCTCTGCTGCTCACTAACAACTGTTACACTCACACTACACAATGACATGCAAATATACACACACTGCTCTCCCTCCCTCTGCTGTGTGATTGTATCTATTGTCTGCTAATGTGCATAGAGGGTTTTTTTCTGTGTAATCAAAATTTGGCTCATGAGCTTATATGAGCTTATACGAGCGTGATTCTGATAACTATGTTTTTTCTCTCTGCCTATTGTGTTTCCCCCCCCCCTTCCCCCCTTTACCTCCACTGCAGACAGGCGCCTCTATGGCTGCCGTGTCATTGGATGTGCCTAATGTGCGTGCCCAATGTCAAGTCAAATTTCTTGTGTGTTTACTTGTAAATATACTTGGCAATAATGCTGATTCTGATTCTGATTCTGATTCAAAAGCATTGTCTGATTTTCATTGGTTAATTTTCTTAGAATTTTTATTTATTACCACTTTTGTCAGATTCAAGTTATTTCTGTGACCATTGTGGGTTTTTCTTTCATTAACAGAGGGGTATTAACAATTTTGTCCATGTGTGTATAATGTGTACACAAAGCCTTCAGTGATTAGGCGTTATTAAGTGATAGCATGATATTGTAATATTTAGTTAATTTCATCATTGTCATGCTGGTAGCATTGATGAAGATGCAAACAATTGTACTTAACTTAGATGTTCTGTGCGCCTGTGGTCTCGATGAGGGAGGCACGGACAGTGGTGAGGCCGAGTCCCAGAGGCTGGTCGTTAGTCCTGTGTCCTGTGATCCAAACCCTGGATCAACCCTGAGATAAAAACACTTCTGAGAGAGAAGAAGAGGATCTTCAGGTCGGGGAACAGGGAGATGCTGAAGTCCGTACAGAGGGAGCAAAGGACGAAAATCAGAGAAGACAAGGACAGCTTCAGGAAGAAGATGGAGGACAAGCTGCAACAGAGCGACATTGGTGGGGTCTGGAGAAACCTTAAAACCATCTCTGGGCTCCAGAATACCTCCCCCCAGGCCACGGGGGGCAGGGAGTGGGCGAACAATCTGAATCTGTTTTTTAATAGGTTTAACAAACCGCCCTCCCCCCAATTGCACAACAACCACTGCTGCCTCTAAAGACATCGAGTCCTGCTGCCCACACCCCATTCCACCAACACCCCCCCACTCCCAACACACAGCACACAGCCCCCCAACATGACCCTCACTAAGACTCAGGTGAGGACGGAGCTGAGGAAGATCAAGGCGAGGAAGGCATTGGGACCGGACGGCATCAGCGCAAAGCTCCTCAAGTCCTGTGCAGACCAGCTGTGTGGGATTGTGGAGCTCATCTTCAGCCTGAGCCTGAAGCTGGGAAGGGTACCACAGTTGTGGAAAACATCTTGTGTGGTACCTGTACCAAAGACTTCCCACCCCAAAGACCTGAACAGCTACAGACCAGTGGCCCTGACGTCCCACATGATGAAGACCCTGGAGAGACCCGTCCTGGGTATGACGTTAAACTGCATCCGGGCAAGGGGGTCTGTTGGACTAGGAGGATGATGGAGCGCCTCTTAACCCTCGCTGATACTCCCAGGTGTCCCTTGGGCAAGGACTAGTACCTGTTAGCCTCCCTTACCAGGGTTACGGTAACTCCCCAACAATGTTGTGTGTTATAATTCCCTAAGGGGACCAAGGGTTAAAGTGGTTCCGAGCACCCCTTTGCTGATCATATGAGGTCACAAATGGGGCAACTTGTTTGCCGTGAGTTGCGACCCGTGTCAGTGGAGGAAGAGATCCTGGTTCTTGAGGAATGCGTCTTGCTGCGGCTTTCACAAGTCCAACACAGTGCTTTGGCTCCTACTTCACTTAGAGGGGAGGTTGGAAGGGCCCGGTCCAATCAATCGGCTTGTCAAGGTCTACTCTGGGATGTCTTTTGGCAGCATAACATCTCCTAATCCCAGAAGCCTATGGCGGAGGGTCAATTGAGTAATTTGCACTTTGGTTCTTTATTGCTCGAGTATACCATCCCTGTATCCCTGTTGCATAACCTGCAGGAAGTCCGCGGCTCTGTGCATCCCCATGTAGGGCTCCAAGGAGGGTGGGGAGCAGGGATGATGAATCATACTCTATCAAATATGGCTACTAAACAAACCCCTAAAAAATGAATGTTGGAAGATGATGTGGATGACCCAGGAATTAGCAGGATGGCTCTTTCAAATGGTGATAATTGGCCGGGGCTTATTGTTTTAGAGTCGCTCTCATCAGATATGCCTCTTTCTAAGCAGTCTCCTTTTGCTGTACAGAAAGGAATTTCAGGTATTGCAGGGTCAGTTAAAGATGTTAAAAAACTGAGGTCTGGCCAGATTTTGGTGGAATGCTTGAAGAAATCCCATTCTGAAAATCTGTTGCGGTGTAATGTGCTGGCTGGTGTTCCAGTGAAGGCTTTTCCTCACCCCTCTCTAAACAGCTGCAAAGGAGTAATTCGTACTCGAGAACTCCACGATATGGAAGAGGATGAAATAGCCTCAGAACTGCAACAGCAAGGAGTAACACGTGAAGAGGATAACCATTAAAAAAGATCATCGAACAGTAAAAACTGGCACTTACATTCTGACATTCAACTGGCATCAGCTTCCAGAAAGAATCCAACTAGGTTATCTGAGTGTAACTGTCGATACCTTTATTCCAAACCCGTTGAGATGTTTTAACTGCCAAAAGTTTGGCCATGACTCTGCAGGATGTAGGAATAAACCAGTCTGCTGCAGATGTGGAGAGGAAAGGCATGAGTTGGCCTGCACAACACCTCCCAAATGTAGTAACTGTTAAGGCAATCATGCAGCATCATCAAAGGAATGTCCTTGTTGGATCAAGGAAAAAGAAATTCAAACTGTCAAATGTACTCAGAAAATTAGCTACCCTGAGGCACATAAGCTGATAGAAGGTTTCCCAAAGTACAAATTCCAGCAGACTTTCTCCGCTGTTGTGAAACCTAAGATGCAGCCTGCTGAGTGCCAGACAGATCTGACCTGGTTAACTAAAGATAAGCCCTCATTATTAAGTAGTATTAAAAATTCCAGAGTCCCAGTTAAAAGTAAAATAAGCACTCAAAGCCTGACTACAATAAGTCAACCCTTAGGTCAAAGTCTAAGCAAGTCCACAGAACAAAACCAATTATCAAAAGAAAAGGAAAAATCCAGCTCCTCTACTCAGGCAAAATCAAGCCAAGAAAATAAATTGCAAAAGAATGGGAATCCAGAAGATGCAGAAATGTCTGAAGTCACGACTTGCCGTAGTCGCAGCCCCTCCTCCAAAAAGCATAAGGAGCGTGCTTTTGTTTTACCTACCTGATGGTGGGTAGCCACATCATCCAGTGGAACTGTCGTGGCTTTAAGGCCAACTTCTCTGAAGCGCAGCGTCTAGCTGCTAGTTTTAATCCCCTTGCTTTTTGCCTTCAAAAAACTCTTCTGCTATCAACCAACCCCATGTCTCTGAAACATTATACTATGTATAATACATATGGTCCAAATGTGCATCGTCCATCTGGTGGTTCAACAATTTTAGTAAGGAATGACCTAATTCACAGCTACTTGGCTTTAATCTCCAACTTACAAGCAGTGGCAGTTCGTCTAACTTTGCATAAAGCAATAACCTTATGCTCTGTCTATATACCACCAGATATGATTGTGACACCGGAAAATCTTGATGACCTTCATAATCAGTTGCCATCCCCATACATCCTTATGGGTGATTTTAGTGGACATAATCCTCTCTGGGGAGGAATTTGCTCAAATGCAAAAGGCAAGATACAGGGGGATTTTATTGCTAAAAATGATCTATGTTTTTGGAATGATGGATCTCACACATACCTTCACCCAGGACATGGAACTTATACTGCAATTGACCTATCTATATATGATCCTGAGCTAGTGCTGGAATTCTCGTGGTGGGTCTTGGATGATTGTGGAAGTGACCACTTTCCACTAATATTGACATCTATAGAAGTGGATGTGCAATCAAGAACTCCACAATGGCATCTCAAAAAAGCAAACTGGCCTTCCTTTGTCTCTCTGTGCAAAGAGAAATTCAGCCAAAAACCTCAACCACACTGTCACTCTGTTCATAGCTTTGCCCAAACCTTAATTACAATTGCAGATAAGACTGTCCCAAAAACATCAGCAAAGCCACATCGTAGGTCCAACCCATGGTTCAACGATGACTGCAAAAAGGCCATTGAGGCAAGGAAAAAAGCAGAGAGGGTGTTCAATAAACATCCAACAACAGAAAACCTGACCAGATTTAAAATCTGTCGAGCTAAAGCACGCAGGATCATCAATGAAGCAAAGAGACAGAGCTGGAGGGAATTTGTATCAAGCCTCACATCCAACACATCTACCAAAAAGATCTGGGATTTAATTAGAAAGATGAAGGGCAAGGAGAAATGGCTTCAAATACAGCATATTAATCATCAGGGTAATCTGCTGACGACAAAATATGAAATAGCTAATCAACTAGCAAAATCGTTTGAGAAGAATTCATCTATTGGAAACTATCGTCCCGAGTTCCAAATCATACAAGCACAAGAAGAACAAAAAGAAATAAACTTTTCTTCAGATAACTCAGAACCATACAACCAAGATTTCACTATGGAAGATCTTTTGTTCTCAATAAAGAACTCTCATGACACTGCTGTGGGGCCAGATAAAATTCATTATCAGTTTTTAAAACGCTTACCCCCGGTGCACTATCCATTCTCTTGATGGTTTTCAACAACATCTGGAAGTCAGGTAGTATTCCTGAAAGCTGGAAAGAAGCAGTAGTTATACCCGTTCCAAAACCTGGGAAAGATCATACTGATACCAACAACTACCGTCCAATAGCTCTGACAAGTTGCCTCTGTAAAACCATGGAAAAAATGGTGAACAATCGCCTTGTGTGGGTGCTTGAGTCTGAAGGCCTTTTAACTGATTACCAGTGTGGCTTCAGACGTGGTAAAAACACTTTAGCCCACCTTATCAGATTAGAGGCCTATATACATGATGGTTTTATTAGAAAAGAACATGTAGTTGCTGTATTTTTTGATTTAGAAAAAGCATATGACACAACATGGAAATATGGTATTTTAAGAGACCTACATGGCATGGGTTTTAGGGGACATTTGCCTTTTTTCATTTCAGACTTTTTGTCAAATAGACACTTCAGAGTCCGAGTAGGAGATACCCTTTCAGACCCCCATGTGCAAGAACAAGGAGTCCCCCAGGGAAGCATCCCCTCGGTTACTCTTTTTAGCATTAAGATTAATAGTGTAGTTGGTGCTCTTAGACCAAATACTTTTTGTAGTCTTTATGTAGATGACCTCTGTATTTGCTACAGGGGGAAAGACATGAGCACAGTCGAAAAGCAACTACAGCTGTGCATAAACAAGATTAGTAGGTGGTCCGTCAATAATGGTTTTAAATTTTCAAAAACAAAAACTGTCTGCATGCACTTTTTCCTGCTGCGGTCCCTTCACCTCGACCCTGAGCTTTTCATAGATGGAGAAGCTGTCGAGGTGGTAAAAGAAACCAAATTCCTTGGACTTATTTTTGATAATAAGCTGTCTTTTATTCCACATATAAAATTTCTACAAATCAGATGTTTTAAAGCCCTTGATATTATTAAAGTTTTGGCTAAAACTAAATGGGGTGCGGACTCTACTGTGCTGCTGCATCTCTATAGAGCACTTGTAAGATCTCGGCTAGAGTATGGGAGCATAGTTTATGGATCAGCAAGGAAAATGCACATCAGGACGCTAGAAACTGTCCATCACCAGGGGCTAAGGCTTGCCTTGGGAGCTTTCAGAACCTCTCCTGTTAAAAGTTTGTATGTTGAAGCAAACGAGCCTTCACTTCACAACAGGCACCTGAAATTGGCTCTCCAGTATATGGTTAAACTTAAAGCAAACCATAGAAATCCAGCCCACTCTGCAGTTTTTCACTCTCAATTTTTGCAGATGTATAAGGTCAGACCTAAGAGCATCACTCCTTTTGGACTCCGTATAGAACCTCACCTGGTAAAACTAAACCCTGATATAAGCAAGGTAGCACAGACACAGTCTTGTCCCATTCCACCATGGAGTTTAAGGAAACCCAATATAATTCTGGATCTGAGCCAGAACAAAAAAGACACCCAAATGTGTACCAGCAGCAGATCTTGGACACAAAATGTCGTTTTCCTCACCATATTTCCATATACTCGGATGGATCTAAAGTAGATGGTTCAGTCTCTGCTGCAAATGTCATCAGGCACAATCAGTATGGTTTGCGGATTCCCAAACAATGTTCAATTTTTACAGCAGAGGCTCATGCTTTGCTTCTAGCATTGGAACACATTGAGAGAACTGTCAGGAATTTTTATCTGTAATATAGCTCAAGCACAGTAATATTCAATAGCATTAGACTGAAGAAATCATCAGACCTGACACAGTGCTGCCTTTTCTGTTTTTTATATCTTTTGCAAAAGAGAGCAATCAAATCACATACCTGTTACAGAGTGAGCTGAATGCTGGGGAAAACAGCCCAGTACAATAACTTTTATAGACAAAGATAAGACAGTGACATCTTCCCGAACATTCCTTTTTTCTCCCAGACAGTCCTTGGGAGGATGATAAGAAACATACAGTTTGTACCAGTTTGAGCTGGCTCACCTCTCAACAGAGGAAGGACACCTCCATACAAGGTCTCACAAAGTACACAGAGTTCTCATAGCAGAGAAGAATAAGAAACACGGGATGTACAAAAAACAGATCTTGATACAGCATAAAAACTTGCATACGTCAATACTCTTATCACACCTTATATGAACAAACAGATGAATGGTGCAGTTTAGTCACTAATAGTGATTATAAGAAAAGGCACAAATTGTATTTATGATTAATCAAAGAAAAAACATCATACATATAAAAACATCAACCCTCATTTCATGCGTTATTAATAAAATGATAACTACATAAAATTTTCCCAACATTTCCCTCCTGTTTATTATTTTATTAATTTTTATTCCCATGCAGATTTCAACACAATGTATCTTCACAACGATTTTCTACATTGGCATCATAAAGCATCAATTCCAAATTTATACAGGAGTATATTCATCACCTTTGTTTGAGTCATGCACTGCATCATCTTCTTGGGAGAGGGGAGTGTATTGTTCATTTCGAATATAGCTCAAAAAGGATTGTTGTAACATGAATGTGTGTTGTGTCAGGGCTCTAGAAATCATTGACCTTATACATGGAACCACACACGTAAACAGAACACAAAATAGTATCAATACCACAATTAGGGGGGTCAACCATTTTAACAAAATTTGCCACCAGGCTCCACTCTGAAACCAATCTAGGAGGGACCATCCTTTCTCCTCATCTAGGGCTTGTTGCTGATGTAACAGGTCATTCAAGTGACTTATAACATGACTTACATTAGTTGAATAATCCGGGACGTATGTGCAGCACTCCTGACCTATAATGTGACATACCCCACCTTGGGAGGCGAGTGTATAATCTAAAGCCATCCTATTTTGTAACAGCATTAGGCGAGATAGTCGCTGTTCCTCATTCAAAGCTGACAACCCTTGATCCATTAACATGGTCAAGTTCTCCATAGTAAAGGCAAGAATATTAATGTGCCTTAAAGCTAGACTCACTCCATAAGAGGGCAAGAAAATTCCTCCAATTATTTTAGCTTCCGATACCCTTTGCTTATCTTCAGTGCTCTCTCTCTTCTGAACATGTATATTGGTATTGTCGGGATGATAATAATGCTCATATGATCCTGAGTTATGGTAAGTAAGATTTGATCTTATGCTGACATGGGGAAGTAATGCAGCCATATGGCAGGTTCCACACCAATTAGAGGGTAATATGGCATAAACATTAGGGCCACATACCCAGACGTGGTTTTCCAAACAACCATAACCATCATCATTAGGCCAAAATAGGTCAGGATTGTCAGTGCAATTTGCACTACAACTCCTTGGGGGCAAAGTAAGATTACCCTTTGTTTGGTATGGGATACCATATGCATTTCTGCATGGAGATTGCTTATGTTTAAGGCCACATGTAGCGAACCTGATTACATTGCAATGTGGTGTAGTCCCACAATGATAAGAAGAATTGGTGCAATTGTTCCTAAAACAGACAGAGGCTGCATAAAGGGTGGGATTAACCTTCATTAATGATTTCCTTGCTTTAAAAGAAGAAACCTTGGATATGTTATGGACTCTTACCCTAGCTCCAGAGTAATTAATCAGTGACACATTTAAGAGTTCTAGGTATTCGCCTAAATCTCCTACCTTCCAATGATCATCATCTATAGTCATGTCAGCAGTATTCATGGCTAGTAGTGCTCCCACTGTCTCTGATGCATTCAAGGGCACAGGCGTCATTGGGATAGCAGTTTTATATGAGTGTGGCAACAACGAACAAATATAACAAGAGGTATTTATACCCAACTGTTTTACTGTCATCACCATAGTTTGATACCACAGATTATGAGTATAGTCTATTGGACGATTGTCGACGTCTGTCAGTCCACCTTCAATTGGATTCCACAGCAGGCATGTGAGAGTCAGGCTCATACCTGCAAGTCCTAAAATTGTCCAAAACACCTTTCCATCCCCCATAGTGCCTGTTACCCCTAGGAGTGTACCTTAGCTGGCCACTATCTTCACCAGGTTTGAGACGAGTCCTATCCTTAAAAGGACCAGACTCCCCTTTGTAGCTGGACTTACCCTAGGGGTGGCTGGAGGTCACTGAGGGGTACTTGCAAGCGTTTAAGGTGGGACAAATGAATCCAAGAAGGCCGTTCAGCGATTCTCACAGCTGTAGGTGTGGTCAGCAGGACTTTATAGGGGCCAAGCCACCTAGGTGATGTCCAGTTCAGTCTATGGTGATTCTTTACAAAGACGTAATCACCAGGTTGTAGGGGGTTTTCAACGCCCTCCTGTTGATCAGAGAGAGACTTCACAGTATCAACATAGTCTTTTTGTTGTACACACTCCCTTAAATGGTCAGATAGATGTCTATATTGCCCTTGTGGTAATAACAGTCTAATTTCAGGTAACACATATGGTCGATGGAATGCACATTCATACGGAGTTAATCCCGTATTTTTGTCCGGGGTTGTGTTAATTGCCATTTTTACCTGTATTAAGGCTTTTGGCCACGTGATATTTTTGTCTTTTGTGACCTTATTCAGCATTTGTTTTATGGTGCCATTTCTTCTTTCTACCAGGCCTGCACTTTGAGGATGATAAGCCGTGTGAAATTTCAATTGACTACCCACAGATTGGGTCAAATCTTTAACAACCTGGGCTGTAAAATGAGTACCGTTATCTGCATAGATGACTTCTGGAATCTCAAACACTGAAAAAATATTGTTTTGTAACACTTTACACACAAATCTGGCGTCTGCCTTTGCTGTTGGATGTATCTCAGTCCATTTAGTGTAGGTATCAATGAGAACCAGACAATATTGTAATTGCCCCACTTTTGACAGTTCAATAAAATCCATACACCACTGTGAAAATGGTGTTTTTGGTGGGGGAAAGCTTCCTTGTCGTATTCTCATTGCTCCCTGTGCATTATTTTGAAGACATACAACACATTGTTGACAAACTGTTTTTGCTGTCTTCAAAATTCCTGGGCAGAAAAAATGCTTTTCAATCAAACTCACAATCCCTCCTGTTGACACGTGACCTTGGTCATGTGTCAAAAGGACCGCCCACTGGTACAGCGAGGGGGGAAGAACTATTCTCCCATCCGGTGAATGCCAAATACCATTATCGTCTTGCTTGCTATGCTGTGGTGGTGTCATTGATGACTGCTCATCAATTAAAACGTCTAAAGAGACGATTGGCACACTTAAACAAGATACAAAATGTTCCCTCGCTGCACACTGGGCAGCATGATCTGCCAGGGCGTTGCCACGAGAGATGAGATCATTGTTTTTGGTGTGTGCAGCACAGTGAACTATTGACAATCTTTGGGGTAATGCTAGTGCTTCTGTTAACTGTAAAAGCTCAGCGCAGTGTTGTGTAGGCTTCCCTGCTGAAGTTTTAAAACCTCTCAGCTTCCACAGTGCTGTGTGAGAATGTGCTGCATTGAAGGCATATTTACTGTCAGTACAGATGGTGACATATAAGCCAGCAGACCAGCGGAGGGCGGCAATCAATCAAAGCCATTAATTCTGCTTTCTGAGCTGATGCTGGTTGTGCAACATTTTCAAGGATCAAAATCTCAGTTAAAGTTGTAACTGCAAATGCAGTTGATGTTGCACCATTAAGCAATTTAACAGATGAACCATCTGTAAACAACCACAAGGAATCAGGGTCCACAGACTGAGAGAGATCTGGTCGTGGTAGAAAATCTTTAAGAGATTCATTTACACAATCATGTTCTTCATCCTCCATAGTGGCTGTTGGCAGCAGTGTAGCCGGATTCAATGAGGCACATCGGACAAAAGACACATGTGGTTGAGAGAGTAACGTCATAGTGTATCGAAGACAACGTGCATTTGATAGCATTGTGTGTCCCTGTTCTGTTAATAAAACATCTACAGCATGAGGAACATGAATCACTAATGGATGGTAAAGAACTATGTCTAAAACTGAGTTCAAAGCTTCGACTGTGGCTGCTACTGAACGCAAACATGGAGGCAAGCCCAGTGCTACTGAATCCATTTTCTTAGAGTAGTAGGACAGGGGCTTATATTGTCCTGCATGTATTTGGGTGAGCACCGCTGACATATGGTCTCCCACGGCATCACAAAAAAGATGGAAAGTTTCATTGTAATTTGGAATGTGCAAAAAACATACCTCAGACAACATGTGTTTTAACAACTGTATCTTGTTTAAGTGTTCTGGCAGCAGAGAGATGGGGCTGTTAAGGTTCCCCTGTGGTCCTTGAAGAATTTCATACAGTGGAGCAGTGTGTGTAGAAAAATTTGGCAGCCACTGCCTGCAGTAATTTAAAGTACCCAATAAAGACATGAGTTCCTTTTTTGTTTTTGGCTCTGGTAAATTTCTAATAGTAGACACTCGACTTTTTTCTAACATTTTGCCATTTGCAGACAATGTGTGCCCCAGGAACTTAACGCTGGGCTGGCAGAATTGCAGCTTCTTCCGACTGCACTTCAATCCATTGTCTGCCAGAAACTGCAAGAGTGCCATAGTGTCGGTCATGCATTGCCCTGCGGAGGTGGAAGCCAGCAATATGTCATCCACGTACAACAATACTCGAGAGCCCTCAGGTGGCACAAAACGTGCCATCAAAGATGACATTTCTTGTGAAAAAATAGTTGGACTTTCACAGTATCCCTGAGGCAACCTCGTGTATGTGTATCTCTTTCCATTGAATGTAAATGCAAACCAAAATTGGCTGTCTTCGTGTATTGGGATGGTGAAAAATGCATTGCTGAGGTCCACCACAGAGAACACAGAGGAATCATGACCCACTGAATTTAGCAGAGTGTGAGGGTCGGGTACCAAGGGCGCCCGTGCAATCACACTTGCATTGACTGCCTGCAAATCTTGTACCATTCGCCATCCAACACTAGGTGGGGCTTTCTTCACTGGAAACAATGGAGTATTGACAGGTGAATCAGTGCATGGAATTATAACTCCACTTTTCAATAAATCTGAGATTATTGGTTCTATCCCTTCCATTGCTTCAGGCCTAAGTGGATACTGTTTTTTATATGGAAATCCTCTCCCATTAGAATGAATTTGGACGGGAGTAGCATTTTTTAACTGTCCCACGTCAGCATCACCCTTTGACCAAAGATGGTCCGGCAGGCCATCAAGGGGTCATTGGGAATGATACTGAGGTAGGGCAACACCCTCAGTTTGGCCCGGAAAACACTCAGGCATTTTTTCAGTGCCACAATATTCAGTGACATCAAAGTGTAAAGTCATAGTTAATTTCAGAGAAGCCCGATACATGTTTTGTGAGGGTGAATACATAATGTCCTTATTTTCAGTCAACTGCCAATCACTTGCGGACAGACCCTGATTCACCAATTGTCCCGCATTGGCCCAAAAATAGTTTGGAGGTCCCCAAAGTGACATGTGTGGAGGGGTGCCATTGCGATAGTTGTGTAACGGAGCCGATTCTAAATTAATGTCTAGGGCTCCTACCCCATCTTTGGTAAAATACAAATAATTGCATGTCACCTGGGTTGGGCTCAATGACCACAGAATATCAGCATACCCAGTGTCCATTGGAACCCCCGGAGAGGCATAATGCATTGTCACATGTAGTGGGTGTGGACCATGAAGTGTGGACGTGACCTCTTGAGGCACAATCTTTGTCATGGCAGTAGCAGATAGCACACACAGCTGAGTGTGTACTGCAGAATTTGGATCCAAATTATATGCATACAAGGTACCACACCCATTATCATCCCAATCATCATCATGTGAAAACAATGCCTTATTCCTCAATACAGTGTAATCATCAGCTTTTGTATCCGGCCCAATTATCAGTTCCAGTTCAAAAAGTGCATCTCTTCCCAATAAATTTACTGGACATGATGGAGCAATGATGACAGATCCCACATAAGTTTTGGCTGTCTGGGGGTCTGTCATGGTTACTGGACCACAAACGTAATTTACGTCACACCCTCCCCCAGCATTTTGTACTCGCACCTTTTCTCCAGTTGGGAACGATCCTTTTGAAGGTTTGCGCATAGTGGTGCGTGTGGCTCCAGTATCACATAAAAATTCCACTTCCTTCCCATTCACCATAAGCACTATGGTGGGGGAGGACTGTGAACTGCAATACATATTAAAAGTATTTGTTGCCCCCTGATTTCGTATAGCCTCTAAAAGGCGGTGTCTCTGATCCTCCACTACCTGTCTGTCTGTTTCAGTCAAGTCATTGTCCCGGTCGGTTAGTCATGCCCGCCATCCCCCTGGTGGGGGCCCACGGGGTTGGTCTTGTCTCCAAGAGTCATTTGTCCACTGTCTCTGCATCTCAACATTCCTATTGCCCCCTTGGTACCGATAGCCTCCGTATCTTCTCCCTGAAAATCCACCTCTTCTTCCTCTCTGCCCAAACCTACAGTCACGGGCCCAGTGACCTGGCTTTCCACAATTATAACATACTTCTCCCTGTCTTCCTCTTCCGTTTCCCTCATTAAACATGTTTGGCCGTGTTCCCCCTTTTGTCACATTGGCCAAAAACACTTCATCAGAGTCGCCATAGCACGTCAAAGTCTTGTTTAGTCTCCCCTTCTTTTTGGATTTCAACATGTCCCGTGCATGGAGCACGTGATCCTTAAATTCTGCCAATGTACAGGTTTTGATCGTAATACAAGTAGCACGCACCTGGTTTTGGACCTCAGAGGGTAGAGTATCTAAAAATGTGAATTTAAACAAGGTTAAAGCCTGTCCGTCTGCTTGTATTTGTCCCAAAGTTTTCAATCCCATTACTTTTTTGAATTCATCGCAAAACCTGTGCCAATATTCTAGTAGGTCCTCGTTCGGTTTCATTACCATACCTGCTACATCTCCGAGGGTAGTAGGCGGGGAATACATTTTTCGTAATCCTTCTATGACTTTAGTCATCCCTTTTTTGTACTCCTTCCATTGGTCTTCTGTAAGAACAACGGTCTGACGCATTGTTTCCATATATTCATGTCCAAGATGTTTAATTATAGATTCTTCTATTTTTTGTCCGCACACTATTCAGAGTACTTTATACATTTCTGTAGGGGCCAAGTGGTGTACTTGTAAGAGATCCAATAATTCCTTAATGCAGGAATCTATATCATCTTCTGGTTTTGGTACAGTTTTAGCCGTTTTGTGAAGTTGTGAAGGAGTCCATGGATCAGTCATTAAAACATCCCTTCGTTCCTCTCCTTTTACCTCTAGAGTTTTTGCTCTAAGAGGAAAATGTCCTACTCCAGGTTCTCCCGTACAATTTTTACTGGAGAATTTCTCCTCTGTTTCTTTTGCCTCTTTTATTAATTTAGAATATGGACCCTCCTTAGGATCAGAGTTTACATATGGAGGTGGGAGTTCGGCAGCGCTCAATTGCTTGGGCAAGAGCGGAGCCGAACTGTCAGTACTGACTTGGGTTTTTTCCCCTGGACTTTTCCTGTTCGTCCTTTTTCTTCCCTCCTCCGCTCTCCTTTTTGCATCCTCGGCTGCTCGCGACTACAGCTCAGCGCATTGTAATTCGGGGGTGGTACCGGTACCTTTTAAATTCTTTTTAGATAAGAATTTTACAACAGATGCTAAAACTGCGCATTCATCCACATCAAGTGTGGGCTTAAATGAGAAATCCTTTTCCCATTTATTCAAATATTTCTCTGGATCCTTTACTTTATTCTTATTTTCTTGTTTATCATTAAAATTCTTCACTGTTTTCCAGGCTATTTCACCCCTTTTTCTCTGTTTTGCTTTTTCTCTGACCCCGTCAGATTTCTTACTGCGTCCAACGCAATTTCCCATTTTTCTTATTAATTTCTCTTCCTTCTCACTATATTGTTGTTAGTCTTAGTTCTCAAAGGTCAAAGTTTTAGTTCTCTTAACTGCTTTTATTCCTTTATTCCCCTTCACTATATGGTTGTTATTTTCAGTTCTTAGGGGTCCCAGTTTTCAGAATCAGAATGAGAATCAGGTTTATTGCCATTGTTCATGTGATACACAAACTAGGAATTTGTCTCGGTGCCATGCTGCAACATTAAAAACATAATGAGAAAAAGGGATAAACTAAAAAACTAAAGGACTAGAAACGTGCAATAAGTGTAGAAAAATAAGTAATAATAAGTAATAATAATAATAATACTAGTAATAATGAGTAGTACTAGTCAAGGCAGTTTAAAAAATTAGCATGTAGCAGATAATGTGAAGTACCACATAGTGCAGTCAATAATGCAACAGAAAAACAGTGATGAATGACATGAGTCTGGTTGAGCTGCTGTACATAGTGCACGAGAGTCAAAAGTCACTTAGTGTTCAGCAGTCTGATGGCAGAGGGGAAAAAGCTGTTCATGTGCCGAGAGGTTTTAGTCCGAATGGACCGAAGCCTTCTACCTGAGGGGAGGGGGGCAAACAGCACGTGACCAGGATGTGAAGGATCGGCTATGATCCGGCCAGCACGCCTCCGGGTCCTGGAGATGTACAGGTCCTGGAGAGATGGGAGCTTGCAGCCTATCACCTTCTCAGCAGTGCGCACGACGCGCTGCATCCTTAGTCTGTCCCTGGCAGTGGCTCCTGCGTACCACACAGTTATGGAGGAGGTGAGGATGGACTCGATGATGGCCGTGTAGAACTGCACTAACATCTTGGTGGGTAGCTTGAGCTTCCTCAGCTGCCGCAGAAAGAACATCCTCTGCTGGGCCTTTTTGATGAGGGAGCTGATGGTTGGCTCCCATTTGAGGTCTCGGGTGATGGTGGTGCCCAAGAAGCGGAAGGAATCTGCAAAGGTGATGGGAGAGCCTGTGATGGTGAGGGGGGGCAGGGGGGATGTGACTTTCCTGAAGTCCACAATCATCTCCGCTGTCTTCAGAGCATTCAGCTGCAGGTTGTTGTGGCTGCACCAGGACACCAGCTGGGCCACCTCTTCCCTGTAGGCGGACTCGTCACCGTTGGAGATGAGCCCGATGAGGGTGGTGTCGTCCGCAAACTTAATCAGCTTAACAGACTGGTGGGAGGAGGTGCAGGAGTTGGTATAAAGGGAGAAGAGTAGGGGGGAAAGTACACAGCCCTGGGGTGATCCAATGCTGATGCTAACAGAGTCTGAGACAGACTTCCCCAGCCGCACATGCTGTCTCCGGTCCGTCAGGAAGTCGGTGATCCACCTGCAGAGGGAGTCAGGCACGTTGAGCAGGGACAGCTTGTCCTGGAGCAGATCGGGGCGGATGGTGTTGAATGCGGAGCTGAAGTCCACAAACAGAATCCTGGCGTAGGTTCCTGGGGAGTCCAGGTGCTGCAGGATGGAGTGGAGGGCCAGGTTGACTGCGTCGTCCACAGACCTGTTAGCACGGTAGGCAAACTGCAGCGGGTCTAGGAGGGGTGTGGTGATGGACTTGAGGTGAGACAGGACCAGGCGCTCAAAGGACTTCATGACTACAGAGGTGAGCGCTACAGGTCTGTAGTCATTAAGTCCAGTAATCTGTGGCTTCTTGGGGACAGGGATGATGGTGGAGGATTTGAGGCAGGTCGGCACGTGACATTGCTTAAGAGAGGTGTTAAAAATGTCTGTGAAGACAGGAGCCAGCTCTTTCGCACAGTGTCTCAGGGTGGAGGGAGACACACCGTCCGGCCCGGGGGCCTTGCGCGGGTTCAGTCTGGAGAACTGTCTGTGCACGTCCTGCTCACTGATGACAAGGGGAGGGGGGGAGGAGGAGGAGGAGGAGGAGGGGGGGACCGCTCTTGATGAATTAGGGGCTGAGGAGGCAGAGGAGCTGGGTGGAGTGGGTGAGTTGGACACAGCTGACGAGGTGTCAAAACGGGCATAGTGTTGGGACAGTCTTTGACAAAGGGCTTTGTCATCCTGACCTTTAGAAGCCTGAGGCCGATAGTTGGTGATTTGCCTCAGTCCTCTCCACACAGAAGCCGAGTCATTAGCAGTGAACTGCTGCTGGAGTCTCTCAGAATATACAGATTTAGCTCTCCTCAGCTCTCTGTTAAACCGATATTTGACCTCCCTGTAGCAGTCCCTGTCTCCACTTTTCAACGCTGCTTCCTTCTCCTTCCTGATCCGTCTGAGCTTAGCTGTGAACCAAGGCTTGTCATTAGAATATCTTATCCTGGTGCGCGATGGGAGAATGTGCTCTTCACAGAAGTTGATATATGAGTTCACAGTGTATGTGTACTCATTAAGATCATGTGTGGCTCTTTTAAACATGCCCCAGTCAGTTATTTCCATGCATGTGTTCAGTTTCTCTCCAGCTTCACTGGTCAATTTCTTTGTGGTGTTCACCACAGGTTTAGTGAGTTTCAGTCTCTGTCTGTATGTGGGGATGAGGTGAACCATCACGTGATCAGATAGTCCCAGCGCAGCGCGGGGAACAGCGCGATATGCGTCCTTTACTGAAGTATAACAGTGATCTAGTGTGTTATTTCCTCTGGTTGGACATTTAATACACTGTTTGTAGCGGGGGAGCTCGTGACTCAGATTGCTCTGGTTAAAATCGCCCACCACGATAACCAGGGAGTCTGGAAAGTTCCGCTCCATAAGTTGGATGTGATCTGCGAGCACGCGCTGAGCTTCGCGCGTGTCCGCGTCAGGAGGGGCGTACACAGCGATGAGAATGAATGAGGCAAACTCGCGCGGGGAATAGAATGGCTTGCAGTTAATGAAAAGAAATTCCAGGGCGGGAGAACAGTGTTTGGAAATCACCGTTACATCAGAGCACCAGCTGTTGTTAATATAGAAGCACACTCCTCCTCCGATAGACTTACCGGACAGCTCTGTGACGCGGTCAGCACGAATCAGCTGGAAACCCTCGAGGCTGATCGCGCTATCTGGAATGTTCTCATTAAGCCAGGTCTCAGAGAAGCAGATGACAGACGAGGAAGCGAGGTCCTTGAAACGCATCAGCAGTCTTAATTCTTCTACCTTGTTCAGGAGAGAATTGGCATTGGATAGAAATATGCCAGGCAAGGCTGTTCGCGAGCCTCTTTTTCGTAGCCGAGCGAGAATCCCTCCTCTCTTCCCTCTTTTCCGCCGTCTTGCTTTTTTGGCCAAACAATGGATCAGATCAACGGCAGGAGCTAAAAAAACTGGAAGAAGGTCCATGGGGGTGAGAGTCCTGATATTTAGTAGTTCTTCACGGGTGTATGAACCGGCAGATGCACAATCAGTGAACAAAAACAGACAAATTATAAAAATTAAAGGGCAGCGATACACCATGGCGGCCGCTGTGGGCGCCATCTTGTTTTGACCAGATTCCTTTATTTTACTGCTCTAGGAAAAATATGGACGCCGCCATATTACCATTAATCGCATCCCGCGGACCTAGAACATAACATTGTACTGGGAAGAAATAGAGACTTACTTCTGGCTCTATTAGTTAAGGCGGAACAGCCGTCACTGAATAGAGCATGGAGGAGAAGCGCCGATCCAAGTTCCCTCAAGGCGGGTTAGTCAATTGCTGATGGTTTCCATGAGACCGTGCACGGTTTTCAGTGGCTCAGACGACCTCCCTCCAACCCCGTCCAGATCTCAGCTGTCCCGGGATTCGGTCACCACGTTATGTCAGGAATTTTTATCTGTAATATAGCTCAAGCACAGTAATATTCAATAGCATTAGACTGAAGAAATCATCAGACCTGACACAGTGCTGCCGTTTCTGTTTTTTATATCTTTTGCAAAAGAGAGCAATCAAATCACATACCTGTTACAGAGTGAGCTGAATGCTGGGGAAAACAGCCCAGTACAATAACTTTTATAGACAAAGATAAGACAGTGACATCTTCCCGAACATTCCTTTTTTCTCCCAGACAGTCCTTGGGAGGATGATAAGAAACATACAGTTTGTACCAGTTTGAGCTGGCTCACCTCTCAACAGAGGAAGGACACCTCCATACAAGGTCTCACAAAGTACACAGAGTTCTCATAGCAGAGAAGAATAAGAAACACGGGATGTACAAAAAACAGATCTTGATACAGCATAAAAACTTGCATACGTCAATACTCTTATCACACCTTATATGAACAAACAGATGAATGGTGCAGTTTAGTCACTAATAGTGATTATAAGAAAAGGCACAAATTGTATTTATGATTAATCAAAGAAAAAACATCATACATATAAAAATATCAACCCTCATTTCATGCGTTATTAATAAAATGATAACTATTTACATAAAATTTTCCCAACAAGAACCAAACAACAGAGCTCCTTAATTTTTACTGACTCCAGATCCTGTCTTCAGGCACTTGGGTTTTTAAAGACTGATCACCCCATTATTATCCGGATTTTAGAGAAACTAGGTTTTTTACAGAAACATGTTTTTTTTTCCACAATATTTTTTATTGAACCTTTTTTTTTTACAAACATGACACAAACAATCAAACACTAACACTAAAGTAATTTAAAAATAAAAAAAACACTAACTACAAGAAAAGAAAAAAGAAAAAAAATGTACTAAAAACACCAACAACCACTAACAAAGGCAAGTCATCAACAATGCTCCTCTGTTTAGTCTAGGTAATCCATTACATAAGTATACATATTATACATTTACTGATTTGGAATTTACAAGGTCCACACATATCATTTTTTTTTTGACTTATTTTGTACCCGTAGGTAGATTTGTTCTGCAGTCTGGTGACAAGCCACCAGCTGCCGGTCGCTGCGTGTGCAAGCGCCCCTTAACTCCCTAACCTGCATGTTTTTGGCATGTGGGAGGAAACCGGAGAAATCCCGGAGTAAACCCACGCAAACACGGGGAGAACATGCAAACTCCACACAGATCACTGTTGGCCGGGGGCAGGGATCGAACCCACGATCTCATGATCCCCGCGATCCCCCGGCCGAGGGTAAACTGTGCTGCCGTGGTGCTAATCATTCACCTTCTTCTTAAGAAGTTATGTTTAATTTCTTTACATAATCAATGAAAGGTCTCCATATATTCTCAAACACATTTTCCTTTGATTTTAGTATGTATGTTATTCTTTCTAGTGGAAGGTTTGTTAACATCTGTCTAAACCACTGAGTCACATCTGGTCTATGAGTCTTTTCCACAGTAGTGCAATACATTTTTGGCATTAAGCAAACTGAGGTCTATGAATGCTCTTTCACTCTTATTAAAGTTATGCTTTTCTGGATACAGACCCAACAAAAACAGTTTAGGGTTCAATGTGAATTGCTTTGAAGTTATTTTTTCAATTGTTACCCTCACCTCTTCCCAAAACATTCTAATTTTTCTACATTCCCATAAACAATGAAATAGGGTTCCTTTACTTTCCATACATTTTGTGCATGTATCTGGTATGTTTTTGTTATATCTATTTAACTCCACTGGTGTAACATACATCCGCATTAACCATTTAAAATGTATCAATTTAAGACGTACATTTATTGATTTGGTTTGAGCTTCTGTACAAGCCAACTCCCATTGTTCCTCTGAAATTTCAGTTTGCTGGTCTTCTTTCCAATAATTCAGTCTTTTCTGTGAGTTTTCACTTGAGGATAGTGTCAATGAGTTATAAAACTCTGAAATAATACCCTTTCTCTTACTATCTTTCGTCAAAATTTTTTCCAAGGATGAATAAGTAGGTCGGGTGAGAGCAATATTTTGATTTGATCGAATAAAATTCCTAAGCTGAAGATATTTAAAAAAATGTGTTCTATTAAGATTAAATTTAATCCTCAGTTCTTCAAAAGACATTATGTTATCTGAACGTGACAAATATAAGTCTTGAATCTTTTGAATCCCTTTTAAATTCCATACTTTAAATACAGCATCCGCTCTCCCTGGTGTAAAATATTGATTACCCCATATTGGGCTAAATTGTGACAATAAGTATGGTTCTTTTAAATATTTTTTGGTTTCACACCATATTTTGATCATATGCTTTACAATTGGATTTTTAACTTGTTTCTGTAATTTTTTAGCCGAGTCTGAGTATATGAATAAGGGAAGAGGTAAAGGTAAATTGTATGATTCCATTTCAGTCCAGTGAGGAAGATCATTTGATGAAAAATAATATGTCATAGACCTCAGTTGTGCTGACCAGTAATACAACATAAAGTTTGGACATTTCAAACCTCCACGATCAAATGGTAGATATAGTAAGGACAGACATAATCTGGCCTTCCTATTGTTCCATATAAATTCCACTAACTTTTTTTTAATTCTTGAGAATAGATCTGAAGGTGGTGGTAAAGGAATGTATTGAAATAAATAAAGTATTTTGGGTAAGATATTAGTTTTAAGTATATTAATTCTCCCGATCATCGACATTGGTAGTGACATCCATCTCTGAAGTAACTCATTAATATCTGTCATTAAGGCTTCATAGTTGGCACTGGAAACTGATTCTAGCTCAGGCACAATTTGAATTCCTAAATATTTAAACTGACTTACAACATTGAATTGATTTACCTCAGGAGCTGAGTGATTTCTCTGGGTCTCATTTAGTATTAATATTGAAGATTTGGTTTTATTTATTTTATATCCTGATATATCCCCAAAGTTCTTTATTAAATTTAACAAGGTCAGAATTGATTTTTTAAAATTCGACATAAACAAAATTATGTCATCGGCATACAGGGAGATTTTATGTTCTGTTGGTCCTACTTTAATTCCATATATTTGTGGATGTAAACGTACTGCCATCGCTAAAGGTTCAATTGCCATAGTAAACAGTAAAGGTGAAAGTGGACAGCCTTGTCGACATCCTCTTTTGATTTTTATTGATTTTGAGATATTGCTGTTTGTTAGGATTTCTGCTGTAGCATTATTGTATATTATCTGAACCCATTTTATGAAATTATTTCCAAGTCCAAACCTTTGTAGGACTTCAAAAAGATAGGGCCATTCGACCCTATCAAAGGCCTATTCGGCATCCAATGATAGGAGAGCTGTATCCGGTGCTTCTTTATTAGAATAAATAATATTAAATAGTCTTCTTACATTATGGAAGCCTTGTCTTCCCATTATAAAGCCATTCTGATCTCGGTTAATAATATTTGGTAATATTTCTTGTAGTCGTCTTGCTAAAATTTTACAGATTATCTTAAGGTCTGCATTTAATAGGCTTATTGGTCTCATGTTTTCACATTTATTAGAGGGTTTACCTGGTTTTGGCAACAGTATAATTAAGGCATTATTCATGTATGGTGGTAAATTACTATTTTGAAATGCTTCTAAAACCATTTCCAAAAGTGGTTTTATTAATTTATTCTTAAATTTTTTATAGAGGTCAACTGGAAGACCATCTGGTCCTGCACTTTTTCCTGATTTCATATTATCAATGGCTAGCCCAACTTCTTCTTGACTAATTTTAGACTCCAGCATCTCCCTGTTTTCATTTGGAATACACGGTATAGATAATCCGTCCAAAAACCCATTTAGTTTTGTTAAGTCAGTTTCATTTTTTGTATCATATATTTTTTCATAATAATCTCTAAAGGCACTGTTAATTTCTAAAGGATCTACAACTGCCTGTCCGTTACTTATAATACTGGTAATTGGTGTTTTAAATTCTAATTGTTTAATCTGCCATGCCACTAATTTCCCTGATTTTTCACCTTGTTCATAAAAAGTTTGCTTCAATCTTAGAAGACTCGAGGCAGCTCTATTCGCTGATTTTTTGTCATATTCAGCTCTCAGAATCAGTAATTTGTTCTCTAACTTTGGGTTACTTCTTGCATACACTTTTTCTTGAAGAATTTTTATTTTACGTTCCAATTGGACTCTCTTTTCTCGAGTCTTCTTAGATTTTGAACCTGTATAACTAATAATATGCCCCCTAATAAAAGCTTTGAAAGTCTCCCACTTTATACATGCTGATGTTTGTGTAGTATTGATATCAAAGAACTCATCTATCTGTTTTTCTATGTACTTAACAAATTCCTCATCCTGAAGCCATTTATACTGAAATTGCCACTTGCCTTGATCCTTTGTCAATTTCTTATCTACATATATTTGACAGCAGGGTGCATGATCAGATATCACGTTGTTATCATAGAAACAGTTTTGAATCTTGGACCTTAATTCTGTGGAGATCAAAAAATAGTCAATACGTGAGAATGTCTTGTGGGTATTAGAATAACAAGAATAGGCTTTGACTTGTGGTTTCATTTCTCTCCATATATCTAGCAATCTCAATTCTTTCATAAAATGATTAATGGTCATCCTGCATCCATTGTGCGTACAGTCCAGTCTTGTTGATCTATCTATACTGGGATTCAATGTACAATTAAAATCCCCTGCTATTATATGTTGCCCTGTAAGTGATGATAAAGTAAGAAATAAATTAGCGAAGAAGTTTTGATCATCTATATTGGGACCATATAAGTTCACCAGATTTATATTTTCTAATAACAAGGATCCTTGGATGATTAGATATCTTCCTAATTTGTCTCCAATTACATTTTTCACTTGAAATGGGACTGTTTTATGTATGAGAGTCATAACTCCCCTGGCTCGGGATGAAAATGATGAGGTGAACACATTTCCCTGCCATCTTCTCCTAATTCTTTTTACATCCTCCTCTATTAGATGAGTTTATTGCAAAAACACAATTTTTGAACCTATGTCTTTTATTTTATTCATAACTTGTTTAAGTTTTTTTAGATTTTGTAGACCTCTGCAATTCCATGAAGTTAAATTAAGATTAACGCTTTGGTCTATGATCAATAAGGAGTTTGAGATTACCTTGCAATATAAACATGCTCATACAGAGAAGCAAAAACATGGATGGTTGAACATTCATCCTACAAACTACACAAAAACAAATTCCCTTTCCCCACATTCGTGGTAATCCCCCTAAAATCAAAAAAAAATTCCATCTCCCGTTATAGCTACTGACTGTTCCACACCTGCGAGGATCAGTCAAACCACTCTCTCTTTCTCCTCTCAATCACCCTGACTCTGCTACTTTTTAATGACATGACATTAACTCTCTTCTGTAGTTTTTCCAACATAACTCCAAAATTTTTTAGCAACTTTGTACATTATAGGTTTTTTTTTTATATAATACAATCTATATTTTGTAGACATACTATATGCTTCAGATCAATCAGATGTCTGTGCAAATGCTTAAATATTCTACCTTTATATTTTGTTCATGCTTCATGCTTAGCTCCCACCAGTCTCTCCTTGGATCTGCTTGATAAGCTCCTGCGCCTCCTGAGGGGTCTTGAAGATATGGGTTCTCCCTTTATATGTGACCAGCAATCTTGCTGGATGAATCACTCCGTGACGGATCCCAAGGTTGCGCAGCTCTTTACGGGCGGGATCAAACTGTTTCCTTAATTGTTGAATTCCTGTGGCCAAATCTGGGTAGAACCGCACCTGTTGATCCTGGTATTTAATCTCTCCTTTAGCTCGCGCCGCGTTGGTGACCGTCATCTTGTCTCTGTAGCTGAAGAACTTCATAATCAGCGTCCTCGGTGGTGTCTTATTATCTCTCGGTGGGCCGATTCGGTGAGCGCTCTCTAAGACGACTGATGACTGCAGATCCGCGTTGTTCAGCGCTTCTGGAATCCACTTTTCCAAAAAGGAGCATGTATCCCGTCCCTCCGCTCCCTCCGGGAGGCCCACCAGCCTCAAATTATTCCATCTCGACCGCGATTCTAAGTCCGGGACATTATCTTCCAGATGTTTATTTTTTAATTCCAATGTTTGCATCTTTAATTGTAGGCTGGTGATGTCATCTTCAGCGCTTGAGATTCGAAGCTCCACCTGTGATACTCGTTCCATACAGTCGCTTGTTTCTTTTCTCATTCCTTCTATCGCTGCTATAATCCCATCAAATTTAGATGAAAAGTCTGCTCTCATGGAGCTGATGGCAGCAAGTACCGCACTCGTGCCCTCCTCAGCAGTCACCGCTCCGCCGCTAGCTTCCTCCACCATAGTCTCTGGAGATTTTCCTGCTTCGTCATGAGCGTGGAAGTCTGTTAGCTTGGATTGTTTTGACAAATCACTTTTTCCTCTGCCCAATTTCCCAGCCTTGGTCTTTACCATATCCGTGCCTAAACGCTGGGATAGGTTTTTGTTCCAATTGAGAGAGTTTTAGCCTACTTTTTATTTTTAGGAGCAGAGCAGTGTGAAACACGTCTTCCTACGTGGCCGCCATAACCGGAAGTCGAGAAACATAATGTTAATATCATCTTTTGTTGGATCCTCAGCCATGTTGGCCTGTCGGGTAACGAGCAGGCAGACATTGCTGCCAAGAGAGCCCTTACCCAAGAAGTCACTCAATGCCAGATCCCAGCCTCGGACCTCAGGCCTCTAATAACCTCCTATGTTTTAAAGAAGTGGCAGACTGAATGGGACACATGCACTGCAAATAAACTGCATGATATTAAACCTACCATAAGCCATAGACATTTGCATCACTTTCAAAATCGACATGATGAGGTAGTGTACACTAGATGCTGTATTGGTCACTCTAGGCTTACGCACAGCTTTTTATTAAAAGGTGAAGCACCACCATCTTGTCAGTTTTGCAGAGGTTTTTTTTAATCAATAAAGCACATTTTACTTGACTGTCCTGCTCTCATGACAGCAAGACAACGTTTTTATACTCAAAAGTCACTGAAGGATATTTTTAATATGGCACCACCAAAGAAAATTTTAGGGTTTTTAGCACATGTGCATCTGAAGCATCTTATTTAATTTTTCTATTTTATTGTATGTACGTATGTATCTCACTGTATTTATTGATTCTTTCATTTATCATACTGTCTCTATTTAATTAACTCAATTTTCTTATTGGTTCTAATTTTGCCATGAAATAGCCATAGATGCTGACATGGCACTAAACAAGAACACTCACTCACTCACTCACCCCTGGAGAGACTGCTCCTTGCTCACTTCCACCCCCTGGTGGGACGAGCGATGGATCCACTCCAGTTCGCCTACCAGCATGGCATTGGGGTGGAGGATGCATTGATCTTCCTTCTTCACAGTTCTCTGTCCCACCTGGAGAAGCCTGGGAATGCGGTGAGGATCATGTTCTTTGACTTCTCCAGTGCTTTCAACACCATCCAACCGATGATCCTGAAGGACAAGCTGCTGTGTGCAGGGGTGGACCAGCACCTGTCACCATGGATCCTGGACTACCTCACTAACCGGCCACAGTTTGTGAGAACCCGGGACTGTGTGTCTGACACGATCATCGGTAGCAGGGGGGCTCCCCAGGGAACGGTTTTGGCTCCCTTCCTGTTCACCCTTTATACTGTGGACTTCTCACACAACACAACACACTGCCATCTACAGAAGTTCTCTGACGACTCTGCAATTGTTGGCCTCATCTCCAACGGAGATGAAGTTGAGTACAGAGGACTTATCCAGGACTTCATGGACTGGTGCCATCGGAACTGCCTCCAGATCAACGCAAGGAAAACTAAGGAGCTGGTGGTGGACTGCCGCAGGCAAGGACAACCCCTCACAGCACCAGTAAACATACAGGGAACAGACATTGAGATGGTGACGTCCTACAAGTACCTGGGTGTTCATCTGAACAATAAACTAGACTGGTCACACAATACCGACGCACTCTATAAGAAGGGACAGCACAGGCTGTTCCTACTGAGGAGACTCGGGTCTTTTGGTATACAAGGGGCGCTGCTGAAGACATTCTATGACACGGTGATGGCATCAGCCATCACTTTTGGAGGGGTCTGCTGGGGCAGTGGCATCACAGCAGCCGATAGGAAGAGACTGAACAAACTGATCAAGAAAGCTAGCTCTGTCCTGGGGCAGCGCCTTGACCCAGTGGAGGAGATAGGCGAGAGAAGGATGGTGGCTAAACTGTCATCTCTGCTGGAGTCCGAGTCCCACCCTATGCAGGACATACTGAATGTATTGAGGATCTCATTTAGCAGCAGACTACATCATCCTAGGTGCGCAACTGAGAGGTTTTGCAGGTCCTTCCTACCTACGGCTGTCAGACTGTATAACCTAAGCAGGGCTGCTCGCAGAGATGGCAAAAAAACGTGACGACTTAATAGTATTGAATGCAAAAGACGCAACAGACTTACACAATGGTCCCCTCCAGTATACAACTAGGACAATATCGGTCGCTACGGAGGGTGACAATATACACTACCGTTCAAAAGTTTGGGGTCACCCAGACAATTATTTTGTGTTTTCCATGAAAAGTCACACTTATTTACCACCATGAGTTGTAAAACGAATAGAAAATATAGTCAAGACATTGACAAGGTTAGAAATAATGATTTGTATTCGAAATAATAATTTTTTCCTTCAAACTTTGCTTTCGTCAAAGAATCCTCCATTTGCAGCAATTACAGCATTGCAGACCTAACATGATTGCACAAGGGTTTTCTAATCATCCATTAGCCTTCTGACGCAATGAGCAAACACACTGTACCATTAGAACACTGGAGTGATAGTTGCTGGAAATGGGCCTCTATATACCTATGTAGATATTGCACCAAAAACCAGACATTTGCAGCTAGAATAGTCATTTACCACATTAGCAATGTATAGAGTGTATTTCTGATTAGTTTAAAGTTATCTTCATTGAAAAAAAGTGCTTTTCTTTCAAAAATAAGGAAATTTCTAAGTGACCCCAAACTTTTGAACAGTAGTGTATATGGGTACATATTCATACTATGTAGGATAACTAAGCAGACAGTTATGCTGTTTATTCCATCTAGCTACAATGCTCCACACTGTGTGTATATACACTACCGTTCAAAAGTTTGGAGTCACTTAGAAATTTCCTTATTTTTGAAAGAAAAGCACTTTTTTTTCAATGAAGATAACTTTAAACTAATCAGAAATACACTCTATACATTGCTAATGTGGTAAATGACTATTCTAGCTGCAAATGTCTGGTTTTTGGTGCAATATCTACATAGGTGTATAGAGGCCCATTTCCAGCAACTATCACTCCAGTGTTCTAATGGTACAGTGTGTTTGCTCATTGCGTCAGAAGGCTAATGGATGATTAGAAAACCCTTGTGCAATCATGTTAGGTCTGCAATGCTGTAATTGCTGCAAATGGAGGATTCTTTGACGAAAGCAAAGTTTGAAGGAAAAAATTATTATTTCGAATACAAATCATTATTTCTAACCTTGTCAATGTCTTGACTATATTTTCTATTCATTTTACAACTCATGGTGGTAAATAAGTGTGACTTTTCATGGAAAACACAAAATAATTGTCTGGGTGACCCCAAACTTTTGAACGGTAGTGTATATTTATATATTTATTCCATCTAGCTACAATGCTCCGCACTGTGTGTTTATATATTTATATGTTGTAGGGTAAAATAGAAATATTAATAAATGATAAATATGATCAGGTATGAATTATTTAATTTATATTGATGTATTGGAATCTGAGCTCAAATCTCATTTCATATACATCAGAAAAGTTAATAACAATCGTAAGGGGCACCAGCTTCTATCTTTAAGAAGCAATTTGATCTTTAATTTCACTTTATACCCGTTTGATCACTCAATAAATTAATCAATAATCAGTCTCAAAAATTTTCCGTGAATTCGATACCTGGGCTTGAAACAGACTCAGAATGAAATAAATTCTCAACAACTTCTCATTTTTACAGATTTATTAAACGAAATGATTAACAGACATTGCAGTAATTTCATTAATCATAAAATCAATCTTGTAAATGATAGATTAACAATGTCAATATTTTCGGAACCAGGGTTAACTGAGAAACCAATTTCTATCAGTTTGTGTTAACAGATCATGGAAACAATGCAAATTTATGGAGAAAGTTTACTAATTATATGAAAAAGTCCTGGATTAATCTTAAGAAAATAAAAATGGAATTTTAATGAAAAGAAGAGTTATGTTAAGGGCTTCTTAATTTGCATCTGATTAGATACACAAATTATTACCGAACCTCAAAACTTTAATTCAGCAAATGAATTAAAGTTTTGCAGCTCATGTGATCCTCGGTGATGATGGTTCTGTCGTCGTCCTCAGCCCAAGATTTCGTGGATGTTAGAGGAAATGTCTGCCCGCAGATATTTCAGCATCCACAGTTTGACCTTTAAAGTCAAGCAGTCATAGAGGCTGGATTTTGGCTTTATGACCCAGAGTTGAAACTGGGCTAGATGATGACGACTTTTCTTCAGCGTGTGATGAACAGCCTTGATTCCTCAGCTGCACGTGATGTGGGAGCTGCGTCTTCTCAAGAGGTCTTCGATAATAATTAAAAGATATCTAATCCGATCTCAAATTAAAAGGCTTCGGACTTTAGATAAAAATAGTAGCTTCTGGTGGGTGCTTGGTCAAGAAAAATATTATAAAATAAAGTCAAGATTAAGTTTACATTAAAATCAAACAAATGGTGGTTTTACAGAAAGTTTAACAAAGAAAAAGTGATGAATAAAAATTGGAGTTTAACTCCGATTAAGACTTGAGCTCAAAGAAATAGGAATTCCTAGGTATTTAAGAGAAAAAGAAAAAGGCATTAAAAATACAGAGTTACATGAAAGAATTACGAGTTATCTGGTCTGTGTTCAGAAAAGCGACACGTGGTCGAGTCTTTGTTCAGACGGTCCTTTGTTCTTCCTTGCTGTGTGTAGACAATGGAGAAGATGATCAGTGAAAAGGGGAGCCGGAAAAAGGATCTGGAGCAAAAGAGAGAGCAGCCGAAAAAAGATGACGAAAAGAGGCTGAAGCAGGGGTCCCTCTGTTATTTAAGTTCTGCGGGCTTCCGGGATCTCAGCCAATGAGAGTCCTTCGTGGGAGGCACAATGAACTTTCCATCCAATGACAAACAGTCTATTGTTTGGAGCTCTTTGGGATGAAGAGTTGTCATGCAGAGATTGGCTGTTGGAGTCACATGTGATATCGGTCCAAATGAATACACACAATTTTAAATACATTGGAATATACACACTTATGTATAACTAAACTAACCTTAGTGTATCTTATAAGCAGTGCTTCTAAATCAACATGCAGGAATAAACATTCATTTAAACATTAACATGCATATATATACACTACCGTTCAAAAGTTTGGGGTCACTTAGAAATTTCCTTATTTTTGAAAGAAAAGCACTTTTTTTCAATGAAGATAACTTTAAACTAATCAGAAATACACTCTATACATTGCTAATGTGGTAAATGACTATTCTAGCTGCAAATGTCTGGTTTTTGGTGCAATATCTACATAGGTGTATAGAGGCCCATTTCCAGCAACTATCACTCCAGTGTTCTAATGGTACAGTGTGTTTGCTCATTGCGTCAGAAGGCTAATGGATGATTAGAAAACCCTTGTGCAATCATGTTAGGTCTGCAATGCTGTAATTGCTGCAAATGGAGGATTCTTTGACGAAAGCAAAGTTTGAAGGAAAAAATTATTATTTCGAATACAAATCATTATTTCTAACCTTGTCAATGTCTTGACTATATTTTCTATTCATTTTACAACTCATGGTGGTAAATAAGTGTGACTTTTCATGGAAAACACAAAATAATTGTCTGGGTGACCCCAAACTTTTGAACGGTAGTGTAAAATCACAGATTAATGCATTTCACACATATTATTGATTTTCCACATCAAAAACATCAGAGTCCATCTGCATTTTCATAGTTCTGAAAAGAATGAAGGTTTAGAATTGAGTTTGTAATAATGTACTTTAAAGTTCACTGGTTAAATCCAGCATGTCCAGAGTTTAAGGAAATTAGCTGAGTTGTGGGTCTGTGTAGGTTTTATGGGGGCAATAAAAGTGAAGCCGGACATTGGGGACATTCCTTAGGTTGGTTTTAACAAAAGAAGGGGGATTTCAGCTGTGGCCTGGGGGAAGAAAATCCATTTCTTTGCGTTATTCCTGGATGAAACAAAATGTCTTTAAGCAGAAGAATAATTATTGCTGAGCCAAAGTGAGATGATGCTACAGTCCCCCCTCTGGTATCAATGGTGACGTTGATTCAGCGTTGATAGCAATCCTAGGCATCAAATTCCAATTTGGCGAGGCTTGATCCAAATGCTGAACTAAAGTTCTGATGTCGATACGTCTTAAACCTGTAAACGGTATCTATTCCAAAGTGTAGGTCCTTAAATTTGGTTTTCTGAAAAACTTCTGGAAATTTCAAAAATAATTTTGGCATGACCAAATATAAACATTGTATAATTGTCTAGGATATACTAAAGTTCTGTATAAGCCTGTAAAGACTGTGAAAAAAAAAGTGAACTAGAAGTATGTGGGTTTCGACATACTTGATATAAATGTTTTGGGTTTGCTGAAAAATATCTATTCAAGATTTCAAAAACAGTTTAAATGTGCATAAAATCTAAATAAAGTATAAAGGATTATTTGTATATACACAAGCATGTATCCAAAAATCTTAATCAAAAGCAAAAATAAATTCTTTCGTCTTTGAGGTAGATTCAGACTAATCAATATTGAGGTGACTCAAGGACGTTCAAATTGAATTTGTTTAGTTAGACTAAACCATGGTTCCACAGATGTCCAAATCATAGGGTGTTTGAGGCTTTTGTTCAGAAAAACTGAGTGGGCATAGGATGTCGTTATCATTCTTTGGATGGCAATGAGAAGTAAATTCGGATTTACTGCAAAAAGGATATGATGAGAGAGCATATTCATTGCTAAAGCGTTAACTGAAAAGCTAATGTTTCTAGCTACTTCTGAGAGTAACATATACATTGGCTGTGTGTGAGCATTGTCAACCTTTAACACAAAGAGCAAAGAGTTCAAGACCTTGTTGAGTTTGACTGAAGCTTCGGAGCAAGCATTCAAAACCAACACAGTGTCTTGTAAGATTTTGGTAACCATTTGTGGTTCGACAACCTGGCGTTTCGGTTTAGCGGTGTTGACCGAGTTAACAGTGGGCATGCTAAGGTTAACTACAGGCTCTAACGATGGGGCTGTTATCAAGAATCCACCCGAGGATCTTTGACCTTTCGTTTTGGCTTGGCCCAATTCTGACTGGGTAACAGTGGGTGTGATTGCTAGGCAGATGGCTAAACTGATAAACAGGAGGGCCATCATCTTGGTAAACAAAAGTGAGTGGTTTTGGATCTTAATCTTCTTGTTGATCTTTCTTTAGATACCTGGTTGGCAAATGAAAATTCCTCTTAGAGGTGGAATGATTTCTTTTAGATGGATGTACTTTATTGATCCCAAAACTGGGAAATTACAGAATAGAGCTTAAGAGATTAAACTCTAAACCTTGTGCTTGTTTTCACTTTTGATGGGAGTTTTAAGATTATTAGCTCAAGCTAATGGTGTTGAATGTCTGTGTATGCTATTTGGTAATAGTAAGTTGATTGAAGTTTATTAGATTTTACAGAGGTCTTTGAAATTTGTTTAAGGGCTAATTTGGTTTTAATATACCCTTTCCTTTCTGGAGGTTTTGATGCAGTTAACTAATTGGAGAAATTTGACTGAGTGTACCTGAGGCTAGTAGTTAGCTACAGTTATTTCTCAGATGTAGGTTTGATTTTAATCTTATTTATAAGATAAGATAAGCCTCTATTAGTCCCACAATGGGGAAATTCCAGGATTGCAACAGCACAGGGATAGCAACACTCAGAGCAACAATCAGAAGGTAAGAAAAAAAAAAAAACAAGCAAGCAAGAGCAGCTAATATACATATGTACATATTACTATAAAATATATATATACACACACACAGACACACAGTGCAGAGCATTGTAGCTGGATGGAATAAATATATGAATATGTAAACACACAGTGCGGAGCAATGTAGCTAGATGGAATAAATATATAGATATATAAACATAAACACACCCAGTGCGGCGCATTGTAGCTAGATGGAATAAATATATAGATATATAAACATAAACACACCCAGTGCGGAGCATTGTAGCTAGATGGAATAAATATGTAAACATACACTACCGTTCAAAAGTTTGGGGTCACTTAGAAATTTCCTTATTTTTGAAAGAAAAGCACTTTTTTTCAATGAAGATAACTTTAAACTAATCAGAAATACACTCTATACATTGCTAATGTGGTAAATGACTATTCTAGCTGCAAATGTCTGGTTTTTGGTGCAATATCTACATAGGTGTATAGAGGCCCATTTCCAGCAACTATCACTCCAGTGTTCTAATGGTACAGTGTGTTTGCTCATTGCGTCAGAAGGCTAATGGATGATTAGAAAACCCTTGTGCAATCATGTTAGGTCTGCAATGCTGTAATTGCTGCAAATGGAGGATTCTTTGACGAAAGCAAAGTTTGAAGGAAAAAATTATTATTTCGAATACAAATCATTATTTCTAACCTTGTCAATGTCTTGACTATATTTTCTATTCATTTTACAACTCATGGTGGTAAATAAGTGTGACTTTTCATGGAAAACACAAAATAATTGTCTGGGTGACCCCAAACTTTTGAACGGTAGTGTATATTTATATATTTATTCCATCTAGCTACAATGCTCCGCACTGTGTGTTTATATATTTATATGTTGTAGGGTAAAATAGAAATATTAATAAATGATAAATATGATCAGGTATGAATTATTTAATTTATATTGATGTATTGGAATCTGAGCTCAAATCTCATTTCATATACATCAGAAAAGTTAATAACAATCGTAAGGGGCACCAGCTTCTATCTTTAAGAAGCAATTTGATCTTTAATTTCACTTTATACCCGTTTGATCACTCAATAAATTAATCAATAATCAGTCTCAAAAATTTTCCGTGAATTCGATACCTGGGCTTGAAACAGACTCAGAATGAAATAAATTCTCAACAACTTCTCATTTTTACAGATTTATTAAACGAAATGATTAACAGACATTGCAGTAATTTCATTAATCATAAAATCAATCTTGTAAATGATAGATTAACAATGTCAATATTTTCGGAACCAGGGTTAACTGAGAAACCAATTTCTATCAGTTTGTGTTAACAGATCATGGAAACAATGCAAATTTATGGAGAAAGTTTACTAATTATATGAAAAAGTCCTGGATTAATCTTAAGAAAATAAAAATGGAATTTTAATGAAAAGAAGAGTTATGTTAAGGGCTTCTTAATTTGCATCTGATTAGATACACAAATTATTACCGAACCTCAAAACTTTAATTCAGCAAATGAATTAAAGTTTTGCAGCTCTTTTTCAATGAAGATAACTTTAAACTAATCAGAAATACACTCTATACATTGCTAATGTGGTAAATGACTATTCTAGCTGCAAATGTCTGGTTTTTGGTGCAATATCTACATAGGTGTATAGAGGCCCATTTCCAGCAACTATCACTCCAGTGTTCTAATGGTACAGTGTGTTTGCTCATTGCATCAGAAGGCTAATGGATGATTAGAAAACCCTTGTGCAATCATGTTAGGTCTGCAATGCTGTAATTGCTGCAAATGGAGGATTCTTTGACGAAAGCAAAGTTTGAAGGAAAAAATTATTATTTCGAATACAAATCATTATTTCTAACCTTGTCAATGTCTTGACTATATTTTCTATTCATTTTACAACTCATGGTGGTAAATAAGTGTGACTTTTCATGGAAAACACAAAATAATTGTCTGGGTGACCCCAAACTTTTGAACGGTAGTGTATAAACACACACAGTGCAGAGCATTGTTGCTAGATGGGATGAAACAGCACAACCGTCTACTTAGTTATCCTACATGGTATGATTATGTGCCCATACATATTCTCACTCTCCATAGCGACCGGTATTTTCCTAGTTGTATGCCGGAGGGGGACCATTGTGTAAGTCTATTGCATCTTTTGCATTCAAAAAAAACTATTAGTTTGTTACGTTTTTTTGCTATCTCTGTGAGCAGCCCTGCTTAGGTTGTACAGTCTGACAGCCGTTGGTAGGAAGGACCTGCGAAACCTCTTGGTTGTGCACCTGGGATGATGTAGTCTGCTGCTAAATGAGCTCCTCAGTGCATTCAGTATGTCCTGCATAGGGTGGAACTCGGACTCCAGCAGAGATGACAGTTTAGCCACCGTCCTTCTCTCTCCTATCTCCTCCACCGGATCAAGGTGCTGCCCCAGGACAGAGCTAGCTTTCTTGATCAGTTTGTTCAGTCTCTTCCTATCGGCTGCAGTAATGCCATTGCCCCAGCAGACCACTCCAAAAGTGATGGCTGATGCCACCACCGTGTCATAGAATGTCTTCAGCAGCGCGCCTTGTACACCAAAAGACCCGAGTCTCCTCAGCAGGAACAGCCTGCGCTGTCCCTTCTTGTAGAGTGCATCAGTATTGTGTGGCCAGTCTAGTTTATTGTTCAGATGAACACCCAGGTACTTATAGGATGTCACCATCTCGATGTCTGTTCCCTGTATATTTACTGGTGCTGTGAGGGGTTGTCCTTGCCTGCGGCAGTCCACCACCAGCTCCTTAGTTTTTCTCGCGTTGATCTGGAGGCAGTTTCGATGGCACCAGTCCACGAAGTCCTGGATAAGCCCTCTGTACTCAGCTTCATCTCCATTGGAGATGAGGCCAACGATCGCAGAGTCATCAGAGAACTTCTGTAGATGGCAGTGTGTTGTGTTGTGTGAGAAGTCCGCAGTATAAAGAGTGAACAGGAAGGGAGCCAGCACCGTTCCCTGGGGGGCCCCCGTGCTACTGATGATCGTGTCGGACACACAGTCCCGGGTTCTCACAAACTGAGGCCGGCTCGTGAGGTAGTCCAGGATCCATGATGACAGGTGCTGGTCCACCCCTGCGCGCAGCAGCTTGTCCTTCAGGATCATCGGTTGGATGGTGTTGAAAGCACTGGAGAAGTCAAAGAACATGATCCTCACCATATTCCCGGGCTTCTCCAGGTGGGACAGAGAACGGTGAAGGAGGAAGATCACCGCATCCTCCACCCCAATGCCATGCTGGTAGGCGAACTGGAGTGGATCCATCGCTGGTTCCACCAGGGGGCGGAGGTGAGCAAGGAGCAGTCTCTCCAGGGTCTTCATCAAGTGGGATGTCAAGGCCACCGGTCTGTAGCTGTTCAGGTCTTTGGGGTGGGAAGTTTTTGGTACAGGTACCACACAAGATGTTTTCCACAGCTGTGGTACCCTCCCCAGTTTCAGGCTCAGGTTGAAGATATACGTCACAATCCCACACAGCTGGTCTGCACAGGACTTGAGGAGCTTTGCGCTGATGCCGTCCGGTCCCGACGCCTTCCTCGCCTTGATCTTCCTCAGCTCCGTCCTCACCTGGGTCCTGGTCAGGGTCAGGATGGGGGGCTGTGTGTTGGGAGTGGGGGGGGGTGTTGGTGGAGTGGGGAGTGGGCAGCAGGACTTGATTTCTTTAGAGGCAGCAGTGGTTGTTGTGCAGACAGGGGGGAGGGCGGTTGGTCAAACCTATTGAAAAACAGATTCAGGTTGTTCGCCCACTCCCTGCCCCCCCGTGGCCTGGGGGGAGGTATTCTGGAGCCCAGAGATGGTTTTGAGGTTTCTCCAGACCCCGCTGATGTCGCTCTGTTGCAGCTTGTCCTCCATCTTCTTCCTGAAGCTGTCCTTGCCTTCTCTGATCTTTCTCCTCAGCTCCCTCTGTACGGACTTCAACATCTCCCTGTTCCCCGACCTGAAGATCCTCTTCTTCTCTCTCAGAAGTGTTTTTATCTCAGGGTTGATCCAGGGTTTGTTGTTTGAGTGACGCCGTATGGTCTTGGTGGGAACGGATTTGTCCACACAGAAGCTGAGGTAGTCCGTGAAGGTGTGAATGAGGCCATCGATGTCCTCACCATGTGGATCGCAGAGCTGCTTCCAGGCTGTGGCTTCAAAACAGCCCTTTAGAGTGTCCATTGTCTCCTCAGACCATAACTCCACAGTGTGCATGGCCGGAGGTTGTCTGTGTACTAGGGGTTTGTACACCGGCCGGAGATGAACCAAGTTGTGATCCGATCTCCCGAGTGGGGGGAGTTGTGATGAGGTGTACGCCTCCTTAGTGTTTGCGTAGAATAAGTCCAGTGTTTTATTGTCTCTAGTGTGGCATGTGACATACTGGGTAAACGTGGGTAGAATGGGAGAATCTCCCTCCTCTCCCTCTCTTATACAGCGAGAGCCATGCCACCTGCAGAGAATTTTTGCAGTTGACATGGCTTGGGGTTGTACTGGAAGTCGATGATGTATATGGTGAAGAGAAAAGGAGAAAGCACAGTCCCCTGTGGAGCTCCCGTACCACTAACCACCACATCAGACAAGACATTGCCCAACCAGACAAACTGTGGCCTGCCTGTCAGGTAGTCAGTAAACCCCCATCAGTCAACCCCCATCACCCGCAGCTTCTCACCCAGAAGCAGTGGCTGAATGGTATTAAATGCACTAGAGAAATCGAAGAACGTGATTCTCACAGTGTCTCCTCCTCCATCCAGGTGCAAATGGGCTGATTGCAGCAGGTAGATGACAGTGTCTTCAACTCCTAAATGGGGCTGATATGCAAACTGCAGAGGGTCCAGCCATGTCTTCACCTGAGGCCTCAGTTGGGCTAAGACAAGTCTCTCCAGGACCTTCATCACATGCGATGTGAGGGCAACTGGTCGATAGTCTGTCAGGTCCGATGGAGACGACTTCTTGGGGACAGGAACCAAGCAGAACGTCTTCCACATCACCAGTACTCTCTCCAGACTCAGGCTCAGGTTGTACAATGCTCCGCACTGTGTGTTTATATATCTACATATTATTCCATCTAGCTACAATGCTCCGCACTGTGTGTTTATATCATATATCTACATATTATTCCATCTAGCTACATTGCTCCGCACTGTGTGTTTATATATTTACATATTTATTCCATCTAGCTACAATGCTCCGCACTGTGTGTTTATATATTCATATATTTATTCCATCCAGCTACAATGCTCTGCACTGTGTGTCTGTGTGTGTGTATATACAGTATATATTTTATAGTAATATGTACATATGTATATTAGCTGCTCTTGCTTGCTTGTTTTTTTTCTTGCCTTCTGATTGTTGCTCTGAGTGTTGCTATCCCTGTGCTGTTGCAATCCTGGAATTTCCCCGTTGTGGGACTAATAAAGGCTTATCTTACAGGTGTTTCAGTACCGGAGATAGCTAGTTGGCACAGGTCCTCATGATTCTGGCGGAGATGCCATCAGGGCAGGTGGTGGAGTTTCTCCAGCTGTCTCCTAACCTGGTCTGTAGTCACAGTGATGTGGGGCTTGGTGCTGATGTCTTCAGTGGTGGCGGGGGGTGAGGGGAGAGAGAGGTGCTGCACAGGAGAGTGAGGAGGGAGGGGTGTGTGGGGGTATGGCTGTGTTGTGGGGGTGACAGACAGTGAGTTGAACCTATTAAAAAACAGGTTCAACTCATCAGCTCTCTCCAGGCTCCCAGATGTCTCTCTGTCACTCCCCTTACACCCAGTGATGTGTTTCATTCCAGTACACACATCCCCCACGTTATTCTACTGTAGCATTTCCTCCAGCTTCCTCCTGTAGTTGTCTTTGTACCGCCTCAGCATTTCTTTCAGTTCCCACTGCACCTTCCTCAGCTCCTCCTTGTCTCCTGACCTAAAAGCCCTCTTCTTCTTGTTAAGAAGTGCTTTCAGGTCACTGGTGATCCATGGTTTGTTGTTGGGGAAACAGCGCAAGGTCTGGGCTAGCATGGCTGTGTTTTCACAGAATCTGATGTATTTTGTGATGCAATCAGTCATGTTATCTATGTCTGTCCCATGTGGCTCACAGTCTGTTGTCTCAAAGCAGTCCTGTAGTGCATCAGCAGCCTCCTGTGTCCACCTCCTCACAGTCTGTGTGTGAGCATGTTGCCTTTGTACAAGAGAAACGTACTTGGGGGTTAACAGAACCAGGTTGTGATCAGATCTGCCGGGAGGGGTGGCGGGTAGAGCTGTGGCGCTGTATGCATCTTGGACATTGGCATACAGTAGATCCAGTGTTTTATTTTCTCTGGTGGGATGGTTAACAAACTGGTGAAAGTTTGATAATGTTTTGTCCAGTGAGACATGCTTAAAATCTCCTGTGATGGCCATAAATGCTTTGGGATGTTGCGCCAATAAGGAGGCAGCAGTGGAGCTGATGATGCACAGGCCACCACTGCGTCAGCGGACAGAGTGACATAAGCAGCAATTACAGTGCCGCACGTGAACTCTCTTAGCAGATAATAGGGTCTCATACTCACAGCAAGCATTTTAATGTCTGGGCTGCAGAGGTGTTCATTCACATAAATGTGTCCGGAATTACACCACCTCTCATTCACATAAAGTGCTATCCCTCCTCCCTTCTTTTTACTCCTCCTTATAATGTCTCTGTCCGACTGGACAGTCTTGAAGCTGAGTAATGCAACATTGTTGTCCGGGATGTGTGAGTGAAGCCACATCTGTGTAAAACACATTCCCCAGTATTAACACCAGTACTGTTGGTTTAAACTTTCTCCTCCTCCATCTCACCTTTGGCTCCAGCTCTTCACCCACGGCGACTCCTTCTCAGCTCATTCAGGATCAGGGGCTTCCCTTCAGGTAGCATCATGGGCCTATTCAGCGCAGTCAGCTGATCGAGTGTGTACACAATACCCTTGCCCCCGCTCGTATTGTTTTCCATAGCCACGAGGAAGAAAAATAGCAGGAAAACCAGTAGAAAAATAGAAAAACTTGGTCCAGTCATTACTCCAAGTCTTATTATCAAGCCCTCATAAAAAAAGTTAACACACTAGAGACAGAATACACTAAATAAAGACACAAAGTTAGGAAAACATTAACAGGAAGGAAGGAAGGAAGGAAGGAAGGAAGGAAGGAAATGTGAATATCAAAGTCAACTTTGTCAGTTCTGCCATATGTACACCACATACAGAGAATTGAAATTACGTTACTCTGAGACCCACCGTGTGGCAAGGTAAACACGAAGTAGGAAATATGAATATAAAGTATAACATCTAACACCGAACATTAAACATCAAACATCAGTGCAAAGAAAACCAACCTCCATCCAGAAGCTAACTACAGCCGTGGACAAAATTGTTGGTACCCCTCTGTTAATGAAAGAAAAACCCACAATGGTCACAGAAATAACTTGAATCTGACTAAAGTGGTAATAAATAAAAATTCTATGAAAATTAACCAATGAAAATCACACAATGCTTTTGAATTGTGGTTCAACAGAATTATTTTAAAAAACAAACTCATGAAACAGGCCTGGACAAAAATGATGGTACCCCTAGAAAAGACTGAAAATAATGTGACCATAGGGACATGTTCAACCAAGATGTGTCCTCTAATTAACATCACAGGTGTCTACAAACTTGTAATCAGTCAGTCGGCCTATTTAAAGGGTGACAAGTAGTCACTGTGCTGTTTGGTGACATGGTGTGTACCACACTAAACATGGACCAGAGGAAGCAAAGGACAGAGTTGTCTCAGGAGATTAGAAAGAAAATTATAGACAAGCATGTTAAAGGTAAAGGCTATAAGACCATCTCCAAGCAGCTTGATGTTCCTGTGACTACAATTGCACATATTATTCAGAAATTTAAGATCCACGGGACTGTAGCCAACCTCCCTGGACGTGGCCGCAGGAGGAGACGGATAATACGAATGGTACCAAAAGAGCCCAGAACAACCTCTAAACACATTCATTGTGAACTCCAAGGTCAAGGTACACCAGTGTCAGATTGCACCATCCATCGTTGTTTGAGCCAAAGTGGACATCATGGGAGACGACTAAGGAGGACACCACTGTTGAAAACAAATCATAAAAAAGCCAGACTGGAATTTGCCAAACTGCATGTTGACAAGCCACAAAGCTTCTGGGAGAATGTCCTATGGGCAGACGAGACAAAACTGGAACTTTTTGGCAAGGCACATCAGCTCTATGTTCACAGACGCAAAAATGAAGCATACCAAGAAAAGAACACTGTCCCTACTGTGAAACATGGAGGAGGTTCTGTTATGTTCTGGGGCTGCTTTGCTGCATCTAGAACACGGGGGTCTTGAATCTGTGCAGGGTACAATGAAATCTCAAGACTATCAAGGTATTCTAGAGAGAAATGTGCTACCCAGTGTCAGACAGCTTGGTCTCAGTTGCAGGTCATTGGTCTTGCAACAGGATAATGACCCAAAACACACAGCTAAAAACACCCAAGAATGACTAAGAGCGAAACATTGGACTATTCTAAAGTGGCCTTCTATGAGCCCTGATCTAAATCCTATTGAACATCTGTGGAAGGAGCTGAAACATGCCGTCTGGAGAAGGCACCCTTCAAACCTGAGACAACTGGAGCAGTTTGCTGATGAGGAGTGGGCCAAAATACCTGCTGAGAGGTGCAGAAGTCTCATTGACAGTTACAGAAATGGTTTGATTGCAGTGATTGCCTCAAAAGGTTGTGCAACAAAATATTAAGTTAAGGGTACCATCATTTTTGTCCAGGCCTGTTTGATGAGTTTGTTTTTTAAAATAATTCTGTTGAACCACAATTCAAAAGCATTGTCTGATTTTCATTGGTTAATTTTCATAGAATTTTTATTTATTACCACTTTTGTCAGATTCAAGTTATTTCTGTGACCATTGTGGGTTTTTCTTTCATTAACAGAGGGGTACCAACAATTTTTTCCACGTGTGTAAATATACTAAGGGTGTGCAAAATAACTAAATACGATAAAAATTAAGACAGCATGTAGCGACTTAAGGCATATAGCAAGTCACATAAAGGGTTAAAGTGGCATGTCGTGCAAAGAGAGCAGTCCATTGCTGCAGAAAAGGACTGGTGCAGCCGTGTGTGTGTGTGTGTGTGTGTGTGTGTGTGTGTGTGTGTGTTGGAGTGAACAGTTCCTGGATGACAGAGTTCAGTTTTTCAAGCTTCTGAAATCAGTGTGTGTGTGCAAGTGAACAGTACCTGGGGTTGGCAAAGTTCAGTTTTTGGGGGGGTCAGAGTCCAGGACTCATGGGAGGGGGACAGGGTGCAGAGCACGGAGAGAGTTGAGCTTCCTGACAGCCTGGAGGATGAAGCTGTCCTTGAGTCTGCTGGTCCTGGCCTGGAGACACCGCAGTCTCCTCCCTGATGGCAGCAGACTGAAGAAGCTGTCTGATGGGTGGGTGGGATCACCTGCAATGCAGAGGGATTTGCGGGTGAGGCAGGTGCTGTAGATGGCCTCAAGGGAAGGGAGGGAGGCACCGACGATCTTCTCAGCTTTCTCGCTATGTGCTGGAGGGTCTTGTGGCAGGACACGGTGCAGGCACCGCACCATACGGTGATGCAGCTGGTCAGGATGCTCTTGATGGTGCCTCTGTAGAAGGTACACATGATGGGGGCTGGGACTTTGGCTCTTCTTTGCAGAAGAAGTAGAGATGCTGCCGAGCTTTCTTGGCCAGCGATACAGTGTTGGTGGTCCAGGAGAGGTCCTCTGTAATGTGCACACCCAGGAACTTGGTGCTGCTCACCCTCTCCACAGCAGCACCATCGATGGACAGGGGAGCATGTTGGGTGTGCGCTCTTCTGAATATAGTTAAATGTAAATATTGTTTTGGCGTGCGAGCACCAGCAGCATCCTGTACTTCCATGTTCCCATCAGTCCACAGGGCCTGTATTGTTGAGAGAGACCCACGGATCCTTAACTCCACTGACTGTATCATGAGAGTTAAGTGAGAGTCAGGTGGGCTCTGAGTTAGCAGGGGGGACAAAGTTGGCACACACACACACACACACACACACACACACACACGCACACTCACAGCGCTGAATCCCTTTTATGTATATAGATGTCTTTTAGCCACTTGTCTATTTTGTTACTGTGGGAAAGGATTTTTCCTTTTTGTGACAACAAATACCATGTTTGTGTTTCAGGTGTACCTCCAGAATTCCTAAAAGTGATAGTTGGTGGAGGACAGTATCATGAGAGGAGCTCCACTCTGGACCAGGAGGTGCCAGGAATTAAAGAGGAAGAGGAGGAAGATGAAATCACCAAGTTTATATTTAGTCCTGTTGGAGTTAATTGTGAAGAGGATGAAGAGAACCCTCAGTCCTCATTCCATCACATTCGAGTCAAAGAGGAAAACACAGATTTTCTGGAACAAAACCGCAGTGGAGGACCAGAACTTGATTCAAATCCACATGTACAACCTGAGGACAAGATTTCAGAGTCTTCAGAGACAGATGTCTGTGATATTGACGGAGGGGAGAGCAGTAAGCTTCAATCTTCTTTGAATTAACTGAAAATGAATAAAGTTTCTGCAGCTGAAAGATATTAATATAATATGTTTAATAATAATAATATTAGGAGAAGCTGAAGTACTTCCAGACCTTAATTAGTCAGCAATTCATTTTTTATTTTTTTATTTTTATAAAATATATTTATTATCAGCTTTCGCCAGCTGACGTTGTCAGTGGCTCAGGCCCTAATTAAGAGCATTAGCTAGCTCTGTGTCTGAATTAAAACCATCAAAAAACACACGATTACTGCGCTCTGTGCTCTGAAGGCCTGCAATAGTTTTCATACTAGCCCAGGCTGAACCAAGCTTCTTTGCTGCCATCTTGCTTTCCAATTCTGATTTATAATTCTGTTTTGCTCTTAAAATTTCGGACTTCAGCTCTTTTGTGGCAACCTGCAGCTCAGAAACAACCCCCTGTTTAAAGGCAAGTGCTTTCCTCTGGAAGCAGGATTTAACTGATTTAGTAACCCATGGCTTATTGTTGGGATATATTTTGACACGTTTACATGGAACGATCATATCCCTGCAAAAAGCCATGTAAGAGCATATCACGTCCACCAAAGAGTCCAAATCATCCCCGCAAGACAGTGTGAACACCTCCCAGTCCATACAGTTAAATCATTCCTGGAGACAGAGTGCTGAATCATCTGTCCAGACCTTTATGTCCCTGGTCTTCGTCTTCTCTCTTCTGAGAGCAGTTTTATATGTGGGCAGCAAATGTACACAGTTAAAATCTTTTTTTTTAAATCACCCTTTATTGTCATTCAACTGTACAACCAATCATGTGCAGTAGAACGAGATTGTGCTTTACCTATCTACTGTGTTAATCACACACACCCCAAGTGTAGCCACTGCCATGCAAGGCGCCGCCACAAATTTCCCTCCTCCATTCCATTATTGCTGAGCACTAAGCTGGATGGCAGGAAGTTCCACAACCGGTCTGATCCGGTTGTGATCTGAGGAGCCTAAAGGAGGAAGGGGAAGAGATTTATAGGCCCCCTCTATAGATCCGTAGCACAGGTCCAATGTCTTTTCTCACCTAGTTGGGCAGGAGACGCACTGATAAAAGTTTTTAGGTGTCTTCTTTAAAGACACATGGTTAAAATCCCCAAGGCTAAAATTTGAAGCCTCTGGAGAAATTGACTGCAACCGCTGTACCGCATCAAAGATGGTGCTAGAGGCGGAGGCAGCATCCACCCTTCGGTGAATGTACACAGTCGTTATGAAAAGTTGGGGGAAATTGTGGGGCAGATAAAAGGGGCGTAGCGATATGGACAGAAGCTCCACATCTGGCGTACAGATACGCTCTCTGACCGTGACAGATGTACAGTACTGTTTATTAATATACAAACATACTCTGCCTCCCTGACGTTTCCCCGTTGCCTCTTCCTGCCGATCCAAGCGAAGTGGGGCTCCAAAGCCGTCAATACACAGGTCCGGGTCCCGGTCATGATCCGAAAGCCACGTCTCCGTGTAAGCCATGACACAGCAGTTCTTGAAATCCTTCTGATATCGGACATTTCCTTGAATTTCATCCACTTTTATTTCTCAGGGACTGTACATTCCCCATAATAATGGAAGGAAGAGGAATGCGGTTAAGCTGACGTCTCCTCAGGTTTAATCTTACGCCTCCACAATTTCCACGTTTCCTCCTCTTGTCTCTCTTTTCATTGCTGTGTCCATGAAAGTCTCTTAAAATAAAGTCCGGCAGTTGCGGCACAACCTCAGTCACAGACGCTGGAATATCCATGTTTAGTTGCAGTAACACGTCTCTGGAACACTGCATTCTTACCAGCCTGACGTCCAGGCAAAAAGCTGGTAAGAAAGGAGCCACAGTGCAATAACAAGAAGAAAATCCATACTGATTGAACCAAAGACCTCTTTGTTATATAGTCCACAAACATTCAAGGACAAAAATGGCACAGGGAGTTACATTAAAACACATTAAAGTGCATAAAAACAGAGACTAAGACGCCAAACTTTTCACCCACTGCCATTCGCTACATGCACATGCGCATGCGCCCAAGGTGCTTCGACCCAGAAGCATGTATCCGGATGCTCTCAGTAGTGCCCTGGTAGAATGAGCACATGATTTGAGGGTGAGACTCGTGCTCCCCTCAGTTTGCAGAGGGAATGGAGGTGAGTTTGAGCCTTCTTGGTCAGTGATGTGGTGTTGTTGGACCAGGAGAGGTCCTCAGAGATGTGCATTCCCAGGAACTTGGTGCTGCTCACCCCCTCCACAGCTGCTCCATTGATGATCAGAAGAGGATGCTGTCCCCTCCTGAAGTCGACCACAATCTCCTTGGCTTTACCCACGTTCAGGGATAAATTATTGTCTTTACACCACTGGACCAGTTGGCTTAGCTCATTTCTGTAGTTGGCCTCTTCATTGTTGGTGATGAGGCCCACCACCATCGTGTCGCCCACAAACTTGATGATGTGGTTGGTATTGTAGGCTGGTACACAGTCATGGGTCAGCAGGGTGAAGAGCAGTGGGCTGAGTACTCACCCTTGTGGGGCCCCTGTGCTCAGTGTGATGGTCTTGGAGGTGTTGCTGTGAATTCGCAAATTGTGTGGCCTTCCTATGAGAAAGTCCAGCACCCAGTTACAGAGAGAGGTTTTGAGACCCAAGTGTCTGAGTTTTTGTATTCGGTGTTGGGGGATGATTGTGTTGAATGTTGAACTGAAGTCCAAGAACAGCGTTTGCACATAGGAGTTCTTTGAGTCCAGGTGGGTGAAGGCTGGATGGAGAGCAGCAGCAATGGCATCTTCTGTGGATCTGTTTGATCTGTATGCAAACTGAGATGGGTCATAGAGGGAGGGAGGATGGACTTGATGTTCTGCATAACCAGCTGCTCGAAGCACTTCATTATGATGGGGGTCAGTGCTACGGGCCGGTAATCATTGTAGCTGGATGGGACAGGCTTCTTTGGGACTGGTATTATGGTAGCAGTTTTGAAACATGTGGGGACAACAGCTTGACTCAGGGACATGTTGAAGATGTCGGCCAGGACATTCTTGAGCTCCTCTGCACAGTCCTTCAGAACGTTACCTGGTATGTTGTCTGGTCCAGCTGCCTTGTGTGGGTTGGTGCTGGAGAGAGTCCTCTTCACGCTAGCCGGATCCAGACTTATGGCCTGCTCATCTGGAGGGGGAGTGGTCTTCTGTGCTAATGTACTGTTTTGTGCTTCAAAGTGGCCGAAGAAGTCATTTAGGTTGTTAAGCAGTGTGATGTCACTCACGCAAGTCTGAGGTGGAGGTTTGTAGTTGGTGAGGGTCTATATGCCACACCAGAGGGAGCGTGCATCTCTGGTGTTGCTGAAGTGGCTGGATATTTTCTTGCTGTACTGTTGTTTTGCCTCCTTGATGCCACAGGACAGGTTGGCCCTAACTGTTGTTAGTCCTGCAGTGTCTGATGGCTGCGTCCCAAGCTCTCAGGAACCTGTGGATCGGTCTGTCATGGTGAAGAGGGAGATGAGCTCTAAAACAAAGCTGGCAATTTACCGGTCAATCTGCATTCCTACCCTCACCTATGGTCATGAGCTTTGGGTAATGCCCGAAAGAATGAGATCGCAGATACAAGCGGCTGAAATGAGCTTTTTCTGTAGGATTGCTGGACTCACCCTTAGAGATAGGGTGAGGAGCTCAGTCATCCGCAAGAGGCTCAGAGTAGAACCGCTGCTCCTCCACACCAAAAGGAAATGTGTAAACAAATTTGTATTCCCCAAAATAGTATATTGTGGCTTTTATCCACAAAAAACTTTCATTCCCTTAGAATTGCTTGGAACGAGATTTTAAATCTTCCACCTACTTAAGTATGTGGGGATCTATGAATATTCTAATTAGCTCCACCCATACTTCCGCTCACCAGTACTGGATGCTGAAAGGCCAGCCCTCTCCTCTCCTCTGACCTGAGGGCACCAAAGACTGCTTCACTAAACAATGGCTACTCAAAACATTGGAGTGATTCAGCTGTACATGTACACACCGCCGACCCCTGCCAAAGCGAGTTGGTTCTGGGAAGTGATGGGTGCCTGCCAGTTAGCTCGCTGGGGGCCAGCGGTCCGATACGCCCACCTGCCACCGTGGAACCACGACCTTAGTGCGGCCTTGCCCCGCCCATTGTACCACATGTTATATACAATAATCGGCAGTTTATTGTGAAGTGCGGTGCAGTTCCATCAATAAAGCTGTGCTCACCAAGTCATCTTGCCTCATCCTTCACCCAGGTATTTTACCATACATAACGCCACACACACACCCGATTACCCAACTCACCTCCCTCCTCCGGAGGGAGCGAGGGAGTTTAATGTCTCCTCTTCTGTCCTCCCTGGTACCTGGACCTCAGTAAGCTTGATAAGTTAAGAGCACGTGCACTTCTTGTTCATAACCTTGGTATTGAGGGCCAGCGAGTCCTACGCATACTCGGAACTTCGGACTCTTTTGAAGACATAGTGGAGCTGCTAGCAAACCATTTCCACACCCCAGATAGCATGACTGTCCAGAGGATTCGTTTTCGGCTGTGACATCAGTGGGTAGATGAGCCTATTCATCAGTTTGTCGCCAGCTTGAAGCAGCTAGCTAGCGAATGTCGCTTTGGGCCATTGGAAGATGAATTGGTACATGACCAGTTTGCAGAGCACACGTGCATTGGATGACGACACTACGGAAGCCAATGCTGCCAGCCGAAGGTCTGCCCTGGGAAAACCCCTGTGCAAGGGTTATGGGTCTGCAATGCACCACAATAAGGCAAAGGACTGCCTGGCTAGGGGGAAAAGTTGTAGCAGAGTGTGCCGTGTATCTGAGCCCATGGAAGAAATCACATCGCCCGCCCCCGACAACCATCCATACGGTGTCTCCAGCACAAACGGGTACACGTACTGCACAGCGGAATTGGATAGCGTGGAGATACCGCTGCTGCTCGACATGGGGGCGGAAGAGTCATTGCTGAATTGGGCCACAGTGAGGAAGTTTTTCTCCCACTACAGGATTAAAGGTATCCCGGCACCGTTGTATGGTTATGGAGGTGGCAGGCTGTGCACGGTTGGGACAAGTCTGCGAAGATGGTTGACTTCACGTTCCACGTGACAGAGCGAGGAGATAACATCATGGGCTGTGATTTGTTTTATGGACTGGGTTTCGCCATTAAAGACGATGCCAGGAACGAATGGTCACGTTGTGGCCGCTGGAACCCCCCGGTACCAGTGGTCAAAGAGAACGTTGTGTGGGATGAAGAGCTAACGAACACCACAGTGGTCAAGCAGGACCAGTTTCACTCAGGTTTGGTGCAGGAGGGTCTCAGTGCTGGCGCTGGGGACATGGTAGAAAGGGGTATTGAGCGTGGTGGCGAGGTGCCTGCGTCGGCAAGTGACATCAATGTGTTAGCCCCAGATGCCTGCGGAGCTTGGCTGCAGGGGGATGGAGGGTCTGCAGCTACGATGGTGACCGCTACGACGGTGTTAGAAGAGAACGGGGCCAGACCGACGAGCATGGAAGTACCGCATGCTCAACAGCACCGTGTCAGGCCAAGCCGGGCCCCACTGAGGGTTTTGGACTTGGTTCAGGTTTGGGGGGAAGAACATCCATGGTGAAGATGGGCCAAACGACAATCAGCAAAACATCGAGGGTGTCTGCGCATAGTGGCAAAGCTGGGCCCAGCATACTTCCGGTTGTCCAACGGCTCATCGAGGCACACCAATCAGCTTCGGCGTGTCTGTGAAGAGGCTCCAGGTGACGAGGCTGGATGGCAGTTGGTGTTGGTGATGAAGGAGTTGGGCCCCATCATCCGGAAGATCAGCCATCATCCCAGGGGTCTGCTGCTTCCAGGGGCGCGCTTGCTGAGGGGCTGCCCTGGGCCCCCCATGACAGTTCTACCTCTCCCACCCAAGAGACTGTGCTGTAAATAATTGGTTGTTTATAGTTCTGTGGTTTTGCATGTGTGTTATGATATGGGGTTATTTTATGTGTTTATTTTTAGTCTAGGAGCATGGCGTGTGATTTTAGTTAACTAAAAAACTTTTTCTTTAGGTATGGGTGGCAGAATAATCCACCCCACCGTGCAGGCTGTACGGTAGTCCACCTGTCAGCCCTATTTTAGGTTGTTTTGAGTGAGTGTGTTCGGCCAATTTAGTACATTCTTTTTTGTTATTTTATTGTGTGATTCGGGTCCCAAATTGGGGAGGGGGGGGTTCAATTGTGTGCATGGTTTTGGACTTTTCTAAAGGGGGGGAGAAGTGCTACATACAATAATCGGCACTTTATTGTGAACTGCAGTGTGGTGACGTGCACTTCCCGCCACGTCACCGCACTGCCCTATATAAGGCAGGGAGCATCCATATTGCTGCCTCTTCGACCGGTGCCCTCTGCCAGGTGCCTGCTGTGTAACTGCATTCCCAGTTCCATCAATAAAGCTGTGTTCACCAAGTCATCTTGCCTCATCCTTCACCCAGGTATTTTACCATACATAACGCCACACCACCCCCCCCCCCCCCCCGGTTACCCAACTCACCTCCCTCCTCTGGAGGGAGCCAGGGAGTTTAATGCCTCCTCCTCTGTTCTCGCTGGCAGGGACGGAATGGAGCACCCGGGGGGGTTGTGCCCCCCCCCAAAAAAAACCCTTCACCGAACCGAGTCAAACGAATGCAAAACGGACGGGTAGCAGTCTTGGCGCCTTCATCCCCCCCATCTCTCTCTGGTTCGGTCTTCTGACCTTGTGCCTCCCATTTCTCCATGTGTGCCTCTGAGCCCCCACACGTGCAAGCACAGCAGCCGGTGGACTCTGGTCTCTGAGCTGACCCCCGCTCACGTGTGCTATGGGGTTCCGGAATACTGTAGCCCCAGCAATGGAAAACTACGGGCAGCTGTGGTTGGCTTCATGCCGGCCCCGGGAAGGAACACTGACTGTCAGCGTGGTCATTGGTAGGTAGAGGAGTATTGGCCAAAGTGCTATTCCTCACTGCGGGACCCTCGGTGACAGTTTGAGCCGGTCCTCTCAGCTCAATATCTCGCCGGCTCACTTAGGGCCCCATTCAAGCCGGGTCCCCCCTCGTCCCCTCACTCCCTGCTCTCTGCCTCTCATCCGCTCTCTCTCCACTGGGGAAGTGAGCTCAGGTCTGTAGCCATGCCCAGTGCTTGAGCCTCTCTCACACCTTGACGATTCAGGCAATGTATGCTGATGTTTTAAAAAATGGTGAATACGCTGGTGTACATCTAATGAGTTAAGGGCAAGTTTAGTATAAGTTAAGAGCATGCTGAAGCATGCTGGTATACGTTGTAGTACGGCGAGGTCGTATCCATCGTATGGCTCATACGTCCCACATACGTAGGCCATAAGTTTTAAGTAAGTTATGCGATCATTCACACACGTTACTTGTAAGTTACCCATAAGTCGAAATATGTTGATCTAGCGTACTCAAAATTTATTTCTAACCTATGAGAAACGCGCTTTGAACCTATGTGTAACTTACTGAATGTGTTTCTAACTTACAGCTACCATATAATAGCGTATTGGATGCGTTGGTTCACAGGAGGAAACAGTCAAGACTCCATGGTGAGCAGATGTCCATGTCAAGCTGGTCTTGTTCTTCTATTCAAAGTAAAGAGATGTTTCATACCTTTTTTTTTTGAATGAAAAAAAAGGTATGAAACATCTCTTTACTTTGACATGTTTCAACTGTCATCTGACATTCGTGCCATGACAGGTCTGCCAGGTCAGTCACGCCCCCGCCATGTGATGATCTTTGGAAGAGAGAATCATCTCGGTTGAACAAAGACTGACTTTTTTTTATGTGCCTGTGAGCGAGATGATGGAGTCTTCATGCTCTTGCACACCTGGCTGGGATTCATGGATCGGGAGGCGACGGGAGTTTGGCATGACTGTGCTATGCATAAGTTAGGATAAGTTAGACCAGAGGCCCTCAAATGTTTTTGCCAGGGGTCCGCATTTGTTTTTTCCAGTGGACCAGAGGTCTGGAGCAATGAAGGCATGCTGCATGGGAAGATATTTCATTTTTATGTTGGGAGGGACAATAAACAGAACATTTTCTCTACAGTAAATATTGAGGGGACACTATAAATATTATTGTTGTCAGTCACAAATTTATGAGAAAGAATGCACAAATGTACACTTGCGGGGAAAAAGCTGCAAATTTACAAGAAAAAAGTCATAAATTTATGAGAACGAAAATTGCAGATTTAAAAGAAACAATTGTACATTTGCAAAAAGTCAAGTTTACTAGAAAAAAGTTGCAAATTTAGTGAGAAAAAAACGTAAATTTACAAGAAAAAACCTTGCACCTATTATAAAAAGGTTACAAATTTACAACAGAAAAGTTACAGATTTAAGATGCAAAACAGCAGATTTATGAGGGAAAAGTGGCAAATTTACTACAAAAAAGTTTTACATTTACAAATAAATGGAGTTAATGAGAAAAAATTTATGAGAAAAGCTGCAAATTTTAAAGAAAACTAGAAAAGCACTCGGAGAGCACAGACCTCCGCCAAGCGCCACAGTTCCCCCCATACAGTGTTTGTGTGTACGTTTTCAGATTCCTTGACCATGAAAACATATGACTAGCAATTGGATTGACAATGATACGATAGTGGTTCAGTAGTTATTCACGAAAATGGCATTTTCCGTAATGGCGGCCACAGTTCCCCCATACAGTGTTTGTGTGTACGTTTTCAGATTCCTTGACCATGAAAACATATGACTAGCAATTGGATTCACGATGATAGGATTAGTGGTTCAGTAGTTATTGACAAAAATGGCATTTTCCGTAATGGCGTTTTTCTTCTGGACGGTGATCCGGATCACCACCAAAATGTAATCATCTGTAGGATACCCCATTTCAGACAATCTGTGAAAATTTCATGAAAATCCGTCCATAACTTTTTTAGTTATCTTGCTAACAAACAGACAAACAGACAAACAGACAAACCAATGCCGATGATCACATAACCTCCTTGGCGGAGGTAAAAATTGTCCCCCCCCCCAACCCCTTGATGTGCGCCCATGTCACCAGACTGTTCTGCTGTTGGAGGAGCTGGTGGAGGCAGACACTTTCAGGACAGACTCTCACAACTCTGCTGATTTTTGTTGTGTCATAGATGTAAGAATCCTGCCTGCAGCTTGATATGACGATTTCAGTGCATTTATTTTGGTTGTTCTTACCTCTGAATTTTGAGGAAATGTCTCTTCAATGTTCCTATGCTTGCTCTCATAATGCTGTTTGAAATTGGAAATCTTTATCATCGCTGTGGTCTCCTGGCATGTTAAGCACATTGGTCTTGTGCTGGTAGGAGAGCGAACAAATGCAAATTGCTCAATCCATTCCCCTGAATTGCTGATTTTCACTGTCCACTTTTCTTTTAGCAGCAAACTTAGAACATGCCATTTTCATTCAATCTAGGTTCCCACTGCTAGCTGCCACTCCGAAAGTGAAAGAAAAAAGTGTTGCTCACGCTGCAGCTGCTCGCATGCTGACAGGCTGTCAGCTCATTGTTGGCATGGAGATAGTGGTCCACGTTTACAGGTGCTGACCAATCCAAAACACGTAGTGAAGGAATCACAGCTCGGAGGTTACAAATAGGGAACTCGCGGGCCAGATGTGGGCCACTTATTGAGGGCCGCCAAGTTAGACTATTGTTGGGCATAAGTTGTGTACTCCGGCAATACGCTAAGCATTTGTTGATGTAAGTTATCGAAAGGTTCTATATAAGTTACTAATACATTATGTATACGTCCAACTAGTTATGGATACGTGATGCATATGCCCAAAATTGGAAATTTTGGCCGTATGCCAACGTTTTAGTAAAATTTTGATTCGTCAGCAAATGCTGCTTAAATCATCAAGGTGTGACAGGGCCTTTAGCCTGATTGGTTAATGTTATAACCAATCAGGTTAAGCAGGAATACTTGCGTAGCTAGAAACGCTATGTCCAAAGTTGCCCGTTTTTTTTGGCGGGGGGTGGAGCTTAACTGGACATTCACAGCAAAAAACAGACATGAGACAGTAGAGTGATTACACTCTTGATATGTCCTGTAAGTCACAAAAAACTTGTTACAGACATGTTAACAACAGAAAAAACTTGATTTCTGCTGGATTGTGACTTTCAATTTTTGAAAAGTTTTTCAGTTCATTTCCTGGAAGATTTGTTTATTTCAGTTTAGTTCTATTGAGTAAAAATGGCTTGTTATACTGCAGCCTTTATTAATTCTGCCATTTTTATTTTATTGTCATTATTATTATTATCATCATCATCTTCAAATCTTTCACTTAAGTGCTAGAAGTCCAAAATTAAATGTCTTATTCAGTACAAACGTTACATGAAGGCAGCTGCCTCTGTCATGAAGCCCTGAAGTCCTGACTAAAACACAGCCAACATTTTCATTGTATTCTAATGTCATAAGAGAGAGAAATGGCATTTCATTTCTCCTGTATGCCCTATACATATGGAAGTATTGACAAATAAAAATCTTTGAATCTTGAATCTTTATTCTGCATTTATTTACAGTGCTTAACCAACAGTTAACTACTGTATCCATAATTTGTAAAAGAAAACACCATCATGCTGGATGAATTATTAATTTATGACACAAATGTTTAAAAAAACAACAATATTTTACTTACCCCCAGCAGCTGCAACAGTCACGCTCTTGAATTCCTCCCTCTCTGTCTCATCTGTTGTCCATTCTCCATGTGTTTTGCAATTGAAAATTGTTTATTAATCGTCGACTTTGCTGATGTTCCAACACTATGCTGCACGTTAGGGCTGTGCAATATGATGATATATATTGGATGACGATATAAAAATGTACATCGTTTCATAGAATACTCTCATTATATTGTAATTTAAAATACACATACTCCCGTTTATTCAGTAAAGCTCCTCACCACTACTTATCAGCGCCCCAACTTTCCCCCACAGTGACCCTGTTCTGGATTTACCTTATTATTCAAACTGTCACGTAAACAGAGTAATCCAATTATCTTTATCGGTTTACTCCAGTAATCAGTTTACTCGTGACCATGTAAACAGGGTCAAAGGCTCATTAACGCTTTATGAGAAAACAGATTAACACACCTAGTTTATTTGCCCGGTAAACTGTTTACTCAGTGCATGTAAACACCATAAGCTGTTTACTACCTTTATCGGTTTACTCCAGTAGTTTACTCGTGACCATGTAAACATGGTCAGTGTGTGACTGTGCACAGCGGAACAGATGTGTGGTGGGTGGCTAGGCTTCAGTCCCGTGGTTGCTAATACTAACTTCAATCACCAGTTTGGTCAAATAGCTGCTACTCCTGTTTGCCAGGGATGTGGGACTGTTTTCCATCATGCTGCTATCAGAGAGGATAGTTTGCTAACCTCGTTTTAATAGGAGGTTTCCACTCTAGCAGGAAATGTTGGAGCCTCATCCATCGCCTAGGAGCTGCACAGAAGCCCCCTAGCCAAAGCCGAGCATCTGTCACCCCCAACCAAGTTGCATCCCACCTACTGACCATCGCCAAAGCACCCCAAGACAAAGACACCATAAGAGCAGTTACAACTGAGCTAAAAAAACACCAAAAAATGCCCGTAGAGGAAACGAACCCTGAACCCTTCGAGGCTGCTGAACTGGAGAAAGTCCTTCAGGGCCTAAAATGTGGAAAGGCAGCAGGATACGACAACATCTTCCCAGAATTCATGAAAAATCTTGGCCCCCGAGCCCTAACCTGGTTGACACAGCTCTACACAAGGATCATACAAACAAACTCGATCCCAAAGAAATGGCAGACAGCAAAGGTCATTGCCATACCAAAACCTGGCAAAGACCACAAACTACCAGCAAGCTACCGCCCAATCTCCCTACTCAGCGTTCCTTATAAAATCATGGAGCGCCTAATACTGCAACGTATTTCCCCAGGAATAGAGGAAATTCTAAGTGTGGATCAAGCAGTTTTCCGCAAGGACCGCAGCACAGGAGAACAAGTACTGGCCCTAACCACCTTCATCGAAAATGGCTTTGAGAGCAGACTGAAGACAGGGGCTGTGTTTCTCCATCTTACAGCCGCCTATGATATGGTGTGGCACAGAGGCCTCCTCCTGAAACTTACAAAGGCGATCCCTGCCTGGGCAAGAGCAATTATAAAAACCCTGCCGACCAACCAAAGGTTCAGAGTCCACCTTGGTCAGAACACAAGCGCATGGAGAACGCAGAAAAACGGACTCCCATAAGGCTCAGTTCTAGCTCCAACCCTGTTCAACCTCTACATAAATGACCTGCCCACTACAAAATCCCGCAAATTCATCTATGCAGACGACATCTGTTTGACACTCCAAGCACCAGACTTTGAGTCACTGGAACGGGTGCTCACGGAAGATCTTGCCAAACTGGACCAGTTCTGCAAAACCTGGCACCTAAAACCAAGCCCAGCAAAAACTGTCTCCAGTGTATTCCATCTCCACAATGTAACAGCTGCCAGAGAACTCAACATCCACCTGAGCGGACTCAAGCTTAAGCATGCCTCGAATCCAACCTACCTTGGAGTGACCCTTGACAGGACCCTGTCCTTCAAGGACAGGGTCCTGTCAAGGAACATTTAAAGGGGACGGCTGCTAAGGTGAAGGCACGAAACAACCTGCTCTGCAAGCTCGCTGGTGCAAAATGGGGGGCGGCAGCCTCCGCCCTGCGCACCTCAGCACTGGCCCTTTCATACTCTGTAGCAGAATATTGTGCCCCTGTCTGGTCCAGGTCATCCTACACACACCACGTAGACACCCAGCTCAACACAACTATGAGAACCATAACTGGGACAATCCGCTCAACACCACTCCCCTGGCTCCCTGTACTGTCAAACATAGCCCCCCCACACATCCGGCGAGCAGCACTAACTCAAAGGATGCTTCAAAAAGCCAAAGACTCTCCTCCTTACCAATCCATGCAGATATCTACACCCCACCCACTGCCCGACTCCCATCCAGACGGCCGATTTTGAAAAACCCTCCCCCAGCTGACTTCACCATCCAGACAGCCTGGCAAGAGGAATGGGAGACCAAGGAGGTCCCAAACAAACACCTGGTGACAAACCCCAACCAACAGGTCCCGGGCACCAACCTCCCAAGGAGACAGTGGTCTACACTCAATCGCTTCATGACTGGACATGGCCCCTGCTTGGCCAGCCTTCGCAGATGGGGCAGTAGCCCTAGCCCACTGTGCGCATGTGGAGAGGAGCAAACAATGGAACACATCATAGAGGCTTGCCCGCTCCAAAGACTGGAAGGAGGATTACACACCCTCCATACAGCAAACCAGGAGGCAACTGCTTGGCTTGAGGACTTTGCATTCACTAAATAAATAAATAATAAATAGGAGGTAAGTAACGTTAACACCATGTCTACTTAAAAAATGCTAAATGATGATGCTAAGTTGTGCGAACTGGAAACCATAGCAGACCATTGTTTCTTTGGTTTAAGTTACTGCTGAGTTTCTTAGTTTTGTCTGAAAAAATTTATTAAGGCTGCAAACGTGCATGATGGTGGCACATACACACAAAATAAATAATAAATACATTAAAAGGGGTCGGCAGAGCGAGTTGGCTCTTAATGTAATTTATTTGATTTCTAATCATTTTAATAGTCAAGTAGTGATAATGAAAAAAGTTAAATTCATCACATGTATTTTATTACATTACCTTTTGTGTCTTTGATTTTCAGATCCTGACCAATCAGAAATATTTTTACTAAGAAGCAAATAGGTTAAACCAGGCCAGAATGGCATCTTCAGGCTGGAGTGCCACACTTAAATTTTCACTGATTTAAACTAGCAGCTTATTTTTCTTTGTAGATGGCAGTGATGGGTAATTCTCTTATTTTCAGACTTTTTACAGTATGTTATCTGCTTTTTGGGCTTTTTTTTTTTTTTTTTGCTATTCTTCTCTGGCTCAGGAAATATTTAACTTATTGATGTTTACTTTTTGTTCATATACGATTTAGAAGAAAAACCTGAAATTTATGAGAATCAAGTCTCAAATGCACATTAAAAACTATTTTATAACACTGCAAAATTAAGAGGGGAAAAAAGTGCATGTAAAAAAGTAAAAAAAAAAAAAAAAGAGAGAGAGGTGTGTGTGTGTGTTGTATGTGTGGGCCCTTGTGTTTAACAGTGAGTGAGTGACAAGAAGAGAATAAAAGGAGTGAGAAGAAAAACAAAAATCTATATATGGGTATTTTTGCAAAGTTTTGGGGTTTTACTTTTTTTAGTCTAACTTTGTGGGTTTTGACTCTAATGTTGCGTACGTGATGAACTATTTACATATTTTTAAAGCCAATATTTTCAGTTCCTCCAGTTTTTTCTTTGGAAAATGAAAAACACTGAGCTATTTTTATTCAATTTTTTTTTTACGTCTCAATGACTTTTATTGACTCAATTGCCTTATTTCTCTGACTGAAGCATAACAGTGAACTTTACAGGGAAAAAAGACACAGAACTAACGACCAGCCTCTGGGACCCGACCTCGCCACTGTTCGTGCCTCCCTTGTTGAGACCACAGGCGCATAGAACATCTAAGTTAAGTACAATTGCTTGCATCTTAATCGATGCTACCAGTATGACAATGATGAAATTAACTGAATATTGCAATATCATGCTGTCACCTATAATGCCTAATCAATGAAGGCTTTGTGTACACATTATATTACATGATTCAAAGCACAGAAGAGGATGATGATTACTGTGCTTGTGCATGTGATTTGCTAGAGTCAACTGACTATCAAACACAGGTTTTGGTAATTCTATGTCATATTGTTGCTTTGTTTCAATAACACTAAACTCACTTTTTAATAAATGGCATATGCAATCTTATTTATATTTTGATCCTCAGTCTGTCCATGTAGAAGGAAAAAAAAAACATAGCTTGTGTCAGACTGACCTAGATAAGGTAATGGTAAACCGACGGAATCAGCCTTCAAAGGACTCAGATGTTTGTAATAAAAAGAAGGACGCTCAAGGTCTGACGGGTTTAACCTCTTGCACTTCGGTGTACTGTGAGCGGACACGTCTCTGCGCACGAGGGCGCCCTCACTGTGCATCCTAGTGCGCACTGGAAAAAAAGCTGCATTTTCGTTCTTCCACTACAGACACAGCCGCGAACAGAAAGCCAAAGGAGTGCTTTGATTGGTTTAGATGTGATTGACCTCTCATTCGACTAATAAGAGCCTTGAATTGGGTTTCTGAAACCTTGAAGAACCAATGACTGAAAACCTAGCAAGAAGGACCCGCCTACCAACGGCTGCGAATACAGCCAGCCAATTGAAGCACAGAAGTTCGAAAGCGTGCGTCCCTTGCCTAAAATCTGTTTTGTGTAAGGCTGGGTGACACACAGGCATTCACCAGTCTTTTTTTCTTACTACTGTTCTTATTTGTTTTGAAAAATCGTTCGCCAAAACCGCAATCATGGAAGCACAAAACCGCAATAATGGAATTATGGTTTGACCGGGTCGCGTGACCAGAACCACGAGTCCGTAACAAGCGGACCAGCGTCATGTTCGTCTGACAATGAGGAAGAGAAGTTTGCCAGCGACACTGCTGTTGTGGACAGGTAAGTGTTATAAGCTAAATTATTCTTTATCCCTGAAAATTGTAATCAGAATGACTTTTGACCGATCGGTAAATTACAACTGTGCGTTATCGCAACATGACGGACCCGGACCGCTCCAGTCCAGTCTGGACGGCGCATGGACCGTGTCCAGTCCGTGCGCCGCGTCCTGACCGTGAACGCCCACCCCCCCGCTACTCTTCTGTAGTGGATTGCAGATATTATTGCAGATATTTTAGTACAACTGTGCGTATTAGACCGCGGCGCACCATCCCCGCTTTCCGTCATGGAGCAATGGGCGATGTCCGTCCTCTGTTGCGGGGGGGGGGGGAGTTGTTATCTTCTACATTACAGATATTTTATTATAATTTTTAGTGCACTGTAGGTTATTTTTTCTTGTAAAAAAAAAAAAAAGCCACACATTTTTTACGTGGCATGCTTCTTTGTGTGTGGGGGCTTATTTGTTCATTCATTCATTCATTCATGAATAAACAACCCCCCCCACACACACACACATAGCCCTGAGTGTCACCTTTCATTACAGCCCAAGATGAAGTTTCTATATTGAATCATTCAAAAGTTACAGACGTTTTTCCAAACTGTGCCATTTGGCACAATTTGGCACAGTTCAAAAACGCCTGGGAACAACCTAAGAAAAAAGCTGTGTAATATATTCAATTTTTGTGGTATTGTTACAAAATTTTGACCTCAACTGGATAACACTTAGTTCTACATTTCTGTTGCATTTTCCAGCCCGGATCTGCCAGCTGTGTGTTATTTGCAAGCATTTGTATCCAAAAAAACACCCAGGCGAAATTTATTTTCTTCAAGTTCAGTATGTTTAGATGACTGTTACTCAGTGGCCGGAGCACTTAGAGAGATTATGGCTGTTTTGCCAAAAAATTCAAAGTGTTTCCTTTTAAATGAGACCAACCCCATGAAGATGCTGCAAAGGGTTGAAGAACAGCTTTTGATTTACTTTGGGTACGTTATTTTTAGGCGTTTTTAGTGAAATTGACCAGAGTGCAAGGGGTTAAGGACATATAAAAAAAAAAGAAAAAACAAACCACAGATTGTGGTCCTGTGCCATAAATTCCTGAAAACAGAGATTAGGCCTGCACCTGCAGTTACTAATTGTAAATGCTGCATTGGTTTAAGGCTTCTGATATATGACACTGTTTTGTTTAAACATAATCCTAAACTAGTGATTACCCATGTCAATTGGTAAAACATTTACTTAGTCACAAAATATTTCGCGAATACTTGTTGTGGATAGCAAAAACACATTCAAATTGTGGAAGCTTTAGGTGTAATTTAAAGGCTTTTCTGCTATTCTTCATTCTTCATTTTTCAACAGGAAAGGGAAAGCATTCACAAGTTTTTTTTTTTTAGCGTTCACCAGGAATTAGATTTGCCAAATTAACAAGGAATCAAATTTGCACTCCTGTTGATGTACAGTAAATACTGACGTAAGGATGGGGAAGCCGTGAGGTTTCCCCAAATTTTTCTTTGAAGGATTGCACCGACATTTGATCTTTGTGGGAGATGGGAGGAGGCCGAACAGTGTGTGTGTGACCGGCTCATTGGCTGGAAGGGGGTGGCATTGACCACAGGGGAATTGACAAGCATTTTTTGAAGCTAAGTAGAACAAATGACATTGCAAATGACATAAAGCATAACAATTTAAATGACTCTGACTTTAAAAATGTAGTGTTCATATGACTTCACACTGCAAGATACATCTGATGCCACTCACCACATAATGGTGTGACAATATCTCATTTCAGAAATGTGACAGTAAAAAGGAATGTGTTTTCTATGCTCCCGGTGCTTAGCCGTGGCTGAGCTAGGCCTCGGGACTACGGTCCACCCCATAATTTACCAAGGAATATATAAAATGAAGCATTCCTTGTACAAAATTAAGCCAAATTCTAATTAGGCAATATGTCCACCTTTCCATTCACTGAAGGAGTGTGACACAACCTTTCACAAGGATTCACTTACACAAATTCAACCTGTCTGTGTTCAATTGGACAGACAGATGTGATCTGAGTGACTAACTCAGAATGGTTGCTCTAAATGCTAAATCACATCAGATCTGCACAGACAGCTATATTACTTTTTAGACTAAGTCAAGAGATGACACGCACAGAAGAAGCTATGACTATTGAAACCTCATTTTGAAGGAGCTATACTACTCACAAATTTTCATCTAAATTAACTGTGTGTAACACATAAAAAGTGGTAACACGCTTCCTTCGAGTAAAAAGACACTACCCACCAAGCAAATACCCTGTAACTTTGCTGCATGTGCATCTCCATGCATCAAAAGGGGGGTACCAAAGAAATTAATTAGCAAAAATCATTAGCAATCCTCAGAAAAATAGATAATACATAAAAATTATCAGTAAATGATCAATAATGTAGAAAAAAATATAAATGAAACCACTTGGTAATGAAATCACAACATTCAATAGGAGAAGTTAAAAGTTACATCAATAAATTTTCAGATATTTAAGAAAATATTTGCAGATTATTGTAAAAGAAATATGATGTTTATAAGAAACAAGGTAAACTGATGAGGAAGAAAATCATGCAAATTGGTGAGAAAAGTTCCAAATGTCTAAGAAAAGTCCAACTTGTGCTGAATTTATGTTTACTGTGGGACTTAATTTAGAATCTAATACAAGGACAATACAGATTCTTACTCAATTAAGAGAACAATGCTTTAGGGAGCTCAAAGCAAAATAATTTGATCATCCCTGTATAAACTTAGTCTTTTCAAATGGTTGCATGGATCTCCTTGAGCTAAATAAGAGTGAAGGTAAAATGTTTAGAAATTATTTACACACTTATTGAATATACAAAGGCTTTCCCCTACACTAATTTAAATATTGCTATGGTGACACTGAAACCCTTAACTGAAACGATATCAAGATTTAAAACAGCTGAAATGATTTACTTAGATAATGGAAATGGAATACACTTTGTAAATCAAATCATGTCACATTTAAGTGCAGTTTCTAAATTATTAGTACTAAACATGTACATAGGAAACCATTTAGCTTATCATCAACAATCTACAGGATTAGTATAATATACAAATAAGAAAAATAGGGAAATTGTGAATGACAAACCCTATTATTGAAGCCATTTAACTTAGGTGATGAGGAAGGGTTTCTGGGTGATTATGTGCAAAAAATGACAACTGACAGCGATGTCATCCATACTGCCCTTCCCAGGAGGGACCATGTGACGAAGACACCATGGGAGGTGCACCCATCTCTTGAGCAAACCAGGGGATCTGGTCATCAAAGGAAACTGGACAAAAACTCCCTGGCAAGGACAGCACAAAGGTTATCTGGCTGGCCTGAACAGCCGCGGGAAGTGAAGGACGTGGCACTTGGGTGCATCTAGCGTTTTACCCCAACTGAAACCCTCAGCAAGAGACTGTTTAATATATATACTGTATATATATATATTCAATTCAATTCAACTTTATTTATACAGCGCCATTTCACAACAACAGTCATCTCATAGCACTATCAACTGTAGGGAGGACCCCCACAGTTGCAGAAAGACCCCAGCAATCAGGCGATCCCCTGTGAGCAAGCACTTGGCGACGGTGGAGAGGAAAAACTCCCTTTTAACAGGAAGAAACCTCCAGCAGAACCAGGCTCAGGGAGGGGCAGTCATCTGCTGCGACTGGCTGGGGGGTGAGGGGACAGAGAAGAAGAAAAGAACAGACATGTAGAGAGCAAACAGCACGATGGGGACTCAATCTATGGGAGAGAACAAACAAATGTTAATGACCAGCAAAAAAAAAAATATTTCATAGAGAGTGAGGAAAGGAGTGAGGCCCAGTGCATTACTGGAGGTCCCCCGGCTGACTAAACCTATTAGCAGCATAACTAAGGGAGGGTTCAGAAACACATGATCCCTCCCTAATTGTAGGCTATATCAAAAAGGTAGGTTTTAGCCCTATTCTTAAAAACAGAGATCGAGTCTGACTCCCGAATCCAGATTGGCAGCTGATTCCACAGGAGAGGAGCTTGATAACTGAAGGCTCTGCCTCCCATTGTACTTTTGGAGATTCTAGGTATTACAAGTAAACCTGCATTTTGGGAGCGTAGTGCTCTGTTAGGATGATACGGTAGTATCAGATCTTTTAAATAAAAAGGAGCCTGATTGTTTAGAGCTTTGTAAGTAAGAAGAAGGATTTTAAACTTAATTCTAAACTCTATGGGAAGCCAATGAAGGGAGGCCAGAACCGGAGAGATATGATCTCTCATTCTAGTACCTGTTAAAACTCTTGCTGCAGCATTTTGGATCAGCTGAAGACTTTTTAAAGATGTTTTAGGACAGCCTGATAATAAAGAATTACAATAATCTAATCTCGAGCTAACAAAAGCGTGGATCAGCTTCTCAGCATCACTCTGAGACAAGATGCTCCTAATCTTGGCAATATTACGCAAATGATAGAAGGCAGTCTTAGAAACAAATTTAATATGTGAATTGAAGGACAAATCCTGATCAAAAATAACTCCAAGGTTCCTCACAGAGCTATTAAGAGAAAGAGTAACTGCATCCAAACTGAAAGTTTGATTTGGAGAGGAATTTCTAAGGTTTTTTGGACCAACAAGAATGACTTCAGTCTTATCTGAATTTAATAGCAGGAAATTACAAGTCATCCAAACTTTGATTTCCTTAAGACAGGCTTCTAACTTGGCTAATTGATTAGTATCATCTGGCTTCATTGACAGGTATAATTGTGTGTCATCTGCATAACAGTGAAAATGTATACAGTGCTTTCTAATAATGTTGCCTAACGGAAGCATATATAAACTAAAAAGAGTAGGGCCAAGCACAGATCCCTGTGGAACTCCATGACTAAGCTTTGAGCTGAGAGAAAACTCATCATTTACATGAACAAACTGGAACCTATCAGATAAATAAGATCTAAACCACTGCAACGAAGTTCCATTAAGTCCAACATAGTGTTCTAATCTATCAAGTAGAATATTATGATCAATAGTATCAAAAGCTGCACTAAGATCTAAAAGGACAAGTACAGAAACTAGTCCATTATCAGATGCAATGAGGAGGTCGTTAGTGACCTTCACTAAGGCTGTTTCAGTGCTATGATGGATTCTAAACCCAGATTGAAACTCCTCAAATAAACCATTTCCCTGCAGGTGGTCAAATAATTGTGTAGCAACAACTCTTTCTAAGATTTTTGAAATGAAAGGGAGATTAGAGATTGGTCTATAGTTAGCTAAAGCTCCTGGATCTAGCGTTGGCTTTTTGAGTAAGGGTTTAATTACAGCCGTTTTAAAAGCCTGCGGTACATGGCCTAAAGTTAATGAAGAATTGATTATATGAAGAATAAAGCTACCAATAAGTGGGAAGACTTCTTTAAATAACCTGGTAGGAATAGGGTCTAAAAGACAAGTTGAAGGTTTGGATGAGGAAACTATTTTGTCTAACTCACAAAGGTCGATTGGAGTAAACTCATCAAGACAGACATCAATAGAAGGAGTTGTAGTAGTTACAGTATTTAAGTTAACTGTGGGAAGAATCTGATTGATTTTATCTCTGATGGATGAAATTTTATTATTGAAAAAGTTCATAAAGTCCTGACTAGTAAGCTCTAAGGGGATGCTAGGATTGACAGAGTCCTGACTCTTTGTCAACCTGGCTACAGTACTGAAAAGAAACCTGGGATTATTCTTGTTCTCTTCTATTAATGCAGAGTAATAACTCGTTCTAGCTTTTCTAAGAGATTTTTTATAAATTAAAAGATGATTTCTCCAAGCTAAATAGATTTCATCTAAATTAGTAGAGCGCCATTTTCTTTCTAATTGACGAGTCTTCTGTTTTAAGCTACGAGTTTCTGTGTTGAACCAAGGAGTTAAAAATCTCTGATTAGACTTTTTCTTTTTTAAGGGGGCCACCAAGTCTAGAGCCTGATGCAGAGAAGCTGAAACACTATCCACCATGTTATCAATTACAGAAGGAGCAAGCTGTCTATAGCTTATTTCCGTTGTGTTGACACATGGCATAGAGGAAACAATCTGCATAAATTTGGAAACAGCATCTTCTGAGAGGCATCTACTGTGATAATATTTTTCTTTAGGAGCCAAATAGTCAGAAATAGTAAAATCAAAGGTTAACAGACAATGGTCTGACAGTACAGGGTTATGAGGAGACACTACAAGATTTTCTATTTCTATGCCATATGTCAGAACAAGGTCCAATGTATGGTGGAGGTAATGAGTAGAATTTCCTACTTTCTGAGAAAACCCAATCGAGTCTAATATTGAATTAAAAGCCACATTAAGGCAGTCACTATCTACATCCACATGTATATTAAAGTCCCCTACTATAATTATTCTATCAGATTTCAGCACTAAATCAGCTAAGAAATCAGGAAATTCGGATAAAAATTCTGAATAGGTTGATGGGGGACGATAAACTATGGCAAATAAAATTGGGTTTAACCTGAAATTGCTAAAGTGCCCAATACTGAGGACCAGGCCCTCAAAGGAATTATAACATGTTTTTTGCTTTACATTAACTAGTAATTTGGAATGGTAAATTGTTGCTACTCCTCCTCCACGACCAGAACTTCTGGGATTTTGACAGTTTAAATAACCAGAGGGAGTTGATTCATTTAAACCAACATAATCCTCTTGTCCTAACCAAGTCTCTGTAAGGGAAATTAAATCAATCTGATGATCAATTAACAGATCATGGACTAACAGAGACTTGGGAGTTAGAGACCTAATATTTAATAAACCACATTTAATTTTTAAATTATGAGGAGGAACAGAGGCCAACTCATTCAATTTAGAGGCTTTGTGTTTAATTTGAGTTTTACCAATATTTTGCTTTATCACTTTGGGATGCTTATACATTATATTTTTATTATAATATTTATATATTTATATATATACATACAGTGGGGAAAAAAAGTATTTAGTCAGCCACCAATTGTGCAACTTCTCCCACTTAAAAGATGAGAGAGGTCTCCAATTTTCATCATAAGTATACCTCAACTATGAGAGACAAAATGAGAAAAAAAAATCCAGAAAATCACATTGAAGGATTTTTAATGAATTAATTGGTAAATTCCACAGTAAAATAAGTATTTGGTCACCTACAAACAAGCAAGATTTCTGGCTCTCACAGACCTGTAACTTCTTCTTTAAGAGGCTCCTCTGTCCTCCACTCGTTACTTGTATTAATGGCACCTGTTTGAACTCGTTATCAGTACAAAAGACACCTGTCCACAACCTCAAACAGTCAGACTCCAAACTCCACTATGGCCAAGACCAAAGAGCTGTCAAAGGACACCAGAAACAAAATTGTAGACCTGCACCAGGCTGGGAAGACTGAATCTGCAATAGGAAAGCAGCTTGGTGTGAAGAAATCAACTGTGGGAGCAATTATTAGAAAATGGAAGACATACAAGACCACTGATAATCTCCCTCGATCTGGGGCTCCACGCAAAATCTCACCCCGTGGGGTCAAAATTATCACGAGAACGGTGAGCAAAAATCCCAGAACCACATGGGGGGACCTAGTGAATGACCTGCAGAGAGCTGGAACCAAAGTAACAAAGGCTACATCAGAAACACACTACGCCGCCAGGGACTCAAATCCTGCAGTGCCAGACGTGTCCCCCTGCTTAAGCCAGTACATGTCCAGGCCCGTCTGAAGTTTGTTAGAGAGCATTTGGATGATCAAGAAGTGGATTGGGAGAATGTCATATGGTCAGATGAAACCAAAATAGAACTTTTTGGTAAAAACTCAACTTGTCATGTTTGGAGGAGAAAGAACACCATACCTACTGTGAAGCATGGGGGTGGAAACATCATACTTTGGGGCTGTTTTTCTGCAAAGGGACCAGGACGACTGATCCATGTAAAGGAAAGAATGAATGGGGCCATGTATCGTGAGATTTTGAGTGAAAACCTCCTTCCACCAGCAAGGGCATTGAAGATGAAACGTGGCTGGGTCTTTCAGCATGACAATGATCCCAAACACACCGCCCGGGCAACGAAGGAGTGGCTTCATAAGAAGCATTTCAAGGTCCTGGAGTGGTCTAGCCAGTCTCCAGATCTCAACCCCATAGAAAATCTTTGGAGGGAGTTGAAAGTCCGTGTTGCCCAGCGACAGCCCCAAAACATCACTGCTCTAGAGGAGATCTGCATGGAAGAATGGGCCAAAATACCAGCAACAGTGTGTGAAAACCTTGTGAAGACTTACAGAAAACGTTTGACCTCTGTCATTGCCAACAAAGGGTATATAACAAAGTACTGAGATGAACTTTTGTTATTGACCAAATACTTATTTTACCGAGGAATTTACCAATTAATTCATTAAAAATCCTTCAATGTGATTTTCTGGATTTTTTTTTCTTATTTTGTCTCTCATAGTTGAGGTATACCTGTGATGAAAATTGGAGACCTCTCTCATCTTTTAAGTGGGAGAACTAGCACAATTGGTGGCTGACTAAATACCTTTTTACCCCACTGTATATATATATATATTGTATACTTATTTGCAAAAAAAACCAACAACAAATGACTCTTTAACTGCTTCTCTATGCAAGTGTCAGCTGATGACTTGGCGTCCAGTAACGACCTCTGCTAATAGAGAAGCAGGCTGTTTGTTTATCATGACAAGGGAAAAAAATACAAGGGAAGGAAAAGTGTGGTTAGTGCCGTTACCTTATCATCCTCATCATCCTCGAATAATACTTAACATTGGTTATTAAGTTGTTCCATTACTTACAGTGGGGGAAAAAAAGTATTTAGTCAGCCACCAATTGTGCAACTTCTCCCACTTAGAACATGAGAGAGGTCTCCAATTTTCATCATAGGTATACCTCAACTATGAGAGACAAAATGAGAAAAAAAAATCCAGAAAACCACATTGAAGGATTTTTAATGAATTAATTGGTAGATTCCTCGGTAAATAAGTATTTGGTCACCTACAAACAAGCAAGATTTCTGGCTCTCACAGACCTGTAACTTCTTCTTTAAGAGGCTCCTCTGTCCTCCACTCATTACCTGTATTAATGGCACCTGTTTGAACTTGTTATCAGTATAAAAGACACCTTTCCACAACCTCAAACAGTCAAACTCCAAACTCCACTATGGCCAAGACCAAAGAGCTGTCAAAGGACACCAGAAACAAAATTGTAGACCTGCACCAGGCTGGAAAGACTGAATCTGCAATAGGTAGGTTGGGCTGCACGGTGGCGCAGTGGTTAGCACTGCGGCAGCACAGTTTACCCTTGGCCGGGGGATTGTGGGGATCGTGGGATCGTGGGTTCGATCCCAGCCCCCGACCAACAGTGATCTGTGTGGAGTTTGCATGTTCTCCCCGTGTTGCGTGGGTTTACTCCGGGATTTCTCCGGTTTCCTCCCACATGCCAAAAACATGCATGTTAGGTTAATTGGCTGTTCTAAATTGTCCCTGGATATCTGTTTCCTATAGGCCCTTAGAATAGAGGGTTAGTATTAATGAAAGCGCTTTGAGTGGTCTTTGTGACTAGAAAAGCGCTATATAAGTGCAGGTTAGTTAGTTAGTTAGTAAGCAGCTTGGTGTGAAGAAATCAACTGTGGGAGCAATTATTAGAAAATGGAAGACATACAAGACCACTGATAATCTCCCTCGATCTGGGGCTCCACTGAAGATCTCACCCCGTGGGGTCAAAATTATCACGAGAACGGTGAGCAAAAATCCCAGAACCACATGGGGGGACCTAGTGAATGACCTGCAGAGAGCTGGGACCAAAGTAAAAAAGGCTACATCAGTAACACACTATGCCGCCAGGGATTCAAATCCTGCATTGCCAGACGTGTCCCCCTGCTTAAGCCAGTACATGTCCAGGCCCGTCTTAAGTTTGTTAGAGAGCATTTGGATGATCCAGAAGAGGATTGGGAGAATGTCATTTGGTCAGATGAAACCAAAATAGAACTTTATTGTAAAAACTCAACTTGTCGTGTTTGGAGGAGAAGGAACACCATACCTACTGTGAAGCATGGGGTTGGAAACATCATGCTTTGGGGCTGTTTTTCTGCAAAGGGACCAGGACAACTGATCCATGTAAAGGAAAGAATGAATGGGGCCATGTATCGTGAGATTTTGAGTGAAAACCTCCTTCCATCAGCAAGGGCATTGAAGATGAAACGTGGCTGGGTCTTTCAGCATAACAATGATCCCAAACACACCGCCCGGGCAATGAAGGAGTGGCTTCGTAAGAAACATTTCAAGGTCCTGGAGTGGCCTAGCCAGTCTCCAGATCTCAACCCCATAGAAAATCTTTGGAGGGAGTTGAAAGTCCGTGTTGCCCAGCAACAGCCCCAAAACATCACTGCTCTAGAGGCGATCTGCATGGAGGAATGGGCCAAAATACCAGCAACAGTGTGTGAAAACCTTGTGAAGACTTACAGAAAATGTTTGACCTCTGTCATTGCCAACAAAGGGTATATAACAAAGTATTGAGATGAACTTTTGTTATTGACCAAATACTTATTTTACCGAGGAATTTACCAATTAATTCATTAAAAATCCTTCAATGTGATTTTCTGGATTTTTTTTTCTCATTTTGTCTCTCATAGTTGAGGTATACTTATGATGAAAATTGGAGACCTCTCTCATCTTTTAAGTGGGAGAACTAGCACAATTGGTGGCTGACTAAATACTTTTTTGCCCCACTGTATATACTGTAGAGAATTATTAAGCTTGCTCCTTAAAAACACTAACAGTTAGGCAAAATATCTTTATTGCGAAAATAATGCAGCTACTACAGGCTGTTTGGTTTCTTAAGAAAGGCTATATACAGAAATAACAGCAAACTTTATTTTGAATCACACCTGATACAATTCAGTTCAATTCAACTTTATTTATAGAGCGCCATTTCACAACAACAGTCATCTCATAGCACTTTCAACTGTAGGGGAAACCCCCACAGTTGCAGAAAACCCCCAGCAATCAGGCGATCCCCTGTGAGCAAGCGCTTGGCGACGGTGGAGAGGAAAAACTCCCTTTTAACAGGAAGAAACCTCCAGCAGAACCAGGCTCAGGGAGGGGCAGTCATCTGCTGTGACTGGCTGGGGGGTGAGGGGACAGAGAAGATGAAAAGAACAGACATGTAGAGAGCAAACAGCACCATGGGGACTCAATCTATGGGAGAGAACAAACAGATGTTAATGACCAGCAAAAAAAAAAATATTTCATTGAGAGTGAAGAAAGGAGTGAAGCCCAGTGCAATTACTGGACGTCCCCTGGCTTTCTAAACCTATTAGCAGCATAACTAAGGGAGGGTTCAGTGACACATGATCCCTCCCTAATTGTCAGCTAAATCAAAAAGGAAGGTTTTAACCCTATTCTTAAAAACAGAGATTGAGTCTGACTCCCGAATCCAGATTGGCAGCTGGTTCCACAGGAGAGGAGCTTGATAAATGAAAGCTCTGCCTCCCATTGTACTTTTGGAGATTCTAGGTATTACAAGTAATCCTGCATTTTGGGAACGTAGTGCTCTGTTAGGATAATACGGTAGTATCAGATCATTTAAATAAAAAGGGGCCTGATTATTTAGAGCTTTGTTAGTAAGAAGAAGGATATTAAACTTAATTCTAACCTCTATGGGAAGCCAATGAAGGGAGGTCAGAACCGGAGAGATACGACCGGATACAAAATGGCGGCGGCGCGCATGAACGCAGCGGCCCCTCTTGGCATCAGCGAGTGTGAGAGTTTTGAGTGTTTTGATCATCCCAGATGTACATTCTGTAAAACTTACAACCGTGAGACCTTATTAAACATCAAGGTACTGCACGCTGCAAGAATCGCGGCGCTCAGTTGTGATTTGGACATTCTCCGCCAGCATGGAATTCTGGTGGAGTCCCCGCTGGAAGCTACTCGAGAGAGGAGGAAGCGCAGATGGTGTGAACGCAGGCAAAAGCGTGGAAAAAGGGCCGGGGTCCATGCTAGGCTAAAGGCTAACCCCTCCAGACCAGCTGTACCGTCACTTCTTCTCTCCAACATCCACTCCCTCGACAACAAGCTGGACGAGCTGCATCTGCTGAGAGAAACCCGGCGAGAGTGGAGAGACTGCTGTGTGCTTGTGTTCACGGAGACATGGCTCCACGACAGCATCCCTGACGAGGCCATTCAACTGGAAGATATGGCGATGTTCCGTGCCGACAGATTAACGGCAAGCTCCGGTAAGAGCCGTGGGGGTGGGCTATGCATCTATGTTAACAAGAACTGGTGCGTTAATGCCACATTAATGTCTAAACACTTCTCTCTGTTGGCGGAGTTCGTTATTGTAAATTGTCGGCCATATTATTTGCCGAGGGAATTCAGCAACGTGTTTGTAGCGGCTGTTTACATAGCGCCGAACGCTAACGCTAATGCTAAGAAGGCACTTGGGGAACTGCACGATGCAGTTAGTGAAATCCAAACTTCACATCCGGACAGTTTTGTGGTGGTTGCGGGGGATTTTAACCACACCAGCTTAAAGACTGTGCTCCCCAAGTTTAAACAATGTGTAGACTTTAAGACCAGAGGAGAGAATATGTTGGACTTAGTGTACACAAACACAGATGCATATAAGGCTATACCCCGCCCCCACCTCGGCCTTTCTGACCACATATCCGTGATGCTGGTGCCTGTCTACAAACCTTTATTGAAGCGCAGCAGGCCGGCAGTGAAACAAATCAGGATTTGGACAGAGAGTGCAACCTCTGCACTGAAAGACTGTTTTCTGCACACAGACTGGGAGGTTTTCAAAATAGCAGCCTCCCAGGAAGACAAGACAGATGTGGAGGAGTATGCTGAAACGGTCACCAGCTACATCGCGAAGTGCACAGAAGATGTCACTACAGTGAAGACCATCACTATGCGGGGTAACCATAAGCCCTGGATGACTGCAGAGGTGCGCTCGCTGCTTACAGCCAGAGATGCAGCCTTCAGAGCGGAGGACAGGATCGCTCTCCGCTCAGCCAGGTCTGCGCTCTCAAAGGGAATTAAGGCGGCGAAACGCACCTATGCGGAGAAAATCCAGGGACACCTCTGTGACACTAGGAACACCAAGCAGATGTGGCAGGGAGTTCGGACACTGACGGGCTATAAGTCTAGGCAGGGGGTCGATGATGACGACGCTTTGCTTCCAGAAAGGCTCAACGACTTCTTTGCACATTTTGAAGCATCTAACCCGACAACCAGAGGGAGGGCTGGCCCACCCCCACCATCAGTCAGACCAGCTTTTACCATCAACACAGCGGACACACGGAGGACCCTAACCAGAGTCAACCCACGTAAAGCTGCAGGTCCGGACAACATCCCGGGACGTGTACTCTGAGACTGCGCGAGCGAGTTGGCGGATGTTCCCAGATGCTTCAAGACCTCTATCATTGTACCGGTGGCAAAGAAACCAGTTGTGTCCTGTTTGAATGAGTATTGTCCTGTTGCACTGACACCAATTGTGATGAAGTGTTTTGAACAGCTTGTCAAACCACACACTACAGCCTGCCTCCCTGCATCACACGACCCGCTCCAGTTTGCATATCATTCAAACCTCTCCACGGAGGATGCTATAGTCACCACCCTACACTCTGTCATCACCCACCTGGACCAGAAAGACACCTACGCCAGACTCCTGTACATTGATTTCAGTTCAGCATTCAACACCATTATTCCCCAGAGACTGATGGAGAAATTACTCCTTCTTGGTCTGAACACCGCCACATGCCTCTGGATCCTGGATTTCCTGACTGAGAGACCTCAGTCTGTCCGGGTTGGAAACAACATCTCCAACTCTGTCACGCTGAGCACCGGATCCCCTCAAGGCTGCGTACTCAGTCCACTGTTGTTTACACTTCTAACACGACTGTGTTTCCAGACACAAGGGGAACCAGATTATTAAGTTTACAGATGACACCACGGTGGTGGGACTTATTCAGAGGGATGAGGAATCAATGTACAGGGAAGAAGTGAGAGACCTGGAGGGCTGGTGCAGGGAGAACAATCTGGTGCTCAACGTGGACAAAATGAAGGAGATGATTATCGACTTCTGGAGGTCACAGCCTGAACACGTCCCCCTCAGCATCGGCGGCTGTTTAGTGGAGAGAGTGGAGAACATCAAGTTCCTCGGAGTGCAGATCTCGCAGTACACTGACCTGGAGCAAGAATTCCTTGGGGATCAGGAAGTGGGCTCAGCAGAGACTGCACTTCTTGAGGAAACTCAAACAGGCCTCTCTCCCCATCTACATCCTCAGGACCTTCTACAGAGGTGTGGTGGAGAGTGTTCTGACGTACTGCATTGCTACATGGTACTCCAGCTGCAGTATGTCAGACAAAAAAGCCCTGCAGAGGATAGTCAAGGGAGCTGAGAGGGTAATTGGAGTCTCCCTCCCCTCTGTCCAAGAACTCTTCCAGAACCGTTGTAGGAGCAGGGCACTGAACATTGTCAAGGACCGTTCTCACCCTCTGCATAAACACTTTGAACTTCTGCCATCTGACAGCGGAGATGATTGTGGACTTCAGGAAAGTCACAACCCCCCTGCCCCCCCTCACCATCACAAGCTCTCCCATCACCATTGCAGATTCCTTCCGCTTCTTGGGCACCACCATCACCCGGGACCTAAAATGGGAGCCAACCATCAGCTCCCTCATCAAAAAGGCCCAGCAGAGGATGTTCTTTCTGCGGCAGCTGAGGAAGCTCAAGCTACCCACCAAGATGTGGCAGCACAGTTTTACCCTCGGCCGGGGGATCGCGGGGATCATGAGATCGTGGGTTCGATCCCAGCCCCCGACCAACAGTGAGCTGTGCGGAGTTTGCATGTTCTCCCCGTGTTGCGTGGGTTTACTCCGGGATTTCTCCGGTTTCCTCCCGCACACCAAAAACATGTAGGTTTAGGGCGCTCGCGCACGCAGCGACCAGCAGCCGGTGGCTTGTCACCAGACTGCAAACAAAGTCTACCTATGGGTACAAATAAGTAACAAAAAAAAAAAAAAAGATGTTAGTGCAGTTCTACACGGCCATCATCGAGTCCATCCTCACCTCCCCCATAACCGTGTGGTACGCAGGAGCCACTGCCAGGGACGGACTAAGGCTGCAGCGCGTCGTGCGCACTGCTGAGAAGGTGATCGGCTGCAAGCTCCCATCTCTCCAGGACCTGTACATCTCCAGGACCCGGAGGCGTGCAGGCCGGATCATAGCCGATCCTTCACACCCTGGTCACGTACTGTTTGCCCCCCTCCCCTCAGGTAGAAGACTTCGGTCCATTCAGACTAAAACCTCCCGGCACATGAACAGCTTTTTCCCCTCTGCCATCAGACTGCTGAACATTAAGTGACTTATTGACTCTCGTGCACTATATACAGCAGCTCATGTCGTTCATCACTGTTTTTCTGGTGGATTATCGACTGCACTGTGGTACCCCATATTATCTGCTACTTGCTAATTTATTTAAAACTGCCTTGACTAGTATTACTCATTATTATTATTATTATTACTTATTATTCTACACTTATTGCATATTTTTAGTCTTTTAGTTTTTTAGTTTATCTCTTTATCTCATCATGTTTTTAATGTTGCAGCATGGCACCGAGACAAATTCCTAGTTTGTGCACTACATGAACAATGGCAATAAATCTGATTCTGATTCTGATCTTCATCCAGGAGGAATGTAATCTACAGGGCACCGAATCAAGGTCTAATAGGCACAGTTCACTCAGAGCATAGAATTTTCATCTCACATGCGATTCTGTGCTTCATAATTTCCATATACAGGCTTAAAAACATTCCCTGGAGAGCACCAGCGACTCCAAGATGTATACCACCTACTGAATCAGCTGCCATTCAGTTCACCATTTGCCGCTATCAGTGCCCTCCCCAACTGGTCGAATTTGTTGAAGGAGCTTTGCCGGGTCCGCATTTTGATCAGCTCTCCCAACTTCTTTCATTTCTGATACATCAGGAAACTCCAAAGCCAAAGTAGAAATCCTGTGATCATAGCCAAACAGATAGATGTCTTCCGCATCTCCAGTCGAATCCCACAGACACATGAGTTCCCAATTTCCATGAGTCTCCCCACTTGGGCTCCCCCTAGCCCGATCTTCTTTTAAACTGGTGTCAATCGCATTTAAAGCCCAGCTTTCCAGATCCATAATTTCCATTTGGATTAAGATTCAGCCAGAAGAAGAGCGACACAGACAAGACACAGCAAGCTGGAATCAGAAGGGAGTAGGAGGGAGAGGAGAGGAGGAGAAAAGCTTCTGCTCTCTCTGAAAGCCGGAAGAACCAACATAATCCTCTTGCCCTAACCAAGTCTCTGTAAGGGATATTAAATCAATCTGATGATCAATTAACAGATCATGGACTAGCAGAGACTTGGGAATTAGAGACCTAATATTTAACAAACCGCATTTAATTTTTAAATTATGAGGAGGAACAGAGGCCAAATCATTCAATTTAGAGGCTTCATGTTTAATTTGAGTTTCACCAACTTTTTGTTTAATCACCTTGGGATGCTTATACATTATATTTTTATTAACTTTGGAGGGAGCAGACAATGATTCTGTGATGGGGAAGATGGGGGCTAAGTTGAGGGGTGGCGGATGAAGAGGAGCTGCAGAAGGGCGTGTAAGACTGCGACTCTGCTTCCTGGTCCCAACTCCGAGTTGTCAAGGTTTTGGAAATTTGGATAAAAATGATGACAGATTGTTAGATAAATGAGACACACCATCCAAAGTGGGATGGATGCCGTCTCATCTAATAAGACCAGATTTTCCCCAAAATGAGCTCCAATTGTCTATGTAGCCCACATTGTTTGCAGGACACCACACAGACAGACAGCGGTTTAAGGATGGCATGCGGCTAAACATGTCATCACTGATCAGATTGCGGAGGGGCCCAGAGAATACTACAGAGGTAGACATTGTTTTGGCAAAGTCACACACTGATTCCACGTTACGTTTTGTGACTTCCGACTGCCGGAGTCGGATGTCATTAATGCTGGCGTGGATAACAATTGTGGAGTATTTACAGTTACTTTTAGCCAGCATTTTCAAATTTGACTCAATGTCGCCTGCTCTGGCCCCAGGAATGCATTTGACTATGGCCACTGGAGTGTCTAGGTTCACGTTTCTGACTACAGAGTCACCAATGATCAGAGTTTTTTCCTCAGCGGGTGTGTCGCTGAGTGGGGAAAAATGATTAGAAACATGAACAGGTTGGTGGTTAACCGGGGCTTTGCTACTAGGCTTCCTTCTCACCGTCACCCACCCAGTCTCCTCGCTGCTGAGGAGGACCGGAGGACCGCTAGCAGGCCGCCCTATGCTATGGAGCTCTGCTGCAGCTAAGGGACGTCCGCCGTTATTAACTGGCACAGACGGTGTTTCAATGCAGCGGAGCCGGGATTCCAAATCAGACAACCTCACCTCGAGCGCCTCAAAACGACATTTATTAGATTTACCGTTATCATTAAAAGAGGCAGAGGTGTAGCTAAACATCTGACAGAGAGAGCACACCAGAGGAGAAGGGGAAGGAGAACTAGTAGCCATAGCTAGTGGCTAACCCAAAGCTAACAAAAACGTCAGAAACAGAAGGCTAAAGAGGGTGATTAGATGCCACTGAGTGCACACACAGGTGCAAGAGGCTTGATAAACAGAAGTGAGTGCTAACGGTAGATGGAAAAAAAGTGATTAAAATACAATTAAAGGCAAAATCCTCAGGAGAATGAGGAGAGCTAACCACAGAGCAAATCACAGACAGCCAGCAACGCATCACTCCACTATTAGAAACATGATGACACTCCTTACTCTGTGAATGCAAGGTTAATTTCATCATTGAACTACTCTTTTTGAAGTGGTGATGTCCCCTTTCCAGTAGTTTAACACTCTCTGAGTATGCAACAGCTTACAGTGCATCTCTCCCCTGTACTTCTACCCTGCTTGACCAACGAAGCGAGCAAGTGTTATACCAAGGATCTACATTGACAAAGGTCATTGAGTCATTGGGCGTATTCGCATTTGGCCAGGACACTGGGCAGATCTGTGTACCCCATTTTGGCTACTGACCATACCCTCATCATGTCGGCAGGGCAGGTGGGCAGGGTGAAGAGAAATGCTTTTCTACCACATGATGCCATTTATGAAGCATGAATGCAATTTCAGATGGAAAGTACAGGAGTGAGGTTTTTGTTCATTGTTTCTTTGAGTGAGAGTGGAAACAAAATACCTTAGGGATTAAAACTCTTAATTGTAGACTACAATTATTTACAAAATTATAACAAAGGATAGAATGGTCCTTGATCGACTAATTACCATCCGTAGGGGTGGAGGTCCTATTATAGAAGATTATTGTTTTACTTCTATCCATGAAAATGATGCAAATGGACATATTAATACCTCAGATACTCACAGAAGTTAATGTTTCTCTTACTGGAGAAGTCTCATCATAAACTTGGTAATGATTTTTGTAATTTCAGATTTTTCTTGTGTGAGTCCTTAATATGATGAGGATGTTTTTGAAGGCTGCAATATAATTTAAGGCTGTTTTTAAGGCTGTTTCATATTATTTTCTATGTTGTTATTTGACACAGTCGAAAATTAATTTTAATCACTGCACATGTTCACTCTTAATGACATATTCTTCATGTTCAGGTTCAGGTTACTTTATTTGTACCCACAGGTAGATTTGTTCTATTGTGGAAATGAGATGAGATGAGATTCAACTTTATTGTCATTACACATGTATGAATACAAGGTAACAAAACGTGACTTGGCATTTGGGCACGCTCTGCAGAGCGCATCCAAGGCCGGGGCAGCCGCTAGGCGCCAGTCATAAAGAAGAAAAGAAAAAAAAAAGAAAAGAAAGGATATGACACAATAGGCGAGAGAAAAAAACATGTTTTATCAAATTGACGCTTAATGAGTAAGCGAAATTTTGATTGCAGGCAAAAAAACCTTCAATGCATATTTAGCAGACATTTAGTAGACAAATCACACGCAGAAGGAGAGCAGTGTGTGTGTATTGTATGCATGTAGTGTTGTATGCATTGTGTAGTGTAAATGTAACAGTTGTTAGTGAGCAGCAGAGGGCGCCTCCTGGCAGTGGATAGATGTTATAATCATGTGACTTATAAACAAGTCCAGAGTCCAGAGTCTATCTCTCTCTCTCTCTTGCTTGCAGAAGGCACATGGGCATTGTCCTTGAGGGTCCAATCCGCTGACGACAAACAACTGATTGTTGATTGTTTGGGTAGACATGAGCCGATCCTTCCGCTTATCTCAGTCAGGAGGAATGTAAACACAGGGCAAACAAGGTCAAATCAAATCAAATCAGCACAGTGCACTCAGAGAATAGAATTTGTCCTCATCCGTGTAGTTCTGTGCTTCCATTATATATGCAGGCTTAAACTGTTTTTCCATAGAGAGCACAGGGCTTCAGATGTATTCCTTCACTGAATCACTGTCATTCAGTTCACCGTTTGCCGCTACTCGTGCCCTCCCCAACTGGTCGAATTTGATGAAGGAGCTTGCCGGGTCCGCTTGATCAGCTCTCTCACTTTCCTTCAATTTCTGATTGTCAGGAATCTGAAACGCAAGACTCACAAAATAATAGTACTCTGTTAGGTTCGTACCTTAATAAGATTCGAGACACAAAATGTGTTCAAAGTTTTTACTTGTACAAGGAGCAACACACCTCTGATTACAGATGGGAAATGCGCGCTGCCATACAAAGCCAGCACGTCCCTTTTATACTGAGCAGGTCAGACACAGGAAACATCTACTGCAACTTTATGGGCACCTTTGTGGTGACTGATAAGACCGTGAAACAGTCAGGCTTTGTGGTGACTGATAAGACCGTGAAACAGTCAGGCTTTGTTGTGTAACACAAAGACAACTCCATGTCAGCACATGACTTCTTGCACACCAGTTTCTAAACTTTAAGTAAATACAGATTATTCCGGTCTGTTGAGGTATGTCTGTTACAGGGTGAGTTAAACCTTCCTGATGCAGCATTGTTGCAGCCATTGTAAGGGAAAAAATACAGAAAAGTTCAGCTAAAAACTAATTATGAAATGATAACATATTTGTACATATATACAATTTCTGACAATTTCCTCCTGTTTATCAGTTCATAATTTTTATCACATACAGACATCAGAACAATGTAACTTCAAAAGATTTTCTACATTGTCTTCATAGAGTATCATTTCCAAATTTAAACAGGAGCACAATTATCATTGTTATCCACCTCTTCGGTATTTAAAGGAGTGTATTGGTCTTGGAACATTTGTTGTATCATAAATGTATGTTGAGACAGAGCATGAGACATCATTGATTTGACACAGGGAATCACAAAGCAACATGACAGAAACATGCATATCATTATAATAAAAGGCATAAAGGCTTTAAGAAGCACCTGCCACCAACTTCCTGTGAATAACCAGTCTAACCAACCAGATTGTAGCTTCTCATCATAATCATTCATGATTGCCTGCTGCACTTGTTCCATGACGGTAATAGCGGTATCCATACTTTCAGAGACAGAGGGAATGTAAGTGCAACAGGACCCGTTAAACATAGCACATACACCTCCTTGGACGGCTAAAACTAGGTCCAATGCTATTCTGTTTTGCATAACCATAACTCTAGTCTGTTCAGTTACATTGGATAAAACCTTCAAAGCAACAGTAGTGGCATTAACAAACGTTAACAGTCTGTAGTTCATTTCTTCAAATTTTGTCATTAACTGGCCAACTCCATATGGGGCAAAAATTGAATGTCCAACCTTGTCACCCAGTGTCCATAATTTATATTTCTGTGGGACAGTAAGTCCAGCAGCACTAAAAAGGGACTGAATACTTCTTTTCTTCTTAGCGTGTCCTGAGGAGTTGTCATCAGAGTAGAGAACAAATGATCCATCAGTAACAGTCACTGGGGCACAAATTCCTCCCCAATTGGGAGGTAGTTGAGCGTAGAGTTTAGAACCACATAACCAATGAACTTCTTTGATAACATAGGTGCCATTACTTTGAACTGTGCCCATAATGCTAGTCTTCCTGATAGTGTAATTTTGTGATCTATACCTTGGACTAGGTAATATAGGTGTAAAAGAACAATCTGTTGCTCCGCTGCACTGTGAGGTACAAGGTAACAACACTGTTAAACATTGTCGTGGAAGAAGTTTCCCCAACGCCGTGGTACCATTTGAATACACACATGCTGGGAAAGTCACATTTTTCTTTGTAAAGGCAAATCTAGTTAATGGTTGTGTTACATTCATAGCCATAATCTGATCAGGACATGTCATTTGATAAGAGGTGTTATCATGATTTTTCATGGTAATATCGGGTAGGAATCCCCAGGCTGAAATCTCTAGTATACAGTCAGACACGTTTATAGGAAAGGGTTCAGCCTTTAGGATTGGTCCCTTAGTGGTTAAAGGCAACAAAGAACAAGCCCAACAACTGCCATTTCCTCTTGTCAGACGAGCATTGAGGAACATATACTGATACCACTGATTAGTCATAAACAGTGTTTCTGTGACATGTTCCTCTATATTCCTATTATCTCTTCTCAAGGGTGGTGAGGTGATAATGATGAGGACCAATAGCGGGATGCTCAAGAAGGTCAGAGTCAGTCTCAGGATTACCATGGTGCCTGATTCCCCTGGGAGTGTGCCTATAGACTCAGGTCACTGTCTTCACCGGGTTTGAGACGAGTCTTATCCTTAAAAGGACTAGACTCCCCTTTGTAACCGGACTTACCCTAGGGGTGGCTGGAGGTCACCAAGGGGCACCTGAAGTCTTTTAACATGTGACAGATGAATCCAAGAAGGTCTTTCAGCAATCCTCACTGCGGTAGGTGTGGTCAATAATACTTGGTATGGTCCAAGCCACCTCACGGAATTCCAATTCTGTCGGTGATGGTTCTTTATGAAGACATAATCACCAGGCTGGAGGGAATTTTCTGGGCCCTCCTGTGGAGTAAAGATCTGACAGATTCAACATAATCATTCATTTGTTTACATTCTTTCAAATGCTCTCCAAGAGTCTTATAAGGGTTAGTGGCAGTTAATGGGAGTAGGTCAGGTAGAATATAGGGCCTATGAAAGGCGCATTCAAATGGAGATAACCCACTCTTCTTTTCTGGGATGGTGTTAATGGTTAGCTTCACTACAGTTAATGCTTTAGGCCATGAAATTTGTTGGTCATGCATTACTTTGTTTAGCATTTGCTTAACAGTACCATTTTTCCTTTCCACTAGACCTGCACTTTGTGGGTGATAAGCAGTGTGAAACTTCAGCTGTGTTCCAACGGCAGAAGTAAGATCCTTAACCATTTGTGCTGTGAAGTGTGTGCCATTATCTGCATAAATGGTCTCCGGTATTCCAAACGTGGGAAATATGTTGTTTTGTAAAACTTTGCAAACAAATTTAGCATCTGCCTTTGCTGTAGGATGAATTTCTGTCCATTTAGTATAGGTGTCAATGAGGACCAGACAATACTGCAGTTGTCCCACTTTAGATAGTTCAATAAAATCCATACACCATTGAGAAAAGGGCATTTTAGGTGGTGGGAAACTACCATGCCTCGTCCTCATTGCACCTTGTGCATTGTTTTGTATGCAGATTAAACATTGTTGGCACACTTTTTTCATTTCTTTCAAAATTCCTGGGCAGAAAAAATGTTTTTCAGCCTGTGCCTTCATTCCTCCTGTGGACACATGGCCACTGCCATGAGTCAAGATCGACAGCCAGCGATACAAGGAGGGAGGAAGGATTATTTTACCATCAGTAGTGCAATAAATTCCATTGTTTGAAACAATTGCTCCAGGGGGCATAGTCATTTCCTTCTGTGCGTCAAGCAACACAGTAATATCTACATTGTTAGGTGCTGTGAGGTATATTGTTGCTCCGTGTCCCTCAGCAGCGCACCGGGCCACATGGTCCGCTAATGCATTACCTTTGGTTAATAAATCACTACCCCTTGTATGCGCCGGGCAGTGAACAATAGACAGTGACTTTGGCAATTTCAAAACATGTGTCAAAATCTGTAAAAGATCACTATGTTGTGTTAGTTTGCCAGTAGATGTTTTAAAACCTCTAAGCTGCCATAAAGCTGTATGAGTATGTGCAGCATTAAATGCATACTTGCTGTCTATACAGATAGTGACATCAATGTTCTTTGACCATTTTAAAGCAGCAATCAGTGCCAACAGTTCTGCTTTCTGAGCAGAAGCTGGTTGAGGTACGTTTTCAACAATCAAAACTTCAGTTAAAGTAGTTACAGCATACGCAGTTGATGTGGATCCATCTGGCAGTTTCACAGATGAACCATCGGTGAAAAGCCAGAGGGAGTCAGGGCGTAATGTTTGTGACAAATCAGGGTGTGGGAGAAATTCCTTCAATGATTGCTGCACACAATCATGGTCTGGTGCATCAGTGGTGTCACTACTAGAGGGCAGCAGGGTAGCAGGGTTCAATGAAGTACATCTAACAAATGTGAGGTGCGGCTGAGACAACAGTGTCATAGTATAGCGTAAGCACCTAGCATTTGATAGCATAGTCTGTCCATGTTCTGATAGAAGCATGTCAACAGCATGTGGCACATGTACAATCAAAGAATGATATAAAACAATGTCTAAAACAACATTTACAGCGTCAACGGTTGCGGCAACAGTTTTCATGCATGGTGGGAGACCTGTAGCGACTGGATCTAACTTTCTAGAATAATATGACAAAGGCTTATAATCTCCTGCATGTATTTGAGTTAAAACTGCTGACATATGTCCGTTTGCTACATCACAGAAGAGATGAAACGGCTCTTCATAATTTGGAATATGCAGGGCACACACAGTTGAAAGCATAGTTTTCAAAAAATCAATAGCTGCCACATGCTCTGCATTAAGCTGAATTTTTGAGTGTAGATTACCCTGGGGCCCCCGAAGTAGTGCATACAATGGTGCAGTGTGTTGGGAAAAATTTGGCAACCATTGCCTGCAGTAATTCAGGGTGCCTAAAAGAGACATCAACTCTTTTTTTGTTTGTGGCAAGGGTAAATTTTGTATTGCACTCACTCTATCCTTTTCCAACATTTTACCCTCAGATGTTAATGTATGTCCAAGAAATTTAACATCCTTTTTGCAAAACTGTAGCTTTTTCTTGCTGCACTTCAATCCATTTTCGGAGAGGAAGTGGAGCAAGGCAATGGTATCTTGTTTACACTGTGCCTCACTTGAGGATGCAACCAAAATATCATCTACATAAAGAAGAATTTTAGATCCTGCAGGTGGAACAAACTTAGCCATCAATGATGATATTTCTTGGGAAAAAATAGTGGGGCTCTCACAATATCCTTGGGGCAATCTAGTATAAGTGTATCTTTTACCATCAAATGTAAATGCAAACCAAAACTGACTGTCCTCATGTATTGGTATGGTAAAAAATGCATTGCTGAGATCTATGACAGAAAATATTGATGAATCATGTCCTACAGTATTAAGCAAAGTATGTGGATCTGGGACCAGAGGAGCCCTGGATACCAATGCAGCGTTAACTGCTTGTAAATCCTGCACTAACCTCCAGCCAACACTAGGTGGAGCCTTTTTAACAGGGAATAATGGAGTGTTCACTGGAGAGTCAGGACATGGAACTATCACACCACTCTTTAAAAGGTCAGCAATGACTGGTCTAATTCCCTCGAGAGCTTTAGGCTTCAGTGGGTACTGTCTTTTATAAGGAAATCCTCTCCCATTTGACTTTATTATTACGGGAGTAGCATTTTTTAATTTACCAACGTCTGCATTCCCTTTGGACCACAATGTGTCCGGCAGAAATTGCATTTCTCAAGTCACAAATATGCGTTCAGGATCTGGAATCACCCCTAACACATTGGGTGGGTATTCGTTGCCACATAAATATTGGATATGAAAAGTCACCTCCATGGTCATGTACATATGAATAGAGTACAGTTTAGTTGAGGGAGAATACATTATCCCTTTGGTTGCAGTAGACTGCCAATCACTAGCTTTTTGTCCTTTTTCTACCACATGACCTGCATCGGCCCAAAAATAATCCGCAGGTCCCCATAGGGACATATGTGGTGGTGTGTCACCAGAAAATAACAAGCGCACAGGCGGAGGGAGTGAGATCTCCAATGCTGCCACTCCCTCCCTGCCACTGTCCTTCCAGGGACAAGAGTTGCAAATTAGCTAATAGCTATACACTCTGTGCAACACATCAGATTGATTGTCATTGATTAATTGTCTATGTTTATTGCACTGTCCCTGTCAAATAAACAAATCTATCTATCCTCCGTAAAATATAATTTGTGGGAAGTGACAGTAATGCGTGGGAGCTCATACAGTTTTTCAGCAAGAGGGCAATCAAATGGTTGATAACAGTGCACATATTTCATAGTTACATGCAGAGGTTTCGGAACGTGCAGATCATGTATCACATTAGATGGCAGCACGCTAGACAAATGTCTGGCACTTTCAATACAAATTGCAGTTTCGGTCGCACTCCCATCTTTTAAACTGTAACAGTACAAAGTCCCACATCCATGTTCATCAGGTTCTTCACTGTCCACAAAAAGGGTATTTACTCTTCTGAGGACAGTGTAATCATCCTTACTTTTATCAGGACCCAAGGTGATATCAAGTTTAAATAATGCATCTCGTCCTAATAGATTAACTGGGCAGGAGGGTGCCACCACTACCTCTGTAACACACATAAAACCCGTAGAGGGATCTGTTAATGTAACAGGGCCATATAAACATTCAGTTGTGGTGCCACCACCCGCATTTTGGACTCTAATCGTCTCACCAGTGGGTTTGGTCCCAGGGGGAGCCTTACGGACAGTCGTTTTAGTAGCTCCTGTATCACAGAGGAACTCAACCTCTTTACCATTAATTAACAGCGTTATTGTTGGAGCAGATGTTGTACTACAGTACATAGTTATCGTGGATAAGTCCAACACATCGTTTTGGGGTCGAAACAGTACATCAGTCAGTCTGTGTTGTTGGTCACTTATAGTCTGTCGGTCCTGGGGGGAGAGCTTGTCACAGTCAGTTAGTCATGCTCTCCAACCTCCCTGTCCTTGGCCCCCTGAGGGCCCAGTCACTGGTGGCTGTTCCTGAAAATTTCCTCTGCCTCTTCCTCGTGACAGGCTATTAAACCTTCCTCGTCCCCTATTTCCACGTCCCCTACCATAATTCCCCTGTTTCTGGTTCATAGGGCATTCACGCCACCAATGCCCTGGTTGGCCACAATTAAAACATACATCCTGGTTTTCTCCATTTCTAACATTACCTTGCTGTCTGGCTTTGAATCTTGCTCCCCCCCTGCACCATTCTAGCTACATATACTTGTCCTTCCTGTTCCTCAGCACTAAAGTGAAGGGGAATTCGCTTAGTTGTTTTATTCTTTACCTTTGCATCTGCCACATGAAAAACATGTTGTTTAAATTGTTCCAAGGTACAGGTTCGTAATGTAACACACGATACCTTGATAGCTTCTTTCAAATCAGTGGGTAGAGTATCCAGGAAGGTGTGTTTAAACAACAATAGGTCTTGGTCATTCCCTTCGAGATCTACTGTTACAGTAGAGGTGTAAACCTTAATGAAACGATGCCAATATTCCTGAATATCCTCATTTGGTTTTATGCGAAGCATTGATATATCAGACATGGTTGTAACTGGTTTAAAGTGTGCCCTAACAGCCTGACATATCTGAGCTACTGCTACTCTTAAATCTGCTCCGTGCCTCACAGGCTCAAAAGTCGGGTCCCATGTATGTTTCTTTAAATCATCACAAAACATATCAAATTTTCTCCCAAGCACCACTTTAAAAATTTTTAATATCTCTTCAGGACTCGGAGCATACATTTCAAGAATGTTATCAATTTCTTCCACAAAACCATTTATATCCTCCTCAGGCCTTGGGATAGCTTTGGCTGTCTGATGCATTTCTGCTAAGGTCCATGGTTTGTAAACTGTTACAGCTTGGACCTCCTTTCTCAAAACCTTGACCTTTTTCCCATCCTTATCTTCTATCTCAGTCTCTACATTAGCTGACACAGGTTTTTGTACATATGGATAATTTCCCATTTCAACTCCCTCAGTTTTTGATTTAAAATCCTTCTCTACTTGCTGTGCTTCTTTCAAAAGTTTACTATATAGACCCTCCTTAGGATCAGTATTAGGATAGGGGGGTGGTGGTTCGGAACCATTCGCTGAACCATCAACGCTAATTTGGGAATTTAATTCAGCATTGTTTGTTTTTATTTTCAATTTATTTATTTTTTTTTGCTTCATCTGCTTTATTTTTTGCGTCTGCAGCCGCATTTGCCCAAAGATTCGCGCATCGAAGTTCAGAATGTGGGGGATTTTTCCTTCTTGCCTTGAGAGAGAGCAGTCGCATTTTTCTTCCCTCCTCCCCTGCCTTCCTGATCTATTCCCAGCTTTTGCAATGTTGCGTTTTTGTCTGTGTTTAGTCGCTCTTCTTCTGCTGAATCTTAATCTAAACGGAAATTATGGATTTGGAAGCGGCTTAAATGTGCTATTGTCACTATTTTTCAACAAGAATTGGGCCAAGGGGGAGCCCAAGAATTGGAACCTACGAGAGACTCATGGACATTGGAATCCATGCGTCTATGGAAACATTATTGGTTATGATCTCAGGACTTCTATTTTTGGCTGTGGAGTTCCCTGATGCATCAGAAATTGAAGGAAAGTGAGAGAGCTGTTCAAAGCGAACCCGGCCAGCTCCTTCATTAAATTCAACCAGTTGGGGAGGGCACAAGTAGCGGCAAACGGTGAACTGAATGACAGTGATTCAGTGAAGGAATATGTCTGAAGCCCTGTGCTCTCTATGGAAAAACAGTTTAAGCCTGCATATATAATGGAAGCACAGAATTACACGGGTGAGGACAAAATTCTACTCTCTGAGTGCACTGTGCTGATTTGATTTGATTTGACCTTGTTTGCCCCGTGTTTACATTCCTCCTGACTGAGATTAGCAGAAGAACCGGCTCTTATGTCTACCCATACAATCAACAATCAGTTGTTTGTCGTCAGCGGATTGGACTCTCAAGGACAATGCCCATGTGCCTTCTGCAAGCAAGAGAGAGAGAGAGATAGACTCTGGACTCTGGACTTGTTTATAAGTCACATGATTATAACATCTATCCATGCCAGGAGGCGCCCTCTGCTGCTCACTAACAACTGTTACATTTACACTACACAATGCATACAACACTACATGCATATATACACACACTGCTCTCCCTCTGCTGTGTGATTTGTCCACTAAATGTCTGCTAAATATGCATTGAGGGTTTTTTTGCCTGCAATCAAAATTTCGCTTACTCATTAAGCGTCAATTTGATAAAACATGTTTTTTTCTCTCGCCTATTGTGTCATATCATTTCTTTTTATGACTGGCGCCTAGCGGCTGCCCCGGCCTTGGATGCGCTCTGCAGAGCGTGCCCAAATGCCAAGTCACGTTTCGTTACCTTGTATTCATACATGTGTAATGACAATAAAGTTGAATCTCAATCTCAATCTCAATTCCCTTTTTTATTATTTTTTTTCCCCTTAGACGTCATTTCTGTCGTTTTTACCAAAACTTGACATTCATCCACTTTAAGTGTAGGTTTAAATGAAAAATCCTTTTCCCATTTATTTAAATATTTCTCCGGATCTTTTACTTGTTCTCCTTCTTTTAGTTTATCATTATAATTCTTTACTGTTCTACGAGCTACATCCTCCCTCCTTTTCTGTTTACTCTTCTGTCTATCCGGTTTTCCAGTACAATTGCCCATTTTACTTGTAGTCGTGAAACGCCGTCACACTACCTCATAAAATTATTGCATTCACCTTTTGAATGGAACTAGATGCTCACACAATAATTTTAACCACCAGGAAAAGTACAGGGCGCCACCTTATACTACCATTACTCGCATTTAGCTGACCTGTGGTTTTCAACAATGACAATTACTTTCCGCTATCAGACAAATAATTTTCACTTACTTTTCAGACTCTGTGCGGATGACCGTCAACAGACAGAGTTAGGACTCCGACGAGGCTCACAGAGTTCCCTCAAGGCGGGTTTTCAAAGCTGACTATAAGTCAGACCATGCATGGTTTTCAACCTGGAGTCTGTCCTGGTCCTCACCCAGTCTGGATATTGGTCATCCGGGTCACGGCACCACGCATGTCAGGAATCTGAAACTCAAGACTCACAAAATAATAGTACTCTGTTAGGTTCGTACCTTAATAAGATTCGAGACACAAAATGTGTTCAAAGTTTTTACTTGTACAAGGAGCAACACACCTCTGATTACAGATGGGAAATGCGCGCTGCCATACAAAGCCAGCACGTCCCTTTTAAACTGAGCAGGTCAGACATAGGAAACATCTACTGCAACTTTATGGGCACCTTTGTGGTGACTGATAAGACCGTGAAACAGTCAGGCTTTGTGGTGACTGATAAGACCGTGAAACAGTCAGGCTTTGTGGTGACTGATAAGACCGTGAAACAGTCAGGCTTTGTGGTGACTGATAAGACCGTGAAACAGTCAGGCTTTGTTGTGTAACACAAAGACAACTCCATGTCAGCACATGACTTCTTGCACACCAGTTTCTAAACTTTAAGTAAATACAGATTATTCCGGTCTGTTGAGGTATGTCTGTTACAGGGTGAGTTAAACCTTCCTGATGCAGCATTGTTGCAGCCATTGTAAGGGAAAAAATACAGAAAAGTTCAGCTAAAAACTAATTATGAAATGATAACATATTTGTACATATATACAATTTCTGACACTGATGCATCAGGGAACTCCACAGCCAAAAATAGAAGTCCTGAGATCATAACCAATAATGTTTCCATAGACGCATGAATTCCAATGTCCATGAGTCTCCTCGTAGGTTCCAATTCTTGGGCTCCCCCTTGGCCCATTTCTTGTTGAAAAATAGTGACAATAGCACATTTAAGCCGCTTCCAAATCCATAATTTCCGTTTAGATTAAGATTCAGCAGAAGAAGAGCGACTAAACACAGACAAAAACGCAACATTGCAAAGCTGGGAATAGATCAGGAAGGCAGGGGAGGAGGGAAGAAAAATGCGACTGCTCTCTCTCAAGGCAAGATGGAAATGTGAAAATGACGAGGCAGAGTTTATCTCTCGAGTCAGTTTTATTCACATCTTCCAACATCACGAAGCAGAATAAAAGAGAGCGACAAAGGGAACTCTCGTCCTTAAATACCAGGACTCTTACAGTTAACAGGTCACATGTCTCACAAAACCATTGCATTATAAAGACAGCAACAATGCATCCTCTCTGCATGATGTCACACCGCTATCTACAATGCCTCCCCTCATTAATCCCTTAATTATATCTCACAGTCTCAAGCTTTGCATACCAAAGCTAACTCTCCTGCAGCTTCCTGTAATAACCACAGAAGCTCTGCCCTTGCTCTGGTCTAAAATGTGATTCCAAAAGCAGGTCACGAATGTGTGTCCCCACACTATACACATTTTAACTTGCAAGGACACATAACAGCATGTAAATTCTTACACATATCCTTATATTAATTCATTCACTTTATTTTACTACCACTTTTGTTATTTGTTATTTTTCTTTTAATCCTGATGCTTTATTAAGCATCAAGGGGGAATATGATAGAAAAATTCCATATTATCTACATTATTATTGATATTAATAATGTATTATTATATTTGAGAAGTATCATACCTTTCATATGCCATGTTTAATGTTTATATGTGCATTCCATGTGAAATAAGTTCATATATTCTTGGCATGTTTCTGTGAGCAATTTCAGAGAGTTCAGACTGAAGATCAATACATGCATAAGGAATTATCTAAGCCACTTTTTATAATCTCTTTGACATGTCTTGTTTTGGGTCACAGGAATGCACAGGAACTCCTCAGGCTGTATAGATCAGTTCTATAGATTAGGTATATAGACATTCTGTTAGTTTTATGGACCTCATGTGCATGTCTCCAGAGTGTCTGTGACAATTCCCCAGATAAGCTTTGATTATCAGGACTGTCCCTTTCTGTCCCTTCCCTTATCAGACCTAAAGAAATGAATCCTTCAGAGACTCTAGGTGGGTCTGAATGCTATGCTTTGTAATCTCTCCCCCAAGTGGCCATTGGGGTGACACCTTATATATTTTTGTAATAAATGTACATAAATCCAACTTTCTGTCTGATTTTTTGACTTTGAATAATTTAAGCTCAAAATTATTCTAACAAATAGATCACATTTATATAGCACCTTTCAAGATACCCAGAGTGCTTTACAGTGAGTCCATTATTCATTCACTCCTCAGACAGACAATGGTAGTGGTAAGCTACTGCTGTAGCCACAGCTGCCCTTGGGCAGGCTGATGGAAACGTGGTTGCCAATCTGCGCCAACGGCCTCTCCGACCACTACCGAACATTTATACACATTTATTTTATCCCTGCTTTATGAAAAGTATTCTGAAACTGTTGACACAGGTAAGTCCGCTCCGTGGCTGCCAAATGTAAACACGGAAGTAATGTGAGTGTGCAGCACAGGGAACTCTCGCACAATTGTTAAATCATGCGGGTCTTCAGCCAGCTGCTTGCATTTTGTGTTTCACAGACTAAAAGCATTATAAGATCAATTTGGGGATTCAGTCAAATGCGAATCAATTTGAATCGTTGAATCTATCTTTTGAACTCACTCCTATTTGTGAATGAAGGTATATATGTATATAAAACTTGACAGTTTTTTTCACTGTTGTAGTAAGAATTCATTAACGCCGAATATCATGATCTGGGTCCAGTGTTTAGTAAGACCCGGGCTTTGTCATTCCCTCCTCACAGACCTTATGACTGCGCCACTGAACTAAAACCAGGGGCTAGCCTCCCCACCACTTGCCTGTATAGCCTATCTGGCCCAGAGAGGGATGCTATGGACAAATATATTAAAGAGTCCCTCAGCTCCAGCCTCATCATGCATATGCATATAGTGCCACAGCTCTACTCCCTCCTTGGCAGATCAGATCACAACATGGTCCTGTTATGACCCAAGTACGTTCCCCTTGTGCAAAGGCAGCCTGCTTATACATGGACTGTGAGGAGGTGGATACAGGAGGCTGCTGATGCACTACAGGACTGTTTCGAGATGATGGACTGGGGCCTACTCTGTGAACCACATGGGGTGGACATAGCCAATATGACCGACAGCATCACAGAATACAACAGATTCTGTGAAAACATAGCCATGCCAGCTCAAACCGTACACTGTTTCCCCAACAACAAACCATGGATCACCAGTGACCTGAAAGCACTTCTGAACAAAAAGAAAAGGGCTTTTAGGTCTGGAGACAGGGAGGAACTAAGGAGAATGCAGCACGAACTGAGAGAGATGCTGAGGAGGTGTAAAGGCAATTACAGGAGGAAGTTGGAGGATAAACTCCAGCAAAACAATGCTAAGGATGCCTGGAAGGGAATGAAAGAAATCACTGGGTGTAAGGGGAGAGACAGGCAGACATCGGGGAGCCTTGAGAGAGCTGATGAGCTGAATCTGTGTTTTAACAGGTTCAACTCACCGTCTGTCACCCCCACAACACAGCCAGACCCCCACACACCCCTCTCCCTTCACCCTCCTGTGCAGCACCTCTCTCTAGCTCCCCCCTCACCCCCCCACATCACTGTGACTAGAGACCAGGTTAAGGAACAGCTGGAGAGACTCCATCAGTGGAAGGTGGCGGGCCCTGATGGCATCTCTGCCAGGATGCTGAGGACCTGTGCCAACCAGCTATCTCCGGTACTGAAACACCTGTACAACCTGAGCCTGAGTCTAGAGAGAGTACCGTGATGTGGAAGACGTCCTGCCTGGTTCCTATCCCAAGAAGTCATCTCCATCGGACCTGACAGACTATTGACCAATTGTCCTCACATCGCATGTGATGAAGGTCCTGGAGAGACTTGTCTTAGCCCACCTGAGGCCTCAGGTGAAGACGTGGCTGGGCCCTCTGCAGTTTTCATATCAGCCCCATTTAGGGGCCATTTTGCAACAAGCCCATTTGCACCTTGATGGTGGGTGAGACACTGTGAGAATCACATTCTTTGATTTCTCCAGTGCCTTTAACGCCATCCAGCCACTGCTGTTGGGTGAGAAGCTGCAGGTGATGGGGGTTGACACCTCTGTGATCTCCTGGATTACTGACTACCTGACAGGCAGGCCACAGTTTGTCTGGCTGGGCAGTGTCTTGTCTGATGTGGTGGTTAGTGATACAGAAGCTCCACGGGGGACTGCTTTCTCTTTTTCTCTTTACCTTATACACCACTGACTTTCAGTACAACACAGAGTCATGCCACCTGCAGAAATTCTCTGGAGGACTCAGCTGTTGTTGGGTGTATAAGAGGGGGAGTACAGGGCACTGGTAGACAGATTTGTGGAGTGGACCAAGCAGAATTACCTGAGGCTGAACGTCACCAAGGCCAGAGAGATGGTGATTGACTGTAGGAAGAAGAGGACACCTTCACAGCCATTGCAGATTAGGGGGGAGGATGTGGAGGTAGTTTAGGACTACAAATACCTGGGTGTCATGATCAGCAGCAGACTGAACTGGAAATTCAACACCGATGCTGCGTACAAGAAGGGGATGAGCAGACTCTACTTCCTGAGGAAGCTGAGATCCTTCAACGTGTGCAACAGGATACTGGAGCTTTTCTACCAGGCCGTTGTGGCCAGCGCCATCTTCTTTGGTGCTGTCTGTTGGGGTCACAGTATCAGACCCAGTGACACCAACAGACTTGACAAGATTATCAAGAGGGCTGGCTGTGTTATTGGTCTCAGGCCGGAGACTTTTGAGACTGTGGTGGAGAGGAGGACACTAAACAAACTGTGATCCATCATGGACAATCCTGATCACCCCCTTCACCACACACTGGACAGACAGCGGAGCACTTTCTCCAGCAGACTGCTACAACTTCGCTGCCAAACGGTTAGGTACAGGAATATCTTTCCTGCCACATGCCATTTCACTGTACAATAACTCACTCTAATGTTGAATTCTGGTCATAACTATGCTGCCATACTGCACTTTACAGTCTAATTGGTACCTCACATTTCACCCTGCACCTGATAGTCCTGTACTGTACAGCGGATATGATTCATGTACCTATATGGGTCACCATCTATTCATCTATGATGTATATACGTTATTTAGCAGTTTTACTTTCAATGGGTAATCCCTTTGTCTATTATACTGTGTGTTTCTATCCTTTTGGTACTGTCATGCTGCTGTTACACTGTAATTTCCCAGTTTGCTATCTATCTATCTATCTATCTATCTATCTATCTATCTATCTATCTATCTATCTATCTATCTATCTATCTATCTATCTATCTATCTATCTATCTATCTATCTATCTATCTATCTATCTATCTATCTATCTATCTATCTATCTATCCTTGTTGGCCGTGGAATTCTTCTTCATAAAGAAGAAAGATGGGTCACTCCGCCCCTGCATAGATTTTCAGCAGCTTAATGATATTACCATTAAACACAGATATGCTCTTTCCCTAATCAATTCTGCATTCAGTCTCCTTCAGGGGGCCACCATCTTCACCAATCTGGATCTGAGGAATGCCTACCATCTTACTCGAATCTGGGAGGGTGACCAGTGGAAGACTAGGTTCCATACCCTGAGTGGCCATTTTGAGTATGAGGTAATGTCGTTTGGCCTCACCAACACTCTGGCAGTGTTTCAAAGGCTGATCAATGATTGTACTGAGAGATATTTTGAACACCTTTGTTTTCGTTGATCTCGATGACATTTTCATCTTCTCTCAGTCCGAGTCAGAGCATCGGGTCCACGTCCGCACTATGCTTCAATGCTTGTTGGAGAGTCAGCTCTTTGTGAGGAAGGAGAAATGTGAATTCCATACATCATCTACCACCTTCCTCAGATTCATCATTTCCAAGGGGCAGATCCAACCTGACCTCCAGAAGATATAAGCCGTCGGCGAGTGGCCCACTCCTACCTCAAGAAAACACCTGCAGCAGTTCCTGGGGTTCGCCAATTTCTATCGGCGATTCATCCGCAATTATAGCAACGTCGCTCTCCCGCTCACCCATCTCACCCGTCTCACCTCCACCAAGATCCCTTTCACTTTGTCCCCAGATGCTGACAGGACATTCACACTGCTTAAAGAAAAGTTCACTGATTCCCCCATCCTGATGCAGGTAGATCCCAGCTTGCAATTTGTGGTGGAGGTAGATGCATCAGAAACAGGGGTAGGTGCAGTGCTGTCCCAATGTTCTCCAGCAGATGGCAAACTCCATCCCTGCGCCTTTTTCTCCTGGCAACTGAGCCCTGCAAAGAGAAATTAAAATGTGAGTGATCGGAAGCTGCTCGCTGTCAAACTGGCCCTGGAGGAGTGGTGTCATTGGTTGGAGGAGTCCGTTCTGCCATTCCTGGTGCTGACTGACTATAAGAACCTTGAGTATCTCCGGTCCACTAAGAGACTCAACTCCCGACAGGCCAGGTGGGCATTGCTTTTTGGGTGGTTCCACTTCTTCATCACCTACCGCCCGGGGTCTAAGAACACCAAGCCTGACGCCCTTTCCAGGCAGTTTGCTGTGGAGCCTCATAGTGAACACCAGAAGACCATCATCCCGGGGGGGAAGGCCTTACTTTTGGACTGCCTCCCTCCCAGTCTTATTTCCCGCCCTTCCCCCTCCCCCATCTCTGGGTGGAATATACATCTTCTTGGATACATTTAGGGCTTGGGGTGGGGGGGTGCCGCATTGTGTCAGCGAAGGGGATACCTCTGCTGCACGGTGGGGCTGCCCTCACCTCAGTTTTAATTGCATTTTAGACACTGAGGGATTGGGGGGGATGGGGGGCCCGCTGCCTATCACAGTGGCTAGTGGTGCTCCAACCACCATCCTCCCAATTTTAACTGCACTATGGTAGTGCGCACATTTACACACATTCACATCATATAACCGACATACACCTACCATGTTTTGTACAAGGGGGAGGAGGGTGGGGGTCTTCCCCCATCCCTGTTATCCTCCTCCTGTTGGGGGCATGGGGGCCCGGTGGGGAGCCTGGGACCCATCATGTTGTCAAAATCCCTGGGTGCTGCTCAATGTATAAATACAACCAAGGGAGTGAGAGCGGGACTGAATATGAGAGTAAGTGAGAGTGAGGGGGTGATGAATGGAGGTGGTGATGGTGGGTCGGTTTTGTGCGGCGCTTTGTGTGTCGGGTGGCATCTCGGGGCACCTGCAGTGGTCTGCTCATCAGTCGCTCGGATGGACGCTGGCAGTGGGGGTCTGCTTCTGTGGCTACGACCGCCCTGGGGGGGGTTGGCGGAGGGGTGGCTGCTGGCCTGCACCGGTGGTTTCCCTGTCCGCTGCCGGGTGCTGGTGCGTGTTCAGGCTCGCTGCATCTGCTTCGGAGCCGCCTTAAGAAATAAGGGTGACTGATAAGTGAAATTGAACGGTACAGGAGTGAGAGAGAATGGGTGGGTCCGGGTGAGTGAGAGTGAGGGGGTGCATGTGGGTGCATATGGGAGCATGTGGGTGTGAAGGTGTGGGGATGGGTGTGTCTGTGAGCCGGGGGGTGCTGGATTGAGGGGGGTAGTGTCTCTCGGCTATGTGGGCTTCCCTGGGCGGGGGTGACTTCTTTGGTCACGGAGGTCCCTGGGGTGTGTGGCAGCGGCGCTGGTGGGGGGGCGCGGACCCGCTGTAGGGGTGCCTGGAGGGGCTCGCATCAGGTGGCACGGGCTGGTCTCCGGCCCAGGGGGTGGGGTCGCTGGCCTCCTGGGGCCCGGGGGTGGGTGTTGGCCCCACTGGGGGGGTTGGCGGGTTTGGGGGGGTAGGCCGGCCACGCCAGCCACCTGGCAGCCTGGCCTCCCTCAATCGTCCCTCCGGGGGTGGATGCCTGGCTTTCCTGGGGCTTGCTGACCTCGGACATTTGTGCCTTGTGGGGGTTGGTGGCGCTGCCTTGCCTGATCGGGGTTCCCGGGGGGAGAGCTGCACACACTTATTTTGTGCACGCTCTCATATATATGCACACAGACACACACGCACAAATGTCTCTCCTTGAACAGGTGTGGAAACCAGACTCGTGTTGAGACATCTCCGGTGGAAGAAGCAGCTTGTCTTCTGTTTGTTTTAGTTGTTGGTTTGTTTGTCTTTTTGTCTGTTCCCCTCCCTTTTCTTTCCCCCTCCACACACTTCCTTTCCCTATTCCCCATCCTGTCGGGTCCTCCATGGGTAAAATAATTAAAATATTAAGAGTTTTTACAGGAGGAGTTTACAACAATATACAGTACATAGTTAGATACTGTATAAGCTCCTCTTGGCAAACTAAATCTGTTTTGGCACAGTAAGGGTGACAGATCTCTGTTCTGCTTACCTAGCTGCCTGACAGGACAAGGGGGAGGAAAAAAAAAGAAGACCATCATCCGGGCCAAGTGTAGACCCTTTCGTGGAGCATCGAACAGAGGATTAAGGAGGTCCTCAAAACCAAACCTGATCCTCAGGGGTGGGGGTGGGGGTGCTCTGCAAGACCTCAGTTTGTGCCCACAGCCGCCAGAGGGGAGGTTCTGCAGTGGCTGCATGCTACCAGAGTTACCTGCCACCCGGTGGTGGTGGGGGGTGTCGCCAGAACACTGTCCCTCCTTAAACGCTCATTCTGGTGGCCAGCCATGGACAAGGATGTACAGAGCTACATCACCGGGTACCACCCACAGCGCAATGGACAGTGTGCGAAGGCCAACCAAGAATTGGAAGCGGCCTTATGGTGCATCACCTCCTCCAATCCTTCATCAAGGAGCCATCATCTCCCTTGGGTTGAGTATGCCCACAGTTCCGCCATATCTGCAGCCACTGAGCTCTCCCCTTTTGAAGCCTCCCTCATGTACAATGCCTTGCTGCTTTCCATCTTGGAGGAGGATACTGCAGTGCCCTTCGTTCAACACCACATAAAGAGGTGTCGCCACATTTGGCGAGAGACTAGGGCAGCACTCCTTCGCACAGTTGAACAGAACTCAAGGTGGGTCAACTGACGGAGGAGTGCGGCTTCCTCTTACGAGGTGGGTCAGAAGCCTGTCAGGATTCTGTCAGGTTTTCCACCAAAACCATTCAACTCAAGACTGAGTCTAAGAAACTATCTCCCCATTTCATTGGTCCTTTTCCCAGTAAACAAATCATTAACCCCTCCACTGTTCACCTCAGTATTCCCCCTACTCTCCGTATTTGTCCCACCTTTCACATTTCCCAGGTCAAGCCTTTTGTCACCAGCCCTCTCTGCCCCCCAGCCAAGCTGCTTCCTCCTCCGAGAATGGTTGATGGAGGACTGACCTACACTGTCAACCGCATCATCGACGCTTGACGCCGTGGAAAGGGCATCCAGTTCTTGGTCGACTGGGTGGGTTATGGGCTTGAGGAGCAGATGTGGGTCTCCAGACTGTTCATAGTGAATAAACAATGCATCTACAATTTCTACCAAAGGAATCCAGACAAGCTCGGGTGCCAGGAAGTGCCCCTTGGGGGGGGGGGGACTGTAGTGGTTCTTGCTGCACACTTTTTCTTCTCTCCCTAATTAACCCACTTATTCCCCACAGCTGCACCTGCCATCTGTGGGCAATCAGCACACCCTTTAAATTGGGCCACTCTCCTCCAGAGCTTTAGGATCATATCAGACTTCCCCCACGCAACTAGAACACTCAACGTCCAGTGTGCAGCCTGTAGCATGTCAATCTGCCCCTTCTGGAAACCTGTGGACATGTAAGGACAATTACTTTTCCAATTTTCTCCCTGTGATCACTCCCCAGGAAAAGTGGCTGGCTGATTTAGATCCTGCCTGGTGGAATTCCCATAACTGGATCTTCCCCACAGCTGTCAAGCCCTGTAAGTTGACTATGTGCACATGGAACCACGTTTTCCTTCACTGCCAGCACCGGCACACCACCTTGTAAATACTCACCCTTTGAATTGCACTTCCACGCTGAGGGTCTGCTGTCATACTGCTCCCCGTTGGATGGAATGCTATAATCTGTAAGAAAGCAGACACACAGTAGCATTATCAAACTGTGAGAGCTTGAACTTATCCCTTGTCTCTTCTCTCTATCCTGCAGGGTTGCCATACTCTCTGCGTCCAATTTCTGTCACTATAATTGTAATAAAGATTATTGTTTCACCTATTTTTGGGTCTCCTTGCTGCCTGCTTTTGGGTCTGTTATCAAAACTATGTCACTGATCTCTGACAGCGGCTGCTGTCTGTTCATCGCCATTTCTTGAGACAGGCTATAAAATGAACCAAACCATGGTGCAGACTGTCTGTGCCTTCACCTGTACCCAGCAGGCTGAGCACGGACTCCGTCCATATCTTCTCCTGTGTACTGCTGCCGACAGTGGACCAATGAAAATACACTGTGTGCGTGCAGATAGTGCTTATGGGAGTTGTAGTTTCATAGTCTCACATTGCAATAGGCTTATTATTTAGATGTTGCTTGAGAAAACTACACCTGCCAAAGTGGCTAGTGGGAGTAGCTGTCTTACCCGCCACCAGTGAAATCCACCCACCAGTGGCGGGTTGGCGGGTGATAATGTCAAGCCCTGCTTGGGATCATTGTCCTGCCGGGAGGTCCAATGACACCCAAGCTTCAGCTTCCTCACAGATGGAATGACATTTTCTCTCAGGATTTCCTGATACTTGATTGAATCCATCTTCTCAATTTCATTGCATTGTTTATTACCAATGGAATGACAATAAAGGCACTTTGACTTTGACTTTGACTTTGATCTTGCCCCCACACGCTACATAGGCCCAAAAAGTTCCAGTTTTGTTTCATCGCCACAGAACAGAATCCTAAAACCTCTTTGGCTTATTTGTATAGTTTTCAGCAAAGTGGAGCAGACTTTTCTTGTGCTTTTGGGTCAGTAGTGGTGTACATCTTGGAGTTTGGGCATGGAGTCCTTCAGTGTTTAGTATGCACTTTACTGTGGAAACTGAAACCTCAGTGTCTGCTGCCACCAAGTATTGCTGCAGGTCTTTTGCAGTCAGTCGAGGGTTTTTGACCACCTGCCTACTCAAGACTCTGGTGGCAGCCGTTGATAGCTTCCTCTTTCTTCCATGTCCAGGTAGTGTAGTCACTGTTCCTTTAACTTTAAACTTGTGATCTACATTTCCAACTGTATCTCTAGGAACATTCAGTGCCTTTGCTATCTTTTTATATCATTTTCCTTGTTTGTGCAAGGCAATGATCTCTTCTCTGAACTTTCTGGACAATTCTCTTGACTCGGCCATATTTCTAACCTGCAATCTAATGTCACCATCAACAGTCCAGGTATTTGAGCTGTTATATCTCAAGCACACCTGATGCAGTTAATGAAGCCCTTGATTGGTTACATCAAGTGTGGTTGGCATCAAACTGGGGAGTTTAAATTGTCCTAAGTGGAAGAAGATGGCTGGATGGATGGAAGTGTGGTTGAGACTAGGGATGAGCCAATACTACTTTTTCAAGTCCAATACTGATACCTATACTGTGACATTGTATATCGTCCGATACTGATCCAAACCCGATACTGTCTTTCTTATTTAAAACAAAAGTACAGAACATACTTTGGTAATGACTGGTTGTATTTTGCACACATATAAATCCACAAACCTGAAAGTCAAAGAATATATTACAAATTTGACTCAGTTCAGCAACACTGCTGCTTTTTCTTATTTTAAACTTTGCAACATTGGCAGCATTTCACTAGTGAGCACTATGTAAACATGCATATTGCAGTTTTAAGTTCAGGTTTATGCATAACATTGAAGCTGACTATTTAGGTAAACATTCAGATGACATTCAAAGTCCCACTATGCATGAGGTAAAAAATGCTGTAAATCTGAAAACTAACCCTTTAAGTTGTATTTTTGACATTTATTATTATTATTATTATTATTATCATAAGTATTCTCCGGGTCCTTGATTTATTTAGTAGTGTTTCTGATATTATTCTGTGTCCAGTTTTAGATTTTAGGTTTGCTCTTATTTTGAAGTCATTCCTGTTCCATTTCATGTAGCCCTGTTCTTCTAGTCCTGCTTGCAGTTCACTGTTGTAATTTACTATTTCTGTCACCTACCTCTCATTAACTTCAACGCTCTTGTCAAAAGGTAAGCCCATATTTTGTCTTCGTTTTCACGCTCCAGTCTGGTTTTTACTTTCAGTTTTGTTCTTTTGCTTAGGTTTCACTTTTAGCATCCAGTCTTCGAGCTGGAAAAGCACTTCCTTCTACTCAGTTCTTGACAGAATTCAGCATACTCCTTTACCGTGATACTTTTGCAAGTGTTTTATCAAGTTGCTGGAGTTGACGTTTTGATGAAGAAAGAAAGAAGAAAATTGTAAACGCTGGTACCACACAGCAACATACCGAGGCGAGTCCCATAGACAGCACCCTTCTTTTGTTTCAAAATGTTTGACTAAATACATGCACAGCAGCAGGTCATTGAACGTCTGAGTTTTTCTCCAGCATTAGGCTACAGACAATTCATGAGCTTGAAGCTCCTTTGTTTCAAAAATGCACATAAATGTTTACGGTAGCATGAAATGACGGCACTTATGTACACGACTGATAGCTATAGAGACAAAGGGCAACTTTACAACATAATTTTACCTACTGTACAGGAACTCCACCACTGAACAGTGATATAAACTAAAATAATTATAATGGTGACTGAACATTTCCCATTCCCCAAAGTGCAAGATACACTATTATGAATATAAGTGATACAAGATCACACAAATAAGTGATCTGGCAAACAAATAAACAAGGGTTCTGAAACAGTCACTAATATCGGATGTCCCATTCATTTTCAGTATTTAGGTATTCTGTAATTAATATTCACACAGTCAAATAAATCATAGTGCTATTTAGTCCCTTTCATATTTGTCAAAGTCTAACGTGTGTGATTGCCTACATATAGGTTACAGCACTTTGTATTCCACTTTCAAACACAGCCTGCATTTGGGCCTGGAAAGCCTGATTGGGATATCTTCAGACAAGAATACTTACGTTCTACGGGCAATGAACTAGTATATACAATAAAAGCTTCAAATTTACTAGAATACAATAACAATTTTATAGGGACGACTGCCCATTTATTTAGAATATGTACTAAATTCATGAGAGAAAAAATGGAAAATTACAAGAAAAACAAACTTGAATTTAAAAGATAAAAGTTACAAATTCATGGCAAAAGTTGTAAATTTATGAGGAAAAATTCATATACACTACTCACAAAAACTTAGAGATATTTGGCTTTCAGGTGGAATTTATGGAAAATGTAAAAAGTTCACGCTACAGTGATATAATATCATGAAAATAGGGTATTTAAGTAGAAGCATGCAACTGTGATTTCCTCATGTCATACAATTTATTGAAACAAAAGCCAACAACAGTGGTGGGTATACCACAACAAAAAATGTCAGTCTCAATAACTTGTCATGTGCCCTTGAGCATCAATTGCAGCTTGACAACGACGTCTCATGCTGTTCACAAATCAGCTTATTGTCTGCTGAGGCATGGCATTCCACTCTTGTTGAAGGACGGCCCTCAGGTCATTGAGGTTGTGGGGTGCAGGGTTATGAGCTTCTACACGGCGACTCAGCTGATCCCATAGGTTTTCTATGGGATTCAGGTCTGGAGAAAGTGCAGGCCACCCCATTTGAGGTACCCCAGCTTCCAGCAGCCGTTCCCTAATGATACGACCTCAATGAGCTGGAGCATTGTCATCCATAAAGATGAAATTAGGCCTGTGTTGTTCATGCAGAGGCACAATGACTGGATTAATGATATTATCAAATCCAAATCAAATCAACCTTTATTGTCATATTGCTGTACATACAACTGTAGTGCAGGCAAGATGAAATTGCATTTCTCTCGGCATCCATATAAGCCATATAAGTAAAAGAACATGATTAAAGAACATGATTATTCAGGTAGTATTGGCTTGTCACTGTACCGTTCACAAGGTGTAGGACAGTTCTGTATTGACTAGACACACCTGCCCAGACTGTAACACCACCACCACCAAAGGCTCATCTGGTGACAACAGTGGCTGATGCATAGCACTGTCCTTGGCTTCTCCAACATCATTGGCAGCCATCATTTCTGCTCATCGTGAATCGGCTTTCATCAGAGACCAGCACTGAGGCTCACTGGTGCCTTGTCCAGTGTAAATACTCCCTGGCCCATACAAGACGATGATGCCTGTGCCTGGTGGTGTGGTCAGGTACCCTTGCAGGTTGTCTAGCACACAGACCACACTGATGTAAATGGTTTTGAATGGTCTGATGTGACACTTGGGTGCCTCTGACCTCCCTTAAATGTGCCTGGAGTTGAGTAGCATCCATCATCCGGCTCCGCAGGGCACTGTTCACAATGAAGCGGTCATCGGCGTGGGATGTGGCCAAAGGGCATCCACTTCTTTGCCTTTCTGTGACTTCCAGTCTCTCTGTATCTCTGTTGCAACCTGCTGATGACAGTCTGTGACACTATAAGCTCAGTGGTCAATTGTCTCTGAGAACATCCTGTCTGAAGCCTTGACATGGCAAGGTTTGGTGTCATCTTGGTCTCATGATGTCAAACATGATGAAGAGGACTGTTTAAACACCAATTCTAATTGAACCAGAAAATTTATTGGTCGATTCATAGATCAAACACTTTGTCATGAAGCGGAGAACAGGGGGACCACCGGGCGCATGCTTCAGGTTTCTATTATGGTCTGTACTTTTTCATCTCGGTTTATTTTGTAGTGGGTTTGGGGTTGTTGTGCTTTGCTTTCTGAGTTGTCCTTTGTTTCTGGTTTGAGTTTCTTGTTATCACATCTGATTTTGGTCATTTGTCGTGGGTTTTTAGTTTATGTTTTCCACATTATCCTGTATTTCAATTTATCTTTCTGTGTTTAGCTATGAGCCTTCTCTGTCCCTGTCCTCACCTCTCCTGCAGTATTTTGGTATTCATGCATATTATGTTATTTGCATCTCTTGGTTGTATTATTTCTTCTTTGTGTATTTTGGTCTGTTTCCATTTTTGTATCTTTGCGTATTTATTTCATGGTTAGCGACCCTTGTACTTTCTGTATTCATCCTCTGGGTTATTACTCAATCCAGGTCTGTACTTTTATTGTGACAGCACATTGTATCATTTCCATCTGTCAAACTCTGTTCGCGGGCTGTCACACCTGCCATTAATCTGTTCTCATTGTCCTCGCTCACGAAACCCACACCTGTTCATGATTGTGTTAATTTCTCCTTGCCCTATTTAAGGACGCCTGCTCAGATTACTCTTTGCAGTGTCCTTCTGAATGTTACTGTGTTTTTCTGCGGAGCTGAACGGGTGTGCTTCACCTTGGATTAATCCTCATTCCTCTGTTTTTCCCCAGATGTGAGCCCCGTTTCCTTTCGGGTGCTTTCCGTCTTGTATTAATCTTTATTCCTCCGTTTTTCTCCTGATGTGAGCTCTATTCTCCGGCATTCCCTTCTGTTGTAAGTGTACTGTTTTTGTGTATTGTTTGTGTTTTTTGTTATTAAATGTTGAAAACTCACAGCTGGTGTTTGGTGTCCTCAGTCCTGCCCTGGTAGGATGATTTATGACAGAAGGACGCTGCCAGTGTAAGACACCAGCCGCTGAGGTCTTTTTTTCCCCCTTCCGTTTTTTGTTAAAGTCCATTTTTGTGGGGATGTCTGTCTGCACGGACTTTAGAGTTTTGGGGCTGGACAAGGTGGAGCCTGTTTCAGCCATGTTCTGGACGGGAGGAGAGCGCCCCCTGTGCCCTGAAGACTGAGCCGACAGGAGAGTGTCTCCTGGCTTCAGCAGCATGGGACTCAGCGCCATCGGTGAGGCGATCTCCAGCTCAGCCACCACATCTGGGGGTCCTTCAGCTGCACCCACCATCATGCGTGCTGCCAGGGTCGCCACAGCAGAGTTGCCGGAGTCCTGGATTGTGGTGGAGCTTGAGTCTAGTTAAGGACTCTGTTCTGTTTCTACATTATCAGTTCTAGAGAAATCTTGCCTTGCTCATGATGGGGAAAATCAGTTGCAGATGCCCTCTGCCCCTGAGTTCTCCTCACCGGTCTCCAGTGCTGCCAGTAATAGTATTCTGGTGTCTATCTCTTCCTCTCCTTCCGACGTGGCCGTGTCGGGAATGGAACCCCAGATGAATGGATCCAAGACGTCCCAACCTGCTTCGCCGGAGTCCTGGATGGCAGTGGAACTCAAGTTAAGGCAGATCCTCTTTTTTTGTTTTCACGTTATCAGTTTTAGAGATGTCTTGCTTTGCTCTTGATGGAGAGAACCAGTTGCAGCCGCCAACTGCTCCTGAGTTTTCCCCTTCGGGCTCCACTGCTGCTGGTGATTCTGGTCCAGTGTTTGTTTCTTCTCTCCTGTCTGAGTCCTCGTCTGGTTTCACCGATGGTCATCAGTCTGCTGTATTTGGGTCCACTGATGGTCATCAGCCTTCGCCTGAGGTCATGTGGGTCATCTGTCTTCGCTTGAGGTTATCGAGGGTCATCAGTCATCGCCTGAAGTCATCGCTGGCCAGCCATCATTGCTGCCTGATTTCCCCCCCCCCCCGATCAGTCGTTCCCCTCATCTGGTTTCCCTGTTGGTCAGCCACCCTGGTCAGCCATCCTTTTGCCTGGTTCCCTCAGTGGTCAGCCATCCTGGTCTGCAATCCTTGTCGCCTGGCTTCTTCGCTGGTCAGCCATCTTCATTGTTTGGTTTCCCCGCTGGTCAGCTATTTCTCTGCCTGGTTTCCCTGCTGGTCAGTTATCATTGCTGTCCGGGTTCCATCCCTCAGCCTCTGCAGTCCGTAGGAGGCACGGGTTCCAGCTGCCGACTCCAGGTGGGGGCACGATGTGCCCTATGGCCCGTTGGCTCAGGGATGTGGGAAAACCACCCAACGGACCTTGTCGTCTGCTTGTGTGGCACTGAAACTCTGGGAGGCCACCTGATTTGTTTTACCTGGTGATCGGGTGGTTCTGGGACTCATACAAACCACCTGAACTGCTTTTTGTTGTCACTTAAATGCCCTAGAGTTCTGTATTCCTTATCTGTTCAGTTTTTTGGGTCATGAGTGAGTTTTTTGTTTTTTGTTTGGTCTCTCCTAGCCTGGTTTCCCCTACCGCCCTCCCGGGTTGGGTTATTGTTCTATTCCTGTTGGGGGGGCGGGGGGGGGGGTTCTTTCTCCTTTTTGATATTACCTTGTGGCGTCTGGAATCCACCTCTTGAATGGGGGGCTCTGTCATGATTCGGAGCACGGCTGGGGAACCATACTCATGCTCCTTTGTTATTCTGGTTATTTTCTGTATTTCCCCACTTCTGTTTAGTATTTAATATGTATGATGTTATCTGAGTTTGCTCTTTGTTTCTGTTTTTGAGTTATCTGGTTTATTATTATTATTATTATTATTATTATTATATATTCTGATATTTGGACTTGAGCCTATTTTTGCCTCCGCCTGTTGTTCCCAGTTCAGGTAGTGGTATTTATGATTATCTCCAGCACCTTTAGCATTTCTTGTTTGCATTTTATCTTGTCTGGGCCTCGATGGATTATTATTTGTTCCTGGTGTCTTATCTCATTTTGTATTTATATTCTCCTGTGCTTTTACTTTGACAGTGTGTTGTTTACTTTCTCTCAGAGCTCAAGTTTGTGACAGCTGTCAGTGGTTGTCTGATTGCTCTCGCTCATGTTACCCACACCTGTCATAATTTGTAATTATGTCCCCTGTGTACTATTTAAGGATCACTGTATCTCAGCTCACTGCAGTGTCATTTTGTGTTCAGATGGGCATTCCCTGTCTGTTCCCATCCTCTTTACCAGTGTGTGTCCCACGGTATTTTTCTCATTGTTTCCACACATCTTTCCCGGGTTGGTTGGCGTTTCCATTCACCTTAGCCTCCGCACTGTTTTGGCCATCCTGCTTCTATCCTGCCTGTAAGTTTGTTCCTGTAAGTGTATTTTGTGTTTTTTATTATTAAATGTCTTGCAACTCACAGCCAGCGTTTGGGTCTTCGTCCTGCCCCTGCTGGGCCAGTTTATGGCAAGGAGAGCATTTGGGTGCTGTGTCTGCAGCCTGCTGGTGACTGAGTGGATGACATCACACGCTGCCTCAGCACTTGCAGAGGGGGGTACATAAATAACAATCCTGATGACGTGTGAGAACTCTCTGGGGAGGTATGCCGGTCGCACGCTAACAGCTAGCAACTCAGTGTCCTTGCTGCAGTGTTGTTCTTTAATCATGATGTGCCCAGGATTACACCATCTGTTATTCACATACATTATCAGCCCCCTGCCTCTGCTGTTCCCACTATTTGATGTCCGATCTACCCATATTAAGTGGAAACCCTCCTGTCCGATGTTAGCATCTGTTGCTAGTTCTGTCAGCCACTTTTCAGTAAAGAACATAATGCTTATCTCTCTGAAGATGCTCTCATACCGGGACACAGCCGCCAGTTCGTCCGTCTTGTTAAGCAGCGATCTCACATTTCTCACAATAATGGATGGTAGGACAGGTCTGTACCTTGTTTTCCTCGCACGTCACTTTACTCCAGTTCAATATCCCCGTCGTTTCCTGATTTCTCGTGGGATTTCTTGTTCTTTGTGTTAGCACCGTGGAGCAGCCCAATGCTGATGGCTGACTCCTACAGTAAACAATGGCTCCTTCACTCACTGGGTCAGAAGTCATTGGTGACATGAGCAGAAAGCTGGCTAATGTCAACGCCAGTGCGGCGATACATGTGTCCTTGGTGTCCGTGATGGATACGGGTAACAGGATCAGAAAGTACTGGCAAGGAAAAATGGACAGTAAATAAAAAACACACACAGTAAAAATATGGTCTAAGGAGGCGAAGGATGCTCTGAAGGACTGTTTTGAATTTTGAATCCACTGTATGGGAGCAGCTTTGTGATCCACGTGGTGAGGACATCGATGGCCTCACAGACTACATCAGCTTCTGTGTGGACAACACCTTACCCACCAAGACCATACAGTGTTTCTCAAACAACAAACCCTGGATCAACCCTGAGATAAAGTCACTGCTGAAGGAGAAGAAAAGGATCTTCAGGTCAGGAAACAAGGAGGAGCTGAAATCCGTACAAAGGGAGCTAAGGAGGAAGATCAGAGAGGGGAAGGACAGCTACAGGAAAAAGATGGAGGACAAGCTGCAACAGAGTGACATCAGTGGTGTCTGGAGAAACCTGAAAACCATCTCTGGCCACCAGAATACCTCCTCCCAGGCCACGGGGGGTAGGGAATGGGTGAACAACCTGAACCTGTTTTTAACAGGTTTGACCAACCACCCTCTTCTCCACCTGCCTACCAACCACTGCTGCCTCCACCTTCATCTAGTCTCGCTGTCCACGGCCCTCCCCCCAACCTCCTCCCAGCACACAGCTCCCCTGCCCTAACCTGACCCTCACTAATACCCAGGTGAGAGTTAGCTGAGGAATATCAAGGTGAGGATGGCTGAGGGTCAGGACGGCATCAGCTTGAGGCTCCTCAAGTCCTGCGCAGACCAGCTGTGTGGGATCGTGGAGCACATCTTCAGCCTGAGCCTGAAGCTGGGGAGAGTACCACAGCTGTGGAAAACATCCTGTGTGGTACCCGTACCGAAGACCTCTCACCCCAAGGCCCTGAACAGCTACAGACCAGTGGCCCTCACATCACACCTGATGAAGACCCTGGAGAGACTGCTCCTTGCCCACCTCCACCCTCTGGTGGGACCAGCGATGAATCCACTTCAGTTTGCCTACCAGCATGGCATTGGGGTGGAGGATGCAGTGATCGTCCTCCTACACTGTTCCCTGGCCCACCTGGAGAACCCTGGGAACACTGTGAGGACCATGTTCTTTGATTTCTCCAGTGCTTTTAACACCATCCAACCAGTGATCCTGAGGGACAAGCTGTTGTGCGCAGGGGTGGACCAGCACCTGTCATCATGGATCCTGGACTACCTCACAAACCAACCACAGTCTGTGAGAACCCAGGACTGTGTGTCTGATACCATCATCTGCAGTACGGGGGGCCCCCAGAGAACAGTACTGGCTTCCTTCCTGTTCACCCTCTACACTGCTGACTTTTCACACAACACACCACACTGCCATCTACAGAAGTTCTCTCACGAGTCTGCAATTGTTGGCCTCATCTGTGATGGAGATGATGTGGAGTACAGAGGACTTATCCAGGACTTCGTGGACTGGTGCCAACGGAACTGCTTCCACATCAATGCAAGGAAAACTAAGGAACTGGTGGTGGACTGCCGCAGGTGAAGACAACCTCCCACAGCACCAGTAAACATCCAGGGAACAGACATTGAGATGGTGACATCTTACAAGTACCTAGGTGTTCACCTGAACAATAAACTGGACTGGTCACACAACACCAACACGCTTTACAAGAAGGGGCAGAACATTCTGTTCCTCCTGAGGAGACTCAGGTCTTTTAAAGTGAAAGAGGCACTCCTGAAGACATTCTACGATTCGGTGGTGGCACCAGCCATCATATTTGGAGTGGTCTGCTGGGGCAGCGGCATCACAGCAGCTGACAGGAAGAGACTGAACAGGCTGATCAAAAAAGCTAGCTCTGTTCTGGGGCGACACCTCGACACAGTGGACGAGATAGGAGAGAGCAAGATAGTGGCTAAGCTGTCATCTCTGCTGGAGTCCAAGTCCCACCTCATGCAGGACACGCTGAACGCACTGAGGAGCTCATTTAGTGGTAGGCTGTGCCATCCTATGTGCACGACGAAGAGGTTCCGCAGGTCTTTCCTGCCTACGGCTGTCAGACTTTATAACCTAACCAGGGCTGCTCGTAGAGGTCGTATTGAATGTACTAAACTTAACAACCTTGCACAATAAATCGTCCTCTCTATTATACAACTAGGACAATATCAACCATTACTGAGGGTGGCAACAACACTGTTGATTCAAATACAAAATATACTGTCAGGGTACAAATTCATATACTGCAGGGTAACTTAACAAACCATAATGCTGTTTATTCCATCTAGCTGCAATGCTCCTGCACTGTGTATATATCTGTGTACATATGGATATTCATTTACTGCTTTGGCTAACCAGTTCTTATTATCTTATTAACTATTGCTGTGAGTGCTGCTATCCCTTTGCTGCTGTAATTCTGGAATTTCCCCATTATGGGACTAATAAAGGCTTATCTTATCTTATCTTATCTTAAAACGAAACTAGAAAACTAGAACCTAAGAATTGAGCCACTGCTGCAAAAAGGCAACTGGCTCGTGTGGCGCCGGAAGTATTTATTTGATACTAGAAAACCACTCAGAGAGCACATACCTCTGCCAAGGCTCCATCCGTCCCTCCTGGATCACCTCCATAATGTAATAGGTTTGTGTGTAGGCCACAAGCCAGTTCTGGTGAAAATTGCATCAAAGTGGGCAGCTCGGTGGTCAGTAAGAAGGTCGTGGGTTTGATCCACCCCCTGACCATCAGTGACCCTTGTGTGTGGAGTTTGCATGTTCTCCCCGTGTCTGCGTGGGTTTACCCTGGGTACTCCGGTTTCCTCCCACAGGCCAAAAACATGCAGGTTAGGTTAAATGGAGACTCTAAAGTGGCTCTAGGTGTGAATGTGTGTGAATGGTGAAGGGTCTGGCGCTGTACCGTGGGTGCCTCATCCATCCACATGGATGCACTGAATTTCCCTCAGGGATTAATAAAGTATACAAAATAAAAAATAAGTCTATCCAGTAGTTTTGGAGGATCCTTGCTAACACACTGTGAGAAGAGCCTTGGCAGAGGTTTGTGTTCTTCGGTCATCACCAAAATGTAATGGGTTCCTCTAGTGTTGTAGTCAAGACCTCATCAAGACCAGAGTCTCCCAAGACCAAGACCAAGACAAAGTTGAGACCAAGACCCACATACAAAGTGGTCTTGACTTGGTCTCAGTCTTGGGATTCTGGTCTTGGTTTGCTCTCGACTACAACTCTGTTTCCAAGTAACTAGTTACTTTAATCATGCAGTAATTGGTAAAGTAGCTCAGTTACTTTTGAAAAGAAGTAACTAGTAACTGTAATTAGTTACTATTTTTTAGTAACTTGCCCAACACTGGTTATATGAATACTGCATATAAATGTGAATGTCTGCAATAGTTAGTTAGTTAGTTAATCCCTTCACACCTGAAGGTGTATATGGGCGGCGCCTATCTCCGTTTCTCTGACCCTAGGCCACACAGCTACTGTAAGTAGTGAAAGCTACAGCGGGGGGTCAGTCCTCTGGTAGCTCTGTGTGTAACTTTACTTTCCCCATTCCATTATGCGGAGCACCACGCTAGAAGGCAGAAAGCACCATTTTTGTATGGTCTTTGGTGTGACCCGGCCGGGATTTGAACCCCTGCCTCCCGGGTGTGGGGCGGATGCTCTACCAACTGATGCTCTACCAACTCAGTTGGTAGATTCTCCGGCATGTCTGCAATACCCGCATATTATTTATGCATTCTTCACAATAAGCGATGGCAATGTTTGCTCCTTTGCTTCCCATAGAGTTGTAGTCGAGAGCAAACCAAGACCAGAATCCCAAGACTGAGACCAAGTCAAGACCACTTTGTATGTGGGTCTTGGTCTCAACTTTTTCTCGGTCTTGGTCTTGGTCTTGGTCTTGGGAGACTCTGGTCTTGATGAGGTCTTGACTACAACACTAGGTTCCTCTGTAGCCCAAGGGCCACCTCTGGTGAAAATTTCATCAAAATCCATAAAGTGGTTTTTGCGCAATCCCGCTAACAGACAGACAAACAGACAAACCAACGCGATTACTTTACCTCCATGGAGGAGGTAATAAATGTGCAAGTGCAGAAAAAAATCTGACAGGCATCATCGGAAGTTACTTGCTACTAGTTGTTATTTTGGAAAAGAAGACTGAAACATTGATTTAGAAAGAAAAACAGAAAAATGCATAGAATAGTAGTAAATAGTATGAGTTCTGTTGACGATAGATAAAATAATGTCTGTTAATGTGTGTTTCAGGTCTACTGCCAGGAGTCCATAAAATGATCAAGAGAAGAAAACAGCAGGAGGGGGGCTCCAATCTGGACCAGAAACACACCTATATAGAAGAGGAACAGGTGGACCACCTTATTAAAAAGGAACAGGAGGAAGGTGATATTATCAAGTTCATTTTCAGTCCTGTAAAGAGTGAAGAGGATCTTGACTCTTTGCAGCTTCACAACAGCCTGACTGAAGAGATCAGAGACTCTGAGGTAGGAGAGGACTATGGAGGACCTGAAAGTGATACTGATCCACATTTACAGCCTAATAAGAAGATGTCAGACTCTCCAGAGATGGATGTCAGTGATGGGGATCAAGCAAATAGCAACTACAGGAAAAAACTCAGCTGCTGTAATTGTGGGAAAAGATTTGATCATCGAGGTCATTTGAATCAGCACCTCATGACTCATACAGGTGAAAAACCCTATAGCTGCTCCGTGTGCAGTAAATCATTCAGCCAAAAAGAACACCTGAACACTCACACCAGAATCCACACAGGAGAAAAACCCTTCACCTGCAGCTTCTGTCATCGAAAATATATGTGTAGAAGTGCCATGAAAAGACATCAGCGTGCCTGTAGCTCAAAGGCGTGTGATGATGATGAGGGACAGTTCAGTTGTTCAATATGTGGGAAAAGATTTGGTCAGAAAGGAACATTAAAACGGCACATTCTGACGCACACGGGGGAGAAACCCTACAGTTGTCCTGTGTGCAGTAAATCATTCAGCCAAAGAGGAACCTTGAACATCCACATGAGAATCCACACCGGGGAGAGGCCCTTCAGCTGCAACTTCTGTGAGAGAAAATTCAGTCATAAAATCACCATGAGAAGACATCAGCATGTTTGTCCATCAAGAGAGTGTGAAATAGTTAAACCAGCCAGAAACACTGATCCAGATTCTGGACCAGAGCAGCCAAAACCTGATTATGATAAAAAAAAAAAAAAATAGCTAAGCTGTCCAGTTCGTGGTAAAACATTTTGACACAGTCACTAGCCACAGTAGATAACTGAAGAGGAATTATGATGGAAAGCTCTCTATTAAATTATAATCTTTCATTCATACTACAGTAACTGATCTCACCAGAAACACTTATAACTCTTATACTTTTAACATTAACAAAGCTTGTATTAAAGTATAACGTTACAGAAAATGTAAACTTACATTTTTTAGATTGCAAGATTCTAAAATGTAAAAAAGAAATTTTGTATTGGTTCACTGATATTTTAGGGTTGCTTTGCTGCTTCAGGCCTGGGATGTCTTGGCAGCATGCATGGCATTATGAAAATGAAGGCTGATTGATTCTGGGATCAGTGTAGGACCCAGTGTCATAAAAGCTGTGCTTCCATCAGAGTTCATCTGCTTTTACAACAGGATAATGTCCCAAATTTCAAAACATCAAAAAAGCACCCACAACAATTTAGCAGTGGCAGTTTAGGGACAGTAGTAAGACCAGAGTGGTGGCCTTAGTGGTAGTAGACCGGGAGGTCGTGGGTTCAAGACCCAGCCAAATCATTCCAATACCATCATCCATGGTAGAAGTTTCCAAAGGACCATTCTTCTGACTCTGTTTAACATCATCTGGGCTACAGAGCTCATTCCTACGGACTGGATTGGATCGATGTGATCATTGGTGTCTTGTTCAAAAAGGGCAACAGAAGCGAATGCGGAAACTGTAGAGGAATATCCTCACTGAGTGTTGTTGGTAAAGTCTTTGCTAACATCATCCTGCAGAGGCAATGGTTAGTTGAGTGCATATATCCTCAGTCCCAGTCAGGGTACCGCAAAGGAAGAGGCTCCATAGATGGAATCTTGAGACTGGGTGTCCACCAAACGCATTTTTTTTTCTGTTGTGGGCGACTATTTTCTATGCATTCTCTATGTAGTCCAGCATTTACAGCGCTGAGCACCCTTGGCGCTACAACACTTTCAGCAGTGACTGTTTTTTGTTGCGGTGCTGAAGGCTGAAAAAAGTTCAACTTTTTAAAATACAGCTGCACTCGTCAATGTCAAACCTTTCTAACCAGCCAATCAGAATTAAAGAAGGACGCCGGTACAGATGTTCACTGCATCAAACAACCTAGTACTCTTTGATATGACACTAAAATGATACCATGATCGGGACTTCCGGTAATGGCGACGCGCTGAGCAGACAAAAGATTCACTCCTCCATCGAACTTTTCTCTTTTATTATATCAAGTTGTCCCCAAGTTCTGAAACTTTTTGCAGACATCACGTTAAAAGGATCCTGGATGACTTCCATGTCAGGAAAAACCTCTAAAACCCGCAGGAAAAGTCTGCAGTCAACAATATTGGACTTCGACACGGCCAAAGATAGCGGGGAAGCTAAAGCTAACACAATGCTGAACATGCTAGCGGGCTTCGAAGATGAAGGGACAGGAACGAATGTGATACTAGGTGCCATCACAGACCTGAAAAAGGACTTTTCAGTCAGGTTTGACAGATTATATGGCTGCAGTTGACAGAGTGAGTAGGGATATAAGAGACTGTATGGAGTGCATAACTAATGCAGAGGCCCCTATCTCCGGCACTGAAGATGAGGTAGACTCTATACATGCTAAGGTCCGCTTCCTTGAGAAAAGGGAAAAGGAGCTTGTAGACAAAGTCACTGACCTCGAAATGAGGTCCAGCGATCCAATTTAGTATGTCTGGTCGGCCTGCCAGAGAAAGCAGAAGAGGACAAAGCTTGCTCGTTTCTTGAGAAATGGATACCAAAGATCCTGGGAATATCATCACCTAGCTTTAAGCTAACCCTGGAGAGGGTCAGTGGCGGGAGCCAGACGCACCCCTGAGAACCTTAATTATGAAATTTCTGAATGACAGAGACAAGGTGGCAATGCTAAAGGCATTCAGAACAAAGAAGCAAGTTTTTTTACAAGAATCACCGGTGCATTTCTAACAAGATCTTGCCCCAGGAGTGCACAAAAAGCAGAGGGAATTCGACCAGGCCAGGCAGAAGCTCTACAATTTGGGGATAAAACATGGCATGCTAGTCCCTGCCAAACTCATGGTGACTTATAAAGATGCGATATGAACTTTTTCTACACTGGCCAAAGTGGAGGAATTCACGAGACAAATTGAGGAGACATCAAATGGATGGATATGGTGCTGTACAGTGATTCGTCTCCGTTTACTTAACTGTAAGTTAAATGTTAAGCTTGTTAGACAATAGAGGGACAGATTGTGGACTTTAAAGTTTGTTTGACTCGGTTCTGTGGATTTTCTAGGGACATTTATGTTAGCCTTGATTAAAATTCTTTTGCGGGAAGAACAATTATGGATACTGTAGGTAGTTGAAGGAGCGGTGGCTGAAGCTTGGTGGCTAGTGTTTAATGATGGGCTTATACATAAACAGTGTAGTAACTCCATTTTAACCAGATTCAGGGTTGCTTTGTTCCGGGATGGGTTCACCCCCTTAATTAAGGGCCCAGACAAACTACTTTTCCTTCTTTTGTGTATATATATACTTTTTTTTTTTTTTTGCATTACTTTACTAATCCCAGGGGGAAATTCAGGGCATCCACCTGGATGGATGAGGCATCCACGGTACGGCGCCAATCCCTTCACCATTCACACACACATTTTCACACCTTGGGCCATTTTAGAGTCTCCAGTTAACCTAACTTGCATGTTTTTGGCCTGTGGGAGGAAACTGGAGTACCCGGGGTAAACCTACACAGACACGGGGAGAACATGCAGACTCCACACAGAAGGGTCACTGATGGTCAGGAGGTGGGATTGATCCCATGACCTTCTTACTGTGCTGCCACTGTGCTAACCACTGTGCCACCAAGCTGCCCTTCTTGAGGTTGATGCTAAAATTACATTCTACTGGTGCATCATATAGAGTCTGTAGTGTTGGCCCCCGCTCCCCTTTCCTCATAAGATTTGCTTATTTTCCGGGGTGTTTTGTGTTCATAGACTAAAGTTTGAAGTGATGTTCTATAACCCGGGGTTCAAATATTAAACTACATATGTGACTTGCTCTGTAGCTAGAATTATTTAGGGTGACCCTGTTTTGATCTGGGTGGAGGATTTTTCTTTTCAGGAGGTTTTGGTTGTTGTAGAAACACAGTATCACAGCCTGACTGCTCCTCTTAATTGTGGAGTGCTCACAAGAATCTTCAGAATCTAAGCTTAATGCTGGGAGGGATGATTTACGGGTGGAACTCTCAGCTGAGGGCTGGAGCAAAGCATGTGGGAAAGCTCAAAACCAGTCCGCCAACACAAGATTAAAACTCTTACAGTATAAATGGTTAATGAGAGTCTATTACACACCTGAACTACTCAACAAATTAAATGCTATTATCTCAGATCTCTGTACAAGATGTGGGGAGCATAAAGGAACATCCTTTCATTGTATTTGGACATGCCCAAGAATTAAAGAATTTTGGTTAAAGGTTAAACGGCTCATACAAGAAGTTTTATCTATTCAGATCATTTTGGAGCCCAAACTGTTTATCTTGGGTCTTTATCCTAAAGGATGAAGTAAATACACTAAAACAGAGAGAAAAGGCTTTTATTGACGTCTGTGTGCTCCATGCTAAAAAGGTATTAGCTTTAACATGGAAAAGCGTTGTTCATCATAATATGAATGAATGAATGAATTTATTCGGTAGTAATAATAATAATAAACACATACAATACAATAAGAACACACAAAAGAACAACCAAAAGGGTGTAGGCTGAAGCTAGTGCTTATATACTGTAGTGCCTACCCCGTTAAAATTTTAAAATCAATAACATAAAAATTTAAGTCATACCCAAAATCAACAAAGAAAATCAAATAGAACAAGTAGGCAAAAAAACAAACAAAAACCTTTAAGTTATTACAAATTTATCTCCCAGCATTTACAGTGAGATACTTGGAGATTTTCTCATCTTTGTACAATGTTTTTTGAATTGCTTCAGAGTTGAACATGTTTTAATATTTTCAGAGCAACAATTCCACAGTTTAACTCCAGTGACAGACATGCAATGATACTTTGCATTTGTTCTAACCTTTGGCTTATTAAAAACAGAGTTACCTCTTAGCTCATATTTGCTTTCCCTTTTTTTTAAACAGTCTCTGAATATTTACAGGTAATTGGTTATTATTTGCTTTGTACATGATTTGAATGACATTAAAATCTACCAGATCTCTAAATTTAAGAGTATATAATTGAATGAATATTGGATTTGTTGGTTCACACTGAGGTTTCATTGATACAATGCGTACGGCTTTTTTCTGTAGTAAAAAGATTAAGTTTGTGTTTGTTTTATATGCTTTCCCCAGATCTCCACACAGTATGTCATAAAAGGAACTATCAGTGAATTATATAAAATGCTAAGAGATTTCTGACACAGGAGATCTTTAACTTTATACAGTACGGCAATGGATTTAGACATTTTAGTTTTGACATAATTTATGTGTGATTTCCAGTTTAGTTTGTTATCAACAATGACCCCTAGAAACTTGGTTTCGAAAACTGTGCCAATTTCAACATTGTTTATTTTAATTTTTCTGTGATTATAAAATTTGTGGTTTCTAAATATTATACATTTTGTTTTTCCAAGGTAAATAGATAATTTATTGGCAGTGAACCATTGACTGAGTTGTTTAAGTTCATTTTCTACTGAATCCAGAAGCTGCTTAAGATTTTCTCCACTACAAAAAAAGTTGTCATCTGCAAATAAAATACACTTGAGCAATTTAGACACAGAACATAAATCATTAATATACAAAATAAACAGCAATGGACCAAGCACAGAACCCTGTGGTATCCCACACATCATCTTCAGCAACTCAGTCTGTATTAATCACATGAACATATTGATATCTGTCTTCTAAATAGCTGTGTAACCAGTCAAAAGCAATTCCTCTGATGTCATACTTATGTAATTTACTGGGAGTAATTTATGGTCAACTGTATCAAATGCCTTTTGTAAGTCCAGAAATATTCCAACTGTGTATTCTTTTCTATCTGTTGCATCCGTAATCTGTTCAATAAAGTCCATGAGTGCCAGTGAGGTGGTCCGGTTCTTCCTGAATCCATACTGTTGTTCACAGAGTATATTGTGCTTATCAGTGAAATCATTTAGTCTCTTAACAAATATTTTTTCCAGTATTTTGGAGAACTGAGGTAACAAGGAGATGGGTCTGTAGTTTGACAATAAGTGTTTGTCACCAGTCTTATACAGAGGAACAACTCTTGCTATTTTCATTTTCTTTGGAAATTTACCAGCAGTAAGTGACATGTTGCATATGAAAGTGAAGTGTTTAACAATACAATCAATAATGCATTTAACCAAGAACATACTGAAATCATTACAATCAGTTGATTTTTTGTCTTTGAAGATCCAAGATGGCGCCGTGGATGGCAGCCACTGGCTTCTGCTCTCTGATACCATCTTGAACTTAACCCAGCCAAAACGGTGGAGATGACTGTGGATTTCAGGCGACACCCTCCTTCATTCCCCCCACTCACCATCCTCAACAGCACAGTGTCCACTGTGGACTCCTTCAAGTTTCTGGGTACCACAATCTCCCGGAACCTGAAGCGGTCCTCCCATATAGACACTGTCCGGAAAAAGGCCCAGCAGAGGTTGTTTTTTCTGCGTCAGCTCAAGAAGTTTGATTTGCCTCAGGAGCTGCTGGTTGTCTTCTACACCGCCATCATCCAATCTGTCCTCTGCTTTTCCATCACTGTCTGGTTTGGATCTGCCACTAAACAGGACAAGACCAGACTGCAGTGGATCATTAAGTCTGTGGAGAGGATCATTGGTACCGACCTACCCTCCATTGAGAACTTATATCAGTCCATAACCAGGAAACGAGCAGGAAACATCTGTGCTGACCCGTCACACCCCGGCCACAAACTGTTTGAACTTCTATCTTCTGGTCGTCGTTACAGATCACTGAAGGTCAAAACCACCCGTCACAGGAACAGTTTCTTTCCTCAAGCCATCACTCTGATGAACTCCTAACATTCACCTAGTCCTACCTGTTGCTGTACTCATGACTTTTCATCCATTATTACATTGCACATAACTCTCACACTGCTTTTTACTTCATTCACATTATATCACTGAATCTGAGTTCACATTGAAATACTGTGTGACTGTATATTTTTTCATATATTTCTGCAAAGTGTGGATAGTCTGAGTAAATAACTGCATATATTCCTGTATATATTTGCATCCTTTTATAGAAACGTGGACAGACTGTAATTTACTGTACATACTCTGTTGTCATTGAATCCTTATTTAAATCTTATTTAAATCCTCCACCTGAACAACGAGAGCAAGTTTTTAGCCAAAGTCAAATTCCTTGTATGTGTTGTGCATACCTGGCCAATAAAGCTGATTCTGATTCTGACTGAATTTGTTAACAATGTCAAGAATTTCTTTTTCATCTGTTTCTTTCATTAACATTGAGTAAGTGTTTATGTTGACGACATTGTCAGCGCCACCTGGATTTGCTGATGATACAGTGGAGTTGGTGATCTTTTTCCTATATTAACAAAATATGCATTAAACGTGTTGGAGATCAGGCTATTTTCATTGATTATTCAATTATCTGAATTTAAATAAGAGATGTGGTTGGAATTTAGTTTTCCTCTCTTTGTTATATTATTTAACACCTTCCATATATTACATGTATTAGTTTTGTTTTTTTCCAGTAATTTACTGTAATATGTTTTTTTACTCGATCTTAAAATACTAATGAGTTTATTTTTATAAACCTTGTATTTCTTTTCTGCTTCCACAGTTCTTAATTTCAGAAACGTTTTGTATAACAAGTTTTTCTTTTTACAAGCATTTTGCAGGCCCTTGGTGATCCAAGGCTTATCTCTGGATTCAACTTTAGTTTCCTTTACCACTAGAGGGCAGTGTTGTTGTTTTTTTTGTAACTTAGATTTTTATTCATTTTTCATCATATATAATGCATTCAGATCACATTCTACATTTAAAAGATAAAGGGGCTAGGGTAAGGAAAAAGAAAAAAAAGAAAAAGAAAAAAGGGGGGGGGACAAATGTTGGAGCATCAAGTTTTTAGTTTCCATCTCTTAATTCTTCTGGTTTTTTCAGTGTCTTTGGTTATTCTTTCAATTTCTGCCTCGTTGTTGCACTTTGTAGTATGTCCATTTCCGCCATTTTTTTTCCCATAGTCCTTCTTGCATTCTTTGTCGATATGTTAGTTTTTCCATCATACGTATGTCCTCAACAATGTCAGTCCATTGCTCTTGGTCAAGAAGAACTTCTGATCGCCATTTTTTTGTGATTGTTTTTTTACATGCAATCAACAAGATTTTAACTAGATATCTGTCCTCAGCCTGTATAACATTGTCTCTTTTAAGATCACATAAGTACATCAGGTTACAGTTCATTGGTATATTATATCCTAATATCCTCTGTATTGTCACATGTATAGATTTCCAGAATGATGATATTTTGCAGCATTTCCAAAACATATGTGAGTGGTCTGCATTTTGAGCCCCACATCCCCTCCAGCATAAAGATTGGGTATTTGTATATTTTCCTTGAATCTGTGGTGTAATGAAAAAGCGAATCAGGTTTTTCCGTCCAAATTCCCTCCATGTCCTTGAATTTGTTGATGTGTGTTGTGTTTTCCATATTTCCTGCCAGCTTTCTTCTGTTATGTTTAAATTGAGCTCTTTCTCCCATTTCTCCTTTGTATAGTTACTTGTATGATTGTTTGCCATAAGTTTCTGATATAGCTTTGAAATAATTCTTATTTTATTTCCTGTATATGAGCTTAAAATGAGTTGTATAATCTCGCTCACATCTGTTTGGAGGTTATGCCTAATCTTCTTCATATAATAATCTCTCATCTGCAGATATCTGAAAAATTCCGATCTTTCTAGTTTAAATTTTCTCCTGATGTTTACAAAGCTCCCGAGATCTTTTTTTCCAATATTGCCCCATGCTGTGATTCCCTTGTTCACCAGATTTTTGTATCCCCTATCTTGCTTTGCCGGTTCAAACTGACTGTCAAATGCTACCCATTTCAATAGTTTTATGTCTTCCTTTATATTATACTTTTGTACTATTTTATACCACAGTTCTAAAGTAAATTTAGTGATTGGGTCTATTTGTTTGATTTGCTTATCTGCATCTTTATCTCCTATTATGCTTTGTACTGGGAGTCCCTCAATTTCCTTTTCCATTTCTTTCCATTTTTGCCTCATATCCCTCGTCACACCAACATATGATATATCTTATTTGTGCTGAGTAGTAATATTCCTTTAGACTCGGTAGGCCCATGCCTCCTTTCTCTTTTGGTAATTGGAGAGTTTTATATTTCACTCTTGGCTTTTTACCTCCCCAAACAAATCTCGATATCATCCTGTCCCACTTTGAGAATTGGGCATCTGGAATCTCTGTTGGTATAGCCTGGAAGAGGTAAAGTAATCTAGGTTGTATGCTGATTTTGACTGTCTCAATTTTTGAATTCAGATCCATATTTAAGATTGACCATCTATCAATATCTTTTTTTATTTCTTGTTCCAACCTATCATAGTTTGCTTTATATATTTTGCTTAGGTCTTTAGGTATGTTCACTCCAAGGTATTTTATTTCTTTTTGTTTCCAGTTTAGTTTGATCTTATCAGTTATCTGGTTTAGAGGGTTATAGTGGAATGTCAGTATTTGTGTTTTTGTTATGTTTATCTTGTATCCTGATAATTTTCCAAAATTTTCTATCAAGTTCATCATTTCCATTATTGATTCATCTGGTTGTTCAAGGTAAACTATAATATCGTCTGCAAATAGCCCAATCTTGTGTTCCGCCCCCTTTATTGTTATACCTTTTAATTTCTTATTTTGTCTTATCGCTTGAGCCAGTGGTTCTATGAACAGAGCAAACAAGGTGGGCGATAAGCAGCATCCCTGCCTAGTTGATCTTTGTATATTTACTTTGTCTGTTAAGCTACCGTTTATCTTGATTCTTGCCACAGGTTCTTGATACAGCGTCCTTATGCATTGTACTGATTTTTCGTTAAATCCAAAGCGCTCCAGTACACTATATAGGAATTTCCAGTTAACCCTGTCAAATGCTTTTTCTGCGTCTAAACTCATTATTACTGCACTTTTCTTTTCTTTATGTATTTGGTTAATTATATGTATTGTTCTCCTGATATTGTCATGCGTTTGGCGTCCCTCTATGAAACCAGTTTGATCATCTTCTATCAATTGCGTCAAGAATGTCTTTATTCGTTTACATATAATTGTTGTATATATTTTATAATCCACATTTAATAAAGAAATTGGTCTATAGTTTCCGCATTGTTCTTTATCTTTCCCTGGCTTTAACATAACTGAAATGATAGCTTCGTTCCATGATGGAGGTATTTTGTTGTTGTTCAACGTCCAATTAAATGACTTTAGGAGTTGTGGCGTGAGTTCTTCTATAAACAGTTTATAAAACTCAGATGGGTATCCATCACTACCTGGTGATTTACCGTTTTTAAGTGACTTAATCACATCTCTGATCTCTTGTGTTGTTATTTCTGCTGTTAGCTTTTCATTTTGTTGATTTCCTATTGATGGCAAGTCCAATGTGCCTAGAAATTTTTTAATATCTTTAGTATTTGTTTCTTCAGGTTGCGAGTATAGTTCTTGGTAGAAATTATGGAATATTTCTTCGATGTTTTCTGGGTTAACTGTGGTTTTATTTGTGGTGGGGTCTTTAATCTTGTATACATTATTCATTGTTTGTTGTTTTCTTAACCGTTTTGCCAGCAGTTTTGTGGCTTTTGGTCCCGTTTCATAATATTTTTGCTTTAGATATCTATTTTTCCTTTCAATTTCATCCATTTGTGTTTCTTTTATCTTTGTTTTTTCTCCTTTAATTTCTTGATATATTTTTGGATCATTTGTGCTTTGATGTTTACGTTCTAATTCCCTCAGTCTCTCACATCTTTGTTCATACGCTTCCAGTTTAGTCTTATTTGCTTTTCCTGTTTCAACAATTAATTTACCTCTTAACACGGCTTTTAGTGCGTCCCATAGTATTGTTGGGTCCACTTCTTCATTGTCATTCTCTTGGATATACTCGTTTATGTTTATTTTTATTCTTTCTTTCATTTTCTCATCATTTAACAGTCCTACGTTAAGTTTCCATGTTGTTTGTCGTTTTCTATTGTTTAGATATATTTCCATGTATATAGGATTATGATCTGATATTTCTGCCCCTCCAATCCAACAATTTCTCACCCTGTGTCTGTCACCTTCATTCATAAGGAAGTAATCTATTCTAGAGTGTACTTTATGGACTGCTGAATAATGTGTAGTCTTTTTCGAGTGGGTGCAGGTCCCTCCATATGTCTACCATACCCATTTCTGCCAGTGAGGTTCTTATGAACTTTGTTACATGTTTTTTTGTCTTCTTAACACTTGTTGTGTCAACTACATGATCCATGACGGCATTTAAGTCTCCTCCACAAATTAGGACTCCTTCACTGTGTGTTGCTATGAGATCAAATAGATGTTGAAAAAAACCCTTGTCACTTTCTGGTGGGGCATAGATGTTCACTAATGTGATCTGCATACCATCTATTCTTCCCTTTATTATTACATACCTGCCTTCTTTATCCTGGATTTCCTGTTCACTTTCAAATTGTATTTTGTTTGAAATTAGTATCATCACCCCCCTTTTAGCTCCTCCCTTAAATGAACTGTAGTAGGAGTTCTTATAGCCAAATCTCTTTAGTTTCACATGTTCTGTCTTGCTCAAATGTGTCTCTTGCATAAATATAATTTCAGCTTTTTCCTTCTTGAATTTTCTTATTATTCTTTCCCTTTTAACAGGTGAGTTCAGACCATTCACGTTTAGTGTCATTATCTTAAGATTTTTACCCATATTCATGTTTTTCCATTTTTTTAACTTGTGCTCCTAGCCCCTTTAACAACAAAATTAACACATATTTATATAAAAACACATTAAAAAATCTCGACCCCCGTACTTTGGGCCTTTCTTCTGCCCACTGGTCTCTGTTGGTGGGTGGGGGGGTTGTCTTCACAGAGTGAAGGGCCCTCCCTAGACCTCTAATTACTATCCAAGTAATAGTCATTAGTCTAGAAATGTCCAACAAATATCACTTAAACCTCTCCTAGCCGTCTGTTTCTCTTTTACCTTGTCTTCTTGGCCTTCATTTCTTCTGTGCCTTTCTTAATCTTTGTTATGATCTAGGCTTTCAGTTGAAAGCCTTGTAGCTTGTCCTGGGCCCGCTGCTCTACGTCTCTCCCCCTTCTTCCGCCGTTCACTCGTCTCCACTCCGGCTGTCGTGATGCGTTCAGGGCCGCCGCTGCTCCAGCCGTTTCCTCCGGCACGCTCACCTCAAGGCCCCGCTCCATCATATCCCGCGCTGCCTCTCTGGCCGTGTTGTAGGTTCTTACGCCGTCCTCCCAATGAATCCTCATTTTCGTTAGCGGCGTTTGGAATCTAATTTTTTTCTCTTTCAGCGTTTTTTTAATGTTGGCATATTTCTTCCGCTGCTGCACAATTTCTGTCGGGTAGTCATGGTCAAAGAATACCTGTTTGTCGCCGATTCGTATCTTTTTTTTCCATGCTTGTGTCAGGATTCTTTCCTTTATGTCATATTTCACAAAGTTTACCACAACTGACCTGGGTGGAGAGTTTGGCTTCGGGTTCTGTGCCGGGGCTCTGTGCGCTCGTTGAATCTGCAGATCCGTTTCTCCGGGCAGTTCCAGCTCTTTTTTTAAGAACTGATCCATGAATTTCGTCATCGAGTTGCCTTCAATGCCCTCCGGAATTCCAAAGATGCGTATATTGCTTCGTCTGGACCTGCTCTCCAAGTCGTTTATTTTCTCCTGCATCCTCTGCGTTTGCGCCGTCAGGGTCTGTAGCTGTTCGTTTGCCTCGCTTTTCCAATCTTCCAGCTCCGATATTCGGGCCTGCGCTTCTGTCATACACGCCCGCTGGGAGCGCAGCTCCTCCATGTTTTCTGTTAGCTTGCGCTCCATTTCTCTTCGGAGGCCCATAATTTCCTCCTTAATCTCTTTTTTCAGCTCCTCCTTAAGAGCCGCTAAATCCTGCTGTAGCTGCCGCTTGAATTCCCTCAACTCTTTACCCAAACTGGCGATGCCAGTGTTCATGTTTTCGAGCCTGGCGTCCTCCATTTTCTCTGCTGTAGACACCTCGTTTTTTTGGGCTTCGTGTTCAGCGGTTTTTCCTGCGTTGTTGGAGAGGAATTCTTTAATTTTCCCCTGCTTTTGTCCTTGTGCCCGGCTCCTTCGTGTTTTCATCCCTTAGTTTATTGATCCGCTTATGTCGAGTTGGCCATTTACCGATGATTTTTAATCTGGCTAGGGAGAGCTCTCTGTTTAAGCGTTATGTCTCTCCGCCATCTTCCCGGAAGTCCAGTGTTTTGTTTTTAATGAATGAATCTTTATTTCGGATAGATTAAAAGTAAAGATTAAAAAGAAACAGAATAATATAACAAAGGCGAAAAAATCCAACAAGGTCAAATTAGACAATAACTCCTCTGATTATACAGTTCAACATAAGTTATCCAAAGTGGGTGATGGCTGAAGCCGCAGCTTATATTGCCCACCCATATTCCATCCAAGAATTCAAAAGAAAAACAAAACAAGAGCGATTACAATTCGGAACAAAGCTAAGACAAAATGTGACAAAAAAAACTAAGCAACAACACAACACAGACTGGATATAACAATCCTTATGTGATTTTACATGTCATCTTGGATATATGGATATATTTACCACTAGAGGGCAGTGTTTATTATATAGTTGTGATAAAATAGAGACAAATTCTCCATATGCTGTATCAACGTTGTCAACATAAACACCGCTCCAGTCTTGTATTTTTTGATCATTTCTAAGATTGTTGATTGCGGTTTCTGTTCCAAGTCGTTTAAAAACCTGATCTATTTCAATGTTCTGTGTTCCACCAGTGTGTGAAGAAACAAAAACAGGCAGATGGTCTGTCACATCATTGATAATAAGACCAGCAGTTACATTCCCCTCAGTGACATTTGTGAAAATGCTATCAATAAGCGTTGCTGAATGTCTTGTTATTCTAGTGGGGTTTGTTATTGAAGGGTAGAAACCCAGACAAAACATGGAATTTATGAATTCACTTATTTGGATATGGTCATTTGGATTTAATAAGTCAATATTGAAGTCTCCACAAATAAATACCAGCTTCTTACTACCTACTGCACTGAAAAGCTCCGACAATTTTTCTTTGAAAATGTCAATATTGGTACCCGGTGCTCTATAAATGCAACTTATTATGATGTTTTTTGTAGTTGTAATTAATTCCACAGTTACACACTCCATGATGTTTTCCATTTCAAAAGACATATTTTCTACAACTTGGCTTTGGTAGCAGGACCTGATATATAAAGCAACACCACCACCCCTTTTTTTTTTTTGACCTGCTTGTGGTATAGAAATCATAACCTCTCATTTGCACTGTATGAAGTTGGTCATTTTTTTAGCCATAATATCAGGCAATGGTTTAAGGAAATGTCTGCCACTTTACCTTTGGAAGAGATCACCTATTGAGGGACAGACAAGAAAGATTTCAGAACATATGGGGCCCTTATATAAACTTTCTGAAGGACAAGGATCTACCAAAAGTCATATACAGTACTTATGGACAAAATATTTCAAATGTGCATTCTGAGATGCAGGTCTCCTGTTATTTTTTTCTGTGTCACTCTGCCCAACCTTAAAAAAAAAATCTACCTACTGTCAATTCAACTCACTGTAATTAAACAGGTCTTATACCCCCCCCCCGGCCCCCGCCCAGGGTTTTTATTTATTTATTTATTTATTTTGATTTGTTGTTTTATATATTTATTTTATTCTACACATATTTCACTGTCAGAGTACCAAATGTATATGACTTCTTTTGAAGAATAATCAATGCAAGAATATCATTTTATATGTACAGTGGTGTGAAAAAGTGTTTGCCCCCTTCCTGATTTCTCATTTTTTTGTATGTTTGTCACATTTAAATGTTTCAGATCATCAAACAAATTTAAATGTTAGACAAAGATAACACAAGTAAACACAAAATGCAGTTTTGAAATTAAGGTGTTTATTATTAAGGGAGAAAAAAATCCAAACCTACATGGCCCTGTGTGAAAAAGTGATTGTCCCTAAACCTAATAACTGCTTGGGCCACCCTTAGCAGCAACAACTGCAATCAAGCATTTGCAATAACTGGCAATGAGCCTTTTACAGCGCTGTGGAGGAATTCTGGCCCACTCATCTTTGCAGAATTGTTGTAATTCAGCCACACTGGAGGTTTTTCAAGCATGAACTGCCTTTTTAAGGTCATGCCACAGCATCTCAATCAGATTCAGGTCAGGACTTTGACTAGGCCACTCCAAAGTCTTCATTTTGTTTTTCTTAAGCCATTCAGAGGTGGACTTACTGGTGTGTTTTGGATCATTGTCCTGCTGCAGAACCCAAGTGAGCTTCAGCTTGAGGTCACGAACAGCTGGCCAGACATTTTCCTTCAGGATTTTTTGGTAGACAGCAAAATTCATGGTTCAGTTTACCACAGCAAGTTTTCCAGGTCCTGAAGCAGCAGAACAGCCCCAGACCATCACACTACCACCTCCATATTTTACTGTTGGTATAATATTCCTTTTCTGAAATGCTGTGCTACTTTTACACAGGATGTAATGGGACACACATTGTTATGCATGGAATGACGAGGTCAGGTGCACAATGGAACTTAGCTTTATTTGAGGTTAAACACACACACTACAGCCACCAGGCAGGGGCATTGGCAAAGAGACCAGATGGAGATGCCCGCCTGGTATTTATGGGCGGTTTAGTGGAGGAAGAGGAAGTGGCCACCACTACATCGCACTTCACAAATGTATTATTTACAATACCCCCCCCCCGGTAGAAAAGTCCAAAAGCACACACACAATTAAGACCCTTCCAAATTTAGGACCCAAATCACGCACTAATAAAACAAAAACTGAAATTCTCACATGGCCTAACACATTCATACAACAAACCTAAGCTAGGGGGAACGGGTGGACTACCGTCCCACTCCACACGGCAAGGTGGATTATTCTGCCACCAGTAATCCTCCAAAAAGTCCATTAAACTCTGAACGTTGCCGTGTTTCCTAAAATAAATGCACAGAACAATAACGATATTTACTTTTGTCAATTTTTTTTCTTTTTAGGTAAAACATTGAGCAGTGTTAACAACTAAACACACACATAGAGATACTCATGAACTAGAAATGTATACATACCACACACACACAGGGTTTATCTTCCAATACCACATAATCACGCAACGAGAATCTGCAAATGCTCCTAAATACAGCCATTATGCTTTTTTCCAAACACATGGAAACACACGAACATTATAACACTGGAGCGCTTCTTTTTTTTTTTTTTTTAACAAACTGACACTACTGTCCATTTGGCAGAAAGGGGTAGAACTGGCTTGTGGGGGGCCCCAGGCAGCCCCTCAGTAGACCTGCCCCTGGAAGTGGCATGCCTCCAGGATTGCAGCTGACCTCATAGATGAGAGTGCCTCTTCTCTTCACCTTCGACCACCTCTCTCGTCCGGAGGCGCCATCTGAAGCCTTCTCCCGAGCACGCTGCAGCTCATTGGCATGTCTCCACAAGCTGTCCGACAGCTGGAAGTAGGCTGCTCCCCGCTTAGCCACGATGCGTAGCCACTCCTGGTGACCCTCTGACTGTCGTTTGGCCCACATCCACCGTGGACGTCTCCCCCCATGAACCCGGACCAGGTCCGTAACTCTCAGGGGAGCTTTGCTGGGCCTGCAGTGTTGCTGATCGGCACTCGGTCCCTCAGTGCCTATCGGTCTGGCCCCGACTCCTTGTAAAGCTGCTGCAGCGATCACCGTTGAAGCTCCAGATCCTCCAGCTCACTGTGGCTGAGCTACAGAGGAAACTGAGGCTCGCTTGTTGGCGTCACTTGTCGATGCAGGCGCCTTGCCGTTGCGCACAGTACCCTCATCCAAGGTATCCCGAGGGCCGGCACTGAGACCCTCCTGCGTCGAACCTGAGTGAGGCTGGTCCTGCTCGACCGCCGTGGTGCAAGATAAATCCTTCCCCCACACAGTGTCGTCCTCCACCACCAGAATCAAACGGTTCCGCCAGCCACAACCAGTCTATTCCTCTCCAGCGTCATCTCTAATGGCGAACCCCAGTCCATAAAACAGGTCACAGCCCATTATGTTGTCACCTCAGGCCGTCACATGGAACGTGCAGTCAGTCATCACTGCCAACTTGTACCGAGCCGTCAACTCCAGTGTTCCAACCGTGCGCAGTCTGCCACCACCATAACCGTAGAGCAGCGCTGGGTTACCTCTTATTATGTAGTAGCAGAAAAATTTCCTCACCATGGCCCAAGTCAACAATGATCTCGCCGCCCCTGTGTCGATCAGCAGCAGTACCTCGTCATCATCCAGTGTCACCCTGCAGTACTTGAACCTGTTGGCACCCGGGGACACTGCATGGACAGTTATCGGGGCAGGTGAAGTTGTTTCTTTCCATGGGCTCTCCGACTCAGACACGTGACACACCCTGGCATAATGGTTCAAGCGTTCACACAAGCCACAGCGCTTCCCTCTAGCCGGACATTCCCTAGCCTTGTATTGGTGCTTCACAGACCCACAGCCCATACACACGGGCAGCCCTCAGGTTGATGACGTAGGTTTCTGTGTTGTCGTCGGCTGCACTATCCTTGCTGTCAGGGTTTGCCACTAATGCTGCGGCGGCAGGCCCCAGCTGCCGTTGTGATTGGCGCCACTTTAGCTCCGAAGCTAGCTTGTCCACTGTCTCCACCTGGAGAGCTAGCTCGACAGCCCTGGCTAACGTCAGGTCACTCGGCGCCAAAAGCAGTTTAGCTCGCAAAGCACTGCTAGTTGTGTGTGTGTTCCACCAGCTGATCATGTACTATTCCCTCCTTCAATGTCCCAAAAAAACACTTGCTAGCCAGCTGCCGTAGGTTGGCGACAAACTGGCGGACAGTCTCACCCACTCGCTGGTGTCATTGTTGGAACCGAATCCTTGGGATGGTGACGTTGTCTAGGGTGTGGAAATGGCGCACTAGCAACTCGACCACATCCTCATACGAGTCGGTAGCCCCAAGTGTATGTAGAATACGTTGGCCCTTGAACCCCAAATAATGCACCAGAAGCACCCGTGCTCCCCGTTTATCTAGCTCGCCCAGGTTGAGCACTGCGATGTAGTTTTGAAAGGCGGCAAATCATCTTGACCAAGGCGCAAGTGGCTTGCCCGGGAGCTCCAGGAAGGGCCCAAGCAGTGAAACACACGCCTCCATTTTTTATTCTCATCTCCAAAATGTTATGTATGAAATTACCTCTGGAATGACAAGGCTAGGTGCACAGTTGAACTTAGCTTTACTGGGGTCACTCACACACACACTACAGCCAACCAGGCAGGGGCATCGGCAAAGAGACCAGCTGGAGATGCCCACCTTGTATTTATGGACGGTGCAGTGACGGAAGAGGAAGTGGCCTACGCCAACACCTACACCACAGTTCACAAATAAAGGTATGATTTACAATACAACACACACCTTCCAAAAAGTTCAACTTTTGTCTCATCAGTCCACAGAGTATTTTCCCAATAGTCTTGGAGATCATCAAGATGTTTTCTGGCAAAACTGAGACAAGCCTTTATGTTCTTTTTGCTCAGCAGTGGTTTTTGTCTTGGAACTCTGCCATGCAGGCCATTTTTGCCCAGTGTCTTTCTTATGGTGGAATCATGAACACTGACCTTAACTGAGGCAAGTGAGGCCTGCAGTTCTTTGAATGTTGTTGTGGGGTCTTTTGTGACCTCTTGGATGAGTCATCGCTACGCTCTTGGGGTAATTTTGGTCAGTCGGCCACTCCTGGAAAGGTTCACCACTGTTCCATGTTTTTGCCATTTGTGGATAATGGCTCTCACTGTGGTTCACTGGAGTCCCAAAGCTTTAGAAATGGCTTTATAACCTTTTCCAGACTGATAGATCTCAATTACTTGGATTCTCATTTGTTCCTGAATTTCTTTGGATCCCCACATGATGTTTAGCTTTTGAGGATCTTTTGGTCTACTTCACTTTGTCAGACAGGTCCTATTTAAGTGATTTCTTGATTGAGAACAGGTGTGCCAGTAATCAGGCCTGGGTGTGGCTTGAGAAATTGAACTCATCTTTCCAAAGATGTGATTAACTACAGTTAATTTATGTTTTGATGGGGGGGGGGGGAATCACTTTTTCACACAGGGCCATGTAGGTTTGGATTTTTTTACCCTTAATAATAAACACCTTTATTTAAAAACTGCATTTTATGTTTAATTGTATTATCTTTGTCAAATATTTAAATTTGTTTGATGATCTGAAACACTTAAGTGTGACAAACATCCAAAAAAAGAGAAGTTAGGAAGGGGGCAAACACTTTTTCACACCCCTCATGAATCGTCACCTTATTGTGGTGGGGAGTTTGCGTGCCCTAGTGATCCCAGGAGCTATGCTGTCTGGGGCAGTTTGCCTCTGGTAGGGCCACCCAAGATAAACTGGTCCTGGGTGAAGGGCCAGACTAAGAACAATCCAACAGACTCATGATGAATGTTAGAACAAGGATTCAGTGTACCCCGCCCGGTATGGAGTTACTGGGGCCCCTCCCTGGAGCCAGGCCTGGGGGAGGGGCTTGATGGCTCGCATCTGGTGGGTGGGCTCCTGCCCATGGGACCAGGCTGAGCTCAGCCCAAAGGAGTTACATGGGTCCACCCTGCAGTGGGCTCACCACCTGCAGGAGGGACCATGGGGGTCCGGTGTTATGTGGATCAGGTGGCGGTCGAAGGCAGAGACCTTGGCGGTCTGATCCCAGGCTTCCTAAAGTGGCTTTTGGGATGTGGAATGTCACCTCTCTGGTGGGGAAGGAGCCTGAGCTGGTGCATGAGGTTGAGAGATACCGGCTAGATATAGTCAGCCCCACATCAACACACAGCTCTGGTTCCTGAACCAGTCTCCTGGAGAGGGGCTGGAGCTTGGCCTACTCTGGAGTTGCCTTGGGCGAGAGGCAAGGAGCAGGGGTGGGTATTCTTGTATCCCCCCACCTTGCTGCCTCTATATTGGAGCTTTCCCCGGTTGACAAAAGGGTTGTTTCCCTGAACCTTTGGGTTGGGAAATGGGTCCTGGCCATCATTTGTGCCTATGTACCAAATGATGTTTCAGAGTACCCACCCTTATTGGAGTCTGACTGGGGCACTGGAGAGTGTTCCTCTTGGAGAATCCATTGACCTACTGGGGGACTAGGTTCCAAGTAGGTCCGACTGTAGGTTCCAAGGTTGTTATAGCCAGGAGCGGCACTGGGGTTAAGCTCCCAGTGCCCATAAAATGCTCCTTACGGCATGCGTCTCGAAAAGCCTCTGACAACTAAGTCCAACTCCTAGCCTGCCCATGTGGTTTAGTCTCTAAGCCCAGCGGAACTGCTTTTACTAATAGGAGAAGGGGCGAGGGCGGATCTCTGGTGCCTTAAAACCAGATGCTTCGGGTAGATGGTGGCTCATCAACCTGGAAAGGTAGCCCATCTAGGGGAAGGTAAACCCTGATTTCAAACCTCCGCTGCCTTGCGGCACACCCGGTCACGGGAAAGGCTTCGGGAGTCAACCCTGAGGAAAAATCCGGAGTCGGAGCCCCTAAGGCAGTTCTCTGTTGTGCTCAACATCGTTCTGGCAGCTCCTGCGACGGCGCTGGTGCCAAACTATAGCAGCCCTGCTGTTCCTTTGGATTCATCAGTGACGTGGCGAGGGGGGACATGCTGCATGGGTAACATCTTGTCCTCCATATCTTCCTGCCCAGGCTTGAATCCTACCAACGCCCAACGCTGGAAGGTAGAACACCGGTGCGCATCAGCCTGTTCAGCCACAGGTGGTGCTGTTCCAGCAGAGTAGACATTTAGGATTCTCTTCCATGGTCACGGAGGCCGACGACTGGGGGACTTCAATGCGCATGTGGGCAACGGTAGTGAAACCTGGAGGGGGCTGATTGGGAAGAACAGCCTGCCCGATCTGAACCCGAGTGGTGTTCAGTTATTGGACTTCTGTGCCAACCACAATTTGTCCATGACCCTATGTTCAAGCATAGGGGTGTCCATATGTGCACCTGGCACCAGGACTCCCTAGGTCGCAGGTCGATGATCGATTTTGTTATCGTGTCATCAGACCTGCGATCATATGTCTTGGATTTATCTTTTTTTCTTATTAAAGACAAAAATAGAATAGAAAGGAGATGTCTTTACCTTCTTAACATGTTTCTTCGTCAGAAGACTGCAGTGTACAGTTGAAACATGTTAAGAAGGTAAAGACATCTCCTTTCTATTCTATTTCTGTCTTTAATAAGAACAAAAGATAAATAATTAAAAGAAGACAAAATGAACCTACTTGAGCCATATGTCTTGGACACTCGGGTAAAGAGGGGTGCAGAGCTGTCAACTGATCACCGCCTGGTGGTGAGTTGGATCCGATGGCAGGGGAGGATGCCATTCAGACCTGGTAGACCCAAACGTATAGTGAGGGTGTGCTGGGAATGTCTGGCTGAGGCCCCTGTTTGGGAGGTCTTCAACTCCCACCTCCGGAAGAACTTCGACCACATTCCGAGGGAGTCTGGGACATGGAGTCTGAATGGGCCATGTTCTCCACCTCCATTGTTGAAGCAGCTGTCCAGAGCTGCGGTCACAAGGTCATTGGGGAATCTCGTGGTGGCAACCCCTGAACCAAGTGGTGGACACCAGTGGTGAGGGGGACCATTAAGCTGAAGAAGGAGTCCTATCAATCTTGGTTGGCTTGTGGGACTCCCGAAGCAGCTGAGGTGTACCGGCAGGCCAAGCAGAGTGCAGATCTGGTGGTTGCTGAAGCAAAAACTCGGGTGTGGGAGGAGTTTGGTGAGGCCATGAAACAAGACTTTTGGGCAGCGTCGAAGAGATACTGGCAAACTTTCTGGTGGCTCAGGAGGGAGAAGGAGCTCCCTGTCCACACTGTGTATGGTGCGGATGGGGTGCTGTTGACTTCATCTGGGGATATTGTTGGGCAGTGGAAGGAATACTTTGAGGATCTCCTCAATCCCACTGACCTGCCTTCCACAGAGAAAGCAGGGCTTGTGGATGAGGGGGACAACTCACCCATCACAGGAGCTGAGGTCGCCAAAGTGATTAAAAAACTCTTTGGTGGCCAGACCCCGGGGGTGGACGAGATTTGTCCTGAATGCCTCAAGGCCCTGGATGTTGTAGTGCTGTCATGGTTGACACACCTCTGCAACATTGCGTGGAGGTTGGGGACAGTGGTTTTGGCATGGCAAACCGGGGTGGTGGTTCCTCTCTTCAAGAAGGGGACCAGATGGTCTACTCCAACTTTAGAGGGATCACACTCCTCAGCCTCGCTGGGAAGATCTATGCCAAGGTATTGGAGAGGATAGTCAGGCCGTTGGTTGAACCTTGGATTCAGGAGGATCAATGTGCTTTTCGTCCTGTCCGTGGCACATCGGACCAGATCTTTTCCCTCTCAAGAATCCTCAAGGATTCGTGGGAGTTTGCCCAACCAGTTTACATGTGTTTTGCGGACTTGGAGAAAGCATTCAACTGCATCCCTCATGGTTTTTTGTGGTGGGTGCTTTGGGAGTATGGGGTATTGGGTTTGTTGTTACGAGTTATCCGGTGCCTATATGACCGTTGTGAGAGTTTGGTTTGTATTGCCAGCACTCGATCGGACATATTCCCAGTGAGATTTGGACTCCGCCGTGGCTGCCCTTTGTCACCAATCCTGTTCATAATTTTTATGGTAGGCGCAGCCAGGGAATGGAGGGTGTCATGTTTGGTTAATTGAAGATGCTAAAGTGGCCCTAGGTGTGACTGTGTGTATGAATGGTGAAGGGATGGTGCCGTCCTGCTTCATCAGTCTAGGTGGATGCCTTGAATTCCCCCTCTGGGGATCAATAAAGTACACAAAAAATGTTTGGTGACCACAGGATCTCATCTCTGTTGTTTGCAGATGATGTTGTCCTGTTGGCTTCAACCAGCAATGACCTACAGGTTCTATTGGGATGGTTTGCTGCTGAGTGTGAAGCGGCTGGGATGAGAATCAGCACCTCCAAGTCCAAGTCCATGGTCCTCAGCCGGAAAAAGGTGGACTGTCCTCCCTGGGTTGGGGACAAGCTCGGGGTCTTATTCACGAGTGAGGGGAGAATGGAGCAAGAGATTGACAGATGGATCGGAGCAGCATCTGCAGTGATGCAGATATTGTACCGGTCTGTTGTGTTGAAGAACGAGCTAAGCTCTAGGCAAATCTGTCGATTTATCAGTCAATCTACGTTCCTACCCTCCCCTATGATCAAGAGCTTTGGGTAATGACCAAAAGAATGAGATTGCGGATACAAGCGGCTGAAATTTCATTTCATTTATTTGCACAGATTTTAAACAATATACAGAAATTAAAACAAACGAAGACACTTTAGTCCAAGGGAGGGAACAAAACCCCTAGGGACTTCTGGTCAGGATGCCTCCTGGACACCTCCCACTTGAGGTGTTTCAGGCATGTCTCACTGGGAGGAGACCCTGAGGCTGACCCAGGACTCTCTGGAGAGACTACGTCTCCCAGTTGGCCTGGGAATGCCTTGGTATTTCTCTAGAGCTGGAGCAGGTGGGTGGGGAGAGGGAAGAGTGGGCTTCTCTGCTTGAACTGCTGCCTCTGTGACCCGGACTTTGGAAAAGTGGTAAAGATAGATGTGTATATCATCATCATCATAGCAGTCTGTCAGAGGCGACAATGACTGTTTCATTTAGGTCTGATCAGATTCCTCCATGCAGCTCTGTCCTTCACCCTCTGCTGCCAGGAGCTCCTGACCTTGTTAACCCGTTCGACGTCCGAGCTGGTATGAGTTACTTTCTGACTGACCATTTCATGAAACTGCTTGCAAAGTATTTGAGTACCGCTAGCTTTGGCTGGACTAGCGGCACATTCTTGGCAGATAGAGGTATTATCAGTGGCAAGGACAGGCCAAGACAAACTGACTCCAGTATCTGTTGCAGTGGCTGACCAGATGATTGGTTTGTTTATCTCTGCTCTTTGTGTAGTGCATGTCACGATGCACCGACTGGCAAAAGTCCACCATAGACCTTGCGACAGCTGTGCTTATCTGCCAGGATGTCCAGTCTCACCCCGTGTAACTGGGAGTGGTCCACCACAGACCTGTGACAGATATTGTTTTTAGTTCTGCCAGGATGTCCAGTTTCACCCTCGGAAGGGCAGGGTTGCCGGTTGAGTCGCCGATGGCCCGATCCATGATAACCTACCTTTTTTTTTCATGATATGGGAGACTGAAGGATGTCACCAAAATAATCAGGAGTGTTGATTACAATAATGCCCAGCAGGATGTTTTGTTTTTTTTTTGGGGGGGGGGTGTATATCTACATATATATATACATATACATACACACACACACACACACACACACACACAGTGGGGGAAATAAGTATTGAGCACTTCAACATTTTTCTCATTAAACATATTTCTGATGGAGCCGTTTACCTGAGATTTTCACCAGATATCAGTAACAACCTAAGTAATCCATACATACAAAGAAATCGAGGCAATTGTGTTCACAAACCAAAGTATATTTAATAAAGTGGAATGACACAGGGAATAAGTATTGAACACACTTGGTGAAGTTCGTCTAACATTTAGTAGAAAAGCCTTTGTTGGTAATAACAGCTTCTTGATGCCTCCTGTATGGAGAAACTGGGCACAGGCATTGCTCAGGAGTGATTTTAGCTCATTCTCCCACACAAACTGTCTTCAAATGTTGAAGGTTCCTTGGGTGTCTTCTACTGTATGAACTCTGATCTTAGGTTTGTTCCATAGGTTTTCAATTTGCTTTCAGGTCAGATGACTGACTGGGTCATTCTAGCAGCTTTATTTTCCTTCTCTGGAGCCAGTTGAGAGTTTCCTTGGCTGTGTGTTTGGGATCATTGTCTTGCTGAAATGTCCACCCTCATTTCCTCTTCAGCATCTTGGCAGATGGCAACAGGTTCTTATCATGGATGCCTCTGTACATTTGTACATTCATCTTTCCTTCAGTTATATGAAGTACTGTATGTACCATGTACTGAAAAACACCAGCACATCATGATGGGATGTACAATGCCATTTCTCTTCCAAACATGCTGTGTGTTGTGGCATCCAAAAAGTTCAATTTTGGTTTTATTTGACCGGACTATATTCTCCCAGTATTTTACTGGTTTGTACAAATGTTGTGCAGCAAACTTTGAACGAGCTTCATCGTGCTTCTTCTTCAGTAATGGAGTCTTGCGAGATGAGATGTTTCTTTGAAACAGTAGTACCTGCTAACTCCAGGTCTTTGGCTCTTGGATAACTCTTCTGATAATTCCTTTGACTCCTCTGTCAGAAATCTTGCAAGATGCTCCTGGTTGTGGCTGGTTTATGGTAAAATGATGTACTTTCCACTTCTGAATGATGGCTCCAGCAGTGATCATTGGAACATTCAGCAGTTTAGAAATGTGCCTGCATTGCAACAATAAGGTTGTGAAGGTCTAGAGAGCTCTTTGCTTCTACCCATCATGAGTTCTCTGTGGTGTGACAATCTGATATTCACAGATCTTTTTGAAGGCTATCAGTCTGGACTTAACCAGCTGAAATTTGGTTCGCCCCGGGGGTCTCCCGGGTCGGCGGACGGAGCCACTGTTTGCAGCAGGAGACGTTACAGCAGGGAGGAGCTAGTGCTAGCTAGCACTTGGCCGCCGCCCGGTGCTAATGGGAAACTCGACATACCGGGAGCTGTAGCGAAAACGACGTGGGTGCCGGGCTGGAGTTTAGGCGGTGTGCAAGAAATATAAGACAGAATAATAAAGAGCGATGGCAAGAACCAAGCAGACCGCCCGTAAAATCTACTGGAGGAAGAAGCCCCCCAGGAGACAGCTAGCCACCAGGGCTGCTCGGAGAGGCGCTCCGGCCACCGGCAGAGTGAAGAGGCCTCGCCGTCACAGGCCCGTGGCTCTGAGAGAGATCCGTTGCTTCCAGAAATCCACGGAGCTGCTCATCTGTAAACTGCCCGTCCAGCGCCTGGTGAGGGAGATCGCTCAGGACTTCAAGACCATCCTGCGCTTCCTGAGCTTCGCCGTCATGGATCTGCAGGAGACCAGCGAGGCCCACCTGGTGGGTCTCTTCTTCGCCAAGAGGGTCACCATCATGCCCAAAGACTTCCAGCTGGCCCGCCGCATCCGCGGAGAGAGAACTTAGACTTTCTGCTGCACATTCACCAACCAACCATAATGCTCCGCACTGTGTGTCTATATATATACATTTATAGTAATATGTGCATATGTTTACTAGATGTTCTTGTTTTTTCTTGCCTTCTGATTGTTGCTCTGAGTGTTGCTATCCCTGTGCTGTTGCAATCCTGGAATTTCCCCATTGTGGGACTAATAAAGGCTTATCTTATCTTATATAAATTAATTTGCACTGATGGGAGATGAGATGGCTTCCAAAATTCTTATGGATTTCAGCTGGTTTCTTGATTTTCTATGCCTTTTTGCACCACTTTTTCTTCATGTGTTCAATACTTATTCCCTGTGTTATTCCACTTTATTAAATATAACTTGTTTTGTGAACACAGTTGCTTGTATGGATTACTTGGGTTGTTACTGATCTCTGGTGAAAATTTCAGGTCAGTGGCTCCATCAGAAATATATTTAATGAGAAAAAAGTTGGCCTGTTCAATGCTGTATATATACATATATATACACATACACACACACACACACACACACACACACATATATACATATATATGTATATATACAGCATATATACAGCATATATATATGTATATATACAGCATATACCAACATATACCATGTACTTCTTGTAGAATATTTAAATTCAAATTGCTGTATGTATGCAGGGATTGCCTGGGATTGGGGTAGATTTACACCCAAGTCTTAGATAGATAGATAGATAGATAGATAGTTTATTTCGAACACAAAAATATAACAAACACAAGCAAATGGCAAATGCAATAAAGTAACAGTATACACTGTTCGAAAGGGAGAAGGAAGAAGTGAACACTTATTAATTCCATCTCCTCTTTTCCATAGATACACCCATGTGAATTTTATACAAATTACTGTGGGAATCATGAAATGATGAGACTGGATGATCTCTCAGTATTGGTTTATTTCATCTCACGTCCCACAGTCAGGAAATCAGAAAGTGAGCTGCAGTAAACCACATACATTTATACCACCACATCAAACACAGAATCACATTTGCATTTAATCCCTCCATTGTCCTCTTGGCTCCTCTGTCTGACCCCAGGAGGTCAGACAGTCCTTTCAGGTCCTCTCTCCAGTTCTTCTCACTTCCTCCCAAGTTCGCAGGTGGTCCACACTCATTGTCCATCTGAGGCGTGATGTCAATACACACCGCGAGCTTAAAGTCCTTTTAAGTTCGGGTCTCTGCAGCGGAACATGTGGGCTACATAATGTTACGCCACATCACTCCCCCCGAAACGTCAAAGAATGGACACATACCAACATCACCCTAACGGCCATAAACATATGTCACCCCCCCCCTCCTTTGCAGGATCTACAGCACAATCTACACAGGTTGATCAAAAACACACATCACTCTGCCCGTAGTCTGGGCTTCAACCTCCTCCCGAATCTGCTGTACGCAGGTTTCGCAGCCTGTGTTGTGCCGTCCTGTGGCGCACCTGTGGAATGAGGGGGAGAAAGGTTAACTGCCCCCTGCGGGGGATCCAGGGGCCGTTCCCCGGGAGGTCTGCCCCGTCGAGGCGCCCCCGCCGGTCGTACAGGTTCGTCACGCAACACGAAAGCAGGCTTTAATCTGTCGACACTGATTGTTTCTTTCCTGCCCCCCAAATCTAGCACAAAATATTTCTCCCCAGTTTCCAGCACTCGAAATGGACCATCGTAAGGTGGGCGGAGGCTGTGACGCTGAGCGTCGTGCCTGACAAAAACAAACTCTGCGTTCTGTAAAGCCTTGGGAACAAAAACACGCGGAAAAGTGTGATGAGCGGGGCCTGGGAGCATCTCCGCTCCTGTGCCACTTAGCGGTCCCCACACCGGGGGGCGCTCTGATGCCGCATGGGCTGGCAGGAACTCTCCGGGCAGCCTGAGAGGTTGAGTAAAAACTAATTCAGCAGGTGAGGCATCTAAATCCCCTTTGGGTGCCAAACGCAACCCCAATAAAACCCATGGTAGTTTGTTTACCCAATCTGTATCCGTGAGCGACGCTCTGAGGGCTGCCTTCAACGACCTGTGAAAACGCTCGCATAAACCGTTGGTCTGGGGACGATAAGCGGTAGTGCAGTGGGCTGCCGCTCCTAAGTTCCTAAGCTCCTAAGCCGCTGGCCATTGCTGACCACAGCTCCGACGCGAATTGCGGACCCCTATCGGACGTAATATCTGACGGGACTCCGAACCGTGCTACCCAGGCTGTTAAAAAAGCGCGAGCCACCTCTGCCGCTGTGGTCAATTGTAATGGGACCACTTCCGGCCAACGTGTGGTCCGGTCCACCATTGTCAAGAGATGTGTGAACCCTTGCGACGGCGGTAGGGGTCCCACTAGGTCTACATGCACATGATCGAATCTCTTAGCCGGAATGTGGAACGGTTCTAAAGGGGCTTTCGTGTGCCTGTGAACTTTGGCCCGCTGGCAAGACATGCAGGCTTTCACCCACTCCTTCACGTGCTTACGCAGGCTCGGCCAAACAAACTTCTCTGCTACCATTTTTACCGAAGCGCGTACTCCCGGGTGCGCTAGGGAGTGCACCGCGTCAAAAACGCGACGGCGCCACGTGGCCGGAACCACCGGGCGCGGTCGCCTGGTGGATACGTCGCAGATAAGAGGGGGTGAACCGGTTTGTAAACTTATGCTCTCCAGTCTTAACCCTGTTGGTCCAGACAGGAGCGCGCGCACGTCCGTGTCTTTGCTTTGCTCCGCTGCCATGGCTGCGTAATCTATCCCCACGTGCACCGGAGCCACGTCTGTGGCATTACAGTCCGCATCTGCGCGGACAGGCACTGTTACCACTCGTGAGAAGCAGTCCGCTACTACATTAAGTTTATCGGCTACGTGCTGTATATCAGTGGTGAATTCTGAAATTGCGGCCAGCTGCCTCTGCTGTCGACCTGACCAAGGTTCTGAAATTTTGGACATTGCAAAGGTGAGCGGTTTGTGGTCGACAAACGCGGTGAAACGCCACCCTTCCAACCAGAACTGAAAATGGCGAATGGCCAGGTGGAGCGCTAGCAGCTCACTGTCAAACGTGCTGTATTTCCGCTCAGCATCGCGTAGGGACCTGCTGAAAAAAGCAAGTGGCTGCCAAACTCCGGCGACCTGCTGCTCTACAACGGCCCCTATGGCCACATCTGACGCGTCTGTGGTTAGTGCTATTCGGGCCGATGAGTCTGGGTGAGCCAGCAGTGCTGCGTCTGCCAGTGCTTTTTTAACCTCTGTGAATGCGCGCTCCCGCTCTGGGCACCACTCGATCACATTGGAGGGCTTCTGTTTTCTGAGCGCGGCGTACAACGGTTGCATGAGCTGCGCCGTGTGGGGTATGAAATGGTTATAAAAATTTACCATTCCTAAAAACTCTTGCAACGCTTTTACCGTTTGTGGCTGGGGAAACTCCGCCACTGCGCGTACTTTGGTCGGCAGAGGGACTGCTCCCTCTGGAGAGACGCTGTGCCCTAAAAAATCGATTTGCGCTGTGCCAAAATGGCACTTGGCCGGGTTGATTATCAACCCATGCGCTCTCAACCTCTGAAAAACTGTCGTGAGGTGTTTTTCGTGTTCCTCCTCGGAGGCGCTGGCTACCAAAATGTCGTCTAAGTAGACAAAAACAAAAGGGAGGTCGCGCAACACGGCATCCATCATCCGTTGGAAGGTTTGCGCGGCGCCTTTAAGGCCAAAAGGCATGCGTAAAAACTCAAAAAGCCCGAACGGGGTTATTACCACTGTCTTGGGAATGTCCTCTGGTCGGACCGGGACCTGATGATAACCGCGGACCAGGTCTATTTTAGAAAAAATGCGCGCCTTCGCCAAGTGCACCGAAAAATCCTGGATATGTGGAATTGGGTAGCGGTCCTGCGCTGTGGCATTGTTTAACCTGCGGTAATCGCCACAAGGTCTCCACGAGCCATCAGCCTTAGGCACCATATGCAGGAGGGAAGCCCAGGCGCTCTTCGAGCGGCGAATTATGCCTAACTTTTCCAGGTTGGCGAACTCCTCACGCGCAATGGAGAGCTTAGCTGCATCCAAGCGCCGAGCCTTCGCAAAAACTGGTGGGCCACTTGTGGTTATAAAGTGCTCCACCCTGTGCTTCGCCACCTTAGCTGAAAATGTGGGAACTGTGAGTGCTGGAAACTGGTTTAGAAGAGTGTGAAACTTACCGCCTGCTGTGGCGACGATGGTCTGTACTGGCGGCGGGGACACTCGAGCTGCACAAGGGATGGAACAAAAAGAGAGTGCATTAACCAGGCGTCTATTAACCAGATCTACCAACAAGCCATGTGAGCACAAAAAGTCAGCGCCTAACATGTTGAAACTCACCGCCGCTACTATGAAGGTCCATTCATAGGTGCCGTCGTGCAAGGACAGGCGCAGAGTCCTTTCGCCAAAAGTCTTAATAGACGAGCCGTTTGCGGCCGTTGCCCTGTCTCCGCGGGGCCCAGCCACCTGATCCGCATAGGTCGTGGTGATGAAACTCCTCTGTGCTCCGGTGTCAATGAGGAATTGCCGTCTGGAGCTCGCGTCTGTCAGGTACAGCAGCTTGTTCAGTTCACCGAGAGTCGAAGCTGCTAACGACCCCCAGCTCGTGCGTTTCCCTGTTTCTTGAAGCTGCATGGTGGGATGCATCTGTGTGCTTTCTCCACGAAGCGTTGATGGTAAAAACAGAGGTCATCCCCTCCTCTGCTTCGGGACCACGCCGCTGCCGTCGTCGCTGGGGTTGTTTCTGCTGCCACTGGCTCTCCACCACCCCCGGCCGCCGCGCCGAGGTCTGCTGCTGCCACTGAAGTCTCCTGCTCGTCGCAGGTGTCGAGGAGCCGCTCCACTTCCATGGCCAGCGTGCGGAAGTCCTGCTGGTTCACACACCTCATGCCGGACAGGAGACCCCTCATGTGTGCTGGGAGGGTCCTCAAGAAGATGTGTTTAAACAAAAACGCATCGTTGTCCGCCCCGATCATCTGCAGCATGTCCTCCATGAGGGCGGTCAGCCTGCGTCCTCCTCTGTCGCGCAGATCCAGAAGTCTCCTGGCCCTCACCTCGGCTGATGGCACAAAACTCCGAATGAGGGTGGCTTTCAGGGCGTCGTACTTGCCAGCAGTGGGCAGCTGCTGCACCAGGCTCCGCACACATCGGGCTGTGCGGCTGTCGAGTCTTGCAATGACATTATGGAACTTGATGTCATCTGCTGATACTCCGTTGAGCACGAACCGCGATTCCACGTGTTGGAACCATGAGTGTGGGTCATCTTGCCAGAACTCGGGGAGTTTAATTGAGCTTACGCCCGTGCGGGCGGTCCCCGGTGAATCCGGGTCGGAGAAACGGTCTCCAAGCCTTTCCATATCTCTCACGTGTGGGTCACCAATGTGGCAATCAAGAAATGATGAGACTGGATGATCTCTCAGTATTGGTTTATTTCATCTCACGTCCCACAGCTCCTTCTCTCAGTCAGGAAATCAGAGAGTGAGCTGCAGTAAACCACATACATTTATACCACCACATCAAACACAGAATCACATTTGCATTTAATCCCTCCATTGTCCTCTTGGCTCCTCTGTCTGACCCCAGGAGGTCAGACAGTCCTTTCAGGTCCTCTCTCCAGTTCTTCTCACTTCCTCTCAAGTTCGCAGGTGGTCCAGACTCATTGTCCATCTGAGGCGTGATGTCAATACACACCGCGAGCTTAAAGTCCTTTTAAGTTCGGGTCTCTGCAGCGGAATATGTGGGCTACATAATGTTATGCCACAATACCACCTTTAAGACCCCAAGTAAACAATTTACTGTATTTTTTACAAATCAACATTAACACCCATCCATTCTAACATACAATGATGTCCATACATCAAAACCAGCCTCAAACAACACAGATATACACAGTGCTGTCCCACCCACCATTCCATAGTGTCCCATAATGTCCCAGAGTGAACATAATGAATCGTACATATGACTACTACCCTTCTAACATATACCCTTTCAGCAAATGGTGCTTATACCTCTTTTTGAATTGATTTCTGTTTGTACATAGTTTCAGTTCCGGCTCCAGACTGTTCCACAAATCCACCCCACAGACAGATATGCACAGACTTTTCTTGGTTGTACGTATCTTGGGTTTTGTAAAACTTTGTAAGTCTCCTCTCAAATTATGATCATTGTCTCTTTTTTAAATATTTTTTGTATATTAGTTGGGAGTTGATTATTAATTGCCCTGTACATTACTTGTGCTGTCTTAAATTTAACTAAATCGATGAACTTTATGACATGTGACTTTAAGAACAACGAATTGGTATGGTCTCTATATCCTGCATTGTTTATTATCCTTATAGCTCTTTTTTGTAATGTGCATATTGACTGTAGGTTGGTCTTGTAGGTGTTTCCCCAGACTTCTACACAGTAGTTAAGATAAGGTAAAAACAGTGAATTGTACAATAAGACCAATGATTTATAGTCCAAGAAGTGTCTTGTCTTCCCCAGTATGCCTATACATTTTGCTAATTTGGCCCGGATGTGACTGATGTGAGGTTTCCAGCAGATTTTATTGTCTAGCGTCACCCCCAGAAACTTATTTTCCTGTACTGTTTCTATTCTGGTATCATCTATCGTTACCATTATTTCATGGTTTATTTTATAATTTCCAAACAACATAATCTTTGTTTTTTTTAGATTTAGAGATAATTTATTTTTGTTGAACCACTGCGTTAATTTTCCCATTTCAGTTGTGACCACCTCTAAAACCTGCTGCAAATTCTCACCAGTGCAAAGGATATTTGTGTCATCCGCAAACAAAATAAATTTCAGAATTTTTGATACTTGGCATATGTCATTTATATACAAAATAAAGAGTTTGGGTCCCAAAACTGACCCCTGGGGCACACCACAAGTGATGTCCATGAAGGGTGATTTGTGCTCTCCAATCTTCTCACAGTAAGTGTATTCCTTCAGGGTCTGTTTTCCTTTGTCCATAGTCATAGTCATAGTTGTGTTTTTGCCCCACGTGGCTCATTATTTTGTCATCGTTGTCTTTTGTTAATAAACATGCAAACTCATCGGCTGGCTTTCGACGTCCTATTGATGGCCCGCGAGGGCCATCACTGACAGTTTCACTCCTGTACCCGCTCAATCTCGCTCCCACTTGCCTGCAGAGTCACCCACACTCACTCACGTTCACCGATACACGCACTCTCACTCGCACTCCGACCTACTCACATCCATTTGTGTTCTCCCCCACACATTCACCCACCCTCATTTACCCTTATTACTTAGGGTGACTGCGATGCAGATGCAGCAAGCATGAACGTGCACCAGTGCCTGGCAGCGGCCAGGGAGCCTGCCGGCGCAGGCCAGCAGCCATACCCCCGTTGATCCATCCCAGGGCGGCCGCGGCCACAGAAGCAGACTACCACTCCCAACGCCCACCCGAGTGACTGATCAGCGGACTGCCGCAATCAATAGTGACACCAGAAACAAACGAAAGTGGGTCTGTAAATGAAATAGAAGATAGAAATCCAAACACGATCTTTTTGGGTGCAGTAACTGAAAAGGAAATTATCGAGACTGTGAGTAAATTTAAGAATAAAAAATCAACTGACTGGAATGAAACTGATATGGCAATAGTGAAAAAAGTAATTGAAGGAATTGTTAAACCACTCACCCTCATCTGTAACCTGTCATTTCAAACTGGTAAATTTTCAAACAAAATGAAAAAAGCAAAAGTAATACCACTATACAAAACAGGAGACAGTCATTATTTCACAAATTACAGGCCGGTCTCTTTATTCTCACAATTCTCCAAAATATTGGAAAAATCTTCACTAAGAGACTGGATGATTTCATTGAAAAACACAACCTCCTTACAGACAGCCAGTATGGTTTTAAGATAAGATAAGATAAGCCTTTATTAGTCCCACAACGGGGAAATTCCAGGATTGCAACAGCACAGGGATAGCAACACTCAGAGCAACAATCAGAAGGCAAGAAAAAAACAAGCAAGCAAGAGCAGCTAATATACATATGTACGTATTACTATAATATATATATATATATACACACACACACAGACACACAGTGCAGAGCATTGTAGCTGGATGGAATAAATATATGAATATATGAACACACAGTGCAGAGCATTGTAGCTAGATGGAATAAATATGTAAATATATAAACACCCACAGTACGGAGCATTGCAGCTAGGTGGAATAAATATGCAAGTATATAAACACACACAGTGCGGAGCAATGTAGCTAATGGAATAATATGTAGATATATAAATATATAAACACACCCAGTGCTGAGCATTGTAGCTAGATGGAATAAATATGTAAATATATAAACACACACAGTGCAGAGCATTGTTGCTAGATGGAATGAAACAGCATAACCGTCTACTTAGTTATCCTACATGGATAGGATGGATTTAGAGCGGACAAATCTACATCTTTGGCACTGATTGAACTCATAGAAGAAATTGTTAGTTGTATAGGTAAAAAAAAAAAAAGTTTGCAGTAGGAGTTTTTATAGATTTAAAGAAAGCTTTTGACACCGTTGATCACATAATTCTACTGAGGAAATTGGAAAGGTATGGGATAAGAGGGGTTGGACTGAGTTGGGTGGAAAGTTATTTAAGCAACAGACAACAATTTGTACAAATAGGTCAGAATCAGAATCAGGTTTATTGCCATTGTTCATGTAGTACACAAATTAGGAATTTGTCTCGGTACAATGCTGCAACATTAAACATGATAAGATAAAAGAAATAAACTATACATGTAATAAAGTGTAGGATAAGATTAAGTGATACTGGTCAACAGTTAAAATATATTAGCCAGCAGCAGATACTGTGGAGAACTATATAGTGCAGTCGGTAATGCAGGAAGAAAACAGTGATGATTGACATGAGTCTGGTTGAGCTGCTGTACATGGTGCACGAGAGTCAATAAGTCACTTAGTGTTCAGCAGTCTGATGGCAGAGGGGAAGAAGCTGTTCATGTGACGGGAGGTTTTAGTCTGGATGGACCGAAGTCTTCTACCAGAGGGGAGGGGGGCAAACAGTACGTGACCAGGGTGTGAGGGATCGGCTATGATCCGGCCAGCACGCCTCCGGGTCCTGGAGATGTACAGATCCAGGAGAGATGGGAGCTTGCAGCCGATCACCTTCTCAGCAGTGCGCACGACGCGCTGCAGCCTTAGTCTGTCCCTGGCAGTGGCTCCTGCGTACCACACGGTTATGGAGGTGGTGAGGATGGACTCGATGATGGCTGTGTAGAACTGCACTAACATCTTGGTGGGTAGCTTGAGCTTCCTCAGCTGCCGCAGGAAGAACATCCTCTGCTGGGCTTTTATGATGAGTGAGCTGATGGTCGGCTCCCATTTGAGGTCCCTGGTGATGGTAGTGCCTAGGAAGCGGAAGGAATCAGCAGTGGTGATGGGAGAGCCTGAGAGGGTGAGGGGGGGGCAGAGGAGTAGTGACTTTCCTGAAGTCTACAATCATCTCCACTGTCTTCAGAGCGTTCAGCTGCAGGTTGTTATTGCTGCACCAGGACGCCAGCTGGGCCACCTCTCTCCTGTAGGCGGACTCGTCGCCGTTGGAGATGAGCCCGATGAGGGTGGTGTCGTCCGCAAACTTGATCAACTTGACAGACTGGTGGCTGGAGGTGCAGGAGTTGGTGTAAAGGGAGAAGAGTAGGGGGGAAAGTACACAGCCCTGGGGTGATCCGGTGCTGATGCTAGTATAGTCTGAGACAGTCTTTCCCAGCCGCACATGCTGCCTCCGGTCCGTCAGGAAGTCGATGATCCACCTGCAGAGGGAGTCAGGCACGTTGAGCAGGGACAGCTTGTCCCGGAGCAGAGCGGGGCGGATGGTGTTGAATGCGGAGCTGAAGTCCACAAACAGGATCCTGGCGTAGGTTCCCGGGGAGTCCAGGTGCTGCAGGATGGAGTGGAGGGCCAGGTTGACTGCGTCGTCTACAGACCTGTTGGCTCGGTAGGCAAACTGCAGCGGGTCCAGGAGAGGGGTGGTGATGGACTTGAGGTGGGACAGGACCAGGCGCTCAAAGGACTTCATGACTACAGAGGTGAGCGCTACAGGTCTGTAGTCATTAAGTCCAGTGATCCATGGCTTCTTGGGGACAGGGATGATGGTGGAGGATTTGAGGCAGGACGGCACGTGGCATAACTTAAGGGAGGTGTTAAAAATGTCTGTGAAGACAGGAGCCAGCTGTTTCGCACAGAGTCTCAGGGTGGAGGGAGACACGCCGTCTGGGCCGGGGGCCTTGCGCGGGTTCAGTCTGGAGAACTGTTTGAGCACATCCTGCTCACTGATGATAAGGGGAGGGGGGGAGGAGGGGGGGTGCCTTAAATGAAGTAGGGAATGTGGAGGCTGTGGAGCTGGAGGGAGGGGGGGAGTTGGACACAGATGACGAGGTGTCAAAACGGGCATAGTGTTGGGACAGTCTTTGACAAAGGGCTTTGTCATCCTGACCTTTAGGAGCCTTAGGTCGATAGTTGGTGATTTGCCTCAGTCCTCTCCACACGGAAGCCGAATCATTAGCAGTGAACTGCTGCTGGAGTCTCTCTGAGTATAGAGATTTAGCCCTCTTCAGCTCTCTGTTAAACCGGTATTTAACCTCCCTGTAGCAGTCCCTGTCTCCACTTTTCAGCGCTGCTTCCTTCTCCTTCCTGATCTGTCTGAGCTTAGCTGTGAACCAGGGTTTGTCATTAGAGTAACTCACCCTGGTGCGTGATGGAAGAATGTTCTCTTCACAAAAGTGGATATATGAGTTCACAGTGTCCGTGTACTCATCCAGATCATGCGTGGCTCCTTTAAACATGCCCCAGTCAGATATTTCCATGCACGTTTCCAGCTTCTCCTCAGCATCACTGGTCCGTATCTTCGTAGTGCTCACAACAGGTTTAGTGAGCTTCAATCTCTGTCTGTATGTGGGAATGAGGTGAACCATCACGTGATCAGATAATCCCAGCGTAGCTCGAGGGACAGCGCGATATGCGTCTTTCACTGTGGTGTAACAGTGATCCAGTGTGTTTAATCCTCTGGTGGGGCATTTAATAAACTGTTTGTAGCGGGGGAGATCGTGGCTCAGATTGCACTGATTAAAGTCGCCAGCCACAATAATCAGCGAGTCTGGAAAAATCCGCTCTGTGTGTTGAATGTGATCCGCGAGCACGCGCTGAGCTTCGCACGTGTCCGCGTCGGGAGGGGCGTACACAGCGATCATTATAAAAGAAGCAAACTCCCGCGGGGAATAGAAAGGCTTGCAATTGATAACAAGAAATTCCAAGGCAGGAGAACAGTGTTTGGAAATTACCGTTACATCAGAGCACCAGCTGCAGTTGATGTAGAAGCAGACTCCGCCTCCTGTGGTCTTGCCGGAAAGCTCTGTGTCACGATCAGCACGGAAGAGCTGAAAGCCGTCGAGGCGCAGCGCGCTGTCCGGTATATTTTCCCGGAGCCAGGTCTCAGTAAAGCAGAGGACAGCTGAGGAGGCGAGGTCCTTAAAACGCATCAGCAGTCTCAGTTCATCTACCTTGTTAGAGAGAGAGTTGGTATTGGACAGAAATATGCCAGGCAGCGCCGTTCGCGAGCCTCTCCTGCGAAGCCGCACGAGAGCGCCCGCTCGTCTACCTCTCTTTCGCCGTCTCACTTTCCGAGCCAAACAATAAACCAGATCGGCGGCAGGGGCTAGAAAAACTGGGAGGAGGTCCGTGGGGGTGAAAGTCCTGATATTTAGAAGTTCTTCACGGGTATAAGTGCAAGCAGACACACAATTGACAAACAAAAACAAACAAAGAGCGCAGCGAAGCACCATGTCGACCGCTGTGGGCGCCATCTTGGTCGATTGGTAGGTGATCTTGGTATGTGAGCAGAAATCACCCTTCATGGACATCTCTTGTGGTGTGCCCCAGGGGTCAGTTTTGGGATCCAAACTCTTTATCTTATATATAAATTACATATGCCGAGTGTCAAAATTTGTGAAATTTATTTTGTTTGCGGATGACACAAATATGTCATGGTCTGAGCACCGATCTCGTCCGCGCTCGGGTCATGCAGTATTTTCCTCCCATTTTGTATTTAGTCCTGGTGGGCTCTCTGAGCTCTTATTCTGACAGCATCTCTGCGGGGCTTCCGACTGTCAGAGCCAAGCAGCACAGCTGGTGCTGATTCAGCTGATGACACCCTCATCAGCTGATTAATTATCCTGCTCTATTTAAGGGAGCAGCTCCTGTCACTCAGGGCTGCGACCTCGCATTTTCCAGACTGGCTTCCCTACGTCCGAAGCCAGTTCCTTTCAGCATCCTATTCACATGTAAGTGTTGTATCCTTGTCTCCCTAGTTCTCAGTATATCATAGTGTGTCTTAGTCCTAGTCCTTATTTGTGTTTTGCCCCACGAGGCTCATTATTTTGTACTGTATGTCCTTCTTTAATAAATGTGCAAACTCTACGGCTGCCTATAGCGTCTCATTAGCAGTCCGCGAGGACCCCTCCATGGCAGTAGGTGGCAGCCACAATGAGACGTTGGCGACCGTGAGTTTGCACTGTTTGGGCTTGTTGTTTTTTCCTTTTGTGCGTACCAGTGTGCTGGGAGATGGCGTCACCACCCAAGGGCTATGCCATGAGTTTAGGCTACGAGATAGTCATGGCTCTCATCGAGATCGATGGGCTCCTCGCCAGCGCTCATAGTCACACCGTCCCCAGTAGCTCACGCTGGTACCTGGAGTTTGCACCATCCAGGGGTCATCCCCAGCGGAGAAAGATATCAGCCGGGATTCCCTCAGAGGACACGCAGTGGAAAGCTGTGATCCTCCAGGACCATGTGACTGCGGCTCGCTCTGCCTCCCATCCATCGGAAATCATAAAGCATGTGACGGCGGCAGTTAGGCTGGTGGAGCTCACCCCAGAACTCCATAATTTTCCCGAAAACACCGAATTGCTGGCTTCTGTTTCTGCGCAGCAGTGGCGGTTCCCTGACCTCACCTTCGCCTTGCCCTCTGCCAGTAAACATCGTCACAATGCCCGTGGTAAGCCTCAGCGAGAACCCCTTCCGGATCCAGTTCCGGATCACCGAAGGAACTCTGCCTCCCAGCCAGCTGTTGCTCCTGCGTCACGACAGGAGGAAAATCCAGCAGCTTCCGCCTTCGGGTCACCTGTCCCTGCTGTTCCGTCAGCTCCCCGTTTCCGGATCGCCTCGGCTGTTTCTCCCTCCTCCTCGACGCTCTCTCCAGCGGCTGAGAACCCCACAAGTCCTGCTCCGGCGATGCCTGTCCTCTATCCTGTGTGAACGGCTCGTCCTCGTCTTTCCGGGGGTCCTCCGTCACCATCCAGCGGGGAAAGGGAAGAACCAAGCCCACCGCAGCAGCTTCCATTGGTCCTCAGCGGATCAGGCAAGTGTCTTTTCATTTTCTTCCTTCTCTGGGTGAACTGCCTTGTTTGATCCCTGGGGGTGGAGTTCGGGGTTCACAGTCCCCTGAGCTCCCTCCACCTGCTGCAGTTATTAATTATGAACCTGCTACCTTTGTGTCTCCTTCCCCTGAGTGTTCTTCAGCACCAGGTCTACGCCGTCGGACAAGGAAGGAGCCTGTGGCCCTGGAGTACCTGGTTCCGGCCCCGCAACCACGTCATGGGCAAAGGAATTGGGCGGAATGCAATTTGGAGCCTGCGCCGATGAGCAAGCGTCCCCAGGTCTCCACGGAGGGACAGTCCGACCCGGCAGGTCACAGATCCCCTGCCACCACGCCGTGCGGGCCCTCGGCGTGGACGTCAGCGTCAGGGACCCCAGACCGGACTGTGGACACCATCATGCCAGCTGCGGAGCCTGCCGTAGCCGAGTGGGAACCAGTGGAGGACCTTCTACCTGCTGAACTCTGATCGCCAAAGTCCTGGACGGCGGCAGAACTCGAGATCAGGCAAGTGCTCTATTTTGTCTTTCTCCTGTCTATTCTGGAGCATTTTTGCCTGTCTCTCGGGGAGATGAGCCGGGTGCAGCCGTCCGCTGCATCTGAGCTTGTCTCGCTGGGCTCTGTCACTGCCAGTGATCCTGATCCTGGTTCTCTTTCTTCTTCTGAGCCTTCTCCCAGGGTCACCGGTGTTGAGTCGATTCCGGTCGCTCTTCTGGAGGTTGCGGGGTCAGGTTTGGAGGCCGTCCCTGGTGCTGCGCTGGTCCAGTCGGGGTCCATTGTGGGTGCAGCTCTGACCCAATCGGGGTCCGTCGTGGGTGTGGTTCCGGCCCAGTCGGGGTCCGTCGTGGGTGCTACATTGACCCAATTGGGGTCCGTCGTGGGTGTGGTTCTGGCCCAGTCGGGGTCCGTCGTGGGTGCAGCACGATCCCGCTTGGGATCCAACAAAAGCGCAGCGCCAGTCCGTGTGGAGTTCGGAGAAGGAGCTGCAGATCCTCCACCGATTGACACCGGACTGGTCCCTCATTGTTTCCCCCATCCCTTTTCTTCTCCACCTGGTGCCGTTGGAATTTCCCTTGCTTGACCCGGCTCTCCCTTGTTATCCCTTTCGGTAGGGAGGCCGCCTCCGAGCTCTTCCCTTCGGTCCTGGTGGCCTTTTGACACGGATCGGCCGCCTGTGAGGCTCCTTCGCTGGTTCGGCATTCTGGGTCGGCCACCCGAAAAACTGAACTCTCTGTTCGGCGACCTGGTCCAGCCGCCAGAGGTACTGTTTCTCCAGGCCTGGGACTGGGTTAGGCCGCCTGAACTCATCCTTGTTCCCCTGCCTGCGATCTGGACGCTAGATGCGGGTAGACCGCCTGAACTATTATTTTTTCCTTATTCCATTGTGCTCTGCCTGCCGTCATCCCTGTGTTTTTTTTGTCCTCTTCCCTCTCCCTGGAAATATTTGGGATGCACTTGCGTTTTGGTTTATGAACTATATTGAACTATTTGTATTTTGCCGCTCTTCAGCGTGTTTTTTTTCCTCTTTCATTTTTCCCTGCTGTAGTCTGTATATGCGCTTTTGTTGCCCCTGCCAGTTTATTTGGATTTGTGGAACTGTCCATGTGTTGCCGCTATTTAGCGTGATTTTGTGTTTTTCCTTTCTCTGGTTGAGAGACGCCTGTGTATTATGGTTGTTTAACCTTGTATCTGTTATTTGCATTCTTTGTTCTGTCTTCTATCTGTGCATTATGGAGTATATTTGTGTTTTTTTTTTCCTTGCTCTGTTGTGCACCATGTTCATATTTGTTCTATATTGGCCCTTGTCATTGTTTTTTTTTTTCCTCCGGTTCCTTTTCCTTGGTGTTTTTTTTCCTTTTTTTTGACTCTTGCCCGCCGAGCCTTTTTCCCCCTCCTCCCACCCTGGGTGGGATTTCGTAGCCTTCTGGGTAGGGGGGAGGCTTGGATATTACGTTTACGCCCAGAGTGCGTTCTTCGTGGGAGGAGCACTGTCATGGTCTGAGCGCCGATCTCATCCGCGCTCAGGTCATGCAGTATTTTCCTCCCTTTCTGTATTTAGTCCTGGTGGGCTCTCTGAGCTCTTATTCTGACAGCATCTCTGCAGGGCTTCCTGCTGTCAGAGCCAAGCAGCACAGCTGGTGCTGATTCAGCTGATGACACCCTCATCAGCTGATTAATTATCCTGCCCTATTTAAGGGAGCAGCTCCTGTCACTGGGGGCTGCGACCTCGCATTTTCCAAACTGGTTTCCCTACGTCCGAAGCCAGTTCCTTTCAGCATCCTATTCGCATGTAAGTGTTGTATCCTTGTCTCCCTAGTTCTCAGTATATCATAGCGTGTCTTAGTCCTAGTCCTTATTTGTGTTTTGCCCCAGGAGGCTCATTATTTTGTAGTGTATGTCTACCTTTAATAAATGTGCAAACTCTACGGCTGCCTATAGTGTCTCATTAGCGGTCCTCGCGGACCACTCCATGGCAAAATATCCTTTGCACTGGTGAGAATTTGCAGCAGGTTTTAGAGGCGGTCACAACAGAAATGAAAAGGTTAACGCAGTGGTTCAACAAAAATAAATTATCTCTAAATCTGAAAAGAAAACAAAGATTATGTTGCTTGGAAATTATAAAATAAATCATGAAATAATCGTAATGATAGATGATACCATGATTTTTTTTTTTTTTTTTTTTTTTTTTTTTTTTTCTCTCGGCGCCACACGAGTCGGCTGCCTTTTGCAACAGCGGCTCGATTCCGAGTCTTTTTCCCTTCCTCTCTCTTTTGATCCGTCTTTTTTTTTCACCCCACTTATATCACGGACACACAGATCGTCCTAAATGTCTCCTGAGCCGGTGGATGGAGCCACTGTCTATAGCAGGATACGATACAGCAGAGAACAGCTGCTAGCATTCAACCGCCACCCGGTCCCATTGGAAAAACTCGACATACCGAGAGAACTGAGGCGAAAACGCCGCGGCTGCCGGGCTGGAGTAAGGCGGAGGACAAAAAATATAAGGTACAGACCCTCCCTTCCATCTGTTGTCATGGGAAATGTACGGTCGATACTGGGAAAGTTAGATGAGCTAGCGGCTATCTCCCGTTATGATAGCACTTACCGGGAGTGCTCTCTCCTTTTGTTTACTGAGACGTGGCTAACTGAACTAGCAGCAGATGCTAACATTGAGCTGGAGGGTTTTCACATGATACGAGCTGACCGAACACCAGAGAGTGGCAAGGCTAGGGGCGGTGGAGTGATAATGTATGTTAACAACAACTGGTGCAGACCGGGACATATCACTGTTAAACAACGACACTGCAGCAAAGACATTGAGTTGCTAGCTGTTAGCATGAGGCCTACATATCTCCCGAGAGAACACTCACACGTGATCTGCATTGTTGTTTATGCAAATCCGACGGCGAACGCTGGGACAGCACGTGACGTCATCCATTCAGTAACCAGCAGGCTGCAGACAGAACACCCAGATGCTCTTCTCCTCATCTCAGGCGATTTCAACCATGTTTCACTGTCTCCCATTCTACCCACGTTCACCCAGTATGTCACATGCCACACTAGAGACAATAAAACACTGGATTTATTCTACGCAAACACTAAGGAGGCGTACACCTCATCACAACTCCCCCCACTCGGGAGATCGGATCACAACTTGGTTCATCTCCGGCCGGTGTACAAACCCCTAGTGCACAGACAACCTCCGGCCATGCACACTGTGGAGTTATGGTCTGAGGAGACAATGGACACCCTAAAGGGCTGTTTTGAAGCCACCGCCTGGAAGCAGCTCTGCGATCCACATGGTGAGGACATCGATGGCCTCATTCACACCTTCACGGGCTACCTCAGCTTCTGTGTGGACAAATCCGTTCCCACCAAGACCATACGGCGTCACTCAAACAACAAACCCTGGATCAACCCTGAGATAAAAACACTTCTGAGAGAGAAGAAGAGGATCTTCAGGTCAGGGAACAGGGAGATGCTGAAGTCCGTACAGAGGGAGCTGAGGAGAAAGATCAGAGAAGGCAAGGACAGCTTCAGGAAGAAGATGGAGGACAAGCTGCAACAGAGCGACATCAGCGGGGTCTGGAGAAACCTCAAAACCATCTCGGGGCTCCAGAATACCTCCCCCCAGGCCACAGGGGGCAGGGAGTGGGCGAACAACCTGAATCTGTTTTTCAATAGATTTGACCAACCGCCCTCCCCCCTGACTGCACAACAACCACTGCTGCCTCTAAAGAAATCAAGTCCTGCTGCCCACTCCCCACTCCACCAACACCCCCCCACTCCCAACACACAGCCCCCCATCCTGACCCTGACCAGGACCCAGGTGAGGACGGAGCTGAGGAAGATCAAGGCGAGGAAGGCGCCGGGACCGGACGGCATCAGCGCAAAGCTCCTCAAGTCCTGTGCAGACCAGCTGTGTGGGATTGTGACGTATATCTTCAACGTGAGCCTGAAACTGGGGAGGGTACCACAGCTGTGGAAAACATCTTGTGTGGTACCTGTACCAAAAACTTCCCACCCCAAAGACCTGAACAGCTACAGACCGGTGGCCTTGACGTCCCACTTGATGAAGACCCTGGAGAGACTGCTCCTTGCTCACCTCCGCCCCCTGGTGGAACCAGCGATGGATCCACTCCAGTTCGCCTACCAGCATGGCATTGGGGTGGAGGATGCGGTGATCTTCCTCCTTCACCGTTCTCTGTCCCACCTGGAGAAGCCCGGGAATATGGTGAGGATCATGTTCTTTGACTTCTCCAGTGCTTTCAACACCATCCAACCGATGATCCTGAAGGACAAGCTGCTGCGCGCAGGGGTGGACCAGCACCTGTCATCATGGATCCTGGACTACCTCACGAACCGGCCTCAGTTTGTGAGAACCCGGGACTGTGTGTCCGACACGATCATCAGTAGCACGGGGGCCCCCCAGGGAACGGTGCTGGCTCCCTTCCTGTTCACTCTTTATACTGCGGACTTCTCACACAACACAACACACTGCCATCTACAGAAGTTCTCTGATGACTCTGCGATCGTTGGCCTCATCTCCAATGGAGATGAAGCTGAGTACAGAGGGCTTATCCAGGACTTCGTGGACTGGTGCCATCGGAACTGCCTCCAGATCAACGCGAGGAAAACTAAGGAGCTGGTGGTGGACTGCCGCAGGCATGGGCAGCCCCTCACAGTACCAGTAAATATACAGGGAACAGACATCGAGATGGTGACATCCTATAAGTACCTGGGTATTCATCTGAACAATAAACTAGACTGGTCACACAATACTGATGCACTCTACAAGAAGGGACAGCGCAGGCTGTTCCTGCTGAGGAGACTCAGGTCTTTTGGTGTACAAGGGGCGCTGCTGAAGTCATTCTATGACACGGTGGTGGCATCAGCCATCACTTTTGGAGTGGTCTGCTGGGGCAGTGGCATTACTGCAGCCGATAGGAAGAGACTGAACAAACTGATTAAGAAAGCTAGCTCTGTCCTGGGGCAGCGCCTTGATCCGATGGAGGAGATAGGAGAGAGAAGGACGGCGGCTAAACTGTCATCTCTGCTGGAGTCCGAGTTCCACCCTATGCAGGACATACTGAATGCACTGAGGAGCTCATTTAGCAGCAGACTACATCATCCCAGGTGCACAACCGAGAGGTTTCGTAGGTCCTTCCTACCAACGGCTGTCAGACTGTACAACCTAAGCAGGGCTGCTCGCAGAGATAGCAAAAAGACGTAACAAACTAATAGTTTTTTGAATGCAAAAGATGCAATAGACTTACACAATGGTCCCCTCCGGCATACAACTAGGAACATACCGGTCGCTATGGAGGGTGAGAATATGTATGGGCACATAATCATACCATGTAGGATAACTAAGTAGACGGTTATGCTGTTTCATTCCATCTAGCAACAATGCTCTGCACTGTGTGTGTTTATATATTTGCATATTTATTCCATCTAGCTACAATGCTCAGCACTGGGTGTGTTTATATATTTATATATCTACATATTATTCCATCTAGCTACATTGCTCCGCACTGTGTGTGTTTATATACTTGCATATTTATTCCACCTAGCTGCAATGCTCCGTACTGTGGGTGTTTATATATTTACATATTTATTCCATCTAGCTACAATGCTCTGCACTGTGTGTTCATATATTCATATATTTATTCCATCCAGCTACAATGCTCTGCACTGTGTGTCTGTGTGTGTGTGTATATATATATATTTTATAGTAATACGTACATATGTTTATTAGCTGCTCTTGCTTGCTTTTTTTTTTTTCTTGCCTTCTGATTGTTGCTCTGAGTGTTGCTATCCCTGTGCTGTTGCAATCCTGGAATTTCCCCGTTGTGGGACTAATAAAGGCTTATCTTATCTTATCTTATCTTACCAGAATTGAAATAGTACAGGAAAATAAGTTTCTGGGGGTGACGCTAGACAATAAAATCTGCTGGAAACCTCACATCAGTCACATCCAGGCCAAGTTGGGAAAATGTATCAGGATACTGGGGAAAACATGACACATCTTGGACTATAAATCATTGCTCTTACTGTACAATTCAAAGTTTCTACCTTATCTTAACTACTGTGTAGAGGTCTGGGGAAACACCTACAAGACCAACCTACAGTCAATATGCACATTACAAAAAAAAGCTATAAGGATAATAAATAATGTAGGATATAGAGACCATACCAACTTGTTGTTTTTAAAGTCAGAAGTCTTCTGCTCAGCACCTGGTTTACCCCTATGGCTCCTGTGTACGAAGTTAGCGCACATCCTGGCAAAATGGTTCAACACACCACACTTGCCACAACGCTTTCCTTTCGCCGGGCACACCCTGGACTTATAGCGGTGCTCAGTGGACCCACATCCATAACATTTTTGCGGACTTGGGGCGGATCTTATCTTGACCATGGAGGCAAACTCATCCTCTCCACATTCGCCATAACAAGGGTCCAGGATGAGTGCCTCAGCGCGAGACTCACTCCCGTCCAGAGAAGCCCCTTCAGTAAGGCCTCTCGCGATGGTCTCTGCCACCTCAAACTGTTGGGCAAGCTCAATAGCTTCAGCTGACATCAACTCTCCTGGGTGTGTTAACAACCTGGACCGGGCCGCCGGGCAGTGGATGTGCTCTGCCAGCTGGTCCTGAATCATCTCATCCTCCAGGGGTCCAAACCTGCATTCCTTCGCCAGCTCACGGAGGTCCGCCAAGACTCTTCTAACAGGCTCTCCCAACCGCTGGCTGCGCTGTCGAAACTGAATGCATCTAACCGTGATGTTTTCCGGCGCTCTAAAGTAACGCGCCATTAGCTTCACTACCTCATCGAAGCTATCAGCACCTCCAAGGTTCTCTAGGATCCTCTGCTCTTCCATTCTCAAATTATGGACCAACACAGCTCTTGCTCTGAGCTTCTCCATCTCGCCCAGGTTTAAGACAACGAGACAGTTGGTAAAGGCAGCAAACCAACGAGGCCATGGCACGGGCGCCTTGCCTGGGGCCTCCAAAAATGGCCAAAAGCTGGCAATGGAACGCTCCATTACTGCTTTTACCTCATCGTCAAATGTTGTGTCCATAATTATAAGGAATAACGAGATACTAGTAACTCGGTGAACAGGGCTTTAATATGGGATACAACTATATACATAAGGCTTACGGCACTCGCCTGCATACCAGGTGGCTCCCACGACGAAAGAGACAGAGCCTCTTCCGCCCACCTCCTTTATACCATGAGTGGCGTCACTACCGGAAACCGACAGTTAGCCACCCCAGTCTAACCCACGTCCAACCCGGCCGCCATCTTACTATTACCAGCCTTTTCCATATCTAACATCTAGCAGTTACATTGGTGTGTTTGAGCTGCCATAGGGGAAACAAATGGGCAGGGACCGTCTGCAAATTACAACTCTGAGGAAAAAAAACAACTTAAAATTAAATACTGTCATGATCATAAGGTGTAATGTCAGCAGAATCAGTTTATACGTCAGTTGTGTTGTTTTGGTCAGACTAAATATGTACCAAAAACATGAAAAAATGTTTTTACCCAAACTAAGTGATGCAATATGACCATCAGATGATGGATGATGTGTGCGGTAATTTTGGTGAAGCTCCACTCAGTAGTTTATATGTTTTTAACTATGATTTCTGTCACAAACCAAGCCTGTGTTTCCTGTAGGCTCGGTTCTGACCGTTCTTGGTGGCTCAGGCATTGAGCTAATTATGTTTTCTTATCTTTTGATTTCTCGTTGTTTTCATGGCTGTGTGCTGTTCTTTTCCATACCTGTAGCCGCCGTTCTGGCCGGCGGTTGTTGGGCAGCCGTTTGACCCTCTTCCTGGTGAGCGCTGTCTAACATTCACCGGTCCGACCACGGCCCCACTCTCTCTGACAGTCAGCTGTTCGCCCCTGTAATTATCTGTCCCACGCCTCACCCAGGTGTTTACAATTTGTCACGCCAGTGGTGTTTGTACTTAGGCAGCTCTTTGCCAGTCAAACACCACTGGACCATTGTACTCGATCATACGGTCGTAATTCGCCATGTGACAGTCACGTCGGGGAAGGATTATTTGTGTGTGTGCTCGCTGGCAGACTTGGATGACTCGGACTGTTCCTGAATGGTGAGTAGGAGCTGTTAGCGTTTCTGTTTGCAGTTGTGCTGCTATGCTTGTCTGTAGCGTTTCCCCTTGCGGCACAACTGCTACGCTTAGGCACCGTTGCCCAGCTTCTTCTCCCGTGCCAGCCGAGCGTCCTGGAGGAGTCTAACTTTTACCCGAGCTGTCTCTGTTATTCTGGGTCTGTCTATTTTGTGTCAATAAATGTGTGTTTGGTGTGACCTGCATGTAAGTCCATTCTTCCTTCTCCTCCTCCGTGCGCTACGTAAAAGTGCACGAGGAGGTTCATGACAGATTTCTAATAAATATTTCCCTAAGCTATGATATTTTTTGGGTCCAAGTAACAAGTGCTACTAACAGGAGACCCTAGTGACTGGGCAGCATTTAGTGGCACTAACCTTGATGATGCTGAAATGTAATCCTAATAAATATTCCCAAAAGCTATGAGAAAATGTCTTTAATCCAAACTATGTGTTGTAGTCTGACTAGAAGAAGATGGATTGCATGTGAGGTGATTTTGGTGAAGCCACACTTTGTAATTTTCAAGTTACTGGATATTTTTTTAAATAAATAAAATTAAATAAATTTAAATAAAATTAAATGAATATTTCCCCACACTATGAAAAATAAAATTTATGCAAACAAAGCATTTTAGACTGACCAAAATGACACAATTGACATATGAACTGATTCTGGTGATGTTACTGTTGTCTGGATGTAGACCCGAAAGGACGAGGCCAGGTGTACAACTGAACGCACATTTATTAAAAGGTATCACACACCACACTACGACCGCCAGGCAGGGGTAATGGCGACGAGGACCGCCCCTCCTGCCTGCTGGTCTTTATAGGCACGGATGGTGGCAGAAATGGAAGTGCGTGCCATCACACCATGCCTCACAAATAAGAGCACAAGAACAAGAACAATATAAATAACTATATAACATTTTTTCCCCCCTTTATAAAAGTCCAAAACACACACAATTCAGACCCTCCCCAATTTAGGACCCGAATCACGCACTAAAATAATGGAAAACTAGAAAAGCACTCATAGAGCGCATACCTCCGCCAAGGCTCCTTCCATTTCTCATGGATCACCTCCAAAATGTAATGGGCTTGTGTGTAGGCGTATCGCCACTTGTGGTGAAAATTGCATCTAAGTCTGTCCATTAGTTTTGGAGTTTTGTGGCTGACACACTGTGAGAAGAGCCTTGGCTGAGGTATGCTGTTTTATGAAAATATTTAGACAGGTTCGTGAGGAGTCGGCACACAGGAAAGGAATTCACACTGAGACAGACTGCTAGAATAAACTGTATCTTTTATTCCCCACAGTATCTCCTTCACACACAGAGAAATCATTGCATGTCACACATTTCCTTCACACAAGGATTAATGCATTTCATGTTATTCCATTAGCTCTTACCGTGATACAGATGACTGGGAGCCGGCAGTCTACAGAAAGAGCGTTGATTTCTCAGCTGGACGTTTTGCGCAAAAAAACTCACAGCAGACTCTTCCGTATTGAGGGAAAACCCCTGTTTTTAAAGGAAAGGCTATGTGCAGGACAGAGTGGCCATCTCTGTTCCGAGTAAGCCTCCCTCCCATCATAGAATCGCGTGGGGAGCAGGAAGGGCCAGTTCCTGCTCTCAGACGATTCCCTCTGCCCGGCTCCCAAAACATACTGTGAAATGAACATCTGCTTCTTGCTTCATTGCACACACACACATGAGGAATAAAGGAATGCCTTTGTTTCATAAGCATGCAGTGGGAAACTTGCTGTGCTAAGGAGTAACAGTTTCTTAGGTCATACTGCCCAGGTCATGGTGTGCCTTAAGATAAATCCACCATGAGAAGAGAACTGGATTGTTAAAACATATTAAAAACAACTGAGAAACAAATCAGGGCACACATTAAAAACACATTTATATTACATTCCACCCTTTGACCTTATTTGTGATCATTTGGTAAAAATAATTGCTTTCTTCCCCAACTAAGTGCTTTCTTCCCCAACTGAAAAACAAATCAGGGCACACATTAAAAATATTTATATCACATTTTCCACCCTTTGACCTTATTTGTTCTATCAGTTGGTGAAGAACATTGGGTAATTACTGTCTTCTTGGGGAATACTTTCATCCTCATAAGGTATGCCGACATGATTATGGTGAGATAATTCCACCCAATTGACGTTCCAAATGCATGTTACAACATGCCACAATAGCTCACTCCTTGTATTGAAATGTCTATTGTAGTAATTCCATCCATTAGTCGTACCTACAGCATAATCATAACATATCCAGTGACCAGGAGGGTCAGCACTCACCTCTACTTTGCAAGATGTGGTACCATATCCTCCATCTCGAAAGATAACTTTGATTTTCATATTGCCAGAGAATTATATATTCTTTTACTTAAAATCTGTTTTACTCTTCTAATATAGCAGAAAGCACTGAAATTGCATATTGTTAAGACAGATAGAACAGCAATTAATATAGCTAGGGGAGGCACCAGTGTTTTGCGAGCAGGGACTGACATGCCTGAGAATATATCCCACCAGTGATGAGCAGAAACTTGCTCTATCTGATGAACTGCATGCAATACCTTTCCTTGGGCCACCACAGTGGATATCACTGCAGCACGCACATTAGACATATGATCACCAATGAGCTTTTGTATCTCCGTGGATCCACTCAATGCGCCTCTGAATCGATCCAGGGACACCTGCCATGGAACTTCCAGCACCCGCCATTGCAGGGCGGTCAGGTGAACCTCACTGGAAAAGTTGGTAAGACGATATGTCCGATTATGCCATTGCCACATGTGAACACCATGCAGACACCCAGTGAAAGGTACCCTAGGCAACATTGGATGGAAATTTAAAGTGGCTACACATAGAGTATGGGGCCCTATTTGCCACATCATGTCACGAGGTCTTTCTATTCTCCATTCACATAGTGCCTCTGTCATGGTTAAGCATGGTTCAGTATATATTTCTCGACTTAGGCATGCATATCCTTGGTCAGTCAAATCACATTCTGATAAATCATATGTATTATTTTGCCCTGGATCAAACCATCCCCCTTTTAATTGAATAAACCAAAATGCCGTGGCAGTAATTACTGGTAACACATGATATTTGCACACGTCAACAGCTCTTGTGACATTTAATTGAGTCCATTGCCCGCTACACATCGTGCTATTGCAGATGGTTTTTTCAGGATGCGGAATTAACCACCATTCTTCAGTAATGTTCCACACTTCTCGCCATTGTCGAGCGTGATTGGTAGTGACAATGCGAGTGAAACGTTCCAACTGCGTGCGGATATCCAAAACTTGAATGTTGCACACAGTCCAATTGAAAGCGCGAGTGATGTTCGTCATCAATTCACTCGTAGCATTCCACATGGTCAGATCCCAATTCAGACGTTTTTGAAACAGATTGGCGGCCTCCATTTGAGGCCCCACCACCGTAGGCATCCAAAACCCAACTTGTTGAATGCCTAAAGACGTTTGATGTCCAATATCTGCCAACATTGATCTGGTTACCTCGTTGTTAATGGTGTTGGAGATTCCCAAAACTGTGCCAAATCCTCCCAGCAATGTGTCATACCATGCTCTCTTCTTCTTGGTTGAACATTTGGGAATGGGTGGTATCCTTACCATCCAATTGACGGTGATATGGCTGGTTTGTGTGGCCACCGTTGTACAGGTCGACAGTATGGGTGCCAGGTTCGTTGGGGATATATGCTTCGGGTTTTTGTCGACCACTACAATAGGGTATACAAAGGGGAATTGTCTTCCGTTTATGACTGTTCCATTCATCAAATACACTTCCTTATCTCCTGTTATATTGATGGATAGCTTTGTACCATTTAAGGTAGTATCACATTTCAGTGAATCATTAGTCGCTTTGGCCATGCATATGGTTACATTGGCAGTTAAGTTCACCATGCACCCCTTCTCCACCGCAGGCACATTATATTGATTTTTGACACATTTGGGGCATATGTAGATAGGACAGTGGCTGGTTAAGTTCAGTATCTTGCACTTTTGGTTTGATAAACAATAGAAACCGTCTTGACTCCGATTGGCACCGATTCGACTTTCCCTCCACTCCAACGAAACAAATTGGTCCACCTCAAACATTTCTTGGCCTGGTGTGGCGTGGATCTGGATCCAGCAACCGGCGATACTCATCCACAGGATCACAACGAGGGCAGGGCGGCACATGTCCCAGCAGACGACATAGCCATGTCCTCGGTGCTTGTGGGGGTGTTGAAGAAGACCCATGACGTGGCGGGTGTCCAATCACCAGTCTCCACCCGAACATTCCTGCAAAGCAAGCACATATTTAGGAGAAGAGAAAGCACAGAATTAGTTCTCCCTTAGATAACATTTTGATACTGGTACATTTATCCAGGTTTCCTCTCCTGGATACAAAATGGTCACCACCTGATCCGTCCCTTGAGCTATGATCTCAGCCGGGCGGGGAGGGCCATTTTCTTGCCTCACCCATACTTTGGCCCCAGATTTATCTGTGGAACCAAAGCCTTTTTCGCCCCTTTGCGTCATCACAGCCGGCTTAGCAATCTCTTCAGGGTCAGTCATTAGGCATGGTATAATGACCAATTGGGCCACTTCATCCCCCTTATTCAGGGTTATGGGCTCTGATCCCAGTACGTAGCGCACCACTCCCAATTCCCCTTGATAATCACTGTCAATCACACCTGCCAGAGTCGTTAAACCTTTTAGGGATAATCCAGACTTTGGCAATATGTGACCATACATTCCATTCGGGCATTGCAACCCTAGCCCTGTTTTTACCACAGTAGGTGTTCCTGGTACCAAGGTAAGGGTTTCCATAGTTCTTAGATCTAATCCAGCCGAGCCTTTCGTTGCTCGCACTGGTAGTGTTGCTTCTGGGTTAATCTTCCACATTTTAATAGTTTGTCCTTCAGAATGTTCAAGATTGACAGTGATCATTCGGTTCAGTGGTGTTGTACCAGGTGCAATGGGTCTATTGCTTAGCTGTTTCAGCGCTTGTGGTAAGCGTTTTTTCCACCCTTCCAAACTATTGTTTATCCCTCCTTTTTTCAAGGTGGCTTTCAACAACCCATTCATTCTTTCAATTAAACCCGCAGCTTGGGGATGATATGGAACGTGATATATCCATTCCACATGATTGTGTTTGGCCCAATCTTTCACCAGGTTTCCGGTGAAATGGGTCCCGTTGTCAATTTGAATCTGTACAGGTAGCCCATAGAACCTTTCAATTAGTTCCACACAGGCCAGCGTGGCCTTCTGATTAGCCACTTTGGCTGGGTGTGCCACTACCACACCCAAAAATGTATCCACAGCCGTGCATACATATTTACATCGTTGTGACTCTGGAAGAGGACCAATAAAATCCATTTGCCAGATTTGTCCTGGACTCTTACCCCTTTGTATATGTCCAGTGAGATGTTGTGGGACACCTCTTCTGTGATGCTGACAGGCCTCACACTGTTCAATGGCTGTCTTTACATCATCAGTTTTTAAATCAATGCCTCTATCCCTGGCCCATTGGGTGGTAGCTTGAATTCCCCAATGTCCACTCTTTTCATGGGCCCACCGGGCCAAATCCACAGTGGATTGCCTTTCCACTGACATTGCTCTGACCACTCCATCAATATAACGGTTGTGGAGGGCTTCTGAGTCCATATTTTGGGTATGGGCATCAACATGGGTGACATGGATAGTGACCCCTTGGACCTTTTGCCAGATTTCCTCCCACAACTCTTTACCCCACACCTCTTTCTTTTGAATCCGCCATTGATTGGACTGCCATGTAGGCATCCATGTGGTTAACCCATTAACCACTGACCAGGAGTCAGAGTAGATATACGCTCCTGACACACCCGCATGTTGTATCACCATGTGCACGGCCTTCAACTCGGCCCATTGGCTGCTTTTTCCCTCACCCATTTCTTCCAAAATTTGCCCCAGATGAGGGTTGAAAGCCCCGGCTTTCTACCTTCGTTTTCCCGCTACCCACTGAGAAGAACCATCTACAAACCACGCCCTACTCTTTCGCTCGTCTGTGAGTTCGTCATAGCGGGGCCCTGTTAACACAAGAGATTCTTGCAGCTGCTCAACTTCAAAACAAGACTCATCTGCCTCTGGGACATCAGCAACTTGTTCATGCAAGACCGAAACTCCTTTTTGTCCAGATTTCACTCTTTCAGACACGTACCATTTCCACTTAATGATGCTACTCTCCTGGGCAGTACCTATCCGATGTGTGGTGGGGTTACTCATTACCCACGGCAGAATAGGTATCAATGGCCTCATGATCACCTCATGCCCTACAGTTAATGCCTCCGTCTCCACCAAGCTCCAATAACACGCCAATAGTTGTTTTTCAAAAGGCGTGTAACGAATTCCTGCACTCGGCAGCTTCCTTGACCAGAAACCCAAAGGTTTCCGTTGCTTGCCTTGTTTTTGCCATAAGCTCCAATTTGCATAATCATTCCGAGCCGACACCTGCAACTCAACCGGACCAGATTGCAGTTTTCCTAATGATAGGGCTTGCTGTATGGCCTCTTTGGCCATGTCAAAAGCCACTTGCTGTTTTTCTGTCCATTCAAACTGCTCTTTTTTCCTTGTCACTTGATATAAAGGTTGCAAAATTTGCCCCAAATGAGGAATGTGACTCCTCCAATATCCAAACAACCCAATAAACCGCTGCACATCCTTTTTGGTGTGCGGGGTGGCAAAAGCCATTATCTTTTCTCGGGCTTTGTCTGTGATTTCCCTTTCTCCCTTATTCCAGCAGATCCCCAGAAATTTCACCCTCTGGGAGGGTCCCTGCACCTTTGCTGGATTAATCTCCCAACCGTGACTTTTCATGTGCTGGATCAGCCGATCCAGTACCTGCTGGACTTCTTTTTCAGAGGTCCCTTGTACCATGATGTCATCAATATAATGGGATATCAACACCCCAGGGGGCGTTGTTAGCCCGTCCAGATTCTCTGCCACCGTCCGGTGACAGATAGTAGGACTATGGAGATAGCCCTGTAGGAGTCTAGTAAACGTATACTGTCGTCCCTCCCAAGTAAACGCAAACTGCTCCTGCCTATCTTCTGGGATTGGAATCGTAAAGAAGGCATTAGCCAGATCAATCACCCCATACCATATTCCCGGATGATGCTGCACCCGGTCAATTATGGTGGGAGAATCAGGTACTGCCGCTGTCAATGGAGGAGTGTGTTTGTTTAGTTCCCGATAATCAACCGTCATTCGCCAGGAGCCGTCAGACTTTCGGACTGGCCAAATGGGGTTGTTCCACGCGGTGGTACATGTTCTCAACACTCCAGCCTCCACATAATCTTTTATGGTAGCAGTAATCTCATCATGTCCTCCAGGGATTCGATACTGCTTCATGTTCACCACCTTATTTGCCAATGGAATGGGAAAAGGTTCCATATGTACCTTCCCCACAGTGACTGCTTTGTTCCAAATCCATTAAAAACTGGGTCAAACTGTCCTCTTTGTTTAAATTTAGCGCATTTGAGTCACTGTTGAATCCTATTGTTTTTATATTTCCTTTATGCAACCCAGCATCTCCCAAGCCTTGTGAGGCAGACACCCCCGCCTCTTGCATTCTTCACTTGAGCTGAGCAAAAATTCACACTTCTGTTTTTTCTAAAGGCCAACTCTGCCTCTCCCCCGCCCCTCAGGCAAAAGGGGAGAGAGAGAGAGAGAGAGAGAGAGAGAGAGAGAGAGAGAGAGAGAGAGAGAGCACCATCCCTCGCCCGCCCCCTTTGGGAGAGCGAGGAACAGAGAGAGAGAGAGAGAGAGAGAGAGAGAGAGAGAAAGAGCACTATCCCTCACCCGCCCCCTCTGGGAGAGCGAGGAACAGAGAGAGAGAGAGAGCGCTGCTCGCCCCTCCCCTTGCTGATGGGAGAGAGAGAACAGCCACCCGCACAACACCACATCCACCGCTGAATTCCACTCAGCGGTGCTTTCGGGGCAACTTCAATTCCCCGAAGACACCTAAACACCACCGAAGGCGACCCATCCCCTACCAGATCTGCCCATGGCTCTGATCTTCCACCATAATCCGCTAAACATACACCAACCTGCTCCCATAAACCATCCCAGCCTGGGATAACAGCACAATCATCAGCACAATAGCTGGGAGAGCCCCCAGCTGCACTCTGTTTAATTTTTTTCTTAAACATGACTTTCCTATGCACAGCTCCCCTTTACCCTTTTTTTTTTTTTAATTTCAAATCCTGTTCGTGACGCCAAAATGTTTTATGAAAATATTTAGACAGGTTCGTGAGGAGTCGGCACACAGGAAAGGAATTCACACTGAGACAGACTGCTAGAATAAACTGTATCTTTTATTCCCCACAGTATCTCCTTCACACACAGAGAAATCATTGCATGTCACACATTTCCTTCACACAAGGATTAATGCATTTCATGTTATTCCATTAGCTCTTACCGTGATACAGATGACTGGGAGCCGGCAGTCTACAGAAAGAGCGTTGATTTCTCAGCTGGACGTTTTGCGCAAAAAAACTCACAGCAGACTCTTCCGTATTGAGGGAAAACCCCTGTTTTTAAAGGAAAGGCTATGTGCAGGACAGAGTGGCCATCTCTGTTCCAAGTAAGCCTCCCTCCCATCATAGAATCGCGTGGGGAGCAGGAAGGGCCAGTTCCTGCTCTCAGACGATTCCCTCTGCCCGGCTCCCAAAACATACTGTGAAATGAACATCTGCTTCTTGCTTCATTGCACACACACACATGAGGAATAAAGGAATGCCTTTGTTTCATAAGCATGCAGTGGGAAACTTGCTGTGCTAAGGAGTAACAGTTTCTTAGGTCATACTGCCCAGGTCATGGTGTGCCTTAAGATAAATCCACCATGAGAAGAGAACTGGATTGTTAAAACATATTAAAAACAACTGAGAAACAAATCAGGGCACACATTAAAAACACATTTATATTACATATGCATTCCCAGATCATCCCCAAAATGTAATGGGTTCCTCTCTAGGCCAAGAACCACCTCTGGTGAAACAGACAGACAAACAGACAAATGCCAGTAAAAGCATTACCTCCTTGGCGGAGGTAATAAACTCAAGTGTTGCTGTTGTGTCCATCTCCTGCATCTCCAAACTCCCAGGCTGCGGGCGTTGCAATTCATCGCACAACTGCGTACAACCCACAGGCCAATGGGTTATGCGAGCGTTTTCATAGATCACTGAAAGCAGCACTCAGGGGTTCACTGACGGATGCAAATTGGGTAGACAGGTTGGCGTGGGTTTAATTGGGGTTGTGCTCCGTGCCAAAAGAGGATTTAGAAGCTTCCCCGGCAGAGAGCTTGTTTTTGCGCAGCCCCCATGGCTGCCCGGGGAATTTCTGCCAAATAATCCCGCGCCGGACAGCTGCCCGTCTCAGCTTTTGCAGCGTAGCGCAAACACAGGCACGCTGCCGGGCCCGGCCCACCACTGTTTTCCGCGTGTTTTTGTGCCTAAAACTTTGAAGAACACGGAGTTCGTGTTCGTCAGACACGACGACCAGCGCCCTCCATTGCGCCTGCACACATGTTGAAAATAGCCGTATCTCACAATGTTAAAGAATCCTTTAAAAAATTCCTGTATCCAGACGGTGATCCGGATCATCCCCAAAATTTAATCAGTTCTTCCTTGTACCATTTCCAAAAACGCCTGAAAGTTTCATCGAAATCCGTCCAAAACTTTTTGAGTTATCTTGCTAACCAACAAACAGACAGACAGACAGACAGACAGACAGACAGACAAACAAACCTCGGCAAAAACATTACCTCCTGCAGCCTGCGGCCTGGCGGAGGTAACAATGTACTGTAATTGGCCTACCACATTCACACCAAAGCAACTAAAAAGTAGGGAGGATGGGGGGACTGCCCCACACAGCGAGGTGGGTTATTCTGCTGTCTGTAGTAAATAAAAGTCCATTCATAAACTAAAATTACTACCGTGTTTCCTACACTAAACAAAATGCATAAAATAATCCCCAGAACTACATACAGATATAAACAACAAAATACTCATTCTTTATTTTGTTTTAAAGACACGCACTCAAATGAACATGGGGTAATCTCACACCTATTACCACAAAAAAACTAACAAGACCATTTCCACAACTTAACATATAATACACACGGCCAAGGGAAAAGGGAGAAACTAGCCTGTGGGCTCCCTGGACCGTCCCATCATAAGTCCATCCCTGGAGGCGGCCTGCCTCCCAGGCCGCAGCTGGTTGCATTGACACCTGTGCGCCTCCTCTTCCTCACCGTCGGGTGTCTTTCTCATCCAGGCCCACCACTCACAGTCTCCTCCCGGGCACACCGCAGCTCATTCGGGTGCCTCCACAAACTGTCTGACAGCTGAAAATAAGTGTCATCCCGTTTGGCCACGATGCGCAGCCGCCCCTGGTGCTCCTCAGACTGCCGTTTGGCCCATACACGCAGTGATCCCCCCTCCTCCTGAGCCCAAACCAGGTCCGTGACTCCCAGAGGGGCTCTGCTCAGTTTGCAGGGTCTCTGCCTGGCATGTGTTTCCTCTGTGCCTAACGGTCTGGCCACAAGCTCTTGTAGATCCGCTGCGCCCATCGCCATTGTAGCCCCATGTTCACCAGTCCAGTTTAGCCGAGCTCCAGGAACAACTGGAGCCAGCTCCTCGGCATTGCTTGCCATTTCAGGCACCCTGCCATGCTGCCCAGTACCCTCATCCAGGGTGACTTGGGCTCTGGCACTGGGACCCTCCTGCATCGACTCTGAGCGAGACTGGTCCTGCTTGCCTTCTGGGGTGCTTGGTAATTCCTCATCCCACATTGCATCATCCTCCACTCTCGGAACCAGCCAGTCCCACAGTCCACAGCCCGACCACTCCTTCCCAGCACTGCTCTTAATGGTGAAACCCAGACCATAAAAAAGGTCGCAGCCCATGATATTATCGCCATGGGCTGTCACAGTGATCTCGAGATTGGACATCTCCGCCGGTTTGTACCGGGTCGTCAGTCTCAGTGTTCCCACCGCAGCCAGCCATCCTCCTCCATAGCCGCAAAGCGGCGCTGGGTCACCTCCAGTCCCGTAGTGCGAGAAGAATTTTCTCACCTTAGCCCAATTCAGCAGGGAGCCCTCTCCCCCTGTATCGATCAGTAAAGGCACCTCCACACCATCCAGCTCCACCGTGCAGAACGTGTATCCGTTGGTGTTCGGGGGCACAGTGTGGACAACCGTCGGGGCGGGGGGAGTTGATTTCTTCTGCGGGCTCCCCTGCTCGGACATACGGCACACCCTGGCATAGTGGTTCAAGCGGCCACAGTGCTTCCTTCTTGCCGGACACTCCCTGGCCTTGAAGCGGTGCTTCACCGACCAGCAGCCTGAACACATGGGCTTCCCCGGGGCAGACCTCAATTCCACAGTGTTGGTCTCTGCAGCGTTGTCCTCCATGCTCCCATCACTGTCCGGGTCCGCTATTTGTGTGGTAATGAGAGACTCCAGCTGTCGGTGTGACAAACGCTCACTCAGCTCCCGCATCAGCCTTTCTGCTGAGTCCAGCTGTAGTGCTAACTCGATGGCCCTTGTCAGCAATAAGTCACCCGGACAAGTGAGCAGCTTTGACCTTATTGCAGTGCTGTTGGTATGCTCCGACAGCCAACCAGCTCCTCCTCCAACGGTCCAAACAACACTCACTAGCCAGTAGCCTCAAATCAGCTATGAACCGCTGAATGGGCTCGCCCACCTGTTGGCGGCGCTGCCGAAACCTGATTCTCCAGACGATGATGTTGTCCGGGGCGTGAAAATGGCATGCCATCAGCTTGACCACGTCCTTGAAGCTGTCAGAATTGCCAAGGGTGCTCAGAATTCACTGGCCCTTGATACCCAAGTTGTGCACCAACAATGCGCCTGCCCTCAACTTGTCCATTCTGCCTAGGTTTAGTGTCACCGTGTACATCTGGAAAGTGGCGTACCATCTCTGCCAGGGAACAGGTGGCTTGCCTGGGAGTTCCAGAAATGACCTAATTGGAGACCCACATGCTTCCATACCTCCTTTATCCTCGTTGTCAATTGTTGTGTCTGGATGTAGACCCAAAAGGACGAGGCCAGGTGTGCAACTGAATGCACGTTTATTAAAAGGTATCACACACCACACTACAACCGCCAGGCAGGGGTGATGGTGAAGGGGACCGCCCCTCCTGCCTGCTGGTCTTTATAGGCATGGGTGGTGGCAGAAACGGAAGTGCGTGCCACCACACCTCACAAATAAGAGAACAATAACAATAACTATATAAATAACTATATAACACCTTATGATCGTGACAGTATTTAATTTTGAGTTGTATAGCACGCCCTCTGTTGGCAATGGTGTGCTTAGCAGTAGTAGGACAACCACATAGCCAAGGATGCACTTACAGGTAAGCTTTCACTGTATTAAAAAAATGAGCAGCTAATATTTTTTACTGTTTATTCCACCAAACCGTGCCACAGATACATCTGATGGCTGCTCAGGGAAGGTGGTGAGTGTTTTGTGATGGTGATGATTTGTGTGTAGCCATTTATTTCCATTAATAAAAGCTCACAGCCAAATTTACAACCAAGCACAAATATCATCAAATAATAACAAAAATTAAAAAATAAAATAAAAACAGATTATTCCAGCTCACAGGCTGAAAAGTTCATAGTTGTCAGAACTCAGAACTCAGAAACTCAGAAAGGATTTATTACCAAGTACATTAACAGTAAACAACTGATAACATACGAGGGATTTGACTTGACACAGAAAACGACCTGCATTTCCAGTGGCACGGCAGCGTCTGAAAAACGCGCCTGTCATCAGATGGGTACAGGATGCATAGGGAAGAAAAGGATAACACAATAGGAAAGAGCAAAAAACCACTGATTGTCAGAATACCGGTCATATATGATCAATATTATGATTACAAGAAAAAAAGCCCTCAATGCACAATTAGCAGACAAGAATGTACACAAAGACACAAAGGGAGCAGTGAGTGAATGATCTTTTTCATCAGTTTATTTGAGTCAGTGTGGGTGTAGTGTTGAGTGTAGGTGTTTGTATCAGTTAAGAACAACAAAGTCTCTTTGGCAGGAGATGTTTTGTCTTAGCGGCTGGCATTTGTCCTTGAGCCATGCAGCTGGCTGTCCGTAGAGTCAATGCAGCTCAAATGTTTTGGAAACAAAAAACTGCAGATAATCTGGAGGACTTGTGTGAGGGGGTCAGATTAGTCGAATAGTACTGATCCCAGAGAAAGAGACTTTATATTCTCTTACAGATTCAGTACTTTAATCCTTCAGTGCTGGACGTTGAATCCTTCATGGACGGCTCTCAGCGTGATCATGATGTAATCCATTTTCCTAGACAGTTCCCCATTTGCCGCTGTCAGAGTCCTCTCCATTTTTTCAATTTGATGGTTAAGCCTCGCCTGGCCAGCATTTTGATAGGCTACGTCCATCTTCATCAATTTACGGTACACCAAGACAATCCCAGATCCAATCAGAACGATCCCGATGACCATTGCTACGAAGACGTACAAATCTTCGACATCTTCGATAGAAAGATCAGACAGGCACAAGAGTTTCCAATTACTTGTGTCCCTCAAATAGCCCGCAGCCGCAGTTCCTGCGGGGCAAACAACTTCCCCCGGGGCACTTTTCCTAGTTGAAAAAATAGTGTCAATTGCGTTCAAAGCCCAGCTTATTAAATCCATAATTTCGTTTGATAATCAGCAGTAGAGACATGCAGACAGACGATAGCAAGCTGGGATCCAGTCAGTTAGGGGAGGAAGGAGATAAGTCAGAGCTGGAGAGAAGGAAAAAGCGTCTGCTCTCTTTGGGAGGTGGAAGTGAACAACTGTTGAATAACTGTTCAACATGTTTAATTAATACATTAATTGAAGCATAAAGAACATCAGAATAAAATGTCACCTAGCATGAGCTTAAATAATCAGATGTTGCTGTTTTCTGGATTATTGGTGTTTTCACGTTCAAACCGCTGCAGAATTCAACCAAAATACTTAATCTGAACTGCTTCCAATGTCACTCCGCTTCTGCCTGAGCCGGTTTTCAAGGCTGCATTTGTGGCCGCATGTGAAGGAGCCCATGGACTGGGACAGCCTGGAACACAGCACAGCATGTGGCCTAAAAATGCTCACTTGGAAGGCACAGAACCCGAACCAGCTGTTGTTTTCCATGATGACAGTTCAGGTAATGCACAGCCTATATTTATACCCATCGGGGGCGAGTTTGCTGTGGGGCAAGTTGGTAATGGGGGACCTTGACCAGGTACCTCCAAAACAAACTAGCACGTGTTCTGAAGAAACTGGTTTTAAATATGCTCTCCTATTCCTGGATCTTAAAAAAACATTTGACACAGTGGATCACAATTTATTATTAAAGAAACTACAAAATTGTGGTATTAGGGGGGTAGCACTGTCCTGGTTAAGTAGTTAATTAAAGAATATATATCCGTATGTATGTGTTGGTAACAAAAACTCACAGTTACTGAAGGTTACTTGTGGAGTCCCACAGGGTTCAGTTTTGGGGCCATTGTTATTCAATATGTATATAAATGATATATGTAAAGTCTCGGAAAAAATGGATTTAATATTGTTTGCCGATGACACTAATTTATTATGCAGTGGAAGCAATTTGGAACAACTTTTGGATACACTCGGAAAGGAATTAGGAAAGCTTAAACTGTGGTTTGATTCAAGCAAATTAACGCTCAATTTAAGTAAGACAAAATTTATAGTTTTTAACAACCATCACAACAACTTAGTATCTAAACTCAGTGTAAATGGTGTAGAGATTGAACGGGTATCCGAAATTAAATTTCTTGGAGTAATAATTGATAATAAACTGTGTTGGAAGTCACATATTAATTATATTAAAGGTAAAATATCCAAATCAATTGCAATACTACACAGAGTGAAATATTTGCTGAATCAACCCACACTATATACCTTGTATCATTCATTAATACTCCCATACATGACATATTGTACTGAAGTATGGGGAAATACATATAAAACAAACATATATCCAGTCTTTATGCTTCAGAAGAGAGCTATTAGAATAATAAACAAAACTGCTTACAGGGAACCAACAAACCCACTTTTTCTTAAATTAAAAGCTCTCAAGTTGAAAGATCTGGTTGACTTTAAAACTGCAGTAATAATGTTTAAAGTGAAGAGTCTATCACTGCCCGCAAATATCCAAAAGTTGTTCCAAATAAGGGAGAAACAATATAATTTCAGAGGAACATGTATATTTCAAAAACCTTCAGTGAGAACTACCACCAAGCAACACTGTGTTTCAGTGCAAGGAGTCAGATTATGGAACGATTTTGGACCTGAATTAAAATCATGTACAACGCTTGGACAATTTAAACAAAAACTAAAGGAAGAAATACTCCAAACCTATATACAAAATGACATGTAAAATCACATAAGAATTGTCATATCCAGTCTGTGTTGTGTTGTTGCTTAGTTTTTTGTCACGTTTTGTCTTAGCTTTGTTCTGAATTGTAATCACTCTTGTTTTGTTTTTCTTTTGAATTCTTGGATGGAATATGGGTGGGCAATATAAGCTGCGGCTTCAGCCATCACCCATTTCAGATAACTTATGTTGAACTGTATAATCAGAGGAGTTATTGTCTAATTTGACCTTGTTGGATTTTTACCCCCTTTGTTATATTATTGTTTCTTTTTAATCTTTACTTTTAATCTATCCGAAATAAAGATTCATTCATTCATTCCTTTTCAAACTTACAACTGTAAGAAATAAATCCAACAACAATGAATCACGAGTCAATTTCCTATGCAGATTAAAACGTTAATGCAACAAAAATAGAGCTTGCTAGAAGTTCTGTCACAAAATCCAGCATTACTTTCATAATCTACTAAAACTACATTATTTTGTTATTTTTAAGCTTAGGTGAGTTTGTCAATTTGGTAAAATAACTTGGTATGGAGGTTTAATTAATAAACTGTAATTAATAGGCCATTTGTGTCTTTAGAACAAAGGAGGTGGTGCTGTTGGTCGCTTTTTTTAACAGTGGGAATGATGGGGCAGTGGGGGGGACACTCACAAAACATGAAGTAGAAACATCCCTCCTGTAATAAGATAAGATAAGATAAGATAAGCCTTTATTAGTCCCACAATGGGGAAATTCCAGGATTGCAACAGCTGCACGGTGGGGCAGTGGTTAGCACTGTGGCAGCACAATTTACCCTCGGCCGGGGGATCGCGGGGATCGTGAGATCATGGGTTCGATCCCAGCCCCCGGCCAACAGTGATCTGTGTGGAGTTTGCATGTTCTCCCCGTGTTGCGTGGGTTTACTCCGGGATTTCTCCGGTTTCCTCCCACATGCCAAAAACATGCAGGTTAGGGATAAGGGGCGCTTGCGCACGCAGCGACTGGCAGCTGGTGGCTTGTCACCAGACTGCAAAACAAATCTACCTACGGGTACAAAATAAGTAATAAAAAAAAAAAAAAAAAAGCACACGGATAGCAACACTCAGAGCAACAATCAGAAGGCAAGAGAAAAAAAAACAAAAAAAAAACAAGAGCAGCAAGTATACATATGTACATATAAATATAAATATATATATACAGACACACAGTGCGGCGCATTGTAGCTAGATGGAATGAAACAGCACAACCGTCTACTTAGTTATCCTACATGGTATGATTATGTACCCATACATATTCTCACCCTCCATAGCGACAGGTATTTTCCTAGTTGTATACCGGAGGGGACCATTGTGTAAGTCTATTGTGTCTTTTGCATTCAATACTATTAGGTTGTCACGTCTTTTTGCTATCTCTGCAAGCAGCCCTGCTTAGGTTATGCAGTCTGACAGCCGTAGGTAGGAAGGACCTGCGAAACCTCTCGGTTGTGCACCTAGGATGATGTAGTCTGCTGCTAAATGAGCTCCTCAGTGCGTTCAGTATGTCCTGCATAGGGTAGAACTTGGACTCCAACAGAGATGACAGCGTAGCCACCATCCTTCTCTCTCCCATCTCCTCCACTGGGTCAAGGCGCTGCCCCAGGACAGAGCTAGCTTTCTTGATCAGTTTGTTCAGTCTCTTCCTATCGGCTGCCGTAATGCTACTGCCCCAGCAGACCACTCCAAAAGTGATGGCTGATGCCACCACCGTGTCATAGAATGTCTTCAGCAGCGCCCCTTGTACACCAAAAGACCCGAGTCTCCTCAGTAGGAACAGCCTGAGCTGTCCCTTCTTGTAGAGTGCGTCAGTATTGTGTGACCAGTCTAGTTTATTGTTCAGATGAACACCCAGGTACTTATAGGATGTCACCATCTCAATGTCTGTTCCCTGTATATTTACTGGTGCTGTGAGGGGTTGTCCTTGCCTGCGGCAGTCCACCACCAGCTCCTTAGTTTTCCTCACGTTGATCTGGAGGCAGTTCCGATGGCACCAGTCCACAAAGTCCTGGATAAGTCCTCTGTACTCAGCTTCATCTCCATTGGAGATGAGGCCAACGATCGCAGAGTTGTCAGAGAACTTCTGTAGATGGCAGTGTGTTGTGTTGTGTGAGAAGTCCGCAGTATAAAGGGTGAACAGGAAGGGAGCCAAAACCGTTCCCTGGGGGGCCCCCGTGCTACCAATGATCGTGTCGGACACACAGTCCCGGGTTCTAACAAACTGAGGCCGGTTAGTGAGGTAGTCCGGGATCCATGATGACAGGTGCTGGTCCACCCCTGCGCACAGCAGCTTGTCCTTCAGGATCATTGGTTGGATGGTGTTGAAAGCACTGGAGAAGTCAAAGAACATGAGCCTCACCGCATTCCCGGGCTTCTCCAGGTGGGACAGAGAACGGTGAAGGAGGAAGATCACCACATCCTCCACCCCAATGCCATGCTGGTAGGTAAACTGGAGTGGATCCATCGCTGGCCCCGCCAGGGGGCGGAGGTGAGCAAGGAGCAGTCTCTCCAGGGTCTTCATCATGTGGGACGTCAATCACATACTGACACCACAGAAAAGACGAGTGAAACACAGCTGAATGTCATGCTGTTTTCTCTGTTTAAATCTTTATCAGAGGATATCTGCCAGACCGAGTGGAGAAGTCTACGGGATCAATTTAAAAAAGAAAAGAATAAAGAAAAGGACAGTCAGTGGAGTGGTCTGGAGCCACGTCACAGCGGGCATGGAGGTACATGGCAATGATGCAGTACCTGGCGCCCCACATTTCAGACAGGCCCACAACATCTCATCTAACAAGAAGGGTCCCCGAAGCTACCACTAGCAGCTCAGAGACCCTTGTTGCAGTTACTTGCACAGATGAAGAAGATGCAACAGTCCTGTCACCCATCAGCCCACAATACTACAACTATTGCGATGATGAGCCCTGTACCTTCACCCCGTCTACTCCTCCAGTCTGTCCTCCACACCAGTTGACATGTCTGCTGCCTACATCCACCCCACAGTCTCCAGCTGGCCCTCCACACCAGTGGAGGTGCTGGCTGACATCACCCACCCGACGGTCTCCAGTCACCCCTCCACACCTGTGGAAATGCCCGCTGCCTCCACCCACCTACCTGCATCTTCCAAATGCCCCCAGAAGCGCAGACGCCAAACAGATGCCCTGGGATTTGACTTCTTTGAGGAAAGACTTTTACTTGCTGTGGAGGAACGGACAAGGCTGGCAACACTGCCTCCACCTCCATCACAACCAGCACCAGCACCACCAGCATCAGATGCTGATGAGCTCTTTCTTCTAAGTATGTTACCAGCTGTAGAAAGACTACCAGAACAAAAAAAATAAAAAATAAAACTTGAATATTGCAGCTCCTGTTTGAGGCTGGAGCTGATGAATAAACACTGATGTAAATAATTCACTTAGTTATTTTGTAATTAGTAGTAGTTTGTTTAGATAAACATTTGGTTTGTTGAAAATGTTGCGTTTATTTATTGTACAGTATAAATGGTATTCACTTATATAGCGCTTTTATTCTCATCTCTTGATGACTAAAGTGCTTTCCAGATCCTGCCATCCACACATTCACACACTGATGGCGGCATGCTACCTAACATGGCGCTTCCAGACCCACCAGGAGCAACTGGGGGTGAAGTGTCTTGCCCAGGGACACAATGGCAGGATATCCGTGGAGAGCGGAATTCGAATCGCCAACCATGTGGTTGTTGGACGACCCGCTCTACCTCCTGAGCCACTGCCGCCCCCATAAATAGTTATTTATTTTTCTCCAACTCAGAATGGTGCACTTTTTCAACAGTTTTATTTGCTGTTAATGGATATCTTAAATCTTTGGAAATCATCAATATTGTTTCAGAAAGAAATCACTTGATAGTTAAGGTATGTTGACTCATAATGAAATAATAATAGACTAGAATAGGCTTTGTCATTGTCCAGTTGTACAGCACAACAAAACTGTGGGAGCTCCACAGGCTACTGCGCAATGAAGTACTAGAGAAGGATTAGATAAAACACGGTTACAGAACACACGTCTGAAATAAAAATAGCCCAGGATTCTGGAAACATACACAAGTATGGAAATGGCTTCACAGATGGAAATTAAACTGTACTATATATGCATTCTATGGTTTTTTCTCATATATCATACTGTTTGACAGTCTGGGCTCAAGCAGCCCCTTCCACAATAAGACATATAGGTTCATTATATAATCAAACTCTAAAAATCTTGGACAAAAAGCCCATTAGGTGGCATCACTGTGATATTTTTAAAAAATACAACCTATTGAGTTTTGAGAGTTTCATTGACCTCTGTTTTCTGAAATTAACTTTCAAATGTTTCCATAAATCAGCACCTGAGCCACTTGCTGGTTTCATCCAAAGACAGGACAGCAGCAGAGCCACCAGGAGTTCTGTTAACAATAACTGTAAAATATTCCACCGCAGAACCACATTTGGACAAACAGCTTTCTCTATAAAGGGCAGTCACATCTGGAACACAATGCCAAATGAAATTAAAATAATAACGGACTTTAAAACATTCACTACAAAGGTTAAAAACTGGCTGAAAAATAAACAAGAATGTACCCATGTATGAAATGATTGTCTGCAGGGTGAGAGTGAATGAAGGGAAGGAATGAATGTGTTTGTTTATAGTGAGTGACGAAGGGAGGGAGGCCTGAAATAGGCAAATGTGAGTCAGGTTGTTATATTGTGTATTTATAATATTTATAATTGTGTATTTATAATGTATTTACAATCTTTTTTGCATTGATGTATGTGGTTATTGTGCATTCTGTTTTCATTTTTATTTTTTTTTATCTTTTCCTTTTTACTTGTTTCTCCTTTCTAAAGCCCATCCAGGGACAAGAGTTGCAAATTAGCTAATAGCTATACACTCTTTGTGCAACACATCAGATTGATTGTCATTTGATTAATTGTCTATGTTTATTGCACTGTCCCTGTCAAATAAACAAATAATCTAAAAGTGCAGAACACATAACTGAGTAAAATGGTCCAGGGATTATGGAAAATACACATAGTGGTTTGACGGATGGGTCAATATAATGTTAAGGTTACTGAGTGAAATGGTTTGAAACATTTCAATTGTAGGAGTTAGTTTTCATGAAATCTTTGTTAAAATTAGTCAGCCTTTCATAAGATTAGACATGAAATAAAGAACAAGGACAGATCTTTAAACCAACAGTACAGTTTTATTTACATTATTAACTGAGTGCATCCACTAATAGTAATGTATTTTTCTCCAAAAATCAAAGATATGCCAAATAGCTGTGCAGCTTCCACTGAAACATTGTTTTTTTTTTTAAATAGCAACACCAAAGAAAAAATATAAATATATTCAAGCTCCAGTTAAAGTCAAAATTCTCCACATATAAAAATGTGTCTGCCAAAAATGTTATGCATTTATGCATCAGTCATCATCACAGCAGTGATGACCAAACATGGCGGCATCCACATTGGTGTGTGAGCTCAAAGCAGAAAAAGGAAGAATAATAATGAGGATTTCTTCTTCTTTGCTATATTCCATATCAGCCATGATTCCTTCGGCGTGTGTCTGCCACCTTCTTAACTGTCAGATCAATAGAAAATAGTACAAATTCTCAGTATAGCCGGGGGACCTCAATAAGTTGGCACATGCAGTTGCTGTGCTGTGCCACTGGGGGCGTGTGACCCGTCCATTTAATCTGGGCAGTTAAAGGGTTAAATGGTGGCAGGTGTATGCTGACTCCCATTTAACACGAGTTTGAATGTGATTGGTTAATTCTGAATACAGCCACACCACCAGTTATAACAGGGTGTGCATATTTATGCAAACAGGTTATCGTAATCAGTCAATCAATCAGTCAAACTTTATTCCAGACTCATGGTCCATCAAAATAAAAACAACAATTAAAAACAGTTAATAAAAACAACACAATTAAAAAGTTAGAAACAATTAAAAACAATTAATAAAAGAAGTACAAAAACAGTACAGACTTTAAAAAGATTTAAAAAGACAACTGTACCAGTGCCTTCTAAACTGTGACTGACAGCGAATAGAACTGAGCTTAATGCTAGACATAACCTGGATGATTTCATTTCCAGATGCATCAAGCCGACAGATGAATTTATACATAAGATTCCTTATTACTGCACGCAGTGTATTTACACGTGATGATACAAATAACTCAGAAGCACTGCACCATCGAGGCTTTTTAAGTAAAATTCTTAAAGCATCATTGTAAGCAACCTGTAATCTCTGCATACTTTGTTTCCTATAATTTATCCATAAATGAGCAGTGTATAAAGGTGTACAATAGGTTTTAAAAAGAACCAGTTTCACCTCATCTGAACAAAAGCCAAACCTACGTGCAAGAATGTAGGTTTGCATGTAGATTTTGCAGCGCTGTCTGAAAATGCTCATTTTGACAAGGACAATAACGAAAAGAACATCAATTTCCCACCCTCTGACGACCTCCACCACCTCACACTCACCCACACCGACGTCCGTAACGCACTGAGTCATGTCAATGTACGTAAGGCTGCTGGCCCTAATGGCATTCCTGGGCGTGCGCTGAGGACATGCGCTGAGCAGCTGGCAGGGGTCTTCACAGACATCTTCAACCTGTCCCTGGCCCAGGCCGTGGTACCAGCGTGCTTCAAGACCACTTCTATAGTACCAGTGCCAAAACATTCAACACCATCGTGCCTAAATGACTATTGCCCAGTGGCACTGACGCCCATAGTCATGAAGTGCTTTGAGCAACTGGTCTTGGCACAGCTCAAAAAATGCCTGCCCCCTACACTGGACCCTCACCAGTTTGCCTACTGGAGCAACAGGAGTACAGAGGATGCGGTTTCTACAGCGCTGCACTATGTACTCTCACACCTGGATGACAAGAACACCTACGCAAGAATGCTGTTTGTTGACTTCAGCTCAGCATTCAACACAGTTATCCCCTCCAAGTTGATCACTAAACTTGGGGACCTGGGAATCAGTACCTTCACCTGCAACTGGATCATGGATTTTCTGACCAACAGACCCCAGCATGTTAGGTCAGGCCCCAACCGTTCTTTCGTCATCACACTCATCACTGGTGTACCATAGGGCTGTGTGCTCAGCCCATTCCTCTACTCCCTCTTCACCCATGACTGCAGGCCTATGTATGGATCCAATTCCATCATAAAGTTCGCAGATGACACCACGGTGATCGGACTCATCAGGGACAACGATGAGTCAGATTACAGGGCAGAGGTTGAGCACTTGGCTACTTGGTGTGCTGACAATAACCTGCTCCTTAACACCAGCAAAACCAAGGAGCTCATAGTGGACTACAGGAAAGAGAGGGGAGAGACACATGACCCCATCCATATTAATGGCATAGCTGTTGAACGTGTCCCCAGCTTCAAATTCCTGGGGACCCACATCTCGAAGGACTTGTCCTGGTCAGTTAACACCACCAGCCTGATCAAGAAGGCCCATCAGCGCCTCTTCCTCTTGAGGACACTGAAGAAGAACCATCTGTCAACTGACATCCTGGGCAACTTCTACCGCTGCGTGATAGAGAGCACCCTGACCAACTGTATCACAGTCTGGTATAGGAGCTGCTCTGTCGCTGACCGTAAGGCGCTGCAGCGAGTGGTGAAAACCGCCCAACGCATCACAGGGACTCCACTTCCAGTTATAGAGGACGTCTACAGGAAAAGATGTCTGCGCCGGGCACGCAGCATTCTTAGGGACTCCAACCATCCTGCTCATGGACTGTTCCAGCTTCTCCCCTCCAGAAGGCGTTTCAGAAGCCTTCGGACTAGAACCAGCAGGTTTAGGAACAGTTTCTTTCCAACAGCTGTCACGTTATTGAACTTAGTTCCCCGCTGACTCTCTTACCATCATCTCTTACCATCCTCACCTGTGCATAACTGCCCATCTAACTTATTGTACATAAGTACGTTATTTGCACATAACAGTACTCTTAACTTTCTGCACTGCTGCATATATTTGCATATATTTGCTTAAATTGCACATACTGTCAATTACTGTATATACTGCACTGCTGTCCTTTGCACTTCTGATTGGATGCTAAACTGTGTTTCCTTACCTTGTATTCATACATGTGTAATGACAATAAAGTTGAATCTAATCTAATCTAATCTAAAATAAGATAAGATAAGATAAGCCTTTATTAGTCCCACAATGGGGAAATTCAAGGATTGCAACAGCACAGGGATAGCAACACTCAGAGCAATAATTAAGAGATACGAAAATATAAATTACAGCAGTGGATATACATACGTACACATAAATATATAAATATATATACAAAATGCGGAGCATTGTAGCAAGATGGAATAAACAGCATAACCGTCTACTTAGTTATCCTACATAGTATGAATATGTACCCATACATATTGTCCTCCTCCGTAGCGACTGATATTGTCCTAGTTGTATACTGGAGGGGACCATTTGTGTAAGTCTGTTGCATCTTTTGCATTCAATACTATTAGGTCATCACGTTTTTTTGCTATCTCTGCGAGCAGCCCTGCTTAGGTTATGCAGTCTGACAGCCGTAGGTAGGAAGGACCTGCGAAACCTCTCGGTTGCGCACCTAGGATGATGTAGTTTACTGCTAAATGAGCTCCTCAGTGCGTTCAATATGTCCTGCATTGGGTGGGACTCGGACTCCAGCAGAGATGACAGTTTAGCCACCATCCTTCTCTCTCCCATCTCCTCCACTGGGTCAAGGCGTTGCCCCAGGAACGATCTAGCTTTCTTGATCAGTTTGTTCAGTCTCTTCCTATCAGCTGCTGTAATGCCGTTGCCCCAGCAGACCACTCCAAAAGTGATGGCTGATGCCACCACCATGTCATAGAATGTCTTCAGCAGTGCCCCTTGTACACCAAAAGACCTGAGCCTCCTCAGTAGGAACAGCCTGCGCTGTCCCTTCTTGTAGAGTGCGTCGGTATTGTGTGACCAGTCTAGTTTATTGTTCAGATGAACACCAAGGTACTTGTAGGATGTCACCATCTCACTGTCTGTTCCCTGTATATTTACTGGTGCTGTGAGGGGTTGTCCTTGCCTGCGGCAGTCCACCACCAGCTCCTTAGTTTTCCTCACGTTGATCTGGAGGCAGTTCCGATGGCACCAGTCCACGAAATCCTGGATAAGTCCTCTGTACTCAGCTTCATCTCCGTTGGAGATGAGGCTGACGATCGCAGTCGTCAGAGAACTTCTGTAGATGGCAGTGTGTTGTGTTGTGTGAGAAGTCCGCAGTATAAAGGGTGAACAGGAAGGGAGCCAAAACCGTTCCCTGGGGGGCCCCCGTGCTACCGATGATCGTGTCAGACACACAATCTCGGGTTTTCACAAACTGTGGCCGGTTAGTGAGGTAGTCCGGGATCCATGATGACAGGTGCTGGTCCACCCCTGCGCACAGCAGCTTGTCCTTCAGGATCATCGGTTGAATGGTGTTGAAAGCACTGGAGAAGTCAAAGAACATGATCCTCACCACATTCCCGGGCTTCTCCAGGTGGAACAGAGAACGGTGAAGGAGGAAGATCACTACATCCTCCACCCCAATGCCATGCTGGTCGGCAAACTGGAGTGGATCCATCGCTGGTCCCACCAGGGGGCGGAGGTGAGCAAGGAGCAGTCTCTCCAGGGTCTTCATCATGTGAGACGTCAGGGCCACTGGTCTGTAGCTGTTCAGATCTTTGAGGTGGGAAGTCTTTGGTACAGGTACCACACAAGATGTTTTCCACAACTGTGGTACCCTCCCCAGCTTCAGGCTCAGGTTGAAGATGTGCTCCACAATCCCACACAGCTGGTCTGCACAGGACTTGAAGAGCTTCGCGCTGAAGAATATCATCATCATCAGTCATTCTATCATTAATAAAATGTCCCAGATATTTAACTTTATCCCTGACAATTAATTCCCTGCCTGCCAAATCAAAGACAGGGAATTTCATTATCAAATCTTCTCTAGTGCGGCAAATCAGCACACAACTGTTATTCGTACTGTATTATATTTCATGTCATTTTCATCTCCATAAGCAGTACACACTCTTAATAACTCCTGAAGACCAGCACTACTTGGACTGAGAACAACTAGATCGTCAATGTACATAAAATGATTCACTAACTTATTCCCTATTAAACACCCAGTTTTACAGGCATTCAGTTGCTTTGACAAATCATCCATATAAAGATTAAATAGGACAGGGGACAATATACTGCCCTGTCTGACACCACTGCTCACACCAGATGGGGATGAATGACTCTTTCTCCATTTCTCCAGCATCTTCTGATGTGCGTACCAGTAAATCAGGATATGTACTAAGTACTTGGGAACCCCCCATCAATCATTTTGCTAAACAATTTTCTGTGGTTAACACAATCGAACGCCTTAGAGGCGTCAATAAAACACAAAAAAACTGATGAATTTTGACTTCTATATTTACTTATAGTTTCTTTTAAAGCATATATGCACAGATCTGTTCCATGATGGGGTTTAAATCCAAATTGATGACCAGTAGATTTGATGAATACATTTAATTTTTCAAACAGTATTCTTTCCAGTTCTATAGATATTATATTGGCTATAGCTATGGGCCTGTAATTGTCTAGGCTACACAGCTTGCCAGCTTTATCTTTAATGACTGGTACCAACACAACAGACAATAATGATTCTGGTAACATCCCATGAATCATGAAGCTGGTGAAACAGATTGCAAGAAGAGGAGCAGTTCTTGAGCTAGCATATTTAAGATGCTCAGCGGAGATACAGTCTAGACCACTCGCTTTATTATCAGACAGCTCTCTGATGGCTTTGGTCACTGCATAAGTATCAATCAAGAGCAATTAATATAGAATCGGTGTGTGACTTTGCAAAAACGATGTCTGCCACTGTAGTATTCTCTGGGCCCCTCCCCAATCTGACCAGTGATGACATGTTTAGCCGCTCGTCATCCTTGAACCGCTGGCTGTCTGTGTGGTGTCCTAAAAATGACGTGGGCTACATTGACAATTAGAGCTCTTTTTGGGGAAAACCTGGTCTTGTGAGATGAGACAGCATTCATCCCGCTTTGGATGGTGCTTCTCATTTATCTAACAATCTGGCATCTTTTTTATCCAAATTTCCAAAACCATGACTACTCAGAGTTGGGACCAGGAAGCAGAGTCGCAGTCTTACACGCCTCTCTGCAGCTCCTCTTCATCCGCCACCCCTCAACTTAGCCCCTGTCTTCCCCATCAGAGAATCGTTGTCTGCTCCCTCCAAAGTGAATAAAAATATAATGTATAAGCATCCCAAAGTGATAAAGCAAAATATTGGTAAAACTCAAATTAAACATAAAGCCTCTAAATTGAATGATTTGGCCTCTGTTCCTCCTCATAATTTAAAAATTAAATGTGGTTTATTAAATATTAGGTCTCTAACTCCCAAGTCTCTGTTAGTCCATGATTTGTTAATTGATCATCAGATTGATTTAATTTCCCTTACAGAGACTTGGTTAGGGCAAGAGGATTATGTTGGTTTAAATGAATCAACTCCCTCTGGTTATTTAAACTGTCAAAATCCCAGAAGTTCTGGTCGTGGAGGAGGAGTAGCAACAATTTACCATTCCAAATTACTAGTTAATGTAAAGCAAAAAACATGTTATAATTCCTTTGAGGGCCTGGTCCTCAGTATTGGGCACTTTAGCAATTTTAGGTTAAACCCAATTTTATTTGCCATAGTTTATCGTCCCCCATCAACCTACTCAGAATTTTTATCCGAATTTGCTGATTTCTTAGCTGATTTAGTGCTGAAATCTGATAGAATAATTATAGTAGGGGACTTTAATATACATGTGGATGTAGATAGTGACTGCCTTAATGTGGCATTCAATTCAATATTAGACTCGATTGGGTTTTCTCAGAAAGTAGGAAATTCTACTCATTACCTCCACCATACATTGGACCTTGTTTTGACATATGGCATAGAAATAGAAAATCTTGTAGTGTCTCCTCATAACCCTGTACTGTCAGACCATTGTCTGTTAACCTTTGATTTTACTATTTCTGACTATATGGCTCCTAAAGAAAAATATTATTACAGTAGATGCCTCTCAGATGATGCTGTTTCCAAATTTATGCAGATTGTTTCCTCTATGCCATGTGTCAACACAACGGAAATAAGCTATAGACAGCTTGCTCCTTCTGTAATTGATAACATGGTGGATAGTGTTTCAGCTTCTCTGCATCAGACTCTAGACTTGGTGGCCCCCTTAAAAAAGAAAAAGTCTAATGAGAGATTTCTAACTCCTTGGTTCAACACAGAAACTCGTACCTTAAAACAGAAGACTCGTCAATTAGAAAGAAAATGGCGCTCTACTAATTTAGATGAAATCTATTTAGCTTGGAGAAATCATCTTTTAATTTATAAAAAAATCTCTTAGAAAAGCTAGAACGAGTTATTACTCTGCATTAATAGAAGAGAACAAGAATAATTCCAGGTTTCTTTTCAGTACTGTAGCCAGGTTGACAAAGAGTCAGGACTCTGTCAATCCTAGCATTCCCTTAGAGCTTACTAGTCAGGACTTTATGAACTTTTTCAATAATAAAATTTCATCCATCAGAGATAAAATCAATCAGATTCTTCCCACAGTTAACTTAAATACTGTAACTACTACAACTCCTTCTATTGATCTCTGTCTTGATGAGTTTACTCCAATCGACCTTTGTGAGTTAGACAAAATAGTTTCCTCATCCAAACCTTCAACTTGTCTTTTAGACCCTATTCCTACCAGGTTATTTAAAGAAGTCTTCCCACTTATTGGTAGCTTTATTCTTCATATAATCAATTCTTCATTAACTTTAGGCCATGTACCGCAGGCTTTTAAAATGGCTGTAATTAAACCCTTACTCAAAAAGCCAACGCTAGATCCAGGAGCTTTAGCTAACTATAGACCAATCTCTAATCTCCCTTTCATTTCAAAAATCTTAGAAAGAGTTGTTGCTACGCAATTATTTGACCACCTGCAGGGAAATGGTTTACTTGAAGAGTTTCAATCTGGGTTTAGAATCCATCATAGTACTGAAACAGCCTTAGCGAAGGTCACTAACGACCTCCTCATTGCATCTGATAATGGACTGGTTTCTGTACTTGTCCTTTTAGACCTTAGTGCAGCTTTTGATACTATCGATCATAATATTCTACTTGATAGATTAGAACACTATGTTGGACTTAATGGAACTTTGTTGCAGTGGTTTAGATCTTATTTATCTGATAGGTTCCAGTTTGTTCATGTAAATAATGAGTTTTCTTTCAACTCAAAGCTTAGTCATGGAGTTCCACAGGGATCTGTGTTAGGCCCTACTCTTTTTAGTTTATATATGCTTCCGTTAGGCAACATTATTAGAAAGCACTGTATACATTTTCATTGTTATGCAGATGACACACAATTATACCTGTCAATGAAGCCAGATGATAGTAATCAATTAGCCAAGTTAGAAGCCTGTCTTAAGGAAATCAAAGCTTGGATGACTTGTAATTTCCTGCTATTAAATTCAGATAAGACTGAAGTCATTCTTGTTGGTCCAAAAAACCTTAGAAATACCTTTCCAAATCAAACTTTCAGTTTGGATGCGGTTACTCTTTCTCTTAATAGCTCTGTGAGGAACCTTGGAATTATTTTTGATCAAGATCTGTCCTTCAATTCACATATTAAATTTGTTTCTAAGACTGCCTTCTATCATTTGCGTAATATTGCCAAGATTAGGAGCATCTTGTCTCAGAGTGATGCTGAGAAATTGATCCACGCTTTTGTTAGCTCGAGATTAGATTATTGTAATTCTTTATTATCAGGCTGTCCTAAAACATCTTTAAAAAGTCTTCAGCTGATCCAAAATGCTGCAGCAAGAGTTTTAACTGTCATATCCCGAGCGATTTTGTCCGCGCTCGGGTTATTCCTCATCCCTGTCAGGTTTTGACAGCAGGTGTCGTCACACGGGTTTCCCGGGCTCTGATTGCCCAGACGCTCGGGAGCTCTCAGCTGTCAGAACCTGAGCAGCTGCACCGCGTTTCCAATCATGAGCAGCTGGCTTAAAATGTCAGTGCGAGTGAACTGGACTCTGCGGCTGTCTCGTCAAAAGTCTTATGACTTTCCCCTGTCTCCTACCACATGCTTCCTGGGTTCCCCAACGTATCCCGCTGCATGTAAGTTGTCTGCTATTTGGAATTGTCTTCTCCCTCGCTGACGTTCCTTCCTTATTGCGGCGGACGAGAGCTCCTCGTCTCTGCCATAACCCTCTCCCTGTTCCACGTTCTATATTCCTTGCCTTTGCGGCGTACGAGTGCCCCTCGTCCTAGCCGCTAACCTCTGTTGTGTTTTCATATTGTGTTGTGTAACGAAGCCCGCGTGGCAAGTTGTATTGTACACCCAAGCCCTGTGCGATATTAATAAAAGAACTGAATTGCAACTTACTGAATTGTGGCGTCTTATGTTGGCTCGTGAGGGCCAGCCGTGACAGTAGACAGCCGCCAGAAGGAGACGCCGTTCTCAGTAAGTTGCGTTCTGGGAACTTTGCCCCTTCCTGTCCAGGTACGTGGCGTTGGAAACATGCCATCTCAGCGGAGTCGTTCTCGGGGTTCCCACGGCCTGCTGACCAAGGTGCTGGAGGAGGTAGATGAAATCCTCATCATCGCCTCCGACCTCGATGGGCATCCAGACACCTCCCTCGCCCCTCCTCTCCTCGGTTATCAGCCCGATGAACAGTGGTATTTAGACCGGGCTGAGGAGGTGCTTGACCGTCTGCCTTCCCGCTACAACGGTCACCCCGAGGTCGACGCGAGGAGACTCGACATCGCTGCCCAACGCCAGATAATTCAGATGTACGAAGAGGAGGAGGCTGCAAGGTGGGGTGATCTCTGGCTCCAGCTGCCTGAGGCGCTGGAGGAGGTGGATGACTTCATCAGCGCTTCTGCCAGCCTTGACGACTCATCCGAAGCGCACTATTACCTGGAATGCGCTGAGAGAACGCTCGACCAATTGTCTCCCCGCTACACCGACCACTTGGACGTCCAAGCGAAGAGACAAGAGATCGCCGCCCACCGCGAGGCGCTCCAGGAGATCGAGGAGGAACGAGGCCAAAGGCGGAGTAATCGGAGCTCCCGCTGCCCGCTCTGGAATCCGGATCCTTTCCTCGATCCAGTCCTGGAGTTCGCAGCACCCGGGGCCCGTCGTAGACGTCGGCGCCGTGGCCAGAGACGTTCTCAGCGCGACTCCCTCCCGGAACCCGCTCCAGTTCACTGGACTGACCCCATTCGTCCCACTGCTGTCTCCCCAGCGTCTCACCAGGAGGAGATCCCTGCAGCCTTTCCCCCCGGGCCTGCTTCCCCCGCTGAGCAGTCAGCGCATCACGCCCGGCCCAACTTGGCTGTTGCCCCCTCCGCCTCGACGCCTTCTCCAGCGGCTGGGAGTTTGAGAAGTTTTGCTCCAGTGGACAGCGCGGCTACACCATCCCGAGTGGCCCCCTCTCCTCCTTCAAGAGAGTCTCCGGCCACCACCCGGTGGGAGGAGGATGGAAAGATGTTCCCTACGGCAGGTTCCACCGCCCCTCCGGGAGGTAGGCAAGTACAAGTTCACTTTTTTCCATCTAATAGTGATTTGTTCTGTCTGACTCCTGGGGGTGAGGCTCGGGGTTTGCAGCCCCCCGAGCCTCAACTCCCTGCTGATATGTTTATTAAACCCGCTGCCTCTGTGTCTCCCCTTGCTGAGCACGCTTCGACTTCAGAGGAGCATCACCAGACGAGGAGTGAGCCTGTGGCCCTCGGGCAGAAGACCCCAGCCCCGCAGCCTTTTTCTGGGCAGAGGAGATCGGACGACTGGTTGGAGCCTGTGCCGATGACGGAGCGTCCCCGGGACTCCGCAGATGAACAGTCCGGTCCAGCGGGCCGAGAGCCCCCCACCTCCACGCCACATGAACCGCCAGCGTGGACGATGACGTCGGGGGGTCCTCGAGCTGCAGGATCCCCTCTTCCAGGGGCGGATGACGTCATGACGGAGTGGGAACCGGACGACGACCTCCTCCCGTTTGAACCTGGAGCATCGAAGTCCTGGATGGCGGCAGAACCCGAGATCAGGCGAGTGCTCTATTTTCTATCCCTCATCTTCTTTCTGGAGCATTATTGCCTGTCTCTCAGGGGGGCAAGCCGGGTGCAGCCGTCTGCTGTGCTCGAGCCTGTCTCGCCGGGCCCTGCCGCTGCCGGTGATCCTGATCCCGGTTCCTTTTGTCCCTCTGAGCCTCTCCCCAGGATCACTGGAGGCGAACCTGCTCTAGGTGCCACCTTGGAGGTTCCGGCTCTCGGCATGGGGTCCACCGGGAGTGCTCCGCCGGTTCAAGCGGAGCTCGACGTCAGGGAGGTTCCGGCCCAATCGGGGTCCGACGCGGGTGCTGCTCTCGCTCGATCGGAGCTTGATGTCATGGAAGTTCCGGCCCAATCGGGGTCCGACGCGGGTGCTGCCCTCACTCGATCGGAGCTCGACGTCAGGGAGGTTCCGGCCCAATCGGGGTCCGACGCGGGTGCTGCTCTCACTCGATTGGAGCTCGACGTCATGGAAGTTCCGGCCCAATCGGGGTCCGACGCGGGTGCTGCTCTCGCTCGATAGGAGCTTGACGTCATGGAAGTTCCGGCCCAATCGGGGTCCGACGCGGGTGCTGCTCTCGCTCGATAGGAGCTTGACGTCATGGAAGTTCCGGCCCAATCGGGGTCCGACGCGGGTGCTGCTCTCGCTCAACTGGAGCTCGGCGCCATGGTCGTGCTGACCCAGGCGGGTCCCGGAGATTGTGCTGCTGACCCTCCGCTGAGCGCTTTCCAGGCCATGCCCCGTCCTCGCCATGGCCCCTCCTTCCCCGCTTTTGAGACTGCGGGAGTTTATTCCAGCTGGCCCGGTTCGCCGACCTTCCCCCAGCCGATCTGTTGGCAGGCCGATACTGTCCGACCACCCGGTGACCGGCTCTTTCCTTTTGGCGTCCGGGTCTGGCCTCCTGACAAGCAGGATGATTCTTTCGGCGCCCTGGTCCACCCGCCGGAGACATGGTTTCCCTCGGCCCGGGGTTTGGCTGGGCCGTTAGGGCACGTTCCGCTGCTTTTGCTGGCGGCCTGGATGCTGGGTGCTGGGAGGCCTCCTGTCCCCAAGAAGCCACGGATTGCTGGACTTAACGACTTCAGACCTGTAGCGCTCACCTCTATAGTCATGAAGTCCTTTGAGCGCCTGGTCCTGTCTCACCTCAAGTCCATCACCACACCCCTCCTAGACCCGCTGCAGTTTGCCTACCGTGCTAACAGGTCTGTGGATGACGCAGTCAACCTGGCCCTCCACTCCATCCTGCAGCACCTGGACTCCCCGGGAACCTACGCCAGGATTCTGTTTGTGGACTTCAGCTCCGCATTCAACACCATCCGCCCCGATCTGCTCCAGGACAAGCTGTCCCTGCTCAACGTGCCTGACTCCCTCTGCAGGTGGATCACCGACTTCCTGACGGACCGGAGACAGCATGTGCGGCTGGGGAAGTCTGTCTCAGACTCTGTTAGCATCAGCATTGGATCACCCCAGGGCTGTGTACTTTCCCCCCTACTCTTCTCCCTTTATACCAACTCCTGCACCTCCTCCCACCAGTCTGTTAAGCTGATTAAGTTTGCGGACGACACCACCCTCATCGGGCTCATCTCCAACGGCGACGAGTCCGCCTACAGGGAAGAGGTGGCCCAGCTGGTGTCCTGGTGCAGCCACAACAACCTGCAGCTGAATGCTCTGAAGACAGCGGAGATGATTGTGGACTTCAGGAAAGTCACAACCCCCCTGCCCCCCCTCACCATCACAGGCTCTCCCATCACCATTGCAGATTCCTTCCGCTTCTTGGGCACCACCATCACCCGAGACCTCAAATGGGAGCCAACCATCAGCTCCCTCATCAAAAAGGCCCAGCAGAGGATGTTCTTTCTGCGGCAGCTGAGGAAGCTCAAGCTACCCACCAAGATGTTAGTGCAGTTCTACACGGCCATCATCGAGTCCATCCTCACCTCCTCCATAACTGTGTGGTATGCAGGAGCCACTGCCAGGGACAGACTAAGGCTGCAGCGCGTTGTGCGCACTGCTGAGAAGGTGATAGGCTGCGAGCTCCCATCTCTCCAGGACCTGTACATCTCCAGGACCCGGAGGCGTGCTGGCCGGATCATAGCCGATCCTTCACATCCTGGTCACGTACTGTTTGCTCCCCTCCCCTCAGGTAGAAGACTTCGGTCCATTCGGACTAAAACCTCCCGGCACATGAACAGCTTTTTCCCCTCTGCCATCAGACTGCTGAACATTAAGTGACTTTTTGACTCTCGTGCACTATGTACAGCAGCTCAACCAGACTCACGTCATTCATCACTGTTTTCTGTTGCATTATCAACTGCACTATGTGGTACTTCACTTGCTAATTTTTTAAAACTGCCTTGACTAGTACTACTCATTATTACTAGTATTGTTATTATTATTATTATCATTATTATTATTACTTATTTTTCTACACTTATTGCACGTTTTCAGTCCTTTAGTTTTTTAGTTTATCTCTTTTTCTCATCATGTTTTTAATGTTGCAGCATGGCATCGAGACAAATTCCTAGTTTGTGTACTACATGAACAATGGCAATAAATCTGATTCTGATTCTGATTCTGAGCGGAATTATTTGACTCTATTCCCCAATGGTTTTTTTCCTCTCCTTCTCTTGCCCCACCACTGGCTTGTGACAAGTTTTTCTTTTTCTCTCTCAGACTGAAATACCCCACTGGGGATTGAACTTCATGTTTAAGGTGACTGTTTTCCGTTGATGGACATATGTTCTCTTGCCGTAGCTATCTTTTATGTTATTTTCTGGGATGACTGTTTGGGTTTGTTCCTTGCACTCCCGATTTGAGACTCTTCTGAGTAGAATTTCCTTTTCATTTTGACAGTATGCTATCATGAGTATTGTATGTTTCTTTAGGGTGTGATTGTATATTTCCTATGTTACTCCCTTACTCGGGTCTAGTTCCTTTTTTGGCACCTGTGTTGTCTTTTGGTTTTGAAGATTTTCTGTACACATTAACTTGGGGAAGAAGGTATTATTTGTCCTTTTATTTCCTTGATCCTGCCTTGTAGTTTTGACTGGTATTCTATGTATCCTCATCTTGGTTTTCTTTTGTGGCGATATGTGTGTCAAGTTACATGGGTTGGTAGTTCATGTCTTTTGTTATATGTGAGAGATGTCCATCTAGCGTTGGTTTTCCTTTTTATTCGTCTTTTTGTCCCCGTTTATGTATGGTTTTTGCCTTTTTTTTTCTCTCCCTCCCTTCCCCGATGTTTTTGTCCCCTTGTTGTTGTGAGTTGACCCTGCTCCCCCTCCACCTGCTTCCCCCTCCACCCTCCCTGGGGTGGGGTGGGGGGGTCTGGATGTTACGCGTGACCAGGAGTTCGCGTAGGGGGAGGGGTTCTGTCATATCCCGAGCGCTTTTGTCCGCGCTCGGGTTATTCCTCATCCCTGTCAGGTTTTGACAGCAGGTGTCGTCACACAGGTTTCCCGGGCTCTGATTGGCCAGACGCTCGGGAGCTCTCAGCTGTCAGAACCTGAGCAGCTGCGCCTCGTTTCCAATCATGAGCAGCTGGCTTTAAATGTCAGTGCGAGTGAACTGGACTCTGCGGCTGTCTCGTCAAAAGTCTTATGACTTTCCCCTGTCTCCTACTACATGCTTCCTGGGTTCCCCGACGTATCCCGCTGCATGTAAGTTGTCTGCTATTTGGAATTGTCTTCTCCCTCGCTGACGTTCCTTCCTTATTGCGGCGGACGAGAGTTCCTCGTCTCTGCCATAACCCTCTCCCTGTTCCACGTTCTATATTCCTTGCCTTTGCGGCGTACAAGTGCCCCTCGTCCTAGCCGCTAACCTCTGTTGTGTTTTCATATTGTGTTGTGTAACGAAGCCCGCGTGGCAAGTTGTACACCCAAGCCCTGTGCGATATTAATAAAAGAACTGAATTGCAACTTACTGACTTACTTTAAAAGATCTGATACTTCCGTATTATCCTAACAGAGCACTACGCTCCCAAAATGCAGGATTACTTGTAATACCTAGAATCTCCAAAAGTACAATGGGAGACAGAGCCTTCAGTTATCAAGCTCCTCTCCTGTGGAATCAGCTGCCAATCTGGATTCGGGAGTCAGACTCGATCTCTGTTTTTAAGAATAGAGCTAAAACCTACCTTTTTGATATAGCCTACAATTAGGGAGGGATCATGTGTTTCTGAACCCTCCCTTAGTTATGCTGCTAATAGGTTTAGTCAGCCGGGGGACCTCCAGTAATGCACTGGGCCTCACTCCTTTCCTCACTCTCTATGAAATATTTTTTTTTGCTGGTCATTAACATTTGTTTGTTCTCTCCCATAGATTGAGTCCCCATCGTGCTGTTTGCTCTCTACATGTCTGTTCTTTTCTTCTTCTCTATCCCCTCACCCCCCAGCCAGTCGCAGCAGATGACTGCCCCTCCCTGAGCCTGGTTCTGCTGGAGGTTTCTTCCTGTTAAAAGGGAGTTTTTCCTCTCCACCGTCGCCAAGTGCTTGCTCACAGGGGATCGCCTGATTGCTGGGGTCTTTCTGCAACTGTGGGGGTTCCCCCCTACAGTTGATAGTGCTATGAGATGACTGTTGTTGTGAAATGGCGCTATATAAATAAAGTTGAATTGAATTGAATTGAAATCATCCCCCTCTACTTTCCCTACTTTATAAGTTTCATCATTAATTGAATTAAACAGTGAATAAAAATGCTGCCGCCATAAATCCACAATATTTGCTAGACCTGAAATGCCTTCCAGAGTCCAGGGTAAAGATGTTTTACTGTTACTAATCCGTCTAAGCTCCTTCCAAAAATCTGTGACAGTCTTATCTAACAATTTCTTGGCCCAGGAATTACTTCTTATTAGCTGCTCATTTTTAGAAATATAACAAATAGCATACTTAAACTTTGCATTTGTACATTTCTTCATCTCAAACTCTGGCCCTTGTCTGGGTCTCCCAGCCACCACCTATGCTTTATATGCTTCCTGAGCTTCAGAATAAGGCACAGCTACAGCCACAGTCCGGCCAGGTCTTCCATTATGTGTCTTGTGTATCTTCCTATAATAAAGCTTACTGTCCTTATACAGGGAGTTAACTGTAGCATTGTACATACTATAAAGATCTTTCTTATGCTCAACAATGCTACAGTTCACATCGCTGCACATCACAGCATCTCTAGGAAGACATACTTTATGCAAGGATTTATCTGTATGGACACAGTATTCAACAATTTCCTCCTTAGAAAGAGTTTTTAAGTTTGTTTTCTTAGAGTTTAATGAGTTTGTAGTTGTTTACCCTTGGCCGGTTCACAGTTTACCCTTGGTCGGGGGATCGTGGGTTCGATCCCTGCCCCCGACCAACAGTGATCTGTGTGGAGTTTGCATGTTCTCCCCGTGTTTGCGTGGGTTTACTCCGGGATTTCTCCGGTTTCCTCCCACATGCCAAAAAATATGCAGGTTAGGTTAATTGGAGACTCTAAAGTGGCCCTAGGTGTGAATGTGTGTGTGAATGGTTAAGGGATAGCGCCGTATCGTGGCTGCTTCATCCATCCAGGTGGTGGATGCCCTCAATTTCCCCTCTGGGGATCAATAAAGTATACTAAATCTAAAAATCTAAATCTAAAAAAAATCTAAAATATTTCAGTTTGTTTTTCAATTGGATTGTACAGGTTATAGGTTGCATTAATGGTGGAAAATGTTTTGAAATGATTTATCTTGGTCTCATTGTTTTACATTGCAAAAACCTAGCATTTGAACAGGGGTGTGCAGACTTTTTATTTCCACTGTATGTTATTTGGAAATCATAAAATAAATTATGAAATAATGGTAACGATAGATGATACTAGAATTGAAATAGTACAGGAAAATAAGTTTCTGGGGGTGACGCTAGCCAATAAGAGCTGCTGGAAACCTCACATCAGTCACATCCAGGCCAAGTTAGCAAAAATGTATCGGGATACTGGGGAGACAAGACACATTTCATTATACTTACTGTACAATTCACTGTTTTTACCATATCTTAACTACTGTGTAGAGGTCTGGGAAAACACCTACAAAACCAACCTACAGCCAATATACACATTACAAAAAAAAAAACAAAAAACTATAAGGATGATAAATAATGTTGGATATAGAGACCATACCAACTCACTGTTTTTAAAGTCACATGCCATGAAGTTCATGGATCTGGTTAAATTTAACACAGCACAAATAATGTACAGGGCAATTACAAATCAACTTCCAACTAATGTACAAAAAATATTCAAAGAAAGAGACAATGATTACAATTTGAGATGAGACTTATCTTTACAAAACCTAAGGTTCAAACAACAAAGAAAAGTATGTGCATATCTGTCTGTGGGGTGGATTTATGGAACAGTCTGGAGCTGGAACTGAATCTATGTACAAGAAGAAACCAGTTTAAAAAGAGGTATAAACATTATTTGTTAAAAGGATATACAGTGGTGTGAAAAAGTGTTTGCCCCCTCCCTGATCTCTCATTTTTTTGTTTGTCACACTTAAATGTTTCAGATCATCAAACAAATTGAAATATTAGACAAAGATAACACAAGTAAACACAAAATCCAGTTTTTAAAAGAAGGTGTTTATTATCAAGGGTAAAAAAAATTCAACCCTATATGGCCCTGTGTGAAAAAGTGACACCCCCCCCAAACACACACACATCGTCGGCCTCCGCTGGTCTATGATGACCATGGAAGAGAATCCTAGATGTCTACTCTGCTGGAACAGCACCACCTGTGGCTGAACAGGCCGATGCGCGAATGGCAGTCCCTGTCACACAGATCGCGCTTGTGGATGGTTTCTGTGCTGCTGGGTCTGTGGCGGTTCTTCCTGCGGGTCCTTTTTTCATCTGCTGCAGCAGTCAGTTTCTCTTCACCCGCCTTGAGCTGTCTGGTCAGGGTGCCTCTCCATTTGAAGCGGTCCGTTGCGAGATCCTCCCAGCGCTCTGTGTTGATCTCCAGGGCCTTCATATCTCTCTTGCAGACATCTCTGGAGCGCAGCTGTGGGCGGCCAGCGTCTCTCCTGCCAGTCGCCAGTTCTCCGTAGAGGACGTCTTTGGGGATTCTGCCATCCTCCATACGGTGAACATGACCTAGCCAGCAGAGCCTGCACTGCCTGAGTAGAGTGAACATGGAGGGAAGGCCGGCGCGAGACAGGACTTCTGTGTTGGGCACTTTGTCCTGCCAGGATATGTCCAGGATGTGGCGAATGCAGCGCAAGTGGAAAGAATTTAGTCTCTTTTCCTGCCGGGCGTATGTAGTCCACGTCTCACTCCCATAGAGCAGTGTGCTGATGACGCAGGCGTTGTACACTGCCATCTTCGTCTTGACAGAGAGTTTGGGATTCTCCCACACTCGTATGATGAGGCGAGCGAGTGTGGAGGCTGATTTTCCAATCCTCTTGTCGATCTCTGTATCAAGGGAGAGGTTGCTGCTGATCGTGGACCCCAGGTACGTGAACTGATTCACGACCTCCAGCTCGTAGTTGTCGATGGTGATGGTTGGTGGTGCTTCCGTGCCTTGCGCCAAGACGCTAGTCTTCTTCAGGCTGATGGTAAGCCCGAAGTCCATGCATGCCTGGGATAAGTGGTCCATCAGGGTCTGAAGCTCCTGCTGTGTGTGGGTCGGGACTGCAGCGTCATCTGCGAACAGCATATCTCTGATTAGAGCCTCACGTACTTTGGTTCTGGCTTTCAGGCGGGTGAGGTTGAAAAGCCTGCCGTCAGATCTTGTGTGCAGGTAGATTCCCTCTGTTGCTGTGCTGAAGGCATGCCTCAGGAGCATAGCAAAGAAAATCCCAATGAGGGTTGGCGCAAGTACACAGCCCTGTTTCACTCCGCTGTGTATATTGAATGGCTCTGAGACGTTGCCGTCGTACTGCACCATCCCCTGCATGTTGGTGTGAAACGATTCGATGAGGCTTTGCAACTTTGGTGGGCATCCTATCTTTGGCAGGATTTTGAAAAGGCCCTCTCTGCTGACCAGATCGAACGCTTTGGTGAGGTCGATGAAGGCGATGTACAGGGGCATGTTCTGTTCTCTGCACTTCTCCTGGAGTTGGCGGATGGAGAATATCATGTCCACCATCGATCGCCCAGCGCAGAAGCCACACTTAGACTCGGGGTAGACACATTCGGCAAGCTCCTGTAAACGAACGAGGACAACTCGTGCTTAGACTTTGCCAACAATGCTGAGGAGGAAGATGCCCCTGTAGTTGTTGCAGTCGCTTCTCTCCCCTTTGTTTTTTTAGAAGGTGATGATCTTGGCGTCCCTCATGTCCTGTGGTACGGCACCTTCCTTCCAGCACTGGCAGAGGACGTCATGCAATGGCAGCAGTAGGGCGGTCTTGCAGTGCTTGATCAGGTCGGGGGGTATGCTGTCATTGCCAGGTGCCTTGCCAGTTGCCAAGCTATCAATGGCCTTGCTGAGTTTGTCGATGGTTGGCTCGGCGGCAAGCTCATCCATGGATGGCAGGCAATTGATGGCATCAAGGGCTGACGGTGTCACGGTGTTCTGTCTGGAGTAGAGGTCAGAGTAGTGCTCCACCCATCTCTCCATCTGCTTGTTCTTTTCTGTGATCATCTCCCCAGTGGAGGATTTGAGGGGGGGTGTCTTGCTCTGAGCCGGACCAAGTGCTTTCTTGATGCCGTCGTACATACCACGGATGTTCCCTGTTATGGCAGCGGTTTGAATGTCTTGGCTGAGCTGAGTCCAGTACTCGTTGGTGCAGCGCCGAGCAGTCTGCTGAACTTTGCTTCTCGCAGCCCTGAGGATCTGGAGATTCTTCTCGTTTGGGTACTTCTTGTACTCAGCAAGTTCTGAGCGCTTGGCTTCAATGACGGGGGTCATCGCGGACGACTTGGCATCAAACCAGTCCTGTGACTTCGAGGTCTTCCTCCCAAAGATAGCCAAGGCTGTGCGGTGGATGATGTTTCGCAGCTCTTGCCACTTCTGCTTTACGGGCTCTCCTTCTTGTGGTTTACCAAGTTCCTTCACAAAGGCGGAGGCAAACTGCTCGACAAGTTCTGGTTGGGCCATCTTGCTGGTGTTAATCGGTGCTTTTCCAGGCTGTCTGACGCAGTGGAATTTCTTCAGCTGCAGCTTGACCTTGCAACACACCAATGAATGGTCTGTGTCGCAATCTGCACTCTGGAATGAGCGGGTGATTAGCACGTTCTTCAGTGAGGTGCGCCTGGTCAGGATCAAGTCCAGCTGGTGCCAGTGCTTTGAGCGCGGATGTCGCCAGGAAACCTTGTGTTGGGGTTTGGTCTTGAAGAACGAGTTTGTGATGCACAGATCCTGATGTGTGCAGAACTGGAGCAGCCGCTGTCCGTTGTCGTTCATTCTGCCCACACCAAATGGTCCAAGACAGGAGGGCCAGGAGTCATGGTCAGCACCCACTCTGGCATTGAAGTCTCCAAGGAGAATGAGTTGTTCAGAGTTGGGGATGATCCTGACAGTTGTTGCGAGATTCTCGTAAAACTCGTCTTTTGCCTCTGGTGTGGCTGTCAGTGTTGGGGCATACACACTGACGAGGGTGACTGGGCCCTGAGTGGTGTTAAGGCGGAGGGTGAGGAGTCGTGCAGAGCCATTGCTGCCTGGTTCCACCATCTTCAGCAAGGAGTTCTTCACTGCAAAGCCCACTCCGTGTTCCCTGTGTTCGTTGCTGCCCTTTCCCTGCCAGTAGAACGTGTAGTCCTTCTCTCTCAGTGTGCCTGCGTCAGCCAACCGTGTTTCCTGGAGAGTGGCGATATCCACTTCCAGTCTCTTCAGCTCATTATTGATGACGGCAGTCTTCCTGGTATCGCTTATGTCCTTGAAGTTAGCAGCAAGTCCTGTCATCATAGTGCGGACGTTCCAAGTTCCCAGTTTTAGAGTTGGTCTCTTTTGTTTTGTTGTCTTGCCTGGTGTGAAGGTTCTCAGCCTGCCGTTCGGACTTCACCTCATCCCCATGCACCCAATGAGGAAAGCAGGCTGTGGCGGGACAACACCTTATTGGCTGGGGGCTGCCCAGCTTGAGGCGGGCGGTAGCTGTCCAGTGAGATCAAATGATCTCTCCCACCGTCGGGAACAACCCCTGGCGCCACGCTCTACGCCAGCTGAGCGGTGGCTTATAACCGGTAACTGTCATTCCCCGTGTTTTGTCTACGCCGTAGGCAAAGCTGGAGTGTCCTCTCCAGTGATCCGGTGTTCTACCTTCCAGCGTTGGGCGTTGGTAGGATTCAAGCCTGGGCAAGAAGATATGGAAGACAAGATGTTGCCCATACAGCATGTCCCCCCTCTCCACGTCACTGATGAATCCAAAGAAACAGCAGAGCTGCTACAATTTGGCACCAGCGCCATCGCAGGAACTGCCAGAACAATGTTGAGCACAACAGAGAACTGCCTTAGGGACTCCGACTCCGGCTTTTTCCTCAGGGTTGACTCCCGAAGCCTTTCCCGTGGCCGGGTATGCCGCAAGGCAGCGGAGGTTTGAAATCAGGGTTTACCTTCCCCTAGATGGGCTACCTTCCCAGGTTAACGGGCCACCATCTACCCGAAGCATCTGGTTTTAAGGCGCCAGAAATCCGCCCTCGCCCCTTCTCCTATTAGTAAAAGCAGTTCCGCCGGGCTTAGAAACTAAACCACACAGGCAGGCTAGGAGTTGGATTTAGTTGTCAGAGGCTTTTTGAGACGCACGCCATAAGGAGCATTTTATAAGCACTGGGAGCTTAACCCCAGTGCTGCTCCTGGCTATGACAACCTTGGAACCAAGGTTGGAACACACACACAACGTTAAAACATAAATTAACTGTGGTTTATCACATCTTTGGAAAGCTGAGTTCAATTTCTCTAGCCACATCCAGGCCTGATTACTGCCACACCTGTTCTCAATCAAGAAATTACTTAAATAGGACCTGCCTGACAAAGTGAAGTAGACCAAAAGATCCTCAAAAGCTAGACATCATGCTGCGATCCAAAGAAATTTGGGAACAAATGAGAAACAAAGTAATTGAGATGTATCAGTCTGGAAAAGGTTATAAAGCACTTTCTAAAGCTTTGAGACTCCAGCAAACCACAGTGAGAGCCATTATCTACAAATGGTGAAAACATGGAATAGTGGTGAACCTTCCCAGGAGTGGCCAAAATTACCCCAAGAGCACAGCGACGACTCATCCAAGAGGTCACAAAAGACACCACAACAACATCCAAAGAACTGCAGGCCTCACTTGTCTCAGTTAAGGTCAATGTTCATGACTCCACCATAAGAAAGAGACTGGGCAAAAATGGCCTGCATGGCAGAGTTCCAAGACAAAAACTACTGCTGAGCAAAAAGGACATAAAGTCTCATCCCAGTTTTGCCAGAAAACATCTTGATGATCCCCAAGAATTTTGGGAAAATACTCTGTGGACTGATGAGACAAAAGTTGAACTTTCTGGAAGGTGTGTGTCCCATTACATCCAGTGTAAAAGTAACACAGTATTTGAGAAAAGGAACATCATACCAGCAGTAAAATATGGTGGAGGTAGTGTGATGGTCTGGGGCTGTTTTGCTGCTTCAGGACCTGGAAGACCTGCTGTGGCAAATGGAACCATGAATTCTGCTGTCTACCAAAAAATCCTGAAGGAGAATGTCCGGTCATCTGTTTGTGACCTCAGGGTGAAGCGCACTTGGGTTCTGCAGCAGGACAATGATCCAAAACACACCAGCAAGTCCACCTCTGAATGGCTTAAGAAAAACAAAATGAAGACTTTGGAGTGGCCTCGTCAAAGTCCTGACCTGAATCCAATTAAGATGCTGTGGTATGACCGTAAAAAGGCGATTCATGCTCGAAAACCCTCCAATGCGGCAGAATTACAACAACTCTGCAAAGATGAGTGGGCCAAAATTCCTCCACAGCGCTGCAAAAGACTCATTGCCAGTTATCGCAAATGCTTGATTGCAATTATTGCCGCTAAGGGTGGCCCAACCAGTTATTAGGTTTAGGGGGCAATCACTTTTTCACACAGGGCCATATAGGTTTGGACCTTTTGTCCATTAATAATTAACACCTTCATTTAAAAACTGGATTTTGTGTTTACTTGTGTTATCTTTGTCTAATATTTAAATTTATTTGATGATCTGAAACATTTAAGTGTGACAAACATACAAAAAAAGGAGAAATCAGGAACGGGGCAAACAGTTTCTATGATGAGCAGGCGAGTGTGCTCCCTCTCCCCTTCTGTTCATGTCTTCCCGACTCCAGAGTATTACCTGCACCTGCGTGATGACACACCTGCTGCTTCCTAATGGACCAGCATATTTAAGAGCCACCGTGTGAAGAACTCATTGCCGGATCGTTAGGTTTGCCACCGAGGACTCTAAGCCACATTACATTATTTTCTCTCAGTTGGTCTGTGTTTTTCATTCCCCGTGTCTTCCTCTCTTCTCTGGTTTGCTGCCACTTTCGTGGTGCACACTCCAGAGCTGATCACGCTTGCCTGACCAGAAGACAGTGGACATCCACCCAGGCCAACCGTCTTGCTCCTTGTTTCCCTGGACCCACGCAGGAGCTCCCCACCAGGCTCCTCTGCTCAGCAGTAAGAGTGTTCTCCCTATCTTATTCTCCTCTTGAGGAGACTCTGTCCCTAATCATCTCTTTCTGCTCTTTTCCTTAAGCTGTGTGCGCTCCAGTGTCACTGGTTTTTGTATCATATTTAATTGTGAGTTTTTGTTTTGAGTTTTTCTTTACTTATGCACTTTTATTTAGATTTGTGTGTTAAGTTTTGTTTTTACAATAAACTGGTGAATTTTTACATCTCTGAGTGTTCATTCTGGCAGCTCTGCGTTTGAGCCTCATTTGCTCTGAATCATGGCAGAATGATCCAGCCAAGATCGAGGCTCAGCGAGCGCTCAGCCGGGTGAACAGTCGGCAATCTGGCGCTTGGAGGCCACCGAACACCGGCTCATTTTTCTTTTTGACCAGTTCGAAACCGTCACCTAGCAATTGGCCACCTTGACCGAGCACTTAGGTCGGCTTCCTGGAGCGGCGTCTCCACCTGCACCTGCTGCTCTGACAGCGTCTGCCATCCGCAGGAACATCTCTGTTCCTTCACTTGCCCCCTATGGGAGAGAGGTAGGGCGATGCAGAGGGTTCCTGCTCCACTGCCGGCTTTATTTTCAGCAGGTGGAAGGGGAGTATAGGGATGATTCGGCTAAGGTCCATTTCATGACCCTGTTACTGTGAGACCGGGCGCTTAAGTGGGCACAGTCCATCTTCACCAGCCCGGACGGTCCCCTATACACATACGAATGGTTTGTGTGGGAATTTCCCAGGCATTCGACCATACGGAGAGTGAGGGGAGCATAGTTAGCCAGCTGATGGGACTTCGACAAGGAGGCTGGTCTGTGGCAGATTTCTCTGTCAAGTTCCGGGTCGCTGTGGCCAATTCCGGATGGAACGATGCTGCTCTGTGCAGCGCCTTCCTCTGGGGTCTGGATACACACCTCTGCGACGAGCTGGCTATCCGCGCGTCCCCCTCCTCTCTGGATGAGATGATTCCGCAGGTGGTGGCCCTGGATAACCAGTTTAGGGAGCGTGTGAGGGAGCAGAAGGTCGCTGCTTCCCCGTTTGCTCCACGGCCAGCCCCCCCAGCCTCTGATGCTGTTCTGTTTGTGTCGTTAATGGGGCCGATGGAACTCGGTAGGGTCCGTCTGACTCCGAGGGAATGCCGGCGTTGCAAGAGGGCGGGGGAGTGTATTTACTGTGAGGTTCCTGGCCATGCAATCTCAAAATGCCCAGTTCGGCCTGAAAGGCCCGACCCGTCAGTCACCGTGGGGTGCCTGGTGGGAGGGTCTTCGCAAAACTTCCCCAATTGTTTTGAACTCCCGGTCCTCATTCAGTTACCAGCAGCCGAGTTCAAAACCTTTACTCTGATTGATTCAGGAGCAGAGCAGAATTTCATTCAACAGGCCATTGTCAGAAAATGTCAGATATCCACCAGGAATGTCCCGACACCCTTAAGTGTCTCAGTGGTTTCAGGCAGCAGCATTGCGGTGGTCACCGAACAAACTGAGCGCATTTTGTCCAGTAATCACTGCAAGATTGTCCAGTTTTATGTTCTGCCTTAATCCACCACCGCCATGATTCTGGGGTATCCATGGCTCTGCATTCACAACCCAATTATAAACTGGAGTCAGGGCTGCATTTCTTCCCGGTGCCCTTTTTGTCAGTCATCGTGTCTCCGATTGGCCGCATGCTCACCCTCTCTCCCGATTTCCTCCCTTCCGGCTGAGCCAGCGGATCTCAGCTCCGTGCCCGAGGTCTATCATGACTTAGGGGAAGTCTTTAGCAAGTCCAGGTCCCTATCTTTACCACCACATCGGGCCTATGACTGCACTACCGACCTCCTCCTGGGTGCACGGCTGCCATCCAGCCAGCTCTACAGTTTATCTGGGCCGGAGAGAGAAGTGATGGAGACCTATATAAAAGACTCCCTCATTATTTGTCCGTCGTCCACCCCTCTCGGTACTAGGTTCTTTTTTGTAGGGAAAAGGACGGGACATTGTGGCTGTGCATTGATTACCATGAGCTTAACGCGATTATCTGTAAGGATAACTATCCGCTGCCCCTTCTTAACTCAGCGTTTGAGCTACTCCAACGGGCGCGTTACTTCACCAAGCTCAACCTCCATAATGCGTACCACTTGGTCCGTTTTCGTGAGGGAGACGAGTGGAAGATGGCATTTAAAACACCTCTGGGCCATTTTGAATATTTGGTCATGCCATTCAGGCTGACCAATGTCCCTGCCGTCTTCCAGCGGTTAATTAATGACATCTTACGGGACATGGTGAACCAGTTTGCTTTTGTGTATCTGGGCAATATTTTGATTTTTTCCCGCATGTAGCCCACGTTTGTTCCCTCCTGTAGCACTTGCTGGAGAATGAGCTTTTTGTGAAAGCGGACAAGTGCGAATTTTCCACTTGCTCAACTTCATTCCTGGGGTTCATCATCACTGAGGGTGCGTTAAAGGCCAATCCGGCAAAAATCAAGGCGGTAGCAGACTGGATCCCTCGGCACAGTTCGTGGTCGAGGTGGATGCTTTCGATTCGGGGGTGGGCACTGTCCTCTCCCAGTGCTCCAGCTCCAACCAGAAGCTCCGACCAGAAGCTCCGCCCCTGCACATATTTCTCCCGGCAGCTAACGCCAGCTGAGAGGAATTATGATATTGGGGACCACAAACTGTTGGCCATTAAGCTGGCGCTGGAGGAGTGGAGATACTGGCTGGAAGAAGCTAGCCAACTGGTCATTGTCTGGACCAATCATAAAAATTTAGAATATCTTCGATCGGCCAGACAGTTGAATTCTCGGCAGGCTCGGTGGGACCTGTTCTTTAATAGGTTCAATCTTTCCATCTCATACCGCCCAGGGTCCCGTAATGCCAAGGCTGATGCTCTGTCACCCCAGTTTTCCTCCTCCGCAGCGGCTGCATCTCCCCCAGAGACTATTCTCCCTTTCTCTTGCTTTCTTGGGACACTCTCGTGGGAGATTGAGCAGAAGGTCCGGCAGGGCGAGTCATCGGAACCCATCCTAGAAGGAGATCCGCCTGACCAGCTCTATGTGCCCTCCATGCTACGCCGTGAGGTGATCAAGTGGGGGCACACCAGATTCTTTGCCTGCCATCACGGCATCTCCCGCACGATTGAGCTGCTCAGGAGAGCATTTTGGTGGCCCACACTCGGGAGGGATGTGAGGGGGTATGTCAAGGCCTGTCACACCTGTGCTGCGAATAAATCTGATTCTTCCCCTCCCGCTGGCCTCGTCCATCCCCTCCGGGTACCGAGTCGTCCGTGGTCCCACATCGCATTGAACTTTGTCACGGGCCTCCCTCCGTCCCAAGGCAACACTGTTATACTCACCATAGTCGACCGGTTCTCCAAAGCTATCCACCTAGTTCCTTTCCACAAGGTACCATCTGCCATGGAGATGGCCAATCTGGTGATGCAGCATGTGATCTCGTTGCATGGGATTCTGGTGGACATCGACTTGGACTGGGTGCCACAATTCATATCCCAGGTGTAGAAGGCATTCTGCTGTTTTTTAGGTGCTACTGCCAGCCTCATGTGCGGATACCATCCACAAAGCAACGGTCAGGCTGAGCGTGCCAATCAGTCCCTGGATGCCATCCTAAGGTGCGTAGCAGCCTGCAACCCATCCACCTGGAGCTCCCACCTGACCTGGGTGGAGTACTCTCACAACTCTGCTGTCTCCTCCTCTACTGGGCTTACTCTGTTTGAGGCCTCGATGGGCTACACACTGCCTCTGCTGCCCATGGCGCTGAAATGGATGGGCAGTGGGATGTCCCAGCGGAGAGGAGGAGTGGGGAACCTAGTCTATTCGGGTGTTCCTGTGTGACGCCGAGGACGCATACTGCCCCGGAGAACGACTGGACTGCCTGAACGGAGTTTTGAGGATTCTGGGGGCTCACTGTGGTATCTGGAATTATCCACAATACGCCGAGCTGCTGTCCTCTGTCTGCACGCTCGAGTGGGTGTTTCCTGACCTGGTGAGACGAGAGAACCACACCAAGCCAAAACAGAGATGTTCTTTTTGGTCGGCGGCCATCTTTTCCTCCATGTCATCTCCAACTCCTATGCAGCCGCCCCCAGGTCAGCAGTGTTAACGTCATCCAGCCCCGGATTCCCGGGGGAATAATCCTGCCCTGCCAACTGCTTCCTTTGTTACACCGAGCCTGGTGACCCCCGCAGCGGATCCTCACTCACGTGTTCCGTCCATGAGAGTCTCCCCTACATCCGCAGCGAGGTCCTCTTCTTTGGTGTATTGGCAGACGGCTGAGGGGCATTTATTTTCCTCACCGGTGGCTCCCGTTCCTGAGGCGAGAGGGGCAGCTCCCGAGCGGGCTACAGAGGGGCCAAGCACCGCCTTTCCCAGATGGAAGGATGACAACACCCAAATGACAGCAGCAGCCAACATCTTAATCCGGAAGAACAGGAAAGTTAATTTTCATTCTATTCCTATTAATGATGAAATGTCTTGCCTGATTCCTGGTGGGGAGGCTCAGGGAAAGCAGTCCCCTGAGCGCTTCCCACCTGCTGCTGTTGAGAATGGTTCACCAGCCCTCTCCTTGCTCTCTCCTTTCTCCGCTGAATGTACATCGGAGCTGCACTGTCCTGACCGGAAAGGCCTGAGTTCCGGAAGGATTCTTCCCCCGCAGCAACAGTGAGCCAGACATCAGCCGCCACACCGGAGGAATCGCCAGCTCGACGGCTGAAACAATGATGACTGCAGAGACCATCATGCCTGCTGTGGTGAGTCAACGCTTGAACTGAACCTCCAGGGGGCCGAGATGGTGAGCACATTGCCTGGATCGTAGGAGTCCTGGATGGCAGTGGAGCTTGAGCTAAGGCAAGTGCTCTCTTTGTTTTTCTCCTTTCAATTATTGAGCATTTTTGCCTAGTTCTTGGTGAGGAGAGCCAGGCGCAGCCAACCGCTGCGTCTGAGCTCGCCTCGCTGGGCTCTGCCGCTGCCAGCGACCCTGACCCGTCTTCCTTTCCGGCTAAGTCCTTTTCCAGGGTCGCCAGAGAGAGTTCAACACCACCAGACGATTCCGAGGATCCAGGCTCGCCGCTGGAGGCCACCGTGGGTCCAGCCTCCCCGGCCAAGGGGGTCATTGTGGGTGCACTGCTGCAGCCTAGGGTGCTCATAGTTGACCGCTTCCTGGCTCGGGTGCTCATACGAGTCGGCTGGCCCACGGTTAAAGCACCGTTGGGGTCGGCAGTGGCCCAGCCGGGTCCCACCGCGGGCGCAGCAGGGTCCAGCTGGGCTCCACTGTGGGTGCAACCATGGCTCAATCGGGGTCCACCGTGGGCGCAACACTGGCCCAATCGGGGATCACTGCGGGAGCAATGAGGCCCCAGATTGGGGTCACCGCTGGTTCTACATTGTCCCAGGCCGGGACCACGGCGGGTGCAGCCATGGCCTAGCCCGGGTCCGCCGTGGGTGCAGCTGAGCTCCAGTCCCAAGCCGGGACCACCGAGGGTGCGGTCGGCCAGCTTGGGGACACCAAGGTCTCATTCTCCCTTCCTGAGGACCTTGAGGTGTCCCTTCCTCCTCTGCCTTGCTTCGCTGTGGTCCGCCAGGTCCTGCCCCAAGTAGCCGCTGGAGTCTCCCTTCCCAGGTCTGGCCACCCACCTTTAGACCTCCCGGTGGGTAGGCCGCCGCCTCATCTATCCCTCCGGGCCTGGTGGCTCAACTATGTGGGCCAGCCGCCCAAAAGACTGGGTTCCCGGGTCAGATGGCCCTTTCTCCCCGGCAGGCCGCCTGATGCTGTACGGTTGGCCGTTTGCTGGCCCTGGGACTTTGGCTGGCACCTTGAACTCAAGACCATTCTAGTGGGCCCTGGGACTTTAGCCGGCCCCCAGAACTTGGGGACTCTTGGGTTTTGGGGAGGGGTTTATTGTAATTTTGAGGTTGGGAATTTTTTTCCTTGTGTGGTATTGTGTTTTCTCCTTGGTTAATCCCTCCTGACTTGTTTCCCCCTTCTCCCGCCCTGGTTAGTTGTGTTGGCCTTTTGGGTGGGGGTGGGCAGGTTTTCTCTTGTGTTTTGTTTCCTTTTGTGATGGTACGGTGGGTGTCTGGCATCCACCCCTTGGGAGGGGCTCTGTCATGTGCAGGGTTGTTTTCAACCCCGCCCATGGTCTGTGGCTGTAGGTCTTGATTGTTGCTTGATTATTTCCAACTGGCAGATTATTTGAGCCTGGCTCGCTGCCAGTTCTACGGCCACGCCTCCTCCTCTCGCTCTTCCCTTGCCAGACATTCACCGGCTGTGTGTCATTACCACACATGCGCGCACGCACACATTCAGCACACCCTTTCATACACACACATACACACATTCTGTCATTCATGCACCTGCTTAGCCACACTGCTGTGTCCACTTGCCCTCATTAGCGATCTGTGTACTTATGCGAGGCAGTGTGATAAGTCATTGTGGCGGCTTAGTCAACATTGGACATCCAGGATTACTTGTGGTTGGCTCCTTTCCCGTTGGACTATATGGTGTTGTTTATTCCAGAGCTTTCTTGCTCTGATGCTCATGTAAGTCATCCTTTAATTATGCCCTTCCTCTCCACTCCTCTTCTGCCTGGAGCGTGTGCGGCATTTCTCCCAAGCCAGTGTAGTTTGAAGCCAGTTGTCTCATCATTACTACTCTGTTTGGACTGTTACATGGACATGTTGTGCTTTTCTCTTCTCTGTCAATAAACAAGCTGACTTTACTGCACTTTGGGCTCGCATTAATTCATATGTTGCTGCGCAATTACGCAGCGGACATGACACTCTCAGCCACATTATATTATTTTCTCTCAGTTGGTCTGTGTTTTTCACTTCCCGTGTCTTCCTCTTTTCTCAGGTTTGCTGCCACTTTCGCGGTGCACACTCTGGGGCTGATCACGCTTGCCTGACCAGAAGACTGCAGACGTCCACCCAGGTCAACGTCTTCCCTCCTGTTTCCCTGGACCCATGCAGGAGCTCCCCACCAGGTTCCTCTGCTCAGCAGTAAGAGTGTTTTCCCTATCTTATCCTCCTCTTGCGGAGATTCTGTCCCTAATCATCTCTTTCTGCTCTTTTCCCGTAGGCTGCATGCATTCCAGTGTCACCGGTTTTTGTATCGTATTTAATTGTGTGTTTTCTTTACTTATGCACTTTAATTTAGATTTGTGTGTTGAATTTTTACATCTGTGTCTGAGTTCATTCTGGCAGCTCTGTGTTTGAGCCTCACTTGCTCTGAATCATGACACTTTGTCAACCTACTGTATGTTAGAGGTGTAGTATTAATATGTGAGATGCATTAAACTCACTCTGGGACCCTGGCTGAATATCTGTATGGTAGATGGGACAGGACTGTGCATACAGTATCTATGTTGTTTTGGGCTGGGTATATATGTACAGTGGTGTGAAAAAGTGTTGGCCCCTTTCTTGATTTCTCATTTTTTTTGTATGTTTGTCGCACTTAAATGTTTCAGATAATCAAACAAATTTAAAAATTAGACAAAGATAACACAAGCAAACACAAAATGCAGTTTTTAAATGAAGGTGTTTATTATTAAGGGTAAAAAAATCCAAACCTGCATGGCCCTGTGTGAAAAAGTGATTGCCCCCTAAACCTAATAACTGGTTCGGCCACCCTTAGCAGCAACAACTGCAATCAAGCTTTTGGGTTAACTGGCAATGAGTCTTTTACAGTGCTGTGGAGGAATTTTGGCCCACTCATCTTTGCAGAATTGCTGTAATTTTGCCACATTGGAAGGGTTTCAAGCATAAACCGCCTTTTTAAAGTCATGCCACAGCATCTCAATCGGATTCAGGTCAGGACTTTGACTAGGCCACTAGAGTGTGCCGTGTATCTGAACCAGAGAGCCCACGGAAGAAATTACATCTGGCTACCCCCGACAACCATCCATATGGTATCCCTCAGCACAAATGGGTATATGTTTTGCACAATGGAAATGGATGGCATGGAGGTGCCGCTGCTGCTCAACACAGGGGCAGAGGGGTCGTTGCTGAATTGGGTGACGGTGAAGAAGTTTTTCCCCCAATACAGGATTAGAAGTAACCCGGCGCCGTTGCATGGTCATGGAGGTGGCAAGTTGTGCACAGTTGGGACTTTGGAGTTAATGGTCCGGGACAAGTCTGTCAAGATGGTTGACTTCATATTCCACATGTCAGTGCGAGGCGATAACATCATGGGCTGTGATTTGTTCTATGGATGGTTTCGCCATTAAAGACGAATTTAATGGTTTCGCCATTAAAGACGACACTGGGGAAGAATGGTCGGCTTGTGGCCAGTGGAACCCTCCAGTTCCGGGGTCAATGAGGACGTTGTGGGGGCCGAAGAGTTAATGGACACCACGACGGTCAAGCAAGACCAGCCTCACTCAGGTTCAGTGCTGGAGGGTCTCACTGCCGGTGCTCGGGATATGGTAGAGGGGGGTACCGAGTGTGGCGGCGAGGCACCTGCACCAGCAAGTGACACCAATGTGCTAGCTTCAGATGCCTCCGGAGCTTGGCCGCAGGGGAATGGAGGGTCTGCAGCTACGATGGTGAACGCTACGACGGTTTTAGAAGAGGTCGGGGCCAGACCGACGAGCATGGAGGAACTGCATGCTCAGCAGTGCCACTTCAGGCTGAGCTGGGCCCCGCTGAGGGTTTTGGATTTGGTTTGGGTTCGGGGTGAAGAATGTCCACGGAGAAGATGTGCCAGACGACAGGCAGTGAAACATCATGGGTGTCTGTGCATAGCTAAGCTGGGCACAGAATACTTCAGGTTGTCCGATGGCTCAGCGAGGCACGCTAATCAGCTTCAGCATGTCTGGGAAGAGGCTTCAGGTGACGGGGCTGGACGAGAGCAGGTGTTGGCGGTGAAGAAGCGAGGCTCCTTCATCTGGAAGATCAGCCATTGTTCCAGGGGTCTACTGCTTCCAGCGGCGCGCTTGCTGAGTGGCTGCCCTGGGTCCCCCCATGCTGGTTCTACTCCTCCTGCCCAAGGAACAGTGCTGTAAATAATTGTGTATTTATAGTTCTTGTGTTATGGTGTGTATATGTTGTGGTAAGGGATTATTTTGTGCATTTTGTTTAGTTTAGGAGCACGGCGTTTGATTTTAGTTATGTACGGACTTTCTTTAGTTAATTGGGTGGCAGAATAATCCACCCCGCCGTGCGGGCTGTACAGTAGTCCACCCATCAGCCCTATTTTAGGTTGTTTTGTGTAAATGTGTTTTTTTTAGTACATTGTTTTTTGTTATGCACATGCCAAAAACATGCAAGTTAGGTTAATTGGCATCAAACTGGGGATTCTAAATTGTCCTTAGGTATGAATGTGAGAGTGAATGGTTGTCTGTCTCACTGTGTTGGCCCTGTCCCAAATTTTTTTGGGGGGGTCAATAGTGTGTGTGGTTTTGGACTTTTCTAAAGGGGGGGAGAATGTTGTATAGTGTTTTGGGCACATTATTGTGAAGTGCAGTGTAGTGACGTGTACTTCCTGTCACGTCACTACACTGCCCTATATAAGGCGGAGGGTGGCCATATTGCGGCGTCTTTCACTGGTGCCCTCTGCCAGGTGCCTGCTGTGTAACCGCTGTTCTGTTACATCAATCAAGCTGTGTTCGTCCAGCCATCTTGCCTCATCCTTCACCCAGGTATTTTACCATACATAATAAATGCCATTATTTCATGTGCTTGTAAAATTCACCATGGGAGATGGAAGACAAAAGTTCAGAATAACCTTTAACCCATTCAGTGTGTTTGGTGTTGTTTGAAAGGAATGTATGTTTAATGAAGAGTTACATTTTGAAACTATATGTGCTACATTTATAATTGTTTTTAGGTAATTAGTGGTAAGTGTAGACTAACTCAAATAAAGATTAGACCAAATTTTTTTGATCATCAATGTTTAGCTTGTGATTTCACAATATGAGCCAATTTATTTCAACTTTTTAACCAATTTTAAACTTTCCTAGATCTGATTTACCCTCAAAATTAGTATAAAATGGCTTTACCAGCAAGAGCAAGAGAGAGAGAGAGAAATCATCCATATTTGTAATATACAGTGCATCTTTATCATGGGTATCATTGTAGAAAACTGTCCTCTGGTTAAGTGGGATGATTTTAGTAAATTATTGGGGAAAAAACAACTACCACAGCTGCACATTTGGTCATTCTTAGTTAGTTAGTTTTAGATTTAGTTTTGATATAACGGATTTTTTTTTTTTTTTTTTTTGTTACTTATTTGTACCCGTAGGTAGATTTGGTTTGCAGTCTGGTGACAAGCCACCGGCTGCCGGTCGCTGCGTGCGCGAGCGCCCTAAACCTACATGGATTTGAGTTAAATTGTAACACAAAGCAGTGTAACAAAAATTCTGTTCCTGGATAAGAAGTGTTACATATTTTTTTAATTGCTTGAATATAGAAAATGGTCATTATTCCCTATAAATTTTGCTTTTGTGACCTGAACACTGAAATTTAGAAATTAACTTATACTCGGTAAAACTGACAAATCTGCATATTTTTTCCAAACTTACAACTTTGATGTAAGCAAAGTTTGGAGAGAAAAAAAAAATGTTTTCGGTTTACTTTAGGCATAAGCAAGTTGAAAATCACTTTCTACCTGTCAACAAGAAAAAGTAAAGATTTTGTGAATTTTGATGCTTAATGAAGTTGTTCTTACCAGAAAAGTAAATTCAAAATTTGTGACTTTGTAATTTTATTTTATAGAAATTAGTGTTGAAATCATCTATTCTGACCGAGGAACAGAGGTGGATAGAGTAGCCAGAAGTTGTACTCAAATAAAAGTAATGTTACCTTATGAAATTAGCTTTCAAATTAGTTAAATCAAACATGTCTTAATAATAATAATAATAATAATAATGCATCAGATTTATATAGCGCTTTATCATAGACACTCAAAGACGCTTTACAAGTAGATACATTACTCATTCACTCCAGACAGACAGTGGTAGTGGTAAGCTACTACTGTAGCCACAGCTGCCCTGGGGCAGGCTGATGGAAACGTGGCTGCCAATCCGCGCCAACGGCCTCTCCGGCCACCACCGAACATTTATACATTTATACACATTCATACCCAGTGTTATGGGCACTGGAGGCAATGCGGGTGAAGTGTCTTGCCCAGGGACACAACGGCAGGATATCTGGAGAGAGCGGGATTCGAACCGCCAACCATCGGGTTATTAGACGACCTGTTCTACCTCCTGAGCCACTGCCGCCCCAAAGTCTTATCAAAGTCAAAGTCAAAGTGCCTTTGTTGTCATTCCATTGCTAGAAAACAATACAACGAAATTAAGATGCTGCTCCCTAAAACAAACTGTCACACTCACAGTTCATTCATGAATTAAACATCCTCATAATTACAACAATAAATAATGCCTAAAACAATAATACCTAAAAAAAATTTAAATACAATATGTACATAGCAATAATAAAAACATACTGAGCAATAAATAAATAAGACCATCTTATACACAAGGTTACTGCTACAAAATAACCTAAAATAACATCAGCAGTCTGTACGTGTTACATAAATCCATTCAAAATACGTACTGCTGCTGGGAAAAAACTATGATTAAACCTGGCAGTCCGGGTTTTATAAGGTATAAGGACCTGCACTTATATAGCACTTTTCTAGTGTCAAAGACCATTCAAAGCGCTTCACTAGTACTAACCCTCTATTCTAAGGGCCTATAGGAAACAGATATCTAGGGACAACTTAGTACAGGGGTCACCAATCTTTTTGAAACCAAGAGCTACTTCATGGGTATCGAGTCATGTGAAGGGCACCAGCTTGACACACTCCTCTAAAATAACAAATTGTGTGTGTGAAGAGGATGATAAAATAAAGGCAGCGTTGGATTTTTAAATAGCTTTATTATCACCCGCCTTCATCAGAACTCGGCTCCAGCCCATAGTGTGAGCAGGCTGAAGCCGAATTCCTCAGGCTCTCAAAGAGGAGACAGTGTGTGTGTCTCGCAGCAGATGCAAAATCAGAATGAGTGAATGAGAGGCAGATTTACAGCACAGTGCAGCATATATACTCAACTCAAACAATACATCAAAGACATTCACAGCAGTCAATCTGGGCATTTGCATATCAGAGGTACAGACAGGATGCATGAACACAATGCATGGATGACACTTTAACCTCACAGCTGTAAACACAGCATGCAGCGGAAAAAACCCAGGAGTGCGAGCTGACTGTCTCTGTGTTCTGTCTCTGTGTTGTGGGGGTTAAATCAAACCGCTACATGTGTGTGTATATATATATATATATATATATATATATATATATATATATATATATATATATATATATATATATATATATATACTGTATATATATATACATACATATATATATATATATACACACAAACACACATAAATAAATAATTATCAATAACTTAGAGTGGGTAACAGACAAGATCAATATTCAACACTTTATTTTTATTAATCTCAGCAATTGTTCAGATGATCACTTCTACATTTCATTAAAAAAATGTCCAGTTTTCACCAGTCCCTTTTAACCATAAAAAACTAAACCCTTTTAATTCATGAACTATGTTGAACCATGTTTGAAAAAGTTATGCAACATTTAAGAAAAATCAGCTTTCATATTAAATAAATCTTATCACATTTTTAACTGAACAAATCTGCTGCAATTCTGCTCAAAATCTGTTACATTTAATAAACACACTTTTGTGTGTTCTTCTTCACTGGAATTATATTCATACAGTTCTTGCCAAGAATCATGCTGGAGTAATAACCAGCACTGTCCTTTCATGAGGAGACGCTAAACAGCACTGAGAGTGCTTATGTGCACGGTGGCGCAGTGGTTAGCACCGCGGCAGCACAGTTTACCCTCGGCCAGGGGATCGCGGGGATCGTGGGTTCGATCCCTGCCCCCGGTCAACAGTGATCTGCGTGGAGTTTGCATGTTCTCCCCCTGTTTGCGTGGGTTTCCTCCCACATGCCAAAAACATGCAGGTTAGGGAGTTAAGGGGCGCTTGCAACCGGCAGCTGGTGGCTTGTCACCAGACTGCAGAACAAATCTACCTACGGGTACAAAAAAAAAAGAGTGGGCAGCAGTTTCATGACGTGTTGAAGTGCCGCTTCGCCGTCGCCTCGCAAATGAAACACACGCAGCTTCCTTTCACGGAAGTAAAAAAGAACTCTTCCTCCCGCTCACTTTGAAAATGATAAATTTTCTGTCTTTTTTGGGGGCTAGGAAACAGCACTGCGTTCACCATCTTCACTGCCCGCTAGCTTACGCTCCAGCGCGAAGGTTTTGTCATGCGCACAATACTGACCTTTGAACTAGGTCAGAGTTCACCTTAACTTTACGTATAATAAACATACTTTCATTTTTTTTTATTTTTAAGACATTGTCATTTTAAAATCTATATAAATGCAAGTGTGATTTTAAAAAATAGCGGCAGAAAAAATTACATCTTAGACGCAGCTCACTTGCGAGTTGTGCTATTTTTAGAACAGGCCTGCGGGCGACTCATGTGGTCCCTGCGGGCGACATAGTGCCCGCGGGCACCGCGTTGGTGACCCCTGACTTAGAACAACCAATTAACCTAACATGCATGTCTTTAGATTGTGGGAGGAAACCGAAGCCCCCGGAGTAAATCCACGCAGCACAGGGAGAACATGCAAACTCCACACAGAAAGGTTCCTACCCCTGCCAGCCTGGGGATTTGAACCTGGAACCTTCTAGCTGTTAGGCAACAGTGCTAACCACTGCACCACCGTGCTGCTTTTATGGGATCTGTACCGCTTCCCTAAGGGGAGCAAGTGAAAGAAATCATGACCTGGATGAGTGCAATCCTTAATAATAGCAGTAGCTCTGCTGAGGTACCGAGACCTGGAAATCTCTTCCAGAGAAGGGAGAAAACAGCCAGTGATTTTTTGCGCAGTCTCGATCACTCTCTGTAAGGCTTTGTGGTCTGCAGCTGAACAGCCCTCATACCAAACCGTGATGCCATATGACAAAATGCTCTCAATAGCAGAGCGATAAAATAAAACCAGCAACTGTGCATTCAGGCCATTCTTCTTGAGGAGCCTCAGAAAGTGTAGACGTTGTTGAGCCTTTTTTTATCGTGGCTATGGTGTTAACTGCCTAGGTAAGGTTGTGAGAAATATGAACACCCAGAAACTTAAAAGCCTCCACTCTCTCCACACACTCCTTGCCTACATATAGAGGAGGAGGCTCACTACTATGCTTCCTAAAATCAATAATGAGTTCTTTTGGGTTTTTTGTATTCAATAGCAGATTATTATCTGAGCACCATCTTACCAGTCTCTGGACCTCATCTCTGTATGCAGACTCATCTCCTCCTGATATGAGCGCCACTACTGTTGTATCATCCGCAGACTTCACTATTATGTTTGTGGGATGAACGGGTATGCAGTCTGTTAGAATAATTTTGAGCTTAAATTATTCAAAGTCAAATAATCAGGTGGAAAGTTGAATTTATGTACATTTATTACAAAAATATAAGAAGTCACCCCATTGGCCACCTTGGGGGAGAGGTTACAAGGCATGACATTCAGACACACCTAGAATCTCTAAAGGATCCATTCTTCTAAGTCTGATAAATATAGGTAGGAGAAAGGAGAGGGAGGATGAGGATAAGGGAAGGGACAGAACGGGACAATCCTGATAACTGAGCTTATCCAGGCGGACGTCAGACACTCTGGAGACATGGGTCATGAAGACATGAGATCCATAAAACTAACAGGATGTCCATGAAACACTAATCTATCAGATGAGGAGTTCCTGTGCATTCCTGTGACCTGAAACAGAACATGTCAAAGTGATTATAATAAATGGCTTAGATCATTCCTTACGCATGTACTAACCCTGTCTGAACTCTCTGAAATTGCTCACAGAAACAGGCCAAGAATATATAAAGTTATCCTATGATATCCTGGAATGCACATATAAACATTAAACATGGCATATGAAAGGTATGATACTTCGCAAATATAATAATACATTATTAATATCAATAATAGTATGGATAATATGGAATTTTTCTATCATATTCCCCCTTGATGCTTAGTAAAGCATCAGGATTAAAAGAAAAATAATAAAGTGAATGAATTAATATGTGTAAGAATTTACATGCTGTTATATGTCTTTGCAAGTTAAAAATGTGTATAGAGTATATCAAAAGTGAATATGTGTGATGTGACCAAAATTAATCTCAGACAGTGTCAAATAAGAACATAGAAAATAATATGAAACAGCCTTAAATTATACTGCGACCTTCAAAAACATCCTCAGGCCAGTACTGTCCCTCTCACCATCCTCATCATCATATTAAGGACTCACACAAGAAAAATCTGAAGTTATAAAAATCATTACCAAGTTTATGATGAGACTTCTCCATTAAGAGAAACGCTAACTTCTATGAGTATCTGAGGTATTAATATGACCATTTGCATCATTTTCATGGATAGAAGTAATACAATATCCTTAAGGTGGCGCACATGGACGCTACGGCCCCTCTAGGCATCAGTGAATGTGAAAGTTTTGAGTGTTTTAATCATCCCAGACGTACATTCTGTAAAACTTACAACCGTGAGACCTTATTAAACATCAAGGTAATGCACACTGCAAGAATTGCGGCGCTCGGGTGTGACTTGGACATTTTACGCCAGCATGGAATACTATCGGAGGTTTCACTGGCAGCTACCCGGGAGAGGAGGAAGCGTAAGCGGTGCGAACGCAAACAAAGGAGAGAAAAGAGGGCCGGGATTCATGCTAGGCTAAAGGCTAACCCCTTCAGACCAGCAGTACCGTTGTTCCTACTTTCCAATGTCTGCTCCCCCGACAACAAGCTGGATGAGCTGCGTCTGCTGAGAGAAACCCGGAGAGAGTGGAGGGACTGCTGTGTGTTTGCATTTATGGAGACATGGCTCCACGACAACATCCCTGACGCCGCCACTCAGCTGGAAGGGATGACATCATTCCAGGTGGACAGGGAGGCTGCTAGCACCGGTAAGAGCAAAGGTGGGGGGGCTATGTATCTATATTAACAAGAACTGGTGTGTTAACGCCACGTTAGCAACTGAACACTGCTCTCCGTTGGCGGAGTTCCTTATTGTAAATTGCCAGCCATTCTACCTGCCGAGGGAATTCACCAACGTGTTTGTAGCTGTTGTTTACATAGCTCTTAGTGCTAATGCTAAAGCTAATGCTAACGAGGCACTCAGAGAGCTGCACGATGCTATCAGTGAATTTCAAACTTCACACCCAGACAGTTTTGTGGTGGTTGCAGGGGATTTTAATCACACCAGTTTAAAGACTGTGCTCCCCAAGTTCAAACAACGTGTGGACTTTAAGACCAGAGGAGAGAATATGTTGGACTTGGTGTATACAAACTTCCCAGATACATACAGTATAAGGTAACATCTTGCCCCCACCTCGGTCATTCTGACCACCTATCCGTGATGCTGGTGCCTGCCTACAAACCTTTACTGAAGGGCAGCAGGCCAGTAGAGAGAAACAGTAGTAGAGAAAAAAATCAGGATTTGGCCAGAGGGTGCAGCCTCGGCACTTCAGGACTGTTTTCTGCATACAGACTGGGAGGTTTTCAAAATAGTAGCCTCCCAGGGAGACAGGACAGATGTGGAAGAGTACACTGAAACGGTCACCAGCTACATCACGAAGTGCACAGAAGATGTCACTATAGTGAAGACTTTCACTGCACGGTGCAACTATAAACCCTGAATGACTGCAGAGGTGCACTCGCTGCTTACAGCCAGAGATGCAGCCTTCAGAGCGAAGGACAGGATCGCCCTCCGCTCAGCCAGGTCTGCGCTCTCAAAGGGAATTAAGACAGCGAAATGCGCCTATGTGGAGAAAATCCAGGGACACCTCTGTGACACAAGGAACACCAAACGGATGTGGCAGGGAGTTTGGGCGCTGACAGATTATAAGTCTAGGCAGGGAGTCGATGATGATGACGCGTCGCTTCCAGACAGGCTCAACAACTTCTTTGCACGTTTTGAAGCATCAAACCAGACAATCAGAGGGAGGGCTGGCCCATCTCCACCATCTGCTGGGCCAGCTATCATCATCAACGCAGCGGACACACGGAAGACCCTAATTAGGGTTAACCCACGTAAAGCTGCAGGTCCGGACAACATCCCGGGATGTGTGCTCCGAGTCTGCGCGAGCGAGTTGGCGGATGTCCTGACTGACGTTTATAACATCTCCCTGAGTCAGGCCATCGTTCCCAGATGCTTTAAGACCTCTACCATAGTACCGGTGGCAAAGAAACCAGTTGTGTCCTGTCTGAATGACTATCGTCCTGTTGCACTGACACCAACTGTGATGAAGTGTTTTGAACGGCTTGTCAAACCACACATCACAGCCTGCATCACATGACCCGCTCCAGTTTGCGTATCGTTCAAATCGCTCCACGGAGGATGCTATAGTCACCACCCTGCACTCTGTCATCACCCACCTGGATCAGAAAGACACCTACACCAGACTCCTGCACATTGATTTCAGTTCAGCATTCAACACCATTATTCCCCAGAGACTGATGGAGAAATTACTCCTTCTCGGTCTGAACACTGCCACATGTCTCTGGATCCTGGACTTCCTGACCGAAAGACCTCAGTCTGTCCGTGTTGGAAACAACATCTCCAACTCTATCATGCTGAGCACCGGATCCCCTCAAGGCTGCGTACTCAGTCCACTGTTGTTTACACTTCTAACACATGACTGTGTATCCAGACACGAGGGGAACCAGATTATTAAGTTTGCAGATGACACCACAGTGGTGGGACTTATTCAGAGGGATGAGGAATCAATGTACAGGGAAGAAGTTAGAGACCTGGAGGGCGGTGCATGGAGAACAATCTGGTGCTCAACGTGGACAAAACGAAGGAGATGATTATTGACTTCCGGCGGTCACGGCCTGAACACGTGCCTCTCAGCATCAGCGGCCATTTGGTGGAGAGAGTGGAGAACATCAAGTTCCTCGGAGTGCAGATCTCGCAGGACCTGACCTGGAGCAAGAATTCCTTGGGGATCAGGAAGCAGGCCGAGCAGAGACTGCACTTCTTGAGGAAACTCAAACAGGCCTCTCTCCCCATCTGCATCCTCAGGACCTTCTACAGAGGTGTGGTGGAGAGTGTTTTGACATACTGCATTGCAACATGGTACTCCAGCTGCAGTATGTCAGACAAAAAAGCCCTGCAGAGGATAGTTAAGGGAGCTGAGAGGGTAATTGGAGTTTCCCTCCCCTCTGTCCAAGAACTTTTTCAGAGCCATTGTAGGAGCAGGGCACTGAACATTGTCAAGGACCACTCTCACCCTCTGCATAAACACTTTGAACTGCTGCCATCTGGCAAATGATTCCGGAGCATCAGAGGCAAAACCAACAGACTAATAAACAGCTTCCTTCCACAAACTGTTAGGATGCTGAACAGTTCATCCGGAATCTTTCATACATACTACTGCACCTTATGGACATTATGTATATTATACAGTATGTACATAGTTCTAGTTAGTTTCAAGTATGTCTCAGGGATGTGTGAATGGCTGTGTTGGGGGTGGGGGATGAGGGTGTGTGTGAATGTGTCTTAAATTATGTTCTTTTTACTTATATGGATGCCTAGAGAAACGTAATTTCATCTTGCCTGCACTACAGTTGTATGTACAGCAACATGACAATAAAGGCTGATTTGATTTGATTTTTTTTTTATAATCTCCTATAATAGGGCCTACACCCCTACAGGTGGTAATTAGTCAATCAAGGACCATTCTATCCTTTGTCATAATTTTGTAAATAATTGTAGTCCACAATTAAGTGTTTTAATCTCTAAGGTATTTTGTTTCTACTCTCACTCAAAGAAACAATGAACAAAACCTCACTCCTGTACTTTTCATCTGAAATTGCATTCATGCTTCATGAGTGGTATCATGTGGTAGAAAAGCATCTCTCTTCACCCTGCCCACCTGCCCTGCCGACATGATGAGGGTACGGTCAGTTGCCAAAACGGGGTACACAGATCTGCCCAGTGTCCAGCCAGATGCGAATAAGCCCAATGACTCAATGACCTTTGACAATGTAGATCCTTGGTATAACACTTGCTCGCTTCGTTGATCAAGTAGGGTATCAGTACAGGGGAGAGACGCACTGTAAGCCGTTGCATACTCAGAGAGTGTTAAACTCTTGAAAAGGGGACATCCCTACTTCAAAAAGGGAGTTCCCTGATGAAATTTACCTTGCATTCGCAGAGTAAGGAGTGTCTTCATGTTTCTAATCAGTGGAGTGATGTGCTGTGTCAGGTGTGATTCAAAATGAAGTTTGTTATTTCTGTATATAGCCTCTCTTAAAAAAAGCAAACAGCCTGTAGTAGCTGCATTATTTTAGCAATAAACATATTTTGTCTTACTGTTAATGTTATTAAGGAGCAAACCTAACAATTTTCTACAGTGTATAAGCATTGGAACAACATAACCATGACTTAATAATTACATTATTAATATCAATAATAGTATAGATAATATGGAATTTTTCTAGCACAGTCATATGTGTACAGTGAATACAAAGTGGGGCTCAACACACAGCCCTGTGGCGAGCCTGTGCTAAGCATGATTGTAGAGGAGGAATGGGGTCCGAGTCCAACAGTCTGTGTGCAATTTGTTAGAAAGGCCTTAATCCAGCTGCAAGTATGAGTAGGCAGTCCAAGCTGAAGAAATTTACTGGTGAGAATATTGGGAATAACTGTATTAAATGCCGAGCTATTATCTACAAATAACATTTTTACATAGCTCCCCTTGTCTTTTAAATGGCTGGATGCTGAGTGGAAAGCTATAGCAATAGCATCTTCAGTGGATCTGCTCCGCCTGTAGGCAAACTGGTATTGATCAAAGGCTGGGGGGAACTAGACAAAAGATGTTTCAATACCATTTTCTCAAAGCACTTCATAACAGTGGGTGTTAATGCTACCAGTCGATAGTCATTCAGACTGCTGATAATATGTTTTTTAGGCATAGGGATAATGACTGCAGATTTTAGACACTGTGGAACAGAGGCTGCCTTAAGAGACAAATTAAAAAATGTCAGTCAAAACAGAGCATAGCTGATCTGCACATGCTCTGAGCACCTTTCCTGGCACTCCATCGGGACCAGTAGCCTTTCTCTGATGAACTGCTCTAAGTGTATGTCTCACCTCACGATCCTGCAGGGTGAAGACTTCGGAGCTGGCATTTAATAACATCAATGAGTCCGGGCGAGGTGTATTTGCCTCAAACCGTGCGAAAAAGCAGTTCAATTCTTCTGCCAGTGAGGCGTTGATGTCACTAGAAATGATGCTGCTGCCCTTATGCTGTAGTTTGCAATATGGTGAAAGCTTTGCCATACTCGTCTAGAATCATTATCAGAAAAATGGTCCTCAACTTTCCTCTTATAGGCCTGTTTGGCCTCCTTAATGCCTTTCTTTCGATTAGCCCAGGCGGTGCTATACAGGTCTGTATCCCCTGACCTGAAGGCTGTGTCACAGGCTCTGAGGAGTGCCTGGACTTCTTTTGTCATCCAAGGCTTCTGGTTAGGAAAAACTCTAATGCGTTTTTCCACAGTCACGTGGTTGATACAGTAGGTGATGTAGCATAATACAGTCTGCGTGTACATTTCCAGATCCTGATTCTTGAATAAATCCCATAAAGTAAACAGCCCAGCAGCTGAGAGAGAGCTCTCTCAGGCCATGTTGTGATGCTCTTTATAGTAGGGCTAGCAGTTTTCCTGAGGGGGGTGTATGCTGGGATGAGGAGCAATGATAGATGGTCTGACAGGCCAAGATGTGGAAGGGGCACAGCTCTGTAAGCCTGCTTCCAGTTAGAATACACCCGATCAAGACGATTCTTTCTGAAATTAGGCAACACAGTTTTCAAGCATGCTTGATTAAAATCACCAGTTATAATGTGAACACCCTCGGGATAGGCCTGCTGCTGCTGATTTATAACACGGTACAAATGACCAAGGGCCGCTTTAGTATTTGCATCAGGAGAAATATAGACAGCTGTAATAATAACCACTGTCAACTCTCTCAGTAGATAAAAAATAAGTGTAAAAAACTAACATAAAACTGACATTGTCTCTAGGTCAGGAGAACAGTAAGTGTTAATAATGCGGCTGTTATTAGTCCAAGAGTTGTGGAGAAAAATACAGAGACCTCCCCCTCTCCGTTTCCCGGATTCCGCTCTTCGGTCCATGCGATGAAGTGTGCGATCTGGTAGCTGCACTGCAGCATCGGTGATCAGCGGATGGAGCAAGCTTTCCGTTAACAACAGCACACAGCAGTCTCTCACAGTTTTATTAGTTGCCAGCTGTAGCTCTAAATCATCCATCTTGTGGACGATGCTTCTGGCGTTGGAGAGAAAAATGCTGGGTAGCGGAGGTCTATGCAGCTGTCTCTTTAGCCTCACTAGCAGGCCCGCCTGGCATCCCCGCCCTGTTTTCTCTTCCTCCTCACTCTGCATCGCTTCCCAGGACCGACAACAATCCATGGTGATCCTGCTGGTCTACAGATAGCCTCCGGTATGTTTTGTGCGTTCTCAAAAACTGCTGTAAGAGCAATTCAATTCAATTCAATTCAACTTTATTTATATAGCACCATTTCACAATAACAGTCATCTCATAGCACTATCAACTGTAGGGGGAACCCCCACAGTTGCAGAAAGACCCCAGCAATCAGGAAATCCCCTGTGAGCAAGCACTTGGCGACGGTGGAAAGGAAAAACTCCCTTTTAACAGGAAGAAACCTCCAGCAGAACCAGGCTCAGGGAGGGGCAGTCATCTGCTGCGACTGGCTGCAGATGACAGAGAAGATGAAAAGAACAGACATGTAGAGCGCAAACAGCACGATGGGGACTCAATCTATGGGAGAGAACAAACAGATGTTAATGACCAGCAAAAAAAAATATTTAATTGAGAGTGACGAAAGGAGTGAGGCCCAGGGCATTATTGGAGGTCCCCCGGCTGACTAAACCTATTAGCAGCATAACTAAGGGAGGGTTCAGAAACATATGATCCCTCCCTAATTGTAGGCTATATCAAAAAGGTAGGTTTTAGCCCTATTCTTTAAAACAGAGATCGAGTCTGACGTCTCCCGAATCCAGATTGGCAGCTGGTTCCACAGGAGAGGAGCTTGATAACTGAAGGCTCTGCCTCCCATTGTACTTTTGGAGATTCTAGGTATTACAAGTAATCCTGCATTTTAGGAGCGTAGTGCTCTGTTAGGATAATAGGGTAGTATCAGATCTTTTAAATAAAAAGGAGCCTGATTGTTTAGAGCTTTGTAAGTAAGAAGAAGGATTTTAAATTTAATTCTAAACTCTATGCGAAGCCAGTGAAGGGAGGCCAGAACCAGAGAGATATGATCTCTCTTTCTAGTACCTGTTAAAACTCTTGCTGCAGCATTTTGGATCAGCTGAAGACTTTTTAAAGATGTTTTAGGACAGCCTGATAATAAAGAATTACAATAATCTAATCTCGAGCTAACAAAAGCGTGGATCAGTTTCTCAGCATCACTCTGAGACAAGATGCTCCTAATCTTGGCAATATTACGCAAATGATAGAAGGCAGTCTTAGAAACAAATTTAATATGTGAATTGAAGGACAGATCTTGATCAAAAATAATTCCAAGGTTCCTCACAGAGCTATTAAGAGAAAGAGTAACCGCATCCAAACTGAAAGTTTGATTTGGAAAGGTATTTCTAAGGTTTTTTGGACCAACAAGAATGACTTCAGTCTTATCTGAATTTAATAGCAGGAAATTACAAGTCATCCAAGCTTTGATTTCCTTAAGACAGGCTTCTAACTTGGCTAATTGATTACTATCATCTGGCTTCATTGACAGGTATAATTGTGTGTCATCTGCATAACAATGAAAATGTATACAGTGCTTTCTAATAATGTTGCCTAACGGAAGCATATATAAACTAAAAAGAGTAGGGCCTAGCACAGATCCCTGTGGAACTCCATGACTAAGCTTTGAGTTGAAAGAAAACGCATTATTTACATGAACAAACTGGAACCTATCAGATAAATAAGATCTAAACCACTGCAACAAAGTTCCATTAAGTCCAACATAGTGTTCTAATCTATCAAGTAAAATATTATGATCGATAGTATCAAAAGCTGCACTAAGGTCTAAAAGGACAAGTACAGAAGCCAGTCCATTATCAGATGCAATGAGGAGGTCATTAGTGACCTTCGCTAAGGCTGTTTCAGTACTATGATGGATTCTAAACCCAGATTGAAACTCTTCAAGTAAACCATTTCCCTGCAGGTGGTCAAATAATTGCGTAGCAACAACTCTTTCTAAGATTTTTGAAATGAAAGGGAGATTAGAGATTGGTCTATAGTTAGCTAAAGCTCCTGGATCTAGCGTTGGCTTTTTGAGTAAGGGTTTAATTACAGCCGTTTTAAAAGCCTGCGGCACATGGCCTAAAGTTAATGAAGAATTGATTATATGAAGAATAAAGCTACCAATAACTGGGAAGACTTCTTTAAATAACCTGGTAGGAATAGGGTCTAAAAGACAAGTTGAAGGTTTGGATGAGGAAACTATTTTGTCTAACTCACAAAGGTCGATTGGAGTAAACTCATCAAGACAGACATCAATTGAAGGAGTTGTAGTAATTACAGTATTTAAGTTAACTGTGGGAAGAATCTGATTGATTTTATCTCTGATGGATTGACAGAGTCCTGACTCTTTGTCAACCTGGCTACAGTGCTGAAAAGAAACCTGGGATTATTCTTGTTCTCTTCTATTAATGCAGAATAATAACTCGTTCTAGCTTTTCTAAGAGATTTTTTATAAATTAAAAGATGATTTCTCCAAGCTAAATAGATTTCATCTAAATTAGTGGAGCGCCATTTTCTTTCTAATTGACGAGTCTTCTGTTTTAAGCTACGAGTTTCTGTGTTGAACCAAGGAGTTAGAAATCTCTGATTAGACTTTTTCTTTTTTAAGGAGGCCACCAAGTCTAGAGTCTGATGCAGAGAAGCTGTAACACTATCCACCATGTTGTCAATTACAGAAGGAGCAAGCTGTCTATAGCTTATTTCCGTTGTGTTGACACATGGCATAGAGGAAACAATCTGCATAAATTTGGTAACAGCATCATCTGAGAGGCATCTACTGTAATAATATTTTTCTTTAGGAGCCAAATAGTCAGAAATAGTAAAATCAAAGGTTAACAGACAATGGTCTGACAGTACAGGGTTATGAGGAGACACGACAAGATTTGCTACTTCTATGCCATATGTCAGAACAAGGTCCAATGTATGGTGGAGGTAATGAGTAGAATTTCCTACTTTCTGAGAAAACCCAATCGAATCTAATATTGAATTAAATGCTACATTAAGGCAGTCACTATCTACATCCACATGTATATTAAAGTCCCCTACTATAATTATTCTATCAGATTTCAGCACTAAATCAGCTAAGCAGACTTTTGTTTAAGTCCAGTATTTATCAGCTCAGTATGACAGTACACAAATCCAGCTACACACAGTCCAATATCCCAAAACAGCATATATACAAACAAAAGTAGGGAGCAAAGAGCCGCTGCACAGACGTGTGCCACCGCCATGTTATCCACCTCATTCCTGAGGGCTGCTGCTGTGGAAACGATTATGGGCGCAACTTCCGGTTTTGGCTGAAGTGGTATTAAATCAGTCAGCAAGACTGGAGTAGTGGGGCATTTAAAATAGCTTTTTTTAAGTTTTTCAAATTCATTTTAATGTATAGTCCACATACATATTTTCCACTCAAGTGGCAGCAAATTTCAGCACTTGAAGTTTGTCAGGGGCGGAGCCGGCTTGGTTTCCCCTGGCTTGGTCTTGATCTCCCTATGGGTTTAAGTGCCGCTGTTTATGTGTTTATTATGCATTTCAGTGTGCTTCTGTATTCCTTGCCACTGTTCTTGGGCTGGCAGCTGTGAGGCAGTCCTCTTTGGCTCTCTCTAGCATAACGCTGGCTGACAGTCTGCTGGTCCGACCACGCCTCCTCTCTCTCTCATTACTGCCAGCTCAGTCCCACTCCCGCTAATTATCTTTCCCAGTCCTCACCCAGGTGCTCGTCATCTCACCGTCACCAGCAATGTGTGTACTTAAGCAGCTTTCTGCCAGTCACACATTGCTGGTTCATTGTATTGTCTACCGTGTTGTCAGTCTGCTGTGATTGTCAGCATTTTCACAACGTGTTAGCCACTCTACATTTGCCATGGTTCCATGCGCCCTTGAAGCAATGTCGACTCTGGGGCGCAATCGTGGTTAACACGTTTCTCTTCATACGTTTGCTGGGCGATGCCAGCCCCTGAACACCAGCAGTAAGTGTTCTCTGTGTTTTTGTAAGTCTTCACCTTTTTTGAGAACTGTCTGTCTTTACTTTAATAAATGTGTTGTGGTGAAACCTTTGCACGTAAATCTTCGTCATTTTACCCCTCACCGTGCGCTCCATAAATTTGCACGGGGAGGTCCTTGACAGAATGAACCAGCCGAAAAAGAGGATTTAGCGGGTTCACCCACACATCCCTTTTTTTCCCTTTGTGTGTGTTATTTTTTGGAATTGTGTTTTGACTCACCTGGTTTGAAGATGTTGATGATCGGAGTTACCCGATGACCTTGGGATGGGAATGCTGCTGTGCCCTCATGAATATCGACGGCCTGATATCCTCAGCAAGCGAGTATTCCACCCCGAGGGACGTCATGTGGTACGTTGAGCTGGCGGAGGCAGAGGTTCGGCAATGCCCTCAGCTCTCTGAGCACCCCGAGGGAGCTGAGAGGATATCCCGTCTGGCAGCGCTATGACGCGAGTACGGCGAGAGGGAGAGGAGGTCTCTGAAGAAGACCAGGCTTGTGCCTAGGGGAGGGCCGGGCCGCCGTCACTCCAGTGTCTCGCCAGCCCTCGCCGCCCATTCCTGCTTCGGTCAAGCTGGCACAAGGGAGTCAAGGTCGTCCTGCGCGAAAGCTTCGGGAGAGGCCCTCAACGTCCACGGCAGCCATCTTTCCCCCAGCTGCCGGGAAGTCTGCCAGGCCCGCCCCGGGAACGCTCACGTCTGTTGCCAGGGAGATGGCTCCTCCTCAATCCTCAGAAGGGGCCAGGATCGCTGTGGACACGGAGAGAGATGGCAATCAGCCTGCTGCAGCCGTGCACAGCGAACTCTGGGAAAACAGGCAAGTGTTTTTTCATTCCATTCAATTAAATCATGAAGGACCTTGTCTGTCTCCCGAGGGAGAGGCCCAGCTTCAGCAGTCCACTGGGTCATCTCTTCCGGCTGCAGTTAATTACTCATGCCCTATTTTCTCTGTCTCCTTCTATGTTTCCTGAGCGCCCCCTGGCCCAAGGCCAGAGCAATCAGATGGTGGAGGAGCCGGTGGCTTCAGAGAATTCCGCCCCCGGAATCAGCATGGAGATGTTCCCCCTGCAGCCACGCCGGAGGAATCCCCAGTGTTGGAGCTGCTGCAGGAAGATTATGGGATTGCTACGACCATCTCGCCAGCTGCAGAGGCAACGGCAGCAAAGTGGGAGCCAGAGCAGGACCTCCTGGATGCTGGGCCCGGGATCACATCACCAGGATCAACGGAGTCCTGGATGGTGGTGGAGCTTGAGCTCAGGCAAGTTTTCTCTCTCGTTTTCCTAATGTCTGTTTTAGAGAGCTCTTGTCTGGTTCTGGATAAGGAGAGTCGGTTGCAGCACACAGCTGCATCTGAACTTCCCTCGCTGGACTCCGCCGCTGCCGGTGACCCTAATAACTTGGTTTCTTCTCTTGCTCTTGAGTTTTCTTCTAGGGTCGCCGGAGAGGAGCCATTGTCACCGGGGGTCTCCACAGAACCGGTCTCGCCACCTGACGACGTTGTGGGTCAGACTCCTCTGCTGCCTGAGGCCTTCGTATGGGTCCCTTCACAGGCTGAGTCTCCATGGGTGCGGCACACTGGCATAGGACCCTTGTGGGAGCTGCGCCCCAGGATCAGCCCAACGTGGGTGTTGCGCTCCTGTCCAGACCTGTCATGGATGCCACGCTCCAGCGTGGGGTCCACCTGGGGGCTACGCTGGCCCGGTCGGGAGTCACCGCGGGTGCTGCAGAGCTCCAGCCGGGAGCCACCGCGGGTGCTGCAGAGCTCCAGCCAGAGTCCACCGAGGGTGCTGCAGAGCTCCAGACGGAGTCCACCACAGGTGGTGCAGAGCTCCAGACGGAGTCCACAGAGGGTGCAGCATTGGCCTGGTCGGGGTCCACCGCGGGTGCAGCTGTATCCCAGGACGGGACCATCGAGGGTGCTCGAGTACCCACCCTTTTTGGAGTCTCTGACTGGGGTGCTGGAGAGTGCTCCTCTTGGAGACTACATTGTCCTACTGGGGGACTTCAATGCGCACATGGGCAACGACAGTGAAACCTGGAAGGAGGTGATTGGGAGGAACGGCCTGCCCGATCTGAACCCGAGTGGTGTTCAGTTATTGGACTTCTGTGCTAACCACAGTTTGTCCATAACAAACGCCATGTTCAAGCATAAGGGTGTCCATATGTGCACCTGGCACCAGGACACCCTAGGTCACAGTTTCGATGATCGATTTTTTTATCATGTCGGGTAAAGAGAGGTGCAGAGCTGTCAACTGATCACCACCTGGTGGTGAGTTGGATCCAATTGCAGGGGAGGAAGCCATTCAGACCTGGTAGACCCAAACGTATAGTGAGGGTGTGCTGGGAACATCTGGCTGAGGCCCCTGTCCGGGAGGTCTTCAACTCCCACCTCCGGAAGAACTTCGACCACATTCCAATTGAGTCTGGAGACATGGAGTCTGAATGGGCCATGTTCTCCACCTCCATTGTTGAAGCAGCGGCCCAGAGCTGCAGCCACAAGGTCGTCGGGGCATCTCGTGGTGGCAACCCCCAAACCAAGTGGTGGATACCAGTGGTGAGGGGGGCCATTAAGCTGAAGAAGGAGTCCTATCAGTCTTGGTTGGCTTGTGGGACTCCTGAAGCAGCTCAGGTGTACAGGCAAGCCAACCGGAGTGCAGCTCGGGTGGTTGCTGAAGCAAAAACTCAGGTATGGGAGGAGTTTGGTGAGGCCATGGAACAAGACTTTCAGTTGGCCTCAAAGAGATTCTGGCAAACTGTCCGGCGACTCAGGAGGGGGAAGGAGCTCCCTGTTCACACTGTGTATGGTGCGGATGGGGCGCTGTTGACTTCAAATGGGGATATCGTCGGGTGGTGGAAGGAATACTTCGAGGATCTCCTCAATCCCACTGATACGCCTTCCACAGAGGAAGCAGGGCTTGTGGATGAGGGGGACGACTCGCCTGTCACAGGGGCTGAGGTCGCCAAGGTGGTTAAAAATCTCTTTGGTAGCCGGGCCCCGCGGAGTGGATGAGATTCGCCCTGAGTACCTCAAGGCCCTGGATGTTGTAGGGCTGTCATGGTTGACACGCCTCTGCAGCATTGCGTGGAGGTCGGGGGGCAGTGCCTTTGGCATGGCAAACCGGGGTGGTGGTTCCTCTCTTCAAAAAAAGGGGACCAGAGGGTGTGCTCCAACTTTAGAGGGAACACACTCCTCAGCCTTACTGGGAAGGTCTATGCCAAGGTACTGGAGAGGAGAGTCCGGCCGTTGGTCGGACCTCAGATTCAGGAGGAGCAATGCGGTTTTCGTCCTGGCCATGGCACATCGGACCAGCTCTTTACCCTCTCAAGAATCAAGAATCCTCGAGGGTTTGTCGGAGTTTGCCCAACCAGTTTACATGTGTTTTGTGGACTTGGAGAAGGCATTTGACCGCGTCCCTCATGGTTTTTTGTGGGGGGTGCTTCAGGAGTATGGGGTATTGGGCTTGTTGTTACGAGCTATTCGGTCTCTGTACAACCATTGTGAGAGTTTGGTTTGTATTGCCAACACTTGATCGGACTCATTCCCAGTGAGAGTTGGACTCCGCCAGGGCTGCCCTTTGTCACCAATCCTGTTCATAATTTTTATGGACAGGATTTCTAGGCGCAGCCAGGGAATGGAGGGTGTCATGCTTGGTGACCACAGGATCTCATCTCTGTTGTTTGCAGATGATGTCCTGCTGGCTTCATCCAGCAATGACCTACAGTTCTTTCTGGGACGGTTTGCCGCTGAGTGTGAAGCGGCTGGGATGAGAATCAGTACCTCCAAGTCCGAGTCCATGGTCCTCAGCTGGAAAAAGGTGGATTGTCCTCTCTGGGTTGGGGACAGGCTCCTGCCCCAAGTGGAGGAGTTAAAGTATCGTGGGGTCTTATTCATGAGTGAGGGGAGAATAGAGATTGACAGAAGGGTCAGAGCAGCATCTGCAGTGATGCGAATGTTGTACCGGTCTGTTGTGGTGAAGAGGGAACTGAGCTCTAAGGCAAAGATGTCGATTTACCAGTCAATCTATATTCCTACCCTCACCTATGGTCACGAGCTTTGGGTAATGACCGAAAGAACGAGATCGCGGATACAAGCGGTTGAAATGAGCTTTCTTTGTAGGATCGCTGGACTCACCCTCAGAGATAGGGTGAGGAGCTCAGTCATCCGGGAGAGGCTCAGAGTAGAATTGCTGCTCCTCCACATTGAAAGGAGCCAGTTGAGGTGGTATGGGCATCTGATTAGGATGCCTCCTGGATGCCTCCCACTTGTGGTGTTTCGGGCACGTCTCTCTGGGAGGAGACCCCGGGGCAGACCCAGGATTCGCTGGAGAGACTATGTCTCCCAGCTGGTCTGGGAACGCCTTGGTATCCTCTCTGAAGAGCTGGAGCAGGTGGCTAGGGAGAGGGAAGTCTGGGCTTCTCTGCTTGAACTGCTGCCTCCACGACCCGGACCTCCGGAAAAGTGGTAGAAGATGGATGGATGGTAAAACAAACAGCTGCAGCTGTCTGTATTACCCAGACATTAAACACCCAAGCACAGTGTTGTGGTTCTTTGTGGCTCTGACTAGATTCTACGTCTGCTCTAAGCTATATGTAATTATGTCCAACATCTTTTAACAAAATGCAACCGACTTCATTGTGGTGGAGACATTGATATTTCTCAGGGCTTTTATTTATTTACAGCTTTAGCATCTTAGCAGCGGAGCTAACAGCACTGTGTATACAGTATCTGTGTTGTTTCGGGCTGGTTTTGATGTATGGACTGTATGTACTGTATGTTGGCATGGTTGGGGTGTTAATGTTGATATTGTGGAGTGTGTAATATCACCAGGCAGATTCATTTCAAATGATTTATTGGCACACTCACATCTCACGAGCACTGAACAGAATGACTCGTCACATCACGAGCACAAAACAGGACTGACTGTCACATTAAACATCCTTCTCTCTACATCAAGTTACACTTCACAAGATTCAAGACACTTCCTAATAACAGCAGGACATGTACACCTCGCTTCATTCAACCTCCACTCTCACTGTTCTCCCATGTGTATTCATTGTCTCTGTCTAAGGTGTGAAATAACCTGAGGCCTGAGGCCCACACTATGTACAAAATATAATTAATTGTTTACTTGGGGTCTTAAATGTGGTAATTTGTATATATTTCACATGGGTTGTATTTATGGAAAAGAGGAGTTGGAATTCACAAGTGTTTACTTCTTCCTTCTCCCTTTCGAACACTGTACACTGTTACTTTATTGCACTTGTCATTTGTTTGTTTTTGTTTTACTTTTTTCCATCCATCCATCCATCCATCTTCTACCGCTTAATCCTTTCGGGTCGCGGGGGGGGGGGGGGGGGGGGCTGGAGCCTATCCCAGCATCTTTGGGCGAGAGGCAGGGTACACCCTGGACAGATCGCCAGTCCATCGCAGGGCCAACACAGAAAGACAGACAACCATTCACTCTCACATCCACACCTAAGGACAATTTAGAATCCCCAGTTGATGCCAATTAGCCTAACCTGCATGTCTTTGGCATGTGGGAGGAAACCGGAGTACCCGGAGTAAACCCACGCAGACACGGGGAGAACATGCAAACTCCACACAGAAGGGTCACCGATGGTCTGGGGGTGGGATCGAACCCACGATGGTCAAGGGTGGAATCGATCCCATGACCTTCTTTGCTGTGCTGCCACTGTGCTAACCACTGTGCCACCGTGCTGCCACGTTTTACTTTTTTGTTCAAAATAAAGTATCTGTCTATCTATCTATCTATAACTAATGGAGCTACTGTCTGCCAGGCCACTTTTTAAGGTCATCTTCTCATCTCTCCATAGTCGTGGGAAGTGGTATGATTATATTACTCTTTTTGAGGTTCAAAAGGCCGTGTTCCCGCATTTTTGATGCCAAAGTCATTGTTTTTTAACAAGGAAAAGTGTCTCGTTTCAGTGACAATGCCACGTTCTAAACTAGTACTGGAAGTTGCACACATAATTCACGCAAGGCATCATGGGGCCTAGGAATAAGGTGGATAGGGTATGACTAAATAAATCGGAGTAGTTTTCTTAAAAAAATGCACACAAGAAAGAGTAAGACGTATCCTACCATAAAACTACTCACAAAAGTAAAATTCTATAAAAATGTTACATGTAATTGAGTAAATTTAAAATGACACTTGCCAAAAATTGAGGTTTTTTTCTTGTTAACATGTCTGTAACATGTTTTTTTATGACTTACAAGACATTGCAAGAGCAAAATCGCTCAAATGTCTCATAATTGTTTTTTGTTGTAAAGTTTCCCTTAAGCCCTGCTCCCTGAGAAAAGGTGAGGTGAGACGGAACTTTTGGTGCTGGCACGTGGGCAGTGTTGAGCCAGTCAGGGCTCTCTGGCCTAACTGAAGTTATGCTCCAGGCTAGTTAGCATTTTTTAACAAACTGCTTTGAAAACTTGACCCAAATTAAGATGGGTTTTACCATTAAACTGCTTTTAAGGACCAATGCAGTTTCAGTCATTATCCCAGGACACCGTGCATACAACTGGGCATGTCCTTCAGCCGGCAAGTCTTTTTATCGCAGAATGTATTTTGATAATGTAGTGCTAGCCTTGTGGTATGTGGTTGGGCCTAGTAATCAATGATTCTGGCATTGGGGAGAAGTGAAAAGATTTTTGTTATGTATTTGAATACCTGGTGATGAATGAGGCAAGATGAAGTTGGGGAACACAGCTTTATTCATGAATTATATACACAGCAATACACGGCGTGCACCAGTGTGATCATTTGGCATAAGAGGCCGAGCCATGGTGGCTCGCCCCTCTATAGGGCAGTGCAATGACGTGACAGGAAGTGCATGTCACCACACTGCACTTCACAATAAAGTGCCCCAAACACACATACCACATTTCCTTCCCCCTTTAGAAAGTCCAGAACCACACACACAATCAAACCCACCCCAATTGGGAACCCGAATCATGCTCTAAAAAAACAAAAACTAATGTACTCAACTGGCCGAACACATTCACACAAAATAACCTAAAATACGACTGGTGGGTGGACTGCCACACAGCCCGCATGGCATGGTGGATTATTCTGCTACCAAATAAACTAAAAGACTCCTTCATTAACTAAAATACAGTGGTGTGAAAAAATGTTTGCTCCCTTCCTGATTTCTCCTTTTTTGTATGTTTGTCACACTTAACTGAGACAAGTGAGGCCTGCAGTTCTTTGGATGTTGTTGTGGGGTCTTTTGTGACCTCTTGGATGAGTCATCGCTGCGCTCTTGGGGTAATTTTCGTCAGCGGGCCACTCCTGGGAAGGGTCACCACTGTTCCATGTTTCCGCCATTCGTGGATAATGGCTCTCACTGTGGAGTCCCAAAGCTTTGGAAATTGCTTTATAACCTTTCCCAGACTGATAGATCTCAGTTACTTTGTTTCTTATTTGTTCCTGAGTTTCTTTGGACCACAGCATGATATTCAGCTTTTGAGGATCTTTTAGTCTATTTCACTTTGTCAGGCAGGTCCTACTTAAGTGATTTCTTGATTGAGAACAGGTGTGGCAGTAATCAGGCCTGGGTGTGGCTACAAAAATTGAACTCAGCTTTCCAAAGATGTGTTTAGATTTTTTTTTTTTATTCTTAATAATAAACACCTTCATTTAAAAACTGCATTTTGTGTTTACTTTTGTTATCTTTGTCTAATATTTAAATTTGTTTGATGATCAGAAACATTAAAGTATGACAAACACACACAAAAAAATGAGAAATCAGGAAGGACGCAAACACTTTTTCACACCACGGTATCTGCCATACTCCTGTTGACCTTTCCTGCTTTTGGTCTCCTAACTGTGGTTGGGGGACACAGGGGAGATCTGTCTTCTCCAGGGCCGGAGGCAGCTTTTCCTCCGGGGTCAACTACTACTACTACTAAAAGACTGGAAAAGCCGTCTAAGAACAATCCAGCAGTTTGACAAATCACTTTTGGTTTGGTGTAAGTCTGTCAACAGAATTATGAGCCATAAAGCAGTTTGTGATAAAACGTTAAATCCCATTAAACCCTAACTCAGGGGTGTCCAATCATGTGCCATGGAGGGCCAAGACCCTACAGGTTCTCTCTTCTACCCAGTCTCTTCAGCAGGTGTTTTCACTGATCAGCAGTCAGTAGAAGAAATTTGGTGAAATCTGCTGTTGAAGACACTGGTTGGAGGTAAAGCCTGCAGGGTCTTGGCCCTCCATGGCACATGATTGGACACCCCTGCCCTAACCTATTATTAGAAAATACAAATGCTATTATGGCCCAGAATTCCTCCATATACTGGTACTATCACTAAAGTGTGCAGTGTCTTCTGCACTGGCACATCCAGTACTGTTGTACTGTTGACTCTTTTCCCACTGGTGTCTGAACAGACAAAATAGAAAATCATGATGCAAACACATAAGTCACTAAATTGTTTATTACAATCAGCAGCAAATTCCAGATTATTTAGAATGTGCAAAATTCATTATTTAGAATGTGCAAAATTAAAACTTAGAATGGGTCACACACGCCGGCCACGCTGCCTCACTGAGAAGCAACTGGATGTGCCGCTCAAGCTGGTCCCAGTTCAGCAGATCTTCAGCCTGCATCTCTGTAAATAGTGACGCAAGGTCCACTTTGGGGTGGATCATTTTCCTCTTGCCTAGACAAAAGACAGAAATGGGTGGTGGTTAATTAATGCAAGTTTTAAACATATTTGGGAAATACACTTGTTGCTAAAAGCCAGTGGTGGAATGTGACAAAAAAGGGCTTTGTTGTTGTATTTAACCACAATTTTCATGTAGCAGCGCTTCAGTAAAGTAGATTTTACAAGGGCTGGGCCACGTTTAAAATCAATTGTTTTTACTGTGGCCTCAGGAATCAGAATGAGTTGATACCTTCAGTTGAATGGAATCTAGTACTTTAACTGAGGGTGTGCATCCCCGAGTATGGAGTCGCTCAGTCAAAATATGTAATTTTTATCAATAAAAGTTTAGCCACCACTCTGTCACCGCTGTGTCACCCTGGCTTCAAGTGTGGGTGGTGTTTTGTACTTGTATTACTAAAATAGAAAAGGAAGCACTACAGTGGGTCTCAGATATTTGTAACGTGCCCTGTTATTATAATACTGCATGAGTTTATTGACAATAGACTATAAACTACACATATAAATTAAATTATAATGATGACTGAACAACTCCCATTCCCCAAAGTGCAACATACACTCTTATGAATATAACTCACAAAGGATTACACAAGAAGGAGTCTTATCAAGCTTGGTTGGCTTGTGGGACTCCCGAAGCAGCTGAGGTGTACCGGCAGGCCAAGCGGAGTGCAGTTCGGGTGGTTGCTGAAGCAAAAACCCGGGTATGGGAGGAGTTCGGTGAGGCCATGGAACAAGACTTTCGGTCGGCCTCAAAGAGATTCTGGCAAACTGTCCGGCGGCTCAGGAGGGGAAAGCAGCTCCCCGTCCACACTGTGTATGGTGCGGATGGGACACTGTTGACTTCGACTGGGGACATCGTCGGGCGGTGGAAGGAATACTTTGAGGATCTCCTCAATCCCACTGATATGCCTTCCACAGAGGAAGCAGGGTTTGGGGACGAGGGGGATGACTCGCCTATCACAGGGGCTGAGGTCGCCAAAGTGGTTAAAAATCTCCTTGGTGGCCGGGCCCCAGGGGTGGACGAGATTCGCCCCGAGTACCTCAAGGCCCTGGATGTTGTTGGGTTGTTATGGTTGACACGCCTCTGCAACATTGCGTGGAGGTTGGGGGCAGTGCCTTTGGCATGGCAAACCGGGGTGGTGGTTCCTCTCTTTAAAAAAGGGGACCGGAGGGTGTGCTCCAACTTTAGAGGGATCACACTCCTCAGCCTCCCTGGGAAGGTCTATGCCAAGGTACTGGAGAGGAGAGTCCGGCCGTTGGTCGAACCTCGAATTCAGGAGGAGCAATGTGTTTTTCGTCCCGGCCGTGGCACATCGGACCAGCTCTTTACCCTCTCGAGAATTCTCCAGCGTTCGTGGGAGTTTGCCCAACCAGTTTACATGTGTTTTGTGGACTTGGAGAAGGCATCTGACCGCGTCCCTCGTGGATTTTTGTGGGGGGTGCTTCGGGAGTATGGGGTATCGGGCTTGTTGTTACGAGCTATTCGGTCTCTGTACGACCGTTGTGAGAGTTTGGTTCGTATTGCCAACACTCGGTCGGAGTCATTCCCAGTGAGAGTTGGACTCCACCAGGGCTGCCCTTTGTCACCGATCCTGTTCATAATTTTTATGGACAGGATTTCTAGGCACAGCCAGGGAATAGAGGGTGTCATGCTTGGTGACCACAGGATCTCATCTCTGTTGTTTGCAGATGATGTTGTCCTGTTGGCTTCATCCAGCAATGACCTACAGCTCTTGCTGGGACGGTTTTCCGCTGATTGTGAAGCGGCTGGGATGAGAATCAGCACCTCCAAGTCCGAGTCCATGGTCCTCAGCCGGAAAAAGGTGGATTGTCCTCTCTGGGTTGGGGACAGGCTCCTGCCCCAAGTGGAGGAGTTTAAGTATCTTGGGGTCTTGTTCACGAGTGAGGGGAGAATGGAGCGAGAGATCGACAGACGGATTGGAGCAGCATCTGCAGTGATGCGGACGTTGTACCGGTCTGTTGTGGTGAAGAGGGAGCTTAGTTCTAAGGCAAAGCTGTCGATTTATCAGTCAATCTACGTTCCTACTCTCACCTATGGTCACAAGCTTTGGGTAATGACCGAAAGAACGAGATCGCGGATACAAGCGGCTGAAATGAGCTTTCTCCGTAGGATTGCTGGACTCACCCTCAGAGATAGGGTGAGGAGCTCAGTCATCCGGGAGAGGCTCAGAGTAGAACCGCTGCTCCTCCACATTAAAAGGAGTCAGTTGAGGTGGTATGGGCATCTGATTAGGATGCCTCCTGGACGCCTCCCACTTGAGGTGTTTCAGGCACGTCCCACTGGGAGGAGACCCCGGGGCAGACCCAGGACTCGGTGGAGAGACTATGTCTCCCAGCTGGTCTGGGAACGCCTTGGTATCCCCTCTGAAGAGCTGGAGCAGGTGGCTGGGGAGAGGGAAGTCTGGGCTTCTCTGCTTGAACTGCTGCCTCCGCGACCCGGACCTCCGGAAAAGCGGTAGAAGATGGATGGATGGATGGAGGATTACACAAGTGATCTCACCAAAAATAAATAAATAAATAAACAAGCGGTTTATTTTACAGTGGATGTGCCATTCATTTTCAGTTATTCTGTAATTAATATTCACACAATCAAATAAATCTCAGTTCAGTCCCTTTCATATTAAGTGAAAATTGTGCTACTTTAGTTTTGGCACTTTATCTATACTTTACCTAAAAAAGCAAAGGATTTCAGTACTTTGTCCACTACTACTAAAAACAATGAGGTGTGCAACTTTAATATGACTTACCACTCATAACATTGCTATGTCGTGCTGCATTGCCGGTGTCAAAGCAGATGCTGATCTGACTCTAGAATGCAAATACACACAACTTAAGTACATGCAGAGCACGAAAGTGCAACATGTAAAAAAACACCTTTTTCCACGATGATTACAACTAGCTTATTTCATCAGATATTGTCAACACAAGCACAAAATAAAAGGAGAGCATGGAGATAGCGTTGACAGGTAACTAGCTAGCTCATTATCTGCACACATGACGTTGTTGTGGTCTGTTCAAAGTGAACTTTCCACTGCTAGGATAAATTATGTAAAAGATGCATAATATCACATCATATCACATCACTCACCATCCTCTACTGTATATCCGAATATCATGGCTTTCAACTGCTGAAGTTGGGTGCTCCCACGGCCGCAAATTCATTTTGGGTGGCTCCGTCTACTCCCCTCTGGATTCTCTCATCAGCAGAAAGGCACAGAAAACTCTGCTGGACCGTGGTATTGATTTCTGTGGGTCTGATTTCTGTGAAGCCATTCTATCATTGTTGTTTATACTCTGTTTATATACGCTGTTTAGCTCTCATGACGTAACGCCCTGACCAATCAGTGGCCTGCAGTCTGCTGACATCACATTTTCAGCCCGACTCAGCACGGTTAGAACCCCAGTGGAATAGGTATGGAAAAAGTACCTGGTGCCAGGTACCAAGTACTAATGGAAAAGCCTACAAAGCATGCCGAGTCGAAGTGAGTATGGCTGAGTGGGTACTAGTGTAAAAGGGGTTTAAGTGAGGCCGGATGAATTTGGACCCCACTAGTTTAAATGAGGTTCGCACGCTGGGATGTGAAAGGGAGTGGACGGACTCGAAAATGCGGCGGCACCAAGAGCAAGGAACCATGGGGCGGGTGTGGCTGGTGGAGATGTCGCAGAGCAAGGTAGGGGGGCACCCTGCTTGTACCACCCTGCCCTCAAGTTTTAATCGGTAGCTGCAGACTGGAGTGCGCAAACGTCTGCGTTCCCGGTTTGGTCGGTGGCCATTGTGGAAAAATCGATGCCCATGTACTGTATACCGAAGAGACCAGTGCGCGTGACAAGTAGTCTGCCACAACGTTCAATTTACTGGCTACATGTTGGATGTCGGTCGTGAACTCCGAAATTGAGGCCAAGTGCCATTGTTGCCGAGCTGACCATGGTTCTGAGACTTTGGACAACGTGTAGGTCAGTGGTTTATGATCGACAAAGGTGGTAAACTCACAATCCTCGAGCCAGAACTGAAAATGATGCACAGCGAGGTGGAGAGCCAACAACTCTGTCGAAAGCACTATACTTACGCTCGTTGTTGCGCAAAGTATGGCTGAAAAAGGCGAGGGGCTGACACGAACCAGAGACATACTGTTCCACTACGGCTCCTCCCACGATGTCAGATGTGTCTGTGGTGAGCGCTATCCATGCTGACAGGGCTGGGTGTTCTAGTAAAGCTGTGTTAGTGAACGTCGTTTTGGCATTTGTGAACGCCTGGATCTGCTTGGGGGTCCTGTCAATGCTATCCACGGGCTTCTTTTTTGGGGGGCGCGCCGTGGAGTGGCTGGAGCAGCTGGGCTGCATGGGGGAGGAAGCGGTTGTAAAAACTGACCATCCCCCAAAATTTCTGCAGTGCCCTCACGGTCTGCGGAAAATCTGACACTGCGCGTATCTTGTCCAACAGCGCGATCGCGCCCTCCGGTGAGATGCGATGGCCCAGGAAGTCGATCACCGGCAGCCCGAACTAACACTTCACTGGGTTAACAATCAGCCCGTATGCTTCCAATCGTTGGAAAACTTGTTTGAGATAGGTGAGGTGCTCCTCCTCTGATGCGCTAGCCACCAAAATGTCATCTAAGTAAACGAAAACGAACGGCAAGTCACGGAGCACCGTGTCCATCATCCTTTGGAAAGTTTGTGCTGTGCCCTTTAACCAAAATGGCATGCGCAAAAACTCTAAAAGACCGAAGGGAGTTATTACTGCCGTTTTGGGGATGTCCTCTGCTTGCACCAGGACCTGGTGGTAACCGCGGACCAGATCCACTTTTGAAAAAATGCGCATCCCAGCCAGGTGCATGGAAGAATCCTGGATGTGCAGGATGGGGTAATGATCGTGTTCCGTGGGGTTGTTTCAGTGTTGGAAATCGCTGCACAGCTGCCATGACCCATCAGACTTCGGCACCATGTGCAGCAGGGATGCCCAGGGGCTTTTGGAGCACCTAACGATGCCTAAGCATTCTAAGTTAGCAAACTCCTCGCGCATGATGGCTAGTTTAGCTGCATCCAGGCGACGAAGGCGTGCAAACACGGGCGGACCTTTCGTGGTGATAAAATGCTCAACCTTATGCTTGGTTACCATAGCGGAAAAAGTGGGCACCGTGAGTGCTGGAAACTCGGAAAGCAAACGTTTTTACTTACCCCCCTGGAGCTAGAACATTAGCATGTGTTGGTGGCCCAACTCCCCGAGCTATGCAGGGCAAGGAGGAAAAAAGATACATTGTCCACTAAACGCATGTTGGCAGCATCAACAAGTAGTCCATAAGCACGCAGAAAATCAGCACCTAAGATGGTGACCGAACATGCAGCTACCACAAAATCCCACTGGTAATTGCGTCCATGTAAACATACAGTCACTGTCCTTTCTCCAAACGTCCTGATGCGGGATCCATTGGCAGCCATTAAAGATGGGCCACAGCCTTCTGCCAGCCTGTCTGCGCTGACTGGCAAAATGAGGCTCTTCTGGGAGCCACAGTCTCCCAGAAAACATCTCTCCGAACGTGTGTCCGTGATGAAAAGCAGCTTCTTCCTGTCACCAGTGTTCACAGCTGCTACTGACTGCTGGCTGTCCCGTTTCCTGGCTTCTTGAAGTGGCACGGCGGCAGACAATGTTGCACTTCCTTGCCAAAACGGCGGTGATAAAAACACAGTGTCCTGGTCCTGTTTCTCCGGGTGGCCATCCCAGCCACCACCATCGGCTCCTCGACCTCGCTGGGCTCCGCCGGAGATCCCAGTCTCACTGCCTGAACGCTGAAACCCTTGTTTGCCAGGATGGTGCGGTCTGCCTCCTCTGCCAGCATGCGGTAGTCCCTGGCCGCCAGCAGTGGTGAGTTAGTAAGAATCACTCTCACAGAAGCCAGTAGGTTTCTGAGGAAGAGGTGGGTGAAAAGGAAAGATCCATCGTCCGTCCCCATCAGCCAGGGATGGCAACAGGAAATTCTGATTTCAGCTGAAATCTAATTTGATCGACTGACTTATGGGGGGGCCAGGGGGCACAGCCCCCCGGAAGCTGGGAGGTTTTCAGTAAAACAGAAGTAATTTAGACTGAAAAAAATGATTTAAAAAAATTAAATACTAGACTTAGATAAACCATTAAATTTAATGAAAAGTTAACTTACTTTTTCTTCAATGTTGTCTCACTGTCTTTAGTCCAGTCCTTCTCAAATAGCGGGGCGCGCCCCCCCCCCCGGCGTCTGGGGGGGCGCATGTGACCCCGGGGAACAGGCTTTGCTTTTGCCGTGTAAAGTGTAATTGCACATCCACAGCAGCAGGTGGTGCAGTGGCGCTCTCATTGTCAAAGTCTGTGCGGGAGTTTAAAACTTTTTAAATTGCTGTCAACAAACCCCTCGAGAGACACCATGGAGAAATATTTAACAGTAACGAAAAGAAAGGCGGAGAGAGACAGAGGTAAAGAGACAAATGAAAGTCTCCCAAAAGCTAAGACGAGGAAATATGACAAAGCTTATCTAGCGCTTGGCTTCACTGTGACTACGGTGGGAGACGAGGAAAGACCGGTGTGTTCATTGTGTCTGAAAGTGTTGGCAGCGGACAGCATGAAGCCAAATAAATTAAGACGTCACCTACAGACATTACATCCTCAACAGGTTGATAAGCCGCTTGATTTTTTTCAGCGAAAACGTGCGGCGTACGGCCAACAATCATCCCGCTTTGTGAACGCTACATCAGTAAACCAGCGAGCACTTTCAGCATCATTTAAAGTGGTGCACCAAATTGCGCAGTGCAAAAAACCCCACACAATTGCAGAGGAGTTGATACTGCCTTTTTCTACCTTTTTCTTCAGACTAAAATGTTAAATATATTGGTACTCCTGTGTTAATGTTCCAGATCAATTTACATTTAATATTATTTATTGATTGAATTATTTTTCTCAGCATCAAATGGTTCAGTTGGTCAAAAATGTTTCTAGTTTAAATAAGGATTGACATATTTTTTATTTCAGGCACTTTGATGCACTTTAAGTTTTTTTTTCTGTTTTAGACTGTAACAGGGTTTCTGTGTGGCAAAATAAAGTTAATATTTGTTGAAAGTTGATTTATATTGCTTTTTTCTTTTGTTAATGTTAAAAAGGATACAATTTTAGGTATACTTATACAATTTTTATAGATAATGATCTTATTTATAGTCACTGCGGCGAGTTGGGGGGGCGCGAAATATTTTCTCTTTCCTAGGGGGGGCTTTGCAAAAAATAATTGAGAAGCACTGCTTTAGTCCAACATATTTAACAGTTCTGTAAGAGTTTATTACACTATTTACACTGGTCACCAAGTCACTTCTAATGTGAAACTTTCTTCCTTTTGGCAGCAAGCTGTGTCAGTCTCTGAACTTTGAACTTCATCTCCTTTACTGGTTTCTTCAGAAACTGTCCGAGTGTTTCTGTTACCTCGTCGAACTTTGAGCCAATTTTCACCTTTACTGTCACTTTTCTCTCAAGCCAGTTCCATCGGAACTTATTTTTGACACTTTTGTCTATTTCTAGCACCGATGACTCCTGATCCTTCGATAAAAATCTCATAATTCCACTGAAAACAATACCGAAAGCTCAGAATTCCAACATGAACCAGGGATGTGATTTGGGGTTGGTGAAATTATCTGAAAATTTTGCAGGGGGTCTGGGGCAGAGGCCCGGGGGGGGGGGGGTTGGGGGGGCTATGCCCCCTGAAGCTCCTGGGTTTTTATGATTTTTAAGTACCAGAACTATGCTTAAATGACATAAAACAAACAGCTGAATGCCACTTATTACTGTATAATATTGACTTACGTTCCAAGAAGATAGCATTCCTAAAATATTCCAACAAGCATTATCCATCACATGCTTTAACACTTGATCAAATCAAAATCAGTTAATTTTATCTATTCCATAATAGAAATAAAATTCCAACATACCATTACTTTTTATAATTCCAGCATTCATTTCAGATCACCAGTTTCAATCTCCATTGAGACTTGAGCAGTTCATTTTGCACCATCACTGATGTAGCCAAGTCTTAGAAATATTCAAAAGTTATGAGTCAATGACCACTGTGCACTGTCAATTTCAAACTGTTTGGAATCATAAAAGTAATGTAACTAAATTGTTTTGCTATTTTTTCTCCTCAACATCAATATCAGGGTGCTGCATGAGTTTTGAGGGATGGTTAACTTTTTATAACCGTTTCCTCCCCCGCGCAGCCCAGCTCATACAGCCGTTGTACGCCGCACTCAAACGGAAACCGGCGGACAGAGTCGACTGGACTTCTGAACGGGAGCAGGCGTTCTGAGGTTAAAACAGCGCTCACTACCGACGCCTCGGACATGGGCATAGCGGCCGTTGTGGAGCAATGCGTTGCCGGTTCTTGGCAGCCGCTCACCTTTTTTTTTGGCAGGTCTTTGCATGACAGTGAGCGTAAATACAGCGTGTTCAACAGAGAGTTAATGGCTCTCCACCTGGCTATACGCCACTTCCAGTTCTGCCTGAAAGGGCGCACCTTCACTGCGTTTGTGGACCACAAGCCGCTAACATACTTAACGTACTTTATCTTCCTGGAAGATAAAATAAAGCGGAATTCGGCGAATTAGCGGAAAAATCACATTCCTGAGAACAAGCTGCCATGAATTTTTGACAAAGCATACAACGAGCCATTTGATTGGTCCAATCGTTTGCAACTATCCAATCGCAGGGCTGTTTACAATACAGCAGTAGCTTGAGTACATCCGGGTTATCGCAGGAGACTTGACCCGGGAAGCGCCGAGCGCTTATGTAATCGTGTTGATTTTCGCTAAAATCGGTAACAATAAGGTACCTTACCCCCCCTAAAATTTTCTCAACGGATTTAGACAATTCACAGAAATGATCAATTTGAAAATAAATCGGCGGAAATCCGCGGATCGGCAGAAAATTGCCATCCCTGATCAGCGCAAGCATGCTCTCCATCAGGTCCACAGCCGATCTGTCTCCTAGCTCTGAGCGGGTGAGGAGTTTTTCTGCCCTCTCTGCATCTGAAAGGGTATAAGGGTGCAGCAGCAGTCACTTGAGAGTGCCGTATTTTCCTTGGGCTGGTGGAGCTCAGAGTAGACTCATGATGCGTGCGCCATGCAGCGAACGTACAGCAATGCCACTACATGATGGTACTTTGTGTCATCTACCACGACTTCAAGGAGGGCGAACTGGGCTTCCACATGAATAAACCAAGTGGCTGGGTTGTGAAGCCAAAAGTCCGGGAGTCTGACTGCAACGGCGCATGCTGCGGTGGGAGACTCCAGCAGGAGTGTCTCCGTGGTGGTGCTCGGTCTGTTTTCCATTTCACGTCTCTAGGTCACCCATGTGGAGGATGAAAGCAGAAGAGATTCGAGCTGACAACACAGTTTATTTCTCCTCCAACACAGAACAGACTAACTCTGAGTGCCAAAGCGTTCTGTTTTATACTGTCATGAACCTGGGTTTGGTGGTCCAAACCCAGTTCTGACACTGGGATTATTTTGGCCCGTTTCTCTATTCATTTTCTATCAGGCGCTTCAGGGAGCCCTGTGGGTCCTCGGCTCCCTGACAGCTCGGGCACGCCCCCTCCTCCTGTCAGTATCCCCAGCTGATCCTCATTATTGGGTCTCACACACAAACACACACACACACCTCATTCACTTCCATTCACATGCTCAGACACTCACTCATGCACACATGGTGTCAATTATGTCCAGATCACGTTCCTCCACACCAGCAGTCTCTTCCCTCAGTAGTATTATTATTACTTAAATGCTGTGAGAGAAGGAAGAGATCGCTGGAGCACTGCGATTCATACACGACAGCATGTACCTCCGTGTATGCAAGTATCACTCCCTACGGATTATCTTCTGTCTGTTTCATCCTCATCCACAGGACTACAAGGACAGCCCCGGATTGCTCCAGCAGCGTAAGTTCATGTTTGCTTTTCACCCCGTGCCAACAGCAGCTCTGCAGCACTAGGCATTCCCCTCCCCGGGTTGTAGAGCATCCAGGTGGCCTCTCTGTATGTCTGGTGGCCTTAAGCCAATCATTCCAACCCTCTGTGTTTATCGTGACTGTTTACTGGATTTATTATTTGGGGTTTTGTCAATAAAGTGCACGAATCTACTCCTGCGCATGGGTTTTTCATTCTGCCCTCGGTGCACCGCGTAATGGTGCACGAGGGATCATAACATATACATTTTCTTCCCGCCACTGGCACTCAGGGTAAACACATTAACAAACCAGTTACAAAGAGTGAACACACATCAACATGCACATTAACATACATGTCACAGAGCAAGGCTTAGTACAATACATTCGCGCCCCTGCGTCCTCAGGCGTGAGCCTGGCACAGTGGGGGAGAAAGACACATCTTTATTTACTTCATACCCCCCAGCGCTCTGGCGCCCTTGGCTGGCACCCCCAACACCCCGAAGTACTGGGTGGAGTACCATCTCCTTTGTGTCACCACAATATAATCATACCACTTCCCACGACTATCTAGGGATAGGAAGATGACCTTAAAAAAGTGGCCTGGCAGACTGTAGCTCGGTTTGTTAGCGCCGCTGCTAGTATGCTAACGCTGTAAACAAATAAAAGCTCTGACCCATGCTGGCAAAATGAGTCACTTAGAGGAAATGATCAAAACTGAGGCAATGTTTTTTCCATATTCTGTATTGAAAGACCTTCAAAATGATATGTAATTTGTAGGAAGTGCACAAAAATGGACCCGGAAAAAGCTGATTTGTTTATATTTTGGCCAGGTTTAAAACTCGTGTTTGATTGGTCGGGAGTTATGTCTTCTGCCAAAACATATCTTAAGAAAGTACGATTTCCAAACTTTACAATGATACCAGGCACTCACGGGGGTTTTCCTGGGACTTGCTGCTCGCAAACAAAGAGAGTGTCATGATCTATGACTTCTCCTGCCTGTAGCTCATAATGACGCGGTGCACATTCCGACTCATTTTGCCAGCACAAGTCAAATATATCAATGTCTCCACCGCAATAAAGTCGGCTGCATTTTGTTAAAATATGTTGGACATAATCAGATTTACCTCAGAGCAGATGTAGAATCTAGTCAGAGCCACAAAGAAGCCTCCATTTATACAGTCTATGGCACAACCACGAACACCAGCAACAAGTACAAGAACTACGCCAAAACATTCAAAAAATACAAAAACTACAAGTGCCGAAATTAGCTGCCACTTGAGTGCAAAACACGTACAGTGGGGAAAAAAAGTATTTAGTCAGCCACCAATTGTGCAAGTTCTCCCACTTAAAAGATGAGAGAGGTCTCCAATTTTCATCATAGGTATACCTCAACTATGAGAGACAAAATGAGAAAAAAAAAATCCACAAAATCACATTGAAGGATTTTTAATGAATTAATTGGTAAATTCCTTGGTAAAATAAGTATTTGGTCAATAACAAAAGTTCATCTCAAAACTTTGTTATATACCCTTTGTTGGCAATGACAGAGGTCAAATGTTTTCTGTAAGTTTTCATTAGGTTTCCACACTGTTGCTGGTATTTTGGCCCATTCCTCCATGCAGATCTCCTCTAGAGCAGTGATGTTTTGGGGCTGTCGCTGGGCAACACGGACTTTCAATTCTCTCCAAAGATTTTCTATGGGGTTGAGATCTGGAGACTGGCTAGACCACTCCAGGACCTTGAAATGCTTCTTACGAAGCCACTCTTTCATTGCCCAGGCGGTGTGTTTGGGATCATTGTCATGCTGAAAGACCCAGCCACGTTTCATCTTCAATGCCCTTGCTGATGGAAGGAGGTTTTCACTCAAAATCTCACGATACATGGCCCCATTCATTCTTTCCTTTACACGGATCAGTCGTCCTGGTCCCTTTGCAGAAAAACAGCCCCAAAGCATGATGTTTCCACCCCCATGCTTCACAGTAGGTATGGTGTTCTTTCTCCTCCAAACACGACAAGTTGAGTTTTTACCAAAAAGTTCTATTTTGGTTTCATCTGACCATATGACATTCTCCCAATCCTCTTCTGGATCATCCAAATGTTCTCTAGCAAACTTCAGACGGGCCTGGACATGTACTGGCTTAAGCAGGGGGACACGTCTGGCACTGCAGGATTTGAGTCCCTGGCGGCGTAGTGTGTTACTGATGGTAGCCTTTGTTACTTTGGTCCCAGCTCTCTGCAGGTCATTCAGTAGGTACCCCCGTGTGGTTCTGGGATTTTTGCTCACCGTTCTCGTGATCATTTTGATCTCACGGGGTGAGATCTTGCGTGGAGCCCCAGATCGAGGGAGATTATCAGTGGTCTTGTATGTCTTCCATTTTCTAATAATTGCTCCCACAGTTGATTTCTTCACACCAAGCTGCTTACCTATTGCAGATTCAGTCTTCCCAGCCTGGTGCAGGTCTACAATTTTGTTTCTGGTGTCCTTTGACAGCTCTTTGGTCTTGGCCATAGTGGAGTTTGGAGTCTGACTGTTTGAGGTTGTGGACAGCTGTCTTTTATACTGATAATGAGTTCAAACAGGTGCCATTAATACAGGTAACGAGTGGAGGACAGAGAAGCCTTTTAAAGAAGAAGTTACAGGTCTGTGAGAGCCAGAAATCTTGCTTGTTTGTAGGTGACCAAATACTTATTTTACCGAGGAATTTACCAATTAATTCATTAAAAATCCTTCAATGTGATTTTCTGGATTTTTTTTTTTTCTCATTTTGTCTCTCATAGTTGAGGTATACCTGTGATGTAAATTGGAGACCTCTCTCATCTTTTAAGTGGGAGAACTTGCACAATTGGTGGCTGACTAAATACTTTTTTGCCCCACTGTATGTGGACTATACATTGAAGTGAATTTGAAAAACTTTTAAAAACGCTATTTTAAATGCCCCTGCTACTCCACTCTTACTGACTGACTTAACACTACCTCAGCCAAAACCAGAAGCTCCGCCCACAATCGTTCCTACAGCAGCACCCCAGGGGTGGATTTATAGCCACCAGAGTGTGTCTTGAAGTATTTTCTACCCACGACTGACTACTCGCCTCTGCATAGCAACATTTAAATGTAAGAAGATTATTATAAACTATATCCAGTGTTTCCTCTGCCTTAAAGACCTTGGTGCAGTGGCAACATATTTTTCCGGGGGGGATGGGGCAGAAAACACATATGTACGAATATATTAATTTTACACCATTTCTTTCTTTTTTAAATTTTGCATATAATAATGCATCAGATTTATATAGCGCTTTATCATAGACACTCAAAGACACTTTTTACAGATACATTATTCATTCACTCCAGACAGTGGTAGTGGTAAGCTACTACTGTAGCCACAGCTGCCCTGGGGCAGGCTGACGGAAACGTGTCTGCCAATCCGGGCCAACGGCCTCTCTGGCCGCCACCTAACATTTATACCCAGTGTTATGGACACTGGAGGCAAGGTGGGTAAAGTGTCTTACCCAGGGACACAACGGCAGGATATCTGGAGAGAGCGGGATTCGAAGCGCCAACCATCTGGTTATTGGACGACCTGCTACCTCCTGAGCAACTGCCGTGCATATGGAACTTACAATTTGAAGTATTGTACAACCAAGGCTTGAATGTTGGAATATTGGGCCATTTGAGGTCCCATCCAGACGTCCTGGGTTTGGACTTTTTACTGGTGTCACCCTTCTCTCCCTCCTCTGCTCTCACCTCTCCTGGACCCTGTGCCTGAACACTTTCCTCTCCTTGGCTCCTCTCTTCTGTCTCATCTTTCCCTCTCTGAGCTCTGTCTAATTCAGCTTCTCTCTCTGTCTATGGTGGTATACAAACAGGTTAGAAAATATCAAGTGCCATGTAAAGTAAAGTAGACAACCAAAAATTTCTAGTTAAGGGTACAAAGAGCAGCCACTTAAAACTTGAGTAATGACTTCAGTCTTGAAGGTTTGAGGTTTTTCTCCAAAATTTATAACAATTTTCTTATAGTTTTCTACTTTTCTCTGTAAATTTATCTAAATTTGAAACCATTTTCCTCAAATTTGTAATTTCCTCTAGTAAAATTGACTTTTCTTGTACATTTGAAACTTTATTATAAATTTGTGGATTATTTTATGGCTTATTTTTGTCTGTTTTTTAAAATAAAATTAGTTTTTTAAATAAATTTGAAACACTGTGGTATTTTATTTTTTTTTCATTAGTACTTCCATACTTGACCTATTGTATAGAGGTCTGGGGTAACAATTATAAAAGTAAACTTAATTCATTGCTAATATTACAAAAAAGGGCAGTCTGTGTTATACACAAAATCGGGTACCTTGAACATACTAATTTATTGTTTTTACATTCAAAGTTATTGAAATTACGGGATCTGGTTCATTATTATACAGCACAGTTAATGTTTAAAGTCAGTAAAAACCTTTTGCCACACAGTATACAAAATCTTTTCAGTGAGAGAGAAGGGAAATATAATTTACAGGGGAATAAAAAATTTAAAATGCACTTAGGAAGGGACTAGGAAGGGTTTTTGTGTGGGGTAAAATTGTGGAATGGGTTGGGGGAGAAACACAGGCAATGTCCAAACATCCATATATTTAAATCAACATATAAAGAAATGATTTTTGAGCAATATAAAAATAAAGGGCAGTAATATTACAATGTGTCTTCAATGAAAAAAGGTTATTATTGTGTGTGTTATTGTGTTATGGTGATTGTGATGGTGATGGTGTTGTCTGTATTTGTGTTGAACATACCAGAAATATTTATTTATTATTGTTACAATTATTGTTGGATGTTGGTATTGTTGTCAATATGGACTGTCGTTGTCTCATTTCTGTTGCATAATTTGACTATGGGCTGTATTATGGTGAATGTGGTTGTGGGATGAATGATGACTAAGAGTGATGTTGTAATTTGTTGGGTATGGAAAAGGGATGGGACTATATAAGCGTTGGCTTCTTCCCACTCCTTTTGAACATTTTATTTTTGGCTTCATTTTTGGTTTAAATTCTTTTTTTCTTTTTTCGGAATGTTCAAATAAATAAAATCAATCATCAGTCAATCAATCAATTTTTTTTTACTTTTTCCTTATAACAATTTATATTTTTGACCATAACTTTGCAGTCAGAACAGAACAATAATTTAAATGGTAAATGGCATTCACTTATATAGCGCTTTTATTCTCATCTCTAGATGACCAAAGCACTTTACAGATCTTGCTATCCACCCATTCACACTCACCCATTCACACACTGATGGTGGCATAGAACAATAATTTAACTTTCATTACAAAGAAAACAATATTAGTAAAATTGTATTTCATGATTTAAATTAACTTAAATGAGCAACGATGCCATTGCTTCTGTTATAATATTTCTATACATTTATAGTTTTTTTTAAGAAATCTCCTCACCACCAAGAAAAACCTCCCTTATTTTGAAATCCAAATGCTGGCACATTCAGTTTGTCTGAAGGCTGCTGACGGATTAAAGTCACTGACTTCGTGAATTTCGGTCATCTTAACCTGCCAGGTACATAATTGGGAACATAACTTAATATTGTAGTGGCTGGTGAAATATATCCTCAGCAATTCAGTAGCCCCCCTTGCCTTTCCCTTCATATAAAGCCGGCTGCATTTGAATTCTAACTACATCTCTTAGCTAAGCAACTCTTCCGTTATTGCTCCCGTTTCCAGCAGGTTAAAACCATGATAAACAGGGGCGTAGCCGGGGGCAGCCCCCACCCCCAAAAAAAGAAGAAAAAAATGGAGAAAAAAGAAAAGAAAAATGTAAATAAAGAGCAGGTTTTGAGTAGTTTGCATTGAAAATGTTAACAAATCTGTAGTTGACAGGGGGCTGAAGCTAAAACTTTGCCCTGGGAGAATGCTCTGAGCATTCAGAATGGTGGTGGTGGTGGTGGTGGTGGTTGGGGTTCAGCCCCTTCCCCCTTCACAAATTCCTGGCTATGCCATTGATAAATACCTCCAGTGCTTACATGCCTCTTCTGATTTTTTTTTCCAAGTTTAAAGTACTTTAATAAACTCATGTTTCTGTCGGACAGTCAAACCTTATTCATGCTGCATTTCCCCTCTAGTCCGCCTTGGTCCGCGTACACTTTGGACGAGCCCGGCACCCACGCAGCGCTGTACATGCTTACTTTTTTCATCTACTCAGGCCAAGCGGTTGATGCATGCACACAACCATCATTTGTAGTTTCCCTCCCGCCTGATAAGTAGCGCCAAGGCGCTGATGCGCCAGGATTTTCACCAATGAAGAAATGGCGGCCTTCTTCACAAAGTTTCTCTTCAAATAGAGTCCATTTCTGCTGTTTGACTCCCTGGTTTTCACTCCTTTTCCACGAAGATGCTGCTGCCGCTAGTGAGACACTACCTGCTGACTGACTGCAAGGCTCACATGGGCGGGGCGCTTCTAAACTCAGTGCGGATGACGGCCACATGCGTTGTTCGTGTGCGCGCTTGCGGAAAGTCATTGCTTCATATATTTTTCTTAAATTCATATCTCCTTCTTGGCGCAGCGGTAAATTTACTGGCGGAGCGGGCTGCCACCGAGAAAACCCTGTATATCTTTATTATGCTTAACAGAGTTAAACATGTTTAGCATGTTTCAGTGTTTGAAATGCTCACTCCTTCCCCATAAAGTGTACTATATAGTGAATCAGCCATTTTGTAGTGCTGTTCGAAATCTTAACTGACACTCAAAATATCCCACAATGCACTTTGAAAAGCAGTGTACAATGGATGGTCACTACACGGTGGTGCAGTGGTTAGCACTGTTGCCTTACAGCTAGAAGGTTCCTGGTTCGAATCCCCAGGCTGGCAGGGGTAGGAACCTTTCTGTGTGGAGTCTGCATGCTCTCCCTGTGCTGCGTGGGTTTACTCCGGGGACTCTGGTTTCCTCCTACAATCCAAAGACATGCATGTTAGGTTAATTGGTTGTTCTAAATTGTCCCTGGATATCTGTCTCCTATAGGCCCTTAGAATAGAGGGTTAGTATTAGTGAAAGCGCTCTGAGTGGTCTTTGTGACTAGAAAAGTGCTATATAAGTGCAGTGTGGCACATATATTGAGTTCATATTTCCCCACAAATGTATGGCTGTATGTGTATTGGGGGCTTCACGTCTCGCGGGACAAAGAAGGTCTGGGTCTGCAGAGATCTACAGGAGATGACGAGGAGGTGCGAGTTTTGGCCTTTGTCTCAGAGAGGATGCCCCAGAAGGATTCCCGGAACATCGAGGGATAAGAGACGGACATCAAAGAGTTGCATTGTGACTGGGAATTAAATGCCATGTGATTGTATTGTAACGTGCTGCTCGACATGGTGACGTCCCACCGGGAGGTTCGAACTCACGTCTCCCGCTCCGGAGTCCCGCACTCTACCTGTGTCGCCAATAGGGTCAACCCACTTGGCAAGCCAAGTAGGGTGCTCATATTGAGTTCGCTACACTATGTTTGCTGAAGCACCATGTGACTTAGGCAGTATAAGAGTGTGGTATTTCTTTGCTCGGTCTCTTTTTTCTTGTTGAGAGATTGCTAGAGATGTGTTCTCTTAATAAAGCCGAACTTGAGAAATAAACTCAGCCTCATCTTTGAACGCATTCTCTACAGCAGGTTAGTTAGTTAGTTAGTACATTAGCCAATATATCCCATAATGCAATGCGCAGCCAACGGAGCAGTGAGAGGAGAGCATCACAACATAAACTACCTAAAGGTATTTATATTTATTAATTCGGGAAAAACTATTTGATTTAATATATGTTTACTACAAATTACATCAGGTATTCGTTTTTTTTTACCACTGTTGCTCTATGTTTTACTGTCTCATCATGATGACGTCATTAACCGCGCCCAAAAACAAGCCCAGTAGTAGTAGTAGTAGTAGATTAGTTTATTTGACAGTCCGAAGTCTTATAATTTTATTGTTATATTGAGTTTATTATATAGTCCACTATATCTAAATTCACTACATAGCAAGTAGGGAGTGAGTAGTGAACAATACGAACGCAGCACTCCAATAGTGACGTCAGCGTGCCTACTCACTCTGGGCGGGTCAAACGGTGATGGTCAAACCCCCCGTTTACACACACTAGTGACGTAGAACTGGGCAAACTTCTCATTACTGTACCAAAGTTGACCCTAAAAACACAGGAGGGAAAGTTACGAGACGGGCACGGTTCTTTCTTAAATTCCGTTTGTCTCTGTGGAGTTTGCGTTAATAAGCTTTATTTTCGGTTAAAATTCAAATTTGTTGGACTCTATAGCGCCTTACAGCGACGCTAAGTTCTTTCTGATCGACGTGTACTTTGTGGATTGGGGTGAGTGGATGTTTTCAACTGGTTACAACGTTTGACATTTTTTGTTGTTTTAAATCTGAAGCAGAATCACGATGTGTGTGTGTGTGCGCGTGCGTGCACCTTAAGCTGTCGTGGATTGTCCGAGTTACCGCCGCCTCGTCAATGGTACATTTTATGGCCACGTAACCCTTCTATTGAAGCTTTTATATCTTCTTGGAAGCTTTTATATTTTGCTGGAGACACATTTTCTTGACTGAAAATGTTCTACCGGAATTCGTTACCGAGCGGTGGGCGTTTGCAGGCAGTCGTTAACGGTGTTTCGGGTCTCGGTAGTTAAACAAGGTCACCGTAAAAACACTGCTGTATCTCTAGTCTGTTATATATGATGTTCGCTTAGTGTTTGTTTGTAACTCATAACAGTTTTAAGCTGTTACTGCACGTACTCGCGTTCCGCGCCAAGGATTTCAAAAACTGTTTACCTGCGCGGGACTTTCGCCACTTCCGCTACGCTGCCTCGCGCCGCGCACCCATTGGCTGCCAGTTGCCCAAAAAGGGCGGGACCAGGACGTCGATTGGTCCAACGATTCGACGCCCGGCGTTGCAGTTGCAACTGAAGCAGGCGTTTTAAGGCATGACAGGTTTTGATAAAGTTCACAGAAGTTTGGAGCCCGTTAGTCCGGTATTTACCGGCCGTTGCTTCGCTGTTTGGATGACAACGAATACGCTGCTCCAAAACGCGGTAAGGCTGCTTCTAGAAAAATGTCTTTAACTTATAATAATAAAGAGCGGTTTCAGTTTCAGTGTAAATTGATCATAATTTGTAGTCACAGAAATTTTTAAATGCTAAATTTCAAATTTTTATTTGCACACTTACCGAACCTAAGCTAAAGCTAAAGCCGTCCTTGATAGTGATTTGTAGTGTAGTAGTTTGATTTAACGAACATGGTAATAAAGTCAGATAAGACTTAATTAAGCCCATGTCAACGTTACAGAAGAATGCAGAAATAGGAAAAACAGTAATATAAGAATATAGTGTATGCTAAAAGAACAAATTTAGATTAGAAAATATCAAAGAGAAAATATATGTGTGTACATCATCAAGATAACTCACAATGTATGCCCATGTGTACACGTCACTGCTGCATGAAACCTTAAAATCACACAAGGTGGTTATGGGATTTCATTGGGAGAAACAAGAGAAATTACTGCAAAAGATATATAGTGCAAATTGCAAAACAATGATCTAAAACATTTGGTTGAAATAAGTATTTGCTTACATGCACAGCAATATTTCTATTTTGTCCATTTCTGTATTAATTCTTGCATCTCAGTTAAAGTTTTTAGTTTAGTTTGATATTTATTTGAAAGGGACATTACTTACTAATGAACATTAATAAAAATATAAATATGCCACATTTAGCAATACTGCTAATTTGCATGTGTGAAAAGAAACTTGAAGAAGTTGGACATAGACAGGACTTCCTGGCAGCGGAAGGCAGACAGAGCTGCGTGGAGGAATCTGATCAGACCTAAATGAAACAGTCATTGTCGCCCACGACAGACTGCTATGATGATGAGTCCCCCCGCAGGTCACAAAAACACACAAACAATCATACACAAGACGAATATCTGCACCGAAATTGTGCAAAGTGGATATGCAAAAGTGCAAGAGTTAAGGTGCTGCTATTGTAAAAGGTGCATATGTTCAACAACCTAGAGACAAAACAAAACATTCAGATGTCACACAAGTGAAGTTCTGTGTACGGCTGCACACACACATGCATCCAAGCACCTCACAACAACAAACAAGCGGCGAGGCATATGCATGTGACGCACAGGCACATATACAGTATATACTGTGTATACCGGAGTGGTGGCTCAGTTGGTAGAACATCCGCCCCACACCCGGGAGGCAGGGGTTCAAATCCCGGCTGGGTCATGCCAAAGACCATATAAAAGTGGAACTTCCTGCCGTCCAGCTTGGTGCTCAGCAATAATGGAATGGAGGAGGGAAATCTGTGGCGGCGCCTTGCATGGCAGCGACCCTCCGATTCTGCACTGGGGGGGGGGGGTGTGTGATTGACACTGTAGATAGGTAAAACACAATCTCGTTCTACTGTACATGATTGGTTGTACGGTTGAATGACAATAAGGGTGATTTAGTTAATTTAATATATGCGCATTCCACAGGGCATCCACTAGTTATGCATACAGTTTTGGTTTTTTAAAAGACAGTTTTTAAGCTGAGTCTTAAAAGTGTTTAGTGCAGTACGTTCTCTGATTGCAGGTGGTATGTTATTCCAGATCTTTGTGCCCCTCACTGATGGCACAGATTGAGCAAATGTGGTGCCTCTGTGGGGGACCTCACAGTCTCGTCTAGTGATTGCTCTGGTGGCTGTACTGGTGGAAATAAAAGGGTTCTGAAGAAGACTAAATCTCTTATACTGTATCTGTAGATGCAAGAGTCCCGCTGATATCATCAACTAATATTAGTTATTTGCCAATCTATAGTATTGCAGGAAAATATTGGTATTAGCCAATAAATAAAAATTTGAAAAAGTGCAGGGAAAGCTGCTTATTTTCCAGTATTTCTGAGTAAGACCGGTCTTTTATTCTATTTTAAGGTGTAGTTCCCAATTTATTCTTCAGTTGCTCAGTCACCTTTAATTCTAAAATATATTTTAAGTTGTATTTTTATACATTCTGCTGTTATGAAATAATATATTTTGTTGTGCTTCAAGTCAAAGTTCTGTTGCGATAATAAAGCACGTTTGATTTTAATCTCCATTGTAATTATGAATGAATCTTTATTTCAGATAATACAGGTTAAAAGAAACTGAATAATATAACAAAGGGGGAAAGAAAATCCAACAAGGTCAAATTAGACCAGTGTTTTTCAACCTTTTTCGAGCCAAGGCACATTTCTTTCATTGAAAAAATCCCACAGCACACCACCAGCTGAAAATGTGGAAAAAAGCTTATATTAACAATATAAGTGTTATATTGTTAATATAAGCGTTTTCTTAACATTGAAGAATGACGTTATATTATAACGTCTTGAATAGGAATCAAATAAACACAAGGAAAAAAGTATTTTATAATCTTTCATATTTATACTCACTCAGTGTGAAACCTGGGCCTGTTTGGATGAACACAGAGCTGATATCCTGGCAGGAATCGATGAAAGACACACACGAACCTCTTCCTCCACAGCTCTCAGTCTTTCTCTGTTTTTAGTTTTTACAGCAGTCAGGCTTGAAAAGCTCACCTCACACAGATATGTTGTGGAAAATGGGAGCAATGTCAAAATAGCTTTGTTGGCCAGCATGGGGAACTCCTTGGCAGCTGCCAACCAAAAACTGTCCAAAGGTAGATCAGCAAAGCTTAGCTTGAGACCACGATCTTGTCTCAGTTCAGTTAGTTCCTCCTGCTCCTGTAAAGTCATGTCCTTTCCAACAGCTGATGCTGAGCTGAATGGGTCCCTAACCCAGTCAAGGCACTCCGTGGAGGCTGAAGAGAAATAAAATGACATCTTCTCCTCAAGAGTTTTCAAATGTTTAACTATTATCTCACACAGTGCAGCAGTATTAACATCTTGCCATTTATTGGTGAGTGGGAACATTTCAAGATTGCCACTTTCCACATGTTGCTGCCAGAGTTGCACCTTTGAACGGAATCCATTTATATCAGTAGACTCATCAAGTTGCAACGCAAATTTATTACTGATACGGATCTTGTCCAAAACCACACTTTCGATGTCTGCAGACATCTCATCAATACGTCTGGAAATTGTGTTATCTGAGAGAGGGACTTTGGCTATTTCTTTAGCCGCTTCGGGTCCGAGCATCTCATTTACAATGGCTTTGCAGGCGGGAAGTATTAATTGCTCTGCCACAGTGTGGGACTTTTTTGATTTAGCCACAAGTTCAGCGACGTGGTAGCTAGCTTTAAGGGCTTTCTCGTTTACCTTTGCGGTTTTTCTCATGAAAGTTGCTTGTTTCTCCTTGTGTTCACGCAGGCGAACAAAATACTCCACATTTTTGTTTTGAAGTGAAGGGTGTTTTGTTTGGAGATGGCGTTTAAGCTTACTTTGGACCATAGCACTGTTGGAGAGCTTTTCACCACATACCAAGCACAACGGAGTCGGTGCCGTTGCATCTCCGGTAAAAGTAAATCCAAATGAAAGATAGCTTTCGCTGTATTGCCTCGCGCCAGAAACTTTGCTGGACGTCACCGTCTTTGCTTTCTTTTGACCTCCACTCATACTAGGGCCTTCATCTGGGTCCGGATTTTGTCCAGGGTCCAGTTCAGAGTCAGCATTTTTCCTCTTCAAAAACTTATCCATCACTTTCACCATCGTCCTGCTATCCACAATGCCACCGTCAACGCCACCTGTCGCTGCATCCATGCGTCACTAATTCGCTTGTCTCAAAGCACAAGGCAATTAGCTACCTGCTGCTGCTGCCACCTACTGGTATGGAAGAGTACTACATAATTACTCTGCCAGGCGCGAGACCCCACAGGCACACAAATTGGATAATTTCCCACGGCACACCTGACAATAGGCACAGTGGTTGAAAAACACTGAATTAGACAATAACTCCTCTGATTATACGATTCAACATAAGTTATCTGAAATGGGTGATGGCTGAAGCCGCAGCTTATATTGCCCACCCATATTCCATCCAAGAATTCAGAAGAAGAAAAAAATTATATCTTAGGACTCATAAATAACTGCACATAACGAGGGAAATCTTCTCATGTTTTGTGTGTTGCTGGGAGGGAGGTACTTTTTAAAAGCACAGATATCTGTATCAGTCTTAAAAGTCCTATCAGATGGGCTTCAGCAGACAGCCTGGTTTACGCTTGCATTTTAAGATGGTTAATGTCAAGAACAGTGGTTACTGGTTAAATATCAAGACTTGTTATCTGAATCATTTGTCACTAAATAGAAATAAATCAAAATTTGTTTCAGATAGTCACATGTTTTTTTTTCAGTCTCATTGTACTTCCATTAAGTGGGGATGAATAGGCTTTCATGTTGTTTTGTCCCCATTCTGACCAGGATGATCGTTTCAATGTGACAAGGCTTCTGCTAAATGCTCCAGAAAAGTAGCTCTGCCATCTCACTGGCATGCGAGTAACCATGAGTCCGCTTACTACACCCAAAAAAGGAAGGGAAGGGGCCTCCGTTGAACCCTGGACCCCGACGTCAAACTTGAAAATGCTCATCAGTGCTGCAAGCCCCGAGATCAGGAACCGGGAAAAGGAGCTGTGCGTGGATAATGATGGTCAGGATGGTCTGGAAATCACACAGGTACAGATGCAAATTCCAGGCGAGACAGTAACATCCCGTTAGAGTCATTGTTGGAAACTGCAAACGTTCTCTTATCTGCTGGTTTTTCATAGGATCCTGAATATGGAGAAGAGTCTGAGAGAATAAGCAGAAAAGACAAGAGCCTGGGATTGCTCTGTCACAAGTTCCTGGCTCGTTACCTAGATTATCCCGACCCAGCTGTCAACAACGACATCTGCTTGGATGATGTGGCCACTGAGCTCAGTATGTATCCACACTGTGATTTTACTAACAAGTGTTATAAAACATCTGCTGTACTTGTTTAGATTCAAATTCACATTTATTTCCGTCTGGTTAAAACACAGCCATCCATCCATCTTCCACTTATCCGGGACTCCGGGTTGTGCAGGCATCAGTCTAAGCAAAGAAGCCAAGAGTGCTGCACAGTTCACATAGCACCATGATCCCTCCTGCAGGTGGTGAACCCACTGGAGGGTGGACTTTTGTGGCTTGTTAAGGCTGGGCCCTGCCAGGTCCTTATGGGTAGAGACTAAGGACCTCATGTATAAAGGATTGCACAGCTTTCATACTGAAAGATGGCATACTCACAAAATCTGAAAAGTACACTACCGTTCAAAAGTTTGGGGTCACTTAGAAATTTCCTTATTTTTGAAAGAAAAGCACTATTTTTTTCAATGAAGATAACTTTAAACTAATCAGAAATACACTCTAATATACAGTACATTGCTAATGTGGTAAATGACTATTCTAGCTGCAAATGTCTGGTTTTTGGTGCAATATCTACATAGGTGCATAGAGGCCCATTTTCAGCAACTATCACTCCAGTGTTCTAATGGTACAATGTGTTTGCTCATTGCGTCAGAAGGCTAATGGATGATTAGAAAACCCTTGTGCAATCATGTTAGCACAGCTGAAAACAGTTTAGTTGGTTAGAGAAGCTATAAAACTGACCTTCCTTTGAGCAGGTTGAGTATATGGAAAAAATTATTTCAAATGCAAATCATTATTTCTAACCTTGTCAATGTCTTGACTATATTTTCTATTCATTTTACAACTCATGGTGGTAAATAAGTGTGACTTTTCATGGAAAACACAAAATAATTGTCTGGGTGATCCCAAACTTTTGAACGGTAGTGTACGTATGCACAGAATTTTTCAGATGTATAAAACTGTTCGTACTGTACGTCAGATCCTTTTCTTCATACATCCCAATTCACCATGAAAACTAGTACACAAGGAAAATTAAATTGGCATCTCCATAAAGCTTGTCAGCAGAGGGAAACATGAAGTGCTTTAAAATTTCCTGGTAGATGGCTTCACTGACTTTGGACTTGATAAACCACAGTGGCCCAACACCAGCAGATGACATGGCTCCCCAAATCAGTTGCCAAGTCCTGTCATGTGGAAATCAAGGTCTCAGAGTCTGGAGGAAGAGTGAAGAGGCACAGAATCCAAGTTGCATGAAGTCCAGTGTGAAGTTTCTACAATCCCACCACAAGTCTGAGCTTGCATGCCCAACAATCATGTCCAGATTGATAAATGCCGATCCTTGTGTTGAACTGATCGTACAACCACTTTTCTGTCTTACGTATGTTTGATAAATGAGGGCCATGGATCGTCACCTTATCATGGTGGGGGGTTTGCATGTCCTAATGATCCCAGAAGCTATGTTGTCCAGGGCAATTTGGCTCTGATAGGGTCACCCAAGACAAACTGGTCCTGTGTGAAGGGCCAGACTAAGAACAATCCAACAGACTCTCATGATGAATGTTAGAACAAGGATTCAGTGTACTCCACCCAGTATGGTGTTACTGGGGGCCCACCCTGGAGCCAGGCCTGGGGGAGGGGCTCGATGGCTAGCGCCTGGTGGTCGGGTTTCTGCCCATGGGACCCGGCTGGGCTCAGCCCGAAGGAGTTACATGGGTCCATCCTCCAGTGAGCTCACCACCTGCAGGAGGGACCATGGGGGTCCAGTGCTATGTGGATCAAGTGGCGGTCTGATCCCAGGCTTCCTAAACTGGCTTTTGGGACATGGAATGTCACCTCTCTGGTGGGGAAGGAGCCTGAGCTGGTGCATGAGGTTGAGAGATACCGACTAGATGTAGTCAGCTTCACCTCAACACACAACTCTGGTTCCGGAACCAGTCTCCTGGAGAGGGGCTGGAGCCTGACCTACTCTGGAATTGCCCCAGGCGAGAGGCGACGAGCATGGGTGGGTATTTTTGTATCCCCCCACCACCACCACCTTGCTGCCTCTGTATTGGAGTTTTCCCTGGTGGATGAAAGTGTTGTTTCCCTGCACCTTCGGTTTGGGAAACGGGTCCTGACCATCATTTGTGCCTATGCACCAAATGATGGTCCAGAGTACCCATCTTTTTTGGAGTCTGTGACTGGGGTGCTAGAGGCTCTTGGAGACTCCATTGTCCTACTGGGGGACTTCAATGCGCACGTGGGCAGTGACAGTGAAACCTGGAAGGGGGCGACTGTGAGGAACGGCCTGCCCAATCTGAACCCGAGTGGTGTTGAGTTATTGGACTTCTGTGTTAACGACAGTTTGTCCATAACGGACTCCATGTTCAAGCATAAGGGTGTCCATATGTGTATTTGGCACCAGGACACCCTAGGTCGCAGGTCGATGATTGATTTTGTTATTGTCATCAGACTTGCGACTGTATGTCTTGGACACTCGAGTAAAGAGAGGTGCAGAGCTGTCAACAGATCATCACCTGGTGGTGAGTTGGATCTGATGGCAGGGGAGGATTCAGACCTGGTAGACCCAAACATATAGTGAGGGTGTGCTGGGAATGTCTGGCTGAGGCTTCTGTCCGGGTGGTCTTCAACTCCCACCTCTGGACGAACTTCAACCACATTCCGAGGGAGTCTGGAGACATGGAGTCTGAATGGGCCATGTTTTCCACCTCCATTGTTGAAGTGGCTGCCTAGAGCTGCGGCCGCAAGGTCATCGAGGCATCTCGTGGTGGCAACCCCCGAACCAAGTGGTGGACACCAGTGGTGAGGGAGGCCATTAAGTTGAAGAAGTCCTATCTGACTCGGTTGGCTTGTGGGACTCCCAAAGCAGCTGAGGTGTACTGGCAGGCCAAGCGGAGTGCAGCTTGGGTGGTTGCTGAAGCAAAAACTCGGGGGTGGGAGGAGTTCGGTGAGGCCATGGAACAAGACTTTTGGTCAGCCTCGAAGAGGCAAACTGTCTGGCAGCTCAGGAGGGGGAAGGAGCTCCCTGTCCACACTGTGTATGGTGCGGATGGGGCACTGCTCACTTCAACTGGGGATATCGTCAGGTGGTGGAAGGAATACTTCGAGGATTTCCTCAATCCCACTGACCTGCCTTCCACAGAGGAAGCAGGGCTTGTGGACGAGGGGGACAACTTGCCCATCACAGGGGCTGAGGTTGCCAAGGTGGTTAAAAAACTCCTTGGTGGCCGGGCCCCGTGGGTGAACGAGATTCGCCCTGAGTGCCTCAAGTCCCTAGATGTTGTAGGGCTGTCATGGTGGACACGCCTCTGCAACATTGCGTGGAGGTTGGGGACAGTGCCTTTGGCATGGCAAACCAGGGTGGTGGTTCCTCTCTTCAAGAAAGGGGACCGGAGGGTGTGCTCCAACTTTAGAGGGATCACACGCTTCATCCTCCCTGGGAAGGTCTATGCCAAGGTACTTGAGAGTAGAGTCCGGCCATTGGTTGAACCTTGGATTCAGGAGGAGCAATGTGGTTTTCGTCTTGGCTGTGGCACATCGGACCAACTCTTAACCCTCTCAAGAATCCTTGAGGGTTCGTGGGAGTTTGCCCAACCAGTTTACATGTGTTTTGTGGACTTGGAGAAGGCATTTGACCGTGTCCCTCATGGTTTTTTGTGGGGGATGCTTCGGGAGTATGGGGTATCAGGCTTGTTGTTATGAGCTATCCGGTCTCTATATGACCATTGTGACAGTTTGGTTTGTATTGCCAACACTTGGCCAGACTCATTCCCAGTGAGAGTTGGACTCCGCCAGGGCTGCCCTTTGTCACTATCCTGTTCATAATTTTTATGGACAGGATTTCTAGGCACAGCCAGGGAACTTAGGGTGTCATGCTTGGTGACCACAGGTTCTCATTTCTGTTGTTTGCAAATGATGTTGTCCTGCTGGCTTCATCCAGCAATGACCTACAGGTCTTACTGGGACAGTTTGCTGGTGAGTGTGAAGCGGCTGGGATGAGAATCAGGACCTCCAAGTCCAAGTCCATGGTCTTCAGCCAGAAAAAGGTGGATTGTCCTCTTCCAGGTTGGGGACAAGCTCCTGCCCCAAGTGGAGCAGTTTAAGTATCTTGGGTTTTATTCACGAGTGAGGGGAGAATGGAGCGAGAGATTGACAGACAGATCAGAGCAGCATCTGCAGTGATGCGGACATTGTACCGGTCTGTTGTGGTGAAGAGCTGTAAGGCAAAGCTGTCGATGTGGTGGGTCCATGCAGAAAACACTAGTGATAAGCTGACCAGTCAGTGATAGAACTGAACATTCACAGTCACATTAGCATCCTTCAATCTGTTTTTTCCACTACTCAACAACTCCAAATATGGTAACAGGATTTCCTAGGTACACATTAAGCTTTATAAAGAAAAATTCATATAACTCAGTGTAACATAGAATTTTTCCATCACTGGTAAATTACATTCCTGCCCTCACCTATGGTCACGAGCTTTGGGTAATGACCGAAAGAATGAGATTGTGGATACAAGCAGCTGAAATGAGCTTTCCTCATAGGATTGTTGGCCTTACCCTCAGAGATAGGGTGAGGAACTCAGTCATCCGGGAGAGGCTCAGAGTAGAACTGCTGCTCCTCCACATTGAACGGAGCCAGTTGAGGTGGTTTGGGCATCTGATCAGGATGCCTCCTGGACACCTCCCACTTGAGGTGTTTCGGGCACGTCCCACTGTGAGGAGACCCTGAGGCAGACTCAGGACTCGCTGGAGAGACTGTCTCCCAGTTGTTCTGGGAACGCCTTGGTATCCTCTGAAGAGCTGGAGCAGGTGGGTGGAGAGAGGGAAGAGCGGGCTTCTCTGCTTGAACTGCTGCCTCCGTGACCCGGACCGCTGGAAAAGCAGTAGAAGATGGATGGAGTGTAATTGGTGTATTTGCAGTTACTTCCATAAACAAAAGCCATACTCTTTTTACTGGATTTTTTTCTTCTCATCTTCACAGGTGTGGAGCGTCGGCGCATCTATGACATCATGAATGTGCTGGAGAGCCTCCACATGGTGAGCCGCTCGGCGAAGAACCGCTACACCTGGCATGGCCGCACCAAACTGCCCCAGACTCTGGCCATTTTGAAGAAGGTGGGCGAGGAGCACAAGTACAGCCAGCAGATGCAGCAGATCCGCCACCGTCTCCGGGAGAAGCTGTACAACTTTCACGGAGAGGAGAGGGAGAACGAGGAACTCGGGGGGTCGGATGGTGGCGAGCAGGCCCAGAAGGAGCTGTTCTTCGTGGAGCTTCCAGGAGTAGAGTTCAAAGCAGGTGCAAAGCTAGAGAGTGTATCACATTCCAGCGTCAGTCACAAGTGTGCGTTTTACTAAATACTACTTAAGGGGAACATATGAAATCTTCACTTTTTCCACTGGTTTTGTGCATGTATTTAGGTATCTGAAGTGGCTACAAATAGGTCTGTAATGACAACACAATTAATTGTACAGTAAGAAAAAGCTGGTTTTCTGGCCAGGATAAGCTGCTAATATAAGTTTTAACATAGTCCGTCAACATTTCAGCCGATTCTGCTGCTTATGTGCCTCTGCACGCTCTCCCATGGGAGGTGGAGCTCATGATCACACAGCAACAACAGCCAGAAAAAGTTAAAGGGGTCATTGACTGAAAAATGGTGTGTTTGTAGGTTTTCACTGTCTGAAATGTGTCTGTTGGTCATGTAATTATCAAAAAAGAAATCAACACAGTCAATTTTCTTTAAAAAAAACACAGCTTTTATCTCGTTTTTCTCTCCCAGAAACGTTTTTGACTCTTCTGGGTAAATCATATATGGTGTAGAAGCTGGGTTAATTATCTCAGACTGGATGCAGAGGGTAAACCGAGAAGGACAATAGGTATTGAGATGAGAGAGATTATGATGAGGTAGTGGGGGGAGAAGGGTTGAATGTATTGTGATGCGAGATGTCATGCAGATGTGAGATGGGCGGTTGATGTAAAAGGAGAGACCCTGGTGTATTGATACATGCTTTTTCTGTGTATGACCGATGAGAGTGAATAAAGTCGTCTGCTGCATAAATCTGCCTCCGTTATTTGCACTCTCCACACTGGTGACCCCTTGACGAATTATGGAACACGAGGCAAGAACCCCGGAGTCGGCCCGGACGGGAACCCCCAGCAACGCGTGTGCTGTTTCGGTCAAACTACCGGACTTTTGGCTGCACGACCCGCGGTCTTGGTTCCACCACACCGAGGCTCAATTCGCCCTCCGAGGAGTAATGGCAGATGACACCAGATATTACTATGTGGTCGCAGCGCTGGACGCTTGCACGTCTCAGCACGTAGCGAGCCTGCTCCAACAGCCTCCAGCCCACGACAAATACAGGGCTCTAAAGGCCGCGCTGACCTGGTGCTACACGCTCTCGGACTGTGAGAGAGCAGAGAGGCTCCTGAGACGCTCCAAGTTAGGAGACGTGTTGGCAGTCGAACTGATGGAGAAGAAGTTGGCATTGATGGGCACGGACGACGGGCATTTTCTGTTTGCCCACCTTTTCCCTCCGGAACCTCCCAACAGAGGCAAGAGCGGTTCTTGCCAATTCGCCATTGCTGGCCGCGCGTGACTACCGGGCGCTAGCCCAGGAGGCAGATCGGATCATCCTCACCACCAGAGCCCTCACAGTGAACGCGGCGGCGTCGGAACCCAGCGAGACGACCAGCGGAGGCGAGAATCTGGCGACGGTAGCGGCAGCGGGGGCCAGGAAGCGCCAGAGAGACACACTCTGCTTCTACCACCGTCGCTTTGGAGAGAACGCACGCAGATGCGTGCCACCGTGCCAATTCAAGCATTTGGGAAACGCCAAGGCCGGCAGTCAGTAGCAGCTGCGACTGCCAGTGAATTGAACAAGCTGCTCTACGTGACGGACTCGCGCTCGGGGAGACGGTTCCTCGTAGACACCGGCTCCCAAAAGAGCCTCATCCTGCCGTCCTACGCCGACCGGCTAGCGGGAGCTAGCGGCCCCCAGCTGGTAGCAGTAAACGGCTCGGACATTAAGACTTTTGATGAGAGAACACTGACTTTATCCCTACACGGCCGTATGTACGAGTGGACTTTTGTCATAGCGGCATTGAGTTTCCCAATCCTGGGAGCTGATTTTCTGTGCGCACACAGGTTGCTAGTCGATGTTGCTAACAGGCGCCTGGTAAATGCAATGTCTTTTGACTCTCTCCCCTGTACAGCTCGAGGGGCTGGGCCAATAACACAAGCCAACATCACAGCTCCAAGCAGTAAGTTCCACACACTGCTCACAGTTCCCAGCACTCACGGTCCCGACGTTTTCGGCAGCCAGCACTAAACACGGGGTGGAACACTTTATCACCACCACTGGGCCGCCCGTTTTCACACGACCTCGGCGCCTGGACTCAGCTAAACTGGCCATAGCACGCGAGGAGTTTGCCAACTTGGAAAGGTTGGGCATCATCAGGCACTCAAACAGCCCATGGGCATCCCCGCTACACATGGTCCCTAAGTCCGAGGGATCGTGGCGACTGTGCGGAGATTTTCGCAGGTTGAATAACGCCACAGCGCACGACCGCTACCCAATTCCCCATATTCAGGATTTTTCCATTCACCTCGCCGGGGCACGTATTTTTTCTAAAATAGACCTGGTCCGTGGTTACCACCAGGTCCCAGTGCACGTGGAGGACATACCCACAACAGCGGTAATAACTCTGTTTGGCTTGTTTGAGTTTTTACGCATGCCCTTCGGATTAAAAGGCGCGGCACAGACATTCCAACGCATGATGGATGTGGTGTTGCGCGATCTGCCGTTTGTGTTCGTCTACCTGGATGATATCCTGGTGGCAAGCGCGTCCGAGGACGAACACGTAACCCACCTCAGGACGGTTTTCCGGAGGTTGGAGGAGCACGGGTTAATAATCAACCCGGTGAAATGCCAGTTCGGCATGACGGGGATTGATTTTTTGGGGGGCACCGCGTCTCACCGGAGGGAGCGATACCCTTGCCCGACAAAGTGCGCGCCGTGGCGAATTTTCCCCGGCCTCAGACGGTCAGGGCACTGCAAGAGTTTTTGGGGAATGTTAACTTTTATAACTGGTTCCTCCCCCACACTGCTCAGCTCATGCAGTCATTGTACGCCGCGCTCAAGAAACGGAAACCCGCGGACAGAGTCGAATGGACTCCGGGGTGGAAGCAGGCATTCTCTGAGGTTAAAACAGCCCTGGCAAACGCCGCACTGTTGGCACACCCGACTCTGTGGCCCGGATAGCGCTCACTACCAACGCCTTGGACGTGGCCATAGGGGCTGTCGTGGAGCAATGCGTCGCCGGTTCTTGGCAGCCGCTCGCTTTTTTCAGCAGGGCTTTGCGCGACAGTGAGCGTAAATACAGTGCGTTCGACAGAGTTGCTGGCTCTCCACCTGGCCATACGCCATTTCCAGTTCTGGCTGGAAGGGCGCAGCTTCACCGCATTCGTGGACCACAAGCCGCTAACGTTCGCAATGGCCAAGGTTTCGGAACCATGGTCGGGCCGGCAGCAGAGACAGCTGGCTGCGATCTCAGAGTTTACGACCGATATTCAGCATGTGTCGGGTAAACTGAATGTGGTGGCGGACTGCCTCTCGCGATCAGTAGTGGCCCCGGTCTGCGTAGGGATAGATTATACAGCCATGGCCGCAGAGCAGATTGGCGATGCAGACGTGTGTGCGCTTCAGTCTGGACCAACAGGGTTAAGGCTGGAGAGCAGAGTACTGCAAGACGGTAGCCCCCCCCTAATCTGCGACGTCTCCATGGGACGCCCATGCCCGGTGGTCCCAGTTGCTTGGCGCCGCCAAGTGTTTGAGTCAGTTCACGCTCTGGTGCACCCAGGAGTGCGCGCGTCAGTCAAAATGGTGGGAGCAAAGTTTGTTTGGCCAGGCCTGCGCAAACAAGTGAAAGAGTGGGCGGCAGCCTGCGTAGCGTGCTAACGAGCCAAAGTACACAGACATATGAAGGCTCCTTGGGAGCCGTTTCGCATACCGGCTAAGAGGTTTGACCATGTTCACGTGGACCTCGTGGGCCCCCTCCCGCCATCGCAGGGGTGCACCCACCTTCTGACAGTGGTGGACCACACCACACGCTGGCCAGAAGCAGTCCTGCTGGCGGCAACCACGTCCACGGACGTGGCGCACGCTTTTTTTGACGACATGGGTGGCACGTTTTGGCATCCTGTCGGACATCACGTCCGATAGGGGCCCAGAGTTTGTTTCCGACCTCTGGTCCGCAATGGCCTGTAGCCTGGGTGTTGCAATTCATCGCACAACCGCGTACAACCCACAGGCCAATGGGTTATGTGAGCATTTTCATAGGTCACTGAAAGCAGCGCTCAGGGCTTCGCTGACAGATGCAAATTGGGTAGACCGGTTGCCGTGGGTTTTATTGGGGTTGCGTACCGCACCAAAAGAGGATTTGGAGGCTTCCCCGGCGGAGCTTGTTTTTCTCAGCCACTGCGACTCCCCGTAGAATTTTTTGCCAGATGATCCCGCGCTGGACAACTGTTTGTCTCAGTGTTTGCAGCATAGCGCAGACACAGGCATGCTGCCGGGCCCGGCCCACCACTGTTTTCCACGTGCTTTTGTGCCAAAAACTTTGAAGAACGCGGCGTTCGTGTTTGTCAGGCACGATGCCCACCGCCCCCCATTGCGCCCACCCTACAATGGCCCGTTCAGAGTGCTGGAAACAGGGGACAAACTTTTTTGTTAGACTTGGGGGGAGAAAATATGAATAGACAGACTTAAGCCCGTCTTTGTGGTGGCGGACGAGCAAGTGCTGTTGGCTCGGGCCCCTCGGCGTGGAAGACCCCCACTGAGAGCTCCCCAGATAAACGATTCATCAGAGCAGCCACACGGGCAAGTCGAAGGTCCCCCCCCCTCGCCATTGCCCACCTGCAGACAGACACACCCCCAGGAGCCCCCACCGGCACAGCAGCGCCGCAGAGGCAGAAAACCCCCGTTACAGCAGATATGGGAGGAGACTGAAGCCAAAAGGATGTCAGGACTGAAACTCGGTCTGAGATTCGGGGGGGGGGGGGGCGGGGTGTAGAGGCTGGGTTAATCATCTCAGACTGGATGCAAAGGGTAAACAGAGAAGGACAATAGGTATGGAGATTATGGGGGGTGGCAGGAAGAGGGAGTTGGGGGGAGAAGGGATGAAGTTATTGTGATGCGAAATGTCATGCAGATGTGAAATGGGCGGTTGGTATAAAAGGAGAGACCCTGGTGTATTGAGACATGCTTTTTCTGTGTATGACCAAGGATGGCAATTTTCCGCCGATCTGCGGATTTCCGCCGATTTATTTTCAAATTGATCATTTCTGTGAATCGTCTAAATCCGTTGAGAAAATTTTAGTGGGGGTAAGGTACCTTATTGTTACCGATTTTAGCCAAAATCAACACGATTACATAAGCGCTCAGCGCTTCCACGGGTCAAGTCTCCCGCGATAACCCGGATGTACTCAAGCTACTGCTGTATTGTAAACAGCCCTGCGATTGGATAGTTGCAAACAATTGGACCAATCAAATGGCTCGTTGTATGCTTTGTCAAAAATTCATGGCGGCTTGTTCTCAGGGATTTGATTTTTCCGGTAATTCGCCGAATTCCGCTTTATTTTATCTTCCAGGAAGATAAAGTACGTTAGCGGCTTGTGGTCCACGAACGCAGTGAAGGTGCGCCCTTTCAGGCAGAACTGGAAGTGGCTTATGGCCAGGTGGAGAGCCATTAACTCTCTGTCGAACATGCTGTATTTACGCTCACTGTCATGCAAAGACCTGCTAAAAAAAAAAGGTGAGCGGCTGCCAAGAACCGGCAACGCATTGCTCCACGACGGCCGCTATGCCCATGTCCGAGGCGTCGGTAGTGAGCGCTGTTTTAACAGCGTCGGTAGTGAGCATTATTCTGTATTGGGGAGCAGATTGAAATGGATGGACCTGGCTCGGGTAATTGTTTGGGGAGCAAGACAAACAGTTTATGAACTTTAAAGTGCTATGAGATGGCTGTTGTTGTAAAATGGCACTTTTTAAATAAACCTGAATGGAACCTTGACATAACACCATAACAGATGGTGGAGAGTTGCCTTGCTTTTTTTGTTTGTTGAATCAGTTTATAAAATAAATACGATTTTGCTAATGGTGAAAACTGTTGTGGACTTTGAACACGTCTGATGGTATGGCTCCCGGCAATAGTAGTAATTATTTTTAATTGGTAAATTGGTCACTGCAGGTTTAGTGCACTGGGGCTCATTAGCATTTAAACAAACACGCACTGAAATGGGTCATTTTGAGGAAGAGTGTTTAACCTGGGTGGAAAATTGTGATGTAGTATTTAAATCCTGATGTATTCTGACAAAAGAATAAAACAGACATTTTATTAAGACCTCTGGGAACTGTCTCAACAAGGGGGGAAATAGCAGTATATGTCTGACATTTGCATTCATATTTCAAACTTATGAAGTGTTAAACAAAATTCAGTTCTGAAGGCCTAATTTCCCCCTGTTGTTCTGTTCAGCCTCTGTTAACAGCAGAAAGGACAAATCCCTGCGGGTGATGAGCCAGAAGTTCGTTATGCTCTTTTTGGTGTCTAATCCTCGCATTGTCAGTCTGGATGTGGCGGCTAAGATCTTGATTGGGGAAGACCAGGCTGCAGATCAAGACAAGAACAAGTTCAAGAGTAAGCACAGACTTCATCCATAATCTATTACAAATATAGTGTAATTAACAATGTGTTATTAAATTTAAAGAGCTCATTTTCATATTTGTGGACAGTTTTTGTTTTTTTTTCTTTTTTTTTTTGAATGAATGAATCTTTATTTCGGATAGATAAAAGTACAGATTAAAAGAAACAGAATAATATAACAAAGGGGGAAAGAAAATCCAACAAGGTCAAATTAGACAATAACTCCTCTGATTATACAGTTCGACATAAGTTATCCGAAATGGGTGATGGCTGAAGCCGCAGCTTATATTGCCCACTCATATTCCATCCAAGAATTAAAAAGAAAAACAAAACAAGAGCGATTACAATTCAGAACAAAGCTAAGACAAAATGTGACAAAAAACTAAGCAACAACACAACGCACACTGGATATGACAATCCTTATGTGATTTTACATGTCATCTTGTATATATGTTTGGAGTATTTCTTCCTTTAGTTTTTGTTTAAATTGTCCAAGCGTTGTACATGATTTTAATTCAGGTCCAAAATCGTTCCATAATCTGACTCCTTGCACTGAAACACAGTGTTGCTTGGTGGTAGTTCTCACTGAAGGTTTTTGAAATATACATGTTCCTCTGAAGTGATATTGTTTCTCCCTTATTTGGAACAACTTTTGGATATTTGCGGGCAGTGATAGATTCTTCACTTTAAACATTATTACTGCAGTTTTAAAGTCAACCAGATCTTTCAACTTGAGAGCTTTTAATTTAAGAAAAAGTGGGTTTGTTGGTTCCCTGTAAGCAGCTTTGTTTATTATTCTAATAGCTCTCTTCTGAAGCATAAAGACTGGATATATGTTTGTTTTATATGTATTTCCCCATACTTCAGTACAATATGTCATGTATGGGAGTATTAATGAATGATACAAAGTATATAGTGTGGGTTGATTCAGCAAATATTTCACTCTGTGTAGTATTGAAATTGATTTGGATATTTTACCTTTAATATAATTAATATGTGACTTCCAACACAGTTTATTATCAATTATTACTCCAAGAAATTTAGTTTCAGATACCCTTTCAATCTCTACACCATTTACACTGAGTTTAGATACTAAGTTATTGTGATGGTTGTTAAAAACTATAAATTTTCTTACTTAAATTGAGCGTTAATTTGTTTGAATCAAACCACAGTTTAAGCTTTCCTAATTCCTTTCCAAGTGTATCCAAAAGTTGTTCCAAATTGCTTCCACTGCATAATAAATTAGTGTTGTCAGCAAGGTTTTTCAGGCATTAGAATGGTGTGACAGTAGCCTCTCATCTTGCTGTTTTGTTCATGTGTTTGCAGCCAAAGTGCGTCGGCTGTACGATATTGCTAACGTGCTGCGAAGCCTTAAGCTTATTGAGAAGGTCCACATTACAGAAGACAGGGGAAGAAAGCCAGCCTTTGAATGGGTCGGCCCTGAAGAATTCCCACAAGTCAATGGTAATGCCAGAGTTGCTTTCACAGTTGGAGGGAGTTTTGGTCTCAGCATCACATGGCATCCTTTTCCCATGTGGTATTTGAGTTGCTGACTCACATTTATTGTAAACTTGTTTTAGACTTGGAGAGCTTCACATCTGAATGCCCATCTAAAAGAAGAGGCGTGCTTGAGTCACGTACATCCATTGAGAACTGTGCCAAAAATCTCTTCTCATCACCTACGGGCAAACGCAGCTTCACTCGTCACCCTTCCCTAATCAAGCTCGCCAAGAGCATTCAGGACGACCGTCGCAAGATCAACTCTGCACCCAGTAGTCCTGTCAGGAGTGCTCCCTGTATGAACATTGTAAATTTTCAGGGTCACTTGGTGTACATTTGTGAATTGTTTAATAATTGCTCCATTCTGCTTTTTCCTCTTTGTTTTTCCTTCAGATGATTCATCTAACTCTAACCTTCCTGATAAATTGGCCCAACTTGCTGCTATTTGTAAGTTTCAGCTTGACCAGGACTCAACGTAAGTTTGGTTCCATTTAGACAGTCATCCACAATGGCTCTCAGTAAAATGTTGTGTGAATGAGTGTGTGTAGTGGTGGAGTTCAGGAGGCTTGCAGAGGCTTTGCTGACTGAAGCCCATTTGAAAATAATCCTTTTGACATGATATAAAACTTGTGATCACAACAAATCTAAACAAATGAGATTAAAAAATCATTGTTGGGGCAACAAACTTAACTGTGATGGGCAAATAATTTAACCTTCTGTCTGGAAATTCTCCAAGAAGCGATCATTTAATCTTCTTATACAGTCCTACATTCAGTTAGGTTTCAGACTCCTGTTTAGCACTAGATTTGGCATTTGGGTTTTTGCAGTCTTTGTGTTTTGTTTTTTTTGTTTTTGTTTTTTTTGTTTGTTTTTTTTAAGGGGGTCATTGACTGAAAAATGGTGTGTTTGTAGGTTTTAACTGTCTGAAATGTGTATATCCATCCATCTTCTACCGCTTTTCCGGAGGTCCAGGTCACGGAGGCAGCAGTTCAAGCAGAGAAGCCCAGACGTCCCTCTCCCCAGCCACCTGCTCCAGCTCTTCAGAGAGGATACCAAGGCGTTCCCAGACCAGCTGGGAGACATAGTCTCTCCACAGAGTCCTGAGTATGCCCCGGGGTCTCCTCCCAGTGGGATGTGCCCAAAACACCTCAAGTGGGAGGTGTCCAGGAGGCATCCTGATCAGATGCCCATACCACCTCAACTGACTCCTTTCAATGTGGAGGAGCAGCGGTTGTACTCTGAGCCTCTCCCGGATGACTGAGCTACTCACCCTATCTCTGAGGGTGAGTCCAGCAATCCTACGGAGAAAGCCCATTTCAGCCGCTTGTATCCGCGATCTTGTTCTTTCGGTCATTACCCAAAGCTCGTGACCATAGGTGAGAGTAGGAACGTAGATTGACTGGTAAATCGACAGCTTTGCCTTAGAACTCAGCTCCCTCTTCACCACAACAGACCGGTACAATGTCCGCATCACTGCAGATGCTGCTTCGATCCGTCTGTCAATCTCTCGCTCCATTTCTCACTCGTGGACAAGACCCCAAGATACTTAAACACCTCCACTTGGGACAGGAGCCTGTCCCCAACCCAGAGAGGACAATCCACCTTTTCCGGCTGAGGACCATGGACTCGGACTCGGACTTGGAGGTACTGATTCTCATCCCAGCTGCTTCACACTCAGCGGCAAACCATCCCAGCAAGAGCAGTAGGTCATTGCTGGATGAAGCCAACGGGACAACATCATCTACAAACAACAGAGATGAGATCCTGTGGTCACCAAGCATGACACCCTCCATTCCCTGGCTGCGCCTAGAAATCCTGTCCATAAAAATTATGAACAGGATCAGTGACAAAGGGCAGCCCTGGTGGAATCCAACTCTCACTGAGAATGAGTCCGACCAGGTGTTGGCAATACGAACCAAACTCTCACAACGGTTGTACAGAGACAGAATAGCTCGTAACAACAAGCCCAATACCCCATACTCCCGAAGCACCCCCCACAAAAAACCACGAGGGACGTGGTCAAATGCCTTCTCCAAGTCCACAAAACACATGTAAACTGGTTGGGAAAACTCCCACGAACCCTCGAGGGTTCTCGAGAGGGTAAAGGGCTGGTCCGATGTGCCACGGCCAGGACGAAAACCACATTGCTCCTCCTGAATCTGAGGTTCGACAAACGGCCTGACTCTCCTCTCCAGTACCTTGGCATAGACCTTCCCAGGGAGGCTGAGGAGTGTGATCCCTCTAAAGTTGGAGCACACCCTCCGGTCCCCTTTTTGGAAGAGAGGAACCACCACCCTAGTTTGCCATGCCAAAGGCACTGCCCCCAACCTCCATGCAATGTTGCAGAGGCGTGTCCACCATGACAGTCCTACAACATCCAGGGCCTTGAGGCACTCAGGGCGAATCTCGTCCACCCCCGGGGCCCAGCCACCAAAGAGTTTTTTAACGACCTTGGCGACCTCAGCCCCTGTGATAGGTGAGTCATCCCCCTCGTCCACAAACCCTGCTTCCTCTGTGGAAGGCGTATCAATGGGATTGAGGAGATCCTCAAAGTATTCCTTCCACCTCCCGATGATGTCCTCAGTCGAAGTCAACAGTGTCCCATCCGCACCATACACAGTGTGGACAGGGAGCTGCTTCCCCCTCCTGAGCCGCCGGACAGTTTGCCAGAATCTCTTCGAGGCCGACCGAAAGTCTTGTTCCATGGCCTCACCGAACTCCTCCCACACCCGGGTTTTTGCTTCAGCAACCACCCGAGCTGCACTCCGCTTGGCCTGCCGGTACACCTCAGCTGCTTCGGGAGTCCCACAAGCCAACCAAGCTTGATAGGACTCCTCCTTCAGCTTAATGGCCCCCCTCACCACTGGTGTCCACCACTTGGTTCGGGGGTTGCCACCACGAGATGCACCGACGACCTTGTGGCCGCAGCTCTGGGCCGCTGCTTCAACAATAGAGGTGGAGAACATGGCCCATTCAGACTCCATGTCTCCAGACTCCCTCGGAATGTGGTTGAAGTTCTTCCGGAGGTGGGAATTGAAGACCTCCCGGACAGGGGCCTCAGCCAGACATTCCCAGCACACCCTCACTATACGTTTGGGTCTACCAGGTCTGAATGGCTTCCTCCCCTGCCATCGGATCCAACTCACCACCAGGTGGTGATCAGTTGACAGCTCTGCACCTCTCTTTACCTGAGTGTTCAAGACATATGGTCGCAGGTCTGATGACACGATAACAAAATCGATCATTGACCTGCGACCTAGGGTGCCTGGTGCCAGGTGCACGTATGGACATCCTTATGCTTGAACATGGTGTTTGTTATGGACAAACTGTGGTTAGCACAGAAGTCCAATAACTGAACACCACTCGGGTTCAGATCGGGCAGGCCGTTCCTCCCAATCACCCCCTTCCAGGTTTCACTGTCGTTGCCCATGTGCGCATTGAAGTCCCCCAGAAGGACAATGGAGTCTCCAAGAGGAGCACCCTCCAGCACCCCAGTCACAGACTCCAAAAAGGGTGGGTACTCTGAAACATCATTTGGTGCATAGGCACAAATGATGGTCAGGACCCGTTTCCCAACCTGAAGGCGCAGGGAAGCAACCCTTTCGTCCACCGGGGAAAACTCCAATATAGAGGTAGCAAGGTGGGGGGATACAAGAATACCCACCCCTGCTCATCGCCTCTCACCCAGGGCAGCTCCAGAAAAGGCCAACCTCCAGCCCTTCTCCAGGAGACTGGTTCCGGAACCGGAGCTGTGTATTGAGGTGAGGCCGACTATATCTAGCCGGTATCTCTCAACCTCGTACACCAGCTCAGGCTCCTTCCCCACCAGAGAGGTGACATTCCACGTACCAAAAGCTAGTTTAGAAAGCTTGGGATCATTTTGCCAAAGTCTCCGCGTTTGACTGCCACCTAATCCACATAGCACCAGACCCCCATGATCCCTCCTGCAGGTGGTGAGCCCACTGGAGGGTGGATCCATGTAACTCCTTCGGGCTGAGCCCGGCCGGGTCCCATGGGTAGAAACCCGGCCACCAGACGCTAGCCTTCGAGCCCCGGTAACCCCATACCGGGCGGGGTACACTGAATCCTTGATCTAGAATTTATCATGAGAGTCTGTTGGATCGTTCTTAGTCTGGCCCTTCACCCAGGACCAGTTTGTTTTGGGTGACCCTATCAGAGGCAAATTGCCCCTGACAACATAGCTCCTGGGATCACTGGGGCACACAAACCCCCCACCACGATAAGGTGACGATCCATGAGGGGGTGAAATGTGTATATTGGTCACATAATTATCCAAAAACTATCAAAACAGTTAATTCTCTTTTAAAAAAAAAAACAAAAAACACACACACATAGCCTTTATCTCGTTTTTCTCTCCCAGAAATACCAGAAATGTTTTTGACTTTTCCAGATAAATTGTATATATCATGATTTGACAAAACCAACCCACCGCTGTCCTTGAGACCCACCCACTGCTCTATTATTGGCCCACCTAGCTGCCTGTCATGTAGATGGAAGGGGTTGTAAAGGGAGCCTATTAGCCCCCCAGCTAACACTGGTATCAGTAAGCTCACACCAAGTGCAGCTTATGTTGTTATTTTCTTCAGATCTTAGTCACCCTAATAGCCATGCCTGTTACCACCTGGTTCGCCAGTCTACAGTCAACAAAATGCCTCACATCACTCCAGCCCATCTCCCAATAATTTCGCTGTGATTCCACAACAAATCACCAGCATTGACGCGCCGGTTGCAGCACCCAATCTGAGGTTGCTGGCTCTCACGACTAACCCCCCACCATCCTCTGGGGCTCTGCACGACTCCATTCTGCTCTTGCAGGCAGCATAGGGGAGCTTCCTCATGATGGGCTGTCCCCTAGTGGTGTCCCGCAAAGCGAGACACTGCCCTTTCAGATGCCATGGTTCGGCATTTTGGCTTGGCCTGCAACCTCGGGTCCTGGGCCAGGTTGGTTGCAGTAATTAAGGGGCCACCCAGCGTGCAGTGCTAGCAATTTGTTGTGGAATCACGGCAAAATTATGAAATGGGCTGGAGTGACACAAGATACACCATCAACTGTGGATTAAGGAACTAGCACTGCTCATCCGAGCTGGAAGGAGGCTGAAAGCAAAATTCTAGAAGCTAACTAACTAACCTGCACTTATATAGCGCTTTTCTAGTCACAAAGACCACTCAAAGCGCTTTCATTAATACTAACCCTCTATTCTAAGGGCCTATAGGAAACAAATATCTAGGGACAATTTAGAACAGCCAATTAACCTAACATGCATGTTTAGTCAGCTAATGGCTAACTGACGTAAGAGGGAGGGCGGAGTTGAATAGGTGAAGGATGTTTCTTAAAGTAATGGGCTTTAAATCAGAGTTTTTCAAGAACACTAGGAAAAATACAAAACAGATTTGCTTCAATAATTAAAAAAGATAAAGAAAATGTGAACGTATGTCACAAACATTTCATTATGACACGCTTGAGCTGCTAAAATGTGGATAAAATGCAGTCAATGACCAATGTTAATTCTGATATCAAGGGAGCAGTCAAAAAAAGAAGGGCTGACTTTGACAGTGGATGCTAGGACACATGATCACAATCTGTCAGTTTACAAAATAAAAAATATTCTGAATGCTAGGGCATAATTAATGTAATCACCACTAATCCTTCTACTCCATCTGTGTCAGCATTGACACAAAGGGACGACGGGGACTTGATCTATGGAAGAGAGCAGATGATATATTTGCATTGTGTTATATACTACTTACAGAAAGTTAGGGATTTTCGGCTTTCAGGTGAAATTTCAGGATGCCCCTAAAATGCACTAGAATGTTTACAGGTGAACTTAATTTGACCTCTAACCTTTTGAATGCACATGTGCAACTGTTAAGTGTTTAAGTACTTTTTGCATAACTTGCTGTTCTCTAACAAGGTGCTTAACCGCAAAATTCACAAAAGGTGTTTGATCCATGAATCGACCAATAAATTTTCTGCTTCAAGTAGAATTGGTATTTAAACAGTCCTCTTCATCATGCTGTTCAAATTTTGACATCATGAAACCAAGACGACACCTAACAACTGATCAACAGTATCTCGCCAGTGCAAGACTTCAAACAGGATGTTCTCAGAGGGAAGTGGCCACTGAGCTTAGTGTCATCAGCAGGTTGCAACAGAGATACAGAGAGACTGGAAGAGTCACAGAAAGGCATAGAAGTGGACATCCTTTGGCCACATCCCACGCTGATGACCGCTTCATTGTGAACAGTGCCCTGCAGAGCCTGATGATGAATGCCACTTAACTCCAGGCACATTTAAGGACGGTGAGAGGCAGTGTATGGTCTGACCATTTCAAACCGTTTACATCAGCGTGGTCTGCATGCTAAATGACCTGCAAGGGTACCTGAGCACACCACCAGGCACAGGCATCATCGTCTTGCATGGACCAGGGAGCATTTATACACTGGACAAGGGACCAATGGGCCTCAGTGCTGTTTTCTGGTGAAAGTCGATTCATGTTGAGCAGAAATGATGGCCGCCAACGATGTTGGAGACGTCAAGGAGAGCGCTATGAATCAGCCAATGTTGAGTCTTTGGTGGTGGTGGTGTTACAGTCTGGGCAGGAGTGTCTAGTCAATACAGAACTGCTCTACACCTTGTGAATGGCAAAGTGACAAGCCGATGTTACCTCAATTAACATCATTAATCCAGTCATTGTGCCCCTGCATTAACAACACAGGCCCAATTTCATCTTCATGGACAACAATGCTCCAGCTCATCAAGGTCACATCATTAAGGAATGGCTGCTGGAGGCTGGGGTACCTCAAATGGAGTGGCCTGGCCTCTCCCCAGATCCGAATCCCATAGAAAATCTATGGGATCAGCTGAGTCGCCGTGTAGAGGCTCGTAACCCTGCACCCCACAACCTCAATGACCTGAGGGCCGTCCTTCAAGAAGAGTGGAATGCCATGCCTCCTCAGACAATAAGTCGACTTGTGAACAGCATGAGACGTCATTGTCAAGCTGTAATTGATGTTCAGAGGCACATGACAAGTTATTGAGACACTGACATTTTTTGTTGTGGTGTACCCACCACTGTTGTTGGCTTTTGTTTCAGTAAATTGTTTGAGACGAGAAAATCACCATTGCATGCTTCTACTTAAATGCCCTATTTTCATGATATTATATCACTGTAGCGTGAACTTTTTACATTTTCTATAAATTTCACCTGAAACCCAAATATCCCTAACTTTTTGTGAGTAGTTAGTTTAGGTGAGTGTTTTAACATTTAAAGAGGCTGTTTTTAATAATGAACTCACCATAGGTACTGATGCCTTGGTGCTTGTGGCATGGTAGCATGGGATAGCCATGTATTGTCACTCAATGTATGCTAGCCTTTGAAATGCTGTGTGGGGAAATCATTTTATTTTATTTTGCCCTGTGTGTTAGAGTGGTAGAGTGTCCGCCCCCACAGCTGAAAGGATGAGGGTTCACGCCCCAACAAGGTCATACAAAAGACCATATAAAAATGGTACTTTTAGCCTTCTAGCTTGGTGCTCAGCACATTAGAATTGGGGGGTGGGGGGGGGGGGTCACACATGGAGCTACCAGAGAACTGACAAGCTGTGTGGCCTAGGGTCACAGAAACAGAGATTGGCACTGTCCCTGTACACGACATGGTGTCCCACATGTTGTGGAATTAACTTATAACCCAAATAAACAATTAAACCACAGCTGTACAGATTTGGATTATAACCCTCAACTGAAGATCAGCTGGTTGAACCGATGGTGTTGTGCAGTGCTGATTTCCTTCAAAACGTGGTTCTTTTGCATTTAATGCCACTTTTGAGGTTGCCACACAGCACTCTTCCATTTCTCTTACAATAATGTCAGTTTCCAATGCAGAGAAGTTTCCCTTTTTTGCCATCTTATGTTCCGCCATGTCGTAAATGCTGGAAGCGAGGCACGGGTGCGACATTTAAATGCCATTTTCAGCCGTCAGATTTATCAATGAGTGATCAAGCATATATTGAAATTGATCAGATACGCACAGTTTCACCATGTGGACCTTGGTGTACAGTCATTTCTACATTCAAATGTGAGCCCATTTCTATGCACTTTTGATAAATAAGGACTGGTGTGCTTAATTGTTGGTGGCTAAAGTTATGCCTTGTGATTGGCTGTTGGAACGGGTCATAGTTGCCATAGTTGTAGTCCTTTCAGTGTTTCCACCAGGAGCAGAGCTATTGCAGATAATGCAGGTCCATTGAGGTTATGGGGGAAGTGACACTCACCTGGTCAAAGGTTGATGTACCATCAAAGTAATTTTGGAAACATTATTTTAGGGTGAAAATCTTACTTATTGTTGCTTATGCACTTAAACCGCAGGACTTGAAAGACCTCTAAAAACTATTGAACAAGAAACATTAAGAGCTACAAATCCTACCACTTTTACCTGCTTGTAAACTAAACAAATAGTTGCTTCTCACTTTTCATTAAACGTCCATTTTGCTCCCTGTGTCGCTTTCCTCATGGAGAACAGAAACAGGAATTGATGCATAGTGTGCTCATTGAATTAAGCCAAAGATGCTGGAAACACTCTTCAGTATTGATTGGTTGATATTAACGGTGACAGTACTGAAGGAAATGCTTTCTTGATCAGTTTATGGCCTCAGTCTGTGTCTGCAGATGTAAACTTTGCCTTGGCTTGATTGCAGTGTTCATAATTCAACCTTTTGTGGTGCCAGAGCAGTAATTTTTGGTAAATTGCACTCATTGTTGATTAAGTAGCTTCCTCAAATTGCTTAGTTTTATTTGACTGAAAAATTCATAGTTGTCAAATGTAGTTTATTTTTCAACTGCAGGGATCCAAGTGCTGCAACACCGATGGAAGAAGTGTGTGGACGTAAGGGGAGACTATGTTGAAAAATAAAACACTTTTGGTCAAATTTGACCACTATCAACTTTTCAGCCCCCCACCCCCGCACATTACTTCCTGTTACTGTTCTCCATGAGGGAAGCAAAACATGGAGCATATGGAGTCAATTTAGTTTTCAAAAATATTGTTAACTTGTAAAGTAATATTTAAGTACAAATAGTTGGGTTTTTTTTTAACCCTGTGAAATATATCAGAAATTCAGGATTGTGCATCTGTAGAAAAGATTTATATTTGCACTGGAAATTTGTGATGTTACTAAGACAATAAAAAAAGTACTTTTGTGAACATCATGATCTGTTTCCCTATATGTTATATTATTCCACCAAGACTAGTATTACAATGTGAAAACAAAACATTTTCAACAAAATTTTCTATTCCAGTCATTGTTGATATACATACTTTTCTAGAGTCCACTGGTCCAGTCACTTTAGTCAGATGACCTGAGCTAGTGTTTGATCAGTATCTCCATTTTTGTTTATGCTTTCTTTGCCGCCTTCTTATTTGCATCTTCAGATGAAGTAGAATCAGAAGTATTTGGGATAACTTTTTTTAAAAGTAAAATGATACAATGATAGCCAGCCATGACATTTACTGTAGTTTAGTATTATTGGAACATTGCTGAAGCAGTGATTCATATCTGAATGGGGTTATCAAGAAGTATAGTAACTCCTAGAATCCGTGATGACCAATCAAATTGCTTAGTTAGAACTTACTGTTGTATAATATTTTTTAACCTTTAGGGGATATAGACAGTGGCAGACAATGCAGGAACAATGGAGTGTGTGTATTCATGCGTCTGTGGGTTCTAGATGACTGAAATTGTGCCCTGTGTGTGCTTCAGGACTAACGCTAAAGATCCAAAACCTGCTTCTGCTGACACAGGCATGGATGCAACTGATGTGAGCTCACAGCCAGCCACTTCTAATGCAAAGATACCACCTCAGGGACCATTATTAGCCCATACCCAGGAGCCTGGAGTCAACACTACTGCCCTCCCCAGTGCCAATGCCCTGCTGGCAGCACAGCACATTGGCCCCGTCACATACATCTCTAGTCAGTGCTCACCGCTGATCCCTGTCTTGCTGCCTCAGCACAAGGGAAGTGGGCCCTATGCTGTTTATTTGCCGACTCCTTCCCCAAGGTCAAACCCTCTGGCCAGGCCGCAGCCGACCAGCCTCGCAGTGCGTTCCATGACATTTGAGGACAAGACTGAACAGAGCCCGATGGGCCGGTCATCTGTACCTAAGAGCCAGCAGACTTCCAGGGACACTGATGAAAGTCCCTTGGCTCTGAAACGTCAGCGGTCGGACTCAGTATCTGAGTGTAGCCCCTCTAAAGCAAAGAGATCAGACTCTAAATTTAAAGTAAGTCCAAATCTGTATGATGGCTAATTCTGGTGACTACAGTATTATATGTCTAGCACTTCTTAATTTCTTGTAGGACACCTCTCCAAAGCTCTGTGAGATCCTTCAGGCCCGCCTTAAGGCCCGTCGTGGTAGCCAGCTCATCAGTCGACCATCACCCCGAGCCCTACACTTAGACCCAGAGTTTGTCAGCACCCCCGGAAGTGTTGCAGTTAATCAAGCACTAGAGCAAAACTTGGAAAGTTTGTTGAACAGAGAGGACAGGGCGGTGAACTCTGACAGTGAGGCAGAGTTAACCTCCGTCAGAGCGATACCCCTCACACCAGGACAGCTTCACGCTGAGGTAAAAACACCCTCTATACACTTTATTCTTCTATTATATTTAGCTCTTTAATGACACGTTTGTTCTGCTCTGCCCATCCAGACTTTATTACCAACCGGTTATTTGATACCGATTTCCCAGCAGTCACTGATCAGCTACAAGGAAAGTCAGGGTTCAACAGGGGAAAGCAGCAAAGCCTCGCCGAGTTCCAGTATCTACAAAACCCCAGCTGCAGGTAAATATACCATGAAATATTCTCTCAGAGGTCATAAAAAATGATGCACTGTATGAGGGGTTTTGGGGTGGGGCATGGAGGCGATAACTGGTATACTGATTATTACCTCCGCCAAGGAGCTCATGTTTTTACCGGGGTTTGTCTGTCTGTTACCAACATAACTCAAAAAGTTATGAACGGATTTTGACAAAATTTTCAGGAAAGGTGTGTAATGGCACGGGAAACAGATGATTAGATTTTGGTGATGATCTGAGAGTGCATACCTCCACCAAGGGCTTTGTTTGTATTTGTGCAGCAGGATTACACAAAAACTGCCAGATGGATTTGGATGAAATTTTCACCAGAGGTGGTTCTTGGGCTACAGAGGAACCCATTATATTTTGGTGATGATCTGAGAATGCATACCTCAGCCAAGGCTCTTATCTTCTCACAGTGTGTTAGCAACAATACTCCAAAACTGATGGACAGACTTTGATACAATTTTCACCACAAGTGACTATAGGCCTACACACAAACCCATTACATTTTGGAGGTGATCCATGACAAACGGAAGGAGCCTTGGCGGAGGTATGCGCTCTGAGTGCTTTTCTAGTTTTGAAAATGTTTTTTGTCGATACAATATAGGTATGCACATATTTTTTCCCCTCCTATTGATTTATCTCCTTTGCCTTTTGTAGTGATGATTAATTGGCATATAAAGACACATTGCAAAAGGAAAGTGACGTGAAAATTAATCCTTTATTTTCTGGCCCAGATGTGCAAGGGGGAAGGCTATGCATCCCTTTTAACCCCTTGCACTCCGGTCAATTTTCCTAAAAACGCCAAAAAATAATGTGCCCAAAGTAAATCGAAAGCTGTTCTTCAACCCTTTGCAGCATCTTCATGGGGTTGGTCTCATTTAAAAGAAAACACTTTGAATTTTTTGGCAAAACAGTCATAATCTCTCTAAGTGCTCCGGCCACTGAGTTACAGTCATCTAAACATAGTGAACTTGAAGAAAATAAATTTGGCCTGGGTGTTTGGTTTTTTTTTGGATACAAATGCTTGCAAATAACACACAGCTTCAGATTCGGGCTGGAAAATGCAACAGAAATGTAGAACCAAGTGTTATCCAGCTGAGGTCCAAATTTTGTAACAATACCACAAAAAATGAATATATTACACAGCTTTGTTCTCAGGTAGTTCCCAGGTGTTTTGGAACTGTGCCAAATTGTGCCAAATGGCACAGTTTGGAAAAACGTCTGTAACTTTTGAATGATTCAATGTAGAAGCTTCATTTTGGGCTCTAATGAAAGGTCATACTCAGGGCTGTGTGTGTGTGTGGGGGGGGTGTTTGTCCCCCCTCCCTCGCTACAGAGGATGGACATTGGCCATCGCTACACAACAGATTACCCTCATGTGGCGATGTGGGACAGCAGCACAGTCACCGCGGCTTCCCCCCCCCTCACTACAGAAGAATAGCGGGGGGGGTGGCGTTCACGGTCTGGACGCGGCGAACAACCCCTTGTACCCGTGGCGCACGAACTTCAGACTTCGTGCGCCGCACAGTTGTAATTTACCGATCGGTCAAAAGTCATTTTGGATTACAATTTTCAGGGATAAATAATAATTTAGCTTATAACACCTTACCTCTTCACAGCAGCGTCCTGGCGAACTTCTCTTCCTCATTGTCAGACGAACGTGACGCTGGTCCACTCGTGGTTCTGGTCTCGCGACCCGATCAAAACATAATTCCATTATTGCGGTTTTTTGCTTCCATGATTGCGGTTTTTGGCAAACGGTTTTTCAAAACAAATAACAGTAGTAATTAAAAAAAGACTGGCGAACGCGTGTGTGTCACTCAGCCTTCGTCGTCAGCCTCCGTCAGTCTATGACTATGGAAGAAATCATAACGTCTACTCTGCTGGAACAAAAACAAAATAAGCACCGCCTGTGGCCGAACATGCCGATGCGCGACTGGCACTCCCTGTCACTCAGGTTGCATTTGTGGATGGTCTCCGTGCTGCTGGGTCTGTGGGGTTCTTCCTGCGGGTCCTTTTTTGATCCACTGCAGCAGTCAGTCTTCACCCAGCCTTAAAAAAAAACAGCTCGCGAACTTCTCTGCTTCAGTTGGCTCACTGCATTCACAGATTTGGTAGGCGAGTCCTTCTTCCCAGGTTTTCAGTCATTGGTTCTTCAAGGTTTCAGAAACCCAATTCAAGGCTCTTATTAGTCGAATGAGAGGTCAGTCAGATGAACTAATCTGTTTGCGGCTGTGTCTGCAGCTTTTATTTTCAGTGCGCGCTTGGACGCCATCACCACCTACATCAACATCTCCATCATGCGTCCTAGAGCGCACGAGGGCGCTCTCGTGCGCTCTAGGACGCAGAGACTTGCCCGTCCGCGGTACAACGGAGTGCAAGAGGTTAATGGTAAATGACGTTCACTTACAGAGCATCCAGAAAGTCTTCACAGCGCTTCACTTTTTCCGTATTTTGTTATGCTACAGACTTATTCCAAAATGGAATAAATTCTTTTTTTTTTCTCAAAATTCTACACACAATACACCATAATGACAACATGATTTTTTATTTTTTATTTTTTTTTTTTTTTAGATTTTTGCAAATTTATTAAAAGCAACTAATCACATGTACGTAAGTATTCACAGCCTTTGCTCAATACTTTGTTGATGCACCTTTGGCAGCAGTTACAGCCGCAAAGTTTTTTTGAATATGATGCCAGCAGCTCGGCACACCTATCTTTGGCCAGTTTGGTCCATTCCTCTTTGCAGCACCTCTCAAGCTCCATCAGGTTGGATGGGAAGTGTCGGTGCACAGCCATTTTCAGATCTCTCCAGAGATGTTCAATTGGATTCAAGTCTGGGCTCTGGCTGGGCCATTCAAGGACATTCACAGAGTTGTCCTGAAGCCACTCCTTTGATATCTTGGCTGTGTGCTTAGGGTCGTTGTCCTGCTGAAAGATGAATCGTCACCCCAGTCTAAGGTCAAGAGCGCTCTGGAGCAGATTTTCATCCAGGATGTCTCTGTACATTGCTGCATTCATCTTTCCCTCTATCCTGACTAGTCTCCCAGTTCCTGCTGCTGAAAAATATCCCCACAGCATGATGTTGCCACCACCATGCTTCACTGTAGGGATGGTATTGGCCTGGTGATGAGCGGTGCCTGCTTTCCTTCAAACATGACACCTGGCATTCACACCAAAGAGTTCAATCTTTGTCCCATCAGACCAGAGAATTTTGTTTCTCATGGTCTGAGAGTCCTTCAGGTGCCTTCTGGCAAACTCCAGGCAGGCTGCCATGTGCCTTTAACTAAGGAGTGTCTTCCGTCTGGCCACTCTATCATACAGGCCTGATTGGTGGATGATTGTCAGGGATGGTTGTCCTTCTGGAAGGTTCTCCTTTCTCCATAGAGGAATGCTGGAGCTCTGACAGAGTAACCATTGGGTTCTTCGTCACCTCCATGACTAAGGCCGTTCTCCCCCGATCGCTCAGTTTAGACAGCCGGCCAACTCTGGGAAGAGCCCTGGTGGTTCTGAACTTCTTCCATTTACAGATGATAGAGGCCACTGTGCTCATTGGGACCTTCAAAGCAGCAGAAATTTTCCTGTATCCTACCCCAGATTTGTGCCTCGAGACAATCCTGTCTCAGAGGTCTACAGACAATTCCTTTGACTTCATGCTTGGTTTGTGCTCTGACATGCACTGTCAACTGTGGGACCTTATATAGACAGGTGTGTGCCTTTCCACATCATGTCCAATCCACTGAATTTACCACAGGTGGACTCCAGTTAAGCTGTAGAAACATCTCAACGATGATCAGTGGAAACAGGATGAACCTGAGCTCAGTTTTAAGCTTCATGGCAAAGACTGTGAATACTTATGTACATGTGATTTCTTAGTTTTTTATTTTTAATAAATTTGTAAAAATGTCAAACTTTTTTCACATTGTCATTATGGGGTTTTGTGTGTAGAATTTTGAGGAAAAAATGAATTTAATCCATTTTGGAATAAGGCTGTAACATAACAAAATATAGAAAAAGTGAAGCGATGTGAAGACTTTCCAGATGCACTGTATATAGCGCTTTTTCTCATCTCTAGATGATCAAAGCGCTTTACAGATGCTGCTATCCACATATTCACCCACTGATGGCAGCAGAGCTGCCATACACAGGTGCTGGCCTGACTTACCCAGGAGCAACCTCGGGGTTCAGTGTCTTACTCAAGGACACTTCGACATGCAGACTGCAGACAGAGCAGGAATCGAACCCCTGACCCTCCAATCAGTAGTCAGCCACACTACACCAGGCCTATTCAGTTGGCAGCCCGTGGGCCACATGCAGCCCAGAACCAACCTCTGAGTGGCCCAGGCCCAGTCTGTGATCCAGCCAGAGGAGCAAAGACCAGCACGTTTCACAGAATTGCAGAAATCCATTAATTACTACAGACCATGAATGGAACACTCCTTGTAGCCTAGCAACCGTCAACCCACAATGCAGCACGGACTGCTGGGTCCACTTCAGTTAAAAGCTGCCTCAGTTTTTAACTGAGATTCCAAACTGAAGGGAGCAAATGGTCTTCAGTTCAAAGGGAACTGAGAACTGAGCAGGGAAGAAGTGAACAGCGGTACATCACTTCACCAGAAGTTGACAAGAAGATTACCCATAAGCCATTGCGCCTCAAACACAAGTAAAACAAACTATTGTTGCGAACGTTATTAACAAGCTAAACTGATTTTGGTTATTGTTTATATCAACTATCCATCCATCCATCTTCTTCCGCTTAATCCTTTTCGGGTTGCGGGGGGGCTGATAGTAATAAAAATATATTTGTACTAATATTTTATTGAAGAAATATAAATTATGCACCATAGTACGAGTACATGTCTGTGGTTACAAAATCAGTTGGGCTACAATTTGAAATCAAGACATGTAACTGGGCCGCACATGTTCAGCAATCTGTTGAATAGGACAAACTTCAAACCAACACAGATCAGTATGATGAAAAATATGCACTTTTTATTCATTGTTTTGGTTTTAAATGTGCACTTGGCACATGACAAAGGCACATCAAAAGTGCATGAAAACACAATAACAGTGCTGGGGTTGAGCAGAACTAGAAATATTTTTCCTCTTGAACAATAATTAAATAAATTGAATGAAAAAAATTTTGTATGCTTTGAACGAGCCCCCCACTGTTCATGCTCACTTTTTTTCATCTACCCAGGCCAAGAGGTTGACGCATGCGCACAACCATCATTTGTAGTTTCACCTCCGCTCGATAGGTAGCGCCAAGGCACTGACGTGCCAGGATTTTCACCAACGAAGAAACGGCGGACTTCTTCACAAAGTTTCTCTTCAAATATAGAGTCCATTTCTGCTGTTTTCACTCCTTTTCCACGAAGATGCTACTATCGCTGTAAAAAAAAAAGTATGTATGTATGATTCATGTTTGTTTTTATTCTTGTTTTCCGCCTCCTCGTTGTCTTCGTCTACTGATGTATGCTGTGTCGATATCGCCACCTCGTGAATCGGACATTCAATCTTGCGCATGCACTTTTCAACGCGTTCAGGTCGTGGGCAGGCGGCGCGGTCACAAAATTTGGGCTGCGCACTGTCGAGCACTCCGGACACTAGTGGAGTGGAGACAATGTCGCAAATATTGTCACACGAGGTTTCCAGTTACACGTACGCGGACAGCAGAGGTGTAGCATGAAGCAGGCTTAAGAGTGGAGTAGCAGGGGCATTTAAAATAGCGTTTTTTCATTTTAATGTATAGTCCACATACAGTATGTGTTTTGCACTCAAGTGGCAGCTAATTTCATCTCTTCTAGTTTTTGTATTTTTTGAATGCTTTGGTATAGTTCTGGTACATGCTGGTGTTGGTGGTTGTGCCAGACTGGATAAATGGAGGCTTCTCACCACACGGTGACAGACAGGGATGGCAATTTTCCGCCGATCCGCAGATTTCTGCCGATTTATTTTCAAATTGATCATTTCTGTGAATAGTCTAAATCCGTTGAGAAAATTTTAGGGGGGGGTAAGGTCCCTTATTGTTACCGATTTTAGCGAAAATCAACAAGATTACATAAGCGCCCGGTGCTTCCCCGGGTCAAGTCTCCTGCGATAACCCGGATGTTTTGTACTCAAGCTACTGCTGTATTGTAAACAGCCCTGCGATTGGATAGTTGCAAACGATTGGACCAATCAAATGGCTCGTTGTATGCTTTGTCAAAAATTCATGGCGGCGTGTTCTCAGGGATGTGATTTTTCCGCTAATTCGCCGAATTCCGCTTTATTTTATTTTCCAGGAAGATAAAGTCAGGGATGGCAATTTTCCACCGATCTGTGGATTTTCGCCGATTTATTTTCAAATTGATCATTTCTGTGAATCGTCTAAATCCGTTGAGAAAATTTTAGGGGGGGTTAAGGCACCTTATTGTTACCGATTTTAGCGAAAATCAGCACGATTACATAAGCGCTCGGCGCTTCCCCGGGTCAAGTCCCCCGCGATAACCCAGATGTTTTGTACTCAAGCTATTGCTGTATTGTAAACAGCCCTGTGATTGGATAGTTGCAAACGATTGGACCAATCAAATGGCTCGTTGTATGCTTTGTCAAAAATTCATGGCGGCGTGTTCGTGTTGGAATTCTGAGCTTTCGGTATCGTTTTCAGCGGAATTATGAGATTTTTATCGAAGGGTCAGGAGTCATCAAGTGCTAGAAATAGACAAAAGTGTCAAAAATAAGTTCCGATGGAACTGGCTTGAGAGAAAAGTGACGAATTGGCTCAAAGTTCGACAAGGTAACAGAAACACTCGGACAATTTCTGAAGAAACCAGAAAAGGAGATGAAGTTCAAAGTTAGAGACTGACACAGCTCGCTGCCTAAAGGAAGAAAGTTTCACATTAGAAGTGACTTGGTGACCAGTGTAAATAGTGTAATAAACTCTTATAGAACTGTTAAATATGTTGGAGTAAAGACAGTGAGACAACATTGAAGAAAAAGTAAGTTAACTTTTCATTAAATTTAATGATTTATCTAAGTCTAGTATTTCATTTTTTTTTTATCATTTTTTTCAGTCTAAATTACTTCTGTTTTACTGAAAACCTCTCAGCTTCAGGGGGGCTGTGCCCCCCTGGCCCCCCCATAAGTCAATCGACCAAATTAGATTTCAGCTGAAATCAGAATTTCCTGTTGCCATCCCTGTAAAGTACGTTAAGTACGTTAGCGGCTTGTGGTCCACAAACGCAGTGAAAGTGCGCCCTTTCAGGCAGAACTGGAAGTGGCGTATGGCCAGGTGGAGAGCCATTAACTCTCTGTCGTACATGCTGTATTTACGCTCACTGTCGTGCAAAGACCTGCTAAAAAAAAAGGTGTGCAGCTGTCAAGAACCGGTAATGCATTGCTCCACGACGGCTGCTATGCCCATGTCCGAGGCGTCGGTAGTGAGCGCTATCTGAGCCACCGGGTCTGGGTGCGCCAGTAGTGCAGCGTTTGCCAGAGCTGCTTTAACCTCAGAACGCCTGCTCCCGCTCAGGAGTCCAGTTGACTCTGTCCGCCGGTTTCTGTTTCTTGAGTGCGGCATACAACGGCTGTATGAGCTGGGCTGCGCGGGGGAGGAAACGGTTATAAAAGTTAACCATCCCCAAAAACTCCCGCAGCGCCCTGACATTGATGTTGAGGAGAAAAAAATGGCAAAACAATTTAGATTACTTTTATGATTCCAAACAGTTTGAAATTGACAGTGCACAGTGGACATTGACTCATAACTTTTGAATATTTCTAAGACTTGGCTGCATCAGTGATTGTGCAAAATGAACTGCTCAAGTCTCAATGGAGATTGAAACTGGTGATCTGAAATGAATGCTGAAATTATAAAAAGTAATGGTATGTTGGAATTTTATTTCTATTATGGAATAGATAAAATTAACTGATTTTGATTTGATCAATTGTTAAAGCATGTGATGGATAATGCTTGTTGGAATATTTTAGGAATGCTATCTTCTTGGAACATAAGTCAATATTATACAGTAATAAGTGGCATTCAGCTGTTTGTTTTATGTCATTTAAGCACAGTTCTGGTACTTAAAAATCATAAAAACCCAGGAGCTTCGGGGGGCTTTGCCTCCTTTGCCCCCCCACCGGGGCTCTGCCCCGTCCCCCAGACCCCCTGCTAAATTTTCATATAATTTCCCCAACCCCAAATCACATCCCTGGTTTGTGTTGGAATTCTGAGCTTTCGGTATTGTTTTCAGTGGAATTATGAGATTTTTATCGAAGGATCAGGAGTCATCAGTGCTAGAAATAGACAAAAGTGTCAAAAATAAGTTCCGATGGAATTGGCTTGAGAGAAAAGTGACGGTAAAGGTGAAAATTGGCTCAAAGTTCGACGAGGTAACAGAAACACTTGGACAGTTTCTGAAGAAACCAGAAAAGGAGATGAAGTTCAAAGTTCAGAGATTGACACAGCTTGCTGCCAAAAGGAAGAAAGTTTCACATTAGAAGTGACTTGGTGACCAGTGTAAATAGTGTAATAAACTCTTATAGAACTGTTAAATATGCTGGACTAAAGACAGTGAGACAACATTGAAGAAAAAGTAAGTTAACTTTTCATTAAATTTAATGATTTATCTAAGTCTAGTATTTCATTTTTATTTTTATTTTTTATCATTTTTTTCAGTCTAAATTACTTCTGTTTTACTGAAAACCTCCCAGCTTCAGGGGGGCTGTGCCCCCCCGGCCCCCCCATAAGTCAATCGACCAAATTAGATTTCAGCTGAAATCAGAATTTCCTGTTGCCATCCCTGGACAGACGACATCCAAGCACGGTGTTGTGGCGTACGTCTGCTCTCGGGTGAATTTGATTATGTCCATAATATTTTAACAAAAATGCAGCCGACTTTATTATGGTGGAGACATGCTGGTCGGAATGCACACCGTGTCATTATGAGTACAGGCAACGAAAAGTCAAAAATCATGACTCTTTTTTTGTTTGGTAGCAGCCAAGTCCAGGGAAAACCCCATGAGTGCCTTGAATCATTGGAAAGCTTAGAAATCGTACTTTCTAAAAATATCTGTGTTTTTGCAGATGACATAACTCCCGACCAATCGAACGCAAGTTTTCAACCTAGCTAAAATATAAACAAATTGTCTTTTTCTGGGTTAGTTTTCGCGCACTACCTACAAATTAAATACTGTATCATTTTGAAGGTCTTTCAATACAGAATGTGGAAATAACGTTTCATCAGTTTTGAAAATGTTGTCAAAGTGACTCATTTTGCCAGCACGGGTCATTTGTTTACAGCGTTAGCATCTTAGCAGCGGTGCTAACTAACGGAGCTACTGTCTGCCAGGCCACTTTATAAGCTCATCTTCCCATCCCTCCATAGTCGTGGGAAGTGGTGTGATTATGTTACTGTTTTGAGGTGCAACAGGCCGTGTTCCTGCATTTCTGATGCCCAAGTCATTGTTTTTGAACAAGGAAAAGTGTCCCGTTTCAGTGACAGCCACATGTTTTAAACTAGTACCGGAAGTTGCTACCATAATTCACGCAAGGCATCATGGGGCCAAGGAATAAGGTGGATACTGTTTTGTTTTTTGTTTTTTTTGGCTGTGGGAAAATTTACTTCCTATTTCTGTAGCAGAAAACACTTTTTGGCCGACCCATCTGCAGTGGTGGATGAATAATGCTCAAAATAAATAGTCAGTTCTGCATAGTTTGGAGTTCTTTTAAGATATTTAGAGCAGTGAATATAGTATTTGGGATGGTGGAACGTATTTATTATTATTAGTATTGCACTGTCCACTGATCTCAACCATAGCTCACGCCCCATTAGCGAGTACAGAGCCAAGTGAAGCCACCTGGCCGCCATATTAGGGAGGGAATCAAGTTGACATGTTTAGCAGCTGTCAGTTTCTATTATAAGTTGTGTCTCCATGCCAAGAAGTTCAAAATCTGTTATTTTTTTGGGGAAGTTGTTGCGGTAAAAGTGGCACCATTTACTACTAAACCCTTTTGGTAGTACTAATATGGCGGCCCGGTGGCTCCACTTGTAGCGGCCAATGACCCATCTAGCTTTTCTAAAGATTTAAGTGGCACCCTTCTAATCGTAGTGACAGCGAGAGTGAGTCAGAAGACAATAAGTGGACTTGTGAACAGCATGAGATGTCTTTGTCAAGCTGCAATTGATGCTCAAGGACAAATGACAAGTTATTGACATATTGACATTTTTGTTGTGGTGTAGCCACCACTGTTGTTGGCTTTTGTTTCACTAAACTGTTTGAGATGAGAAAATCACCACTGCATGCTTCTGCTTAAATGCCCTACTTTCATGATATTATACCACTGTAGCGTGAACTTTTTACATTTTCCATAAATTTCACCCAAAAACCAAATATAACTTTTTGTGAGTAGAGAGTGTGTGTGTGTGTGTGTGTGTGTGTGTGTGTGTGTGTGTGTGTGTGTGTGTGTGTGTGTGTGTGTGTGTGTGTGTGTGTGTGTGTGTGTGTCCATCCATCCATCCATCTTCTTCCGCTTAATCCTTTTCGGGTCGTGGGGGGGCTGGAGCCTATCCCAGCATCTTTGGGCGAGAGGCAGGGTCCAGCCTGGACAGATCACCAGTCCATCACAGGACCAACACAGAGAGACAGACAACCATTCACTCTCACAGTCAGACCTAAGAACAATTTAGAATCCCCAGTTTGATGCCAGTTAACCTAACTTGCATGTTTTTGGCATGTGGGAGGAAACCGGAGAAATCCCAGAGTAAACCCACGCAGACACGGGGAGAACATGCAAACTCCACACAGATCACCGTTGGTTGGGGGCTGGGATTGAACACAGGATCCCCCAGCCAAGGGTGAGTTGCTGTGCTGCCGCAGTGCTAACCACTCCACCACCGAGCTGTGTCATATTTAAAATGGGTACATGTGTGCACACGTGTGTCTCCACCCCGTGACCCTGCTCCCCGAAAAAAGTTGAGGCTCAGGATTTTTTTTTTTTTTTTTGGCTTTAACCCCTGCATACAGTATGAGGCTTCACCACACGTTTGCTAAGCGACTCTTCATTCTTGCTCCTGTTTCCAGTGGGTTAAAACCACCATAAATGCTTCCACTGCTTACATATCTCTTCTGCTTTTTTCCACGTTTAAAATACTTTAATAAGCTCATGTTTCTCTTGGACAGCGACGCCAGAAAACCTCTGCCTGCTAACTGGAACCCTCACGTGGGTGCGGCGCTTCTGAACTCCGCGCGGATGACGGTCACGCGTGCTGTTCATGTGCACGCTTCATACCTGCCAACTACTCCGGTTTTGCTGTAATGGTTCCGGTTTTCAAGACCCCATTCCGGGTTACGGCTTTATTAATGAAAATTACGGTTTTCCACTAAAAATTCAGTCAAAAATTTTCAATCGTAAAAAAAACACGAAAGCAATTCCAAACACGAGATTGCTAGGAATTGTATCTAAATTTAGAACAAAGGCAATCGGCACTGCTTCCTGTAGGTGTATTGCGCATGTGCGAGAGGTCTGAGCCTAAGATGCGCCCTTTCAGCCAGAACTGGAAGTGGCGTATGGCCAGGTGGAGAGCCAGTAACTCTCTGTCGAACACGCTGTATTTACGCTCACTGTAGTGCAAAAACCTGCTAAAAGGGTGAGTGGCTGCCAAGAACCGGCGACGCATTGCTCCACGACGGCCGCTATGCTCATGTCTGAGGCGTCGGTAGTGAGCGCTATCCGAGCCACCGGGTCTGGGTGCGCCAGTAGTGCAGCGTTTGCCAGAGCTGCTTTAACCTCAGAACGCCTGCTCCCGCTCAGGAGTCCAGTCGACTCTGTCCGCCGGTTTCCGTTTCTTGAGTGCGGCGTACAACAGCTGTATGAGCTGGGCTGCGCGGGGGAGGAAACGGTAATAAAAGTTAACCATCCCCAAAAACTCCTGCAGCGCCCTGACATTGATGTTGAGGAGGAAAAAATAGCAAAACAATTTAGTTACATTACTTTTATGATTCCAAACAGTTTGAAATTGACGGTGCACAGTGGATATTGACTCATAACTTTTGAATATTTCTAAGACTTGGCTACATCAGTGATTGTGCAAAATGAACTGCTCAAGACTCAATGGAGACTGAAACTGGTGATCTGAAATGAATGCTGAAATTATAAAAAGTAATGGTATGTTGGAATTTTATTTCTATTATGGAATAGATAAAATTAACTGATTTTGATTTGATCAAGTGTTAAAGCATGTGATGGATAATGCTTGTTGGAATATTTTAGGAATGCTATCTTCTTGGAACATAAGTCAATATTATACAGTAATAAGTGGCATTCAGCTGTTTGTTTTATGTCATTTAAGCACAGTTCTGGTACTTAAAAATCATAAAAACCCAGGAGCTTCGGGGGGCTTCGCCCCCCTTGCCCCCCCACTGGGACTCTGCCCCGGACCCCGCTGGGGGACTGTGTCCCCCAGACCCACTGCTAAATTTTAAGATAATTTCCCCAACCCCAAATCACATCCCTGGAGCCATTGTTTCCATTTGGAATCGCGAAGGAATTAGGTCAGCATTGTATACGTTTTCATCATGGAATCTGCCGGAGAAAAATCACAAATGAGTGTGAAAAACAAACGAAAATTACAGTCTTTTCACGAGGAATACTCCAAAGCATTTCCAGGAATTGTTATTCGCTCAAGAAAGGGTGAAAATTACTCCAACTGTACTTTGTGTAGACAAGATTTGGACATGGAGGAATCAGCGATGTGAAAAGACCACGTGGGAACGATAAAACACAAGTCGAATGCCAGTGACACCAGCGGCAAACTTTCTACGTTCTTCGTAAGGAAAATAGAAACATGATTATTGAAGAAATATGAGGTTGTTAGCCACATTTTAACTTGATTTAATGCTAATATTTGTTTGCTGAACCCCCCACCAGGACTTTGTCCTGGACCTACCGGGGCCTGCGGCCCCTGGACCCCGGCTAGCTACTAGGCTTTTCAGGTTTTAAAAGTTGGCAGGTATGACGCTTGCGGACTGTCATTCCTTCATATTTTTTTCTTAAATTTATATTTCCTTGGTGTGGCCTGGGCCACTTGGAGGTTGGTTTTGGGCCACATGTGGCCCGCTGGCTGCTAATTGAATAAGCCTGATTTACATAATCCATCCCCACCCCTTCCAACCCTCCCATAAACATACCCACAAAACACAGGCACATACACCACCCCCTACTTCTCTTACACACGTATAAAATAAGAGACATTGCTCTGCACCGAGGCACCATGTGAAGGAGCAACCGTCCTGTGGAACCCCTCACGCCGGGAGACCACACAGCCCATAACCACAGAGCGCGCCACAGAGGCCACCCCAACCAGGACAGGCCGGGGCCCACACCACAGCTATAGGCAGTGGCATAAAGCCCCCACCCACCCAAGCTAGAGCGACCCACGAGACCAGCACCCCTGCAGATGGGCCAGGCAGCAAGCACTTTGATGCAATTTTCACCAGAACTGACTGGAGTGGTGGTCTAATTGGTAGAGCATCTGCCCCACAGCTGAGAGGTCCTGGGTTCAAATCCTGGCCGGGTCATACCAAAGGCTATATAAAAATGGTGCTTTCTGCCTTCTAGCTTGGTGCTCAGCATAATAGAATGGGGAAAGGAAAGTTGGCACACAGAGCTATCAGAGGATTGCCCCCCCCCGCCCCCCACTGTAGCTTTCACTACTCTCAGTAGCTGTGTGGCCTAGGGTCAGAGAAACGGAGATAGGCGCCACCCCATACACCACATGGTGTCCCACATGCTGTGGAAGGGATTAACTTAACTCAGCAGAACTGGCTCTTGGCCTACACACAAACCCATTATATTTTGGGGGTGATCCATGAGGGACGGTAGGAGCCTTGGCAGAGGTATGTGCTCTCTGAGTGCTTTTCTAGTTTTTTTTTTTTTTTTTCATTTGATTTATTTAGTTGTTGTTTAAGAGGAAAAATATTTCTACTACTTCAAGTTCTGCTCAAGTTCTGCTCAACCCCAGCTCTTATTGTGTTTTTATGCACTTTTGATGTGCCTTTGTCATGTGCCAAGTGCGCATTTAAAACCAAGACAATGAATAAAAAGTGCATATTTTTCATCAAATTGGTCTGTGTTTGTTTGAAATTTATCATATTCAACAGATGGCTGAACATGTGCGGTCCAGTTACATGACTTGATTTCAAACTGGGGCCCAACTAGTTTTGTAATTGAATAGCCGTGGTCTACACAGTCCAGTGTGTTATCTCCTCGAATTGCGCGTTTAACATGCTGTTAACATTGCACTGTGCTATTTATCAATGACCACTAGCACATAGCCGAGTACTAAATTAGCATTAGCATCTGTTTCCAAGGGCATTTGTGACAAAAAGGCTAAGCAGTGGTCTGTTTAGAGCCCTGTTTAGCCGAGCCAGACCCTAGCACCCCTGTTGCTGTGAACATTCTGGCCTCCATCTCCACTCGTTGTAGCAATCCATAGGAGATGCCGGTGCTCTGGCTATTCCCGCTGATTTTGTGCACATGTGCCTGAAAATACTCATAATGGGAACTTGGCATATTCTCCCACTGTGCAATAATTCCTGTCTCGTGGAGACAGACATGTTTGTTTTGAAAGGACCACCTGACACAGTGATGTCAAGTCATCAGGTCAGGTCAGCAGATCTGGACACTTAGGTGATTTCATGAAGATTGTGCCTTCTCCTAGGCCAGGGGTTGGCAACCTGCGGCTCTGGAAGCGCATGTGGCTCTTCAGCCCCATTGCTGTGGCTCTCTGCAGTTACATCTCAAAATAATGGTCATTTTAATCATTTTGTTTTTCCAACGTGGGCCATTTTCCCCAAATATGAGAAGAATTCAAACATCTGCCTGCATAGTCTGGTTTTCAGTTAAAGGTGCAGTGTGTAATATTTTTGGTAATACAAATTATATTTAATGCAGCATAAAATTATTATTTATTTTTCATTGTTCTATAATCATTTTAAGTAAAAATTGTGTGGGGGGGTTGTATTGTAAGATTACTTTTTTATACACAAGAAGAGAGTCCGTCTCCATGTAGGCGGCCATCTTGGATCACTAATGTCTTTCCAAGTTTTTATGCTTAATTCTATCAACACAAATGACTTCTGTAGGTTATTGTTTAATAAGCAAGTGATGACCTGTATAAAAGGAAGTATTTGCATTTAATATCTGACAGCTAGATTACATACGGACTGCACCATATAACGTTTTTTCAGGAGTCTTTTTCATTTGTTGTGACACATAATAGCAAACTTTCATCAGTTTTCTTCACTGTTGTAGCAGGAATTCATAAATGCTACATAAACTACAGTTCTGGTATGTTCAGTGATATACAGTATATAAAACTTTATAAGCAGCATAATCCTTATTTTAAAAGTCAAAGTGCTGCTGCAGCTACTAGCTAATTCTGTTTTAGTCAGTGAGGGCCAAATGGCTCTTTTCTTGGCAAAGGTTGCAGACCCCTGTCCTACACAATTGCTCTGATTCTCAACAAACTCTTGCACAATGATCCTCGGGTAGGTCTCCATCCAGGTTATGCTCAAATTCATGGTCCAGGTCAACAACTGGGGCTGCACGGTGGCGCAGTGGTTTAGCACTGTGGCAGCACAGTTTTACCCTCGGCCGGGGGACCACGGGGATCATGAGATCGTGGGTTCGATCCCAGCCCCCGACCAACAGTGAGCTGTGTGGAGTTTGCATGTTCTCCCCGTGTTGCGCGGGTTTACTCCGGGATTTCTCCGGTTTCCTCCCGCATACCAAAACATGTAGGTTTAGGGCGCTCGCGCACGCAGCGACCAGCAGCCGGTGGCTTGTCACCAGACTGCAAACCATGTCTACCTACGGGTACAAATAAGTAACAAAAAAAAACAAAAAAAAAAAAACATCTTTTACCATTATTTTACCCTTTTCCCCTATTTTTACAGTTTTTTCCATTACTTATGCCAGTTTTCCCTATTTTTAGCTCATTCTGGTAAAGCCGAAAGGCACTAATGTAATGACACTGCAACTGTCTATCTGGCTGTCTGTCCACATTTCACAGAAATCACTACTCCGAGGCAGTTGCCTCAATGTTTACCAAACTCAATGATCCTTAGGTGAGTCTGCATCCAGGTTTTTCTCAAGTCAAATAGTGCCTACTAAAACATGGACCGAACAGTGTGGTCCAGAATGTTCTGTACCGAATATGTTCCGTACGGGATGTCTACCGATCCTCCCTGCTGTTGGTTCTTTGTCAATGTGCCTTTGTCCATAGCCGCAGTCCGCACTTAGCATGTTCCGTACATAACAGTTGTAAATAAATGCAATTGCAATTATTAATAAATGCACTAAGGAATTATGTAGTGATGGACGAATGATACCAAGGCTTCAGAGCTTGTCTCACTCTTCAGTGTGTTGGAACGTATATCAAAACACTAATGTCACGTGACCGATGATGTCCGAAGCTTCAAACGTTATCGCTGCTTCACTTCACGCTTCATTGGTTCATTGTGTTTTGAAGCTTTCATCAATCGGCCAGTCTGAGGAACCGATCCACCTCCTCCCTTGGGACTCACTGAGGCTGCTTCCTCACAGGACCAGAGAACAGTTGTCACCCCACATTGCTCGGGCTACAGTGAAACTGTGCTGCCTGCTGCACTTCTACATACTTACGGAACATGTATGTAAGACAGTTAGGTATCGACGAAATGTGTAAGTAAACACTTGAGACTGCTAGCTGGCAGGACTGCTAGCATTCCATAAGGAACATTCCGTACGTAAGGCACTTGGAAATGTCATAAGGCTGGACTGCTAGCTAGCACAACCTAAGAACATGTATGGAATGCTAGCATACGGAACGTTCTGTATGTAACGTTACATGTACATGTTTGTAAAACACTTGAGACTGCTAGCTAGTAAGAAGGCTCTGTACGGAACATTCCATATGCAACTCGAACAGAGCGTGTATGGAACATTCTGTACTGCACCGTTCGTTCCGTGTTTAGTAATCTCCAAGTCAAAGGTCAGGAGATCTGAGCACTTGGGGGTGATTTCATCAGGCCAGAATGAGCTACTCCATCATTGACGGTCTGGTTTGCAGTATTGACCCTGTACTTGCCCTCTAATTTGCAAACTACATTATGAAGTCCTACCAAAAACATGTAATTGTATTACTTTATCAACAGGCTCCAGACCTGCCCCATTTCAGGAGGTTACACCCACCAGCATCCGTCTTCACAGACCCGCCACATCTCCACGCACTTCCCAGCAGGCCCACCTCAGCCCCAGCCCTGCCATCCTGAACTTCACCTTGCAGAACCTGGGTCTGATCTCTAGCCCAGGAAGCGCCTTTGTGACCACTCAGACTCCAGAGTGCACCAACACACTGCCCAGCCCTCTGGCCCTGCACCAGAGGAGCATGGTCTTCATCAAACCAATTTCTCCTGTTCCTCTACAGCAAACCATATCTGCTCAGCCGGTAACCCTGATCAACCTACAACAGGTGACCATCTCAAACCATACGTTTGGGTTTTGTTTTTTGTTGTTTTCTGGAAATGATACACTACTGAAATTGTGTTTCCATGTTATTTGCTTGAAAAGAAGTCTAACTGTGAATGTTGTCTGTCTCAGCCCGTCATGACCACCCCCAAAGGGAGCGGACCCCCTCAGCACAGTTTCTTCCACACACCAGTCCCCCTGTCACCTCTGGCTGCCGTGGTAACCACAGGGGGGCACCAGGCTGCTAAAACTGTGAATATTCCCCAGAGAAAGCTGGACATCAACACAGAGGACTCCTAAGGGAGCTTTCAGAAGTTACAGGACAATATGTATGCATGGGTGTTGCAGGTGGGTGGGTGTTTTTATATGACAATATTCTATAACCTTGGAGCATTTCCGAGGTCTCATGGCCAACTCTAAAAGTAGCTGCCATGCAGACTTCAGCTGTGACTCAGAGACCTATCACAGTTACATTTTGAAATGAGTTCACTAGGCTCTCATGAATGCCATCGTCACCATCTTTGTGATTCAATTCAATTCAATTCAACTTTATTTATATGGCGCCTTTTCACAACAACAGTCATGTCATAGCACTGTTCATGATGCTGGCAGCCAGTATGTTCCCAGGGTTAGATTTGTTTCTACTGAGAATTTAATAATTTTCTTTTTTTTAAAAAAAAATTTCTTTTAATGGGGTTGATCTGAATATTTTTTTTTCCTTTTGAAAATTTTCTTAGTAACCAAATCAGTGCTATAGTAAAAACCTAATGGCATATGTATTGCACATACAGTATGTGCATACATGCAAACTGAATGAAATGAATGGCCTTGAATGGAAATGTTGAGAATCTGTGAATATTTGTGATGCATTTTAAGAAGAAATCAACTTTTTTTAGGAGTTTAATTTATAAAAAAAACTTGCCTTTGAATTTCATGCTAAATACAAAAAATAAAGTTAATATTTTTTAACAGATGTCTCATTGACTTTGTTGTTTTTCTGGAATATGAACTTGACATGGGGAAAACGAGTGTTATTTACAATGGGGGAAATAAGTATTGAACATGTCAACATTTTTCTCATTAAACATATTTCTGATGGAGCCACTGACCTGAGATTTTCACCAGATATCAGTAACAACTCAAGTAATCCATACATACAGCGAAATCAAGGCAACTGTTGACAAAACAAGTTGTATTTAATCAAGTGGAATGATGGTGGCGGAGTGGTTAGCACTGCGGCAGCACAGCGCTCACCCTTGACCGGGGGATTCTGGGTTCGATCTCAGCCTCCGACCAACGGTGATCTGTGTGGAGTTTGCATGTTCTCCCCGTGTCTGCGTGGGTTTACGCCGGGATTTCTCCGGTTTCCTCCCACATGCCAAAAACATGCAAGTTAGGTTAATTAGCATCAAACTGGGGATTCTAAATTGTCCTTAGGTCTGACTGTGAGAGTGAATGGTTGTCTGTCTCAGTGTTGGTCCTGTGATGGATTGGTGATCTGTCCAGGGTGGACCCTGCCTCTCGCCCAAAGATGCTGGGATAGGCTCCAGCAACCCCACAACCCAAAAAGGATTAAGTGGAAGAAGATGGATGGAATGTCACACTATCACACAGTATTGAACACACTTGGCGAAATTCATTTAATATTTAGTAGAAAAGCCTTTGTTGGTAATAACAGCTTCCAGACGCCTCCTGTATGGAGAAACTAGGCACAGGCATTGCTCAGGAGTGATTTTAGCCCATTCTTCCCCATAAGCCGTCTTCAAATCTTAAAGGTTCTGTGGGTGTCTTCTGTGAACTTGTTCCATAGATTTTCAATTGGATTCAGGTCAGGTGACTGACTGGGCCATTCTAGCAGCTTTATTTTCCTTCTCTGGAGCCAGGTGAGAGTTTCCTTGACTGTGTGTTTGGGATCATTGTCTTGCTGAAATGTCCACCCTCATTTCACCTTCAGTATCTTGGCAGATGGCAATAGATTCTTACATTTGTCCATTCATCTTTCCTTCAGTTATATGAAGTCTGCCTGTAACGTGCTGAAAAAACACCCCACACACCATGATGTTCCCACCTTCAAACATCACTGTTGGTATGGTGTTTTGGGGCTGATGTGCAGTGTCATTTCTCCTCCAAACATGCTGTTTTGTGGCATCTAAAAGTTCAGTTTTGGTCTCAGATGACCAGACTACATTCTCCCAGTATTTTCTTGCACAAATGTTGTGCAGCAAACTTTGAGTGAGCTTCAACATGCTTTTTGTTCAGCAATGGAGTCTTGCAAGGTGAGCGTGCATAGAGCCCATGTCGGTTCAGTGCATTACTTATTGTTTTCTTTGAAACAGCAGAACCTGCTAACTCCACGTCTTTCTGGAGCTCTCCACGAGTGGTCCTTGGCTCATGGATAACTCCTCTCATAATTCTTTTGACTCCTCTGACAGAAATGCTGCAAGGAGCTCCTTGTCATGGCCGGTTTATGGTAAAATGATGTTCTTTCCACTTCCGAATGACAGCTCCAACAGTGCTCACTGGAACATTCAGCAATTTAGAAATATACCTGTAACCAATGTCATCATTATGTTTTGCAACAATAAGGTTGTGAAGGTCTAGAGAGAGCTCTTTGCTTCTACCCATCATGAGTTCTTTGTGGTGTGATATTTGTGGTCTGATATTCACAGACCTTTTTAAAGACTACCAGTCAGGCCTTAAACAGCTGAAATTAATTTGCACTGATGGGAGATGGGATGGTTTCCTAAATTCTGATGGATTTCAGCTGGTTTCTTGGCTTTCTATGCCTTTTTGCACCTATTTTCTTCATGTGTTCAATACTTATTCTCTGTGTCATTCATCATCATCCATATTTATTTTGACAAGACACAATTAGTCCCACAGTTGGGGTGGGTCCCAGTTGAAGCTGGGTTTCTATGCTGAATGCCCTTCCTGACGGAACCCTACCCATTTTTTTATCTGGGCTTGGGACCGGCGCAGGGAGTACACTTGACTCGTGCACCCGCTGTGGCTGGATAACCAACATTTCCCTCCTCCGTTTCATTATTGCTGAGCACCAAGCTGGATGGCAGGAAGATCCACTTTTACATGGTCTTTGGCATGATCCGGCTGAGATTTGAACCCCGGCCTCCCGGTTGTGCGGTGGATGCTCTACCTCTCGGCCACCACTCTGGTAATGTGGTGTCATTCCACTTTATGAAATGTAACTTTTTTTGTGAACACAGTTGCCTTGATTTCTTTGTATGTATGGATTACTTGGGTTGTTACTGATAGCTGGTGAAAATCTCAGGTCTGGCAGAAAAGCTCTGAAAATACTGAAGGAGAATTATGCTGGAAGAAGCAAGGCAGGTTTATTTAGCACATTTCATGTACAAGGCAATATTAAAGCATTACAGCTTTTCTCAAGTTGCAAAAGAAATGCATAAGAATTTAAAAGCAAACTTAAAGCCAAGAGCAATTAGTTTATATACATCTTTGACCAAGCTACACATAATGAACAATGAAAGTGTTATAGACTATCTGATTCAAACTTAGAACATCATCACAGCCTTAAGAGATGTCGGTGAAACAGTGAGTGATGGGCTGGTCATTGCCATGATACTAAACGGGCTACCAGATGCCTTTAAAACCACTGGCCGTACATGTAACACAACATGAAGATAATGTTGCAGTCACAGACTTTGTGAGGAGGCTGAAAGAATAAAGCTAACAGAGTCTACTGTAACCTCATGAAACAGAGCCGAGGCCCTGCTGTGGTGCACACTGGCAGCAGAATAGACAGAGATGCCAATGTGACTTGCCATAGGTGTGAAATAAAAGGGCATAAGGCAAGGATATGTTCTAGAAAAGTGTGGTGCAATTATTTCAAAAGTAACACATTACGGCTCCCTATGCAAGAAAACAAGGGGACAAGATGGCATCAGAAGGGTTGCAGAGGAAAAAAAGATGGTGACCGAGACCATTTCTTTGGGCCAAAACAAGGAATGAGAGGCATTCCAGCAATGTAAAGGAGAAAAGCATCATGGTGGATGCAGGAGCAACGTCCCACATCCTAAATGACATCAGAAAGTTTAAAAACTTTGACAAGTCATTCCGGCCTGAGAGTCATTGAGTAGAGTTGGTCAACTGGACCAGATGGAGAGGGATGGAAAAACAAAGAGGAACAGCGATGATTTGTCTGCTGGACGGCACGGGGTGACAGAGCACATCTACAAGATGCACTGTATGTGCCATCATATCCACACATCTCCGTGGTGAGAGTGACAAAAGCAGGTGCAACAATCACCTTCATGGATGGAGACAGTTGCATGACTACCAAGGATGGCTGCAGGTTTGATATTCACAAAATTGGTAATTTGTATTATTTACCAACTGCTGAAAACAATGTTAACCGATGTAAAGGGGACAAATATATCTACAATATGTCTTCAAGATGACTACTCAGATGCCATATTGTGTATTATCCAGAGAAAGAGAAAGGAAAAGTCTGAGTCATGCATAGAATATGGTGATAGCCATATTCTAACCCAGCCAAAACGGTGGAGATGACTGTGGATTTCAGGCGACACCCTCCTTCATTCCCCCCACTCACCATCTTCAACAGCACAGTGTCCACTGTGGACTCCTTCAAGTTTCTGGGTACCACAATCTCCCGGAACCTGAAGTGGTCCTCCCATATTGACACTGTCCAGAAAAAGGCCCAGCAGAGGTTGTTTTTTCTGTGTCAGCTCAAGAAGTTTGATTTGCCTCAGGAGCTGCTGGTTGTCTTCTACACCGCCATCATCCAATCTGTCCTCTGCTTTTCCACCACTGTCTGGTTTGGATCTGCCACTAAACAGGACAAGACCAGACTGCAGCGGATCATTAAGTCTGCGGAGAGGATCATTGGTGCCGACCTACCCTCCATTGAGAACTTATATCGGTCCATAACCAGGAAACGGGCGGGAAACATCTGCGCTGACCCGTCACACCCCGGCCACAAACTGTTTGAACTTCTATCTTCTGGTCGTCGTTACAGATCACTGAAGGTCAAAACCACCCATCACAGGAACAGTTTCTTTCCTCAAGCCATCACTCTGATGAACTCCTAACATTCGCCTAGTCCTACCTGTTGCTGTACTCATGACTTTTCATCCATTCTTACATTGCACGTAACTTTCACACTGCTTTTTACTTCATTCACATTATATCACTGAATCTGAGTTCACATTGAAATACTGTGTGACTATATTTTTTCATATATTTCTGCAAAGTGTGGATAGTCTGAGTAAATAAGCTGCATATATTCCTGTATATATTTGCATCCCTTTATAGAAACGTGGACAGACTGTAATTTACTGTACATACTCTGTTGTCATTGAATCCTTATTTAAATCTTATTTAAATCCTTCACCTGAACAACGAGAGCAAGTTTTTAGCCAAAGTCAAATTCCTTGTATGTGTTGTGCATACTTGGCCAATAAAGCTGATTCTGATAGAGAAATACTGTATATCCCAGAGAAAATGATGAAAATGTACCAGATTAAAAGTGATGTTTTTGGCACTTTGCCTGAACAGACTGAGTGCACACAGCCAGCTAAAGAGACTGGTCAGAAAAAAAATACGAAGGACCAGGAAGAAAAACAGGATACAAAAGATAATATGACGTTTCAAGGGTTCACACAAATAATGAGAGGATTTGTGACACAACAGGCATTTATTCTCTACTGACTCATTACACAGAACGGAGGGGAGGTCATTCACACAGGCCCCCATCTCTCACTCAGGGTGACAGACACAATCTCTTGCATACAGGGAAAACGACACTAGCACAACCGGTCTTATAACACAGTTATAATGGTACAACAATAACGCTTAGAACACAGTGATAATAACAGTCTTTGAATCCTCCACGACACAAAGCATGCCAGGAGAATCCCCACCCCTTTCTCACAGCCCCAAAATTACACTGTCCCCCCCGAGCTGATTTCTGTCCCCAGAATAATAAGTCCATCTCAAAAGCCCAATACGAATCCATCCCGGCGTCAGGGCGGCCACCGTTGTCGGCGACCAGCACACACGGTCCCAACCAGTGGCTCGCCAGCTTTGGTGACAGTGTGGGCCTCAGGTTATTTCACACCTTAGACAGAGACAATGAATACACATGGGAGAACAATGCCCAAGTGGGTGAGAGGGGGTTGAATGAAGTGTAGTATAGATGTCATGCTGTGTATGAGGAAGTGCTTTGAACCTTGTGAAGTGTGACTTGATATAGAGAGAGGAATGCTTGATGTGACCAGTCAGTCTGTTCCTTGCTTGTGAGATGTGAGTGTGTAATAAATCGTCTGAAATGAATATGCCTCTTCATTTACACACTCCACACTGGTGACCCAAGACGTATTATGGAGCACGAGGCAAGAACCCCGGAGCCGGCCCGGTCGGGAAGCCCCAGAGACGCTGAAGCCAACCCACAGACAGCCAGGATTGGAGCCCCCAGCAACGCGTGTGCAGTTTCAGTCAAGCTACCGGATTTCTGGCAGCACAACCCGCGCTCTTGGTTCCACCACACCGAGGCCCAGTTCGCCCTCCGGGGAGTAACAGCAGACGACATCAAGTTCTACCATGTGGTAGCAGCGCTGGACTCCCGCACAGCCCAGCAGGTAGCGAGCCTGCTCGATCAGCCAGCAGCAAATATGAGGCGCTCAAGGCTGCGCTCATCCGGGGATACACGCTCTCGGAATGTGAGAGAGTGGAGAGGCTCCTGGCGCGGACCGAGTTAGTAGATGGGTCGGCCGTAGACCTGATGGAGAAGATGCTGGCGTTGATGGGCACGGGCGATGGGCACTTTCTGTTTGCCCACCTTTTCCTCCGAAACCTGCCAACCGAAGCAAGAGCGGTTCTGGCCAATTCGCCGTTGCTGGCCGAGCAAGACTACCATGCGCTAGCCCAGGAGGCAGACCGGATCATCCTCACCACCAGGGCGATCACAGTCAACGCGGTGGCAGTGGAGCCCAGCGAGGAGCCACCGACGGTAGCGGCAACGGGGGCCATGGAGCGCCAGAAAAACACACTCTGCTTCTACCACCGCTGCTTCGGAGGGAACGCGCGCAGATGCGCGCCACCGTGCCACTTCAAGCACTTGGGAAACGCCAAGGCTGGCAGTCGGTAGCAGCTGCGACCGCTGGTGAAGAGAACAAGCTGCTCTACGTGACGGACTCGTGCTCGGGGAGATGCTTCCTCGTCGACACCGGAGCCCAGAAGAGCCTCATCCTGCCGTCCTACGCTGACCGGCTGGCAGGACCTAGCGGCCCCGGAATGGTGGCAGTAAACGGCTCGGAGATTAAGACGTTCGGTGAGAGAACACTGACCTTATCTCTACATGGCCGCTCGTATGAGTGGACTTTTATCATAGCAGCACTGTGTTGCCCGCTCCTGGGCGCTGATTTTCTGTGTGCACATGGTTTACTTGTGGATGTTGCTAACAGGCGCCTGGATAATGCACTGTCCTTTGAATCTCTCCCTTGTATAGCTCAAGGGACCCGGCAAACAGCACAAGCCAACGTCACAGCTACAGGCGGTAAGTTTCACGCACTGCTCACTCAGCTCCCAGCATTCATGGTCCCAACGTTTTCGGCGGCCATCGCTAAACACAGGGTGGAACACTTTATCACCACCACCGGGCCGCCCGTTTTTGCAAGACCTCGGCGCTTGGACGCAGCTAAACTGGCTAGAGCGCGCAAGGAGTTCGCCAATCTGGAAAGGTTGGGCATCATCAGGCGATCAAACAGCCCATGGGCATCCCTGCTACACATAGTCCCTAAGGCTGAGGGATCGTGGCGACCGTGCGGTGATTTCCGCAGGTTGAACAACGCCACAGCACACGACCGCTACCCAATTCCCCACATACAGGATTTTTCCGTTCGCCTCGCCGGAGCGTGTGTTTTTTCTAAAATACACCTGGTCCGCGGTTACCACCAGGTCCCAGTGCGCGCGGAGGACGTACCCAAAACAGTGGTCATAACTCCGTTTGGTTTATTCGAGTTCCTGCGCATGCCATTCAGGTTAAAAGGCGCGGCACAGACATTCCAGCCCATGATGGATGCAGTGCTGCGTGACTTCCCGTTCGTGTTCGTCTACCTGGACGATATCCTGGTAGCCAGTACGTCCGAAGACGAACACGAAACCCACGTCAGGACGGTTTTCCGGAGGTTGGAGGAGCACGGGTTGATAATCAACCCGGCGAAATGCCAGTTCGGCATGACGGAGATTGATTTTTTGGGGCACCGCGTCTCTCCGGAAGGAGCAATCCTGTTGCCCGACAAAGTGCGTGCCGTGGCAGATTTTCCCCGGCCTCAGACGGTCAGGGCGCTGCAGGAATTTTTGGGGATGGTGAATTTTTATAACCGTTTCCTTCCCGCGCGGCGCAGCTCATGCAACCATTGTACGCCGCGCTCAAGAGACAGAAACCCGCGGAGGGAGTCGAATGGACCCCGGAGCGAGAGCGGGCGTTCTCGGAAGTTAAAGCAGCCCTGGCAAACACCGCACTGCTGGCACATCCGGACCCAACGGCCCGGATAGCGCTCACCACCGACGCTTCAGACGTGGCCATAGGGGCGGTCGTGGAGCAGCGTGTTGCCGGGCTTGGCAGCTGCTCGCATTTTTCAGCAGAACTTTCAACAGAGAGTTGCTAGCTCTCCATCTGGCCATACGCCACTTCCAGTTCTGGCTGGAAGGGCGCAGCTTCACCGCGTTCGTAGACCACAAGCCACTAACGTTCGTGCCAACGAGCCAAGGTATTGGGCTCGTGCCATATTGGGCTCGTGCCAACGAGCCAAGGTACACAGACACACGAAGGCTCCCTTGAAGCCGTTTCCGATACCGGCTAAGAGGTTCGACCATGTGCGCGTGAATCTCGTGGGCCCCCTCCCACCATCACGGGGTGCACGCACCTCCTGACAGTGGAGGACCGCACCACGCGCTGGCCAGAAGCAGTCTCGCTGGCAGCAACCACGTCCGCAGACGTAGCGCGCACTTTTTTAACAACATGGGTGGCGCGTTTTGGAGTCCCGTCGGACATTACGTCCGACAGGAGCCCGCAATTTGTTTCCGACCTCTGGTCCGCGATGGCCCGCAGCCTGGGTGCTGCAATTCATTGCACAACCGCGTACAACCCACAGGCCAATGGTTTATGCAAGCGTTTTCATAGATCACTGAAAGCAGCACTCAGGGCTTCACTGACGGATGCAAATTGGGTAGACAGGCTGCCGTGGGTTTTATTGGGGTTGCACTCCGCACCAAAAGAGGATCTGGAAGCTTCCCCGGCAGAGCTCATTTTTGCGCAACCCCTACGGCTGCCCGGGGAATTTCTACCGGACAATCCGGCGCCGGGCAGCTCCCCGTCTCAGCTTTTGCAGCGTAGCGCAAACACAGGCACGCTGCTGGGCCCTGCCCACCACAGTTTTCCGCGTGACTTCGTGCCTAAAACTTTGAAGAACGCGGAGTTCGTGTTCGTCAGACACGACGCCCACCGCCCTCCATTGCGCTCACCCTATGATGGACCGTTCAGAGTGTGTTGGAAACAGGGGATAAGCATTTTGTGCTAGACTTGGGGGGTAGACAAGAGAGAATTGGCATAGACAGACTCAAACCCGTTTTTATAGTGGCGGATGAGCAAGTGCTGTTGGTGAGGGCCCCTCGACATGGAAGTCCCCCACGGAGACCTCCCCAGGGGAACGATTCATCAAAGCAGCCACACGGACAGAGTGAACCCCCCCCCCCGCCCCCACGGCTCACCCGCAGTCGGATACACTCCCAGCAGCCTCCCGCTGGCACAGCAGCGCCACGGAGGCGGTAAACCCCAGTTACAGCAGATATGGGAGGAGATGGAAGCCGAAACAGCATGTGGACTGATATTCTATTGTTCTATCTAAGATGCTGGGGGGCGGTGAGGGCCTCAGGTTATTTCACACCTTAGACAGAGACAATGAATACACATGGGAGAACAATGCCCAAGTGGGTGAGAGGGGTTTGAATGAAGTGTAGTGTAGATGTCATGTTGTGTATGAGGAAGTGCCCTGAACCTTGTGAAGTGTGACTTGATATAGAGAGAGGAATGCTTGATGTGACCAGTCAGTCTGTTCTTTGCTTATGAGATGTGAGTGTGTAATAAATCGTCTGAAATGAATATGCCTCTTCATTTACACACTCCACAACAGTCCCTTTTTCCGCTCCGGGCAGGAAAAGTCCAGCAAAGTCCCTCCCCTGGCAGTGGGAGTCATACACTTGCTTCTGTCGACTCCCCACCACTACCAAGGTCTCCTGAGCCAATCTGTGTGCGGTGTGCAGACATTCTCTCGAGCAAAACAAATAATCCAACCCTGGTTTGCCGTCCATCTCATACTGCTGCAAGGGTGTGTGTGTGGGATTGCTGAGTCGGTCCTTTTTGAGCCATGCAGGTGTCACAGCAGTGGACATGGAGCTTCACGTCCTGACGACACCCCAGCCAGTAGAACCGGGCCTGAAGATGCTGCAGACACTTCTTCACCCTGGAGTGGCCCGCCCCCACCGACCCGTGGACCAACTAGAGCACCTTGGGGCGGAGCCATCGGGGGACCAGCAGCTGTCAGATGTGATGCTGCCCAGCTGGAGACTGCCACCACCGATAGACAACACCCTCACGACTGCAGAGGTTGGACCACTGGGAATGCAGGGCCTTGGTCTCTTGGTCCAGCGCAGACTCAGCTTTCCGGGTGGGCCGCTGGTCTGTGTCCAGCCACTGCTGGACTCGGGAGATGACAAGATCTCCATCCTGCTCGCTCTGAAGCTGCTGCATGCCGAGGGCCTCTGTGACATCATCGCTGGGGAGAGAAGAGCTGTGAACTGCTGCGCTATCGCGGGCCATAGCGGACTGCAGAGCCCGTGAGACTGCTGGGTCACAATCCTCGGCCTGCGCTGACTGCATTGGTCCTTCAACGCGCAGGCCCCCTGGTTCCTCGTCTGGCTCTTGCCGCATGATGGTCTAAGCCCCCAGAAGGAGAGAAGAGCTGGCAGTGTCGATCTTCGCGCCCCATGCTGCGAGCAGATATAGTCCAATGATACACGGGTCCTGGATGTCTGCCAGCCAGAAGGGGTGGTTTGTGTTCTGAACGGCCACTCCCACCATAAGGACTTGTCACCCTCCCAGTCCGGCACACTCACCTGTGGCTGTGATGATGCAGTGCCTCGTGGGTTCCCACCCTTGCAGTCCAAGTCCGTTTGTACCGAGCAGTGCCCTGGGTCAGACCAGGGAGATGGTGGAACCGATGTCAATCAGGGCCCGGATTGGTGTGCTGTCCAGGCTGCACTGCAGGTACAGCCCAGGTGATTGTCCAAGTCGACCCAGCCATGCATCGGGGAAAATGTCTGTGGGAGGCGGCAGGTCCCTGTCTGTGCCACCTTGCTCTAGGATTAAAGCTAGTGAGGAGCCTGGTTGTCACGGGGTGGGTGCAGGGCAGTAATGCGCAATGTGTCCTGGTTCCCTGCAGCGGAAGCATCCTTCCTCGCACCACCGTCGTTGTACTCTTGCCAGCCACGCAGCTGTGGTCTAGCGATATTCCAATTCCTCCTCATCCTCACTCTCAGCTGTGGCCTGGAAAGCTCTCTGCCTCGATGATGACATATCAGCTGCATAATCCATCATTGGCCCCACCCGCTCCGCTTCTGCCGCGGCCGTCTCCCACCTGCTCGCGGCGTGAATCCGGATGTGTTCCTGGAGTCAGGTCGGCCAGAGCCCTCGGATGAAGTTCTGTAGAGCGAGCTTCTCCACTGCCCCTGGCTCAAAATCCGGGTACTCATGCTATGCCAGCAGCCGTACATCCGCTGCGTAAGTTCCCAGGCTCTCTCGGTTGCCTTGCCAGCGGCTGGCCAGCTGTTCCCAGGCGTGATCAGCGTGGGTCGCTCTCCCAAACTGCCTCCAGAGTGCTCCTTGTAGCGCTGGCCAGCTGTGATGTTCCTCGGGTCGAAGATCAGACAGCGTGCAAAGAGCTCCGCCCTCCAGAGCCAGTGCGACCTGCACAGCTGTCTCTTCAGGTTTCCAGCCATTCAGCGCAGCAGCCAGTTCAACCTGGACCAGATAATCATCCAGCAGGGTTTCGCCACCAAAGCGGGGAAGTTTGGCTGGTTGGCGGGTCGGTGGGATGGTCGCCTCCCTGTCTGTCACTGCCCTCAGTCACAGTGGAATTGCCGGCTCATAGGTCCCCCCTTGGCGCTCCCTGCTCTGCCTTGAAAAAGGCAGAAAGCGGGGTTCGCTTGCTCCGTCTGGTCCGCTTCCCCATTTGTCACGGCGAGCATCTCTGGGGGCTGGCATGTCTGCTCTGCTGGCCATCTTCATCTGCATCTCCATCTGGGCGATGAGCTGCTTGAGCTACCAAATCTCTGCCTTGATCTTTGCTTCAATCTCTCAATAATCCCACTTCTGACACCAGTGTGGCGTTTCAAGGGTTCACACAATAAATGAGAGAGGATTTGTGACACAGGCATTTGTTCTCTACTGATCTCATTACACAGAACAGAGCGGAGGTCATTCACACACTCATCTTACTCAGGGTGACACAGACACATAATCTCTCGCATACAGGGAAAACAACACTATCACAACTGGTCTTATAACACAGTTATAATGGCACAACAGTAACGCTTAGAACACAGGGATAATAACAGTCTTTGAATCCTCCGTTACGCAAAGCATGTCGGGACAATCCCCGTCCCTTTCTCACAGCCCCAACATTACACTAAGATGGGAATGTGTATAGATCTTAGTTACAGACATGTAACTAAGAGTGAGTCATACCTCAAACAGTCAGAGTGTGACATACCTCAAACTCAATTGCCACCAGGCAAAAAGGCAGTGGGGGGGGGGGGATATGGGGCTACACTCTCAAGAGTAACATTGATATGTCAGAGAAATATAGAGCAAGATTTGTAGCAAAAGCTTACAATCAGAGACCAGGCAGACAAATACCAATGTGCACAAACAGGTGTATGGGGACAACCAAGGTGCAACAGTGCCAGTCAAAAACCCAGTGGGCAGACAAAGCTGCAGGCCCATTGACATTAAGCACCACTTCATAAGAGAAACTGTAAACAGTGGAATAGTGGCACTGGAATATTGTCCTACTGGAAAGATTGTTGCTGGTGTGATGACAAGGGGTCAGCCACCAAGCAAAGGAAATGTACAGAAGTTCTGTTTGATACTTAAAAATGCTGAAAGAGTTTTGCCTATGCTGGTAAAGGGCAAAACTCTTTGCAATCTAATGTTGTGTTTTCCAGGCAAGACAGTAGAGCTAAGATTGAGTGGGGGTGTTGAGATTTGTCAATTTACTGTATATCCTACTCATTGTGTTATTGTGTTGTGGTGCATCCAGCAATGTGAGATCACCACTTACAGGTTCCCGGTGTTCTGATATTAGAGCATACTTTGTCAGAGTAGCATACCTGTATGGCAAATCGATAGATATATCTATCGCTTTAGTCTATTTTGTCAGAATAGCATACCTTACAGTATGTATGCTATGATGTTCCGGTGTCAGCAGTGTTATGATGTTCTGTTAATTTACATTGACAGAGTGGCATATTCATCATATTCTGTCAAAATTCTGTGAGGTTTCCTGAGTTTAGGGTTGGACACCAAGTAATTTTCATCAAAATCACGTTCAAGATGGCTGCCCTGGTGGCCATTTCTGTGTTTTTAAAGACTTGGCAATTTCTGTAGGTGCTATTTTCAGTGTCCTCACGTTACCTTGAAAAGTAAAAACTCCCAAAGCTGACTCTTGGAAAATATGGATTTGTCACAGTCCATCTGTCACCACCACCTATGGCATCATAACTGATAGTCAGGGAGCATACTGTGTACGGGAAACCACTTATGGGTTTTCCCTATAGGGTATTTTCTGCAACCTCGGATGACCTAGTAGTGTCACTAACAACCTCCTTATTGCATCTGATAATGGATTTGTTTCTGTACTTGTCCTTTTGGACCTTAGTGCAGCTTTTGATACTATCGATCATAATATTTTATTTGATAGATTAAAACACCTTGTTGGACTCGTAGTGGTTTAAATCTTATTTATCTGATAGGTTCCACTTTGTTCATGTCAATAATGAGTTTTCTTCTAACTTAAAGCTCAGTCACAGATCCATATGGATCTGTGCTAGGTCCTATTCATTTTAGTTTATATACAGTGGTGTGAAAAAGTGTTTGCCCCCTTCCTGATTTCTCTGTCTTTTTTTTTTTGTACATTTGTTACTTAAATGTTTCAGATCATCAAACAAATTTAAATATTAGACAAAGATAACACAAGAAAGCACAAAATGCCGTTTTTAAATGAAGGTGTTTATCATGAAGGGGGAAAAAAAATCCAAACCTACATGGCCCTGTGTGGAAAAAATGATTGCCCCCTAAACCTAATGACTGGTTGGCCCACGCTTAGCAACAACAGCTGCAATCAAGCTTTTGCGATAACTGGCAATGAGTCTTTTACAGCGCTGTGGAGGAATTTTGGCCCACTCATCTTTGCAGAATTGTTGTAATTCTGTCACATTGGAGGGTTCTCAAGCATGAACCACCTTTTTCATGTCATGCCACAGCATCTCCATCAGATTGAGGTCAGGACTTTGACTAGGCCACTCCAAAGTCTTCATTTTGTTTTTCTTAAGCCATTTAGAGGTGGACTTGCTGGTGTGTTTTGGATCATTGTCCTGCTGCAGAACCCAAGTGCGCTTCAGCTTGAGGTCAGGAACAGATGGCCAGACATTCTTCTTCAGGATTTTTTGGTAGACAGCAGAATTCATGGTTCCATTTACTACAGCAAGTCTTCCAGGCCCTGAAGCAGCAAAACAGCCCTTGACCATCACACTACCACCACCATATTTTACTGTTGGTATGATGTTCCTTTTCTGAAATGTGCTACTTTTATGCCAGATGTAATGGGACACACACCTTCCAAAAAGTTCAACTTTTGTCTCGTCAGTCCACAGAGTATTTTCCCAAAAGTCTTGGGGATCATCAAGATGTTTTCTGGCAAAACTGAGACGAGCCTTTATGTTCTTTTTGCTCAGCAGTGGTTTTTGTCTTGGAACTCTGCCATGCAGGCAATTTTTGTCCAATCTCTTTCTTATGGTGGAGTCATGAACACTGACCTTAACTGAGGCAAGTGAGGCCTGTGGTTCTTTGGATGTTGTTGTGGGGTCTTTTGTGACCTCTTGGATGATTTGTCGCTGCACTCTTGTGGTAATTTTGGTTGACCGGCCACTCCTGGGAAGGTTCACCACTGTTCCGTGTTTTTGCCATTTGTGGATAATGGCTCTCACTGTGGTTTACTGGAGTCCCGAAGGTTTAGAAATGGCTAGAAAATTGAACTCAGCTTTCCAAAGATGTGCTAAATCACAGTTAATTTATGTTTTAATGGGGGGGGGGGCAATTACTTTTTCACACAAGGCCATGTAGGTTTGGATTTTTTTTACCCTTAATAATAAACACCTTCAATTAAAAATTACATTTTGTGTTTACTTGTGTTATCTTTGTCTAATATTTAAATTTGTTTGATGATCTGAAACATTTAAGTGTGACAAACATACAAAAAAATGAGAAATCAGGAAGTGGACGAATACTTTTTCACACCACTGTATGCTTCTGCTAGGCAATATTATTAGAAAGCACTGCACACATTGTCATTGTTACTGTATGCAGATGACACACAATTATCTATCTATAGATGTACGGAATCTTGGTCTGTGTATGTGTGTCTATCTGTGCGTCTGTGTGTCTGTTCCACACATATGTATCTCTTAAGTCGTTTGTCACACTGACTTAAGATTTTATACATGCTTTGCTGAGGTGATAAGGGTGTGCATCCCCGAGTATGGAGTCACTCAGTCAAAATATGTAATTTTTATCAATAAAAGTTAGCCACCGCTCTGTCTCTTCATGCCCTGGCTTCAGGAAGTGTGGGTGGGATTTCGGATTGACTTTGTGCTGATTGGGTAATACGCAGCCTCACGGCCATGCTGATTGGATGATACACGGCATCACGACCATGCTGATTGGATAATACAGGGCATCACGACCTGTCAGACACCAGTGTTCACTGAACAAAACAAGGAAGTGAAAAATGACAAATCTGACTAGAAAAAGATACTACTGAAGATTTAATGCTTAAAAAATTATACCATAAAGTTGCCATGACTAGGTAGGTCTAGAGGATAATTCGGCATATGTGGAGAACAGCAAGTGGGCGAGCAGACTGGGCGGAGCAATAGCGGGGACCCAGGTCTGACAAAGAACACTGGTGTATCAACACGCCGGCAGAAGCAGTGGTCGACACAACCTGGCTCAAAGGCACACGATAAAAAACTGTTTATTTTCAGTGACGTGAAAAAAAAAAAACCAAGATAATGCATGGAGGGTGCTTTTGCCGGGAGGCGCAGCCAACAGCAAAATGTGACTGTGCTTTATCATGGAAAACAGTTGAACTCTCAGGTTCAGGTTACTTTATTTGTACCCGAAGGTAGATTTGTTTTGCAGTCTGGTGACATCCATATTTACAAACCACAATTACATTCAACATAGACACAAACACAGGCACACATGAAGCTGACTATAAACATGATAAAAATACTCAAGGCTCCATCAATCAGGATATAAAGACAAAGAGATGAGAGAAGAACCAGAGGTAAGAGAGAAGGGTCATATTAAAAAGTTAAAGACTAGTCAAAGAGGTTAAAAACTCAAAGGTCTAAAACCCAGTAAAATATTTAGAACCCAAGTAACATCCTACAAAAATAAGTAAATATAAAATGGAGTTAATAAATGGGTAACTAAATTATGTGCAATATATTGTTACAACTTGTTCAACTCTTTGACAGCAGCAGGAACAAAGCTGTTTTTGTAGCGCTGGGTTTTACTTTTTGGGACAGCAAACCTCCGTCTTGAGGGAAGAAGCTGAAAGTTGCAGTGCAAAGGGTGGGAGTCATCATTTAAAATGGAGGTAGCCATCCTCTGTACTTGTCTGGTGTACAGGGATGTCAGGCTCAGCTGTGACTCACCAAGCAAACGACTGGACCATCTAACTACCTGATCCAAGGATTTCCTCTGTTTCAGTTTTATCTGACCAAACCATGACACTAAAAAGGATACAACAGATTCAATAAAAGCCCGATAAAACATTGTCATTATGGTTCGGTCAATTTGGAAGCGTGCAAGTTTTCTCAAGCAATGCAAATGTTGCTGACCCTTTTTGCACACCCTTTCACAGTTCTCTTCAAACTTTAAATTACTATCAATAATCGTCCCAAGATATTTGTAGGATTGTACACATTCGGTGGTCTGGCCTTTTAGTACGGTGACTTTGTGCCTGGGAGTTTTAAATTAAATTAATTAATAAATCACCCTTATTTCATTCAACCGATACAACCAATCATGTACAGCAGAACGAGATTGTGCTTTACCTATCTACAGTGTAAATCACACACACCCCAAGTGCAGAATCAGTAGGGCTGCTGCCATGCAAGGCGCCGCCACAGAGTTCCCTCCTCCATTCCATTTATGCTGAGCACCAAGCTGGATGGCAGGAAGTTCCTCTTTATATGGTCTTCGGCATGACCCTGCCGGGATTTGAACCCCTGCCCCCGGGTGTGGGGCGGATGCTCTACCAACTGAGCCACCACTCCGGTTTTCCTCCTAAAGTCAATAATCATTTCTTTAGTTTTTGTCGTATTCAGCTGCAGGTAGGAATCCTCACACCAGTGAACAAAATCATCAACTACTGGGCCGTGGCCACTCTCACCATCCTGGAGGAGACTGACAATAACTGAATCATCAGCATACTTTATAATGCGTCTGTTGTCATGTCTGCTCCGACACGTTTGTGTACAGGATGAAGAGTAGTGGTGACAACACACACCCCTGAGGAGAGCCAGTAGAAGAGCACTTTAGGTCAGACAATGTACCATTGACCCTTACTCTCTGCGTCCTGTTGGTTAAGAAATCCAGAATCCAACCCACCAGATTATTGCTCAAATCAAATTGTTGCAGGAGCCTTGCAACTAAAATATGAGGCTGGGATGTATTAAAGGCGGAGGAAAAGTCCACAAATAAAAGCCTGGCGTGTGTCCCATTAAAATCCAGATGTTTAAAAAGCATGTTAAACAGAGTGACAGTGGCGTCCTCCACTCCTCGTGAGGCCTATAGGGCAAACTGCAGAGGATCCAATGCATGCTCAGTCTGCTGTAGGACCTCACATCTGACCAGTTTTTCAAAAATTTTTCATTAAAATTGAAGTCAGAGCAACTGGTCTAAAGTCGTTTACCGTTTTAGGACAGCTGGATTTTGGAACGGGAACAGCCACGGCTTCTTTCCAGATCTTAGGCACATGTTGTGTCTGTAAGGACTTATTGAAAATGTAATGAAATATAGGACTCAGTTCATGTGCACAGGACTTTACCAAGCGCCCACATATATTATCAGGGCCCTGACTTTGTTCACTTTTACAGCGCAGAACTCCCTTTTAACATCCTGCACCTCAATATTAAAGTGCTGATTGTCTTTGAGTTTCTGTTTCAAATCTTAGGTTTCTGTGCTAAAATCAAAGGAGTCAAAACGACCATAAAAACAATTAAGAGCATTAGCCAGCTCTGTGTCTGAATTAAAACCATCTAAAAACACATGAGTACTGCGTTCTGTGCTCTGAAGGCCTGCAGTAGTTTTCATACTGGCCCAGGCTGAACCAAGTTTCTTTGTTGCCATCTTACTTTCCAACTCTGATTTATAATTCTGTTTTGCTCTTAAAATTTCGGCCTTCAGCTCTTTTCTGGCAACCTGCAGCTCAGAAACAGACCCCTGTTTAAAGGCAAGTGCTTTCCTCTGTAAGCAGGATTTAACGGATTTTGTAACCCATGGCTTGTTGTTGGGATATATTTTGACACGTTTACGTGGAACGATCGTATTATTTTTACAGAAAGCCATGTATGAGCATGTGATGTCCACCAAAGAGTCCAAATCATCCCCGCAGGACAGTGTGAACATCTCATAGTCTGTACAGTTAAAGCATTCCTGGAGGCTGTGCACTGAATCTTCTGAGCTCTGTGTTTCACTGAGCTCTGTGTTTCAGGCGATCAGCTGATTGGATCTACCTCCTCCGGTGTTCTGACATTTTGACATAATCTGTCAGAACAGCACTGGACAGCTGATGATTAGCTCTCTGTGTGTGTGTATGTGCTGCAGACAGCAGCTGAGCAGAGCTCTGTACGGGTTTTACCTGTGAAACAACGCTGCAAATATGCCATTATAGGGTAGCTGTAAGTTAGAAACCCGTTCAATGAGTTACACATTGGTTCAAAGAGCATTACTTATATTTTACAAATCTCGATGTATTTCGACTTTTGAGTAACTATGACTCGCTGACAAGTAAAGTGTGTAAATGAACGCATAACTTCCCTACAACCTTTGCTTTGCGAATGCAGGACATATCAACCGCACTCTGGATACATCAGAAAATTTAAAATTTTCAGCACTGATACAATGGTTGCAGTCAAACAGGTCCTGCTTAATTTTTCAGCATGCTGAAAATTTTCAGAGGAGCTCGGCGAACTACGCTGTATACCGGCATGCTTCAGGGTGCTTCAGCATTCTTTTAAGTTAGACAAAACTTAGCCATAACTAATTTGACATACGCCAGTGTATTCTCCAAATTTTTCATACATTTTGCAAACGCTGCCTAAATCTTCTAGGTGTGATAGGGCCTAAACGCAGGACACAAAAATGTCCAAATAACGAAATAAATCATTTTTAGTTAAATATTTACTGACAAATTGACATGATTGGTTGACCCAGAAGCAGACTTGGACCCAAGATAGACACAATTATCTTTTATTATAAAGTGTGAATGTGTGCAAGTGTGCAGGAGTGGGGAGGGGAGGAGGAGGGGAGGAGGGGAGAAGGAGCAGAGCGTAGGAGTGAAGGAATAATGAAGGCCTACTTGTCGATGGGGAGCTCAGACTCCCAGGAGATTCAATGGGCAGGAATGAGTTGAGGAGACGGAACTCCTGAGCAGGAATAGGCGAAAAGATGAGGTCTACCAGACCATTGGAGTGTTGATGTCTCCGTGCAGACCAGAGGGCAGCGTGGCTTAAGTAGGCTGCCTGATGAGGTGATCAGTTGTGTGCGCAGCTGTGGAGGTAATTAGGGCAGCAGGCACACAGAGCGGATCATTACAGTACTTCCTCCCTACGGGGCGCCTCTCAGCGGCCGATCCAACCTGCCCGGGTGCGTCCGGTGGAAGTCCCTGATGAGCTGTGGATCCATCACGAAGGAGGGACACACCCAGGACCTCCATTCTGGACCGTAACCCTCCCAGTCCACCAGGTACTGGAGGCCATGACCCCAGCTTTGGACGTCCAGGATGGAGTTGACTCTCCACGCGGGGTCACCATCAATCATTACCGGTGGGGGTGGCATCTTGGGAGGGGGGCACAGAGATGAATGGCTTGACCTGTGAGACGTGAAAGGTGGGACAGATGCGGAGTGAGGGGGGGAGAGCCAGGCGCACAGTGACAGGATTCACAATGTGTGTAATGGAAAAGGGACCAATAAAACACTGTGACAACTTCCTGGATTCAGCTTTGAGGTTAATGTTCTTGGTGGATAACCATACCTGCTGCCCTACCAGGTAGGGCGGAGCCAAGGTCCTACGGCGGTTGGCAATGTTGGTGTTACAGTCCACCGTGCGCCGAAGCGCGGCCCGGGTAGCCTTCCACAGCCGGCGACAGCGCTTCATATGGGCCTGCACGGAGTGCACCGCGATGTCTTGCTCCTCCTCAAGAAACAGTTGGGGATTGTATCCCGAGGAGACCTCGAACGGGGACAGACCTGTGGCAGAGGAGACCATGGTGTTGTGCGCATACTGGACCCATGGCAGATGGGAGCTCCAGGATGCTGGATTGGAGGTGGTGACGCACCATAGCGCTGCCTCCAGTTCCTGATTGGCACGTTCAGATTGGCCATTACTCTGTGGGTGGTACCCCGAGGACAGGCTTACCGTGGCCCCGATGGCCTTACAGAAGGCTCTCCACACCTTCTAGACAAACTGGGAACCACGATCGGACACGATGTCAAGCGGGATGCCATGGAGCCATACCACATGGAGGACGAGCAGGTCCGCAGTCTCCTTGGCCATGGGAAGACCCTGTAGGGGGACGAAGTCAGCCGCCTTGGAAAATCTGTCCACTGTGGTGACACTAAACACAGCGGGGAGACATTCCTCTGGGACATTTCTCTGAAGCATTCCTCACACCCAGCAGTCACCCAGCAGGGGCTCAGAGGAAGCAGAGGACAACTGACACACAACCAAAAGAACCACAGGAGACAGTCAGACGGGACTGAATGCATGCATCTTTGTGCCAACCAATGTCATGCTAATCATGTGTATTGACCAATGGTAGTAGATCACAATTGATATGCTAATGTGCCATGACAATTGATATGCTAATGTGCCATGCATTCTGTCTGTATGGATAACAGTATAAAAGAGCTGCTCTCTTCACTCTCACTTCTACTCTCATCATTACTCAACCGGGCCCCAGCGGCCACGCTGGGGCCAACAGGCTGTATTCATGTTAGAGGGTAAATAAATAATCTGTGCTGACCTACGCTCATGCCTCGCCTCCACATCCTTTTCCTTCACACCCTCTTTATTGGTGACTCCGACGTGATATGGACTATCTCTCCCTCTCACCGCACTGTGGATTCCAGACACTGGGGAACACCTACATCCTTCGCACCCACATGGGAGCGCGCGCGCCTTGTCCTCTCTCCACGATGGCGACCTCCAGGGCTGGACGGAGAGCGCAGCACTGAGATCGAGACGCACGAGGATCAGCAACACGAGCAACGCACAGAAGCAGCCTGAACGGGGAAAACATCGATGCCGACTGCGTTGATTTTCAACAAGCTCCCCAACTCTGACTCTGCTTTTGACAAGCGGACCTCCCGCGCACAGAAGCCCCACATGCACACCGCAGGATTACGAGGACAGCGCAACTGCAAGCTAATGTGGTCACTGTGCCACGCGCGCGCCACACACAGGGTCAAGCCGGCACCTGAAGCAGACGTGCAGCCCACACACAGGACTTTGTATGGGTTTCTCGGCCACGGCGCACAACGGGGATTTAGCCAATTGCTGTCCCTTCCGCATCCACGGCCACACCGCCAAGTCCCTCACACAGCTACAGTTGTTTCACAGCCGCTACGCATCCTCGGGGAATTTGGCTGCCTGCCTTCCCTACATCCTCACAGGACGAGCCGCAAGAAGAGTCAGAGACTTAAGTTTTCTTTTTTTTCACAACCACCAGCTTTTCCACCTCTCCCCCTTTTCCCCCCACAGACTTACGGGCCCGCCAAATCTCCTCACCAGCAGACAGTTTGACCGGAGCGGCACCCCCCCCCCCCTTTGCAGCCTTCAGTGGCGTCAACTTGAGCCCAAACGACGGGGGGGGGGGGGGTCACAGCCCTTTCTGGGTGTTCGGGAGAGGGGGGTGCCTGGTGTGGTGACACTAAACACAGCGGGGTTCCTCTGGGACATTTCTCTGAAGCATTCCTCACACCCAGCAGGGGCTCGGAGGAAGCAGAGGACAATTGACACACGACCAAAAGAGCCACAGGAGACAGTCAGACGGGACTGAATGCATGCATCTTTGTGCCAAGCAATGTCATGCTAATCATGTGTATTGACCAATGGTAGTAGATGACAATTGACATGCTAATGTGCCATGCATTCTGTCTGTATGGATAACAGTATAAAAGAGCTGCTCTCCCTCATCTCTCTCTCTTCACTCTCACTTCTACTCTCATCACTACTCAACCGGGCCCCAGCAGCCACGCTGGGGCCAACAGGCTGTATTCATGTTAGAGGGTAAATAAAGACTGCCAGAAGCAGACCCAGAAGCAGACTCGGACCCAAGATAGACACAATTATCTTTTATTATAAAGAGTGAATGTGTGCGTGCGTGCAGGAGTGCGGCAGCTGGGTGAGCAGAGCACCGTTCAGACTGGCAACCCTAGGAGAGAGCACAGACAGGCGGATGAGTGAATGGAGGTTGGAGGAATGAGCCAGTGAATGTACAGTCTTACGATTTGGCTGGAGAGCTGCAGCGCTGAAGAACTCTCAAGGGCTTTGGGCCAGCTGATCCGTGTCATAGCTGCTGCTGCTGGCGAGGTGAAGCGGTGCAGGTGAGTACAGTCCTGGTGAAGTGCGGGTTGCGCTCAGGTCCGCTGCCAGGAGGAGGAGGTCCGCCGCCAGGAGGCTTCCACCTGTGCACAGGGGAGAAGGAGCAGAGTGTAGGAGTGAAGGAATAACGAAGGCTTACTTGTTGATGGGGAGCTCAGGCTCCCAGGAGATTCAACGAGCAGGAATGAATTGAGAAGACGGAACTCCTGAGCAGGAATAGGCGAAAAGACAAGAAGGTGTACCAGACAATTGGAGTGTTGACGTCTCCGTGCAGACCAGAGGGCAGCGCGGCTTAAGTAGGCTGCCTGATGAGGTGATCAGGTGTGCGCGCAGCTGTGGAGGTAATTAGGGCAGCAGGCACGCAGGGCGGATCATTACACAAATAGGCAGCACTGATGCAACGGTTGCAGTCAAACGGGTCCTTCTGCTGTGTATAATAATGTTGGGTGTTTTTTAGTTAATTCGGTTGATTACAGTTTTAAAAAACATATTAAGAACAAAATATTGCTAAAATATAAACTGATGCACTACAATGAGTCTCAAATATTTGTAAATGTGTCCTGGTATAGTACTGCATGTGTTTATTGATGATACACGGAAGAAATTCAATATTACACTGAACTCCATCAATGAACAGTGATATAAACTAAAATAATTATAATGATGACTGAACAACTCCCATTCCCCAAACAGCAAGATACACGATTATCTTGAATATAAGTGATAAAAGATCAGACAAATAAGTGATCTGACAAACAAATAAACAACGGATCTGAAACAGTCGGTAATATTGGATGTCCCATTTATTTTCAATATTTAGGTATTCTGTAATTAATATTCACACAATCAAATAAATCTTAGTGCTATTTAGTCCCTTTTATATTTGTCAAAGTCTAACATGTGTCATGGTCTGAGCGCTGATATCGTCCGCGCTCAGGTCATGCAGTATTTTCCTCCCGTTTGGTAACAGATTGTTTCCTTATGGCCTTCCTGAGCTCTTGTTTTGACAGTGTCTCGTTGGGGCTTCCGGCTGTCAGAACAGAGTCCCTCCGTGACAGCTGTTCCCCATTTCAGCTGATGACTGCCTCATCAGCTGATTAATCATTAGCCCTACTTAAGGGAGCAGCTGGGGTTGCTCTGGGTTGCAACTTGTTCCAGGGACAAGAGTTGCAAATTAGCTAATAGCTATACACTCCATGTGCAACACATCAGATTGATTGTCATTGATTAATTGTCTATGTTTATTGCACTGTCCCTGTCAAATAAACTAATCTATCTATCTATCTAACCTCACGTATGGATAACGCTGGTCTCCCCAACGTTAGGATGGAGTCCCTACGTCCCAGCTCCAGTCATCCTCTTGTTCCCCGCTACTCTCAGTAAGTGTATTCCTAAGTCTGAGTATATCGTCAGTGTGTCTTAGCCATAGTCCTTGTTTGTGTTTTGCCCCATGTAGCTCATTATTTTGTACCTTTGTCCTTATTTAATAAATACGCAAACTCACTGGTCGCCTATAGTGTTTTATTAGCGGTCCGCCAGGACCGCACCATAACAGTAGGTCGCAGCCAAAAGAGACGCCGGTGACCGTGAGTTTGCTAATTGGACTTGTAGTTTTCCCCGTTCAGCGTACCAGTGTGCTAGGAGATGGCGTCACCACCTAAGGGCTACGCCATGAGTTTAGGCTACGAGCTAGTCATGGCTCTCATCGAGATCGATGGGATCCTCTCCAGCACTCGTAGTCATCCCGTCCCCAGCGGCTCATGCTGGTACGTGGACCTCGCTGAGGCAACTATTAACCGTCATCCTCGCTACGCCGACCACCCTGAGATCACGTCGAGGATGGCGGACATCTCTGCTCAACGGGAGAAGCTCCGTGGGCTGGAGGGAAACTCCGGCAGGAAGCCGAAGAGGAGGCATCCTCACTCCTTGCTTCAGGATCCCAGTCCTGTCCCCTGTCCAGTCCAGGAGTTCACACCACCCAGGGGTCATCCCCAACGGAGAGAGATGTCAGTCGGGATTCCCTCAGAGGATTTGCAGCGGACAGCGATTTCCATCCGGGACCGAGTGGCTGCAGCTCACACCGCCTCCCATCCTACTCAGATCATGAAGCATGTGACGGCAGCTGTCAGGCTGGTGGAGAGGAATCTGGAACTTTATGATTACCGCGAATACGCTGACCTGCTCGCCTCTGTTTCTGCGCAGGAGCGGCGTTTCCCAGATCTCACCTTCGCCTCACCCTCTGACAGAAAACGTGGTCACAATGCCCGTTGTAAGCCTCAGCGGGGAATCCCAGTGCGAATCCAGTTCTGGGTCGCTGAAGAAACTCTGCATCCCGACCAGCTGTTGCTCCTGCATCACGACAGGAGGAAAACACTGCAGCCTCCGCCTCTGGGTCACCTGTCCCCGCTGTTCCATCAGCTCCTCGTTCCCGGTACGCCTCGGCTGTTCCTCCCTCCTCCTCGACGCTCCCCCCAGCTGCTGTGAGCTCCATGAGTCTGTCTCCGGCCGCTTCCGTTCCTGATCTGGTGCGAGCGGCTCGTCTTTTTCTTCCCGGGGGGATCCTCCATCTCCATCAGCGGGGGGAAGGGAAGAACCAAGTCCACTGCAGCAGGTTCCATCAGCCCTCAGCGGATCAGGCAAGTGTCTCTTCATTCTTTTCCTTCACTGGGTGAATTGCCTTGTTTGATCCCTGGGGGTGGAGTTCGGGGTTCACAGTCCCCCGAGCTCCCTCCACCTGTTGCAATAATTAATTATGAACCTGCTACCTTTATGTCTCCTTCCCCTGAGCGTTCCATGGCGCCAGGACTATGCTGTCGGATGAGGAGGGAGCTTGCGGGCCTGGAGAGCCTGGTTCCAGCCCCACAGCCATGACATGGGCAGAGGAGGAGGGCGGACTTACAAATTGGAGCCTGCGCCGATGAACAAGCGTCCCCGGGTCTCCATGGAGGGACAGTCCGACCCGGCAGGCCACGGATCCCCTGCCACCACACCATGTGGGCCTTCAGCGTGGACATCAGCGGCAGGGATTCCCCAGACTGTGGACACCATCATGCCGGCTGCGGAACCCGCCGCAGTCGAGTGGGAACCAGAACTGGACCTTCAGCGCACTGAACCTGGATTGATGGAGTCCTGGGCTGCGGTTGAGCCCGAGATCAGGCAGGTGCTCTATTTCGTCTTTCTTTCCTCTATCCTGGAGCATTTTTGTCTGTCTCTCGGGGAGACGAGCCGGGCGCTGCTGTCCGTGGTGTCTGAGCTTATCTCGCTGGGCTCTGCCTCTGCCGGTGATTCTGATCCGGGTTTTCTTCTCTCTTCTGAGCATTCTCCCAGGGTCACCGGTGACGAGTCTGTTTCGATCGTCGCCTTGGAGGTTCTGGGTTCGTGTCTGGAGGTCATCCCTGGTGCTGCGCTGGCCCAGTCAGGATCCAACGTGGGTGCAACTTTGACCCAGTCGGGGTCCGACGTGGGTGCAACTTCGTTCCAATCGGGGTCCGATGTGGGTGCAACGAGGACCCCAAACCGGGGTCCAATCATGGACCCTGCTTTGAGCCAATCGGGGTCCGACGTGGTGGTGCAACGCGGACCAATCGGGGTTCGTCATGGACGCTGCTCTGACCCAGGTACGAAGTCCGTCGTGGGTGCAGCACGGTCCCGCTTGGGACCCCAACGTGAGCGCAGCACCAGTCGTGTGGGGTTCTGGAGAAGAGCTGCAGATCCTCCGCCGATCGACGCCAAACTTGTCCCTCATCTTTTCCCTGATCCCCACCCCCCCACCGGGTGCCGCTGGGATTCCCTGTTTTCGGCTCCCGCTTCTCCTTGCTGTCCCTCTCGGTAGGGAGGCCGCCTCGAGCTCTTTCCCTTCGGTCTGGTGGCCTATTGACGCGGGTTGGCCGCCTGGGGAACTGCTTTCGCCGGTTTAGCATTCTGGTCAGCCACCCGACAAACTGGACTCTTTGTTCGGCGACCTGGTCCGGCCGCTAGAGGTACTGGTTCTCCAGGCCTGGGACTGGGGTAGACCACCCAAACTCTTTCTTTTCCCCCTGCCAGCGATCTGGACGCTGGACGCAGGTAGACCTCCCGAACTATTTGTTGTTTTGTTGTGCTCTGCCTGTCGTCATCCCTGTGTTTTGTTTTGTTTTTTCTGTCCCCTATTCTCTGTAAATTTTGGGGATGCTTTCGTGTTTTGTCATTTTGATTATTTGGAACTGTGTTTATATCGCCGCTCTTTAGCGTGTGTTTTTTTTTCTCGGTGGTCTGTGATATGCTCTGTTGTCGCCTCTGCCAGTTATTTATTCTTATTGAACTGTATGTAACAAATCTACCAACGGGTACAAATAAAGTAACTTGAACCTGAACCCTGTATTCGCCGCTATTCAGCGTGATTTTTTTTTCTTTCCCTTCCCTCTGTTTGAGAGATGGTATATAGTTGCCTTTTGCTCCTTTTGGCCTGTTTCTTGGTTTATAGTCGTGGTATTTCTGTTATTTGTGGCCCGTAGGCTTAGTATTCCTGTTGTTTGCGTCTATTGTCCTGTCTGTTTTTCTACCTGTGCTTATGGAGTATATTTGTGTTTTTCTCCCCCATGTTCTGTTTGTAGCACCATGTTCTTATTTGTTTTTCCCTTACTGGCCCTTGTTATTGTTTCCCGGTTCCCTTCCTTGGTGTTTTTTTTCTTGACTCTCACTCTCCTGGCCTTTTTCCCTCCTCCCGCCCTGGGGGGGGGGGGGGGGGCTTGTAGCCTTCCCGTTAGGGGTAGGCTTGGATGTTATGTTACGCCAGAGTGCGTCGTTCAGGGGGGTACTGCCATGGTCTGAGCGCTGATATCGTCTCTGCGCTTGGGTCATGCAGTATTTTCCTCCCCGTTTGGTAACAGTTTTCCTTATGGCTTCTGAGCTCTTGTTTTCACAGCGTCTTGGTGGGGCTTCCAGCTGTCAGAGCAGAGTCCCTCCGTGACAGCTGTTCCCCATTTCAGCTGATGACTGTCTCATCAGCTGTTTTTTTTTTTTTTTTTTTTTTTTAATGGCACCGGAGGCAAGGCGGCCATACCAGCAGCAACTCTCTCGTGCCTTTGTATTTCTATCTGTTTATACCTGTATATTGTGTGTCTCTTATTAACCAGGGCTCTGTAGGAATACTTGGACTAAGACTAGACCAACTTTTTTCTCTATTTTAGCCCGTCTTTTTCTAGTTTTTTTCTTTTCTTTTTCTCTTCCTCGAGCAATGGAGATCAACAGAGGTGGGGGCGGACGCATTGTTTACACACGTGAACAGCTGATTGCGCTGAGGCGGCCGGCAGTGAAGCCCCTCATCCCGGATGAGCTGAAGAGGAGACACCGCGGGCGAAGGGCTGGAGCGAAGGTGAGGAGGAGGAGGAGGAAGCATAAACTGGCTGTACCGATGGTCATCACTGGGAACGTGCGATCGCCGGGAAATAAAACAGACGAGCCTTCAGCGCTGGTCAGGACGCAGAAGGAGTATCGTGAGTGTAGTTTCATGTGTTTTATGGAGACATGGTTACACTCACAGATCTCGGATGTAAACATAGCGATACCTGGCTTCAAGACTATAAGAGGGGACAGAACGTGGAAAAAACAGCAGGAAAAAGAGAGGAGGAGGAGTGGCACTTCTTGTTAATGAGCGGTGGTGTCATCTGGACACATTTACTGTATGTGAAGGAAAAAGTGCTGCAGCCTGGACATGAACTGCTGGCTGTTAGTATGAGACCTTATTATATGCCGCGAGAAATGAAGTGTGCTTTAATTATCATCTACGTCCCTCCGTCAGCTGACGCAGCGGTGGCCTGTGACGTCATCAGCTCCACTGCGGCCACATTACTGGAGAAGCACCCGGATGCATTCATGGCCATCACAGGTGATTTTAACCATGTCTCAGTGGGAAAAAACACTACCAAACTTTCACCAGTTTGTTGACTGTCCCACCAGAGAAAACAAAACACTGGATTTACTGTATGCCAACGTCAGTGATGCATATAGTGCCACAGCTCTACCCCATTGGCTAAATCAGATCACAGCATTGTCCCCATGTTAACACCCAAGTACGTCCCCCTTGTGCAAAGGCAGCCTGCTTATACACGGACTGTGAGGAGGTGGACACAGGAGGCTGCTGATGCACTACAGGACTACTTTGAGATGACGGACTGGAGTGTACTCTGTGAACCACATGGGGTGGACATAGACAATATGATCGACTGCATCACAGAATACATTAGATTCTGTGAAGACCTGACCATGCCAGCTCAGACTGTACACTGCTTCTCCAACAACAGACCATGGGTCACCAGCGACCTGAAAGCACTTCTAAACAAAAAGAAGAGAGCTTTGAGGGCCGGAGACGAGGAGAAGCTGAGGGGAGTGCAGCATGAGCTGAGAGAGATGCTGAGGAGGTGCAAGGACAATTATAGGAGGAAGTTGGAAGATAAACTCAGGCAAAATAACACTAAAGATGTGTGAGAGGGAATGAAACAAATAACTGGGTACAAGGGGAGAGTCAGGCAGCCATCTGGGAGCCAGGAGAGAGCTGAGGAACTGAATCTGTTTTTTAATAGGTTCAACTCACAGTCTGTCACCCGAGCAATACAACCAGACCCCCACGCACCCCTCCCCACCCACGCTCCTGTGCAGAACCTCTCTCCATCTCCCCCCTCCTCCTCCTCAGGGGGCACCAGGACCCTCCCTCACTTCACGGTGACAACAGATCAGGTGGAGAAACAGCTGGAGAGACTCCGTCAGCGGAAGGCTTCGGGCCCTGATGGCATCTCCGCAAGGACCCTGAGGACCTGTGCCAACCAGCTAGCTCCGGTACTGAAACACCTGTACAACCTGAGCCTGAGTCTGGAGAGAGTACCGGTGTTGTGGAAGACATCCTGCCTGGTTCCCGTCCCCAAGAAGTCATCTCCATCAGATCTGAATGACTACTGACCAGTTGCCCTTACATCTCATGTGACGAAGGTCCTGGAGAGACTGGTCTTAGCCCACCTGAGTCCGCAGGTGAAGACGTGGCTGGACCCTCTGCAGTTTGCATATCGGCTCCATTTAGGAGTTGAAGATGCTGTAATCTACCTGCTGCAATGAGCCCATATGCACCTGGATGGTGGAGGAGACACTGTGAGAATCATTTTTTTTGATTTCTCCAGTGCCTTTAACACCATCCAGCCACTGCTGCTGGGTGAGAAGCTGCGGGTGATGGGGGTTGACAGCTCTCTGATCTCCTGGATTACTGACTACCTGACAGGCAGGCCGCAGTTTGTCCGGCTGAGCAGTGTCTTGTCTGGAGTGGTGGCTAGTGATACGGGAGCTCCACAGGGGACTGTGCTCTCTCCTTTTCTTTTTACCTTATACACCACTGACTTTCAGTACAACACTGTCATGCCACCTGCAGAAATTCTCTGATGACTCAGCTGTTGTGGGGTGTATAAGAGGAGGAGAGGAGGGGGAGTACAGGGCACTGGTAGACAGATTTGTGGAGTGGACGGAGCAGAATCACCTGAGGTTGAATGTCAGCAAGACCAGAGAGATGGTGATTGACTTCAGGAAGAGGAAGGCTCCTTCTCAGCCACTGCAGATTAGGGGAGAGGATGTGAGAGTGGTTGAGGACTACAAATATCTGGGTGTCAGCATCAGCAGCGGGTTGGACTGGAGATCCAACACCGATGCTGCACAAGAACTTTTTTTTTCAACTTTAACTTTATTTATATAGTGCCATTTCACAACAACAGTCATCTCATAGCACTATCAACTGTAGGGGGAACCCCCACAGTTGCAGAAAGACCCCAGCAATCAGGCGATCCCCTGTGAGCAAGCACTTGGCGACGGTGGAGAGGAAAAACTCCCTTTTAACAGGAAGAAACCTCCAGCAGAACCAGGCTCAGGGAGGGGCAGTCATCTGCTGCGACTGGCTGGGGGGTGAGGGAAGAAGAAAAGAACAGACATGTAGAGAGCAAACAGCACGATGGGGACTCAATCTATGGGAGAGAACAAACAAATGTTAATGACCAGCAAAAAAAAAAATATTTCATTGAGAGTGAGGAAAGGAGTGAGGCCCAGTGCATTACTGGAGGTCCCCCGGCTGACTAAACCTATTAGCAGCATAACTAAGGGAGGGTTCAGAAACACATGATCCCTCCCTAATTGTAGGCTATATCAAAAAGGTAGGTTTTAGCTCTATTCTTAAAAACAGAGATCGAGTCTGACTCCCGAATCCAGATTGGCAGCTGGTTCCACAGGAGAGGAGCTTGATAACTGAAGGCTCTGCCTCCCATTGTACTTTTGGAGATTCTAGGTATTACAAGTAATCCTGCATTTTGGGAGCGTAGTGCTCTGTTAGGATAATACGGTAGTATCAGATCTTTTAAATAAAAAGGAGCCTGATTGTTTAGAGCTTTGTAAGTAAGAAGAAGGATTTTAAACTTAATTCTAAACTCTATGGGAAGCCAATGAAGGGAGGCCAGAACCGGAGAGATATGAGCTCTCTTTCTAGTACCTGTTAAAACTCTTGCTGCAGCATTTTGGATCAGCTGAAGACTTTTTAAAGATGTTTTAGGACAGCCTGATAATAAAGAATTACAATAATCTAATCTCGAGCTAACAAAAGCTTGGATCAGTTTCTCAGCATCACTCTGAGACAAGATGCTCCTAATCTTGGCAATATTACGCAAATGATAGAAGGCCGTCTTAGAAACAAATTTAATATGTGAATTGAAGGACAGATCCTGATCAAAAATAATTCCAAGGTTCCTCACAGAGCTATTAAGAGGAAGAGTAACCGCATCCAAACTGAAAGTTTGATTTGGAAAGGAATTTCTAAGGTTTTTTGGACCAACAAGAATGACTTCAGTCTTATCTGAATTTAATAGCAGGAAATTACAAGTCATCCAAGCTTTGATTTCCTTAAGGCAGGCTTCTAACTTGGCTAATTGATTTCTATCATCTGGCTTCATTGACAAGTATAATTGTGTGTCATCTGCATAACAATGAAAATGTATACAGTGCTTTCTAATAATGTTGCCTAACGGAAGCATATATAAACTAAAAAGAGTAGGGCCTAGCATAGATCCCTGTGGAACTCCATGACTAAGCTTTGAGTTGAAAGAAAACTCATTATTTACATGAACAAACTGGAACCTATCAGATAAATAAGATCTAAACCACTGCAACGAAGTTCCATTAAGTCCAACATAGTGTTCTAATCTATCAAGTAGAATATTATGATCGATAGTATCAAAAGCTGCACTAAGGTCTAAAAGGACAAGTACAGAAACTAGTCCATTATCAGATGCGATGAGGAGGTCGTTAGTGACCTTCGCTAAGGCTGTTTCAGTACTATGATGGATTCTAAACCCAGATTGAAACTCTTCAAGTAAACCATTTCCCTGCAGGTGGTCAAATAATTGCGCAGCAACAACTCTTAAGATTTTTGAAATGAAAGGGAGATTAGAGATTGGTCTATAGTTAGCTAAAGCTCCTGGATCTAGCGTTGGCTTTTTGAGTAAGGGTCTAATTACAGCCGTTTTAAAAGCCTGCGGTACATGGCCTAAAGTTAATGAAGAATTGATTATATGAAGAATAAAGCTACCAATAAGGGGGAAGACTTCTTTAAATAACCTGGTAGGAATAAGGTCTAAAAGACAAGTTGAAGGTTTGGATGAGGAAACTATTTTGTCTAACTCACAAAGGTCGATTGGAGTAAACTCATCAAGACAGACATCAATAGAAGGAGTTGTAGTAGTTACAGTATTTAAGTTAACTATGGGAAGAATCTGATTGATTTTATCTCTGATGGATGAAATTTTATTATTGAAAAAGTTCATAAAGTCCTGACTAGTAAGCTCTAAGGGAATGCTAGGATTGACAGAGTCCTGACTCTTTGTCAACCTGGCTACAGTACTGAAAAGAAACCTGGGATCATTCTTGTTCTCTTCTATTAATGCAGAGTAATAACTCGTTCTAGCTTTTCTAAGAGATTTTTTATAAATTAAAAGATGATTTCTCCAAGCTAAATAGATTTCATCTAAATTAGTGGAGCACCATTTTCTTTCTAATTGACGAGTCTTCTGTTTTAAGCTACGAGTTTCTGTGTTGAACCAAGGAGTTAGAAATCTCTCATTAGACTTTTTCTTTTATAAGGGGGCCACCAAGTCTAGAGTCTGATGCAGAGAAGCTGTAACACTATCCACCATGTTATCAATTACAGAAGGAGCAAGCTGTCTATAGCTTATTTCCGTTGTGTTGACACATGGCATAGAGGAAACAATCTGCATAAATTTGGTAACAGCATCATCTGAGAGGCATCTACTGTAATAATATTTTTCTTTAGGAGCCAAATAGTCAGAAATAGTAAAATCAAAGGTTAACAGACAATGGTCTGACAGTACAGGGTTATGAGGAGACACTACAAGATTTTCTATTTCTATGCCATATGACAGAACAAGGTCCAATGTATGGTGGAGGTAATGAGTAGAATTTCCTACTTTCTGAGAAAACCCAATCGAGTCTAATATTGAATTAAATGCCACATTAAGGCAGTCACTATCTACAGCCACATGTATATTAAAGTCCCCTACTATAATTATTCTATCAGATTTCAGCACTAAATCAGCTAAGAAATCAGCAAATTCGGATAAAAATTCTGAGTAGGTTGATGGGGGACGATAAACTATGGCAAATAAAATTGGGTTTAACCTAAAATTGCTAAAGTGCCCAATACTGAGGACCAGGCCCTCAAAGGAATTATAACATGTTTTTTGCTTTACATTAACTAGTAATTTGGAATGGTAAATTGTTGCTACTCCTCCTCCACGACCAGAACTTCTGGGATTTTGACAGTTTAAATAACCAGAGGGAGTTGATTCATTTAAACCAACATAATCCTCTTGCCCTAACCAAGTCTCTGTAAGGGAAATTAAATCAATCTGATGATCAATTAACAGATCATGGACTAACAGAGACTTGGGAGTTAGAGACCTAATATTTAATAAACCACATTTAATTTTTAAATTATGAGGAGGAACAGAGGCCAAATCATTCACTTTAGAGGCTTTATGTTTAATTTGAGTTTTACCAATATTTTGCTTAATCACTTTGGGATGCTTATACATTATATTTTTATTAACTTTGGAGGGAGCAGACAACGATTCTCTGATGGGGAAGACAGGGGCTAAGTTGAGGGGTGGCGGATGAAGAGGAGCTGCAGAGAGGCGTGTAAGACTGCGACTCTGCTTCCTGGTCCCAACTCTGAGTAGTCAGGGTTTTGGAAATTTGGATAAAAAAAGATGCCAGATTGTTAGATAAATGAGAAGCACCATCCAAAGTGGGATGAATGCTGTCTCGTCTCATAAGACCAGGTTTTCCCCAAAAAGAGCTCCAATTGTCAATGTAGCCCACGTCATTTGCAGGACACCACACAGACAGCCAGCGGTTCAAGGATGATGAGCAGCTAAACATGTCATCACTGGTCAGATTGGGGAGGGGCCCAGAGAATACTACAGTGGCAGACATCGTTTTTGCAAAGTCACACACCAATTCTACATTAAGTTTCGTGACTTCCGGCTGCCCCCTCATGGATCGTCACCTTATCGTGGTGGGGGGGTTTGCGTGTCCCAGTGATCCCAGGAGCTATGTTGTCCGGGGCAATTTGCCTCTGATAGGGTCTCCCAAGACAAACTGGTCCTGGGTGAAGGGCCAGACTAAGAACGATCCAACAGACTCTCATGAATTGTATATCAAGGATTCAGTGTACCCCGCCCGGTATGGGGTTACTGGGGCCCCACCCTGGAGCCAGGCCTGGGGGAGGGGCTCGAAGGCTAGCGTCTGGTGGCCGGGTTTCCACCCATGGGACCCGGCCGGGCTCAGCCCGAAGGAGTTACATGGGTCCGCCCTCCAGTGGGCTCACCACCTGCAGGAGGGATCATGGGGGTCCGGTGCTATGTGGATCAGGTGGCGGTCAAAGGCGGAGACCTTGGCGGACTGATCCCAAGCTTTCTAAACTGGCTTTTGGTACATGGAATGTCACCTCTCTGGTGGGGAAGGAGCCTGAGCTGGTGTACGAGGTTGAGAGATACCGGCTAGATATAGTCGGCCTCACCTCAACACACAGCTCTGGTTCCGGAACCAGTCTCCTGGAGAGGAGCTGGAGCTTGGCCTTTTCTGGAGTTGCCCTGGGCGAGAGGCGACGAGCAGGGGTGGGTATTCTTGTATCGCCCCACCTTGCTGCCTCTATATTGGAGTTTTCCCCGGTGGACGAAAGGGTTGCTTCCCTGCGCCTTCGGGTTGGGAAACGGGTCCTGACCATCATTTGTGCCTATGCACCAAATGATGTTTCAGAGTACCCACCCTTTTTGGAGTCTGTGACTGGGGTGCTGGAGGGTGCTCCTCTTGGAGACTCCATTGTCCTACTGGGGGACTTCAATGTGCACGTGGGCAACGACAGTGAAACCTGGAGGGGGGTGATTGGGAGGAACGGCTTGCCCGATCTGAACCCGAGTGGTGTTCAGTTATTGGACTTCTGTGCTAACCACAGTCTGTCCATAACGAACACCATGTTCAAGCATAAGGGTGTCCATATGTGCACCTGGCACCAGGACACCCTAGGTCGCAGGTCGATGATCGATTTTGTTATCGTGTCATCAGACCTGCGACCGTATGTCTTGGACAACCGAGTAAAGAGAGGTGTAGAGCTGTCAACTGATCACCACCTGGTGGTGAGTTGGATCCGATGGCAGGGGAGGAAGCCATTCAGACCTGGTAGACCCAAACGTATAGTGAGGGTGTGCTGGAAGCGTCTGGCTGAGGCCCCTGTCCGGGTGGTCTTCAACTCCCACCTCCGGAAGAACTTCAACCACATTCCGAGGGAGTCTGGAGACATGGAGTCTGAATGGGCCATGTTCTCCACCTCTGTTGTTGAAGCGGCGGCCCAGAGCTGCGGCCGCAAGGTGGTCGGTGCATCTCGTGGTGGCAACCCCCAAACTAAGTGGTGGACACCAGTAGTGAGGGGGGCCATTAAGCTGAAGAAGGAGTCCTATCAAGCTTGGTTGGCTTGTGGGACTCCCGAAGCAGCTGAGGTGTACCGACAGGCCAAGCGGAGTGCAGTTCGGGTGGTTGCTGAAGCAAAAACCCGGGTATGGGAGGAGTTCGGTGAGGCCATGGAACAAGACTTTCGGTTGGCCTCAAAGAGATTCTGGCAAACTGTCCGGCGGCTCAGGAGGGGAAAGCAGCTCCCCGTCCACACTGTGTATGGTGCGGATGGGACACTGTTGACTTCGACTGGGGACATCGTCGGGCGGTGGAAGGAATACTTCGAGGATCTCCTCAATCCCACTGATACGCCTTCCACAGAGGAAGCAGGGTTTGGGGACGAGGGGGATGACTCGCCTATCACAGGGGCTGAGGTCGCCAAGGTGGTTAAAAATCTCCTTGGTGGCCGGGCCCCAGGGGTGGACGAGATTCGCCCCGAGTACCTCAAGGCCCTGGATGTTGTTGGGTTGTCATGGTTGACACGCCTCTGCAACATTGCGTGGAGGTCGGGGGCAGTGCCTTTGGCGTGGCAAACCGGGGTGGTGGTTCCTCTCTTTAAAAAAGGGGACCGGAGGGTGTGCTCCAACTTTAGAGGGATCACACTCCTCAGCCTCCCTGGGAAGGTCTATGCCAAGGTACTGGAGAGGAGAGTCCGGCCGTTGGTCGAACCTCGGATTCAGGAGGAGCAATGTGGTTTTCGTCCTGGCCGTGGCACATCGGACCAGCTCTTTACCCTCTCGAGAATTTTCGAGGGTTCGTGGGAGTTTGCCCAACCAGTTTACATGTGTTTTGTGGACTTGGAGAAGGCATTTGACCGCGTCCCTCGTGGATTTTTGTGGGGGGTGCTTCGGGAGTGTGGGGTATCAGGCTTGTTGTTACGAGCTATTCGGTCTCTGTACGACTGTTGTGAGAGTTTGGTTCGTATTGCCAACACTCGGTCGGAGTCATTCCCAGTGAGAGTTGGACTCCGCCAGGGCTGCCCTTTGTCACCGATCCTGTTCATAATTTTTATAGACAGGATTTCTAGGCGCAGCCAGGGAATGGAGGGTGTCATGCTTGGTGACCACAGGATCTCATCTCTGTTGTTTGCAGATGATGTTGTCCTGTTGGCTTCATCCAGCAATGACCTACAGCTCTTGCTGGGACGGTTTGCCGCTGAGTGTGAAGCGGCTGGGATGAGAATCAGCACCTCCAAGTCCGAGTCCATGGTCCTCAGCCGGAAAAAGGTGAATTGTCCTCTCCGGGTTGGGGACAGGCTCCTGCCCCAAGTGGAGGAGTTTAAGTATCTTGGGGTTTTGTTCACGAGTGAGGGGAGAATGGAGCGAGAGATCGACAGACGGATTGGAGCAGCATCTGCAGTGATGCGGACGTTGTACCGGTCTGTTGTGGTGAAGAGGGAGCTTAGTTCTAAGGCAAAGCTGTCGATTTATCAGTCAATCTACGTTCCTACTCTCACCTATGGTCACGAGCTTTGGGTAATGACCGAAAGAACGAGATCGCGGATACAAGCGGCTGAAATGAGCTTTCTCCGTAGGATTGCTGGACTCACCCTCAGAGATAGGGTGAGGAGCTGTCATCCGGGAGAGGCTCAGAGTAGAACCGCTGCTCCTCCACATTGAAAGGAGTCAGTTGAGGTGGTATGGGCATCTGATTAGGATGCCTCCTGGACGCCTCCCACTTGAGGTGTTTCAGGCACGTCCCACTGGGAGGAGACCCCGGGGCAGACCCAGGACTCGGTGGAGAGACTATGTCTCCCAGCTGGTCTGGGAACGCCTTGGTATCCTCTCTGAAGAGCTGGAGCAGGTTGCTGGGGAGAGGGAAGTGTGGGCTTCTCTGCTTGAACTGCTGCCTCCGTGACCCGGACCTCCGGAAAAGCGGTAGAAGATGGATGGATGGATGGATGGACCTCCGACTGCCGGAGATGGATGTCATTAATGCCAGCGTGAATAACAATTGTGGAGTATTTACCGTTACTTTTAGCCAGCATTTTCAAATTTGACTCAATGTCGCCTGCTCTGGCCCCAGGAATGCATTTGACTATGGCCGCTGGAGTCTCTAGGTTCACGTTTCTGACTACAGAATCGCCAATGATCAGAGTTTTTTCCTCAGCGGGTGTGTCGCTGAGCGGGGAAAAACGATTAGAAACGTGAACAGGTTGGTGGTGTACTGGGGCTTTGCGACTAGGCTTCCTTCTCACCGTCACCCACCCAGTCTCCTCGCTGCTGAGGAGAGCCGGGGGACCGCTAACAGGGGGGCCTAAGCTAGTTTGCTCCGCTGCAGCTAAGGGGCGTCCGTCAAGAGTAACTGGCGCAGACGGTGTTTCAATGCAGCGGAGCCGGGATTCCAAATCAGACAACCTCGCCTCGAGTGCCTCAAAAAGACAACATTTATTACATTTACCGTTATCACTAAAAGAGGCAGAGGTGTAGCTAAACATCTGACAGAGAGAGCACACCAGAGGAGGAGAGGGAGGAGAACTAGTAGCCATAGCTAGTGGCTGGAGAGCAAACCACACAGGCAGACAGCAAAACAGGAAGTGACGATACGTTACCACAAGGAAGTGACGATCAAGGGAACCAAGGGGTTCCCTTGATCGTCGAAGGGGATGAGCAGACTCTACTTCCTTAGAAAGCTAGGATCCTTCAACGTGTGCAGCAGGATGCTGGAGCTTTTCCACCAGACTGTTGTCACCAGCGCCATCTTCTTTGCTGCTGTCTGTTGGGGTAGCAGTATCAGGGCCAGAGAGACCAACAGACTTGACAAGATTATCAAGAGGGCTGGCTCTGTAATTGGTCTCAGACCGGAGACCTTTGAGGCAGTGGTGGAGAGGAGAATACTAAATAAACTGCGATCCATCATGGACAATCCTGATCACCCCCTCCACCACACACTAGATAGACAGCGAAGCACTTTCTCCAGTAGACTACTACAGCTTCATTGTAGAACGGCCAGGTACAGGAAATCTTTCCTGCCACATGCAATTTCACTGTACAATAACTCACTATGATGTTGTATTCTGGCATAGCTATGCTGCCACACTGCATCTTACAGACTAACTGGTACATCACTTTTCACTCTGCTCCTGATAGTCCTTCTTTGTGCAATGGGATGATTCATGTGTTTATACGGGTCATCATATATTAAGCTATGATGTACTGTATATAGGTTTTATAGTCGTGTTAGTTTTTACTTTCCATGGGTAATCCCTTTGTCTGTCATGTGTGTGTTTCTGTTGTTTGGTTGTCAACTGTCATGCTGTTGTTATACTGTAATTTCCCAGTTTGGGATCAATAAAGTCCGTCAGTCCGTCCATCCGTCTATCTATCTATCTATCTATCTATCTATCTATCTATCTATCTATCTAATCATTAGCCCTACTTAAAGGAGCAGCTGGGGTTGCTCTGGGCTGCGACCTCACGTATGGATAACGCTGGTCTCCCCAGCGTTAGGCTTGAGTCCCTACGTCCCGGCTCCAGTCATCCTCTTGTTCCCCGCTACTCTCAGTAAATGTATTCCTAAGTCTGAGTATATCGTCAGTGTGTCTTAGCCATAGTCCTTGTTTGTGTTTTGCCCCATGTGGCTCATTATTTTGTACCTTTGTCCTTATTTAATAAATACGCAAACTCACTGGTTGCCTATAATGTCTTATTAGCGGTCCGCCAGGACCATAACAACATGTGATTGCCGACATATAGGCAACACCTCTTTGTATTCAACTTTCAAACACAGCCTACATTTGGGCCTGTAAAGCCTGATTGGGCTACCTGTTTCAAACAGGAATACTTGCGTTCTACAGGCAATGTACTACTTGTCAATGGAGCCAGATGACAGTAATCAATTAGCCAAATTAGAGGCTTGTCTTCAGGAAATCAAATCTTAGATGACTTGTAACTTCCTGCTATTAAATTCAGATAAGACTGAAGTCATTCTAGTTGGTCCAAGAAACCTTAGAAATACCTTTCCAAATCAAACTCTTAGTTTGGATTTCTCCTAATAGTTCTGTGAAGAACCTTGGAGTTATTTTTGATCACGATCTATTCTTTAATTCTCATATTAAACTTGTTTCTAAGACTGCCTTCTATCATTTGCATAATATTGCCAAGACTAAGAGCGTCTTGTCTCAGAGTGATGCTGAAAAACTAATCCACGCTTTTGTTAGCTCTAGATTAGATTATTGTAACTCTTTATTATCACTGACATGGTTCGAGTGCTGAACCCATCCGCGCTCAAGCCATGCATTATCTTCACCTATTTGACGGCTGTGTGCCCCTTTTGGCTACCCGAGCCTTTATTGTGACAGCGCTCGGAGGGGCTTCCGGCTGTCAGGTTTGACAGCTGAGCTGCATTTTGTCTCATCAGCGGCTCTCCATTTAAGGGGGCAGCTGGCAACAGAAAGACGCGGCAGTCTCGTCAAAATCTTCCCTTTGTCTGACACATTGAGCATCCCTCGGCTCAGACGTTGACTACTCGTCTTCTACATTCGTAAGTTTACTCCAGTGTGAACCTGTTCTTTGTAGTATGTTTCAGACCCCTGTGGCTTGTTATTTTGTGTTCCTTTTCTGTTCTGTTAATAAAACTGTGCAAAACTCACTGGTGATTTGTGGCGTCTTATGATGGCTCGTGAGGGCCATCCATGACAGTAGACTGCCGCCAAACTGAGACGCCTGTCGCTGTGAGTTTTGCCTAAATTGGACATTTGTTTTTCTCTCTCTGGGTACCTGCACGCTGGGAGGTCATGTCGTCATTCAGGGGCAGCGTTCGGAGCCTGAGCTACGAGCTGGCGGAGGCCCTGGACTATGTAGATGGAACGCTCGTCACCGCTACCCTCTACGACTCTCCCAGCGATGTACGCCGGCACCTGGACCTCGCTGAGGAAATCCTTAATCGCCTTCCTCGTTACTCCAACCACCTTGAAGTTGTTGCGAGGAGGGCAGACATTGCCGCACAACGCGAGATACTCCGTGGGCTTGAGGGACACTCCGGCAGGAAGCCGAAGAGGAGGCATCCTTGCTCCTCGTTTCGGGATCCCGTTCCTGTCCCCGATCCAGTCCAGGAGTTTGCACCATCCAGGGGTCATCCCCGAACGAGCATGATGTCAGTCGGGAATCCCCCAGAGAGGTTGCAGCTGACAACAGTCTCCATCTGGGACCGAGTGGCTGCAGCTCGCTCCGCCGACCACCCCACACAAATCATGAAGCATGTGACAGCGGCTGTCAGGCTGGTTCAATTCAATTCAATTCAATTCAACTTTATTTATATAGCGCCATTTCACAACAACAGTCATCTCATAGCACTATCAACTGTAGGGAGGACCCCCACAGTTGCAGAAAGACCCCAGCAATCAGGCGATCCCCTGTGAGCAAGCACTTGGCGACGGTGGAGAGGAAAAACTCCCTTTTAACAGGAAGAAACCTCCAGCAGAACCAGGCTCAGGGAGGGGCAGTCATCTGCTGCGACTGGCTGGGGGGTGAGGGGACAGAGAAGAAGAAAAGAACAGACATGTAGAGAGCAAACAGCAGGTTGAGAGGAATCCCGAGCTGAGTGACTATCCGGAATACGCTGACTTGCTCGCCTCCGTTTCTGCACAAGAGTGGCGTTTTCCAGACCTCACCTTTGCCTCGACATCAGCCAATGAACGTCGGCGCCACGCTCCAAGCAAACCTCAGCGAGAACCCCATCTGGATCCGTTTCTGGGTCGTCAGAGGAACTCTGCCTCCCAGCCAGCCGCTCCTTCTGCGTCATGACAGGAAGGAATTCCCGCAGCCTCTCCCCACGGGTCACCTGTTCCCACTGTCCCGTCAGCTCATCGTGCCCGGATCGTCTTGGCTGTCGTCTCCTCCTCCTCGACGTCATCTCCGGCTGCTGGGAGAGTTTTGAGTCCTGCCCCGGTGAAGCCCGTTAGTGGACCATCGCGAGCGGCTCCTCCTTGTCCTCCCAGGGGGCCCTCCGTCACCATCCAGTGAGGAAAGGGAGGAACAACGTCCGCTACAGCAGGCACCATCTATCCTCCAGGAAACAGGCAAGTGCAAGTTCATTTTTCTCCCCGTAGTTGTGATTTGCCTTGTCTGACTCCTGGGGGTGGAGTTTGGGTTCACAGTCCCCCGAGCTCCCACCACCTGCTGTAGCTTCTGTCACTAAACCTGCTGCCTCTGTGTCTCCCTCCGCTGAGCGGTCCACGACGCCAGGCCTACGTCGCCGGATGAGGAAGGGGCCTGTGGTTCTGGAGAGCCTGGTTCCAACCCTGCAGCCACGTCATGGGCAGAGGAGGAGAGCGGACTGCAGCGTGGAGCCTGCGCCGACAAGGAAGCATCCCCGGGTCTCCACAGATGAGCAGTTTGATCCAGCGGGTCGAGGGTCCCTTGCCACCACGCCGTGCGGGTCGTCGGCGTGGACGTTAGCGCCGGAGGGTCCTCAGACTGCGGAAACCATCATGCCAGCTGCGGAACCCGCCGTGGCCGAGTGGGAGCCAGACGATGACCTTCTTCGTCCTGAGTCTGGATCAGCAAAGTCCTGGACGGCAACAGAACCCGAGTGCAGGCAAGTGCTCTACTTTGTTTTCCTTCTTTCTATTTTGGAGCATTTTTGCCTGCCTCTCGGGGAGACGAGCCATGGGCAGCCGTCTGTTGCACCCGAGCTCGTCTCGCTGGGCTCTGTCGCTACCGGTGATTCTGATCCCAGTTCTTTCCTTTCTCCTGAGCCTTCTCCCAGGGTCACCGGTGCGGAGCCAATCCCGGTCGCTGTACTGGAGGTTCCGGGTTCGGGGTTGGAGGTCATCACTGGTGCTGCGCCGACCCAGTCAGGGTCCATCGCGAGTGCAGCAGAGACCCAATCAGGGTCCGACGTGGGTGCAGCACCAGTATGGTTCAAGGTTGGTGGACGACCTTGTCATTTTGACATCGTCATTTTCATCCCCCTCATCATCGTCATCATCGGCCCCATCCCAGCTCATCGCCACTGGGGGCCGTTGGAGGTCCCTATGTTAAGCCCGGCTCTCCCACGTCTTTCCCCTCGCTAGGGAGGTCGTTGCCAATTGTTTCCCCACGGTTCTGGTGGCTGAGGGATGCGGGTCGGCCGCCTGAGGAACTTTTTCGCCGGTTCGGCACCCTGGGTCGGCCACCCGACGTACTGTGCTTTTAGCCGGGCGACCTGGTTCAGCCGCCAGAGGTTCTGACTTTCCGGGCCTGGGACTGGGGTAGGCCGCCCGAACATTCTCTTTTCCCTTTAATCACCCTTTGGCCTTTGGATGCAGGGAGACCGCCGGAACTGTTCCTGTTTATTGGACTCTGCCTGCCATCATCCTCGGGTGTCGCTTATTTTCATTTAATATTAAGGTCACTCGGGTGTATTGTCTTGTCCTCTAGGTTGATCTGTGTATGTAGCGCTGTGTATTGTGTTTTCTGTTAACCATACTCAGCATTTTCCTCATTTGTGTCCTGTTCAAAGCATCATTTGTGCGTTATGGAGTATTGTGTTTTTCTTTCAACCGTACTCTGTAATTGCCTCATTTGTTTCCTGTCACCGTCATGGTTGTTTGTTTTTTTCTTGCCCTGGTCTAAGCATCATTTGTGTGCTATGGAGTAGTGTGTTTTTCTTGTAACCATACTCTGTATTACCTAACTTGTGTCCTGCCATCGTTATGTTTTTTTTCCCTGGTTCTCTCCCTCCGGGCCTTTCCCCCCATCCACCCACCCTGGGGCGGGGGGGGGGGGGGCTTGGGTGTCACAGGGTGCTCATAGTTCGCCCTTGGGGGGGAGATACTGTCATGGTTTGAGCGCCGAACCCGTCCGCGCTCGAGCCATGCATTATCTTCACCTATTTAATGGCTGTGTGCCTCTTTTGGCTCCCCGAGCCTTTATTGTGACAGCGCTCGGAGGGGCTTCCAGCTGTCAGGTTTGACAGCTGAGCCGCATTTCGTCTCATCAGTGGCTCTCCATTTAAGGGGGCAGCTGGGAACGGAAAGACATGGCAGTCTCGTCAAAATCTTCCCTTTTGTCTGACGCATCGAGCATCCCTCGGCTCAGACGTTGACTACACGTCTTCTACATTTGTAAGTTTACCCCAGTGTGAACCTGCTCTCTTTGTAGTGTGTTTTAGCCCCCCGTGGCTTGTTATTTTGTGTTCCTTTTCTGTTCTGTTAATAAAACTGTGCAAACTCACCGGCGATTTGTGGCGTCTTATGATGGCTCGCGAGAGCCATCCATGACAATCAGGCTGTCCTAAAACATCTTTAAAAAGTCTTTAGCTGATCCAAAATGCTGTAGCAAGAGTTTTAACAGGTACTAGAAAGACAGATCACATCTCTTCGGTTCTGGCCTCCCTTCATTGGCTTCCCATAGAATTTAGAATTAAGTTTAAAATCCTTCTTCTTACTTACAAAGCTCTAAATAATCAGGCCCTTTTTATTTAAAAGATCTGATACTACCCCATCATCCTAACAGAGCACTACGCTCTCAAAATGCAGGATTACTTGTAATACCTAGAATCTCCAAAAGTACAATGGGAGGCAGAGCCTTCAGTTATCAAGCTCCTCTCCTGTGGAACCAGCTGCCAATCTGGATTTGGGAGTCAGATTTGATCTCTGTTTTTAAGAATAGGGTTAAAACCTTCTTTTTTGATATAGCCTACAATTAGGGTGGGATCAGGTGCCCCTGAACCCTCCCTTAGTTATGCTGCTAATAGGTTTAGACCTATTAGCAGCACACAGTAACTGCCGTTGAAAATAAAGAGTATTCAGTTGGGGTATTCCTGGATCTTAAAAAAGCATTTGATACAGTGGATCATAATTTATTATTAAAGAAACTACAAAATTGTGGTATTAGGGGGATAGCATGGGGGGTAGTTACTTAAAGAACAGATATCAGTATGTATGTGTTGGTAGCAAAAACTCACAGTTACTGAAGGTTACTTGTGGAGTCCCACAGGGTTCAGTTTTGGGGCCATTGTTATTCAATATGTATATAAATGATATATGTAAAGTTTTGGAAAAAATGGATTTAATATTGTTTGCCGATGACACTAATTTATTATGCAGTGGAAGTAATTTGGAACAACTTTTGGATACACTCGGAAAGGAATTAGGAAAGCTTAAACTGTGGTTTGATTCAAACAAATTAATGCTCAATTTAAAGGGTACCTGTGGTGGTCGTGAAAAAAAAGATATTATATTGAGCCCCTGTCTCACGTTCTAGTTCAAGTTTAAGTTGAAATTCATGTTCAAAGCAATTTGATATAAATCCATTGCTGATGTGCTTGTTCAGCTATGTCAGCAAAACATGGGTGCAGCCATACTAGCGGCTACATGGCCTGCCAGGACGCTTCCTGTGACGTAATAAAGTTGGCACCGCGATCTGGATCAGTATTGGCTGAGCCTGGAGTGCCCGGATGAGCAGTGGCTTTCGGGATATTCAAATTCAAATTCAAACGTTTATTTCAAACTCAGGGATCATATTAAATGCAGAACTAAAACGAGTAGAAAATAAATAAATAAATGCTTAAATTCAGCGGGTCAACTCGTCTGATCTGAGGTCCTAATGGCCGCAACACGGCAGATGATTCGGCTCCTCACTCGCCGCTATACACAGCGGTAGACACTCGGCGCGTTGCGTTGAGTGTGAGGACCAAAATTCAAACGTTTATTTCAAACTCAGGGTTCATATTAAATGCAGAACTAAAACGAATAGAAAATAAATAAATAAATGCTTAAATTCAGCGGGTCGTCTCGTCTGATCTGAGGTCGTAACTGCCGCAACACGGCAGATGATTCGGCTCCTCCCTCGCCATTATACAGAGCAGCAGACACTCGGCGCTCTTGTTAAAACAAAAACATACAATGCGATATGGATATCGCAACATGGCGGAATGTAAAGCCTTTGGATGTCTCAATAATAAGCGAAAAAACAAAGATAAACACTTCTTTTGTGTACCCAAACCCAGCTCACCTTGTCAGAAGATCATAGAGGAAAAGTGATTGCGCAATCTCGGAACAGGGCACAGATGAATCCTTTCAGACGAAATTGCGTTGTGTGTGAGGACCACTTCATCACTTTAACTAACTAACTAACTAACTAACTAACCTGCACTTATATAGCGCTTTTCTAGTCACAAAGACCACTCAAAGCGCTTTCATTAATACTAACCCTCTATTCTAAGGGCCTATAGGAAACAGATATCTAGGGACAATTTAGAACAGCCAATTAACCTAACATGCATGTTTTTGGCATGTGGGAGGAAACCGGAGAAATCCCGGAGTAAACCCACGCAACACGGGGAGAACATGCAAACTCCACACAGATCACTGTTGGTCGGGGGCTGGGATCGAACCCATGATCCCCACAATCCCCCGGCCAAGGGTAAACTGTGCTGCCGCAGTGCTAACCACTGCGCCACCGTGCAGAAGACCCTCAGAAGACCTTTCTGGCTCAAACCTGTAGCCATGTTGGACGAATTCTTCCTCAGAGTCAGAAAATTCAGCCATAATAGAACAAAAACAACGGACAACAGCACCGTAGTCCCGGTGAAACGCTGAGTATTGTCTTTTCAGTAGCAACGGTATGACGTCACTTCCGCATATGTCATGGCGGCGCCCATAGTTTTCATTGGCTGGCCATGCCCACGGTCCTATTTCAATATATCTCAGGTGGTATATGGCTGGCAACAATTATTTACCCAAATAACAAATACCTTTTCCTAATGTTTTCAAGTTAAATGCGTCTTCACGACCACCACAGGTACGCTTTAAGTAAGACAAAATTTATAATTTTTAACAACTATCACAACAACTCAGTATCTAAACTCAATGTATATGGTGTTGAGATTTAAACGGTATTTGAAACTAAATTTCTTGGAGTAATAATTGATAATAAACTGTGTTGGAAGTCACATATTAATTATATTAAAGGTAAAATATCTAAATCAATTGCAATACTACACAGAGTGAAATATTTGCTGAATCAACCCACACTATATACTTTGTATCATTCATTAATACTCCATACATGACATATTGTACTGAAGTATGGGGAAATACATATAAAACAACATATATCCAGTCTTTATGCTTCAGAAGAGAGCTATTAGAATAATAAACAAAGCTGCTTACAGGGAACCAACAACCCACTTTTTCTTAAATTAAAAGCTCTCAAGTTGAAAGATCTGGTTGACTTTAAAACTCAGTAATAATGTTTAAAGTGAAGAATCGATCACTGCCCGCAAATATCCAAAAGTTGTTCCCATAAGGGAGAAACAATATCATTTCAGAGGAACATGTTATTCCAAAAACCTTCAGTGAGAACTACCACCAAGCAACACTGTGTCTCAGTGCAAGGAGTCAGACTGTGGAACGCTTTTGGACCTGAATTAAAATCATGTACAACGCTTGGACAATTTAAACAAAAACTAAAGGAAGAAATACTCCAAACATACAGTATATTCAAGATGACATGTAAAATTACATAAGGATTTTCATATTCAGTCTGTGTTGTGCTGTTGCTTAGATTTTTGTCACGTTTTGTCTTAGCTTTGTTCTGAATTGTAATCGTTCTTGTTTTGTTTTTCTTTTTAATTCTTGGATGGAACATGGGTGGGCAATATAAGCCGCGGCTTCAGCCATCACCCATTTCGGATAACTTATGTTGAACTGTATAATCAGAGGAATTATTGTTTAATTTGACCTTGTAAGATGTTTTTTTTTTCCTTCCCCTTTGTGATATTATTCCATTCCTTTCTTTTAATCTTTACTTTTAATTCATCCAAAATAAAGATTCAATCCATCATTCATTCAGACAGCTGGAGGACCTCCAACAATGCACTGGGCTTCACTCCTTTCTTAACTCTCAATGAAATATTTTTGCAGGTCATTAACAACTGTTTGTTCTCTCCTATAGATTTTTTTTTTTTTAAATGATGAACCAAATTAAAGAAGACAATGTAATTCCTCCAAATACAAATTTGGCTAGTATTATCTTGCTCCTTAAACCTGGAAAAGAACCTATGCTTCCATCCAGCTACCGTCCCATCTCACTTATGAATGTCGATCTTAAAATAATTTGCAAAGCTCTCGCTCAAAGACTGGAAAGGATAATTCCGTTTATTATACACCCAGATCAAACAGGTTTCATCAAGGGTAGGCACTCGACTAATAATACATGTAGGCTATTTAATTTAATAGACTACTGCAAGATCAAAAACGTAGAAACTACAATCTTGTCCCTGGATGCAGAGAAAGCCTTTGACCGTGTTAACTGGAAATTTCTTTTTATGGTGTTAAACAAGTTTTGGGTTTGGTTCATCTTTCATAAACTGGATTAAAACACTATATAGGCATCCAACTGCGTCTGTCTGAACAAATGATCAGACTTCCCAAAGCTTTAATCTCCAGAGAGGTACTAGGCAGGGTTATCCACTCTCTCATTCACTTTTTACCATCTTTATTGAACCATTAGCAGCAGCCATACGATAAAATGTTGATATCAGAGGTATTCAAACTGGAGAAAAAGAACACAAGATAAGTCTTTATGTTGATGATGTATAGATTTTCCTTGAAAACTCACAAAGATCTCTTCTTCAGACAGTGGCACTCATTGATAAATTTTCATCATTATCAGACTACTCTAGTAACTGGGTAAAATCAATAGTTCTACCTATAAATTGCAATTTCTCAAATACATCTACTATTCCAACACAATCAGGTAATATTAAATATTTAGGAATAGATATTTCCCCCAGGCTCTCATAGTTATTGCGAATAAATCACATTCCCCTTTTAAAAACAATATAAGACGACCTTACGCGCTGGAGGACACTACCTTTATCACTAATGGGAAGAGTCGCAACCGTTAAAATGATGGTCCTTCCTAAAATCAACTATTTGTTCTCAATGATTCCTACCCAACCATCAATGGCCTGGTTTAAGTCTCGACTCAAATATAAGTAAATTTTTATGGAAGGATAAACCATCACGGATTAGTTTAAAAACGCTTCAAAAAGCAAAAGAGTGTGGAGGCTTACATCTACCAAATTTTTTTAATTACTTTTTAGCCAATAGACTGCAGTTTGTTTCAAAATGGACAAAATCAACCCCACTAGGAAACCCATAGTTAGATGCTGAACAGGCTCTCTGTGGGTCGCTAAATATCTCTGACTTACCTTTTATAAATCCCTGTATTAAACGCCATGACTGTTTTAAAAGTATTAATATCAGCTCCTCTCTGATGGCTTGGTGGAAATTTTTAAAAATAACGGGGTCTTCACTTGTCCCCTGCAAACTCACGCCCATTTGGAATAATCCTGATATCTTGCAACAAAAGAGGACATTAAAATGTCCACTATGGCAAGAGAAGGGAATAAATAACTTAGAACATCTTATTCAAGGTGGAAATTTTATCCAATTTCGGGAACTATTGTCACAGTACGACATCAGTGATAAAAAGTGTTTTGAATACCAACAGCTTAAATCCATAATAAAAGCAAGATTTAATCTTAATCAGACAGATTTAGAGGTACCAGTTAAGGTGGCAGAGTTTCTAAATCTTCGTTCCCCTAAATTGATATTGAAAATACATGGACTATTATCAAAGCTGGATGACTCCGTATCTCTTCCAATATCAAAATGGGAGACAGACTTATCAATTAATAAAGAGGAAAGTTTCTGGACACAAATATGTTTAAACACTTTTAAGAGGACTAAAAACTCTAACTTTCAATTTATACAGTATAAAGTTCTACATAGAATTCTTTACACAGGACAAAGGATGTTCAAAATGGGCCTGAGTCACACAAATATCTGCTCCCACTGCACCAGCAACGTTCCGGATAGCTATATGCATGCTATGTGGTCCTGTGCACCGGTTCAAAAGTTCTGGCAGAAGACATGTGAGGATTTGTCAACATGGCTTGGGTATAGTGGCCCATCCTCACCCACACTTTGCATATTAGGTGATTTAAGTGAAATAAGTATAGATGCAAGGATGTCACACATGGTTCTCACTGCCTTATGCATCGCAAAGAAAACTATCCTCATGAATTGGAAATCAAGAAATAACTTATGCATGACTTATTATAATAACTTACTATTGGATTATATTAGCCTGGAGAGATTATCAGCCTCCTCAAATAATCAACTGGAGGAATTCAATTCTCTCTGGTCCCCGCTTATTAATTCTATAATCTGAGGGGTGGCGGGCGGTGGCTCGCTCTCCTTGGCACCTCTGGTGGCTGGCTGCGCCCTGACTGTGGGAGTCCGGGGGCCTGCTTCGGGGTGGCCATTTGTCTGGCCCTGGGGGGGAGTTGGCTGGGGGGGGGGGGGGGGGCTGGGGGGTGAGCCACACATGGGTGTCCCCCCCCCCCCCAGGCCGGGGCTGGGTGTGCGCCGGTGGTGCAGGTTGGCCCCGGTGCATCCTTGCACGACGGGGTCGTGTTTTCCCTGGGGCTCTGGTGGCACCCTGGGGTAGGTGCCTGCATCCTGGGTCGCCCTCCCTGTCCACTGGCGTCTGCGGGTGTGGGTGTGCGTGTGTGTGTGGGTGTGTGTGTGTGTGTGAGAGAGAGAGAGAGAGTGGGTGTGAGTGGGGGCTTGTGTATGAGCGGATGCGGAAGTGGGTGTGTGTGTTGTGAGGGGGCAGGTGGGGCTGTGTATGGGTGTAGGTGAGCATGTGTGATGGTGGGTGGGGGTACGTGTGTGTATGGGTGCGGTTACCTGTGGGTGGATGTCTGGGGGGTGGAGGATGTGTGTATGGGTAGGAGAACTTTGTTGGGTGGCAGGGGTGGGACAGTCCATCTAGTGGCATGGGGGTTGATGTTTCGGGGCCTGCTTGTCCCAGCCGCCAAGTTGTTGTGTTGCAGGGTGAGGCGCTTTGTCACATCGTCCCTGGTGTCATTGGCCGCGGGTGTGTGTTGGTGCTTGGGGGTGGTTGGGGGGCCAGTTGCACGGGTTGATGGCTGTGTTTCCGTCGGGTTGCTCCGGGGTGGCTGTGGTTGCAGGGTGGCCTGCGGCTGTCGGTGTGCATCTGGGGTGGGTGGTCGTGGGCCTGTGTGGGCGCTCGGGGGTGTTGCTTGGCATGTTGGGCGCCGTGTGAGTCCGGCCCGCTGCTCACTGTTGTGACTATTGTTGTCCATGTTTGTGTGTGTAAGATGAGTGGAAATTGATATGGCTGTCCCATCATGTTTGTGGTGTTGGGAGTGCCAGGGCGTGATGCTGGTGGGTCCTGGGCTGCTTCCACTGGTGGCCCTTGCCCTGGGTTGGGATTTGGGGGCAGTGGGTGGCCTCATGAACCAGTTTGCAAGCTGGCTTCTGGGGGGGACGGCCTTGCTTTTAGACCGCCTACCTCCCAGGCTTATTTCCCACCCTCCCCCTCCCCCTGACTTTGGATGGAATATACATCTTCTTTGTTACATTTAGGGCTTTGGGGTGGGGGTGTGCCGCACTGTGCTGGTGAAGTGGATATCTTTGCTGCGCGGTAGGGCTGCCCTCACCTCAATTTTAATTGCATTTTAGACACTGAGGGCTTGGGGGGTTGGGGGCCCTGCTGCCCATCGCAATGGCTAGCGGTGCTCCAATCACTATCCCTCCAATTTCAATTGCAGTTTGGTTGTCCACACATTTACACATAATAAGATAAGATAAGATAAGCCTTTATTAGTCCCACAATGGGGAAATTCCAGGATTGCAACAGCACAGGGATAGCAACACTCAGAGCAACAATCAGAAGGCAAGAAAAAACAACATCTAGTAAACATATGTCCATATTACTATAAATGTATATATATATATATAGACACACAGTAATTAGACACACATAATACATAATAGATACATAATAATAGACACACATAATAGACACATAATAGACACACATAATTACATCATATAACCGACACCCACCCGCTATGTTTTGTGTGGGGAGAGGGGGGTAGGGGTCTTCCCCCACCCCTGTTGCCCTGCTCCTACTGGGGGCATGGGGGCCTGGTGGGGAGCCTGGGACCTATCATGTTGTCAAAATCCCTGGGTGCTACTGAACGTATAGGTACAACCAAGGGAGTGAGAGGGGGGCTAAATATAAGCGTAAATGAGAGTGAGGGGGTGATGAATGGTGGGTCGGTTTTGTGCAGCGCTTTGCATGTCGGGTGGCATCTTGGGGTGCCTGCGGTGGTCTGCTGATTGGTCGCTCAGATGGACACCGAGGGTGGGGGTCTGCTTCTCCGGCCTGAGCTGGTGGTCTCCCTGGTCACTGCCAGGCACTGGTGCGTATTCAGGCTCGCTGCATCTGCTTCGCAGCCGCCTTATGAAACAAGGGTGAATGAGGGGTGGGTTTGGGTGGGTGCAGGGGTGGGAAAGAGTGGGTCGTCTGGGTGAGTGAGAGGGAGTTAGTGCATGTGGGTGCGCTTGGGAGTATGTGGGTGTGAAGGTGTGGGGAGGGGTGTGTCTGTGAATCGGGAGGTGCTGGATTAAGGGGGTAGTGCCTCTTGGCAATGTGGGCCCCCCGGGCGGGGGGACTTCATTGGGCATAGGGGTCCCCGGGGTGTGCGACAATGGCGCTGGGGTGGGCCCGCTGTGGGGGTGCCTGGGGGGGTTTGCGCCGGGGGGCGCCGGACAGTCTCCGCCCCGGGGGTGGGGTCGCTGGCCTCCTGGTGCCTGGGGCCTGGGGGTGGGCGTTGGCCCCACTGGGGGAGTGGGGGTCGGGCGGGTCCGTGGGGGTGGGCTAACTGCACCGGCTGCCGAGCAGCCTGGCCTACCTTGAGCATCCCTCCGGGGCGGATGCCTGGCTTTCCTGGGGCTTGCTGACCTCGGACGTTTGTGCCCTGTGGGGGTTGGTGGTGCTGTCTTGCCTGCTCGGGGTTCCCGGGGGGACAGCTGCTGCGACCGGCCCTCCGCTTCGTATGTTTCCTGACAAACCACTCACTTGCACACACTTATTTTGCGCGCGTTCTCATATATATGCACGCAGACATACACGCACAAGTGTCTCTCCTTTAACAGGTGTGGAAACCAGATTTGTGTTGAGGGATCTTTGGTGGAAGAAGCAGTCTGTCTTTTGTTTGTTTTAGTTGCTGGTTTGTTTGCTTTTTTGTCTGTTTCCCTCCCTTTTCTTTCCCCCCTCCCACACTCTCCTTTCCCTCTTCCCCATCCTGTTGGGTCTTCCATGGGTAAAATAATTAAAAAAAGTATTAAAAGTTATTACAGGAGGCATTTACAAACTATATACAATACACAGTTTGGTACTGTATAAGCTCCTCTTGGCAAAGTAAATCTGTTTTTGGCACAATAAGGGTGACAGATCTTTGTTCTGTTTGCCTAGCTGCCTGACAGGGCAAGGGAAAAAAAAAAGTTTGCAAACCCCAGGAATTGTTGGAGCTGTTTACGGGTCGAGGGGACGGGCCAATCAGTCACAGCCTTGATTTTCTTTGGGTCGGGTTCAGTTTGCTCTTTGGAAATGATAACCCCAGGAAGGTAGGGTGGTGACGTGAAATTTGCATTTCTCCGCTTTTACAGCGCACAAGACCTTGTGTTCGGCCTAGGGAAGGGGAGAATGTCAACTAAAACAGATTAACACGAAGGAGTCAAGAAAATCCCGTAACACATCATTGATCATTGACTCCATTATTCTCTCTCCCACCTGGAAGATAAAGTCTTCCACATTAGGATGCTCTTTGTCGACTACAGCTCCACCTTCAACATGGTAATTCCCCACAAACTCACTGACAAACTGTCTTCACTTGGCCTGCACCCCACCCTCTGCGACTGGTTACTGGACTTTCTAACTGGCAGGCCCCAGTCTGTAACAGATGTAACAAATGGGTAACAGGACCTCAGCCAGCATCATCACAAACACAGGTGTCCGACAGGGTTGTGTTCTCAGCCATCCTCTACAGCCTCTTCACCCATGACTGTGTTGCTTCCCACAAGGACAATATCATCTTAAAGATCACGGATGACACAGCAGTGATAGGACGCATCACTGGTGATGACGAAGCATCCTACAAGAGGAAGTGGCCAACCTGGTGTCATGGTGTGAAGACAACAACCTCACCATCAACACAAACAAGACAAAGGAGATGATAGTGGACATGAGGAAAGGGAGGAGGAGACCCCATCGGCCGCTGTTCCACCGGAAGCTTGAGGTGGAGAGGGTGAGCAGCTTTAAATACCTGGGCATCCACATCAGCGAGGTCCTAAAGTGGACACACGACACCACAGAGCTGTTTAAGAGAGCTCAACAGTGACTGTACTTTCTGAGGAGGCTGAAGAAGTGTGGCATGTCCTCCAGGATCCTCAACAATTTCTACAGCTGCATCATCAAGAGCATCCTGACCAGCTGCATCACTGCGTGGTATGGCAGCACCACTGCCCTGGACCGCAAACGCCTGACAGTGGAGAAGATCATCAGGACTCCCCTCTCCTCTCTGCAGAGCATCTACCACCACAGAGGGGAGCTGACGCCATCCTCCGGGACCCCACCCGCCCCCAGCACAGGCTGTTCACACTTCTACCCTCAGGCCGGAGGTACAGAACTGTGAAATGCAGGACAACCAGACTGAAGAACTCCTTTCCCACTGCCATCAGACTCCTGAACAGATAACAACTCCCAAAACTCCGTAACACAGCTTTGCATATAGGAACTCACACACTGGCTGCTAAATTTGCACACTGCTCACCTGTACAGAAGATATAGTCTCACCTGTCTGATGTCCATATCATCTGTGCTGCTACTTATCATGCACAGTCTACTGGTACTACCTGTAGGATAGGAATATTATACAATATATTAGTATGGCAGTGCCCTAGGCTGGGAGGGGTGATGCCCCGCCTTTCGGAGGTGGTGTCACCTGTACTATAAAAGCCTGAGGCAGGAGACATCTGGTCTCCTTGCCACACTCCCGTACTCGCAGTAGGGGCTCCCATTGTGTGTTATAGTTCTTAGCAATAAATATCATAAATGTCACCTCGCCTCCTCATTATTTCGGACACTACATTTGGCGACGAGGAAAATTGAAAATGGAGAGGGCTGCTGCCGTGCTGCGCTTTGTGCTGCAGGCTCCGGGTGAGCTGTTGGTCCTGTGGACCAGGTGGCGGGCGGCCTTCAAACACTATTTGCTTGCGTTAGACCTTGGTGACCTTGTTAAATTATGTGCAGAGGCTATCCTGGTCCATAACCTGGATGAGGAGAGCCAAAGAGTCCTGAGCACATTTGGAGAAGGTGACATATTCGGCCATGTGACTGGGCTCATGGCGGGCTACTTTCGCGCCGCTGAAGACATCCTAAGACGGCACATGCAAGTCAAACAGCAGAACCAGCAACCCAGAGAGTCGCAGTCAGTTCGATGGTTTGTGGCAGACCTTCGACGGCTTGCGAGCGAGTGCAGGCTTGGGACTTTGGAGGAGGAGTTTGGGCCGTGGACAGCTAGCGGAACACGCGGCCGGCCCCCCAGCAAGAAGCCTGCTAACTCGCGCTGGTGAGCTAGCATTGGTAGCAGCCATGGAGCTAGCACGACAAAACGAGGCAGTGGAGCTGCTGACAAAGCACATTAGCTGCAAAGAAGCACCTCAGAAGAGCGGAGCACACGGGACGGCCCTGGCTTTGGATTTGGATGAGGGCAGCAATGAAGAGTACCCGGCCTTTGTCAAGACACGGTCCACCCCGGGGACACCACGATGCTACAGCTGCAGATCTGCTAAGCACTGTTATCGAGCCAGGGAGTGTACGGCGAGGGGCAAGCGTTGTGGACGGTGTGGTTTGCTCCATCACTTCGCCAGACTTTGCCACAGTTTTGACAAGGAGGAACGGGGGTCTGCTAGGGGCGGTGAAAAGTCTACAGTGGCCCACGCTGTCTCTCTCAGCACGGACAGGACACTAGTGCCAATGTTGGTGGACTCAGAGTCAGCAACCTCCATTTTGAACTTGGAAATTGTAAGACGGTGTTTTCCCCACCACAATGTGAGTAAAACGTGCACTGCATGTTGTGATTACAGTAATGAGCCCCTTGACATTTTATTGTCTCGAGAAGGCAGTGATCTTACGGGTAGTGCTGTGTTTCACGTGGGAAGTGGCAAAGAAGTGTGGGACTTAGGGTGGCCCATTCCAGGTGAAGAGGGACACCGCCGGCACGTTAGTACGCCGACTAAGCGGGGGTCCCGTGCCAGTGTTTGTGGTCCAGTGGAGGACGGACCCGCACGGCATGGTTTGATCTTTGCGGAGGTGGAAAGGTCCAGAGAGTGTGAGTTACAGGGTTCCGGCGGCCGACTGGATACCGCCGTTGAGCCAACAGTGACTGATGCCGCTCCGACGCACCATCATCTGGTGTCTGGGGTAACACCAGATGGCGCAGACCTCAACCGTGCTGAGAACCAAGGCGAGGGACACATCTTGAGTCAACATGAGGCACTTTTCCATTTGGAACTCAAAGGCCTCCTTTGGCCTGGAACCGAACAGTACCGTTCGACACCCATGTTTTTCCACAGCACAAGGCTCACTGTAGCATGGGTGGGAGAAGGAGGGAGTTGGAGGCGGGATTTGGAGGGAGTTGGTGGCGGCGCTATGCTCCCCATGAGGCGGTGCCATATTCCTGTTCAGTAAAATCAACATCAAAACATGTAGCAATACATCTCCAAAAATAATGCAAAAGTTAAATATTTTTGGACACTCATGTCAGAAAGTGAGACCCATATATTATACAGAATCATTAATCAGACAGTGAAGTATTGTTAGATTTTAATCATTTATTGGCTCACAGCGCATGAATATCAAAAATGACTTTTCTCGACAAATAGATGGTTAGGTAAAAATACATGATCTATGTCAAAATCATGGAGAGACTGTTGAGACGTCATGAAATTTATCTGCTCCAGCCAGTGGTGTCGTGGCAAAACATGGATCAGGTGCCATATGAGCCGTTAAATATATATTTCAACAGGTAAACAGTACTGAGTTAGGCATAAGATATATTTAGCAATTATGATGCATTTTAAGCCAAAACAAATAGATCTAGGATTAGAAGTAATTAAAATAAAGCAGTCCCAAGGTTACATGGATAAATATGTGGATTAATTGAAAATTTATCGTATTGAGTATTGCTGACTACATGTAGATACTGTATAAATATATATTCTCTGCATCAACAGTGAACTATACATGTATTCATGTAGTATTGCCCTGGGAATTTTGACAATAAACCTTTGTACTTTTGCAGATGTCTCTATTTTGTTTTACAGTCTTCAGCAAATAATTGTTTTGGTTACTTTTCTTAAAATGAGCCATTATTTTCAAAGTCACTGATAAATGGTTCGTACTGTTGACTCTTTTCCCACCAGTGTTTGAACAGACAAAATAGAAAATCATGATGCAAACAAATAAATCACTAAATTGTTTATTCCAATCAGCAGCAAATTACAGATTATTTAGAATGTGCAAAATTCAAACTGTAAAAAAAAAAAAGAAACAGACAAAACGTGACAAAAAATAAGCAACAGCACAACACAGACTGGATATGATAATCCTTGTGTGATTTTACATGTCGTTTTGTATATACAGCCGTGGACAAAATTGTTGGTACCCCTCTGTTAATCGAAGAAAAACCCACAATGGTCACAGAAATAACTTGAATCTGACAAAAGTGGTAATAAATAAAAATTCTATGAAAATTAACCAATGAAAATCAGACAATGCTTTTGAACTGTGGTTCAACAGAATTATTTTAAAAAACAAACTCATGAAACAGACCTGGACAAAAATGATGGTACCCCTAGAAAAGATTGAAAATAGGCCATAGGGACATGAACATGACCATAGGGACATGTTCAACCAAGATGTGTCCTCTAATTAACATCACAGGTGTCTACAAACTTGTAATCAATCGGCCTATTTAAAGGGTGACAAGTAGTCACTGTGCTGTGACCATTGTGGGCTTTTCTTTCATTAACAGAGGGGTACCAACAATTTTGTCCACGTGTGTGTGTTTGGAGTATTTATTCCTTTAGTTTTTGTTTAAATTGTCCAAGCTTTGTACATGATTTTAATTCAGGTCCAAAAGCGTTCCACAGTCTTGACTCCTTGCACTGAAACACAGTGTTGCTTGGTAGTAGTTCTCAGACCCCAGGGCAGACCCAGAACTCACTGGAGAGACAACATCTCCCAGTTGGTCTGGGAACACCTTGGTATCCTCTCTGAAGATCTGGAGCAGGTGGCTGAGGAGAGGGAAGTCTGGGCTTCTCTGCTTGAACTGCTGCCTCTGCGACCCGGACCTCTGGAAAAGTGGTAGAAGATGGATGGATGGGTGTCATGTATGGGAGCATTAATGAATGATACAAAGTCTATAGTGTGGGTTGATTCAGCAAATATTTCACTCTGCGCAGTATTGTGACTGATTTGCATATTTTAGCTTTAATATAATTAATATGTGACTTCCAACACAGTTTATTATCAATTATTACACCAAGGATTTTAATTTTGGATACCCTTTCAATCTCTACACCATTTATACTGAGTTTAAATACTGAGTTGTTGTGATGTTGTGAAATAACGTTATCAATAAAGTTTAGCCACCGCTGTGTGGCCCTGGTTTCAGGTGTGGGGTGGTTGTTTAGAGCTTGTATTGCTAAAATATAAAAGGAAGCCCTACAATGGGTCTCAACTATATGTAAATAGGGTTGTCTGCATTACTGAATGAGTTTAAAGATGAAATACTATCACAATATAAACTAAATTCTATTGGAGGACTGACATCTCCCATTCCCCAAGGTGCAAGATACACTATATGACTAGCCACTCATAAAGGATCACCGAAATGATCTGATAAAAATAAATCCCCAAGCGGGTTCTATTTATCTGGTGAGCCATAATAGGATGTGCCAATTCCCTTTACACTATATCTCTGTAATTTAATATTCACCACACAAACAATCTCAATTCAGTCCCCTTTCTGAATTGATCCTGTTTGTGGACTTCAGCTCCGCATTCAACACCATCCGCCCCGCTCTGCTCCGGGACAAGCTGTCCCTGCTCAACGTGCCTGACCTCCCTCTGCAGGTGGATCATCGACTTCTGACGGACCGGAGGCAGGCATGTGCGGCTGGGAAAGACTGTCTCAGACTATACTAGCATCAGCACCGGATCACCCAGGGCTGTGTACTTTACCCCCCTACTCTTCTCCCTTTACACCAAACTCCTGCACCTCCAGCCACCAGTCTGTCAAGTTGATCAAGTTTGCGGACGACACCACCCTCATCGGGCTCATCTCCAACGGCGACGAGTCCGCCTACAGGAGAGAGGTGGCCCAGCTGGCGTCCTGGTGCAGCAATAACAACCTGCAGCTGAACGCTCTGAAGACAGTGGAGATGATTGTAGACTTCAGGAAAGTCACTACTCCTCTGCCCCCCCCTCACCCTCTCAGGCTCTCCCATCACCACTGCTGATTCCTTCCGCTTCCTAGGCACTACCATCACCAGGGACCTCAAATGGGGGCTGACCATCAGCTCACTCATCAAAAAAGCCCAGCAGAGGATGTTCTTCCTGCGGCAGCTGAGGAAGCTCAAGCTACCCACAAGATGTTAGTGCAGTTCTACACAGCCATCATCGAGTCCATCCTCACCACCTCCATAACCGTGTGGTACGCAGGAGCCACTGCCAGGGACAGACTAAGGCTGCGCGCGTCGTGCCGCCACAGCCCTGCAGAAGGTGATCGGCTGCAAGCTCCCATCTCTCCAAGGATCTGTACATCTCCAGGACCCGGAGGCGTGCTGGCCGGATCATAGCCGATCCCTCACACCCTGGTCATGTACTGTTTGCCCCCACTCCCCTCTGGTAGAAGACTTCGAGTCCATCCAGACTAAAACCTCCCGTCACATGAACAGCTTCTTCCCCTCTGCCATTAGACTGCTGAACACTAAGTGACTCTCGTGCACCATGTACAGCAGGCTCAACCAGACTCATGTCAATCATCACTGTTTCTTCCTGCATTACCGACTGCACTATATAGTTTCCACAGTATCTGCTGCTGGCTAATATATATTTTAACTGTTGACCAGTATCACTTAATCTTATCCTACACTTTATTTAATGTATAGTTTATTTCTCTTATCCTTATTCATGTTTAATGTTGCAGCATTGTACCGAGACAAATTCTAGTTTGTGTACTACCTGAACAATGGCAATAAACCTGATTCTGATTCTGATTCTGATTCTGATTCATATTAAGTGGAAATTGTGCTCCTTTAAATTTGGCACTTTAGTCAGATCACGGGAAAAAAAATGCCTTTTTTTTGCATAGATGGGATAAAGTGATCAAAATAACCATATAACACTTATCTGTGTGATTTAATATGTGTGTGATCAATATAACCACATAGTGAGTTAGTTGTGTGCTTCAAAATATATGTAGTGTTCAATATAATCATATAACAGTTATTTGTGTGACTCAAAAATGTTTGTATTCTGCTTATATTCTAGGTAAAATGACCAATATACCATAATGGAATATATACTGTATATTGCCAAGTGTGTGCTTCACGCTCTGCAAAATAGTGGACCTTGTCTCACACAGAGGAACAAACCGCCTGGGATTTACGGATATGGAGGCACAGATGCGATAAGGAATGGCTGAGACCTGGACTACGCTGACCTGGGAGGTGAAGTGGCCTTCGGTGGATACATTCGGTGCCAGGAACGAATCCTCCCGTGGACCATACACCTGGACTTCATTTTGATAATGCATGCTTTCTTCTTTGTTCATTTGTGTACAAATATTCCGGGTCAGGGGTAGCATAGCCAGTCAGACTTCATGAACTGACACGATCTGTTGCTGTCAGGGAGAGAATGTTTGACCCGGCGCTGTAACCTATCATATTCAACTTGCTTACTTAATAAATACATGTTCCAAGTAAACTCAATCTCTTCCTTGAAAAACGAATCTGGGTAAACCATCTACACACATAGACAAGCTTTGAAGAGTAGACTTAGATATTTTTTCTACTAAAGTTTTTTCATCCCAACAGCGTGCATGGAAAGAAAATCCTACAGACACATATAGCGCGATTGTCTTAAAGTGTGAATGACCTCTTCCATGAGCAAATGTACGTTTTTTGGTCTGTGGCTGTTTAAATTGAATTCTTTCCTCCCGAAAATATCATTTTTGAATATTAATTACAGCTAAATGGGAGCAGTTTCGATGCCGTCATTTCACATCCTAATATACGTGTTCTATACACCATCGGCTTTTGCGTATCCGACTACCTCGCTTTAAAAAGCAAAAGATTTGACTATAAATATGATGTGTTGTTTACCTGTCAAAATACATTGGTGTCAAAACGACGCCATTCTGAGCAGATCCTGTTTGACTCTACAATGAAATACACACAAATTAAGTACATGCACAGCACGAAAGTGCAACATGTAAAAAAAAAAAAAAAAAAAAAAATAAACTTTTAACCAGGATTACAACTAGCTTATTTCATCAGATATTGTCAACACAAAAAAGCAACATACAAGGACAGACGTAGCATTAAGCTAGGTCATCATTTAAACACGATTAAGTTTTCGTCTGTCCTAAGTGAACTTTTCCACTGCTGGAAAAAATAAGATAAAGCATGAATATCACATCACTCCACCGTCCTGTATATCACAATATCACGCTTCAACTGCTGAAGTTGGGTGCGTCGCAGCTGTACATTCAATTCAGTTCGTGTGGCTAGGTCTAATTCTTGGTGCGTCTCCGTCTATTTTGTGGTGGGTCTGCTTGTGCGCACCACTGCAAGCTCAGTCTGCTTCCCTCTGCATTCTCTCATCAGCCGAAACGCACAGGAAACTCTGCTGGACCGCGGTGTTAGATTTCTGCTGATTTCTGTTAAGCCATTCTATCGTTGTGGTTTATAATATCACTTGTTCGCGGGCTCACTGACGAAAAATTGCAAATGGCGACCAGCAAGCTAAGTCAGCGTAACGCCCACTCTCATGACGCTACGCACAGACCAATGAATGGCCAGCAGTGGCGTGGCGAAACGGTGCCAGTACCCTTCGGACCTGCTTTTAACAGTGCCGAAAATAGTGTCGATAAAACTGGAACAGTTCCGAAAAAGCGAACTGTGAGGCCTTTGGGTTCCAAAAGGAAAATCGGACAATGGAGCCCGAACGGTACTAAAGGAGGCCTTTGAGTTCCAAGTGGAAAAGTGCCTATGGCAATCCGCTGAGGAGCCATAAGGGAGCCAGATCACGGCGCAGACGACGGAGAAAATCAGTGAGTGCTCCCTGGGTGAGGGTGATAACATGCGCCTTAGGGTTGAGCCTCTGCTTGGTTGGGTGCGCAGTTCCAGAATCGGGACAGCGGGATGGGATGATCTGCGGGTGGTCCAGTCCGGTGGCGACGGCTACTTGAAATTGACTGATGGGTCAGACAGGCATCCCAATGAGCTACGGCGTCGAAGCACAGCGGGGCATCGATGCAGTCCGTCTCCAATCTCAACAAAACGGAGATGCTCTGGAGGTGGGCCGTGTGACGGACACTCCGGGCGGGGGCCCTTGAAAGACCCAGGTTGAATGCATGGGGCTAACAGTGTGTCTAATGTGCTGCTTATTGTTATGTTCTGGTTTGTAGTTAATTGTTCTGTTTTTAAAAAAAGAGAAAATGCAACTGTTAGGATGTGTTTACTGTGGGGTGACCTGTGGGTACATGTTACCGTTTGGTCAGGGTATGGGGGTACAGTAATCCACATTTTATACAGTGTTGTATTTTACTTTTATCTCCAGCACGAGTTGCTGTGTTGATTAACCTGTCATTAGTTGGGCCTTTATGGCTATCGGTGGTCTCTTTAGGGTCATAATTCCACTGTGACAGGATGAGTAATTTAGATAAGCACAGGACCACTGTTGTGTTTGTGTGTGTGTTTGACTGTTGTGAGTGTGGTGTAGTATCACCTAGGTATGAATGGCGTAATTATTGCCCATAGTGTGAAAGTGTTTTTCCTTTGTCTTTATTTTGGGGAGTTCCCTGTTTACACGTATATACTGTATGTATTCTGTGGGTTTATGGGACCGGTACTGCCATTTTCTGTGTCTATTTTCTAATGTGTTTAGCTTAGGAGGGATTGTTTTAATTTGATGAGTGGCTCATTTTTCTTTCAGAGACTCTCGTGTTTAAAAAGCGGAGGGTTCCGCTGAGCCAGTGTGGTGTGAATGGATAGGCCTGTTCTGTATTAGAGTGTGATTCGGGTATAAATTTATTGGTTGGGTAATTAGTGTGGTTGCATTTTTTTCGGGGGAGGGGGGATATAGGATAGGAATATTATATAATATATTAGTATGGCGGTGCCCTAGGCTGGGAGGGGTGATGCCCCGCCTTTGGGAGGTGGCATCACCTGTACTATAAAAGCCTGAGGCAGGAGCCCTCAGGTTCAGGTTCAGGTTCCTTTATTTGTACCCGTAGGTAGATTTGTTTTGCAGTCTGGTGACATCCATATTTACAAGCCACTAATTACATTCAACATAGACACAAACACAGGCACACATGAAGCTGACTATAAACATGATGAAAATACTCAAGGCTCCATCAAACAGGGTATAAAAAGACAAAGAGATGAGGGAGAAACCAGAGGTAAGAGAGAAGGGTCATATTAAAGTTAAAAGTTAAAAACTAGTCAGAGGTTAAAAAACTCAAAGGTCTAAAACCCAATAAAGTATTTAGAACCCAAGTGACATCATATAAAATAAGTAAATATAAAATATGTACAATATATTTTTATAGCTTGTTCAACTCTTTGACAGCAGCAGGAACAAAGCTGTTTTTGTTGTGCTGGGTTTTACTTTTTGGGACAGCAAACCTCCGTCTGGAGGGAAGAAGCTGAAAGTTGCAGTGCTTTGCAGTGGGAGTCATCATTTAAAATGGAGGCAGCCATCCTCTGTACTTGTCTGGTGTACAGGGATGTCAGGCTCAGCTGTGACTCACCAAGCAAACGACTGGACCATCTAACTACCTGATCCAAGGATTTCCTCTGTTTCAGTTTTATCTGACCAAACCATGACACTAAAGAAAAGGATAAAACAGATTCAATAAAAGCCCGATAAAACATTGTCATTATGGTTCGGTCAATTTGGAAGCGTGCAAGTTTCCTCAAACAATGCAAATTTTGCTGACCCTTTTTGCACACCCTTTCACAGTTCACTTCAAACACAGTTCACCTCTGGTCTCCTTGCTACACTCCCATACTCGCGGTAGGGTCTCCCATTGTGTGTTATAGTTCTTAGAAATAAACATTATTAAACGTCACCTCGCCTCCTCATTATTTCGGACACTACACTACCGTCACAGAAATTAGCACTGGGTGCTAATTTGTAATATGTAATTATACACTGCTCATTGCACAATGCTCATTTGCACACTGTACATAGGTTCATGCCATCTCAGGTTCACGTCATCTCTGATATTAATATACCACTATCACTTTAGTCATCCAGTGAATTTTCAATTTCATTCCTCTTGTCTGACTGCTTTAATTGCTTTAACCGTCCAAACTGCCTAGTGTGTGTTATTAGTACTCATTAGTTTTAGTATTTAGTATCAAGGTGTGCTTAAGGAGTCCTAACTGCCTAACTGTGTGTTGGTGTGTGTGTTAGCATCCATTAGTATTAGGATTGAGTTACAGTGTTAGTGTGTCATGATCTCAATAGAATTGTTGTTTCTGTACCTTTACCTTGGCATTCATTCGGAGAGCAAAGTAAGAATTTCATTGCTCAGGAAATGTAGCATTTCTTAACTGTGCACATGATAATAAAGCCTTTGAATCTTGAATCTTGATCATGCGTTGAAACACCACGGGGACGTTGGTGAGGCCGAACGGTATGACGCAGTACTTACAGTGTCCACTAGGGGGTGTGAAAACCCATCTTCCATTCGTCGCTATCACATACACTCCAAATGAGGTAATAAGCGTTGCAGAGATCCAGCTTGGTATAAATCACAGAGTCCGGGAGCTAATCAAAGGCGGCGTTTATTAGGGGCAGGCGTAATTTTTAAAGGTGATATTATTGAGCTTGCAATAGTCAATACATGGGTGTAGTGAGCTGTCCTTCTTACCAACAAAGAAGAAACCCGCACCAACAGCAGAAGACGAGGGGCGAATGCCAGCATTCACTGATTCTTTGATATATTTATCCATAGCTTCCCTCTTGACAGGTTATAGAGGTGGCTGGAGGCTAATCGAGCCCCCAGTTGAAGCTTGATGGTGCAGTCGTAAGGGTAATGAGGGGGCAGAGACAGGGCCTTAGCCTTGCTAAAAACAGGGGCCAGGTCATGGTAATGGAGGGAACCAGGGATACATCGGGGGCTTCAGGAGTGGTGGGCTGGATGTCAATGGATGAGGAGTGGGCAGCGGACCTGAGACAGGCAGGCATACAGAGTGAGCTCCATGAGCTGTCTTCCAGTCAATAACTGGGTTATGAAGAGTCAACCAGGGGAATCCAAGGATGACGGGGGAAGGGGACATGGGGAGAACTAAAAAGGTCAGGCATTCATGATGGTTACCGGCAGTGAGCAGGGATAGAGGGGCTGTCTGTTTAACAATTTGGCAAAGGGGCTGGCTGGGGAGGTCCACTACTTGTATGGGTTGAGGTAGATCAAAACAGGGAATGTTAATTTGGGTTGCCAGATGCTCAGAGATGAAACTTTGCTCAGCTCCGGAGTCAGCTAAAATGGAACCAACGTACTTGGCGGACTCGAGCAGCAAACGAATGGTAAAGATAAGTGGTTGAGTGAGGAATTAGCTGTACTACCCGTCAGGCACCCTACAGCGACTGACGGGCTTAGGCTTTTAACTTTGCTGGACACTGGGCAGCGGTGTGACCGGTTTGGCCACAATACAAGCATAGCTCCTCCTCATTGCGCCACTGCCATTTAGCATGGGTGAGTTTGGACTGCCCCACCACCATTGGCTCTGGAGCGTCGGAGGAGGTGCTAGCAGGTGGAAGAGTGAGGAGCGTGACATTGTGGATGAGGGATGGAGGGTGGAGTGAGAACTGGGCTGTCGCTCTCTGGAATGTTGTTGCAGCCGGTTATCAAGTTTAATAACTGCGAGATGAATTCATCTTAGGGACTCGGGCTCATCCCGAAGGCAAGCAAGTTCATCACAGAGCATGGCGTTTAAGCTATGTGTGAATGCCGCGCGCAGTGCAATGTCGTTCCACCCCACCTCAGCTGCAAGCACGTGGAATTCAATGGTGTGTTCCACCATGCTTCTCGACCCCTGGCGGATGTTCATTAGGCTAGCGGACGCACGCACTCCCCTCCTGGTCAGTGTGATCAAAACTCGAGAGAATTCGCCAGTGAATCATTCATAAGAATATGCTTGATACTCTGGTCTCTGAATAATAGCTTGCGCCCACGAGAGGGCGCGACCGTTGAGCAGACCCGCTAAATAGCTTATCCTACTACAGTCAGAGGGAAAATTGCCAGGTGAGCTGTCAAAAACAAGTTGGCACTGGAACAAGAACCCCCCCCCCCCCAACTGACCCCCATAACAGGATGGCGCAGTGTAAGGGGGGGACCCTGGTGACCTGCTGGGGGGGGGGCTGCCCCTGGGGGCATAGAGGTGGAAGTGGTGGATGTAAGAAACTGAACTTTCTCCTCTAACTGTCACCATGGGATGAGACGCCGTATCATCCGGCGCTCAGACCATATTCCTCCTCTACCCGGTCCTCTCCTTGACAGCGTCTCAGCGGACTCCCAGCTGTCAGTGTTACGGGACAGCTGGAGCCCAATTATCCCTCATCAGCTGAGGTGCTGCTAATGGGTTTAAAAAGGAGCAGCTCTGATCATTCGGGGCTGCGACTTAGCACACTGAAGGCTGGAACCCCTACGCCCGGCGCCAGTCCTCTACTCATCATCCTGCATTACTTGTGAGTGTACTTTGTATGAGTATTTGTGCCTTTTGGCCCACGAGGCCGTGTTCCTTATTCCCCATTCCCTATTATTAATAAAACATCGCAACTCACTGGCTCGCCCTCGGCTCTCTTTGTGTGGCTCGCGAGGGCCACACGTAACAGTAAGTCGCAGCCAGGCGAGTTGCCGGCGGCCATGAATAGCCGTTGAACTTGTGTCTTCCCTGTCTGGGTGTCTGCGCTTGAGCATGCCGTCTCCCTGAAGTCACGTTCGGCTCCAGGACAACGAGCTCACGGCCATCCTGGAGGATGTCGACGGGTCGCTCTTCACCGCCTCCCTGTATGACAACCCCAATGAAAGACGCTGGCACCTAGAGTTTGCTGAGAATCTCCTGGACAGTCTCTCTCGCCATTCCAACCATCCTGAGGTCTGTGCCAGGAGGGACGCCATCACTGCACATTGAGAGGAGCTCCGTGGGTTGGAGGGAAATCCCGGCAGGAAGCCGAAGAGGAGGAGATGTCACCCTTTGCTTCGGGATCCCGCTCCTGCCTCCACTCCGGCCCGGGAGTTCGCGCCACCCAGAGGGCTTTCCCCGTCCTGCAATACGTCACTCGGGATTCCCCCGGAGGATCTGCAGCTGACGGCAATTAAGGTCCAGGACCGAGTGGCTGCTGCTCGCTCCGCTGTGCACCCGACCGTAATCATGGAGCATGTGGCGGTGGCCGTTAGACTGGTGGAGAGGAGTCCAGGGCTGCGTGACTTCTCAGAGTTCGACGCCCTCCTCGCCTCTGTCTCGGCCCAGGAGCGGCGATTTCCGGATCTTTCCTTCGCTTTGCCCCCTGTGAGTAGCCGTCGCCACACTGCCTCGTCCTCTCAGCAAAAACCCTTCCGGATCCAGTTCTGGGTCGCCGCAAGGTCTCATCCTCCCACACAGCTGTCTTCCCTGCGCCTCTTCAGAGAGGAGATCTCTCAGCCTCTTCTCCCGAGCCACTTCCCTCCGCTGTCACGCCAGCGCTTCAGGTCCGGCTCATCTCGGCTGTCGCCCCCTCCTCCTTGATGCGCCCCCCGACTGCTGTGTGCATCCTGAATCCAGACCTGGCGAACTCCATCCTGGAATCCACGCGAGCGGCTCCCCGACGTCCTCCCAGGGGGTCCTCCGTCACCACCCGGCGGGGAGAGGGAGGAGCAAAGTCCATGACAGCAGGCACCATCCAGCCTCCAGGTGACAGGCAAGTCTCAGTTTTTTCTCATTCATCTGATGATTTGCTCTGTCAAACTCCTGGAGGTGGAGTTCGGGGTTCACAGCTCCCCGAACTCCCACCACCTGCTGTAGCTGTAAGCATTAATCCTGCATCCTCTGTGTCTCCCTCCGCTGAGCAGTCCCCGGTGCCAGGCCAACATCGTGGGATGAGGAGGGGGCCTGCGGTTCTGGACAGCCCGGTTCCGGTCCGGCAGCTACGCCGTGGACGGAGGCAGATGGCGGATTGCTACGTGGAGACTGCGCCGACGACCAAGCATCCCCGGGTCTCCACAGAGGAGCGGTCCGGTCCAGCGGGATGAGGTTCTCCTGCCACCACGCCGTGTGGGCTGTCGGCGTGGACACCGGGGCCGGAGAACTCACAAGCTGCGCTGTCCATCATGCCAGCTGCGGGGCCCGACGCAGCTGAGTGGGAGCCTGATGACAACCTCCTGACGCTGGATCCCGGATCTTCGCAGTCCTGGATGGCGTCAGATCCCGAGATCAGGCAAGTGCTCTATCTCATCTTTCTTTTCCTCACTTTAGAGCACTTTAGCCTGTCTCTTGGGGAGATGAGCCGGGTGCAGCCGTCCGCTGCGTCCGAGCTTATCTCGCCGGGTTCTGGCGCTGCCGGTGATCCTGATCCCGGTTCTGTTCTCTCTTCTGAGCCTTCTTCCAGGGTCGCCGGCGAGGAGCTGCCATCACTCGTGGTGCTAGAGGGTCCAGGTTCGACGTCGGAGGTCGGTTCTGGTGCGGCACCGGCCCAGTTGGGGTCCGACAAAGGTTCGTCCGAGTCCCATTCGGGGTCCGACGTTGGTTCGCCTGAGACCCAATCGGGGTTCGACGTGGGTTCTGCTCCAGCGGTGTCCGGGTCCGGTGAGGGAGCTGCGGATCTCCTGTCATCTGACCTTCGACCACCTCGTCGTCAGCTCTCCTCCAAACCTCTTCCACTGGGGCCCGTTTGGACTTCTCCCTTTCCCCTACGGGCCTGGTGGCTGAGCGATGCGGGTCGGCCGCCAGAGGGCCTGCCGTGCCCGTTCGGCCCGCTTGTGCGGCCGCCCGACCCATTAGACTGTTTGTTTGACGATCTGGTTCGGCCTCCCGAGGAACTGCGTTGTCTGGCCTGGGGTTCGGGTAGGCCACCGGAATTCGTCCCTTCACCCTTGTTAGCGGTATGGACGCTGGGTGGGGGGAGACCCCCCGAACTGATTGTCTGTTGCTGTACTTGTGTTTGGGTGGGTACAGCTAAAATTGTTATTTAGCGTAATTTTCTTTTTAGGGTTTCCCCTCCTGTCTGAGGGATGGCTGTAATGTCTACTTTTCGCCCATGGGGATTTTTTTTCCTCTTGTTTTGGGGTCCCCGGGGTTGATTTATTTTGTATTTGTCTGTACAGAGTTTGTGGAGTATTGTGGGGGGGGGGGTTCTCTCTTCCCTGTGTGCTGGGTTGTAATTCCTGCAATTATCCTCTGCCTGTATGGGTTTCTCCCTCGTTGTATTGTATGGAGTATTGTGTTTGGGTTTTTTTTTTTCCCTGATACTCTATATGGGCTTATTGTCTTTTTTTTTTCCTCCCCCTTTCTCTGAGTTTCTTTCATGTTATATTGTATGGAGTATTGTGTTTGGGTTTTTTTTTTTCTCTGCCCTGGTACTCTGTATTTGTCCATTGTCGATTTGGCCTTTTTTCTCTCTGATTCTCTCCCTCCGGTCCTGCCTCCCTTCCGCCCACCCTAGGTGTGGGGGGGGGGGGGTCTCGGATGTTTCGGATCGTTCGGAGCCCGACTGTGAGGGGGACGCTCTGTCACCATGGGATGAGACGCCGTATCATCCGGCGCTCAGACCATATTCCTCCTCTACCCGATCCTCTCCTCGACAGCGTCTCAGCGGGCTCCCAGCTGTCAGTGTTACGGGACGGCTGGAGCCCAATTATCCCTCATCAGCTGAGGCGCTGTTAATGGGTTTAAAAAGGAGCAGCTCTGATCATTCGGGGCTGCGACTTAGCACACTGAAGGCTGGAACCCCTACGCCCGGCGCCAGTCCTCTACTCGTCATCCTGCATTACTTGTGAGTGTACTTTGTATGAGTACACTCGTGGTGTACTCATACAAAGTACACCACAGCACACCACAGCATACAAACTCATACAAGTCTAATCAGAGATTTCTAACTCCTTGGTTCAACACAGAAACTCGTAGCTTAAAACAGAAGACTCGTCAATTAGAAAGAAAATGGCGCTTTACTAATTTAGATGAAATCTATTTAGCTTGGAGAAATCATCTTTTAATTTATAAAAAATTTCTTAGAAAGGCTAGAACAAGTTATTACTCTGCATTAATAGAAGAGAACAAGAATAATCCCAGGTTTCTTTTCAGTACTGTAGCCAGGTTGACAAAGAGTCAGGACTCTGTCAATCCTAGCATTCCCTTAGAGCTTACTAGTCAGGACTTTATGAACTTTTTCAATAATAAAATTTCATCCATCAGAGATAAAATCAATCAGATTCTTCCCACAGTTAACTTAAATACTGTAACTACTACAACTCCTTCTTTTGATGTCTGTCTTGATGAGTTTACTCCAATCGACCTTTGTGAGTTAGACAAAATAGTTTCCTCATCCAAACCTTCAACTTGTCTTTTAGACCCTATTCCTACTAGGTTATTTAAAGAAGTCTTCCCACTTATTGGTAGCTTTATTCTTCATATAATCAATTCTTCATTAACTTTAGGCCATGTACCGCAGGCTTTTAAAACAGCTGTAATTAAACCCTTACTCAAAAAGCCAACGCTAGATCCAGGAGCTTTAGCTAACTATAGACCAATCTCTAATCTCCCTTTCATTTCAAAAATCTTAGAAAGAGTTGTTGCTACGCAATTATTCGACCACCTGCAGGGAAATGGTTTACTTGAAGAGTTTCAATCTGGGTTTAGAATCCATCATAGTACTGAAACAGCCTTAGCGAAGGTCACTAACGACCTCCTCATTGCATCTGATAATGGACTAGTTTCTGTACTTGTCCTTTTAGACCTTAGTGCAGCTTTTGATACCATCGATCATAATATTCTACTTGATAGATTAGAACACTATGTTGGACTTAATGGAACTTCGTTGCAGTGGTTTAGATCTTATTTATCTGATAGGTTCCAGTTTGTTCATGTAAATAATGAGTTTTCTTTCAACTCAAAGCTTAGTCATGGAGTTCCACAGGGATCTGTGCTAGGCCCTACTCTTTTTAGTTTATATATGCTTCCGTTAGGCAACATTATTAGAAAGCACTGTATACATTTTCATTGTTATGCAGATGACACACAATTATACCTGTCAATGAAGCCAGATGATAGTAATCAATTAGCCAAGTTAGAAGCCTGTCTTAAGGAAATCAAAGCTTGGATGACTTGTAATTTCCTGCTATTAAATTCAGATAAGACTGAAGTCATTCTTGTTGGTCCAAAAAACCTTAGAAATTCCTTTCCAAATCAAACTTTCAGTTTGGATGCAGTTACTCTTTCTCTTAATAGCTCTGTGAGGAACCTTGGAGTTATTTTTGATCAGGATTTGTCCTTCAATTCACATATTAAATTTGTTTCTAAGACTGCCTTCTATCATTTGCGTAATATTGCCAAGATTAGGAGCATCTTGTCTCAGAGTGATGCTGAGAAACTGATCCACGCTTTTGTTAGCTCGAGATTAGATTATTGTAATTCTTTATTATCAGGTTGTCCTAAAACATCTTTAAAAAGTCTTCAGCTGATCCAAAATGCTGCAGCAAGAGTTTTAACTGGTACTAGAAAGAGAGATCATATCTCTCCGGTTCTGGCCTCCCTTCATTGGCTTCCCATAGAGTTTAGAATTAAGTTTAAAATCCTTCTTCTTACTTACAAAGCTCTAAACAATCAGGCTCCTCTTTATTTAAAAGATCTGATACTACCGTATTATCCTAACAGAGCTCTACGCTCCCAAAATGCAGGACTACTTGTAATACCTAGAATCTCCAAAAGTACAATGGGAGGCAGAGCCTTCAGTTATCAAGCTCCTCTCCTGTGGAATCAGCTGCCAATCTGGATTCGGGAGTCAGACTCGATCTCTGTTTTTAAGATTAGGGTTAAAACCTACCTTTTTGATATAGCCTACAATTAGGGAGGGATCATGTGTTTCTGAACCCTCCCTTAGTTATGCTGCTAATAGGTTTAGTCAGCCGGGGGACCTCCAGTAATGCACTGGGCCTCACTCCTTTCCTCACTCTCTATGAAATTTTTTTTTTTTTGCTGGTCATTAACATTTGTTTGTTCTCTCCCATAGATTGAGTCCCCATCGTGCTGTTTGCTCTCTACATGTCTGTTCTTTTCATCTTCTCTGTCCCCTCACCCCCCAGCCAGTCGCAGCAGATGACTGCCCCTCCCTGAGCCTGGTTCTGCTGGAGGTTTCTTCCTGTTAAAAGGGAGTTTTTCCTCTCCACCGTCGCCAAGTGCTTGCTCACAGGGGATCACCTGATTGCTGGGGTCTTTCTGCAACTGTGGGGGTTCCCCCCTACAGTTGATAGTGCTATGAGATGACTGTTGTTGTGAAATGGCGCTATATAAATAAAGTTGAATTGAATTGAATTGAATTGAGTATTTGTGCCTTTTGGCCCACGAGGCCGTGTTCCATATTCCCCGTTCCCTATTATTAATAAAACATCGCAACTCACTGGCTCGCCCTCGGCTCTCTTTGTGTGGCTCGCGAGGGCCACACATAACACTAACTTATTTGGACACTGACATCTTTAACATTTCATTTAACATGACTTGGTTCTGGTGGGAAATCTGGTTGTAACACTGCTCGAGGGCACTGAGCTGAGATAATATGGCCTCCATCCTCGTCGCTGGGTCTATTGGCTGGTCACGTACTGTTACGGTTTACACGCTTAGACCCAAGAGCAACATGGAATGAGGCAAAGAGTAAAGTGACAGTAATGTTTTATTTACAAAGTTGTGTAGTAATGATGCAATAATGATTTGCCACAAGGATCTGGCAACCCTGGGAGGAGAGAGCAGAACAAGGGTGAGTATTTTTTATAGTCCTGCTACTTTTACTTTCCATGGGTAATCCCTTTGTCTGTCATGTGTGTGTTTCTGTTGTTTGGTTCTCTACTGTCATGCTGCTGTTACACTGTAATTTCCCAGTTTGGGATCAATAAAGTACATCTATCTATCTATCTATCTAGGATTAGATAAGGAATATAATACTGTAAGTTTTATGCTTACAGGTCCACTGGGGAAACACTGCTGAACAGGGAGGTTGATCCTCTTGGCTGGAAAGTTGGTGATGGTGAAGGGGCACACCCTTGTAGGGAAGCAGTGAAGGTGTTCCAGGGGAAAGCTGCAGCCAGGCTGGCCAGGCCTGGAAGGAGGGAAGGGGGTGAAGAAGACAATGCAGGCACATGGTGGTAAGTCGACTTACTTTGGGGCATGTGGTGGGGAAAAGTGCACAGTCCAGGTAATCCAAATCCAAAATCTGTAGGCAAGTCCAAATCCTAGGCAGGCAGAGGTCCAGAGTGTCAGGCAGGTAACAGAGTCTAAAGCAAGCAAAGGTCAAGAACACGACAGGCAAGACAAAGGTTCATAAAGGGCAGGCTAGGCAAAGATATGGTTGAGTTGAGAGTCTATGTGACCAGGCAGAGCAATGGGAGAGGCTCTCTTATAAAGGTTAACTCAAACTGGCAACAGGTGTAATCAGGACCGCAGGGAGCGCTAATCAGGGAGGAGAGAGAGCGAGACAAGCACACAGAGCAGGCAGGATCCCTACACTATGTTTTTAAAGCCTTTTAACTCCATTGGTCCCAGTATTTTGGCATATGGGAGGAAACCGGAGAAATCCTGGAGTAAATGCAAGTTAGGTTAATTGGCATCAAAACTGGGGATTCTAAATTGTCCTTAGGTATGACTGTGAGAGTGAATGGTTGTCTGTCTCTCTGTGTTGACCCTGCGATGGACTGGCGATCTGTCCAGGGTGTACCCTGCCTCTCGCCCAAAGATGCTGGGATAGGCTCCAGCCCCCCCGCGACCCGAAAAAGATTAAGCGGAAGAAGATGAATGAATGAAATGAATGGTCCCAGTGTTGTTGGACTGATAAATTTGTCCCTTTCAATAGTTACATTCCTAAATATTTTAAACATGCTATTGTGGAACCCCACTTAAAAAAAATACTCAGTCTTGAGCCATCATTGCCTGAAAATTATAGGCTTATTTCCTAGTTGCCTTTTTTCATCAAATATTTTGGAGAAGGTAGTTGCTAATCAGCTTTTGTCATTTTTGGAGATGCATAATCTTTCAGATGGATTACATTCTGGTTTTTGTAAAATGCATTTCACTGAAACATCTCTACTCAAAGCTACTAAAGACATTTTAATGGCTGCTGATGCTGGTTTTTACTATATTTAACTGATAGGTGTTTTTCTGTCTCTGTGAATCAGTTTATGTCCAATACTGCAGCCTTGGGGTTCCTTGGGGTCCTGTTTTATTTTCCTTAAACCTGCTTCCACTTGGTCAGTTAATTGCTACCTTCAATGATGTTTCTTTTCATTTTATGCTGATGATAGTCAGCTTTATTTTTCTTTTAGATCACAAGAACTCCACAAATTTTCATTTTTTTATGCTAATGATATTAAGCTTTATTTTTCTTATAGACCACAAGAACACCACAAACTTACAGTTTTTACAAATTTTACAACCACAGTCAAGAACTGGATATCTGAAAGCTATTTACAGTTGAATGACATTAAAAAAGAGACTTTATTAATCACTCCTGACAGTGCGAACCCTACAATCAAAGAATCCCTCACGCCACTCATTTCCTCCATTACTTCTTCTGTACGTAATCTTGATGTACTTCTTGGCAGCTCTTTATCCCTATATGCTCATATAGATCAGCTGACTCGCTCTGTATTTTTTCCATCTGAGAAGCATTACCAAACTGACAGGCATGATGTCTATAGCTGAGTTGGAAGTGGTTATCGGTACTTTTATTTCTCCTCATTTAGATTATTGTAATTCACTTTTTAATGCTCTTAACAAAACTTCTTTAAATCGGCTCCAAGTAGTTCAAAAAACCTACTGCAAGGCTTTTAGCTAAAGCTACCAGGAGGTCTCACTTCACCCCTATTTTATCTCATCTTCGGCTCCCTGTTAATCATTCATTCTTCTTAGATAATTATTCTGGTTTTGACTTTTAGAGCCTTGCATGGTCTCACACCTCTCTACATTGCTGACCTTATTATCCGGTTCCGGTTCCGCCGGACCGGCGTCGTCACACGAGTTGGCTGCCTTTTGCAACTGCCTTTTTTTTAATCTTCCTTCTTCTTTCTACACCTTTCACTCTATATATATATCACGGACACACAGATCGCCCCAAAGGTCTCCCGAGTCAGTGGACGGAGCCACTGTTTACAGCAGGAGACGATACAACAGGGAAGAGCTAGCTACCACTCAACCGCCACCCGGTGCTAACGGAGAAACTCGACATACCGAGGAACTGTAGCGAAAATGACACAGGTGCTGGGCTGGAGTTTAGGCGGCGTGCAAGAAATATAAGACAGAATAATAAAGAGCGATGGCAAGAACCAAGCAGACCGCCCGTAAATCTACTGGAGGAAAAAGCCCCCCAGGAAGCAGCTAGCCACCAAGGCTGCTCGGAAAAAGCGCTCCGGCCACCGGCGGAGTGAAGAAGCCTCACCGTTACAGGCCCGGTACCGTGGCTCTGAGAGAGATCTGTCGCTACCAGAAATCCACGGAGCTGCTCATCCGTAAGCTGCCCTTCCAGCGCCTGGTAAGGGAGATCGCTCAGGACTTCAAGACCGACCTGCGCTTCCAGAGCTCCGCCGTCATGGCTCTGCAGGAGGCCAGCGAGGCCTACCTGGTGGGTCTCTTCGAGGACACCAACCTGTGCGCCATCCACGCTAAGAGGGTCACCATCATGCCCAAAGACATCCAGCTGGCCCGCCGCACCCGCGGAGAGAGAGCTTAGACTTCCTGCTGCACATCCACCAACCACAATGCTCCGCACTGTGTGTCTATATATATATATATATATATATATATATATATATACAGTATATATATATACGTATATATATATATATACAGTGGAGCAAAAAAGTATTTAGTCAGCCACCAATTGTGCAAGTTCTCCCACTTAAAAGATGAGGGAGGTCTCCAATTTTCATCATAGGTATACCTCAACTATGAGAGACAAAATGAGAAAAAAAAAATCCAGAAAATCACATTGTCTGATTTTTAAAGAATTTATTTGCAAATTATGGTGAAAAATAAGTATTTGATCACCTACAAACAAGCAAGATTTCTGGCTCTCACAGACCTGTAACTTCTTCTTTAAGAGGCTCCTCTGTCCTCCACTCGTTACCTGTATTAATGGCGCCTGTTTGAACTTGTTATCAGTATAAAAGACACCTGTCCACAACCTCAAACAGTCAGACTCCAAACTTCACTATGGCCAAGACCAAAGAGCTGTCAAAGGACACCAGAAACAAAATTGTAGACCTGCACCAGGCTGGGAAGACTGAATCTGCAATAGGTAAGCAGCTTGGTGTGAAAAAAATCAACTGTGGGAGCAATTATTAGAAAATGGAAGACATACAAGACCACTGATAATCTCCCTCGATCTGGGGCTCCATGCGAGATCTCACCCCGTGGTGTCAAAATGATCACGAGAACGGTGAGCAAAAATCCCAGAACCACACGGCGGGACCTAGTGAATGACCTGCAGAGAGCTGGGACAAAGTAACAAAGGCTACCATCAGTAACACACTACGCCGCCAGGGACTCAAATCTTGCAGTGCCAGACGTGTCCCCCTGCTTAAGCCAGTACATGTCCAGGCCCGTCTGAAGTTTGCTAGAGAGCATTTGGATGATCCAGAAGAGGATTAGGAGAATGTCATATGGTCAGATGAAACCAAAATAGAACTTTTTGGTAAAAACTCAACTTGTCGTGTTTGGAGGAGAAAGAACACCATACCTACTGTGAAGCATGGGGGTGGAAACATCATGCTTTGGGGCTGTTTTTCTGCAAAGGGACCAGGACGACTGATCCATTTAAAGGAAAGAATGAATGGGGCCATGTATGGTGAGATTTTGAGTGAAAACCTCCTTCCATCAGCAAGGACATTAGATAGATAGATAGATAGATAGATAGATAGATAGATAGATAGATAGATAGATAGATAGTTTATTTCGAACACAAAAATATAACAAAAACAAGCAAATGGCAAATGCAATAAAGTAACAGTATACACTGTTCGAAAGGGAGAAGGAAGAAGTGAACACTTATTAATTCCATCTCTTCTTTTCCATAGATACACCCATGTGAATTTTATACAAATTACCACCTTTAAGACCCCAAGTAAACAATTTACTGTATTTTTTACAAATCAACATTAACACCCATCCATTCTAACATACAATGAAGTCCATACATCAAAACCAGCCTCAAACAACACATATATACACAGTGCTGTTCCACCCACCATTCCATAGTGTCCCATAATGTCCCAGAGTGAACATAATGAATCGTACATATAAATACTATTCTTCTAACATATATCCTTTCAGCAAATGGTGCTTATACCTCTTTTTGAATTGATTTCTGTTTGTACATAGTTTCAGTTCCGGCTCCAGACTGTTCCACAAATCCACCCCACAGACAGATATGCACATACTTTTCTTGGTTGTACGAATCTTGGGTTTTGTAAAGTTTAAGTCTCCTCTCAAATTATGATCATTGTCTCTTTTTTTAAATATTTTTTGTATATTAGTTGGGAGTTGATTATTAATTGCCCTGTGCATTACTTGTGCTGTCTTAAATTTAACTAAATCGATGAACTTTATGACATGTGACTTTAAGAACAACGAATTGGTATGGTCTCTATATCCTGCATTGCTTATTATCCTTATAGCTCTTTTTTGTAATGTGCATATTGACTGTAGGTTGGTCTTGTAGGTGTTTCCCCAGACTTCTACACAGTAGTTAAGATAAGGTAAAAACAGTGAATTGTACAATAAGACCAATGATTTATAGTCCAAGATGTGTCTTGTCTTCCCCAGTATGCCTATACATTTTGCTAATTTGGCCCGGATGTGACTGATGTGAGGTTTCCAGCAGATTTTATTGTCTAGCGTCACCCCCAGAAACTTATTTTCCTGTACTGTTTCTATTCTGGTATCATCTATCGTTACCATTATTTCATGATTTATTTTATAATTTCCAAACACCATAATCTTTGTTTTTTTTAGATTTAGAGATAATTTATTTTTGTTGAACCACTGCGTTAATTTTTCCAATTCAGTTGTGACCACCTCTAAAACCTGCTGCAAATTCTCACCAGTGCAAAGGATATTTGTGTCATCCGCAAACAAAATAAATTTCAGAATTTTTGATACTTGGCATATGTCATTTATATACAAAATAAAGAGTTTGGGTCCCAAAACTGACCCCTGGGGCACACCACAAGTGATGTCCATGAAGGGTGATTTGTGCTGTCCAATTTGTACAAATTGTTGTCTGTTACTTAAATAACTTTCCACCCAACTCAGTCCTACCCCTCTTATCCCATACCTTTCCAGTTTCCTTAGTAGTATTCTGTGGTCAGTGGTGTCAAAAGCTTTCTTTAAATCTATACTCCTACAGCAACCTTTTTTTTATCTATACAACTAGTAATTTCTTCTGTAAGTTCGATCAGTGCCAAAGATGTAGATTTATCTGCTCTAAAACCATACCGGCTATCTGTAAGGAGGTTGTGTTTTTCAGTGAAATCATCCAGTCTCTTAGTGAAGATTTTTTCAAGTATTTTGGAGAATTGTGAGAGTAAAGAGACTGGCCTGTAATTTGTGAAGCGATGACTGTCTCCTGTTTTGTATAGAGGTATTACTTTTGCTATTTTCATTTTGTCTGGAAATTTACCAGTTTGAAATGACAGGTTACAGATGTGGGTGAGTGGCTTAACAATTCCCTCAATTACTTTTTTCACTATTGTCATGTCAATTTCATTCCAGTCTGTTGATTTTTTTGTTCTTAAATTTACTCACAGTCTCGATAATTTCCTTTTCAGTACCTGCACCCAAAAAGATTGTGTTTGGATTTCTATTTTCTATTTCATTCACAGAACCACTGTGGTTTGTTTCTGGTGTCACTACTGATTTTGCTAATTCAGGACCAACGTTTATAAAAAATTTATTGAAACCACTGACCACATCTTCCATATTATTTATCAAACTGCCATTTTCGATAAAATATTCTGGATAATTTGCATTCTTAGGACGATTACTAATAATCCCATTGAGTACTTGTCATATTCCTCTTATGTTATTTTTGTTATCCTCTAGTATTCTGTTGTAATATTCTTTCTTACAGGTCCTCATTATATTAGTAAGCTTATTTTTATATCTTTTATATTTGATCTCAGCTTCCACCATTCTGCATTTAATGAATTGTTTATATAATGTATTCTTCTTTTTACATGCATTTATTAACCCCTTGGTGACCCAAGGAATATTTTTTTGTTGTTGTCTGTCACTGTATTGTTTTATAGGACAGTATTTATTGTACAATGATTGAAATATTTGTAAAAATTTATCACATGCTCTATTTATGTCATTTTCATCATAAACTATCTTCCAATCTTATATTAATAATTCCTTTGTCAGTAAATACATTGATTCTTCGGTTCTTATTCTTTTATATTTAATATTTTTGGTATACTTTTTCTTCCTATAATCACATTGATAGATAACAAAAATCGGCAGGTGGTCACTGATATCATTCAATAAAAGCCCACTCCTGATATTATTTTCCATAATGTTTGTGAATATGTTATCTATTAGTGTGGCACTGTGTGACGTGATTCTGCTAGGTCCGGTAATTGTTGGATGTAAGCCCATACTGTACATTGTGTTGATAAATTCTTATGTCAAACTATGTTGTTTTGAGTTCATCAGATCTATATTGAATTCCCCACAGATGAACATAACTTTATGAGTTAGTTTTGCGTACATTTTTTCCATCCAGTCCTTAAATAAGTCAGTGTTTGATCCAGGTGTTCTATATACACAGCTCACTACTACATTCTTCACATTGTCCAGACAGATTTCTATTGTAATACATTCAAATAAATCATCCACAGTTACTGTCAGATTTTCAACAACCTTGTATTGCAAGCTCTTGTCAACATAAATTGCAACTCCTCCTCCTTTTTTCACTTTTCTATTTATATAATTTAATTCATAGCCATCCATGGTAAAATCCACTCCTTTCTCTTCACTGAGCCACGTCTCTGATATTGCCACAATATTGAAGGGCTCTTTAAACTGATGTAAATAATCTTTAATGTTATTAAAGTTTGCATAGAGACTCCTGCTGTTGAAGTGGATCATAGAAATATTGAAATCAGATGTGACCATTGTGTTAAACTGTTCATCTGTGTAATAATTACAATCATTATTGATTGAGTTAAATAAATTATTATCAGGGTCTATGTCATATTCTACGTCCTGTGGGTTGTGATCTGTGTATTCAAAAACTTTCAGTTCCTGTTGTTCCTGTTTGTTGATTTTTTGATTCATGTTGTTGAATGTTTTGTTGCAGATGAGTAAAATCTTTCAGTGTCCTACAGTTGTCTGAATTGTTGCTATGACTCCAGTTCATAATATTCATTTGAACATTGAAGATGAAACGTGGCTGGGTCTTTCAGCATGACAATGATCCCAAACACACCGCCCGGGCAACGAAGGAGTGGCTTCGTAAGAAGCATTTCAAGGTCCTGGAGTGGCCTAGCCAGTCTCCAGATCTAAACCCCATAGAAAATCTTTGGAGGGAGTTGAAAGTCTGTGTTGCCCAGCGACAGCCCCAAAGCATCATTGCTCTAGAGGAGCTCTGCATGGAGGAATGGGCCAAAATACCAGCAACAGTGTGTGAAAACCTTGTGAAGACTTACAGAAAACGTTTGACCTCTGTCATTGCCAACAAAGGGTATATAACAAAGTATTGAGATGAACTTTTGTTATTGACCAAATACTTATTTTTCACCATAATTTGCAAATAAATTCTTTAAAAATCAGACAATGTGATTTTCTGGATTTTTTTTCTCATTTTGTCTCTCATAGTTGAGGTATACCTATGATGAAAACTGGAGACCTCTCTCATCTTTCAAGTGGGAGAACGTGCACAATTGGTGGCTGACTAAATACTTTTTTACCCCACTGTATATATGTGTTTAGAGTAATATGTACATATGTATACTAGCTGTCCTTGTTTTTTCTTGCCTTCTGATTGTTGCTCTGAGTGTTGCTATCCCTGTGCTGTTGCAATCCTGGAATTTCCCCATTGTGGGACTAATAAAGGCTTATCTTATCTTATCTTATTCAGCCATACTCCTCTCGGCCCCTCAGGTTCTCTGATCAACTTTTATTAGATGTAACTCAGACTTATTTTAAGACACATGGTGATTGAGCTTTTAGAGCTACAGCACCAAAGTTGTGGAAGTCTCTGCCCCCTTTAATCCATTTGACTGACTCTGAGGTCACTTTTAGGAAGCAAATTACAACGCTGTTGTTTAGACAGGCTATTAGGTAGAAATTAATTTTATGTTTTATTACTTTATGGCTTTATTTGTTTTATTTTGCTATATTAAATTTGCTATATTTGTTGTAATTTATTCATAACCTGTTTTTTATCATTGCAATTTTTTCTTATAAATTGTGAATCTGTCATTTAACCTCTTGTTTCTGTTTTATTTTAAAGGCCAAATGTCACGTAACAGGGTACTTTAAATATCTTGAAACTAGATATAAAAGGGAACCGATCCGTTCGGGTCTTGGTGCATATGCTTCAGTAACAACGGAATATTCGTTAATTTAAAACTGCCGCGCTTGGCCTGACACGGCCCCTGGAATCGCCTGGGGAAGAAGGCGGAAGTGATGAAATCGATTGCACCCTAGTTTGATGCTTGGGGTATTTCAATTGATTGTTTATATGGAGACTGGAAGGTTGAAGTGAGCAACAAGAAAAAAAAAATTGGATATTTCACCCATACCTTAAAACGGGACTATCAGGGACAGCTGGGTAATAAGGGACACTTCTCTGGGAAATGTTTTCATACCTGTCAAGTGAGACGTTTTCGCCGTACTTCAACACCGTAAAAAGCGGCTATAAGGAACGGCGGAGCAACAAGGCACACCTCTCTGGGATCTCTGTCTGTTCTGCAACCGCTGCACAGCTCAACGTGTTAAACCATTGTCCTAATGACTTCTCATGGTAGTGAGAACAGCTGACGCTGAGCGATCAGCCCGCCCAGACAATTAAACTAATGAGTGACTCCACACTTCGAACAGTAGCAAGAATAGCTCCCGCTGAGCGATCAGCCCGCCCCAGCTGTGGGTGATCACACACAGCACTGCTCCTCAAGACACTCAGTTTTTTTTCCAGTATATTTTTTCTTTTGGGCGTACAGAAATGGCAATACGCCCGTTTTTGCTAAAATTGCATTTTCCCCGTATTTTCCTTAAAATATTTGACAATAACAACACGAACTACATTTAAAACATTTCCCAGAAAAGTGTCCCAAACCACTCTGCCGTCTCCCACAGCCGCGCTTGGCACCAAAATACGGTGAAAACGTCTCCCTTGACAGGTATGCGCCTCCATTTTCATATTGATCTGGTCAATTTCTTGACAGCAGCGGCTCTCCTCCACTGTAATAATAATGGCTTCCGAAAAATCAATATTTATGGGGCGCCCTCGACAGACCCCCTCCGGCTTCGCAATTCTGGAGGCGATTAATGTCCAGTTCAATGACATTTTCCACTGGTTCTGCTCTCTGGTCATCGGTGGAACTGTTGTCATCAGACAAAGCATCTGATTCCGTCTCGGACGGCTCGAACCTGTAAGGTTCTATGCCTCTGTCACTGTCTGAACCACTGACAAAAAAAAAGACAAAAAAAAAAGACAAAACTAAACTAATTTGTTCACAATCGCTGTCACTTTCCGTCATGATTGTCCAATGTTGATAAGTGTGAATGTGGATAGGCAGGGCAGCCAGGGTACAACTGGTGATGTCAAAAACATGGGCGTGGTCTGGACTGGCTGTCACAAGCCAGCAAGCAAGGTGGGGCCTTCACCTGGTGTATTTTGTGCAATTATGTAAATACAGGTGGGTGATATGGTCTCCGGTATGAATATTTGGTTTAAGCTATGTGTATTTTATCTAAATTCGTTGTCATTTAGAAAAAAAAATTACGTGACATTTGGCCTTTAAGTAAAGCACTTTGACTTTTGTCTGTAAAAAGTGTTATACAAATAGTTATTATTGTTATTACTTTTCTCAATAACTTCATGTGACCTTGAATTTTCAAAAACAAAATGTAAAATTTACTGCCTTTGAAAACATCACTATTTGATATACAGTACATTGAATGTGATTACTGTTATTACTATAATAATAATAATAAGAATACCTGTTGTCCTAATATTCTGTATACACCCCATGTCCTCCGGGTCAAAATGACCCGTCTTCACTAAACCCCCAATATAGATAGATAGATGTACCTTATAAGCAGCTTAATTGAATTTTAAACACCAAATTTTATTTTGCTTGAAGAAACAACTTGTCATTCACCACAAAATGTGTGAATACCTGAGTTTTCCCTCTTCACCTGTATAAGAAAGAATAGAAATGTGCAAAAATGAGTTTTGAATACATTTTTATTCATCCCAAAGATTCAGTTTCTTTTGATTTTTTTTTTTTTTTTTTTGCTAGTGAACAATGTAAGAAAATATACAACACAAAAATGTGAAAAACAACATAACTCATTCAACTAATTAGCACATGTAGGGCAGTATGCAAGTGCACAGCCTTTGCAGATCTTCTGTGCGGGGGACATGCTTCCTTCTTTCAATGAGTGGAGTTACAAGTGCCTTTCCTAGCTGCTCTAGAAACACCCTCCTCTTGTTCTGCTTACGAGGCATCCAGGTCGGGTTGAGCTCTCTCCAAATCACAAAGGCATTGTAGGAGGAAACATCAATGTTGTGGAAGATGACCAGGGGCCAGCGGGCAGTCATCCTTCTGCAGCTCTATGTCCCAATCACCTTATCTTGGTTGTCCATGTAGAAGTGTCAAAGATACACAGGAATTCACGTAAGGTCTAAAGTACGAGCTTTATTTAGGTATATCTCCAGAGGCGTGCCGCTACTGCCCACAAGCTGTAGCCAGAATACCCCGAGATCCCCAGCGGCACCCCGTACGTCACGTCGCCTCGTATGCGTTGCCAGGGCAACTACACATACATATTCTACATCCCCTCTCTCAATAAAGTATAACAAACAGGGTAGGTTGGCAGTTTTGACAGATGAAGAACAGCCTAAGTGCTCCTATTAGGGTAAGGCACATGAGGGGAAGTTAGGAATGCCAGAATGACAATACTCAGCTATATTAAAAATTTCAAAGTCTCAATAACACAAATTCGCCAGCTTAACCTGAATATGAAGTATAGAGGTGGAACACTAATTACAAATTCATTAACTTAACGTGAGTAAGGAATCTAGAGGTAGGAACCTTTATATTGTAAACTTTCACATTCATCAACGTAACGTGCATGAAGAATGAACAGTGACATTGTACAGTGACACATTGAACTGTTGACCTTTTTTTTATTTTATTTTTTTTTTTTTTTAGGTGAGTAAGTGGGTGAGTGAGTCAGTGAGTGAATGGAAGTGTCTAGGTCGTGTAGTCTTTGTAGAGGGAGTTGGGCCTCGATACTCTTCCTGAGCGGGTGATGATCACACCTTCCTGGGCTGGGGCCGTCTCTGGCTGGGCGGCGACAGGCTGTGGATCCGCTGGTCGGTCTGGAGTGGTGCTGGATGGGAGGCTTGGTGTATGAGGGGTGTAGGTCTCCGGGATGAGTAGCAGATGACGCCTGTTCCTTGTGTACGTGGCATCCCTGACCTAGACCTGGTAGCTGTTGGGTTGTGCTGCAGCTCCTGTGACCACTGCGAGCCGGTCGTATCCCCTGGCCGTCTGCATCCTGACCGTGTTCCCTGTTTGCAGTGGTGTTAGGCATTTGGCTGATTGGTCGTAGTGTGCCTTGCGTCGCTGCCTTGCATGTGTGAGAGCAGCCTGCACCTGTGTTTGCACCCTGGGTAGGTACATTGCTTTGGTCATGGGAATGAGGGTCTTTGTGCGCCGAGACAGCAAGCGCTGCGCTGGGGAGGGCAGTCCATCTCTTGGTGTGTTTTGTATGTTGAGTAGGGCCACATAGACATCTGTACCATCACGTGCACATTTCTCCAGCAGGTGTTTGGCTGAACGGACGGCCCTTTCAGCTAACCCATTTGACTGTGGGTAGTGGGGGCTGCTGGTGACGTGGGTAAAGTCCCATGTGTGGGCAAATTCCTGGAATTCCCTGCTAGTGAAATATGCAGCATTGTCAGTCATGAGCTGCTGAGGTGCACCGTGTGTGGCAAAGTGCCGTTTCAGCCTGGTGATGATGGTTGCACTAGTGGTGTTGGGGAGCTGATCCATTTCATACCAGCCAGAGTACGAGTCGACAAGCACCAGGTGTTCTTTTCCCTCCCACTCGAAGACATCAGCTGCTGTGAGGGCCCACGGTAAGTCAGGTACATCATGTAGTTGCAGAGGCTCTCTTGTTTGGTGAGGTCGCAGTGCATTACATGGAGCACATTTGGAGAGCTCATTCTCAATGTCCTGGTTGATTGTGGGCCAGAACATGGTCTCTCTGGCCCTGCGTTTTGTTGCTTCGGGGCCAGGGTGGCCTTGATGCAGCTGTTTGACGTAGTAGTGTCGCAAAGAGTGGGGGATGATGAAGCGCAGACCGCGAAGCAGCAGGCCATCGTCCGTCGTGAGCTCATCTCTCATGCTGTAGAATGGTCTGAGATCATGAGGCAGTTTCTTTGACGAGTCAGGCCAGCCTGTGGTGATGACCTCAGCTAGCCGGCAGCATGTAGGGTCTGCCAGTGTTTCACGTCTCAGTTCCTCCAGTCTCCTTGAGGAGAGCACCTCCACCATCATGACATCGTAGTCCTCAGCACTGTCGGTCTGGTCAGCAGCCGGCAGATGTGCACGTGAGAGGGTGTCTGCAACATACAGTTCTTTGCCTCTTTTGTAGGTAACCTGAAGGTTGTAATGCTGCAGCTTCAGCATCATCCTCTGGAGGCGAGCGGATGCAGAGTGGAGGGGCTTTCGCAGTATGGTGATGAGGGGCTGATGATCGGTCTCCACTGTCACAGGACGGCCATATATGTAGTCGTGGAATTTTTGACAGGCGTAGACTAAAGCCAGGAGCTCCTTTTCTATTTGTGCGTAGCGTCCCTCTGTCTCCGTGAGGGCTCTGGAGACAAATGCCACAGGTTTGTTGTTTTGTAGGCAGACAGCCCCTAGACCATGCTGAGAGGCATCAGCAGACAGCACCACTGGCTGGTGTACATCAAAATACTGGAGGACTGGGGGGCTGGTGAGAAGGTCCTTGAGTTTGTTGAAGGCCGCTGTGTGATGCTCCTGCCAGACCCAGTCCACATCTTGAAGGAGGAGCTGACGCAGGGGTGCTGTGACTTCGCTGTAGCCTGGAATGAACTTTGACAGGTAGTTTGTCATGCCGAGGAATCTCTGGACCCCTGCTTGTCCTCTGGGGGAGGCATCAGGCGAACCGCGGCAGTCATGGCAGGATCCGGTTTGATCCCCTGGTCGGTGAGCAGGTGCCCCACGTATGAGACTGCAGACACCCTGAAGCGGCATTTGTCTGGGTTGAGCTTGAGGTTGACGGCACGCACCCTCTCCATGACCTGCCGTAGACGCGCGTCATGCTCCTCTGTAGTGCTGCCCCAGACAAGGATGCCGTCGACGATAATTGCGCATGGCTGCCCTTCAAAAAGTTGCTCCATGCACCTCTGGAACACCTCACTCCCCGTCGATATCCCATAGGGCATTCGGAGGAAAGCATACCGGCCCACTGGTGTCATGAATGTGGTCAGTTTGGAGGACCCGCTGCTGAGTGGCACCTGCCAGAATCCACATTTTGCGTCTAGGATGCTGAACACTTTGGCGCCCGGCATGTCAGCTATCACTTGTTCGACTGTTTTCATAGGATGGTGTGGCCTGAGAAGTGCTTTGTTGAGATGGACTGGATCGATGCACAGCCGGATGCTGCCATCCTTCTTGCAGGCAGCCACCATTGCAGATACCCATTCTGTGGGTTCGTGGACTGGTTTGATGATTTCCAGCTTGGTCATTCTGTTGAGCTCCTGAATGATCTTGTCCTTCATTGCTAGTGGTACCCGCCTGGGAGCACAGATTGTGGGGTGCACTGTGTCGTCCAGACGCATGTGGTACACCACCGGAAGCTTGCCTACAGTGCTGTTGTCAAATAAGTCTCTGTATTCTGTCAGTTCTGGCGCCCCCTGTTGGAGTGCATGCACATTTGGTCCCAGTTTCACAAAGCCCAGTTTTACACTATCAATGAGACCGAGAAGAGGTTTCACATCACTGTCAACAACGTGAAAGTGTAATGTCCCGCATGTGAGATGTACAGTAGCCATGCCCATTGTTCTTATTACCTGTCCTCCGTAGGCCACGAGGTTGATTATATGGCTGTGGTCGATGTCCGCATTGGGGTCGGTGTGGTTAAGAGTGGCTTTGGAGATCACATTGCACCGCGCCCCAGTGTCAATCTTTACTTTCAGTTGTTTTCCGGTGGTGGAGGACGACAGCATGGTGAATATCTCGCCCTTTTCTGTAGCCGTTTCCACGCTTTCACAGTAGAAGAGTTCGGCTGGGTCATGTGCGGTCTCTGTGTCCAGTTCGCTTATTTTGTGCGCGTATCCTCCTCTGCGTGGGGCGTGGGGTGGTCTGCTCGGCTGCTGCCCACGCTATGCGCTGGGTTTACGCTCCCCGCTCGATCTGCAGCATTTGGAGAAGTGGTTCCATTTTCCGCACGAGTTGCAGCGTTTATTGAAAGCTGGGCAGCTGCTGCGATTGGGTGAGTGTTGCCCACTACAGTTTGAGCACAAGTTGAATTGCACTGCACACAGATCTCCTTCCTTTTTCATTTCTTTGTCGTCTTTTTCCTTCTTTAGTTCCATGTTGCCCTTTTCAGACTGCTCGTGTAGCACACACATCTCAATGGCTGCATCTAGCGTCAATTTCTTTTCTTTCAGTAGCTGGGTGCGGAGGGTGTCATTGCAGACACCACACACCAACCTGTCTCTAATCAGTTCATCATGTAACAGGCCGAACTCACATTTCTTGGCCAGAGACCATAACGTGGCTACATACGACTGGATAGACTGGTGTGGTTTCTGGCCTGTAGTATTGAATGCATGTCTGTCCATAATGACGTTTTTTACAGGAAGGCAGATTTCATCAAATTTCTTTACCAGTGTGTCGGGATCTTCCGGATCTTCGCCCTGTTCAAAGGTGAATGTGTCGTACTTGTCCAGCGCATCGGGACTGGCGAGGTTGAGGAGTGTGTACGCTTGCACCTTTTTGCTAGCCGATGTTAGCCCCGCGATGCTGTAAACGCGCCGTTCCCGCTTGAACTTGTCCCAGTTGTCTGCGATGTTTTCGTCAAAGACGAGCGGATCAATCCGTCGAAGGTTCTGCGACATGCTGGACAGAGGCTGACTTCTGACACCATGTAGAAGTGTCAAAGATACACAGGAATTCACGTAAGGTCTAAAGTACGAGCTTTATTTAGGTATATCTCCAGAGGCATGCCGCTACTTCCCACAAGCTGTAGCCAGAATACCCCGAGATCCCCAGCGGCACCCCGTACGTCACGTCGCCTAGTATGCGTTGCCAGGGCAACTACACATACATATTCTACAGTCCACACCTCCTTTGTTGCAGTTGTAGTCTAGGATGATGGCTGGCTTCCTGTCCTCACGATTACTAATGGCAGCGTCTTTGTGCTGTGTGCTCAGAAGTACTACATTCTTGTTTTTCTTTGGGAGGTAGGAAACTAGAGTGGTGGTAGGCGTGAAGGCAAACTTTGATGAGAAGACCTCTCTCTCCTTTGATGCAAGGAGTGCAGGTGGGAGCTCAGGCTTGTTCTTTCGAACTGTGCCAACCATGGTGATCTTCCTCTTCAGGAGTTGCTGTCCGAGTTCATAAGAGGTGAAGAAATTGTCACATGTCACATTGTGAGCCCTCAGTCCCTCTGTCACATCAAGCACAACTCGCATCCCCTGGTTCTTCTCTGGGCCTCCACTGGTCAGCTTCCCTGTATAGACTTGCATCTTCCAAGCGTAGCTTGATTTGGCATCGCAAGCCACCCATGACTTGATCCCATATTTTGCTGGCTTGCTGGGCATATACTGCCGGAAAGGACAACGACCTTTGGACAGAAGAGATTAGCATCAGTGATTAGTATCAGTGTCACAGAAAACAGTCATAGAAATCAATAGTGAAAACTATTACATTACTATATTTTATTACAAATATGAAAATAAATTACCTCTAAATGGAACCAGTTGCTCATCCACTGTTACGTCAGGCCCTGGGTTGTAGAGGTAAGGCAGCTGCTCCACCCACTTGTCCCAGACCTCTCTTATGGCTGCAAGTTTGTCTGTCACACGTCTTGCTGGTCTTGACTCACGGTTATCAAATCGTAGCAGTCTTGAGTAGGTGTGAAAGACTTTGAGTGGCATTGTGGCTCGGAAAATTGGCCTTCCACTCTCTGCATCCCATAGACTAGCTGCAGCCTCACCTCGGGACCTGTATACACCTGCTAAGATTAGCAGCCCTAAGTAGGCCTGCAGGTCAGTCTCATCCATCTTTTTCCAGCTGTCACCATATTTGTGAAAACCCTCCAGATTTGTCATCTCCAGGATTATTTTTTGTATTGCTGGTGTGATGAACAGGTAGAATGTAGAGACAATGTCATGGGCATGAGAAACGGCATACCTTGTGGGTCCTGGGGTCATCTTTATGACATTTTGTTCTGCCTCCCTGCTATGTTGGTCATATGCTGCCGAGGACCATGTTATTTTGCCATTTTTTGAGAGGAAAGTCTCTCTTTCAGCTTCAGGGTTTTCTTCTTCTTCTTCTGAAGATGATTCATCATGCTCTGGGTTGTATTCCTCCCCATCTTCTTCTTCTGATACATCCTCCACTTCCTCTTCTGAATCAGAGTTGTCTTGTTGGACATCTGAAAAAATCAGCTCTATAGCCTGTTCGACGGTATAACGCGCACTCATGGCTTCAGCACAGAGAGAATTCAGGTTACTGTCATCTGCAGCACCTTTATAACCTCTGGAAATCCACCTGTCTTGTCTTGTTTACGTCTGCTACTGATTGATCTGAGACCGATCAAAGGCACTGCAGTCCGCGAGAAGGCCACCTGTCTTGTTTACGTCTGCTATTGTGTTGTTTACGTCTGCTACTGATTGATCCGAGACAGAACTAAAACATTCTCACATTCTGTGGTGTGTAAATAACTCAGTGACTGTGATTTCAACTCAATTTGACTGTCGGGTCATTTTTACCCGAAGACTGTGGGGAGCGTGAAATAAGGAGACTGAATTTATTTCTCAATTCAGGTTTAATGAAGATTTCACATCCCCAGCATTCTCTCAAAACAATAAGAGAGTGAACTCCCCAAAAAACCCCACATTTATACATGGGACATCAAAAGGCAAAATCACACATTGTCGCCAAACCCCCTATTGACAATAATTCTCCCCCCGAGTCCCTTCGTCGTCCGTCTGACCCCAGGAGGTCAGGAAGTCCTCTCAGAGTCTTATCACGGCACCTCCGCCTCCTGCCGTTATCCTCAGGAGGTCCAGACGTATTGTTCCATCCAAGACGTGAGGTCAAACAACACATGCAGTACTAAGCATCTCACTCCTGTGCTTATACATATGCAGTCAAAATATGTGAGCCACAAAGACAACCTTTGTACCTTGTTTTTGTACAGCTTACATGGAAATGTGAATAAAGGCAACAATTTCAATTAAGTTGAAAAAATATTGTTTAGGGGGATTTTTTTTGGTTTTTAACACAGTGGCGGGTCATTTTGACCCGAGGACAACAGGAGGGTTTATCATCATCATCATCATCATCAATTGTGCACTTGAATTTATATGATATATGAATATTTGGAGATCCGGGAAATACTACAGTCACTGGAGTCAGTGGTCTAGTTATTTTTGGCTTATTCTGGCAAAGGTTTCTTCTTCTTTTAGCTGCTCCCTTTAGGAGTCTCCACTGCAGATCATCTGGCTCCATCACACTCTATCCCTTTCATCATCTTCTGTCATGCTCACCCTCTCCGTGTTCTCCGTCACCACATTAATGAATCTTCTCTGCGGTCTTCCCCTTTTTCTTTGGCCTGTCAGTTTGCCTGCAAACCACTCATTCTGAGCTGTCCCTCTGAGATACTCATTTCTAATCCTGTCTCGAAAGCATTATCCCGTCTTTTTGTCAGTGCCACCATCTCCAAATCTCAGGAGCTCCTCTACACTCAAACCAGTGTAGAGGAGCTTGAAATAATGAGGCGATGTGATTCATAAACCAAAGTTTATTATCAGCTCCTCTAACAAGTCTCTAGGTGCAGCAGCAGAAGAAGTAAGAATGCCAAAGGTTGCCAGATTCCGCCGACGTGTTGTTCTACAACTGCCCCTATGGCCAGGTCTGAAGTGTCTGTGGTTAGCGCAATGCGGGCCGAGGGATCGGGGTGAACCAACAATGTGGCATTAGCTAGGGCGCTTTTTACTTCCGCGAAGGCGCGTTCGCGCTCCGGGGTCCATTCGACCGCGTTGGAAGGTTTTTGTTTTCTGAGTGCGTCATATAGGGGCTGCATGAGCTGAGCTGCGTGGGGGAGGAAGCGGTTGTAAAAATTAACCATGCCCAAAAATTCCTGCAGCGATTTGACCGTTTGTGGCCGTGGGAAACTTTTTACTGCATGAACTTTGTCTGGAAGTGGGACTGCCCCCTTCGGAGAAACTCTGTGTCCTAAAAATTCAATTTGTGACACGCCGAATTTGCATTTGGCTGGATTGATTATTAACCCGTGCTCTTCTAGTCTCTGAAAAACCATAGTGAGATGACGCTCGTGTTCTTCCTCAGACGAGCTGGCTACCAGCATATCGTCGAGGTAGGAGGTCTCACTATCATCTTGTAAACCTTCCCTTTCACTCTAGCTGCTATCCTTCTGTCACAAATCACCCCTGACACTCGTCTCCACCCACTTCACCCTGCCTGCAATCTCTTCTTCACTTATCTTGTCCGCTGTCCATTGCTTTGGATGGTTGACCCCAGGTATTTAAACTCACCTATGGGGGGGGGCTGAAAAGTTCATAGGCTTGATGCAGTGATAAAATTTGACCAAATGTGGTTTATTTTTAACATACAGTCGTCTCCACTCTCCTTCCATCGGTGTTGCAGTGCTTGGATCCCTGTGGTATAGAAGCTCTCTTGTTAATCCTCAAAGACATAATCTTAGTCAGCCTATAAACTCCCCCCACCCCCCACCTCCATCCCGTGATGGTGGGTTTTATTGTGAAGTATGGTGTGATGACGCCACCTTCCGGGTGCACCACCACACCGCCCTATAAATAGGGGCGTTCACCATTTTGGGCTTCCTCTTGCCCGGACGACCCCACACTGTATAGCACCTGCTGTATTGCAACCTGTGTTATAATAAAGTACCATTGTAGTGCAATCTCTCGTCTACCTCCCTTCATTCCAAATTTACAGACATAACATTTGGTGAATGAGGATTAACCAACGGAGGCATGCACAACACCACTGCAGCCTTTCCTGGAGCTTCCCGGGGAGCCACCGATCCCATGGCCCCGCTGGGTGGAGACTTTCATAAACTACCTCACAGCGCTGGACTGATGGAAGCTGGATAAGGTGAGCACACAAGCATTACTTGTCCACAACCTTGGTATTGAAGGTCAGAGGATTCTGCAAATGCTCGGCACAGCAGACTCATACGTCGTAATGGCTAACCACTTCACCACTCTGGACAACGTGACGGTACGGCAGATTCGGTTTCGCCTGAGACACCAGGGAGTCGATGAGCCCATTCAACAATTTGTCACTGACCTGAGACAGTTAGCCAGTGTGTGCTGGTTTGGGCCGTTAGAGGACACGATGGTACGGGACCAGTTAGCCAAGCACACGTGTAGTGCTGCAATAAAAGCTAGGTTGCTAACAGTGCCAAATGACTTAGTGTTAGTTGGGGCAGTTGAGCTAGCTTTGCAGCTAGAGGCTGCAGATAAGCTAACCTCGGAGCTAAATGGGCGGCAGTCTCAGAAGACACCAGAAGGGATGACGTCGGTGAATGCAGTGGATTTGTGGATGATAAATGGAGCATGGAAGATGACTACAAGGCATACGCAGTGAGCTGTAGGTCTGTTCCGAAGGACCTTGTCTGCAGGGGTTGTGGGTCCCCGATGCACCAGAGTTATGTGCGAGTATGCCTGGCAAGAGGGAAGCGGTGTAGCAAGTGTGGGTGCATGAATCATTTCACCAGAATGTGTTGGTCCCCGTCATCGTAGAGCCCACCAAGTGAACCAGCCCATCCGCCTACGACGATCATCCACTCGGTGAGTGCCAATGCCAACGGGCTTTCCTACTGCATGGTGGAGTTGGATGGTATGGCTTTGCCATTGATATTCGACATGGCGGCGGTGATGTCGGTGCTAAATTGGGTCACAGTAAAAAAAGTTTTTCCCACACTACAGGATTAGGAAGAACCCGGCACCGCTGTATAGCTATGGCAGTAATAGACTGTGCAATGTCGGGACTGTGGTGTTGACTGTTCGCTATAACACCGAAGTGGTGCATGACTTCACGTTCCAGGTGACATCGCATGGTAGCAGCATTATAGGGTGTGACCTGTTTTATGGGCTAGGGTTCGCCATTAAGGACAGTGCTGGATTCAAGTGGTCCGGATGTGGACAGTGGAGATCGCCAGACCTGGTGGATGATGTTGACATGTGGGACGAGGTATCCGCTGACGGTGCCAGAACAAAAGCACAGGTTTCTGACACCCAGGAAGACAACTGCTCAGTGGAGGAACCGGATGGCTCCAGTGCCCGCGCTCATCCAGCTATTTTGGGAGTGACCGATGACCGAGTTGTCAAGGAGAGGGTGACATAATGATGGGCTCAAGGAACACACACACAGGCTCGGGAAAGATTTAAGGCTTTATTCAACAATGAGTTTGAATGCGTGAGTGGAAGTGTGGATGTGATGTGGGTGAACAGGGTGCGTCGAGAGCAGAATAGTTCGCCGTGCAGCCAGGCAACCCTGAGGGCAGAGCAGAGCAGGGAATTAGCTACAGTCAAACGCCCCGTGGGGAGTAACCACGATATACTGCTTATGTGCAGATGAGATGGTGACTGACGTTGGCGAAGCTGATGCTGCCTGGAGGACAGCGCTGCTGCGCGCTCCCGATGAGCTGGAGAGAGGTTTGACAGGGAGAGGCGAGGGGGAGGAAATTCACCGCCCTGGAGGTCCACCTGTGCACAGGGGAGAAGTTCCCTGAGGACGCTGCCGGACTGCCAGTCGAAAGTGGGGTTGTGAAGGCGCAGCCAGGGATAACCCAGGATGACAGGAGAAGCCGAGGTGGGTAATACAAAGAGGCTGAGATCCTCCCTATGGTTGCCGGAGACAATGACTGGGACCGGTTTAGTCCTGTGAGTGACTCTCAAGAGGAGTACAGACCAGAGTGACCAGGTTAATGGGAGCTGGCAGCGCTTGGCAGGGGATGCCCAAACGGGTTACCAGGCTTTGAGAAATGAAATTCTGTTCTGCCCCCGAGTCCACCAATGCGTGTGTGACGTGGCCCATGGGGTTATGACAGAACCTAACCGGGAGGAGGCATTTGGTGAGGGGATTAGAATGGGACGCGTCCGCAAGGCCCCCTACAGCGACTCGCGGACGTCCCCTTTTGGCTGAATTGGACAGTCTTCCACAGAGTGCTGGTCTCCCCTGCAATACATGCAGAGGCCCAACTCTCTGCGGCGCTGTTTCTCTGCAGGCGGAAGCTTAGCCCATCCGATCAGCATTGCCTCGGTGTCGTCGGCGGACCCCGGAGCGTGTAACGCCAGGGGGCGAGACTGAGGGGCGCGGGCGGAAGCTCCACTCGAGCAGCTGGATGCCCTCCGCTCGGCGGCCTGTTCCCTCAGCCTATTATCTAAGTTAATTGCCAAGGATATTAGTTCTGATAACCGGTCCGGAATATCCCGGGAGGCCAGCTCGTCCTGTAAGGATGAATTCAAACTGCGGATGAAGATGCTGCTGAGCGCAGCTTTGCCCCACCCGATTTCCGTCGCAACCACCCAGAAGTAGACAGCGTAGTCGGCGGCCGACCGGCTACCCTGACGAAGATTTAGTAGCCGGGTGGTTAGGATGTTATCCCGGTCCGAATGGTCAAAAACCTCCTTAAAATCATGCGTGAATTGGGCGTAGGTCAGGTTTGCGTAGCTGGGCCTCGCCATGATGGCGTAAGCCCAAGCTAGCGCTCGCCCTTCCAAAAGATTTGCCACGTACCCAATTCGGCTATGATCTGAAGGAAATTCCCCAGGGACGCGCTGAAACACCGACTCACATTGCAGGAGAAACCCGCGTGCCTCACCGAGTTTTCCGCTGAAGCGCGCGGGGGTCGGAATGGGAGTGAGTTGGGTTAGCGGCCCCGAGCTAGCTGGGCTAGCCGGGAAAGGGACCGAAGCTGGCCCGCTGACTGGAGCTGGAGGGAAGGCCTGTGGAGGATCTAGGTGGTCTAATCATTGGATAATTTGGGTGAGTTGATTGAAAATCACCTGTTGCTGATGAGCAATTAAATCCACCCGAGCCTCGAGGGTGGAAAGTCGGCGTGCGAGCCCGCTGTCCGCTGAGCCACTTTGCTGGAGTCGTACTGACATAATGATGGGCTCAGGGAACACACACACAAGCTCGGGAAAGATTTAAGGCTTTATTCAACAACGAGTTTGAATGCGTGAGTGGAAGTGTGGATGTGATGTGGGTGAACAGGGTGCGTCGAGAGCAGAACAGTTCGCCATGCAGCCAGGCAACCCTGAGGGCAGAGCAGAGCAGGGAATTAGCTACAGTCAAACGTCCCGTGGGGAGTAACCACAATATACTACTTACGTGCAGATGAGGTGGTGACTGGTGTTGGCGACGCTGATGCTGCCTGGAGGGCAGCACTACTGCGCGGTCCCAACGTGCTGGAGAGAGGTTTGACAGGGAGAGGCGAGGAGGAGGAAATCCGCCGCCCTGGAGGTCCATCTGTGCACAGGGGAGAAGCTGGAGAGAAAGTAAGAGAAATTGTGCAGCTTACGTGCTTGTAGAATGGTGCGCTGGCCGGGATGAAACGGTCGAGCGCTGGCGGTTTGGGAGCGTAGACAAGCAGATGACTCCAGGCCGAAGCAGAGGGCAGAGGGAGTTATATAGGCGGAGGCTGATGAGGCACAGGTGTGCGCGCCGCTGGCGCTGATGACCAGCGAGAGCAAGTTGTAACAGAGGGTCTGTTCCAATGGGTGTCACCAGGGGGACACTGGACGTTTTCGGTGCCAACATCAAGCTTCAGAAGATGACAGATGAGGGGTCCACTGCAACAGCGATGACTGCTGTGCCACCGCGGTGTCATAACGACACGACATGGGTGAAGAACGCGGAGCTTCCGGAACTGTAGCAGCACATCAAAGCAAGCAAGGAACTGCTCCGAGTCATGGACTGGGTTCGGGTTCTCACTTCCGCCCTCCAAAGAGAGCAGACGCTTTTTTCCTTCTCTCCAGCTCTGACTCTTTATCTATTTCCTCCCCTAACTGACTGGATCCCAGCTTGCTGTCGTCTGTCTGCGTGTCTCTACTGCTGATTATCGAACGAAATTATGGATTTAATAAGCTGGGCTTTGAACGCAATTGACACTATTTTTTCAACGAGGAAAAGTGCCCCGGGGGAGGTAGTTTGCCCCGCAGGAACAGCGGCTGTGGGCTATTTGAAGGACACAAGTAATTGGAAACTCTTGTGCCTGTGTGATCTTTCTATCGAAGATGTCGAAGATTTATACATCTTCGTAGCAATGGTAATCGGAATCTTTCTGATTGGATCTGGGATTGTTCTGGTGTACCGTAAATTGATGAAGATGGAGGGAGCCTATCAAAATGCTGACCAGGCGAGGCTTAACCATCAAATTGAACAAATGGGCAGGACTCTGACAGCGGCTAATGGAGAACTGTCTAGGAAAATGGATTACATCATGATCACGCTGAGAGCCGTCCATGAAGAATTCAACGTCCAGCACTGAAGGATTAAAGTACTGAATCTGTAAGAGAATATAAAGTTTTTTTCTCTGGGAACAGTACTATTCGACTTATCTGACCTGCCCCTTACAATCAAGTCCTCCAGATTATCTGCAGTTTTTTGTTTTCAAAACATTTGAGCGGCATTGACTCTTATGGACAGCCAGCTGCCTGGCTCAAGGACAAAGTGCCAGACGCTAGACACAACATCTCCTGCTGAAGAGACTTTGTTGTTCTTAACTGATATAAACACCTTCACTCAACACTACACTCATACTGACTCAATAAACTGATGAGAAGATCATTCACTCACTGCTCTCTTTGTGTCTTTGTATACATTCTATTGTCTGCTAATTGTGCATTGAGGGCTTTTTTTCTTGTAATCATAATATTGATCATTTATGACCGGTATTCTGACAATCAATGCTTTTTTGCTCTCTCCTATTGTGTTTATCCTTTTCTTCCCTATGCTTCCTGTTCCTAGTCTGCTGGCAGGCGCGTTATCGACGCTGCCGTGTCACCGGAAATGCATGTTGTTTTCAGTGTCAAGTCAAATCCCTCGTATGTTATCAGTTGTTTACTGTTAATGTACTTGGCAATAAATCCTTTTCTGAGTTCTGAGTTCTGAGGGGGTTCATGCTGAGGAGAGACCGGGGTGACAACTGGCTGGATTGCAGCCGGTGGGACATTGCCACTGAGGACTGTGGCAAAAGTGGGAGTGGCGCGTTTTCAGCTGGCAGACGGCAAAATCCGACACAGAAAACCAGCTGCAGCGTGTCCAGGTGGACGTTTTGACTGACGGGGCTAGGCAGGAGTCGCGAAGGTGGTGGGAGGCCCGGTCTTCTGTGTTTTGATGATCGGCCCTGGTCCGGGGGCCCTGTCGCCTCCAGGGGCGCGTCCGCCATAGGGCTGCCGCAGAGTCCCCCCAGCAGGCCCTCCCTTGCCATGGGAAACTGTGAAGACGTGACTATGGACACTTTAAGTAGGAGCGTGGTCGGTATAGCAGATAAAAGTGGCTGAATAAACCACTTGGCCATGCGAGTCGTGTGGCAGTTCACCCACCAGCCATAGTTTTAGTGTTTTGTGGTGTTGTTTACTGTGTTTATTGCGGGGTTTTATCTACGAAATCTGGGTGGGTTTAATTTGGTGTGTTTTTTCTGCTTTCTAAAGGGGGGGGTGTGATGGTGGGTTTTATTGTGAAGTACAGTGTGATGATGCCACCTTCTGGGTGCGCCGCCACACCGCCCTATAAATAGGGGCATCCACCATTTTGGGCTTCGTCTTGCCTGGACAGCCTCACACTGTATAGCACCTGCTGTATTACAACCTGTGTTATAATAAAGCCCCGTTCCAGTGCAACCTCTCGTCTGCCTCCCTAAGTGCCAGGTTTACAGATGTAGCACCGCCCCCCTGTACCTTCACTACCTCTACTCCTTGCATCTTCGCCTTTATACCTGCTTCCCTCTCATTCACACACATATATTTTCTTGCATCTACTTCTTCTCTCCAGCACATACCTCTACCTTTCCAAGTTTTCTTCCACCTGCTCCCTACTTTCACTTAGGGATGGGAATTGAAAACTGGTTCCTGTTGGAAACCAGTTCTAAATTTTTTGGGCCCTGGAATATGTATTGCTGATGTTATCAATTCCTCTTTTCGATGCTGTGGGTTTAAACACTTACATGTTATTTTGAAAAATGGCATGCATGTTTACACGCACTAAATAAACACAATGTTGAGCATTAAATTGCTTGAGTTAACGATTTTTCATAACCTTATAATGGCCTGTATCTGATTATTCTGTTTACATGACTCCAGAAAGCCGACTATAAACAGTTTATTACTGCACATGTAAACACGGCCACTGTCTTTATACGTGTCCTGCACCACCCTCACATACTTTTCTGCCACTCCTGACTTTCTCATACAATACCACACTTCACCTCTTCATCTCTAACACATGCTGTTTCTAGATCCACAAAAAAACAGTGCAACTCCTGACCTTCTCTATACTTCTTCAGCATCACTCTTAAGGGAAACATTGCATCTGTGGTATTCCATCTTGGCAAGAAACTGTACTGCTGCTCACTGATCATTCCAGCAAAGGTGGAACAAGTTAAGGTCAAGATGACAGTCAAAGGTCAGGAGAGCACTTAGGTGATCTCAGAAAAATCGCTCCTCCTAGGCAATTGTTTGGATGCTAGCAAAACTTAGAAGGCATGACCCTCAGGTAGGTCTGTTGTACTGAATTTCAAAGCTCACAGGCTGGGCCATTTCAACTTTCAGTAGGCCTAGGTGTTATGTCCACAAACCTGGTGATGAATGAGGCAAAGAGAGTGCTAACGTTGAACACAGCTCGACATTGGTGTCACCACACTGCAGTTCACAATAAGTGCGCCAGCCCATTCCTCCCCCCCTTTACAAAGTCCAAAAACACTCATACAGTTCACATCCACCCAAATTTGGAACCCAAATCACACTCTAAAATAACGTAAACCAAGGTACTAAAAGGGCCCAACACATTCACACAAAACAACCTAAAATAGGGCCGGTGGGTGGACTACCACGTGATCTGCACAGCATGGTGGATTATTCTGCCACCGAACTAAACTAAAATGTCCTTTATTCAAACTAAAAATATCTGCCGTGCTCCTAAACTAAACATTTAAAACACACAATAACAACAGAACTATAAGCAGGATGCTACAGCACAGTTACTTGGGTGGGAAAGGTGGAACTGGTATGGAGGGCCCAGGGCAGCCCCTCAGCAGGCGTGCTCCTGGAGGCAGCAGACCCCCGGAGCAATGGCTGATCTTCTGGACGACGAAGCCCAGATTCTACACTGCCATCACCAACTCCTGTCCAGCCTTGCCACCTGGAGCATCCTCCTGGACATGCCAAAGCTGATTGGCATGCCTTGATGAACCATCAGACAACCGGAAGTACGCTGTGTCCAACTTCGCCACTATCCGCAGACGTACTTGATGTTTCGCTGATTGTCATTTGGCCCGTCTTCGCTGTGATTGTTCATCACTCTGAACCCGAACCAAGTCCATAACCCTAAGTGGGGCCCTGCTTGGCCTGATGTGCTGCTGCTGAGCATGCAGTAACTCCATGCTCGTCGGTCTGGCCCTGTTCTCTTCTAAAAACGTTGTAGCGGTCACCGTCGTAGTTGCAGACCCCCCATCCAACTGCGGCCAAGCTCTGGAGGCATCTGGAGCTAGCATGGTGTCACTCGCCGACAAGGGTGTGCAGCCACCACGCTCAGTACCTCCCTCTACCATTTCCCGAGTGCCAGCACTGAGACTTTCCTGCACCAAACCTGAGTGAGCCTGGTCCTGCTCAAAAACCAGAGTGTCCGGTAGTCCTTTGCCCCAAACCACATCCTCTTTGACCACCAGAACTGGCAGGTTCCAGTGGCCACAACCCCACCATTCATTCCCAGCACTGTCTTTAATGGCAAAACCCAGTCCATAGAATAGGTCACAGCCCATGATGTTATCGCCGCTCGCTACCACTTGGAATGTGAAGTCAACCATCTTTGCAGACTTGTAACAAACTGTTGATTGATTGATTGATTGATTGATGATTGATTGATTGATTGATTGATTTTATTTTTTTGAACATCAAGACAAAAAAAATTTAAACAAAAATCAAAACCAAAAAAATAAAAAAAAATGCCTTGTTCAAAGAGAGTGGGAAGAAGCCAACACTTATACAGTCCCACCCCTTCTCCATACCCAATAAATTATGATATCATTCCAGTCATTATTCATTCCACAATTACATTCATTATACAATACCATAATATATAATACATCTTATAATTAACTATTAACTCCAAAGTCCCAACCGTGCACTGCCTGCTATCTCTGTAGCCATACAACGGCACTGGGTTACTTCTTATCCTGTAGTGGATGAAGAACTTCTTCACCGTGGCCCAGTTCAACATTGACCACACCGCCGCCGTATTGAACAACAGTGGCACCTCCACGCCGTCCACCTCCGCTGAGCAATACGTGTATCCATTCGTACTGGGGCTCACCGTATGGATGGTTGTTGGGGGCAGGCTGAGTGATTTCTCCGTGGGCTCTCCCACTCAAATAAGCAACACACTCTGGCATAGTGATTCAAGTGTCCACATCTGCAGCAATGTTTTCCTCTTGCCTGGCTTTCCTTTACTTTATTGCAGTGCGTTGTGGACCCACAACCCTTGCATGGGGGTCTTCCCGGGGCAGACCTTTGGCTGGCAGCATTGGGTTCCATAAAGTCGTCATCCAAGATATCCTCGCTATCCAAGTCTGCAACATTTGCTGTCGCGGGTGGCTCCGGTGGCTTCTGTGACTGGCATCAGTTTAGCTCCAATGCTAGCTTGTCTGCGGCCTCCAACTGGAGAGCTAGCTTGACAGCTCTGGCTAATGTTAAGTCATTCGGCACCATTAATAGCCTAGCTTGCAGTCCAGTGTTGCACGTGTGCTCTGCTAGTTGGTTGGACACCATTTCATCTTCAAGCTGTCCAAAACGGCACTCACTAGCTAGCTGTCTTAAGTCAGCAACAAATTGGTGGATGGGGTCACCTACATGTTGGTGTCACTGGCAAAAACGAATTCTCCGTACAGTCATGCTGTCTGGAGTGGTGAAATAGTTAGCTAGCAGCTCCATGATGTTCTCAAATGAGTCTGACATGCCGAGCGTCCGCAGGACTCGCTGACCTTCGATACCCAGGTTGTGGAGGAGAAGCGCACGTGCCCTCACCTTATCAAGCTTCCCGAGGTCCAGCGCAGCGATGTAGGTTTGAAAAACCTCGAACCAATGTGGCCAAGGCACTGGCGGTTTCCCCGGGAGCTTGAAGAAGGGACGAAGTGGTGTAACACAATCCTCATCGCAAAATGTTATGTCCACAAACCTGGTGATGAATGAGGCGAAGAGAGTGGTAACATCGAACACAGCTTTATTGAATATAAAGGATAGTAGTACACGGCAAGCACCTAGCGTGGTCATCTGGCACAGGAGGAAATGCCGATGATGACCCACCCCGCCATATAGGGCAGTGCGGTGACATGACAGGAAGTCGGCGTCACCGCACTGCACTTCACAATAAGTGCACCAGCACACTAGGCTACAAACACAGACTCTTCATAACCTTGGAGTGTGTCCATCAGGCAGGAATGAGCGCCTCTGTCATTGATGGTCTGGTTTGTTTGATTTTATGGGGAACAAGAACACTCTGAGGCAAGTGAAGATCCTAATATCTTATAGAAGGAGAGCAGTTTTCAACTTTTCCATGCACGTCATCAGTGTATATCAAACCCTGGTACCAAGTTTTTAAACATTTGGAACAACACTGCAGGAGGAGTTGATTTCACAATACAGGTACCTTTTGTGGGGCAGGTGGCCAGAAGGACACAGGGACATCGCCATAACATAATTCCCTTTTGGTCTTTGATTGGCAGTGTCATGATGTGGAGCACGGTTAGAAAACCATGCTCACACTCCTTTATTAGTTTCTTTATTTTCTGTATTTCCTCACTTCAGTTTAAATTTGGTATTGTGGGAATGTGTGAATGACGAGACAGAGTTCTCTCTCAAGTCAGCTTTATTTACATCTCCAACATCTCGAAGCAGAAAAGAGAGCCACACAGGGAACTCTCGTCCTTAAATACCAGGACTCTTACAGTTCACAAGTCACATGTATCACATACCACGTTGCATTATAATGACAGTAACAATGCATCCTCTCTCCATGATATCACCCCCACTGTCTACAATGCATCCCCTCTTTAATCCTTTAATTATACCCCCACAGTCTCAAGCTGTGCATACCAAAGCTAACACTCTTGCAGCTTCCTGTAATCACCAAGGAAGCTCTGCCTTTGTTCTGGTCTAAAATGTGAGTCACCAAGCAGGTCACAATGTGTGTCCACCACACAAAGCCCCCCCAACATTTTAGAACAAACAAGAGAATAACAACATGCATGCCGTGATAGTATCAATACACATCAGTCCACATGTTGTCTTGGCTTCAGTCTCCTGCCGTATCTGCTGTAGCTGGGATTCCACGTCTCTGCGGTGCTGTCATGCTGGGGGTTTGCCGTCTGGGGGTGGAAACCTTTTGTCAGCACCTGTGGGTGTTCTGGGGAAACATTACTCTGTGGAGCCCCCCGCGGGGGTCTACCTCGCCGCGGGGCCCTCGCCAACAGCACTTGCTCATCTGCCACCACAAAAGCGGGTTTGAGTCTGTTTATGCCAACTTTCTCTTTCCTACCCCCCAAATCTAGCAAAAACTGCTTGTCCCCTGTTTCTAACACTCTGAAGGGTCCGTCATAAGGCGGTCGCAGCGGGGTTCGATGCGCATCGTGTCTGACAAAAACAAACTCTGCGTTCTTCAAAGTTTTAGGCACAAAAACGTGCGGAAAAGTGTGGAGCACGGGGCTGGGCAGCGTGCTTGATTCTGTGTTACTCCGCAACAGCTGAGACGGGGAGGCGTCTGGCGCAGGCTTATCTGGGAGAAACTCCCCAGGCAGCCGGAGTGGCTGCGCAAACACGAGCTCCGCTGGAGAGGCTTCTAAGTCCTCTTTAGGCGCAGAACGCAACCCCAATAACACCCACGGTAACTTGTCTACCCAATTTGCATCCGTCAGTGACACTCTGAGAGCTGCTTTCAATGACCTATGAAAACGTTCGCATAACCCGTTAGCCTGCGGATTGTACGCAGTTGTGCGGTGAATTGTGACACCCAGGCTGCGGGCCATTGTCGACCAAAGCTTGGACACAAATTGAGGGCCTCTGTCGGACGTAATGTCCAACGGAACGCCGAAGCGCGCCACCCAAGCTGTTAAAAACGCGCACGCCACCTCCTCAGCCGTGGTTGATGCCAGCGGGACCACTTCAGGCCAGCGCGTGGTGCGGTCCACCATTGTGAGAAGGTGCGTGCACCCTTGTGACGGCGGGAGGGGGCCCACGAGGTCCACATGAACGTGATCGAACCTCTTAGCCGGAATGTGAAACGGCTCCAAAGGAGCCCTAGTGTGCCTGTGTACTTTGGCTTGTTGACACGCCGTGCAGGCTGCTGCCCACTCTTTAACTTGTTTGCGGAGACTCGGCCACACAAATTTCTCTCCTACCATCTTGACTGACGCGCGCACTCCCGGGTGCGCCAAAGAATGAATCGAGTCAAAAACACAGCGGCGCCACGTGGCCAGTACTACTGGATGCGGCCGTCCCGTGGAGACATTGCAGATTAGGGGGGGGCATACCGTCTTGCAGCACCCTGCTCTCCAGCCTTAACCCTGTTGGTCCAGACTGAAGCGCGTGCACCTCCGCGTCACCAACCTGCTCCGCGGCCATGGCTGCGTAATCTACCCCTACGCTGACTGGGGCCGTCACGGCGCGCGAGAGGCAATCTGCCACTACATTGAGTTTGCCCGCCACATGCTGGATATCAGTGGTAAACTCTGATATCGCGGCCAGCTGTCTCTGCTGCCGGCCTGACCACGGTTCGGAAACCTTGGCCATCGCGAATGTTAGCGGTTTGTGGTCAACGAACGCGGTGAAAGAGCGTCCTTCTAGCCAGAACTGAAAGTGGCGGATGGCCAAATGGAGAGCCAGCAGCTCCCTGTCGAACGCGCTGTATTTACGTTCGCTATCGCGCAAGGTCCTGCTGAAAAAGGCTAGGGGCTGCCAAACCCCGGCTACATGTTGCTCCACGACTGCCCCTATGGCCACCTCTGATGCGTCAGTGGTGAGCGCTATGCGGGCCGTTGGGTCTGGTTGTGCCAACAACGCAGCCTTTGCCAAGGCTGCTTTCACCTCCGAGAACGCTTGGTCCCGCTGCGGGGACCACTCGACCTTATCCGCGGGTTTCTTTTTTTGAGCACGGCATACAGCGGCTGCATGAGTTGCACCGCGCGGGGGAGAAAACGGTTATAAAAATTCACCATTCCCAAAAACTCCTGCAACGCCCTGACCGTCTGCAGCCGGGGAAAATCTGCCACCGCGCGCATTTTGTCAGGAAGCGGAAACTGCTCCTTCGGGGGAGACGTGGTGTCCCAAAAAATCGATCTGCGCCACCCCGAACTGACACTTCGCTGGGTTGATTATTAACCCGTGATCTCCCAACCTTCGGAAAACTGTGGCCAGGTGTTTTTCGTGTTTGTCTTCGGACGCGCTGGCTACTAAAATATCGTCCAAGTAGACAAACACGAAAGGGAGATCGCGAAGCACCGCGTCCATCATGCGTTGGAACGTCTGAGCAGCCCCTTTAAGTCCGAATGGCATGCGTAAAAACTCGAATAGGCCAAACGGAGTTGTTACCGCTGTTTTGGGTATGTCCTCAGCGCGCACTGGGACTTGGTGGTAACCGCGGACCAAGTCTATTTTAGAAAAAACGCGTTTAGCGACTGTTGCTGAAAATGTGGGGACCGTGAGTGCTGGGAACTGAGTGAGCAGTGTGTGGAACTTACCGCTTGCAGCTGTGATGTTGGCTTGTGCTGTTGGCAGGGCCACTCGCGCTGTACAGGGGAAAGAATCAAAAGAGAGTGCATTAACCAGGCGCCTGTTAGCGAGATCAACCAACAAACCATGTGAGCACAAAAAAATCAGCCCCCAACGTATTGAAATTTACTGCTGCTACAACAAAAGTCCACTCAAATGTACGGCCGTGTAGAGACAGAAGCAGAGTCTTCTTACCAAAGGTCTTAATCTCCGAGCCGTTCGCTGCTGTCACCCGGGGACCTCGGGAACCAGCTAGTCTGTCCACGTAGGAAGGTGTGATGAAACTCAACTGTGAGCCTGTGTCGACGAGGAACTGCCTCCCCGAGCGTGCGTATGACAAGTAGAGCAGCTTGTTCTCCTCCCCGAGGGCCGCGGCTGCTACCGACCCCCGGTCTTGGCGTTTCCCGAACGCCCGAACTGGCACGGTGGTACACATTTGCGTGCCCTCTCTGCGAAGCGGCGATGGTAGAAACAAAGGACGTCCGATCCGCGTTCCCTGGCCCCTGCCGCCGCCGTCGTCGGTGAGTCTGGTACCGCTGCCTCTGGCCTCCTGTCGTCTCCGGTCGTCACGCCGAGTTCCGCTGCAGCGGCCGTGGCTGCGCGCCGCTTGGTGGCGTTGACAATCTGCTGCGCCTCTCGGCCCAGCGCGTGGTAGTCCCGTTGGGCCAACAGTGGCGAACTGGCCAGGGTTGCTCTCGCTGCTGACGGTATAGTCCTGAGGAAGAGGTGGGTGAAAAAGAAGTGATCGTCGTCAGAGTCTTTCAACCTCAACAACTTCTCCATCAGGTTCACGGGCATGTCATTTTCCAACTCCGTCAGCGTCAGGAGCCTCTCTGCTCGCTCCGCCGCCGAGGGGGTGAATTGCTGGATGAGTGCAGCCTTCAACGTGCCATATTTGTCGCTGTCCGGCGGCTGGTCGATCAGGCTCTCCACATGCTGGGCCGTGTTGTTGTCCAGCTTTGCGACTACGTGGTAGAATTTTGTGGCGTCTACCGATATCCCCCGGAGGTTGAACTGCGCCTCAACCGCGTTGAACCAGGAGCGCGGATTGTTCTGCCAGAAGTCCGGTAGCTGGACTGCAGCGGCATTCGCTTGGCTGGGGGCTCCTGACGGGGCTGGCCCGGGGGAACTCTCCTCTTGCATGATCAGTCTTTTTTTTTTTTTTTTTTGTTACTTATTTGTACCCGTAGGTAGATTCGGTTTGCAGTCTGGTGACAAGCCACCGGCTGCTGGTCGCTGCGTGCGCGAGTGCCCTAAACCTACATGTTTTTGGTATGCGGGAGGAAACCGGAGAAATCCCGGAGTAAACCCGCGCAACACGGGGAGAACATGCAAACTCCACACAGCTCACTGTTGGTCGGGGGCTGGAATCGAACCCACGATCCCCGCGATCCCCCGGCCGAGGGTAAAACTGTGCTGCCACAGTGCTAAACCACTGCGCCACCGTGCAGCCTTGGGTCACCAGTGTGGGAATGTGTGAATGACGAGACAGAGTTCTCTCTCAAGTCAGCTTTATTCACATCTCCAACATCTCGAAGCAGAAAAGAGAGCCACACAGGGAACTCTCGTCCTTAAATACCAGGACTCTTACAGTTCACAAGTCACATGTATCACATACCACGTTGCATTATAATGACAGTAACAATGCATCCTCTCTCCATGATATCACCCCCACTGTCTACAATGCATCCCCTCTTTAATCCTTTAATTATACCCCCACAGTCTCAAGCTGTGCATACCAAAGCTAACACTCTTGCAGCTTCCTGTAATCACCAAGGAAGCTCTGCCTTTGTTCTGGTCTAAAATATGAGTCACCAAGCAGGTCACAATGTGTGTCCACCACAGTATCTATTTTGGGTTGGCTGTATTGTGTTGTTTGAGTTTGTCATTTGTTGTTACCACTTATGAGAGCTTCTGTTTCTGAGTCTTTTACTATAGTCTTGTCTGTTTACATTGTGAGTTTGAGACATCCCATTATGTATTGTAATATATTTATCTACTTATCTTTACTTGAGGCTACCCTCACCTCTGCCTTTTGCCCTCCTTTGTCTACAGTAGTATTCAGTTATATTAATTTGCCCTCTGTTGTGATCTTGTCCTCACCTTAGTTCCCTCCTGAAGTTGTGTATTTATTAGTATTGTGGCTGACATATATTCATACCTGCATATTGTTAAGCCAAAGAGAAGTTTGAGATTACATGTGTGCTGACCCCGCGCCTGGGAAGAGGACAATGAATCTGGGCCGCCTGTGGAGAACACCAGGACATGCAGACACGGCGGCAGAGGAGTGAAAAGGGCTTCCTGACCCCCCGGGGACAGAGGGGAGCCGAGGGACACTGAAGGGGGTTTGGTATCTGGAGGGAAATGTAACTAAGATGTGTATTGTGCCCTTTGATGTCACTGATATAAATAGAGGAGACCTGACTGCGCTCGGCCCCTCATTTCTACTCAGAGATTGATGGGGATGTGACTACGTGAATTAAACCTGAATTATAAAATCATTCAGTGTCTTCATTTCACGCTTCCCACACTGGTGACCAAGCTATGTGTAGAGCATGGGCGAGAGAGAGGACCGTGAGGCAGACTCGTCAGAGACGGCCCGAGCGAGCGCCGTCACCGTCAAACTGCCAGAGTTCTGGCGGAATGACCCGAACTCGTGGTTCCTCCATGCCGAGGCGCAGTTCGCGCTCGCAGGAATAACGGTGGATAACACCAAGTTTTACCACGTTATCGCCAAGCTCGACCCCCACGCGACTGGATGCGTGCGGAGCGTGGTGCAGCAGCCGCCCGCAGACGACAAATACGGCGAGCTGAAGGCTGCCCTCATCGAATGTTTTGCACCCGCAGCTGAAGAGAGGGCCAAGAGACTCATCGCCATCTATGACCAAGCAGGGCGCAGGCCGATCGCCCTGATGGAGGAGTTAGTCTCCCCCTCCTCATCTGTCGCTGCTGACTCCCCCTTCTCCACGACATCACTGCCCACTGCTGAGAATCTGGCCAACTCAGGTCTGCAGGGCCGGCTCCTCCACTCTCCACCTTGGTGCCCGAGCCCTTTGCAGTGAACAAGAGGGAGTTATCCAGTCCTACGGCAGCAGCAACCACCAGATCCCGGGAACTACGGCAAGTACCCTTTTATTTTTTAACACCACCCTTTTATTTTTTAACACCCAAAAATGAATTGTCTTGTCTTATTCCCAGAGGGGGGCTCAGCAGCAGTTACCCACTTTAGCTGAGCCCTCACTGCCGGCTGCTGCGACTAAAACTTGACCCTCACTTGCGTCTCCCGTGTCCCTCTCTGCTTCCCCTGTGAATCCGCCGGTCCTGGGAGGGAGCCGTCGGATGAGGGAGGGGTCTGTGGTTTCGGAGGGTCCTGTTCCAGCCCTGCAGCCACATCCTGGATGGGAGAAGAGTGCCTCCTGTGTCCCGGAGCATGAGCCAACAAGCAAATGTCCCTTGGTTTTGGCATCGGAGGACTCAACGCTATTGGTGAGATGATCCCCAGCGCCAGCCACCATGACTGGAGCGCCACAACTGGAGTTCCGCCAGATTCACCCACCATCACGTCTGCTGCTAGGGCCACTGCAGCAGAGTCATCGGAGTCCTGGACGGTGGTGGAGCTCGAGCCAAGGCAAGTACTCTGTTCTGGCTCCACACTATCAGTTCTAGGGAAATCTTGTCTTGCTCATGGTAGGGAGAATCAGTTGCAGATGCCCTCTGCTCCTGAGTTCTCCTCGCTGGGCTCAACTGCTGCCTGTATCTGTGTTCCAGTGTCTGTTTCTTCCTCCCTGTCTGAGGTGGCTGGGTTGGGGATGGATCCCCAGACGAATGGGTCTGAGACGTCCCAACCTGCTCTGCCACATTCACCCACCATCATGCCTGCTGCTGGGTCTGTCGCAGCAGAGTCGCTGGAGTCCTGGATGGCAGCGGAGCTCGAGCCAAGGCAAGCACTCTGTTCTGGCTCCACACTATCAGTTCAGGGAAATCTGTCTTGCCTCATGTAGGGTGAATCACTTGCAGATGCCCTCTGCCCCTGAGTTCTCGTCGCCGGGCTCCACTGCTGCTTGTAACTGTGTTCGGTGTCCGTTTCTTCCTCCCCATCTGAGGTGGCCGAGTCGGGGATGGATCCCCAGATGAATGTGTCCGAGATGCCCCAACCTGCTTTGCCAGAGTCCTGGACAGCAGTGGAGCTCGAGTTAAGGCAAGTCTTCTTTTTTGTTTTCACATTATCAGTTTTAGAGAGGTCTTGCTTTACTCTTGATGGGGAGAACCAGTTGCAGCCATCAACTGCTCCTGAGTTTTCCCTGTCGAGCTCCACTGCTGCCAGTGATTCTGATCTGGTATTTGTTTCTTTTCTCCTGTCTGAGTCCTCGTCTGGTTCCACCAATGGCATCAGTCCGCTGTGTGTGGGTGCGGCGGACCCACACACGGCGACCTCCATCTGACCTCCACGGCGACCTCCATCTGAGGTCGCCGTGGATCCTCCTTCTCTGCCTGAGGTCGCCGTGGGTCTTCCTTTTCCGCCCGAGGTCACCGCAAGTCCTCCTTCTCCACCTGAGGTCGCTGTGGGTCCTCCTTCTCCACCCGAGGTTGCCATAGGCCCACCTTCTCTGCCCGAGGTCGCCGTGGGTCATCCATCTACACCTGAGGTCACCAAGGGACATCCGTCTTTGTCTAAGGTCATCGCTGGTCATCAGTTGTCACCTGAGGTTGCTGCTGATCAGCCCTCGTTGCTGCCTGGTTTCCTCACTGGGCAGTCATCCTCCTCATTGAGTTTCCACTCCTGAGCCCCTGTGGTTTGCAAAAGGCACTGGTTCCAGCTACTGCCTCCAGGAGGGGGCGCTTCGTGCCCCATGGCCCGTTGGCTCTGTAATTCTGGGAGGCCATTCAAGCTATTCCACCATGGAATCAGGTGGTACTGAGACTTTGGGAGACCACCTGAACTGCTTCACTGTTTCATTCAGTGTCCCTAAAGATCTGTTTTCACCTAATCTGTTCACTGATGTGGGTCATGAGAGTTGTTTTTGTTTCAGTCCCTCCTAGCCTGGTTTTTCCCACCACCCTCCCGGGGTTGATTATTTGTCTATTCCTGGGGGAAGGGGGGGGGGGGTTGATGTATTTTTCTTTTTTCTTTTTTGATATTATGTTGAGGTGTCTGGATTCCACCCCTTGGGGGAGGGGCTCTGTCATAATGTGGAGCACGGTTGGGGAACCATGCTGACACTCCTTTATTAGTTTCTTTATTTTCTGTATTTTCCCACTTCAGTTTAAGTTTGGTATCTATTTTGGGGTTGGCTGTATTGTGTTGTTTGAGTTTGTCATTTGTTGTTGCCGATTATGCTGTTTCTGAGTCTTTTACTGTAGTCTTGTTTGTTTACATTGTGGGTTTGAGACATCCCTTTTTTAAATATATTTATCTACTTATTTTTACTTGAGCCTACCCCCACCTCTGCCTTTTGCCCTCCTGTGTCTACAGTGGTATTCAGTTGTATTATTTTGCCATCTGTTGTTATCTTGTCCTCACCTTAGTTCCCTCCTGAAGTTGCGTATTTATTAGTATTATCATTTATTGCTATATGGTCCTTGTCTGTCTATATTCTTTGTTCATTTTCTCCATCTTTAGTCATCCTGGTCTGTACTTTTATGTTGACAGCTCTCCATGTTTACTTCCCCGTTTAGTTCAAGCTGGTGGGCTGTCAGACCTGTCAGTAATTAGGTCACTTCCTCCTTGCTCATGTGATCCACACCTGTTGATCATTTGTTCATTGTTTCCTGTGCCTATTTAAGGATGACTGCAACATTAAATCATGGCAACGTCCTAATGTTTGTACTGATGGGTGTGCTCCATCTGAGCTCTTTCTTCTTTATTTTCCTGGTGTCCCCGTTCGCCTCAGCCTGGTTCTGTCCAGGCTGTTCTCCCATCTCTCCTCAGACATGAGCCCCATCGTCCCTGGCGTTTCTGCACGCCAGCCTGTTCTTCTTCCTGGTCGTATTGTGTAAGTTTATGTCTTGTGTTATTTTTTGTGTGCTTTTGTTATTAAACGTTTTGGGAACTCACAGTCCAGCGTTTGGTGTCCACAGTCCGCCCCTGCCAAGGCAATTTATGACAGGCGGGGGATAAAAATGGATGTGTTGGTGACATGTTTCAAGCTGAGACAGGACCCAAGCAGCAGAGACCACAACAGATTAACAGCGAAGGTGCGAGCTAGTGAATTATTTGCAATTATTGTGGTTTTAGTGCCGTGACAGGAGCTCTGCAGAGGGGAGAGGAGAAATAGAATGTTAATGTTTAGTCAATCACTGGCAACGTAATTCTACTTTTGAGAAGGTTGAAGTGTGGGACAATTACGTGTTCTGCTTGTAGGTGAAGGCTCTGAGGAAAATAGGCTGAGACTGCAAGCAGAGAGTGAACGCTCCAAGATGAAGGTGAGCAGGGACCTCCGAAGGGAGTAAGTGTCCAGTCTTCCTGAGATGCTGACCTTCCAGAGGCAACAGGCAGGGACACAACAGAGGTGGGAGAAACGTGGCACTGGAAGATGGAGATCACACAATGAACAGGTAACTTAGCAGGCTTACTTAGTTCCGTTGTTGCTGGGAAGTGAGGGCTAGGGTGGGGTTGTGAACGAGCTGGAGCACACACACAATGAAGAGCTGTAGCTTGGCAAGCAGATGGTCTTGTGGCAATGCTGGTTGTGGTGTCGAGACAATTCTACAGAGAAGTGATGCCAGCTCACCCCTTAAGTCGGGTGGGAGTCCCAGTGGCTGCATGGCTGAGCAGGTAGGAGATAATTAATCATGTGTGTGTGTGTGTATGCCATGACAGTTGGTGATTATTCAGAGCTTTGTTCACTTTCTTTATTATATGACTTTGAGTGGTTGTAGTCAGCTGTTACATGTTCTTTATCACATTTTATGTATTTAATCCTGCAGGTGCACCTATGTTAGCAGCTGTCATTGATGGTCAGTTTCTCATTCTTTCCCAGCCAGCACGTCCATGTGGGCCCCCCACCAAGGATTAAATCTGGGCTGTCTTATGGGTTCGTGTGGGTATGTCTGCAGGTTCCACTTGGTCCCATCTGTGTTTTCCCCACTCTAGACTTTACCTCTTTAGCTATTTTCAAATTATTTTCCCAGAAATACAGTGCATCCGGAAAGTCTTCACAGCGCTTCACTTTTTCCACATTTTATGTTAAGCTTTACTCCAAAATGGATTAAATCATTTTTTCCCTCAAAATCTACACACAATACTACCCCATAATGACTATATGAAAAAAGTTTGGGTTTTTTTAGATTTTTGCAAATTTCTTAAAAATAAAAGAAATTAATAAATCACATGTACATAAGTATTCACAGGTTTGCTCAATACCTTTGTTGATTGCACCTTTGGCAGCAATTACAGCCTCAAATCTTTTTGAATATGATGCCACAAGCTTGGCACACCTATCTTTGGCCAGTTTGGCCCATTCCTCTTTGCAGCACCTCTCAAGCTCCATCAGATCGGATGGAAAGCATCAGTACACAGCCATTTTCAGATCTGTCCAGAGATGTTCATTTGGATTCAAGTCTGGGCTCTGGCTGGGCCACTCAAGGATATTCACAGAGTTGTCCTAAAGCCACTCCTTTGATATCTTGGCTGTGTGCTTAGGGTCGTTGTCCTGTTGAAAGATGAACCTTCACCCAAGTCTGAGGTCAAGAGCGCTCTGGGGCAGGTTTTCATCTAGGATGTCTCTGTACATTGCTGCATTCATCTCTCCCTCTATCCTGACTAGTCTCCCAGTTCCTGCCGCGGAAAAACATCCCCACAGCATGATGCTGCTACCACCGTACTTCACTGTAGGGATGGTATTGGCCTGGTGATGAGCGGTGCCTGGTTTCCTCCAAACATGACGCCTGGCATTCACACTAAAGAGTTCAATCTTTGTCTCATCAGACCAGAGAATTTTGTTTCTCATGGTGTGAGAGTCCTTCAGGTGCCTTTTGGCAAACTCTAGGCAGGCTGCCATGTGCCTTTTCTTACTAGGAGTGACTTCGTCTGGCACTCAACCATACAGGCTGATTGGTGGATTGCTGCAGAGATTGTTGTCTTCTGGAAGGTTCTCCTCTCTCCACAGAGGAATGCTGGAGCTCTGACAGAGTGACCATCGGGTTCTTGGTTACCTCCCTGATTAAGGCCCTTTTCCCCCAATCGCTCAGTTTAGACAGCCGGTCAGCTCTAGGAAGAGTCCTGGTGGTTCAGAACTTCTTCCATTTATGGATGATGGAGGCCACTGTGCTCATTGGGACCTTCAAAGCAGCAGAATTTTTTCTGTACCCTTCCCCAGATTTGTGCCTTGAGACAATCCTGTCTCGGAGGTCTACAGACAATTCCTTTGACTTTATGCTTGGTTTGTGCTCTGACATGCACTGTCAACTGTGGGACCTTATATAGACAGGTGTGTGTGGCGGGTTTGGGATAACCCCCACAACAGACTAAGGACAGACACAGCGCTCGACTAGAGCAATTAACTTAACAGTGAAATGTGTGTATTGATGTCTACAGGCAGCTCGCTACTTCTGGTTTTTTCCGCTGCATGCTGTGATGTAATCTGCCATCCATGCATTGTTTCACTGCTGTGAGGTTAATGTGCCATTCATGCATTGTGTTCATGCATCCTGTCCTTACTGTGCCTCTCATATGCAAATGCCCATATCTACCACTGTGAATGCTTTGATGTATTGTTGTAGCTGGGTATATAAGCTGTCCGAATTTCATGTTCATTCTCTCATTCCTGCAACTGCTGCTGACACACTCACTCTTGTGTCTCTTTGCTGGAGAGCCTCTGGGCTCGCTCCCGGCGTGCATGCACGGCGCCGGGCGGAGCTCGTGATGGCGGTATGATTTAATAAACCTGCTTAAAACCTTCACAATGCTCCCTTTATTTTATCATCCGCTTCAGTCTGTGCCTTTCCAAATCATGTCCAGTCAACTGAATTTACCACAGGTGGACTCCAGTTAAGCTGTAGAAACATCTCAAGGATGATCAGTGGAAACAGGATGTACCTGAGCTCAATTCTGAGCTTCATAGCAAAGGCTGTGAATACTTATGTACATGTGATTTCTTAGTTTTATTTTTTTTTAATAAATTTGCAAAAATCTCAAAATGTTTTTTCACAATGTCATTATGGGGTATTGCGTGTAGAATATTGAGGAGAAAAATGGATTTAATCCCTTTTGGAATAAGGCTGTAACATAAAATGTGGAAAAAGTGAAGGGCTGTGAAGACTTTCTGGATGCACTGTCAGTTTTAGATTTTAAGTTGGAGAGTGATTTTAAATTAGATCCTCAAATTAGTGCAGTAGTGAAGTCCAGCTTTTTTCATCTAAGGCAGTTGGCAAAGGTTAAACTAATCCTTTAAAAGCAGCACTTTTGAAACAGTAACCCATGCATCCATCCATTCATTCAGTAATCCATGATCCATGCATTCATCACGTCTTGGCTGGATTACTGTAATGCACTTTTTTCGGAGTTAGCCAGTCTTCCCTCTCACGTCTGCATTTGGTTCAAAATGCAGCTGCACGTCTTTTAACGGGAACATGTAAGAGGGACCACATTACAGCCATTTTAGCTTCCCTCCACTGGCTGCCTGTGCATTTTTGGGTTCATTTTAAAATTCTTTTATTTGCTTTTAAATCATTAAATGGCCTTGCCCACCTCACCTCTCTGAGCTCCTTCATCCTTACACTCCTGCTCGGTCTCTCAGGTCAGCTGATCAGCTGCTCCTGGAGATACCAGAATCAAAGAGGAAGCTCAGAGGGGACAGAGCTTTTTCTGTTGCTGCTCCTTAACTGTGGAATAATCTGCCTTTGTGCATCAGACAGGCCTCTTACTGTCAGTTTAAAAACTCGTCTTAATTTTAATTCTCTGGCTTTTGACCCAGTTTGAGACATTGATTGTATTTGTTCTTATTGTCTCTATTATATGACTACTATTTTATTTGTGCTGTTTTGTACTTTTTTAGCTGTATTTTATTGTTTGTATTGTTCTTATGTTTTATGTTTTTACATTTTATTTATCGATGTACAGCACTTTGTGTCAGCTGTCGTTTTTAAAGTACTTTAGAAATAAAGTTGGATTGGATTGGATAAACTTGATACATGCTCTTGAAAAATTGAAACTTTCTCATAAATTTACAACTTTTTTTTACTGTAAACTTGCAACTTTTTCTCATAAATATGTGATTTTTTTGTAAATCTGCAACTTTTTTTTAATTATAAATTTGTTAATTTTTCTTGTAAAACTTAGATTTTTGTTCTTGCATATTTGCAAACCTTTTTCTTGTAATTCTGGAACTTTCTCATAAATTTACCACTTTTTTAAACTGCAATTCTGCAACTTTTTCTCATTTGTTACTTTTTTCCTTGTAAATTTGTGAGTTTCCCCCAAAGATTTGTGGCATTTTCCTTGTAAATTTGAAACTTTCTAAAAAAACTTTCAACTTTTTTTTACTGTAAACTTGCAATTCTTTCTCATAAATTTTACCCATATATTTTCTACTTTTTTTTAAAAATTAATTTGCGACTTTTTCTAATTTTTTTCCTCAAATTTTTGACTTTTTTCTTTTAAATTTGCAAATTTTTTCTTGTAAGTTCAAGTAATTTTACCTTTTTGGTTGTAAATTTGCAACTTTTTTCTCCTAAATTTTGACATTTTTTCTCCTAAATTTGTGACTTTCCCCCCATAAATTAATTTTTTTGTAAATTTTTGACATTTTTCTCATAAATTTTCAAAAATTTTCTCGTTATTTTACCTGTGGCACCAGTGTTACTGAAACCAGCTCACCCATTAAATCCATGTGGGCCCTGTGGTATATGAAATCAATGTAACTGATGGGAACGTTTCATGAGTTGCTGAGATGTACTGCCCCCCTGTGATAAAAACAGGTTGTAATTTTGCCCTTGCCAGGTCTGTGCTGGAGCGGTTGTCTCTGGGTTGATTTGCCATGTGCTGGAGCTGAATAAAGGATGCTCTTCCAAGTCAGGTCTCTCTCCATCCTTCCGAGCTCTTGTTCTACAGGTGAGTCACAAGAACACGACAGGCCCCAGATGGATTTAAAGCAGGAAAACACATTACCTGCTTACCTGTACCATAGGCAAAGTCCATGTGGACAAACCCACATTGGGCCCATAAGACAGCTCAAGTTTGAACCTATAGTGGGGCCCACATGGACATGCTGGCTGGGTTGTCTGTGAGTACAGAGCAAATGTGTGAGTGGCTGATGTTCAGCCCTCTTTCAGCTTGTGATGAAGGGTCAGAGGGCTCTGCTCTGTCATGGTTATTTTAGGAGGACACTTTCACTGAAACGTCACTGACACACCATGGTGATGGTGAGAGGAACAGTATTTAAACTGCTCAGGAAAGTTTGCAGTCTCTTTAGGGAAGCTTTCGAGACTGCAAGGTAAGAACCCACTTCCATTTTTTTCCTAGGTTGTTTTATTACTTTATTTAAACCGTAAGTCCAACCTTGATTGTGAAGACTTGCAATTTATGTCTTGTGAACAGCATTTTCTTTTTAAAGGGAGTATTGCATAAGGATTTAGAGTAAATGAAGTAGACAGTTCAGTTTAAGTAGTGATTGGTCTAAACAGTTTCCAGAAGGGTACTGCTGTGGTGCTGAGTGGGCAGCCAGCAAGGCTTTTGTTTGTGATATTTCACTACACACTCTGTTAATGGAAAATCACATGCCAGTGCTGTGAGGTGACAGCAGTCTGTGACAGAAGTGAAAACTGGGAGATAGGAGCACAGAGAGCCAAGCCGGGAGGGACTCACACTGTTGATCTGAAATAAGGGGAAGAAAACAAAGAGGCATGTTGTCAAACATGGATAGAAACCATCAGAATGAATGGAACCGGGTTTTAGCCCCAATCATGGTTTTAACTCATTGGATAGGTCAGTAATAATTACTACTCATACGGTTTTTGACAAAAAAAATCAAGGAAATAACCCAGTGGGTGTGGAACTTGTTCAAAGTGCTTAACCAGTGGATCTGTTTGTTTCGGCTTATTGTGTAATAGCTGTGCACTGGTTCTTCATAATCAATCTTTTTTGGACTTTATTAATCAAAGTAGGAAAATCGGGGTACTTCCAGTCAGCTGAATGAGACGGCTGCTAATCATTTTACCAATCACACACATTCACACCTACAGCTAATTTAGAATCTCCAGCTAAAGCTACGTCACAAAGATTCTTACTACGATGGGTTCATAAGAATCTCCAGGTCCTACAAGTTCCTGGAGTTTATAGACATTTAATGGAGGGAGGCATAGTTTCTTACAGCTGCCCTTCAATTCACAAGAACAACTTGAGGGATTCTTGAGAAATGAGGTGCTTTCTGTCAATGAATGGCCTAGAGTGCTTACATTCTTCGTAAGTGTGATGTAAGGGTTAATCACAGGTAGTGCATGATGACCGCTCGGCTGGTGCCATCATCACGCCAGCCTATATAAGGGAGTGTAGTGGAGCTGAAATAACGAGGCGGTTTTGTATTAAAAAACAGGGTTTTTAATGAATAGCTCCTCTATCAAATCTATCAGGTGTAGAGCTGGCAGAAGGCAAGAGAAAGATCTCTGCTTCGCTCGCTGGTTAAATACAAGCACACATAGGACCACTCATTGAAAAAGCTGACGTAAGAGCCACTCATTGAAAAAGGTAACATCTCCCCGTTATCTTAACCCCCCATTGTCCTGCCATCCCCTCTCCCTGTCTTGGGAGGTGATGGGAAACTCCCCCTCTCGCTTTAGGGGTAAAGGTGTCGAGTCCATCTCCACTGCCGCGTCTTGGGAGGTCCATTGTCTTTAACCCGGCGTGGGGAATGCTCTGTCCTTTCTAGGTGTGAAGCTCCTTACATATGCTGTCACAAAACATTTCCACTTGTTCTAACATATGTAGATATGGGATATAAGAGTCATATATACCACAGGCCCCCCCAAACACTAGGAAAGGACACAGAAAGAATTACAGTCTAAGATAAACAACTATGAAATACTACGTGTTACAACTGTTGCTACCGGAGAAGTTTTCTAGCAGCCATGCCCCTAAGAAAGTTCAATGGTAAACATAACAGCATAGTGAAATCATAAGAAGCCTTAAACTGTTGCAGCACAATTAGTGAATAATTGCGGGGTGGTTGGTATCAGTCCTTGTGCTGTTTGGGCTTTATCCTTCTCCCAAAACTGCTGTAGGTTGGCTTAGGTGTCCCGCTGGGACCTTCTCGTGGTGAATCTGCATTGTGGGAAGGAAAGAGATTATTTGTTCCCTGCCTGGGGGCTGAGACTTTTCCTCTGGGGGGTCTACCACGCCGAGGCGCTCGTGCCACCTGTGTAGGCTCGTCTCTCAGCAAGAAGGCAGGTTTGAGTCTGTCGACACTGACCACTTCCTTTCTGTCCCCATAATCAAGCACAAAGTGTTTGTCACCATTTTCCAGCACTCTGAACGGGCCATCATAAACTGGGCGTAACGTTGGTTTAATAGCTTCATGCTTAACAAAAACGAACTCAGCGTTTTTCAAAGTTTGAGGAAGAAAAACTCGTGGAAAAGAGTGATGAGCTGGACCGTGGAGGGAAACCGGTCCGCTGCTGCCTAAAAACCTTGGGACGGGAAAGTGTCCTGGTTCTGGGTTCTCTGGTAAAAATTCTCCTGGGAGTCTGATAGGCTGGGCAAAAACTAATTCTGCAGGAGAAGCGTCTAAATCCTCTTTAGGTGCTGCACGCAACCCCAATAAAACCCAGGGGAGTTTATTAACCCAATTTGTGTCCGTTAGTGAGGCCCTGAGGGCAGCCTTTAAGGACCTGTGAAAACGCTCGCATAACCCATTAGCCTGAGGGTGATAAGCGGTGGTGTGATGAATTGTTGCCCCTAAACTGTTAGACATGGCTGACCAGAGCTCTGAGATAAACTGAGGCCCTCTGTCTGACGTGATGTCTGATGGAACACCGAAACGTGCCACCCAGTTTGCTAGAAAAACGCGAGCGACTTCCTCCGCTGTGGTTGACGCTAGAGGGACTGCCTCTGGCCAGCGCGTGGTGCGGTCTATCATTGTTAACAGGTGTGTGAAACCTTGGGAGGAAGGTAGAGGCCCCACGAGGTCGACGTGAATGTGGTCGAATCTTCTAGCAGGAATTGGAAAAGGCTCCAGAGGGGCCTTTGTGTGTCTGTGTATTTTGGCGCGTTGACAAGGAATGCAAGTTTTTGCCCATTCTCTCACGTTTTTGCGCAGGCCTGACCACACAAACTTTTCAGCAACCATTTTGACCGAGGCGTGCACACCTGGGTGCGCGAGGGCGTGAATTGCATCGAAAATACGGCGGTGCCAAGCAGTTGGTACTAACGGGCGAGGTCGGCCGGTTGAAACGTCGCATATTAGGGGAGGCACGCCGTCGCGCAACTCTTTTTTCTCCAGCCTTAACCCTGTTGGTCCGGACAGGAGCGCGCGCACGTCTGCATCACTGCTTTGTTCCTCCGCCATGGCTGCATAATCTATCCCATCCTGGATAGGTGCTGCGTATGTGTGTGCGTTAGTGAAGAGTTCCGCTGCTGAGGCGGTGTAATCTGTCTCCTCGTGCTCTGGCGGTGTCACAGCGCGAGAGAGACAGTCAGCTACTACGTTAAGTTTGCCTGCTACGTGTCGAATGTCTGTGGTGAACTCTGAAATCGCAGCTAGCTGTCTTTGTTGTCTGCCTGACCATGGTTCTGAAATTTTAGCCATAGCAAAAGTGAGCGGCTTATGGTCCACAAAAGCTGTGAAACTCCGCCCTTCTAACCAAAACTGGAAGTGGCGGATGGACAAATGAAGCGCCAGCAGCTCTCTGTCAAAAGTGCTGTATTTGCGTTCAGTTGGGTTTAGCGATTTGCTAAAGAATGCTAAAGGTTGCCAGACCCCACTGACAAGTTGTTCTACAACTGCCTCTATAGCCAGGTCTGAAGCATCTGTGGTTAGAGCAATGCGGGCTGAGGGATCTGGGTGGACTAACATTGTGGCGTTAGCTAGGGCGCTTTTTACTTCCGCGAAAGCGCGTTCGCGCTCCGGGGTCCATTCGACCGCGTTGGAAGCTTTCTTTTTTCTGAGCGCATCATATAGGGGTTGCATGAGCTGAGCTGCGTGGGGGAGGAAACGGTTGTAAAAATTAACCATCCCCAAAAATTCCTGTAGCGACTTAACCGTTTGAGGCCGTGGAAAACTTTCTATCGCACGAACTTTGTCTGGAAGCGGAATTGCCCCTGCCGGGGAGACCCTATGTCCCAAAAAATCAATTTGTGATACGCCTAATTTGCATTTGGCTGGATTGATTATAAGTCCGTGCTCTTCCAGCCTCTGAAAAACGGTAGTGAGGTGCTGTTCGTGTTCTTCCTCGGATGAGCTGGCTACCAGCATGTCATCGAGGTAGACAAAAACAAAGGGTAGGTCGCGTAGGACTGCGTCCATCATCCGTTGAAAAGTTTGAGCCGCGCCTTTGAGGCCGAATGGCATTCTTAGGAATTCAAAAAGGCTGAAAGGGGTTATAACCGCTGTTTTAGGAATATCTTCAGCTCAGACTGGGACTTGGTGATAACCGCGGACTAAGTCTATTTTTGAAAAAATGCGCGCACCTGCTAAATGTAATGAAAAATCCTGAATGTGAGGAATGGGGTAGCGGTCATGCGCTGTAGCGTTGTTTAGCCTGCGGTAATCTCCGCACGGTCTCCAAGAACCGTCGGATTTCGGGACCATGTGAAGTGGTGAAGCCCAAGGGCTCTTTGAACGTCGGCAAATGCCTAATTTTTCAAGAGCTGCAAATTCGTCTCTTGCTATGTTGAGCTTGGCCGCGTCTAAGCGGCGAGCTTTGGCAAAAACGGGAGGTCCCGTTGTTGGAATGAAGTGTTTAACCCCGTGTTTGGCTACAGTGGCTGAGAATTTGGGGGTTGTGAGTGCTGGAAATTGGGTGAGGAGTTGTTCAAACTTACCTCCCGCTGTGGTGACGTTGGCCTGCACAGGTGGTGGGGAAACTCGAGCTGAACATGGAATAGAAGCAAAAGATAGTGCATTAACCAGGCGCCTATTTGCAAGATCCACTAATAACCCATGTGCACACAGAAAATCTGCGCCTAACAAGTTAAAGCTCACCGCTGCTACAACAAATGTCCATCTGTAGCTGCGGCCGTGGATGAGGAGGTGCAGGCTCTTTTCCCCGAACGTGTCGATGTCAGAGCCGTTGGCTGCCACTGCTCCGTTGCCCCGGGTGCCCATGGTTCGATCTGCGTGGGAGGGCATGACGAAACTCAGCTGAGCTCCCGTGTCGATGAGGAACTGCTTGCCTGTGTATCCATCCGTCACGTATAACAGCTTATTCTTCTCGCCGAGAACCGCTGCTGTTAATGGCCCTCGGCTTTGGCGTTTCCACGACATCGTAAACTTGCAGGGGGGAACGCATTTGCGGGCTTTCTCTGCGAAGCGGTGGTGATAATAGCAGACGTCGTTCTGCTCGTTGCGCTTGGGCCGCGCCGCTGTCACCGTGGGTTGAGTCTCTCCAAGGCTCGGGGTGTCAGCTTTCAGATCTGCGGATGCCGCTGTGGGTGTCCGTTCTCTGCAGGCGTTGACGAGCCGGTAAGCCTCGTTGGCCAGTGTGCGGAAATCCTGATGATTATTGCACTTCATACTGGCGAGTGTCCCTCTCAAATGCGGTGGTAGCGTGCTGAGGAAAATGAATTGGAAAAGGAAATTATCATTATCCTCCTCCTTGAGTTGTAGCAAATCCTCCATGAGGGTCCTCGGATTGCTCCCTCTGTGGCCGTAGACCGCCAGGATCCTCTCGGCTCTTTCCTCCGCTGATGGGACATAATTCGCCACTATGGTCGCCTTGAGTGTCTCATATTTGTCCCGGGCTGGTGGTCGCTGGACCAAGCTCCGCACACACTTCGAAGTGGCGGAGTCGAGTTTGGAGACGATATGGTAAAACTTAATATCGTCTGCTGTGATGCCCGCCAGTATAAACTGGGCTTCGGCTTGCTGGAACCAAGATGCAGGGTCTTCTCTCCAGAAGTCTGGCAGCTTGACAGCGACGGCGTTCGTGCACACCATCATTGCCATGTTCGCCGGGTGAGAGTGCGTTTCTACGGCTCTCACGGCGGTGCTGGAGCTCGGTTGAGCTCTCTCAGTGCCCTCTGCCGTGGGGAACAGCTGTCTGCTTGTTCCCTCGTCTGCGTCGTCGCTGGCGTATGCCCGAGTCACCATGGATGAGCAGCTTGAAGAACGCCTCCGGTCCATATTCTCGCGTCAGGGTCACCAGTGTAGTGGAGCTGAAATAACGAGGCGGTTTTGTATTAAAAAACAGGGTTTTTAATGAATAGCTCCTCTATCAAATCTCATCAGGTGTAGAGCTTGGCAGAAGGCAAGAGAAAGATCTCTGCTTCGCTCGCTGGTTAAATACAAGCACACATAGGACCACTCATTGAAAAAGCTGACGTAAGAGCCACTCATTGAAAAAGGTAACATCTCCCCGTTATCTTAACCCCCCATTGTCCTGCCATCCCCTCTCCCTGTCTTGGGAGGTGATGGGAAACTCCCCCTCTCGCTTTAGGGGTAAAGGTGTCGAGTCCATCTCCACTGCCGCGTCTTGGGAGGTCCATTGTCTTTAACCCGGCGTGGGGAATGCTCTGTCCTTTCTAGGTGTGAAGCTCCTTACATATGCTGTCACAAAACATTTCCACTTGTTCTAACATATGTAGATATGGGATATAAGAGTCATATATACCACAGGGAGGACCACCATCTTAGGGCGTTTTTTCCGGTTAGCTCAACAATAGATTACAGACCTGTAGTACATGTTATTACTTGGTGTAATAAAGTTCATGTTCAAAGAAGACACCACTCTCTGTGCCTCATTCCGGGTTTCCAGACATAACAGTAAGGGTGCCTCGGAATCTTCTTATGGCATACTTACTGCCATCTTATGAAAAATTTTTGTGCAACTCACAGCACTCTTAAAGCATTGGTAGGAAGATCTTATGGCTTTCGGCACAAATGTCGCAAGAATGATGGACTTCCACCTTATGGGTACCTTACTAGTGCCTTATGCACGATGTACAAATCTCCATACAAACGGGGATTCTTATGGTGTTTCCTAAGGAGCCCTCAAGAACAACTTAAGGTGTTCTTGAGGCACCTTAAGCCAATATCTTGTGTAGCTCTTATGTTGTTTGTATGGCATTCGTACAGCCACCCTACGATGAGGGTTTCTTTTGTGGGGTGTTCGTAGAAATCTTGGTGTGATGGAACCACTTTTGTTAAAGTGCTCTCTTCTGCCACACAGTGGTTGAAGGTGGTATAGCACCTACATTTTTGTAGAGTTAAGTTTCATTTTCATTTACCATGTTGCAGTCATGGTGTGAGCATGTGCTCAGCCATGAGGTTGGACTTTTTGCCTTTCCCTTCAGTTTTGTTCAGACTTGGCATCGTCTGTAAGTAATGTGGTCTTTGTTTTAATGATATTTTGAGTTGGTTTAAGATAAAGACATAATTTTATATCGAGCTATATTCATAACAATCCACATATTTTGTATTGTCTGTTTTTCAGTTTTACACTTCAGTCATTAAAGCCTGCTAAAGACCACAGGAACTGTCTTTTGTAGATGAATGACAAAAAGTGTTTACCTACCTGAATAACTAAGTATATCACAGTTTATTGTGCTTAGCAATAAATGATAAGGCTGAATATGACAAGGCAACCAATGTCATCATGGATAAGGAAGACAATGAAAAAAGAGCTGTTGAAACACAGTTAAAGCAGGAATATATTGAGACAGGCTCTATGTGTTCCTCCTGTTCAACATGCTCAAGAGCATCATGTACATCTGTATCTTCATGTGCAAGCTTGGCTGCGGCGAAGGCTCGAGCAAAAGCCAAAGCTGCCAAAGTAAAACTTTTCAGCCCTTCATACTGTGAGCATGTCACCCTGTAATGATGCAGTAAAACCAGAGACACAACCTGATGTTTTCCAACATAAAACCCCCTATAAAAAAAGATGAAACCTCACACTATGGGAGCTATCCTGCATATGAAGTGTCTTATGCTCCACTTCCTAACCGACCACGTTTCCAGCCTAACATGGCAGGTGATCCAAGAAACCCAACTGAGGGTCTGGCAAGTTTTCTTCCACGCAACCAATTGATTATGTCTGGCCTGTCTAAATTTGATAACACACCGGAACATTGCTGTGGTGTTTTAAAACCACAGGTTTGGTCAGAGTCAGCGTGATGATGCAGCCGCTCGGTGATGTCATCACGCCGAACATATAAATGTAAGGGATGGCCATTTTACTCTCTCTTTTTGGCTCTGTCCTTGACTCGGCCTCACAACCTGAGGCTGCACGGTGGCGCAGTGGTTAGCACTGCGGCAGCACAGTTTACCCTCGGCCGGGGGATCGCGGGGATCATGAGATCGTGGGTTCGATCCCTGCCCCCGGCCAACAGTGATCTGTGTGGAGTTTGCATGTTCTCCCTGTGTTTGCGTGGGTTTACTCCGGGATTTCTCCGGTTTCCTCCTACATGCCAAAAACATGCAGGTTAGGGAGTTAAGGGGCGCTTGCGCACGCAGCGACCGGCAGCTGGTGGCTTGTCACCGGACTGCAGAACAAATCTACCTACGGGTACAAAATAAGTCAAAAAAAAAACAAAAACCCCCCCCCCAAAAAAACCAACAATACTCTGTACCACCATAATTACAGTTTTGTAATAAAGTTCGTGTTCCCAGCAAACTCCACTCTCTGTTGGTCCTTCCACGTTTTCCAGACATAACATTTGGCGATAAGAGTAAACCATGGAAGCGTGTCTGAGGCCACTACAGCTGTTTCTGGAGACCCCTGGTGAGCCGCCCCTCCTGTGGCACCGCTGGTTTGGCAAGTTTAATGACTCTGTCTACACGGTTGGCCTGAGTGACGCTGACGATGAAAAGCTGATGAGCGTGCTGGTTCTCAGCACGCTCATCAGCGTGGCACGTGCTCCGCACTCTGGGTCGAGAAATATTACAATGATGCAAGCAATGCTATAGCCCGAAGAGTCGTCTTCTTTTGCCACAAACAGCATGTGGGTCAGTCAACTCAATGTTATGCCACGGAGCTCTGAGTCTTAGCGAGCATGTGCGCCTTCAGGCCCTTAGAAGATGATTTAACCTGTGACAAGCTAGCTAAAGAGCACAGCACAGAGAGAGAACACAGCACAGAGTGAACACAGCATGGAGAGAAAGCAAAGACCGGATTTGCCTCAGATCCTCGCCCAGCATAAGCCTCAGGGAGCCACCACAGAGTTGCAGGAGAGCGAGCCCGCATCTGTTGTGAACCCCAGGACACAACAATCCGGCGCAGGATCTACCAACGGCGACAGCAACACATCGCCATGACCAGACTTCCCAGGAGAGATGGAGAGGAGGCCGGACTACTTTCAAATCCACGGCCAGCATCAGCCTCCAGGAGCCACCACTGAGCTGCAGGATGAAGAGTCCGTGACCCAGCAGGATGCAGCAGACCCACCACAACCTGGTGGATGCCCCACAGCAGACATGAGAGTCACACCATCACAACCACAACGCTGAGTACAGCTGAACAGAGCATCACTCGCAGTGTTGGACTGGGTCTGGGTCCGCAGAACCAAACGACCGGACCTACAGTCGGCCTTAACACAGTCCCCACCACCACTGACACCCATGAAGATCGTCGCGCAGCTGAGACCAGCCACCGTCTAGATGGCTGATGGATCGAGATGGCAAGCCAGCCATCTGCGGAAGGTAAGAGCAGCTGCTGTGGATTAATATGCAGCGTTGGAGCTGACTCAGCTGGTGTGGGATCCTGGCTGGGACGTTGCTGACAAGCAAGCTGTGGTTCCAGCGGGATGGCGCCCAGGCCCGCTGCATCCGGCGCCTCCAGGGGTGCATCCACCATGAGCTCACCACAAGGCTGTTCTGAACTGAACTGCCTTCCTCAATAAAAAGGACTGTTTAGCTAGGGGCGCGGCTGCCAGCAAATAGTGGCACAATAAACCACTCAGCTGCATTGGGCCACGCTATAATCTACCTGCTGGCCATAGCTAGTTTGGGAGTTTCACTGTATCAAATTGGGGAGGGTCAATTCGGCTATATGTGTTGTTCTGTTTTTCCAAGGGAATTGGGGGGGGGGGGTGAATGTGGTATTCTGAAACCACAAGTTTGTTCAGAGGTGGTGTGATGATGCGGTCGCTCGGTGATGTCATCATGCCGAACATAAAAAAGTAAGGGATGGCCATTTTACACTCTTTTCGGCTCGCTCTTTGACTCGGCCTCCCAACCAACAGTACTCTGTACCACCATAATTAGAGTTTTGTAATAAATTTTGTGTTCCCAGCAAACTCCACTCTCTGTCAGTCCTTCCACACTCTCCATACTTAACAATTACCAGGCTTGGAAAGCGTCTTTCATCAGTGCCATAGAACAACTTGGACTGAGTCCCAGTGAAGAGATTGATCTCATGGTAAAATGGCTGGGTAAGGAGTCAGTATATCCATAGAATAAGGTCAGTCAACATTAAGCAGCCTATGATTGGACTGAAATTGATATGGTCAAGACTTGATAAAATGTATGGATATGTGGAACTTGAGAGTACACTTTTCTTAAAAATTGACGCATTTCCGAAAATCCTGACCAAAGATAGTAGGAAGTTTCAAGAGTTAGCCGATCTTCTTCATGAGATTGATGTTGGGAAGCAGGATGGTAATTTGCCAGGTTTAACATATTTGGACACAGCTACAGGAATGCAACCTATTGTAGAAAAGTTGCCATACCCGCTTCAGGATCACTGGATGTCACAAGGCTCCAAGTATAAAAGAGGGTATGGCATTTCTTTCCTACCATTCTCTTTCTTCAGGAATTTTGTATGCAGAGAAGCAGAAGAGAGAAACAATCCTAGTTTCAGTCTTACTTTGTTTCTGAATTCACATAAAAAAGAGAGATATGGTCAAACCAAACCAGTGTGTGTACAGAAAACCAGTATTTCACAAAAAGGAACTTCCTCAAATTCCAAAACTGCAAAAAAGAACAAGCTGAATCCAGAAAAACAATGCCCAATCCACAACAAACCTCATCCTCTGAATAAATGCAGAGGTTTTATCAAAATATCTCTAGAGGATTGCAAGAAGCTTCCCAAGGACAACTTTATGTTTCAGATGCTGTGCTTCTACGAGTCACCATGCAAAAGTGAAATGCATAGAATGTAGAAGTGAAAAACATGTTGTGGCTCTTCACCCTAGCTATGCAGGGTCTCCACCAACTCCTCTGCAACCCTTGATGCCTACGCTTACAGAGGACACGGGGAGGAGGTAATTAAAGACAACTCTTTAAACTGCACCAAAGTATGTGGCATTAAAAACAGTGGCAAGTCATGTTCAAAGATCTGCTTGGTCAATTTCCATCATGCAGGTGAGCAAAAACACATTAAAAGAATATATGCAGTGTTAGATGACCAGGGTAACATGACACTTGCACAAACAGTTTTTTGACACATTTAACATTCATGGCACAGAAGCTCCATACACTTTAACCATGTGTATGGGTGTGACGCAAGCTAATGGAAGAAGCGCTCATGGTTACATGGTGGAGCCTATTGATGGCACAACATACCTGCTTCTTCCCACTCTTATTGAAGTTGACCAGCTCCCTAACAACAGAGCAGAAATTCCCACACCAGAAGCTACTTTTCACCACAGGGATCTGAAGAAAATAGCAAAAGAAATTCCTCCACTTGATCCCAACTCTGATATCCTACTACTGTTTGGAAGAGATAAAGTGAGAAAACAGATAAATAGATCACAGAACGAACCATTTGCACAAAAACTTGACCTTTGATGGGTGGTCATTGGCAATGTCTGCATCAATGGAAGACACAAACCGCAGTACCGCAGTCAGTACTATGAAGACGTGTATCTATGACAATGGATGGCCTTCACTGCTACCCAAGTGTGAGAATAAGATCATAGTGAAAGAGAACTATTCCCTTAGTGATCCAGATTGCATCTCAAACACCTTAGTCTTCCACAAAACAGTTCAAGACCATGAACTAGCACCTTCCATCGAAGACAAGCTCTTCTTAGGAATAATGGAGAAAGAATTCTTCCAAGATGATTCTAATAGTTGGGTGGCTCTTTGCATTTTCAACAACCTTGGCAACAACTTCCTAACAACAGGGAGTATGCTCTAAAATGCCTTGAATCTCTTCAGTGCAGTCTTCCAGGAAGGCCAGAGATGAAAAAAACACTTTCTGGAGTTCATGCAAAAGCTGTTTAATAACCATCATGCAGAGCTTGTGCCTCCCCTTGAAGAAGGCAAAGAATGCTGGCATTGTAGAGGAATGAACAAGATGAGACACGAGCTCTGTAGACACAGACTTTATTCCTCTGACAGCAAAGTAAGAATAATTCTCTGGGTGCCAAAGCCAACCTTTATACATCTTCCCATTCTCTCCTTTGGCATCGAGAGTACATGTCATTATCATATACTGTATACATTACATCTCAATACATTCACACCTGCAGTTCCCAGGGTGAAGGCACGTCTTAAGTACTTTTCTCCCCCCTGGCGCTCTGGCGCCTAAACCTGCTTCTCATCTTTTCAACTCTCTCCCCCCCCACCCTCCAGGGTGCCACAGCATCTGTATCCCTCTCTGTCTCCTGAGGCAGCCGCATTACCATGTCTGCTTCCTTACCCCCATTCCCCAAAGTCCTGGGTGCAAGTCAGACCTCCCGCTGTGCCACCACAGTAATTGCCTATCTTTGGAGTTTACCATTCACAGAAGCTGGATCAGATTTGTGTCATTTTTGATTCATCCCAGGCCTAGACCTTAATAACAGCTTCCTTGGAGTCATTCTAAGGTTCAGGAGAGAGCCAATAGCTGTCACAGCTGACATACAGCAAATGTTCCACTGTTTTGTGGTACAAGAGGATTGCCGAAATGTGCTCCGTTTCCTATGGTATCATGACAACAATCCTGAGAATGAAGTGACTGAATATCGGATGCGAGTCCATATATTTGAGAACAGCCCCTCTCCAGCTATTGCCATCTTTGGACTCAGGAAAGCAGCAAAGGTACAAGAAACATTCTATGGCAGTGAGGTTAGGCATTTAGTAGGCAGGAACTTCTATATGGATGATGCACTGCTGTCATTCCCTTCAGCCACGGAAGCTGTCAAGATTGTGGAACAAGTCCAGGAGATGTTAGCAGTATCTAACCTATGGCTGCACAAGATAGCCTCAAACAACACTGATGTCATGAATCACTTTCCTGTAGAGAATAGAGCCAAGGATATTAAAAACTTGGATCTGTTTGCAGATGACCTCCAAGTGCAGCACAGCCTTGGTGTTATCTGGAACATCATGTCAGACACCTTAACATTTAGGGTCCCAAAGAATTCCAAGGTATTTACTAGACATGGTGTGCTTTCCACTGTAAATAGCTTGTTTGACCCCCTCAGGTTTATTGTGCCAGTCACAATCAAAGGGAGAATGATTCTCAGAGATCTCACTTCTGAAGATGCTGAGTCGGATGCACCTCTGCCCTGATCTAAGTTTGAGGAATGGAGGAGATGGCAGGAGTCACTCCCCATTCTCAAAGAACTGCACATTTCACGAACATACACATCTTCTCCTGCATCAGAATCAAACAAACAGAACTTTGTGTTTTCTGTGATGCATCTGTGAATGCAATTTCCGCTGTTGCATATCTAAGGGTTACTTATCAAGATGGCACCATGATGTAGGATTCATCTTAGGGAAAGGAAAGCTTGCATCCCAACCAGAACTCACTGTGCCAAGACTAGAGTTGTGTGCGGCTGTGTTGGCGGTGGAATTAATTGAAGTCATCGTTAGTGAACTAGACCTCAAACTGGATGCAGTCACATTCTTCACAGATAACAAGGTGGTGTTAGGCTATTTGCATAATGAAAAACATCGATTTTATGTCTTTATGAGCAACAGTGTCCAGTGAATCCGGCAGTCATCAAAGCCTCAACAATGGAGATTCGTACCCACAGAACTCAATCCAGCAGATTGTGGTTCAAGGTCTGTTGCAGCGGCTCAACTCACCAACACATCTTGGCTTACAGGACCAAGCTTTCTCATAGACTCTAAAAGTATAAGACTCAATCAAGAACAACACTATGACCTGGTAGACCTAGGCCAAGATGCTGAAATCCGTCCCGCAGTATCAAGCATGGCTTCACAGATCTGAGAGCATAAACATGATTCCAGACATTTTGAGTGATTTTTGAACTGGAGATCACTTGTGAATGCTATGGCCAGTCTCATCTACAGTGCGCTGTTGACAGCCCCAGAGACTGTAGCTGTGCCGGCTGGCACTACTGTAAGAACATTTCACCCGTGGAAATGACCAAAGCAGAGCATCTGATAATACGCAATGTACAATGAGAGTCTTGGTTCCAAGGTTGTCATAGCCAGGAGCGGTACTGGGGTTAAGCTCCCAGTGCTCATAAAATGCTCCTTATGGCGTGCGTCTCGAAAAGCCTCTGACAACTAAGTCCAACTCCTAGCCTGCCCATGTGGTTTAGTCTCTAAGCCCGGCGGAACTGCTTTTACTAATAGGAGAAGGGGCGAGGGCGGATCTCTGGCGCCTTAAAACCAGACGCTTCGGGTAGATGGTGGCTCGTCAACCTGGGAAGGTAGCCCATCTAGGGGAAGGTAAACCCTGATTTCAAACCTCCGCTGCCTTGCGGTACACCCGGTCATGGGAAAGGCTTCGGGAGTCAACCCTGAGGAAAAATCCGGAGTCGGAGCCCCTAAGGCAGTTCTCTGTTGTGCTCAACATCGTTCTGGCAGCTCCTGCGATGGCGCTGGTGCCAAACTATAGCAGCCCTGCTGTTCCTTTGGATTCATCAGTGACGTGGAGAGGGGGGACATGCTGCATGGGTAACATCTTGTCCTCCATATCTTCCTGCCCAGGCTTGAATCCTACCAACGCCCAACGCTGGAAGGTAGAACACCGGTGCGCATCGGCCTGTTCAGCCACAGGCGGTGCTGTTCCAGCAGAGCAGACGTTTAGGACTCTCTTCCATGGTCATCATAGACCGACGGAGGCCGATGGACAATGAGAGTCTTACCGACGAGATTTCAGCCACTGCGGCAAATCAAACTCTTTTAAAGAACAGTCCCATCCTCAAGCTAAACCCCTTCATTGATGGTGAGGGTCTGCTCAGGGTAGGTGGACATATCCGCCAGTCTCAGCTGGATGTGAATGAGGTTAATCCTCTTATTATCCCCAGCAAATACCACGTAGCAGCATTGCTTGTGTGGTACCATCACCACAGGGTTGGGCACCAAGGCAGACCTTAACTGAAGGTGCCATATGTGCCAGCGGCATATGGTTGGTTGGTGGAAGCATCTCATAAGTAGTGTCATATACAAGTATGTTCATTGCAGGAAGCTGCGTAGTTGGTCTGAGCAGCAACTCATGTCTGAATTGCCTGCAGAAAGGTTAAAGATGGACCTCCCTTTTTCCTTTGTCAGCCTAGATGTGTTCGGGCCTTGGAAGATTGTGACGAGAGGCACACGGGGTGGCCAAATCAACAACAAGAGATGAGCAGTTTTGTTGACGTGCATGTCAGCCAGAGCCATCTACATAGAAGTTGTAGAATCCCTTAGTTCTTCCAGTTTCATCATTGCCCTTTGCAGATTCTTTTCTCTCCGTGGCCCTGCTAAGCAGCTAAGATCAGATCGAGGGACCAACTTTGTGGGCACTGATAGTGAACTGAAACTGACACCACATGATTCCTCTGATACAGCTGTCAGAAACTATCTCCTTGAGCAAAAGTGCACCTGGGAGTTCAACCCACCTCATGCATCCCACGTGGGTGGGGCATGGGAGCGAATGATTGGGGTTACTCGACGGATTTTGGACTCCATGCTTCTAGACATCGGTTGTACCCAGCTCTCACATAAAGTCTTGGGCTGCATTCACACCAGGATAGTCCAGGGGTCTCAGTTCGACTCGGCAGGGGATGACGAGAATTTTCACACCTTCGTTTGGTTCGGTTTGCATTCACACAGCACTTTACTCAAGCAGGCCAAACTGCTTGGACAATGTCACACAGTTACAACAGCTGCTCATTTGTGGCATTGTAGTCAAAGCCACCACTGACCAGGAAGAAAAAATCTCGGTGAAGAAGAGAAATCCTGCTCATCAATTGGCCAGGACTGAAAAGGGAAATCTGGTGTTATGCCAAGAATTGCTCGCTTGCTAAGAATTACATCCCATCCACCAAAACTATAAAATATAACACTACAGTCAGGCTTGTAACCATTTGTGCATTTTTAGAAGCACCCATTATACATTTTTAGAAGTAAAAATTGTTATTACTTCTTGTAAATTATCTTTAAATTATGTTTATTCAACGATGGGATGCAGTTCTCAGCAAGCGAGCAATTCTCAGCATAACACTGTTCCCTTCAGCTGAGGTGTTTATCCACCACAAACTAATAAAAATAAAAATCTCCACTGTCTGTATAAACCCCGTGCCACCATCATGTCGCTAAACATTTTAAAAACATCGGTATTCTTGTGTGTATTCACAAGCAGCTGAGAAATCTGGTTCTCAGACCAAATATCTATCAGAGCCTGCATCTCCTCCTCACTCGTCATTCCTCCAAGTCCAAGAGACATTTTTTTAAAAACTTTTCTCCTTGGTTTTCTCCGGTAAAAGAATTTCTTGGATCCGCGCAGCTGCCTTTATTGTTATTTTCTACCCAAAATGGAGGCTGAAGAACTGGGAGCTCTTCAGCTGAATCGGGGTGTTGGATTTATTTATTTACCCACGGATTCCTGCCACGGACATGCTTCCACGGAAACACACATCAAGTTTTCAAGAGGGACAACTTTTACAGGTGAGTGGCAACTTCACCTGTCTGCATCTCACCCAGACGGTGAATTAATGTCTTTTCATGTATTTACATTGAGTTATAATGTAATCGTGCTGCTCGAAAAAATTGCCCGTTCACATTTGATGTGAAGGCACCTTTACAGTAAACACCAGTTTCTCTTCTCACTATGTGTTGCTGTGATTACACAAGCGCCGAGGGGCACGTTTGCACTTTGGTCCACAGGATACTCCGTTTGCATTCATACAGCAAGCAAAGCACACCAGACTGTGTTTGCAACCGAACCGAGACCACCCCTTTTCAGGGGTACTAGAGGTCACTTGTTTGGTGTGCACCAGAGTTCCAACGCACATTCAGATGGCACAAAACCGACCAAACTATCCACGGAATACACACTTTGGTTCGTTAGTCCGGACCAAACAGTGGCTGTGTGAATGTGCCTTTAGTGACTGTAATGGCTGAAATCATGGCCATTGTAAATGTGAGACCCCTGATTCCCATTTCCACCGATTCTGAAAGTCCTCTGATTCTTACCTCAGCAATGCTCCTTACGCAAAAGACAGTAAAGTCCTCCTTTACCAGAGGACTTTACTAGAAGGGATTTGTTCAAGAGTCAGTGGAGAAGAGTTCAAGCATTAGCAGAGCCCTTCTGGTAAAGATGGAGAGATAAGTACCTCTGTACTCTTCAAAGGAGACAAAAATGGAATGCTCGGAAGCCCAATTTAAAGGAAGGAGATGTGGTCTTGCTGAAACACAGTGTAATGAAAAGGGACGAGTGGCCAATGGGTCGTATTGTGAAGTCTTACCCAAGTAAAGATGGGCTGGTAAGGAAAGTCGACATCAAGGTCACATGTCATTAGAATATGAAGATCTTCCCTAGGCCAATCAAGGAGGTCATCCTTCTGTTATCCCCCAGTGACATGGACATTTAAGTTTGTGGCATCTCCAGGCTGCGAGTGTAATGGAATCACTTATGTTAAAGTGCTCTCTTCTGCCATACAGTGGTTAAAGATGGTATAGCACCTACATTGTAGTGTTAAGTCTGATTTTCAGTTACCATGTGTGCAGTCATGATGTGAGCAAGTGCTCAGCCATGAGGTTGGACTTTCTGCCTTTCCCTTCAGTTTTGTTCAGACTTGGCATCATCTGTAAGTAATTTGGTCTTTGTTTTAAAGATATTTTGAGTTGGTTTAAGGTAAAGACATAATTTTATCCATCCATCCATCCATCTTCTACCGCTTTTCCGGAGGTCCGGGTCGCGGAGGCAGCAGTTCAAGCAGAGAAGCCCAGACTTCCCTCTCCCCAGCCACCTGCTCCAGCTCTTCAGAGAGGATACCAAGGCGTTCCCAGACCAGCTGGGAGACATAGTCTCTCCACCGAGTCCTGGGTCTGCCCCGGGGTCTCCTCCGAGTGGGACGTGCCTGAAACACCTCAAGTAGGAGGTGTCCAGGAGGCTTCCTATAAACCTTTTTAATCCTCTCCCCTTTGATTCCAGCTTGCAATGTTGTGTTTTTCAGTCGCTCTTCTTCTGCTGAATCTTAATCTAAACAGAAATTATGGATTTGGAAAGCGGCTTAAATGTGCTATTGTCACCACTTTTCAACAAGAACCGGGCCAGCGGGAGCCCAAGAATTGGAACCTGCGTGATTCGACTGGTTTGGCATGATCACTGGATTTTTCTGTTTGGCCCTGGAGTTCCTGGTGTATCAAAATTATATTTGGGTGAGCTAATCAAAATGCCGACCCCGGCGTAGCTCCCCCAACAATTTCCAGTTGGGGCGAGCACGGACAGCGGCAAATGGATTAACATGGATTTACCATCTGGCATGCATTGGAGAGAGAATGGACTCTCTTGGACATGTTTACCTCTGTTTCGGTAGGTGGACAACATCTGGAGCCGCTGAGTGCTTTCCAGAGAGAGAATGACATTAAAGTTTAAGCCTGTATGGAAATTATGAAGCGCAGAATCGCAAGAGATGAAAATTCTTTGCTCTGAGTGATCTGTGCCTATTCGACCTTGAATTCGGCACCCTGTCTGTTTACATTCCTCCTCGATGAAGATAAGCGGAAGGAATGGCTCTGCTAACCCAAACAATCGACACAATTGTTGTTGTTTCAACAGATGGACGCTCAAGGACAGTGCACCATGTGACAACTTACCATCTGCAAGCAAGCGAGAGACTCTGGACTGCTTTAGATCACATGACTATAACATCCATCCACTGCCAGGAGGCGCCCTCTGCTGTTCACTAGCAATTGACACACCTACACTACTGCATTCAACATTACACCACTGATACAATTACTGATATACACTCACCGGCCACTTTATTAGGTACACCATGCTAGTAACGGGTTGGACCCCCTTTTGCCTTCAGAACTGCCTCAATTCTTCGTGGCATAGATTCAACAAGGTGCTGGAAGCATTCCTCAGAGAGTTTGGTCCATATTGACATGATGGCATCACACAGTTGGCGCAGATTTGTCGGCTGCACATCCATGATGCGAATCTCCCGTTCCACCACATCCCAAAGATGCTCTATTGGATTGAGATCTGGTGACTGTGGAGGCCATTTGAGTACAGTGAACTCATTGTCATGTTCAAGAAACCAGTCTGAGATGATTCCAGCTTTATGACATGGCGCATTATCCTGCTGAAAGTAGCCATCAGAAGTTGGGTACATTGTGGTCATAAAGGGATGGACATGGTCAGCAACAATACTCAGGTAGGCTGTAGCGTTGCAACGATGCTCAATTGGTACCAAGGGGCCCAAAGAGTGCCAAGAAAATATTCCCCACACCATTACACCACCACCACCAGCCTGAACCATTGATACAAGGCAGGATGGATCCATGCTTTCATGTTGTTGACGCCAAATTCTGACCCTACCATCCGAATGTCGCAGCAGAAATCGAGACTCATCAGACCAGGCAACGTTTTTCCAATCTTCTATTGTCCAATTTCGATGAGCTTGTGCAAATTGTAGCCTCAGTTTCCTGTTCTTAGCTGAAAGGAGTGGCACCCGGCGTGGTCTTCTGCTGCTGTAGCCCATCTGCCTCAAAGTTCGACGTACTTTGCGTTCAGAGATGCTCTTCTGCCTACCTTGGTTGTAACGGGTGGTTATTTGAGTCACTGTTGCCTTTCTATCAGCTCGAACCAGTCTGGCCATTCTCCTCTGACCTCTGGCATCAACAAGGCATTTCCGCCCACAGAACTGCCGCTCACTGGATATTTTTTCTTTTTCGGAACATTCTCTGTAAACCCTAGAGATGGTTGTGCGTGAAAATCCCAGTAGATCAGCAGTTTCTGAAATACTCAGACCAGCCCTTCTGGCACCAACAACCATGCCACGTTCAAAGTCACTCAAATCACCTTTCTTCCCCATACTGATGCTCGGTTTGAACTGCAGGAGATTGTCTTGACCATGTCTACATGCCTAAATGCACTGAGTTGCCGCCATGTGATTGGCTGATTAGAAATTAAGTGTTAACGAGCAGTTGGACAGGTGTACCTAATAAAGTGGCCGGTGAGTGTATATTTACAATACACTGACTCTCTCAACTTGCTTTGTCATTGTGTGATCTCTATTGTCTGCTAATTGTGCATTAGAGAGTTTTTTTTCTTGTAATCACAATTTTGGTCATAAAAGGACCTTTATTTTGATTAACAATGTTTTTTTCTCTCTGCCTATTGTGTTTCCCTATCTATCCATCCATCCCCTCCCCCTCTTTACCCCCTACTGTTATGACAGGCGCCTCATGGCTGCCGCGTCATTGGATGCGCCTTCGTGTGCGCCCAATGTCAAGTCAAATTCCTCATATGTTTGAGGACTTCCGGGAAGATGGCGGAGAGACATAACACTTAAACAAAGAGCTCTCCCTAGCCGGATTAAAAATCATCGGTAAATGGCCAACTCGACATAAACGAATCAATAAACTAAGGGATGAAAACACGAAGGAACCGGGCACAAGGACAAAAACAGGGTAAAATTGAAGAATTCCTCTCCAACAACGCAGGAAAAACCGCTGTACGCAAAGCCCAAAAAAGCAAGATGTCTACAGCAGAGAAAATGGAAGACACCAGACTCGACAACATGAACGCTGGCATCGCCAGTTTGGGTGAAGAGTTAAGAGAATTCAAGCGACAGCTACAACAGGATTTAGCGGCTCTTAAGGAGGAACTGAAAAAAGAAATTAAGGAGGAAATCATGGACCTCCGAAGAGAAATGGAGCGTAAATTAACGGAAAACATGGAGGAGCTGCGCTCCCAGCGGGCGTGTATGACAGAAGCGCAGACCCGAATTTCGGAACTAGAAGATTGGAAAAGCGAGGCAAACAAACAACTACAGACCCTGACGACGCAAACGCAGAGGATGCAGGAGAAAATAAACGACTTGGAGAGCAGATCCCGACGAAGCAATATGCGCATCTTTGGAATTCCGGAGGGCATTGAAGGCAACTCGATGACAAAATTCATGGATCAGTTCTTAAAAAAAGAACTGGAAATACCCGGAGAAACGGATCTGCAGATTCAACGGGCGCACAGAGCACCGGCACAGAACCCGAAAACAAACTCTCCACCCAGGTCAGTTGTGGTAAACTTTGTGAAATATGACATAAAGGAAAGAATCCTGACGCAAGCATGGAAAAAAAAGATACGAATCGGCGACAAACAGGTATTTTTTGACCATGACTACCCGACAGAAATCGTGCAGCAGCGGAAGAAATATCCCAATATTAAAAAAACGCTGAAAGAGAAAAAAATTAGATTCCAAACGCCGCTAACGAAAATGAGGATTCATTGGGAGGAAGGCACAAGAACCTACAACACGGCCGAAGAGGCAGCGCAGGATATGATGGAGCGGGGCCTTGAGGTGAGCGTGCCGAAGGAGACGGCTGGAGCAGTGGCGGCCCTGAACGCACCACGACAGACGGAGTGGAGACGAGTGAACGGCGGAAGAAGGGGGAGAGACGTAGAGCAGCGGGCCCAGGACAAGCTACAAGGCTTTCAACTGAAAGCCTAGATCATAACAAAGATTAAGAAAGGCACAGAAGAAATGAAGGCCAAGAAGACAAGGTAAAAGAGAAACAGACGGCTAGGAGAGGTTTAAGTGATATTTGTTGGACATTTCTAGACTTATGACTATTACTTTGATAGTAATTAGAAGTCTAGGGAGGGCCCTTCACTCTGTGAAGACAAACCCCCCACCCACCAACAGGGACCAGTGGGCAGAAGAAAGGCCCAAAGTACGGAGGTCGAGATTTTTTAATGTGTTTTTATATAAATATGTGTTATTTTTGTTGTTAAAGGGGCTAGGAGCACAAGTTAAAAAAATGGAAAAACATGAATATGGGTAAAAATCTTAAGATAATGACACTAAACATGAATGGTCTGAACTCACCTGTTAAAAGGGAAAGAATAATAAGAAAATTCAAGAAGGAAAAAGCTGAAATTATATTTATGCAAGAGACACATTTGAGCAAGACAGAACATGTGAAACTAAAGAGATTTGGCTATAAGAACTCCTACTACAGTTCATTTAAGGGAGGAGCAAAAAGGGGGGTTATGATACTAATCTCAAATAAAATACAATTTGAAAGTGAACAGGAAATCCAGGATAAAGAAGGCAGGTATGTAATAATAAAGGGAAGAATAGATGGTATGCAGATTACATTAGTGAACATCTATGCCCCACCAGAAAGTGACAAGGGTTTTTTTCAACATCTGTTTGATCTCATAGCAACACACAGTGAAGGAGTCCTAATTTGTGGAGGAGACTTAAATGCTGTCATGGATCATGAAGTTGACACAACAAGTGTTAAGAAGACAAAAAAACATGTAACAAAGTTCATAAGAACCTCACTGGCAGAAATGGGTATGGTAGACATATGGAGGGACCTACACCCACTCGAAAAAGACTATACACATTATTCAGCAGCCCATAAAGTACACTCTAGAATAGATTACTTCCTTATGAATGAAGGTGACAGACACAGGGTGAGAAATTGTTGGATTGGAGGGGCAGAAATATCAGATCATAATCCTATATACATGGAAATATATTTAAACAATAGAAAACGACAAACAACATGGAAACTTAACGTAGGACTGTTAAATGATGAGAAAATGAAAGAAAGAATAAAAATAAACAAAACTAATATATCCAAGAGAATGACAATGAAGAAGTGGACCCAACAATACTATGGGACGCACTAAAAGCCGTGTTAAGGGGTAAATTAATTGTTGAAACAGGAAAAGCAAATAAGACTAAACTGGAAGCGTATGAACAAAGATGTGAGAGACTGAGGGAATTAGAACGTAAACATCAAAGCACAAATGATCCAAAAATATATCAAGAAATTAAAGAAGAAAAAACAAAGATAAAAGAAACACAAATGGATGAAATTGAAAGGAAAAATAGATATCTAAAGCAAAAATATTATGAAACGGGGCCAAAAGCCACAAAACTGCTGGCAAAACGGTTAAGAAAACAACAAACAATGAATAATGTATACAAGATTAAAGACCCCACCACAAATAAAACCACAGTTAACCCAGAAAACATCGAAGAAATTTTCCATAATTTCTACCAAGAACTATACTCGCAACCTGAAGAAACAAATACTAAAGATATCAAAAAATTTCTAGACACATTGGACTTGCCATCAATAGGAAATCAACAAAATGAAAAACTAACAGCAGAAATAACAACACAAGAGATCAGAGATGTGATTAAGTCACTTAAAAACGGTAAATCACCAGGTAGTGATGGATACTCTTCTGAGTTTTATAAACTGTTTATAGAAGAACTCACGCCACAACTCCTAAAGTCATTTAATTGGACGCTGAACAACAACAAAATACCTCCATCATGGAACGAAGCAATCATTTCAGTTATTTTAAAACCAGGGAAAGATAAAGAACAATGCGGAAACTATAGACCAATCTCTTTATTAAATGTAGATTATAAAATATACACAACAATTATATGTAAACGAATAAAGACATTCTTGACGGAATTGATAGAAGATGATCAAACTGGATTCATAGAGGGACGCCAAACACATGACAATATCAGGAGAACAATACATATAATTAACCAAATACATAAAGAAAAGAAAAGCGCAGTAATCATGAGTTTAGACGCAGAAAAAGCATTTGACAGGGTTAACTGGAAATTCCTATATAGTGTACTGGAGCGCTTTGGATTTAACGAAAAATCAGTACAATGCATAAGGACGCTATATCAAGAACCTGTGGCAAGAATCAAGATAAACGGTAGCTTAACAGACAAAGTAAATATACAAAGATCAACTAGGCAGGGATGCTGCTTATCGCCTACCTTGTTTGCTCTGTTCATAGAACCATTGGCTCAAGCGATACGACAAAATAAGAAATTAAAAGGTGTAACAATAAAGGGGGCGGAACACAAGATTGGGCTATTTGCAGACGATATTATAGTTTACCTTGAACAACCAGATAAATCAGTAATGGAAATGATGAACTTGATAGAAAATTTTGGAAAATTATCAGGATACAAGATAAACATAACAAAAACACAAATACTGACATTCCACTATAACCCTCTAAACCAGATAACTGATAAGATCAAACTAAACTGGAACCAAAAAGAAATAAAATACCTTGGAGTGAACATACCTAAAGACCTAAGCAAAATATATAAAGCAAACTATGATAGGTTGGAACAAGAAATAAAAAAAGATATTGATAGATGGTCAATCTTAAATATGGATCTGAATTCAAAAATTGAGACAGTCAAAATCAGCATACAACCTAGATTACTTTACCTCTTCCAGGCTATACCAACAGAGATTCCAGATGCCCAATTCTCAAAGTGGGACAGGATGATATTGAGATTTGTTTGGGGAGGTAAAAAACCAAGAGTGAAATATAAAACCCTCCAATTACCAAAAGAGAAAGGAGGCATGGGCCTACCGAGTCTAAAGGAATATTACTACTCAGCACAAATAAGATATATCATATGTTGGTGCGACGAGGGATATGAGGCAAAATGGAAAGAAATGGAAAAGGAAATTGAGGGACTCCCAGTACAAAGCATAATAGGGGATAAAGATGCATATAAGCAAATCAAACAAATAGACCCAATCACTAAATTTACTTTAGAACTGTGGTATAAAATAGTACAAAAATATAATATAAGGGAAGACATAAAACTATTGAAATGGGTAGCATTTGACAGTCAGTTTGAACCGGCAAAACAAGATAGGGGATACAAAAATCTGGTGAACAAGGGAATCACAGCATGGGGCAATATCGGAAAAAAAGATCTCGGGAGCTTTGTAAATATCAGGAGAAAATTTAAATTAGAAAGATCAGAATTTTTCAGATATCTGCAGATGAGAGATTACTATATGAAGAAGATTAGGCATAACCTCCAAACAGATGTGAACGAGATTATACAACTTATTTTAAGCTCATATGCAGGAAATAAAATAAGAATTATTTCAAAACTATATCAGAAACTTATGACAAACAATCATACAAGTAACTATATAAAGGAGAAATGGGAGAAAGAGCTCAATTTAAACATAACAGAAGAAAGCTGGCAGGAAATATGGAAAACACAACACACATCAACAAATTCAAGGGCATGGAGGGAATTTGGATGGAAAAACCTGATTCGCTTTTTCATTACACCACAGATTCAAGGAAAATATACAAATACCCAATCTTTATGCTGGAGGGGATGTGGGGCTCAAAATGCAGACCACTCACATATGTTTTGGAAATGCTACAAAATATCATCATTTTGGAAATCTATGCATGTGACAATACAGAGGATATTAGGATATAATATACCAATGAACTGTAACCTGATGTACTTATGTGATCTTAAAAAAGACAATGTTATACAGGCTGAGGACAGATATCTAGTTAAAATCTTGTTGATTGCATGTAAAAAAACTATCACAAAAAAATGGCGATCAGAAGTTCTTCCTGACCAAGAACAATGGACTGACATTGTTGAGGACATACGTATGATGGAAAAACTAACATATCGACGAAGAATGCAAGAAGGAATACGGGAGAAAAAATGGCGGAAATGGACACACTACAAAGTGCAACAACGAGGCAGAAATTGAAAGAATAACCAAAGACACTGAAAAAACCAGAAGAATTAAGAGATGGAAACTAAAAACTTGATGCTCCAACATTTGTCCCCCCCCCCTTTTATTTTTTATTTTTTTTATTTTTTATTTTTTATTTTTATTTTTTTTCTTTTTCCCTACCCTAACCCCTTTGTGTTTTAAATGTAGAATGTGATCTGAATGCATTATATATGATGAAAAATGAATAAAAATCTAAGTTACAAAAAAAAAAAATTCCTCATATGTTTACTTGTAAATGTGCTTGGCAATAAAGTTCTTTCTGATTCTGATTCTGAACTTTTTATAAAATTCGATGGGAAACCCATCAGGGCCAGGTGCTTTGTTTGATTGCATTGCTTTAATTGAATTAATTATTTCGACAAGGCAGAGTGGGGAATCCAGGCTTTTTGCTGTATCCGAGTCAATTACAGGAATCGAGAGGTCATGAAGAAATATGTTCATGTTATATGAATCTGTTGGGAACTCCAACGTATATAGAGAAGAATAAAATGTTTTAAATGTGGCATTGATTTCATTAGGATCCGTCGTGATTATATGTTGGATATTCTGAATACTACTTATAATCCGAGAGTTTGCTTGACAGCGTAGCTGATGTGCCAATAGACGGCTTGCTTTGTCGCCATATTCATAATGAGTTCCACGACTTTGTAATAATAGCCGTTCAGCTTCTTGGGTTGAAATTAGATCAAGTTCTGATTGTACCTCCATGTGCTGTTTAAATAATTCTGGTGTAGGATTTAAGGCATATCTTTGATCAATATTACTGATAGCTAAAGTGAGTTCAGTAAACTTAGCGTGACGTCTCTTATTAGAAAGTGCAGAGTAGTAAATGATTTGTCCTCTTAAGGTAGGATTTAAATGTCTCCCATAGTAGTGAATATGAAGTAGAATCATTTTTATTAAACAACAAAAACTCATCAATTGAATTGGAAATAAAATCACAAAACTCTTTATCTGCTAAAAGAAGAGAATTAAACCTCCATAAAGGAAGACTATGTTTATAGGCACCCAACTAAATATCTAATAGTAATGGTGCATGATCAGATATTATTATACTTAAATAATCAGAGGAAACTACACAGGAATTTAGAGTACAGTCAATAAAAAAGTAATCAATCCTGGAGTAAGAATGATGCACCTGACTTCCAGTTATGGCCGCCACGTAGGAGGACGTGCTTCACTCTACTCTGCTCTTAAAAATAAAAAAATCGGCAAATAACTCTCTCAATTGGAACAAAACCTATCCCAGCGTTTGGGCGAGGACATGCCGGTAAAGCCTAAGGCTGGGAAATCAGGTGGAGGAAAAACTGAACCGCCGAAACAGTCCAAGTTAACGGACTTTCACGTCCATGACGAAGCAGAAAAATCCCCAGATATGGCGGAGCAAGCTAGCGGAGGAACGGTCACTGCTGGCGACGGCACAGGTGCGGTGCTCGTTGCCATTAGCTTAATGAGAGCAGACTTTTCCACTAAATTTGATGGGATTATAGCAGCGATAGAAGGAATGAGAAAGGAGTTAAGCGACTGTATGGAACGAGTATCGCAGGTGGAGCTCAGAATTTCTAGCACTGAGGATGACGTCACCGGCCTACAATTAAAGGTGCGCACATTGGAATTAAACAATAAACGTCTGGAAGATAATGTCCTGGATTTAGAATCCCGATCGAGACGGAACAATCTGAGGCTGGTGGGTCTCCCGGAGGGTACGGAGGGGCGGGACTCATGTTCCTTTTTGGAAAAGTGGATTCCAGAAGCGCTGAACAACGCGGAGCTGCAGTCATCGATCGTTCTAGAAAGCGCCCACCGAATTGGCTCACTGAGAGATAATAAGGCATCACCGAGGACGCTGATTATGAAGTTCCTCAGCTACAGAGACAAGATGAAGATCCCCAACGCGGCGTGAGCCAAAGGAGAAATTAAATACCAGGATCAACAGGTGCAGTTCTACCCAGATTTGGCCACAGGAATCCAACAATTAAGGAAACAGTTTGACCCCGCCCGTAAAGAGCTGCGCAACCTTGGGATTCGTCATGGAGTGATTTATCCTGCAAGACTGCTGGTCACATATAAGGACAGAACCCACACCTTCAAGACCCCAGAGGAGGCGTAGGAGCTCATCAAGAAGATCCAAGAAGAGACTGGTGGAGCTGAGCATGAAGCATGAATAAGATATAAGGTAGAATATTTAAGCATTTGCACAGGCATCTGACTGATCTGGAGCATATAGCAAGTTCACAAAATACAGATTGTATTGTATAAAAAAAAAAACCTATGATGTACAAAGTTGCTATAAAATTTTGGAGTTAAGTTGGAAAACTACAGAAGAGAGTTAATGTTATGTCATTAAAAGCAATAGAGTCAGGGTGAGTGAGAGGAGAAAGAGTGGTTTTGTCTGATCCTTGTGAGTGAGGAGCAGTCAATGGCTATAGCGTGAGACGGAATTTTTTTTTTTTTTGATTTTGGGGGGATTACCACGAATGTGGGAAGGGGGAATTTGTTTGTGTGTAGTTTGTAGGATGAATGTTCAACCACTCATGTTTTTGCTTCTCTGTATGAGCATGTTTACATTGCGAGGTAATCCCAAACTCCTTATTGATCATAGACCAAAGCGTTAATCTTAATTTAACTTCATGGAATTGCAGAGGTCTACAAAATTTAAAAAAACTTAAACAAGTTATGAATAAAATAAAAGACATAGGTTCAAAAATTGTGTTTTTACAAGAAACTCATCTAATAGAGGAGGATGTAAAAAGAATTAAAAAAAAGATGGCAGGGAAGTGTATTCACCTCATCATTTTCATCTCGAGCTAGGGGAGTTATGACTCTCATACACAAAACAGTCCCATTTCAAGTGAAAAATGTAGTTGGAGACAAATTAGGAAGATACCTAATCATTCAAGGATCTTTGTTATTAGAAAATATAAATCTGGTGAACTTATACGGTCCCAATATAGATGATCAAAACTTCTTTGCTAATTTATTTCTTACTTTATCATCACTTACAGGGCAACATATAATAGCAGGGGATTTTAATTGTACATTGAATCCCAGTATAGATAGATCAACAGGACTGGACTATACGCACAATGGATGCAGGATGATCATTAATCATTTTATGAAAGAACTGAGATTGCTAGATATATGGAGAGAAATGAAACTGCAAGTTAAAGCCTACTCTTGTTATTCTAATACCTACAAGACATTCTCACGTATTGACTATTTCTTGATCTCCACAGAATTAAGGTCCAAGATTCAAAACTGTTTCTATGATAACATTGTGATCTCTGATCATGCACCCTGCTGTTTAATATATGTAGATAAGAAATTGACAAAGGAACCAGGTAGGTGGCAATTCCAGCATAAATGGCTTCAGGATGAGGAATTTGTTAAGTACATAGAAAAACAGATAGATGAGTTCTTTGATATCAATACTACACAAACATCAGCATGTATAAAGTGGGAGGCTTTCAAAGCTTTTATTAGGGGGCATATTATTAGTTATACAGGTTCAAAATCTAAGAAGACTCGAGAGGAGAGAGTCCAATTGGAACATAAAATAAAAATTCTCCAAGAAAAAGTGTATGCAGGAAGTGACCCAAAGTTAGAGAACGAATTACTGATTCTGAGAGCTGAATATGACAAAAAATCAGCGAATAGAGCTGCCTCGAGTCTTCTAAGGTTGAAGCAATCTTTTTATGAACAAGGTGAAAAATCAGGGAAATTATTGGCATGGCAGATTAAACAATTAGAAATTAAAACACCAATTACCAGTATTATAAGTAATGCACAGGCAGTTGTAGATCCTTTAGAAATTAACAGTGCCTTTAGAGATTATTATGAAAAACTATATGACACAAAAAATGAAACTGACTTAACAAAACCAAATGGGTTTTTGGACGGATTATCTATACCTTGTATTCCAAATGAAAACAGGGAGATACTGGAGTCTAAAATTAGTCAAGAAGAAGTTGGGCTAGCCATTGATGATATGAAATCAGGAAAAAGTGCAGGACCAGATGGTCTTCCAGTTGACCTCTATAAAAAAATTTAAGAATAAATTAATAAAACCATTTTTGGAAATGGTTTTAGAAGCATTTCAAAATAGTAATTTACCACTATACATGAATAATGTCTTAATTATACTGTTGCCAAAACCAGGTAAACCCTCTAATAAATGTGAAAATATGAGACCAATAAGCCTATTAAATGCTGACCTTAAGATAATCTGTAAAATTTTAGCAAGACGACTACAAGAAATATTACCAAATATTATTAACCGAGATCAGAATGGCTTTATAAAGGGAAGACAAGGCTTCCATAATGTAAGAAGACTATTTAATATTATTTATTCTAATAAAGAAGCACCGGATACAGCTCTCCTATCATTGGATGCCGAAAAGGCCTTTTGATAGGGTCGAATGGCCCTTTCTTTTTGAAGTCCTACAAAGGTTTGGATTTGGAAATAATTTCATAAAATGGGTTCAGATAATATACAATAATGCTACAGCAGAAATCCTAACAAACAGCAATATCTCAAAATCAATAAAAATCAATAGAGGATTTTTTTTTTTTTTTTTTTTTTTTTTGTTACTTATTTGTACCCGTAGGTAGACTTGGTTTGCAGTCTGGTGACAAGCCACCGGCTGCTGGTCGCTGCGTGCGCGAGCGCCCTAAACCTACATGTTTTTGGTGTGCGGGAGGAAACCGGAGAAATCCCGGAGTAAACCCACGCAACACGGGGAGAACATGCAAACTCCACACAGCTCACTGTTGGTCGGGGGCTGGGATCGAACCCACGACCTCATGATCCCCCGGCCGAGGGTAAAACTGTGCTGCCACAGTGCTAAACCACTGCGCCACCGTGCAGCCCAATGTCGACAAGGCTGTCCACTTTCACCTTTACTGTTTACTATGGCAATTGAACCTTTAGCGATGGCAGTACGTTTACATCCACAAATATATGGAATTAAAATAGCACCAACAGAACATAAAATCTCCCTGTATGCTGATGACATAATTTTGTTCATGTCGAATCTTAAAAAATCAATTCCGACTTTCTTGAATTTAATAAAGAATTTTGGGGAAATATCAGGATATAAAATAAATAAAACTAAATCTTCAATATTAATGCTAAATGAGACCCAGAGAAATCACCCAGGTCCTGAGGTAAATCAATTCAAAGTTGTAAATCAGTTTAAATATTTAGGAATTCAAATTTTGCCTAAGCTAGAATTAGTCGCCAGTGCCAACTATGAAGCCTTAATGACAGACATTAATGAGTTACTTCAGAGATGGATGTCACTACCAATGTCGATGATTGGGAGAATTAATATACTGTACTTAAAAGTAATATTTTACCCAAAATGCTTTATTTATTTCAATACATTCCTTTACCACCACCTTCAGATCTATTCATAAGAATTAAAAAAAAGTTAGTGGAATTTATATGGAACAATAGGAAGGCTAGATTACGTCTGTCCTTACTATATTTACCATTTGATCGTGGAGGTCTGAAATGTCCAAACTTTATGTTGTATTACTGGTCAGCACAACTGAGGTCTATGACATATTATTTTTCATCAAATGATCTCCCTCACTGGACTGAAATGGAATCATACAATTTACCTTTACCTCTTCCCATATTCATATACTCAGACTCGGCAAAAAAATTACAGAAACAAGTTAAAAATCCATTTGTAAAGCATATGATCAAAATATGGTGTGAAACCAAAAAATATGTAAAAGAACCACACTTACTGTCACAATTTAGCCCAATATGGGGTAATCAATATTTTAAACCAGGGAGAGCAGATGCTGTATTTAAAGTATGGAATTTAAAAGGGATTCAAAAGATTCAAGACCTATATTTGTCAGGTTCAGATAACATAATGTCTTTTGAAGAACTGAGGATCAAATTTAATCTTAATAGAACACATTTTTTTAAACATCTTCAGCTTAGGAACTTTATTCGATCAAATCAAAATAATGCTCTCATCTGACCTACTTATTCATCCTTGGAAAAAATCTTGACGAAAGATAGTAAGAGAAAGGGTATTATTTCAGAGTTTTATAACTCATTGACATTATCCTCAAATGAAAACTCACAGAAAAGATTGAATTATTGGAAAGAAGACCTGCAAACTGAAATTTCAGAGGAACAATGGGAATTGGCTTGTGCAGAAGCTCAAACCAAATCAGTAAATGTACGTCTTAAATTGATACATTTTAAATGGTTAATGCGGATGTATGTTACATTGGTGGAGTTAAATAGATATAACAAAAACATACCAGATACATGCACAAAATGTATGGAAAGTAAAGGAACCCTATTTCATTGTTTATGGGAATGTAGAAAAATTAGAATGTTTTGGGAAGAGGTGAGGGTAACAATTGAAAAAATAATTTCAAAACAAATCATATTGAATCCTAAACTGTTTTTGTTGGGTCTTTATCCAGAAAAGCATAACTTTAACAAGAGTGAAAGAGCATTCATAGACCTCAGTTTGCTTAACACCAAAAAATGTATTGCACTATTGTGGAAAAAGACTCATAGACCAGATGTGACTCAGTGGTTAAGACAGATGTTAACAAACCTTCCACTAGAAAGAATGACATACATACTGAAATCAAAAGAAATTGTGTTTGAGAATATATGGAGACCTTTCATTGATTATGTAAAGAATTTAAAAATAACTTATGAAGAAGAAGGTGAATGATGTGTGTGGACCTTGTAAATTCCAAACTGGTGAATGTATAGTATGTATACTTACATAATGGATTGCCTAGACTAAATAGAGGAGCATTGTTGAAGACCTGTCTTTGTTAGTGGTTGTTGGTGTTTTTAGTACTTTTAAAAAAAAATTATTTTAGTGTTAGAGTTTGATTGTTTGTGTTATGTTTGTAAAAAGGTTCAATAAAAATATTGTGGGAAAAAGAATGATGCACCTCAGAATCAGAATCAGAATCAGAATGAGATTTATTGCCATTGTTCATGTAGTACACAAACTAGGAATTTGTCTCGGTGCAATGCTGCAACATTAAACATAAGTAGCACTAAAGATAAAAATAAAAAACTATGCATGCAATAAAATGTAGAATATGAATGAGTAATACTAATCTATGCAATTTTTAAATATATTAACAAGCAGCAGATATTGTGGAGTTCCACATAGTGAGTCGGTAGTGCAAAAGAAAACAGTGATAATTATCATGAGTCTGGTTGAGCTGCTGTACATAGTGCACGAGAGTCTAATAAGTCACTTAGTGTTCAGCAGTCTGATGGCAGAGGGGAAGAAGCTGTTCATGTAGCGGGAGGTTTTAGTCTGAATGGACCGAAGTCTTCTGCCTGAGGGGAGGGGGGCAAACAGTGCGTGTCCAGGGTGTGAAGGGTCGGCTATGATCCGACCTGCACGCCTCCGGGTCCTGGAGATGTACAGGTCCTGGAGGGATGGGAGCTTGCAGCCGATCACCTTCTCAGCGGCGCGCACAATGCGCTGTAGTCTTAGTCTGTCCCTGGTGGTGGCTCCTGCGTACCACACGGTGATGGAGGTGGTGAGGATGGACTCGATGATGGCCGTGTAGAACTGCACCAACATCTTGGTGGGTAGCTTGAGCTTCCTCAGCTGCCTCAGGAAGAACATCCTCTGCTGGGCCTTCTTGATGAGGGAGCTGATGGTCGGCTCCCACTTGAGGTCCCGGGTGATGGTGGTGCTCAGGAAGCGGAAGGAATCCGCAGTGGTGATGGGAGAGTCTGTGAGGGTAAGGGGGGGCAGAGGGGCTGTGACTTTTCTGAAGTCCACGATCATCTCCACTGTCTTCAGAGCGTTCAGCTGCAGGTTGTTGTGGCTGCACCAGGACGCCAGCTGGGCCACCTCTCTCCTGTAGACGGACTCGTCGCCGTTGGAGATGAGCCCGATGAGGGTGGTGTTGTCCGCAAACTTGATCAGCTTGACAGACTGGTGGCTGGAGGTGCAGGAGTTGGTGTACAGGGAGAAGAGCAGGGGGGGAAAGTACACAGCCCTGGGGTGATCCGGTGCTGATGCTAACAGAGTCTGAGACAGTCTTTCCCAGCCGCACATGCTGCCTCCAGTCCGTCAGGAAGTCGGTGAGCCACCTGCAGAGGGAGTCAGGCACGTTGAGCAGGGACAGCTTGTCCTGGAGCAGAGCGGGGCGGATGGTATTGAATGCAGAGCTGAAGTCCACAAACAGGATCCTGGCGTAGGTTCCCGGGGAGTCCAGGTGCTGCAGGATGGAGTGGAGGGCCAGGTTGACTGTGTCGTCCACAGACCTGTTGGCTCTGTAGGCAAACTGCAGCGGGTCCAGGAGGGGAGTGGTGATGGTCTTGAGGTGGGGCAGGACCAGGCGCTCAAAGGACTTCATGACTACAGAGGTGAGCGCTACAGGTCTGTAGTCGTTAAGTCCAGTGATCCGTGGCTTCTTGGGGACAGGGACGATGGTAGAGGTTTTGAGGCAGGCCGGCACATGGCATGACTTCAGGGAGGTGTTAAAAATGTCTGTGAAGACAGGAGTCAGCTCCTCCGCACAGTGTCTCAGGGTGGAGGGAGACACGCCGTCCGGACCGGGGGCCTTGCGCAGGTTCAGTCTGGAGAACTGTCTGTGCATGTCCTGCTCACTGATGGCAAGGGCAGGGGGGGAGGAGGGGGGGCCGCCTTTGATGAAGTGGGGACCATGGAGGCAGTGGCGCTGGGGGGAGGGGGGAGTTGGACACAGCTGACGAGGTGTCAAAACGGGCATAGTGTTGGGACAGTCTTTGACAAAGGGCTTTGTCATCCTGTCCCTTAGAAGCCTGAGGCCGATAGTTGGTGATTTGCCTCAGTCCTCTCCACACAGAAGCAGAGTCGTTAGCAGTGAACTGCTGCTGGAGTCTCTCAGAATACACAGATTTAGCTCTCCTCAGCTCTCTGCTAAACCGGTATTTGACCTCCCTGTAGCGGTCCCTGTCTCCACTTTTCAACGCTGCCTCCTTGTCCTTCCTGATCTGTCTAAGCTTAGCTGTGAACCAGGGTTTGTCATTGGAGTACCTCACCCTGGTGCGCGATGGAAGAATGCTCTCCTCACAAAAGTGGATATATGAGTTCACAGTGTCCGTGTACTCATCCAGATCATGCGTGGCTCCTTTAAACATGCCCCAGTCAGTTATTTCCAAGCACGTGCTCAGCTTCTCCCCAGCTTCACTGGTCCATTTCCTCGTAGTGCTCACAACAGGTTTTGTGAGCTTCAGTCTCTGTCTGTATGTGGGAATCAGGTGGACCATCACGTGATCAGATAGTCCGAGCGCAGCGCGGGGAACAGCGCGATACGCTTCCTTAACTGTAGTGTAACAGTGATCCAGCGTGTTCTCTCCTCTGGTGGGGCATTTAATAAACTGTTTGTACCGGGGGAGATCGTGGCTCAGGTTGCTCTGGTTAAAGTCACCAACCACAATAACCAGAGAGTCCAGAAAAGTCCGCTCCGCTTGCTGAATGTGATCCGCGAGCGCGCGCTGAGCCTCGCGCACGTCCGCGTCGGGCAGGACGTAAACAGCGGCCAGGATGAATGAAGCAAACTCACGTGGGGAATAAAATGGCTTGCAGTTGATGAATAAATATTCCAGAGTGGGAGAACAGTGTTGGGAGATCACAGTTACATTGGAGCACCAGTTGCTGTTGATGTAGAAGCAGACTCCTCCGCCTGTGGTCTTGCCAGAGATCCCTGTGTCACGGTCTGCACGAAACAGCTGAAATCCCTCAAGGAGGAGCGCGCTGTCCGGTGTCCTTTCCTTGAGCCAGGTCTCAGTAAAGCAGAGGGCACACGAGGTGGAGAGGTCCTTAAATCGCATCAGCAGTCTCAATTCATCTACCTTGTTATAAAGAGAATTGACATTGGACAGAAATATTCCAGGCAAAGCCGTGCGCGTGCCTCTCCTGCGAAGCCGCACGAGGGCGCCCGCTCGTCTTCCTCTCTTTCGCCGTCTCACTTTTTGGGCTAAAAAGTGAACCAGATCGGCGGCAGGAGCCAAAAAAACTGGGAGTAGGTCCGTGGGAGTGAAAGTCCTGATATTTAGTAGCTCTTCACGGGTGTAAGAGCAGGCAGACACACAATTGACGAACAAAAACAAACAAAGAAAAGCGCAGCAAAGCACCATGGCGACCACTGTGGGTGCCATCTTGGATCAAGCAGACCAAGATGACCTTAGAAAAGAAGGAGAATTTTTTACTGGTTGGATTGCGGAATCTCCAGGGATCGACAAAGCCATTCTGTGTCATGAAATCAGAAAATGTTTGAGACATTAAAGACTTATTTAGATTACGGGGATTAGATCGATCTAGTGATGGATCAAAGACACAATTTAAATCGCCCCCTAAGATTAACAAATGTGAATTCAAAAATGGTAGGCTACTTAATAATTTATTTGCAAATTCAACATCGTCAATGTTTGGGGCATATACATTGACTAACAGAACCTTTTTCTGCATCAAAGTACCGGCAACTATCACGTATCTGCCGTTTTTATCAGCTATAATGTTAGTAGCTGAGAACTGTACATTTTTATTTATAAGAATAGCAACCCCCCTTGATTTAGAATTAAACTCTGAATGAAAAACTTGGCTCACCCATGAGCGGTGCAACCGATGATGATCTTTTATCCAAAGATGGGTCTCCTGCAGGAACACTATTGAGGATTTTAATTGTTTTAAGTGATTAAAAACTTTTGATCTTTTGACAGGATGACCCATGCCCTTAATATTCCAGCTAATGAATCGCAAAGATGCGCCTAGCAAAGCTGTACCATGGCCTATAATGGTACTAGCCATTTACACGTACCAAAAAAAACAAAACAAAACACAAGAACTATTGCCGTGAGCTGAGGTAAAACACCACCCACCCAAAAAAAAACCCCAAAACAAATACACCCAAAGTCTCCATGTAACAAAAAAAAAAACACCCAAAAACCAATGGTGACAGCAGTGTCACACACAAAACAAAAAAAGTTGTTCTTAGTAAAATAGGAACAACTCGGAGGCAAAGCCGAGCAAACAGAGAAAGAAACACCAGTGGAAAACATGACTCCTGCCAACTTCCAGAAATTGAATCATAATATGTGCAATGATTAAATTATATACTATTTTATACCAATATTATAATCTGAACAATAAAGTAAGAAAAAGTAATGATAATGTTAAACTCAACAATTCACTAAGAGATTCTAATGATCACTCTCAAAATAAAGCAAATAAGCGCAAATGTCCAGGTAACAGCAACAAGTCTAGAGTCCGTACAGATATAAGGGTTGTAATGAAAGGTTCACAGCTCACCCAGAAATCAGAGTCTTGACATATTCCTTCTCGTCTTCCGGCGAAGTAAACTTCTTTTCAGTCCCCTGGTAAGTAATGCGTAGCTGCGCCGGATGGAAAAGTCTGTATTTGACTCCATCGATGCCACGGAGTAGCCGCTTGACCTCGTTGAATGCAGCCCGAGCCCGTGCTATCTTGGCAGTGTAGTCCGGAAAGACCGACAAAGTCATACCTCCGACTTTAATCCGCTGGAGCTCTTGCGCACACCGTAATATATGAACACAGTCACTGTGGTAGTGAAGCCTGCACACAATAGCTTGTGGTCGGTCACTTGGTTTAGGTTTAGGCTGAAGAGTGCGATGAGACCGATCCACTAGCGGTTCCTTATCCAAAGAAAAAGCATCTTTCAGCAATGCAGCCACAGCTGTAGGAGAGAAAGAGCCTGGGCCCTCTTCAACGCCAATAATCCTTATGTTATTGCGTCGCGATCTTGATTCTAGGTCTTCACATTTGTCTTCCAGCACAGCAACCTTGGCAGTGAGGCGCTCAACGCTTGTTTTCATGTCAGCCATGTCATCCGTATAACCTGTGAGCGTTTCTTCCATGTCCCCCATAGTACCCGTTAGCTTAGCCAACTTAGCATCAATAGCAGCATTGTCGCTCGCTAACTGTGATTTCACGGACTGCAGCTCAACCTTAAGAGGTGCCAAAGCATCTCCGATAATCTCTTGTAGCTCCTTCTTAATAATACCAGCAATGTCTTCTTTTAGGGAAGAAAGCAGCTCAAATTTCAAGGCTTCAGCGTTCAAAACAGGGGCTGGTTCGACATCTTGAGCTAGCGGCCCGGAAGTCAGGGCCTGTGGGCAAGGCTTCAGGTGCGTCTGAATAGTGTGGGTTTTTCCTCTCCCCGACATTGCAAAACAATTCAAAAGTATCTCTTGAGGTACACAGCGAAAAAGAACCAAGAAAAAACACTGGGTTTTTGGAAAACTGCACAACTGAATAACAATATTATACAAAGTTGGCAGGAGCCACCAAATCTGCGTCCTACTCCATTGACCGCTCAACAGCGCCCCCATCCAGGAGGCATCCTAATCAGATGCCCATACCACCTCAACTGACTCCTTTCAATGTGGAGGAGCAGCGGTTCTACTCTGAACCTCTCCCGGATGACTGAGCTGCTCACCCTATCTCTGAGGGTGGGTCCAGCAATCCTACGGAGAAAGCTCATTTCAGCCCGTTGTATCTGCGATCTTGTTCTTTCGGTCATTACCCAAAGCTCGTGACCATAGGTGAGAGTAGGAACGTAGATTGACTGGTAAAGCGACAGCTTTGCCTTAGAACTCAGCTCCCTCTTCACCACAACAGACCGGTACAATGTCTGCATCACTGCAGATGCTGCTCCAATCCGTCTGTCAATCTCTCGCTCCATTTTCCCCTCACTCGTGAACAAGACCCCAAGATACTTAAACTCCTCCACTTGGGGCAGGAGCCTGTCCCCAACCCAGAGAGGACAATCCACCTTTTTCCAGCTGAGGATCATGGACTCGGACTTGGAGGTGCTGATTTTCATCCCAGCCGCTTCACACTCAGTGGCAAACCGTCCCATCAAGAGCTGTAGGTCATTGCTGGATGAAGCCAGCAGGACAACATCATCTGTAAACAACAGAGATGAGATCCTGTGGTCACCAAGCATGACACCCTCCATTCCCTGGCTGCACCTAGAAATCCTGTCCATAAAAATTATGAACAGGATCGGTGACAAAGGGCAGCCCTGGCGGAGTCCAACTCTCACTGGGAATGAGTCCGACCGAGTGTTGGCAATACCAACCAAACTCTCACAACGGTCGTACAGAGACTGAATAGTTCGTAACAACAAGCCCGATACTCCATACTCCCGAAGCACCCCCTTCAAAAAACCACGAGGGACGCGGTCAAATGCCTTCTCCAAGTCCACAAAACACATGTAAACTGGTTGGGCAAACTCTCACGAACCCTCGAGAATTCTCGAGAAGGTAAAGAGCTGGTCCAATGTGCCACGGCCAGGACAAAAACCACATTGCTCCTCCTGAATCCGAGGTTCGACCAACGGCCGGACTCTCCTCTCCAGTACCTTGGCATAGACCTTCCCAGGGAGGCTGAGGAGTGTGATCCCTCTAAAGTTGGAGCACACCCTCCGGTCCCCTTTTTTGAAGAGAAGAACCACCACCCCGGTTTGTCATGCCAAAGGCACTGCCCCCGACCTCGGCGCAATGTTGCAGAAGCGTGTCAACCATGACAGCCCAACAACATCCAGGGCCTTGAGGTACTCGGGGCGAATCTCGTCCACCCCCGGGGCCCGGCCACCAAGGAGATTTTTAACCACCTTGGCGACCTCAGCCCCTGTGATAGGCGAGTCATCCCCCTCGTCCCCAAACCCTGCTTCCTCTGTGGAAGGCGTATCAGTGGGATTGAGGAGATCCTCGAAGTATTCCTTCCACCGCCCGACAATATCCCCAGTCGAAGTCAACAGTGCCCCATCCGCACCATACACAGTGTGGACAGGGAGCTGCTTTCCCCTCCTGAGCCACCGGACAGTTTGCCAGAATCTCTTCGAGGCCGACCGAAAGTCTTGTTCCATGGCCTCACCGAACTCCTCCCACACCCGGGTTTTTGCTTCAGCAACCACCCGAGCTGCACTCCGCTTGGCCTGTCTGGACACCTCAGCTGCTTCGGGAGTCCCACAAGCCAACCAAGCTTGATAGGACTCCTTCTTCAGCTTAATGGCCCCCCTCACCACTGGTGTCCACCACTTGGTTCGGGGGTTGCCACCACGAGATGCACCGACTACCTTGCGGCCGCAGCTCTGGGCCGCCGCTTCAACAACAGAGGTGGAGAACATGGCCCATTCAGACTCCATGTCTCCAGACTCCCTCGGAATGTGGTTGAAGTTCTTCCGGAGGTGGGAGTTGAAGACATCCCGGACAGGGGCCTCAGCCAGACGTTCCCAGCGCACCCTCACTATACGTTTGGGTCTGCCAGGTCTGAATGGCTTCCTCCCCTGCCATCGGCTCCAACTCACCACCAGGTGGTGATCATTTGACAGCTCTGCACCTCTCTTTACCCGGGTGTCCAAGACATATGGTCGCAGGTCTGATGACACGATAACAAAATCGATCATCGACCTGCGACCTAGGGTGTCCTGGTGCCAGGTGCACATATGGACACCCTTATGCTTGAACATGGTGTTCATTATGGACAAACTGTGGTTAGCACATAAGTGCAATACAATCATGTGAAAAAATTAGGACAATCCATTAAATATTCAGTACCACAAAGAAATGACCTCTATCCCCCCCCCCCCCGACAGCTCATGCCGAGCGGCGGAGACCAAGCGCCACAGGAACAGTTCAGGCGGTCTCCCCACGTCCAACAGCCGGCGGGTGGTCATGGGAGGCGGAACATGACCGGGCGGCTTATCATAGTCCCAGGCCCGGAAAGTCCACTCCTCTGGTGGCCGAACCAGGTCGCCCAGAAAAACACACAACATGTCGGGTGGCCGACCCGAGGCACCGAACCGGCGAAACAGTTCCTCAGGTGGCCGAACCAGGTCGCCCAGTAATACACTTGACAAATCGGGCAGCCGACCCAAGGCGCCAAACGGGCGAAACAGTTCCTCAGGCGGCCGACCCGCGTCCCTCAGTCACCAGTACCGGGGGAAAACAGCCCGCAGCGGCTTCCCTGGCAAGGACAAAACACGGGAGAGTCGGGGCGAGTGAAAAGGGACCCCCACGGCCCCCGGCGATGATGCACAGGGGCGATGACTCTGTAGAGGGAACAGAAGACCAAAATGAGCCCATACCGAGCCAGGCGCCGAAGGGACTGCCGCTCCTCCACCATCCTCGGACCACACCAGCGCTGCACCTCCACTGGACCCCGATTGGGCCAACGCAGCTCCCGTGATGGGCCCCGATTGGGCCTCTGGCGCACCCACGTCGGACCCCGATTGGGCCACAGCAGCACCCACGAGGGACCCCGACTGGGTCGGTGCAGCTCCGCTGACGACCTCCACCCCCAAACCTGGAACCTCCAACTCAGTGACCCCGACTGGCTCCGCGCCGGTGACACTGCAAGGAAGCTCAGAACACACAGAACGACCGGGATCAGTATCACCGGCAGCAACAGAACCCAGCAAGACGAGCTCAGGCGCAGCAAGTGGCTGCCCCTCACTCGCCTCCCCGAGAGGCAGGCAAAAATGCTCCAAAACAGGGGACAGAGACACAAGAGGGAGCACTTGCCTGCACTCAGGTTCTGTTGCCGTCCAGGACTCCGTCGATCCAGGCTCAGGGCGAAGAAGTTTGTGCGCAGGCTCCAACTCAGCTGCGTCGGGCTCCGCAGCTGGCGAGATGGTTTCCGCAGCCCGAGGTTCCTCTCGCACTGATGTCCACGCCAATGACCCATGTGGCGTGGAGGCAGGTGACCCTTGACCCACTGGTTCGGACCGCTCCGGCGAGGAGGCCCGGGGATGCTTCATCGTCAGCACAGGTTCCGGGCTGCAGTCCGCTCTTCTCCTCTGTCCACGACGTGGCTGCAGGGCCGGATCCAGGCTTTCCAGCACTGCAGGCCCCCTCCTCCTCTGGCGACGTAGAACTGGCATCGCAGACCACTTGGCAGAAGAAGACACAGAGGCAGCGGGTTTAGGAATTACAGTTACAGCAGGTGGCGGGAGCTCGGGGGGCTGCGAACCCTGAACTCCGCCCCCAGAAGTCAGACAAGGCAGATCATAATTATGGTGGAATGAATTAACTTGCACTTGCCTGCCTCCTTGGGAGAAGATGGTGCCTGCTGCAGCGGGTGGAGTTCTCCTTCTATCCCTCTGGGAGGTAACGGCGGGCCCCTCAGGGCGACAAGGAGGAGCCGCTTGGGAAGGATTGCTGACGGGTCTCGTCGAAGCACCACTCACAGCACTCCCAGCTGCTGGGGATGACGTCGAAGAGGAGGACATGACAGCCGGGGCGATATGGGCACGAGGAGCTGACAGCACAGCTGGAACAGATGACCCGGGGGCGGCGACTGCGGGGGTTCCCTCCTGTCGTGATGTGAGAGATGTGGCCAACTGGGAGGCTGGGTTCTTCTGACGACCCGGAGCTGGATCCGGACGGGATTCTCGTTGGGACTTGGTGGGAGCATGGCGATGAGGCCTACTGGCCAACGGTGCAGCGAGGGAACCAGGAACACATGGCGCTAGAACTGGACGGGCGACAGGCGCTGGATTCCGATCCGCTAGTTCCTGCAGGGTTTTCCCTCCAGCCTATGGATCTCCACTCTCGCTAGGGCCGCTGTCCTCGCGGGAGGTGGAGGGGTTTCCTGAAGCGCTTTTGCCATCAATTCACGCTGTGCCACAATCCATGATAACCTCTCGCTTCCCTCCGGAGTAGAGGTAAGGTGGTAACTGCGCAGGGCCCGCTGGGCGAGGCATAAGTGGTAATCAGCTGCTTTGGTGGGCATGAGATGGGCGGCTTCCGCTAGATAGCCATCAATCTTCTCCAGCCACTCCGGGCAAAAACCACACTCGCGGGCGGGCATCTCTCTACCAAGTCCAACTAACGGGGAAAACTCCACCCTACGGCAAAAACTCACGGTGAAAGGCGTCTCAGTGTGGTGTCTCCGTTTAGACGTCCTTGGCTGGAGTATACTGTCATGCAGTGACCCTCGCGGGCCACCATAAGACGCCAAAAGTCTCCAGTGAGTTTTGCAAAGGTGTTTTTATTAACGAGACATGAACACAAAACTATGAGCCGCTGTGGCAAAAATACACTAAACATAGAGCATGGGATCGTAAGGCTAACCCCAGCCACTTACGATCTAAAACATGAACGAAGACGAGAATAAACACACAAACCTGAACATGATGATAATACACCAGGGAAGTTTGACAGGATGTCTCACAAAGATCTGACGAGGTTTGTTCGACGATACTCCAACAATTAACTGCTGCCAGTGCCCGCTAATAAAGCTGGTCGCTAACGAGCAGTGATGCCAAACAGCTGATCGACCTTGACAGCCGGAAACCCCACCGAGCACTGTCACAATAAGAGCCCGGTGGAGCCAGAATGTAATCCACAGCTGTCAAGGCCGGCAGAGATGATACATGGCCCGAGCGTGGACAAGATCGACGCTCGGGTCGTAACACCTCCAGGTTTCACTGTCGTTGCCCATGTGCGCATTGAAGTCTCCCAGTAGGACAATGGAGTCTCCAAGAGAAGCACCCTCCAGCACCCCAGTCACAGACTCCAGAAAAGGTGGGTACTCTGAAACATCATTTCGTGCATAGGCACAAATGATGGTCAGGACCCGTTTCCCAACCCGAAGGCGCAGGGAAGCAACCCTTTCATCCACTGGGGAAAACTCCAATATAGAGGCAGCAAGGTGGGGGGATACAAGAATACCCACCCCTGCTCCTCGCCTCTCGCCCGGGGCAACTCCAGAAAAGGCCAAGCTCCAGCCCCTCTCCAGGAGACTGGTTCCGGAACCGGAGCTGTGTGTTGAGGTGAGGCCGACTATATCTAGCCGTTATCTCTCAACCTCGTACACCAGCTCAGGCTCCTTCCCCACCAGAGAGGTGACATTCCACGTACCAGAAGCCAGTTTAGAAAGCTTGGGATCAGTCCGCCAAGGTCTCCGCCTTTGACTGCCACCTAATCCACATAGCACCGGACCCCCATGATCCTTCCTGCAGGTGGTGAGCCCACTGGAGGGCAGACCTATGTAACTCCTTCGGGCTGAGCCCGGCTGGGCCCCATGGGTGGAAACCCGGCCACCAGATGCTAGCCTTCGAGCCCCTCCCCCAGGCCTGGCTCTAGGGTGGGGCCCCGGTAACCCCATACCGGGTGGGGTACACTGAATCCTTGATATAGAATTTATCATGAGAGTCTGTTGGATCGTTTTTAGTCTGGCCCTTCACCCAGGACCAGTTTGTCTTGGGAGACCCTATCAGAGGCAAATTGCCCCGGACAACATAGCTCCTGGGATCACTGGGGCATACAAACCCCCCCACCACGATAAGGTGACGATCCATGAGGGAGACATAATTTTGAGCTCTAATAATAACAATCCACATATTCTGTATTGTCTGTTTTTTTTTTTTAGTTTTACACTTCAATTACTAAAGCCTGCTAAAGACCACATGGACTGTCTTTTGTGGATGAATGACAAGAAGTGTTTACCTACCTGGATAACTAAGTACATGACAGCTTGTCGTGCTTAGCGAGGATAGGACACTTGGACAAGACCACTGACCTGGCCACAAACTTACAAACGGTCTATGAATGCTGGATTCTCCTATGACTTCCTTAAGAAGGCCATACGAAATGGTCCAAAATTCGTTTGTACAGTGTTTGCAGCTGTTCGTCAGGTATTTGTGACCATAGCTTAACCTGATGTGCATGTCTTTGGACTGTGGGAAGAAACTGGAGAAAACCCACTCAAGCATTGGGAGAACACGCAAACTCCAAGCAGAAAGGACCTGTATTAAGTAGTTAAAAAAAAGCAAAACAATTGGTAACATTTTGGTGCTCATAAATGTCTTTAAAAATGCCAGTAATCAATAGGTTGTTAAAAGTATCCTGTAGTCTGTATACAAATGCAATTTTATGTTATCTGTCTATTCACTTAAGATGCCAAACTGGGGAGGTGGTGCCAAGTGTGCGGCTTGTGAGAAGACGGTTTACCATGCAGAGGAGATCCAGTGCAATGGCAGGAGCTTCCATCGGACCTGTTTCATCTGCAGTGAGCTGACAGCTTTATGTTTACTGGTTCAACAGAGATAAAGTGTCATGATGGATGTTTAGAATCACACAGATCAAAGAAATGTTAGGATACCATAAAATCCAAGACAATACAACAAAATACAGTAAAAAAAAAAAAAAGTAACTTTTTTATGAATGCTCTGTAAAGGTTTGGGAACTTTTTTTGGGCAATTTTGCTCATTTTATTGAAATTATTTGAAAAGTCAATAAATTCTCTACATATTTACATATTTTACACTCTCTTAATCTGTTTAAAATATGGCTGTCTGTCTTTGTGGGGGGTTTTTTTTTGCTTCTATAAGTAATACCTACTTTATTATTTTTATGGACCTGTTTCGATTTTAATATTTGTTCACCATTTTTTCATCTTTCATGTTGTCCAATTTCTTTAAAGCATAAATAGTCTTGTCTTTTTATTGCCACATTCATTCATACTCATTCATATTTTTGCATTCCTCTATTACCTTGCTCTATTGTGTCCTGTTTATTCTTCTTTCACCAGTTCCATCATTTCCATAATAAGCTCTAAGCTCTTTCCATCTACCTAAAAGGCACTCTCTAGTGCTCCAAGACTCTCGTCCGTCTCCTTTGGGCTGGACATCCTGACACTGACTTCATTTGTGGTCTTGTTGTGATCCAGTCAGATCTCCCAGCGGGTGTAGACCAGTCTCACAGTTACATAAACACCTCGGATAGGGTTACTGTTGTCAGCACAAGCACGGACACTCTCCAGCTGGTGAGAGGGGAGCCTGTGTGACTGCTGACTTGTTCCAGTGGGAGCTCTGAGATAAGCTCATCCATCTGTTTACTGTTCATCTTTTCTCGAACATCCATCTCACATGGCCCTTTCTCCTCCCACAAATAGAAACACCAGACATCTGAATGTCTTTGATGCCACCGCTGACTGATAAAATGGATGCTTTATTTAGGACCCATTATTCCATGACAGCACTCTTCTGTCTGGACTAACCATTTTCACTCGTTTAAAATGCTCATGTTTTTTCCCCACACAGTGACCTGCAAAAAAGGGCTGGACAGCACCACAGTTGCAGCTCACGAATCTGAGATTTACTGCAAGTCCTGCTATGGCAAGAAATATGGGCCAAAAGGCTATGGGTATGGCCAAGGAGCCGGGGCTCTGAGCTCTGATCCGACAAGCAAGGATGCAGACCTGCAGCCTCAAGAGTAAGTGTAGTAAATTTAATTTACATGATGTGTAACTCTGACACTGTTTTCACTTACAGCTGAACAATCCGAATAAAATTTCAGATTTTAGAGAGCAGATTGATTAAGCAATCTTACAGGTGAGAGTGGTATCAATGAAAATACTAGAGCATCTAAAAAAGTTAGAATATTATTATTACTTAATTGAATGAGCTAAATCATAATCATTAAAGTTGAAAACAAAATGGGATTGAAACAGCTCACATTATCTATCCATCCATCCATCCATCCATCCATCCACCTTCTACCGCTTTTCCGGATGTCTGGGTCACGGAGGCAGCAGCTCAAGGAGAGATCCACACTTTCCTCTCCCCAGCCACTTGCTTTCCTGGGTCTGCCCCAGGGTCTCCCCCCAGTGGGACATGCCCGAAACACCACAAGTAGGAGGCATCCTGATCAGATGCCCAAACCACCTCAACTGGCTCCTTTCACTGTGGAGGAGCAGCAATTCTACTCTGAGCCTCTCCCAGATGACTGAGCTCTTCACCCTGTCTCTAAGGGTAAGTCCAGCAATCCTATAGAGAAAGCTCACTTCAGCTGCTTGTATCCGTGATCTTGTTCTTTTGGTCATTATCCAAAGCATGACCATAGGTGAGGGTAGGAACATAGAGTGGTAAATTGACAGCTTTGCTTTAGAGCATAGCTCCATCTTCACCACAACAGACTGGTACAACGTCCACATCACTGCAGAGGCTGCTCCGATCCGTCTGTCAGTCTCTCGCTCCATTCTCCCCTCACTCGTGAATAAGACCCCAAGATCCTTAAACTCCTCCACTTGGGGCAGGAACTTGTCCCCAACCTGGAGAGGACAATCCACCCTTTTCCAGTTGAGGACCATGGACTCAGACTTGGAGGTGCTGATTCTTATCCCAGCCACTTCACACTCAGCAGCAAACCATCCCAGTAAGACCTGTAGGTCATTGCTGGATGAAGCCAACAGGACAGCATCACCTGCAAACAGCAGAGGTGAGATCCTGTGGTCACAGAAGATGACACCCTCCATTCCTTGGCTGTGCCTAGAAATCCTGTCCATAAAAAATACAAACAGGATCGGTGACAAAGGGCAGCCCTGGTGCCCAACTCTCACTGAAAACGAGTTCAACTGGGTGTTGGCAATACGAACCAAACTCTTGCAAGACCAAACCAAGCCCAATACCCCATACTCCCGCAGCACCCACAAGAGACCACGAGGGACACGGTTGATTGCTTTCTCCAAGTCCACAAAACACAAGTGGACTGGTTGGGTAAACTCCCATGAACCCTCGAGGATTCTCAAGAAGGTAAAGAGTTGGTCCGATGTGCACAGTAATGTCCACAGTAAGGACGAAAATCACATTGCTCCTCCTGAATCTGATGTTCAACCAATTGCCAGACTCTCCTTTCCACTACCTTGGCATAGACCTTCCCAGGGAGGCTGAGAAGTGTGATCCCCCTGAAGTCGGAACACACCCTCTGGTCCCCCTTCTTAAAAAGAGAAACAACCACCCCAGTTTGCCATTCCAAAGGCACTGTCCCCAGCTTCCACCCAATGTTGCAGAGGCGTGTCAACCATGACAGCCCTACAACGTCCAGAGCCTTGAGGTACTCAGGGTGAACCTCAACCATCCCTGAAGCCTGGCCACCAAAGAGTTTTTTTAACCACTTTGGCGACCTCAGCCCGTGATGGGCAAGTCGTCACCCATATCCTCAAACCCTGCTTCCTCTGTGGAAGGTGTGTCAGTGGGATTGAGGAGGTCCTCGAAGTATTCCTTCCACGGCCCGACAATGTCCCCAGTTGAAGTCAGCAGCGCCCCATCTGCACCATACACAGCGTGGACAGGGAGCTGCTTCTCCCTCCTGAGCTGCCAGACAGTTTGCCAGAATCTCTTCGAGGCCGACCAAAAGTCTTATTTCATGGCCTCACCAAACTCCTCCCACACCTGAGTTTTTGCTTCAGCAACCACCCGAGCTGCACTCTGCTTGGCCTGTCTGGACACCTCAACTGCTTCGGGAGTCCCATAAGCCAACCAAGCTCGATAGGACTCCTTCTTCCGCTTGATAGCTCCCCATACCACTGGTGTCCACCACTTGGTTTGGGGGTTGCCACCACAAGATGCACCAACAACCTTGCGGCCACAGCTCTGGGCAGCCACTTCAGCTATAGAGGTGGAGAACATGGCTCATTCAGACTCCATGTCTCCAGACTCCCTCGGAAAGTGGTTGAAGTTCTTCCAGAGGTGGGAGTTGAAAACCTCTCAGACAGAGGCCTCAGTCAGACCTTCCCAGCACACCCTCACTATATGTTTAGGTCTAATGCATCTGAATGGTGTCCACCCCTGCCATTGGATCCAACTCACCACCAGGTAGAGATCAGTTGACAGCTCTGCACCTCTCTTTACCCGAGTGTCCAAGACATATGGTCGCAGGTCTGATGATATGATAACAAAATTGATCATTGACTTGTGACCTAGGGTGTCCTGGTGCCAGGTGCACATATGGACACCCTTATGCTTGAACATGGTGTTCATTATGGACAAACTGTGGTTAGCACATAAGTGCAATACAATCACGTGAAAAAATTAGGACAATCCATTAAATATTCAGTTCTTTATTAACAAATGTTCACATATTGATGGCTAATCTTGTTTTAATTCATCTCTGGATAAGAAGGTGATTAAATTGCAGGTAAATAACAAAAATTAACCTTGTTTTACTCATTAAACAAAAGATACTAACAAAAATGCACATTCTGAGGAAAAAGTTAGGACACCCTACCGCCTAATAGCTAGTGTTACCCCCTTTGGCTGAAATAACTTCAGTGAGACGCTTCTTGTAGCCATCTACCAGTCTCTGACATCAGTCTGAGGAAGGTTTGCCCCACTCCTCAACACAGAATTCTTTCAGCTGTGAGATGTTTGAGGGGTTTCTTGCATATACAGCCCGTTTCAAGTCACCCCACAGCATATCAATGGGATTAAGATCTGGACTTTGACTCGGCTATTCCAGGACTCTCCATTTCTTAGTTTTTAGCCAGTTCTTGGGTCATTGGCATGTTGCAGGGTCCAGTTCCACTTCAGCTTTAAATTTTTTACAGATGGTCTCATGTGGTCCTCATACACCCTCTGATACACGGTAGAATTCATGATGGATTCTGTGATGGTGATCTGGCCAGGTCCTGCTGCAGCAAAGCATCCTCAAACCATGACACTTCCACCTCCATGCTTCAAAGTTGGTATGAGGTTCTTTTCCTGGATTGCTGTATTTGATCTACACCACACACGTCCTCTGTTCTGGTGTCCAAATTAATTCAGCTTTAGACTCATCTGTCCAAAGAACATTATTCCAGAAGTCCTGGTCTTTGTCTATGTTCTCTTTAACAAACTTCAGTCTGGTCTTCATGTTTCTCTTAGAGAGCAAAGGTTTCCTCCTTGCACACCTCCCATGCAAGTTAAACTTGTGCAGTCTCTTTCTGATTGTAGAGGCATGTACTTTCACATCAACAGTAGCAAGAGCCTGCTGTAGGTTCCGTGATGACATTTTAGGGTTTTTGGAGACTTCTTTTAGCATCTTGTGGTTTGCCCTTGGGGTGAACTTGCTTGGATGGCCAGACCTGGACATGCTGGCAGTTGTTTTGAATGTCCTCCACTTATAGACTATTTTCTGGACAGTGGAATGGCTGATTTCAAATTCTTTTGAGATCTTTTTAAATCCCATACCAGACTCATAAGATACTACAATCTTCTTTCTGAAGGCCTCAGACAGCTCTTTTGATCTCACCATGGTGTTCACTCTCACTTCAACAGTCAGGAGCACACCAAACTACAGTAAATGTCTGAAGTTTAAATAGCACAAGCCTTCTTCAAAATGCTGAGTAACGATATTCTAATCACATGCACCTGATGTGATACACTTTTGGCGCCACGAGACGGCTTTTGTTGTGATGTGGCGCATTATAAATAAAGCTGAATTGAATTGAATTGAATTGAATTGAATACACTTGTGTGTGATTTTATTTTTTTTTATTTTTATTTTGTATACTTTATTAATCCCTCAAGAGAAATTCAGGGCATCCACCTGGATGGATGAGGCAGCCACGGTACGGCACCAATCCCTTCACCATTCACACACACATTCATGCCTAGGGCCACTTTAGAGTCTCCAATTAACCTAATTTGCATGTTTTTTGGCCTGTGGGAGGAAACCAGAGTACCTGGGGTAAACCCACGCAGACACGGGAAGAACATGCAAACTCCACACAGAAGGGTCACAATGGTTCGGGGGGGGGGGATCAAACCCATGATAGTCAGGGGTGGAATCGATCCTGTGACCTTCTTACTGTGCTGCCACAGTGCTAACCACTGTTCCACCGAGCTGCCCATAGCCTTAGCCATTTTAAGTGGGAATAAATGTGGGGTGTCCTAATTTATTCCTCACCAGAAATTGCATGTTTTTAGAAATACATTTTACAGAAAATTTTGAAAAGTCTTTTCTTCAGTTTTAATTGTTTAGTTATATTACCTGAATCTCCCAGTATTGTTAAAATTGATATTAAATATCCATATGTCCAAATATGTTAAAACACACACAGGCTTTCATAGGGTGTCCTAATTTTTTTACATGACTGTAACTGAACACCACTGGGGTTCAGATTGGGCAGGCTGTTCCTCCCAATCACACTCCTCCAGGTTTCAATGTCATTGTCCATGTGCACATTGAAGTTCCCCAGTTGGACAATGGAGTCTCCAAAAGAAGCACGTTCCAGCACCCCAGTCAGAGACTCCAAAAAGGGTGGGTACTCTGAACCATCATTTGGTGCATAGGCACAAATAATGGTCAGGACGCGTTTCCCAACCAGAAGGCATAGGGAAACAACCCTTTCATCCACTGGGGAAAACTCCACTGTCGAGGCAGCAAGGTGGGGGGATACAAGAATACCCACCCCTGCTCGCCACCTCACTTGCCTGGGGCAACTCCAGAGTGGGCCAAGCTACAGCCCCTCTCCAGGAGACTGGTTCCGGAACCGGAGCTGTGTGTTGAGGTAAACCCAACTATATCTAACCGTATTGCTCAACCTCATGTACCAGCTCAGGCTCCTTCCCCACCAGAGAGGTGACATTCCATGTCCAAAAGCCAGTTTAGGAAGCTTGGGATTAGACCGCCAAGGTCTTTGCCTTTGACCGCCACCTGATCCACATTGCACCGATTCCCATGGTCCCTCCTGCAGGTGGTGAGCCCACTGGAGGGCAGACCCATGTAACTCCTTCTGGCTGAGCCCAGCTGGGTTCCATGGGTAGAAACCTGGCCCCCAGACACTTACCATCAGGCCCCTCCCCCAGGCCTTGCTCAAGGGCGGGCCCCTGGTAACCCCATGCTGGGCAAGGTACAGTGAATCCTTGATATTTCATTCATCATGGGAGTCTTTTGAATCGCTCTTAGTCTGGCTCTTCACCCAGGACCAGTTTATCTTGGGTGAACTACCAATGGCAAATTGTCCCAGACAGCATAGCTCTGGGATCACTAGGGCACGCAAACCCCCCATGATGATAAGGTGGTGATCCATGGAGGCGATCCATCCATCCATTGTCTACCGCTTAATCCGTTTCAGGTCGCGGGTGGCTGGAGCCTATCCATTTTATTAAAAATGACAGAGGTAGTAAAGATGTAACATTCATTCATCTTCTTCTGCTTAATCCTTTTCGGGTTGCGGGGGGGATGGAGCCTATCCCAGCATCTTTGGGCAAGAGGCAGGGTCCACCCTGGACAGATCGCCAGTCCATGGCAGGGCCAACACAGAGAGACAGACAACCATTCACTCTCACAGTCAGACCTAAGGACAATTTAGAATCCCCAGTTTGATGCCAGTTAACCTAACCTGCATGTTTTTGGCATGTGGGAGGAAACCGGAGAAATCCCGGAGTAAACCCACGCAGACATGGGGAGAACATGCAAACTCCACACAGATCACTGTTGGTCGGGGGCTGGGATGGAACCCAGGATCCCCCGGCCAAGGGTGAGTTGCTGTGCTGCCGCAGTGCTAACCACTCCTCCACCGCGCCGCCCGAAACACATACTATTTGTTAATATCACATCACACCTTCAAGTCACAGACGGATATATTGTCATTTATATCAGCATAATGGTAACAGCCCAGAGATCATTGTGTGATTTTTTTTTTAATAATCTCAAGACCATCACATATTCCCTCAGATATTTTTTGGGAAAATTTGACCTTTCATTGTAAGAATGGAAACAATTACCAACATTTCCTCCTCTTGGAGTCATATGTCACGTTTACCCATTAAAAAGAGCTATAACGCAGCTGTTTTTTTTTTATAGCTCTAAACCACGATCAGCCTCATCAAACCCCAGTGGCAACAAATTTTCCCAGAAGTTTGGTAGTTCAGACCACTGCCCTCGCTGCTCCAAAGCTGTCTATGCTGCAGAGAAGGTGATGGGAGCAGGGAAGGTGAGGACCACCATTTTGGTGACTGCTTTCATTGTAGAGCTTCTTTTTTTTGAATGTGTTTCCAATACTGCTCAAATGACAAGTCTATGAGACCTGATTTACTGTTGCCACCACCAGACTGCAGGGGACCCCAGCCAGCATGTCCATGTGGGCCCCAGCAAAGGTAAAATCTTATGGATCCATGTGGGTTTGTCCGTGGATTCCATGTTGGCCCCATCTGTGTTTGCCCACATGAACTTTAGCTGTGGTGCAGGTGAGCAGGTTTCAGGAACACTTGTGTCATGGGCAAAATTACAGAAACTAATTTATGAGGAAAAAAGTGAAAATTTATGATAAAAATTTTAAAAATTTACCAAAAACAAAAAATTAGCAGGAAATTTACGAGAAAAAATTTGAGAAAATGTTGCAAATTTACAACCAAAAAAAGTAAAATTACTTGAAAACAGTTACAAACTTGAAAGAAAAATTTAGCAAATTTAAAAGAAAAAAGTCACTAATTTATGAGGAAAAATTTGAAAAAGTTGCAAATTAAAAAAGTAGCAAATGTGCAACATGTAAATAAACTGAAAATTTGGAAAAAGTCAAATTTATGAGAAAAATTGCAAGTTTACAGTAAAAGTTGAATTTTTTTTTTTAGAAAGTTCCAAATTTACAAGAAAAATGTCAAGTTTATGGGGGAAAGTCACAAATTTACAAGAAAATAGCAAATTTGCAAGAAAAAAGTAACAAATTTATGAGAAAAAGTTGCAGGTTTACAATTAAAAAGTAGCAAATTTTTGAGGAAGTTCCAAAATTACAAGAAAAAGTTAGCACATTTGCAAGAAAAAAGTCTCAGTGTTACAAGAAAAATGAACACATATATGAGGAAAAATGTTGCACATTTACAAGAAAAAAAATCACAGATTGATGAGGAAAAAATTGCAAGTTTGCAGTTAGAAAAGATGGGAAATTTATGAGAAAATTTCAGTTTTTCAAGAAAATGCATCAAATTTATGGGAAAATAAGCTGAAAATTGGTAAACAAGTGAAGTCCATGTGGATAGACACAGATGTGGACAAACCCACATGGACCCAGTTTAACCTTTGGTGGGGCTCACAAGGACATAATAGTCTTCTGAAAGGGTCTTCAGTGTTTGCTGAGGAAACGTGCTCAGCAGTCTGAAAGGCGACATGGCTCATCCTGGACAGAAGGCCAGACCCAGAGCTGACTGCAGAGGCGTCGGTCTGCATCTCTGTTTAATTTTATTATCATTAACAGTGACAATAATGCCGTGTGTGTGTGTGTGTTTAGGCATGGCACAAAACTTGTTTCCGTTGTGCTCTGTGTGGTAAAAGCCTGGAGTCGACCACAGTGACAGACAAGGATGGAGAGCTGTACTGTAAAGGTACACACAAGAGTCACTCTGCCTTCAAGTAATCAGCCACATAAAAAAATACTTGCTCCTTACTCCACTGTTGTTTTCCAATCTTTTTTTTTCCAGTGTGCTATGCCAAAAACTTTGGCCCTAAAGGATTCGGACTGGGGAACCCCGCCATGTTGGAGGAACGAGAATAGACACACCTGCTTCTAATAAATCTTAAAGCCATTACATGGCAGCTCGTTCAGCCTGTGCCTTTATATTTGATGACTGTAACACATGATGGATGCTGTACTGTGTATATCAAACCTAAGATTACTACTCTCCTAAAAACCTGTCAGAATATGTACATCACAATGCATGGTTTATACTGTATCATGTCCACAATAAATGTGTTTTATTGCATTAAAATGTTCAATACAGACCAGGATCCATACCTTTAATGTGACTTTTTCAGAAAGAGCACGCCATTGATTTCAACCGAGTCCATCAATGACGGAGTAGCTCATTCCGCTCTGAAGGAATCTCACCAGGAGTGCTCAGACCTCCTGACCACTGACCTTAAGCACAGTCTAGACACAGACCCATCTAGGATGTGCCTAAAGTGTCTGTGACATGATTTAGGAACTATGGATCAATATTCAGTATGAATTTATCTTCAGTCGTCCATATAGTTGGTTCTTTTGACTTAGAACGCTAAATAAGTGGAAAAATATTTCGATAGTGAATTCAAATTTAGCGCTGTGTTGCACTAATGCGATCTCCTGAGACTCGCCTCGTTTCCGGCTATGACGTCATGAGGTGAAGTTCCTCTCGCTGATCCGTGTGCTGTCAATGTAAACAAGCGGTTTAGCTTCTATATCAGCGAAGAAATGCCGAAACGTTGCGTGGTTGCTGGGTGTTCTAATTGCTCCAGTGAATGTACAAGCCTGTTCTCATTCCCAAAAGATCCAGATCTTCTTAAAAAATGGGTGAAGCAAGTACAGAGAACAAGGGACAAATAGCAACCAACACCATCTTCTGTTCTCTGTAGCGATCATTTCACTGCAGACAGTTTTGAGGAGGCGCCTGCTATACAGAAATCTTTAGGCTTGAAAGTTTGTTACAAATGGGTTGTAACCGAATAATTCCTAGCCCATTTATAAGGTCCTGGAGAAAATAACCAGACGTATCTACCATGTTGAATTCCCTTTATTACTGCTGGTAGGAGAGAAGCGAAGAAACAGCCTACCTGAAGTTTCTGCACTGCTCTGCTTAAACAAAGGAGGCTCCTGGTTTTTATAGGCACCCTCAGAGCGCTCCCCCACATTACCTTATATGGATACATAGAAACTGGCTAAGAAAGTACGAGAACATTCTGGAAGTAGCCTTCAAACCTAGCAAGTACTAGAACCTTCTGACAATAACTATTCCACTGACCATAGTTACACTCAGGGCATGTATTAGCAATAATTATTCAGAAGAGGAAATACATTTAAACATGACTGCACATCACCTAAATTACACAACAGACTGGTATATAGCAGTAAATTTCCACCATGATGAACATGTGAATAATAAATTTCCACCACAGTTCCCTTCTCTTGATCATATATGATCACACATAATGTACAAGACGGTCAAAGCAAACAGTGACAGTACACCCTATTAGGTTCAAACTATCACATCATGGACAGTGACGTAGAATAGTGGCACGTGTGAAAAGTCACAAGAGGCTGTGTCCGGATAAGCACTCAATGAAGGGCAAGCAAAGATGGGATATAATGTGGCAGGTATTGGGAGGGTTATCTATTTTACACACTAATTAGCCTTTATTGACAGTCACCGTGGTCGTTGTTATCATATGTGTCAATAGAGTAATTATTGGAATCACGCACTTCGCGTCTTGTTTAGAGCAAATTGGTTGATGGGCAGAGCAGTGAACCGATGAGTATATGGTCAGTCCAAGCAGGAAAACTACTACTACTTTCTGCAATGCGTTGTGTGGGTCCGCGTTGCCCTTTCAGCAATCTTCACAACCGTGTACGTCGTCAGAAGGACCTGGTATGGACCCAGCCACTGTTTGCTGTGCCAGTTCTTCCGCTTGAAACTCTTAACCGCCACCCAGTCACCTGGTCTTATGTTGTGGAGGACTCCCTCTGCTGGCATGGGCAGGGCAGCCTTTATCTGCTGTGAAATGTTTTGAAGTTGGCAGGACAATGCAGAGCAATAGGATAACATGGTATTTTCAAAATGTGAAGTGGTTAGAGGAGGCAGTGTCTTCCTTTCCGCAGAGAAACCTAAAAAATGGGGAGTGAGCAAACAAAATCTCAAAGGGTGACATGTCATATTTCTTTCTAACTCGCATGCGCATGCACATGAGTGCTAATGGGAGGCACTTAGTCCAGGGTAGGCCAGGTTAGGCACAATGCTTTCTCAAATTAAAGGCCAATGTAATACTCAATTGGTCAGTGCTTCATTTACAAAGTGTCTACCATTATCACTGGAGATTTTCTCTGGTATTCCCCATCTGGGAATCATTTCTGACAGTAATGCTCTGGCCACAACAGTGCTTGTTGCATGCTTGGTTGGAAAGGCTTCTACCCATTTGGACCACATGTCAACCATTACCAAACAGTACTTTTTGCCCTCCTACAGGAGCCAGGTGAGCTGCTGGAACCTGTTTGGGGACCCTGTGAGCATTGTTAGTGGCACAGATTAGACAATTTTGCAAAAATTGTCAGCATCACGGAGTAGACGCTTTTGCAAAAATTGTCAGCATAAACAGAACCAGTTTGCATATCATCCCTCCTCTTGACACATGGTCTTTCCCATGTGTCAATTTAGCAGAATGATGGAAGAAATCCTGGTCTTTGTGACATCCTTTCTTGGCCCATTTCTGACGTTCCTGTGGGGAGAAAAAAGACTGCATGGTAAGAAGTGAGTCAACAGGAGAGGGGGTTTGGTTAGTAGGAGGGCAGACACACGAAGGGGAAGAAGGGGTCACGACATGGGCTGCAGCAAGAGACAGGGCTGCAGCTTTAGCCGCAGCATCAGCACGTGCGTTACCCTTAGACGCAGGGTCAGAAGATGAAGTGTGGGCTGTGCATTTGCACACCGCCATAAATAAAGGAAGGAGAATAGCTTTCAGCAGGTGTGACACATGTATAGAATTCTTACCGGTGAGCTTGCAGAGGTAAGGAAGTTACGTTCATTCCAAAGGGCACCAAAGTCATGCACCACTTCAAAAGCGTAACGAGAGTCAGTGTAAATAGTGACCGATTGTCCCGTAGCATAAGTGCATGCCTCTGCCAAGGCAGCTGGTTCTGCAGCCTGTGCAGAAAGATGAGATGGCAAGGAGCCAGAGAGCAACGTATAGTGGTCATCACATACTGCCCAACCCACTTTGTTGCGGCCTACAGAGAGGTCAACAGAGGCAGAGCCGTCGACGTACAAGACAAGGTCTGGGTTGGGAAGTGGAGCGTCAGACAGGTCGGGTCTAGGAGAGGTGACAAAGTCAAGCAAGGACAAACAGTCATGGTCACAGTCTGTGTCATCGTCACAAGAAGGTGGGGGGAGATTGGTGGCTGGGTTAATTGACTGTGCACAGCATTGGACAGTAAGATTTGGTGATTTGAGGAGGGAAGAATGATATCTAAGCCACCTTGCGTGGGAGAGATGTGACGACCTCTGTTCATTCAGAAGCAGTGCAATAGCATGAGGAACATACAGAGTGAGCGGAGAATACAGAACAATGTCATGGGATACCTCTACAGCACGTTCTGCCGCAGCCATGGCCCGGAGACAGAGAGGAAATCCTGCTGCTACAGTGTCCAGTTTGCAGGAGTAATTTGCAACTGGCCGAAGTCTGTCACCGTGGGGCTGCAGGAGAATGGAGGTCATGCATCCAGACTTCTCATCAACATACTGAACAAAAGGTTTAGATGGATCAGGAAGTGAAAGTGTTGGAGGAGCCAAAAGAACTTTTTTCATGTTTTCAAAAGAATCATTGGCAGCAGGTGTCCACTCAAGAGGGAAGTGTGAGGGACCCTTTGATGGAATGATGTCACGCATTGGTCTCTCAATCCATGAAAAATCAGGGGTAAAAGAGTGGCAATAGGAAGCCATGCCAAGAAAAGAAAGAAGCTCCTTTTAGTTTTAGGCCTGGCCATGTGACAAATAGCATCCACATGTTTGGGAGAGAGATTTGCCCTGAGCTGATATTTGATGAACCAAAGAGGTTACCGCAGGTATACAAAACTGTAGTTTGGGCTTGGAGGCTTTGTGGCCTTCATCAGCCAAATTTCAGAGACGTTTGATGGAGTCTGTTTGACACTGTGCTTCATTAGGTGCACAAAGCAAGAGGTCATCAACATACTGAGTCAGGACAGAACCCTCTGTGAGTGTTAATGAGCTTACTGAGTCTTTTAAAGCAGCATTATAGATAGTAGAGCTCTCATAATAATATCCTTGAGCTAACCTGGTGAAAGTCTAGAGTGCCCCATTGAACTGGAATGTAAACCCTGAATGATTCAAACCCTGAAGTGATACTGTCACACACCTCTGGTCTGAGTGGGTATTGCGAGCATTTGAGTCTGAAATCAGATTTTGGTAGCAGTTCTTTATGAGACCAACATCATATTTGTGCTTTACCCACAAAGATGAAGGGACATGTGATAGCATACGATCCTCCCCTTCAGATGTAGCAGACAGAGTAAATGGGCGTACCCATCTATACTGTCTGTCCACATCCAAAGTTTGTATGAAATGTTCACAAGGAAGTGAAACTGTGTACTCCGCTCTGTACATCTGGAGAGAGAGAGGGAATGGGACAGCAGTAAACTGTAGATGAGGAAGTGGTGTAGATGGAACCCAATCATCTGAGCAGTATGTAGTCAGGGCACGAGGACCCATTTCATACCACGCTGAGGATGGGGTTTTGTAAGAGAAACATGTGAGTGACTGTGCCGAACTGAGAACATATCTGACATGGGAGGTGTAAGTGCAATCAAGAGTATCAGTATGGGGTGTGTGTGTGGCTGTAGCATGATTTTTTGTTGGCAAGCATATGTGCGGCGTCTGCTGGGGGTGAAGGTAGAGAGAGAGCGCACATGGTCCAGTCTTATCTGCCTGGCGTCACTGCTGTGGCTGTTGAGGCCGGGGTTGCGGTGGTGGCAGCTGAGGGAAAGGGTGTGGTGGCTGGCCAGGTTTTTGTTGGGCCCAGGGTCCACAGCTGCCTTGCTGGAAGTTACCTCTGCCTCTTCCCCTTCCATGGGGCCCGGACCTTGGTCTTACAACGCATGCTGTAGCCCAGTGTCCAGCTTGCTTGCGGTAGCTGCAGGTTGACAGTTGTGGGCACTGTCACAGCCAGGGCCCGTCTTGGCCACAGTAGCGACACTGATTTGGGCCAGCAGAAGAGCCCAGGCATGGCTGATTTGGAGTGGGGACCCACTGAGCCATTGTGAGCAGGGCCTTTTCCAGGTTATCTTCCGTTCCCCTTACTTTCTTCTTTGTAACTGTCTCATGCTTTCTGTAATGATGTTCAGCATGATGGAGTACCTCTTCCAGGGCTTGAGACTCCTATCCAATACAGGTTTGTTTCACGTCTGCTGCCAAGTTGAGAAGAAGTCCCACCATGAACCACATGTTCAGATAAGTACCATAGGCCCCTTTGACTGTCTTGTAGTCTGTCAGGCATTTCATGGCTGCTGCCCCATTGAATACCTTCCTCAACCGATGAAAATAATCGCCAGGGGTCTCATCGTCTTTCTGCTTACACTGTGCTACCCTGGTCAGGTCTGAGGTCTTTTTACAATGTTCAACGATGACCTCCATGAGCCTGTTAATAGCATGCTTGTAGTCCTTATTGTGCTCGTCCTCTGTGGTGCCCCAATCCTTATGATCTGGCCTGATGTCCTCTTCAAAGTGTGACATTCATTTTGCCATATTGGTGGGAGTGCGCTTTTGGGCCATTATACGGCGCAACTCATGGAACGTGAGGCGATATGTCTGGCAGAATGCTCCAATTGGGGCAGCGTGGCAGCAAACTTTGGAATATCCTTGTCCATTTTTAAAACACGTCTTAAAACACATTTTTACTCCCTGGCCTTCGACCCAGTATGAGACATTGATTTTATTGAATGAAATGGATTTTTATTTATTTTACTTTTTATTTTATTTATGAGTTTTTTTTTTTTTTTTTTACTGTGGTTCTTGTGTTAGCGCCCTTGTGTTAGTGCCCTGTTTTATGTTCGCTTGCTGTACAGCACTTTGTGTAGCGAGTGTTGCTTTTAAAGTGCTTTATAAATAAAGCTGATTGATTGATTGATTGATCCTCCGGTGTCAGAATCAGAATCAGGTTTATTGCCATTGTTCATGTAGTACACAAACTAGGAATTTGTCTCGGTACAATGCTGCAACATTAAACATGATAAGATAAGAGAAATAAACTATACATGTAATAAAGTGTAGGATAAGATTAAGTGATACTGGTCAACAGTTAAAATATATATTAGCCAGCAGCAGATACTGTGGAGAACTATATAGTGCAGTCGGTAATGCAGGAAGAAAACAGTGATGATTGACATGAGTCTGGTTGAGCTGCTGTACATGGTGCACGAGAGTCACTTAGTGTTCAGCAGTCTAATGGCAGAGGGGAAGAAGCTGTTCATGTGACGGGAGGTTTTAGTCTGGATGGACCGAAGTCTTCTACCAGAGGGGAGGGGGGCAAACAGTACATGACCAGGGTGTGAGGGATCGGCTATGATCCGGCCAGCATGCCTCCGGGTCCTGGAGATGTACAGATCCTGGAGAGATGGGAGCTTGCAGCCGATCACCTTCTCAGCAGTGCGCACGACGCGCTGCAGCCTTAGTCTGTCCCTGGCAGTGGCTCCTGCGTACCACACGGTTATGGAGGTGGTGAGGATGGACTCGATGATGGCTGTGTAGAACTGCACTAACATCTTGGTGGGTAGCTTGAGCTTCCTCAGCTGCCGCAGGAAGAACATCCTCTGCTGGGCTTTTTTGATGAGTGAGCTGATGGTCAGCTCCCATTTGAGGTCCCTGGTGATGGTAGTGCCTAGGAAGCGGAAGGAATCAGCAGTGGTGATGGGAGAGCCTGAGAGGGTGAGGGGGGGCAGAGGAGTAGTGACTTTCCTGAAGTCTACAATCATCTCCACTGTCTTCAGAGCGTTCAGCTGCAGGTTGTTATTGCTGCACCAGGACGCCAGCTGGGCCACCTCTCTCCTGTAGGCGGACTCGTCGCCGTTGGAGATGAGCCCGATGAGGGTGGTGTCGTCCGCAAACTTGATCAACTTGACAGACTGGTGGCTGGAGGTGCAGGAGTTGGTGTAAAGGGAGAAGAGTAGGGGGGAAAGTACACAGCCCTGGGGTGATCCGGTGCTGATGCTAGTATAGTCTGAGACAGTCTTTCCCAGCCGCACATGCTGCCTCCGGTCCGTCAGGAAGTCGATGATCCACCTGCAGAGGGAGTCAGGCACGTTGAGCAGGGACAGCTTGTCCCGGAGCAGAGCGGGGCGGATGGTGTTGAATGCGGAGCTGAAGTCCACAAACAGGATCCTGGCGTAGGTTCCCGGGGAGTCCAGGTGCTGCAGGATGGAGTGGAGGGCCAGGTTGACTGCATCGTCTACAGACCTGTTGGCTCGGTAGGCAAACTGCAGCGGGTCCAGGAGAGGGGTGGTGATGGACTTGAGGTGGGACAGGACCAGGCGCTCAAAGGACTTCATGACTACAGAGGTGAGCGCTACAGGTCTGTAGTCATTAAGTCCAGTGATCCGTGGCTTCTTGGGGACAGGGATGATGGTGGAGGATTTGAGGCAGGACGGCACGTGGCATAACTTAAGGGAGGTGTTAAAAATGTCTGTGAATACAGGAGCCAGCTGTTTCGCACAGAGTCTCAGGGTGGAGGGAGACGGCCTAAACACCACTTGGGGTCCATCGGGGCCCATGACTTCTACCATAGGCATAGTGGTGGACAGGTCTGGTTTAGGTGTGATGATTTTCTGTCTACTGGCCACTGCTGGTGGCCCATGAATTGAGACTTTCATCAATCCATCAAGTTCCTTGTTACCCTTGTGTTTCAAAGCAGTCTGCAGGGTCAGTGGGTAATGTTTACTCTCAGGAGGGGGCATGTCATCTTCAGGTGTGAATGAATGTGGCCCAGGCAGAGCTAGATACAATGCCGCAGTAAAGGACTAGTAGGATGGGGGCGGGGGTAGAGGACGATCTCGCCCACAGGGTGGGGGTAGGATCCCCAGCAGAGTGTGAAAATTGTTTTTGTGTGGTGTGTGCTTTACATTGTCTGTCTTTCTTTGCCTGTTCATTCTTTTTTTTTCTCTTTTCTCCACCCATTTCCTGCTCATCTCTCCATGCTTTTGTTTCAGTTCACCACATTTCCACAGCAGTTTTCTAACTGCAATTGCATCAACATTTTTATTTTTTTGATAAATATTCAGTGACTCACTAAATCTACAGGTTTGATCCTACTTTAGGATGACTCTTGAATAAACATCAGCATTTGATAGAATCCTTAAGCTAAAATGGGTATTCTGTAGGAGGAATCACACCATGTCACATTTAAAAACAGCAAAATAAACACACATATAGCTCCAAAGTTTGCAGTTTTGCTTAAAAATGTGTAAATATGTTTGCTTTTAACTTAAAAGATTACAATATGTGGTTACATAAGTGCTTAAATATAATGTGGATGTTTTTACATGTTCCTACTGCATATATGTATCTATGCAGTGAATGGAGAGCAGCCAACAAGTTTCTTTTTGCTTCTTTTTGTATAGAAACTTTAAATTGGTGTCCTCACGACAACAAAGCACGGATTTTTTTTCAGGCCCATTTTAATTATTCAGCGTGTAATCACGCTTCTTAAGCATGCATTAAACAGCAAACAGAAATAACTGAGCAGAGTGAGGTAGGGGCATTCCCTCCTCCCTCTCGCTATCAGTGTGCGCACCCACACACACACACACACACACACACACACACACACACACACAGTACTGCCCCGAGAGCGGGGGAAGAGTGATTGAATTCCCCCCTCCCCCTCGTGATTTACAGAAGCACACAGAGAGATAACGGCTGCGGGAGTCACACCCTGCATAGAGAAACGCACCACCGTTGTTTTTAAAAATTATAAGTTTGACTAAACCACACACACAGCTTATGCCTTATTGTTTCAAGTGAGAAGGGCCCTCTCCTGGAGGAAATTCAGCTTGGCAGATCTATTTTTCAATAAATTCCACACTCTCAGGACCATAATTGTCAGTCATAAACGTCACCTTCAGGCTGTTCATGCTGGAGGGACACCGTTTGGGTCTCGATCTGCAAGACCCCATTACTGACCAATATGACCATCAGTCATCACTAAACGTCTTCAGTGCCTGCTAATGCGTCCTTATCTTGACCGCTGGTCACCCTAGGCGTCCCCAGGCATGCCAATGCGTCTCACTGTGAATTGAGACCATGTCCTCAAACTCGCATATACTGTATACGAGTACTGTACATCGTCTATTTTTGGCTATAACCACAAACCTACTTTTAATAGGTACTGTACACCGCCTTAAATTTAGCTATATCCCCAAACCTGCTTCTAACAGGTACTGTACACCGCTTCAATTTAATCCTGCCATGAGATCGACTCGCCGGACTCCGGAATTTGTTCACAGATATTGGTCCAGTGAAGTGAACTACATAACTGACAATTTACCAATACAATTTGCATAAAAGGCACAATAAATTTGACTTACTTTAACTTTAGGAGATTTTAAATTTGACTTACTTTAACTCAAGGAGACTTGTAAAATGGATTCTTCTGGATAGTGTGATGCCCCTTCACTGCCTCCGCACTCCCGTCGCCAACTAGGCGGGAAAAGCCGAACTCCGTTCGGGGAGCTCCGTTTGGGGTGATCAGCCTGTGTCAGCGGGCGAAGATTGGCAATCAACTATCCCACTTCCTGACACCAAGAAATGTAACCGAATAATTCCTAGCCCACTTATGAGGTCCTGGAGAAAATAATCAGACTTATCTGCCATGTTGAATTCCCTTTATTACTGCCGGCAGGAGAGAAGCGAAGAAACAGCCTACCTGAAGTTTCTGCACTGCCCTGCTTAAACAAAGGAGGCTCCTGGTTTTTATAGGCACCCTCAGAGCGCTCCCCCACATTTACTTATATGAATACATAGAAACTGGCTAAGAAAGTACGAGAACATTCTGGAAGTAGCCTTCAAACCTAGCAAGTACTAGAGCCTTCTGACAATAACTATTCCACTGACCGTAGTTACACTCAGGGCATGTATTAGCAATAATTATTCAGAAGAGGAAAGACATTTAAACATGACTGCATATCACCTAAATTACACAACAGACTGGTATATAGCAGTAAATTTCCACCATGATGAACATGTGAATAATAAATTTCCACCACAGGGTTCTAAAACTGACTGCCATACCTACGGTTTTTAATCGAAAACCCACAGCTCAAGACAATATCAACATATCAAAACAGCGTAGAGAAGCAAGTGTCAAAACTCACCCAGAAAAGAGTTTGTATAATTGATTTTTTTTCCACATAAGGCGATCATGATTTTATTATATTTTTTACACAGAAAGTAAAATCCTCCCCTATGAATTTTGAAGCCGAATGTTAACTTTACTCCAAATGGAACGACTTTGTGTTAAAAAACGTTATATTACTTTTTTCAGATTTCATTTTTATAAATCTCATTGCCTTCTGAAACTGAATATCTGTCAGGAATCTAGAAACTCAAACAAGTGATCGTATTTTAGTTTGTTACCTCAATAAAGATTCAAGACACAAAATTCTATTTCTCATGAGCTTTTGTTTACTTGCAATGCAAGGACCCCCTCATGGATCGTCACCTTATCGTGGTGGGGGGGTTTGCGTGCCCCAGTGATCCCAGGAGCTATGTTGTCCGGGGCAATTTGCCTCTGATAGGGTCTCCCAAGACAAACTGGTCCTGGGTGAAGGGCCAGACGAAGAACGATCCAACAGACTCTCATGATAAATTGTATATCAAGGATTCAGTGTACCCCGCCCGGTATGGGGTTACCGGGGCCCCACCCTGGAGCCAGGCCTGGGGGAGGGGCTCGAAGGCTAGCGTCTGGTGGCCGGGTTTCCACCCATGGGACCCGGCCGGGCTCAGCCCGAAGGAGTTACATGGGTCCGCCCTCCAGTAGGTTCACCACCTGCAGGAGGGATCATGGAAGTCCGGTGCTATGTGGATTAGGTGGCAGTCAAAGGCGGAGACCTTGGCGGACTGATCCCAAGCTTTCTAAACTGGCTTTTGGTACGTGGAATGTCACCTCTCTGGTGGGGAAGGAGCCTGAGCTGGTGTACGAGATTGAGCGATACCGGCTAGATATAGTCGGCCTCACCTCAACACACAGCTCCGGTTCCGGAACCAGTCTCCTGGAGAGGGGCTGGAGCTTGGCCTTTTCTGGAGTTGCCCCGGGCGAGAGGCGACGAGCAGGGGTAGGTATTCTTGTATCGCCCCACCTTGCTGCCTCTATATTGGAGTTTTCCCCGGTGGACGAAAGGGTTGCTTCCCTGCGCCTTCGGGTTGGGAAACGGGTCCTGACCATCATTTGTGCCTATGCACCAAATGATGTTTCAGAGTACCCACCCTTTTTGGAGTCTGTGACTGGGGTGCTGGAGGGTGCTCCTCCTGGAGACTCCATTGTCCTACTGGGGGACTTCAATGCGCACGTGGGCAACGACAGTGAAACCTGGAGGGGGGTGATTGGGAGGAACGGCCTGCCCGATCTGAACCCGAGTGGTGTTCAGTTATTGGACTTCTGTGCTAACCACAGTCTGTCTATAACGAACACCATGTTCAAGCATAAGGGTGTCCATATGTGCACCTGGCACCAGGACACCCTAGGCCGCAGGTCGATGATCGATTTTGTTATCGTATCATCAGACCTGCGACCGTATGTCTTGGACACCCGAGTAAAGAGAGGTGCAGAGCTGTCAACTGATCACCACCTGGTGGTGAGTTGGATCCGATGGCAGGGGAGGAAGCCATTCAGACCTGGTAGACCCAAACGTATAGTGAGGGTGTGCTGGGAGCGTCTGGCTGAGGCCCCTGTCCGGGAGGTCTTCAACTCCCACCTCCGGAAGAACTTCAACCACATTCCGAGGGAGTCTGGAGACATGGAGTCTGAATGGGCCATGTTCTCCACCTCTGTTGTTGAAGCGGCAGCCCAGAGCTGCGGCCGCAAGGTGGTCGGTGCATCTCGTGGTGGCAACCCCCGAACCAAGTGGTGGACACCAGTGGTGAGGGGGGCCATTAAGCTGAAGAAGGAGTCCTATCAAGCTTGGTTGGCTTGTGGGACTCCCGAAGCAGCTGAGGTGTACCGGCAGGCCAAGCGGAGTGCAGCTCGGGTGGTTGCTGAAGCAAAAACCCGGGTATGGGAGGAGTTCGGTGAGGCCATGGAACAAGACTTTCGGTCGGCTTCAAAGAGATTCTGGCAAACTGTTCGGCGGCTCAGGAGGGGAAAGCAGCTCCCCGTCCACACTGTGTATGGTGCGGATGGGACACTGTTGACTTCAACTGGGGATATCGTCGGGCGGTGGAAGGAATACTTCGAGGATCTCCTCAATCCCACTGATACGCCTTCCACAGAGGAAGCAGGGTTTGGGGACGAGGGGGATGACTCGCCTATCACAGGGGCTGAGGTCGCCAAGGTGGTTAAAAATCTCCTTGGTGGCCGGGCCCCGGGGGTGGACGAGATTCGCCCCGAGTACCTCAAGGCCCTGGATGTTGTTGGGTTGTCATGGTTGACACGCCTCTGCAACATTGCGTGGAGGTCGGGGGCAGTGCCTTTGGCATGGCAAACCGGGGTGGTGGTTCCTCTCTTCAAAAAAGGGGACCGGAGGGTGTGCTCCAACTTTAGAGGGATCACACTCCTCAGCCTCCCTGGGAAGGTCTATGCCAAGGTACTGGAGAGGAGAGTCCGGCCGTTGGTCGAACCTCGGATTCAGGAGGAGCAATGTGGTTTTCGTCCTGGCCGTGGCACATCGGACCAGCTCTTTACCCTCTCGAGAATTCTTGAGGGTTCGTGGGAGTTTGCCCAACCAGTTTACATGTGTTTTGTGGACTTGGAGAAGGCATTTGACCGCGTCCCTCGTGGATTTTTGTGGGGGGTGCTTCGGGAGTATGGGGTATCGGGCTTGTTGTTACGAGCTATTCGGTCTCTGTACGACCGTTGTGAGAGTTTAGTTCGCATTGCCAACACTCGGTCGGAGTCATTCCCAGTGAGAGTTGGACTCCGCCAGGGCTGCCCTTTGTCACCGGTCCTGTTCATAATTTTTATGGACAGGATTTCTAGGCGCAGCCAGGGAATGGAGGGTGTCATGCTTGGTGACCACAGGATCTCATCTCTGTTGTTTGCAGATGATGTTGTCCTGTTGGCTTCATCCAGCAATGACCTACAGCTCTTGCTGGGATGGTTTGCCGCTGAGTGTGAAGCGGCTGGGATGAGAATCAGCACCTCCAAGTCCGAGTCCATGGTCCTCAGCCGGAAAAAGGTGGATTGTCCTCTCCGGGTTGGGGACAGGCTCCTGCCCCAAGTGGAGGAGTTTAAGTATCTTGGGGTCTTGTTCACGAGTGAGGGGAAAATGGAGCGAGAGATCGACAGACGGATTGGAGCAGCATCTGCAGTGATGCGGACGTTGTACCGGTCTGTTGTGGTGAAGAGGGAGCTTAGTTCTAAGGCAAAGCTGTCGATTTACCAGTCAATCTACGTTCCTACTCTCACCTATGGTCACGAGCTTTGGGTAATGACCGAAAGAACGAGATCGCGGATACAAGCGGCTGAAATGAGCTTTCTCCGTAGGATTGCTGGACTCACCCTCAGAGATAGGGTGAGGAGCTCAGTCATCCGGGAGAGGCTCAGAGTAGAACCGCTGCTCCTCCACATTGAAAGGAGTCAGTTGAGGTGGTATGGGCATCTGATTAGGATGCCTCCTGGACGCCTCCCACTTGAGGTGTTTCAGGCACGTCCCACTGGGAGGAGACCCCGGGGCAGACCTAGGACTCGGTGGAGAGACTATGTCTCCCAGCTAGTCTGGGAACGCCTTGGTATCCCCTCTGAAGAGCTGGAGCAGGTGGCTGGGGAGAGGGAAGTCTGGGCTTCTCTGCTTGAACTGCTGCCTCCGCGACCCGGACCTCCGGAAAAGCGGTAGAAGATGGATGGATGGATGGATGGCAATGCAAGGAGCATGAACCTGGTTACAGGAGATCAGTACTAAAGACAATCATCAGAGTTCAGACATTTTATACACAGCAGTTGCATGATCAGACAGAAACCTCTATCATATACTCTCTTATACAATCATGATGAAATATGCTGACATCAAAGAAAGAGGAGCAATTTCATTTTATCAGAGTCCACCTTGTGCTCTAAGGAGTAACAGTTTCTTAGGGCAGGTCATACTGTGCAGCCCAGGTCATCGTGTGCCTTAAGATAAATCTACCATGAAAGGAGAACTGGAATTTCAACATAATTAAAATAAAGAAAAACAACTTCAGTCTTCATGCATCACGTACAAAACCTCTAATACACAGACAGTTTTAGTATTTTTCAGCAAACAATTACATACAGTTATATATATACTTGATTGAATTATATAAAATGATAATATGTATACACATAATTTTTCCTGGCAATATCTGAGCTTTTTTTTTTTTATTTCCCCAACCACCCGATCGGGGAAATTTAGATCTATCTTTATATTACCATTCGGTGTTTTGGAGGCGACCGATGTCCATCTGTAACCCTTCACCGTCGGACCCTTTATCCTCTGAAACGTGCGAGTCATCTTCGCTTCCTGAACGATATGGTTCAAATAAATAGGGTTGCAGTCCTTCATTAGAACCAACTCACTCTTCTTCATCACTCGATCCTGCTTCTTCCTCAAAAACTATCGACAGATCATTCAAATCTTTGCTGAAATTGCTCACAACTTCCTCCGCTTCAGTGTACTCACCCATGCTTGTTTACATCTTTGGTTCACCTCATTACATCACAAAATGGTGGCGGCGTTTGACCCAATTTTGACAAACGAACATTGCAATCTGCTGCGTCACAATGTAATTTATGGTAGTATATGGAAACAAAATTTTATTGAATTTTTTGTCTATACAGAATAAAAACACTGTAGTTCTTCTTTCTAATGATGTCTTGGTTGAATTACGTCACAGACTCTTTAAAGTCAAGGTTGGTGGCCTCAAATGTTTTTGCCAGGGGTCCAAATTAATTTTTTCCAGTGGGCCAGAGGTCCGGAGCAGTACCACCATGCAGCATGTGCATGGTGTGTACCATGCGCATATTTCATTTCTGTGTTGGGAGGGACAATAAACAGGACTTTTTCTCCAGAGTAAATACTGAGGAAACACCAAGTATTATTGTAGTTAGAAACAAATTTATGCGATGAAAAGAGAAACAAGAAGAGGAAACGCGGAAAGCATAGCGGCGTAAGATTAAACCTGAGGAGGCGTCAGCTTAACCGCATTCCTCTTCCTTCCATTATTATGGGGAACGTACAATCCCTGAGAAATAAAGTGGATGAAATTCAAGAAAATGTACGATATCAGAAGGATTTCAAGAACTGCTGCGTCATGGCTTACACGGAGACGTGGCTTACGGTGCATGACCAGGATGCGGACCTGTGGATTGACGGCTTTGGAGCCCCACTTCGCTCGGATCGGCAGGAAGAGGTAACGGGGAAACGTCAGGGGGGCGGCGTATGTTTGTATATTAATAAACAGTACTGTAAATCTGTCACGGTCAGAGAGCGCATCTGTACACCCGATGTGGAGCTTCTGTCCATGTCACTACGCCCCTTTTATCTGCCTCGTGAGTTCCCCCAACTTTTCATAACGACTGTGTACATTCACCCGAGGGCAGATGCTGCCTCCGCCTCCAGCACCGTCTTTGATGTGGTACAGCGGTTGCAGTCGATTTCCCCAGAGGCTCCAAATTTTATCCTTGGGGATTTTAACCATGTGTCTTTAAAGAAGACACTTAAAAACTTTTATCAGTATGTCTCCTGCCCAACCAGGCAAAAAAAGACATTGGACCTGTGCTACGGATCCATAGAGAGGGCCTTTAAATCTCTTTCCCTTCCTCCTTTAGGATCCTCAGATCACAACTGTGTACATTTGCTGCCCACATATAAAACTGCTCTCAGAAGAGGCAAGGTGAAGACCAGAGGCATAAACGTGTGGACAGAGGATTCAGTGCACTGCCTCCAGGAATGCTTTAACTGTACGGACTGGGAGGTTTTCACACTCGCCTGCGGAGAAGATTTGGACTCTTCAGTGGACGTGACATGCTCATACACGGCTTTCTGCAGAGACATGATCGTTCCACGTAAACGTGTCAAAATATATCCCAACAACAAGCCATGGGTTACAAAATCAGTTAAATTCTGCTTACAGAGGAAAGCACTTGCCTTTAAACAGGGGGTTGTTTCTGAGCTACAGGTTGCCACAAAAGAGCTGAAGGCCGAAATTTTAAGAGCAAAACAGAATTATAAATCAGAGTTGGAAAGTAAGATAAGATAAGATAAGATAAGATAAGCCTTTATTAGTCCCACAACGGGGAAATTCCAGGATTGCAACAGCACAGGGATAGCAACACTCAGAGCAACAATCAGAAGGCAAGAAAAAAACAAGCAAGCAAGAGCAGCTAATATACATATGTACGTATTACTATAAAATATATATATATACACACACACACAGACACACAGTGCAGAGCATTGTAGCTGGATGGAATAAATATATGAATATATGAACACACAGTGCAGAGCATTGTAGCTAGATGGAATAAATATGTAAATATATAAACACCCACAGTACGGAGCATTGCAGCTAGGTGGAATAAATATGCAAGTATATAAACACACACAGTGCGGAGCAATGTAGCTAGATGGAATAATATGTAGATATATAAATATATAAACACACCCAGTGCTGAGCATTGTAGCTAGATGGAATAAATATGTAAATATATAAACACACACAGTGCAGAGCATTGTTGCTAGATGGAATGAAACAGCATAACCGTCTACTTAGTTATCCTACATGGTATGATTATGTGCCCATACATATTCTCACCCTCCATAGCGACCGGTATGTTCCTAGTTGTATGCCGGAGGGGACCATTGTGTAAGTCTATTGCATCTTTTGCATTCAAAAAACTATTAGTTTGTTACGTCTTTTTGCTATCTCTGCGAGCAGCCCTGCTTAGGTTGTACAGTCTGACAGCCGTTGGTAGGAAGGACCTACGAAACCTCTCGGTTGTGCACCTGGGATGATGTAGTCTGCTGCTAAATGAGCTCCTCAGTGCATTCAGTATGTCCTGCATAGGGTGGAACTCGGACTCCAGCAGAGATGACAGTTTAGCCACCGTCCTTCTCTCTCCTATCTCCTCCATCGGATCAAGGCGCTGCCCCAGGACAGAGCTAGCTTTCTTAATCAGTTTGTTCAGTCTCTTCCTATCGGCTGCAGTAATGCCACTGCCCCAGCAGACCACTCCAAACGTAATGGCTGATGCCACCACCGTGTCATAGAATGACTTCAGCAGCGCCCCTTGTACACCAAAAGACCTGAGTCTCCTCAGCAGGAACAGCCTGCGCTGTCCCTTCTTGTAGAGTGCATCAGTATTGTGTGACCAGTCTAGTTTATTGTTCAGATGAATACCCAGGTACTTATAGGATGTCACCATCTCGATGTCTGTTCCCTGTATATTTACTGGTGCTGTGAGGGGCTGCCCATGCCTGCGGCAGTCCACCACCAGCTCCTTAGTTTTCCTCGCGTTGATCTGGAGGCAGTTCCGATGGCACCAGTCCACGAAGTCCTGGATAAGCCCTCTGTACTCAGCTTCATCTCCATTGGAGATGAGGCCAACGATCGCAGAGTCATCAGAGAACTTCTGTAGATGGCAGTGTGTTGTGTTGTGTGAGAAGTCCGCAGTATAAAGAGTGAACAGGAAGGGAGCCAGCACCGTTCCCTGGGGGGCCCCCGTGCTACTGATGATCGTGTCGGACACACAGTCCCGGGTTCTCACAAACTGAGGCCGGTTCGTGAGGTAGTCCAGGATCCATGATGACAGGTGCTGGTCCACCCCTGCGCGCAGCAGCTTGTCCTTCAGGATCATCGGTTGGATGGTGTTGAAAGCACTGGAGAAGTCAAAGAACATGATCCTCACCATATTCCCGGGCTTCTCCAGGTGGGACAGAGAACGGTGAAGGAGGAAGATCACCGCATCCTCCACCCCAATGCCATGCTGGTAGGCGAACTGGAGTGGATCCATCGCTGGTTCCACCAGGGGGCGGAGGTGAGCAAGGAGCAGTCTCTCCAGGGTCTTCATCAAGTGGGACGTCAAGGCCACCGGTCTGTAGCTGTTCAGGTCTTTGGGGTGGGAAGTTTTTGGTACAGGTACCACACAAGATGTTTTCCACAGCTGTGGTACCCTCCCCAGTTTCAGGCTCATGTTGAAGATATACGTCACAATCCCACACAGCTGGTCTGCACAGGACTTGAGGAGCTTTGCGCTGATGCCGTCCGGTCCTGGCGCCTTCCTCGCCTTGATCTTCCTCAGCTCCGTCCTCACCTGGGTCCTGGTCAGGGTCAGGATGGGGGGCTGTGTGTTGGGAGTGGGGGGGTGTTGGTGGAGTGGGGAGTGGACAGCAGGACTTGATTTCTTTAGAGGCAGCAGTGGTTGTTGTGCAGTCAGGGGGGAGGGCGGTTGGTCAAATCTATTGAAAAACAGATTCAGGTTGTTCGCCCACTCCCTGCCCCCTGTGGCCTGGGGGGAGGTATTCTGGAGCCCCGAGATGGTTTTGAGGTTTCTCCAGACCCCGCTGATGTCGCTCTGTTGCAGCTTGTCCTCCATCTTCTTCCTGAAGCTGTCCTTGCCTTCTCTGATCTTTCTCCTCAGCTCCCTCTGTACGGACTTCAGCATCTCCCTGTTCCCTGACCTGAAGATCCTCTTCTTCTCTCTCAGAAGTGTTTTTATCTCAGGGTTGATCCAGGGTTTGTTGTTTGAGTGACGCCGTATGGTCTTGGTGGGAACGGATTTGTCCACACAGAAGCTGAGGTAGCCCGTGAAGGTGTGAATGAGGCCATCGATGTCCTCACCATGTGGATCGCAGAGCTGCTTCCAGGCGGTGGCTTCAAAACAGTGAAGAGAGGGCCTTTAAATCTCTTTCCCTTCCTCCTTTAGGATCCTCAGATCACAACTGTGTACATTTGCTGCCCACATATAAAACTGCTCTCAGAAGAGGCAAGGTGAAGACCAGAGGCATAAACGTGTGGACAGAGGATTCAGTGCACATCCATCAGAGGATTCAGATGGCAACAAAGAAGCTTGGTTCAGCCTGGGCCAGTATGAAAGCTATTAATTGCAGGCCTTCAGAGCACAGAGCGCAGTAATCGTGTGTTTTTAGATGGTTTTAGTTCAGACACAGAGCTGGCTAATGCTCTTAATTGTTTTTATGGTCGTTTTGATTCCTTTGATTTTAGCACAGAAACCCAAGATTTGAAACAGAAACTCAAAGACAATCAGCACTTTAATATTGAGGTGCAGGATGTTAAAAGGGTGTTCTGTGCTGTAAAAGTGAACAAAAGTCAGGGCCTTGATAATATATGTGGGCGCTTGGTAAAGTCCTGTGCACATGAACTGAGTCCTGTGTTTCACTATATTTTCAATAAGTCCTTACAGACACATGTGCCTAAGATCTGGAAAGATGCCGTGGTTGTCCCCGTTCCAAAATCCAGCTGTCCAAAAACGGTAAATGATTTTAGACCAGTTGGTTTGACTTCAATTTTAACGAAAATTTTTGAAAAACTGGTCAGATTTGAGGTCCTAAAGCAGACTGAGCATGTACTGGATCCTTTGCAGTTTGCCTATAGGCCTCACAGAGGAGTGGAGGATGCCACTGTCACTCTGTTTAACATGCTTTTTAAACATCTGGAATTTAATGGGACACATGCCAGGCTTTTATTTGTGGACTTTTCTTCCGCCTTTAATACAATCTGTAACCGCTCCCAAAGTCTTCTTCTAGGTCAGAAAACCACGCTCCAACTGATGTTGACAAGTTTTTTGTTTATTTTGCCACAGTAAATCTTCGCCCTTAAACACCGTGAAAAACTAAAAATACAGACATAAAAAACATGAATACAAAATAAATTATAACACTTAACAAATGTTCATAAACAAAAATAATCGCATACTGTGTGCGCCTTCTGCCTAGAATTTAGGAGTTGTTAGTCATGTCACAAATTTCCCAAACAAAGTCCTCTCTCCGCATCTGATTGTGGACAGCCTCCAGCAGCCATGTGACTCTTCTAATCAGGCATGTGAACAGCGCATGCCTACCACCCATTTTTGCACCATATCAGGTCCAGGTTCGCCGCTGGTTTCCTCACAAACATGGAGAACATTTAACAGTCCGGCTGCCTGCAGGAAAAACCCTCTGTCCTCTCTCCTGACACTCGCTCACATCATGGCGCTGATAGGCGGGGTGAGACGCCTGCATGAGCCCCCTTCACGAGCTCTCCGACTCACCCGCGAGCTTGGCAGCACGAGTGCATATGCGGCGTGATATGGAGGGACTGAAGGTGGAGAAAAGGACACCGCTAACGTCCGCAACACTGGCACACACACCCATAAACAAACATTAATTCAGAAAAAGAACCAAAGATACATAAACCTTTTCACTGTGACAGCTACACTGCCACCAAAATTACAAAGATTTATATTCACTCAACTTTTAACAAACAAAATTAAATCTTGTAATTTTCCTTGAAATAAATGTAAACCTTCAAATCACATGTTGCTTTAATAGCATTGATATTATTCCCTTTCTAAACTTAAGCGTTTCTTTGCCATTACTGTATCATCTGACTTTAGTTTTATTATGTCCTCCCTTTGTAGTCTAGGACTCATTTTCAACTAGAACTATTAGTTTCTGAACAGGTCTCTCAAGAACTGAGACTTCCTTTGTTCACCTTTTTTCCCTAGATCTCTTGTTCCAACTTGAACTTTAACCTTTCGTACTAGACCTTAGTTGTGTTACAATGCCTTCTTTGGGAAGGATTACTGGATGTTTCAGCTCAAAAGATACAGATGACTTTCTTAACCTCCCTCCAACTCTAAGGAGGTTATCTACAAGAACAGGATCAGGCTGATGCATTTTGTGAGTTTTTGGTAGTTTAGCTGACTTCTGACTGAACCATTTCAGCTCATCTTCAAATGCCTCCTTTTGTGCTGCCCAAATGAGTGTGAGAGAGGCAATTCTTCTCTCCTCTACACTAATTGGACCTGACCTGTCTTCTTTTGCCAGTCTTTTAATCCTTGCTACAACATTGATGGCTGTATTCCAGTCAGAAAATCTTGAAAACCTTTCAAGAAAGTTGTCTCTTTCAACAGCATCTGTCTTCAAAACCTTTACTTCAGGGTCACCTTCGAGAAGCTCTGGTGAATGTTGAACTGTGACAATTTCACGTTCCCATAAAAACTCAGGCCCAGTGAGCCAGTTTGAGTCAATCAGCTCTGCCACCTTGAGACCTCTAGAAGCATGGTCTGCTGGATTTTGATTGGTTTCAACGTAGAACCATTGCTTTGGATCTGTAGTGTTTCTTATTTTCTGGACGCGATTGACAACAAACACATGGAAGCGCCGGGCTTCATTCTTGATGTACCCAAGCACCACTTGAGAGTCTGTCCAGAAAAACTCTTTGTCGATCTTCAGCTCGAGCTCTGCTCTGAGAAAGTTACTCACACCAGCTGAAACTGCTGCAGCAGTAAGCTCAAGACGTGGGATGGTGACTATGCTTGTGGGTGCCACTCGGGCCTTACCCATGACAAGAGCACAAAGAACTTGCACATCAGAAACAATCCTGATGTAGGAACACTGTCCATAACCACTGCTGCTACCATCTGAAAAGTGATGCAACTCAATTTTCTGGATTGTGCCGAGGTATTCAGGAATGAGGCATCTTGGTATTTTAATGTTTTGAAGATTTTCCAAATCCTGGAGCCATATTTCCCACTTGGCCTGGATTTGAGGGGAAACAGGTTCATCCCATCTAACACCCCGCCTGCACATGTCTTGCAGCAGTTGTTTGCCAGTCAAGATGTAAGGAGAGAGAAATCCTAGTGGGTCATACACACTCGCAACTGTTGCTAGAATTCCTCTTCTTGTGGCTGGTTTTTCTTTGAAGATAACACTGAATGAGAACACATCAGCTTCCACATTCCATTTTATCCCTAGTACACTCTGCATTGGAACCTCAGTGTAATTCAGATTTACATCTTTCTTCTCACTTGCATGTTCTGTTTCTGGTATCACCTCCAGGACCTCTTTGTACTTGGGATTTTTTTCCATTTTCTGCTTTAAATGCCTCAATCGAACTGTAGCAAGCTGCTTGTTGTTCGGAAGCTGTGGATACTCTCTAAAGGGTAGGGGCATTTCCAAATGTCCTTCCTTGTTGTGGTGAATGTTTCCGTTCAAGAACTGGAGAAACTGAATGTCCTCTTGGGATATATTTCCTTCTCTTGGATTTGTGTCCAAGAAATCTCGTTCCAGGACTTTGATCACAGAGGGAGGTGTGATGGATGGAAACTCCTTTACAGATACACGATTGCAGACTCCTATTACCTCCATAAGACCAGTCCATGGTTTGATGGAACCCACGATAGTCCAGCCTAAGTCTGTTTTGACTGCATATGGATCATAATCATTTCCTGGTATGACCTTCCTTGGTTGTAATGCGCTTGCACAGTCATAGCCAATCAGGAGCCCTGCGGGACAGTCTAACAGATCTGGCATCTCTTCTGCAATGCTTAGAAGGTGAGTCCACTCTTTCGCTGTCTCATGAGTTGGGATACTGTTTTTCTCAAGTGGAATGTATTCCTGTGTATAAGTAGGTGGCAAGACAACATACTCTTGTGAATGGTAACCTCTTACTTTGAGCCCATCTACTCTTTGGCAATGTACAGTTGAACCCCGGTCAGTCATTGTTGTCAACCTTAACTTAACAGGTTCTGTTTTTGCATGAATTTTCTCACAAATATCTTGATCAATGAATGTATTGCTGCTTTGAGTGTCCAGAAGTGCATACACCAAGGTCTCTGGACTGTTTTCTGCTGCACAAGAGAGCCATACTGGAACAATCATTGAAGTGCGATCACTGTTGCCTACCTTTACACTACATGCAACTGTGGAAGTGTTTTCCTCTTGTGGTGGCATTTCTGGCTTTTCTCCTTGAGGGCGTTCCTCGTGAAGTGGAGAGGGGTGGCTTTGCCTGCAAATATTACAAGTGACCTTCTGTCGACAGTTTTGGGAGATGTGACCAACTCTAAGGCAAGCAAAACACATGTTATTATCAATGACAAATTTTCTCCTGTCTTTGAGAGGCATTGCTGCAAACTTGTCACACTTATAGATAAAGTGATCTTGCTGACAGCAAATACACTTAATCTGCTTCTTATTCTGAGATGCTGAAGAGCTGGGCTTGGAACCTTTGCCACTTTGGGATGTGGTCTTTGAGGTTTGTTTTGGATAATTGGGTACATTTGTTGAAGCTACCAGGACACTGGCCTTGACACGTTTTTGTTCCTTCTCTAGTTTTTCACTTGTATGCTTTAGCGCATAAAGGGAAGAAATAGGATTGCATGCTATGCGCGCTTCTTCTGCCACAAAGTGTGCAAACTCTTCAAAACCTGGATATGCCTTCCCTTCATCCAGTGTTTTAGTGACATGTCTGTTCCAGCGAGTTGTTGCCCAGTCTGGAATTTTCAGCAGTAATTTCTGATTTTCCTCACAATCATCCAAAACTCCAAGTCCTTGCACATGGGGCATGGCATTTTTACAAGAGATGAGGAAATCACTGAACTCTCTTAGTTTAAGGGAGTCTTTGGGTCCAATCTTTGGCCAGGAACTCAGTTTTCCCCTGAAAGCTCTTTGGACTACAAAGGGGTGGCCATAGCGCTTGTTTAAAGCATCCCAAGCCTGTGTGTATGCTTCTTCATCACTACGAAAAAAGGTTCCTTCTAACACTGAAAGCGCTTCACCACTTATGTATTTTTTCAAATAGAACAGCTTATGTGCTGGATCTGTACAGCTTGTTTCTATCAAAGCCTTGAAGCAAGTGCTCCACTCTGTGAATTTAAGTGGGTCTCCTGTAAACACGAAAGGCTCTGGTGCCAGAAGTCTTGTCATAGCAAGGGATTCCTTGAACGCTTGGACTAGTGAGACTTCGCTCTCTCTGGGCTCAGATATCCTGTCAGAGTTGTGTGGGACTGATGCACTGTGGGGAACATTGATGCGTTTACTCTCAGAGTAAGGAGGGGCCGATACATTTTGTGGAACTTGAGTGCATGGAGGGCTACTATGCTGCATTGGAAGCTGACTTGGAGGCAAAGTACTTTTTACTTCAACATCCCTTATTTCAGCATTAAACCTTGATTCCTCTTCAGCATACACATTGTATTCAGCCTCTATAGGGCCTTTTCCACTAGCACGCTTTAGCGCAACACGGGACGGCTCAGTACGCTTTGTACGCTTTTCCACAAGCCCCAACACGGTTTAACAGCCGCGATTCTCAGCCCCGCTCCAGGGCAGGGTACAGCAGTGCTGAGCTGTGCCGTGTTGTGACGTTAACAGACTGGTCGCCGCTGATTGGTCAGGTCGTAACCGCCCCTCTCCTCCTCCTCCTCTACCAAATTTTCACGACCTTCTCAATAAAGTTTTTGAAAAAAAAAAAAAAAAGACGGCGGTTCCTTTTCAGTGTATTGCTGTGCTATTTTCATTTATTCTCTATCAAAAATGGCTTCGCGTAATAAGGGTGTTCCATGGACCAATAAGAAGCTGCAGTGTCTGCTCACTGCATTGTCAGACGAACGTATTCAGCACGAGTTAGACGGAGCCGCCCGGAATGAAAAAATATACCGGGAGGTCTCGACATCGGAGTCCTTTAACGGTGAGTTTTAATTTTTTTTTATTGTGCTTTTTTTCGCAAATATATTCGGTAAGACGCTCAGTTTATTTATGCAATAAAAAAGCTGTTCATTTGTGGATGGATCGCTGCTTTATTGCAGCACACTGCGGACTAAAGCTTTTATTGTAATTATTCATGTGAACAATACGCTGAAATAAGCTTATGTATTCTTGTTAAAAACTATTGTCTTTTCTGTATATATTGCACTTTCGTGCTGTATTTTATTGTGTGCATTTTCCTTGTAGAATCATCCCACGCGTCCGCCGCGACAGCCCGCCCGGATTCATTCAACCGAGCCTTCCTGACCCACAGCTGGCAGAGACGGATTAATTCAACCGAGTCTCAGCACTCAGTGGTCGGCGTGTATAAAATGTCGATTAACCTTCATGTTGTGTTGCAAAGTTTTTTTTATTTTAATATTTTGTATATAATAAAATGGAATTGTTTTGGAAAGTGTGGTTTGTCTGTTATAACACTGAATTATAAAACAGTATAATTACATAGAAATTCCATTGCCTAGTCTGATCAAAATGATGCTGAGGGTCAACCATTGTAAAGGTAAGGTAATTTTTAACTAGACCAAAAAAGAAATCTTTTTGTAAGCTTTCTGTTCTTTTTATTGAAATATCATAAAAAATTAGCACCAAGTCAAAGGTACAAGTATATGTAAATTGAATGTTCTATCGGCATTCCAAATTCAGAGATTTACAATACTTTAGAAGGAGTGTAGCATCATCTAAACGGAAAATAATAATACTGTTGCTCCAAACGTTGACCTGAAGGTGAAAAACATGAATTTTTTTAATTCAGTACATCCAAAATGCCCTAGGATGTGGTGCTGGACAGTGTGCCACTGTCTCATTATTTAATACGAATAAAAACAAGTTTCAGCTCATTATTTCTAGGTCATTTGGCAGTTAATTCAAAACAAAAGTGACTTGTGTTGTTGCAGCTTAATTATGAGATAAAATTAATTGTGAGATAAAACCACAGAGCGAGCAAGGCAATAATCCTTGGATCCTCCATTTTTTGTCTCGTGTAAATAAGGACTCAGTCCGGTGCGTAATGTCATGGGAGTGTGACCCTGCCTCGCTGAGAATCTGCTGCTGCCCCGCTTCTAAAACCTCCTAACGCAAACCATCGCAGCACAAGCACAACACCGTGCTAATGGAGACAGAAGCATTCCGAGCCGTACTGAAGTGAATCGAGCCGTACCGAGGTGCGCTGGGCTAGTGGAAAACAGGCTTATGACTTCAAGATCCCTTTGATCTTCCAGCCATTTTAGTTTTTCTTGCTGAGCCAAAATCTCCTTTCTCTGGGCAGATATTTCCATCTCCCTGTTTATTTCAGCCCGTTTTGATGCCAAATGTGCAGCTGCATCTGCTTTTTCGCCGATACATGACTTCCCTGCTGACTATGACTTGACTGACTGCTTTGACTAGTTCTAGACACAGTTGATCCATAAATTGACCTTGCATCTTCTCTTTGGAGTAACTGAAAGAGAGATTCCTTCACAGCTACTGCATCAAATTCCTTAGTGTCAACATCTGCATACCGTCTTTGCAGGAGTAGGATTATTTCAGTTGTAACTGGAGTGCAGCTATCAATCTTCCTTCTCATGTCTTGAGATGGTAAAGTAAGTGCACGTAAACTCTCATACCTTTGCTTTAGTTCTGACTCACACTTTCCTATTGAATGGATCATTTCACCCAACTCAGTTTTAGAGCACTCTTCCTTAAGTTTAGATCTTGTTAGTCGAATCTCTGCTTTAAAGTTAGGATACGTCGACATAAACTTTCTTTCTCTCTCTGTTATTTCCTTTCTTTTAAACTCCACGATTTTTTCTGTAGGGCGTCTCTCCCTTTCTGATCGTCTCACTTGCGTTTCAACTTGAGATGATGATGATAACCCTATCTTGTGTGTTTTAAGATCTCCAATTATTTCTCCTATCCGTGTCTCAATTTCTCATCTTTTTAAGTTGACAGATTCAGTTTTTAATTTCTCTTCCAACTTTACTTTCTCATCTTCTAGAGCTGCAAGTATTTCCTCTAATGTACGAAAATCACTTGTGCTCTGCTCCATTTTCAAAAATGATTTGAACTAACACTTTTGGAATTTTACAGTGAAAGGAAAGTTAGAAAATTGCTGGGAGAACATACAATAGGAAACAAGTGACTCTTCAGTAATTTACAACACTTCAATTTTCTTTTACTTCTGTTTCTTTTCTCAATTTAACTTAGGAATTAAAAGGTTCCAAACTGAAAATATACCATCTGACCTGGTACCTTAAAGGTGTTGTGACCTTTTGCAAACTGCATTGTCCATAAATGTCGCTCTGGTACCTCTTCTGTCTGGCTGCATGTCCAGCGGATGTGGGAAGAAGCATGCACGTCTTTTATTTGGGCAGCAAACAAAGTCCTTGAAGCATGGCCCTGCAGGAATCTTGCTGCTTGCTCCTGGATTAGGCACGTTTTTCACTGTAACTGCACCCAAAGTCTTCTTCTAGGTCAGAAAACCACGCTCCAACTGATGTTGACAAGTTTTTTGTTTATTTTGCCACAGCAAATCTTCGCCCTTAAACACCGTGAAAAACTAAAAATACAGACATAAAAAACATGAATACAAAATAAATTATAACACTTAACAAATGTTCATAAACAAAAATAATCACATACCGTGTGCGCCTTCTGCCTAGAATTTAGGAGTTGTTAGTCATGTCACAAATTTCCCAAACAAAGTCCTCTCTCCGCATCTGATTGTGGACAGCCTCCAGCAGCCATGTGACTCTTCTAATCAGGCATGTGAACAGCGCATGCCTACCACCCATTTTTGCACCATATCAGGTCCAGGTTCGCCGCTGGTTTCCTCACAAACATGGAGAACATTTAACAGTCTGGCTGCCTGCAGGAAAAACACTCCCTCCTCTCTCCAAACACTCGCTCACACCATGGCGCTGATAGGCGGGACGAGACGCCTGCACGAGCCCCCTTCACTCACCCGCGAGCTTGGCAGCACGAGCGCATATGCACTGTGATATGGAGGGACTGAAGGCGGAGAAAAGGACACCGCTAACGTCCACAACACTGGCACACACACCCATAAACAAACATTATTTCAGAAAAAGAACCAAAGATACATAAACCTTTTCACTGTGACAGCTACATAATCCAACCTTATATTTTAGTTGAAAGGCTCCTGCAACAATTTGATTTGAGCAATAATCTGGTGGGTTGGATTCTGGATTTCTTAACCAACAGGACACAGAGAGTAAGGGTCAATAGTACATTGTCTGACCAAAAGTGTTCCTCTACTGGCTCTCCTCAGGGGTGTGTGTTGTCACCACTACTCTTCATCCTGTACACAAACATGTGTCGGAGCAGACATGACAACAGACACATTATAAAGTATGCTGATGATTCAGTTATTGTCAGTTTCCTCCAGGATGGTGAGAGTGGCCATGGCCCAGTAGTTGATGATTTTGTTCACTGGTGTGAGGATTCCTACCTGCAGCTGAATACGACAAAAACTAAAGATATGATTATTGACTTAACGCAATCAGTTCTTTTAAAGAGGACTTGCTGAAGCAAGACTGGACAGAAGTCTATGTAACAGATGTAAATGAAGCCTATGACACATTTATAAACATTGTAACCACTCTTTATGAAAAAAAACTGCCCATTAGTTAAAAAAAAGCTTAAACACAAATTTGCTGACAAACCATGGTTAACCAAAGGACTACAAAAGGCGTGTAAAAAGAAAAATTTATTATATAAAGCTTTCATAAAGAAAAGGACAAAAGAAGCAGAGCAATGGTATAAAACATACAAAAATAAGTTAACATATATAATAAGATGCAGTAAAAGAGACTATTACAGTAAAGAACTGGAAAAAAACAAAGACAATATTAAAAATACATGGACAATAATCAACAGTATCCTTGGAAATAAAAGCAGAAATACTAGCTACCCAACTAATATTCCAAAAATAATAAATTGACTCCGAATGTGAATATAGCTTCACCTGCAGATGAATTTAATAATTTTTTTGTTAACATTGGACCTAAACTGGCCCGAGAAATACCCACTACGGCGCCTACAGGTGATACAATATGCAATAACACTGCTGTAAAAGACACCATCTTCATAAAGAACACAGACGAAAGAGAGGTCATGGAAATTGTTAAATCGTTCAAAAGTAAAACATCTACTGACTGCGATGGTATTGACATGCTACTAGTCAAAACTGTTATCGAATGCATAGTGAAACCACTGACGTATATCTGTAACCTGTCTCTCCAATCAGGTATATTTCCCAATGCAATGAAAATAGCTAAAGTAATTCCGATTTACAAGACAGGCGACAGAGGGGAACTCTCCAACTACAGACCAATTTCACTATTACCGCAATTTTCCAAGATACTTGAAAAAATATTCTATGAGAGAATTGACAACTTCATACTGAAGAAAGATTTATTGTGTGAGCAGCAATATGGGTTCAGACACAAAAGGACAACAGCATATGCCTTAATGGAATTTACAGAAAAATATCAACAGCCATTGAAAATAAAGAGTATTCAGTTGGAGTATTCCTGGATCTTAAAAAAGCATTTGATACAGTAGATCACAATCTATTATTAAAGAAACTACAAAATTGTGGTATTAGAGGGGTAGCACTGTCCTGGTTAAGTAGTTACTTAAAGAATAGATATCAGTTTGCATGTGTTAACAGCAAAAACTCAGAGTTACTGAAGGTCACCTGTGGAGTCCCACAGGGTTCAGTTTTGGGACCATTATTATTCAATATGTATATAAATGATATATGTAAAGTTTCAGAAAAAATGGACTTAATATTGTTTGCTGATGACACTAATCTGCTATGCAGTGGAAACAATTTGGAACAACTTCTGGATACACTTGGAAAGGAATTAGGAAAGCTGAAACTGTGGTTTGATTCAAACAAATTAACGCTCAATTTAAGCAAGACAAAATTTATAGTCTTTAACAACCATCACAACTACCCAGTACCCAAACTCAGTGTAAATGGTGTAGAGATTGAAAGGGTATCCGAAACTAAATTCCTTGGAGTAATAATTGATAACAAACTGTGTTGGAAGCCACATATTAATTATATAAAAGGTAAAGTATCCAAATCTATTGCAATATTACACAGAGTGAAAAATTTGCTGAATCAACCCACACTATACACCTTGTATCATTCATTAATACTCCCATACATGACATATTGTAATGAAGTATGGGGAAATACATATAAAACAAACATATATCCACTCTTTATGCTTCAAAAGAGAGCTATTAGAATAATCAACAAAGCAGCTTACAGGGAACCAACAAACCCACTTTTTCTTAAACAAAAAAAACTCTCAAGTTGAAAGATCTGATTGACTTTAAAATCGCAATAATAATGTTCAAAGTGAAGAATCTATCACTGCCCGCAAATATCCAAAAGTTGTTCCAAACAAGGGAGAAACGATATCACTTCATTGATATCATTGGGCGCATGCGCACGCAGCGACCAGCAGCTTGGTGATATAGTGCGTGTGTGCGTGTGTGTGTTTTTTGTACTTTTTTACGTTTTTAGAAAATCCTCTGTGTCGTTTCTGCCCTGGAGCGTTGGTGGAATATATGGCGAACAGCTCCCTGGTATCTGCAACATGGATTTCCTGTCATATCTCGCACTACTGCTTTCTGTGCTGTGGCTCTTTGTCTCTGAGGTAAACGCGTTCGGCTCCATGGCGAGCAGAATAGCGGGCAGAATACAATATTCCAGGGACATGTTGCTGCGCTTTAACACAGCTGGTGCAGAGTCTCTGATTGCGCCCAGATTTCAGCTGCCGGACTTTATTTTGAGAGACGGACACAGCGGTGAAAAGAGAAGCGGCAGGAGGAAGCGTGGAAGACGTGGAGGTGTGAAATTGCGCCTTAGGAGACGTCAGTTTGGTAACATTCCTCTTCCTTCGATCATTTTTGGGAATGCACAGTCATTGTCAGTCTCCTCCAGGATGGTGAGAGTGGCCATGGCCCAGTAGTTGATGACTTTGTTCACTGGTGTGAGGATTCCTACCTGCAGCTGAATACAACAAAAACGAAAGATATGATTATTGACTTTAGGAGGAAAACTCCCAGGCACAAAGTCACCATACTAAAAGGCCAGACCACCGAATGTGTACAATCGTACAAATATCTTGGGACGATTATTGATAGTGGATTGAACTTTGAGGTGAACTGTGAAAGGGTGTGCAAAAAGGGTCAGCAAAATTTGCATTGTTTGAGGAAACTTGCACGCTTCCAAATTGACCGAACCATAATGACTATGTTCTATCGGGCTTTTATTGAATCTGTTTTATCCTTTTCTTTAATGTCATGGTTTGGTCAGATAAAACTGAAACAGAGGAAATCCTTGGATCAGGTAGTCAGATGGTCCAGTCGTTTGCTTGGTGAGTCACAGCTGAGCCTGACATCCCTGTACACCAGACAAGTACAGAGGATGGCCGACTCGATTTTAAATGATGACTCCCACCCTTTGCACTGCAACTTTCAGCTTCTTCCCTCCAGACGGAGGTTTGCTGTCCCAAAAAGTAGAACCCAGCGCTACAAAAACAGCTTTGTCCCTGCTGCTGTCAAAGAGTTGAATAAGCTATAAAAATTATATTGTACATATTTTATATTTACCTATTTTGTAAGATGTGTGCCTGTGTTTGTGTCTATGTTGAATGTAATTGTGGCTTGTAAATATGGATGTCACCAACTGCAAAACAAATCTACCTACGGGTACAAATAAAGTAACCTGAACCTGAACCTGAACTTCAGAGGAACATGTATATTTCAAAAGCCTACAGTGAGAACAACCACCAAGCAACACTGTATTTCAGTGCAAGGAGTCAGATTATGGAACGATTTTGGACCTGAATTAAAATCATGTACAACGCTTGGACAATTTAAACAAAAACTAAAGGAAGAAATACTCCAAACATATTTACAAGACGACATGTAAACTCACATAAGGATTGACATTTCCAGCCTGTGTTGTGTTGTAGCTTAGTTTTTTTCTTTTTTTCTTTGTGACACTATGTCTTAGATTTGTTTTGAATAGTAACCGCTTAACTTAGACTAGCTCAGTTTTTCTTTTTCTCTCAGTCACATTTTGTCTTAGCCTTGTTTTAAATTGTAATCGCTCTTGTTTTCTCTTTTTTCTCCTTTGAATTCTTGGATGGAATATGGGTGGGCAATATAAGCTGCGGCTTCAGCCATCACCCATTTCGGATAACTCACGTGGAATTGTATAGTAGAAGGAGTCTTTGTCTAATTTGACCTTGTTGTTATATTATACAGTTTCTTTTAACCTGTAATGTACTATCCGAAAATAAAATAAATTCATTCATTCATTCATTCACTTTAGGAGGAAAACTCCCAGGCACAAAGTCACCGTACTAAAAGGCCAGACCACTGAATGTGTACAATGCTACAAATATCTTGGGACGATTATTGATAGTAATTTAAACTTTGAAGAGAACTGTGAAAGGGTGTGCAAAAAGGGTCAGCAACATTTGCATTGTTTAAGGAAACTTGCACGCTTCCAAATTGACCGAACCATAATGACAATGTTTTATTGGGCTTTTATTGAATCTGTTTTATCCTTTTCTTTAGTGTTGTGGAGTGTGTGAAATAAGAGGCTGATTCATGGCAGACGGTTTATTACACACTTCACATCTCTCAAGCACAGAACAGACTGACTCATTACAGCAGGCACTCTTCTTTTACCCAAATCTCTCTTCACGAGTTTCATGGCATTTCTCCACACACATGACATTTGCATTACACTGCATTCAACCCCCTACGTCCTTGACTCCTTCCTGCTATCTCGCCAGGAACCTCCTGAGCATTGTTCTCCCATGCTTATCCACTGTCTCTTGTCTGAGGTGCTAAATAATCTGACTCCCCCAAGGTGCTACACTTCTCCCCCTAGCATCTTAGATAGAACAATAGAACATCAGTCCACATGCCGTTTGGGCTTCCGTCTCCTCCCGTATCTGCTGTATCTGGGGTTTACTGCCTCCGTGGCGCTGCTGTGCCGGTGGGGGGCTGCTGGGAGTGTGTCTGACTGCGGGTGGGCCGTGACGGGGGGGGGGGGCACTTCGGTCTGTCTGTGTGGATGCTCTGGTGAATCGTTTCCCTGGGGAGCTCTCCATGGGGGTCTTCCATGCCGAGGGGCCCTAGCCAACAGCACTTGCTCGTCCGCCACAACGAAAGCGGGTTTGAGTCTGTCTATGCCAATTTTTTCCTGCCTACCCCCCAAGTCTAGCAAAAAATGCTTATCCCCTGTTTCCAGCACTCTGAACGGTCCATCATAGGGTGGGCGCAATGGAGGACAGTGGGCGTCGCGTCTGACGAACACGAACTCTGCGCTCTTCAAAGTTTTAGGCACGAAAACACGCAGAAAACAGTGGTGGGCAGGGCCCGGCAGCGTGCCTGTGTTTGTGCTATGCTGCAAAAGCTGAGAAGGGGAGCTGCCAGGCGCGGGATTATCTGGCAGAAATTCCCCGGGCAGCCGTAGGGGCTGCGCAAAAACGAGCTCTGCCGGGGAAGCTTCCAGATCCTCTTTTGGCGCGGAGCGCAACCCCAATAAAACCCACAGCAGCCTGTCTACCCAATTTGCATCCGTCAGTGAAGCCCTGAGTGCTGCTTTCAGTGAGCTATGAAAACGCTCGCATAAACCATTGGCCTGTGGGTTGTATGCGGTTGTGCAGTGAATTGTAATACCCAGGCTGCGGGCCATCACGGACCAGAGTTCGGAAACAAATTGAGGGCCCCTGTCGGACGTAATGTCTGACGGGACTCCAAAACGCGCCACCCATGCTGTTAAAAAAGCACGTGCTACGTCTGCGGATGTGGTTGCCGCCAGCGGGACTGCTTCTGGCCAGTGTGTGGTGCAGTCCACCACTGTCAGGAGGTGCGTGCACCCCTGTGATGGCGGGAGGGGGCCCACGAGGTCCACGTGAACATGGTCGAACCGCTTAGCTGGTACCCGAAATGGCTCCAAGGGAGCCTTCGTGTGTCTGTGTATCTTGGCTCGTTGGCACGCCACGCAGGCTGCAGCCCACTCTTTTACTTGTTTGCGTAGGCTCGGCCACAAAAACTTCTCTCCCACCATTTTGACCGACGCGCGCACTCCTGGGTGCGCCAGAGTGTGAACCGACTCAAACACGCGGCGGCACCACGCGACCAGGACCACCGGGCGCGAGCGTCCCATGGAGACATCACAGATTGGGGGGGGGGGGCGCAATCTTGCAGCACCCTGCTCTCCAGCCTTAACCCTGTTGGTCCAGACTGAAGCGCGCGCACGTCTGCATAGCTAATCTGCTCCGCGGCCATGGCTGCGTAATCTATCCCCACGTAGACTGGGGCCACGATGGCGCGTGAGAGGCAGTCCGCCACCCCATTCAGTTTACCCGACACATGCTGAATATCGGTAGTAAACTCTGAGATCGCGGCCAGCTGTCTCTGCTGCTGCCCCGACCACGGTTCTGAAACCTTGGCCATTGCGAATGTTAGCGGCTTGTGGTCCACGAACGCGGTGAAGCTGCGCCCTTCCAGCCAGAACTGGAAGTGGCGTATGGCCAGGTGGAGAGCCAGCAACTCCCTGTCAAACGCCCTGTATTTACGTTCGCTGTCGCGCAAAGTTCTGCTGAAAAAGGCGAGCGGCTGCCAAGCCCCGGCGACGCGCTGCTCCATGACAGCCCCTATGGCCACGTCTGAAGCATCGGTGGTGAGCGCTATCCGGGCCGCCGGGTCCGGATGCGCCAGCAGTGCGGCGTTTGCCAGGGCTGCTTTAACCTCCGAGAACGCCCGCACTCGCTCCGGGGTCCATTCGACCCTATCCGCGGGTTTCTGTGTCTTGAGCGCGGTGTACAGTGGTTGCATGAGCTGCGCCGCGCGAGGAAGGAAACGGTTATAAAAGTTCACCATCCCCAAAAATTCCTGCAGTGCCCTGACCGTCTGAGGCCGGGGAAAATCCGCCACGGCACGCACTTTGTTGGGCAGTGGGATCGCTCCTTCCAGAGAGACGCGGTGCCCCAAAAAATCAATCTCCGTCACGCCGAACTGGCATTTCGCCGGGTTGATTATCAACCCGTGCTCCTCCAACCTCCGGAAAACCGTCGTGAGGTGGGTTTCGTGTTTGTCTTCGGACGCACTGGCTACCAGGATATCGTCCAGGTAGACGAACACGAACGGGAGATCGCGCAGCACTGAATCCATCATGCGCTGGAATGTCTGTGCCGCTCCTTTTAACCTGAATGGCATGCGCAGGAACTTGAACAGACCGAACGGAGTTATTACTGCTGTTTTGGGTATGTCCTCCGTGCGTACTGGGACTTGGTGGTAACCGCGGACCAGGTCTATTTTGGAAAAAATGCGTGCTCCGGCGAGGTGAACGGAAAAATCCTGTATGTGGGGAATCGGGTAGCGGTCATGTGCTGTGGCGTTGTTCAACCTGCGGAAATCTCCGCACAGTCGCTACGATCCCTCAGCCTTAGGGACCATGTGTAGCGGGGATGCCCACGGGCTGTTCGAACGCCTGATGATGCCCAACCTTTCCAGGTTGGCGAACTCCTCGCGCGCTATGGCCAGTTTAGCTGCGTCCAAGCGCCGAGGTCTTGCAAAAACGGGCGGCCCGGTGGTGGTGATAAAGTGCTCCACCCCGGGTTTAGCGATGGCCGTGGAAAAAGTTGGGACCGTGAGTGCTGGGAACTGAGTGAGCAGTGTGTGGAACTTACCGCCTGTAGCTGTGACGTTGGCCTGTGCTGTTGGCTGGGTCACTCGAGGTATACAGGGGAGAGAGTCAAAGGACAGTGCATTAACCAGGCGCCTGTTAGCAACATCAACCAGTAAACCATATGCACACAGAAAATCAGCCCCCAGTATGTGGTAATTCAGTGCTGCTACAACAAAAGTCCACTCATATGTACGGCCGTGTAGAGATAAGATCAGTGTCCTCTCACCAAAGGTCTTAATATCCGAGCCGTTTGCTGCCAACATCTCGGGGCCGCTAGGTCCTGCCAGCCGGTCGGCGTAGGTCGGTAGGATGAAGCTCTTCTGGGCTCCGGTGTCGACGAGGAAACGTCTCCCCGAGCGCACGTCCGTCAGGTAGAGCAGCTTGTTCTCTTTACCGAGGGTCGCAGCTGCTACTGACCGCCGGCCTCGGCGTATTCCCGAGCGCTTGAATTGGCACGGTGGCGCACATCTGCGTGCAATCTCTCTGAAGCGGCGGTGGTAGAAACAGAGCGTGTCTCTCTGGTGCTCCTTGGCCCCCGCTGCCGCTACCGTCGGTGGCTCCTCGCCTCCTCTGGTCGTCTCGCTGGGCTCCACCACTGCTATGTTGACTGTGATCACCCTGGTGGTGGTGATGATGATCCGGTCTGCCTCCTGGGCTAGCGCACAGTAGTCCCGCGCGGCCAGCAACGGCGAATTGGCCAGAACCGCTCTCGCCACTGTTGGAAGGTTCCGGAGGAAAAGGTGGGCAAACAGAAAGTGCCCGTCGTCCGTGCCCATTAACGCCAGCATCTTCTCAATCAGGTCTACGGCCGAACCATCTCCTAACTTGGCCTGCGTCAGGAGCCTCTCCGCTCTCTCACATTCCGAGAGCGTGTAGCGCCGGGTGAGCGCAGCCTTGAGCGCCTCGTATTTGTTGCTGGCTGGAGGCTGATCAAGCAGGCTTGCTACCTGCTGAGCTGTGCGGGCGTCCAGTGCTGCGACCACATGGTAGAATCTGGTGTCGTCTGCCATTACTCCCCGGTGGGCGAACTGGGCCTCGGTGAGGTGGAACCAAGAGTTGGGTTGTGCTGCCAGAAATCCGGTAGCTTGACTGAAACCGCACATGCGTGGCTGGGGGTTCCAGTCCAGGCTGTCTGTGGGATGGCTGCCGCCTCGCTGGAGCTTCCTGACTGGGCCGGCTCCGGGACTCTTGCCTCGTGTTCCATAATACGTCTTGGGCCACCAGTGTGGAGTGTGTGAAATAAGAGGCTGATTCATGGCAGATGGTTTATTACACACTTCACATCTCTCAAGCACAGAACAGACTGACTCATTTCAGCAGGCACTCTTCTTTTACCCAAATCTCTCTTCACAAGTTTCATGGCATTTCTCCACACACGACATTTGCATTACACTGCATTCAACCCCCTACGTCCTTGACTCCTTCCTGCTATCTCGCCAGGAACCTCCTGAGCATTGTTCCTCCATGCTTATCCACTGTCTCTTGTCTGAGATGCTACATAATCTGACTCCCCCAAGGTGCTACAGTGTCATGGTTTGGTCAGATAAAACTGAAACAGAGGAAATCCTTGGATCAGGTAGTTAGATGGTCCAGTCATTTGCTTGGTGAGTCACAGCTGAGCCTGACATCCCTGTACACCAGACAGGTACAGAGGATGGCTACCTCCATTTTAAATGACTCCCCCCACCCTTTGCACTGCAACTTTCAGCTTCTTCCCTCAAGACGGAGATTTGCTGTCCCTAAAAGTAAAACCCAGCGCTACAAAAACAGCTTTGTTCCTGCTGCTGTCAAAGAGTTGAACAAGATGTAACAATATATTGCACATAATTTAGTTACCTATTTATTAATTTTATTTTATATTTACTTATTTTTGTAGGTTTTTTATTTGGGTTCTAAATCTTTTATTGGTGTAGGGAGCTTGAAATGAGGAAGCGAAGTGATTTTATAAATCAAGTTTTATTATCAGCTTCCAGTCCCTAACATGTCTCATCTCGATGCAGAAGCAGAATGAAGAGGCTGAGCGCAGTCAGACCTTCATACTTATACCCGCACACAACAAAAGACATTGCATATCAAAGCCGACATCCCGCATCAGCGTAATCCCTCTCCATTGTCCTCTCTCTCCTCCACCTGACCCTGAGGGGTCAGGAAGTTCGTTCAGGTCTCCACCGCTGCGTCTCCGTCTGCTCCTTGATCTTCGCCGGTGGTCGAGACCTCTTGTCCTGCTCTGAGACGTGAGGTCATTCTACATATGCAATCTCTAAACATTCCTCTTATGTCTATACATATGTAGGTATGGATATATGAATAATATAAACCACAGCCCCCCCCAAACGTCTAAGAAAAGGACAATCAAATTAAGTTTACAGCTTAAGATAACATCCATGACATATTATACCGTTATCCATCTCAACAGGAAAAGGAAAAATATCTTCAGCAGTCATGTTAACCTTCAAGCTATGCAGCATGATCCTGTTAAAAATTCAGTGGTAACAACAACAGTATAGTTAATGTCACAAGTCAGCCTTAAAACTGCAACGGCACAATCCGACAGCATAGTTAACAACTCTTGGTCAATTTTACATCAGTCTATGTGTCGTCTGGGTTTTAATCTTCTCCCGAATCTGCTGTAGGCCCGCTTTGGTATCCTGGCGGGTCCGTCCTGTAAGGGCTCTGCAGCCTGGGGAGGAGAGTGGTTATTTGGTCCCTGCGGGGGGGCTGAGTCGTTTCTCTTAGGGGGTCTACCCCGTCAAGGTGCTCTTGCCACCCGTGCAGGCTCGTCGCTCAACATGAAAGCAGGTTTAAGTCTGTCAATGCTGTTTCTTTTCTGTCCCCTAAATCAAGCACAAAATGCTAATCACCAGGTTCCAGCACTCTGTATGGTCCATCATATGGTGGGCGGAGGGTTGGTTTTAAAGCTTCATGTCTAACAAAAACAAACTCGGCGTTTTTCAAAGCTTGGGGGACAAAAACCCGCGGAAAAGAGTGATGTACGGGTCCGGGGAGCATGTCCGGTCCCGTGCTGCTTAGGGGCCTCAGGGCTGGTAGGTGCCCGGGCTCTGGATGTTCTGGTAAGAACTTACCCGGGAGCCTGAGAGGTTGTGCAAAAACTAATTCTGCCGGGGAGGCATCTAGATCCTCCTTAGGTGCAGAACGCAACCCTAATAAAACCCAGGGAAGTTTATTCACCCAATCTGTATCCGTAAGTGAGGCCCTGAGGGCGGCCTTTAAAGACCTATGGAAACGCTCGCATAACCCATTAGCCTGAGGGTGATACGCGGTGGTGCGATGAATTGTCGCCCCTAAGCTGCTGGCCATGGCTGACCACAGCTCTGAGACAAATTGGGGCTCCCTATCGGACGTGATGTCTGATGGGACGCTGAAACACGCCACCCAGTTTGTTAAAAAAACGCGAGCGACTTCCGCGGCTGTGGTTGACGCCAGCAGGACCGCTTCTGGCCAGCGCGTGGTACGGTCTACCATTGTTAACAGGTGTGTGAACCCTTGCGACGACGGTAGTGGGCCCACGAGGTCGACATGTACGTGGTCAAACCTCCTGGCTGGGATTCGGAAAGGTTCTAGAGGAGCTTTTGTGTGTTTGTGGATTTTGGCGCGTTGGCAAGACATGCAAGTCTTTGCCCATTCCTTTACATTTTTACGCAGGCCTGGCCAAACAAACTTCTCCGCGACCATTTTAACCGAGGGAGTGAACCTAGTCAAAAATGCGGCGGCGCCACGCGGCTGGAACTACCGGGCAAGGTCGGCCGGTTGACACGTCGCAGATTGGGGGGGGAACACCGTCACGCAAACCCCTTTCCTTCAGCCTTAACCCTGTTGGTCCAGACAGGAGCGCGCGCATGTCCGCGTCACTGCTTTGATCCGCTGCCATGGCCGCTTAATCTATCCCTACGTGGATTGGGGCCGCGTACGCGTCCGCGTTGGCCATGAGCTCTGCGGCTGCGGTAGTATAATCTGCTTCCTCGCGCTCTGACGATGTCACGGCGCGGGAGAGGCAGTCTGCTACCACATTAAGTTTGCCTGCCACATGTCGAATATCTGTGGTGAACTCTGAAATTGCGGCTAGTTGTCTTTGTTGCCTGCCTGACCATGGTTCTGAAATTTTAGCCATCGCAAAAGTGAGTGGTTCGTGGTCTACAAAAGCCGTGAACCGCCGCCCTTCTAGCCAGAACTGGAAATGGCGGATGGATAAATGGAGCGCTAGCAGCTCCCTATCAAAAGTGCTGTATTTACACTCAGTTTGGTTTAAGAATTTGCTAAAAAATGCTAGCGGTTGCCAGGTTCCGCTAACATGTTGTTCCACCACTGCCCCTACGGCCAGGTCTGACGCGTCAGTGGTCAACGCTATGCGGGCCTAGGGATCGGGGTGGACCATCAATACGGCATCCGCTAGTGCTCTTTTCACTTCCGCGAAAGCGCGTTCCCACTCCGGGGTCCATTCGACCACGTTGGAGGGTTTTTGTTTTCTGAGCGCGGCATACAGGGGCTGCATGAGTTGAGCTGCGCGGGGGAGGAAACGGTTGTAAAAATTCACCATTCCTAAAAATTCTTGTAATGATCTGACCGTTTGTGGTGGGGAAAATTTGCTACCGCGCGCACTTTGTCTGGCAATGGAACTGCCCCCTCTGGTGAAACTCTGCGTCCCAAAAAATCAATTTGTGACACGCCGAATCGGCATTTGGCTGGGTTGATTATTAACCCGTGCTCTTCTAGCCTCTGAAAAACCATAGTGAGGTGATGTTCATGTTCTTCCTCTGACGAGCTGGCTACCAGAATATTGTCGAGGTAGACGAACACGAAGGGGAGGTCGCGTAATACAGCGTCCATCATACGCTGAAAGGTTTGAGCAGCGCTTTTGAGGCCAAACGGCATTCGCAAAAATTCAAGAAGACCAAAAGGGGTTATTACAGCCGTTTTAGGAACGTCCTCCGGTCAGACCGGAACTTGGTGGTAGCCGCGGACCAGGTCTATTTTAGAAAAAATGCGCGCACCCGCCAGATGTAGTGAAAAATCTTGGATGTGAGGGATGGGGTAGCGGTCATGCGCTGTCGCATTGTTTAATCTGCGGTAATCACCGCAAGGTCTCCAAGAACCGTCGGTTTTCGGGACCATATGTAGTGGCGATGCCCAAGGGCTTTTCGAGCGCAGAATAACGCCCAGTTTTTCCAGGCTGGCAAACTCGTCGCGTGCTATGGCGAGCTTGGTCGCATCTAAGCGCCGAGCTTTGGCAAAAACAGGTGGGCCTGTTGTGGGGATGAAGTGTTCCACCCCGTGTTTCGCTACTGTTGCTGAAAATTTGGGAACTATGAGTGCTGGAAATTGGGTGAGGAGTTGGTCAAACTTACCTCCTGCTGTGGTGACGCTGGCCTGCACGGGTGGTGGAGAGACTTGAGCTGAGCAGGGGATAGAAGAAAATGACAAGATCGACTAACAACCCATGTGCACATAAGAAATCAGCGCTCAACAAGTTAAAACTCACCGCCGTTATAATAAATGTCCACCTATAGTTGCGGCCGTGAATGGACAGAGGGTTTCTTTCACCGAAAGTGTCGATGATCGAGCCGTTAGCCGCCATCGCTCCGTTTCCCAGGGGTCCTGTTGCCCGGTCTGCGTTGGACGGGGTGATGAAGCTCACCTGAGCTCTGGTGTCGATGAGGAACTGTCTCCCGGAGCGTCCGTCAGTCACGTAGAGCAGCTCGTTTGTCTCGCCGAGAGCCGTAGCTGCTAACGGTTCCCGGCTTTGGCGTTTCTTGAAATTGCAGGGGGGTACGCATTTGTACGCCCTCTCGGCGAAACGTTGATGATAGTAGCAGAGGTCATTCCGCTTGCTGCGCCTTGGTCGTGTCGCTGCCATGGTGGGCGGGTTCTGCTCCGTCGTCTGTGACTCTCCGCTGCTCTGGGCTTCCGCGCCGAGATCTGCAGATGCTGCTGTGGCCATCTGTTCGCCGCAGGAGTTGATGAGCCGCTGCGCTTCTCGGGCCAGCGCGTGGAAGTCCTGCTGGGTGCTACACCGCATGTTGGCCAGGATCCCTCTCATGTGCGACGGCAGAGTGCTGAGGAAGATATGCTGAAAGAGGAAGTTGCCATTGTCTGCCTCCCTCAGCTGCAGCATGTCTTCCATGAGGGCTATCGGTCTGCGTCCTCCGTGGCCGTAAATCGCCAGAATCCTCCCGGCCCTTTCCTCGGCCGAGGGGACGAAGCTCTCGATGAGGGTCGCCTTCAGTTCTTTGTATTTGTCGTGGGCGGGCGGTTGTTGTATCACGCTCCGCGCGCATCTTGATGTGGCGGCATCGAGTCTGGCGACGATGTGGTAAAATTTGGTCTCATCCGCCGTAATCCCCACCAGTGCAAACTGAGCCTCAGCCTGCTGGAACCACGAGCTCGGGTCATTTTGCCAGAACTCTGGGAGTTTGACGGTGATGGCGCTTGCCTGGGCCGCCTCTGATGAGTCTGTAGGGCGAGAACGCCTTTCTTCCATTCTCACGGCGGGGCTGGGGACGGTGCTCAGTTGAGCCCTCTCTGACGATTCTGCTGTGGGGGAACGTCTTCCATCCGTTCCCCTGTCTGCGTTGGCGACGGCGCTTGCCTGGGTCGCCTCTGATGAGCTTGTAGCGGGAGAACGTCTTTGGTCCATCCTCACGTCTGGTCACCAATGTAGGGAGCTTGAAATGAGGAAGCGAAGTGATTTTATAAATCAAGTTTTATTATCAGCTTCCAGTCCCTAACATGTCTCATCTCGATGCAGAAGCAGAATGAAGAGGCTGAGCGCAGTCAGACCTTCATACTTATACCCACACACAACAAAAGACATTGCATATCAAAGCCGACATCCCGCATCAGCGTAATCCCTCTCCATTGTCCTCTCTCTCCTCCACCTGACCCTGGGTGGTCAGGAAGTTCGTTCAGGTCTCCACCGCTGTGTCTCCGTCTGCTCCTTGATCTTCGCCGGTGGTCGAGACCTCTTGTCCTGCTCTGAGACGTGAGGTCATTCTACATATGCAATCTCTAAACATTCCTCTTATGTCTATACATATGTAGGTATGGATATATGAATAATATAAGCCACAATTGGGTTTTAAACGTTTGAGTTTTTAACCTCTTTGACTAGTCTTTAACTTTTTAATATGACCCTTCTCTCTTACCTCTTTGTTTTTTCTCTTATCTCTTTGTCCTATGTCCTGATTGGTGGAGCCTCGAGCATTTTTATCATGTTTATAGTCAGTTTCATGTGTGCCTGTGTTTGTGTTTATGTTGAATATAATTGTGGTTTGTAAATACTGTATGGATGTCACCAGACTGCAAAACAAATCTACCTACGGGTACAAATAAAGGAACCTGAACCTGAAATTTAGGGAGAAAATGTACAAATGTACACTTATGGGGAAAAAAGCTGCAAATTTACAAGAAAAAAAGTCCTGAATTTATGAGAAAGAAAATGCAAATTTACAAGAAAAAAGTTGCAAATTCATGAGAAAAAAATATGTAAATTTGCAAGAAAAATCTATTAGAAAAAGGAAAAAACTGCCGATTTAAGATGCAAAAACAGCAGATTTGAAGAAAAAGTGGCAAATTTAGAAGAAAAAAGTTTGACATTTACAAATGTAGTAAATTAATGAGAAAAAGTAAAAAAAATTATGAGAAAAGCTGCAAATTTAAAAGAAGAAAATTGTACGGAACATTACATATTAACAGAACATGTACAACATGTGTAAGTAAAACACCTGAGACTGCTAGCTAGCAGGGGTGTCAGCATTCTGCAAGGAATGTTCTGTGTGTAAGACACTTGGGAATGTCAGGAGGCTGGACTGTGAGCTAGCAGGACCTAATAACATGTACGTAAGGCATGGGACATGTACAGATCACGTACAGAACACGTACGGATTGTTCCGTACAGAACCGTACCATTCCGTGTTTTAGTAATCTCCCTGATTATCAAAGATGAACTGCAGCGCCCTCTCCAGGTTGTGGTCCTCTGGCCACCAGCGGTGGTTACGACAGTTTCCTTTCTCTCCTCAGGGTGGGGTGCACGGTGCTGTTTCTCATGCTTGCCTGCCTTCACAGAGCATTTTGTCCTAGTTTGGCGGGGCCTCGTCAAAGACCTCACTCCATCCAGGACTGCCCTTACACTAAACTGGCTGGCAGCCATCACAGCGTTTGAGTTCCGTTTTTTTTCCCATTTCATCAAAACGAAAAAGGCGTTTTTTTTTTCTTCCCCCAAATGGTATCAAAAATGGTAAATGGTGTTCACTTATGTAGTGCATTTTACTCATCTCTGGATGACCAAATGCTTTGCAGATCCTGCTGTCCACACAGTCACACACTGATGGTGACGGAGCTGCCATGCAAGGTGCTGGCCTGACCCACCAGGAGCAACTGGGGGTTCAGTGTCTTGCTGAAGGACACTCTGACATGCAGACTGCTGAGAGAGTGGGAACTGAACCATCAGTCCTGCAATCAGTAGTCGGCCACACTACACCAGCACCACAGCTGCCCCCCAAAAGGCTTCAGGGTCTGGACAGAAGATTCTCTGGGTCCAGATATGGACCGGGGTCTGCCATTTGAGGAACCCAGGCCTAGCAGGAGTAATGCTTTCTGAGGTCTTAATTGCCCAGATCTCCCAGCCTTTGACAGTGACCTTGATGTCATCCTAACTAACTAACTAACCTGCACTTATATAGCGCTTTTCTAGTCACAAAGACCACTCAAAGCGCTTTCACTAATACTAACCCTCTATTCTAAGGGCCTATAGGAAACAGATATCTAGGGACAATTTAGAACAGCCAATTAACCTGACATGCATGTCTTTGAATTGTGGGAGGAAACCGGAGCCCCCGGAGTAAACCCACGCAGCACAGGGAGAACATGCAAACTCCACACAGAAAGGTTCCAACCCCTGCCAACCTGGGGATTTGAACCAGGAACCTTCTAGCTGTAAGGCAACAGTGCTAACCACTGCACCACCGTGCTGCCCACGGTGGTGCAGCACGGTGGTGCAGTGGTTAGCACTGATGGTGATGCTGGTCTGCATCCTACCTGAGGGTCATTGGGAGTGAGTTTGGTGAGAATCAAGGTAGTTAATTAGGAAGAATAGTGATTTTTCTAAAATCATGCAAGTGCCCAGGGGCCTCATGTACACAGACTTGCGTGGATTTCTTACTGACAGATGATGTACGTTTAAATTAAGAAAATGCCGTAAGCAAAAAAAAAAAAATCCAGATGTATGAAACCGTCCGTACGCAGGAATCCAAGCACATTTCCTTTGTACATCCCAATCTACTTGAAATTGAACGCACGTAAGGAAATAACGGACTCCTCCCTTGATATGCCGACATTTGAATATGCAATTAGATGCAAATAGACATATACAGTCATGTAAAAAAAATTAGGACACCCTGTATAAGCCTGTGGTTTTTTTGAACATATTTGGACATACGGATATTTAATATCAATGTTAAAAATACTGGGAGATTCATGTAATACAACTAAACAATTAAAAATGAATTAAACACTTCTTTCAAATTTTCTGTAAAAAGTAATTTTAAACAAATAGTGAGGAATAAATTAGGACCCCCCCCATCTTTTTAGGACACCCTCACATTCATTCCCACTTAAAATGGATAAATGTTAAAAAAATGCAAATAACAACAAAAACAAGGTTAGACAGATATGTGAACATTTCCTAATAAAGAACTGAATATTTAATGAGGTTTCCTAATTTTTTTCACATGACTGTACAAGCTCTGCACATTTGATTCTCCTGTATCCACGATCAAAAATAATGGATTTAATGGATTTTGACAGACTGTAAGTTGGAGGCGCTCCTGAATGAGGTAGAGGCATGTAAAAACATTTTGTCTGGCACGCTGTCCTCCGCCATTAGCGCTGAATACAGGGAATTCCAATAGCCTGCTCACAACCACAGAAGATTAGTTTACCATTTTCCTTTATTCAGACAGCGATGAGATGTTTAACCTGACCTTTGTCTAACCTTATGTCTAACCTTTTTGTGACCAGCCGGGTGGATCAGCTGGTTGAATAAAGGAAAACAGTAATGAAAAAGAAGACAATATGAACCTATTTAGTGAGTAGCCACGGTCACCTGTCAGTTGAAAGCAGATCATATTAGACTCAACAAGTACATATTTTATGTCCAAAATGCAAATCTCATCCTTTATAGTTATATACAACTTACATGGATTACACACACTACTACTGTAAATGAATGAAGTGCGCCAGGGAAAGAGTGAGACTGTTCCATTTCAAACTTTATGCATGTGTTTACTGACATAACTACTGTACACACTGAGGCAATTGGGGGCTTGGTAGAATGCTGGGATTCTGTAGTTTAATCAACAAAAAAAGAAAGCCACTCACTTGACCCACCGAGTTGTAATGAAGCCTTGAAGACTGGGTGATATTTGGGGGTGCACAGGCTCATTGCGCATGAGGTCAGAATCAGAATCAGATTTATTGCCATTGTTCATGTAGTACACAAACTAGGAATTTGTCTCGGTGCAATGCTGCAACATTAAAACATGATAAGATAAAGAGATAAACTAAAAAAAAAAAAAAAAACTTAAAGACTAAAACCATGCAATAAGTGTAGAATAATAATAATGAGTAATACTAGTCACAGCAGTTTTAAATAAATTAGCAAGTAGCAGATGATGTGCAGTCGATAATGCAACAGAAAAACAGTGATGAATGACATGAGTCTGGTTGAGCTGCTGTATATAGTGCACGAGAGTCAATAAGTCACTTAATGTTCAGCAGTCTGATGGCAGAGGGGAAAAAGCTGTTCATGTGCCGGGAGGTTTTAGTCTGAATGGACCGAAGTCTTCTACCTGAGGGGAGGGTGGTAAACAGTACGTGACCAGGGTGTGAAGGATCGGCCATGATCTGGCCTGCACGCCTCCGGGTCCTGGAGATGTACAGATCCTGGAGAGATGGGAGTTTGCAGCCGATCACCTTCTCAGCAGTGCGCACGATGCGCTGCAGCCTTAGTCTGTCCCTGGCAGTAGCTCCTGCGTACCACACGGTTATGGAGGAGGTGAGGATGGACTCGATGATGGCCGTGTAGAACTGCACTAACATCTTGGTGGGTAGCTTGAGCTTCCTCAGCTGCCGCAGAAAGAACATCCTCTGCTGGACCTTTAAATAACCAGGTGGGTTATTTAGGACAATTACCATGAATTTACTCACCAAGAAGCCACCCATCCACACAGCATCAGCTTGTAGTTTGTTCCCAGCAATGCTGTTCATCAGAATCACTAGGAAAACAGGCTCTCACTTCAAACTGCGCTTTGATGTTGGCCTGTTCAACTGCACTGTATGGGAATATGATGCACCTGGGTGACAGCCGGATAATGCCATCACACACAGCTGGCATAGCTCGGCTCAGGGTTGACTGGGAAATTTCCGATGAATCTGCCAGCTACGTCTGGAATGCCCCTGTTTCCAGAAACCCCAGGGTTGTCAGCACCTGCAATGGGACGGGCAGCACATGGCTTCTCCCCGTGCTGCGTCCCAAGAGCGGCCGTAGCTCTGAGCACAGTTCCACAAGGACTATCCGTGGAAACCTAAACCGGCTGACAAGCCAGTCTTCATCCTGAGCCAGAAAATCTTCTGTCTCTAAAATACCCTTTCTCTTCTCACAGCACGATTTGCAATATCCTCTAATAATGCTAACGCCATTGTTGTTAAGAGGCATTTTCCACACTTCTTTGTGCTTGCTTTAATATCCACTCATCTAATTGCGCACACTTGGATGTTTGTTCATTATGTGTCTCTTGTGTGTACCATAATTTTCACATCATTATCAGTCTCCCAACATCACCTGTAAGTGTCGCTAAAGGACCAATAACAGTAGAAACGTACGTATGCCAGCCATAAAGTTGGCGTGGGGCTGCGCATATTTCCATGATCATTTCATTCATGATACATCTGAAATTTTCCGTGGAAAAGGACGTACACCATGTTTTTGTGCGCAAGTACCCTTTGCACGAGGTCCCCGATTTCCTGACCTTTGACCTTGAACACAACTTGGATGCAGACTCACCTGAGAATCACTGTGTGTTTGGTGAGCATCAGGGCAAGAAAAATGTGGCCAAATTTGAAGAAAAATGTTGCAAATTTACAAGAAAAAGTGGCAAAATTTCAAGAAAAATGCAAATTTACAAGAAAAAATGGCAAAATTATGGGAAAGGGTAGCAAAAATAAAATGAAAAAAGGCCAAATTTATGAGGGAAAAACTTTCTAATTTGTGAGAAAATAAAACAAGATTGCAAGAAAAAGGGGTACAAATTTACAAGCAAAAAGCAGTAAATCTGTGAGGAAAAAATTGTGAGGATTTTCTGGAAACTTAAATTTGTGACTTTTCACTCATATTTGCCAGTTTTTGTGACAAAATCCTTTTCCCCTGCACAAATTTAACAGATACTCACACTGAAATGTTTCTATTAAGTTTGCAACTTTTTTCTCATAAATGTCCAATATTTTTCTTGTACATTTACAACTATACTCTCATTGACATGTTTTGTTATTGGATGGGGGGTGGGGGTGACAGGTTCACAAGAGGGTTTTTGGTCATTTTATTGACAAGAGGGATAGTATCCCCCTCAAGTCACCTCCTGCACACATCCAGAGTTAACTAATGTCAAAGCAGCTGAATGTAAGATGGGTAAAACCTCAACTAAACCATCTTTGGGGACATGGTTGTTTAATGTGAGAGTAGGGCAGGACAGGTCCCCAGGGCTAGTGGCTAGTGGAGCAGCCATCTTGGCCAGATTATAATCAACTACTGTAAAATAACTTAACATTTATAATGAGATAAATGGTCAACTGTTGGCAGATGACCTGGCTGGGATCACGGATATTGGATTGGGAGAATCATAGCTGCTAGCTAAGCCAGCCCAACACTGCTAGCCTGTCTACCAGTGATCACTGGGTCATCCCAGCCAAAGTAAAGCCAGATTAACACCTGGGAGTGAGACATACAACTGACTGTGGATTTATGAGTCAGCTGAGCACACAAATGTTTGGTGGGGTCAGTAGAATGCAGAGAGAGTAGCCATAAAACCACAGGCGCTAAATTCCCCTCTTCACAGTGGGGTCCACTAAAGATGAGGAGAGAAGAGGCAACGTTGCCTACCGTGTGGCGAGTCCAAAAGGGTCCCTTTTTTATCCACAGCCTCATAAGGCAGCCAGTTAAAAAGCCAGGCACAGCATTGTTTATTGAAGTTCTATAGTGGTGAGTTCTTATTAAACACATACAACCTTTACAAAAGTGATAAAACTAAATGTATACACTTACAAAGATTACAGTCTTTTCCCAGAGCAGAACAGATGATTAAAAACAGGCTTAATGTGTTCATAAAAACAGCACAAAACTTCAGTCACCATTTAGGCCTCTGATGGTTCTGATATCTTCACCCACACTGAAACCTTTGTGATATCATTTTCTGCTTACATTGGTCAGGTTTAAGGCAGCAGCAGCAGTCTGCACAAACAGCAACTGATTCAAACACTTACATGCCGTTTTGTTGTATTCTCTTCCCAAGGAGCAGACATGTACAAAAATAAATAAATACAGTCTGTGCTTTTGGTCCAGAACCACTGTGGGAGTTTGACTGTTGATCCTGAGAGTGGGGGGACCCAAGGAGGTCAGACCAGGTCCGTGTGTCCAAATATGTGCTGCTCACGGCCGTGTAGGACCTGCTGCGTCCAGTCGATGATGGCGGGTTTGAAGAGACCGCAACAGCGGAGGTGAAAGAAAGACACCAGGTTCTTCACCACACCCAAACTGCAAACACATGATTACAGACAGCTGACTTATAAAGACGCCTGGATTTTAACATGACCCAGAGGTGGGCAGAGCCACAAGTTGGACTTTAGTAAAAGTAGCATTAACTTAATTATTTCTCAAGTGCAAACAAGAGTAGTCACCAAAAACTTGAGTAAGAAAGTATGTAGCAAAAGTTATTTGAGTAGTACTTTGATGAAGATTCTCAGACATGCAGGCAGCTAAGCATACTGTACGAAAGCTCAGTCAAGTGAACTGGATTCAAGTACGCTTTACTTCTGAAACGTTTCACCATTCATTCAAACGGTCTCATCAGTCAGGAAATTTCCTGACTGATGAGGCCGTCTGGATGACCTTGACCTCAAGGTCAGTTTTTCCACTAAATTTTGTGAACGTGATAACTAGAGAAAGAAATGATGTAGGCTTTCAAATCAATACCATAGTTTTTTCTAGGAAAAATCTGGGATGAGTTTGAACTTGGGTGACCTTAAACTCAAGGTCACAGGTCAGTTTTTTCCAAAATCATTGTAAACACGATAACTCAGAAAGTAAATGATGTAAATGTTTCACATTAATGCCATAATCCTCTCTTTGAAAAATCTGGGATGAATTTGAATTTTGTGACCTTAGGTCAACTCTCAAAAGACCTTGTAAATGTGATGACATGGTTATAAATGAAATGACAGGTTTTTCATATTGATCCCTTAGTTGCACCTATGAAAAGTCTGGCACCATTTCCATTTCGGGTGACCACACAAAAACTCAGGCAGTCACTGCTCTTAATGCCAGCAGGCTGAGGGGTATCACTGGTCTGAGGAGACCAACTATCCATGTGTGCACAGTAATGGATTATACAGTTGTTGAGCCTGAACACAAGAACAACAATTTCAAATCTGAGGTGAGAAAAACTAGCACTTAACTCAAATTTGAGAAATTAATTAACAGAATGATCAACTGTGCTTGCACAAAAGCACAGGATTTTCCTCAAAAATGTACTCCAGAGTAAAAAGTATGCTGCATTAATGCTAGTCACAAAAGTACAACTTTGTGAAGAAGTTACTTAAATACATGCACTTGAGTAAATGCAACAAGTTACGACCCCCCTTTGCTGAAAACTGGCTTTCAGTCTACTGATTGGACTCTATAGCTCTTAAAAGCACTTATTTATAGGAAAAATAAATAAGTAAATACGTTTTGTTTAAGGACAGTGGAAACTAAAATGAGATTATTATTTAACAAAAAAAAAAAAATCTGGTGAACTGCTGGTTATCTGTAATTGCTGAATATGCCTAATAAATATGACAAAAGTAGGGCTGGGTGATTAACCGAAATAAAACCGAGACAGACATTCGGGACAGAAAACTGATGTAATCTTGCTTATGTCGATTTTTTTTGCTTTTTCCCCTCTCCCTGTTGTGTGCGTGTGTCTATATATGACAACTTTCATGTCCTGCCCCTTTAAAACATGTCCGGTGTGCAGGGTCACATGACTCAGCACCCCAGAAGCTGTGCAGTCAGCGCTGTTTAGAAGCAGCAGAACATATGTGGTGTCCGTCTAGCTTGTAACGATAAATTTTGATGGACTGAATTTTCCCCCAAATTATTGTGATAAACAATATTATTGTTGACATCACTAAGAGCATTTTATGCCCCAGATGTAGTGATATAATGACAACAGTCTATGTACTACTTTTCAAAGAGTTTTGAACTTTTATTTATGAACAATAGTAAACACTGGAATAGAAATGTGGAAAAAATATTTAAAATAATTTAAATAAGTAAAAAAAACCCCAACAAAACAATTGTTTTGGCCACTACTGTTTATATGTTGCCACGGATGACAGAAACACATGGCTTTACGTCATCAGTAAACACCATTTATTTACAATATGCACGGTCTCAGAGGCGGCAAAATGGAGAACTACATGGTGAGAACGTCAACTTCTTGGGCCCAAAGCTACAGTCACAAGTACCCTTACTTGGCAAGTACCCTTACCCTTGGCTCTGAACACTGGACGATCGATTTTTGGACTATTTTGTACGGGCTTCTTAAAGTGGCCGTAGAACAATCCTGCGTTCGTAGACCATTCATAAGATCGTGGCCATGTCAGTGGTCTTGTCCAAGATTTCTAAGAATGCCCCACATTGTAGGGCAGCCATATGAATGCTATAGAAACAATGTAAGAACTATGTAAGATGTTGGTCATAAGTATGCCTCACTTACAGCGGTTGTAGGAAATGCTGTACGAATCTCTGTTCGTACGGAGATTTGTATGTCATTCATGCCGACATTTGTGCCAACAAAATGTGCCGAAAGCCATAAGATCTTCCTACCAACGAACTGAGAGTGCCATGAGTAGCACAAAACCTTTCGTAAGATGGCAGTAAGTACGTATGCCATAAGAACATTCCAGGCACCCTTACAAAGAATGCAAGAACTCTAGGGCCATTGTATGACAGAAAAGCACCTAATTTCTCAAGAATGCCTCAAGTTGCTCTTGCAAATTGAACGGTAGCCATAATGCCCCCCTCCACGAATGTCTGTGAACTCCAAGATTCGTAGGAACTGGGAGATTCTTACAAACCCGTTTGTAGGAATCTTTGTGACCGTAGCTTTATCTTTTCCGATAGCGCTTTCTAATACAGCCGCTAAGTTGTAAAGTGACTGATGGCAAGAACAGTCGCACTGATAATACAAACATAGTGTAAACATGGGGGTTACATGAGTAACCGAGCCAGAGTTGAAGCCAACCTCTTCAATTGGGCAAAAAAAAAATGAGGGATTCACTGCACAAAGTGATCGTGCTGTTAAAAAGGAGAAGACTTTTATGCTCAGTTGGAACAAACTTTATATTGTGAGCAAACCCTTCAGCTCTCTGCTTCACTTTTTCTGGCTGTGTGAGCACATGCTCAGCCTCCCACAGGGAGCGTGCCGAGGGTTGGAAGCAGCCCAGCCAGCTGAAATGATGTTGGATTGTGTTTAAAAAAAATGCACAGATAAATGGTGACTTATTGTGGCCAGAAAACTTAGAGGTTGTTTTATCTTATTGCACGATAAATCGAGTTAGCTGCTACCATGACAGGCTTACAGTATGTCGATCCACATACAGTAGTAGGCAATGACTGACTCTTTATTAAATCTGAAGATGCCAAAAAAAAGTGAGCAACATGCATTTAAACTAACAGGGAAATGCCCTGAAGCTAAATCCCTGTTAGCTGCTAACTGCTGTCCGCATCAGCTCAACTGTTTTACAGTGGGAATGGACAACAAATGAACAAGCTCAGGTTGGATTTAAGAACCCAGTTGGAGACTTGTAATCCCTATGTGGTGGTAACATAATCCTGGCAAAGTAAAAGGGCTCCCCCAATGCAGATAACAAGCTAATTAGTCATTGGCACAAGTCACGTGACCCACAAATCCTCACGAGGTATGTATAAAAATACTGACTTTTGCACTGGACAATAATTTGGTTACATGTGTGTGAGACTATTATGCTCATTTACTACCGAGTCATCACAGCAATATATTCATTGACACCACACTCTTGTGTAATATTGCATAATTACAAGCCTCATCAGTGAATGATAAAGGAGAAGAAAGAAGGAAAACAACCTCACAAGAATCAGAATCAGAATCAGAATTAGGTTTATTGCCATTGTTCATGTAGTACACAACCCAAAAAACCCCCCAAACTGCTGTGAAAGGTTTCAGTTAACCCTGATGCTGATTTACGATTTAAGGTGAATTGCCCAGCCTGAGAGAGGATAGGTGAATACACTACTCACAAAAAGTTAGGAATATTTGTCTTTCAGGTGAAATTTATGGAAAATGTAAAAAGTTCAAGCTACAGCGATATAATATCATGACAGTAGGACATTTAAGTAGAAGCATGCAATGGTGATTTCCTTGTCTCAAACAATTTATTGAAACAAAAGCCAACAGCAGTGGTGGGTATACCACAACAAAAATGTCAGTGTCTCAATAACTTGTCATGTGTCCTTGAGCATCAATTACAGCTCGACAACGACGTCTCATGCTGTTCACAAGTCGACTTATTGTCTGCTGAGGCATGGCATTCCACTCTTCTTGAAGGGCGGCCCTCAGGTCATTGAGGCTGTGGAGTGCAGGGTTTCCAGCCTCTACACAGCAACTCAGCTGATCCCATAGGTTTTCTATGGGATTCAGGTCTGGAGAAAGTGCAGGCCACTCCATTTGAGGTGCCCCAGCCTCCAGCAGCCGTTCCCTAATGATGTGGCTTCGATGAGCTGGAGCATTGTTGTCCATGAAGATGAAATCAGGCCTGTGTTGTTCATGCAGGGGCACAATGACTGGATTAATGAGGTTATTCAGGTAGTATTGGCTTGTCACTGTATCATTCACAAGGTGTAGGGCAGTTCTGTATTGACTAGACACACCTGTCCAGACTGTAACACCACCACCACCAAATGCTCATCTGGTGACAACAGTGGCTGATGCATAGCGCTCTCCTTGACGTCCCCAAAATCGTTGGTGGCCATCATTTCTGCTCATCTTGAATTGACTTTCATGAGACAACAACAATGAGGCCCACTGATCCCCTGTCCAGCGTAAATGCTCCGTGGCCCATGCAAGACGATGACGCCTGTGTCTGGTGGTGTGGTCAGGTACCCTTGCAGGTCGTCTAGCACACAGACCATGCTGATGTAAATGGTTTTGAATGGTCCGACGTGACACTTGGGTGCCTCTCACCTCCCTCAAATGTGCCTGGAGTTGAGTGGCATTCATCATCCGGTTCCACAGGGCACTGCTCACAATGAAGCGGTTATCAGTGTGGGATGTGGCCAAAGGACATTCACTTCTATGCCTTTCTGTGACTCTTCCAGTCTCTCTGTATCTGTTGCAACCTGCTGATGACACTCTGTGACACTCTAAGCTCAGTAGCCACTTCCCTCTGAGAACATCCTGTTTGAAGTGTTGCAATGGCAAGGTACTGTTGATCAATTGTTAGGTGTCGTCTTGGTCTCATGATGTCAAAATGTGAACAGCATGATGAAGAGGACTGTTTAAAGACCAGTTCTAATTGAACCAGAACATTCATTGGTCGATTCATGGATCAAACACCTGTTGTGAATTTTGCTGTTAACCACCTTGTTAGAGAACAGCAAGTTATGCAAAAAGTACTGAAATATTGAACAGCTGGACATGTGCATTCAAAAGGTTAGAGAAGGACAAATTAAGTTCACCTGTAAAGATTATAGTGCATTTTAGGGGCATCTAACTTTTTGTGAGTAGTGTATATACACATATGGAAAATTTTAAATCCCCAAAACAAACACTTGATCAAGTGTGCATGTGTGATCTACTGGCAGCCATTTAGAAGAGAGAGGAAAACTCAAGCATATGCCACAGTATCAAATTTAACAGCTCTTCTTGAATCTGTGCGAGGCTAGCTCCAACAGGAAATTAAAACTGATCTGTGCTAGGTCACTGCAGATCACACATGCTCTTCTTGTAATAACTGCAGACATTACCAGTAGGCAATCTGTTAATTTTTAACAACGGAGATGGCGTATTCACCAATTTAGCATGAGGTACAAGTGTATAAATGTAAACTGGGTACAAATTTACAAGAATAAGGTGCAAAGATACGATAAAAGCAGCCATTTTAAAAATGGAAAAAAAAAATAAATCACAAATTGCAATTTAATTACACAGACTAAAAATTTAACCAGAATTCAGAAGTGCGTTACAAATTAGAAAGTAAAAGTTGAAAATTTGCTTGGACAAATATATAAATTGTTGAGAAAAAAATTGAAAATGTATGAGAAAAAAAGGGTTCAAATTCACAGGACAAAAGTCACATTTACAGAAAACTTCTTCTTCTACCTCCTCCTCCTCCCCCCCCCCCCCTTCAGGGGTCTCCACAGTGGATCACCTGCCTCCACCTCACCCCATCCCTCCATCTTCCTCTGTAACACCAGCCCTCTCCATGTCCTCCTTCACTACATCCATCAATCTTCTCTGTGGTCTCCCTCTTTTCCTCCTGCCTGGCAGCTCCATCTTCAAAATCCTTTGTCCAATATCTCCACTTTCCCTCCTCTGCACATGTCCAAACCATCTCAGCCGTGCCTCTCTGACTTTGTCTCAAAACTGCCAAACCTGAGCTGTCCCTCTGATAAGACTCATTTCTAGTCTTGTCCCTCCTAGTCACTCCCAATGAAAATTTTAGCATCTTCAACTCTGCCACCTCCAGCTCCATTTCCTGTTTTTTTGTCAGTGCCATACATCATAGCAGGTCTCACTACAGTCTTGTAAATCCTCCCTTTCACTCTAGCTGCTACCCTTCTGTCACAAATCACCCCTGACACTCGTCTCCACCCACTCCACCCTGCCTGCACTCTCTTCTTCACCTCTCTTATGCATTTTCATTGCTTTGGATGATTGACCCCAGGTATTTCAGCTCATCTACTTTCACTGCCCCTACTCCTTCCATCTTCACCGTTGCACCTGCCTTCCTCTCATTCACACTCATGTATTCCGTTTTGCTTCTACTGACTTTCATTCCTCTTCTCTCCAGAGCATACCTCCACCTCTCCAGGTTCTCTTCCACCTGCTCCCTACTCTCACTACAGATCACAATGACGTCTGCAAACATCATGGTCCACGGAGACTCCTGCCCGATCTTGTCTGTCCATCACCATGGCAAACAAGAAGGGGCTCAGAGCTGATCCCTGATGTAACCCCACCCCCACCTTGAACCAATCTGTCACTCCTACAACGCACCTCACCACTGTCTTGCTGTCCTCATACATGTCCTGCATCACCCTCATATACTTCTCTGCCACTCCTGACTTCCTCATACAGTACCACACTTCCTCTCTTGGCACCCTATCATCTGCTTTCTCTAGATCCACAAAGACACAGTGCAACTCCTTCTGACCTCTATACTTCTCCATCAACACTCTTAGAGCAAACATTGCATCTGTAGGACTCTTTCTTGGTATGAAACCGTACTGCTGCTCACTGATTGCCACCTCTCCTCTTAACCTGGCTTCAACAACCCTTTCCCATATCTTGATAATGTGGCTGATCAACTTTATTCCTCTGTAGTTACTACAGCTCTGAGCATCACCTTGCTTCTTGAAAACTGGTACTAAAACACTTCTTCTCCACTCCTCAGCCATCCTCTCATTCTCCAAGACTGTGTTAAACAATCTGGTTAAAAAGTCCACTGCCATCTCTCCTAAACATCTCCATACCTCCACAGGTATGTCATCTGGACCAACCGCCTTTCCATTCTTCATCCTCTTCAAAGCTGCCCTCACTTCTGCCTTGCTAATCCTCGGGACTTCTTTGTTCACCATCTTTCCTTCATCCATCCTCCTCTCTCTCTCATTTTCTTAATTCATCAGCTCTTCAGAGTTCTCCTTCCACCTTCTCAACACACTCTTGTCATTTGTTAGTACATTACCGTTTCTGTCCTTAATCAACCTAAGCTACTGCACATCCTTTCCGGCTCCATCTCTCTGTCTAGCCAGTCGATACCAGTCCTTTTCTCCTTCCTTAGTGTCCTGCCTCTCATACAACTCACTATATGCCTTTTCCTTTGCCACCTCTCTCTTTGCCATGCGCCTAGATTCCAAATACTCCTGTCTACTTTCTTCATCTCCCTGACTATCCCACGCTTTCTTTGCTAACCTCTTCCTTTGAATACTTTCCTGTACCTCCTCATTCCACCACCAAGTCTCCTTGTCTTCCCTCCTCGGTCCACTGGATACACCACAGACCTTTCTACCCATTTCCCTCAGTACTTTTGCTGAACTTTCTGAATCATCTGGTAATTTTTCCCTACCACCCAGAACCTGCATCAATTCCTTCCTGAACTCTGTGTGACCTTCTTCCTTCTGTAACTCCCCTCACTTCATCTTTGGCTCTGCCTTCACTCTCTTCCTCTTCTTGTTTTCCAAAGTCATCCTGCAGACTATCATCCGATGCTGTCTAGCTACCTTCTCCCCTGCCACCACCTTGCAGTCTCCTGTCTCAGATTTCTCCTTCTGCATGAGATGTAGTCCACCTGTGTGCACCTTCCTCCACTGCACTGCAAATTGATGAGATAAAAGTTGCAAATCTATGAGGAAAAAAAGTGGAAAATATACAGGGAAAAAAAACCACACAATTATTGAGAAAAGGTGCAAATTTATGAGAAAAAAGTTGAAAATTTATGAGAAAAGTCACAATTTTTTGAAAAAAAGTTGCATTTTCTTTACATTATCCGTTTAAAATAAGCTAAAATACCAAAGTCACTTTACTTAGTTATGTAACATGATATAGAAATGTTAGTGATGATATTGGGGGAAGAATTCTCTCCTTTTTCCAGGTTTGGAGAGGGGAGATTGTCCCCCCCATGATTCACATTTATGAATGGGGAGGAGGGGATGACAGCTTAACAATGGGGATGACTTTGAGTCATTTTGCTAACAAGCGCGATGGCACCCCCCCTCAAATCACCTACAGGTCATTACCAACCAATTTACAGCACAGATGCTGTGAATGGAGAGCCTAAGGCAGCGTAGAGGGGGCGTGACTTAGGCTCTCTATTGGTGATATACTGTATACTGTATATAAAATCTAATTAATACCCAACTCACTTATATGGATTCTGTCGTAGGGAGGTGGTTTGTCGAAGTTTCCTCTGGTGATGTGACAGAATAGTCACCTCTGCTGTGGTCAGTCCCAGGAATGCAATCTGTTGCAACATACAAGGAGAAAATGCAAAGTAAAAAGAAATGCGAGGGCTCCTTAAATGAGAAAAGGCATCGTGCAATACAGACCCAAAAATGTGTACAGATACATAAAATTATTCAACCCCACTGACAAATATGAAAATTATTACAAAGTTTATGTTTGCAACAAACATTTTTTGAAAACAGTATAAGTTTAGAAAATGAGCATAAATTTGAAGCATTGCATGTTTACATCAAACCACCATTTCCAACCTCATCTTATAGCAGCTTTCTTGAACTTTTACCCTTGGCAGAGTAAAGTTTTTTAAAAGTTATTTCATATTTAAAAATCATATGTATGATCAAAAACATGGCAATTTCTTGTAATTATTCGAGATTTCTCCTTTTGGTCTGAAATTTCTCTATTAAAAAATATAAACTTTATGCAGCATTTAAAAACCCATTACTGAAAATCTTAAACACCTGACATGCTTTCTTTTCGAGAAAGCTCTTAAACGGGGGACTGGGCAATCAAAGAAACCTCCTAACACCCCAGTCAGTCACCTGGTAGAGCTGCAGCAGCAGCGTCACAGCAGAAGAGCAGGTGTGACAGGAAGCCAGCAGAGCAATGCAGATGAGCCACGGAGAGCAGTTGACTAGGGCAGCGAAGGCGGCCCACAGGCCCTGCTCCTCGTAGCGCAGCGCACAGTGAGTGGACCAGTCTGAAAGGCACAAAGCACAGGCACGTCCAGCCGCTGTGCTGTAAAACTATGCTCACATCTCAAGGTTACACCATTTTTGATGTTACTCACACACAACGCAGCCATAGAACATCCAGGCTCCCATCAGCAGGAGGCAGAAGATAAACAGGACGAAGTAGTAATGGTTCCGTGCACCTGAGTGGGGAAGGATATGCAAAGGGTTAGACGGGGCACAATTCCTGATGTCAATAAAAGAGAACCCTGGCCTCAGTTAGAACACTGACAAGTCTCCTGTTCCACCACCATGGTTCCTACATCACGAGTCCCAGAGCATGAGTCACCTGAGCTGCTGAAGTGCCAGACTTTACACAGCCCGTTAGCATTAGAGCTAATACTAGTTAAAGGTCTGACTAAAATAAAGTTTGGCTCTCATGGTGGAGATGCTATACGTCTACAGCCATACAGTAAGTAAATCATTTATTAAAACACTGTTATCAGTAAGGCTGAGTAACTGGAGTTCATCACTGCTGAAGCTGCTAACCCAGCATTGTTAGGCTGCTGAAATAAGGCAACATATGTGCGTGTTCCATCTACAGTCGTGTGAAAAAATTAGGACACCCTGTGTGTGCTTTTTTAACATATTTGGCCATATGGCTATTTAATATCAATGTTAAAAATACTGGGACATTCATGTAGTACAACTAAACAATTAAAAATTAAAGACTTTTTTTCCCTAATTTTTTGTAAAATATAATTCTAAACAAATAGTGAGGAATAAATTAGGATACCCCCCCATCTTTTTTAAGACCCCCCCCCCACATTCATTCCCTCTTAAAAAGGCTACAATAAATGTTAAAAAATGCAAATAAAAACAAAAAGAAGGTTAGACATAGATATGTGAACATTTCTTGACAAAGAAGTGACTATTTAATGGGGTGTCCTAATTTTTTCACATGACCACATCTGTACTGGAACTGCTGCTGTTGTGTTTTTTGTGAAGTGCCAGGTGTGGTGAGACCAGCCACTGAAGGCTCAACTTTAATTCATGAATATATTAAATCAGGGGTGTCAAATTTATGGTCCGCGGGCCAAAGGCGGCCCACCAGAGACTCCAATCTGGTCTGCGGGATGAATTTGCAAAGTGTGAAAATGAAATAATACCACTTTTTCAATAAAATAACTGCTATTCCCATTTTATCCATTTGGAGTAGCAGACACAAAAGTGACCCCTGCTTTCTCCTGACTCCACTCTCTTCTCTGCCATAACATCACTACAAACATGCAACAAGTCTTTTTTATGGATGCCCCATCCAGCACACACTGAAATATCGGGGTATTTACTGTATTAAATAACTGTTCTTTAAAAACACATTTACTCCCGTGTCTTGCAGCGCGGCAGGTGCTGGGGGACGTTCCCGCTGATAGCTGGTGGTTTATTGGGGTTTTTTTTTGGGGGGGGGGGCAATAGTTTGCTGCTGTTTGCTGAATGATTTTATGGCCAGAACCAGTTTTTCTTGTCACAATTTTTTTTTTACATCTTCCAAAAAGAGAAGCTTCCAGCTGACGACAGTGATGGGCTGCCAGAAACTGATGGGCTCGCTGTGGGAGTGCGCCTCGCTCGGCTAAAGCCCTTCTGGTGGCTGTTTTAAGCAAAACGGAAGGTATGTCTGAATAGTTAATGCATGAGGGATTAGTCATAATTTTAGACCCATGAGTTTTGTGTTAGAATAATCAGATATGACATTTTATCCTGTAGCAGCTTTAAATGTTTTGCCTTACAAAAGTGTGCTGGAATTAACAAAATCTGTGTATAATGATGTAAAAGTTCATAAAACTTTGATTCCCATGAATTCTAGTGTTTGTACATTATTTACCTCCTATAATTGTATACTGTAAATAGAATCCATAAAATGCCTGCTTCATCTGCCAAAAATTCCTTAAGGCTCCCAGTTTGGATGCAAACATTTTATCTGCCAAAAAATTACTTGATTTGGTTCAAGGTTGAATTGCAAAGATTATAATATATCATTTTCTGTCCAACTTGTGAGAAGTCTCAAAGGGCTGTTATAGCTTATAAATGTGTTACTTCACCTGCCAAAAATTAAGGGTCTTAATCTGGATTGAAACTCCAGAAATCCAATCATAGCAAGTTTATTAGTGTGCATGTAAACATGGTCAATGATCAGGTTTACATGTACACTAACAAACTGGTTACAATTGGATTTCTGCAGTTATCTGATTATTCAAATGGCCATGTAAACAGAATAATGTGATAAAGGCCATGAAACTGGGGTCATTAACTCAGTTGGTTTATCCTCCAGTAATCCGTTTATTCAGTGCATGTAAACATGAGAAAACCGATTATTGGCATTATCGGTTTATTGCCAGTAATCGGTTTATTGTGACCAGGTAACTGGGGTCATTGTTCAAAATACAAACAAGTTCCAGGACTAAACAGTAGATGGCAGCAATATGATATCTGGTTCCTTAAATGGCATTTGTTTTTTATCGTGATGAAGATATTGTTGGTCAGCAGCTTCAGTTCAAAACGGAGCAGAAAAAAAAAATAAATCCAGGTTGTTCATACTTTGATGAGGATTCATCATTCAGGTTGTTCATGTTTCGTAAAACATCAGTGGTTCAATAAATGTAAACACTTCATAATGTACTTGTACTTCTTTGTACTAAATTTGGAGTTGCCATTAGGTTGTTTTGCTGTTATTTTACTGGTCCAGCTCACTGGACATTAAATCTGGTGGTATGTGGCCCCCCAGCTAAAATGAATTTGACACCCCTGCGTTAGACAGAACCAAATCAACATGCGGAGCACTGTAATATCAGGTGATGATACGCTGTGGCGACCCCGAAAGGCAGCAGCCAAAAGAAGATGGCTAGCTGCTTACTTATAGGATTACAACAAATAAAATGAATAATTGTTTGTGTATCCTGTCAACACAGTGCTGCAGGTGCGGTCACCCATTATAATTACCTACAGAATATGGCACCTCCGTTTGCATCCATCTGAAAATGTTAGCCACGTCCTACCTACAGTCATGTGAAAAAATTATGACACCCCATTAAATATTCAGTTCTTTATTAAGAAATGTTCACATATCTATGTCTAACCTTGTTTTTGTTGTTATTTGCATTTTTTAACATTATTTTTGGCATTTTAAGTGGGAATGAATGTGGGGGTGTCCAAAAAAAGATGGGGGGGGGCAGTCCTAATTTATTCCTCACTATTTGTTTAAATTACATTTTACAGAAAATTTGAAAAAAAGTCTTTAATTCATTTTAATTGTTTAGTTGTATTACATGAATCTGCCAGTATTTTAACATTGATATTAAGTATCAATTGAATTGGAGTTAATAAGTGTTCACTTCTTCCTTCTCCCTTTCGAGCACTGTATACTGTCACTTTATTGCACTTGTCATTTGTTTTTGGTTTTTTTACTTTTTTGTTCGAAATAAAGTATGTATCTATCTATCAAATATCCATATGTCCAAATATGTTAAAAAAAACAGGCTTATACAGGGTGTCCTAATTTTTTCACATGACTGTAGGCTGTCATACATCTATGATGCTGGCCACTGGAGCATAAACTGGAGTTTCATCATCCAACTGCTCAGATGTAAATATTACGATTATTTAGGACTCGCAAAAATTATTAAAATATTTTTTCTTCATCAATATATATCATTTCTGAAGAATACAAAGACTTTAATTCTGCACCTTTCTAAACATTTTTTGATTTTTTTTAAAGTGACGGCAAAAAAATTTTTTTTTGTTGTTGACATGTCTAATATTTTTTATGACATACAAGACAATATCAAGAGCAAAATTACTGAAATGTGTCATGTCTTTTTTGCTGTGAAATTTCAGTTAAGCTCCTCCCCTTGGAAAAAGGCAAGTTTAGGCTGAGGGTTTTTGGTGATGTCACTATAACAGGTCTGTAGCGTTGAGTCAATCAGGACTTCAGCTGCATTTATGCACCCACATCACATCAACGCCAATTTTTTCTTGTGTGTTGGGTAAAAGGCTTTGTTCTATTGCCAAAACGTGTTTCAGCCGATGTGTAGAGTGAATTGTGTTGGTCGTGTGTTTTTGTGTATGAAAGAGCGACAGACAAGAGTAGATTATGATGGAATTGGAGCTTATAAATGTTAAAAAAGCACCTTTTCATACAGTCATTGCACAGAGAAAAAGAAGTCGGAGTATGCAACCACCGCCGCTGCCATGATTTGACAATCTGTGTAATTACTGGGGTTATAACTAGCCACAAAATGTTCTGTATGTGTTTATTTCCTTAATATTCTTTTGAATTTGGACCGTTGTTTAACAGACTCACTTTGGAAGTTGTGCCTCCGCTGCCGCAACTGCGTTGTGTCAACGCGGGTGAATAAATCCAGCTTAAGAACTGTCTCAGGCCAAACTGAAGTTAGCCTCCAGGGCCAATTAGCATTTTTGGACAGCTGCTTTGAAAACATGACCCAAATTAAGATGGGTTTTACTATTGGGCCAATACAGTTTCAGTCATTATCCTGGGCCCCCGTGCACACAACAGGGCATGTCCTTCAACCGCCACGTCTTTTTTTATCACAGCATTCATGCTATTTAATGTAGCGATAGCCTCTATTAGCCTTGTAGTATGTGAATCCGGCCAAGTCACCAATTCTGGCGTTTGGGGGGGAAAGGGGGTTGAAAACAATTTGGCACAGTAAGACAATGAAATTTACTTTCTTTGTAGGGAAAAAAAAAAAAAAAAAAAGAAAAGAAAAAAAAGAGTATAAGGTACCATTTTAGACAATGTAGATTTGTTTTTGCTGGAGAATTATATCCACCAGAATTCATGTTTAAAGATTTTTCATGAAAATAGTCCTCTTCACTTAAATTTGGCTTTCACACTTGAATATTTAAAACAACATTATGTTCTTGCATTGCAAAAAAACTTGGAATAACTCATGTGTCACACCGATGCAGCAGTTGGTCCAGGTGGAGTGGTGGTCCTGCTTGGCCACACAGGCATCACAGAAGAAGCAGTGATTAGTTCTCATTGGTTTCTTTATCTGTGGGGAAAAGGCAGTAGAAATCTGTGGCAGTTTTATGCTTTTTGTGTTGACGGCCCATCGCTGTAAAGTTACATGCTCGTGTGAAGAGCCTCACCATACAAGAAGTGCAGAATATTCTGGGGTCCAAACAGCCCGCCTCAGCTAGCACCAACACATTCTGACAATACATGTAAAATATCTCAGTTTACTGTAAAACTCTTCATCTAAGTTGATGATGTCATTTAGTTAAAAAAGCTTTACCATTTTCTTCTCTTCTTCTGTTGCTTTGATGATGCCGGGGTCGGTCCTGCAGGTGCGGAGGTAGTAGTAGAGCAGAGCGGTGGCATTCAGAGTGAAGAGGACCTGAACTGTGGCACTGGGTCCATGTGGAGTTCAAAGTTAAGAAACATCACTAATCATAAAAGGAAAAAAAATATAAAACTGAAGACCCTTTTCAGTTTGCTGCCACTCATCCTAAAACTTTACTGAACTGATGCCTGATCTGACACAGACAAACCCTTACAGCAAGTCCCAATCACAGGTCATTAATTACTGTTTTATAAATAAATAAAACGGAAAATATCCACCAGCTCTTGAACAATTGGAACATGTTATACCTCAAATGCACAACAATGCTCCATTTTCTCTTCCAGTGATTACATATGGTTTGTACAGCTACAATGAAACAAGCTACAGTCGTGTGAAAAAGTTAACACTCCATTAAATATTCAGCTCTTTATTAATAAATGTTCACATATCTATGTCTAACCTTGTTTTAATTTTTATTTGCATTTTTAAACATTTATTTTAGCCATTTTAAGTGGGAATGAATGTGGGGGTGTCCTAAAAAGATGGGGGGTGTCCTAATTTATTCTTCACTATTTGTTTAAAATTACATTTTACAGAAAATTTGAAAGAAGTCTTGTTAGTGGACTATTGTCCATACAGGTTTTCACGCAGTGGTGAACCCATCCTTGCTTGTGAATGACTGTGCCTTTCAGGGATCAGAATCAGCTTTATTGGCCAAGTATGCACAACACATACAAGGAATTTGACTTTGGCTAAAAACTTGCTCTCGTTGTTCAGGTGGAGGATTTAAATAAGGATTCAATGACAACAGAGTATGTACAGTAAATTACAGTCTGTCCACGTTTCTATAAAAGGATGCAAATATATACGGAAAATATGCAGTTATTTACTCAGACTAACCACACTTTGCAGAAATATATGAAAAAATATACAGTCACACAGTATTTCAATGTGAACTCAGATTCAGTGATATAATGTGAATGAAGTAAAAAGCAGTGTGAGAGTTATGTGCAATGTAATAATGGATGAAAAGTCATGAGTACAGCAACAGGTAGGACTAGGTGAATGTTAGGAGTTCATCAGAGTGATGGCTTGAGGAAAGAAACTGTTCCTGTGTCGGGTGGTTTTGACCTTCAGTGATCTGTAACGACGACTAGAAGATAGAAGTTCAAACAGTTTGTGGCCGGGGTGTGATGGGTCAGCACAGATGTTTCCCGCCCGTTTCCTGGTTATGGACCGATATAAGTTCTCAATGGAGGGTAGGTCGGTACCAATGATCCTCTCCGCAGACTTAACGATCCGCTGCAGTCTGGTCTTGTCCTGTTTAGTGGCAGATCCAAACCAGACAGTGATGGAAAAGCAGAGGACAGATTGGATGATGGTGGTGTAGAAGACAACCAGCAGCTCCTGAGGCAAATCTGTGTGTCTGTGTGTGTGTGTGTATATATATATTTTATAGTAATATGTACATATGTATATTAGCTGCTCTTGCTTGCTTGTTTTTTTTTTCTTGCCTTCTGATTGTTGCTCTGAGTGTTGCTATCCCTGTGCTGTTGCAATCCTGGAATTTCCCCGTTGTGGGACTAATAAAGGCTTATCTTATCTTATATCAAACTTCTTGAGCTGACGCAGAAAAAACAACCTCTGCTGGGCCTTTTTCCGGACAGTGTCTATATGGGAGGACCACTTCAGGTTCCGGGAGATTGTGGTACCCAGAAACTTGAAGGAGTCCACAGTGGACACTGTGCTGTTGAGGATGGTGAGTGGGGGGAATGAAGGGGGGTGTCGCCTGAAATCCACAGTCATCTCCACCGTTTTGGCTGGGTTAAGTTCAAGACGGTTCTGGCTGCACCAGAGGATCAGCTGCTCCACCTCCCGCCTGTATGCAGACTCATCATCATCCCGGATCAAACCGATGACCGTGGTGTCGTCCGCAAACTTCAGGAGCTTCACCGAAGGGTCCTCTGAGGTGCAGTCGTTGGAGTAGAGGGAGAAGAGCAGTGGGGAAAGGACACATCCTTGGGGGGCGCCAGTACTAATTTTTCGGGAGCTGGATGTAAATCTCCCTAGCTTCACCTGTTGCCACCTGTCAGTCAGAAAGCTGGAGATCCACTGGCAGGTGGAGGGGGGGCACCTTGAGCTGGAGGAGTTTCTGATGAAACTGTTTCTGATGATGCTGCTTTTATACCCAGTCAAGACACTCACCTGTTTCTAATGAACCCGTCTCACCTGTGGAGTGTTCCAAAAACGTGTTTTTTGATCATTCCTCAATTTTCCCAGTCTTTTCTTGTCCCTGTCCCAGCTTTTTCAGAACGAGTGAATATGACTGTATAATGAAGTTAAAATTGAAACTTTAACATCTTTTTTTAAGACCACTTGATTAAAGTTAAAGCCTTAAAATTAACAAAAACTACACAGGCATATTACAATTAGCCTTGCACAATTACAACCCCAATTCCAGTGAAGTTGGGATGATGTGTAAAACGTAAATAAGAAATTCTTTTGAAACTATATTCAACTGAATATGCTACAAAGATGAGATATTTGACGTTCAAACTGATAAACTTTGTTTTGTTGCCAATATTCACTCGTTCTGAATTTGATGCCTGCAACACGTTCCAAAAAAGCTGGGACAGGGACAAGAAAAGACTGGGAAAATTGAGGAATGATCAAAAAACACCTTTTTGGAACACTCCACAGGTGAGACGGGTTCATTTGAAACAGGTGAGTGTCTTGACTGGGTATAAAAGCAGCATCCCTGAAAGGCACAGTCATTCACAAGCAAGGATGGGTTCACCACTGCGTGAAAACCTGTATGGACAATAGTCCAACAGTTTAAGAATGTTTCTAAATGTACAATTACGGAGAATTTAGGGATTTCATCATCTACAGTCCATACGGTGAACGCACTGAGGAGCTCATTTAGCAGCAGGATGTGTCAACCTAGGTGCACGATGGAGAGGTTCCGCAAGTCCTTCCTACCTAGGGCTGTCAGACTTTATAACCTAACCAGGTCTGCTCGTAGAGGTCATATTAAATGTACTAAACACAACAACTCTGCACAATAGAGATTGTCTCCTCCAATACATAACTAAGACACTAACAATTATTACTGAGGGTGGCAACAACACTGTTGATTCAATGCGAAATATACTGTCTGGGTACATATTTATATTCTGCCAGGTAATTTAACAAACTGTAATACTGCTGATACCATATAACTGCAATGCTCCTGCACTGTGTATATAACTGTGTACATACACATATTTATTTACTGCTGTGGCTAACCAATTCTTATCTTACTATTGCTCTGAGTGCCGTTATCCCTTTGTTGCTGCAATCCTGGAATTTCCCCATTGTGGGACTAATAAAGGCTTATTTTATCTTAATGTCATCAAAAGATTCAAAGAATCTGGAGAAATTTCTGCACATTCACAGTAAGGCCGAAAACCAACATTGAATGCCCGTGACCTTCGATCCCTCAGGCGGCACTGCATTAATAAAAGCACCAAGGTGCTGATGCCTGAGTGTCACAGCCTTGGTGGAGGTATGCATTCTCAGATCATCACCAAAATGTTATGGGTTCCTTTCTAGCCCAAGGACCACCACTGGTAAAAATTTCATCTAAATCCATCCAGCAGTTTCAGAGTACATGCATGCACAGTAAAAATAATCTGCAGTTCACATGGCCATACTGTCGGTGGCATCCAAGTGCCACCAACCTGATTTGAACAGCTGCAATCCAAACACAAAGAAGCGCATGGTGGTAGAGGTTTTAAATGGCGGAAGCAATGGAGGTATGTGAATACAATGACAATCAATACGAACAGGAACTTTTGCCATTTAGTGGCAGAGGAAGAAAACAGATGGGCAAAAAGACAGACATTTGCTCACCCAGTATTGGTGGATTGTTCAGTACTTTCCTCTGGCGGGAGTTTCCGGGCGCATGCGCAGTACTGTTCCATTCACGGTAAAAGTGAGCTATTTTTGTGTTTATTTCAAAAACAAAGCATTATTTCAAAATTCTGGAAAATTAAAAGTCGAGAAAATATGGTGATACAGTGATACAAGCCTTTAGTTCCACTTAATTTTGACCGGGCAAGCTGAAACAGAGAGACGGATGGACAGATACACAAACAGATGCAGTAACCAATTAATTCAATTCATTTATATAGCGCCATTTTACAACAACACTGTTATTGACTGTTGACAACAGTCAACAAAAAACACCCTTTTAGCAGGAAGAAACCTCCAGCAGAACCAGGCTCAGGAAGGGGCAGTAATCTGCTATGACTGGCTGGGGGGTGAGGGGATAGAGAAGAAGAAGAAAAGAACAGACTTGTAGAGAGCAAACGGCAAGACGGGGACTCAATCTATGGGAGAGAACAAACAAATGTTAATGGCCAGCAAAAATATTTCATTGAGAGTGAAGAAAGGAGTGAAGCCCAGTGCATTATTGGAGGCCCCCCGGCTGTCTAAACCTATTAGCAGCATGACTAAGGGAGGGTTCAGGGGCACCTGATCCCACCATATTTATAGGCTATATCAAAAAGGAAGGTTTTAACCCTATTCTTAAAAACAGAGATCAAGTCTGACTCCCAAATCCAGATTGGCAGCTGGTTCCACAGGAGAGGAGCTTGATAACTGAAGGCTCTGCCTCCCATTGTACTTTTAGAGATTCTAGGTATTACAAGTAATCCTGCATTTTGAGAGCATAGTGCTCAGTTAGGATGATAGGGTAATATCAGATCTTTTAAATAAAAAGGGGCCTGATTATTTAGAGCTTTGTAAGTGAGAAGAAGGATTTTCAACGTATTTCTAAATTCTATGGGAAGCCAATGAAGGGAGGCCAGAACCGGAGAGATATGATCTCTCTTTCTAGTCCCTGTTAAAATTCTTGCTGCAGCATTTTGGATCAGCTGAAGACTTTTTAAAGATGTTTTAGGACAGCCTGATAATAAAGAGTTACAATAATCTAATCTAGAGCTAACAAAAGCATGGATCAGTTTCTCAGCATCACTCTGAGACAAGATGCTCCTAATCTTGGCAATACGCAAATGAACTACCATATGCCTCCGTTTCACCGAGGCATAAAAAACAACATTCTGTAAAGGATATTACCACATGGGCTGAGGAACACTTCAGAAAACCATCATCAGTTAACACAGTTTGTCGATCGATTCATTGATAGACAGATGTACTTTACTGATCCCAAACTGGGAAATTACAGTGTAACAGCAGCATGACAGCAGACGACCAAAACGACAGAAACGCACAAAGCATAACAGAAAAAGGAATTACCCAGGGAATGCAAAACTGCCTAGATAACTTTATATACATCGCAGACCACCTCCAAGATGAATAGATGATGACCCGTATAGATCCGTGAATCATACCCGCTGTACAATGCAGGACTATTGGGCCCAGGGTGAAATGTGAGGTACCAATTAGACTGCAAGGTGCAGTATTGCAGCATAGTTATGACCAGAATTCAACATCAGAGTGAGTTATTGTACAGTGAAATGGCATGAGCCAGGAAAGATTTCCTGTACCTGACCATTCAGCAGCGAAGCTGTTGCAGTCTGCTGGAAAAAGTGCCCCGCTGTCTGTCCAGTGTGTGGTGGAGGGGGTGATCAGGATTGTCCATGACAGATAACAGTTTGTTCAGTGTCCTCCTCTTCACCACATTTTTATAGGTCTCCAGCCTGAGACCAATTACAGAGCCAGCCTTCTTGATAATCTTGTCAAGTCCGTTGGTGTCGCTGGCTCTGATACTGCTGCCCCAACAAACAGCAGCAAAGAAGATGGCGCTGGCAACAATAGCCTGATAGAAAAGCTCCAACATCTTGTTGCACACGTTGAAGGATCTCAGCTTCCTCAGGATGTAGAGTCTGCTCATCCCCTTCTTGTACACAGCATCAGTGTTAGATTTCCAGCCCAGTCCATTGTTGATCATGACACCCAGGTATTTGTAGTCCTCCACTACCTCCACATCCTCTCCCATAATCCACAATGGCTGTGAAGGCGCCCTCTTCTTCCTGAAGTCAATCACCATCTCTCTGGTCTTGAAGACGTTCATCCTCAGGTGATTCTGTTCGGTCCACTCCACAAATCTGTCTACCAATGTCCTGCACTCTCCCTCCTCTCTCCCTTATACACCCGACAACAGCTGAGTCATGAGAGAATTTCTGCAGGTGGCATGACTCGGTGTTGTACTGAAAGTTGGTGGTATATAAGGTGAAGAGAAAAGGAGAAAGTACAGTCCCCTGTGGAGCTCCCGTATCACTAACCACCACATCAGAAAAGACACTGCCCAGCCGAACAAACTGGCCTGCCTGTCAGGTAGTCAGTAATCCAGGAGATCACAGAGCTGTCAACCCCCATCACCCCCAGCTTCTCACCCAACAGCAGTGGCTGAATGGTATTAAAGGCACTGGAGAAATCAAAGAATGTGTTCCTCCCCCATCCCGGTGCAAATGGGCTTGTTGCAGCAGGGAGATGACAGCATCTTCACCTCCTAAACGGGGCTGATACGCAAACTGCAGAGGGTCCAGCCACGTCTTCACCTGCGGAGTCAGGCGGGCTCAGACCAGTCTCTCCAGGACCTTCAACACATGAGATGTGAGGGCAACTGGTCGGTAGTCATTCAGGTCCGATGGAGACGACTTCTTGGGGACAGGAACCAGGCAGGATGTCTTCCACAACACCGGTACTCTCTCCAGATTCAGACTCAGGTTGTACAGGTGTTTCAGTACCGGAGATAGATGGTTGGCGCAGGTCCTCAGGATCCTGGTGGAGATGCCATCCGGGCCCACAACCTTCCATTGGTGGAGTCTCTCCAGCTGTTTCTTAACCTGGTCTGTAGTCACCACTGATGTGGAGGTTGGTGAGGGGGGAGACAGAGAGAAGTGCTGTACAGGAGAGTGAGGGGGGAAGGGTGTGTGGGGGTCTGGCTGTGTTGTGGGGGTGACAGATGGTGAGCTGAATCTTTTAAAAAAACAGATTCAGCTCTCTCAAGCCTCTCCGATGGCTGGCTGTCTCTTGCCTTACATCCAATGATTTTTTTCATTCCAGTCCACACATCCCTCACATTGTTCTGCTGGAGTTTATCCTCTAACTTCCTCCTGTAAGCCTGCGTGTCCACCACATGCATTTTTTGTCACCCGACTGCCCTGAACATCTTTTTTTCAGCGTTTGTGCACTGCGCCCTGGAAAAAAAAGTTTGTGCCCTGTATCGCCGCAACAGCTTGTCACTCACAGCTCAGAACTTCCGCTTTTCCTGTGGTCATACTTATTTTTTAATAGCACTCTCTAAATAACAATGGACAAGAAATATATTCTAGCATTGGTAGCAGCTCTGGATGCAAAATATGATGACACAGAAAACAGGACTGAGTACAGACTTTACCGGCATCCTATGTCCCACCCTTCCTCATTCGGATTGGCTGCTTAGAAAGATCTGACATTGAGGAGCTCAGCTGCAGTCTGAAAAGTTGAAATTTTTTCAACTCTGAGCGCCGTGACAATAAGCGACCACCGTGGAGAGCATTTCAGTGCCGAGGGCGCTCAGTGCTGTAGACGTTGGACTACATAGAGAATGAACAGAAGATAGTCGCCAACAGCTGAAAAAATGCCTTTGGTGGACATGCAGCCTAACTGTCTTTGCAAATCCTCAGCATCTCTCTCAGTTCACGCTGCACCCTCCTCAGTTCCTCCCTGTCTCCAGACCTAAAAGCTCTCTGTTACGGCCCCAACTGGGCCAAGGCCAGAAATGCCTATATATATACAGTATATATATATATATATATATATATATATATATGTATATATATATATATATATATATATATATACAGTGGGGCAAAAAAGTATTTAGTCAGCCACCAATTGTGCAAGTTCTCCCACTTAAAAGATGAGAGAGGTCTCCAATTTTCATCATAGGTATACCTCAACTATGAGAGACAAAATAAGAAAAAAAAATCCAGAAAATCACATTGAAGGATTTTTAATGAATTAATTGGTAAATTCCTCGGTAAAATAAGTATTTGGTCAATAACAAAAGTTCATCTCAATACTTTGTTATATACCCTGTGTTGGCAATGACAGAGGCCAAATGTTTTCTGTAAGTTTTCACAAGGTTTTCACACACTGTTGCTGGTATTTTGGCCCATTTCTCCATGCAGATCTCCTCTAGAGCAGTGATGTTTTGGGGGTGTCGCTGGGCAACACAGACTTTCAACTCCCTCCAAAGATTTTCTATGGGGTTGAGATCTGGAGACTGGCTAGGCCACTCCAGGACCTTGAAATGCTTCTTACGAAGCCACTCCTTCATTGCCCGGGCGGTGTGTTTGGGATCATTGTCATGCTGAAAGACCCAGCCACGTTTCATCTTCAATGCCCTTGCTGGTGGAAGGAGGTTTTCATTCAAAATCTCAGGATACATGGCCCCATTCATTCTTTCCTTTACACGCATCAGTCATCCTGGTCCCTTTGCAGAAAAACAGCCCCAAAGTATGATGTTTCCACTCCCATGCTTCACAGTAGGTATGGTGTTCTTTTTCCTCCAAACACGACAAGTTGAGTTTTTACCAGAAAGTTCTATTTTGGTTTCATCTGACCATATGACGTTATCCCAATCCTCTTGTGGATCATCCAAATGCTCTCTAGCAAACTTCAGACGGGCCTGGACATGTACTGGCTTAAGCAAAGGGACACGTCTGGCACTGCAGGATTTGAGTCCTTGGCGGCGTAGTGTGTTTCTGATGTAGCCTTTGTTACTTTGGTCCCAGCTCTCTGCAGGTCATTCACTAGGTCCCCCCATGTGGTTCTGGGCTTTTTGCTCACCATTCTCGTGATAATTTTGACCCCACGGGGTGAGATCTTGCGTGGAGCCCCAGATCAAGGGAGATTATCAGTGGTCTTGTATGTCTTCCATTTTCTAATAATTGCTCCCACAGTTGATTTCTTCACACCAAGCTGCTTACCTATTGCAGATTCAGTCTTCCCAGCCTGGTGCAGGTCTAAAATTTTGTTTCTGGTGTCCTTTGACAGCTCTTTGGTCTTGGCCATAGTGGAGTTTGGAGTCTGACTGTTTGAGGTTGTGGACAGGTGTCTTTTATACTGATAATGAGTTCAAACAGGTGCCATTAATACAAGTAACGAGTGGAGGACAGAGGAGCCTCTTAAAGAAGAAGTTACAGGTCTGTGAGAGCCAGAAATCTTGCTTGTCTGTAGGTGACCAAATACTTATTTTACCAAGGAATTTACCAATTAATTCATTAAAAATCCTTCAATGTGATTTTCTGGATTTTTTTTTCTCATTTTGTCTCTCATAGTTGAGGTATACCTATGATGAAAATTGGAGACCTCTCTCTTCTTTTAAATGGGAGAACTTGCATAATTGGTGGCTGACTAAATACTTTTTTCCCCCACTGTGTGTGTGTATATATATATATATATATATATATATACTGTATATACTGTATATATATATATATATATATATATATATATATATATATATATATATATACAGTATATATATAAGCCTCAGCCTGGGATCACAAATCACAAAGTCCGTTTCGACCTTCACGTCAAGGTGGGCTGACCTCGTCATTTTCGCCCTTAGGTAAGGTAGACCACACCTTGTCATTTCTGCATCCTAGGCAAGGTAGACCACACCTCACACGTCACTTTCACCCTTGGGCAAGGTAGACCACACCTCATTACCCAGGCTGGGAATTGAACTCATGCCATCAGGGTCCCAACCACCTCCTGCTCTACCACTGAGCCAAAGAGGAATTCCTCCCTAGCACCTTGGATAGGAGTAGAGGTATACCTCCAGGTATACAGTGGAGGGGGTCATCACACTCTCTTCTTCTTGTTAAGAAGTGTTTTCAGGCCACTGGTGATCCATGATTTGTTGTTGGGGAAACAGTGCATGGTCTGTGCTGGCATGGTTGTGTTTTCACAGAAGCTGATAGATTCTGTGATGCAGTCAGTCATATTGTCTATGTCCTCCCCATGTAGTTCACAGAGTATGTCCCAATCCATTGTCTCAAAGCAGTCCTGTAGTACATCCGCAGCCCCCTGTGTCCACTTCTTCACAGTCAGTGTATAAGTAGGCTGCCTTTGCACAAGAGAATCGTAATTGGGGGTTAACAGAACCAGGTTGTGATCAGATCTGCGTGTGTGTGTGTGTGGGGGGGGGGGGGGTAGAGCTGTGGCACTGTATGCAACTCTGGCATTGGCATACAGGAGGTCCAGTGTTTTACTGTCTCTGGTGGGACAGTCAACAAACTGGTGGAAGTTTGGTAGTGTTTTGCCCAGTGGGACGTGGTTAAAATCTCCTGTGATGGCCATAAATGCGTCAGGGTCCTGCTCCAGTAAAGTGGCAGCAGTGAAGCTGATGACATCACAGGCCACGACAGCATCAGCTGACAGAGGGATATAAACAGCAATCATAATGGTACACGTGAACTCTCTTGGCATATAATAAGGTTGCATACTCATGGCGAGCAGTTCAATGTCCAGGCTGCAGAGACGTTCCTTCACATGTACATGTCCAGGATAAACTACCTCTCATTCACAAAAAGTGCCATCCCTCTTCCCCTCCTTCTACCGCTCCTTATAAATGTCCTTGTCTGACCAGACAGTCTTAAAGCCAGGTATTGCTACGTTGTTGTCCGGGATCTGTGAGTGTAACCATGTTTCTGTAAAACACATGATACTACACTCACGATATTCCCTATTTTTTTTTTTTTTTTTTTTTGTTACTTATTTGTACCCGTAGGTAGACTTGGTTTGCAGTCTGGTGACAAGCCACCGGCTGCTGGTCGCTGCGTGTGCGAGCGCCCTAAACCTACATGTTTTTGGTGTGCGGGAGGAAACCGGAGAAATCCCGGAGTAAACCCGCGCAACACGGGGAGAACATGCAAACTCCACACAGCTCACTGTTGGTCGGGGGCTGGGATTGAACCCACGATCTCATGATCCCCGCGGTCCCCCGGCCGAGGGTAAAACTGTGCTGCCACAGTACTAAACCACTGCGCCACCATGCAGCCCTTTGCGTCATGACCAGCACTGTGAGCTCATCCGCCTTGTTCCCCAGGGACCTCACGTTACCCGTGATGAACAGCGGTACCACCAGCTTAGGTTTTCTTCTCCTCACTGTGGCTCCAGCCTTTCGTCCGCGGTGCCTCCTCTTCAGCTCATCCAGAATTAGGGGTTTCGCTCCGGGCAGCAGCGCTGGCCTCCCCAGCGCAATCAGCTGATCGCGTGTGTAAACAGTGCGTTTGCCCCCACCACTATTGTTCTTCACTGCAACCGAGGAAGAAAAATAAAAGAAACACCAGGAGAAAAATAGGAAAACTTGGTCCAGTCATTAATCGGAGTCTTCCTACCAAGCCCTGATAAAAAGAAACATATTAGATACAATAAACTAAAAAAGACAGAAAGGCTCCGGTTATGGCGGCCGCCTAGAAGGACACGTATCACTCTGCTCTGCCCCTGGAAATAAAAATTCGGCAAATAACTCTCTCATTTGGAACAGAACTTTTCCCAGCGTTTGGGTGAGGATATGCTGGTGAAGACTAAGGCTGGGAAATCAGGAGGGGGAAAAATTGAATCGCCGAAGCAGTCCAAATTAACGGACTTTAAAGTTTGTGGCGCAGTAGAAAAAGCTGCGGATATGGCGGATGAAACTAGCGGTGGTGCGGTAACTGCTGCTGCTGACGATGGCGGCACAGGTGCAGTGCTGGCTGCCATTAGCTCAATGAGAGCAGACTTTTCCGCTAAACTTGATGGGATTATGGCAGCGTTGGATGCAATGAGAAAGGAGTTGGGTGACTGCGTGGAGTGAGTGACGCAGGCGGAGCTTCGTGTTTCAAGTGCGGAGGATGAAATCAGCGGACTTCAAATAAAGGTGCGCACTTTGGAAAAAAAAAATAAAGATCTGGAAAATAGCGTTCTGGACTTGGAATCTCGGTCCAGAAGGAACAACCTGAGGCTGGTGGGTTTACCGGAGGGAGCCGAAGGTCGTGATTCCTGCTCCTTTTTGGAGGGGTGGATCCCGGAGGCGCTGAACAACGCGGAGCTAAAATCATCAGTCGTCTTGGAAAGCGCCCACCGAATTGGCCCACCGAGAGGTAACAAGGCAGCACCGAGGACGCTAATTATGAAGTTTCTCAGCTACAGAGACAGGATGACGATCTCCAACGCGGTGCGGGCCAAAGGAGAAATTAAATACCAAGATCAGCAGGTGCGGTTCTACCCAGATCTGGCCTCAGGAATCCAACAATTAAGGAAGCAGTTTGACCCCATCCGCAAAGAACTGCGCAACCTTGAGATTCGTCATGGAGTGATTCACCCTGCAAGACTTCTGGTCACATATGAGGGCAGAACACGCATCTTCAAGACCCCCGAGGAGGCGCAGGAGCTCATCAAGAAGATCCAGGAAGAGACTGGTGGGAGCTAAGCATGAACAGAATATAGGGTAGAATATTTGAGCATTTAACTGATTAGAAGCATATAACAAGATTACAAAATATAGAATGTATTACATATTAAAAAAAAAAAAGTACAAAATTGCTAAAAAAATTTTGGAGTTAAATTGGAAAATTACAGAAGAGAGTTAATGTTACGTTATTAAAAGCAGTAGAGTTAGGGTGATTGGGAGGATGAAGAAGGAGTGGCTTTGGCTGATCCTCGTGGGTGTGGAACGGTCGATGGCTATATCGGGAGACGGAATTTTTCTTTTGCTTTTGGGGGGATTGCCACAAATGTGGGAAGGGGGAATTTGTTTGTGTGTAGTTTGTAGGGTGAATGTTCAACCTCTCATTTTTTTGCTTTTCTGTTTGAGCATGTTTACACTGCAAGGTAATCCCAAACTCCCTATTGATTATAAATCAAAGCGTTAATCTTAATTTAACTTCATGGAATTGCAGAGGTCTACAAAATTTAAAAAAACTTAAACAAGTTATGAATAAAATAAAAGACATGGGTTCAAAAATTGTGTTTTTACAAGAAACTCATCTAATAGAGCAAGATGTAAAAAGAATTAGGAGTAGATGGCAAGGAAATGTTTTCACCTCATCATTTTCATCCCGAGCCAGGGGAGTTATGACTCTCATACATAAATCAGTCCCATTTCAAGTGAAAAATGTAATTGGAGACAAATTTGGAAGATATGTAATCATTCAAGGATCTTTGCTATTAGAAAACATAAATTTGGTGAACTTATATGGTCCCAATATAGATGATCAAAAGTTCTTTGCCAATTTATTTCTTATCTTATCATCACTTACAGGGCAACATATAATAGCAGGGGATTTTAATTGTACATTGAATCCCAGTATAGATAGATCAACAGGACTGGACTGTACGCACAATGGATGTAGGATGACCATTAATCATTTTATGAAAGAATTGAAATTGATAGATATATGGAGAGAAATGAAACCACAAGTTAAAGCATACTCTTGTTATTCCAATACCTACAAGACATTCTCACGTATAGATTATTTTTTGATCTCCACAGAATTAAGGTCCAAGATTCAAAACTGTTTTTATGATAACATCGTGATCTCTGATCATGCACCCTGCTGTCTAATGTATGTAGATAAGAAATTGACAAAGGAACCAGGTAGATGGCAATTTCAGCATAAATGGCTTCAGGATGAGGAATTTGTTAAGTATATAGAAAAACAGATAGATGAGTTCTTTGATATCAATACTACACAAACATCAGCATGTGTAAAGTGGGAGGCTTTCAAAGCTTTTATTAGGGGACATATTATTAGTTATACAGGTTCAAAATCTAAGAAGACTCGAGAGGAGAGAGTCCAATTGGAACATAAAATAAAAATTCTTCAAGAAAGAGTATATGCAGGAAGAGATCCAAGGTTGGAGAACGAATTACTGATTTTGAGAGCTGAATATGACAAAAAAATCAGCGAATAGAGTTGCCTCGAGTCTTCTAAGATTGAAACAATCTTTTTATGAACAAGGTGAAAAATCAGGAAAGTTATTGGCATGGCAGATTAAACAATTAGAATCTAAAACACCAATTACCAGTATTATAAGTAACGGACAGGTAGTTATAGATCCTTCAGAAATTAATAGAGCCTTTAGAGATTACTATGAAAAATTATATGATACCAAAAATGAATCTGACTTAACAAAACTACATGGGTTTTTGAATGAACTATTTATACCGTGTATTCCAAATGAAAATAGGGAGATACTGGAGTCTAAAATTAGTCAAGAAGAAGTTGGACTAGCCATTGATAATATGAAATCAGGAAAAAGTGCAGGACCAGATGGTCTTCCAGTTGACCTTTATAAAAAATTTAAGAATAAATTAACAAAACCTTTTTTGGAAATGGTTTTAGAAGCATTTCAAAATAGTAATTTACCATCATATATGAATAATGCCTTAATTATACTGTTGCCAAAACCAGGTAAGCCCTCTAATAAATGTGAAAATATGAGACCAATAAGCCTATTAAATGCCGACCTTAAGATAATTTGTAAAATTTTAGCAAGACGAATACAAGAAATTTTACCAAATATTATTAATCGAGATCAGAATGGCTTTATAAAGGGAAGACAAGGCTTCCATAATGTAAGAAGACTATTTAATATTATTTATTCTACCGGATACAGCTCTCTTATCACTGGATGCCGAAAAAGCCTTTGATAGAGTTGAATGGCCCTTTCTTTTTGAAGTCTTACAAAGGTTTGGACTTGGAAATAATTTCATAAAATGGGTTCAGATAATATATAATAATGCTACTGCAGAAATTCTAACAAATAACAATATTTCAAAATCAATAAAAATCAATAGAGGATGTCGACAAGGCTGTCCACTTTCACCTTTACTGTTTACTATGGCAATTGAACCTTTAGCGATGGCGATACGTCTACAGTCACAAATATATGGAATTAAAGTTGGACCAACAGAACATAAAATCTCCCTGTATGCCGATGACATAATTTTGTTTATGTCGAATCTTAAAAAATCAATTCCGACCTTGTTGAATTTAATAAAGAATTTCGGGGAAATATCAGGATATAAAATAAATAAAACTAAATCTTCAATATTAATGCTAAATGAGACCCAGAGAAATTACCCAGCCCCTGAGGTAAATCAATTCAATGTTGTAAATCAGTTCAAATATTTAGGAATCCAAATTGTGCCTAAGCTAGAATCAGTCGCCAGTGTCAATTATGAAGCCTTAATGACAGATATTGATGAGTTACTTCAGAGATGGATGTCACTACCAATGTCGATGATCGGGAGAATTAATATACTTAAAAGTAATATCTTACCTAAAATACTTTATTTATTTCAATACATTCCCTTACCACCACCTTTAGATTTATTCTCAAGAATTAAAAAAAAGTTAGTGGAATTTATATGGAACAACAGGAGGGCTAGATTACGTCTGTCTTTATTATATTTACCATTTGATCGTGGAGGTCTGAAATGTCCAAATTTTATGTTGTATTATTGGTCGGCACAACTGAGGTCTATGATATATTATTTTTCATCAAATGATCTCCCTCACTGGACTGAAATGGAATCATACAATTTACCTTTACCTCTTCCCATATTCATATACTCAGATTCGGCAAAAAAATTACAAAAACAAGTTAAAAATCCATTTGTAAAGCATATGATCAAAATATGGTGTGAAGCTAAAAACTATTTAAAAGAACCACAGTTATTGTCACAATTTAGTCCAATATGGGGTAATCAATATTTTAAACCAGGGAGAGCGGACGCTGTATTTAAAGTATGGAATTTAAAAGGGATACAAAAGATTCAGGATTTATATTTGCCATGTGCAGAAAACATAATGTCTTTTGAAGAGTTGAGGATCAAATTTAATCTCCCTCCCCTCTCCCTCCCCCCAGGCCACAGGGGGCAGGGAGTGGGCGAACAACCTGAATCTGTTTTTCAATAGATTTGACCAACCGCCCTCCCCCCTGACTGCACAACAACCACTGCTGCCTCTAAAGAAATCAAGTCCTGCTGCCCACTCCCCACTCTACCAACACCCCCCCACTCCCAACACACAGCCCCCCATCCTGACCCTGACCAGGACCCAGGTGAGGACGGAGCTGAGGAAGATCAAGGCGAGGAAGGCGCCGGGACCGGACGGCATCAGCGCAAAGCTCCTCAAGTCCTGTGCAGACCAGCTGTGTGGGATTGTGACGTATATCTTCAACATGAGCCTGAAACTGGGGAGGGTACCACAGCTGTGGAAAACATCTTGTGTGGTACCTGTACCAAAAACTTCCCACCCCAAAGACCTGAACAGCTACAGACCGGTGGCCTTGACGTCCCACTTGATGAAGACCCTGGAGAGACTGCTCCTTGCTCACCTCCGCCCCCTGGTGGAACCAGCGATGGATCCACTCCAGTTCGCCTACCAGCATGGCATTGGGGTGGAGGATGCGGTGATCTTCCTCCTTCACCGTTCTCTGTCCCACCTGGAGAAGCCCGGGAATATGGTGAGGATCATGTTCTTTGACTTCTCCAGTGCTTTCAACACCATCCAACCGATGATCCTGAAGGACAAGCTGCTGCGCGCAGGGGTGGACCAGCACCTGTCATCATGGATCCTGGACTACCTCACGAACCGGCCTCAGTTTGTGAGAACCCGGGACTGTGTGTCCGACACGATCATCAGTAGCACGGGGGCCCCCCAGGGAACGGTGCTGGCTCCCTTCCTGTTCACTCTTTATACTGCGGACTTCTCACACAACACAACACACTGCCATCTACAGAAGTTCTCTGATGACTCTGCGATCGTTGGCCTCATCTCCAATGGAGATGAAGCTGAGTACAGAGGGCTTATCCAGGACTTCGTGGACTGGTGCCATCGGAACTGCCTCCAGATCAACGCGAGGAAAACTAAGGAGCTGGTGGTGGACTGCCGCAGGCATGGGCAGCCCCTCACAGTACCAGTAAATATACAGGGAACAGACATCGAGATGGTGACATCCTATAAGTACCTGGGTATTCATCTGAACAATAAACTAGACTGGTCACACAATACTGATGCACTCTACAAGAAGGGACAGCGCAGGCTGTTCCTGCTGAGGAGACTCAGGTCTTTTGGTGTACAAGGGGCGCTGCTGAAGTCATTCTATGACACGGTGGTGGCATCAGCCATCACTTTTGGAGTGGTCTGCTGGGGCAGTGGCATTACTGCAGCCGATAGGAAGAGACTGAACAAACTGATTAAGAAAGCTAGCTCTGTCCTGGGGCAGCGCCTTGATCCGATGGAGGAGATAGGAGAGAGAAGGACGGTGGCTAAACTGTCATCTCTGCTGGAGTCCGAGTTCCACCCTATGCAGGACATACTGAATGCACTGAGGAGCTCATTTAGCAGCAGACTACATCATCCCAGGTGCACAACCGAGAGGTTTCGTAGGTCCTTCCTACCAACGGCTGTCAGACTGTACAACCTAAGCAGGGCTGCTCGCAGAGATAGCAAAAAGACGTAACAAACTAATAGTTTTTTGAATGCAAAAGATGCAATAGACTTACACAATGGTCCTCTCCGGCATACAACTAGGAACATACCGGTCGCTATGGAGGGTGAGAATATGTATGGGCACATAATCATACCATGTAGGATAACTAAGTAGACGGTTATGCTGTTTCATTCCATCTAGCAACAATGCTCTGCACTGTGTGTGTTTATATATTTGCATATTTATTCCATCTAGCTACAATGCTCCGTACTGTGGGTGTTTATATATTTATATATCTACATATTATTCCATCTAGCTACATTGCTCCGCACTGTGTGTGTTTATATACTTGCATATTTATTCCACCTAGCTGCAATGCTCCGTACTGTGGGTGTTTATATATTTACATATTTATTCCATCTAGCTACAATGCTCTGCACTGTGTGTTCATATATTCATATATTTATTCCATCCAGCTACAATGCTCTGCACTGTGTGTCTGTGTGTGTGTGTATATATATATATTTTATAGTAATACGTACATATGTTTATTAGCTGCTCTTGCTTGCTTGTTTTTTTTCTTGCCTTCTGATTGTTGCTCTGAGTGTTGCTATCCCTGTGCTGTTGCAATCCTGGAATTTCCCCGTTGTGGGACTAATAAAGGCTTATCTTATCTTATCTTATCTTATCTTATCTCAATAGAACACATTTTTTTAAATATCTTCAACTTAGAAACTTTATTCGATCAAATCAAAATAAAGCTCTCACTCGACCTATCTATTCATCCTTGGAAAAAATGTTGATGAAAGATAGTAAAAGAAAGGGTATTATTTCAGAGTTTTATAACTCATTGACACTATTTTCAAGTGAAAATTCACTGAAAAGATTAAACTACTGGAAAGAAGATCTGCAAACTGAAATTTCAGAGGAACAATGGGAATTGGCTTGTACAGAAGCTCAAACCAAATCAATAAATGTACGCCTTAAATTGATACATTTCAAATGGTTAATGCGGATGTATGTTACACCGGAGGAGTTAAATAGATATAACAAAAATATACCAGATACGTGCACAAAATGTATGGAAAGTAAAGGAACTCTATTTCATTGTGTATGGGAATGTAGATTAATAAGAATGTTTTGGGAAGAGGTGAGGGTAACAATTGAAAAAATAATCTCAAAACAAATCATATTGAATCCTAAACTGTTTTTGTTGGGTCTGTACCCAGAAAAGCATAATTTTAATAAAAGTGAAAGAACATTCATAGACCTCAGTTTGCTTAATGCCAAAAAATGTATTGCACTATTATGGAAAAAGACTCATAGACCAGATGTGACTCAGTGGTTAAGACAGATGTTAACAAACCTTCCATTAGAAAGAATAACATATATACTGAAATCAAAGGAAATTGTGTTTGAGAACATATGGAGACCTTTTATTGATTATGTAAAAAATTTAAACATAACTCTTGAAGAAGAAGGTGAATGATATGTGTGGACCTTGTAAATTCCAAACTGGTGAACATAATATGTATACTTATGTGTTGGATTGTCTAGACTAAACAGAGGAGCATTGTTGAAGATTTGATTTTGTTGGTGGTTGTTGGTGTTTTTTAGTGCATTTTTTTTTTTTTTGTAGTACTTTAGTGTTAGTGTTTGATTGTTTGTATCATGTTTGTTTAAAAAAAAAAAGGTTCAATAAAGATATTGTGGAAAAAAAAAAAAAGACAGAAAGGCATGAGGGATATTGCCTGTTAGGGCTGCCTCTCCTTATGGCGCCGTGCAAACAAAAAAAAAGCACCTACAAGTTCAAGTTAAAACTCTACCATGCAAAACAAAAGCCACATATGAACAACACCACCCAGAAACACCGCCTGTTGCTCTGGGCCCAAACTCATCCGAGATGGACTGACACAAAGTGGAAAAGTGTGCTGTGGTCTGATGAGTCCACATTTCAAATTGTTTTTGGAAATCATGGACGTTGTGTCCTCCAGGCTAAAGAGGAAAAGGACCACCCAGATTGTTATTAGCACAAAGTTCAAAAGCCAGCATCTGTGATGGTATTGGGGGTGTATTAGTGCCCATGGCATGGGTAACTTGCACATCTGTGAAGGCACCATTAATGCTGAATGGTACATACAGGATTTGGAGCAACATAGGCTGCTATCCCCCTCATGGATCGTCACCTTATCGGGGTGGGGGGTTTGCGTGCCCTAGTGATCCCAGAAGCTATGTTGTCCGGGGCAATTTGCCTCTGGTAGGGTCACTCAAGACAAACTAGTCCTGGGTGAAGGGCCAGACTAAGAACGATCCAACAGACTCTCATGATATATGCTCCCTTTGGGTTCTATTTTAAGGAAACATGGCATCTCGTTCCATTGTTGTACTAATGACTGTCAGATTTATCTTCCCTTGGCACACGATGACTCTGGTTCTGTCCAGCTACTCTTGGACTGTCTTTCTGATATCAAAGCATGGATGCCATTAAATTTTTTGAACTTTAATGAGAACAAAACTGAAGTAATGATGTTTGGTCCAAGTATGTGTTCTCTCCCCACTAATGTGGACCTTGGCTCTTTGACACTGCATGTTAAACAATCTTAATAATCTGGGGGTCAAACTGGATTCTGATTTTAAATTTGACAAGCACACAGCTGTGTCCTTCAGAAAAGTTAACAAATAGCCAAAGTCAAATCCACTGTGTCAAGGAAAGATGTTGAATTATCATGATTCGTTTGGATTACTGTAATGACCTTTTTGTTGGGATCAGCCAAGCTTCTATTGCTCGTTTTCAACTTCTACAAAATGCTGCCGCCCACCTTTTAACAAAAGCTCACAGGGGTGTGCATATTTCACCTATTTTGGCTTCTCTTCACTGGCTGCCTGTGCATTACAGAATCGATTTTAAAATTCTCCCTTATGTTTTTAAATGTCTTAACAGTCTTGCTCCACCCTACCTCTCTGACTTACTTCAGCCTTATGTTCCACCATCATCCCTAAAATCAGCTGATCAGCTGCTCTTGGCAATCTCTAAAACAAGGCTGAAGCTCAGAGGGTATTGGGCCTTTGCTGCTGCAGCCCCTAGGCTATGGAACGAGTTGCATTACATGTTAGGCAGGCCTCCTCACTTTGTGTTTTTAAATCTTATTTAAAAGCATATCTGTTTTCCTACGCTTTTAACTCGCCTTAATTTTATGTCTGCTGTGTTTGGCAGTTTGTTTTTATACTTGTGAGTTGCTTCTTTTTCTGCTGAATGTTATGTTTTGATTTTAGGTTATTTATTACTGTGCAGCACTTTGGTCAACTTTGTTGCTTTTAAATGTGCTTTATAAATAAATTTGGTATGGTATGGGACAGGTCTTGGTTGAAATAATAGGGGGAGCCGTCCATTGCGTGGTGCTAGCGATCTGTTGTGGAATCACAGCAAAATGACTGTGAGACAGGCCAGACTGATGTGAGATACACCATCAACTGTGGATCAGTGAACCAGAGCGCTGCTCATCTGAGATGGGATGCTAGAAGCTAGTCAGCTATAATGGCTAACTGATGTAAGAGGGAGGGGTGGAGTTGAAAAGTAAAGGATGTTTCTTAAAGTGACAGGCTTTAAATCAGAGTGTTTCAAGAAAGACAGGAAAAATAAAAAAAACAAATTTGCTTCAATAATTTAAAAAATAAAGAAAATGTGAACAAAATATGTTGCAAATATTTCATTAAGACATATGTGCGCTGTTAAAATGTGGAAAAAGTGCAATGACCCCTTTAAGGTTAAAAGTCAAATACAGTGATCCCTCGCTACTTCGCGCTTCACCTTTCGCGCCCTCAGTGCATCGCGGATTTTTCAAAAATATTCATCAAAAATTTAAAATTGAGAAAAAATGGGCGGGCGCTAGCAGAAGGCAGGGAGACTACATTAGAACATCAGGTATCAACACGGAGAGCCCGCACAACTCAAAATCCACCTCTCTGACCACCGCTCCACTCCTCTCCGCCCACCTCTTCACCGCTCGGGAATCTCGCAAGCTGATTGGCCGAGACGTTTTACCCAGCTTCTCTCCCTGCCGAGCGCCCATACCCAGTGAAGGAAGACCGCATTCATTGTTCGCTGTTCTCTTGTGCCTTTTTGTGCGAAATAGTCTTCCCGTCGAGCCACTACGCCGCCTCCTGCAGCTTCTCCAGCTCTATCGGAAGCTGCCCTCAACGATGCTGCGCCTCTAGCACCTGACGATGAGGCGTCACCTGAGGAGCAGTAAAGCTCTCATTAACCTGTGAAGTAAATCATCTTCATCTTGAGTTACGTATCTTGTTATAAGAATAAAAGTTCTAAAAACATATTTATGTACACTTTATTTACATCTACGTATGTATGTACACTTACACACACACACACACACACACACGTATCATATGAGAGAGAGAGTGAGAGAATGAACGTACGTATTATTTATGGGTGACGTCATTAGGGGTGACGCTACTTCGCGGTTTTTCACTTTTCGCGGTCGGTTCTGGAACCCATTAACCGCGATAAGTGAGGGATCACTGTAACTACAAATTCCCCAAACTGAAAATGAGGATTTCAACCCACAATTTAAAAAAAAAACAAAACAAAACAAACAGCCATGTTTATTCAACTTGACTCTGATCCTCTATTGAAATGTCAGAGCTCAAGAGACACAAATGAGACAATTCTGACTGACTTTTGTTTTCAGAAAGGATATCTGGGAGGAACCAGAGGCACCAAGTGATGAGCATCCAGAAGACTGAAGCCATGAGAACACAAGATGGGAGCAGAGTCTGAAAAGCTGGGCTTGGCAAATTCCTGATAGACACACAAAGTTCTAATTTAACAGCTAACAACAAGGTTTGTGTAACTTCATTCAGAAGAGTCAAGAGCAGAAGAGCAGCTCAGTGGAAGTGTGCATGTGTGCGTACCGTGCAGCCAGATTGAGCACACCTACTACACAGGCCAACAAAATCCCTTTGAGTAACCAGGACTCTGAGTTCATATCAACTATTGCACCAACACTTCCAAACAGGGCAATGCAGAGTAAAAACTGTAGAAAGACCTGCGGGGGAAAAAACAGGAAAGGCAAGTATGTTAGAGGAAGATGCCAGTTAGAAAAGTTTAAGACTCTGTCATGTGCGAGTCGGCGTACCCTGTATCTGTTGACAAGCCGCTGACATCTTGAGTTGGAGCTAACCCTCTCCTGTTTGATGTGGCTGAGCATGTGGATGAGCAGCGGGCTGTGCACTTGGTGGGCCAGGTCGATGGGAGTGTGACCCTGCAGAGGAACCATTAACACCACAATGACGGTGCATGCCTTAACTGATTCAATTAAAATTTATTGTCCTAATATTGTCCCCCCTCCTCTTTTTTTTTTTTTTTAGAAAGTTCACACTTATTTTGGGTCTCAACCTCCTGTATATCTGATTCTGTGCAGACACTGTACAAACTTTTCCATATTTTATGGCACAAATAAAAAAAAAAAGAAATTACAGACAGCATATACAGCCATGGACAAAATTATTGGTACCCCTCCGTTAATGAAAGAAAAACCCACAATGGTTACAGAAATAACTTGAATCTGACAAAAGTGGTAATAAATAAAAATTCTATGAAAATTAACCAATGAAAATCAGACAATGCTTTTGAATTGTGGTTCAACAGAATTATTTTAAAAAACAAACTCATGAAACAGGCCTGGACAAAAATGATGGTCCCCCTAGAAAAGATTGAAAATAATGTGACCATAGGGACATGTTCAACCAAGATGTGTCCTCTAATTAACATCACAGGTGTCTCCAAACTTGTAATCAGTCAGTCGGCCTATTTAAAGGGTGACAAGTAGTCACTGTGCTGTTTGGTGACATGGTGTGTACCACACTAAACATGGACCAGAGGAAGCAAAGGAGAGAGTTGTCTCAGGAGATTAGAAAGAAAATTATAGACAAGCATGCTAAAGGTAAAGGCTATAAGACCATCTCCAAGCAGCTTGATGTTCCTGTGACTACAGTTGCACATATTATTCAGAAATTTAAGATCCACGGGACTGTAGCCAACCTCCCTGGACGTGGCCACAGGATGAGATGGATAATACGAATGGTAACAAAAGAGCCCAGGACAACCTCTAAACACATTCATGGTGAACTCCAAGGTCAAGGTACATCAGTGTCAGATCGCACCATCCGTCGTTGATTGAGCCAAAGTGGACTTCATGGGAGACGACCAAGGAGGACACCACTGTTGAAAACAAATCATAAAAAAGCCAGACTGGAATTTGCCAAACTGCATGTTGACAAGCCACAAAGCTTCTGGGAGAATGTCCTATGGACAGATGAGACAAAACTGAAACTTTTTGGCAAGGCACATCAGCTCTATGTTCACAGACGCAAAAATGAAGCATACCAAGAAAAGAACACTGTCCCTACTGTGAAACATGGAGGAGGTTCTGTTATGTTCTGGGGCTGCTTTGCTGCATGTGGCACAGGGTGTCTTGAATCTGTGCAGGGTACAATGAAATCTCAAGACTATCAAGCTATTCTAGAGAGAAATGTGCTGCCCAGTGTCAGACAGCTTGGTCTCAGTCGCAGGTCATGGGTCTTGCAACAGGATAATGACCCAAAACACACAGATAAAAACACCCAAGAATGGCTAAGAGCGAAACATTGGACTATTCTAAAGTGGCCTTCTATGAGCCCTGATCTAAATCCTATTGAACATCTGTGGAAGCAGCTGAAACATTCCGTCTGGAGAAGGCACCCTTCAAACCTGAGACAACTGGAGCAGTTTGCTGATGAGGAGTGGGCCAAAATACCTGCTGAGAGGTGCAGAAGTCTCATTGACAGTTACAGAAATCCTTTGATTGCAGTGATTGTCTCAAAAGGTTGCGCAACAAAATATTAAGTTAAGCGTACCATCATTTTTGTCCAGGCCTGTTTCATGAGTTTGTTTTTTAAAATAATTCTCTTGAACCACAATTCAAAAGCATTGTCTGATTTTCACTGGTTAATTTTCATAGAATTTTTATTTATTACCATTTTTGTCAGATTCAAGTTATTTCTGTGACCATTGTGGGTTTTTCTTTCATTAACAGAGGGGTACCAACAATTTTGTCCACGGCTGTATTTAGTACAGTGATGGGACATTATGAAAATATGTAATGCTGAATATTGCAATGATGATATGATTTGCAATGCAGTAGCAAGAAAAAGCATGTGAACCCTTTGGAATTACTTGGTGTCCTGCATTAATTGGTCATAAAATGTGATCTGATCTACACTGAAGTCCCAAGTATACTGTAGACAAACACAATGGCCTTCATTTATCAAACGTGTGTAAGACAGAAAATTGGTACAATCATTTCAACGTAAAGATCGGTATTCATCAATCTGAACGCGATACACTCAAATCCCTCGACAGGTCTCAGCTTGTGTATGCAAGATTTCCAGCCACTGTAGAAGTTGCAGTGCAGCAGAAAAACCTGGCGTTGTGGGAGAATTATTTGATCCCATCAAATTATAATGAGCAGTGCATCCTTTCACATGGCATGTTTGCCTTGTGTTATACTTGGATGAGTGTTTTAACCACGTACTTTAAAGACTAGAAGCCACTTTTATTTCATTACAAATGTTTTTTTCTCCACATTCATGTCATAGCAGTAAATATTAAAACAGATTTAAAAACAATTGTTACCTGAAGAAAAGGATAAAATGGAATTAAATTTTTAGCTTTTGAAATATTGCTTACAGATGCGATTGATCTTAGAGCTTTTCAAGTTGTCGTTTCATTCGTGTATTTATATATTGGTACTGTAGGAAGGCTTCTCCTGCGTGAACACTGTGTAAAAATAATGTTCTAAATAACAGTCTATTCTTTTTTGACCAAGTCATGCGTGATAGTTGCAAATTCTCTGTTAACTCCTCTGGGAAAACCACAATAGAGCTTTACACACACAGGAGTGCTCTGGCAAAGATGATGCACTACATCGGGGTAAATGAAAACTCCTTGGATCACCAAGAGGTTTCTGCTATGCACAGTATGGGGAAATTAGGGCTGGGCAATTTGACCTTCATCATCATCATCATCATCATCATCATCATAGCAGTCTGTCGGGGGCGACAATGACTGTTTCATTTAGGTCTGATCAGATTCCTCCGCGCAGCTTTGTCCTTTGCCCTCTGCTGCCAGGAACACCTGACCTTGTTAACCCGAGCGACGTCCGAACCGGTATGAGTTGCTCTCTGACTGACCATTTCATAAAACTGCTTGCCCAGTATTTGAGTACTGCTAGCTTTTGCTGGTCTCGCGGCACATTCTTGGCAGATAGAGGTATTATCAGTGGCAAGGACAGGCCAAGACAAACTGACTCCAGTATCTGTTGCAGTGACTGACCAGATGATAGGTTTGTTTATCCTTGCTCTTTGTGTAGTGCATGTCATGATGCACCGACTGGCAAAATTCCACCACAGACCTTACGACAGATGTGCTTATCTGCCAGGATGTCCAGTCTCACCCCGTGTAACTGGGAGTGGTCCACCACAGACCTGTGACAGATATTGTTTTTAGTTCTGTCAGGATGCCCAGTTTCACCCTCCACGCCCTCGGAAGGGCGGGGTTGCTGGTTGAGTCGCCAATGCCCCGACCCATGAGACAGGTAGTACCGGTTTTCATGGTTATCTAGTAGCAAGCAAACCAATGCCTGACCTGACACTTAAACACCTAAGTGTCAGGGCAATTTGACCTTAATTTTGCATAACTGACCCTTTCATGTTGGGTCCCCCCCCCCCCCCCCTTAGGGACAAGGGCCATAATTAATCCATATTACACAGGACTGTGGTATCATATCACTGCGGTGGAGTAGTAAATGAGCATAACATAATAAATAACAGGACTATGGTTATGTCACACACAAAATAAGCATTGTCCAGTGTTTACAACACATACCTCTTGAGGGTGTGTGGATCACATCATGTGTGCAGTAGTTAATTGGCTTGTTAGATGCATTTTCTTTTGGGGGGGATCCTTGACTCATCCATGATTGTGTTACCACCACATAATCATTATGACTCTCTTATCGAGTTCTTAAATAAAGCCTTAGCTTGTCCATTCCCTCTATAAAACGGTTGAGATGACGTGGATAGCCGCCAGAGGCCAACAGCAACTTACCTTCTGCTTCTTTTTATGTTAGTATCTGTGCATTTCGCGTATTATTTCTTGGCATCTCCAGATGAAATAAAGAGTCAGTCATCACATACGATATCGATGGAGACTGTGTTTGTGTTTGTTACAAGCTGTATTTAATTGTGCCGTCCATGTTCTGCTGCATCTGAACAACACTGACGACACTGCTTCCAGAGTTATGTGCCTGCATCTTTAACTCCATGGGCACATCTTCAAGGAAAAAAACAAGACATGCGTAAAATTACATCAGTTCTACACCCCAATCGTTGGTTCTGATTTTATTTTGGTTAATCGCCCAGCCCTAGGGGAAACCGTTTCATTTTCCCCGGTGCGTTTCTGCACAGTACTGCTGAGTGCCGTACAGCCTTGGCCAAGATGAGTCAATGCGCACAGCACAAAGCAGCTGTGTGCAAGACTTCTAACAAGAGCACTCTGAGGTGAGTGCAATACCCCTGACCACTGTTTTCTTTGAAGACCCCAACTTTTCCATATAATTATTGGGGCAGAACCAAATTACGATCAGCCTATCAACCAGGAATGTACAACAAAAATAGCTGTATACAACCCATAGCTGTAGGTCAGGATCCCAAGCTGAACCTGTGTAGCAAGTTTGGTGACCCTAGCTCTACCCATTCTATAGTAATAGGGTATAGGGGATGCTAACCTTGACCTTTGACCTTCTGCTCCAACTCCTGCAAAAAACATCTGATTGGAGCCAAATTGCAATCTGTGCATTATCAGTGTACATGAAATGCTGGTATAAACTTTCAAAAAATCAACTGGAACAAAATTGCAGCAGGAGTTGATTTCACCAAAGTGGGACAGACGGACAGACAGACAGCCCGCCCCATGACATAATGACCTAATAATGACCAAAACGTGGTTCTTTTGCATACGTCATTTACAATGACTTTTGAGGTTGCCACACAATATTACTTTATTATTTTTCCACTTCCTTTATAGCAAAATCAAATTCTACTTAGGAAAATTTTCTCTTTTTGCTGTCTTATATTACAAGGCATGGTAAGGCAAGGCAATACAAGGCATGGTATTTAAATTGTAGTCATTAACATCTGTCAGATGTGAACAAGCGTACGATGAGACTGGCTAGTTATATTTCATAAACACTATGTGGACCTTGGTGTACAATCATTTCTACACCAGAATGTGAGAAAATTTCCACACACTTTTGATCAAGGGCAGCTAATGTGCTTAACCTAATACCACACAAACTTCTTTTTTCGGCTGCTCCCTTTGGGGGTTGCCCCAGCAGATCATCTGCCTCTATCTCACCCTGTCCCTTGCATCTTCCTCTGTAGCATCAGTCCTCCTTCACTACATCCATGAATCTTCTCTTTGGTCTTCCTCCTGCCTGTCAGCTCCATCTTCAATATCCTTTGTCCAGTATCTCCACTATCCCTCCTCTGCACATGTCCAAACCATCTCAGCCTTGCCTCTCTTAATTTGTCTCCAAACCGCTCACCTGAGCTGTCCCTCTGATAGACTCATTTCTAATCCTGTCCCTCCTAGTCACTCCCAGTGAGAATCTTGGCATATTCAACTCTGCCACCTCCAGCTCTGCCCCTTGTCTTTTTGTCAGTGCCACTATCTTAAACCATACATCATAGCAGGTCTCACCATACCTTATGGACATTATGTATATTATAGTTCTAGTTAGTTTCAAGTATGTCTCATGGATGTGTGAATGGCTGTGTTGGGGTGGGGGGTGAGGGTGTGTCTGAGTGTGTCTTAAATTATGTTCTTTTTACTTATATGGATGCCGAGAGAAACACATTTTCATCTTGCCTGCACTACAGTTGTATGTACAGCAATATGACAGTAAAGGTTGATTTGATTTTGATTTGATCTTGTAAATTTTCCCTTTCACTCTACCTGCTATCCTTCCATCACAAATCACCCCCGACACCCACTCAACCCTGCCTGTACTTGTCTTCACCTCTCGTGCATTTTCCATTGCTTTGAATGGTTGACCCCAGGTATTTAAACTCATTCACTTTCACTACTTCTACTCTTCTTCATCTTCTACATGTCTTGCACCACCCTCACATACTTCTCTGCCACTCCTGACTTCCTCATATAGTACCACACTTCCTCTCTTGGCATCCTACCATATGCTTTCTCTAAACCCACAAAGGCAGGGCAACTCCTTTTGCATCTGTAGTACTCTTTTTTGGTATGAAACCATACTGCTGCTCACTGATTGTGACCTTTCTTCTTAACCTGGCTTCAACAACTCTTCCATATCGTCACAGTGTGGCTGATCAACTAAACTAATGCCACACAAACAGGTGTAATTTTGCATGTCTTTATTGCACACAGCCTTTAAACATTTACAGTGCTGGTGGAAAAAAGTAAGTGAATCCTTGGATTTAATATCTGGTCAAACCTCTGCTGGCAGCAATAACCCCCAACAAATGCTTCCGGTAGCTACTGATCGGACCTGCACAAAGTTCAGGAGGAATTTAGATCATTCTTTCTTACAGAACTTTTTGAGTTTGTTATTCATACTGAAAGAAGCATCTGTTGATGTGAACCATGCCTCTAAAAAAGATCTCTGAAGGCCTACAAAGAACTGTTGATTTACATAAAACTGGAAAGGGTTACAAAGGAATCGTCAAGATTTTAGTTATTCACCAGTCCACAGTTTGACAAGTTATCTACAAATGGAGATGATGTACTGTGACTACTCTCCCTAGAAGTGGGTACCCAGCCAAGCTGACTGAAAAGGCAAAACCCTGAACGTGCAATGAAGTTAAAAAAAAAAAAAAAAAAAAAAAAAAAACACCTTAGAGTAATAGATAAAAGGCTTGAAGGAATCATTGGAACTGGTTGACATCTATGTTCATGAGTCTACCATACACAATTCATTGAACAGGCTTGGTGTCCATGACAGATCACCATGGAGGAAGCTGCTGCTTTCCAAAAAAAAAAAAAAAAAAAAAAAAAAAAACAGCACTGCACACCTCAAGTGTGCCAAAGGTCACCTTGACAGTCCATAATGCTCCTGAGAAAATGTTTTGTAGACTGAAGATTGTTAGGGAAAAACATGCAGCACTATGTGCAGTGAAAAAAGGGCACCGCATACCAACATGAAACATCTTCCCAATGAAATATGGTGGATGGAGCATCATGATTTGGGGGCCTGAACTCTTTGCCTTAATCAAGGGGAAAATTCTTAAATTTATCAAGGTATCCTACAGAATAATGTCAGGGTGGCTATCCACTAGCTGAAGCCAAGTAGAATTTGGGTAATGCAGCAGGACAATGACCCTGAACATCAAAGTAAATCTACTACAGAACAGCTTAAAAAAAGCCTAGTCAGCGTCTCGACCTGAATCCAGTACAGCTGGTGTGGAATGACATCAAGAGAGCTGTTCACATCAGACGTCCGAAGAATATGATTGAGCTGAAGCAGTTCTGTAACAGAAGAATTGTCCAAAATTCCTCTTGAATGTTGTGCTGGTCTGATCAGCAGCTACCGGAAGTGCTTGTTGGAGGTTATTGCTGCCAAAGGAGGTACAACCAGTAATTAAATCCAGGGGTTCACTTACTTTTTCCGCCAGCACTATGAATGTTTATTGGATGTGTGCAATAAAGACATGAAATATTGCAATTGTTTGTGTGGCATTAGGTTAAGCACATTGTGTCCATCATACTTGGGACTTAGATGTAGATCAGATTACATTTTATGACCAATTAATAATAATAATACATTTTATTTGTATAGCGCTTTCCAAGGCACTCACACACGCTTTACATTAAAAATAAAAAATTAAAGATTAAAAACAAGTCTGAACAGGTGGGTTTTGAGCAATGAAGTAGTTTAAGTCTGTGCAGTCACGGATGTGTTAGGGGAGAGAGTTCCAGAAGGAAGGGGCCTTGATGGAAAAGGCTTTGTCCCCTTGGGTTCTGCTTGGTTCTGTGTGGTGGAGAAAGGAGGTTTGCATCAGAGGAACGGAGGCAGTGGGGGGAGGTGCAACAGGTCGGTGAGATAGGAAGGGGCCTGGTGATGGAGGCTTTAAAGGTGAGGAGAAAGACTCTGAACTGTTTGTGTTTTGAGATTGGGAGCCAGTGGAGGTTCTGGAGGACTGGGGGATGTGGTCGCGGGAGCGGAACTGGGTAACGGGCGGCTGAGTTCTGAATGTATTGAAGTTTCTGGAGGATTCTGGATGATATACAGAATGCTCTTACAGTAGTCGAGTTTGGACGTGATAAATGTGTGTATGAGGGTTTCTGCGGTGGAGAAGGTGAGTGAGGGACGGAGTCAGGCTATGATTTTTAGGTGAAAGAAGGCAGTTTTGGTGACATGATTGACGTGCAGTTCAAAAGTTAGGTGGCTGTCAAAGATGACTCCAAGGTTTTCTAGCTGTGGGGATGGGGAAAGTATGGAACTGGCAACAGTGAGGTTGAAGTTGTGGGTGGTATTGATGAGAGATTCCAGGCTGATGATCATCATGTCAGACTTATCATAGTTAAGTTGTAGAAAGTTCCAAATCTGGTAATTCCAAAGGGCTCTCATACGTTTTCTTGCCACTGTATCTACACAAACATCCATTCATCCATCTTCTACCACTTATAAGAATTGCTGTATGTGACTTTCGTGAGCATCCGGGCAACTGTCCAGACGGATGCGGCGCCATGACATTAGCTCATTTTTCTTTTGCTGGGATGGGCTAAACATGTGCCAACAGACATAAGCGTTGCCCACTTCAAGTCCAATGTCATACTGTAATACAGTATCAGACAAGAAGTAAGGTTGGCCAATAGAAAAAAGCAGACGTCTGAACAGGGCTCAAGTCCAAGTAAAACACAAACAATGCCTGGGCTGCACAGTGGTGCACGGTGGCGCAGTGGTTAGCACCGCGGCAGCACAGTTTTACCCTCGGCCGGGGGATCGTGGGGACCGTGAGATCGTGGGTTCGATCCCTGCCCCCGGCCAACAGTGATCTGTGTGGAGTTTGCATGTTCTCCCCGTGTTTGCGTGGGTTTACTCCGGGATTTCTCCGGTTTCCTCCCACATGCCAAAACATGCAGGTTAGGGAGTTAAGGGGCACTTGCGCACACAGCGACCAGCAGCTGGTGGCTTGTCACCGGACTGCAGAACAAATCTACCTACGGGTACAAAATAAGTCCCCCCCCCCCCCCCCAAAAAAAGGCCTTTACATGAATGAAAACACAAAAGTAAGAGATAGTTAATGTCTACAACAATATCACTCAGAGTGCAAAATAGATTCCTCGCTGATGTATTGTCAGTATTCAATTTTCAGTCATGACACCGAACTATGTATAAGACTTAACTGAAGCTCACGTTAATGTTCTCTGCATCCACGCTGGCCCCAGCCTCGAGCAGGATGTGGGCGGCATCTACGTTTCCTGCCAGGACCGCGCAGTGCAGCGGAGTGTTCCGGTTTACTTTGTCCACAGCATTCACAGAAGCATTATTTTTGATGAGGAAATTTGTAGGCTCAGGCCTGAGACAAAGAAACAACATGAGTGAACTAAGTTTAACACTGTTTAGTTGGGGAGATTCCCAAAAATGTTCAGGAAGTACTTACTTCAGTAAATTAGGTAAAGTTTGACAGTTTACTACAATACTCTAAACTAGCAAATGTTCTGATATGAACTGCTCTTTTAACTTAAAATGAATTGATTCTGCTTAATTTAACAAAAGTTCTGATTTATTTTCTTTAATTAAGTAATAAACACTCTTCGGGACTAATGTGTTAAAAAGTGTAAAACCTGTGTAGTTTAAAGCACACCAGAGAAGGACTAAAGCCATTTACCCAATAATCTTCTGAGCTGCCAACATCAACGGCGTCTGTCCATTGCAGTCCGGCCCATCAACTTCCTACAGGCAAAAACAATCAACATAATTACAAACAAGAAAAATATAACGTATGCTAAATTTGCACCAAATAAAAAGACTTGGATTTTTTTTTAAAGAATATTAACTAAAAATAAAAGTACTACACCAAGAAAGATAGAAGCATAAAGTGAAGTGTGTATACTGGGAGGCTAACCTGTCCCTTCGCCATGAGATAGGCTGCTATGGCCATGTGTTGAAAGAGGATGGCGAGGTGGAGGGCACGGTAACCTTCTCCATCAGCAATGGAGGCATCTGCTCCATATCTCATCAGCTGGATCACCATGGGCAGGTGGCCCTGCCTGATTATTACAAAAGCAGACAGGCAAATTCACGGGTGCAATAACAAAAGTAATTTAAAAAACAACAACAGCACAGCAACAGGGGTTTGTGACCCAACTGTGGTACAATGAGGTTTTTTGAGGTCTTCTTGACTTCCACAAAGCCAAAGTTTTGTAGTTCTATTAAAGTGTGACTGGGGTTGTCAGGTGAAAACCCAAACAAAAATGATGCATAAGCAAAAGAATGCAAAGCAGCCCAGCCCTCCCCTTCATACCTGATGGCCCAGTGAAGAGGAGTAGAGTTGAGGTCTCCCCCAAGCTGGTCAACAATCGCTCCTTTGGAAATATAATACCTGTCAGCAAAAAAAGAAGGAAGACAAATTAGAAAACAAGTCAGCACTGAAAGAAAAATAATTATCAGCTGTTTTTAAAGCTCAGGAGTGTCTTTATTTTTGTGTAGCTGTTATTTTCAAATCAGGCTTTACTCTGTCAGAAAACAAATACTCTACCTTCTATCTTCAAAGCGTCTGCTTTCCAAGTCCCCAATTTGTTTGGTCATTTTTTTGACAAGCTAGCTTAAGTTTCCAAACATAACATAATGTAGATGTGCAATGACTGAATAAAGTGTCATTACAGCAGTCACAGGCCGGATGCAGCTCACAAGCCTCGAGTTTGACATGCATGACATAAATCATCAGGATTTCTGCACTGATGAAATGCTGACTGATAGTCATCCAGGTCACATTTACAGACTGACATTTACTCAAGCCTTACTTGAGTAAGGCCACCTAAAGGGGCTAACTTGGTTAGGCTTTTACTACAACTGCTGCAATGGAGAAAGGAGTTGGAGGTCATGGTATGTAGGACCACTGAAGTGTCGCCACTGTAATCTGACATATTTTATTGTTGTGAGAACAAGTGATACAGATGTTCATATCTGCAAAATTTCTTTGTTAATCTCTCTTGGATTCGGTCTATTGTTCAGCCAACTCAAATTGGAAGTCAATTAGCAGAGATGGATGGTGGGCCGAGTGGCTCTATCTGCTTTAGTTTTTGAGATGACCCATCCCCATCCAAAGAGTTGCTGATTTTCACAGATATGCTAACGCTTATTTTTTAAAACATGAATCTGTTTGTTGGCAGGCTAAGTATGTGCACATTTTTTATGAAAGTTAAAGTTTAGTTATGAACCCTGATAAGGCGGCTCTGAGGCATCACTAAGGACTGCTATATGCTTAACTAATCAAAACAGCGCTCCATGGTCACCTGACTTGAATTCGACCAATGAGCTGCATCACTGTCGGAAATAAATGAAAGATGGGCTGACAAGGCTGCTAGGTAAGCATAATAACACCATATTTATGTCCCTGTATTTTCTTTTCATGGTACAGATCTCCATAGTTAATATTAGACCCAAATGCTGCTCCCCATTGTCCCTTGTCTTGTGTAGCATATCGCTAAATAAATAATTGCAAGTTTTTGGCATAGTTGGTATAGCCTAAAACACAGAACACCAAAACTGTTCTGTGCTTTAGGTTTTGGAGCAGCACGTTTTTTCCATATTGTTCGTCTTTTTCTGATTTAGTTTCTGTTTTTATAAGCTTAGCAAAAAAATGTGAATCTACTATAATGAGCTAACATTTATTACAGATGTGGTGCTCTAAGGTAGACTGGAACCTGTTTTTGTTGAGCCGAGACTTTGGTTGGGCAATTGGATCTGAAGTATGTGTGACATGTCTCGAGTGAAAATGAGACCTTGTGTCTCAATGAGACTACTTGTATAAATAAAGGTTAATAATAATAATAATGTGATTGCTCATCTAAACTAGAAAAGCACTCAGAGAGCGCAGACCTCCGCCAAGCGCCACAGTTCCCCCCATACAGTGTTTGTGTGTACGTTTTCAGATTCCTTGACCACGAAAACATATGACTAGCAATTGGATTGACAATGGCAGGATTAGTGGTTCAGTAGTTATTCACGAAAATGCCATTTTCCGTAATGGCGGCCACAGTTCCCCCCATACAGTGTTTGTGTGTACGTTTTCAGATTCCTTGACCATGAAAACATATGATTAGCAATTGGATTGACAATGATAGGATTAGTGGTTCAGTAGTTATTCACGAAAATGGCATTTTGCGTAATGGCGGCCACAGTTCCCCCCATACAGTGTTTGTGTGTACGTTTTCAGATTCCTTGACCATGAAAACATATGACTAGCAATTGGATTGACAATGATAGGATTAGTGGTTCAGTAGTTATTCACGAAAATGGCATTTTCCGTAATGGCAGCCACAGTTCCCCCCATACAATGTTTGTGTGTAAGTTTTCAGACTCCTTGACCATGAAAACATATGACTAGCAATTGGATTGACAATGATAGGATTAGTGGTTCAGTAGTTATTCACGAAAATGGCATTTTCCGTAATGGCGGCCACAGTTCCCCCCATACAGTGTTTGTGTACGTTTTCAGATTCCTTGACCATGAAAGCATATGACTAGCAATTGGATTGACAATGATAGGATTAGTGGTTCAGTAGTTATTCACGAAAATGGCATTTTCCGTAATGGCGGTTGACGGTGATCCGGATCACCACCAAAATTTAATCAGTTCTTCTTTGGACCATTTCCAACAATGCCTGAAAGTTTCATCAAAATCCGTCCAAAACTTTTTGAGTTATCTTGCTAACCAACAGACAAACAGACATCCATCCATCCATCCATCTTCTACCGCTTTTCCGGAGGTCCAGGTCGCAGAGGCAGCAGTTCAAGCAGAGAAGCCCAGACTTCCCTCTCCCCAGCCACCTGCTCCAGCTCTTCAGAGAGGATACCAAGGCGTTCCCAGACCAGCTGGGAGACATAGTCTCTCCACCGAGTCCTGGGTCTGTCCCGGGGTCTCCTCCCAGTGGAACGTACCTGAAACACCTCAAGTGGGAGGCGTCCAGGAGGCATCCTAATCAGATGCCCATACCACCTCAACTGACTCCTTTCAATGTGGAGGAGCAGCGGTTCTACTCTGAGCCTCTCCCGGATGACTGAGCTCCTCACCCTATCTCTGAGGGTGAGTCCAGCAATCCTACGGAGAAAGCTCATTTCAGCCGCTTGTATCCGCGATCTCGTTCTTTCAGTCATTACCCAAAGCTCGTAACCATAGGTGAGAGTAGGAACGTAGATTGACTGGTAAATCAACAGCTTTGCCTTAGAACAAAGCTCCCTCTTCACCACAACAGACCAGTACAACGTCCGCATCAGTGCAGATGCTGCTCCAATCTGTCTGTTGATCTCTCGCTCCATTTTCCCCTCACTCGTGAACAAGACCCAAAGATACTTAAACTCCTCCACTTGGGGCAGGAGCCTGTCCCCAACCCGGAGAGGACAATCCACCTTTTTCCGGCTGAGGACCATGGACTCGGACTTGGAGGTGCTGATTCTCATCCCAGCCGCTTCACACTCAGCGGCAAACCGTCCCAGCAAGAGCTGTAGGTCATTGCTGGATGAAGCCAACAGGACAACATCATCTGCAAACAACAGAGATGAGATCCTGTGGTCACCAAGCATGACACCCTCCATTCCCTGGCTGCGCCTAGAAATCCTGTCCATAAAAATTATGAACAGGATCGGTGACAAAGGGCAGCCCTGGCGGAGTCCAGCTCTCACTGGGAATGACTCCGACCGAGTGTTGGCAATACGAACCAAACTCTCACAACGGTCGTACAGAGACTGAATAGCTCGTAACAACAAGCCCGATACCCCATACTCCTGAAGCACTCCCCACAAAAATCCACGAGGGACGTGGTCAAATGCCTTCTCCAAGTCCACAAAACACATGTAAACTGGTTGGGCAAACTCCCACGAACCCTCAAGAATTCTTGAGAGGGTAAAGAGCTGGTCCGATGTGCCACGGCCAGGACGAAAACCACATTGCTCCTCCTGAATCCGAGGTTCGACCAACGGCCGGACTCTCCTCTCCAGTACCTTGGCATAGACCTTCCCAGGGAGGCTGAGGAGTGTGATCCCTCTAAAGTTGGAGCACACCCTCCAGTCCCCTTTTTTGAAGAGAGGAACCACCACCCCGGTTTGCCATGCCAAAGGGCCCGGCCACCAAGGAGATTTTTAACCACCTTGGCGACCTCAGCCCCTGTGATAGTCGAGTCATCCCCCTCGTCCCCAAACCCTACTTCCTCTGTGGAAGGCGTATCAGTGGGATTGAGGAGATCCTCGAAGTATTCCTTCCACCGCCCGACGATATCCCTAGTTGAAGTCAACAGTGTCCCATCCGCACCATACACAGTGTGGACGGGGAGCTGCTTTCCCCTCCTGAGCCGCCGAACAGTTTGCCAGAATCTCTTTGAAGCCGACCGAAAGTCTTGTTCCATGGCCTCACCGAACTCCTCCCATACCTGCGTTTTTCTTCGGCAACCACCCGAGCTGCACTCCGCTTGGCCTGCCGGTACACCTCAGCTGCTTCGGGAGTCCCACAAGCCAACCAAGCTTGATAGGACTCCTTCTTCAGCTTAAAGGCCCCCCTCACCACTGGTGTCCACCACTTGGTTCGGGGGTTGCCACCACGAGATGCACCGACCACCTTGCGGCCGCAGCTCTGGGCCGCCGCTTCAACAACAGAGGTGGAAAACATGGCCCATTCAGACTCCATGTCTCCAGACTCCCTCGGAATGTGGTTGAAGTTCTTCCGGAGGTGGGAGTTGAAGACCTCCCGGACAGGGGCCTCAGCCAGACGCTCCCAGCACACCCTCACTATACGTTTGGGTCTACCAGGTCTGAATGGCTTCCTCCCCTGCCATCGGATCCAACTCACCACCAGGTGGTGATCAGTTGACAGCTCTGCACCTCTCTTTACTCGGGTGTCCAAGACATACGGTCGCAGGTCTGATGATACGATAACAAAATCGATCATCGACCTGCGACCTAGGGTGTCCTGGTGCCAGGTGCACATATGGACACCCTTATGCTTGAACATGGTGTTCGTTATGGACAGACTGTGGTTAGCACAGAAGTCCAATAACTGAACACCACTCGGGTTCAGATCGGGCAGGCCGTTCCTCCCAATCACCCCTCTCCAGGTTTCACTGTCGTTGCCCACGTGCGCATTGAAGTCCCCCAGTAGGACAATGGAGTCTCCAGGAGGAGTACCCTCAAGCACCCCAGTCACAGACTCCAAAAAGGGTGGGTACTCTGAAACATCATTTGGTGCATAGGCACAAATGATGGTCAGGACCCGTTTCCCAACCCGAAGGCGCAGGGAAGCAACCCTTTCGTCCACAGGGGAAAACTCCAATATAGAGGCAGCAAGGTGGGGCGATACAAGAATACCCACCCCTGCTCGTCGCCTCTCGCCCGGGGCAACTCCAGAAAAGGCCAAGCTCCAGCCCCTCTCCAGGAGACTGGTTCCGGAACTGGAGCTGTGTGTTGAAGTGAGGCCGACTATATCTAGCCGGTATCGCTCAACCTCGTACACCAGCTCAGGCTCCTTCCCCACCAGAGAGGTGACATTCCACGTACCAAAAGCCAGTTTAGAAAGCTTGGGATCAGTCCGCCAAGGTCTCCGCCTTTGACCGCCACCTAATCCACATAGCACCGGACCCCCATGATCCCTCCTGCAGGTGGTGAACCCACTGGAGGGCGGACCCATGTAACTCCTTCGGGCTGAGCCCGGCCGGGCCCCATGGGTGGAAACCCGGCCACCAGACGCTAGCCTTCGAGCCCCTCCCCCAGGCCTGGCTCCAGGGTGGGGCCCCGGTAACCCCATACCGGGCGGGGTACACTGAATCCTTGATATACAATTTATCATGAGAGTCTGTTGGATCGTTCTTAGTCTGGCCCTTCACCCAGGACCAGTTTGTCTTGGGAGACCCTATCAGAGGCAAATTGCCCCCGGACAACATAGCTCCTGGGATCACTGGGGCACGCAAACCCCACCACCATGATAAGGTGACGATCCATGAGGAGGAACAAACAGACAAACCCCGGCAAAAACATTACCTCCTTGGCGGAGGTAAATATTGTAAAAGAGGTAAAATTGGGTGGGAATCTTAACTGTTGACAACTACACTGCACGGCACCTCAGTTAAGTCAACTGGATTCCAAATTTGTTTTTACTCTGGAATGTTTCACCATTCAGAGTAAAAAATCCTTGATTCCAGCTGACTTCATATCAATAATGAGTTTTCTTTCAACTCTAAGCTCAGTCATGGAGTTCCACAGGGATCTGTGCTAGACCCTACTCTTTTTAGTTTATATATGCTTCCGTTAGGCAACATCATTAGAAAGCACTGTATACATTGTTATGCAGATGACACACAATTATACCTGTCAATGAAGCCAGATGATAGTAATCAATTAGCCAAGTTAGACGCCTATCTTAAGGAAATCAAAGCTTGGATGGGTTGTAATTTTCTGCTATTAAACCCAGATAAGACTGAAGTCATTCTTGTTGGTCCAAAACATCTTAGAAATACCTTTCCAAATCAAACTCTTAGTTTGGATGTGGTTACTCTTTCTCTGAATAGTTCTGTGAGGAACCCTGGAGTTATTTTTGATCAAGATCTGTTTTTTACAGACTTGGACAAAATTGTTGGTACCCCTCTGTTAATGAAAGAAAAACCCACAATGGTCACAGAAATAACTTGAATCTGACAAAAATGGTAATAAATAAAAATTCTATAAAAATTAACCAATGAAAATCAGACAATGCTTTTGAATTGTGGTTCAAGAGAATTATTTTTAAAAAACAAACTCATGAAACAGTCCTGGACAAAAATGATGGTACCCTTAGCTTAATATTTTGTTGCACAACCTTTTGAGGCAATCACTGCAATCAAATGATTTCTGTAACTGTCAATGAGACTTCTGCACCTCTCAGCAGGTATTCTGGCCCACTCCTCATGAGCAAACTGCTCCAGTTGTCTCAGGTTTGAAGGGTGCCTTCTCCAGACGGCATGTTTCAGCTCCTTCCACGGATGTTCAATAGGATTTACGTAGATCAGGGCTCACAGAAGGCCACTTTAGAATAGTCCAATGTTTCGCTCTTAGCCATTCTTGGGTGTTTTTAGCTGTGTGTTTTGGGTCATTATCCTGTTGCAAGACCCATGACCTGCGACTGAGACCAAGCTGTCTGACACTGGGCAGCACATTTCTCTCTAGAATACCTTGATAGTCTTGAGATTTCATTGTACTCTGCACAAATTCAAGACACCCTGTGCCAGATGCAGCAAAGCAGCCCCAGAACATAATAGAACCTCCTCCACGTTTCACAGTAGGGACAGTGTTCTTTTCTTGGTATGCTTCATTTTTGCGTCTGTGAACATAGAGCTGATGTGCCTTGCCAAAAAGTTGCAGTTTTGTCTCGTCTGTCCATAGGACATTCTCTGAGAAGCTTTGTGGCTTGTCAACATGCAGTTTGGCAAATTCCAGTCTGGCTTTTTTATGATTTGTTTTCAACAGTGGTGTCCTCCTTGGTCGTCTCCCATGAAGTCCACTTTGGCTCAAACAATGACGGATGGTGCGATCTGACACTGATGTACCTTGATCTTGGAGTTCACCTTGAATGTGTTTATAGGTTGTTCTGGGCATTTTTGTTACCATTCGTATTATCCGTCTCCTCCTGCGGCCACGTCCAGGGAGGTTGGCTACAGTCCCGTGGATCTTAAATTTCTGAATAATATGTGCAACTGTAGTCACAGGAACATCAAGCTGCTTGGAGATGGTCTTATAGTCTTTACCTTTAACATGCTTGTCTATAATTTTCTTTCTAATCTCCTGAGACAACTCTCTCCTTTGCTTCCTCTGGTCCATGTTTAGTGTGGTACACACCATGTCACCAAACAGCACAGTGACTACTTGTCACCCTTTAAATAGGCCGACTGACTGATTACAAGTTTGGAGACACCTGTGATGTTAATTAGAGGACACATCTTGGTTGAACATGTCCCTATGGTCACATTATTTTCAATCTTTTCTAGGGGTACCATCATTTTTGTCCAGGCCTGTTTCATGAGTTTGTTTTTTAAAATAATTCTGTTGAACCACAATTCAAAAGCATTGTCTGATTTTCATTGGTTAATTTTCATAGAATTTTTATTTATTACCCCTTTTGTCAGATTCAAGTTATTTCTGTGACCATTGTGGGTTTTTCTTTCATTAACAGAGGGGTACCAACAATTTTGTCCACGTCTGTAATTCACATACAGTATTAAATTTGTCTCAAAGACTGCCTTCTATCATTTGCGTAATATTGCCAAGATTAGGAGCATCCTGTCTCAGAGTGATGCTGAGAAACTGATCCACGCTTTTGTTAGCTCTAGATTAGATTACTGTAACTCTATTATCACGGTTGTCCTAAAATATCTTTAAAAAGTCTTCAGTTGATCCAAAATGCTGCTGCAAGAGTTTTAACAGGTACTAGAAAGAGAGATCATATCTCTCCGGTTCTGGCCTCCCTTCATTGGCTTCCCATAGAGTTTAGAATTACACAATAAGTTTAAACAAAGCAAAGTATCTTCAATTCATAGTGAAACAAATTTAGATAAAATATCAGAAAATCATTCAACCTTCTACAATATGCACATCTTCAACACATGTACAAACACTGTATGAAATGAAAATATCCTAGTTTGAAAAGTGTAGGCAGGCCCGGCCCTTGGCATAGGGCATACAGAACATCCTCAATTTTTTTTTTTAAATAAATAAAATAAAATTCACAATAGTCAGAGGTGCTGTGGTGGCAGTCAAGGCAGTCAAATGCTTGGGGCTAGAAGCCCCCCCCCCCCCGAGGGCTCACTAACTTTGAATCATTACAGCAGTGACAATGTGGAGAGTTTGCAATGACCATGGTAGGCCTTTGCAGAACTCCCTAAAGAGGCCCCACCCCACCTCTCACTCTTGCAAGGACCAGCGTACGTCTTAAGTAAACCAACTGTCAAAAGAAACTTGTGGAAATTTGTAAAATAAATTGGGGCAGCTCGGTGGTGCAGTGGTTAGCACTGTGGCAGCACAGCAAGAAGGTCACAGGATCAATTCCACCCCTGACCATCGTGGGTTCGATCCCAACCCCTGACCATCAGTGACCCTTTTGTGTGGAGTTTGCATGTTCTCCCAGTACTTGCATGGGTTTACCCAGGGTACTCAGGTTTCCTCCCACAGGCCAAAAACATGCAGGCTAGGCCAACTGGCTCAGCTCAGGAGGTAAAGCAGGTCGCCCAATAACTGGATGGTTGGTGGTTCGAATCCCGCTCTCCCCCGACATCCTGTCGTTGTGTGCCTGGGCAAGACACTTTACCCACCTTGCCTCCAGTGTCCATTAACAATGGGTATGAATGTGTATAAATGTTCGGTAGTGGCCGGAGAGGCCATTGGCGCGGATTGGCAGCCACGTTTCCGTCAGCCTGCCCCAGGGCAGCTGTGGCTACAGTAGTAGCTTGTCACTACCACTGTCTGTCTGGAGTGAATGAATAATGTATCTATTTGTAAAGCGTCTTTGAGTATCTATGATAAAGTGCCATATAAATCTGATGCATTATTATAATTATTATTAATTGGAGACTCTAAAGTGGCCCTAGGTGAGAATGTGTGTGTGTGTGTGTGTGTGTGTGTGTGTGTGTGTGAATGGTGAAAGGACTGGCACCACGCATTGGATGCCCTGTAATTTCCCTCTTGGAATAATAAAAGTATACTAAAAATTTGATCTCCAGCAGGCCAATGTGTGTGGACTAAACTCTCCGGCTAACAAAGGCAGAGCCACTTTGTTCACGACTGACACATCATGAACACGGACTCCAGAAAGTCTGCCCAGAGTGAATTACTGATCTGAATATAATTTATAACAACAAAACAGCAAAGGTAGAACAAACTTTGTGGTGGCTATATAAAGTACAGTTTGTTTTTGCTCTTCTTTGGCTGCTGGCTCAGTGACGTGTCATTTCTCAATCAAGGAGTCCCAGTCCCGGCTCTGTGTTAGGCCCAATACTCTTCATTATACCTGAGGTGATATTATCAGAAAACATGCCATAAATTTTCACTGTTATGAGGATGATACACAGTTATACCTGTCAATGTCAATGAAACCAGAAGACAAAAACCAATTAACTAGTAGTGTAACGCAGTGTGTCCTCTGGCTTAAAAACCATGGCGTGGTGGCAACATATTTTTCTGGGGGGGGGGGGGGGGGGGGGGGCGCAGAAAAACACATGACACTATTATGACCGGAATATGTTAATTACCTCCGCCAAGGAGGTTATGTTTTTACCGGGGTTTGTTTGTCTGTCTGTCTGTTACCAACATAACTCAAAAAGTTAAGAAATGGATTTTGACTAAATTTTCAGGACAAGTCCGAAATGGGACAAGGAAGAAATGATTAGATTTTGGGAGTGATCCGGATCACCGTCTGGATCCAGGAATATTTTAAAGGATTCTTTATCATTGCGAGATAGGGCCATTTTTAGCATATGTGTATATAACTCCACAATAAATGGTCAGGATGCTTGCCAAAAAAATACAGGATAAGATCCCAATAGGTTCTAGGAAATATCAAAGACTGATCCGGATCCTGCAAAAAATCTGGATACTGTGATCCAGAACAGGAAATAATAGGGGATCTTTGGAATTTTCATCACTGTAAGGTAACAAATTAAGATATAAACATACAACAAACACCAAAATATAGCCAAGACACTGAGGAATCAGTAGTGTGCCAATGGATTTGTTGTATCTTCAAAAGCTATGGGGCTACAGTGGGGCAAAAAAGTATTTAGTCAGCCACCAATTGTGCAAGTTCTCCCACTTAAAAAGATGAGAGAGGTCTCCAATTTTCATCATAGGTATACCTCAACTATGAGAGACAAAATGAGAAAAAAAAAATAATCCAGAAAATCACATTGAAGGGTTTTTAATGAATTAATTGGTAAATTCCTTGGTAAAATAAGCATTTGGTCACCTACAAACAAGCAAGATTTCTGGCTCTCACAGACCTTTTTTTTTTTTTTGTTGTTACTTATTTGTACCCGTAGGTAGACTTGGTTTGCAGTCTGGTGACAAGCCACCGGCTGCTGGTCGCTGCGTGCGCGAGCGCCCTAAACCTACATGTTTTTGGTATGCAGGAGGAAACCGGAGAAATCCCGGAGTAAACCCGCGCAACACGGGGAGAACATGCAAACTCCACACAGCTCACTGTTGGTCGGGGGCTGGGATCGAACCCACGATCTCATGATCCCCGCGATCCCCCGGCCGAGGGTAAAACTGTGCTGCCACAGTGCTAAACCACTGCGCCACCGTGCAGACCTGTAACTTCTTTAAGAGGCTCCTCTGTCCTCCACTCGTTACCTGTATTAATGGCACCTGTTTGAACTTGTTATCAGTATAAAAGACACCTGTCCACAACCTCAAACAGTCAGACTCCAAACTCCACTATGGCCAAGACCAAAGAGCTGTCAAAGGATACCAGAAACAAAATTGTAGACCTGCACCAGGCTGGGAAGACTGAATCTGCAATAGGTAAGTAGCTTAGTGTGAAGAAATCAACTGTGGGAGCAATTATTAGAAAATGGAAGACATACAAGACCATTGATAATCTCCCTCGATCTGGGGCTCCACGCAAGATCTCACCCTGTAGGGTCAAAATGATGACGAGAACGGTGAGCAAAAATCCCAGAACCACATGGGGGGACCTAGTGAATGACCTGCAGAGAGCTGGGACCAAAGTAACAAAGGCTACATCAGAAACGCACTACGCCGCCAGGGACTCAAATCCTGCAGTGCCAGACGTGTCCCCCTGCTTAAGCCAGTACATGTCCAGGCCCGTCTGAAGTTTGCTAGAGAGCATTTGGATAATCCAGAAGTGGATTGGGAGAATGTCATATGGTCAGATGAAACCAAAATAGAATTTTTTGGTAAAAACTCAACTTGTCGTGTTTGGAGGAGAAAGAACACCATACCTACTGTGAAGCATGGGGGTGGAAACATCATACTTTGGGGCTGTTTTTCTGCAAAGGGACCAGGACAACTGATCCGTGTAAAGGAATGAATGAATGGGGCCATGTATTGTGAAATTTTGAGTGAAAACCTCCTTCCACCAGCAAGGGCATTGAAGATGAAACGTGGCTGGATCTTTCAGCATGACAATGATCCCAAACACACCGCCCGGGCAACGAAGGAGTGGCTTCGTAAAAAGCATTTCAAGGTCCTGGAGTGGCCTAGCCAGTCTCCAGATCTCAACCCCATAGAAAATCTTTGGAGGGAGTTGAAAGTCTGTGTTGCCCAGTGACAGCCCCAAAACATCACTGCTCTAGAGGAGATCTGCATGGAGGAATGGGCCAAAATACCAGCAACAGTGTGTGAAAACCTTGTGAAGACTTACAGAAAACGTTTGACCTCTGTCATTGCCAACAAAAGGTATATAACAAAGTATTGAGATGAACTTTTGTTATTGACCAAATACTTATTTTACCAAGGAATTTACCAATTAATTCATTAAAAATCCTTCAATGTGATTTTCTGGATTTTTTTTTTCTTATTTTGTCTCTCATAGTTGAGGTATACTTATGATGAAAATTGGAGACCTCTCTCATCTTTTAAGTGGGAGAACTTGCACAATTGGTGGCTGACTAAATACTTTTTTACCCCACTGTATGTTTCTACTGTTATTGGTCCGTTGACGACACTTACAGGTGATGTTGGGAGACTAATAATGACGTGAAAATGATTATACACACCAGAGACACATGATGAGCAAACGTCCAAGTGTGCGCAATTAGATGAGTGGATATAAAAGCAAGTGCAAAGAAGTGTGGAAAATGCCTAACAACAGAGAATTAGAGGATATTGCAAATCGCGCAGTGAGAAGAGAAAGGGTATTTTAGAGACAGAAGATTTTCTGGCTCGGGATGAAGACTGGCTTGTCAGCCAGTTCAGGTTTCCACGGGCAGTTGTTGTGGAACTGTGCTCAGAGCTATGGCTGCTCTTGGAGCATGACACGGCGAGAAGCTGTGCGCTGCCTGTCCCAGTGCAGGTGCTGACAACTCTGGGGTTTCTGGAAACGGGTATTCCAGAGGGAGCTGGCAGACCCATCGGCAATTTCCCAGTCAACCCTGAGCCGAGCTATCCCAGCTGTGTGGGATGGCATTATCCGGCTGTCACCCAGGTACATCGCATTCCCACACAATGCAGTTAGTTGAACAGGCCAACATCAAAGTGCAATTTGCAGCGAGAGCCAGTTTTCCTAATGATTCTAATTAACAGCATTGTTGGGAAAAAAAATACAAGCTGGCACTGTGCAGATGGGTGGCTTCTTGGTGAGTAAATTCATGTAATTGTCCCAATAATAACCCACTTCATGCACAACACGCCTGTGTGCCCCACAAATATCACATTGTCTTCTTGGCTTCATTACATCAAGTAAGTGACTTTCTTTTTTTGCTGGTTAAACTACAGTTTCACAGCATTCTACCAAGTCCCAATTGACTCTTTCTGTACAGTAGTTATGTCAATAAACACATGCGTAAAGTTTGAAATGCAACAGTCTCACCTATTCCCCGGCACACTTCATTCATTTAGTAGTGCATGTAATCTATGTAAGCTGTACAGTATATAACTATAAAGGATGAGATTTGCATTTTGGACAAAAAATATGCATTTGCCAAGTCTAATATGATCTGCTTTCAACTGACAGGTGACCTTGGCTACCCACTAAATAGGTTCATATTGTCTTCTTTTTCATGACTATTTTCCTTTATTCACCCAATTGATCCTCCCGGCTGGTCACAAATTGATTGACTGATTTATTCGTTTAAAACAACACTGTATAAAAGATACAACGTACATTTAAAAACAATGCGATGACACAAGAAAGTTAGCACACTTATTTCCATTGGGGTCCCTAAAAGAGATCACAGCTGGTCTCGTACCTGCAACCTTCTGCTTTGAAAGCTGGCAGTTTAATCACTGAGCTATGTACGGTACAAATCACATTGATCAGCTGACGCTTCTGAGGACGACTGCAGACATTGGTCTACACATGTTAAAGTTAAAAACATCCCTTTCTTATCCCTGTCTGAATAAAGTAAACAATAAACTAATCTTCTACGGCTGTGATCAGACTATTAAATTACCTGTATCCGGCGCTAATGCCGGAGCACAGTGTGCCAAACAAAATGTTTTTACGTGCCTCTACCTCATTCAGCAGCACTTCTAACCCACAGTCTATGAAATTCCATTAAATGTATTATTTTTGATTGTGGATACAGAAGAATCAAACGTGCTGGGCTTGTATATGTCTATTTGCATCTAATTGCATATTCAAATGAGGGCATGTCAAGGGAGGAGTTTGGTATCTCTGCTCGTGCGTTCAATTTCAGGCAGATCGGGATGTACAAAGGAAATGTGCTTGGATTCCTGCGTAGAGACGGTTTCATACATAAGGATTTTTTTTTTGCTTATGACGTTTTCTTGATTTAAACGTACATCATCTTTCAGCAGGGAATCCACGCAAGTCTTTGTACATGAGGCCCCAACCTTCTGCCTGAACACTTTCCTCTCCTTGGCTCCTCTTGTCTGTCTCATCTTTCCTTCTCTGAGCTCTGTCTAATTCAGGTTCTCTGTCTGTCTATGGTGGTATACAAACAGGTTAGAAAATACCAAGTGTTACATTTTGTCCTGCAGGATTTTTTTTTGTCATGGTTTACATAAATGACAACATTGTGTGTATTTTTTTTGTAATTTTTATTCTAGTATAGAATATTATTATTTATTCTAGTATAGAATAGGAAAGGGAAGGGAAAAACATTTATAATAGTAATTTACTCATGCATACTTAAATTATATGATTGGAGGTGGGCATAGTAGCCAGAAATTGTACTCATGTAAAAGCAGTGCCGTAGAATTAATAATTAAAAGGAGACAACCAAAAATTTCTAGTTAAGGGTACAAAGAGCAGCCACTTAAAAACTTGAGTAATGACTTCAGTCTTGAAGGTTTGAGGTTTTTCTCCAAAATTTATAACAATTTTCTTATAGTTTTCTACTTTTCTCTGTAAATTTATCTAAATTCAATTCAATTCAACTTTATTTATATAGCGCCATTTCACAACAACAGTCATCTCATAGCACTATCAACTGTAGGGGGAACCCCCACAGTTGCAGAAAGACCCCAGCAATCAGGCGATCCCCTGTGAGCAAGCACTTGGCGACGGTGGAGAGGAAAAACTCCCTTTTAACAGGAAGAAACCTCCAGCAGAACCACGCTCAGGGAGGGGCAATCATCTGCTGCGACTGGTTGGGGGGTGAGGGGATAGAGAAGAAGAAAAGAACAGACATGTAGAGAGCAAACAGCACGATGGGGACTCAATCTATGGGAGAGAACAAACAAATGTTAATGACCAGCAAAAAAAAATATTTCATTGAGAGTGAGAAAAGGAGTGAGGCCCAGTGCATTACTGGAGGTCCCCCGGCTGACTAAACCTATTAGCAGCATAACTAAGGGAGGGTTCAGAAACGCATGATCCCTCCCTAATTGTAGGCTATATCAAAAAGGTAGGTTTTAGCCCTATTCTTAAAAACAGAGATCGAGTCTGACTCCCGAATCCAGATTGGCAGCTGATTCCACAGGAGAGGAGCTTGATAACTGAAGGCTCTGCCTCCCATTGTACTTTTGGAGATTCTAGGTATTACAAGTAATCCTGCATTTTGGGAGCGTAGTGCTCGGTTAGGATAATACGGTAGTATCAGATCTTTTAAATAAAAAGGAGCCTGATTGTTTAGAGCTTTGTAAGTAAGAAGAAGGATTTTAAACTTAATTCTAAACTCTATGGGAAGCCAATGAAGGGAGGCCAGAACCGGAGAGATATGATCTCTTTCTAGTACCTGTTAAAACTCTTGCTGTAGCATTTTGGATCAGCTGAAGACTTTTTAAAGATGTTTTAGGACAGCCTGATAATAAGGAATTACAATAATCTAATCTCGAGCTAACAAAAGCGTGGATCAGTTTCTCAGCATCACTCTGAGACAAGATGCTCCTAATCTTGGCAATATTACGCAAATGATAGAAGGCAGTCTTAGAAACAAATTTAATATGTGAATTGAAGGACAAATCCTGATCAAAAATAACTCCAAGGTTCCTCACAGAGCTATTAAGAGAAAGAGTAACCGTATCCAAACTGAAAGTTTGATTTGGAAAGGAATTTCTAAGGTTTTTTGGACCAACAAGAATGACTTCAGTCTTATCTGAATTTAATAGCAGGAAATTACAAGTCATCCAAGCTTTGATTTCCTTAAGACAGGCTTCTAACTTGGCTAATTGATTACTATCATCTGGCTTCATTGACAGGTATAATTGTGTGTCATCAGCATAACAATGAAAATGTATACAGTGCTTTCTAATAATGTTGCCTAACGGAAGCATATATAAACTAAAAAGAGTAGGGCCTAGCACAGATCCCTGTGGAACTCCATGACTGAGCTTTGAGTTGAAAGAAAACTCATTATTTACATGAACAAACTGGAACCTATCAGATAAATAAGATCTAAACCACTGCAACGAAGTTCCATTAAGTCCAACATAGTGTTCTAATCTATCAAGTAGAATATTATGATCGATAGTATCAAAAGCTGCACTAAGGTCTAAAAGGACAAGTACAGAAACTAGTCCATTATCAGATGCAATGAGGAGGTCGTTAGTGACCTTCGCTAAGGCTGTTTCAGTACTATGATGGATTCTAAACCCAGACTGAAACTCTTCAAGTAAACCATTTCCCTGCAGGTGGTCAAATAATTGCGTAGCAACAACTCTGCAATCATTTTCCTCATTTGTAACTTCCTCTTGTAAAACTGACTTTTTTTGCATTTGAGACTATCATAAACTTGTGGATTATTTTAAAGCTAATTTTTGCCTTTTTTTAAATAAAATTACTGTTTTTTTAATAAATATGAAACAGACTGTGGTAAAATTTTGACTTTTCCCTCATATAATTTACACTTTCAACCATAATTTTGCAAAGCCAGAACAGAATAATAATTTAACTCTGATTTCAAAGAAATTATATTTAATGAAGTAAATTAACTTAAATGACCAAAGATAAGATAAGATAAGATAAGATAAGATAAGCCTTTATTAGTCCCACAATGGGGAAATTCCAGGATTGCAACAGCACAGGGATAGCAACACTCAGAGCAACAATCAGAAGGCAAGAAAAAAAAGCAAGAGCAGCTAATATACATATGTACATATTACTATAAATATATACATATACACAGATACACAGTGCAGAGCATTGTAGCTGGATGGAATAAATATGTAGATATATAAACACCCACAGTACGGAGCATTGCAGCTAGGTGGAATAAATATGTAAATATATAAACACACACAGTGCGGAGCAATGTAGCTAGATGGAATAATATATAGATATATAAATATAAACACACCCAGTGTGGAGCATTGTAGCTAGATGGAATAATTGATGCAGATCTTTGTTATAATATTTCTATATATTTATATTTATTTAGAACTCTCCTCACCAAACAGACAACAGGAAAAACCTCCCTTATTTTGAAATCCAAATGTTGGCATGTTTAGTTTGTCTGAAGTCTGCTGATGGACTAAAGTCACTGACTTCCATCTTAACTTGCCAGGTACATAATAACGAACATAAATTAGTTAATATTGCAGTGGTTGGTGAAGTAAATCCTCAGCGATTCATCAGTCACTCTTGCCTTTCCCTGCATATGAAGCCTAACCACATCTGTTTCCTAAGCAACTCTTCATTATTGTTCTCGTTACCAGCAGGTCAAAGCCACAATAAATGCCTCCACTGCTTACATAACTCTTCTGCTTTTTTTCCACGTTTAAAGTACTTTAATAAACTCATACTTCTCTCGGACAGTGACACTAGAGAGACACTCTGACTGCAGACTGGAATGGTCACCTGGCCGGTGGGGCACTTCCGAACTCCACGTGGATGACGGTCACGCGCTGTTCGTGTGCGTGCTTGCGGAGCGTCATTCCTTCATATTTTTTTTTCTTAAATTTATATTTCCTTGGCGTGGTGGCATAACTTCAAGCGTAGCAACCTGCCACATGGAAATGTTACCAGAGAAAACCCTGTAAAGGGACTATACATAGTGTTCCACTGCTAGATGTGTGCGTAGTGTTGTACTCTGCATCAATGGGGCCCACTGCACATGTGTTTGATTATGTTTGATTGTGTGTATGAGTTATGTGACAGCTGGCTAGCTAGATGTGATATCATGTTTTAACTGGATACCATTCACAAGTGTAGATTGGCTTTTGCATGTCATAGTTTTGAATTTTACTATGAGCATCTACTATGTCCACTTAAAAAAAACAAAAACAAAACACTATTTATGCTCACTGTGCATAGTGTTTGGGCATTACACCACTAGGTCCAGCTACGGATGTGTCTGCTTGTAGTGCTATCTCTGAGATTTTTTAGTTAGCTTAATAAGCCTGAAAAAAGCCCATAAAAAATGCTGTAATCTTAGGTCAAATTAGCTTTGATACAACATTGGAAGTCATATCTGTACCAGCGTTGTTCTACCTGTATGTTGTTGTAATGTTATGAACAGTATGTCTCTTCTTTCCCACCCCCCCAAATAAAAAAACAGTTGTAGCAGAAGACAGCCCCTCCTTGAGTTTGGTTCTGCCGGAGGTTTCTTCCTCTAAGGGAGTTTTTCCTTCCCACTGTCACCCAGTGCTGCTCATAGGTGATCATCTGATCGTTGAGGCTTTTCTCTGAATTATTTATGATTTGTGCTTATGTATCTAGCGCCTTGAGATGACTTTTGTTGTGACTAGGTGCTATACAAATAAAGTTAAACTGAATTTAAGGATCAGACAGTTCAATGTTTGGGGTTTTGTGTGGGTGTGGGGGGAGGAGGGAACACAATCTTAAAAAAAATGGACTTACTTGACCAGCTCAGAGCGGTTGTTGATGGCAGCCCAGTGCAACAGTGTAACGTTCTCTTTGTCAGCTTGCCTGACATCATATCCAGCCTCCACCAGCTCCTTGCAGCGCTCCAGAATCCCAAACCTGAGATTTGGGGGGCAAAGATTCCACAAACTCAACAACCATGCAAGCTACACTGACTAAAACTTTAAAGTTCACAGAATTAAATGATCTTCTTCTTCGTCGATTGCTAGATGATTTAAAAGATAAAAGCAATGAATACATGATTAAATAAAGCAAAAATTAAACTGTGGATGATGCAACAAATTGTGTCAAGATCTTATCAAAAACAACAGTGAACTGAACCAGAAAAACTGGTTCCTTCCTTTGACAGTTTCACATGTGAAAACACAGTTTACCACAAGAGCAGAAGTGAGATGAATAGAAGCGCATCTGTTTTTTCCCCCTTTTGTTCCATTGCTCTACAAGTACCCTGACCTTTATTAACCTGAATATATTAATAAAAACAATAAATGCTTCTACGGACAAAACGTGATCTCCACCTTGATAAATAAACAAACCTATGAAAACTGCCGTGCATTCCTGGAAATCTGTTGAGCAACTCGAACAATTTATTGGCTCAATTACCTAAAGCCTTTAGTACTCTCGTAAATGGACAGATCTGCCCATATGTGTGTGTGTGTGCGCAAAAAGTTAGGGACATTTGACTTTCAGGTGAAATTTATGGAAAATGTATAAAGTTCACGGGCGGCGTGGTGGTGGAGTGGTTAGCACCGCGGCAGCACAGCAACTCACCCTTGGCCGGGGGATCCTGGGTTCAATCCCAGCCCCCGACCAACAGTGATTTGTGTGGAGTTTGCATGTTCTCCCCGTGTCTGCGTGGGTTTACTCCGGGATTTCTCCGGTTTCCTCCCACATGCCAAAAACATGCAAGATAGGTTAATTGGCATCAAAACTGGGGATTCTAAATTGTCCTTAGGTCTGACTGTGAGAGTGAATGGTTGTCTGTCTCTCTGAGTTGGCCCTGCGATGGATTGGCGATCTGTCCAGTGGTCTTCACTGTTTGTCCCACTGTCTGTCATGATGCAGACTTGTTTGTCTTCACTCAGTCTCCAGGATGCTTCGGTCAGTCCTAAAGCAGCGACTTCACCTGTATGGTCTTCAGGAAAGTTTGAAGACATTTGCTTTTCAAATTCCAATCTTGATCAGTGAAGTGGGCAGTGAAGCTCATATATGGTTCAGATGTGCCACTTGACCACAAATCTGACGTAGTAGCGAAATATGGCAGACTTTGCAGCTCCTTTTCAACCGTTTCTCTACATTCCGTGTACAGCTGGGGAAGTGTCGTCTGGGAGAAATATTTATGGCCAGGGAGTTGGTAACGAGGGTCAATTACTTTAATCAGCTGCTTACATCCAACTTTCAGTCCACACTACTGAATTCCTTGGACCCTTCTTTTCAACAACCTCCTCATCTATTGAGCATTGGGCAGTGTCCGCTTTGGTGTCTTCTTTGGCAACGCTGTCACTGGACTTTTCATTAATGTTTTCTGTCATTTTCTTTTTAACCACACTTCAACTTCATCACAGCTGCACTAGCCCAAACATTAGCAGGTGTGCTAAGACTTGGCTATTGGTCCTACACGCCGACGCAAGCTGTTGTGTGCATCAATCTAACATGACTTCCAGCCACATGAGTGATTCAGTGTTGTGGATTCTCATTTTCACTGGCTTTTCATGTTGTCTGTCAAAACACAGAATGAATGAGTTCTATCAACATTCTATTGAAAACGTATTATGTCTCTATCAAGGAAAAGTTATTTTGTGATAATTATCGTTATCATTTTATCGCCCAGCCCTACGCACAGCACTACTCTCCTTGACGTCTCCAACATCACTGGCGGCCATTGTTTCTGCTCAACGTGAATCAACTTTCATCAGAGACCAGCACTGAGGCCCACTGGTCCCTTGTCCAGCGTAAATGTTCCCTGGCCCATGCAAGACGATGATGCCTGTGCCCGGTGGTGTGGTCAGGTACCCTTGCAGGTCATCTAGTACACAGACCACGCTGATGTAAACAGTTTTGAATGGTCTGATGTGACACTTGGGTGCCTTAAGGGTGCCTGGAGTTGAGTGGCATTCATCATCCAGTTCCAAAAGGCACGGCTCACAATGAAGAGGTCATCAGCGTGGGATGTGGCCAAAGGACATCCACTTCTATGCCTTTCTGTGACTCTTCCAGTCTCTCTGCATCTCTGTTACAACCTGCTGATGACAGTCTGTGACACTGTAAGCTCAGTAGCCACTTCCCTCTGAGAACATCCTGTTTGAAGCCTTATAATGGCAAGGTACTGTTGAGCAATTGTTAGGTGTCGCCTTGGTTTAATGATATCAAAATGCGAACAGCATGACGAAGAGGACCGTTTAAATACCAATTCTAATTGAACCAGAAAATTTATTGGTCGATTCATGGATCAAATACCTGTTGTGAATTTTGCAGTTAACCACCTTGTTAGAGAACAGGAAGTTATGCAATAAGTACTGAAACACTGAACAGTTGCACATGTGCATTCAAAAGGTTAGAGAAGGTCAAATTCAGTTCACCTGTAAAGGTTCTAGTGCATTTTAGGGGCATCCTGAAATTTCACCCGAAAGTCAAATATCCCTAACTTTTTGTGAGTAGTGTATATAAACACACACATATATACAGTGGTGTGAAAAAGTGTTTGCCTCCTTCCTGATTTCTCCTTTTTTTGTATGTTTGTCAGACTTAAATGTTTCAGATCATCAAATTTAAATATTAGACAAAGATAACACAAGTAAACACAAAATGCAGTTTTTAAATGAAGCTGTTTGTTATTAAGGGTAAAAAAAAAAAAAAAATCCAAACCTACATTGCTCTGTGTGAAAAAGTGATTGCCCCCATGTTAAAACATAAATTAACTGGTATATCACATCTTTGGAAAGCTGATTTCAATTTCTCTAGCCACACCCAGGCCTCATTACTGCCACACCTGCTCTCAATCAAGAAATCACTTAAATAGGACCTGCCTGACAAAATGAAGTAGACCAAAAGATCCTCAAATGCTAGACATCATGTTGTGATCCAAAGAAATTCAGCAACAAATGAGAAACAAAGTAATTGAGCACTATCAGTCTGGAAAAGGTTATAAGCCCTTTCTAAAGCTTTGGGACTCCAGTGAACCAAAGTGAGAGCCATTATTCACAAATGGCGAAAACATGGAACAGTGGTGAACCTTCCCAGGAGTGGCCGGCAGACTAAAAATACCCCAGCAGCGCAGCAACGACTCATCCAAGAGGTCACAAAAGACCCCACAACAACATCCAAAGAGCTGCAGGCCTCACTCCAGACTCCACCATAAGAAAGAGACTGGGCAAAAATGGCCTGCATGGCAGAGTTCCAAGACAAAAACTACTGCTGAGCAAAAAGAACATCAAGGCTTATCTCAGTTTTGCCAGAAAACATCTTGATGATCCCCAAGACTTTTGGGAAAATTCTCTGTGGACTGATGAGACAAAAGTTGAACTTTTTGGAAGGTGTGTGTCCCATTACATCTGGTGTAAAAGTAACGCAGCATTTCAGAAAAGGAGCATCATACCAACAGTAAAACATGGTGGTGGTAGTGTGATAGTCCGGTCCCTTAGGGGAAGGATTGTGCAAATTCTTCTAAAAACATGAAACTTTCCACACCTATAGATTTTGACCTGCTGATTTCAAATCTGCCGGGCGCCAGAGCCAAATCTCAATGGGGTCGGCCATATTGGACAATTCAAAATGGCCGCCACCCGAAAACCTGTTTTTGCATTTCTCTTGAACAAACAGTCACACAATTACAAATAGACACACTTTTTCAAGGTTTTTGACCTCAAGGAATTCAAATCTGACATCTGTTTTTCAGTAAAATCAATATTGGTCGCCATATTGCAAGATTCAATATGGCCGCCAGTCAAAATTGAACTCTGCATAACTTTCACACTTCTTGACATAAAATGACAAAAACTCTTTTCATAGGTTTTTGGCATCAAAGATTTCAAATTTGAACTTACTTTTGACAAAAAAACATTTTCAAGTGTCTTAAAAATCCTTTCTAAGACTTTGTGTCACGAGGTAGCTAGCTGAAAGTAAGATATCCATATATGTACCTTTGACATATTTGTGCTTGATGCATCCTGTAATATCATTTTATCCTGTAGTAGAGAATAATTTCCTAGAAAAATCTTAAAAATAAATTAGAGGACTTCCGGTTATGGCTGCCACGTAGGACGGACGTGTCTCGCTCTGCTCTGCTCCTGGAGAAAAAAATCGGCAAATAACTCTCTCATTTGGGACAGAACGTATCCCAGCATTTGGGCGAGGATATGTCGGCGAAGCCTAAGGCTGGAAAACCAGGAAAAGGAAAAAGCGAGCCGCCGAAACAGTCCAAATTAACGGACTTTCAGGTCTGTGACGCAGCAAACAAGGCTCCATATATGGCGGAGGAGGCTGGCGGCGGTGCGATTTCTGCGGGGAATGGCGCAGATGCGCTGATGGCTGCCATGAGTTCAATGAGAGCGGACTTTTCCTCTAGATTTGATGGGATTATGACAGCGCTGGAAGGAATAAGAAAGGAATTGGGTGACTGTGTAGAACGAACGGCGCAGATGGAGCTCCGTCTCGCTAGTGCTGAAGATGACGTCACCCGTCTTCAATTAAAGGTGCGCACTTTGGGAAAAAAAAATAAATCTCTGGAAGATAATATTTTGGATTTGGAATCTCGGTCGAGACAGAATAATTTGAGGCTGGTGGGTCTTCCAGAGGAATCAGAAGGTCGGGACGTATGTTCCTTTCTGGAAAAGTGGATTCCGGAGGTGCTGGGCAGCGAGGAGTTGCAATCAGCAGTGGTTCTGGAAAAAGCACATCGTATTGGCCCACGGAGAGATAAGGGACCGCCGAGGACCTTAATTATGAAGTTTCTTAGCAACAGAGACAGGATGAAGATCTTCAACGCTGCACGTGCTAAAGGAGAGATTAAACACCAGGACCAGCAGGTGCGGTTCTACCCAGATTTGGCCACAAGAATCCAGCAATTGAGGAAGCAGTTTGATCCCGTACGTAAGGAGCTGCGCAACCTTGGGATTCGTCATGGTGTAATCTATCCTGCGAGACTGCTGACCACGTATGAGGGCAGAACCCACATCTTCAAGACCCCAGAGGAGGCGCAGGAGTTCATCAAGAAGATCAAAAAAGAAGAAGAGACTGGTGGGAGCTAAGCATGAACAAAATATAAGGTAGAATAATTAAGCATTTGCACAGGCATCTGACTGACTTGAAGTAAATAGTAAGTTTACAAAATATAGATTGTATTATATATTAAAAAAACAAAACAAAAACAAAACAAACAAAAAAAAAAAACTATGATGTACAAAGTTGTTAAAAATTTTGGAGTTAAGTTGGAAAACTACAGAGGAGAGTTAATGTTACGTCATTAAAAGCAGTAGAGTTAGGGTGATTGGGAGGATGAAGAAGGAGTGGCTTAGGCTGTTCCCCGTGGGTGTGGAACGGTCGATGGCTATATCGGGAGACAGAATTTTTCTTTTGATTTTGGGGGGTTTGCCACAAGTGTGGGAAGGGGAAATTTGTTTGTGTGTAGTTTGTAGGATGAATGTTCAACCACTCATGTTTTTGCTTCTCTGTATGAGCATGTTTACACTGCAAGGTAATCCCAAACTCTCTATTGATCATGGACCAAAGTGTTAACCTTAATTTAACTTCATGGAATTGCAGAGGTCTACAAAATTTAAAAAAACTTAAACAAGTTATGAATAAAATAAAGGACATGGGTTCAAGAATTGTGTTTTTACAAGAAACTCATCTGATAGAGGAGGATGTTAAAAGAATTAGGAGTAGATGGCAGGGAAGTGTATTCACCTCTTCATTTTCATCCCGAGCCAGGGGAGTTATGACTCTCATACATAAATCAGTTCCTTTTCAAGTGAAAAATGTAATTGGAGACAAATTTGGAAGATATGTAATCATTCAAGGTTCTTTGCTATTAGAAAATATAAATCTTGTGAACTTATATGGTCCCAATATAGATGATCAGAAGTTCTTTGCTAATTTATTTCTCATCTTATCATCACTTACAGGGCAACATATAATAGCAGGGGATTTTAATTGTACATTGAATCCAGGTGTGGATAGATCAACAGGACTGGATTGTACGCACATTGGATGTAGGATGACTATTAATCATTTTATGAAAGAATTGAGATTGTTAGATATATGGAGAGAAATGAAACCACAAGTTAAAGCCTATTCTTGTTATTCCAGTACCTACAAGACATTCTCACGTATTGATTATTTTTTGATTTCCACAGAATTAAGGTCCAAGATTCAAAACTGCTTTTATGATAACATCGTGATCTCTGATCATGCACCCTGTTGTCTAATATATGTAGATAAAAAATTGACAAAGGAATCAGGTAGATGGCAATTTCAGCATAAATGGCTTCAGGATGAGGAATTGGTCAAGTATATAGAAAAACAGATAGACGAGTTCTTTGACATCAATACTACACAAACATCAGCATGTGTAAAGTGGGAGGCTTTCAAAGCTTTTATTAGGGGACATATTATTAGTTATACAGGATCAAAATCTAAGAAGACTCGAGAGGAGAGAGCTAAATTGGAACATAAAATAAAAAATCTTCAGGAAAAAGTGTATGCAGGAAGTGACCCAAGGTTGGAGAATGAATTACTGATTTTGAGAGCTGAATACGACAAAAAATCAGCGAATAGAGCTGCCTCGAGTCTTCTAAGATTGAAACAATCTTTTTATGAACAAGGTGAAAAATCAGGAAAATTATTAGCATGGCAGATTAAACAATTGGAAATTAAAACACCAATTACCAGTATTATAAGTAACGGACAGGTAGTTATAGATCCTTTAGAAATTAATAGAGCCTTTAGAGATTACTATGAAAAATTATATGATACCAAAAATGAACCTGATTTAACAAAACTAAATGGGTTTTTGAACGAACTATCTATACCGTGTATTCCAAATGAAAACAGGGAGATATTGGAGTCTAAAATTAGTCAAGAAGAAGTTGGGCTAGCCATTGATAATATGAAATCAGGAAAAAGTGCAGGACCAGATGGTCTTCCAGTTGACCTTTATAAAAAATTTAAGAATAAATTAATAAAACCTTTTTTGGAAATGGTTTTAGAAGCATTTCAAAATAATAATTTACCATCATACATAAATAATGCCTTAATTATACTGCTGCCAAAACCAGGTAAGCCCTCTAATAAATGTGAAAATATGAGACCAATAAGCCTATTAAACGCCGACCTTAAGATAATCTGTAAAATTTTAGCAAGACGAATACAAGAAATTTTACCAAATATTATTAATCGAGATCAGAATGGCTTTATAAAGGGTAGACAAGGCTTCCATAATGTAAGAAGACTATTTAATATTATTTATTTTAATAAAGAAGCACCGGATACAGCTCTCCTATCATTGGACGCCGAAAAGGCCTTTGATAGAGTTGAATGGCCCTTTCTTTTTGAAGTCCTACAAAGGTTTGGACTTGGAAATAATTTCATAAAATGGGTTCAAATAATATACAATAATGCTACAGCAGAAATCCTAACAAATAACAATATTTCAAAACCAATAAAAATCAATAGAGGATGTCGACAAGGCTGTCCACTTTCACCTTTACTGTTTACTATGGCAATTGAACCTTTAGCGATAGCGATACGTTTACATTCACAAATATATGGAATTAAAGTTGGACCAACAGAACATAAAATCTCCCTGTACGCCGATGACATAATTTTGTTTATGTCGAATCTAAAAAAATCAATTCCAACCTTGTTGAATTTAATAAAGAATTTTGGGGAAATATCAGGATATAAAATAAATAAAACTAAATCTTCAATATTAATGCTAAATGAGACCCAGAGAAATTACCCAGCCCCTGAGGTAAATCAATTCAATGTTGTAAATCAGTTTAAATATTTAGGAATCCAAATTATGCCTAAGCTAGAATCAGTCGCCAGTGTCAACTATGAAGCCTTAATGTCAGATATCAGTGAGTTAACTCAGAGATGGATGTCACTACCAATGTCGATGATCGGGAGAATCAATATACTTAAAAGTAATATTTTACCTAAAATACTTTATTTATTTCAATACATTCCCTTATCACCACCTTTAGATCTATTCTCAAGAATAAAAAAAAAGTTAGTGGAATTTATATGGAACAACAGGAGGGCTAGATTACGTTTGTCTTTATTATATTTACCATTTGATCGTGGAGGTCTGAAATGTCCAAATTTTATGTTGTATTATTGGTCGGCACAACTGAGGTCTATGACATATTATTTTTCATCAAATGATCTCCCTCACTGGACTGAAATGGAATCATACAATTTACCTTTACCTCTTCCCATATTCATATACTCAGATTCGGCAAAAAAATTACAAAAACAAGTTAAAAATCCATTAGTAAAGCATATGATCAAAATATGGTGTGAAGCTAAAAACTATTTAAAAGAACCACAGTTATTGTCACAATTTAGTCCAATATGGGGTAATCAATATTTTAAACCAGGGAGAGCGGACGCTGTATTTAAAGTATGGAATTTAAAAGGGATACAAAAGATTCAGGATTTATATTTGCCATGTGCAGACAACATAATGTCTTTTGAAGAGCTGAGGATCAAATTTAATCTCAATAGAACACATTTTTTTAAATATCTTCAACTTAGAAACTTTATTCGATCAAATCAAAATAAAGCTCTCACTCGACCTATTTATTCATCCTTGGAAAAAATGATGATGAAAGATAGTAAAAGAAAGGGTATTATTTCAGAGTTTTATAACTCACTGACACTATCTTCAAGTGAAAATTCACTGAAAAGATTAAACTACTGGAAAGAAGATCTGCAAATTGAAATTTCAGAGGAACAATGGGAATTGGCTTGTACAGAAGCTCAAACCAAATCAATAAATGCACGCCTTAAATTGATACATTTCAAATGGTTAATGCGGATGTATGTTACACCGGAGGAGTTAAATAGATATAACAAAAATATACCAGATACATGCACAAAATGCATGGAAAGTAAAGGAACCCCTATTTCATTGTTTATGGGAATGTAGATTAATAAGAATGTTTTGGGAAGAGGTGAGGGTAACAATTGAAAAAATAATCTCAAAACAAATCATATTGAATCCTAAACTGTTTTTGTTGGGTCTGTACCCAGAAAAGCATAATTTTAATAAAAGTGAAAGAACATTCATAGACCTCAGTTTGCTTAATGCCAAAAAATGTATTGCACTATTATGGAAAAAGACTCATAGACCAGATGTGACTCAGTGGTTAAGACAGATGTTAACAAACCTTCCATTAGAAAGAATAACATATATACTAAAATCAAAGGAAATTGTGTTTGAGAATATATGGAGACCTTTTATTGATTATGTAAAAAATTTAAACATAACTCTTGAAGAAGAAGGTGAATGATGTGTGTGGACCTTGTAAATTCCAAACTGGTGAACATAATATGTATACTAATGTATTGGATTGTCTAGACTAAACAGAGGAGCATTGTTGAAGACTTGATTTTGTTGGTGGTTGTTGGTGTTTTTAGTGCATTTTTTTTTTTTGTAGTACTTTAGTGTTAGTGTTTGATTGTTTGTATCATGTTTGTTAAAAAAAAAAAAAGGTTCAATAAAGATATTGTGGAAAAAAAAAAATAAATTAGAGTGATGTCAGGGCACAACCAGGGCACACTGCTGTGAGACTCAGCATGGGGTTTAGTGTCAGCTAGTAGTTTACTAACTGTAGTTGTAGTTTACCGACTCTCGTAGTTGTGTACTTACTTTAGACTGTAGTATTCTGTTAGTGTCCCAAATGTTGTCTAATTAGCCCCAGTGCACATCCCAACTAGTATAGTTAGTTGTAGTGTAGTTGTAGTTAGACAGCCACGCCTGAATTGACAGGATGTGCCAGCGCGGGACAGCCGAGCCAAGGGTAACGGGGCTCAAGTTACCCGGAAGGCCTACAGATCGCACGGGACTGAAATGACACTAGATGAACGATTGGGCTAGGTGTAAGGCAACCGAACCTAGTTGTATCCCATACCAGAATGTGCACTTTACTTGTATTTCATCAAGGTGGTAAAAGGGTAGCCCCTCGGCCTTGATCAGTTTTTTTCACTTTGTTGTATACTGGATTTATTTAGTCATAGCAGGTATATCTAGTGATTACTTGTAGCAAGTATGGAGTCTATAAATTGGAACCTGTGCTGTCTATGTCAGGAGGAAAAAGATGAGTGATTGCAGTCTCCAAAAGAAGAGGGTCTAGCTTCAATTGAGAAAGATCTCAATGAGTTTAAGGCCATTGGCGTTGTACCTTCATGCATGAAAGTGTCATGGGCTCAACTTGATGAGGGCCAAGGCATTGCTGTGACACTCAAAACAAACAAGGCAAAATATCACAAACTTTGTAGAAGCTACTGCAGTTCCTCTCGCTTGAAAAGAATTGCTGAAAAGGGGGATGTGGATGATCAAATTTCACCAAAGAAACTGCGGTCCAGCAATCCAATGCCTTCTGATCTGCAGAAATCCTCCTTCTGCATCATATGTGAGGGACACGAAGGTAAGAACCTTCATAAAGTTGCCACAGACAATGTGGACAAAAACTTGAAAAGCTGGGCTCAGAGCACAAAAAACTTCAAGCTTCTAGGAAAGCTGATTGCCCAAGCAGCAGATGCCCACGCAGGTGACACTTTCTACCACCTGCCATGTTACCTGCACTTAAGGGACTCAGCTCGTGCTAAGGAACACAAGGCATCTGCAGGTCCTTCTGTCCCACAGTTCAACCTGGTTGCTATTGCACAAATTGTGGCTTTGGTTGAAGACTCTGAAGATGTCTTCAAGCTGTCTGCATTGAGGCAGTTTTACAGGACACTCATGGAGGAACAAGGAACTCCATGTGCAGATATAAGGGAACCACATGCCACACGGTTCAAAGAGTACCTTCTGCAGCTGCTTCCTGAGTGTACAGACTTCTTTCAGGGCAAGGTGTATATTTCCAGCAACAAGAAGGTTGGTGATCTTCTAGCTGACGCACATAATAACCAGATAGGGCAGGATGATGCCTTGCTATTGATGCGTGCAGCAGTGAAGCTTAGGAAATTCTGTCTTGAACAGCAAGAACCATTTACTGGTTCTTTTGCTTCTGATGCCCTAACATCTCCTGTTCCTGGACAGCTTAGAAGTTTCATCAACATCCTGCTTCAGGGTCCCTCAGTCTTGCACGAAGGTGACAAAGACTTGCAGGAGCAGGTACATGGCAGGGCAAGGGTCGCAAGTGCTATTGCCCAACAAATCATATACAATGCACGAATTGGGTCACACCATGCCACAAAGACCAGCAACATTCGTCACAGCAAAGACCGGGAAACGCCATTCCCATTGTACCTGGGTCTCAAGCTACATGGTGAGGGCAGGCAGAAGAAGCAGATAAATAATGCCAGTGCCTTTGGCATGTCTGTGTCTTACAAGCGTGTGTTGGAAAAGTCCTTTTGTTTGCAAATGTGTCACTTTTTTTCGCGGAGATATGGATAAATCATTTTCTTGACGGCGGCCATTTTGAATTGTCCAATATGGCGGCCCCATTGAGAATTCGCTCTGGCACCCGGCAGAATTGGATTCAGCACATCAAAAACTACTAGTGTACCAATTTTCATGCTTTTAGACAAATCTGCACGATCCTTCTTAAAATCCCCCCTAAGGGACCGGACTATGATGGTCTGGGGCTGTTTTGCTGTTTCAGGACCTGGAAGACTTGCTGTGGTAAATGGAACCATGAATTCTGCTGTCCACCAAAAAATCCTGAAGGAGAGTGTCTGGTCATCTGTTTGTCACCTCAAGCTGAAGTGCACTTGGGTTCTACAGCAGGACAATGATCCAAAACACACCAGCAAGTCCACCTCTCAATAGCTTAAGAAAAACAAAATGAAGACTTTGGAGTGGCCTAGTTAAAGTCCTGATTGAATCCGATTGAGATGCTGTGGCATGACCTTTAAAAGGCGGTTCATGCTCGAAAACCCTCCAATGTGGCTGAAATAACAACAATTCTGCAAAGATGAGTGGGCCAAAATTTCTCCACAGCGCTGTAAAAGATTCATTGCCAGTTATCGCAAACACTTGATTGCAGTTGTTGCTGCTAAGGGTGGCCTAACCAGTTATTAGGTTTAGGGGACAATCACTTTTTCAAAAATTTATTTAAAATTTAAAAATTAATGTTTCTCCATCCACCTGGTGCTCCAAAGGGTTGCTATAACTACAGACAACGGGGCTAACATGGTAAAAGTGGTGCAGTTTAATGAGTAGATGGATGCAGTGTTTTTTCGCCAATAGCCACCAATTGCAATCATTGGTGAGTCATCATCATCATCATCATCATCATCATCATAGCAGTCTGTCGGAGGCGACAATGACTGTTTCATTTAGGTCTGATCAGATTCCTCCACACAGCTCTGTCCTTCGCCTCCCGCTGCCAGGAACTCCTGACCTTGTTAACCCGGATGACGGCCAAGCCGGTATGAGCTGCTTTCTGATTGACCATTTCATGAAACTGCTTGCAAAGTATTTGAGTACCACTAGCTTTTGCTGGACTAGCGGCACATTCTTGGCAGATAGAGGTATTATCAGTGGCAAGGACAGGCCAAGACAAACTGACTCCAGTATCTGTTGCAGTGACTGAGTTGAGTGCACTATTAAATGAATTTGTAAATAATAGAAGCAAATATCAATGCATAATGCTCAGTAAAAACCTAGTTTACAATAGGAATAACTTACAGGGCTAATATTCCAATATTGTCCACAAGATGAACTATCTAGAAATATGTAGTTTTACACACAGGGATGGCAACAGGAAATTCTGTTTTCAGCTGAAATCTAATTTGGTTGATTGACTTGTGGGGGGGCCGGGGGGGGTGCAGCCCCCCTGAAGCTGGGAGGTTTTCAGTAAAACAGAAGTAATTTAGACTAAAAAAAATGATAAAAAAAAAAATGAAATACTAGACTTAGATAAATCATTAAATTTAATAAAAAGTTAACTTACTTTTTCTTCAATGTTGTCTCACTGTCTTTAGTCCAACATATTTAACAGTTCTGTAAGAGTTTATTACACTATTTACACTGGTCACCAAGTCACTTCTAATGTGAAACTTTCTTCCTTTTGGCAGCAAGCTGTGTCAGTCTCTGAACTTTGAACTTCATCTCCTTTTCTGGTTTCTTCAGAAACTGTCAGAGTGTTTCTGTTACCTTGTCGAACTTTGAGCCAATTTTCACCTTTACCGTCACTTTTCTCTCAAGCCAATTCCATCGGAACTTATTTTTGACACTTTTGTCTATTTCTAGCACTGATGACTCCTGATCCTTCGATAAAAATCTCATAATTCCACTGAAAACAATACCGAAAGCTCAGAATTCCAACACGAACCAGGGATGTGATTTGGGGTTGGGGAAATTATCTGAAAATTCAGCAGGGGGTCTGTGGGACACAGACCCCCTGCTGAAGCCCCCGAAGCTCCTGGGTTTTTATGCTTTTAAGTGCCAGAACTGTGCTTAAATGACATAAAACAAACAGCTGAATGCCACTTATTACTGTATAATATTGACTTATGTTCCAAGAAGATAGCATTCCTAAAACATTCCAACAAGCATTATCCATCACATGCTTTAACACTTGATCAAATCAAAATCAGTTAATTTTATCTATTCCATAATAGAAATAAAATTCCAACATACCATTACTTTTTATAATTTCAGCATTCATTTCAGATCACCAGTTTCAATCTCCATTGAGACTTGAGCAGTTCATTTTGCACAATCACTGATGTAGCCAAGTCTTAGAAATATTCAAAAGTTATGAGTCAATGTCCACTGTGCACCGTCAATATTCAAACTGTTTGGAATCATAAAAGGGGATGGTTAACTTTTATTACCGTTTCCTCCCCCACGCAGCCCAGCTCATACAGCTGTTGTACGCCGCCAGTCATCGTCGGCGGCCTCCGTCGGTCTATGATGACCATGGAAGAGAATCCTAAACGTCTACTCTGCTGCAGAGTAGACGCCGCCAGTAACAGAGAGTTAATGGCTCTCCACCTGGCCATACGCTACTTCCAGTCCTGCCTGAAAGGGCGCAGCTTCACTGCGTTCGTGGACCACAAGCTGCTAATGTATTTAACGTACTTTATCTTCCTGGAAGATAAAATAAAGTGGAATTTGGCGAATTAGCAGAAAATCACATCCCTGAGAACACGCCGCCATGAATTTTTGAAAAAGCATACAACGAGCCATTTGATTGGTCCAATCGTTTGCAACTATCCAATCGCAGGGCTGTCAAGCTACTGCAATACAGCAGTAGCTTGAACACAACACATCCGGGTTATCGCGGGAGACGACTTCCGGGGAAGCGCCGAGCGCTTATGTAATCGTGTTGATTTTCGCTAAAATCGGTAACAATAAGGTACCTTACCCCTGCCCCCCCAAAAAATTTTCTCAACGGATTTAGACGATTCACAGAAATGATCAATTTGAAAATAAATTGGCGGAAATCCGCGGATCGGCTTAAAATTGCCATCCCTGTACACAGCGACCACTGCTGAAACTAAACTTTACTTCTATAAACTATCAGACCTATTAATGTGTGCATATGGGTGTGTGTGGGAGAGAGAGATGATTAAACTATTAACATTATGTGTGCTACCTACTATATACATTTAAATTGCATAATACATACAACTGTTTCAGTAATTTGCTTTTGATTTTTACCAAAACAGCTGATTCAACAACATACATTTGTAGACATACAGTTTTTGTATTGAGTTACAGCGGGGAAAATAAGTATTGAACATGTTATGGAGAAAGGAAGCAGGCGAGGCAACGAGCTTGACGACACAAACTTTATTCTTTTCCCAACATATCAGTACAGCAAAAGAACTCCCGGGTCTCTGTGCATTCCTCTTTTATATCTTTATATACCATGCATTGAGACCCGGAACTTCTGACCATAATACACCGTCGTTTAGAACAAAGACCTGTGTGGCACATTAACATGACATCACGCCGGTGCTGCTATCACACCCTTTCCTCTTTCAACGCCTCTGGCCGTTCCTCCTCTCCCCAGGGGGCACATAGTCCTTACTGTCCCATCTGATACCCCCCGGTGACACCTCGTTTGGTCCATTGTTCTCCCCTTCCCCATCTGCCTTCTCTGGGTGGAGAACTCCCACACCATGCCCCCACACAGCACCCCCCCCCCCCGAACACCCAGAAAGGGCACTAACCCTCCCGGTCCTTTGGGCTTGAGCCGGCGCCCATAGTGGCTGTAGCGGGGGGTTGCCGATCCAGTTGAACCGCCATGATGGCGAGGTGTACAGGAGGGCATGTCAGTCTGTGGAGGGAAAAAGGGAGGGGGAGAAAACACCTTAGCAACGCGAGCGCAGGTCCCTGTGGAGGGATCACCAACTTGCGAAGCCACCAATGATGGGCGTCCACGCTGGGGACCTTGGGCCAACACCACCTGCTCGTCTGCCAACACAAAAGCGGGCTTTAGCCTGTCGATGCTGACGGTCTCCCTACATCCCCCCAAGTCTAACACAAAATGCTTCGCCCCAGGTTCCAACACCCTGAACGGTCCGTTGTAAGATGGACACAGCGGGGTCCGGTGCGCATTGTGCCTGACAAAAACAAAACTGCCGTTCTGCAAAGCTTTTTGGGACGAAGGTGCGGGGAAAACAATGGTGGGCTGGGCCCGGTACGTTAAAAGCCTCCGTACTGTGCACAAATTGCGCAGGCGGATCAGCCTCTGGTGTGGGATTTTACGGTAAAAACTCTCTGGGGATCCACAGCAGCTGAAAAAAAACTACTTCTGCCAGGGAAGCTGCCAAATCCTCCTTAGGTGTGGAGCGCAAACCTAAAAGAACCCAGGGCAGGCGGTCGACCCAATTTGTGTCTGTGAGCGAAGCTCTGAGCGCTGCTTTAAGTGACCTATGAAAACGCTCGCATAACCCGTTAGCTTGGGGGTTGTACACGACAGTGCGGTGAATTTTGATCCCCAGGCTCTGAGCCATCGCGGACCAGAGTTCCAAAACGAATTGTGGACCCCTGTCGGAAGTGATATCTGACAGGGATCCGAACCGTGCCACCCAAGCCGACAAAAAAGCATGAGCCACTTATGCGGACATGGTAGAAGCCAGCGAGACCACTTCAGGCCAGCGCGTGGTGCCGTCCACGATTGTAAAAAGGTGTGTGAAACCTTGCGACGGTGGGAGGGGTTTAACCAAATCCACGTGGACGTGGTCAAACCTCCTGGCTGGGATTTGGAACTGCTCGAGGGGAGCTCTGGTGTGCCTGTGCACTTTGGCCCGCGACGCAAGCTGCAGCCCACTCTTTCACATCCTTGTACAAGTGCAGCCAGACGAATTTCGCCCCCGCTAGCTTCACCGAAGCGCATACTCCCGGATGTGAAAGGGAGTGGACCGACTCAAAAACACGACGGCGCCAAGAGCTCGGACGTTGCAGAGCAAGGGAGGGCACCCTTCTTGCACCACCCTGCTTTCCAGCCTTAACCCAGTAGGTGCAAACTGAAGCGCGCAAATGTCCTGCGTCCCCGGCTTGCTCCGCGGCCATCACAAGGAAATCTATTCCTATGTAGACTGGGGAGACTAACGTGTGCGACAGACAGTCGGCCACGACTTTGAGCTTACCGGCAACGTGTTGAATGTTGGTAGTAAACTCCGAAATCGCGGCCAAATGCAGTTGCTGCCGGGCTGACCACGGTTCCCAGACCTTGGACATTGTGTATGTCAGCGGGTTATGGTCCACGAACGCAGTGAACTCACGCCCCTCTAGCCAAAACTGGAAATGGCGCGTCGCCAGGTGGAGAGCCAGCAATTCTCTATCAAATGTGCTGTATTTGCGTTCGCTGTTGTGCAAAGTTCAACTGAAAAATATGAGCGGCTGCCACGAACCTGAGATGTACTGCTCCACCACTGCCCCTATGACAACATCAGATGCATCCGTAGTGAGTGCAATCCGTGCAGATGGATCCGGGTGGGCTAGCAACGTGGCATTTGCCAACGCTGTTTTGGCGTTTGTAAAAGCCTAGACTCACCAGAGTCTCCAGTCGTGGTTTCCGCGGGCTTCTTTTATTAAGCGCGGCATACAACGGCTGCATCAGCTGGGCTGCCCAGGGAAGGAAATGGTTATAAAAATTAACCATTCCCAAAAACTCCTGTAGTGCTCTCACGGTCTGCGGACGCGGAAAGTCCGACACAGCGCGCACCTTGTTTGGTAACAGAATTGCGCCGTCCAGCAAAATGCGGTGGCCCAAAAAATCAATCACTGGCACACCAAACTGGCACTTTGCCAGGTTAACTATCAGCCTGTGCACTTCCAACCTCTGGAAAACTGTCCTGAGATGGGCAATGTGCTCCTCCTCAAACGCGCTAGCTACCAGAATGTCGTCTAAGTAGACAAAAACGAAGGACAAGTCACGAAGCACTGCGTCCATCATCCTCTGGAAAGTCTGCGCCACCCCTTTTAATCCGAACGACATGCGTAAAACCTCAAAAAGGCCAAAAGGATTTATTACCGCTGTTTTCGGAACATCTTCTGCATGCACCAGAACCTGGTGGTAACCGCGGACCAGACTCATTTTGGAAAAAACATGCGCCCCGGCTAGGTGCATGGAAAAGTCCTGGATGTGCGGAATAGGATGGCGATCGTGTTCCGTGGCATTGGTCAAGCACTGGAAGTAACTGCACGGTCGCCACGACCCGTCGGCTTTAGGCACCATGTGTAGCGGGGATGCACATGGGCTGTTGGAGCGCCTGGCGATGCCCAACTGCTCTAAGTTGGTGAACTCCTCGCGCCAGCTGGCCAGTTTAGCTGCGTCCAGGCGCCGAGGTTGCGCGAACACCGGCGGGCCTTTTGTAGTTATGAAGTGTTCGACCCCGCGTTTCATTACAGTAGCCAAAAAAGTCGGGACCGTGAGTGCTGGGAACTGTGCGAGCAGCTGTTGGTACTTACCCCCTGGAGCTATAACGTTAGCCAGTGTTGTTGACCCAGCTCCTCGAGCTGTACAGGGCAGTGAGGTAAAAGAGACGGCATCCACTAATCGCCTATTAGCAACATCTACTAACAACCCATGAGTACATAAAAAATCTGCGCCTAAAATGGGGGCGGAACATGCAGCTACCACAAAGTCCCACTGAAAGTTGCGTCCGTGTAAGCATATCGTCAGTGTCCGCTCGCCAAATGTCCTGAAGGTGGATCCGTTGGCGGCTGTGAGCTCGGGATTGCTGCCTCCTGCCACCCTATTTGCGTTGACTGGTAGGATGAGGCTCTTCTGGGAGCCGGAGTCGACCAAAAACCGTCTTCCCGAACGTGTGTCCGTGACACAAAGCAGTTTGTTCCTGTAGCCAGCCAATGCAGCTGCAACTAAATGCCGAACGTGCTGTCTTCCCAGCTTCCTGAATTGGCATAGTGACAGGCAGCATTGGGCATTCAAGGCGAAACAGCGGTGATAAAAACAGATCGCCCGCATGCTGAGAGTTCTGGTCGCCAAAATGATGTGGTCCGCTTCCTGCGCCAGGGTGCGGTAGTCCTTGGCAACCAGCCGCGGCGAGTTGGCCAGGATCGCCCTCGCTGTAGCCGGTAGGTTCCTGAGGAACAAGTGGGCGAACAGGAAAGATTCATCTTCCTTCCCTCTCAGCGCCAACATGCTCTCCATGAGCTCCACTGCTGATCTGTCACCTAACTCCGAACGGGTCAGGAGCTTCTCTGCCCTCTCACTGTCAGAAAGGGTATAGCGCTGGAGTAGCATCCTCTTGAGCGCTTCATATTTCCTCTAGGCCGGCGGCTCCTGGAGCAGGCTCATCGCCTGCTGCATGGCACGTGCATCCAACGCAGCGGCCAAGTAGTAATACTTGGTATCGTCCGTTGTTATCCTGCAGAGTGCGAACTGGGCTTCTACGTGCAAAAACCATGCAGTCGGGTTGTGAAGCCAGAAGTCTGGGAGCTTGACTGAGCCAGCGCACGCAGCGCTGGTGCTCTCCCTCCAGGTAGTCTTCGGGGCGGTGCTCGGCTCGCTTTCCATGGCACATCTTGGGGTCACCAATGTGGAGAAAGGAAGCAGGCAAGGCAACAAGCTGGACGACACATAAACTCGATTCTTTCCCCAACATATCAGTACAGTAAAAGAACTCCCGGGTCTCTGTGCATTCCTCTTTTATATCTTTAATACCATGCATTGAGACCCGGAACTTCTGACCATAATACATTGTTGTTTAGAACCAAGACCTGTGTGGCACATTAACATGACATAACGCCGGTACTGCTCTTACACCCTTTCCTCTTCCAGTGGCTCCGGCCATTCCTCCTCTCCACGGGGGGCGCATAGTCCTTACTGTCCCGTCTGATACACCCCGGTGACACCTCCTCTTTTGGTTCATTGTTCCCCCCTTCCTCATCTGCCTTCTCTGGGTGAAGAACTTCCACACCATGCCTCCACAATGTCAACATTTTTCTCATTAAACATATTTCTGATGGAGCCATTGACCTGAGATTTTCACCAGATATCAGTAACAACCCAAGTAATCCATACATACAAAGAAATCAAGGCAACTGTCTTCACAAAACAAGTTATATTTAATAAAGTGGAATGGCACAGGGAATAAGTATTGAACACACTTGGTGAAATTCATTTAATATTTAGTTGAAAAGCCTTTGTTGATACAAACAGCTTCCAGGTGCCTCCTGTATGGAGAAACTGGGCACAGGCATTGCTCAGGAGTGATTTTTGCCCATTCTTCCACACAAACTGTCTTCAAGTCTTGAAGGTTCTGTGGGTGTCTTCTATGAACTCTGATCTTCAGTTCGTTCCATAGATTTTCAATTGGATTCAGGTCAGGTGACAGCTTTATTTTCCTTCTCTGGAGCCAGTTGAGCATTTTCTTGACTGTGTGTTTGGGATCATTGTCTTGCTGAAATGTCCACCCTCGTTTCAGCTTCAGTATCTTGGCAGATGGCAACAGGTTCATATCAAGGATGTCTCTGTACATTTGTCCATTCATCTTTCCTTCAATTATATGAAGTCTGCTTGTACCATGTGCTGAAACACCCCACACACCATGATGCTCCCACCTCCAAACTTCACTGTTGGTGTGGTGTTTTGGAGCTGATGTGCAGTGCCATTTCTCCTCCAAACATGCTGTGTGTTGTGGCATCAGTCAGGACTTAACCAGCTGAAATTAATTTGCACTGATGGGGGATGGGATGGCTTCCCAAATTCTGATGGATTTCAGCTGGTTTCTTGGTTTCTGGTTTCTATGCCTTTTTGCACCTATTTTTTTCGTGTGTTCAATACTTATTTCCTGTGTCATTCCACTTTATTAAATATAACTTGCTTTGTGAACACAGTTGCCTTGATTTCTTTGTATGTATGGATTACTTGGGTTGTTACTGATATCTGGTGAAAATCTCAGGTCAATGGCTTCATCAGAAATATGTTTAATGAGAAAAATGTTGGCATGCGTGTTCAATACTTATTTTCCCCGCTGTATTATATCAAGTACTCAGATACTGAATAATTATATTGAGATATGTTTTTTGGCCCATATCCCTCAGCCTGAACCTGCAGTCTTTGGTAGATTGAGTGTTTAGAAAAGAAAATGGTAACAATGTTTTTACTCCAGAAAACGGCAGCATTTACAAATTCATGACTGGTTCCCCATGTTCAGGTTTTCAACACAAAAAACTAAAAAAAATTGGGGGGGGGGGGAAGTTTCACAATAGCTATAATTTTAACAGTAAAAGTTTATCTGTAACAAATGTTACTGATTTTTGGCACTGGCATAGAAAAAGAAATACTGGCTGTCTTTTGGCTCTTGTCAACTTTCTTTGACTGCTGTGGCCCCAGGAAGTTTGAAATGACAAGTCAAAGTCCACTAATCACGAGATAGTCAGTGTTCCACCACTTACTGAGTCGCCTTCACTATGTCCCAGCTGCTGCTGTCATCCATGTGTGACCGTTTTTTTGGCTGCTGACTGATGTCCGTCTGATCCGTGCTTTTGCTAAACTGTCCATAAAAACCTGGCATGAATGAGTGTGCCATTCCACCAAACGCTGCTGGTCTTGGCCCATGGCTGTGAGAGTGCCCTGGATGGCCGTCGTGACAGCTGTCATGCATGTGACTGTGATCCTGTGGAGCACACAAACACACTTTTGGTCCAAAGTGATTCATAAGGCAACCATCTGTGAATGACGACAGAAATGCAAAGTCAGGCCAAGACTGAGTCTGGCTACCAACCTTTGCAGAATGTCAATCCTAATTTTTCTCAACTCCACTGTCTCTTATCCCATAACAAACTAAATATTTTAAACACAAAGAACAAGTCTATTGTTTTTCCTGGGCTATGACAAAATCAAAAATCATTCAGTAAAGAAAGCATTTGTAGTGTAATGTTGTTATTGTTATACATATCAAGTAAGTTAAAAATCTGTCAACAAGGATAATTTTTTAATAGATTTCACAGTTTACCATATGACTAAGGCAGACTTTCTGATCAACAGTTTAACTTACAATAAATACAGTTGTGGTCATTAGTTTTCACACCCTGGCAGAATTTGCTGAACGTGTACCATTCTCTAAAGAAAACATGAGTGATTTATTTAAATGGGTTTCAAATTAAACTATGAGGCATCTCAAAATAGCACCATCATTAAACAAAACATAGCATTAACGATAAGAGCACACAGGCGAGTACAATATCCCCCACTTCTGCTTTCTTTGAAGATCCCAATATCTTACTGAAGGAGAGCAGTTTTCAATTTTTCCATATACTTACTGGGGCAGAACCAAATAAGGATAAACCTATCATCCATGACAATACAACAACAAGCATACAGTCATGTGAAAAAATTAGGATACCCCATTAAATATTCAGCTCTTTATTAATAAATGTTCGCATTTCTATGTCTATCTAACCTTGTATTTGTTTTGATTTGCATTTTTAACATTTATTTTAGCCATTTTAAGTGGGAATGAATGTGGGGGTGTCCTAAAAAAAGACGGGGTGGGGATCCTAATTTATTCCTCACCATTTGTTTAGAATTATATTTTACAGAAAATGTGAAAAAAGTCCTTAATTCATTTTTAATTGTTTAGTTGTATTACATGAATCTCCCAGTATTTTAAACACTGATATTAAATATCCATATGTCCAAATATGTTAAAAAAAAAAACCCCACAGGCTTATACAGGGTATCATCATTTTTTTCACATGACTGTAGTTGTATACAACACATAGTTGCAGGTCAGGATCCCAAGGTGAACCAGTGCTGCAAATTTGGTGACCCGAGCTTTACTCATTTTACAGTAACTAGTGCATACCTGTGCATGCCCGTAGAAACCAAGTATAAGCAAGTATTTCTGCATGCACATAGAAAGCAGGGGTAAGCAAAGGTGTAAGCTTTGATCTTTGATTGTGTCAAAAAGAACATCAAGGCTCGTCTCAGTTTTGCCAGAAAACATCTTGATGATTCTCAAGACTTTTGGGGAAATTCTCTGTGGACTGACGAGACAAATGCTGGATCAAGGAGGCCATAGAGATCAGGAAGCGGGGAAAAGATAGCATGAAACGGGATGAGGGGGCCTTTATGCTTTCCCACACCTGGGACCACATTCTTCAGAGACCATCGGACGGTGGAAAGCGGGGCCGGCTCGGTGGATCTGACAGGTCTGCTGGGCTGGCCCTGCCTACGAAAGTCAGCTGATAAAATGTCACCTGGCAGCAATCAGCTGACACTTCTGATGAAGGCTGCAGTGAACAGTCGAAACATGTAAAGAAGGTAAAAACATCTCCTTTCTATTTTTGTCTTTAATAAGAACAAAAGGTAAACAAGATGAATCATTTCTAAACTTTTTCCACCGTTAATGTGAACCATAACCTGCACAACCCAATTGAAAAACAAACTGAAACCTTTTAAGGGGAAAAATAAAAAACTTGCAATAACCTGTTTGCATAAATATGCACACCCTGTTATAACTGGGGATGTGGCTGTGTTCAGAATTAACCAATCACATTCAAACTCATGTTAAATGGGAGTCAACACACACCTGCCACCATTTAAAGTGCCTCTGATTAACCCCAAATAAAGTTCAGCTGTTCTAGCAGGCTTTTCCTGACATTTTTGTAGTCACATCTTACAGCACAAGCCATGGTCCGCAGAGAACTTCCAAAGCATCAAAGGGATCTCATTGTTCAAAGGCATCAGTCAGGAGAAGGGTACAAAAGAATTTCCATCCATCCATCTTCTTCTGCTTAATCCTTTTCGGGTCGCGGGGGACACAGTGAAGACAGTAATCATCAAGTGGAGAAAATATGGCACAACAGTGACATTACCAAGAACTGGACGCCCCTCCAAAACTGATGAAAAGACGAGAAGAAAACTGGTCAGGGAGGGTGCCAAGAGGTCGACAGCAACATTGAAGGAGCTGCCAGGAATTTCTGGCAAGTACTGGCTGTTCAGTACATGTGACAACAATCTCCCATCTTCTTCATATGTATGGGCTATGGGGTAGGGTGGCAAGATGGAAGCCTTATCTTATGAAGAAAACCATCCAAGCCCGGATACATTTTGCAAAAACACATTTGAAATCTCACAAATGCATGTGGGAAAATGTGTTATGGTCCAATGAAACCAAGGTTGAACTTTTTGGCCATAATTTCAAAAGTTTGGAATCATGGCCAAAAATTCCACCATCCAAAATTTGTCACAAAACTGCTCATCACCAAAAGGACACCATATCTACAGTGAAGCATGGTGGTGGCACCATCATACTTTGGGGCTGTTTTTCTTCAGCTGTAACTGGGGCCTTAGCCAAGGTGGAGGGAATTATTAACGGTTTCAAATAGTAGTCAATGTTGGCACAAAACCTTCAGGCTTCTGCTAGAAAGCTGAAGAGGAACTTCATCTTTCAGCATGACAATGACCCAAAGCACACATCCAAATCAACAAAAGAATGACTTCACCAGAAGAAGATTAAGGTTTTGGAACGGCCCAGCCAGAGTCCAGACGTGAAGCCGCTCAAGCATCTGTGGGGTGATCTGAAGAGGGCTAAGCACAGGAGATGCTCTTGCAATCTCACAGATTTGGAGCATTTTTGTAAAGAGTGGGAAAATATTGCCACATCAAGATGTGCCACACTGATAAGACTCCTACTCAAAAAGACTGAGTGCTGTAATAAAAGCCAAAGGTGCTGCAACAAAGTATTAGTTTAAGGGTGTGCATATTCATGCAACCAGGTTATTTTAAGTTTTTTATTCATTATTTTTCCACTTAAAAGATCTCAGTTTGTTTTTCAGTCGCGTTGTACAGGTTATAGGTCACATTAATGGTGGAAAAAGTTTTGAAATGACTTATCTTGGTCTCATTTTTTTACATCACAAAAACCTAGCATTTGAACAGGGATGTGTAGGCGGTTTATATCCACTGTATAATTTAAAGTGCTGATGACATGTTTTTGACTTCATCTAATTTTTCAACACATAATACAATATGACAAAATAGGTTGGTCTGTGCAGTTCTAAGTCAGTTTTTTTTTTCATGCGAATAGCCGATGTTTTCATGAGCGCCACGTCACCAATTGCATCAGTGGTTGGAAACCCCCCCGGCCATGTTGTAACGTCATCGACAGAACACAGCGCTTGGCTGCCCATTGTACACACAGGATGGAAGCGGTAGAAAACATCGACGATGGTTCCAGCACATGTAGTCTGGAATTGGTTTATGTTGCCCAGTCTTCAAACGATTATAGTTCCAAAGAATGGGATGACAATGAAGAATCTGGGGGCATCAAACCGTATAGGTTTGAGAATCAGAATCAGAATCAGAATCAGCTTTATTGGCCAAGTATGCACAACACATACAAGGAATTTGACTTTGGCTAAAAACTTGCTCTCGTTGTTCAGGTGGAGGATTTAAATAAGGATTCAATGACAACAGAGTATGTACAGTAAATTACAGTCTGTCCACGTTTCTATAAAAGGATGCAAATATATACAGGAATATATGCAGTTATTTACTCAGACTAACCACACTTTGCAGAAATATATGAAAAAATATACAGTCACACAGTATTTCAATGTGAACTCAGATTCAGTGATATAATGTGAATGAAGTAAAAAGCAGTGTGAGAGTTATGTGCAATGTAATAATGGATGAAAAGTCATGAGTACAGCAACAGGTAGGACTAGGTGAATGTTAGGAGTTCATCAGAGTGATGGCTTGAGGAAAGAAACTGTTCCTGTGACGGGTGGTTTTGACCTTCAGTGATCTGTAACGACGACCAGAAGATAAAAGTTCAAACAGTTTGTGGCCGGGGTGTGATGGGTCAGCACAGATGTTTCCCGCCCGTTTCCTGGTTATGGACCGATATAAGTTCTCAATGGAGGGTAGGTCGGTACCAATGATCCTCTCCGCAGACTTAATGATCCGCTGCAGTCTGGTCTTGTCCTGTTTAGTGGCAGATCCAAACCAGACAGTGATGGAAAAGCAGAGGACAGATTGGATGATGGCGGTGTAGAAGACAACCAGCAGCTCCTGAGGCAAATCAAGCTTCTTGAGCTGACGCAGAAAAAACAACCTCTGCTGGGCCTTTTTCCGGACAGTATCTATATGGGAGGACCACTTCAGGTTCCGGGAGACTGTGGTACCCAGAAACTTGAAGGAGTCCACAGTGGACACTGTGCTGTTGAGGATGGTGAGTGGGGGGAATGAAGGGGGGTGTCGCCTGAAATCCACAGTCATCTCCACCGTTTTGGCTGGGTTAAGTTCAAGATGGTTCTGGCTGCACCAGAGGATCAGCTGCTCCACCTCCCGCCTGTATGCAGACTCATCATCATCCCGGATCAAACCGATGACTGTGGTGTCGTCCGCAAACTTCAGGAGCTTCACCGAAGGGTCCTCTGAGGTGCAGTCGTTGGAGTAGAGGGAGAAGAGCAGTGGGGAAAGGACACATCCTTGGGGGGCGCCAGTACTAATTTTTCGGGAGCTGGATGTAAATCTCCCTAGCTTCACCTGTTGCCACCTGTCAGTCAGAAAGCTGGAGATCCACTGGCAGGTGGAGAGGGGCACCTTGAGCTGGAGGAGTTTCTGATGAAGAATGCCTGGGATGATGGTGTTGAACGCTGAGCTGAAGTTGACAAACAGGATCCTGGCGTACGTCCCTGGGGAGTCGAGGTGTTGCAGGATGTAGTGTAGTCCCATATTCACTGAATCATCCACTGACCTGTTTGACCGGTAGGCAAACTGCAGTGGGTCCATCAGGGGTCCTGTGATGACCTTCAGGTGGTTCAGCACCAATCTCTCCAAGGATTTCATGACCACAGAGGTCAGGGCAACAGGTCTGTAGTCGTTTAATCCTGTAACAGAGGGTTTCTTGGGAACTGGAATGATGATGGAGCGTTTGAAGCAGGAAGGCACTTCACGCAGCTCCAGTGATCTGTTAAAGATCCGGGTGAAGATGGGGGCCAACTCGTTGGAGCAGACTCTCAGGCAGGACGGAGACACACCATCAGGTCCTGCAGCCTTCTTGATCTTTTGTCTCTGAAAGACCGTGACTTGAGCCGTGCCAAGCGGGCATTGTGCCTAGTGAGTCAGACTCAGTGACAGTCAGCTGTTCATGTTTTGTGTGCATCATCTGCCGTGTTGTCAACCAGCCAATATTGCCAACACTATCACAACGTGTTAGCCACTCCACACAGCCGTGGTTCTGTTGCACCCTTGTAGCGATGTCGGCTCTGGAGCACAGCCATAGTTAACACGTTTCCTCTCCGTGTTCGCTGGGCAATGTCGGGCCCGAACGCCTACTGTTTGTGTTTCTGTGTATTTTTGTAAGTCTTCACCTCTTGGGATCAGTCTTTATATTCAATACATGTGCTGTGGTGAATCCTGCGCGTAAATCCATTCATCATAACCCTCCGTGTGCTCTTATGCAGGGCACGGACAGGGAGGATGAAATAACGAGGATTTACGTGCAGGGTTCACCACAGCACATTTAATACAAAACGACAGACAATTCCCAAAAAGGTGAAGACGTACAAAAAACACAAACACACTTACTGATGGCGTTCGGGGGCCAGCATCGCCCAGAGAACGAATGAGAGGAGACGTGTTTGCCACAGGTGCGCCCCAGACCCGACATCGCTTCAAGGACGCACGAGAACCATGGCGAACATGGAGTGACTAACATCATGAGAGTGCTGAAAATACTGGCAGACTAACAGCAAAGATGACAATACTATGGACCAACAGTGTGTTACTGGCAAACGGCCACGAAGTACACGCACTGCTGGTGATGGTGTGATGAGAAGCACCTGGGCGAGCACCGGGAAACATGATCAGCGGGAGGGGAACCAGCTGGTGATAATGAGAGAGGGGTGGCCAGACCGGCGAGAGTCAGCATGCGATCACAGAAAATTTTTCTTACACTGTAGGCTATTTTTGCCTGAAAAAAAACCCCCAAAACAAAACAGGAACTGTGCTGTGTACGTCTGGGTTGTTACCCCTTGGTTTTACTGTGCAAACTGCTGAGATAGTGAACTCTGGAACATAGCTTTCATGCCATTTGGCACAGTTCAAGAACGCCTTGTTCCAACCTGAGAAAAAAGGTGTGTAATATATTCATTTTTTGCGGTATTGTTACAAAATTTTGACCTGAGCTTGAAAACACTTGGTTCTACATTTCTGTTGTTTTCCAGCAAGTTTCACACAGCTGTATGTTATTTGCAAGCATTTATATCTTAAAAAAAAAACACCCAGGCGAACTTTATTTTCTTCAAATTCAGTATGTTTAGATGATTGTTACTCAGTGGCAGGAGCACTTAGAGAGATTATGACTGTTTTGCCAAAAAATTCAGAGTGTTTTCTTTTAAATGAGACCAACCCCATGAAGATGCTACAAAGGGTTGAAGAACAGCTTTTGACTTACTTTGGGCATGTTAATTTTAGGCGTTTTTAGGGAAATTGACCAGAGTTCAACAGGTTAAGCTATCCAAAATTTGTCTTAGATACCATCCATCCATCCATCCTCTACCGCTTTTCCGGAGGTCCGGGTCGCGGAGGCAGCAGTTCAAGCAGAGAAGCCCAGACTTCCCTCTCCCAAGCCACCTGCTCCAGCTCTTCAGAGGGGATACCAAGGCGTTCCCAGACCAGCTGGGAGACATAGTCTCTCCACCGAGTCCTGGGTCTGCCCCGGGGTCTCCTCCCAGTGGGACGTGCCTGAAACACCTCAAGTGGGAGGCGTCCAGGAGGCATCCTAATCAGATGCCCATACCACCTCAACTGACTCCTTTCAATGTGGAGGAGCAGCGGTTCTACTCTGAGCCTCTCCCAGATGACTGAGTTCCTCACCCTATCTCTGAGGGTGAGTCCAGCAATCCTACGGAGAAAGCTCATTTCAGCTGCTTGTATCTGCGATCTCGTTCTTTCGGTCATTACCCAAAGCTCGTGACCATAGGTGAGAGTAGGAACGTAGATTGACTGGTAAATCGACAGCTTTGCTTTAGAACTCAGCTCCCCCTTCACCACAACAGACCGGTACAACGTCCGCATCACTGCAGATGCTGCTCCAATCCGTCTGTCAATCTCTCGCTCCATTTTCCCCTCACTCGTGAACAAGGATACTTAAACTCCTCCACTTGGGGCAGGAGCCTGTCCCCAACCCGGACAGGACAATCCACCTTTTTCCGGCTGAGGACCATGGACTCGGACTTGGAGGTGCTGATTCTCATCCCAGCTGCTTCACACTCAGCGGCAAACCGTCCCAGCAAGAGCTGTAGGTCATTGCTGGATGAAGCCAACAGGACAACATCATCTGCAAACAACAGAGATGAGATCCTGTGGTCACCAAGCATGACACCCTCCATTCCCTGGCTGCGCCTAGAAATCCTGTCCATAAAAATTATGAACAGGATCGGTGACAGAGGGCAGCCCTGGCGGAGTCCAACTCTCACTGGGAATGAGTCCGACCGAGTGTTGGCAATACGAACCAAACTCTCACAACGGTCGTACAGAGACCGAATAGCTCGTAACAACAAGCCCGATACCCCATACTCCGGAAGCACCCCCCACAAAAATCCACGAGGGACGCGGTCAAATGCCTTCTCCAAGTCCACACAACACATGTAAACTGGTTGGGCAAACTCCCACGAACCCTCAAGAATTCTCGAGAGGGTAAAGAGCTGGTCCGATGTGCCACGGCCAGGACGAAAACCACATTGCTCCTCCTGAATCCGAGGTTCGACCAACCAAGGTTGACAGGACTCCTTCTTCAGCTTAATGGCCCCCCTCACCACTGGTGTCCACCACTTGGTTCGGGGGTTGCCACCACGAGATGCACCGACCACCTTGCGGCCGCAGCTCTGAGCCGCCGCTTCAACAACAGAGGTGGAGAACATGGCCCATTCAGACTCCATGTCTCCAGACTCCCTCGGAATGTGGTTGAAGTTCTTCTGGAGGTGGGAGTTGAAGACCTCCCGGACAGGGGCCTCAGCCAGACGCTCCCAGCACACCCTCACTATACGTTTGGGTCTACCAGGTCTGAATGGCTTCCTCCCCTGCCATCGGATCCAACTCACCACCAGGTGGTGATCAGTTGACAGCTCTGCACCTCTCTTTACTCGGGTGTCCAAGACATACGGTCGCAGGTCTGATGATACGATAACAAAATCGATCATCGACCTGCGACCTAGGGTGTCCTGGTGCCAGGTGCACATATGGACACCCTTATGCTTGAACATGGTGTTCGTTATGGACAGACTGTGGTTAGCACAGAAGTCCAATAACTGAACACCACTCGGGTTCAGATCAGGCAGGCCGTTCCTCCCAATCACCCCCCTCCAGGTTTCACTGTCGTTGCCCACGTGCGCATTGAAGTCCCCCAGTAGGACAATGGAGTCTCCAAGAGGAGCACCCTCCAGCACCCCAGTCACAGACTCCAAAAAGGGTGGGTACTCTGAAACATCATTTGGTGCACAGGCACAAATGATGGTCAGGACCCGTTTCCCAACCCGAAGGCGCAGGGAAGCAACCCTTTCATCCACCGGGGAAAACTCCAATATAGAGGCAGCAAGGTGGGGCGATACAAGAATACCCACCCCTGCTTGTCGCCTCTCGCCCGGGGCAACTCCAGAAAAGGCCAAGCTCCAGCCCCTCTCCAGGAGACTGGTTCCGGAACCGGAGTTGTGTGTTGAGGTGAGGCCGACTATATCTAGCCGGTATCTCTCAACCTCGTACACCAGCTCAGGCTCCTTCCCCACCAGAGAGGTGGCATTCCACGTACCAAAAGCCAGTTTAGAAAGCTTGGGATCAGTCCGCCAAGGTCTCCGCCTTTGACCGCCACCTAATCCACATAGCACCGGACCCCCATGATCCCTCCTGCAGGTGGTGAGCCCACTGGAGGGCGGACCCATGTTAACTCCTTCGGGCTGAGCCCGGCCGGGTCCCATGGGTGGAAACCCGGCCACCAGACACTAGCCTTCGAGCCCCTCCCCCAGGCCTGGCTCCAGGGTGGGGCCCCGGTAACCCCATACCGGGCGGGGTACACTGAATCCTTGATATACAATTTATCATGAGAGTCTGTTGGATCGTTCTTAGTCTGGCCCTTCACCCTGGACCAGTTTGTCTTGGGAGACCCTATCAGAGGCAAATTACCCAGGACAACATAGCTCCTGGGATCACTGGGGCACGCAAACCCCCCCACCACGATAAGGTGACGATCCATGAGGATTGTCTTAGATACATCTATGGTATTGATGTGAAAAGCCTACATCATTTCTTTCAGCAGTTATTGTGTTTCCAAGATTTGGGGAAAAACTGACATTAACCTCAAAGTCTATAATTCCTATGAAAATCATCCAATCAGAGACAAATTGGAATATACACATCACTGATGTATATCAAACCCTGGTACCACATTACAAAACATTTGGAACAAAACTGTAAAAGGAGTTGATTTCACGAGACAGTTATTGTCCATTTACTGAAGTGAAACAAGACATCATAAGTCAGGGGCTATTACTCCAACAAAAATCATCCAATGGGAGCCAAATTGCAATATGCACATCTAGGGCTGTGCGATATGGCCAAAATTTCGACAACGAGATATATACAGAAGGGAAAATAAGGATTTAACACGTCACCATTTTTCTCATTAAATATATTTCTGATGGAACCATTGACCTGAGATCTTCATCAGATATCAGCAACAACCCAAGTAATCCATACATACAAATAAATCAAGGCAACTGTGTTCACAAAACAAGTTATATTTAATAAAGTGGAATGACACAAGGAATAAATATTGAACACATGAAGAAAAAGAGGCTCAAAAAGGCATAGAAAGCCAAGAACCCAGCTGAAATCCATCAGAATTTGGGAAGCCATCTCATCCCCCCATCAGCGAAAATTAATTTCAGCGGGTTAAGTCCTTAGTGATAGCCTTTAAAAAGGTCTGTGAATATCAGATTGTTCCACCACAGAGAACGCATGATGTGTAGAGGCAAAGAGCTCTCTATAGACCTTTGCAACCTTATTGTTGCAAAACATAATGACGGCATTGGTTACAGGCACATTTCTAAATTGCTGAATGGTCCAGTGAGCACTGTTGGAGCCATTATTCGGAAGTGGAAAAAACATCATTTTACCATAAACCGGCCATGACCAGGAGCTCCTCCCAAAATTTCTGACAGAGGAGTAAAAAGAATTATCAGAAGAGTTAGACAAGACCCAAAGACCACTCCAAGACAACTCATGGAGAGCTCCAAAACAACCTGGCGTTAGCAGGTACTGCTGTTTCAAAGAAAATAAGTATTGACATGTGTTCTATGCCCACTCAATTCACAAGACTCCATTGCTGAAGAAAATCATGTTGAAGCTTGTTTAAAGTTTGCTGCCCAACATTTGGGCAACACAATAAAATACTGGGAGAATACAGTATGGTCAAATAAGACCAAAATTTAACTTTTTTGATGCCACAACACACAGCATGTTTGGAGGAGAAATAGCACTGCACATCCCATCATGGTGTGGGTTTTTTTTTCAGCACATGGTTCAGGCAAACCCCCTATCATAGGGGCTGAGGTCACCAAGGTGGTTAAAAATCTCATTGGTGGCTGGGTCCCGGGGATGGACGAGATTCGCCCTGAGTACCTCAAGGCCCTGGATGTTGTAGGGCTGTCATGGTTGATACGCCTCTGCAACATTGTGTGGAGGTCGGGGGCAGTGCCTTTGGCATGGCAAACCGGGGTGGTGGTTCCTCTCTTCAAAAAAAAAAAAAGGGGACCAGAGGGTGTGCTCCAACTTTAGAGCAATCACATTCTTCAGCCTCCCTGGGAAGGTCTATGTCAAGGTACTGGAGAGGAGAGTCCAGCCGTTGGTCGAACCACAGATTCAGGAGGAGCAATGTGGTTTTCGTCCTGGCCGTGGCACATTGGCCCAGCTCTTTACCCTCCCAAGAATCCTCAAGGGTTTGTGGGAGTTTGTCCAACCAGGTTACATGTGTTTTGTGGATTTGGAGAAGGCATTCGACTGCGTTCCTCATGGTTTTTTGTGGGGGGTGCTTCGAGAGTATGGGGTATCGGGCTTGTTGTTACGAGCTAGTCGATCTCTGTACGACTGTTGTGAGAGTTTGGTTCACATTGCCAACACTTGATAGGACTCATTCCCAGTGAGAGTTGGACTCCACCAGGGCTGCCCTTTGTCACCGATCCTGTTCATAATTTTTATGGACAGGATTTCTACGTGCAGCCAGGGAACGGCGGGTGTCATGCTTGGTGACCACAGGATCTCATCTCTGTTGTTTGCAGATGATGTTGTCCTGCTGGCTTCATCCAGCAATGACCTCCAGTCCTTACTGGGACGGTTTGCTGCTGAGTGTGAAGTGGCTGGGATGAGAATCAGTACTTCCAAGTCCGAGTCCATGGTCCTCAGCCGGAAAAAAGGTGGATTGTCCTCTCTGGGTTGGAGACAGGCTAATGCCCCAAGTGGAGGAGTTTAAGTATCTTGGGGTCTTATTCACGAGTGAGGGGAGAATGGAGCGAGAGATTGACAGATGGATCGGAGCAGCATCTGCAGTGATGCGGACGTTGTACCAGTCTGTTGTGGTGAAGAGGGAGCTGAGTTCTAAAGCAAAGCTGTCGATTTACCAGTCAATCTACGTTCCTACTCTCACCTATGGTCACGAGCTTTGGGTAATGACCGAAAGAACAAGATCGCGGATACAAGCGGCTGAAATGAGCTTTCTCCGTAGGATTGCTGGACTCACCCTCAGAGATAGGGTGAGGAGCTCAGTCATCCGGGAGAGGCTCAGAGTAGCACCGCTGCTCCTCCACATTGAAAGGAGTCAAATCTATGAATACATTCTATTAATGCTGTATTTTATGTGACAGAGGCTACAGGTACAGAAATCTGAGGTATTTATCAACAACTGAAGAAAGCACATTTCTCATATTAACCCATAACTTGTTTCAATGTTTTTCATTAATATCCATTTATTACCTTTTTAACCATATCCTTTCCAAAATCCTTAGGCTGAAGTCCTAAATTTTTAACCTTTTTAACCTTACACATGACCAAATCCTAAGGCTAACCCCTTAGATTCTTAAGTGACCACCAAAAATCAAGTTTTTTTTCTCGTTAACACAGGGCTGTACGTTAAGCTTTATTGCTCATAATAACTGGTGCTACAGAGGTTCATAGTCATGTAGCACAAGACAAAAGCTTGCAGCACAATAAAAACATGTTACTTCTCTAAAACTGACCGCAAAGATAAGAACCTGTACTTACTATATAGCACTTTTCTAGTCTCAAGGACCACTAGTACTAACCCTCTATTCTAAGAGCCTATTGGAGACAGATACCTAGGGACCATTTAGAATCACCAATTAACCTACCATGCATGTCTTTTGGATTGTAGAATGAAACCAGAACAAATGGAGTAAACCCACACAGTGTAAGATATGAATGTGGTACATTACTGTGAAGTGCGGTGCAGTGATGTACACTTCCTGTCAGTGGCAGAATAATCCACTGTGCTGTGCGGACTGTGTGGTAGTCCACCCACCAGTCCCATTTCAGTTTTGTGTGAATGTGTCAGGCCATTTACATAAATACATTAGTTGTCATTATTTTAGAGCGTGATTCGGGTTCCAAATTGGGGTGGTTTCAATTGAGTGTGTGGTTTTGGACTTTTGTACGGGGGGTGGGGGTGTAAGATATGAATGTGGCACATTATTGTGAAGTGCAATGCAGTGATGTGTACTTCCTGTCACGCCACTGCACCGCCCAATGTAAGGCAGAGGGCATCCATATTCCGCCTCTTTTTCTGGATGCCTGTGCTCACCTGTGTTCACCAGCCATCTTCCTGCCTCATCCTTCACCCAGGTATTTCCATACATACAGCACAGGGAAAACATGCAAACTCCACACGGAAAGGTTCTCACACCTGCCAGCCTGGGGATTTAAACCTGGAACCTTGTAGCTGTTAGGCAACAGTGCTAACCCCTGTACCACTGTGCAAGTAGTGCAGTTTAATGATTTAAAACATAGTATTTCAATTTATGATTAAAACAACTTCTCAAATTATTTTAAATTTACATACATTTCCACATCAGTCAGCAATCCAACCACCTAAACACACTCACCACACCATATAACTAACTAACTAACTAACCTGCACTTATATAGCGCTTTTCTAGTCACAAAGACCACTCAAAGCGCTTTCATTAATACTAACCCTCTATTCTAAACCAGGGCTACTCAATTACAAAATCAGTTGGGCCACAATTTGAAATCAAGACATGTAACTGGGCCACACATGTTCAGCAATCTGTTGAATAGGACACATTTCAAACCAACACAGATCAGTATGATGAAAAATATGCACTTTTTATTCACTGTCTTGGTTTTAAATGTGCGCTTGGCACATGACAAAGGCACATCAAAAGTGCATAAAAACACAGTAACAGTGCTGAGTTGAGCAGAACTTGAAGTAGTAGAAATATTTTTCCTCTTGAGCAACAAATAAATAGAATGAAAAAATTTTTTTCTGTAAATAACCATTTTGGTCACATATTAGGCATATCTCAAAGTGCATAAAAACTCAATGTGCACTGTTGGTAGCATTAACATTTGTTTCTCTTTTGAAATAAAATATACTACATCCTGATCATAACTGACCTTGGTACATCACAAAGTGCATTTAGCTGAATAAAAAATGATCTGTCAAACACTTCAGTGCACAAACCCCCCAAGAAAAGATTGATAACATTAACAAATATTGCACATCCACGATTGTGGTTTGTTTTATTTTAAATCACCACATATGTGAGTAGGAACCTCTTTTTATAACTATACATTCCATTACACACACATATCACAACTTGGTTCATCTCCGGCCGGTGTACAAACCCCTAGTGCACAGACAACCTCCGGCCATGCACACTGTGGAGTTATGGTCTGAGGAGACAATGGACACCCTAAAGGGCTGTTTTGAAGCCACCGCCTGGAAGCAGCTCTGCGATCCACATGGTGAGGACATCGATGGCCTCATTCACACCTTCACGGGCTACCTCAGCTTCTGTGTGGACAAATCCGTTCCCACCAAGACCATACGGCGTCACTCAAACAACAAACCCTGGATCAACCCTGAGATAAAAACACTTCTGAGAGAGAAGAAGAGGATCTTCAGGTCAGGGAACAGGGAGATGCTGAAGTCCGTACAGAGGGAGCTGAGGAGAAAGATCAGAGAAGGCAAGGACAGCTTCAGGAAGAAGATGGAGGACAAGCTGCAACAGAGCGACATCAGCGGGGTCTGGAGAAACCTCAAAACCATCTCGGGGCTCCAGAATACCTCCCCCCAGGCCACAGGGGGCAGGGAGTGGGCGAACAACCTGAATCTGTTTTTCAATAGATTTGACCAACCGCCCTCCCCCCTGACTGCACAACAACCACTGCTGCCTCTAAAGAAATCAAGTCCTGCTGCCCACTCCCCACTCCACCAACACCCCCCCACTCCCAACACACAGCCCCCCATCCTGACCCTGACCAGGACCCAGGTGAGGACGGAGCTGAGGAAGATCAAGGCGAGGAAGGCGCCGGGACCGGACGGCATCAGCGCAAAGCTCCTCAAGTCCTGTGCAGACCAGCTGTGTGGGATTGTGACGTATATCTTCAACATGAGCCTGAAACTGGGGAGGGTACCACAGCTGTGGAAAACATCTTGTGTGGTACCTGTACCAAAAACTTCCCACCCCAAAGACCTGAACAGCTACAGACCGGTGGCCTTGACGTCCCACTTGATGAAGACCCTGGAGAGACTGCTCCTTGCTCACCTCCGCCCCCTGGTGGAACCAGCGATGGATCCACTCCAGTTCGCCTACCAGCATGGCATTGGGGTGGAGGATGCGGTGATCTTCCTCCTTCACCGTTCTCTGTCCCACCTGGAGAAGCCCGGGAATATGGTGAGGATCATGTTCTTTGACTTCTCCAGTGCTTTCAACACCATCCAACCGATGATCCTGAAGGACAAGCTGCTGCGCGCAGGGGTGGACCAGCACCTGTCATCATGGATCCTGGACTACCTCACGAACCGGCCTCAGTTTGTGAGAACCCGGGACTGTGTGTCCGACACGATCATCAGTAGCACGGGGGCCCCCCAGGGAACGGTGCTGGCTCCCTTCCTGTTCACTCTTTATACTGCGGACTTCTCACACAACACAACACACTGCCATCTACAGAAGTTCTCTGATGACTCTGCGATCGTTGGCCTCATCTCCAATGGAGATGAAGCTGAGTACAGAGGGCTTATCCAGGACTTCGTGGACTGGTGCCATCGGAACTGCCTCCAGATCAACGCGAGGAAAACTAAGGAGCTGGTGGTGGACTGCCGCAGGCATGGGCAGCCCCTCACAGTACCAGTAAATATACAGGGAACAGACATCGAGATGGTGACATCCTATAAGTACCTGGGTATTCATCTGAACAATAAACTAGACTGGTCACACAATACTGATGCACTCTACAAGAAGGGACAGCGCAGGCTGTTCCTGCTGAGGAGACTCAGGTCTTTTGGTGTACAAGGGGCGCTGCTGAAGTCATTCTATGACACGGTGGTGGCATCAGCCATCACTTTTGGAGTGGTCTGCTGGGGCAGTGGCATTACTGCAGCCGATAGGAAGAGACTGAACAAACTGATTAAGAAAGCTAGCTCTGTCCTGGGGCAGCGCCTTGATCCGATGGAGGAGATAGGAGAGAGAAGGACGGTGGCTAAACTGTCATCTCTGCTGGAGTCCGAGTTCCACCCTATGCAGGACATACTGAATGCACTGAGGAGCTCATTTAGCAGCAGACTACATCATCCCAGGTGCACAACCGAGAGGTTTCGTAGGTCCTTCCTACCAACGGCTGTCAGACTGTACAACCTAAGCAGGGCTGCTCGCAGAGATAGCAAAAAGACGTAACAAACTAATAGTTTTTTGAATGCAAAAGATGCAATAGACTTACACAATGGTCCCCTCCGGCATACAACTAGGAACATACCGGTCGCTATGGAGGGTGAGAATATGTATGGGCACATAATCATACCATGTAGGATAACTAAGTAGACGGTTATGCTGTTTCATTCCATCTAGCAACAATGCTCTGCACTGTGTGTGTTTATATATTTGCATATTTATTCCATCTAGCTACAATGCTCAGCACTGGGTGTGTTTATATATTTATATATCTACATATTATTCCATCTAGCTACATTGCTCCGCACTGTGTGTGTTTATATACTTGCATATTTATTCCACCTAGCTGCAATGCTCCGTACTGTGGGTGTTTATATATTTACATATTTATTCCATCTAGCTACAATGCTCTGCACTGTGTGTTCATATATTCATATATTTATTCCATCCAGCTACAATGCTCTGCACTGTGTGTCTGTGTGTGTGTGTATATATATATATTTTATAGTAATACGTACATATGTTTATTAGCTGCTCTTGCTTGCTTGTTTTTTTTCTTGCCTTCTGATTGTTGCTCTGAGTGTTGCTATCCCTGTGCTGTTGCAATCCTGGAATTTCCCCGTTGTGGGACTAATAAAGGCTTATCTTATCTTATCTTATCTTATCTTATATCAGTCAACCAAAAATTTCTAGTAGAGTTAAGGATGCAAAAAGCAGCCACTTAAAAACTTGAGTAATGACTTCAGTCTTGAAGGTTTGAGGTTTTTCTCCAAAATTTATTACAATTTTCTTAACAATTAACATTTTCTTAACAATTTTTCTTTTCTTATAGTTTTCTACTTTTCTCTGTAAATTTATCTAAATCTGAACCCATTTTCCTCAAATTTATAATTTCCTCTTGTAAACTGACTTTTCTTGTACATCTGAGCAGGGTTTCCTCTGGTAACATTTCTGGGTGGCGGCTCGGCATGCCTGAAAAGTTTCCGCCACTCTGTGAGGAAATATAAATTTAAGAAAAAAAATATGAGGCAATGACGGTCCACAAGCACGCACACGAACAACGCACGTGACTGTCATCCACGCAGAGTTCAGAAGTGCCCCGCCCGTGTGTTCCAGTCAGCAAGCAGAGTGTCTCACTACGAGTGTCATTGTCCAAGAGAAACATGAGCTTATTAAAGTACTTTAAATTTGGAAAAAAATCAGAAGCGGTATGAAAGCAGTGAAGGCATTTATCACGGTTTTAACCTGCTGGTAACGGGAGCAATAATGGAAAAGTTGCTTAGCTAACACGTGTGGTTAGTTTTTTGTGTTTCTTATTTCAGACCAGAATAAAAAGGAGCCGTTTTTACCTTTACCTTAGTTAATATTAAGTAACTAATTTATGTTCACTATTATGTACCTGGCAAGTTAAGATGGCCGAAATTCACAAAGTCAATGATTTTCATCCATCAGGAGCCTTCACACAAACTAAACGTGCCAACATTTGGATTTCAAAATAAGGGAGGTTTTGCCTGCAGTCTGGGTGGTGAGGAGATTTCTGAAAAAACAAAACTATAAATATATAGAAATATTCTAACAGAAATAACTGCATCTTTGGTCATTTAAGTTATTTCATTAAATACAATTTTATTAATTTTTCTTCTTTGAAATCAGAGTTAAATTACTGTTCTGTTCTGGCTCTGCAAAACTATGGTCAAAAAGGTAAATTGTTATAAGGAAAAAGTAAAAAAAAAATAACCACAGTTTCTTTCAAATTTATTTAAAAAACAGTAATTTAAAAAAAATAGACAAAAATTTGTCATAAAATAATCCACAAATTTATAATGAAGTCTCAAATGGTGCTACACACATGGACAAAATTGTTGGTACCCCTCTGTTAATGAAAGAAAAAACCCACAATGGTCACAGAAATAACTTGAATCTGACAAAAGTGGTAATAAATAAAAATTCTATGAAAATTAACCAATGAAAATCAGGCAATGCTTTTGAATTGTGGTTCAACAGAATTACTTTAAAAAACAAACTCATGAAACAGGCCTGGACAAAAACGATGGTACCCTTAATATTTTGTTGCACAACCTTTTGAGGCAATCACTGCAATCAAACCATTTCTGTAACTGTCAATGAGACTTCTGCACCTCTCAGCAGGTATTTTGGCCCACTCCTCATCAGCAAACTGCTCCAGTTGTCTCAGGTTTGAAGGGTGCCTTCTCCATATGGCATGTTTCAGCTCCTTCCACAGATGTTCAATAGGATTTAGATCAGGGCTCATAGAAGGCCACTTTAGAATAGTCCAGTGTTTGGCTCTTAGCCACTCTTGGGTGTGTTTAGCTGTGTGTTTTGGGTCATTATCCTGTTGCAAGACCCATGACCTGCAACTGAGACCAAGCTGTCTGACACTGGGCAGCACATTTCTCTCTAGAATACCTTGATAGTCTTGAGATTTCATGGTACCCTGCACAGATTCAAGACACCCTGTTCCAGATGCAGTAAAGCAGCCCCAGAACATAGCAGAACCTCCTCCATGTTTCACAGTAGGGACAGTGTTCTTTTTTTGGTATGCTTCATTTTTGTGTCTGTGAACATAGAGCTGATGTGCCTTGCCAAAAAGTTCCAGTTTTGTCTCGTCTGTCCATAGGACATTCTCCCAGAAGCTTTGTGGCTTGTCAACATGCAGATTGGCAAATTCCAGTCTGGCTTTTTTATGATTTGTTTTCAACAGTGGTGTCCTCCTTGGTCATCTCCCATGAAGTCCACTTTGGCTCAAACAACGACGGATGGTGCGATCTGACACTGATGTATCTTGACCTTGGAGTTCACCATGAATGTGTTTAGAGGTTGTTCTGGGCTCTTTTGTTACCATTCTTATTATCTGTCTCCTCCTGCGGCCACGTCCAGGGAGGTTGGCTACAGTCCTGTGGATCTTAAATTTCTGAATAATATGTGCAACTGTAGTCACAGGAACATCAAGCTGCTTGGGAGATGGTCTTATAGCCTTTACCTTTAACATGCTTGTCTATAATTTTCTTTCTAATCTCCTGAGACAACTCTCTCCTTTGCTTCCTCTGGTCCATGTTCAGTGTGGTACACACCATGTCACCAAACAGCACAGTGACTACTTGTCACCCTTTAAATAGGCCGACTGACTGATTACAAGTTTGTAGACACCTGTGATGTTAATTAGAGGACACATCTTGGTTGAACATGTCCCTATGGTCACATTATTTTCAATCTTTTCTAGGGGTACCATCATTTTTGTCCAGGCCTGTTTCATGAGTTTGTTTTTTAAAGTAATTCTGCTGAACCATAATTCAAAAGCATTGTCTGATTTTCATTGGTTAATTTTCATAGAATTTTTATTTATTAGCACTTTTGACAGATTCAAGTTATTTCTGTGACCATTGTGGATTTTTCTTTCATTAATAGAGGGGTACCAACAATTTTGTCCACGACTGTATATAAATAAAGTTGAATTGAATTGAAAAGTCAATTTTACAAGAGGAAATTACAAATTTGAGGAAAATGGTTTCAGATTTAGATAAATTTACAGAGAAAAGTAGAAGACTATAAGAAAATTGTTATAATTTTGGAGAAAAACCTCAAACTTTCAAGACTTAAGTCGTTACTCAAGTTTTTAAGTGGCTGCTCTTTGTACCCTTCACTAGAAATTTTTGGTTGTCTACTCTTAAATTTGCATGACACTTGATATTTTCTAACCTGTTTGTATTCCACCATAGACAGAGTGGGACCTGAATTAGACAGAGCTCAGAGAGGGAAAGATGAGACAGAAGAGAGGAGTCAAGGAGAGGAAAGTGTTCAGGCAGAGGGTCCAAAAGAGGTGAGAGCAGAGGAAGGAGAGAAGGATGACACCAGTAAAAAGTCCAAACACAGGACATCTGGGTGGGACCCCAACTAGTCCAGTATTCCAACATTCAAGCCTCGGTTGGACAATACTTCAAATGACAAATTCCATATGCAAAGTTACTGTGCAAAATTAAAAAAAAAAAAGAAAGAAATCGTGGGGCAGCATGGTGGCAGAGTGGTTAGCACTGCAGCAGCACAGCAACTCACCCTTGGCTGGGGGATCCTGGGTTCGATCCCAGCCCCCGACCAACAGTGATCTGTGTGGAGTTTGCCTGTTCTCCCCGTGTCTGCGTGGGTTTACTCCGGGATTTCTCCGGTTTCCTCCCACATGCCAAAAACATGCAAGTTAAGTTAACTGGCATCAAACTGGGGATTCTAAATTGTCCTTAGGTCTGACTGTGAGAGTGAATGGTTATCTGTCTCTCTGTGTTGGCCCTGTGATGAACTGGCGATCTGTCCAGGGTGGACCCTGCCTCTCGCCCAAAGATGCTGGGATAGGCTCCAGCCCCCCTGCGACCCGAAAAGGATTAAGCAAAAGAAGATGGATGGATGGGATGGAAATAAATCGTGTAAAATTAATATATTCCGGTTACAATAGTGTCATGTGTTTTCTGTCCCCCCCCCCCCCCCCCCGGAAAAATATGTTGCCAACGCGCCAAGGTCTTTAAGCCAGAGGAAACACTCTGAGACTTGGTTATATATTTGTGGATTATTTTATGGCTAATTTTTGTCTATTTTTTTTTAAATAAAATTACTGTTTTGGTTTTTTTTTTATAAATTTGAAACGGATTGTAGTAAAAATTTGACTTTTTTTCCTTATACACGTTACACTTTTGACCATAATTTTGCAGAGCCAGAACAGAACAATGATTTAACTGTGATTTCAAAGAAATTTTTTTTTATAAAATTACATTTAATGAAATAAATTAACTTAAATTATCAAAGATTCAGTTATTTCTGTGAAAATATGTCTATATATTTATAGTTTAGAAATCTCCTCACCACCCAGACAGCAGGAAAAACCTTCCTTATTTGGAAATCCAAATGTTGGCACCTTTAGTTTGTCTGAAGGCTGTGGACGGACTAAAGTCATTGACTCCATGGATTTCGGTCATCTTAACTTGCCAGGTACATAATAATTAGGGCTGGGAACGATCCCTAATTTCCAGAATCGATTCGATTCCGATTCTTGAGATTCTGAATCGATTCGATTCTGATTCGATTCGATCCCGATTCGATATGGGGAATTACCATTTTAATAGCCATTTTACTTCCCATGAAACAAAAATCTTCGAGACCTAATGCTGCAAATTGTACCAAGAATCTTCTAACTTTGATAATACATAAATTATCACATATAGAACTGACCCAAAATCAGTTACAATAATGCACTTTTTATTATTTAACTTATCATTTCATCAAGTGCTCACAGGTGCTTTCTTTAGTGCAAAGGGTGTGTCGTGTCAAGTTCACCACCCAGAGTCAGTAAACAAATTCAATGCATGAACCATGCAGACATCATCTCACTGTATTTCAGTCCCTCCAGGATTTTGTCAGCTGTTTTTGTGATTGTTGTGGCCCAAAAAGCCTGAATTTGTGGGAGCTTTTCCAAAAAGTTATGGCAGTTTTAGAGTTTTTTTGCACTCAAAGTTGTGTGAGGAAGTACAGATTTTAAAGCAGCTGCTTTTTCCATAGTTTACAGTGATGCTGTTCTATGTAACACCACAAGAAAAGCACAGGATTGCCAAAAATTTCCTGTTAAACAGTGATTTATTTAGAATTAAATGCTCAGTAAAATTGTAAAAAAAAAATGACCAACATTGTGTTCTTGCTGAGAACTTAAAAAAAAAAGAAATAAAAGAATGTGTCATTACAACAACTAAACTGCATTGAATGCATGTTAGTGTGGAGAAAATGATGGCAGCACCTCCTTGAATCTTGAATTTGAAGGTCTTCTTCTGTGCTGAAGAAGACCTTCTTCAGAAGGTATTCTTCTGTGCTTTTTTTTTTTTTTTTTGCGCAAGATGGCGCCCACAGTGGTTGCCATGGTGCTTCGCTGCACCCTTTGTTTGTTTTTGTTTGTCAATTGTGTGTCTGCCAGCTCTTATACCCGTGAAGAGCTTCTAAATATCAGGACTTTCACTCCCATGGACCTACTCCCAGTTTTTTTAGCTCCTGCCGCCGATCTGGTTCATTGCTTAGCTCGAAAAGTGAGACGGCGATAGAGAGGAAGACGAGCGGGCGCTCTCGTCCGGCTCCGCAGGAGAGGCACGCGCACGGCTTTGCCTGGCATATTTCTGTCCAATACCAATTCTCTCTCTAACAAGGTAGATGAACTGAGACTGCTGATGCGTTTTAAGGACCTCTCTTCCTCAGCTGCCCTCTGTTTTACCGAGACCTGGCTCAGGGAAAACACATCGGACAGCGCGCTGCGCCTCCAGGGATTTCAGCTGTTTCGTGCTGATCGTGACACAGAGCTCTCCGGTAAATCCTCAGGAGGAGGAGTCTGCTTCTACATCAACAGCAGCTGGTGCTCTGATGTAACGGTAATTTCCAAACACTGTTCTCCCGCCCTGGAATTTCTTTTTATTAACTGCAAGCCATTTTATTCCCCGCGGGAGTTCGCCTCATTCATCCTCGTCGCTGTGTACGTCCCTCCCGACGCGGACACGCACGAAGCTCAGCGCGTGCTCGCGGATCACATCCAACACACGGAGCGGATTTTTCCAGACTCTCTGGTTATTGTGGTTGGCGACTTTAACCAGAGCAATCTGAGCCACGATCTCCCCCGCTACAAACAGTTTATTAAATGCCCCACCAGAGGAATAAACACGCTGGATCACTGTTACACCACAGTGAAAGACGCATATTGCGCTGTTCCCCGCGCTGCGCTCGGATTATCTGATCACGTGATGGTCCACCTCATTTCCACATACAGACAGAGATTAAAGCTCACTAAACCTGTTGTGAGCACTACGAAGAAATGGACCAGTGAAGCTGAGGAGAAGCTGGAAACGTGCATGGAAATAACTGATTGGGGCATGTTTAAAGGAGCCACGCATGATTTTGGATGAGTACACGGACACTGTGAACTCATATATCCACTTTTGTGAGGAGAGCATTCTTCCATCGTGCACCAGGGTGAGGTACTCTAATGATAAGCCCTGGTTCACTGCTAAGCTCAGACAGATCAGGAAGGAGAAGGAAGCAGCGCTGAAAAGTGGAGACAGGGGCTGCTACAGGGAGGTTAAATATCAGTTTAACAGAGAGCTGAGGAGAGCTGAATCTGTGTATTCTGAGAGACTCCAGCAGCAGTTCACTGCTAATGACTCGGCTTCTGTGTGGAGAGGACTGAGGCAAATCACCAATTATCGGCCTCAGGCTCCTAAAGGTCAGGATGACAAAGCCCTTTGTCAAAGATTGTCCCAACACTATGCCCGTTTTGACACCTCGTCATCTGTGTCCAACTCCCCCCCTCCCTCCAGCTCCACAGCCTCCACGATCCCTACTTCATCAAAGGCGCCCCCCCCTCCTCCCCCCCTGCCCTTGTCATCAGTGAGCAGGACATGCTCAAACAGTTCTCCAGACTGAACCCGCGCAAGGCCCCTGGTCCGGACGGCGTGTCTCCCTCCACCCTGAGACACTGTGCGAAAGAGCTGGCTCCTGTCTTCACAGACACTTTTAACACCTCCCTTAAGCTATGCCACGTGCCGACCTGCCTCAAATCCTCCACCATCATCCCTGTCCCCAAGAAGCCACAGATCACTGGACTTAACGACTACAGACCTGTAGCGCTCACCTCTGTAGTCATGAAGTCCTCTGAGCGCCTGGTCCTGCCCCACCTCAAGTCCATCACCACTCCCCTCCTGGACCCGCTGCAGTTTGCCTACCGAGCCAACAGGTCTGTAGACGACGCAGTCAACCTGGCCCTCCACTCCATCCTGCAGCACCTGGACTCCCCGGGAACCTACGCCAGGATCCTGTTTGTGGACTTCAGCTCCGCATTCAACACCATCCGCCCCGCTCTGCTCCGGGACAAGCTGTCCCTGCTCAACGTGCCTGACTCCCTCTGCAGGTGGATCACCGACTTCCTGACGGACCGGAGGCAGCATGTGCGGCTGGGAAAGACTGTCTCAGACTCTGCTAGCATCAGCACCGGATCACCCCAGGGCTGTGTACATTCCCCCCTACTCTTCTCCCTTTATACCAACTCCTGCACCTCCAGCCACCAGTCTGTCAAGTTGATCAAGTTTGCGGACGACACCACCCTCATCGGGCTCATCTCCAACGGCGACGAGCCCGCCTACAGGAGAGAGGTGGCCCAGCTGGCGTCCTGGTGCAACAACAACAACCTGCAGCTGAACGCTCTGAAGACAGTGGAGATGATTGTGGACTTCAGGAAAGTCACAACCCCTCTGCCCCCCTTCACCGGCTCTCCCATCACCACTGCTGATTCCTTCCGCTTCCTAGGCACCACCATCACCAGGGACCTCAAGTGGGAGCCGACCATTAGCTCCCTCATCAAAAAGGCCCAGCAGAGGATGTTCTTCCTGCGGCAGCTGAGGAAGCTCAAGCTACCCACCAAGATGTTAGTGCAGTTCTACACAGCCATCATCGAGTCCATCCTCACCTCCTCCATAACCGTGTGGTACGCAGGAGCCACTGCCAGGGACAGACTAAGGCTGCAGCGCGTCGTGTGCACTGCTGAGAAGGTGATCGGCTGCAAGCTCCCATCTCTCCAGGATCTGTACATCTCCAGGACCCGGAGGCGTGCTGGCCGGATCATAGCCGATCCCTCACACCCTGGTCACGTACTGTTTGCCCCTCTTCCCTCAGGTAGAAGACTTCGGTCCATCCAGACTAAAACCTCCCGTCACATGAACAGCTTCTTCCCCTCTGCCATCAGACTGCTGAACACTAAGTGACTTATTGACTCTCGTGCACTATGTACAGCAGCTCAACCAGACTCATGTCAATCATCACTGTTTTCTTCCTGCATTACCGACTGCACTATATGGTTCTCCACATTATCTGCTGCTCGCTAATATATTTAAACTGCTGACTAGTATTACTCACTCTTATTCTACACTTTATTGCATGTATAGTTTATTTCTTTTATTTTATCATGTTTAATGTTGCAGCATTGCACCGAGACAAATTCCTAGTTTGTGTACTACATGAACAATGGCAATAAATCTGATTCTGATTCTGAAATCCACATGAAGCAGGGATGCTCCTCCACTGATGACCTCTGACCTTCAGAAAGTCTCAGTGAGGATGAAGCTTCCAGTCTTCACACATCTGAAGGCAGATAAAAAGAATAGATTTCACAGTAAAATTAACATTCATATTTTTAGATCGCCACACCACAGTAGGGTTTAATAATTTAGTTTTTTTTAATTTTTTGTTGTTTATATTTTAACTACAAATTAACTTTCAATGTTTGAAAAGGGTTTCAATTCATTTCCTGGGAAGGTTTGTTCATTTCAATTTAGTTCTACTGAGTAAAAATAGCTTGTTGTACTGCAGCCTTTATTAGTTCTACCATCTTAATTTTATTGTGATTTATTCTCTTCACATCTCTTACTTCAGTGGTAGAAGTCCATAATCTCATAAAATATACCTTTATTCTGCATTTATTCACAGCGCTTAACCAACAGTTCTCTCTGTGTCCATAGTTTGTAAAAGAAACCACCATCATGCCGGATAAATTATTAATTGACGACACAAATATTAAAACAAACAAATGATATTATACTTACAGTCTCAGCAGCTCCAAGTCTCCCTCTGCTTCACGGGTTTCAGTCTCCGTGCATTTTCTGTTTATCAGTCGTCAACTTTATGTTCCAACACAGCGCTGCACGGAGTAAAAGTCCGTTTATCCCCGCTTTATGAAAAATATTCAGAAGCTGTTGAGGACAGTCTTTACGGTGACTTTTGCTGCTAAATTAAGAGACACGCACGTTAATAACTCCGCTCATGTAAACACGAAAGTAAAGACATGTGCACGCGCCGCAGGGAACTCTTGCCGGATGAGAACCGTTTTAACACCACAGAAGAAGAACTAGCATATCCGTTAGCTTGCTAGCGCGTCGGCTGTTTATGGTTCTCGGCCGTTGTTCCTGGCTCACTGACCCGGTTTCGACCCGATTATACTCAGCAGACATTCGCAAACGTAAAAATATTATATTAAAATATATTAAATATATTAAAAGATCGATCTGCGGATTTTGTGGATCGATATTGGCTCAGTCAAACGTGGATCGATCTATATCAATATATCGATCTTTTGAACCCACCCCTAATAATAATGAACATAAATTAGTTAATATTGTCCTGGCTAGTGAAGTAGATCCTCAGCGATTCAGTCACTCTTGCCTCTTTCCCTGCATATGAAGTCTAAACACACCTGTTTGCTCAGTGACTCTTATTGTTCCCGTTACCAGTGGGTTAAAACCACCATAAATGCCTCCACTGCATACATACCTCTTCTGATTTTTTCCGCATTTAAAGTACTTTAATAAGCTCATGCTTCTCTCGGACACTGGTGCTAGTCTGACGCTCTGCCTCTGACTGGAACTGTCATGTGGGCAGAGCGCTTCTGAGCTCCATGTGGATGACGGTCACACATGATGTTCGTGTGCGCGCTTGTGGACCATCATTCCTTCATATTTTTTTCTTAAATTTATGTTTCCTTGGTGGCCTGGGTCCACGGGCCGCTCGGAGGTTGCTTCTGGGCTGCATGCGGTCCGCGAGTCGCTAATTGAATAGGCCTGATATAAATGAACGGGCCAGCTTTGGTCCGCTGGCCATATGTTTGATACCCCTGGATTAGACTGTCAAAAACGGCCTCAGTCACACTCCTCCTCCAGAGACCAGTACAAACTTAACCCACTGTGGGCCCAGGAGAAGCTGAAAGAAACAAAAAAAAAAAGAAGTTTCTTTTATAAGAGCAATTTTTCAGCCACTCCCAGAGCCTGGAACAACAGAGAAGAGAGCAGCCTGTCCTGTCGGTGAGGAGCAATCATTGCATCCCGGTTCACCTTGCATCTGCTTTTTTTCCGTGACAGTCCCCTCTGAAATAAAACATCCTGTTTTGTATGGTGCTAAATGCAGCACTCAAAAGTGCAGCCTATGCACACATCCACAGTGTCTGTTCTTGTAAATATGAAAGCTGCCGTTGTAACGGAGGACAAAGAGCAGCAACCACTAAATATATACGTATATATATATATACACAGTATATATATCTATACTGAATATCGGCATATTCCACCACTGATCTGTGTTGAGTTTGACACAGTGAAACAAAATTAAAAGACTCATAAAAATGCCGGCGGTGAGTCTCAATAGTTTCTCATCACACCAGTGCTACACCAATTCATTCTTTGCACAGACCAATTTTCATGCCACATGTACAGCCCTGTAACATGTCTGTAACACGTTTTTTTATGACTTACAAGACATATCGAGAGTGAAATCACTCAAATGCGCCATGTGTGTGTTGTTTTGCTGTCAAATTTCAGTTAAGCCAAGTGTTGGGCCAATCACTGTCTCTGGCCTGACTGAAGTTAGCCTCCAGTACCAGTTAACTTGGACAACTGCTTTGAAAACTTGACCCAAATTAAGAAGGGTTTTACCATTAAACTGCTTTTGATATTTGATCTGCCTCCAGATCAATGCGAGGAAAACTAAGAAACTGGTGGAGGACTGCCAAAGGCGTGGACAACCCCCCACAACACCGGTAAACATCCAGGGAACAGACAATGAGATGGTGACATCATACATCTACCTACCTGGGTGTTCACCTGAACAATAAACTGGACTGGTCACACAACACCAACACGCTCTACAAGAAAGGGCAGCGCAGGCTGTTCCTCCTGAGGAGACTCAGGTCTTTTGGAGTTCGGGGGGTGCTCCTGAAGGCCTTCTACGATTCTGTGGTGGCATTAGCCATCACGTTTGGAGTGGTCTGCTGGGGCAGCGGCATCATGGCAGCCGACAGGATGAGACTGAACAGACTGATCAAAAAAAACAGCTCTGTTCTGGGGCACCACCTCGACCCAGTGGATGAGACAGGAGAGAGGAGGATGGTGGCTAAGCTGTCATCTCTGCTGGAGTCCAAGTCCCACCCCATGCAGGACACGCTGAACGCACTGAGGAGCTCACTTAGCGGTAGGCTGTGCCATCCTAGGTGCTCAAGGGAGAGGTTCCGCAGGTCCTTCCTACCTGCTGCTATCAGACTTTACAATCTAACCAGTGCTGTTCATAGAGGTCGTATTAAACGTCACAACTCTGCACAACAGAGATCATCCCCTCCAATACACAACTAAGACAATTACAATTCTTATTATGCCTAGGTGAAACAGAGGCATACAGTAATCAGTTAGTGCATCCGTTTGTGGCTGTGTGTATCTGTCTGTCCGTCTCTCTGTTTCAGCTCGCCTGGTCAAAATTAAGTGGAACTAAAGGCTTGTATCATTGTATTGTGGGTGACCCCCACAGCCTTCGGGTCAAGCAGAGCGCTCAGGTGGAGCAATTAGCAGAACAGTGAGATGTATGGACTGATATCAATGGGCAGCCTCTCCTTCCTGCCAGTAATCCTGCTATTGTTATGTGTGACTCATGTAAATATCCCATGCATTCCTGCTGTACTGTGATGCTAATGTGCCATGCATGCATTGTCTAGCTGGGTATATAAGTGACTGAATATCGCTTGCTTTCTCTCTTACTACTGCTGTTTTGATCACACGCATTGCCTGTTTGCTGACTAGAGACTAAGGGCTCACTCCAGGGCGCTTTCACAGCGCTGGAGTGAGTCCTGTGATGGAGGATGAATAAAACACCCTTTTAAACTTCAGTTCGCCGTGCCTGCACTTATTCCGTGCCTCTACACCGGGTTCTCTTATTTGCATCCGCCACACTGGTGACCCCAAAGAAAAGAACACGCTGACTGCCTGAGATCTGGACATCCACGCTGGGACCGGCCGAGGGACAAAGATGGTCTACTCCCTCTCACCGCTCCTCCGCATCCGCACAAGCGCGCACGCACCTCGTCCTCTCTCCACGACGGCGACCTCCAGGGCCGACGGAAAACGCAGCGCGTGGACCAGAACGCACCATGACCCGGCACGAGCGAACGACAGCAACAGCCAAGACAGGGAGGACCATCGGCGCCGACGACGCTGATCTCCAGCAAGCTCCCTGACCCTGACTCGCCTCGACAGCGGACCTGCCATGCACCGAACCCCCACACGCACACCGGGGGGTTACGAGGACAGCGCACCACGCACAGGACAATACCGGCTCCACAGACTGCCATCGTCCTCCGCCGCTGCACACGCCCGAGAGACACGGCCGACCGCCATCCTCGGAACCTTCAGGGCTGCTCACACACCTGAAGCACACACGCAGCCCGCACACAGGATTTTGTATGGGTCTCAGCCACGGCGCACAATGGGAATTCAGCCGTCAGCTGTCCCCGAGGGCTTTAGGGCTGCGCGCGCACCTCGCAGGACTTAACCGCGAGAGGATTCAGAGACAAGTTTTTCTTCTCACAGCCGCTGTGGATCTCCGCCACGTTCAACAGGACAGCCCCTCAACATCGTGGATCCACATGCAATTTTTGCGCGGCCCAGACAACTTCGCTGTCCCGGGCTGGCACTTGCTACCCCCACCCTCCTCCCTCCCCCTCCTCCGGCACAGAACTTTTCCCGCAGCTCGCTCCCAAAGCCGGACGATCGACGCCTCAGCCCCCAGCTGAGCCCTCTGGGGGGGGGGGGGGGTGACCCCCACAGCCTTCGGGTCAAGCAGAGCGCTCAGGTGGAGCAATTAGCAGAACAGTGAGATGTATGGACTGATATCAATGGGCAGCCTCTCCTTCCTGCCAGTAATCCTGCTATTGTTATGTGTGACTCTCATGTAAATGTCCCATGAATTCCTGCTGTACTGTGATGCTAATGTGCCATGCATGCATTGTCTAGCTGGGTATAAAAGTGACTGAATATCGCTTGCTCTCTCTCTTACTACTGCTGTTTTGATCACACGCATTGCCTGTTTGCTGACTCGAGACTGAGGGCTCACTCCAGCGTGCTTTCACAGCGCTGGAGTGAGTCCTGTGATGGAGGATGAATAAAACACCCTTTTAAACTTCAGTTCGCCGTGCCTGCACTTATTCCGTGCCTCTACACCTGGGTTTCACTTATTTTCATCCGCCACAGTATCACCATATTTTCTCGACTTTTAATTTTCCAGAATTCTGAAATAACACTTTGTTTTTGAAATAAACACAAATTTAACTCACCATTTCTGTCAATGCTGAAGCGAAAAAAAAAAGGTATTGTAATGTGCCACTTTTTTACAGCCGCCCATGCTACTATGCCACAGGCACCAAGGCACAGCACCTTGGTGCTTTTTATTGAGGCTGGCATCAACATTGTTCATTGAAATGTGAAATATAAGATAAGCTGAGCCTTTATTTGTCCCACAATGGGGAAATTCCATATACTGTCTGGGTCTATATTTATATACTGCCGATAATGTAACTAACTGTAATGCTGTTGATACCATCTACTGTAGCTGCAATGCTCCTGCACTGTAAACTGTGTACATATGTATATTTATTTACTGCTTTGGCTACCCAGTTCTAATCTTATTATCTTATTAACTATTGCTCTGAGTGCTGCTATCCCTTTGCTGCTGCAATCCTGGAATTCCCCATTGTGGAACTAATAAAGGCTTATCTTATCTTAAGGACCGATGCTGTTTTAGTCATTATCCTGTGCCACCACGCATACAACGGTAGGGGTGGGGAAAAAAGACTGATTCAGTGATGAATCGCGATAATGCATCGATCCGTAAATGCATGGATCGATCTTTTATTTAATAAAATGCACACTTAAACATATACTTTTGGGTTATCAGTTAATTAATGGAGTTTTCAGTCCACTAGATGGCGGAAAGTCATCAAAGCAAAGGTGTCTTGTGAGATTTAACTCAGTCCATGTTTGCAAGATGGAGGCTCAGCAACACCGGGAAAAAAAACTGAGAAATGCACCGTCAAAGTTTAAATCAAATGTCTAGAATTTTTGGGGATTTTATAACAAAGACTGAACAGATGACCTGGATATGACACATCCAGTTTGCAAGGAGTGTCACACAAAAGTAAAATACTGTGGGAATACTACAAACACGAGGACTCGCCTCTCTCGGCAACATCCCGGGGCAGCAGCGTTAGCGGATGACAGCAAAGCTAAACCAGCGCCGGGTAAAAATCAACCAACTTTGAAGACATATAGCTTGTTAAAGCTACCACCAAAGTCTGAGCAAGCCAAGAAGATAACACAGTCAATCGCTGACTTCATATGCAAAGACCTGCGTCAATATAATGTTGTGGAAAATGAGAGGTTTTGTCACATGACTGAAACACTGGAGCCCAGGTGTGTGATTCCCCCTCACCGTTACTTCACTGATTATTATTTATTTTAAGACTATATCTTATTATCAGTTGAACATTTATTTTAAGAGCATTTGTTCTTTTCATCCACCACCATCAGTGTGTGAATGTGTGTGTAAATGGGTGAATAGCAGGATCTGTAAAGTGCTTTGGTCATCCAGACATGAGTAAAAAAGTGCGATATAAGCAGTGTTTCCTCTGGCTTAAACATCTCGGCGCGGTGGCAACATATTTTTCCGGGGGGGGGGGGCAGAAAACACATGACATTATTGTAACCGGAATATGTTAATTTTATATTATTTATTTCTTTTTTAAAAATTCTGCACAGTAACTGTATATGGCCCTTGCCATTTGAAGCACTGTACAACGGAGGCTTGAATGCTGGAATACTGGGCCAGTTGGGGTCCCAGCCCGACGTCCTGTGTTTGGACTTTTTACTGGTTTCCTCAAATGTGTCATTCCCTCTTGTAAAATTGACTTTTCTTGTGCATTTGAGACTTTATTATAAATTTGTGTATTATTTTATGGCTAATTTTTGTCTATTTTTTTAAATAAAATTACTGTTTTTTAAATAAATTTGAAACAGACTGTTTTGGTTTTTTTTACTTTTTCCTTATAACAATTTACCTTTTTGACCATAATTTTGCAGAGCCAGAACAGTACAATAATTTAACTCTGATTTCAAAGAAAAAAATATTAATAAAATTGTATTTAATGAAATAAATTAACTTAAATGAACAAAGATGCAGTTTTTTCTGTTATAATATTTCTATATATTTATAGTTTTGTGTGTGTTTTTTTTTTTTAGAAATCTCCTCACCACCCAGACAGCAGGAAAAACCTCCCTTATTTTGAAATCCAAATGTTGGCAGGTTTAGTTTGAAGGCTGCTGATGGATGAAAGTCACTGACTTTGTGAATTTCGGCCATCTTAACTTGCCAGATACATAATAATGAACTTAAATTAGTTAATTAATATTAACTAAGGTAAAGGTAAAAACAACTCCTTTTAATTCTGGTCTGAAATAAGAAAAACAAAAACTAACCACGTGTAGCTAAGCGACTCTTCCATTATTGCTCCTGTTACCAGCGGGTTAAAACCATGATAAATGCCTTCACTGCTTACATACCTCTTCTGATTTTTCCACGTTTAAAGTACTTTAATAAGCTTGTGTTTCTCTCAGACAGCGACGCTTGTAGCGAGACACTGCTTGCTGGCAGGAACATGCGGGCGGGGCACTTCTCAACTCCACGTGGATGACGGTCACGCATATTTACCTCCGCCAGGCCGAAAAGGCCAGGAGGAGGTTATGTTTTTGCCGGGGTTTGTCTGTGTGTTTGTTTGTCTGTCTGTCTGTTGGTTAGCAAGATAACTCAAAAAATCTTGGACGGATTTCCATGAAACTTTCAGGCGTTGTTGGAAATGGTACAAGGCAGAACTGATTAAATTTTGGGGGTGATTCGGTTCACCGTCTGGATACAGGAATTTTTTAAAGCATTTTTCATTCAACACTGTGACATACAGCCATTTTCAACATGTGCGCAGGCGCAATGGAGGGCGCTGGTCGTCGTGTCTGCAACACAAACTCTGAGTTCTTCAACGTTTTAGGCACAAAAGGACGCGGAAAACACTGCTGGCCTGGGCCCGCCAGCGTGCCTGTGTTTGCGCGCAACTGCAAAACCTCACACGGGCAGCTGTCCGCCAAAGGATTCTTTGGCAGAAATTCCCCGGCCAGCCATAGGAGCTGCGCATTTGGCAGAAATTCACTGGCCAGCCATAGGCGCTGCGCAAAAACGAGCTCTCTGCCGGCGAAGCTTCTAAATTCTCGTTTGCCGCGGAGCGCAACCCCCCAAAAAATAATATTGTAGCGAACTCAATATGAGCACCCTACTTGGCTTGCCAAGTGGGTTGACCCTATTGGCGACACAGGTAGAGTGCGGGACTCCGGAGCGGGAGGCGGGAGTTCGAACCTCCCGGTGGGACGTCGCCATGTCGAGCAGCACGTTACAATATAATATAAAACCCACGGCAACCTGTCTACCCAATTTGCATCCGTCAGTGGAGGAGATGGACACAACAGCAACACTTTAGTTTATTACCTCCGCCAAGGAGGCAATGCTTTTACTACTGAACCACTAATCCTATCACTATCAGATTGATTGTCATTGATTAATTGTGTGTTTATTGCACTGTCCCTGTCAAATAAACAAATAATCATTGTGAATCCAATTGCTAGTCATATGTTTACATGCTCAAGGAATCTGAAAACGTACACACAAACACTGTATGGGGGGAATTGTGGCGCTTGGCGGAGGTCTGCGCTCTCCGAGTGCTTTTCTAGTTTTTCATGTGCGTGCTTGTGGATCATCATTGCTTCATATATTTTTCTTAAATTTATATATCCTCATAGAGCGGTGGAAATTTTTCCGGCGTGGCGGGCCGCCACCCAGAATTGTTACCAGAGGAAACCCTGTATAAGTGAACACCATTTAATTTAAACATAATTTACCATGAAATTGTCTGGTTGCTGCCTGTTTGGACTGAATACTTTATTATATGAATGAGATTTTTTTTTTTTTTTTTTTTTGTTACTTATTTGTACCCGTAGGTAGATTTGGTTTGCAGTCTGGTGACAAGCCACCGGCTGCCGGTCGCTGCGTGCGCGAGCGCCCTAAACCTACATGTTTTTGGTATGCGGGAGGAAACCGGAGAAATCCCGGAGTAAACCCACGCAACACGGGGAGAACATGCAAACTCCACACAGTTCACTGTTGGTCGGGGGCTGGGATCGAACCCACGATCTCATGATCCCCGCGATCCCCCAGCCGAGGGTAAAACTGTGCTGCCACAGTGCTAAACCACTGCGCCACCGTGCAGCCCAGATGTCAATAGTTTTACTGTGGAGCATGATTTCAGGCTGAATAAGGTGAAGAAAAATTTGTAATATAGGGGACTGTGATACTTGATTATCACGATATTGTGATTATTGTTGAATCGTGACGGGATCGAATCATGACCCAAGAATCGCGATCTGAATCGAATTGTGAGATCCATTGTGATTCCCACCCCTACAACTGGGCATGTCATTCAACTGCTAAGTCATTTTACTTTATCACAGGATTTATTCTGATTAATGTAGCGCCAGCCACCACTAGCCTTGTGGGATGTGGGTGGACCTATTCAAAGATCCTGGCAGTTGAAAGATGAGGAAAAGTGAAAAAATTCTGACAAGAAATTGTACGACAAAGTTTTTTCTCTTGAAAAAAGGGCACAAGATACCATTTTAGACCACATAGATTTGCTTTTACAGAGGATTTATAGCCAACGAAGTCCCTCTTTAAAATTTTTAATCTTACCCTTTCCCAAATCCTAAAGATAACTTTGTAATTTTAATTCTAAATTCCATCTAATATCAAGTAAAATAGTGGGGGCATGGAGGCAAGAGCAGGAAGCGAACCACCGAGCCTCTGATCAGAGGTCTGCCGTACTCCTCACCTATGCCACAGCTGGACTGGACTTGAGCTGGTCCTAAAAGGCTGGCAGTGGCTACAGATATGGATTCTTGCTACAGATATGGCTCGAATCTGATTGGTCAGTACGTTTGAATGCATATCTTAAAAGCAGCAGACTACAGGTATGGAAATCTGAGGCATTTATTTGTTTCAAAATTTTGATTAATATCTATTTACTACCTTTTTAACCTTATCCACTCCCAAATCCTAAAGGCTAACCTCTTAATTTTAACTCGAAATTTAATCTCATATCAAGTAAAAAGGTGTGAGTGAAGTGCTGATAGCAGAATCCAAACCAGCAATCTTGCGATCACAGGCCCACCGTCCGATCTCCCCACACCAGCAGCAGCAGCAGCAGCTGCTGGTTCGGGTGTCGGACTGTCCACTCTTCCATATCCAGACATTTGACATGGAGATACAGCTTCCGTACCCATAGCCAATGTAAAGGTTTTGTGGAACTGTCAACTCTTCTGATACAGAACTATGACATTTGGAACAGGGATACGTCTTGTACATCTGCATTCACTCCCTTTTGATTCACATCACACCAGGTGCTATTTAAGAGGCAGACGGGTAACTTGCTAACATGTGCTGAAAGTCAGATGATGTCCACCCTGAATATGGGCGGATTTAACTGACACAACGGCTCATACCTGTGTTTTCAAAGAGGATTACAGTAGAGGGTTAATGGAGTAAGAAGGGGAAAAAATTAATGGAAAACTAGTCGGTCTTTGCATTAACATCTGGAACCTAAAAACATCAGTATTTCCGTAGCGCGGTCCTCGCTGCTTTGACCAGGAAATTAGCCTTATATTTCCTGTGCGTCTGACAAATGATTAGCTAGCTGTGACAGTTTAATATCAGGCGACTACAGTCTACAGACTAACAGTCATGAAGCGAAACTGTTGGTTTGTTTCAGCTGTTTATTGCGCCTCACGGCTAATCCAGCTACCAGCTACCACACAGTTACCAGCAAGCTAGCGTTAGCAGCTAATGCTAATGAGCCGCGGAGAAAATAGGAGCAGGACAAAACACGTCAGTCAGGTAACAAAGCCGAAACTTCATTAAATAAGCAGTACAGACAGCTAACAACCATGAAGTGACTTACAGTAGCGTCTGCCTCCCAGTTCATCTTGTTGTGAAAGGAAAGTTTTTGTGAGGGACCCACAAAATAAAACTTCCGGCGTTTGCTTTAAAAATAAAAGCCCAACTCAATTTCAACATTTAAAAATGGGAAATTTGATCGACTCTATTTTCTTTGCACAATACAGATAACTCGATTCATAATGTCACCCCCTCCCTTAAGCCTTGCCAAAAACTAAAAAACACGTTCCAGACAGAGGTGGGCCCCTGCAGTCAAGTCACTTTTTTCACTGCTGTAAGTACATCTGTGGTTTATATTAATCATATTTCCCATAACCTACAGTGGGGTAAAAAAGTATTTAGTCAGCCACCAATTGTGCAAGTTCTCCCACTTAAAAGATGAGAGAGGTCTCCAATTTTCATCATAGGTATACCTCAACTATGAGAGACAAAATAAGAAAAAAAAAATCCAGAAAATCACATTGAAGGATTTTTAATGAATTAATTGGTAAATTCCTCGATAAAATAAGTATTTGGTCAATAACAAAAGTTCATCTCAATACTTTGTTATATACCCTTTGTTGGCAATGACAAAGGTCAAACGTTTTCTGTAAGTTTTCACAAGGTTTTCACACACTGTTGCTGGTATTTTGGCCCATTCCTCCATGCAGATCTCCTCTAGAGCAGTGATGTTTTGGGGCTGTCGCTGGGCAACACAGACTTTCAACTCCCTCCAAAGATTTTCTATGGGGTTGAGATCTGGAGACTGGCTAGGCCACTCCAGGACCTTGAAATGCTTCTTACGAAGCCACTCCTTCGTTACCCGGGCAGTGTGTTTGGGATCATTGTCATGCTGAAAGACCCAGCCACGTTTCATCTTTAATGCCCTTGCTGGTGGAAGGAGGTTTTCACTCAAAATTTCATGATACATGGCCCCATTCATTCTTTCCTTTACACGGATCAGTCGTCCTGGTCCCTTTGCAGAAAAACAGCCCCAAAGTATGATGTTTCCCCCCCCATGCTTCACAGTAGGTATGGTGTTCTTTCTCCTCCAAACACGACAAGCTGAGTTTTTGCCAAAAAGTTCTATTTTGGTTTCATCTGACCATATGACATTCTCCCAATCCTCTTGTGGATCATCCAAATGCTCTCTAGCAAACTTCAGACAGGCCTGGACGTGTACTGGCTTAAGCAGGGGGACACGTCTGGCACTGCAGGATTTGAGTCCCTGGCGGCGTAGTGTGTTTCAGATGTAGCCTTTGTTACTTTGGTCCCAGCCCTCTGCAGGTCATTCACTAGGTCCCCCCGTGTGGTTCTAGGATTTTTGCTCACCGTTCTCGTGATAATTTTGACCCCACGGGGTGAGATCTTGCGTGGAGCCCCAGATTGAGGGAGATTATCAGTGGTCTTGTATGTCTTCCATTTTCTAATAATTGCTCCCACAGTTGATTTCTTCACACCAAGCTGCTTACCTATTGCAGATTCAGTCTTTCCAGCCTGGTGCAGGTCTACAATTTTGTTTCTGGTGTCCTTTGATAGCTCTTTGGTCTTGGCCATAGTGGAGTTTGGAGTGTGACTGTTTGAGGTTGTGGACAGGTGTCTTTTATACTGATAACGAGTTCAAACAGGTGCCATTAATACAGGTAACGAGTGGAGGACAGAGGAGCCTCTTAAAGAAGAAGTTACAGGTCTGTGAGAGCCAGAAATCTGGCTTGTTTGTAGGTGACCAAATACTTATTTTACTGAGGAATTTACTAATTAATTCATTACAAATCCTTCAATGTGATTTTCTGGATTTTTTTTTTTCTCATATTGTCTCTCATAGTTGAGGTATACCTATGATGAAAATTGGAGACCTCTCTCATCTTTTAAGTGGGAGAACTTGCACAATTGGTGGCTGACTAAATACTTTTTTTCCCCACTGTACATATGTATAAGCATGTTAGAATGTTTGGGGATTACATATGTACAACAACCTCGCGCCTCAGAACAGGACAAGTGGTCTCAACCGCCAGCGAAGATCAAAGAGCATCCGAGGCGCAGCGGTGGAGACCGGATCGATCGCCCTGACTTCCCAGGGTCAGGTGGAGGAGTAGGAAGACAAAGGAGGGGGGATTAAGCTAATGCGGGATGTCAGCTTTGATGTGCAATGTCTTTTGTTATGTGTGGGTTTAAATATGTAGGTCTGAATGTGTTCGACCTCTTATTCTGCTTCTGCACTGAGATGAGACTTGTTAGAGGAGTGAAGCTGATAATAAACTTTGGTTTATAAATCACATCGCCTCGTTATTCCGAGCTCTTCTACACATCTACTTTTTACTTTTTTGTACATTTCTGAAGAAAAATACGTATTTTTCTACAGTTTGACCCTCTTCTTTTACTTACTTTTCATTCCACTGCTTTGAATTGAGTGTGAGCTACAATTTTCTGTCGTCACTTTCTCTTCCCATCCATCCATCTTCTTCCGCTTCATCGTTTTTGGGTCGCGGGGTTAAGTAATCCCTGCATCTTTGGGCGAGAGGCAGGGTCCACCCTGGACAGATCGCCAGTCCATCGCAGGGCCAACACAGAGAGACAGATAACCATTCACTCTCACAGTCAGACCTAAGGACAACTTAGAATCCCCAGTTTTGATGCCAATTAACCTAACCTGCATGTTTCTGGCATGTGGGAGGAAACCGGAGAAATCCCAGAGTAAACCCACACAGACACGGGGAGAACATGCAAACTCCACACAGATCACTGATGGTCGGGGGCTGGGATTGAACCCAGGATCCCCCAGCCAAGGGTGAGTTGCTGTGCTGCCGCAGTGCCCACTAGATTTAAAGCAAAGGAATAATTTCCTTAATATTTGTTTTTTTCAGGGTCCTGTTATCTTACATGTGATGATTATATCTGAGGGTATGTGAATAGTTTTTATTTGATCTTCCTCAGACTAACCTATCTAACAAAAACCTCACTAATGGCCAATAATTAGTTTAAAAATATTTTTTACTTTTATTTGTTATAATTTACCAAAAAAATTTAACTATTTTTACAAAAAAAATTGTTGTACATTTGTGTTGGGAAAAGGTAAAAAAAAATTATCACAAAAGTTCCAAATTTATTATGAAATGTATCAAATTTTCATTAGAAAAATATCACAAATTTATAAGGAACAAAGGCTTAGATTTGCTAGAAAAACTGTAGTTGCCAAAGGAAAAAAAGAGAGAAATTATGGTGAAGTAATTTATAAATTTGCAAAGAAAAATTGTAAAAAATATGTAAGAAAATCCAGTTTATGAGAAAAGTCACACATTTAAAAGAAAAACCTCATTGGCAAGAATAAAATTGAATCATTAGTCTAGTAACTTTTTGAATAGAATCTTACTCTTAGTCAAGTAATTTCTGTACAGACTGCTCTCACTCAGTCACACACACACACACACACACACACACACACACACACACACACACACACACACACACAGCATCGTCACAGCTGATTGTGGGTTTGTATGTTTGATTTGGTGAGGATTTTTACAGTGGATGCCCTCCCTGACCCAACCCTCCCCATTTAGCCAGGCTTGGGATCAGCACAAGGTGCAGGCTACACTGGCTTTGTGCTTCCTCCTGTGGCTGGGTAACCAAGTTCCCTATTCTATTTATGCTGAACACCAAGCTAGAAGGTGAAAAGTACCATTTTTAGGGTCTTTGGTATGGCCTGGCTGGGGCTTGAACCCACATAAGTAGTTATAGGGTAAAGCTACTTTTACTTGAGTAGTTTCTGGATATTTGCTTCTTATCATACCCAGAGGTGTGTACTGTAGTACTGAAACACATTTACTCAAGTGTACTCAAGTTACTGAGATTTGTTCATTTGCATCCTTGCTTGTTGTGTTTATACTGTTGTCATAGCAATAGTGTGATGTCATCACATATTCACATTCCCAGGCTTTCTGCCCCTAGTCTGTGCTCGTGTGAATGGCACCACTACAGTCTGGCCTCTGAACATGGAGGAGCTGCAACTGTATACTGTCTCCAGCTCCACATGCTCAGGTTCAGTAGATGTTTCTGAGAACTAGAAGAGAGTCCACCTTTGTTTATTCCTCTACGCATCAGAAGGCCGCTGTACCAACTCAGTTTTTTCCTGTCCAGCAGCTTGGCAGGCAGGACAAATATCTGCTTGCCTTATTGTGCCAAAGGCATTTACTTGGCCAATGGGAACTCTGCTCATATTTGATATATGCTGTAATATAGTGTTTGTAGACTCCTCTTGCTGTATAATAACTTGTGTTTCATGTTTCTTTATTATTAAATTTAACATACAAACAATGCAGTTCAATAGTGCAAACGTGAACAGGGACATCAGAGAGAAAAAACTACAACAAACGAAACAAAAACAAACTCTCAACTGTATAATAACTTTATACTAGTTTAAATTGTCTGACTTATTCCGGACTTGACAGGGGGGATGTGGGGGGAACTGAAAGGATATGAAGCGGGGTGGAGGTGAGGGGGTGGGAGGGAGACCAAAAGAAAGAAAAACAAAGCGAGAGAAAACACAAGAAACAATTGCTGCTTCTGAGAAGATCTCACCACGAGCCTGATAACTGCACCTGAAAGAGAACAGAGAGACAAACGTATGTCTCCTTCGGCGCCCTCCATCACCTGGTCAACCTGCAGCAACCGCAGGGTGCAAATGTCCCAAGGCCATACAGGCCCCAGCCAGGAGGAAGGGCAAAAGGGAGGCCTCCATGCGGAACGCTTGCAGTCACGGTGAAGGGCTCCAGGAGACCCGGAGCAGCAAGACACGAACCCCAGCCTGCAACTGCCACTCCAGCACGGGCAGAGCATGACACCAAGGCCCGCGAGCCTGAGAATATACATGAGAATTATAAAAATGAATATTTTTTTATTTACTTTTTCAATCTTTATTTGATACATTTTTACAACTCAAGGTGTGAATTACTCGCATTCCTCCATTTCGCAACAGCTCTTAACAAATGCAGTCGACAGACTTTACTACGGCAGAACGAGGGCTCTCCCCACAACAGCACTCACACTGATGGTGCCGACCGAAAAAACTGCCACTCAAGAACATTTCAACAGAACAACTATAGCACGGTAACAGAACCTGTAACTTGTTTCCAAACAATATGCTTCAAGAGAACATGCTCATTTTTAGGCATTAAACATTTCCCATCAGCCCTTGCAGTTGGAGTCCCCCAGAATGCAACACTTCCAACTATCTAGATCAGAATTACAGTGAAGATAGAATTACAGTTGTATGTCAGCTGAAGTCATTTCAAGTGTGAAGTTCTTCTTCTGATATGATATTTTTGATCGTGCACAGAGGAGAATCTCACATGCAGGGCCGATTTCGCCCCCAGCACAAGCCATAATTTAGACGTTGTATTTTGGGCTAAATCAGGTCTGTCAGTCCAAGCCTTAATTTAGCCCAAAATACACACTGAAAACTGGGCTGTGTTAGTCCATCTGCCACAGAGCATATTTAATCAGAAAAAAAGTTGTTGAAAATTGGCTAGAAAATAGTCCAATAATGGTGCTGTTTAGTCCACAGGATTTGGCCCAATTTTATCCTCAAAATATTTTTGGTGTTTGGTGGTGGTAGTGGGGTCTGTCTCTCAAAAGTCAAATATACTTTTACAACCACTGGGACTCTGTTAAAAGTGCTTTATAAAAATGCAGATTTTTTAACAGCCTTTTTTTTTTAACTTCGATATTTGTCAAAATGCTTGTTACATAATATCGGGAACAATGTGAAACCAGTGCCACTGCTGTTGTGCTGGACACTTAAAAACACTATTTGAATACAAGAACCTTCTACAAATTTCTCTCTATGTTGTCTTTTTTATTGATGTCCACACCTCAGGCTCTGGGTGTCCCCAGACAGCCCTGGTCTTGTCTGACCTTGAAAGCTCGCCCTTGAGGTAGCCAAGAGTATCCGTCTGATTAGTTAATGTAATAACCAATCAGGCTAAGCAGGAATGCTTATGTACAGTGGTGTAAAAAAGTGTTTGCCCCCTTCCTGATTTCTCAGCTTTTTGTATGTTTGTCACACTTAAATGTTTCAGATCATCAAACAAATTTAAATATTAGAAAAAGATAACACAAGTAAACACAAAATGCCTTTTGTAAATGACGGCGTTTATTATTAAGGGAAAAAAAAATCCAAACCTACATGGCCCTGTGTGAAAAAGTGATTGTCCCCTAAACCTAATAACTGGTTGGGCCACCCTTAGCAGCAGCAAATACAATCAAGCATTTGTGATAACTGGCAATGAGTCTTTTACAGCGCTGTGGAGGAATTTTGGCCCACTCATCTTCGCAGCATTGTTGTAATTCAGCAATGTTGGAGGGTTTTCGAGCATGAACCACCTTTTAAAGGTCACGCCACAGGATCTCAATCGGATTCAGGTCAGGACGTTAACTAGGCCACTCTAACGTCTTCATTTTGTTTTTCTTAAGCCATTCAGAAGTGGACTTGCTGGTGTGTTTTGGATCATTGTCCTGCTGCATAACCCAAGTGTGCTTCAACTTGAGGTCATGAACAGATGGCCGGACATTCTCCTTCAGGATATTTTGGTAGACAGCAGAATTCATGGTTCCATTTACCACAGCAAGTCTTCCAGGTCCTGAAACAGCAAAACATCTCCAGACCATCACACTACCACCACCATATTTTACTGTGGGTATGATGTTCCTTTTCTGAAATGCTGAAATGCTATCTCTGTCCATCCGTCCATCCATCCATCCATCCATCCATCCATCCATCCATCCATCCATCTTCTACCACTTTTCCGGAAGTCCGGGTCGTGGAGGCAGCAGTTCAAGCAAAGAAGCTCAGACTTCCCTCTCCCCAGCCACCTGCTTCAGCTCTTCAGAGAGGATACCAAGGCGTTCCCAGACCAGCTGGGAGACATAGTCTCTCCACCGAGTCCTGGGTTTGCCCCGGGGTCTCCTCCCAGTGGGACATGCCCGAAACACCTCAAGTGGGAGACGTCCAGGAGGCATCCTAATCAGATGCCCATACTCTTTATACTGCGGACTTCTCACACAACACAACACACTGCCATCTACAGAAGTTCTCTGATGACTCTGCGATCGTTGGCCTCATCTCCAATGGAGATGAAGCTGAGTACAGAGGGCTTATCCAGGACTTCGTGGACTGGTGCCATCGGAACTGCCTCCAGATCAACGCGAGGAAAACTAAGGAGCTGGTGGTGGACTGCCGCAGGCATGGGCAGCCCCTCACAGTACCAGTAAATATACAGGGAACAGACATCGAGATGGTGACATCCTATAAGTACCTGGGTATTCATCTGAACAATAAACTAGACTGGTCACACAATACTGATGCACTCTACAAGAAGGGACAGCGCAGGCTGTTCCTGCTGAGGAGACTCAGGTCTTTTGGTGTACAAGGGGCGCTGCTGAAGACATTCTATGACACGGTGGTGGCATCAGCCATCACTTTTGGAGTGGTCTGCTGGGGCAGTGGCATTACTGCAGCCGATAGGAAGAGACTGAACAAACTGATTAAGAAAGCTAGCTCTGTCCTGGGGCAGCGCCTTGATCCGATGGAGGAGATAGGAGAGAGAAGGACGGTGGCTAAACTGTCATCTCTGCTGGAGTCCGAGTTCCACCCTATGCAGGACATACTGAATGCACTGAGGAGCTCATTTAGCAGCAGACTACATCATCCCAGGTGCACAACCGAGAGGTTTCGTAGGTCCTTCCTACCAACGGCTGTCAGACTGTACAACCTAAGCAGGGCTGCTCGCAGAGATAGCAAAAAGACGTAACAAACTAATAGTTTTTTGAATGCAAAAGATGCAATAGACTTACACAATGGTCCTCTCCGGCATACAACTAGGAACATACCGGTCGCTATGGAGGGTGAGAATATGTATGGGCACATAATCATACCATGTAGGATAACTAAGTAGACGGTTATGCTGTTTCATTCCATCTAGCAACAATGCTCTGCACTGTGTGTGTTTATATATTTGCATATTTATTCCATCTAGCTACAATGCTCCGTACTGTGGGTGTTTATATATTTATATATCTACATATTATTCCATCTAGCTACATTGCTCCGCACTGTGTGTGTTTATATACTTGCATATTTATTCCACCTAGCTGCAATGCTCCGTACTGTGGGTGTTTATATATTTACATATTTATTCCATCTAGCTACAATGCTCTGCACTGTGTGTTCATATATTCATATATTTATTCCATCCAGCTACAATGCTCTGCACTGTGTGTCTGTGTGTGTGTGTATATATATATATTTTATAGTAATACGTACATATGTTTATTAGCTGCTCTTGCTTGCTTGTTTTTTTTTTTTTTTTTTCTTGCCTTCTGATTGTTGCTCTGAGTGTTGCTATCCCTGTGCTGTTGCAATCCTGGAATTTCCCCGTTGTGGGACTAATAAAGGCTTATCTTATCTTATCTTATCTTATCTTATACCACCTCAACCGGCTCCTTTCAATGTGGAGGAGCAGTGGTTCTACTCTGAGCCTCTCCTGGATGACTGAACTCCTCACCCTATCTCTGAGGGTGAGTCCAGCAATCCTATGGAGAAAACTCATTTCAGCCGCTTGGATCCGCGATCTCGTTCTTTCGGTCATTACCTAAAGCTCATGACCATAGGTGAGAGTAGGAACGTAGATTGACTGGTAAATCAACAGCTTTGCCTTAGAACTCAGCTCCCTCTTCACCACAACAGACCGGTACAATGTCCGCATCACTGCAGTTGCTGCTCTGATCCGTCTGTCAATCTCTCGCTCCATTCTCCCCTCACTCGTGAATAAGACCCCAAGATACTTAAACTCCTCCACTTGGGGCAGGATCCTGTCCCCAACCCGGACAGGACAATCCACCTTTTTGTTATCTTTGTCTAATATTTAAAATAGTTTGAAACTTTTAAGTGTGACAAATATACAAAAAAATGGGAAATCAGGAAAGGGGGCAAACGCTTTTTCACACCACTGTAGCTAGAAATGGTCTGTCCAAATTCACCCGTTTCGTAGATGTTCCCTAACTGGAAATTCACAGCAGGGACTGCAGTAAGATTTTGCTCTGGATATGTCCTATAAGTATGGCTGTGTTGTGAGACATGTATATGTTGGACACTGCATATGTGATTTAACCACGATGAAGGAGAGCCAGCCCCCTGCGGTGCGGAGCCACAGAGCCTGGACCCCCTGCGGAGGACAGGGGACAGAAGACTTCCTGACCACTGAGGCTCGGGAAGAGAGAAGGGGGAGTTATGTAAATAAAAGGCTAATGAATGTGAATAAAGAGACTTTGATATAGATGTGTGATTTCCCCCGCGAGGGAAATGGTTTGATGTGAGAAGGTTTAAATGAGAGAACTTTGGTGTGTTCACTCTCTTTGTTCGCTGCTTAAGAATAAGAGCAGACAGTGGAATGATTTCTTGAATAAACTGAAATGAAAGACAATTCGGTTTCGTTATTCAAGTCTCCCCACATTGGTGACTGACGACGTTGAGAATGAACGAAGAAATTCTCAGGGTCCCGGACTCACAGCGCTCAGAGCTGGCGAGCGCAGTGGCCGTTAAGCTGCCTGATTTCTGGCAGGATAACCCACGGTCGTGGTTTCTGCAAGCAGAGTCGCAGTTCGCGCTCGCAGGAGTAACGGTGGATGACACTAAGTTCCACCATGTCATCGCTAAACTGGACAACAGCACAGCTCGGTGCGTGCAAAGCTTGGTGGAGCAGCCACCCGCGACCGACAGGTACAGCAAGCTGAAATCCACCCTCATCAAGTTTTTCACCCCCTCGGCTGAAGTGAGGGCGAGGAGGATCCTGTCTTTGCTAGACCAAGGTGGACACAGGCCGAGCGCCCTGATGGAGGAGATGATACAGCTGAGAGGGTTGGACAACGATGATTTCATTTTTCAGTTCATCTTCCTCTCCAACCTCCCGGCGCATGCGAGAAGCACGCTGGCCGGCAAAAAGTGTCACACCCTGGAGGAGTTCCGGGAGCTGGCCCAGGAGGCAGACGGGATCCTGGACGCCTGCGGCGGGCAAGCAACCACAGCAGCGACCCGAGACAGCGGGGAGCCAGAGACGGCAGAACCAGACGGGCCGACGATGGCGGCAACACGGCCGCGACGAGGGGGAGCCAATAGCCCGGCGACAGAGGCGCGGGCACGACACAGCGGAGGAGAAGATCTCTGCTTTTACCATCGGAGGTTCGCAGAGAAGGCACGCAGGTGTGTGCCGCCCTGCATCTTCAGGAGTTCGGGAAACGGCAAGACCGGGGGTCGCTAGCAGCTTCGACCCTCGGAGAACGCAACAAGCTGCTCTACATCACGGATGCGCGCTCCGGACGAGTGTTCCTCATTGACACCGGAGCACAAGTGAGCTTCATCACCCCAACATACGCGGACCGGGTAGCTGGACCCCACGGTGACGGAGCTACAGCGGCAAATGGCTCGAACATCAACACCTACGGGAGAAGGACCTTGCCTTTATGCTTACATGGCCGCACATATGAATGGACTTTTGTAGTAGCGGCGGTGAGTTTCAACATGTTGGGCGCGGATTTTTTGTGTTCACACAATCTGTTAGTTGATCTTGCTAATAGACGGCTGGTAAATGCACTCTCTTTTTACTCTCTCCCCTGTTCAGCTCGAGTGTCCCCGCCACCAGTACAGACCCACGTCGCTACAGCAGGTGGTAAGTTTCACACACTCCTCACCCAATTTCCAGCGCTCACTGTGCCCACTTTTTCAGCGACGGTCGCGAAGCACGGGGTGAAACACTTCATCCCCACTTCTGGTCCTCCCGTGTTTGCAAAAGCTCGGCGCTTGGATGCAGTTAAGCTCGCCATTGCGCGCGAGGAGTTCGCCAGCCTGGAGAGGCTGGGCATCGTTCGTAGGTCGAAGAGCCCGTGGGCTTCGCCGCTGCACATGGTACCGAAAGCCGATGGCTCCTGGAGACCGTGCGGGGATTACCGCAGGCTAAACAACGCTACGGCACACGATCGTTATCCCATCCCGCACATTCAGGATTTTTCGGTGCACCTGGCGGGGGCGCGCATTTTTTCAAAGATTGATCTAGTTCGCGGCTATCACCAAGTCCCGGTCCAACCGGAGGACATTCCTAAAACAGCGGTAATAACCCCGTTCGGACTTTTCGAATTTTTACGCATGCCGTTTGGTCTCAAAGGGGCGGCGCAAACATTTCAGCGGATGATGGATGCCGTGTTACGCGATCTCCCTTTCGTGTTTGTGTACCTCGACGACATTTTGGTCGCGAGTACTTCAGAGGACGAACACGAAACGCACCTCACAGCAGTTTTTAGGAGGCTGGGAGAGCACGGCTTAATAGTTAACCCAGCCAAGTGCCAGTTCGGCGTTGAGCGGATTGATTTTTTGGGTCACCCGCGTCTCCCCGGAGGGAGCGGTTCCGTTACCAGAGAAAGTACGCGCGGTAGCGGATTTTCCCCGTCCACAAACGGTCAAATCACTACAGGAATTCTTGGGGATGGTGAATTTTTATAACCGGTTCCTGCCCCACGCAGCTCAAATCATGCAACCGTTATATGCCGCGCTCAAAAAACAAAAGCCGACCCAGGCGGTCGAATGGTCCCCGGAGCGGGAGCGCGCGTTCACAGAGGTTAAAAAAGCCTTGGCTGACGCTGCGCTCCTGGCCCACCCAGACCCTGCAGCACGTATCGCGCTGACGACAGACGCTTCAGATTTAGCCATAGGGGCCGTTATTGAGCAACAGGTAGCCGGAGTTTGGCAGCCTTTGGCTTTCTTTAGCAAATCTTTAAGCGCGGCTGAGCGAAAATACAGCGCGTTTGACAGAGAACTGTTGGCGCTGCATTTGGCTATTCGTCATTTCCAGTTCTGGCTGGAAGGACGGTGCTTCACCGCTTATGTGGACCACAAGCCGCTCACATACGCCATGGCCAAAATTTCAGATCCGTGGTCCGGCAGGCAGCAGAGGCAGCTGGCCGCAATCTCGGAATTTACCACTGACATTAGGCACGTCGCGGGCAAATTCAATGTAGTAGCGGATTGTCTCTCACGCGCGTTCACGACCCCGACACGCGCAGAGGCAGAACGGGCCACCGTGACCGCGCCGCAGGAGAGCGGCACGGTAGCGCGCGCAGCCCCGGTGCACGTGGGTATAGATTACGCAGCCATGGCAGCGGACCAGGGGGCGGACGCAGACGTGCGCGCGCTCCAGTCTGGACCAACAGGGTTGAGGCTGGAGAGCAAGTGTTTACAAACCGGTATGCCCCCCCTGATCTGCGACATGTCGACGGGGCGCCCGCGTCCGGTGGTTCCGGCCACGTGGCGCCGCCGTGTTTTTGACTCGGTCCACTCACTGGCGCACCCGGGGGTGCGCGCGTCGGTGAAACTAGTGGCGGAAAAGTTTGTTTGGCCGTGCCTGCGCAAGCACGTGAAGGAATGGGCAAAAACCTGCATTTCCTGTCAACGGGCCAAAATTCACAGGCACACAAGAGCCCCGTTAGAACCGTTCCGCATTCCGGCCAGAAGGTTCGACCATGTGCACGTCGACCTTGTGGGCCCCCTACCGGCATCACAGGGGTTCTCGTATCTTTTGACAATGGTGGACCGCACCACACGTTGGCCGGAAGTGGTCCCACTTGCGACGACCACGGCCGCGGAGGTGGCTCGCGTTTTTTTAACGGCTTGGGTGGCGCGCTTCGGGGTTCCGTCGGACATTACATCCGATAGAGGACCGCAATTCATCTCTGAGCTGTGGTCGGCGATGGCCAACGGCTTAGGAGCCAAAATTCACCGCACTACGGCTTACCACCCTCAGGCTAATGGTTTATGCGAGCGTTTTCATAGGTCTTTGAAGGCAGCACTCAGAGCGTCGCTCACGGATGCAGATTGGGTAAATAAACTCCCATGGGTTTTATTAGGGTTGCGTTCTGCGCCTAAAGAGGACTTAGACGCCTCCCCAGCGGAGCTGGTATTCGCACAAACTCTGAGGCTGCCGGGCGAGTTTTTACCAGAGCACCCAGAGCCCCCACCTCTCTCTGCTCTGGGACCGTTAGTTGGCACGGGGGCAGACACGCTCCCGGGTCCGGTTCATCACGCTTTTCCACGAGTTTTCGTCCCCAAGGCTTTGAAAAATGCCGATTTCGTTTTTGTCAGGCGCGAAGCCCTTAAAGCAACGCTCAAACCACCTTACGAAGGGCCATTTCGAGTGCTGGAGGCAGGTGATAAGCAATTTGTGCTAGATTTTGGGGACAGAAAAGAGACAGTCAGTATTGACAGACTAAAACCTGCTTTTGTCATGAAGGACGTGTCTGTACCGGTCGCGGTGGCGCCTCGACGAGGCAGGCCCCCGCAGAGGGCAATTAACCACTCTCTTCCTCAGTCAACAGACCCGAAGCAGAACAGCACCGCAGGCAAGGCGGGGCCAACGCACAGCAGATTCGGCAGACGGCTGAAGCCCAAGCGGCGCACAGACTGAATGTTGGTGTTGATTATTCAGTAGTGAGTAAGGTGCTATTAAATTTTGGGAATTAGTCTGTTCTTCATCGTTTGGGGGGGGGTTATATGGCTGTGTTGTGAGACATGTATATGTTGGACACTGCATATGTGATTTAACCACGATGAAGGAGAGCCAGCCCCCTGCGGTGCGGAGCCACAGAGCCTGGACCCCCTGCGGAGGACAGGGGACAGAAGACTTCCTGACCACTGAGGCTCGGGAAGAGAGAAGGGGGAGTTATGTAAATAAAAGGCTAATGAATGTGAATAAAGAGACTTTGATATAGATGTGTGATTTCCCCCGCGAGGGAAATGGTTTGATGTGAGAAGGTTTAAATGAGAGAACTTTGGTGTGTTCACTCTCTTTGTTCGCTGCTTAAGAATAAGAGCAGACAGTGGAATGATTTCTTGAATAAACTGAAATGAAAGACAATTCGGTTTCGTTATTCAAGTCTCCCCACAATAAGTAACAAAAACATGTTACAGACAGGTTTACAACAGAACAAATTTGATTTTTGCCAGACTGTCACTTATTTTACCTAAATTAGCAGTTTTTTTTAACTTGAATTTTTAAAATTTTCTACTCAACATTTTTCTCAAAATTTGTTCCTCAGAAATTTGCCCTTTTTGAAATTTAAAATGGCAAATTTTTGAAGGTCACAGTTTCACAAATAATAATAATAATAATAATGATAAGTAATCAGTGAAAAATCACAGATCTTTGAGGAAAAAAGGTTGAAACTTATTTGAAAATAATTACAAATAATTACAAATTAGAAAAACTGCAAATATGCAATATGGTGAAAAATTTCAGAGGAAAAAGTTACAAATTTACAAGGAGTGTGTCACACATTTGACAAATTCATTCATTTGTGGAAAAAGTTGTGAAAATACAAGAAAAAAGTCACACATTTACAAAAGAAATTGCAATAAATGATTAAAATTTCAGAGGGAAGTTTCAAATTGTGAAAATTTTCCAAAGAATTCCAAATTTTTCAAAGAAAAAAGCAGCAAAGAAAAAAAAAATAGAACGTCACAAACGCTGTAAAACTTTCCAATATCCAAATTACATCATTGTAGTTCAAGATGTGACCACCAGAGGGGAGTGAAAGACCATATTAAAATAATAGTGTAGTTTCTAATTCTGGCCATCAGATGGCAGTGAGAAACTAATTGCGAATTTACAGATAAACCCAGTTCTCCAATTTTCTGTTTTTTTAGGTTCAGTTTTAAATTGTAAAGTTTATTTGAATTTTTCTTATGAATTCAGAATTTGAATTTTTTTTGTTTTTTTCTCAGTTGTGTCCAATTTCTTCATAACTTCACCCTTTCCTCCATAAATTTGCAAGTGTTCCACTCAAATTTGTACTTTTTCCTCCATTTAATTTTTTTCTTTACATTATTCCACTTAAATTAGCTGTTTTTTAAGTGCAGTAAGATTTTGCTCTGGATATGTCCTGTAAGTCACAAAAAACATGTTACAGACATGTTAACAACAGATTTTTATTTTTATTTTTTTTTGCCAGAGTGTCACTTTAACCTTATTTCACCTAAATTAGCTGTTTTTTTTTTTTTAACTTGAATTTCTGCTCAACATTTTTCTCAAAATTTGTTCCTCAGAAATTTGCCCTTTTTAAAATTTAAAACGGCAAATTTTGGAAGGTCACAGCTTCACAAAAAAAGTTATAAGTGAAAAATCACAAATTTGTGAAGAAAAAAGGTTGAAACTTGTTAAAAAATAGTTACAAATAATTATAAATTAGAAAATCTGAAAATATGCAATATGGTAAAAAATTTCTGAGAAAAAGTTACAAATTTACAGGGAGTGTGTCACAAATTTATGGAAAAAGTTAAAAAAAAAATACAAGGAAAAAGTCACAAATAAAGATAAGATAAGCCTTTATTAGTCCCACAATGGGGAAATTCCAGGATTGCAACAGCACAGGGATAGCAACACTCAGAGCAATAATTTAGAAGATAAGAAAATAAGAGCAGTGAATATACATATGTACACATAAATATATAAATATATATACACAGTGTGGAGCATTGCAGCTAGATGGACTAAACAGCATAACCGTCTACTTAGTTACCCTACATGGTATGAATATGTACCCATACATATTGTCACCCTCCATAGCGACTGATATTGTCCTAGTTGTATACTGGAGGGGACCATTTGTGTAAGTCTGTTGCGTCTTTTGCATTCAACACTATTAGGTCGCCACGTTTTTTTGCTATCTCTGCAAGCAGCCCTGCTTAGGTTATACAGTCTGACAGCTGTAGGTAGGAAGGACCTGTGAAACCTCTCGGTCACGCATCTAGGATGATGCAGTCTACTGCTAAATGAGGTCCTCAGTGCGTTCAGCATGTCCTGCATAGGGTGGGACTCGGACTCCAGCAGAGATGACAGTTTAGCCGCCATCCTTCTCTCTCCTATCTCCTCCACTGGGTCAAGGCGCTGCCCCAGGACAGAGCTAGCTTTCTTGATCAGTTTGTTCAGTCTCTTGCTATCGGCTGCTGTGATGCCGCTGCCCCAGCAGTCCACTCCAAAAGTGATGGCTGATGCCACCACCGAATCGTAGAAGGTCTTCAGGAGCACCCCTTGTATACCAAAAGACCTGAGTCTCCTCAGTAGGAACAGCCTGCGCTGTCCCTTCTTGTAGAGTGCGTCGGTATTGTGTGACCAGTCTAGTTTATTGTTCAGATGAACACCCAGGTACTTGTAGGATGTCACCATCTCAATGTCTGTTCCCTGGATGTTTACTGGTGCTGTGAGGGGTTGTCCTTGCCTGTGGCAGTCCACCACCAGCTCCTTAGTTTTTCTCGCGTTGATCTGGAGGCAGTTCCGATGGCACCAGTCCACGAAGTCCTGGATAAGTCCTCTGTACTCAGCTTCATCTCCGTTGGAGATGAGGCCGACGATTGCAGAGTCGTCAGAGAACTTCTGTAGATGGCAATGCGTTGTGTTGTGTGAGAGGTCCGCAGTATAAAGGGTGAACAGGAAGGGAGCCAAAACCATTCCCTGGGGGGGCCCCGTGCTGCCGATGGTCATGTCGGACACACAATCCCGGGTTCTCACAAACTGTGGCCGGTCTGTGAGGTAGTCCAGGATCCACGATGACAGGTGCTGGTCCACCCCTGTGCACGGCAGCTTGTCCCTCAGGATCATTAGTTGGATGGTGTTGAAAGCACTGGAGAAGTCAAAGAACATGATCCTCACCGTTTTCCCAGGTGGAACAGGAAACGGTGAAGGAGGAAGATCACTGCATCCTCCACCCCGATGCCATGCTGGTAGGCGAACTGGAGTGGATCCATCACTGGTCCCACCAGGGGGCGGAGGTGAGCAATGAGCAGTCTCTCCAGGGTCTTCATCAGGTGAGACATCAGGGCCACTGGTCTGTAGCTGTTCAGGTCTCTGGGGTGGGAAGTCTTTGGTACGGGTACCACACAAGATATTTTCCACAACTGTGGTACTCTCCCCAGCTTCAGGCTCAGGTTGAAGATGTACTCCACAATCCCACACAGCTGGTCTGCGCAGGACTTGAAGAGCTTCGGGCTGATGCCGTCCGGTCCCGAGGCCTTCCTCACCTTGATCTTCCTCAGCTCCGTCCTCACCTGGGTCTTAGTGAGGGTCAGGTTGGGGGGCTGTGTGCTGGGAGTGGGGGTGGGTGTTGGTGGAGGGGGGGTAGACAGCAAGTCTCCATGACAGTAGAGGCAGCAATGGTTGTTGTGCAGGCGGAGGGGAGGGTGGTTGGTCAAACCTATTAAAAAACAGGTTCAGATTGTTCACCCACTCCCTGCCCTCTGTGGCCTGGGAGGAGGTATTCTGGAGCCCAGAGATGGTTTTGAGGTTTCTCCAGACCCCGCCGATGTCGCTCTGTTGCAGCTTGTCCTCCATCTTCTTCCTGAAGCTGTCCTTGCCTTCTCTGATCTTCCCCCTTAGCTCCCTCTGTACGGACTTACTTAATTGTGTATGTCCCAAACATGCCATTAAGCACAAACACAATCAGAGTGATGATAATCAAGTCAGTGACAGTAATGCACCTGTAATCTGGTTGCCAACCACCAATCAAATCTAAAAGAAGAAGAAGGAGACAATCAGATGAGTTTGGCTCTCTTACTGTACTTAACTGAGTACTTAAAAGTTAAGCTGGTTCCTCCAGGTAACCAGAGCTGAAACAACCTTTTCGAGCACAAGGCACACCCGCCGGCTTAAACAAGGGAAAAAAAAATTAAGATACGACTTAAGAATCTGCTGCAACCCCCAAAACAGATGAGGGGATGACTGATGAGGCCAGACTGAGCCTATAGGAGCAGGTGAACGTTGATGAAGAAGTCCAGCCAGTGGCTACGCATATATCCTCCAGGGTGCACCCCTAACAATGTCCCCGTAGTGGACAATCCCCGTGTCGAGCAGGCCACCAGCCTATCTGATGGTTTGGCTCCAACCTGTACATACGTGAAGGCAATCAGGTCGACTATCCAATGGGACAGGCGCTGCTAAAAGACAGGCCCACTCACTGTGGACTCCCCACAGAGCACAAAAAGCTTGTCTGAAAAGTGGACAGACATTGTACGGTCAACATAAACCTCAAGGGCCCTTACCGGCACAACCTAAGGAGCCTCTCAGCCTCCAAAGAAGTGTGTGTGTGTGTGTGGGGGGGGGGGGGGGGGGTAGAAGTCTTGAAGCATGAGAGGGTGGGAAAACAACCCCACTAGTAGCACTTTGGGTTGAAAAGCTGGGTTGGGCCACAGGTGAGCCAACCAATCACCCTCAAACCTAAGACACGCAGCATCCACAGAGACCGCATTCAGTTCACTGACCCTCTTGGCTGAGACAACTGCCAAGAGAAAAGCAGTCTTCCCAGAGATCAGACGAAAGTCAACAATGAAGAGTGGCTCAAAGGGGGGCAAGCACAGAGCTCTGAGACTGTCTGGAGATTCCAAGTGGGTTTAAAAGGACGAGATGGATGGTTCCGTTTCACACCTCTCAAAAACTGCTTAGCCAAGGGATGCGCCCCAGGAGACAAGCCATCACATTTCTCATGGACAGTTGACACCGCCACCAGGTAGCCCCTGATAGTCGACTCCACCCGATCTAGGGTGAAGAGGTACTGGAGGAAAGACAAGATGACAGAGATGTGACATGTCAAGGGATTCTCCCCCTTGGTCCGACACCAGTTCGAAAACACTCTCACCTTCCCACTGTACTGCAGCTGGGCAGACGGGGCTCGTGAAGCCTGCACAGTGTCTACAACTTCCTTCTCCAAGCCAAATTTATACAATTGCTCCAGTTAAAGGGCCATACATGAAGCCTCAGGAGCTGGGGATTCGAATGCCATCTCCCACCCTGTGCCTGTGAGAGCATATCCCGTCTGACTGGGGGAGGCCAAGGACGGCCCCCCAACATCTCGTGGCTCTCCGCCATCCATGCTCTTTGTAGCCAATTTGGACCATCAAAATTACTTGAACAGACAGTAGTCTCGCCTTCATGAGGAAAGCTAGCAGAAGAGGCAGTAGTGGAAATGCAAGCACTTCACTGGAGGCCAGGCATGCTCAGAGCATCTGTAGCTCGTGGACCTGGCGTGCTTCAGCCCACAAAAGCAGATGATGCACCCTCGCATGGAGAGGGTTAGACACCAGTTTGTCCTACTGGTTGATGTACGACACCACAGCTGTGCTGTCCGTCCATACCAGACTCGAGCCCCTGGTACAAGGTCCCTTCCCTGGCAGCAGGACTCGTACGCTCGCTTCTGCTGACTTCCTGCCGCTGCCAGGGCCTCCCAAGCCAGTTTGTGCATCATGTGAAGACGTTCTCTCAAGCAAAACAAATAATCCAACCCCAGTTTGCCCTTCACCTCCAGCTCTGGGGAAAGGGGGGGGGCAAACACCAAAGCCACAGGGGTGTGCAGCTCACGTCCAAACATCACCGGGTGGATTCCTGAGTTGCCGGCCGGTACTCCCACAGAACCAAGGGCAGATGCAAGTCCCAGTCTTGCTGTCGCTGGTCCACTAGGACGGCGAGCTGAGTGGTCAGAGTCTGGTTAAAATGTTTGACCAGGCCGTCGCACTGTGGATGCAGCGGGGTGGTCCGGATGCCCAGCCACCTGCAGACCTCCCCAAAGATCCCTGCCTTGAAGTTCCATCCCTGATCGCTGTGCAGCTACGCCAGTGCACCAAATTGACAAAACATCTCGTTCACCAGCTTTGATGCTGTGGTGGTGGTGGTGGTCTGATAAGGGACCACATACGCCTCTGGCCATTTGGTGAAGTAATCCATTGCGACCAGCACGTAGTGGTTCCCCCAATCTGTGGTCAGGAAAGGGCCCAGAATGTCAGTACCGACAGTCCTCCGCAGCACAGGGACGCCGAGACAGCGTGTCAGCATTGGCATGGAGGTCGTCTGCTCGATGCACAATCTGAAAATCATCATCCTGCAGTGCCTCCACCCATCTCCCTAACTGTCCATCGGGCTCTTTAAAATTCAGCAGACAGGTCAGGGAAGCATGATCCATCCTGAGCTGGAACCTCCCCCCGTACACATACGGGTGAAAATGACGAAGCCCCTGCCTGGATGACAGCCGACAGCTCTCAACGAGTGACATAGTAATTCTTTTCAGCTCTGCTGAGGGTGCGGCTGAAAAAAGCAACTGCCTGCTCTCCGTGTTCTCCCTCCTGGATTAACACTGCCCTGATGCCTTGGTTGCTGGCATTCATGTCCACGATGAAAGGGCAGTTCGGGTCAGGATACTGTAGCACGGGGGCTCCGATGAGTGCTGAACAAAGCTGGGAAAAAGCAGCAGCACAGTCCTCACTCCTCTAAAACGTGTGGCCCTTCTGTGTCAACTGATGCAGCGGGCTGGCGATGGTGGCGAAATCCTTCACAAACCTCCCATAATAGGAAGCCAGTCTGAGAAAACTCCGTAACTCTCCCACATCCCGCGGCACCGGCTAGTTTTTCACCACTGCCACCTTCTCTGGATCAGTGGCGACTCCCGCAGCGCTGACGATGTGGCACAGGAAGGTGGTTTCTTGCTGAAACAAATGGCATTTCTGCAGGTGCAGCTGCAGCCCGGCCCAGCGGATGGTGTCTAATACTTCCTGGAGGTTTGACATAACACCATCAAAGTCAGCTGCATGAACCAGCAGGTCATCCAGATAAACAATGCAGCGGCTCCGGGGCACGTGAGCCAGCACTTGCTCTGTCAGACGTTCAAAGGTGGTCGGGGTGTTGCAAAGTCCAAACGGCATCACCTTGAACTGCCACAGTCCCTGCCCGATAGAGGAGGCTGTTTTCTGGCGGGCCTCCGGTGACAGCTCTACCTGCCAATAGCCGCTGCAGAGGTCCAGCGAGCTGAACCACTTAGACCCGGTGATGTAATCCAGCACATCATCGATGTGGGGCAGAGGGTAGGAGTCCTTGCGGGTGACGTCATTCAGGCGCCGGTAATCCACACAGAACTACCATGAACCATCTTTCTTCTTAACCAGAACCACCGGCGCAGCCCAGGGGCTGCTGGAGGGCTTAATAACATCCTCCTCCAGCATTTCCCGTATTTTTTTGTTCTGCCGCTGCCTGCCTTGAAAAAGGCAGACTGCGGGGGTGGAGCCGGTTCGGTCTGGTCTCACCGGTGTAGAGATTTCAGTTTTAGTTTTGTTTGTGCATGATTCGGGTCATAAATTGGGGAGGGTCTTAATTGAGTGAGTGGTTTTGGACTTTCTAAGGGGGGGAGGTACTGTGGTGTTGGGGTTTCATGACTTATTGTGAAGTGCAGTGTAGTGGCAACCACTTCCAGTTCCACTACTGCACCACCCTATAAATAGCAGAGGGCATCCATTACAAGGTCTCTTTGACCGGTGCCCTCTGCCTGGTGGCTGTTCTGTGTCCAGTGTGGTTTGAGTATTAATAAAGCTGAGTATGTCTATTCACCTGGCCTCATCATTCCAAAAGGTATTTTGTCAGACATAACACCAGGATCTCTGAAAAGGTCCAAACGTACACTGGCAGAGCTACTGTGGCTGTTAGTGTCCTACGGAGTTAGCTTGATTGCCAAAGTTTTTATTGTTGTTTTCTTGAAATTCCAGTCACCCCAGTAGACATCCCTGTTCCCACCTGCTTACCTAATCCACATTCACTAATAGATCACACCATTCTGGCTTATTTTGGAGCTAATGGAGATGCACATCGGCCCACTACCCAGCCAACATGTGCATGTGTACCCCACCAAAGGTTAAAGCTGGGCTGTCTTATGGGTCCATGTGGGTTTGTCCACTTGGACTTCACCTATTTACCTATTTTCAAAAGCGGGCAAACAGATTATCTGCTTCCCTGTATCACAGGTAAAGTCCATGTGGGCTAACACAGATGGGGCCAACATGGAACCCACAGACAAACCCACATAGGACCCATAAGACAGCGCAGGTTTAACCTTTGATGGACCCACATTGATATGCTGGCTGGGCGCACCTTGACTAGCAGGCTCAGACGGTAGTAGATCAGCCCGCCTAGCGTTAGCAGAGTTAGCCATTCACTCTTCAATGGTTGTTTGTGTTTTATTTGGGCTTGAATGTAATCACATTCAGCAGGTAGTTATTGTACTGCCGGTAAAACGTGAACCAAGGACGAGACCAAATGATGAACTGAACACGACTTTATTGCGGACTCACAGGCAATATACAAAGCGCTCCCATCAGGCCGAGAGGAGGTCAAGAGACCACCCCTCTTCCGCACAGCCCTCTCATACCCTGGGAGGTGGCGGAACCGGAAAGGAAGAGCCACCACCGTGTCACACAATAATACGTCCTACAAACAACACAACATTTCCCCCCCCCCTTCAAAAATGGTCCAAAACACACACATACAATTAAGACCCTCCCCAATTTGGAAACTGAATCACGCACTAAGACTAAACAGAAATATACCAAGGCCTATAAAATACACACAAAACAACTAAAGCTAGGAGAAAACAGGTGGACTACTGTTTCACCCCCATGCGGCCAGATGGATTAGTCTGCTGTCTCTGCTAAAATAAAGTCCATTAAACAGAAAATTGCTGTGGTCCTAAAATAAATAACACAAAACAATCCCATTAACGGAACTTATGTATAATCTGGTTATCCTCTATTCCAACACCATGCAGTAAACACACTGTCCCAACCATCAGTCTGCCCCAGTAGAGGAATGCCCCCCCCTTCCCCCCACCCGGAAAACCTTCAGATGGTTCCCTTCCAGTGCACCTTCTTTTCTTCATGCCCAGGGATGGCCCATGCCAAAGCCCGAACACCTCCTTCTCTTGTTTGGTGCACCGCAGCTTGTCGGGATGCGCCCATGAGTCATTAGATAGCTGAAGGTAGCCATCCTCCCGAACAGCCACCACCTGCAGCTGTCCCTGGTCATCTTGTCATTTGCCTCGAATCCCTCTTGACCGGGCCTCTTCTCCGGGTCAGACTACATCAGCAACCCCCAGAGGAGCCCGACTCGGCTTCCAGTGTCCCTGAGTGGCACGTCGTTTTACCGTGCCAGCCAGTCCTGCCCCGCTCACTTTCATTTTCGCTGCCGGTGTTGCCATTGTGACCCCTGCTGTCCGGTCCCTTCCAGCCGAACTCCGGGAGCAGAGATGGGTTCTCCACTCGGTGCCACCCACTGTCATAGCTATCCCACCACGCCGCCCAGTTCCCTCAACTAGGGTTACTTGGGCACTGGCACCAGGATCCTCTCGCGATGGCCCTGAATGGAATTGGTCCTGCTCATTGTACAAATTACTAGGCAAAGGTTTGTCCCACACAGCTCCATCCATCGTTCACGGAAGTGGCCAGTCCCACAGACCACAGCCCGACCGCCCCTCTCCAACCCGAGACTGTGAGAAGGAACTCCACACGGTTGCCCAATCCAACACCGATCTCACCGCTCCCGTGTCAACCAGCAATGGCACTGTCACCCCGTCCAGTTCCACCATACAGCAAGTACAGCCATTGTCATTTGGGGATACACTGCAAACAACCATGGGAGGCGAAGTGGGGAGATCCTCGATGTATCTCGGATCCCCTCACTGGAACCTTTAACATGCCCTGGCGAAATGATGCAAAAGTCTGCACGTGCTGAAGTGTCGTCCTCTCGCCAGACACTCTCTAGCCTTATAACGGTGCTTGGTGGACCCACAACCCAAACACCTGGGCGATCCTGGGGCGGACCTTATCTTCACGGCATTGGTGTGCTCCTCCACACCGTTGTCGCTGTCTGGATCCACTGCTTGCGCTGTCAACTGTGGTTCAAAATGGTGATGTGCTGCTCTGTCACCGAGCTCCCGTGATAGCTTGTCTGCCGCCTCAAACTGCTGAGCTAACTCAACGGACATGGCCAATGTCAGCTCGCCCGAGTGTGTAAGGAGCTTCGACCTTGTCGCCGGGTGAACAGCATGTTCCGCCAATTGGTCACGGACCATCTTTTCCTTCAACGCTCCAAACTGGCAGTCCTTCACCAGCTGACATAGGTCAGCTACATACTGCTGCTCCGACTTGCCAGCCCTCTGGCAGCGCTGTCAAAACTGGATCCTCCGGACGATGATGTTTTCTGGGGCGTGAAAATGTCGCGCCTTTAGCTCAACCACTTCTTCAAAACTATCACCCTCGCCTAAGGTACTAAGGATACATTGTCCTTCCAGTCCCAAGCTGTGAACCAACAGTGCTTGTGCCCTCAACTTCTCCAGTCTTCCAAGGTCCAATGCCATTACATAACTTAAGAAAGCGGTGAACCACCTCTCCCAAGGGACAGGCGGCTCACCGTGAAACTCCAGAAATAGCCAAATTGAAGCAACTTCCGCGTCCATACTTTTTAGCCTTGTCGCCAAATGTTATATCGGTAAAACATGATCCAAGGACAAGACCAAATGGTGAACTGAACACGACTTTATTGCGGACTCACAGGCAATATACAAAACGCTCCCGTCAGGCTGAGAGGAGGTCAAGAGACCGCCCCTCTTCCGCACAGCCCTCTTATACCCCAGGTGGCGGAGGAACCGGAAAGGCAGAGCCACTACCCGCGTCACACAATAATACGTCCTACGAACCACACAACAGTTATGCTAGTTAGCTCAGTGTGTCGTCACCATCTGGAGCTAACTACTAACAGGCTAACATTAGCCTCAAAATGGAACCTGCTCTACCTCAGTAAAGTTGATGGGGGTGTTAAAGAAATGTGTATTGAAATTGAAGAAGCCTGGTTAAAATGGGCTGAAAATGGTGCTAAAATAATTAAAACCTGATATATTTTGACCACAGCATGTCATGGATATTTCCTTATAGGACGTCTCAGAACTGTGTCAACATGTGGAAAAAATTGCATCACATGTCCCTTTTAATGTTTCCTTATATTTTTAATCCCATTTACAGGAAACCAAGACTGAAGGGGTGCAGCACCAAAACTGGGGCTAGACAGAGAACATGTCATGAACGTCAAAAACTCTACAGCTCATTAATGTCTCCTTTTATTCAGGTTTATCTTGAATGACATTTATTTAAATTATTTATTTGAGAAATTAATATCAATAAGCTCTGCCCTTGCACTGTATTATATTTAACCTGTAAGAGCAAAATGTGACTTTATCTGCAGTTGTTTATTTTTTTTTTGCTGTTTTATGCATCATCATGGCTACAATTTAGCCTCATCTTTCACCCATATTTACCATCGTATTAGTTATCAAAGGTGTGTTTTTATGCTATTGTTTTATGTTATTTAATGTATTTTTTGGTATGCACTGTTGTGCTTCATAAATAAAGTTATTCTTATATTATTATTATTAATGCTGTCAATTGATGAAAATATTTATGTGATTATTTGCATTGTTAACTATCTATATGCCTTAAAGGGATTTTTATCTATTTATTTAATATCAGTCTTAAAGGATTTGTCCATAGGATGCCAGTCAGATCAGATTTTAGTAAACAAATAATTTAAAGTTTGAACAAAGAGGTCAAAACTTCACAAAATAATAAACAAAACCATTAATAAATTGAGGACAAATTCAGTCAGTATTCTTTCAGTTGAATTCAAATTAGATTAGATTAGATTAGATTCAACTAAGCCAGTTTAGAAAGCTTGGGATCAGTCCGCCAAGGTCTCCGCCTTTGACTGCCACCTAATCCACATAGCACCGGACTTCCATGATCCCTCCTGCAGGTGGTGAACCTACTGGAGGGCGGACCCATGTAACTCCTTTGGGCTGAGCCCGGCCGGGTCCCATGGGTGGAAACCTGGCCACCAGACGCTAGCCTTCGAGCCCCTCCCCCAGGCCTGGCTCCAGGGTGGGGCCCCGGTAACCCCATACCGGGCGGGGTACACTGAATCCTTGATATACAATTTATCATGAGAGTCTGTTGGATCGTTCTTAGTCTGGGGCCTTGTTCACGAGTGGGGGGAAAATGGAGCGAGAGATCGACAGACGGACTGGAGCAGCGTCTGCAGTGATGCGGACGTTGTACCGGTCTGTTGTGGTGAGGAGGGAGCTTAGTTCTGGGGCAAAGCTGTCGATTTACCAGTCAATCTACGTTCCTACTCTCACCTATGGTCACGAGCTTTGGGTAATGACCGAAAGAACGAGATCGCGGATACAAGCGGCTGAAATGAGCTTTCTCCGTAGGATTGCTGGACTCACCCTCAGAGATAGGGTGAGGAGCTCAGTCATCCGGGAGAGGCTCAGAGTAGAACCGCTGCTCCTCCACATTGAAAGGAGGCAGTTGAGGTGGTATGGGCATCTGATTAGGATGCCTCCTGGACGTCTCCCACTTGAGGTGTTTCAGGCATGTCCCACTGGGAGGAGACCCCGGGGCAGACCCAGGACTCGGTGGAGAGACTATGTCTCCCAGCTAGTCTGGGAACGCCTTGGTATCCCCTCTGAAGAGCTGGAGCAGGTGGCTGGGGAGAGGGAAGTCTGGGCTTCTCTGCTTGAACTGCTGCCTCCGCGACCCAGACCTCCGGAAAAGCGGTAGAAGATGGATGGATGGATGGATGGATAGATTCAACTTTATTGTCATTACACATGTATGAATACAAGGTAACGAAAGACAGTAAAAAATTGTAGCCATGTTTCGGTGAAAATCATGATATTGCAGTTCATAAGTCTCTTATTGTTGGTGATCCGAAGCCGTAGTTCACTCATTTTGTTTGCCAGTGACCGTACATTAGCGAGGAAAATACTGGGTAGAGAAAGCCGGTACGGTGTTAGCTTTAGCTTAGCTCTTAGCCCACCGTGCTTCCCCCGCCTTTGTTTACGGTCTCTACGCCGCCTGTGAGCACTTCCGGTCGGCCGGGAAGCCTGCCGAGCGTCGGGTGTTCTCCGGAGCTCAGGGATGAGACGTAGGTTGCTGATAAAAAGATCGTTATCGTTACTTTGTAATCCAATGTCCAAAAGCTCCTCTCGGGTGTAAGATGTGAAAGCAAAGCTGTTCTGAACGAACATACCCGAAATGAGCAGAAATAACACTGCTAATCCACAAAATCTGAAAAGACTCTGAGCCTCGTGTTGTGCACGCGCCACCATCTTGGTCATTTTAGGGTAAATCAACCAATTACCTGAACAGCACACATACGTCGGGCAAATGTTGGCAAGTTTACATTGGGAATACATCTTACAGGGGTTGTTTGCTCATTGGCAAGACATTGGTTAGACGTCAGCATTAGGCCGAATCTTTTTCCAACCCTTGACCTTATAATTCCTTTATTGAGTATGCTATTTTTGCTATTATAAACTACTATAAGGCGCTTTTCCACTAGCACCGCCCAGCCCCGATTGAAAACCCGACTCTACTCACTTCGGTTCGGTTCGGCCTCGGTTGCTTTTCAACATTACTGCTGGCGCACCTGCTGGCACACCTGCGGTGGGTGGGAGTTCCTGAACAGCAGGTGGCGCCACACTCTCGTGACGTCAAACACGCGACTGAATCCTCCACAACAAAGAAAATGGCTGATGACGAGGAGAGAAGGAAGGAGGAAGGAGAGAGGAATGACTGTGACATGAAACTGGTTAAATCTATGGTGCTGTGTGAGATCTGTGTGAGAGTCATGGAGAGACGTTTGACACTACATTGGATGATGCAGTAGATGAACCAGTGGTGGCAGCGGCACAGAGAGCAGAGGAGCAGGGTGGTGATATAATACGAGATGCTGTGATGCAATACTTGTCTATTTCGTCCACATTTATGTGCATACATATTTCAAAAATGTTTTTTGTAAATAAAATGTTGTGCATGGCCCATCTACCTGTCCTCTTGTTCATAACGCTTATCTGTTAAGAAGGTGCGAAGCCATCAGCCTAATGATGAGTCCACACTTCTCACTGTTGTGATAATTGCTCACGCTGAGCACTCTGCCAGCCCGTACGCTGTGGGGGTCACACATGACGTGTTCCTCAACACTCTCAATAATTTTTTTTCCCGTATATTCCCATGCAATGTGGCGGCATGGAATAATAAGCAGCGAACTGTGAGTTTTTAAGGGCATTTATTTATTATTCATACCGCCATCACGGAACTCACTCCAGTGCCATGCAGCGCGCCAGAGCGAGCCCAGAGGCTCTCCTAGCAGACAGTGGATGCGTCTAGTCAGATGAGCAGTGGTCAGAGATTCTTTTTGGCGTACAGAAATGGCAATACGCCCGTATTTGCTAAAATTGCATTTTCCCCGTATTAAAATACGGCGAAACCGTATCACTTGACAGGTATGTAATTACATACAGAAACACTGCACAGGCCATCTTCACAAAAATCCAGCTCGACAAGCCACTTTTGCTTAGGTGGAAATGCAAATTGAACTATAAATCATGTGCTGATACATGTCATATTCCCATGTCAAGGTCTCCCACTTTTACTTACAAATTGATTTTTAATTTTTGGGAAAAGGGAATATAAATTTTGCACTTGTTGGTAACAACAGTTGTGTGCAACAAAAACACAGTTGTGTATCCTTGTCCGATTTGTCTACTGTTATTAGTGCCAAATTTTTGCTAGATTCCTTCTTAATTTATTAAATTTTGACTGGTGATGCAACATTCAACTTACACGTACTTACCTTTATCATTGTCTACTGTACAAGTTCAAGCACACCTGTACAACTGCTTATAACATAAAAAATGTGCCCAAGAGAAATGGATTCCGCATTGCAAATTTGTTTAAAATAAAAAAAAAACCTACCAAGACATTACATTTCGTTGTGTTGTTAAAAATTAAATTACCATTAGAAGGCTATACACCTGACCTGATGAACAGCAGCATGTGGAGTGAACAGAGAATGGAATGTGTATGTAATTATTGGCTTTTCTCATACGGTGTCATAACAGATAAACCAGACTTTTGATGCAAACAATACAATTTTATTCCAGAAGCAAAATTTACAAACAAAAAAACAGACTGGGCGTGGAGAGACATGGTTAGACACGCCGACTGCTAAATGCGTCCACAAGCCTGCCAAATAGGGTCAGGAAATCTCTGTTGAATGATGACATCTCTGCGAGCTCTTCCCTTCGTAACACAGCGTCCTGCTCCAGGGCTTCACACGCATCTGCCCGCACATCTGTGGCCACCTGTCGCAAATGCTGCATGTACTCCTGATGGTGTTCTTGCCGCTGGTCATGCTGCCGTTCCAAGAGCCGCATCTCTTCGTCATGCATGTTGACCATCGCTAATGTAAGGTCAGCGATGGAGTTGTCTGTTTTCGTCTTGCCTAGATGGAAAGACAGAAAGGCATGGTTGTTAAAGCTGGATCACTACATATATTATGGAATTACACTGGTGAAAGTCTGTGGTGGAATGTCACTATTATATTATGCTTCATTGCTGTATATAAGCTGAACTGTCATGTTGCTGCCCCTCAGTAGAGCGGATTTTGCAACACGCAGGGTGCTGTCTTCGGCTGCAGCCCCCTGCAAAACTAAAAAGGATTAAGATTAAGAATATGGATGGATGGATGGGTAATGTTTAAACTAGTTGCTTATAGTGTGGCCGCAGAAATCTGAATGGGTTAATGCAGTCAGCTGACGCGAAGCATTTCAATGAAGCATGTTGATTTCAACGGCAGTTCATGAGCTTTAGTTGTTTTTCTAAAACAGGAGTTACAACAGCACTTCAATCACCACACCTAAAAATGGTTGTGGAACACCGATAAGTGAAGACCAAAGAATAACCTTTTTGTACATTTAAAAAGACATTTTCAATTAATTAATATGCAGCTACAGGAAATTGCATTAATCAATTTGGTACATAACTTGTTAGGCTCCAGCCCCCCCCCCCCCCCCCCCCCGCGACCTGTAAAGGATTAAGCGGTAGAAGATGGATGGATGGACGGATGGATTTTCGACCCTGGTTTCCGCTGGACCTGTTTCAACCCCCAAAAAAATCGTGGTTATTGTGCCTTACCGGCACTTGAACGTGATCCAGATGGAGCTGGTGATGTGGCTGACATGGGAGTCGATCCAGCTGGCGCTCCGCCAGACGCAGACGCAGGAGAGTCCGGTGTGCCCATGTCCACTGAGGTGGACCCCTGTGATATGAACTGCGATTCTAGAAAGAAAATGCACGCAATTTAAAACTTAACACCAAAGTGCAACATGTACACAACACTCTAAAGTTTTTAACCGGAATACAATAAGCGTAATTCAGCGTTTTGTTCGAGCTAATACTTAACACAAAGCAAGCGTGAATCTGCAGTTGGCTGCAAAATAATAGGCAAGCCTCAGTAACAACCATTACCCACAATCTAACAACCTTCCTATTTCTTGAAAACAGTGAGCTTGGCACAGAAAGGATAAAGTGGCGAAAAGATGCGCAATATCAAAACAACACTCACAATCCACGGTTTCCAAGGCCGTGGCCGTGACTGTGGCCGTGTCGAGCCCAATGTCTCTCAGCGAACCACTTCCACTCCTTCCGATCCGCTGCACTTCGAGCATTGTGGTCCTTCACTGCTCGGTAATCGCTTTTCAGCTTTTTCAGCTTCTCCCGACACTGTTTGGCAGTACGGATGTGCATATTTTTTCATTTCGAGTAGATCCGTCCAACTCGCGCTGGATGCGATCGTCGGCTAATATAGAAAGAAAATTGCGCACCTCCTAATATATAATATTAGGAGTATATTATTATATAAGTATATTATACAGTATATTAATATAATATACTGTATTAAAGGGGCGCACTGTGTTCACTGGCTGAACAACTACAAATGGCGGTCGTGGAGTAAATTCAGCAGAAAAAGTCGCTTTCGTGACGTTACGACCTGACCAATCAGCAGCGACCAGTCTCTTAAAGTCATATCACAGCTATACTCAGCCCTACTCAGCTCGGTTAGACCCTGCCCTAGATCAGGTACTAAAAAAGTACCTGCTAACCGGTGCTGGGGCTAATGGAAAATGCTCAAACGCGGGCTGAGTGGTGCTGTGTAGGGCTAAGTGAGGCTAGTGGAAAAGGGCCTATAGTTTATTATAGTCTTGGCTGGATGTCATTCACTCATTCAAGGTTGTTTCTGTGCTTATTCATTCATTCATTCATTGGACTTTGTTTCTGGCTGATCATGACAAACTATATTTTCCATGAAACAATAAATCATATTACAGACAGAAAGGGTGTCGGCTGAAACAGCAGCTTATTAAAGCCTACCCCCATACACTACAAATGTTTAGCCAGCCACATGGCAACAGCAACATAAGCCCAATCTATAATCTAATTACATAATTGTGTTAAATTTAAATAAAATAACATTTAGCATAATTTTTGTCAAATATTTAAACTCATTAAATGTGCCACCTAACTTCAAATCAGCAACAACATTATTCCATAACTTCACCCCAAAACAGAAAAACAGGGATTTTGATATTAGTTATATCTTTGGTTTCTGAAAAATTCATGTTCCCCTTAAGTCATAATTGCTTTTCCTCAGCTGGAACAACTGCTGGATACTAGGAGGTTAACTGGCAGTTTTTCACCCTGAACATAATCTACTAAAATTTGAAACTTTTTAATTCACTGAATTTTAACATATTTAGTTTAACCAGAGTGGTGGCCTAGTTGGTAGAGCATCTGCCCCACACCCAGGAGGTCCGGGTTCAAATCCCAACCCTGTCATGCCAAAGACCATAAAAAAAGTGGAACTTCCTGCCATCCAGCTTGGTGCTCAGCAATAATGAAATGGAGGAGGGAAATGTGGCTGTGCCTTACATGGCAGTGTAATAATATGGTGATTAATAATTATGATCAGGTATAAAAATTATTTAATTTATATTAATGTATTGGAACCTGAGATGAATTCTCGGTTCACACACACAGGAAAAATTAATAAACACTCATGGGGCACCAACTCCTCTCTACGGAACAATTTAATCTTTAATTTCACTTTATACCTGTTTAATCACTCAATAAATTAATTAATAATCAGTCTCAAAATTTATAGTGAATTTGATAGTGGGGACTTTGAACCAGACTCAGAATGAAATAAATTCTCAACAACTTCTCTCATTTTCACATATTTATTAAATGAAATGATGATTAAAAGACATTGCAGCAATTTCATTAACCATGAAATTAAACTTGCAAATGATAGATTAACAATGTAAACATTTGCAGGACCAGGGTTAAAATGTAAACTGAATTTAGATCAATTTGAATTAACAGATTACGGAAAACATAACGCAAATTTATGGGGAAAATTAAATTAATTATATGGAAAATTCTGGATTACTCTTAGGAAAATGAAAATTGAATTTTTATGAAAAGAAAGGTTATGTTAGTCGCCCTTTAATTTGCATCTGATTAGATACTCAATTATTATCAAACCTCAGACGTTTAACTCAGCAGATGAATCAGAATATGGCTCACGTGACTGGCGTGATGTTCGGTTTCCTTTCAGCGGCGTTCTCAGCTCAAGATTTTGTGGATGTTAAGGGGAAATATCTGCCCGCAGATATTTCAGGGTCCACAGTTAGACCTTTATAGTCAAGCGGTCAACAAGGCTGGATTTTGACTGTATGACTCACAGTTGGAGCTTAGGTCGAAACAGATGGCGACGATGGCTTTTTCAGTGCTTGGTAACGAGGCTGTGCGTCCTTCTTCGTAGTGAATTCTTCAGGCAGCTGTGATGGCAGGCGGCTTCCCAGGAATCCGTGGCCTCTCATGAGGGCATTCGAAAATAATTGCAATATCTCATCCGATGGCAAATTAAGAGATTTTCGGACTTTAGATGAAAAGAGTTTCTAGTGTGTAAGTTGGTCAATAAAAAAAAAAATTAAAAATAAAGTCAAGATTAAAAATGGCAAGTTTAGAGAAAGTTTAACAAGAAAAAGTTATAAAAATAAACATCTAGAAATGGAGTTTGACTCCAAGTTTAGAATTTGAGCTCAAGAAAGGAAAAAGATTAATTTCTAGGCGTTTAAAGAAAAACCAGAAAAGACACGTGGGAGAATTGTTCTTTGTTCTCCCGTGGTGCTGTGGTCATCTGGTATGAAGGCAAGCAGAGGGCGAAAGAGCAGAGCCAAAAGAGACAAAAGAGACTGAAAGAGGGCATCGTTTCCTCTTTATCTGGGGAAACTTTTGCGGGCCTCCATGATTGACAGGAGCTCAGACCAATAGCCTTTCTTTGTGGGTGGGCTTTAAGAACTTTAGCCCAATAAACAAACTCTTTTGTCTGAACCTTGAGAGAGCTGTTGTCATGCAGAGATTGGTCGCGATGGTCACATGATTTGAGAGACGTTTTAACAAATTCTGATATACACATCTTAATATTCATCTATGCACTTATGTATAAATCTACTAGGCTAGCCTTAGTGATTCATGCAACTTATAACCAGTGCTTATAAGTTAACATGCAAGAACAAACATTCATTTAAACATTTTAGCATGCACATATTTAAATTAAAGGATTAATATGTTTCAAACCCATTATTGATTTTCCAGATCAAAAACCACAGTCCATTTGCTTTTCCATGGTGTCATGAAAAAGAGAATGTTGAAAATTGAGTCTTAACAATAATGTGGTTAAAAAGATTCACTGGTTAAATCCAGCATGTCCCAGAGTTGCCAGTAGAGGGCAGTGTTAAGCTATGGATATTTGTAGGCAATATGAGGTACTCCAGACGTCTGTTCTATGTCTCCAAGTTTTATGGGCCATAGCTTCAAAAGGAAGTGCATTAGGGTGAATTCCTGAGACTGGTTTAACAAAGGAACATACTGTATATGTGATTAACATTGTAGACAGGAGAAACGTAATTTCGTTCTACTGTAAACCATTGGCTGTATGGTGTGAATGACAATAAAGTTGGCTGATCCTTATCCTAACATATAGCGGATGAGTAGAATCATTGGTGTAATTTATGATGGGGGGGGGGGTTGGACGGGTTGTAAGCATCCATATGAATGTTGGAAATTTAGAAGAAAAAGTCTCAAGTTTACAAGAAAAAAGTTGAACATTTACCAGAAAAAAGGTTTAAATTTAGGAGAAAGAAGTTTCCAATTTACAAAAACTCTGCAAGCTGATAAAAAAAGTTTCATAAATGTATGTGAAAACAAGTTGCAAATTTACTAGAAAAAAGATGTAAGTTTGTGATAAAAAAAAATTGCAGATTTACAAGAAATAAGTTGCAGATTTAAAATAAAAAACTACTCTAGCAGTTGCTACTAACCTCTCCATTTTCTCTCTTCCTCTCTCTCTCTCTTCCTGAGTTGCCGGACCGCAGTGAGTGGCTGCTGCACCTGTGACCAAGTGGGATCTCTAATTACAGCAGCAGACAAAAGAGCCCCACAGTCGGGAGACGCGAGTCCCAGAGCATTCGAGGTAGAGACGTGATACCAGTTGGTGATGCATTCGTGACTATTTTTACAAGTGATTTGATAGACTGACTTTTAAGATAAGTGATAGATTTTGTCCTGCAAATATTAGTGGTCTGTCTCCAATCTGGTGATGTTAAAACCGAGGCCTCATGAAACATTGAGCAACTTTGAGACAATTGCTTCACGAGCAACACAGTGTTATGAAACATCTAATAAAGACTGCCATCTGGTGACTGACTGTCAGAACTGCATCTGAGTTGAAAACCTGAAAAAGGGCAATACTCTATATCACAGGTTGCACTACACTTTTTGTTATGTCATTTTCTCAGACAGGTTTGTAAACATTCTGTCAATTAGTTATCTATCATTTTAATTGACTTTAGTTAATCACCCTCCATATAATCTGTCAAATGATGGACACCTTTCAGAATTTGTAGTCATTGCTGGAAAAATTCTGTGAAAGGATAATTTTCAGTGAACAAAACCTCTGAGAGAGAGAGAGAGAGAGAGAGAGAGCAAGAGAGAGAGAGAGAGAGAGAGAGCAAGAGAGAGAGTACGCAGGGCCCAACATTAACAGCAGCCAATGGCTGGTGAACTTCAGCAGTGGTTGGTAAGACAGCTACAGTGGGGCAAAAAAGTATTTAGTCAGCCACCAATTGTGCAAGTTCTCACGCTTAAAAGATGAGAGAGGTCTCCAATTTTCATCATAGGTATACCTCAACTATGAGAGACAAAATGAGAAAAAAAAATCCAGAAAATCACATTGTCTGATTTTTAAAGAATTTATTTGCAAATTATGGTGGAAAATAAGTATTTGGTCACCTACAAACAAGCAAGATTTCTGGCTCTCACAGACATGTAACTTCTTCTTTAAGAGGCTCCTCTGTCCTCCATGCATTACCTGTATTAATGGCACCTGTTTGAACTCGTTATCAGTATAAAAGACACCTGTCCACGACCTCAAACAGTCAGACTCCAAACTCCACTATGGCCAAGACCAAAGAGCTGTCAAAGGACACCAGAAACAAAATTGTAGACCTGCACCAGGCTGGGAAGACTGAATCTGCAATAGGCAAGCAGCTTGGTGTGAAGAAATCAACTGTGGGAGCAATTATTAGAAAATGGAAGACATACAAGACCACTGATAACCTCCCTCGATCTGGGGCTCCATGCAAGATGTCACCCCTTGGGGTCAAAATGATCACGAGAACGGTGAGCAAAAATCCCAGAACCACATGGGGGGACCTAGTGAATGACCTGCAGAGAGCTGGGACCAAAGTAACAAAGGCTACCATCAGTAACACACTACGCCGCCAGGGACTCAAATCCTGCAGTGCCAGACGTGTCCCCCTGCTTAAGCCAGTACATGTCCAGGCCCATCTGAAGTTTGCTAGAGAGCATTTGGATGATCCAGAAGAGGACTGGGAGAATGTCATATGGTCAGATGAAACCAAAATAGAACTTTTTGGTAAAAACTCAACTTGTCGTGTTTGGAGGAGAAAGAATGCTGAGTTGCATCCAAAGAACACCATACCTACTGTGAAGCATGGGGATAGAAACATCATGCTTTGGGGCTGTTTTTCTGCAAAGGGACCAGGACGACTGATCCGTGTAAAGGAAAGAATGAATGGGGCCATGTATCGTGAGATTTTGAGTGAAAACCTCCTTCCATCAGCAAGGGCATTGAAGATGAAACGTGGCTGGGTCTTTCAGCATGACAGTGATCCCAAAACCTACCACCCGGGCAACAAAGGAGTGGCTTCGTAAGAAGCATTTCAAGGTCCTGGAGTGGTCTAGCCAGTCTCCAGATCTCAACCCCATAGAAAATCTTTGGAGGGAGTTGAAAGTCCGTGTTGCCCAGCGACAGCCCCAAAACATCACTGCTCTAGAGGAGATCTGCTTGGAGGAATGGGCCAAAATACCAGCAACAGTGTGTGAAAACCGTGTGAAGACTTACAGAAAATGTTTGACCTCTGTCATTGCCAACAAAGGGTATATAACAAAGTATTGAGATGAACTTTTGTTATTGACCAAATACTTATTTTCCACCATAATTTGCAAATAAATTCTTTAAAAATCAGACAATGTGATTTTCTGGATTTTTTTTTTCTCATTTTGTCTCTCATAGTTGAGGTATACCTATGATGAAAATTGGAGACCTCTCTCATCTTTTAAGTGGGAGAACTTGCACAATTGGTGGCTGACTAAATACTTTTTTGCCCCACTGTATACTCTACAGCCACTTTGGCCATGTGCAGCCATGAAGGGGTGTCCCACCTCCATAGGGGTAGTGATGTTATGCTCGACACCACCCACTCAACACCGATTCGCGCAATATGAAGGGGAAGTGTCATGAGCAGTTTTTTTTTTTTTTAAATTTAATAGAAAAAAATACAACATACAAAGTCTCGATGAGGATAAAGGTTACAAGAGTTACAAAATCAGAACTTTCACAAAAAATATACAAACTTCACATTCCAATTAACAAAAAAAGGGACATATTAAAACAAAGAGAGAGAGAGAGAGAGAGAGAGAGAGAGAGAGAGAGAGTAAAGAGCACAACAATTCTCTGATAAATAGTCTTTTTTATTATAGTAGTAGGAGCTGTCCAATTTCTCTTGCAGTTTTTTTTGCATCATGAGCAGTGCACTGAGTGCTGTTTCAGCACACCCACAGTCACATGACCGTAGCAAGTGAGGCCTCGTTATGTCGGTCACATCATGTGACTTGAGGGCTCGTGGGAAATTTGAGAGGGTTCTATTGGAATTAGGTCTTTTTTTTGTTTGCTTTGGATTGTTTGTTCCTGCCATCCAATTCTGAATAGACCTCGGATGGGCAAATGCTCAAAAAAAAAGTATTGATTTTTTTTAAGGTTTTCCACTCAGATGCAGTTCTGACACTCAGTCAGCAGATGGCATTCTTTATGAAATGTTTCATAACAGTGTCGATCATGAAGCTATAGCTATTATTATTGTGTAATACTGTCTGTGACTTCTACTCAAATAGTGAATGCAATGATGACAACAAATCTCCTCTCAAAAAACCCTCAGTTTGAGTGATGAATCAGACCCCTTTTAAATCCTTCACAATTGACGTATACAATGCACAGCCCTCTCAAATTTCTCTCCAGGTCTCAAATCACTTGATGTGACAACGAGGCCTTGTTCGCGTGACTGTGGCCATGTTGACATAGTGCTCGACACTCTGCTCACGACACTTCTGTGTTATATTGCTCGAATCAGTGTCGAGTGTGTGGTATCAAGCATAACATCACTACTCCAACCTGGCCACTCTCGGACAGGGTGTGCACGCCTTGTTGTTTTTTCCCTTTGTTTGTTGTGTTTGGTTTTATTAAAAAAATATATTTGGGGTTAGCCTGCCTAGTAAATTTTAATGGAAATTGGTGTGGTTTTACCCTGTCAGGAGTCTGGCTGTGTGGAGTAGAAATCATTGCATGCTGGATTATTGTGAGAGTGTATTTAACCCTGTTTTCTTAGTATTTGAGAGTTGTATGGATTTTATTGGTTTGAATTTCCTTTTAGACCTTAGTGCAGCTTTTGATACTATTGATCATAATATTCTACTTGATAGATTAGAACACTATGTTGGACTTAATGGAACTTTGTTGCAGTAGTTTAGATCTTATTTATCTGATAGGTTCCAGTTTGTTCATATCAATGATGAGTTTTCTTTCAACTCAAAGCTCAGTTTTGGAGTTCCACAGGGATCTGTGCTAGGCCCTACTCTTTTTAGTTTATATATGCTTCCGTTAGGCAACATTATTAGAAAGCGCTGTTTACATTTTCATTGTTATGCAGATGACACTGACATGGTTTAGGACCCAGGAGACAGACACTGACACGGGCAGATAGTGACAATAATCTTTATTAGATAGTGAGAGTGTGAAGTGCGAGTGTGAGTGCGTGGATAGTGTTCTGGTCACTGGAGCTGAACGCCCTGGACGGAGACCCGGCAACCCTGGAACAGACAAGCAGAAGACAATTACTTTTGTTCCTCACTTGTGACGGACTACAGACAGAGAGGCTTACTTGGGTGCAGCACAGGTTTCGTCCTGCTGAGATCCAGCGGCCGTGCAACGTGGAAGTGAAGATGTCCGTGAATGTGCTGGAGATACCACCCGTGGCTGTGACGAGGGCAGTCCTTCTGTTGACACCGGCTGTGACACCACAGACCGGGACGATGATAATCCTGACGATGACGAGGTGAGTGATCCCACAGAACGTGGTGATGATGATGTAGTTGCTGCTGACAACAGTGACTCCACTGATAGCGGTGGCCAATACTCCTGCAACTGATACAATAACAGTTCTGGAATCTGAGGAGCAAGACGTACCGGTAGACGTGGTGGTAGCGAAGCGCTACGTGTGCATGATGGCGTTACCCCGTCAGCTGGGGACGCAGGTCCGCCGCCAAGGAGGTCCACCTGTGCACAGGGGTATAGACAAGGGGTTGAGTAGCAGATTGTTCTCTTACTTGGCTGGCTCTGATGAGAAGTCCTTGAAGAAGCAAGAGAGGTTCTCGACGAGACAAGAGAGGTCCTAGACGAGACGAGAGAAAATCCTGATGAGGCCAGAGAGCGGAGTTCAGGCTCATTCTCCGACGAGGAGGACAGACGACTCCGTGCCGGGCTGTCAGCGACGCTGGCTTTTAACAGCCGTTGATTAACACCTGTTGGTCTGTGCGCAGCTGGAGTTGATGACGCCAATGACGGCCCAGAGGCCGCCATGACAGACACACAATTATACCTGTCAATGAAGCCAGATGATAGTAATCAATTAGCCAAGTTAGAAGCCTGTCTTAAGGAAATCAAAGCTTGGATGACTTGTAATTTCCTGCTATTAAATTCAGGTAAGACTGAAATCATTCTTGTTGGTCCAAAAAACCTTAGAAATACCTTTCCAAATCAAACTTTTAGTTTGGATGCGGTTACTCTTTCTCTTAATAGCTCTGTGAGGAACCTTTACAGGCCCGGTACCGTGGCTCTGAGAGAGATCCGTCGCTACCAGAAATCCACGGAGCTGCTCATCCGTAAGCTGCCCTTCCAGCGCCTGGTGAGGGAGATCGCTCAGGACTTCAAGACCGACCTGCGCTTCCAGAGTTCCGCCGTCATGGCTCTGCAGGAGGCCAGCGAGGCCTACCTGGTGGGTCTCTTCGAGGACACCAACCTGTGCGCCATCCACGCCAAGAGGTTCACCATCATGCCCAAAGACATCCAGCTGGCCCGCTGCATCCGCGGAGAGAGAGCTTAGACTTTCTGCTGCACATTCACCAACCACAATGCTCCGCACTGTGTCTCTCTCTCTCTCTCTCTCTCTCTCTCGCTCTCTCTCGCTTTCTCTCGTGCGCATGCGTGAGCGTTTGTGGGAGCAGGGGTGTGGAGTGGTGTCGAGTGAGTACTTTAAACTTTGTTTTTTCTAACTTTTCTCTATCGTGTGTGTTTGAGGTGTGTGTGTTTAGTATATAGTGGTTTGAGTGTGTGTGTGCTGGGGTGTGAGTGTTGGTGTGAGTGTGTCGGGGAACGGTAGCTTCTGCTGCCTGTTTTTCCCGGCCGGCCATCATGCCGGTGTTTGATGGTGGTGTGGAGTTTGAGCGCTTGACCTGGCGTCATGGCGTGAGAATCCTCCCGACAGTTCCCTGTTCTGTGGAGGAGGCCAGCCTCGCTGTAGGACAGGTGGTTGGGCATGACGGTATAAAATCAGCATCGAGGATGAACAGCGCAATTGTGATCTTTCTGGATTCAACTGAAAAAGCTGATCAGGTGGTGGCACAGGGAGTGGTCATAAGTGACACTTTTACTCCCGTTTTACCGCTGGCGAACCCGTCAAGGAGGATCACCATCTCAAACGCTCCTCCTTTCATTAAAAATGATCAGCTGATAAGAGAGTTGTCCCGTTTTGGCCAAGTTGTTTCCCCTATCAGAATGGTCTCTCTGGATAGCAAATCCCCCCTCCTGAAGCATGTTGTGTGTCACAGGAGGCAGTGTTTCATGGTGTTGAAAGACAGCTCTGCTGAACTGAACGCGTCTTTTAACTTCAGGATTGACGGCTTTAGCTACTTGGTGTTTGCAACATCTGAAACCATGAGGTGTTTTGCGTGTGGTGCAGAAGGCCATCTCATTAGATCATGTCCTGAAAAGGCGAACACAAAGAGCACTGGCGGTAAGAAAGGTGACGCCGCTGTTTCTGGTGGTCCGGAGGGTAGCGCTACATGTGGTGCGGCGGATGCCGCTGCGGCGCCTGCCGCTGCGGCGCCTGCTTCTGCTGGGGCGGTCGCGGCTGCGGCCGCGGCCGCGTCTGCTTCTGCTTCTGCGGGGGCGTCCGCGTCCGCGTCCGCTTGCGCTGGGGCGGCCGCGGCCGCCTCTGCTGGGGTGGCCGCGGCGGGCGCGGTAGTTGCCCCCCCCAAATAGTGATGGTGGGGAATTTCTGTCTGGCGGCAGCTCCGATCATTGTGACGAGCCTGTCACCCGGAGTAAAGAGGTGGAGGGCGAATTGAGTGCAGTTAAACGAAGGAACGTGAATGAACAGACTTTGCAGGCGGGGGAGGAGCGGTTTGAGGCTGTAGCGGACACACAGAGCAAACACTGCATGACAAACGTTGCAGTTCACGAAGAAATGCAGGGATGTAGTTTTGTTGAAGAGGATCCTTTTAAAGCTGCACAAAAAAGAAAAAGTGCTGAAAACCTGCAGAGCTCTGCTAAATCTAGTAGGGTTGGGAATTTAGAATCACTGGATGAGAGCGCTTCTGACGAAAGTGGAGCTGAGTCTGAACTGATGCAGACGCAGGAGGAGCAAAGCTCCTATTGTTTTACCAAAATTAGGAAATTTCTCCAGGTGACTAAGGGGAGCAGAGCTGTGAAAGTGGAAAATTACTTTCCAGATCTGGAGTTATTTGTGGCATCAGCTCGCAAGTTTATGAAACTGAATGATGGGAATGAGACTTTCACTGATCAGAAAATATATCGTTTAAAGAAACTGGTTGTTAAACTGAAATCACAAATTACTAGCAGTCATGTTGACTCTTAGTTTGTTTCTTCCCTTTTATGCTATGTGTGTGTTTTTTTACTGTACCTTATTTTTATCCCTTTTAATGCCCCACCTTAGAATTGGCACTCTTAATATAAACGGGGCCAGGGATGATGTAAAAAGGGCCTCTTTATACAAGCTCTTTAATTTAAAGAAACTTGACGTGCTGATGGTCCAGGAGACTCACAGCACTGTAGACATTGAGTGCCATTGGAGAAAAGAGTGGGATGGCTGCATTTTTTTTTAGCCACAAATCCAATAACAGTGGAGGGGTGGCTGTACTTTTCTCTAGGGGTTGTGTGCCTGTCTCTTATGAGGTAGAAGAGGTGGTGAAAGGTCATTTCCTCTTATTAAAGGTACAGTTTGAAAACGTGAACTTCGTTTTTATAAACGTGTATGTGCCAACACAGAGAGCAGAGAGGATCAGGGTCTTTGACGTGCTATCGGATACGGTTAGGTCCTGTAATCCAAATAGTTTTTTATTTCTGGGGGGTGATTTTAATTGTACATTAAACCACAGACTAGACAGGAACCATCAGGAGCCTCACCCTGCTTCTGCCAATAGGTTGAGGGAACTGGTGAAAACACATGAAATGGCCGATGTGTGGAGATCACATCATGGGGATCAGAGGCAGTACACCTGGAGCCATGTTAAAGATAACCTTTTATCTATGGCTAGGTTAGACCGTTTTTATGGTTTTAAACATCAAATGAGTGTTTTTAAAAATAGTTGTATCTGTCCTGTTGGTTTCACTGATCACTGCCTGCTGTTCTGTTCTGTGTTTATTGAAAATGTAAAGTGTAAGAGTGCTTTTTGGCATTTTAACAATACACTTTTAAATGATGTGTTTTTTAAAGAGGTTTTTCATGATGTATGGAAGTCACACAGGGAACAAAAACCCTCTTTTAGTTCTCTCCAAATGTGGTGGGATTTTGGTAAGGCACAGATAAAACAACTCTGCCAACAGTACACTCAAAATGTCACTCGTAGCTTGACCCAATCCTTGAAAGTTCTGGAGACTGAGGTGGTAGAGCTAGAGGAGTTGCTCAGTTCTACAGGAAAACAAGAGCACTTAGAGACTCTCAAGTCAAAAAGGTCAGCCTTGGCTAGCTTGCTAGGGGTCACTGCACAGGGTGCTCTGGTCCGCTCACGCTACATGGATGTAACTCTGATGGACTCGCCCTCCCAGTACTTTTTTGGACTGGAGGGGAAAAATGGACAGAGAAAACTTATTCACTCCTTGTTGGACGATGACGGGAGAACAATCTCCACAGCAGCAGAGATCAGGAAATACGCTGCTTGCTTTTACAGTGAATTGTTTAGAGCAGAGTGGAGGGAAGACACGTCACTGGGCCAGGTTTTCCTTGATGGTCTTCCAGTGCTCTCAGAGGACCTTGTTGCCGGCTTGGATGCTCCACTGTCTCTGTCTGAGCTGCATACGGCGCTAATGAGCCTCCAGAATGGAAAATCACCAGGCATAGATGGTCTCTCTGTGGACTTTTTTAAGGAATTCTGGCCCCTGCTTGGTCCAGACCTGCTGGAGGTTCTCCAAGATAGCTTGGAAAGGGGGACCCTACCCACGACCTGCAGGAGGGCCATCATCACACTGTTGCCGAAAAAAGGGGACCTACAGAGCCTAAAGAACTGGAGGCCAGTCTCTCTGCTCTGCACAGACTATAAGATTCTTTCAAAAGCTCTGGCCCTGGCCCGAAGACTGAGAAAGGTGATGAGCGAGCTCATTCATGTAGACCAGACTTACTGTGTGCCTGGCAGGCTGATTAGTGACAACGTCACTTTAATTCGGGATGTTTTGGAGGTCTCTGGTTCATTGGCGGTAGAAACTGGTTTGATTTCAATTGACCAGGAAAAGGCGTTTGACCGGGTTGAACACCAATATTTATGGACAGTTTTAGCTGCTTTTGGGTTCAGCCCAGGCTTCATAGCCAGGATACGGGTCTTGTACAGTGACATTGAGAGTGTGCTGAAGATAAATGGGGGCCTGTCTGCCCCTTTAAAAGTCCAGAGGGGGGCTTGGTAGGGCTGCCCTCTCTCAGGGATGCTGTACTCCCTCGCCATAGAGCCTTTGCTTCACTGCCTGAGAAGGGATCTATCAGGAGTTACTTTTCCTGGCTGTGACACCACGTTCAAGCTGTCGGCCTATGCAGATGATGTAGTCCAGGGGTGTCCAACCATGTGCCATGGAGAGCCAAGACCCTGCAGGTTTTACCTCCAACCAGTGTCTTCAACAGCAGATTTCTGTGAACTTCTTCCCACTGATTGCTGATAAGTGAAAACACCTGCTGAAGAGACTGGGTAGAAGAGAAAACCTGCAGGGTCTTGGCTCTCCATGGCACCTGGTTGGACACCCCTGATGTAGTCATTCTGCTAAACAAGCAGAGTGACATTGACGTTTTGGTTAGGAGTGTCAATCTTTTTGGCCAACTTTCCTCTGCAAAAATAAACTGGGGAAAAAGCGAGGCTCTGATGGTAGGGGAGAAACAAGAAAATCAGCTTACGCTGCCTGGTGGGTTGATTTGGAAAAAAGGAGGGTTTAAGTATCTTGGTGTCTTTATTGGAAATCAGCAGTTTGAGCAAAAAAATTGGGATGGGGTCATAGAGAAAATTAACGGGAGACTAAACAAGTGGAAGTGGCTAATGCCAAGAATATCTTTTAGAGGAAGAGTGCTCATTTTAAATAATCTTGTTTCCTCATCCCTGTGGCACCGCTTCATGTGCATGGACCCCCCTGCTGGTTTGTTGTCCAAAATTCAGTCTGTTTTGGTGGACTTTTTTGGGGGGGGTGGACTCCACTGGGTCCCTCAAGCCCTGTTATTTCTTCCCAAAGAGGAGGGGGGGCAAGGAGTGGTTCATTTAGCTAGTAGAGGTGCTGCTTTTAGATTGACTTTCATACAGAGACTGCTGACGAGCCCCCAGGACCTGGTATGGAGGCCTTTGGCCTGTGTTATTTTACAGAGAGTCCTTGGGCTTGGGCTAGACCTCCCTGTGTTTTTAATGGATTTTAAGAACTCTAGTGCAAAGCTCCTATTGTTTTACCAAAATTAGGAAATTTCTCCAGGTGACTAAGGGGAGCAGAGCTGTGAAAGTGGAAAATTACTTTCCAGATCTGGAGTTATTTGTGGCATCAGCTCGCAAGTTTATGAAACTGAATGATGGGAATGAGACTTTCACCGATCAGAAAATATATCGTTTAAAGAAACTGGTTGTTAAACTGAAATCACAAATTACTAGCAGTCATGTTGACTCTTAGTTTGTTTCTTCCCTTTTATGCTATGTGTGTGTTTTTTTACTGTACCTTATTTTTATCCTTTTTAATGCCCCACCTTAGAATTGGCACTCTTAATATAAACGGGGCCAGGGATGATGTAAAAAGGGCCTCTTTATACAAGCTCTTTAATTTAAAGAAACTTGACGTGCTGATGGTCCAGGAGACTCACAGCACTGTAGACATTGAGTGCCATTGGAGAAAAGAGTGGGATGGCTGCATTTTTTTTTAGCCACAAATCCAATAACAGTGGAGGGGTGGCTGTACTTTTCTCTAGGGGTTGTGTGCCTGTCTCTTATGAGGTAGAAGAGGTGGTGAAAGGTCATTTCCTCTTATTAAAGGTACAGTTTGAAAACGTGAACTTCGTTTTTATAAACGTGTATGTGCCAACACAGAGAGCAGAGAGGATCAGGGTCTTTGACGTGCTATCGGATACGGTTAGGTCCTGTAATCCAAATAGTTTTTTATTTCTGGGGGGTGATTTTAATTGTACATTAAACCACAGACTAGACAGGAACCATCAGGAGCCTCACCCTGCTTCTGCCAATAGGTTGAGGGAACTGGTGAAAACACATGAAATGGCCGATGTGTGGAGATCACATCATGGGGATCAGAGGCAGTACACCTGGAGCCATGTTAAAGATAACCTTTTATCTATGGCTAGGTTAGACCGTTTTTATGGTTTTAAACATCAAATGAGTGTTTTTAAAAATAGTTGTATCTGTCCTGTTGGTTTCACTGATCACTGCCTGCTGTTCTGTTCTGTGTTTATTGAAAATGTAAAGTGTAAGAGTGCTTTTTGGCATTTTAACAATACACTTTTAAATGATGTGTTTTTTAAAGAGGTTTTTCATGATGTATGGAAGTCACACAGGGAACAAAAACCCTCTTTTAGTTCTCTCCAAATGTGGTGGGATTTTGGTAAGGCACAGATAAAACAACTCTGCCAACAGTACACTCAAAATGTCACTTGTAGCTTGACCCAATCCTTGAAAGTTCTGGAGACTGAGGTGGTAGAGCTAGAGGAGTTGCTCAGTTCTACAGGAAAACAAGAGCACTTAGAGGCTCTCAAGTCAAAAAGGTCAGCCTTGGCTAGCTTGCTAGGGGTCACTGCACAGGGTGCTCTGGTCCGCTCACGCTACATGGATGTAACTCTGATGGACTCGCCCTCCCAGTACTTTTTTGGACTGGAGGGGAAAAATGGACAGAGAAAACTTATTCACTCCTTGTTGGACGATGACGGGAGAACAATCTCCACAGCAGCAGAGATCAGGAAATACGCTGCTTGCTTTTACAGTGAATTGTTTAGAGCAGAGTGGAGGGAAGACACGTCACTGGGCCAGGTTTTCCTTGATGGTCTTCCAGTGCTCTCAGAGGACCTTGTTGCCGGCTTGGATGCTCCACTGTCTCTGTCTGAGCTGCATACGGCGCTAATGAGCCTCCAGAATGGAAAATCACCAGGCATAGATGGTCTCTCTGTGGACTTTTTTAAGGAATTCTGGCCCCTGCTTGGTCCAGACCTGCTGGAGGTTCTCCAAGATAGCTTGGAAAGGGGGACCCTACCCACGACCTGCAGGAGGGCCATCATCACACTGTTGCCGAAAAAAGGGGACCTACAGAGCCTAAAGAACTGGAGGCCAGTCTCTCTGCTCTGCACAGACTATAAGATTCTTTCAAAAGCTCTGGCCCTGGCCCGAAGACTGAGAAAGGTGATGAGCGAGCTCATTCATGTAGACCAGACTTACTGTGTGCCTGGCAGGCTGATTAGTGACAACGTCACTTTAATTCGGGATGTTTTGGAGGTCTCTGGTTCATTGGCGGTAGAAACTGGTTTGATTTCAATTGACCAGGAAAAGGCGTTTGACCGGGTTGAACACCAATATTTATGGACAGTTTTAGCTGCTTTTGGGTTCAGCCCAGGCTTCATAGCCAGGATACGGGTCTTGTACAGTGACATTGAGAGTGTGCTGAAGATAAATGGGGGCCTGTCTGCCCCTTTAAAAGTCCAGAGGGGGGCTTGGTAGGGCTGCCCTCTCTCAGGGATGCTGTACTCCCTCGCCATAGAGCCTTTGCTTCACTGCCTGAGAAGGGATCTATCAGGAGTTACTTTTCCTGGCTGTGACACCACGTTCAAGCTGTCGGCCTATGCAGATGATGTAGTCATTCTGCTAAACAAGCAGAGTGACATTGACGTTTTGGTTAGGAGTGTCAATCTTTTTGGCCAACTTTCCTCTGCAAAAATAAACTGGGGAAAAAGCGAGGCTCTGATGGTAGGGGAGAAACAAGAAAATCAGCTTACGCTGCCTGGTGGGTTGATTTGGAAAAAAGGAGGGTTTAAGTATCTTGGTGTCTTTATTGGAAATCAGCAGTTTGAGCAAAAAAATTGGGATGGGGTCATAGAGAAGATTAACGGGAGACTAAACAAGTGGAAGTGGCTAATGCCAAGAATATCTTTTAGAGGAAGAGTGCTCATTTTAAATAATCTTGTTTCCTCATCCCTGTGGCACCGCTTCATGTGCATGGACCCCCCTGCTGGTTTGTTGTCCAAAATTCAGTCTGTTTTGGTGGACTTTTTTGGGGGGGGTGGACTCCACTGGGTCCCTCAAGCCCTGTTATTTCTTCCCAAAGAGGAGGGGGGGCAAGGAGTGGTTCATTTAGCTAGTAGAGGTGCTGCTTTTAGATTGACTTTCATACAGAGACTGCTGACGAGCCCCCAGGACCTGGTATGGAGGCCTTTGGCCTGTGTTATTTTACAGAGAGTCCTTGGGCTTGGGCTAGACCTCCCTGTGTTTTTAATGGATTTTAAGAACTCTAGTGCACTGTCTTTGCCCAGTTTTTACCGCAGTCTCTTTTCAGTGTGGACTCTTTTTAAAAAACAAAGAGGGCCATGCGATTCCCTCTACTGGTTGTTGAGGGAGCCGCTGGTTTTTGGTGGTCGCCTTGGTGTCCTGCCGGGAGTTGGAAGGACCTTCCTTGATAGGTTGTGTTCCAGGAACGTTCTCACTCTGAAGCAAGTGGTGGAACTGGCTGGTCCTGGCCTCAACAACGCCTCAGCTTTAGCAGCTCATCTTGGTGTCAGGTCAAATCGTTTCATCGATGGTTTTCTTGCACACTGGAAACAGGAGCTTCATGGACTTGAGCACTCCCTACTCTTGGACTTTAGCTATGGCACGCTGCAGCCGGAAAGCACGGACCCCTTTCCCTCTCTCACGCTCTATATGGACTTTGACGTCACTCCTTGCTCCTTACTGGCATTCTGTGCTCCCACTGGTGTGGACTTTGGAGGAGCCAGTGGTAAGGCACTCTACAGACTGGTGGTGATGGCACTCAACAAGGACAGATTGAACACCTGTGTGGACACTCCTTGGAGAGCCTATTTTAGACTAGGAAAAGGGCATCAGCCTGCCTGGAGGGCTCTTTATAAAGCCCCACTCCCTAAGAGGCATGGAGACTTACAGTGGAGGGTCCTGCATGGTATTATAGCTGTCAATGCTTTTGTTTCTGTGATTAACAGCAGTGTCAGTGATCAGTGTGTTTTTTGTTCCTCTAGGGAGACAGTTTTTCATTGTTTTATTGAATGTCAGCGCCTGAGTGGCCTCTTTGAACTTCTCACAGAACTTTTTTACATTTTTAAGGAAGTTTTCTCTAAGCAGGTTTTCATTTATGGTTTTATGTACAATCGTCGTTTTAAGCAGAAGTGTCAACTACTGAACTTTGTTTTAGGGCAGGCAAAGTTGGCTATCTATGTAAGCCGGAGAAGAAAACTTGAAAATGTTGAGAATGATGTTGATGTCAAAATTTTATTTGTGAGGCTACTTAAAGCCAGAATCAGGCTGGACTTTCAGTTTTTTTATGGGGAATGGGGATGTGGAAGGTTTCAGGACCCTCTGGTCCCTGGAGAATGTCCTCTGCTCAGTTCGTGATGGACAGCTTTTTTGGGGGCGTTTTTTGGGGGAATAATTTTCTGTGTAATATAGCATGACATAGAAATTGTATTGAATGATGGACAAGTGTGTTTATTAAAGATCTTTTAAAAATCAAAAATCTCTCTCTCTCTCTCTCTCTCTCTCTCTCTCTCTCTCTCTCTCTCTATATATATATATATATACATATATATATATATATATATATATATATATATATATATATATATAAATATAAATATATATATATATATATATATATATTTATATTTATATTAATATGTACATATGTATACTAGCTGCTCTTGTTTTTTCTTGCCTTCTGATTGTTGCTCTGAGTGTTGCTATCCCTGTGCTGTTGCAATCCTGGAATTTCCCCATTGTGGGACTAATAAGACTAATAAAGGCTTATCTTATCTTATCTTATCTTATTTTTGATCAAGAGCTGTCTTTCAATTCACATATTAAATTCATTTCTAAGACTGCCTTCTATCATTTGCATAATATTGCCAAGATTAGGAGCATCTTGTCTCAGAGTGATGCTGAGAAACTGATCCATGCTTTTGTTAGCTCGAGATTAGATTATTGTAATTCTTTATTATCAGGCTGTCCTAAAACATCTCTAAAAAGTCTTCAGTTGATCCAAAATGCTGCAGCAAGAGTTTTAACAGGTACTAGAAAGAGCGATCATATCTCTCCGGTTCTGGCCTCCCTTCATTGGCTTCCCAAGAGTTTAGAATTAAGTTTAAAATCCTTCTTCTTACTTACAAAGCTCTAAACAATCAGGACCCTTTTTATTTAAAATATCTGATACTACCCTATTATCGTAACAGAGCGCTACGCTCCCAAAATGGAGGATTACTTGTAATACCTAGAATCTCCAAAAGTACAATGGGAGGCAGAACCTTCAGTTATCAAGCTCCTCTCTTGTGGAACCAGCTGCCAATCTGGATTCCGGAGTCAGATTAGATCTCTGTTTTTAAGAATAGGGCTAAAACCTTCCTTTTTGATATAGCCTACAATTAGGGAGGGATTATGTGTCTCTGAACCCTCCCTTAGTTATGCTGCTAATAGGTTTAGACAGCCGGGGGACCTCCAATAATGCATTGGGCTTCACTCCTTTCTTCACTCTCAATGAAAATTTTTTTTTTTTTTTTCTGGCCATTAACATCTGTTTGTTCTCTCCCATAGATTGAGTCCATAGATTGAGTCCCCATTGTGCTGTTTGCTCTCTACATGTCTGTTCTTTTCATCTTCTCTATCCCCTCACCCCCCAGCCAGTCACAGCAGATGACTGCCCCTCCCTGAACCTGGTTCTGCTGGAGGTTTCTTCCTGTTAATCAGAATCACAATCAGAATCAGAATCAGCTTTATTGGCCAAGTATGCACAACACATACAAGGAATTTGACTTTGGCTAAAAACTTGCTCTCGTTGTTCAGGTGAAGGATTTAAATAAGGATTCAATGACAACAGAGTATGTACAGTAAATTACAATTTGTCCACATTTCTATGAAAGGATGCAAATATATACAGGTATATATGCAGTTATTTACTCAGACTGACCACACTTGCAGAAATATATGAAAAAATATACAGTCAGAGTATTTCAATGTGAACTCAGATTCAGTGATATAATGTGAATGAAGTAAAAAGCAGTGTGAGAGTTATGTGCAATGTAATAATGGATGAAAAGTCATGAGTACAGCAACAGGTAGGACTAGGTGAATGTTAGGAGTTCATTAGAGTGATGGCTTGAGGAAAGAAACTGTTCCTGTGACGGGTGGTTTTGACCTTCAGTGATCTGTAACGACGACCAGAAGATAGAAGTTCAAACAGTTTGTGGCCGGGGTGTGATGGGTCAGCACAGATGTTTCCCGCCCGTTTCCTGGTTATGGACCGATATAAGTTCTCAATGGAGGGTAGGTCGGTACCAATGATCCTCTCCGCAGACTTAATGATCCGCTGCAGTCTGGTCTTGTCCTGTTTAGTGGCAGATCCAAACCAGACAGTGATGGAAAAGCAGAGGACAGATTGGATGATGGCGGTGTAGAAGACAACCAGCAGCTCCTGAGGCAAATCAAACTTCTTGAGCTGACGCAGAAAAAAACAACCTCTGCTGGGCCTTTTTCCAGACAGTGTCTATATGGGAGGACCACTTCAGGTTCCGGGAGATTGTGGTACTCAGAAACTTGAAGGAGTCCACAGTGGACACTGTGCTGTTGAGGATGGTGAGTGGGGGGAATGAAGGGGGGTGTCGCCTGAAATCCACAGTCATCTCCACCGTTTTGGCTGGGTTAAGTTCAAGATGGTTCTGGCTGCACCAGAGGATCAGCTGCTCCACCTCCCGCCTGTATGCAGACTCATCATCATCCCGGATCAAACCGATGACTGTGGTGTCGTCCGCAGACTTCAGGAGCTTCACCGAAGGGCCCTCTGAGGTGCAGTCAGAGGAGGTTAAAAGGGAGTTTTTCCTCTCCACCGTCACCAAGCGCTTGCTCACAGGGGATCGCCTGATTGCTTGGGTCTTTCTGCAACTGTGGGGGTTTCTCCTGCAGTTGAAAGTGCTATGAGATGACTGTTGTTGTGAAATGGCGCTATATAAATAAAGTTGAATTGAATTGAGTTGTTTTCTTTTGTTCTCTACATATTTTGTTGTGGTGTTTATGCTTTTAGAATAACTCTCAAAGAACCCAGCAAATGTAATTTCAGCTCCACCTCCTGGCAGTAATTGTAATAAATCTGTTAAACCCCATTTCCTGCTGTTGTTCCTTACTGAGGTGCATCACCCAAACGAGGAGTTTGTTTAGGGAGCTTTTGCAACCTGTTACATTTTTGGTGGCCAGTGGTGGGATAGTGTTTGGGTGAGGCTACCAGTAAGCTGAATAAACAATATGTCCTCATCAGGATCACCAAGCAATTTGGAGCAGGGTACCATGGGAAGTAATTTTTTTTTTTTTTAATCACCCTTATTGTCATTCAACTGTACAACCAATCATGTACAGTAGAACGAGATTGTGTTTTACCTATCTACTGTGTTAATCACACACACACCCCAAGTGCAGATTCAGAGGGCCGCTGCCATGCAAGGCGCTGCCACAAATTTCCCTCCATTCCATTATTGCTGAGCACCAAGCTGGACGACAGGAAGTTCCACTTTTATATGGTCTTTGGCATGACCCGTCTGGGATTTGAACCCCTGCCTCCCGGGTGTGGGGCGGATGCTCTACCAACTGAGCCACCACTCCGGTCTTGCATTCGTTATGGCTCCATTTTTTTCCCGGTAGTATTGGAGGTCAAAAATTTACTGGCAAAAACTCTGACATAAATTTGGGTGATTGGCAGGCTAATCTGAATATGATGTTTTGCATGTACAATTTACCTGAACAGTCCCAAGCAGATGTGGTCCTTAGTCGTTTGGAGGGGGAAGCTAAGAGACATGTTTTAATTTTGGATGAGTCCCGGAGAAAAACTCCTGCTGTGATTTTCCAAGTGTTGAATGATTTGTATGGGGATAAAATGCCAACCTCTGTTCTTTGCTCCTTGTGTTTCAGCTGTTGGCAGGACCCTGGGGAAGCAGTGGGTAACTTCTCTTTAAGGCTGCAGGAGCTCTTTCAGAGATTATTGAAGAGGGATCCAACTGGTCTGGGAGACGTAGACCTTCTGCTCAGGGCCAATTTATTGATGGTATCAGTGAAAGGACTCTACGAAGGGAAATGAAAGGGTTAATTCGGTTCAACCCCACCATGACTTTTGCGGAGACTGTTGAAGAAGCCAGAAACAGGGATGACGGAGGCATTATGGAGTCGGATGTCCACTGTCACCAAACTACAGGAAAGGCCTTGTGGCACTACCCAATCTCAATGTAGAGCAGCTAAAAAAGGACATTAGGGATGAAGTGAGTGCTGAGATCAAGAGCCAGGTATCCATAATGGCCCAAGAGGTGATTAAGGAATTAAAAGCAGAGCTGAAGAATGTGACAGTCGCAGACTCAACTCATTCTATTGCTGGTGCTCCAGATGCACAACAATCTCATCAACGCTACATTCGAGCGCCACAACCTCTTCAGCACGGCCATAGTTGGCGTTAAAGGTTTACTACCCCTTCTTCTTATGACCAGAACCGTTATGATGAACATGGTCATCCAATCTGCCAATGGTGTCATAAAGTCGGCCACATCCAGAGGTACTGCCCACAGTGTCAAAACCCTAAACCAAGAAATGCAGCTGGTCAGCCAACTTTAAACTACAAAGCCCCATGAACAAACAACCAGCCATGGGACCTGTTAAGGTTGCAGCTAGTGACCAGCCCTCTCAGGAGGATCTGGTCGGGAATTGTCCAGTTATCAATGTGAGAATGGCGGGCGAGGTAATTCCATACCTTGTGGACACAGGATCTCAAAACCCATTGCTGAGGGGACAGTACATTTCATCAGTTGTTTGGGGAAAGGAGTGTATGTAAACCTGACTGAACCTTCAACATGGATGACATTGACTGCTACTAATGGCCTCACTATTCCATATGTTGGCTGCACCATGTTGGATATTTCGATTGAACCTGTGACAGTGGAGCAGTGTGGGGTGGTCATAGTGGAAGATCATTGCCTGTCCCGTGTTCCTGGGCTTCTGGGCATGAATGTAATGCGGAGATGTTGGGGAACCTTGTTTCAGGAAGGTGCTGTACACCCCAGTGGGCCTCGTGTTGAAGCCAACTCAGAAGGTCAGAGAGCCTGGGTGAGAGCCATGAAAATCTGCAGACAAGAGGCTAGGTTCTCGCAGCCTGAAGAGAGTGTGGGTTATGTGCGAGCCACCAGAACCACCTGCGTCCAGCCAAAGGAAGAGGCCCTGTTTATGGCTAGGGCAAGAGGGGGACCAGGTGGCCGGTTTTATGTTGCACTAGTGGAGCCGGTGTCAGATGCTGCCCCTTTCTTGGTTGCCCGGGCAGTCGTAACTGTTAAGGATGGGCTTTTACTTAACATTAAGGCTCAAAAACACCACTGCCTCCCGTATTTACCTCCAGCATTACCAGAGGCTTTGACAATTAACACAGCTGAAAGCGGCAGATGTGTTTAGTGGTGGTGTTAGCCTGGTGATGACCACTCCTGGTACAATAGAGATTGGTTTACAACAAGTGGAGGAAAGAGTTAATGTAGGCTCTATTCCAGTTGACCTCTCTAGTGCTGTCCTCATGCCTGAAGAGCCATTACAAGCAGCCATTGAGAGTGCCACTGCTTCCCGGGGAACGGGTCCTGTTGCGGCAGTGGGGGCCAAGGGCAGGAGGTAAGTTGTCAGGTGATTGGGACAGTACACCATTTGTTGTAAATCAGCCTAACCCAGGTTTGCCAGTATTTGTTATTAAGCCTGAAACAGGGCAGGGATCAGAGAAAGTGTTGCATCAGAACTTGCTTCACCCTTGTCCAGTGAACTATAAACTGATAACTGAAACATGTGAAGAGGACAGGGTGGAGGAGACAGCCACAGCAGTTGTGGGGTTTAATTCCTGTTGTAGGTATCAACTTTCCTGGGGCACCGCTCCCATGGCAACGGTCGGGGGATCTTGTGGAAGAGCAGCAGTCTATCCCAGAGGGGATCCGGGTCCTGCAGCATGCTGAGGCACTGGAGGGTTTTGAGTCAGCTTTACAGCATTCTCAAAGAACCGCTCAAGGCAGACTCCCAGCTTGGTATGAACATTATTTGCCATGAGGACATGGCTGTCTGGGGGAGGGGGGGTAGTAATGGTTGCTACTAACCTCTCCATTTTCTCTCTTCCTCTCTCTCTCTTCCTGAGTTGCCGGACTGCAGTGAGTGGCTGCTGCACCTGTGACCAATTGGGATCTCTAATCACAGCAGCAGACAAAAAAGCCTCACAGTCGGAAGACCCGAGTCCCAGAGTGTTCGAGGTGGAGACGTGATACCAGTTGGTGATGTATTCTTGACTATTTTTACAAGTGATTTGATTAGTGATGGCCAGATGAGGCTTTCAAGAGGACTTGAGGCCCTTCATTAAAATGGCTCATATAGATGAGGCCTCATGTGAAACTTCATTTTCTCTACTAGGCCATCTAGTGGACAAAATGTATACAACATGCAGATTTTTACAAGGGCGTTATTGCTTTAATGTGTATTTTTTTCCCATTTCAGTAAATACACTGTCTTTTAAGAAATCTCAATTATCATAAGGGAAAAAAAAAGAAATAATAAAACTTGAGTGACTACAGTGAATGCGTTTGTGGTACTTATCCATTTTTATTAAGAAAAAAATAACTTTTCAACAGTTTTTGGACTAAGGCGATTTCTTTTTTTTTTTTTTTAGATTTTGTCTCCAGCTTTGGAGGATACTCTCTCAGAACACAGAGGAAGCAGGTGTGCAAAGGAAGGCTACTGCAAGTTTATACAGTGTAGGGTAGACAAGTTTCTGTCTCTCCCAGTACATTCATCTCTGTCCTTATACTCATGCAGGGCACAATAGTGCCTCAGCATAATGATGTGTTATTGTTGTATCCAAGGTCTTTGAAACACAACAGACACTTCACCATGCAAATAAAAATAAATTATAAGAATGGCTCAGCTGAGACTTGAATCATAGCTACCCAGTTAAGGGACAGATGCTTTACCCCTAAGCTACTACTTAGTGATGACTAGATGAGGCTTTTCATCAAAAATGTTCATATAGACGAAGCCTCGTGAAACTTCATTTGCTCTATTAGGCCATGTATACAACATACAGATTTTTGCAAGGGCATTATTGGTTTAATGCATATTTTTTCTATTTCAATAAACTGAAAGTGAAATACATTCACCTCTGTCCTTATTCTCATGCAGGGCACAATAGTGCCTCAGCATAATGATCCATGCTCAAACACAACAGACACTTCACCTTTCAAATAAAAATAAAATTAGAAGAATGATTTAGCTGTGACATGAATCCCAGCCTCCCAGTTGCTTTAACCACTAGGCCATCACTTCAACTACAATAAACAGCCACTATTTGTGAAAAATGTATCAATGGGAGAAATGAGATCAAACTGTTCCCAAATGGGAGAAGTCAGCATTTTTAGAGCTGGCTCCATCTGAAAATTGGCTGTGACAAATCCCTTACACAGTCAAACATCGATAGCACAAAACATGAGGGATGGGGATTTCCATTGTGTATCGCTGCTCACTTTATTTCATGTTGCGTGCAAAGTTATGAATGACTTCCTGACCCAGTCACATGGTACAACGTCAGCACATACGTATGTCAGCAATACATGCCTCGAAACGCGCTTTGCCAAATATTTTATGGACAAGTTCGGAGCATCCTCGAAGCTCTGGAGCCTGCCGTCCCATCACTAGATTTGATAGACTTTGAAGATAAGTAATAGATTTGCAGAGAGATTTCGTCCTGCAAATATTAGTGGTCTGTCTCTAACCTCACCGCTCTCAGACAGGGTGTGCACGCCTTGTTGTTTTTTTCTCTTGCTTGTTGTGTTTGGTTTTTAAAAAAAATATATTTGGGGTTAGCCTGCCTAGTAAATTTTAGTGGAAATTGGTGTGGGTTTACCCTGTCAGGAGTCTGGTTGTGTGGAGTAGAAATCATTGAATGCTGGATTATTGTGAGAGTATATTTAACCCTGTTTTCTTAGTATCTGAGCGTTTTAGAGATTTTATTGGTTTCAATTGAGTTGTTTTCTTTTGTTCTCTGCATATTTTGCTGTAGTGTGCTTGAGGGCCATATCTGGCCCCCGTGCCTTATATTGACACCTGTTCTCTAAATCGTCGTTTTCTGTCTTCCTCCACAGCCTCGGGGTCAACGGCCAGACAATGCCTCCATCGCTGCAGCCTGGCGGGACGTTAAAAACATCCCTGTAAATAATTAAATAAAACAGAAATAAATGCGGGACTATGTTAGGGTGGTTCTGGATGTAGAGATGGTCATAGTAACGCTGTTTGTTGATTAAACAGCAGAAGATATTTATGGTTTTTTATGTGAATTTAGCAGGAAAAAATCATGTGTGCGCTACATGTGGATTACAGGAAGTGAATGTGTGATGAAACTGGACTGATATGGTGAACTTTGTTTTTTCATTCTTAACTGCAGATTGTTAACAGGATTGGACAAACAGAAAAACTTTACAACATCTTAAATTTGTTTATCCAAAATTAAAGCCTTTTTTTTATCAATCCTTAAATCTGTACTAAAATAAATATAACTATCATGGCTTTGTTTTCATGTGTTTACGAGGGAGAAACCTCAGCAAGACTTGCAAGAACCTGAGAGGTTTGAAGATTCACCAGACCAGAATGGGCTGTACTAGGGGTAGGCAAGCTGAGGAGGAGCAGGACCTGGAGGCATCCCACAGTGTCCAGAACCCCCCAAGCTCTACGTACCACACCTGCCTGTCCATCTGAACATCGCCAGGTCCTATGGCCTGCCCGACATAAGGGGGTCAGAGTGGCGCCGGTTTGATGAAGATTCAGCTCTTAAGGCATCATCATGAAGGGGGGGGGGTGGGATCAGTGACTTCAGCTGGTGTGCACTTTGATTGTCAACATCGGTTTGGTATTAAAGAACCTAAAGCCAACACAGGAGGCAGCAAAGCAAGCAGGTCGAGCCGGCACCAAATCAAGGTCACACAGCTGAGGGAAGAACTGAGGTCTCTGAAGCAGCAGAACAGGAAAGCCTGGGAGGAAGAAAGAGCAGCAATGACAGAGCTCCAGAACACCTTGAAGAAGAAGCTCATCTTTGGAGAGCAGAGTGCCACAGAAAAAGAGGTCAGGAGAGGGCCTGCAAGTGGTCTGCCTTCATAGCAAAGGCTACATACCAGGAGCTAGTTGAGATCTGCAGGGGGACTGGGAGGAAGGCCCGCTGTGAACCCACTGAGGTGGGCTACAGGGGATTCCCTGGGCAGTCTCTGCACCATGCACTCGGCCTTCTTGGTGTCAGAGGGCTGCAAGAAAGAAAAGCCACCAAGAACATCAGTGAAGCTGCAGAGAAAGCTTCCAGGTGATTGTGGATCAAGAGGGGGGGACCCTCGGTGTAGCACGCTGCTCGAACACAAGATGGGGACTGATGACCCCCAGTTGGGTCGCCCAGGTGAGGGTCTGAAGGTCAAAGACCCGAAACACCCAATGACCTTGGGTTCTTCACTGACCATGTGTTCAAGCTGCCCATCTGTCCAGCTGGTGTACTTTAAACATGAATTTTGCCACTCTGGAGCTTCTCTGTTTGCATTTTAACTAAATACATTAGTGGGGCAAACAGCAGCCATTTGGTATGAATTTGAAACTTTTTTCACAGATTTGTGACTTTTTCATGCAAACTTGTGATTTTTTCCCCCCTTGTAAATCTGCAACATTTTTCTTGAAAATTTGCAACTGTTTTCTTCATAAATCTACAATTTATTACCTCTTTATTGTACCATTTTTTCTCATAAATATGCAACTTTTTGCTCATAAATGTAGACATTTTTCTTGTAGTTTTGTATCTTTTTCTCTCAAATTTAGCAACTTTTGTCATAAATTTCTGACTTTTTCCTTGTAATTTTTCAAGATTTTTTTCATAAGTTTACACCTTTTTTCTGATAAATCTATGACCTTTTCTACACAAATTTGAAACATTTTTGTCACATTTTGGATTTTTGGGGGTAAAATTTTTCTTGAAAATTGGCAACTATTTTTCTTAGAAATTTGCAACTTTTTTCTCAAAATTTGCATTTTTTTCCAAAGTAAATTTTCATCTTTTTTCTTGTAAATTGGCAATGCTCAGCTTGATGATGGTTAAATTTTTATTCTGTTTAATTAAATATTAATTTGCAACTTTTATCATTTTTAAACTGACATCTCCTGTCATATCTTTGCACCATTTTTCTTGCAAATTTGTACCTAATCTACAGTTAAAGGTTTGTACCTGAGGCTGAATTGGTGGATCGCCCTCATTAAAAATGAACAAATTGCCTACTGGCTTCACAACATTCATTCTCAGAAGAAACAGGATTTTTTAAAATAGGAATTCATTGCATATGTTTAATGGAAGCAGTCATGCTTTATTTTCCTTTTTTATTTCATTAAAGGTGTTTGCCTATAAATCTAGTATTTAATGATCACCAGTTTAATGTTACTGCATCAACGCTTTTTCAAAACAGTTTAAAGTGGTCTGTTTTATTATTAGATGAAAATTAAATGAATTAAATTAAATCTATGTGCAACACATTAGATTGATTGTCTTTGATTAATTGTCTATGTTTATTGCACTGTCCCTGTCAAATAAACTAATCTACTACTACTACTAAATTAAAATGTAAATGAACACAGATCAGTCAATAGTAAGCTATGGATGAAGGTTGGATTAATTTAAAATAAATAATGAAAAATAAGCTGTTATTTCTAGACTAACAAGATAATTTTAATGAACAAATAATTCTAGCTCTGTTTGTCTGAACTGATATAATTTTTCATGAATTATTTGGATAATTTCCATTCACTCTAAAATGATAAAATAGATTTTCAGCATAATAGCGCGGTGGCGGAGTGGTTAGCACTGTGGCAGCACAGCAACTCACCCTTGGCCGGGGGATCCTGGGTTCAATCCCAGCCCCCGACCAACAGTGATCTGTGTGGAGTTTGCATGTTCTCCCCGTGTCTGCGTGGGTTTACTCCGGGATTTCTCCGGTTTCCTCCCACATGCCAAAAACATGCCGGTTAGGTTAATTGGCATCAAACTGGGGATTCTAAATTGTCCTTAGGTGTGACTGTGATAGTGAATGGTTGTCTGTCTCTCTGTGTTGGCCCTGTGATGGACTGGTGATCTGTCCAGGGTGTACCCTGCCTCTCGCCCAAAGATGCTGGGATAGGCTCCAGCCCCCCCGCGACCCAAAAAGGATTAAGTGGAAGAAGATGAATGGATGGATAACACTTTCATACCTGCTGTTACTTCATCCAGGTGAAGCTTGAACCGGGATCTTCAATTTAATTCAGAAAAACAGTGAAAGGAACAGTTATTTTGATTATTTTAAGTGACCAAATTCCTCCCCCTTTCTTTAGCAGCCATTGTGGAAGATGAAAGCAGACAAGACAGCGAGCTGGACGACACACAAACTTTATTCACCTCCCAACATAAAACACAGAAAAAACTCTTCCCGGGGTCTCTGGGCACCTCCCTTTATACCACTTTATTTCTGCCCCATGAGACCCAGGGAGCCAAAGACAAGACACACAGTGCACAAAGCCTGTGTGGCACATAAACATTACAAAACATGAACCCTGCTACTCACTCTAGCAAACTCCGGCGTCTCCTGAATCCCCGGGGTGTGGCTAGTCCTTTCTGTTACATCTGAGACCCCCCGGTGCCACTTCCTCCTTCAGTCCTCTGCCCCCCCCTCCCAGCAGCTGGGTGGAGAACCCCCCACTCAGTGCCACTACATGCCCCCCCCCCCCCCCGAAAACCCAGGGAACTAACCCCCGGTCCCTTGGGCTTGAGCTGGCGCCCATAGCGGCTGGTCACCGGTCCTGTCGAAGTGCCCTCCTGGCGAGGTGTGCAGGAGGGCACGTTGGTCTGTGGAGGGGAAGAGCTAACCTGTTTGAAGCTAACCTGTTTCCCCACGCGCAAACGTTTCCAGTTTCCTCATTAATGTATGTATATCCACTGCTCTTATTTATATCTTCCCTATTGTGGTAGACTGCAAGTCTAATTTAAAACATTACTGGCACATGCCTCTAGGGGGAACTACCTGTATTGTTCAGCACTACTATTAAGGGGACACATTAGAACAAGAGTGCGAAAACCCCGCGCAGAATCCATGTTCAGTCATATTATGTGTGTTGCAGAATAAACGGCAGAGTTAGCCAAAGAAATAACTCAAGTGTGATCATTGCTACACGGTAGGATATCACACAATTGGCGACGAGGATTAAAAGAAAAAAATCAGCGGCGAGAAACAGAGAACATTGCAAGTGTGGCGAACTCAAGTGACTCCAGTAGTTCGAGTGCAAGTTCAGAGGAGGAAAAACGAGGTTTCCCCACCACGACGAGCAATGGCGGCTGTAATCGGAACGGTAACCCCTTTTGATAACTCGACTCAGTCATGGGAAGAATATAGTGAAATGTTGGACTTTTTCTTCCAAGCTAATGATATTGAGGAGCCAGACAAAAGGAAGGCTGTACTGTTGAGTGGAGTTGGTGCAACTACTTACAGCTTGTTGAGAAATTTAATAAGCCCTGCATTACCGAAAGATAAAACGTACGACCAGCTTACTGCTGAGCTTCAGAAGCACTTCAGCCCCAAACCGAGTGAAATCGTGCAACGATTCAAATTTAATTCACGCATAAGGAGGAACACTGAGTCCATAGCAGAGTATGTGGCAGAATTGAGGAAATTAGCACTGCACTGTGATTACAAAGACTCATTGGAAGAAATGTTAAGAGACAGACTTGTGTGTGGAGTGAATGATGACCGAATGCAACGGCAACTTTTATCTGAAACAAAACTCACTTTTGCAAAGGCTTTGGAATTATGCCAAGCGATGGAAACAGCATCTAAAGATGTGAGAGAGATGCAAGGGAAGCTAACAGAGGACACAGCAACGCATGTTCGTGTGCCTAAGACCCAAGTAGGTGTCCACAAAGTGTTGACTGACAAAACTCAGCACAAATTCCCCAGTTGTTATCGCTGCAAAGGCCAGCACAATGCTGCCGAGTGCAAATTTGCCACTGAGCTGTGTCATAATTGTGGCAAGCGAGGGCACATTAAGAAAGCATGTAGAATAAAGGTGGACAGCGCACAGGTGCTGAAAGCGACAGTTAATGGGCAAAAGTATGAAAACAAGGGCCCAGGAAAGGAACAGCGAGCGAATCAACTGAGAGGGGAGGGAGAAAGTGATACAGAAGACATGGGTTTTCACACAATTTACAACACGTCAGAGGAGCTGACCAAGGTAGCGCCCATCACGCGTACCATGAATGTTAATGGAATGAAAGTAACATTTGAAGTTGATACAGGCTGTGGAGTAACCATATTAAGTAAACAGCAATATACACAACTGTGGAAGAAAACAGACACAGCAGAATTAAACCCCTGTTCATTAAAATTAAAAACATACACAGGAGAGAAGCTAGACGTGCTAGGCATGGCACAAGTGAAGGTGCAGCACGAAAACAAAGAAAAGGACTTACCTGTAGTAGTAGTTGGGAGCGAAGGACCAAATCTACTAGGGCGAAGTTGGCTACAAGAACTGGCCATGATTGATCAGTTGGTGAATAAAGTGGAATCTCAGCCCAAATTGCAGCTGGAGGAGATCCTCGAAAGACACGCTGAGGTGTTCAAAGAAGGCTTAGGACAGCTAAAAGGTGTCACTGCAAAGATTAATGTGGACAAGGAGGCCCAACCACGATTCTGCAAACCCCGACCGGTACCCTATGCAGTCAAGCCACTGGTCGAAAGCGAGCTACAGAGGCTGCTGGATGACAAGATCATTGAGCCAGTGCAGGTTGCAGAATGGGCGGCGCCCATAGTCCCAGTGAGAAAGCCGGATGGCTCCATTAGAATATGTGGAGATTACAAACTCACTGTCAATCGAGCATCACGGGTGGATCAGTATCCAATTCCTAAAGTGGAGGACCTCTTCGCACAGCTGAATGGCGGCCGACACTTCACGAAATTAGACATGAGTCACGCCTACCAACAAGTAGTCTTGGAAGAAGAATCAAGAAAGTATGTAACCATCAATACACACAAAGGCTTATATACCTACACACGCTTACCATTTGGAGTAGCTTCCAGTCCTGCTATTTTCCAGAGAACTATGGAGGGCATCCTAGGTGGAATTCCGAATGTTGCCGTTTATTTGGATGACATCCTTTGTACAGGACCAAATGAACAAGAACATCTGAAAACGCTGAAGGAAGTGCTTCAACGGTTGGAGAAAAGCGGTCTGAGGTTGAAAAGAAGCAAGTGTGAGTTCATGGGAAAAGAGGTGGTGTTCCTAGGCCACAAGATCAACGCCAGTGGTCTACACCCTCTAACAGACAAAGTGGAAGCCATTGCGGAGGCGCCTGAGCCACAAAATGTTACTGAGTTAAAAGCCTACCTGGGCTTGTTGAACTATTACCATAGGTTCCTCCCAAAGCTCTCCACGCTGCTGGCACCACTACATACCTTACTTAAGAAGGAAGAAAAATGGTCATGGGGGGTCAAGCAGCAGAAGGCGTTTGAAGAGTCCAAAGCGCTACTTCAGTCCTGTAGTGTGTTAGTGCACTATGATTCAAACAAACCACTCATCCTGGCGTGTGACGCATCACCCTACGGTGTGGGTGCTGTACTCTCTCATCGTATGGAGGATGGCTCAGAGAGACCCATAGGGTTCGTCTCAAGAACTCTTAGTGCAGCTGAGAAAAACTACTCCCAGCTAGCCGAGAGGGCCGTGCAGACATTCAAGTCACTCATGAAAAAGATGACAGGAGACTCTATTGAAACCCGAATGTCGAGAGCTCTGTTCAGCTATCGAATAACACCCCAATCTACAACTGGCAAGTCACCAGCTGAGCTGTTGTGTGGAAGGAAGTTGAGGTCAACATTTGACTTAATACATCCAGACTTCAGAAACAAAGTGCATGATAAACAAGAGAAACAAAAAGATTATCATGACATGCATGCTAGAGAGAGAATACTGAGAGAAGGAGACGTGGTCTACACCCGCAACTTTGGCTCAGGACCAGCCTGGGTACCAGGAGAAATAACAGAAAAGACAGGCCCTGTGTCATTCAAGGTGACATTAGGTCATGGACAAGTGGTGAGGCGACACATCGACCAAGTTCGTGGTAGGAGCTCCATTCCCCTGCCGATGGCACCAGAGGTGTTGTCTGACACCCATTCTGAGGAGAGCATCAACGAACCACCACTTCAGGTGATACCTGAGGTACCCGTCTCTGCAGATTCTACGGGCAGCACTGCAGCAGCCGAAACAGTGGAGCAGTCTGAGTCTTCACCTGCAGTTGGCTCACCCGCCGTGAGAAGATCTCAGCGAGCTAGGAAAGCTCCAGACTACTTGAAGGACTATACTTAGTCAGTAGTGAGTTCCCCAGCCACAGGACAAGAATGCGTCCTGGAACCTCACTGGGATGCGGTAGTCAAACCAAATCCCCAGTTAGACTGTTATGTGTGTTATACATGTAAAAAAAAAAAAAAAAAAAGAGAAAGAAATTATGTGTATGGCACATGTGTTTAAGAAGTTAAAAGTAACTGTGATTGTTTAGGATTAAATGGGAGTTCCAGGATGTCTAGCATAATTGGCTAGTGTAATTAAAAGTAGTTTAATCTAGAGGGGAGGGATGTGGTAGACTGCAAGTCTAATTTAAAACATTACTGGCACATGCCTCTAGGGGGAACTACCTGTATTGTTCAGCACTACTATTAAGGGGACACATTAGAACAAGAGTGCGAAAACCCCGCGCAGAATCCATGTTCAGTCATATTATGTGTGTTGCAGAATAAACGGCAGAGTTAGCCAAAGAAATAACTCAAGTGTGATCATTGCTACACGGTAGGATATCACACCTATCTTCTTAATTATTGCTCTGAGTGTTGCTATCCCTGTGCTGTTGCAATCCTGGAATTTCCCCATTGTGGGACTAATAAAGGCTTATCTTATCTTATCTTAATTCCTCATCATTCACCGGAGTGGTGGCTCAGTTGGTAGAGCATCCGCTCCACACCTGGGAGGCAGGGGTTCAAATCCTGGCTGGGTCATGCCGAAGACCATATAAAAGTGGAACTTCCTGCCGTCCAGCTTGGTGCTCAGCAATAATGGAATGGAGGAGGGAAATTTGTGGCGGCGCCTTGCATGGCAGTGACCCTCTGATTCTACACTTGGAGTGTGTGTGATTAACACAGTCGATGGGTAAAACACAATTTTGTTCTACTGTACATGATTGGTTGTACAGTTGAATGACAATAAAGGGTGATTTAATTTTAATTTAATTTTAATTTAAAAAAAATGGTGGGGGCATGCAACGGGGTGGGGAGAAATGCTCAGGTTTTCCTGGAAGTTCCAGTTTCCAATATAACACCCCCCCCCAAAAAAAATCACGCATAAAAATCACCCCCCACTAAAATCACCAACCCCCCCCCCCCAAAAAAAAGCAAATGAAAAAAAAAATCACAAAAAAATCACCTGGAAAAAAAAAATCACTAAAAAAAATCACCCCCAATAAAATCACCAGAAAAATAATTTTAAAAATCACCCCCCCAAAAATCAAATGAAAAAAAAATCACCAAAAAAGAATAAATAAAAATAAGAAATAAAAAAATCAACAAATAAATCAACAAAAAATCACCAACAATAAAATCACAAAAAATAAAAATAATCACCCAAAAAAATCACCAAAAACAATCCATCCATCCATCCATCTTCTTCCGCTTAATCCTTTTTGGGTCGTGGGGGGGCTGGAGCCTATCCCAGCATCTTTGGGTGAGAGGCAGGGTCCACCCTGGACAGATCACCAGTCCATCACAGGACCAACACAGAGAGACAGACAACCATTCACTCTCACAGTCACACCTAAGGACAATTTAGAATCCCCAGTTTGATGCCAGTTAACCTAAATGGAAAAAAAATCACTGAAAAAATCTAATGAAAAAATATTTTTAAAAAAATCACATGAAAAAAATCACCCCCCAAAAAGCATCCTCAATAAAATCACAAAAAAAAACCACCAAAAAAACACAAAAAAATCAAATGGAAAAAGAAAATCTGCAAAAAAATTCACAAAAAAATCACCACAATAAAATCACCAAAAAATTAACAAATTCGTTAAAAAAAAACAAATAGAAAAAAAAATCACCAAAAATTCAATTAAATCAACAAAAAATCATAAAAAATCACCTCCCAATAAAATCATTAAAAAATCACCAAAAAAATCAAATTAAAAAAAATCATCAAAAAATTAAATGAAAAAAATAATACTAAAATAATCACCAAAAAACATCAAAAACATAACCTGAAAAAATCACCCCACAAACAAATCACCCAAAAAAAATCAAATGAAAAAAAAAAAATTCACCTGAAAAAGGTCACAAAAACAAATCACAAAAAATCACAACCCCCCCCCCCCAAAAAAAAATGACCCAGAGATGTTTTACATGTGCATGTCCATTCTGTGGTGATGGTATGTGCCCACTGTTCTCCACCAGCCAGCTGGAGGAGAAGATGAGAGGGGAGGGGGGAGGGAAAGAGAAGCGGATCTGTACATTACCTACTGTTGTGCAGACGTGACAGAGAAATTAATAACCGCTGTTTCAGGCAACCCCATTCTATATGACCAGTCATATAGAAACAACATACAAAGGAACTGTGTGTAGAATTCTCTTGTTTCTGTTGTGCAGGAGTGGGAACAAGTGAGTCCAGTGCGTGGGCTCGCAGTTGGTGACCCCTCCACCATCTGGTGCAATGTAAACCATCCTACTCTCAAACAGACTCAGGGACCTGTCTTGGATGGTGGCACAGAGATCCAGTTAGAGCCATCACGCATTCCCGGGCCATGTCAGCAACTGCAACCTGCCCCCAACCAGCTTGTGATGAACCAGAGATAGTGAGGCATCTGCTCTGGGAGTGCAGTGCTGCCGTAGACCAGTGGACCACAGCTGGCTCCTTACGATTCCCAAGTTTACTAGCAAGGGAGGTCCTGTCTGCACATGTAACGCTATACGAGGTGAGCTACAATGGACAAGGACAAAAATACTTTGTCTGCAGAAGAATGGCTCACCCTGTCCACCATCAAAGATGCCATTTGGACCTCCAGAAACTTGCTGGTAAGGAAGCACATGCAGAGCCCCCCCACGGCTGTGATCCACATGGCGACACCAGCAATCCGACAAATAGAAGGTGCACACAGCAGACCAAGGACACAGCCGCAAAGAAGCATCACCTCTGTGTCCATTTGGATGAAGGAGCCGGAGGCCCAGAGGGAAAGGTCAAAGCAGCAGCGGCCTGGTTCTCCGGTAGAGGCAGGAGGGAAGGAGCATTAGGGTGAGGATCTCTTCTGAGCAACAGGATCCCCAGAGGGCTAATTGTTTGGGAGAGTAGAATGAGAAACCTTGATAGGGACTCACCCTGCTCCTGCCCAAATCCAGACTGAGACTCAAAATAAGTTTTAAAATGTGCTTTTTAAAAAAATTCTTTTAGATGACATTTTACATGTGTTTTATTGAGCAGTAACTTATTCTTTTGTACTGTATAACTTGTGCACACTAAGTACAAAACATTTGTAAATGAGTGAAGTGGATCTTGTACTGTCAAATAAACACATTCAAAAGAAAAACAAAGGAACGAGGCATGGAGAGCAGTGGAACATGGGCTCATCCAGCCAAAGCTCACGAACCAGGCGGTCAAATTTAACATTTAACATGCATGTAGGATTGGATGAACCCAAAACCGGCGGCGATGACGACAAAGTTGCCTTTTGTAGCTCAAATATACCAGCACTTTAATAAACAATCTGCTCATGGTTAATAATGACTGTTCCGGTATTTCCTCCCACATTGCTCAACTCCGCCTAGCCGAGAACTATGCTACACGCCCCTTTTCCGCCCCTCACAGGTTGAGGTATGCAGATTCCTTTCCAAAAAATCCTGACCAGTGGACACTGTCGGAGGTTTTCCCAGAGAGATCCAGTTTCCTCGTTAAAAAAGTGGGGGGGGGGGGAGCATGGGACGGGGTGGGGGTGAAGGGTTGGAGGTTTTCCTGGAAGTTCCAGTTTCCTCCTTTAGAAAAATGGTCGGGATGGGGTGGGGGGTGGGCCCCTCTGTGGACCGCCACCATATTGTGGTGGAGGGGTTTGCGTGCCCTAATGCAGAGTTTTTCAACCGGGGTGCCCTGGTACATTCACATTTCTGTGGGAAATTATCTAATTGTGGTGTAATTGAGTTACTCGGAAAAGAACTACACAGTCGTTCAGCGATGACGTCAAGCAGGCGACTGGCGGGAGAGACACAGACTAGCAGCGAGGTTGACATGGTTCAATAAAAAAGTGACGTTGAAAGCTACAGTTGGACTCATGCAGTGTTTTAATAACACGACATGGTGTCAGAAGTCCTGTAGTTAACGTAGAGAGGTAAGCCCAGAAACAAAAAAGGATCGCTTGTACACAGCGGAGGAAGAGAGGGGAGTTTGCGGACATGATGAGTGAAGACGGAGACGTATACGGAGGGATAGCAACGGGTCCGGGAGCCGCTGTGGCAACGGGTCTGTGCGCTACGTTTAACATCCAGCCACCGGAGCCCTTCGACTTTTCTAAGCCGCAGGAGTGGGTCAAATGGATGCGGAGATTTGACAGATTTCACCTGGCAAGTAATCTGACTGCAAGCTCTGAAGAGAATCAAGTTAATACTCTGATATATTGCATGGGGGATGAGGCGGATGATGTTTTACGTGGGCTGGCTCTGACTGATGCTCAGCACAGCTCGTCTGAAGCGGTGCGTGACGACTTTCAAGGCTTCTTTGTGGTTAAAAAGAATGTAATTTATGAGCGTGCCAAATTCAACCTGCGAAAACAGCGGGAAAGTGAGATAGTAGATTCTTTTGTTACTGCACTATATGCGCTGGACTCGTCGTCGGTCTGTTAGACAAGAGGCTGTCTGAACGCATGCAGCTAGATGCAGAGCTGACTTTGGAGAAAGCAATCAGGATGGCACAGCAGAGTGAGGAGGTGAAAAAGCAGCAAGCTTCTCTGAGAGGAGACACCAGAACTCAGGCAAGTGAGGCAATGTCTGTTGATAGAGTGTTCAAGGGAAGTAGCAAGCCTGCTAAAAACAAACCTCAGCGTGCTCTCAAACCGCACAGTACTCACAATAGCAAGGAAAAGGGGACACAGTCAAAATGTCATAAATGTGGCAGCTCTCCATCACATTCAAAACGGGAGTGCCCTGCAAATGAAGTGAACTGTCATGCTTGTGGGAGAAAGGGTCATTATAAACGTGTGTGCAAGGCCTCAAAATCTGTACTTGAGGTGGAAGAGGATGAGGATGCCATCTTCCTCGGCGGTGTTACAACAGACGGTGATCCTTGGATGGTCAACACTGACATTCATGACAGCAGCGTGACGTTCAAAATTGAAACGGGTGCCGATGTCACAGTTTTGCCACGTACTGTGTTCCAGAAAATACTCAGAGAAAACCCACCTGCGCTCCACAAAGCACCTAAGCCGCTCCTGGGACCGGGGAGAAGGCCACTTGATGTTGTGGGCGTTGCCAAGCTGTTGCTGAAAATTGGTGGGAAAGAGGAGATGGAGGAGGTGTATGTTGTCCGTTATGTGCACACTGCCCTGCCGGGGAGGTCCGTGAGCTGCAGACTAGGGCTTGTTGCACGCCTTGACAGTGTCACTATAGAGATATTAAAGGAGAACTATCCAAAATTATTCAGCGGACTAGGTGAGGTGCGCCAGGCACATGCCATCAAGCTCAAACCAGGTGCCAAACCATTTTCACTCAAGACACCAAGGAGGATCCCATTGCCACTAATGGACAAAGTCAAGAAAGAGCTGTCCCACATGGAAAGCCTTGGGGTGATATGCAGAATTGAGGAGCCTACAGACTGGTGTGCTGGCATCGTGTTAGTGCCCAGAAAGAACAAGATGGATCCTGTGCGAATATGTGTCGACCTCACTAACCTCAATGAGTCTGTGTGTAGAGAGAAGTTCATTCTACCATCAGTAGAGGAAACACTTGGGAGGCTGGCTGGAGCCAAAATATTTAGTAAACTGGATGCAAATATGGGGTTTTGGCAAATCCCATTGACAGAAGATTCAGCAAAACTGACAACGTTCATCACGCCCTTTGGATGCTATTATTTCAAACGGCTACCTTTTGGCATTGTGTCCACCCCTGAACACTTCCAGAACAGAATGGTGACGGAGGTCACAGAAGGACCCAAAGGCGTGGTTTGTCACATTGACGATGTGCTGGTGTGGGGTCGTACGCAAGAGGAGCATGATGCTTGCCTGCATACCGTGCTAAGAAAGATTCAGAAGGCAGGTATCACACTTAACATTGGCAAGTGTGACCTGTCAAAGTCTGAGGTGACTTTCCTAGGCCACGTGATCTCCACCAGCGGCATCAGTCCAGACCCGAGCAAGACGAAGGCTGTGAGGGAAATGCCTGAGCCAAAAACAGTGAGTGAACTAAGGTCTTTCCTTGGAATGGTAAACCAGCTAGGCAAGTTTATCCCGCAGCTAGCTGAGCGGGATAAAGCCCTCAGAGATCTCCTTTCGAAGAAGAACTGCTGGGTGTGAGGCGCCGAGCAGGCTAAATCCTTCCAGGACTTAAAGGATGCCCTGACGTCGCCGCCGGTGCTAGCCGTATATGATCCTAACAGTGAATGCAAAGTTACGGCACACGCCTCATCTTACGGACTTGGAGGAGTCCTGCTACAAAACTGGGGTGAGGAGTGGAGACCAGTAGCTCTCATGTCGCAGTCTCTCACACTCACCGAGCAGAGATATGCGCAACTGGAAAAGGAGGCTTTGAACCTGACCTGGGCTTGCGAGAGGCTCAGCAACTCCCTCATTGGAAAACACTTCCAGCTGGAGACAGATCACAAGCCTTTCCTGAGTCTCCTGGGGTCTCAAGCACTGGACGCTCTACCCCTTCAGATCCAACGCTTTCGAATGCGTCTTATGCGCTATTCCTACTCCATACCTCGTGCCAGGGAAGTGCCTGTGGACAGCTGACACATTGTCGCGAGCGCCTGTCACAAGAAAAGGGACACCAGCTGACAAAGAGCTGTTCGAGGACACAAACATCTACGTGGATATGGTGATGGAGAACCTTCCTGCAAGCACTGCCTATCTGGAGGAGCTGAGAGATAATAATAATAATAATTATTGCCACCATCTCTGCTGTAAGCATGGATGTATTGTTGGAGAGTTTTTTTGAGATGGTCACTTTAAACTCTGGAATGTATACTCCAACTCCAATAGAGCCCTCTTTGTTCTTTGAACCGTCAGTATAGAGCTGTAAGTAGTTATAGTAACTGTTCCTGAGGTAAATGCTTGTTTTAACACCAACTTCACTCATATGCCAATCCCTTTTCCTCTTTAGCAGACTAATGTTTACTTCTTTTCCCAGAAACAGCCAAGGGGGAACATTACTCACTGGACTGGTGTTAGTTATATCAAGTGTCTAGTCCATACATTCTGGCTTTTCTTTCAATTGTCCAACCAAACCCGTGTTCCTGGAAGTTAGAATATTTCCAGCAGTTTTGTAGTGTTGTTTTTGAAATATTCTGTTCCTCACTTCCTTTCAGCATGACCCAGTATGATAATGCAAGTTTATCTCTTCTCAAATCCATTGGCATTTCTCCTGCTTCCATTAAAACTGCACTGTTTGGTGTTGTTTTGATGGCTTCAATGCACAGGCGAAACGCTTTATGCTGCATTCTGTCTATTTTTTCCAGTCGTCTTTGCTGCTGCTCCATAAATCATGCATCCATAGTCTATTGTCAGTCTCATTAGTGCTCTGTAAATGTCAATTAAAGCCTGTTTATCTGCACCTCATTCATGTCCAGCTACAGCTTTTATGAGATTAATGACTTTGTTGCACTTTTGTCTCCAGATTTTCAACATGAACTCTCCATGTGTATGCACTATCAAACCACAATCCTAGATATTTGAACTCACTTACTTTCTCTATTGGTTGATCACTTAATGTTAATGATTCTGTACCAGTTCTGCATTTTTTTTTTTTTGTGAAAATCCTATAGCAGGTTTTACTGTTTGAAAATTTAAATCCCCACTCATGTGACCACTTTTCCACTTCCTCCATTGCTTTCCTGATGTTTTTGAACACAAATTTCTCATTTCTTCCCCTCGTCCATATGGCTCCATCATCTGCATATAGTGCTGTTTTGATGGATCCCTCTTGATCCTCAAACATGTCATTAATCATTATGTTGAATAAAACAGGGTTTATCACACTCCCCTGAGGAACACCATTTTCTATTTCAAAGTCATTAGACACTTCTGATCCTACTTTAACCCTAATTGTCCTGTGTGTTAAAAAAAAATCCATTATCTAATTATACATCCTACCACCAATGCCCATTTTATTCAATTTGATAAGAAGTCCATCCCTCCACAGTGAGTCATAAGCCCTTTCAATATCCAGATAAACTATAACCATTACTTGTTTCATTTTGAGAGTCTTTTCAATATCATTACTTACCCTAACTAGAGCATCCACTGTGGATCTTCCTCTTCTAAAACCATTCTGATAGTCATTTATTAATCGTTTTTGCTCTAATACATATGAGAGTCTGTAAACTAACACCTCCATCCAGTTCCCTAAGTGTGACTTTAATGCTATTGGCCTGTAGTTGCCTGGATGAGCTGGATCTTTCCCTGGCTTATTAAATGGTAAAATTACAGCCTTTTTCAACCCACTTGGGATAATCCCCTCCTTCCATATTCTGTTAAACAATTTCAGCACCAGATCCATTGATTGCATAGGCAACGGTCGGAACATAGCATAGCTTAACTGATCATATCCTGGAGGTGTATATCCACTATCAATCAATCAATCAATCTTTATTTCGGATATATTAAAAGTACAATCTTGCAAAGCTCTCTTAAACTCTGACATTGTGAGCTTGACACACTCTATATATGTCTGTCTGTCTGTTTTTCCTCATAACTACAGCCGTGGACAAAATTGTTGGTACCCCTCTGTTAATGAAAGAAAAACCCACAATGGTCACAGAAATAACTTCTGACAAAAGTGGTAATAAATAAAAATTCTATGAAAATTAACCAATGAAAATCAGACAATGCTTTTGATTTGATTTTTTGATTTTGATTTTGTATACTTTATTGATCCCCAGAAGGGAAATTGAGGGCATCCACCAGGATGGATGAAGCAGCCACGGTACAGTGCTATCCCTTTTACCATTCACACACACATTCACACCTAGGGCCAATTTAGAGTCTCCAACTAACCTAATATGCATGTTTTTGGCCTGTGGGAGGAAACCGGAGAAATCCCGGAGTAAACCCACGCAGACACGGGGAGAACATGCAAACTCCACACAGATCACTGTTGGTCAGGGAACAACTGTGGGTCAACAGAATTACTTTAAAAAACAAACTCATGAAACAGGCCTGGACAAAAATGATGGTACCCCTAGAAAAGACTGAAAATAATATGACCATAGGGACATGTTCAACCAAGATGTGTCCTCTAAACAACATCACAGGTGTCTACAAACTTGCAATCAGTCAGTTGGCCTATTTAAAGGGTGACAAGTAAGTCACTGTGCTGTTTGATGACATGGTGTGTACCACACTAAACATGGACCAGAGGAAGCAAAGGAGAGAGTTGTCTCAGGAGATTAGAAAGAAAATTACAGACAAGCATGTTAAAAGTAAAGGCTATAAGACCATCTCCAAGCAGCTTGATGTTCCTGTGACTACAGTTGCACATATTATTCAGAAATTTAAGATCCACGGGACTGTAGCCAACCTCCCTGGACGTGGCTGCAGGAGGAGACGGATAATACGAATGGTAACAAGAGAGCCCAGAACAACCTCTAAACACATTCATGGTGAACTCCAAGGTCAAGGTACATCAGTGTCAGATCGCACCATCCATCGTTGTTTGAGCCAAAGTGGACTTCATGGGAGACGACCAATGAGGACACCACTGTTGAAAACAAATCATAAAAAAGCCAGACTGGAATTTGCCAAACTGCATGTTGACAAGCCACAAAGCTTCTGGGAGAATGTCCTGTGGACAGACGAAACAAAACTGGAAGTTTTTGGCAAGGCACATCAGCTCTATGTTCACAGACGCAAAAATGAAGCATACCAAGAAAAGAACACTGTCCCTACTGTGAAACATGGAGGAGGTTCTGTTATGTTCTGGGGCTGCTTTGCTGCAAGTGGCACAGGGTGTCTTGAATCTGTGCAGGGTACAATGAAATCTCAAGACTATCAAGGTATTCTAGACAGAAATGTGCTGCCCTGTGTCAGACAGCTTGGTCTCAATTGCAGGTCATGGGTCTTGCAACAGGATAATGACCCAAAACACACAGCTAAAAACACCCAAGAATGGCTAAGAGCGAAACATTGGACTATTCTAAAGTGGCCTTCTATGAGCCCTGATCTAAATCCTATTGAACATCTGTGGAAGGAGCTGAAACATGGCGCAACCGGCGCAACCAGTTCCGGTTCCGCCGGACCGGTGGCGCCACACGAGTAGGCTGCCCGTTGCAACAGCCTTTTTTTAAATCTTCCTTCTTCTTTCTACACCTTTCACTCTGTATATATATCACGGATGCACGGATCGCCCCGGGGGTCTCCTGGGTTGGCGGACGGAGCCACGGTTTGCAGCGGGAGATGCTACAGCGGGGAGGAGCTAGTGCTAGCTAGCACTTGGCCGCCGCCCGGTGCTAATTCAATTCAATTCAATTCAACTTTATTTATAGAGCGCCATTTCACAACAACAGTCATCTCATAGCACTATCAACTGTAGGGGGGAACCCCCACAGTTGCAGAAAGACCCCAGCAATCAGGCGATCCCCTGTGAGCAAGCACTTGGCGACGGTGGAGAGGAAAAACTCCCTTTTAACAGGAAGAAACCTCCAGCAGAACCAGGATCAGGGAGGGGCAGTCATCTGCTGCGACTGGCTGGGGGGTGAGGGGATAGAGAAGAAGAAAAGAACAGACATGTAGAGAGCAAACAGCATGATGGGGACTCAATCTATGGGAGAGAACAAACAGATGTTAATGACCAGCAAAAAAAAATATTTCATAGAGAGTGAGGAAAGGAGTGAGGCCCAGTGCATTACTGGAGGTCCCCCGGCTGACTAAACCTATTAGCAGCATAACTAAGGGAGGGTTCAGAAACACATGATCCCTCCCTAATTGTAGGCTATATCAAAAAGGTAGGTTTTAGCCCTATTCTTAAAAACAGAGATCGAGTCTGACTCCCGAATCCAGATTGGCAGCTGATTCCACAGGAGAGGAGCTTGATAACTGAAGGCTCTGCCTCCCATTGTACTTTTGGAGATTCTAGGTATTACAAGTAATCCTGCATTTTGGGAGCGTAGTGCTCTGTTAGGATAATACGGTAGTATCAGATCTTTTAAATAAAAAGGAGCCTGATTGTTTAGAGCTTTGTAAGTAAGAAGAAGGATTTTAAACTTAATTCTAAACTCTATGGGAAGCCAATGAAGGGAGGCCAGAACCGGAGAGATATGATCTCTCTTTCTAGTACCTGTTAAAACTCTTGCTGCAGCATTTTGGATCAGCTGAAGACTTTTTAAAGATGTTTTAGGACAGCCTGATAATAAAGAATTACAATAATCTAATCTCGAGCTAACAAAAGCGTGGATCAGTTTCTCAGCATCACTCTGAGACAAGATGTTCCTAATCTTGGCAATATTACGCAAATGATAGAAGGCAGTTTTAGAAACAAATTTAATATGTGAATTGAAGGACAAATCCTGATCAAAAATAACTCCAAGGTTCCTCACAGAGCTATTAAGAGAAAGAGTAACCGCATCCAAACTGAAAGTTTGATTTGGAAAGGAATTTCTAAGGTTTTTTGGACCAACAAGAATGACTTCAGTCTTATCTGAATTTAATAGCAGGAAATTACAAGTCATCCAAGCTTTGATTTCCTTAAGACAGGCTTCTAACTTGGCTAATTGATTACTATCATCTGGCTTCATTGACAGGTATAATTGTGTGTCATCTGCATAACAATGAAAATGTATACAGTGCTTTCTAATAATGTTGCCTAACGGAAGCATATATAAACTAAAAAGAGTAGGGCCTAGCACAGATCCCTGTGGAACTCCATGACTAAGCTTTGAGTTGAAAGAAAACTCATTATTTACATGAACAAACTGGAACCTATCAGATAAATAAGATCTAAACCATTGCAACGAAGTTCCATTAAGTCCAACATAGTGTTCTAATCTATCAAGTAGAATATTATGATCGATAGTATCAAAAGCTGCACTAAGGTCTAAAAGGACAAGTACAGAAACTAGTCCATTATCAGATGCAATGAGGAGGTCGTTAGTGACCTTCGCTAAGGCTGTTTCAGTACTATGATGGATTCTAAACCCAGATTGAAACTCTTCAAGTAAACCATTTCCCTGCAGGTGGTCAAATAATTGCGTAGCAACAACTCTTTCTAAGATTTTTGAAATGAAAGGGAGATCAGAGATTGGTCTATAGTTAGCTAAAGCTCCTGGATCTAGCGTTGGCTTTTTGAGTAAGGGTTTAATTACAGCCGTTTTAAAAGCCTGCGGTACATGGCCTAAAGTTAATGAAGAATTGATTATATGAAGAATAAAGCTACAAATAAGTGGGAAGACTTCTTTAAATAACCTGGTAGGAATAGGGTCTAAAAGACAAGTTGAAGGTTTGGATGAGGAAACTATTTTGTCTAACTCACAAAGGTCGATTGGAGTAAACTCATCAAGACAGACATCAATAGAAGGAGTTGTAGTAGTTACAGTATTTAAGTTAACTGTGGGAAGAATCTGATTGATTTTATCTCTGATGGATGAAATTTTATTATTGAAAAAGTTCATAAAGTCCTGACTAGTAAGCTCTAAGGGAATGCTAGGATTGACAGAGTCCTGACTCTTTGTCAACCTGGCTACAGTACTGAAAAGAAACCTGGGATTATTCTTGTTCTCTTCTATTAATGCAGAGTAATAACTCGTTCTAGCTTTTCTAAGAGATTTTTTATAAATTAAAAGATGATTTCTCCAAGCTAAATAGATTTCATCTAAATTAGTAGAGCGCCATTTTCTTTCTAATTGACGAGTCTTCTGTTTTAAGCTATGAGTTTCTGTGTTGAACCAAGGAGTTAGAAATCTCTGATTAGACTTTTTCTTTTTTAAGGGGGCCACCAAGTCTAGAGTCTGATGCAGAGAAGCTGAAACACTATCCACCATGTTATCAATTACAGAAGGAGCAAGCTGTCTATAGCTTATTTCCGTTGTGTTGACACATGGCATAGAGGAAACAATCTGCATAAATTTGGAAACAGCATCATCTGAGAGGCATCTACTGTAATAATATTTTTCTTTAGGAGCCAAATAGTCAGAAATAGTAAAATCAAAGGTTAACAGACAATGGTCTGACAGTACAGGGTTATGAGGAGACACTACAAGGTTTTCTATTTCTATGCCATATGTCAAAACAAGGTCCAATGTATGGTGGAGGTAATGAGTAGAATTTCCTACTTTCTGAGAAAACCCAATCGAGTCTAATATTGAATTAAATGCCACATTAAGGCAGTCACTATCTACATCCACATGTATATTAAAGTCCCCTACTATAATTATTCTATCAGATTTCAGCACTAAATCAGCTAAGAAATCAGCAAATTCGGATAAAAATTCTGAGTAGGTTGATGGGGGACGATAAACTATGGCAAATAAAATTGGGTTTAACCTAAAATTGCTAAAGTGCCCAATACTGAGGACCAGGCCCTCAAAGGAATTATAACATGTTTTTTGCTTTACATTAACTAGTAATTTGGAATGGTAAATTGTTGCTACTCCTCCTCCACGACCAGAACTTCTGGGATTTTGACAGTTTAAATAACCAGAGGGAGTTGATTCATTTAAACCAACATAATCCTCTTGTCCTAACCAAGTCTCTGTAAGGGAAATTAAATCAATCTGATGATCAATTAACAAATCATGGACTAACAGAGACTTGGGAGTTAGAGACCTAATATTTAATAAACCACATTTAATTTTTAAATTATGAGGAGGAACAGAGGCCAAATCATTCAATTTAGAGGCTTTATGTTTAATTTGAGTTTTACCAATATTTTGCTTTATCACTTTGGGATTCTTATACATTATATTTTTATTCACTTTGGAGGGAGCAGACAACGATTCTCTGATGGGGAAGACAGGGGCTAAGTTGAGGGGTGGCGGATGAAGAGGAGCTGCAGAGAGGTGTGTAAGACTGCGACTCTGCTTCCTGGTCCCAACTCTGAGTAGTCATGGTTTTGGAAATTTGGATAAAAAAGATGCCAGATTGTTAGATAAATGAGAAACACCATCCAAAGTGGGATGAATGCTGTCTCGTCTCATAAGACCAGGTTTTCCTCCAAAAGAGCTCCAATTGTCAATGTAGCCCACGTCATTTTTAGGACACCACACAGACAGCCAGCGGTTCAAGGATGACGAGTGACTAAACATGTCATCACTGGTCAGATTGGGGAGGGGCCCAGAGAACACTACAGTGGCAGACATCGTTTTGGCAAAGTCACACACCGATTCTATATTAAGTTTCGTGACTTCCGACTGCCGGAGACGGATGTCATTAATGCCGGCGTGAATAACAATTGTGGAATATTTACAGTTACTTTTAGCCAGCATTTTCAAATTTGACTCGATGTCGCCTGCTCTGGCCCCAGGAATGCATTTGACTATGGCCGCTGGAGTCTCTAGGTTCACGTTTCTGACTACAGAGTTGCCAATGATCAGAGTTTTTTCCTCAGCGGGTGTGTCGCTGAGCGGGGAAAAACGATTAGAAACGTGAACAGGTTGGTGGTGTACCGGGGCTTTGCGACTAGGCTTCCTTCTCACCGTCACCCACCCAGTCTCCTCGCTGCTGAGGAGAGCCGAGGGACCGCTGACAGTGGGACCTAAGCTAGCTAGCTCCGCTGCAGCTAATGGGCGTCCGTCAAGAGTAACTGGCGCAGACGGTGTTTCAATGCAGCGGAGCCGGGATTCCAAATCAGACAACCTCGCGTCGAGCGCCTCAAAAAGACAACATTTATTACATTTACCGTTATCGCTAAAAGAGGCAGAGGTGTAGCTAAACATCTGACAGAGAGAGCACACCAGAGGAGAGGAAAGAGAGCTAGTAGCCATAGCTAGCGGCTAGAGAGCAAACCACACAGGCAGACAGCAAAACAGGAAGTGACGATACGTTACCACAAGGAAGTGATGATCCACACTAGGCGGCGTGCAAGAAATATAAGACAGAATAATAAAGAGCGATGGCAAGAACCAAGCAGACCGCCCGTAAAATCTACTGGAGGAAGAAGCCCCCCAGGAGACAGCTAGCCACCAGGGCTGCTCGGAGAGGCGCTCTGGCCACCGGCAGGGTGAAGAGGCCTCGCCGTCACAGGCCCGTGGCTCTGAGAGAGATCCGTCGCTGCCAGAAATCCGCGGAGCTGCTCATCCGTAAGCTGCCCGTCCAGCGCCTGGTGAGGGAGATCACTCAGGACTTCAAGACCGTCCTGCATTTCCTGAGCTTCGCCGTCATGGCTCTGCAGGAGACCAGCGAGGCCCACCTGGTGGTCTCTTCTTCGCTAAGGGGGTCACCATCATGCCCAAAGACTTCCAGCTGGCCCGCCGCATCCGCGGAGAGAGAGCTTAGACTTTCTGCTGCACATTCACCAACCAACCATAATGCTCTGCACTGTGTGTCTTTATATATACATTTATAGTAATATGGACATATGTTTACTAGATGTTGTTTTTTCTTGCCTTCTGAGTGTTGCTATCCCTGTGCTGTTGCAATCCTGGAATTTCCCCATTGTGGGACTAATAAAGGCTTATCTTATCTTATCTTAACATGCAGTCTGGAGAAGGCACCCTTCAAACCTGAGACAACTGGAGCAGTTTGTTCATGAGGAGTGGGCCAAAATACCTGCTGAGAGGTGCAGAAGTCTCATTGACAGTTACAGAAATGGTTTGATTGCAGTGATTGCCTCAAAAGGTTGTGCAACAAAATATTAAGGGTACCATCATTTTTGTCCAGGCCTATTTAATGAGTTTGTTTTTTAAAATAATTCTGTTGAACCACAATTCAAAAGCATTGTCTAATTTTCATTGGTTAATTTTCATAGACTTTTTATTTATTACCACTTTTGTCAGATTCAAATTATTTCTATGACCATTGTGGGTTTTTCTTTCATTAACAGAGGGGTACCAACAATTTTGTCCACGTGTGTATGTGACTTTTCCTCATAGCTTTGTGACATTTCCCTGTCAATTGGTTTCTGTCTTCTGGTTTTATTGATAGATGTAATCATGTGTAGCATCCGCTGTGTATCATCCTCATAACAGTAGAAATTTACTGTGTGTTTTCTGATAATATCATCTAAGGGGAGCATCATCACCACTCTCATATATATTATTCAAGAAATCTCTGTCTGTATGTCTTTGTGTCTGTCTGTTATGACCATAGGACTCGCTAAAAGATCATAGGATCGCCTATGATGTTCCTATGATCTCTACATGATGTCTATATGACGACATATAGACACCATAGTATAGAGTGATTCAAGAAAATATGTGTGTGTGTGTGTGTCTGTGTGTGATCAAAGGCAGGCATCACTCACGATCATAGGACATCAAAGATCAAAGGCAGGCATCACTCACGATCATAGGACATCAAAGATCAAAGGCAGGCATCACTCACGATCATAAGACTCACTATGACATCATCAAAGATCATAGGACTCACTACGACATCAAAGATCAAATGCAGGCATCCATAGGACTCACTATGACATTATCAAAGATCAAAGGCAAGCATCACTCACAATCATAGGACTCACTATGACGTTATCAAAGATCAAAGGCAAGCATCACTCACAATCATAGGACTCACTATGACACCTTCAAAGATCAAAGGCAGGCATCGCTGAATGAGTGCTGAGGTGCTTGCTTACACTCTTGCTTACACCTGCTTTCTATGGGCACGCAGAAATACTTGCTTATACTTGGTTTCTATGGGCATGCACAGGTATGCACTAGGTATGCACAATCTCTGCCTGTCTGTCTGTGTGTCTGTCTGTCACGACCATAGGACTCGCTAAAAGATCATAGGATCACCTATGATGTTTCTATGTCTACATGATGACACCAAAAGATCAAAGGCAGCCTTCACTCACAATCATAGGACTCGCTATGTCACAGTCATCGGACTCACTTAAAGATCATAGGATTCACTAGAAGATCATAGGACTCGCTACACTCACGATCATAGGACTCGCTATGACATCATCAAAGATCAAAGGCAGGCATCACAGAACAAAGACAGGCATCACTGCACGAGTAGTGACGTCAAAGATCTAAGGCAGGTTTCACCATGGTTACTGTTGTCATGGTAACAATAACGTTCTACAGGCATGCAGAAAAAATTCAAGAAATCTCTGTGTGTCTGTCTGTTTGTCATGACCATAGGACTCGTTAAAAGATTCAAGATTCAAAGGCTTTATTAGATAGATAGATAGATAGATAGATAGATAGATCTTTAATTGTCATTGTCACAAGTACAACGAAATTCAAAGTGCTCACCAGTCAGTGCCCCATTTATAAAAACATTGCCCCATTATAAAAAACATAGACCTAAAATTACTAAAAATCAGTTTAAAAATAATAATTAAAAAGAATAAATAACTAGCCTCAGATAGATGTACTTTATTGATCCCAAACTGGGAAATTACAGTGTAACAACAGCATGACAGTTGACAGCCAAACAACAGAAACACACACGACAGACAAAGGGATTACCCATGGAAAGTAAAAAAGAAACTAACACGACTATAGAACCTATATACATCATAGCTTAATATATGATGATGACCCGTATAAACACATGAATCATCCCATTGCACAAAGAAGGACTATCAGGAGCAGAGTGAAATGTGAGGTACCAGTTAGTCTGTAAGGTGCAGTGTGGCAGCATAGCTATGACCAGAATACAACATCATAGTGAGTTATTGTACAGTGAAATTGCATGTGGCAGGAAAGATTTCCTGTACCTGGCCGTTCGACAACAAAGCTGTAGTAGTCTACTGGAGAAAGTGCTTCGCTGCCTACCTAGTGTGTGGTGGAGGGGGTGATCAGGATTGTTCATGATGGATCGCAGTTTATTTAGTGTTCTCTTCTCCACCACTGTCTCAAAGGTCTCCGGTCTGAGACCAATTACAGAGCCAGCCCTCTTGATAATCTTGTCAAGTCTGTTGGTATCTCTGGCCCTGATACTGCTACCCCAACAGACCGCAACAAAAAAGATGGCGCTGGCGACAACAGTCTGGTAGAAAAGCTCCAGCATCCTGCTGCACACGTTGAAGGATCTCAGTTTTCTCAGGAAATAGAGTCTGCTCATCCCCTTCTTGTGCGCAGCATCGGTGTTGGATCTCCAGTCCAACCCGCTACTGATCCTGACACCCAGATATTTGTAGTCTTCAACCACACCCACATCCTCCCCCCTAATCTGCAGTGGCTGAGAAGGAGCCTTCCTCTTCCTGAAGTCAATCACCATCTCCCTGGTCTTGCTGACATTCAACCTCAGGTGATTCTGCTCCGTCCACTCCACAAATCTGTCTACCAGTGCCCTGTACTTCCCCTCCTCTCCTCCTCTTATACACCCCACAACAGCTGAGTCATCAGAGAATTTTTGCAGGTGACATGACTCAGTATTATACTGAAAGTCCGTGGTGTATAAGGTAAAAAGAAAAGGAGAGAGCACAGTCCCCTGTGGCGCTCCTGTATCACTAGCCACCACTCCAGACAAGACACTGCCCAGCCTGACAAACTGTGGTCTGCCTGTCAGGTAGTCGGTAATCCAGGAGATCACAGAGCTGTCAACCCCCATCCCCCGCAGCTTCTCGCCCAGCAGCAGTGGCTGGATGGTGTTAAAGGCGTCGGACAGACGAAAATTCAATATCGCTAATTCATATCTCAAATTGTTGTCTGAGACGAGCTAAGTCGAACCGCACATGTTTTGGTGTCAACGAATGTCGCATAAGGTGACAATGCGCTCTTGAAGTATGCTGTCGTGGAGAGCTGGCGGACCCAGCCAAGCGATCAGCGGCTAAGATGGCCACTGACTGTGTGACGTCAGCTCAGGCAAACACACGCACACGGTCGGCGGCCATTGCTGTGTTTTGCTTCATGCAACAATTGATGTTTACGTTTTAAAATCGGCGATTACGGATATTTCTCGGAATACTTGTGGATTACAAATAGATTATTTATTAAGATTAGGATTTCAGGAATCGAATTAATATGGTTTGGTGTTGTGTTGTCTACGGGTGCAATGGTATACCAGAGGAGCATGCGGTGAGTGTTTTCGAATTTCCCGTACATATTTGCTAAGAAAAACCAATATAAGCCTAAGATTGTAAAAGAAATGTGCTTTTAAAAATGGAACCCCAATTTTCTACTATAAAATGGTGCCCATTATAACTGAGAACTGTTATTTATTGGAATATAATAATTGCTATATCTGGAAACTAGTTATTTTCTTAATATGTAGTGATACTCCATTGATTTTTGCATTTCTTTGTATATTTCTGCTGTGTTTTCAAACATTCATACAAAGGTGGTATAGTATGTAATATTTCGTTTCAAATTGAGAAGAATTTAGTGTGTTCAAATTATTCAAATGTATATGACATGCGACTTTGATGAATGCTGAACTATGAGAATTATAACATTGACATGAACATTAATAAACTCAATATATGATTTTACAAAACTTTATTTACATATCATTGTTCACAAATCTAATCTTGGTAGGCAAAATCCCTTGTAGTGATCAGATGGGAATGTTACTCTGATGAGGCTCACCGCACAGGCAGGCAACATAACCCTCACTTCTTTCCCAAGAAATCCCCAACACCACCGTACCAGTTGCCTGTAGGCTATGAATCTGTATCGCCTGAAAAATATGGGGTTTGCATTGATTATTCCATTTGCATTGATTATTGAATGTATTGAATGATTTGTTCATAATTCATATGGAAAATTAAATCACATGAATAAATCTTGTTTATAAACTCACTCGTGTTGACTTGCGTCATGATCACCATATTGCTGTCTGTAGGCCAGATAAGCTGTCTGTAAAACCCAGATGTCAAGACAGACAGAACGAAAACCTGGGTGATCAGTGATACACCTTGGTAGATTATAATCGGTGTATCCACAGCCCTTCAGTTCTTCTGTTATCTCCTTCACCTTCAATATCTCCTGGCAGCACCGACATTCACTTGTTGGCATAATGTTACATTTCTCACAAGTGCACCTGTGCAAAAAAATGGTATAATCAGATGCTTATAATAAACTAATGGCTCGTGGGAGTGCTATATAAATTGGTCTATGAAGTTTGATTAGAAAAAATTAAAAACATGTAAAAAATTTTGACCGGAAAGAAAACTTATAGTAAAACAATAATGAATCACAATAATTCTTAAACATGATTCATCAGTCTCTTAGAGAATTATGTAGCTTTTGAGACAAGTATTAACATGATGATGATTAACAACATGTCATGACAAATTCGTAAAGTACACATATTATCGCTCACATAGATTATCCATTTATTTCAAATGAAAATGTTTCTAAGTCGCCAAATAAGGCAGTGAGTGACCAATTGGTAGTTTTAGTTTGAAAATTAAGTGTGTGACCATGCATGTCGCCCAAAAAAAATATTTCTAAGCATCTTTTACCAAGATAAATCTTCGAGCCGATCGTCGTAAACTTGGTCTGTTCCCGTCTCTGTTTCGTCTTCCTCCTCTCCCTCTGGCTCGAACAAATAAGGCTGAATACCCCCCTCAGCACCACCCAAAACTACTTCATCATCCGATTCTTCATTTTCAATGTCATCATTTATATTGAGGTTGTCAAACTCGAGAAAATAATCGCTGTCCGAATCACTTTGCTCTCGTTATGCCATTTTCTTTGTATTCCTGGGCTGACGTCACTAATGCCCGCACCTATCGAGAGATGGCGGTACTGCAGCCTCACTAAGTGAAGGCTGGGCTATGACCAAATAAGGTCATTTATGGAGGCTGGTGACACATATTAAATCACGGGAATGGGCAGAATGGAATATTTTCATACAATCAGTTGATTGGTTCAATAAAAAAATGTCACTGTCCGAGGCCTTTAAAGGCACTGGAGAAATAAAAAAAAGTGATTCTCACAGTATCTCCTCCACCATCCAGGTGCTGATGGGCTCGTTGCAGCAGGTAGATGACAGCATCTTCAACTCCTAAATGGGGCTGATATGCAAACTGCAGAGGGTCCAGCCACGTCTCCACCTGCGACCTCAGGTGGGCTAAGTCCAGTCTCTCCAGGACCTTCATCACATGTGCACATTATCATGTGCACAGTTAAGAAATGCTACACGTCCAGTCCAGGGACAGATGATTTTTTTTTTTCACACATGAGTTGTTCAGAACTCCTTATAACAGCTCCTGATACAAAGATATACAGTGATGATAGAGTGATGATAATCAAATCAGTGGTGGTAATGCACCTGTAAGCTGGTTGCCAACCACCAATCAAATCTAAAAGAAGAAGAAATGCTACATTTCCTGAGGAATGAAATTCTTCCTTTGTTCTCCGAACGAATGCCAAGTTAAAAGGTACAGAACAACAATTCTAAAAGGTCATGACACACTAATATAGCAACTCAGTCCTAATACTACTGGATGCTAAAACACACACACCAACACACAGTTAGGCAGTAGAGGAATGAAATTGAAAATTCACTGGATGACTAAAGTGATAGTGGTATATTGATATCAGAGATGATGTGAACCTGAGATGGCATGAACCTATGTACAGTGTGCAAATGAGCATTGTGCAACCTGATGTGAACCTGAGATGGCATAGACTTATGTACAGTGTGCAAATGAGCGTTGTGCAACAAGCAGCATAAAAGATCATAGGAATGTGCCTATGATGTCTACATGATGTCTATGATGTCATACAGACACCTGAAAGATCAAAGGCAGGCATCACTAAACGAGTGGTGTGACACCAAAGATCATAGGACTTGCTATTTTTTTTTTTTTTTTTTGTTACTTATTTGTACCCGTAGGTAGACTTGGTTTGCAGTCTGGTGACAAACCACCGGCTGCTGGTCGCTGCATGCGCGAGCGCCCTAAACCTACATGTTTTTGGTGTGCGGGAGGAAACCGGAGAAATCCCGGAGTAAACCCGCGCAACACGGGGAGAACATGCAAACTCCACACAGCTCACTGTTGGTCGGGGGCTGGGATCGAACCCACGATCTCATGATCCCCGCGGTCCCCCGGCCGAGGGTAACTGTGCTGCCACAGTGCTAAACCACTGCGCCACCGTGCAGCCATCCTATGCACCCGTGCTATGACATCATCAAAGATTATCGGACTCACTATGACAGCATCAAAGATCATAGGACTCACTATAACATCATCACAGATCATAAGACTCGCTTTAACGTCATCAAAGATCAAGGGCAGGCATCACTGAACGAGTCGTGACACGCTTGCTTAAGGTGTGTTCACACTAAACATGAACAGGCGGCGCAAATCCATACAAGTGAATGGGAAGACGCGAGTACGTGCGAATTTGTGTTGTCGCGCGTTCGCGTCTGCTAGCTAGCAGCTAGGCAGCTAGTGGATGGAGTAAAATTATCACCATTGCAGAGTAAATTAGTTAGAAAATGAAACTCACTCACCGGGAGACAGGAGGGCCGGGAACTCTTCAGCTGAATCGGGATTTTGGTGTTATTTACCCATGGTTTCCGGCCACGGAAGTCCTCGCAAGCAAGCAAGCTAGCAACGTAAACACCCTTCATCTGTAAAGTTTTTGCAGGCTTGAGATGACATTTTCAGGTGAGCCCCCGGTCGGATGATGTAAATCTAAGCATGACGTTATTTTGGGAATTTCCACCGCAGGTTGAACACAGCTGTAGAAGTTTTAAAGACAGCTTCACCTGTCTGCATCTCCCTATTCATGTCTGTTGGTGTGTTTAAATTGATTTATAATGTAATCGTGCCACGCGAAAAATTGGCCCATTCGCGTTTGGCGTGAACGTACCTTTACACCTGCTTTCTACAGGCATGCAGAAATGCTTGCTTATACTTGGTTTCTACAGGCATGCACGGGTATGCATGAGCATGCACAGGTATGCACTAGTCCCTCTATAAATTCACGGAGTCTCTGTCTGTCTGTGTGTCAGTGTGTGTCTGTCATAGCCAAAGATCATAGGACTGCCTATGATGTTCCTATGATGTCTGCATGATGTCCTCTGATGTTCCTAACCACTCCTTATGTGTGAAATGTCCTATGATGTTCCTATGTAACAAAGGCCGTCATCACTCACGACCATTGGACTTGTTATGATATCAGCAAAGATCATAGGACTCGCTATGACATCATCAAAGATCAAAGGCAGCTATCACTCGAAAAGATATAGAGTGATGATGATCAAGTCAGTGGCGGTAATGCACCTGTAAGCTGGTTGCCAACTGCCAATCAAATTGAAAGAAGAAGAAGAAGGCAGCCATCACGGTCATAGGACTCGCTATGACATCATCAAAGATCATAGGACTCGCTATGACACAATCAAATATCAAAGCTTACACCCTTGCTTACACCTGCTTTCTACGGGCATGCAGAAATACTTGCCTATGACATCATCAAAGATCATAGCACTATGAAATCATCAAAGATCAAAAGCAGTCATCACTCACGATCATAGGACTCGCTATGACATCATCAAAGATCATAGGACTCACTTTGACACAATCAAAGATCAAAGCTTACACCCTTGCTTACAACTGCTTTCTTCAGGCATGCAGAAATACTTGCTTACACTTGGTTTCTACAGGCATGCACAGGTATACACAGATATGCACTAGTATATAATGGAGAGTACTGGTCCTAACACAGAGCCCTGAGGGACTCCTTGACTGAGTTCTGTGAGTAGAGATGGCTCATCATGAACATGAACAAGCTGAAGTCTATCTGACAAATATGATTTAAATCACTGCAAAGATGATCCTTTAAGGCCTACAGAATGATCCAGTCTATGAAATAGAATGCTATCAGCCTCCGCGGTGTTTCTCAAAGCAAAGGATGCATCCTTCCAAGGCCGCAAATCAAGGACGTGACATCATCACATCTCATAGAAGGACTGTTCCAAAGTGGAGGATCCTCGCGAGGACAGAGTCCTTCTTTCTCTCAATTTTCGAGGATGCACAAGTGGATCCTTCATGCTCTTCAAATCCCCACAGTGCTTTGCGAATATTAAATGGTTTTGCGGAGTGGGAGAGGAACCACAGCACACGTTTAAATGTAAGTATTTTTACATATTTATTGCACAATGAGTTACTATACAAAATACTTTATCATTTTACCGATTAAATTGTGGCTTTTCTGACTGAAATTAAAACATTCTCAGACATTTAAATACCCCGGTGAAAAGAGATGTCTGACAGCAAAGTAATCCAGTTAAATATTATATGTATGTTTAAAAGTAATATTTCATTCCACCGCACACAACCAAAAGTTATCAGAAATTGAACTCAAATTAAGCTACCAGATGTATGCAGAAACGATCATTTAAATAGCCAAAAATACTACTCACTGAAAAAAAATATGTATGAGGTTATGGTTTTCTTTACCCATGGAGCTGTATCACCTTATTGCTAAATCTGACTGTTTTCCTCATAAATGTGCGACTTTCCTTCTTTTAAATTCAATACGTTTGTCTTTTAAACTTGGGATTTTCCTTTTAAATTGTTTTTCTCCCTTAATTCAGCAGTTTGTCTGCTCATTTCTGAGATACATCTGTGGCTTACTTTATGGAAAATTTAAAGTTTTTGCCATTAAATTTGTAAATATTATTGCAACTTTTCTCTTTTATATCTTTAACTATTGAGAAGCAAATTTACAGCTTTTTCCATACATTTTTACTTTATTCTTTTGAGTTTTTCTTCAATGTGTTAGTCTAAGGGGAATGAAAATGATGGACTGCGTCATTTGGTTGGGTGGATCATGACCTCTGGGAGACCACCCAGCGGGCTACACCAGCTGTTCAGGTGGCTCAAGAACTCTAGAAAGCCACCGAATGTGCTCCACCGTGTAATCTGGTGGTCTTGGGACTTTGGTAGGCCACCCAAACTGCCTTATTTACTTTTCCAGGGGCCCTAGAGTTCTGTGCTGCCATATCTGTTTGGGTTGTGGGTCATGAGTTGTTTTTTCTCCTCTTTCTGAAGGAGAAAAAACTCCTGCTCGGTCCCTCTGTGCCACGGTTCCCCCTCCTCTCGCCCGAGGTGGGGTTTTTTTCTTGTTGGGGGGGGGGGGGTGTCTCCTTTATGGGTGGGTTCTCTTTTCTTTTTTGATGTTGTCCTGGGGTGTCTGGGACCTACCCCTTGAGGGGGACACTGTCATGATCCTGAGCAAGGGTGAGGGCCAAGCTCAGTCTCAGTGTAAGTTAAGTCTTTTTCTGTTTCTTTGTTTATTATGGTCTACTGTATCTGGTCTCTGTTGATTTATGAGTTGTTGTATTCTTAGTTGTGTCCTTGTAGTCTTGCCTAGTTATTGTGTGTCATTTTGTAATTTATGCTATTATTCATATCTTTTGGGTTGTGTTATTTTATTCCTGTATTATTTAGTTTCTGGTCTGTACTTTTATTTTGACAGTGCTGTGCAGCTTCTGGCTGTCAAACTTTCGCAGGCTGCACAGCTGTCACTTGTTATTTTGATTATGTTCTTACTCATTTACCCACACCTGATTAAGCAGGCCAGTATAGTTGATTCTTTGCAGTGAACTTGCATTACTGGATGTTATTATTACATTCCTTTCATTCCTAGATGGAGCCTCGGTCTGTTTGTATCCTCCAGGCATTCCCCGGTAATCCCCGTCACCTGTAAGTGTGCGCATATGTGTATTTTTGTACTGGTAAGTCTTTCAGTTCTTAAAGGTGCAAACTTACAGTCAGCGTGTGCGTCTTCAGTCAGCCTTTTAAAAGGGGCCGTTTATGATATTGAGAGGCTCAGTAGGTTCAAGTTAATTAGACCCATATATATAGGGAGTCACTGTTGAGGTTAAGCATTATGCCAGTTAGTGTGTGGATTGTTCTTTTGTTAATTCTTTTTTATTTGTTTAGCTATGATGATGATAATGACACTCTGTCTATTCTAACAGGGTGGGAGGAGTTTTCATGTCAGGCCAGGCACTGGTTTGTCAGGTCAGGCATTGGTTTGCTTGCTACCAGATAACCATGAAAACTGGTACTATCTGTCTCATGGGTCGGGCTGTTGGCAACTCAACCGGCAACCCTGCCCTTCCGAGGGCATGGAGGGTGAAACTGGGCATCCTGGCAGAACTAAAAACAATATCTGTCACAGGTCTGTGGTGGACCACTCCCAGTTACACGGGGTGAGACTGGACATCCTGGCAGATAAGCACATCTGTGGCAAGGTCTGTGGTGGACTTTTACCAGTCGGTGTATCGTGACATGCACTACACAAAGAGCAGAGATAAACAAACCTATCATCTGGTCAGTCACTGCAACAGATACTGGAGTCAGTTTGTCTTGGCCTGTCCTTGCCACTGATAATACCTCTATCTACCGAGAATGTGCCGCTAGTCCAGCAAAAGCTAGTGGTACTCAAATACTTTGCAAGCAGTTTCATGAAATGGTCAGTCAGAGAGCAACTCATACCGGCTCGGACGTTGCCCGAGTTAACAAGGTCAGGAGTTCCTGGCAGTGGAAGGTGAAAGACAGAGCTGCGTGGAGGAATCTGATCAGACCTAAAGGAAACAGTCATTGTCGCCCCAGACAGACTGCTATGATGAGCATGTTCCTTTTAATATCATCTAAATACTTCTACCAACCTCTGACCTTTAATAGCAAAATTACTAAAATTATACATATATTAATTACACGACATAGTAAATTACTTCTTCTTCTTCTTTTTCTTCTTCTTTAAGATTTGTTTGGTGGTTGGCAACCAGCTTACAGGTGCATTACCGCCACCTACCAGACGATGTTGTATCACTGCCATGGCATCATTAAAAATCACAAAGTAAATTACAGTCTCTTAGATAACCTTTATATTTTATGTGCTTTTCACAGGTTCAAAGGAACAAACAGGAAGAGGCCAGGCAGAGAGGTGGCAAATATTTTTGCTTGCTGGAAAGGGTAATTGAGAAATAATTGTTGTTATTTTTGTTCTGGTATTGTTGTTTGAAATGGCTTTTGCTTCTACTGTTGAATAAATTGTTTTGAGTCCAACTGTGTTACCTGATTTTTGTAAAGTACGTTATAATGTGGACTGGCACAGAAAAGAAGCAAGACAAACAACAGACAATGATTCAAACTTTATATAAAAATCATCGAAACATAGAGGTGACTAAGAGATAATTAAAAATTTAAAACATTAACACAATGAACTGGTTCAATTCAATTCAATTCAATTCAACTTTATTTATATAGCGCCATTTCACAACAACAGTCATCTCATAGCACTATCAACTGTAGGGAGGACCCCCACAGTTGCAGAAAGACCCCAGCAATCAGGCGATCCCCTGTGAGCAAGCACTTGGCGACGGTGGAGAGGAAAAACTCCCTTTTAACAGGAAGAAACCTCCAGCAGAACCAGGCTCAGGGAGGGGCAGTCATCTGCTGCGACTGGCTGGGGGGTGAGGGGACAGAGAAGAAGAAAAGAACAGACATGTAGAGAGCAAACAGCACGATGGGGACTCAATCTATGGGAGAGAACAAACAAATGTTAATGACCAGCAAAAAAAAAATATTTCATAGAGAGTGAGGAAAGGAGTGAGGCCCAGTGCATTACTGGAGGTCCCCCGGCTGACTAAACCTATTAGCAGCATAACTAAGGGAGGGTTCAGAAACACATGATCCCTCCCTAATTGTAGGCTATATCAAAAAGGTAGGTTTTAGCCCTATTCTTAAAAACAGAGATCGAGTCTGACTCCCGAATCCAGATTGGCAGCTGATTCCACAGGAGAGGAGCTTGATAACTGAAGGCTCTGCCTCCCATTGTACTTTTGGAGATTCTAGGTATTACAAGTAAACCTGCATTTTGGGAGCGTAGTGCTCTGTTAGGATGATACGGTAGTATCAGATCTTTTAAATAAAAAGGAGCCTGATTGTTTAGAGCTTTGTAAGTAAGAAGAAGGATTTTAAACTTAATTCTAAACTCTATGGGAAGCCAATGAAGGGAGGCCAGAACCGGAGAGATATGATCTCTCTTTCTAGTACCTGTTAAAACTCTTGCTGCAGCATTTTGGATCAGCTGAAGACTTTTTAAAGATGTTTTAGGACAGCCTGATAATAAAGAATTACAATAATCTAATCTCGAGCTAACAAAAGCGTGGATCAGCTTCTCAGCATCACTCTGAGACAAGATGCTCCTAATCTTGGCAATATTACGCAAATGATAGAAGGCAGTCTTAGAAACAAATTTAATATGTGAATTGAAGGACAAATCCTGATCAAAAATAACTCCAAGGTTCCTCACAGAGCTATTAAGAGAAAGAGTAACTGCATCCAAACTGAAAGTTTGATTTGGAAAGGAATTTCTAAGGTTTTTTGGACCAACAAGAATGACTTCAGTCTTATCTGAATTTAATAGCAGGAAATTACAAGTCATCCAAACTTTGATTTCCTTAAGACAGGCTTCTAACTTGGCTAATTGATTAGTATCATCTGGCTTCATTGACAGGTATAATTGTGTGTCATCTGCATAACAGTGAAAATGTATACAGTGCTTTCTAATAATGTTGCCTAACGGAAGCATATATAAACTAAAAAGAGTAGGGCCAAGCACAGATCCCTGTGGAACTCCATGACTAAGCTTTGAGCTGAGAGAAAACTCATCATTTACATGAACAAACTGGAACCTATCAGATAAATAAGATCTAAACCACTGCAACGAAGTTCCATTAAGTCCAAACCATTTAAACCATTAAGTGGTTTGAAACTGAAGTTATAAATACTATATATAACAAATGAGAATACATCTGGTAAATTTGTTAAACACTTCACTTACAAATGTGCATAAGAGGTTACTAAGAAAAATGAAAATGTATATTTAAAATGTATTTAAACCACATAAATGCAGACACCGGCACAGTGTAGCTGGTGGATCCAGCTCAACAGGGATCAGAGCTCAAGTCCTCAGAAGCTGCCGCAAAAAGAATCATGCCAAATAAATTTAATCTTCTTTAAATTTAGAACTCTTATACTGTCTTTACACAGTATGGAGATCATTGGGAGACCATTGAGAGCTCAAAAATTGGCCTGATCTCTCAGCAATCACTACGTGTGGAAATGATTTAGAGATCATTGTAAGATTTTCATGGTGACCCATAGAGATCTTTGAAAGATCACTTGGAGACCAGGATAGAGCAATGAGAGATCATTGAGAGACCAGGAGAGATCACTGACGGGTGATTGAAAGTTTGTTTGGCTTCCAGAAGTTTCTAGTGCTCTTCTACTCCATTTACACAGTGGTGTAGATCCTTGAGAGATCCCTGATAAATGAAAAAAATGACCAGATCTCTCAAGGATCTTTCTACGATCTCTCAGTGATCACTGAGATCTCTCAATGATTTCTCAATAATCTTCCAGTGGTCTCCACAGTCTCCAGTCATCTCCACATTCTCCACTGTGGAGACTGTGGAGATCACTGTATGATCATTTTGAAATCATTGAGAGACCTTGGTGATCGCTGAGATATCGTTGAAAGATTGTTGAGAGATCTGGTCATTTTTTTTCCATCCATGAATCATTTTCACTGATCACCACCCCTGTGTAAATGCAGTAGAAGAGCACTAGAAACTTCTGACTGCAAAACAAGTTTTAAGTTATCCTTCAGCGATCTGTCCTGCTCTCTCAGTGATCTCTCCTGGTCTCTCAATAATCTCTCCTGGTCTCCCAATGATTTCTTGTGGTCTCTGAGTGATCTGTCCTGGTCTCTTAATTATCTGTCAATGATCCTTCAAAGATCTCTGCTGATCACCCTGAAAATCTTACAACAATCTCCCAAACATTTAAACAGGTAGAGCATGTTCAGAGATCAGGTCAATTTTTGAACTCTCAGTGGTCTCCCAGCAATCTCTGTTCTGTATAAAGGTGTCCTTTGCAAATAAAGTGTATTTGTTTTCATTCAGTGAGCCACATGTAAAGACTCTTAAGGATCAACAGGTAATAAATTCTCAAAGGTCATTATTTTGTACAGTTAATGGATGATCATTCTGTGTCCCCCTATGCATTCTCTGGGGATATAGGTTCAGGTTCAGGTTCAGGTTACTTTATTTGTACCCGTAGGTAGATTTGTTTTGCAGTTGGTGACATCCATATTTACAAGCCACTAATTACATTCAACATAGACACAAACACAGGCACACATCTTACAAAATAGGTAAATATAAAATATGTACAATATAATTTTTATAGCTTGTTCAACTCTTTGACAGCAGCAGGGACAAAGCTGTTTTTGTAGCGCTGGGTTCTACTTTTTGGGACAGCAAACCTCCGTCTGGAGGGAAGAAGCTGAAAGTTGCAGTGCAAAGGGTGGGAGTCATCATTTAAAATCGAGTCGGCCATCCTCTGTACTTGTCTGGTGTACAGGGATGTCAGGCTCAGCTGTGACTCACCAAGCAAACGACTGGACCATCTGACTACCTGATCCAAGGATTTCCTCTGTTTCAGTTTTATCTGACCAAACCATGACATTAAAGAAAAGGATAAAACAGATTCAATAAAAGCCCGATAGAACATAGTCATTATGGTTCGGTCAATTTGGAAGCGTGCAAGTTTCCTCAAACAATGCAAATTTTGCTGACCCTTTTTGCACACCCTTTCACAGTTCACCTCAAAGTTCAATCCACTATCAATAATTGTCCCAAGATATTTGTACGATTGTACACATTCGGTGGTCTGGCCTTTTAGTATGGTGACTTTGTGCCTGGGAGTTTTCCTCCTAAAGTCAATAATCATATCTTTCGTTTTTGTTGTATTCAGCTGCAGGTAGGAATCCTCACACCAGTGAACAAAGTCATCAACTACTGGGCCGTGGCCACTCTCACCATCCTGGAGGAGACTGACAATGACTGAGTCATCAGCATACTTTATAATGTGTCTGTTGTCATGTCTGCTCCGACACATGTTTGTGTACAGGATGAAGAGTAGTGGTGACAACACACACCCCTGAGGAGAGCCAGTAGAAGAGCACTTTAGGTCAGACAATGTGCCATTGACCCTTACTCTCTGCGTCCTGTTGGTTAAGAAATCCAGAATCCAACCCACCAGATTATTGCTTAAATCAAATTGTTGCAGGAGCCTTTCAACTAAAATATGAGGTTGGATTGTATTAAAGGCAGAAGAAAAGTCCACAAATAAAAGCCTGGCGTGTGTCCCATTAAAATCCAGATGTTTAAAAAGCATGTCAAACAGAGTGACAGTGGCATCCTCCACTCCTCTGTGAGGCCTATAGGCAAACTGCAGAGGATCCAATGCATGTTCAGTCTGCCTTAGGACCTCACATCTGACCAGTTTTTCAAAAATTTTCATTAAAATTGAAGTCAAAGCAACTGGTCTAAAGTCGTTTACCGTTTTAGGACAGCTGGATTTTGGAACGGGAACAACCACGGCATCTTTCCAGATCTTAGGCACATGTTGTGTCTGTAAGGACTTATTGAAAATATAATGAAATATAGGACTCAGTTCATGTGCACAGGACTTTACCAGGCGTCCACATATATTATCAGGGCCCTGACTTTTGTTCACTTTTACAGCGTGGAACTCCCTTTTAACATCCTGCATCTCAATATTAAAGTGCTGATTGTCTTTGAGTTTCTGTTTCAAATCTTGGATTTCTGTGCTAAAATCAAAGGAGTCAAAACGACCATAAAAACAATTAAGAGCATTAGCCAGCTCTGTGTCTGAACTAAAACCATCTAAAAACACACGATTACTGCGCTCTGTGCTCTGAAGGCCTGCAATAGTTTTCATACTGGCCCAGGCCGAACCAAGTTTATTTGCTGCCATCTTGCTTTCCAATTCTGATTGATAATTCTGTTTTGCTCTTAAAATTTCAGCCTTCAGCTCCTTGGTGGCAACCTGTAGCGCAGAAACAGACCCTTGTTTAAAGGCAAGAGCTTTCCTCTGTAAGCAGGATTTAACTGATTTAGTAACCCATGGTTTGTTGTTGGGATATATTTTGACACGTTTACGTGGAACAAACTTATTTTGACAGTGAGCCATGTATGAGCATGTGAGCTCAGCCAGAGAGTCCAAATCATCCCCGCAGGCCATTATGAACATCTTCCAGTCTGTACAGTCAAAGCATTCCTGGAGGCTGTGCTCTGAATCTTCTGTCCACACATCAATGTCTCTGGTCTCCACTTTGCCTCTTCTGAGAGCAGTTTTATATGTGGGCAGCAAATGAACACAGTTGTGATCTGATGATCCTAAAGGAGGAAGAGGGAGTGATTTATAGGCCCTCTCTATAAATCCATAGCACAGGTCCAATGTCTTTTTTCGCCTGGTTGGGCAGGAGACATACTGATGAAAGTTTTTAAGTGTCTTCTTTAAAGAAACATGGTTAAAATCCCCAAGAATGAAGTTTGGCGCCTCTGGAGAAATTGACTGCAGCCGCTGGATCACATCAGAGATGGTGCTGGAGGCGGAGTCAGCGTCTGCCCTCGGATGAATGTACACAGTTGTGATGAAAAGTTGGGGAAACTCTCGAGGCAAATAAAAGGGGCGTAGCGACACAGACAGCAGCTCCACATGGGGTGTACAGATGCGCTCTCTGACCGTGACAGATGTGCAGTACTGCTTATTAATGTATAAACATACTCCGCCCCCCTGACGCTTCCCAGTTACCTCTTCCTGCCGATCCGAGCGCAGCGGAGCTCCAAAGCCGTCAATCCACAGGTCTGCATCTCGACCATGCGCAGTAAGCCAAGATTCAGTGAAAGCCATGACGCAGCAGTTCTTAAAATCCTTCTGGTAACGTACATTGCCTTGAATTTCCTCCACCTTGTTTCTCACAGACTGTGCATTCCCAAAAATGGAGGAAGAGGAATGTTACCAAACTGACGTCTCCTAAGGCGCAATTTCACACCTCCACGTCTTCCACGCTTCCTCCTGCCGCTTCTTTTTTCACCGCTGTGACCGTCTCTCAAAATAAAGTCCGGCAAATGAAATTTGGGCGCAATCAGAGACTCTGCACCAGCTGTGTTAAAGCGCAGCAACACGTCCCTGGAATATTGTATTCTGCCCGCTATTCTGCTCGTCATGGAGCCGAACGCGTTTACCTCAGAGACAAAGAGCCAGAACACAGAAAGCAGCAGTGCGAGATATGAGAGGAAATCCATGTTGCAGATACTAGGGAGCTGTTCGCCATATATTCCACAAACGCTCCAGAGCAGAAACGACACAGAGGATTTTCTAAAAATGTAAAAAAGTACAAAAAACACACACACGCACACATGCACTATATCACCAAGCTGCTGGTCGCTGCGTGCGCATGCGCACGTACATATATAGTGTACATATTTGAAAAAATACTATTCTTGGAGTCAAAGTCTTTCTCTGTAAATAAACAATCAGAGATGTAAAGCCAAACATATGACCGCATTGTTCAGATCTTAAGCCTGACCTCAGTGCTGGGAACCCACTTGTAAAACAGAAGATTAAAATGAGCCACTGTCATTTCTGCAGCTGCACCACTGTCTGTTCATACAATAAAGTTCTCACTTCAGCAGCTCCAAATGTTACCACCTCATCCATGTCCCTCAATACTCTTTTGTAGTAATAGCTACCACAGAAGCAGTTTTTTCTTCCTGCTTAAGTACTGTATCTGTATCTGTGGATTGCTTTAGTGTGATGGGCTTCCACCCATCTGGATGTAATTACTGTATGGTGTAGGCTTGGAACATTGGATCTGTCACTATTTAAATATGTTCAACTCTAAATAAAAGGGTCTGAGTTTGATTACACCTCCTTTAGTTCCTCCTCAAGGCTGTCTTTTAAAAAAATGGCCAACACACGCCAATTTATCACATCCTTTTTCCATGTAAATTAGAAACATTCTTTAGTAAATGTGAGGATTTTTCTCATAAATTTCCAGGATTTTCCTGCAGCGTTACAGCCATTTTACTCAGAAATGTGCAGCTTCTTACTTGAAAATGTACAGCTTTTTATTATTCAAAATTTTGCAGCTTTTTCCTCATGAATTTAGAACTTTTCTTACTCTTGAATTTGCAGTTTTAAAAAAAAAGCTTAAACTTGCAGCATTTTACTCAAATCTTATATCTGCAGCGTTTTTAGGTTGTAAACAGTTGGAAATTTACACCTTTTTTTTGTCTTTTTGCTAAAGTTACAGCTTTTTACCCATAAAATTCCACTTTTTTTTGGTCAGAAATTGGCAGCTTTTAACTGAGACTTACATCCCTTTTTTTGTGTCAGGTCAGGCATTGGCTTGCTTGCTACCGGATAACCACGAAAACCGGTACTACCTGTCTCATGGGTCGGGCTGTCGGTGACTCAACCGGCATCCCCGCCCTTCCGAGGGCATGGAGGGTGAAACAGGGCATCCTGGCAGAACTAAAAACAATATCTGCCACAGGTCTGTGGTGGACCACTCCCAGTTACACAGGGTGAGACTGGACATACTGGTAGATAAACACATCTGTCGCAAGGTCTGTGGTGGACTGTGTGCCAGTCGGTGCATTGTGACATGCACTACACAAAGAGCAGAGATAAACAAACCTATCATCTGGCCAGTCACTGCAACAGATACTGGAGTCAGTTTGTCTTGGCTTGCCCTTGCCACTGATAATACCTTTATCTGCCAAGAATGTGCAGCTAGTCCAGCAAAAGCTAGCAGTACTGAAATACTCAAATACTTTGCAAGCAGTTTCATGAAATGAGTTTTCATGAAATGGTTTGATTAAAGAAATGCTTTATTTTAAATTAAAATATCATTAAATGTATGGACAGCAGTGGCATAAATTTAGTTAACAGCCATTTTGGATCCAAAGGTCCTTTACCGCTAGTCAGCAGTGGCACTCTTCGTCTATATGGGACACTGCTCAGGCTGACAGTGGCAGCAGCAGTGTTTTTTGCTTTCACTCTTTTCAACAGCGATGTGATAGCAATAGCTCCTGAGCACAGGCTAAACAGAACGGAATGAAGCCCCGCAGGCAGCCTGTCAGCCTGAGCTCAGGGTAACAAAAACCCAGCGTACTGGGATTTTTACACATTTCTGGATCTTTTTACAATTGGTGGATCATGTTGCTCAGTTACTTGAGCCAGAACTCTTTATGTTTTGGACTACGATAAGCCTGTTTTGTTTTGTTTTTTTAAAATCAGGCCCTAAAATCAGAGATTGAACGTCACAGAAACATAATATAGAAAAACTTAAACAAGAGTGTATAAAGAGAACAACAACACCATCTAGTGGCAGATGTTTTGCTCTCAGCCCCACCTACAACACCTGGGAACAAAAGTGAAAGATTTTCAACACAATTCAGAGTGGAGACACCATTACCTTTAACACAGGTGTATTTAAATTAAATCACCCTTTATTGTTTATTATTATTCAACCAATCATGTACAGTAGAACAAAGTTGTGTTATTCCTATCTACAGTGTTAATCACACGCACCCCATATGTAGAATCAGAGGGCCGCTGCCATGCAAGGCTCCGCCACAGATTTCCCTCCTCCATTCCATTATCGCTGAGCACCAAGCTGGATGGCAGGAAGTTCCGCTTTATATGGTCTTCGGCATGACCCGGCCGGGATTTGAGCCCCTGCTTCCTGGGTGTGGGGTGGATGCTCTACCAACTGAGTCACCACTCTGGTAAAGAGTTTTACCGAATAAAGCTGATTGTGTGGATTAAATAGTCAGTTGGACTGTAGTTTGGTGAGTCTTGTTAAAACATCAGTGGAAATGGCTGAGAAAACTGCGCTTGTTGAAAACTTCTTGAGCTGTCCAGTGTGTTCAGAGACGTTCAGAGATCCAGTGTCTCTGGGCTGTAACCACAGCTTCTGTTCAAGCTGTCTGCAGGAATTCTGGGAACAAACAGAAACTAAAAACTGTCTCATTTGTAGGAGAAAATCATCTAAAGATCATCTTTTGGTGAACTTTGCTCTGAAGGAACTGGCTGACTCCTTTGCTGGGAGACACAAATCTGGATCATGTGAGACAGAAAAAGAAAATAAGGTGGAGGCTGTGTGCAGTAAACACCAAAAGGCGCTTCAGTTGTTCTGTGTAGACGAGCAGAGAGCTGTGTGTCCTGTCTGTGATTTTCTTCACCATCAGAGTCACAAAGCGGGCGGTGTGGTGGCGCAGTGGTTAGCACTGTGGCAGCACAGCAACTCACCCTTGGCCATGGGATCCCTGGTTCGATCCCAGCCCCTGACCAACAGTGATCTGTGTGGCGTTTGCATGTTCTCCCCTTGTCTGCGTGGGTTTACTCCGGGATTTCTCCGGTTTCCTCCCACAGGCCAAAAACATGCAGGTTAGATTAATTGGAGACTCTAAAGTGACCCTAGGTGCGAATGTGTGTGTGAATGGTTAAGGGATAGCGCCGTACAGTAGCTGCTTCATCCATCCAGGTGGATGCCCTCAATTTCCCCTCTGGGGATCAATAAAGTATACAAAATCAAAAATAAAAAAAAAATCAAAATCAAAGTGGTTCCTATAAAAAAAGCAGTCAGTGACCTGAAGGAGCAGCTGAAATCTGATTTAAAATCTCTGTAGGACAAGAGGAACAAATGCAAACAAGTGGAGGAAACCGACAAAGAAATGATTGAACACACCAAGAATCAGCTGTTGATGACAGAGAGTCAGATCAGGGCAGAGTTCAACAAGCTCCAGCAGTTCCTGAAAGAGGAAGAGGAGTCCAGACTGGCAGCTCTGAGGGAGGAAGAGGAGCAGAAGGGAAGGACTCTGAGCGGAGAGGATTCAGGAGCAGATCTCCTCTTTGTCAGACAGCGTCTCTGCTGCTGAAGAAGAGCTGCAGAAACACAAGGTGCTGTTCCTCAGCAGCTGCCAAGCCACTCAGAGCAGAGCCAGAACCCAGAACTCGTGTCAGATCCACAGCTGGTCTCAGGAGGGCTGATAGATGTGGCCAAACACCTGGGCAACCTGTCCTTCAGAGTCTTGGACAAGACGAAGGACAAGGTCCACTTCAGTCCTCTCATTCTGGACCCAAACACTGCAAGCTGGTGGCTTTGTCTGTCTGATGATCTGACCAGTATGAGACATGGAGACACAAAGCAGAAGCTTCCTGATAATCCAGAGAGAAACACTAAGTATGCCAGTGTTTTTGGGTCTGAGGGCTTCAGCTCAGGGAAGCACAGCTGGGAGGTGGAGGTGGGAGGTCATCCTACGTGGAATGTGGGTTTAGTTAAACAGGAAGGCAGAGTGTTTTGCTTCACCAGAATATGGAATCTGGTGTTTAGGGCATCACAGTGGACAATACACTAATGGTGCTTGTCAGCCTGTCTCAGTGAAGGAGAGTCTCCCGAGGATCAGAGTCCAGCTGGACTGTGGCGGGGGCGGGGGGGGGGGGGGAGGGGGGTCCTTCTACAACCCTGGAGACATGACTCACATCTACACTTACACAGACACTTTCACTGAGAAAATGTTCCCATATTTCAATGTTGGAGAAGCTAAAGATGCCAAAACCTCTGATATCAAAATCTGTAAAACTGAGATTTGATTGTAAAGTTGAGGAAGGTCAAAGTGATTTAATTTTACTGGTGAACATTTGTGGCTATTTTACTCGTTTATGAACAAAAAATTCCTTTACTTATCCTGATTTTCTGATACTGGAAATTGTTAAATTTAAACAAAATGGATTCTAATGAGAAGGCATTGATGCTAAACAATGATATGAAGAATATGGAGTCATCATTTTATTTTATTTTACATTTACAAAATCAATCACAGATTTGATTCTAATGATTAATGGGTGAATTTGTCATATTTTTAAATATTTACCAAAAATTATTTGAATGTTAAAATGTTTTATTTTTTAAACCAAAGTTTGACATTTTTGACACTTATTTTTAGTTTAAAACTTCCATTCAGTGGAATATACTGTATTTCTTGAGTAAATATTCTTGTTGGTAATGTTCATATTATTACTGAGAATGGATCATTACGGACATTGATGTAATAATTCACATTTTATTTGTCTGACTGTACTGTACTGTTTGATTCAGTTTTTTCTACACAAACCTGCTTCTGAAACTTTAAAAACTGAGGAAATTTATGATTTTATACAGAACCTCAGAATCTTAGAAAATTCTTGTCTTGATCAAAACTCCACAACACTAATTTATGTCAGTATTTTTGAGTCTAACTTCTTTGTGTCATATTGAAGGATTAAGGTGTATTTCAGTGACTGAACATCAGCATTTATGTCCTCATAGTTTCTTCAGTTGGAGCTGCTGCTTGTTTCAGTTTTTCACTAAACTTCATGTGTCAGACGTGAAACACTTCAGCACATTCAGCATTTAGTCTCATTAATGGTGGATTTGCTGTTTTTGATCAAATCTGATCAAAGTCTCAGAAGCATGAGTGAAGTGATCTGCTGGTTTATTTCTGTCAGTAAAAACCATCAAAGCCACGCTGCAGTTTGACGTGTGGAAACACAGACGGACTTTGATTTTTCTATTGAAACTGTCATTTTATTGAGAACACCTTAACACATTGTCTTGAAGTCAGAGGAAGACTTGTGGCAGTAAGAGAACAGAGCAATAATGTGAAGAATCAGAGAACTAGAGGATTAATATTATTCTACAGAAGAAAGCCAAAGAGACAAAAAGAGACAAAGGGAAAGTAGAGAGAGGAGACAGCAGAGAACTGATGGAATCAGGCTGGAAACAGAGGGAGAGGGAGAAGAGGGAAAGAGTCCCTACGAAGAGAAGACCACTCAGTGGCGTCGGCACAGCTTAGTCACCGCTGGAGGACGAAGATGAAGTTCAGAGAGGCTCCAGCTGATCTCAGTCATGCTTCATGTGACTAAACGACAGCAAGCGGCAGAGCTCACACTGACCTCAGCAGGACGACGCTTCATGTGGTTCTGGGCAGGGCTGCACCATGAAGCCCTGATCCTTCATTCATCTGACCGCTCACACTCAGTCAGCATTTATCTGTCACACTGGAGACATTTTAGTATCAACTGTGCAGACCTCAATGATCTGAATGGAAGCTGCTGATTCTGCTCCACCAGGGCTCTGAAACCTGTGGTTCTGGAGCTGCATATGGATTTTTGGTCATAACCAGCGGCTCCCTGTGGCTTTGATTTGAAACTACTACTGAAATACACATTTAAGATGAAGAATTTGGGGAAAATAATTTATCAGTTTAAAAGACTCAACCTGCAAATACACATAAAATTAAAATTACAAGAAAAAAAGTGACAAATTTACAAGAATAAGGTTGTACATTAAAAAGTCAGAGAAAATTAAAACAAACTTACTGGAAAAAAGTGAGAAAGTTCTGAAAATGATGGAAATAGCCTAATTTAGAGAATAAATGCAAATTCAAAAGCGCAAAAGAGTGATAACTACAGGGGAAAAGTAACAAATGGGAGAAAATGTACACATTTAGGAGAAAAAATGTTTTGAAAATTCCAAGAAAAAGGTCAAACGATATAAAAGGTCTAATATTTAAGTGTAAAAAAAAATGATCTCTGATGTTGACTACTTCAGTTATTAAGGATGAAACCTGTTCTGTGGCTCCATGTTTTATTTGGTCAAAATTCTCTTAAACTGTCTCTTAGCACAACAAAGGAGTTTTTGACACCTGTTCTTCCCTGATAAACTGTCTTTGAGTATATTGTGTGTCTGATGTGACACTGGAGTTATTGTGCAGCTCCATCAGAAGCTCCATGTTCATCCGCCTGTGTGTGTCTGTGCTTTCCTTGGTGAGACAGCGCCCCCTGCTGGAGCACCTTCCCTCTCTGAAGTGGCTCCAACGTGAGTTGGACTCCAGTGGTGCTCAGAGTGAGCTGCAGGCTCAGTGAAGCACCGTCACTCTGGGTGCTGATGCTCCACCAGGGTCCTCATCTGCTCTCAGCAGACACACACCACTGACAACACAGAGCCGCACGGAGAAGCACGCTGAACCACCACCACCACCACCACCACCACAGTCACCAACATCACAATCCTCATTAGAATCATCTTCATTAGATCATCTGGAGAGAAAAATAGTTCTATGCACTTGAACAGCTGAGAAAATAGAGAGACAAAGGTTGAGTATAGCAGCATTCAGTAGAAAATGAGAAGCCAAAGGAAAAGAAAAACCTCAAAAAGCACCTGTCCTGTTGACTGTCACGCAAAAGACAAAAGTGCAGCTATGCTGTTAGTTTGCTGCAGTTGTGTAATACTGTGGACTCCCTCATTCTAAACATGGGAATCTTATTCTAATGAGTTTCAAGGCTACAAACTGGCTAAGGAGAGAAGAACAACTTCTCTGTACTGTACGTGCTGCTGTTTCTGCTTTGTTTGGAGGGGGTCGGGGTCATGTTTGGTTCACACCATCACATACTGATGCCTTCAGGTGACCTTTGACCTTTTACTATTAGTAGAACAGGCTGACCTAGACATGAACATCATTACTGGATCAGACAACAGTACAATGTCTCAGTTCATCTTGAAAGAAAAAAAAATCTTCAATTGATCAAATCTTCATCAGCTTAATAAAAGGTGCTGAAGAGTTTGGTGGGATAGTTCTCACAAGTCGAGTCCTGGATTCTTGGAGGTTTGAAGTGATCTGTGTCCCACTCTGGTTAAGTGGTGATGATGTAAGAGGACCAAAGTGCGAAGAAAAACAGCAGCAACAAAAGCAGTCCTGATTCCCACTGACCATGGTCCCTTTAAACACCTCCAGACAGCACAAGAGCGTGAGTCCTACAACAGGAAAACCAAGGAGGAAAACTGGAAAAACATCCACTACAATAAATTAATAAATACTGAAAATAAATACAAACCTGAGGACTCTTCACCAAACCCACTGCCCTCTCAAAACCACCTTATTCCATCATTCCCTCTCAACACACACACACTACAGCCCTTCACTCTTCATTTCTGATATGGGTTGAAGTGTTCTTATGTGCTTAAAGGTCAAACATTCATCAGGAGCCTTCCTTTACACCACTGACTGCTTCTCTCATTTAGACTGAGGGGGAAAAGTGGATTTTAGCATCTTAAAATATATAAAATTCTCAGAAAGGAGCGCTATTCAACTGCTGCAGAACAGTCAATCCATCTCTTCTCCAAGCACCTTTTCGCACCACTGCTCAGGAAAATACCTGCAGTTCCTCTGGCAGCCACTTGAGGCCTTGCTCCAGAAGTGAATCAATCCACAAAGCCTAACATGTTAAATATAAATATTCAACTGTCTTTCCATGAACCTGAAGTTCCCTGCATGGTTGCATTTATTGTCAGGTGTCTTAACACTAATGATGCGTTCATCCTGAATGTAAATCATAAATCTGCATTGCTCTGCTGGCAAGAATACAGCCACCAGAGTTGAGGGCAACAAGCAAAGATTGACCTGTGGAGTGGAGTTACTTCTGTAGTTAGTTACCACAGTGAGCAAGACAGCTGCTGGGACTGGTTAGATTAGATTAGATTAGATTAGATTCAACTTTATTGTCATTACACATGTATGAATACAAGGAAACGAAACACAGTTTAGCATCCAATCAGAAGTGCAAAGGACAGCAGTGCAGTATATACGGTAATTAACAGTATGTGCAATTTAAGCAAATATATGCAAATATATATGCAGCAGTGCAGAAAGTTAAGAGTACTGTTATGTGCAAATAATGTACAATAAGTTAGATGGGCAGTTATGTACAGGTGAGGATGGTAAGAGATGATGGTAAGAGAGTCAGCGGGGAACTAAGTTCAATAACGTGACAGCTGTTGGAAAGAAACTGTTCCTAAACCTGCTGGTTCTAGAAACGCCTTCTGGAGGGGAGAAGCTGGAACAGTCCATGAGCAGGATGGTTGGAGTCCCTAAGAATGCTGAGTGCCCGGCGCAGACATCTTTTCCTGTAGACGTCCATGATGTGCTCCTGGTGTGGAAATTAATGGGAATTAATAAGTGTTCACTTCTTCCATCTCCCTTTCGAACACTGTATAGTGTAACGTCGGGGCCATGTTAAGGGGGGCAAGGATTTCCCAGCATGCTTTGCCAGTTGAAAACGTTACTGTGTGTGTGTATTAAATGTGTTATTACTGAGTTATTATACTGCTGTGTCATTATAACTGTGTTATAATGACCCAGCAGTGTTTAGCAGGATTAGGGCAAGATGTATCATGTGTGTGTAACCATGATTGAAACGGAGGTCTGGGAGAATGACCCCCCCTCCTCTCTGTGCTCAGAAGTAGTTGGGGTTGGTGGTGTGTAAATAAAGTCTGTTCGTCACAACCATCTTGCTCCTCTTTCTTTGTGTGAATCCCGCAAACGTCACACTGGTGTCAGGAGGGGGGGTGGAGCAAGATGAGGATCCAGGCGGAGGTCCAACGGCCAGAGCGGTTTATCGCTCGGCTGGGAACGGAGCGTAGAGCTGAGACGCCGGCCCCCGGAGAGGCTCGCCGCGATGGACGGAGCAGCGGACTCGACGGGACTGCTCTGCCTTTTTCAAGGCAGAACGGGCCGAGCAGAGCAAACCAGCCCTGTTTCCTGCCCTTTTCAGGGCAGGACGGGCTGGCGATTCCAGAGCAATTAGGAGCGGCGATCGACCGGGAGATGACCGTCCCATCTATCCAGCAGCGGGCCAAGATTCCCCGCTACAACGGCGAGAACCTGTTGGATGACCACCTGGCCCAGGTCGAGTTGGCTGCCGCGCTGAACGACTGGTCATCTGAGGAAACCGCTGTGCTGAGAGTGAGTGGGAGGAGGGGCTACGGCAGCGCGTGCACGAAGGAGACAGCGGCGGTGACGCGAGGAAGGGGGGCTTCCGCTGCGCAGAGCCAGGATACATCGCACGGTACTGCCCCGCACACAGCGCACGACAAACTGGCCCCTCGCCGACGTTAAATAAGAGCGAGGTGGCATGGACGGGGAAAAGGCCGCCTCCTGCAGATGCTTCCCCCGGCGGTGACGTCACAGAGGCTTTTGGAGCGCAGCAGCAGCGGCGCAAGCAGGACAGATCCGGTCTTTTCCCGGGCTCGGCAGGGGCTGGACGCCTGGACGCGGGCCAGCGGCCGCCTAGGAGGTCCTGGCAGTGGTGGGAGTCATGACTCCCGCTGCCAGGGGAGGAACTGCGTAGTCCTACCGCCACCCGCAGATGCTTCCCCTTTCGGTGACGTCACGGAGGCCCTCGGTGCAGCAGCGACGCAGCAGAGTGAGCAGGACGGAGATCCGGCCATTTTTCCAGGCGCAGCAAGGGCTGGACGCATGGACGTGGCCAAGCGGCCTCCTGGGAGACCTGGCAGCGGTGGGAGTCGGCTGGAGCGGGCATGGGACTCCCGCTGCCGGGGAAGGGACTGTGCGTGGTCCTACAGAGGCTGTCAGATGTGTCCATCCGCCCGCTGGTGGCCAAACCGGAACCCTACCCCAACCAGATACTCCGACCGAGACTGAGATGGACACTGGATGGCCCGTGTGTGCCGCCCCGGCACCGGGCTGACTCGCATTGGATTTCTGAAAGTGGACTTGACTGAAAAGTGGACTGAATTTTCTGGGGACAGAAACCAGTCCAGGGGAGGGCAGTGTAACGTCGGGGCCATGTTAAGGGGGGCAGCGATTTCCCAGCATGCTTTGCCAGTTGAAAACGTTATTCTGTGTGTGTATTAAATGTGTTATTACTGAGTTATTATACTGCTGTGTCATTATAACTGCGTTATAATGACCCAGCAGTGTTTAGCAGGATTAGGGCAAGATGTATCATGTGTGTGTAACCATGATTGAAACGGAGGTCTGGGAGAATGACCTCCCCTCCTCTCTGTGCTCAGAAGTAGTTGGGGTTGGTGGTGTGTAAATAAAGCCTGTTCATCACAACCATCTGCTCCTCTTTCTTTGTGTGAATCCTGCAAACGTCACAATACTGTTACTTTATTGCATTTGTGATTTGTTTTGTTTTTGTTATACTTTTTTGTTCTAAATAAAGTATCTATCTATCTATCTATCTATCTATCTATCTATCTATCTATCTATCTATCTATCTATCTATCTATCTATCTATCTATCTATCTATCTATCTATCTATCTATCTAAATTCAGAAAAGACTAGAAGCACTGTACTGTTTGGGTTCACCATGTTATCCTGCGACAGACACAGCTGGGAGAATTTCTCAGTGCCTCCTCCGGGAACTGCATCTTAATGACGGCTGTTTTCAGTGCTACCCCAGGCTAACCGGTGCACAGTTTGATGAGCTACTAATGATGATTAGTGGCAGGATTTCACAGATTGGTACAAAGTACAGGAACTCTGAGCTGTAGAGCACCTGTTCATCTGTCTTCAGCGAGTGGCAGTCCCATTCTTAAATTTAATTACATTTTATTCTGCATTATAATTCTCACTCCCAGTGACATCACTATGATGTGGATGCTGATTGGCTATTATGATCAAGTGCCATGAGAAATTATCACCCAAGCTGAACAAATTTCATACTGTGTGGATTAACTTGTGTCTGCGTCTGTTCACATCTTTGTGTTGTCTGGAACAAATTCATGTCTTTGTATCAACTTTGTATGGAATCACACCACACACAAAATTCCCTTTGGATTCAGTGTGAACACACCCAAACAGCTGTATAACTTGTATTAGTAATATTTGGAGCATTTTTTTTATTAGAATTATCTAAAAAAAAACACCCCCAGAGTGGTAAAATCTGTCTACAAAGCTTGTGCTTTTCAGCATTTGCTTAAAAAACTTCTAATATTTTTTCACTGCAACATGAGTTGGTATGGTGCTGTGATAGAAAATAAAATGATCTTAACCACTTGCACTCCGGGCAATTTTCCTAAAAATGCCAAAAAATAACGTGCCCAAAGTAAATCGAAAGCTGTTATTCAACCCTTTGCAGCATCTTCATGGGGTTGGTCTCATTTAAAAGAAAACACTTTGAATTTTTTGGCAAAAAAAAACATAATCTCTCTACGTGCTCCGGCCACTGAGTTACAGTCATCTAAACATACTGAACTTGAAGAAAAAAAAATTGGACACAGTGTTTTTTTGGATACAAATGCTTGTAAATAACACACAGTTGTCCGATCCGGCTGGAAAATGCAACAGAAATGTAGAACCAAGTGTTATCCAGCTGAGATCCAAATTTGGTAACAATACCACAAAAAATGAATATTTTACACAGCTTTGTTCTCAGGCTGTTCCCAGGCATTTTGGAACTGTGCCAAATTGTGCCAAATGGCACAATTTGGAAAAACGTCTGTAACTTTTGAATAATTCAATGTAGAATCTTAATTTTAGGCTCTAATGAAAGGTCACACTCAGGGCTGTGTCTGTGTGTGTGTGTGTGTGGGCGGGGGGTCGTTCCCCCCCCCGCTACCAAGGACCGACTTCGGCCCTCGCTACAGACGGATTACACTCCTTGCATGTTTTCACAGCGGCTCCCCCCCCCCTCGCTACTGTGTGTGTGTGTGTGGGGGGGGGAACCGTGAACGGACCGTGAACGCCCCCCCCCCCCTCGCTACAGAAGAGGGCCATCGCTACAGGATGGAATAGACTGATATGCTTCCCCCCGCGGACCGGGGGGCATTCGGACTGTGAACGCCCCCCCCCGCTCCTCTTCTGCAGTGGGGGGGGGGGGGCGTTCACGGTCCGAACACGGCAAATGAACCGTTTATCGCGGCGCACGCACTTCGTACTTTGTGCGCAGTACAGTTGTAATTTACCGATCGGTCAAAAGTCATTTTTGGATTACAGTTTTCAGGGATAAATAATAATTTAGCTTATAACACCTTACCTCTTCAAAGCAGCAGAGTCGTGGCGAACATCTCTTCCCACGCGTCAGACGAACGCGACACTGCTCCGCTCGTGGATCCCGATCAACATAATTCCATTATTGCCGTTTTGGCGAATGATTTACGACTTTTGTCGTCGGCCTCCGTCTATTCTGCTGGAATGAGTGCAGGTCCCACTTGTGGGTGTTCTCCATGCTGCTGGGTCTGTATTAGATTCGTCCAGCGTCCTTTGTTTTCATCTGTGGCAACAGTAAATCTCTCTTCACCCAGCCTGAATTTCTGTGCTTCAATTGGCTCCTGCGTTCACAGTAGGCGGGTCCTCCTTCCCAGATTTTCATTCATTGGCTCCTCAAGGTTTCAGAAACCCAATTCAAGGCTCTTATTAGTCGAATGAGAGGTCAATCAGATGAACTAATCTGTTCGCGGCTGTCTCTGCAGTTTTTTTTTGAGTGGTGCTTGGACGCTACTACATCACCATCACCACCATCATGCGTCATGCGTCCAAGCGCACTCGAGGGCGCTCTCGTGCGCCCTCGTGCGTCATAGGACGCAGAGACTTGCCCGCCCGCGGAACAATGGAGCGCAAGTGGTTAAATGGTTTCACTGCAAGCCAAGATGGCTTAAAGCAACACTGTGTAAAATGTTCACATTAAAATAATGTTTTCAAAATTATTTTGATGGTTCACCAGCCTTTGTCCAGGTGAATGTCACTTCCACCATAGCCTGAGTGGGCCCACATTGTCTGCAACAGCTGTTCTTGGTAGGAAAACTGAAAGGACTACAACTATGGCCACTATGACCCAAATATGAACCGCCAATTACAGGACACAACTTTAGATGCCAACAACAAAGCACCCTGTGATTGCCTGTTGGGACAGAAGTCATAGTTACCACAGTTGTGGTATTTTCAGTGTTCCTAACTGGAACAAGAAAGTTACATAGTGCTGCTTTAAATTTTCTGAATTTAAAATATTCAGTTCAGTTTTTCAGTTCAGCTTTATTTGTATAGCGCCTAGTCACAACAAAAGTCATCTCAATCTATACAGGTGTGGGGACACAGTTTAGGAGTTCTCTCACTCCCAGAGCCAGGGGGAAGGGGAGAATAATGAAGAGTAGGAGGAGGTCTCACTGGGGGGGGCATCACACGAAACAGCAAAGGCTATGCGCTCCCCAGGGAGAGGAGTAAATGCCGGAGAGAAGAAGTGTGTTTGTGCAGAACCCGCGTGTATTATGCTAATATGCTACATTTCTCTTTGTTCACACAACAATGTACGATGGCTGGAAGCTCTGGCTCTCTATGTATGGCAATAAAGATATAAAAGAGGAATGTACAGAGACCCAGCGAGTGCAGTAGCTCAGCTGAGCGCCGAAGAGCGTTTTGTTTATATGTTATTAGCGAAAGAATAAAGTTCTGTGTCATCCAGCTTGTTGCCTTGCCTGCATCCTTTTGCTACACTGGTGACCCTCAAAGTGCCGTGGAGCGCCTGTTCCTCCCCCAACACTGGTGACCGAAGATGGACCATGGAGAGTGAGCTCATCTGCATCCATTTCCCCACATTGTAGACCCAAGGCGCCATGGAAAGCGAGCCGAGCACAATCCCGGACTCTGGCTTCACGACTCGACAGCAGAGTTTCAGCACATAGAAGCCCGGTGCACACTCCGGGGGTTAGAGGAGGATGACACAGACTACTAAGTGGTCGCTGCACCGGACACACGCGCCACGCAACAGGCAACAAGCTTGCTTCAGGAACCGACCAGCCACAGCAGGAGCAAACCTGGCCAACTCGCCGTTGCCAGTGACTAAGGACTACTGCACACTGGCGCAGGAAATGGATCCACCATCGGGCGCAAACGGCCAGCGATGTGTGCCGGCATGCCCAGTCAAGAAGTTGGGAAACGGCATGGCCAGCAGCCATTAGCAGCTGCGACTGCTGGCGAAAGAAACAAGCTGTTTAGTGTCACAGACACACATTTGGGTAGATGGTTTCTGGTGGATTTCTGCACCCAGAAGAGCATCCTGCTGGTCAATGCTGCAGGGTGGCAGTGGGCAGTTTTTACCGGAAAATCCCGTGCCCGAGTCTGATCCGCCCACACAATTTTTCTGCAGCCCGGAGGCTTTTAATGCACCAGCCCGGCCCATCATTGTTTTCCCTTCATCCCTAAAAGCCTGCATGAATGCTGGTTTTGTTTCTGTCAAGCACGATGAGCACCGGACCCCGCTGCGCCCACCGTACTATGGACTGTTCAACATGCTGGCACCTGGGGCAAAGCATAAGGTGCTTTCCCACCCTCCCCCCTTCCCTCCACAGACTGACATGCCCTCCGATACACTTCACCAGCAGGACGGTTCTACTGGATCCACAACCAACCCGCTACAGCCTCTATGAGCGCCGGCTCGGACCCAAACGACTGGGGGGTTAGAGCCCAACCTGGGTGTTGGGGGGGCTGTGTGGGGGCACAGTTTGGGAGTTCTCTCACACCCAGAGCCAGGGGGAAGGGGAAAATAATGGATAGTAGGAGGAGGTCTCACCGGGGGGGGGGGGTATCAAACAGGACAGCAAAGGCTATGTGCCCCCCAGAAAGAGGAGTAAATGCCGGAAAGAAGTAGTGGGTTTGTGCAGAACCTGCGTGCATTATGTTAACGTGCTGCATTTCTCTTTGTTCACACAACAATGTACGATGGTCAGAAGCTCTGGGTCTCTATGTATGGCAATAAAGATATAAAAGAAGAATGTACAGAGACCCAGATAGCACAGTAGCTCAGCTGAGCTCCAAAGCGTGTTTTGTTTATATGTTATTAGCGAAAGAATAAAGTTCTGTGTCATCTAGCTCGTTGCCTCGCCTGCATCCTTTCACTACACAGCATTTTTAAAGTGATTTAAAATATTCTTTACTAGACAAAAAAACAGTTCATGTTTTATGATACAGACAGACTAGTTGATTTATCTGTAGTAGGGCTGGGTGATATACCGAATATTCAATTCAACTTTATTTATTTCACAACAACAGTCATTTCAAATATATCTGATCTATCATTACATTTGGCTGCACATGATACATAACATGCTGATATCATGTCTGCCAAGTATAATCTGTCATGTTAACGGGAGGCAGCACTTCACTCCATTCTGTGCAGCATCTCCATCTCCCCACCTCTCTCCTGCATAGGGCTGGCCACAGAGAATGTCTGCAGTGAGCAGACATAAAAAGCAGAATGACAGAATAAAAGTAGGTCCATCTTTAGCTCACAAACTGAGAGAGCCAGATGAAGATAAACATTTCCAGCCTGAACTTTGCTCTCTTTGCGAGTGAACTTTCAAAATTAGAGCACCTATCTGGTCTCAAAAACCTTCAAAATAGGAGTGAGCGGCTGGCCGTACAAAGAACTGATGAAACGTAGACACGTACAAAAAAAAAAAAAAAGAGGCAAATTATACTTCTGTCACTTGCTATTAGACCACCAAGTATTAACTATGTGAAGTAAACTGAAATATTTCTATATGAATAAACCTGATTAGTTCATAATGTGAGTTCTGTTAAGCAGGGAAAAAAGACACTTTCATGAGTTACATGTTGTGAAGAACTTTCTCTGAGGTGGGTTTTCATTTTATTTTATCATGCAGCTATTTCATAAGTGAAGTGAAACTGGCCCTCTAGTGTGTATATTGGTTTTACTTACATAAAAATGTAAGTAAAACCAAATTTTAAAGGACATTTGGTACACAAAATACATACCGCAACATACAGTATATCATGTGTTGTGATATAGACAAATTATATCATGATACTTTAAAAAAAAAAAACTATCAGCCAGCCTTAGTCTGTAGATGTGCATGTTTAAAACTGCTCCTAAAATACACTTAAATAGACTTCACTGATTTCTCTAAGATCAACTAATGATGACATCATCTCTTTTGGAACAGTGTTTGCAACATATAACATTTCCTTAACTTTTAATCTGATAGGGAGGGGTGCTGTTCTAAATTTTCTGTGTGCCACTCAAACATTAAAAATCTTGGTGACAGAAACAGATCACATTATTTTAAAGGCTATACATTGTATCACAGCTCTATCAAAACTAAGGAGATGGTGGTGGACCTTCGGTCAGTGGGAGACCACACTCCACTGTCTATTAACGGTGTGGAAACTCAACAGATCACCTTCTAAAGGCATCTGGGCATCCATCTGGATAACCTCTTCACCTGGAATGACCATGTTGAGTTTGTGTGCTCTCGTCTACAGCAAAGGCTGTATTTTCTCTGTTGGCTGAGGGTGTTTGGAGTCAATGACAAAATAATGTTTTTATTTTACCAGGCGGTGTTGGAGAGCATCATAAGACACGGAATGTCTGTGTGGTTCGGCAATATTTCTGTGCAGGCCAAATCTAAGTTGCAGCGTCTGGTCCAGGCTGCCATGAAGGTGATAGGGAGAAGTGAAAAGCTCTCCCTTAAGGCCATTTATGAGCAGTGTGTATGCAGGCAGGCACAGAGAGTTCTGCAGGACCCCTCACACATCCTCTATTCTGAGTTTAAGATCTTGCGTTGTGGTAGAAGATACAGAGTACCAAAATGCAGGTTAAACCGTTTTAAAAAGTCATTTGTACCTGCTTCTATTAGGCTCCTAAATTGCTCCTGGGATTGTACAGCAGCATGGTGATCTTAACTTGTTTTACATATTCTGTTTGTTTATGTTTTAGACTTTTTTAATAATATGTGTAATGGGGGTAGTGTGCAATATATGTGAGCAGAATTCATGCTGTGATGGGATACCTTGTGATTCAATAGAAAGCAGGTTTGTGCCAGCACTGAGTCCACAGCAAATTTCCCCAAGGGGACAATAAAGTGTGTTCTATTCTATCTAGTTTTCCTAATTTTCCAGTGTAATATGACATCTAACATGGCTAGCTTTTGTTGTTGTTTTCATCTTAGGTCCACCACCATCTTCTGGAGAGCCCTGTCTCTCATCCCCATTCACTGTCCCCATTGTCCCCTCTGTGTCTGCTGTAACCTCAGCTGATGGACCTGGTGAGTCAACAACAAAACAGCCTTTGTGAATTGCTTGGTGTACAGCAGAGATGGGCAACTTTGGTGGTAGTGAGGGCCACAAATTTTTTTCCTCGCTTCCTGACGGCCAGATTTACATGTAAACCTTGGGGGGTATTCTCTCCAAAGTTAAAAGTTTTACAATTAAAACTGAAAATGCAAATAAAAATAAAAGCTGCTCAGTGTTTTATCATATTAGAATTAAAATTATTGATAAAATTATATCATGACCTAATTTTTAAAACTCTCTCCATCAAAATGATGAGCAAAGAGAAATTCTGGATGGTAATTAATAAAAAAGCCAGGAAGAAAAGGAAATATGATGATGAAGAAAAATGTTTTTAAAATATTAGAAGAAAATGATCAAAGAAAAAAAAAAAGTTTTTTGATAAATATGCTACATTTCTGGTTTAAATTAGCCATTGTTTTGCAAATCTATATTTTATTTTGGTATTTGATGTGCAAGCTTCTACTGATAAATTTGCATCATTTTATTTAAAAAAATTATAACTTTTTAGTTATAATTTTAATCAGAGGAGTTATTGTCTAATTCAACTTCACAGGAAAAGTCTCTGTTCTTGTTTCCATATATGAACATGTGTAAGACTAAAGAGGGACCTGAGAGTAAGTCATAAAGCCATAAAGGCAGGAACAAGAGGGGAGCCATCGTTTGAAACAATGGATATGTATGGTTGGGATCTGCCCACCCACTCAAACGCTATATGTAGCAGGGACTCCTTTTGCTCGAGGTCTTCCCAGGACAGAGCTGGGAGGATACATGGCCATGTTGACTTCTTGTGTGTTTCAATAAAGTTAAGTTGAGAAATAGTATTCTGTGATTATTGGTTTGTTAACCAAAAAGATTCTGGTAACTGTCCAGAAAATAAATTTTTACAATGGTGGTGGAGGATGCAGGCAGTTTTCCAACTATTATTCTGACAACGGATATCATCGGGACACAAGCCTTTGTCTGCATGTTGCAGACAATCCGGGCCTACTGATCAGAAGGTGAGAACCTTATTTAAAAATCTCTGGAGGATTGTCTGTGACATTCAGTCAAAGTAAGCCTTTTGTTCTGTTTTTTAAATTCTATTGGAAAAAACTTAATATAAAGATAATGTTATATTTTGTGGCTATTTTCTATGATTGTATGAACACGCAGATAGTCAAAAGCATGCATGCATTCACATGTTAGGGACAGATCAAATAGCCGCTTTTTATAAATATGGAAGATTTGCAGTACAAGAACTTTTTTTTTTTACATCAATTAGTGAGCATAAATAAGATACTCTAATACATTATAAGACTCTCAAACTTAATCAATGAGTGAGTAATGTAGAAATAATTACAAAACTCTCAAATTTAATCCCTGAGTGAGTAAAAGAATTAATTCTAATACAAGACCTTAAATAACATCACTAAGTGAGTAAAAGTATTAATGATTGTAATAATTTATGGCACAGTGTGAGATCTTAAAATACATCACTAGTGAGCGACTGTCCATAATAATAAAGATATCTTGTTAAAATCAGTATAGGACTGAACTTTATGATACAATATCCCTTGTATTGGTGACCAGACACGACCCAATGAGAGTATCCTCTACACAAAGTTAAGCTAAGAGAAAAAGAGTATATGCAAATTCAGTGCAGCAGGGACAGACACACACTCAAATACCCAATAACCTCTGTATATACTGTCCATATGGTGCAAGCTGATTCCGTGAATCTTGAGGGGATAAATGTGTGGGTTAAGAAATGATGGCGGGGCTGTAAGTATCTACTGTTTTTTTAACATGTAAAGAAAAGAAGGTAAAAAACATCTCCTTTCTGTCTTTGTCTTTAATAAGAACAAAAAGCAAATAAATGTGAAAGTTTTGTGCAGGATATAAGGAAAAAGTATGGAGGGGTGACTGGAAGAAGGGAAGAAAAAAACGTAAGAATGAGAGACTGACGCTGCAACAGTGAGATGAAAAATAATAAGCATGACAAAAATGGAAACAAAGACGTTTAATGGTTCGCCTGTTTTTCTATTAGTCCGAGATGATGGTGATGGCTGTGGTTCTGGGCGGATCACCTCCCTACCCCAGAGACCATGTGAGTTCCTTTTCAGACCCACTTGAATTGGCTGCGGCCATCCCCTCCACATCATCGGCTAGTGAATCCCTCCTCCCTCCGTGACTACAGTAAAAGAATTTAAAACAAAGGGACATCGAGTGATGGGACAAAGATGATCAAACAGACCACACGTAAGTAAAATACTTTATATTGTTTTTTTTCCATGTACTTCTCTGATAGTGTCTCAAATATTGGATCTCATTCAAGAACATTTTAGTTTTTGTGTAAATCATGCACACTTTGCCAGGAAGCTGTGTTAGTACTAACAAGCCACTCCGGATCCAACAAGCTGCTCATAAGTTCTCCAAGCATGTGTAAACAGCATCCGTGAATCATCTGTAGTCAGCACATGTTCATGAGAGTTGAAGACTGAATAACTGATGCTTAAAACTACCACTAAAGTCACAGTTCACAGTAACTGACCAGCAGTTTCATTCACTAAAAGTCTAAGAGAGAGAAAGAGAAGACAGAAAAAAAACCCAGCCAATCTGGAATTCTCCTGTGTGTGAGAGAAGAAAAAATCAAATTAGTGGTAGCAGGAGGGCTTTGTTGTAAAGCCCTAAGCCATAAGTTGTAAAACCCTTTTTACTGTCTTGGAATAGCATTATTTTAAACAACTATGGCATAAAATTGGCAAAAAAAGGAAAAAGAGAAAAAGAAAAAATGCAAGTCTACTCCACTGGGTTTTTTCTAAATGGTTGGAGCATTCTGTCATGATTCCTCGTGCGCCATTACGCGGCGCATGAGGGAAGGAGTGAAAAACCCAATCGCTGGAGTAGAACGTGCCATTTATTAACATAAACTACAACAAAATAACAAGTCCAGTTGACCACAAAAATACAGAGAGTTGCAAATGATGAGATTAAGGCCACCAGACATATAGGGTGCCTGCTGGATGCTCTACAGCCCAGCAAAGGGAATGCCTAGTGCCGCAGAGCTACTGTCAGCACAGGGAGAAAGGCAAACATGAAACCTGCGGTGCTAGAGCGATCCGGGGCTGTCTGTGCAGTCTGGTGGATGAGGGAGAAAAGCAGGGTCAGCCGCTAACATCAAGGGATTAACTGAACTTGAACTGACAGGCTGAATAAACATGTAGATAGTGAAAAGCCATGCGTGGAAGAACAAGCTGCCACATATGAAGGTGAATGCTCCGACAGTCTCTTCCCACCAACACAGTGTATTTGTAATCATAATGCTAATGAGGGAAGAGATTGCCGGTGTGAGGAAGTATGGGCTGAACATAATTAAACCCTGGTGTGCATGAGTGAGAGTATGAGCGTGTGAATGGGAATGAATGGAGTGTGTGTGTATGTGAGTGTAAACAACCGTAATGTGAAACAGCTGATGGCACTGACAAGAGTAGGAGGGTGCCCAAGCTGTCAGGGAGCGAAGGACCCAAAGACCCTGACACGCCTGAAGGAAAATAGGGCAACCTCACCAAAAATCAGAACTGGGTTTGGAACCGCCAAACCCAGGTTCATGACAAAAATATACCTGGAACTGGATTTCAGATGGGTGTCATGATCTGCTTTCAAAACTGCACAAATCCATATTGCACTGAATTGAGACTCCCCCACTTTGCAGAACATTATGACACATTTCAACAATTTGCGTTTAGAATGTGTGTGTAAAAAGCAATAAAATTTACTCTAGCTAAAATTCACAGTATAGAGTAGAAATAAGGATTACTTTTCCCCTTAATTATCCAACTCTGCATCCTAACCCAGAAGGAAGGTGCACACGTCATGTCAAAGTAATAAAAATCAGAACTATATCCATCTGCAGTGTTGGGAGTAACTGTAACGCCACTACTTTTGCAATAACGTGCTGTGTAACGAAATTACTGTTTAAAAATTCAATAATACATTACAGTTACTGAAATTTGACCAGATACATTACTCGCGTTACTCGTTTTATTAATATGGATAGATATTTTAGCGCAAATAGATGATCATACAAGTTGCAGTTGCTAAACACCCTCCTCATCAGCTGCCAACTGGGGATGAACACACAGTTTCGGTGGCTATGGGCGGGAAAACTGCCATCCCCTGCACCACCAGCGGCCTCAAGCCACTGGAGATTGTCATGCCAAAGGCAAAGACAAGCAAATAAATAAGCAAATAAATATAAACAGACCCAACCGTAAGTGACACAGCCATCACACAGTCTCCTCCGTGGGTCCGTTTCCTGTCCTGCCCCAGTTCACATCACAACCCAGGGGAAGAAATGCCGTGCGGTGGCGACTTCTCATATCGAACCCTGATCACCCGTTGTCCAAGTGGTAAGTAGCCCCTACCTCTGTGGTAAAACATGGGTATTTGTTGAGCAATAAGCTCGCATTTAATGTCCATATTAAATGCATTTAAAGTTTTCTTATGCACAGAGAAAAAGTGACTGTGATTTGATGCAGTAAAGAACAGCTTCTCGTAAGTGGTGAACTTTCATTTATCTGTGCTTTCTAATTTATTTTATCTCATTCATTTACAAGCGGTTGTGATATGCAACTATTTCATGGAAGTAAATCCTCTAAATATGAATTTTTAATGGGCTGGTCCAGGGCTGTTTGTGTAAATGTGAGACATTTTTTCTCTGTAAGATGAGACTTTTTTCTCATCAGTTTTCTTTTTCTTCTTTTTTCTGATGAGAACAAGCGGTCCTTGATCTTGCTGTACGTGCAAGATGATTTAAGTATGCATTTAAAAGTAATGTGAAAGTTACTTTTCCAAGTAACTGGTTTCTTTAATCTCAGTTACTTTTGAAAAGAAGTAACTAGTAACTAACTAGTTGCTATTTTTCAGTAACTTGCCCAACACTATCCATCTGATCCTATGTGAGTTGATCAATTAGAAGGGCAAGACATTTCTCACTGCACTGTCCTACAGAATAATGGAGCAGTGTGTTCTTATGTTACTGGGAAAACAACGTTTAGAATCTTTTTGCATCTGATATGATTTGGACGTAGATGAAATGATAATGTTTAAATCGTCCTTAATTATTTTTTAATTATAACCTAAATTAGAGTATGAAATCTAGTTTATAGGGATCAAACTCCTAGACTTGATTCAGACAAATAAAATACAGTTATTTAGTGAAAACTAAGCTTAGAATAACAGCAAACTACACGAACTCTCAACTGGTCTGGATCACTTGTAAACATTGTTTGACAAAATTCAAGATATTAACAGACTGGTGTACTGTGTCTGGAAATTGGGAATCTAGGTATGAAAGGAAAATAAAAATTTAAAGAAAAACCTGCAATGTGATTGCTGACCCACAGGGAGCCTGGGGATCCCTATGAATCTGTTTTTTTTGTTTGTTTTTTTTGTTTTTATTAAGGAAGCCAGAAGGAGGAGGGGGAAGACAGCAGTGGAGGAGGAGGGGCCATGGCCGAAGAGGGAACACACCCCCACAATGGAAACTGAGTGATGACAAGACTGGCTGCTTGGATGGGAGGCGCCCATGACCCACATGCACTACGACAAAAGTGGACTGCATGATTAAGACTAAAACAGATAAGTGGACTGACTCCTACACATATACAGAAAATTAGCAGAAAATTAGTTTATTAGAAAATTATTACAAAATAGCAGACATCTTCCACTTACCTGACTTTGATCTAATGTTAACAATACAGTGTTTACCAGAAGTAATGTTGGAAGTTCAAGGTACTCCGATTAAATTTGTGTGACGCAGGTGCATGTAGATCAGTAATTTCAAGTAATGACATTCAGGATTTTCAAAGTCAGATGGAAAAGTAACAGATAGATCTGCAAATGGCAAACTAACAGTAGAATGCCAATAAAAATCTGTAAAAGTAAAGGATCTTATTGTCGGTAACAATGTTGAAGGGTGGTTCATTTTGTCAGAGGCTACCCACATGTTGATAAAGTAAATGTAATGGTCTGCTTCAGTGCTCATTCCCTTCAGCACATCTATTCCTCATCACGACCTGGGCTATATTAACCACACTGCACTGGGTTCTGTGCGGCGTCATCTGTCTACACTCCATATTACCTTCTCTTGCCTTCATCTTCGTTCCTGAGTTCCAGCCATAGTCTACCTGAGTCCTTGCTCCAAGCCTCCAGTCCTCCTGCTTTGGGAAGAAGCCCCCTCAGTCCAAGTAAGTCCCACTCATTCCTCTAATCCTTCTCCTAGTCCCCTGTACACAGGCGGAGCTCCGTGAAGGCGGACCTCTCCCTCTCTGTGGCGGCGGACCACCTTTCTTCCCTTCTTGGCGGTGGACTATGCCACACCTCTCATCCTGCACACCTTCACCTCCAGCTGCCGCAACGAGAACGGAGAACACTGTCTTCCTGGCCATAACCGCTGAGCTGAACCTGAGCAGCAGAACATGTCTACAAACAGTAAGCCTTGAACTTAATTGCTCATTTCCATCGGTGATAACCCCTAACTGTCCCTGCTTCTGTGTGTTCCCAGGGTTGCCAGGTTGTACAGTGTTCTGCTCTCCCCCAGAGGCATCAGATTACACATTCACACAAGCATGCATTCACACATTACTGTTAATAAACTAGGGGAGGCTAGGGGATTCATCATGCAGTGCGAGATAGTTTTTCAGTGGGTGCCTGGGGACTTCCCCACAGATCACAGCCAAATAGGCTACATAATTAATTTATTGGAAGGGTGAGCGTTAGCTTGGGCATATGCCGTTATGGCTAGGGCATTTTGCACCAGTCTGACTTATAACCAGTTCGTCTGTGAGTTTAAAGAGGCGTTTGACCACTCCAATCATGATAGTGTGCTTACCTCCCAGCTGCTGAATTTGAGACAGGGTATCAAGTCTGTGGCTGACTACACCGTCAACTTCCAGGTGGTGGCCACAGAGATGGGGTGGGAGGACGCCTCACTGTGTAGCATCTTCACCAGAAGTCTCAGCCCTAGCCTGCGGGACGAGCCAGCCCCCTTAGAAAAACCAAGTAGGCTGACCGAGTTAATTTCCCTGGCCATTAACCCCGACAACAGGTTAAGGGAACAGGCAGTGGAGCGCAGGACTTCTGGTTGCTCGGGTGCCCAGTATTGTCACACCCTTCAGCCTTCCCTATTGGCTCTACCTCACTCTGACTCCCCCGAGGCCCCGGAACCTATGGTAGTGGGACCATCTAGACTATCTCTCGCGAAGAAACAGCACTGCCGCGAGTTGGGGCTGTGCCTTTATTGTGGGAGCGAGGAGCACGAGGTAACGTCATGCCCTCTACGGCCAAAAGGGGGAGTCTGTGCGTCGTAGTAGGGGGACCCACGGACTCACCTCAATCTAATCACCTCTCCAGATTTCTTCTCCCTATTCGTTTCATTCACAGTCACAAGGAATTGGTTACACACGCATTAATTGACTCGGGGGCGGAGCAGAACTTTATTTTGGGGGATCTGGCAACCCGGTTGGGCCTTCCTTGTCAATCACTCAAAACCCCACTTAGACTCATCGCTTTGTCCAAAGCCCCCCTTGCCACAGTATCTCAGCAGACCGCCCCAGTGTCTGTCATTATCTCTGGGAATCATCGGGAGGAGTTGAGGTTTTTTGATGCCGGTCTCCTCATCTCCTGTGATTCTCGGTTACCCCTCGTTACGCCTCCATAATCCCTCCATCAACTGGTGCTGTGGGAACGTGATGTCTTGGAGCTCATTCTGTCTCGGCACCTGCCTTCAATCAGCTGCTCGCTCACCATCCATGCCCCTGGGTGCTCCCATCACCCCCCCTTCCCGATCTGTCCAAAGTTCCTCCGAAGAGTCATGACCTTGGGACTGCCTTCAGTAAGACCCAGGCCCTTTCCCTCCCCCCTCACCGCCTTATGACTGGGCCATCAACCTCCGTGCTGGAGCCCCGCTGCCGTTGAGTCATCTGTACAGCCTGTCACCTCCGGAGCGTTAAGCCATGGAGGCTTATATTAAAGAATCTTTAGACTCTGGCATAATTCAGCCATCATCCTCAGCGGTGGGGGCGTTTTTTTTCTTTGTTGGCAAGAAAGACGGTTCACTGAGGCCATGCATTGACTTTAGGGAATTAAATCACATCACTGTCAAGGATAAATACACCCTTCCTCTGATTAACACAGCATTTGATTCCCTCCAGGGGGCCTCCTGGTTCACCAAGCTGGATCTCCGTAATGCCTACCATCTGGTGTGGATCCGGGAGGGCGACGAGTGGAAGACGGAGTTTCGGAGCCCCAGCGGACACTTTGAGCACCTAGTTATGCTGTTTGGTCTGACCAATGCCCCCGCTGTGTTCCAGCACCTAATCAATGACGTGCTGAGGGATTTCTTGGGTGTTTTTGTGTTCATCTATTTTGACGATATCTTAAGTTTTTCACAGTCTTTGGACGAGAATCGGGTGCATGTGAGGCGGGTTTTGCAGCGGCTTCTGGAAAATAAGCTATTCGTCAAGGTAGAGAAGTGCGAGTTCCACGTCTCCAAGACATCCTTCCTGGGCTTCATAATCTCCGATAATGAAATCCTCCCAGATCCCAGCAAGATAAAGTCGGTGGTAGAATGGCCAACTCCCTCTTCCAGGAAGCAGCTCCAGCAGTTTTTGGGGTTCCCCAATTTTTACCACCCTCCGTCCACCGGAAAGGTGGACGGAGGATGCGGCTACGGCCTTTGTGGCCCTTAAGAAGATGTTGTCTGACTCTCCCATCCTGGCCCAGGTGGACCCTGTGCTCCAGTGCCTGGTGGAGGTGGACACCTCGGACTCGGGGGTGGGAGCCGTTCTTTCCCAGCAGTCTCCGACAGATGGCAGGATCCGACCTTGTGCCGTATTGCGACATCTGTGACAGAGAGCTTCTGGCTGTCAAGCTCGCGCTGGAGGAGTGGCGCCATTGGTTGGAGGGGGCCTCTCAGCCGTTGGTGGTTTGGACGGCCCACAAGAACCTGGAGTTCTTGTGGAGGTCCCTGTTCTTTGGATGCTTTGACTTTACCATCACGTACCGCCCCGGGTCCTAAAACACCAAACCGGACGCTCTCTCTAGGCAGTTCGCCTCGGATGCTACTGAAGTCACTGATCATCCTATTCTCTCTCCTTCGTGTGTTGTGGGCGCTCTCTTGTGGGGCATCAGAGAGAAGGTCCTGAAGGCGCAGGACACCGAGGCGGATGCGGGAGGTGGACCAGCGGGGAGGATGTTCGTCCCATCGGCCGTTTGGGGCGAGGTCATCCATTGGGTCCTCGTGTCCAGGTTCTCGTGCCACCCTGGGAGCGTCCGCATGGTGGCGCTTCTCTCGAGGATGTTTTGGTGGCCCTCCCTTCAGAAGGACGTTGGGGATTACATCCACGCCTGCCCTTAGTGTGCCCCCGGCAAGACGTCTTCTTCCCCTCCGGCTGGGCTGCTCCACCCTCTTCCTACTCCTGGCAGGCCCTGGTCCCATGTGACGTTGGACTTCGTCACCAGCCTCACACCTTCTAACTAACTAACTAACTAACTAACCTGCACTTATATAGCGCTTTTCTAGTCACAAAGACCACTCAAAGCGCTTTCATTAATACTAACCCTCTATTCTAAGGGCCTATAGGAAACAGATATCTAGGGACAATTTAGAACAGCCAATTAACCTAACATGCATGTTTTTTGGCATGTGGGAGGAAACCGGAGAAATCCCGGAGTAAACCCACGCAACACGGGGAGAACATGCAAACTCCACACAGATCACTGTTGGTCGGGGGCTGGGATCGAACCCACGATCCCACGATCAGAATCAGAATCAGAATCAGAATCAGCTTTATTACCAAGTATATTTACAAGTAAACACACAAGGAATTTGACTTGACATTGGGCGCGCACATTAGGCGCATCCAATGACACGGCAGCCATAGGCGCCTGTCTGCAGTGGGGGTAAAGGGGGGAAGGGGGGGGGGGAAACACAATAGGCAGAGAGAAAAAACATAGTTATCAGAATCACGCTCGTATAAGCTCATATAAGCTCATGAGCCAAATTTTGATTACACAGAAAAAAACCCTCTATGCACATTAGCAGACAATAGATACAATCACACAGCAGAGGGAGGGAGAGCAGTGTGTGTATATTTGCATGTCATTGTGTAGTGTGAGTGTAACAGTTGTTAGTGAGCAGCAGAGGGCGCCTCCAGGCAGTGGATAGATGTTATAATCATGTGACTTATAAACAAGTCAAAGATCAGAGTCTGTCTCTCTTTTCCTCTTCCTTGCAGAAGGCACATGGGCAATGTCCTTGAGAGACCAATCCGCTGACGACAACAACTGATTGTTGATGTATGGGTAGACATAAGCCACTTCCCAGCGTTATCTTCATCGAGGAGGAATGTAAACAAAGGCACCAAAACACAAGGTCAAATCTGCACAGTGCACTCAGAGAATAAAAAATTTCTCTCTCTTCGATTCTGTGCTTCAATTTCATACAGGCTTGAATCATACTTTAGATCATTCTCTGGAGAGCACTCAGCGATCCACAGATGTTATCCACCTACCGAAACATAGGTAAAACATGTCCAGAGAGTTCGTTCTCTCTTCAATGCATGCCAGATAGTAAATTCCATGTTAATCCTGCCGCTGACAGTCAGTGCTCCCCCCAGCTGGACGAATTGTTGAATTTGTTAAGGGAGCTACGCCGGGGTCCGCATTTGATTAGCTCACCCAGATAATTTCGATACACTAGGAAAACTCCAGGGGCCAAACAGAAGATCCTGTGATCAGTTCAATCTCAGTCGAATCACACAGACACATGAATTCCAATACCATGAGTCTCCCTTGGGTTCCCCCTGACCCGATCTTCTACTTTTTAAAGTGGTGACAATCGCATATAAGTCGCTTTCCAGATCCATAATTTCCATTTGGATTAAGATTCAGCCAGGAGAAGAGTGACATTGCAAGCTGGGATCAGAAGGGAGAGGATTAGGAGGGAGAGGGAAGAAAAGCGTCTGCTCTCTCTCAGAAGCGGAAGTGAATCCCCCGGCCAAGGGTAAACTGTGCTGCCGCAGTGCTAACCACTGCGCCACCGTGCAGCTTCTAATAACCATACTGTTGTTCTCACCATTGTTGACAGGTTTTCCAAGGCCACTCACTTCATTTCCCTGCAGGGGCTACCTACGGCGAAGGAGACGGCAGACCTGCTCGTCCAGCATGTGGTGAAACTGCACGGGATCCCCCTGGATATTGTCTCCGACAGGGGTCCCCAGTTCATCTCCCAGGTATGAAGGTCTTTCTGCAACGCCCTTGAGGCTACGGTGAGCCTGTCATCCGGATACCACCCTCAGACAAATGGGCAATGCGAGCGGGCTAACCAGGAGCTGGAGGCTGCACTGCAGTATGTGGCCACCACCAACCTGGCATTGTTGAGCATGCATCTACCGTGGATTGAATACACCCACAACACGACGGTCTCCTCGGTGATCGGCATGTCCCCATTCGAGGCTTCGTTGGGGTACAACCCTCCGTTGTTTCCAGAGGAGGAGGGAGACATTGCCATGCTGTCTGTCCGGGCACACCTGAGGCACTGCCGCCGGTTGGGGAGAGCGACCCGGACTGTGCTACGGTGCACGGCAGAGCGCAATTCCATGGTTGCCAACCGCCGCAGGACACCAGCCCCTTCCTACCAGGTGGGTCAACAGGTATGGCTATCCACCAGACATATTAATCTGAAGGCAGAATCTAAGAAAATGTCCCAACGGTTCATTGGGCCTTTTGCCATCTCTCGTATCATCAACACTGTCTCTGTGCACCTGGCTCTCCCCCCCTCCCTCCGCATCTGTCCTACATTCCATGTGTCTCAGCTCAAACCTTTCTGTTCCAGCCCTCTCGGTCCCCCTCCCAGGTCTCCACCTCCGCCGATGTTGATCGACAGCAACCCGGCATGGAAGGTCAATGCCATCTTGGACGTCTGTCGCCGGGGTTGCGGCCTACAATACCTGGTGGACTGGGATGGCTACGGGCCAGAATGGAGGTCCTGGGTGCATCCCTCCTTCGTCTTGGATAAAGACCTCATCAGGGACTTCCATCGGGCACATCCAGGAAGGTTGGATCGACCGCCGAGAGGCGTCTCGTAGGGGGGAGTACTGTAATGGTCTGCTTCAGTGCTCATTCCCTTCAGCTGCGCGCACACCTGTTCCTCATCATGACCTGGGCTATATTAACCACGCTGCCCTGGGTTCTGTGCGGAGTCACCTGTTTACACTCCATGCGACCTTCTCCTGCCTTCATCTTCGTTCCTGAGTTCCAGCCATAGTCTACCTGAGTCCTTGCTCCAAGCCTCCAGTCCTCCTGCTTCAGAAAGAAGCCCCCTCAGTCCAAGTAAGCCCCACTCATTCCTCTAATCCTTCTCCTAGTCCCCTGTGCACAGGCGGAGCTTCGTGGCGGCAGACCTCTCCCTCTCTGTGGTGGCGGACCACCTTCCTTCCCTTCCTGGTGGTGGACTACGCCACACCTCTCATCCTGCACACCTTTACCTCCAGCTGCCGCAACAAGAACGGAGAACACTGTCTTCCTGGCCGTAGCCGCTGAGCTGAACCTGAGCAGCACAACATCTCTACAAACAGTAAGCCTTGAACTTAACTGCTCATTTCCATCGGTGATAACCCCCAACTGTCCCTGCTTCTGTGTGTTCTCAGGGTTGCCAGGTTGTAGTGTTCTGCTCTCCCCCAGAGGCATCAGATTACACATTCACACATGGAGACACTCACACATTATTGTTAATAAACTTAATTGTATCTATCCCTGAGTCTGTGTCTGGTCACTGGGTCTATACACCATGTCAGTAAGCTGGTAAAATGTCCTATAGGCAATTGAATGGATCTGATCCAAATTATGAACAAACATTTTTTGCAAATCCATCTACCAGACTGGTCATAAAAAACTTGTACTGGTCATCAAGAGGATGTATGGAAACATCCACTGTCGTATCTGTTGAGGATACGGTGGGGTAAAAAAGTATTTAGTCAGCCACCAATTGTGCAAGTTCTCCCACTTAAAAGATGAGAGAGGTCTGCAATTTTCATCATAGGTATACCTCAACTATGAGAGACAAAATAAAAAAAAACAAACCAGAAAATCACATTGAAGGATTTTTAATGAATTAATTGGTAAATTCCTCGGTAAAATAAGTATTTGGTCAATAACAAAAGTTCATCTCAATACTTTGTTATATACCCTTTGTTGGTAATGACAAAGGTCAAATGTTTTCTGTAAGTTTTCACAAGGTTTTCACACACTGTTGCTGGTATTTTGGCCCATTCCTCCATGCAGATCTCCTCTAGAGCAGTGATGTTTTGCGGCTGTCGCTGGGCAACACAGACTTTCAACTTCCTCCAAAGATTTTCTATGGGGTTGAGATCTGGAGACTGGCTAGGCCACTCCAGGACCTTGAAATGCTTCTTACGAAGCCACTCCTTCATTGCCCGGGCAATGTGTTTGGGATCATTGTCATGCTGAAAGACCCAGCCACGTTTCATCTTCAATGCCCTTGCTGGCGGAAGGAGGTTTTCACTCAAAATCTCACGATACATGGCCCCATTCACTCTTTCCTTTACATGGATCAATCGTCCTGGTCCCTTTGCAGAAAAACAGCCCCAAAGTCTGATGTTTCCACCCCCATGCTTCAGTAGGTATGGTGTTCTTTCTCCTCCAAACACGACAAGTTGAGTTTTTACCAAAAAGTTCTATTTTGGTTTCATCTGACCATATGACATTCTCCCAATCCTCTTCTGGATCATCCAAATGCTCTCTGGCAAGCTTCAGACGAACCTGGACATGTACTGGCTTAAGCAGGGGGACACGTCTGGCACTGCAGGATTTGAGTCCCTGGCGGCGTAGTGTGTTTCTGATGTAGCCTTTGTTACTTTGGTCCCAGCTCTCTGCAGGTCATTCACTAGGTCCCCCCATGTGGTTCTGGGATTTTTGCTCACCGTTCTCGTGATCATTTTGACCCCACGGGGTGAGATCTTGCGTGGAGCCCCAGATCGAGGGAGATTATCAGTGGTCTTGTATGTCTTCCATTTTCTAATAATTGCTCCCACAGTTGATTTCTTCACACCAAGCTGCTTACCTATTGCAGATTCAGTCTTCCCAGCCTGGTGCAGGTCTACAATTTTGTTTCTGGTGTCCTTTGACAGCTCTTTGGTCTTGGCCATAGTGGAGTTTGGAGTCTGTTTGAGGTTGTGGACAGGTGTCTTTTATACTGATAACGAGTTCAAACAGGTGCCATTAATACAGGTAACGAGTGGAGGACAGAGGAGCCTCTTAAAGAAGAAGTTACAGGTCTGTGAGAGCCAGAAATCTGGCTTGTTTGTAGGTGATCAAATACTTATTTTACCGAGGAATTTACCAATTAATTCATTAAAAATCCTTCAATGTGATTTTCTGGATTTTTTTTCTCATTTTGTCTCTCATAGTTGAGGTATACCTATGATGAAAACTGGAGACCTCTCTCATCTTTTAAGTGGGATAACTTGCACAATTGGTGGCTGACTAAATACTTTTTTGCCCCACTGTAAGAGACATTTTAATCAGTGGGGTTCCACACATCTCACTGGTCAGACCCAAACACATGGATTGGAAAAATGTTGGATATTTTGTCACCTCTGTTGAGGAATATAGCCACCCATGAAAAGCCAAAATCTGACCTTAAGATAGAATATTCTCCTAAACTGGAAACATATGCATTGTGACTTAACTGGGTAACCACAGCACAAAGGCTGTGCATAACTGACACCCAGAAATCTTTTACTTGACCAATCTTAACATTGACAGATGAGAGGATGAGAAAATTTGAAGCAAATTCATTACAGTAAAAAAGATCAACCAGATGTTGGTCTTATAAAAGGAAGCAAAATATGTCATTATAACATCAAAGTCACACAATATCCTCTCCATGCAGAAGCTCAAAAAGGTGTTAAACGGGTCATAAAAAGCTAAAAAAACAAAAAACAAAAAACAAACAAACAAACAAAAAAAACAAGAGGCCCCCTGGAGGGAATCGAATGCTGTGTTAATCAGAGGAAGGGTGTCATGCTCAGCCTCCTCATTCCTGTGGGAAACATTCTGATGATGCAGGACCTGCAGGAATTAACAAAGCTATAATTCTTTGTGCTCATTGTGTACCAGGATCACACACATTGTTGAATGAACTAGAACTCCAAATGCAATTTTTCACAGTTGTAGTCATTAACAATACATTTTTAGCATACCAGTACACCCAGATCATCAATTCTGGTTTTCATTCACATCTGAAAACAAAAAGTACACACTCACCAGACTACCACAGGGGTACTGGGAGTCTCCTACAATTTTTTCTCGGGCAATGTCAGCAAATCTTGTACATTTTATACCCCCTAATAGAAACCAATTGCTCCTATGACATATTGCTGGCTTCTCCTGATAAAGAAATATGCAAACAAAACATATCTCTGCAGGCTGGAGTCTATAAATGATTAAATAAAGATGTTGTTTTTAATCAAGGTTCCCAAATTTATACCTGACTAAAGGGTAAACCCATCCTTCCACAAAAATTATTTCACTATGTTGCTACTTGAACACATGGACTTTGTCATGTGTCCAAGGGAGGGATGGTGATATTGGTTATTAGTTATGACAGCCTATGGGTTTGAAAATTTTGCTACAAAATTTTGCCAATAATGTATAATTTATGCACAAAATAATGCCCAGGGCAAGGTTAAGACCAGAGAAGGGTAGTTTTCCATCATCAACATACCCATTTCAGAACATTTGCATGGACTTCATTAAGCTAACCAAATGTGAAGGGAAGAGATATTCTTTAGTTATAGTGGATATGGTTGCAGATTATTTCACATTTAGGGAAAGTGTTGAATAGTGATTTGAAACACAATGCAGCATATCACCCACAGTCTGCAGGATTTGTGGAACAGCATAACTGGACCATTATAGAAAGATTAAGAAAACAATGGCAGAAACAGGACAGAATTGGATTTATTGTTTACCTCGCTACTATTTTATATCAGAATAGTGCTTACAAAAGAAGGTTTATCTCCATTTAAAAGTTTACATGAAAAGCCTTAATTAGTATTCCCTCTTAGGCCATTCAACCCAGAAGATGAAGAGATTTGGTTTAGCAGATTACATATTAAAAATGTTGATTCAAAAAGATTCTGTTCATGCTATTCTTCCTAGGAAGGAACACACGGAGGAATCATCACCATAAACCCGGAGACCAAAGCCTTACAAAGACTGTTGAAAAGAAGGCCTGGTCAGAAGCCCCCTGGCAGGGGCCATATAAGGTAATATTGTCAATTCCAACAGCTGTGAAAGCACAAGGCAGAGACACTTGGGTACAGCTTATACACTGTAAATTATTATCAAAACAAACAAACCATAGGAGCTATAGGGGGAAAATCATCAAGTGTTGCTGCTGTGGAGGAAGTCTGAGGCTACAAAGGGAGTCAGGTATTTTAGCTGACCTGATTGTCTCAATCCTTGGTGAAGAAATTAAGAGTCCACAGCAGGTACAGTACACTCAAAATGGCTAACAATGAAAGACCCCTCAGAGAGTACTGATTTAGATTCCAGTTTTTTGAATGGCTCCCGTGTATTCCTCGTGCTTGTCCTTGTTGTAGTCCTCCTGATACGGTTGTTGTGCAGCTCAGTAACTATTTTAAAAGATAATTGACAAATCAATAAACATTGACATTAAGGATAAAGGGACACCACCCACCATAACGTGCACTGAAGATAAAGCTTGTGTAGTCTAGTTTAACTATTGTGATATATATATATAAAATTGTGACCACTCCATGTACTATAAATCTGAGTCTGTGATGTATGAAAAGAGTCATAAATACATGTGCACTTTAAAAATACATATACATTATATAGTCAGCCTACCATGGGGCATGTGCTGCGAACACAAGCTTCACATATGGCCGTAAGAAATGCACAATTTGTAATAACTAAAACATCTCTGAAGTTGTCTGACTCTGGACAGTATTATGTTGGATGGTGACCCCTTAGAGAGCGTAAGCATGGTCTACTATTCATCCTAATCCTAATTGATTTGATATTAATTACTCAAGTACATGTAAGAGTAGTTGCCAAAATAGAAGAAGGATATCAGTACTGATGTCAATAATATAGACTTAAAAATCTATTTATAAATGATCAAAGATGTAGCTATTTCTGCTGAGAAAAAAGTACAGTATAAACAATAACATTTATAAGCAGTTTTAAAATTTGTAAAACCAAAAATCACTTGGAGTACAACCAAATTTGAGTAAAAGTGCAGCTTCTTCCATCAAAAATTTACTCAAATGAGACTATCTTGTAATAAGTCATGTCATACAAGTACAATTTTGTGAAAAATTACTTGAGTGAATGTAACTAGTTGCTGGACATGAAGTAATGCCTTCATGTTTTAATCCACATGCTGGTGTGTTTTTGATGTTCTCAGTGGCTGAGTTTACCCAGAGGCCAATTACAGTTTGATGACTGTTGCATGATTTTATTTAATGCATTACCATGCTTCCATACTTGTTTTATGTAATGAGACGAAATGGAATGGAATGAAAAAAGTCAAACTGTTGTTTTCACGTTTTATTAAAGTGTTTTTCAAACTTAAATAAGTTGTTTATCTTTTTTTTTTACAGCCACTTCATATTGGTGTGAGAATACTGATTTTCTGGACATGTAAAATAAAGTGTTTGGAGAGACTTGTGAGATTCTACTTACAGTGCACGTCTCCCATGGATTGGTACAGTACCTACTCTTTTTCGTCTCTCTACTCAAAGTCAAAATGTTTCTGTAAGTTACCTGACTTGTACACAGATTAGTTTGATTTTAAAATAGTTTTTACAGGAACATTCTTATTATTAAAAAAATAAATCATATACAGTGTCTGCTTCTACAGGACACTCTTTTCCATGAAATGATTCCCTGTCAACATCATCAGACTTAATGTGATTCCAAATATTGATCCAAAACAAGATTCCAAAAAATTTGAACCAAGCCATTACTTATACTGCAATACTATATGAAATGTACAATACTAACTTACTTTTACTGAAGCTGTAAAAGTGTTTTTACATGGACAGGAAATGTCTCTGCCCTTCCATCTGTGGTTCTGACTAATCACTGGACTCTAACAAGAGTTTTCTTATCAATTGCCTCAGCTGTCTGGACAGCCTGATGGCTTCAACAGCATCACCACCGATTTCAACATGATCTTCTTCCATGATCAGAACACAGAGCTCATAAAGGTCTGAATCACATGGAATGCCAGTTTTCCAAAGACAAATGTCCTCTTCTAGAATAATGTCAAGTTTGCCACAGTCCACTGGCTGGAGATGGTCTTGTTCCTGGTACAGCTCTGGTGCACAGTACATGAGGAAAGGCTTTCCATGATACGAGTCATGACCACTGGCACCTGGCTGGATCCGATGGCTGTCCCACATTCTCACCACAGTGTCCAGTTCTTCCTGTAAAAAATGACACATTGAAAGTTTAAAAAATGAAGACATTATAATATTACCATCAGTCACGTCACAGCTCAACAAATGCAAACTTTGTTAACAATTCAATAACAATAATTACTTGGAATATTCTTGTTTTGTGTATTGATATTTATTCTATCTAGCCTCTGTGTGTGTGTGTGTGTGTGTGTGTGTGTGTGTGTGTGTGTTGGGTAGTAACTAGTTACGTTTGCTCAAGTACATGTACTCAAGTAACTTTTCACAAATGTGTTCTTTTGTCAATAGCTTTATTGGAGGATTCTTCTTTACACTTACTTGAGCACATTTTTAAGAAAAACACCTGTTCTGTACGGTAAAAGAGCTGGGTGAAGATGACGGGGCGAACACAACTTTATGGTTGGAACTTAGAATGCGTAACACAGCAGGCACCTGGCAGAGGGCGCAGCTCAAAGAGGCCACAATATGCATGCCCTCTGCCTTATATAGGGCAGTACGGTGACTTGACGTGACGTGCACGTCACCACTCCACACTTCACAATAATGTGCCATTTTCATAAATAATAACACCTACTTTTACTAAAGTGCATTTGGTCACTCTGAGTTACCTTTCACTGATTCTTTATAATGTAAAAAGTGTAACGATCACATCTTTAGGTCCCTTTAGTGAATTCTGTTTCATTAAATATAATTTCATTCATAATTTTATTGCCTTCAGCTTAGCACTGAAATCATTGTTCTATTATGGCTTTGCCAATTTATGAGTAAAAGTCGCAAGTATATCTTTTTTAAAAAGTTACAATTTTATCACAAACTTTCAAATTTGTTAGCTAAAAAATAGTACATTTTTTATTAAATAGACACAAATTTAGGAATAAAACAACAAAGATTTATAAAAAAAGTAATACATTTACATGAAAAATGTCTGAAATTATTGAGGAAAAAAACTCACCAGTTTATAGTCTATAATTAGTTTGAAAAATATTTCACAATTACAAGGAAAAGGTAGTAAATCTACAGGAAAAGATTCATAAATTTAAGAGACAAACCTCTCAAACTGGCAAGTGTAAAGTTGTCGTCACTTACGTAACTTTTTAAATCGGTACCTATTTCTTATTCTTACTGAGGTGATTTTTTTCGGGGGGCAGGGGTGCTTTCACTTGTATTTGAGTAATTAATATAAGGTAACACTACTTTTACTTGTAATTTAATCCATTTTTTCTTACTAATTTCTGACTACTCTACCCACCTCTAGTCGTGTGTGTGTGAGTGTGAAGGAGGGCAGTCACTGAGGGACATATCTCACCTGGATAAGATTAAGGAAGCAGAACTGAATGAGACCCTCGTCCACCAGATCTCCACTGAAGTCGCCCACTGACTGGAACTCCATGAACCAGTCTCTCCAGTAGTCTGCATTCTGTCTTTGATAGATTCCCCACCAGCTTTCAATCCTTTGATTAGCAGTACTTCCTCCTTGAAGGACACAAGGCCCATGAACTAACGGAGATGATTGTGGACTTCAGGAAAGTCACATCCCCCCTGCCCCCCCTCACCATCACAGGCTCTCCCATCACCATTGCAGATTCCTTCCGCTTCTTGGGCACCACCATCACCCGAGACCTCAAATGGGAGCCAACCATCAGCTCCCTCATCAAAAAGGCTCAGCAGAGGATGTTCTTTCTGCAGCAGCTGAGGAAGCTCAAGATACCCACCAAGATGTTAGTGCAGTTCTACATGGCCATCATCGAGTCCATCCTCACCTCCTCCATAACTGTGTGGTATGCAGGAGCCACTGCCAGGGACAGACTAAGGCTGCAGCGCGTCGTGCGCACTGCTGAGAAGGTGATAGGCTGCGAGCTCCCATCTCTCCAGGACCTGTACATCTCCAGGACCCGGAGGCGTGCTGGCCGGATCATAGCCGATCCTTCACATCCTGGTCACGTGCTGTTTGCCCCCCTCCCCTCAGGTAGAAGGCTTCGGTCCATTCGGACTAAAACCTCCCGGCACATGAACAGCTTTTTCCCCTCTGCCATCAGACTGCTGAACATTAAGTGACTTTTGACTCTCGTGCACTATGTACAGCAGCTCAACCAGACTCACGTCATTCATCACTGTTTTTCTGTTGCATTATCGACTGCACTATGTGGTACTTCACATTATCTGCTACATGCTAATTTTTTAAAACTGCCTTGACTAGTACTACTCATTATTACTAGTATTATTATTATTATTACTTATTATTACTTATTTTTCTACACTTATTGCACGTTTCTAGTCCTTTAGTTTTTTAGTTTATCCCTTTTTCTCATTATGTTTTTAATGTTGCAGCATGGCACCGAGACAAATTCCTAGTTTGTGTATTACATGAACAATGGCAATAAATCTGATTCTGATTCTGATTCTGATGAACTAAGCCATTTTCATCCTCACGCAGAAAATGTTGGAATCTCTTGACGTGCACATTCCCAGTGCCAAGATCTGATCTGATTATTTTTGGGCAGCCTCCCAGCTCACTAACAGCACCAATGAAATAGGCTGCAATAACCTCAGGTTTACTGTTTGTGACATTTGCTTGCATCCAGATGATGTGGCGTGAAAAACCATCAATGCACCCATTAACTCCAATGCCAAATGGTGTGAGTTTATCATTTGAGTCCATGTGCCAAATGTAATTGTCAGAACGGCCCTCACGGACCGTCACAAGACGCCTCAGTCACCAGTGAGTTTGCAGTGGTAATTTATTGTGGATAAGGATGAACACACACAGAACACATACAGCGGCTGAGTGAAGTCTGAGCCGGGGAACACCCGATGCGCCAGACGACAACGTTAATGATGAGCTAGGCAAACAGGAACATACCTGAGCATAAAGGAGCACCATCAAAACGTAGCAGGATATAACCGATGATCGTAACCGATGATCATAACAGGATATAACAGAGACTGCCGCGCTGGAGGACATTTAGCACCCGCTTATATCTCTGGCGGCTAATGACCCCAACGCGGCACAGCTGCTGCTAATGACAGCAGAGCAGCAGCTGACTTTGACAGCAGGGAGCTCCCCCGGGCGCCTTCACAATAAGAGCCCGAGGAGCTGGAAGGAACCCTCAGCTGCCAAAGCCAGGGAACAAAAAGATATGAGACCCGAGTGTGGCCAGAACCGACACTCGGGTTATGACAGTAATTTGGTCCCAGGACACTGTAGTGCCTTCTTGTGAGTTTCCTAGCCCTTCTCTGTTGTATACCTTCTGGGTGCAGAAATGACTGCACTGCAGACACCATGTTTCTACTGACCCACAGTCCTGCCTATCTGCATCTCTCAGTCATCATCTGGTGTCCATGGAGACACCCTGGGCCACGAAGCTGGTCAGCCATGTAGTTAATGAAGACATTAGGCTCACTTAGATTGCGCCGCCAATAAAGCTGAAGTCTCGCTAAGACTCTTCTTAAATGACGCACACTGATGTATATATTGTCTGTAACAGCAAGGCATAGTGCTATTTCATCTTGCATCAGACCTTGATTGAATAAATATGTGATGTGTTGATCCATGTTCCTGCTCATCTCACACTGTAACAGTTACTCTGAACTGACGTGTCCTGTTCATGAATAGCCCACGAGCGTGTTCTATTGTTTTCTCGAGATCTCGGGAAAATTATCTGGTGATCTTTGGAAAATTTTCCCATGATCTTGGGAAAACAAATGTTGTTTTCTCGAGATCTCGGGAAAATTTTTTCGTGATCTCGGGAAAACAAATAATGTTTTCTCGAGATCTCGGGAAAATTATCTTGTGATTCTGGGAAAACAACAATTGTTATGTCAAGATAACACATAAATAACTCAAGATCTCGAGAAAACAATTGAAATTAATGTGCGATCTCGGGAAAACAATGAAAACAAAAAGCATGTATGTATGACCTAAACAGGCTTCCATAATTTTCTGATCGGACTTTGAATGATAAACAAATAGTTTGTAAAAACCGATAAACGCCACTTCCATGAAAATTTCCCTCTTTACATCAAACAACTGTTAACATTACCTACTTATAGAAGTTCAAATTGCTTTTTCTCAAAAGCCGATATGTCCTATGTTATAGACACTACAAATTCTTATTTTTTTCAAAAGCCGATAAATGCCCGGAGCATTTTTTTTTTTTTACAAAAGCAGATAATTCCACATGGCAAATCAGCGCTTGGTATTTGGGTCATGTGACTTATCTTGGCTGCCTTCCCGGTGTATTTGCTCTGACTGATTTCCCTGGTTGCTGTGGGTGATTTCCCAGCCATTTTTTTTTTTTTACAATTTTGTTGCATTTTATATCAAATATGGATAATTTTGATGAAGCAGATGAACCAGTGATGCGTTCACCAGTAGGGCGCAAATGAGGTTGGACCAGCGAACAATATTCAGAATTCTTGCTACTATTATCTTCTATTATCAGAATTCTTGCTACTTTGCTGCTGTATGTCTCTGCACATTAACATTAACCACAACCATTTGCACAAATGCCATATCTGCTGCTGTCTGTCTTTCACTGCAATACTGATCATGTACAGTCCTGTTACTATCTGCACCTACACTACCACATTGAACTGCAACTACAGGTATTACATCTCTAGTTGTCTGTATATAGGATTGCTGGGTTTTATCATTGCTAATCATTTATCTCAATTTTGCACTATGGGAGGCCTGGGTCTTTCTTGTCGCCATTTGCACCACGGGTTGCATTACTGTACATATTGTATATTAGACTGCTGTTGTTGGAGTTTTCTTTTTTCCAGCCTTATTCCTTTTCTTTTTATACTGTGCACACCAATGACGAATGAGAGAAATGCCATTCTCCTGTATGTGTCAGGAGCCGAGCTGGCTTGGTTTCCCCGGTTTGGTCCTGCCCTCTCTGTGGGTCTAGGTGACGCAGCATATGGGTATATTATGTATTTCAGTCTGCCTCCCGCATCCATAGCCACTGTCAGACCGGAAGCTGTTAGACAGCCGCTGTGACCTACCTTCTGTAGCACTGCTGACAGCCTGCCGGTCCGGCCACACCCCCTCTCTCTCTTTGCCCCGTTAATCATCTTTCCTGGTCCTCGCCCAGGTGCTCTTCATTACACCATAACCAGCAGTGCGTGTACTTAAGCGCCTTTTGCCAGTCATGCACTGCTGGGTCTTTGTCTACTGATTGACTGTCCTTTTGTGCGTGGTCTCAGTGAACTGTCAGCTCCCATGGCATGTATCCACTCCGTGCAGCCCATGGTTCTTCAGCATCCTCATAGCGATTCCAGCTGTGGGATGCCAACGTGGGTACACGCCTCATCTCATGCGTTCGTGGGGTGATGCCGGCCCACGAACGTCCACTGTAAGTGTTTTGTCGAACCTTTTGTCAGTCTTTATGTTAATAAATGTGTGTTGGTGGAACCCTGCATGTAAATCCTCATTATTTCACCCCTCGCCGTGTGCATTGGAAGAGCGCACAGGAGGGTTCATGACAGAAAGACCCAGCCAAAAAGGAGGATTTAGCGGGTTCACCCACACAACCCTTTTTCCCTCCCCTTTTGGTGTCGTGTTTTGGGACTGACCTGTGTTGAAGTTGGCCATGGATTTGGCAGCAAGATGGTATCCTTTGAGCTTGGGATGGGAGTGCTGCCGAGCTTTGATGGACATCGACGGGATCATCGCATCGGCCAGCGGATATTCTGCCCCGGAGGACATTCTCTGGTACGTAGGTCTGGTGGAGGCAGAGGTCCGGCGGTGCCCTCAGCTCGCTCAGTATGCCGAGGGAATGGAGAGGATTACCCGGTTAGCAGCGCTGCGGTGTGGGTGCGGCGAAGGGGTGAGGAAGTCCCCTCAGAAGACTGAGCTCACATCGAGGAGGAAGCGCTCCCGGGCCCCCATTCCTTCTGTTTCCCGCCAGCGCGAGATGCCCGCTCCCATTCCAGCTCGCCCAGCTCCAGCATGGTCTGCACGTTAACAGGCGACAGCGTCATCCAACATCGAAACGCCGGGAGAAGCCCTCCTCATCTTCAGTGGTCCCCATCTCTCCAGCCACTGAGAGGTCCGTGGTTTCCCCGGTTACTCCCACTTCCACGTCGCCTGAACCAGCTGTTCCATCATTTAGAGGGGGAGCCAAAATTGTTGTAGATGCAGGAAAGGATGACTGCCAGTCAGCTGCAGCTGCGAACATCACACACTGGGATGACAGGCAAGGGCCCTTTCATATAATTGAACATAATTATTTTAAACCTTGTCTTGTCTCCCAAGGGAGAGGCTCAGTTCCAGCAGTCCGCTGAGTCCTCTCCTCCAGCTGCCAATGCTGACTTTTCTCCTATCCCCTCCGTGTCTCCTCTCATTCTCCCTGAGTGCCTGTCAGTCAGAGGACCGAGCCACCAGACGGTGGTTGAGTTTGGGGCCCTGGATGATCCTGCCCAGGGGACCACACGAAGGTCTTTTCCTGCAGCCACACCGGTGGAATCCCCAGTGTTGGAGCTGCTGCAGGAGTTTAAAGAGACTGCTACAACCATCTTGCCAGCTGCAGAGGCAACGGCAGCAGAGTGGGAGCCAGAGCTGTGACCTCTTGGAGGCAGGGCCCGGGACCACATCACCAGGATCGATGAAGTTCTGGACGGCGGTGGAGCTCGAGCTCAGGCAAGTGTTCTTTCTAGTGTTTCTAATGTCAGTTTTAGAGAGAGCTTGTCTGGCTTTAGGTGGGGAGAGTCGGGCACAGCACGCAGCTGTGTCTGAACTCCCTTCGCCCAGCTCTGCCGCTGCCGGCGACCCTAACCACTCTGTTTCTTCTCCCCTTCCTGAGAGTCCTTCTAGGGTCGCTGGAGAAGAACCACCATCTCCAAGGGTCTCCACGGGACCAGTCTCGCCGCCCAATGACGTTGTGGGTCCAGCTACCCCGCTGCCTGAGGCTGTCACACGGGTCCCTCAGCAAGCCGAGTCGCCGTGGGTACGGCACACTGGCTTTGGACCCTCATGGGGGCTGCGCTCCAGGATCAGCCCGACGTGGATGCTGCGCTCCTGCTCAGACCCATCATGGATACTACGCTCCAATGCGGGGTCCACCGTGGGTGTAGCATTGGCCCAGTCGGGGTCCACCGTGGGTGCAGCATTGGCTCGGTTGGGGTCCACCGTGGGTGCAGCATTGGCCCGGTGAGGGTCTGCCATGGGTGCAGCATTGGTCCGGTCGGGGTCCGCCGTGGGTGCAGCATTGGTCTGGTCAGGGTCCACCGTGGGTGCAGCGGAGCTCCAATCGGGAGTGGGTGCTGCGGAGCCTAAGCCGGGAGTCACCGCGGGTGCTGCGGAGCCTCAGCCGGTGGTCACCACAGGTGCTGCAGAGCCTCTGCCAGGGATCATCGTGGGTGCTGTGGAGCCGGCCCGGTCGGGGTCCACCGTGGGTGCTGCGGAGCCGGCCCATTTGGGGTCCACCACAGGTGCAGCTGTGTCCCAGGCTGGGACCATCGAGGGTGCGGCCGGTCAGCCTGAGGACAATGTAGTCCCCCTTCTCCTCCCAGTCTGACACCGTGATGGTCCCCTGTGGTCACCAACCAGTGAGCCTCCCGGTGGGCAGGCCACCTCCTACCCCCCCCCCCCCCCCCGGTCCTGGTGGAGCTACAACATTGGCCGACCACCAGAGGGACTGAGTCTTTGGACCCTGTTTACCGGACTGCCTGCTGGGCCTGGGACTCTGGGTGGCCTCCCGAACCTCCTTGCCTTTGGACTTGGGGGGGGATAATTGTGAGCCCTGGGCAGGGTATTGTGTTCCCTCCTTTCCTGTTCCCCCTACCTTCCACCTGGGTTTGTGTTGCTTGTTCCTGTTGTGGGGGGGGGGGGTCCTTGGGAGGTCACCTTGGGTGTCTGTGAATCCACCCCTTGAGAGGGGGGGGCTCTGTCAGGAGCCGAGCCGGCTTGGTTTCCCTGGCTTGGTCCCGCCCCCTCTGTGGGTCTAGGTGCCGCAGCATATGGGTAACCATGTCTTCAAAGCTGAATTGGAAATACTAACACCTATAAACCAACAGATGAAAATGGTGTTTTTCTCAATATTAAACCAATTGGAATTATCTGTTTTTGCAAAAGAACTCTTCAAATATTAGCTGGAATTTGACAGCCTGGCCAAACATCAAATTTCTTTTTCCATGTATAAACTGAGATGACGGCCAGTGTGATGAGCATCCAGCTCAGGGGTGTCAAACTCATTCCATGGAGGGCCAAGACCCTGCAGGTTTTACTTTCACCCAGTGTCTTCAGCAGGTGTTTTCACTGATCAGCAATCAGTGGGAAGACATTTCTCCACAATGTAAAAGCTGCCAGAGAACTAAACATCCACCTGAGTGGACTCAAGCTTAAGCATGCCCCGAATCCAACCTACCTTGGAGTGACCCTTGATAGGACCCTATCCTTCAAGGAACATCTAAAGGAGACGGCTGCTAAGGTGAAGGTATGAAACAACCTGCTCTGCAAGCTCGCTGGTGCAAAATGGGGGGCAGCAGCCTCCACCCGGCGCACCTCAACACTGGCTCTTTCATACTCTGTAGCAGAATATTGTGCCCCTGTCTGGTCCAGGTCATCTTACACACACTACGTAGACACCCAGCTCAACACAATCATGAGAACTATAACTGGAACAGTCCGCTCAACACCACTCCCCTGGCTCCCTGTACTGTCAAACATAGCTCCCCACACATCCGGCGAACAGCACTAACTCAAAGGATGCTTCAAAAAGCTAAAGATTCTCCTCACCTACCAATCCATGCAGATATCTACACCTCACCCACTGCCCGACTTCCATCCAGACGGCCAATTTGGAAAAACCCTTCCCCAGCTGACTTTACCATCCAGACAACTTGGCAAGAGGAATGGGAGACCAAGGAGGTCCCAAACAAACACCTGGTGACAAACCCCAACCAACAGGTCCCGGGCACCAACCTTCCAAGGAGACAGTGGTCTACACTCAATCGCTTCAGAACTGGACATGGCCCCTGCTTGGCCAGCCTTCACAGATGGGGCAGTAGCCCTAGCCCACTGTGCACATGTGGAGAGGAGCAAACAATGGAACACATCATAGAGGCTTGCCCGCTCCAAAGACTGGAAGGAGGATTACCCACCCTCCATACAGCAAACCAGGAGGCAACTGCTTGGCTTAAGGACTTTGCATTCGCTAAATAAATAGTGGGAAGAAATTCAGTGAACTCTATCTATCTGTACACTATCACTATCACTATCTGTACACTATCTGTGAACAGATAGTGGGTTAGAGTCCCTCTACAGACAGTGTACAGTACCTGTTATAAACAGGTTTGGGGACATAGTCTGAGACACAGTGAGACACACTGGTGGTAACCAGTGGTCAATAATAGAACGCGTCATACTGGGCACTTAAGACGTTTCGTGACAGTTGACGGTTGTATTGGTCATAAATAAATATGGGGTCTTCCAAGTCAAAACCCAAACAGTGTCCCTCCGGCGTGATGGGACCAAAGGTGAAATACATGACTGATAACTATGGTCCTGAAAGTATGGAGTTTTTTGAAAAATGGATCTGCAGGGGTGAATTTCTCCTGGGGGGTCTTTTTCTATCAAGGTTATTCACACTTTGAGGGATAAAATAAATGGCGAAATCCAGAGGGTACAGACAAAGAAGAAGCAGGGTAAGAAGGACAGAGAAAAGCTGACGCAGTTACAGTTAGAAAAGGGCGCGGTCGAGATGTGGCTGGTGGAGGCAAAGACACGTAGGGATAAGCAAGAACAGAATAGAAGGGACAATGAACGGAAGAAAAAGGACAGAGAAAACACACACACCACACAAAAACAATTTTTACACTCTGCTGGCGATCCTGGGCCACCACCATATGAATGTGAAAGACCAGTTCCACCTCAATCCCACCCTGCTAACCCTTTCACCGTGGCGTTGTACCCAGCACTACCTGGCCCATATGCTCTCACACTGGAAGATAACAGTTTTTAAAGGGGGCCAGTACATCAAGATGCCCAAGTGGACCCACCGCTGCAGGAAGGGGTGGACGAGGGGCTACAAGGAGTGGCAGGAGGGGTTGCTGTCCAACCGCAGACTGATCAGAAGCCCCCATCTCAGCATAAGGTGGCCACACGCAAAGAACCTCCACTTTTGCGTGATCAAACGCCAAAGCCAGAAAATGACGACCAATCTCCGGACGTTAGCATGCCAATGGTGGAGGTGGCAGGGGACAGGGGTTCACAATTGGTGTTTCACCCGTGGGCTCTGGAAGCATTCCCAAGTTTGCAGCTACGCTGCCCCAGCTGGAGAACGACTCTGCGTGTTTCTGTGAACAATTGTGGGCATTCTGCGAGACCTACTGTCCCACCTTCTTCGAGTTACGAAGAATTATGGCTCAGAAGTGCACACCTACCAATATGGTCAAGCTGATGCCAGCCTTTGCTGTGGATGTGCGCCCTAACAACCATGTCTGGTGGAACAATGACACTAATAAGAACTACAAAGACGCGATAAAGGCACTCATGCGGCTGATTGAGGATCAGTGCCGTAAGACCTCTGATCTCTCCAAGGTGGCCCAATGCAAACAGAAGGTTGATGAGAGTCCTGGTGATTATTTTCACAGACTGCGCCAGGTATTCAATGGCGCAGCGGGAATACCCTCCCCACCGAACTACATGGAGGACAGGGGGGCGTATGGCATGCATCTCAACATGTGGTTCATGACCGGCCTGTTGCCCAACTTGGCAGCTGATGTGAAACAAACCTGCATTGGATGGGAGTCTCAGACGTCTAAAGAAATACTCCGTCACGCTGATCACCACCACTGGAAACATGAGTCTGTTATTAAAAAGAAATCCAAGAATAAGGAAGATAATCTGGAAAAGGCCCTGCTCACGATGGCGCAGTGGGCCCCCACTCTGACACAGCCACACCCAGGCTCCTCTGCTGGCCCTAACCAGTGTCGCTACTGTGGTCAAGAAGGACACTGGATGAGATAGTGCCCACAACTGTCGACCAGTGGCTACTACAAGCAACCTGGACACTGGGCTACAGCATGTCCAGTAAGACACGATCTGGACCTCATGGAAGGGGAAAGGGCAGAGGTAGCTTCCAGCAAGGCAACCGTAGATCCTGGCCCCAACAAAACCCTGGCCAGCCACCACACCCTTTCCCTCAGCCCCCACCGCACCAACCCCAATCCCAACAGCCTCAGCAGTGACGCCAGTTAGATAAGACTGGACAATGCTCTTTCTCTTTACCCTCACCCCCAGCAGATGCCGTACATGTGCTTGCCAATAAAAATCACGCTACAGCCACACACACACCCCATACTGACAATGTGCCGGCAATGACATTTTGCATCACATTCTACCTCTCACATCAGAGATTTACCGATTCTGCCTGTTAAAGTTTCAGGGAAGATGATCGATTTTATGGTTGATTCTGGAGCGACTAATTCCGTTTTGTCGTCAACCTCTGGCTTAAAACCTCCCCTCACCTCTCGTTCACTCACATCACAGGTGGTGAGTGGGGGTTTCACACGTGAGTTTTTCACTGAACCATTGTCATGTACAGTGGATGGGAAAACATTCACTCACAACTTCTTATTTTCACCTCAGTGCCCTTTCAGCCTGTTAGGCAGAGACCTGATGTGCAGTTTGTCACTCTCACTTTACTTCACACCACAGGGAACCCAAATTGAAACTCCCAGCTCAACCTTTGCCAAAATTCCATCTCTGCCGTACATTTATGAGTGGGCACTGACAGATGAAGGGCAGAGCTTCCATTTGATTGACAAGAGAAAGAAGCTCTTGCCACATGCCACAGTTTGCATGCCACCACACAGAACACATTGTACAACACATGTCTCACAAGGCCCTGACACGGAATATGAAAAACAATGGTTACAAGTTAAATCTACCCCACTGCAAACGACACACGTTGTGGGGGCAGCAGATTTCAGTTTTTTGCTGATCGCACTCACCCCTTGCATGTCTACTGTGTTCTCAGTTCCACACAGCCACCCACATGTTTCACTCACTAAAGCCCCCTCCTCAGCGTGGAGCGACATGGGAGCACGGGCCCGTTCCGCTCATCGCCCTGATGACTGGGTTTCATCTGCAACACTACACCACATCGGCCTCAGTACAGTCTCATTCTCTCCCTCTCTGCAGATGTATCGTGCAGAGTACGCGGTTTCACTTCCCTGCGAGCATTTCATCCAAACTTTGGATGATGACAGGCAGTACAGATGGATGAAACCCGTTATCATGCCCTCTGTACAGAGTCCGGAAGACCACATGCTCTCATGTGTTCCACCACCTTTGTGGGCTGCGCACAAATATGACGTGGGGCTTATAAAAAAACTGCCTTCCAGTCGTTATAACCCCAAAGTCTGATTTCAGACCCAAATGCATGCAGTACCCACTCAGGTCTGAGACACGTGATGGCATCACTCCTGTCTTTGAATCACTTTTAAAAGAAGGGATTATTGTTCCCACACCATATTCTCCAGTTTGTATGCCAATTTTTCACGTAAAAAAGATCAGAGATGAGGGCCAACCTGCTGAATGGCGTTTTGTTCAAGACCTCCAGGCCATTAACGCTGCCGTCGTCCAGCGTGCCCCTGTGGTCCCTAACCCCCACACTATTTTGACACAAATTCCTCCAAATTCAACCTACTTTACAGTGGTGGACTTGTCAAACGCATTTTTCAGCCTCTCCATCCACAAAGATTCACAGTTTTGGTTCACATTCCAGTTCAATGGGGCTCTTTCCACGTTCACCAGATTGGCCCAGGGCTACTGTGAAAGTCCAACCATTTATAATGCGGCTCTCAAGAGCTGTTTGAGCTCTCTTCAACTGTCAGAAGGCTCTGTCCTCATTCAATATGTTGATGACGTTTTGCTGTGTGAGCCAAATGAGGCACAATGCCAAGCAGATTCTTTGAAGCTTTTGCGTCACCTTGCTGCAGAAGGCCACAAGGCTTCAAAGCCAAAAATTGCAATTTTGCAGACCAATGGTCACATTTTTCGGCTACCAAATCTCTAGTCAACGCAAATCTCTCCAAATTGCAAATCTCTCCAAAGCGTGCAAAACCAATCTGTCACATGGACAAGCCTCGAACTAAGAAAGAGCTCCTCTTCTTTCTTGGCATGGCATCCTATTGCTGTTCCTTTATTCCTGAGTTTTCATGCATTGAGAGACCAATGCGTGACATCATTCCATCAAAGGGTCCCTCACACTTCCCTCTTGAGTGGACACCCACTGCTAATGACTCCTTTGAAAAAATGAAGAAAGCTCTTTTGGCTCCTCCAACACTTTCACTTCCTGATCTATCCAAACCCTTTGTTCAGTATGTTGATGAGAAATCTGGATGCATGACTTCCATTCTCCTGCAGCCCCACGGTAACAAACTTCACCCAGTTGCGTATTACTCCTGCAAGTTGGATGCTGTTGCGGCAGGACTCCCTTTCTGTCTCTGTGCAGTTGCAGCAGCAGAGCGTGCTGTAGTGGCATCCCGTGACATTGTTCTGTATTCTCCTCTCACTTTGTATGTTCCTCATGCTGTTGCACTGCTTCTGAATGAGCAGAAGTCGTCACACCTCTCCCATGCAAGGTGGCTTAGATATCATTCTACCCTCCTTGAATAACCAAATCTTACTGTCAAACGCTGTGCACAGTCGGTTAACCCAGCCACCAATCTTCTCCCACCTTTTTGTGATGATGACACAGACTGTGACCATGACTGTTTGTCCTTGCTGGACTTTGTTACCTCTCCCAGACCTGACCTCTCCGACACTCCATTGCCAAACCCAGATCTTGTTCTGTATGTTGACGGCTCTGCATCTGTTGACCCCTCTGTAGGCCGCAACAAAGTGGGTTGGGCAGTCTGTGATGACCACTGTACGTTGCTTTCTGGATCCTTGCCATCTCATCTTTCTGCACAAGCTGCAGAGCTTGTCGCCTTGGCAGAGGCCTGCACTGATGCAGCAGCAGGCTGCACGGTGGCGCAGTGGTTAGCACTGTGGCAGCACAGTTTTACCCTTGGCCGGGGGATCGCGGGGACCGTGAGATCATGGGTTCGATCCCTGCCCCCGGCCAACAGTGATCTGTGTGGAGTTTGCATGTTCTCCCCGTGTTTGCGTTGGTTTACTCCGGGATTTCTCCGGTTTCCTCCCACATGCCAAAAGCATGCAGGTTAGGGAGTTAAGGGGCACTTGTGCACGCAGCGACCGGCAGCTGGTGGTTTGTCACCAGTCTGCAAAACAAATCTACCTACGGGTACAAAATAAGTAATAAAAAATAAGGTCAGTCTGTTACTATTTATACTGACTCACGCTATGCCTTTGGGGTAGTTCGTGATTTTGGTGTGCTGTGGCGTGAAAGGAACTTCCTCACGTCTGCAGGCTCACCCATAAAGGACTCCTCTTATGTCTCTCGCCTTCTTGATGCAATCCTCCTTCCTTCTTCTGGGGCAGTGCGCAAATGCACGGCCCACACCTCCTCCTCTGACTCTGTTTCTCGGGGCAATGCTCGTGCTGACACATCAGCCAAGGCTGCAGCTCTCTCTCTCTCTGCCACCCATGGTCCCCCTCCCTTTCCATGGGGGGGGAGGGGTAACAATGAAGCTGGTGGTGGTTTTGGCTAACCACTTGGACATCTGAAATGGGATTCTCAGTAATGACAATTGAAATGAAGGCCATGCGTAATGTCGTGCTACAAAATAGATTGGCTCTGGACACAGTTTTGGCAGCTCAGGGTGGGGTATGTCACATTATTGGTCAAGAGTCCTGCACCTATATCCCTGATTATGGTGATAATGACACATGTGATGAGTCACCTAAATGACCTTCTGTCACAGCAGCTGCAGCAGGACAGTATGGCCTCCTCTGTCTGGGACCTGTGGTCCTGGCTAACTAGTGGTGGTTAGAAAGACTGGCTTCTATGTATTGGAGTGATGTTTTTAATAATTGTACTGATTTTGTTGTTCTGTGGCTGTTGTCTGATTCCGATAATTTGTAATATGATGTCCAAAATGTTCACTATCAACATGATGCATTACACACTCTACAGCTGAACAGGATTCAGACACCATCCACAGAGACATGAATGTAAATCACACTGCTTTCGACATGTCACACGTTCCTTTCCCTGATGGCTATGATAATGTTAAGGAATAAATAATTAATGTTTGCTGTTAACATGTTACACCGCTCTTCCCAAACTTATGATATAATCACTTGTGACTCTTACATATACTGTTATTCTATATCACTGTTCGTGATGCATCAGTTTAAACCTGATAGGGTGTACTTGTGCTGATTTCTTACTCTGACAGTCTTGTACAAATGGTCATATACGTATGACCAAGAGAAGGGAAATGTAGTGGAAATTTACTGTCTATGCATTCATCCACTCTTTTTATGCATTAATCTATTGAGTACTAGGGATCATGTGTATTACAGGTGTGTCCCAATATATGAATTGTATGTGTGTGTGTGTGTTACAACATATGAGTTGGTCTTTATCCATACCTGTTTTTATACACTGCATATTGTAACCATGTTAGGGAGTTTAGGGAGTAAATGTCTCTGTGTTCTTCCTCCCCTCCGCATCTGCGTCTGAATCTTATCAAACATTCCAGAAGCTTCACCGAAGGTCAATAAAAGGATGTGCCTCCCTCCCTCGAGAGAGCAGGGCTGACTTTTTTCCATGCTCTCACTTCTCCTGTTGTTGTCAGCAAAAAAAAGCTATTCAACCTACAGATTCGCCTGATTATTTTACTACAGGACCTTTTAAAGTGTTTAGATAAAATTCGGTTACATCACCTTCCTCCAGGTGGACCTACCTCATCTCCAGGCGACGGACCAGATTGCAGCCTGTGAGCAGGAGACCTCTTACTCCCTCCAGCTCTGTAAGTGCCTCTGCCCTCTGGACAAACTCTCTCCTCTTTCCTCTCAGCGGACGCTGCACCTGCATCCAGCACTATAATCATCTTCACGCGCACTTCATCACCTGAGCGGAACCGTGGGAACCTGGTATGGACTGAGTTGTTCTTTGGTGCTTCAGCTACTTCCCTGCTACATAAAATTATCCATAATTCTGCCCATTCAGCCCACTGTTGCAGAACTGTTATTAATCCCTTCTCTCTTCTCTCCCTGACGGGTTGCCAGATCTCTCCTGCTCAGCATGCACACACACACACACACACACACACACACACACACACACACACACACACACACACACACACACACACACACACACACATTCACTTCACTAATAAAGATCATCGTAAATCTAATTGAGTCTGTGTCTGCATTTGGGTTTTCGTGCAAACATGTCAGTATGTCTCCGTGTAGAAAACCCAGCAGACAGTGCTACTGCACAACGATTTAACAACATGGATTTTTGATTAGATCAGCTTACTTACCAGCAGCAGGTTATGTTGAATCAGCTAACCCAGATTAATTCCTGGCTCGACCAGCTTACCTTGGCACTGCCCTTATGCTCCGAGCCCAGGAAGTTGGCCGGGCCATCTCATCCCCCCCTGCTTCCCGGCGCAGCACACTTGGCTTACACCAATTCCCACACCTACTCGTTTTAACGGTAAGCTGGGGGAGGTGCATGGTTTTCTTCTTCAATGTAATCTCGTGTTTCAGCGGCTGCTGGAGGATTTTCCTACAAACCACAGCCAGATCAGTTACGTTGTTAATTTGCTGGAGGGACGGGCCCTCACCTGGGCTTCTGCTGTAATGGCCCACCCCGATTATTCCAACTACACTTACGATTGATTTATTTCTGAGTTTATGGAGGTTTTTGATCACTCTGACCGGGATAGTGTCCTCACCTCCCGTCTCCTTAACATCCGGCAGGGGGCTAGATCAGTAGCCAACTACTCGTATGATTTGTGGGTTGTTGCAGTGGAAGTGGGGTGGGAGGATGCCTCTCTCTGTAGCATTTTTACACACAGTCTCAACCCTAGTCTCCGAGATGAACTGGCCCACTTAGAAAAACCTTCCTCACTACATGACTTAATTTCTCTGGCCATTAGTATTGATAATTGTTTAAGGGAGCAGGCTTGTGAGCGCCGTGTTTCCAATCACTCAGACTCACAGTCTCGTCCTCCCTTTCAGTCCCCCCTCCTTGCCCTCCCCCCCTTGGAATCCCCAGAGATCGAGGAGCCTATGCTGGTGGGTCGCTCTAAGTTGCCTCTTGCGGAGCAACAGCGCCGCCGGGCCCTTGGGTTATGTAGTTATTGTGCTAGTGCCGAGCATGAGGTCACTTCCTGTCCCAATCTGCTAAAAGGGGGGGATCCGTTCATCGCAGTAGGGGGACTAACGGACGTGATAAATACTAAAACCCTTACACGATTAATCTTACCTATTCATTTTCAACATGGTCACACTGAAATCACCTCTAAGGCTCTCATTGACTTAAGTGCTGAGCAGAGCTTTATTTCTGAGAGTCTGGCAACCTGGCTAAAACTTCCCTGTCACAACCTCGAGACACTGTTAAAGTTGACTGCTCTTTCCAACGTGCCCCTCACCACTGTCTCCAAACAGACTGCCCCCTTCTCAGTCTTGGTCTCAGGTAACCATCGGGAGCATAACAGTTTTTTTTTTGTTTTATCAATCTCTGCCTTCCCTGTTATTTTGGGTTACCCCTGGCTCAGGCTCCATAATCCATTTATTGATTGGCGGGCAGGGAACATCATTTCTTGGAGTACTTTTTGCTTAAATACGTGTTTACAGTCAACGGCCTGCTCTCCCTCTGTGCCCATTTCTTCCCCATCCTCTCACGTGTCCGACCTCTCCTGGTATTCAGTAAGACCAGAGCTCTCTCTCTCTGTCCCCCACTTTTCTTATGACTGCTCCATTAACCTCCTGCCAGGTGCTCCTTTGCCATCCAGCTGACTTGATAGCCTTTCTGCCCCGGAGCAGGAGGCGATGGATAAATACATGAAGGAGTCCTTAAGCTCGGGCATTATTCGGCCTTCTTCGTCGGTGATGGGGGCTGGGGTTTTTTTTGTTGGCAAAAAGGATGGCTCCCTCCAACCCTGCATTGATTTTAGGGAGCTTAATAACATCACTGTGAAAGACAAGCACACACTGTCCCTTATTAACACTGCCTTTCATTCTCTCCAGGGGTCCTCTGTCTTCACTAAGCTTGGCCTACGCAATGCCTACCATCTGGCCCAGATTAAGGAGGGGGATGAGTGGAAGACAACTTTCCGCACTCCGAGTGGCCATTTTGAATACCTCGTGATGCCGTTTGGACTCACCAACGCGCTGGCTGTGTTCCAGCAGCTCATCGACGACGTGCTGAGGGACTTCTTGGGTTCGTTTGTTTTTGTGTATCTGGATGACATCCTCATCTTTTCTCATTCTCTCAAGGAGCATCGGGTTCACGTTAGAAGAGTCCTTCAGAGGCTGCTGGAAAATCAGCTATATGTCAAGGCAGAGAAGTGTGAGTTCCATACATTATCCACCACGTTCCTGGGATTCGTCATCGCCCATAAGGAGATCCGAGCAGATCTGGGTAAGCTTAAAGCTGTTGTGGAGTGGCCGGTCCCCTCTTCCCACAAGCAGCTACAACAGTTCCTGGGTTTCGTCAATTTTTATTGGCGCTTCATCCACAACTACAGTTTGGTTGCCCTGCCACTCACACGTCTCACCTCCACTAAGGTTCCTTTTCATTGGTCCGATGAGGCTGAGGCGGCATTCTCTGAACTGAAATCTTGTTTCTCTTCTCCCCCTATCCTTGCCCAGGTAGACCCATCCCTACAATTCCTGGTGGAGGTGGACGCCTTGGATTTTGGAGTTGGGGTGGTGTTGTCTCGGCGCTCTCCCTCAGACAACAAGGTCAATCCTTGCACCTTCTTCTCCAGTCGCCTGTCCCCGGCCAAGAGGAATTATGATGTGGGGGATCGGGAATTACTGGCAGTCAAGCTAGCCTTGGTGGAGTGGCGCCATTGGCTGGAGGGGGCTTCACTGCCATTCGTTGTTTGGACCGACAACAAGAACCTGAAGTACCTTAGAACGGCCAAGCGGCTGAATTCTAGGCGAGCCCGCTGGTCCCTGTTCTTTGGCAGGTTCAAGTTTACCATCACCTATCGCCCGGGTTCCAAGAACACCAAACCTGATGCGCTCTCCAGGCAGCTCTTTCCTGACATGGCTGTGCCTGAGCTGCACCCCATTGTCTCCCCCTTGTGCGTTGTCGGCATACTTTCCTGGGAGATCAAGGAGAAGGTTAAGAGAGCGCAGGTAGCTGAGCCCAACCCGGGCGGGGGTCCAGCGGGATGGCTCTATGTTCCTTCTTCAATGCGTGGTGAGGTCATTGACTGGTTGCATTCCTCCAAGGTCATGTGTCACCCCAGGATGGCTCACACCTTGTCCCAGATTCAGAGGACCTTCTGGTGGCCATCTATGAGAAAGGACATTAACGAGTTCATTCGGTCCTGCCCCCAGTGTGCCACCAGAAAATCAATCTCCTCTTCCCCTTTGGGACTGCTGCACCCCCTCCCCATCCCCAGCAGACCTTGGTCTCATATCACCATGGATTTTGTGACGGGACTTCCTCCCTCCATGGGTCACACTGTGATTCTCACGTTTGTGGAGAGATTCTCTAAGGCAGCTCACTTCATCGCTTTTCACAAGCTCCCTTCGCCAAAGGAGACAGCCGAATTGTTGGTTCTGCACGTGGTATGTCTACGTGGGATCCCCTTGGACATTGTGTCAGACCGGGGTTCTCAGTTTGTGTCCCAGGTGTGGTGAACCTTCTGAAAGGCCATTGGGGCAATGGTCAGCTTGTCTTCAGGTTATCATCCTCAGAGTAATGGCCAGTGTGAGCATGCTAATCAAGAACTGGAGGTGGCCCTGAGGTGTGTTATGGCCTCTAACCCTGCTTCGTGGAGTTCACACTTACCTTGGATTGAGTATGCTCACAACTCCGCCATTGCAACTAGCACAGGCCTCTCTCCTTCTGAGGCGTCGTTGGGCTACAACCCTCCTTTGTTTCCGGAGGAGGAAGAGATCGCAGTCCATTCAGTGCAATCCCACATTAAATGATGTCGTCAGATTTGGAGGTCTGCCAGGGCCACTCTCCAATGCACTGCTGGTCGCAATTCTTAGATTGCCAACCGTCGGAGGACCCCGGCTCCGCCCAACTGGGTCAAACAAAAGATATGGCTCTACACCAAGAACTTTAATATGAAAACTGACTCCGAGAAGCTCATTTTGCTGGTCCTTATCCCATCTCTCACATTATCAACCCAGTTGCTGTCTGCCTGTGTCTCCCCCCTACCCTATGTATTTGTCCTACTTTTCATGTCTCCCGGGGGAAGCCATTTTCCTTGAGTCCTCTCTGTCCTCCATCCAAGCCACCGCCAAGCCCCCGCCCCCCCCCCCCGGTTATGATCGATGGTTGTCTGGCCTTCAAGGTCAACCGCATCTTCGACGTGCGACACCAGGGACGGGGTGTCTCCAGTACCTGGTAGATTGGGCCCGGTATGGTCCTGAGGAGAGATCCTGAGTTCCTTTGTCCTTCGTCACCGATTGTCAGCTCATCAGGGACTTCCACCGGACTCACCCTGACAAGCTGAGTCGGCCGCCAGGAGGTGTCCCTTGGGGGGTACTGTGGTGATCTGTGCTGTGTGCTTCCCTGCCTACTAATTATCATCCTCAGCTGCGCATTCTCTCACACCTGCTCTCTCCAATTAGGCAGCCTTTATTAGAAGTGGATTCCTTCACTCCTGCATGGAGACGTCAGCACTCCTCTAGGGTGAAGTCACTCACATCCTGATTCACCCTCCTCGTCTGCTGGGAGTCTCGCCTCCCTTCCTCTCTACACTGTTACACCGCTTCATCTGGGAGCTTCGCCTCCTCAATACTGTCGTAAGCTAACCCTCATTGGATGTACCTTCTCCTACTCCTCCATTTTCTCCTCTCCTCTCCCCTGTGCACAGGTGGACCTTCCTCCCGGTGGACCTACCTCATCTGCAGGTGGCGGACCGGATTGCAGTCCGTGAGCCGGAGACCTCTTACTCCCTCCAGCTCTGTATGTGTCTCCACCCTCTGGACAAACTTTCTCCTCTTTCCGCTCAGCGGAGGCTGCACCTGCATCCAGCACTATAATCATCTTCACACGCACTTCATCACCTGAGCGGAACCTGGTAACCTGGTATGGACTGAGTTGCTCTTTGGTGCTTCAGCTACTTCCCTGCTCCATAAGATTATCCATAATTCTGCCCATTCATCCCACTGTTGCAGAACTGTTATTAATCCCTTCTCTCCTCTCTCCTTGACGGGTTGCCAGATCTCTCCCGCTCAGCACACACATACAATACACTCACACATTCACTTACCTAATAAAGATCATTGTAATTCTAATTGGATCTGTGTCTGCATTTGGGTTTTTGTGCAAACATGTCAATTACAGTGCCAATTTAAGCTATGTTTTTCTTTGGTTCCACAAATGTTTGCTAAAAGAAGTTATGCTCAGTAATCAATTAATGTCAGGTAAGTGTTTAGGAAAGGACTCAGGCGCAGGCAGAAGATTGGTACAAAAACAATTATTTATTGACAAAAACTGGAACAAATTAAAGGTAGCACATGGGCTGAAAATGGAACAAAAACCAAGCAGACAGAACTCATGGGGAAACAGGGCAGGATGCACATGGGGAGCAGGCAGAAACACTAAAGATGCCACACCCGACAGACTGAACATTGGTACATATAGACACGGGAGCAATCAGGACAACACAAGACATATAGATGCAATCAAGAACACCAAAAACCAATAATGACTGACAGCAGACACGTGAGGAAAAACAGATGACAGGACAGTGCAGGGCCACACACAGACATACACAGTCAGAGACAGTGGGAGACACGGACCTGAACAGAGTATCAGGAGAGAGACAAGACTATGATAAACATAATGCAAACAATGGCTGACCTCAGATCATAACAGTAATAATAATAATCACAGTCCCTAAACCCAAATACAAATAGCAAAAAATACAAAGAAACAGACTCAAAGAGTGGGAATGACCCTATGGTCAACCCCCCCAGACCCTGACATAGCCCCCCTCCCTTTAAGGGGTGGATTCCAGACACCCCTAAACATTACCAAAAAGAGAAAAGAGGAAAATGAAAATGTCATCTGAAGACAAAGACTGACCTTGATTACAACACAGAAATCTAAGGGTGTGTGATAGCCAAAAATAATTCAAAGCAATTCCTGACAAAGTGGAAAATGTGTAATGATCAAAGGGGATCGGACAAACAGAAGACCTTATCGTAGCACAAGCTGGTTTTAAAGAAACTAGTACATAAACATGCATACCCATCCATGCCCGTAGAAACCAAGTATAAGCAAGTATTTCTGCATGCACATTGCTGAAGGGTCTCCTCCTATCTGAGATAGCTGTGTTGTTCACAGTCATGTCTGTGGCGTACTGCTTGAACCTGAGGTGTTTCATCTTCACAGCATCTTTTCTGATGTGCAGCAGTTCTCCTCACTGTATTGCTCTCCATCTGGTGGGTCTTTTTCTTCTTCTTCTTCGTTCAGACCACTGGTTGAGGGATAGGTGCACTGTAATTCCAGTTCATGGACAGGATCATGAAAATTGATCTGAGCAAAAAGTGGCTTTCGACCCTATTCAGGAAGACCTGTGCATGCCCGTTGAAACCCAGAAACTGGCGCACTCGGAGAAAATCAGCGCTTTGCTTGGCATTTTACACATTTGTGGTGTAGACTGCCATTCTTCATGGGTGCTGCTTCGAATGGGTGTGGTTTAAAGTAGTGTGTTCTATTCTTAATCGGGTGACAGACTGACACACTGACAGACATTTGACTCCCGAAGCCTTTCCTGTGACCGGGTGTGCCGCAAGGCAGCAGAGGTTTGAAATCAGGGTTTACCTTCCCCTAGATGGGCTACCTTCCCAGGTTGACGAGCCACCATCTACCCGAAGCATCTGGTTTTAAGGCGCCAGAGATCCGCCCTCGCCCCTTCTCCTATTAGTAAAAGCAGTTCCGCCGGGCTTAGAGACTAAACCACACGGGCAGGCTAGGAGTTGGACTTAGTTGTCAGAGGCTTTTTGAGACGCACGCCATAAGGAGTATTTTATAAGCACTGGGAGCTTAACCCCAGTGCCGCTCCTGGCTATGACAACCTTAAGTCCGCACTATGATGACAGGACTCACTGCTAACCTCAAGGACATCAATGACACCTGGAAGACTGCCATCATCAATAATGAGCTGAAGAGACTGGAAGTGGATATCGCCACTCTCCAGGAAACACGGTTGGCTGACGCAGGCACACTGAGAGAGAAGAACTACACGTTCTACTGGCAGGGAAAGAGCAGTGACGAACACAGGGAACACAGAGTGGGCTTCGCAGTGAAGAACTCCTTGCTGAAGATGGTGGAATCGGGCAGCAATGGCTCTGCACGACTCCTCACCCTCCGCCTCAACACCACTCAAGGCCCAGTCACCCTCGTCAGTGTGTATGCCCCAACACTGACAGCCACACCAGTGGCAAAAGACGAGTTCTACGAGAATCTCGCAACAACTATCAGGATCATCCCCAACTCTGAACAACTCATTCTCCTTGGAGACTTCAATGCCAGAGTGGGTGCTAACCACGACTCCTGGCCCTCCTGTCTTGGACCATTTGGTGTGGGCAGAATGAACGACAATGGACAGCGGCTGCTCGAGTTCTGCACTTATCACAATCTGTGCATCACAAACTCATTCTTCAAGACCAAGCCCCAACACAAGGTTTCCTGGCAACATCCACGCTCAAAGCACTGGCACCAGCTGGACTTGATCCTGACCAGGCGCACCTCACTGAAGAACGTGCTAATTACCCATTCGTTCCAGAGTGCAGATTGCGACACAGACCATTCATTGGTGTGTTGCAAGGTCAAGCTGCAGCTGAAGAAATTCCATCATGCTAGACAGCCTGGAAAGGCATGGATTGACACCAGCAAGATGGCCCAACCAGAACTTGTTGAGCGGTTTGCCTCCACCTTTGAGAAGGAACTTGGTGTACCACAAGAAGGAGAATCTGCAAAGCAGAAGTGGGAAAAGCTGCGAAACACCATCCACCGCACAGCCTTGGCTACCTTTGGGAGGAAGACCTCGAAGTCACAGGACTGGTTTGATGCCAAGTTGACCGAGATGACCCCCGTCATTGAAGCCAAGCGCTAAGCTCTTGCCGAGTACAAGAAGTACCCAAACGAGAAGAATCTCCAGATTCTCAGGGCTGCGAGAAGCAAAGTTCAGCAGACTGCTCGGCGCTGTGCCAACGAGTACTGGACTCAGCTCAGCCAAGACATTCAAACCGCTGCCATAACAGGGAACATCCGTGGTATGTACGATGGTATCAAGAAAGCACTTGGTCCGGCTCAGAGCAAGACGGCCCACCTCAAATCCTCCACTGGGGAGATGATCACAGAAAAGAACAAGCAGATGGAGAGATGGGTGGAGCACTACTTTGACCTCTACTCCAGACAGAACACTGTGACACCGTCAGCCCTTGATGCCATCGATTGCCTGCCATCCATGGACGAACTTGACGCCGAGCCAACCATCGACGAACTCAGCAAGGCCATTGATAGCTTGGCCACTGGCAAGGCACCCGGCAACGACGGCATACCCCCCGACCTGATCAAGCACTGCAAGACCGCCCTACTGCTGCCATTGCATGACATCCTCTGCCAGTGCTGGAAGGAAGGTGCCGTACCACAGGACATGAGGGACGCCAAGATCATCACCCTCTACAAAAACAAAGGGGAGAGAAGCGACTGCAACAACTACAGGGGCATCTCCCTCCTCAGCGTTGTTGGCAAAGTCTACGCACGAGTTGTTCTCGTTCGTCTACAGAAGCTTGCCCAACGTGTCTACCCCGAGTCTCAGTGTGGCTTCCGCGCTGAGCGATCGACGGTAGACATGATATTCTCCATCCGCCAACTCCAGGAGAATTGCAGAGAACAGAACATACCCCTGTACGTCGCCTTCATCGACCTCACCAAAGCGTTCGATCTGGTCAGCAGAGAGGGCCTTTTCATGATCCTGCCAAAGATAGGATGCCCACCAACATTGCAAAGCCTCATTGAATCATTTCACACCAACATGCAGGGGATAGTGCAGCACAACGGCAACGTCTCAGAGCCATTCAACATATGCAGCAGAGTGAAACAGAGCTGTGTACTTGCGCCAACCCTCTTTGGGATTTTCTTTGCTATGCTCCTGAGGCATGCCTTCAGCACAGCAACAGAGGGAATCTACCTGCACACAAGATCTGATGGCAGGCTTTTCAACCTCGCCCGCCTGAAAGCCAGAACCAAAGTACGCGAGGCTCTAATCAGAGACATGCTGTTCGCAGACGATGCTGCAGTCACAACCCACACACAGCAGGATCTTCAGACCCTGATGGACCGCTTCTCCCAGGCATGCAAGGACTTCGGGCTTACCATCAGCCTGAAGAAGACTAACGTCTTGGCGCAAGGTATGAAAACACCACCAACCATCACCATCGACGACTACGAGCTGGAGGTCATGAATCAGTTCACGTACCTGGGGTCCACGATCAGCAGCAACCTCTCCCTTGATACAGAGATCGACAAGAGGATTGGAAAATCAGCCTCCACACTCGCTCGCCTCACCACACGAGTGTGGGAAAATCCCAAACTCTCCGTCAAGATGAAGATGGCAGTGTACAACGCCTGCGTCATCAGCACACTCCTCTATGGGAGTGAGACGTGGACAACATACGCCCGGCAGGAAAACAGACTGAACTCCTTCCACTTGCGCTGCATTCGCCGTATCCTGGACATATCCTGGCAGGACAAAGTGCCCAACACAGAAGTTCTGTCCCGCGCCGGCCTTCCCTCCATGTTCACTCTACTCAGGCAGCACAGGCTCCGCTGGCTAGGCCACTTTCACCGTATGGAGGATGGCAGAATCCCCAAAGACGTCCTCTACGGAGAACTGGCGACTGGCAGGAGAGACGTTGGCCGCCCACAGCTGCGCTTTAGAGACGTCTGCAAGAGAGACATGAAGGCCCTGGAGATCAACACAGAGCGCTGGGAGGACCTTGCAACGGACCGCTCCAAATGGAGAGGCACTCTGACCAGACAGCTCAAGGTGGGTGAAGAGAGACTGACTGCTGCAGCAGATGAAAAAAGGACCCGCAGGAAGAACCGCCACAGCTCCAGCAGCACGGAGACCACCCACAAGTGCGACCTGTGTGACAGGGGACTGCCATTCGCGCATCGGCCTGTTCAGCCACAGGCGGTGCTGTTCCAGCAGAGCAGACGTTTAGGATTCTCTTCCATGGTCATCATAGACCGATGGAGGCCGACGAATCCTGTGTTATTTAAAAAAAGAGAAAAGAGCCCTTCTCGTGATTCTCATTGCCTCTCCATCTCCATCTGTTCCCAGAATCCTAGTTAAATCCCATTCCCTACCGGCCTCTCAAACTTCATTTTCCATTATCTGTCTTTCATTTCCGTATTTGTGACAGTGTAATAAGATGTGCTCGACATTTTCCTTTACTCCACATTCTTTACATTTGTCACTTTCGTTTTTCCCCATGGTGAATAAAGTGCCGTTTAAACCTATGTGATCCAGTCTGAGTCTTGCCATAATTGTCATGTTTGGCTGCGGGAAAGCGCAGTGAACATATTAAATGGCAGTGAGCCCGAAATACAGAGCAAGTAACGTGTTTATTTACAATGGGTGAAGTGAACAATGAGTCCAAAAACAGTCACAATAGGGAAAGACACCCCGCTACAAGCTCGGTAGCTCCAAAATGTACCTCACATGCTCAAACAAGCTGGAGCAGAGGGAAAGGCACAAGGGAAAGACTTAATAGGAGTCAGAGTCTCAAGACTCTAGGAAAACAACACACTTTAAAGTCCAAGGGAAGAATCAACCCAAGCGAGTCTGGATGTCCAAGTCATTGACACAACAAAGCTGCCACATTGGCTGGACTCACTGCCCTGCTATTTATGCACAGCACTAATGACAGCAGGCAGACCAGCCGTGTGGCAAACAGGTGCGTTACTGATTGAACTCGTGTATGGATGCGTGTATGTGAGTATAAGAATGAAAATGAATGTGTGTGGATGTGTGTGTGCGTGCATCGTGCATGAGTGTATGAGCAAGAAAGTGGTGGACCTACTGCTGGTGGATGCCTGGTGAGAGGGATGCGTGGCTGTGGGACTGGCAGAGAGGCAGCTCAATCTGCCAGCTGGAAATTAGCAAGTAATTATTTACCCACAGCCGGCAATCATGCTCAGGGTCACGACCCTGAACATGACAATAATAATGTCTTCCCTCCTTTTGGTTGTTATGAAATTCTTTATTGCAATAGATTTTGTAATACGATCTGCCTTTATGATCTTCATCCAATCTTTTTTGCCATAGCTCAGTTCCTTTTTTCTTGATTACTGCTTTCCCTTCACCTTTTCCAAGAGACAATGGTATAGTTAAGTCTTTTCCAAGAGCACTTTTTGCTAATTTGTCTGCACAGTCATTCCCTTTCAACCCTTCATGTGCAGGAACCCAACAAAACTGAACTTGTCCACCACCCCTGTGTACCCTAAACAAACTGTGATGTAGCTCAGTCACCAAGTCTTCCCTTGATTTTAGTGTCTGTATGGTTTTTAGCGCTGCAAGTGAGTCCATGCACATCACCACCCGGTCCGGTCTGACCTCCTCCACCCACTGCAAAGCAATAATTATTGCCACCATCTCTGCTGTAAACACAGATGTATTGTTGGAGAGTCTTTTTCCGATGGTCACTTTAAACTCTGGGATGTATACTCCAACTCCAACAGAGCCATCTTTGTTCTTTGAAACTGTCAGTATAGAGCTGTAAGAAGTTATAGTAATTATTCCTGAGGTAAATGCTTGTTTTAACAATGCTTGTTTTAACACCAACTTCACTCATATACCAATACTTTTTCCTCATTAGCAGACTAGCATCTACTTCTATTCCCAGAAACAGCCAAGAGGGAACATTACTCACTGGACTAGTGTTAGCTATATCAATAGTGTGCAGCCCATACATTCAGTCCTTCTTTCAATTGTCCACCCAAACCCGTGCCCCTGGAAATTAGAGTATTCCCAGCAGTCTTGTAGTGTTGTTTTTGAAATATTTGCTTCGTCACTTCCTTTCAGCTTGACCCAGTATGATAATGTGAGTTTATCTCTTCTCAAATCCATTGGTATTTCTCCTGCTTCTATTAAAACTGTATTGTTTGGTGTTGTTTTGACCGCTCCAATGCACAGGCGAAGCGCTCTACTGTACGCTGCATTCTGTCTATTTTTTCCAGAGTCATCTTTGCTGCTGCTCCATAAATCATGCATCCATAGTCTTTTGTCGATCACATTTGTGCTCTGTAAATGTCAATTAAGGCCTGTTTATCTGCACCCCATTCATGTCCAGCTACAGCTTTTATGAGATTAATGACTTTTTTGCATTTTGTCTCCAGATTTTAAACATGAACCCTCCATGTGTATGCACTATCAAACCACAATCCTAGATATTTGAATTCACTGACTCTCTGTTGGTTGATTATGTGATGTTATTGGTTCTGTACCAGTTCTGCATTTTTTTGTGAAAGTCATATAGCAGGTTTTACTGTTTGAAAATTTAAATCCCCACTCATATGACCACTTTTCCACTTTCTCCATTGCTTTCCTGTTTTTGAACACAAATTTCTCATTTCTTCCCCTTGTCCATATGGCTCCATCATCTGCATATAGTGCTGTTTTGATGGATCCCTCTTGATCCTCAAACATGTCATTAATCATTATATTGAATAAAACAGGGCTTATCACACTCCCCTGAGGAACACCATTTTCTTTTTCAAAGTCATTACAAACTTCTGATCCTACTTTAACCCTAATTGTCCTGTGTGTTAAAAAATCCATTATCCAATTATACAGCCTACCACCAATGTCCATTTTATTCAGTTTCATAAGAAGTCCATCCCTCCACAGTGAGTCATAAGCCTTTTCATTATCCAGCCATTACTTCTTTCATTTTGAGAGTCTTTTCAATATCATTACTGATAGTCATTTATTAATCGTTTTTGCTCTAATACTGTACATATGAGAGTCTGTAAACTAACACCTTCTCCATCCATTTCCATAAATGTGACATTAATTCTATTGGCCTGTAGTTGCCTGGATGAGCTGGATCTTTCCCTGGCTTATTAAATTGTAAAATTAAAGCCTTTTTCCACCCAGCTGGGATAACCCTCCTTCTATAATCTGTTAAACAATTTCAGCACCAGTTGCACTGATTGCATAGGCAACTGCCGGAACATAGCATAGCTTAACTGATCATATCCTGGAGCTGTGTATCCACTATTTTGCAAAGCTCTCTTAAGCTCTGACATTGTGAGCTTGAGGTCTAACACAGTCATGTCCTCTTTCACTTCATTTTTTAAGTTTGCACTTTCTTTTGAGTTTATGCTGCCTTTGCTGTCTATGACTCTCACCAAGATGGTCTCCTCTATGCACTGCTGCAAATGCTCTACCTAGGACTTCTGCCTTTTCTTTGTCTGAGACAGCCATCTTGTTCCCATCCACTAAAGCTGGAATTTCAACTGATACCCTTTTCCTACTCATTTTTTTAAACATACCGTAGACATCTGTTTTCCTACCAAGGGTGGAACAAAATTCTGTCCATGCTGACCTTTTCCTGTTTTTAATAATCCTTCGAGCTACTGACCTTTTTTATACTCTATTAAGTTTTCACTAGTCATATTCTTCCTCAGCTCTCTGAATTCCTTGTTTCACTCTTTTATTGCAATACTACATTCGTCATTCCACCAGGGTACAACCTTCTTTCTACCCTGTGTTGTTTTCTTAGGTATACTTGCTATTGCAGCATTCAGAATATGATTGGTTACCTGACTTGAACACTCTTCTAAGCCACCTTCTAATGTTACCAGATGACACGATTGAACACAGTATTGCCTAAATTTTCCCCAAACTGCCTTGTCAAAACACTATCTTGTAAAACATCTTCCCTCTTGTATACATACTTCAGTTTTAATGACTGTAAGTATTGGGAAGTGATCACTTCCCATAGTTGTCCTGTTCATAACCGTCCATTCACAGGTGCTCACTAAAGAATCAGATACCAGAGTAAGGTCAATACATGATAATGTGCCCCTATGCACATCCACCCGTGTACCTTCACCACTGTTGAGACAAATTAACGATCTTTCCTCTAACATCTCTTCCACAACATTTCCATTGTTATCTGTATGTATGCTTCCCCACAAGCTATTATGGGCATTAAAGTCTCCACACCATACCTTTTTCATATGCCCTTCCCCTGCCATAACACTGAAAATATCTGCTGTTAACTTCCTACATGGGTTGTAATAATTAATCAGCTTAATATTTCTTTGTCCATTTGGCCTACATATTTCAATAATATTACACTCTATATCCTCAGGGGAGGGAATTACCCTATATGCCAGGCCATCTTTAATGAAAGTGGCACATCCTCCTCCATTTACGGTGTTAATTCTATCCTGGCTGACTGAACTGTATCCCGGAATTACAAAATCTAAGTGAGGTTGAAGCCATGTCTCCTGTACACACACTACCTGTGGAACAACTTCTAGTTTGTAAAGATACTTCTTGAGTTGGGCTGCACGGTGGCACAGTGGTTAGCACTGTGGCAGCACAGTTTTACCCTCGGCCGGGGGATCGCGGGGACCGTGAGATTGTGGGTTTGATCCCTGCCCCCGGCCAACAGTGATCTGTGTGGAGTTTGCATGTTCTCCCCGTGTTTGCGTGGGTTTACTCCGGGATTTCTCCGGTTTCCTCCCACATGCCAAAAACATGCAGGTCAGGGAGTTAAGGGGCGCTTGCGCACGCAGCGACCGGCAGCTGGTGGTTTGTCACCAGACTGCAAAACAAATCTACCTACGGGTACAAAATAAGTAATAATAATAAAAAAAAAAAATAATAAAAAAAAAGTAAAGAGTTCTTGTCCGTTTGCTACAAGGCTCCTTGCATTCCACTGTAGTATGTGTAGTACCATAATTAAGGTCTTGTTGAAGCATGTGCTGTCTCCCCAGTTTCAGCTTTCAATAAAGCATGAATCTGGTCAGCTGTGATATCTTTCACATCTAGGAAGCTTCCTGCTGCTTCCACAATGGTTTTGATTCTGTCACTTTTCTTCTTTAGCTGCGCAGCAACATTCATGGTGTGGCAGATACAAGCTACAAAGCTTGTCCTCTTAACTATCAATGTGTCATCATCCATTTTACATTTGTGAACACAAACATTCCTTGCAGCTGCACGATCCTGTGCTTGCGTGGGGCCCGTTGATTGCTGAGGTTCCATTTGAACTGAACTTTGAGGAAGGCCTGCTATGTTTCTGACTATTCCTGCCTCTCTAACTGTCTTTAGATCTTCCGCATATGAGATTTTCATAGTTATTCTGATTTTCTGGGCTTGTCTAGCTTTCCTCTGCACAACACATCCTCCATATGCAGCACTGTGCTCACCCTCACAGTTGCAACACTTTACTTTGGCATCCTTGTCACATTTACCATATTCATGTTCCCCTCCACATCTAGCACATCTTAGCTTTCCCCTACATTGCTGAGCAGTGTGACCCATCCTTTGACATTTGTAGCACCTGAGTGGCTTTGGGGTGTATTCTCTGACACTGAAATACATGTATCCTATTAGGACTGATTTAGGGAGTGTTTCCTCAAACTGAATCATGACAGACTGTGTGTCCTTCAGTGAACCTTCTTTTTCACTCTGCAGCCTTTTCACATCCTTCACCCTTCCTCCTTGGATCTCATTTTTCACTTCTTCCATAGACATGCACAAAGGGACACCTGATATAACTCCCTCAAGTTAGCTGTTGCGCCAGGAACATGCACCTTCATTTGTTCTCCATTTAGACATGTCATTGTCAGTATTTTCTGTTGCTGTTGTTTAGTTGTGGCATGAATTAACAGCTGGTTATTCTTCAAGAACTTTGCAAACTTAACTCTCGCAATTTCTTTCTCAATTGACTTTGTTAGCTTAACCAGGTGATAGTGCCCCCACCCTGATTGAACTCAATGACAACCTTCCAGTCATTCCCTACATCCTCAAACTGCCATCCATTTTGGCCAGTTCGTGTTTTCTTTGCATTGTTACTTCTTCCCGCATCACTCTCATTTGACCCGCTTCTAGGTCTTGTTGGCCCCCAGTTGTTCTTTTCCGGCGCCCAGGCCTGGACAGTGTCCAGCCCACCTCATCTTTATCATACCCCTCAGAGCTACATGCCAATGTTACAGACAGCATACAGTTTTTGCTATCCGCCGCAAACAAATCAACCTTACCGCCAGCCGAACACAGACGTAAATGCGGTCCCAATCTTCTTCTCCTTCTCTTCGACGCCTTCCAGTCCTCCAAGGCTTTCCCCTGTCAAGGCAGTTGGCAACCAGCTCAAAGGTGCATTATCCACATCTTCTTCTTCTTCTTTTAGATTTGATTGGCGGTTGGCAACCAGCTTACAGATGCTTTACCACCACGTACTTCACTCTATATCATCACTCTATCTGGTCAGGAGCTGTAGTCCTTCAATTATCATTGCTGTGTCCAATCGAACCTCAACTGTATCTTCAGACATCACTCTTCTTCGTCTCCTTGTACTTCACTCTATATCAGCATCGGTTGTGCTGTTTCATCCCATCTAGCAACAATGCTCTGCACTGTGTGTGTTTTTACATTTACATATTTATTCCATCTAGCTACAATGCTCCGCACTGGGTGTGTTTATGTTTATGTTTATATTTATATATCTATATCTATATCAAGCTGCTGCGCGCAGGGGTGGACCAGCACCTGTCATCATGGATCCTGGACTACCTCACGAACCGGCCTCAGTTTGTGAGAACCCGGGACTGTGTTTCCGACACGATCATCAGTAGCACGGGGGCCCCCCAGGGAACGGTGCTGGCTCCCTTCCTGTTCACTCTTTATACTGCGGACTTCTCACACAACACAACACATTGCCATCTACAGAAGTTCTCTGATGACTCTGCGATCGTTGGTCTCATCTCCAACGGAGATGAAGCTGAGTACAGAGGGCTTATCCAGGACTTTGTGGACTGGTGCCATTGGAACTGCCTCCAGATCAACGCGAGGAAAACTAAGGAGCTGGTGGTGGACTGCCGCAGGCATGGGCAGCCCCTCACAGCACCAGTAAATATACAGGGAACAGACATCGAGATGGTGACATCCTATAAGTACCTGGGTATTCATCTGAACAATAAACTAGACTGGTCACACAATACTGACGCACTCTACAAGAAGGGACAGCGCAGGCTGTTCCTGCTGAGGAGACTCAGGTCTTTTGGTGTACAAGGGGCGCTGCTGAAGTCATTCTATGACACGGTGGTGGCATCAGCCATCACTTTTGGAGTGGTCTGCTGGGGCAGTGGCATTACTGCAGCCGATAGGAAGAGACTGAACAAACTGATTAAGAAAGCTAGCTCTGTCCTGGGGCAGTGCCTTGATCCGGTGGAGGAGATAGGAGAGAGAAGGACGGTGGCTAAACTGTCATCTCTGCTGGAGTCCGAGTTCCACCCTATGCAGGACATACTGGATGCACTGAGGAGCTCATTTAGCAGCAGACTACATCATCCCAGGTGCACAACCGAGAGGTTTCGTAGGTCCTTCCTACCAACGGCTGTCAGACTGTACAACCTAAGCAGGGCTGCTCGCAGAGATAGCAAAAAGACGTAACAACCTAATAGTTTTTTTTGAATGCAAAAGATGCAATAGACTTACACAATGGTCCCCTCCGGCATACAACTAGGAACATACCGGTCGCTATGGAGGGTGAGAATATGTATGGGCACATAATCATACCATGTAGGATAACTAAGTAGACGGTTATGCTGTTTCATCCCACCTAGCAACAATGCTCTGCACTGTGTGTGTTTATATATTTACATATTTATTCCATCTAGCTACAATGCTCTGCACTGTGTTTTTATATATCTACACATTATTCCATCTAGCTACATTGCTCCGCACTGTGTGTGTTTATATACTTGCATATTTATTCCACCTAGCTGCAATGCTCCGTACTGTGGGTGTTTATATATTTACATATTTATTCCATCTAGCTACAATGCTCTGCACTGTGTGTCTGTGTGTGTGTGTGTATATATATATTTTATAGTAATATGTACTGTACATATGTATATTAGCTGCTCTTGCTTGCTTGTTTTTTTTTTCTTGCCTTCTGATTGTTGCTCTGAGTGTTGCTATCCCTGTGCTGTTGCAATCCTGGAATTTCCCCGTTGTGGGACTAATAAAGGCTTATCTTATCTTATCTTATCTTATCTTATCTATATATTCATTCCATCTAGCTACAATGCTCCGCACTGTGTGTTTATATATCTACATATTATTCCATCTAGCTACATTGCTCCGCACTGTGTGTTTATATATTTACATATTTTTTCCACCTAGCTGCAATGCTCCGTACTGTGTGTTTATATATCTACATATTATTCCATCTAGCTACATTGCTCCGCACTGTGTGTTTATATATTTACATATTTATTCCATCTAGCTGCAATACTCCGTACTGTGTGTTTATATACTCATATATTTATCCCATCCAGCTACAATGCTCTACACTGTGTGTCTGTGTGTATATATATATATATTTATAGTAATATGTACATATGTATATTAGCTGCTCTTGCTTGCTTGCTTTTTTTTTTCTTGCCTTCTGATTGTTGCTCTGAGTGTTGCTATCCCTGTGCTGTTGCAATCCTGGAATTTCCCCGTTGTGGGACTAATAAAGGCTTATCTTATCATCATTTCACTCTATACCATCACTTCACACATCTTGGCGTCATGGCCCCCGGAGGGGCGCCCGCCAGCTGTAAACTCTATTGCTCTCCATTTATGTAGTGTCTGGTTGGTCTATATGACATCATAAAGACATCACGGCAGGCATCATAGGACACTGCATCATAATTAGTGAGTTGTATTGCCTGTATGACGGCATCGCCTATATGACGGCATCATGAGTCCTATGTAGCCTGAGCTACAGGATCATCACAGGTCATCATGCAGATATCATAGGCCATCCTACGATGTCCTAGGATCGTGACACACAGACAGACACACAGAGATTTCTTGAATTTATAGAGTGATGATAGAGTCATCACAGCAGTCTGTCACGGATTAATAAAAATTTTTGAAAAACTGGTCAGATGTGAGGTCCTAAGGCAGACTGAGCAGGCATTGGATCCTCTGCAGTTTGCCTATAGGCCACACAAAGGAGTGGAGGATGCCACTGTCACTCTGTTTAATATGCTTTTTAAACATCTGGAATTTAATGGGACATATGCCAGGCTTTTATTTGTGGACTTTTCTTCCGCCTGTAATACAATCCAACCTCATATCTTAGTTGAAAGGCTCCTGCAACAATTTGATTTGAGCAATAATCTGGTGGGTTGGATTCTGGATTTCTTAACCAACAGGACGCAGAGAGTAAGGGTCAATGGTACATTGTCTGACCTAAAGTGCTTTTCTACTGGCTCTTCTCAGGGGTGTGTGTTGTCACCACTACTCTTCATCCTGTACACAAACATGTGTCAGAGCAGACATGACAACAGACACATTATAAAGTACTGTATGCTGATGATTCAGTTATTGTCAGTCTCCTCCAGGATGGTGAGAGTGGCCACGGCCCAGTAGTTGATGACTTTGTTCACTGGTGTGAGGATTCATACCTGCAGCTGAATACGACAAAAACTAAAGACATGATTATTGACTTTAGGAGGAAAAATCCCAGGCACAAAGTCACCATACTAAAAGGCCAGACCACCGAATGTGTACAATCGTACAAATATCTTGGGACGATTATTGATAGTAATTTAAACTTTGAAGAGAACTGTGATAGGGTGTGCAAAAAGGGTCAGCAACATTTGCATTGCTTGAGAAAACTTGCACACTTCCAAGTTGACCGAACCATAATGACAATGTTTTATCGGGCTTTTATTGAATCTGTTTTATCCTTTTCTTTAGTGTCATGGTTTGGTCAGATAAAACTGAAACAGAGGAAATCCTTGGATCAGGTAGTTAGATGGTCCAGTCGTTTGCTTGGTGAGCCACAGCTGAGCCTGACATCCCTGTACACCAGACAAGTACAGAGGATTGCTACCTCCATTTGAAATGATGACTCCCACCCTTTGCACTGCCACTTTCAGCTTCTTCCCTCAAGACGGAGGTTTGCTGTCCCAAAAAGTAGAACCCAGCGCTACAAAAACAGCTTTGTCCCTGCTGCTGTCAAAGAGTTGAACAAGCTGTAAAAATATATTGTACATAATTTAGGTACCTATTTATTAACTTCATTTTATATTTACTTATTTTTGTAGGATGCCACTTGGGTTCTCAATATTTTATTGGGTTTTAGACCTTTGAGTTTTTTAACCTCTTGACTAGTTTTTAATTTTTAATATGACCCTTCTCTCTTAGTTTTTAACTTTTAATATGACCCTTCTCTCTTACCTCTGGTTTTTCTCCCATCTCTTTGTCTTTTTATACCCTGATTGATGGAGCCTTGAGTATTTTTATCATGTTTATAGTCAGCTTCATGTGTGCCTGTGCTTGTGTCTATGTTGAATGTAATTAGTGGCTTGTAAATATGGATGTCACCAGACTGCAAAACAGATCTACCTACGGGTACAAATAAAGTAACCTGAACCTGAACCAGAACCTGAACGGGTGACAATGACTGTTTCATTTAGGTCTGATGAGATTCCTCTACGCAGCTCTGTCCCCCACCCTCTACTGCCAGGAACTCCTGACCCTGCAAACCCGGGCAATGTCCGAGCTGGTATAAGTTGCTTTCTGATTGACCATTTCATGAAACTGTTTGCAAAGTATTTGAGTACTGCTAGCTTTTGCTGGACTAGCGGCACATTCTTGGCAGATAGAGGTATTATCAGTAGCAAGGACAGGCCAGGACAAACTAACTCCAGTATCTGTTGCAGTGACTGACCAGATGATAGGTTTGTTTATCTCTGCTCTTTGTGTAGTGCATGTCACAACGCACCGACGGGCAAAAGTCCACCACAGACCTTGCAACAGATGTGCTTATCTGCCAGGATGTCCAGTCTCACCCCGTGTAACTGGCAAAGCACTTATCAAATCTGAGACCAGTCTGATGAACGGTTCGGGTGATATCGGAGGAACACACATACACAGACACACAGACAGAGATTTGGTGGATGGACTAGTGCATACCCGTGCATGCCCGTAGAAACCCATGCATGCCCGTAGAGGGGATGCATTGGAACAGAATTCTTTCCAGTTACAGGACAGTTGGTATAGCAACACAGCACTAAGTGCCAATCACATGTGATGGCCTTTGTATACAGCAAAACATAAAAATCACACAAAATATGCCCTGCCATCTGGGGCTGTTTGCCCCTGCTTGCTACTTCTTCTCCTGCCTGTCACTGTTCTGTGTTATATTGCTTACCTGTGTTTATAGTATATGTCTTGTAGGGAGTCATGTGCTCTGTCTATGTGACGTCATATAGACATCATCTGGTGGGTCTTCTTCTTTGTTCATACCACTGAAGGGTCTCCTCCTGTCTCAGACGGCTGTGTTGTCCACAGTCATGCCCACGGCGCACCGGTGGAACTGGAGGTGTTTCATGCTCACGGCATCCCCTCTGACGCGCAGCAGCTCTCCCCATTCTACCGCTCTCCATCCGGTGGGTGCCCCCCTCCCCATTCAGACCACTGGCCGAGAGACAGGTGCGACACAATCCCAGTCCGTGGGCACGAGCCCGAAAAAGTGGCTTTCGACCCTATTCAGGAAGGCCCGTGCTTGCCCGCAGAAACCAAGAAACCGAAGCACCCGGAGAAAAACAGCGCCCCGCTTGGCATTCAACACATCTGCAGTGCAGACAGGCGTTCGTCAAGGTTGCACATTTGTCGTCATGTAGGCATGGCAAGTCGTCCTATGATGCCTGAGTTCATAGGACACACTATGATGATGAGGCAGAGATCATAGGCCGTCCTATGATTATGATAATAATAATAATAATAATAACAATAAGTTTATTTATAGAGCACTTTTCACAGACAGAGTCACAAAGTGCTTAACACGGTAAAAAACAAAGCAAATAAAAATACAGGCACATAAAGCAGTAAAAGAACAAAGCAGACAGTAAAAGCACATAAAAATACAATCAGCACATAGTTAATTAAAAAGCCAGGCTAAAAAGGTGGGTCTTTAGTTGCTTCTTAAAAACAGCAATGGAAGGTGCAGATCTAAGTTCAAAAGGTAAGGAGTTCCACAGTCAGGGAGCAACAGCAGCAAAGGCTTTATCGTCTTTGGTTCTGAGCCTAGTGCTAGGGACTACCACTAGATTCTGATTAGAAGACCTGAGAGACCTGCTGGGATGGTGTAGATGGAGCAAGTCACTAATATAAAAAGGCACCTCTTCGTGAATGGCTTTGTAAGTAAGAACAAGAACTTTAAAATCAACTCTATATTTTACAGGAAGCCAATGCAAGGAGGCCAAAATGGGAGTGATATGACAGAATCTACTGGACCTAGTTAGTAATCTTGCAGCAAAGTTCTGGACTAACTGTAAGCAGTGTAAAGAGGATTTACTAAGACATGTGAAAAGAGCATTACAGTAGTCCAAACGTGAAGAAACAAAGGCATGAATAATGATTTCTAACTGACTGTAGGAAACCAATGACCTAATTTTGGATATATTACTAAGATGGAAAAAACAACTCCAGGTCAGAGATTTGACATGCTGATCAAAACTCATTGATTGATCTTCTTCGTTGAGACCACTGGTTGAGGGATAGGGGCGTCATAATTCCAGTTCATGAACAGGATCATGAAAATAGATCTGAGCAAAAAGAGTGATGATGCAATGACCAATGCCTATTGTGTTGGAACAGAGAAACTTTGAAAACACAACATGACTCTTCATTTTAAATATACTGGTAGTGTACATATACAAAATCAAGAAAACTGCACAACACTTCTTAATTCAAGCAGTTTTGAAAAGTTACTATCATTTCAATCTTGACAGTTAATGTAGCATTTGGGGTCACAAACTGTCATACAATGGCAAAAATAAAATGATATTTCAAAGCTTAATACAGTCAAGTATAGTGAGTTCACACAATTTTCCCAAAGACTTGCATAATAATGTGATTGTAACCAAAAATAATCAAATGCATTGACTTTACTCACAGACTAGAGTGTTGTTTCAAGTGTGCTCATATTATTACATCCCACAGAAAGATCAACATAAGACATTTCAAAACAGAAAAAATGTTTGGGGTGCCAGCAACAAAAAGATTACTCTTCTAATAACACCTTCCCAGGGAGGATGGTGGGGGCACAAGCCAGGTGGGCGGAAAACACACAATCGCCCACCAAAACAAAAATGCAACCTGGGGAACCAAACAAAGCCGCAGACAAAAAAAAAACAAAAAAACCCCCCCAAAAAAACAAGATGGCGCCCACAGCGGCCGCCATGGTGTATCGCTGCCCTTTAATTTTTATAATTTGTCTGTTTTTGTTCACTGATTGTGCATCTGCCGGTTCATACACCCGTGAAGAACTACTAAATATCAGGACTCTCACCCCCATGGACCTTCTTCCAGTTTTTTTAGCTCCTGCCGTTGATCTGATCCATTGTTTGGCCAAAAAAGCAAGACGGCGGAAAAGAGGGAAGAGAGGAGGGATTCTCGCTCGGCTACGAAAAAGAGGCTCGCGAACAGCCTTGCCTGGCATATTTCTATCCAATGCCAATTCTCTCCTGAACAAGGTAGAAGAATTAAGACTGCTGATGTGTTTCAAGGACCTCGCTTCCTCGTCTGTCATCTGCTTCTCTGAGACCTGGCTTAATGAGAACATTCCAGATAGCGCGATCAGCCTCGAGGGTTTCCAGCTGATTCGTGCTGACCGCGTCACAGAGCTGTCCGGTAAGTCTATCGGAGGAGGAGTGTGCTTCTATATTAACAACAGCTGGTGCTCTGATGTAACGGTGATTTCCAAACACTGTTCTCCCGCCCTGCAATTTCTTTTCATTAACTGCAAGCCATTTTATTCCCCGCGGGAGTTTGCCTCATTCATTCTCGTCGCTGTGTATGCCCCTCCTGACGCGGACACGCGCGAAGCTCAGCGCGTGCTCGCAGATCACATCCAACTTACGGAGCGGAACTTTCCAGACTCCCTGGTTATCGTGGTGGGCGATTTTAACCAGAGCAATCTGAGTCACGAGCTCCCCCGCTACAAACAGTGTATTAAATGTCCAACCAGAGGAAATAACACGCTAGATCACTGTTATACTTCAGTAAAGGACGCATATCGCGCTGTTCCCCGCGCAGCGCTGGGACTATCTGATCACGTGATGGTTCACCTCATCCCCACATACAGACAGAGACTAAAACTCACTAAACCTGTTGTGACCACCACAAAGAAATTGACCAGTGAAGCTGGAGAGAAACTGAACACATGCATGGAAATAACTGACTGGGGCATGTTTAAAAGAGCCACACATGATCTTAATGAGTACACATACACTGTGAACTCATATATCAACTTCTGTGAAGAGCACATTCTCCCATCGCGCACCAGGATAAGATATTCTAATGACAAGCCCTGGTTCACAGCTAAGCTCAGACGGATCAGGAAGGAGAAGGAAGCAGCGTTGAAAAGTGGAGACAGGGACTGCTACAGGGAGGTCAAATATCGGTTTAACAGAGAGCTGAGGAGAGCTAAATCTGTATATTCTGAGAGACTCCAGCAGCAGTTCACTGCTAATGACTCGGCTTCTGTGTGGAGAGGACTGAGGCAAATCACCAACTATCGGCCTCAGGCTTCTAAAGGTCAGGATGACAAAGCCCTTTGTCAAAGACTGTCCCAACACTATGCCCGTTTTGACACCTCGTCAGCTGTGTCCAACTCACCCACTCCACCCAGCTCCTCTGCCTCCTCAGCCCCTAATTCATCAAGAGCGGTCCCCCCCTCCTCCTCCTCCTCCTCCCCCCCTCCCCTTGTCATCAGTGAGCAGGACGTGCACAGACAGTTCTCCAGACTGAACCCGCGCAAGGCCCCCGGGCCGGACGGTGTGTCTCCCTCCACCCTGAGACACTGTGCGAAAGAGCTGGCTCCTGTCTTCACAGACATTTTTAACACCTCCCTTAAGCAATGTCACGTGCCGACCTGCCTCAAATCCTCCACCATCATCCCTGTCCCCAAGAAGCCACGGATTACTGGACTTAACGACTACAGACCTGTAGCGCTCACCTCTGTAGTCATGAAGTCCTTTGAGCGCCTGGTCCTGTCTCACCTCAAGTCCATCACCACACCCCTCCTAGACCCGCTGCAGTTTGCCTACCGTGCTAACAGGTCTGTGGACGACGCAGTCAACCTGGCCCTCCACTCCATCCTGAGGCACCTGGACTCCCCGGGAACCTACGCCAGGATTCTGTTTGTGGACTTCAGCTCCGCATTCAACACCATCCGCCCCGATCTGCTCCAGGACAAGCTGTCCCTACTCAACGTGCCTGACTCCCTCTGCAGGTGGATCACCGACTTCCTGACGGACCGGAGACAGCATGTGCGGCTGGGGAAGTCTGTCTCAGACTCTGTTAGCATCAGCATTGGATCACCCCAGGGCTGTGTACTTTCCCCCCTACTCTTCTCCCTTTATACCAACTCCTGCACCTCCTCCCACCAGTCTGTTAAGCTGATTAAGTTTGCGGACGACACCACCCTCATCGGGCTCATCTCCAACGGTGACGAGTCCGCCTACAGGGAAGAGGTGGCCCAGCTGGTGTCCTGGTGCAGCCACAACAACCTGCAGCTGAATGCTCTGAAGACAGCGGAGATGATTGTGGACTTCAGGAAAGTCACATCCCCCCTGCCCCCCCTCACCATCACAGGCTCTCCCATCACCTTTGCAGATTCCTTCCGCTTCTTGGGCACCACCATCACCCGAGACCTCAAACGGGAGCCAACCATCAGCTCCCTCATCAAAAAGGCCCAACAGAGGATGTTCTTTCTGCGGCAGCTGAGGAAGCTCAAGCTACCCACCAAGATGTTAGTGCAGTTCTACACGGCCATCATCGAGTCCATCCTCACCTCCTCCATAACTGTGTGGTACGCAGGAGCCACTGCCAGGGACAGACTAAGGCTGCAGCGCGTCGTGCGCACTGCTGAGAAGGTGATAGGCTGCAAGCTCCCATCTCTCCAGGACCTGTACATCTCCAGGACCCGGAGGCGTGCTGGACGGATCATAGCCGATCCTTCACATCCTGGTCACGTGCTGTTTGCCCCCCTCCCCTCAGGTAGAAGGCTTCGGTCCATTCGGACTAAAACCTCCCGGCACATGAACAGCTTTTTCCCCTCTGCCATCAGACTGCTGAACACTAAGTGACTTTTGACTCTCGTGCACTATGTACAGCAGCTCAACCAGACTCATGTCATTCATCACTGTTTTTCTGTTGCATTATTGACTGCACTATGTGGTACTTCACATTATCTGCTACATGCTAATTTTTTAAAACTGCCTTGACTAGTACTACTCATTATTACTAGTATTATTATTATTATTACTTATTATTACTTATTTTTCTACACTTATTGCACGTTTCTAGTCCTTTAGTTTTTTAGTTTATCCCTTTTTCTCATTATGTTTTTAATGTTGCAGCATGGCACCGAGACAAATTCCTAGTTTGTGTATCACATGAACAATGGCAATAAACCTGATTCTGATTCTGATTCTGATTCTGAGACCCCAAACTAATAAACACAATGGGTCAGGTGGTCTTCCATCGACCCAGGGCTCCTCCACGCACCTTCCTTCATACATTGCAACACCTGTGTGTGTCAGGGAGTGCCAGGTGGAGTGGTCTTGTGCAGCTGCTTCCCAGGAGCAGGGATAGATGTCACAGGACTTCATAGAGGCTTCATTCATTCACTGGAATATTCTCCTACTGAGAAAATAGTTCCTGATCTAATGACAAAACTAGCCAGCAAGCTAAAACTGAAGAGATTTACACAGGATTTACTTGGCACTTAAAATGTGAAAGTTTATACTGGCAAAAGGAAAAGGAAAAACGTAATTTTGGTGTTATGTTTTCCAGGTAACCCACCGAGCTCAGGTCAAGTGGGGGTGTTAAGCATTATTCATTTACACCCTTACTCACTGTGTTACTGTATCAGTCATACTGTTGGTCCCAAGGTTACAGCACATTTGAATGTGATGTCATCACATATCGTTATTGTCTCCTGGTTCCCTGAGTAGCAGTGTTAGCCTGTCTGTGCAGTGAGACGTGTGCGCAGCTCTGAACAGTAAGACCAAAAGTAGCGATGTCTGTATGCTGCCGATACGGTGCATGAATGTTTTCCTCTATATATTTACATTATTAAATATGCCTGATGGCTAAAGAGAGAGAGAGCACAGTCAACCTTGGCTTATCCTTTTCATGCCAGAGACACTGCGACTCAGCTTAATAATTTGGTTTGATTTTCCCATCTTGAGAGTGACAATTTTTGCAGTAGTTATCTGATCATTGTAAATACAAATGTATTGATCAGAACAGTTTTAAGGAGCTGTCCCAGTACTATCTTCCCTCATAAAATAAAAAAAAAAAAACATAATTTGAAAGTATTTGTTATTTTTCAAGGATGATGGTTACCTGAGAGCACATCTTGCCTTCTGATTGTTGCTCTGAGTGTTGCTATCCCTGTGCTGTTGCAATCCTGGAATTTCCCCGTTGTGGGACTAATAAAGGCTTATCTTATCTTATCTTATCTTATCTTATCTCAGTGTCATCATGCTGTGAATGGATATGCTGAGCAACGTGTTCACAGAGAAATGCAGAAACTCTCCAGGGACACGTATAGATGAAAGTGAGTAGACCCTGGCTGGTGGAAGTTAATTATGGTAATAAAGTGTGTGGCGGCCAGTGGGGCTGAACGGTGCAGCTCTGTCTGTTATGACCATTGCAATCCCTGTTGCCTGCTTCATAAAACAAAGAACGAAGAAGTTTTTTAATTTGAAGTATCTTTTTTTCTTGATTATTAGATACTATGGCTTTGAAGGGGAAAGAAATTTGAAAACTTTATTGACTCACAGCGATGCATTAACTCTGCCAGCAGTGAGATGGACATGGTGGCCTGACAGAATATGTTGTCTACAACAGTGGTAGTCAGTACATTTCCATGTAAACTGGTTATGGTTATAGCTTGGGTATAGACCAGGTGAAATGATGGAGATGCAAAGAGTAGAGGTGCTCAGTGGCAGAGGTGAGAGGTGGTTCTTGGCCATCTTAGCAATAACAGCTGCCACAGCTGTGTTTGCCTCAGTCAGAACCTTTCTTTACAGTCATGCTGACCCACTGGACCCTGAAACTGCATGTACTGTACATCCAGTGGCCATGTGAGCAGCAGTCATATTTGAAAACACAGTAGCTGCAGGAAGTAATGCTTTGATTCACAAATTGATAAAGGTAAGCTAAAATATAAGAGGGAATGTTAAGGTGGCTCGCCACCTTAAGTGCCCGCATGATCCCAGAAGCTATGTTGCTGGGGGCAACTTGCCGCTGATAGGGTCTCCATGTCATCACCCGCGGCTCACGGGCTTCCACCTCAGCTGCGCGCACACCTGCTCCTCGTTAGGCTCAGCTATTTATTCCATCCTGCCCTGAGCTGCGGCCTGGAGCCGTCTGTCTCCCTGCGTAATCAACTCAGCAACTTCCTTCTCATCAGGCCTGCTGACTACTCGTCTGACACGTAAGCTGCCATTATTACCTACCTTTTCCCGTTCAGTCTTCCCCTGTGCACAGGTGGATTCCTTGGCGGCGGACTCACTCTCCCTCGTCACGTTGCTCCTCCACTTCGCTGCATCATCCCGGACGCACAGCAGGACGCTGTCTCCCAGGCTTGGAACTTGCCACGCCAGCCACCGCGCCGCTACAAGTAAGCACAGTACATCTTCACTCTCCCGTGTGGTTGCCCAGCTAATCCCTGCTCTCCTCTCTTATAGGGTTGCCTGGCCGTACGGCGTACTGCTCTGTCCTGACTGCATCCTCAACCCACATCACACTCGTATCCTACATACACACATCCACACACAAACATTGCTGCAAAATAAAGCTTTCAAATCTGTCTGAGCCTGCGTGCGTGTTTCCTGGGCCGAATAATATGTCAGTATGGCTCCAGCAAAGCGGCCCAGCGGACAGCGGGCCCGCACGCTGTTTTACCACCCTCGAGGCTCGAGTAGATTTGATAGCTCATCAGCAGCAGATGATTTTGAACCAACTAACCTCAATTACTAATCGGTTGGACCACCTGGACCCTCCGCGGCCTTTCCCTCCTGGTCCTCTTGGCGGTGCGGCTCCGGGTGCTTCCACGACCGGCCAGCCTAGCTCGGGAGCGCCTACCCGCCTCACACCTATCCCAACTCCTGCTCGCTTCAGCAGGAAACTCGGTGGAGCGAAGGGGTTTATCCTGCAGTGTGAGTCGGTGTTTTTGCGCGTCCCCAGGGATTTTCCCTCAGACCATAGCCGAATCGGGTACATGGCAAACCTTCTCGAGGGGCGAGCGTTAGCTTGGGCTTACGCTGTAATGACGAAGCCCAGCTACGCAAACCTCTCGTATGACCGGTTCGTGCGGGACTTCCTAGAAGTCTTTGATCATTCCCGACTCGACAGCGTCCTCGCGGACCGGCTCCTCAGTCTCCAACAGGGAGCCCGGTCCGCGGCGGAATACGCGGTCGACTTCCGGGTGGCTGCGGAGGAGGTGGGCTGGGGAGAGGCTTCTCTCTGCAGCATTTTCCTCCGTAGCCTTAATTCAGGTCTGAGGGATGAACTAGCTGGTCGGGATGTCCCAGGGCGACTCTCTGAGCTGATCTCGCTCATGAGCGGGCTGCGGAGCGGAAGTCTGTCAGCCGCTCACGCGGAGCTTCCCTCCGTCCAGCTCAGTCGCGCCCCCTGGCGTTACCAGCCCTGGAGCCCGCCGATGAACCAGAGGACATGGCCATCGGGCGCACTAGGCTCCCTCTAGCGGAGAGACAACGCCGGCGGGAATGGGGTCTCTGCATGTACTGCGGAGATGACTGGCATCCCGTGGAGCTGTGCCCGGTGAAGCCAAACGGGGAGGTCCGCGAGTCACAATAGGGGGCCTCGCGGACTCTAACCGATCCAATCCCCTATCTTCTTGTACATTGCCCATACGTTTCTGCCACAACTCCACCGGGCATTCCACTCACGCACTGGTGGATTCTGGGGCAGAGCAGAATTTTATTTCTAAGAGCCTGGCAACCCGTTTGGGCATACCCAGCCAACTGCTGCCTAACCCCCTGAACTTGGTAACGCTCTCACGCTCTTCTCTGGGCACAGTTACACACCGCACAAAGCCAGTTCCCATCATCCTCTCCGGCAACCACCGGGAGGATCTGACCCTCTACATCCTGCCCTCCTTGTCGGACCGTGTCATTCTGGGTTACCCCTGGCTGCGGCTGCATAACCCTGTCCTGGATTGGAGAACCGGCAGTGTCCTGTCCTGGAGCACCTTCTGCATGGGCACCTGCCTCCAGTCGGCAGCCTGCGCTCCATCTGCCCCTCTGCCGGCCCCGGTCTCTGAGCCCCCGGACCTGACTCTGTTGCCGCAGGAGTTCCATGACTTGGGGGCAGCCTTCAGTAAGTCCAGAGCCTTGTCCCTTCCGCCACATCGACCCTATGACTGTGCAATTAACATCCGCCCGGGGGCGCCCCTGACATCTGGCCGCCTATACAGTCTCTCTGCACCGGAACGTGAGGCGATGGATACCTACATAAAGGAGTCACTCAGCGCTGGGATCATCCGCCCCTCCTCGTCCCCGCTTGGCGCGGGTTTCTTCTTCGTGGGTAAGAAGGATGGGTCCCTACGTCCCTGCATTGACTTCAGAGCTTTAAACGACATCACGATTAAGGACCGCTACACCCTGCCGCTCATGGACACAGCTTTCCACTCCCTCCAGGGCGCGACCTGGTTCACCAAGCTTGACCTCCGCAGCGCCTACCATCTCGTTAGGATCCGGGAGGGAGACGAGTGGAAGATGGCCTTTAGGACACCTAGCGGCCACTTCGAGTATCTCGTGATGCCGTTCGGGCTCACAAGCGCACCTGCCGTCTTCCAACGCCTTATAAACGACGTTCTGCGGGACTTCCTGGGAGTTTTCATCTTCGTCTATCTCGACGACATTCTCATCTTCTCCAGATCACGCGAGGAGCACCAGGCCCATGTGAGGCGGGTCCTGCAGCGTCTGCTGGAGAATCGTTTGTTCATTAAGGCAGAGAAATGTGAATTCTACGCCCAGACCACCTCCTTCCTGGGGTTCGTGATCTCCCACAATCAGATCCTCCCCGACCCCGCTAAGGTTAAAGCGGTGGTCGAGTGGCCCAAGCCGACCTCAAGGAAGCAGGTGCAGCAATTCATCGGGTTCGCTAATTTCTACCGGCGCTTTGTCCCCAACTACAGCGCCATCGTCTCCCCCCTGACCCGCCTCACGTCATCTAAGGTGCCTTTTCAGTGGTCTGAGGAAGCAGCTACCGCCCTTAAGACTCTCCAGGCGGAGTTCTCGTCCTCCCGGGTCCTGACCCAGGTTGATCCCGCTCTTCAGTGTCTGGTGGAGGTCGACGCGTCCGATACGGGGGTGGGAGCGGTGTTGTCCCAGCGATCACCGGTGGGTGCAGTTAAGCGGCCCTGCGCCTTCTTCTCCAGGAAGCTATCGACGGCAGAGCAAAATTATGACGTCGGCGACAGGGAGCTCCTCGCCCTACAGGAGTGGCGTCACTGGTTAGAGGGGGCAGCCCAGCCTTTTGTTGTCTCGACGGACCATAGGAACGTCGAGTACCTGAGGTCAGCGAGGCGCCTGAATGCCCACCAGGCGTGCTGGTCACTATTCTTTACTCGCTTTAACTTTACCATCACGTACCGTCCAGGCTCGAAGATTGGGTTGCCCGACGCCCTGTCCAGACAATTTGCCCCAGAGGGTCCAGAGAAGTCCAAGCACACCATCCTGCCCGATTCGTGCGTCGTGGGGGCGATTGCATGGGCCATCAAGGACAAGATTCTGAAGGCTGAGGAGGCGGAGCCGGATCCCGGCGGGGGGCCAGAGAGGAGGCTGTATGTTCCTTCGGCGGTTCGGGGTGAAGTGATCCACTGGGCCCACACCTCCAAACTCTCCTGTCACAGAGGTATCACCCGCTTGGTAAGTTGGCTGCAACGCTCGTTTTGGTGGCCGGGTCTTCAGAGGGACGTTACCAACTATGTCCGGGCCTGTCCCCAGTGCGCCACCGGCAAGTCTCCGAACTCTCCACCTGCGGGCCTACTCCAGCCCTTGCTGGTTCCGGGCAGGCCCTGGTCACACATCGCCCTTGACTTTGTCACCGGACTTCCTGTCTCTAACACCTATGACGCGGTTCTGACCATTGTGGACAGGTTCTCCAAGGCCGCTCATCTTGTGCCCCTTCAGGGTCTTCCTTCGGCGCGTGAGACGGCCGATCTCCTGGTCCAGCATGTCGTCAGGCTGCATGGGATTCCGCTGGACGTGGTCTCGGACCAAGGTCCGCAGTTTGTCTCCCAGGTTTGGAGGAGCTTCTGCAGCGCCTTGGGGGCCACAGTCAGTCTCTCTTCTGGTTATCATCCCCAGTCCAACGGGCAGTGCGAGTGCACGAACCAGGAGTTGGAGGCCGCCCTGCGCTGCATGACATCGTCCAACCCTTCGTCTTGGAGCTCCTACCTGACCTGGGTGGAATACGCCCATAACTCGGCCCGGTCCACTGCTACTGGGGTGTCACCTTTTCGAGCGTCCTTGGGGTACGACCCCCCTGTTTTCCCTGAGCAGGAGGGTGAGCTGGCCGTTCCTTCGATCCAGGCGCACATCAGGCGCTACCGGAGCGTGTGGACCAAGACCAGAGACGCGCTTTTACGCACAGCGGCGCGCAACAGCTCCACCGCCAATCGCCACAGAAGGCCGGCTCCTGCCTACCAAGTGAGTCAGCGGGTTTGGCTCTCCTCCCAGGACATCAGCCTAAAAGGTGAGAAGAAGAAGCTGGCACCGAGGTTCCTCGGCCCCTTCACCATATCCACGATCATCAACCCGGTGGCTGTGCGTTTGGCCCTCCCCCCCTCCCTCCGTGTGTGTGTCCCACTTTCCATGTCTCTAAGATCAAACCTGTCCTTTCCAATTCACTCTGCCCTCCCCCTAGGTCTCTTCCTGCACCTAGGATGATCGACGGTGACCCGGCGTGGGGTGTTACCGCCATCCTGGACTCCCGGCGTCGGGGTCGTGGGCTGCAATATCTGGTGGATTGGGAAGGTTATGGTCCGGAGTGGAGATCCTGGGTGCGCTCTTCGTGGGTGTTGGATCCTGACCTCATCGCGGAGTTCCACCGGACACACCCAGGTAAGCCAGCGCCAGGAGGCGTGGGTAGCGGGGGGAGTACTGTCATCACCCGCGGCTCACGGGCTTCCACCTCAGCTGCGCGCACACCTGCTCCTCGTTAGGCTCAGCTATTTATTCCATCCTGCCCTGAGCTGCGGCCTGGAGCCGTCTGTCTCCCTGCGTAATCAACTCAGCAACTTCCTTCTCATCAGGCCTGCTGACTACTCGTCTGACACGTAAGCTGCCATTATTGCCTACCTTTTCCCGTTCAGTCTTCCCCTGTGCACAGGTGGATTCCTTGGCGGCGGACTCACTCTCCCTCGTCACGCTGCTCCTCCACTTCGCTGCATCATCCCGGACGCACAGCAGGACGCTGTCTCCCAGGCTTGGAACTTGCCACGCCAGCCACCGCGCCGCTACAAGTAAGCACAGTACATCTTCACTCTCCCGTGTGGTTGCCCAGCTAATCCCTGCTCTCCTCTCTTATAGGGTTGCCTGGCCGTAACCCACATCACACTTGTATCCTACATACATGCATCCACACACAAACATTGCTGCAAAATAAAGCTTTCAAATCTGTCTGAGCCTGTGTGCGTGTTTCCTGGGCCGAATGATATGTCACTCCAAAGGCAAACTGGTCTTAGGTGAAGGGCCAGACTAAGAGCAGTCCAGTGAATCTCCATGAAAAACGTTACATCTAGGACCCAGTGTACCCAAAGGAGACACATGGGCCCGTCCTCTAGTGGGCTCACCACCTGCAGGAGGGATCATGGGGATCATGGTGCTATGTGAACTGGGCAGAAGTCTGGGCTGCTCTGTCTGAACTGACACCCCAGCGACCCGGATCCCTGGATAAGCAGTAGAGGATGGATGGATGGATGGATGGATGACTTTGATACACTTTTAGAAATGTTAATGATCACTTGCCTGTTTATGTAATTTATAGTTTGATTGAGAGTGGAATCACAGTAAATGGGACATTTGAGTCAATCATGCCACTGTCACAGCCGGAGAAAAAAATAACACTCGCGAACGTTCCCACATTTATTAGTGATGATGTTCTTGTTAAAGAGCTGTCAAAGTTTAGAAAAGTGGTGTCACCTATCAGGAAAATTCTTTCGGGCTGCAAGTCTCCCCTGCTGAGCCACGTCGTGTCCCACCGCAGGCAGCTCTTTATGATCCCCAACACTAAGGTGGAGGAGTTTAATTGTGTGTTTCGGGTGCGGGTGGATGGATTTGATTATGTTTTATTTGCAACGTCCACTACGTTAAAGTGTTTTGGGTGCGGTGAAGAGGGGCATCTGGTAAAGGCCTGTGCTCATTGTTCCAGTGGTGCCCCGAGGGTCGTGGCCAGGACTACTGCCAGTGGCGGGGGGGCCACTCGCGCTGAGCAGCAGGCGGCTACTGTAATGTAAATGAAGCCTACGATACATTCACGAACATTGTAACCACTCTTCATGAAAAACATTGTCCATTAGAAAAGAAAAAGCTTAAACAGAAATTTGTCGACAAGCCATGGTTAACCAAAGGATTACAAAAAGCGTGTAAAAAGAAAAATTCATTATATAAAACTTTTCTAAAGAAAAGGACAAAAGAAACAGAGCAGCGGTATAAAACATACAAAAATGAATTAATATATATAATGAGATGTAGTAAAAGAGACTATTACAGTAAAGAACTGGAGAAAAACAGAGACAATATTAAAAATACATGGACAATACTTAACAATATTCTTGGAAATAAAAACAGAAATACAAGCTACCCAACCAATCTTTCAAAAACAAAAACAAAAAAACAAAACAAAACGACTCAGAGTGTGAATGCAGTTTCACCTGCAGATGAATTTAATAAATTTGTTGTTAACATTGGTCCTAATTTGGCTCTAGAAATACCCATTACGGCGCCTACAGGTGGTACAATAAGCAAAAACACTGCTATAAAAGACTTCATTTTCATAAAGAACACAGACAAGAGAGAGGTCATTGAAATTGTTAAATCGTTTAAAAGTAAAACATCTACGGACTGTGATGGTATTGACATGCTCTTAGTCAAAACTATTATTGAATGCTTAGTGAAACCACTGATGTAAATCTGTAACCTGTCTCTCCAAACAGGTATATTTCCCAATGCAAAGAAAATAGCTAAAGTAATTCCAATATACAAGACAGGTGACAGAGGGGAACTTTTAAACTATAGACCAATTTCACTATTGCCACAATTTTACAAGATACTTGAAAAAATATTCTGTGAGAGAACTGACAACCTTATACTGAAGAATAATTTATTGTGTGAGCAGCAATATGGGGTCAGAAACAAGAGGACAACTGCATTTGCTCGAATGGAATTTATAGAAAAAATATCAACTGCTTTAGACAATAAAGAGTATTCAGTTGGGGTATTCCTGGATCTTAAAAAAGCATTTATATATATATATATTTATATATATCTTAAAAAAGCATTTATATATATATTATTTTCTATATATGATATAGTGGACCATAAATTATTGTTAAACTACAAAATTATGGTATTGTGGGGATCATGAAATGATGAGACTGGATAATTTCTCAGTATGGTTTATTCATCTCAAGTCCCCAGCTCTCTCTCTCTCTGTCGGGAAAAAAGAGGAAGAGCTGCGGTAAACCCACATTCATTTATACCCACACATCAAACACAGAATCACACAATCAAGTCAAATCCTTCTATTTACACTTAATCACTTCAAAGTCCTCTTTGCTCTTCTGTCTGACCCCAGGAGGTCAGACAGTCCTTTCAGGCTCTCGCTCCAGATCCTCTGACTTCCTCCCAAGTCCGCAGGTGGTCCAGACTCATTGTCCATCTGAGGCGTGATGTCAATACACACCGCAAGCTTAAAGTCCTTCTATGCTTGGGTCTCTGCAGTGAAATATGTGAACTACATAATGTTACCATTATGGGCGCTACATCACTCCCCCCCAAACGCCAAAGAATGGACACACCCGATAACCGTATCCTAATGGCAATACAGCATATGTCACCCCCACCTGCGGAATTTACAGCACGGCCTACACAGTTTGATCGAAACACACATCACTCTGCCCGTAGTCTGGGCTTCAACCTCCTCCCAAACTTGCTGTACGCAGGTTTCACAGCCTGTGTTGTGCCGTCTTGCGGCGAATCTGTGGAATGAGGGGGAGAAAGGTTATTTGTCCCCTGCGGGGGCTCCAGGGGCCGTTCTCTGGGGGGTCTACCGCATCGAGGCGTCCTCGCCGGTCGTACAGATTCGTCATACAACACAAAAGCAGGCTTTAATCTATCAATACTGATTGTTTCTTTCCTGCCCCCCAAATCTAGCACAAAATATTTCTCCCCGGTTTCCAGCACCTGAAATGGACCATCGTATGGTGGGCGGAGACTGTGTCGCTGAGCGTCGTGCCTGACAAAAACAAATTCAGTGTTTTGTAAAGCCTTGGGAACAAAAACACGCGGAAAAAATGTGATGAGCGGGGCCTGGGAGCATTTCTGCTCCCGTGCCAATCAGAGGTCCCCGCACCGGGGGGCGCCCTGGTGCCGCATGGGCTGGTAGGAACTCGCCGGGCAGCCTGAGAGGTTGCGCAAAAACCAATTCTGTGGGTGAGGCATCTAAGTCCTCTTTGGGTGCCGAACGCAACCCCAATAAAACCCATGGTAGTTTGTTTACCCAATCTGCATCCGTGAGCGACGCTCTGAGGGCTGCCTTCAAAGACCTGTGAAAACGCTCGCATAAACCGTTGGCCTGGGGGTGATAAGCGGTAGTACGATGGACTGCCGCTCCTAAGCCGCTGACCATTGCTGCCCACAGCTCCGACACAAATTGAGGTCCCCTATCGGACGTAATATCCGAAGGAACCCCGAACCGCTCTGCCCAGGCTGTTAAAAAAGCGCGAGCCACCTCTGCCGCTGTGGTCGACGTTAACGGGACCACTTCCGGCCAACGTGTGGTTCGGTCCACCATTGTCAAGAGATGTGTGAACCCTTGTGACGGCGGCAGGGGGCCCACTAGGTCTATGTGCACATGATCGAATCTCTCAGCCGGAATGTGGAACGGTTCTAAAGGGGCCTTCGTGTGCCTGTGGACTTTGGCCCGCTGGCAAGCCATGCAGGCTTTCGCCCACTCTTTCACGTGCTTGCGCAGGCTCGGCCAAACAAACTTCTCCGCTACCATTTTCACCGAAGCGCGTACTCCCAGGTGCGCCAGGGAGTGCACCACGTCAAAAACGCGACGGTGCCACGCGGCCGGTACCACCGGGCGCAGTCGCCCGGTGGATACGTCGCAGATTAGAGGGGGTGAACCGGTTTGTAAACTTTTGCTCTCCAGCCTTAACCCTGTTGGTCCAGACAGGAGTGCGCGCACGTCTGCGTCTCCGCTCTGCTCCGCTGCCATGGCTGCATAATCTATCCCCACGTGAACAGGGGCCGCGTGCGCGTCCGCGCTGTTACCCCGCCCCGCGTCTGCGGTAGTACAACCCGCTTCCGCGCGGACAGGCGCTGTTACCGCGCATGAGAGACAGTCAGCTACCACGTTGTGTTTACCGGCTACGTGCTGAATATCGGTGGTAAATTCCGAAATTGCGGCCAGCTGTCTCTGCTGCCGTCCTGACCACGGTTCTGAAATTTTGGACATTGCAAAAGTGAGTGGTTTGTGGTCGACAAACGCGGTGAAACGTCGCCCCTCCAGCCAGAAGTGGAAATGGCAAATGGCCAGGTGGAGCGCTAGCAGCTCCCTGTCAAACGCGCTGTATTTCCGCTCAGCATCGTGCAAGGACCTGCTGAAAAAAGCGAGCGGTTGCCAAACCCCGGTGACTTGCTGCTCTACAACGGCCCCTATGGCCACATCTGACACGTCGGTGATTAACGCTATGCGGGCTGATGGGTCTGGGTGAGCCAGCAGCGCTGCGTCTGCCAGTGCTTTTTTAACCTCTGTGAATGCGCGCTCCCACTCCGGGGACCACTCGATCGCATTGGAGGGCTTCTGCTTTTTAAGCGCGGCGTATAACGGTTGCATAAGCTGCGCTGCGTGGGGTATGAAACGATTATAAAAATTTACCATTCCTAAAAACTCTTGCAAGGCTTTGACCGTTTGTGGCTGGGGAAACTCCGCCACTGCGCGTACTTTGGCCGGCAGAGGGATTGCTCCCTCTGGGGAGACGCGGTGTCCTAAAAAATCGATTTGCGCTACGCCAAAATGGCACTTGGCTGGGTTGATTATCAACCCGTGCATTCCCAACCTCTGAAAAACCGTGGTGAGGTGTTTTTCGTGTTCCTCCTCGGAGGCACTGGCTACTAAAATATTGTCCAAGTAGACAAAAACGAAAGGGAGGTCGCGCAACACGGCATCCATCATTCGTTGGAAAGTTTGCGCGGCGCCTTTAAGGCCAAAAGGCATGCGTAAAAATTCAAAAAGTCCGAACGGGGTTATTACCGCTGTTTTGGGAATGTCCTCTGGTCGAACCGGGACCTGATGATAACTGCGGACCAGGTCTATTTTAGAAAAAATGAGCGCCTTCGCTAAGTGCACTGAGAAATCCTGGATATGCGGAATTGGGTAGCGGTCCTGCGCTGTGGCATTGTTTAACCTGCAGTAATCACCACAAGGCCTCCACGAGCCGTCAGCCTTAGGCACCATATGCAGTGGGGAGGCCCAGGCGCTCTTCGAGCGGTGAATTATGCCCAACCTTTCCAGGTTGGCGAACTCCTTGCGCGCAATGGAGAGCTTAGCTGCATCCAAGCGCCGAGCTTTCGCAAAAACTGGTGGGCCACTTGTGGTGATAAAGTGTTCCACTCCGTGCTTCGCAACCTTAGCTGAAAACATGGGAACTGTGAGTGCTGGGAACTGGGTTAGAAGAGTGTGAAACTTACCGCCTGCTGTGGCGACGTTGGTCTGTACTGGCGGCGGGGACACTCGAGCTGCACAAGGGATAGAACAAAAGGAGAGTGCATTTACTAGGCGTCTATTAACCAGATCCACTAACAAGCCATGTGAGCACAAAAAGTCAGCGCCTAACATGTTGAAACTCACCACCGCTACTATGAAGGTCCATTCATAGGTGCGGCCGTGCAAGGACAGGCGTAGAGTCCTTTCCCCGAACGTTTTGATCGACGAGCCGTTCGCCGCCGTTGCTCTGTCTCCGTGGGGCCCCGCCACACGATCCGCATAGGTCGCAGTGATGAAACTCCTCTGGGCTCCGGTGTCCACGAGGAATTGCCGCCCGGAGCCCGCGTCTGTTAGATAAAGCAGCTTGTTCTGTTCACCGAGAGTCGAAGCTGCTAATGAACCCCGGCCTGGGCGTTTCCCTGTTTCTTGAAAACTGCACGGCGGGATGCATCTGTGCGCCTTCTCAGCGAAGCGTCGATGGAAAAAACAGAGGCCGTCCCCTCCTCTGCCTCGGGACTGCGCCGCTACTGTCGTCGCTGGGGTTGCTCCTGCTGCCTCCGGCTCCTCACTGCCTCCGGCCGCCGCGCCGAGTTCTGCTGCTGCCACGGAAGTCTCCTGCTCGTCGCAGGCATCGAGGAGCCGCTGCGCTTCCCTGGCCAGCGCGCGGAAGTCTTGCTGGTTCACACACCTCATGCCAGACAGGGTACCTCTCATGTGTGCTGGGAGGGTCCTCAAGAAGATGTGTCTGAACAGAAACGCATCGTTGTCTGTCCCGATCAGCTGCAGCATGTCCTCCATGAGGTCGGTCGCTCTGCGTCCTCCTCTGTCGCGCAGGTCCAGAAGCTGCCTGGCCCTCACCTCGGCTGATGGCACAAAACTCTCGATGAGGGCGGCTTTCAGCGCGTCGTACTTGCCAGCAGCGGGTGGCTGCTGCACCAGGCTCCGCACACATCGAGCTGTGCGGCTGTCGAGTCTTGCGATGACATTATGAAACTTGATGTCATCTGCTGATATTCCCCCAAGCACGAACCGCGATTCCGCGTGTTGGAACCATGAGTGCGGGTCGTCTTGCCAGAACTCGGGGAGCTTAATCGAGCCTGTGCTCGTGCGGTAGGTCTCCGGTGGATCCGGGTCAGGGTAACGTTCTCCCGGCATCGTACGTCTTGGTCACCAATGTGGGGATCATGAAATGATGAGACTGGATAATTTCTCAGTATGGTTTATTCATCTCAAGTCCCCAGCTCTCTCTCTCTCAGTCGGGAAAAAAGAGGAAGAGCTGCGGTAAACCCACATACATTTAAACCCACACATCAAACACAGAATCACACAATCAAGTCAAATCCTTCTATTTACACTTAATCACTTCAAAGTCCTCTTTGCTCTTCTGTCTGACCCCAGGAGGTCAGACAGTCCTTTCAGGTTCTCGCTCCAGATCCTCTGACTTCCTCTCAAGTCCGCAGGTGGTCCAGACTCATTGTCCATCTGAGGCGTGATGTCAATACACACCGCAAGCTTAAAGTCCTTCTATGCTTGGGTCTCTGCAGTGAAATATGTGAGCTACATAATGTTACCATTATGGGCGCTACAGTATTGAGGGGTAGCACTGTCCTGGTAATGCAGTTACTTAAAGAACAGATATCAGTATGTATGTGTTGGTAGCAAAAACTTGCAGTTGCTGAAGGTTACTTGTGGAGTCCCACAGGGTTCAGTTTTGGGGCCATTGTTATTCAATATGTATATAAATGATATATGTAAAGTTTCGGAAAAATGGATTTAATATTGTTTGCAGATGACACTAATTTATTATGCAGTGGAAGCAATTTGGAACAACATTTGGATACACTCGAAAAGGAATTAGGCAAGCTTAAACTGTGGTTTGATTCAAACAAATTAACGCTCAATTTAAGTAAAACAAAATTTATAATTTTTAACAGCCATCATGTAGAGATTGAAAGGGTATCTGAAACTAAATTTCTTGGAGTAATAATTGATAAACTGTGTTGGAAGTCACATATTAATTGTATTAAAGGTAAAATATCTAAATCAATTACAATACTACACAGAGTGAAATATTTGCTGAATCAACCCACATTATATACTTTATATCATTCATTAATACTCCCATACATGACATGTTGTACTGAAGTATGGGGAAATACATATAAAACAAACATATATCCAGTCTTTATGCTTCAGAAGAGAGCTATTAGAATAATAAACAAAGCTGCTTACAGGGAACCAACAAACCCATTTTTTCTTAAATTAAAAGCTCTCAAGTTGAAAGATCTGGTTGACTTTAAAACTGCAATAATAATGTTTAAAGTAAAGAATCTATCACTGCCCGCAAATATCCAAAAGTTGTTCCAAATAAGGGAGAAACAATATCATTTCACAGGAACATGTATATTTCAAAAACCTTCAGTGAGAACTACCACCAAGCAACACTGTGTTTCAGTGCAAGCAGTCAGATTGTGGAACGATTTTGAACCTGAATTAAAATCATGTACAACGCTTGGACAATTTAAACAAAAACTAAAGGAAGAAATACTCCAAACATATATACAAAACGACATGTAAAATCACATAAGGATTATCATATCCAGTCTGTGTTGTGCTGTTGCTTAGTTTTGTTTTGTCACGTTTTGTCTTAGCTCTGTTCTGATTTGTAATCACTTTTATTTTATTTTTGAATTCTTAGATGGAACATGGTGGGCAATATAGGCTGTGGCTTCAGCCATCACCCATTTCGTATAACTTATGTTGAACTGTATAATCCGAGAAGTTATTGTTTAATTTGACCTTGTTGGATTTTTTTCCCCTTGTTATATTATTCTGTTCCTTTCTTTTAATCTTTTAATCTAATCTATCCAAAATAAAGATTCATTCATTTATTCATAACTGGTGCCTTCACCCTTTTATCAGCAGCAAGGGTGAATTGGAGGAAAAGTGAAGCCCTTGCTGTTGGCGATTGGCTTGGTGGCGTCCCGGTTCTGCCACAGGACATGGCTTGGAAAAAAGATGGCATAAAATACCTGGGGGTATTTCTTGGTAATGATGTCATGGTCCAGAGATACTGGGATAACATTGGTGAAAAAAACTGAAGGCAAAATGAGTAAGTGGAGATGGCTGCTCCCTCAGATGTCCTACAGAGGGAGGGTGCTCGTGCTAAACAACCTGGTTGCCTCCCTGCTTTGGCACCGATTAACCTGCCTAGATCCCCCATCAGGTTTACTGTCCCAGATCCAGACGAAAATTGTAAACTTTTTCTGGGATAGTTTGCACTGGGTGCCACAGGGGGTGCTGTTTCTACCCAGAGAGGAGGGGGGACAGGGCCTCATACACCTGGCCAGCAGAACTGCCTCCTTTAGGTTACAGTTTGTGCAGAGGTTTCTGACGGGGCCAGCAGATCTAATGTGGAGAGAAGTGGCCAGAATCTGGACTGGATTATGCTCTGTTTTTAATTAATTCATAATGTTTAAATTTAAGGGGGTTGCCTCTGTTTTATCAAAGTCCTGGAGCCTTTTTAACACTAAACAATGTCAGAACTCTGACTCTCTTTTTTGGCTCTTGAGGGAGCCGTTGATTCATGGAGCAAGGTTGGACATCTGCACTGAGACCACTCCTGGGCTGATGGCAGCACTCCTGAAAACAAAGACTCTGACTCTTGAACAACTGGTGAATGCAGCAGGACCAACACTTACAGACTCCCTGCATGCAGCCACCTTACTGAGTATCCAGTCTGCCAGAGTAGCTCAGGGGGTCCTGGAACTTTGGAGGCAGAGGCTCAATGGGAGGGAAAGATGGCTTCTGGTGGACCACAGCACAGGAGCCACTGAACCCAACCACAGTGACCCTTTCCTGGAGATCTCCATGAGTCCTGGTCTTGGTGATCTAACTGGACACTTGTTAAAAACACACAATTCTAGACAGCTGACCTTACACAATGCCGACAAAAAGACGCTGTACATCAATTGTGTTAAGGTCACCAACAAAACAGGACTGCACAGCAGACCCTCCACTGTGTGGACTGAGAAGCTGAGTGGGGAAGAAGTGAGTCCACAGTGGAGAGTTTTGTACAAACCCCCAATTAAAAAAAGGACAGCAGATCTCCAGTGGACAACTTTACATGGAGCTACTGCCTCAAATGCTTTTATTTCTGTTCTTAATCCTGCTCTTTCAAACCAGGGCCCTTTCTGCAATCTTCGAGATACTGTTTCATGTTTTTAGCGAGTGTAAGAGGCTTACAGAGCTCTTCACTCTTTTAACAAAAGTTTTTAATCTATTTGGTGAAAAATTTTCTGCAGGTCATTTTGTTTATGGTGCTGGATACCAAAAAACAAGTAAAGAAAAGTGGCAACTGCTGAATGTTATTATTGGTGAAGCCAAGCTGGCAAAACATGTTAGCAGGAAAAATCAAGTGGAAGGCAAACCAGTTCAAGAATCAGCCTCTGAGTGGCGCTGCAACATCCGGTCCAGACTGAGACTGGAGTTCAGCTTTTTTGAGATGACTGGGAACATGGATGATTTTAAGCAAACATGGTATTAGAGAGAAATCCTTTGTGGTGTACGTGAATGGAAAACGGTGTTCACTTATAAAGCGCTTTTATTCTCATCTCTTGATGACCAAAGCGCTTTACAGATACTGCTATCCACACATTCACACACTGACTTTTTATTTTGCTTTGATGTCCTTGTAAATATGTAAATAAAGGTAGATGAATTGAGACTGCTGATGCGATTTAAGGACCTCACTTCCTCGTCTGCTCTCTGTTTCTCTGAGACCTGGCTCAGGGGGAATATACCGGATAGCGCGCTTCACCTAGAGGGATTTCAGCTGTTTCGTGCTGATCGCGTCACAGAGCTCTCCGGTAAGTCCTCAGGAGGAGGAGTCTGCTTTTACATTAACAGCAGCTGGTGCTCTGATGTAACGGTGATTTCCCAACACTGTTCTCCCGCCCTGGAACTTTTATTCATCAACTGCAAGCCATTTTATTCGCCTCATTCATCCTGGCTGCTGTCTACGTCCTGCCAGACGCGGACGCGCGCGAGGCTCAGCGCGTGCTCGCGGATCACATCCAACATACAGAGCGGACTTTCCTGGACTCTCTGGTTATTGTGGTTGGCGACTTTAACCAGTGCAATCTGAGCCACAATCTCCCCCGTTACAAACAGTTTATTAAATGCCCAACCAGAGGAAAAAACATGCTGGATCACTGTTACACCACAGTGAAGGACGCGTATCGCGCTGTTCCCCGCGCTGCGCTCGGACTATCTGATCACGTGATGGTCCACCTCATTCCCACATACAGACAGAGACTGAAGCTCACTAAACCTGTTGTGACCACTACGAAGAAATGGACCAGTGAAGCTGAGGAGAAGCTGGAAACGTGCATGGAAATAACTGACTGGGGCATGTTTAAAGGAGCCATGCATGATCTTGATGAGTACACGGACACTGTGAACTCATATATCCACTTTTGTGAGGAGAGCATCCTTCCATCGCGCACCAGGGTGAGGTACTCTAATGATAAGCCCTGGTTCACTGCTAAGCTCAGACAGATCAGGAAGGAGAAGGAAGCAGCGTTGAAAAGTGGAGACAGGGACTGCTACAGGGAGGTTAAATATCGGTTTAACAGAGAGCTGAGGAGAGCTAACTCTGTGTATTCTGAGAGACTCCAGCAGCAGTTCACTGCTAATGACTCGGCTTCTGTGTGGAGAGGACTGAGGTAAATCACCAACTATCGGCCTCAGGCTTCTAAAGGTCAGGATGACAAAGCCCTTTGTCAAAGACTGTCCCAACATTACGCCCGTTTTGACACCTCGTCAGCTGTGTCCAACTCCCCCCCTCCCCCCAGCTCCACTGCCTCCACGGTCCCTACTTCATCAAAAGCGGTCCCCCCCTCCTCCCCCCCTGCCCTTGTCATCAGCGAGCAGGATGTGCACAGACAGTTCTCCAGACTGAACCCGCGCAAGGCCCCCGGTCCGGACGGTGTGTCTCCCTCCACCCTGAGACACTGTGCGAAAGAGCTGGCTCCTGTCTTCACAGACATTTTTAACACCTCCCTTAAGCTATGCCACGTGCCGACCTGCCTCAAATCCTCCACCATCATCCCTGTCCCCAAGAAGCCACGGATCACTGGACTTAATGACTACAGACCTGTAGCACTCACCTCTGTAGTCATGAAGTCCTTTGAGCGCCTGGTCCTGCCCCACCTCAAGTCCATCACCGCTCCCCTGCTGGACCCACTGCAGTTTGCCTACCGAGCCAATAGGTCTGTGGACGACGCAGTCAACCTGGCCCTCCACTCCATCCTGCAGCACCTGGACTCCCCGGGAATCTACGCCAGGATCCTGTTTGTGGACTTCAGCTCTGCATTCAACACCATCCGCCCCGCTCTGCTCCAGGACAAGCTGTCCCTGCTCGGCGTGCCTGACTTCCTCTGCAGGTGGATCACCGACTTCCTGACGGACCGGAGGCAGCATGTGCGGCTGGGGAAGACTGTCTCAGACTCTGTCAGCATCAGCACCGGATCACCCCAGGGCTGTGTACTTTCCCCCCTACTCTTCTCCCTTTATACCAACTCCTGCACCTCCAGCCACCAGTCTGTTAAGCTGATCAAGTTTGCGGACGACACCACCCTCATCGGGCTCATCTCCAACGGCGACGAGTCCGTCTACAGGAGAGAGGTGGCCCAGCTGGCGTCCTGGTGCAGCCACAACAACCTGCAGCTGAATGCTCTGAAGACAGTGGAGATGATTGTGGACTTCAGGAAAGTCACAACCCCTCTGCCCCCCCTCACCCTCACAGGCTCTCCCATCACCACTGCAGATTCCTTCCGCTTCCTGGGCACCACCATCACCCGGGACCTCAAATGGGAGCCGACCATCAGCTCCCTCATCAAAAAGGCCCAGCAGAGAATGTTCTTCCTGCGGCAGCTGAGGAAGCTCAAGCTACCCACCAAGATGTTAGTGCAGTTCTACACAGCCATCATCGAATCCATCCTCACCACCTCCATCACCGTGTGGTATGCAGGAGCCACAGCCAGGGACAGACTAAGGCTGCAGCGCGTCGTGCGCACTGCTGAGAAGGTGATCGGCTGCAAGCTCCCATCTCTCCAGGACCTGTACATCTCCAGGACCCGGAGGCGTGCAGGCCGGATCATAGCCGATCCTTCACACCCTGGTCACGTACTGTTTGCCCCCCTCCCCTCAGGTAGAAGACTTCGGTCCATTCAGACTAAAACCTCCCGGCACATGAACAGCTTCTTCCCCTCTGCCATCAGACTGCTGAACACTAAGTGACTTATTGACTCTCGTGCACTATGTACAACAGCTCAACCAGACTCATGTCAATCATCACTGTTTCTGTTGCATTACCGACTGCACTATGTGGTACTCCACAATATCTGCTGCTCGCTAATATATTTAAAAACTGCTTTGACTAGTATTACTCATTCTTATTCTACACTTATTGCATGTATAGTTTTTATTCTTTTATCTTATCATGTTTAATGCTGCAGCATTGCACCGAGACAAATTCCTAGTTTGTGTACTACATGAACAATGGCAATAAATCTGATTCTGATTCTGATTCACACACTGATGGCGGCATGCTGCCTAACATGGCACTTCCAGACCCACCAGGAGCAATTGGGGGTGAAGTGTCTTGCCCAGGGACACAACGGCAGGATACTGGGGAGAGTGGGATTCGAACTGCCAACTATGTGGTTATTGGACGATCTGCTCTACCTCCTGACCCACTGCGCGCCCCTCCGGTACGTGAGAATGAACTGTGTGTTGCACATTTTTTAGTTGGGTGATTTATTTTATGTGTTCAGCATGTTTTAATAATTTTGTACACACTTTTTATTTTGCTTTGATGTCCTTGTAAATAAGTAAATAAAGTGTTTTCTTCTTCTTCTTCTTCTTCTTCTTCTTCTTCTTCTTCTTCTTCTTCTTCTTCTTCTTCTTCTTCTTCTTCTAGCTGCTCCCTTTGGGGGGGGGATCTCCACAGCAGATCACCTGTCTCCATTTCACCCTATCCCTTCATCTTCCTCTGTAACACCAACCCTCTCCATGTCCTCCTTCACTTCATCCATCAATCTTCTCTCTTCTGTGGTCTTCCTCGTTTCCTCATGCCTGGCAGCTCCATCTTCAACATCCTTTGTCCAATAACACCACTATCCCTCCTCTGCACATGTCCAAACCATCTCAGCCTTGCGTCTCTGTCTCCAAACTGCTCAACCTGAGCTGTCCCTCTGATATACTCATTTTGAATCCACACTGGCCAAGATGAAGGAGGTGGGCCATGCTGGGAAATGTAGGCAGAGGGGTCGTGGTTTAACTAGGCCTTTTCTCCCACAAACTTAGAAATTTATCCTAAAAAAGTTTTACAGTTTTAAATAGAATGATAAAGTTGAAATAAATTTAAGAGATATTTTGACATCTGACTATCCTGTTTTTTGTAGGAGGAGAAGCAAGCCAAGCGGGAGGAGGAGGAGCATCAGAGAAGGCTGGAGGAGTTGGAGTGGCAGCGGCAGGAGCAGGTATAAGAAATTAAACCTCTCATCATTACGGATGGGTAGAGCAGTCAGGAACTGTTCAACATCCTGAACTGCAAATGTTGAAATGTGAGCGGGCCAAGGGCAGAACCCTGAGGAACACCGTTGCCAACATGGCTGATGGTTTTATCTCGAAGATGTACAGGTTAAGGGTCAGGTTAAAGGTCCCGTTGACTTCACTTTTCTCACATGTTGACAGCTCCTACAGATCTTAATGAAATGACTGTCATGTCTGGCCCTCACGAGCCAGTATAAGATGCCACAAGTCACCAGTGAGTTTTGCAATGATGGTGATTTATTAACAAGACACAAGACGTAACACAAGACTATGATAGACTGACAAAGATACACTAAACAGAGCATGGGACCGTAAGGCTAACCCCAGCCACTTACGATCTAAAGCATGACATGACATGAGCAAGCAAAGCACGAGAATATACACGAACCTGACCAAAACGATGAATGTCTGATGATTGTTGACTTATGCTCCCGCAATTGGACTGCCGTCAGCGCCTGCCTTATAAGGGTGAATGCTAACGAACAGTAATGACAGACAGCTGACCGGCCTTGACAGGCAGAAGCCCCACCGAGCGCCTTCACAATAAGAGCCCGGTGAGGCCAGAATACAACCCACAGCTGTCAAGGCCGGCAGTGAGCTATGCGTGGCCCGAGCGTGGACAGGACCAGCGCTCGGGTCGTAACAGTACCCTCCCCCGAAGGCGGGCTTCCAGAACGCCCATGGACCACCCTGCCCCCCCCCACCCCATCCAGGGTGGGCGGCTGGGGGTAGGCCCGGAGGGAGAGAGACCAAACCCAGAATCAATGCAATAACCAGAAAAAACTAAACACAGGACAATGACAAGAAAACCCAAATACTCAATGAGAAGAAATACCAAATCCACAGATTAAATTAAACACTCAGCTAATGATTACAGAAAATTGCACAGGATATCATGGAGAAACAAAAAAAACAGAATTACTGGGTCAGAAAAACTAAATACAGGATGATGACAAAATACCGAATACTCAGATTAAATTAAATGCTCAACTAACTACGGCAACAGCACAGGACAGAAAGACAAAATTAAATCCTTGCCCACATGTTTCACAAGAAAATGGTTTCTCACCTGTGTAAATGCTCAAGAGACACTTCAAATAACCAAGTACAGGAAAACAGAACAATTGACTCATACTTAACTATGCGCAAAACAAAATAGAGCAACTGCAAGACATGAAGGAATACAGAATATCAAGAAAAACAAAACCGCACAATAACTGGAACAGGACAACACCAGAAAGTAACCACTACCTTCCCCTGACAGTTTATGCCAACCGGTGGAGACCCGGTGCCATAGGAACAGTTCCAGCGGTCTCCCCACGTCCAACGGCCGGCAGGTGGTCATGGGAGGCGGAACATGACCAGGCGGCTCACCACAGTCCAACGCCCAGCACGTCCGCTCCTCTGGTGGCGGAACCAGGTCGCCCAACGAAACACATAACACGTCAGGTGGCCGACCCGAGGCGCCGGACCGGCGGAACAGTTCCTCAGGCGGCCGACCCGTGTCCTTCAACCACCAGTCCTGGGGAAAAATAGTCCACGGCGGCCTCCCTGACGAGGACAAAACTCGGGAGAGCCAGGGCGAGCGAACAGGAGACCCCACGGCCCCCGGCGGTGAAGCACAGGGGCGGTGACTCAGAGGGGACAGATGACCAGGATGAGCCTGTAATCCGTTCGGCGGTGAAAGGTCTGCAGCTCCTCCCCCGTCCGCGGACCACGCTGTCGCTGCACCTCTGCTGGACCCCAATTGGGTCCCAGCTGCACCCACGTCGGGCCCCGATTGGGCCGGAACCGCACCCGTGGTGGACCCCGATCGAGCCTCCGGTGCACCCACGTTGGACCCCGATTGGGCCAGAACCGCACCCGCGGTGGACCCCGATTGGGCCTCCGGTACACCCACGTTGGACCCCGATTGGGCCAGAACCGCACCCGCGGTGGACCCCGATTGGGCCTCCGGTACACCCACGTCGGACCCCGTTTGGGCCACCGGTACACCCACGACGGACCCCAATTGGGCCACAGCAGCCTCCATGACGGACCCCAACTGGGTCGGTGCAGCTCCGCTGACGATCTCCACCCCCGAACCTGGGATCTCCAACCCAGTGACTCCGACTCGTTCCACGCCGGCGACACTACAACAAGGCTCAGAAACAAGAAAACCGGGATCAGAATCACCGGTAGCAACAGAACCCAGCGAGACGAGCTCGGGCGCAGCAGACGGCTGCTCCTCACTCGCCTCCCCGAGAGGCAGGCAAAAATGCTCCAACACAGGGGACAGAGACAAAAGAGGGAGCACTTGCCTGCACTCGGGTTCTGTTGCCACCCAAGACTCCAACGATCCAGGTTCAGGGCGACGACTCTCGTCAGCAGGCTTGAACTCAGCTGCGTCGGGCTCCGCAGCTGGCAGGATATCATTTGCAGCCTGAGGTTCCTCCCGTGCTGCTGTCCACGCCGATGATCCGTATGGCGTGGGGGCAGGGGACCCTTGACTCACTGGCTCGGAACGCTCCGGCGAGGAGACCCGGGGACGCTTCTTCGTCAGCTCAGGCTCCGGGCTGCAGTCCGCTCTTCTCCTCCGTCCACGACGTGGCTGCAGGGCTGGATCCAGGCTTTCCAGCACTATAGGCCCCTCGTCATCCGACGACGTTGGCCTGGCGCGCGGACCGCTCAACAGGGGGAGACACAGAGGCAGCAGGTTCAGTCATTTTCGCTACGGCAGGTGGAAAGAGCTCGGAGGGCTGCGAACCCCGAACTCCGCCCCCAGGAGTCAGACAAGGCAGATTATAATCAAGATGTAACAAATTATCATGCACTTGCCTTTCTCCCAGGAAAGAGATGGTTCCTGCTGCAGGGGACGTTGTTCCTCCTTCTCCCCGCTGGATGGCGACAGAGGGCCCCCTGGATGGACGAGGTGGAGCTGCTCTCAGAGGTTCGCTGACGGGCTTTGCCGGCAGCGGGTCCAGCCGGGGATTCTGCTGAGGAATACTTGGGCCGTTGCGCCGACGTCGTCGTCAGCCCCCAGACGGCGTGAACTCCTGGACCGGTTCCGGGACAGGAACGGGACTCCAACGCGGGGAGCGTGGATGCCTCTTCCTCTGCTTCCTGCTTCTTTCCTCCTCCAGCCCACGGAGTATCTCGCGCTGCGTAGCGAGTTCATCTCTCCTCGTCACCATCTCTGGGAGATCGTCGTAGAGGAGAGAAAGGTTGTCCAGGAGATCCTCAGCAACGTCCAGATGCCAGCGCATGTCATCGGGGTTGTCGTCAAAAGTTGCTGCGAGGAGCGCTCCATCTACATACTCCAGAGCGTCCGCCAGCTCGTGGTTCAGACGCCGACCACGGCTCCTGAATGACGGCATTTTCCCCAGCAGTTGACACCCAGACAGGGAAGAACAATTGTCCAATTACTGCGAAAACTCACGGTGAAAGGCGTCTCGGTGTGGCGTCTCCGTTCAGACGTCCGGGCGGCGGGAGCATACTGTCATGTCTGGCCCTCACGAGCCTGTATAAGACGTCACAAGTCACCAGTGAGTTTTGCAATGATGGTGATTTATTAACAAGACACAAGACGTAACACAAGACTATGATAGACTGACGAAGATACACTAAACAGAGCATGGGACCGTAAGGCTAACCCCAGCCACTTACGATCTAAAGCATGACATGACATGAGCAAGCAAAGCACGAGAATATACACGAACCTGACCAGAACGATGAATGTCTGACGATTGTTGACTTATGCTCCCGCAATTGGACTGCCGTCAGCGCCTGCCTTATAAGGGCAAACGCTAACGAGCAGTAATGACAGACAGCTGACCGGCCTTGACAGGCGGAAGCCCCACCGAGCGCCTTCACAATAAGAGCCCGGTGAGGCCAGAATACAACCCACAGCTGTCAAGGCCAGCAGTGAGCTATGCGTGGCCCGAGCGTGGACAGGACCAGCGCTCGGGTCGTAACAATAACTGTGACATGTTTAGGTTTAATCATGCTTAATTATTTAATTATTGCATCATCCTTTGAATCATCTTTTACAGCCTTCTTCAGAACAGTTTGTTTCAAGAAAAAGTTTTAAAGTTGTAAGATTTAAATGGTTGTACAGTTGGAAGATAAGGAAAACAGCTGTAAAGTTGGAAGACAGGAAAAATTATAAAGTTGGATGACAAGGAAAAAATTGTAAAGTTGGATGATGGGAAAAGTTGTAAAGGTGCGAACTGGAAACAGATATAAGTTGTGAGCTGGAAACAGATGTAAAGTTGCAAGACTGGAAAAAGTCACAAAGTTGGATGACAGGGAAAGTTTTAAAATTGGATGATGGGAAAAGTCATAAAGTTGGATGACAGGAAAAGTCATAAAGTTGAATGACATAAAAGTCATAAAGTTGGATGACTGGAAAAGTCGTAAAGTCGGACAACAGGGGAAAAGTCATAAAGTTGGATGACAGGGAAAAGTCCTAAAGTTAGATGATGGGAAAAGTTGTAAAGTCGGATGACAGGAAAAAAGTCGTAAAGTTGGATGATGGGAAAAGTTGTAAAGTTGTGAACTGGAAGCAGGTGTAAAGTTGCAAGACTGGAAAAAATCGTCAAATTAGATGACAGGGAACATTTTAAAATTGGATGATGGGGAAAGTCGTTAGGCCATAAATCATCATATTGCTGTTTTTTTATTTTTCTTTTTTCTTTTCCTCAGCCTTTAGTTTTTCTGCTCTACTTTTGTTGGGTGTATTTTAGGAATTTTCCATGTACAAAGTCACAAAAGGACAGTGTGGAGCAGTTTAGTTGTAGGTGTGGCAGTTCAGCAGACAGAGGCTTCATTAGTCAGTTCACTTGAGCAGCTGGGACTTGTTTGCTCAGTGTTGCAGAGAGCAGGGTTCCTTGGTGACCACAGAGACACAACTGGTGAGATTTATGTTTTATCTTATTATCTCCGCCAGGCCGCAGGCCAGGAGGAGGTTATGTTTTTGCCAGCGTTTGTCTGTTTGTTTGTTTGTCTGATGGTTAGCAAGATAACTCAAAAAGTTTTTGACGGATTTAGATGAAACTTTTGGGCGTTGTTGGAAATGGTACAAGGAAGAACTGATTAAATTCTGGGGATGATCCGGATCACCGTCTGGATACAGGAATTTTTTAAAGGATTCTTTAACATTGTGAGATATGACCATTTTCAACATGTGCGCAGGCGCAATGGAGGGTGCTGGTTGTCGTGTCTGACAAACACAAACTCTGCGTTCTTCAAAGTTTTAGGCACAAAAGCACGCGGAAAACAGTGGTGGGCAGGGCCCAGCAGCGTGCCTGTGTTTGCGCTACGCTGCAAAAGCTGAGATAGGCAGCTGTCCGGCGCCGGATTATTTGGCAGAAATTCCCCGGGCAGCCATAGGGGCTGCGCAAAAACGACCTCTCTGCCGGGGAAGCTTCCAAATCCTCTTTTGCCGCTGAGCGCAACCCCAAGATGAAACCCACGGCAACCTGTCTACCCACTTTGCATCCATCAGTGAAGCCCTGAGTGCTGCTTTCAGTGGAGGAGATGGACACAACACCAACACTTCAGTTTATTACCTCCGCCAAGGAGGTAATGCTTTTACTACTGAACCACTAATCCTATCATTGTGAATCCAATTGCTAGTCATATGTTTTCATGGTCAAGGAATCTGAAAACGTACACACAAACACTGTATGGGGGGGAACTGTGGCGCTTGGCGGAGGTCTGCGCTCTCCGAGTGCTTTTCTAGTTTAAGCTAATTTCGGCATTAATAATGTAACATATGAGGAAAAGTGTGCAATTTGAGTTTATATATTATTATTATTATTATTATTATTATTATCATTATTATTATTTGTCAGGTCAGGCATCGGCTTGCTTGCTACCAGATAACCATGAAAACCGGTACTACCTGTCTCATGGGTCGGGCCGTCGGCGACTCAACCAGCATCCCTGCTCTTCCGAGGGCGTGGAGGATGAAACTGGGAATCCTGGCAGAACTAAAAACAATATCTGCCACAGGTCTGTGGTGGACCACTCCCAGTTACACGGGGTGAGACTGGACAAACACATCTGTTGCAAGGTCTGTGGTGGACTGTGCCAGTTGGTGCATTGTGACATGCACTACACAAAGATCAGAGATAAACAAACCTATCATCTGGTCAGTCACTGCAACAGATACTGGAGTCAGTTTGTCTTGGCTTGTCCTTGCCACTGATAATACTTTTATCTGCCAAGAATGTGCTGCTAGTCCAGCAAAAGCTAGCAGTACTCAAATACTTTGCAAGCAGTTTCATGAAATGGTCAATCAGAAAGCAACTCATACTGGCTCGGATGTCACCCGGCCTTACAAGGTCTGTGCTGATCTGTTCACATTCCGACAGGCAGCAAAAAGTAAGCTAGGAGCAGGAAGACAAAAGAAGAGGAAAACAGCAGCCTTGTGTGTAGCAGAATGGAATGTACGCAGTCTGTTGGACAGAACAACATCACAACGCCCAGAAAGACAGACCGCGCTTGTGGCCCTGGAAATGAACAGGTACAATGTAGACATAGCTGCACTTAGTGAAACAAGATTGCCTGGATATGACAGCTTGGAAGACCATGGGTACATCTTCTTTTGGAGTGGGAGATCAACTCAAGAAAGGACAGAAGCAGGAGTGGGCTTTGCAGTTAGAAAGGAGATCGCAGCAATGCTTGATGAGGAACCAGTGCCAATCAACAACAGAATAATGACTATAACACTCCCACTACAGCAGAAGATGTATGCCACACTCATCAGTGTGTATGCCCCAACAATGACCAACACAGAGGAGGTGAAGGAAGAGTTCTACAGTGATTTACGTGAGACTATCAGGCGTGTACTGACTGATGACAGGCTGATACTCATTGGAGATTTTAATGCCAGAGTTGATTCGGATACTGAGAAATGGAAAGGAGTGCTAGGCAGTCATGGAGTAGGCAAGTGCAATGCTAATGGAGAACTTCTACGTGCACTATGTTCAGAGTACAACCTTGTGATAACCAACACTCTATTTAAGCACAAGGACACACGCAAGAAGACATGGATGCACCCAAGATCCAAGCACTGGCACTTATTAGACTACATCATAGTCAGGCAGAGAGACATAAGGGATGTATTGGACACCAGAGCAATGAGAGGCGTGGACTGTGGTACTGATTGTTATGCTGAGATCTAGATTAAGGATTTGGAGACAAAAACAGCACTACAGGATGGGTGCAAAGCCACCACAGAAGTTAAACACTAGTACACTGAAAGGTCAAAAGAAGCAGGAAGATCTTACACAGGAAATGGATGAAAACTTGAAAGACTGGGACAGCAATAACTCAGAGAATGACATAGAAGAGAAATGGGCAACACTGAAGGATACAGTGTATCAGACTGTGAGTGATGTATTAGGCCACCCTGAGAGGAAACATCAAGATTGGTTTAATGAGCATGATGAACACCTGAAGAAACTACTAGAAGCGAGGAATACAGCTAGGCAGGAAAACCTACAGTGTAACACAAGGTTGAAGAAGAAGAAATACTCAAAGGCTCAGCGTAAGCTGCAGAAGTACACCAGAGAGATGAAGTCCAACTGGTGGGATGAAAAAGCGGAGGAACTTCAAACTGCAGCAGACAGGAAGGACATGAAAACATTCTTCACAGGTTTGACGGCCCTAAACCAAGAGGATTGATTCAACTAAAGGCTGTGGATGGTGAAATGGATTTGCAGGAGAAAGACAAGATCCTGGACAGATTTGCAGACCACTTTGACCAACTGCTAAACAACCCTGGACATCTCACTGAAGAGGCTAAAGAAGCTCTAGTGTAGCAACCAGCTGTATCAAGTCTGGATGAACCACCAAATTTTGATGAACTAATGGCAGCTATCAGGACAACACAGGATGGTAAAACTCCAGGAAGGGATTTAATTCCAGCGGAAGTGTGGAAATTTGGTGGTGTTCAGCTGACTAACTGCCTACACAAGCTCATCGAAGAGATATGGGATGCCCAGAAAGTACCTCAAGACTGGAAGGATGCAAGTATTGTGCCTTTGTTCAAGAAAGGTGACAGGAAAGATTGTGGAAATTACCGAGGAATATCACTGCTAGCCACTATTGGTAAGATTCTCTCACGTGTACTACTGAACAGACTCAATGAACACATCTTGCAGAATGTACTACCGGAAACCCAGTGCGGCTTTAGAAGTGGAAGAAGCACAATGGACATGATTTTCTGCTTGAAACAGGTTCAAGAAAAGTGTATCAAACAGAACATGCCGCTTTATGTAGTCTTCATAGACTTCAGTAAAGCCTTCGATACTGTTTCGCGACAAGGACTTTGGCAGGTACTCAAAAAATATGGCTGTACAGGGAAGTTTGTCAGCCTGATCGAGGCACTCCATACAGGTATGCAAGCAAACGTGGCAATGAGTGGTTCAGTATCTAAAGACTTTTCAGTAAGCAACGGGGTGAAAAAAGGGTGTGTGCTGGCACCTACACTTTTCTCGCTATATCTGGCAGCCATGCTTGAGGTGGCCTTCAAAGACACTTCAGAAAGTGTATCCATTCAAACAAGGAAAGAAACAGAGTTGTTCAATGTGGCACAGTTTAAAGCCAAGCGTAAGACATCGATAAAGGTAGTAAGAGAAATGCTCTTTGCCGACGACAGTGCTCTCGTTGCACACAGCGTGGAAGATATGCAATCTTTAGTGGAGAAATTTGCAAGAGCAGCTAGCCAACTCAGCCTCCAAATCAACATCAAGAAGACAGAGTGCCTCTATCAACCACCAAAGTTCCAGTTATCAGTATCACTACCAGAAGAGATCAGCATTGGTACAGAGCCACCAGTCAAATTTAAGACTTTCAAGTATCTCTGGAGTACTGTTTCAGAGAATGCTAGGGTGGAGGATGAACTATGTCTCAGAATGGGAAGAGCAGGTGCTGTGTTTGGAAACTTGAGGGAGAGACTGTGGAACAATCGACTAGTGTCTATCCATGTGAAATGCAAAGTGTACAGAGCGACAGTACTGGCTACTTTATTGTATGGTGCTGAAACTTGGACTGTCTACAGAGTGCAGGTGAAGAAACTCTATGCGTTCATGATGAGATACCATCGAGCCATAATGAACATCTTATGGAAAGACAAGATAACCAACATAGAAGTGTTGAAACGAGCTGGTCTACCATCAGTGGAGGACATGCTAATACAGATGAACCTGAGACGGCTCGGACATGTTGAGAGCATGAACCACCAGCGTCTCCCTCGGCAGTTCCTCTACTCACAGTTATGTGAGGGCAAACGCAATCAGGGTAGATCAAGGCTAAGATTTAAAGACACTGTAAAAAGAAACTTGAAGAAGTTGGATATAGACAGGAGTTCCTGGCAGCTGAAGGCTAAGGACAGAGCTGCGTGGAGGAATCTGATCAGACCTAAATGAAACAGTCATTGTCGCCCACGACAGACTGCTATGATGACCTCCTAGTCACTCCCAGTAAAAACCTTAACATCTTCAAATCTGCCACCTCCAGGTCCATCTCCTGTCTTTTTGTCAGCAACACCGTCTCCAAACCATACATCACAGCAGGTCTCACTACCGTCTTTTAACCTGTTGAACTCTGTTCAACTTCCCTAAAAATGCCTAAAAATAACATGCCCAAAGTAAATCAAAAGCTGTTCTTCAACCCTTTGCAGCATCTTCATGGGGTTAGTCTCGTTTAAAAGAAAACACTCTGAATTTTTTGGCAAAACAGTCATAATATTTCTAAGTGCTCCTACCACTGAGTAACAAGAAAGTTTGCCTGGGTGATTTTTTAGATACAAATGCTTGCAAATAACATACAGCTGTCAGATACTGGCTGGAAAACACAACAGAAATGTAGAACCAAGTGTTTTCAAGCTCAGGTCAAAATTTTGTAAAAATACCACAAAAAATGAATATATTACACAGCTGTTTTCTCAGGTTGTAACAAGGCTGTGTTTGTACTGGAAGACCGGAAATACAGCTTTTTTTTCAGTGTGCACTGAGACGCATTAAGATGCAGAGACGTGACCGCCCGCGGAATTCACAGAGTTCAAGGGGTTAAATCTTCCCTTTCACTCTTGCTGCTATCCTTCTGTCACAAATCACCCCTGACACTCGTCTCCACCCACTCCACCCTGCCTGCACTCTCTTCTTCACCTCTCTTGTGCTTTTTCCATTGCTTTGGATGGTTAGTCCCAGGTACTTAAACTCATCTACTTTCACTACTGCTACTCCTTCCATCTTCACCGTTGCACCTGTCTTCCTCTCATTCACACTCATGCATTCTGTCTTGCTTCTACTGACTTTCATTCCTCTTCTATCCAGAGCATACCTCCACCTCTCCAGGTTCTCTTCCACCTGCTCCCTACTCTCACTACAGATCACAATGTCGTCTACAAATAACATGGTCCACGGAGACTCCTGCTTGACCTCATCTGTCAGTCTGTCCATTACCATGGTAAACAAGAAGGGGTTCAGAGTCAATCCCTGATGTAATCTCACCCCCACCTTGAACCCATCTGTCACTCCTACAGCACACCTCACCATGTCTGACTGTCCTCATACATGTCCTAAACCACCCTCACATACTTCTCTGCCTCTCCTGACTTTCTCATACAGTACCACACTTCCTCTCTTGGCATACCATCATATGCTTTCTCTGGATCCCCTAAGACACAGTGCAACTCCGTCTGGCCTTCTCTATACTTCTCCATCAACACTCAGCAAACATTGCATCTGTAGTATGCTTTCTTGGCATGAAACCGTACTGCTGCTCACTGATTGTCACCTTTCCTCTTAACCTGGCTTCAACAACTCTTTCCCATATCGTCATAGTGTGGCTGATCAACTTTATGCCTCTATAGTTACTACAGCTCTGAGCATCACCTTTGTTCTTGAAAATTAGTACCAAAATACTTCTCCACTCCTCAGGCATCCTCTCACTCTCCAAGATTGTGTTAAACGATCTGGTTAAAAAGTCCACTACCATCTCTCCTAACCCTCTCCATACCTCCACAGGTATGTCATCTGGACCAACCACCTTTCCATTCTTCATCCTCTTCAAGGCTGCCCTCACTTCCACCTTGCTAATCCTCGGGACTTCCTTGCTCACCATCTTTCCTTCACCCATCCTCCCCTCTCTCTCATTTTCTTTATTCATCAGCTCTTCAAAGTACTCCTTCCACCTTCTCAACACACTCTTGTCATTTGTTAGTACATTACCATTTCTGGCCTTAATCAACCTAACCTGCTGTGCATCCTTTCCAGCTCGATCTCTCTGTCTAGTCAGTTGATACAAGTCCTTTTCTCCTTCCATAGTGTTTAGCCTCTCATACAACTCACTATATGCTTTTTCCTTTGCCTTTGCTACCGCTCTCTTTGCTATGCGCCTAGATTCCAAATACTCCTGTCTAATTTCTTCATCTTCCTGAGTCCCGCTTCCCAATTTTTCTTTGCTAACATCTTCCATCGAATACTTTCCTGAATCTCCTCATTCCACTACCAAGTCTCCTTGTCTTCTTTCCTCTGTCCACTGGATACACCACATACCTTTCTAACCATTTCCCTCAGTACTTTTGCTGAACTTTCCCAGTCATCTGGCAATTCTTCCCTACCACTCAGAGCCTGTATCAACTCCTTCCTGAAATCTGTGTGACGTTCTTCCTTCTGTAATTTCCCCCACTTAATCTTTGGTTCTGCCTTCACCCTCTTCGTCTTCTTGCCCTCCAAAATCATCTTACAGACTACCATCCAATGCTGTCTAGCTACATTCTCCCCTGCCACCACCCTGCAGTCTCCTGTCTCTTTCAGATTTCTCTTTCTGCATATGATGTAGTCCACCTGTGTACACTTTCCTCCACTCTTGTAAGTCACCTTATGTTCCTCTCTCTTCTTAAAGTATGTGTTCACCACGGCCATTTCCATCATTTCAGCAAAATCCACAACCATCTGTCCTTCCACATTTCTCTCCTTAATACCTACCCAGGACCTCCTCATCACCTCTGTTCCCTTCACCTATATGTCCATTAATTCTGCTCCAATCACCACTCTCTTCCCCTTGGGAACACTCTCTACCACTTCATCCAACTTACTGCAGAATTCCTCTTTCTCTTCTACCTGACATCCAACTTGTGGGGGATAGGCACTGACAACATTCAACATCATACCTTTGACTTCTAGCTTCAAACTCATGATTCTGTCTGACTCCCTCTTTACCCCCTGAACACTTTTCACATACTCTTCTTTCAAGATTACTACTACTCCATTTCTCTTCCTATCTACACCATGCGAGAACATGGTGTACAACATGGTGTTTTCTTGACAAAAATCTTTACCACTCTTGACCATCATCATCATCATAGCAGTCTGTCGTGGGCGACAATGACTGTTTCATTTAGGTCTGATCAGATTCCTTCACGTAGCTCTGTCTTTTGCCTTCCACTGCCAGGAACTCCTGTCTATGTCCAACTTCTTCAAGTTTCTTTTTACAGTGTCTTTAAATCTGAGCCTTCAGGTTCAGGTTCAGGTTCAGGTTACTTTATTTGTACCCGTAGGTAGATTTGTTTTGCAGTCTGGTGACATCCATATTTACAAGCCACTAATTACATTCAACAAAGACACAAACACAGGCACACATCATACAAAATAAGTAAATATAAAATATGTACAATATATTTTATAGCTTGTTCAACTCTTTGACAGCAGCAGGGATAAAGCTGTTTTTGTAGCCCTGGGTTTTGCTTTTTGGGACAGCAAACCTCCGTCTGGAGGGAAGAAGCTGAAAGTTGCAGTGCAAAGGGTGGGAGTCATCATTTAAAATCGAGTCAGCCATCCTCTGTACTTGTCTGGTGTACAGGGATGTCAGGCTCAGCTGTGACTCACCAAGCAAACGACTGGACCATCTAACTACCTGATCCAAGGATTTCCTCTGTTTCAGTTTTATCTGACCAAACTATGACATTAAAGAAAAGGATAAAACAGATTCAATAAAAGCCCGATAAAACATAGTCATTATGGTTCGGTCAGTTTGGAAGCGTGCCAGTTTCCTCAGACAATGCAAATTTTGCTGACCCTTTTTGCACACCCTTTCACAGTTCACTTCAAAGTTTAATTTACTATCAATAATCGTCCCAAGATATTTGTACGATTGTACACATTCGGTGGTCTGGCCTTTTAGTATGGTGACTTTGTGCCTGGGAGTTTTCCTCCAAAAGTCAATAATCATATCTTTCGTTTTTGTTGTATTCAGCTGCAGGTAGGAATCCTCACACCAGTGAACAAAGTCATCAACTACTGGGCCGTGGCCACTCTCACCATCCTGGAGGAGACTGACAATGACTGAGTCATCAGCATACTTTATAGTGTGTCTGTTGTCATGTTTATTCGTTCCCATCCTTGCTACAGTGACAAACCATAAAGTCTCCAAACACGTGCATACATGGTGCCTTCTTTATTTCTCAGAAACCATGATAAAGAAAAAAACAAAACCCAACTCTTTTAAAAACTGAAAAACAAAAATTAAAAGCAGAAGAACTGCTTAAATGCCCAAATAAGTATGGAATGTCTTTCACAAACATGAACAAGCACGGATGAGTAACAATTAAATTAATGCCAGTTCACATTAGTCAGTGTTTTGCGTTTCTATCCAATCTTGACCATATAAAATAACCAGTTTCTATTATTACTGATCAAGAATGTGTTCTGTCTTTTGAATACATTCCTCAAGATTAGGACTGAATTTAGTATCTTAAAAAAACAAACTAAAAGGGATATAAATGGAGACAATTTTCCTATACTCTAGCGCCATCCTTAGCCTGAGTAGGGGAATTGCAGGAGGACGGCTTGACTGGGTCCAAGGGTAACGTTGTCCAGGTTGACAGATGAGTCCGGTTTTAGATCATCATTAGTGGATAGCTTTACCTTGGCCGTTTCAGGCAACTCTAGTTCTTCATTCGCTGCCAGTGTGAGTTTCATTGTTTCGGGTGCACTCCCCCAGTTGACAGCTGTTATGTATCTCTCACTTTGGTCCCACACACGGAGGAAGGAGAGGGAGGAGGGCGAGGAGTAGAGAGGGTAGTAGTCGCCGTGGAGGAGAGAGCGCTCTTTGCCTCGCAAGTCACTGAGGGACTTGAACCACTTCTTTAAAGTGAGACGCTCAGTCCTGTTAGCCTCAGCAGCTTTATCTAGGACAGTTTCCGAAGGTTCCTTCTCAGTGTCCCAAATCATCTTTGGAGCGTCTGGCCCCAATCCTGCTTGAAGGCCAATTTCATCTCAGTAGGTAAACACTGGGGTTCCAGGCATGGTGAACAGCAGGAGCTGGTAGAGCCGAATCAGGCCTGAAGTTGTTGCCAGTTTGGACAGATGGTTCTTTTGAGCGGCCCCAAGGCCCCAGCCCAAACTTCTCTGCTCAGAGTGAAGGGTGTCCATGGCCCTGATGCGCTCAGCTCCTCCATTCTCATTGCTGAGCAGGTCAGAGAGGACCAGATCTACACCAGATGTGTTCATAAGCTGGGACACGTTTTTAGCCGAAAGGCGTTCCACCACACCAATCAGTGCCCTTTTCTTTTCACCTTCAGTGCGGTTTCCTTGTATGGCAAGCCGCAGTTTTGACCAATCAGGAGAGCTGGAAGCAACATCGAGGTCACATATCTTGATGCCATCAAAGCCCAGCTTTATCCAGTGCTCAGCAGCCTCCTTGACTTTCTCTGTTATTTCTTCTTTCTTGTCACGGAACCAAGAAGGATGTCCACGGTAGTTTGGAGTCAGGTCGAGCACCACAGAAATTCCTTTCTTGTGGGCCTTCTCCACCATGGCGAGCAAGTCTTCCTCTATTCCCTGACGTGGATCGATCGCTTTGAGATCCAGAGTAACTGGAACGTTCTCCTGGACAACGTGAAGAGGGCCGATGATCAGGCCTTTCACCTTCAGCTGGTTCATGTCATCCAACTTGGCTTCAACGCCTTTCATGCCTCCTTCAGAAAATGCTTCAAGGTCTGTGATCTGGTACAGAGGGCCTTCGTTCCACCAGCTCATCTCAGGGATGGCTTTGCAGCGAGGGGCCTGGACAATGATTACTATGGCACCGGCCAGCATGCCGACCCAGCCCAGCCAAAAGAGGATAAGAAGCACCCAACGCGTACGCACCCATCCAGGGGTGCCTGCCACCTTCAACAGCTCTTCTTTGGACAGGCCTGTGAAGGTGACTTCATCCTCAGGGACTTTAAGCTTGACACTGCCGTTTTTCTCCCCTCCTGCAGTCTGGCCATCCCCAGTCATGGGCTGTTTCTCAGGATCCACCTCATTCAGCTCCACTTCTTTCATGTCAATCTCTGCGTCCTTATTCATGGTTTCTGTCGAGTTCTGGAAAAAAAAAAATCAAAGTATAACAGTATAATCCCCCTCACGTTGATATTTGTTAGTCTGTACGGTTATCTGGCACTAAGTCTGCTCCGACACATGTTTGTGTACAGGATGAAGAGTAGTGGAGACAACACACACCCCTGAGGAGAGCCAGTAGAAGAGCACTTTAGGTCAGACAATGTTCCATTGACCCTTACTCTCTGCGTCCTGTTGGTTAAGAAATCCAGAATCCAACCCACCAGATTATTGCTCAAATCAAATTGTTGCAGGAGCCTTTCAACTAAAATATGAGGTTGGATTGTATTAAAGGCAGAAGAAAAGTCCACAAATAAAAGCCTGGCATGTGTCCCATTAAAATCCAGATGTTTAAAAAGCATGTTAAACATAGTGACAGTGGCATCCTCCACTCCTCTGTGAGGCCTATAGGCAAACTGCAGGGGATCCAATGCATGTTCAGTCTGCCTTAGGACCTCACATCTGACCAGTTTTTCAAAAATTTTCATTAAAATTGAAGTCAATGCAACTGGTCTAAAGTCATTTACCGTTTTAGGACAGCTGGATTTTGGAACGGGAATAACCACGGCATCTTTCCAGCTCTTAGGCACATGTTGTGTCTGTAACGACTTATTGAAAATGTAATGAAATATAGGACTCAGTTCATGTGCACAGGACTTTACCAGGCGCCCACATATATTATCAGGGCCCTGACTTTTGTTCACTTTTACAGCGCAGAACTCCCTTTTAACATCCTGCATCTCAATATTAAAGTGCTGATTGTCTTTGAGTTTCTGTTTCAAATCTTGGATTTCTGTACTGAAATCAAAGGAGTCAAAACGACCATAAAAACAATTTAGAGCATTAGCCAGCTCTGTGTCTGAACTAAAACCATCTAAAAACACGATTACTGTGCTCTGTGCTCTGAAGGCCTGCAATAGTTTTCATACTGGCCCAGGCCGAACCAAGTTTATTTGTTGCCATCTTGCTTTCCAACTCTGATTTATAATTCTGTTTTGCTCTTAAAATTTCGGCCTTCAGCTCCTTAGTGGCAACCTGTAGCTCAGAAACAGACCACTGTTTAAAGGCAAGTGCTTTCCTCTGTAAGCAGGATTTAACTGATTTAGTAACCCATGGTTTGTTGTTGGGATATATTTTGACACGTTTACGTGGAACAATCTTATTTTGACAGTAAGCCATGTATGAGCATGTGAGCTCAGCCAGAGAGTCCAAATCATCCCCGCAGGCCATTATGAACATCTCCCAGTCTGTACAGTCAAAGCATTCCTGGAGGCTGTGCTCTGAATCTTCTGTCCACACATCAATGTCTCTCATCTCCACCTTGCCTCTTCTGAGAGCAGTTTTATATGTGGGCAGCAAATGTACACAGTTGTGATCTGATGATCCTAAAGGAGGAAGAGGGAGTGATTTATAGGCCCTCTCTATAAATCCATAGCACAGGTCCAATGTCTTTTTTCGCCTGGTTGGGCAGGAGACATACTGATGAAAGTTTTTAAGTGTCTTCTTTAAAGAAACATGGTTAAAATCCCCAAGAATGAAGTTTGACGCCTCTGGAGAAATTGACTGCAGCCGCTGCACCACATCAGAGATGGTGCTGGAGGCGGAGTCAGCGTCTGCCCTGGGATGAATGTACACAGTTGTGATGAAAATTTGGGGAAACTCGCGAGGCAAATAAAAGGGGCGTAGTGACACAGACAGCAGCTCCACATCGGGTGTACAGATGTGCTGTCTGACCGTGACAGATGTGCAGTACTGCTTATTAATGTATAAACATACGCCGCCCCCCTGACGTTTCCCCGTTACCTCTTCCTGCCGATCCGAGCGCAGCGGGGCTCCAAAGCCATCAATCCACAGGTCTGCATCTCGGTCATGCGCAGTAAGCCAAGATTCAGTGAAAGCCATGACGCAGCAGTTCTTAAAATCCTTCTGGTAGCGTACATTTCCTTGAATTTCGTCCACCTTGTTTCTCACAGACTGTGCATTCCCAAAAATTATCGAAGGAAGAGGAATGTTACCAAACTGACGTCTCCTTAGGCGCAATTTCACACCTCCACGTCTTCCGCGCTTCCTTCTGCCGCCTCTCTTTTCACCGCTGTGTCCGTCTATCAAAATAAAGTCCGGCAGTTGCAGCTTAGGCTCAATCACAGACGCTGCATCAGCTGTGTTTAAGCGTAGCAACACGTCCCTAGAATATTGTATTCTGCCCGCTATTCTGCTCGCCATGGAGCCGAATGCGTTTACTTCAGAGACAAAGAGCCACAGCACAGAAAGCAGCAGTGCGAGAGAGGAGAGGAAATCCATGTTGTAGATATCAGGGAGCTCTTCGCCGTATATTCCCACAAACACTCCAGGGCAGAAACGACACAGAGGATTTTATAAAAACGTATAATTGTACACAAAAGCACACACACACACACGCACTAATTCACCAGCTGCCGGTCGCTGCGTGCGCATGCGCCTAAAGGAACTCCTGTCTATGTCCAACTTCTTCAAGTTTCTTTTTACAGTGTCTTTAAATCTGAGCCTTGGTCTACCCTGATTGCATTTGCCCTCACATAACTGTGAGTAGAGGAACTGCTGAGGGAGATGCTGGTGATCCATCCTTTCAACATGTCCGAGCCATCTCAGGTTCATCTGTATTAGCGTGTCCTCCATTGATGGTAGACCAGCTCGTTTCAACACTTCTATTTTTTTTTTTTTGTTTTTTTTTTTTTGTTACTTATTTGTACCCGTAGGTAGACTTGGTTTGCAGTCTGGTGACAAGCCACCGGCTGCTGGTCGCTGCGTGCGCGAGCGCCCTAAACCTACATGTTTTTGGTGTGCGGGAGGAAACCGGAGAAATCCCGGAGTAAACCCGCGCAACACGGGGAGAACATGCAAACTCCACACAGCTCACTGTTGGTCGGGGGCTGGGATCGAACCCACGATCTCATGATCCCCGCGATCCCCCGGCCGAGGGTAAAACTGTGCTGCCACAGTGCTAAACCACTGCGCCACCGTGCAGCCCACTTCTATGTTGGTTATCTTGTCTTTCCATGAGATGTTCATTATGGCTCGAAGGTGTCTCATCATGCACGCGTGGAGTTTCTTTACCTGCACTTTGTAGACAGTCCAAGTTTCAGCACTGTACAATAAAGTAGCCAGTACTGTCGCTCTGTACACTTTGCATTTCACATGGATAGACACATGCTGATTGTTTCACAGTCTCTGCCTCAAGTTTCCAAACACAGCGCTTGCTCTTCCCATTCTGAGACATAGTTCATCCTACACCCTAGCATTCTCTGAAACAGTACTCCAGAGATACTTGAAAGTCTTAAATTTGACTGGTGGCTCTGTACCAATGCTGATCTCTTCTGGTAGTGATATTGATAACTGGAACTTTGGTGGTTGATAGAGGCACTCTGTCTTCTTGATGTTGATTTAGAGGCTGAATTGGCTAGCTGCTCTTGCAAATTTCTCCACTAAAGATTGCATATCTTCTGCCCTGTGTGCAACGAGAGCACTGTGATCGGCAAAGAGCATCTCTCTTACTACCTTTATCGATGTCTTACGCTTGGCTTTAAACTGTGTCACATTGAACAAGTCTGCTTCTTTCCTTGTTTGAATGTATACTCCTTCTGAAGTGTCTTTGAAGGCCACCTCAAGCATGGCTGCCAGATATAGCGAGAAGAGTGCAGGTGCCAGCACACACCCTTGTTTCACCCCGTTGCTTACTGAAAAGTCTTTTGACACTGAACCACTCATTGCCACGTTTGCTTGCATACCTGTATGGAGTGCCTCAATCAGGTTGACAAACTTCTCTGTACAGCCAAATTTTTTGAGTACCTGCCAAAGTCCTTGTCGCAATACAGTTTTGAAGACTTTACTGAAGTCAAGGTTCCAAGGTTGTCATAGCCAGGAGCGGCACTGGGGTTAAGCTCCCAGTGCTCATAAAATGCTCCTTACGGCGTGCGTCTCGAAAAGCCTCTGACAACTAAGTCCAACTCCTAGCCTGCCCGTGTGGTTTAGTCTCTAAGCCCGGCGGAACTGCTTTTACTAATAGGAGAAGGGGCGAGGGCGGATCTCTGGCGCCATAAAACCAGATGTTTCGGGTAGATGGTGGCTCGTCAACCTGGTAAGGTAGCCCATCTAGGGGAAGGTAAACCCTGATTTCAAACCTCCGCTGCCTTGCGGCACACCCGGTCACAGGAAAGGCTTCGGGAGTCAACCCTGAGGAAAAATCCGGAGTCAGAGCCCCTAAGGCAGTTCTCTGTTGTGCTCAACATCGTTCTGGCAGCTCCTGCGACGGCGCTGGTGCCAAACTGTAGCAGCCCTGCTGTTCCTTTGGATTCATCAGTGACGTGGAGAGGGGGGACATGCTGCATGGGTAACATCTTGTCCTCCATATCTTCCTGCCCAGGCTTGAATCCTACCAATGCCCAACGCTGGAAGGTAGAACACCAGTGCGCATTGGTCTGTTCAGCCACAGGCGGTGCTGTTCCAGCAGAGTAGACGTTTAGGATTCTCTTCTCTTCTTCTATTCTGGCAAGATGGCGGCGCGTGCACAACGCGAGGCTCAGCGTCCTATCAGATTCTGGGGACTAGCAGTGTTATTTCTGCTCATTTCGGGTATTTTCGTTCAGAACAGCTCTGCTTTTACATCTTACACCCGAGATGAGCTTTTGAATATTGGTTTACAAAACAACGATAACAACCTTTTTATCAGCAACCTACGTCTGAATCTACGTCTCATCCCGGAGCTCTGGAGAACTCCCGACGCTCGGCAGGCTTCCCGGCCGACCGGAAGTGCTCGCAGGCGGCGTAAAGATCGTAAACAAAGGAGGGGTAAATGCGGTGGGCTAAGAGCTAAGCTAAAGCTAACACCACACCGGCTATCGCTACCCAGTATTTTCCTTGCTAATGTATGGTCTCTGGCGAGCAAAATGAGTGAACTACGGCTTCGGATCACCAACAATAAGAGACTTATGAACTGCAATATCATGATTTTTACGGAAACATGGCTTCACAGTGGAATACCCGACAATGCTATCGAGCTAGCCGGCCTACACATGCTCCGGGCAGACAGAGCAGCAGTTGACTCCGGTAAGACAAGAGGGGGGGGAGTGTGCATTTATATTAACAAGGCTTGGTGCACGAACTCTGTCACTGTTGAGAGACACTGCTCAGCTAACCTGGAGTTTCTCATGGTTAAATGTAGACCTTTCTATCTGCCACGCGAGTTCACTTGTACCATCATAACAGCCGCTTACATTTCTACGGATGCTAATGCTAAGCTTGCTATGAAAGAACTGCATGCAGCTATTAGCAAACAACAAACTGCACACCCAGAGGCAGCATTTATTGTGGCGGGTGATTTTAACCACTCTAACCTCAAGACAGTGCTTCCTAAATTCTACCAGCATGTCTCCTGTCACACAAGAGGGGACAAAACATTGGACCATGTTTACACCAATATTGTGGGAGCCTACACAGCAACTCCCCTCCCCCACCTAGGTCAGTCTGATCATTTATCCTTGTTCCTTACCCCCAAGTATGTACCGCTCATCAACCGGGTGAAGCCATCAGTGAGGACCATCAAAGTGTGGCCAGAGGGGGTTGACTCTGTACTCCAGGAGAATTTTAGGAACACAGTCTGGAGTATGTTCACCTCTCAGGCTACCTGTGGCTCCCACATAAACATCAACTCTTACACCCACTCAGTTCTGGACCATATCAACACCACTATTGACAGTGTCACCACGGAAAGACAGATCACCACGTACCCAAATCAGAAGCCGTGGATGAACAGAGAAGTGCGGCTTCTGCTAAAAGCACGTAACAATGCCTTTAGATCTGGTGATGCACAGGCCTACAGTTCATTCAGGGCAGATCTGAAGAGGGGCATCAAGAGGGCCAAGCACAGCTACAAGCTGAAGGTGGAGGAACATTTTGGGGACTCTGACCCCCGACGTATGTGGCAGGGCATTCAAGCTATCTCTGATTATAAGCCCAGCAACTCCATACCTATAGCCATGACTGTGCCCTTTCTCAATGAGCTAAATAACTTCTATGCTCGTTTTGACAAGGACAACAACGAAAAGAACATCAATTTCCCACCCTCTGATGACCTCCACCACCTCACACTCACCCACACCGACGTCCGTAATGCACTGAGTCATGCCAACGTACGTAAGGCTGCTGGCCCTGATGGCATTCCTAGGCGTGTGCTGAGGGCATGCGCTGAGCAGCTGGCAGGGGTCTTCACAGACATCTTCAATCTGTCCCTGGCTCAGGCTGTGGTACCAGCGTGCTTCAAGACCACTTCAATAGTACCAGTGCCGAAACATTCAACACCATCGTGCCTAAATGACTATTACCCTGTGGCACTGACGCCCATAGTCATGAAGTGCTTTGAGCGACTGGTCTTGGCACAGCTCAAAAAAGGCCTGCCCCCTACACTGGACCCTCATCAGTTCGCCTACCGGAGCAACAGGAGTACAGAGGATGCGGTTTCTACAGCGCTGCACTATGTACTCTCACACCTGGATGACAAGAACACCTACGCAAGAATGCTGTTTATTGACTTCAGCTCAGCATTCAACACAGTTATCCCCTCCAAGTTGCTCACTAAACTTGGGGACCTGGGAATCAGTACCTCCACCTGCAACTGGATCATGGATTTTCTGACCAACAGACCCCAGCATGTTAGGTCAGGCCCCAACCGTTCTTCCGTCATCACACTCAACACTGGTGTACCACAGGGCTGTGTGCTCAGCCCATTCCTCTACTCCCTCTACACCCATGACTGCAGGCCTATGTATGGATCCAATTCCATCATAAAGTTCGCAGATGACACCACGGTGATTGGACTCATCAGGGACAACGACGAGTCAGACTACAGGGCAGAGGTTGAGCACTTGGCTACTTGGTGCGCTGACAATAACCTGCTCCTTAACACCAGCAAAACCAAGGAGCTCATAGTGGACTACAGGAAGGAGAGGGAAGAGACACATGACCCCATCCATATCAATGGGATAGCTGTTGAACGTGTCCCCAGCTTCAAATTCCTGGGGACCCACATCTTGGAGGACCTGTCCTGGTCAGTTAACACCACCAGCCTGATCAAGAAGGCCCATCAGCGCCTCTTCTTCTTGAGGACACTGAAGAAGAACCATCTGTCAACTGACATCCTGGGCAACTTCTACCGCTGCGTGATAGAGAGCACCCTGACCAACTGTATCACAGTCTGGTATGGGAGCTGCTCTGTAGCTGACCGCAAGGCGCTGCAGCGAGTGGTGAAAACCGCCCAACGCATCACAGGGACTCCACTTCCAGCTATAGAGGACGTCTACAGGAAAAGATGTCTGCGCCGGGCACGCAGCATTCTTAGGGACTCCAACCATCCTGCTCATGGACTGTTCCAGCTTCTCCCCTCCAGAAGACGTTTCAGAAGCCTTCGGACTAGAACCAGCAGGTTTAGGAACAGTTTCTTTCCAACAGCTGTCACGTTATTGAACTTAGTTCCCCGCTGACTCTCTTACCATCATCTTTTACCATCCTCACCTGTACATAACTGCATAACTACATAACTACATCTAACTTACTGCACATTATTTGCACATAACAGTACTCTTAACTTTCTGCACTGCTGCATATATTTGCATATATTTGCTTAAATTGCACATACTGTTAATTACCGTATATACTGCACTGCTGTCCTTTGCACTTCTGATTGGATGCTAAACTGTGTTTCGTTACCTTGTATTCATACATGTGTAATGACAATAAAGTTGAATCTAATCTAATCTAATCTAATCTTCCATGGTCATCATAGACCAACGGAGGCCGACGACGACTGAAGTCAATGCAGACTACATAAAGCGGCATGTTCTGTTCGATACACTTTTCTTGAACCTGTTTCAAGCAGAAAATCATGTCCATTGTGCTTCTTCCACTTCTAAAGCCGCACTGGGTTTCTGGTAGAACATTCTGCAAGATGTGTTCATTGAGTCTGTTCAGTAGTACACGTGAGAGAATGTTACCGACAGTGGCTAGCAGTGATATTCCTCGGTAATTTTCATAATCTTTCCTGTCATCTTTCTTGATCAAAGGCACAATACTTGCATCCTTCCAGTCTTGAGGTACTTTCTGGGCATCCCATATCTCTTGGATGAGCTTGTGTAGGCAGTTAGTCAGCTGAACACCACCAAATTTCCACACTTCCGCTGGAATTAAATCCCTTCCTGGAGCTTTACCATCTTGTGTTGTCCTGATAGCTGCCATTAGTTCATCAAAATTTGGTGGTTCATCCAGACTTGATACAGCTGGTCGTTGCACTAGAGCTTCTTTAGCCTCTTCAGTGAGATCTCCAGGGTTGTTTAGCAGTTGGTCAAAGTGGTCTGCAAATCTGTCCAGGATCTTGTCTTTCTCCTGCAAAATCGTTTCACCATCCATAGCCTTTAGTTGGAGTTGGATGGATATCCATCCATCCAACTTTTTACCACTAGGGGGTAATGTCGCCATTTGGCGCCTGTGACAGTTATGAGGTAATGTACATATTATTTGTAAGTGTTTATAGTTCGAAATGTTTTAAAAATATATGTAATTAATCCAGAATTTTTTTTTTTTTTTTGTGAGGCCCTTTTTATGTTTAAAGACTGTACTGATTGAAATGGCGGAATAACCCGCAGGGCCTATGTTGTGTGCATTGATACCTTTGTATATCTATGTTGTTTATTTTGATGCTTAGCATGTGAATCGTGTTGTAAATTTTGGGAGGGCCCAATTAGTGTGCTTGCTATTTTCTTCGGGGGGGGGGGGGTGTTAGATATTAATATTATGTATATAGTTAGGTGTACCAATATGGTGGTGCCGTGGTGTACTGGGAGGTGACACTCCACCTTTCCGGTGGTGGCGTCATGGGGAGTATAAGAGGCCATAGTGGAATGGGCTTTGTCTCTTTTGCTGTGGACCCTTGACCTGTGTGGAGTGACTCCTGTTTAGTTCCTGTTCTTATAATAAAACATATAAACTATCACCTCACCCCCTCCTCCTTCTACGGACAGAATGCACACCACGCAAAAAATTCACTTTACGTTTGGTGTGAACAAATCTTGAGAAGTGTACACAACAGTCCCTGCTTCAGCTGTGATATTTGTTTTTAAACTTTACAAGCATGAGAACTGCTGTTTGATGTAGAAAGCACTGAAGCAAAATAAGCTTGCAGTTCTATGAGACAACGTTGTTTTCCACACTAACTCACTTCTGTTTTTGCTTTTAAAATGTCAGTATTTTAGTAAAGACACTAGAGAAACCAACAGTAAGGGTGTACATGATTTTATTTACAGTTAAACAGTCATGTAGATCTGGGTGCTGCACAGAACCTCAGTTAAACACATCTATACATAAAATGTACAAAGCCCTGGTTCTGTCAATTCATCCATTTGTACAACTTTTTCTTTAAGCAACAGAAATCCACTGATGAGCAGCTTTTCAGAGCTACAACTCCTGTCCTTGTGTCTTCTCGTGGACCTGCTGGTCAGTTAAACATTTTCAAACAAATTTCACTTTTGAGACAAAAAACATGCAACTCGTTAACATCTCCAGATTGTGTTTCTTCTGCCACAGATCACATAGTAGGTTGGTGCTCATGAGACCATGAGTTTTGATTCAGGGTCCTCCATCAACCAGTGTCCATCAAAGATAAAAGCGAATGTGTGACAGTAAAGCTACGGTCACAAAGATTTAACGATGGGTTTGTAAGAATCTCCCAGTTCCTATGAATTCTGGAGTTTGCAGACATTCGTGGAGGGGGCATAGTTTCTTATGGCTGTCATTCAATTCACAAGAGCAACTTGAGGCATAATTGAGAAATGAGGTGCTTTTCTGTCGTACAATGGCCCTAGACTTCTTATGTTCTTTGTAAGGGTGCCTTGAGATCTTCCTATGGCATACTTACTGCCCTCTTACGGAAGTTTTTGTGTAACTCACAGCACTCTCAAGTTGTTGGTAGGAAGATGTTACAGCTTTCGGCACATTTTGTCGGCACAAATGTCGCAAGGATGACGTACTGCCGCCTTACACACGCTGTACGAATCTCTATACAAACAGAGATTCATACGGCATTTCCTACAACTGCTGTAAGGGCCCCTCAAGAACAATTTAAGGTCTTCTTGAGGCTTTCTTACAGCCAACATCTTGTGAAGTTCTTACGTTGTTCCTATGGCATTTGTGCAGCTGCTCTATGATGAGGGGTTTTTGTGGGGCGTTCGTAGAAATCTTGGACAAAACCATCAAGCTGGCCATGAACTTAAGGTCCACGAATGCTGGATTCTCCTACGGCCACCTTAAGAAGGCCATACGAAATGGTCCAAAAAGTCACCGTTCCCAGCCATTCATAAGGGTATCAGCGACCGTAGCTTAACGTGCGGTAACAATTCACTAATATTGCCACGTTCTGAGCGCAGGGGGATTCCACCGGGCTCAGGTTGTTTGCTTTTTTTTTCTCATATTCGTACTGTGTTGTCATTTTGAGTTGTCATCTATTCTATATTGTTTCTCTGTATGATTTATTTTCCCGTTTACATTCATTGCGGTTTGTTTGTTACATTTATTGAGGTTATTGATCTTTATTCCCTGCCATCTTATTATATTGGTATTCTGTTGTGTTCTCTCTCGCTTGGGGTTGACAGCTGTCAGTGGCTTTCTGGGGTTTCACTCTGTGTGGGCGTGGCCCTGTCAGGTGCCAGCTCCGATTGCTCCCTTCTCCCTCATTATTCCCAGCTGGCTACATTGTTTCTTTGTTTTCTTCTGCCCGCTCAGGTTTACCACACCTGTTGCCACTTATTTTAGTTTGGTTTTAGCCTTATTTAAGGGGCTGTGTACCATTGTTGGGTGCAGCACCCTACTATCAACTATCTTCTCCACAGGTAAGTGCTCTTGAAAGTTTCCCTGTTTTTCTCCCTAGCCTGCGCTCCACAGCTAGTATTTCGAGGTTAGCCGGCGACCCCCCATGCCTTAGCCCTCGCTATTTTTGGGCTACCTGTGTCTCTGTTTTCTGCCAGTTTTTGGTTTTGTATCGTTTGTTCTTTTGTGCATTTTTCATAATAAATTTCACAAACTCACAGTCGGCGCGTGGTGTCTTTTATCCTGCCCTGAAGGGCAATTATGACAGAAGGGTGCTGCCAGTGTGGGTGCCAGCAGCTTTAAGTTTTGCCTTTTTTTTCTCTCCCATGTTTTGTCCCGAAAATCTGGGTTTTTCAGCTGGCATGGCAGCACTTTCCGATTATAGTGGGTGTGGGTTCAGTGAGGAGGAGTGTTGGACTCTCAACGTTGTACATAACATCTTATCGGAGGCTCATATTTCCCACACTCCCAAGGCAGCCCAGGAGTGCCAGGCTGGAGCTGCATAGGTGCTGGAAGCATGCCCTAGCCTGTGGAGCCATCCAGAGCTTAAAGACCTTCTCCTCTCCATAACCAACCCATCATCCATGCTCCACGAGCTGGGAGAAATCTCCTCCAAACCCCTGCCTGCACCCACGAGGAAGTGGCCCTGGGTGCAGAAACCCCGAGCCTCTCATCGCTCTCCAGCAGCAGCAGCCCTGCCTTCTCCTCCCGAACCATGGCCTGAACCATTGGCGGAGGAGCTGGAGGAACACCAGTGGGTTTTGGCGGCAGAAGCAGATCTGCTTTTGGATTATAAACCATGGCTCCTCCCTGAACTCACGGCCCAAGCAGAGGGAGGATTTCCAGCTCTGCCCATAAGCATGCATGCAGGGCTGGCTCAGCCAGCGCCTGCATTGGTGCTCCCGGCCCCCGCAGCTAGCCGTGAGGAATCTTCAGGGTCATCTGCAGCAGCCACCACCACACCTAGGGAGCACAGGCAAGTATCTTTTCATTCTTTTACATCTGAAAATGAATTGTCTTGCCTTGTTCCTGGTGGCGGCGGTGGTGGTGGTGGTGGTGGGGGCTCAGCAACAGTAACCATTTTTGCTGAGACTTCCCTGCCTGCTGCTGCAGCCATCCCCTCATCTTCACCTGTCTCTCCTGTTTCCTCCCCTATTCTCTCTGTTTATCTACCGGTCCTAGGAAGGAGTCATCGGGCGAGGAGGAGGTCAGTGGTTCCGGAGGACCTGGTGACAACTGTACAGCTATACCCTGGAAGGAAGAGAAGAGCCCCCCCCATGGGCTGAACTCTGAGCCAACGAGGAGTCCCCTTATTTCGGCATTGCGGGACCTGGTACCATCGGTGAGGTGAGTCCTGGGTCCCCCAGCATTAGCCTCCAAGCCTGGAGGTCCACTACCACCCGTCGCCTCATCCAGGGTCCCGCCAGCAGCAGCCGTCACGCCTGGAAAGTCGCCAGCTTCATCCATCACCTTGCTGCTGCCTGGACTGTTGCAGCAGAGTCGCCGGAGTCCTGGAAGGCAGTGGAGCTTGAGTCCAGGCAAGTGCTCTGTTCTGCCTTAATATCGTCAGATTCAGAGAATCTTTGTCTGGCTCAGGGTGGGGAGAATCAGGTGCAGACATCCTCTGCTCCTGAGCTCTCCTTACCAGGCTTCACTGCTGCTGGTGATTGTTTCCTGGTGTTTGTCTTTTTCCTTCTCCCGAGGTGGCTGCATCAGGGAAGGCAGCCCAGATGGTGGAGGCTGAGACATCACAGCTTGAGTCGCTGGAGTCCTGGATGGCGGTGGAGCTCGAGCTCAGGCAAGTTTCCTCATTTAGCCTAGAGAGGTTTTGCCTGGCTCTTGGTTGGGGGAACCAAGTGCAGCCATCAGCCGCACTTCAGCTTCCCCTGCTGGGCTCCACTGCTACCGGTGACTCTGATCCGGTGTGTATGTTTTCTTTTTCTGACTCCTCTCCTGAGGTCTCCGGGGGTCCTGCCTGTCTTCCTGAGGCCACACTGGGTGCGACGCCTTCGTCTGAGGCCACCGTGGATGCTTCGTCCCAGCCCGGGGCCTTCATGGGAGCTTCGCCAGAGCCCAGGGCCTCCGAGGGTGCAGCCCTGGTCCAGTCCGAGCCTTCCATGAGTGCTGCTTCCTTTCCTGCTGAGATCATCGTGGGTGCTCCATCCCATCCTGGGGCCTCAGAGGGTGCAGCATTGGCCCAGTCTGGGCCCACTGAGGGTGCAGCCTTGCTCCAGCCTGGAGCCACTGCAGGTGCTGCATTGCTCCAGCCCGGAGACACCGCTGGTGCTGCATTGTTCCAGCCCGGAGACACCGCTGGTGCTACTTCGCTCCTCTCCAGAGCCACCGAGTGTGCAGCTCCGTTCCTGTCAGGAGCCACCGAGGGTGTAGCTCCACTCCAGCTCGGAGCCGCTGAGAGTGCATCTCCACTCCAGCCAGGAGCCACCGTGGGTGCTACATTGCTCCAGCCCAGAGCCACTGCGGGTGTAACCTTGTCCCAATCTAGGACCACCATGGGTGCAACCTTGCTCCAGTCTGGAGCCACAGAGGGTGCAACTACGTCCCAGTCCGGGACCTCCGAGGGTGCTGCTGTCCAGTTCACGGGCATCATGGTCCCTGCTCCCTTGCCAGACACCGCCATTGCTCCCCATCCTCTGCCAGACGCCGTCGTGGTCCCCCATCCTCCACCTGAAGCCATCATGGTTCCCATTTCTCTGCCAGTCGTCGTTGTGGTGCCTTGTCGTCTGGTCATCCCGGTTGGGCAGCCGCCCCCTGCACCACCATCTCTGTGGCGGTGGCTTAAGAACTCTGGCCAACCGCCTGAGAGGCGTTGCTGTTAGGTTGGGTAGTTCACATTCTCCAGCAGACCACCCGACTCTTACCATCTCGCCATCTGTCAGGTCTGGGACTTTGGCCGACCACCAGAACTGCATTGTTCTTTGGTCTAGGGAAGCCTAGGTGCCCAGTTCTGTGTGGGTCCTAAGTGGGATTTTATTTTGTTTCTCTTCACTATGGGCCTTGCTGGGAAGCTACCCTAGGGTTTTGGGTTTTTTTTTTTTTGTTCTTTTTGGCTTGGTTCAGTCCCTCCGTGCCTGGGTCTCCCTCCTCCCGCCTGGTGTAGGATTGTTTTCTTGTTGGGGTGGGACTTCGGTGTGGGGGGGAGTTCTTTTTCTTTTGATGTTACCCCGGGGTGTCTAGTATCCACTCCTTTGGGGGGGGGGGGGGCTCTGTCACATTCTGAGCGTGGGGGGATTCCACCGGGCTCAGGTTGTTTGGCTTTTTTTTCATATACGTATTGTGTTGTCATTTTGAGTTGTCATCTATTCTATATTGTTTCTCAGTATGATTTATTTTCCCATTTATGTTCATTGCGGTTTGTTTGTTACATTTCTTGAGGTTATTGGTCTTAATTCCCTGCCATCTTATTATATTGGTATTCTGTTGTCTTCTCTCTCTCTCAGAGTTGACAGCTGTCAGTAGCTTTCTGGGGTTTCGCTCTGCGTGGGCGTGGCCTTTTCAGCTGCCAGCTCTGATTGCTCCCTTCTCCCTCATTATTCCCAGCTGGTCTACATTGTTTCTTTGTTTTCTCCTGCCTGCTAAGGTTTACCACACCTGTTGCCACTTATTTTAGTTTGGTTTTAGCCTTATTTAAGGGGCTGTGCACCATTGTTGGGCGCAGCATCCTACTATCAACTGTCTTCTACACAAGTAAGTGTTCTTGAAACTTTCCTTGTTTTTTCTCCTAGTGTGCGCTCCACAGCTAGTATTTCCAGGTTAGCTGGCGACCCTCCTCGCCTAAGCCTTTGCTATTTTGGGGTAACCTGAATGAATCTTTATTTTGGATAGATAAAAGTACAGATTAAAAGAAACAGAATAATATAACAAAGGGGGAAGAAATCCAACAAGGTCAAATTAGACAATAACTCCTCTGATTATACAGTTCAGCATAAGTTATCCGAAATGGGTGATGGCTGAAGCCGCAGCTTATATTGCCCAACATATTCCATCCAAGAATTCAAAAGAAAAATAAAACAAGAGCGATTACAATTCAGAACATAGCTAAGACAAAATGTGACAAAAAATTAAGCTACAACACAACACAGACTGGATATGACAATCCTTATGTGATTTTACATGTCATCTTGTATATATGTTTGGAGTATTTCTTCCTTTAGTTTTTGTTTAAATTGTCCAAGCGTTGTACATGATTTTAATTCAGGTCCAAAATCGTTCCATAATCTGACTCCTTGCACTGAAACACAGTGTTGCTTGGTGGTAGTTCTCACTGAAGGTTTTTGAAAAATACATGTTCCTCTGAAATGATATTGCTTCTCCCTTATTTGGAACAACATTTGGATATTTGCGGGCAGTGATAGATTCTTCACTTTAAACATTATTACTGCAGTTTTAAAGTCAACCGATCTTTCAACTTGAGAGCTTTTAATTTAAGAAAAAGTGGGTTTGTTGGTTCCCTGTAAGCAGCTTTGTTTATTATTCTAATAGCTCTCTTCTGAAGCATAAAGACTGGATATATGTTTGTTTTATATGCATTTCCCCATACTTCAGTACAATATGTCATGTATGGGAGTATTAATGAATGATACAAGGTATATAGTGTGGGTTGATTCAGCAAATATTTCACTCTGTGTAGTATTGCAATTGATTTGGATATTTTACCTTTAATATAATTAATATGTGACTTCCAACACAGTTTATTATCAATTATTACTCCAAGAAATTTAGTTTTGGATACCCTTTCAATCTCTACACCATTTACACTGAGTTTAGATACTAAGTTGTTGTGATGGTTGTTAAAAACTATAAATTTTGTTTTACTTAAATTGAGCGTTAATTTGTTTGAATCAAATCACACTTTGAGCTTTCCTAATTCCTTTCCGAGTGTATCCAAAAGTTGTTCCATATTGCTTCCACTGCATAATAAATTAGTGTCGTCGGCAAACAATATTAAATCCATTTTTTCTGATACTTTACATATATCATTTATATACATGTTGAATAGCAATGGCCCCAAAACTGAACCCTGTGGGACTCCACAAGTAACCTTCAGTAACTGTGAGTTTTTGTTACCAACACATATACTGATATCTATTCTTTAAGTAACTACATAACCAGGATAGTGCTACCCCCCTAATACCAAAATTTTGTAGTTTCTTTAATAATAAATTATGATCCACTGTATCAAATGCTTTTTTAAGATCCAGGAATACCCCAACTGAATACTCTTTATTTTCAACCGCAGTTGATATTTTTTCTATAAATTCCATTAGAGCAAATGCAGTTGTCCTCTTGTGTCTGAACCCATATTGCTGCTCACACAATAAATTATTCTTCAGTATGAAGTTGTCAATTCTCTCATAGAATATTTTTTCAAGTATCTTGGAAAATTGCGGCAATAGTGAAATTGGTCTATAGTTTGAGAATTCCCCTCTGTCACCCGTCTTGTATATCGGAATTACTTTAGCTATTTTCATTGCATTGGGAAATATACCTGTTTGGAGAGACAGGTTACAGATATACATCAGTGGTTTCATTAAGCATTCAATGATAGTTTTGACTAAGAGCATGTCAATACCATCACAGTCCGTAGATGTTTTACTTTTAAAAGATTTAACAGTTTCAATGGCCTCTCTCTCGTCTGTGTTCTTTATGAAAATGGAGTCTTTCATAGCAGTGCTTTTGCTTATTGTATCACCCGTAGGTGCTGTAATGGGTATTTCTAGAGCCAAATTAGGATCAATGTTAACAAAAAAGTTATTAAATTCATCTGCAGGTGAAGCTGCATTCACACTCTGAGTTGTTTTATTATTTTTTGAAAAATCGGTTGGGTAGCTTGTATTTCTGTTTTTATTTCCAAGAATATTGTTAAGTATTGTCCATGTATTTTTAATATTGTCTCAATAGTCTCTTTTACTACATCTTATTATATATGTTAACTTATTTTTGTATGTTTTATACCGCTGCTCTGCTTCTTTTGTCCTTTTCTTTAGGAAAGCTTTATATAATAATTTTTTCTTTTTACACGCCTTTTGTAATCCTTTGGTTAACCATGGCTTATCGACAAATTTATGTTTAGGCTTTTTCTTTACTAATGGACAATTTTTTTCATAAAGAGTGGTTCCAATGTTTATAAATGTGTCATACGATTTTAAAAAATTTTCTGTATTGGCCCCCGTGTGGCCATGGATAAGTGCAAAGGTTGGCAAATGGTCACTTATATCATTTATCAATAATCAACTTTCTATTTTCTTATCAATAATATTAACAAACAGGTTGTCAATAAGTGTAGCAGTGTGGACTGTGATTCTACTGGGATGTGTTTGTCGTGCGATGACCCTCGCGGATCACCATAAGATGCCAAGAGTCACCGGTGAGTTTTGCAATGATGGTAATTTATTAACAAAACAAGACAAGACACAAGGCTATGAGCCGCTAAGGGCAAAACACACACTAAGCGATACAAGGGCTCATAGGGTTAACCCCAGCCACTACGAGCTAAACTATGACAAGACAAGAAAGAACACGAACCTGACATGAAGGTCTAACGAGGCCTTACGAGGATTGTTTGACGATACTCCTGCAAATTAACTGCCGTCAGTGCCCGCCTTATAAAGGCAAACACTAATGAGCAATGATGACAGACAGCTGACCAACCTTGACAGGCGGAAGCCCCACTGAGCGCCTTCACAATAAGAGCCCGGTGAGGCCAGAATACAACCCACAGCTGTCAAGGCTGGCAGCGAGCTGTGTGTAGCCCGAGCGCGAACAGAACCCAGCGCTCGGGTCGTAACAGTGTTATTGTGGGATATAGACTCATGCTGTACATAGAATTCATGAACTCTGTAATTACATTTTGTTGATATGGATTTAGTAGATCAATATTGAAATCTCCACAAATTACTACCATTTTCTTACTAGTAATACTATTGTACAGCTCGACTAATTTATCTCTGAATATCTCAATGCAAGTTCCCGGCGTTCTATACAGTGGGACAAAAAAGTATTTAGTCAGCTACCAATTGTGCAAGTTCTCCCACTTAAAAGAGGAGAGAGGTCTCCAATTTTCATCATAGGTATACCTCAACTATGAGAGACAAAATGAGAAAAAAAAATCCAGAAAATCACATTGAAGGATTTTTAATGAATTAATTGGTAAATTCCTCGATAAAATAAGTATTTGGTCACCTACAAACAAGCAAGATTTCTGGCTCTCACAGACATGTAACTTCTTCTTTAAGAGGCTCCTCTGTCCTCCACTCGTTACCTGTATTAATGGTACCTGTTTGAACTCATTATCAGTATAAAAGACACCTGTCCACAATCTCAAACAGTCAGACTCCAAACTCCACTATGGCCAAGACCAAAGAGCTGCCAAAGGACACCAGAAACAAAATTGTAGACCTGCACCAGGCTGGGAAGACTGAATCTGCAATAGGTAAGCAGCTTGGTGTGAAGAAATCAACTGTGGGAGTAATTATTAGAAAATGGAAGACATACAAGACCACTGATAATCTCCCTCGATCTGGGGCTCCACACAAGATCTCACCCTGTGGGGTCAAAATGATCACGAGAACGGTGAGCAAAATCCCAGAACCACATGAGGGGACCTAATGAATGACCTGCAGAGAGCTGGGACCAAAGTAACAAAGGCTACCATCGGTAACACACTACGCCGCCAGGGACTCAAATCCTGCAGTGCCAAACGTGACCCCTGCTTAAGCCAGTACACATCCAGGCCCGTCCGAAGTTTGCTAGAGAGCATTTGGATGATCCAGAAGAGGATTGGGAGAATGTCATATGGTCAGATGAAACCAAAATAGAACTTTTTGGTAAAAACTCAACTTGTCGTGTTTGGAGGAGAAAGAACACCATACCTACTGTGAAGCATGGGGGTGGAAACATCATGCTTTGGGGCTGTTTTTCTGCAAAGGGACCAGGACGACTGATCCGTGTAAAGGAAAGAATGAATGGGGCCATGTATCGTGAGATTTTGAGTGAAAACCTCCTTCCATCAGCAAGGGCATTGAAGATGAAATGTGGCTGGGTCTTTCAACATGACAATGATCCCAAACGCACCGCCCGGGCAATGAAGGAGTGGCTTCGTAAGAAGCATTTCAAGGTCCTGGAGTGGCCTAGCCAGTCTCCAGATCTCAACCCCATAGAAAATCTTTGGAGGGAGTTGAAAGTCTGTATTGCCCAGCGACAGCCCCAAAACATCACTGCTCTAGAGGAGATCTGCATGGAGGAATGGGCCAAAATACCAGCAACAGTGTGTGAAAACCTTGTGAAGACTTACAGAAAACGTTTGACCTCTGTCATTGCCAACGAAGGGTATATAACAAAGTACTGAGATGAACTTTTGTTATTGACCAAATACTTATTTTACCGAGGAATTTACCAATTAATTCATTAAAAATCCTTCAATGTGATTTTCTGGATTTTTTTTTCTCATTTTGTCTCTCATAGTTGAGGTATACCTATGATGAAAATTGGAGACCTCTCTCATCTTTTAAGTGGGAGAACTTGCACAATTGGTGGCTGACTAAATACTTTTTTGTCCCATTGTATATACAACTTATAATTAGATTTTTTGTTTTATCTTGGTCAGTCTCAACAGTAACACATTCCAGAATCCCTGGTAGTGCAAAGGACATTCCATTTACAAGCTTACACCTATACAGGCCATCAATATACAGTGCAACACCACCACCCTTTTTTTGAGATCTGTTAATATGAAACATCTGATATCCCTCTATTGCCATCAGAGGAGCCTGCTCTTCATTAAGCCAGGTTTCAGAGACTGCAATAGCTGTAAATTTTCTGTCTAGCTGTTTTAAATAGTCCTGAATCTGTGGAAAGTTTTTGTTAAGACTTCTGCTGTTGAAATGTATTATTGATAGTTTACCATCTAGTTGCACTTGACTTTTGAATTGCTTTTCAGTGTAATATTCACAATGATTATGAATATTATTGAAAAAGTGGTTATCAGGATCAATATCATTCTTCATCTCTTGTAGTTTATGTTCAGCATAATGGCATATTTTCAGAGTTTGAATTTCCTCTCTCTGTGTCAAATGACTTCCTCCAACTGGGGATAATTGATGTCTACTCAAGTCAGTCATAAGTTTTGTTTGTTTTTAGTTTTAGTTTTTTTTTTTAAGTACATTGACATGGTGTCACAGAACCTGTGTCTGTTTTCTGCCAGTTATTGGTTTTGTATTGTTTGTTCTTTTGTGCATTTTACCTAACAAATTTCACAAACTCACAGCCAGCACGTGGTGCCTTTTGTCCTGCCCTGAAGGGCAATTATGACAGATATACTGCTAATATCCAGTTGTATCCAGCAGTTTTCCTTTCACTTCAAAGTTTAACATGGCTGATAAGATAGAAAAAATAACATTTCTACTTTAGCTCTAAAAATGCAGAACAAGATGCAGATATGTTCCAACATTTGTCTAAAATGCTTTAAAGAAAAGAATTTTAATAGGGGAAATGCATGTAAACATCTGCAGGTCCCCAGTTATGGATTTTGATGGAATTTCACTGCATTTTCATCATTTTAAGTCCAGATTTATTTACCATACAGCATTAAACCTCTGTAATGCCACATGTTAAAGCTGCAGTAGGCAGAAATGACCACAGTAACCCACCCTGCCTGCCTCTTGCAGCTCCTGCTTCCTTCATTGTTCTGAGCCCCTTTTCTTCTTAAGTATGTCTATGAGGCGGGTCAGCTTCTGTAGAGGAGGTCGGAGAAACTGTCACAGGTTTCTGTGGGCTGAACAGAGCCTGGAGTAGATTTAGTGGTTATTATTCTGCCTACTCCAGCTTTTATAGTCATTTCAAACAAAGCTAGCCAATCACTAAATGCTAAGGTGGGGGGAAAACTTCAGTATCTCTTCATTATTTTCCTTCTCTGCAGCGTCTCTGCTGCCCTACGGCCTTTTACTTGGACCAGCTGATGTGTAGCACAGCTAGAGAGCAACCAACATTTGTACAACCAACATTTGTAATATTCCTAACATTCAAGTTTGTTCAGAGGGACACTTGAGTAATTCATCACAGCCACAGGCCACACCTGTGCAATAAAGATCTGGATATGCTGTCAATAAATCAGAGGATGGCTTGGAGTTTGAAAACAAAAATCTAGAAAGTTTGGATTACTATCATAAAAATGAAGTGACTTTAGATACACTACCGTTCAAAAGTTTGGGGTCACCCAGACAATTTTTTTTATGAATTTTGTGTTTTCCATGAAAAGTCACACTTTTATTTACCACCATGAGTTGTAAAATGAATAGAAAATATAGTCAAGACATTGACAAGGTTAGAAATAATGATTTGTATTTGAAATAATAATTTTTTCCTTCAAACTTTGCTTTCGTCAAAGAATCCTCCATTTGCAGCAATTACAGCATTGCAGACCTAACATGATTGCACAAGGGTTTTCTAATCATCCATTAGCCTTCTGATGCAATGAGCAAACACATTGTACCATTAGAACACTGGAGTGATAGTTGCTGGAAATGGGCCTCTATACACCTCAGAATCAGAATCAGAATCAGAATCAGAATCAGGTTTATTGCCATTGTTCATGTAGTACACAAACTAGGAATTTGTCTCGGTACAATGCTGCAACATTAAACATGATAAGATAAGAGAAATAAACTATACATGTAATAAAGTGTAGGATAAGATTAAGTGATACTGGTCAACAGTTAAAATATATATTAGCCAGCAGCAGATACTGTGGAGAACTATATAGTGCAGTCGGTAATGCAGGAAGAAAACAGTGATGATTGACATGAGTCTGGTTGAGCTGCTGTACATGGTGCACGAGAGTCACTTAGTGTTCAGCAGTCTAATGGCAGAGGGGAAGAAGCTGTTCATGTGACGGGAGGTTTTAGTCTGGATGGACCGAAGTCTTCTACCAGAGGGGAGGGGGGCAAACAGTACGTGACCAGGGTGTGAGGGATCGGCTATGATCCGGCCAGCACGCCTCCGGGTCCTGGAGATGTACAGATCCTGGAGAGATGGGAGCTTGCAGCTGATCACCTTCTCAGCAGTGCGCACGACGCGCTGCAGCCTTAGTCTGTCCCTGGCAGTGGCTCCTGCGTACCACACGGTTATGGAGGTGGTGAGGATGGACTCGATGATGGCTGTGTAGAACTGCACTAACATCTTGGTGGGTAGCTTGAGCTTCCTCAGCTGCCGCAGGAAGAACATCCTCTGCTGGGCTTTTTTGATGAGTGAGCTGATGGTCAGCTCCCATTTGAGGTCCCTGGTGATGGTAGTGCCCAGGAAGCGGAAGGAATCAGCAGTGGTGATGGGAGAGCCTGAGAGGGTGAGGGGGGGCAGAGGAGTAGTGACTTTCCTGAAGTCTACAATCATCTCCACTGTCTTCAGAGCGTTCAGCTGCAGGTTGTTATTGCTGCACCAGGACGCCAGCTGGGCCACCTCTCTCCTGTAGGCGGACTCGTCGCCGTTGGAGATGAGCCCGATGAGGGTGGTGTCGTCCGCAAACTTGATCAACTTGACAGACTGGTGGCTGGAGGTGCAGGAGTTGGTGTAAAGGGAGAAGAGTAGGGGGGAAAGTACACAGCCCTGGGGTGATCCGGTGCTGATGCTAGTATAGTCTGAGACAGTCTTTCCCAGCCGCACATGCTGCCTCCGGTCCGTCAGGAAGTCGATGATCCACCTGCAGAGGGAGTCAGGCACGTTGAGCAGGGACAGCTTGTCCCGGAGCAGAGCGGGGCGGATGGTGTTGAATGCGGAGCTGAAGTCCACAAACAGGATCCTGGCGTAGGTTCCCGGGGAGTCCAGGTGCTGCAGGATGGAGTGGAGGGCCAGGTTGACTGCATCGTCTACAGACCTGTTGGCTCGGTAGGCAAACTGCAGCGGGTCCAGGAGAGGGGTGGTGATGGACTTGAGGTGGGACAGGACCAGGCGCTCAAAGGACTTCATGACTACAGAGGTGAGCGCTACAGGTCTGTAGTCATTAAGTCCAGTGATCCGTGGCTTCTTGGGGACAGGTATGATGGTGGAGGATTTGAGGCAGGATGGCACGTGGCATAACTTAAGGGAGGTGTTAAAAATGTCTGTGAATACAGGAGCCAGCTGTTTCGCACAGAGTCTCAGGGTGGAGGGAGACACGCCGTCTGGGCCGGGGGCCTTGCGCGGGTTCAGTCTGGAGAACTGTTTGAGCACATCCTGCTCACTGATGATAAGGGGAGGGGGGGAGGAGGGGGGGGTGCCTTAAATGAAGTAGGGAATGTGGAGGCTGTGGAGCTGGAGGGAGGGGGGGAGTTGGACACAGATGACGAGGTGTCAAAACGGGCATAGTGTTGGGACAGTCTCTGACAAAGGGCTTTGTCATCCTGACCTTTAGGAGCCTGAGGCCGATAGTTGGTGATCTGCCTCAGTCCTCTCCACACGGAAGCCGAATCATTAGCAGTGAACTGCTGCTGGAGTCTCTCTGAGTACACAGATTTAGCCCTCTTCAGCTCTCTGTTAAACCGGTATTTAACCTCCCTGTAGCAGTCCCTGTCTCCACTTTTCAGCGCTGCTTCCTTCTCCTTCCTGATCTGTCTGAGCTTAGCTGTGAACCAGGGTTTGTCATTAGAGTAACTCACCCTGGTGCGTGATGGAAGAATGTTCTCTTCACAAAAGTGGATATATGAGTTCACAGTGTCCGTGTACTCATCCAGATCATGCGTGGCTCCTTTAAACCTATCTAGATATTGCACCGAAAACCAGACATTTGCAGCTAGAATAGTCATTTACCACATTAGCAATGTATAGAGAGTATTTCTGATTAGTTTAAAGTTATCTTCATTGAAAAAACAGTGCATTTCTTTCAAAAATAAGGACATTTTATTGTCCTTATTTTATTTTACACGGCTGCACGGTGGCGCAGTGGTTTAGCACTGTGACAGCACAGTTTTACCCTCGGCCGGGGGATCGCGGGGATCATGAGATCGTGGGTTCGATCCCAGCCCCCGACCAACGGTGAGCTGTGTGGAGTCTGCATGTTCTCCCCGTGTTGCGCGGGTTTACTCCGGGATTTCTCCGGTTTCCTCCCGCACACCAAAAAAATGTAGGTTTAGGGCGCTCGCGCACGCAGCGACCAGCAGCCGGTGGCTTGTCACCAGACTGCAAACCAAGTCTACCTACGGGTACAAATAAGTAACAAAAAAAAAAAATAAAAAAATTCTAAGTGACCCCAAACTTTGGAACAGTAGTGTAAATGCAACCAAACCACCGGAAAATGGTCCTGGGATATGTGGAGAGCAATTCCTGTTTGGAACTAATGAGGAACAATCAATCTGAATGTGCATTAAAAATGTGCTCTTAGAGGGGGGGGTGGATTACCTCCTGAAGTGCTTCAGACTGAGCCAGTTGAAGCCTTGACAGATTACCATGACAGTTGGTGGATTGATCTTCAAAAGTGTCCCTGGACAGCGGCTCTCAGTCTCACACCCAGGATTTCATTTGGATTTTCATTTAGGGGCTACATCCTGTTGCAAAACCTCAAGAAAAAATTTGCAGATTTAAAGGAAAAATTGCCAATTTACAAGAAAAAAAATTGCAAATTTATGAGAAAAATCTTGCATATTTTTGAGAAAAAGTCAAATCTATAAGGAAAAAAGTCACAGATTTATGAGAAAAAAGTTGGAAATCATTTATTGAGTGTACTGATCTCTTAATGTTCAAGAGAAATATGCAACAATTGTTTGAAGAATATTTGTCATGTAATAAAATAGTTACAACTGCAAAAGATGTTGAACTTGCACACAAATGATGACGGGATTTTTCTTTTATGTTTTCGGTGCAGTGATTTGTTTCAGTTGCGTCTAAAAAGAGAGATGAGTGGGTGAAAAAACTTCAGATTAAGCCAAGTATTTGCGTGAAATTTGTGACACGTTAACTTTCTACTGTGAAACATTACCTGAAGCTGTTGGTTGGTCCTCTTCAGAAACAGAATTTCCTCATTGTACTTCTTCTCCTCCACCTGTCGCTTTTCAGCTTCTCTTTTTTCAGCTGCATCACCTTTGGCTTTCTCTTCATTCAGCTGCTTTTGCAGATCTTGTTTCTCTTTTTCGAGCTCCAAAATCTGAGCAATTAACACACACACACACACACACACACACACACACACACACACGCACGCACACACACACACACACACACACACACACTTACAAGGTTGTTTTTCAAAATGAAGGTTGAAGTGTAATCCAGCCTAATTTTTCTTTTCACAAAATGTAAAATGAAGAAATGGTGCCCTCTGGTGGAATTGTATCTAAATCAGCCAAATACAGCCTGATCTTGGAGGACAGTTGTGTTGCCCCATTTTAAATCGGTTCAGTGAATTTTAAGATGGACAGCTCAGAGCCCTTACTTTTTTTTCCATGTCACCTTGGCCCTCCTCGGCTTGCAGAGCTTTTCTCATGCCAAAGGCCACACTGCTTTCATACAGAGTCTGATATACAGCTAGTGTCATTTGAATCTCCTTTTGGACCCGCAGAAGCAGCAGACCCCTCTCAGCACAGGTAATGGTGACCTGTCGGATTAACTCATCTAGAAACAAAGTTAAAATGTCCATTTACATCTCAAAACATATGAGTCATACCATAGGGTCATTGTAACCCAGAGAGAGTCCTATAGAATCTGTTATCTCTTTACCAAAACATTGGGAGTAAAGCTCTCGACGGATAGGACAGATGCCTGTTTGTCTGGCCTGCCTTTGCTGCAGTTTGATGTCTAAGAGCTCCTCAAGATTCACAACATCTGCTCTTGTACATGGTGTGCTCGACACTTGTTGCACCCACAGCTGATTTTCCTCCATCCATTCCCTGTAATAACAGCTGTTCAGAAACTTTCTTTTTGCTGATAAACAGAAGATAAAAGAGAGCTATGTATACCTTGGTGGAAGGATTACATTAAGAATCTCCTCATTTTCCCGCTTGGCGGCCTCAGCAGAGGCTGATTTTGGCTTAGGGGGCGGCGGCACGGGCAAAGAGTCAGCAGGTGGCAGAGAACTCACTCTCACAGGACGTCCCTGTTAGGAAAAACATGTTAATGTGCTTTTGCCCTGGCATTGGTATGGGAAAATGTTAAGGTCCAGGTTAGTTTTTAAAGATGACTAGGAGATGACAACAACTGCAGATATCAGCTCTAAACATGGCGTAGCAGTTGTGCATGCAAACTTCTGGACTTGCATTCATTATGAAGTCAGTGCTCAAGGTAACATGGTCACCAAGTGTTTCTCTGATTTTTCAGACTCTTAAACAAGAATGGCTGCAGATGTCCATAAAACAACACCAACATGGACAAGAATGGTGCATGTCGTCACTTGTGGTAATGTATCGTCACTTCCTGCATTGCTGTCTGTCCGTGTGGTTAGCTCTCCTCACTCTCCTGAGGATTTTGCTTTTAATTGTACAGTATTTTAACCACTTTTTTTCCATCTACCGTTAGTTCTCGTTTCTGTTTATCAAGCCTCTTGCACCTGTGTGCGCACTCAGTGTCACCTAATCACCCTCTTTAGCCTTCTGTTCACCTTTCATCAGTGTTTTTGTTAGCTTTGGGTTAGCCACTAGCTATGGCTACTAGCTCTCCTTCCTCTCCTCCTCTGGTGTGCTCTCTCTGTCAGATGTTTAGCTACACCTCTGCCTGTTTTAGTGATAACGGTAAATGTAATAAATGTTGTCTTTTTGAGGCGCTCAAGGTGAGGTTGTCTGATTTGGAATCTCGGCTCCACTGCATTGAAACACCGTCTGCACCAGTTAATAATGACGGACGTCCCCTAGCTGCAGCGGAGCTAGCTAGCTTAGGGCGACCCGTTAGCGGTCCTCTTCAGCAGCGAGGAGACTGGGTGGGTGACGGTGAGAAGGAAGCCTAGCCGCAAAGCCCCGGTTCACCACCAACCTGTTCATGTTTCTAATCATTTTTCCCCGCTCAGCGACACACCAGCTGAGGAAAAAACTCTGATCATTGGCGACTCAGTAGTCAGAAACGTGAACCTAGAGACTCCAGCGGCCATAGTCAAATGCATTCCTGGGGCCAGAGCAGGCGACATCGAGTCAAATTTGAAAATGCTGGCTAAAAGTAACTGTAAATACTTCACAATTGTTATCCACGTCAGCATTAATGACATCCAACTCCGGCAGTCGGAAGTCACGAAACTTAATGTAAAATCGGTGTGTGACTTTGCCAAAACAATGTCTGCCTCTGTAGTATTCTCTGGGCCCCTCCCCAATCTGACAAGCGATGACATGTTTAGCCGCTTGTCATCCTTCAACCGCTGGCTGTCTGTGTGGTGTCCTGCAAACAACGTGGGATACATTGACAATTGGAGCTCATTTTGGGGAAAAACTGGTGTTATTAGACGAGACCCCATCCATCCCACTTTGGATGGTGCATCTCATTTATCTAACAATCTGGCATCTTTTTTATCCAAATTTCCAAAACCGTGACAACTCAAGAGTTGGGACCAGGAAGCAGAGTCGCAGTCTTACATGCCTCTCTGCAGCTCCTCTTCATCTGCCACCCCTCAACTTAGCCCCTGTCTTCCCCATCAGAGAATCATTGTCCGCTCCCTCCAAAGCAAATAAAAATATAATGTATAAGCATCCCAAAGTGATTAAACAAAAAGTTGGTAAAACTCAAATTAAACATGAAGCCTCTAAATTGAATGATTTGGCCTCTGTTCCTCCTCATAATTTAAAAATTAAATGCGGTTTATTAAATACTAGGTCTCTAACTCCCAAGTCTCTGTTAGTCCATGATCTGTTAATTGATCATCAGATTGATTTAATATCCCTTACAGAGACTTGGTTAGGGCAAGTGGATTATATGTTGGTTTAAATGAATCAACTCCCTCTGGTAATTTAAACTGTCAAAATCCCAGAAGTTCTGGTCGTGGAGGAGGAGTAGCAACAATTTACCATTCCAAATTACTAGTTAATGTAAAGCAAAACACATGTTTTAATTCCTTTGAGGGCCTGGTCCTCAGTATTGGTCACTTTAGCAATTTTAGGCTAAACCCAATTTTATTTGCCATAGTTTATCATCCTCCATCAACCTACTCAGAATTTTTATCCGAATTTGCTGAATTCTTAGCTGATTTAGCGCTGAAATTGGATAGAATAATTATAGTAGGGGACTTTAATATTCATGTGGATGTAGATAGTGACTGCCTTAATTTGGCATTTAATTCAATATTAGACTCGATGGGGTTTTCTCAGAAAGTAGGAAATTCTACTCATTATCTCCACCATACGTTGGACCTTGTTCTGGCATACAGTTTGGCATAGAAATAGAAAATCTTGTAGTGTCTCCTCATAACCCTGTACTGTCAGACCATTGTCTGTTAACCTTTGATTTTACTATTTCTATAGGGCCTTTTCCACTAGCACGCTTTAGCGCGACACGGGACGGCTCAGCACGCTTTGTACGCTTTTCCACAAGCCCCAACATGGTTTAACAGCCGCGATTCTCAGCCCCGCTCCAGGGCAGGGTACAGCAGTGCTGAGCTGTGCCGTGTTGTGACGTTAACAGACTGGTCGCCGCTGATTGATCAGGTCGTAACCGGCGCTGATTGGTCAGGTTGTAACCGCCCCTCTCCTCCTCCTCATCTACCAAATCTTCACGACCTTCTCAATAAAGTTTTTGAAAAAAAAAAAAGAATCTTCACGACCGCCTTTACTCAGCACGCAACCACTGTTGGCGGTTCCTTTTCAGTGTATTGCTGTGCTATTTTCATTTATTCTCTATCAAAAATGGCTTTGCGTAATAAGGGTGTTCCATGGACCAATAAGGAGCTGCAGTGTCTGCTCACTGCATTGTCAGACGAACGTATTCAGCGCGAGTTAGACGGAGCCGCCCGGAATGAAAAAATATACCGGGAGGTCTCGACATCGGAGTCCTTTAACGGTGAGTTTTAATTTTTTTTTATTGTGCGTTTTTTCGCAAATATATTCGGTAAGACGCTCAGTTTATTTATGCAATAAAAAAGCTGTTCATTTGTGGATGGATCGCTGCTTTATTGCAGCACACTGCGGACTAAAGCTTTTATTGTAATTATTCATGTGAACAATACGCTGAAATAAGCTTATGTATTCTTGTTAAAAACTATTGTCTCTTCTGTATATATTGCACTTTCGTGCTGTATTTTATTGTGTGCATTTTCCTTGTAGAATCATCCCACGCGTCCGCCGCGACAGCCCGCACGGATTATTCAACCGAGCTTTCCTGAACCACAGCTGGCAGAGACACCTTCATTCTACCGAGCCTCAGCACTCAGTGGTCGGCGTGTATAAAATGTCGATTAACCTTCATGTTGTGTTGCAAAGTTTTTTTTTATTTTAATATTTTGTATATAATAAAATGGAATTGTTTTGGAAAGTGTGGTTTGTCTGTTATAACACTGAATTATAAAACAGTATAATTACATAGAAATTCCATTGCCTAGTCTGATCAAAATGATGCTGAGGGTCAACCATTGTAAAGGTAATGTAATTTTTAACTAGACCAAAAAAGAAATCTTTTTGTAAGCTTTCTGTTCTTTTTATTGAAATATCATAAAAAATTAGCACCAAGTCAAAGGTACAAGTATATGTAACTTGAATGTTCTATCGGCATTCCAAATTCAGAGATTTACAATACTTTAGAAGGAGTGTAGCATCATCTAAACGGAAAATAATAATACTGTTGTTCCAAACGTTGACCTGAAGGTGAAAAACATGAATTTTTTTTAATTCAGTACATCCAAAATGCCCTAGGATGTGGTGTTGGACAGTGTGCCACCGTTTCATTATTTAATACGAATAAAAACAAGTTTCAGCTCATTATTTCTAGGTCATTTGGCAGTTAATTCAAAACAAAAGTGACTTGTGTTGTTGCAGCTTAATTATGAGATAAAATTAATTGTGAGATAAAACCACAGAGCGAGCAAGGCAATAATCCTTGGATCCTCCATTTTTTGTCTCGTGTTAATAAGGACTCAGTCCGGTGCGTAACGTCACAGGAGTGTGGCCCCGCCTCGCTGAGAATCTGCTGCTGCCCTGCTTCTAAAACCTCCTAACACAAACCATCACAGCACAAGCACAACACCATGCTAATGGAGACAGAAGCATTCCGAGCCGTACTGAAGTGAATCGAGCCGTACCGAGGTGTGCTGGGCTAGTGGAAAACAGGCTTATTTGACTCCTAAAGAAAAATATTACTACAGTAGATGCCTCTCAGATGATGTTACCAAATTTATGCAGATTGTTTCCTCTATGCCATGTGTCAACACAATGGAAATAAGCTATGGAGAGCTTGCCCTTTCTGTAATTGATAGCATGGTAGATAGTGTTACAGCTTCTCTGCATCAGACTCTAGACTTGGTGGCCCCCTTAAAAAAGAAAAAGTCTAATCAGAGATTTCTAACTCCTTGGTTCAACACAGAAACTCGTAGCTTAAAACAGAAGACTCGTCAATTAGAAAGAAAATGGCGCTCCACTAATTTAGATGAAATCTATTTAGCTTGGAGAAATCTATTTTTTTTTTCACAATATTTTTTATTGAACCTTTTTTTTTACAAACATGGCACAAACAGTCAGACACTAACACTAAAGTAATTTCAAAATAAAAAAAAACACTAACAACAACAACAAAAAAAAACTTACTAAAAACAACAACAGCCATTAACAAAAACAAGTCAACAACAATGCTCCTCTGTTTAGTCTAGGTAATCTATTACATAAGAATACATAATATACATTCACCAGTTTGGAATTTGCAAGGTCCACACATATCATTCACCTTCTTCTTCAGAAGTTATGTTTAATTTCTTTACATAATCAATGAAAGGTCTCCATATATTCTCAAACACATTTTCCTTTAATTTCAGTATATATGTTATTCTTTCTAGTGGAAGGTTTGTTAATATCTGTCTTAACCACTGAGTCACATCTGGTCTATGAGTCTTTTTCCACAGTAGTGCAATACATTTTTTAGCATTAAGCAAACCGAGGTCTATGAATGCTCTTTCACTCTTATTAAAGTTATGTTTTTCTGGATACAGACCCAACAAAAACAGTTTAGGGTTCAATGTGAATTGTTTTGAAATTATTTTTTCAATTGTTACCCTCACCTCTTCCCAAAACATTCAGATTTTTCTACATTCCCATAAACAGTGAAATAGGGTTCCTTTACTTTCCATACATTTTGTGCATGTATCTGGTATGTTTTTGTTATATCTATTTAATTCCACTGGTGTAACATACATCCGCATTAACCATTTAAAATGTATCAGTTTAAGACGTACATTTGGTTGGAGCTCCTGCACAAGCCGTTTCCCATTGTTCCTCTGAAATTTCAATTTGCAGGTCTTCTTTCCAATAATTCAGTCTTTTCTGTGAGTTTTCACTTGAGAATAGTGTCAATGAGTTATAAAACTCTGAAATAATACCCTTTCTCTTACTATCTTTCATCAAAATTTTTTCCAAGGATGAATAAGTAGGTCGGGTGAGAGCATTATTTTGATTTGATCGAATAAAATTTCTAAGCTGAAGATATTTAAAAAAATGTGTTCTATTAAGATTGAATTTAATCCTCAGTTCTTCAAAAGACATTATGTTATCTGAGCATGACAAATATAAGTCTTGAACCTTTTGAATCCCTTTTAAATTCCATACTTTAAATACAGCATCCGCTCTCCCTGGTGTAAACTATTGATTACCCCATATTGGGCTAAATCGTGACAGTAAGTGTGGTTCTTTTAAATATTTTTTGGTTTCACACCATATTTTGATCATGTGCTTTACAATTGGATTTTTAACTTGTTTCTATAGTTTTTTTGCCGAGTCTGAGTATATGAATAAGGGAAGAGGTAAAGGTAAATTGTATGATTCCATTTCAGTCCAGTGAGGAGGATCATTTGATGAAAAATAATATGTCATAGACCTCAGTTGTACTGACCGATAATACAACATAAAGTTTGGACATTTCAGACCTCCACGATCAAATGGTAAATATAGTAAGGACAAACATAATTGTTCCATATAAATTCCACTAACTTTTTTTTAATTCTTGAGAATAGATCTGAAGGTGGTGGAAAAGGAATGTTTTGAAATAAATAAAGTATTTTTGGTAAGATATTACTTTTAAGTATATTTATTCTCCCAATCATCGACATTGGTAGTGACATCCATCTCTGAAGTAACTCATTAATGTCTGTCATTAAGGCTTCATAGTTGGCATTGGCGACTGATTCTAGCTTAGGCAAAATTTGAATTCCTAAATATTTAAACTGATTTGCAACATTGAATTGATTTACCTCAGGAGCTGGGTGATTTCTCTGGGTCTTAAATAGCATTAATATTGAAGATTTTGTTTTATTTATTTTATATCCTGATATATCCCCAAAGTTCTTTATTGAATTTAACAAGGTCGGAATTGATTTTTTAAAATTTGACATAAACAAAATTATGTCATCGGCATACAGGGAGATTTTATGTTCTGTTGGTCCTACTTTAATTCCATATATTTGTGGATGTAAATGTACTGCCATCGCTAAAGGTTCAATTGCCATAGTAAACAGTAAAGGTGAAAGTGGACAGCCTTGTCGACATCCTCTACAGATTTTTATTGATTTTGAGATATTGCTGTTTGTTAGGATTTCTGCTGTAGCATTATTGTATATTATCTGGACCCATTTTATGAAATTATTTTCAAGTCCAAACCTCTGTAGGACTTCAAAAAGATAGGGCCATTCGACCCAATCAAAGGCCTTTTCGGCGTCCAATGATAGGAGAGCTGTATCCGGTGCTTCTTTATTGGAATAAATAATATTAAATAGTCTTCTTACATTATGGAAGCCTTGTCTTCCCGAGAAATCATCTTTTAATTTATAAAAAATCTCTTAGAAAAGCTAGAATGAATTATTATTCTGCATTAATAGAAGAGAACAAGAATAATCCCAGGTTTCTTTTCAGTACTGTAGCCAGGTTGACAAAGAGTCAGGACTCTGTCAATCCTAGCATTCCCTTAGAGCTTACTAGTCAGGACTTTACGAACTTTTTCAATAATAAAATTTCATCCATCAGAGATAAAATCAATCAAGATTCTTCCCACCGTTAAATACAGTAACTACTACAACTCCTTCAATTGATATCTGTCTTGATGAGTTTAGTCCAATTGACCTTTTAGAGTTAGACAAAATAGTTTCCTCATAAAGCCTTCAACTTGTCTTTTAGACCCTATTCCTACCAGGTTATTTAAAGAAGTCTTCCCACTTATTGGTAGCTTTATTCTTCATATAATCAATTCTTCATTAACTTTGGGCCATGTACCGCAGGCTTTTAAAACTGCTGTAATTAAACCCTTACTCAAAAAGCCAACGCTCAATCCAGGAGCTTTAGCTAACTATAGACCAATCTCAAATCTCCCTTTCATTTCAAAAATCTTAGAAAGAGTTGTTGCTACCCAATTATTTGACCACTTGCAGGGAAATGGTGTACTTGAAGAGTTTCAATCTGGGTTTAGAATCCATCATAGTACTGAAACAGCCTTAGCGAAGGTCACTAACAACCTCCTCATCACATCTGATAATGGACTAGTTTCTGTACTTGTCCTTTTAGACCTTAGTGCAGCTTTTGATACTATTGATCATAATATTCTACTTGATAGATTAGAACACTATGTTGAACTTAATGGAACTTCATTGCAGTGGTTTAGATCTTATTTATCTGATAGGTTCCAGTTTGTTCATGTCAATAATGAGTTTTCTTTCAACTCAATGCTCAGTCATGGAGTTCCACAGGGATCTGCTCTAGGCCCTACTCTTTTTAGTTTATTTATGCTTCTGTTAGGCAACATTATTAGAAAGCACTGTATACATTTTCATTGTTATGCAGATGACACACAATTATACCTGTCAGTGAAGCCAGATGATAGTAATCAATTAGCCAAGTTGGACGCTTGTCTTAAGGAAATCAAAGCTTGGATGACTTGTAATTTCCTGCTATTAAATTCAGATAAGACTGAAGTCATTCTTGTTGGTCCAAAAAACTTTAGAAATACCTTTCCAAATCAAACTTTCAGTTTGGATGCGGTTACTCTTTCTCTTAATAGCTCTGTGAGGAACCTTGGAATTATTTTTGATCAAGATCTGTCTTTCAATTCACATATTAAATTTGTTTCTAAGACTGCCTTCTATCATTTGCATAATATTGCCAAGATTAGGAGCATCTTGTCTCAAGAGTGAGGCTGAAAAACTGATCCACACTTTTGTTTGCTCTAGATTAGATTATTGTAATTCTTTATTATCAGGTTGTCCTAAAACATCTTTAAAAAGTCTTCAGCTGATCCAAAATGCTGCAGCAAGAGTTTTAACAGGTACTAGAAAGAGAGATCATATCTGTCCGGCTCTGGCCTCCCTTCATTGGCTTCCCATAGAGTTTAGAATTAAGTTTAAAATCCTTCTTCTTACTTACAAAGCTCTAAACAATCAGGCTCCTTTTTATTTAAAAGATCTGATACTACCGTATTATCCTAACAGTGCACTACGCTCCCAAAATGCAGGATTACTTGTAATACCTAGAATCTCCAAAAGTACAATGGGAGGCAGGGCCTTCAGTTATCAAGCTCCTCTCCTGCGGAACAGCTGCCAATCTGGATTCGGGAGTCAGACTCAATCTCTGTTTTTAAGAATAGGGTTAAAACCTTCCTTTTTGATATAGCTTACAATTAGGGAGGGTTCATGTGTTTCTGAACCCTCCCTTAGTTATGCTGCTAATAGGTTTAGTCAGCCGGGAGACCTCCAATAATGCACTGGGCCTCACTCCTTTCTTCACTCTCAATGAAATATTTTTTTTTTGCTGGTCATTAACATCTGTTTGTTCTCTCCCCATAGACTGAGTCCCCATCGTGCTGTTTGCTCTCTACATGTCTGCTCTTTTCATCTTCTCTATCCCCTCACCCCCCAGCCAGTCGCAGCAGATGACTGCCCCTCCCTGAGCCTGGTTCTGCTGGAGGTTTCTTCCTGTTAAAAGGGAGTTTTTCCTCTCCACCGTCGCCAAGTGCTTGCTCATAGGGGATCGCCTGATTGCTGGGGTCTTTCTGCAGCTGTGGGGGTTCCCCCTACAGTTGAAAGTGCTATGAGATGACTGTTGTTGTGAAATGGCACTATATAAATAAAGTTGAACTGAATTGAATTGAATGTAAGGTTCTAGACATGCATTCATATTTAGGTCAGCAAATCTTCATTAGGAAGAATCAAATTTGAGTGATCCAATATCAGAAGCAGCTCAATGGAACAGTGGTTAGCACTGTGGGAGCACAGCAAGAAGGTCACAGGTTTGATCCCACCCTTGACCATTGTGGGCTCGCTCCCATCCCCTGACCATCAGTGACCCTTCTGTGTGGAGTTTGCATGTTCTCCCTGTGTCTGTGTGTTTTCTCTGGGTACTGTGGTTTCCTCCCGCAGGCTAAAGACATGCAGATTAGGTTAACTGGCATCAACTGGGGATTCTAAATTGTCCTTAGGTATAAATGTGAGAGTGAATGGTTGTCTGTCTCTCTGTGTTGGCCCTGCGATGGACTGGTGATCTGTCCAGAGTGGACTCTGCCTCTCACCCAAAGATGCTGGGATAGACTCCAGCCTGAAAAGGATTAAGTGGTAGAAGATGGATGGATGATCAAATACAGATTTACAAAATCCATCGATCGATCTTTTTAATAAAACTCCTTCTCATGCGTGAAATTTAAAGGTTTATAGAAGGTCTCTAGTGTGGTTGAACTCTTGTTCATATATTTATTTCATTTGGTTAGAGGACTGTGGTGCAATTTACAGCATTGGGTCCCGGAGAAATTCTTTCATATGGAAGGAATATAATCACTATCATGGCAAAATCAGTACCATCTGAATTGGAATTTAATCAATTCTGGGAAATACTGATGATTCCCAGCCCTATAGGCTTCATTGTCACAGAGAATGAACTGGCAGACCTATTCCTCATTCAACTTTGACATTTAATTAAATGACTTTATAGAAAAATTCTGTTGTTTTTTAAAACATGACTGGATGTACAGTGTGCACAACCAACAGTGGTAGCCCTCATAAAGAGGGAATCCAAAATTAACATTTGTTATCCCCTGCTGGTCGAAGTCCAAAGAGGGATTATGTTATGGGTCAGTCCTTCCACTTTTGTGAAATCAACTCCTACAGTTTTGGTCTGATTGTTTTGAAACTTGGTATCATGGTTTGATGTATACTGAGGATGCACATATTGCAATTTGGTTCTGATCGGATGATTTTTGCAGGAATTGTAGACCCTGACCTATGACCTCCTGTTTCACCTCACTTTATGGTAGTCAAAAAGATTGGGGAGATAGGAACTGGCCAATAAAAGCCAGTACAGATGGGTGGATAAACAGTATAAAAACCGGGTCAAAAGCCTCAAAATGTTAATTTTCGGCGGACTTCAAGATCCATCATCGTGTGACAGAAGAGCTGAAGAGAAGAAAGAAGACTGCTTTAGAAAATGATCCAATACCATAAGAACTCTTCAACTTTTAAGGATAGATCTTTCTGCTGCAAAAATCAACACTCAAGAGAAGAGGAAAAGAGGAAGTGAAGAAATCAGCTGACGGCTCTCTCCGCAGCTGCCTTATTGCGGGCCTCACTTAGAGGGAAAGGAAGCTGGAGCTGCAGGATTCTCTCCCTCTGGCCGGGGGCTGCAGCACTCATCGGGGTGCCCCTCTCCCTTTCCCTCCTTCTCTGAGGGGAAACACGGAGGGGCTGTCCAGTGATTAACCATCTTCTTATTCTCTCCACCAGCTTTTTAGACATATATCCACAAATTGATCAGGTGATTTTATTATTCAAATTATTCAATTATTTTTGGGGTGATTTCTAAACTTTTGATTAATTGAATTTTCTTTGATTTCTGATTTTCCAATTAATTGAGTTTTTCTGTTTTTGATTAAATTGATTTTTAAACAACCTATAATCATTATGCTATGCTGTGCAACCATTAATCTTACAGCATATTAAAAGACAGTAAAGGAGTCTGTGATCGCTGCAGGGATGGCAACAGGAAATTCTGATTTCAGCTGAAATCTAATTTGGTCGATTGACTTATTGGGGGAGCCGGGAAGCTGGGAGGTTTTCAGTAAAACAGAAGTAATTTAGACTGAAAAAAAAAATGATAAAAAAAATGAAATACTGGACTTAGATAAATCATTAAATTTAATGAAAAGTTAACTTACTTTTTCTTCAGTGTTGTCTCACTGTCTTTAGTCCAACATATTTAACAGTTCTATAAGAGTTTTTTACACTATTTTTTTTTTAAATTATTTTTATTAAGCTCCTGGGTTTTTATGATTTTTAAGTACCAGAACTGTGCTTAAATGACATAAAACAAACAGCTGAATGCCACTTATTACTGTATAATATTGACTTATGTTCCAAGAAGATTGCATTCCTAAAATATTCCAACAAGCATTATCCATCACATGCTTTAACACTTGATCAAATCAAAATCAGTTAATTTTATCTATTCCATAATAGAAATAAAATTCCAACATACCATTACTTTTTACAATTTCAGCATTCATTTCAGATCACCAGTTTCAATCTCCATTGAGTCTTGAGCAGTTCATTTTGCACAATCACTGATGTAGCCAAGTCTTAGAAATATTCAAAGTTATGAGTCAATGTCCACTGTGCACTGTCAATTTCAAACTGTTTGGAATCATAAAAGTAATCTAACTAAATTGTTTTGCTATTTTTTTCTCCTCAACATCAATGTCAGGGCGCTGCGGGAGTTTTTGGGGATGGTTAACTTTTATAACCATTTTGTCCCCCGCGCAGCCCAGCTCATACAGCCGTTGTACGCCGCACTTAAGAAACGGAAACCGGCGGACAGAGTCGACTGGACTCCTGTGCGGGAGCAGGCGTTCTGAGGTTAAAACAGCTCTGGCAAACGCTGCACTACTGGCGCACCCAGACCCAGCAACTCGGATAGCGCTCACTACCGACGCCTCGGACATGGGCACAGCGGCCGTCGTGGAGCAGTGCGTTGCCGGTTCTTGGCAGCCGCTCACCTTTTTTAGCAGGTCTTTGCACAACAGTGAGCGTAAATACAGCGTGTTCGACAGAGAGTTAATGGCTCTCCACCTGGCCATACGCCACTTCCAGTTCTGCCTGAAAGGGCGCACCTTCACTGCGTTTGTGGACCACAAGCTGCTAACGTACTTAACGTACTTTATCTTCCTGGAAGATAAAATAAAGCGGAATTCGGCGAATTAGCGGAAAAATCACATCCCTGAGAACATGCCGCCATGAATTTTTGACAAAGCATACAACGAGCCATTTGATTGGTCCAATCGTTTGCAACTATCCAATCGCAGGGCTGTTTACAATACAGCAGTAGCTTGAATACATAACATCCGGGTTATCGCAGGAGACTTGACCCAGGGAAGCGCCGAGCGCTTATGTAATCGTGTTGATTTTCGCTAAAATCGGTAACAATAAGATACCTTACCCCCCTAAAATTTTCTCAACGGATTTAGACGATTCACAGAAATGATCAACTTGAAAATAAATCGGCGGAAATCCGCGGATTGGAGGAAAATTGCCGTCCCTGTCATTGATTCAGAGTCCACATTTTTCTGGTTTTTCAAGTGGGTATTTTTACAAGAGGTGTAACAGTTTTATGAGCTTTTAAGGGTTACTCTGTGGAAGTAATTTAAAACAGATCTCCTATACGTAGATTGACATGGTTTTTGGAAACACCCAGAAACAGACGCAGGCTCAAGCAACAATAATGATCTTTTATTGAATGAGACTGGATGTGTGTGCGTGCAAATGGTGTTGTGAGAATGTAGTGTAGTGAGAGCTGGAGCGTGATGACAGGACAGGTCTGGCAACCCTGGAACGACAGCAAGTCAGGAGAGTTAGCTTCAGCCTGGCAGGTAATGATATTAATAGAGTTCTAGCAGTCTTACGGCAGTGAAGAGATAATCCAGCTCCAAAGAGATGACTTTCCAATACCAGCCCAGCGCCCTGTTGTGAAGCCGTAGTGCAGGTGCAGAGTATTTACAGTGCAGCTTGGGTGAAGGTGACGTGTGCTCCAGCTCACCAAATTGCGAGGGGAGAAAGCTGCTGTTCACAGCTGAAGTCCGGTCTGCAGCCAGGAGGAAAGGGAGGTCCGCCTGGAGGGTGGTCCACCTGTGCACAGGGAACAAATGGTAAATGGCATCCACTTACAGTATATAGCGCTTTTATTCTCATCTCTTGATGACCAAAGCACTTTACAGATCCTGCTATCCACCCATTCACACACACATTCACACACTGGAAGAAACAAGGGGAAGAAAGGCAGGTGCAGGTAAAAGCTCTGAGAAAGCTTACGTTGCGTTGGGGAGATGGAACTCCCGTGACGAGAAGCAGGTGATCTGAGAAGAACTCCCAAGTGTAGCGAGATGGAGGAAGACACTAGGGAGGAGGTCTTCCTGGGAGAAAGCGTAGACGTCTCTGTGCTGCCCAGTACAGCGTTCCTTATAAAGCGTGCTTGATGAGAGAGAGCAGGTGTGGCTGCAGCTGTGAAAGATAATTAGGGTGAGGCACACACACACCGCAGATCACCACAGTATCCCCCCGACGGGACGCCTCCCGGAGGCTGTTCCAACCTGTCCGAGTGCGTCTGATGGAACTCCCAGATGAGTTGAGCATCCAACACAAATGAGGGACGCACCCAGGACCGCGCATCAGGTCCATACCCCTCCCAGTCCACCAGATATTGCAGACTGTTCCCTCGGTGGCGGACATCCAGGATGAGATTGACCTGGTGCGCAGGACCACCGTCAATCATCACGGACGGGGGTGGAGGTTTGGGTGGAGGACACAGCGGGCTGGACTCACATGGCTTCACCTGAGAGACATGGAAGGTAGGACAGATATGCATAGAGTGGGGCAGAGCCAGGCACACAGCAACAGGGTTGATGATATGAGTTATGGAGAAAGGACCAATGAAACTCTATGATAATTTCTTGGTCTCACCCTTCAGGTTGATGTTCCTCGTGGAGAGCCATACCTGCTGTCCCACACGGTAGATGGGAGCATGGTTGCTGTGGCAGTTGGCGATCTCTGTATTGCGGGCCGCCGTGCATCCCAGAGCCGCCTTGATGGACCTCCAGAGTCGCCAGCAACACCTGATATGGGCCTGAACAGAGGGAACAGCGATCTCCTCTTCCTCCGGGAACAGTGGGGGGTTGTAGCCTAAAGAGACCTCAAAAAGGGAGAGATCGGTGGCAGAAGAGACAGCTGTGTTGTGCGCATACTCAACCCACGGTAAGTACGTGCTCCAGGATGCTGAATTAGAGGCCGTGATGCACCTCAGGGCTGCCTCCAGCTCCTGATTAGTGCGCTTGCACTAGCCATTACTTTGGGGGTGATAACCAGAGGACAGGCTCACCGTCACCCCAATCGCCTTGCAGAAAGACCGCCAGACCTGAGAGACAAACTGGGGTCCACGATCTGATATGATGTCCGTTGGGATGCCATGAAGCCGGACCACGTACAACACCAACAGCTCCACCGTCTCCTTGGCCGCTGGCAGCTTCTGCAGGGGAACAAAGTGAGCCGCCTTAGAAAATCTGTCCACTATGGAGAGGATAACCATGTGGCCTGCTGAGGGGGAGCAAACCAGCCACGAAGTCCAATGCGATATGGGACCGGGGCAGCTGGGAATGGGGAGAGGATGCAGCAGACCTGCCGGTGGGGAAGAGGATGACTTGCCTGTTGCACACTGCGGACAGGCCCGGATGAATTCTGCCACGTCCCTCTGCAGCGAGGGCCACACAAGGACCGTTGTAGCTGGGCCACAGTACGCGCTACCCAAGGGTGGCACATGATCTTTGAGGAGTGTAACCAGTCTATCACCTCCCCTCGAACAGCAGGGGGAATGTACATCTGACCCTCCGGTCCCCCACCCGGGTCAGGGTCCGCCTCCTGCACTCTCCTCACCTTCTCCTTGATGTCCCAGGAAAGCATGCCCTTGATGCAGGAAGGAGGGACAATTGGATGGGGCGTCGTCTCCGCAGCTTCTGGGGAAAACTGCCTTGAGAGTGCATCAGGCTTGATATTTTTAGAACCCGGGCAGTAGATGATGGTGAAATTAAATCTTCCAAAAAACAGGGACCAACGGGCCTTCCTGGCATTCAGCCGTTTAGCGGTCCAGAGGTACTCCAAGTTCTTGTGATCCGTCCAGATGACGAACGGAAGTGGAGCGCCCTCCAGCCAGTGGCGCCACTCCTCCAAAGCCAGCTTCACGGCTAACAACTCCCTGTCCCCCACGTCATAATTCCTCTCTGCAGGAGACAGCCGATGGGGGAAGAAGGCACAGGGGTGGACCTTGTTGTTGGTAGGACAACACTAGGATAACACCACCCCCACCCCAAAGTCCAAGGCCTCCACCTCCAACAAGCACTGTAGTGCGGGGTCGACCTGGGCCAGGATGGGTGGGGTGGGGTGGAGAACTTCTCCTTCATCTCCGCAAACGCCGCCTCTGCCTCCTCCGTCCAGCGGAATGGCACCTTTGTAGAGGTCAGACAGGTGAGGGGCAAAGCAATGATGCTGTAATTCTGGACAAAACGGCGATAGAAATTAGCAAACCCCAAAAATTGCTGAAGTTGCTTACGGAAGGAGGGGACAGGCCATTCCACCACCGCTTTAACCTTTTCAGGGTCCGCGATGACCTTCTTGTGCAAGATGACAAAGCCCAGAAAGGTGGTAGATGAAACATGGAATTCACACTTCTCGGCGTTGACAATAACTGATTCTCCAGAAGGCGCTGCAAAACCCATCTGACATGGATACGGTATTCCTCCCAGGAGTGAGAGAAGATGAGGATATCGTCGAGATAGACAAACACAAATGAGTCCAGAAAATCCCTCAGAATGTCGGTAATGAGCCTCTGAAAAACAGCAGGAGCATTCGTTTATCTAAAAGGCATCACTAAATATTCAAAATGGCTGCTAGGGGTGCGGAACCCAGTCTTCCATTCATCCCCATCTTTAATGCGGACCAAGTGATAAGCATTCCACTGGTCTAATTTAGTGAACACCCTGGCCCCCTGGAGGGAATCAAACACCGTATTGATAAGAGGCAGAGTATACTTGTCCTTTACAGTAATGTTATTAAGCTCCCTAAAGTCAATACATAGCCTGAGATAGCTGCCCTTATTACCCACGAAGAAGAATCCCGCCCCCACCGCCGAGGGTGGTCTGATGATGCCTGAGCTCAGGGACTCCTTGATATATTTCTCCATGGCCTTATGTTCCGGGGCAGAGAGGCTGTAGAGCCGACTCGAAGGCAGAGGACCCCCCGGCAGAAGGTTGATGGCACAATCGTACGGCCAGTGGGGGGGGAAGTGACAGGGCCTTAGCTTTGTTAAACACTGCCGCCAGGTCGTGATACTCTGTGGGCACAGACGAGACATCTGGAGGAGGTGAATCCTGAGGGCAGAGGGGTACAGAGGGAGAGCAGACAGCAGATTGCAAACAAGCACCCAGACAAAATGTACTCCATGATAATATTCTTCCCGTCCTCCAATCAATAGCGGGATTATGGAGACTTAGCAATGGGAAACCCTGGATGATGGGGGACGCGGTAGAGGAAAGCACAAAAAACCTCATATACTCACGATGGTTACCTGAGACCAGCACAGAGACAGGAGCAGTCTGTTTAGTAACGATGGCCAGGGGCATCTTGGAGAGGGCGATCAGTTTGAGCGGTCTCTCTAGGTTGTAGCAGGGAAGCCCCAGCCGGGTTGCCAGACCCTCCGAAATAAAGCTCTGCTCCGCACCAGAGTCAATGAGAGCATGTGAGGATAATTCAGTGCATGTGTATTGAAAATGAATGGGTAGCATGAGACATGTAGGGGCCTTAACAATACCACCGTCGGTTAGTCCCCCTACCGTAACTACCGGACTCCTCCTTTTTACCCTATTAGGGCAAGATGCAACCTCATGCTCAGCGCTGCCACAGTACAAACATAGCCCAAGGTCACGTTCCGCCGGGGATAATTTGGACCGGCCAGAAAGCGTGGGTTCACCCTCCCCAGGGGACTCAGAGGGAGGGAGGACCTTAAGAGGAGACTGCGGGGAGTGGCGAGGCTGAGTGCCTGAGCGGCGCTCACTAGCCCATTCCCTTAACCTATTGTCAATAGAAATCGCTAATGAAATGAGCTTGTTAAGCTTAGCAGGTCTTCCCGCCCAGGCCAACTCATCCCTCAAGCTGGAGCTAAGACTGAACAAAAATACGACACAGTGAGGCATCCCCCCACCCAGCCTCCGCAGCCACCTCGTGGAAATCAACTGAGTAGTCAGCTACTGACTTAGCCCCCTGTCTCAAATTAAGGAGGCGAGAGGTGAGCACACAATCCCGATCAGAGTGATCAAAAACTTCAGAAAATTCCGCCACAAAGTGATTGTAGGTGTAATTAGCGTAATCGGGTTGAGTCATAATGGTGGTAGCCCATGCCAAAGCCCGTCCCTCCAGTAAATTCACCAAATAACTAATCTGACTATGGTGAGTGGGAAAATCCCCTGGCACACGCTGGAAAACCAGACTACACTGTAACAAGAAACCCCGTGCTTCCCCTAACTTACCACTAAAATGGGTGGAAGTGGGGACGGGAGTTAACTGAGCATGAGGAGGTGGAGACTGAGAGGAGTTGATTGACCCGGCCAGATTCCGAGAAGCAAATGGAGGAGACTGCAGCGGGAGGAGCTGGTCAAGTCGTGATTTAATGTATGTCAGATGAGTTAAGATCACCTGTTGCTGGTGTGTTAATTGATCTAGCCGAGCCTCCATGGTGTTAAGTTTGCATGCCAAAGCACCGTCTGCTGGGGTTTCTTGACGGAGATGTACTGACATGGTTTTTGCAAACATCCAGAAACAGACGCAGGTTCAAGCAACAATAATGATCTTTTTTTGAATGAGACTGGATGTGTGTGCGTGCAAATGGTGTTGTGAGAATGTAGTGTAGTAAGAGCTGGAGCGTGATGACAGGACAGGTCTGGCAACCCTGGAAGGACAGCAAGACAGGAGAGTTAGCTTCAGGTTGGCAGGTAATGATATTAATAGAGTTCTAGCAGTCTTACAGCAGCGAAGAGATAATCCAGCTCCGAAGAGATGACTTTCCAACACCAGCCCAGCGCCCTTTTGTGAAGCCATAGTGCAGGTGCAGAGTATTTACAGTGCAGCTTGGGTGAAGGTGACGTGTGCTCCAGCTCACCAATTTGCGAGGGGAGAAAGCCGCTGCTCACAGCTGAAGACCGGTCCGCCGCCAGGAGGAAAGGGAGGTCCGCCTGGAGGGTGGTCCACCTGTGCACAGGGAACAAGGGGAAGAAAGGCAGGTGCAGGTAAAAGCTCTGAGAAAGCTTACGTTGCGTTGGGGAGATGGAATTCCCGTGACGAGAAGCAGGTGATCTGAGATGAACTCCCAAGTGTAGCGAGATGGAGGAAGACACTAGGTAGGAGGTCTCCCTGGGAGAAAGCGTAGACGTCTCCATGCTGCCTACTGGGAAGCGTCCCTTATAAAGCGTGCTTGATGAGAGAGTAGGTGTGCCCACAGCTGTGAAAGATAATTAGGGCGAGGCACACACACACCGCAGATCACCACATAGATCAGTTTTCCTGATCTTAAACAACTACCCAGATTACCAAAAGCAATGAGACCACGAAGGAGCTGTGGTTAATACAAGGGTGCACCTTGGGCTTCTGGCTGGACAGGTCACTCGGTCAGGGCTCTGGGTTCAGGTGAGCTGAGACCGCCTTGTAGATGGAGACAGTGGAGTTACTGAGTTACTGAGTTAATCCTTCAATCACCAGACACACACACAGTGACAGAATTCCTCACGAAGAATCCCCTTCTGGGGACTGCAGCTGGTGAACTTGACCTTAATCCTGGGGTACAAGGTCAGGGTCTTCGACAATAGCTCGATAGATGACTGCAAGGTGGTGGCAGGGGAGAATGTAGCCAGACAGCATCAGATGGTAGTCTGTAGAATGACTGTGGAAAGTAAGAAGAGGAAGAGAGTGAAGGCAGAGCCAAAGATTAAGTGGGGGAAGATACAGAAGGAAGAAGGATGTACAGAGTTCAGGAAGGAGTTGATATAGGCTCTGGGTGGTAGTGAAGAATTACCAGATTACTGGGAAAGTACAGCAAAAGTACTGAGGGAAATGGGTAGAAAGGTATGTGGTGTATCTAGTGGACAGAGGTTGTTTTTTGGGCGTGCTGGGAAGTGGATGCTGGCTTCACCGCCGATGCGTTTTTCAGTGCAGTTTGCTTCTGATTAAGTGTTTTTGCTGGCGTTATGTCAGTTTCTGGGGTTTGTGGTATTTCCGCGGTATTTCACCTCTGCTTAGTGGGTCTTTTTTTAATCAGCTGTGCTACTGCTGGCAGTCGTTTTACTGCCGTGTTACTGCCATGTTCAATAAATAAATAAAAACATTTATTTATTGATACCGCACGGAGAATGAAGAGGTGCCCGAGGCAGCGAGCGGTGCCGACGAGCGGACTTCGGTTTTCCCCGGAGTGCGCAGGGCGAGTTGTCCAGTAACTAGAGGGTTGGTGGTTTGAATTACGTTTTTCTTCAGTTTGAGTCTCTTCATTTGTAAAGGACATTTCAAGGTAAGACAGCTGTGTTTTGTATTAAACTATTTTCCTTCTTGCAATACTCTTAACTTTAGTGTTATGTGTGTTTTAAACTTGCTCGTTTGCAATAACTCAAGCCATCAGTTTCAAAGTGAAATGCCGGTTCCACATTGTCGAAGCCATGCAGGGTTTAAATGACATTAACAGCCAGTTTAACCTCTGAATTATCTTAGCAACTTTGAGCCTTTTGTGGTATACTGACTTGGCTGTTTTATACAAAGGTGGACTCTCCAGCACTTGAGACTTTTAACTGGAACAGCAACCCCTTAAAGACGAAGCCAAAGTAAAATTTTTAACCTTTTGTATGGAATCTGCTCTGTCTCATGAGTGGTAATTGGAATGTTTGAGTGCAGGTGACCTGCAGGCAGATCTTCATTAAGGAATCCAAAGATTTTTATTCTTCAACGCTCCCAGTTGTATTCAGATTGATTGTTTTTGTTCAAGTCCTAATTAAGTTGGTTGCAAATACTCTGCTTGTTTGAATTAAGATCTAAATGTGATCAAGTGAAATTGTATGTTAAATGTCATATTGTATGATATAGTTTAGTTAGAAATGTACTTTAAGTCAGTTAACATTATTCTTAAAATGGTGTTTTAAAAACTCAGATCAATCAGAAAGTGGCCATAAGGACTGGAAGAGAAGCGGGAAAAAAAAGAAAAATCAGCAAAATTTAAAACAATGTGTCATGGGTTTAAGTTTCCCCTGAAGTTTACGTTTCCTGAAATTGTGACTTAGATTAACCATTATAATTTAGTAAGTGACTCCGTGAAACACTCATGGCTGCTCTGTTCATTCACAGACCAGAAAATTCAAGCTGTTATCCTGTTAATTCAAAGGTTGTTCTTTTGGATGTCCTTTTGTTGTTTAAATTGTGTTAACAGGCCTGAGGAGTTGTTAGCTCCTGGCCAGCAGGTCAGTTGGGGGTGGGGGGTGGGGGGATCAGTGCTGCTGATAAAAGCCACGTCACCCTTTAACCCTTTGGTTTCTATCTCAGCAGCAGGTCTGTTTGAATTGTCCTTAGAAGGGAACATGTAAATCGACAGTGGTGTGAAGTTTGGCCCACCTGTTCCCACTGATGTCATGGGGGGTGATCTGTTGGGTGCCATGGGGTGTCATGTGTTTACCCTTCCTGGGTTAACTGGATTATTTCTGCTGCTGGGGATCACCTGTTCCTCTTCTTCTCCTTTTCCCTGCTGATTAATGCACATCCTTTTTCCATGTAAATTAGAAACATTCTTTTGTAAATGTGAGGATTTTTCTCATAAATTTGCAGGATTTCCCTGCAGAGTTAGAGCCATTTTACTCAGAAATGTGAAGCTTTTTACTTGAAAATTTGCAGATTTTTATTATTCATAATTTTGAAGCTTTTTCCTCATGAATTTAGAACTTTTCTTACTCTTGAATTTGCAGTTTAAAAAAAAAAAGTTTAAACCTGCAGCATTTTACTCAAATCTTATATCTGCAGCGTTTTAGGTTGTAAACAGTTGGAAATTTACACCTTCTTTTGTCTTTTTGCTAAAGTTGCAGCTTCTTACCCATAAAATTCCACTTTTTTTGGTCAGAAATTGGTAGCTTTTAACTGAGACTTACACCCCTTTTTTTTGTGTCAGGTCAGGCATTGGCTTGCTTGCTACCGGATAACCATGAAAACCAGTACTACCTGTCTCATGGGTCGGGCCGTCGGTAACTCAACCGGCATCCCTGCCCTTCCGAAGGCGTGGAGGGTGAAACAGGGCATCCTGGCAGAACTAAAAACAATATCTGCCACAGGTCTGCGGTGGACCACTCCCAGTTACACAGGGTGAGACTGGACATCCTGGCAGATAAACACATCTGTCGCAAGGTCTGTGGTGGACTGTGCCAGTCGGTGCATTGTGACATGCACTACACAAAGATCAGAGATAAACAAACCTATCATCTGGTCAGTCACTGCAACAGATACTGGAGTCAGTTTGTCTTGGCTTGTCCTTGCCACTGATAACACCTTTATCTGCCAAGAATGTGCTGCTAGTCCAGCAAAAGCTAGCAGTACTCAAATACTTTGCAAGCAGCTTCATGAAATGGTCAATCAGAAAGCAACTCATACCGACCCGGATGTCGCCCAGGCTTACAAGGTCCGTGCTGATCTGTTCACACTCCAACAGGCAGCGAAAAAGCAAGCTAGGAGCAGGAAGACAAAAGAAGAGGAAAACAGCAGCCTTGTGTGTAGCAGAATGGAATGTACGCACTCTGTTGGACAGAACAACATCACAGCGCCCAGAAAGACAGACCATGCTTGTGGCCCTGGAAATGAACAGGTACAATGTAGACATAGCTGCACTTAGTGAAACAAGATTGCCTGGATATGACAGCTTGGAAGACCATGGGTACACCTTCTTTTGGAGTGGGAGATCAACTCAAGAAAGGAGAGAAGCAGGAGTAGGCTTTGCAGTTAGAAAGGAGATAGCAGCAATGCTTGATGAGGAACCGGTGCCAATCAACGACAGGATAATGACTATAACACTCCCACTACAGGGGAAGATGTATGCCACACTCATCAGTGTATATGCCCCGACAATGACCAACACAGAGGAGGTGAAGGAAGAGTTCTACAGTGATTTGCGTGAGACTATCAGGCTTGTACCGACTGATGACAGGCTGATACTCGTTGGAGATTTTAATGCCAGAGTTGGTTCGGATACTGAGAAATGAAAAGGAGTGCTAGGCAGTCATGGAGTAGGCAAGTGCAATGCTAATGGAGAACTTCTATTTGCACTATGTTCAGAGTACAACCTTGTGATAACCAACACTCTATTTAAGCACAAGGACACACACAAGAAGACATGGATGCACCCAAGATCCAAGCACTGGCACTTATTAGACTACATCATAGTCAGGCAGAGAGACAGAAGGGATGTATTGGACACCAGAGCAATGAGAGGCACGGACTGTGGTACTGATCATGTTATGCTGAGCTCTAGATTAAGGATTTGCAGACGAAAACAGCACTGCAGGACTGGTGCGAAGCCACCATGGAAGCTAAACACTAGTGCACTGAAAGGCCAAAAGAAGCAGGAAGAACTTATACAGGAAATGGATGAAAACTTGAAAGACTGGGACAGCAACAACTCAGAGAATGACATAGAAGAGAAATGGGCAACACTGAAGGATACGGTACATCAGACTGCGAGTGATGTATTAGGCTACCCTGAGAGGAAACATCAAGATTGGTTTGATGAGCATGATGAACACCTGAAGAAACTACTAGAAGCGAGGAATACAGCTAGGCAGGAAAACCTACAGTGTAACACAAGGTCGAAGAAGAAGAAATATTCAAAGGCTCAGAGTGAGCTGCAGAAGTACACCAGAGAGATGAAGTCCAACTGGTGGGATGAAAAGGCAGAGGAACTTCAAACTGCAGCAGACAGGAAGGACATGAAAACATTCTTCACAGGTTTGAGAGAAATCTACAGCCCTAAACCAAGAGGATTGATCCAACTAAAGGCTATGGATGGTGAAACAGTTTTGCAGGAGAAAGACAAGATCCTGGACAGATTTGCAGACCACTTTGACCAACTACTAAACAACCCTGGAGATTTCACTGAAGAGGCTAAAGAAGCTCTAGTGCAGTGACCAGCTGTATCAAGTCTGGATGAACCACCAAATTTTGATGAACTAATGGCAGCTACAGTATCAGGACAACACAGGATGGTAAAGCTCCAGGAAGGGATGGAATTCCAGCAGAAATGTGGAAATTTGGTGGTGTTCAGCTGACCAACTGCCTGCACAAGCTCATCCAAGAGATATGGGATGCCCAGAAAGTACCTCAAGACTGGAAGGATGCAAGTATTGTGCCTTTGTTCCAGAAAGGTGACAGGAAAGATTGTGGAAATTAAGATAAGATAAGATAAGATAAGATAAGCCTTTATTAGTCCCACAATGGGGAAATTCCAGGGTTGCAACAGCACAGGGATAGCAACACTCAGAGCAACAATCAAGAAGACAAGAAAAAACAAGAGCAGCGAATATACATATGTACATATAAATATATAAACACACAGTGCGGAGCATTGTAGCTAGATGGAATAAATATATAAACACACACAGTGCGGAGCATTGTAGCTAGATGGAATGAACAGCATAACCGTCTACTTAGTTATCCTACATGGTATGATTATGTACCCATACATATTGTCACCCTCCGTAGTGACCGGTATTGTCCTAGTTGTATACTGGAGGGGACCATTGTGTAAGTCTATTGCGTCTTTTGCATTCAATACTATTAGGTTGTCACGTTTTTTTTGCTATCTCTGCGAGCAGCCCTGCTTAGGTTATACAGTCTGACAGCTGTAGGTAGGAAGGACCTGTGAAACCTCTCGGTTGCGCACCTAAGATGATGTAGTCTACTGCTAAATGAGCAACTCAGTGCATTCAGTACGTCCTGCATAGGGTGGAACTCGGACTCCAGCAGAGATGACAGTTTAGCAACCATCCTTTTCTCTCCTATCTCCTCCACTGGGTCAAGGCATTGCCCCAGGACAGAGCTAGCTTTCTTGATCAGTTTGTTCAGTCTCTTCCTATTGGCTGCTGTAACGCCACTGCCCCAGCAGACCATTCCAAAAGTGATGGCTGATGCCACCACCGTGTCGTAGAATGTCTTCAGCAGGGCCCCTTGTACACCAAAAGACCTGAGTCTCCTCAGTAGGAACAGCCTGCACTGTCCCTTCTTGTAGAGTGCGTCAGTATTGTGTGACCAGTCTAGTTTATTGTTCAGATGAACACCCAGGTACTTGTAGGATGTCACCATCTCAATGTCTGTTCCCTGGATGTTTGTTGGTGCTGTGAGGGGTTGTCCTTGCCTGTGGCAGTCCACCACCAGCTCCTTAGTTTTCCTCGTGTTGATCTGGAGGCAGTTCCGATGGCACCAGTCCACGAAGTCTTGGATAAGTCCTCTGTACTCAGCTTCATCTCCGAGGTATATCACTGCTAGCCACTGTTGGTAAGATTCTCTCAAGTGTACTACTTTAACAGACTCAGTGAACATATCTCGCAGAATGTACTACCGGAAACCCAGTGCGGCTTTAGAAGTGGAAGAAGCACAATGGACATGATTTTCTGCTTGAAACAGGTTCAAGAAAAGTGTATCGAACAGAACATGCCGCTTTATGTAGTCTTCATAGACTTTAGTAAAGCCTTCGATACTGTTTCGCGACAAGGACTTTGGCAGGTACTCAAGAAATATGGTTGTACAGAGAAGTTTGTCAGCCTGATCAAGGCACTCCATACAGGTATGCAAGCAAACGTGGCAATGAGTGGATCAGTAGCTAAAGACTTTTCAGTAAGCAACGGGGTGAAACAAGGGTGTGTGCTGGCACCTACACTCTTCTTGCTATATCTGGCAGCCATGCTTGAGGTGGCCTTCAAAGACACTTCAGAAGGAGTATCCATTCAATCAAGGAAAGAAGCAGACTTGTTCAGTGTGGCACAGTTTAAAGCCAAGAGTAAGACATCGATAAAGGTAGTAAGAGAAATGCTCTTTGCCAACGACAGTGCTCTAGTTGCACACAACATGGAAGATATGCAATCTTTAGTGGAGAAATTTGCAAGAGCAGCTAGCCAATTCAGTCTCCAAATCAACCTCAAGAAGACAGAGTGCCTTTATCAACCACCAAAGTTCCCGTTATCAACATCACTACCAGAAGAGATCAGCACTGGTACAGAGCCACTAGTCAAGTGCAAGACTTTCAAGTACCTAGGGAGTACTGTTTCAGAGAATGCTAGGCTGGAGGGTGAACTATTTCTCAGAATGGGAAGAGCAAGCGCTGTGTTTGGAAACTTGAGGGAGAGACTGTGAAACAATCGACATGTGTCTATCCGTGTGAAATGCAAAGTGTACAGAAATGCAAAGTGTACAGAGCGACAGTACTGGCTCTTTTATTGTACGGTGCTGAAACTTGGACTGTCTACAGAGTGCAGGTGAAGAAACTACACGCGTGCATGATGATACACCTTCGAGCCATAATGAACATCTCATGGAAAGACAAGATAACCGACATAGAAGTGTTGAAACGAGCTGGTCTACCATCAATGGAGGACATGCTAATACAGATGAACCTGAGACAGCTCGGACATGTTGAGAGGATGGACCACCAGCGTCTCCCTCGGCAATTACTCTACTCACAGTTAGAGTAATGAGAGGGCAAATGCAATCAGGGTAGACCAAGGCTCAGATTTAAAGACACTGTAAAAAGAAACTTGAAGAAGTTGTACATAGACAGGAGTTCCTGGCAGTGGAAGGCAAAGAACAGAGCTGTGTGGAGGAGTCTGATCAGACCTAAATGAAACAGTCATTATCGCCCACGACAGACTGCTATGATGATGATGATGATGATAATGATGATAGTGGACAGAAGAAAGAAAAGGAGACTTGGTAGTGGATTGAGGAGGTACAGGAAAGTATTCAAAGGAAGAGGATAGCAGAGAAAAAGTGGGATAGTCAGGAAGATGAAGAAAGTAGACAGGAGCATTTGGAATCTAGGCGCACAGCAAAGAGAGAGGTGGAAAAGGAAAAGGCATATAGTGAGTTGTGAAAAGCTATACACTAAGGAAGGAGAAAAGGAGTTGTATTGATTGGCTAGAAAGAGATCGAGATGGAAAGGATGTGCAGTAGGTCAGGTTGATTAAAGCCAGAAATGGTAATATACTAACAAATGACGAGAGTGTGAGAAGGTGGAAAGAGTGCTTTGAAGAGCTGATGAATAAAGAAAAAGAGAGAGGAGGCTGGATGAAGGAAAGATGGTGAACCAGGAAGTCCCAAGGATTACCAAGCAGAAGTGAGGTCAGCTTGAGGATGAAGAATGGAAAGGCGGTTGGTCCAGAGGACATACCTGTGGAGATGTGGAGATGTTTAGGAGAGATGGCAGTGGACTTTTTAACCAGATTGTTTAACACAATCTTGGAGAGTGAGAGGATGCCTGAGGAGTGGAGAAGAAGTGTTTTGGTACCAATTTTCAAGAGCAAAGGTGATGCTCAGAGCTGTAGTAACTACAGAGGCATAAAGTTGATTAGCCACACTATGAAGTTATGGGAAAGTGATGAGAGGCTGGAGTGACAACGAGAGCGGATATAGAGTGATGATTTAGAGTGAAGTACGTGGCGGTAATGTACCTATAAGCTGGTTGCCAACCACCAATCAAATCTAAAAGAAGAAGCAATGGTGGTTGAGGACACAGTCCAGTCCAGGGACGGATGTTTTTTTCACACATGGGGAGTTGTTCGGTGCTTCTTGTGGGAACTCCTTGTGCAGAGATATAGCGTGATGACACATGATTTAGAGTGAAGTACGTGGCGGTAATGCACCTGTAGGTTGGTTGCCAACCACCAATCAAATCTAAAAGAAGAAGAAGAAAAAGAAGTAGGTGGTTAAGAGGAGAGGTGACAATCAGTGAGCAGCAGTATGGTTTCATGCCAAGACAGAGTACTACAGATGCAATGTTTGCTCTAAGAGTGTTGATGGAGAAGTATAGAGAAGGTCAGAAGGAGTTGCACTGTGTCTTTGTGGATCAAGAGAAAGCAGATGATAGGGTGCCAAGAGAGGAAGTGTGGTACTGTATGAGAAAGTCAGGAGTGGCAGAAAAGTATGTGAAGGTGGTGCAGGACATGTATGAGGACAGCAAGATGGTGGTGAGGTGTGCTGTAGGAGTGATAGATGGGTTCAAGGTGGGGGTGGGATTACATCAGGGATAGGCTCTGAGCCCCTTCTTGTTTACCATGGTGATGGACAGGCTGACAGATGAGGTCAGGCAGGATCTTCGTGGACCATGATGTTTGCAGACGACAATGTGATCTGTAGTGAGAATAGGGAGAGGTGGAAGAGAACCTGGAGAGGTGGAGGTATGCTCTGGAGAGAAAAGGAATGAAAGTCAGTAGAAACAAGCCAAGAGAATACATGAGTGTGAAAGAGAGGGAGGTGGGCGTAAACGTGAAGATGGAAGAAGTAGAGGTAGTGAAAGTGTTAGAGTTTAATACCTGGGGTCAACCATCCAAAGCAATGGAAAATGCACAAAAAAGGTAAAGAAGAGAGTGCAGGCAGGGTGAAGTGGGTGGAGACAAGTGTCAGGGGTGATTTGTGACAGAAGGGTAGCAGCAAGAGTGAAAGGGAAGATTTACAAGGTGGTAGTGAGACCTGCTATGATGTATGGTTTGGAGACAGTGGCACTGACAAAAAAGACAGGAAATGGAGCTGGAGATGGCAGAGCTGAAGATGCTAAGATTTTCATTGGGAGTGACTAGGAGGGACAGGATTCAAAATGAGTATGTCAGAGGGACAGCTCAGGTTGAGCGGTTTGGAGACAAAGTAAAAGAGTCAGTGCTGAGATGGTTTGGACATGTGCAGAGGAGGGATAGTGGCGATATTAGACAAAGGATGTTGAAGATTGAGCTGCCAGGCAGGAGGAAAAGAGGAAGACCAAAGAGAAGATTCATGGATGCAGTGAAGGAGGACATGGAGAGGGTTGGTGTTACAGAGGAACAAGTAAGGGATAGGTTGAGATGGAGGCAGATGATCCGCTGTGACGACCCCTAAATGGAGCAACTGGAAGAAGACGGCAATTATATTCAAAAGTTGAAAACTCCCTCTGTTTCTAAGTATTGGAATCTTCAAAGAAAACGGAGGCAGGGGACACCCACCTCAGAGTGCTCTTGTATTTTATATTTTTGATGAGGTTCTTAAAAACACTAATAGAAAAGATATTTAGCTAAAATGTGACACATTTAAGAGTGGCACAACTGTCCAATTCACGCTGCTTATTTGGCATTTTGCATTAAAAAAATTGGAGTGAAAACTGGGTTGCCTGCATATAGCCATACTATTTCAAGATGAGCTATGGACACACAGAAACTAGAAAAGCACTTAGAGTGCATACCTCCACCAAGGCTCCTTCCGTCCCTCATGGATCACCTCCAAAATGTAATGGGTTTGCGTGTTGGCCACAAGCCAGTTTTGGTGAAAATTGCATCAAAGTCTATCCACTAGTATTGGGGGATTCTTGTGAACACACTGTGAGAAGATGAGAGCCTTGGTGGAGGTATGCACTCTCAGATCACAACTAAAATTTAACGAGTTCATCCTTGGCCCAAGGGCTATCTCTGGTGAAAATTTCATCAAAATCCGTCCAGTAGTTTTTGAATAATCCTGATAAAAATCAGACCACCCCGATTCCATAACCTCCTTGGCAGAGGTAACAAATGATCCAAGGGTTTTGATAAGTTGTATCTTTATACGTTATTATTTTTGTTATTAGTCTTCCCTGCTTTTGAATTACTTGAGCCATTTACCTCATGTTACCTAAACACGTCTGGCTAATGTCAGCGCTGGATGGATGGATGGATGGATGGATGGATGGATAGACAGACAGACAGACAGACAGACAGACAGACAGATAATCTGATAGCTGGGAAATTGCAGGAAATTATTTGTTATAATCAAACTCACCTTTGGAGTCTCTTTGTCTGTCCTTTTCCTCACCAACACCGGATTGTCGTATTTCAGGAGAGAGTCATCTGGAGGAATCATCATATTATACCTTTAGGGTCTCCTGTCAGGACCTTTGGAACAGACCTGCAAGGGAACAAAACATGTAACACTGAATACTGCACCTCTCACATCATCACTTCACTCTGTATATAATTCAAGAAATCTCTGTGTGTCTGTGTGTGTGTGTGTCACGATCAAAGATCATAGAGCCGCCTATGATGTTCCTATGATGTCTGCATGATGTCCTATGATGTTCCTATGTATAAGACTCCTTATGTGTGAAATGTCCTATGATGTTCCTATGTATAACAACTCTTTATGTGTGAAAAAATTATCCATTCTTGGGCTGCATCACTCACGATCATAGGACTCGCTATGACATCATCGGAGATCAAAGGCAGGCATCACTCACGCTCACTCGTGATCATAGGACATCAAAGATCAAAGGCAGGCATCACTCACGATCATAGGACTCGCTATGACATCATCAAAGTTCATAGGACTCACTCTGACACCATCAAAGATCAAAAGCAGGCATCACTGAATGAGTGCTGACGTGCTTGCTTACAGCCTTGCTTACACCTGCTTTCTATGGGCATGCAGAGGTAAGCACCAGTCCTACACTAAACTAGCATATTTCTTTTTTACACTTTAGGCTTATTTTTAATGTATTTCTGCTAACTTAATGCAACTTTAAGCAATTTTTTCTTTTATGGTAATCACTATATATAATTCAAGAAATCTCTGTCTTCTTCTTTTAGATTTGATTGGCGGTTGGCAACCAGCTTACAGGTGCATTACCACCACATACCTTGATCTATGACCTAAATGAAACAGTCATTGTAACCCCTGACAGACTGCTATGATGATGATGATGATGATGATGATGATGACGATCATCATTGCTAAGTCTTCTTCTTCTTTTAGATTTGATTGACAGTTGGCAACCAGCTTACGGGTGCATCACCACCACGTACTTCACTCCATATCATCACTCTATATTCTGTCTAAACCCTGTCTCTCAGGATCCGTAGTTCTGTCCTCTCACTCTATACTGTATATTGAACATTACTCCATATATAATTTAAGAAATCTCTGTCTCATCACTCTATATTTTTGTATAAGGAGTTCTTATAAGGAGTTCTGAACAACTCCTTATGTGTGAAAAAATTATCCGTCCTTGGACTGTGTCCTCTTCTTCTTCTTCTTTTAGATTTGATTGGCAGTTGGCAATCAGCTTACAGGTGCATTACCGCCACGTATTTCACTCTATATCATCACTCTATCTGGTCAGGAGCTGTAGTTGGCATTGTCAATTGTATATATATCGTCACTGTATAAATAATTCAAGAAATCTCTGTCTGACCGTGTGTCTGTGTGTCCACTGAAGCTTCTTCTTCTTCTTTTAGATTTGATTGGCGGTTGACAAGCAGTTTACAGGTGCATTACCACTACGTACTTCACTCTATATTATCACTCTGTCTCTGACTGGGTCTCTTCTTCTTCTTCTTCTTCTTCTTCTTCTCTCAGTTACTGGTGGATAGCAAGTAATTGAAAGGTGCATACTGCCACCTACTGTACAAGTGTGTAACATCATTTGAGCTCGACCCCTAAATTCTATGACTTAATCCTGTGCTATTTAAAAAAGAGAAAAGAGCCCTTCTCGTGATTCTTAGTGCCTCTCCATCTCCATATGTTCCCAGAATCCCAGTTAAATCCCATTCCCTACCGGCCTCCTGAACTTCATTTTTCATTCTCTTTCATTTCCATACTTGTGACTATGTAATAAGATGTGCTCAACATTTTCTTTTACTCCACATTCTCTACATTTGTCACTTTTGCTTTTCCCCATGGTGAATAAAATGCCGTTCAAACCTGTGTGAACCAGTCTGAGTCTTGCCATATTGATGTCTTCCCTCCTGTTTGTTGTTTTATAATTCTTCATTGCAATAGATTTTTGTATTTTGTAATACGATCTACCTTTATGATCTTCATCCCATCTTTTTTGTCATAGCTCAGTTCCTTTTTTCTTGATTACTGTTTTCCTTCCTCCTTTTCCAAGAGACAATGGTATAGTTATTTCTTTCCCAAGTGCACTTTTTGCTAATTTGTCTGCAGTCATTCCCTTTCAACCCTTCATGTGCAGGAATCCAACAAAACTGAACATCTCCATCACCCCTGTGTACCCTAAATAAACTGTGATATAGCTCAATCACCAAGTCTTCCCTTGTAGATTTTAGTGTCTGTATGGTTTTTAAAGCTGAAAGTGAATCTGAGCACACCACCACCAGGTCCGGTCTGACCTCCTCCACCCACTGCAAAGCAATAATTATTGCCACCATCTCTTCTGTATACAAAGATGTATTGTTGGAGAGTCTTTTTGGGATGGTCACTTTAAACTCTGGAATGTATACTCCAACTCCAACAGAGCCCTCTTTGTTCTTTGAAACCGTCAGTATAGAGCTGTAAGTAGTTATAGTAATTATTTCTGAGGTAAATGCTTGTTTTAACACCAACTTCACTCATATGCCAATCCTTTTTCCTCATTAGCAGATTGATGTCTACTTCTTTTCCCAGAAACAGCCAAGGGGGAACGTTACTCACTGGACTGGTGTTAGCTATATCAACAGTGTCTAGTCCATACATTCTGGCTTTTCTTTCAGTTGTCCACCCAAACCCGTGTCCCTGGAAGTTAGAGCATTCCCAGCAGTCTTGTAGTATTGTTTTTGAAATATTCGGTTCCTCACTTCCTTTCAGCTTGTCCCAGTACAATAATGCGAGTTTATCTCTTCTCAAATCCATTGGCATTTCTCCTTCTTCTATTAAAACCGCATTGTTTAGTGTTGTTTTAATGGCTCCAATGCACAGGCAAAGCACTCTATGTTGCATTCTGTCCATTTTTTCCATTGTGGTCTTTGCTGCTGTTCCATAAATCATGCATCCATAGTCTATCGTCGATTTCATTTGTGCTCTGTAAATTTCAATTAATGCCTGTTTATCTGCACCCCATTCATGTCCAGCTACAGCTTTTATGAGATTAATGACTTTTTTGTACTTTGTCTCCACATTTTCAACATAAACTCTCCATGTGTATGCACTATCAAACCACAATCCTAGATATTTGAACTTCCTCACTTTCTCTATTTGTTGATTGTATAATGTTGATGGTTCTGTACCAGTTCTGTGTTTTTTTGTGAAAGTCATATAGCAGGTTTTACTGTTTGAAAATTTAAATCCCCAGTCATATGACCACTTTTTTCACTTTCTCCATTGCTTTCTTGATGTTTTTGAACACAAATTTCCCATTTCTTCCCCTCATCCATATGGCTCCATCATTTACATATAGTGCTGTTTTGATGTATCCCCCTTGATCCCCAAACATGTCATTAATCATATTGAATAAAACTGGGCTTATCACACTCGCCTGAGGAACACCATTTTCTATTTAAAAATCATTAGAAACTTCTGGTCCTACTTTAACCCTAATTTTCCTGATTGTTAAAAAAAATCCATTATCCAATTATACATCTACCGCTGATGCTAATTTTAATCAGTTTGATAAAAAGTCCATCCCTCCACAGTGAGTCATAGGCCTTTTCAATATCCAGATAAACTATAACCATTACTTCTTTCATTCTGAGAGTCTTTTCAATATCATCACTTACCCAAACTAGAGCATCCACTGTGGATCTTCTTCTTCTAAAACCATTCTGATAGTTGTTTATTAATCGTCTTTGCTCTAGTACATATGAGAGTCTGTAAGCTAACACCTTCTCCATCCATTTCCCTAAGTGTGACGTTAATGCTATTGGCCTGTAGTTGCCTGGATGAGCTGGATCTTTCCCTGGCTTATTAAATTGTAAAATTAAAGCCTTTTAGCTGGGATAACCCTCCTTCCATATTCTGTTAAACAATTTCAGCACCAATTCCATTGATTGCATAGGTAACTGCCGGAACATTGCATAGCTTAACTGATCATGTCCTGGAGCTGTGTATCCACTATTTTGCAAAGCTCTCTTAAGCTCTGACATTGTGAGCTCAAGGTCTAATTCAGTCATATCTTCTTTCATTTCCTTTTTAAAGTTTCCATTTTCTCTGAGTTTATGCTCCCTTTGCTGTCTATGACTCGTACCAAGATGTTCTCCTCTATGCACTGCTGCAAATGCTCTACCTAGAACTTCCGCCTTTTCTCTGTCTGATACAGCCATCTTGTCCCCATCCACTAGAGCTGGAATTTTAACTGATACCCTTTTCCCACTCATTTTTTTAAACATACCCCAGACATCACCTAATTCTGTTTTCCTACCAAGGGTGGAACAAAATTCCCTCCATGTTGACCTTTTGCTGTTTTTAATAATCCTTCGAGCTACTGCCCTTTTCTTTTTATAATCTATAAAATTTTCACTATTCATATGAATGAATGAATGAATGAATGAATGAATGAATCTTTATTTCGGATAGATTAAAAGTACAGATTAAAAGAAACTGAATAATATAACAAAGGGGGAAAGAAAATCCAACAAGGTCAAATTAGACAATAACTCCTCTGATTATACAGTTCAACATAAATTATCCGAAATGGGTGATGGCTGAAGCCGCAGCTTATATTGCCCACCCATATTCCATCCAAGAATTCAAAAGAAAAACAAAACAAGAGTGGTTACAATTCAGAACAAAGCTAAGACAAAATGTGACAAAAAACTAAGCTACAACACAACGCAGACTGGATGTGACAATCCTTATGTGACTTTACATGTCATCTTGTACATATGTTTGGAGTATTTCTTCCTTTAGTTTTTGTTTAAATTGTCCAAGCGTTGTACATGATTTTAATTCAGGTCCAAAATCGTTCCATAATCTGACTCCTTGCACTGAAACACAGTGTTGCTTGGTGGTAGTTCTCACTGAAGGTTTTTGAAATATACATGTTCCTCTGGAATGATATTGTTTCTCCCTTATTTGGAACAACTTTTGGATATTTGTGGGCAGTGATAGATTCTTCACTTTAAACATTATTACTGCAGTTTTAAAGTCAACCAGATCTTTCAACTTGAGAGCTTTTAATTCAAGAAAAAGTGGGTTTGTTGGTTCCCTGTAAGCAGCTTTGTTTATTATTCTAATAGCTCTCTTCTGAAGCATAAAGACTGGATATATGTTTGTTTTATATGTATTTCCCCATACTTCAGTACAATATGTCATGTATGGGAGTATTAATGAATGATACAAGGTATATAGTCAGAATCAGAATCAGAATCAGAATCAGGTTTATTGCCATTGTTCATGTAGTACACAAACTAGGAATTTGTCTCGGTACAATGCTGCAACATTAAACATGATAAGATAAGAGAAATAAACTATACATGTAATAAAGTGTAGGATAAGATTAAGTGATACTGGTCAACAGTTAAAATATATATTAGCCAGCAGCAGATACTGTGGAGAACTATATAGTGCAGTCGGTAATGCAGGAAGAAAACAGTGATGATTGACATGAGTCTGGTTGAGCTGCTGTACATGGTGCACGAGAGTCACTTAGTGTTCAGCAGTCTAATGGCAGAGGGGAAGAAGCTGTTCATGTGACGGGAAGGTCACACGGGAAGGTATATAGTGTGGGTTGATTCAGCAAATATTTCACTCTGTGTAGTATTGTATTGATTTGGATATTTTATCTTTAATATAATTAATATGTGACTTCAAACACAGTTTATTATCAATTATTACTCCAAGAAATTTAGTTTCGGATACCATTTCAATCTCTACACCATTTACACTGAGTTTAGATACTAAGTTGTTGTGATGGTTGTTAAAAACTATAAATTTTGTCTTACTTAAATTGAGCGTTAATTTGTTTGAATCAAACCAAAGTTTAAGCTTTCCTAATTCCTTTCCGAGTGTATCCAAAAGTTGTTCCAAATTGCTTCCACTGCATAATAGATTAGTGTCATCGGCAAACAATATTAAATCCATTTTTTCTGAAACTTTACATATATCATTTATATACATATTGAATAACAACGGCCCCAAAACTGAACCCTGTGGGACTCCACAAGTAACCTTCAGTAACTGTGAGTTTTTGTTACCAACATATACATACTGATATCTATTCTTTAAGTAACTACATAACCAGGACAGTGCTACCCCTCTAATACCACAATTTTGTAGTTTCCTTAATAATAAGTTATGATCCACTGTATCAAATGCTTTTTTTAAGATCCAGGAATACCCCAACTGAATACTCTTTATTTTCAATGGCAGTTGATATTTTTTCTATAAATTCCATTAGAGCAAATGCAGTTGTCCTCTTGTGTCTGAACCCATATTGCTGCTCACACAATAAATTATTCTTCAGTATGAAGTTGTCAATTCTCTCATAGAATATTTTTTCAAGTATCTTGGAAAATTGCGGCAATAGTGAAATTGGTCTATAGTTTGAGAATTCCCCTCTGTCACCCGTCTTGTATATCGGAATTACTTTAGCTATTTTCATTGCATTGGGAAATATACTTGTTTGGAGAGACAGGTTACAGATATACGTCAGTGGTTTCACTAAGCATTCAATAATAGTTTTGACTAAGAGCATGTCAATACCATCACAGTCCGTAGATGTTTTACTTTTAAACGATTTAACAATTTTAATGACCTCTCTCTCGTCTGTGCTCTTTATGAAAATGGAGTCTTTTATAGCAGTGTTTTTGCTTATTATATCACCTGTAGGCACCGTAATGGGTATTTGTCGAGCCAAATTAGGACCAATGTTAACAAAAAAGTTATTAAATTCATCTGCAGGTGAAGCTGCATTCACACTCTGAGTCGTTTTATTATTTTTTGAAAAATCGGTTGGGTAGCTTGTATTTCTGTTTTTATATACTGTTTGTATTTCTGTTTTTATATACAGTATATATATATATATATATATATATATAGACTTTCATATTCTTCCTCAGCTCTCTGAATGCCTTGCTTCACTCTTTTACTGCAATACTACATTCATCATTCCACCAGGGTACAACCTTCTTCCTACCCTGTGTAGTTTTCTTAGGTATACTTGCTATTGCAGCATTCAGAATATAATGGGTTTTCTGACTTGAACATTCTTCTAAGCCACCTTCTAATGTTACCAAATGACATGATTGTACACAGTATTGCCTAAATTTTCCCCAATCTGTCTTGTCAAAACACTATCTTGTAAAACATCTTCCCTCTTGTGTACATACTTCAGTTTTAATGACTGTAAGTACTGGGAAGTGATCACTTCCAATGGTTGTACTGTTCATAACTGTCCATTCACAGGCGCTTACTAAAGAATCAGATACCAGAGTCACGTCAATACATGATGATGTGCCCCTATGCACATCCACCCTGGTACCTTCACCACTGTTTAGACAAATTAACGATCTTTCATCTAACATCTCTTTCACAACACTTCAATTGTTATCTGTATGTGTGCTTCCCCACAAGCTATTATGGGCATTAAAGTTTCCACACCATACCTCTTTCATATGCCCTTTCCCTGCCATAACACTGAAAATATCTGCTGTTAACTTCCTACATGGGTTGAAAAAATTAATCAGCTTAATATTTCCTTGGGTGGTGCAGTGGAGGAGTGGTTAGCACTGCGGCAGCACTGCAACTCACCCTTGGCCGGGGGATTCTGGGTTTGATCCCAGCCCCCGACCAACAGTGATCTGTGTGGAGTTTGCGTGTCTGCATGGGTTTACTCCGGGATTTCTCCGGTTTTCTCCCACATGCCAAAAACATGCAAGTTAGGTTAATTGGCATCAAACTGGGGATTCTAAATTGTCCTTCGGTATGACTGTAAAAGTGAATGGTTGTCTGTCTCTCTGTGTTGGCCCTGCGATGGACTGGCGATCTGTCCAGGGTGTACCTTGCCTCTCACCCAAAGATACTGGCATAGGCTCCAGCACCCCCCCCCCCCCGCAACCCGAAAAGGATTAAGTGGAAGAAGATGAATGAATGAATGAATGAATGAATGAATATTTCCTTGTCCATTTGGCCTACATATTTCAATAATATTACACTCTATATCCTCAGGGAAGGGAATCACCCTATATGCCAGGCCATCTTTAATGAAAGTGGCACATCCACCTCCATTTACACTTTTAATGCTATCCTGTCTGAACTATATCCTGGAATAACAAAATCTAAGTGAGGTTGAAGCCATGTCTCCTGTGCACACACTACCTCTGGAACAACTTCTAGTTTGTACTGTAGTATGTGTAGTACCATATTAAGATCTTAAGTTTCACCATGTGCATTCTCCCCAGTTTCAGCTGTCAGTAAAACATGAATCTGGTTGACTTTGATATCTTTCACATCCAGGAATTTTCCTGCTGCTTTCACAATGGTTTTGATTCTGTCACTTTTCTTCTTTAGCTGTGCTGCAACATTAATAGATAGATAGATAGATAGATAGATAGATAGATAGATAGATAGATAGATAGATAGATACTTTATTTCGAACAAAAAAGTAAAAAAACAAAACAAATTACAAGCGCGATAAAGTGACAGTATACAGTGCTCGAAAGGGAGAAGGAAGAAGTGAACACTTATTAACTCCAACTCTTCTTTTCCATAAATACAACCCATGTGAAATATATACAAATTACCTCATTTAAGACCCCAAGTAAACAATTAACTATATTTTGTACATATCAACATTAACACCCATCCATCCCAACATACATACAGTCCATACATCAAAACCCAGCTCCAAACAACACAGATATACACAGTACTGTCCCACCTACCATTCCATAGTGTCCCAGAGTGAGCATAGTGAATCGTACATATAAATGCTACCCATCTAACATATATTCTTTCATCAAATAATGTTTATACCTATTTTTGAATTGATTTCTGTTTGTACTTAGTTTCAGTTCCGGCTCCAGACTGTTCCACAAATCCACCCCACAGACAGATATGCACATACTTTTCTTAGTTGTTCGTACCTTAGGTTTTGTAAAGTTTGTCTCCTCTCAAATTATAGTCATTGTCTCTTTTTTTGAATATTTTTTGTATACTAGTTGGGAGATGATTATTAATTGCCCTGTACATTACTTGTGCTGTCTTAAATTTAACTAAATCCATGAACTTTATGAAATGTGACTTTAAAAACAACCAATTGGTATGGTTTCTATATCCTACATTATTTATTATCCTTATAGCTCTTTTTTTGGTAATGTGCATATTGGCTGTAGGTTGGTCTTGTAGGTGTTTCCCCAGACCTCTACACAGTAGTTAAGATAAGGTAGAAACAATGACTTGTACAGTAAGAACAATGATTTATAGTCCAAGATGTGTCTTGTCTTCCCCAGTATCCCTATACATTTTGCCAACTTGGCCCGGATGTGACTGATGTGAGGTTTCCAGCAGATTTTATTGTCTATCGTCACCCCCAGAAACTTATTTTCCTGTACTATTTCTATTCTGGTATCATCTATCGTTACCGTTATTTCATGATTTATTTTATAATTTCCAAACAATATAATCTTTGTTTTTTTTTTCAGATTTAGAGATAATTTGTTTTTGTTGAACCACTGCGTTAACCTTTTCATTTCAGTTGTGACCACCTCTAAAACCTGCTGCAACTTCTCACCAGTGCAAAGGATATTTGTGTCATCCGCAAAAAAATAAATTTCAGAATTTTTGATACTTGGCATATGTCATTTATATACAAGATAAAGAGTTTGGGTCCCAAAACTGACCCCTGGGGCACACCACAAGTGATGTCCATGAAGGATGATTTGTGCACACCTATTTGTACAAATTGTTGTCTGTTACGTAAATAACTTTCCACCCAACTCAGTCCTACCCCTCTTATCCCACACCTTTCCAATTTCCTCAGTAGAATTCTGTGGTCAATGGTGTCAAAAGCTTTCTTTAAATCTATAACTACTCCTACAGCAAACTTTTTTTAATCTATACAACTAGTAATTTCTTCTATAAGTTCGATCAGTGCCAAAGATGTAGATTTATCTGCTCTAAAACCATATTGGCTGTCTGTAAGGAGGTTGTGTTTTTCAATGAAATCATCCAGTCTCTTAGAGAAGATTTTTTCAAGTGTTTTGGAGAATTGTGAGAGTAAAGAGACTGGCCTGTAATTTGCGAAATAATGACTGTCTCCTGTTTTGTATAGTAGTATTACTTTTGCTATTTTCATTTTGTTTGGAAATGTACCAGTTGAAATGACATGTTACAGATGTGGGTGAGTGGTTTAACAATTCCCTCAATTACTTTTTTCACTATTGTCATGTCAGTTTCATTCCAGTCAGTTGATTTTTTGTTCTTAAATTTACTCACAGTCTCAAAAATTTCCTTTTCAGTAACTGCACCCAAAAAGATTGTGTTTGGATTTCTATCTTCTATTTCATTTACAGAATCACTGTTGTTTGTTTCTGGTGTCACTATTGATTTTGCTAATTCAGGACCAACGTTTACAAAAAATTTATTGAAACCACTGACCACATCCTCCATATTATTTATCAAATTGTCATTTTCAATAAAATATTCTGGATAATTAGCATTCTTCGATCAGTTACTAATAATCCCATTGAGTACTTGCCATATTCCTCTTAAGTTATTTTTATTATCCTCTAATATTCTGTTGTAGTATTCTTTCTTACAAGTCCTCATTATATTAGTAAGCTTGTTTTTATATCTTTTATATTTGATCTCAGCCTCTACCATTCTGCACTTATTGAATTGTTTATATAATGTATTCTTCTTTTTACATGCATTTATTAACCCCTTGGTGACCCAAGGAATATTTTTGTTTTGTTGTCTGTCACTGTATTGTTTTATAGGACAGTTTTCATTGTACAATGATTGAAATATTTGTAAAAATTTATCATATGCTTTATTTACAGTGGGGCAAAAAAGTATTTAGTCAGCCACCAATTGTGCAAGTTCTCCCACTATGAGAGACAAAATGAGAAAAAAAAATCCAGAAAATCACATTGAAGGATTTTTAATGAATTAATTGGTAAATTCCTCAGTAAAATAAGTATTTGGTCACCTACAAACAAGCAAGATTTCTGGCTCTCACAGACCTGTAACTTCTTCTTTAAGAGGCTCCTCTGTCCTCCACTCGTTACCTGTATTAATGGCACCTGTTTGAACTCGTTATCAGTATAAAAGACACCTGTCCACAACCTCAAACAGTCAGACTCCAAACTCCACTATGGCCAAGACCAAAGTGCTGTCAAAGGACACCAGAAACAAAATTGTAGACCTGCACCAGGCTGAGAAGACTGAATCTGCAATAGGTAAGCAGCTTGGTGTGAAGAAATCAACTGTGGGAGCAATTATTAGAAAATGGAAGACATACAAGACCACTGATAATCTCCCTCGATCTGGGGCTCCACGCAAGATCTCACCCTGTGGGGTCAAAATTATCACAAGAACGGTGAGCAAAAATTCCAGAGCCACACAGGGGGACCTAGTGAATGACCTGCAGAGAGCTGGGACCAAAGTAACAAAGGCTACATCAGAAACACACTACGTCGCCAGGGACTCAAATCCTGCAGTGCCAGACATGTCCCCCTGCTTAAGCCAGTACATGTCCAGGTCCGTCTGAAGTTTGCTAGAGAGCATTTGGATGATCCAGAAGAGGATTGGGAGAATGTCATATGGTCAGATGAAACCAAAATAGAACTTTTTGGTAAAAACTCAACTTGTCGTGTTTGGAGGAGAAAGAACACCATACCTACTGTGAAGCATGAGAGTGGAAACATCATACTTTGGGGCTGTTTTTCTGCAAAGGGGCCAGGACGACTGATCCGTGTACAGAAAGAATGAATGGGGCCATGTATTGTGAGATTTTGAGTGAACACCTCTTTCCACCAGCAAGGGCATTGAAGATGAAACGTGGCTGGGTCTTTCATCATGACAATGATCCCAAACACACCGCCCGGGCAATGAAGGAGTGGCTTCGTAAGAAGCATTTCAAGGTCCTGGAGTGGCCTAGCCAGTCTCCAGATCTCAACCCCATAGAAAATCTTTGGAGGGAGTTGAAAGTCTGTGTTGCCCAGCGACAGCCCCAAAACATCACTGCTCTAGAGGAGATCTGCATGGAGGAATGGGCCAAAATACCAGCAACAGTGTGTGAAAACCTTGTGAAAACTTACAGAAAACGTTTGACCTCTGTCATTGCCAGCAAAGGGTATATAACAAAGTATTGAGATGAACTTTTGTTATTGACCAAATACTTATTTTACCGAGGAATTTACCAATTAATTCATTAAAAATCCTTCAATGTGATTTTCTGGATTTTTTTTTCCTCATTTTGTCTCTCATAGTTGAGGCATACCTATGATGAAAATTGGAGACCTCTCTCATCTTTTAAGTGGGAGAACTAGCACAATTGGTGGCTGACTAAATACTTTTTTACCCCACTGTATATCATTTTCATCACAAACTATCTTCCAGTCTTGTATTAATAATTCCTTTGCCAGTAAATATATATAGATTCTTCAGTTCTTATTCTTTTATATTTAATGTTTTTGGTATACTTTTCCTTCCTACAATCACGCTGATAGACAACAAAAATTGGCAGGTGGTCACTGACATCATTCAATAAAAGCCCGCTCGTGATATTATTTTCCATAATGTCTGTGAATATGTTATCTATTAGTGTGGCACTGTGTGATGTGATTCTGCTAGGTCTGGTGATTGTTGGATGTAAGCCCATACTGTACATTGCGGTGATAAATTCTTCTGTCAAACTATGTTGTTTTGAATTCATAAGATCTATATTGAAATCCCCACAGATGAACATAACTTAATGAGTTAGTTTTGCATACATTTTTTCCATCCAGTCCTTAAATAAGTCAATGTTTGATCCAGTTGTTCTATATCCACAGCTCACTACTATAAGATAAGATAAGCCTTTATTAGTCCCACAATGGGGAAATTCCAGGATTGCAACAGCACAGGGATAGCAACACTCAGAGCAATGATTTAGAAGATAAGAAAATAAGAGCAGTGAATATACATATGTACACATAAATATATAAATATTTATACACAGTGTGGAGCATTGTAGCTAGATGGACTAAACAGCATAACCGTCTATTTAGTTACCCTACATGGTATGAATATGTACCCATACATATTGTCACCCTCCATAGCGACTGATATTGTCCTAGTTGTATACTTGAGGAGACCATTTGTGTAAGTCTGTTGCGTCTTTTGCATTCAATACTATTAGGTAGTCACGTGTTTTTGCTGTCTCTGCAAGCAGTCCTGCTTAGGTTATACAGTCTGACAGCCGTAGGTAGGAAGGACCTGCGAAACCTCTCGGTCGCGCATCTAGGATGATGTAGTCTACTGCTAAATGAGCTCCTCAGTGCATTCAGTATGTCCTGCATAGGGTGGGACTCGGACTCCAGCAGAGATGACAGTTTAGCCACCATCCTTCTCTCTCCTATCTCCTCCATTGGGTCAAGGCGCTGCCCCAGGACAGAGCTAGATTTCTTGATCAGTTTGTTCAGTCTCATCCTATCGGCTGCTGTAATGCCGTTGCCCCAGCAGACCACTCCAAAAGTGATGGCTGGTGCCACCACCATGTCATAGAATGTCTTCAAGAGTACCCCTTGTACACCAAAAGACCTGAGCCTCCTCAGTAGGAACAGCCTGCACTGTCCCTTCTTGTAGAGTGCGTCAGTATTGTGTGACCAGTCTAGTTTATTGTTCAGATGAACACCCAGGTACTTGTAGGATGTCATCATCTCAATGTCTGTTCCCTGGATGTTCACTGGTGCTGTGAGGGGTTGTCCTTGCCTGCAGCAGTCCACCACCAGCTCCTTAGTTTTCCTCGCGTTGATCTGGAGGCAGTTCCGATGGCACCAGTCCACAAAGTGCTGGATAAGTCCTCTGTACTCAGCTTCATCTCCATTGGAGATGAGGCCAACGATCACAGAGTCATCAGAGAACTTCTGTAGATGGCAGTGTGTTGTGTTGTGTGAGAAGTCGGCAGTATAAAGGGTGAACAGGAAGGGAGACAAAACCGTTCCCTGAGGAGCCCCCGTGCTGCCAATGATCATGTCGGACACACAATCCTGGGTTCTCACAAACTGTGGCCGGTTAGTGAGGTAGTCCAGGATCCATGATGACAGGTGCTGGTCCACCCCTGCGCACAGCAGCTTGTCCTTCAGGATCATCGGTTGGATGGTGTTGAAAGCACTGGAGAAATCAAAGAACATGATCCTCACCGCATTCCCGGGCTTCTCCAGGTGGGACAGGGAATGGTGAAGGAGGAAGATCACTGCATCCTCCACCCCAATGCCATGCTGGTAGGTGAACTGGAGTGGATCAATCGCTGGCCCCACCAGGGGGCGGAGGTGAGCAAGGAGCAGTCTCTCCAGGGTCTTCATCGTGTGAGACGTCAGGACCACTGGTCTGTAGCTGTTCAGGTCTTTGGGGTGGGAAGTCTTTGGTACAGGTACCACACAAGATGTTTTCCACAACTGTGGTACCCTCCCCAGTTTCAGGCTCAGGTTGAAGATGTGCTCCACAATCCCACACAGCTGGTCTGCACAGGACTTGAGGAGCTTTGCGCTGATGCCGTCTGGTCCCAAGGCCTTCCTCGCCTTGATCTTCCTCAGCTCCGTCCACACCTGGGTCTTAGTGAGGGTCAGGTTGAGGGGGCTGTGTGCTAGGAGTGGGGGGGTGTTGGTGGAGTGGGGTGTGGACAGCAGGTCTCGATGACTTTAGAGGGAGCAGTGGTTGGTGTGCAGGCGGGGAGGAAGGCGGTTGGTCAAACCTATTAAAAAACAGGTTCAGATTGTTCGCCCACTGTCTGCCCCCCGTGGTCTGGGAGGAGGTATTTTGGAGCCCAGAGATGGTTTTGAGGATTCTCCAGACCCCGCCAATGTCGCTCTGTTGCAGCTTGTCCTCCATCTTCTTTCTGAAGCTGTCCTTGCCTTCTCTGATCTTCCTTCTTAGCTCCCTCTGTACGGACTTCAGCATCTCCCTGTTCCCCGACCTGAAGATCCTCTTCTTCTCTTTCAGAAGTGTTTTTATCTCAGGGTTGATCCAGGGTTTGTTGTTCGAGCAACACCGTGCTGTCTTGGTGGGTACGGTGTTGTCCACACAGAAGTTGATGTAGTCCGTGATGGTGTGAGTGAGGCCATTGATGTCCTCACCATGTGGATTGCAGAGCTGCTCCCAGGCAGTGGTTTCAAGACAGTCCTTTAGAGCGTCCATTGCCTCGTCCAACCATATCTTCACCGTGCGCATGACCGGAGGTTGTCTGTGTACTAGGGGTTTGTACACCGGCAGGAGATGAACCAAGTTGTGATCCGATCTCCCGAGTGGGGGGAGTGGTGATGAGGTGTACGCCTCCTTAGTGTTAGTATAGAATAAGTCCAGTGTTTTATTGTCTCTAGTGTGGCATGTGACATACTGGGTGAACGTGGGCAGGATGGAGGACAGTGAAATATGGTTGAAATCACCGGAGATGAGGAGAAGAGCAGCTGGGTGTTCTGTCAGCAGCCTGCCAGTTACTGAGTGGATGACGTCATGCGCTGTCCCCACGTTTGCCGTCGGATTTTCATAAATAACAATGCAGATCACGTGTGAGTATTCCCTCGGGAGATAGGTAGGCTGCATGCTAACAGCTAGCAACTCAATGTCTTTGCTGCAGGGATGTTGTTTAACCGTGATATGTCCCGGTCTGCACCAGCTGTTATTGACATACATTATCACTCCTCCGCCCCTTGCCTTCCCACTGTCTGGTGTCCGGTCTGCCCGTATTGCGTGGAAACCCTCCAGTTCGATGTTAGCATCTGTTGCTAGTTCTGTTAGCCATGTCTCAGTAAACAACATCAGGCTACTCTCTCTGAAGACGCTCTTGTAGCGGGAGATGGCCGCTGGGTAGTCGGTCTTATTGAGTAGCGATCGAACGTTCCCCATAATAATAGATGGAAGGACGGGTCTGTACCTTATATTTCTCGCCCGCCGTCTTGCTCCAGCACGACATCCACGTCGTTTCTGTCTTATTTCACCTGGTATGTCGAAGTCTTGCGCTAGCATCTTGGTCCGGTTAAGTGCTAGCAGCTGGTCTCTGCTGTAACGTATCCTGCTAAAAACAGTGGCTCCGTCTGCCGGCTCAGGAGACATTTGGGCGATTCGTGTGTCCGTCCGATATATAAGGTGTCGCCGGATCAGAAAGATTAGCAAGAGAAGCGAGATAGTAAATAGATAGGAAGAAATTGATCCGCTGTTGCAAAAAGGCAGCCTACTCGTGTGGCGCCGGAAGTAGTATATACGTATATAGTAGTATACACATTGTACACATGTTCACATTGTCCAGACAGATTTCTATTGTAATACATTCAAATAAATCATCCACAGTTACTGACAAATTTTCAACAACCTTGTATTGCAAGCTCTTGTCAACATAAATTGCAACTCCTCTTCCTTTTTTCACTTTTCTATTTATATACACTACCGTTCAAAAGTTTGGGGTCACTTAGAAATTTCCTTATTTTTGAAAGAAAAGCACTTTTTTCACTGAAGATAACTTTAAACTAATCAGAAATACACTCTATACATTGCTAATGTGGTAAATGACTATTCTAGCTGCAAATGTCTGGTTTTTGGTGCAATATCTTCATAGGTGTATAGAGGCCCATTTCCAGCAACTATCACTCCAGTGTTCTAATGGTACAATGTGTTTGCTCATTGTGTCAGAAGGCTAATGGATGATTAGAAAACCCTTGTGCAATCATGTTAGGCTTGCAATGCTGTAATTGCTGCAAATGGAGGATTCTTTGACGAAAGCAAAGTTTGAAGGAAAAAATTATTATTTCAAATACAAATCATTATTTCTAACCTTGTCAATGTCTTGACTATATTTTCTATTCATTTTACAACTCATGGTGGTAAATAAGTGTGACTTTTCATGGAAAACACAAAATAATTGTCTGAGGTGACCCCAAACTTTTGAACGGTAGTGTAGATAGATAGATAGATAGATAGATAGATAGATAGATAGATAGATAGATAGATAGATAGATACTTTATTTCGAACAAAAAAGTATAACAAAAACAAAACAAATGACAAATGCAATAAAGTAACAGTATACAGTGTTCGAAAGGGAGAAGGAAGAAGTGAACACTTATTAATTCCATCTCCTCTTTTCCATAAATACACCCATGTGAATTATAAGATAAGATAAGATAAGCCTTTATTAGTCCCACAACGGGGAAATTCCAGGATTGCAACAGCACAGGGATAGCAACACTCAGAGCAACAATCAGAAGGCAAGAAAAAAACAAGCAAGCAAGAGCAGCTAATATACATATGTACATATTACTACACTACTACTATTACTACTACTACATACTACTATTACTACTATACTTATATACAAATTACCACCTTTAAGACCCCAAGTAAACAATTTACTGTATTTTTTACATATCAACATTAACACCCATCCATCCTAACATACATTGATGTCCATACATCAAAACCAGCCTCAAACAACACAGATATACACAGTGCTGTCCCACCCACCATTCCATAGTGTCCCATAGTGTCCCAGAGTGAGCATAGTGAATCGTACATATAAATGCTACCCTTCTAACATATATCCTTTCAGCAAATAATGTTTATACTGAATAGGATGATAAAATAAAGGCAGCGTTGGATTTTTTCTTTCTTTCAAAGGTCTTTTTATTATTATTAATTGAAGTATCAATACAATACAAAGTATTAGAAATTTTCATTTTTGTTTCAACCAAACAGTAAAAAACTAGAACTTAAAGCCAACAAATGTAAATGCTTCAAAGCACAAAAACCTTTAAATAAACAAACAAAAAAAAAAAATACAAAGAAAAATTGTGTGTGTGAAGTGGGGGTGGGGTAAAGGGGATATGAGCTACTCAGAAACTATAATCGTGGGTCTTTCAAAGAAATCAAGAAACGGGCGCCATAATTTATAGAATTTGTTTTCAGAGCCACAGACTGTATATCTGATTTTTTCTAAATCCAAACAGGACATTATATCTTTTATCCACTGTAAATGTGAAGGGGGCGAAGAGTCTTTCCACTTCAGTAATACAGCACGTCTGGCCAATAATAATGAAAATTTGAATACTTTTAATTTGGAACTTGGCAAGACAAGTTCTGGAGCCACACCAAAAATGGCGCATAATGGATCAGGTTTAATTTGATATTGCAGGACTTCAGACATAGTGATAAAAACAGAATGCCAAAAATTCATCAATGCAGGGCAGGACCAATACATGTGAAGCAAAGTGCCAGGAGCGCTACCACACTTTTCACAAGTTGGGTCTATATCCGAGTAAATACGTGCTAACTTAACCTTGGACAGGTGCATCCGGTGTACAATCTTAAATTGAATAAGAGCGTGACGAGCACACATTGATACAGTGTGAACCTGGCCAAGAATAGAGTCCCACAGTTCATCAGTAAAAGTAAAATTAAGATCTTGTTCCCAGTTCAATTTGATAGCGGCCAGAGAAGAAGATTGTAAATTTGAAATTAAATTATATAAAACTGACATTACCCCCTTAGAAGTTGGTTTAACTAATAAAAAATCATCTAGAGGATTATCAGAAGGTTTTTGAGGGAATTGTTTTGTCATGGTTTGCACATAATGTCTGACCTGGAGGAAGCGGAAAAAATGTGTAGAAGTGATGTCGAATTTGGTGGAAAGTTGAGAAAAACTTGCAAATTGACCATCAAAATATAAATCCGCAAAAGATTTTAAACCTTTTCTGTGCCATATATGAAATGCACTATCAATAGTTGATGGGGTAAATAAATGATTTGCGGCAATTGGACTTCTAATGGAAAAAAACTGAAGACCGAAATTTTTCCTGAATTGAGACCAAATTCTAAGAGACTGACGAACTACTTTATTATTACCCAGTGTAGACAAAGCAAGGGGAAGTGGTGAACCTAAAATTGCCGGTAGGGAAGTTTGATTGTCCACATGTGACTCCATAAGGATCCAAATAGGTGATTTGGGTTCCAGATAAAAATGTTTCCAATATAACATGCACCTGATATTTGCTGCCCAGTAGTAATATTGAAAGTTAGGCAGAGCCATGCCACCTACTGATTTGGGTCTTTGAAGAAAAACTTTCCTCAATCTCGGATGTTTACCATTCCAAATAAATGAGGTAATCAGAGAGTCCAAAGACTTAAAAAAGGATTTAGGAATAAAAATGGGGAGACATTGAAACAAATATAAAAACTTTGGAAGTAACATCATTTTTACAGAATTGATTCTGCCAATTAAAGACAAGGATAATGGGGACCATTTGGAAAGTATTAACTTGCACTGGTCAAGTAAGGGGAGAAAATTATTTTTAAACAAGTAATTAAATTGTTTAGTGACACATATCCCAAGATAATTAAAATGATCAATAACAACCTTGAAAGGAAAATTTTCAAAATCCTGAACTTGAATCTTTTCATTAATCAGAAACAGTTCACTCTTATTAAGATTAATTTTATAACCAGAAAACCTACTAAAACTATCCAAAATATTAAGTATAGCGGGTAATGAAGTAAGTGGGTTGGAGAGAAATAATAAAAGATCATCAGCATAGAGTGAAACCCTATGCTCAATGCCACCCCTACGAATGCCTAGAAAGTCCCGGCTCCCACGGATTGCAATAGCTAACGGCTCAACTGCCAAGGCAAAGAGCAACGGGCTCAAAGGACAGCCTTGCCTCGTACCACGGTAAAGTCTAAAATAGTCAGAATAGCGACAATTAGTTAACACTGAAGCTAAAGGACTAGCATAGAGAAGTTTAATCCAGGAACAGAAGGAAGGACCAAAACCGAACCTCTCCAAAGTAAAAAACAAATACTCCCACTCAACCCTATCGAATGCCTTTTCAGCGTCCAAACTAATAAGACATTCAGGTATGTTGTGGTGAGGAGTATAAATAATATTAAACAACCGCTGCAAGTTAAAAAAAGAATGGCGATTTTTAATGAAACCGGTTTGGTCCTGTGAAATTATAAAAGCAGCGTTGGATTTTTAAATAGCTTTATTATCATCTGCCTTCATCAGAACTCTGCTCCAGCCCATAGTGTGAGCAGGCTGAAGCCAAATTCCTCAGGCTCTCAAAGAGGAGAGAGTGTGTGTGTCTCGCAGCAGATGCAGAATCAGAGTGAGAGAATGAGAGGGTTTGCGTTACAGAGTTGCAGCATATATACTCGACTACAACAATACATCAAGGGCATACCCCAACAGTTGGTATGATCAAAGAGATAACAGAACAGGCATAAGACATTTGCATTTGAGAGACATATTGATCTCAGTCCCTAGGTCACAGTGAGGACAGGACGCATGAACACAATGCATGAAAGGCAACATTAACATCACAGAAGTGAGCCAGACGAAACAAGTCTGCCTGTAGACATTAATACACATTCCACTGTTCTGTTATTTGCTCTAGCCGAGCGCTGTGTTTGACCAGTCTGTTTGTGGGGGTTACACCAAAGCACATCTACATATCAGTAGTGCAGCAGAAAAAACCAAGAGAAGAGAGCTGAGTGTCCTTAATCTGTTGTGGGGGTTAACTGAACCGCCACACACGCTCCCCCCCAGAGGGCACGGCAGGGGGCCGAGACCTCGATAATCCCTCTATGGGAGCGAGCTGTGGGAGAAGCTCACTGCAGGCGGAGGGGGAGGGAGGAGGGGGGTAAGTGCCGCCAGGGGGACGGTGAACTCGTCCGAGCCGCGCAAAAATTGCTTGTGGGTCCGCAATGTCGAAGGGCTGTCCCGTTGAACATGCAGAGGTCCACAAGAAGAAAAATTAGTCTCTGGCTCCTCTCGTGGCCATGAAGAAAACAGGAGCGGCGAGGCTGCGTAGCGGCTGTAAGAAAAAAGAAGCAGAGGGACTCGGCTTGTTGGCTTTAGGTGCAGGAGCAACCCTAAAACCCCCCGGGAAGAGCTGACGGCTGAAATCCCTTATGTGCCGTGGCTGAGACCATTAAAAAAAAAAAAAAAATCCAGTGGCGAGCTGCGTGCTTGCTTCAGGTGAACGAGCAGCCCTGAGGGTTCTGCGAGCAGCGGCGGAGGACGATGGCGGTCTCTGGAGCCGTTATTTGTCCCGTGTGGGATGCGCCGTCCTCGTAACTCCCCAGTGCTTGCGCCGGGGCTCGTGCGTGGGTCAGCTGGAGAGGAGAACCAGGGTGCAGAATCTTGGTGGGGATTGGCGCAGACGGCGCCGATAAAATCCGGATTGAGCTGTGGCTGCAGATTGGCCATGGTGCGTTGGAGCGGTGAGAGGAAATAGTCGATCTTTTGTCCCTCAGGCTCGTGCAGATGCGTTGGAGCGGTGGGAGGGAATAGACGATCTCTGTTCCTCAGGCTTGGGTAGATGAGATGGATCGCTGAGAGGGGGGAGTAACGGTGAGAGGGAGAAAACGTTCTGTGTCCCTCGGCTGGTCCAGCGTGGACGTCCCGATCTCAGGCAAGGGTCGCACCATGACGTTTTCTGCAGATTTTCCCGGTCGTGGGTGACGTCCTGAGAGCAGTTCGCCCGCCGTGGGCTCTGCGTCGAGGCAGGCAGACCAGTCAGGCCGCTGTGACGGAGCATTCATGCCCGGGTGCTGCGTTCGCTGGCCGCTCGTTTTCTTCAGTCTCGGGTCGCCAGCGTGGCTGTTCAGATCAGAAGGTTGCGTTTGCACAAAACGTGTGCATTCCGGGGTCACCAGTGAAGAGGATGATAAAATAAAGGCAGCGTTGGATTTTTAAATAGCTTTATTATCATCCGCCTTCATCAGAACTCGGCTCCAGCCCATAGTGTGAGCAGGCTGAAGCCGAATTCCTCAGGCTCTCAAAGAGGAGACAGTGTGTGTGTGTCTCGCAGCAGATGCAGAATCAGAGTGAGAGAATGAGAGGGTTTGCGTTACAGAGTTGCAGCATATATACTCGACTACAACAATACATCAAGGGCATACCCCAACAGTTGGTATGATCAAAGAGATAACAGAACAGGCATAAGACATTTGCATTTGAGAGACATATTGATCTCAGTCCCTAGGTCACAGTGAGGACAGGACGCATGAACACAATGCATGAAAGGCAACATTAACATCACAGAAGTGAGCCAGACGAAACGAGTCTGCCTGTAGACATTAATACACATTTCACTGTTCTGTTATTTGCTCTAGCCGAGCGCTGTGTTTGACCAGTCTGTTTGTGGAGGTTACACCAAAGCACATCTACATATTAGTAGTGCAGCAGAAAAAACCAAGAGAAGAGAGCTGAGTGTCCTTAATCTGTTGTGGGGGTTAACCGAACCGCCACAATACCTCTTTTTGAATTGATTTCTCTTTGTACATAGTTTCAGTTCCGGCTCCAGACTGTTCCACAAATCCACCCCACAGACAGATATGCACATACTTTTCTTGGTTGTTCGTATCCTGGGTTTTGTAAAGTTTAAGTCTCCTCTCAAATTATGATCATTGTCTCTTTTTTTAAATATTTTTTGTATATTAGTTGGGAGTTGATTATTAATTGCCCTGTACATTACTTGTGCTGTCTTAATTTTAACTAAATCGATGAACTTTATGACATGTGACTTTAAAAACAACGAATTGGTATGGTCTCTATATCCTACATTATTTATTATCCTTATAGCTCTTTTTTGTAATGTGCATATTGACTGTAGGTTGGTCTTGTAGGTGTTTCCCCAGACTTCTACACAGTAGTTAAGATAAGGTAAAAACAGTGAACTGTACAGTAAGACCAATGATTTATAGTCCAAGATGTGTCTTGTCTTCCCCAGTATGCCTATACATTTTGCTAACTTGGCACGGATGTGACTGATGTGAGGTTTCCAGCAGATTTTATTGTCTAGCGTCACCCTCAGAAACTTATTTTCCTGTACTGTTTCTATTCTGGTATCATCTATCGTTACCATTATTTCATGATTTATTTTATAATTTCCAAACAACATAATCTTTGTTTTTTTTTAGATTTAATTTATTTTTGTTTAACCACTGCATTAACTTTTCCATTTCAGTTGTGACCACCTCTAAAACCTGCTGCAAATTCTCACCAATGCAAAGGATATTTGTGTCATCCGCAAACAAAATAAATTTCAGAATTTTTGATACTTGGCATATGTCATTTATATACAAGATAAAGAGTTTGGGTCCCAAAACTGACCCCTGGGGCACACCACAAGTGATGTCCATGAAGGGTGATTTGTGCTCACCAATTTGTACAAATTGTTGTCTGTTACTTAAATAACTTTCCACCCAATTCAGTCCTACCCCTCTTATCCCATACCTTTCCAGTTTCCTTAGTAGTATTTTGTGGTCAATGGTGTCAAAAGCTTTCTTTAAATCTATAACTACTCCTACAGCAAACTTTTTTTTATCTATACAACTAGTAATTTCTTCTATAAGTTCGATCAGTGCCAAAGATGTAGATTTATCTGCTCTAAAACCATACTGGCTGTCTGTAAGGAGGTTGTGTTTTTCAATGAAATCATCCAGTCTCTTAGTAAAGATTTTTTCAAGTATTTTGGAGAATTGTGAGAGTAAAGAGACTGGCCTGTAATTTGTGAAGCAATGACTGTCTCCTGTTTTGTATAGAAGTATTACTTTTGCTATTTTCATTTTGTCTGGAAATTTACCAGTTTGAAATGATAGGTTACAGATGTGGGTGAGTGGCTTAACAATTCCTTCAATTACTTTTTTCACTATTGTCATGTCAATTTCATTCCAGTCTGTTGATTTTTTTGTTCTTAAATTTACTCACAGTCTCGATAATTTCCTTTTCAGTAACTGCACCCAAAAAGATTGTGTTTGGATTTCTATCTTCTATTTCATTTACAGAACCACTGTTGTTTGTTTCTGTTGTCACTATTGATTTTGCTAATTCAGGACCAACGTTTACAAAAAATTTATTGAAACCACTGACCACATCCTCCATATTATTTATCAAATTGCCATTTTCAATAAAATATTCTGGATAATTAGCATTCTTAGGTCGATTACTAATAATCCCATTGAGTACTTGCCATATTCCTCTTAAGATATTTTTGTTATCCTCTAATATTCTGTTGTAATATTCTTTCTTACAGGTCCTCATTATATTAGTAAGCTTATTTTTATATCTTTAATATTTGATCTCAGCTTCCACCGTTCTGCATTTAATGAATTGTTTATACAATGTATTCTTCTTTTTACATGCATGTATTAACCCCTTGGTGACCCAAGGAATATTTTTTCATATTCATAGCCATCCATGGTAAAGTCCACTTCTTTCTCTTCACTGAGCCACGTCTCTGATATTGTCACAGTATTGAATGGCTCTTTAAACTGATGTAAATAATCTTTAATGTTATTAATGTTGGCATAGAGACTTCTGCTGTTGAAGTGGATCATAGAAATATTGAAATCAGATGTGGCCATTGTGTTAAACTGTTCATCCGTGTAGTAACTATAGTTATTATTGATGGAGCTATATAAATTATTATCAGGGTCTATGTTATATTCTACATCCTGTGGGTTGTGATCCGTATATTCAAAAACTTTCAGTTCCTGTTGTTCCTGTTTGTTGATCTTTTGTTTCATGTAATTAAATGTCCTGATGCAGATGAGTATAATCCTTCAGTGTCCTACAGTAATCATTTGTTGCTGTCGACTCCATTTTATAATGCTCATTGATATTTGTCCAGTTCCATAATATTACGGATGTTGATAACCTTGGCTTCTTCAGGTGATCCATTTAATCTGATGTATATTTTACAGTTTGATGTCCAGGTGTTTTGAATCTTTTTCTGCTTTCTCAGGTATCTTGCTTTTCTGGCTATTTCTGTGTTTTCTTTTGTGAGGTGCTCGTTTATGTAAATGTTCGTTCCTTTCAGTTTTCTACCTTGTTTTAGCAGCGCAGTCTTGTGTTTTCTATTGACAAACCTTATGATGACAGCCGGTTTGTCACTGTTTTTCCTGGGCAGACGGTGGCAGGCCTCAAAGGTGTTACAGTCCAGCTGGATTCCTTTTGACTGCAGGAAGGCTGCCACTTGTTGCTCTGTGGATTCGGCTTCCAGCGCATCGAGCCTCCCTCCGCTGTCCGTGGCCACCGCTCGAGCATATGATCGAGGTTTAATGTAGAGCCCTGTGATGATCCCGTCGTTCACCTGTGTGTACTTCTCCAGGTCCGACACTCTGCTCTCCAGATACGCCAGCCTCTTGTCCTTCTCGGCGTTCTGGATCCGCAGCACTTTCACCTCCTCGACCAGGCCCAGGATGTTTTTTGCTGCAGCTTAACAGCAGAAATCTCTTCAGCCAAGAAGTCGAGCGATCTTTTAATATTGTCCACCTCCTCAGTCTGCTGAGCATTCTTGGGACCCATGATCCCGGACGATGTACTGTATGTTGACTAAACAGCTAATGAACAGCTGTTTAGCTAGCTGAATGGCGAGCCGCTCCGCTCCGCTCTTGTTTTCCAGTCCGTAGATGCCGCTATTAGCGTCTTAAATCAGGCAGGGGTCGAAACTAGGATGTCCAGTTTGTAATCCAAATTCAGTTCTTAGAAGTTCTCAGAAGCCAAAAAAAGTAATCAAAAATCGAGCACCAAAACACAGAAACCGAGCACCAAAACACAGAAATCCACCGAAATCCACCGACTGACAGGATCTGACAGTAGGTTGACAGCAGGTTGACAGGTTGACAGGAACCGGAAGTTGGTGTGGCAGATAAAAGCTACAAAGTTTGTCCTCTTAACTATCAATGTGTCATCATCCATTTTGCATTTGTGAACACAAAAATTCCTTGCAGCGGCATGATCTTGTGTTTGTGTGGGATTTGTTGATGGCTGTGCTTCCCTTTGAACTGAACTTCTTTGAGGAAGGCCTGTTGTGTTTCTGACCTTTCCTGCTTCTCTGTCTTTAGCACTTCCGCATATGAGATTTTCTTACTTATTCTAATTTCCTGGGCTTGTCTAGCTTCCCTCTGCACAACACATCCTCCATATGCAGCACTGTGCTCACCCCCACAGTTGCAACACTTTGGCGTCCTTTTCACATTTACCATATTCATGCTCCCCTCCACATCTAGCACATCTTAATTTTCCCTTACATTGCTGAGCAGTGTGACCCATCCTTTGACATTTGCAGCACCTGAGTGGCTTTGGGACATATTCTCTGACACTGTAATACAGGTATCCTATTTGAAATGATTTAGGGGGTGTTTCCTCAAACTGAATCATTACAGACAATGTATCCTTCAGTGAGCCTTCTCTTTTACTTTTTAGCCTTTTCACATCCTTCACCTTTCCTCCTTGGATCTCATTTTTCACTTCTTCCGTAGACATGCTCAAAGGGACGCCTGATATAACTCCCCTCAAGTTTGTTGTTGCACCAGGAACATGAGCCTTCATTTGTTCTCTGTTTAGACATGTCATTGCCAGTATTTTCTCTTGCTGTTGTTTACATGATGCATGCATCAACAGCCGGTTATTATTCAAGAACTTTGCAAACAACTCTCCCAATTTCTTCTTCAATTGCTTTTGTTAGCTTAACAGGGTGAAAGTGCTCCCCCCCCACCCCAATTGAACTCAATGACAACTTTCCACTCATTTCCTACGTCATCAAATTGCCATCCATGTTGGCTAGTTCGTGTTTTCTTAGCATTGTTACTTCATCCCACATCACTGTCATCTGACCAGCTCTAGCTCTTGCTTTTCTTTCTGCCTCCCTAGCTGCTCTTTTCTGCCTCGTAGACCAGGTACCATCCGCTCCATCTCATTTTTATCAAGCCCGTCAGAGCTAGATGCCATAATGTTTCAGTAAGAGTACAGTTTATGCTATCCGCCACAAACAAATCACTCCTACTGCACACAGACGTAAATGAAGTCCGTCCGCTGCCTTCTCGAATGTGTGCTGGGTCTCTTTCAGAATGTCTTTCTTTCAGCCATGGACTGTGTCCTACTCACTTACTGTAAGTGTTCTACTGCCACCAACTGCTCTCTTCTTCTTCTTCTTTTAGATTTGATTGGCTGTTGGCAACCAACTTATAGGTCCATTACCGCCATGTACTTCACTCTATATCATCACTCTATCTGGTCAGGAGCATGACTTGCTTATCATCACTGTGCTCTATCTTTTTCTTCTTTTAGATTTGATTGGCGGTTGGCAACCAGCTTATAGGTCCATTACCGCCACATTCTTCACTCTATATCAGGGGTGTCAAACTCATTCCATGGAGGGCCAAGACCCTGCAGGTTCTACCTCCACCCAGTGTCTTCAGCAGGTATTTTCATTGATCAGCAATCAGTGGGAGGAAATTCAGTGAAATCAACTGTAGAAGACACTGGATGGAGGTAAAACCTGCAGGGTCTTCGCCCTCCATGGAATGAGTTTGACACCCCTGCTCTATATCATCACTCTAACTGGTCAGGAGCATGACTTGCTTATCATCACTGTGCTCTATCTTCTTCTTCTTTTAGATTTGATTGGCAGTTGGCAACCAGCCTACAAGTGCATTACCACCACTGACTTGATTCTTCTTCTTCTTCTTTTAGATTTTATTGGTGGTTGGCAACCAGCTTACAGGTGCATTACCGCAACTGACTTGATTATCATCACTCTATGTCTTTGTATTTTTGTCAGATCAGGCATTGGCTTGCTTGCTACCGGATAACCATGAAAACCGGTACTACCTGTCTCATGGGTCGGGCCGTCGGCGACTCAACCGGCATCCCCGCCCTTCCGAGGGCATGGAGGGTGAAACAAGGCATCCTGGCAGAACTAAAAACAATATCTGTCACAGGTCTGTGGTGGACCACTCCCAGTTACACAGGGTGAGACTGGACATCCTGGCAGATAAACACATCTGTCACAAGGTCTGTGATGGACTGTGCCAGTCGGTGCATTGTGACATGCACTACACAAAGAGCGGAGATAAACAAACCTATCATCTGGTCAGTCACTGCAACAGATATTGGAGTCAGTTTGTCTTGGCTTGTCCTTGCCAATGATATTACCTTTATGTGCCAAGAATGTGCTGCTAGTCCAGCAAAAGCTAGCAGTACTCAAATACTTTGAAAGCAGTTTCATGAAATGGTCAATCAGAAAGCAACTCATACCGGCTCGGATGCCGCCCGGGCTTACAAGGTCCGCGCTGATCTGTTCACACTCCAACAGGCAGCGAAAAGTAAGTTAGGAGCAGGAAGACAAAAGAAGAGGAAAACAGCAACCTTTTGTGTAGCAGAATGGAATGTACCACTCTGTTGGACAGAACAACATCACAGCGCTCAGAAAGACAGACTGCACTTGTGGCCCTGGAAGTGAACAGGTACAATGTAGACATAGCTGCACTTAGTGAAACAAGATTGCCTGGATATGATGGCTTGGAAGACCATGGGTACATCTTCTTTTGGAGTGGGAGATCAACTCAAGAAAGGAGGGAAGCAGGAATGGGCTTTGCAGTTAGAAAGGAGATAGCAGCAATGCTTGATGAGAAACCGGTGCCAATCAACGACAGGATAATGACCATGACACTCCCACTACAGCGGAAGATGTATGCCACACTCATCAGTGTATATGCCCCAACAATGACCAACAGAGAGGAGGTGAAGGAAGAGTTCTACAGTGATTTATGTGAGACTATCAGGCATGAACCGACTGATGACAGGCTGATACTCTTTGGAGATTTTAATGCCAGAGTTGGTTCGGACACCGAGAAATGGAAAGGAGTGCTAGGCAGTCATGGAGTAGGCAAGTGCAATGCTAATGGAGAACTTCTACTTGCACTATGTTCAGAGTACAACCTTGTGATAACCAACACTCTATTTAAGCACAAGGGCACACACAAGAAGACATGGATGCACCCAAGATCCAAGCACTGGCACTTATTAAACTACATCATAGTCAGACAGAGAGACAGAAGGGATGTATTGGACACCAGAGCAATGAGAGGCGCAGACTGTGGCACTGATCATGTTATGCTGAGATCTAGATTAAGGATTTGCAGACGAAAACAGCACTGCAGGACGGGTGCAAAGCCACCACGGAAGCTAAACACTAGTGCACTGAAAGGCCAAAAGAAGCAGGAAGAACTTACACAGGAAATGGATGAAAACTTGAAAGACTGGGACAGCAACAACTCAGAGAATGACATAGAAGAGAAATAGGCAACACTGAAGGATACAGTGTATCAGACTGTGAGTGATGTATTAGGCCACCCTGAGAGGAAACATCAAGATTGGTTTGATGAGCATGATGAACACCTGAAGAAACTACTAGAAGCGAGGAGTACAGCTAGGCAGGAAAACCTAGAGTGTAACACAAGGTCAAAGAAGAAATACTCAAAGACCCAGAGTGAGCTACAGAAGTACACCAGAGAGATGAAGTCCAACTGGTGGGATGAAAAAGCGGAGAAACTTCAAACTGCAGCAGACAGGAAGGACATGAAAACATTCTTCACAGGTTTGAGTGAAATCTACGGCCCTAAACCAAGAGGATTGATCCAACTAAATGCTATGGATGGTGAAACGGTTTTGCAGGAGAAAGACAAGATCCTGGACAGATTTGCAGACCACTTTGACCAACTACTAAACAACCCTGGAGATCTCACTGAAGAGGCTAAAGAAGCTCTAGTGTAGCGACCAACTGTATCAAGTCTGGATGAACCACCAAATTTTGATGAACTAATGGCAGCTATCAGGACAACACAGGATGGTAAAGCTCTAGGAAGGGATGGAATTCCAGCAGAAGTGTGGAAATTTGGTGGTGTTCAGCTGACCAACTGCCTGCACAAGTTCTTCCAAGAGATATGGGATGCCCAGAAAGTACCTCAAGACTGGAAGGATGCAAGTATTGTGCCTTTGTTCCAGAAAGGTGACAGGAAGGATTGTGGAAATTACCGAGGTATATCACTACTAGCCACTATTTGTAAGATTCTCTCACGTGTACTACTTAACAGACTCAGTGAACACATCTCGCAGAATGTACTACCGGAAACCCAGTGCGGTTTTAGAAGTGGAAGAAGCACAATGGACAGGATTTTCTGCTTGAAACAGGTTCAAGAAAAGTGTATTGAACAGATACACATGCCGCTTTATGTAGTCTTCATAGACTTCAGTAAAGCCTTCGATACTGTTTTGCGACAAGGACTTTGGCAGGTACTCAAGAAATATGGTTGTACAGAGAAGTTTGTCAGCCTTATCGAGGTACTCAAGGGTAAAGGCTCCCAGTTCGCTTCTGTTTAAAAGGCAGATAAACGCAGTTAGAACGCAGTTTGGAGCTGGCGTTTTGAGCTTTTTTTTGATGCTGCCGCTGGAGAGTGAACCTACTCTTGAGAAATAAAGAGAATTTGCCAGTTGAAGCTGGTGAAGCAATTGGACCCTCGCGCTCAGGGAAAACAAAGGGATTTCTCCCACGTGTGTTTTTTTTTTTTTTTTTCCCCTACAATCGGATTCAGCGATCATCGGCCGGGATAATGGGTCCCAAAAAAGCTCTACAAAATGAAGATGAAATAAAAAAAGCGCTGGATTTCTTGGCGGAAGAGATTTCTGCTGTAAAGTCACAACAAAGAAGCATCCTGGATCTAATGGAGGAGATTAAAGCGCTGCGGAACCAGAACGCTGAGAAAGACAGGAGGCTGGCGTATCTGGAGAGCAGAATGGCTGAGATGGACCAGAGCACTCGGGCGAACGACGTGATCATCACGGGGCTCCACATCAAACCCCGATCATACGCGAGAGCAGTGGCCGCAGACAGCAGTGGAGGTGAGCTGGATGAGGAATCCACGGAGCAACAAGTGGCGGCCTTCATGCAGTCCAAAGGAATCCAGCTGGACTGCAACAACACTGAGTCCTGCCACCCTCTGCCCAGGAAAAGCGGCGACAAACCGGCTGTGATCATGAGGTTTGTGAACAAAAAACACAAGACTGCGCTTCTGAAACAAGGTAGGAGGCTAAAAGGAACAAACATTTACATAAACGAGCACCTCACGAAAGAAAACGCAGAAATAGCCAGGAAAGCAAGATACCTGAAAAAGCAGAAAAAGATTCAAAACACCTGGACATCAAACTGTAAAATATACATCAAATTAAATGGATCACCTGAAGAAGCCAAGATCATTAACATCCGTAATATTATGGAACTGGACAAATATCAATGAATTTTATGAACTGGAGTCACAACAACAATTCAGACAACTGTAGGACACTGAAGGATTTTACTCATCTGCAACAAACATTCAACAACATGAATCAAAAAATCAACAAACAGGGACAACAGGAACTGAAAGTTTTTGAATATACAGATCACAACCCACAGGACGTAGAATATGGCATAGACCCTGATAATAATTTACTTAGCTCCATCAATAATGACTGTAATTACTACACAGATGAACAGTTCAACACAATGGTCACATCTGATTTCAATATTTTGATGATCCACTTCAACTGCAGGAGTCTCTATGCAAACTTTAATAATATTAAAGTGTGGCGGTTCGTTTTAACCCCACAACAGACTAAGGACACTCAGCCCTCTTTTCTCTGTTTTTCTGCTGCATTACTGAGAAGCAATGTGCCATTCATGTATTTGTGATGCAAACATGCATGTGTTGTGATGTAATGCGCCATTCTGTATAGTGTGCATATGGCTTGTCCTTACTGTGCTTTTTCTGAGCATCTTAGATGTGCTTGGGTGTATTAATGTCTACAGGTAGACGAGTTTCTTCTGTCTCACCTATGTGATGTTAATCGATGCCTTTCATCCTTTGTACTCATGCATCCTGTCCTTACTGTGACCTAGAGACTCAGATCAATATGTAGATGTGCTTGTTAGCCTCTTTGTCTTGCACTTAGAGCGAGGTCTAGCTAATCTGCCCATTGTGATGTATGGCTTACAAATGCAAATACCTCCTGCCTGTTCTGTTGTCCCTTTGATCATTCTAGACTGTGGGGTATGTCTTTTTGATGTATTGTTATGATCAAGTATTTAAGGTGCAACTCTGTAACGCAATCTCCCTCTTCCTCTCTCAATCTGACTTCAACCCTGCTGCAGGACACAGACACTGTGTCCGCCTCTCTTTCTCTGAGAGCCTAGGGATCCTGCTCCGGGCTGCTCCACTATGCACCGGAGAGAGGATCCCGTGAAGGCGACATGATTAATAAAACCTGCTCAAAACCACAGCACTGCTGCTTATTTTTTCATGCCGCTTCACTGGTGACCCCTCGAACACGCACACGTTTTGTGCGAAAGCAACCTTCCGAGCTGGACAACCACACAGCTGCGTTGGTGGCCCCTTGAAGACGCACACGTTTTGTGCAACGCAGCCTTCTGTTTTGGATGGCCACGCTGGCGAACCGACGCTGAAAAAAACGAGCGGCCAGCGAACGCAACACCCGGGCATGAATGCTCCGTCGCCTGAGATCTGCACAACCACGCTGGACCGGCCGCTCTCACTGAGAGCGCACGCACCTCGTCCTCTCTCCACGACGGCAACCTCCAGGGCCGACGGGGAGCGCAGCGCATGGAACTGAACGCACCATGGCCGCACGAGCGACAACGATCGTCTCCTCCCTCTCACCGCTCCAACGCTGCTGCACGAGCCCGGGGCACAAAGATCGTCTATTGCCTCGCACCGCTCCAACGCGCCTCCACGAGCCCGAGGGACGGAGATCGTCTACTTCCTCACACCGCTCCAACGCAGCTGCATGAGCCTGAGGAACATAAGATCGTCTATTCCCTCCCGCCGCTCCAACGTATCTGCACGGGCCTGAGGGACTAAAGATCGTCTATTTCCTCTCACCGCTCCAACGCACCATGGCCAATCTACAGCCACAGCTCAACCTGGATTTTACCGGCGCCGTCTGCGCCGTTCTCCACCAAGTTTCTGCACCCTGACTCGCCACTCCAGTGGCCCACCCACGCACTGAACCCCCGCGCACGCATCGGGGAGTTACAAGGACGGCGCATCACGCACGGGACAAGTAACGGCTCCACAGACTGCCTTCCTCCTTCGCCGCTGCCTTTCAGGGCTGCCCGCTCACCTGAAGCACGCATGCAGCACGCTCGAAGGATTTGTTAACAGTCTCAGCCACGCCAGAGACCGCCATCGTCCTCCGCCGCTGCCCACAGAACCTTCAGGGCTGCTCGTTCACCTGAAGCAAGCACGCAGCTCGCCACTGGATTTTTTAATGGTCTTAGCCACGGCACAACGGGATTTCAGCCGTCAGCTGTTCCCGGGAGCTTTGGGGTTGCTTCAGCACCCAAAGCCAACAGTCCCCCTGCTTTGTTTACTTTTTCTCTTACAGCCGCTCCTGCTTTTCTTCATGGCCACAAGAGGAGTCAGAGACTAATTTTTCTTCTTGTGATCTCCGCACGTGCAACGGGACAAACCCTCGACGTCACGGAGCAGCAAGCAATTTTTGCACGGCTCAGGATGATTTCACAGCTCCTGCCGGCACTTACTACCCCTCCCCTCCCTCCCCCTCCGCCTGCAGCGAGCTTCTCCCACAGCTCGCTCACACAGATGGATTATCGAGGTCGCGACCCCCTGCCGCGTCCTCTGGGGGGGAGCGTGTGTGGCGGTTCGTTTTAACCCCACAACAGACTAAGGACACTCAGCCCTCTTTTCTCTGTTTTTCTGCTGCATTACTGAGAAGCAATGTGCCATTCATGTATTTGTGATGCAAACATGCATGTGTTGTGATGTAATGCGCCATTCTGTATAGTGTGCATATGGCTTGTCCTTACTGTGCTTTTTCTGAGCATCTTAGATGTGCTTGGGTGTATTAATGTCTACAGGTAGACGAGTTTCTTCTGTCTCACCTATGTGATGTTAATCGATGCCTTTCATCCTTTGTACTCATGCATCCTGTCCTTACTGTGACCTAGAGACTCAGATCAATATGTAGATGTGCTTGTTAGCCTCTTTGTCTTGCACTTAGAGCGAGGTCTAGCTAATCTGCCCATTGTGATGTATGGCTTACAAATGCAAATACCTCCTGCCTGTTCTGTTGTCCCTTTGATCATTCTAGACTGTGGGGTATGTCTTTTTGATGTATTGTTATGATCAAGTATTTAAGGTGCAACTCTGTAACGCAATCTCCCTCTTCCTCTCTCAATCTGACTTCAACCCTGCTGCAGGACACAGACACTGTGTCCGCCTCTCTTTCTCTGAGAGCCTAGGGATCCTGCTCCGGGCTGCTCCACTATGCACCGGAGAGAGGATCCCGTGAAGGCGACATGATTAATAAAACCTGCTCAAAACCACAGCACTGCTGCTTATTTTTTCATGCCGCTTCAAAAGATTATTTACATCAGTTTAAAGAGCCATTCAATATTGTGGCAATACCAGAGACGTGGCTCAGTGAAGAGAAAGGAGTGGATTTTACCATGGATGGCTATGAATTAAATTATATAAATAGAAAAGTGAAAAAAGGAGGAGGAGTTGCAATTTATGTTGACAAGAGCTTGAAATACAAGGTTGTTGAAAATCTGTCAGTAACTGTGGATGATTTATTTGAATGTATTACAATAGAAATCTGTCTGGACAATGTGAAGAATGTAGTAGTGAGCTGTGTGTATAGAACACCTGGATCAAACACTGACTTATTTAAGGACTGGATGGAAAAAATGTATGCAAAACTAACTCATAAAGTTATGTTCATCTGTGGGGATTTCAATATAGATCTGATGAACTCAAAACAACATAGTTTGACAGAAGAATTTATCAACACAATGTACAGTATGGGCTTACACCCAACAATTACCGGACCTAGCAGAATCACGTCACACAGTGCCACACTAATAGATAACATATTCACAAACATTATGGAAAATAATATCAGGAGTGGGCTTTTATTGAATGATATCAGTGACCACCTGCCGATTTTTATTGTCTATCAATGTGATTATAGGAAGAAAAAGTATACCAAAAATATTAAATATAAAAGAATAAGAACCGAAGAATCAATGCATTTACTGACAAAGGAATTATTAATACAAGATTGGAAGATAGTTTATGATGAACATGACATAAATAGAGCATATGATAAATTTTTACAAATATTTCAATCATTGTACAATAAATACTGTCCTATAAAACAATACAGTGACAGACAACAACAAACAAAAATATTCTTTGGGTCACCAAGGGGTTAATAAATGCATGTAAAAAGAAGAATACATTATATAAACAATTCATTAAATGCAGAATGGTGGAAGCTGAGATCAAATATAAAAGATACAAAAATAAGCTTACTACTATAATGAGGACTTGTAAGAAAGAATATTACAACAGAATACTAGAGGATAACAAAAATAACATAAAAGGAATATGGCAAGTACTCAATGGGATTATTAGTAATCGTCCTAAGAATGCTAATTATCCAGAATATTTTATCGAAAATGGCAATTTGATAAATAATATGGAAGATGTGGTCAGTGGTTTCAATAAATTTTTTGTAAACGTTGGTCCTGAATTAGCAAAATCAATAGTGACACCAGAAACAAACTACAGTGGTTCTGTGAATGAAATAGAAGATAGAAATCCAAACACAATCTTTTTGGGTGCAGTTACTGAAAAGGAAATTATCGAGACTGTGAGTAAATTTAAGAACAAAAAATCAACGGACTGGAATGAAATTGACATGACAATAGTGAAAAAAGTAATTGAGGGAATTGTTAAGCCACTCACCCACATCTGTAACCTGTCATTTCAAACTGGTACATTTCCAGACAAAATGAAAATAGCAAAAGTAATACCTCTATACAAAACAGGAGACAGACATTGTTTCACAAATTACAGGCCAGTCTCTTTACTCTCACAATTCTCCAAAATACTTGAAAAAATCTTCACTAAGAGACTGGATGATTTCACTGAAAAACACAACCTCCTTACAGATAGCCAGTATGGTTTTAGAGCAGATAAATCTACATCTTTGGCACTGATCGAACTTATAGAAGAAATTACTAGTTGTATAGATTAAAAAAAAGTTTGCTGTAGGAGTATTTATAGATCTAAAGAAAGCTTTTGACACCATTGACCACAGAATACTACTAAGGAAACTGGAAAGGTATGGGATAAGAGGGGTAGGACTGAGTTGGGTGGAAAGTTATTTAAGTAACAGACAACAATTTGTACAAATTGGAGAGCACAAATCACCCTTCATGGACATCACTTGTGGTGTGCCCCAGGGGTCAGTTTTGGGACCCAAACTCTTTATTTTGTATATAAATGACATATGCCAAGTATCAAAAATTCTGAAATTTATTTTGTTTGCGGATGACACAAATATCCTCTGCACTGGTGAGAATTTGCAGCAGGTTTTAGAGGTGGTCACAACTGAAATGGAAAAATTAACGCAGTGGTTCAACAAAAATAAATTATCTCTAAATCTAAAAAAAACTAAGATTATATTGTTTGGAAATTATAAAATAAATCATGAAATAATGGTAACGATAGATGATACCAGAATAGAAACAGTACAGGAAAATAAGTTTCTGGGGGTGACGCTAGACAATAAAATCTGCTGGAAACCTCACATCAGTCACATCCGGGCCAAATTAGCAAAATGTATAGGCATACTGGGGAAGACAAGACACTTCTTGGACTATAAATCATTGGTCTTATTGTACAATTCACTGTTTTTACCTTATCTTAACTACTGTGTAGAAGTCTGGGGAAACACCTACAAGACCAACCTACAGGCAATATGCACATTACAAAAAAGAGCTATAAGGATAATAAACAATGCAGGATATAGAGACCATACCAATGCGTTGTTCTTAAAGTCACATGTCATAAAGTTCATCGATTTAGTTAAATTTAAGACAGCACAAGTAATGTACAGGGCAATTAATAATCAACTCCCAACTAATATACAAAAAATATTTTAAAAAAGAGACGATCATAATTTGAGGGGAGACTTAAACTTTACAAAACCCAAGATACGTACAACCAAGAAAAGTCTGTGCATATCTGTCTGTGGGGTGGATTTGTGGAACAGTCTGGAGCCGGAACTGAAACTATGTACAAACAGAAATCAATTCAAAAAGAGGTATAAGCACCATTTGCTGAAAGGGTATATGTTAGAAGGGTAGTAGTTATATGCACGATTCATTATGTTCACTCTAGGATATTATGGGACACTATGGAATGGTGGGTGGGACAGCACTGTGTATATCTGTGTTGTTTGAGGCTGGTTTTGATGTATGGACATCATTGTATGTTAGAATGGATGGGTGTTAATGTTGATTTGTAAAAAATACAGTAAATTGTTTACTTGGGGTCTTAAAGGTGGTAATTTGTACAAAATTCACATGGGTGTATCTATGGAAAAGAGAAGATGGAATTAATAAGTGTTCACTTCTTCCTTCTCCTTTTCGAACAGTGTATACTGTTACTTTATTGCATTTGCCATTTGCTTGTATTTGTTATATTTTTGTGTTCAAAATAAACTATCTATCTATCTAACTATCTATCTATCTATCTATCTATCTATCTACTCCATACAGGTATGCAAGCAAATGTGGCAATGAGTGGTTCAGTATCTAAAGACTTTTCAGTAAGCAACGGGGTGAAACCAGGGTGTGTGCTGGCACCTATACTCTTCTTGCTATATCTGGCAGCCACGCTTGAGGTGGCCTTCAAAGACACTTCAGAAGGAGTATACATTCAAACAAGGAAAGAAGCAGACTTGTTCAATGTGGCACAGTTTAAAGCCAAGAGTAAGACATCGATAAAGATAGTAAGAGAAATGCTCTTTGCCGACGACAGTGCTCTAGTTGCACACAGCGTGGAAGATATGCAATCTTTAGTGTAGAAATTTGCAAGAGCAGCTAGCCAATTCAGCCTCCAAATCAACATCAAGAAGACAGAGTGCCTTTATCAACCACCAAAGTTCCAATTATCAACATCACTACCAGAAGAGATCAGCATTGGTACAGTGCCACTAGTCAAGCGCAAGACTTTCAAGTACCTAGGGAGTACTGTTTCAGAGAATGCTAGGCTGGAGGATGAACTATCTCTCAGAATTGGAAGAGTGAGCGCTGTGTTTGGAAACTTGAGGGAGAGACTGTGGAACAATCGACGTGTCAATCCGTGTGAAATGCAAAGTGTACAGAGTGACAGTACTGGCTACTCTATTGTACGGTGCTGAAACTTGGACTGTCTACAGAGTGCAAGTGAAGAAACTTTACGCGTACTTGATGAGACACCTTCGAGCCATAATGAACATCTCATGGAAAGACAAGATAACCAACACAGAAGTGTTGAAACGAGCTGGTCTACCATCAATGGAGGACATGCTAATACAGATGAATCTGAGATGGCTCGGACATGTTGAGAGGATGGACCACCAGCGTCTCCCTCGGCAGTTACTCTACAGTTATGCGAGGGCAAACGCAATCAGGGTAGACCAAGGCTCAGATTTAAAGACACTGTAAAAAGAAACTTGAAGAAGTTGTACATAGACAGGAGTTCCTGGCAGCAGAAGGCTAAGGACAGAGCTGTGTGGAGGAATCTGATCAGACCTAAATGAAACAGTCATTGTCGCCCACGACAGACTGCTATGACGATGTCTTTGTATAAGGAGTTCTGATGAAGTCCCAGCTCCTGGATACAGTCCAAGGATGGATAATTTTTTCACACATAAGGAGTTGTTTAGAGCTCCTTATACTAAGATATAGAGTGAAAATACTACAGCATGCCCAGGTATGCACTAGTCTATCTATAATTCGCTATATGCACACTCTTTTCCTTATTCTGCTTTAGCCAGGTCAACAGCTTCCGGTTCAGCTCAGTGCCATTGAGTGGCTATGGCGTTTTTCACTCGGTCACTGCAGGACTTACCCAAACTCACAGTAAATGATGTCAGTTGCATGATTCAAGAATTATGTCAGATGTCGGTGACCAAAAAAGAGAAAGGCTTCAGATTTTATGTTTCAAGCTACATCCACAATTACGAAAGTAAGCACTTTATGTAAAGTGTTAGCCATTAGCATGTTAGCTACTGAGATGATACTGCTGTACTAATGTCTGTTTATGGCTGTCTCAGGTGTTTTGACGCCATTGTCAGTCTCAGCTTCAAACAAGGATTTGACAACAGGGACGATAACTGTTAGGGCTGAGTGCTACAGATCGATGAAGAAAAGCCAAAAGCCTCACAGTTTGAGTGTAAGAGAAAGTTATCCTGCAGGTTCAGTGCAGGTTTGTTCATGGAAGGTTCCTGTTCACTCTATGATGTCGGCATGATGTCCTATGAGGCATGATGTCCTATGATGATCCTTTGATATCAGGCAACATAGGACTCGCGATGCCGTCATATAGACAAAAGTGTCCAAATGTGTCTTTTTGATGTCATATAGACCATCACTCACGATGCCTACACTAATGTGTCTTTATGATATCATATGGCTCAAAATTGACATGGTGATGCCAATAATGCAGGATTAATGTTGTTATAGTGGCCAGTACTGGTTTCCTTTAAGAACCACTCCTGAGCACTGTGGTGGCGCAGTGGTTAGCACTGTGGCAGCACAGCAACTCACCCTTGGCCATGGGATCCCTGGTTCGATCCCAGCCCCTGACCAACAGTGATCTGTGTGGAGTTTGCATGTTCTCCCCGTATCTGCGTGGGTTTACTTCGGGAGTTCTCCGGTTTCCTCCCACAGGCCAAAAACATGCAGGTTAGGTTAATTGGAGACTCTAAAGTGGCACTAGGTGTGAATGTGTGTGTGAATGGTTGGGGGATAGCGCCGTACCGTGGCTGCTTCATCCATCCAGGTGGATGCCCTCAATTTCCCCTCTGGGGATCAATAAAGTATATAAAATAAAAAAAAAAATCAAAATAAATCAGTCATGCAAGATGGACTAAATCTAGCCCCATCTAAGTTTTCCACGCAAATGGGATGTTTCAGCTACTATTACTACTTAAATAAAAATAAGTTCTTGTCTCTATTCTTTGTAATGAAATGCTTTTTCATCATGTACGAAAACAAGACATATTTTCTCTCTTTTTATAGAAGCAACTTGTATAAGGGAGTTAGTTCACTGCTGCCTGAACTGTCCACACTCAGGGTAGATGAAGTCTGCCATGATTTTCCCACTGACATGGCTCCACTGATAACAACTATGGGTATAGCCAATGATGTACCTCTGATTGAGTCCGTGTTTGGAAAGGTGCAACAAGGTAGTGTATTATCCTATCACATGCCAGCACGGAGAGTGCCAAAGACCTGTCCACACACAGATGCCCCAGCTCCCCCACAGCTTCCACTGCATGAATACAGACTGGGACCCTCTACCTGTTCTTTTGTTTGCTCTGAACATCAGCAGCTCCACATGTCGTCTCTGGAGACTTCATTTGAAACGGCACACAAAATTTAAAACAATACAAAAGAACAAAGTTCATGTGTTGAGTGGCACCAGCTAAGGAGTCCCCGTGTCACCTCATCAAAATTCAGGGAGGTGTGTCACATGAGAGCACAAAGCTCAGCTGAAAATCTTGCCAAAAGACTTCTGAGACCAAACTACCAGACAGCAGGCATGAGGAGGGTCTTTGACATGGAACCTGCTGCAGTAGAGGAGTACTGCAGAGCAAGGGAGGTCAACCAGTATCCCTGTGGGTTCCTGATCCATCCAGATGCACCATGGACGCGGTCATCACCTGATGGGATTGTGTATGATCCAGAGGAGCAGCATGTTTTTGGCCTTGTTGAAATTAAATGTCCAAATGTATCCAGCTCTCTGGACTGTCCATACATTCAGATCAGTGAGGTAAACAAACACTGAAGAGATCACAGCCTTACTTTTGGCAGATCCAGGGCCAGATGCTGACATCTGGATTGGACTGGTGTGACTTTGTTGTCTACACGCAAGAAGACGTGTTTATTCAGAGGATTCCCAGAGACAAGGAAGTGATTGAAATAATCAAAGAAAAGTGGACTATTTCTTTTTTTATGTGTATCTCTACGCCTCCCTTGTACGTTAGATGGAAAGAGGTCTCTGCTACAAAACCAGAATGTGAGTCTTGATTGGGTTAAGGTCAATCAAATCTAGACTTTTGATCTGATCACTCAAAACTTACTTGAAATAATTTGTTCATAAATAAGTGTTGTATTCTCTCTTCTTTGTTTCACAAGTTCATGCCACTATAATACACTTTGACAATAGTACCTTTTTTAAAATGACACTTGTTTACAGTTTACATGATTATTGTATTTTATGCTTAAATATCTACAGTGTGAATATCTGTAGTTAACCATTGTAATAAAGATAAAAAGCATGGGCGCCTTTGTTTTGTCCAGAATATGGCGATTATCATAGAAGGTCAGATAAGACAACCTGACAGATGTAAGGTCCAATATAAAGGGACTCATTAACTTGAGCAAAGAGCATATATTTCAAAATATTTCATGCAAGTATACACATATACAGTAACTGGTATTTACAGATTTCATTATAACTTTATAACTAGATTATAGATCATTATAACTAGATTTCATTATAACATTATTCACAGATGTGTTTGCAAACATTTCAAGCAGGTAAAGATGGATACAGTATTGAACATACATTAACAGTACATAGAAAAAATTTGCTATTAAACAGCTTGTGTGAGTAAACTGATATTTAATATTATCCATCCATCCATCCATCTTCTACAGCTTAATCTGTTCAGGTCACGGGGGGTCTGGAGCCAAACCCAGCATCTTTGGGCGAGAGGCAGGGTCCACCCTGGACAGATCACCAGTCCATCGCAGGGCCAAGACAAAAAGGCAGACGACCTTTCACTCTGAAATTCATACCGAAGGACAATTTAGAATCCCCAGTTGATGCCAGTTAACCTAACCTACATATCGTTGGCCTGTGGGAGGAAACCGGAGTACCTGGAGTAAACCCATGTAGACACAGGGAGAACATGCAAACTCCACACACAAGAGTCACTAGTGGTCTGGGGGTGGAATTGAACCCATGATGGTCAGGGGTGGGATTGATCCTGTGACCTACTTGCTGTGCTGCCACAGTGCTAACCACTGCACCACCGAGCTGCCCTATTTAATATCACACACAATAAATCTGTTAAGCAGCAAATTTTGCTATTTACAAACATGTTTCACGTAAGTGAACATATGTTTAATAACCATGTATATACTTATAAGAAAAATGTTTATAAATAGCAAAATAAAACTTGTAAGTGCTGAATTTACATTTACTGTTTTCAATTATGGATTTCATGCAGATCTGGGCTGGTGGACCCCATACCGGTCAGCAAGGTCATGCTGTTTTGAACCCAGTGCAAGGTAGTTCAGGAACAAAAAAGCTCATCTATTGGCTGCAGGGAATGAGTCTGTAAGAAGGAAATGAAAAGGTTCATTATTTTTCTCTGACATTTTTTGGATAACATCGTTTTTTGTCATGCCGGTCCATAGAAGAATCATACAGTATCAATGTAATTTTTAATACAAACACTTACTGTAGTATGATTGGGCTCAATGAAGTTGCCCCTCTGCGGTTGGGTGACAGTGACCATAGATGACAGCGCTGCTCTGTCAAGGTCCAGAAGTGCATAAAATGTTCATAGGATGCAAACCTGACAAAAAAGGAGCCCATTGTTAAAATTTTCACTTCCAATAAAGTAAGCCATAAACTAAGAAAACACAAAAAGATAATGTAATCTTGTATCATACGTAGGGAGGGGACTCACGTGCTCACGTGAGTCCCCTCCCTTGCTTTCTCTTCCTCATTCCCTTCTCTCTCCACCTCTTTGCCCCTCTACTTTATATGTATCATAACAAAAGCATTATTAAATAAGCTATCACAAATAATATTCTACCAGTTAATGTCATCATATATTGCATATCCAATACCCATATGTAATACAGAATCTTCAGCATTTCTATTTACTGCAGCATTATACATTTCCTATGGAAACTGCATATTGACATGCCTATATGTACAGTGAAATAATCATCCATCTTCATCAAGTCATGTTAGGCTTTATGTGTGTGTGTGTGTGAGTGTGTATAATGTGAATGCTGTGGATATTGAAAATGGGCACTTTAATCATGTCAATTAAATATTCATTCAATATTTTTTTATCAGCAGCAGCAATATTTTTTCGGATAGATTGTTTACTACAAGATTTATTTTCTGTTATTCCATTTTTAGCTTTGTTGCTGTATTTCTTATCGTGCCTGTTATGCTACTTTTAAAACACTTCAAATAAACAGAGATTCTCTGATTTATAAACTGAGATCAGGACATGAACAAATCCATAAAATTAACACATTTGGAGCATTCAGATTTACCTTGTGAAAAAAACGGATGTCTCTGTCAGAGCCAGCAAAACGCCGTACTCCAAACCGCTGCTTGATGATTAGCTCCTCGATCTGCTGTTTTAGCTGCTCAGTCTCATCTCTGAGAGACCTGTTTTTAGCCAGGGCCACGTCAACGATAGCAGGGTCTGGAGCCGAGGCGTAGTAGTAGTAGATTAGTTTATTTGACAGGGACAGTGCAATAAACATAGACAATTAATCAAAGACAATCAATCTGATGTGTTGCACATAGAGTGTATAGCTATTAGCTAATTTGCAACTCTTGTCCCTGGATGGGCTTTAGAAAAAAGAATCAAGATAAAAAATATACACAATAACCACATACATCAATGCAGAAAAATTATAAATACACAATTATAAATATTATAAATATTATAAATACACAAATATAACAGCCTGACTCACATTTAACATAAATATTATAAATATTATAAATACACAAATATAACAGCCTGACTCACATTTAACACATATAACATAACTCACATTTGCCTATTTCAGGCCTTCCTCCCTCCGTCACTCACTATAAACAAACACATTTATTCCTTCCCTTCATTCACTCTCACTTTGCAGACAATTAATTCATACATGAGTACATTCTTGTTTATTTTTCAGCCAGTTTTTAACATTTTTAGTGAATGTTTTAAAGTCCGTTATTATTTTAATTTCATTTGGCATTGTGTTCCAGATGTGACTGCCCTTTATAGAGAAAGCTGTTTGTCCAAATGTGGTTCTGCGGTGGAATATTTTACAGTTATTGTTAACAGAACTCCTGGTGGCTCTGCTGCTGTCCTGTCTTTGGACAAAACCAGCAAGTGGCTCGGGTGCTGATTTATGGAAACATTTGAACGTTAATTTCAGAAGACAGAGGTCAATGAAGCTCTCAAAACTCAATAGGTTGTATTTTTTTAAAACATTACAGTGATGCCACCTAATGGGCTTTTTGTCCAAGATTTTTAGGGTTTGATTATATAATGAACCTATATGTCTTATTGTGGAAGGGGCTGCTTGAGCCCAGACTGTCAAACAGTATGATATATGAGAAAAAACCATAGAATGCATATACAGTGCAGCTGCTTCGTAAGGTATGTAATATCTAATTAATTTAAAGCAGTTCAGATTTTTTTTTACTGTTTTTGAAATTTTCTTTATATGAAGATTAAATTTGAGTTGAGGATCTAGTACAATGCCAAGGTATTTGAATTCTGTAGCTAAACTGATGTCATGATCATGTATATTAACTTTAAAATGTTGCAGGTTACATTTTTTGATTGAAAAGCACATTGAGACTGTTTTCTGAAGGTTCAGCAATAGATGGTTCTTGAGGAGCCACTCTTGGACATCAACCATACTTGTAGACAGTACATCTGCAGCCTGTGCTGGAGTCTTGGCAGCTGTGTAAATAACTGCATCATCTGCATAAAGTTGGCATGTTGCAGCTGAGCAGTGTAACGGCAGGTCATTAATAAAAATGCTGAAAAGTAAAGGACCAAGAATGGACCCTTGTGGGATACCCATGCGGTTGTTTAAAAATGAGGATTTATCCTGGTGAACTTTTACACACTGTTCTCTATTCTGGAGATAAGATGCAAACCATTCTAATGTATTTGGGGAGAAGTTAAAAGATACCATTTTGGATAAAAGCAAACTGTGGTTTACAGTATCGAAAGCCTTTTTGAGATCTAGAAAAACAGCTCCTACCACATTACCCCTGTCCAAGGACTGTTTGACGTTTTCAATAAGGCAACAATTTGCTGTTTCTGTTGAGTATCCTGGTCTAAAACCAAATTGATGTGGATGAAGAAGTTGATTGTCTTGTAAGTAGTCTATCAGCTGTGTAGCTACAACTTTTTCAAGAACCTTAGATAGGACTGGTAAGATAGAGATTGGGCGGTAATTGCATATATCGTCTTTACTGCCTGATTTATGAACTGGTATGACGACAGCTTTTTTCCAGCCAGATGGAAATGTACTAGACCTAATGGAGAGATTAATGAGATGAGTCAGTGGTTTGATTAATATTTTGCTGTGCATTTTGAGAAAGGAGGTGCTCATATTGTAGATATCATTAGTTTTTGAGTTTGACAGTGTTTTAACAATACCAGCAATTAACTTCTCATTTACCTCATCGATGTGAAAAGTATCTGTTGGAAGTATGGAATTTGTGTTGTTGAGCACATTTGGCAGCACAAAAATTTTTGTTAAGTCTTCCACAGAGCCCACAAAGTGTGAATTAAATTCATTTGCCAAAGTAGCCTTGTCACTGACGGTCTTGCCATTGATTCTAAGTTCCTTTACCCCCTTCTGATCGTTTTTTTTATTAGTTAAGTTATTTAAATGCCTCCATAGGGAACTGTTGTTACCCTTTGCATGATCTATCAGTTTATTGTAATAAGATATTTTTGATTTTCGCAGCTCATGTACCACTTTATTTCTTAAACTTTTGTACACAAGGTGATCATTTTGTAGTTTAGAGGTTAATGATGTTTTCAATGCAGAATCTCGCCTCTTCATAAGTTTTCTTATTTCATTATTTAACCATGGTAGGCTAATCTTCTGTTGTCTACTTTTAATTTGCTTTGAAAATTTTTCTATAGACTTTGTGATTGTTGCAGTTATAAAATTACAACAATCATCTACTTCACATGTTGACATGAGCTGCTCCCAATTTTGATTCTCTAAGTAATGTTCAAACTCCTCATTTTTTGATTTGGGGATAATAAAATTTGATTTGTCAATATCGACTCCCCCAAAATACTGTAGTCGCTTTTTAGTAAGTTTCCTGACAGCAAGAACCATGTTATGATCTGAGAGACCAGTTACAAGATTATAGGTTCTGGTTATTCGTTCTGGTTTATTAGTAAATACCATGTCAATAAGTGTTCTGGATTGTTTGGTTATCCTGGTGGGTCCTTTGATGATTTGCTGGTAATTAAATTTAGTCATGAGGCTTTTCAGTTTTTGTTTGTCTTTTTTATCAGACCAGTTGATATTAAAGTCACCATGAATTATTGTTTCTCTGTTCTTCTCAAGTTGTTTAACCAGATCACTTAATTCATTATAAAAGGAAGAATTGTGTGACGGTGGGTTGTACACTACTGCAATGTTGAAATTCATTACCGGAGAGAGACATACATTAACAGCTAAACATTCAAGTGAAGTATTCAAATCAACCAGTTGACATTTATATTTGTCTTTGATGTAAATTAAAACACCTCCTCCCCTCCCTACCTGCCTGTCTTTTCTAAAACACTGGTAGCCCACAATATCGATCATATTAGTGTCTATGTTACTGTGTAGCCAGCTTTCTGAGAGACAAAGGTAGTTCAGATTTGAGTCCAACAGCAACACCGAAATCTCATCTCTTTTGGGGATTATGCTCCGTATGTTTAAATGTCCGCCGAGGATCCCCTTTGGTTTAGCCTTGGTGTCCCAAAGAACTCGTGCATGATTAACAGTTTGGAAAAATAAATGTTGTTTTTGCTTTTGTACAGCTCGGTTTTGTGCTAACCCAGTGGTCTGCTGTTTAATAGTGGCAGGTCCAGGGTTAAGGTGAATATCTCCTGCCAGAAGTAGCAGAACTAACAGAACTTTAACTGTATATCCTCTGCCATATTGTGATTTTTGCTTAACAGCCATGTTTGCCTTAATTTGGAAGTTTTTGCTCAGGGCTTTTAAAGACCACATAGAGTGTAGGGTGAGATGTCCAAGCCCAAATCCATACAGATAAAACTTTTTAACTTCACCTTTGGTTGAGTTTGTCGGAAAATCCTTCTTGTTGCAGGTCCAGACACACAAAGACAAAACGAAGAGGAAGTAGAGAAGTAGAGAAGGCTTATTAGTGGTGCCCATCAGCCCACTTTTTAATCCGGTGGCCGCCATCTTCAGTCTTTCTTGGAAAGAAGGAAAAAGAAAATCTGTGGATAGTAAAATAAATTCTGCTTATATCGCCAGAATCTGATCCGATCGTCCTCGAATCCAGCTGGGCCTCAGCTAGCCAACTAGCCCCTTCCGTTGCTGGTCTCGTTGCTCATAGTCGCCGTAACTGGTCTCCCGTCCCGCTCCTCCAACCGAGTCTCGTCACACACCGCCGCTGCCACCGAGCTCCGCTGAGGTCACGGTAAGTCCTCCGCTAGGCACCGCCACCTACCGTTGTCTGCCTGGGTGAAATCTCTGCTGAGCCCCGTCAACAAATAGCCGCTTGCCTGGTAGTATCTCCGCTGGGCCTCGCAGCTGGGCTTCGATTCAGGCTGGTGTAAGGTGGAATGACTGGCGCCAGCATTAAGCTAACTAGCGTTAGCTTAGCAATCGCTTCGGGTAGTCTCGTCGCACACCGCCGCTGCAGTCACGGTAAGTCCTCCGCTGGGCACCGCCGCCTACCGTCGTCTGCCTGGGTGAAATCTCTGCTGAGCCCCGTCAAACAAATAGCCGCCTGCCTGGTAGTATCTCCGCTGGGCCTCGCAGCTGGGCTTTGATTCAGGCTGGTGTTAGGTGGAATGGCTGGCGCCAGCATTAAGCTAACTAGCGTTAGCTTATCAATCGCTTCAGGTAGGGCACATCAGTGAATCACAAGGAAGCGCTGGAATCGCTGGTCAGTTTACTCACAGTGGCCGGATAAAAGCGATCAAAGGGGTAATCCACCGGAGGTATATCCGATCGCTGTAGGTTAGATTTTTAGAGACTGGCACCAGCATTAAGCTAACTAGCGTTAGCTTAGCAATCGCTTCAGGTAGCATTAAGCTAACTAGTGTTAGCTTAGCAATCGCTTCAGGAAGGCGCAGGAAGTCGCTGGAGAAAGGCGATTAAAGGGCAATCCAACGGAGGTGGCAATTCAGCCCGTGCGTGTTCGCCACGAGCGCCGATCGCTGCAGGCCAGCCACTTTTAATGGCAAAATCAGTGACTTTGTCTCAGCACTGAAAAAGTGTGACCATCCCGGTCGCCATCTTGAGATCCACACCGGTGTATGCTAGCACTCTGGTTGCTTACTGTGTGATCCAATGGATCATCCTCCACCTGTCATTGTCTCCTCTCCCAGACCCCCAGTTTTGACTGTGGAATGGAGAATTTTTCCATTCAAACAAAGAAGGGATTGCTCCCTTTTTGAATAGTCTTCGTCCAGTCTCAGATGATGGCTCACGGATGTCCTCCTGTCTGAAATGCCGGCTGCAGACTCTAGTATGGGGGGATAACTGTAAAGTTAACTCACCGGATAGCGACGATCCATTTTCGCCTGGTCTCTTCATGTGACAGAAATGTACGAAAACTAAGTACTTTGTTGTACTTACTAGAGGCCTGACACAAAGGTACACAGCAATGTTCAGCTGTAGTGTTCTCAGTTTTTTGAAATTTAAACTCCCTTTTCTGCAACATCTCGGCAAGTCAACAGAAACAACAGCAACAGCATGGACCGGAAGTGATGCGGCTGGCTAAGGATAAACCAGAATTGAAAATAAAAAGCTCTGTGCATATAGCAAATTCAACAAATCTCTTTCTGCGTGTGTGTGTGTGTCTCTGTCTGTCTGTGTGCATTTCCGCGCGTATCTCCTGAACCGTTCATCGGACCAGGCTCCTATGATGTCACATGACCATATAAGGAGTTCTGAACTACTCCTCCTCAGACATCATAGGCACACTGTCAGGTCAGAACACTCTTTCTGCGGGCATGCAGAAATGCTTGCTTACACTTGCATTCTACGGGCATGCAGAAATACTTGCTTAAGCATGTCAAAGATCAAAGGCAGGCATCTTCATGGTTTCTGTTGCCATGGTAACAGTACCTTTCTATGGGCATGCAGAAATGCTTGCTTACACTTGCTTTCTAGGGGCATGCACGGGTATGCATTTGTATTTTTAAATATAATGTAATTTTTAGCATGCAAGCTAGCACTTTTTACATTTTAGGCAAATATTGTGATGACTCGCTCTTGGCCGCTATCATCCTCAGCTGGGCGCACACCTGCTCCTTGTCAGGGCAGGCCTACTTAAACCCACTCAGCCCGCTGGCCTGCACTGAGCTGTCTGTCTACCAGGCTATGAAGCACGTCTCCTGTCTTCCTAAGCCATCCCCGACTCTACGCTCAGCCTCGCCATCTCGGCATCTACTCCCGGAGGATCTCTCCGTTATCACAAGTAAGCCAACCTCTACTCACCTGTTTCTCCACTGCTCCCCTGTGCACAGGTGGAACCCCGCGGCGGCAGATTCCATCCTCTCCTCTCCATCATCCTCCCGGCTGCCACGACACTGGGACCGAGGGCGCTGTCTCCCTGGACAACGGGTGACCACCATCTCCCTGCAACAAGTAAGCCGCAATTACACCTAAGCGTGAGCCCAGCTAGCATCTTGCTAATTGTTGTCTGCTCCATTTATAGGGTTGCCAGGCTGCACGGCGCTTTGCTTCCTCCCAGCTGCTCGGAGTCTCCAGCCAGCTCACACATACACTCCACAGCACACTCACGCATTCACACACTAACATTGGGTTTAATAAAGATAACTATATCCATTTCTGAGTCCATGTCTGTTCCCTGGGCCAGCCATTATGTCAGTACGGCTCAGTCAAAACGACCCAGTAAACAGCACATTAGCACAACGGTAAAACAGCTTAGAAGCTCACGTGGATCACATTGCTTACCAGCAGCAGGTTATCTTAAATCAATTAACCCAAATTAATGGCCGGTTGGATCGTCTGACTAGGCAGCAGGCGTTTCCACCAGCGTCCATCGGTGCTTCAGCTCCTGCTAGCTCCTCCATTAGCCAGCCTCGCCTAGCTCTTCCGACCCGTCTGACTCCGGTTCCCATGCCCTCCCGCTTTAGCGGAAAGTTAGGGGAGGCGCGCGGCTTTCTCCTCCAGTGCGAGATAGTGTTCCAGCGGGTTCCAGGCAACTTTCCCTCTGAGCATAGCAGGATTGGTTATGTGACCAATCTCCTGGAAGGGTGAGCGCTGGCTTGGGCATACGCAGTTATGGCGAGGGCAAGCTATGCTAACTTAACCTATAGCCAGTTTGTGGACGAGTTCAGCGAGATATTCGACCACTCTGACTGGGACGATGTGCTCACCACCCGGTTATTAAATCTTCAACAGGGGGGCAGGCCCGCGGCTGACTATGCTGTCGATTTCCGGGTGGTGGCAGCTGAGGTGGGGTGGGAAGATGCTTCGTTGTGTAGCATTTTCATAAGGAGCTTGAACCCTAGTCTGCAGGATGAGTTGGCCCGTTTAGATAAGCCAGATAAGCTTTCAGCGCTAATTTCCCTGGCCATCAGTTTGGATAACAGGCTTAGGGAGCGGGCAGCTGAGCGGAGGACGTCTGGTCGCTCAAGTGACCAGACCGTGCGCTCTCCCCAGACCCCGCTACTAGCTCTACCTCCCCTTGAGTCAGCTAAGACACAGGAGCCTATGGTAATAGGGTGGACCAAACTCTCCCAAGCAGAGAAACAACACCGTAGGGAGCTAGGGTTGTGCATGTATTGTGGTGAGGAGGACCACGAGCTAGAGACCTGCCCCATTCGGCCAAAAGAGGGGGTCCGCACGTCGCAGTAGGGGGACTCACGGACCATCTTCGGCCAAATCTCCTCTCTAAGTGCACACTACCCATTAGGTTCACACATAACAGGACTGATTACTGCACTCACGCCCTGGTTGACTCGGGAGCAGAGCGGAGCTTTATCTCGGGGGAACTGGCAACCCGTTTGGGGCTCCCCTGCCGTCCTTTGAAGGCCCCCCTTCGGCTTATTGCTCTGTCCAAGGCGTCCCTGGCTATAGTGAGTGAACAAACGGCCCCAGTCTCAGTGATCGTCTCTGGTAATCATCATGAGGATCTCAGTTTGTTTGACCTGTCGGTTGCCTCATCCCCGGTTATCTTGGGCTATCCTTGGCTCCAGCTCCACAACCCATCTTTTGATTAGAGAACAGGCAGTGTGGTGTCCTGGAGTTCTTTCTGCCTTAGCCCGTGTCTCCAATCTGCCGCATGTGCCCTGTCCACGCTGCTGGCCTCGCCTGTCTAGCCTCCTCCCGATCTGTCCAGGGTGCCCCCCAAGTACCATGATCTAGGGGCGGTGTTTAGTAAGGCCAAGGCAATGTCGCCCCCCCCCCCACCAGCCCTATGACTGTGCCATTAATCTCCGAGCTGGGGCCCCGCTGCCTGTACAGCCTGTCGGCACCCGAGCAGGAGGCTATGGAGACCTACAGTAAGGATTCCCTCAGCTCAGGCATCATCCGCTCTTCATCTTCGGCGGTGGGGGCCAGGTTTTTCTTTGTTGGGAAGAAAGATGGGTCCCTGAGGCCGTGCATTGACTTCCGTGCCCTCAACAACATCACCATCAAGGATAAATACAAGCTGCCTTTGATGGATACGGCCTTCAACTCTCTCCAGAGGGCCTCAATCTTCACCAAGCTGGACCTCCGTAACACCTACCATCTGGTGCGCATCAGGGAGGGGGATGAGTGGAGGACTGGTTTCCGGACCCCAAGCAGCCACTTTGAATACCTGGTGATGCCGTTTGGGCTGACCACGCTCTGGCCGTCTTCCAGAGACTGATCAATGATGTCCTCCGCGACTTCCTGGGGTCATTGGTCTTTGTTTATTTGGACGACATCTTGATCTTCTCCCGGTCCCTGGATGAGCACCGCGTCCACGTAAGGCGGGTCCTGCAGCATCTCTTGGAGAACCAGCTTTATGTCAAGGCTGAGAGGTGCGAGTTTCACACCGCCAAGACGTCATTTCTCGGCTTCACCATCGCCCACAATCAGATTATCACGGACCCCGACAAGGTGAAGGCCATTGTGGACTGGCCTACCCCCTCCTCCAGGAAGCAGCTGCAGCAGTTCCTGGGGTTTGCCAACTTTTACCGGCGCTTCATTAACAAGTACAGTGTCATCGCTCTTCCTTTTACCCGTCTCACCTCTCCGAAGATGCCCTTTCGGTGGACAGAGGAGGCTGCGGCCACGTTTGCCGAGCTCAAGACCTGGTTCTCATCCTCCCCCATCTTGACCCAAGTGGACCCTGCACTACAGTACTTGGTGGAGGTGGATGCCTCTGATTCCAGGGTGGGGGCCGTGTTGTCTCAGCACTCTCCAGTGGATGGGGAGGTCCGGCCCTGTGCATTCTTCTCCCGCTGTTTGTCTCCAGCTGAGAGGAATTATGACATCAGGGATAGGGAGCTCCTGACGGTTAAGCTCGCACTGGAGGAGTGGCGTCACTGGTTGTAGGGGGCCACCCAACCCTCCATCGTTTGGACTGATCATAAAAACCTGGAGTACCTAAGGACGGCCAAGTGTCTAAATGCCCGCCAGGCCCACTGGTGCTTATTCTTTGGCCGCTTCAATTTTACCATCACCTACCGCCCTGGGTCTAAAAATACCAAGCCTGATGCACTGTCCAGGCAGTTCTCCCCTGGCACAGCGGAGGCACCCATCCTTCCCATCCTCCCACCTTCGTGTGTCGTGGGCGCCCTGTCGTGGGAGATCAAGGAGAGGGTCCTGAAGGCACTTCATCCTCTGCTTCATCCTCTTCCAGTTCCTGGCAGACCTTGGTCACCCATCGCCGTTGACTTTGTTACCGGCCTTCCCCCATCTGATTGTCACTCCGTCGTGCTCACAGTGGTGGATCGCTTCTCTAAGGCCGCCCATTTCATTCCCCTACTGGGACTCTCCACGGCGAAGGAGGTGGCGGATCTGCTGGTGGGGCACGTCGCAGCCAGCTTGATGCCAGAGATGTAGAGGAGACGAGGAAACTAGCTCATGTCAGAATCCATGTGGAGAGAGTAATCGGCTGCATGCGCTCCAAATATACAATACTGAATGACACTATACGTCTTGCATTTGTGGTGCCATGTGAGGGTAAGGACATGACTTTACTGGATAAGATTGTTACTGTAACCTGTGCTTTGACCAATATGTGTCCAAGTGTCGTTATAAAGCCATAGTTTTAGAATGTAGGCCATGACATGTTTTTGGTGTGGTTTAGCCCTTTTGACATCATGTCTTTAACTGCGTCAATAACATTGAAGCAGTTAAAGCAGCACCTCTTCAATTTTTCTTATTGCTCAAGCATTTTGCTTTCTTTCCTTTTATTTTTATATATGTAAATCACACTGAGTTGCCCTTGTGTATGAAATGTGCTATATAAATACACTTGCTTGCTTTGTAACAATTTTGGGAATAAAGTACACAATGGCTTACAAACTCCAGCTCTTTATTTCAAAGATGCAAAACTGTAACCATAACCATAACACAATACAAGAATATAAATTGACATGCATGATCAGCATGTATCATTGTTCGCACAACGTTATAGTGCATAACTGTCTCATGCTACAGCACTACTCTAATGTGCACGTCGCAAAACCACAGCTGCTGTGGGGTTGGTGCTTCACTGAGTCCCACACATCCTAAATGGAACCACTGAATTTCACAGTTTTGGTTCTCACAGGCAACCATGTCATCCAGCTCTTCTGGCTGCCTGCAAGTCCACCACACTTCTGCTGTGTTCTGTGCCTGTCTTTTGGGATTGTGTGTGGGACTTGGCTGTAATAAGATAAGATAAGATAAGATAAGCCTTTATTAGTCCCACAACGGGGAAATTCCAGGATTGCAACAGCACAGGGATAGCAACACTCAGAGCAACAATCAGAAGGCAAGAAAAAAAAAACAAGCAAGCAAGAGCAGCTAATAAACATATGTACGTATTACTATAAAATATATATATATACACACACACACAGACACACAGTGCAGAGCATTGTAGCTGGATGGAATAAATATATGAATATATGAACACACAGTGCAGAGCATTGTAGCTAGATGGAATAAATATGTAAATATATAAACACCCACAGTACGGAGCATTGCAGCTAGGTGGAATAAATATGCAAGTATATAAACACACACAGTGCGGAGCAATGTAGCTAGATGGAATAATATGTAGATATATAAATATATAAACACCCACAGTACGGAGCATTGTAGCTAGATGGAATAAATATGCAAATATATAAACACACACAGTGCAGAGCATTGTTGCTAGATGGAATGAAACAGCATAACCGTCTACTTAGTTATCCTACATGGTATGATTATGTGCCCATACATATTCTCACCCTCCATAGCGACCGGTATGTTCCTAGTTGTATGCCGGAGAGGACCATTGTGTAAGTCTATTGCATCTTTTGCATTCAAAAAACTATTAGTTTGTTACGTCTTTTTGCTATCTCTGCGAGCAGCCCTGCTTAGGTTGTACAGTCTGACAGCCGTTGGTAGGAAGGACCTACGAAACCTCTCGGTTGTGCACCTGGGATGATGTAGTCTGCTGCTAAATGAGCTCCTCAGTGCATTCAGTATGTCCTGCATAGGGTGGAACTCGGACTCCAGCAGAGATGACAGTTTAGCCACCGTCCTTCTCTCTCCTATCTCCTCCATCGGATCAAGGCGCTGCCCCAGGACAGAGCTAGCTTTCTTAATCAGTTTGTTCAGTCTCTTCCTATCGGCTGCAGTAATGCCACTGCCCCAGCAGACCACTCCAAAAGTGATGGCTGATGCCACCACCGTGTCATAGAATGACTTCAGCAGCGCCCCTTGTACACCAAAAGACCTGAGTCTCCTCAGCAGGAACAGCCTGCGCTGTCCCTTCTTGTAGAGTGCATCAGTATTGTGTGACCAGTCTAGTTTATTGTTCAGATGAATACCCAGGTACTTATAGGATGTCACCATCTCGATGTCTGTTCCCTGTATATTTACTGGTACTGTGAGGGGCTGCCCATGCCTGCGGCAGTCCACCACCAGCTCCTTAGTTTTCCTCGCGTTGATCTGGAGGCAGTTCCGATGGCACCAGTCCACGAAGTCCTGGATAAGCCCTCTGTACTCAGCTTCATCTCCATTGGAGATGAGGCCAACGATCGCAGAGTCATGCAATGCAGTTAGACGTGGTCTTTTGGGCGTCTGGGTGGGTTTATCAGCTGCAGCTTTCCTCTTGTGTTGTGGGATCAGAGTCAGTAAAGTGACGGGCAACAAGCTCAGGTAGGAAAACTTTATAAAAAAAAGTTCTGGGCCACTGGTAAAAGTGTTTGCTCCCACAGGTCAGAATCTGGTGTGACGCGTACAACAACACAACTTTTTGTGGTCCACACAACAAAGTCACAGAAATGTGAGCCTGTCACCAAGATTTGCGTTTGTACCTGCTTGTAGTACTTGTGACTGTGCTTGAGTTCTAGTCTCCCATCAGAGAGTTTCAGGCAAAAATCCTTGTCTGCACAGGCCTGCAGGATGTTGTTGTTGCGGTGCTTGTATGGGGATTTTATTTCCACACAGCCTTTTTCACAACAGGTGCATCAGGGGCTGCACCAGCTTCAGGAAAGGAGGGGTTGATTATAAAACCACATCGTTCCACCTTTAAGTCCATGTGCTGCAGCCTGCTCTGTGTTGTGTAGAAATCCAATGCTGTGTCCTCATTGTCTCGCCCCCATTTGATCGACTCTGGGTCAGTGTCTGTTACTCTCTGTAAGTGTTTCTGTGGGTAGCGCACCTTCTTTAACTAACTAACTAACTAACCTGCACTTATATAGCGCTTTTCTAGTCACAAAGACCACTCAAAGCGCTTTCATTAATACTAACCCTCTATTCTAAGGGCCTATAGGAAACAAATATCTAGGGACAATTTAGAACAGCCAATTAACCTAACATGCATGTTTTTGGCATGTGGGAGGAAACCGGAGAAATCCCGGAGTAAACCCACGCAACACGGGGAGAACATGCAAACTCCACACAGATCACTGTTGGTCGGGGGCTGGGATCGAACCCACGATCCCACGATCCCCACAATCCCCCAGCCAAGGGTAAACTGTGCTGCCGCAGTGCTAACCACTGCGCCACCGTGCAGCCCCTTTACAGTTGATACAGCGGGTCTGGATGTTGGTGTGGAAATGACAGCATGGATGTTGGAGGCAGTTATCCGTCCTGCTCGTGCTGTGTGCCAAATCTCAGACTTGTGTTGCTGTCTCATTTTCTTTTCCAGTGCAGCTGCCTCTGTGTCCGTTACTGCAACCAGGTGTGCCAGGCCCTTGCAGTGCTGCTGCAGGACTGATAAATCACACCCATCCATTCCAGGGTCTCAAAGCCGAAGCAGGGACTTGGGCAGAATGCATGGCTGAATAGGGTCTGCATAAAGATGGCAGAATTGCTCCATCACAAAACAGACTGAAGACCTGTGTCTGTTCATAGCATTAAGTGTACATGGTGCAATTGGCCTGCCTCTGCAGCGTGTCCGCTCTTTGGGTACGTCCCTACACCTGTCACTGATTGATTTATCAAGTGCTTTCTTCCTGGCTGTACCTGTGGTGTAGTCAATGCTGTGGCCTGGCACTCTATGCACCTCACTCACATTGGCAGACATTGTCCAGTAGGCTGGACATCTGTTGGTGTTACATTCCCCCGTAAACGTACAGCTGCATCAATTTTGTACAACAGCGCTGCAACATGTACACACTTCTCTGCAACCTCAGCCATACAAGTGCAATAAGCACTCTCCACTTCTCCACTGGATGTTAGGATAACCCATGGCTGAAGAGGCTGTTGGCCAAGCCACATGGAATGATTAACCTAAGAAATACCAAAAAAACAACAACACATTTTTGCAATATAAAACTTGTGTTACAATATTATAAGCACACTTTCACATGTATATTGGGTGCACAATTCAAAATGGGGATAACCCATGGCTGAAGAGGCTGTTGGCTAAGCCGCATGGAGTTATTAACCTAAGAAATACAAAGAAAAACACATTTTTGCAATATAAAACTTGTGTTACAATATTATAAGCACACTTTCAAATGTATATTGGGTGCATAATTCAATTTATGGCATGCACTTATTTTATTTAGTAAATAAATACTTGTAATCACGACAAGAAATAAAAAAAACCATACTTTTGTGCGCACAATTGTCTTCACGCCTACCTTGTACATCTCCAAGTCATGCACCCATCTGTCTGTGAACTGCACTTTTTCTTGCTTCAAAGACCTAAAGTTACTAAAAACTTCATGTGTGTATGGACTTATGCTTAAAATCATATAATTATAAATGAAGGCATGGTTGAAGTTAGGCAGAATGTTTACATCCGAACTCCATGTGATATGTTGGTAGGGATCTAGCCCATTAACCCCTTCAAGCTTCGCCAAATAGCGTGCCTTTGCAGTCCCGTTCAATTTGGCGTAGTACGGTCCCTTTAAATTTTCCTTTGCACAGTCCATTTTGTGATTTTTTTTTCCATTTATTCACGAGAAATGCCGAGGCGCTGTGTGCTTGCTGTCCGTTTACAATCGCTGAACCTACTCATCCCAGAATACATTTGTTTGTCACGTTTGTCACGTGGGCTGGTGAGGTCTATAGAGTGATTAAGCAATTTTTGCTTCGAAACTAACATTTTTCAAGTTTAGACTATTTAAGCATGTAAGCTGTCATTTTTATAGTTTTAGGCTCAAATTTAGCATTTTTCAGCTACTTCAGCATTTTTAGCCTTTTAGATAAACGGTTCAGCATTTTACATAGTTTTATCGCACTTCAGCTAATAATTCAGCAGAATTTCAGCTCAAGTACTTCAGCGTATTCAACTGACAGCATTCACACCACATTTCCCATAGGAAATGCATATGTTTCCAACTGGAATTTGCTGAAATCTTCACAAAACGTGGGCAAAAGATTTTGTCTGAATAATTTATGAAGCAAACCAAAATATCTTGATTTTGGAAAAAGACGCTCTGTGAGAATCCGGTTAGTGTATTTTGGGATCTCAAAGTCAAAATTTTACTCACTAATATGTCGATAAGTGGTGTGAAGATGTCTGTTTCACTGCCAAGCCAAATATTCCTTCTTCTTTTAGATTTGATTGGAGGTTAGCAACCAGCTTTCAAGTGCATTCTTCTTCTCTCGGTTACTGGTGGATAGCAAGCAATTGAAAGGTGCATACCGTACTACTGTACAAGAGTGTGTAACATAATGTCATTTGAGCCAGACCCCTAAATTCTACGATTTTAATCCTGTGTTATTTAAAAAGCGAAAATAGCCCGTCTCGTGATTGTTAGTTTCTTTCCATCTCCATCTCTTCCCAGAATCCCAGCTAAATCCCATTCCTTACCAGCCTGTCGAACATCATTTTTCATTCTCTCTTTCATTTCCATGCTTGCGACAGTGTAATAAGATGTGCTCTATTTTCTTTTACTCCACATTGTGTCACTTTTGCTTTTTCCCATGGTGAATAAAGTGCTGTTTAAACCTATATGATCCAGTCTGAGTCTTGCCATAATGATGTCTTCCCTCCTGTTTGTTCTTTCATAATTCTTTATTGCAGTAGATTTACAGCCACATGCTTCACTTTATATGAAGAAGAGTGATATAAAGTGAAGTACTGCCAAACTCCCTGAAAATATGATAGTTCTTCTTCTAGATTTGATTGGAGGTTGGGCAGCCAGCTTACAGGTGCATTACCACCACCTGCTGAATTTCTGCTGCTCTTTTGTTCTTCTTCTTTTAGATTTGATTCTTTTTCTTCTTCTAGATTTGATTGGCAGTTGGCAAACAGCTTACAGGTGCATTGCTGCCACATACTTCAGTTTATATCTTCTTCTTCTTCTAGATCTGATTGCTGGCTGGCAACCAGCTCACCACTCTGTTTTTCCTCATAACTTTGTGACGTTTTCGTCATAGCTTTGTGAGGTTTTCTTCTTCTTCTTCTTCTGTTAGATTTGATTGGGGGTTGGCAGCCAGTTCAAAGCTGCATTACTGCCACTAACTTGATTATGTTTTCCTCATAGCTTTGCGACGTTTTCCTCATGGCTTTGTGACATCTTCCTCATAGCTTTGTGACTTCTTACTCATAGCTTTGTCGCTCTGTGATGTTTTCCTCATAGCTTTGTGACGTTTTCCTCATAGCTATGCAAAGATTTCCTCATAGCTTTGTGACGTCTTCCTCATAGCTTTGTTGCTTTGTGACGTCTTCCGCCACTTTTGCACTATATACTTGTTAATTATCAATTTGCCTTCTGCTTTACTGAGTGAGATGTCCAGATTCACTGCCTCAAATTTCTAATGCTTGTTTCGCTAATAAGTCCACATCCTCATTACCATCTATTCCAACATGGGCTGGAACCCAAAGAAAGCTTACTGACTAGTATAGCCTTTACTGTAGATGTTGTAAATTAAGGAGTGGATTTCTACAGTTAGGTCCTGCCTACACGACTGCAGTGACTGAACACTCTTGAGAGCTGCCCAACTATCTGAAGCAATGACAGCATTATTCCTATAATTTATCTCCAACCACTGTAGAGCTAATATAATGGCAACTAGCTCAACTGTGTATACTGATAAGTGATTGCTGGTTCTTTTATTGATAGATATTTTATACTGAGGAATGTATACCGCATCTCCACTACGACCAGTTGTAGGGTCCTTGGAACCATCGGTAAATGCTATCAGCATGTTTTTGAAGTTCTGTTCAATATATTTATGCACTATATAATCTGTTGCTGATTGCTTATGTTGCATCCTCAGTTTTTGTATTTCAAAATCTACCAGTGGCATCTTAAACAGCCATGGAGGAGGAATAACAGATCACAGGACCGTTGTGCAAAAATCTACAGTGGGGCAAAAAGGTATTTAGTCAGCCACCAATTGTGCAAGTTCTCCCACTTAAAAGATGAGAGAGGTCTCCAGTTTTCATCATAGGTATACCTCAACTGTAAGAGACAAAATGAGAAAAAAAAATCCAGAAAATCACATTGTCTGATTTTTAAAGAATTTATTTGCAAATTACGGTGGAAAATAAGTATTTGGTCAATAACAAAAGTTCATCTCAATACTTTGTTATATACACTTTGTTGGCAATGACAGGGGTCAAACGTTTTCTGTAAGTCTTCACAAGGTTTTCACACACTGTTGCTGGTATTTTGGCCCATTCCTCCATGCAGATCTCCTCTAGAGTAATGATGTTTTGGGGCTGTCACTGGGCAACACAGACTTTCAACTCCCTCCAAAGATTTTCTATGGGGTTGAGATCTGGAGACTGGCTAGGCCACTCCAGGACCTTGTAATGCTTCTTACGAAGTCACTCCTTCATTGCCGGGTGGTGTGTTTGGGATCATTGTCATGCTGAAAGATCAGCCATGTTTCATCTTCAATGCCCTTGCTGATGGAAGGAGGTTTTCACTCAAAATCTCATGATACATGGCCCCATTCATTCTTTCCTTTACATGGATCAGTCGTCCTGGTCCCTTTGCAGAAAAACAGCCCCAAAGCATGATGTTTCCACTCCCATGCTTCACAGTAGGTATGGTGTTCTTTGGACGCAACTCAGCATTCTTTCTCCTCCAAACATGACAAGTTGAGTTTTTACCAAAAAGTTCTATTTTGGTTTCATCTGACCATATGACATTCTCCCAATCCTCTTCTGGATCATCCAAATGCTCTCTAGCAAACTTCAGACGGGCCTGGACATGTACTGCCTTAAGCAGGGGGACACGTCTGGCACTGCAGGATTTGAGTCCCTGGGAGCGTAGTGTGTTACTGATGGTAGCCTTTGCTACTTTAGTCCCAGCTCTCTGCAGGTCATTCCCTAGGTCCCCCCATGTGGTTCTGGGATTTTTGCTCACCGTTCTCGTGATCATTTTGACCCCACGGGGTGAGATCTTGCGTGGAGCCCCAGATCGAGGGAGATTATCAGTGGTCTTGTATGTCTTCCATTTTCTAATAATTGCTCCCACAGTTGATTTCTTCACACCAAGCTGCTTACCTATTGCAGATTCAGTCTTCCCAGCCTGGTGCAGGTCTACATTTTTGTTTCTGGTGTCCTTTGACAGCTCTTTGGTCTTGGCCATAGTGGAGTTTGGAGTCTGACTGTTTGAGGTTGTGGACAGGTGTCTTTTATACTGATAACGAGTTCAAATAGGTGCCATTAATACAGGTAACGAGTGGAGGACAGAGGTGCCTCTTAAAGAAGAAGTTACAGGTCTGTGAGAGGCAGAAATCTTGCTTGTTTGTAGGTGACCAAATACTTATTTTCCACCATAATTTGCAAATAAATTCTTTAAAAATCCTTCAATGTGATTTTCTGGATTTTTTTTTCTCATTTTGTCTCTCATAGTTGAGGTATACCTATGATGAAAATTGGAGACCTCTCTCATCTTTTAAGTGGGAGAACTTGCACAATTGGTGGCTGACTAAATACTTTTTTACCCCACTGTACTTGTTTTAATCCTGCCTGCTCAGTAATGGCATCACTTATCCATCCAAAGCTACTAATGCTGGACTCAAAGACAGCAACTGCCACGGCCAAGATGTCAGCCACCAAGCCGGTCTATGATGTACTTCACTCTTTACTGATGCATTACCGCCACATACTTCACTTTATATCACTCTTCTTTTTCTAGATCTGATTGCTGGCTGGAAACCAGCTCACCACTCTGTGTGTCTATTTTTTCTCATAGCTTTGTGACATTTTCCTCATAGCCCTTTGACGTTTTCCTCATAGCTTCTTCTTCTTTTAGATTTGATTGGCAGTTGGTAACCAGCTTACAGCACATGACTCTACGTATATAGCTTTGTATAAGGAGTTCTGAACAACTCCTTTTCTCTTCTTCTTCTTCTTTTAGATTTGATTGGCGGTTGGCAACCAGCTTACAGGTGCATTACCGCCACGGTACGCTGCGTACTCAACTGCCATCATCAACGCCAAGGTCAGTGAACTAGAGGACGCTGTAAAGAGGCTGGAGGCCAGCTTGGTTACGGGTCGGGATTCTACCGCTGGTCCTTTGCTGCAGGAGAAGAGATCGGCCCTGCGCACATTCTTGCAGGGCAGAGTGGAGGGGGCGCTAGTGAGGTCGCGCTTCACTCGCCTGCAGGACATGGATGCACCAATGTCCTTCTTCTTCAATTTGGAAAAGTCTACTGCAACAAAGAAGCTGATGGCTTGCTTGACACTCCCAGATGGTCGCCTGACTACGGACCCGTCCGAGATGCGCCGCCATGCAGTGGATTACTACGGGGCCCTGTTTGCTGCGGGAACGTGTTGCAAAGAATCTCAGAATCAGCTCTTCGAGGCCCTTCTGGTGCTCGGCCAGGACGACAGGGCCGCTCTGGACTGTGCCCTGACATTGGATGAGTTGACTGTGGCTGTGAATCAGCTGGCACTGGGACGCGCGCCTGGACTGGATGGCCTTTCTTCAGAATTTTTTAAGCATTTTTGGAATGTTGTTGGACCAGACTTCTATAACGTTCTGACGGCCTGTTACAGGGAAGGAACGTTACCTGTCTCGTGTCGCCGTGCAGTGCTGTCTCTGTTGCCAAAGCAGGGGGACTTGGCCCTGCTGAAAAACTGGAGGCCTGTGGCTCTTCTTTGCACGGACTACAAGGTGCTTTCCAGGGCCCTGGCAAACAGACTGAACACTGTCTTGGGTTTGATTGTGGATAGGGATCAAACATATTGTATTCCTGACCGGAACATTATGGACAATGTTTTCCTCATACGTGACGTTCTCCAGCTCAGTAAATGTCATGACTTACAGTTTGGAATTGTGTCTTTGGACCAGGAAAAGGCCTTTGATAGGGTTGACCATTCCTATTTGTTTTCTACCCTGAGGGGGTTTGGTTTTGGAAATATGTTTTTGAGGTGGGTCAATCTGCTATACACTGGAGCTGAGTGTTTGGTGAAGGTGGGGGCGGGACTGAGTCGGCCAATCCCTGTACACCGGGGAATACGCCAGGGGTGTCCACTCTCGGGTCAGCTGTACAGCTTGGCTATCGAGCCTTTGCTGTGCAGGTTGCGCGCTCGGCTGGGTGGCCTGGTTCTGCCGGGGCCATCAAGCTGTGGCCACCCGATTGTCTTGTCTGCTTATGCGGATGACGTCAATGTTTTCATCACCTCCAACGGGGATGTGCAGCGTCTGGTGGACACTTTGACAGTTTATGAAAGGGCATCTTCTGCACGGGTTAATTGGGCCAAAAGTGAGGGTCTATTGGTGGGCCACTGGTCGCGTCAAGCTGTCCCTCGCCTGCCCGGCGGCCTTCAGTGGGGGACGGCCGGTCTCAAAGTGTTGGGGTTTTTTCTGGGTACGGAGGCTTTTGAACGAAAGAACTGGGAGGGTGTAAAGGACAAGGTGTGTGCTCGCATTTCTAAATGGAAATGGTTGCTACCACAGCTGTCATATAGGGGCAGGGTTCTGGTCGTGAATAATCTGGTTGCCTCGGCTCTCTGGCATAGGCTGGTGGCTTTGACACCGCCAAGGAGCCTCATGGAGGAGATTCAGAAGACAATCGTGGACTTCTTTTGGTCTGGTCACCACTGGGTCCGCGCGCCAGTTCTCTACCTGCCTGTGGCCGAGGGGGGACAGGGCCTGGTGGACATACATTCGAAGATCGCCAGCTTCAGGCTTCGAACTGCACAACGACTCCTTTACGGATGCGGACCCTGCTGGATGGACACTGCTAAGCTGCTTTTGAGGCGAGTTGGTCGCTTGGGCTATGATAAGCAGCTCTTCCTCGTGACGTCTGGGGAGGTGGACCTTACTGGACTATCTGCTTTTTACATGTCCGTTTTGCATGCATGGCGAGTCTTCAACATGGCCCGCTTCCCTGACGAGGCGCCGGGCATGTGGCTGTTCGAAGAACCACTGTTTTTCAATCGATTCATCGCAGCAGAGGTGCTGCAGTCTGCCAGTCTGCGGAGTTGTTTGCGGGAGGCACGCTGTACCAAGCTGGGTCATCTTATGAGGGTGTCGACCACATCGATGGATACACTGAGGCGGAGTGCAAAAATTACATCTGTCAGACTGCTGCAAAGGGTGGTGGAGGACGTGTGCGCCGCCCTGCCACAGCCGCTTCGAGCGTTTGCGACGAACCGCACTCTTTCCAGTCAATGGGATGACGACACTGCGTCCACCTTTCCTGCAATTTCCATAACTCCGGATGTGGGGGAGTGGCAGGGAGGAGAGGATCACCTACTGACCTTCAGGATTCCTCGCCTGGGCAAGTTCCAGTTTGTCGGGACAAGGGCGGTGTATCACATCTGTGTGAAGGTTCTGAATCTGCGCTCTCTGAAGGATGTCACGGAGTCGAGGTGGGCGGGTTGTTTGGGGCCAGGGGTCTCCCCAAGGGGCAGCTGGCGGTGCATGTACAAGCAACCTATTGAGAAACGCACAGCAGATCTCCAGTGGAGGATTGTGCATGGGGCAATATCCATCCATCCATCCATCTTCTACCGCTTTTCCGGAGGTCCGGGTCGCAGAGGCAGCAGTTCAAGAAGAGAAGCCCAGACCTCCCTCTCCCCAGCCACCTGCTCCAGCTCTTCAGAGGGGATACCAAGGCGTTCCCAGACCAGCTGGGAGACATAGTCTCTCCACCGAGTCCTGGGTCTGCCCCGGGGTCTCCTCCCAGTGGGACGTACCTGAAACACCTCAAGTGGGAGGCGTCCAGGAGGCATCCTAATCAGATGCCCATACCACCTCAACTGACTCCTTTCAATGTGGAGGAGCAGCGGTTCTACTCTGAGCCTCTCTCGGATGACTGAGCTCCTCACCCTATCTCTGAGGGTGAGTCCAGCAATCCTACGGAGAAAGCTCATTTCAGCTGCTTGTATCCGCGATCTCGTTCTTTCGGTCATTACCCATGACCATAGGTGAGAGTAGGAACGTAGATTGACTGGTAAATCGACAGCTTTGCCTTAGAACTAAGCTCCCTCTTCACCACAACAGACCGGTACAACGTCCGCATCACTGCAGATGCTGCTCGAATCCGTCTGTCGATCTCTCGCTCCATTTTCCCCTCACTCGTGAACAAGACCCCAAGATACTTAAACTCCTCCACTTGGGGCAGGAGCCTGTCCCCAACCCGGAGAGGACAATCCACCTTTTTCCTGCTGAGGACCATGGACTTGGACTTGGAGGTGCTGATTCTCATCCCAGCCGCTTCACACTCAGCGGCAAACCGTCCCAGCTCTTGCTGGGACGGTTGCCCCCCTATTGCCCCATGCCAGTTTTCTAAACTGGCATGGGGCAATAGCCACAAATAAATACAGGGCACACCTTGATCCGACTGTGGGGGGGAAATGTTTGTTTTGTTCCCAAGTTGAGACCCTTGACCATTTGTTTGTCCACTGTTTTCGTTTATCTGGACTTTTTGGCATTTTGCGCGAGTGGTTTTGGACTTTGGGTGAACGATTCTCTTTTGGTCTGTTCATTTACGGTCCGAAGTACAAAGTGGCAAGGAAGGCTGCCCACACTTTGATGAACTTCCTGTCTGGGACTGCTAAGCTTGCCATCTGGCTGACGAGGAAAAATCGGGCAAGCAATGCTGGCAATGTGGATCCTGTGTCCGCTTTCAAGGTCTTGTTGACAGTCAGACTCCGGGTAGAGTTCTCTTACTATCAAATGGTAGACAATCTGGAGGCGTTCATCAATAGATGGGCTGTAGGGAATGTTTTGTGTTCAGTGGGTCAGGGGGATGAGTTATGTTTGCACTTTTGAGATGTGACACGCTTGGACACCTGATATTGGTCTTTCTGCAATTTTGAAATGTGCAATAAAACCTTTTTTTAAAAGTCAAAGTCTTCTTCTTCTTCTTCTTCTTCTTCTTCTTCTTCTTCTTCTTCTTCTTCTTCTTCTTCTTTAATCTTGTATCTGTGTCTCATCTCATTCTTCTTCTTCTTTTAGATTTGATTGGCAACTGATCCACCAGCCCATGATGTCTGTAACTTAAAGATCCCCCACTTAACAAGTCAACTGCTTCCCAATGTAGCCCATTAATGCCAAGATATTTTTCTGCTGCTTTCACAATGATTTGGATATTTTCTGTTTTCTTGGAAGTCTGCACAGTGCAGTTTATCACATCTACCACAAATAAGACAAAATTATTTTCCTTCACAACCAGAGTATCTTCCAGGCTTGCAGTACTGCAAGCCTCCACACTTTCCCTGTTGGGAGTCCACTCCTACTTTTTTAGCTGGCACCTTTTTCCCAGCTTCTGCATATGTTAATCCCTGGAAGACTTTTACCTGCTGAATTTCTGCTGCTCTTTTGCTGGCTCCACAACCTTGATATGCAGAGCTATGTTCACCACTGCAGTTACAGCACTTTAATTTGGCTCTTCTTTCACACTTGCCATATTCAAGTTCACCGGAGCATCTTGCACATCGTTGTCTACCTTTGCATATCGCTGCTACATGGCCAAACTTTTGACATTTGAAACATCTGAGTGGAGGAGGAATGTAAAGTCTGACTTCATAGCTCATGTAGCAAATATACACCTTACTTGGCAGTCTTGTTTCATCAAATTTTAACATTACAAACAGACTATCACATTTTTCACCATTCCTATTAGTTTTCAATCTTTGTACCTCTGTCACTTTTGCTCCAGTTAAGTTTTTCATTATGTCATCAGCTGAGACAGCCGTTTAAATGCCTGATATCACTGCTCTCATTGCCTTTATTTCCTTCCAATACTGAACACTGCACATTTTCCCCCTCCATCTTATTGGCTCTGATTGCTTTTCCTTGTTGACCACTATCTTTACATGTAACTAGTAACAAACCACTATGAAGAATTCTTTCAACTAAAACTTCTCCAAGTAACCCATTAATTGCATTTGTGAGCTTAATTGGGTTCCACTCACAAAATGATGCCCCTTCCTGAGTAAGTTTAATGATGACTTTGCACTCCTGTTTATTCCGGGATTGTTCATCTTCTCATTCATCAGAACTTGATAACGCTCTTGACTGAATTTGTTTACATTTATGTTTGCTTCTTTTAGACTCCCCCAAACTACAAACATCCTCCTCCCCACTTGCCACCTCCATTCCCTCTTCTTCTGTTTCCCTTCTTCTTATTTTAGATTTGATTTTAAGAAATCTCCTTCACTCTAAATGTACTTGATACAGTTTGCTATGATGTATGTGTTTTAGGGGGCAGCTTCCAATTAAGTCCCACATCTTCTACAGCACAGCCCCATGTCCTCCTCGTCTGTCTGTACCATGTTGGACATAATCAAATTTACCTTACAGCAGATGTAGAATCTAGTCAGAGCCACAAAGAACTACAACACCGTGCTTTAATGTCAGGGTAAATACAGATAGCTGCAGCTGTTTGTTTTACCCCAAAATTAATATGTTCATGCTCCTGTCATGCCGTGAATGCTTGTTATTTAAATTAACAGGTACAGACCTTTTCTGACAATTGTTACCTCCGCCAAGGAGGTTATGTTTTCATCAACGTTGGTTTGTCTGTCTGTCTGTCTGTCTGTCTGTTTGTTTGTTTGTTTGTTTGTTAGCAAGATAACTCAAAAAGTTATGGACGGATTTTCATGAAATTTTCAGAGATTGTCAGAAATGGGGTGTCCTACAGATGATTAGATTTTGGTGGTGATCCAGATCACCGTCCAGAAGAAAACCGCCATTACGGAAAATGCCATTTTCGTGAATAACTACTGAACCACTAATCCTATCATTGTGAATCCAATTGCAAGTCATATGTTTTCATGGTCAAGGAATCTGAAAACATACACACAAACACTGTATGGGGGAACTGTGGCACTTGGTGGAGGTCTGCGCTCTCCGAGTGCTTTTCTAGTTCAAATTTTTATTGATCTATATTTTATGATAATTTAAAAATTAATGCATGCTGAAGCTGTTAATATCAAGTCCATATCGTTCCAATGCAATGCAACAAATGCAAAAAAACAAAAACAAAAAACAACCCACACGTTAAGTTTTAGGAAGCATCTGTTTCTATTTTTTTAATTTACTGGTGCATACCTGGGCATACCCGTGCATACCCATGCATGCCCGCAGAATCCAAGTATAAGCAAATATTTCTGAATGCCCGTAGAAAGCAGGTGTAAACAAGGGTGTAAGCGAGCACGTCAGCACTCGTTCAGTGATGCCTGCCTTTGATCTTTGATGGTGTCATAGCGAGTCCTATGATCATGAGTGATCCCTGCCTTTGATCTTTGATGATGTCATAGTGAGTCCTATGATTGTGGGTGATGCAGTCCCATGGATAATTTTTTCACACGTAAGGAGTTGTTATACATAGGAACATCATAGGACAACATGCAGACATCATAGGAACATCATAGGCGGTCCTATGATCTTTGGACGTGACACACTGACAGACACACACACTGACACACAGACAAAGATTTCTTGAATTTATAGAGTGATACCTGTGCATGCCCATGCATGCCCATAGAAACCAAGTGTAAGCAAGTATTTCTGCATGCCCGAAGAAAGCAGGTGTAAGCAAGGGTGTAAGCAAGCACATCAGCACTCATTCAGTGATGCCTGCCTTTGATCTTTGATGGTGTCATAGCGAGTCCTATGATCTTTGATGATGTCATAGTGACTCCTATGATGCCTGAATTTGATCTTTGCTGATGTCATCGCGAGTCCTATGATCATGAGTGATGCCTGAATTTGATCTTTGCTGATGTCATCGCAAGTCCTATGATCATGAGTGATGACTGCCTTTGATCTTTGATAATGTCATAGTGAGTCCTATGATCTTTGATGAGTCATAGCGACTCCTATGATGCCTGAATTTGATTTTACTTCATGCAGCCTTGCATCTGGTGAGCTATATAAACATTAAATCTGTGACATTCATACAAGTGGCGACAGAGATTTCTTGAATTATATACAGAATGATATGTTTGTACCTTCTGCTAAATTTGCAACCCCCCACCCCTCTTGTTAAAAAGTAATAACTGGCCTATGACAGACAGACACACACACAAAGACAGAGATTTCTTGAATTTATAGAGTGATGATAATGTTCAAGGCCTTCACAGCCCTGTAAAAAGGAAAAAAGTCCTTTGCTGAAAAAGTACAGGTGCCATATAGCATGTCTGATAATCAAGTCAGTGGCTGTTGTGCACCTGTAGTCTGGATTCCAACTGCCAATCAAATCTAAAAGAAATAGAAGATCAACATTCATACAAGTAGAGAGTGATGATATAGCGTGAAGTATATGACGGTATAGAGTGATTATTCACCATATAGAGTTGAGTGATGTTGGTGGCAGTTGCCACGGCCAAGATATATAGAGTGATGACATAGAGTGAAGTACGTGGAACAGGTAGAGTGTTATAGACATCACGTAGACATGGAAACCTCACTGTTTAAAGAAGAAGAAGGTTCAGAACTCTCCTTCGTGAAGAAGATAAGAGTGTTATAGACATCATGTAGAAATGGAAATCTCACTCTTTGAAGAAGAAGAAGAAGAAGAAGAAGAAGAAGAAGAAGAAGAAGAAGAAGAAGAAGACTTTTAAAAATGGCTTTATTGTACATTCCAAAAATGCAAAAAGACCAATATCACTGGCCCAAGTGTGTCACATCTCAAAAGTGCAAACATAACTCATCCCCCTGACCCACAGAACACAAAACCTTCCCCACAGTCCATCTATTGATGAATGCCTCTAAATTGTCCACCATTTGATAATAAGAGAACTCCACCTGGAGTCTGACTTTCAACAAGACCTTGAAAGCAGACACAGGATCCACAATGCCAGCTTTGCTAGCCCGATTTTTCCTCGTCAGCCATATGGCAAGTTTAGCAGTACCAGATAGGAAGTTCATCAAAGTGTGGGCAGCCTTCCTTGCCACTTTATACTTTGGACCGTAAATGAACAGACCAAAAGAGAAACGGTCACCCAAAGCCTGAAACCACTCGCGCAAAACATCAAAAAGTCCAGATAAACGAAAACATTGGACAAACAAATGCTCGAGGGTCTCAACTTGGGAACAAAACAGACATTCCCCCCCCCACAGTCGGATCGAGGTGTGCTCTGTATTTATTTGTAGCTATTGCCCCATGCACAATCCTCCACTGGAGATCTGCTGTCCGTTTCTCAATAGGTAGCTTGTACATGCACCGCCAGCTGCCTTTCGGGGAGACCTCTGGCCCCAAAAATCCCGCCCACCTCGACTCCGTGGCATCCTTCAGAAAGCGCAGATTCAGAGCCTTCACACAGATGTGATACACTGCCCTTGTCCCGACAAACTGGAACTTGCCCAGGCGAGGAATTCTGAAGGTCAGCAGGTGATCCTCTCCTCCCTGCCACTCCCCCACAGCTGGAGTTATGGAAATTGCAGGAAAGGTGGACACAGTGTCGTCATCCCATTGGTTGGAAAAAGTGCGGTTTGTCGCAAACGCTCGAAGCGGTTGTGGCAGGGCGGCGCACACGTCCCCCACCACCCTTTGCAGCAGTCTGACAGATGTAATGTTGGCACTCCGCCTCAGCGTATCCATCGATGTGGTCGACATCTTTATTAGATGACCAAGCTTGGTACAGCGTGCTTCCCGCAAGCAAGTCCGCAGACTGACAGACTGCAGCATCTCAGCGTCGATGAGTCGATTGAAAAACAGTGGTTCCTCGAACAGCCACATGCCCGGTGTCTCATCACGGATGCGGCCCACGTTGAAGACTTGCCATGCATGCAAGACGGATGTGTAAAAAGCAGATAGTCCAGTAAGGTCCACCTCCCCAGATGTCACAAGGAAGAGCTGCTTATCATAGCCCAAGCGACAGAAGAAGAAGAAGAAGAAGAAGAAGAAGAAGAAGAAGAAGAAGAAGAAGAAGAAGAAGAAGAAGAAGAAGAAGAAGAAGAAGAAGAAGAAGAAGAAGAAGAAGAAGAAGAAGAAGAAGAAGAAGATTGTTCAGAACTCTTCTTCTTCTTCTTCTTTTAGATTTGATTGGCAGTTGGCAACCAGCTTACAGGTGCATTTCTGCCACTGACTTGATCATCATCACTCTATATCTTTGTATACAGAGTTCTTAGTGTGAAAAAATTATCTATCCTTTGTAGGAACAAAGAACTACATACAGAGTGCCGTAGCCTGCCTGACTCCATCAGTATCCTTATAAAAACTTCTTTTACAAAAATCCCGGAATAAGCAGAAGGAGTGTAAAGTAATCATTAAACTTACTCAGGAAGGGGCATCATTTCGTGAGTGGAACCCAATTAAGCTCACAAATGCAATTAAGAAGTTACTTGGAGAAGTTTTAAATGCAAGAATCCTTTGTAGTGGTTCATTAATAGTTACATGTAAAGATAGTGTTCAGCAAGGAAAAGCAGTCAGAATCACTAAGATGGAGGGGAAAAGTGTGCAGTGTTCAATATTGGAAGGAAATAAGGCAATGAGAGGAGTGATATCGGGAATTTCAATGGTTGTCTCAGCTGATGAAATAAAGGAAAACGTACAGTATCTGGAGCCTGAGTGACAGAGGTGCAAAGGTTGAAAACTAATAGAAATGGTGAAAAATGTGATAGTCTGTCAGTAATGTTAACATTTGATGAAACAAGACTATCAAGTAAGGTATTGGCTACATGAGCTATGAAGTCAGACTTTACGTTCCACCTCCACTCAGATGTTTTAAATGTCAAAAGTTTGGTCATGTAGCAGTGATATGCAAAGGTAGACAGTGATGTGCAAGATGTTCCAGTGTACATGAGTATGGCAAGTATGAAAGCGGAGCCAAATTAAAGTGCTGTAAAGGGCCTTTTCCACTAGCACGCTTTAGCGCGACACGGGACGGCTCAGCACGCTTGGTGGTGAACATAGTGCTGCATATCGAGGTTGTGAAGCCAGCAAAAGAGCAGCAGAAATACAGCAGGTAAAAGTCTCTCAGGGATTAACATATGCAGAAGCTGCAAAAAAGATGCTAGCTTAAAAAGTGGCAGTGGACTCTAACAGGGAAAGTGTGGAGGCTTGCAGTGCCTGCAGTAGAATTAAGGAAGATATTCTGGTCATGAAGGAAAACAATTTTGTCTTATTTGTGGTAGATGTGATGAGCTGCACTGCACAGACTTCCAAGAAAACAGAAAAAATCAAAATCATTGTGAAAGCAGCAGAAATTTATATTGGCATTATAGGGCTACGTTGGGAAGCACTTGAGGACTTGTTAAGTGGGGGATCTTTAAGTCTTTAAGTTCACAGGAATCATGGGCTAGTGGGTCATAATGGTAATCACGATTTTGCCATGGAGTGCCAGGAGTTTAATATCAAATTGGCAAGAATTCAAAAAGTTTATATCTGATATTCAAGACAAACCCCAGGTAATCTGTATACAGGAAACATGGCTAAAACCTCAGTTGGATTTTGTCATTCAAGGATACACAGCTATAAGGAACGACTGGGAAACTGGTAGATTAGGGGGTGTAGCAACTTTTGTGCATAATGGAACAAATTACAAAATACTGGACATACAGAAAGAACATGAATCAATAATGGTAAAAGTAAGGTGTATATTGGCTACATGAGCTATGAAGTCAGACTTTACGTTCCTCCTCCACTCAGATGTTTCAAATGTCAAAAGTTTGGTCATGTAGTAGTGGTATGCAAAGATAGACAATGATGTTCCAGGTGTTCTGGTGAACATGAACATGGCAAGTGTGAAAGAGGAGTCAAATTAAAGTGCTGTAACTGCGGTGGTGAACATAGCACTGCGTATCAAGGTTGTGAAGCCAGCAAAACAGCAGCAGAAATTCAGCAGGTAAAAATCTCCCAGGGATTAACATATGCAGAAGCTGAGGAAAAGGTGCAAGCTAAGAAAGTGGCAGTAGTCTCTAAGAGGGAAAGTTTGCAGGCTTGCAGTACATGCAGTAGAATTAAGGAAGATACTCTGGTCATGAAGGAAAACAATTTTGTCTTATTTGAGGTGAATGTGATAAACTGTACTGCAAAAGCAGAAAAAAATCCAAATCATTGTGAAAGCAGCAGAAAAATATCTTGGCATTAAGGGGCTACATTGGGAAGCAGTTGAGGACTTGTTAAGTGGGGGATCTTTAAAGTTCACAGGAATCATGGGCTAGTGGGTCGTATGGTAATCACAATTTTGCAATGGAGTGCCAGGAGTTTAATATCAAATAGGCAAGAATTCAAAAAGTTTATATCTGATATGCAAGACAAACTCCAGGTAATCTGTATACAGGAAACATGGCTAAAACCTCAGTTGGATTTTGTCATTCAAGGATACACATCTATAAGGAATGACAGGGAAACTGGTAGAGGAGGGGGTGTAGAAAATTTTGTGCATAATGGAACAAATTGCAAAATTATGGACATAGGGAAAGAACATGAATCAATAATGGTAAAAATATGGGCAGTAAAAGACAAAGTTACAATTATTAATTACTATATCCCATGTAACAGGTTGACAGTTGACATTTTGAACACTGTACATAGACAAGCACAGGGTAAGATGGTTTGGTGTTTGGATTTCAATGCACATAATATGCTGTGGGGTAGCAGGAATATAGATATGAATGGCACAGTAATTGAGGATTTTTTAGAGGACAGGGACTTAATACAGACGTGGACAAAATTGTTGGTACCCCTCTGTTAATGAAAGAAAAACCCACAATGGTCACAGAAATAACAAGGTCAAGGTACATCAGTGTCAGATCGCACCATCCGTTGTTGTTTGAGCCAAATTGGACTTCATGGGAGACAACCAAGGAGGACACCACTGTTGAAAACAAATCATAAAAAAGCCAGACTGGAATTTGCCAAACTGCATGTTGACAAGCAACAAAGCTTCTGGGAGAATGTCCTATGGACAGACAAGACAAAACTGGAACTTTTTGGCAAGGCACATCAGCTCTATGTTCACAGACACAAAAATGAAGCATACCAAGAAAAGAACACTGTCCCTACTGTGAAACATGGAGGAGGTTCTGTTATGTTCTGGGGCTGCTTTGCTACATCTGGCACAGGGTGTCTTGAATCTGTGCAGGGTACAATGAAATCTCAAGACTATCAAGGTATTCTAGAGAGAAATGTGCTGCCCAGTGTCAGACAGCTTGGTCTCAGTCGCAGGCCATGGGTCTTGCAACAGGATAATGACCCAAAACACACAGCTAAAAACACCCAAGAATGGCTAAGAGCGAAACATTGGACTATTCTAAAGTGGCCTTCTATGAGCCCTGATCTAAATCCTATTGAACATCTGTGGAAGGAGCTGAAACGTGCCGTCTGGAGAAGGCACCCTTCAAACCTGAGACAACTGGAGCAGTTTGCTCATGAGGAGTGGGCCAAAATACCTGTTGAGAGGTGCAGAAGTCTCATTGACAGTTACAGAAATGGTTTGATTGCAGTGATTGCCTCAAAAGGTAAAGCACATTTCTCTTTAATTTAATTAGAGGACACATGTTGGTTGAACATGTCCCTATGGTCACATTATTTTCAGTCTTTTCTAGGGGTACCATCATTTTTGTCCAGACCTGTTTCATGAGTTTGTTTTTTAAAATAATTCTGTTGAACCACAATTCAAAAGCATTGTCTGATTTTCATTCGATAATTTTCATAGAATTTTTATTTATTACCACTTTTGTCAGATTCAAGTTATTTCTGTGACCATTGTGGGTTTTTCTTTCATTAACAGAGGGGTACCAACAATTTTGTCCACGTCTGTAGGTTTTATAGTTGTGTTAGTTTTACTTTCCATGGGTAATCCCTTTGTCTGTTATGCGTGTGTTTCTGTCGTTTGGTTGTCTACTGTCATGCTACTGTTACACTGTAATTTCCCTGTTTGGGATCAATAAAATATATCCATCCATCCATCCATCCATCCATCCATCACTTTCGTCGGCCTCCGTCAGTCTATGATGACCATGGAAGAGAATCCTAAACGTCTACTCTGCTGGAACAGCACCGCCTGTGGCTGAACAGGCCGATGCGCGAATGGCAGTCCCTGTCACACAGGTCGCACTTGTGGGTGGTCTCCGTGCTGCTGGGTCTGTGGCGGTTCTTCCTGTGGGTCCTTTTTTCATCTGCTGCAGCAGTCAGTCTCTCTTCACCCGCCTTGAGCTGTCTGGTCAGGGTGCCTCTCCATTTGGAGCGGTCCGTTGCAAGGTCCTCCCAGCGCTCTGTGTTGATCTCCAGGGCCTTCATGTCTCTCTTGCAGACGTCTCTAAAGTGCAGCTGTAGGCGGCCAACGTCTCTCCTGCCAGTCGCCAGTTCTCCTTAGAGGACGTCTTTGGGGATTCTGCCATCCTCCATACGGTGAAAGTGGCCTAGCCACGGAGCCTGCGCTGCCTGAGTAGAGTGAACATGGAGGGAAGGCCGGCGTGGGACAGAACTTCTGTGTTGGGCACTTTGTCCTGCCAGGATATGTCCAGGATGTGGCGAATGCAGCGCAAGTGGAAGGAGTTCAGTCTCTTTTCCTGCCGGGCGTATGTTGTCCACATCTCACTCCTATAGAGCAGTGTGCTGATAATGCAGGCGTTGTACACTGCCATCTTCGTCTTGACAGAGAGTTTGGGATTCTCCCACACTCGTGTGGTAAGGCGAGTGAGTGTGAAGGCTGATTTTCCAATCCTCTTGTCGATCTCTGTATCAAGAGAGAGGTTGTTGCTGATCGTGGACCCCAGGTACGTGAACTGATTCATGACCTCCAGCTCGTAGTCGTCGATGGTGATGGTTGGTGGTGCTTCCGTACCTTGCGCCAAGATGTTAGTCTTCTTCAGGCTGATGGTAAGCCCGAAGTCCTTGCATGCCTGGGAGAAGCGGTCCATCAGGGTCTGAAGCTCCTGCTGTATGTGGGTTGCGACTGCAGCGTCGTCTGCAAACAGCGTGTCTCTGATTAGAGCCTCGCGTACTTTGGTTCTGGCTTTCAGGCGGGCGAGGTTGAAAAGCCTGCCGTCAGATCTTGTGTGCAGGTAGATTCCCTCTGTTGCTGTGCAGAAGGCATGCCTCAGGAGCATAGCAAAGAAAATCCCAAAGAGGGTTGGCGCAAGTACACAGCCCTGTTTCACTCCGCTGCGTATGTTGAATGGCTCTGAGACATTGCCGTCGTGCTGCACTATCCCCTGCATGTTGGTGTGAAACGATTCAATGAGGCTTTGCGACTTTGGTGGGCATCCTATCTTTGGCAGGATCTTGAAAAGGCCCTCTCTGCTGACCAGATCGGACGCTTTGGTGAGGTCAATGAAGGCGACGTACAGGGGCATGTTCTATTCTCTGCATTTCTCCTGGAGTTGGCGGATGGAGAATATCATGTCTACCGTTGATTGCTCAGCGCGGAAGCCACACTGAGACTCGGGGTAGACATGTTGGGCAAGCTTCTGTAGACGAACGAGAACAACTCGTGCGTAGACTTTGCCAACAACGCTGAGGAGGGAAATGCCCCTGTAGTTGTTGCAGTCGGTTCTCTCCCCTTTGTTTTTGTAGAGGGTGATGATCTTGGCGTCCCTCATGTCCTGTGGTACGGCACCTTCCTTCCAGCACTGGCAGAGGACGTCATGCAATGGCAGCAGTAGGGCGGTCTTGCAGTGCTTGATCAGGTCGGGGGGTATGCCGTCGTTGCTGGTTGCCTTGCCAGCGGCCAAGCTATCAATGGCCTTGCTGAGTTCGTCGATGGTTGGCTCGGCGTCAAGTTCATCCATGGATGACAGGCAGTCGATGGCATCAAGGGCTGATGGTGTCACGGTGTTCTGTCTGGAGTAGAGGTCGGAGTAGTGTTCCACCCATCTCTCCATCTGCTTGTTCTTTTCTGTGATCATCTCCCCAGTGGAGGATTTGAGGGGAGCCGTCTTGCTCTGAGCCGGACCAAGTGCTTTCTTGATGCCATCGTACATACCACGGATGTTCCCTGTTATGGCAGCGGTTTGAATGTCTTGGCTGAGCTGAGTCCAGTACTCGTTGGCACAGCGCCGAGCAGTCTGCTGAACTTTGCTTCTCGCAGCCCTGAGAATCTGGAGATTCTTCTCGTTTGGGTACTTCTTGTACTCAGCAAGTGCTGAGCACTTGGCTTCAATGACGGGGGTCATCTCAGTCAACTTGGCATCAAACCAGTCCTGTGACTTCGTGGTCTTCCTCCCAAAGGTAGCCAAGGCTGTGCGGTGGATGGCGTTTCGCAGCTCTTCCCACTTCTGCTTTGCAGATTCTCCTTCTTGTGGTACACCAAGTTCCTTCTCAAAGGTGGAAGCAAACTGCTCAACAAGTTCTGGTTGGGCCATCTTGCTGGTGTCAATCTGTGCCTTTCCAGGCTGTCTAGCACGATGGAATTTCTTCAGCTGCAGCTTGACCTTGCAACACACCAATGAATGGTCTGTGTCACAATCTGCACTCTGGAACGAACGGGTGATTAGCACGTTCTTCAGTGAGGTGCACCTGGTCAGGATCAAGTCCAGCTGGTGCCAGTGCTTTGAGCGCGGATGTCGCCAGGAAACCTTGTGTTGGGGCTTGGTCTTGAAGAACGAGTTTGTGATGCACAGATCGTGATATGTGCAGAACTCAAGCAGCCGCTGTCTGTTGTCGTTCATTCTGCCCACGCCAAATGGTCCAAGACAGGAGGGCCAGGAGTCATGGTCAGCACCCACTCTGGCATTGAAGTCTCCAAGGAAAATGAGTTGTTCAGAGTTGGGGATGATCCTGACAGTTGTTGCGAGATTCTCGTAGAACTCATCTTTTGCCTCTGGTGTGGCTGTCAGTGTTGGGGCATACACACTGACGAGGGTGACTGGGCCTTGAGTGGTGTTCAGGCGGAGGGTGAGGAGTCGTGCAGAGCCATTGCTGCCCGGTTCCACCATCTTCAGCAAGGTGTTCTTCGCTGCGAAGCCCACTCCGTGTTCCCTGTGTTCGTTACTGCCCTTTCCCTGCCAGCAGAACATGTAGTCCTCCTCTCTCAGTGTGCCTGTGTCAGCCAACCGTGTTTCCTGGAGAGTGGCAATATCCACTTCCAGTCTCTTCAGCTCATTATTGATGATGGTAGTCTTCCTGGTGTCGTTGATGTCCTTGAGGTTAGCAGCAAGTCCTGTCATCATAGTGCGGACGTTCCAAGTTCCCAGTTTTAGAGTTGGTCTCTTTTGTTTTTTTGTCTTGCCTGGTGCAAAGGTTCTCAGCCTGCCGTTCGGACTTCTCCTCATCCCCATGCACCCAATGAGGAAAGCAAGCTGTGGCTGGACAACATCTTATTGGCTGGGGGCTGCCCAGCTTGAGGTGGGCGGTAGCTGTCCAGTGAGATCCGATGATCCCTCCCACCATCGGGAACAACCCCTGGCGCCGCGCTCTACGCCAATTGAGCGGTGGCTTATAACCGGTAACTGTCATTCCCCGTGTTTTGTCTACGCCAAAGGTGATCTGGAGTGTCCTCTCCAGTGATCCGGTGTTCTACCTTCCAGTGTTGGGCGTTGGTAGGATTCAAGCCTGGGCAGGAAGATATGGAGGACAAGATGTTGCCCATGCAGCATGTCCCCCCTCTCCACATCACTGATGAATCCAAAGGAACAGCAGGGCTGCTACAGTTTGGTACCAGCGCCGTTGCAGGAGCTGCCAGAACGATGTTGAGCACAACAGAGAACTGCCTTAGGGACTCCGACTCCAGATTTTTCCTCAGGGTTGACTCCCGAAGCCTTTCCTGTGACCGGGTGTGCCGCAAGGCAGCGGAGGTTTGAAATCAGGGTTTACCTTCCCCTAGATGGGCTACCTTCCCAGGTTGACGAGCCACCATCTACCCAAAGCATCTGGTTTTAAGGCACCAGAGAGCCGCCCTCACCCCTTCTCCTATTAGTAAAAGCAGTTCCGCCGGGCTTAGAGCCTAAACCACATGGGCAGGCTAGGAGTTGGACTTAGTTGTCAGAGGCTTTTCGAGACGCACGCCATAAGGAGCATTTTATGAGCACTGGGAGCTTAACCCCAGTGCCGCTCCTGGCTATGACAACCTTGGAACCAGAACCTATCTATCTATCTATCTATCTATCTATCTATCTATCTATCTCTCTCTCTCTCTCTCTCTCTCTCTCTCTCTCTCTCTCTCTCTCTCTCTCTCTCTCTCTCTCTCTCTCTCTCTCTCTCTCTCTCTCTCTCTATCTATCTATCTATCTATCTATCTATCTATCTATCTAAAATACCAGTGTAAGACAGGAATGGGGAAATAGCTATTGCTAATATAGACAAAGCAGAACTTTTGGCACAAACTTTAGTGAAGATTCATAGTTCAGAAAACCTACCAAACACAATTAGACAAAGCAGGGAAAGCACTTTATCCAAACACCCACATGTGAACATAAGGAAGAATACTTCAAGGGACACGATAAATTTGCCATTCACTCTGTCAGAATTGAAAAGGGCTATTCTGAAATCAAAGCAGTCTTCACCAGGGAAGGATGGCGTATGTTATACGATGTTGTCGCACATGGTGGAGAGTGCACTTCAAACAATATTAAAGCTATTTTATAAAGTTTGGGAAGCTGGGAAGATTCCAAGGGCATGGAAACAATCAGTTATAGTACCAGTGTTAAAGCCAGAGAAAGAGTCATCAGATCCCAATAATTATAGGCCAATAGCTCTTACCTCACAGTTAGGGAAAACATTGGAACGAATGGTGACTAAAAGGCTGAATTACATTTTGGAAGGGAGGGAATGTCTTTCTCCTTTTCAAAGTGGGTTCCAAAAAAGGAGAAATACTATGGATTCCATTTAACACCTAGAATCTGAAATTAGGAAAGCCAAGGTACAGTACTTAGGGAAAATGTGATAGCTGTCTTCTTTGATGTAGAAAAAGGTATGACATGCTGTGGAAGGAAGGGTTGCTGATTAAATTAAATCAGTTTGGTATTGAAGGTAATCTATACAACTGGGTATTAGACTTCCTGTATGATAGAATGATTGAGGTAAGAGTTGGTACAGAGTACTCCAAAATATATCAAGTGTAAAATGGTACCCTCCAAGGCAGCGTGTGTAGCCCTGTTCTGTTTAATATTATGATTAATGATATTTTTGAAGGAATCGATAGTGGAATAGGGAAGGCCTTGTATGCAGATGATGGGGCCTTATGGATAAGGGAATGTAATCTTGTGTGCATTTAGAGGAAAATGCAGGCAGCAATAGATCGGGTTGAACAATGGGCAAACCGGTGGGCTTTTAAATTATTGGTCTAAAAGACACAAATAATTTGCTTTTCTAAAAGTCACAAAGAAATTTCTTTAAATCTTTATGGCCAAAAGATAGAGCAAGTAAAGGTAGTTCGGTATTTAGGTGTGTTAGTTGATGAAAAACTAACTTGGAAGCAGCATATTGAAAAAACTAAAGGAAAATGTAAGAAAATAAGTAATATTTTGAGATTTCTGGCAGGACAGGACTGGGGGGTCTCTAGGGCCTCTCTGTTTAGGGTGTATCGAGGACTAAGGAGAGCTAGGGTTCATGTTGGCTGCTGATTGTCACCTGAACCAACTGGACATAGAGCAGACAAAGGCTCTTAGGATATGTTGTGCTGCATTTAAAACTTCTCCAGTATCAGCGATCCAAGCAGAGACGGGTGAAATGTCCTTAAAATTAAGAAAAGCCAAATTAATGCTGGCATGCTGGATCAACTTGAAGGGGCATAAGAGGTCACATTCTGCAAAAGCTATTCCTGATGACTGCTGGGAACACAATGAATCCAACATTGGTAGCTTTGGATGGATAAGTGATGTCATTGCTGAGCAGGCAGGATTAAAATACATAGATTTCAGCCCAATGGTCCTGTGGTCTGTTATTCCTCCATGGCTGTTTAAGATGCAACTGGTAGAGTTTGAAATACAACAACTGAGGAAGCAACATAAGCAATCAGCAACAGATTATATAGTGCATAAATATCTCGAACAGAACTTCAGAAACAGGCTGATAGCATTTACTGATGGTTCTAAGGATCCTATAACTGGTCGTAGTGAAGCTGCAGTATGCATCCCTCAGTATAAAATATCTATCAATAAAAGAACCAGTAATCACTTATCAGTATACATAGTTGAGTTAGTTGCCATTATATTAACTTTACAGTGGTTGGAGATAAATTATAGGAATAATGCAGTCATTGCTTCTCATAGTTGGGCAGCTCTCAAGAATGTTCAGTCACTGCAGTCGTGTAGGCAGGACCTAATTGTAGAAATCCACTCCTTAATTTACAACCTCTACAATAAAGGTCAGTCAATAAACTTTCTTTGGGTTCCAGCCCACATTGAGATAGAGGGTAATGAGGATGTGGATTTATTGGCAAAGCAATCATTGAAGTTCGAGGCAGTGGATCTGAAGGTCTCACTCAGTAGGGCAGAAGGCAAATCAATAATTAAAAATTTTTTAGTGAAAAAGTGGCAAGAACATTGGGACTCAGTAGATACAGGAAGACATCTTTATGACGTTCAAAAGCAGGTGGACTCTGGAATAGGAGTTGGCAGAAACAGGAAAGCGGAGATACTCATCACACGACTAAGTGTCATGTTCGGGGTTGTTCTACCCCATCCTTGACCTGTGGCTGTAGGGTATTGGTTATTGCTTATTAATTCCAGCTGACAGATTGAGCTTTGCTCTCTGCCAGTCCTACAGCTACGCCTCCTCCTCATCAGACATTCACGGGCATGTATTGTATCACCACATGCAAGCACACACACACACACACACACACACACACACACACACACACACACACACACACACACACACACACACACACACACATTTCCAATTAATCACGCACCTGCTTGCCACACGGCTGTGTCCACTTGCCTTCATCAGTATATTGAGTACTTATTGGGAGGCAGTGTGCTCAGCCAGTGTGGCAGCTTCAGTAAGTCAGCAAGGGACATCCTGACTCACCAGTGTTTGGCGATCTTCCCCTGGACGTAATGTGTTGTTTCTTTTAGCCTTTCCGCTCCAACATAAGTGTAAGTCCTCATTTTGTGCCTTTTCCCTACGCTCCTGACTGTTTGGAGCGAGTTAGGCATTTTCTCTAGCCATCTAGGTTTGCAGCGGGTTGTCTCTCCCATTATCATCCGTAACTGTTATTTGGACTTTTTGTACATTTTTCCATTGTAAATAAACACATTACTTACACTGCATTTTGGGCTCATTGCCAATTTATATGTTCACAGCAAAATTACGCAGCGGACATGACAGTAAGAAGAGGACATACTACTTTGAACCAGACGCTACATCGAATAGGTAAACACCCAACTGGAAGCTGTGCACATTGCAGTTCTCCGGAAACAGTTCAGCACATTTTGTTTGAATGTCAGGGATACCAGGAACAAAGGAAACATCCGATTGCAGTAATGGAAAGGGTTAATTTAAGTTTTGTTTTGGAAAACATGTTAGGAACTTCAGTCAAAGACATACAGTATATGTAGGTCTATTTAGATATTTTAGTGCAATTGGATTAAAAGAATTTAGTTTTTATTTTGCCTGCCATTCTCTTGTCCACACTCCAACCCAGTGGGTGGCGGTGGTGCACCTATGAGCTGGTGGCCAGCCAGCAATCAGATCTAGAAGAAGAAGAAGAAGAGTGATATAAAGTGAAGTATGTGGCGGTAATGCACCTGTAAGCTGGTGTCCAACCGCCAATCAAATCTAAAAGAAGAAGAAGAAGTCAGTGGCAGTAATGCAACTGTAACCTGCCTGCCAACCGCCAATCAAATCTAAAATAACAATAATGCTTGCTTCCATATTACACCTTCTCCTATCAGAGAAGGTGTCTTGGCTAACAGGAACTTAGACATCTTGCTTCCTTAATGTCACTTCTGTTTTAAGCCAACAGTAAGTTATTCAAAAATAAATCTTGACCTGTGCTGAAACATATAGAGACAGTCAGTGTGGACTGAATTCTCAAGACTTCTTCTTCTTCTTTTAGATTTGATTGGTGGTTGGCAACAAGCTTACAGGTGCATTACTGCCACGTACTTCACTCTATATCATCACTCTATATATCTTGGCCGTGGAGACTTCTCCTTCTTTTCGATTTGATTGGCATTTGGCAACCAGTTTACAGGTGCATTACCACCAAATACTTCACTCTGTATCATCACTCTGTCTCTGGAAGGGTCTCCCCAACAAGTCTTCTGGCTGTGGCAACTTCTTCTTCCTTTAGATTTGATTGAGGGTTGGCATCAAGCTTACAGGTGCTTTACCGCCATGTACTTCACTCTATGTCATCACTCTATCTGGTAAGGAGCTATAGTCACCACATTGCGGCCGTCCACGTCCTGTGACGATTCTTCTTCTTCTTTTAGATTTGATTGGCAGTTGGCAACCAGCTTACAGGTGCACCACCACCACGTACTTCACTCTGTACCATCACTCTATATATCGTTGCCACATACACTTCATCTTCTTCTCTAGATTTGATTGGCGGTTGGCAACAAGCCCACAGGTGCATCACCACCACGCACCCCACTTTAAATCACCACTCCTTTTCTTCTTCTTCTTTTAGATATTTCCCTGTCGTGCCTTATAGATGTGTATCCTTGAATGACAAAATCCAACTGAGGTTTTAGCCATGTTTCCTGTATACAGATTACCTGGGGTTCGTCTTGAATATCAGATATAAACTTTTTGAATTCTTGCCCATTTGATAATAAACTCCTGGCACTCCACTGCAAAATCGTGATTACCATTATGACCCACTAGCTCATGATGTCTGTGAACTTAAAGATCCCCCACTGAACAAGTCCTCAACTGATTCCCAATGTAGCCCCTTAATACCAAAATATTTTTCTGCTTTCACAATGATTTTGATTTTTTTCTGTTTTCTTGGAAGTCTGCGCAGTGCAGTTTATCGTATCTACCACAAATAAGACAAAATTATTTTCCTTCATAACCAGAGAATCTTCCTTAATTCTGCTGCATGCACTGCAAGCCTGCACACTTTCCCTGTTGCTGGCACCTTTTTCGTAGCTTCTGCATATGTTAATCCCTGGGAGACGCTTACCTTCTTAATTTCTGCTGCTCTTTTGCTGGCCTCACAACCTCGATATGCAGAGCTATGTTCACCACCGCAGTTATAGCACTTTAATTTGGCTCCTCTTTCACACTTGCCATATTCATGTTCACCGGAGCATCTGGCACAACATTGTCTACCTTTGCATATCGCTGCTACATGACGGAGTTCTTGTAAGGAGTTCTGAACAGCCTTCTTCTTCTTCTTCTTCTTCTTCTTGGTGAGAGGAATGTGAGTGGAAGAGAGAAAAAACTGAGTGTTTGTGGTATTTTTTCTATCTTTTCTGTTCTTTTGTCACAACAAGTGGTTAATATTAGTTTGGGCTTGTTAATGTAGTGGTTTTTGGCTGGTTAGATTTTTGTGGTTGTGGGTTTTTTTTATTTATTTTTTTTTTTGTCGGCTAGGGTCTGTGGCACTGGCCAGCATCTCAGGTGTGATGGCTTTCGCCAGGCTGACACGCAGGCATGGCATCAAAACTGGTGTCGGCTCTCTGCACAGCGTGGAGGAGATTGCACTTGCTGTTGGAGAGATTATTGGGCATGACGCCATAAAATCTGTGGCCCGCGTGAATGGGGCTGTTGTTTGGGGAAAAGGTGGACCAGGTTAACCTTTTAACTGCCCAGATTAAATGGATGGGTCGCACGACCCCAGTGGCACAGCGCAGCAACTGCACATGTCAACTTATTGACGTCCTCCGGCTATACTGAGAATTTGTACAAATCTCTATTGATCTGACAGTTTAGAAGGTGGCAGACACGTGCCGAAGGAATCATGGCAAACATGGAATATAGCAAAGAAGGAGAAATCCTCATTATTATTCTTCCTTTTTCCACTTTGAGCTCACACACCAACGTGGATGCCGCCATGTTTGGTCATTGCTGCTGCAATGATGAAGGAAACTGCATGAAACGGGAAAAATAGCCACATAATACAAATGAAATCCACATGGGATAATCATAAGAGTTTGTAGATGTGGTACATGGGTGTAAATTACTAAGTAAACATGTTACATCGACCACCATGGATGAAAAACTGAGCTCCCATTACCAAGATAGTGGTGCCCACGGGCGGCATGGACTGCCACAGGAGTAATGCACCAAACAGAAAAAAAATAGCCGTGTAATACAAACGAAATTCATGTGGGGTAATCATAAGAGTTTGTAGCAAGCACACACACATCGACTATGATGGACGAAAACGGACCGGTCACGTGGGCAGGGGAGCCCCCCCACCCAGCAACAGGTAAGAGAAATATATGTTTTTTTGACATTTTATTGATTTTCTGGTTCATAGACTTTGAAGATTAGATAAAAACATACCCCTGTAGACAAATTGTTGTCAAAAAACCAGACCATTCTTTATGTAAATGTGTCCAAAGTCCACTTTTGACTGAGTTATGTAATTTATATAGCTGCCGTGACATTATGCAAATTAGATGCATAAATTTATTCCTATCTGGAACTTTAGATCATATTCTACATCTTTCTAATTGACAGTAAAGCATTATCTCTTGCAACTTTCAAGTTATAGCCTTGGAAATCTGAACTATTTTATTGAGAATTTTTTTTTTACCACTCTTGACCACTAGGGGGGGGGCCTTGAGTTGCCTTGTGTTTCCCCAGGCGTCACATGGCACCTAGGGCAATCAAAGGGTTTATTCTTTGGCTGAGAGTGGAATGACAGTAAATGGGACGTTTGAATCAATCATGCCACTGTCACAGCCGGCAAAAAAAATAACACTCTTGAATGTTCCCCCATTTATTAGTGATGATGTTCTTGTTAAAGAGCTGTCAAAGTCTAGAAAAGTGGTGTCACCTATCAGGAAAATTCTGTCGGGCTGCAAGTCACCCCTGCTGAGACGCGTCATGTCCACTGAAGGCAGCACTTTATGATCCCCAACACTAAGGTGGAGGAATTTAATTGTGTGTTTTGGGTGCGGGTGGATGGATTTGATTATGTTTTGTTTGCAACGTCCACTACGTTAAAGTGTTTTGGGTGCGGTGAAGAGGGGCTTCTGGTAAAGGCCTGTCCTAACCGTGCCAGTCCCACCCCAAAGGACGTGGCTGGGACTACCGCCGGTGATGGGGGGGCCGCTCGCACTGAGCAGTGGTCCGCTACCGCCGCCGACCAGCCCACACAGGGGCCCGGGCCGGCCGCCGTCGGGCAACATGGCGTGTCTGTGCAGACTGAGGACACCAACATTATAGCTGAGGAGCTTCCAGAGGAGAGACAGAGTTTGAACCAGAACAGCACTGTGGTGAGTGATGAGAGGGGGAAGGGTGTGGATGAAGCAGATGAAGGGAATGGAGAAACGTGTGAGGTGGAAAATAAAGTGTGTGAGGTGGTGGACAGTGTTGTGGGTAAGGAGAAAGATGATTTGAGTGATGGGAGGAAAAATGTTGTGGATGAAGCAGATGGGGTGGAGAGTAAAGTGTGTGAGGTGTTGGATGTTGTGGGTGAGAAAACAGGTGACCCGAGTGAAACAGCTGAGGCAGGTGGGGTCATGGGTGAGCTGGGCAAAGGTGGTGCTTTGAATGGTGAAATGAGAGATGTGGGTGAGGGAAATGAAATAAGTGGAGAGCTGTGTGAAAAAGTTGAGGTGGCTGGTGAATTGTGTATGACTGGGGGAGAAATAAGTGGAGAGTGTGGGTCAGGTGAAGCATCAGGTCTGTGTGAGGATGGTGCTGCAGCTGACGTAGAGGACATGGAGGCATATGAATCCGGACAGGTTTCCCTTAAGTGCCGTAGAAGCAGAGCTCCACCTATTTCTTCAGGCGGTAAAGCTGGTCGGCTGATGGTCAGACAAATTGTTGCGGATGGTGGAGCTCTGTCTGATAACAGTGACTGTGAGGACTGTCTGTCTAAAAGCAGTGTGTTTTCACACAACAGTACACAGCTGCCTGTTAGTCAGGAGGACAAAATTTATCCTGCAAAAATGTTCAAATTGTTTTTACAGCAGACTAAGGGCATGAAGGGGCTGGATAAAGAGCAATATTTTCTTGATAAGCGGGCTTTTTATAACTCTGCCAGGCAGCTCATAAAAAGCAAAGCTGAAACAGACCTCACAGATCAGGAAGTTTAAGGACTGCGAAAAAAAGATGAATAAAGTCAGAAAACAAATTAGCTTTTAATGATGATGAAGAATGTAGTGTTTTCTCTTGTACTTTTCATCTTAATTGTTTTTTACTCTGGTTTTAATACTCCTCTAATTATGCATTTTTTTAAGGTGGGGAGTTTAAATGTAAATGGTGCCAGAGAACCTAAGAAAAGGGCAGTGATTTTTGAAACAGCAAAAATGAAGCACATTGATGTGTTGTTTTTACAGGAAACACATAGTGACCCAAGCATAGAGGCAGACTGGAGTAAAGAGTGGAACGGAGAACTGATTTTAAGTCACAGCACCACAGCCAGTGGAGGGGTGGGCTTTTTATTCTCCAGGAAGTTTGCTTCAACTTCTCTGGAGGTTGAGCGTTTTATCAAAGGCAAATGTCTTTTAGCCAAAGCCCATTTTGAACATTTTACTGTGCTTTTTATCAACAGTTATGCTCCAACCAATGGTACTGAGATGAAGAGTTTTTTGCAAAAGGTTAATGATAAATTTAACAGTTGCAGCTTTGAGGATTTTTTATTATTGGGTGGGGATTTTAATTGTACTGAAAATCAGTTTTTAGATTGAAACCACACAGAGCCGCATCCAGGTTCCCAACAGGCTCTGAGACAGCTGATCTATTCTCATGGCCTTGTGGATGGTTGGAGAAGGACGCACACTGACTGCCAATAGTACTCATGGTCTCACCTCATAGAGGAAAGGATGTCTTTTGTCAGGACCCGAGCCAGCTTGGTTTCCCCCGGCTCGGCCCTGGCCTCTCTGGGGGTTAGGTGCCACTTGTCAACATATGTTAGTATGTATTTCTGTGTGCTTTACCGTACCCATAGCCTCTGCTTTCTGGCCAGCAGCAGTGAGGCAACCCTTGGGCTCACGCTGGTGTGAGTGCTGTCTAAACTATCTGTCGGTCCGACCACGCCCCCTTTCTTATTGCTATCAGCTGTTCCCACTCCCATTTGCCATCTCCCTGCTCCTCGCCCAGGTGTGACCAGTTTACCATCCCCAGCAATGCATGTACTTTAGGAGCCTTTTGCCAGTTACGCATTGCTGGGTCATTGCACTAGACATGCAGTCATCAATCGCCGCATGATAGTCAGAGTCGTTAAAGGACTGTTTCTCTCGGCGCTTATTTGGACTTACTTGGACAGCTCCAGCTCTGTGAGTATTTACTGTGTGTGTTTTCCCCGGTCATCCTCACCTGTAGACTGTTGAGCATCCTTGAGGACTCCTTAAGCTTCAAAGGAAACTATTGTGGAAACTGTGTGTCTGTATCTCCATGTTTAATAAATGTGTGTGGTGTAAGACCCTGTGCATAAATCCTCATCCTTTCACCCCTCGCCGTGCGCTATGGAGAGATGCACTGGAGGGTTCATGACATCTTTAGCCCAACTGGATCGATTATATTGTTTTAAGCACCACTGTAATGTTTTTAAGTCCTGTAAAATTTTACCAGTTGGTTTTACTCATCATGCTCTTGTTGTGTGTCAGGTTTTTATGAAGAATTTTTCTCCCAAGAGTGCATATTGGCATTTTAACTCAGTTTTAACATTTGATAAAGGTTTCAAAGAGGCTTTAAGACTTTTCTGGACTGCTTTTAGACAAAGGAAAAAAGATTTTATGTGTCTTAGGCAGTGGTGGGACCGTGGTAAGACTGAAATTAAACTACTGTGTCAGCAGTGTACATTCAGTGTCACACATGGCACCTGTAGATCTATCAGAGACCTGGAGATAGATATTGTGGAGTTAGAGACCTCTCGTGAGTCCACAGGAAATCGAGGTTGTGTTGAAGTCCTCAAATCCAAAAAAAGGACCTTAGCCCAGCTGTTGGACACTAGAGTACAAGGCGCCCTAGTCCGGTCCCGAATTCAAAACATCACTGAGATTGATGCTCCCTCTAGTTTCTTCTTCAGTCTGAAGAAGAAGCATGGACAAAAAAAGGTAATCCACTCCCTGGTCTCCAACACAGGGCAGGAACTGATCGAGCCTGAACAAATCAGAAAGCATGCCGCTGAGTTCTATTCCTCTCTGTACACCAGTGACTACAGGGAGGGCAGTGGCCTGATGGAGGGTTTCTGTTGTGGACTACCTCAGGTCTCTGAGGAGACCAACTCACAGTTAGACCGGCCTCTTCAGTTACCCGAATTGTCTGCTGCCCTTCAGAGCATGAAGGAGAAGAAGGCTCCGGGAATAGATGGCCTCACTGTGGAGTTTTTTAAAGCATTCTGGGACATTTTAGAGGTGTTTAACGAGAGTTTGTGTTCAGGCTCTCTGCCAACATCCTGCCACAGGGCTGTGGTCACCCTCCTGCAAAAAAAGGAGATTTACAGGATTATAGATTTACATAAAAAACTGGCAGCCCGTATCTCTCCTCTGCACAGATTACAGATTTTGTCCAAGGCTTTGGCTAACAGGCTGAGAGAAGCTATGGAGCAGGTCATCCATCGGGGCCAGACGTACTGTGTACTGGGAAGGTCCATGGTAGACAATGTCTACCTAATTTGAGATGTTTTGGAAGTCTCCAGCTCATTGGGTATAAACACTGTGTTATGACCTGAGTGTCGGTTCTGATTGCGCTCGGGTTAAAGTTATGTCTCGCTGCCGGCCTTGACAGCTGCGGGCGGTATTCTGGCCTCTCCGGGCTCTTATTGTGAAAGTGCTCGGTGGGGCTTCCGCCTGTCAACGGTCGGTCAGCTGTGTGTCATTGTCATTAGTACCTTGTTTATTTAAGCTGAGCACTGGCGTCGTTAGGACGCAGCAGTGTCTGATCGCATCTGGTCACGAACCTGACCGCTAATCTGTTCACCCATCATCACGTTGCGGATGCCTGAACTGTATTCACACCTCGGCTGCCTAGGGCTTGACCGTCTTTCACCGGCACCAGTAAGTGAGCTGTATTAGCCTTATTCCCTCCGGTGTTATTTGTGCTGTAAGTCCCTGCTTTAGCAGCCCGAGTGCTATTATTTACCGAGCCTGACTGTGTGTGACTGTCTCCTGCCTTGGACCTATAGTGTGCTGTATAGCCCTATGCTTCCTGTTCTGCGTAGACTCCTGTCATTATCTCAGCAGCTTGTGTTAACACCTTTTCACCGTAATAAACTCACTGAAAAACTCACTGGTGACTTCTGTGCGTCTTATGCTGGCTCGTGAGGGCCAGTGCTTGACAGTACACTGCTGCCCAAACAGCGTTTACGGTGACGCCATCTTGAGACGCTTTTCACCAGTGTGTTTGAGTTTTGGACGTTGCTTTTCCCTGTCTGGGTCCTGTGTATGTGAGGAATGCCGTCACTGAAGAGCCACGTGTTGACGAGTGTTTTGGAAGCCGTGGATGAGCTACTCATCTCCGCTTCCATGTTGGATTATGACCACGGCATACATTGGTACCTGGACGCCGCCGAAGATGTTCTCAGTAATCTCTCTCCCCGCTACGCCAACCACCTGGAAGTCGACGTGAGGAGGGAGGACAACGCCGCACAACGCGAATTATTCCTGATGATGGAGGAGGAACGCGGCATGAAGCAGGTGAAGAGGCACTCCTGCTCTTCGCTTATGGACCCTGATCCTGCCTTCAATCCATTTCGGGAGTTCGCACCATCCGGGGGCCGGCGAAGGCGTCGGCGTCACGGCCGGGCGCATCTTCGGCAAGCTCCAGCTCCGGATCCAGTTCCGGGCCGCCGGGATGACCCCCTCAACCAGCCAGCTGCTGAGAGTGAGCTGAGTCCTGTGCCAGTGGGCTCCGTTCTTGGATCCTTTTCCATCCAGCGAGCGAGGGAAGGAGCAACGTCCGCTACAGCTGATAACATCCTCCCCCCGGGAGACAGGCAAGTCCAAGTTCACTTTCTTAGTAATAATAGTGATCTGTCTTGTCTGACTCCTGGGGGTGAAGCTCAGGGTTCGCAGCTCCCTGAGTTTCTTTCCCCAGCTGTAGCCTGTTATATTAAACCTGCTGCCTCTGTGTCTCCTCCTGCGGAGCGATCCTCGGCGTCAGTCCCACGCCGTCGGACGAGGGGGAGGCCTGCAGCCCTGGGAGATGTCCCGGTCTTGCAGCCTTGTTTTGGGCAGAGGAGGAGAATGGACTGCAGTGAGGAGCCAGAGCCGACGAGAGAGCGTCCCCAGGGTTCCTCAGGGATGCAGCCCGAGTCAGCAGGTCCAGGGTCCTCTGCCCCCACGCCATACGGGTTATTGGCGTGGACGCCAGCGCATGAGGATCCAGCTGCAGAGACCATCAGGCCGGCTGTGGAACCCGACACAGCCGAGTGGGAGCCCGACGACGAGTTTCTTCCTGAACCTGGATCGGCGAAGTCCTGGACGGCTCCAGAGCCCGAGTGCAGGCAAGTGCTCTTTCTTGTTTTCCTGTATGGTGTTTTAGAGCATTTTTGCCTGCCTCATGGGGAGGCGAGTGAGGGGCAGCCGGCCGCTGCACCCGAGCTCGTCTCGCTGGGCTCTGGCGCTGCCGGTGGAACTGATCCCGGTTCTCCCTTGTGTTCTAAGCACCTCCACAGCGTTACCGGTCCGGAGCCAGTCAAGGTCACGGGACCGGGGGTTCCAGGTTCGGAGATGGAGGTCGTCGCCGGAGCAGTCCTGACCCAGTCAGGGTCCGACGCGTGGGCCGAGGAGACCCGGTCGGGGTCCATCGTTTGGGCCGAGGAGACCCGGTCGGGGTCCGTCGTTTGGGCCGAGGTGACCCGGTCGGGGTCCGACGCGTGGTCCGACGCGTGGTCCGAGGAGACCCGGTCGGGGTCCAACGTGGGTGCAGCGGTGACCCAATCTGGGCCCGTCCTGACCCAGTCGGGGTCCGACGCATGGCCGAGGTGACCCAGTCGGGGTCCAACGTGGGTGCAGCGGTGACCCAATCTGGGCCCGTCCTGACCCAATCGGGGTCCGACGCATGGGCTGAGGTGACCCAGTCGGGGTCCGACGTGGGTGCAGCGGTGACCCAATCGGGGCCCGTCCTGACCCAGTCGGGGTCCGACGCTTGGGCCAAGGTGACCCGGTCGGGGTCCAACGTGGGTGCAGCGGTGACCCAATCTGGGCCCGTCCTGACCCAGTCGGGGTCAGACGCATGGACGGAGGTGACCTAATCGGGGTCCGACGAGGTCCAGTGGGGGTCCAGCGCAGGTGCGGCTGCGACCCAATCAGGATTCGAGGGGGTCCAGGTTTTTGGTTGTCCCCCTCTCAGGAGCCACCAGCTGGGGGCCATTCGTGGGTTTTGTTTGGCAGATCGGCGCTCTCCTGTTTTGTTATTTTCAGGTGAGCGGCTGCATGCAATCCCTCCACGGTCCTGTTGGTTGTGGGATGCGGGTCAGCCACCCGAGGAACTGCTTGGAACGTTCGGCATCTTGGGTTGGCCACCCGATAAACTGTGTGTGTTACGGGGTGACCTGGTTCGGCCACCAGAGGACGTTTTCCTGGGGGCATGGGACTGGGGCAGGCCACCTGACTGATCATGTACTGTGGGATTTTCTGTGGGCCCATATGGTGCCAAATCATGTTCTTGTACGTCTAGCAATTTTTGTTGTTTATCAAGCCATAGTCTTAGTCAAGTTTGAGCAATTTGAGATTGCCTCTGGTTATCTTGTAAATCATAGTCTTTGTCAAGTCCGAGCAATTTTTGATTGCCTCTTGTTTCCTTGTAAACCATAGTCTTTGTCAAGTCCGAGCAATTTTTGATTGTCTCGTGTTTCCTTGTAAATCATAGTCTTTGTCAAGTTCGAGCAATTTGTGTTTGCCTCTTGTTTCCTTGTAAATCTTAGTCATAGTCATGTTTGAGCAATTTTAGATTGTCTCTTGTTTTTTTTTCCTTGTGAGTCACAGTCTTGTCATAGCCTAGTTCAGTCATGTATTTTCTTTTCTTTGTTTTTTTTTCCCTGAGTCGTGTGTTTGTATGTATTTCTTGTCTGGTCTTTGTCTTGTTTTTTGGTTGGTTTCTCTCCCTTCGTACCTGTCCCCCTACCTCCCACCCTGGGGGGGGGGGGGGCAGGGTGGTTCCTTGGGGCGTTCGGAGTCCGCCCGTGGAGGGAGGGTACTGTTATGACCCGAGCGTCGGTTCTGATCGCGCTCGGGTTAATATTATGTCTTGCTGCCGGCCTTGACAGCTGCGGGCGGTATTCTGGCCTCTCCGGGCTCTTATTGTGAAAGTGCTCGGTGGGGCTTCCGCCTGTCAACGGTTGGTCAGCTGTGTGTCATTGTCATTAGTACCTTGTTTATTTAAGCTGAGCACTGGCGTCGTTAGGACGCAGCAGTGTCTGATCGCATCTGGTCACGAACCTGACCGCTAATCTGTTCACCCATCGTCACGTTGCGGATGCCTGAACTGTATTCACACCTCGGCTGCCTAGGGCTTGACCGTCTTTCACCGGCACCAGTAAGTGAGCTGTATTAGCCTTATTCCCTCCGGTGTTATTTGTGCTGTAAGTCCCTGCTTTAGCAGCCCGAGTGCTATTATTTACCGAGCCTGACTGTGTGTGACTGTCTCCTGCCTTGGACCTATAGTGTGCTGTATAGCCCTATGCTTCCTGTTCTGCGTAGACTCCTGTCATTATCTCAGCAGCTTGTGTTAACACCTTTTCACCGTAATAAACTCACTGAAAAACTCACTGGTGACTTCTGTGCGTCTTATGCTGGCTCGTGAGGGCCAGTGCTTGACACACTGGTCTGATTTCTCTAGATCAGGAAAAGGCTTTTGAAAGCGTTGAGGCATGACTTCCTCTGGAAGGTGATGGAGAGGTGTGGGTTCAGCACTGGTTTCATAGCCAGCATCCAGGTGTTATATTCTGGTGTTGAGAGTATATTGAAAATCAATGGCAGTTTGTGTGCTCCTTTCAAAGTGCATAGAGGCATTCGGCAGGGCTGTGCTTTGTCTGGTATGCTCTATGTACTCTCCCTAGAACCCCTCCTCCATAAAATGCACACAAGCATTGATAGCCTCACCTTACCTGGTTTTAATAGAAAGATTGTTTCATCCGCCTATGCAGATGATGTAATTGTTTTTTATCAAAAATCAGATTGATGTTAATGTTTTAATTGATTTAACTGGTGCCTTCACCCTTTTATCAGTAGCAAGGGTGAAATGGAGGAAATGTGAAGCCCTTGCTGTTGGTGATTGGCTTGGTGGCCTCCCGGTTCTGCCACAGGACATAGCATGTAAAAAAGATGGCATAAAATACCTGGGGGGTTTTCTTGGTAATGATGTCATGGTCCGGAGGAACTGGGAGAACGTTGGTGAAAAAATTGAAGACAAAATGCATAAGTGGAGATGGCTGCTCCCTCAGATGTCCTATAGAGGGAGGGTGCTTGTGCTAAATAACCTTGTTGCCCCCCTGCTTTGGCACCGATTAACCTGCCTAGATCCCCCATCAGGTTTACTGTTCCAGATCCAGACAAAAATTGTAAACTTATTCTGGGACAATTTGCACTGAGTGCCACAAGGGATGCTGTTTCTACCCAGAGAGGAGGGGGGACAGGGCCTCATACACCTGGCCAGCAGAACTGCTTCCTTTAGGTTACAGTTTGTGCAGAGGTTTCTGACGGGGCCAGCAGATCTAATGTGGAGAGAAGTGGCCAGCTGCATCTTCAGGCATGTGAATGATCTGGGACTGGATTATGCTCTGTTTTTAATTAATTCATAATGTTTAAATTTAAGGGGGTTGCCTCTGTTTTATCAAAGTCCTGGAACCTTTTTAACACACTAAACAATGTCAGAACTCTGACTCTCTTTTTTGGCTCTTGAGGGAGCCGTTGATTCATGGAGCAAGGTTGGACATCTGCACTGAGACCACTCCTGGGCTGATGGCAGCACTCCTGAAAACAAAGACTCTGACTCTTGAACAACTGGTGAATGCAGCAGGACCAACACTTACAGACTCCCTGCATGCAGCCACCTTACTGAGTATCCAGTCTGCCAGAGTAGCTCAGGGGGTCCTGGAACTTTGGAGGCAGAGGCTCAATGGGAGGGAAAGATGGCTTCTGGTGGACCACAGCACAGGAGTCACTGAACCCAACCACGGTGACCCTTTCCCGAAGATCTCTATGAGCCCTGATCTTGGTGATCTAACTGGACACTTGCTAAAAACACACAATTCCAGACAGCTGCCCTTACACAATGCCGACAAAAAGACGCTGTACATCAGTTGTGTTAAGGTCACCAACAAAACAGGACTGCACAGCAGATCCTCCACTGTGTGGACTGAGAAGCTGAGTGGGGAAGAAGTGAGTCCACAGTGGAGAGTTTTGTACAAACCCCCAATTAAAAAAAGGACAGCAGATCTCCAGTGGACAACTTTACATGGAGCTACTGCCTCAAATGCTTTTATTTCTGTTCTTAATCCCGTTGTTTCAAATCGGTGTCCTTTCTGCAGTCTCCGAGAGACTGTTTCATGTTTTTAGCGAGTGTAAGAAGCTTACAGAGCTCTTCACTCTTTTAACAAAAGTTTTTAATTTATTTGGTGAAAAAATTTCTGCAGGTCATTTTATTTATGGTGCTGGATACCAAAAAACAAGTAAAAAAAAAGTGGCAACTGCTGAATGTTATTATTGGTGAAGCCAAGCTGGCAAAACATGTTAGCAGAAAAAATAAAGTGGAAGGCAAACCAGTTCCAGAACCGGCCTCTGATTGGCGCTGCAACATCCGGTCCAGACTGAGACTGGAGTTCAGCTTTTTTGAGATGACTGGGAACATGGATGATTTTAAGCAAACATGGGATTACAGAGATATCTTTTGTGGTGTACGTGAGAATGAACTGTGTGTTGCACATTTTTTAGTTGGCTGATTTATTTTATGTGTTCAGCATGTTTTAATAATTTTGTAGAAACTTTTTATTTTGCTTTGTCCTTGTAAATATGTAAAGTGTTTTTGTAAAAATCTTCTTCTTCTTCTTCTTCATGAGAGGAGTGTGAGTGGAAGAGAGGTGGGGAAAAAGAATTTGTGCTTTTCTTTTCTGTTCTTTTGTCACAACTGGTGGTTAATATTAGTTTGGTTTGTTAATCTATTGGTGTTTGTCTGGTTTAGTTTTTTGTGTTTGGGTTTTTTTTTGTCGGCCAGGCTCTGAGGCGCTGGCCGGTGTCTCAGGTGCCAGGGCCTTCTCCAGGCTGATGCGGAAGCACGGCATCAAAACTGGTGTTGGCTCGCTGCACAGCGTGGAGGAGGTCGCACTTGCTGCTGGGGAGATTAAGCATGATGCCGTAAAATCCGCAGCCTGCATGAACGGGGCTGTTTTGTTTGTGGAACAGGTGCACCAGGTTAATACTTTGAGAGTGGAATCACGGTAGATGGGACGTTTGAATCAATCATGCTGCTGTTACAGCCGGCTAAAACAATAACACTCTCGAATGTTCCCCCATTTATTAGTGATGACCTTCTTGTTAAAGAGCTGTCAAAGTTTGGAAAAGTCGTGTCACCTATTAGGAAAATTTCTGTCGGGCTGTAAGTCTCCCCTGCTGAGACGCGTCGTGTCCCACCGCAGGCAGCTCTTTATGATCCCCAACAATAAGGTGGAGGAGTTTAATTGTGTGTTTCAGATGTGGGTGGATGGTTTTGATTATCTTTTGTTTGCAACATCCGTCACGTTAAAATGTTCTGAGTGTTGTGAAGAGGGGCATCTGGTAAAGGCCTGTCCTAACCATGCCGGTCCCGCCCAAAGGGTCACGGCTGGGACTACCACCAGTGGCAGGGGGCCGCTGCTGCTACCATCGCTGACCGGCCTGCATGGGGGCCGGGGCCAGCCACCATCGAGCAGCACGGCATCTCTGTGCAGGCTGAGGATGCCAGCATTACAGCTGAGGAGGTGCCGGAGGAGAGACAGAGTCCGGACCAGAACAGCACTGTGGTGAGTGATGAGAAGGAAGAGGGTGTGGATGAAGCAGGTGAAGGGATTGGAGAAACAGGTGAGATGGAAAATAAAGTGTATGAGGTGGCGGACAGTGTTGCGGGTGAGAAAGATGATTTGAGTGATGACAAAAAAAACGGGTGTGAGTGAAGCAGGTGAGGTGGAGAATAAAGTGTGTGAGGTGGTGGATGGCGTTGTGGGTGAGGAAAAAAGGTGATTTGAATGATGAAACAGTTGAGACAGGGGGGGTCACGGGTGAGCTGGGCAAAGGTGGTGCTTTGAATGGTGAAATGAGAGATGTGGGTGAGGGAAATAAAATAAGTGGAGAGCTGTGTGAAGAAGCTGAGGTGGCTGGTGAATTGTGTATGACTGATGCAGGAACAAGTGGTCAGTGTGGGGCAGGTGAAGCATCGGGTCTGTGTGAGGATGGTGCTGCGGCTGATGTGGAGGATCGGAGGCGTGTGAATCCGAACAGGTTTCTCTTAAGCACCGTAGAAGCAGAGCTCCACCTGTGTCTTCAGGTGGTAAAGCTGGTCGGCTGATGGTCAGACAAAATGCTGTGAATAGTGGGGCTCTGTCTGACAACAGTGACAGTGAGGCCTGTCTCTCTGACAGCATTGCTTTTTCACACAACAGTACACAGCTGCCTGTCAGGAGGACATCATTTATCTTGCAAAAATGTTCAGATTGCTTTTATAGCAAACCAAAGGCATGGAGGGGCTGGATATAGAGCAATATTTTCCTGATAAGCAGGCTTTTTATAACTCTGCCAGTCAGCTCATAAAAAGCAAAGCTGAAACAAACCTCACAGATCAGGAAATTTACAGACTGAGAAAAAAAGATGAATAAAGTAAGATTAAAAAAAAGGCTTTTAATGATGATGAAGAATGTAATGTTTTCTCTTTGACTTTTCTTCTTAATTGTTTTTACTCTGGTTTTAATACTCCTCTAATTATGCATTTTTTTAAGGTGGGGAGTTTAAATGTAAATGGTGCCAGAGAACCAAAGAAAAGGGCACCGATTTTTGAAACAGCAAAAATGAAGCACATTAATGTGTTCTTTTTACAGGAAACACATAGTGACCCAAGCATAGAGGCAGACTGGAGTAAAGAGTGGAACGGAGAACTGATTTTAAGTCACAACACCACAGCCAGTGGAGGGGTGGGCTTTTTATTCTCCAGGAAGTTTGCTCCAACTTCTCTGGTGGTTGAGCGTTTTATCAAAGGCAGATGTCTTTTAGCCAAAGCCTGTTTTGAACATTTTATTGTGCTTTTTATCAACATTTATGCTCCATCCAATGGTACTGAGAGGAAGAGTTTTTTGCAAAAGGTTAATGATAAATTAAAGAGTTGTAGCTCTGAGGATTTTTTATTATTGGGTGGAGATTTTAATTGTACTAAAAATGAGTTTTTAGATCGAAACCACACAAAGCCGCATCCAGGTTCCCAACAGGCTCTCAGACAGCTGGTCTACTGTCATGGCTTGGTGGATGTGTTGAGAAGGAAGCACACTGACTGCCAACAGTACTCATAGTCTCACCTCAAAGAGGATAGGACCTCTTTAGCCCAACTGGATCGGTTGTATTGTTTTAAGCACCACTGTAATGTTTTCAAGTCTTCTAAAATTTTACCAGTTGGTTTTACTCATCATGCTCTTGTTGTGTGTCAGGTTTTGATAAAGAATTTTCCCCCCAAGAGTGCATATTGGCATTTTAACTCAGTTTTAACATTTGATAAAGGTTTCAAAGAGGCTTTAAGATTTTTCTGGACTGCTTTTAGACAAAAGAAAAAAAGATTTTATGTGTCTTAGGCAATGGTGGGACCGTGGTAAGACTGAAATTAAACTACTGTGTCAGCAGTGTACATTCAGTGTCATACATGACACCTGTAGATCTATCAGAGACCCGGAGTTAGATATTGTGGAGTTAGAGACCTCTCGTGAGTCCACAGGAAATCGAGGATGTGCTGAAGTCCTCAAATCCAACAAAAGGACCTTAGCCCAGCTGTTGGACACTAGAGTACAAGGCGCCCTAGTCTGGTCCCGAATTCAAAACATCACTGAGATGGATGCTCCCTCTAGCTGCTTCTTCAGGCTGGAGAAGAAGCATGGACAAAAAAAGGTAATCCACTCCCTGGTCTCCAACACAGGGCAGGAACTGATCGAGCCTGAACAAATCAGAAAGCATGCCGCTGAGTTCTATTCCTCTCTGTATACCAGTGACTACACGGAGGACAGTGGCCTGATGGAGGGGTTCTGCTGTGGACTACCTCAGGTCTCTGAGGAGACCAACTCGCAGTTAGACCGGCCTCTTCAGTTACCCAAATTGTCTGCTGCCCTTCAGAGCCCTCTTTCACTTCCGCCCTCCAAAGAGAGCAGACGCTTTTTCTCCCAGCTCCGGCTTCTTATCTCTCTCCTTCCCTAACTGACTGGATCCCAGCTTGCTATTGTCTGTCTGCGTGTCTTTACTGCTGATTATCAAACGAAATTATGGATTTAATAAGCTGGGCTTTGAACGCAATTGACACTGTTTTTTCAACGAGAAAAACTGGCCCGGGGGAGCCGATTTGCCCCGCAGGAACAGCTGCCGCGGGTTATTTGAAGGACACAAGTAATTGGAAACTCTTGTGCCTGTGTGATCTCTCTATCGAAGATGTTGAAGATTTATACCTCTTCGTAGCAATGGTCATCGGAATTCTACTGATTGGATCTGGGATTGTTCTGGTGTACCGCAAATTAAAGAAGATGGATGGAGCCTATCAAAAAGCAGACCCGGCGAGGCTCAACCATCAAATTGACCAATTGGGCAGGACTCTGACAGCGGCTAATGGAGAACTGTCTAGGAAAATGGATTACATCACGATCACGCTGAGAGCCATCCCTGATAATTTCAACGTCCAGCCATGAAGGATTTGAGCACTGAATCTGTAAGAGAATATAAAGTTTTTTCTCTAAAGTCAGTGCTATTCGACCTGTTTTGACGCCCTCAGCTCACAGTCCTCCAGATTATCTTCAGTATACTTGTTTTTCATAACATGGCGGGCAGCATTTGACTCTCAAGGACAGCCAGCTGTCTGGCAAACTATTCCATCTGCCGTGCCAAGGACTCGCACCTCTGCCCAGACGGTAGACATAACATCTGCTGCGGAAGAGACTTTGTTGTCCTTAACTGATATCACTGTTTGCACTCAACACCCTCACTCACACTGACTCACTATACTGACTTGAAGATTATTCATTCACTGCTCTCTTTGTGTTATTGTATGGATTCTATTGTCTGCTATTTGTGCATTGAGTTTTTTTTCTTGTAATCATAATATTGATCATATATGACCTGTATTCTGATAAACAATGCTTTTTTCTCTCTCCTACTGTGTTTATCCTCTTTCTCCCCCATTGCTTCCTGTTCCCATTCTGCTGACAGGCGCGTCACTGACAATGTCAACTATGTCGTTCTCAGTGTCAAGTCAAATCCCTCGTATATTTACCAGTTATTTACTTGTGAATGTACTTGGCAATAAATCTTTTCTGATTCTGAGCATGAAGGGGAGGAAGGCTCTGGGAATAGATGGCCTCACTGTGGAGTTTTTAAAGCATTCTGGGACATTTTAGCACCTGACATTCTAGAGGTTTTAAATGAAAGTTTGTGTTCAGGCTCTCTGCCAGCGTCCTGCTGCAGGGCTGTGGTCACCATCCTGCCAAAAAAAGGAGATTTACAGGACATAAAAAACTGGCGGCCCGTATCCCTCCTCTGCACGGATTACAAGATTTTGTCCAAGGCTTTGGCTAACAGGCTGAGAAGCTATGGAGCAGGTCATCCATCGGGACCAGACATACTGTGTACCGGGATGGTCCATGATAGACAACGTCTACCTAATTCGAGATGTTTTGGAAGTCTCCAGCTCACTGGGTGTAAATACTGGTCTGATTCCTCTAGATCAGGAAAAGGCTTTTAACTGTGTTGTGGATGACTTCCTCTGGAAGGTGATGGAGAGATGTGGGTTCAGCGCTGGTTTCATAGCCAAGATCCAGGTGTTATATGCTGGTGTTGAGAGTATACTGAAAATCAGTGGCAGTTTGTGTGCTCCTTTCAGAGTGCATAGAGGCATCCGGCAGGGCTGTGCTTTGTCTGGTATGCTCTATGCACTCTCCCTAGAACCCCTCCTCCATAAAATATGCACAAGCATTGATGGCCTCACCTTACCTGGTTTTAACAGAGATTGTGACATGTTTCGGGACCCAGGAGACAGACACTGACACGAGCAGATAGTGACAATAATCTTTATTTAATAGTGAGTGAGTGTAATGCGAGTGTGAGTGCGATGATATCGTTCTGGTCACTGGAGCTGAGCGACCTGGACGGAGACCCGGCATCCCTGGAACAGACAAGCAGAGACAAATTACTAATGCTCCACACTAGCGAAAAGCTGCAGATAACAAGGCTTACTTGAGAGCAGCACTGGCTTCGCTCTGCTGAGTTCCAGCGGCCGGGCAACGTGGAGGTGAAGGCGTCCGTGACTGTGCTGGGGTTACTACCCGTGGCTGTGACAATGACAGTCCTGACGATGACACCGGCTGTGACAATGACAGCCCTGACGATGACACCGGCTGTGACTCCACAGACCGGGATGACGATGATCCTGACGATGACGCCGGCTGTGACTCCACAGACCGGGATGACGATGACACAGATGATGATGCAGACAAAGACGAGGTTAGTGACTCCACACACAGTGGCAATGACGACACAGCTGATGCTGATGACAGTGATTCCACCGATAACGTTGGCCAATACTCCTGTAATTGATACAATAATAGTTCTGGCAATTGAGGAGCAAGACGTACCGGTAGGCGTGGTGGTAGCGAGCCGCTACGAAGACGTGATGGCGTTACCCCGTCAGCTGGGGACGCAGGTCCGCCGCCAAGGTGGTCCACCTGTGCACAGGGGTAAAGGTTTGGCGTTGAGTAGCAAATGGTGCGCTTACTTGCTTGACGCTGGGAAGAGTTCCTGGATGCAGCAAGTGAAGCTCTTGACGAGACAAACGAGGTTCCAGACGAGACAAACGAGGTTCCAGACGAGACAGACAAAGTTCCTGACGAGACAGACAAAGTTCCAGACGTGACAAGAGATATTCTTGACGAGACCAGAGAGCGGAGTGCAGGTTCATTCTCCGTTGAGGAAGACAGACGACTCCGTCCCGGGCTGTCAGCAACACTGGCTTTTAACAGCCGTTGATTCACACCTGTTGGTCTGTGCGCAGCTGGGGCTAATGACACTAATGACGGCCCAGAGGCCGCCATGACAGATTGTTTCATCCGCCTATGCGGATGATATAATTGTTTTTATCAAAATTCAGATTGACGTTAATGTTTTACTTGATTTAACTGGTGCCTTCACCCTTTTATCAGCAGCAAGGGTGAAATGGAGGAAATGTGAAGTTCTTGCTGTTGGTGATTGGCTTGGTGGCCTCCCGGTTCTGCCACAGGACATAGCATGGAAAAAAGATGGCATAAAATACCTGGGGGGGGTTTCTTGGTAATGATGTCATGGTCCGGAGGAACTGGGAGAACATTGGTGAAAAAAATGAAGCCAAAATGAATAAGTGGAGATGGCTGCTCCCTCAGATGTCCTGCAGAGGGAGGGTGCTTGTGCTAAATAACCTTGTTGCCCCCCTGCTTTGGCACCGATTAACCTTCCTAGATCCCCCATCAGGTTTACTGTCCCAGATCCAGAGAAAAATTGTGAACTTTTTCTGGGACAATTTGCACTGGGTGCCACAGGGGGCGCTGTTTCTACCCAGAGAGGAGGGGGGACAGGGCCTCATACACCTGGCCAGCAGAACTGCCTCCTTTAGGTTACAGTTTGTGCAGAGGTTTCTGACGGGGCCAGCAGATCTAATGTGGAGAGAAGTGGCCAGCTGCATCTTCAAGCATGTGAGTAATCTGGGACTGGATTATGCTCTGTTTTTAATTAATTCATAATGTTTAAATTTAAGGGGGTTGCCTCCGTTTAATCAAAGTGTTTTTAAGTCCTGGAACCTTTTTAACACTAAACGATGTCAAAACTCTCTCTTTTTTTACTCTTGAGGGAGCCGTTGATTCATGGAGCAAGGTTGGACATCTGCACTGAGACCACTCCTGGGCTGATGGCAGCACTCCTGAGGACAAAGACTGTGACTCTCAAACAACTGGTGAATGCAGCAGGACCAACACTTACAGACTCCCTGGCTGTAGCAACCTTACTGGGTATCCGGTCTGCTAGAGTTGCTCAGAGGGTCCTGGAACTTTGGAGGAAGAGGCTTGATGGGAGGGAAAGACGGCTTCTGGTAGACCACAGCAGAGGAGCCACGGAACCCAACCACAGTGACCCTTTCCCGGAGATCTCCATGAGCCCTGGTCTTGGTGATCTAACTGGACATTTGTTAAAAACACACAACCCCAGACAGCTGACCTTACACAATGCCGACAAAAAGACGCTGTACATCAATTGTGTTAAGGTCATCAACAGAGTAGGACTGCACAGCAGAGCCCCCACTGTGTGGACTGAGAAGCTGATCGGGGACGGAGTGAGTCCACAGTAGAGTTTTGTACAAACCCCCAATTAAAAAAAGGACAGCAGATCTCCAGTGGAGAATTTTACATGGAGCTACTGCCTCAAATGCTTTTATTTCTGTTCTTAATCCCGCTGTTTCAAACCAGTGCCCTTTCTGCAGTCTCCAAGAGACTGTGTTTCATGTTTTTAGTGAGTGTTAAGAGGCTTACAGTGCTCTTCACTCTTTTAACAAAAGTTTTAATTTATTTGGTGAAAAAATTTATGTGGGTCTTTTTATTTATGGGGCAGGATATATAAAAAAAAAAACAAAGAAAAATGGCAGCTGCTGAATTTTATTATTGGTGAAGCCAAGCTGGCAATACGTGTTAGCAGAAAAAATAAAGTAGAAGGCAAACCAGTTCAAGAACCGGCCTCTGTGTGGCGCTGCAACATCCGGTCCAGACTGAGACTGGAGTTCAGCTTTTTTAAGATGACTGGGAACATGGATGATTTTAGGCAAACATGGGTGTCATAGAGATGTCCTTTGTAGTATCATCACTCTATAAAAGCAAGAAATCTCTGTCTGTGTGTGTGTCTTTCACGTTTATAGGACATCATAGGATGGCCTAAGATCTCTGCCTGAAAATCATAGGATGTCCTATGAACTCAGGCATCAGAGGACAACTCTCGATGCCTATATGACGGCACATAGACAAATGTGTCTTTATGATGTCATATACATCAAGCCTGCCTTCATGTCTTTATGATGTCATATACAGTGAGTCCATGCTGGCAAACCTCTTTTTTTTTCATGATCCTCTATGAACCGGAATTACGACACATCTATACCTCAACCAGTGGTCTCAACAAAGAAGAAGAAGACCCACCAGATGGAGAGCAATATAATGACGACAACAGTTGCACATCAGAAAAGATGCCATGAAGATGAAACACCTGAGGTTCCAGCAGTACATCGCACCCTTCTGAGATACGATACGACAGACTTTAAAGCACGTTTCTAGGACATCATAGGACGGTCGTGATCTCTGCCTCATCATCATAGCGTGTCCTATGAACTCAGGCATCATAGGATGGCTCGCCATGCCTACATTATGGTAAATATGTAGTCAGGATTGTGCCCATGAACTGGAATTACGACGTACCTATCCCTCAACCAGTGGTCTGAACGAAGAAGTAGACCCACCAGATGGACAGCAAAAGAATGAGAACTGCTGCACGTCAGAAAGGATGCCATGAACATGAAAGACCTCAGGTTCCACCAGTACGCCGCAGGCATGACTGTGAACAACACAGCCATCTAAGACAGGAGGAGACCCTTCAGCAATGGGCATGCAGAAATACTTGCTTATACTTGGTTTCTATGGGCATAGACGGGTATGCACATATACGTATGTACTAGTATTTGACAATGAACTGTGTGTTGCATATTTTTTAGTTGGCTGATTCTGCATGTTTTAAACATTTTTTTATGCACTTTTACTTTGCTATTTGTCTTGATGTCCTTGTAAATATGTAAATAAAGTGTTTTTGTAAAGATCAAAATCTTCTTTTAACAGTGAGATTTCCATGTCTACATGATGTCTAACACTCTACTTGTCCCACTCTATATTCTTCAGGTCATCACTCTTCTTTGTCTGTCAACTCTCGGCGTCCTCACTATTGCACATCTTCTTTTAGATTTGATTGGCGGTTGGCAACCAGCTTACAGGTGCATTACCGCCACACACTTCACTCTATATCATCACTATCTGGTCAGGTTCTTCTTCATCTTCTCCTTCGTCTTCTTCTTTTTGCGCAAGATGGCGCCCACAGTGGTCGCCATGGTGCTTCGCTGCGCCCTTTGTTTGTTTTTGTTTGTCAATTGTATGTCTGCCAGCTCTTAAACCCGTGAAGAGCTTCTAAATATCAGGACTTTCACTCCCACGGACCTACTCCCAGTTTTTTTAGCTCCTGCCGCCGATCTGGTTCATTGCTTAGCTCGAAAAGTGAGACGGCGAAAGAGAGGAAGATGAGCGGGCGCTCTCGTCCAGCTCCGCAGGCGAGGCACGCGCACGGCTTTGCCTGGCATATTTCTGTCCAATGCCAATTCTCTCTCTAACAAGGTAGATGAACTGAGACTGCTGATGCGTTTTAAGGACCTCTCTTCCTCGGCTGCCCTCTGTTTTACCGAGACCTGGCTCAGGGAAAATACACCGGACAGCGCGATGCGCCTCCAGGGATTTCAGCTGTTTCGTGCTGATCGTGACACAGAGCTCTCCGGTAAATCCTCAGGAGGAGGAGTCTGCTTCTACATCAACAGCAGCTGGTGCTCTGATGTAACGGTAATTTCCAAACACTGTTCTCCCGCCCTGGAATTTCTTTTTATTAACTGCAAGCCATTTTATTCCCCGCGGGAGTTTGCCTCATTCATCCTCGTCGCTGTGTATGTCCCTCCCGACGCGGACACGCGCGAAGCTCAGCGCATGCTCGCGGATCACATCCAACACACGGAGCGGATTTTTCCAGACTCTCTGGTTATTGTGGCTGGCGACTTTAACCAGAGCAATCTGAGCCACGATCTCCCCCGCTACAAACAGTTTATTAAATGCCCCACCAGAGGAATAAACACGCTGGATCACTGTTACACCACAGTGAAAGACGCATATGGCGCTGTTCCCCACGCTGCGCTCGGACTATCTGATCGCGTGATGGTCCACCTCATTCCCACATACAGACAGAGATTGAAGCTCACTAAACCTGTTGTGAGCACTACGAAGAAATGGACCAGTGAAGCTGAGGATGGAAACGTGCATGGAAATAACTGATTGGGGCATGTTTAAAGGAGCCACGCATGATCTGGATGAATACACGGACACTGTGAACTCTTATATCCACTTTTGTGAGGAGAGCATTCTTCCATCGCGCACCAGGGTGAGGTACTCTAATGATAAGCCCTGGTTCACTGCTAAGCTCAGACAGATCAGGAAGGAGAAGGAAGCAGCGCTGAAAAGTGGAGACAGGGGCTGCTACAGGGAGGTTAAATATCGGTTCAACAGAGAGCTGAGGAGAGCTAAATCTGTGTATTCTGAGAGACTCCAGCAGCAGTTCACTGCTAATGACTCGGCTTCTGTGTGGAGAGGACTGAGGCAAATCCCTAATTATCAGCCTCAGGCTCCTAAAGGTCAGGATGACAAAGCCCTTTGACAAAGACTGTCCCAACACTATGCCCGTTTTGACACCTCGTCATCTGTGTCCAACTCCCCCCCCTCCCTCCAGCTCCACAGCCTCCACGATCCCTACTTCATCAAAGGCGCCCCCCTCCCCCCCTGCCCTTGTCATCAGTGAGCAGGACGTGCTCAAACAGTTCTCCAGACTGAACCCGCGCAAGGCCCCCGGTCCGGACGGCGTGTCTCCCTCCACCCTGAGACACTGTGCGAAAGAGCTGGCTCCTGTCTTCACAGACATTTTTAACACCTCCCTTAAGCTATGCCACGTGCCGTCCTGCCTCAAATCCTCCACCATCATCCCTGTCCCCAAGAAGCCATGGATCACTGGACTTAACGACTACAGACCTGTAGCGCTCACCTCTGTAGTCATGAAGTCCTTTGAGCGCCTGGTCCTGCCCCACCTCAAGTCCATCACCACCCCCCTCCTGGACCCACTGCAGTTTGCCTACCGAGCCAACAGGTCTGTAGACGACGCAGTCAACCTGGCCCTCCACTCCATCCTGCAGCACCTGGACTCCCCGGGAACCTACGCCAGGATCCTGTTTGTGGACTTCAGCTCCGCATTCAACACCATCCGCCCCGCTCTGCTCCGGGACAAGCTGTCCCTGCTCAACGTGCCTGACTCCCTCTGCAGGTGGATCACCGACTTCCTGACAAACCGGAGGCAGCATGTGCGGCTGGGAAAGACTGTCTCAGACTCTGCTAGCATCAGCGCCGGATCACCCCAGGGCTGTGTACTTTCCCCCCTACTCTTCTCCCTTTATACCAACCCCTGCACCTCCAGCCACCAGTCTGTCAAGTTGATCAAGTTTGCGGACGACACCACCCTCATCGGGCTCATCTCCAACGGCGACGAGTCCGCCTACAGGAGAGAGGTGGCCCAGCTGACGTCCTGGTGCAACAACAACAACCTGCAGCTGAACGCTCTGAAGACAGTGGAGATGATTGTGGACTTCAGGAAAGTCACAACCCCTCTGCCCCCCCTCACCCTCACAGGCTCTCCCATCACCACTGCTGATTCCTTCCGCTTCCTAGGCACCACCATCACCAGGGACCTCAAGTGGGAGCCGACCATCAGCTCCCTCATCAAAAAGGCCCAGCAGAGGATGTTCTTCCTGCGGCAGCTGAGGAAGCTCAAGCTACCCACCAAGATGTTAGTGCAGTTCTACACAGCCACCATCGAGTCCATCCTCACCACCTCCATAACCGTGTGGTACGCAGGAGCCACTGCCAGGGACAGACTAAGGCTGCAGCGCGTCGTGCGCACTGCTGAGAAGGTGATCGGCTGCAAGCTCCCATCTCTCCAGGATCTGTACATCTCCAGGACCCGGAGGCGTGCTGGCCGGATCATAGCCGATCCCTCACACCCTGGTCACGTACTGTTTGCCCCTCTCCCCTCAGGTAGAAGACTTCGGTCCATCCAGACTAAAACCTCCCGTCACATGAACAGCTTCTTCCCCTCTGCCATCAGACTGCTGAACACTAAGTGACTTATTGACTCTCGTGCACTATGTACAGCAGCTCAACCAGACTCATGTCAATCATCACTGTTTTCTTCCTGCATTACCGACTGCACTATATGGTTCTCCACATTATCTGCTGCTCGCTAATATATTTTAACTGCTGACTAGTATTACTCACTCTTATTCTACACTTTTTTTTTTTTTTTTTTTTTGTTACTTATTTGTACCCGTAGGTAGACTTGGTTTGCAGTCTGGTGACAAGCCACCGGCTGCTGGTCGCTGCGTGCGCGAGCGCCCTAAACCTACATGTTTTTGGTGTGCGGGAGGAAACCGGAGAAATCCCGGAGTAAACCCGCGCAACACGGGGAGAACATGCAAACTCCACACAGCTCACTGTTGGTCGGGGGCTGGGATCGAACCCACGATCTCATGATCCCCGCGGTCCCCCGGCCGAGGGTAAAACTGTGCTGCCACAGTGCTAAACCACTGCGCCACCGTGCAGCAACTTTATTGCATGTATAGTTTATTTCTTTTATTTTATCATGTTTAATGTTGCAGCATTGCACCGAGACAAATTCCTAGTTTGTGTACTACATGAACAATGGCAATAAATCTGATTCTGATTCTGATTCTTCTTCCATCACTCTATTCTTCTTCTTTTCACAACATCACTCTATATATAATTAAAGAAATCTCTGTCAACTCCATTACTGCTACACACTCTATATAAGTCTCAATACGGACTCCTGCTCTACAGTATATCACTACATCACTCTATATCACTCTGTGCACTCAACTCTCCATCACCGCTACATACACATCATTTGGCGGTTGGCAACCAGCTTACAGGTGCATTACTGCCACTGACTTGATTATCATCACTCTAAATCTTTGTATAAGGAGTTCCCACAAGGAGTTCTGAACAACTCCCCAAGTGTTCTTCTTCTTTTAGATTTGATTGGAGGTTGGCTACCAGTTTACAGGTGCATTACTGCCACATACTTCACTCTACACCATCACTGTATCTGGTCAGGAGCTGTAGTGCTTACCGCCATGTACTTCACTCAGTAAACATCACTCTATAGGCTATATAAAAAGTCGGAATTCTTCTCGGTTGGCAACCTCTTCTTCGTCTTCTTCACTCTATATCTTTGTACAAAGAATTCTTATAAGGAGTTCTAAATAATGTTCTTCTTCTTCAACAATGAGATTCCCATGTCTACATGATGTCTATAATACTCTATCTGGTCCCACTCCATATTCTTCAGGTCATCACTCTATCTTGCATGTCAACTCCCTATGTGTGCTTCTTCTTCCTTTAGATTTGATTGGCAGTTGGCAACCATCTTACAGGTGCATTACCGCCACTGTGATGGCAATTTCATTCTATATATAATTCAAGAAATCTCTGTCTTCCTCTTCTTCTTCTTCTTCTTCTCTCAGTTACTGGCAACTGGAAGAAATTCAGTGAAACTCTGGACCGGAGCGTTGTTACCATCCCACTCCACACCATCACTGTAGATGAAGCATACAACCGCTTCTGCAGCGCAATCTTCAAGGCTGCCCATACTGCAATCCCACGAGGCTACCGACCCCTCTATGTCCCATGTTTGGACGGAGAAAGTGCTGCCCTCCTACAATCCTATCAAACATCAGGGGACCCAGAGATAGCAGACCATCTCATTGAATCGCTAAATACAGCCCGGCGAAAGAAATGGGAGGAGACAGTTGCTGACCGGAGCTTTACCCACTCTAGCAGGAAATGTTGGAGCCTCATCCGCCGCCTAGGAGCTGCACAGAAGCCCCCTAGCCAAAGCCGAGCATCCGTCACACCCAACCAAGTTGCATCCCACCTACTGACTATCGCCAAAGCACCCCAAGACAAAGACACCAGAAGAGCAGTTACAACTGAGCTAAAAAAACACCAAAAAATGCCTGTAGAGGAAACGAACCCTGAACCCTTCGAGGCTGCTGAACTGGAGAAAGTCCTACAGGGCCTGAAATGTGGAAAGGCAGCAGGATACGATAACATCTTCCCAGAATTCATGAAAAATCTTGGCCCCCGAGCCCTAACCTGGTTGACACAATTCTACACAAGGATCACACAAACAAACTCAATCCCAAAGAAATGGCGGACAGCAAAGGTCATTGCCATCCCAAAACCTGGCAAAGACCACAAACTACCAGCAAGCTACCGCCCAATCTCCCTACTCAGCGTTCCTTACAAAATCATGGAGCGCCTAATACTGCAACGCATTTCCCCAGAAATAGAGGATATTCTAAGTGTGGATCAAGCAGGTTTCCGCAAGGACCGCAGTACAGGAGAACAAGTACTGGCCCTAACCACCTTCATCGAAAATGGCTTCGAGAGCAGACTGAAGACAGGGGCTGTGTTTCTCGATCTTACAGCCGCCTATGATACGGTCTGGCACAAAGGCCTCCTCCTGAAACTTATAAAGGCGATCCCTGCTTGGGCAACAGCAATTATAAAAACCCTGCTGACCAACCGAAGGTTCAGAGTCCACCTCAGTCAGAACACAAGTGCATGGAGAATGCAGAAAAACGGACTCCCACAAAGCTCAGTTCTAGCTCCAACTCTGTTCAACCTCTACATAAACGACCTGCCTACTACAAAATCCCGTAAATTCATCTATGCAGACAACATCTGTTTGGCATTCCAAGCACCAGACTTTGAACCACTGGAACGGGTGCTCACGGAAGATCTTGCCAAACTGGACCAGTTCTGCAAAATCTGGCGCCTAAAACCAAGCCCAGCAAAAACCGTCTCCAGTGTATTCCATCTCCACAATGCAAAAGCTGCCAGAGAACTAAACATCCACCTGAGCGGACTCAAGCTTAAGCATGCCCCAAATCCAACTTATCTTGGAGTGACCCTTGATAGGACCTTATCCTTCAAGGAACATCTAAAGGGGACGGCTGCTAAGGTGAAGGTACGAAACAATCTGCTCTGCAAGCTCGCTGGTGCAAAATGGGGGGCGGCAGTCTCCACCCTGCGCACCTCAGCACTGGCCCTTTCATACTCTGTAGCAGAATATTGTGCCCCTGTCTGGTCCAGGTCATCTTACACACACCATGTAGACACCCAGCTCAACTCAACCATGAGAACTATAACTGGAACAATCCGCTCAACACCACTCCCCTGGATCTCTGTACTGTCAAACATAGCCCCTCCACACATCCGGCGAGCAGCATTAACTCAAAGGATGCTCCAAAAAGTTAAAGATTTTCCTCACTTACCAATCCATGCAGATATCTACACCCCACCCACTGCCCGACTTTCATCCAGATGGCCGATTTGGAAAAACCCTCCCCCAGCTGACTTTACCATCCAGACAGCTTGGCAAGAGGAATGGGAGACCAAGGAGGTCCCAAACAAACAGCTGGTGATAAACCCCAACCAACAGGTCCCGGGCACCAACCTTCCAAGGAGACAGTGGTCTACACTCAATCGCTTCAGGACTGGACATGGCCCCTGCTTGGCCAGCCTTCACAGATGGGGCAGTAGCCCTAGCCCACTGTGCGCATGTGGAGAGGAGCAAACAATGGAACACATCATAGAGGCTTGCCCGCTCCAAAGACTGGAAGGAGGATTACACACCCTCCATACAGCAAACCAGGAGGCAACTGCTTGGCTTAAGGACTTTGCATTCGCTAAATAAATAAAACTGGCAGATAGCAAACAACTGAAAGATGCATACCACCACCTACTGTACAAGAGTGTGTAACATTATGTCATTTGAGCCTGATCCCTAAATTCTATGACTTAATCGTGTGTTATTTAAAAAAGAGAAAAGAACCCTTCTCGTGATTCTTAGTGCCTCTCAATCTCAAGCTCTCAATCTGTTCCCAGAATCCCAGTTAAATCCCATTCCCTACTGGCCTCTTGAACTTCATTTTTCATTCTCTCTCTTTCATTTCCATACTTGTGACAATGTACGGTAATAAGATGTGTTCAACATTTTCTTTTACTCCACATTCTCTACATTTGTCACTTTTGCTTTTCCCCATGGTGAATAAAGTGCCATTTAAACCTGTATGAACCAGTCTGAGTCTTGTCATAATGATGTCTTCCCTCCTTTTGGTTGTTATGTAATTCTTTATTGCAATAGATTTTTGTGTTTTGTAATACGATCTACCTTTATGATCTTCATCCCATCTTTTTTGCCATAGCTCAATTCCTTGTTACTTGATTACTGCTTTCCCTTCACCTTTTCCAAGTGACAATGGTATAGTTATTTCTTTCCCAAGTGCACGTTTTGTTAATTTGTCTACACAGTCATTCCCTGTCAACCCTTCATGTGCAGGAACCCAGCAAAACTGAACCTCTCTACCACCCCTGTGTACTCTAAATAAACTGTGATATAGCTCAATCACCAAGTCTTCCCTTGTAGATTTCATGTCTGTATGGTTTTTAAAGCTGCAAGTGAATCTGAGCACACCACCACCAGGTCCGGTCTGACCTCCTCCACCCACTGCAAACCAATAATTATTGCCACCATCTCTGCTGTAAACATGGGTGTATTGTTGGAGAGTTTTTTTGAGCTGGTCACTTTAAACTCTGGAATGTATACTCCAACTCCAACAGAGCCCTCTTTGTTCTTTGAACCGTCAGTATAGAGCTGTAAGTAGTTATAGTACTTGTTCCTGAGGTAAATGCTTGTTTTAACACCAACTTCACTCATATGCCAATCCCTTTTCCTCATTAGCAGACTAATGTCTACTTCTTTTCCCGGAAACAGCCAAGGGGGAACATTACTCACTGGATTGGTGTTAGCTATATCAATAGTGTCTAGTCCATACATTCTGCCTTTTCTTTCAATTGTCCACCTAATCCCGTGTTCCTGGAAGTTAGAGTATTCCCAGCAGTCTTGTAGTGTTGTTTTTGAAATATTCGCTTCCTCACTTCCTTTCAGCTTGACCCAGTATGATAAAGTGAGTTTATCTCTTCTCAAATCCATTGACATTTCTCCTGCTTCTATTAAAACTGCATTGGTTGATGTTGTTTTGACGGCTCAAATGCACAGGCGAAGCGTTCTATGCTGCATTCTATTTTTTCCAGAGTCTTCTTTGCTGCTGCTCCATAAATCATGCATCCATAGTCTATTGTCGATCTCATTTGTGCTCTGTAAATGTCAATTAATGCCTGTTTATCTGCACCCCATTCATGTCCAGCTACAGCTTTTATGAGATTAATGACTTTTTTGCACTTTGTCTCCAGATTTTCAACATGAATTCTCCATGTGTATGCACTATCAAACCACAATCCTAGATATTTGAACTCAATGACTTTCTCTATTGGTTGATTATATAATGTTAATGGTTCTGTACCAGTTCTGCGTTTTTTCTGTGAAAATCATATAGTAGGTTTTACTGTTTGAAAATTTAAATCCCCACTCATATGACCACTTTTACACTTTCTCCATTGCTTTCCTGATGTTTCTGAACACAAATTTGTAATTTCTTCCCCTCTTCCGGGGGTGTTGCAATCCTGGAATTTCCCCATTGTGGGACTAATAAAGGCTCATCTTATCTTATCTTCCATTTGACAGCATCATCTGCATATAGTGCTGTTTTGATGGATTCCTCTTGATCCTCAACCATGTCATTAATCATTATGTTGAATAAAACTGGGCTTATCACTGACATGTTTGCATAAAAACCCAAATGCAGACACAGACTCAATTAGAAGTACAATGATCTTTATTAGTTTAGTGTGTGTGTGTGTGTGTGTGTGTGTGTGTGTGTGTGTGTGTGTGTGTGGGTGGGCAGGTGGGTGGGTGGATGCTGAGTGGAGAGATCTGGAACCCTGCAGCGAAAGAGGAGAGATGGAATCAATAGCAGTTTTGCAACAGTGGACTGAATGGGTTGAATAAGGGATAATCTTATGGAGCAGGACAGTTGCTGAAGCACCGAAGAACAACTCGGTCCACAACTGGTTACCAAGGTTCCACTCAGGTGATGAACTGCCGGTGCAGATAATAATAGTGCTGGGTGTAGGTGCAGCCTCCGCTGAGGGGAAAGAGGAGAGGATTAGTCCATAGGACAAAGGCACTTACAGAGCTGGAGGCAGTGTTAGGTCTCACGCTCACAGGCAGTAATCCGGTCCGCCGCCTGGAGGTGAGGTTGGTCCGCAGGGAGGAAGGTCCACCTGTGCACAGAGGAGAGGAGAGGAGAAAAGGCAGGAGTAGAAGACAGTACATCCAATGATCCAATCCTTACAACATCGTTGTGGAGGCGAAGCTCCCAGATGATGAGGTGTCCCAGAGGAGAGATGAAAGGGAGGCGAAACTCCCAGTAGATGCGAAGGGCGAGTCAGGACGTGAGTGGCTTCACCCTGTGGAGCGTTGACGTCTCTGTGCAGGAATCCACTCCTAATAAAGGCTGCCTAATTTGAGAGAGCAGGTGTAAGAGAAGGTGCAGCTGAGGATGACAATAAGTAAGCAGGGAAGTACACAGCGTAGATCACCACAGTAACCCCCCCCCCAAGGGACGCATCCTAGCAGCTGACTCAGCCTGTCCAGGTGAGTCTGATGGAAGACCCTGATGAGCTGTCGATTGGTGATGAATGACGACCAAACCCAGGATCTCTCCTACGGACCATACCCAGCCCAATCCACCAGGTACTGGAGACCCCGGCCCCGGCATCGCATGTCCAAGATGCGGTTGACTTGAAGGCCAGACCACCATCAATCATAACTGGAGGGGGCAGTGGCTTGGGTGGAGGACAGAGAGGACTCAAAGAATCCAGCTTCACCTGGGGGACATAAAAAGTAGGACAAATATGCAGGGTCGAGGGGAGAGACAGGCAGACAGTGACTGGGTTGATAATAAGAGAGATGGGATAAGGACCAATTAAACTGGGAAAAAGCTTCTTGGACTCAGTTTTCAAATTAATGTTCTTGGTGGAAAGTCATACCTGTTGTCCGACTTGGTAGGGCGGACCCGGGGTCCTCCGATGGTTGGCAATCTCAGAATTGCGACCAGCGGTGCGTTGGAGAGCAGCCCCGGCAGACCTCCAAATCCGATGACATCGTTTAATGTGGGCTTGCAAAGATGGGACTGCGATCTCCCCCTCCTCCTCTGGGAACAATGGAGGGCTGTAGCCAAACAACACCTTGAAAGGAGAGAGGCCTGTGGCAGTTGAAATGACGGAGTTTTGAGCATACTCAATCCAAGGTAAGTGTGAACTCCGCGAAGCAGGGTAAGAGGCAGTAACACACCTCAGGGCTGCCTCCAGTTCTTGATTAGCACGCTAACAATGGCCAATACTCTGAGGATGATAGCCTGAAGACAACTGACCATTGCGCCAATGGCCTTTCAGAATCGCCACACCTGGGACACAAACTGAGAATCCCGGTCTGACACAATGTCCAAGGGGATCCCATGTAGACGTACCATGTGCGGGACCAACAAGTTGGCTGTCTTCTTTGGCGAAGGGCGCTTGTGAAGAGGGATGAAGTGAGCTGCCTTTGAGAATGTGTCCAAGACCGTGAGAGTCACAGTGGGACCTGTGGAGGGAGGAAGTCCCGTCACAAAATCCATGGCGACATGAGACCAAGGTCTGCTGGGGATGGGGAGGGGGTGCAGCAGTCCCGAAGGGGAAGAGGAGGATGATTTCCCGGTGGCATACTGGGGGCAGGACCAAACAAGGTCGTTAATGTCCTTTCTCATAGACAGCCACCAGAAGGTCCTCTGAATCTGGCACAAGGTGTGAGCCATCCCGGGTTGACACATGACCTTGGAGGAATGTAACCAGTCAATGACCTCACCCCGCACTGAAGAAGGGACATAGAACTGTCCCGCTGGGCCCCCGCCCGGGTCGGGCTCAGCTACCTGTGCTCTCTTAACCTTCTCCTTGATCTCCCAGGAAAGCATACCAACAACGCACGAGGGGGAAACAATGGGGTGCAGCTCAGGTGCGGCTGTGTTAGGGGATAACTGCCTGGAGAGCGCATCCGGTTTAGTGTTCTTGGAACCCGGGCGATAGGTGATGGTAAAGTTGAACCTACTGAAGAACATAGACAAGCAGGCTTGCCTTGAATTCAGCCACTTGGCCATTCTCAGGTACTCCAGGTTCTTGTGGTCGGTCCAAACAACAAATGGCAGTGAAGCCCCCTTCAGCCAATGGCGCCACTCCTCCAAGGCTAGCTTGACTGCCAGTAATTGCCGATCCCCCACATCATAATTCCTCTCGGCTGGGGACAGGCGCCTGGAGAAGAAGGCGCAAGGATGGACCTTGTTGTCCGAGGGAGAGCGCTGAGACAACACCACCCCAACTCCGAAATCCGAGGCGTCCATCTCCACCAGGAATTGTAGGGATGGGTCTACCTGGGCAAGGATGGGGGGAGAAGAGAAACAAGATTTCAGTTCAGAGAATGCCGCCTCAGCCTCATCGGACCAACGAAAAGGAACCATAGTGGAGGTGAGACAGGTGAGTGGCAGGGCAACCAAACTATAGTTGTGGATAAATCGCCAATAAAAATTGGCGAAACCCAGGAACTGTTGCAGCTGCTTGCGGAAAGAGGGGACCGGCCACTCCACAACAGCTTTAAGCTTACCCGGATCGGCTCGAACCTCCTTATAGCCGATGACGAATGCCAGAAAGGTGATGGAAGACTTATGGAACTCACACTTTTCCACCTTGACGTACTGTATAGCTGATTTTCCAGCAGCTGCTGAAGGACCCTTCTAATGTGCACCCGATGCTCCTCGAGAGAACAAGAAAAGATGAGGATGTCATCCAAGTACACAAAAACAAACGAACTCAAGAAGTCCCTCAGCATGTTGTTGATAAGCCGCTGGAACACAGCCGGCACGTTGGTGAGTCCAAACGGCATTACAAGGTATTCAAAATTGCCACTAGGAGTGCGGAAAGCCATCTTCCATTCATCCCCCTCCTTAATCCGGACCAGGTCATAGGCATTGCATAGGTCAAGCTTCGTGAAGACAGAGGACCCCTGAAGAAAATCAAAGGCAGAGTTAATCAGGGGCAGAGTGTAGTGGTCGGAGGGAGCCGTCCTTTTTGCCAACAAAACCCCCCCCAGCCCCCACCGCCAACGAAGAAGGCCAAATAATGCCCAAGCTTAAGGACTCAGAATCAGAATCAGAATCAGAATGAAATTTATTGCCATTGTTCATGTAGTACACAAACTAGGAATTTGTCTCGGTGCAATGCTGCAACATTAAACATTAAACATTTTTAAAATAAAAAACTATGCATGCAATAAAATGTAAAATATGAATGAGTAATACTAATCTATGCAATTATTAAATATATTAACAAGTAGCAGATATTGTGGAGTTCCACATAGTGCAGACGGTAGTGCAAAAGAAAACAGTGATAATTGTCATGAGTCCGGTTGAGCTGCTGTACGTAGTGCACGAGAGTCTAATAAGTCACTTAGTGTTCAGCAGTCTGATGGCAGAGGGGAAGAAGCTGTTCGTGTAGTGGGAGGTTTTAGTCTGAATGGACCGAAGTCTTCTACCTGAGGGGAGGGGGGCAAACAGTGCGTGTCCAGGGTGTGAAGGGTCGGCTATGATCCGACCTGCACGCCTCCGGGTCCTGGAGGTGTACAGGTCCTGGAGGAATGGGAGCTTGCAGCCGATCACCTTCTCAGCAGCGCGCACAATGCGCTGCAGTCTTAGTCTGTCCCTGGCAGTGGCTCCTGCGTACCACACGGTGATGGAGGTGGTGAGGATGGACTCGATGATGGCTGTGTAGAACTGCACCAACATCTTGGTGGGTAGCTTGAGCTTCCTCAGCTGCCGCAGGAAGAACATCCTCTGCTGGGCCTTTTTGATGAGGGAGCTGATGGTCGGTTCCCACTTGAGGTCCCGGGTGATGGTGGTGCCCAGGAAGCGGAAGGAATCCGTAGTGGTGATGGGAGAGTCTGTGAGGATAAGGGTGGGCAGAGGGGCTGTGACTTTTCTGAAGTCCACGATCATCTCCGCTGTCTTCAGAGCATTCAGCTGCAGGTTGTTGTGGCTGCACCAGGACGCCAGCTGGGCCACCTCTCTCCTGTAGGCGGACTCGTCGCCATTGGAGATGAGCCCGATGAGGGTGGTGTCGTCCGCAAACTTGGTGCACAGGGAGAAGAGCAGGGGGGAAAGTACACAGCCCTGGGGTGATCCGGTGCTGATGCTAACAGAGTCTGAGACAGTCTTTCCCAGCCACACATGCTGCCTCCGGTCCGTCAGGAAGTCGGTGATCCACCTGCAGAGGGAGTCAGGCACGTTGAGCAGGGACAGCTTGTCCTGGAGCAGAGCGGGGCGGATGGTATTGAATGCAGAGCTGAAGTCCACAAACAGGATCCTGGCGTAGGTTCCCGGGGAGTCCAGGTGCTGCAGGATGGAGTGGAGGGCCAGGTTGACTGCGTCGTCCACAGACCTGTTGGCTCTGTAGGCAAACTGCAGCGGGTCCAGGAGGGGAGTGGTGATGGTCTTGAGGTGGGGCAGGACCAGGCGCTCAAAGGACTTCATGACTACAGAGGTGAGCGCTACAGGTCTGTAGTCGTTAAGTCCAGTGATCCATGGCTTCTTGGGGACAGGGACGATGGTAGAGGTTTTGAGGCAGGTCGGCACGTGGCATAACTTCAGGGAGGTGTTAAAAATGTCTGTGAAGACAGGAGTCAGCTCTTCCGCACAGTGTCTCAGGGTGGAGGGAGACACGCCGTCCGGACTGGGGGCCTTGCGCGGGTTCAGTCTGGAGAACTGTCTGTGCACGTCCTGCTCACTGATGACAAGGGCAGGGGGGGAGGAGGGGGGGCAGCCTTTGATGAAGTGGGGACCATGGAGGCAGTGGCGCTGGGGGAAGGGGGGGAGTTGGACACAGCTGACGAGGTGTCAAAACGGGCTTAGTGTTGGGACAGTCTTTGACAAAGAGCTTTGTCATCCTGACCCTTTGAAGCCTGAGGCCGATAGTTGGTGATTTGCCTCAGTCCTCTCCACACAGAAGCAGAGTCGTTAGCAGTGAACTGTTGCTGGAGTCTCTCAGAATACACAGATTTAGCTCTCCTCAGCTCTCTGCTAAACCGGTATTTGACCTCCCTGTAGCAGTCCCTGTCTCCACTTTTCAACGCTGCTTCCTTCTCCTTCCTGATTTGTCTGAGCTTGGCTATGAACCAGGGCTTGTCGTTGGAGTAACTCACCCTGGTGCGCGATGGAAGAATGCTCTCCTCACAAAAGTGGATGTATGAGTTCACAGTGTCCGTGTACTCATCCAGATCATGCATGGCTCCTTTAAACATGCCCCAGTCAGTTATTTCCAAGCACGTGCACAGCCTCTCCCCAGCATCACTGGTCAATTTCCTCGTAGTGCTCACCACAGGTTTTGTGAGCTTCAGCCTCTGTCTGTATGTGGGAATCAGGTGGACCATCACGTGATCAGATAGTCCGAGCGCAGCGCGGGGAACAGCGCGATACGCGGCCTTAACTGTAGTGTAACAGTGATCCAGCGTGTTCTCTCCTCTGGTGGGGCATTTAATAAACTGTTTGTAGTGGGGGAGTTCATGGCTCAGGTTGCTCTGGTTAAAGTCACCAACCACAATAACCAGAGAGTCCGGAAAGGTTCGCTCCGCTTGCTGAATGTGAGCCGCGAGCACGCGCTGAGCCTCGCGCACATCCGCGTCGGGCGGGACATAAACAGCGGCCAGGATGAATGAAGCGAACTCACGCCGGGAATAAAATGGCTTGCAGTTGATGAATAAATATTCCAGAGCGTGAGAACAGTGTTGGGAGATCACAGTTACATCGGAGCACCAGCTGTTGTTGATGTAGAAGCAGACTCCTCCTCCTGTGGTCTTGCCGGAGAGCTCCTTATCGCGGTCCGCACGAAACAGCTGAAATCCCTCGAGGAGGAGCGCGCTGTCCGGTGTCTGTTCCTTAAGCCAGGTCTCAGTAAAGCAGAGGGCACACGAGGTGGAGAGGTCCTTAAATCGCATCAGCAGTCTCAGTTCCTCTACCTTGTTATAGAGAGAATCGACGTTGGACAGAAATATCCCAGGCAGAGCCGTGTGCGTGCCTCTCCTGCGAAGACGCACGAGAGCGCCCGCTCGTCTTCCTCTCTTTCGCCATCTCACTTTTTGGGCTAAAAGGTGAACCAGATCGGCGGCTGGAGCCAAAAAAACTGGGAGTAGGTCCGTGGGAGTGAAAGTCCTGATATTTAGTAGCTCTTCATGGGTGTAAGAGCAGGCAGACACACAATTGACAAACAAAAACAAACAAAGAAAAGCGCAACGAAGCACCATGGCGACCACTGTGGGCGCCATCTTGAATGGCGCCCACAACTCCGTAATGTATTTATCCATCGTTTCCTTCTCCGGGGCAGAAAGGCTATAAAGTCGGCTGGAAGGCAAGGAGCACACGGCAGGAGGTTAATGGAACAGTCATAAGGGCAGTGGGGGTGCACAGAGAGAGCTTTGGTCTTGCTGAATACCAGAGCGAGGTCATGGTACTCCAGGGGAACCAAGGAGAGGTCGGGCACCTGAGTGGGCAGGGCAGAAATGGGCACAGAGGGGGAGCAGGCTGCTGACTGTAACCACATATTTAAGCAAAAGGTACTCCATGAAATAATGCTCCCTGTCCACCAATCAATAACTGGATTATGGAGCCTGAGCCAGGGGTAACCCAAAATAACAGGGGAGGCAGAGACTGGTAAAACAAAAAAACTGATATGCTCCCAATGGTTACCTGAGACCAAGACTGAGACAGGGGCAGTCTGCTTGGAGACAACAGTGAGGGGAACGTTGGAAAGTGTAATCAACTTCAATGGTTTCTTGAGGTTGTGACAGGGGAGTTTAAGCCGGGTTGCCAAACTCTCAGAAATAAAGCTCTGCTCAGCACCTGAGTCAATGATAACCTTGGAAGTGATTTCAATGTGACCTTGTTGCAAATGAATGGGTAAGATCGGTAGTGTAAGGGTCTTAGCTTTTATCACATCCGTTAGTCCCCCTACTGCGACGAATGGACCCCCCCTCCCTTTGGCAGATTGGGACAGGAAGTGACCTCATGCTCAGCACTAGCACAATAACTGCATTATCCGAGGGCCCGGCGGCGTTGTCGCTCTGCAAGAGGCAACTTAGAGCGACCCACCAGCATAGGCTCCTCAGTCTCCAAGGATTCCAGGGGAGGGAGGGCAAGGAGGGGAGACTGAGAGGGAGGACGAGACTGCGAGTCCGAGTGATTGGAACCACGGTGCTTGCTAGCTCGCACCCTTAAGCGATTATCAATACTAATGGCCAGAGAAATTAAGTCATGTAGTGAGGATGGTTTATCTAAACGGGCCAGTTCATCTCGGAGACTAGGGTTGAGACTGCGTGTAAAAATGCTACAGAGAAAGGCATCCTACCACCCCACTTCCACCGCAACAACCCGGAGATCAACTGACTAGTCGGCTACTGACCTAGCCCCCTGCTGGAGGTTAAGGAGACAGGAGGTGAGGACACTATCCTGGTCAGAGTGATCAACAACCTCCGTAAACTCAGAAATAAATCGATTGTAAGTGTAATTGGAATAATCGGGGTGGGCCATTACAGCTGAAGCCCAGGCGAGGTCCCATCCCTCCAGCAAATTAACAACGTAACTGATCTGGCTATGGTTAGTAGGAAAATCCTCCAGCACCCGCTGAAACATGAGATTACATTGAAATAGAAAACCACGAGCCTCCCCCAACTTACCATTAAAATGAGTAGGTGTGGGAACCAGAGGAAGCAGAGTGTGCTGTGCCGGTGGGTGGGGGGGGGGTGAAATTGCCCGGCCGACCTCCCACGCTCGGAGCGAGAGGGCACTGCCACGGTAAGCTGGTCGAGCCGGGAATTATTCTGGGTTAGCTGATTCAAGATCACCTGTTGCTGGTAAGTAAACTGATCTAATCAAGACTCCCTGTTGTTAAGTCATTGTGCCGTAGCACTGTCTGCTGGGTTTTCTACACAGAGACGTACTGACATGTTTGCACGAAGACCCAAATGCAGACACAGACTCAATTAGAATTACAATGATCTTTATTAGTGAAGTGTGTGTGTGTGTGTGTGTGTGTGTGTGTGTGTGTGTGTCTGTCTGTCTGTCTGTCTGTCTGTCTATCTGTCTGTGTGTGGGTGGGTGGGTGCTCAGCGAAGAGATCTGGCAACCCTGCAGCGAAAGAGGAGAGATGGAATCAATAACAGTTTTGCAACAGTGGGCTGAATGGGCTGAATAAGGAATAATCTTATGGAGCAGGACAGGAGCTGAAGCACCGAACAACAACTCGGTCCACAACCGGTTACCAAGGTTCCACTCAGGTGATGAACTGTCGGTGCAGATAATAATAGTGCTGGGTGCAGGTGCTGCCTCCGCTGAGAGGAAAGAGGAGAGGATTAGTCCGTAGGATAGAGGCACTTACAGAGCTGGAGATAGTGTTACGTCTCCCGCTCACGGGCAGTAATCCGGTCCGCCACCTGGAGGTGAGGTTGGGCTGCCGGGAGGAAGGTCCATCTGTGCACAAGGGCGAGGAGAGGAGAAAAGGCAGGAGTAGAAGACAGTACATCCAATGAAGGTACGGTGGGGCAAAAAAATATTTAGTCAGCCACCAATTGTGCAAGTTCTCCCACTTAAAAGATGAGCGAGGTCTCCAATTTTCATCATAGGTATACTTCAACTATAAGAGACAAAATGAGAAAAAAAAATCCAGAAAATCACATTGAAGGATTTTTAAAGAATTTATTTGCAAACTATGGTGGAAAATAAGTATTTAGTCAATAACAAAAGTTCATCTCAATACTTTGTTATATACCCTTTGTTGGCAATGACAGAGGTCAAATGTTTTCTGTAAGTCTTCACAAGGTTTTCACACACTGTTGCTGGTATTTTGGCCCATTCCTCCATGCAGATCTCCTCTAGAGCAGTGATGTTTTGGGGCTATCACTGGGCAACACGGACTTTCAACTCCCTCCAAAGATTTTCTATGGGATTGAGATCTGGAGACTGGCTAGGCCACTCCAGGACCTTGAAATGCTTCTTACGAAGCCACTCCTTCGTTGCCCGGGCGGTGTGTTTGGGATCATTGTCATGCTGAAAGACCCAGCCACGTTTCATCTTCAATGGCCTTGCTGATGGAAGGAGGTTTTCACTCAAAATCTCACGATACATGGCCCCATTCATTCTTTCCTTTACACGGATCAGTCGTCCTGGTCCCTTTGCAGAAAAACAGCCCCAAAGCATGATGTTTCCACCCCCATGCTTCACGGTAGGTATGGTGTTCTTTGGATGCAACTCAGCATTCTTTCTCCTCGAAACACGACAAGTTGAGTTTTTACCAAAAAGTTCTATTTTGGTTTCATCTGACCATATGACATTCTCCCAATCCTCTTCTGGATCATCCAAATGGTCTCTAGCAAACTTCAGACGGGCCTATACATGTACTGGCTTAAGCAGGGGGACACGTCTGGCACTGCAGGATTTGAGTCCCTGGCGGCGTAGTGTGTTACTGATGGTAGCCTTTGTTTCTTTGGTCCCAGCTCTCTGCAGGTCATTCACTAGGTCCCCCCATGTGGTTCTGGGATTTTTGCTCACCGTTCTCGTGATCATTTTGACCCCACGGGGTGAGATCTTGCATGGAGCCCCAGATCGAGGAAGATTATCAGTGGTCTTGTATGTCTTCCATTTTCTAATAATTGCTCCCACAGTTGATTTCTTCACACCAAGCTGCTTACCTATTGCAGATTCAGTCTTTCCAGCCTGGTGCAGGTCTACAATTTTGTTTCTGGTGTCCTTTGACAGCTCTTTGGTCTTGGCCATAGTGGAGTTTGGAGTCTGACTGTTTGAGGTTGTGGACAGGTGTCTTTTATACTGATAACGAGTTCAAACAGGTGCCATTAATACAGGTAATGAGTGGAGGACAGAGGAGCCTCTTAAAGAAGAAGTTACAGGTCTGTGAGAGCCAGAAATCTTGCTTGTTTGTAGGTGACCAAATACTTATTTTCCACCATAATTTGCAAATAAATTCTTTAAAAATCCTTCAATGTGATTTTCTGGATTTTTTTTCTCATTTTTTTTTCTCATTTTTTTTTTCTCATAGTTGAGGTATACCTATGATGAAAATTGGAGACCTCTCTCATCTTTTAAGTGGGAGAACTTGCACAATTGGTGGCTGACTAAATACTTTTTTGCCCCACTGTAGCTTAAAACAGCATTGTGGAGGCAAAGCTCCCAGATGATGAGGTGTCCCAGAGGAGAGATGAAAGGGAGGCGAAACTCCCAGTAGATGCAAAGGGCGAGTCAGGACATTTGTGGCTTCACCCTGTGGAGCCACTCCTAATAAAAGCTGCCAAATTGGAGAGAGCAGGTGTGAGAGAAGGCACAGCAGAGGATGATAATTAGTAAGCAGGGAAGCACACAGCATGGATCACCACAATCACACTCCCCTGAGGAACACCATTTTCTATTTCAAAGTCATTAGAAACTTCTGATCCTACTTTAACCCTAATTGTCCTATTATGCATCCTACCACCAATGCCCATTTTATTCAATTTGAAAAGATGCTGGGATAGGCTCCAGCCCCCCCGCGATCCGAAAAGGATTAAGCGGAAGAAGATGGATGGATGGATGGATGGATGGATGAAAAGAAGTCCATCTCTCCACAGTTAGTCATAAGCCTTTTCAATATCCCAATAAACTATAACCAGTACTTCTTTCATTTTGAGTCTTATCGATATCATTGCTTACCTTAACTAGAGCATCCACTGTGCATCTTCTTCTTCTAAAACCATTCTGATGGTTGTTGATTAATCGTCTTTGCTCTAGTGCATATGACAGTCTGTAAACTAACACCTTCTCCATCCATTTCCCTAAGTGTGACATTAATGTTATTGGCCTGTAGTTGCCTGGATGAGCTGGATCTTTCCCTGGCTTATTAAATGGTAAAATTACAGCCTCCTTCCATATTCTGTTAAACAATTTCAGCACCAGTTCCATTGATTACATAGGTAACTGCCGGAACATATCAAAGCTTAACTGATGATATCCTAGAGCTGTGTATCCACTATCTTGCAAAGCTCTCTTAAGCTCTGACATTGTGAGCTCGAGGTCTGTTCACTTCCTTTTAAAAGTTTGCATTTTCTCTGAGTTTATGCTCCCTTTGCTGTCTATGACTCGCACAAAGATGGTCTCCTCTCTGCACTGCTGCAAATGCTCTACCTAGGACTTCTGCCTTTTCTTTTTCTGATACAGCCATCTTGTCCCCATCCACTAGAGCTGGGACTTTAACTGATACTCTTTTCCCACTCATTTTTAAAAACATACCCCAGATATCGCCTAGTTCGGTTTTCCTACCAAGGGTGGAACAAAATTCTGTTGACCTTTTCCTGTTTTTAATAATCCTTCGAGCTACTGCCCTTTTCTTTTTATAGTCTATTAAATTTTCACTATTTATATTCTTCCTCAGCTCTCTGAATGTTTTGTTTCGCTCTTTTACTGCAATACTACATTCCTCATTCCACCAGGGTACAACCTTCTTCCTACTCTGTGTTGTTTTCTTAGGTACACTTGCTATTGCAGCATTCAGAAAATGATTGGTTACCTGACTTGAACACTCTTCTCTGCCACCATCTAATGTTACCAAATGACATGATTTTACGCAGTATTGCCTAAATTTTCCCCAATCTGCCTTGTCAAAACACCATCTTGTAAAACATCTTCCCTCTTGTATACGTACAGAATACAGTGCAGAAGTCTCATTGACAGTTACAGAAATCGTTTGATTGCACTGATTGCCTCAAAAGGTTGTGCATCAAAATATTAAGTTAAGTGTACCATCATTTTTGTCCAGGCCTGTTTCATGAGTTTGTTTTTTAAAATAATTCTGTTGAACCACAATTCAAAAGCATTGTCTGATTTTCATTGGTTAATTTTCATAGAATTTTTATTTATTACCACTTTTGTCAGATTCAAGTTATTTCTGTGACCATTGTGGGTTTTTCTTTCATTAACAGAGGGGTACCAACAATTTTGTCCATGTCTGTACTTCAGTTTTAATGACTGTAAGTACTGGGAAGTGATCACTTCCCATAGTTGTACTATTCATAACCATCCATTCACAGGTGCTCACTAAAGAATCAGATACCAGAGTCAGGTCAATACATGATGATGTGCCCCGATGCACATCCACCCTGGTACCTTCACCACTGTTGAGACAAATTAACGATTTTTCATCTAACAACTCTTCCACAGCATTTCCATTGTTATCTATATGTGTCCTTCCCCACAAGCTATTATGGGCATTAAAGTCTCCACACCATACCTCTTTCATATGCCCTTCCCCTGCCATAACACTGAAAGTATCTGCTGTTAACTTCCTACATGGGTTGTAATAATCAGCATAATATTTCCTTGTCCATTTGACCTACATATTTCAATAATACTAGTGCCTACCTCTGTATGCCCGTAGAAAGACAGTGTAAGCAAGGGTGTAAGCAAACACATCAGCACTCATTCAGTGATGCCTGCCTTTGTCTTTGATGGTGTCGTAACAAGTCCAATGATCTTTGATGATGTCATAGCGAATCCTTTGATCGTGAGTGATGTCTGCCTTTGATGTCCTATGATCAAGAGTGAGCGTGAGTGATGCCTACCTTTGATCTTTGATGATGTCATAGCGAGCCCGCAAGCCCTATGATCGTGATTGATGCAGTCCAAGGACGGATTATTTTTCACACATAAGGAGTTGTTATACATAGGAGCATCATAGGACATCATGCACACATCATAGGAACATCACAGGCAGTCCTATGATCTTTGGTCGTGACACACAGACACACACACTAACACACAGAGATTTCTTGAATTTATAGAGTGATTACACTCTATAACCTCTGGGGAGGGAATTACCCTACATGCCAGGCCATCGTTAATGAAAGTGGCACATCCTCCTCCATTTACACTGTTAATTCTATCTTGTCTGATTGAACTATATCCTGGAATAACAAAATCTAAGTGAGGTTGAAGCCATGTCTCCTGTACACACACTACCTCTGGAACAACTTGTAGTTCGTAAAGATACTTCTTGAGTTCTTGTCCATTTGTTGTAAGACTCCTCACATTCCACTGTAGTATGTGTAGTACCATAATTCAGATATTAAGTTTCAACATGTGCATGCTCCCCAGTTTCAGCTGTTAATAAAACATGAATCCAGTTGGCTTTGATTTCTTTAACCTCTAGGAATCTTCCTGCTGCTTCCACAATGGTTTTGATTCTGTCACTTTTCTTCTTTAGCTGTGCTGCAACATTAATGGTGTGGCAGATAAAACCTACAAAGTTTGTCCTCTTAACTATCAATGTGTCATCATCCATTTTGCATTTGTGAACACAAAAATTCCTTGCAGTGGCATGATCTTGTACTTGTGTGGGATTTGTTGATGGTTGTGCTTCCCTTTGAACTGAACTTCTTTGAGGAAGTCCTGTTGTGTTTCTGACCATTCCTGCCTCTCTAAGTGTCTTTAGAGCTTTTGCATACGAGATTTTCTTACTTATTCTGATTTCCTGGGCTTGTCTAGCTTCCCTCTGTGCAACACATCCTCCAAATGCAGCACTGTGCTCACCCCCGCAGTTGCAACAATTTACTTTGGCGTCCTTTTCACGTTTACCATATTCGTGCTCCCCTCCACATCTAGCACATCTTAACTTTCCCTTACATTGCTGAGCAGTGTGACCCATCCTTTGGCATTTGTAGCACCTGAGTGGCTTTGGGATGTATTCTCTGACACTGTAATACAGGTATCCTATTTGGACTGATTAAGGGAGTGTTTCCTCAAACTCATTACAGACAGTGTATCCTTCAGTGAACCTTCTCTTTTACTCTTTAGCCTTTTCACATCCTCCACCTTTTCTCCTTGGATCTCGTTTTTCACTTCTTCCATAGACATACTCAAAGGGACACCTGATATAACTCCCCTCAAGTTTGCTCTTGTGCCAGGAAAATGCAACTTCATTTTTTCTCCGTTTAGACATGTCATTGCCAGTATTTTCTCTTGCTGTTGTTTATTGGATGCATTAATTAACAGCCAGTTATTAAGATAAGATAAGATAAGATAAGATAAGATAAGCCTTTATTAGTCCCACAACGGGGAAATTCCAGGATTGCAACAGCACAGGGATAGCAACACTCAGAGCAACAATCAGAAGGCAAGAAAAAAAAAGAAGCAAGAGCAGCTAATATACATACTGTATGTACATATTACTATAAATATATATATATACAGACACACAGTGTCTTATTTAAATAATTGTATTATTTAAGAACTTGGCAAACTTAACTCTCCCAATTGCTTCCTCAATTGCTTTTGTTAGCTTAACAGGGTGATAGTTCCCCCCACCCTGACTGAACTCAATGACAACCTTCCACTCATTCCCTACATCATCAAACTGCCATCCATGTTGGGTAGTTCGTGTTTTCTTAGTATTGCTACTTCCTCCCACGTCACTCTCATCTGACCCGCTTCTAGCTCTTGGTGCCCCCCTAGCTGCTCTTTTCCGCATCCCAGACCTGGGTACTATCTATTCCATCTCATTTTTATTGAGCCCGTCAGCGCTAGATGCTATATTGTTGCAGTCAGAGTACAGTTTATGCTATCCGCCACAAACAAATCACTCCTACCGCCAACTAAACACAGACGTAAATGCCGTCTTAACCTTCCACCTGTTGAAGTCTGTCCGCTGCCCCAGTGGTCCATCTGGTCTTTGTGCTCTTCTTCTTCTTCTTCTTTTAGATTTGATTGGTGGTTGGCAACCAGCTTACAAGTGCATTACCACCACGTACTTCACTCTATATTATCACTCTATTTGGTCAGGAGCTGTAGTTCTTCTATCATCATTGCTGTGTCCAGTCGAACCTCAACTCTGTCTTCAGAAATCACTCTTCTTCGTCTCTTCATACTTTATATCATCACTTCACTCTATATCATCATTCTACACGGCCAAGCTGTCGGTGTCTTCAGTGTTTCTGCATGCCCGTAGAATGTAGGTGTAAGCAAGCACGTCACCACTCATTCCATCTCTGTCTGTCTGTCTGTGTGTCACGACTATAGGACTCGCTAAAAGATCATAGGATCGCCTATGATGTTCCTATGATCTCTGCATGATGTCTATATGATGTCATATAGACACTGTCACAACCATAGGACTCGCTAGAAGACCATTGGATCGCCTATAATGTTCCTATGGTCTCTACATGATGTCTATATGGTGTCATATAGACACCATAGTATAGACTCTGTACTATGGTGTTTAAAGTTTTCTTGAATCACTCTATAGTATACTATAGAGTGATTCAAGAAAATCAGAATCAGAATCAGAATCAGAATCAGAATCAGGTTTATTGCCATTGTTCATGTAGTACACAAACTAGGAATTTGTCTCGGTACAATGCTGCAACATTAAACATGATAAGATAAGAGAAATAAACTATACATGTAATAAAGTGTAGGATAAGATTAAGTGATACTGGTCAACAGTTAAAATATATATTAGCCAGCAGCAGATACTGTGGAGAACTATATAGTGCAGTCGGTAATGCAGGAAGAAAACAGTGATGATTGACATGAGTCTGGTTGAGCTGCTGTACATGGTGCACGAGAGTCACTTAGTGTTCAGCAGTCTAATGGCAGAGGGGAAGAAGTGTGTGTGTCTGTGTGTTATTAAAGGCAGGCATCACTCACCATCATAAGACTTGTTATGGCATCATCAAAGATCAAAGGCAGAAATCACTCATGCTCACTCACGATCATAGGACGTCAAAGATCAAACACAGGCATCACTCACAATCATAGGACTCGCTATGACATCATCAAAGATCAAATACATGCATCACAGGACTCGCTATGCCACCAGCCTATGGTGTCTATATGATGACGTCATCAATGATCATAGGACTCCCTATGACATCTACAAAGATCAAAGGCAGGCATCACTCACAATCATAGGACTCGCTATGACATCATCAAAGATCATAGGACTCTCTATGGCGTCATAAAAAATCATAGGACTCCCTATGACATCATCAAAGATCAAAGGCATGCATTACTGAACGAGTGGTGACGTGCTTGCTTACACCTGCTTTCTACGGGCATGCAGAAATACTTGCTTATTCTTGGTTTCTACGGCCATGTATGGGTATGCACTCGTTAGCTAAATTTAAACACAGAAAATGTCAAATTTGTGTGCAACTGGCTCATGGAGCCATCACCATCTTATCAAAGATGATGATAGCAATCAGAATACAAGTTTTTTTAGATTCATATTGGCCACCAGAGTTTACCAAATGAGGATTTTGTGGGCTGCCTTTTCATATGAGTTGGCTGAGAGATGATAAGATAAGATAAGATAAGATAAGCTTTATTGTCCCTCAAGAGGAAATTTGTCTTGGGCTTGTCACCCGTGCTGCAACCACACAATCCACACATACACAATGGATGTAGTACATAATAAATGAAATAAACTCAATAAATAATACAAGTACATAGATACATAAATATATAACAGCAGTCATTAAGAACAGGAGTTATAAGTGTCCCTGACCTATTTATCTGAGTTTAAAAGTTTTACTGACGATGGGATAAATGAGTTCTTCTATCTATTGAAGCTGCACTTGGGGACTCTGTATCTCCTCCCTGAGGGCAGCCGCACATATTCATTGTTTAGTACATGGCTCATGTCACTGATTATTTTTTGAGCTTGTCTACTGTCTGCCTGGTCGTGTAAGATCTGCATGGGTCTGATGTGACCCACATCTCCGTCTGGCCACAAAGGGAGTTTGCTCTTGCTGCAGGTACGTCTGTTTACCAAACTATGACTCTTGTTTATCACTAAAAGTAACTTGCTGGGACTGTGAAGGCTCCCAGTTTGCTTTTTATCTTCCTTTTTAAAATAATCTTTCTGCAAGAATTTCAGCATATTCATCACTGCTTGATTTAGTTAAGCCTATTCCTCATAAAATGAGGAACTCTAAAAACACTAAATCAGCTAATAGCGGACAAACTCCGGCCACATGTGCTGCAGCAAAGCCAACATCATTTGTGGCAAACAACTCTCCAACAACTGCAAAAACTTCTGCAAATTCTGAGGAGCCAGCTCCAGCTGCGGCAGAGTGCTATGGACCAGCTATCTTCTTCCTTCTTCTTCTTCTTCTTTTAGATTTGATTGGCGGTTGGCAACCAGCTTACAGGTGCATTACCGCCACATGCTTCACTCAATATCATCATTGCTAAGTCTATATCATCACTCTATATATCTTGGTCATGGCAACTGCCACCAACATTTGCCAGAAAAGTTAAAGGCTGCTGGGTAATCTATTAATACCAACTCTGACATCTCTATACTTCAAGAAATCTCTGTCTGTGTGTCTGTCCATCCGCGTGTCTGTCTGTCAGCTGAATTCACAAAACAGAGAACCTCAGTCAAAGAAGACGTCTCTTTCCTGATTCAAGAAGCCATTAAACCACTACAAGCTTCACTGGACTCACTAGAGACAACAATGAACTCTTTCTAGAACTGCCTCACCTCCGTGGAGTCTGTAGCTGGTGATAACTTTGAGCGGTTAATGGCAGCGGAGTCCACCATCAAAACGCTCCAGAACCAAAACCAGTTGCTTCTGGACCAGACTGACGACCTCGAGAACCGCTCATGGAGAGCTAATCTCCGTATATAAAATATCCCTGAAGGCAGTGAGGATGGCAAGGACCTCCTAAAGTTCATGTCGGAGGTACTGATGTAAGCCATAGTTCCCGATGTGTTTCCTGCACCGCCTGAACTAGAGAGAGCCCACCAGACCCCGACCTCCAGATCCGGCCAAAGATCATCCCCCCACACGTTCCTGGTGTGCTTTTCCAGATTCCAACAGAAAGAAGCTGTGCTGCTCTGGGCCAAAAATCACGAGCTGAAATACCAAGGTGCCACTCTAATGGTCTATCAGGATGTCAGCACAGCGCTCGCCAAAAAGAGGGCTGCGTTTAACAGCGTTTAACAAGCTCTGTACCAGAGGAATGCCAGATTTCACATGCTATACCCGGTCCGGCAGCGCATCATGTACAGAGATGACGTGCTCACACTCGGCCCACCTGATGAAGCGCAGAAGTTTCTAGTTCAGAGGCTCGGCAAGGAGTAGGACTACATCTGTTAAGTTTTGGTCTGTACAGCCTGGAAATGATTAATTACTTGAAACTCAAAGATGTGTACGTTCACCGTTTTAATCTACTCAGTTAACCAGTGGCCCTCGGACCCAAGGTATGGACACTTAAGGCCCTTTTCCACTAGCCCAGCCCAGCCCCGATTGAAAACCCGACTCTACTCACTTCGGTTCAGTTCGGCCTCGGTTGCTTTTCAACATTACTGCTGGCGCACCTGCTGGCACACCTGCGGTGGGTGGGAGTTCCTGAACAGCAAGCGGCGCCACACTCTTGTGACGTCAAACACGCGACCGAATCCTCCACAACAAAGAAAATGGCTGATGACGAGGAGAGAAGGAAGGAGGAAGGAGAGAGGAATGACTGTGACATGAAACTGGTTAAATCTATGGTGCTGACTTGTTGTGCTCTGCACAATCTGTGTGAGAGTCATGGAGAGACGTTTGACACTACATTGGATGATGCAGTAGATGAACCAGTGGTGGCAGCGACCCAGGGAGCAGAGGAGCAGGAAGCCGATATACGAGATGCTGTGATGTGATGCAGTACTTGTCTATTTCGCCCACATTTATGTGCATACATATTTCAAAAATGTTTTTTGTAAATAAAATGTTGTGCATGGTCCATCTACCTGTCCTCTTGTTCATAACGCTTATCTGTTAAGAAGGTGCGAAGCCATCAGCCTAATGATGAGTCCACACTTCTCACTGTTGTGATAATTGCTCACGCTGAGCGCTCTGACAGGCCCGCTGTGGGGGTCACACACACGACGTGTTCCTCCCCACACTCTCAATAATTTTTTTTCCCGTATATTTTTCTCTTTGGCGTACAGAAATGGCAATACGTCCGTATTTGCTGAAATTGCATTTTCCCCGTATTAAAATACGGCGAAACCGTATCACTTGACAGGTATGTAATTACATGCAGAAACACTGCACAGGCCATCTTCACAAAAATCTAGCTCGACAAGCCAATTTTGCTTAGATGGAAATGCAAATTAAACTATAAATCATGTGCTGATACATGTCATATTCCCATGTCAAGGTCTCCCACTTTTACTTACAAATTGATTTTTAATTTTTGGGAAAAGGGAATATAAATTTTGCACTTGTTGGTAACAACAGTTGTGTGCAACAAAAACACAGTTGTGTATCCTTGCCCGATTTGTCTGCTGTTATTAGTGCCAAATTTTTGCTCGATTCCTTTTTAATTTATTAAATTTTGACTGGTGATGCAACATTCAACTTACACGTACTTACCTTTATCAGTGTCTACAAGTTCAAGCACACCTGTACAACTGCTTATAACATAAAAAATGTACCCGTTCAAGAGAAATGGATTCGGCATTGCAAATATGTTTAAAATTTAAAAAAAAAACCTACCAAGACATTACGTTTCGTTGTGTTGTTAAAAATTAAATTACCATTAGAAGGCTATACACCTGACCTGATGAACAGCAGCATGTGGAGTGAACCGAGAATGGAATGTGTATGTAATTATTGGCTTTTCTCATACGGTGTCATAACAGATAAACCAGACTTTTGATGCAAACAATACAATTTTATTCCAGAAGCAAAATTTACAAACAAAAAAACAGACTGGGCGTGGAGAGACATGGTTAGACACACCGACTGCTAAATGCGTCCACAAGCCTGCCAAATAGGGTCAGGAAATCTCTGTTGAATGTTGACATCTCTGCGAGCTCTTCCCTTCGTAATGCAGCGTCCTGCTCCAGCGCTTCACGCGCATCTGCCCGCACATCTGCCCGCACATCTGCGGCCACCCGTCGCAAATGCTGCATGTACTCCTGATGGTGTTCTTGCCGCTGGTCATGTTGCCGTTCCAAGAGCCGCATCTCTTCGTCATGCATGTTGACCATCGCTAATGTAGATGGAAAGACAGAAAGGCGTGGTCGTTAAAGCTGGATCACTACATATATTATGGAATTACACAGGTGAAAGTCTGTGGTGGAATGTCACTATTATATTATGCTTCATTGCTGTATATAAGCTGAACTGTCATGTTGCTGCCCCTCAGTAGAGCAGATTTTGCAACACGCAGGGTGCTGTCTTCGGCTGCAGCCCCCCTGCAAAACTAAAAAGGATTAAGATTAAGAACATGGATGGATGGATGGATGGGTAATGTTTAAACTAGTTGCTTGTAGTGTGGCCGCAGAAATCTGAATGGGTTAATACAGTCAGCTGACGCAAAGCATTTCAATGAAGCGTGTTGATTTCAACAGCAGTTCATGCACTTTGTCTAAAACAGGAGTTACAACACCACTTCAATCACCACACCTAAAAATGGTTGTGGAACACTGATAAGTGAAGACCAAAGAATAACCTTTTTGTACATTTAAAAAGACATTTTCAATTAATTAATATGCAGCTACAGGAAATTGCATTAATCAATTTGGTACATAACTTGTTAGGCTCCAGCCCCCCCGCGACCTGTAAAGGATTAAGCGGTAGAAGATGGATGGATGGATTTTCGACCCTGGTTTCCGCTGGACCTGTTTCCCCCCTCCCCCCCCAAAAAAATTGTGGTTATTGTGCCTTACCGGCACTTGAACGTGATCCAGATGGAGCTGGTGATGTGGCTGACATCGTAGTCTATCCAGCTGGCGCTCAGCCAGACGCAGACGCAGCGCCAGGAGAGTCCGGTGTGCCCATTATTCACGGAGGTGGACCCCTGTGATATGAACTGCGATTCTAGAAAGAAAATGCATGCAATTTAAAACTTAACACCAAAGTGCAACATGTACACAACACTCAAGTTTTTAACCGGAATACAATAAGCGTAATTCAGCGTTTTGTTCGCGCTAATACTTAACACAAAGCAAGCGTGAATCTGCAGTTGGCTGCAAAATAATAGGAAAGCCTCAGTAACAACCATTACCCACAATCGAACAACCTTCCTATTTCTTAAAAACAGTGAGCTTGGCACAGAAAGGATAAAGTGGCGAAAAGATGCGCAATATCAAAACAACACTCACCATCCACGGTTTCCAAGGCCGTGGCCGTGACTGTGGCCGTGTCGAGCCCAATGTCTCTCAGCGAACCACTTCCACTCCTTCCGATCCACTGCACTTCAAGCATTGTGGTCCTTCACTGCTCGGTAATCACTTTTCAGCTTTTTCAGCTTCTCCCGACACTGTTTGGCAGGACGGATGTGCCCTTGGAAACCCATCTGCTCGGACACCTGCATTTCGAGTAGATCCATCCAACTCGCACTGGATGCGATCGTCGCCTAATATAGAAAGAAAATTGTGCACCTCCTAATATATAATATTAGGAGTATATTATTATATAAGTATATTATACAGTATATTAATATAATATACTGTATTAAAGGGGCGTACTGTGTTCACTGGCTGAACAACTACAAATGGCGGTCGTGGAGTAAATTCAGCAGAAAAAGTCGCTTTTGTGACGTTACGACCTGACCAATCAGCGGCGACCAGTCTCTTAAAGTCATATCACAGCCATACTCAGCCCTACTCAGCTCGGTTAGACCCTGCCCTGGATCAGGTACTAAAAAAGTACCTGCTAACCGGTGCTGGGGCTAATGGAAAATGCTCAAACGTGGGCTGAGTGGTGCGGTGTAGGGCTAAGTGAGGCTAGTGGAAAAGGGCCTATACTGATGTTATTGCTGGGCTAATCAATATTTTGCTGTACATATCCTTTCACGAAACAGACCATTTTTGTTTCTCATCAATGTTTCTGCTTTATATATTTTCACATACATATGTGTGTGTATGTATTTATGCATATATGCTCATCTGTTTTATAGATGCTATATTATTCAACTATTTTATTTTAGTTTCCACCTTAGTGTTAACAGGTCTTAACACATCACTAATCACTGGGAGCCTTCCTGAGCAGAAGTATTAAGAGAATGTATCACCAGAAGTTTATGGAAATAGTGTTTAGCCTGTAGCTTGCCTCAGAAAGACGGACAAGTATAGGCTTAGTTTTAGTTCTAGTTCTGTTTGTTTTGTATGGTCAGGGAAGGAGACACCACCACAGTTTTGCAAGGGGCGAGTTTATAGTGTACTCTGCTAAGAAAAATAAGACGAAAAGAATTAAACAAGAGGAGCTCATTAAATCAGTATCCATGGTGGATGATCAGTACTCTGTCTCTCCCTCCCCTGAACTCTATAAAAGAAAATTGGACCTCCAAACACAATATAATTTATTATCAATTTAAAAGACAGAACGTCTCCTGTTAAAATCACAGGGCTATGTCTATGAACATGGCGATAAAGCTGGACGTTTGTTAGCACACCAACTTAAGTGCTGCTCAGTCTCTCAACAGATTCCTCAAATACGGAAATATAATGGTGAACTAACTATTGACCAACAAGAAATTAATGAAACATTCACTTTATTTTATTCAAATCTATATGCGTCTGAGATGACAAGTGACAGCACAGATATGGAATATTTCTTCAATAATCTCCGGGCTCCTTCTATAAATACATTACATAGAACTGAGACTGAGCTTCCACTAAAACGTATAGAAATCATTAATGCGATAAAGGCAATGCAGAATGGCAAGGCACTCAGCCCCAATGGGTACCATACAGAGTTTTTTTTAAAAAGTTCTCTAATAAACAAACATCTTACTTCTTTTAGATTTGACCTGTGCATGCCCGTGCATACCCATGCATGCCCGTAGAAACCAAGTGTAAGCAAATATTTCTGCATGCCTGTAGAAAGCAGGTGTAAGCAAGGGTGGAAGCAAGCACATCAGCACTCGTTCAGTGATGCCTGCCTTTGATCTTTGATTGTGTCATAGCGAGTCTTATGATCTTTGATGATGTCATATCGAGTCATATGATTGTAAGTGATGACCGCCTTTGATCTTTGATGGTGTCATAGCGACTCCTATGATGCCTGCATTTGATCTTTGTGACATGGTTTTCAGAAACACCCAGAAACAGACGCAGGCTCAACAACAATGATGATCTTTTACTGAATGAAAGTGAAGGTGTGTGCGTGCGAATGGTGTTTTGTGAGTGTTGTGTAGTAGGAGCAGGAGCATAAATGACAGGACAGGTCTGGCAACCCTGGAATTACAGCAGAGATAGGGGGATTAGACAGGCTGGCAGATAATGATATTAACAGAGATTTTACAGTCTTACGGCAGTGAAGAGTTAATCCAGCTCCGAAGAGATGATTTCCCAATACCAGTCCAGCATACTGTTGTGATGCTGTGGTGCAGATGCAGAATATTTACAGTGCAGCTTGGGTGAAGAATGCGTGACATGTGCTCCAGCTCACCAATTTGCGAGGACAGAGTGTCGCTGTACACAGCCGAAGTCCCGTCCGCCGCCAGGAGGAAGGAGAGGTCCGCCTGGAGGGTGGTCCACCTGTGCACAGGGAACAAAGGAAAGAAAGGCAGGTGCAGGGAATAACTCTGAGAAGGCTTATGTAGCATTGGGGAGATGGAACTCCCGTACGACGAGAAGCAGATGATTAAGATAAGATAAGATAAGATAAGATAAGATAAGCCTTTATTAGTCCCACAATGGGGAAATTCCAGGATTGCAACAGCACAGGGATAGCAACACTCAGAGCAACAATCAGAAGGCAAGAAAAAAACAAGAGCAGCGAGCATACATATGTACATATAAACATAAATATATAGACACACAGTGCGGAGAATTGTAGCTAGATGGAATAATATAAGAATATATATACACATGTTCCAAGGTTGTCATAGCCAGGAGCGGCACTGGGGTTAAGCTCCCAGTGCTCATAAAATGCTCCTTATGGCGTGCGTCTCGAAAAGCCTCTGACAACTAAGTCCAACTCCTAGCCTGCCCGTGTGGTGTAGTCTCTAAGCCCGGCGGAACTGCTTTTACTAATAGGAGAAGGGGCGAGGGCGGATCTCTGGCGCCTTAAAACCAGATGCTTCGGGTAGATGGTGGCTCGTCAACCTGGGAAGGTAGCCCATCTAGGGGAAGGTAAACCCTGATTTCAAACCTCCGCTGCCTTGCGGCATACCCGGTCACGGGAAAGGCTTCGGGAGTCAACCCTGAGGAAAAATCCGGAGTCGGAGCCCCTAAGGCAGTTCTATGTTGTGCTCAACATCGTTCTGGCAGCTCCTGCAACAGCGCTGGTGCCAAACTGTAGCAGCCCTGCTGTTCCTTTGGATTCATCAGTGACGTGGAGAGGGGGGACATGCTGCATGGGCAACATCTTGTCCTCCATATCTTCCTGCCCAGGCTTGAATCCTACCAACGCCAATGCTGGAAGGTAGAACACCGGATCACTGGATAGGACACTCCAGCTCCGCCTTTGGCGTAGAAAAAACACGGGGAATGACAGTTACTGGTTATAAGCCACCGCTCAATTGGCATAGAGCGCGGCACCAGGGGTTGTTCCCGACGGTGGGAGGGATCATCGGATCTCACTGGACAGCTACCGCTCGCCTCAAGCTGGGAAGCCCCCAGCCAATAAGGTGTTGTCCCGCCACAGCTTGCTTTCCTCATTGGGTGCATGGGGATGAGGAGAAGTCCGAACAGCAGGCTGAGAACCTTCGCACCAGGCAAGACAATAAAACAAAAGAGACCAACTCTAAAACTGGGAACTTGAAACGTCCACACTATGATGACGGGACTCGCTGCTAACCTCAAGGACATCAACGACACCAGGAAGACTGCCATCATCAATAATGAGCTGAAGAGACTGGGAGTGGATATCGTCACTCTCCAGGAAACACGGTTGGCTGACGCAGGCACACTGAGAGAGAAAGACTACACGTTCTACTGGCAGGGAAAGGGCAGCGACAAACACAGGGAACACGGAGTGGGCTTCGCAGTGAAGAACACCTTGCTGAAGATGGTGGAACTGGGCAGCACTGGCTCTGCACGACTCCTCACCCTACCGCCTGAACACCACTCAAGGCCCAGTCACCCTCATCAGTGTGTATGCCCCAACACTGACAGCCACACCAGAGGCAAAAGACGAGTTCTACGAGAATCTCGCAACAACCGTCAGGACTATCCCCAACTCTGAACAACTCATTCTCCTTGGAGACTTCAATGCCAGAGTGGGTGCTGACCACGACTCCTGGCCCTCCTGTCTTGGACCTTTTGGCGTGGGCAGAATGAACGACAACGGACAGCGGCTGCTTGAGTTCTGCACATATCACGATCTGTGCATCACAAACTCGTTCTTCAAGACCAAGCCCCAACACAAGGTTTCCTGGCAACATCCACGCTCAAAACACTGGCACCAGCTGGACTTGATCCTGACCAGGTGCACCTCACTGAAGAACGTGCTAATCACCCGTTCGTTCCAGAGTGCAGATTGTGACACAGACCATTCATTGGTGTGTTGCAAGGTCAAGCTGCAGCTGAAGAAATTCCATCGTGCTAGACAGCCTGGAAAGGCACAGATCGACACCAGCAAGATGGCTCAACCAGAACTTGTTGAGCAGTTTGCCTCCACCTTTGAGAAGGAACTTGATGTACCACAAGAAGGAGAATCTGCAAAGCAGAAGTGGGAAGTGCTGCAAAACACCATCCACCGCACAGCCTTGGCTACCTTTGGGAGGAAGACCTCGAAGTCATAGGACTGGTTTGATGCCAAGTTGACCGAGATGACCCCCGTCATTGAAGCCAAGCGCTCAGCACTTGCTGAGTACAAGAAGTACCCAAACGAGAAGAATCTCCAGATTCTCAGGGCTGCGAGAAGCAAAGTTCAGCAGACTGCTCGGCGCTGTGCCAATGAGTACTGGACTCAGCTCAGCCAAGACATTCAAACCGCTGCCATACTGGGTACATCCGTACGATGGCATCAAGAAAGCACTTGGTCCGGCTCAGAGCAAGACGGCCCCCCTCAAATCCTCCACTGGGGTGATGATCACAGAAAAGAACAAGCAGATGGAGAGATGGGTGGAACACTACTCCGACCTCTACTCCAGACAGAACACCGTGACACCGTCAGCCCTTGATGCCATCGACTGCCTGCCATCCATGGACGAACTTGATGCCGAGCCAACCATCGACGAACTCAGCAAGGCCATTGATAGCTTGGCCGCTGGCAAGGCACCCGGCAACGACGGCATACCCCCTGACCTGATCAAGCACTGCAAGACCACCCTACTGCTGCCATTGCATGACGTCCTCTGCCAGTGTTGGAAGGAAGGTGCCGTACCACAGGACATGAGGGATGCCAAGATCATCACCCTCTACAAAAACAAAGGGGAGAGAAGCGACTGCAACAACTACAGGGGCATCTCCCTCCTCAGCGTTGTTGGCAAAGTCTATGCACGAGTTGTTCTCGTTCGTCTACAGAAGCGTGCCCAACGTGTCTACCCCGAGTCTCAGTGATTTTCTTTGCTATGCTCCTGAGGCATGCCTTCAGCACAGCAACAGAGGGAATCTACCTGCACACAAGATCTGACGGCAGGCTTTTCAACCTCGCCCGCCTGAAAGCCAGAACCAAAGTACGTGAGACTCTAATCAGAGACATGCTGTTCGCAGACGACGCTGCAGTCGCAACCCACACACAGCAGGAGCTTCAAACCCTGATGGACCGCTTCTCCCAGGCATGCAAGGACTTCGGGCTTACCATCAGCCTGAAGAAGACTAACGTCTTGGCGCAAGGCACGGAAGCACCACCAACCATCACCATCGATGACTACGAGCTGGAGGTCATGAATCAGTTCACGTACCTGGGGTCCACGATCAGCAACAGCCTCTCCCTTGATACAGAGATCAACAAGAGGATTGGAAAATCAGCCTTCACACTCGCTCGCCTCACCACATGAGTGTGGGAGAATCCCAAACTCTCTGTCAAGACGAAGATGGCAGTGTACAATGCCTGCGTCATCAGCACACTGCTCTATGGGAGTGAGACGTGGACAACATACGCCCGGCAGGAAAAGAGACTGAACTCCTTCCACTTGCGCTGTATTCGCCACATCCTGGACATATCCTGGCAGGACAAAGTGCCCAACACAGAAGTTCTGTCCCGCGCCGGCCTTCCCTCCATGTTCACTCTACTCAGGCAGCGCAGGCTCCGCTGGCTAGGCCACGTTCACCGTATGGAGGATGGCAGAATCCCAAAAGACGTCCTCTACGGAGAACTGGCAACTGGCAGGAGAGATGTTGGCCGCCCACAGCTGCGCTTTAGAGACGTCTGCAAGAGAGACATGAAGGCCCTGGAGATCAACACAGAGCGCTGGGAGGACCTTGCAACGGACCGCTCCAAATAGAGAGGCACCCTGACCAGACAGCTCAAGGCGGGTGAAGAGAGACTGACTGCTGCAGCAGATGAAAAAAGGACCCGCAGGAAGAACCGCCACAGACCCAGCAGCATGGAGACTACCCACAAGTGCGACCTGTGTGACAGGGACTGCCATTCACGCATCGGCCTGTTCAGCCACAGGCGGTGCTGTTCCAGCAGAGTAACTAACTAACTAACTAACTAACCTGCACTTATATAGCGCTTTTCTAGTCACAAAGACCACTCAAAGCGCTTTCATTAATACTAACCCTCTATTCTAAGGGCCTATAGGAAACAGATATCTAGGGACAATTTAGAACAGCCAATTAACCTAACATGCATGTTTTTGGCATGTGGGAGGAAACCGGAGAAATCCCGGAGTAAACCCACGCAACACGGGGAGAACATGCAAACTCCACACAGATCACTGTTGGTCGGGGGCTGGGATCGAACCCACGATCCCACGATCCCCACAATCCCCCGGCCAAGGGTAAACTGTGCTGCCGCAGTGCTAACCACTGCGCCACCGTGCAGCCCAGAGTAGACGTTTAGGATTCTCTTCCATGGTCATCATAGACCGACGGAGGCCGACGATGATATAAACACACACAGTGCGGAGCACTGCAGCTAGATGGAATAAATATGTAAATATAAAAACACACACAGTGCGGAGCATTGTAGCTAGATGGAATGAAACAGCATAACCGTCTACTTAGTTATCCTACATGGTATGATTATGTGCCCATACATACTGTCACCCTTCGTAGCTACCGGTCTTTTCCTAGTTGTATACCGGAGGGGACCATTGTGTAAGTCTATTGCATCTTTTGCATTCAATACTATTAGGTTGTCATATCTTTTTGCTATCTCTGCGAGCAGTCCTGCTTAGGTTGTACAGTCTGACAGCCGTAGGTAGGAAGGACCTGCGAAACCTCTTGGTTGTGCACCTAGGATGATGTAGTCTGCTGCTAAATGAGCTCCTTAGTACATTCAGTGTGTCCTGCATAGGGTGGAACTCGGACTCCAGCAGAGATGACAGTTTAGCCACCATCCTTCTCTCTCCTATCTCCTCCACTGGGTCAAGGCGCTGCCCCAGGATAGAGCTAGCTTTCTTGATCAGTTTGTTCAGTCTCTTCCTATTGGCTGCTGTAATGCCACTGCCCCAACAGACCACTCCAAAAGTGATGGCTGATGCCACCACCGTGTCATAGAATGTCTTCAGCAGCACCCCTTGTACACCAAAAGACCTGAGTCTCCTCAGTAGGAACAGCCTGCGCTGTCCCTTCTTGTAGAGTGCGTCAGTATTGTGTGGCCAGTCTAGTTTATTGTTCAGATGAACACCCAGGTACTTGTAGGATGTCACCATCTCGATGTCTGTTCCCTGTATATTTACTGGTGCTGTGAGGGGTTGTCCTTGCCTGCAGCAGTCCACCACCAGCTCCTTAGTTTTCCTCGCGTTGATCTGAAGGCAGTTCCAATGGCACCAGTCCACAAAGTCCTGGATAAGTCCTCTGTACTCAGCTTCATCTCCGTTGGAGATGAGGCCGACGATTGCAGAGTCATCAGAGAACTTCTGTAGATGGCAGTGTGTTGTGTTGTGTGAGAAGTCCGCAGTATAAAGGGTGAACAGGAAGGGAGCCAAAACCGTTCCCTGGGGGGCCCCCGTGCTACCGATGATCGTGTCGGACACACAGTCCCGGGTTCTCACAAACTGTGGCCGGTTTGTGAGGTAGTCCAGGATCCATGATGACAGGTGCTGGTCCATCCCTGCGCACAGCAGCTTGTCCTTCAGGATCATCAGTTGGATGGTGTTGAAAGCACTGGAGAAGTCAAAGAACATGATCCTCACTGCATTCCCGGGCTTCTCCAGGTGGAACAGAGAACGGTGAAGGAAGAAGATGACTGCATCCTCCACCCCAATGCCATGCTGGTAGGCGAACTGGAGTGGATCCATCGCTGGTCCCACCAGGGGGCGGAGGTGAGCAAGGAGCAGTCTCTCCAGGGTCTTCATCATGTGGGACGTCAGGGCCACTGGTCTGTAGCTGTTCAGATCTTTGGGGTGGGAAGTCTTTGGTACAGGCACCATACAAGATGTTTTCCATAGCTGTGGTACCCTCCCCAGCTTCAGGCTCAAGTTGAAGATGTACTCCACAATCCCACACAGCTGGTCTGCACAGGACTTGAGGAGCTTTGCACTCATGCCATCCGGTCCTTCCTCCTCCACCTTCCTCGCCTTGATCTTCCTCAGCTCCGTCCTCACCTGGGTCTTAGTGAGGGTCAGGTTGGGGGGCTGTGTGTTGGGAGTGGGTGGGTGATGGTGGAGTGGGGAGTGGGCAGCAGGACTTGATGTCTTCAGAGGCAGCAGTGGTTGTTGTGCAGTCGGGGGGGAGGGTGGTTGGTCAAACCTATTAAAAAACAGATTCAGATTGTTCGCCCACTCCCTGCCCCCCGTAGCCTAGGGGGAGGTATTCTGGAGCCCAGAGATGGTTTTAAGGTTTCTCCAGACCCCACCAATGTTGCTCTGTTGCAGCTTATCCTCCATCTTCTTCCTGAAGCTGTCCTTAGATTAGAGATGAACTCTAAGCGTAGCGCTGTGGAGGAAGACTCTAGGGAGGAGTTCTTCCTGGGAGAAAACATAGATGTCTCCATGCTGCCTTCTGGGCAGCATTCCTTATAAAGGGTGCCTGATGAGGAGACGCAGGTGTGCCCACAGCTGTGAGACATAATTAGGGCAAAGGCACACACAACGTGGATCACCACACTTTGATTATGTCATAGCAAGTCCTATGATATTTGTCAATGTCATAGCGAGTCCTATGATCGTGAGTGATGCCTGCATTTGATCTTTGATGATGTCATAGCGAGTCCTATGATCGTGAGTGGTGCCTGCCTTTGATCTTTGATGAAGTCATAGCGAGTCCTATGATCTTGAGTGATGCAGTCCAAGGACGGATAATTTTTTCACACATAAGGAGTCGTTATACATAGGAACATCATAAGACATCATGCAGACATTATTGGAACATCATAGGGGGTCCTATGATCTTTCAGCGAGTCCTATGGTCGTGACCACAGACAGACACACAGAGATTTCTTGAATTATAGTATGATAATATGATGATGTTAAATGACTCTGTCCCACGGATCACTTCCATTGACACTGACTGAAGTGTCAATTATCCTCCTGCTTAAACCAGGTACAGATAACACAGAATGCTGCTCATATTGACCCATCTCCCTCCTAAATATTGACATGAAGATTTTAGACAAAGCCTTTGCTATACGCCTAGAAATCTATAGAGTGAGACGACAGAACTACAGCTTCTGAGAGACAGGGTGTAGACAGAATATAGAGGTGGTGGTAATGCACCTGTAAGCTGGTTGCCAACCGCCAATCAAATCTGAAAGAAGAAGAAAAAGAACCACATTGCATAATGTGATTCCTGCTGACCAGAATGGTTTTATTTTGGAGCGTCATTCATTTATGAATATTCGCCGGCTTCTTAATGTTATTCACTCTCCTGGATCCAGTAGTGCAAGACTTTCAAGTACCTAGGGAGTACTGTTTCAGAGAATGCTAGGCTGGAGGATGAACTAGCTCTCAGAATGGGAAGAGCAAGCACTGTGTTTGGAAACTTGAGGGAGAGACTGTGGAACAATCGACATGTGTCAATCCATGTGAAATGCAAAGTGTACAGAGCGACAGTACTGGCTACTCTTATTGTACGGTGCTGAAACTTGGACTGTCTACAGAGTGCAGGTGAAGAAACTCCACGCATACATGATGAGACACCTTCGAGCCATAATGAACATCTCATGGAAAGACAAGATAACAAACATAGAAGTGTTGAAACGAGCTGGTCTACCATCAATGGAGGACATGCTAATACAGATGAACCTGAGATGGCTCGGACATGTTGAGAGGATGGACCACCAGTGTCTCCCTCGGCAGTTACTCTACTCACAGTTATGTGAGGGCAAACGCAATCAGGGTAGACCAAGGCTCAGATTTAAAGACACTGTCAAAAGAAACTTGAAGAAGTTGGACATAGACAGGAGTTCCTGGCAGCGGAAGGCTAAGGACAGAGCTGTGTGGAGGAATCTGATCAGACCTAAATGAAACAGTCATTGTTGCCCACAGCAGACTGCTATGATGATGGATCCAGTAGGATACCTGAGTGGGTTGTTGCACTGGACGCAGAACTTCATTTCATGGATTAAACTCCTATATATATCTCGCCCAAAGCCTCTGTAATTACAAATGGTAAGTGTTCACAGTATTTCCAGCTATCCAGGGGCACCCATCAGGGATGCCCTATCAACCCGTTACTATTTGTCCTGGCCATAGAGCTTTATCCATCACACTCAAATCATTGCCATCAATAAGTGGAATTTACAGGAGGGGGAGGGAGCATAGAGTATCTTTATATGCAGACGATTAATTAATGTACATATCGGACCCCATATTATCCAAGCTTTGAATAGATTTGGCACATTTTCTGGATATAAACAGAACTTTAGTAAAAGTGAATGTTATCCCCTTAACGATCTGGCTTTTCAAATACAGGACAATGCCCTACCATTCCAAATGTCTAGAAATGGCATTAAATACTTGGGCATTAATATTACAAGGAATATGCAAGGGCTTTATCAAGAAAACTTCTGTCTGCTATTTGAGAAAGTCAAATCAGACCTGATGAAATGGAAAACACTTCACCTATCCTTCGCAGGAAAAGTGAAGTGTATCAAAATGATTGTACTTCCCAGATTTATCTGTTTCAGTGTATCCCACTTTATCTCCCTAATTTTTTCTTTAAATCCACTGATAAAATCCTCTGGTTTCCTCCCACATGCCAAAAACATGCAAGTTAGGTTAATTTGCATCAAACTGGGGATTCTAAATTGTCCTTAGGTATGAATGTGAGAGTGAATGGTTGTGTCTCTCTGTGTTGGCCCTGCGATGGACTGGCGATCTGTCCAGGGTGGACCCTGCCTCTCGTCCAAAGATACCGGGATAGGCTCCAGCCCCCCTGTGACCCGAAAAGGATTAAGCGGAAGAAGATGGATGGATGGATGGATGGATGGATGGGAAGAAACCTAGAGCACAGCTAGAACTGTTACAGAGGCCTAAAATACAAGGTGGCTTAGTGCTACCAAATTTTTGTCATTATTATTGGGCCTCAAATATTCAGAAAATCATGCATTGGCTCCACTCTCCTGATACAGACTGGTGTCACTCTGAAGCTGCATCTTGCACTTCAACATCCCTGAGAGCCTTGGTTACCTCCAGTCTCCCCCTCTCTGTTTCACAATATACTAATAATCCTATTGCCATAAATACCCTTAAAATATAGTTTCAATTTAGACAGAACTTTGGATTAAAAAATCTTCATCTAAGTCCTATACACAACAATCACCTTTTCCCCCCAGCTAGATTACTCTAAATTTACTCTTTCGCAAAGACAAGGCATTTATAAATTTAAAGATATGTACATAAACTATATTTTTGCAAGCTATGATGACTTATTGTATAAATATGGTCTTCCTCGGTCCAGTTAATTTCAATATTTCCAAGTCCACCACTTCCTTCAGCGCCGTACTGTGGCTGTTTCATCCATCCAGGTGGATGCCCTGAATTTCCCCTCTGGGGATCAATAAAGTCCACAAAACCAAAATCAAATCAAATCATGACCCCAACTTTCCATATATATCATCAAATTCTGGCTGAGATGATCTGTTGGAAAATTCTTTCAGCTCTAAAAGACTCATTTCAAGAATTAATAATTGTATAATTTCTTTTAAAAACACAACCCTTGAAAAGATCAGAGCTGACTGGATGAATGGATTGGGGGAGGACATGGAGGAGGACATGTGGGATAGTGCTCTACAAAGAGTGAATGACAATACTTCTTGTGCCAAATTAAGCATAATTCAATTCAAGATCTTGCATCGCATCCATCTATCTAAAGCAAGACCAGCTAAAATATACCCTAACACAGATGCAAGCTGTGACGGATGTCGAAACACTCCTGCTGACTTAACTTATTCTCATGATTACCAATTATAGACAGCTCACGTGCACAATGCAGCAACAGAAGGACAATCAAAGACAGAGACAGACGTTTGAGAAGCTTATTAAATATCAAGATAAAGCACAGCTTATGGAAAATGTCACTCACCAGAGGAAGCAGCCTGTGGAGAGAGAGCGAGAGCTGTGAGTGGAGAAATGGAGACAGGGGAAATGGGCGAGCCAAACTGCCACTTACGTGGGATAATAGGGAGAACCGGCAGGACCCCGAACGAGGGAAGAGACGAACCAGCAGGGGGAAGTAGGTAGAGTCGGTGGTGCCTGACCGGGTGGAGAATGATTGCAGCTGAGCGGAGATGATGGGGCAGTGAGCGCACGCAGTCCACGGAAACACACCTGCACGGTAGCAGCAACCTGAAAAAGAGACAGGTGAGTACGGAAACTACACCTTAGGGAAATAACGCTTGCTACAATTGTACTCTGCTACGGCAGTATACCCAGGCGAGCCAGCATCAGCACACTGAAGAGATGCTCCTTATAAACGCTGGCTGATGAAAGGCAGCAGGTGCGTCTCTTCACCCAGGTGTGCTGATGATCTGAGGAAGGAAACAACGGGAAGGAGGGGGCGTGCTCACGGCCACAACAGTGTCCTCCCCTCAAGAAGCGCCTTCTGGCGGTCCCTTGGGCTTGTCAGGATGGGCTTGATGGTAGGCCTGGAGCATCCCCTTGTCAAGGACATGTGATCTGGGGACCCAAGAGTGTTCCTCCGGACCGTAGCCCTTCCAATGGACCAAGTATTGCAGACCCTGGCCCCGACGGCAAACATCCAAGATGTGCTGCACAGTGTAGGCAGTGTGGCCATCAATCATCCGGGGAGGAGGGGGCAGCCTTGGGGGGGGGGTCAGAGGGGGCTCATCGAGAGGGGCTTGATATGGGAGACGTGGAAAGTCGGGTTCACCCGCAGGGTCCATGGAACTTTCAGACGGACCGTGACATTATTAATCACCCCAGAGATGGTGTAGGGTCCCAGGAAGCCGGGGAAGAGCTTCTTCGAATCCATTTTCAGCGGAATCTGGTCCGCCCCCAGCCAGACCTGCTGACCAACAGTATACTTAGGAGCAGGGACCCACTTTCTGTCAGCCATCAGGCGGTTGCACTCAGAGGAGAGGGTGAGGGTGGCATGGGTAGCCCTCCAGATATGTCGGCAGTGTCAAGTATTGGACCCCACAGATTGCGCCGTGACCTCCCTCTCAGCCATGTGTAGCAAAGGCGGGGTGTACCCCAATGAGGCTTCAAAGGGGGTGAGCCCCGTGGCTGCAGAGACGGCAGAATTCAGAGAGTACTCCACCCAGGTCAGATGCATGCTCCACGAAGAGGGATTTTCGGCCGCAACGCACCGCAAGGTGGCCTCAAAGGACTGGTTGGCGCGCTCGGCCTGCCTGTTAGTCTGAGGATGATGAGCCAAGAAAAGGCTGATGGTGGTCCCGAGCGTCCAGCAGAAGGCCCTCCAAACTTGGGACGTAACTTGGGAACCCCGGTCAGACATGATGTCAAGAGGGACGCCATGGAGAAGGATGACGTGGTTGGTGAGGAGGTCCGCAGTCTCCATGGCCGCGGGGAGTTTAGGAAGGGCAATCGGATGAACAGCTTTCGATAAGCGGTCAACAAAAGTTAGGATGACCGACTTCCCGTGAGAGAAAGGAAGTCCAGTTATGAAGTCCACAGCGATGTGGGACCAAGGACGGCCAGGGATGGGCAAGGGGTGTAGGAGCCCAGCAGGAGGGGAGGAGTCAGACTTGCCCCGAACACAGATTTGGCAGGTCCGCAAATACTCCTGGACGTCCCGCCGTAGTGTGCGCCACCAGAACACCCACCGAATCAGGTTGGAAGTGCGGGTGATTCCAGGATGGCAGGCAAAACAGCTGGTGTGACCCCAGTGGATTACGTCACTGCGGAGGCCTGGAGGGATGTACAGGTGGTTCCGGGGGCACCCCGCTGGTACAGGCTCCTGGGACTGGGCCTGGTAGACTCTCCGCTCAATATCCCAGGTAAGGGCTCCGAGGACACATGATGGAGGGAGAATAGGTTGAGGACGGGATGGGGGTGCTACCTGTTCTGAATCAAACTGGCGCAATAGCGCATCCGGTTTGGTATTCCGGGAGCTAGGCCAGTAAGTGATGGTGAAGTTGAACCTTTGGAAGAATAAGGCCCAATGAGCCTGCCTGGCATTAAGTTGACTGGCCGACCGCAAGTACTCTAAGTTCTTATGATCAGTCCACACGACCATGGGGTGAATAGCTCCCTCTAGCCAATGTCTCCAATGCCAACTTAATGGTGAGAAGCTCTCTGTCCCCCAAGTCATAATTTCTCTTGGCCGACGTGAGCCACCAAGAAAAAAAAGTGGACGGGTGGAGCTTCTGATTGGAGAGCAAGCGCTGCGAGAGGACAGCGCCTACCCCCGAATCAGAAGCGTCCACCTCCAGGACAAACTGGAGCTGCGTGTCAACCTGAGCCAAGATTGGTGTTTCCATGAACAGGCCCTTTAATTTAGTAAAGGCTTGTTCAGCTGACTCGATCCACCGGAAGGGGACCTTAACGGAGGTCAGCTGCGTGAGAGGCAGTGCAATCCCACTATAGTTCCGGATGAACCTGCGATAAAAGTTTGCGAACCCGAGAAGCGCTGATGCTCCCTATGGGAGTGGTGAGTTGACCAATTTAGCACTTCCTTCACCTTGGCCGGGTCAGCAATCAGTCTCCCTTCAGCCACTATGTAGCCCAAGAAGGTGGTAGAAGTGGTGGAGAACTCACACTTCTCGGCCTTAACGTAGAGCTGGTTCTCCAAGAGCCACTGTAAAACGGCTCTCACATGGACTTCATGTTCCTCTGGCGAGCGGGAGAAAATAAGAATATCATCCAAATAGACAAATACGAATTGATAGAGCAGATCCCAAAGGGCATCATTAATGAGTCGCTGGAAGACGGCGGGGGCATTGGTAAGCCCGAATGGCATGACCAGGTATTCAAACTGCCCCTGAGGTGTCCTAAATGCCGTTTTCCATTCATCCCCTTCGCAAATGCGGATAAGATGGTATGCATTGCGTAAATCTAATTTGGTAAATACCCATGAGCGCTGAAAGAGCTCGAATGTGGAATTGATCAAGGGCAGAGGGTATTTGTCCTTAATGGTAATAGCGTTCAGCTCCCGGTAGTCGATACATGGGCGCAATGAGCCATTCTTCTTACCAACAAAGAAGAATCCGGCTCTGAGCGGAGCCGAGGAGGGCTGAATGAGGCCAGCGTTCAGCGAGTCCTTTATGTATCTCTCCATCGCCTCCCTCTCCGGGCCAGAAATGTTGTAGAGCCGGCTAGATGGAAGCCTCGCCCCTGGGATGAGGTCCACAGCACAGTCATAAAAGCGATGGGGCAGAAGCGACTGCGCTTACGACTTGCTGAAAACCTCTCCTAAATCATGATAAGCCCGAGGAATGAGGCTGAGGTCCGGCGGCTTGGCCAAAGGGGAGAAGATGGGGAGAGATGGCCAACACTCAGCTGAACGTAAACAGTGAGCCAAACAGAACGGGCTCCAGGAGATTATAGAGTTTTGCCTGCAGTTTATAATGGGGTTGTGCCTCCGGAGCCACGGATAACCCAGGACCATCGGGGAAGACGAATTTGGGAGTATCAGGAATGAAAGTTCCTCCCGATGGTTCCTGGAAAGAAGGATGGCGATTGGCGCCATGCATTCAGAGACTACCGCAACTTCGTGGCCAGATATGGTGGTGATAGTTAAATGGTTGGGCAATTTTTGAGTGGGAATACCCATGTTCTGCACGAGCCGGGACGAGATAAAATTCACCTCTGCCCCCGAATCCACAAGCGCCATAGTCCTCCTCTCGATCCCCAGCAATTGCACGAGGGCCGAATTAGAGAAATTGCCCTGAGGGAGTAAGTTTAGTCCGGCCCACCAGGCCCCTCGCGGTTACTGACAGGCCACATCTTTTGGCCGCAGGTGGCACTTGTCCAGATTGTGCTTCATAGAACCACAATACATGCACACGCCCGCCCTCCTCCTCTGCTGATGCTCTTCATTGGTCAGCTGGAACCAACTGAGCTCCATCGGCTCGGGAGGAGAGCCAGCGCCACCTGTGCCAGTCACCGCAGAGGGCACCCACGCAACGGGCAGGCAAGAGGAGGACTGTCGCTCCTTCGCACATTCATGGTAGTGATTATCCAATCCCACAGCCTGATCTATAAGATCATCCGGGGTGTCAGGAATAGCATAAACCACCAGGTTGTCGTGGAGGTGTGTGTTTCAAGCCAAAGAGGAACGTGTTGCGTAGTGCAATGTCATTCCACCCCAACTCTGCCACATCGACCCGGAACTCCACTGAGTACTTGGCCGCCGACCGAGTGCCCTGGCGGAGTGACAAAAGGTGGCTCACAATGTTCCCTTGACTCTCGGTATGGTCAAAGGTGTGAGTGAAAGCGACCAAAAATTGCTCAAACATGTAGGCAGACCCTTCTGGGCTGTCAACCACGGACCGAGCCCAACTGAGGGCCTGGTCCCACAGTAGTAGGATCACAAACTGAATCTTAGCGGTTTCCGGCAGGTACTCCCCCTCCCAACCTACTCCAAATACATCCTTACATGGCGAAGAAACTCCTTACACTTCCCCACCTCCCCCGTATACGAGGCAGGTGTGGGAACAAAGGTGGTATGGCGCACAGGAGGTTGAATAAGAGGAGCTGGCGGAGGAGGAGGAGTCGGTGGAGCCAAATTGGCCAAATGTTGGGTGACCGTGCCCAATTGGTGTGAGCTGGTCTGCAGCTGCAGGGTTAACACGGCCACCTGTTGCTCGGTCGCCTCCAAGTGATCAAGAGCAGATTGTCCTGACGCTGCTGCACCTGCTGAGCTGTAATCATGGCTGGCTCGTTCTGTCATGATTACCAATTATAGACAGCTCATGTGCATGATGCAGCAACAGAAGGACAATCAAAGACATAAACACACGTTTGAGAAGCTTATTAAATATCAAGATAAAGCACAGCTTATGGAAAATGTCACTTGCCAGACAAAGCAGCCTGTGGAGAGAGAACAAGAGCTGTGAGTGGAGAAATGGAGACAGGGGAAATGGGCGAGCCAAACTGCCACTTACGTGGGATCATAGGGAGAACCGGCAGGACCCCGAACGAGGGAAGAGACGAGCCAGCAGGACGAAGTAGGTGGAGTTGGTGGTGCCTGACCGGGTGGAGAATGATTGCAGCTCAACGGAGATGATGGGGCAGTGAGCGCACGCTGTCCCCGGAAAACACACCCGCATGGTAGCAGCAACCTGGAAAGGAGAAGAGAGACAGGTGAGTACGGAAACTACATTTTGGGAAATAACGCTTGCTACAATTGTACTCTGCTACAGCAGTATACCCAGGCGAGCCAGCGTCAGCACATTGAAGAGATGCTCCTTATAAACGCTGGCTGATGAAAGGCAGCAGGTGCGTCTCCTCGCCCAGGTGTGTTGATGACCTGAGGAAGGAAACAACAGGAAGGAGAGGGGCGTGCTCACAGCCATGACACTCATATGTTCTGGTTATGTCCAGCCCTGACAAAGTACTGGTCTGCAATTTTTAAAACATTGTCAGAGGCACTTAATATTGTTCTCCAACCCAATACAGCAATGGCTATATTTGGTACCACAGATAGAAGACATTCAACATTGAGGAAAAGACATAAAAAGAATATTATTACATTGGATATCTAAAAATCCACCTAATGTGTCTCTGTGGTTTACTGACCTAATGCAATTCATACAGCTAGAGAAAATAAAATACACTCTCAGGGGGTCCAGGGACAAATTCTTTTCTGTGTGGGATCCAGTGTTGGCATATCTGAGAAAACTTAAAACTGTACCCACTTAGCAGCCCTTTTGCATTTGTGTTTTTTGTTCATGTAAACCATAACGTATAGCGCACAGCTTCAGCAGTGGTGCACTTATGCATTCAGAGAGAACAGACGCTTCTCTTCACTCCTCCTGCTCCCTCCCTCTCCTTCCCTAACTGACTGGATCCCAGCTTGCTATTGTCTGTGTCTGTGTCGTTCTTCTGGCTGATTCTTCTACTGCTGATTCTTGATCATAACGGAAATTATGGATTTGGTAAGCTGGGCTTTGAACACAATTGACACTGTTTTTTCAACGAGGAAATCGGGCCCGGGGAAGCCCACCTGTCCTGCAGGTACTGCTGCTGCAGGTTATATAAGAGACACATATAATTGGAAACTTATGTGTCTGTGCAACCTTTCAATTGAAGATGCAGAAGACATATACCTATTCGGTGTTACGATCTCAGGACTTCTACTGATCGGCTTTGGGATAGTCCTGGTGTATCGAAAATTGAAGAAGATGGACAGAGCTTATCAAAATGCTGACCCCGCGAAGCTCTTTCATCAATTCGACCAGCTGGGGAGGACTCTGATAGCGGCTAATGGAGAACTGAACAGGAAGATTGGCAACATTACGATGGTGCTGGGAGCACTTCAGGAAATGATTTTAAAGTCTGGCAATGATGGAAATTATGGAGCACTGGACGCATAAGAGATGAAAAGTTTTTCTCTGAGTAACTGTGCTCATTCGACCTTGTTTTTGGCGCCCTCAGCATTCAGTCCTCCTGGTTGAAGATAAGCAGTGGAAAAGTTTTGGCTGATTTCTCTCCTTCATAAACAATCTGGCGTACAGTAATCTGAACTCTCAAGGACAGCGCATGTGACTGGCTCAGAGAATTTCCACCTGCCATGCACTCAGAGTTGATCTCACAAGGACATGCTCCTCTAAGTTTCAGACACTAGCCATAACATCAGCTGAGAGAGGATTTTTGCTGTCCACCAGTAACTGATAACTGACACTCATTGCATTCAACATACACGACTGATTCACTTACACTGATGAACACACACATCCACTGCTCTCTCTGCTGTCTCTGTTATGTGAGGTTGATTGTCTGCTCTGTGCCATTGAGAGGTTTTTTCATTGTAATCATAATCTGCTTACACAACTATAAGCTGTATTTTGATAAAGTTTTTTTTCTCTCGCCTAAAGTGTCATTCCCTGCCTTCTCCCCCCCCCCTCTTATCCCTCACTGTTTTTGATGAGGTGCCTTGTTTACGGCTGCCGTGTCGTTGTGTTGTGCTTACACGCGCGCCAATGTCAAGTCAAATTCCTTGTGTGTTTTTTACATGCTTGGCAATAAAGCTTATTCTGATTCTGATTCTGATGTGCCTTTTTTTTTGTTTTGTTTTTTTTGTTGGTGTCCTGCATGTTTTTGGTGGAGTGGGGAGAAAAAATTGGGGAGAAAAAAATAATGAAAATATGTGAGCATTGTTCTAAGGGACTTCTTTGATTGTTATGTGTGTGTAAGTACCCTGCATTTTTGATGCTCAGTAGCAATTGTTTTTATAAAAGTAACTTGCCTACACTTAAAGTTGATGCGAACATGAGAAAAACAACCAAATTTGCTTCAGAGGGAGTTAATTGCTAAAATAGCATTAGCATAGAAACGCGTTGGCTCGGTAGAAATATTAATTCCAATTTTAGCTGTTTATCAGCCTCACAGTAAACATATTGTGACGTCGGGGCTGTGATAAGGGGCCGGGGATTCTCCTGGCATGCTTTGTGCCGCGGAAGATTCAAAGACCATTATCTGTGTGTTCTAAGTGTTATTGCTGTGCCATTATAACTGTGTAATAAGGCCAGTTGTGTAAGCGTTGTTTTGCCCTGTATGTGACAAATCATGTGTCTGTGCCACCATGAGTGAGATGAGGCTCTGTGTAAATGACCTCCCCTCCATTCTGTGTAGTGAGTGAGTAAAGAATAAAGCCTGTTGCGTCACAATCATCTCTCATTATTTGTGTGAAACCCATGAAATGTCACACTGGTGTCAGGAGTGGGATAACGGAGAGACAGAAGCAAGAATCAGGATGGAGATTTGGCAGCTTGAGCAGCTCATCGCCCAGATGGAGACAGAGATGAACTACGGCGCAGACACGCCAGCCCCCAGAGATGCTCGCTGTGACGAATGGAGCAGTGGACCAGACAGGGCCAGCAGACTCTGCCTTCTGCCTTTCTCAAGGCAGAGCAGGCCGAACAGAGCAGATCCACTGTTCTGCCATTTTACCACACTTTATCAGAATACCATACCCCTATGGCAAACCGAAAGATATAGCTGTCGGTTTAGCATACTGTGTCAGGATCAGTTGCACTGCAAATATGCCACTAACGTTACATAATTGCTTACCTTCCATCAGCTGGGCATCGGTATGCCATTGTTTACCTTTGTCAGCTATATTAAGTAATTTTCAATAGCAGGAATATATATAATATATATAAATAGACACACACTAAAAACACGCCACATTTTTGGATCGGCCGATCATGGTGCAGCGCAGTCAGCTGTTTCTGCCAGCTGTATCGTATGCTGAAATTATGAGCGGAAGTGTAATTCCTGTTACTACACATGTAGTAACCCAGGGTATGGCCGTTCTGATAAGTATGGTAAAATGGCAGAACACCAAATCTACAAGTGTACGTCACTTCTGGCCAACAATGGCTGCTCCCCATTGGTTTTGACCGAGCGGTTTTCATGGGATAAAATTATTCAATATACTGACTGTAGAGGGTTATTTTTACTGAATAAACACATTTTGGTTTAAAACTAATACCTAAAGCTGTGATGATCGGGTGAGCGCGCTCCCCCTCCCTTTCTGTGGGAGATTCCTCATCTGTTTCCCAGCTCCACAGGTCATCAACGCACCTGCGTGAGTGGACGCACCTGCTGCCTCTTCACTTCCAGCACTTAAAAGGATCTGCTTGTGAACACTTCGGCGCTGGCTCGTTGGGTATTGCTGCCGCAGTATTAGGTTAAGAATTGTGCCATTTGGAACTCAGCCTAATTTTCCTTTTCCTCCTCTCTCCTCAGGTTGCTGCCATCTCAGCGATGCATCTTCAAGATTGTGGTGCGCTCGCACAATCACATGCACACCAGCCATTTTGCCTGTCACCCCGGGATCTCTCGAATTATCGATCTGGTACAGCGAGTGTTCTGGTGGCCAACGTTGCAGATGGACATTTGGGACTATGTCAAAGCCTGCCAAGTCTGTGTCATGAACAAATCGGACTCCTCACCTCCTGCTGGGCTCCTGCACCCCCTGCCGGTTCCCAGTCGCCCTTGGTCACACATTGCCATGAATTTCATCACGGGCCTTCCACCCTCACAGGTCAACACGGTCATCCTCACCATCATTGACCGCTTCTCTAAAACTATCCATTTACTGCCCCTCCCCAAATTACCCTCCCCATCAGGAACCGCCAACCTTCTGACCTCCCATGTCGTCCGTCTGCATGGCATTCCCTTTTACATTGTGTCTGACCGGGATACGCAATTCACCTCTCAAGTTTGGAAGTCCTTCTGCCATTCCTGGGCACTGTGGTTAGTCTCACCTGCAGTTACCACCCTCAGAGCAATGAGCAGGCTGAGCATGCTCACCAATTCTTGGAGGCCACCCTGAGATGTGTGGCTTCCTGCAACCCGACTACCTGGAGCTCCCATCTGACCTGGGTGGAGTACGCCCATAATTCAGTCGTCTCCTCAGCCACCGGAGTAACGCCCTTCGAGGCATCTATGGGCTATACTCCCTTCCACTGCCCATGGTGGAGAGGGACATCACCGTTCCATCTGTGGGGGCCCACACTCGCCTCTGCCGCTGGTTATGGAGGTCCACTCCGGCTGCCCTTCTCCGCTCAGCTGAGTGGAACCACCAGTACGCAGACCACAAATGGGCCCCGGCACCCAAGTACACAGTTGGTCAGAGTGTGTTGCTGTCGGTGGACCAGATTTCGTTGAAAACAAAATCTAGGAAACTGTCACTTCGCTTCCTGGGTCTCTATACCATCTTGAGGATCATCAATGATGTGACAGTCCATTTAAAACTGCCGCCGACGCTCTGCGTCCACCCCACATTCCATGTGTCCAAGATCAAGCCCCTCTCCGCCAGCCATCTCTGCCCCCCAAAGCCGCCTCCTCCTCCCCAGATCCTCAACTGCCAGACTACCTACACCATGCAGAGGATCTTGGATGCCTGCTGTCAGGGCTTGCAATATCTAGTCCACTGGAAAGGCTATGGACCGGAAGAAAGATGGTGGATCCCCGGCTCTTATTTCCATGACAAGGGGATGGTCCAAGCCCTTTCACTGGCCTCATCCCAACAAGCCTGGAGGGCCACCAGGAGGTGCCCCTTGGGGGGGGGGGAGGTTACTGTGATGATCGGGTGAGCGTGCTCCCCCTCCCTTTCTGTGGGAGGTTCCTCATCTGTTTCCCAGCTCCATGGGTCATCAACGCACCTGCATGAGTGGATGCACCTCCTGCCTCTTCACTGCCAGTGCTTAAAAGGATCTGCTTGTGAACACTTCGGCGCTGGCTCATTGGGTACTGCTGCCTCAGTATTAGGTTAAGAATTGTGCCATTTGGAACTCAGCCTAATTTTCCTTTTCCTCCTCAGCGGTGCGTCTCTGGGATTGTGGTGCACTCACCTGTCTCCTCATCTTCATCTTCCTGGACTGTTCTCTCCACCCGGTCATACTCCCCCCAAGCTCCTCTCCTCTCTACATTCCCTGCCAGCTCTGCCCTGCTGGCTCCCTCGCCTCCTTGCCAGGTTCTTCTGCTGGGCTCTCCGCTCACCTGTTGTAAGATAACTCCTGCTCTCATTCATTACCCCCAAAGTGATTCCTCATTCCTAAGCAGCTCTCATTTCCCCTTCTTCCACAGGCTGTGTGTTCCCTCTGTGTGTGCTGCTTTTCTTTCCAGTTGTGTTCATTTTCCAATCAAGTTGTGTTTAACATTTTTTACACCATGTCTGAGTGACTTCTCTGATGTTAGCTACCCTGCACACGAGCTTATCACTTACAGTCATGACAGAATGAGCCAGCCATGACCTAAGCTCAGCGGGCACTGCACCAGCAGAGCACTCCGCTCTTTACCGGTTGGATGCCATGCAGCATCAAGTGGCTGTGCTCACTGAGCAGCTGCAAACAATTACTCAGCAGCTGACCACAGTCACTAATCATCTCTGCCAGATGTCTCACTCGGGTTCTCCCTCTCCACCTGTAGCTGCTACCATCCGCCGAACCACATCCATCCCTACACCTGCCCCGCACGCGCGCGGGGGGGTGGGGTGGGGGTGCAAGGTTTTTTTTTCTTCACATACATCTATATTTGCGGCAGGTTGGTGGGGAGTACCCGGACGACACATCCAAAATCCATTTTATGACCCTCCTGCTTTGAGACCGGGCTCTCAATTGGGCTCAGCCCATTCTTGATAGCACAGAGGGCCCCAATTACACTTTTGAGCGATTTGTTCGAGAATTTTGCCTGGCCTTTGACCATTCGGAAAGCGAGGGGAATATCATGAGCTATCTAATGTCGCTCCGACAGGGGAATCGGTCTGTGGCCGATTTCTCTGTGGAGTTCCGGGTCGCCATGGCGGACTCCGGGTGGCATGACATTGCTCTATGCAGTGCCTTCCTCCTGGGTCTGAATTCCAACCTCCATGATGACCCAGTGGTTCATGCGACCCCCTCCTCTCTGGATGAGCTCATCGATCAGGCTGTCAGTTTGGACAACCATTACTGCGAGCATGCAAAGGAGCAAAAGGCCATCTCCAGTCTGCCCATCTCACGCACATCTCCTCCGGCTACCAGCTCAGCCAAGCCTGATTCCTTCTCCGAAGCTATGGTGCTAGGCCGTGCCCGTTTGACTCCGGAGGAGCACCAGCGATGGAGGAAAGCCGACGCGTGTATGTACTGTGGCTCATTGGAGCATAAACTTTTCACCTGTCTGCTGAAGCCAAAAGACGTGGCCCGTCAGTAGCCGTGGGGGGTCTGGCAGGTGATAATTCCATTAATCCCCTTGGTAACTTTTCAATCCCGGCGCTTATTCAGTTACAGGGGGCTGAGAAAAAGGTCTCAGCATTAATTGACTCAGGGGAGGAGCAGAACTTTATTCTTCGCGGCTCTACAGGAGTTAGGCATACCCACTACCAAGTTGCCTGGCTCACTAAACGTAGCGGCATTATCCAGCTGTAGCTTGGCTTCCGTAACCGAGTGCATGGAACCGGTCTCTGTCCTTCTGTCCAGGAACCACCGGAAGTTCCTTTCGTTCTTTGTTCTCCTTAGTTCATCCTTCCCGGTGGTTCTGGGTTACCCTTGGCTCCAGGTGCACAATCCTATAATCAATTAGGCCTAAAATTCAATTTCTTCCAGGAGTCCCTTTTGTTTACCCTCCTGCCTCAGTTTGGCCGCGTGTTCACCGTCCCTTCTCATTTCCTCCCCCTTGGTGAAGCTGTCAGACCTCAGCCTCGTACCCAAGGTCTATCATGACCTTGGGGAGGTCTTTAGCAAGTCGAGAGCTCTTTCATGGCCACCATACCGCTCTTATGACTGTGCTATCAACCTCCTCCCGGGTCAACCTCCTCCCGGGTCCAGCCGGCTCTATATTTCTTGGCCGGAGAGGGAGGAGATGGAAAGCTACATCAAGGACTCCCTGAATGCCGGCCTCATTCAGCCTTCTTCGATTCCTCTTGGGGTGGGTTTTTTCTTTGTCAGGAAGAAGGACGGATCCCTGCGTCCATGTATCGATTATCGCGAGCTCAACACGATAACCGTCAAGGATAAATATCCTCTGTCCCTTTATTAACTCTGCGTTCAAGCTCCTTCAGCATGTGGGGGTGTTTTCCAAACTCAACCTGCATAACACATATCATTTGGTCTGCATACACGAAGGGGACGAATGGAAGACAGCCTTCAAAACACATCTGGGGCACTTTGAGTACCTAGTGATGGCGTTTGGGTTCACTAATGCTCCAGCCATCTTCCAGCGCATGATCAAAGACGTCCTCCGCGATATGGTCAATCAATTCATTTTTGTTAATCTCGACAATATTTTGATTTTTTCACGCACGCCGGAGGAACATGCAATCCATGTCCAGGCCGTGTTACAGCGGCTTCTGGAGAACCAGCTGTTTGTGAAGGCTGAGAAGTGCGAGTTCTCCACCCGCTTCACTTCCTTCCTGGGCTTTATTGTTGCCAAAGGGGAGTCGAGGCCGACCCGGTCAAGGTGAAGGCTGCACTTGATTGGCCTTCCCCACACTCTCGCTAACAGCTCCAATGCTGCTTGGGCTTTGCTAATTTCTATCGGAGGTTTATTAGGTTTATTAGGTTTATTATGCTGTAATTACAGCAGGGTTGCACAGCCTCTCATTCATCTAACCTCGACCAAAGTGCCCTTTGAGTGGACTGAGGAAGCTGAGTTGGCTTTCACTGAGTTGAAAGCCCTATTCTCCAACACACCCATCTTGGCCCAGATTGCCCCCCAGCTCCAGTACATAGTTGAGGTGGATGTTTCCGATTCAGGGGTGGGCGCTGTTCTCTCGCAGCATTCAGCCTCCGATCAGAAGCTCCACCCATGCATGTATTTTTCTTGGTGGTTAACGCCGGCCGAGAGTAATTACGAAGTAAGGGACTGAGAGCTGCTCCCCATTAAATGGGCCCTTGAGGAGTGGAGGCACTGGCTGGAGGGAGCCGTTCATCCCATCGTGTGGACCGACCACAAAAATCTAGAGTATCTTACGTCGGCCTGCAGATTGAACCCCAAGCAGGTCCGCTGGACCCTATTTTTCCTCAGGTTTAATCTCACAATCACTAATCAGCCAGGGTCGTGGAATGTCAAGCCTGATGCTCTCTCCTGCCAGTTCGCTCCCGACCTGTCATCCTCCTCTTCTCCCCCAGAGCTCATAGTGCCTTCTTCTTGTATTATTGGCGCCCTCTCGTGGGAGATTGAGTGGAGGGTCCGGCAGGCCCAATCCACTGAGCCCAAACCCCAGGGGGTCCCAGCCGATCATCTGTTTGTCTCATCCAGTCTGCGCAGTGATATCATCCAGTGGGGGAACACCAGCCAGTTTGCCTGTCACCCAAGGATCTCTCGAATTATTGATCTGGTACAGCGAGTGTTCTGGTGGCCAACGTTGCAGATGGACATTCGGGACTACGTCAAAGCCTGCCAAGTCTGTGTCATGAACAAATTGGACTCCTCACCTCCTGCTGGACTCCTGCACCCCCTGCCGGTTCCCAGTCGCCCTTGGTCACACATTGCCATGAATTTCATCACAGGCCTTCCACCCTCACAGGTCAACACGGTCATCCTCACCATCATTGACCGCTTCTCTAAAACTATCCATTTAGTGCCCCTCCCCAAATTACCCTCCCCATCTGAAACCGCCAAACTTCTGACCTCCCATGTCATCCGTCTGCATGGCATTCCCTTTTACATTGTGTCTGACCGGGATACGCAATTCACCTCTCAAGTTTGGAAGTCCTTCTGCCATTCCCAGGCACTGTGGTTAGTCTCACCTGCAGTTACCACCCTCAGAGCAACGAGCACGCTGAGCGTGCTCACCAATTCTTGGAGGCCACCCTGAGATGTGTGGCTTCCTGCAACCCGACTACTTGGAGCTCCCATCTGACCTGGGTGGAGTACACCCATAATTCAGTCGTCTCCTCAGCCACCGGAGCAACGCCCTTCGAGGCATCTATGGGCTATACTCCCTCCCACTGCCCATGGTGGAGAGGGATGTCACCGTTCCATCTGTGGGGGCCCACACTCGCCTCTTCCGCAGGTTATGGAGGTCCACTCAGGCTGCCCTTCTCCGCTCGGCTGAGTGGAACCACCAGTACGCAGACCGCAGACGGGCCCCGGCACCCAAGTACACAGTTGGTCAGAGTGTGTTGCTGTCGGTGGACCAGATTTCGTTGAAAACAAAATCTAGGAAACTGTCACTTTGCTTCCTGGGTCCCTATACCATCTTGAGGATCATCAATGATGTGACAGTCCATTTAAAACTGCCGCCGACACTGCACGTCCACCCCACATTCCATGTGTCCAAGATCAAGCCCCTCTCCGCCAGCCATCTCTGCCCCCCGAAGCCCCCTCCTCCTCCCCAGATCCTCAACTGCCAGACTACCTACACCGTGCAGAGGATCTTGGATGCCTGCTGTCGGGGCTTGCAATATCTAGTCCACTGGAAAGGCTATGGACTGGAAGAAAGATGGTGGATCCCCGGCTCTTATTTCCATGACAAGGGGATGGTCCAAGCCCTTTCACTGGGCTCATCCCAACAAGCCTGGAGGGCCACCAGGAGGCCCCCCTGAGGGGGGGGGGGGGTTACTGTGATGATCGGGTGAGCGTGCTCCCCCTCCCTTTCTGTGGGAGGTTCCTCATCTGTTTCCCAGCTCCACAGGTCATCAACGCACCTGCATGAATGGACGCACCTGCTGCCTCTTCACTGCCAGTGCTTAAAAGGATCTGCTTGTGAACACTTCGGCGCTGACTCATTGGGTACTGCTGCCTCAGTATTAGGTTAAGAATTGTGCCATTTGGAACTCAGCCTAATTTTCCTTTTCCCCCTCTCTCCTCAGGTTGCTGCCATCTCAGCGATGCATCTTCAAGATTGTGGTGCACTCGCCTGTCTCCTCATCTTCATTTCCTTGGACTGTTCTCTCCACCTCATCAGACTCCCCCCAGCTCCTCTCCTCTCCTGTTCCCTGCCAGCTCTGCCATGTTGGTGCCCTCTCCTCCTTGCTGGGTTCCTCTGCTGGGCTCTCCACTCACCTATTGTAAGATAACTCCTGCTCTCATTCATTATCCCCAAATTGATTCCTCATTCCTAACCAGCTCTCATTTCCCCTTCTTCCACAGGCTGTGTTCCCTCTGCATGCGTCGCTTTTCTTTCCAGTTGTGTTCATTTTCCAATCAAGTTCCAACCAAGTAACGTTTTTTTACTGTGTCTGAGTGACTTCTCTGGCATTAGCTACCCTGCATGTGAGCTTATCACTTGCAGTCATGACAAAAGCAAGATTAATGTTGGTATAATGATCAGTACAGGTTTCCTTTAAAATCAGGTGCTACTCTTAGGCCACTGATTACCATGACATTTTTGAGAGTTTAATTTCAGCCTTAATTAATTCAGCTTCTATTTTGAATCACATTTTGATATTAATAAACCTCAACATCATTTTGGTTTGGTAAGTATTTAATTACGCAGGTACGGAAACGGGTATGAAACATCCGTGTGTGCTTTGGACAAGCCCAGCATGCATGCAGCATTGTACATGCTCACTTTTTTTCGTCTACTAGGCCAAGCGGTTGATGCATGCACACAACTGTTATTTGTAGTTTCGCCCCTGCCCTTTGGGTAACACAAATGTGCTAACATGTCAGTTTGTTCACTGGCTATAAACACGAGAGCGACGCTGTAAAAAATAATTCTGGACACTCAGCAGAATCTTTTCAGTTAACCAACCAATAATCACAGAAGAAATACTATTTCTCAGCTTAACTTTTTTGAACCACACAGGGAGTCAGTGAACATGGCAGTGGGTTCTTTCCAGCCCCCTCTCATGAAAAGACCCAGGACAAAGAACAGCACGGCTACAAAAAGGCTTCCAGTTAGTGGGCGTTTTCCAGTAGCTTTCCAACAATACGCTGGCCATTGTCCAAACTAGTTAGAACCAGTCATTTCAGTGTCCAAATAGCTTCAGATGTCATCTCAGCTCTTTATGACTTCCATCCTGTTGGTTCCTGTCTCCAGATGTCTCCTCTTTAGTCCTACACGATCCCTATGCCCATATATGGAAACAGGAACAGAGACTTTCCTGTGAAGCTTGTATGTGTGTGCATGTGTGTTTGTGTGAGCTTGTGTGTATGTGTGTAAGCGACTGATGTGTATGTGTGGATTTGACTTGTGTGTCTGTGTGTGTGTGTGTGGGTGTATGTTTGGATCTAAAAGATATGTGTATGCAAGCACTAACAATTTCCTCTCTTGACTCCATTTTCATGAAGTCAGTAACTATAATAAACAGGTATTAGACACCTGATGCTATTTTCATGTGAGATGAGTGAAAAACTTATAAGTAGTATATACTTTCATAAGTAATCATTGTAATGCAATTTCTTTTCAGTCTTCATTCTTTGAGCATTTACACAGGAAAAATTCTCACCTTGTTTCGACTACCTTTGACAACCACAAACATTTAGTATTACAATTTCAATATCAAAAATAAAAACTTAAAAATAACTTCCAATAAATGTATTTACACAATTTTCAGCTGTTACATCATGTTTTAGTCATTATAGGAATATTGTCAATACCAACATTTTTTTCTTGCAGACACTGGTAGACATGATTTAAACTTAGATGGCCCCAAAGGTCTCCCGAGTCAGCGGACAGAGCCTCTGTTTACAGCAGGAGACAATACAGCAGGGAAGAGCTAGTTAGCACTCAACCGCCACCCGGTGCTAATGGAGAAACTCAACATACCGGGAGAACTGGAGCGAAAATGACGCGGGTGCCGGGCTGGAGTTTAAACCTGATTGGGTGTACTTTTGCTGATTTCTTACTTTGACAGTCTTGTACAAATGGTCATATATGACCACGAGAAGGGAAATGTGGAAATTTACTGTCTATGCATTAATCTGTTGTTTATGCATTAATCTGTTGTTCATGCATTAATCTGTTGAGTAACCAGAGATCATATGTTTTATAAGTGTGTCCCAATATATGAATTGTGTGTGTGTGTGTGTGTGTGTGTGTGTGTGTGTGTGTGTGTGTGTGTGTGCTTCAACATATGAATTGTTCTTGTATCCATATATGAACTGTTTTTATACACTGCCTATTGTAACCATATTAAGGGGTAAACCGCATAGTGTCTCTGAGTTCCATCCTCCTCTTCTGCTCTGTGTCTTATCAAACATTCCAGAGACTTCACTGAAGGTCATAAAAACGCTGTGCTTTTCTCTCTGGGGAACAGAGATGACTTTTTTTCTCCCTGCTCTCACTCCTCTCATTGCTGGCAGCAATAAAAGGCTATTTAACCTGCAGATCCATCTGATTATTTATTCCATGACCTTAAAGGTGTTCAGATAAAATTTGGTTACATCAGTGGTATCAGAAGTGGGATTATTGATCACCGATTTCCAACAGCTGACGTGGATTGACCCCCCCGAACGGAGTTCGGCTCTTTCCGCCTTCCAGGCCATGTGAGCGCATCGCTTGATGGGATCGTGACACATAATCCCGAAGAACCATCTCAAACCTCCAGATTACAGTAAGTAGACCTTAAATTTTATGTTTTTATAAGATTATTTGTAGAATATCAGTCGTGTAATTCACCAACATAGGCCAATATCTGTGAACATTTTGGAGTCCGGTGGGATGATCTCATGGCAGGACTGAACTGAAGATAGTGTACAGTAACTATCATGGACAGTTTTGGGGACATAGTCTTTAATTGCACAGTGAGACGCATTGGGGCACGCCTGGGGATGCCTGGGGTGACCAGCGGTCGAGATAAGGATGCGCTAGCAGGTACTTAAGATGTTTTGTAGTGACTAGCGGTCATATCGGTCGAAAATGGGATCTTGCAAGTCCAAGGCCAGACAGGATCCGTCCAGCATGGTGGGACCAAATGTGAAATACATGACTGATAACTATGGTCCTGAGAGTGTTGAGTTTTTGGAAAAATGGATCTGCAGGGCTGAATTTCCTGTTGGGGGGTTATTTTCTGTCGAGGTTATCACCACTTTGAGGGATAAAATAAATGGTGAAATTCAGAGGGTACAGACAAGGAAGAAGCAGAGTAAGAAGGACAGAGAAAAGCTGACGCAGTTACAGTTAGAAAAGGGCGCGGCCGAGATGTGGCTGGCGGAGGCAAAGACACGTAGGGATAAACAAGAACAGAATAGAAAGGATAATGAGTGAAAGAAAACAGAATAGAAAGGATAATGAGTGAAAGAAAAGAGACAGAGAAAGTACAAACACACAAACCTCACAAAAACAATGCCTACATTCTGCTGGGGACCCTGTACCACCACCCTACGAATGTGATCAACCCGTTCCACCCCAACGCCACCCTATTAACCCTTTTACCGCCGCACTATATCTAGCGCTGCCCAGCCCATTTACACTGAGTAAGGACGATGACTCATGCCCTTTCCCACTTCCTATTCCCACCGTGTCATTCTATGACACGGTGGTGGCATCAGCCATCACTTTTGGAGTGGTCTGCTGGGGCAGTGGCATTATCGCAGCTAATAGGAAGAGACTGAACAAACTGATCAAGAAAGCTAGCTCTGTCCTGGGACAGCGCCTTGACCCGATGGAGGAGATAGGAGAGAGAAGGACGGTGGCTAAACTGTCATCTCTGGTGGAGTCCGAGTTCCACCCTATGCAGGACATACTGAATGCACTGAGGAGCTCATTTAGCAGCAGACTACATCATCCCAGGTGCACAATCGAGAGGTTTCGCAGGTCCTTCCTACCAACGGCTGTCAGACTGTACAACCTAAGCAGGGCTGCTCGCAGAGATAGCAAAAAGACGTAACAACCTAATAGTTTTTGAATGCAAAAGATGCAATAGACTTACACAATGGTCCCCTCCGGCATACAACTAGGAAAATACCGGTCGCTATGGAGGGTGAGAATATGTATGGGCACATAATCATACCATGTAGGAGAACTAAGTAGACGGTTGTGCTGTTTCATCCCATCTAGCAACAATGCTCTGCACTGTGTGTGTTTATATATTTACATATTTATTCCAACTAGCTACAATGCTCCGCACTGGGTGTGTTTATATTTATATATCTATATATTTATTCCATCTAGTTACAATGCTCCGCACTGTGTGTTTATATATCTGCATATTATTCCATCTAGCTACAATGCTCCACACTGTGTGTGTTTATATATTTACATATTTATTCTACCTAGCTGCAATGCTCCGTACTGTGGGTGTTTATATATCTACATATTTATTCCATCTAGCTACAATGCTCCGCACTGTGTGTTTATATACTCATTTATTTATTCCATCTGTGTGTCTGTATATATATATATATATATATATATATATATATATATTTATAGTAATATTGTGGAAGATGTGAAAATGACGAGGCAGCGTTCTTTCTCAGAGTCAGCTTTATTCACATCTCCATCATTTAAAAGCAGAAAAAAGAGTGAATGAAACAGTAACTCTCGTCCTTAAATATCAGGGACTTCACACCTCATAGATCACATGTCCCACAGACCACCTTGCATAATAAAGACAGTCACAATGCATTTCACCACCTGGCATAATAAAGACAGTCACAATGCATTTCCCTCCATGATATCACTTCCACTGTCTCCCACCCATCCTTTAATCGACCCCCCACAGTCTCCAGCCTTGCATAACAAGGCTAAGCTTCCTGCCTTTGTTCTGACCTAAAATGCGAGTCACAGAACCGGTCCAACAGGTCCATTGAGTGTTCACCACACAAGCCCCCCCAGCATTTTTGAAAAACAGAACAACAAGAAAATAACCACATGCATGCCGTGATAGCATCAATACACATCAGTCCACATGCTGGATAGGCTTCAGCCTCCTGCCGAGTCTGCTGTAGCTGGGGTTCACCGTCTCTGCGGCGCTGTCCTGCTGGAAAAGGCGAGGGGCTGCCAAACCCCGGCTACGTGTTGCTCCACGACTGCCCCTATGGCCACATCTGACGCGTCAGTGGTGAGCGCTATGCGGGCCGTTGGGTCTGGGTGTGCCAACAACGCAGTCTTTGTCACCTCCAAGAACGCTTGGTCCCGCTCCGGGGACCACTCGATCTTATCCGCGGGTTTCTTTTTTTTTGAGCGCGGCATACAGCGGCTGCATGAGCTGCGCCGCGCGGGGGAGAAAATGGTAATAAAAATTCACCATTCCCAAAAACTCCTGCTACGCCCTGACTGTCTGTGGCTGGGGAAAATCTGCCACAGCGCGCATTTTGTCAGGCAGCGGAACTGCTCCTTCGGGGAGACGCGGTGTCCTAAAAAATCGATCTGCGCCACCCCGAACTGACACTTCGCTGGGTTGATTATTAACCTGTGATCTCCCAACCTTCGGAAAACTGTGGTCAGGTGTTTTTCGTGTTCGTCTTCGGACGCACTGGCTACTAAAATATTGTCCAGGTAGACGAACATGAAAGGGAGATCGTGAAGCACCGCGTCCATCATGCGTTGGAACGTCTGAGCAGCCCCTTTAAGTCCGAATGGCATGTGTAAAAACTCGAATAAACCAAACGGAGTTATTACCGCTGTTTTGGGTATGTCCTCAGCGCGCACTGGAACTTGGTGGTAACCGCGGACCAAGTCTATTTTAGAAAAAATGCACGCTCCTGCCAAATGAACCAAGAAATCTTGGATATGTGGGATTGGGTAGCGGTCGTGAGCTGTAGCGTTGTTTAACCTGAGAAAATCCCCGCAAGGGCGCCATGATCCATCAGCTTTTGGGACCATATGTAGGGGGGAAGCCCATGGACCGTTTGAACGTCGGATAATGCCCAACCTCTCCAGGTTGGTGAACTCCTCGCGCACTATGGCTAGTTTAACTACGTCCAAGCGCTGAGCTTTTGCAAAAACAGGCGGTCCGGTAGTGGTAATAAAATGCTCCACCCCGTGCTTAGCGACTGTTGCCGAAAATGTGGGGACCGTGAGTGCTGGGAGCTGAGTGAGCAGTGTGTGGAACTTACCGCCTGCTGTAGTGACGTTGGCTTGTGCTGTAGGCGGGGCCATTCGCACTCCACAGGGGACAGAATCAAAAGAAAATGCATTAACCAGGCGCCTGTTAGCGAGATCAACCAACAACCCACGTGAGCACAAAAAATCAGCCCCCAGCATATTGAAATTTACTGTTGCTACAACAAAAGTCCACTCATATGCACGGCCGTGTAGAGACAGAAGCAGAGTCTTCTCACCAAAGGTCTTAATCTCCGAGCCATTCGCCGCTGTTACCAAGAGACCTCCGGAACCCGCCAGTCTGTCCGCGTAGGAAGGAGTGATGAAACTCAACTGGGAGCCTGTGTCGACGAGGAACTGCCTCCCGGAGCGTGCGTCCGACAAGTAGAGCAGCTTGTTCTCTTCCCCGAGGGCCGCGGCTGCTACCGACCCCCGGTCTTGGCATTTCCCGAATGCCCGAACTGGCACGGCGGTACACACTTGCGTGCCCTCTCTGCGAAGTGGCGATGGTAGAAACAAAAGACGTCCGATCCACGCTCCCTGGCCCTTGCCGCCGCCGTCATCGGTGAGTCTGGCACCGCTGTCTCTGGCCTCCTGTCGTCTGCGGTCATCGCGCCAAGTTCCGCTGCAGCGGCCGTGGCTGCGCGCCGCTTGGTGGCATTGACAATCCGCTGCGCCTCTCAGCCCAGTGCGCAGTAGTCCCGTAGGGCCAACAATGGCAAACTGGCCAGAACCGCTCTCGCTGCTGATGGTAGAGTCCTGAGAAAAAGGTGGGTGAAAATGAAGTGATCATCGTCAGAGTCTTTCAACCTCAACAACTTCTCCATCAGGCTCGCGGGCATGTCGTTTTCCCCCTCCGTCAGTGCCAGGAGCCTCTCTGCTTGCTCCTCCGCCGAGGGGGTGAATTGCTGGATGAGTGCAGCCTTCAACGCGGCGTATTTGTCACTCTCCGGTGGCTGGTCGATCAGGCTCTCCACATGCCGGGCCGTGTTGTTGTCCAGCTTTGCGACTACATGGTAGAATTTCGTGACATCTACCGATATCCCCCGGAGGTTGAACTGCGCCTCAACTGCGTTGAGCCAGGAGCGCGGATTGTTCTGCCAGAAGTCCGGTAGCTGGACTGTAGCGGCGTTTGCTTGGCTGGGGGCTCCTGACGCGGCTGGCCGGGGGGAATTTCTTTCTTCCATGATACGTCTCAGGGTCACCAGTGTGGAAGATGTGAAAATGACGAGGCAGCGTTCTTTCTCAGAGTCAGCTTTATTCACATCTCCATCATTTAAAAGCAGAAAAAAAAGAGTGAATGAAACAGTAACTCTCGTCCTTAAATATCAGGGACTTCACACCTCATAGATCACATGTCCCACAGACCACCTTGCATAATAAAGACAGTTACAATGCATTTCCCTCCATGATATCACTTCCACTGTCTCCCACACATCCTTTAATCAACCCCCCACAGTCTCCAGCCTTGCATAACAAGGCTAAGCTTCCTGCCTTTGTTCTGACCTAAAATGCGAGTCACAGAACCGGTCCAACAGGTCCATTGAGTGTTCACCACAATATGTACATATGTATATTAGCTGCTCTTGCTTTTTTTTCTTGCCTTCTGATTGCTGCTCTGAGTGTTGCTATCCCTGTGCTGTTGCAATCCTGGAATTTCCCCATTGTGAGACTAATAAAGGCTTATCTTATCTTATCTTATCTTATCTTATTGACGAGGACATGCCACTTCTTGAAGGGGCAACAGGCAGGAAAGAAAGGAAGCCACGTCTTACAGAGGTAGACGCCCTGCGGCTGCCGTCAATTTATGATGACCAACCAAAGATGTCACACCAACAACCCTCTGTACCCTTAAAACAAGAAAATGACCAAGAGCCACCCCAAACCTTGCCAATGGTGGAGGTTATGGGACCAGCGGGGCCACAAATTGTCTTTAGGCCGTGGGCACCAGAAGACATCCCCAAGTTTGCTGCCACCCTGCCGCAGTTGGAGAATGACCCGATGTACTTCTGTGAACAACTGGAAGCATTCTGTCAGACATACCGCCCATCCTTTCATGAACTCCGAAGGATAATGGCACAGAAGTGCACCCCAACCAATATGGCAAAACTGATGCCTCTGTTCGAGGAAGACATCAGCCCAACTGACCGTGAATGGGGCGTGGACCGGGGCGAACAGAACAAGGAGTATAAGGGGGCGCTGGAGAGACTGATGAAAGCGATTATTAAAGACTGTGCAAAATGCTCTGATCTGAGCAAGGTGTCAAACTGTAAGCAGAAAGACAATGAGACCCTCGGAGATTACTTCCACAGGCTGAGGAAGGTCTTCAGTGGAGCGGCAGCCATCCCTCCCCCTGAAGATTACATGAAAGACACAGGGCCATATGGCACACATTTGAATATGTGGTTTATGGCGGACCTCCTCCCCAACTTGGCCGCAGACGTGAAGCAGACCTGCATTGGTTGGGAAACTCAGACATCACAAGAAATACTCCGCCATGTTGAACATCACCACAGGAAGAATGAGAGCTCTGCACAAAAGAAACTGAGGAATAAGGAAGACAATCTGGAGCAAGCGCTGCTGACAGTGGCTCAGTGGGTTCCAACCCCAGCTCAGCCACACCCAGGCTCTTCTGCTGGCCCTAATCAGTGTCACTACTGTGGCTAAGACAGACACTGGATGCAACAGTGCCCACAACTGTCAACCTGCAGCTACTGCAAGCAAGCTGGACACTGGATCACAGCTTGCCCCATGAGACCAAGGTCTGGTCCACGAGGACGTGGAAGAGGAAGAGGCAACTTTCAGCGGAGCAACCGTGGATCATGGCCCCGACAAAACCCTGGCCAGCCATCTCAACCTTTCCCTCCGCCGCAACCACCATCACAATTCCAGCCCCAACAGCAGCAGCAAAGATGCCAGGCAGATAAGACTAGAACCTGTGCGCTCTTTTTACCTTCACCCCCAGCAGATGCCACACATGTGCTTGCCAATAAAAATCACGCTACAGCCACACACACACCCCATACTGACAACATGCCGGCAATGACATTTGCATCATATTCCACTTATCACTTCAGAGATTTACCAATCCTGCCTGTTAAAGTTTCAGGGAAGATGATAGATTTTATGGTTGACTCTGGAGCCACCAATTCAGTTTTGTCATCAGCCTCTGGGTTAAAATCTCCCCTCACCTCTCGTTCACTTACATCACAGGTGGCGAGTGGAGGCTTCACACATGAGTTTTTCACTGAACCATTGTCATGCACAGTGGATGGGAAAACATTCACTCACAACTTCCTATTTTCACCTCAGTGCCCCTTCAGCTTGGTAGGCAGAGACCTGATGTGCAGTTTGTCACTCTCACTCTCCTGCACACCACAGGGAACCCAAATTGAAACTCCCAGCTCAACCTTTGCCAAAATTCCATCTCTGATGTACATTTATGAGTGGGCACTGACAGATAAAGGGCAGAGCTTCCATTTGGTTGAAATGGAAAAGAAGCTCTCGCCACATGCCACAGTTTCCATGCCACCACACAGAACACATTGTACAACACATCTCTCATGGGGCCCTGACACAGAATATGAAAATCAATGGTTGCAAGTCAAATCTACTCCATTGCAAACCACACATGTTGTGTGGGCAGCAGATTTCAGTTTCTTACTGATCGCACTCACACCTTGCATGTCTACTGTGTTCTCAGTTCTACACAGCCACCCTCATGTTTCACTCACAAAAGCCCCCTCCTCAGTGTGGAGCGATATTGGAGCACGGGCCCTTGCTGCTCATCATGCTGATGAATGGGTTTCATCTGTACCACTTCACCGTATCGGCCTTAGTGCGGTCTCATTTTCCCCCTCTCTGCAGATGTTTCATACAGAGTATGCGGTTTCACTTTCCTGTGAGCATTTCATGCAAACTTTGGATGATGACAGGTGGTACAGATGGATGAAACCTGTTATCATGCCCTCTGTACAGAGTCAGGAAGACCACATGCTCTCACGTGTTCCATCATCTCTGTGGGCTGCGCACAAGTATGATGTGGGGCTTATAAAAAACTGCCCTCCAGTAGTTTAACCCCAAAGTCTGATTTCAGACCCAAATGCATGCAGTACCCACGCAGGTCTGAGGCACGTGATGGCATCACTCCTGTCTTTGAATCGCTTTTAAAAGAAGGGATTATTGTTCCCGCACCAAATTCTCCAGTCTGTATGCCAAGTTTTCCTGTAAAAAAGATCAGAGATGAGGGCCAACCTGCTGAATGGTGTTTCGTTCAAGACCTCCAGGCCTTTAATGCTGCCGTCGTCCAGTGTGCCTCTGTGGTCCCTAACCCCCACACTATTTTGACTCAAATTCTTCCAAATTCAACCTACTTTACAGTGGTGGATTTGTCAAACGCGTTTTTCAGCATCCCCATCCACAAAGATTCACAGTTTTGGTTCACATTCCAATTCAATGGGGTTCTTTACATGTTCACCAGATTGGCCCAGGGCTACTGTGAAAGTCCAACCATCTATAACATGGCTCTCAAGAGCTCTTTGAGCTCTCTTCAACTCTCAGAAGGCTCTGTCTTGATTCAGTATGTCGACGACCTATTACTGTGCGCGCCAAATGAGGCACAATGCCAAGCATATTCTTTGAAGCTTTTGTGTCACCTTGCTGCAGAAGGCCACAAGGCTTCAAAGCCAAAACTGCAGTTCTGCAAACCAATGGTCACATTTTTGGGCCACCAAATCTCTAATCAGGGCAAATCTCTCTCTCCAAAGCGTGCACAAGCAATCTGTCATATGGACAAGCCTAAAACCAAGAAAGGACTTCTCTCCTTCCTTGGCATGGCATCCTATTGCCACTCTTTCATTCCTGATTTTTCATGCATTGAGAGACCAATGCATGACATCATTCCATCAAAGGGTCCCTCACACTTCCCTCTTGAGTGGACACCTGCTGTTATTGACTCCTTTGAAAACATGAAGAAAGCTCTTTTGGCTCCTCCAACACTTTCACTTCCTGATCCATCTAAACTTTTGTTCAGTATGTTGATGAGAAGTCCGGATGCATGACCTCCATTCTCCTGCAGCCCCACGGTGACAGACTTCGCCCAGGTGTGTATTACTCCTGCAAGTTGGACGCTGTTGCAGTAGGACACCCTCTCTGTCTCTGTGCAGTGGCTGCGGCAGACCATGCTGTAGTGGCATCCCGTGACATTGTTCTGTATTCTCCGCTCACTCTGTATGTTCCTCATGCTGTTGCACTGCTTCTGAATGAGCAGAAGTCGTCACACCTCTCCCACACAAGGTGGCTTAGATATCATTCTACCCTCCTTGAACCGCCAAACCTTACTGTCAAACACTGTGCACAGTCAGTTAACCCAGCCACCAATCTCCCCTCACCTTCTTGTGACGATGACACAGACTGCGACCATGACTGTTTATCCTTGTTGGACTTTGTCACCTCTCCCAGGCCTGACCTCTCCAACACTCCATTTCCAAACCCAGATCTTGTCCTGTATGTTGACGGCTCTGCATCTGTTGACCCCTCTGTAGGCCGCAACAAAGTGGGTTGGGCAGTATGTGATGACCACTGTACGTTGCTTTCTGGCTCCTTGCCATCTCCTCTTTCTGCACAAGCTGCAGAGCTTGTTGCCTTAGTGGAGGCCTGCACCTATGCAGCAGGTCAATCTGTTACCATTTACACTGACTCACGCTAAGCCTTTGGGGTAGTTCATGATTTTGGTGCGCTGTGGCATGAACGGAACTTTCTCACGTCCGCAGGGTCACCCATAAAGAACTCCTCTTATATCTCCTGCCTTCTTGATGCCATCCTCCTTCCTTCTTCTGTGGCAGTGTGCAAATGCATGGCCCACACTTCCTCTTCTGACCCTGTTTCTCGGGGCAATGCTCATGCTAACGCGGTAGCTAAGGCTGCGGCACTCTCTCTCTCTGCCACCCATGGTCCCCCTCCCTCTTCTTCCCCTCCCCCTCCTGCCCCCTCTTCACTAACGCCCACTGATTCCCTCATTTCTATGCAATCTCTTTCATCTCCACAGGAATGTCAGAAGTGGACCAACAAAGGCTGTCACACAGATCACGTTGGTGTGTGGAGGGGTCCGATTGCTCTTCCTTGTTTACCGGCTCAATTTTTCAATCATTTTGTTAAATTGACACATGGGAGAGACCATGTGTCAAGAGAAGGGATGATACAACCACTGCATGCAAATTGGTTCACTACTGGTTTCACTGTTTATGTTGACAATTTTTGCAAAAAGTGTCTAATTTGTGCCACTAACAATGCCAACAGAGTTTCCAAACAGGTTCCAGTGGCACACCCACCCCCTGCAGGACCGTTCCAACATCTCATGATGGATTTTATTAAATTAAATCCAGCTGAGGGCAAAAAATACTGTTTGGTAATGGTGGACATGTGGTCCAAATGGGTAGAAGCCTTCCCAGCTAAACATGCAACAAGCACCATTGTGGCTAGGGAATTATTGTCAGAAATCATTCCCAGATAGGGAATACCAGAGAAAATTTCCAGCAATAATGGTAAACCAGAGTGGTGGCTTAGTTGGTAGAGCATCCGCCCCACACCCGGGAGGCAGGGGTCATGCCGAAGACCATATAAAAGTGGAACTTCCTGCCATCCAGCTTGGTGCTCAGCAATAATGGAATGGAGGGGGGAAATCTGTGGCGGCGCCTTGCATGGCAGCGGCTGTCTGATTCTACACTTGGGGTGTGTGTGATTAACACTGTAGATAGGTAAAACACAATCTCGTTCTACTGTACATGATTGGTTGTACAGTTGAATGACAATAAAGGGTGATTTAATTTTAATGATTTAATTTAAACATTTTGTAAACGAAGCATTAACTGACCTAAGTGGCACAGTGGGACTTAACATGAGAAAACATTGTGCCTACCACCCACAATCAGGTGGTGCTGTTGAGCGCGAAAATGGCACCCTAAAGAACAAGCTTGCCAAACTAGAGGATGAGACTGGCCTACCCTTGACAAAATGTCTGCCATTGGCACTCATGTACATGCGCATGCGAGTCAGGAAAAAATACAACATGTCACCCTTTGAAATTCTGTTTGTTCGTCCGCCTCTCTTAGGTTTCTCTGCAGAAAGGAAGAGACTCCCTCCTCTAACCACCTCACATTTTGAAAATGCCATGTTATCTTATTGCTCTTCCCCATCCTGCCAACTGCAAACTATCTCTCAACAGGTAAAAGCTGCCTCACCAAAACCTACGGGGGGACTCCTTCATGGCATAAGGCCAGGAGACTGGGTGGTGGTCAAGAGCTTCAAACGAAAGAGGCGGCTTGACAAGCGGTGGTTGGGCCCATACCAAGTCCTTTTGATGACATTCACTGCAGAAAGGTCCCAGGGGTCAAGCCAGAAGAATCCAGACCAGACCAGGAGTAAGAAGCAGATGGTGATTAGCCACAATCATCACCCCAGGTTGTAGACTAGGACGAGAAGAAGCAGACATCGTACTGTTGCATTTGACAGCCGTCACAAACAACCTGAGTGTACGCCGAACGCTGCTCAGTTGAAACATACCGCATGCCTCTCACTTACACTGATACTGATATGAAGGACAATTCAGACTCACAGCAGTGTCACGCCGTTGAAGAGGAACACCGCTGAAGACGCCAGCGATGCTGTCAGTTTTGGACCAAAACGGACACGGTGTGGGTGTGCTTTCTTATCACTTTCCTACTTGGGGTAATTATATACCTATTGATGCACTGTTCCACGTCACCAAACAATCCTTTCCGGACAAGACGCGAGGCAAGCCCCCTGGGGTATAACTTTGATAACTATTCCAGTGACACATATGATAACAATGTATGGTACCAGGTGGTGTGTTTGTCAGTTAGACAAGCAAATGTGACTGGGTCTTGTTATGTCTGCACATACCTACTACGTCATGTTACTCGCTCTGTGCCTATGATTCCTTATCCTCTAAACAGATCTGAAACGATGGGAGCATTATTAGCGCAGACTACAGTTGAAAAGGTACACCACAACGGCACTGAATGTGATAAGGGGTTTACTGTTGAATTTGAGGGAAACACAACAGAGTACTGTGAGTGGTTAAATGTCAGAGTAACAGATTTTTCTTTCCGCCGAGTTAGAGTTCATAATGTAACCTGCATAAGCAAGAAGGCTCAGAAGCCTGTATTCACTACTAACCCCACTATTTTTACAGCTTCAGTATGCTTTCACCTTGGCTGTCATTACAATGGGTCTACGTATTTGGGCACTGCCTGACGATGTAACACTACTCTTAATGCTACCTGTGGGTTCCACATGACTGGTACCCCATGTTTGAACACATTGAGGGTGCCATTTGTCACAACACCAAACCTCACCCTACCGGGGGCTACATGTGAACATCAAAATAAAAGCCAATGTTCTAATAACCCTCAATTGTTCTTCCCCAGCTCTGATGGCTACGGTAGCCTCACTGCTCATGTTTGGGTATGTGGGTCATAAGTTTATCAGTATTTGCCACCGGGGTGGTGTGGAACATGTTACATGGCTAAATTGATTCCTAGCATGCGCATTGTCAACAATCTCACACATCATGCTCAGCATTCGTATTCACATTATTTCCCACCACATAAACATCATGGTCAGGAGGAAAGTGCAACTGATGACCAAACCAGGGTCAGGATAAGTCCAGGGGTGAAACTTCTTAGCGCATTGGTACCTACGTGGGGTATGGTAAATACGGCCCACCATATTGACAGACTGGCCATTGATTTGGAGAACCTCACAGCTCTAACTGAAATGGGATTCTCAGCAATGACAATTGAAATGAAGGCCATGCGTAATGTTGTGCTACAGAATAGATTGGCCCTGGACATAACTTTGGCAGCTCAGGGTGGGGTATGTCACATTATAGGTCAAGACTGCTGCGCTTATATACCTGATTATGGTGATAATATGACACATGTGGTGAGTCATCTTAATGACCTCCTCTCAAAGCAACTGCAGCAGGAAAGTATGGCCTCTTCTGTCTGGGATTTGTGGTCCTGGCTCACTAGCGGTGGTTGGAAAGACTGGCTTGTATGTATTGGAGTGATGTTTTTAATAATTCTACTGATTTTGTTGTTCTGTGGCTGTTGTCTGATTCCGATAATTCATAATATGATGTCTAAAATGTTCACTATCAACATGATGCATTACACAGCTCCCCCACAGGTGAACAGGATTCAGACACCATCCAGCAGAAGATGTTGAATCGCACCGCCCTACATATGTCCCACCTTCCCTTCCCTGATGGCTATGATAATGCTAATGAATAAATAAAAAGTACTTGTTATTGATATGCCACACCATTCTTCCTGAACTTATGAAACAACAATTTGTGACTTTTCACATATGCTATTATTCTATGTCACTGTTCATGATGCATCAGATTAAACCTGATTGGGTGTACTTTTGCTGATTTCTTACTTTGACAGTCTTGTACAAATGGTCATATATGACCACGAGAAGAGAAATGTGGAAATTTACTGTCTATGCATTAATCTGTTGTTTATGCATTAATCTGTTGTTCATGCATTAATCTGTTGAGTAACCAGAGACCATACAGTGGGGTAAAAAAGTATTTAGTCAGCCACCAATTGTGCAAGTTCTCCCACTTAAAAGATGAGAGAGGTCTCCAATTTTCATCATAGGTATACCTCAACTATGAGAGACAAAATGAGAAAAAAAAATCCATAAAATCACATTGAAGGATTTTTAAAGAATTTATTTGCAAATTATGGTGGAAAATAAGTATTTGGTCAATAATGAAAGTTCATCTCAACACTTTGTTATATACCCTTTGTTGGCAGTGACAGAGGTCAAACGTTTTCTGTAAGTCTTCACAAGGTTTTCACACACTGTTGCTGGTATTTTGGCCCATTCCTCCATGCAGATCTCCTCTAGAGCAGTGATGTTTTGGGGCTGTCACTGGGCAACATGGACTTTCAATTCCCTCCAAAAATTTTCTATGGGGTTGAGATCTGGAGACTGGCTAGGCCACTCCAGGACCTTGAAATGCTTCTTACGAAGCCACTCCTTTGTTGCCCGGGCGGTGTGTTTGGGATCATTGTCATGCTGAAAGACCCAGCCACATTTCATCTTCAATGCCCTTGCTGATGGAAGGAGGTTTTCACTCAAAATCTCATGATACATGGCCCCATTCATTCTTTCCTTTACACGGATCAGTCGTCCTGGTCCCTTTGCTGAAAAACAGCCCCAAAGCATGATGTTTCCACCCCCATGCTTCACAGTAGGTATGGTGTTCTTCTCCAAACACGACAAGTTGAGTTTTTACCAAAAAGTTCTATTTTGGTTTCATCTGACCATATGACATTCTCCCAATCCTCTTCTGGATCATCCAAATGCTCTCTAGCAAACTTCAGACGGGCCTGGACATGTACTGGCTTAAGCAGGGGGACACGTCTGGCACTGCAGGATTTGAATCCCTGGCGGCGTAGTGTGTTACTGATGGTAGCCTTTGTTACTTTGGTCCCAGCTCTCTGCAGGTCATTCACTAGGTCCCCCCATGTGGTTCTGGGATTTTTGCTCACCGTTCTCGTGATCATTTTGACCCCACAGGGTGAGATCTTGCGTGGAGCCCCAGATCGAGGGAGATTATCAGTGGTGTTGTATGTCTTCCATTTTCTAATAATTGCTCCCACAGTTGATTTCTTCACACCAAGCTGCTTACCTATTGCAGATTCAGTCTTCCTAGCCTGGTGCAGGTCTACAATTTTGTTTCTGGTGTCCTTTAACAGCTCTTTGGTCTTGGCCATAGTGGAGTTTGGAGTCTGACTGTTTGAGGTTGTGGACAGGTGTCTTTTATACTGATAACGAGTTCAAACAGGTGCCATTAATACAGGTAACGAGTGGAGGACAGAGGAGCCTCTTAAAGAAGAAGTTACAGGTCTGTGAGAGCCAGAAATCTTGCTTGTTTATAGGTGACCAAATATTTATTTTCCACCATAATTTGCAAATAAATTCTTTAAAAATCCTTCAATCTGATTTTCTGGATTTTTTTTTCTCATTTTGTCTCTCATAGTTGAGGTACAGTGATCCCTCGCTACTTCGCGCTTCACCTTTCGCGCCCTCAGTGCATCGCGGATTTTTCAAAAATATTCATCAAAAATTCAAAATTGAGAAATAATGGCCGGGCGCTAGCAGAAGGCAGGGAGACTACATTAGACCATCAGGTATCAACATGGAGAGCCGCACAACTCAAAAAATCCACCTCTCTGTTCGCTGTTCTCGTGTTGGCTCAGCTCGGAAATCTCGCAAGCTGATTGGCCGAGACGTTTCACCCCGCAAGCTGATTGGCCAAGACGTTTCACCCACCTTCTCTCCCTGCCGAGCGCCCATTAAGGGAAGGAAGACCGCATTCATTGCTCTTTATCGCTCGTGTTACTTTTAGTCTCGCCACGTGGAACTTTTTGCTGTTCTCTTGTGCCATTTTGTGCGAAATAGTCTTCCCGTCGAGCCACTACGCCACCTCCTGCAGCTTCTCCAGCTCTATCAGAAGCTGCCCTCGATGATCCTGCGCTTCTAGCACCTGACGATGAGGCGTCACCTGAGGAGCAGTAAAGCTCTCATTAACCTGTGCAGTAAATCATTTTCATCTTGAGTTACGTATCTTGTTATAAGAATAAAAGAGTTCTAAAAACATATTTATGTACACTTTATTTACATCTACGTATGTATGTACACGTACACACACACACACACGTATCATATGAGAGAGAGAGAGTGAGAGAATGAACGTACGTATTATTTATGGATGACGTCATTAGGGGTGACGCTACTTCGCGGTTTTTCACTTTTCGCGGTCGGTTCTGGAACCCATTAACCGCGATAAGTGAGGGATCACTGTATACCTATGATGGAAATTGGAGACCTCTCTCATCTTTTAAGTGGGAGAACTTGTACAATTGGTGGCTGACTAAATACTTTTTTGCCCCACTGTATGTTTTATGTGTGTCCCAATATATGAATTGTGTGTGTGTGTGTGTGCTTCAACATATGAATTGTTCTTGTATCCATATATGAACTGTTTTTATACACGGCCTATTGTAACCATATTAGGGGGTAAACCACATAGTGTCTATGAGTTCCATCCTCCTCTTCTGCTCTGTGTCTTATCAAACATTCCAGAGACTCCACTGAAGGTCATAAAAAGGCTGTGCTTTTCTCTCTGGGGAACAGAGCTGACTTTTTTCTCCCTGCTCTCACTCTTCTCATTGCTGGCAGCAATAAAAGGCTATTTAACCTGCAGATCCGTCTGATTATTTATTCCAGGACCTTAAAGGTGTTCAAATAAAATTAGGTTACAGGTGTTAAAGTATTAAGAGTCATTGGGTCCTATGTGACTGAAGACATCAGCCCAGTTACATGAAGGAGTACTCATGTACTTATGACTTTTTCATACATATCACAATAGTCAAACTGGACTCCACAAGCTTTATCTTCAGTGCACGTTATTGTGGGTGGTGTCCCTTTATCCTTAATGTTGATGTTTACTGATCAGCCAGTTACCTTTAAAATAGCTACTGAGCTGCACAGTAACCATATCAGGAGGACTACGACAAGGACAAGCACGAGGAACACACATGTGAGCCATTCCAAAAAAACTGGAATCTACGTCAGTATTCTCTGAGGGGTCTTTCATCGTCGGCAATTTTGAGTGTACTCTACCTGCTGTAGACTTTAATTTCTTCACCAAGGTTTGAGGCAATCAAGTCAACTAAAATACCTGACTCCCTTTGTAGCCCCAGACTTTCTCCAAAACAGCAACACTCTCTATGGCTTTCCTCCTTTAGCTTCTATGGTTTGTTTTGATCATAATTTACAGTGTGTCAGGTGTACCCAAGTGTCTCTGCCTTGTACCTTTACAGCTGTTAGAATTGACAATATTACCTTGTGGTCCCTGCTAGGGGGCTTCTGACCAGGTCTTCTTTTTAACAGTCTTTGTGAGGACTTGGTCTCCTGGTTTTATGGTGATGATTCCTCCTGTGTGTTCCTTCCTCGGAAGAATAGCATGAACAGAATCTTTTTGAGTCAACATTTTTAACGTAATCTTTTAAACAAATCTCTTCATCTTCTGGGCTGATTGGTCTAAGAGGGGGTACTAATTAAGGCTTTTCATGTAAACTTCAAATAGAGATAAATCTTCTTTTGTAGGCATTAGTCTCATATAAAACAATAAATCCAATTCTGTCCTGCTTGCGCCATTGTTTTCTTAATCTTTCTATAATGGTCTGGTTACATCGTTCCACAAATCCTGAAGACTGTGGGTGACATGCTGCATGGTGTTTCAAATCAATATTCAACACTCTCAATGTGAAATAATCTGGCTACAAAATGAGTACCATTATTTAAATTTTCCCTCGGATCTCATACCTTGGAATAATGTCTTAGTAGTTTTTTAGCTACTGTAATTGCATCTGGATTTTTACAAGGAAAACTAAACAATATCTTTTCCCTTCACATTTGTTTAGCTCATTGAAGTCTATGCAGATGTTCTGAAATAAGTACGTTGATGACAGAAAACTACTCTTCTCTTGTCTTGACATTGGCCTGGGCATTATTTTGTGCACAAATTATACATTATTGGCAAAATTTTGTAGCAAAATTTTCAAACCCATAAAATTTTGAAGCAAAATTTTCAAACCCATAGGCTGTGATAACTAATAACCAATAACACCATCCCTCCCTTGGACACATGACAAACTATGTGTTCAAGTAGCAGTATAGTGAAATCATTTTTGAAAGGATAGGTTTACCCTTTGGTCAGGTATAAATTTGGGAACCTTTATTAAAAACAGCACCTTTATTTAACCACCTACCCTGGTTAACAAGATCAGGAGTTCCTGGCAGTGGAGGGTGAAGGACAGAGCTGTGTGGAGGAATCTGGTCCGACCTAAATGAAACAGTCATTGTCACCCCCGACAGATTGCTATGATGATGATGATAGACTCTAGCCTATGGAGATATGTTTTGTTTGCATATTTCTTCATCAGGCGATGCCAGCAATGTGTCATAGAGGAGCAATTAGCTCCTATTAGGAGGTATAAAATGTGCAAGATTTGCTGACATTTTTGTAGGAGAGTCATAGTCACCTTGTAGTAGTCTGGTTAATATGTACTTTTTGTTCTCTGATATGAATGCAAACCAGAATTGATGATCTGGGTGTACTGGTATGCTAAAAGTGCATTGCTAATGACTACCACTGTGAAAAATTGCATTTGGAGTTCTAATTCATTCAACAATGAGTGATTCTGGTACACAGTGAGCACAAAGAATTATAGCTTTGTTAATTCCTGCAGGTCCTGCATCATCAGGATGTTTCCCACAGGAATGGGGAGGCTGAGCATGACACTATGACATCTGCTGCTTTTAGCTCTTTCACGACCTGTTCAACACCTTTTTGAGCTTCTAGACAGAGAGGATATTGTCTTTTATATGGTCTATAGTGTGCTGTTATAGTGACATATTTTGCTTCCTTTATAAGATCAACATCAGTTTTATCTTTTTAATATAATGAATTTGAACTTCAAATTTGTTCATCCTCTCTTCTGTTAATGTTAGGATTGGTCATGTAGGAGATTTCTGGGTGTCAATATGCACAGCCTTTTATGCTGTGGTTACCCAGTTAAGTAGCAATGTATATGTTTCTAATTTAGGAGAATATTCTATCTTAAGGTCAGATGTTGGCTTCCCATGGATGGTTATATTCCTCAGCACAGGTGACAAAATGTCCAACATTTTTCCAATCCATGTGTTTGGGTCTGACCAGTGAGCTGTGTGGAACCCCCCCATTGTTTAAAATGTCTCTTATTCTCATCAGATAAGACAACGGATGCTTCCACACATCCTCTTGGTGACCAGTACAAGTTTTTTTTATGACCAATCTGGAGGATGGATTTGCAAAAAATGTTTGTTCATAATTTGGATCAGATCCATTCAATTGCCTGTAGTACATGTTACAATGATATTGATTTGGAGATTGCCAATCAGTAGGAACTGTGGATGTAAAATGCTGTGATATCACTGAACATGGTTCGCTGTGACCAAGTCAAGTGAGTATCAGTATTTCAGTTTGGAAGTCTCATAAACTACATTTACTTCCTCAACATGTGGGTGGGCCTCTGACAAAATGAACCACCCTTCAACAATGTTACCGGTAGTAGGATCCTTTACTTTCACAGATTTTAATATACTTCAAGACCTTTCAATGCTGTCTGATCAAATTTAAGTCCTCACATTAGGAAATGGAAAAAGCAACAATATAATGTATTTTACTTACGTGTGGTTGGTTTGATCATCTATGTCCTGTCACTCGATGTCCCTTCCTTTTAATAATTCTTTTACTGTAGTCACAGAGGGAGGAGGAGGTCGTTAGGTGATGGCGCTGAAGGGGTGGTCGTAGCCAATTCAAGTGGGTCTGAAGAGGAACTCACACAGTCGCTGGGGTAGGGCGGCGGATCCGGCCTGGAACCACAGCCACCACCATCGTCTCGGATTAATGGAGAAACAGACAAACCATTATACTGCGTCTTTTTTTTTCTTTTTTTCATTTTTGTCATGCTTATTATTTTCATCTCACTGTTGCAGCATCAGTCTCTCATTCTTACATTTTTTTCTTCCCTTTTTCCAACCACTCCTGGGCTTCGGTCAATCCATACTTTTCCCTTATATCATGCACAAAACTTTCACATTCATCAGCCTTCAATTTTCCTCTAAAACCAAACTTCCTTCTCGATTTCTGTCCACTCTCAGCACACAAACTTCACTTCACCATACATGCATCTCCACAACATTTAATTTTCTTCTTATTTTCCCTTTTTCTTCAGTAGTGTTTGAATTACCTCTATTTTTATATACTCTCACCTTAGGATTTTCACAACACATACCCTTTTATAATTAGGAATAAAACTACTTATTCTTTCCTCTGCCCAGATTAAAGTTGAACCTCTTCACTCTCCAGCTGACTGGGGCAGCCTCTCTCTGTTGCCTCACTGCATCAAGCCCACTACTGAGCAGGTGTGGGAGGACTTTTGTTCAGCCGTGCACGGTCTTTTAGAGCAGCAGCTCCCTTTCAGCCAGAGAGATACTAAGGCCCCCAAAACTGTTGAAAAAATTTCCTTTGAAGTTAACTTGGAAGCTTGATTTGGAGGTAAATTTATGAAAGAATGCAATTCTTGTTGTTGACCACAAGATGGAGGCAATCCTTCTGCACTCAAGGTGGAGGAGACACAGTGACATCACTTGGAGGCGGTCTGGATGCCTCAGCTCCAAGATGGCACCCGGGATTGACTCACCCTGGTGACTTTCAAAATGGCATTTGCACTGCTTAATCTGCATATGCACAGATCTCATGCAATGGGAATGCCACATGGCCGTTTCAGTCACTCGCAAATGTGAATGCGCATTGTGGCCGTGGAGTCTACTGACCACAAATCACGCCTTGGTTTTTGTTATTTTTTTTTTCAAAGGAACTGGAGAGCCGTCTCCTTAAATTCAGTATTATTCATGCAAGAATAATCTTAGAACTTTAACTTTGTGTACAATTCAGTGCTGTTACTTCAAATAATCTCCTCTCAGTAACTCTTACCATGCTTTAAACACAGTTTCTCAGTTCAACTCAGGCAAGTGGGTGAAATTCCCCCTCCCCTTCGTGAACAAAGACACAAACTCGCACCCGTTTCCTGCACAGTGAAAGTGGTTTAATCACCTATATACGTATACTATGGGAAAAAAGAGTTAGTAGATATTTACAGCCCCTGGGCTTTTGCTGTTATTTCCCAACCCACACATGTATCCCCTCAAGATTCACAGAATCAACACATTATCAACATGCACAATATGGACAATATCTGCAGAGTTTGTTGTGTATTTGTGTGTCTTTCCCTGCCGCTCAATTTGCATATACTCTTTTGTCTTAGCTTAACTTTATGTGGAGGAATACTTTCACTGAGCCACGTCCGGTCATCAATACAAGAGGTATTGCATCATAAAGTTCAGTCCTATACTGATTTTAACAAGCTATCTTTATTATTATGGACAGTCATTCACTACTGATGTGTCATGAACTGAGCTTGGATGTTCTCCCAAGCTCAGTCTCATGGCTTTTCTCTGTATTTATATTTATCTGTTGTATTGTTATGCCCTTTTGAGTCATTATACTGCCTTCCATTCTCCTTGTTTATGTTCAGTCTGTTCTGGTTATGTTTTGTTTCATTTGCAACTTAAATCCAGTCTATTTCTGATTGTTTATTTCTTATATTGGTTCTGTGGGCTGGCAGATGGCAGGCAGCATTTCCGGGTCTGCACTTTGTGTGGGCATTTCCTATCACACTGCCAGTCCAACTACTCCCCTCTCATCATCACCAGCTGATCCCAATTACCATGATTCTCTCCTTCCCCTCGCCCAGGTGCACACACACCTGTGGCCATTTACATTGTTATCTACCTGCATTTAGTCGGCTTCTGTTCATTTGTTCATCACTGCACTATTTATTTTCAACTTGGACTCTAATCTGTATCCTCTTAATCCACTCCTGTGTTCGCAGGGTGATGCCGGCCCAGGGATGCCAGCTGTAAGTTATTCCTTGTTTGTGTTTTGGTATGTTTGCACAGTTTTTGGACTTCTGTCCTTTTCTTTAATAAATGCCATGACTGTAATTCAGCACTTGAGTCTTTCTCCCATGACATGACAGAATATTGCAGCCAGAAATTAGACTCAGCTGTTACACTCGGGCATTTTTTCCTTTTGTGTGTGTGTGTGAGCTCTTTTACGTACCTATTCATAGAAACTCATGATGTCCCGGGTCCGCAGACCTCACCGAATGAAAGGAGGAATGGCAGCGGGGTCTCCTAGCATGGAGGAGGAATGGGTGGCAGTGTTCATCCAGGATTTCGTGGATGAAGCACTGGAAGCCCGAGGACTCAAGAGGACTTGGGAATGTTTGGATGGAGTAGTGGGTATCCTGGAGGAGCATCCCGGACTCTGGAGCTACCCACAGTACGTGGATCTGCTGTCCATGGTCTGCGCGCTCCAGCAGTCATTTCCTGGTTTGGTGTTCCCCACAGAGTCGAGACGGAAGCGCTCTCTTCAGCTGAAACTCATCTCTCACTATGTTGCGCCCGACTCTCCGACAGCCCCAGCATGCTCATCGCCAGCTTCTCGATGGCGCCATCGCCCTGCTCCGGACTGTTGGAGAGACAACTCCACTTCTCAGACAGCAACCAGTTTTACATCGAATCAGACAAATCCCGCAGCAGACTCATCTTCTTGTTCTTCATTGCCGACTGTCACCCCAGTCTCCTCCTCCTCCCTCCCTGCTGCAGTTTCTCCTGTCTATCCATTAATCACCCTTTATTGTCATTCAACTGTACAACCAATCATGTACAGTAGAACGAGATTGTGCTTTACCTATCTACTGTGTTAATCACACACACCCCAAGTGTAGAATCAGAGGGCTGCTGCCATGCAAGGCACTGCCATAAATTTCCCTCCTCCATTCCATTTTTGCTGAGCACCAGGCTGGACGGCAGGAAGTTCCACTTTTATATGGTCTTTGGCATGATCCGGCCGGGATTTGAACCCCTGCCTCCCGGGTGTGGGGCGGATGCTCTACCAACTGAGCTACCACTCCGGTAATCAATCAGATGTGTCCTCCTGCTGCTGAGGGTCCAGCTGCGTCCTTCCCGGTTCCATTCACTCACGCATCTATGGCAGCAGCTCCTCCACAATCCACTGGGGGGCCTACGTCCACATGACATTCAAGTTGGCCACTTTTAAGAGGAACATCTGTAGCAAACACATTGAATATCTCCTACCATCTGATGGGTCCTTTCATTTTCGCCGGTCCTTTGATTCTGCTGCAGATGCTATTTAAATTATATATTTTTAAAATTTTCAAACCTCAGACAAGAGAACTTCAGCTTCGCTCAAGAATTTTTTTTTTCTTAGACTTTGAAGTCATTTTTGTGAATGAAACTGACCTAGCTATGGAAGGGTGGCCTTATATGGTAGTTTTCGGGCATCAATTATCCAAATCTTACATTTTCATGAACACGACCTCACTTACACATGGGTGGATTTCAGCATTTTTATGTGTGCTGTTTACACACATTTGGAGGATGAGGACATAGATAAGATAAACCTTTATTAGTCCCACAGTGGGGAAATTCCAGGATTACAGCAGCACAGGGATAGCAGCACTCAGAGCAATAGTTAACAAGGTAAGACAATAACAACTGGTTAGCCAAAGCAGAAAGTGAATATATATATGTACACAGTTATATACACAGTGCAGGAGCATTGCAGCTAATGAACGTTTGCTGAACCTGGAGTGGCTTGTTCATACTAATTGGGCTTACAATGGTACAAAGGAACAATGGTACTTCCTGCCTTCTAGCTTGGTGCTCAGCATAATAGAATTTGGGATGGAAAATTGGTTACCCAGCCACAGGGGGAACCGTAAGCCAGTGCGTCAGGAAGAACATCCAGCATAAAAATCTTTACCAAATTGACACTTGGATCATGGCGATATCAGGTGATGATACGTTGTGTTGATCCCGGAAGGAAGCAGCCGAAAGGAAAAAAAAAAAACTAACAAAATATGATTTACACATACTAATACTAACATATTCTTGATGAAGCCAAATTAATTGAATTTTATCTATGTAGCATCATCGTCTCCTCAAAACCAAGACAGAAGATCACTTCTCTTCAGTTTACAGGAATTTCATTTTATTCATTACACAGGAATATCACTTTTCTGCCTTTTCAGGAATATCACTGGCTTTTATGTCGACTCATGCAGGCCTCTTCCAGGCCTGACCAAAGATACTTGCTTTCCCAGGACCCCAATGTAAACAGTTGCCTCTTGCAGAGATTGTAAGGATCAGAATTTGCTTTTAAAGGCTCAAAGGAACATAAAACTCAGGAGACCAGACATCTCAACGTGAACACTGCATTTGATAACGTACCTTTTCACAGGAAACCAATGTTCTTAAAAGAGTCATAAACCACTTAATCTGACGGGTTTATAGCCGATGCTGTCCAGGTACCTTCGCCCAGATACTAAAAGAAATCATCTACAGCTCAACAGTACCTCCTAGCGAATACCTACGGAATGTGTTTTCAGTATGTAGGATGACTTTTAATTTGTTCTAAATATTAAGTTTCTTTCAGCTTATCCTCTGGATCCTAAGGACACTGAAAATCATCCCTCTTTTATCACCAACCATGGTTTGCTGCAAGTTTTGCTGCATTTTGGATCTAAATGTGAATGCATGTATTATAATTATGTATAAGAAATGTTATATTCATGAGTGTTATTCAAACACATATTGGAGTAGTGATATAAATGCATGATCACCAAAATATTAGCCAAGTCATTTAATTTAGTTAGATTTTATATTGAGCATTTATTTCATAAGAACTGACTGAGTGTTGATTTTCCCTCTGAAATTTCATGGGATGGTGTCTTCATTTGATTGGCTGCTCTCAAACAAAGAAGTGTTCTCACATTGGATAGCAGCCATTTCAAACTGCTTCTGAAAAAGCCGATTGGTCAGTCTTGCGACTACATCATCAGTTTTACAACCCGGCGAGGTAACTTTAAAAGAGAAGTTAGATTTGAGTTTAGTCAGAGATCAGCAAAGTAGAAAAAAAGTTAAGGAAAAGTAGAAGTAGAGACAACAGGCAGGAAGATTAGAACAGCAAAACGGTGATAAGATTAAGAATTAGAAACACAGAAAGAAGAAAGAAAGAGATTTTGAGAAAGATTAGGAACTAAATTAAGATTAAAGAAGCAGAATAGTAATCTAGATCTCAGAAGAAGACTTTATTGCACTGTTTCAAGGCCCTGTGAAGTTTTATTTTATTCTCTGTGTGTTTGTCAAGTCTTTCGTTATATTCTGGTCACTGAGGAGAAACCATTTTTCTTTAGAGCTCGTTCCTTTTAGAGAATCAAATTCTCAAACTTTTTCCTTCACCTCAGAAGCCATTCCTATCCTAGTAAATGTTTTTCTAACATTTTTTTTTCATGACTTTTCACGCCATTAAACTGGACCTTTAATTTGCCTAGTTTAAAGTGAACAGAGACTGAGAAGATTTTCCTTCAGTTTTTGGGACAATCCCGCTACAAGAGACCCCAAATTTGGACTCTTTTTCAAAGGACTTTTCACGCCGCCCTGAGACAAACTATCCACGGCTGCAACTGTCTGCTTGAAGGGCCCCCAGCTGAATTGTCACCTCCACGGCTGTGAGTGAGGACAGCAGCCGTTTCCTCCGACGTCCTAACTTCAAAACCCAGCGGTACCGACCCACGGAAACTTGGACCCACGGCTGTTGTGTGAGTGAAACTTTTATTTCTCCTATCTGCTGGGTTAAAACGTGATGTCCTAACAATTAAATTACAATTGAATATGGCCCGTATTTTGGGGCTCAATTAGTCTCTCAGCCACAGGAGAGAGCTGTAAACTGAAGGAAAACTCTTAGTCATTTTTAAGTAACTGCCCCTTAAATTTTTGTAGATTAATTCAGGAGTCATTTTTAGATAATTAGCTTATGAATTTTCCCCATAAAATTGCGTTGTTTTGTTAAAACATTCCAGCCTCATTTACCGTTGAAACATAAGTCTAGTTTCTCCTTGGTTCTACAGAGGTGTAACGCTGGATTTTATGTTCAGGAACCCAATATCAGTTGATGTGATATTTTACGCTGTCATCATCTGAATCTGTTTATTCATCATTTGAACGCCATGTCATGTAACCTGAATGAGTTTAATAAAAGAGTGAATGAGAGCAGTTGAAGCGTTTTCCTTTCGCATATACAGGTTTCCTAATCACGGCAGGACAAAAACTCACTGAAACTTTGAGACTGATTCATTAAGTAATTTAAGGTACAAAATTTATTAAAATTAAAGTTAATATTATTGTCCGTTAGGACTGGTGCCCCTTTTACGAGTGCTTTTATTTAATTTAGCGGGTGTAGAAGTGACGGTTTAACTCCGCCCCCTTTCACACCCACTATTAAATAAAATAAATAATTCCTGTACCTTATGACAAATATTTTATAGGCAATTCATCCTACATCTAACACCAAATAAATATAATTTATGACAAAATCAATGCTGATATTCAAATCAAACTCATTTGAAGGTATTGGCAAAATGACAATTTTTATTTGTACATTCTCAGTATACAGTATATTCACTTCAGCTTAGCACAGTAGTCATATCTACCCTTGGTTTTTTTTGTTGTTGTGCTGGCACAGAAAACCCACTGTGATTTTGCTACTTTGAACATGGGAATATCATGTCTTAGAAAAAGAATTCAATGTCAGTGAGCTTAAAACCGAGCAACATGAAAAATCTGAAGCATCCCAACTCAGCTTAATTGTATAAGAATGCATCACCACTTTTAGTCATCAGCTGTTTTTTTCTCAGTATACCCATTTGAGCAACAGCTAAAAGTCTCTGCCACTATGGATCAACTAATGAATTTCACATGCCAGCATTGGCCCTAGCTGCACTGACACATTTCTGGTGCCAGATAAGCTTGGTTATATAACTAGCAGAATAAATTAAAACTAATTCAATAATGTTAAACAGCTCTTAAAGACAGGATTCATTATCCCCACTGGACTTTTTTTTAAATTCTGGATGAAGACCAACAACTTGTAGTCATGCAAGTTTTGTACCTGCTTGATGGGGACTCACGGGATTCACATTCCCCGTGTCATGAAGGCGCCTGCATCGGCAAGTGACGACGACGAGCTAGCCCAAGTTTCCTCCGGAGCTCGGCCGCAGTGGGCTGGGGGATCTGAAGCTACAACGGCTACCGCTGCAGCAGCTTTACAAGGAGTCGGGGCCAGACAGACAGGCATGGAGGGATCGTGTGCCGATCAGCAACACTGCAGGCCGAGCAGAGCTCCTCTGAGAATTAAGGACCTGGTCCGGGCTCAAGGGGAGGGATGTCCATGTTGGATGTGGGTCAAACGACAGCCAGAGGAACATCAGGAGCGGCTGCGCATCATGGCTAAGCGGGGCACAGCCTACTTCCACCTGTCGGACGGCTCGTGGAGGCACACCAATGAGCTGCGGCATGCCCGGGAGGAGGCTTCAGATGGTGGGTCAGGATAAGAGGGGTGGTTGATGGCGAGTCTACCCCTTTCTGCCAGAAGGACAGTAGTATGGCTTTGTAAAAACTAGTATAAGTTCTAATGTTCATATGTTTGTCAGTGTTAAAAAAAAAGAAGACTAAAATGTTATTGTTCTGAGTGTGTTCATATTTTAGGAGCACGGCAATGTTCTAAGTTACAGATGGACTTTGAGTTAGTTTACAGGTGGCATAATAACCCACCTTGCCATGTGGGGTGGGACAGTAGTCCCCCGTCCCCCCTAGCTTTGGTTTATTGTGTGAATGTGATAAGCTATTTACAGATACATCTCAAAAAATTAGAATATCATGAAAAAGTTCAATATTTTTTGTCACTCATTTCAGAAAATGAAACCCATATATTATATACCGGAGTGGTGGCTCAGTTGGTAGAGCATCCGCCCCACACCCGGGAGGCAGGGGTTCAAATCCCGGCCGGGTCATGCCAAAGACCATATAAAAGTGGAACTTCCTGCCATCCAGCTTGGTGCTCAGCAATAACGGAATGGAGGAGGGAAATCTGTGGCGGTGCCTTGCATGGCAGCGGCCCTCTGATTCTGCACTGGGGTGTGTGTGATTGACACTGTAGATAGGTAAAGCACAATCTCGTTCTACTGTACATGATTGGTTGTACGGTTGAATGACAATAAGGGTGATTTAATTTTAATTAATTTAATATAGATTCATTACACAGAGACTGATATATTTCAAGTGTTTATTTATATTAATTTTGATGATTATGGCTTACAGCCGATGAGAACCTCAAATTCAGTTTCTCAAAAAATTATAATATTACATAAAATTAATTTTAAAAAAATAGTTTTTACATAGAAATGTTGGCCGAAAAGTCTGTCCATGTACCACTCAATACTTGGTCGGGGCTCCTTTTGGATTAATTACTGTATCAATGTGGCATGGAAGTGATCAGCCTGTGGCACTGCTGAGGTGTTATGAAGGTCCAGGTTGCTTTGATAGTGACCTTCAGCTCATCGGCATTGTTGGGTCTGGTGTCTCTCATCTTCCTCTTGACAATCCTCCATAGATTCTCTATGGGGTTTAGGTCAGGAGAGTTTGCTGACCAATCGAACACAGTGATGCCATGGTCATTAAACCAGATTTTGATACTTTTGGCAGTGTGTGTGTGTGTGTGGGGGGAGTCCTGCTGGAAAAATGAAATCAGCTTTTCCATAAAGCTTGTCAACACAGGGAAGCATGAAGTGCTCTAAAATTTCCTGGTAGATGACTGTACTGACTTTGGTCTTGATAAAACACAGTGGACCAACACCAGCAGATGACCTCTGTTCAGATAAAGGTAAATTTTGCATTTCATTTGGAAATCAAAGTCCCAGAGTCTGGACAAAGAGCAAAGAGGCACAGAATCTAAGTTGCTTGAGGTTTAGTGCAAAGTTTCCAGTCAGTGATGATTTGAGGAACCATGTCATCTGCTGGTGTTGGTCCACTGTGTTTTATCAAGACCAAAGTCAGCACAGTCGTCTACCAAGAAATTTTAGAGCACTTCATTCTTCCCTGTGCTGACAAGCTTTATGGAGAAGCTGATTTCATTTTCCAGCAGGACTTGCCCCCCCACACACACACTGCCAAAAGTATCAAAACCTGGTTTAATGGCCATGGCATCACTGTGTTTGATTGGCCAGCAAACTCTCCTGACCTAAACCCCATAGAGAATCTATGGAGGATTGTCAAGAGGAAGATGAGAGACACCAGACCCAACAATGCAGACGAGCTGAAGGTCACTATCAAAGCAACCTGGACCTTCATAACACCTCAGCAGAACCACAGGCTGATCACCTCCATGCCACACCACATTGATACAGTAATTAATCCAAAAAGAGCCCCGACCAAGTATTGAGTGGTACGTGGACATACTTTTAGCCAACATTTCTATTAAAAACTTTTTTTTTTAATTAATTTTATGTAATATTATATTTTTTTGAGAAACTGAATTTGGGGTTTTCATGGGCTGTAAGCCATAATCATCAAAATTAAATAGATAAACACTTGAAATATATCTGTGCAATGAATCTATATAATATATTGATTTCACTTTCTGAAATGAGTGACAAAAAATATTGAACTTTTTCATAATATTCTAATTTTTTGAGATGTACCTATAATGATCTCAGTTCTAGTTTTCTTAGTGTGTGATTCAGGTCCTAAATTGGGGAGGGTCTCAATTGTATGTGTGGTTTTGCACTTTCTACGGGGGGGGGGGGGGGATGTGGTATCAAAACATTGTTGTTTTATTATGAAGTGCGATGTAGTAGCGGCCACTTCCACTTCCCCCACTGCACCGCCCTATAAATACCAGCCAGCATCTCTGTTCGGCCTCTTTGCCGATGCCCCTGCCTGGTGGCTGTATTGCGTGTTATCAACCCTTTAAGAAAGTGAAGTTCAACTGTGCACCTGGCCTCGTCATTACGAAGGTAATTCCGACATAAAAGCAAGCATATCTGAACTAACATGGCTGCCCCCAGAAACCCGGCATGTTGTAGTGCCGATCCAAGATGGCGCCCACAGCGGTCGACATGGTGCTTCGCTGCGCTCTTTGTTTGTTTTTGTTTGTCAATTGTGTGTCTGCTTGCACTTATACCCGTGAAGAACTTTTAAATATCAGGACTTTCACCCCCACGGACCTCCTCCCAGTTTTTCTAGCCCCTGCCGCCGATCTGGTTTATTGTTTGGCTAGGAAAGTGAGACGGCGGAAGAGAGGAAGACGAGCGGGCGCTCTCGTGCGACTTCGCAGGAGAGGCTCGCGAACGGCGCTGCCTGGCATATTTCTGTCCAATACCAACTCTCTCTCTAACAAGGTGGATGAACTGAGACTGCTGATGCGTTTTAAGGACCTCGCCTCCTCAGCTGTCCTCTGCTTTACTGAGACCTGGCTCCGGGAAAATATACCGGACAGCGCGCTGCGCCTCGACGGCTTCCAGCTCTTCCGTGCTGATCGTGACACAGAGCTTTCCGGCAAGACCACAGGAGGCGGAGTCTGCTTCTACATCAACTGCATCTGGTGCTCTGATGTAACGGTAATTTCCAAACACTGTTCTCCTGCCTTGGAATTTCTTGTTATCAATTGCAAGCCCTTCTATTCCCCGCGGGAGTTTGCTTCTTTTATAATGATCGCTGTGTACGCCCCTCCCGACGCGGACACGCGCGAAGCTCAGCGCGTGCTCGCGGATCACATTCAACACACAGAGCGGAGTTTTCCAGACTCGCTGATTATTGTGGCTGGCGACTTTAATCAGTGCAATCTGAGCCACGATCTCCCCCGCTACAAACAGTTTATTAAATGCCCCACCAGAGGATTAAACACACTGGATCACTGTTACACCACAGTGAAAGACGCATATCGCGCTGTCCCTCGAGCTGCGCTGGGATTATCTGATCACGTGATGGTTCACCTCATTCCCACATACAGACAGAGATTGAAGCTCACTAAACCTGTTGTGAGCACTACGAAGATACGGACCAGTGATGCTGAGGAGAAGCTGGAAACGTGCATGGAAATATCTGACTGGGGCATGCTTAAAGGAGCCACGCATGATCTGGATGAGTACACGGACACTGTGAACTCATATATCCACTTTTGTGAAGAGAACATTCTTCCATCACGCACCAGGGTGAGTTACTCTAATGACAAACCCTGGTTCACAGCTAAGCTCAGACAGATCAGGAAGGAGAAGGAAGCAGCGCTGAAAAGTGGAGACAGGGACTGCTACAGGGAGGTTAAATACCGGTTTAACAGAGAGCTGAAGAGGGCTAAATCTGTGTACTCAGAGAGACTCCAGCAGCAGTTCACTGCTAATGATTCGGCTTCCGTGTGGAGAGGACTGAGGCAGATCACCAACTATCGGCCTCAGGCTCCTAAAGGTCAGGATGACAAAGCCGTTTGTCAGAGACTGTCCCAACACTATGCCCGTTTTGACACCTCGTCATCTGTGTCCAACTCCCCCCCTCCCTCCAGCTCCACAGCCTCCACATTCCCTACTTCATTTAAGGCACACCCCCCCTCCTCCCCCCCTCCCCTTATCATCAGTGAGCAGGATGTGCTCAAACAGTTCTCCAGACTGAACCCGCGCAAGGCCCCCGGCCCAGACGGCGTGTCTCCCTCCACCCTGAGACTCTGTGCGAAACAGCTGGCTCCTGTATTCACAGACATTTTTAACACCTCCCTTAAGTTATGCCACGTGCCATCCTGCCTCAAATCCTCCACCATCATCCCTGTCCCCAAGAAGCCACGGATCACTGGACTTAATGACTACAGACCTGTAGCGCTCACCTCTGTAGTCATGAAGTCCTTTGAGCGCCTGGTCCTGTCCCACCTCAAGTCCATCACCACCCCTCTCCTGGACCCGCTGCAGTTTGCCTACCGAGCCAACAGGTCTGTAGACGATGCAGTCAACCTGGCCCTCCACTCCATCCTGCAGCACCTGGACTCCCCGGGAACCTACGCCAGGATCCTGTTTGTGGACTTCAGCTCCGCATTCAACACCATCCGCCCCGCTCTGCTCCGGGACAAGCTGTCCCTGCTCAACGTGCCTGACTCCCTCTGCAGGTGGATCATCGACTTCCTGACGGACCGGAGGCAGCATGTGCGGCTGGGAAAGACTGTCTCAGACTATACTAGCATCAGCACCGGATCACCCCAGGGCTGTGTACTTTCCCCCCTACTCTTCTCCCTTTACACCAACTCCTGCACCTCCAGCCACCAGTCTGTCAAGTTGATCAAGTTTGCGGACGACACCACCCTCATCGGGCTCATCTCCAACGGCGACGAGTCCGCCTACAGGAGAGAGGTGGCCCAGCTGGCGTCCTGGTGCAGCAATAACAACCTGCAGCTGAACGCTCTGAAGACAGTGGAGATGATTGTAGACTTCAGGAAAGTCACTACTCCTCTGCCCCCCCTCACCCTCTCAGGCTCTCCCATCACCACTGCTGATTCCTTCCGCTTCCTAGGCACTACCATCACCAGGGACCTCAAATGGGAGCTGACCATCAGCTCACTCATCAAAAAAGCCCAGCAGAGGATGTTCTTCCTGCGGCAGCTGAGGAAGCTCAAGCTACCCACCAAGATGTTAGTGCAGTTCTACACAGCCATCATCGAGTCCATCCTCACCACCTCCATAACCGTGTGGTACGCAGGAGCCACTGCCAGGGACAGACTAAGGCTGCAGCGCGTCGTGCGCACTGCTGAGAAGGTGATCGGCTGCAAGCTCCCATCTCTCCAGGATCTGTACATCTCCAGGACCCGGAGGCGTGCTGGCCGGATCATAGCCGATCCCTCACACCCTGGTCACGTACTGTTTGCCCCCCTCCCCTCTGGTAGAAGACTTCGGTCCATCCAGACTAAAACCTCCCGTCACATGAACAGCTTCTTCCCCTCTGCCATTAGACTGCTGAACACTAAGTGACTCTCGTGCACCATGTACAGCAGCTCAACCAGACTCATGTCAATCATCACTGTTTTCTTCGTGCATTACCGACTGCACTATATAGTTCTCCACAGTATCTGCTGCTGGCTAATATATATTTTAACTGTTGACCAGTATCACTTAATCTTATCCTACACTTTATTACATGTATAGTTTATTTCTCTTATCTTATCATGTTTAATGTTGCAGCATTGTACCGAGACAAATTCCTAGTTTGTGTACTACATGAACAATGGCAATAAACCTGATTCTGATTCTGATTCTGATTCTGCCGTACTCCCTCAAACCATACTGTGTGGTTATTATTTGTTTACTTTTTTGGCTAAGCGCTGTTGAAGTATATCAAGCATCTTCTATAGCAGAGAGGAATTACTGCACAATGAGGAGAATTCCCATAACGGTGCCAGTGTTTAGGCTTTCTGGACACGGAGGTGACAGGTGGTGTGGTGGCCTAGTCATAGAGCACCTGCCCCTCAGCCTGGAAGTCATGGGCTTAAGTCCCGGCCTGGTCATACCGAAGACCATTTAAAAATGGTACTTTCTGGCCTCTAGCTTGGTGCTCAGCATAACAGAATGGGGGATGAAAAAATTGTAACCCATGGATAACAGATGGAAATTAGCCACTGGCTACAATCTGGCAAGTTTACATTGATTGATATCAATGTTCATCATCCTGTACTGTCCTTAAAAACAGCATTGTAAAGTGAGTTAGCCAATCTGGCTACCTGGCTCAGCAATGAAGGCTTCAAACAGACCAATGCTGCAAAGCCTTTTTTTGCAAATGCCTGGTCCCTTGGAAACAAGACTGATGAACTAAAACTGGATATATAACTCGATCAACCATAGGAGACAGCTCTGTGATGATTATCATTCAAAGCTGGAAACACCCCAACATCACAGGTGCCGCGGTTGAGCTAGTATACTGTAACTACACCGAAGCTCAGGACAGTGGAATCTGATAAGAGCTGTGGAAGCAGAATTTGTGTATATGTGAATAACCGAGCAGAATCACCTGAGACTGAATGTCGGCAAGACCAGAGAGATGGTGATTGACTTCAGGAAGAAAAGGATGCCTTCACAGCCACTTCAGATTAGGAGGGAGGTTGTGGGGAAAGTGAAGGACAACAAATACCTGGGTGTCGCGATCAGCAATGGACTGGACTGGAAATCTAACATCAATGCTGTGTACAAGAAGAGGATGAGCAGACTCTACTTTCTGAGGAAGTTGAGATCCTTCAACATGTGCAACAAGATGTTGGAACTTTTCTACCAGGCCATTGTTGCCAGTACCATCTTCTTTGCTGTTGTCTGTTGGGGTAGCAGTATCAGAGCCCGCAACACCAACAGACTTGACAAGCTTATGAAGAAGGCTGGCTCTGTAATTAGTCTCAGGCTGGAGACCTTTGTGGTGGAGAGGAGGACACTGAACAAACTGCGATCCATCATAGAGCGCTGTTGCAACTGTGGTTGCTGTTGCAACTGAGGTCTTTCTGCAACTGTGGGGGTCCCCCCTACAGTTGATAGTGCTATGAGATGACTGTTGTTGTGAAATGGCGCTATATAAATAAAGTTAAAGTTGAATTGAATAGACAATCCTGATCACCCCCTCCACCACACACTGGACAGTCAGCAGAGTACTTTCTCCAGCAGACTGCTACAACTTCACTGCCGAACGGCCAAGTACAGGAAATCTTTCCTAGCTCATGCCATTTCACTGTACAATAACACTCTTTTGTTGAATTCTGGTCATAACTATGCTGCCATACTGCACCTTGCAATTTAATTGGTACCTCACATTGCACCCTGTGCCTGGTAGTCCTGCATTGTACACCGAGTATGATTCATGTATCTATATGAGTCATCATCTATTCATCTACGATGCATACAAGTTATTTAGGCAGTTTTACTTTCCATGGGTAATCCCTCTGTGTGTGTTTCTGTTGTTCTGGTCGTTTACTGTCATGCTGCTGTTACACTGTAATTTGGGATCAATAAAGTATATCTGTCTATCTATCTATGATAAGGGCTTGTTTACAAACTTTGTGGTCATTGATAAGTACTGTTCACCGGATCTATATTTATACATACAGTATATACATACTGTAAATAAATTAGGTAACTGAAAATTTTCATTGATAGGCAGCTTCGTAATTTTGAGAATGCGCTATTAAAAACCATTCTGGGCTAATTTAATTATGGTGGACTGTAGTTATGTCTGGGCAGGTCTTGTATATGTATCCGCTCCTTGTCCTCAGCTTCTGGTCTCATTTTATTATTACAATTGTGCCTGCCTTTTTTTTTTTTATTACTTATTTTGTACCCGTAGGTAGATTTGTTTTGCAGTCTGGTGACAAGCCACCAGCTGCCGGTCGTTGCGTGCGCAAGCGCCCTGTATCCCTAGCCTGCATGTTTTTGTCACGCCTCGCCGCTCATCTGCGGCGCCAGCTGCACGCACACCTGCACATCATCAGCGGCGAGGGATTTAAGCCGCCTCGCCCTGGGCTTTGGCCTGAAGCCGTCAGACTTCGCTCGTCACTACTGCTGTGAGAAACCTCTACCTCTTCAGCAAATATATCAGTAAGAAGCCCTTACCTTTTCCTCTTCAGTCTGCTCCCCTGTGCACAGGTGGATTTCCCGGCGGCGGACCATTCCTCTCCGTCTCCACTCCCTCGCTGCTGCACCGGGCTCTCCAGGTCGCTGTCTACCGGACTCCGTCCTTGCTGTGCCAGCCACCTGCTAACTCCAAGTAAGCTCATCTCTGTTTTATCATCTCCTGTGTTGGTGTGTGCCCGTCACCCTTCTCCTTGTGCTTCTTCCATAGGGTTGTCCGGCTGTACGGTCTCCTGCCTCCGTGCCCGACGCAGACGCCACCACCAATACATCCACATCTCGCAGACGCACATTCATACACACTTGTTGCTAATAAAGCTATTGGATCTACTCTGAGCCTGCGTGTGTGTCTCCTGAGCCGTGCATTATGTCAGTACGGCTTCAGCAGAGCGGCTCGGCAGACGGCGGGCTCGCACGCCGACTTACCACTCTCGAGGCTCGGGTGGACCTAATAGCCCACCAGCAACAGGTGATTTTAAACCAGTTGGTCATTATCACTAACCGATTGGACCGCTTGGACCCCCAACAGCCGTTCCCCCCGGCTCGTCAGGGCAGCGCGGCTCCTGCTGCTCCAGCGGCCGTCCAGGCAGCTCCGGTAGCACCGGCTCGGCTCACGCCCATTCCGACCCCCGCCCGCTTTAGCGGTAAGCTCGGAGGTGCATGGGGGTTCATAATGCAGTGTGAGTCCGTGTTCCACCGTGTGCCCGGAGATTTTCCCTCAGATCATAGCTGAATTGGTTATATTGGGAATCTCCTAGAGGGGCGAGCATTAACTTGGGCTTACACCGTAATGGCGAGGCCCAGTTATGCTACCCTCAGCTATGACCAATTCGTGAGACAATTCCTGGAGGTCTTTGATCATTCTCGTACCGAGACTGTCCAGGTCGATCGGCTTCTCAGTCTTCAGCAGGGAAGCCGGTCGGCAGCGGACTATGCAATCGACTTCCGGGTAGCGGCGGAGGAATTGGGCTGGGATGAACGTTCATTCTGCAGCCTCTTCCTCCGCAGTCTCAATGATGATCTGAAGGATGAACTGGCTGGGCGGGACATCCCGGAGACTCTAGCGGAGCTAACGTCCCTAGCCATCAGTTTGGATAACAGGCTGCGCGAGCGCTCCTCGGGGCGGAAGTCGTCTTCTTCTCACCCTAGTGGAGCCTCGTCGCGCCAGTTCCAAGCTCGCCCCCTGGCGACGCCGCCACCATCGCGCCCTGAGGAGTCGGAGCCGATGGTGACGGGCTGGACAAAGCTCCCCCCGGCGGAGAGACAACGCTGCCGTGAGTTGAATCTCTGCATGTATTGCGGAGACAGCCAACACACGGTGGAGCTTTGCCCACAGAAGCCAAATGGCGGGGTCCACGAGTCACTGTAGGGGGCCTCGCGGACATCAATCGGTTAAGTCCCCTCACCCAATTGAAGCTGCCCGTCCGATTTTGTCACAACTCCACTGGGCATCTCACTCATGCACTGGTGGATTCGGGCGCGGAGGGCAGTTTTATTTCACAAAGCCTGGCAACCCGATTGGGCATCCGCTGCCAAGCACTAAAGACTCCTCTCTCCTTGGTCAACCTCTCCCGTGTCTCCCTGGGGAGAGTAACACATCAGACCGTCCCTGTTCCTGTTATCATCTCTGGGAACCACCGGGAGGAAATAACCTTCTATGTCCTCACCAACTCTGTGTCGCCCGTCATCCTGGGATACCCCTGGCTACGCCTCCACAACCCCGTCTTGGATTGGAAGTCTGCCAGGGTGTCGGCATGGAGCACATTCTGTATGAGCACCTGCTTACAGTCCGCTGCCTGCTCTCCGTCCTCTTCCCCAACACCTACGGACGCTGCGCCCCCGGACCTCTCCCTGGTGCCATCGGAATTTCACGACCTGGGTATGGTATTCAGCAAGTCCAAGGCGATGTCTCTTCCTCCACACAGACCCTACGACTGTGCAATAAACATCCGCCAGGGGGCACCCTTACCCTCTGGGCGACTCTACAGCCTGTCGGCGCCGGAGAAGGAGACCATGAATGCCTATCTCAAGGAATCGCTGAGTGCTGGAATTATCCGTCCCTCGTCATCACCATTGGGGGCAGGATTCTTCTTCGTGGGCAAGAAGGACGGTTCCCTCCGTCCTTGCATCGACTATCGCGCCCTAAATGATATCACGGAGAAGGATCGCTACACCCTGCCCCTCATGGACACCGCTTTCCACTCCCTCCAGGGGGCGACTTGGTTCACCAAGCTGGATCTACGCAGCGCATACAACCTCGTCCGGATCCGGGAGGGAGATGAGTGGAAGACAGCCTTCCGTACCCCGAACGGCCACTTCGAGTACCTGGTGATGCCGTTCGGGTTGACCAACGCTCCAGCCATCTTTCAGCGCCTAATTAATGACGTCCTCCGGGATTTCATTGGCCTTTTTGTGTTCGTCTACCTGGATGACATCCTCATCTTCTCCAAATCCAGGGACGAGCACCGGGTCCATGTGAGGCGGGTCCTCCAAAGACTGCTGGAGAACCGGTTGTACGTGAAGGCCGAAAAATGCGAATTCTACGCTAAGACAACATCCTTCCTCGGGTTCATCATCTCCCACGACCAGGTGCTTCCGGACCCAGTGAAGGTGAAGGCGGTGGTGGAATGGCCTACACCTGCATCGAGAAAACAGGTGCAACAATTCATCGGGTTTGCAAATTTCTACCGCCGCTTCGTCCCTAATTTTGGCACCATCGTCGGCCCGCTGACCCGCCTCACGTCTCCTAAGGTCCCGTTCCGGTGGACCAAAGAGGCCGCGGCTGCTTTTCAGGCGCTGAAGGCGGAATTCTCCTCCTCCCGGGTCCTTAGCCAAGTCAACCCGGCGCTGCAGTGCATTGTGGAGGTGGACGCTTCGGACACAGGAGTGGGGGCGGTTCTATCTCAGCGGTCGCCAGGTGATGGAGTCAAACGGCCCTGCGCCTTCTTCTCTCGGCGCTTGTCCCCGGCGGAGCGGAATTACGACGTGGGGGACAGAGAGCTCCTCGCCGTCAAGCTCGCGCTGCAGGAGTGGCGTCACTGGCTAGAGGGGGCGGACCTGCCGTTTGTGGTCCTGACGGACCACAAGAACTTGGAGTACCTGAGATCTGCCAAGCGTCTGAACGCCCGCCAGGCGCGCTGGTTCTTGTTCTTTGCCAGGTTCCACTTTAACATCACCTTCAGGCCTGGCTCCAAGAATGGCCTGCCCGACGCCCTCTCTAGGCAATTTACCCAGGTCGTGCGTCGTGGGAGCTGTCACCTGGGACATAGAAAGCAAGATCCGGGAGGCGCAGGAAGTGGAACCTGACCCTGGCGGCGGACCGGAGGGGAGGCTATTCGTGCCATCCACGGTTCGGGGGGAGGTCATCCACTGGTTGCATACGTCCAAGCTCACCTGCCACCCTGGTTCCTCCCGGATGATCGACCTCCTTCAACGGTCCTTCTGGTGGCCGGGCCTGCGGAGGGACGCTGCCCGCTACGCCCGGGCCTGCCCAGTATGTGCCACCAGCAAATCAGGTAATGCCCCTCCAGCGGGTTTGCTCCAGCCTCTGCCCGTCCCTGGCAGGCCCTGGTCGCATATCGCCCTGGATTTCGTCACCGGACTCCCAGTCTCAAACACCTTCGACACCGTCCTGACCATCGTGGACCGCTTCTCCAAGGCGGCACACTTCATCCCGCTACGGGGTCTTCCATCCGCCCTGGAGACGACGAACCTCCTAGTCCAACACGTGGTCAGGCTGCACGGGATTCCGGTGGACGTGGTCTCGGACCGGGGGCCCCAATTTTCCTCTGAGGTTTGGAGGTCATTCTGCAACGCCCTGGGAGCCAAGGTGAGCCTCTCCTCCGGCCATCACCCCCAAACCAACGGGCAGTGCGAGCGGACCAACCAGGAGCTAGAGGCTGCGCTCCGCTGCGTCACTGCATCCAAACCTACGTCCTGGAGTAACCATCTCGCCTGGGTTGAGTACGCCCACAACACCGCCCGCTCTTCTGCTACAGGGATGTCCCCCTTTAAGGCGTCCCTGGGTTACGACCCCCCTCTTTTTCCAGCGCAGGATAGTGAGGTAACGGTCCCCTCAGTTCGGGCGCACCTCAGACAGTTCCGCTCCATCTGGGCGTCAGCGCGCAGTGCGCTTTTACGCACGGCAGAGCGCAACAGAACCACGGCGGACCGGCACAGAAGACCTGCCCCAGCGTACCAGGTGGGTCAGCATGTCTATGTGTCGACCCAGGACGTAATTTTAAAGGGCGAGAGGAGGAAGCTGGCACAGCGTTTTATGGGCCCATACCCCATCACCAGGATTATCAACCCGGTGGCTGTGCGTGTAGCTATTCCCCCCTCCCTCCGCATCCATCCCACCTTCCACGTGTCCAAGGTGAAGCTGGCAGTCTCCGACCCCCTTTGCCTTCCTCCTGCTGCACAACCCGCACCCCGGATGATTGATGGCCATCCGGCCTCGCCTGTCTCCTCCATCCTGGACTCCCGGCGCCGGGGTCGTGGGTTGCAGTACTTGGTGGACTGGGAGGGTTATGGGCCTGAACATCGGCAGTGGGTACCCTCGTCGTTTGTGTTGGACCCATCCCTCATTACTGAGTTCCACCGAGCGCATCCGGAGAAACCATTGCCAGGAGGCGCTGCTAGAGGGGGGAGTACTGTCACGCCTCGCCGCTCATCTGCGGCGCCAGCTGCACGCACACCTGCACATCATCAGCGGCGAGGGATTTAAGCCGCCTCGCCCTGGGCTTCGGCCTGAAGCCGTCAGACTTCGCTCGTCACTACTGCTGTGAGAAACCTCTACCTCTTCAGCAAATATATCGGTAAGAAGCCCTTACCTTTTCCTCTTCAGTCTGCTCCCCTGTGCACAGGTGGATTTCCCGGCGGCGGACCATTCCTCTCCGTCTCCACTCCCTCGCTGCTGCACCGGGCACTCCAGGTCGCTGTCTATCGGACTCCGTCCTTGCTGTGCCAGCCACCTGCTAACTCCAAGTAAGCTCATCTCTGTTTTATCATCTCCTGTGTTGGTGTGTGCCCGTCACCCTTCTCCTTGTGCTTCTTCCATAGGGTTGTCCGGCTGTACGGTCTCCTGCCTCCGTGCCCGACGCAGACGCCACCACCAATACATCCACATCTCGCAGACACACATTCATACACACTTGTTGCTAATAAAGCTATTGGATCTACTCTGAGCCTGCGTGTGTGTCTCCTGAGCCGTGAATTATGTCAGTTTTTGGTATGTGGGAGGAAACCGGAGAAATCCCGGAGTAAACCCACGCAACACGGGGAGAACATGCAAACTCCCCACAGATCTCTGTTGGCCGGGGGCAGGGATCGAACCCACGATCTCACGATCCCCGCGATCCCCCGGCCGAGGGTAAAACTGTGCTGCCACAGTGCTAACCACTGCGCCACCGTGCAGCCGTGCCTTAGTCTTAGTCTGTTATGATTATCCTTAGTATTATTATTTTCAGGGCAGCATGGTGGCGGAGTGGTTAGCACTGCGGCAGCACAGCAACTCACCCTTGGCCAGGGGATCCTGGGTTCGATCCCAGCCCCTGACCAACAGTGATCTGTGTGGAGTTTGCATGTTCTCCCCGTGTCTGCGTGGGTTTACTTCGGGATTTCTCCAGTTTCCTCCCACATGCCAAAAACATGCAGGCTAGGTTAATTGGCATCAAACTGGGGATTCTAAATTGTCGTTAGGTATGACTGTGAGAGTGAATGGTTGTCTGTCTCTCAGTGTTGGCTCTGTGCTGTGATGGACTGGTGATCTGTCCAGGGTGGACCCTGCCTCTCACCCAAAGATGCTGGGATAGGCTCCAGCCACCCCCACCCCGCAACCCAAAAAGGATTAAGCGGAAGAAGATGGATAGATGGATGGATGGATGGATGGATGAATGGATGGAGTTATCTGTGTTAAATTAAAACAAAATTATGAACCAACAAAGAATGCCCACTAATTCAAATAATAAGTTTGATCCGCTTCTGACAAAAAAAGAGTGAGAGAGAGAAGAGCAAAAGTAACATTAACCCTCACTCCACTTACTACATCACCTCCCTTTGTTAGTTCAGTGGCAGAGTCATGGTCTGCATTTGAACTAATCGTCCACTGGTGTTTAGGGTCAGAAGTAAGGCCCAAACACTGCTGACTTATAAGAGCAAAGGTCACATATTAAGCTCCACTTGAGCCTCTTAGCATGCTTCATGGTAATCCTACGAGAGAGCCGAGGGAGTTGGAGTGTGCTGTAATGTTTGAAATGAGTCTGGTTAAAAAGACAGTTAAGGGCATGTGCAGGAGTAAGTCAGTAGCAGTCGCATCTACTTAAATGGAGTATTTAAAACACTAGGGCTCATAAATAGCTTGAAAATCAAAACATTTTGTCTTGACTCTGAGGAAAAGATAATGAGGGGTGTGGTTGAGAGTTCAGGGTAGAAACTAGCATTCTTTTCCAGGGCTTCTTTTACACTTCATGGACAAAGCGGAGCAATACCAGAGTCAAACCTTATCCTGTATTTAAGGCCCTGAGCAGCTCCTGTTCCTACTTTTAGGATAAATAAAAACAGCCTGCCTGTCCGCTGAATTGCACTACCCTACCCTGTGGCTGGGTTTAGCCACAGGGGGTGAACAACCCAATGTTCTCTTAGTGCTGGTCCCAAGCCTAGGTAAATGGGGAGGGTTGTGTCAGGAAGGGCTTCCGACGAAAAACCTTTGCCAAATCAAACATGCGGATCATGACGAATGACACTTTCATACAGGATTGGTCGAGGCCCGGGTTAACAACGACCACTACCAGTGCTGCTAACAGGGTGTCGGTGGAAACTGAGCTGCTGTTGGTCAAAGATCAAGGAAGAGGAGAGGGAGAAGGCTTGTTAAGAAGGAGAGAGAGAGAGAAAAGGAAAGGTAGAAGTGTGGAGGTGAGAGGAGAGATGCTAAATGTAGGGACTATGACTGGTAAAGGCAGAGAGTTGGCTGAAATGATGGCGAGAATAAAGGTAGATATACTGTGTGTTCAAGAAACCAGATGGAAGGGAAGCAAGGCGAGGAGCACTGGAGGTGCATTTAAACTGTTCTACCACTGTGTAGATAGGAAGAGAATGGAGTAGGAGTAATCTTGAAGGAAGAGTATGTGAAGAGTGTTCAGGAGGTAAAGAGGGTATCAGACAGAATCATGAGTTTGAAGCTAGAAGTCAAAGGTGTGATGTTGAATGTTGTCAGTGAATGTTGTCAGTGCGTATGCCCCACAAGTTGGATGCCAGGTAGAAGAGAAAGAGGAATTCTGGAGCAAAATGCATGAAGTGGTAGAGTGTGTTCCCAGGGGGGAGAGAGTGGTGTTTCGAGCGGATCTTAATGGACATGTACTGTAGGTGAAGGGAACAGAGGTAGTGAGGAGGTTCTGGGTAAGCATGGACTTAAGGAGAGAAATGTGGAAGGACATGTAACACCACGGTAATACCTCTTTGTAGCACTTTAGGTGTGTAATACTACTTTAGGTGCAGTCTTGTACCCTTTTGTAGTACTGGGTATGGCAGTGTAGTTACCTTTAACCTTACTACATGGATAGAAGGGACAATTGGGCCAGGTCAGATAGATCCTAGGTTCGTAGGAGCCTGGAGGGCGTAAAAACAGATGACACAACACAGATATATGGGAACTTGCAACTATGTGTATTTTTACAGGTATGTACACTTAAACAAAAACACAGCGCTTATGAATACAATAATAGAAGGGAAAAAAATAAATATAAAGTACTCCAAAATATATTTACAATATTCACAGTTTTCTAGTGTCCGTTCCAGGTGACTAGTTGAGTCACCTTTACCAGGCGGTAGGTTCGGGCAATCGGCTCGCCATCCAGATCTGGAGAATCCACGCTTTCTTGTAATCCAGGTTAAACAAAAAAAACCTGACCTACAGAATAGGTCAGAACACAGAAAATAAGCTATGCTCATTACATAAGTTCAAATGTTTCTCAGTTGTACAACAAATAATACTCTTCACATTACTAAATGTGCATAAACTATACACATCTGAATACCTGTAAACCACAGATTTAATATTCACTCTTAAGTAACAATCAGTAGTAGTGAAATGAACCTTTTGCTAACTATTACAGCTCTGAAAAACAACCTCTTCCTGTGTAAAACCTAGCCGGAGTTAGCATCGGAGGTTTAGCATGTTAAGCTAGGGATTAGCATTCCACATACACACTGAATGGCACTCACCATGCTAAGCAACATGTGCTCCAAAAGATTCCCACGCTCACGTGAATTCACAGCCTTTGGGTTCAGTTCTTAAAATTTACAAAAGAGGTATTAGAATTTAGCAATACAGCAATGTCATATTTCTCATGTTGGTTTAGGCTTACCAATCTCAAAGTTTTATCCAGGCAAGGGCTGCTACTAGCACGTTAGCTCATCGTCTCCATGAGGGATCGCGTTCTCTCGGTCGTGTCTCGGCAGTGTCTGAAAGCGTTCTGCAGATTACACCAAGACCGAGCGAGAAAACGCGTGACCCCATTGGCTGATACTGCCAAACAAACGACGCAGCCATTGGCCGCCCAGCACACCAAATAAAATCACTGGGAACTCTAGCAGAGCTTTCCAGAAATTGTTCCTAACTATTTATGAACATATTTTATGAACTTATATTGTATTTATACACCCATCTTCAAAATATCTATTCCCATTGTGAAATGAGTGTCCCCCCTTCTTCTTAAAACGGTATCAACATTTATAATTCTATTCACGTTTTTAACACTGGGTTACAGACAGATGGTTGTGGATTTTGCTTAAAGGATGGAAATGGCTATGATAAACTCATACTTCAAGAAGAGAGAGGAATATACAGTACAATGACTTACAAGAGTGAAGGAAGGTGAAATCTGAAGGAAGGAGAAATCTGAAAGAGGAGACTGCAAGGTGGTGGCAGGGGAGAATGCAGCTAGACAGCATCGGACAGTAGTCTATAGGATGACTTTGGAAAGCAAGAAGAGGAAAACAGTGAAGACAGAACCAAAGATTGTATAGGGAAGTTACAGAAGGAAGAAGGTCGCACAGAGTTCAGGAAGGAATTGATACAGGCTCTTGGTGGTATGGAAGAATTACCAGGTGACTGCAAAAGTACAACAAAAGTATTGGGGGAAATGGGTAGAAAGGTATGTGATGTATCCAGTGATCAGAGGAAGGAAGACAAGGAGACTTGGTGTTGCAATGAGGAGGTACAGGAAAGTATCCAAAGGAAGAGGTTAGCAAAGAAAAAGTGGGATAGTCACGGAGATGACAAAAGTAGATAGGGATATTTGGAATCTAGGAGCATGGCAAAGAGAGAGGTGGCAAAGGCAAAGGATAAGGCATATAGTGATTTGTATGAGAGGCTGGACACTAAGGAAGGAAAAAAAGGACTTGTATCGATTGGCTAGACCAGGGGTGTCCAATCATGTGCCATGGAGGGCCAAGACCCTGCAAGGCTTCACCTCCAACCAGTGTCTTCAACAGAAGATTCCACTGAATTTCTTCCCACTGATTGCTGATAAGTGAAAACGCCTGCTGAAGAGACTGGGTAGAAGAGAAAACCTGCAGGGTCTTGGCCCTCCATGGCACATGATTGGACACCCCTGTGCTGGATGGAGAGATCAAGCTGGAAAGGATGTACAGCAGGTTAGGCTGATTAAGGACAGAAATGGTAATGTATTTACTTACAAGTGACAAAACTGTGTTGAAAAGGTGGAAGGAGTACTTTGAAGCATTGATGACTAAAGAAAATGAGAGAGAGGAGGAAGGATGAAGGAAAGATGGTGAACAAGGACGTCCCAAGAATTAGCAAAGCAGAAGTAAGGGCAGCTTTGAAGAGGATGAAGAATGTAAATGTGGTTGGTCCAAATCAAATCAAATCAACCTTTATTGTCATATTGCTGTACATACAACTGTAGTGCAGGCAAGATGAAATTGCGTTTCTCTCGGCATCCATATAAGTAAAAGAACAGGATTTAAGACACACTCACCTATATCTTCACCCCCCACCCCCACCCCACCACATCCATTCACACATCCCTGAGACATACTTGAAAAACTAACTAACTATAACATACAAATAGTGTACATAATGTCCGTAGGTGCAGTAGTGTATATTAGAGATCCCGGATCAGCTGTTCAGCATCCTAACAGCTTGTGGAAGGAAGCTGTTGATCAGTCTGGTGGTTCTGCCTCTGATGCTTCGGAATCGTTTGCCAGATGGAAGAAGTTCAAAGTGTTTATGCAGAGGGTGAGAACGGTCCTTGGCAATGTTCAGTCCCCTGCTCCTACAACAGTTCTGAAAAAGTTCTTGGCCAGAGGGGAGGGAGACTCCAATTACCCTCTCAGCTCCCTTAACTATCCTCTGCAGGGCTTTTTTGTCTGACATACTGCAGCTGGAGTACCATGTAGCAATGCAGTACGTCAGAACACTCTCCACCACACCTCTGTAGTAGGTCCTGAGGATGCAGATGAGGAGAGAGGCCTGTTTGAGTTTCCTCAAGAAGTGCAGTCTTTGTTGGGCCCGCTTCCTGATCCCCAAGGAATTCTTGCTCCAGGTCAGGTCTTGCGAGATCTGCACTCCGAGGAACTTGATGTTCTCCACTCTCTCCACTAAACGGCCGCCGATGCTGAGGGGGACGTGGTCAGGCTGTGACCGCCGGAAGTCGATAATCATCTCCTTCGTTTTGTCCACGTTGAGCACGAGATTGTTCTTCCTGCACCAGCCCTCCAGGTCTCTCACTTCTTCCCTGTACATTGATTCCTCATCCCTCTGAATAAGTCCTATCATCGTGGTGTCGTCTGCAAACTTAATAATCTGGTTCCCCTCGTGTCTGGATACACAGTCATGTGTTAGAAGTGTAAACAACAGTGGACTGAGTACGCAGCCTTGAGGGGATCCGGTGCTCAGCGTGACAGAGTTGGAGATGTTGTTTTCAACCCGGACAGACTGAGGTCTCTCAGTCAGGAAATCCAGGATCCAGAGACATGTGGCAGTGTTCAGACCAAGAAGGAGTCATTTCTCCATCAGTCTCTGGGGAATAATGGTGTTGAAGAATGGTGTGTATGTGTATGTATGTGTGTATGTATGTGTGTATGTGTGTATGTACACCATGTATGTGTATGTATGTGTGTATGTATGTGTGTATGTGTGTATGTATGTGTGTATGTGTGTATGTATGTGTCCAGATGACATACACACATCTGGACAGGTATGTCCAGATGACATACATGTCCAGACATGTCCAGATGACTATGTTCACAGACGCAAAAATGAAGCATACCAAGAAAAGAACACTGTCCCTACTGTGAAACATGGAGGAGGTTCTGTTATGTTCTGGGGCTGCTTTGCTGCATCTGGCACTGTGATGGTGTGGTCCTCGCGGGCCGCAAATGAGACGCTATAGGCCACCGAGGAGTTTGCACAATTTATTAAAGGAAGACAATGACAAAATAATGAGCCTCGAGGGGCAGAAACACACTATAACTATGACTAAGACTATGGCAAAGGAGGAACAGACTCACAATGAAAGCACTTACTGAGAAAGGTACGAATCATGAAACCAGCACGGAGGTTGGACGAGGGAATGTTTGACGAGATTGCAACAGGGATTAGCCCTCAGCTGCCTCCTTAAATCCCCGCGATAACCCAATCAGTGGGGAGAGTGATTAGGAGAAATGCTGAACAGCTGTCACAACGTGACCCAGGTTTGACATCCGGAAGCCCCACCGTGACGCTGTCAGAATAAAGGCTCGGAGAGCCACAGGGAACACGCACCAGATGGGAGGAAAATACTGCATGACCCGAGTGTGGACGATATCGGCGCTCAGACCACGACAGTACTCCCCACCGAACCGCGCACTCTGGGCGCCGCGTGACCCCCAAGCCCCCCCACCCACCCAGGGTGGGAGGATGGGGGAAAAGGCCAGGAGGGCGAGAACCAGAAAAAAAAAAAAAACATCAAGACCAGGAACCGGAACAAAGAGTGACAAGGGAGAACACAGGAAATAAACATGATGCAATTACAGAGCATGGGAAAAAAAACAAAACAACACAATACTCCATAATGCACGGGTGGCACAACAGACAGGACAATAAATGCAAATAACAGGAGAAAAAGCCCTATAACCAAGATACACAGGCCCAAAAGAAACAACATGGCAACCACACATCATCCCTCAGACAGAAGAGGGGAGAGAAAAAAAACTGCGCTAAATAGCGGCAATAAATGCAGTCCCCAATAGTACAACACAAATAGTTCAGGGGGTCTTCCTGCATCCAGATCACTGGCAGGGAAAAAAGGAAAGGTTCGGGCGGCCTACCCCAGTCCCAGGCCAGGGAAAACAGTCCCTCAGGCAGCCAGACCAGATCGCCGAACCGAGAGTCTAGTTGGTCGGGTGGCCGACCCAGAATCCCAAACGGGTGAGGCAGTCTTCCAGACAGCCGACCTGCGTCACTCAGTCACCAGGACCGCAGTGGAGAAATTGAAGACGGCTTCCCTGTAGAGGGGGATAGCGAGGGAGAGCCGAGCCGAATACGAGGAACCCCAACGACACCCGGTGGAGAAGGACTGGGGGAAGGATGAAGGATCAGTCCAGCGTCAGATGGCAGAGGATCTGCAGCTCCTTTACCGACCTCGAACCAAACCGGCGCTGCGCCCACGTTGGGTCCCCAGCGGGACCGTGCCTCACCCACGACGAACTCTGACTGGGTCAGAGCAGTGTCCATGACGGACCCCGACTGGGTCAGCGTGGCACCCACGTCAGACCCCAAGTGGGCCGGAACACAACCCACAACGGACCCCGACTGGGCCGGAACACAACTCACTGCTGCACCCGCAATGGACCCCGATCGGGTCACGGCTGCACCCACATCGGACCCCGATTGGGTCAATGCCGCACCCGCGATGGACCCCGACTGGGTCGGCGCAGCACCAGGGATGGCCTCCAAACCCGAACCCGGAACGTCCAGCACAGCAACCGGGACCGACTCCGCACAGGTGACCCTGGGAGAAGGCTCAGGAGAAGAAGAAGAACCGGGATCAGGATCACTGGTAGTGACAGAGCCCAGTGAGACGAGCTCGGATGCAGCGGACGGCTGCACCCAGCTCATCTTCCAGAGAGACAGGCAAGAATGCTCCAGAATTGAGAGGAGAAAGACAAAATAGAGCACTTGCCTGAACTCGAGTTCTGTCGCCATCCAGGACTTCGACGATCCGGGTTCAGACGGAAGAAGGTCATCCTCCGGTTCCCACTCGGCTACGGCGGGCTCCGCAGTCGGCATGATGGAGTCCACAGTCTGGAGATTCCTGACACAGATGTCCACGTCGAGAACCCGCACAACATGATGGCAGGGGCTCCGTGACCTGCCGAGTCGGAGTGTCCCTCCGTGGAGACCCGGGGATGCTTGCTCGTTGGCGCAGGCTCCAATCTGCAATCCGCCCTCCTTCTCTGCCCGTGTCGTGGCTGCGGGGCTGCCAGGCTCTCCAAGCCCGCAGGCTCCCTCCTCGTCCACCGGCGTAGTCCTGGCACCGAGGAACGCTCAGGGGAAGGAGGCACAAAGGCGGCAGGTTCATAATTAATTTCTGCAGCAGGTGGAGGAAGCTCGGGGGGCTGTGAACCCCGAACTCCACCCCCAGGAATCAAACAAGGCAATTCACCCAATACAGGAAAAGTATGAATAGACACTTGCCTGATTCCCGGAGGGCTGATGGGACCCACCGCAGTGAACTTGAATCTTCCCTTCCCCTGCTGGGTGGAAATGGAGAACTCCCCGGGAAGACGAAGAGGAGCCGCTCGCACCGGATCAGGAATGGAAGCATCCGGAGACGGACTCGTGGAGCTCACAGCAGCTGGGGTGAACATCGAGGAGGAGGGAGAAACAGCCAAGGCGAACCGGGAATGAGGAGCTGATGGAACAGCAGGGAGAGATGACCCGGAGGCGGAGGCGGCTGTTTTACCTCTTTGGCGAGACACGGAGGCTGCAGCTGGCTGGGAGACAGAGTTCGTGTGGCTACCTGGAACAGAATCCGGACGGGGTTCTCGCTGAGGTGTACAATCTGCATGGAGACGACATTTACTGGCTGAGGGCGAGGCGAAGGTGAGATTAGGAAATCGCCGCTCCTGCACGGTAACAGAGGTGAACAGGTCAGTGTATTCCGGATAATCACACAGTTCAGGATTCCTCTCCACCAGCCTGACCGCCGCCGTCACATGCTTCATGATCTGTGTGAGGTGGACGGTGGAGCGAGCTGCAGCCACCCGGTCCCGGATGGAAATAGCTGTCATCTGTAACTTCTCTGGGGGAATCCCGAATGACATCTCACTCCTTTGGAGATGACCCCTGGGTGGTACGAACTCCTGGACTGGATCGGAGACAGGAACAGGATCCCAAAGCGAGGAGCGATGGTGCCTTCTCTTTGGCTTCCTGCCGGAGTTTCCCTCCAGCCCACGGAGTCTCTCCCGGAGTGCAGAGATGTCCTCCATCCTCGCCGTGACTTCAGGGTGGTTGGAGTAGCGAGGATGGCGGTTAATGATTGCCTCAGCGAGGTCCAGGTGCCGGCGTGCATTGCTGGGAGTGTCATAGAAGCAAGCGGTGAAGAGGGTTCCATCAATATAGTCAAGGGCCTCCACCAGCTCGTAGCCCAGGCTCCAAGCGTGGCCCCTGAACGGCGACATGATCTCCCAGCATGCAGGTACCCAGACAGCGAAAACAACAAGTCCAAATTTAGGCAAAACTCACGGTGACCGGCGTCTCGTTCTGGTTGCCATCTACTGTCATGGTGCGGTCCTCGCGGGCCGCAAATGAGACGCTATAGGCCACCGAGGAGTTTGCACAATTTATTAAAGGAAGACAATGACAAAATAATGAGCCTCGAGGGGCAGAAACACACTATAACTATGACTAAGACTATGGCAAAGGAAGAACAGACTCACAATGAAAACACTTACTGAGAAAGGTACGAATCGTGAAACCAGCACGGAGGTTGGACGAGGGAATGTTTGACGAGATTGCAACATGGATTAGCCCTCAGCTGCCTCCTTAAATCGCTGCAATAACCCAATCAGTGGGGAGAGTGATTAGGAGAAATGCTGAACAGCTGTCACAACGTGACCCGGCTTTGACAGCCGGAAGCCCTGCTGTGACGCTGTCAGAATAAAGGCTAGGAGAGCCACAGGGAAGACACACCAGATGGGAGGAAAATACTGCATGACCCGAGCGCGGACGATATCGGCGCTCAGACCACGACAGGCACAGGGTGTCTTGAATCTGTGCAGGGTACAATGAAATCTCAAGACTATCAAGGTATTCTAGAGAGAAATGTGCTGCCCAGTGTCACACAGCTTGGTCTCAGTCGCAGGTCATGGGTCTTGCAACAGGATAATGGCCCAAAACACACAGCTAAAAACACCCAAGAATGGCTAAGAGCCAAACATTGGGTTATTCTAAAGTGGCCTTCAATGAGCCCTGATCTAAATCCTATTGAACATCTGTGGAAGGAGCTGAAACATGTCATCTGGAGAACGCACCCTTCAAACCTGAGACAACTGGAGCAGTTTGCTCATGAGGAGTGGGCCAAAATACCTGCTGAGAGGTGCAGAAGTCTCATTGACAGTTACAGAAATCGTTTGATTGCAGTGATTGCCTCAAAAGGTTGTGCAACAAAATATTAAGGGTACCATCATTTTTGTCCAGGCCTGTTTCATGAGTTTGTTTTTTAAAATAATTCTGTTGAACCACAATTCAAAAGCATTGTCTGATTTTCATTGATTAATTTTCATAGAATTTTTATTTATTACCACTTTTGTCAGATTCCAGTTATTTCTGTGACCATTGTGGGTTTTTCTTTCATTAACAGAGGGGTACCAACAATTTTGTCCATGTGTGTAAATGAATCAACTCCCTCTGGTTATTTAAACTGTCAAAATCCCAGAAGTTCTGGTCGTGGAGGAGGCGTAGCGACAATTTACCATTCCAAATTAATTAATTAATTTAATTAATTAATTAATTAAATCACCCTTTAGTCATTCAACCATACAACCAATCATGTACAGTAGAACGAAATTGTACTTTATCCTATCTACAGTGTCAATCACACACACACCCCATGTGTAGAATCAGAAGGGCCGCTGCCATGCAAGGCGCCGCCACAGATTTCTCTCCTCCATTCCATAATTGCTGAGCACCAAGCTGGACGGCAGGAAGTTCTGCTTTTTTTTATAGTCTTCGGCATGACCCGGCTGGGATTTGAACCCCTGCCTCCCGGGTGTGGGGCGGATGCTCTACCAACTGAGCCACCACTCCGGTATTTTGTTAATTACTGGTTAATGTAAAGCAAAAAACATGTTATAATTCCTTTGAGGGCCTGGTCCTCAGTATTGGGCATGTTAGCAATTTTAGGTTAAACACAATTTAATATACATGTAGATGTAGATAGTGATTGCCTTAATATGGCATTTAATTCCATGTTAGATTCGATGGGTTTTTTTCAGAAAGTAGGAAATTCTACCCATTATCTCCACCACACGCTGGACCTTGTTCTGACATATGGCATAGAAATAGAAAATCCGGTAGTGTCTCCTCATAATGCTGTACTGTCAGACAATTGTCTGTTAACCTTTGATTTTACTATTTCTAGCTATTTGGCTCCTAAAGAAAAATATGACTACTGTAGCACCCATAATTGTAACCTTATGTAGCTCACATATGCCCCATTTCCACCAGTATCGCCTGGGCTTTACTTTTTTTTTACTTGTTTCGGTTTTTCGCCATTTCCACCCAAGTCCTCACGGTTTAACCGTTACGATTTTCGTGCCTGTTCAGAGGCAGGGTACAAGCGAGTGAAAAGCGAGGTGTGAATTGACGTCAATCGACTGCTAAACGCTGATTGGTCAGGGCGTAACGTCACCAAACGCGTCCGTTAGTTTTCTGTTGAAGCTACACGTCCGCCATTTGTAATTTCAGCGAGTAACCGCGGTGACTGGATTCAAAATTGTGTTTTCATATAACGATGTCCACGCGCAAGTTTATTCCATGAACAAACGAGGAGGTGCGGACTTTTCTGTCCCTCGTAGCCGATGACTACATCCAGAGCGAGTTGGTGGGGCAACTTGCAATGAAAAAATATACCAGGAAGTGTCCGGCCTGCTATTATTGGCAGAGAATTTGGACTCGACACGGCCACGGAATTGGAAAACGGTGACGGTGAGTGTTGTTTTGTTATTGTCCGTCTTCTTGCCTTTCGGTCAAAAGCGCACTTTATTTTAGCAATAAAGAAAGTTGTTTGATTGTGGGCAATTGTGGTGATGGCTAGCCCGCTAATAGCTAGCTACCTCTGTACCTTGCTGCTACCTGGCATCAAGCTGCAGAATCACGCTTTTATTTCAGTATTCACGTGAACAAAACGCTGACGTAAGCTTATTGTATTCTGGTTAAAAAGTTTTGTGTTTGCGGTACATGTTGCACTTTGTTTGTGAGCGTTATTGTGTGTTTTTTTCCTTCTATACACAGTTTTCAAATCCCTTGGGTCCGCCTCACTGGACTGCCCCGGCATCTCCCGGTCAAGTGCTGGTAAGGCACAACAAACTGAAAATTACCACCCGGTTGTTTTTATATGTGATTGTTTTCTATAGACGCATAACAAGGAATTTAAAATGTCTTTCTACGTTTATAAAAATACTAGATTCAGGGGTGTTCATAGCCACAGTGGCCCAGTGTTATAGGTGTGTTGGTGGTGAAATACTGTTGTATTTTCACAAAAAAAAAGGAGCACATGTACAGACTTCAAATCAAAATGCTTGATTGAAATTCTTCAAGTCAGCTAACACTATTAACCCATTCTGATTTATGAGGCCACAGTACAAAGAAATTCTTTTAAAAATAACCCATTAAATCAAAATACTTTTTACAATTAATCCTTTTTGAAATGAAGGGGGGCCTAACCACATCACCACAGAAGTTCCACTCTACTGAGGGGCAACAACATGACAGTTGAGCTTAAATACAGCAACGAAGCATCCTACCACAGGCTTTCAACAGTTTAATTCCATAATATTTTTTCTGACATGTTTTGATCCGGTGTTATCTAAATACAATGACTTCTGTCTTTCATATAGGCAAGCTGAAAAGCAGCAACATTGCAGACCTTGCATCACTGATGGCCCAGAATCATGCTGAGGAGATGCGGATCCATGAAAGGATGCTCGAACAGCGCGAAAGACACCTGCAGTTAGCCGCATTAAGAAGGGATGAGCTGACAGAGACGGCTTCCTTCCACGGAGCCTTCCGAAACCATTTTGGCAGTCTGGTCGAAGTACTGAAAGCTCCCCATTTGTTAACATGTTTTGGGAATATTTGTAATGTAATAAAATGTTAGTCTTTTGGATAAAAGTGTGGTTTGTATATTATAACACTGGATGATAAAGGCGAATAATTACATACACATTCCATTGCCTCATATGACCCTAATCCTGCTGTTCAGCCATAAAGGTGTCAAGATTTTTAATGGTAATGTAATTGTTATTGTTAAATTTAATAAATATTACCACTGCTGTATCCATTGCTCTACATTGGGTACAGTTTTTAAGTAAAATTGTAAGCAGTTGCACAGGTGTAATTTACATTCAGCAGTAGACACTGATAAAGGTGAAAGTCGAATTGGGTAAAAGGTAAGTACATGTGAATTGAATGTTATATCGGCATTCCAAATTCTGAGAATTCCAATAAATTATAAGCAGTCTAGTATAATATAAAGCGAAAATACCCATACATGTAAACCCAAATATAACATTTTCGATGTTGTAAACGTTGACATGTATATGATAAACCTATGCGATTGTGATTCAATAGATCCATAGTGATCTTTGGTTTGAAAAAGAAAATTATAATTTGGTGTTGGCAGTGTGACAATGTCAGTGTATTTAGTAGGATTAAAAAAAGTTTCATCATAAAATTTCTAGGTTCATTGGCAATTCCATCAAACCAAAAGTGAGTTGTCTAGCTGCAGCATATTTTTTTTTGAGTCATTTCTACGTTGTTTTAGTGTGTAATTAGCCACCACTGAACAGATAACCCTTATAAATAACAATAGATTGAAAAAATGATACACAATTGGCCTAGATTTGGATTGGCTTTTTTTATAATATCAATTATTTGGTAAGTTAAAGTTAACTGGAAGTATAACAAGTTTCCACATATAATTCCAAGGTCAATTGGCAATTCCATCAAATCAAAAGTGACTTGGCTAGCTGCAGCATTTTCTTTGCAGTCATTTTCTACGTTGTTTTAGTGTGTAATTAGCCACCACTGAACAGATAACCCTTATAAATAACAATAGATTGTACAATGATACTCAAATGATACACAATACAAAAAATGGGCCTAGATTTGGATTGGCTTTTTTATAATATTTTTAATTATTTTGTAAGTTAAAGTTAACTGGAAGTATAACAAGTTTCCACATATAATTCCAAGGTCAATTGGCAATTCCATCAAACCAAAAGTGCGTTGTATAGCTGCTGCTTTTTTTGGGAAGTCAGTTTATCATCAGTGTATCATTATTACACAATATACAAAATGGGTCTAGATTTGGATTGGCTTTTTTTATAATATTATAAATTATTTGGTAAGTTAAAGGGGTTTAGGATTAAGCTTCTGCATATTTTTAAATTACCCCGGTGTTTCAGCATTTAATTAACCGTCTGTTAACATTTAACCGTTTTGAACAACAGAGGCGACGTAGTTTAAAAGTGCACAACATTTTATTTAAAAAACACGTTTGACATATGTATGCACATGAACACTGAACAAATGAAATGATCTCTGAATGATCTCTGCTTCATATGCAGCTGCTTCAGATTCCTCCTGGGCAACCACTATTCTCCTCTCCTGCTCCAATGTGTGTTGTCTCAATCCACGTCGTCTTCTCCTGTAAAATTCTCTTGTCTCGTTAAAGACATTCATTGTGTTAAAAACCGTGGAAATCCTCCGCTCGTAATCCGCTATTTTTTTCTGTGTTGTTGAGGAGTCAGTCTCGTCCTTTATACGTCAGCAGTGTAGCGCCACCTCGATCCCGCCCACCCCAGCAATTCTCGGCTTTCCGCGGTTGTGATGGAGGCGCAGCCGCGGGAGAAACAAGTAGCAAAGAAAAGAAAAGAGTAGCGCAGAACTATATAGTGGAAATGTGGCTATATTTGACTGCGTAGGCTCAAACACAGAGAGACTTTAAGCTTGCAGTGTGTATTGACATCACGCCTCAGATGGACAATGGGTCTGGACCACCTGCGGACTTGGAATGAAGATGGAGGATCGGGGGCGAGATCCTGAAAGGGTTGTCTGACCCCCTGGGGTCAGACGGAAGAGCAAGAAGTGATTAATTGTAAATAGAAGGATTTGACTTGAGTGTGTGATTCTGTTTTTGATGTGCTGGTATAAAGGTGTGGGGTTTACCGCAGCTCTCCCTCTTTTTTCCTGATTGAGAGAGAGAGCTGGGGACGTGAGATGCAATAAACCATACTGAGAAATAATCCAGTCTCATCATTTCATGATCCCCACATTGGTGACCAAGACGTAAGATGCCGGGGGAACGTTACCCTGACCCGGATTCACTGGAGACCGCCCGCACGAGTGCAGGCTCGATTAAGCTCCCCGAGTTCTGGCAAGACGACCCGCACTCATGGTTCCAACACGCAGAATCGCGGTTCGTGCTTGGGGGAATATCAGCAGATGACACCAAGTTTCATAATGTCATCGCAAGACTCGACAGCCGCACAGCTCGATGTGTGCGGAGCCTGGTGCAGCAGCCGCCCGCTGCTGGCAAGTACGACTCGCTGAAAGCCGCCCTCATCGAGAGTTTCGTGCCATCAGCCGAGGTGAGGGCCAGGCGGCTTCTGGACCTGCGCGACAGAGGAGGTCGCAGGCCGACCGACCTCATGGAGGACATGCTGCAGCTGATCGGGACAGACAACGATGCGCTTCTGTTCAAACACATCTTCTTGAGGACCCTCCCTGCACACATGAGGGGTACCCTGTCCGGCATGAGGTGTGTGACCCAGCAAGACTTCCGCGCGCTGGCCAAGGAAGCGCAGCGGCTCCTCGACGCCTGTGACGAGCAGGAGCCTTCCGTGGCAGCAGCAGACCTCGGCGCGGCGGCCGGGGGCAGTGAGGAGCAGGAGGCAGCAGCGGCAACCCCAGCGACGACGGCAGTGGCGAAGGGACGGCCTCTGTTTTTACCATCGACGCTTCGCTGAGAAGGCGTACAGATGCATCCCGCCATGCAGTTTCAAGAAACAGGGAAACGCCCGGGCCGGGAGTCGTTAGCAGCTTCGACTCTCGGTGAACAGAACAAGCTGCTTTACCTGACAGATGCGGGCTCCGGGCGGCAATTCCTCGTGGACACCGGAGCCCAGAGGAGTTTCATCACCGCGACCTATGCGGACCGTGTGGCTGGGCCCCACGGAGACGGGGCAACGGCGGCGAATGGCTCGTCTATCAAAACTTTCGGGGAAAGGACTCTGCACCTGTCCTTGCACGGCCGCACCTATGAATGGACTTTCATAGTAGCGGCGGTGAGCTTCAATAGACGCCTAGTTAATGCACTCTCTTTTTGTTCTATCCCTTGTGCAGCTAGAGTGTCCAAGCCGCCAGTACAGACCAACGTCGCCACAGCAGGTGGTAAGTTTCACACTCTTCTAACCCAGTTCCCAGCACTCACAGTTCCCACGTTTTCAGCTAAGGTTGCGAAGCACGGGGTGGAGCACTTTATCACCTTGGTTGGCCCACCAGTTTTTGCGAAAGCTCAGCGCTTGGATGCATCTAAGCTCTCCATTGCGCGCAAGGAGTTTGCCAACCTGGAAAGGTTGGGCATAATTCGCCGCTCGAAGAGCCCATGGGCATCACCACTACATATGGTTCCTAAGGCTGACGGCTCGTGGAGACCTTGTGGTGATTACCGCAGGTTAAACAATGCCACAGCGCAGGACCGCTACCCAATTCCGCACATCCAGGATTTTTCGGTGCATTTAGCGAAAGCGAGCATTTTTTCTAAAATAGACCTGGTCCGCGGTTATCATCAGGTCCCGGTCCGACCAGAAGACATTCCCAAAACAGCGGTAATAACCCCGTTCGGACTTTTTGAATTTTTACGCATGCCTTTTGGCCTTAAAGGCGCCGCGCAAACCTTCCAACGAATGATGGATGCCGTGTTGCGCGACCTCCCTTTTGTTTTTGTCTACTTGGACGACATTTTAGTCGCCAGTCCCTCCGAGGAGGAACACGAAGAACACCTCACAACGGTTTTTCAGAGGTTGGGAGTGCACGGGTTGATAATTAACCCGGCCAAGTGCCATTTTGGCGTAGCGCAAATCGATTTTTTGGGACACCGCGTCTCCCCAGAGGGAGCAGTCCCGCTACCAGCCAAAGTACGCGCAGTGGCAGAGTTTCCCAAGCCACAAACAGTCAAAGCGTTGCAAGAATTTTTAGGAATGGTAAATTTTTATAACCGTTTCATACCCCGCGCAGCGCAGCTTATGCAACCGTTATACGCTGCGCTGAAAAAGCAGAAGCCCTCCAATGTGATCGAGTGGTCCCCGGAGCGGGAGCACGCATTCACGGAGGTTAAAAAAGCGCTTGCAGATGCAGCACTGCTGGCTCACCCAGACCCATCAGCCCGCATAGCGCTAACCACCGACGCGTCAGATATGGCCATAGGGGCCGTTGAAGAGCAGCAGGTTGCCGGGGTTTGGCAGCCGCTCACTTTTTTCAGCAGATCCTTGCGTGATGCTGAGTGGAAATACAGCGCGTTTGACAGGGAGCTGCTAGCGCTCCACCTGGCCATTCGCCATTTCCAGTTCTGGCTGGAAGGGCGGCGTTTCACCGCATTTGTCGACCACAAACCGCTCACTTTTACAATGTCCAAAATTTCAGAACCATGGTCAGAACGGCAGCAGAGACAGCTGGCCGCAATTTCGAAATTTACCACTGATATTCAGCACGTAGCCGGTAAGCTCAATGTAGTAGCGGACTGCCTCTCACGCGTGGTAACAGCGCCTGTCCGCGCGGATGCGGATTGTACTACTGCAGCCACGGGGCGGAGTAACAGCGCGGACATGCACGCGGCCCCTGTTCACGTGGGGATAGATTATGCAGCCATGGCGGCGGAGCAGAGCGGAGACGCAGACGTGCGCGCGCTCCTGTCTGGACCAACAGGGTTAAGGCTGGAGAGCAGGAGTTTACAAACCGGTTCGCCCCCCCTAATCTGCAACGTATCCACCGGGCAGCTGCGCCCGGTGGTACCGGCCACGTGGCGCCGTCGCGTTTTTGATGTGGTGCACTCCCTGGCGCACCCGGGAGTACGCGCTTCTGTGAAAATGGTAGCGGAGAAGTTTGTTTGGCCGAGCCTGCGCAAGCACGTGAAAGGTGGGCGAAAGCCTGCATGGCTTGCCAGCGGGCCAAAGTCCACAGGCACACAAAAGCCCCCTTAGAACCGTTCCACATTCCGGCTAAGAGGTTCGTCATGTGCACGTAGACCTAGTGGGCCCCCTACCGCCGTCACAAGGGTTCACACATCTCTTGACAATGGTGGACCGAACCACACGTTGGCCGGAAGTGGTCCCGTTAACATCGATCACAGCGGCAGAGGTGGCTCGTGCTTTTTTGACAGCCTGGGTAGCGCGGTTCGGGGTTCCGTCGGATATTACGTCCAATAGGGGACCTCAATTTGTGTCGGAACCGTGGTCAGCAATGGCCAGCAGCTTAGGAGCGGCAGTCCACCGCACTACCGCTTATCACCCACAGGCCAACGGTTTATGCGAGCGTTTTCACAGGTCTTTGAAGGCAGCCCTCAGAGCGTCACTCACGGATGCAGATTGGGCAAACAAACTGCCATGGGTTTTATTGGGGTTGCGTTCGGTGCCCAAAGAGGACTTAGATGCCTCACCCGCGGAATTAGTTTTTGCACAACCTCTCAGGCTGCCCGGCGAGTTTCTACCAGCTGTATTGCCTTTAGGATACTGTTATTGTGTGTCCATTCTTTGGCGTTTGGGGGGGGGTGATGTAGCGCCCATAATTGTAACCTTATGTAGCTCACATATTTGACTGCATAGGCTCAAACACAGAGAGACTTTAAGCTTGCAGTGTGTATTGACATCACGCCTCAGATGGACAATGGGTCTGGACCACCTGCGGACTTGGAAGGAAGACGGAGGATCGGGGGCGAGATCCTGAAAGGGTTGTCTGACCCCCTGGGGTCAGATGGAAGAGCAAGAAGTGATTAATTGTAAATAGAAGGATTTGACTTGAGTGTGTGATTCTGTTTTTGATGTGCTGGTATAAAGGTGTGGGGTTTACCGCAGCTCTCCCTCTTTTTTCCTGACTGAGAGAGAGAGCTGGGGATGTGAGATGCAATAAACCAATACTGAGAAATAATCCAGTCTCATCATTTCATGATCCCCACACTACAGAAGATGCCTCTCAGATGATGTTACCAAATTTATGCAGATTGTTTCCTCTATGCCATGTGTCAACACAATGGAGATTAGTGATGGAGAGGTTGCCCCTTCCGTAATTGATAGCACGGTAGATAGTGTTACAGCTTCTCTGCATGAGACTCTAGACATGGTGGCCCCTTTAAAATAAGAAAAAGTCTAATCAGAGATTTCTAACTCCTTGGTTCAACACAGAAACCCGGAGCTTAAAAGAGAAGACTCATCAATTAGAAAGAAAATGGCGCTCCACTAAATTAGATGAAATCTATTTAGCTTGGAGAAATCATCTTCTAAATTATAAAAAATCTCTTAAGAAAGCTAGAACAAGTTATTATTCTGCATTAATAGAAAAGAACAAGAATAATCCCAAGTTTCTTTTCAGCACTGTAGCCAGGCTGACAAAGAGTCGGGACTCTGTCAATCCTAGCATTCCCTTAGAGCTTACTAGTCAGGGCTTTATGATCTTTTTCAATAATAAAATTTTATTTATCAAAGATAAAATCAGTCAGATTCTTCCTACCGTTAATTTAAATACATTAACTACTGTAATACTACGTATTACCTACTTCCGGCGCCACACAAGTCGGCTGCCTTTTTGCAACAGCGGCTCAATTCTGAGTTTTTTCTTCCTCTATCTTTCCAATCTAGTGACAACTTTCTGATCCGGCGACACCTTACACACTTTATACATCACGGAAACACAGATCGCCCCAAATGCCTCCCGAGCAGGCGGATGGAGCCACTGTTTACAGCAGGAGACGGTACAGCAGGGAACAGCTGCTTGCACTTAATCGCCACTCGGTTCTAACGGAAAAACTCGACATACCGGGAGAAATAAGGCGAAAACGACGTGGTTGTTGGGCTGGTGTTAGACGGTGGACAAGGAATATAAGGCACAGACCCACCCTCCCATCCGTTGTTATGGGGAATGTACGTTCTATATTGGGAAAGGTAGATGAGCTAGCGGCTATCTCCCGCTACGATAGCGTATACCGGGAGTGCTCCCTCCTTTTGTTTACCGAGACGTGGCTAACTGAACTAGTAGCAGATGCTAACATTGAGCTGGAGGGTTTCCACGCGATACGAGCAGACTGAACACCAGACAGTGGCAAAGCAAGGGGCGGTGGAGTGTTGGTCTATGTTAATAGCAACTGGTGCAGACCGGGACACATCACTGTTAAACAACAACACTGCAGCAAAGACATTGAGTTGCTAGCTGTTAGCATGCGGCCTACCTATCTCCCGAGGGAATACTCACACGTGATCTGCATTGTTATTTATGCAAATCCGACGGTGAATGCTGGGACAGCGCGTGACGTCATCCACTCAGTAACTGGCAGGCTGCAGACAGAACACCCAGATGCTCTTCTCCTCATCTCAGGCGATTTCAACCATGTTTCACTGTCTCCGATTCTACCCACGTTTACCCAGTATGTCACATGCCACACTAGAGACAATAAACACTGGACTTATTCTACGCAAACACTAAGGAGGCATACACCTCATCACAACTCCCCCCACTCGGGAGATCGGTGTCATGGGTGGCTCTCGCAAGCCACCATAAGACGCCACACAGTCACCAGTGAGTTCAGTGAGTTTTATTTACGGTGAAAATATAGTGACAACACAAGCTGCAGAGACAATGACTTTTGAGTCTACTCACAACAGGAGGCATAGGCTAAACAGCTCTACAGGTCCATAGCAGGAGACAGTCATACACTAGGCAGGCAAGGTTGGTGATAATAACTACACCAGCTGCTAAGGCAGAGACTCACAGAGATCGTTACACACCGGGAGGGGTAAGGCTATACAGCACACTTACTAGTTCCGGGGAATGACGGTCAAATCAAAAGCAGACGTGGTGTGAAATCGTCCAGGCATCCATAGCATGACAGAGAGTGAACAGGGAAGTGAACAGACACTGCTGCAAGATGCGATCGCCAGCGTGGGTTAAAATAGCCTGAGCGCTAACGACCACAAATGCAGCACAGCTGTTGAGGGTTTGACAGCTGGGCGGAAGCCTCCCCGAGCACTATCACAATAAGAGCTCGGAGAGCTAGAGTCATAACGCCGCTGTCAAACCCTGACAAGAATAACCCGAGCACCAAGGCATAGTACTCAGGTCATGACAGTAGGCCCCCCTCACTTGACGGGCTCTGAACGTCTAGTAACACCTAACCCCCCCCCCCCCCCCAACCACAGGTGAGCGGATTGAGGGACAGGCAAGGAGGGAACCAAACAAAACCTAACAAGACCTAAAACAGAAAGGGAAAAGAATACATCACCCGACATATCCAATCAATTTCCCCCCAGAACAATGACGAGAAAAAACAAACCCGAGAAAAAAAACAAAACGACATGACTACAAGGAAAAAAAAAAACAATCATAAACAGCAAACACCTGACCCTGAAAGTTTTCCCACCGAGACCACAGACAACCCATCTAACTCCAGTGTATTTAACCTAGCCAAAGAAATACACCCAAACACACGGTAACTATAGAAACAAAACAAGAAATAAATGCAAACACATGACTCTGGAAAAAAGGAAAGAAATACATGACTGTAACTATGGAACCAAAAGAAATAAATGCAAACATAACCATGGAAGAAAGGAAAGAAATACATAACTGTAACTAAGGAAAAAAAAACACATGACTATGGAAAAAAAAAAGAAATACATGACTAACTATGGAAACAAAAAAAACCACAAACGAAGCCAGAAATATATGCAAACACCCGGTAACTATGGACAAAACCCCCCATACTATAGCCCCTCAAGGAAAGAGGGGAGGACAAAACAACAAAGACAAAGCTTGACCATAGCCCCTCAAAAAGAAGAGGGGAGGACAGAACAAAAAAAACAAAACCAGACTATGGATTGCAAAACACATGAGGCAATGTAAATTGCTTTACATGACTTAACTAGACTATGGATTACAAAACACATGATGCAAACTAGATTGCTTTACATGACTATGACAAAAACCTGACACCGTATGGGCCAAAACAAAAGATGATCGGCGGAGATCCAACGTCCCCCAGGCAGAGCTCCGGCGACCTCCCTGCCTCCAATGGCCCACCGATAATCCCACAAAACAATACATGATCAGGCGGCCTGCCCCAGTCCCAGGCCCAGAAACAAGTCCTCTGGTGGCCAAACCAGGCCACCCAGTAGCAGACACAGTTTATGGGGTGACCAACCCAAGACGCCAAACGCACAAAGCAGTTCCTCGGGTGGCCGACCCGCATCCCACAACCACCAGGACCGTGGAGGGATAGCATGCAGCCGCCCGCCTAATAAAGACCAGACATGAAGGCGCAAGTCTGCCAGACAAAACCGTCCAACGGCCCCCAGCTGGTGGCTCCTGAGAGGGGAACCATCACGAAATTGGACCCCCTCGAATCCTGATTGGGTCGCAGCCGCACCTGCGCTGGACCCCCACTGGACCTCGTCGGACCCCAACTGGGTCAGGACGGACCCCGATTGGGTCACTGCTGCACCCACGTTGGACCCCGACTGGGTCAGCTCAGCCCATGCGTCGGACCCCGACTGGGTCAGGACGGACCCCGATTGGGTCACCGCTGCACCCACGTTGGACCCCGACTGGGTCACCTCGGCCCACGCGTCGGACCCCGACTGGGTCAGGACAGACCCCGATTGGGTCACCGCTGCACCCACATTGGGCCCCGACTGGGTCACCTCGGCCCATGCGTCGGACCCCAACTGGGTCGGAACTGCACTGGCGACGACCTCCATCCCCGAACCTGGAACCGCCAGTCCCGTGACCTTGACAGACTCCAGACCGGTAACGCTGTGGAGGGGCTCAGAGAACAGGAGAGGACCGGGATCAGTTCCACCGGCAGCGCCAGAGCCCAGCGAGACGAGCTCGGGTGCAGCAGACGGCTGCCCCTCGCTCGCCTCCCCATGAGGCAGGCAAAAATGCTCGAACACACCACAAAGGTAAACAAAGAAGAGCACTTGCCTGCACTCGGGCTCTGGAGCCGTCCAGGACTTCGTTGATCCGGGTTCAGGTAGACGCTTGTCGTCGGGCTCCCACTCGGCTGCGTCGAGTGCCACAGCCGACCTGATGATTTCTGCAGCTGGATTCCCTCGCGTTGCTGTCCACACCGATAACCCGCACGGTGTGGAGATGGGGGACCCTCGACCTGCTGACTCGGGCTGCATCTCTGAGGAACCCTGGGGACGCTTACTCGTCGGCTCTGGCTCCTCACCGCAGTCCGTTCTCCTCCTCTGTCCAACACAAGGCTGCAGGGCCGGGATATCTCCCAGAGCCGCAGGCCTCCCCCTCGTCCGACGGCTTGGAACTGACGCCGAGGACCACTCAGCAGGAGGAAACACAGAGGCAGCAGGTTCAGTATAATTAGCTACAGCTGGAGAAGGAAACTCGGGGAGCTGCGAACCCCGAGCTTCAACCCCAGGAGTCAGACAAGACAGATCACTATGATTAATAGTAAAGTGAAATTGAACTTGCCTGTCTCCCGAAGGGAAGATGGTGCCAGCTGTAGAGGACGTTGCTCCTTCCCTCTCTCGCTGGATGGTAACACAGGACACATGGACGGAGCTCACCGGTGCAGGACTCAGATCACTCTCAGCAGCTGGCTGATTGAGTGGGTCACTCCGGTGGCCCGGAACTGGATCCAGAATAGGAGCTTGCTGAAGACGTATTTGACCTCGGCGTCGGCGCTTCCGCCAGTCTCCCGGTGGTGCGAACTCCAGGGCTGGATCAGGATCCGTAGGCCATGGGCAGGAGTGCCTCTCCTCCTGCTTTATGTTGCGTTCCTCCTCCAGCATCAGGAATATCTCGCGTTGCGCGACGATATCCTCCCTTCTCGGGTCGACTTCCGGGTGGTCGGCCCAGTGGGGAGAGAGATGACGAAGAACGTCTTCCGCAGCGTCTAGGTACCAGTGTATGCCTTGATGGTAGTCCAACAGGGAAGCGGAGATGAGCAACTCATCCACAACTTCCAGAACTCTCATCAGTTCGTGGCTCGGACTCCAAGCGCGGCCCCTCCGCGACGGCATTCCTCACACACACGCACACAGTACCCAGACGGAAACAGCAACTGTCCAAAAACTCAAACTCACTGGTGAATTGCGTCTCGGGTTGGTGTCACCGTAAACGCCGTTTTGGCAGCAGTGTACTGTCATGGGTGGCTCTCGCGAGCCACCATAAGACACCACACAGTCACCAGTGAGTTCAGTGAGTTTTATTTACGGTGAAAATATAGTGACAACACAAGCTGCAGAGACAATGACTTTTGAGTCTACTCACAACAGGAGGCATAGGCTAAACAGCTCTACAGGTCCATAGCAGGAGACAGTCATACACTAGGCAGGCAAGGTTGGTGATAATAACTACACCAGCTGCTAAGGCAGAGACTCACAGAGATCGTTACACACCGGGAGGGGTAAGGCTATACAGCACACTTACTAGTTCCGGGGAACGACGGTCAAATCAAAAGCAGATGTGGTGTGAAATCGTCCAGGCATCCGAAGCATGACGGAGAGTGAACAGGGAAGTGAACAGACACTGCTGCGAGATGCGATCGCCAGCGTGGGTTAAAATAGCCTGAGCGCTAACGACCACAAATGCAGCACAGCTGTTGAGGGTTTGACAGCTGGGCGGAAGCCTCCCCGAGCACTATCACAATAAGAGCTCGGAGAGCTAGAGTCATAACGCTGCTGTCAAACCCTGACAAGAATAACCCGAGCACCAAGGCATAGTACGCGGGTCATGACAATCGGATCACAACTTGGTTCATCTCCGGCCGGTGTACAAACCCCTAGTGCACAGACAACCTCCGGCCATGCGCACAGTGAAGCTATGGTCTGAGGATGCGTCAATGGACGCTCTAAAGGACTGTTTTAAAACCACCGCCTGGGAGCAGCTCTGCGATCCACATGGTGAGGACATCGATGGCCTCACTCACACCATCACGGACTACATCAGCTTCTGTGTGGACAACACCGTTCCCACCAAGACCATACGGTGTTGCTCAAACAACAAACCCTGGATCAACCCTGAGATAAAAACACTTCTGAGAGAGAAGAAGAGGATCTTCAGGTCGGGGAACAGGGAGATGCTGAAGTCCGTACAGAGGGAGCTGAGGAGAAAGATCAGAGAAGGCAAGGACAGTTTCAGGAAGAAGATGGAGGACAAGCTGCAACAGAGCGACATCAGCAGGGTCTGGAGAAACCTTAAAACCATCTCTGGGCTCCAGAATACCTCCCCCCAGGCCACGGGGGCAGGGAGTGGGCGAACAATCTGAATCTGTTTTTTAATAGGTTTGACCAACCACCCTCCCCCCGACTGCACAACAACCACTGCTGCCACTGAAGACATCAAGTCCTGCTGCACACTCCCCACTCCACCATCACCCCCCACTCCCAACACACAGCCCCCCAACCTGACCCTCACTAAGACCCAGGTGAGGACGGAGCTGAGGAAGTTCAAGGCGAGGAAGGCGTCGGGACCGGACGGCATCAGTGCAAAGCTCCTCAAGTCCTGTGCAGACCAGCTGTGTGGGATTGTGGAGCACATCTTCAACCTGAGCCTGAAGCTGGGGAGGGTACCACAGTTGTGGAAAACATCTTGTGTGGTACCTGTAACAAAGACTTCCCAACCCAAAGATCTGAACAGCTACAGACCAGTGGCCCTGACGTCCCACATGATGAAGACCCTGGAGAGACTGCTCCTTGCTCACCTCCGCCCCCTGGTGGGACCAGCGATGGATCCACTCCAGTTCGCCTACCAGCATGGTATTGGGGTGGAGGATGCGGTCATTTTCCTCCTTCACCGTTCTCTGTTCCACCTGGAGAAGCCCGGGAATGCAGTGAGGCTCATGTTCTTTGACTTCTCCAGTGCTTTCAACACCATCCAACCGATGATCCTGAAGGACAAGCTGCTGTGCGCAGGGGCGGACCAGCACCTGTCATCATGGATCCTGGACTACCTCACAAACTGGCCACAGTTTGTGAGAACCCGGGACTGTGTGTCCGACATGATCATCGGTAGCACGGGGCCCCCCCAGGGAACGGTTTTGGCTCCCTTCCTGTTCACCCTTTATACTGCGGACTTCTCACACAACACAACACACTGCCATCTACAGAAGTTCTCTGACGACTCTGCAATCGTTGGCCTCATCTCCAACGGAGATGAAGCTGAGTACAGAGGGCTTATCCAGGACTTTGTGGACTGGTGCCATCGGAACTGCCTCCAGATCAACGCGAGGAAAACTAAGGAGCTGGTGGTGGACTGCCGCAGGCAAGGACAATCCCTCACAGTACCAGTAAACATCCAGGGAACAGACATTGAGATGGTGACATCCTACAAGTACCTGGGTGTTCATCTGAACAATAAACTAGATTGGTCACACAATACTGACGCACTCTACAAGAAGGGACAGCGCAGGCTGTTCCTACTGAGGAGACTCAGGTCTTTTGGTGTACAAGGGGCGCTGCTGAAGACATTCTACGACACGGTGGTCGCATCAGCCATTACTTTTGGAGTGGTCTGCTGGGGCAGTGGCATTACAGCAGCCGATAGGAAGAGACTGAACAAACTGATCAAGAAAGCTAGCTCTGTCCTGGGGAAGCGCCTGGACCCAGTGGAGGAGATGGGAGAGAGAAGGATGGTGGCTAAACTGTCATCTCTGCTGGAGTCCGGGTTCCACCCTATGCAGGACACACTGAATGCACTAAGGAGCTCATTTAGCAGCAGACTACATCATCCTAGGTGCACAACCGAGAGGTTTCGCAGGTCCTTCCTACCAACGGCTGTCAGACTGTATAACCTAAGCAGGGCTGCTCGCAGAGATAGCAAAAAGACGTGACAACCTAATATATTGAATGCAAAAGACGCAATAGACTTACACAATGGTCCCCTCCAGTATTCAACTAGGAAAATACCCGTTGCTATGGAGGGTCAGAATATGTATGGGTACATAATCATACCATGTAGGATAACTAAGTAGACAGTTATGCTGTTTCATTCCATCTAGCTGCAATGCTCCGCACTGTGTGTGTTTATATATTCATAAATTTATTCCATCTAGCTACAACGCTCCACACTGTGTGTGTGTGTTTATATATTCATATATTTATTCCATCTAGCTACAATGCTCCGCACTGTGTGTGTTTTTATATTTACATATTTATTCCATCTAGCTGCAATGCTCCGCACTGTGTGTTTATATATTCATAAATTTATTCCATCTAGCTACAACGCTCCACACTGTGTGTGTGTTTATATATTTATATATTTATTCCATCTAGCAACAATGCTCCGCACTGTGTGTGTTTATATATTTACATCTTTATTCCATCTAGCTACAATGCTCCGCACTGTGTGTGTTTATATATTTATATATTTATTCCATCTAGCTACAACGCTCCACACTGTGAGGGGCGCATGTGCACGCAGCGACCGGCAGCTGGTGAAATAGTGCGTGTGCGTGTGTGTGTTTTTATGTACTTTTATATGTTTTTATAAAATCCTCTGTGTCGTTTCTGCCCTGGAGTGTTTGTGGAATATATGGCGAAGAGCTCCCTGGTATATCATGTTTATAGTCAGCTTCATGTGTGCCTGTGTTTGTGTCTATGTTGAATGTAATTAGTGGCTTGTAAATATGGATGGCACCAGACTGCAAAACAAATCTACCTACGGGTACAAATAAAGTAACCTGAACCTGAACCTGTGTTTATATATTCATATATTTATTCCATCTAGCTACAATGCTCCACACTGTGTGTTTATATATTCACATATTTATTCCATCTAGCTACAATGCTTCACACTGTGTGTGTTTATATATTTATATTGTGGTGAACACTCAATGGATCTGTTGGACCGTTTCTGTGACTCGCATTTTAGGCCAGAACAAAGGCAGGAAGCTTAGCCTTGTTATGCAAGGCTGGAGACTGTGGGGGGTCGATTAAAGGATGCGTGGGAGACAGTGGAAGTGATATCATGGAGGGAAATGCATTGTGACTGTCTTTATTATGCAAGGTGGTCTGTGGGACATGTGATCTATGAGGTGTGAAGTCCCTGATATTTAAGGACGAGAGTTAGTGTTTCATTCACTCTTTTTTCTGCTTTTAAATGATGGAGATGTGAATAAAGCTGACTCTGAGAAAGAACGCTGCCTCGTCATTTTCACATCTTCCACACTGGTGACCCCGAAACGTATCATGGAAGAAAGAAATTCCCCCGGGCCAGCCGCGTCAGGAGCCCCCAGCCAAGCGAACACTGCTACAGTCCAGCTACCGGACTTCTGGCAGAACAATCCGCGCTCCTGGTTCAACGCAGTTGAGGCGCAGTTCAACCTCCGAGGGATATCGGTAGATGTCACGAAATTCTACCACGTAGTCGCAAAGCTGGACAACAACACGGCCCAGCATGTGGAGAGCCTGATCGACCAGCCGCCGGAGAGCGACAAATACGTCGCGTTGAAGGCTGCACTCATCCAGCAATTCACCCCCTCGGCAGAGGAGCAAGCAGAGAGGCTCCTGGCGCTGATAGAGGGGGAAAACGACATGCCCGCAGGCCTGATGGAGAAGTTGTTGAGGTTGAAAGACTCTGACGATGATCACTTCATTTTCACCCACCTTTTCCTCAGGACTCTACCGTCAGCAGCGAGAGCGGTTCTGGCCAGTTTGCCATTGTTGGCCCTACGGGACTACCGCACGCTGGGCCAAGAGGCGCAGCGGATTGTCAACGCCACCAAGCGGCGCGCAGCCACGGCCGCTGCAGCGGAACTCGGCGCGACGACCGCAGACGACAGGAGGCCAGAGACAGCGGTGCCAGACTCACCGACGACGGCGGCGGCAAGGGCCAGGGAGCGTGGACCGGACGTCTTTTGTTTCTACCATCGCCGCTTCGCAGAGAGGGCACGCAAGTGTGTACCGCCGTGCCAGTTCAGGCATTCGGGAAACGCCAAGACCGGGGGTCAGTAGCAGCCGCGGCCCTCGGGGAAGAGAACAAGCTGCTCTACTTGTCGGACGCACGCTCGGGGAGGCAGTTCTTCGTCGACACAGGCTCACAGTTGAGTTTCATCACTCCTTCCTACGCGGACAGACTGGCGGGTTCCAGAGGTCCCCTGGTGACAGCGGCGAACGGCTCGGAGATTAAGACCTTTGGTGAGAAGACTCTGCTTCTGTCTCTACACGGCCGTGCATATGAGTGGACTTTTGTTGTAGCAACAGTAAATTTCAATATGCTGGGGGCTGATTTTTTTGTGCTCACATGGATTGTTGGTTGATCTCGCTAACAGGCGCCTGGTTAATGCATTTTCTTTTGATTCTGTCCCCTGTGGAGCGCGAATGGCCCCGCCTACAGCACAAGCCAACGTCACTACAGCAGGCGGTAAGTTCCACACACTGCTCACTCAATTCCCAGCACTCATGGTCCCCACATTTTCGGCAACAGTCACTAAGCACGGGGTGGAGCATTTTATTACCACTACCGGACCGCCCGTTTTTGCAAAAGCTTGGCGCTTGGACACAGTTAAACTAGCCATAGCGCGCGAGGAGTTCACCAACCTGGAGAGGTTGGGCATTATCCGACATTCAAACAGTCCGTGGGCTCCCCCCCTACATATGGTCCCAAAAGCTGACGGATCATGGCGCCCTTGCGGGGATTTTCGCAGGTTAAACAACGCTACAGCGCACGACCGCTACCCAATCCCACATATCCAAGATTTCTCGGTTCATTTGGCAGAGGCGCGCATTTTTTCTAAAATAGACTTGGTCCGCGGTTACCACCAAGTTCCAGTGTGCGCTGAGGACATACCCAAAACAGCGGTAATAACTCCGTTTGGTTTATTCAAGTTTTTATGCATGCCATTCAGACTTAAAGGGGCTGCTCAGACGTTCCAACGCATGATAGATGCGATGCTTTGCGATCTCCCTTTCGTGTTCGTCTACCTGGACGATATTTTAGTAGCCAGCGCGTCCGAAGACGAACACGAAAAACACCTGGCCACAGTTTTCCGAAGGTTGGGAGATCACGGGTTAATAATCAACCCAGTGAAGTGTCAGTTCGGGGTGGCGCAGATCGATTTTTTAGGACACCGCGTCTCCCCCGAAGGAGCAGTTCCGCTGCCTGACAAAGTGCGCGCTGTGGCAGATTTTCCCCGGCCGCAGTCAGGGCATTGCAGGAGTTTTTGGGAATCGTGAATTTTTATAACCATTTTCTCCCCCGCGCGGCGCAACTCATGCAGCCGCTGTATGCCACGCTCAAAAAAAAGAAACCTGCGGATAAGATTGAGTGGTCCCCGGAGCGGGACCAAGCATTCTCCGAGGTGAAAGCAGCCTTGGCAAAGGCTGCGTTGTTGGCACACCCAGACCCAACGGCCCGCATAGCGCTCACCACTGACGCGTCAGATGTGGCCATAGGGGCGGTCGTGGAGCAACACGTAGCCGGGGTTTGGCAGCCCCTCACCTTTTTCAGCACGACCTTGCGCGATAGCGAACGTAAATACAGCGCGTTCGACAGGGAGCTGCTCGCTCTCCATTTGGCCATCCGCCACTTTCAGTTCTGGCTGGAAGGATGAGCTTTCACCGTGTTTGTTGATCACAAACCGCTAACATTCGCGATGGCCAAGGTCTCGGAACCGTGGTCAGGCCGGCAGCAGAGACAGCTGGCCGCGATATCAGAGTTTACCACTGATATTCAGCATGTGGCGGGCAAACTCAATGTAGTGGCAGATTGCCTCTCGTGCGCCATGGCGGCCCCAGTCAGCGTAGGGTAAGATTATGCAGCCATGGCCGCAGAGCAGGTTAATGACGCGGACGTGCACGTGCTCCAGTCTGGACCAACAGGGTTAAGGCTGGAGAGCAGGGTGCTGCAAGACGGTATGCCCCCCCTAATCTGCGATGTCTCCACTGGACGGCCGCGTTCAGTAGTACCGGCCGCGTGGCGCCGCCGCATTTTTGACTCGGTTCATTCTTTGGCGCACCCTGGAGTGCGCACGTCGGTCAAAATGGTGGGAGAGAAATTTGTTTGGCCGAGCCTCCGCAAACAGGTCAAAGAGTGGGCAGCAGCCTGCACGGCGTGTCAACGAGCCAAAGTACACAGGCACACGAGAGCTCCTTTGGGACCGTTTCACATTCTGGCCAAGAGGTTCGATCACGTTCATGTGGACCTCGTTGGACCCCTCCCGCTGTCACAGGGGTGCACACATCTTCTGACAATGGTGGACCGCACCACGCGCTGGCCTGAAGTGGTCCCGCTGGCATCATCCACGGCCGAGGAGGCGGCGCGCGCGTTTTTAACAGCTTGGGTGGCGCGCTTTGGTGTTCCGTCGGACATTACGTCCAACAGAGGCCCTCAATTTGTTTCCGAGCTTTGGTCGACAATGGCCCGCAGCCTGGGTGTCACAATTCACCGCACAACCGCGTACAATCTGCAGGCTAACGGCTTATGCAAACGTTTTCATAGGTCATTGAAAGCGGCTCTCAGAGCGTCACTGACGGATACAAATTGGGTTGACAAGTTACCATGGGTGTTATTGGGGTTGCATTCTGCACCTAAAGAGGACTTAGAAGCCTCCCCAGCGGAGCTTGTGTTTGCGCAGCCACTCCGGCTGCCTGGGGAGTTTCTCCCAGATAACCCTGCGCCAAACGCCTCCCCGTCTCAGCTGTTGCGGAGTAACATAGAATCAAGCACGCTGCCCGGCCCCGCGCACCACAGTTTTCCGCGTGTTTTTGTGCCTAAAACTTTGAAGAACGCAGAGTTTGTTTTTGTTAGACACGATGTGCATCGAACCCCACTGCGACCGCCTCATGACGGACCATTCAGAGTGCTAGAAACAGGGGACAAACAGTTTTTGCTAGATTTGGGGGGTAGGAAAGAGAAAATTGGCATAGACAGACTTAAACCCGCTTTTGTGGTGGCAGAGGAGGAAGTGCTGTTGGCAAAGGTCCCGCGGCGAGGTAGACCACCACGGAGGGTTTCACACAGTAATGTTTCCCAAAGTAATGTTTCCCCAGAACACCCGCAGAGACTAACAAAGGGTTTCCGCCCCCAGATGGCAAATCCCCAGCAGGACAGCGCCGCAGAGACGGTGAACCCCAGCTACAGCAGATTCGGCAGGAGGCTGAAGCCTATCCAGCATGTGGACTGATGTGTATTGATGCTATCACGGCATGCATGTGGTTATTTTCTTGTTGTTCTGTTTTTCTAAAATGCTGGGGGGGGCTTGTGTGGTGAACACTCAATGGAGCTGTTGGACCGGTTCTGTGACTCGCATTTTAGGCCAGAACAAAGGCAGGAAGCTTAGCCTTGTTATGCAAGGCTGGAGACTGTGGGGGGTCGATTAAAGGATGCGTGGGAGACAGTGGAAGTGATATCATGGAGTGAAATGCATTGTGACTGTCTTTATTATGCAAGGTGGTCTGTGGGACATGTGATCTATGAGGTGTGAAGTCCCTGATATTTAAGGACAAGAATTACTGTTTCATTCACTCTTTTTTCTGCTTTTAAATGATGGAGATGTGAATAAAGCTGACTGTGAGAAAGAACGCTGCCTCGTCATTTTCACATCTTCCACAATATATTTATTCCATCTAGCGACAATGCTCCACACTGTGTGTGTTTATATATTCACATATTTATTCCATCTAGCTACAATGCTCCACACTGTGTGTGTTTATATATTCACATATTTATTCCATCTAGCTACAATGCTTCGCACTGTGTGTGTTTATATATTTATATATTTATTCCATCTAGCGACAATAGCTCCGCACTGTGTGTTTATATATTCACATATTTATTCCATCTAGCTACAATGCTCCACACTGTGTGTGTTTATATATTTATATATTTATTCCATCTAGCTACAATGCTCCACACTGTGTGTGTTTATATATTTATATATTTATTCCATCTAGCAACAATGCTCCGCACTGTGTGTTTATATATTCACATATTTATTCCATCTAGCTACAATGCTTCGCACTGTGTGTGTTTATATTTTTATATATTTATTCCATCTAGCGACAATGCTCCGCACTGTGTGTTTATATATTCACATATTTATTCCATCTAGCTACAATGCTTCGCACTGTGTGTGTTTATATATTTATATATTTATTCCATCTAGCAACAATGCTCCGCACTGTGTGTTTATATATTCACATATTTATTCCATCTAGCTACAATGCTCCACACTGTGTGTGTTTATATATTCACATATTTATTCCATCTAGCGACAATGCTCCGCACCGTGTGTCTATATATTTATGTTTATATGTACATATGTATACTCGCTGCTCTTGTTTTTTCTTGCCTTCTGATTGTTGCTCTGAGTGTTGCTATCCCTGTGCTGTTGCAATCCTGGAATTTCCCCATTGTGGGACTAATAAAGGCTTATCTTATTTTATCTTATCTTATAACTCCTTCAACTGATATCTGTTTGGATGAGTTTGCTCTAATTGACCTTTTAGAGTTAGATCAAATCATTTCCTCATGCAAGCCTTCAACTTGTCTTTTAGACCCTATTCCTACCAAGTTATTTAAAGAAGCCTTTCCTTTTATTGGTAGCTCTATTATTCAAATAATCAATTCTTCATTAATGTAAGGCCATGTACTGCAGGCCTTTAAAACTGCTGTAATTAAACCCTTACTCAAAAAGCCAGTGCTGGATCCAGGAGTTGTAGCTAACTATAGACCAATCTCTAATCTCTCTTTCATTTCAAAAATCTTAGAAAGAGTTGTTGCTACACAATTATTTGACCACTTGCAGGGAAAAGATTTATTTGAAGAGTTTCAATCTGGGTTTAGAATCCATTATAGTACTGATACAGCCTTAATGAAGGTCACTAATGACCTCCTTATCGCATCTGATAATGGACTTGTTTCTGTACTTGTCCTTTTAAACCTTAGTGCAGCTTTTGATACTATCGATCATAATATTCTACTTGATAGATTAGTACACCATGTTGGACTTAATGGAACTTCATTGCAGTGGTTTAGATCTTATTTATCTGATAGGTTCCAGTTTGTTCATGTCAATAATGAGTTTTCTTCCAACTCAAAGCTCAGTCAAGGAGTTCCACAGGGATTTATGATAGGCCCTATTCTTTTAAGTTTATATATGCTTCCGCTAGGCAGCATTATTAGAAAGCACTGTAAACATTTTCATTGTTGTGCAGATGACACACAGTTATACCTGTCAATGAAGCCAGATGATAGTAATCAATTAGCCAAGTTAGAGGCCTGTCTTAAGGAAATCAAAGCTTGGATGACTTGTAATATCCTGCTATTAAATTCAGATAAGACTGAAGTCATTCTAGTTGGTTCAAAAAACCTTAGAAATACCTTTTCAAATCAAACTCTTAATTTGGACGTGGTTACTCTTTCTCTTAATAGTTCTGTGAGGAACCTTGGAATTATTTCTGGTCAAGATCTGTTTTTTTAATTCACATATTAAACTTGTTTCTAAGACTGCCTTCTATCATTTGCGTAATATTGCCAAGATTAGGAGCATCTTGTCTCAGAGTGATGCTGAGAAACTGATCCACGCTTTTGTTAGCTCTAGATTATTGTAACGTTTTATTATCAGGTTGTCCTTAAACATCTTTAAAAAGTCTTCAGCTGATCCAAAATGCTGCAGCAAGAGTTTCAACAGGTACTAGAGATCATATCTCTCTGGTTCTGGCCTCCCTTCACTGGCTTCCCATAGAGTTTAGAATTAAGTTTAAAATCCTTCTTCTCACTTACAAACCTCTAAATAATCAGGCCTCTTTTTATTTAAAAGATATGATACTACCCTATTATCCTAACAGAGCACTACGGTCCCAAAATGCAGGATTACTTGTAATACCTAGAATCTCCAAAAGTACAATGGGAGACAGAGCCTTCAGTCATCAAGCTCCTCTCCTGTGGAACCAGCTGCCAATCTGGATCCGGGAGTCAGACTCTACCTCTGTTTTTAAGAACAGGGTTAAAACCTTCCTTTTTGAAATAACCTATAATTAGGGAGGGCTCATGTGCCTCTGAACCCTCCTTTAGTTATGCTGCTAAGATAAGATAAGATAAGATAAGATAAGCCTTTATTAGTCCCACAACGGGGAAATTCCAGGATTGCAACAGCACAGGGATAGCAACACTCAGAGCAACAATCAGAAGGCAAGAAAAAAAACAAGCAAGCAAGAGCAGCTAATATACATATGTACATATTACTATAAAATATATATATATACACACACACACACACACAGACACACAGTGCAGAGCATTGTAGCTGGATGGAATAAATATATGAATATATGAACACACAGTGCAGAGCATTGTAGCTAGATGGAATAAATATGTAAATATATAAACACCCACAGTACGGAGCATTGCAGCTAGGTGGAATAAATATGCAAGTATATAAACACACACAGTGCGGAGCAATGTAGCTAGATGGAATAATATGTAGATATATAAAAACACAGTGCGGAGCATTGTAGCTAGATGGAATAAATATATAGATATATAAATATAAACACACCCAGTGCTGAGCATTGTAGCTAGATGGAATAAATATGTAAATATACAGTATAAACACACACAGTGCAGAGCATTGTTGCTAGGTGGGATGAAACAGCATAACCGTCTATTTAGTTATCCTACATGGTATGATTATGTGCCCATACATATTCTCACCCTCCATAGCGACCGGTATGTTCCTAGTTGTATGCCGGAGAGGACCAATGTGTAAGTCTATTGCATCTTTTGCATTCAAAAAACTATTAGTTTGTTACGTCTTTTTGCTATCTCTGCGAGCAGCCCTGCTTAGGTTGTACAGTCTGACAGCCGTTGGTAGGAAGGACCTACGAAACCTCTCGGTTGTGCACCTGGGATGATGTAGTCTGCTGCTAAATGAGCTCCTCAGTGCATCCAGTATGTCCTGCATAGGGTGGAACTCGGACTCCAGCAGAGATGACAGTTTAGCCACCGTCCTTCTCTCTCCTATCTCCTCCATCGGATCAAGGCGTTGCCCCAGGACAGAGCTAGCTTTCTTAATCAGTTTGTTCAGTCTCTTCCTATCGGCTGCAGTAATGCCACTGCCCCAGCAGACCACTCCAAAAGTGATGGCTGATGCCACCACCGTGTCATAGAATGACTTCAGCAGCGCCCCTTGTACACCAAAAGACCTGAGTCTCCTCAGCAGGAACAGCCTGCGCTGTCCCTTCTTGTAGAGTGTGTCAGTATTGTGTGACCAGTCTAGTTTATTGTTCAGATGAACACCCAGGTACTTATAGGATGTCACCATCTCGATGTCTGTTCCCTGTATATTTACTGGTGCTGTGAGGGGCTGCCCATGCCTGCGGCAGTCCACCACCAGCTCCTTAGTTTTCCTCGCGTTGATCTGGAGGCAGTTCCGATGGCACCAGTCCACAAAGTCCTGGATAAGCCCTCTGTACTCAGCTTCATCTCCGCTGGAGATGAGACCAACGATCGCAGAGTCATCAGAGAACTTCTGTAGATGGCAATGTGTTGTGTTGTGTGAGAAGTCCGCAGTATAAAGAGTGAACAGGAAGGGAGCCAGCACCGTTCCCTGGGGGGCCCCCGTGCTACTGATGATCGTGTCGGAAACACAGTCCCGGGTTCTCACAAACTGAGGCCGGTTCGTGAGGTAGTCCAGGATCCATGATAACAGGTGCTGGTCCACCCCTGCGCGCAGCAGCTTGTCCTTCAGGATCATCGGTTGGATGGTGTTGAAAGCACTGGAGAAGTCAAAGAACATGATCCTCACCATATTCCCGGGCTTCTCCAGGTGGGACAGAGAACGGTGAAGGAGGAAGATCACCGCATCCTCCACCCCAATGCCATGCTGGTAGGCGAACTGGAGTGGATCCATCGCTGGTTCTACCAGGGGGCGGAGATGAGCAAGGAGCAGTCTCTCCAGGGTCTTCATCAAGTGGGACGTCAAGGCCACCGGTCTGAAGCTGTTCAGGTCTTTGGGGTGGGAAGTTTTTGGTACAGGTACCACACAAGATGTTTTCCACAGCTGTGGTACCCTCCCCAGTTTCAGGCTCATGTTGAAGATATATGTCACAATCCCACACAGCTGGTCTGCACAGGACTTGAGGAGCTTTGCGCTGATGCCGTCCGGTCCCGACGCCTTCCTCGCCTTGATCTTCCTCAGCTCCGTCCTCACCTGGGTCTTGGTCAGGGTCAGGATGGGGGGCTGTGTGTTGGGAGTGGGGGGGGTGTCGGTGGAGTGGGGAGTGGGTAGCAGGACTTGATTTCTTAGAGGCAGCAGTGGTTGTTGTGCAGACAGGGGGGAGGGCGGTTGGTCAAATCTATTGAAAAACAGATTCAGGTTGTTCGCCCACTCCCTGCCCCCCGTGACCTGGGGGGAGGTATTCTGGAGCCCCGAGATGGTTTTGAGGTTTCTCCAGACCCCGCTGATGTCGCTCTGTTGCAGCTTGTCCTCCATCTTCTTCCTGAAGCTGTCCTTGCCTTCTCTGATCTTTCTCCTCAGCTCCCTCTAATAGGTTTAGACAGCCGGGGGACCTCCAACAATGCACTGGGCTTCACTCCTTTCTTCACTCTCAATTAAATATTTTTGCTGGTCATTAACATCTGTTTGTTCTCTCCCATAGATTGAGTCCCCGTCGTGCTGTTTGCTCTCTACATGTCTGTTCTTTTTTTCTTCTTCTTTATCCCCTCACCCCCCAGCCAGTCACAGCAGATGACTGCCCCTCCCTGAGCCTGGTTTTGCTGGAGGTTTCTTCCTATTAAAAGGTAGTTTTTTCCTCTCTACCATCTCCAAATGCTTGCTCACAGGAAGCAATTGTGGGGGAGCACAATTGCAGAAAAACCCCAGCAACCAGGCCGGGGTTTTTCTGCAATTGTGGGGGTTTCCCCTACAGTTGAAAGTACTATGAGATGACTGTTGTTGGCGCTATATAAATAAAGTTGAGGTGAATTGAAATTAACTGAAAATTGAATTGAATTGAATTGAATTTCAGAGATTCTGTCCTAATTGAACCTCAGTCTAAATTCTATGTTGTGCCATCAAGAACAACTATTTTAGGAATGGATCTAGTGAATGCTCTGTGCTTGGACATTACAATAATAAAACCCTGCACACCCTCAGGTCACTCCACACCCGTCCAACAGACCTCTGCTCTTCATGTACCGAGTGGGGTTGTGAAATTTGTCCACAAAGTTAAGGTCCTTCCTGAAGTACCACCCATTCAACAAAAGCTGTGCTGCTTGCCTTTTCTTGTACGTGATGCAGTGTCTGCTGAGCTACTTAGACTTGAGAATGATGGCATCATTGAGAAAATCGATTCATCAGCCTGGGTGTCACCAATATTAGCTATAAAGAAGAATAATAGACAGCTTAGGCTATGTGTCGACCTAAGGGAATCAAACAAAGCGGTCTTCATTGACAGCCACCCACTGCCACACATTGAAGAAGTTTTCCATGAACTCAGGGGTGCACAAATGTTCTCCACAATAGACTTGCAGAATGCTTACCACCAGGTCCCATTACACATGAAGAGCAAGGACCTCACTGTTCTATAACCCATGATGGACTGTTTCATTTCACTAAAGTGGCATACAGCTTGGCATCTGCCCCAAATGCATTTCAAAGTCTGTAAGTGTACATAGTGTACATGTAGGCTGCACGGTGGCGCAGTGGTTTAGCACTGTGGCAGCACAGTTTTACCCTCGGCCGGGGGATCGCGGGGATCATGAGATCGTGGGTTCGATCCCAGCCCCCGACCAACAGTGAGCTGTGTGGAGTTTGCATGTTCTCCCCGTGTTGCGCGGGTTTACTCCGGGATTTCTCCGGTTTCCTCCCGCATACCAAAACATGTAGGTTTAGGGCGCTCGCGCACGCAGCGACCAGCAGCCGGTGGCTTGTCACCAGACTGCAAACCAAGTCTACCTACGGGTACAAATAAGTAACAAAAAAAAAAAAAAAAAAGAATAATGTCACAAATTCTAGCTGGACTGGATAGCATTCAGTGCTACTTGGATAACATTATCGTCTTTGGCAAGTGATCAGACATGCATGAACGTTGTCTGAAAGCGGTTCTCCAGCGCCCACATGACAACAGCCTTAAGCTAAACATGTCTTAAGTGTCATTTCAGAAAGTCTAAACTGGTCATGTGATACCTGCATCTGGCCTTTCGCCTGACCCAGAGCATGCCAAAGCTGTTACTGATGCTTCTGTGCCACAAGATGCTAGTGCTCTTTGCTCTTTCTTGGATCTCACTTCATTCTACACCAAGTTCATTCCAAATTATGCATCAGTACTGGAGTCCTTAAGAGTGTTGCTGAGAAAAGACATACATACATACAAATGGACTGACAGTGCACAAGAGGCTTTCATTTAGCTTAAGCAGCTGATGACCAGTAGCCCAGCCCTAGCATTGTACAATCCAAAGTTACCCGCCGTTGTCACAACTGATGCCTCTGACTATGGCATAGGTGCCGTGCTTAGTCAACTTCATGGAGACAATGAGAGAACTGTCGCTTTTGGATTATGTACACTTACAGACTGTGAGAGGAAATATTCAATAGTTGAAAAGGAGGATCTTGCCTGTGTGTGGGTGACTGAGAGCTGGCGTACTTACCTTCGGGGTAACACTTTCACTCTCTGTACAGACTATAGCCCACTGATCACGCTGCTCACCAGGAAAGGCCTTGGCAGAGCAGGTATGAGAATCGACAGGTGGTCTACAAGACTGTTAGCTTTTAACTATGAAATTGAATTACAAATCAGGATGCGACAATGTAATTGCTGACTGTCTCTCACGTTTGCCACTGCCTGCTACTGAGTGTCAGTTGGATACTGATGTTGAGTTGGTGGCATTGGTCTCTGATGATTTAGCTGCTGTCATTACTGACCAACTGAAAGCTGCATACACAGACTGCTCCATTTTGTAACAAGTGGCAAAGTTCATCAGGGGAGGCTGACCCCATACAACCAAAGGTCTGGATCCAGCTCTGGTGTCATACTTCAGACTTCACTCTGAACTGTCCAAATACGATGGCTGCATCATCTGCGGCACAGACTGTGTTGTTGTGCCAGCCTCCATTTGTCCCAAGCTGGTGCAACTTGCCCGTGATACACACCAAGGAACTGTGCGTATGAAGCAGAGGCTTTGGGAACTGTATTGGTGGTCAGGCATGGATGCTGATGTACAGACTGCCATTAAAACATGCATTACTTGTGCTCAACATGACAAAACTGCGGTTGTTAGACTAGACACCTGTAAGCCTTCCTAATGACGCATAGGAAAAGGTGGCTACTAATATTGTAGGGCCTTACTACAGAGCTCAAGCTGATTGCCGTTATGCAGTGACACTCGTGGACTATTACAGCAAATGGCCCGAGGTTGCACTCAAGTCTGAGATGACATCTTCAGCAGTCATTCAGTTTTTAACTGTCGTCTTTGGCCTTGAAGGAAATCCACTTGAGTTAGTATCTGATAATGGAACAGTGTTTATTTCAGCTGATTTTGAATCTTTCCTTGCCTTGCCAGCAGAGATATCAAACACTACCGCAGCTCAGTTTACTATCCGCAATGCAGTGGAGAGATTGAAAGATTGAACAGAGTTCTTAAAGACAGTATCCAGATGGCAGACATTGAATGGAAACCATGGAAACAGTTTGTCACTGACTTCCTTTGCTCGTACCGTGCTACTCCTCATGCAATCACACAAGTATCACCTGCTGAGCTTCTCCATGGCCATCCACTGAATACTAAGCTAAATATCAGGGGGTTACCATTGCGCAAAGCACAGGTTGACCAAAAAAGGTTAAGACACACTGTTGAAAAGAAGCAGCTGAAATCTAAAAAATACACAGATAATCATCGAGGTGTGCGGACCCCAGCCCTGCAAGTTGCTGGGTTTGTTCGCATAGTGAAAGCATTCGTGATAAGAAAGGTGTATCCAAGTTTACAAAACTACTCCAGATCGTGGCACAAAAAGGACCAGCAATCTTTTTTCTTTCAGATGGGAAAGTCTGGAATGTCAGTCATTTGGCACCTGCCTACCCAGACACTCCTTTCCCTGCAACACAGCAAGAGGGGACATGTTGGTTATGGCCGGGTACACCACCACAGACACAGCCAGACCCTGAAGTGCCAAATCAGAGAGCTGTTCGTGCTTCAGAGTGGCTCAAAGACTTTGTGACATAGACAGTAAAAGAGAAGGGATGAATGAAGTAGACCCATCATCATCATCATAGCAGTCTGTCGGAGGTGACAATGACTGTTTCATTTAGATCTGTTCAGATTCCTCCACACAGCTCTGTCCTTATTATTAGTTCATTAATAGAAAAAAATGTGATGTTACAGTGGTGTGAAAAAGTGTTTGCCCCTTCCTGATTTCTCTTTTTTTTTTGGCATGTTTGTCACACTTAAATGTTTCAAATCAAAAAACAAATTTAAATATTAGACAAAGATAACACAAGTAAACACAAAATGCAGTTTTTTAAATAAAGGTGTTTATTATTAAGAGTAAAGAAAATTCCAAGCCTACATGGCCCTGTGTGAAAAAGTGACCCCCCCCCCCCCCTTGTTAAAACATAAATTCCCTGTGGTTTATCACATCTTTGGAAAGCTGAGTTCAAATTCTCCAGCCACACCCAGGCCTGATTACTGCCACACCTGTTCTCAATCAAGAAATCACTTAAATAGAACCTGCCTGACAAAGTGAAGTAGTCCAAAAGATCCTCAAAAGCAAGACATCATGCTGAATCCAAAGAAATTCAGGAACAAATGAGAAACAAAGTAATTGCGATCTATCAGTCTGGAAAATGTTATAAAGCCATTTCTAAAGCTTTGGGACTCCAGCAAACCATAGTGAGAGCCATTATCCACAAAGGGCGAAAACATGGAACAGTGGTGAACCTTCCCAGGAGCTTACTCCAAGAATGCAGCGACAACTCATCCAAGAGGTCACAAAAGACCCCACAACAACATCCAAAGAACTGCAGGCCTCACTTGCCTCAGTTAAGGTCAGTGTTCATGACTCCACCATAAGAAAGAGACTGGGCAAAAACGGCCTTCATGGCAGAATTCCAAGATGAAAACCTCTGCTGAGCAAAAAGAACATAAAGGCTCATCTCAGTTTTGCCAGAAAACATCTTAATGATCCCCAAGACTTTTGGGAAAATACTCTGTGGACTGACAAGACAAAAGTTGAACTTTTTGGAAGGTGTGTGTCCCAATACATCCGGCATAAATTTAGCGTAGCATTTCAGAAAAGGAACTTCATACCAACAGTAAAATATGGTGGTGGTAGTGTGAAAGTCTGGGGTTGTTTTGCTGCTTCAGAACCTGGAAGACTTCCTGTGGTAAATGGAACCATGAATTCTGCTGTCTACCAAAATATCCTGAAGGAGAATGTCTGGCCATCTGTTTGTGACCTCAAGCTGAAGTGCACTTGGGTTCTGCAGCAGGACAATGATCCAAAACACACCAGCAAGTCCACCTCTAAATGGCTTAAGAAAAACAAAATGAAGACTTTGGAGTGGCCTAGTCAAAGTTCTGATCTGAATCCGATTGAGATGCTGTGGCATGACCTTAAAAAGGCAGTTTATGCTTGAAAGCCCTCCAATGTGCCTGAATTCCAACGATTCTGCAAAGATGAGTAGGCCAAAATTCCTCCACAGCCCTGTAAAAGACTCATTGTCAATTATCGCAAACACTTGATTGCAGTTGTTGCTGCTAAGGGTGGCCCAACCAGTTATTAGGTTTAGGGGGCAATCACTTTTTCACACAGGGCCATATAGGTTTGGATTTTTTTCCCTTAATAATAAACACCTTCATTTAAAAACTGCATTTTGTGTTTACTTGTGTTATCTTTGTCTAATATTTAAATTTGTTTGATGATCTGAAACATTTAACTGTGCCAAACACAAAAAAATGAAAAATCAGGAAGGGGGCAAACACTTTTTCACACCACTGTATGTTGATATGCACTTACTACTTCTATGATAAGCTGTAAGTTCTGGTTCTTTGAAAAACAAAACATTGATGGTGTTCTTGGCATTCTTTAAAAAGAAGGGATATGTGGTACATCTTTCAAGCCAATAGATGGCGCTGTGATTTAAGAATACAGAGTAATGCCTGTATGTAGAGTGCAGAGAGCAGAAGTAAAGTGGAACGTGTTGAGTGAAGCTAACAGTGCATCTGTGATTATTACCTTATGATACAACAATATTTTTTCTTAGCCTGCTTGATGACGGAGTCATTCTGAATATTGTCATGTGTAGGCTTTTTTATTACTGTTTTTGTTTGTCATCTTTTAATTTGAATTTATAACAGCACTTTATTTTCGGCCATCCTTTTTTCTTATTCAAGATATTCTCAATTTAAATTTCCTTTTTACTGGGATTAATAAGGTTTATGTTACATCACTGATTTGCAGTAAGAGTCAAAGGGCACAGAGAGTACCAAATTTTGTTTGAAATTTTGTTGAAATATAAGCGATTTTTAATAACTAATTTCAAGAATATGTCTTCTAGTTGAAGGATTTTTTTTTAGCTTAATTTGCCAATGAAGTGCAAATGATGCTAGTCGAATATTCTTGTTTCATAGTTAAAAGTTGTTCTCCCCCTTTTTTTCTCTCTTTTTTTAGAGAGGGGGAGAAGGGGGGGGTCAGTTTTTGATCATTCTTATAAGCACAGATGACTGAGTGTGGAGAATAGGACAGATCTTCAGGACTGCATCCATGGACCAGGATATTAGTTTAGGTTTTAAAGACGTGCCTAGTTTAGGTACAATATATATTATGTTTATTTATTGTCTTTCCATTTTTTTATGCACACAGTAGCTATCGCTGCTTTTTATCATAACTGCTTTTTTCCTTACAAGTGGTTGTTTATGTTATGCACTGATAACTGATTATCATTAGACATCGTAGGTCAAGATAACTATGGGGGGTTATGCCTCATCACCCTTAACACTAAAGGCCTAAATCATCCAGCCAAGAGAAGATAATGCTTGTCTTGTGGGAATCCACTCAGTATGCTTCCACTCAGATGGAAGGACAAGGGGAACTGTCATGGGGGGTTTGTGTGTTGATGCAGGGGTTTGTGTGTTGACGCGAACAGTAACAAAGAGAATGGGAATTGCAAAGTCTTTTATGTTAATGCAGCACCACAGGTCACAGGGCGAGCTGTATGCTATAAAAGGAGAGGTGCCTGCGACCTGTGATTCTTTTGATGCTTGTGATTCTGGTGAATGTGAGAGACAGAGATTAATAAAGCCTACTCTGCTCTGGACCGCTCTGCCTGAATATTTCTCTCTCCACAGGTGACCCTTGACGCACAATGGAACTCGAGGCGAACACCTCAGAGACGACCCGGACGGGAGGTGCCGGCAACGCATGCGCTGTTTCGGTCAAACTCCCAGACTTTTGGCTACATGACCCAAAGTCTTGGTTCCTCCACACCAAGGCCCAGTTCGCGCTCTGGGGAATAACGGCGGATGACACCAGATACTACTACGTGGTTGCAGCGCTGGACACACGCACATCTCAGCAGGTGGCGAGCCTGCTCCAATGGCCCCCAGCCCACGACAAATACGAGGCTCTCAAAACCACGCTGACCCGGCGCTATATGCTCTCAGACTGCGAGAGAGCGGAAAGGCTCCTGACGCGCTCCAAGTTGGGAGACGGGTCGGCGGTCGAGTTAATGGAGAAGATGTTGGCGTTGATGGGCACAGATGACGGGCATTTCCTCTTTGCCCACCTTTTCCTCCGGAACCTCCCGATGGCAGCCAGGGTGGTCCTTGCCAATTCGCCGCTGCTGGCTGCGCACAACTACTGTGCGCTAGCGCAAGAGGCAGATTGGATTGTCCTCACCACCAGAGCCCTCGCAGTGAACGCAGCGGCGTCAGAACCCAGTGAGACGGCCAGCAGAGGTGAGGAGCCAAGGACGGTGGCTGCAGCGAAGGCCAAGAAGCACCGGAGAGACACACTTTGCTTCTACCACCGCCGTTTTGGAGAGGACGCAGGCCAATGCATGCCACCGTGCCAATTCAAGCACTCAGGAAACGCCAGGGCCGGCAGTCGGTAGCTGCTGCGACCACCAGTGAAGCAAGCAAGCTTCTCTATGTGACAGACTCACGCTCGGGGAGACAGTTCCTCATGGACTTCAGCTCCCAAAAGAGTCTCATCTTTCCGTCCTACACAAACCGGCTGGCAGGAACTAGTGGCCCCGAGCTGACGGCCACAAACGGCTCAGACATTAAGACTTTTGGTGAGAGGACACTGACTGTATCCTTGCACGGCCATACATACCAATGGACATTCGTCATAGCGGCATGTAATTTCCCCATTTTGGGCGCTGATTTTTTGTGTGCACACGGTCTGCTAGTTAATTTGGCTAACAGACGCCTGATTAACGCAATGTCTTTTGATTCTCTCCCCTGTACTGCTAGAGGAGCCAGGTCCACAACGCTAGCCAGCGTCACAGCTCCAGGGGGTAAGTTCCACACACTACTCACCCAGTTCCCAGCGCTCACGGTCCCGACGTTTTCGACGACCGTCACTAAACACGGGGTGGAGCACTTCATTATCACCACGGGGCCGCCCGTTTTCGCACGACGTCGCCGTCTGGACGCAGCTAAACTGGCCATAGCGCGCGAGGAGTTTGCCAACTTGGAAAAGTTGGGCATCATCAGACGCTCAAACAGCCCACGGGCATCCCCGCTACATTTGGTTACGAAAGCCGAGGGATCGTGGCAACCGTGCAGAGATTTCTGCAGGTTAAGCAACGCCACAGCGCACAACCGCTACCCGATACCCTATATTCAGGATTTTTCTGTTCACCTCACTGGGGCACACATTTTTTCCAAGATAGACTTGGTCCGCGGTTACCACCAGGTCCTGGTGCACGCTGAGGACATACCTAAGATGGCAGTAATAAACCTGTTTGGTCTTTTTGAGTTTTTATGCATGCCTTTCGGGTTAAAAGGTGCAGCGCAGACATTCCAACGCATGATGGATGCAGTGTTGCGCGATCTGCCGTTTGTGTTCGTCTACCTGGACGACATCCTGGTGGCCAGCGTGTCCGAGGACAAACACGTAGCCCACCTCAGGACAGTTTTCCAGAGGTTGGAGGAGCACGGATTAATAATCAACCCTGCGAAGTACCAGTTCGGGGTGATGGGAATCATTTTTTTGGGCCACCACATCTCACCAGAGGGCGCGATACCCTTACCGGACAAAGTGCGCGCAGTGGCAGATTTTCCTCGGCCTCAGACGGTCAGGGCGCTGCAGGAATTTTTGGGGATGGTTAACTTTTACAACCGTTTCCTCCCCCACGCAGCCCAGCTCATGCAGCCATTGTACGCCGCGCTTAAGAAACGGAAACTGGCGGACAGAGTCAACTGGACTCCTGAGCGAGAGCAGGCGTTTTCCGAGGTTAAAACAGCTCTGGTGAACTCCGCACTGCTAGCGTACCCGGACCCGGCGGCTCGGATAGCGCTCACTACCAAAGCATCGAACGTGGCCATAGGGGCCGTCGTGGAGCAGTGCGTCGCTGGTTCTTGGCAGCCGCTCGGTTTTTTTTTTTAGCAGGTCTTTGCGTGACAGTAAGCGTAAATACAGTGCATTTGACAGGGAGTTACTGGCTCTCCACCTGGCCATACGCCACTTCCAGTTCTGGCTGGAAAGGCGCAGCTTCACTGCGTTTGTGGACTACAAGCCGCTAACATACGCGATGGCCAAGGTTTCGGAACCATGGTCTGGCCGGCAGCAGAGACAGCTGGCCGCGATCTCGGAGTTTACGACCGACATTCAGCATGTGGCCGGTAAACTCAACGTGGTGGCGGACTGCCTCTCACGCGCATTAGTGGCCCCAGTCTACGTGGGGATAGATTACACGGCCATGGGCGCTGAGCAGATCGGCGATGCAGACGTTTGCGCGCTCCAGTCTGGACCAACAGGGTTAAGGCTGGAGAGCAGAGCACTGCAAGACGGTGCCCCCCACCCCCCAATCTGTGACGTCTCCACGGGCCGCCCGCGCCCGGTGGTCCCACGCGCTCGGCACCGCCGCATTTTTGAGTCGTTCACTCCCTGGCGCACCCAGGAGTGCGCACGTCGGTCAAAATGGTGGGAGCAAAGTTCATCTGGCCGAGTCTGCGCAAACAGGTGAAAGAGTGGGCTGCAGCCTACGTAGCATGCCAACGAGCCAAAGTGCACAGGTACACAAAGGCCCCCTTGGAGCCTTTCCCTATCCAGGCTAAGAGGTTCGACTACGTTCACGTGGACCTCATGGGCCCCCTCCCACCATCACAGGGGTTCACACACCTCCTGACAGTGGTGGACCGCATCACGCGCTGGCCCGAAGCAGTCCCCCTAGCTTCCACCGCATCCGCAGAAGTTGCACGTGCTTTTTTGACGGCACATTTTGGCGCCCCTTCGGATATCACGTCCGATCGGGGCCCGCAGTTTGTTTCCAACCTCTGGTCCACGTTGGCCCAGAGCCTGGGCGTCACAATTCATCGCACGACCGCGTACAACCCCCAGGCCAATGGGTTATGCGAACATTTCCATAGGTCGCTTAAAGCAGCACTCAGGGCTTTGCTTACGGATGCAAATTGGGTGGACCGGTTGCCGTGGGTTCTATTAGGGTTGCGTTCAGCACTGAAGGAGGATTTGGCAGCCTCCCCAGCAGAGCTGTGTTTTTCCCAGCCGCTGCAGCTCCCTGGGGAATTTTTGCCGGACAGCCCCGCACCGAACACCGATCCATCCCCGCTTTCACTGCATAGCGTAGAGGCAGGGACGGTACCCGGTCCGGTCCACCACTGTTTTCCACGTGCTTTTGTGTCAAAGACCTTGAAGGACGCGACATTCGTATTTGTCAGGCACGATGCCCTCCAGGCATCGGCACTTCTGCCCTCCAGAGAGAGCAGTCGCTTCTTCTCTTCTCTCCTGCTCCCTGCGTCTCCCTCCCTAACTGACTGGATCCCAGCTTGCTATTATCTGTGTCTGCGTGGCTCTTCTACTGGTGATTCGTCCTAATGAAATTATGGATTTAGTAAGCTGGGCTTTGAACGCAATCGACACTGTCTTCTCAACGAGGAAATCAAGTTCGGGGGAGCCCATCTGTCCTGCAGGTACTGCTGCTGCGGGTTATATTAAAGACACATATAATTGGAAACTTATGTGTCTGTGCGATCTTTCAATTGAAGATATAGAAGATATATATCTATTTGGCGCTACAGTCTCAGGACTTCTACTGATCGGCTTTGGGATAGTCCTGGTGTATCGAAAATTAAAGAAGATGGACAGAGCTTATCAAAAAGCTGACCCTGTGAAGCTCTTTCATCAATTCGACCAGCTGGGGAGGACTCTGATAGCGGCTAATGGAGAACTGAACAGAAAGATTGAAAACATCACGGTGGCGCTAAGAGCTCTCCAGGATATGATTTCAAAGCCTGGCAACGATGGAATTATGGAGCACTGAACCCATAAGAGAATGGAAAGTTTTTCTCTGAACGTCAGTGCTCATTCGACCTGTTTTCAGCACCCTCAGCACTCAGTCCTCCTGGATGAAGATAACAGTATAAATGTTGATTTTCCCCTTCATAAACATCTGGCGTACAGTATCTGACTCTCAAGGACAGCGCCATGTGTCTGACTCAGAGAATTCCATCTGCCGTGCTCAAGGACATGTGCCTCTGACTTTCAGACACTAGTCATAACATCTGCTGAGAGAGAGATCTTTGCTGTCCACCAGTAACTGATAACTGACACCCTTTGCATCCAACACACACACGACTGACCCATTTATACTGATGAAAGACACACATTCACTGTTATCTCTACTGTTGCTGTTTGTTAAGTGTGATTCATTGTCTGCTAATTGTGCATTGAGGGGGTTTTTCTGTGTGATCATAATTCGGCTCACTTGAGCTTATATGAGCTCACGAGCGTTATTTTGATAACTATGTTTTTTCTCTCTGCCTATTGTTTTTTTCCTTGATCCTTGCCCTCTATTCCCCTCCTGTATGACAGGCGCCTCGTCATGGCTTGCCGCGTCATTGGGATGCGCCTTTCAGGCGCGCCCAATGTCAAGTCAAATTCCTCGTATGTTTACTTGTTTACTTGTAAATGTGCTTGGCAATAAACTTTATTCTGATTCTGCCCACCGGACCCCCTTGCGCCCGCCCTATGATGGCCCGTTCAGAGTGCTGGAACCTGGGGAGAAACATCTTGTGTTAGACTTGGGGGGGATGCAGGAAAACGGTCTGTATAGACAGGCTTAAGCCCGCTTTCGTTTTAGCAGACGAGCAGGTGGTGTTGGCCCGAGCTCCTCTGCGTGGACGATCCCCACTGAGAACTCCCCAGGTACATGACTCGTCACATCAGTCACAATGGCATGCTAAAGATGTTTCCCCCCCTCCCAATGTCCCCCCACAGACGGACACCCCCCCAAGAGCGCCCCACCGACACAGCACCGCCTTGGAGCCGCAGACCCCCCGTTACAGCAGCTACGGACGTAGGCTGAAGCCCAAAGGACATGAGGGTTAAGGCTCAGTCTGAGTTTCTAGGGGGGTGGGGGGGAATCCACTCAGTATGTTTCCACTCAGATGGAAGGACAAGGGGAATTGTCATGGGGGGTTTGTGTGTTGATGCAAACAGTAACAAAGAGAATGGGAATTGCAAAGTCTTTTATGTTAATGCAGCACCACAGGTCACAGGGCGAGTTGTATACTATAAAAGGAGAGGTGCCTGTGGCCTGTGATTCTTTTGATGCTTGTGATTCTGGTGAATGTGAGAGAGAAAGATTAATAAAGCCTGCTCTGCTCTGGACCGCTCTGCCTGATTATTCCTCTCTCCACAGTCTTACCTAAAATCCAAACAATGTGATATAGCATTTCTACAAGAAACACATTTGAAAGACAATGGATATAAGTGCCTGAGTACTGGGTGGGTAGGCACGGTGTATGCGTCAGGTGGTTCAGGTAATAGCAGGGGAGTTGCAGTCTTAATCAATAAACATTTACATTCCAGACATATTAAAACAACTGCTGACAATTCAGGGAAGTTAATCTCAGTGTTAACTGAGATTCAGGGAGAAAAACATGATTTTAGCATGTTTATATGCACCTTGCATTAATAATCCAGAGTTTTTTCCTGGTATAGAAAATAAATTACATACATTTGATTTGAGAACAGATTGTAAGCCTGCACAAACACAATCTTTGAAATCTATTAGTGTTTTGAAGGGTTAATGTGAAGGACTAGGAATGGATGATATATGGCAACTTCTTAACCCTACTGCTAAAGACTGTACATTCTACTCAGCCCCACATAATTCATTTTCTAGAATAGATTATTTTTTTTACATCTCAGAACATTGTCTCAGCTATTTTATAATGCACTATTGAAAATATTTTAATATCAGACCATGCTCATATTTCTCTATCCATTATTCCTTTTCTGAAGATACATAGAACCCTGAGATGGAGCCTTAATTCTCACTTATTGCTTTGACTTACATACAGGAAACTGTTATGTCTATAAATACCTGGATATAATGATGAGACTGGGTATACAGTCAAACTCAGCTTTATTGGTTGTTGAACACACAACACAGCCACCAGGTAGGGGCATCGGCAAAGAGGCAGCATTGAGATGGTGACATCCTACAAGTACCTGGGTGTTCATCTGAACAATAAACTAGACTGGTCACACAATACTGACGCACTCTACAAGAAGGGACAGCGCAGGCTGTTCCTACTGAGGAGGCTCAGGTCTTTTGGTGTACAAGGGGTGCTGCTGAAGACATTCTACCACACGGTGGTGACATCAGCCATCACTTTTGGAGTGGTCTGCTGGGGCAGTGGCACTACAGCAGCCGATAGGAAGAGACTGAACAAAGTGATCAAGAAAGCTAGCTCTGTCCTGGGGCAGCGCCTTGACCCAGTGGAGGAGATGGGAGAGAGAAGGATGGTGGCTAAACTGTCATCTCTGCTGGAGTCCGAGTCCCACCCTATGCAGGACATACTGAATGCACTAAGGAGCTCATTTAGCAGCAGACTACATCATCCTAGGTGCACAACCAAGAGGTTTCACAGGTCCTTCCTACCAACGGCTGTCAGACTGTATAACCTAAGCAGGACTGCTCGCAGAGATAGCAAAAAGACCTGACGACCTAATAGTATTGAATGCAAAAGACGCAATAGACTTACACAATGGTCCCCTCCGGTATACAACTAGGAAAATACCGGTCGCTACGGAGGATGACAATATGTATGGGTACATAATCATACCATGTAGGATAACTAAGTAGACGGTTATGCTGTTTCATTCCATCTAGCTACAATGCTCCGCATCGTGTGTCTATATATTTATATTTATATGTACATATGTATACTCGCTGCTCGTGTTTTTCTTGCCTTCTGATTGTTGCTCTGAGTGTTGCTATCCCTGTGCTGTTGCAATCCTGGAATTTCCCCATTGTGGGACTAATAAAGGCTTATCTTATCTTATCTTAGAGATGCCCGCTGGTATTTATAGGGTGGTGCAGTGGCAGAAGAGGAAGTGGCCACCACTACACTGCACTTCACAATAAAGGTCTCAATAATATAACATCACATTTTTGCCCCCTGTAGAAAGTCCAAAACCACACATACATTTGAGCCCCTCCCCAATTTAGTACCCAAATCACACACTAGAGAAAACTAAAACTGAAATTATCTAATGGCCTAATGCAATCACACAACAGAATTTCAACTAGGGAGGACGGGTGGGCTACCGTCCTACCCCACATGGCAAGGTGGATTATTCTGCCACCTGGAAACTAAGCATTAACTAAGCACTAAACATTGCCTTATTCCTAAAATATTAAGACACCCAGAGCAATAACATTTTTGATTTTTTTTTTCACACACACAAACATATGAATATTAAAACCAATTTCAAAATCCCACTACTGTCCTCCTGGCAGAAAGGGGTAGAACTGGCTTGTGGGGGGCCTAGGGTATCTCCTCAGCAGACCCGCCCCTTAAAGCAGCATGCCCCCAGGGTCACAGCTGATCTCATAGATGAGAGCGCCTCTTCTCATCTCCACTGACCACCTCTCTCATCCACACTCGCCATCCAAAGCCTCCTCCCGAGCACGCCGCAGCTCATTAGCATGCCTGGGTGAGCCGTCAGACAGCTGGAAGTAAGCTGCACCCCGCTTAGCCACAATGCGCAGCTGCTCCTGGTGTTCCTCTGGCTGTCGTCTGGCCCGTATCCACCGTGGACGTTCTTCTCCTCGAGCCCGGACCAGGTCCATAACTCTCAGAGGAGCTCTGCTCGGCCTGCAAAGGTGCTGTTTGGCACACGGTCCCTCTGTGCTTGTTGGTCTGGCCCCGACCTCTTCTTAAGCCGCTGCAGTGGTCACCATTGTAGCTGCAGATCCTCCAGCTCTCTGCAGCCAAGCTCCAGAGGAATCTGGGGCTAGCATGATGGCATCACTCGCCAATGCAGGCACCTCGCTGCCACGCTCAGTACCCTCTCCTACCATTCCCCAAGCGCTGGCACTGAGACCCTCCTGCTCGAACCTGAGCAAGGCTGGTCCTGCTTGACCGCCGTGATGTCCGGTAGATCTTCATCCCACACAACGTCATCCTCCACCACTGGAACCGGAGGGTTTCCACTGGCCACAACCAGACCACTCTTCCCCAGCGTCATCTTTAATGGCGAACCCCAGTCCATAAACCAGGTCACAGCCTATGATGTTGTCGTCTCGCGGCATCACGTGGAACGTGAAGTCAGCCATTGTAGCTGACTTGTACCAAACCGTTAACTCCAGCGTTCCAACCGTGCACAGCCTGCCACCTCCATGACCGTAAAAGTGGCGCTAGGTTACCTCTTATCTTGTAGTGTGGGAAAAATTTCATCACCGTGGCCCAATTCAGCAACGATCCCTCTGCCCCCATGTCAATCAGCATCGACAACTCCACACCATCCAGCGTCACCTTGCAGAATGTGTACCCATTGGTACTCTGGGTCACCACATGGATAGTCGTCGGGCAGGTGAAGTAGTCTTCTTCCGTGGACTCTCCGGCTTGGACATACGGCACACCCTGGCATAACGGTTCAAGCATCCACAGCGCTTTCCTCTAGCCGGGCAATCCCTGGCCTTAAATCGGTGTTTCGTGGACCCACAACCCATACACAGGGATCTTCCCGGAGCAGACCTTTGTCTGGCACCAGTGGTTTCCACTGCGTCATTGTCCATGCTATCCTCACTATCCAGGTCCGCTACTAATGCCACGCCTGGAGAGGCCGACTGCCATTGTGACTGGTGCCAATTTAGCTCCAATGTTAGCTTGTCCGCGGTCTCCATTTGGAGAGCTAGCTCAACAGCCTAGCTAACGTCAAGTCACACAGTGCTGTGAGTAGCCTAGCTCGTAAAGCAGCACTGGTTGCGTGCTCCACCAGCTGGTCACGCACCATTTCCTCCTCCAATGGCTCAAAACGACATTCACTAGCCAGCTGCCACAGGTCAGCAACAAACTGGTGGACAGGCTCACCCACTCACTGGTGTCGTTGTCAGAACCTAATCCTCCAGAAAATTACGCTATCCGGAGTGTGGAAATGGTTCGCCAGCAACTCGACTACATCTTCAAATGAGTCCAAAGCCCCAAGTGTGCGCATGACACGCTGGCCCTCAACCCCCAAATTATGCACCAAAAGGGCACGTGCTCTCAACTTATCAAGCTCACCCAGGTCGAGCGCGATGATATAATTTTGGAAGGCTGCAAACCAACGTGGCCAAGGCGAGGTGGCTCGCCTGGGAGCTCCAGGAAGGGGCGAAGAAGTACGATACATGCCTCCATATGTTATCCTCGTCGCCAAAATGTTATGTCTATAAATACCTGGATTTAATGATGAGACTGGGTGAACAGTCGAACTCACCTTTATTGGTTGTTGAACACACAACACAGCCACTAGGCAGGGGCATCAGCAAAGAGGCAGCATAGAGATGCCCGCTGGTATTTATAGGGCGGTGCAGTGGCGGAAGAGGAAGTGGCCACCACTACACTGCACTTCACAGTAAAGGCCTCAATAATATAACATCACAGGAACTACTTAGAGATAAAATCAATTAATGCTTAGAGGCTAATTCCCCAAGTTCTCCATCAGCAGAAATTTTGTGGGAAGCTTTTAAAGTAGTCTTAAGGTGTATATAATACAACAAGCATCTTTGAAGAAGAAAATTGAAAAAAAGACAATACTTGGCTTAAGAGGGGAAAATCAAAGAAGCAGAGACTAACTTTAAGCTAAACACGTCCCTTGCTAATTTAATACATGCATCTAAGTTGAAATAGCAATATAATTTACTAGAAAAACAATAGAATTTAAGCTTTTTAGAGCTTGCCAAAAACAATATGGAGAAAGGGAGAAGGCTGGTAAAATGTTGGCCAGATACATTAAAATTAAAAAATTTGAGTCTTATCCCAGCTATTAAAGACTCTACTAGTCGGCTTCACTCAGATACAGAGGTTATTAATAATATTTTTTAAGTCCTTCTATGAGCACTTACTGTACATACAGCTGAACTTGAGGCTAACAGTAAGGAAATCAACTCATTTTTGGGAAAAGTGAATCTTCCCTTTCTTAGTGAGGAACAAAAGAAAATGTTAGAAGGTGTTATGACTGGCAAATGAACAGCTCACATGCAGGGAATGACACCAGAGGAAACACACAATACACACAGAGAAGCTGATTAACCAGAATTTATTGATACAAACAATGCACAGTTAATGAAAGACGCCACTCGCCAGAGGAAGACTCAGCCTGTAAGGGGAGACAAGAGCGAATTAGATAAGGAGGGAGATTAGAATAGGGAATAATAGGACTGAACTCACGTGGGAGGGCAGAGAGCCCGGCAGTAGAACCCAGCTGAAACTGATGAACCAGGAGAGGATGGTGGTTGGCAGGTGTGGAGCTGGGTGAGGTGTCTGACCGGGTGAAATGAGGCAGCTGAAGTGGTGATGAGATGATGGGGCAGGTGAGCGCACAGCAAACCCTGGAGATGCACCATGAAGATGGAAGCAACTTCCAAAGAGAGGGAAGAAAAGGAGGAATTAGTGTTGTTCCTCAATAATTAGCATTACACTTACTTGCTCTACAGGCAGTTTACTCAACGAGCCAGCGCTGGAGCGTTCACCAACTGGTCCTTTTCAGTGCTGGCAGGGAAGAGGAAGCACGTGCGTCAAATTACGCAGGTGAGTTGATTGCCTGCGGAGCTGGGGAAAGTCAAACAGGAAGGGAGGGGGAGCATGCGCTCACCTGAACATGACAGTGCCCCCCCTCGAGGGACGCCTCCCGGCGGTCCACTGGGCTTGTTGGGATGTGCCTTGTGAAAGTCCTGGACCATCCCCTTGTCGTGAAAGTTGGCACCAGGGATCCAAGATCTTTCTTCTGGTTCATAGCCCTTCCAGTGGACTAGGTACTGTAGCCCCCGGCCCCGACAGCGAACATCCAGAATCCTCTGGACCGTGTAGGTGATGTGGCCATCGAGGACCTGAGGGGGAGGAGGCGGCTTTGGGCGGGGGGGTGCAGAGAGGACTGGCAGAGAGGGGCTTGATCTTAGATATGTGGAAGGTGGGGTGAATCCAGAGTCCCGGTGGGAGCTTCAGACGGACCGAGACGTCGTTAATGACCCGGGAAATGGGGAACGGGCCCAGGAAGCTAGGGAAAAGATTGTGAGACTCTGTCTTCAGAGGCACCTGGTCCACCGATAGCCATACCTGCTGCCCAACAGTGTACTTGGGCGCAGGAACCCGCCTGTCTCCATTTCTTTACTCACAGCTCTCGTTATCACTCCACAGGCTGCTTCCTCTGGCGAGTGACATTTTCCATAAGCTGTGCTTTACTTTGATATTTAATAAACTCCTCAAACGTGTGTTTGTGTTTTTGATTGTCCTTCTGTTGCTGTATCGTGCGTGTGGGCTGTCTATAATTGGTAATCATGACAGAGAGAACCTAGGTACTTTGGTTCATATGCTACGGTCCTGTCCTAAAGCTCAGTTATGGTGGATAGCAATTTACAAAAATATTAAGATGATTGTGGGCAAAGATATTCCATTTTCACCAAATTTATATATACTTGGGGATTCCACTACTCTTAAAGAGACTTCTGAAAACTATCTTCATTGGATCCTCACAGCTACTATAATGCTGGGATGTAAGATTCTTGTTAGGGAATGGAAATGGCAGAACCTGCTCCCATCCTGCATATGGTTCACCCAGTTGAGTAAAAAAGCCTGCGGTACATGGCCTAAAGCTAATGAAGAATTGATTATATGAAGAATAAAGCTACCAATAAGTGGGAAGACTGGCATGATTAGGGACCCAGGAGACAGACGCTGACACGAGTAGATTGTTAGACAATTATTTATTAATTAAAGTGATGAGTGTAGTGTGTGTGAATGGGTGAGTGAGTGCGATGCTGTCTGGTCACTGGAGCTGAGCGATTCCTGCTGCGACCTGGCAACCCTGGAACACACAAACACAGGGGATTATTACAGTTCACATGAACAGGAAGCTGAAGCTTGTGCTGCTTACTTGCAGGCGCCGCAGAGAGAATCTTGCTGGCTCCATGTCCCGGTGCGACATGGTGCGTGTGGTGATCGATGCTGAGGTGACAGGGAATTGACAAGGAAGGTAAGTCCGCCGCCAGGGAGGTCCACCTGTGCACAGGGGAGAATACTAGGAAGGGATGAGTGACGAGGTATCTTACGTGACGTGGCTTGGCGTGGCGACTTGGTTCTGACTCTAGCTTGAGGTTGTATCCCAGACGCATTGCGAGGCAAAGGCGACAGACGACTCCGTGCAGAGCAGTCTGAGATCCTGGCTTTTAAAGCCCGTTGATTACCAACAGCCGGTGTGTGCGCAGCTGAGGATGATGACGGCTCAGCAGCGGTCATGACAGTACTCCCCCCTCTAGAGGTGCCTCCAGGCACCTGCCCAATCCTACCTGGATGCGCCCGATGAAAATCGCGGCTCAGCTGCTTGTCGAGGATCAACGCTGGGCGAATCCAGGAGCGATGCTCAGGACCAAACCCCTCCCAGTCCACCAAATACTGAAGACCCCGACCCCGCCGCCGGACATCCAAGATGGCAGTAACCCCCCAAGCCGGGTGGCCGTCGATCATCCTCGGGGGGGCAGGAGCCGCGGGGGGCGGGCACAGAGGATCGGCGATGTAAGGCTTGACCTAGGCGACATGAAAGGTAGGGCAGATGCGCATAGAAGAGGGGAGAGCAAGGCGCACAGACACAGGGTTGATAATATAAGAAATCACAAAAGGGCCGATGAAGCGCTTGGTCAGCTTGCGCTTCTCGGCCGGCACATTGATGTTCGTAGTGGACAACCAGACCTTCTGACCCACCTTATAGTCCGGGGCGGGCCTCCTGTGGCGGTTGGCCACCTGGATATTACGCTCCGTAGTCCTAAGGAGGGCTCTGCGGGTGATGGACCAGATTTGCCGACAACGCCTAGTGTGAGCCTGCACCGAAGGGACCGCCACCTCCTTCTCCTCCTCCGGGAACAGTGGTGGATCAAACCCCAGAGAAGCCTTGAAAGGGGACATCCCCGTAGCAGAGGACACCATGGTGTTATATGCGTTGTGGTGGACACACATTGTGAACTGCTTGATGACTCACATTTTAGACCAGAACAAAGGCAGAGCTTCCTTGGTGATTACAGGAAGCTGCAAGAGTGTTAGCTTTGGTATGCAAGGCTTGAGACTGTGGGGGTATAATTAAAGGATTAAAGAGGGGATGCATTGTAGACAGTGGGGGTGATATCATGGAGAGAGGATGCATTGTTACTGTCATTATAATGCAACGTGGTATGTGATACATGTGACTTGTGAACTGTAAGAGTCCTGGTATTTAAGGACGAGAGTTCCCTGTGTGGCTCTCTTTTCCGCTTCGAGATGTTGGAGATGTGAATAAAGCTGACTTGAGAGAGAACTCTGTCTCATCATTCACACATTTCCACACTGGTGACCCAAGACGTATCATGCAAGAGGAGAATTCCTCCGGGCCAGCCCCGTCAGGAGCCCCCAGCCAAGCGAATGCCGCTACAGTCCAGCTGCAGGACTTCTGGCAGAACAATCCGCGCTCCTGGTTCAACGCGGTTGAGGCGCAGTTCAACCTCCGGGGGACATCAGTAGACGCCACAAAATTCTACCACGTAGTCGCAAAGCTGGTCAACAACACGGCCCAGCATGTGGAGAGCCTGATCGACCAACCACCGGACAGCGACAAATACGGCACGTTGAAGGCTGCACTCATCCAGCAATTCACCCCCTCGGCGGAGGAGCGAGCAGAGAGGCTCCTGGCACTGACGGAGTTGGAAAATGACTTGCCCGCAAACCTGATGGAGAAGTTGTTGAGGTTGAAAGACTCTGACGACGATCACTTCATTTTCACCCACCTCTTCCTCAGGACTCTAGCGTCAGCAGCGAGAGCGACCCTGGCCAGTTCGCCACTGTTGGCCCAACGGGACTACCGCGCGATGGGCCGAGAGGCGCAGCGGATTGTCAACGCCACCAAGCGGCGTGCAGCCACGGCCGCTGCAGCGGAACTCGGCGCGACGACCGGAGACGACAGGAGGCCAGAGGCAGCGGTACCAAACTCACCGTCGACGGCGGCAGCAGGGGCCAGGGAACGCGGATCGGACGTCCTTTGTTTCTACCATCACCGCTTCGCAGGGAGGGCACGCAAATGTGTACCACCGTGCCAGTTCGGGCGTTCGGGAAACGCCAAAACCGGGGGTCGGTAGCAGCTGCGGCCCTCGGGGAGGAGAACAAGCAGCTCTACTTGTCGGACGCACGCTCGGGGAGGCAGTTCCTCGTCGACACAGGCTCACAGTTGAGTTTCATCACACCTTCCTACGCGGAAAGACTAGCTGGTTCCGGAGGTCCCCGGGTGACAGCAGCGAACGGCTCGGAGATTAAGACCTTTGGTGAGAAGACTCTGCTTCTGTCTCTAGACGGCCGTACATTTGAGTGGACTTTTGTTGTAGCAGCAGTAAATTTCAATATGTTGGGGGCTGATTTTTGTGCTCACATGGTTTGTTGGTGGATCTCGCTAACAGGCGCCTGGTTAATGCACTTTCTTTTGATTCTATCCCCTGTACAGCGTGAGTGGCCCCACCAACAGCACAAGCCAATGTCACAGCTGCAAGCGGTAAGTTCCACACACCGCTCACTTAGTTCCCAGCACTCACGGTCCCCACATTTTCGGCAACAGTCACTAAACATGGGGTGGAGCATTTTATTACCACTACCGGACCACCCGTTTTTGCAAAAGCTCGGCGCTTGGACGCAGTTATACTGGCCATAGCACGCGAGGAGTTCGCCAACCTGGAGAGGTTGGGCATTATCAGATGTTCAAACAGTCCGTGGGCTTCCCCGCTACACATGGTCCCGAAAGCTGACGGATCATGGCGACCTTGCGGGGATTTCCGCAGGTTAAACAACGCTACAGCGCATGACCGCATATCCAAGATTTTTCTGTTCATTTGGCAGAGGCGCGTGTTTTTTCTAAAATAGACTTGGTCCGCGGTTACCACCAAGTCCCAGTGCGCGCTGAGGACATACCCAAAACAGCGGTAATAACTCCGTTTGGCCTATTTGAGTTTTTACGCGTGCCATTCGGACTTAAAGGGGCTGCTCAGATGTTCCAACGCATGATGGACGCGGTGCTTCACGATATCCCTTTCGTGTTCGTCTACTTGGACGATATTTTAGTAGCCAACGCGTCCGAAGACAAACACGAAAAACACCTGGCCACAGTTTTCCGAAGGTTGGGAGATCACAGGTTAATAATCAACCCAGCGAAGTGTCAGTTCGGGGTGGCGCAGATCGATTTTTTGGGACACCGCGTCTCCCCCGAAGGAGCAGTTCTGCTTCCTGACAAAATGCGCGCGGTGGCAGATTTTCCCCGGCCGCAGACGGTCAGGTCGTTGCAGGAGTTTTTGGGAATGGTGAATTTTTATAACCATTTTCTCCCCCGCGCGGCACAACTCATGCAGCCGCTGTATGCCGCGCTCAAAAAAAAGAAACCCGCGGATAAGGTCGAGTGGTCCCCGGAGCGGGACCAAGCGTTCTCGGAGGTGAAAGCAGCCTTGGCTAAGGCTGCGTTGTTGGCACACCCAGACCCAACGGCCCGCATAGCGCTCACCACTGACGCATCAGAGGTGGCCATAGGGGCGGTCGTGGAGCAACATGTAGCCGGGGTTTGGCAGCCCCTGGCCTTTTTCAGCAGGACCTTGCGCGGTAGCGAACGTAAATACAGCGAGTTCGACAGGGAGCTGCTGGCTCTCCATTTGGCCATCCGCCACTTTCAGTTCTGGCTAGAAGGATGCTCTTTCACCGCGTTCGTTGACCACAAACCGCTAACATTCGCGATGGCCAAGGTTTCCGAACCGTGGTCAGGCCGGCAGCAGAGACAGCTGGCCGCGATATCAGAGTTTACCACTGATATCCAGCATGTGGCGGGCAAACTCAATGTAGTGGCAGATTGCCTCTCGCGCGTCGTGGCGGCCCCAGTCAGCGTAAGGATAGATTACACAGCCATGGCCGCGGAGCAGGTTGGTGACGCCGAGGTGCGCGCGCTTCAGTCTGGACCAACAGGGTTAAGGCTGGAGAGCAGGGTGCTGCAAGACGGTATGCCCCCCCCTAATCTGTGATATCTCCACGGGACGGCCGCATCCAGTAGTACCGGCCGCATGGCGCCGCCGCGTTTTTGACTCGATTCATTCTTTGGCGCACCCAGGAGTCCGCGCGTCGGTCAAAATGGTAGGAGAGAAATTTGTGTGGCCAAGCCTCCGCAAACAAGTTAAAGAGTGGGCAGCAGCCTACACGGCGTGTCAACGAGCCAAAGTACACAGGCACACGAGGGCTCCTTTGGAGCCGTTTCACATTCCGGCCAAGAGGTCCGATCACGTTCATGTGGACCTCGTGGGCCCCCTCCCGCCATCTCAAGGGTGCACACACCTTCTCACAATGGTGGACAGCACCACGCACTGGCCTGAAGTGGTCCCACTGGCATCAACCACAGCCGAGGAGGTGGCGCGCGCGTTTTTAACAGCTTGGGTGGCGCGCTTCGGCGTTCCGTCGGACATTACGTCCGACAGAGGCCCTCAATTTGTGTCCGAGCTTTGGTCGACAATGGCCCGCAGCCTGGGTGTCACAATTCACCGCACAACCGCGTACAATCCGCAGGCTAATGGGTTATGCGAACGTTTTCATAGGTCATTGAAAGCAGCTCTCAGAGCGTCACTGACGGATGCAAATTGGGTAGACAAGTTACCATGGGTGTTATTGGGGTTGCGTTCTGCACCTAAAGAGGACTTAGAAGCCTCCCCAGCGGAGCTCGTGTTTGCGCAGCCACTCCGGCTGCCTGGGGAGTTTCTCCCAGATAACCCTGCGCCAGATGCCTCCCCGTCTCAGCTGTTGCGGAGTAACATAGAATCAGGCACGCTGCCCGGCCCTGCGCACCACAGTTTTCCGTGCGTTTTTGTGCCTAAAACTTTGAAGAACGCAGAGTTTGTTTTTGTCAGACACGATGCGCATCGAACCCTGCTGCGACTGCCTTATGACGGACCCTTCAGAGTGTTACAAACAGGGGACAAGCAGTTTTTGCTAGATTTGGGGGGTAGGAAAGAGAAAGTTGGCATAAACAGACTCAAACCCGCTTTTGTGGTGGCAGATGAGCAAGTGCTGTTGGCGAGGGCCCCGCGGCGAGGTAGACCCCCGCGGGGGGCTCCACAGAGTAATGTTTCCCCAGAACACCCACAGGTGCTGACAAAAGGTTTCCACCCCCAGACGGCAAACCCCCAGCGTGACAGCGCCGCAGAGACGTGGAATCCCAGCTACAGCAGATACGGCAGGAGACTAAAGCCTAGACAACATGTGGACTGATGTGTATTGATACTATCATGGTATGCATGCTGTTATTCTCTTGTTTGTTCTAAAATGTTGGGGGGCTTTGTGTGGTGGACACACATTGTGACCTGCTTGGTGACTCACATTTTAGACCAGAACAAAGGCAGAGCTTCCTTGGTGCTTACAGGAAGCTGCAAGAGTGTTAGCTTTGGTATGCAAGGCTTGAGACTGTGGGGGTATAACTAAAGGATTAAAGAGGGGATGCATTGTAGACAGTGGGGGTGATATCATGGAGAGAGGATGCATTGTTACTGTCGTTATAATGCATCATGGTATGTGATACATGTGACTTGTGAACTGTAAGAGTCCTGGTATTTAAGGACGAGAGTTCCCTGTACTGTCAGACCATTGTCTGTTAACCTTTGATTTTACTATTTCTGACTATTTGGCTCCTAAAGAAAAATATTATCACAGTAGATGCCTCTCAGATGATGCTGTTTCCAAATTTATGCAGATTGTTTCCTCTATGCCATGTGTCAACACAACGGAAATAAGCTATAGACAGCTTGCTCCTTCTGTAATTGATAACATGGTGGATAGTGTTTCAGCTTCTCTGCATCAGGCTCTAGATTTGGTGGCCCCCTTAAAAAAGAAAAAGTCTAATCAGAGATTTTTAACTCCTTGGTTCAACACAGAAACTCGTAGCTTAAAACAGAAGACTCGTCAATTAGAAAGAAAATGGCGCTCTACTAATTTAGATGAAATCTATTTAGCTTGGAGAAATCATCTTTTAATTTATAAAAAATCTCTTAGAAAAGCTAGAACGAGTTATTACTCTGCATTAATAGAAGAGAACAAGAATAATCCCAAGTTTCTTTTCAGTACTGTAGCCAGGTTGACAAAGAGTCAGGACTCTGTCAATCCTAGCATCCCCTTAGAGCTTACTAGTCAGGACTTTATGAACTTTTTCAATAATAAAATTTCATCCATCAGAGATAAAATCAATCAGATTCTTCCCACAGTTAACTTAAATACTGTAACTACTACAACTCCTTCTATTGATGTCTGTCTTGATGAGTTTACTCCAATCGACCTTTGTGAGTTAGACAAAATAGTTTCCTCATCCAAACCTTCAACTTGTCTTTTAGACTCTATTCCTACTAGGTTATTTAAAGAAGTCTTCCCACTTATTGGTAGCTTTATTCTTCATATAATCAATTCTTCATTAACTTTAGGCCATGTACCGCAGGCTTTTAAAACGGCTGTAATTAAACCCTTACTCAAAAAGCCAATGCTAGATCCAGGAGCTTTAGCTAACTATAGACCAATCTCTAATGTCCCTTTCATTTCAAAAATCTTAGAAAGAGTTGTTGCTACGCAATTATTTGACCACCTGCAGGGAAATGGTTTACTTGAAGAGTTTCAATCTGGGTTTAGAATCCATCATAGTACTGAAACAGCCTTAACGAAGGTCACTAACGACCTCCTCATTGCATCTGATAATGGACTAGTTTCTGTACTTGTCCTTTTAGACCTTAGTGCAGCTTTTGATACTATCGATCATAATATTCTACTTGATAGATTAGAACACTATGTTGGACTTAATGGAACTTCGTTGCAGTGGTTTAGATCTTATTTATCTGATAGGTTCCAGTTTGTTCATGTAAATGATGAGTTTTCTTTCAGCTCAAAGCTTAGTCATGGAGTTCCACAGGGATCTGTGCTAGGCCCTACTCTTTTTAGTTTATATATGCTTCCGTTAGGCAACATTATTAGAAAGCACTGTATACATTTTCATTGTTATGCTGATGACACACAATTATACCTGTCAATGAAGCCAGATGATACTAATCAATTAGCCAAGTTAGAAGCCTGTCTTAAGGAAATCAAAGCTTGGATGACTTGTAATTTCCTGCTATTAAATTCAGATAAGACTGAAGTCATTCTTGTTGGTCCAAAAAACCTTAGAAATTCCTTTCCAAATCAAACTTTCAGTTTGGATGCAGTTACTCTTTCTCTTAATAGCTCTGTGAGGAACCTTGGAGTTATTTTTGATCAGGATTTGTCCTTCAATTCACATATTAAATTTGTTTCTAAGACTGCCTTCTATCATTTGCGTAATATTGCCAAGATTAGGAGCATCTTGTCTCAGAGTGATGCTGAGAAGCTGATCCACGCTTTTGTTAGCTCGAGATTAGATTATTGTAATTCTTTATTATCAGGCTGTCCTAAAACATCTTTAAAAAGTCTTCAGCTGATCCAAAATGCTGCAGCAAGAGTTTTAACAGGTACTAGAAAGAGAGATCATATCTCTCCGGTTCTGGCCTCCCTTCATTGGCTTCCCATAGAGTTTAGAATTAAGTTTAAAATCCTTCTTCTTACTTACAAAGCTCTAAACAATCAGGCTCCTTTTTATTTAAAAGATCTGATACTACTGTATTGTCCTAACAGAGCACTACGCTCCCAAAATGCAGGATTACTTGTAATACCTAGAATCTCCAAAAGTACAATGGGAGGCAGAGCCTTCAGTTATCAAGCTCCTCTCCTGTGGAATCAGCTGCCAATCTGGATTCGGGAGTCAGACTCGATCTCTGTTTTTAAGAATAGGGCTAAAACCTACCTTTTTGATATAGCCTACAATTAGGGAGGGATCATGTGTTTCTGAACCCTCCCTTAGTTATGCTGCTAATAGGTTTAGTCAGCCGGGGGACCTCCAGTAATGCACTGGGCCTCACTCCTTTCCTCACTCTCTATGAAATTTTTTTTTTTTTTTTTGCTGGTCATTAACATTTGTTTGTTCTCTCCCATAGATTGAGTCCCCATCGTGCTGTTTGCTCTCTACATGTCTGTTCGTTTCTTCTTCTCTATCCCCTCACCCCCCAGCCAGTCGCAGCAGATGACTGCCCCTCCCTGAGCCTGGTTCTGCTGGAGGTTTCTTCCTGTTAAAAGGGAGTTTTTCCTCTCCACCGTCGCCAAGTGCTTGCTCACAGGGGATCGCCTGATTGCTGGGGTCTTTCTGCAACTGTGGGGGTCCCCCCTACAGTTGATAGTGCTATGAGATGACTGTTGTTGTGAAATGGCGCTATATAAATAAAGTTGAATTGAATTGAATTGAATTGAATTGAATTGAATTGAATTGAATTGAATTGTGTGGCTCTCTTTTCTGCTTCGAGATGTTGGAGATGTGAATAAAGCTGACTTGAGAGAGAATTCTGTCTCGTCATTCATACATTTCCACAGAGTACTCGATCCAGGGTAGAAACGTGCTCCAAGAAGAGGAGCAGGAAGAGATGACACAGCGAAGCACAGCCTCCAGCTCCTGATTAGTCCGCTTGCACTGACCGTTGCTCTGCGGGTGGTACCCAGAAGAGAGACTAGCCGTGGCCCCCAGCACCGTGCAGAATGCCTTCCAGACCTGGGATACAAACTGTGGTCCTCGATCCGATACGATGTCAGCCGGGATACCATGAAGACGGCCCACATGCTGCACTAGAAGGTCCGCCGTCTCCCGCGCCAAAGGCAGCCCCCGGAGAGGCACAAAATGAGCTGCGTTGGGGAAACGGTCCACTATCGTCAGGACTGACGTAAAATGACCAGAGGGGGGCAGACCCGTTACAAAGTCCAAGGCCACGTGGGACCAGGGGCGAGAAGGGACTGTTAAAGGGTGAAGAAGACCCGCCTGGGGGGAAGATGATGATTTCCCGGTGGCAAACTGGGCGCAGGCCCGGACATAGTTGTTAACATCCCTCCTCAATCCTGGCCACCAAAAGGCCCTCTGGAGAAGATCGATGGTGCAGCCAACTCCCGGATGGCACGCCAGCTTGGACGCGTGACCCCATTGAATAACCTGGCTCCTGACAGAAGGGGGGACGAACAAATGGCCCGGGGGACCCCTACCCGGGTCAGGCTCCATCTCCTGCGCTCTCCTGACCTTGTCCCAGATCTCCCATGACAGAGCACCCACCACACAAGATGACGGCAGGATAGTCTCCTGCTCCTTGGTAGACTGTGTGTCAAACTGCCTCGAGAGGGTGTCAGGCTTGCCATTCTTGCTCCCCGGCCGGTAGGTGATGGTAAAATCGAACCGGCCAAAAAAAAGAGACCAGTGGGCCTGGCGAGCGTTCAACCGCTTGGCCGTCCGGAGATACTCAAGGTTTCTATGATCTGTCCAGACGACGAATGGCTGGGCAGCCCCCTTCAGCCAGTGCCTCCACTCCTCCAGGGCGAGTTTCATGGCCAGCAGCTCCCTGTCACCAATACAGTAATTCCTCTCTGCGGGTGTCAGGCGGTGGGAGAAGTAAGCACACGGCCGGATCCTACCATCCACCGGAGAACGCTGGGAGAGAACCGCCCCAACGCCCGAATTCGAGGCATCCACCTCCACAAGGCACTGCAGCGCCGGATCCACCTGGGTCAGAACACGGGCCGAAGCGAACTCCTCCTTTAATCTCCCGAACGCTGTGGCAGCCTCCTCACCCCAACGAAAAGGCACCTTAGGAGATGTAAGAGCGGTCAAGGGGCAGGCGATGTTCCCAAAATTCGGCACAAACCGTCTGTAGAAATTGGCAAAACCCAGGAACCCCTGCAACTGTTTCCTGGACGTGGGCGTGGGCCAATCCACCACCGCCTTGACCTTGGCCGGGTCGGGAAGCACCTGATTGCGGGCAATAATAAAACCAAGAAAAGAGGTCTTGTCAGTGTGGAACTCACATTTCTCCGCTTTGACGAACAGCTGGTTCTCCAGGAGGCGCTGCAGGACCCGTCGCACATGCACCTGGTGCTCCTCCAACGTGCGTGAGAAGATGAGGATGTCATCAAGGTAGACGAACACGAAGGAGTTAAGGAAATCCCGGAGGACGTTGTTTATCAGACGCTGGAAGACGGCCGGAGCGTTGGTTAACCCAAACGGCATCACCAGATACTCGAAATGGCCGCTTGGGGTCCGGAATGCCATCTTCCACTCGTCGCCCTCCCTGATGCGCACCAGGTGGTATGCGTTACGCAGGTCCAGCTTCGTAAACCAAGACGCCCCCTGGAGGAAGTCAAAGGCCGTGTTCATCAACGGCAGCGTATATTTGTCCTTGATGGTGATCTCGTTGAGCCCTCGGAAGTCAATGCAGGGACGCAGCAAACCATCCTTCTTTCCCACGAAGAAGAAACCTGCACCCACCGCCGAAGACGAAGGACGAATAATCTCAGAACTAAGGGACTCCTTAATATAAGTGTCCATAGCCTTGCGCTCCGGGGCAGACAGGCTGTATAGACGACTTGCCGGGAGACGGGCCCCCGCCCTGAGATTGATCGCACAGTCATAAGGACGGTGAGGGGGGAAGGGACAGTGCCCGTGACTTGCTGAACACCGCTCCCAGATCGTGGTAGACTTCTGGTACCATGGACAGGTCTGAGGGGTGGCGTCGAAGGAGAGGGCACCGATACCGAGGGAGCACACGCCGCAGACTGGAGGCAGGCACTCAAACAAAAGGAACTCCATGCGATAATACTCCCTGCTTGCCAATCAAAAGTGGGGTTGTGGAGCCGTAGCCATGGATACCCCAGGATCACAGGTGAAGAGGAGATGGGTAATACCAAAAAACGAATCTCCTCCCGGTGGTTTCCAGAGACTATCACTGACACGGGGACCGTCTGGTGGGAAACAGAAGTCAGTGACGTCTTGGATGACGTGACGAGATTGACAGGTGGGCAAAGATGTTGACAGCTGAGGCCCATCTGGGTTGCCAGGTCTCTGGAGATGAAGTTCTGCTCAGCTCCAGAATCAACTAGGGCATGTGTAGTATGTTCCTTATGTTCGTAAAGTAGCCTAATGGGGACACGGCAACTAGTGAGGGGCTTTTTCTGTTTAATGTCCGTGAATCCCCCTACTGTGATCCGCGGACCTCCCCCTTTTAACCGATTTGGACATTCGGCAATCCCGTGAGACCCATTGCCACAAAAAAAACATAGGCCCAGATCCCTGCGGTGCTGTCTCTCGGCCACTGAAACTCCCGATTGTCCGATAACCATATCCTCCTGCTCCGGAAGTTCCTTTGACGAGGGCAGAGCGAGGAGAGGTGACCCAGCGGAGCGAGGGCGGGGTTTACTCGAACGGCTAACAGTCCTCTGTTCGGCCGCTCGCTCCATTAGCCTACTGTCCAAACTAATGGTGAGAGAAATTAATTCCCCTAACCTGTTTGGTTTATCCTGTGCCACTAACTCATCCTTCAGCTCCGAACTTAGGCTGCGGAGGAAAATACCACAAAGCTCTGGCTCCCCCCACCCGACCTCGGCAGCTAATACCCGGAAGTCTATGGCGTAATCGGCGGCAGATCTACTGCCCTGCCGAAGGCTAAGCAGCCGATCAGTTAGCACCGCGCCCCGGTCTGTATGATCAAACATCTCCGAAAATTCCGCCACGAACTGCTGGTAAGTCAAAAGGGAAAAGTGGGGTTTAGTCATTATAGAGTAGGCCCAATCTAATGCCCTTCCCCCGAGCAGATTGGAGATGTACCCAATTTTGCTGTGATCGGTGGCGAAATCTCCCGGGACGCAGTGAAAAACTGATTCACATTGGAGCAAAAAGCCTCGTGTCTCCCCAAGTTTTCCGTTAAAGCGGGCGGGGGTAGGCACGGGAGTGAGACGAGGTAATGAAGGCTGGTATGTTTGGCTAGTTGGTGAGGCTACAGGGGCTGGTGAAGCCCCGGCGGTCGGGGGGAATGCCTGGCATCCTTCCAGGTGATCCAGCTGGCTGTTCACCTGAGGTAACAAGTTCAAAATAACTGTCTGTAGGCGAGTAATCAAATCTACTCGAGTGCTAAGAGTGTTAATACGGCGCGTCAGCGCGCTGTCAGCTGGGTCATCTTGACAGAGTCGTACTGACATGATTAGGGACCCAGGAGACAGACGCTGACATGAGTAGATTGTTAGACAATTATTTATTAATTAAAGTGATGAGTGTAGTGTGTGTGAATGGGTGAGTGAGTGCGATGCTGTCTGGTCACTGGACCTGAGCGCCCTGGAACACACAAGCGCAGGGGATTATTACAGTTCACATGAACAGGAAGCTGAAGCTTGTGCTGCTTACTTGCAGGCGCCGCAGAGAGAATCTTGCTGGCTCTGTGTCCCGGTGCGACGTGGTGCGCGTGGTGCTCGACGCTGAGGTGATGAGGAAGAGCTCCGAGGAGGAGGAGATGGCGTCCCGTTGACAGGGAAGGTAAGTCCGCCGCCAGGGAGGTCCACCTGTGCACAGGGGAGAATACTAGGAAGGGATGAGTGACGAGGTATCTTACGTCATGTGGCTTGGCGTGGCGACTTGGCTCTGACTCTGGCTTGAAGTCGTATCGCAGATGCATTGCGAGGCAAAGGCAACAGACGACTCCGTGCAGAGCAGTCTGAGATCCTGGCTTTTAAAGTCCGTTGATTACCAACAGCCGGTGTGTGCGCAGCTGAAGATGATGACGGCCCAGCGGCCGCCATGACAAAGACTTCTTTAAATAACCTGGTAGGAATAGGGTCTAAAAGACAAGTTGAAGGGTTGGATGAGGAAACTATTTTGTCTAACTCACAAAGGTCGATTGGAGTAAACTCACCAAGACAGACATCAATTGAAGGAGTTGTAGTAGTTACAGTAATTAAAGTAGAACTGAACTGAACGGCATTGAACGGCACTGGGTGATAGTACATACAATTATAAAGATAATTTATCATTGGCACCCCCTCCACAAATCCCGGAATCTTGGAGAAAATCGCGATTTTGAATTTCCCGCCCTGAAAAATCAGACAAATCCGCCGATTAACCGGAAGTGCAGCCGGAGTTCCGCGTGACGTCACGAGTGTGACCTAGTCCTCCATGTTTACCATTGCGAGCACGTCGACACTGGTTGTTTTTAGTGCATTTTGTCGTGATAGTCGACTACAAAACACTTCCAACACCTGGGAAGATCTGTTCAGTGGCCAAGGAAAGCTGTCATGGCGACGAAAGAAAAGAAAGGGGGAGGAAAAGCGACCGGGAAGCGATGCGTTTCTAGATATACAGTGATCCCTCACTTATCGCGTTTAATGGGGACCAGAACCGACCGCGAAAAGAGAAAAACCGCTAAGTAGCGTCACCCCCCCCCAAGGGCGTCACAAGCACTATTTTGCACAAAAAGGCACAAGAGAACAGCGAAAAGTGCCACTAAGCAACACGAGCGATAAAGAACAATGAATGCGGTCTTCCTTCGCTGGGTAAAACGTCTTGGCCAATCAGCTTGCGAGGTAAAACGTCTCGGCCAATCAGCTTGCGAGATTCCCGAGCGGTGAAGAGGTGGGCGGAGAGGAGTGGAGCGGTGGTCAGAGAGGTAGATTTTGAGCTGTGCGGGCTCTCCGTGTTGATACCTGATGTTCTAATGAGAAGGCAGGGAGACTACATTAGAACATCAGGTATCAACACGGAGAGCCCGCTCTCCCCGGCTCCCCAGCCCGCTCAGGAATCTCGCAAGCTGATTGGCCGAGACGTTTTACCAGCTTCGCTCCCTGCCGAGCGCCTATACCCAGCGAAGGAAGACCGCATTCATTGTTCTTTATCGCTCATGTTGCTTAGTGGCACTTTTCACTGTTCTCTTGTGCCTTTTTGTGCAAAATAGTGCTTGTGACGCCCTTGGGGGGGGGGTGAGGCTACTTCGCGGTTTTTCACTTTTCGCAGTCGGTTCTGGTCCCCATTAAACGCGATAAGTGAGGGATCACTGTAATAAGTTGGAAAAATGCTGATGTTTTTTTTTCCCTTTCTTTTTTATTGTTAATTTTCCTTATCCTGACACCCCAAACATGCCAAAGTAAAGACTCACCATTCTGTATTCAATAAGCGACTCTCCTCCCCATCACTGCTGCGGTCTCAGTCGGTGCTGGAATCCCCCGAAAATTCTGGCTCTAATCTGTACGGTTCGATGCCTCCCTCGCTCTCTTCCTGTTCACTTGACACTCCTGCATCCTCCTCTGTCTTGTCACCAATCCTGAATGCCTCTTCACTCTGAAAACTGTGGTGTTCTTGGCTGCTGGAACTGCTATCATCTGCCATTGTTGTTTTGATAAGGGTCACACTCGTGACGTCACGCAGCGTCGTCTGCACTACTTCCGGTTTGTTTGGCACTGCCAGCCAGAGGCAAAAGTTTATCAGCTTATAGCTTGGCCATCGCACGGCCTAAAAATTTCTTTTATGTGTTGAAAAATACAATAGGTAATAAGGAATTAATCTGCTATTCTACTTTTTTGGCAAAAAGGTGAGTTCAGTTCTACTTTAAGTTAACTGTGGGAAGAATCTGATTGATTTTATCTCTGATGGATGAAATTTTATTATTGAAAAAGTTCATAAAGTCCTGACTAGTAAGCTCTAAGGGAATGCTAGGATTGACAGAGTCCTGACTCTTTGTCAACCTGGCTACAGTACTGAAAAGAAACCTGGGATTATTCTTGTTCTCTTCTATTAATGCAGAGTAATAACTCGTTCTAGCTTTTCTAAGAGATTTTTTATAAATTAAAAGATGATTTCTCCAAGCTAAATAGATTTCATCTAAATTAGTGGAGCACCATTTTCTTTCTAATTGACGAGTCTTCTATGATGATCACCAAGTCCTGTTAAAGCGTTGGTACACGGATGTTTGACAACAAATCTGTGAATAAACAAGATTGAGAACTCTGCACAAAAAAGGCTTTGTTCATGGGTCATGACATTGTATGGGGGGGGGGGGGGCTGAAAAGTTCACAGTGGTCAAATTTGACCAAATGTGGTTTATTTTTCAACCGCATGGATCCAAGCGCTGCAACACCGATGGAAGAAGTGTGTGGACCGAAGGGGAGACTGTGTTGAAAAATAAATCACGTTTGGTCAAATTTGACCACTAGGAACTTTTCAGCCCCCCACCACCACCACCACCACCACCCCACCACCCCTGTAGAGATGGTCTTTTTCTTTTTCTTTTATTTTTCCTATCATTTTACTTTTTTTCAGTGAGCACTGTGAGAACATCTTGTTCACATTGAACTGAGCAGACTCCATCTGCTAACACAGATCAGAGCAGCAGACCTGAGCTTCTGCATCTTGATCATTATCTGCATTTTAGTGTTTCTCCATATAAACGTTTGCATTCTGAAATATATCTGGTTATTATTGTTATGCTGTGAGAAGAAATGATAGCACATGTGTCAACACATATTCCTTTACTTTGCACTCCACTAATGATGTTACATTTATTTTTCCTCTGGATACACATCATTAAAAATATTTGAAACTTCCAGGAAGTGTAGCATACCGCTTACCTCGTCCTTAAGCCACTAAACAAACAATATCATTTTACACCTGCAGATTTTCCTATTATTAGTTGAGCAGCGTGAAAACGACTTGAATTGATGTATCATGATACTTTGCAGTGTTGATGCTGCATTGATTCAGAGACACAGTATTGTGACATTATTTAAAATTATTAACAAATGTTACAAATACAAGCTTACCTATTTCGTTACCATAATAATAAAAACCAGTTGATTTTTTACTTCATTAGCTGGTGCTAGGGGTGAGGCAAAAGATTGATTTGATGTCGTACGGCAATAGTTGACATCCGCATTGATGCAGGATATCTAAACACACAAAGTGATCTTTTATTAATTATTTAATATTGCAACACTTAAGGAATTGTAGATATTGCGATATCAATTGTAGATACAGTGATCCCTCGCTACTTAGCGCTTCACCTTTGGCACCCTCAGTGCATCGCGGATTTTTCAAAAATATTCATCAAAAATTCAAAATTGAGAAATAATGGGCGGGCGCTAGCAGAAGGCAGGGAGACTACATTAGAACATCAGGTATCAACACGGAGAGCCCGCACAACTCAAAATCCACCTCTCTGTTCGCTGTTCTCGTGTTGGCTCGGCTCGGGAATCTCGCAAGCTGATTGGCCGAGACGTTTCACCCAGCTTCTCTCCCTGCCGAGCGCCCACCCAGCGAAGGAAGACCGCATTCATTGCTCTTTATCGCTCGTGTTGCTTAGTCTCGCCGCGTGGAACTTTTCGCTGTTCTCTTGTGCCATTTTGTGCGAAATAGTCTTCCCGTCGAGCCACTACGCCGCCTCCTGCAGCTTCTCCAGCTCTATCGGAAGCTGCCCTCGACGATCCTGCGCCTCTAGCACCTGACGATGAGGCGTCACCTGAGGAGCAGTAAAGCTCTCATTAACCTGTGCAGTAAATCATCTTCATCTTGAGTTACGTATCTTGTTATAAGAATAAAAGAGTTCTAAAAACATATTTATGTACACTTTATTTACATCTACGTATGTATGTACACTTACGCACACACACACACGTATCATATGAGAGAGAGAGTGAGAGAATGAACGTACGTATTATTTATGGGTGACGTCATTAGGGGTGACGCTACTTCGCAGTTTTTCACTTTTCGCGGTCGGTTCTGGAACCCATTAACCGCGATAAGTGAGGGATCACTGTATTGCGATATCATTTCCATCTAGCTACAATGCTGTGCACTGTGTGTCTATATATATATATTTATATTTATATGTACATACACTACCGTTCAAAAGTTTGGGGTCACCCAGACAATTATTTTGTGTTTTCCGTGAAAAGTCACACTTATTTACCACCATGAGTTGTAAAATGAATAGAAAATATAGTCAAGACATTGACAAGGTTAGAAATAATGATTTGTATTTGAAATAATATTTTTTCCTTCAAACTTTGCTTTTGTCAAAGAATCCTCCATTTGCAGCAGTTACAGCATTGCAGACCTAACATGATTGCACAAGGGTTTTCTAATCATCCATTAGCCTTCTGACGCAATGAGCAAACACATTGTACCATTAGAACACTGGAGTGATAGTTGCTGGAAATGGGCCTCTATACACCTATGTAGATATTGCACCAAAAACCAGACATTTGCAGCTAGAATAGTCATTTACCACATTAGCAATGTATAGAGTGTATTTCTGATTAGTTTAAAGTTATCTTCAGTGAAAAAAGTGCTTTTCTTTCAAAAATAAGGAAATTTCTAAGTGACCCCAAACTTTTGAACGGTAGTGTATGTATACTTGCTGCTCTTGTTTTCTCTTGCCTTCTGATTGTTGCTCTGAGTGTTGCTATCCCTGTGCTGTTGCAATCCTGGAATTTCCCCATTGTGGGACTAATAAAGGCTTATTTTATCTTATCTTATCTTATCTTATAAGTATGGTGATACGTCCTTCATGATTCCCACGCCTACAATAAATTTTGGCAGGACTGAGTGATCAGCTGATAATGATGTGGTGTGATGGATTTTGTATGTAGCAAAAAGTGGAGAACAGCTGATGATGGTGGAGATTTGTGCTCAGCGAGGTCTTAGTCTAACATGCAACATTCTGTTAGTGAAAAGATTAAAAAAAATCAGACAAATTTTCAATAGTACACTTGCAAGGCTTTTACATTAAATGTGTGCAATTTTAGCAGCATAAGCATATATCTCTCACATCAAAGCTTTAAAATGTCCAGTGTGTCTCCTTTTGAACACCTCTGTGATTACAGCTTTGATTTAATCAAGGAACTGATGAACAAGAACGGCTTTAATGCATTGTCTCCTTTATTATAAAGAGAAAACACCCACATTGCTGTGCACAGCATGCACAGCGGGCAGAGGTTTTCAAAGTTCAGCTCAACGTTGTATGGCCTTTTCTGTGCGAGAGGGAGACTGGGTGGTGAGGATTGAAGGGAACTGAGGAGGTGAGGGAAAACTGAATGGGGTGGTGTGGTGGTGTGGGAAGGTTGTGCATTGATGGACATCAAAACGCAAAGGCCAGCGGGGGTGATAATCTCACCTAATGCCCCCTGTCTGCAGTGGCTCTCTGGTGAGTGGCAGATTGAGTGCACTCATGCAAAAGGTTACTTGGGTGATCAAGTGCTCTTCTCTGGGGTAGGGTGGGGGCAGCACAGGCTGGTCACTGTAGGCCCTTGTTCTGTCAGAGTGGCATCTGCATTTTTTGGCCGCTGATTCAGCAGATCTAGGGCCCGCCGCACCATGGCAGGTCATGCATTATGTAACAGGCCCTGTGCTGTCTGGACAGGAAGCTTGCAGACGGGATACACTACAACACTAAGGTCAGGCAGGAATCAGGGTGTAGTGGCAGAGTAGTCCAGCGTTCAGAGTTGTTGAAGCCTTTGACTGGAGCTTTTTTAAGCTCTGACCAGCATAAATCAGTTTCACTCAGACAGAAAAATGCACCCATTAATACATGGGTGTAAAACGTACAGCAGTGAATGGGCCGTTATAGGGAGGTGATGCCAGCAACGTTACGCTGGAGAGAAATGTTATGTCTGGTAATTTTATGCTAATGAATGCTGTTTTTACAGTATATCAGTTCCCAACAGCCCTGCATGAGATTGTTCTAAGCCATAATCAACTACATGTCCACCAGAGGTTGTGTTAAGTGAAAACTGAACTTCATTGACAGATTTTTTTCAGCAGCCACAGAAACATCTGAAAACTGTCTGTCATTGTGATAGATTACACGGAGGGTGATCTAATTAAAATGACAGGTAATAATAGATCATGACAGAGTTTTTTACAACCCTGTCAAAATGATAGATAACAAATTAAGTAGCACAACCTCTGGTGTCCACCTAGGCGTCTTTTGATGAAAGATCCCCACACCTCCTCCATCGGGAGCATGAATGAGGCATCACTAGACAAGAGTCACACTAGTCAACACTCTGGAGCTGCAAACTGCACACCGAGTGTCATTGCCTGGTCAGGGAACTTCACCTCGATGAGCCGGTGTTAGAGCAGTTTTTTATGTCTACAAAAGTGCAGTTTAATGAGCTACTTCTGTCCTCCCCGACCTGCTCATCACTCGTCAATGCATCTTCAGTGGGTGGGCTGTTCTAGTGCGTTCACGCCGTGTTGGGATGTAAAACTTTTGCCTAGATCTTTAAAAGTAAACAGTGAAACAGGTTTCTGAAAACTAACGGCAAGAAATAAATGTGTTAATGCTGAATACATGTTTACTGTTTACTATCAATCACTATTTTAAAAGGTCAGCACAAGCGATCGCCCGCTCCTCATTTGTGTAAACAGGGCCAGAGTGGTGATTCATGTACACGAGCAGTGGTCACCTCAATGTGACAGCTCCAGATTGTTGACGCCACACTACCAGAATGTATGCAGGACATGCTACATAGACAATGAATGGGAAGCATGAAAATGCATGCCAAGGTGGACACGTACCTTCAAGGTAGTATCTTATTGGGCTATGACAGCACATGACTAGTTGGAGAGAAAGCACCCTATTTTGATGATCAACAGTGGATTTTGCACCCCCCCCCCCCCGCCATACATCAGTGGTTTTGTTAGTTTCTGTCAGCTCATTGCCTGTTTTTTACAACACCCTTTTTTTACATGTCACACCATCTAATTACCAGTAATTACTGGTAAAAATTGTGACAGGTTTGCACTGTGAGGTGGAGGTTCATTTCAAATATGATGGACAATCTCATGCACATTGGTATTATGGTGCATTTTATGACAATGCACTTTTGATCACGAAAAAGGAGGTCTGTCATCAGAAGTGCATTGTTTAATGCTATTTCAGGGGCAGTTTTAAAATTGCATATATAGAACTGTAATGTTATAATATAGTCACCTGTCATTTTGATTATAATATGATGATACACTAAATAGTTTTTTTTTTAATTCCATCCAGATTCTTATCTTAATTGTGGACTTGGCATTGGAGTCTATAAATTATGCACTGATGTATAGATTTTTTAGGAGAATGAATGAATGAACAGGGAGCCTATGTGCATTCTAGTGTGGATGCAGCGCATGGAGGGAAGCGTGTCAGTCTGAAGATTCCATCCACATTTTTGTTTTCATCACAGATTTTTTAGGCATTAATGTGTTGCAAATGTACTAGTTGCTGCTGTTTGTGGTTGTGCCATAGACTGAATAAATGGAGGCTCCTGACAACCAAGCACAGCTCAATCTGTGGCTTCAACAGCAATGTGCAGATCATGCACCGAAAACTAAAAAGGACTGTTCGTGTGACACAGGACAGACACAAGAGCACCAGGTATGGTTTCACTTATATGAATGTCACAGATCTGATGTTTGTCATATATGTAACATAAGATAAGATAAGCCTTTATTAGTTCCCACAACGGGGAAATTCCAGGATTGCAACAGCACAGGGATAGCAACACTCAGAGCAACAATCAGAAGGCAAGGAAAAAAAAAAAGCAAGCAAGCAAGAGCAGCTAATATACATATGTACATATTACTATAAATATACTGTATATATATATACAATCAGACACACAGTGTAGAGCATTGTAGCTGGATGGGATAAATATATGAGTATATAAACACACAGTATGGAGCATTGCAGCTAGATGGAATAAATATGTAAATATATAAACACACAGTGCGGAGCAATGTAGCTAGATGGAATGAATATATAGATATATAAATATAAACATAAACATAAACACACCCAGTGCGGAGCATTGTTGCTAGATGGAATAAATATGTAAATATATAAACACACACAGTGCAGAGCATTGTTGCTAGATGGGATGAAACAGCACAACCGTCTACTTAGTTATCACAGTGTTATCTACTTATGTCACAGTGCAAGGCTGCAAGCAGGAAAATAGTAAGTAAATAAAAATAGTTACAAGTTTGCTTCCTATGGCTTAATTATTAAGGAAAGATATCAAATAGTTTTTTGTTGCACTCGTTGCACTACTCTGTTTTGCAGTGCAATGACATGCACAAACACAGTGTTGTGGTTCTTTGTGGCTCTGACTAGGTTCTAGGTCTGCTGTAAGGTAAATTAGACTATGTCCAACATCTTTTAAAGTGACGCTCTGACAAAAATCTTTTTTTTTCTTGTTAACATGTCTCTAACATGTTTTTCCCCTTGTCCTGTCAAGCAGCTAGGTAAGCAGAACAGAAATCTGCTTCCCTTATTGTGTCAAACAGATTTACTTTGCCAAAAGGAGCTTTATACAGTATATATCTGTGTAAAATGGTAAATGGTAAATGGCATTCACTTATATAGCGCTTTTATTCTCATCTCTTGATGACCAAAGCACTTTACAGATCCTGCTATCCACCCATTCACACACTGATGGCGGTACTATGTATATGTTACTATGTGTACTATATGTTATTTATAGACCCCTCTTGTAATAACTTTTAATACTTCCGTACAGAGGGAGCTGAGGAGAAAGATCAGAGAAGGCAAGGACAGCTTCAGGAAGAAGATGGAGGACAAGCTGCAACAGAGCGACATCGGCGGGGTCTGGAGAAACCTTAAAACCATCTCTGGCCTCCAGAATACCTCCCCCCAGGCCACGGGGGGCAGGGAGTGGGCGAACAATCTGAATCTGTTTTTTAATAGATTTGACCAACCGCCCTCCCCCCCGACTGCACAACAACCACTGCTGCCTCTAAAGACATCAAGTCCTGCTGCCCACTCCCCACTCCACCAACACCCCCCCCCACTCCCAACACACAGCCCCCCAACCTGACCCTCACTAAGACCCAGGTGAGGATGGAGCTGAGGAAGATCAAGGCGAGGAAGGCGTCGGGACCGGAGGGCATCAGTGCAAAGCTCCTCAAGTCCTGTGCAGACCAGCTGTGTGGGATTGTGGAGCACATCTTCAACCTGAGCCTGAAGCTGGGGAGGGTACCACAACTGTGGAAAACATCTTGTGTGGTACCTGTACCAAAGACTTCCCACCCCAAAGATCTGAACAGCTACAGACCAGTGGCCCTGACGTCCCACATGATGAAGACCCTGGAGAGACTGCTCCTTGCTCACCTCCGCCCCCTGGTGGGACCAGCGATGGATCCACTCCAGTTCGCCTACAAGCATGGTATTAGGGTGGAGGATGCAGTCATCTTCCTCCTTCACCGTTCTCTGTTCCACCTGGAGAAGCCCGGGAATGTGGTGAGGATCATGTTCTTTGACTTCGCCAGTGCTTTCAACACCATCCAACCGATGATCCTGAAGGACAAGCTGCTGTGCGCAGGGGTGGACCAGCACCTGTCATCATGGATCCTGGACTACCTCACAAACCGGCCACAGTTTGTGAGAACCCGGGACTGTGTGTCTGACACGATCATTGGTAGCACGGGGGCCCCCCAGGGAACGGTTTTGGCTCCCTTCCTGTTCACCCTTTATACTGCGGACTTCTCACGCAACACAACACACTGCCATCTACAGAAGTTCTCTGACGACTCTGCGATCGTTGGCCTCATCTCCAATGGAGATGAAGTTGAGTACAGAGGGCTTATCCAGGACTTTGTGGACTGGTGCCATCGGAACTGCCTCCAGATCAACGCGAGGAAAACTAAGGAGCTGGTGGTGGACTGCCGCAAGCAAGGACAACCCCTCACAGCACCAGTAAACATCCAGGGAACAGACATCGAGATGGTGACATCCTACAAGTACCTGGGTGTTCATCTGAACAGTAAACTAGACTAGTCACACAATACTGACGCACTCTACAAGAAGGGACAGCGCAGGCTGTTCCTACTGAGGAGACTCAAGTCTTTTGGTGTACAAGGGGTGCTGCTGAAGACATTCTATGACACGGTGGTGGCATCAGCCATCACTTTTGGAGTGGTCTGCTGGGGCAGTGGCATTACAGCAGCCGATAGGAAGAGGCTGAACAAACTGATCAAGAAAGCTAGCTCTGTCCTGAGGCAGCGCCTTGACCCAGTGGAGGAGATAGGAGAGAGAAGGATGGTGGCTAAACTGTCATCTCTGCTGGAGTCCGAGTTCCACCCTATGCAGGACACATTGAATGCACCAAGGAGCTCATTTAGCAGCAGACTACATCATCCTAGGTGCGCAACCAAGAGGTTTCGCAGGTCCTTCCTACCAACGGCTGTCAGACTGTACAACCTAAGCAGGGCTGCTCGCAGAGATACCAAAAAGGCGTGACAACCTAATAGTATTGAATGCAAAAGACGCAATAGACTTACACAATGGTCCCCTCCAGTATACAACTAGGAAAATACCGGTAGCTACGGAGGGTGACAATATGTATGGGTACATAATCATACCATGTAGGATAACTAAGTACACGGTTATGCTGTTTCATTCCATCTAGCTACATTGCTCCACACTGTGTGTGTTCATATATTTATATATTTATTCCATCTAGCGACAATGCTCCGCACTGTGTGTTTACAGTATATATTCATATATTTATTCCATCTAGCTACAACGCTCCACACTGTGTGTTTATATATATATACATATTTATTCCATCTAGCTACAATGCTCTGCACTGTGTGTGTTTATATATTCACATATTTATTCCATCTAGCTACAATGCTCCGCACTGTGTGTGTTTATATATATACATATTTATTCCATCTAGCTACAACGCTCCACACTGTGTGTGTGTTTATATATTCACATATTTATTCCATCTAGCTACAATGCTCCACACTGTGTGTTTATATATTTATATATTTATTCCATCTAGCTACAACGCTCCATACTGTGTGTTTATATATTTACATATTTATTCCATCTAGCTACAATGCTCCGCACTGTGTGTGTTCATATATTTATATATTTATTCCATCTAGCTACAATGCTCCGCACTGTGTGTGTTCATATATTTATATATTTATTCCATCTAGCTACAATGCTCCATACTGTGTGTGTTCATATATTTATATATTTATTCCATCTAGCTACAATGCTCCACACTGTGTGTTTATATATTTACATATTTATTCCATCTAGCTACAATGCTCCGCACCGTGTGTCTATATATTTATGTTTATATGTACATATGTATATTCTCTGCTCTTGTTTTTCTTGCCTTCTGATTGTTGCTCTGAGTGTTGCTATCCCTGTGCTGTTGCAATCCTGGAATTTCCCCATCGTGGGACTAATAAAGGCTTATCTTGTCTTATCTTACTTTATTTAAATTGTTTTAACCATGATAGACCTGAAGGGGGGAATGGGGAAGGTGGGGGGGAAGAGAGGAACAAATAGAAAAAAAACAAACAAACTGACACAGCCGAAACAAACAGAAGACAAATTGTTTCTTCTGAAAAGGTTTCATCACAAGTCTGGTATCTGCACTTGTAAAAGAACAGAGAGACATATATGTGTGTGCATGCACATGTATGAGAGCGCGCGCAAAGTGAGTGTGTGCATGTGAATGGTTTTCCAAGAAAAATACAAACAGGGTGGCAGGTCACAGCAACACCCCCCTCCCAGAAACCCCAAGCAGACAAGACAGCGCCCCCAACCCCCACAGACCACAAATGTCCCAAAGTCAGTAAGCCACAGGACAGCCAGGTAACCACCCCAGGAGGGACGGATGAGGGAAGTGAAGCAGCCGGAGTGGCGCACCCCGCCCCCGCCCGCCCCCACCCTCCCAGCGGGGCCAACGCCAGCCCCCGGGCTCCAGGAGCTGGAAGACAACTCCCCCCACCCAACCATCCTCAGGCCAGAAACCCCCCTAGACACCCCACCACCACCGTGGGCCCGCGCCCACCCCATGCTCCGGGAGCCCCCAGGTCCCCACACCCAGGGAAGGTAGCAGAAAGATGTGGGGAGTCCCACGAGGGGCCAGCCCCCCCCCCCCTTTCCCCAGTCCAAGGGAGCCAACATGTTCAGGTGGTACCAGGAGGCACCATCTCCTCAGTCCAGCACCCCCTACCAGTTTCGTCTTGTTGAGAGCAGCGTCTACTTCCATGTTGTGCTCTCTCCAGTTGACGGGACTGGAGGGACCTCTCCAGGATGCAGGCCTGGGCAAGGTATATGGAAGCCTTGTGCTGCCCATTCAATATGGCTCCCCTCTTGGCCCCCTCTCGGCTGCACCAACTTGATGCGATGCAGTGCCAAGCAAACAACCTGAAGCTGAATGTCCAGAAAACCAAAGAACTCATACTGGACTTCAGGAAGAACAGACAGGACCGCCCCCACTCTCCTCATAAATGGCGACCATGTGGAAACCATCCCTACCCTCAGGTTCCTGGGCATCCACATCTCCTCTGACTGCTCCTGGACTGTCAACACCAAGGCCCTGATGAAGAAAGCCCAGCAGCAGCTGCACTTCCTCCGTGTCCTGAGGAAGAACAACCTGGACCAGAAGCTGCTGCTGGCCTTCTATCGCTGCTCAGTGGAGAGCGTGCTCACCTACGGTCTGGGTGTGTGGTACACCGGTTCCACGGTCAGCAACAGGAAGGTAGTGCAGTGGGTCATCAATACTGCCCAAAAAAATCATCCCTCTGCCCTCCCTGGAAGGACATCTCCAGATCCTCCTGTCTCAGAAAGATCAAGGCCATCACAGGAGACCCCTCACATCCTCACACCCCGCCCACCACCTGATTGACCTAATTCCCTCTGGACGATGGTTCAGATCAATCAGGTCCCATACCTCCAGACTGACAAACAATTTCTTCCCCTGGACCATCCAGACTACAGACAGTCAGATGCCCCAGCCCCTTCCCTCCAAACACTCACATGCACAGAACTGAGGCCCTTTTAATTATCATAATAGCACATCTGTCTTTGCACTCAGCACTTTCATGTATATTGACCAGTGTTGGGCAAGTTACTAAAAAATAGTAACTAATTAGTTACTAGTTACTTCTTTTCAAAAGTAACTGAGTTACTTTACGAACTACTACATGATTAAAGTAACTAGTTACTTGGAAAAGTAACATTCACATTACTTTTAAATGCATACTTAAATCATGCTGAACACATAGCAAGATAATTTAGTTAATGGATTACATTGCGGGCTTATTAATGTCAGGCTGAAAACAGACTGTTTGAGACAGAGCTTTTAGAACATGTTCAGTCTGCTTTATCCTGCCTTGAGAGCTCTTATTGTGGGAAACATCTGAAGAAAATCAGGATATTGCCAGTAACTTCCTCATTTTGAAGTGAGAAATAGGGTTTGTGGAGTGAGAGAGAGGGAAAAAAAAGTGAGAGTCCCTCCAAAAGAGTGAGAGTTGGAAACACTGCATAAAGCTGTCCATGTTTACCTTACCTTTATGATATGAGTTTAATCTCATGTGTAGTGATGTAAAGAAAATGTCCATTATCTACAGTCCAAATGTCTGCTGTGACAGAGACATGATACAGTCCCTTAAATTCTTTTTGGAGATCAAATCCATTTTTGAATAATCTATCCAGGTAGCAAGTAAATATGTTTTAACCAGTGGATCACAGTCTCAGCTGTCTGATGGAAAGTGACCATTATCAGATGTTCAGTCTGTAACAACGTATCTGGCAATCAGCCAGTTTAATTCTTGCTGGGTCACAAACTGTCCAGATGCATACCTGTGCTTGAAATCCAGCTGTGGCTGTGCAGATAGATAGATAGATAGATAGATAGATAGATAGATAGATTAGTTTATTTGACAGGGACAGTGCAATAAACATAGACAATTAATCAATGACAATCAATCTGATGTGTTGCACATAGAGTGTATAGCTATTAGCTAATTTGCAACTCTTGTCCCTGGATGGGCTTTAGAAAAGAGAATCAAGTAAAAAAAAGAAAAAGAAAATACACAATAACCACATACATCAATGCAAAAGGATTATAAATACACAATTATAAATATTATAAATATTATAAATACACAAATATAACAACCTGATTCACATTTGCCTATTTCAGGCCTCCCTCCCTTCGTCACTCATTATAAACAAACACATTCATTCCTTCCCTTCATTCACTCTCACTTTGCAGACAATCAATTCATACATGAGTACATTCTTGTTTATTTTTCAGCCAGTTTTTAACCTTTTTAGTGAATGTTTTAAAGTCCGTTATTATTTTAATTACATTTGGCATTGTGTTCCAGATGTGACTGCCCTTTATAGAGAAAGCTGTTTGTCCAAATGTGGTTCTGCGGTGGAATATTTTACAGTTATTGTTAACAGAACTCCTGGTGGCTCTGCTGCTGTCCTGTCTTTGGACGAAACCAGCAAGTGGCTCGGGTGCTGATTTATGGAAACATTTGAACGTTAATTTCAGAAAACAGAGGTCAATGAAACTCTCAAAACTCAATAGGTTGTATTTTTTTAAAACATTACAGTGATGCCACCTAATGGGCTTTTGGTCCAAGATTTTTAGGGTTTGATTATATAATGAACCTACACTCACCGGCCACTTTATTAGGTACACCTGTCCAACTGCTCGTTAACACTTAATTTCTAATCAGCCAATCACATGGCGGCAACTCAGTGCATTTAGGCATGTAGACATGGTCAAGACAATCTCCTGCAGTTCAAACCGAGCATCAGTATGGGGAAGAAAGGTGATTTGAGTGACTTTGAACGTGGCATGGTTGTTGGTGCCAGAAGGGCTGGTCTGAGTATTTCAGAAACTGCTGATCTACTGGGATTTTCACGCACAACCATCTCTAGGGTTTACAGAGAATGGTCCGAAAAAGAAAAAATATCCAGTGAGCGGCAGTTCTGTGGGCGGAAATGCCTTGTTGATGCCAGAGGTCAGAGGAGAATGGCCAGACTGGTTCGAGCTGATAGAAAGGCAACAGTGACTCAAATAACCACCCGTTACAACCAAGGTAGGCAGAAGAGCATCTCTGAACGCACAGTACGTCGAACTTTGAGGCAGATGGGCTACAGCAGCAGAAGACCACGCCGGGTGCCACTCCTTTCAGCTAAGAACAGGAAACTGAGGCTACAATTTGCACAAGCTCATCGAAATTGGACAATAGAAGATTGGAAAAACGTTGCCTGGTCTGATGAGTCTCGATTTCTGCTGCGACATTCGGATGGTAGGGTCAGAATTTGGCGTCAACAACATGAAAGCATGGATCCATCCTGCCTTGTATCAATGGTTCAGGCTGGTGGTGGTGGTGTAATGGTGTGGGGAATATTTTCTTGGCACTCTTTGGGCCCCTTGGTACCAATTGAGCATCGTTGCAACGCTACAGCCTACCTGAGTATTGTTGCTGACCATGTCCATCCCTTTATGACCACAATGTACCCAACTTCTGATGGCTACTTTCAGCAGGATAATGCGCCATGTCATAAAGCTGGAATCATCTCAGACTAGTTTCTTGAACATGACAATGAGTTCACTGTACTCAAATGGCCTCCACAGTCACCAGATCTCAATCCAATAGAGCATCTTTGGGATGTGGTGGAACGGGAGATTCGCATCATGGATGTGCAGCCGACAAATCTGCGCCAACTGTGTGATGCCATCATGTCAATATGGACCAAACTCTCTGAGGAATGCTTCCAGCACCTTGTTGAATCTATGCCACGAAGAATTGAGGCAGTTCTGAAGGCAAAAGGGGGTCCAACCCGTTACTAGCATGGTGTACCTAATAAAGTGGCCGGTGAGTATATGTCTTATTGTGGAAGGGGCTGCTTGAGCCCAGACTGTCAAACAGTATGATATATGAGAAAAAACCATAGAATGCATATACAGTACAGCTGCTTCGTAAGGTATGTAATATCTAATTAATTTAAAGCAGTTCAGATTTTTTTTTACTGTTTTTGAAATTTTCTTTATATGAAGATTAAATTTGAGTTGAGGATCTAGTACAATGCCAAGGTATTTGAATTCTGTAGCTAAACTGATGTCATGATCATGTATATTAACTTTAAAACGTTGCAGGTTACATTTTTTGATTGAAAAGCACATTGAGACTGTTTTCTGAAGGTTCAGCAATAGATGGTTCTGGAGGAGCCACTCTTGGACATCAACCATACTTGTAGACAGTACATCTGCAGCCTGTGCTGGAGTCTTGGCAGCTGTGTAAATAACTGCATCATCTGCATAAAGTTGGCATGTTGCAGTGTAACAGCAAGTCATTAATAAAAATGCTGAAAAGTAAAGGACCAAGAATGGACCCTTGTGGGATACCCATGCGGTTGTTTAAAAATGAGGATTTATCCTGGTGAACTTTTACACACTGTTCTCTATTCTGGAGATAAGATGCAAACCATTCTAATGTATCTGGGGAGAAGTTAAAAGATACCATTTTGGATAAAAGCAAACTGTGGTTTACAGTATCGAAAGCCTTTTTGAGATCTAGAAAAACAGCTCCTACCACATTACCCCTGTCCAAGGACTGTTTGACGTTTTCAATAAGGCAACAATTTGCTGTTTCTGTTGAGTATCCTGGTCTAAAACCAAATTGATGTGGATGAAGAAGTTGACTGTCTTGTAAGTAGTCTATCAGCTGTGTAGCTACAACTTTTTTAAGAACCTTAGACAGGACTGGTAAAATAGAGATTGGGCGGTAATTGCATATATCGTCTTTACTGCCTGATTTATGAACTGGTATGACGACAGCTTTTTTCCAGCCAGATGGAAATGTACTAGACCTAATGGAGAGATTAATGAGATGAGTTAGTGGTTTGATTAATATTTTGCTATGCATTTTGAGAAAGGAGGTGCTCATATTGTAGATATCATTAGTTTTTGAGTTTGACAGTGTTTTAACAATACCAGCAATTAACTCCTCATTTACCTCATCGATGTGAAAAGAATCTGTTGGAAGTATGGAATTTGTGTTGTTGAGCACATTTGGCAGCACAAAAATTTTTAAGTCTTCCACAGAGCCCACAAAGTATGAATTAAATTCATTTGCCAAAGTAGCCTTGTCACTGACGGTTTTGCCATTGATTCTAAGTTCCTTTAACCCCTTCTGATCGTTTTTTTTTATTAGTTAAGTTATTTAAATGCCTCCATAGGGAACTGTTGTTACCCTTTGCATGATCTATCAGTTTATTGTAATAAGATACTTTTGATTTTTGCAGCTCATGTACCACTTTATTTCTTAAACTTTTGTACACAAGGTGATCATTTTGTAGTTTAGAGGTTAATGATGTTTTCAATGCATAGTCTCGCCTCTTCATAAGTTTTCTTATTTCATTATTTAACCATGGTAGGCTAATCTTCTGTTGTCTACTTTTAATTTGCTTTGTAAATTTTTCTATAGACTTTGTGATTGTTGCAGTTATAAAATTACAACAATCATCTACTTCATATATTGACATGAGCTGCTCCCAATTTTGATTCTCTAAGTAATGTTCAAACTCCTCATTTTTTGATTTGGGAATAATAAAATTTGATTTGTCAATATCGACTCCCCCAAAATACTGTAGTCGCTTTTTAGTAAGTTTTCTGACAGCAAGAACCATGTTATGATCTGAGAGACCAGTTACAAGATTATAGGTTCTGGTTATTCGTTCTGGTTTATTAGTAAATACCATGTCAATAAGTGTTCTGGATTGTTTGGTTATCCTGGTGGGTCCTTTGATCATTTGTTGATAGTTAAATTTAGTCATGAGGCTTTTCAGTTTCTGTTTGTCCTTTTTATCAGACCAGTTAATATTAAAGTCACCATGAATTATTGTTTCTCTGTTCTTCTCAAGTTGTTTAACCAGATCACTTAATTCATTATAAAAGGAAGAATTGTGTGACGGTGGGTTGTACACTACTGCAATGTTGAAATTCATTACCGGAGAGAGACATACATTAACAGCTAAACATTCGAGTGAAGTATTCAAATCAACCAGATGACATTTATATTTCTCTTTGATGTAAATTAAAACACCTCCTCCCCTCCCTACCTGCCTGTCTTTTCTAAAACACTGATAGCCCACAATATCGATCATATTAGTGTCTATGTTCCTGTGTAGCCAGCTTTCTGAGAGACAAAGGTAGTCCAGATTTGAGTCCAACAGCAACACCGAAATCTCATCTCTTTTGGGGATTATGCTCCGTATGTTTAAATGTCCACCGAGGATCCCCTTTGGTTTAGCCTTGGTGTCCCAAAGAACTCGTGCATGATTAACAGTTTGGAAAAATAAATGTTGTTTTTGCTTTTGTACAGCTCGGTTTTGTGCTAACCCAGTGGTCTGCTGTTTAATAGTGGCAGGTCCAGGGTTAAGGTGAATATCTCCTGCCAGAAGTAGCAGAAATAACAGTACTTTAACTGCATACCCTCTGCCATATTGTGATTTTTGCTTAACAGCCATGTTTGCCTTATTTTGAAAGCTTTTTCTCAGGGCTTTTAAAGACCACATAGAGTACAGGGTGAGATGTCCATGTCCAAATCATGTCCAAATGTCCAAGATAACATAAATCCACTAACAGGGTGTTGTTAGCATAGCATAGCACTAGCTTTGTAAGACCTTGTTGCGATTCTCAGGCACTTCTGAAGATTGCAGTCAGTCTCACCCGTCACTAAAGCTTGCAAGCCCACCAATATGCTTTTGTGCTTAACCGCAATAAAAGGAAAATAATCTGTGTATTTCCACAAAAACAAAGTAGCTTCATCTTTTCCTCCACTCAGTAGTGAACAGGATCTTTGCAAAAGATCACGTTGACCGACAGTTGCATCAGCTACATGGGGTCACTTTGTATTTATTTGTGCTAAAAATAACTATCCATATTAATAAAATGAGTAACAAGTAACGCATCTGATCAAATTTCAGTAACTAATGCATTACTGAATTTTTAAACAGTAATTGCCATGTACACCTCTAAGAGGCAGGGAGAGACAGCCCAAACACTGAATGGTGTTGAGTGTTTAATAAAGAACATGACAGTCCAAAAATGAGCAAAGAACAAAAATGCCAGACAAGAGAAACTTACAGATTATGCCTCAGAGTGGGGAAAAGCTCTGGAGGGGAGATCGGCACATCAGAGGAAGATAGCTGAACCAGGGATTGACGGCTGGAACATTCAACGTGGAGACAAAAACAAAGTGAACAGACTGAGCTTAAATAATGAAAGAACCAACTATGTAAGTGACAACAGGTGTAGGTTCACCTGAGCAGGAGAAAGGAACAATAATTGCAACCAGCTGGGTAGTAAAGGGAGGTGAGGGAGGAGCGGCTGACAGCTTGACAGGTGCCCACATAAACCCGGAAGTCCAACCTGACAGCTGTCAGCCCGCAGAGTAAACGTAAACAAAACCAGATGCAGACTAGAAAATAATTATAAATGAAGCAAAACAAAGCCAACACAAACTGAAACATAAACAGGCAAATAGAAAGCAGTGACAACTCAAAAAAGGTACCAAATTACAGCAGATGAATATACAGTTAGGCCCAGAAATATTTGGACAGTGACACAATCTTCATGATTTGGGCTCTGCATGCCACCACATTGGATTTGAAATGAAACAACTACAACGGAATTGAAGTGCAGACTTTAAGGTTTAATTCAAGGGGTTAAACAAAAATACATGATTAAACATGTGTAAATATATATATATATAAACATGATTAAACATTAAACAGGGCTGTGCGGTGGTGCAGTGGTTAGCACTGCACCAGCACAGCAACTCACCCTTGGCCATGGGATCCCTGGTTCGATCCCAGCCCCTGACCAACAGTGATCTGTGTGGAGTTTGCATGTTCCCCCCGTATCTGCGTGGGTTTACTCCGGGATTTCTCCAGTTTCCTCCCACAGGCCAAAAACATGCAAGTTAGGTTAATTGGAGACTCTAAAGTGGCCCTAGGTGTGAATGTGTGTGTGAATGGTTAAGGGATAGCGCCGTACCGTGGCTGCTTCATCCATCCAGGTGGATGCACGGGGCTGTTTCCTCCCACATGCCAAAAACATGCATGTTAGGTTAATTGGCTGTTCTAAATTGTCCCTAGATATTTGTTTCCTATAGGCCCTTAGAATAGAGGGTTAGTATTAATGAAAGCACTTTGAGTGGTCTTTGTGACTTGAAAAGCGCTATATAAGTGCAGGTTAGATGCCCTCAATTTTCCCTCTGGGGATCAATAAAGTATATAAAATCAAAAAAAAAAAATGTAGGAATTGTAGCTATTTTTATACAAACGCTCCTCATTTCAGGGGCTCAAAAGTAATTGGACAAATAAACATAACCCGAAGTAAAATGTTACTTTTCAATATTTTGTTGAGAATCCTTTGCAGGCAATGACTGCCTGAAGTCTGGAACCCATTGACATCCCCTCCTTTGTGATGCTTTTCCAGGCCTTTACTGCAGCTGTCTTCAGTTGTTGCTTGTTTGTGGGTCTTTCTGCCTTAAGTTCTGTCTTGAGCAAGTGAAATGCATGCTCGATTGGGTTGAGATCTGGTGATTGACTCGGCCATTGCAGAATATTCCACTTCTTCTTTCTTCCTGCATTACCGACTGCACTATATGGTTCTCCACATTATCTGCTGCTCGCGAATATATTTAAACTGCTGACTAGTATTACTCACTCTTATTCTACACTTTATTGCATGTATAGTTTATTTCTTTTATTTTATCATGTTTAATGTTGCAGCATTGCACCGAGACAAATTCCTAGTTTGTGTACTACATGAACAATGGCAATAAATCTGATTCTGATTCTGATCTGATTCAGATTCTGCTTTAAAAAACTCCTGGATTGCTTTTGCAGTATGTTTTGGATCATTGGTGAAGCGCCGTCCAATCAACTTTGCTGCATTTGGCTGAATCTGAGCAGAAAGTATATCCCTATACATGACATAATGCACGGCTCAGGAGACACACACGCAGGCTCAGGGTAAATCCAATAGCTTTATTGACAACAAGTGTGTATGGGTGCATGTCTGCGAGATGTGTATGTGTTGGTGATGGCATCTGCGTCAGGCACGGGGGCAGGAAGCCGTTCAGCCGGACAACCCTATGGGAGAAGCAGAGGGAGAAGGGTAACGGGCACCACACCAACACAGGATATATGATAATGACTGTTGGCTTACTTGGTTTGGGCAGGTGGCTGGCGTAGCAAGGGCGTAGCCCGGTAGACAGCGACCTGGAGCACCTGACGCAGCAGCGAGGAGATGATGGCTGGAGAACGTTGTCCGCCGCCGGGAAATCCAACTGTGCACAGGGGAGCAGACTGGGAAGAAAAGGTAAGAGATCCTTACTTGGTATCTTGCTTGGTGAAGGGGGTTCCTTGCAGCAAGTGATGCCGATGTAAACAAACGGCTTCAGGCCGAAGCCCAGGGCGAGGCGGCTTAAATCCTTCGCCGCTGACGAGGTGCAGGTGTGCGCACAGCTGGCGCCGCTGATGAGGGGCGAGACGTGACAATACACTTCAGAATTCATCCGGCTGCTTCTGTCTTTTGTCACATCATCAATAAACACAAGTGACCCAGTGCCATTGGAAGCCATGCATGCCAATGCCATCACACTGCCTCCACCATGTTTTACAGAAGATGTAGTGCTTTGGATCATGAGCTGTTCCAGTTCTTCTCCAAACTTTCTTCTTCCCATCATTCTGGTACAGGTTGATCTTAGTCTCATCTGTCCAAAGAATGCTGTTCCAGAACTGGGCTGGCTTCTTCAGGTGTTTTTTGGCAAAGTCAATTCTGGCCTTTCTATTTTTGAGGCTGATTCATGGTTTGCACCTTGTGGTGAATCCTTTGTATTTACTCTCATGAAGTCTTCTCTTTATGGTAGACTTAGATACTGATACACCTACTTCCTGGAGAGTGTTCTTCACTTGAGTAGATGTTGTGAAGAGGTTGTTCTTCACCATGGAAAGGATTCTGTGATCATCCACCACTGTTGTCTTCCATGGACGTCCAGGCCTTTTTGAGTTCCCAAGCTCACCAGTGCACTCTTTTTTTCTCAGAATGTACCAAATTGTTGATTTGGCCACTCCTAACATTTCTGCTATCTCTCTGATGGATTTCTTCTTTTTTTCAGCCTCAGGATGGTCTGTTTCACCTCCATTGAGAGCTCCTTTGACCGTATGTTGTGTGTTCACAGCAACAGCTTCCAAATGCAAACGCCACACCTGGAATCAACTCCAGACCTTTTAACTGCTTAATTGATGACAGGTTAACGAGGGAAGAGCCCATGCAGCCTTGTTATTTTTTTTTTTTGCAGCCTTCTGAGTCAATTGTCCAATTACTTTTGGTCCCTTGAAAAAGAGGTGGCTATGTATTAAAGAGCTGTAATTCCTAAACCCTTGCTCCAATTTGGATGTGAATACTCTCAAATTACAGCTGAGAGTCTGCACTTTAAGCCCATATTGATTATATAATTGTATCCTGAATATGTTTTTGTAAACAGCTAAAATAACAAAACTTGTGTCACTGTCCAAATATTTTTGGACCCAACTGTATATGAATATAACAAAAGAGTCACGAGACTGGGTCCAGCAGAACATCGGACCCACCTCGTGACAGAGCCCCTCACCCCCCATCAAGGGGTGGACTCCAGACACCCAAGGTAACACCAAAAGAAAAAAGAACCCCCCACCACCACCACAAGAACCACAACAATCTACCCAGGGCGGGTAGTGGGGGGAACAGGCCAGGAGGGAACAAAACAAGCCCTGCTCAGGACCCACACCGGAAAAGCACAGACTTAAACACCCCACCCACCCCCGGCCCAAGGAGCTTTAGAGTTCAGGGGGTTGCCCAAAGTCCCAGGCCCGGCAGACAACAAGGTGCACCAAGTCAAGTGGCCTGCCAAAGTCCCAGGCCAGCCGGACGGCTAGGTCAAGATTCAAGATTTCTTTGTCATTTAGTATGTGCATGCACATAAAAAGCAAAATTATGATCCCCAGCATAACACAGTACCACATTATGCATAGAGAATAAGTTTAAAAACAACAGCATAAAAAATAAAATACAACAATAACATATCAGTTATGTTAGTCACTATGGTCAGACCAACCTAATAGAATACATATACAAGTTTAGCTGAGGTGAGGGGTAGGAAAAGTAATTGGCAGGGGGATAGGGCACAGTCCATTTATAATCCTGACTGCATGTGGGGAAAAAAAAAAACTGTTCAACATTCTGGCTGCCCTGGCCTGAAGACACCTGTACCTCTTCCCTGAGGGCAGAAGAGAAAACAAACTGTGGGAAGGATGGTAGCAGTCTTTAATGATGTTAACAGCCCTGTTAGCACAGCATTTATTGTAAATCTCCTCCAAGGAGAAGAGGGGAACACTGATGATCTTACTGGCTGTTTTTTACAACCCTATTGAGCTGGTGCTTCTATAAAGCGATGCAATTCCCAAACCAGGTAGTCAGGCCATATGAAAGGACAGATTCCCCGGTGCCTCTGTAAAAAGTGGTGAGGAGCTGAGTGGGAAGACCTGTCTTTTTTAGCCGCCGGAGAGGGTAGAGTTTCTGATTAGCCTTTTTAATAATGGCTGTGGTGTTGGTGTTAAAGGTCATGTCATATGTCTGGTAAGTCCCCAGAAACTTAACATTGTTTACCCTCTCCACAAAAGTGCCCCTAATAGACAGTGGTGTGTGATGGTACTTGTTCGCCTTCCTGCAGTCGATCACCATCTCCTTAGTCTTCTCCACATTAAGGTGAAGATTATGTAATCAGCACCATGTTGTTAGCTGGTCCACCTCCCTTCTGTACGCAGACTCATTGTTTTCATTAATCAGACCAACTACCGTCATATCATCGGCAAACTTAATGATGTGATTGGTGCTGAATGTGGCAGTACAGTCATGAAGGAGCAGGATAAACGGCAGGGGGCTCAAGACACTGCCCTGAGGAGATCCTGTACTCACAGTTCTGATGTTTGAGATAGAACTGTCCACCTTGACTCGCTGCTGCTTCTGCATCAGGAAGTTGAGAATCCAGCCACAAATGTTAAGGTCCACCCCCAGCAACCGTAGTTTTTCCACCAACTGCCCTGGAATGATGGTGTTAAATGCAGGGGAGAAGTCAGTGAAGAGGAGCCTAACATAGGTATTCCTCTCCTCCAGATGTGATAGGGTGAGATGAAGTACAGAGAAGATGGCATCTTCGGTTGAGCGATTAGCTCTATATGTAAACTGCAGGGGGTCCAACTCTGGGGGGAGCTGGGCCTTAATGTGCGTAGAACACTGGACTTATTCTACGCAAACACTAAGGAGGCGTACACCTCATCACAACTCCCCCCACTCGGGAGATCGGATCACAACTTGGTTCATCTCCGGCCGGTGTACAAACCCCTGGTGCACAGACAACGTCCAGCCATGCGCACAGTGGAGTTATGGTCTGAGGAGACAATGGACACTCTAAAAGGCTGTTTTGAAGCCACCGCCTGGAAGCAGCTCTGCGATCCACATGGTGAGGACATCGATGGCCTCATTCACACCTTCACGGGCTACCTCAGCTTCTGTGTGGACAAATCCGTTCCCACCAAGACCATACGGTGTTGCTCAAACAACAAACCCTGGATCAACCCTGAAATAAAAACACTTCTGAGAGAGAAGAAGAGGATCTTCAGGTCGGGGAATAGGGAGATGCTGAAGTCCGTACAGAGGGAGCTGAGGAGAAAGATCAGAGAAGGCAAGGACAGCTTCAGGAAGAAGATGGAGGACAAGTTGCAACAGAGCGACATCAGCGGGGTCTGGAGAAACCTCAAAACCATCTCTGGGCTCCAGAATACCTCCCCCCAGGCCACGGGGGGCAGGGAGTGGGCGAACAACCTGAATCTGTTTTTCAATAGGTTTGACCAACCGCCCTCCCCCCTGACTGCACAACAACCACTGCTGCCTCTAAAGAAATCAAGTCCTGCTGCCCACTCCCCACTCCACCAACACCCCCCCACCCCCAACACACAGCCCCCCATCCTGACCCTGACCAGGACCCAGGTGAGGACGGAGCTGAGGAAGATCAAGGCGAGGAAGGCGTCGGGACCGGACGGCATCAGCGCAAAGCTCCTCAAGTCCTGTGCAGACCAGCTGTGTGGGATTGTGACGTACATCTTCAACCTGAGCCTGAAGCTGGGGAGGGTACCACAGCTGTGGAAAACATCTTGTGTGGTACCTGTACCAAAAACTTCCCACCCCAAAGACCTGAACAGCTACAGACCGGTGGCCTTGACGTCCCACTTGATGAAGACCCTGGAGAGACTGCTCCTTGCTCACCTCCGCCCCCTGGTGGAACCAGTGATGGATCCACTCCAGTTCGCCTACCAGCATGTAACGGTAGTACATGCTGGTAGTACCGTTACCTGATGTAACGGTAATTTCCAAACACTGTTCTCCTGCCTTGGAATTTCTTGTTATCAATTGCAAGCCCTTCTATTCCCCGCGGGAGTTTGCTTCTTTCATAATGATCGCTGTGTACGCCCCTCCCGACGCGGACACGCGCGAAGCTCAGCGCGTGCTCGCGGATCACATTCAACACACAGAGCGGAGTTTTCCAGACTCGCTGATTATTGTGGCTGGCGACTTTAATCAGTGCAATCTGAGCCACGATCTCCCCCGCTACAAACAGTTTATTAAATGCCCCACCAGAGGATTAAACACACTGGATCACTGTTACACCACAGTGAAAGACGCATATCGCGCTGTCCCTCGAGCTGCGCTGGGATTATCTGATCACATGATGGTTCACCTCATTCCCACATACAGACAGAGATTGAAGCTCACTAAACCTGTTGTGAGCACTACGAAGATACGGACCAGTGATGCTGAGGAGAAGCTGGAAACGTGCATGGAAATATCTGACTGGGGCATGCTTAAAGGAGCCATGCATGATCTGGATGAGTACACGGACACTGTGAACTCATATATCCACTTTTGTGAAGAGAACATTCTTCCATCACGCACCAGGGTGAGTTACTCTAATGACAAACCCTGGTTCACAGCTAAGCTCAGACAGATCAGGAAGGAGAAGGAAGCAGCGCTGAAAAGTGGAGACAGGGACTGCTACAGGGAGGTTAAATACCGGTTTAACAGAGAGCTGAAGAGGGCTAAATCTGTGTACTCAGAGAGACTCCAGCAGCAGTTCACTGCTAATGATTCGGCTTCCGTGTGGAGAGGACTGAGGCAAATCACCAACTATCGACCTAAGGCTCCTAAAGGTCAGGATGACAAAGCCCTTTGTCAGAGACTGTCCCAACACTATGCCCGTTTTGACACCTCGTCATCTGTGTCCAACTCCCCCCCTCCCTCCAGCTCCACAGCCTCCACATTCCCTACTTCATTTAAGGCACCCCCCCCCCCCCCCCCCCCCCCCCCCCCCCTCCCCTTATCATCAGTGAGCAGGATGTGCTCAAACAGTTCTCCAGACTGAACCCGCGCAAGGCCCCCGGCCCAGACGGCGTGTCTCCCTCCACCCTGAGACTCTGTGCGAAACAGCTGGCTCCTGTATTCACAGACATTTTTAACACCTCCCTTAAGTTATGCCACGTGCCATCCTGCCTCAAATCCTCCACCATCATCCCTGTCCCCAAGAAGCCACGGATCACTGGACTTAATGACTACAGACCTGTAGCGCTCACCTCTGTAGTCATGAAGTCCTTTGAGCGCCTGGTCCTGTCCCACCTCAAGTCCATCACCACCCCTCTCCTGGACCCGCTGCAGTTTGCCTACCGAGCCAACAGGTCTGTAGACGATGCAGTCAACCTGGCCCTCCACTCCATCCTGCAGCACCTGGACCCCCCGGGAACCTACGCCAGGATCCTGTTTGTGGACTTCAGCTCCGCATTCAACACCATCCGCCCCGCTCTGCTCCGGGACAAGCTGTCCCTGCTCAACGTGCCTGACTCCCTCTGCAGGTGGATCATCGACTTCCTGACGGACCGGAGGCAGCATGTGCGGCTGAGAAAGACTGTCTCAGACTATACTAGCATCAGCACCGGATCACCCCAGGGCTGTGTACTTTCCCCCCTACTCTTCTCCCTTTACACCAACTCCTGCACCTCCAGCCACCAGTCTGTCAAGTTGATCAAGTTTGCGGACGACACCACCCTCATCGGGCTCATCTCCAACGGCGACGAGTCCGCCTACAGGAGAGAGGTGGCCCAGCTGGCGTCCTGGTGCAGCAATAACAACCTGCAGCTGAACGCTCTGAAGACAGTGGAGATGATTGTAGACTTCAGGAAAGTCACTACTCCTCTGCCCCCCCTCACCCTCTCAGGCTCTCCCATCACCACTGCTGATTCCTTCCGCTTCCTAGGCACTACCATCACCAGGGACCTCAAATGGGAGCTGACCATCAGCTCACTTATCAAAAAAGCCCAGCAGAGGATGTTCTTCCTGCGGCAGCTGAGGAAGCTCAAGCTACCCACCAAGATGTTAGTGCAGTTCTACACAGCCATCATCGAGTCCATCCTCACCACCTCCATAACCGTGTGGTACGCAGGAGCCACTGCCAGGGACAGACTAAGGCTGCAGCGCGTCGTGCGCACTGCTGAGAAGGTGATCGGCTGCAAGCTCCCATCTCTCCAGGATCTGTACATCTCCAGGACCCGGAGGCGTGCTGGCCGGATCATAGCTGATCCCTCACACCCTGGTCACGTACTGTTTGCCCCCCTCCCCTCTGGTAGAAGACTTCGGTCCATCCAGACTAAAACCTCCCGTCACATGAACAGCTTCTTCCCCTCTGCCATTAGACTGCTGAACACTAAGTGACTCTCGTGCACCATGTACAGCAGCTCAACCAGACTCATGTCAATCATCACTGTTTTCTTCCTGCATTACCGACTGCACTATATAGTTCTCCACAGTATCTGCTGCTGGCTAATATATATTTTAACTGTTGACCAGTATCACTTAATCTTATCCTACACTTTATTACATGTATAGTTTATTTCTCTTATCTTATCATGTTTAATGTTGCAGCATTGTACCGAGACAAATTCCTAGTTTGTGTACTACATGAACAATGGCAATAAACCTGATTCTGATTCTGAAAAAAAGCATGGCATTGGGGTGGAGGATGCGGTGATCTTCCTCCTTCACCGTTCTCTGTTCCACCTGGAGAAGCCCGGGAATATGGTGAGGATCATGTTCTTTGACTTCTCCAGTGCTTTCAAAACCATCCAACCGATGATCCTGAAGGACAAGCTGCTGCGCGCAGGGGTGGACCAGCACCTGTCATCATGGATCCTGGACTACCTCACGAACCGGCCTCAGTTTGTGAGAACCCGGGACTGTGTGTCCGACACGATCATCAGTAGCACGGGGGCCCCCCAGGGAACGGTGCTGGCTCCCTTCCTGTTCACTCTTTATACTGCGGACTTCTCACACAACACAACACACTGCCATCTACAGAAGTTCTCTGATGACTCTGCGATCGTTGGCCTCATCTCCAATGGAGATGAAGCTGAGTACAGAGGGCTTATCCAGGACTTCGTAGACTGGTGCCATCGGAACTGCCTCCAGATCAACGCAAGGAAAACTAAGGAGCTGGTGGTGGACTGCCGCAGGCATGGGCAGCCCCTCACAGCACCAGTAAATATACAGGGAACAGACATCGAGATGGTGACATCCTATAAGTACCTGGGTGTTCATCTGAACAATAAACTAGACTGGTCACACAATACTGACGCACTCTACAAGAAGGGACAGCGCAGGCTGTTCCTGCTGAGGAGACTCAGGTCTTTTGGTGTACAAGGGGCGCTGCTGAAGACATTCTATGACACGGTGGTGGCATCAGCCATCACTTTTGGAGTGGTCTGCTGGGGCAGTGGCATTACAGCAGCTAATAGGAAGAGACTGAACAAACTGATTAAGAAAGCTAGCTCTGTCCTGGGGCAGCGCCTTGATCCGGTGGAGGAGATAGGAGAGAGAAGGACGGTGGCTAAACTGTCATCTCTGCTGGAGTCCGAGTTCCACCCTATGCAGGACGTATTGAATGCACTGAGGAGCTCATTTAGCAGCAGACTACATCATCCCAGGTGCACAACCGAGAGGTTTCGTAGGTCCTTCCTACCAACGGCTGTCAGACTGTACAACCTAAGCAGGGCTGCTCGCAGAGATAGCAAAAAGACGTAACAAACTAATAGTTTTTAAATGCAAAAGATGCAATAGACTTACACAATGGTCCCCTCCGGCATACAACTAGGAAAATACTGGTCGCTATGGAGGGTGAGAATATGTATGGGCACATAATCATACCATGTAGGATAACTAAGTAGAGGGTTATGCTGTTTCATCCCATCTAGCAACAATGCTCTGCACTGTGTGTGTGTATATATTTACATATTTATTCCATCTAGCTACAATGCTCAGCACTGGGTGTGTTCATATTTATATATCTATATATTTATTCCATCTAGCTACAATGCTCCGCACTGTGTGTGTTTATATACTTACATATTTATTCCATCTAGCTACAATGCTCTGCACTGTGTGTTTATATATTCATATATTTATTCTATCCAGCTACAATGCTCTGCACTGTGTGTCTGTGTGTGTATATATATATATTTTATAGTAATATGTACATATGTATATTAGCTGCTCTTGCTTGCTTGTTTTTTTTTCTTGCCTTCTGATTGTTGCTCTGAGTGTTGCTATCCCTGTGCTGTTGCAATCCTGGAATTTCCCCGTTGTGGGACTAATAAAGGCTTATCTTATCTTATCTTATCTTATCTTATCTTATGTGCTGCAAAACAAGGCATTCAAAACATTTAATCACTATTGGTGTTAATGCCACAGGATGAAAAATCATTAAGGCAGTCAGGGTTTGGTTTCTTTGGCATAGGGATTATGATGGCACTCTTCAGGATGGTGGGCACAGCACCCTGAGAGAGGGAGGTGTTAAAGATGTCTGCAAAGACATCTTTCAGCTGTTCAGCACACTCCCTCACCACACACCCAGGAATGTTGTCAGGTCCTGCTGCTTTGTGTGAATTAACCCTGGCAAAGACTCTTCTAACCTGGGCGGCTGTCACCTGAAATGCCTGATCAGTGGATGATGATAGAGGTGTCTGTACCTCATCATTATTGCTGCCATTTCCAACTTCAAAGCGTGCATAAAAGTCATTGAGCCTGTCTGGGAGCGTGACACCCTTGTGGCTGGCCTGTGGGGGAGGGGGATTATTTTCAGCAATTGTATTAAAACCTTGCCACAACCGCCATGCATTTTTATTGTTCATAAAGTGGTTGTTTAGCTTCTGCCCATACAGTCTCTTGGCCTCCTGGATGCCCTGGGACAGATTTTGTCTTGCCAGCCTGTATGCAGCAGTGTCTCCTGACTTAAAAGCTGAATTTCACGCCCTAAGCAAGGAGCCCACTTCTCCATTCAGCCAGGGCTTCTGATTTGCTCTTTTCTTGATGCTTTTGATAACAGTTATGTCATCTATGCATTTATTTACAGTGGGGTAAAAAAGTATTTAGTCAGCCACCAATTGTGCAAGTTCTCCCACTTAAAAGATGAGAGAGGTCTCCAATTTTCATCATAGGTATACCCCAACTATGAGAGACAAAATAAGAAAAAAAAAAAATCAGAAAATCACATTGAAGGATTTTTAATGAATTAATTGGTAAATTCCTCAGTAAAATAAGTATTTGGTCAATAACAAAAGTTTATCTCAATACTTTGTTATATACCCTTTGTTGGCAATGACAGAGGTCAAATGTTTTCTGTAAGTTTTCACAAGGTTTTCACACACTGTTGCTGGTATTTTGGCCCATTCCTCCATGCAGATCTCCTCTAGAGCAATGATGTTTTGGGGCTGTCGCTGGGCAACACAGACTTTCAACTCCCTCTAAAGATTTTCTATGGGGTTGAGATCTGGAGACTGGCTAGGCCACTCCAGGACCTTGAAATGCTTCTTACAAAGCTACTCCTTCATTGCCCGGGTGGTGTGTTTGGGATCATTGTCATGCTGAAAAACCCAGCCACGTTTCATCTTCATGCCCTTGCTGGTGAAAGGAGGTTTTCACTCCAAATCTCACGGTACATGGCCCCATTCATTCTTTCCTTTACACGGATCAGTCGTCCTGGTCCCTTTGCAGAAAAACAGCCCCAAAGTATGATGTTTCCACCCCCATGCTTCACAGTAGGTATGGTGTTCTTTCTCCTCCAAACACGACAAGTTGAGTTTTTACCAAAAAGTTCTATTTTGGTTTCATCTGACCATATGACATTCTCCCAGTCTTCTTCTGGATCATCCAAATGCTCTCTAGCAAACTTCAGACGGGCCTGGACACGTACTGGCTTAAGCAGGGGGACACGTCTGGCACTGCAGGATTTGAGTCCCTGGCGGCGTAGTGTGTTTCTGATGTAGCCTTTGTTACTTTGGTCCCAGCTCTCTGCAGGTCATTCACTAGGTCCCCCCATGTGGTTCTGGGATTTTTGCTCACCATTCTTGTGATAAGTTTGACCCCACGGGGTGAGATCTTGCATGGAGCGCCAGATCAAGGGAGATTATCAGTGGTCTTGTATGTCTTCCATTTTCTAATAATTGCTCCCACAGTTGATTTCTTCACACCAAGCTGCTTACCTATTGCAGATCCAGTCTTCCCAGCCTGGTGCAGGTCTACAATTTTGTTTCTGGTGTCCTTTGACAGCTCTTTGGTCTTGGCCATAGTGGAGTTTGGAGTCTGACTGTTTGAGGTTGTGGACAGGTGTCTTTTATACTGATAACGAGTTCAAACAGATGCCATTAATACAGGTAACGAGTGGAGGACAGAGGAGCCTCTTAAAGAAGAAGTTACAGGTCTGTGAGAGCCAGAAATCTTGCTTGTTTGTAGGTGACCAAATACTTATTTTACTGAGGAACTTACCAATTAATTCATTAAAATTCCTTCAATGTGATTTTCTGGATTTTTTCTCTCATTTTGTCTCTCGTAGTTGAGGTATACCTATGATGAAAATTGGAGACCTCTCTCATCTTTTAAGTGGGACAACTTGCACAATTGGTGGCTGACTAAATACTTTTTTGCCCCACTGTATGTACCCCATGACAGACTTTGCATATTCCTGCAGATCAGTGACTCTGTCCTTTGTTGCATCTTCTCTAAAGATCTCCCACTGTGTGTTCTCAAAGCAGTCTTGTAATGTTGGAATAGCCTCCTGGGGTCACAATCTCACTTCTCTGAAAACAGGTTTAATTTGTTTCACAATTGGCTTGTATGCAGGTACAAGCCTAACAGCTAGGTGATCAGAGTTTCCAATATGGTGGAGAGCGACTGCTCTGTAGCGGTTCCTGATGTTTGTATACATATGATCTAGTGTATTATTGCCCCTAGTAGCACAGTTCATATGCTGATGGAATTTACGTAAAACAGACTTGAGGCTGGTTAAAGCATCTGGGTGAGCTGTCTGCAGTGAACTGATGTTGTGACACTAGCCACTCATAGCCTCTCTCACATTAGCACTTGGAGCCACATAGACTGCTACAATCAGGACAGCCGCCAACCCCATGGCAGATAAAACGGTCTGCATTTCACAGTCATGTACTCGATGTTAGGCGTACAATGAACGGTGATCACCTTTGCATCCTGGCGCCACAAGTTATTAATGTAAAAAGCCAGCCCCTTGCCTTTTCGCTTACCCGACGCAGCTGTCCTGTCCACTCTGTGGAGAGTTAACTTTTCCAGCTGAATCGCAGCGTCCAAAATGTTATGACTCAGCCACGTCTCCGTAAAAAACCAACACACAGCAGTTCCTCACACTATGCTGGGAAGCTCTCCACAGTCTGATGTAATCCATTTTGCAATCCAGGGAGCGCACGTTGGCCAATATGATGGTAGGAACTATCGGTCTGCATGGATTAGCCGTTATCCTGGTGCATAATCCTCCATGTTTACCCCGCTTCCTTGTTCTCTCACACCGCTTGTGTCTCCTCCTCACTGGTGTATGGAGCGAGGCCACTGAACCTGCGATTGTCCTACGCAATAATCCCAACTTACTCAGCTTGCCCAGCCAATGCTTCAAATTCTCACAACCAGAATGTTTGCATCGTGCATTCAGAAGAGTCTGATGATCATAGACATATTTCCTCTTCTTGCCGCTCGATGACATAGAAAAAGATAGTGGCTCAAACAAAGATACTGTGTTAACACTGGGAGAGGCCGCTGCAGACAGCCGCTGCGCCGCTATCTTCCTCCACCCAGGAACGAGTTGGGTGGCTTGCCGGAGAAAATGGACCACCCAACCCGGCGGCCCAGTCCTTCAGGCGGCCGGCCTGAGTGCTTCAGCCACCTAAACAGAAGAGGCGGCCTGGGAGGCGGCTCCCCCACTGGAAGACCCAATACTGAGGAGGAGAGACGAGGAGGGGGAGCCCCGGCATTGTCAGGCAGAGCAGGAAGGGGGGGGGGGGACGACGTCAGACAGAGGAGGAAGCAGGACCACAACGTCATCAGGTCGAGCAGGAAAGGGGACCCCAACGGCATCTGGCAGAGGAGGAAATGGGACCACAATGCCTTCCGTGGCCTTGGATGGGAGAGAAGTTGCACCCACGGGGGTCCAGGTCTGGGACATTGTAGCACTCGCAGTGGCTCCGGGCCGGAGCACTGCAGCACCCTCGGTGGTTCTGGGCTGGAGCACTGCAGCACCTCGGTGGGCCCCGGCTGGGCCAACACTGCACCCTTGGTAACTCCGGGCAGAAGCAACGCTGCACCCTCAGTAGACCTGGCCTGGGCCGTAGCTGCACCCTCGGAGGCCCCGGGCTGGGATGGGACACCTGCAACGACCTCCATGGGAGAAGCTGGACCCTGGGTGACTTCCGGTGGCGAACCTGGATCAACGAAGACATCTGGCGGTGTTGGATCCTCTCCAGCAACCCTGGGAGAGAGCTCAGATACAGCACAAAGAGAAGAGGGGTCAGGGTCAACGGCAGCAGCGGAGCCCGCTGAGGTGAGCTCAAGTGCAACAGGCGGCTGCACCAGGCTCTCCACACCAAGAGCCAGGCAAGATTGCTCAAGGACAGAAAGGAGAAAAACAAAACAGAGCACTTGCCTGAGCTCGAGCTCCACCACCGTCCAGGACTCTGACAATCCAGGTAACAATGACTGTTCGGGCCAAGCCCTCAGGAGACCCAGCTCGGGCTCCCACTCTGCTGCGGCGTCCTCCACAGCAGGCATGATGGTCGTAGCAGTCCACATTTCCCCAGGTGACATTACCCATGCTGGTGGTGCTTTTGACGTGGCAGCTGGGATATGGCTCACCAGTGGCGCTGGACTCAGCGTGGCAGGCTCGGGTTCAGCGCCCTCCCTCTCTAAAGAGAGACTGCGGGGCTGGAATGGTGTCCTCCAGCACCGCGGGCTCCTCCATCGTCCAGCGATCAGGTTCCGGGGCCAGCAGGCACTCAGGGGCAAGAGGAAGAGACACGGAGAGGGCAGGGGAGGATTCGTTTATTGCAGCAGGTAGAGAGAACTCAGGGGACTGCACATCCTGAGTCTCTCTACCGGGAATCAGGCAAGGTAAATTATCATTCATTGAGGGAGAAATGAGTAGCACTTGTCTGTCATCCCGGTATCTAATGTCTCCTGCTGCCTCATCACCCCTCTCCGTGGCTACAGTGGACTCAGGCCCCTCTGTGGATTGTAGAGGAGCCATTCCAGCAGGCACGGGTGCGAGTGAACTTGGGGAAGACACGGCCACACCCTCTACAGCGGGAAAATATGCAGAGGAGAAGGAGGAGGCTGCAGCTGCGGGAGGAGTAGATGCTGGCGAAGTAGCTGAAAGGGAAAATAAATGAAGAGGCTCTGCTGCGGAAATCTTCTCCCTCTGCGAAGGAGGGGCTGTAGGCTGAGGGATGGCGGTGTTTCTCTGCCGAGATCTTTGAGATCTACTGAGACAAGTGGGAGAAGGAGACATAGGCTCATCTTGGAGGAGAGGCTTCGAGGTCAGGGAACACTCGATCACCGGCTCCCTCGGAAGAAACTCCTCCAATTCATGGACCAAATTCAGGAAAAGCCACGGCTTAACCTCCAGGAGGAGCTCTGTCTCCACCAACAACACCTGTCTTCGCTCCTCCAGCTCCTCGGCTGATGGCGCGGGCCAGGGCTCAGGAGGAGGAGGCGGAGCTGCTGTAGGAGAGCTGTAGGAGGCTGGAGGCTTCCTTCTGCGCAAGCACTTACTCTTTGTTTGGGTTGGCTCAGGCGTTGGAGCGGCTTCCCCAGGCTCATCACTCATACACGGAAGGAGTATATGGAGAGAGGAGTATGTCGGTTACCTCCGGGTGATCCATAGACTGGGGCATGTCTCCAGCACCCGTGCTGAGCCACCCCAACCCTCCCGAACTGTCTCGGGAGTATAGGAAGCCTATGTCCATGACAAAATGTCTTTCAGGACGCACACCGCACGCAGCTCCACATCATCCAGAACAGACATGGTGAACTCAAAAACAGGTGGCTGGAAAAACACACAAACGGTGAAAAAAAGAACACACTCAAACACCACAGCTAGGCTTACTAATGGTCGCCACATTCTGTCATGTGCGCCTCTACGAGGCGGAGAGAGACAGCCCAAATGCTGAATGGTGTTGAGTGTTTATTAAACTAAAGAACATGGCAGTCCAAAAATGAGCAAAGAACAAAAATGCCAGACAAGAGAAACTTACAGATTATGCCTCAGAGTGGGGAAAAGCTCTGGAGGGGAGATCGGCACATCAGAGAAAAATAGTTGAGCCAGGGATTGACGGCTGGAACATTCAACGTGGAGACAATAACAAAGTGAACAGACTGAGCTTAAATAATGAACGAACCAGCTACATAAGTGACAACAGGTGTGGCGCCACCTGAGCAGGAGAAAGGAACAATAATTACAACCAGCTGGATAGTAAAGGGAGGTGAGGGAGGAGTGGATGACAGCTTGACAGGTGCCCATACAAACCCGGAAGTCCAACCTGACAGTTGTCAGCCTGCAGAGTAAATGTAAACAAAACCAGATGCAGACTAGAAAATAATTATAAATGAAGCAAAACAAAGCCAACACAAACTGAAACATAAACAGGCACATAGAAAGCAGTGACAACTCAAAAAAGGTACCAAAATACAGCAGATGAATATACTGTATATGAATATAACAAAAGAGTCACAAGACTGGGTGCGGCAGAACATCGGACCCAGCTTGTGACAGTAATTTTGTTACACAGCACATTACTGCAAAAGTAGTGGTGTAACGTGTCACTTCCAACACTGATATTGGTGAAACCACTACCATACCTCTGTATATTACCTGGGCTATTTGTATTTCAGTCACGTGTTTAATTGTGTGTTCTGTAACCATGTTTTTATTTAATCCTTCTCTCTTACTTTATTGCACAGTAGCCTGTTGGAGCACCCACAAGTTCGTTGTGCTGTACAACTGTACAATGACAATAAAGTCTATTCTATTCTAAAACAGGAGGACCACATCATCTGCAAACAACAGAGATGAGATTCTCTGGTCACAGAACATGAAGCCCTGACATGGTGGAGGGAAATAGACCCAAAACCAGGCAGCAAGGAGAGCACAGTTGACAGTGCAAAAATGATCTTTACTGTACAATTAAATAGTGATTAACAGTGGCAGAGAGTCTAGCAACCCTGTAGAGAAGACAGGAGACAAGGAATAAGTATAGGTAGGTACTTTGGGTACCTAATGTTGTATAATAATGATTGTTGTGTGTTTGCCTTACAGGTCTTGGAGATAACCAGGCAGTGAACAGGATGGCTGCAGACTCTAGATACTGCAGGGTGAATTCCAACAATGGTGAGTTTACTGGGTGATAAGGTGAGGTGCTTGGAAGGCGGGGGGAGAAGAGGTTAGATGATAACATTGGTAAGTTGACTTACTTGGTGAGAGAAAGTCTGGATATGCCGTTCTGCCAAGAGAGATCCAAATCTGCCCAGTGAGTCCTGGAAGATGGGATGAGAAAAAGCCAGTTGGGGATAATGTCCTGGAGAGGACAGGCCACTGGCTGCACACAGAGTCCTGGGACAGCATGGAGAAAGTCTGACAAGCTCCTGATGAGAAGAGGAAGCTGGTCCTACTTAAAGGGTGAGATAATTGTTGGCAGGTGGTGGAGAGTTGACAATTAGTGTGAGAGAGAGCAGTGTGCAGCCAGGCCTCTACACACCCTCTGTTCCTTGGCTGTACCTAGAAATCCTGTCCATAAAAATTATGAACAGGATCGGTGACAAAAGGCAGCCCTGGTGGAGTCCAACTCTCACTGGAATGAATTTGACTGATTGCTGGGAGTACGAAGCAAACTTTGGTACAACTATTGTTCTACAGGGACTGGATAGCTTGTAGCAACAAGCCCGATACCAAACACTCCCAAAGCACCCTACACAAGAAACCATGAGGGACAGGGTTGAATACCTTCTCCAAGTCCACAAAACACATGGTTGGGGAAACTCCTACAAACCCTGGAGGAATCTTGAGAGGGTAAAGAGTTGGTCCAATGTGCCATGGCCAGGATACAAACCACATTGTTCCTCCTCGGTCTGAGGCTCGACCAGCAGCTGGACTCTCCTCTCCAGTACCTCAGTACTGACTGGAGATACAATAATAGACAATCACTACTCAGTCTGCACAATAACATATACAAGAAGAAGTTACAAGTAAAAGCTACAATAGATATAGATATAGCTATAGATAGATATAGATATAGATGAGCAATACATGCTCAGTGTATGTATTGCTATGTTATGCTATCAAAATGACAGAGAGCCTTCAGATGTTTCTGTCATTGCTAAAAATATCTGTCAATAACAATTTTCAGCTAACACAACCTCTAGTTGTTAGTAAAGTAAATATATAGGGAACAAAATATGATTGCAAGTCACAGTCAGAAGTTTTCATCAGACTATTAGTGGCACTTTATTACATTTCAAACTATACCCCCTCACCCTAATGCAAGTAAATTGGTTACCAAACTAACGTAATACAGAACATCATAATATTCATACTGCTTCATGGAAAAAAGCCAAATTTGATACATCATGTTTTATTTAGCATAAAAGAAATGCAGTTTGACTGAAATGCCAAACTGATTTGTTGAAACAGTCAAACAGCTTTATGTACACTGAATATCAAGAGCTCACAACTGTCAATTTTAGGATTACTAGTGCAGATGTAGATTACACAACACTGACAACATGAAAATGATCAGATATATTCTGCAGGTATAGAGCATATTTGGTGGTATTACCAAGGTCAAAACTAGCTGGGTAGGTTAACCACTGCAGAGGCTGTCCACATTCACTGTATACAACAATGTCACATCCAATGAGACTAGTTGTTGCAATAATTTCTGCATCTGTTGCCCAAACTCTATTCTGCTCAACACCAGACTCTAGCATATATTCATCTACATTTTAATTTAGCTAATTATGCGGTTGACAGGTCAACTGACATGAACAGGTCAGTTCATGTCAGGTCAGGCATTGTTTGCTTGCTACCGTAGAACCAAGAAAACTGGTACTACCTGTGTCATGGGTGGGGCCATCGGCGACTGGACCGACAACCACACCCTTCCGAGGGTGTGGAGGGTGAAATTGGGCATCCTGGAAGAACTAAAAACAATATCTGTCACAGGTCTGTGGTGGACCACTCCCAGTTACACAGGGTGAGACTGGACATCCTGGCAGATAAGTACTGTACATCTGTTGCAAGGTCTGTGGTCGACTGTGCCAGTCGGTGCATCGTGACATGCACTAATGAATGAATTTGTTTATTTCGGATAGTACATTACAGGTTAAAAGAAACTGTATAATATAACAACAAGGTCAAATTAGACAAAGACTCCTTCTACTATACAATTCCACGTGAGTTATCCGAAATGGGTGATGGCTGAAGCCGCAGCTTATATTGCCCACCCATATTCCATCCAAGAATTCAAAGGAGAAAAAAGAGAAAACAAGACAAGAGCGATTACAATTTAAAACAAGGCACTACACAAAGAGCAGAGATAAACAAACCTATCATCTGGTCAGTCACTGCAACAGATAGTGGAGTCAGTTTGTCTTGGCCTGTCCTTTTCACTGATAATACCTCTATCTGCCAAGAATGTGCCACTAGTCCAGCAAAAGCTAGCGGTACTCAAATACTTTGCAAGCAGTTTCATGAAATGGTCAATCAGAAAGCAACTCATACCGGCTCGGATGTCGCCCGGGTTAACAAGGTCAGGAGTTCCTGGCAGCAGAGTGCAAAGGACAGAGCTGCATGGAGGAATCTGATCAGACCTGTGGTGAATATAAACGTGGCGAGGTCTGAGGCAAGGAAAACGGCCAAGGTCTTCAATTCCAATTTTCCATTTATTATAACTCACAAGTCAATAGTCCAGATATCCAACACAATTCTTCAAACTCTGCTTCACAGCAATGATCGACAATCTCTTTGATATCTCTCAGTGAACTCAACTCCGTATCACAATCACCACACCTGTTTTATACTAACAGCAATAATTAGGGCTGATTAGCCCCTACCATAATCCCAGGTAAAACAACAAATCTTCCATCCCTTCATACCCACTAGTTCTAAAATACATAAATATTTTCCCCAACTATACAATATAAATAACATATAATAAATAACAATCAATGACAACGATAATATAAATAATCCAATAAATAGTCCAAAATCCTTATTTACAAAACTAAACCACCCCTCTAACTTACCATAGATGTTTCCTTCCTGCTGGTGTCCTATAAAAGGCCTTCAACTCCCTAAAGGAGTCTTTTGCCTGGACACCCACAGGAAGCATATTGGCAAAGGTATGTGCAATAACTTATCCATTATTTTACCTAAATACTTAATCATACAATTATCTCCCAAGGCATTCAAATTAAGCAAAGACAGATCCTAAATAAATGTGTGTACTTAAATAATAACATTTACCATTACAAATATAACATAATCACACACAGACAATAAATCATAATAGTGGTGACATCCCATCGTCACATTTCCTCCCCCCTTTCCCGAGAGTACAGTACTCTAGGAGTCATGTACTCGTGAGAGGCCATCAGCCACAAGGTTGGTTTCCCTGCCACATACCGAACAGTAAAATTATATGGTTGGAGGGACACATACCACCCTGTGAGACGACTATTTACATCCTTCATTCTGTCCAACCACTGTAGAGCCCGATGATCTGTCTCCAATATAAAATGACGCCCTAGTAAATAATACTTAAGGGACTCTATTGCCCATTTCATAGCAAGACATTCTTTTTCTACCGTAGAATATCTTGTCTCCCAGTCCAACAACTTACGGCTCAAGAACAGTACTGGGTGTCTCTCTCCCTTCTCCTCCTGGAGAAGTACTGCTCCAATGCCAACCCCTGAAGCATCAGTCTGTAAAATGAATGGGCGAGCAAAGTCTGGGCTGTAAAGAACCTTCTCCCCAGAAATAGCCCTCTTCAGATCCTCAAATGCTCTGTCACACTCCTCTGTCCATTTTACCTTATTTGGCGCTGAAGCCTTAGTGAGGTCAGTTAACACTGCTGCTCTTTCAGCAAAGTGGGGGATGAACTTGCTATACCATCCCACCATTCCCAAGAATGATCGCACTCTCTTCTTAGTGGTGGGTACAGGGTAGGTCCGAATGGCATCCACTTTACCTACTCGTGGTCTAATGACCCCCTGACCAACCACATGTCCCAGGTACTCCACCTGCTGCTGTCCAAACGCACATTTGCGTGGGTTGATTGTCAGTCCTGCCTTCTTAATCAACTGAAGGACCTGCCTAAGGTGTACCACATGTTCTTCCCAGGTCTGACTATAGATGATCACGTCATCCAAATAGGCAGCTGCAAAGTTTGATACCCTTCTTAAAACTTGGTCCATAAGCCGCTGAAAAGTTGCAGGTGCTCCCTGAAGGCCAAATGGCATGACCCTAAAATGGAAACTGCCATAAGGTGTTTTAAAAGCTGTAAGTTCCCTTGTTTCTGGCGCCAATGCCACCTGCCAATACCCCTTACATAGGTCCAAAGTAGAAATAAACCTAGCCCTGCCCACTTTCTCTAACAATTCATCAATCCGGGGCATGGGGTATGACTCAAACTTAGACACTGAATTGAGATATCTAAAGTCAATACAGAATCTCAAAGAGCCATCCTTTTTGGGTACCAGCACAATCGGGCTACACCACTCACTGGCTGACTCCTCAATCACTCCCAGCTGCAACATCAAATCAATTTCATGCTTTATTTTTGGTACCAATTGTTCCGGGATCCTATATGATTTTCTACGTGAAACAACTTCCTCTTTCAAATGAACCTTATGATGTACCAATGTAGTGAAACCAGGTCTCTCTTGAAACAAATCTGGATCCAACAATGTCTCTAACTCTCTCCGCTGATCCACCTGCAAATGAGACAGTTGAAATGAACAAGGCTCTGACACATTTGTGGGAAAGGATTGTTCCTTCTCCTCATCCACTTCCGTCGCAAAGATCAAGAGATGCTGTGTCTCCTGAAGAGCAGGTTGCTGCTGCTGATGGCCAGGCTGCTGAAACTCTTTCAACAAGTTAATATGGAAGGTCTGATATTTCACCTTCCTGTCAGGCATATATAGTTCATATGTCCCTGAACTTAGTTTTTTAGAAATTTCATATGGCCCCTGCCATCGAGCCAACAGCTTACTGTCACACGAGGGCAGCAATAACAAAACTTGTTGTCCTGGGTGAAAAACCCTTTTTCTGGCCTTCTTGTCATACCAAGTTTTTTGTTTGGCCTGCACCGTCCTCATGTGTTCCTGAGCCAAAGCAGTCATTCAATCCAGTTTTTCTCTCATTTTAATCACATAAGAGACCACATTGTCCTGATCACTCGGTGGACTCTCCCAGTGCTCCTTTAATAAATCCAGTGGGCCCCTCACCTGACGGCCATAAAGCAGTTCAAAAGGTGAGAACCCTGATGAAGCCTGGGGCACCTCCCGATAAGCAAACAGTAAATAAGATACCCATTGATCCCAATCTGAGCCCGTTTCAGAAACAAATTTCCGCAGCATATTTTTAAGAGTCTGATTGAATCGCTCCACTAGTCCATCAGTCTGAGGGTGATAAGGGGTAGTCTTAATGCCCTTAATCCCCAACAGCTTATACACTTGCTGTAACAGTTTTGACAAAAAATTTGTTCCGCAGTCTGTTAGAACTTCTCTGGGTATGCTTACCCTTGAAAACAACTGGATAAGGCAGTTGGCAACCTGCCTAGCCTTGATAGATTTCAGGGGAAAGGCTTCTGGGTACCGAGTAGCATAGTCACAAATTACTAGAATGTATTTATTACCAGAGGAGCTTCTCTCTAGGGGGCCAACTACATCCATCCCTATTCTATCAAAAGGTGTTCCAATGATTGGTAATGGTTGCAGTTGGGCACGGGCTACTCCCCTAGATGATGTAATCTGACATACTGAGCATGTCGTGCAGAAGTCCTTTACCTGGGTATACATTCCCGGCCATACAAACCTTCTAGCAATTCTCTGCAGAGTTTTTTGAAATGCTAGATGACCTGCCCAAGGAATAACATGTCCCAGTTCCATAATTTTTGGTGTGAGGTCCTGTGGCAAAGCTATGGCCATAACTTCACCTTGTTGCTGGTACAAAACGCCCTTTTTTATGACATGCATGGCCTCAGCCAAACAATCCATTCTACCCTGTTTCACACCCTCAATCTCCGAGACTTTATCAAACCAAGGTTTAAGTGTTGGGTCAGCCTTCTGCAATGTAGCTATGTCAGGAGGGATGTCAAACTCTACTGACTGGCTTAATTGTGATGTTTCTTCACCCAGGTTCTTTACAGAAGATAACACCTTATCTCTTCTCTTCTGAGCCTTGGATTTGGGTTGCTTAATAGGGCCTGCCTCTATCTCAGAATCATAGAATGGTAACTCCTGAAGAGTATTGGCAGCCCTCTGTGCTCTCTGTGCCCTGGTTGTCACTATACTACAATTTTTTACCACAGGTGTGTTTACTCTCTGCTCAACAGCGCCACCTGCCTGTCTCTCCTCCGTTTGTTCCTCTCTAACCTGTTGTATGATGTCCAACAAAGTTGGAACATCATTGCCAAGAATAACGAGATACGGCAAATCAGGCACAAGAGCTACAGGAAGGAGATAAGTTTGACCCCCTACTGTTAAATAAACCTCAGCGGTCGGGTACAGTTTCTTATCCCCATGGACACAACTGATATTTATTCCTGAGTCATTCCACAAATCCCTAGGGACCAAACTAGGTAGCACAACTGTTTGAAAACAACCAGAATCTAACAGGGCCTCTTCACACTGACCATTAAGCAACACTTTTGTTTTATAAACTCCATTATGCACTGAGGCTGAAAAAGTGGGTCTAGGAACTGAGCACAACAATGACGGTTTCTCATTCTTTATGGCAGGGCATGAATATTGGGTGTGACCGATTTTATTGCACTGATAGCAGCGTATATCTTTACTTGCAACACGTGACTTTTTGCTATCATCAAATCTGCTATTCGTGATCTGACTGGGCCTGGAATACAACTTATTTTGAGCTGGACCACCCCTTTCACCCTCATTAAACTCACTCTGTGTGGTGAAAGATCTGTCACGGCCAAGAGTAGTTCTCCTGCTCCCAGACCTGGCTGACAGAAAAACCTCTGCCAGACGAGCAGCGTCCTCTGCAGTCTTCAGGTCCCGCTCTTGTATCCAGACTCCCAGTTCCGGATTCACCATCCTTAGAAATTGTTCCAAAATCAATAATTCAGCAATGTCTTTTACTGATAAAGTCTCTGGTTTCACCCATTTATAAAACAAGTCTTTCAAGTGTACATATAGTTCCTGAGGGGTTTCGTCCTTATGAATGTCCAGGGACTGAAACCGCCTCCTGTATGTGTCAGATGTGATTTCATATTTATTCAAGATAGCTTCTTTCACTTTCTCATAATTATCAGTGTCTGTGATGTTCATCAGAACATATGCGCTTCGCGCTTTACCTGTGAGTAGAGAAGCCAGATGAATAGCCCACTCCTCTTTGTGCCAGCGGCAGACTGTAGCAACCCTCTCGAATGACGCTAGGTAGTGCTCGATGTCATCCTCGGGAGAGAGAGGGTTCAGCCTGGGCTCGTGATGCGTTCGTGGCCTCCTTGGCTGCACCTGCAGCAGCAAGTCATCCTCTCGCGGGCCGACCCGACTGGCCGTTACCCTAGGATCCTCCCTCGATGTGCCCTCGTCACCATTACATTCAGCCCGGCTCCCATAGTCCTCCCTCAATTCCGCCACCTGCGACTCCATCCGATGAATATGATTCTCTACTGCCTGCCATTTTTGCTCCTGACGAGCAGCTTCTTCCTCCATCTGGCGATCCCTGAGAGTCAGCGAACGCACCAAAGATTTCACCAGGCACGTGAGCTCCTCGAGCTCGCCCAGTCCGCTGACTCCCGGGTCCTCAGCTGCCATACCTGTGTCCAGGTCAGACTGCTCCTCTTGCCTCACCTTTCTTCTCGCCATGGGTCCTTCCGTCCACCGAACGCCACGGCGTCCACAGGCCGGACCACCGCTGCCACCAAATGTGAAAAAAACGGTGCGTAGCGAGACAAGGCCAGAGCTTCAATTTGTCAATTAGTCCATTTTATTTATAACTCACAAGTCAATAGTCCAGATATCCAACACAATTCTTCAAACTCTGCTTCACAGCAATGATCGACGATCTCTTTGATATCTTTCAGTGAACTCAACTCCGTATCACAATCATCACATCTGTTTTATACTAACATCAGTAATTAGGGCTGATTAGCCCCTACCATAATCCCAGGTAAAACAACGAATCTTCCATCATTTACACATACCCACTAATTCTAAAATACATAAATATTTTTCCCAACTATACAATATAAATAACATATAATAAATAACAATCAATGACAACGATAATAATATAAATAATCCAATAAATAGTTCAAAATCCTTATTTACAAAACTAAACCACCCCTCTAACTTACCATAGATGTTTCCTTCCTGCTGGTGTCCTATAAAAGGCCTTCAACTCCCTAAAGGAGCCTTTTGCCTGGACACCCACAGGAAGCATATTGGCAAAGGTATGTGCAATAACTTATCCATTATTTTACCTAAATACTTAATCATACAATTATCTCCCAAGGCATTCAAATTAAACAAAGACAGATCCCAAATAAATGTGTGTACTTTAACAAATAATAACATTTACCATTACAAATATAACATAATCACACACAGACAATAAATCATAATAGTGGTGACATCCCATCGTCACAAGACCTAAATGTAAGTCACTGTCGCCCCCGACAGACTGCTATGATGATGATGCAGTTGACAGTGATGCTTTTGAATCATTTGAAAATACTTTTCCGAGTGTTGTTATGTATCAACCAAAAAACAAAAAAATAAACAAAGGACACAGCAATATGTGTGAAAAGCATGTGAACATAGTGTACACTGCTCAGAAATGATATACGTAGTGAACAGCCAAATAACTGGGGGATATAATGTGGCCTAGAGGGGTATATTCTGTCCGAGCTTAGTTTATTCCCCGGGATATGAAGTAGGCTAGCCCGATTTTTACCCCAGAGTATATTCAGGGCTAGACCAAATTACTTCTGGGTACCGCCACTATGAGCCAGCGCACTCTAAATTGAGAAGGGTTCAAGACAGGGTTGAGACAGGGTTAAGACACCTGTGACAACTCTGACTATTTTGAGAAAAAAGCAGGATTTACTGGTGGTGAACCAGTTCCCTGATGCCACCAGAGTGTTGGTGGTAGGATCATATAGTGTTACAGAAACATGTTTGTCAATATAGCACAGTTAACTATGAATGATTATTAAGAGAACATTCTGGCAAATGCATAGCAGGACATCACCTGTGTGGAAGTAGAAACAGAAGACAAAAAAGTGAACACCTCGTAAAAATATCTATTTTGGTACACACAACGACCATCCCAAGCCATTCGTGTCAGACATCCTTTTAAAAATCTGACAATTGTTCCACTTACATGTTGATGAGCAGCTCCTATCAGGCCCAGAGGAGGTGAACTCACTCAGCACAGTAATGATTTGTATTAACACATGAAGCAGCCAGAGATGAACTTCACAGGTATCCTTTATTAGAACTATTTCACCACATGAAATTGTTGTCATATTGCCGGCTCATCTGCGCAGCGGCTTTAATAAAAATACCTTTTGTGGAATATGCAAATGTGCTGCAGCACGGTACACTGATGTACGAGGTGAGCTTAGCTCGAGGGTTTTAAACACCTTCTGTGAGATAAAGGAATCTTTAGCTGAGGGATCTGAGAGGAGGCCTGGCAACTGTCTTCTCTGGACAGCATTCAAGTTGTGTTTAATCTGCTCAAGTGAACTCTGCCGTTGTGGCCATCTGCTCTCAGCCACAAAAGTGGTGCACTAATGCAGCTCCGAGAATTATTTACATTTCTCTCATCAGCACCAATGATTTCACACAAAACAAGTGGATTTGGATTTGGATCCCTGGCTATTCAGACTAGGAGAATTAGGCCCTTCAATATTAACATAACATTTGATTGTTAAACCATTCATCATTCTTCTGTCAGTTACAATTTCACTGACATGGTGAATGAGCTTAATAGAATTACAATTAGATCAGCCTGATTATACAAGCTTGGGACAAAACAATTCCATGTCATGAAGAAAAGGAAGGCCAAATGCCAATGGAATAACAATTAGAGGTGGACCCATGCTATTTTGGAGCAGAAAACACCAATGCACTGGCATTTTATATATATGAAGAAGTCATCTCTGTTGTCAGTCAGTAAATACAACCAATCATGTACAGAAGAACCAAATTATGGTTCTCCTGTCTACATTGTTAATCACATCTAGGATCAGAGGTCGCTGCCATGCAAGGCTCCACAACAAACAACTTCTCCTTCCCTCATTCCATTACCCTGAGCACCAAGCTGGAAGGCGGGAAGAATCATTTTCATATGGTCTTTGGTATGACCTGGGCGGGACTTGAACCCCCAAACCCCCCAATTGTGGGGCGGATGCTCTATCAACTAGGCCACCACTTCTAGTTGTGTATATGGGATGCAAGTTTTCAGTTAATTCATTAATCATTAGTTGATTGACCTTATCAATCAATTAACAATTAATTGATTAGCTGCATTGTTCCTGAGAATCTGAATTTCTTTTGGTATCATTACTATCTATCTATAATATAAAAAGCTAATTATTGTTTACGATATACTGAACAAAAACTTTACCTCATATTCCTTAATGATTTATTGATTTTATTTCATCTGTTCCATGCTGAACATTAACAACAAAAAATAAACTCAGAAAAATAAAAGATTTAAGCTACTTTAATATGAAAATTTGTGCACTGGCTGATATTAAACTTCAGTAGCATAAAATAAATTCTGTATTAAAAAAAATGTTGACTAAAGCTGGATTTATGCTCCTCCGTCATGGCAAGGCAGTTAGCAACTTTTTTTTTTTCTTGTCCTCTGGTTTGAATTCAGTGATGAATTACCAAAAATGGTTTCTGTTGATGAGCAGTTATTTCTGTTTGTTGTGTGATTTTGTTTCTTCAACAGTGATGGACAAGAGCAGATTGTAATGGAACTGGAGCTAATCAGTTACGCAACCTGGCGCCTGCCGAGGCAGACGTGTTTGCTCGCTCTGTTCTCGAATGCTGATTTTTTTCTTCTTTTTTGCATGTTTGCTGCTCTTTCTGCAGTGCATAAATGTCACGCACTGCTAGCATACGACCAACAGACATTGCTGGACATCGCCAAGACAAGCAGCCACACAGCATTTACTGGCTTTATACCACCTGAACTACAATGTATTGTCCACCCCCGCAGCAATCATCAGCACCCCCAGGAAGACCCCGAAGCACCGAGCCCGCACGAGCATGCTGACTCCAAGAGAACATGTTGGAAGCGGCGTCAGAAGCAAGGCAAGAGAGGGGGACTACATGCTAGGCTAAAAGCTCATGCTAGCCGCCCACCGCTACCTAGCCTCCTGCTAGCCAATGTACGGTCTCTGGAAAACAAGCTGGATGAGTTAAGAGTAAGAACTGAAGACCAGCGGGAGATAAGAGAGTGCTGCGCTCTAATCTTCTGTTAGATCTGGCTCTCAGACAAAGTTTCTGAGTCCACCATTCAGCTACAGACTCACTCAGCACATCGAGGAGACGGGACATTAGCCACGGGTAAGATGGGGGGGGGCATGTGTGTGTTTATAAACAACTCGTGGTGTGGAGATGTACAGACTGTTTACAAGCACTGTGCCTGATGTGGACTTTTTACTGCTGAATTGCCGTCCCTATTATCTACAGAGGGAATTCACTGCTGTGTTTTTGGCCACTGTTTACATTTGTCCGCGAAGCAACTACACAGCAGTATTGCGCAAACTCCATGATGTCATCAGCGCATCAGAGACGTCCCATCCCGATGCTGTTTTTATTGTTGCTGGTGACTTTAACCGGTGCAAGTTACGGACTGTACTTCTCAAATATTACCAACATATGGACATTCCCACCCGTGATAAGAACACACTGGATCACGTTTACACAAACACACGTGGTGCATACAGAGTGGCACCCCGCCCCCACTTCAGACAGTCAGATCACATCTCCCTGTTTATGTACCCAGCCTACAGACAAAGACTGAAACAAACAAACCCTGTTATTAAACATATTAAACGCTGGACTCTAGAGGTTGAGAGCACCCTGCAAGACTGCTTTGCCCAGACAGACTGGGATGTGTTTAACGCTGCAGCCACCTGGGAGGATTCTTCTGTAAACATAGAAAACTATGCTGAGTATGTGACTGGGTACATCAGTACTTGTGTTGACACCATCGTACCCACAATACAAGTCAGGAAGTTCCACAACTAGAAGCCCTGGATCAACAGTCAGGTACGTGAGATGTTCTGTGCTCGCTCTCTTGCGTTGATGATGCATTGTGAGGGACATCACAGACACTGAAATATGTTCAATTCAAGCTATTAGTGATCATCATCCAGTATCTCTTACACTAGTAAATAGGAAAGCTACAAGGGAAACTAGGAGCTGGAAAAGACTTTATTAACTACTTTAATAAAGAGTGGGAATCATATCTGGAATATAATGATGTGCCAGAAATATCCCCAGGTGTTCTTTGGGAAGCAGCAAAAACGGTCATGCGAGGTAAAATAATCTCTTACTGTTCATATAAGAATAAAAAAGAAAAAGCACTGGTACTGGACTTAGAACAGAAAATTAAATCACTGGAGAAAACCTATGCCGTTTCCCCACAGTAACAGACACTTAACAATCTGAGAAAATTAAAGCTGGAATTAAAAGAAATTACAAACAAAAGAGCACAGTTTTTAATACAAAGACTGCGTCTTGAGAAGTTTGAACACAGTAGTAAATTGGGGCGATATCTTGGGAACCAGCTTAGATTGAATAAAGAAAAAACAACTATCCACTCTATCAAGCATATGACTGGAAATATTACCCATAAGCCTGAAGAAATAAATAACTTCTTCAGAAAGTTTTAAGAAAACCTCTACTCATCTCAGGTTAACCCATCTGACTCAGAGATAAATAAATTTTTGGATGATATTAACTTACTACGATTAAATAATGAACAGATTGCACCTCTTCTGGTGTCCGAACTCCAAGAGGCACTTAAGCACTTCCCAAACAACAAGGCTCTGGGACCAGATGGTTTTCCAGTAAAATTTTATAAAGAATTCTGGCCTGTGATGGCACCTACTTTCTTTAAAATGGTGAACCCAGAAAAAGAAGACAATGTAATCCCTCCAAAGATGAATTTGGCTAGTATTATCCTGCTCCTTAAACCTGGAAAAGAACCTACGCTTCCATCCAGCTACCGTCCCATCTCACTTATGAATGTTGATTTTAAAATAATTTGCAAAAATCTCGCCAAAAGACTGGGAAGGATAATTCCGTTTATTATGCATCCAGATCAAATAGGTTTCATCAAGGGTAGGCACTCCGCTAATAATACACACAGGCTTTTTAATTTACTAGACTACTGCAAGATTAATAACTTAGAAACTACAATTTTGTCCCTGGATGCAGAGAAAGCCATTGACCATGTTAACTGGAAATTTCTTTTTATGGTGTTAAACAAGTTCGGGTTTGGTTCATCTTCCATAAACTGAATTAAAACACTATATAGTTGTCCAGCTGCGTCTGTCCGAACAAATGATCACACTTCCCGAATCTTTAATCTCCAGAGAGGTACTAGACAGGGATGTCCACTCTCTCCCTCACTTTTTACCATCTCTACTGAACCATTAGCAGCAGCCATATGACAGAATGTTGATATCAGAGGTATTCAAACTGGAGAAAAAGAACACGTCTTTATGCTGATGATGTACCGATTTTCCTTGAAAACTCACAAAGATCTCTTCCTCAGACAGTGGTGCTCATTGATAAATTTTCATCATTATCAGACTACACTATTAACTGGGGTGAATCAACAGTCTTACCTATAAACTGTAATTTTTCAAATACATCCAGTATTCCAATACAATCAGGTAACATTAAATATTTAGGAATAGATATTTCCGCAAGGCTCTCAGAGTTATTGCAACTAAATTACATTCCCCTTTTAAAAACAATACAAGACGACATTTCGTGCTGGAGGACACGACCTATATCATTAATGGGAAGAGTCACAATTGTTAAAATGATGGTCCTTCCTAAAGTCAACTATTTGTTCTCAGTGATTCTTACCCAACCATCTATGGCCTGGTTTACGTCTCTAGACTCAAACATAAGTAAATTTTTATGGAAGGATAAACAATCATGGATTACGGTAAAAACTCTTCAAAAAGCAAAAGAGTGCAGAGGCTTAGAGCTACCAAATTGTTTAAATTACTTTTTAGCCAATAGACTGCAGTTTGTTTCAAAATGGACAAAATCAACCCCACTAGGTAACCCATGGTTAGATGCTGAACAGGCTCTCTGTGGGTCGCTAAATATCTCTGACTTACCTTTCATGAATCCCTGTATTAAACGCCATGGCTGTTTTAAAAGCATTATCAACTCCTCTCTGAAATCTTGGTGGAAATTTTTAAAAATAATGGGGTCTTCACTTGTCCCCTGTAAACTCACGCCCATTTGGAATAATCCTGATTTCTTGCAACAAAAGAGGATGTTTGTCATGAACTGGGCTTGATGTTCTAGCCCAGTTCTGTAATGCGGTGGCTGTTCACTCTTTTGTGTATTTTTATGCCTTATTTTCCATCAGGTGCTCTCAGGGAGCCCTGGGGTCCGTTTGGCTCCCTGAAAGCTCAGCCACACCTCCATCTCCTGTCAGGCTTATCAGCTATGTGTCATTCTCGCTGTTCTCCTCTGTTCACACACACACACACACACACACACACACACACACACACACACACACACACACACACACACACACACACACACATACTGTACATACATTTTCTCCCATGCACACTCTTAAACACATACACACACCCACTCACCCTCACTCACATTCACACAGACCATTCACAGTCCATTCACACAGGTGTTTCCACTCAGTCCTTCCCACTCATCCCCACACTCATTCTTTCACTACACACACCTGCAATCTCTTTCCTCATTAGGATTGGCACTACTTAGCCCTGCCTCTGCTGGAAGAGACTGCCGGATCATTGTCGTTCACTGTGTAGTTCCACTCAGTGTTTGTTACTGTAATTTCCCAGTTTGGGATCAATAAAGTACATCTATCTATTGTCCGTCGCCCATGTCTAGGTGCCCTGCCAGCTCTTCAGTACTGCATCACACTGGGTGGCGTTGATCATTTCCTACAGTTTGGGTTTTGGATATTACTCGGACTGCTCCAGCTGTGTGAGTACAAACTGTTCCGCCCCTGTTGTCCAGCTCCATCTGGTAGTTCCTTCCCTGGGCACTTATCCGTTCCTCCTCTGCAGTCCCGTCTGCCACGGAACAATTTTCCTGTGTTTTACTCACCTGTTTGTAGAGAGTCCTGGAGGACTTCCTTGTTAATCCTGTACTACTCACCTGTTATGTTGAACTGTTGTATCTTATCCTGTCATTAAAATACACACAACTATCTCCTGCATGTGGGTTTTAATTCCTTCCTCCATGCACTGCGTAAAAGTGCATGGGGAATCATGACATTAAATTTTCCACTATGGCAAGAGAAGGGAATAAAAAACTTAGAACATCTTATTCAAGGTAAAAATTTTGTCCAGTTTCAGTAACTATTGTTACAGTACGACATCAGTGATAAAGGGTATCTTGAATACCAACAGCTTAAATCCATAATAAAAGCAAGATTTAATCTTAATCAGACAGATTTAGAGGTACCAGTTAAGGTGGCAGAGTTTCTAAATCTTCGTTCCCCTAAATTGATATAGAAAATACATGGACTATTATCAAAACTGGATGACTCCGTATCTCTTTCAATATCAAAATGGGAGACAGACCTATCAACCAATAAGGAGGAAAGCTTCTGGACACAAATATATTTAAACACTTTTAAGATGACTAAAAACTCTAATTTACAACTTATACAGTATAAAGTTCTACATAGAATTCATTACACAGGAGAAAGGATGTTCAAAATGGGCCTGAGTCACACAAATATCTGCTCTCACTGCACCAGCATCATCCCGGATAGCTATATGCATGCTATGTGGTCCTGTGCAGCAGTTCAAAAGTTCTGGTGGAAGACACGTGAGGACCTGTCGGCATGGCTTGGGTATAGTGTCCCATCCTCACCCACACTTTGCATATTAGGTGATTTAAGTGAAATAAATTTAGAGGCAAGGATGTCACACATGCTTCTCACTGCCTTATGCATCGCAAAGAAAGCTATCCTCATGAATTGAAAATCAAGAAATAATTTATGCATAACTCACTACAATAACTTACTATTAGACTATATTAGCCTGGAGAGAATGTCTGCCTCCTCAAATAATCAACTGGCAGAATTCAATTCTCTCTGGTCCCCTCTTATTAATTCTATAACCTGAGGGGTTGTAGGCGGTGATTCCCTCTCCTTGGTGCCTCTGGCGGCTGGCTGCGCCCTGACCACAGGGGGCTGGTGTTCGGGGGGCCTGTTCCAGGGTGGCCGTGCATCTGGCCCGGGCTGGGGGGGGTTGGTTGAGGGGTGCTGCGGGGTGGGCCGTGGCCTCTGGCCGGCTGGCCTTGCCTCTCTGGTGGGGCTGGGTCTGGCCCTGAGCCCTGGTGCTGGGGGAGGACGTCTCTCCCTGGGTCGAAGTCGGGTATGCGCCGCTGGTGCAGGCCAGTGTCATGCCCGGGGCCCTGGCGGCATCCTGAGGTGGGTGCCTGCATCCTGGGGGGGGGGGGGGGGGGGTGTCACCCTCCCCGTCCTCCGGGACCTGCGGGAGTGGGTGTGCATGTATGTATGTGTGTGTGTGTGTGTGTGTGTGTGTGTGTGTGTGAGTGAGAGAGAGAGAGAGAGAGAGAGAGAGAGAGAGAGAGAGAGAGAGAGAGAGAGAGCGTGGATGTGTGTGGGTGTGTGGAAGTGGGTGCATGAGTGTGTGTGTTGTTTGTGGGCATGTGGGGCTGTATGTGGGTGTAGGTGGGCATGTGTGATGGTGTGTGTGTGTGTGTGTGTGTGTGTGTGTGTGTGTGTGTGCACGCACGAGGGTGGGCGGGTGTGTGTGTGTGTGTGTGTATGGGTGTGGATACCTGTGGGAGGATGTGTGGTGGTGGAGGATGTGTGTATGGGTGGAGGAACCTCGTTGGGTGGTGGGGTGGGACGAACCACCTAGTGGTATGGAAGTTGGTGATTCAAGGTCTGCTTGTCTTGGCCGCCCTTGTGTCACGGGGCGGGCCGCTTTGTCGCATTGCCCCTGGGGTCTTTGGTGGCGGGTGTCTGTGGGTGCTCAGGGAGGCCATTGGCGCGGGTTGGCAGCCGTGTTGCCGTCGGGCTGCTCCAGGGTGGCTATGGCTGTGGGGTGGCCTGCTGCTTTCGGTGTGCGACTGGGGTGGGTGGTCGGTGGGCTTGCGGTGGGTGCTCGGGGGTGTCGCTTGGCATGTGGGGTGCCGTATGGGTCCAGCCAATTGTTCACTATTGTGATTATTGTTGTTGTACATGTTTGTGTGTGCAAGATGAGTGGGAATGGATGTGGCTGCTCCATCATGTTTCTGTTGCTGGGGGCGCGACACTGGTGGGTCCTGGGCTGCTTGGCCTAATGGTCCTTGCCCTGGGTTGGGATTTGGGGGGAGTGGGTGGCTTCCTGAACCAGTTTGTGAACTGGTTTCTGGGGGGGAGCGGCCTCGCTTTTGGACCGCCTCCCTCCCAGTCTTATATTCCACCCCCCCTCGCCTGATTCTGAGTAGAATATACATCTTTTTGGATACTCTTAGGGCTTTGCTTTGGGGTGGGGGTGTGCCACACTCTGCCAGTGAAGGGGACACCTCTGCTGCGCAGTGGGACTGCCCTCACCTCAATTTTAATTGCATTTTAGACACTGAGGGCTTGGGGGGATGGAGGCCCCGCTGCCTGTCACAGTAACTCGTGGTGCTTCAACCACCATCCCCCCAGCCCCTTGACGCCTGTCGTCGCAAATTCACATCAATCCGCTTCCACTCCAAATGCAACCAAAATACCGTCCGTATTCCTCCACTACCGGTTGGAGCACTTCCAACACATACCTAGGAACCTTTTGCAAGCATTAGTTTCTCGTAGGAACGGTCAGAGACGGAGCATCATCCATTTCCTGATTGCTACGCTCACCTTGTGCTACGTCTGCATTTTCAGAAGACAATCATGGAAAAATTGTCCAATCTCGGGTAAGTTGTACTAAAATAAAAATATGTACAGGCTTATTGTGTACTTTTATCACTACCACGAAGGAATGGAGGACCTATGACGAATATTTTTGAAGATATTAGACGATTTCAGTGTGATGCTAATTCGCTACATTCAGCCACAATGGATGACCTCTGTCGGCCACAACGGCCGCAAATAAGGTGCCGTATTTAGATGGTGTTCAACACTCACACACATTTTCTTTAGAAACTGCCATTCTAAAACTCTACACCATAGTTCACATGAACAATAAATAACATAGTATTTATGTTCATGTTCACTACAGCTGCCCGATTTCTGGCAACATAACCCGCGCTCCCGGTTTACCACTGTGGAGGCGCAGTTCCACCTTCGGGGAATCTCAGCGGACGCAACGAGGTTCTACCATGTTGTCGCGAAGCTGGACAGCCTCACAGTGCAGCGGGTGGAGAGCCTGACCAACCACCCACCCCAGGACGACAAGTATGGCACACTGAAAGCTGCCCTCATTCGAGCTTTCACTCCCTCGCAGGGAGAGCGAGCAGAGAGACTTCTGGCGTTGACAGAAGGGGAAGCAGACAGGCCGGCAGATCTGATGGCGAGGATGATGAACCTGAGAGGCGAAGATGATGACAGTTTTATCTTCGCCCACCTCTTTCTCAGAACACTACCGCCAGCAGTGAGAGTCACCCTGGCCAGCTCACAGCTGCTCAACGACCGCGACTACCACGGGCTGGGCCAGGAGGCGCAGCGGCTCGTCGACGCCCATAGACGACACGCAGCCACGACGGCGGCAACGGAGCTGAACGCACCTCCACGAGACGAGGGGAGACCAGAGGCCACAGCACCAGACCCACTGACGTCAGCAGCGGCAGAGACCAGGAGAAGCGGAGCGGACGGCACCTCTCTGCTTTTACCATCGACGTTTCGCCGAGAGGGCGCGCAGATGCATCCCACCGTGCCGATACAAGCGCCAGGGAAACGCCAAGACCGAGAGTCGGTAGCAGCTGCTGCTCTCGGCGCGAAGAACAAGCTGCTTTTCGTGACGGACGCGAATTCAGGGAAGGATTTCCTGGTGGACACAGGCTCCCAGCTGAGTTTTGTCAAGCCTTCCTACGCGGACCTGCTGGCGCCTTCCAGCGGACCCCTGGTGCTAGCAGCAAATGGCTCGATGATCAAAACCTATGGGGAGAAGACGCTCCTTCTATCCTTCCACGGGCGCACCTTCGAGTGGACTTTCGTCGTAGCTGCAGTTAGCAACAACATGTTAGGTGCTGATTTTTTATGCTCAAACAGTTTATTAGTTGATCTTACTAATAGACGTATGGTAAATGCACTGTCTTTCCACTCTATCTCCTGTACAGCTTGGGTGGCCCCGCCTTCTGCACATCCTGTCACAGCTGCGGGTGGTAAGTTTCATGCACTACTCAATCAGTTCCCAGCACTCACGGCCCCAACATTTTCAGCGTCAATAGCTAAACACGGGGTCGAGCACTTCATAACTACCTCCGGCCCCCCTGTTTTTGCAAAAGCTCGGCGCTTGGACCCAGCTAAACTGGCCATCGCGCGCGAGGAATTCGCCAACTTGGAGAAACTGGGCATTGTTAGACGCTCGAACAGCCCTTGGTCGTCACCCCTGCATATGGTCCCCAAGGCTGACTGCTCGTGGCGGCCTTGCGGTGATTTCCGCAGGTTAAATAATGCTTCAGCATAGCTTCAGCACCGCTACCCGATTCCGCACATCCAGGATTTTTCAGCGCATTTGGCGGGGGCACGCATCTTTTCCAAAATAGATTTGGTGCGCGGTTATCACCAAGTCCCAGTCTGCGCTCAAGACATACCCAAAACGGCAGTAATAACCCCCTTTGGGCTTTTCGAGTTTTTGCGCATGCCTTTTGGCCTCAAAGGCGCCGCACAGACGTTCCAACACATGATGGATGCGGTGTTGCTTGGCCTCCCTTTCGTGTTCGCCTATTTGGATGATATTTTGGTAGCCAGTGCATCCGAAGTCGAACACGAACGCCACCTCACAGCGGTTTTTCAGAGGCTGACAGAGCATGGGCTGATAATTAACCCAGCGAAATGTCAATTCCCGGGTAGCGCAAATCGATTTTTTGGGCCACCGCGTTTCTCCAGAAGGAGCGGTCCCGCTGCCCAATAAAGTACGCGCGATAACGGAGTTTCCCCGGCCGCAGACAGTTAAAGCATTGCAAGAATTTTTGGGGATGGTCAATTTTTATAACCGTTTCCTCCCCAGCGCGGCACAGCTCATGCACCCACTGTACGCGGCACTAAAGAAACAAAAACCTGCAAATAAGGTCGAGTGGTCCCTGGAACGGGAGCACGCTTTCTCCCGGGTCAAGTCGGCCCTGGCGAACGCTGTGCTGTTGGCACACCCCGTGCCAGCAGCTCGCATGGCACTAACCACGGACGATTCCGACGTAGCAGTGGGGGCGGTTGTCGAGCAACTGGTAGCAGGGAGCTGGCAACCGCTTGCGTTTTTCAGCAAAACATTGCGCGATAATGAGCGGAAATACAGCGCGTTCGATAGGGAGCTTTTAGCCCTGCATCTGGCCATCCGCCACTTCCAGTTCTGGCTGGAAGGGCGCCGTTTCACCGCGCTTGTAGACCACAAACCATTAACATTTGCAATGGCTAAAATTTCAGAGCCGTGGTCGGGCCGACAGCAGAGACAGCTGGCCGCGATTTCAGAGTTTACCACCGACATTCAACATGTGGCGGGCAAACACAATGTAGTGGCAGATTGCCTCTCGCGCGCAGTTGCAATGCCAGGCCCCCAGGGGGCAGACACGGTGGCCGTGGACGCGGGCCAGGCTTGCGGCGTGGAAGCACTCGCAGCCCCGGTCTGCGTAGGCTTAGATTATGCAGCCATGGCCGCCAAGCAGGTTAGCGATGCGGATGTGCGGCACTCCAGTCTGGGCCAACAGGGCTAAGGCTGGAGCACAGGGTGCATCAGACAGGTATACCTCCTCTAATCTGCGATATCTCCACTGGGCGCCCCCACCCCGTGGTCCCAGCTGCATGGCGCCGCCGCGTTTTTGATTTAATCCATTCGCTGGCACATCCAGGAGTTCGCGCATCGATCAAAATGGTGGGAGAAAAATTTGTTTGGCCGGGGCTGTGTAAACAGGTCAAAGAGTGGGCCGCAGCCTGCGCAGCGTGTCAAAGAGCAAAGATACACAAGCACACGTGGGCCCCCTTAGAACCTTTTCACATCCCGGCCAAATGTTTCGACCACGTGCATATCGACTTGGTGGGACCCCTCCCGCTGTCGCAGGGGTTCACACACCTTCTAACCATGGTGGACCGCACCACGCGCTGGCCAGAAGTGGTCCCCCTGGCGTCAGCTACAGCAGCAGACGTGGTGCGCGCGTTTTTAACGGCTTGGGTCGCGCGTTTTGGAGTCCCGTCAGACATAACGTCTGACAGGGGTCCCCAATTCGTTTCCGAGCTCTGGTCATCCATGGCCCTCAGTCTGGGGGTGAAAATTCATCGCACTACCGCTTATAACCCTCAGGCCAATGGTTTGTGCGAACGCTTTCACCGGTCATTGAAAGCAGCCCTCAGAGCGGCTCTCACGGACACAAATTGGGTTGATAAACTTCCATGGGTTTTATTAGGGTTGTGTTCAGCACCTAAGGAAGATTTGCAAGCCTCTCCGGCTGAGCTAGTTTTTGCCCAACCCCTCCGGTTACCGGGCGAATTCCTTCCAGAGAACCCCGCACCAAATCGCCCACCCGCTCAGCTGCTGCAGAGCGACACGGGATCAAACACCCTCCCCGGCCCAGTTCATCACAGTTTCCCGCGCGTTTTTGTGCCTAAAGCCTTAAAGAATGCAGAATTTGTCTTTGTCAGACACGACGCTCAGAGGCCAGGTTTAAGGCCGCCTTATGATGGACCTTTAGTTAGTCTGCATTAACAGACTCAAACCCGCTTTTGTGTTGGCTGATGAACAAATGCAGTTAGCCAGGGCCCCCCGTCGCGGCAGGCCACCGGGGAGACACTCTTCTAAGCTTTCACAAGGATGTGCTAACGACTCTGATCCACAGATGCAAGAAACAGCTACAGGCAGATCGAAACCTGCTTACAGCAGATATGGCAGGAGGTTGAAGCCCAAGCAGTTGGAAGTGTGATATGTTGTGCCTTTTTGCTGTTCTGTGTGATATGACATGTTTCTATGCATTTTGGGGTGTACTTTGTCCTTATTTAGACGTTTGGGGGGGGGTTATATGGCGCATATTTAGGGCGCATATATGGCATTCATATTCACCCACATATACCTAGTAGGCATGACGGTGCATATTCTGGAAGCTTCACGTCTCAATGGCCAAAGAGGACCTGACCCTGCAGAGACCTACGGGAGGTGTGAAGTTGGTCTTTTAGGAGACGGGAAGTGGGAGAGAATGTCCCAGCAGGAGCCCCGGAGGCTAGAAGGATGAGAGGGACAATGGAGACGCCAAGGAGCCTCGGGGGCTGTGTGTTTACTCAAGGACTGTGGGTTGGGGGGGTGTTATTTGATGTTGGGGGTTTTGTGTCTTTGGAGGGTATAAGAACTGTGAAGGATGATTGTTCTACCTCTTTTCTGAGATTCTGTTCTTGTTGGAGGATGTGACCTCTCAATAAACCAACCCTGAGAAATAAACTCAGTCTTGTTTGTGAAAGGCATCCTCTACAATAGCATGCTGGATGGGAGAGAGGAGAGCTGGAACTGACTTCACAGCGGTAGCTTTTTCCTCATCACCCCGTTGTAGAGCAAAACTGTTGTAACAGAGCTAGGCATCTAGATTTTCATACTGCCTGCCTAAACTGCCGAACAGGACAGGGGAAAAAAAAGAAACTGCCATTCTACCTCATATCTATAATCATAACAGAAATAATGTGGTGGGATATAAATGTAATTTCTGTCCATTATTTTTCTTTATATCTGTAGATCTAAAAATGAACGCAGCATCATTCTATGGAAAGCCAGATGGTGGACCTCGGCCCAGGGCTCCACCTGTGGACAGTGACGACAGCTTGTCTCAGTGAAAGTGGGGACAGTGATGAGGAATCCACTCCTGAACCAGGTGATTACAAAATCATGTTGTGCAGATTTTCAGCCTGTTCGTGATATTTATTGGATGTAACTCTGTATACACATTGAATAGATAAAAATGTCTGCTCTTTTCTAAAGTGATTTTTTTTTTCTACACCAGGTGATGAAAACGGCAGCAGCAGTGATGAAGACGCTGATGGGACTCATCATGCACCTCAGAGCACCAGTGCTGCAGCTGCAAGAGGGAAGCCAGATGGGAAGAAATCAAACATTTCATTCATTTCAGTGACAACATGGCACCCGACAATAACGACAGGCTTTTCAAAATCAGGTTGGTTGTTGGCTCGCTTCTCCCCAAATTTCAGGCTCTCCCTCAACAACAAATGTTGTGTGTTGATGAGCAAATGGTTCCTTTCCCCTTGTCCAAAAGTTCGTTCCACAACGAAACTGAAGCAATGCACACTCTTCGCATTGAAAGGACAGTCAAACTGAGTGGGAGGAAAGAGGTGTTTCCAGCAGGTTTTTTTCTTGTTCATTGCTTGTGTTTTGTGTTTATAATGTGTTTTTTATAGTTCATTGTAGTGGTTTATGATAGTTTGGCAGTCATGACAGTTGAAAATACTGAAAATAACTTTGTTGCATAAATAAAAGACTCTTCATACTTGAGATGGGAACAGGTGCTTTTTTACCATAGATTCCTGTTGTCGCTAATTTGCATCATACATAAAATTATATCTATTTAAGTGCTATAGTCAAATTAACTTTCTCAACTTAATTTAGCATCTACTTGAAAGCAAAAACACAAGTGAATTTTTTTTTTTCATAATTGGAAATAAATTCAGGCATTAAGGGGTTTTAACTGCACTATGGTAGTTCACACACCCGTACACAATCACATCATACAGCTGATACACACATATGTTTTGTGCAAGAGGGAGGGGGGTCTTCCCCCACCCCTGTTGCCCTCCTTCTGCCAGGAGCCTGGGGGCCCAGCGGGGGGCCTGGGACCTGTCATGTTGTCAAAATCCCTGGGTGCTGCTGAATGAATAGATACAAGCAAGGGAGTGAGTGAGGTCTTGTGGGTGCATATGAGAGCAAAAGGGTGTGGTGTGGGAGAATGAGTGTGTCTGTTAGTTGAGAGGTGCTGGATTGAGGAGGGTAATGCATCTCAGCTATGTGGGTGCCCTTGGGCGGGGGTGGGGGACTTCTTTGGGTGTGGGGGTCCCCGGGGTGTGCAGCGGTGGCATTGGGGGGGCTGGGGGGTGCGGGCCGGTCTCCGGTCTGGGGGGTGGGGGTGCTGGCAGTCCGGCGCTTGGGGCCTGGGGGCTGGTTTTGGCCTCTTTGGGAAGCTGTAGGGTTGGCGGGCCTGGGGCTGTGGGCCCGCCACACCAGCTGCCTGGCGGCTTTGCCTCCCTTGACCGTCCCAGCAGGGGCAGATGCCTGGCGTTCCTGGGGCTTGTCGGCCCCAGGCGTTTGTGCCCTGTGGGGGTTGGTGGCACTGCCTTGCCTGCTCAGGGTTTCCGGGGTGGCGGGGAGTTGCTGCGACCAGCCCCCCTCTTCGTATGTTTCCTGACAAAACACTCACGTGCACACACTTATTTTGCGCATACGCTCATATACATACACACGGACGCACACGCACAGATGTGTCCAATTTAACAGGTGTAGATACCAGACTCGTGTTGAGACCTCTTCTGTGGAAAAAGGAGTTTGTCTTCTGTTTGTTTTAGTTGTTGGTTTTTTGTCTTTTTTGTCTGTTCCTCTCTCTTTTCTTTTCCCCTCTGCACACTTCCTTTCCCCATTCCCCATCCTATCGGGTCCTTCATGAGTAAAATAATTTAAATAAAGTATTAAAGTTATTGCAGGAGGAGTTTGCAACAATATACAGTACATAGATAGTTGCTGTATAAAGCTCCTTTTGGCAAAGTAAATCTGTTTTGGCACAATAAGGGTAACAGATCTCTGTTCTGCTCACCTAGCTGCCTGATGGGAAAAGGGAAAAAAAAAAGAGATGTGCACCCCCAGGAACTTGGTGCTACTCACCCTCTCCACAGCTGCGCACTGATGATCAGAGGGGGGTGCTGTGTGTGACCCCTCCTGAAGTCGACCACAATCTCCTTGGTTTTTCCCACGTTCCGGAAGAGGTTAATGTCTTTACACCACTGGACCAGTTGGCTCACCTCATTTCTGTAGTTGCCCTCCTTGTTGTTGGTGATGAGGCCCACCACTGTCGTGTCATCTGCAAACTTGATAATGTGGTTGGTGCTGTAGGCTAGTACGCAGTCATGGGTCAGCAGGGTGAAGAGCAGCAGGCTGAGCACACACCCTTTTGGGGCCCCTGTGCTCAGTGTGATGGTCTGGGAGGTGTTGCTGCCAACCCACACGTTCTGTGGCCTCCCTGTGAGAAAGTCCAGCACCCAGTTACAGAAAGAAGTTTTGAGTCCTAAGAGTTTGAGTTTTTGTATCAGGTGCTGGTGGAGTGGATGGGCAGTGGATGGGCAGTGGCTTGACTTTGCTTGGAGCTTTGCTCGGAGCCGGTCTAGAAAGGAACAGTGAGGCGCCTCCTTCCCTCCACTAGCCTTGGGTGCGTACCTTGGGCAAGTGCTAGTACACCCGCAGCCTCCCTTGCCAGGGTCACGGCACGGCAGTTATGTCATCAACTCGATGGCATCTCTGGCACTACATCATTGGAGCTTTTGAATGTCAACTCGGCTTCAGCTGCGGCAAAATTCAACGAGCCTCTCTGCGACCATCTCAGCTTTGCTGTGTTGTCGACCAAGAGAGTACCTCACCAAGGGACACTGCCTATGCGCCAAGCAGTGTCGTCATCATCATAGGTGCAGCCCCACAGTTTTCAATGGAAGCACAGTTAAGGAGAGTAGATATGGCTGCCGCATACGGGGGAACCGATGCGCCACTCAATACGGCAGTGGCGACAAGTAGACGAAGTCCATATACTGCTACCGCGTCCGGGGTAACCGACGAACAACACCATCGACCTTCTGTTTCGAACTCATGCAAACAGTGCCTCAATCTCGGTGCTTGGAATGTCCGTACAACCAACGACAGTGAGTCTTCAATCAGACCTGAAAGAGCAACAGCCCTTATCTGTCGTGAGTTAGAGAAAGCGACCATTGACATCTGTGCCCTAAGTGAAGTTCAGCGACCTGGCACCGGAAACGTAGTTGAGAGTAGTCACACAGTCTTTTGGAGTGGAGGAGAAGAGAGAACAGCTGGTGTTGGCTTTGCTATCTCCAACAAACTAGCTGCTCAAGGCATCACCCCTACACCAATCAGCAACAGGCTCATGTCAATGCACATAAAGCTAAAGGGAGGAAACAATCTAACTCTCATTAGTGTATATGCACCAACCATGCAAAGATCTCAGGAAGAAAAAGAGCAGTTCTATGAAAAGCTTGGCAGCTGTACATCTGCCGCCAAGATGGACATCATCATCATCCTGGGCGACTTTAACGCTCGAGTGGGCAAGGACTGGAAATCGTGGCCGAATGTAATTGGAAAACATGGCGTTGGTAAAATGAACTCCAACGGGCTTATGCTCTTAGAATTCTGCACCATATTCCAGCTCAGTCTCATGGGTACTATGTTCCAACAGAAAAACACCTTAAAGAACACATGGCAACACCTACGTTCAAAGCATTGGCACCAAATCGACCATGTACTATCCAATAAGGCCGCAAAACCATATGTCACAGTGACACGAGTCAATCGAGTAGCAAATTGCTTCACCGATCATCGTCGGCCTCCGTCGGTCTATGATGACCATGGAAGAGAATCCTAAACATCTACTCTGCTGGAACAGCACCGCCTGTGGCTGAACAGGCCAATGCGTGACTGGCAGTCCCTGTCACACTGGTCGCACTTGTGGGTGGTCTCCGTGCTGCTGGGTCTGTGGCAGTTCTTCTTGTGGGTCCTTTTTTCATCTGCTGCAGCAGTCAGTCTCTCTTCACCCACCTTGAGCTGTCTGGTCAGGGTGCCTCTCCATTTGGAGCGGTCCATTGCAAGGTCCTCCCAGCGCTCTGTGTTGATCTCCAGGGCCTTCATGTCTCTCTTGCAGATGTTTCTAAAGCGCAGCTGTGGGCGGCCAACGATTCTCTCCTGCCAGTCGCCAGTTCTCCGTAGAGGACGTCTTTGGGGATTCTGCCATCCTCCATACGGTGAACGTGGCCTAGCCAGCGGAGCCTGCGCTGCCTGAGTAGAGTGAACATGGAGGGAAGGCCAGCGCGGGACAGAACTTCTGTGTTGGGCACTTTGTCCTGCCAGGATATGTCCAGGATGTGGCGAATGCAGCGCAAGTGGAAGAAGTTCAGTCTCTTTTCCTGCCGGGCATATGTTGTCCACATCTCACTCCCATAGAGCAGTGTGCTGATGACGCAGGCGTTGTACACTGCCATCTTCGTCTTGACAGAGAGTTTGGGATTCTCCCACACTCGTGTGGTGAGGCGAGCGAGTGTGAAGGCTGATTTTCCAATCCTCTTGTCGATCTCTGCATCAAGGGAGAGGTTGTTGCTGATCGTGGACCCCAGGTACGTGAACTGATTCACGACCTCCAGCTCGTAGTCATCGATGGTGATGGTTGGTGGTGCTTCCGTGCCTTGCGCCAAGACGTTAGTCTTCTTCAGGCTGATGGTAAGCCCGAAGTCCTTGCATGCCTGGGAGAAGCGGTCCATCAGGGTCTGAAGCTCCTGCTGTGTGTGGGTTGCGACTGCAGTGTCGTCTGCGAACAGCATGTCTCTGATTAGAGCCTCGCGTACTTTGGTTCTGGCTTTCAGGCGGGCAAGGTTGAAAAGCCTGCCGTCAGATCTTGTGTGCAGGTAGGTTCCCTCTGTTGCTGTGCTGAAGGCATGCCTCAGGAGCATAGCAAAGAAAATCCCAAAGAGGGTTGGCGCAAGTACACAGCCCAGTTTCACTCCGCTGTGTATGTTGAATGGCTCTGAGACGTTGCCGTCGTGCTGCACTATCCCCTGCATGTTGGTGTGAAACGATTTGATGAGGCTTTGCAACTTTGGTGGGCATCCTATCTTTGGCAGGATCTTGAAAAGGCCCTCTCTGCTGACCAGATCGAATGCTTTGGTGAGGTCGATGAAGGTGACGTACAGGGGCATGTTCTGTTCTCTGCATTTCTCCTGGAGTTGGCGGATGGAGAATATCATGTCTACCGTTGATCACTCAGCGCGGAAGCCACACTGAGACTCGGGGTAGACACGTTTGGCAAGCTTCTGTAGACGAACGAGAACAACTCGTGTGTAGACTTTGCCAACAACGCTGAGGAGGGAGATGCCCCTGTAGTTGTTGCAGTCGCTTCTCTCCCCTTTGTTTTTGTAGAGGGTGATGATCTTGGCGTCCCTCATGTCCTGTGGTACGGCACCTTCCTTCCAGCACTGGCAGAGGACGTCATGCAATGGCAGCAGTAGGGCGGTCTTGCAGTGCTTGATCAGGTCGGGGGGTATGCCGTCGTTGTTGGGTGCCTTGCCAGCAGCCAAGCTATCAATGGCCTTGCTGAGTTCGTCGATGGTTGGCTCGGCGTCAAGTTCGTCCATGGATGGCAGGCAGTCGATGGCATCAAGGGCTGATGGTGTCACGGTGTTCTGTCTGGAGTAGAAGTCGGAGTAGTGTTCCACCCATCTCTCCATCTGCTTGTTCTTTTCTGTGATCATCTCCCCAGTGGAGGATTTGAGGGGGGGCATCTTGCTCTGAGCTGGACCAAGTGCTTTCTTGATGCCATCGTACATACCACGGATGTTCCCTGTTATGGCAGCGGTTTGAATGTCTTGGCTGAGCTGAGTCCAGTACTCGTTGGCACAGCGCCAAGCAGTCTGCTGAACTTTGCTTCTCGCAGCCCTGAGAATCTGGAGATTCTTCTCGTTTGGGTACTTCTTGTACTCAGCAAGTGCTGAGCACTTGGCTTCAATGACGGGGGTCATCTCGGTTAACTTGGCATCAAACCAGTCCTGTGACTTCGAAGTCTTCCTCCCAAAGGTAACCAAGGCTGTGCGGTGGATGGTGTTTCGCAGCTCTTACCACTTCTGCTTTGCAGATTCTCCTTCTTGTGGTACACCAAGTTCCTTCTCAAAGGTGGAGGCAAACTGCTCAATAAGTTCTGGTTGGGCCATCTTGCTGGTGTCAATCCGTGCCTTTCCAGGCTGTCTAGCACAATGGAATTTCTTCAGCTGCAGCTTGACCTTGCAACACACCAATGAATAGTCTGTGTCGCAATCTGCACTCTGGAACGAACGGGTGATTAGCACGTTCTTCAGTGAGGCGCGCCTGGTCAGGATCAAGTCCAGCTGGTGCCAGTGCTTTGAGCGCGGATGTTGCCAGGAAACCTTGTGTTGGGGCTTGGTCTTGAAGAACGAGTTTGTGATGCACAGATCGTGATATGTGCAGAACTCGAGCAGCCGCTGTCCGTTGTTGTTCATTCTGCCCATGCCAAATGGTCCAAGACAGGAGGGCCTGGAGTCGTGGTCAGCACCCACTCTGGCATTGAAGTCTCCAAGGAGAATGAGTTGTTCAGAGTTGGGGATGATCCTGACAGTTGTTGCGAGATTCTCGTAGAACTCGTCTTTTGCCTCTGGTGTGGCTGTCAGTGTTGGGGCATACACACTGACGAGGGTGAGTGGGCCTTGAGTGGTGTTGAGGCGGAGGGTGAGGAGTCATGCAGAGCCATTGCTGCCCAGTTCCACCATCTTCAGCAAGGTGTTCTTCACTGCGAAGCCCACTCTGTGTTCCCTGTGTTCGTCACTGCCCTTTCCCTGCCAGTAAAACGTGTAGAACATGTAGTCCTTCTCTCTCAGTGTGCCTGCGTCAGCCAACCGTGTTTCCTGGAGAGTGGGGATATCCACTCCCAGTCTCTTCAGCTCATTATTGATGATGGCAGTCTTCCTGGTGTCGTTGATGTCCTTGAGGTTAGCAGCGAGTCCTGTCATCATAGTGTGGACGTTCCAAGTTCCCAGTTTTAGAGTTGGTCTCTTTTGTTTTTTTGTCTTGCCTGGTGTGAAGGTTCTCAGCCTGCTGTTCGGACTTCTCCTCATCCCCATGCACCCAATGAGGAAAGCAAGCTGTGGCGGGACAATACCTTATTGGCTGGGAGCTGCCCAGCTTGAAGCGGGCGGTAGCTGTCCAGTGAGATCCGATGATCCCTCCCACCGTCGGGAACAACCCCTGGCGCCGCGCTCTACGCCAATTGAGCGGTGGCTTATAACCGGCAACTGTCATTCCCCGTGTTTTGTCTACGCCAAAGGCGAAGCTGGAGTGTCCTCTCCAGTGATCCGGTGTTCTACCTTCCAGCGTTGGGCATTTGTAGGATTCAAGCCTGGGCAGGAAGATATGGAGGACAAGATGTTGCCCATGCAGCATGTCCCCCCTCTCCACGCCACTGATGAATCCAAAGGAACAGCAGGGCTGCTACAGTTTGGCACCAGCGCCGTCGCAGGAGCTGCCAGAATGATGTTGAGCACAACAGAGAACTGCCTTAGGGGCTCCGACTCCGGATTTTTCCTCAGGGTTGACTCCCGAAGCCTTTCCCATGACCGGGTGTGCCGCAAGGCAGTGGAGGTTTGAAATCAGGGTTTACCTTCCCCTAGATGGGCTACCTTCGCAGGTTGACGAGCCACCATCTACCCGAAGCATCTGGTTTTAAGGCGCCAGAGATCCACCCTCGCCCCTTCTCCTATTAGTAAAAGCAGTTCCGCCGGGCTTAGAGACTAAACCACATGGGCAGGCTAGGAGTTGGACTTAGTTGTCAGAGGCTTTTCGAGACGCACGCCGTAAGGAGCATTTTATGAGCACTGGGAGCTTAACCCCAGTGCCACTCCTGGCTATGACAACCTTGGAACCTCACCGATCATAAGCTCCTGGTTTCTAAGTGCCTGTTCTTTATTAATAACAAGAAGAGTGGTACAAGGCCTCCCAAGAAGCTAGACATACATTTGGATGATGACAAAAAAGCATTACTGGAGCCCTTCTTAGACGAAAAGTTGTCTACCTGTAAGACGGACTTTGATGAACTCAGAGTTATTCTCCACAATGCTGCCACCCATGTCTTCGGCAAAAAGAAACGAGTGCAGAATGACTGGTTTGATTGTCAGGACCAAGAAATTCAAAAGCTGCTTCAAGACAAGAACTTGGACAGGCATGTTCTAAGATGGCGGATCAGAGAGCTAAAGAATGACTGGTTTCGGCGCAGAGCTGAGGAGGCAGAGTGGCACTCTCCGGAGAAGAACCACAGAGAGTTCTATGCTACCCTCAATGCCGTCTATGGCCCTAGATCCAGAAGCACCCATCCTGTGAAGTCCAAAGATGGTGAGCTCCTGACTGCTCCTGACAAGATAAAGGACAGATGGGTTGAACACTTCAGCGACTTATTAAACCAACCAACGGATGCTGATTTGAGCATCGTCGATGACATAGACCAGCTTCCAGTTATTGAATCAATGAGCCTCCCAATTGAAGACCAAGAACTTGACCAAGCCCTTAGAAACACCCGATTAGGAAAGAGCCCAGGTCCAGACGGTATTATCCTCTCGGCGCCACACCAGTAGGCTGCCTTTTGCAACAGCGGCTCGATTCCGAGTTTTTTTTCCCTTCCTCTCTCTTTTGATCACTTTTTTTTTTTTTTTTTTCACCCCACTTATATCACGGAGACACAGATCGTCCCAAATGTCTCCTGAGCCGGTGGACGGAGCCACTGTTTATAGCAGGATACGATACAACAGGGAAGAGCTGCTAGCATTTAACCGCCACCCGGTCCCACTGGAAAAACTCGACATACCGAGAGAATTGAGGCGAAAGCGTCGCGGCTGCCGGGCTGGAGTAAGGCGGAGGACAAAAAATATAAGGTACAGACCCTCCCTTCCATCTGTTGTCATGGGAAATGTACGGTCGATACTGGGAAAGTTAGATGAGCTAGCGGCTATCTCCCGTTATGATAGCACTTACCGGGAGTGCTCTCTCCTTTTGTTTACTGAGACGTGGCTAACTGAACTAGCAGCAGATGCTAACATTGAGCTGGAGGGTTTTCACATGATACGAGCTGACCGAACACCAGAGAGTGGCAAAGCAAGGGGTGGTGGAGTGATAATGTATGTTAACAACAACTGGTGCAGACCGGGACATATCACTGTTAAACAACGACACTGCAGCAAAGACATTGAGTTGCTAGCTGTTAGCATGAGGCCTACATATCTCCCGAGAGAACACTCACACGTGATCTGCATTGTTGTTTATGCAAATCCGACGGCGAACGCTGGGACAGCGCGTGACGTCATCCATTCAGTAACCAGCAGGCTGCAGACAGAACACCCAGATGCTCTTCTCCTCATCTCAGGCGATTTCAACCACGTTTCACTGTCTCCCATTCTGCCCACTTTCACCCAGTATGTCACATGCCACACTAGAGACAATAAAACACTGGATTTGTTCTACGCAAACACTAAGGAGGCGTACACCTCATCACAACTCCCCCCACTTGGGAGATCGGATCACAACTTGGTTCATCTCCGGCCAGTGTACAAACCCCTAGTGCACAGACAACCTCCAGCCATGCACACTGTGGAGTTATGGTCTGAGGAGACAATGGACACTCTAAAGGACTGTTTTGAAGCCACTGCCTGGAAGCAGCTCTGCGATCCACATGGTGAGGACATCGATGGCCTCATTCACACCTTCACGGGCTACCTCAGCTTCTGTGTGGACAAATCCGTTCCCACCAAGACCATACGGCATCACTCAAACAACAAACCCTGGATCAACCCTGAGATAAAAACACTTCTGAGAGAGAAGAAGAGGATCTTCAGGTCGGGGAACAGGGAGATGCTGAAGTCCGTACAGAGGGAGCTGAGGAGAAAGATCAGAGAAGGCAAGGACAGCTTCAGGAAGAAGATGGAGGACAAGCTGCAACAGAGCGACATCAGCGGGGTCTGGAGAAACCTCAAAACCATCTCTGGGCTCCAGAATACCTCCCCCCAGGCCACGGGGGGCAGGGAGTGGGCGAACAACCTGAATCTGTTTTTCAATAGATTTGACCAACCGCCCTCCCCCCTGACTGCGCAACAACCACTGCTGCCTCTAAGAAATCAAGTCCTGCTGCCCACTCCCCACTCCACCGACACCCCCCCCACTCCCAACACACAGCCCCCCATCCTGACCCTGACCAAGACCCAGGTGAGGACGGAGCTGAGGAAGATCAAGGCGAGGAAGGCGTCGGGACCGGACGGCATCAGCGCAAAGCTCCTCAAGTCCTGTGCAGACCAGCTGTGTGGGATTGTGACGTATATCTTCAACATGAGCCTGAAACTGGGGAGGGTACCACAGCTGTGGAAAACATCTTGTGTGGTACCTGTACCAAAAACTTCCCACCCCAAAGACCTGAACAGCTACAGACCGGTGGCCTTGACGTCCCACTTGATGAAGACCCTGGAGAGACTGCTCCTTGCTCATCTCCGCCCCCTGGTGGAACCAGCGATGGATCCACTCCAGTTCGCCTACCAGCATGGCATTGGGGTGGAGGATGCGGTGATCTTCCTCCTTCACCGTTCTCTGTCCCACCTGGAGAAGCCCGGGAATATGGTGAGGATCATGTTCTTTGACTTCTCCAGTGCTTTCAACACCATCCAACCGATGATCCTGAAGGACAAGCTGCTGCGCGCAGGGGTGGACCAGCACCTGTCATCATGGATCCTGGACTACCTCACGAACCGGCCTCAGTTTGTGAGAACCTGGGACTGTGTTTCCGACACGATCATCAGTAGCACGGGGGCCCCCCAGGGAACGGTGCTGGCTCCCTTCCTGTTCACTCTTTATACTGCGGACTTCTCACACAACACAACACATTGCCATCTACAGAAGTTCTCTGATGACTCTGCGATCGTTGGTCTCATCTCCAACGGAGATGAAGCTGAGTACAGAGGGCTTATCCAGGACTTTGTGGACTGGTGCCATCGGAACTGCCTCCAGATCAACGCGAGGAAAACTAAGGAGCTGGTGGTGGACTGCCGCAGGCATGGGCAGCCCCTCACAGCACCAGTAAATATACAGGGAACAGACATCGAGATGGTGACATCCTATAAGTACCTGGGTATTCATCTGAACAATAAACTAGACTGGTCACACAATACTGACGCACTCTACAAGAAGGGACAGCGCAGGCTGTTCCTGCTGAGGAGACTCAGGTCTTTTGGTGTACAAGGGGCGCTGCTGAAGTCATTCTATGACACGGTGGTGGCATCAGCCATCACTTTTGGAGTGGTCTGCTGGGGCAGTGGCATTACTGCAGCCGATAGGAAGAGACTGAACAAACTGATTAAGAAAGCTAGCTCTGTCCTGGGGCAGCGCCTTGATCCGATGGAGGAGATAGGAGAGAGAAGGACGGTGGCTAAACTGTCATCTCTGCTGGAGTCCGAGTTCCACCCTATGCAGGACATACTGGATGCACTGAGGAGCTCATTTAGCAGCAGACTACATCATCCCAGGTGCACAACCGAGAGGTTTCGTAGGTCCTTCCTACCAACGGCTGTCAGACTGTACAACCTAAGCAGGGCTGCTCGCAGAGATAGCAAAAAGACGTAACAAACTAATAGTTTTTTTGAATGCAAAAGATGCAATAGACTTACACAATGGTCCTCTCCGGCATACAACTAGGAACATACCGGTCGCTATGGAGGGTGAGAATATGTATGGGCACATAATCATACCATGTAGGATAACTAAGTAGACGGTTATGCTGTTTCATCCCACCTAGCAACAATGCTCTGCACTGTGTGTGTTTATATATTTACATATTTATTCCATCTAGCTACAATGCTCAGCACTGGGTGTGTTTATATTTATATATCTATATATTTATTCCATCTAGCTACAATGCTCCGCACTGTGTTTTTATATATCTACATATTATTCCATCTAGCTACATTACTCCGCACTGTGTGTGTTTATATACTTGCATATTTATTCCACCTAGCTGCAATGCTCCGTACTGTGGGTGTTTATATATTTACATATTTATTCCATCTAGCTACAATGCTCTGCACTGTGTGTTCATATATTCATATATTTATTCCATCCAGCTACAATGCTCTGCACTGTGTGTCTGTGTGTGTGTGTGTATATATATATTTTATAGTAATATGTACATATGTATATTAGCTGCTCTTGCTTGCTTGTTTTTTTTCTTGCCTTCTGATTGTTGCTCTGAGTGTTGCTATCCCTGTGCTGTTGCAATCCTGGAATTTCCCCGTTGTGGGACTAATAAAGGCTTATCTTATCTTATCTTATCTTATCTTATTCTACCTGAAGTACTTGTGCATGGAGGACGCCGCTTAAGAGCTTTCCTACTTGTCCTATTCAACATCTTCTGGACTACAGAGATTATCCCAACCGACTGGATAGACGCCATCATCGCAATTCTGTTCAAAAAAGGTGACAGAAGCCTCTGTGGTAATTACAGAGGAATTTCACTGCTCAGTGCTGTCGGTAAAGTCTTCGTGGGCATTATCTTGCAGAGGCTTCACCTGTTAGCAGAATATATCTACCCCCAGTCGCAGTCAGGGTATCGAAACGGTAGAAGTACAATAGATGGGATTTTCACCCTTCGCCAGCTGATGGAAAAAACAAGAGAGCAGCGCAGATGTTTGTACATAGCCTTCATGGATTTTGTGAAGGCGTTTGGCACGGTCAATCGCGAGCTCCTCTTCATCATCCTTGGCAAACTTGGCTGTCCTCCAAAGTTTATAAGAATCATCAAGAGACTATACACGGACGTGCATGCCCGACTTGCTATCAATGGTGAACTCACCCAATCCCTTGAATACAACAGCGGGGTCAAGCAGGGGTGTAAACTAGCTCCAACACTCTTTGGCATGTACGCAGCAGTCCTACTTTGGCTCGCTTTCAAAGAAATCGAGCACACCTGCAGCGTACAGATCAGACTGCGTTACGATGGCGATCTTTTTGACCTCTGCAGATTAAAAGCGAAATCCAGAGTCATCACAGAATATATTAGAGAAGCTCAGTATGCTGACGATATCGCGATTTTCAGTGATACACCAGAGGGCCTGCAGACGTTATTATCCTCCTACAATGACGTTGCTAAGAGAATGGGTCTCTGCATCAACACAGTCAAAACAGAAACCATGTGTATTGGCAATACAGCTGAGTTCTTTATTGACGACATCAGTGTCTTGCTCAAGGACACTTTGACATGCAGACTGCAGACAGAGCGGGAATCGAACCCTTGACCCTCCGATTAGTAGTCGGCTACACTGCACCCAACTCCCAAAATTCAATATATTTTTTTATTCCCCTTTCGCTAATCTGGGTTTTTGGCATTTCAGCTCCATGGACAGAGACACTTCTTCAGCAGTTCTCCTGGATTTTTGACACATTTGCTGTGCATTCATCTGTGTCCTTGCATGTTTGAAAAGTGAGTTTTGTCTAAGAACATCTGCTTCCACCAGTATTTCAGTCGGCATTCACCAGTGGAGCCCAGCTAAAGGCCGACATGGGCTAGCTCTGCACAACTTAGCCCAGCGCTCAGGAACGTTTACAAACTGAGCACAGCTTTGACCAACGTTTATCTCCAAATATCTGAAAATTTTCAGCATGCTGAAATTTTACAACAAACACCAACTATTATTCACTTTTACCAACTTCTGCCAGCAGAGCCAGACGTTTGCCAAAATGTCAGTAAACATCATTCAAACATTGTAGTGTGAATTCAGCTTGACGCCACTTGGCCATCCTGGCTGCTTCTCAGCCAAACAGCCTTAATCTTTCTCTGTCATGCTTCCTACACTTGACTAAAACACGCTCTATTGTTTCTTCCTCCTGACAACTTTCACACAAACCATCTCTATGTGTTCAAATTTTAAATAATAAACTATTTGTCAGAATCGGGTTGACTTATCTTATACGTTGGCCTAGTTTTCCTCCTGACAGCTCTGGCACACCCCCTCCTCCTGTCAAGCACCATCAGCTGCTCTGTCACGGGTGTTCACACACATACACACACCCACATGCACACACACACATGCACACACTCCATTCACTCTCATTCATATGATCTCTTGCACACCTGGTGTCAATCGGTTCTGCCCACGCATTCTCGCACCAGCAATCTCTTTCCTCGTTAGCTTCAGGAGTATTTGTTTGCCACTTCTGAGGAGGGAGATTGTCGGGGCATTCACCTCCATACGCGGCAGCCAGTTCTCCCCGTATGTTTCCTCTCCCTTCATTGTTCTCCAGCCCGTCACTTCTGTCAGATTATTTCCCTTGGTGTTTCGGCTGGCCCTGCTTCCCATCCTCTTCCTCCAGACTGCTCAGTTCGCCTCGGATCGCTCCAGCCCTGTGCGTGTCATTTTGTTTCGCCTTTCTTTCCTGTGCTGTCTGCAGCCCTGCAGCGCTAGGCTTATCGCCTTTCCTTTTGTGCTATACGGTCCTGCAGCACTAGGCTCCTTTGACCGGGCTGTAGAGCATCCAGTAGGCGCCCTGTAGGTTTGGTGGCCTCATTCTGCCATTACACCTCTCGGTATTTTTGTGTGCTTAAACTGAACTGAAACTTGGTGATTATTGAACTGTGTTTTTGTGATGAACTTAAATAAACACGACACTCTCTACTCCTGCAATTGGGTTTTTTATTCTCTCCCTCATGTGCCATAAGGTTTGTGACACTATTCAAATGTGTATGTGCTATTCTTAATCTAGTTAAAACATCAAACAGGTTCCTTTTGTCTTCTTTCAATTATTTATCCTTTTTTTTTTTTTCCTTTGAAAGACAAAAGTAAAATAGAAAGATGTCTTTACCTTCTTTACATGTTTCAACTGCACTGCAGCCTTCATCAGAAGAGTCAGCTGATTGCTGCCAGGTGACATTTATCAGCTGATTTTCGTAGGCGGGGCCAGCTCAGCAGATCTGTCAGATCCGTCAGATACGCTAACCCAAGTAAATATAAAATGCAGTTTTTCTGTCAGATACGCCTCAACAAGGACAGTACCCTAAAAAGACGCACCAACCTCACAGTCCATGACATATCCAAATTACTACAGTTTGTTGCAAAATCCACTTATTTTCAATTCAGAGGAAAAATCTACAAACAAAAAGAAGGATTTGCAATGGGAGACCCACTATCAGCCATCATGAGCAGTTTTTTTATGGAGGATCTGGAAAATAAAGCCATCAACACAGCACCCACAATATGCAAACCCACCCTTTGGAAGAGATACGTAGATGACATTCTGGAAAAAATAAGGAAAGGACATACACAAGAACTCACTGACCATCTGAACAGTACAGACAGTACGGGGAACATAAAATTCACACACGAAGAGGAGGAAAATGGCACCATAGCCTTTCTGGACATGAAAATCCACCACAACGAGGATGGCAGCATAAAAATCACAGTCTACAGGAAACCAACCCACACAGATCAATACTTACTTTGGACATCGGAACACCCCACAGCACACAAGCTATCAGTCGTCAGGACATTATATGAACGAGCCACCATCATCACGGAACAAGAAGACAGACAGGAAGAGGAAAACCACATAAAACATGCACTTATACGCTGCCAATATCCAGTATGGGCCATAAACAAAGGGAAACAGCAAGTCAAAAACAAAGAAAATAAACAGGACACAAGACACAGAACAAAAGCTGAAATCAAAAACAAGGAAACCATAACTATACCATACATACGAGGGATCACGGAACCAATTCAAAGGATCATGAAAAAATACAAAATAAACACAGCAGTCAAACCACACAAAAAATTAAGACAGTTATTAGTACACCCCAAGGACAGAATAGAACAAGACAATAAATGCAATGTATTATATGAAATATCATGCAGATCATGTAACAAAACCTACATTGGAGAAACCGGAAGATTATTCACCACAAGAAAAAAAGAACACCAAAAGGAATGTGAGAAGGAAACGCAAGGACGACTCACAAGATCACAAAAAGAAAAAGCAGAACAAGAAACATTAAAATCAGCTATATCGGACCACTGCAAAAGAAATAATCACATCATGGACTGGGACAACACAAAAATTATTGGATCGGAGAGCAACAGACACAAACGTTGGATCAAGGAGGCAATAGAGATCAGAAAGCGGGGAAAAGACACCATGAACCGAGATGAGGGGGCCTTTATGCTTTCTCACACCTGGGACCACATTCTCCAGAGACCATCTGATGGCGGGAGGCGGGGCCGGCTCGGCGGATCTGACAGATCTGCTGAGCTGGCCCCGCCTACGAAAATCAGCTGATAAATGTCACCTGGCAGCAATCAGCTGACTCTTCTGATGAAGGCTGCAGTGCAGTTGAAACATGTAAAGAAGGTAAAGACATCTTTCTATTTTACTTTTGTCTTTCAAAGGAAAAAAAAAAAAAAAAAAAAAAAAAAAGGATAAATAGTTAAAACATCACTTAATCTTTCCTGTTTTCCCCTTTATTGTTTTATTAACTTTTTTCCTGTGTATTATATGTCTCCTTTTAACTTCCTCATCCCATCTCCTCTGCCATTCCTGATTAATTTTCTGTTTAAGCCCTTCTTTTGTAGATGCTGTCTTGTGGTTACTGGGCTGCAGTCAGCATCAGTTAAGGTCTTAATTTGGGTTGAGGACTGGCCTGTGTCTTCATGAACAGCCCATTGGATCCTCTGGCTCTGCTCTTTTGGATCATCCTGCGTGTTCTCCTGATCTAAATCGCATTGAAAACATTTGGGGATGGATGGCAAGGGAGGTTTACAAAAATGATGTCAGTTCCAGAGCATGGATGCCCTTCATGAAGCAGTCACATGTTGCCACCAGTGTCCTGGAAACACTCGCATCAAGCATGACTAAACACATTTTTGAAGTGATCAATCAGAACGGTGGGGTTACTGACTACTGAGTCCTTTTTTGACACGTTTAGTTCTGTTTGGGGGTTTTCTTGCGGCTATGGTCTTCAACTTTTCATCAGCTGATGAACAAACAAAATCTGTGTGTTATCAAGTCCAAAGTCAGCAGTGGTGCCTAATGGTTAAGGATGTGGACTGATGACTGCAGGGTCACCAGCAGGATCAAATCTGGGTGAGACAAATGACAAAGCAGTGTTTTCCCCAGCCTCTTTAACCCCACTGTGGTGCCCTTGAGCAAGGCCCTTAACCCCAGCTGCTCCAGTGGAGCTGCTCAGTGGCCACAGGTCAGTCTGTGGTTGGACTGGGCAGCTTCCTGGTGCCTTTTATTGGACTTCCCCTGTATAAATAAAGGTTACAGAAAAATAATTAGACAACGCTAACCCAAGTAAATATAAAATGCAGTTTTTAAATGATGATTTCATTTCAGGGAAAAAACCTATCCAAACCTACCTGATCCTACACTACCGTTCAAAAGTTTGGGGTCAAACTAGGCTTGTCCTTTTATCAAAGCTAATGATTTTGCACTCTTCCCCCAAACTAGGACACATACACTACCGTTCAAAAGTTTGGGGTCACCCAGACAATTATTTTGTGTTTTCCATGAAAAGTCACACTTATTTACCACCATGAGTTGTAAAATGAATAAAAAATATAGTCGACATTGACAAGGTTAGAAATAATGATTTGTATTTGAAATAATAATTTTTTCCTTCAAACTTTGCTTTCGTCAAAGAATCCTCCAGTTGCAGCAATTACAACATTGCAGACCTAACATGATTGCACAAGGGTTTTCTAATCATCCATTAGCCTTCTGACGCAATGAGCAAACACATTGTACCATTAGAACACTGGAGTGATAAGACAAATTCCTAGTTTGTGTACTACATGAACAATGGCAATAAACCTGATTCTGATTCTGATTCTGATTCTGATTCTGATAGTTGCTGGAAATGGGCCTCTATACACCTATGTAAATATTGCACCAAAAACCAGACATTTGCAGCTAGAATAGTCATTTACCACATTAGCAATGTATAGAGTGTATTTCTGATTAGTTTAAAGTTATCTTCATTGAAAAAAAGTGCTTTTCTTTCAAAAATAAGGAAATTTCTTAGTGACCCCAAACTTTTGAACGGTAGTGTATGTGAAAAAGTAATCCCCCCTTGTTATATCATGACATAACTGTGATAACCACATTTTTTTTTGAAAGCTGAGTTCAATTTCACTAGCCACACCCAGGCCTGATTACTGCCAAACCTGGTGAATAAAGAAATCACTTAAATAAAACCTGTCTGGCAAAGTGAAGTAGACTAAAAGATCTCAAAAAGCAACACATTATGCCATGATCTAAAGAAATTCAGATGAGAAACAAAACCCCAGAATATCTAAAAAAAAAAGTGCAGACCTCCCTCACCTCAGTTTGAACACTGGTCCATGATTCAAAAATAAGAGAGAAACGGGGCAAAAATGGCATCCATGGATTTACAGACAACTTAAGCACATCATCAGTGATGTCACCTGGGGTCATCGGGTCTTTCAACATCTTACACCCTTGCCCAGGCGACCCAGCCAGGGTCCCAACCTGTGCTTAAGGAGCTTGTGTGCTCCCCAGATCCCCCGCTTGATCCAGAGCCATCTTTTCAATTCAATTCAACTTTATTTATATAGCGCCATCTCCCAACAACAGTCAACGCTTTGTCTGCAGCATCCAAGATTTTCTTTATGGCTCTCTTGTTGTGCAGGCCTCTCACCCCTAACCTCTTTGGTGCCCTACAGACCGACTGCCCTGCAAAGCTTCTGTCAGGGCATGGGCTGGGTCTCGTGCCCTCATCTTAATTTATGTCTTGTGTATCTTGTCTTCAGGGCATGGGCCTCAGCCCTTGTCCTCACTTTAAGTTATATTTTGGGATTTTTTGTATTTCTCCTTTATTATGTTTCTGGGTTGCCATTATTTTTATTGTCTTGTATATTTATTTCTCTGTGGGTTTTCTTCATATTTTAAAGTTTATCAGCATTACTTATTATTGTCATTATCATTGCCATGGTCTTGTCTCTCCTGATCCTCTGTGTGTGATTGTCCGCTCAGCCCCGCCCGTCCTGCTTCTCCGTAACCATGACCTGCTGTCTCCGTTTGCTCCTGATTGTGCCCACCTGCTCTGCGTTCTGTTTGATGACTTGTGTCTATTTATGTCAACCCCAATCTGTGTTTTGTTATGCGTGTCATAAGTCATACAGCTTGAACAACATGCTCCTGTTCTTCCTGCCTAGTCCTGCCTGATTTTTGTAAGTTTTTCTTTCAGTTGTGTGCTATTATTTTGTGTTTTTTGAGCTGCGCCCATTCGGTTGGCTCTGATTAAATCAAACCAAGAACTTTAAATACTGCATTTGGGTCCAATTTTCCCACAAACTGTGACAGTACGACACTCATCAAATAGACCCAGCATATCTAAAGATTTGGCAGATGGGCCTGAATGAAATGGAAGCCTGGGTGGCAACCAACATCGAGGCCTGCAGTGAGGATGCCCGCACTTCCAGCACACCAGAGGAAGCCCTCTTCTGCCTGGAGAGCTCCGAGGAGCTGAGTGAGGCATTCCCAGCCCTTCAACAGTTCCCTCAGCTTGCCAGTCTGCATGAATTAAGCGTGGACATGCAGATTGTCCTCCATGGACTGATGAAGTCATTCCTGGTGGCAGGAGAGGTGCCGATGGAAGAGGGACCGCATCCATCCGGGGGAAGACGTGGTCGTCTCCGGCACCATAGGACACAGTGGCCCATCTTCTCATCCCCGGCGAGGGTGCCCCAGGCCCCCGTTTCCTCCTCCTTTGGTCCACCACCTGCACAGCACCACTGGGCATCCTCCCCCCGTCTGACGAGCTCCAGCTTCTCCCGGGAGAACTCACCAGATGGGTCAGCGACAGCAGGATGGGAACACAGGCAAGTACCCGTTCATTTTTTAACATCATTTAATGAAGGTACTTGTCTGGTTCTCGGTGGGGAAACTCAGCCGCAGCAGCCTCCCACTGTTGGGTTCTCCCCACCTCACTCTGCTATTAACTCTGCTGCCCTATCCATCCACCCATCCTCACCTGCTTCTCCTGTGTCCAGTTCTGCTTTTTGTGAGAGACTGGCTATTCTGGGAGGCAGCCTACTGGTCTAGGATGAGCCGGCTGCCCCTGAAGCTCCTGGAGCTGCAACTACCTTCGGGGAGGGGGGTTCAAGTAGTTGTAGCCCCCAGGCCTGATGTTCCACCAGTTGCTGTTTCTTCATCTGGGCTGTGTGAGAATTATCCTGTACCAGCTCCACACTGCTTCCCAGCTCCAGTACAAGCTCCACATCACTTTACAGCACGACCACCAGCTTCAGCTGTTCTCCGGACAGCTCCAGCCATCCCTGAGGTGCACACAATGGCTCCCGCTGTCCCTGAGGTGCACCCCCACAGCTCCAGCTGTTCCCACAGTGCACACTCTAGTTACCGTCTTATCTGAGGTCCACGGTCCGGCTGCTGCAGCTCACACCGAGGAGGTTACACCAGCAGCAGTGGACCAGGACCTCAGGCAAGTGCTTTAAAAAAAAAAAAAAAAAAAAAACTTTTATAACATCTATACTAGTTAAGACTTGCCTAGCTCCTAGTCATGTTGGTGACACCTCACTCTGCCTTTCCCCCTGCCTGAGGTGACTGCAGCGCGGGTGGTTCTCCAGACATTGGGGCCGGACACTCCTACACCACCCACTCCAGAGGTCGAGCAGTCAGCTCCACCCGTCATTGTCCAGAATGTCAAGCAGTCCACTCCACCCGTCATTGTTCAGGAGGTTGAGCAGTCCAGCCATAGCCCAAGAGGCCAGCATGCCTCCACCTTTTGTTCCAGAGGCCGGGGTCAGCTTAAAGCAGTCATCGATCACAGAGCATAGGGCTCCTCTGTGTTTGTATGGTGAACTCTGTGTTTCTGTGGCTGCTGTTCCACCTTAATCTCTGGTTCAGTGGCCTAAGGACATTGGCAGGCTGCTGGACTGGCCCTGCATTCCAGTCTGGGGGTCCATGGACTGGGGCAGGCTCCCTGACCCATGTTGCTCTCTGGTCCGAGGGCCTATGAACTTTGGTAGACCCGCTGACCCGCTTTGTTTTGGGGCCTTGGACTTTATTTGGCCCACGAACTATTTGTTTTGGACATTGCTGTTGGGGGGAAGGGTGTTACAGCGTGTTTCGGCCCACTTGACCTTGTACCCCCACCACCCACCCTGTGAGGTTTTTTTTTTCTCCTTTGTTGATGTTGCCCTTGGGACGTCTGGAAGCCTCCCCTTAAGAGGGGGTACTGTCAGGGTGTGGACTGGGTCTCATGCCCTCATCTTAATTTATAATTCGTGTGTCTTGTGTTCAGGGCGTGGACCCCAGCCCTTATCCTCGCTTTAAGTTATATTTTGGGATTTTTTTGTATTTCACCTTTATTATTATGATTCTGGGTTTCCATTATTGGTATAATTTTTATTGTGTCTTGTATATTTATTTTTCTGTGGGTTTTCTTCATATTTTGAAGTTTATCAGCATTACTTATTATTGTCATTATCATTGCCATGGTCTTGTCTCTCCTGATCCTCTGTGTGTGATTGTCTGCTCATCCCCGCCCGTCCTGTTTCTTTGTGACCATGCCCTGCTGTCTCTGTTCACTCCTGATTGTGCCCACCTGCTCTGTATTGTGTTTGATTACTTTTGTGTCTATTTAGGTCAGTCCCAATCTGTGTTTCATTATGAGTGTTGTAAGTCATACAGCGTGAACAACAAGCTCCTGTCTTTCTTGGCTGATCCTGCCTGATTTTTGTAAGTTTTTGTTCCAACTCCCAAGCTGTGTCTTATTTTGTTTTTCTTGAGCTGCGCCTGTTCGTCCAGTTCTAATTAAATCAAACCCAGAACTTTAAATGCTGCGTTTGGGTCCAATTTTCCCACAAACTGACAGCCTCTGCAGCCAGCCTCGACAGGGTTGCACAAGATGCTTCATTCACTGTTGCGGCACTCATTCACCAGCTCTCTGTATTTGGCCCTGTTGCTTTCAGGTCAATCAGTCAGTCAGTCAGTCAATCAAAGCTTTATTTACACAGCACTTGTCATACAAAAAATTGTAACACAAAGTGCTACAGTGCTAGAAGCCTCCTCCATCCCATCTTCCCAGGAAACAGTCAACTCCAGCATGACCACTTGCCTCAATGTTTCTGAGACAAGCACTATGGGACTACAGTCCCAAGCTGTCATGAGCAGCGGGAGCGTGCCCCTCCCCTCCGGTCCCATCTCCTCCAGCTCATCACGGCACCTGAGGCAGAAGACACACCTGCGCCCGCTCATCAGCCACCGTACTTAAGGAGGCCTCCTCTGCGCAGTCTATGCTGGCTCGTCTGGGTATACTGCCTGTCAATCAGACTAGCTAGTATCATCGGAACCGATAACACGTTGTTAACCTCCTTTTTCTCCTCTCTTTCAGGTTGCTGCCACCATGTAGGTGTGTCCCCGGGACTGCACGTGCTCTCCTGCTTCACCTCACTGCCCATCAGCAACTTCATTTCTCCGGTCAGGCACCATCAGCTTCACTACTCCCCCCACCCCTCCTCCACCCTACTGGTTCGTCTATTCCCCGCTGGGTCCTGCCGGTCATCCCTGGATTTCCCAAGTAAGTGGCAATTTGGCTCGCCCATTTTCCCCTTACTCCACACCTCAGCTCACAGCTCTTGTCTTCTCTCCGCAGGTCCACTCCTCTGGCGAGTGACTGTTTCTGTAGCTGCGCATCAAAAACTTAACACGTCATGACACAAGCTGTTGCCAAAAGTCCCTCTGCTTGGCTTGGGTGCTAGCTTACCTTATCCCCTGCCCTGATGAAAGCAATGGTGTGCTTGGATGGTCTCTGCTGTTTGCTCCAAGTGAACCCTATGCTGACATCTGCAATAACCTTCAGCACCTTGTCAGGGTCAATGATAGCACCCTTCTCCCAGGGTTCTGTCTGTGGACTGATGAGACAAAACTTTAGCTTTTTGGAGGGCATGCATCCTGTTACATCTGGCATCAAATTAACACAGCATTTCATAAAAAGAACATCATACCACCAGTCAAACATGGTGGTGGTAGTGAGATGGTCTGGGGCTGTGTTGCTGCTTCAGGACGTGGATGATTCGCCGTAATTGATGGAACTGTGAATTCTGCTCTCTAACAGAAAATCCTGAAGGAGAATGTTCGGCCAGCAGTTTGTGACCTCAAGCTCAAACCCTCCAATGTGGCTGAATTATAACAATATTGCAAAGAAGATTTGGGGGGGGGGGGGGTCCTCATCTGTGATGTAAAACACTCATTGCCTAATGCTTGATTACAGTTGTTGCCGGAAGAGTGGGACAACCAGTTATTAGATTTAGGAAACAATTACCGTTTCACATCGGGCCAGGGAGATTTGGGTAGCTTTTTCCTTAATAAACACAACCATTATTTAAAAACTACATTTTGTATTTACTTGGGTTGTATTTGTCTAATATTAAAATTTGTTTGATTCTTCTTCGTCGATGTTGTCGTAATCTGAAACATGGGACAAATATGCAAAAATATAAGAAATCAGGAAGGGGGCTAATACTTTTCCACAGCACTGTATCTTCACTCTTTTTGTCTTTTTTTTTTTTTTCCCCGAGCCCATTAGCGCTAGCTTATATGTGTTCTTTAACTGAAAAAAAACTGAAGGCAAGTAGGATGTTACTGTTATGTATGGAATTACCTCCGAAATGACGAGGCCCGGTGCACAGCTGAACTTCACTTTATTAAAGGTGTGGTCACACACAACACAGCCACCAGGCAGGGCCATCGGCAAAGAAGCCGTAACATGGATGCCCCCTGGTATTCATGGGGCGGTGCAGTGGCGGAAGAAGAGGTGGCCGCCACTACATCTTCACAATAAAACATAAAATACAACATCACAGTTACCATGTTAGAAAGAATAATATTTTTATCCATGCAGTTCAAGTTGGAGGCAGCATAGCAATTCGTCTGTCTGTCTGCTCATCCATACCCTAACTCTGACTTTAGATCAACAGGGGCTACGACCACCAAACTTGGTACAGTGGTTGCACCTGAGGTCCCCTTGACCCAATCTACTTTTTTTCGGGTCAAATGGTCAAAGATCAGCGTTACAGGGCCTTTTTTCCACACTTGTGACCATTATGTTGTTGGCATTACGATCACAGGCTTACAGCAGTGGGTGATCTGGAAGTGCCCCAGACCTGACCTAGACGTGGTGGTCAAAAGCTTTCATGGCCTCTTAGTAGAATTTAACATTTATGACCATTGTATTATGATGGGCACCAGGATCACCAAACTTGGTAAAGGGGTTGAGGTCCCCTTGACCTGACCTGCTTTTGTGGGGTCAGAAGGTCAGAGTCATCAGGTCGTTTGCTCTCTAAGAAGAAATGAAACTGGGGTTACCAAATTAACTATACAGGTTGGATGTGGGACCCTCACCTGTTCCTATGGTTTTGAGGGGAAAAGGTCACTTCTGCATAGACTTGCATTATACATGTCTGTTGGTTACTTTTGAAAGATGAAAAAGAGATGGGGAGCTACTCAGAACTGAATATGTGTTTAGGTTTGTGTCTGCTGTATTTCTGAGGTGCTGATCAGAGCTGGGATGGCTCTCATTTCTCCATCTCCGACAGGGTCCCAGCATAGTGGCCTTGAGTCCAGGGTTGAATCGTTTAATTAACCGAGATTCTTTTTTTCTTACCAGTGATGAGGCATGTAGGTGCATGGTTTCCTTTAATTGAATGGCCTTTTGTGTAATTAGGGTACTGTGTGAGTGCTGGGAGATAATGAGGATATCACCCCCCTTCCCCAAATGGGACTCTGCATTGATGAGGAAACCTGTTTTATTTAGAGCACACACACACAGCATGGTTTTCTCTGTGTAAACACGCTAAATGAATTAGATGTGAGTTTGCATTGAGGTATTAAATCTGTTTGGTCAAGAATTTAAATGCCAATTTATTTAAGAAAAAGAAAATAACACACAATCTAAGGGGGGAATAAGAGCTCACTAACAGAGAAGGTCAACTTGCCTTTGTTCCTCGACTAATTAAATCCTCAGTAATTACCGCAATACTGAGCATGTCAGGGAAAATAGATGAAGGGAGATTCAGAAGCAGTATAGATGCAGGCAGCAGTCATCCCATATTTCACAGAGCCGTCGGCTTGTTTTGACCAACATCATCACTGTAGTTTGATTGGAGTTTGCTTTTTCACAAAGCTCAGCTATGAGGTTCACTAGCAACAGAGAGAGCTCAAAGGGCTGAAGGAGCGTTCATCATTGTTTCTGTTGCTATGCAACCCACTAATTAGCCTTAGCTAGCCAACCTGAAGCAACAAAGGGGACCAGGTTGATAAAAATAAAAATGGAAGAGGAAGTAATGGCTCCTGAGGCAGAGGTTGGTCCGAGGTTATCGGTGGGTATTGCTGCATCAAGTCTGACGTTTGTTATACACTGAACGTGTTTGTCTTTGTACTGGTTTGTTCTTGGTTTGTCCATTTGAAGTCTAATGCTTCCATTTATTTTCCAACTTTATGATATCAAGCCAAATAGCAAATTACAGTATATTGCAAATACTGACTACGCTGACTCTCTAACTTCTAGCTCCATTCCCCCTCTATTCTGTTCTATGGGAAACAAACATGTTGACAGTTTAGAATCACTGATTGATGTAACCCGTCTTTGGACTATGAGAGGAAACCGGAGCACCTGAGAACATACAAACTCCACACACAAGAACTCCTACCAACCTGGGCAATCAAACCACGAGGTGACAGCACTTACTTAAAGTCTGTAGTTTAGCATTTCACTGCATGTGTGGGCTTCAAATGTCAGCAAAACAGTAATTTGAATACTACATAGTGATGAGTGGTTAGAACTGTTGCCTCACAGCTTGAAGGATCAAGGATCAAACCCCCAGGCTGTCAGGGGTGGGAGCCTTTCTGTGTGAAGGTTGTATGCTCTTCCCTGTGCTGTGTGGGTTTGCTCCAGGGGCTCCAGTTTCCTCCCACAACCCAAAGACATGCATGTAAGGCTAAATGGCAATTCTAAATAGTCCCTAGATACTTTTCTTCGATTGGAATAGCCCTTAGAATAGTAGGTGAGTGTAGCTACTAGTGAAGTGCTTCAGGTGATCTTTGAGACTAGAAAAAGTGCTAGAAGTGCTAGGGTGGGAATCTTTGGGTACCCAATGATTCCAGCTGATAGCGATTCTCAATGCATCTTTTTTTTTTTCCATTCAGGAATTTTTTCCTCCCACTGTGTGACAGCTTCCTACTTTTAAAACATTTGTAGTGACCCAAGATTTACTTCAAATATCTTTTGTTTCAAAAAAACAACATGAAAAGTGCAACTGTTGCAGCACATATGCTGCTGTAACACACAGAGTATCCTGTATTTTAACACATAACACAGTATTACAAACATTCTGTTACGTGCAACAAGTTACTGAGTCCTTCAGTCAAAAATACTCAGAATTTCTAACAGAAATGTTTAAACTTCTGATGAAAGTTCTCCTGTTATCTGCAATAAGTAACCGAGTCCTTCAGTCCAAAAACCCAGAAGATTTTGCTGTATCAAAATCACATTTATCTTTTAAACAAAAATGTGCAGTTATCATTACAAATGATTCACTGGTAATGGATGTCCACGCATCACACGGGATAGCAATCCTACCTGCTGTCTTCAATGATCACATGACTTCGGCTTTGGTCTCGTTGTAGAGAGTGGGGACGGCTGTGTTGGCAACAGGTCAAGTGGACCTCGGGATCCAATCTGTACATGTGCATTTTCAATCGAGTGATTTACAAACTGATTCATAACTTCCTAAAGCCTCATTCAGAACATTATAGTCCCATATACCTATTCTGTGGATTATTATCTGGGGGATAGCCAGGGGTGACGAGCAGCAGTGGTGAAGAAAAGTCTTTTGAAAGCAGAAACAGAGTCAAAACCTTCTCTGGGTCAGCTTAGTCGTCATCTTACATATATATGTTTTTACACTTGTTGGTGACCAGGAAAAGTCTTTCCAGCAGCTTTACACAAAATATTATGATGTTGTACTTCAGCTCTAAAATGCGCATCATAGTGTGAAAGCTCTGGTTCTCAATGACGACATACAGGCATAAATCCTTGGCAATAAAAGCAGCAATAGATTTTGTAATTCGCTTTGCCCTTTTGTTGTGTGGAAGTTTTGACATTGCTTCCTCAATGGTCCTCTGGTCGGCGATGGCAGCTAAAACTGTCTTTTTCTCTCCAGCTGCTGCAATGTGTTTTTGCATATGTCATCACATTTCCAAAATATTTTAGTTTAGTGTGACAGAGCTTACATACGGTGTAGGTCTTGTCCAAATCTGTTTTCCCTTTGACTTCATAAAAGCTGAAGTCCTGCAATATCTTTGCTTTTAATAAAGAGGGCACTGATCATATATTCCACTATGCCAGTTTGTTTCTTTTGTGTCACGCAATAACGAGTCCAGACAGGTACAGCCACTGCCTTTTTTGTTTTGGCCAAATTAATTCTGTTATTAATAATATTTAATAATCAGAATCTTGACATTCTGTCAAAAATGGCCTTTGTTAAGGCTGAATAGAGGACACCAGTCGCGGGCAGTGAGTTATTGCACATTTACTCACAGAACGACTTACGAAACAAAATACACAAACACGCACACTTACACGTAAGCCGGGGAGCACCCGGAGGAAAAACACAAACGTGACAACTGTCTTGGGATTAACCTCTTGCACTCCGTTGTTCCGCGGGCGGGCAAGTCTCTGCGTCCTAGGGCGCATGAGAGCGCACTCGTGCGCCCTCGGACGCATGACGCATGATAGATATACTGATGGTGGTGATGTAGGTGGTGTGGCCTCCAAGCGCCACTGAAAAAAAAGCTGCAGACACAGCCGCGAACAGATTAGTTCATCTGATTGACCTCTCATTCGACTAATAAGAGCCTTGAATTGGGTTTCTGAAACTTTGAAGAACCAATGAATGAAAACCTAGGAAGGAGGACCCGCCTACTGTGAATGCAGGAGCCAGTTGAAGCACAGAAGTTCGGGCTGGGTGAAGAGAGATTTACTGTTGCAGCAGATGAAAAAAAGGACGGTGGACGAACCTGCTACAGACCCAGCAGCATGAAGAACACCCACAAGTGGGACCTGCACTCATTCCAGCAGAATAGACGTTTAGGATTCTCTTCCGTCATCATAGACCGACGACAAAGGTCGTAAATCATTCACCAAAACCGCAATATTGGAATTATATTTTGACCGGGATCCACGAGCGGACCAGCGTCGCGTTCGTCTGACAATGGGGAAGAGAAGTTCGCCAGGACTTTGCTCCTTGGTGTTATAAGCTAAATTATTATTTCTCCCTGAAAACTGTAATCCAAAAATGACTTTTGACCGATCGGTAAATTACAACTGTACGGCGCACAAAGTACGAAGTGCGTGCGCCGCGATAAACGTTTCATTTGCCGTGTTCGGACCGTGAACGCCCCCCCCCGCTGCAGAAGAGGAGCGGGTGGGGGGGGGCGTTCATGGTCCGAACGCCCCCGGTCCGCGGGGGGAAGCCGCGGTCGCCACATAGCCATATGAGTCTAGCGATGGCCGTCCTCTGTAGCGAGGGGGGGACAACCCCCCCCACACATACACACAGTAGCGAGGGGGGGGAAGCCGCTGTGACAGCGTTGCTGTGGAAACATGCAACGAGTGTAATCCGTCATGTAGCGAGGGCCGAACTCCGTCCTTTGTAGCGGGGGGGGACAACCCCCCCCCACACACACACACAGCCCTGAATGTTACCCTTCATTAGAGCCCAAAATGAAGATTCTACATTGAATTATTCAAAAGTTACAGACGTTTTTCCAAACTGTGCCATTTGGCACAATTTGGCACAGTTCCAAAACGCCTGGGAACAGCCTGAGAACAAAGCTGTGTAAAATATTCATTTTTTGTGGTATTGTTACAAAATTTGGACCTCAGCTGTATAACACTTGGTTCTACATTTCTGATGCATTTTCCAGCCGGATCGGACAGCTGTGTGTTATTTGCAAGCATTTGTATCCAAAAAAAACACCGTGGCCAAATTTATTTTCTTCAAGTTCAGTATGTTTAGATGACTCTAACTCAGTGGCCGGAGCACTTAGAGAGATCATATTTTTTTTGCAAAAAAATTCAATGTGTTTTCTTTTAAATGAGACCAACCCCATTAAGATGCTGCAAAGGGTTGAAGAACAGCTTTCGATTTACTTTGGGCGCATTATTTTTTGGCATTTTTAGGAAAATTGCCCGGAATCCAAGGGGTTAAAGGACCTGACAACAACGTCTGGAGATGCAAGACCATTGCAAGGAAACAGCTACATCGGTCTACTTAAAAAGCACGGCCCCAGATGATAATCAGGTGTGGGTACATGAGTGAGAACGTAATCACAACAACAAGAGACAGCTGTGCAGCCCGCAAACCAGTTTGACAGACGGAAGCTGCACAACACTGTCAAAATAAAAGTACAGACTGGAACTAAATAATACAGAATAAAATAACACAACCCCAAAAGATGTAAACAACACCATAACTACAAAATGACACACAATAACTAGACAAAACACAAGAACACAACTAAGAATACAACAACTCATAAATGAACAAAAACCAGATACAAAAGCTCATAATAAACAAAGAACAAACGAACAGAAAATGACTAAACTTTAGACTGGAACTGAGCACGGCCCCTATCATGCCCAGGATCATGACAGTGACCCCCCCCCCCCCCAAGGGGGTCAACATACACAAGGAAAGAACCCCCCCCACACAAAGAAGATCCACCCCCCAACAAGAAAAACAACCCACCCCAGAGGGGACGAGAGGGAACCCAGGCACAGAGGGACAGAAGAAAAACAAGAAAAAGCAAACAAAAAAACCCACTCATGACCCACAACACTGAGCAAGGAGGTGAATGGGACTCTGGGACATTTGGGTGCCACCATCAGGCAGTTCCGGTGGCCTGTTAAAGTCCCAGAACTGCCAAATCACCTGGTGGAATGAATCAGGTGGTCTACCAGAGCCCCAAATTCTCCCAAGCATATGAAGAAGCTTGTTGGGTGGCCTTCCCAGAACCCTGGGCCAACGAGCCGCTGGGAATGGCATGCCCCCTCCTGGGGGTGGCAGCCATCTTAGGCTGTCAAGTGGTCTCCCAGAGGACTTGAACCACCCAACCAAATGATGCAGTCCGTTGGGTGGTCTCCCTAAATCCCAGGCCCAACAGACCGCGGGGCACAACGCACCCCCTCCTGGAGGCAGTAGCTGGAATCCATACCTCCTACAGTCCACGTGAACTGCAGTATGGATGAAGCAGTCCCAGAGCTGCAGACAATTGGTCTCCGACGCTAGTTACTGGCCAACAGCGGAGCCAGGCAGCAAAGACCGCAGACCAGTGAGGACACCAGGAGATGGGAGCACCCGACCCGTGAGGCAGCCAACCGGCAACAAGGACTATTCCACAGGGACTCCCAGTGGCACTCAAGGACCCTTGGTGAGCCCCGATGAAGGCGAAGGATCCATGATGACTTCTCAGCGACAGCAGGGGACCCTCCACGGCCTCGGGCAGAGGCAGTGCACTCACAGCAGCCTCGGGCAGAGGCGTAGCACCCATAACAGCGACCTCGGACTGAGGCGTAACACCCACGGTGGCCCCAGACTGAGACGTAGCACCCATGGAGGCCTCGCACTGAGGTGCAGCACCCATGGAGGCTTCGGCCTGAGGTGCGGCACCCATGGAGGCCCTGGACTGATCCGTAGCACCCATGGAGGCCCCGGACTGAGACACAGCACCTACGGAGGCCCTGGACTGAGAAGCAGCACCCACAGAGGCCCCGGCCTGAGGCACAGCACCCACGGAGGCCCAGGACTGGGGCACAACACCCACGGTGGCCTCGGACAGAGGCGCAGCACCTGCGGTGGCCTCAGACAGAGGCACAGCACCTGTTGTGGCCTCAGATGGAGGTGTAGCACCAGCGGTGGCCTCAGACGGAGGCGTAGCACCTGTGGTGGTCTCAGACAGATGCATAGCACCCACAGTGGTCTCAGAAAGAGGCGTAGCACCCACAGTGGTCTCTGGCAGGGAGGAAGGACCCACAAAGACCCCTGACAGGGAGGAAGGACCAATGAAGTCCTCTGGCAGGGAGGAAGGATCCCCGGAGATCTCGGGAGAAGACTCAGGCAGAAAACAGACAAACACCGGGTCAGAGTCACCGGCAGCAGTGGAGCCCGGTGAAGGGAGCTCAAGTGCGACTGACGGACTGACGGCCACAGTTGGTTCTCCCAATCAAAAGCCAGGCAAGATTTCTCTTGGATGAGCAAGGGAACTTGCCTAAGCTTGAGCTCCACCGCTGTCCAGGACTCTGACGATTCCAGCTGAGACGTCTCGGCATTCACCATCTGGGCGACCTCTCTTGATACGACTACCTCAGGAGAAGGGAAAGAGAGAAACACCATAGAAGAATCACCGGCACCAGTGGAGCCCAGTAAGGAGAGTTCAAGAGCAGAGGACATCTGCAACTGATTCTCCCCACCATGAGCCAGACAAGAATTCTCTGGATCTGTAGACGTTAAAACAGAACACAGCACTTTCCTGGAGTGGAGCTTCACCGCCATCCAGGACTCCCGCGACTCTGCTGCAGTGGCCCAGGCAGCAGGCATGGTGGCTGAGGAAGCTGGTGACCCTCCAGGCATGGCAGCTGCCACTGGTGGAACCCCTGATGAGGCAATGGGCGCTGGTGGACCTCCAGGCATGGTGGCTAACGCTGGCAGACCCTCCGACGTGACGGCTGAAGCAGGGAGAGCTTCAGCACGGTGTGACTGAGCCAGGAAACGCCTCATTGATGGTACTGGGTCCCACGATGCCGAAACCAGGGGACCTTTAGTCGGCTCAAGTTTCGGGCCACAGGGTCCGCTCCTCTCCCATCCGGGAAATGGCTGCACAGCTGAAACCAGATCCTCCAGAACCGCTGACCTCCTCATCGTTCAGTGGCTCCCTCCCAGGACCGGCGGACAAACAGAGAAAACAGGGGAGTACATGGAAGAGGCAGGTGAAAATGAGGAGAAGACTGCAGCAGCAGGCGGCGAAAGCTCAACCAGAGTGGGTGTCTGCTGCTGAGCCCCCCCCACCGGAAACAAGGCAAGACAATTCAATTTCAGATATTACAGAATGAAAACATACTCGCCTGTGTTCCCTAGTTGTGGTGGTGGCTGCTGCAGATGGCCCAGAAGACTCTGCCCTACTGGCCACGGGGGCCAAGGACACCAATGTAGATAACTGTAGTAACTGATCCGGCTCACCAGGCCTGATAACAAACGGAGCTGGACACCCTCTCTCAACTTGGACCGCAAGTTCAGGAAGGAGCCATGGCTTATAGTTCAAAAGCAGCTCCGCCTCTGCCACCAGAACTCGCTGGTGTTCCTCCAGCTCCTCTGCCGATGGTGCAGGCCACTGTGCAGGAGGGGAAGGCGAGGCTGCTGCTGCTGGGGAGCTGCGAGAGGCTCGGGGCTTCCGTGCCGAGGGCCACTTCCTCGTTGACGCAGGCATGGCTGTGGAGAAAGTTTACCCCAGCCCTTGGAGAGTGGACGATGGGTTAGTAATGGAGAAGAGAAGGTCTGTGAGCTCCGGATGGCTCGACAGGCTGGAGCATGCTTCAAGCACTTGCATGGCTCCAACCAGACACTCCCAAGCCACTTCGGGAGTGCGAGAAACATGAGCCTCCGATAAGATATTCTGTAGCACATTTACAGTCCAACCCTTCGCCCCACTAAGCCCATACTGACCATAGTCTGAGAGCGCTGCCATGCCAGCGAAAAAACAGATCTAACAGAAAACTCAAAGTCAAAGTCAAAGTGCCTTTATTGTCATTCCATTGCTAAAAAAACAATACAAGCTATGGGAGGGAAAGCAAAAACAAAAAAATTCACTGCTGCTGGCATCTCACTCTGGCAGTGGTCTTCTGTCAAAAATGGCCTTTGTTAAGGCTGAATAGAGGACGCCAGTCGTGGGCAGTGAGTTTTTGCACATTTATTCACAGAACGGCATACAAAACAAATACACAAACATGCAAACTTACACATAAGCCAGAGAGCACCCAGAGGAGAAACACAGACATGACCACTGTCTTGGGATTAAAGGACATGACAGCAACGTCTGGGGATGCAAGACCACTGCAAGGAAACAGCTACATCAGTCTGCTTAAATAACACGGCCCCAGATGATAATCAGGTGTGGGTACATGAGTAAGAATGTGATCATAACAACAAGTGACAGCTGTACAGCCCGCTGGTGTGTGAGTGTTGTGTGTGTGTTTGGCCCTCGGGGCATGCCGTAGTGGTCCTGAGTGGTGATGTCAGGTGGGCCACCGCCACTGTATGTATTTGTCAGTGTTCTTTCAATAAAGTGTGAGTTCACTGCATGGCATAAGACCAACTCTGACCATTATTACCGACATAACATTTTGGCGACGAGGAGAAACTATGGGTGCGTATGGGCTACCTCCACCATTATTACCGTTTCTGGAATATCTGGGAGAGCCAGCGATCCTGTGGCCGAACTGGGTGGCCATGTTTGAGGGTTACATCGTGGCGCTGGGCCTAAGTAGACTCGACGGAGTACGAAGACGAGCACTTCTGGCCCACCATCTCGGCGTAGAAGGTTAGAAAATTCTCTGTATGCTGGGAGAAACGGAGTCTTATGCGGATGCTGTCAGGCAGCTGGCCGAATATTTTGCCGAACATACGAGGACCACGAAACTGCGGGTAATGGAGCTGTTGTCACCAAAAGAAGTTAAGCTAGCTAGCTCGGGGAAACTAGCAGCTCAGTCAGTGACTATGGGAAAGTTAGCCACGAAGCTAGGTGCACGTCAAAACCAAGCTACAAGCTACCAGCTAGACTTCGAGGTAGAACTAAAAAGGAGGCTACAGTTTTTCCCGGAGCTCAGCCACAGGGGGCCGGGGTGTCTGGGGCTATGATGGCAGCAGCTGCAGCGGTGTGGTTCAGGTTCAGGTTCAGGTTACTTTATTTGTACCCGTAGGTAGATTTGTTTTGCAATCTGGTGACATCCATATTTACAAACCACAATTACATTCAACACAAACACAAACACAGGCACACATGAAGCTGACTATAAACATGATAAACATACTCAAGGCTCCATCAATCAGGATATAAAGACAAAGAGATGGGAGAAAAACCAGAGATAAGAGAGAAGGGTCATATTAAAAAGTTAAAGACTAGTCAAAGAGGTTAAAAACTCAAAGGTCTAGAACCCAATAAAAGATTTAGAACCCAAATAAAAATCCTATAAAAATAAGTAAATATAAAATGGAGTTAATAAATAGGTAACTAAATTATGTGCAATATATTGTTACAACTTGTTCAACTCTCTGACAGCAGCAGGAACAAAGCTGCTTTAGTAGCGCTGAGTTTTACTTTTTGGGACAGCAAACCTCCGTCTGGAGGGAAGAAGCTGAAAGTGGCAGTGCAAAGGGTGGGAGTCATCATTTAAAATCGAGTCAGCCGGGACTTCCGGGAAGATGGCGGAGAGACATAACGCTTAAACAGAGAGCTCTCCCTAGCCGGATTAAAAATCATCGGTAAATGGCCAACTCGACATAAGCGGATCAATAAACTAAGGGATGAAAACACGAAGGAGCCGGGCACACGGACAAAAGCAGGGTAAAATTAAAGAATTCCTCTTCAACAACGCAGGAGAAATCGCTGAACACGAGGCCCAAAAAAACGAGGTGACTGCAGCAGAGAAAATGGAGGACGCCAGGCTCGATAACATGAACATTGGCTTCGCCAGTTTGAGTAAAGAGTTGAAAGACTTCAAGCGGCAGCTACAACAGGATTTAGCGGCTCTTAAGGAGGAGCTGAAAAAAGAGATTAAGGAGGAAATTATGGGCCTCCGAAGAGAAATGGAGCGCAAGCTAGCAGAAAACATGGAGGAGCTGCGCTCTCAGCGGGCGTGTATGACAGAAGCACAGGCCCGAATATCGGAGCTGGAAGATTGGAAGAGCGAGGCAATCGAACAGCTACAGACCCTGACGGCACAAACGCAGAGGATGCAGGAGAAAATAACCGACTTGGAGAGCAGGTCCAGACGGAGCAATATACGCATCTTCGGGATCCCGGAGGGCATTGAATGCAACTCGATGACGAAATTCATGGATCAGTTCTTAAAAAAAGAGCTGGAGCTGCCCAATGAAGCGGATCTGCAGATTCAACGAGCGCACAGAGCCTCGGCACAGAACCCGAAGCCAAACTCTCCACCCAGGTCAGTTGTGGTAAACTTTCTGAAATATGACATAAAGGAAAGAATCCTGACACAAGCGTGGAAAAAAAAGATACGAATCGGCGACAAACAGATATTCTTTGATCATGACTACCCGACAGAAATTGTGCAGCAGCGGAGGAAATATGCCAACATTAAAAAAACGCTGAAAGAGAAAAAAATTAGATTCCAAACGCCGCTAACGAAGATGAGGATTCATTGGGAGGACAGCGTGAAGACATACAACACAGCCAGAGAGGCAGCGCGGGACATGATGGAGCGGGGCCTTGTGGTGAACGTGCCGGAGGAAGCGGCTGGAGCAGCGGCGACCCTGAACGCATCACGACAGCCGGAGTGGAGGCGAGTGAGCGGCAGAAGACGGGGGGAGACGTGGAGCAGCGGGTCCTGGAAAAACTGCAAGGCTTTCAACTGAAAGCCTAGATCATAACAAAGATTAAGAAAGGCACAGAAGAAATGAAGGCCAAGAAGACAAGGTAAAAGAGAAACAGACGGCTAGGAGAGGTTTAAGTGATATTTGTTGGACATTTCTAGACTAATGACTATTACTTGGATAGTAACTAGAGGTCTAGGGAGGGCCCTCACTCGGTGAGGACATTCCCTCCACCCACCAACAGGGACCAGTGGGCAGAAGAAAGGCCCAAAGTACGGAGGTCGAGATTTTTTAATGTGTTTTTATATAAATATGTGTTATTTTTGTTGTTAAAGGGGCTAGGAGCACAAGTTAAAAAATGGAAAAACATGAATATGGGTAAAAATCTTAAGATAATGACACTAAACGTGAATGGTCTGAACTCACCTGTTAAAAGGGAAAGAATAATAAGAAAATTCAAGAAGGAAAAAGCCGAAATTATATTTATGCAAGAGACACATTTGAGCAAGACAGAACATGTGAAACTAAAGAGATTTGGCTATAAGAACTCCTACTACAGTTCATTTAAGGGAGGAACTAAAAGGGGGGTTATGATACTAATTTCAAATAAAATACAATTTGAATGTGAACAAGAAATCCAGGATAAAGAAGGCAGGTATGTAATAATAAAGGGAAGAATAGATGGTATGCAGATCACATTAGTGAACATCTATGCCCCACCAGAAAGTGACAAGGGTTTTTTTCAACATCTTTTTGATCTCATAGCAACACACAGTGAAGGAGTCCTAATTTGTGGAGGAGACTTAAATGCTGTCATGGACCATGAAGTTGATACAACAAGTGTTAAGAAGACAAAAAAACATGTAACAAAGTTCATAAGAACCTCACTGGCAGAAATGGGTATGGTAGACATATGGAGGGACCTGCACCCACTCGAAAAAGACTACACATTATTCAGCAGTCCATAAAGTACACTCTAGAATAGATTACTTCCTTATGAATGAAGGTGACAGACACAGGGTGAGAAATTGTTGGATTGGAGGGGCAGAAATATCAGATCATAATCCTATATACATGGAAATATATTTAAACAATAGAAAACGACAAACAACATGGAAACTTAATGTAGGACTGTTAAATGATGAGAAAATGAAAGAAAGAATAAAAGTAAGATAAGCCTTTATTAGTCCCACAACGGGGAAATTCCAGGATTGCAACAGCACAGGGATAGCAACACTCAGAGCAACAATCAGAAGGCAAGAAAAAAAAACAAGCAAGCAAGAGCAGCTAATATACATATGTACATATTACTATAAAATATATATATACACACACACACACACAGACACACAGTGCAGAGCATTGTAGCTGGATGGAATAAATATATGAATATATGAACACACAGTGCAGAGTATTGTAGCTAGATGGAATAAATATGTAAATATATAAACACCCACAGTACGGAGCATTGCAGCTAGGTGGAATAAATATGCAAGTATATAAACACACACAGTGCAGAGCAATGTAGCTAGATGGAATAATATGTAGATATATAAAAACACAGTGCGGAGCATTGTAGCTAGATGGAATAAATATATAGATATATAAATATAAACACACCCAGTGCAGAGCATTGTTGCTAGGTGGGATGAAACAGCATAACCGTCTATTTAGTTATCCTACATGGTATGATTATGTGCCCATACATATTCTCACCCTCCACAGCGACCGGTATGTTCCTAGTTGTATGCCGGAGAGGACCATTGTGTAAGTCTATTGCATCTTTTGCATTCAAAAAAACTATTAGTTTGTTACGTCTTTTTGCTATCTCTGCGAGCAGCCCTGCTTAGGTTGTACAGTCTGACAGCCGTTGGTAGGAAGGACCTACGAAACCTCTCGGTTGTGCACCTGGGATGATGTAGTCTGCTGCTAAATGAGCTCCTCAGTGCATCCAGTATGTCCTGCATAGGGTGGAACTCGGACTCCAGCAGAGATGACAGTTTAGCCACCGTCCTTCTCTCTCCTATCTCCTCCATCGGATCAAGGCGCTGCCCCAGGACAGAGCTAGCTTTCTTAATCAGTTTGTTCAGTCTCTTCCTATCGGCTGCAGTAATGCCACTGCCCCAGCAGACCACTCCAAAAGTGATGGCTGATGCCACCACCGTGTCATAGAATGACTTCAGCAGCGCCCCTTGTACACCAAAAGACCTGAGTCTCCTCAGCAGGAACAGCCTGCGCTGTCCCTTCTTGTAGAGTGCGTCAGTATTGTGTGACCAGTCTAGTTTATTGTTCAGATGAATACCCAGGTACTTATAGGATGTCACCATCTCGATGTCTGTTCCCTGTATATTTACTGGTGCTGTGAGGGGCTGCCCATGCCTGCGGCAGTCCACCACCAGCTCCTTAGTTTTCCTCGCGTTGATCTGGAGGCAGTTCCGATGGCACCAGTCCACAAAGTCCTGGATAAGCCCTCTGTACTCAGCTTCATCTCCGTTGGAGATGAGGCCAACGATCGCAGAGTCGTCAGAGAACTTCTGTAGATGGCAGTGTGTTGTGTTGTGTGAGAAGTCCGCAGTATAAAGAGTGAACAGGAAGGGAGCCAGCACCGTTCCCTGGGGGGCCCCCGTGCTACTGATGATCGTGTCGGAAACACAGTCCCGGGTTCTCACAAACTGAGGCCGGTTCGTGAGGTAGTCCAGGATCCATGATGACAGGTGCTGGTCCACCCCTGCGCGCAGCAGCTTGTCCTTCAGGATCATCGGTTGGATGGTGTTGAAAGCACTGGAGAAGTCAAAGAACATGATCCTCACCATATTCCCGGGCTTCTCCAGGTGGGACAGAGAACGGTGAAGGAGGAAGATCACCGCATCCTCCACCCCAATGCCATGCTGGTAGGCGAACTGGAGTGGATCCATCGCTGGTTCCACCAGGGGGCGGAGATGAGCAAGGAGCAGTCTCTCCAGGGTCTTCATCAAGTGGGACGTCAAGGCCACCGGTCTGTAGCTGTTCAGGTCTTTGGGGTGGGAAGTTTTTGGTACAGGTACCACACAAGATGTTTTCCACAGCTGTGGTACCCTCCCCAGTTTCAGGCTCATGTTGAAGATATACGTCACAATCCCACACAGCTGGTCTGCACAGGACTTGAGGAGCTTTGCGCTGATGCCGTCCGGTCCCGACGCCTTCCTCGCCTTGATCTTCCTCAGCTCCGTCCTCACCTGGGTCTTGGTCAGGGTCAGGATGGGGGGCTGTGTGTTGGGAGTGGGGGGGGGGGGGTGTCGGTGGAGTGGGGAGTGGGCAGCAGGACTTGATTTCTTAGAGGCAGCAGTGGTTGTTGTGCAGACAGGGGGGAGGGCGGTTGGTCAAATCTATTGAAAAACAGATTCAGGTTGTTCGCCCACTCCCTGCCCCCCGTGGCCTGGGGGGAGGTATTCTGGAGCCCCGAGATGGTTTTGAGGTTTCTCCAGACCCCGCTGATGTCGCTCTGTTGCAGCTTGTCCTCCATCTTCTTCCTGAAGCTTTCCTTGCCTTCTCTGATCTTTCTCCTCAGCTCCCTCTGTACGGACTTCAGCATCTCCCTGTTCCCCGACCTGAAGATCCTCTTCTTCTCTCTCAGAAGTGTTTTTATCTCAGGGTTGATCCAGGATTTGTTGTTTGAGTGACGCCGTATGGTCTTGGTGGGAACGGATTTGTCCACACAGAAGCTGAGGTAGCCCGTGAAGGTGTGAATGAGGCCATCGATGTCCTCACCATGTGGATCGCAGAGCTGCTTCCAGGCAGTGGCTTCAAAACAGTCCTTTAGAGTGTCCATTGTCTCCTCAGACCATAACTCCACAGTGTGCATGGCCGGAGGTTGTCTGTGCACTAGGGGTTTGTACACCGGTCGGAGATGAACCAAGTTGTGATCCGATCTCCCAAGTGGGGGGAGTTGTGATGAGGTGTACGCCTCCTTAGTGTTTGCGTAGAACAAATCCAGTGTTTTATTGTCTCTAGTGTGGCATGTGACATACTGGGTGAAAGTGGGCAGAATGGGAGACAGTGAAACGTGGTTGAAATCGCCTGAGATGAGGAGAAGAGCATCTGGGTGTTCTGTCTGCAGCCTGCTGGTTACTGAATGGATGACGTCACGCGCTGTCCCAGCGTTTGCCGTCGGATTTGCATAAACAACAATGCAGATCACGTGTGAGTGTTCTCTCGGGAGATATGTAGGCCTCATGCTAACAGCTAGCAACTCAATGTCTTTGCTGCAGTGTCGTTGTTTAACAGTGATATGTCCCGGTCTGCACCAGTTGTTGTTAACATACATTATCACTCCACCGCCCCTAGTTTTGCCACTCTCTGGTGTTCGGTCAGCTCGTATCATGTGAAAACCCTCCAGCTCAATGTTAGCATCTGCTGCTAGTTCAGTTAGCCACGTCTCAGTAAACAAAAGGAGAGAGCACTCCCGGTAAGTGCTATCGTAACGGGAGATAGCCGCTAGCTCATCTAACTTTCCCAGTATCGACCGTACATTTCCCATGACAACAGATGGAAGGGAGGGTCTGTACCTTATATTTTTTGTCCTCCGCCTTACTCCAGCCTGGCAGCCGCGACGCTTTCGCCTCAATTCTCTCGGTATGTCGAGTTTTTCCAGTGGGACCGGGTGGCGGTTAAATGCTAGCAGCTCTTCCCTGTTGTATCGTATCCTGCTATAAACAGTGGCTCCGTCCACCGGCTCAGGAGACATTTGGGACGATCTGTGTGTCCGTGATATAAGTGGGGTGAAAAAAAAAGTGATCAAAAGAGAGAGGAAGGGAAAAAAAACTCGGAATCGAGCCGCTGTTGCAAAAGGCAGCCTACTGGTGTGGCGCCGAGAGGAGAATTGGAGGAGGAGAAGTTAGAAAGAAATTAGAGGAGAAGTGGACCCAACAATACTATGGGATGCACTAAAAGCCGTGTTAAGAGGTAAATTAATTGTTGAAACAGGAAAAGCAAATAAGTCTAAACTGGAAGCATATGAACAAAGATGTGAGAGACTGAGGGAATTAGAACGTAAATATCAAAGCACAAATGACCCAAAAATATATCAAGAAATTAAAGAAGAAAAAATAAAGATAAAAGAAACACAAATAGATGAAATTGAAAGGAAAAATAGATATCTAAAGCAAAAATATTATGAAACGGGACCAAAAGCCACAAAACTGCTGGCAAAACGGTTAAGAAAACAACAAACAATGAATAATGTATATAAGATTAAAGACCCCATCACAAATAAAACCACAGTTAACCCAGAAAACATTGAAGAAATATTCCATAATTTCTATCAAGAACTATACTCGCAACCTGAAGAAACAAATACTAAAGATATTAAAAAATTTCTATGCACATTGGACTTGCCATCAATAGGAAATCAACAAAATGAAAAGCTAACAGCAGAAATAACAACACAAGAGATTAGAGATGTGATTAAGTCACTTAAAAACGGTAAATCACCAGGTAGTGATGGATACCCGTCTGAGTTTTGTAAACTGTTAATAGAAGAACTCACGCCACAGCTCCTAAAGTCATTTAATTGGACGTTGAACAACAACAAAATACCTCCATCATGGAACGAAGCCATTATTTCAGTTATTTTAAAGCCAGGGAAAGATAGAGAACAATGCAGAAACTATAGACCAATCTCTTTATTAAATGTGGATTATAAAATATATACAACAATTATATGTAAACGAATAAAGACATTCTTGACGGAATTGATAGAAGATGATCAAACTGGTTTCATAGAGGGACGCCAAACACATGACAATATCAGGAGAACAATACATATAATTAATCAAATACATAAAGAAAAGAAAAGCGCAGTAATAATGAGTTTAGACGCAGAAAAAGCATTTGACAGGGTTAACTGGAAATTCCTATATAGTGTGCTGGAACGCTTTGGATTTAACGAAAAATCAGTACAATGCATAAGGACGCTGTATCAAGAACCTGTGGCAAGAATCAAGATAAACGGTAGCTTAACAGACAAAGTAAATATACAAAGATCAACTAGGCAGGGATGCTGCTTATCGCCCACCTTGTTTGCTCTGTTCATAGACCCACTGGCTCAAGCGATACGACAAAATAAGAAATTAAAAGGTGTAACAATAAAGGGGGCGGAACACAAGATTGGGCTATTTGCAGACGATATTATAGTTTACCTTGAACAACCAGATGAATCAATAATGGAAATGATGAACTTGATAGAAAATTTTGGAAAATTATCAGGATACAAGATAAACATAACAAAAACACAAATACTGACATTCCACTCTAACCCTCTAAACCAGATAACTGATAAGATCAAACTAAACTGGAAACAAAAAGAAATAAAATACCTTGGAGTGAACATACCTAAAGATCTAAGCAAAATCTATAAAGCAAACTATGATAGGTTGGAACAAGAAATAAAAAAAGATATTGATAGATGGTCAATCTTAAATATGGATCTGAATTCAAAAATTGAGACAGTCAAAATCAGCATACAACCTAGATTACTTTACCTCTTCCAGGCTCTACCAACAGAGATTCCAGATGCCCAGTTCTCAAAGTGGAACAGGATGATATCGAGATTTGTTTGGGGAGGTAAAAAGCCAAGAGTGAAATATAAAACTCTCCAGTTACAAAAAGAGAAAGGAGGCATGGGCCTACCGAGTTTAAAGGAATATTACTACTCAGCACAAATAAGATATATCATATGTTGGTGCGACGAGGGATATGAGGCAAAATGGAAAGAAATGGAAAAGGAAATTGAGGGACTCCCAGTACAAAGCATAATAGGAGATAAAGATGCATATAAGCAAATCAAACAAATAGACCCAATCACTAAATTTACTTTGGAACTGTGGTATAAAATAGTACAAAAGTATAATATAAAGGAAGACATAAAACTATTGAAATGGGTAGCATTTGACAGTCAGTTTGAACCGGCAAAACAAGATAGGGGATACAAAAATCTGGTGAACAAGGGAATCACAGCATGGGGCAATATCGGAAAAAAAGATCTCGGGAGCTTTGTAAACATCAGGAGAAAATTTAAACTAGAAAGATCAGAATTCTTCAGATATCTGCAGATGAGAGACTATTATATGAAGAAGATTAGGCATAACCTCCAAACAGATGTGAGCGAGATTATACAATTCATTTTAAGCTCATATACAGGAAATAAAATAAGAATTATTTCAAAGCTATATCAGAAACTTATGGCAAACAATCATTCAAGTAACTATATAAAGGAGAAATGGGAGAAAGAGCTCAATTTAAACATAACAGAAGAAAGCTGGCAGGAAATATGGAAAACACAACACACATCAAAAAATTCAAGGACATGGAGGGAATTTGGATGGAAAAACCTGATTCACTTTTTCATTACACCACAGATTCTAGGAAAATATACAAATACCCAATCTTTATGCTGGAGGGGATGTGGGGCTCAAAATGCAGACCACTCACATATGTTTTGGAAATGCAGCAAAATCTCATCATTCTGGAAATCTATACATGTGACAATACAGAGGATATTAGGATATAATATACCAATGAACTGTAACCTGATGTACTTATGTGATCTTAAAAGAGACAATGTAATACAGGCTGAGGACAGATATCTAGTTAAAATCTTGTTGATTGCATGTAAAAAAACAATCACAAAAAAATGGCAATCAGAAGTTCTTCCTGACCAAGAGCAATGGACTGACATTGTTGAGGACATACGTATGATGGAAAAACTAACATATCGACAAAGAATGCAAGAAGGACTATGGGAAAAAAAATGGCGGAAATGGACACACTACAAAGTGCAACAACGAGACAGAAATTGAAAGAATAATCAAAGACGCTGGAAAAACCAGAAGAATTAAGAGATGGAAACTAAAAACTTGATGCTCCAACATTTGTCCCCCCCCTTTTTTTTTCTTTTTCTTTTTTTTTTCTTTCTTACTCTAGCCCCTTTGTTTTTTAAATGTAGACTGTGATCTGAATGAAATATATATGATGAAAAATGAATAAAAATCTAAGTTACAAAAAAAAAAATCGAGTCAGCCATCCTCTGTACTTGTCTGGTGTACAGGGATGTCAGGCTCAGCTGTGACTCACCAAGCAAACGACTGGACCATCTAACTACCTGATCCAAGGATTTCCTCTGTTTCAGTTTTATCTGACCAAACCATGACACTAAAGAAAAGGATAAAACAGATTCAATAAAAGCCCGATAAAACATTGTCATTATGGTTCAGTCAATTTGGAAGCGTGCAAGTTTCCTTAAACAATGCAAATGTTGCTGACCCTTTTTGCACACCCTTTCACAGTTCTCTTCAAAGCTTAAATTACTATCAATAATCGTCCCAAGATATTTGTAGGATTGTACACATTCAGTGGTCTGACCTTTTAGTACGGTGACTTTGGGCCTGGGAGTTTTCCTCCTAAAGTCAATAATCATGTCTTTAGTTTTTGTCGTATTCAGCTGCAGGTAGGAATCCTCACACCAGTGAACAAAATCATCAACTACTGGGCCGTGGCCACTCTCACCATCCTGAAGGAGACTAACAACAACTGAATCATCAGCATACTTTATAATGTGTCTGTTGTCATGTCTGCTCTGACACATGTTTGTGTACAGGATGAAGAGTAGTGGTGACAACACACACCCCTGATGCGAGCCAGTAGAAGAGCACTTTAGGTCAGACAATGTACCATTGACCCTTACTCTCTGTGTCCTGTTGGTTAAAAAATCCAGAATCCAACCCACCAGATTATTGCTCAAATCAAATTGTTGCAGGAGCCTTTCAACTAAAATATGAGGTTGGATTGTATTAAAGGCGGAGGAAAAGTCCACAAATAAAAGCCTGGCATGTGTCCCATTAAAATCCAGATGTTTAAAAAGCATGTTAAACAGAGTGACAGTGGCGTCCTCCACTCCTCTGTGAGGCCTATAGGCAAACTCCAAAGGATCCAATGCATGTTCAGTCTGCTTTAGGACCAAAAATCTAACAATTTTTTCAAAAATTTTCATTAAAATTGAAGTCAAAGCAACTGGTCTAAAGTCGTTTACCATTTTAGGACAGCTGGATTTTGGAACGGGAACAACCACGGCATCTTTCCAGATCTTGGGCACATGTTGTGTCTGTAAGGACTTATTGAAAATATAGTGAAATGCAGGACTCAGTTCATGTGCACAGGACTTTACCAAGCGCCCACATATATTATCAGTGCCCTGACTTTTGTTCACTTTTACAGCACAGAACACCACTTTAACATCCTGCACCTCAATATTAAAGTGCTGATTGTCTTTTAGTTTCTGTTTCAAATCTTGGGTTTCTGTGCTAAAATCAGAGGAATCAAAACCACCATAAAAACAATTAAGAGCATTAGCCAGCTCTGTGTCTGAATTAAAACCATCTAAAAACACACGATTACTGCGCTCTGTGCTCTGAAGGCCTGCAATAGTTTTCATACTGGCCCAGGCTGAACCAAGTTTCTTTGTTGCCATCTTACTTTCCAACTCTGATTGATAATTCTGTTTTGCTCTTAAAATTTCGGACTTCAGCTCTTTTGTGGCAACCTGTAGCTCAGAAACAGACCCCTGTTTAAAGGCAAGTGCTTTCCTCTGTAAGCAGGATTTAACTGATTTTGTAACCCATGGCTTGCTGTTGGGATATATTTTGACACGTTTACGTGGAACGATCTTATTTTTACAGAAAGCCATGTATGAGCATGTGACATCCACCAAAGAGTTCAAATCATCCCCGCAGGACAGTGTGAAAACCTTCCAGTCCGTACAGTTAAAGCATTCCTGGAAGCAGTGCACTGAATCTTCTGTCCACACATCAATGTCTCTCGTCTCCACCTTGCCTCTTCTGAGAGCAGTTTTATATGTGGGCAGCAAATGTACACAGTTGTGATCTGAGGATCCTAAAGGAGGAAGGGGGTGTGATTTATAGGCCCTCTCTATGGATCCATAGCACAGGTCCAATGTCTTTTTTCGCCTGGTTGGTCAGGAGACATACTGATAAAAGTTTTTAAGTGTCTTCTTTTAAGAAACATGGTTAAAATCCCCAAGAATAAAGTTTGGAGCCTCTGGGGAAATTGACTGCAGCCGCTGTACCACATCAAAGACGGTGCTGGAGGCGGAGTCAGCATCTGCCCTCGGGTGAATGTACACAGTCGTGATGAAAAGTTGGGGGAACTCGCGGGGCAGATAAAAGGGGCGTAGCGATACGGACAGAAGCTCCACATCTGGTGTACAGATGCGCTCTCTGACCGTGACAGATGTGCAGTACTGTTTATTAATGTATAAACATACGCCACCCCCCTGACGTTTCCCCGTTACCTGTTCCTGCCGATCCGAGCGAAGTGGGGCTCCAAAGCCGTCAATCCACAGGTCCGCATCCGGGTCTTGCGCCATAAGCCACGTCTCCGTGTAAGCCATGACACAGCAGTTCTTGAAGTCCTTCTGGTAGCATACATTCCCTTGAATTTCATCTACTTTATTTCTCAGGGATTGTACGTTCCCCAAAATCATGGAAGGAAGAGGAATGCTGTTAAACTGACGTCTCCTCAGGCTTAATTTCATGCCTCCACGCTTTCCGCATTTCCTCCTCTTGTCTCTCTTTTCATCGCTGTGTCCATGAACGTCTCTTAAAATAAAGTCTGGCAGTTGCGGCATAGACTCAAACACAGATGCTGCTGCATTATCCGTGTTTAAATGCAGTAACATGTCTCTGGAATATTGTATTCTCCCCGGCATGATTGTGATTGTGCTTACCTCAGAGACAAAGAGCTGGTGGGAAAGAAGCAGCAGTGCAAAAGTAAGGAGGAATTCCATATTGATGGAACCAGGGAGCTCTTCGTTATACAGTCCACAAACATTCAAGGACAAAAACGACAGAGAATTTCGTTTAAACACATTAAAGTGCGTAAAAACAGAGACACAGACGACGGACTTTTTTCACCAGCTTCCGGTCGCTGCATGTGCATGTGCCAAAACCTGGAAGGAGGTCTGGGGCAGACCAACAGGCACGGAGGGACTGCGTGCCGAGCAGCAGCACTGCAAGCCGAGCGGGACCTCCTTGAGCGCTACGGACCGGGTTCTTGCAAAACATAGTGCAGCTGGTTTCCAGCGGTTGGACAGCTCACGAAGGCACACCAGTGGGCTGCGGTGTGCCCGGGAGGAGATGTCTGCTAGCGGGTCAGGAGGAGAGAGGTGGTCGATGGTGAGGAGGAGAGACACTCTCGCCTGTGAGATCGATTTCAACCCCGGGGCAGGCTGCTTCCAGGGGCGCGCATACTGAGGGGCTGCCCTGGGCCTCCGAGCTGGTTCAACCTTTTGCTGCCCATGGACTGTGGCATTGCTTAAAAAATATAACTCTGGATGGTCAAGAAATATATATTAAATAGTAAATAATTTTAATGTAAATATGTTGATATGGTGTTGTAATAATAATAGTTCAAATGTGCATGTGTTTTAAATATATTGTTGGATGTGTGTGGTGCACATGTGAATGTTATTTGTTGTTGGGGATTATTTTATGAGTTTTATTTTAGTTTAGGAGCACAGCGGTCATTTTGTTTATAAATGGACTCTTTTCATTTAAGATAAGCGGCAGAATAATCCGCTTTGCCATGCAGGGTGGGACAGCAGTCCACCTGTTCCCCCTAGATTTTAGTCATTTTTGTGCGAATGTGATAGGCTATTTTATTGCAGTTCATGGTTCCCTGTTATTTTTCTTCGTGTATGATTCGGGTCCAAAATTGGGGTGGGTCTGAATTGTGTGTATGTGTTTTGGACTTTTGTAAGGGGGACAGGAATGTTGTGTGAGTGTTGTGTGTGTGTTTGGCACTTGGGGGTGTGCCGTAGCGGTCCTGGGTGGTGACGTCAGGCGGGCCACCGCCACTGTATATATTTGCCAGTGTTCTCTCAATAATGTGTGAGTTTGCTGCATGGCATAAGACTGACTCCATTATTACAGACATAACACCCACAAACCAGTCTGACAGCCAGAAGCTGCACAGCACTGTCAAAATAAAAGTACAGACCAGAACTAAATAATACAGAATAAAATAACACAACCCCAAAAGATATAAACAATACCATAACTACAAAATGACACACAATAACTAGACAAAACTATAAGAACACAACTAAGAATACAACAACTCATAAAAGAACAAAAACCAGATACAAAAGATCATAATAAACAAAGAACAAACGAACAGAAAATGACTAAACTTAAGACTGGAACTGAGCACGACCCCCAGCCATGCTGAGGATCATGACACATTTCTGCATTGATTCAGAATTGTTCATGTCCACATCGAGATGCATCACAAAAATGATTATTTCTCCCACCCCTAATAAGTACAGGCCGTTATCCTGACTTCAGGGTTCCTTTCTGGTGAAGTCAAAACTGAATGACCATGATGGGGCAAGTTGTTACATAGTAATTTTAGGTTGATGAGGGGGGTTGTGATCCGACTTGTTAGCAAAATGACCAGAAATCTCTTTCTCCAGGCTGGGCCCAGACAGCCCAGGTCTTCCCCTGGGGTCCTGGTGGTGCTCTGGGGGGTGGTTCCCACATTCTGGGGGGGACTCGTGTGTGTGTGTGTGTGTGTGTGTGTGTGTGTGTGTGTGTGTGTGTGTGTGTGTGTGTGTTATTGAGGGGTTTTGAACACTAATTTTTAGCCTTTAACTTCAAAGACACATGGATCAGACTGAATGTGAAACGAGCCAGTGTAAAAAGACAGTTTAATGGGAGTTGTTTTTTAAATCGTACATAGCAAAAAAAACACAACATCCATCAAAATCATTGTTGTTGCTAATCACTGACAAATCCAAGGCTCTAATAATCCCCCCAAGAAAAACCCACTCATCCATGGATGGATGGATATTGAAGTAGCTGGTGAAGTCAAGACTAAGCAAGTCAGTCACTCTTGCCTTTCCCTGCATACAGTATGAAGCCTAACCACACCTGTTTGCTAAGCGACTCTTCATTACTGCTCCTGTTACCAGTGGGTTAAAACCACCATAAATGCCTCCGCTGCTTATATATATTTTTTCTGTTTTTTTCCACGTTTAGAGTACTTTAATAAGCTCATGTTTCTCTGGGACAGCAACACTAGAAAACCATTCCGCCTGCTGACTGGAACACTCACGTGGGCGGGGCATTTCTGAACTCCGTGCGGATGACGGTCACGCACGTTGTTCGTGTGCACGCTTGTGGACTGTCATTCCTTCATATTTTTTTCTTAAATTTATATTTCCTTGGCGTGGCCTAGGCCACTCAGAGGTTGGTTCTGGGCTGCATGTGGCCCGCAGGCCGCTAATTGAATAGGCCTGCTTTATTCTAAGGGTTTATAGATGGTGTGCGTATGATGTCACCGAACAGAACTCATGGCAGTTAATGAACACTGAGTGGCAAAAATGAGTGGCAGCATTAGGAGGTATGCATTAAAACACAAAAAATACAATATTCAGTCACAGCTGTACACAGAGTGCCTACTTGCATTATGGAGAGCTAATCTTATCTTTCTATCTCACATTAACTGGCAAAAAATTAAATAAATAATTAAAGGCTCTGAATCAGTTCTTCACTTAGCATGTGCTCCTTGGTCTTTACCCACACATCACTACAGTCAAGTAAATGGTGTGGTATTAACATATAAAGTAAAAACAATGCTCTGTGCACTGCTGTGACTAAATATTTTGTGTAATTTTTATGTTTTGCTACATACAAAATAAAGCTGTCACATGTGATTGCCACTCAGTGCTGTGTTGCTATGGTAACTGTCCTGTAACTGCCAAGAATTCTGTTCCTATGCATGCTCTCTATACAAGACAGACTCTAGGGAGAATTTTTAGAATCACCAATTAACCCAACATGTATGTCTTTGGATTGTGGGAGGAAACCCACAAAGCACAGGGAGAACATACAAACTCCCCACAGAAAGGTTCCTACCCCTGCCAGCCTGGGGATTCAAACCTTGAACCTTCTAGCTGTTTGGCAACAGTGCTAACCACTGTACCACTGTGCTGCCCATGAGAAAAAAATAGTATGAAAAAACTGTCAAATTTACAGGAAAAAAATGTCTAAAAATTAGTAGAAAAACTTCAAAATTTATGACAATGAAACCTCAAATGTACAAAAATACAAGTTTGCACAAAATGCAACATTTGGTGAAACGTTGTAAATGTAAGAGAAATTCTTCATGATGTGGCAAAAGTAATCTTTTTACTCTCTATTTAAGTAATGTTTTGGTAAATTTTGGTGACTCCTCTTGCTTGAGTAAATAACTTTTACTTGAGTACAAAGTCTGGCTCCTCTCCCCACCTGTGGTCCAAAATGTACCTGATAGATGAAGATATCAGACAGTGAGAAGACCTGGCTAATGGTGATATTTCAGCTATTATACATTGCTGCCATACTTCTTTTCCATCTTTAGCTAACATTCTGTCCAGTAGGAGTGATGTTCGTCAGCTGCTTGAATATTTAAATGTTTCTTATGGACCAATAAAGGTCAGTGTTAAAAATCATCTTAGCCATTCCAGATCCTCTGAACATGTGATTATTGAAAAGGGAGAGAAAAATAAAATAGAATTTTTTATGTAGACCAGACTTGGTTTTACTGTTTTGATCATTTTTGAGAAAAGATCAGCTTTTCTCTCTCAAGCAGATTTGGTCTTTCCATAGGTTAATGACAGGGTGTGGGTGTGGGTGCGGTGCTATGTTCGTAATGCCGCTGCAGGCAGGATAACTGTTACCCTTGTCACAGTCTAGCTGACTGAACCACAAACCTTCTTAGTTCATCTGCATGGTGAGAAATAGCCACACAGTGATAAAGTTACTTACTTACTTACTACTCCTGCGGGGTGAGGGCTGGTGGCCATCACCATGCGTAGAGCCAATCAGGTCAACCAGTGCATGCCAACATTGCCGGTTTTGGGCCAGCTCCTCTGCATCATCAACAGCGATTCCGAGCTGTCGGACGTCTCTCTCCACCACATCGAGCCATCTGGTGTGTGGCTTGCCCAACAGTCTTTTCCATCCTGAGGCCCTGGGGTCGAACATGAGGATGGCTTTTGACAGGTGTTCTGGTACGAGGCGAAGCACATGGTCAAACCAGCGGATACATTGCTGTGTAATAAGGTGGGATGCTGTAGGCTGATGTGTGCGGACTCGGAGCACGTCATTAGAAGCGCGTTCAATGCAATTCAATTCAGTTCAATTCAGCTTTATTTATACTGCGCCACATCACAACAGAAGCCGTCTCGTAGCGCCACAGTGAGGGCTCACAGTGAGGTGGCGTTGGGGCCACCTGTTGTTCTCAATGGTTCTGAGGGCCCGACTATCAAACCCATCCACTCTCTAGGCCAGAGTCTTATTCAGTGGCCATGTCTCTGATCCATAGAGTAGAATGGAGAGGACTGATGCATTGTATATGCAGAGCTTCGTCTTTCGGGAGATTGAACGATGGCACCATAGAGGTTTCCATAGTGCCTGCAGGGCTGATGCAGTGAGGCAACGTCTACGGTTCATCTCTGGTTTCATGTCCCCATTGTTGGTCAGTGTGGAGCCCAGACACACAAAGGAATCGGCAATCTCAACGGCATCACTCCCGAGCTGCAACAGGGTGAGTCTGGCCCGTCGCCAACATGCATTAGCTTAGTCTTCATCCAACTCACCTGAAGGCCCAGCTTTGCTGCCTCTTCATGGCAGACAACTAAAGCATCTCTCAGCTGACTATAGGATGGGCTGAACAGGATGGTATCGTCAGCATATTCAAGGTCAGCCAGATGGTAGTTGCCAAACTGCATGCCGTGGACCCAGTCACAGACCTTGGTCATCAGATAGTCTGTGACACAATTGAAGAGATCAGGAGTGGCCACACAACCCTGTCAGACCCCGCTGTTGATGGGAAATTAGTCGGACTACTTTCCGTTCACATGGCTACTGCTCTCCATGCTGCTGTAGAGCCGCTTAAACAAGGCTACAATCTTGGGTGGGGCTCCGAGGGTCTGCAGGACACTCCAAAGAGAAGCGTGGTCCACCGTGTCGAAGGCAGCCTTAAGATCTATAAAAGCTATATAGAGATGGTGGTCCTTGCAGAATTCATAGGCCTTCTCTATTAATAGACGAACAGCAGCAATGTGGTCTGAGGTCGAGTGGTTGGGCATGAAGCCTGCCTGCTGAGGGCGACAGCTGCCTCTGATGGCTGGAAGGGCACGACTGAGGAGGATCCTGGTGAAGACCTTACCAGGAATGGACAAAAGGGTGATGCCTCTGTGACTGCTGCAGACGAGTTTGTTGCCCTTTCCCTTCCAGAAGGGGAGGATGATGCCCTTGGTCCAGTCACTGGGGAGCTGCTCTGTCACCCAAACATGACTGATAATGTGGGTGAGCCACTGGATTGTGCAATTTCTGCCCATCTTCAGTATTTCGGTGGTTATAGCACAAATTCCAGGGGCTTTCCTGTTGTTTATCTTGGTCAGGGCAGCCGCGACTTCTCCGGGGATGACTAGATCTGTCCTGCAGGAATCACAAGGAGCAATGGCATTGGCAGTGGCTAAGAGACTGGGGTCAATGAGAACAGGAGGATGATGCACGAGATGACTGAAGTGTTCTTTCCAGCAGTCGAGGCAGTCTGTCTGTGTTGATGAGTTTGCCGTTGATGTCCTTCACCTGGGCTGTCTTGGTGTGTGGGCCATTGTGTGGCTGACGGAGCATACTGAACATGCGGCTCATGTTGTTATTTCTGGCCGCTGACTCCAGGCGCTCGGTTTCTTCCAACCAGTACCTCTCTTTGTCCTGTCCGATGGCCACGTTGCGTACATGGTTTAATCTGCGGTACTCCATCAGGTCGCCTCGGAGGCGGGCCTCAGAGGCAGGCCTTTAGGCGACGGTCGATGATGTCCAGAGTCCGCCGAGAGATCCAAGGTTGTTTTGGGTAAGATAGTAAACGTCCCAGGGCATTGCGGGCAGACTAGATGATGTTTTTCTTGAAAATCTCACAGTCATCCACTTTGTCCATGGCCAGAGAACTGAAGCGGTTGTTGATAGAGCATCGGAACTCTGTGGCGATATTGGGATCACGGAGCTGGGAGGAATCCAGGCGGGACTGGTACTTGGCAGAAGGGTTGGCCCAAAGCTTCATCTTAAGCTGCGTGATCAACAGACGATGGTCAGTGTTATCAAGCTCTGCTCCTCTGAACAGATGGCAGTTTGTTATAAATGCCTTCCAGCAGTGGGAGATGATAATGTGGTCAAGGGCCTTTCGGGTTCTGCCATACACGCTGTACCAAGTCCAGTGGTGGATGAGTTTCCGAGAAAACCAGGTGTCAGCTATGCAGAGATTGTGGGAGTGACATTGTCATTTGTTGATGGGTCGGCAAAGGTGGTGCCAACAGGTGGTCCAGGAGACAGGGCTGGGAGCAGATCTCTGGAGGAGAGGGTAGCATTGGCATCGTCAAGAATGATGGTGATGTCGTGTGGTGGAATCTGTCCAACAACCTGATGAAGCTGGTCAAAGAAAGCATCCTTCTCTTCCTCATCTGCAACATCGGTGGGGGCATCCATCCATCTTCTTCTGCTTAATCATTTTCGGGTCATGGGGGGGCTGGAGCCTATCCCAGTATCTTTGGGTGAGAGGCAGGGTCCACCCTGGACAGATCGCCAGCCCATCGCAGGGCCAACACAGAGAGACACACAACCATTCACTCTCACAGTCATACCTAAGGACAATTTAGAATCCCCAGTTTGATGCCAATGGGCCTAGACGACAATAATGGCCATCTTTCCGTGCTGGTGAAGAAAGCGGGCCGAAAGTAGTCTGTCGCTCACTGGTATCCAGCTGATGAGTGACTTGCAGATGGGCTTTGGCATGGCAAGTACCACACCATAGAGGCCCATCCTCTTCTCAGACCCGCTCCAGATGAAACAGTGATAAAGTGGTGATATGATATATTAATGCATAAACATTAGTCCTGTCAGAATAAATGTGTTAATCATCACAAATGATTATTAACAAAATAAAATGAGAAAATAATGGTGGCTAATCACAGGTGACCCGATTAAGCCTCATCCACATTCAGCAGCTGCTTTAACTTCAGTTGATGCTGCTAAGAGGGAAGGATGGGAAAAAACATTTTACATCTTTACACGTTCTTGCCGTGGGAAAATCTAGCATGAATTATATCCTCCAAAACTGAACTTGGACTAAATTGTCCAAGCGTTGTACATGATTTTAATTCAGGTCCAAAATCGTTCCATAATCTGACTCCTTGCACTGAAACACGGTGTTGCTTGGTGGTAGTTCTCACTGAAGGTTTTTGAAATATACATGTTCCTCTGAAATGATATTGTTTCTCCCTTATTTGGAACAACTTTTGGATATTTGCGGGCAGTGATAGATTCTTCACTTTAAACATTATTACTGCAGTTTTAAAGTCAACCAGATCTTTCAACTTGAGAGCTTTTAATTTAAGAAAAAGTGGGTTTGTTGGTTCCCTGTAAGCAGCTTTGTTTATTATTCTAATAGCTCTCTTCTGAAGCATAAAGACTGGATATATGTTTGTTTTGTATGTATTTCCCCATACTTCAGTACAATATGTTATGTATGGGAGTATTAATGAATGATACAATGTATTTAATGTGGGTTGATTCAGCAAATATTTCACTCTGTGTAGTATTGCAATTGATTTAGATATTTTACCTTTAATATAATTAATATGACTTCCAACACAATTTATTATCAATTATTGCTCCAAGAAATTTAGTTTCGGATACCCTTTCAATCTCTACACCATTTACACTGAGTTTAGATACTAAGTTGTTGTGATGGTTGTTAAAAACTATAAATTTTGTCTTACTTAAATTGAGCGTTAATTTGTTTGACTCAAACCACAGTTTAAGCTTTCCTAATTCCTTTCCGAGTGTATCCAAAAGTTGTTCCAAATTGCTTTCACTGCATAATAAATTAGTGTCATTGGCAAACAATATTAAAATCCATTTTTTCTGAAACTTTACATATATCATTTATATACATATTGAATAACGGTGGCCCCAAAACTGAACCCTGTGGGACTCCACAAGTAACCTTCAGTAAATGTGAGTTTTTGTTACCAGCACATACATACTGATATCTATTCTTTAAGTAACTACTTAACCAGGACAGTGCTACCCCCCTAATACCACAATTTTGTAGTTTCTTTAATAATAAATTATGATCCACTGTATCAAATGTTTTTTTAAGATCCAGGAATACCCCAACTGAATACTCTTTATTTTCAACGGCAGTTGATATTTTTTCTATAAATTCTATTAGAGCAAATGCAGTTGTCCTCTTGTGTCTGAACCCATATTGCTGCTCACACAATAAATTATTCTTCAGTAAGAAGTTGTCAATTCTCTCACAGAATATTTTTTCAAGTGTCTTGGAAAATTGCGGCAATAGTGAAATTGGTCTATAGTTTGAGAATTCCCCTCTGTCACCCGTCTTGTATATCGGAATTACTTTAGCTATTTTCATTGCATTGGGAAATATACCTGTTTGGAGAGACAGGTTACAGATATACGTCAGTGGTTTCACTAAGCATTCAATAATAGTTTTGACTAAGAGCATGTCAATACCATCACAGTCCGTAGATGTTTTACTTTTAAACGATTTAACAATTTCAATGACCTCTCTCTCATCTGTGTTCTTTATGAAAATGGAGTCTTTTATAGCAGTGTTTTTCCTTATTGTATCACCTGTAGGTGCCATAATGGGTGTTTCTCGAGCCAAATTAGGACCAATGTTAACAAAAAAGTTATTAAATTCATCTGCAGGTGAGACTGCTTTCACACTCTGAGTCGTTTTTTTTTTTTTTTTTTTGAAAGATTGGTTGGGTAGCTTGTAATTTCTGTTTTTATTTCCAAGAATATTGTTAAGTATTGTCCATGTACTTTTAATATTGTCTCTGTTTTTCTCCAGTTCTTTACTGTAATAGTCTCTTTTACTACAACTCATTATATAGGTTAACTTATTTTTGTATGTTTTATACTGCTGCTCTGCTTCTTTTGTCTTTTTTTTTTTTAGAAAAGCTTTATATAATGAATTTTTCTTTTGACACGCCTTTTGTAATCCTTTGGTTAACCATGGCTTGTCAACAAATTTATGTTTTAGCTTTTTCTTTACTGATGGACAATTTTTTTCATAAAGAGTGGTTACATCTGATACATAGACTTTTGTCCAGTCCTCCTTCAGCAAGTCTTCTTTAAAAGAACTGATTGCATTTTGTGATTTGTATCTGAACGATTTTAAAATTTTTTCTGTATTGGCCCCCGTGTGGCCATGGATAAGTGCAAAGGTTGGCAGACAGTCACTTATATCATTTATCAATAATCCACTTTCTATTTTCTTATCAATAATATTAACAAATAGGTTGTCAATAAGTGTAGCAGTGTGAACTGTGATTCTACTGGGATGTGTTATTGTGGGATATAGACTCATACTGTACATAGAATTCATGAACTCTGTAATTACATTTTGTTGATATGGATTTAGTAAATCAATATTTAAATCTCCACAAATTACAACCATTTTCTTACTAGTAATATTATTGTACAGCTCGACTAATTTATCTCTGAATGTCTCAATGCAAGTTCCCGGCGTTCTATATATACAACTTATAATTAGATTTTTTGTTTTATCTTGGTCAATCTCAACAGTAACACATTCCAAAATCCCTGGTAGTGCAAAGGACATTCCATTTACAAACTTACACCTATACAGGTCATCAATATACAGTGCAACACCACCACCCTTTTTTTTGAGATCTGTTCATATGAAACATCTGATATCCCTCTATTGCCATCAGGGGAGCCTGCTCTTCATTAAGCCAGGTTTCAGAGACTGCAATAGCTGTAAATTTTCTGTCTAGCTGTTTTAAATAGTCCTAAATTTGTGGAAAGTTTTTGTTAAGACTTCTGCTGTTGAAGTGTATTATTGATAGTTTACCATCTAATTGCACTTGACTTTTGAATTGCTTTTCAGTGTAATATTCACAATGATTATGAATATTATTGAAAAAGTGGTTATCAGGATCGATATCATTCTCCATCTCTTGTAGTTTATGTTCAGCATAATGGCATATTTTCAGAGTTTGAATTTCCTCACTCTGTGTCAAATGACTTCCTCCAACTGGGGATAACTGATGTCTACTCAAGTCAGTCATAAGGTTTTTTTTGTTTGTTTTGTTTTGTCTTTGTTTTGTTTTTTTTAAGTACATTGACATGGTATGTCACAGAAGAACAATTCTTGCCGTGTGTGTGGATATGGATTATCATAGTCTCTTAATTTTCTTAATCAGTGTTGATCTACTGTATATTTATTTAAGTCAGTGAGATCTGTGATTATTATGGCCTTTGCTTCCTCAGGTGTTCCATTTAGTTTGATCCAGACTCTACAGTTTCTTGTCCATGTTGCCTGTATCTTATTTTGTCTTTTCAGCATCCGTGCTTGCCGTGCTATTTCAGCATTAGTTTTTGTTAGATGTTCATTTAGGTAGACTTCTGTTCCCCGTAGCTTTCTGGCCTGCCTCAGTATGTCATTCTTTACCCTTCTGTTCACAAAACGCATCACAATTGATTTCTTTGTTTTATTATCTTTACTGGGTAAAGTATGACAGGCTCAAATTGCATTTACGTCAACCTTTATATTTCTGCTTTCAAGGAACTGAAGCACCTGGTTTTCCAGGGAGACTGATTCACTTGCGGGAGCCTCCTCACCTCTCAATCCTGCTGTAGCATGAGCATATGATTGGTATTTAATGTCTAGTCCACTTATAATTAGATCATCCATATGAGAATATTGTTCAAGATCCTCAATGTGTCGCTCCAAGTCTGCAATTTTTTTGTCTTTTTCCTTAATTGTTAATTTTAATTCTCGGACTTCTTCCATCAGCCCTAATAGTTTAAGCTGTTGACTGGCCACTTTGGTCAGTTCTTCTGACAAGAAGTTCAGAGATTTTTTGATCTCTTCCATTTCCTCCTTCTTTGGTGGCATTTTTATTGACCTGTTGGAAGTAAAACAATCTCTGCTGGTGTCGCCAGTATCCGATCCGACCGACCTCGAATCCAGCTGAGGCCTCAGTTAGCCCCCTCCTAGTCCCGCTGCTTACCACCGCTGCAATTGAGCTCCTGTCCAGCCGGTGTGCCGGCAGCTCCTCCATTTAGCCCCGCCACCCACCGCCGCTGTAGTTGAGCTCCGATCCTGTTCCTGTCCAGCTGGGGTCCCGGTAGTTTCTCCGCTGAGCCCCGCCACCTACTGCCGTCTTCCTCAGTAGTTCCATACCTGCCAACTACTCCGGTTTTGCCGTAATGGTTACGGTTTTCAAGACCCCATTCCGGGTTACGGCTTTATTTATCAAAATTACGGTTTTTCACTAAAAATTCAGTCAAAAATTTTAAGTCGTAAAAAAACACGAAAGCAATTCCAAACACAAGATCGCTAGGAATCGTATCTAAATTTACCTGAAGCGTTTGCTAAGCTAACACTATAGCTAATGCCATAGCTAGTCGTAGCACCTAACACCGATACAAAGAAGCGACTCCGTCCCCAGTGATTGGGGCTCGCCAGAGGAACCAACCGAGGCAACAGTTGGACGGGAGCCAGATCGGAATTCAAGTACAGCGGTGGTAGGAGACGGGGACCAGTGGAGGAGCAGCCGGGGCCCCAGCTGGATAAGAGCCGGAATCGGACCCCAGCTACAGTGGCGGGGCTCGGCGGAGGAACTACTGAGGAAGACGGCGGTAGGTGGCGGGGCTCAGCGGAGGATCTACTGGGACCCCAGCTGGACAGGAGGAGGATTGGTGCTCAACTACAGCGGCGGTGGGCGGCGGGACTCGGTGGAGGAGCTGCCGGTACCCCGGCTGGACAGGAGCTCAATTGCAATGGCGGTAAGCAGCGGGACTAGCAGCGGAGGGGGCTAGCTGAGGCCCAGTTGGATTTGAGGTCGGTTGGATCGGATATTGGCCTCACCAGCAGAGATTGTTTTACTATCAACAAGTCAGTAAAAATGCCACCAAAGAAGGAGGAAATGGAAGAGATCAAAAAATCTCTGAACTAAGTTCAGAGATTTTATCTTCTTGGAACATCAGAATCAGAATCAGATTTATTGCCATTGTTCATGTAGTACACAAACTAGGAATTTGTCTCGGTGCAATGCTGCAACATTAAACATGATAAAATAAAAGAAATAAACTATACATGCAATAAAGTGTAGAATAAGAGTGAGTAATACTAGTCAGCAGTTTAAATATATTAGCGAGCAGCAGATAATGTGGAGAACCATATAGTGCAGTCGGTAATGCAGGAAGAAAACAGTGATGATTGACATGAGTCTGGTTGAGCTGCTGTACATAGTGCACGAGAGTCAATAAGTCACTTAATGTTCAGCAGTCTGATGGCAGAGGGGAAGAAGCTGTTCATGTGACGGGAGGTTTTAGTCTGGATGGACCGAAGTCTTCTACCTGAGGGAAGAGGGGCAAACAGTACGTAACCAGGGTGTGAGGGATCGGCTATGATCCGGCCAGCACGCCTCCGGGTCCTGGAGATGTACAGATCCTGGAGAGATGGGAGCTTGCAGCCGATCACCTTCTCAGCAGCGCGCACGACACGCTGCAGTCTTAGTCTGTCCCTGGCAGTGGCTCCTGCGTACCACACAGTTATGGAGGTGGTGAGGATGGACTCGATGATGGCTGTGTAGAACTGCACTAACATCTTGGTGGGTAGCTTGAGCTTCCTCAGCTACCACAGGAAGAACATCCTCTGCTGGGCCTTTTTGATGAGGGAGCTGATGGTCGGCTCCCACTTGAGGTCCCTGGTGATGGTGGTGCCTAGGAAGCGGAAGGAATCAGCAGTGGTGATGGGAGAGCCTGTGAGGGTGAGGGGGGGCAGAGGGGTTGTGACTTTCCTGAAGTCCACAATCATCTCCACTGTCTTCAGAGCGTTCAGCTGCAGGTTGTTGTTGTTGCACCAGGACGCCAGCTGGGCCACCTCTCTCCTGTAGGCGGACTCGTCGGCGTTGGAGATGAGCCCGATGAGGGTGGTGTCGTCCGCAAACTTGATCAACTTGACAGACTGGTGGCTGGAGGTGCAGGAGTTGGTATAAAGGGAGAAGAGTAGGGGGGAAAGTACACAGCCCTGGGGTGATCTGGTGCTGATGCTAGCAGAGTCTGAGACAGTCTTTCCCAGCCGCACATGCTGCCTCCGGTCCGTCAGGAAGTCGGTGATCCACCTGCAGAGGGAGTCAGGCACGTTGAGCAGGGACAGCTTGTCCCGGAGCAGATCGGGGCGGATGGTGTTGAATGCAGAGCTGAAGTCCACAAACAGGATCCTGGCATAGGTTCCCGGGGAGTCCAGGTGCTGCAGGATGGAGTGGAGGGCCAGGTTGACTGCGTCGTCTACAGACCTGTTGGCTCGGTAGGCAAACTGCAGCGGGTCCAGGAGGGGGGTGGTGATGGACTTGAGGTGGGGCAGGACCAGGCGCTCAAAGGACTTCATGACTACAGAGGTGAGCGCTACAGGTCTGTAGTCGTTAAGTCCAGTGATCCGTGGCTTCTTGGGGACAGGGATGATGGTGGAGGATTTGAGGCAGGACGGCACGTGGCATAGCTTAAGGGAGGTGTTAAAAATGTCTGTGAAGACAGGAGCCAGCTCTTTCGCACAGTGTCTCAGGGTGGAGGGAGACACACCGTCCGGACCGGGGACCTTGCGCGGGTTCAGTCTGGAGAACTGTTTGAGCACGTCCTGCTCACTGATGACAAGGGCAGGGGGGGAGGAGGGGGGCGCCTTTGATGAAGTGGGGATCGTGGAGGCTGTGGAGCTGGAGGGAGGGGGGGAGTTGGACACAGATGACGGGGTGTCAAAACGGGCATAGTGTTGGGACAATCTTTGACAAAGGGCTTAGTCATCCTGACCTTTAGGAGCCTGAGGCCGATAGTTGGTGATTTGCCTCAGTCCTCTCCACACAGAAGCCGAGTCATTAGCAGTGAACTGCTGCTGGAGTCTCTCAGAATACACAGATTTAGCTCTCCTCAGCTCTCTGTTAAACCGATATTTAACCTCCCTGTAGCAGCCCGTCTCCACTTTTCAGCGCTGCTTCCTTCTCCTTCCTGATCTGTCTGAGCTTAGCAGTGAACCAGGGCTTATCATTAGAGTACCTCACCCTGGTGCGCAATGGAAGAATGCTCTCCTCACAAAAGTGGATATATGAGTTCACAGTGTCCGTGTACTCATCCAGATCATGCGTGGCTCCTTTAAACATGCCCCAATCAGTTATTTCCATGCATGTTTCCAGCTTCTCCTTCTCCTTAAACATAAGTCAATATTATACAGTAATAAGTGGCATTCAGCTGTTTGTTTTATGTCATTTAAGCACAGTTCTGGTACTTAAAAATCATAAAAACCCAGGAGCTTCGGGGGGCTTCACCCCCCTTGTCCCTTCAACGGGGCTCTGCCCCGGACCCCGCTGGGGGACTGCATCCCCCAGACCCCCTGCTAAATTTTCAGATAATTTCCCCAACCCCAAATCACATCCCTGGGTAAGGAATGACAAGTGCCACAGTGTGTTCCATTCAAAAGACCAACTGAAGAAAGCTAAGAGGTGCACCATGGAAAACAACAATGCTTGAGAGTTACCATAGAGTTTGTCCTTGATCTTTTCCATCAGCATATCTGCATTGACAATTTAAGGAAAACAGAAACATGACTGTTGAAGAAATATGAGGTTGTTAGCCACATTTTAACTTGATTTAATGCTAATATTTGTTTGTCGTCGGGGGGCTTCGCCCCCCTGAACCCCCCACCAGGACTTTGTCCTGGACCTTCCAGGGCCTGTGGCCCCTGGACCCCGGCTAGCTACTAGGCTTTTCAGGTTTTTAAAGTTGGCAGGTATGTAGTTCCTCCGCCGAGCTCCGCCACTGTAACTGGGCTCCGATCCGGCTCTTATCCAGCTGGGGCCCCGGCTGCTCCTCCACTGGTCCCCGTCTCCCACCACCGCTGCACCCGAACTCTGATCCGGCTCCCGTCCAACTGTTGCCTCGGTTAGTTCCTCCGGCGAGCCCCAGTCACAAGATTCTAAGAATCTGCGCGGGAGGCTCAGCCGTCATCTACCGGGCCGATGCCCGGTCAGTGAGACGAACCGGGGACAGAGTCGCTCCTTTGTATCGGTGTTAGGTGCTATGACTAGCTATGGCGTTAGCTATAGCAATAGCCTTTGCTTAGCACATTAGCTTAGCACATCCCACAAGCTTTCACTGGTCCCAGGTAATATTAGAATGACAAAATAAAGAGGTAAATTAGGCTTGTCCTTTTCTCAAAGCCAATGATTTTGCACTCTTCCCCCAAACTAGGACACGTATACTACTGACTTTTTTGCTTTAAAAAATCCTTATATGGACAGAGATCTTAATCCCCCCCCTTCCCAGTATTTAATCCAAAATTATGTCCTTGGCTGTTCTAGTATGTGACCTTACTACACTTCACCCAGGAATAAAATATGTCTCCAATTAGATAAAGGCCTTATGAATATTTGGTAGGCACAAAATGGAGTGTTTAAGAATGAGTGACACCAGAGCTTTTTTTTTTCCCACAATATTTTTATTGAACCTTTTTTTTTTTTAACAAACATGACACAAACAATCAAACACTAACACTAAAGTACTACAAAAAAAAAAGAAAAATGCACTAAAAACACCCACAACCACCAACAAAATCAAGTCTTCAACAATGCTCCTCTGTTTAGTCTAGACAATCCATTACATAAGTATACATATTATGTTCACCAGTTTGGAATTTACAAGGTCCACACACATCATTCACCTTCTTCTTCAAGAGTTATGTTTAATTTTTTTACATAATCAATAAAAGGTCTCCATATATTCTCAAACACAATTTCCTTTGATTTCAGTATATATGTTATTCTTTCTAGTGGAAGGTTTGTTAACGTCTGTCTTAACCACTGCGTCACATCTGGTCTATGAGTCTTTTTCCACAGTAGTGCAATACATTTTTTGGCATTAAGCAAACTGAGGTCTATGAATGTTCTTTCACTTTTATTAAAGTTATGCTTTTCTGGGTACAGACCCAACAAAAACAGTTTAGGATTCAATATTATTTGTTTTGAGATTATTTTTTCAATTGTTACCCTCACCTCTTCCCAAAACATTCTTATTATTCTACATTCCCATACACAATGAAATAGGGTTCCTTTACTTTCCATGCATTTTGTGCACGTATCTGGTATATTTTTGTTATATCTATTTAACTCCTCCGGTGTAACATACATCCGCATTAACCATTTGAAATGTATCAATTTAAGACGTACATTTATTGATTTGGTTTGAGCTTCTGTACAAGCCAAATCCCATTGTTCCTCTGAAATTTCAGTTTGCAGATCTTCTTTCCAGTAGTTTAATCTTTTCTGTGAGTTTTCACTTGAGGATAGTGTCAATGAGTTATAAAACTCTGAAATAATACCCTTTCTTTTACTATCTTTCATCAACATTTTTTCCAAGGATGAATAAATAGGTCGAGTGAGAGCTTTATTTTGATTTGATCGAATAAAGTTTCTAAGTTGAAGATATTTAAAAAAATGTGTTCTATTAAGATTAAATTTGATCCTCAGCTCTTCAAAAGACATTATGTTATCTGCACATGGCAAATATAAATCTTGAATCTTTTGAATCCCTTTTAAATTCCATACTTTAAATACAGCGTCCGCTCTCCCTGGTTTAAAATATTGATTACCCCATATTGGGCTAAATTGTGACAATACCTGTGGTTCTTTTAAATAGTTTTTAGCTTCACACCATATTTTGATCATATGCTTTACAAATGGATTTTTAACTTGTTTTTGTAATTTTTTTGCCGAATCTGAGTATATGAATAAGGGAAGAGGTAAAAGTAAATTGTATGATTCCATTTCAGTCCAGTGAGGGAGATCATTTAATGAAAAATAATATGTCATAGACCTCAGTTGTGCCGACCAATAATACAACATAAAATTTGGACATTTCAGACCTCCACGATCAAATGGTAAATATAATAAAGACAGACGTAATCTAGCCTTCCTGTTGTTCCATATAAATTCCACTAACTTTTTTTTAATTCTTGAGAATAAATCTAAAGGTGGTGGTAAGGGAATGTATTGAAATAAATAAAGTATTTTAGGTAAAATATTACTTTTAAGTATATTGATTCTCCCGATCATCGACATTGGTAGTGACATCCATCTCTGAATTAACTCATTGATATCTGTCATTAAGGCTTCATAGTTGACACTGGCGACTGATTCTAGCTTAGGCACAATTTGGATTCCTAAATATTTAAACTGATTTACAACGTTGAATTGATTTACCTCAGGGGCTGGATAATTTCTCTGGGTCTCATTTAGCATTAATATTGAAGATTTAGTTTTATTTATTTTATATCCTGATATTTCCCCAAAATTCTTTATTAAATTCAACAAGGTCGGAATTGATTTTTTTAGATTCGACATAAACAAAATTATGTCATCGGCGTACAGGGAGATTTTATGTTCTGTTGGTCCAACTTTAATTCCATATATTTGTGAATGTAAACGTATCGCCATCGCTAAAGGTTCAATTGCCATAGTAAACAGTAAAGGTGAAAGTGGACAGCCTTGTCGACATCCTCTATTGATTTTTATTGATTTTGAAATATTGTTATTTGTTAGGATTTCTGCTGTAGCATTATTGTATATTATCTGAACCCATTTTATGAAATTGTTTCCAAGTCCAAACCTTTGTAAGACTTCAAAAAGAAAGGGCCATTCGACTCTATCAAAGGCCTTTTCGGCGTCCAGTGATAGGAGAGCTGTATCCGGTGCTTCTTTATTAGAATAAATAATATTAAATAGTCTTCTTACATTATGGAAGCCTTGTCTTCCCTTTATAAAGCCATTCTGATCTCTATTAATAATATTTGGTAAAATTTCTTGTATTCGTCTTGCTAAAATTTTACAGATTATCTTAAGGTCGGCATTTAATAGGCTTATTGGTCTCATATTTTCACATTTATTAGAGGGCTTACCTGGTTTTGGCAACAATATAATTAAGGCATTATTCATGTATAATGGCAAATTACTATTTTGAAATGCTTCTAAAACCATTTCCAAAAAAGGTTTTATTAATTTATTCTTAAATTTTTTATAAAGGTCAACTGGAAGACCATCTGGTCCTGCACTTTTTCCTGATTTCATATTATCAATGGCTAGCCCAACTTCTTCTTGACTAATTTTAGACTCCAATATCTCCCTGTTTTCATTTGGAATACACGGTATAGATAGTTCGTTCAAAAACCCATTTAGTTTTGTTAAATCAGATTCATTTTTGGTATCATATAATTTTTCATAGTAATCTCTAAAGGCTCTATTAATTTCTAAAGGATCTATAACTACCTGTCCGTTACTTATAATACTAGTAATTGGTGTTTTAAATTCTAATTGTTTAATCTGCCATGCCAATAATTTTCCTGATTTTTCACCTTGTTCATAAAAAGATTGTTTCAATCTTAGAAGACTTGAGGCAGCTCTATTCGCTGATTTTTTGTCATATTCAGCTCTCAAAATCAATAATTCATTCTCCAACCTTGGATCACTTCCTGCATACACTTTTTCCTGAAGACTTTTTATTTTATGTTCCAATTGGGCTCTCTCCTCTCGAGTCTTCTTAGATTTTGAACCTGTATAACTAATAATATGTCCCCTAATAAAAGCTTTGAAAGCCTCCCACTTTACACATGCTGATGTTTGTGTAGTATTGATGTCAAAGAACTCATCTATCTGTTTTTCTATGTACTTGACAAATTCCTCATCCTGAAGCCATTTATGCTGAAATTGCCATCTACCTGATTCCTTTGTCAATTTCTTATCTCCATATATTAGACAGCAGGGTGCATGATCAGAAATCACGATGTTATCATAAAAGCAGTTTTGAATCTTGGACCTTAATTCTGTGGAAATCAAAAAATAATCAATACGTGAGAATGTCTTGTAGGTACGGGAATAACAAGAGTAGGCTTTAACTTGTGGTTTCATTTCTCTCCATATATCTAGCAATCTCAATTCTTTCATAAAATGATTAATGGTCATCCTACATCCATTGTGCGTACAGTCCAGTCCTGTTGATCTATCTATACCGGGATTCAATGTACAATTAAAATCCCCTGCTATTATATGTTGCCCTGTAAGTGATGATAAGATAAGAAATAAATTAGCAAAGAACTTTTGATCATCTATATTGGGACCATATAAGTTCACCAAATTTATATTTTCTAATAGCAAAGATCCTTGAACGATTACATATCTTCCAAATTTGTCTCCAATTACATTTTTCACTTGAAAAGGGACTGATTTATGTATGAGAGTCATAACTCCCCTGGCTCGGGATGAAAATGATGAGGTGAAAACACTTCCTTGCCATCTACTCCTAATTCTTTTTACATCCTCCTCTATTAGATGAGTTTCTTGTAAAAACACAATTTTTGAACCCATGTCTTTTATTTTATTCATAACTTGTTTAAGTTTTTTTAAATTTTGTAGACCTCTGCAATTCCATGAAGTTAAATTAAGATTAACGCTTTGGTTTATGATCAATAGGGAGTTTGGGATTACCTTGCAGTGTAAACATGCTCAAACAGAGAGGCAAAAAAATGAGTGGTTGAACATTCATCCTACAAACTACACACAAACAAATTCCCCCTTCCCACATTTGTGGCGAACCCCCCAAAATCAAAAGAAAAATTCCGTCTCCCGATATAGCCATCGACCGCTCCACACCCACGGGGAACAGCCAAAGCCACTCCTTCTTCATCCTCCCAATCACCCTAACTCTACTGCTTTTAATGACGTAACATTAACTCTCCTCTGTAGTTTTCCAACTTAACTCCAAAATTTTTAGCAACTTTGTATATCATAGTTTTTTTTTTTTAATATATAATACAATCTATATTTTGTAAACTTGCTATTTGCTTCAAGTCAGTCAGATGCCTGTGCAAATGCTTAAATATTCTACCTTATATTTTGTTCATGCTTAGCTCCCACCAGTCTCTTCTTGGATCTTCTTGATGAACTCCTGCGCCTCCTCTGGGGTCTTGAAGATGTGTGTTCTGCCCCCATACATGGCCAACAGTCTCGCAGGATAGATTACACCATGGCGAATCCCAAGGTTGCGCAGCTCCTTACGTACGGGATCAAACTGCTTCCTCAATTGTTGGATTCCTGTGGCCAAATCTGGGTAGAACCGCACCTGCTGGTCCTGGTGTTTAATCTCTCCTTTAGCTCGTGCAGCGTTGAAGATCTTCATCCTCTCTCTGTTGCTGAGAAACTTCATAATTAAGGTCCTCGGTGGTCCCTTATCTCTCCGTGGGCCAATACTGTGTGCGCTTTCCAGAATCACTGCTGAGTGTAGTTCCGCGCTGCCCAGCGCCTCCGGAATCCACTTTTCCAGAAAGGAACATGGGTCCCGACCTTCGGATTCCTCCGGTAGACCCACCAGCCTCAAGTTGTTCTGTCTCGACCAGGATTCCAAATCCTGGATATTATCTTCCAGACATTTTGTTTTTTTTCCAAAGTCCGCACCTTTAATTGGAGACAAGTGACGTCATCTTCAGCACTAGAGACACGAAGCTCCACTTGCGCCATTCATTCTACACAGTCACCCAATTCCTTTCTCATTCCTTCCAACGCTGCCATAATCCCATCAAATCTAGAGGAAAAGTCCACTCTCATTGAACTCATGGCCGCCAGCACCGCACCTGTGTCGCTTCCCGCAGATACCGCACCGCTGTTAGCTTCCTCCGCCATATTTGGAGCATTATCTGCTGCGTCACAGACCTGAAAGTCCGTTAATTTGGACTGTTTCGGCGGCTCGCTTTTTCCTCTACCTGGTTTTCCAGCCTTAGGCTTCACCGACATATCCTCGCCCAAACGCTGGGATACGTTCTGTCCCAAATGAGAGAGTTATTTGCCGATTTTTTTTCTCCAGAAGCAGAGCAGAGTGAGACGTGTCCTTCTCACGTGGCAGCCATAACCGGAAGTCGACACCAGAGCTTTTTTAATAAGTTGTGAAGCAACATGGGTATGATTTTTGGTCTTTAAAACTACATCTATATAGTAGGGCTGAGCAGTGAATGATTTTAAAATGAAATTCAAATTATTTGGTTTGGAAACTGTAAAAAATGAGAGCGAGAGAGAGAGAGAGATTTGATTTTTAAAACCAACTTTATTTACAATCATTCATAATCACAGACAGGCCAGTGTGAACAACTAGCCAAAAACAAAAACAAAAAAAACCTGTTAAATCAGAGGCTTACCCACAGAAAGGATTAAAGATGATCTCATTTTCTGACACAGAACAGATTATATTCCTATAACACCACTTGGAGTTGAAATCCTCTAAATTGTCCATAGCTTTGTAAAATTTAAACTCCATCTAAATTCAGGCTCTAACCACAGAAGTGAACAACATTGGAACTCTTGACCCTGCTCCCTATTCCTGCTCATGTAAATGCCAAACTTTGCTTGACCAGACAAAAAATTTAAGAGCTGCCATTTCATTGTATTGACCCGTTTGTATCCAGCACCAAATATAAAAATCATGCTGGACCACATTACATCAAAACTCATAAAAGTGTTGCTCAAAAGCATGAACAGTGGTTTCAGTCTAGGGCACTTAACAAAACAATGAAAAATAGTTTCAGTTGACCCACAGAAAGAGCAGTCTTTACATGTTCTAAGATTGATGTGGGAAATAAAAGAGTTGACAGCCACAGCTCCATGCAGAATCCTCTGGAGATCACCTGCTCTTTTATGTAGAAGGGATTTGTAAAGGACCCTGTTGGATAGTATATACTGTATATAAAACACCTCATCCAGCTCCTCAGCCGATGGAGCGGACTAAGGCTCGGGAGGAGGAGGCAGAGCTGCCGAGGGAAAGCTGCGAGAGGCTGGAGGCTTCCTTCGGTGTGAGCGCTTCCTCTTTGTTTGGGTCAGCTCAGGCATCGGAGCGGCTTCCCCAGGATCATCACTTGTACACAGAAGGGTGTAAATGGAGAGGAGGATGTCGTGCCTCCATCACTTGAGCTGTGCTGACCCTCCCGGACTGTCTCGGGAGTACAGGAAGTCTGGATTCATGACAAAATGTCCTCCAGGACGCACACCCCACGCAGCTCCGCATCGTCCAGGTAGGACATGGTGCGCCAAAACAGGTGGGTGGAAAAAAACACAAAAAGGGTGAAAAAGGAAGCACACGACACCACAGCTGGGTTCTGTTACTGGCCGTGACATTCTGTCATATTCGCCTCTACGAGGCAGAGAGAGAGAGAGACCTGAACGCTGAATGGTGCCGTGTGTTTAATCAACAAAAGAATCAGAAACAGAATCAGATTTATTGCCATTGTTCATGTAGTACACAAACTAGGAATTTGTCTCGGTGCAATGCTGCAACATTAAACATGATAAAAATAAAAGATAGAAATAAAAAACTATACATGCAATAAAATGTGGAGTATGAATGAGTAATACTAGACAAAGCAATTATTAAATATATTAGCGAGCAGCAGATATTGTGGAGTACCCCATAGTGCAGTCGGTAATGCAAAAAGAAAACAGTGATGATTGACGTGAGTCTGGTTGAGCTGCTGTACATAGTGCACGAGAGTCTAATAAGTCACTTAGTGTTCAGCAGTCTGACGGCAGAGGGGAAGAAGCTGTTCGTGTGACGGGAGGTTTTAGTCTGAATGGACCGAAGTCTTCTACCTGAGGGGAGGGGGGCAAACAGTACGTGACCAGGGTGTGAAGGATCGGCTATGATCCGGCCTGCACGCCTCCGGGTCCTGGAGATGTACCGATCCTGGAGGGATGGGAGCTTGCAGCCGATCACCTTCTCAGCAGCGCGCACGACGCGCTGCAGCCTTAGTCTGTCCCTGACAGTGGCTCCTGCGTACCACACGGTGATGGAGGTGGTGAGGATGGACTCGATGATGGCCGTGCAGAACTGCACCAACATCTTGGTGGGTAGCTTGAGCTTCCTCAGCTGCCACAGGAAGAATATCCTCTGCTGGGCCTTTTTGATGAGGGAGCTGATGGTCAGCTCCCACTTGAGGTCCCGGGTGATGGTGGTGCCCAGGAAGCGGAAGGAATCTGCAGTGGTGATGGGAGAGCCTGTGAGGGTGAGGGGGGGCAGAGGGGTTGTGACTTTCCTGAAGTCTACAATCATCTCCACTATCTTCAGAGCGTTCAGCTGCAGGCTGTTGTGGCTGCACCAGGACGCCAGCTGGGCCACCTCTTTCCTGTAGACGGACTTGTCGCCGTTGGAGATGAGCCTGATGAGGGTGGTGTCGTCCGCAAACTTAATCAGCTTGACAGACTGGTGGCTGGAGGTGCAGGAGTTGGTATAAAGGGAGAAGAGTAGGGGGGAAAGTACACAGCCCTGGGGTGATCCGGTGCTGATGCTAACAGAGTCAGAGATAGACTTTCCCAGCCGCACATGCTGCCTCCGGTCCGTCAGGAAGTCGGTGATCCACCTGCAGAGGGAGTCAGGCACGTTGAGCAGGGACAGCTTGTCCCGGAGCAGGGCGGGGCGGATGGTGTTGAATGCAGAGCTGAAGTCCACAAACAGGATCCTGGCGTAGGTTCCCAGGGAGTCCAGGTGCTGCAGGATGGAGTGGAGGGCCAGGTTGACTGCGTCGTCCACAGACCTGTTGGCTCGGTAGGCAAACTGCAGCGGGTCCAGGAGGGGAGTGGTGATGGACTTGAGGTGGGGCAGGGCCAGGCGCTCAAAGGACTTCATGACTACAGAGGTGAGCGCTACAGGTCTGTAGTCGTGCAAACAGTTCAAAGTGTGCCCAATGCAAAAAATGCCAAACAAGGAAAACATTACATGTAGTGCCTCAGAACGGGGAAAAGGCTCTGGAGAGAAAATCAGCACTTCAATGAACTAAACAGTAGAATCAGAGGAAACTCAAAAGTAGTGCCTCAGAGTGGGGAAAAGGCTCTGGAGAGAAAATCAGCACATCAGCAGGATAAACAGGAGAACAAGAGGTTGACTTTCAATGCCGTGGCGACGAGTGAGTGAGCAGGGAGAACTTAAGTAGTGGGTGACTTGACAACATCAGTGATAACAGGTGTGTGAGCTGAGCTGCAGGTGAACTGATTGCAAAGCTGCTCAGACCCAAACTATACACATGAACAGACACAAAAATAATTACAGAAATGCAAAACTTGACAATAAATTGAGTCTGAGCTCAGAGATGACATTAGAGCCACATCACATGGTCCTGCTACAACTATTATCCTACGCAGTATAATACTGCCAGAGGAAACCAAGATGTGTGTCAGGGCAGGTAGGGACCTGACCTGGAGTTCCAATCTAGCACTGAAGATCAGGGGTTCCTCCAATAGCCAGTGCAGTGAGTGAGTAGGTTCCAGTCTCTTCCATGAAAACAAACTCCCTATTTTAAAAATGTTCTGATAGAAAGGGCTTCACTCTTGGACCAATTGACTTTCGCTGAAGATGCTGTTCCAAAATTATCGACTACTTTTTGTAAACAGTTTACTTCTGTCTGGTTCTTTACCATCACAATGATATCATCTGCATATGCTGAAAGTACCAGTTTTTTAACCCTTTAACTGCCCTAGGGGCCATATGGCGCCTGGGGCAATGCAAGGCAACTCAAGGCACCCCCTAGTGGTCAAGAGTGGTAAAAAATTTTGTTAATAAAATAGTTCAGATTTCCAAGGCTATAACTTAAAAGTTACAAGAGATAATGGCTTACTGTCAATTAGAAAGATGTAGAATGTGATCTAAATTTTCAGACAGTAATAAATTTATGCATCTAATTTGCATAATGTCGCGGCAGCTATATGAATTAAATAACAGTCAAAAGTGGACTTTGGACACATTTACATAAAGAATGGTCCTTTTTTTTTACACCAATTTGTCTACAGGGGTATGTTTTTATCTAATCTTCAAAGTATATGAACCAGAAAATCAATAAAATGTCAACAAAAACATATTTCTCTCTTAACTGTTACCGGGAGGGGGGCTCGCCCACCCACGTGACCGGTCCATTTTCGTCCATCGTAGCCGATGTTTGTGTGTTTGCTCAGCCATTTACACCCTTGTACCACATCTACAAACTCTTATGATTACTCCACATGAATTTTGTTTGTATTACGTGGCTATTTTTTCTGTTTGGTGCATTATTCCTGTGGGAATCCATGCCACCTGTGGGCGCCGCCATCTTGGTACAGGGAGCTCAGTTTTTTGTTTTTTTCCCCTTGTCCTGTCAGGCAGCTAGGCAAGCAGAACAGGGATCTGTCACCCTTATTGTGCCAAAACAGATTTACTTTGCCAAGAGGAGCTTATACAGTACCTAACTGTGTATTGTATATTTTTGTAAATGCTTACTGTAATAACTTTTAATACTTTATTTTAATTATTTTACCCATGGAAAACCCAACAGGATGGGGAAGAGGGAAAGGAAGTGTGTGGAGGGGGAAAGAAAAGGGAGGGGAACAGACAAAAAAACAAACAAACCAACAACTAAAACAAACAAAAGACAAACTGCTTCTTCCACCTAAGATGTCTCAACACGAGTCTGGTTTCCGCACCTGTTAAAGGAGATACACTTGTGCGTGTACGTCTGCGTACATATATATGAAAGCGTGTGCAAACAAAGTGTGTGCATGTGTGTGGTTTGTCAGGAAACATACGAAGCGGAGGGCCGGTCACATCAGCTCTCCCCCCAGGAACCCCGAGCAGGTAAGGCAGCGCCACCAACCCTCATGGGGCACAAACATCCGAGGTCAGCAAGCCCCAGGAAAGCCAGGCAACCGCCCCCGGAGGGGCGACTGAGGGAGGCCAGGCTACTCGGCGGCCGGCACAGTGAGCCCACACCCCCGGACCTGCCTGACCCCCACCCCCCAGTGGGGCCAACGCCCACCCCCAAGCCCCAGGCACCAGGAGGCCAGCGACCCCACCCCCTGGGCCAGAGACCGGCTCGCACCCCCCGGCACGATCCCCCCCAGGCATCCCCACAGCGGGCCCACCCCAGCGCCACTGCTGCACACCCCGGGGACCCCCATGCCCAAAGAAGTCCCCCCACCCAGGGGAGCCCACATTGCCGAGAGGCACTACCCCCCTTAATCCAGCACTTCCGGACTCGCAGACACACCCCTCCCCACACCTTCACACCCACATGCTCCCATGCACATCCATATGCACTTATTTATTTAGTGAATGCAAAGTCCTTAAGCCAAGCAGTTGCCTCCTGGTTTGCTGTATGGAGGGTGTGTAATCCTCCTTCCAGTCTTTGGAGCGGGCAAGCCTCTATGATGTGTTCCATTGTTTGGAACACATTGGGCTGCACGGTGGCGCAGTGGTTTAGCACTGTGGCAGCACAGTTTACCCTCGGCCGGGGGATCGCAGGGATCATGAGATCGTGGGTTCGATCCCAGCCCCCGACCAACAGTGAGCTGTGTGGAGTTTGCATGTTCTCCCCGTGTTGCGCGGGTTTACTCCGGGATTTCTCCGGTTTCCTCCCGTATACCAAAAACATGTAGGTTTAGGGCGCTCGCACACGCAGCGACCGGCAGCCGGTGGCTTGTCACCAGACTGCAAACCAAATCTACCTATGGGTACAAATGAGTAACAAAAAAAAAAAAAATTGTTTGCTTCTCTCCACATGCGCACAGTGGGCTGGGGATACTGCCCCATCTGTGAAGGCTGGCCAAGCAGGGGCCATGTCCAGTCCTGAAGCGATTAAGTATAGACCACTGACTCCTTGGGAGGTTGGTGCCCGGGACCTGTTGGTTGGGGTTTGTCACCAGGTGTTTGTTTGGGACCTCCTTGGTCTCCCACTCCACTTGCCAAGCTGTCTGGATGGTAAAGTCAGCTGGGGGAGGGTTTTTCCAAATCGGCCGTCTGGATGAAAGTCGGGCAGTGGGTGAGGTATAGATCTGCATGGATCTATACCTCTGCATGGATTGGTAAGTGAGGAGAATCTTTAACTTTTTGGAGCATCCTTTGAGTTAATGTTGCTCGCCGGATGTGTGGAGGGGCTATGTTTGACAGTACAGGGAGCCAGGAGAGTGGTGTTGAGCGGATTGTTCCAGTTATAGTTCTCATGGTTGTGTTGAGCTGGGTGTCTACGTGGTGTGTGTAAGATGACCTGGATCAGACAGGGGCACAATATTCTGCTACAATCCCACGAGGCTACCGACCCCTCTATGTCCCATGTTTGGACAGAGAAAGCGCTGTCCTCCTACAATCCTATCAAACATCAGGGGACCCAGAGATAGCAGACCATCTCATTGAATCACTAAATACAGCCCGGCGAAAGAAATGGGAGGAGACAGTTGCTGACCGGAGCTTTACCCACTCTAGCAGGAAATGTTGGAGCCTCATCCGTCGCCTAGGAGCTGCACAGAAGCCCCCTAGCCAAAGCCAAGCATCTGTCACACCCAACCAAGTTGCATCCCACCTACTGACTATCGTCAAAGCACCCCAAGACAAAGACACCAGAAGAGCAGTTACAACTGAGCTAAAAAAACACCAAAAAATGCCTGCAGAGGAAACAAACCCTGAACCCTTCGAGGCTGCTGAACTGGAGAAAGTCCTACAGGGCCTGAAATGTGGAAAGGCAGCAGGATACGATAACATCTTCCCAGAATTCATGAAAAATCTTGGCCCCCGAGCCCTAACCTGGTTGACACAATTCTACACAAGGATCACACAAACAAACTCGAACCCAAAGAAATGGCGGACAGCAAAGGTCATTGCCATTCCAAAGCCTGGCAAAGACCACAAACTACCAGCAAGCTACTGCCCAATCTCCCTACTCAGCGTTCCTTACAAAATCATGGAGCGCCTAATACTGAAATGAAATTCAAGGAAATGTACGCTACCAGAAGGATTTTAAGAACTGCTGCGTCATGGCTTTCACTGAATCTTGGCTTACTGCGCATGACCGAGATGTAGACCTGTGGATTGACGGCTTTGGAGCCCCGCTGCGCTCGGATCGGCAGGAAGAGGTAACGGGGAAACGTCAGGGGGGCGGAGTATGTTTATACATTAATAAGCAGTACTGCACATCTGTCACGGTCAGAGAGCGCATCTGTACACCCGATGTGGAGCTGCTGTCTGTGTCACTACGCCCCTTTTATTTGCCTCGCGAGTTTCCCCAAATTTTCATCACAACTGTGTACATTCACCCGAGGGCAGACGCTGACTCCACCTCCAGAACCATCTTTGATGTGATCCAGCGGCTGCAGTCAATTTCTCCAGAGGTGCCAAACTTCATTCTTGGGGATTTTAACCATGTTTCTTTAAAGAAGACACTTAAAAACTTTTATCAGTATGTCTCCTGCCCAACCAGGCGAAAAAAGACATTGGACCTGTGCTATGGATCCATAGAGAGGGCCTATAAATCACTCCCCCTTCCTCCTTTAGGATCCTCAGATCACAACTGTGTACATTTGCTGTCCACATATAAAACTGCTCTCAGAAGAGGCAAGGTGGAGATGAGAGACATTGATGTGTGGACAGAAGATTCAGAGCACAGCCTCCAGGAATGCTTTGACTGTACAGACTGGGAGATGTTCATAATGGCCTGCGGGGATGATTTGGACTCTCTGGCTGAGCTCACATGCTCATACATGGCTTACTGTCAAAATAAGATTGTTCCACGTAAACGTGTCAAAATATATCCCAACAACAAACCATGGGTTACTAAATCAGTTAAATCCTGCTTACAGAGGAAAGCACTTGCCTTTAAACAGGGGACTGTTTCTGAGCTACAGGTTGCCACTAAGGAGCTGAAGGCCGAAATTTTAAGAGCAAAACAGAATTATAAATCAGAGTTGGAAAGCAAGATGGCAGCAAATAAACTTGGTTCGGCCTGGGCCAGTATGAAAACTATTGCAGGCCTTCAGAGCACAGAACGCAGTAATCGTGTGTTTTTAGGTGGTTTTAGTTCCAAGGTTGTCATAGCCAGGAGCGGCACTGGGGTTAAGCTCCCAGTGCTCATAAAATGCTCCTTATGGCGTGCGTCTCGAAAAGCTTCTGACAACTAAGTCCAACTCCTAGCCTGCCCGTGTGGTTTAGTCTCTAAGCCCGGCGGAACTGCTTTTACTAATAGGAAAAGGGGCGAGGGCAGATCTCTGGCGCCTTAAAACCAGATGCTTCGGGTAGATGGTGGCTCGTCAACCTGGGAAGGTAGCCCATCTAGGGGAAGGTAAACCCTGATTTCAAACCTCTGCTGCCTTGCGGCATACCCGGTCACGGGAAAGGCTTCGGGAGTCAACCCTGAGGAAAAATCCGGAGTCGGAGCCCCTAAGGCAGTTCTATGTTGTGCTCAACATCGTTCTGGCAGCTCCTGCAACGGCGCTGGTGCCAAACTGTAGCAGCCCTGCTGTTCCTTTGGATTCATCAGTGACGTGGAGAGGGGGGACATGCTGCATGGGCAACATCTTGTCCTCCATATCTTCCTGCCCAGGCTTGAATCCTACCAACGCCCAGCGCTGGAAGGTAGAACACCAGATCACTGGAGAGGACACTCCAGCTTTGCCTTTGGCGTAGACAAAACACGGGGAATGACAGTTACCGGTTATAAGCCACTGCTCAATTGGCGTAGAGCGTGGCGCCAGGGGCTGTTCCCGACGGTGGGAGGGATCATCAGATCTCACTGGACAGCTACCGCCCGCCTCAAGCTGGGCAGCCCCCAGCCAATAAGGTGTTGTCCCGCCACAGCTTGCTTTCCTCATTGGGTGCATGGGGATAAGGAGAAATCCAAACAGCAGGCTGAGAACCTTCGCACCAGGCAAGACAATAAAACAAAAGAGACCAACTCTAAAACTGGGAACTTGGAACGTCCGCACTATGATGACAGGACTCGCTGATAACCTCAAGAAAATCAACGACACCAGGAAGACTGCCATCATCAATAATTACTAACTACTAACTAACTAACCTGCACTTATATAGCGCTTTTCTAGTCACAAAGACCACTCAAAGCGCTTTCATTAATACTAACCCTCTATTCTAAGGGCCTATAGGAAACAGATATCTAGGGACAATTTAGAACAGCCAATTAACCTAACATGCATGTTTTTGGCATGTGGGAGGAAACCGGAGAAATCCCGGAGTAAACCCACGCGACACGGGGAGAACATGCAAACTCCACACAGATCACTGTTGGTCGGGGGCTGGGATCGAACCCACGATCCCACGATCCCCACAATCCCCCGGCCAAGGGTAAACTGTGCTGCCGCAGTGCTAACCACTGAGCCACCGTGCAGCCCAATGATGATAATGAGCTGAAGAGACTGGGAGTGGATATCGCCACTCTCCAGGAAACACGGTTAGCTGATGCAGGCACACTGAGAGAGAAGGACTACACGTTCTACTGGCAGGGAAAGGGCAGTGACGAACACAGGGAACACGGAGTGGGCTTCGCAGTGAAGAACACTTTGCTGAAGATGGTGGAACCGGGCAGCACTGGCTCTGCATGACTCCTCACCCTCCGCCTGAACACCACTCAAGGCCCAGTCACCCTCGTCAGTGTGTATGCCCCAACACAGACAGCCACACCAGAGGCAAAAGACGAGTTCTACGAGAATCTCGCAACAACTGTCAGGATCATCCCCAACTCTGAACAACTCATTCTCCTTGGAGACTTCAATGCCAGAGTGGGTGCTGACCACGACTCCTGGCCCTCCTGCCTTGGACTTTTTGGCGTGGGCAGAATGAACGACAACGGACAGCGGCTGCTCGAGTTCTGCACATATCACGATCTGTGCATCACAAACTCGTTCTTCAAGACCAAGCCCCAACACAAGGTTTCCTGGCAACATCCGCGCTCAAAGCACTGGCACCAGCTAGACTTGATCCTGACCAGGCGCACCTCACTGAAGAACGTGCTAATCACCCGTTCGTTCCAGAGTGCAGATTGCGACACAGACCATTCATTGGTGTGTTGCAAGGTCAAGCTGCAGCTGAAGAAATTCCATCGTGCTAGACAACCTGGAAAGGCACGGATTGACATCAGCAAGATGGCCCAACCAGAACTTGTTGAGCAGTTTGCCTCCACCTTTGAGAAGGAACTTGGTGTACCACAAGGAGGAGAATCTGCAAAGCAGAAGTGGGAAGAGCTGCGAAACACCATCTACCGCACAGCCTTGGCTACCTTTGGGAGGAAGACCTCGAAGTCACAGGACTGGTTTGATGCCAAGTTGACCGAGATGACCCCCGTCATTGAAGCCAAGCGCTCAGCACTTGCTGAGTACAAGAAGTACCCAAACGAGAAGAATCTCCAGATTCTCAGGGCTGCGAGAAGCAAAGTTCAGCAGACTGCTCGGCGCTGTGCCAACAAGTACCGGACTCAGCTCAGCCAAGACATTCAAACCACTGCCATAACAGGGAATATCCGTGGTATGTACGATGGCATCAAGAAAGCACTTGGTCCGGCTCAGAGCAAGACGGCCCCCCTCAAATCTTCCACTGGGGAGATGATCACAGAGAAGAACAAGCAGATGGAGAGATGGGCGGAACACTACTCCGACCTCTACTCTAGACAGAACACCGTGACACCGTCAGCCCTTGATGCCATCGACTGCCTGCCATCCATGGACGAACTTGACGCCGAGCCAACCATCGACGAACTCAGTAAGGCCATTGATAGCTTGGCCGCTGGCAAGGCACCCGGAAACGACGGCATACCCCCTGACCTGATCAAGCACTGCAAGACCGCCCTACTGCTGCCATTGCATGACGTCCTCTGCCAGTGCTGGAAGGAAGGTGCCGTACCACAGGACATGAGGGACGCCAAGATCATCACCCTCTACAAAAACAAAGGGGAGAGAAGCGACTGCAACAACTACAGGGGCATTTCCCTCCTCAGCGTTGTTGGCAAAGTCTACGCACGAGTTGTTCTCGTTCGTCTACAGAAGCTTGCCGAACGTGTCTACCCCGAGTCTCAGTGTGGCTTCCGCGCTGAGCGATCGACGGTAGACGTGATATTCTCCATCCGCCAACTCCAGGAGAAATGCAGAGAGCAGAACATGCCCCTGTACGTCGCCTTCATCGACCTCACCAAAGCGTTCGATCTGGTCAGCAGAGAGGGCCTTTTCAAGATCCTGCCAAAGATAGGATGCCCACCAAAGTTGCAAAGCCTCATCGAATCGTTTCACACCAACATTTGTGTGAATTTGAATGTGAACATTTGAATTTTTTGGGCTGCACGGTGGCGCAGTGGTTTAGCACTGTGGCAGCACAGTTTTACCCTCGGCCGGGGGACCGCCGGGATCATGAGATCGTGGGTTCGATCCCAGCCCCCAACCAACAGTGAGCTGTGTGGAGTTTGCATGTTCTCCCCGTGTTGCGCGGGTTTACTCCGGGATTTCTCCGGTTTCCTCCCGCACACCAAAAAAAAAAAAAAAAACATGTAGGTTTAGGGCGCTCGCGCACGCAGCAACCAGCAGCCGGTGGCTTGTCACCAGACTGCAAACCAAGTCTACCTACGGGTACAAATAAGTAACAAAAAAAAAAAAAAAAAAAAAAAAACATGCAGGAGATAGTGCAGCACGATGGCAACGTCTCAGAGCCATTCAACATACGCAGCGGAGTGAAACAGGGCTGTGTACTTGCGCCAACCCTCTTTGGGATTTTCTTTGCTATGCTCCTGAGGCATGCCTTCAGCACAGCAACAGAGGGAATCTACCTACACACAAGATCTGACGGCAGGCTTTTCAACCTCTCCCGCCTGAAAGCCAGAACCAAAGTACGCGAGGCTCTAATCAGAGACATGCTGTTCGCAGACGACGCTGCAGTCGCAACCCACACACAGCAGGAGCTTCAGACCCTGATGGACCGCTTCTCCCAGGCATGCAAGGACTTCGGGCTTACCATCAGCCTGAAGAAGACTAACGTCTTGGCGCAAGGCACGGAAGCACCACTAACCATCACCATTGATGACTACAAGCTGGAGGTCGTGAATCAGTTCACGTACCTGGGGTCCACAATCAGCAACAACCTCTCCCTTGATACAGAGATCAACAAGAGGATTGGAAAATCAGCCTTCACACTCGCTCGCCTCACCACACGAGTGTGGGAGAATCCCAAACTCTCTGTCAAGACGAAAATGGCAGTGTACAACGCCTGCGTCATCAGCACACTGCTCTATGGGAGTGAGACGTGGACAACATACGCCCGGCAGGAAAAGAGACTGAACTCCTTCCACTTGCGCTGCATTCACCACATCCTGGACATATCCTGGCAGGACAAAGTGCCCAACACAGAAGTTCTGTCCCGCGCCGGCCTTCCCTCCATGTTCACTCTACTCAGGCAGCGCAGGCTCCGCTGGCTAGGCCACGTTCACCGTATGGAGGATGGCAGAATCCCCAAAGACGTCCTCTATGGAGAACTGGCAAATGGCAGGAGAGACGTTGGCCGCCCACAGCTGCGCTTTAGAGACGTCTGCAAGAGAGACATGAAGGCCCTGGATATCAACACAGAGCGCTGGGAGGACCTTGCAACGGACCGCTCCAAATGGAGAGGCACCCTGACCAGACAGCTCAAGGCGGGTGAAGAGAGACTGACTGCTGTAGCAGATGAAAAAAGGACCCGCAGGAAGAACCGCCACAGACCCAGCAGCACGGAGACCACCCACAAGTGTGACCTGTGTGACAGGGACTGTCATTCGCGCATCGGCCTGTTCAGCCACAGGCGGTGCTGTTCCAGCAGAGTAGACGTTTAGGATTCTCTTCCATGGTCATCATACACCGACGGAGGCCGACGACGAGTTCAGACACAGAGCTGGCTAATGCTCTAAATTGTTTTTATGGTCGTTTTGACTCCTTTGATTTCAGTACAGAAATCCAAGATTTGAAACAGAAACTCAAAGACAATCAGCACTTTAATATTGAGATGCAGGATGTTAAAAGGGAGTTCTGCGCTGTAAAAGTGAACAAAAGTCAGGGCCCTGATAATATATGTGGGCGCCTGGTAAAGTCCTGTGCACATGAACTGAGTCCTATATTTCATTAGTTAATAATACTAATAGTTAACTAACTAACTAATAATAGTTTCATTAAGTCCTTACAGACACATGTGCCTAAGATCTGGAAAGATGCCGTGGTTGTTCCTGTTCCAAAATCCAGCTGTCCTAAAACAGTAAATGACTTTAGACCAGTTGCTTTGACTTCAATTTTAATGAAAATTTTTGAAAAACTGGTCAGATGTGAGGTCCTAAGGCAGACTGAACATGCATTGGATCCCCTGCAGTTTGCCTATAGGCCTCACAGAGGAGTGGAGGATGCCACTGTCACTATGTTTAACATGCTTTTTAAACATCTGGATTTTAATGGGACACATGCCAGGCTTTTATTTGTGGACTTTTCTTCTGCCTTTAATACAATCCAACCTCATATTTTAGTTGAAAGGCTCCTGCAACAATTTGATTTGAGCAATAATCTGGTGGGCTGGATTCTGGATTTCTTAACCAACAGGACACAGAGAGTAAGGGTCAATGGCACATTGTCTGACCTAAAGTGCTCTTCTACTGGCTCGCATCAGGGGTGTGTGTTGTCACCACTACTCTTCATCCTGTACACAAACATGTGTCGGAGCAGACATGACAACAGACACATTATAAAGTATGCTGATGACTCAGTCATTGTCAGTCTCCTCCAGGATGGTGAGAGTGGCCACGGCCCAGTAGTTGATGACTTTGTTCACTGGTGTGAGGATTCCTACCTGCAGCTGAATACAACAAAAACGAAAGATATGATTATTGACTTTAGGAGGAAAACTCCCACGCACAAAGTCACCATACTAAAAGGCCAGACCACCGAATGTGTACAATCGTACAAATATCTTGGGACGATTATTGATAGTAAATTAAACTTTGAAGTGAACTGTGAAAGGGAGTGCAAAAAGGGTCAGCAACATTTGCATTGTTTGAGGAAACTGGCACGCTTCCAAATTGACCGAACCATAATGACTATGTTTTATTGGGCTTTTATTGAATCTGTTTTATCCTTTTCTTTAATGTCATGGTTTGGTCAGATAAAACTGAAACAGAGGAAATCCTTGGATCAGGTAGTTAGATGGTCCAGTCGTTTGCTTGGTGAGTCACAGCTGAGCCTGACATCCCTGTACACCAGACAAGTACAGAGGATGGCTGACTCGATTTTAAATGATGACTCCCACCCTTTGCACCGCAACTTTCAGCTTCTTTCCTCCAGATGGAGGTTTGCTGTCCCAAAAAGCAAAACCCAGCGCTACAAAAACAGCTTTATCCCTGCTGCTGTCAAAGAGTTGAACAAGCTATAAAATATATTGTACATATTTTATATTTACTTATTTTGTATGATGTGTGCCTGTGTTTGTGTCTATGTTGAATGTAATTAGTGGCTTGTAAATATGGATGTCACCAGACTGCAAAACAAATCTACCTATGGGTACAAATAAAGTAACCTGAACCTGAACCTGAACCTGAACTGCAACGTATTTCCCCAGGAATAGAGGAAATTCTATTTGTGGATCAAGCAGGTTTCTGCAAGGACCGCAGTACAGGAGAACAAGTACTGGCCCTAACCACCTTCATCAAAAATGGCTTTGAGAGCAGACTGAAGACAGGGGCTGTGTTTCTCGATCTTACAGCCGCCTATGATACGATCTGGCACAAAGGCCTCCTCCTGAAACTTATAAAGGCGATCCCTGCTTGGGCAACAGCAATTATAAAAACCCTGCTGACCAACCGAAGGTTCAGAGTCCACCTCGGTCAGAACACAAGTGCATGGAGAACGCAGAAAAACAGACTCCCACAAGGCTCAGTTCTAGCTCCAACTCTGCTCAACCTCTATATAAACGACCTGCCCACTACAAAATCCCGCAAATTCATCTATGCAGATGACATCTGTTTGGCACTCCAAGCACCAGACTTTGAGCCACTGGAACGGGTGCTCACTGAAGATCTTGCCAAACTGGACCAGTTCTGCAAAATCTGGCGCCTAAAACCAAGCCCAGCAAAAACCGTCTCCAGTGTATTCCATCTCCACAATGTAAAAGCTGCCAGAGAACTAAACATCCACCTGAGCGGACTCAAGCTTAAGCATGCCCCGAATCCAACCTACCTTGGAGTGACCCTTGATAGGACCCTATCCTTCAAGAAACATCTAAAGGGGACGGCTGCTAAGGTGAAGGTACGAAACAACCATATTGTTTCGTACTGGAGGGCAATGGATCAGCGTTCTCGTCGCGCCCTCCGCCAGTACCCAGGCTCACCCAGGGAAGCTAATGATCCTACCAGCAGACTAAATTTAAAGAGACGACACCTCTGTGCCAAGTCAAAGAAGAATCCTAGTCACGGTCCTAAAGCCGAAAGCAAACAGCCCCGAGAGCACTCTGTGGTAGGATCTGCCCTTTGCATATTACAATCCATATGCACTAACTCACTCTTAATCACCCGGACCAACCCATTCTCTCTCACTCCTGTACCCATTCAAACCCACCCCTCATTCACCCTTGTTTCATAAGGTGGCTGCGAAGCAGATGCAGCGAGCCTGAACACGCACCAGTGCCCGGCATTGATCAGGGAGACCACCGGCGCAGGCCACAGAAGCAGACCCCCACCCCCGGCGTCCACCTAAGCAACCAATCAGCAGGCCACCGCAGGTGCCCTGAAATGCCACCCAACATGCAAAGCGCCACACAGAACTGACCCACCATCACCACCTCCATTCATCACGCCCTCACTCTCACTTGCGCTCATATTCAGTCCTCCTCTCACTCCCTTGGTTGTATCTATACATTCAGTAGCACCCAGGGATTTTGACAACATGATAGGTCCCAGGCTCCTCACCGGGCCCCCACGCCCCCAGCAGGAGGAGGGCAACAGGGGTGGGGGAAGACCCCCACCCCCCTACCCCCGCACAAAACATGGTGGGTGTATGTCGGTTATATGATGTAATTGTGTGTAAATGTGTGGAGTACCAAAATGCAGTTAAAATTGGGAGGATTGGGACTGGAGCACTGCTAGCCACTGCGATGGGCAGCAGGGCCCCCATCCCCCCAAGCCCTCAGTGTCTAAAATGCAATTAAAATTGAGGTGATTGCAGCCCCACCGCGCAGCAAAGGTATCCCCCTCGCCGACACAGTGCGGCACACGCCCACCCCAAAGCCCTAAATGTATCAAAGAAGATCTATATTCCACCCAGAGTCAGGGGGAGTGCGGGAAATAAGACTGGGAGGTAGGCGGTCTAAAAGCGACGCCGTCCCCCCACCAGAAGCCAGCTTGCAAACTGGTTCATGAGGCCACCCACTGCCCTCAAATCCCAACCCAGGGCAAGCGCCGCCAGTGCAAGCAGCCCAGGACCCACCAGCATCACGCTCTGGCACTCCCAGCACCACAAACATGATGGGGCAGCCATACCAATTCCCACTCATCTTACACACACAAACATGGACAACAATAGTCACAATAGCGAACAATGGGCCAGACCCACACAGCGCCCCACATGCCAAGCGACACTCCCAGGCGCCCACGCAGGTCCACGACCACCCACCCCAGATGCATACCGACAGCCGCAGGCCGCCCTGCAACCACAGCCACCCTGCAGCCACAGCCACCCTGGAGCAACCCGATGGAAACACGGCCACCAACCCATGCCAATGCCCCCCCCAACCACCCCCAAGCACCAACACACACCCGCCACCAATGACACCAGGGACACTGCTACAAAGCAAATCACCCCACGACACAACAGCAGGGCGGCCGGGAAAAGCAGGCCCCGAAATGCCAACCCCCATGCCACTAGATGGACTGCCCCACCCCTGCCACCCAACAAAGTTCTCCTACCCATACACACATCCTCCACCCCCAGACATCCACACACAGGTAACCGCATCCATGCACACACGTACCCCCACCCACCATCACGCATGCCGACCTACACCCACACACAGCCCCACCTGCCCTCTCACAACACACACACCCACTTCCACATCCACTCATACACAAGTCCCCACTCACACCCACACTCACACACATACACACACACACACACACACACACACACACACATTCACACCCACACCCACAGACCCCAGTGGACGGGGAGGGTGACCCAGGATGCAGGCACTTACCCCAGGGTGCCGCCAGGGCCCCAGGGAAAACACAACCCCGTCACGCAAGGATGCACCGGGGCCAACCCGCACCACTGGCGCACACCCAACCCCGGCCCAGGGGGGAACGCCCCCCCCCCCAGCACCAGGGGTCCAGGGCCAGACCGAGCCCCCCCGGGAGGCAAGGCCAGCCGGCCAGGGGCCACACTCCAACCCCCCGGCCCACCCCGCAAACCCCCCCACGGCCAGACAAATGGCCACCCCGGAACAGGCCCCCCAGACACCCGCAGTCGGGGCGCAGCCAGCCGCCAGAGGTGCCAAGGAGAGCGAGCCACCGCCTGCCACCCATCAGATTATAGAATTAATAAGCGGGGACCAGAGAGAATTGAATTCTGCCAATTGATTATTTGAGGAGGCTGACAATCTCTCCAGGCTAATAGTTAAGTTATCATAATAAGGCATGCATAAGTTATTTCTTGATTTTCAATTCATGAGGATAGTTTTCTTTGCGATGCATAAGGCAGTGAGAACCATGTGTGACATCCTTGCATCTATATTTATTTCACTTAAATCACCTAATATGGAAAGTGTGGGTGAGGGTGGGACACTATACCCAAGCCATGCCGACAAGTCCTCACATGTCTTCTGCCAGAACTTTTGAACCGGTGCACAGGACCACATAGCATGCATATAGCTATCCGGGATGTTGCTGGTGCAGTGAGATCAGATATCTGTGTGACTCGGGCCCATTTTGAACATCCTTTGTCCTGTGTAATGAATTCTATGAAGAACTTTATACTGCATAAGTTGTAAGTTAGAGTTTTTAGTCATCTTAAAAGTGTTTAAATATATTTGTGTCCAGAAGCTTTCCTCCTTATTGGTTGATAGGTCTGTCTCCCATTTTGATATTGAAAGAGATACGGAGTCATCCAGTTTTGATAATAGTCCATGTATTTTCGATATCAATTTAGGGGAACGAAGATTTAGAAACTCTGCCACCTTAACTGGTACCTCTAAATCTGTCTGATTAAGATTAAATCTTGCTTTTATTATGGATTTAAGCTGTTGGTATTCAAAATACTTTTTATCACTGATGTCGCACTGTGACAATAGTTCCTGAAATTGGATAAAATTTCCACCTTGAATAAGATGATCCCTTTTGTCCTCTTTTGTTGCAAGATATCAGGATTATTCCAAATGGGCGTGAGTTTGCAGGGGACAAGTGAAGACCCCGTTATTTTTAAAAATTTCCACCAAGCCGTCAGATAGGAGCTGATATTAGTACTTTTAAAACAGTCATGGTGTTTAACCCCTTGCACTCTGGTCAATTTCCCTAAAAACGCCAAAAAATAACGTACCCAAAGTAAATCAAAAGCTGTTCTTCAACCCTTTGCAGCATCTTCATGGGGTTGGTTTCATTTAAAAGAAAACACTTTGAATTTTTTGGCAAAACAGATATAATCTCTCTAAGTGCTCAGGCCACTGAGTAACAGTCATCTAAACATACTGAACGTGAAGAAAATAAAATTCGCCTGGGTGTTTTTTTGGATACAAATGCTTGCAAATAACACACAGCTGTCAGATACTGGCTGGAAAATGCAACAGAAATGTAGAACCAAGTGTTATCCAGCTGAGGTCAAAATTTTGTAACAATACCACAAAAAATGAATATATTACACAGCTTTTTACTCAGGTAGTTCCCAGGCGTTTTTGAACTGTGCCAAATTGTGCCAAATGGCACAGTTTGGAAAAACGTCTGTAACTTTTGAATGATTCAATATAGAAGCTTCATCTTGGGCTCTAATGAAAGGTGACACTCAGGGCTGTGTGTGTGGGTGTGTGTGTGTGGGGGTTGTTTATTCATTCATGAATGAATGAATGAACAAACAAGCCCCCACACACAAAGAAGCATGCCACGTAAAAAATGTGTGGCTTTTTTTACAAGAAAAAATAACCTACAGTGCACTAAAAATTATACTAAAATATCTGTAATGTAGAAGATGATAACTCCCCCCCCCCCCGCTACAGAGGATGGACATCGCCCGGTGCGCCGCGGTCATGGTGCCCCACGGTCTACTACGCACAGTTGTAGTTTACCTATCGGTCAAAAGTCATTTTTGATTACAATTTTCAGGGATAAAGAATAATTTAGCTTATAACACTTACCTGTCCGCAACAGTAGTGTCGCTGGCGAACTTCTCTTCCTCATTGTCAGATGAACATGAAGCTGGTCCGCTTGTTACAACTCGTGGTTCTGGTCACGCGGCCCGGTCAAACCATAATTCCATTATTGCGGTTTTGCGCTTCCATGATTGCGGTTTTGGCGAACGATTTTTCAAAACAAATATGAGCAGTAGTAAGAAAAAAAGACTGGCGAACATATGTGTGTCACCCAGCGGCTAAAACAAAACAGATTTTGCAAGGGAGGCACGCTTTCGAACTACTGTGCTTCAGTTGGCTCGCTGTATTCGCAGCCGTTGGTAGGCGGGTCCTTCTTGCTAGGTTTTCAGTCATTGGTTCTCCAAGGTTTCAGAAACCCAATTCAAGGCTCTTATTAGTCGAATGAGAGGTCAATCACATCTAAACCAATCAAAGCACTCCTTTGGCTTTCTGTTCGCGGCTGTGTCTGTAGTGGAAGAATGGAAATGCAGCTTTTTTTTTTTTTTCAGTGCCTCCTAGGACGCACAGGACGCCCTCGTGTGCCCTAGGATGCAGAGACGTGTCCGCCCGCGGTACACCGAAGTGCAACAGGTTAATACAGGGACTTATAAAAGGTAAGTCAGAGATATTTAGCGACCCACAGAGAGCCTGTTCAGCATCTAACCACGGGTTTCCTAGTGGAGCTGATTTTGTCCATTTTGAAGCAAACTGCAGTATATTGGCTAAAAAGTAATTAAAAAAATTTGGTAGATCTAAGCCTCCACACTCTTTTTCTTTTTGGACGGTTTTTAAACTAATCCGTGACGGTTTATCCTTCCATAAAAATTTACTTATATTTGAGTCTAGAGACATAAACCAGGGCATTAATGGTTGGGTAGGAATCATTGAGAACAAATAGTTGATTTTAGGAAGGACCATCATTTTAACGGTTGCGACTCTTCCCATTAGTGATATAGGTAATGTCCTCCAGCACGTAAGGTTGTCTTGTATTGTTTTTAAAAGGGGAATGTGATTTAGTTGCAATAACTCTGAGAGTCTGGGGGAAATATCTGTTCCTAAATATTTAGTATTACCTGATTGTATTGGAATAGTAGATGTATTTGAGAAATTGCAATTTATAGATAGAACTATTGATTTACCCCAGTTAACAGAGTAGTCTCATAATGATGAAAATTTATCAATGAGCGTCACTGTCTGAAGAAGAGATCTTTGTGAGTTTTCAAGGAAAATCAATACATCATCAGCATAATGACTTATCTTGTGTTTTTCTTCTCAAGTTTGAATACCTCTGATAACATTTTGTCATATGGCTGCTGCTAATGGTTCAATAAAGATGGTAAAAAGTGAGGGAGAGAGTGGACACCCCTGCCTAGTACCTCTCTGGAGATTAAAGCTTTGGGAAGTGTGATCATTTATTCGGACAGACGCAGCAAGACAGCTATATAGTGTTTTAATTCAGTTTATGAAAGATGAAACAAACCCAAACTTGTTTAACACCATTAAAAGAAATTTCCGGTTAACACGGTCAAAGGCTTTCTCTGCATCCAGGGACAAGATTGTAGTTTCTATGTTATTAATCTTGCAGTAGTCTATTAAATTAAATAGCCTGCGTGTATTATCAGCCGAGTGCCTACCCTTGATGAAACCTGTTTGAGCTGGGTGTGTAATAAATGGAATTATCTTTTCCAGTCTTTTGGCAAGAGCTTTGCAAATTATTTTAAGATTGACATTCATAAGTGAGATGGGATGGTAGCTGGATCGAAGCGTAGGTTCTTTTCCAGATTTAAGGAGCAGGATAGTACTGGCCAAATTCATATTTGGAGGGATTACATTATCTTCTTTAATTTGGTTCACCATTTTAAAGAAAGTAGGTGCCATCACAGGCCAAAATTCTTTATAACAATCTACTGGAAAACCATCTGGTCCCAGAGCTTTGTTGTTTGGAATGTGCTTAAGTGCCTTCTGGAGTTCAGACACCTGAAGAGGTGCATCCAGAGCTGCAATCTGTTCATTATTTAATCGTGGTAAGTTAATATTGTCCAAAAAATTATTTATCTCTGAGTCAGATGGGTTAACCTGAGATGAGTAGAGGTTTTCATAAATCTTTCTGAAGGAGTTACTTATTTCTTCAGGCTCATGAGTAATATTTCCAGTCATATCCTTAATAGAGTGGATAGTTTTTTCTTTATTCAATCTAAGCTGGTTCGCAAGATGTCGCCCCAATTTATTACTGTGTTCAAACTTCTCAAGACGCAGTCTTTGTATTAAAAACTGTGCTCTTTTGTTTGTAATTTCTTTTAATTCCAGCTTTAATTTTCTCAGATCATTAAGTGTCTGTTTCTGTGGGGAAACGGCATAGGTTTTCTCCAGTGATTTAATTTTCTGTTCTAAGTCCAGTACCAGTGCTTTTTCTTTTTTATTCTTATATGAACAGTAAGAGATTATTTTACCTCGCATGACCGCTTTTGCTGCTTCCCAAAGAACACCTGGGGATATTCCTGGCACATCATTATATTCCAGATATAATTCCCACTCTTTATTAAAGTAGTTAAAGTCTTCGTCTTTCAGTAGTGCTATATTAAATTTCCAGCTCCTAGTTTCCCTTGTAGCTTTCCTATTTACTAATGTAAGAGATACTGGATGGTGATCACTGATAGCTTGATTTGAACATATTTCAGTGTCTGTGATGTCCCTCACAATAGAGTTACTGGCTAAAAAGAAATCTAGACGTGAATGTGAACTATGAACTGATGAAAAAAGTGTATTCCCGAAGAGTTGGGTGAAGAGAACGCTATTTATTGCAAAGACCAAAATCATTCATGTATTGTTTGAGAGTGTTAGTAGCCTGCCATTTTCAGTAATTCCCCAATGTACTGAGCCTGTCGATTGCAGGGTTTAATACCAGGTTGAAGTCCCCTCCTATTATAAGTGTAGTGTCCAAGTACTCAGAAAGAGAAGTGAAAAACGTGTGAAAATATGGTGGGTCGTCAACATTTGGGCCATAAACGCTTGCAATACATACTGTAGATCCAACTTTTGAACTGAGATTTTTAGTATTATAAATCTACCTTCTGGATCTGTTATGATATTATTCACAACAAGTATATTCTTCTGTTTACCAGTAAAGCCGGCTGAGTACATGTGGGGGAATTCTGGGGAGGTGAGCGCATCTACAGACGACTTAGAGACATGTGTCTCCTGCAATAAGACAAAGTCTGCCTGTAGATCCTTCAGTCGATTAAAAACTTTTAGCCTCTTCTCCCTGGTACCAATTCCACGTATGTTCCACGTGACAAACTTAAATGTGGACATGTTTTCACTAACTGGTTATGTCTGTAATGTATGTGTATATGTGTATATATATGTTGTGTGTAAAATATACAGTACACCTACACATATATGATTGGGTGTGCACGCATGATGTCTCTGTTCCATTTGCCTGCAATTGCAAGAAAATGGGGTGCATGTACTTGAAGTTATTTCCTATAAACCAGAAGAATGAGAGAAAACAGACATAAAGGTTAGTAAGTGGTGAAAAAATGCAGATAACATACAACAACCTAACAAATTCAAAAAATTAACTACAACAGACAAACAAACAAACAACAACCTCAACAACAAAGAAAAAAACATTTTGACAAATGTTAACAAATTAAACTGAGATCGAGTAAGAGACCTGCGCACAATCACACTCTTTTTCCACCTGTAGCTAAGAAAAAAATAACAGAAAACAAAATAGGCTCTAGAATAACCAGGGCGTTATAGTTTCATCCATAAACAGCTTGCCATCTATATATAGTCTATCCACAGAAACAATAGCTCATTTACCTTCTTGGATGTTTTGTTTCCTAATGGGAAAAAGCTTCCTTCTCCTTTCCAAGATTTCCTGTGGAAATTGATCACTTAGATCATAATTGGTGTTTTTAAGCTGCCTATCCCGCCTCTGTGACAAAATTTTTTGCTTGAAATGCTCAAATTTGGCACCAATAGGTCTGGGACATTTATTCTGGGATTTTTTTTGCCCAATTCGGTGGACTCGGTGGAAGGTAATTGAATTTGTGACTTCAGAGGATAGCTTCAGTTGTGTTGAGATAAATTCACGGACCAGCTGTTCTGGATTTTCATTTTTTTCAACGATTCCAGAAGAAACAAGGTTATCTCTCATGCTGCGTGACTGCAAACTGAGAACTGTTTCCTTCATTTTGCAGTTTTCTCCCTCAACAACGCCAAGCCGTGTGGTTAGTGTGTTTACTGACTTTTTTAGGCTGTTATTTTCCTCTGAGAGAGACGAGCTGTGTTTGACTGAACTCTAAACTCTCCCGCAAACTCTGGAACTCCTTATGAAGGAGCTCGATGAGTGCCAGTCTACCATCCATGCTGGTAAGTTTATTCTCAATGGAGGAAAGCCTCGGTGCCCTGCTGTGATTTCTCAGGCATTATTTTTGGCGAATCTGCGGGTCTCGGCCGTTTAGACTGAGAAGCAGGGACGGAACACTCACTCGCCTGCTCCATGACACAGCAACGGTAATAAAACTCGTCAATGTAGTTCTCTAGTTCCTCCAGCTCCGTACAAAAAAAGAAAGATAAACACAGACAATCAGTTAATGAATTAATTACAAAAAGAAAAAAAAACTACCCATGGAAAAGTTTGTTTTAAGCTTGGTCGACAGCAGTCGCCATTTTGAATTATTGCGCAATAGTCTCGAAACATCTCGCGATCACAGTATCGGCCACCTTTCTAACCCCTCTCTCTTACCTGTTCCCGGGAGGGGGGCTCGCCCGCCCACGTGACCGGTCCGTTTTTGTCCATCGTAGCCAATGTTTGTGTGTTTGCTCAGCCATTTACACCATGTACCACATCTACAAACTCTTATGATTACCCCACATGAATTTCATTTGTATTACATGGCTATTTTTTCTGTTTGGTGCATTATTCCTGTGGGAATCCATGCCGCCCGTGGGCGCCGCCATCTTGGTACGGGGAGCTCAGTTTTTTTGCTACATCGACCTCGATGTAAGATAAGATAAGATAAGATAAGATAAGCCTTTATTAGTCCCACAATGGGGAACTTCCAGGATTGCAACAGCACAGGGATAGCAACACTCAGAGCAACAATCAGAAGACAAGAAAAAACAAGAGCAGCGAGTATACATACACTACCGTTCAAAAGTTTGAGGTCACTTAGAAATTTCCTTATTGTTGAAAGAAAAGCACTTTTTTTCAATGAACATAACTTTAAACTAATCAGAAATACTCTCTATGCATTGCTAATGTGGTAAATTGTGGGAAGCGTGGAATAAAGAGACTGAATTGTGTTTAAGTCAGATTTATTCAAGCATCCATCCCCAGCCTGCTCTCTCCAATAAGCAGGAAGAAAGAGGCTGAGCTACATCCAAGCCTCACATTTTATACCATTTCCTATACAGGCTTGTCACACACAGGAGGGATCACATATCCCCGTCAAAACCCCTTATTGACATTCCTCCCCCCTCCAGCCTTCAGTCTTCCACCTGCCTCCTGAAGGTCAGGAAGTCCTTTGTTCGCACCCCCGTCCTCTTCGTTGTCCCCCGCAGGTGGTCCAGACTTATTGTCCTCTTCGTCGTGAGGTCAATCTACATATGTTATCTCAGCATCCCTTTTATGCTTACACCTATGCATGCACAAATACACCGCTACATACATCCCTTTAATGCTTAAACATATGTATGCACAAATCCACAGCCATATATGACTATTCTATCTGCAAATGTCTGGTTTTTGGTGCAATATCTACATAGGTGTATAGAGGCCCATTTCCAGCAACTATCACTCCAGTGTTCTAATGGTACAATGTGTTTGCTCATTGCGTCAGAAGGCTAATGGATGATTAGAAAACCCTTGTGCAATCATGTTAGGTTTGCAGTGCTGTAATTGCTGCAAATGGAGGATTCTTTGACGAAAGCAAAGCTTGAAGGAAAAAATTATTATTTCAAATACAAATCATTATTTCTAACCTTGTCAATGTCTTGACTATATTTTCTATTCATTTTACAACTCATGGTGGTAAATAAAAGTGTGACTTTTCATGGAAAACACAAAATTGTCTGAGGTGACCCCAAACTTTTGAACAGTAGTGTATGTACATATAAATATATTAGTATATAAACACACAGTGCAGAGCACTGTAGCTAGATGGAATAAATATATAAATATATAAACACACAGTGCGGAGCATTGTAGCTAGATGGAATAAATATATAAACACACATAGTGCGGAGCATTGTAGCTAGATGGAATGAAACAGCATAACCGTCTACTTAGTTATCCTACATGGTATGATTATGTACCCATACATATTCTCACCCTCCATAGTGACCAGTATTTTCCTAGTTGTATACCGGAGGGGACCATTGTGTAAGTCTATTGCGTCTTTTGCATTCAATACTATTAGGTTGTCACGTCTTTTTGCTATCTCTGCGAGCAGTCCTGCTTAGGTTGTACAGTCTGAAAGCCGAAGGTAGGAAGGACCTGCGAAACCTCTCGGTTGTGCACCTAGGATGATGTAGTCTGCTGCTAAATGAGCTCCTCAGTGCATTCAGTATGTCCTGCATAGGGTGGAACTTGGACTCCAGCAGAGATGACAGTTTAGCCACCATCCTTCTCTCTCCCATCTCCTCCACTGGGTCAAGGCGCTGCCCCAGGACAGAGCTAGCCTTCTTGATCAGTTTGTTCAGTCTCTTCCTATCGGCTGCTGTAACACCACTGCCCCAGCAGACCACTCCAGAAGTGATGGCTGATGCCACCACCGTGTCGTAGAATGTCTTCAGCAGCGCCCCTTGTACACCAAAAGACCTGAGTCTCCTCAGTAGGAACAGCCTGAGCTGTCCCTTCTTGTAGAGTGTGTCAGTATTGTGTGACCAGTCTAGTTTATTGTTCAGATGAACACCCAGGTACTTGTAGGATGTCACCATCTCAATGTCTGTTCCCTGTATATTTACTGGTGCTGTGAGGGGTTGTCCTTGCCTGCGGCAGTCCACCACCAGCTCCTTAGTTTTCCTTGCATTGAGGAAAACGGAAAAGTCCTGGATAAGTCCTCTGTACTCAGCTTCATCTCCGTTGGAGATGAGGCCAACGATCGCAGAGTCATCAGAGAACTTCTGTAGATGGCAGTGTGTTGTGTTGTGTTGAGAAGTCCGCAGTATAAAGGGTGAACACGTAAGGGGTAACACGTTTACTTAGTAATTTATACCCGTGTACCACATCTACAAACGCTTATGATTATCCCACATGAATTTTGTTTGTATTACGCGGCTATTTTTCCTGTTTCATGCAGTTTCCGTCATCATCGCTGCCGCGATGACCGATCATGAAGGCATACACATTGGTGTGTGAGCTCAAAGCAGAAAAAGGAAGAAGAATAATGAGGATTTCTCCTTCTTTGCTATATTCCATGTCAGCCATGATTCCTTCGGCACGTGTCTGCCACCTTCTAAACTGTCAGATCAATAGAGACTAGTACAAATTGTCAGTATAGCCGGGGGACGTCAATAAGTTGACGTGCAGTTGCTGCACTGTGCCACTGGGGGCGCGTGACCCATCCATTTAATCTGGGCAGTTAAAGGGTTAACAGAGTTGGATAAAATCAGCCCCTCCATGGTGGACTGCATCTTACACAGCATGGGTTCAATGGAAATGGCATACAACATGCCTGACAGAACACTGCCTTGCCTTATTCCTCTCATTATTTTAAAAGGGGCACTTAGTCCTCCATTAATTTTCAACACACTCTCAATGTCCTGGTATAAAACCTTGATCATAGCAGTAAGACCAGGGTTGAGCCCAAACCGCTCCAAAATTTTCCAGAGGTAAGGGAGCGCAACCCGGTCAAATGCTTTTTCTTGGTCCAGTGAAATCAAACCAAGGCCCATGTCCAATGAGCTAGAGATGGTCAAAATATCCCGAATTAGAGACATGTTGTCAAGAATGGACCTACCGGGCACACAGTAGGTCTGGTCCTGGTGAATGATCTGGTCCATAATGTCTCTCAGCCTGTTGGCCAGGGTTTTGGAGAAAATTTTATAGTCTGTACAGAGTAGGGAAACAGGACACTAGTTCTTAATCTCCATTAGATCTTTTGGGGAGTAAAGTGATTACAGCCCTCCTGCAACTGATAGGTAGGAATCCTCTAGTCAGACTTTCATTCAAAACTTCCAGCAGGTCTCCACCTATATCATGCCAGAAGGCCTTGAAGAAATCAACAGGAAGTCTGTCAATCCCAGGAGCTTTCCCATTCTCCATACTCTGCAAAGCGGTGGACAACTCTTCAAGGTGTAGGGGCTCCCCCAGTAGAAGACTGAAGTCTTCAGAAACCTGGGGAAGTCCATCACAAAAGGAAGCTAACAATTGTTCATTTTCAACATACTCAAACTTATACAGGTCTGAATAAAACTCCACAGCACATTTCCTGATGTCACCAGGCTTCCTCAGCTCCTGTCCAGATGGTGACCGTAGAGCGTGAATGCACCTGCTCTGCCCATTTTTCTTCTCCAGTCCAAAAAAAAAAAAAAACTTTGAGAGGGCAACCATCTGGGTTACACTCTGGAACCTGGATCTGACAAGGGCTCCCTGAGCCCTGGTGCCCAGCAAGTCTGTAAGAACTTTCTTTTTTTGCTTTGAGGACTTCAAAGTATCCTTGATTTCCTGCAGAGTCTAACAAAAACTGAAGCTCTACAATATCACCCTCTAGGTATTTTATTAATCTGTCCCGAGTGACATTGAGAGTGTATTGTTGACAAAAATTTCTTATTTCCACCTTCCCACAGTCCCACCATTGCTGTAAAGAGCCAAATTCAAGACGCCAGTCTCTAAAATTCCTCCATAAGAACCTAAATTTTTTTTTTAAATTGTTGTCCAGAAGCAAGGAACTGTTAAAATGCCAGAAGGCACTTCGATACTTAAAATTACTAATAAAAACTTGGCATAATACTAAAGAATGATCAGTAAAACCAGCAGGTACAATAGAGCAGTTTGCAAAAATATTCCTTTGAGTTTTAAAACAATAAAAACAATCCAATCTTGCAAGAGAAATGAGACCATCTCTAATGTGGGACCATGTGTACTGTCTATCCATATTATGGAAAGACTTCCAAACATCTACCAGATCATGAGCCTTAGTAACTTCCATTAAAAGGCGTTTAAAGGCTGGATGAGGTTCTATATGGTTCCTGTCTATTGAATCATCTGCAGTGCAGTTAAAATCACCAGCTAAGAACACAAAGTCACCTGGGTTGCAGTTGTTTCAAAAGGTGTTTATCTCACTAAGAAAACCCAACCTGTCCGACCCTAAAGTTGGGGCAAACACATTGATGAGAGTAAGTGAACACAGACCAAAAACAGCCTGAATCACCAATATTCTCCCTTGTCCAACTTCAGTGACAGAATATGAAACAGGGGAACATCTTGGGGAGAAGAAGACAGCCACCCCCCCACTACTACTGCTACTGTGGCTCAGTACAACCTGCCCTCCCCACTCCCTCTGCCAGTCTATCTCATTAGATGTATTGCTATGTGCTTCTTGTACAAGCATAATATCAGCATTATTCAGGATCATGAAATCAAATAGCAGAGCTTTTTCCTTGCCTCTCTCGCTCCATTCAGGTTCAAAGTCCCTACTTTAAGTTTGCTCATGACATAGGGAGTTGTTCAGAACTCCTTGTGAGAACTCCTTGTTTTGACTTAACCTCTTGCACTCCGTTGTACCGCAGGCGGGCAAGTCTCTGCGTCCCAGAGCGCACGAGGGTGCTCTCGTGCGTCCTCGAGCGCACAAGGGCGCAGGAGAGCGCACTGAAAAAAAAAAAAAAAGTCCTTCCACTACAGACACAGCCGCGAACAGATTGGATATGATTGACCTCTCATTCGACTAATAAGAGCCTTGAATTGGGTTTCTGAAACCTTGAAGAACCAATGACTGAAAACCTAGCAAGAAGGACCCGCCTACCAAGGCTGTGAATGCAGTGAGCCAGTTGAAGCAGAGAAGTTCGCGAGCTGTTTTTTTAAGGCTGGGTGAAGAGAGACTGCTGCAGCGGATCAAAAAAGGACCCGCAGGAAGAACCGTCACAGACCCAGCAGCACAGAGACCACCCACAAATGCAACCCGTGTGACAGCAACGGCCATTCGCGCATCGGCATGTTCGGCCACAGGCGGTGCTTATTTTGTTTTTGTTCCAGCAGAGTAGACGTTATGATTTCTTCCATGGTCATCATAGACCGACGGAGGCTGACGACGAAGGCTGAGTGACACACACGCATTTGTCAGTCTTTTTTTAATTACTACTGTTATTTGTTTTGAAAAATCGTTCGCCAAAAACCGCAATAATGGAATTATGTTTTGATTGGGTCACGAGACCAGAACCACGAGCGGACCAGCGTCACGTTCGTCTGACAATGAGGAAGAGAAGTTCGCCAGGACTCTGCTGCTGTGAAGAGGTAAGGTGTTATAAGCTAAATTATTCTTTATCCCTGAAAATTGTAATCCAAAATGACTTTTGACCGATCGGTAAATTACAACTGTGCGGCGCACGAAGTCTGAAGTTCGTGCACCGCGGTACAAGGGGTCGTTCGCCGAGTCCAGACCGTGAACGCCGCCCCCACCCCCGCTATTCTTCTGTAGCGAGGGGGGGGAAAGCCGCGGTGACTGCGCTGCTGTCCCAAATCGCCACATGAGGCTAATCCGTCATGTAGCGATGGCCGATGTCCATCCTCTGTAGTGACACACACACACACAGACACAGACACAGCCCTGAGTGTGACCTTTCATTAGAGCCCAAAATGAAGCTTCTACATTGAAGCATTCAAAAGTTACAGACATTTTTCCAAACTGTACCATTTGGCACAGTTTGGCACAGTTCCAAAACGCCTGGGAACTACCTGAGGAAAAAGCTGTGTAATATATTCATTTTTTGTGGTATTGTTACAAAATTTGGACCTCAGCTGGATAACACTTGGTTCTACATTTCTGTTGCATTTTCCAGCCCAGATCTGAAGCTGTGTGTTATTTGCAAGCATTTGTATCCAAAAAAACACCCAGGCCAAATTTATTTTCTTCAAGTTCACTATGTTTAGATGACTGTAACTCAGTGGCCGGAGCACGTAGAGAGATTATGACTGTTTTGCCAAAAAATTCAAAGTGTTTTCTTTTAAATGAGAACAACCCCATGAAGATGCTGCAAAGGGTTGAAGAACAGCTTTGGATTTAATTTGGGCATGTTATTTTTTGGCGTTTTTAGGGAAATTGACCGGAGTGCAAGGGGTTAACATAGAAGTGATAACAAGCATTTGGTAGGTGGCGGTAATGCACTTGTAAGCTGGTTGCCAACCTCCAATCAAATCTAAAAGAAGAAGAAGAAGAAGAAAATTGCTCATGGAGGGAGAGGCAAGAAAAGTTAACAGAACAGTTAAAAGGAACACTAAGGCAGAGAATTTACAAAGCCCCGCCATCACCGTCATCATCATTCTCAGCATCATTAAACAATTCTTGCTTGTCTAAAAACTACTTTTTTCAGATGATAATATTCTTGGTGAGTGAAGCTCCCCTCTTTCATTAAGACCCTCACTGAATCAAGGAAGCCCTTTTTATCTGGGAAGTAATTTCCAATTTTCACTCCTCTCATGTTCTTGGTTTTTTTGTCAGAACATTTTTATTTTTGCTGCACTGTACTCCTTCTGGACTTGGTGATGTTGGAGGACCTACAGTCAGACAGCTCGCTGTTAGTCATCAGAAGGGGTGAGTCTTCACCTTCACTAACCTCTGAAGCTAAGGCTGCTCCCTCATGTTCATTTGCCACTTTGCATTTTACCCTTTTAGATGATCTTGCCTTCTCCTGTAAAACCTGCCTACCATTTTTAGTTTTTCTTTTAAGCTGAGAAGCATCAGAGGGGTATCTCCTTCCTCCAGATTCTCCTCTGCAGCTCCAGCACCGATCACAACTTCCAACTTCCGGCGCCACACAAGTAGGCTGCCTTTTTGTAACAGCGGATCAATTTCTTCCTATTTCTATTTACTATCTGGCTCTCTTGCTAACTTTTCTGGCCCAGTGACACCTTTATTCCATCCAGACACGTAGATCGCCCAAATGTCTCCTGAGCCAGTGGGCGGAGCCACTGTTTATTGCAGGAGGCAGTACAATAGAGACCAGCTGTTAGCACTTAACCGGCCCACGATGCTAATGCAAAAACTCGACATACCGGAAGAAATAAGACAGAAATGGCGTGGATATCAAGCTGGAGTAAGACAGCGGGTGAGGAATATAAGGTACAGACCCGTCTTCCCATCCGTTATTATGGGGAATGTACGATCGCTACTTATTAAGACTGACAAGCTAGCGGCTGTCTCCCACTATGAGAGCGTCTACAGAGAGAGTAGTTTGATGTTGTTTACCGAGACATGGCTAACAGAACGAGCAACAGATACTAACATTGAACTGGAGGGTTTCCACGCAATACGGACAGACCGAACACCAGACAGTGGGAAGGCAAGAGGCAGGGGAGTGATAATGTATGTCAATAACTACTGGTGCAGACCTGGACATATCACGGTTAAGGAACAGTACTGCAGCAAAGACATCGAGTTGCTAGCTGTTAGCATGCGGCCTACCTATCTCCCGAGGGAATACTCACACGTGATCTGCATTGTTATTTATGCAAATCCGACGGCAAATGCTGGGACAGCGCGTGACGTCATCCATTCAGTAACTGGCAGGCTGCTGACAGAACACACAGATGCTCTTCTCCTCATCTCAGGTGATTTCAACCATATTTCACTGTCCCCCATTCTACCCACGCTCACCCAGTATGTCACATGCCACACTAGAGACAATAAAACGCTGGACTTATTCTATGCAAACACTAAGGAGGCGTACACCTCATCACCACTCCCCCCACTCGGGAGGTCGGATCACAACTTGGTTCATCTCCTGCCGGTGTACAAACCCCTAGTACACAGACAACCTCCAGTCATGCGCACAGTGAAGTTATAGTCTGAAAATACAATGGATGCTCTAAAGGACTGTTTTGAACCCACTGCCTGGGAGCAGCTCTGCGATCCACATGGTGAGGACATCGATGGCCTCACTCACACCATCACGGACTACATCAGCTTCTGTGTAGACAACACAGTACCTACCAAGACCATACGGTGTTGCTCAAACAACAAACTCTGGATCAACCCTGAGATAAAAACACTTCTGAGAGAGAAGAATAGGATCTTCAGGTCGGGGAACAGGGAGATGCTGAAGTCCGTACAGAGGGAGCTGAGGAGGAAGATCAGAGAAGTCAAGGACAGCTTCAGGAAGAAGATGGAGGACAAGCTGCAACAGAGCGGCATCGGCGGGGTCTGGAGAAACCTTAAAACCATCTCTGGACTCCAGAATACCTCCCCTCAGGCTACAGGGGGCAGGGAGTGGGCGAACAATCTGAACCTGTTTTTTAATAGGTTTGACCAACTGCCTTCCCCGCCAACTGCACAACAACCACTGCTGCCTCTAAAGTCATTGAGACCTGCTGTCCACACCCCACTCCACCAACACCCCCCCCCACTCCTAGCACACTGCCCCCCAACCTGACCCTCACTAAGACCCAGGTGAGGACGGAGCTGAGGAAGATCAAGGCGAGGAAGGCCTCGGGACCGGACGGCATCAGCACGAAGCTCCTCAAGTCCTGTGCAGACCAGCTGTGTGGGATTGTGGAGCACATCTTCAACCTGAGCCTGAAGCTGGGGAGGGTACCACAGTTGTGGAAAACATCTTGTGTGGTACCTGTACCAAAGGCTTCCCACCCCAAAGATCTGAGCAGCTACAGACCAGTGGCCCTGACGTCTCACTTGATGAAGACCCTGCTCCTTGCTCACATCTGCCCCCTGGTGGGACCAGCGATGGATCCACTCCAGTTCGCCTACCAGCATGGCATTGGGGTCAAGGATGCAGTGATCTTCCTCCTTCACCGTTCTCTGTTCCACCTGGAGAAGCCCGGGAATGTGGTGGGGATCATGTTCTTTGACTTCTCCAGTGCTTTCAACACCATCCAACCGATGATCCTGAAGGACAAGCTGCTGTGCGCAGGGGTGGACCAGCACCTGTCATCATGGATCCTGGACTACCTCACTAACCGGCCACAGTTCGTGAGAACCCGAGATTGTGTGTCCGACACGATCATCGGTAGCATGGGGGCCGCCCAGGGAACGGTCTTGGCTCACTTCCTGTTCACCCTTTATACTGCGGACTTCTCACACAACACAACACACTGCCATCTACAGAAGTTCTCTGACGACTCTGCGATCGTCGGCCTCATCTCCAACGGAGATGAAGCTGAGTACAGAGGACTTATCCAGGACTTCGTGGACTGGTGCCATAGGAACTGCCTCCAGATCAGCGCGAGGAAAACTAAGGAGCTGGTGGTGGACTGCCACAGGCAAGGACAACCCCTCACAGCGCCAGTAAACATACAGGGAACAGACATTGAGATGGTGACATCCTACAAGTACCTGGGTGTTCATCTGAACAATAAACTAGACTGGTCACACAATACCGATGCACTCTACAAGAAGGGACAGCTCAGGCTGTTCCTACTGAGGAGGCTCAGGTCTTTTGGTGTACAAGGGGTGCTGCTGAAGACATTCTACGACACGGTGGTGGCATCAGCCATCACTTTTGGAGTGGTCTGCTGGGGCAACGGCATTACAGCACCCGATAGGAAGAGACTGAACAAACTGATCAAGAAAGCTAGATCTGTCCTGGGGCAGCGCCTTGACCCAGTGGAGGAGATAGGAGAGAGAAGGATGGTGGCTAAGCTGTCATCTCTGCTGGAGTCCAAGTCCCACCCTATGCAGGACATACTGAATGCACTGAGGAGCTCATTTAGCAGCAGACTACATCATCCTAGGTGCGCAACCGAGAGGTTTCACAGGTCCTTCCTACCTACGGCTGTCAGACTGTATAACCTAAGCAGGATATAAGCAGATTATTATTATTATTATTATTATTATATATTAGCAGAGATAGCAAAAAAACATGGCGACCTAATAGTATTGAATGCAAAAGACGCAACAGACTTACACAAATGGTCCCCTCCAGTATACAACTAGGAAAATATCAGTCACTATGGAGGGTGACAATATGTATGGGTACATGGGTACATACCATGTAGGATAACTAAGTAGACGGTTATGCTGTTTATTCCATCTAGCTACAATGCTCCGCACTGTGTATATATATTTATATATTTATGTGTACGTATGTATATTCACTGCTCTTATTATTATTATTATTATTATTATTATTATTATTTTTCTTATCTTCTTAATTATTGCTCTGAGTGTTGCTATCCCTGTGCTGTTGCAATCCTGGAATTTCCCCATTGTGGGACTAATAAAGGCTTATCTTATCTTCTTATCTTAACTGAGTCAGAGTCCACATCACCACACACCATCGTCTCCACTTCCCCCTGCTCACCTGTTTGACCACCAGCTCCACCATGTCCTGCATCTGTCTGACCATCAGCCCCACCCTCCTGTACACCCCCCTGTCCGTTTGCCCTGTTTTTCTGAATACTTGTCAGATCATCAGTTCTACCACTTTTCCTTTCACCTACATTTTTCTCCTTTGTGTCCAATTGTCCTCTCACTTCCTCCCCCTGCATACCTGTCTGCCCAATCATTCCACCCCCCTATGCATCTGCACCTGCCTGCTCACCTTCACAACCGCCTGTCTGTGTGCCTTCTTGTCTGTCCCCCTCACCCTGCTTGTCAGACTGTCCACCAGCCCCCCACATTGTGTTTGTCTCCATGCAGCTGAAGTTGAGGCCCTGTGTGGACAGGCCCTGATGAGGTGTCCTTCTTCCCCACATGCAAAACATTTCATGTTCTCTGATGTAACAAAAATAATGGAGTCAAAGTCCTCCACTCTTAGTTTAAAAACCAAATTAAGCTCATCATTTCTGTTATTCAGGATCATAAACAGCTGCCTTCTGTGAGACACCATATGACTCAGTTCAGGACACTTGCAACTGGAAGGCAACTTTTTAATAGGAGACACTATCTTGCCATATCTCAGCAATTCTTTCTGCAAAACCTCATCACTGATAAATGGTGGGACATTTGATAACGTGATCTTTTAGGATGGAAGAGAGAGGGGAGACACACTAACAAATGTACTGCTAATGACAACGTCATTTTCAACAACTGAGTTCACTTTTTCCACGGAGTCTAGAAAAAATACCACTGCCCCATTCATCCGGGCCGCGGATTTGATACTCTGCGGTCCAACCACTTCAGCAACAACCAGAGCGCACTCATTCACAGAGTACCACGCTGCACCGGCAATCTTAATGCCATGTTTTCTGGTTAACTTTGTGAAATCCATAGGAAACAAACATTACTTCCCACCTCGTGCACGCTGCACACACCAAGAGAAACCAAGCAAACCAAACAAAAAAGCCTGCACCAGTCTCCACACACAACACAATAACTTTGCAAAAACACCCTAAGAAAACATATAAAGGGATAGAAAAGTCAGAAAAATGTCACTCACTCAGAGATCCACTCACTCCGACGCCAACTCTCGCTCGCCACACCTATTCAGGGAAAGAGAGAGAGAGATTTTTGATTTTTCAACACACCTTTATTGTCACAAGTTCATCATAAAATCACTCCAACTAAAAGGAGCAATGAAAAGTAAATTAATTCACTGACAAGAAATCAAAGACACAAGCAACTAAACCAAAACAACTAAGGCTGTGTTAACCGTTCCTGCCTCTCGTCTCCTAACCGTGGTTGGGGGACGCAGGGGAGATCTGTCTTCTCCAGGGCCGGAGGCAGCTTCTTCCTCCGGGGTCAACTCCCGAGTAAAACCTCACTCTTGTTAAACAGGATATGGTGGTACACAGAGGCACAGGCCGTATTGCTGAAGCGTTGGGGCTTTATTTACTGACTGCACTGTTGATAGCAATGATATCTACCTGCTCTGGTCGCCTCGCTCTCTGTCTCTCATCCGCCCAAAATCACACACACCGTTCACTCGTCGGGGCCGTTCCACACACACCGCCAGGGCACACCTCGGCTGCGCGCACGCACTCACTCACGTTCACGCACTGAGCTGTCCTGTCTAAATACATAAAAGAGACACATCTTACAACACTACCCCCACCATGGACTGGCAATTAATATTAATGACAAGTGTCCATACAATATAAAAGTTAGCTCATTTAGCAGTGAACACATGAGTAAAAAAAAAACATTGAACTGCAATTGTCTCTAATTAAACAAAGAGGAGTACATTATACTTTGAAATCTATTTCTAGGCGACCGGGAGTAATACTGTCTAACTAATCAAAATACAATACATTCAATTAAAACAAAGTGCATGTGGTATATGAAAGCATTGTTACTTCAGCTCTTTTTTTTCTTTTTTCCCCCCTTTTTTTTTAAAACAAACGTATAGAACATTACAACTAGACTAGAGTCTAAAATGTAAACTGGAGAGTCTCTAGTGCAAACATGAACTACCACAGTTGGCTCACTCAGTAACCCAGTCCCCGTAACGGTCCAGCCTCTGCACCGACGTTTGGGCCGTGACATGGGCTGAGCCTGATGGCGTGGTTCTCCCACCGCACCCCCACCATGGCCAAATATCACATGGGAAGGAGTGGGTGGAAGAGACCCGATCACATTGGGAGCATTAGTAGGTGGAGTGGACGGCCGGGAACTGCTGGGGCCATCACTGGAGGCAGTAGCAAACAGGTTGTACAGGCTGAGGTCCTGGTCTGCCGGGTCCCCTTCCACAGCTGGTGGCAAGATCTCAGAAGGTGTCCAGTTCTGGGCTTGGTCCAGGACCCAAGTGTTGTCCAGCTGCTCACGGCTGCGGTAATGTTTCAGTTGGTCATGATGGACGACTTTGACTTTGGCTCTGGGGCTCTTTTGGATCCGGTAGACTAGATCATCCAGCTGTCCCATAACAAAGAAGGGTCCTTTGTATGAGGGGAGGAACTTCTTGACTCTGTTTTTGACATGCCGTGTTCCTTTGATGAGGTACCACACTGCGTCTCCGACTTTGTACTGTGTGTGGCAAGCGTTTTTGTCATATTGTCTTTTTGCACGTGTGACTGACTCACCCAGGGCTTCTCGAGTAATGTTGTGAGCCAGCTCCAGCCACTCGCGTATTTGCTGCACATACTCTGGGGCTGAAGGTGCAGGGTCAGAGTCCGGGGGCAGACCGGCTACAACGGTCCACTGGCTCATTTATTTCACGTCCGAACATCATATAGTTGGGGGTAAAACCAGTAGCACTGTGCTTGGTCGCTCTGTAGGCCATAACTGCATATGGGGTCATCAGGTCCCAATCCCAGTGACAGCGTTCTGCAGTAGAGGCCAAGATCTTTTGCAGTGTGGCATTGAAACGCTCAACCTGGCCATCTGACTGTGGTCTGAATGGTGTAGTGTGGGTTTTCTCAATGCCAAATAGACGGCACATTTCTTGAAACACCTCTGATTAAAAATTGCGCCCTTGGTCGCTGTGCAAAGAGTGAGGCATTCCGAAGCAGCACACCCATTCTGTTGCAACAACGCGTGCCACGGTGACAGCCTTTTCGTCTGGAATAGGAAATGCTTCAGCCCATTTTGTGAAATACTCCTGTATTACGAGCACATAGCGGTTTTTGTGTTCCATCTCATTGAGTGGGCCCATAATGTCCAGTGCAATGCGCTCCATGGGGGCTCCGACCCTGACAGTTCCCATGGGCACTTGTGGCGTTTTGTGGGGTCTGGCTCTGCATGCACAGTTGGTACAAGTCCGGCACCAGAGAGCCACGTCTTCTCTCATGTGGTACCAGTAATATCTGGTTTGAAGTCTGGCCACAGTTCGTTCAATACCAAAATGTCCACCTATTGGCCCCTCGTGCATCTGGCACATGACGTCGGGTTGCATTTTGCGTGGCAGGACAATTTGGAGGTAGTACTGTGTGTCGTCCAGACAGTAAAAACGGCGGACCAGAGCTCCATCTCGGAAATACAGTCTTTTCCATTGGCTCCAGTATGTTTTGGTGGCTGGACTGCAAGGGGCGACTGTGGTCCAGGGAGGGCGCTCACTGCTGGCCTCTAACCAAGCTTTTATTGGTGCAATGTCTGTATCAGCGGCTTGGGCCTGGCACAACTCTTCTATAGTCCAGCCAGGAAACAGTGTGGTCTCATTTGTATTCGTCACATAAATTGTCTCTTTTTGTTTCAAAGTGTCTGTATTGGTAAAGCTGTCTGCACTTACCCCCACCGGACTCACGGCTGTGGTTGTAGGGCATGTCTCTACCCCCACCGGACTCAGCGACAGGGAGCTGGTGTCGGAGTCCAATTCACACTGAATGGCTTGGTGGTTTGTGATTCTCGGCTGTGAGGAGGGGTCCTGCAGTTTACAAGGACAGGACTGGCGGCAGGGCCTGCAGGAGAGACTGTCAGCATTAGTGTGTAAGCGACCTGGGCGATGAATGATTTCAAACTCGTACTCTGCTAGCTTCTCAAGCCACCTGGCTAACTGACCTTCTGGCTCTTTCATTCGGGTTAACCAACGCAGGTTGCTGTGGTCGGTATGTACTTTGAAAGGCCGCCCAAGTAGATACTGCCGAAAATGTGACGTGAAATCGACAATGGCTAGCAGCTCTCGTCTTGTAGTGCAATAGTTCTGTTCAGCTTTGGCTAGTTTGCGGCTGCCGTATGCCAACACACGTTCCGCGCCATCCTGCATCTGTGAGAGGACGGCGCCAATGCCTGTGTCACTAGCATCGGTGTCCAAGATCATTTCACCATGGTCCAGTGGGTAGCCTAAGACAGGGGCTGTGGTGAGACGGTGCTTGAGCGTGTTGAAAGCAGCTTGGTGTTCAGCGTGCCACTGGAAATGTACGTTTTTCCTTGTCAAGTTGTGTAAGGGTTCGGCAATGGAGGCAAAGTCTTTCACGAACCTGCGATAGTAGGAGGCGAGGCCAATGAAACGTCGGACCTCTTGGACCGATGTGGGAGTGGGCCAAGCTTGGACTTTGTGGACTTTATTGGGGTCAGTGGCTACACAGTGCTCGGACACAATGTGACCTAGATAAGCCACTTGGCGGCGGAAGAGGCAGAATTTGGCTGGTTTTAGTTTGAGGTTCGCATGTTTAAGTCTCTAGAACACCTGACTCAGCCGCTGCAGCATCCCGGACACATCCTTGGCCAGCACAATGATGTCATCCAAGTAAACGAGGCAGGTCTCCCACTGCATGCCGGCGAGGACGCGGTCCATAAGGCATTGGAACGTCGCTGGCGCATTGCATAACCCAAACGGCATAACGTTCCATTCAAACAGCCCATTTCGGGTGCAAAAGGCGGCTGCGCGGCGAGCTCTTGGAGTCAGCTCGACTTGCCAATAACCTGAAGCAAGGTCCAAGGTGCTAAACCATTTGGCGGTGGCGAGGGTGTCTAATGTGTCTTGGATGCGGGGTAGCAGGTACGCGTCAGTGATGGTGCGGTCGTTGAGTGTTCTATAGTCTATACAAAGACGGTAAGTTCCATCCTTTTTACGTACCATAACAATCGGTGAGGCCCAACTGCTGTGGCTGCGGGTGGCGAGGCCGTTCTGGAGGTTCTCACGGATCTGCTGGTCTGCGTGTTGCTGCTTTTCTCCAGCCATGCGACGAGGGGGCTGCTTCACAGGAGCTCCAGGCCGGGTTATGATGTCATGCTGCACAAGACTGGTCCGCCCCAGGTCACCGGGCCCTCTGGAAAACACATTTTCATAGGCACACAACAGGTTAGACAATTCAAGTTTTTCATTGTCATTAAGCTCGGTGGAACTCTGGGCATAGAGCTCCTGGAGGTGCTCTGGGACTGCAGGGGAGCTAGCTGGGAAGTCTGCCGCTGTGGAGGCACTGGGCGGGGGAAGAGCTTCATCTGGCTGGAGGAGGCCTGCAATGGCACCTTCTTTAATAGTGACGGCCTTGTTGCCAGGGTTAAAGAGGCGTAGTGGAACAACATTAGTGGGATGAGCGTTGGCTAGGACCCTGGCAATGAGTATTTTGTGCTTCTCAACAAAACCTTTTGTGGGGCTGAGCATCATGTCTCCCTGAGCTGCTTTGCCACAAGGCACAGTGCCCTTGACTAGATACTCTTGTCCAGGTTCAACCACGACAGTTCTGGCTACTCTCACAACATGCGACTTTGGGACAGTCTCTGGGTGAAAGTATGGCACTTCTTCCCCAAACAGAACTACGCAGCGCTTACCAAAATCAAGGCGGGCCTCAGCTTGGGTGAGGAATGGGTGGCCTAGCAGTACTTCATTGCCCGTTATGTCCGCCATGAGGAAGTCCACTTCAACTTGCCAGTTGTTAATACTGACAGGTATTTTGGCCTCACCACACACAAGCACGTCTCCTGGTCCCACCCCGAGCTGAGTCTCGACGATGGATGACTGTAGTGGGGGTCTCATGTCTTGGTGAATGGCATTGTAATGGTGAAGGGGCAGCACGTTCCTCCACGCTCCACTGTCCAAGACTGCGCACACCTCCAGTTCATATATGCGCATGTGGATGCTCATGTCATGACTCTGGCCTTTAAAGTGGAGCACCGTGGCCTGTGGGCCTCCCTGGAGAGTGCTCGGAATTAAAGTCTTTGCATTTCTTTGAGGGGGCGAACACTGGCTCTGTTTGTGACCCCACCCCTTACAGTTATGGCAGCAAATGTCACCCTTTTTAAAGTTCTTGTGTTGCCCTGGTGTTTTTGCAGACGTGTGTGGGGCAAAGCGATTGGGTGAGGAGCTAGTTGCAGGTGTAGTGGCAGTTACAGTCTCATTCTCGTCTCTTTCTCTGACAACATGCTGGGCGCATGCGCACGCAGCGACCAGCAGCTTGGTGATATAGTGCGTGTGTGTGTTTTTTGTACTTTTTTACGTTTTTAGAAAATCCTCTGTGTCGTTTCTGCCCTGGAGCGTTTGTGGAATATATGGCGAACAGCTCCCTGGTATCTGCAATATGGATTTCCTCTCATATCTCGCACTGCTGCTTTCTGTGTTCTGGCTCTTTGTCTCTGAGGTAAACGCGTTTGGCTCCATGACGAGCAGAATAGCGGGCAGAATACAATATTCCAGGGACGTGTTGCTGCGCTTTAACACAGCTGGTGCAGAGTCTCTGATTGCGCCCAAATTTCAGCTGCCGGACTTTATTTTGAGAGACGGTCACAGCGGTGAAAAAAGAAGCGGCAGGAGGAAGCGTGGAAGACGTGGAGGTGTGAAATTGCGCCTTAGGAGACGTCAGTTTGGTAACATTCCTCTTCCTTCGATCATTTTTGGGAATGCACAGTCTGTGAGAAACAAGGTGGAGGAAATTCAAGGCAATGTACGTTACCAGAAGGATTTTAAGAACTGCTGCGTCATGGCTTTCACTGAATCTTGGCTTACTGCGCATGATCGGGATGCAGACCTGTGGATTGACGGCTTTGGAGCTCCGCTGCGCTCGGATCGGCAGGAAGAGGTAACTGGGAAGCGTCAGGGGGGCGGAGTATGTTTATACATTAATAAGCAGTACTGCACATCTGTCACGGTCAGAGAGCGCATCTGTACACCCCATGTGGAGCTGCTGTCTGTGTCACTACGCCCCTTTTATTTGCCTCGAGAGTTTCCCCAACTTTTCATCACAACTGTGTACATTCATCCGAGGGCAGACGCTGACTCCGCCTCCAGCACCATCTCTGATGTGATCCAGCGGCTGCAGTCAATTTCTCCAGAGGCGCCAAACTTCATTCTTGGGGATTTTAACCATGTTTCTTTAAAGAAGACACTTAAAAACTTTCATCAGTATGTCTCCTGCCCAACCAGGCGAAAAAAGACATTGGACCTGTGCTATGGATCCATAGAGAGGGCCTATAAATCACTCCCCCTTCCTCCTTTAGGATCATCAGATCACAACTGTGTTCATTTGCTGCCCACATATAAAACTGCTCTCAGAAGAGGCAAGGTGGAGATGAGAGACTTTGATGTGTGGACAGAAGATTCAGAGCACAGCCTCCAGGAATGCTTTGACTGTACAGACTGGAAGATGTTCATAATGGCCTGCGGGGATGATTTGGACTCTCTGGCTGAGCTCACATGCTCATACATGGCTCACTGTCAAAATAAGATCGTTCCACGTAAACGTGTCAAAATATACCCCAACAACAAGCCATGGGTTACTAAATCAGTTAAATCCTGCTTACAGAGGAAAGCTCTTGCCTTTAAACAAGGGTCTGTTTCTGCGCTACAGGTTGCCACCAAGGAGCTGAAGGCCGAAATTTTAAGAGCAAAACAGAATTATAAATCAGAGTTGGAAAGCAAGATGGCAGCAAATAAACTTGGTTCGGCCTGGGCCAGTATGAAAACTATTGCAGGCCTTCAGAGCACAGAGCGCAGTAATCGTGTGTTTTTAGATGGTTTTAGTTCAGACACAGAGCTGGCTAATGCTCTTAATTGTTTTTATGGTCGTTTTGACTCCTTTGATTTTAGCACAGAAATCCAAGATTTGAAACAGAAACTCAAAGACAATCAGCACTTTAATATTGAGATGCAGGATGTTATAAGGGAGTTCCGCGCTGTAAAAGTGAACAAAAGTCAGGGCCCTGATAATATATGTGGACGCCTGGTAAAGTCCTGTGCACATGAACTGAGTCCTATATTTCATTATATTTTCAATAAGTCCTTACAGACACAACATGTGCCTAAGATCTGGAAAGATGCCGTGGTTGTTCCCGTTCCAAAATCCAGCTGTCCTAAAATGGTAAACGACTTTAGACCAGTTGCTTTGACTTCAATTTTAATGAAAATTTTTGAAAAACTGGTCAGACGTGAGGTCCTAAGGCAGACTGAACATGCATTGGATCCTCTGCAGTTTGCCTATAGGCCTCACAGAGGAGTGGAGGATGCCACTGTCACTCTGTTTGACATGCTTTTTAAACATCTGGATTTTAATGGGACACACGCCAGGCTTTTATTTGTGGACTTTTCTTCTGCCTTTAATACAATCCAACCTCATATTTTAGTTGAAAGGCTCCTGCAACAATTTGATTTGAGCAATAATCTGGTGGGTTGGATTCTGGATTTCTTAACCAACAGGACGCAGAGAGTAAGGGTCAATGGCACATTGTCTGACCTAAAGTGCTCTTCTACTGGCTCTCCTCAGGGGTGTGTGTTGTCACCACTACTCTTCATCCTGTACACAAACATGTGTCGGAGCAGACATGACAACAGACACATTATAAAGTATGCTGATGACTCAGTCATTGTCAGTCTCCTCCAGGATGGTGAGAGTGGCCACGGCCCAGTAGTTGATGACTTTGTTCACTGGTGTGAGGATTCCTACCTGCAGCTGAATACAACAAAAACGAAAGATATGATTATTGACTTTAGGAGGAAAACTCCCAGGCACAAAGTCACCATACTAAAAGGCCAGACCACCGAATGTGTACAATCGTACAAATATCTTGGGACAATTATTGATAGTGGATTGAACTTTGAGGTGAACTGTGAAAGGGTGTGCAAAAAGGGTCAGCAAAATTTGCATTGTTTGAGGAAACTTGCACGCTTCCAAATTGACCGAACCATAATGACTATGTTCTATCGGGCTTTTATTGAATCTGTTTTATCCTTTTCTTTAATGTCATGGTTTGGTCAGATAAAACTGAAACAGAGGAAATCCTTGGATCAGGTAGTCAGATGGTCCAGTCGTTTGCTTGGTGAGTCACAGCTGAGCCTGACATCCCTGTACACCAGACAAGTACAGAGGATGGCCGACTCGATTTTAAATGATGACTCCCACCCTTTGCACTGCAACTTTCAGCTTCTTCCCTCCAGACGGAGGTTTGCTGTCCCAAAAAGTAGAACCCAGCGCTACAAAAACAGCTTTGTCCCTGCTGCTGTCAAAGAGTTGAACAAGCTATAAAAATTATATTGTACATATTTTATATTTACCTATTTTGTAAGATGTGTGCCTGTGTTTGTGTCTATGTTGAATGTAATTAGTGGCTTGTAAATATGGATGTCACCAACTGCAAAACAAATCTACCTACGGGTACAAATAAAGTAACCTGAACCTGAACCTGAACAGTGGCCCGGGGCCTGCGTTCAGTGAGGTTACGGGCCCCTGGCTGCATGATGCTAGTGATATAGGACGCAGCTCTCTTTGTGGTTTCATGGCGATGGGCTATCTCATAAGCTCTGGCTAGTGTGGCTGGACGTTCTTCTAATAGTTTTTGGATTAGTTCTGCATCGCCCAGGCCATTTGTGAAAACTTCAACAGCTATAGCGTCTTGCTCGGCCTCTGACCAGTTTCCATAAGCTACAGCTACTTTTCCATAAATGTCATCTCTGAACACATGAAGGGCCTCACCAACTTTGCGTACTCTTTGCCTCAGTTCCACTGCCACAGCCGCTGAGTGATATGAGGAAGGGCCGTATGCAGTTTCGAGTTCTTCCAGCAGGCGGCGGTAGTCCCATTTGGATGAACGAGGGTTTCTATGGATGATGGCGCCTGCAGCTCCAACAAGGCAGAATTTCAGCTGGATGGCCATTGTCTTTTCTGACCAGTGATTTGCCTCTGCGCAGCTCTCAAATCTGTGCAGGAACTCTCTCCATGGTGTGCTGCCGTCATACTGGCCTGGACGTAGAGTGGGGACTCTCTCTTTGGGGTCATAGTCCTCATCACTGTCTGATGTAAGAGGCTGACGTGGCGCAGAGCAGCTCTTTAGTGTATGTGAGTGACAGGAATGAATGCCCCTGTTTATCAGTCTCCTCTGAATTGATGTAAGAAGTAGACATGGGGAGCAAACCTGCTTTGGGCTTGGAAATAGCTGGTGTGCTGTGTACAAAACTTCTCATGTGAGCCGTGGCAAAGGGGTTTGTATCTGCATAATACAGCTTTAATGATGTGTTTGGAGCAGGATTCGGGGGCACGTAAATGTCTACGCCTCCCACGGGGGCGTGGCTTTGATTGTCGGCTCTGAAAAAGGGATTTGTGGGGGCGAATTGAGCGGGGCTGCCGAATGGCGCGAACAAATCCTCTCCATCAACAAGTGTGCCCGCGCAGCTTTCATCACACAAAAATGGGTTATAATGCCCACACTTCATCTCAGCCCGACATTCATGAGCCCTCACAGCACCTCATTTGCACTCCTGATCATTGCTTAGCAACATGAACGGGTTTGAGCAGCTCGTTATTTGTGTATGAATATCGGCGGGATAGCAAGCGGCCGCCATATCGCACTAGCTTAGCTGCTATAACAGTCACTCAGCCCAGCTGCCGCTGTCCTTTGCGTTTGGTACTCACCACCCTCTTAACAACGTGAGAGTCCCTTCGTGGTCGCCAGTGTTAACCGTTCCTACCTCTCATCTCCTAACCGTGGTTGGGGGACGCAGGGGAGATCTGTCTTCTCCAGGGCCGGAGGCAGCTTCTTCCTCCGGGGTCAACTCCCGAGTAAAACCTCACTCTTGTTAAACAGGATATGGTGGTACACAGAGGCACAGGCCGTATTGCTGAAGCGTTGGGGCTTTATTTACAGACTGCACTGTTGATAGCAATGATATCTACCTGCTGCGGTCGCCTCGCTCTCTGTCTCTCATCCGCCCAAAATCACACACACCGTTCACTCGTCGGGGCCGTTCCACACACACCGCCGGGGCGCGCCTCGGCTGTGCGCACGCACTCACTCACGTTCACGCACTGAGCTGTCCTGTCTAAATACATAAAAGAGACACATCTTACAACAGCTGCTTTCACACCTAAATTTGTTTAATTTGGTCCGAATCAGTTGACAAGTTTGTTACTTTGTGAAGCGGCATGAAAAAATAAGCAGCAGTGCTGTGGTTTTAAGCAGGTTTTATTAATCATGTCGCCTTCACGGGATCCCCTCTCCGGTGCATAGTGGAGCAGCCCGGAGCGGGATCCCTAAGCTCTCAGAGAAGGAGAGGCGGACACAGTGTGTCCACCTGTTGCAGGATCAGAGTGAGAGTGAAAGAGAGAGAGATTGCGTTACAGAGTTGCACCTTAAATACTTGATCATAACAATACATCAAAAAGACATACCCCACAGTCTAGAATGATCAAAGGGACAACAGAACAGGCAGGAGGTATTTGCATTTGTAAGCCATACATCACAATGGGCAGATTAGCTAGACCTCGCTCTAAGTGCAAGACAAAGAGGCTAACAAGCACATCTACATATTGATCTGAGTCTCTAGGTCACAGTAAGGACAGGACGCATGAGTACAAAGGATGAAAGGCATCGATTAACATCACATAGGTGAGACAAAAGAAACTCGTCTACCTGTAGACATTAATACACCAAAGCACATCTAAGATGCTCAGAAAAAGCACAGTAAGGACAAGCCATATGCACACTATACAGAATGGCGCATTACATCACAACACATGCATGTTTGCATCACAAATACATGAATGGCACATTGCTTCTCAGTAATGCAGCAGAAAAACAGAGAAAAGAGGGCTGAGTGTCCTTAGTCTGTTGTGGGGTTAAAACGAACCGCCACACGCTCCCCCCCAGAGGACGCGGCAGGGGGCCGCGACCTCGATAATCCATCTGTGTGAGCGAGCTGTGGGAAAAGCTCGCTGCAGGCGGAGGGGGAGGGAGGGGAGGGGTGGTAAGTGCCGGCAGGAGCTGTGAAATCGTCCTGAGCCGCGCAAAAATTGCTTGCTGCTCCGTGACGTCGAGGGGTTGTCCCGTTGCACGTGCGGAGATCACAAGAAGAAAAACTAGTCTCTGACTCCTCTCGTGGCCATGAAGAAAAGCAGGGGCGGCTGTAAGAAAAAAAGTAAACAAAACATAGAGACTGTTGCTTTGGGTGCTGAAGCAACCCCAAAGCTCCCGGGAACAGCTGACGGCTGAAATCCCGTTGTGCCGTGGCTAAGACCATTAAAAAATCCAGTGGCGAGCTGCGTGCTTGCTTCAGGTGAACGAGCAGCCCTGAAGGTCCTGTGGGCAGCGGCGGAGGACGATGGCGGTCTGTGGCGTGGCTGAGACTGTTAACAAATCCTTCCAGTATGCTGCATGCGTGCCTCAGGTGAGCGAACAGCACTGAAAGGCAGCGGCGAAGGAGGAAGGCAGTCTGTGGAGCCATTACTTGTCCCATGCGTGATGTGCCGTCCTTGTAACTCCCCGATGCGTGCGAGGGGGTTCGTGCTTGGGAGGGGCCGCTGGAGTGGCGAGTCAGGGTGCAGAAACTTGGCGGAGATCAGCGCAGACGGCGCCGATATAATCCGGGTTGAGCTGTTGTTGTAGATTTGGCCATGGTGCGTTGGAGCGGTGAGAGGAAATACATAGACGATCTTTGTGCCCCGGGCTCGTGCAGCTGCGTTGGAGCGGTGAGAGGGAGGAGACGATCGTTGTCGCTCGTGCGGCCATGAAGAAAAGACGAGGCTGAATGGCGGCTGTGATGAGGGCAGAGGGACTGGCGTGTTGACTTTAGGTTCAGGCGTAACCCTAAAGCCTCGGGAACCGCAAAACCGCTGAATTCCCTATGTGTGCCGTGGCTGAGACCATTAACAAATCCTTCGAGCACGCTGCGTGCGTGCCTCCAGGTGTGAGAGCAGCCCTGAAGGCTCTGTTTGTAGCGGCGAAGGATGATGGGGGTCTGTAGAGCCGTATGCGTCCCGTGCGTGGTGGTGCAGATCTCAGGCGAGGGTCTCGCCATGACGTTTTCTGCAGTTTACCCGGTCGTGGGTGATGTCTGGAGAACGGCTCGCCTGTGTTGGCTCCGCGTCGAAGTCTCCCTGAAGCCGCAGGGAGGGGGAACCAGTAGGCCGCTGCGACGGAGCATTCATGCCCGGGTGTTGCGTTCGCTGGCCGCTCGTTTTCTTCAGCGTCGGTTCGCCAGCGTGGCCATCCAAAACAAGGCTGCGTTGCACAAAGCGTGTGCGTCTTCAAGGGGCCACCAACGCAGCTGTGTGGCTGTCCAGCTCGGAAGGTTGCTTTCGCACAAAACGTGTGCGTGTTCGAGGGGTCACCAGTGAAGCGGCATGAAAAAATAAGCAGCAGTGCTGTGGTTTTAAGCAGGTTTTATTAATCATGTCGCCTTCACGGGATCCCCTCTCCGGTGCATAGTGGAGCAGCCCGGAGCGGGATCCCTAAGCTCTCAGAGAAGGAGAGGCGGACACAGTGTGTCCACCTGTTGCAGGATCAGAGTGAGAGTGAAAGAGAGAGAGATTGCGTTACAGAGTTGCACCTTAAATACTTGATCATAACAATACATCAAAAAGACATACCCCACAGTCTAGAATGATCAAAGGGACAACAGAACAGGCAGGAGGTATTTGCATTTGTAAGCCATACATCACAATGGGCAGATTAGCTAGACCTCGCTCTAAGTGCAAGACAAAGAGGCTAACAAGCACATCTACATATTGATCTGAGTCTCTAGGTCACAGTAAGGACAGGACGCATGAGTACAAAGGATGAAAGGTGTGGGGAGTCTTGAATAACGAAACCGAATTGTCTTTCATTCCAATTTATTCAAGTAATCATTCCACAGTCTGCTCTCATTCCTGAGCAGCGAACTAAGAGAGTGAACACACCAAAGTTCTCTCATTTAAACATTCTGACATCAAACCATTTCCCTCGCGGGGGAAATCACACATCTCTCTCAAAATCTCTTTATTCACATTCATTAGCCTTTTATTTACATAACTCCCCCTTCTCTCTTCCCGAGCCTCAGTGGTCAGGAAGTCTTCTGTCCCCTGTCCTCCGCAGGGGATCCAGGCTCTGTGGCTCCGCACCGCAGGGGGCTGGCTCTCCTTCATCGTGGTTAAATCACATATGCAGTGTCCAACATATACATGTCTCACAACACAGCCATATAACCCCCCCCCAAACGATGAAGAACAGACTAATTCCTAAAATTAAATAGCACCTTACTCACTACTGAATAATCAACACCAACATTCAGTCTGTGCGCTGCTTGGGCTTCAGCCGTCTGCCGAATCTGCTGTGCGTTGGCCCCGCCTTGCCTGCGGTGCGTTTCTGCTTCGGGTCTGTTGACTGAGGGAGAGAGTGATTAATTGCCCCCTGCGGGGGCCTGCCTCATCGAGGCGCCACCGCGACCGGTACAGACACGTCCTTCATGACAAAAGCAGGTTTTAGTCTGTCAATACTGACTGTCTCTTTTCTGTCTCCAAAATCTAGCACAAATTGCTTATCACCTGCCTCCAGCACTCGAAATGGCCCTTCGTAAGGTGGTTTGAGCGTTGCTTTTAGGGCTTCGCGCCTGACAAAAACGAAATCGGCATTTTTCAAAGCCTTGGGGACGAAAACTCGTGGAAAAGCGTGATGAACCGGACCCGGGAGCGTGTCTGCCCCCGTGCCGACTAACGGTCCCAGAGCCGAGAGAGGTGGGGGCTCTGGGTGCTCTGGTAAAAACTCGCCCGGCAGCCTCAGAGTTTGTGCGAATACCAGCTCCGCTGGGGAGGCGTCTAAGTCCTCTTTAGGCGCAGAACGCAACCCTAATAAAACCCATGGAAGTTTATTCACCCAATCTGCATCCGTGAGCGACGCTCTGAGTGCTGCCTTCAAAGACCTATGAAAACGCTCGCATAAACCATTGGCCTGAGGGTGGTAAGCCGTAGTGCGGTGAATTTTGGCTCCTAAGCCGTTGGCCATCGCTGACCACAGCTCAGAGATGAATTGCGGTCCTCTATCGGACGTAATGTCCGACGGAACCCCGAAACGCGCCACCCAAGCCGTTAAAAAAACGCGAGCCACCTCCGCGGCCGTGGTCGTCGCAAGTGGGACCACTTCCGGCCAACGTGTGGTGCGGTCCACCATTGTCAAAAGATACGTGAACCCCTGTGATGCCGGTAGGGGGCCCACAAGGTCGACGTGCACATGGTCGAACCTTCTGGCCGGAATGCGGAACAGTTCTAACGGGGCTCTTGTGTGCCTGTGAATTTTGGCCCGTTGACAGGAAATGCAGGTTTTTGCCCATTCCTTCACGTGCTTGCGCAGGCACGGCCAAACAAACTTTTCCGCCACTAGTTTCACCGACGCGCGCACCCCCGGGTGCGCCAGTGAGTGGACCGAGTCAAAAACACGGCGGCGCCACGTGGTCGGAACCACCGGACGCGGGCGCCCCGTCGACATGTCGCAGATCAGGGGGGGCATACCGGTTTGTAAACACTTGCTCTCCAGCCTCAACCCTGTTGGTCCAGACTGGAGCGCGCGCACGTCTGCGTCCGCCCCCTGGTCCGCTGCCATGGCTGCCTAATCTATACCCACGTGCACCGGGGCTGCGCGCGCCACCGTGCCGCTCTCCTGCGGCGCGGTCACGGTGGCCCGTTCTGCCTCTGCGCGTGTTGGGGTCGTGAACGCGCGTGAGAGACAATCCGCTACTACATTGAATTTGCCCGCGACGTGCCTAATGTCAGTGGTAAATTCCGAGATTGCGGCCAGCTGCCTCTGCTGCCTGCCGGACCACGGGTCAGAAATTTTGGCCATGGCGTATGTGAGCGGCTTGTGGTCCACATAAGCGGTGAAGCACCGTCCTTCCAGCCAGAACTGGAAATGACGAATAGCCAAATGCAGCGCCAACAGTTCTCTGTCAAACGTGCTGTATTTTCATTCAGCCGCGCTTAAAGATTTGCTAAAGAAAGCCAAAGGCTGCCAAACTCCGGCTACCTGTTGCTCAATAACGGCCCCTATGGCTAAATCTGAAGCGTCTGTCGTCAGCGCGATACGTGCTGCAGGGTCTGGGTGGGCCAGGAGCGCAGCGTCAGCCAAGGCTTTTTTAACCTCTGTGAACGCGCGCTCCCGCTCCGGGGACCATTCGACCGCCTGGGTCGGTTTTTGTTTTTTGAGCGCGGCATATAACGGTTGAATGATTTGAGCTGCGTGGGGCAGGAATCGGTTATAAAAATTCACCATCCCCAAGAATTCCTGTAGTGATTTGACCGTTTGTGGACGGGGAAAATCCGCTACCGCGCGTACTTTCTCTGGTAACGGAACCGCTCCCTCCGGGGAGACGCGGTGACCCAAAAAATCGATCCGCTCGACGCCGAACTGGCACTTGGCTGGGTTAACTATTAAGCCGTGCTCTCCCAGCCTCCTAAAAACTGCTGTGAGGTGCGTTTCGTGTTCGTCCTCTGAAGTACTCGCGACCAAAATGTCGTCGAGGTACACAAACACGAAAGGGAGATCGCGTAACACGGCATCCATCATCCGCTGAAATGTTTGCGCCGCCCCTTTGAGACCAAACGGCATGCGTAAAAATTCGAAAAGTCCGAACGGGGTTATTACCGCTGTTTTAGGAATGTCCTCCGGTTGGACCGGGACTTGGTGATAGCCGCGAACTAGATCAATCTTTGAAAAAATGCGCGCCCCGCCAGGTGCACCGAAAAATCCTGAATGTGCGGGATGGGATAACGATCGTGCGCCGTAGCGTTGTTTAGCCTGCGGTAATCCCCGCACGGTCTCCAGGAGCCATCGGCTTTCGGTACCATGTGCAGCGGCGAAGCCCACGGGCTCTTCGACCTACGAACGATGCCCAGCCTCTCCAGGCTGGCGAACTCCTCGCGCGCAATGGCGAGCTTAACTGCATCCAAGCGCCGAGCTTTTGCAAACACGGGAGGACCAGAAGTGGGGATAAAGTGTTTCACCCCGTGCTTCGCGACCGTCGCTGAAAAAGTGGGCACAGTGAGCGCTGGAAATTGGGTGAGGAGTGTGTGAAACTTACCACCTGCTGTAACGACGTGGGTCTGTACTGGTGGCGGGGACACTCGAGCTGAACAGGGGAGAGAGTAAAAAGAGAGTGCATTTACCAGCCGTCTATTAGCAAGATCAACTAACAGATTGTGTGAACACAAAAAATCCGCGCCCAACATGTTGAAACTCACCGCCGCTATCACAAAAGTCCATTCATATGTGCGGCCATGTAAGCATAAAGGCAAGGTCCTTCTCCCGTAGGTGTTGATGTTCGAGCCATTTGCCGCTGTAGCTCCGCTACCGTGGGGTCCAGCCACCCGGTCCGCGTATGTTGGGGTGATGAAGCTCACTTGTGCTCCGGTGTCGATGAGGAACTCTCGTCCGGAGCGCGCATCCGTGATGTAGAGCAGCTTGTTGCGTTCTCCGAGGGTCGAAGCTGCTAGCGACCCCCGGTCTTGCCGTTTCCCGAACTCCTGAAGATGCAGGGCGGCACACACCTGCGTGCCTTCTCTGCGAACCTCCGATGGTAAAAGCAGAGATCTTCTCCTCCGCTGTGTCGTGCCCGCGCCTCTGCCGCCGGGCTATTGGCTCCCCCTCGTCGCGGCCGTGTTGCCGCCGTCGTCGGCCAGTCTGGTTCTGCCGCCTCTGGCTCCCCGCTGTCTCGGGTCGCTGCTGTGGTTGCTTGCCCGCCGCAGGCGTCCAGGATCCCATCTGCCTCCTGGGCCAGCTCCCGGAACTCCTCCAGGGTGTGACACTTTTTGCCGGCCAGCGTGCTTCTCGCATGCGCCGGGAGGTTGGAGAGGAAGATGAACTGAAAAATGAAATCATCGTTGTCCAACCCTCTCAGCTGTATCATCTCCTCCATCAGGGCGCTCGGCCTGTGTCCACCTTGGTCTAGCAAAGACAGGATCCTCCTCGCCCTCACTTCAGCCGAGGGGGTGAAAAACTTGATGAGGGTGGATTTCAGCTTGCCGTACCTGTCGGTCGCGGGTGGCTGCTCCACCAAGCTTTGCACGCACCGAGCTGTGCTGTTGTCCAGTTTAGCGATGACATGGTGGAACTTAGTGTCATCCACCGTTACTCCTGCGAGCGCGAACTGCGACTCTGCTTGCAGAAACCACGACCGTGGGTTATCCTGCCAGAAATCAGGCAGCTTAACGGCCACTGCGCTTGCCAGCTCTGAGCGCTGTGAGTCCGGGACCCTGAGAATTTCTTCATTCATTCTCAACGTCGTCAGTCACCAATGTGGGGAGTCTTGAATAACGAAACCGAATTGTCTTTCATTCCAATTTATTCAAGTAATCATTCCACAGTCTGCTCTCATTCCTGAGCAGCGAACTAAGAGAGTGAACACACCAAAGTTCTCTCATTTAAACATTCTGACATCAAACCATTTCCCTCGCGGGGGAAATCACACATCTCTCTCAAAATCTCTTTATTCACATTCATTAGCCTTTTATTTACATAACTCCCCCTTCTCTCTTCCCGAGCCTCAGTGGTCAGGAAGTCTTCTGTCCCCTGTCCTCCGCAGGGGGTCCAGGCTCTGTGGCTCCGCACCGCAGGGGGCTGGCTCTCCTTCATCGTGGTTAAATCACATATGCAGTGTCCAACATATACATGTCTCACAACACAGCCATAAAAGGCATCGATTAACATCACATAGGTGAGACAGAAGAAACTCGTCTACCTGTAGACATTAATACACCAAAGCACATCTAAGATGCTCAGAAAAAGCACAGTAAGGACAAGCCATATGCACACTATACAGAATGGCGCATTACATCACAACACATGCATGTTTGCATCACAAATACATGAATGGCACATTGCTTCTCAGTAATGCAGCAGAAAAACAGAGAAAAGAGGGCTGAGTGTCCTTAGTCTGTTGTGGGGTTAAAACGAACCGCCACACTTTGTATCATTTTCTCCTCGGTTTGGTCCCCTTTCACACAGGCAAAAATTGAGGCAGACCAAACTGCGTCATGTTAAATTCCGCGAGACATACGTCAGAACGTTCTCTGTTCTTGGTCAGATTTTTTTTGCCGCGAGAACAGGAAATGTAAACACAGGAAGTAGGATGACTACCGGGCAGCGCGGTGGCGGAGTGGTTAGCACTGTGGCAGCACAGCAACTCACCCTTGGCCGGGGGATCCTGGGTTCGATCCCAGCCCCAACCAACAGTGATCTGTGTGGAGTTTGCATGTTCTCCCCGTGTCTGCGTGGGTTTAGTCCGGGATTTCTCCAGTTTCCTCCCACATGTCAAAAACATGCAAGTTAGGTTAACTGGCATCAAACTGGGGATTCTAAATTGTCCTTAGGTCTGACTGTGAGAGTGAATGGTTGTCTGTCTCTCTGTGTTGGCCCTGCGATGGACTGGCGATCTGTCCAGGGTGGACCCTGCCTCTTGCCCAAAGATGCTGGGATAGGCTCCAGCCCCCCCGCGACCCGAAAAGGATTAAGCGGAAGAAGATGGAGATGGAGATGGAGGATGACTACCATGTATTTATGCATTTCTGGGAGAAAATAATACAAATCGTAGCGTAACCTACGGGGGGTTTTCATTACTCTGGTTATCGTTTATTACATATATGCATATACCACTTTTGGCAAATCGTACAGTTTGAAAATGAAGTGCTGCTATGGATGGGAAATAACCTGTTAACGTTCATTAATCCTCCAGAACCGTGACGTGCTCAGCCATAGATATTTTCAAAGATCTATCAAGTATGTACAGTTACATAAAATGTTTTACCATTTGCCGCTGGTCCCGTTTTAGTGCGGTTGCTTTCTCACCTGCAGGACCACACCAGAGTTCGTCATTTAATACAGTACAGTTGTTTTGGTACGCACTTGAGTGCAATTGTCATGTTCTCACCAAACAAAATGAACCACACAAATGGAGAAATTGAACTTGTGTTTGATTGAAACAGACTAAAGCCTGCAAGTGTGAAAGCACCCAAAACCAAAAAAATTCTTCTCACATCAGTACCACACCATAAGTAAGTTTCCCCTCTTTAACAGAACACAGGATGTGCTTAAAACACCACATAGCCTCAAAAGTTTCCACATTTTGCATCAAATGATATATAATCAATCGATATACGTATATAATCAATCATTATTTGAGTCTTTTACATTACAATCCAGCATTTGTTCAACTTTTCTTTTTCTACTAACATACAATAAATGGCCATTTTTGTCATGAACGGGGTTGATGTGTCAACCTCATTCCATGATTTGTGGCTGTAGTTCCCTAATTGTTGTTAATTATTTCCAGCTGGTAGGTTATTGGAGCCTCTGAGCCTGGCTTCCTGCCAGCCTACAGTCATGCCTCTCCCTCGCCAGCATCCACTGGCTGTCTGATGTTTTTCATTTGTCCATGCACACATACACACATGCCCTCATGCACGCATGCACACACACATTCATTCCTACTCACATATGCTGACATGCATTCATGCACCGACTGCCATCGCACACCTGCATCCACTTGTCACTCATTAAATTCACGGTGTACTTATGGGTGACAGTGTGAGCACTCAGTGTGATGGCATTAGTCTACAGTCAATAGTCAGAAGTCATACCAGTCTACTCTACACTAGTTTACGTTGATGTCCTGGAGCTGTTGGTTTCTCTTCCCTTTGGACTACTCAGGTGTTGTTGTTCCCAGATCCAGCTGCGCTCTGACGCCTTTTGTAAGTCTTCTCCATTATTATCTTTAACTGCCCTTCCTCTCTGCTCCAGTCCCATCTGGGAGCGAGTGGGGTTCCTCCTCCTTCTGCCAACTGAGCTTGGTCATCCGTCACTTTGTGTTTGAGACTGTTCCTCAGTGAACATTTTGTGTATTTTGTGTTTTCCCCTTTTTGTTAATAAACACCTGCATTTTGGGCTTGTATTAATTCACTGGTGCGATGCTCAATTACGCGGCGTACATGACAATTTTAGCCTGACCCAGGATGAAATTTTACAGTTCACTTTTTTCTTGCTTCTCTGTCTATATGGAAAAGCCAAGATATAAATCTGCAGGGAAAAGACTTCTTCAAACAGATAAAACAGCAGCTTCCCCCAAAAAACAAATAATTGCAGTCTGTTACAGTCCAGAAAACAATGGAACACAGTCTCTTTCTGAGGACAAAATGAACAAACCTCAGCAACATTTGGGTTTAAAATAGAGATAAAAGCATTTACAGCCACAGCACCATGTAAAACTCGCCATTGTAGGTCTCCAACCTTCTTAGTTAATGGTGGTTTATAAAGTGCTCTCCAGGCAGGCCTCACCTCTGAACCCAAACCCAGGTGTTTCCTCCATGGTGTATCAGTTTGACCTTTTAATTCATTCACATTTAGAACTTTCACCAAGAGTCCATACATTTTTTTTTTTTTTTACCAGAAGAGTCACAAATGTTAACGGGTTCAGCGTTTAAAAACACACCAGTGCCATCTTTTAAATCAGGAGATAAAACATTAAAAGGAAAAGGCTCATCAGCAGTTTGCACAGAATCTTTGCAGTGTAAAACAATGGCAGAGTGTTCTTCTGTGGAGAGGCGGTCTCTCCAATCTTTCAGCAAGTTCATTATAACCCTGACTGAAGAAACGCCAAGAGCCAAGCACAGGGCAACAGCATTGTCCAGGTTAGGACCACATAAGTTCACCAAGTGTCCCAGTGTTATAACCTTTGCAGAAAGGAACTTTTTGAAAACAGAAGGTCCTAAAACATTACCTACATCAAAACGAGTCCCAAACACAAGTGGTTCCTTTAAAAGCCAAAAACGCAACAAGGAAGCCTGGGGAGAGTTCTATTTAAAAAGTCCCCAGATTTTAAAAACACTTTGATAAAACTGAGGGGGTTGTGGGAGTTTTTTGCTCTTTACGTCCATTAAAAACAATGACTCCTCTTAGCTGCAGCCCCCCACAGTGATCCAGGACAGCTCTGGCAATAGATCTCTACACAAGATCGAGAGGGCCACTCAGCAGTCGCTGAATGAACTGTAGACGAAAGACCCACCTGCTGGCCAGATGGATGAGTCCTTGACCACCTTCTTCCCTAGGTAAAAACAGGATGCTCTGTGGAACCCAGTGAAGACGGTCCCAAAAAAGTCCACAATTATAGATTGTATTCTCACCAGCAGGTTGGTTGGAGGGTCCACACAAGACAGTCAATGCCACAGCATTGAAGCAATCAAGTTGTTAATAATTAAAACACGACCTCTGATGGACAAGTTTGGCAAAATCCATTTCCATTTTTTTCATCTTCCTTCAACTTTTTCCAAATATACTCCCAATTTTTCCCAGTAAAAGCCCGATCTCCTAAAAGCACACCAAGATATTTAAAACCACCTTGTGTCCAAGAGAGGCCACCAGGTAGGACAATTTTTTGTAGTCCACCCCCCATCATTACAGCTTCACTTTTACCCCAATTCACTCTCGCTGAGGAGCACTCACCAAAAAAACTGACAGTTCTTAAAAGGTAGTCTACATCATTTTGATTTCTTGTAAAAACAACAACATCATCAGCATATGCAGACACTTTAAAAACAGAGTCAGAGTTGTGGACTTTAAAACCAGTGAGGCCTTGCCTTAGTTTACAAAGGAGGGGCTCAATGGCAAGAGAGTCCAGCATACCTGAGAGGGGACAGGCCCTGTCTGACACCCCTCTCAACTTTGAAAGGAGCACTCAAACCACCATTAATCTTAAAAATACTCTCAATGTCTCTGTACAAGGCCTGGATCTTGGCGATGAAACCTGAGCTGAACCCAAAGGCTTCTAGTGTCTGCCAAAGGTATGTGTGCTCCACTCGGTCAAACGCTTTTTTCTTGGTCTATTGAAATGAGACCAAGTTCCTTGACCAGTGAGCTGGAGAGATTCAAAGCATCACAAATTAAAAAAATGTTGTCTGTAACCAACCTACCAGGTACACAGTAAGTCTGGTCTACATGTATGACCTGCTCCATTACCTTCTTCAACCTGTTAGCCAAAACCTTGGAGAGAATTTTGTAGTCGGTACACAGGAGGGCTACCGGACACCAGTTTTTAATGTCTTTCAGGTCACCTTTTTTTGGCAAGAAAGGTGAGAACTGCTCTCCTACAACTTAGGGACAGGTGACCCTTCTGCAGAGTGTCAGACAGTACTTTCAGCAAGTCCTCACAGATCTCAGACCAAAACATCTTGTAGAACTCCGATGGCAGACCGTCTAGCCCTGGGGCTTTGCCACACCAAAGAGATTGGACAGCTACTGACAGTTCTTGTAGAGTGATCTCACTCTTCAACTCTGCATTCATACCAGCAATCACCTTAGGTAAGTCTGTCAAAAAACAACTCAGCACATGCGGCTTCCCAACAAACTCTTTCTTAAAAAGATCTTTATAGAAAGCAGCTGCAAAGCGATGGATCTCTGCGGACTCATGGATCAGCCGCCCATCTTCTGAGCTGAGAGAGTGGATCATCCTCCTCTGTCAATTCTTCCTCTCCAAACCAAAGAAAAACTGAGATGGAGCGTCCATTAGTGCGACGATCTGGAACCTACTGCGTACCACAGCGCCCCTAGTGGTTACGCCTAGTAAGTCAATTAAAACAGACTTTTTGCCGTTGAGGGCCTCAAAATGTCAATCTTTCTCCTGTGGAGCCTGCCAAAGACTGCAGCTCCTCTAATTCTCTCTCCAGGTCCCTGACAGACCTGGCCAAGTCTCCAGAGACATTGTGAGTATACTGTAGGCACAGATTCTTTATTTGACTTTTCCCTACATCTCACTACTGCTGCAAAGAACTAAAATTTGGTTTTGTTAATTTAAAATTACTCCAAAAAACCTAAAAGCAGTTTTAAAACTATTAACCGATAAAAGTGATGTGTTAAAATGCCAGTATGCACTACTGCATTTTATATTCTTGATAAAAACACAACACTGAGCAAGAGAGGGATCCATAAAGCCAACAGGGACAATTAAAGAACTTTTAAAAATGCTGAAATAGTGCTTAAAACTGTAAACCCTATCTAGTCTAGCAAAGGACAGAATATTGTCCTTGCTGTGGCTCCACGTGTACTGTCTAGTCTTACCATGAAAATTTCTCCACACATCACACAGATCATGAGCTTCTATGAGACCCTTTAAGCTTCTCTGGGATGCAGCATGTGGCTCTGGGTCATTCCTGTCCATGAAAGGATTTTCTGTACAATTAAAATCACTTCCAACAAATAAAAAAAATCATCATCACTGCACTTTTTGATTGTGTCATTTAAAATATTTAAAAAGGCCAGTCTCTCTGTGCCTATGGTTGGAGCATACACAGTTATAAAAACAGCTTTCACATTCTCAAAAACAGCCTGGACTTTTAAAATGTGGCCTGCAGTTATCTCATCAACGTTATAAGAAAGTGGAATAAAATCTCGAGAAAATAAAATACCCACTCTACCACTGTTGCTACTTTTGTGACTGAGGATAACTTCTCCTTGAAACTCCCTCCTCCAGTCAGCAGCATTGTCCTCAGAACTATGAGTTTCCTGAACAAACAGAACATTAATTTTCTTACATTCTGCAAGAGTAAAAACACATGCTCGCTTGGACATTTCTCTTGGTCCATTGATATTGAGTGTGCCAAAATTAAAACTACACATGTGTATAAAAGGGCAAAACCAACACAAAAACAGAGAAGAAAAATGAACAGTAACAAACTAATCATCTTGGGCAATTTGATTCTTAACTTTTAGGACAAGCTTTTTTTAGTCTGTAGATCTCCTGATCAGTGACACTTTCCAGCTCAAGCTCCCCCCTATTTTTCATGTAGGCTCGAGCAGAGTCAACGAAGCGTTTTAGGTCAGGAAAAAGTGTGTGTTCTGCAAAAACTTCTGTATTTTTGTGAAGGAGTAACCACCTCCATTGGCCACATCATAACTGTTTTCACCATCAGTCTCTATCTCAGACCCAGCATAAGAATCTGGTAGAGATAGAGAAGCCTCAGAACTTTCTCTGACAACCCTTTTCACATTGCTCCTCTGCTGTTTGTTTTCCAAATTCTTCTGTTTGACTGAAACTTTAGATAACTCTTCATCTATTTCAGTGTCATCCTCATCCTCCCACACTGACTCAGCCACCCTGGTAGCTGTCTCTTCTTCCTGTCGCACTGTACAAGTCTCTGTTTTTCACTCACCCTCTGCTGTGCTTTTATATTCATCTGTACGGTCCCACCTTCTACCTGTGTGTCATTTGGCTCATCTGTCTGATCCTGAGCATGATCTTCTCTATAATCTCTCCCTTGTCCACAATGTTTGTCTGTGCATTAACCCTGCAATGTACTTTAACTTTTGTAGTTGTTCCATTTATGACTGACAGGCCGGTCATGGAGGACGGTGAAGCCACCCTGCCACAGATGGCCCCGCGGCCGTGGCCGGAGCACTCAACAGTGGGGCCGCGCAAGCAACCACGGAGGGCGGCAAAGCCACCCCACTGCCAGACAGCCCCATGGCCACGGCCACAGCACCCAACGGCAAGGACGCACCAGCGGCCTTCCCCAGGCGATCACCCCCCACCCCTGAAGGCATGATCGAATCAAATGTCCCTCCATTCCGCAGCCAAAACACTTCATATTATCAGAGGTGACGTGGATGGTATAATCAAAGCCGTCAATCCGGTACTTAAATATGAGGTTTAGGCTTTCCTCGCTATTCTTTAAAATCATGAACACCTGTCGTCTAAAAGTCATGACATGCTTCAAATGTGGGGACTTACAACCGAGAGGGGGGTGTTTAATAGGGGACAAAAGCTGCCCGTATCTCGACAGCTCCTTCTCCAACAGCTCATTCTTTAAAAATGGTGGGACATTTGATATTGTGATTCTTTTTGCGGGATTTATCAAAGACAAAACAGGAACTAGTGTGTCTTTTATTACAACTCCGCTCTCCACCGCCTGATTAACTTTTTCAACACTGTCCAGAAAAATTACCGCAGCATTATTCATTCTAGAAACAGACCTGACGCTTTCATAGACGACCAACTCCCCCACAGCCAGACTACATTCTTCCACTGAGCAGCTGACAGCCTGAGCCAGTTTGACAGCATGCCAGCGTGTCAGCTTCTCAAACCCGGAGCCTGGCTCTAAAACCATGCTGACCAGCAAAGCTGGCAGCAGAAAACCCCCCTCCCAGAGCACCTACCCCATCCCAGCTACAGACAACAATGAAACTTAAGATTATTTAACAAAAAAACACCTTAAATACAAAAAGAAAGAGAAAAGTTTGAGACCACTCACTCACGCTGTCACATGCTCCCAGTTCACACTCACGGCCACGCCCACTCAGAGAGAGAGAGCGAGAGGGAATATCGTGAAAATCGATTTTCCCATTCACAGCAGTATGGTAGACTCTGGTGCTAATCCCCTCCCCCACCCTTAAAAGTTAATTTTATAAAAGATAAACTGGCACTTTATTAATCAGAAATGGGTGGAGTCATCTCTGTTTGATCAAATCATTATTTGGTTTGGTTAAGGCTAGGTCTACACCTTTCTGCCAACAGTGAATCACTTTTGTTTGGGGGAAAGAACTATTCCAAGTAATTCCTTGTTTTTAATAAAAAATATTCACTATATTTGAAGCTACATATCTGTTATGTATGAGTAAGAGGGAGTCGGAATCTCCCTCATGCAGGGAACCAACAACTTTATTACAGGACATACAAGTATATACAGTATACAATGGGCTGTGCCCACCTGACGTCACACCAGGGACGGGTACGGCAGCACACACACACTACCACACTCACTACACCACAATTCCCTTCCCCCTTACAAAAATGCAAAACCACACACACAATCGAGACCCTCCCAAATTTAAGACCCAAATCATGTACTAAGGAAAACGAGGGGCTCATGAACTGTAATAAAATATCATGCCACCCTCACACAAAACAACTAAAATCGGATAAAATCGGGATAAAATAATCCCATACCATACATACTTTCTTCATGCGCACCAGCAAGATATATACATATTTACACTTTAACGTTTATGTGACACCAATGTCCGTTCACAGCCAGGGGTAAAACCTGCTCAGGGGCCCAGGGCAGCCCCAAATCATACACACCCTTGGCCGCCAAAGACAAGACAGGCTCAGAGGCCCCGGGCAGCCCCAGTGTGCCCACCCCTGGCCGCCGTCTGCCCCCAGGATCAAAAACAATCTCTCCACCAAGATTGTCCCTCTTCACCATCGCCTGCTTCTTTTCTCGGAACACGCAGTTGTGCTGTCTGGCATGTCGTCCCTCTGTGCTTGTCGACCCGCCCTCAACCGCTTTCAACACTGCCGCCGTGGCTCCATCTACTCCAGCCCCCTGTGGTTGAACTCCGGGGAAAACCAAAGCCTGCTCGTTGGCTCCACTCGCTGCCTCAGGGGCCTCGCCGTACCGCCCAGTGCCCTTGTCCAAGGCACGTGGAGCTCCGACACTGAAACTCTGCCCAACCTCTACGGTGCCCAGCACCTGTTGCTCACTCCTGGTGTTCGCCGCATCACTCTCGCCGGCATCGTTCACTGACCCAGGCACCTAACTGTTGCTCCCAGGACACTTGTCCCAGGCGCTCCGCTGTGTTGTCTCCATGCCGGGCTGTAGCTGTTCTCTCCCGGAGCTCTCAGTGTCCCTCTCATCGGCGTCACTCTCCAACCCAGACACTTCGTCGCTGCTCTCAGCACCCTCGTCCCCGGCGCTCTGCTGCATCGTCTCCATCCGGCTGCAGCTGCTCTCCCCTGAGGCTCTCAGCGTCACTCCCATCGGCATCACTCTCCAACCCAGGTGTCTCGTCGCTGCTCTCAGCACCCTCGTCCCAGGCGCTCCACTGCATCATCTCCATGCCCGGCTGTCGCTGCTCTCCCCCTGGGTTCTCAGCCTGCATGTTCCCGCTCTCCTGCTGCCCAGCCTCCAGCTGCGGGAATAACTCCTGATGCTGCTCTCCCTCTCCGCTGTCATCGCTCACCACGCCGTTAAACTCACCAGTGCTACGGTCCTGTACCTTTCTACTCTTCTTGGCTGGCCTGCTGTCTTCAGTGACCAGGGACTCCCCCACCTCGATGCCTAGCTGGTAACCTGGAGCCCACTTTTGGCACACATTTAGCTTTGTGGCTAGTTTGTCCATCGACACTTCTCCAAGCTAACTAGCCTAGCCTCATATTGGTGCAAACATTCCCACCACCCACAGTGCTGTGGTCCTCGTCTGCCCTGCGAAGAACTGCAAACCGCTTGACAGCATCCTCATAGCGCTCCGTCTTTCCCAACGTACTGAGAATTTTTTGGCCCTTCGTGCCAAGATGGTGGGCCAGAAGTGCTTGTCATCGTCTCCCATCGAGTCTACTTAGGCCCAGCGTCCCGATGTAATCCTCAAACATGGCCCACCACTCTGGCCACAGGATCACTGGCTCTCCCGTGTACTCCAGAAACTGTGTCAGGGGTTGATGTAGCCCATACGCTGCCATAATTTTCTTCTCATCGCCAAATGTTATATATGAGGAAAGGGAGTCAGAGTCTCTCTCATGCAGGGAACCAACAACTTTATTATAGAACACAGAAGTATATATACAGTGGGGCAAAAAAGTATTTAGTCAGCCACCAATTGTGCAAGTTGTCCCACTTAAAAGATGAGAGAGGTCTCCAATTTTCATCATAGGTATACCTCAACTATGAGAGACAAAATGAGAAAAAAAAATCCAGAAAATCACATTGAAGGATTTTTAATGAATTAAAAATCTCTCGCCCTAATAACCACCACGGATTGTACCAGCGGCGTAACACTGGTCCTGCACAGGAGCCGCCAGAGACTCCCCTCTCCTGGACTGTGTTTTCATTTGCCCCTATCTGGCCATTCCGCTCCACAGTCATTTACATATTACAGTGGCCAGGACTGTGCTGTGTACAGTGTCCAGTAAATGTGCCTTTACTTTAAAAAAAAAAAAAAGCACCATTACATGTGCCATTACTGTGTGCCTGTAATGTCTGACAGTTTCAGCCCCAAACTCCACCGCCCCCCCCCCCCCGTAACTTTGAAGTTGTTGTGCCGTGGGAGCCGACACAATTATGATCCAGTGATAAAGGGAAGAAGATTGATTAAAAAAAGAGAGCACAAATCAGCTGTCTGCCATGCCTGCGGCATCCTCCACAGCAGAATTGTAGCGTCTGTCTTACTTCAATGAGGAAAAGGTCGGATTACATGCCACATGACCGTTCAGACTGAGGTCACTTTGGAAAATATCAGATACATATCGGAATTAGGACCACATTTGAAAGTGGCCTGGATCTGGCGTGAAAAAAATCAGATATCAAATCAAATCAAATCAAATCAAACTTTATTGTCATATTGCTGTACATACAACTGTAGTGCAGGCAAGATGAAATTGCGTTTCTCTCGGCATCCATATAAATAGAAGCAGCATGATTTAAGACACACTCCCACATAGCTTCACCCCCCCACCCCCACCCCCCCATCCATTCACACATCCCTGAGACATACTTGGGGAAAAAACTAACTATAATATACAAATAATATACAAAATGTCCGTAGGTGCAGTAGTGTGTATGAGAGATTCCGGGTCAACTGTTCCGCATCCTGACAGCTTGTGGAAGGAAGCTGTTGATCAGTCTGGTGGTTCTGCCTCTGATGCTCTGGAATCGTTTACCAGATGGAAGAAGTTCAAAGTGTTTACGCAGAGGGTGAGAACGGTCCTTGACAATGTTCAGTGCCCTGCTCCTACAACGGTTCTGAAAAAGTTCTTGGACAGAGGGGAGGGAGACTCCAATTACCCTCTCAGCCCCCTTGACTATCCTCTGCAGGGCTTTTTTGTCTGACATACTGCAGCTGGAGTACTATGTAGCAATGCAGTACGTCAGAACACTCTCCACCACACCTCTGTAGAAGGTCCTGAGGATGCAAATGGGGAGAGAGGCCTGTTTGAGTTTCCTCAAGAAGTGCTGTCTCTGCTGAGCCCGCTTCCTGATCCCCAAGGAATTCTTGCTCCAGGTCAGGTCCTGCGAGATCTGCACTCCGAGGAACTTGATGTTCTCCACTCTCTCCACTAAACGGCCACCGATGCTGAGGGGGACGTGCTCAGGCTGTGACCGCCGGAAGTCGATAATCATCTCCTTCGTTTTGTCCACGTTGAGCACCAGATTGTTCTCCCTGTACCAGCCCTCCAGGTCTCTCACTTCTTCCCTGTACATTGATTCCTCATCCCTCTGAATAAGTCCCACCACCGTGGTGTCGTCTGCAAACTTAATAATCTGGTTCCCCTCGTGTCTGGATACACAGTCATGTGTTAGAAGTGTAAACAACAGTGGACTGAGTACACAGCCTTGAGGGGATCCGGTGCTCAGCATGACAGAGTTGGAGATGTTGTTTCCAACCCAGACAAACTGAGGTCTCTCAGTCAGGAAATCCAGGATCCAGAGACATGTGGCGGTGTTCAGACCGAGAAGGAGTAATTTCTCCATCAGTCTCTGGGGAATAATGGTGTTGAATGCTGAACTGAAGTCAATGTACAGGAGTCTGGCGTAGGTGTCTTTCTGGTCCAGGTGGGTGATGACAGAGTGCAGGGTGGTGACTATAGCATCCTCCGTGGAGCGGTTTGAACGATATGCAAACTGGAGCGGGTCGTGTGATGCAGGGAGGCAGGCTGTAATGTGTGGTTTGACAAGCCGTTCAAAACACTTCATCACATCATTGGTGTCAGTGCAACAGGACGATAGTCATTCAAACAGGACACAACTGGTTTCTTTGCCACCAGTACAATGATAGAGGTCTTGAAGCATCTGGGAACGATGGCCTGACTCAGGGAGATGTTATAAATGTCAGTCAGGACATCCGCCAACTCGCTCGCGCAGTCTCGGAGCACACGTCCCGGAATGTTGTCCGGACCTGCAGCTTTGCGTGGGTTGACTCTGGTTAGGGTCCTCCATGTGTCCACTGTGTTGATGGTAAAAGCTGGTCCGACCGATGGTGGGGGTGGGCCAGCCCTCCCTCTGATTGTCAAGTTTGATGCTTCAAAACATGCAAAGAAGTCGTTAAGCCTGTCTGGAAGCGAAGCGTCGTCATCATCGACCCCCTGCCTAGATTTATAGCCCGTCAGTGTCCGAACTCCCTGCCACATCTGCTTGGTGTTCCTAGTGTCACAGAGGTGTCCCTGGATTTTCTCCGCATAGGCGCGCTTTGCTGCCTTAATTGGCTGAGCAGACAGCCAGGTCTGTGCAGGTTCATGACAGCATATTTGTCATGAACTCCTCGTGCGCTTTTCCACAGCACACGGAGGAGGGGAAAAAGGACGAAGATTTACACGCTGGGTTACACCACACACATTTATTGAACACCGCACCACAAACAATTCTAGTGCATACAGTTCACATAGGCTCAAGGAGTCTTCCAGGATGCTCCACAGTCTGGGTGAGAATACTGGGGAAGGAACACACACAGATAGTACTCACGAGACTGGAGCTGTCCAAGTAAGTCCGAATAAGCACTGAGTGAACACAGTCCTCTGACGTGACTTCATACGATGAGCGCAGACCGTAGATGAAGTGCAATGACCCAGCAATGCATGACTGGAAAAAGGCTCCTTAAGTACATGCATTGCTGGATCTACAAATTGATCACATCTGGGCGAGGAGCGAGAAGATGGCACACGGGAGTGGGAACAGCTGGCATTAATAGAGAGGGGGCGTGGCCCGACCGGCAGACAGTTAGACAGCGCTCACTCCAGCGTGAGCCCAAGAGGCTGCCTCACCGCTACCGGCCAGACAGCAGTGGCTATGGGTACGGCAGAGTACACAGAAATACATATTAACATACATACAACGTGGCACGTACCCACAGAGAGGCCAGGACCGAGCAGGGGGAAACCAAGCTGGCTCAGTTCCTGACAGAGCTCCCCCTTTAAAGGGTGGATTCCCAGACACCCAAAGAAACACCCCCACCACCACCACCCAACAGGAACAAACAACACAAACCCGGGTGAGAGGTAGGGGGAACAGGAAAGATGGGAACACAACACCCCACCCAGGGACCACAATGACCCCCCCCCCCCAAGTCCATGGGTGTTGGGGCTCAGGAGGCCGCCCAGAGTCCCAGGCCCAGCAGAAGGTCCTGTGGACCGAATCCGGTGATCTGCCGGAACACATGGGCCACCAGACCCAGGGAGTCAATCCTTCCGGCGGCCGGCCAGTGTTGTTTGTTCTCCAGAGCCGGCGGGATGAGGCGGGGGACGGCCTGCCTACGGGGAAGCTCGCAGGCGTAGGACCGGGAGGAGAAGGGGACCCCAGCAACCTCATGACGATCTGCAGCACCCTCGATGATCCCAGCTTGGAACCCAGCTGCACCCACGATGGGCCCCGACCGGGCCGGCTATGCTGCACCCGCGATTGGCCCCGACTGGGCCGGCTCTGCTGCACCCGCGATTGGCCCCAGCGGGAGCCTTGCAGCACCCAATGTGACCTCCAGCAGACTCTCTGCAGCACCCACAGTGACCTCCGGCTAAGGCTCTGCAGCACCTGCGGTGACCTCCAGCTGAGGCTTTGCAGCACCCGCGGTGGACCCCGACCGGGCCAATGCTGCACCTACAGTGGACCTCGACCTGGAGCATGGTGTCCATGATGGGTCTGGGCAGGAGCGCAGCACCCACATCGGGCTAATCCTGGGGCGCAGCCCCCACGAGGGACCAAGGCCTGCCCGCTGCACCCACGGTGATACGGCCTGCAGAGGGAACCACATGACAACCTCAGACCTCGGGAGAGCTGGACCTACAACATCGTCAGACGGTGAGACCGGCTCCATGAGGACCCCTGGAGATGGTTGTTCCTCTCCGGCGACCCTAGGACATGGCTCAGGAGCGGGAGAAGAAACAGGGTCATTAGGGTCGCCGGCAGCGGTGGAGCCTGGCGAGGGAAGTTCAGACACAGCTGTGCACCACGCATGACTCTCCTCACCTAGAGCCAGACATGATCTCTCTAAAATTGTCATAAGAAAAACAAGAAAGAACACTTGCCTGAGCTTGAGCTCCACCGCTGTCCAGGACTCCGTCGATCCCGGCGACGAACACTCAGACCCAGCCTCCAAGAGGTCCAGCTCTGGCTCCCACTCCGCTGCAACTTCCTCCACAGCAGGCGAGATGGTTATTGCGGTCCTATTGTTCCCCTGCAGCAGCTCCAATGCTGGGGATTCCTCCAACGTGGCTGCAGAAGAATCTCTCTGTGCTGGCTTCGGGGCGAAGTCCTCCGAAGCCCCCGGCTCCTCCACCGTTTGACACATCTGCCCTTGGGTCATCAGGAGCTCAGGAAAAATAAGAGGAGACACGGAGAGAACAGGAAAAGAAAAGGTATCTGCAGCTGGAGGAGAGAGCCCAGCAGACTGCAAAGACTGGGCCTCTCCCTCAGGAGACAGACAAGGTTCATCATAATTTAATGGAGTAAAATGAAAAAACACTTGCCTGTCACCCCAGTGTTTGATGTTGGCAGCTGCAGTGGACGAACAGTCATCCCTCTCCGTGTCAATGGTTATCTGGCTCCTTTCCAAGGTCTGTAGAGGAGCTGTCTCCATGGCTACGGAGGTGGGCGTTCCCGGGGCGGCCCTAGCAGGCCTCACGACAGCTGTAGGGGAGATGATGGCTGCCGAAGACAAGAAGGGCTTCTCCCGGCGTCTCCTCGTGGGATGACGCTGCTTATGGGCGGCTAACACTGATGGCAAAGCAGGGGAGAGAACGGCTGCAGACTGTGGAGCTCGTTCCCGCTCCCAACACCAGGAAGCATGCGCTGGAGTGCATAGACCAACGCGATCAGGTCTGCGTACTGAGGGTAATCCCAGAGACCAGGATGCACTTCCAGGATTCCCTCCACTGTGTCCAGGCAGCTCCACTTCGCCTTAGGTTCGTGGGCTTTATGGGCCTCATCCATAAAGTCCTGCATGAAGGTCGCCACCCATTCCTCTTCCACTGTGGGATGCCTCGCCGCTGATTTCCTCCGGCCGGCGTGGGAGCGGCACGCCGAAGGCATAGTGGGACAAACCGGTGGGTGAAAAAGACAGTCTAACAAATGAAAAAATAATTAGTGTGGGTGTAACCCGCTAAATCCTTTTAGCGGGCTGGGTCATTCTGTCATGAACTCCTCGTGCGCTTTTTCACAGCGCATGGAGGAGGGGGAAAAGGACAGGGATTTACACACTGGGTTACACCACACACATTTATTGAACACCGCACCAAAAACAATTCTAGTGCATACAATTCACATAGGCTCAAGGAGTCCTCCAGGATGCTCCACAGTCCGGGTGAGAATACCGGGGAAGGAACACACACAGATAGTACTCACGAGACTGGAGCTGTCCAAGTAAGTCCGAATAAGCACTGAGTGAACACAGTCCTCTAACGTGACTTCATACGATGAGCGCAGACCGTAGATGAAGTGCAATGACCCAGCAATGCATGACTGGAAAAAGGCTCCTTAAGTACATGCATTGCTGGATCCACAAATTGACACCTGGGCGAGGAGCGGGAAGATGGCACACGGGAGTGGGAACAGCTGGCATTAATAGAGAGGGGGCGTGGTCCAACCAGCAGACAGTTAGACAGCACTCACTCCATCGTGAGCCCAAGAGGCTGCCTCACCGCTGCCGGCCAGACAGCAGTGGCTATGGGTACGGCAGAGTACACAGAAATACATATTAACACACATACAACGTGGCACGTACCCACAGAGAGGCCAGGACCGAGCCGGGGGAAACCAAGCCGGCTCAGTTCCTGACAATATGTGCCATTCAAGACTGTAATTAAAAAATCAGATATGGGTCACATTTGTGCAAAAAAATCGGAATTGAGTATTAAAACCTGCAGTGTGACCGTAGCCTAAATGTCACTGAGGATATCAAAACTCAATCCCTGGAAATGGTTGGGTGGCTGTTGACATGGTCTCCAGTTACAAATACCTGGGACTCCACATCACTGACCTCCTCACCTGGAGCAAGAACACTTCCTGTCTGGTGAAGAATGCCCACCAACACCTCTTTCTTCTTAGGAGGTCACGGCTGAACAAATCAGTCCCACCAGTCTGTATAAAAAAAAAAAAACTTGAATACCACATGCCCAATTACCGAGTACAGAGAGATTGAGGCCACCGGAAGTAGTGCGGTGGTGATCTTAACACACAAAACACACCCATAAGTCCAGTAAATAAGAGTCAATGTTGCCTCATGTCTGCCTTTAACTCTCAAAGAAATGATTGGATTTCGAACTGAACATTATAAGAAGACAGGGTTGTACCTTGTGCATCTGGAGGATCAAAGAAATTGGACTGACAATAAGTTTTGTTTGCATAAGTGGGACTTTTGTGTAGGCCTACTCATCTGCTGTCAGTCGGTGTCATGTCATGATGTCTGATGAGGAGTGATGGGTAAGTTACTAAAAAAATAGTAACTAATTACAGTTACTAGTTGCTTCTTTTCAAAAGTAACTGAGTTACTTTACCAATTACCGCATGATTAAAGTAACTAGTTACTTGGAAAAGTAACTTTCATGTTACTTTTAAATGCATACTTAAATCATCTTGCACACATAGCAAGATAATTTAATTAATGGATTACATTACTGGCTTATTAATGCCGGGCTGAAAACAGACTGTTTCAGACAGAGCTTTTAGAACATGTTCAGTCTGCTTTATCCTGCCTTGAGAGCTCTGATTGTGGGAAAAAATCTGAAGAAAATCAACATGATATTGCCAGTAATTTCCTCATTTTGGAGTGAGAGTTGGCAACACTGCATAAAGCTGTCCATGTTTATTTTACCTTTATGATATGGATTTAATCTGACGTGCAGTGATCCAAAGAAAATGTCCATTATCCACAGTCCAAATGTCTACAGAGACATGATCCAGTTCCTCAAATTCCTTTTGGAGATCAAAATCCATTTATGAATAACTTTTATCCAGGTAGCAAGTAAATGTGTTTTAACTTCAGTGGCTCACAGTCTCAGCTGTCTGATGGAAAGTGACCGTTATGGCGTCTTCAGTCTGTACTGATGTATCTGGCAATCAGTCGGTTTAATTCTTGCTGGGTCACAAACTGTCCAGATGCATACCTGTACTTGAAATCCAGCCGTGACTGTTGAAACAAGAATATTTCTTCTTTACATCCAGCCATGGCTGTTCAGATAGTGTAAATCCAGTAACACAGTGTTGTTAGCATAGCTAGCCGTTACTTAACACTAGCTTTGTCGGAGCTTTGTTGCCGTTTTCAAGCGCTTCTGAAGATTGTAGTAGGTCTCAACGAGCACTTAGCTTCCAACCCACCAGTATGCTTTTGTCCATAACTGCAACAAAGGAAAAATAATCTGTCTATTTCCACAAAAAGTAGCTTCATCTTTTCCTCCAGTCAGTAGTGAAGACTCGACTCTTTGCAGCAGGTAACGTCGATTGACAGCTCATCTCAGCTACGGTAGGGTCAGTTTGTACATTCATTTATTTGCGCCAAAAATATCTATCCATATTAATAAAATGAGTAACAAGTAACGTATCTGATCAAATTTCAGTAATGCATTTCTGAATTTTTAAACAGTAATTTCATTACGCAGCATGTTACTGCAAAAGTAGTGGCGTTACAGTAATGCGTTACTTTGTAATGTGTTACTCCCAACACTGCTGATGAGCGTCACCAACACACACTGCCTACTACAACACCAAATGACTGCGGTAAGCATAGACATACAGCCGTGGACAAAATTGTTGGTGAGTTTGTTTTTTAAAATAATTCTGTTGAACCACAATTCAAAAGCATTGCCTGATTTTCATTGGTTAATTTTCATAGAATTTTTATTTATTACCACTTTTGTCAGATTCAAGTTATTTCTGTGACCATTGTGGGTTTTTCTTTCATTAACAGATGGGTACCAACAATTTTGTCCACGTGTGCATACTGTATATCACTCATATTGCCCACTCATATTTAAGCAATGTTACATGATAGGAAGTACGGTGTGAATGAATATAGTAACTGTGGGTGTGATCCATTACGTATATTCATGGTACCATAACTACCTGGAGTGTAATATTGCTTTTATGCAACAGGTCCACAGGCACAATTTATAAATGACCGCAATACTGGATAAAATATTCTCATTTGTTTGTTTAACCAGTTATTTTGTGCAGCTGAGAAAAAAATAGTCACTTGTTAGGTGAGCAAGATTACTTCGGGTACCTCCACATTTACCCTTTTCTGCTTTCTGTTACGCCGCTTATGGTGCCTCCACTGTGGGTGAGATGCATGGGTGGGTGTACGGAGCAGTCCGCAATCCCATAGCTCTTCAGCATGTGCAGAGTTTAACTCTATGTACGTGGTTCTACCAATGTTGAGGAAAAACTCATGGCTGTATGTGCATGGATGTGACAAAGACAAAGAAAAACAATTCAATTCAACTCAATTCAGCTTTACTTATATCGCACCATTTCACAACAACAGTCATCTCATAGCGCTTTCAACTGCTGGGGAAACCCCCACAATTGCAGAAAGACCCCAGCAATCAGGCGATCCCCTGTGAGCAGCACTTGGCAACAGTGGAGAGGAAAAACTCCCTTTTAACAGGAAGAAACCTCCAGCAGAACCAGGCTCAGGGAGGGGCAGTCATCTGCTGCGACTGGCTGGGGGGGGGGGGGGTAGAGAAGAAGAAGAAAAGAACAGATATGTAGAGAGCAAACAGCATGACGGGGATTCAATCTATGGGAAATAAACAAGATGTTAATGACCAGCAAAAATATTTCATTGAGTGAAGAAAGGAGTGAAGCCCAGTGCATTACTGGAGGTCCCCCGGCTGTCTAAACCTATTAGCAGCATAACTAAGGGAGGGTTCAGGGGCACCTGATCCCATCCTAACTATAAGCTATATCAAAAAGGAAGGTGTTAACCCTATTCTTAAAAACAGAGATCGAGTCTGACTGCCGAATCCAGATTGGCAGCTTGTTCCAAAAGGAGAGGAGCTTGATAACTGAAGGCTTTGCCTCCCATTGGAGAAATCCTGAATTTTGGGAGCGTAGTGCTCTGTTAGGATGATAGAGTAGTATCAGATCTTTTAAATAAAAAGGGGCCCGAATATGAAGAGCTATGTAAGTCATAAGAAGGATTTTAAACTTAATTCTAAATTCTATGGGAAGTCAATAAAGGGAGGCCAGAACCGGAGAGATGTGATCTTTTTCTGTCTAGTACCTGTTAAAACTCTTGCTGCAGCGTTTTGGATCTGCTGAAGACTTTTTAAAAATGTTTTAGGACAACCTGATAATAAAGAGTTACAATAATCTAATCTAGAGCTAACAAAAGCGTGGATCAGTTTCTCAGCATCACTCTGAGACAAGATACTCCTAATCTTGGCAAAATTACACAAATGATAGAAAGCAGTCTTAGAAACAAATTTAATATGTGAATTGAAAAACAGATCTTGATCAAAAATAACTCCAAAGGTTCCTCACAGAACTATTCAGAGAAAGAGTAACCACGTCCAAATTAAGAGTTTGATTTGGAAAAGTATTTCTAAGGTTTTTTTGGACCAACTAGAATAACTTCAGTCTTATCTGAATTTAATAGCAGGAAATTACAAGTCATCCAAGCTTTGATTTCCTTAAGACAGGCCTCTAACTTGGCTAATTGATTACTATCATCTGGCTTCATTGACAGGTATAATTGTGTGTCATCTACACAACAATGAAAACGTATGCAATTCTTCCTAATAATGTTGCCTAGCGGAAGCATATATAAACTAAAAAGAATAGGGCCTAGCACAGATCCCTGTGGAACTCCGTGACTGAGCTTTGAGTTGGAAGAAAACTTATTATTGACATGAACAAATTGGAACCTATCAGATAAATAAGATGTAAACCACTGCAGTGAAGTTCCATTAAGTCCAACAAGGTGTTCTAGTCTATCAAGTAAAATATTATGATTGATAGTATCAAAAGCTGCACTAAGGTCTAAAAGGACAAGCACAGAAACAAGTCCATTATCAGATGTGATAAGGAGGTCATTAGTGACCTTCACTAAGGCTGTTTCAGTACTATAATGGATTCTAAACCCAGACTGAAACTCTTCAAATAAACAATTTCCCTGCAAGTGGTCAAATAATTGCGAAGCAACAACTCTTTCTAAGATTTCTGAAATGAAAGGCAGATTAGAGATTGGTTTATAGTTAGCTAAAACTCCTGGATCGAGCATTGGCTTTTTGAGTAAGGGTTTAATTACAGCAGTTTTAAAGGTCTGTGGTACATGGCCTAAAGTTAACGAAGAATTGATTATTTGAAGAATAGAGCTACCAATAAATGTGAAGACTTCTTTAAATAACCTGGTAGGAATAGGGTCTAAAAGACAAGTTGAAGGCTTGGATGAGGAAATTATTTTATCTAACTGTAAAAGGTCAATTGGAGTAAACTCATCTAAACAGATATCAGTTGAAGGAGTTGTAGTAGTTACTGTATTTATGTTAACAGTGGGAAGAATCTGACAAAATTTTATCTCTGATAGATGAAATTTTATTTTTACATAAACACTGTGACTCACAAGACAAAAGACACAAAAAAACATGAAAACACAGTTCTGTTGGGCCAGAGAGTAGCCGCAGCGTCAGCACGTGCCGCCATGTAAGATAATAATCAATCAATCAAATTGATTTATAAAGCACTTTTAAAAGCAACACTCGCTACACAAAGTGCTGCGCAACAAGAAAACGTAAAAGCAAGAAGCAGGACATTAACACAAAAACAATATAGAACCACAGTCAATAGAAACAATAAAATAAAAGGTAAAGAAGTAAATAAATAAATAAAAATCCATTTCATTCAATAAAATCAATGTCTCACACTGGGTCGAAGCCCAGGGAGTAAAAGTGTGTTTAAAGACGGGTTTTAAAAATGGACAGTGAAGGTGCTTGTTTGATTGAAAAGACTGTATCCCCTCTGAGCTTCCGCTTCGTCTTTGGCACCTCCTACAAACAGCTGTTCAGCTGACCTGAAGTACCGGGTGGGTGCATAGAGATGCAGAAGCTCAGAGAGATAAGGGAGCACAAGACCGTTCAAGGATTTAAAAACAAATAAAAGAATTTTAAAATGAACTCTAAAATGAGTTATAAGATAAGAACTGGTTAGCCAAAGCAGTAAATAAGTATACATATGTACACAGTTATATACACAGTGCAGGAGCATTGCAGCTAGATGGTATCAACAGCATTATAGTTAGTTAAATTACTGGCACTATATAAATATGGGACCAAACAGTATATTTCACATTTGAATGAACAGTGTTTGTCACGCGGAGCTCTAGGGAGCCACGCAATAAGAGCCGAGGGCGAGCCAGTGAGTTGTGATGTTTTATTAAAGGTAAGGGGTGAGGGATGAGGAAAGCACAGATACTCGTACAGAGGTTCACTCACAAGTTGCACAGCGCAGGAGCAGGGAGCTCGTACCGGACATAGGGGTAACAAGGCATACATACTCACAGCGGGTAACAATCACAGGAATGCTGTAAGGGGAGTAGAGACTGACACCAGACGAAGGGGCTTCAGCCTAGCAGTGCTTATGTCGCAGCCCCGAGTCATCGAGGCTGCTCCTATTTATTCTCATTGGCAGCGCCCCAGCTGATGAGAATTAATTGGCCCCAGCCGTCCGTAATGCTGCCAGCAGGGAGCCTGCTGAGACGCTGCTCAATGAGAAGCAGGGATGAAGGGAAACATGGGCTGAGCGCTGAGACGGCATCTCATCCCATGGTGACAGAGCCTCCCCCTCAAGGTCGGGCTCCTGAACGACCAGGAACATCCCAGCCCCCCCCCACCCCCCCACCTAGGGTGGGTGGAAGGGAGGCAGGACCGGAGGGGAAGAAGCAAAGGGAAGGACAACACCACTAAACAAATGTAGGGTAACGGAGCAGAGGAAAAAAAAAAAAAAACAAATACGCAATAGACCAATGTAGGGTAACAGGGCACAGACGGACAGAATACAAAACACGGGAACAGATAACAACCCACCAAAAGAATGACAAAAACGGATAAAGCAATTACAGAGTATGGATAACAGAACAAACACTACTCCATAATGCACAGACAAACTAAGAACAGGACAAGAGTGATAAAAAATGCTGAGTACGGATAATGAAAAAGGGGGGAGAAAAAAAACCCACAATACACAGCACCGTATAAATATATCTACACGCACAGTCACCTAAAGGAGAGAAAGTGACTGGGACAAACGGACAATTACAGAGTATGGTTTGATGGGAAACAAAACACATAACTCTATAATGCACAGACAAGGCTAAAAACAAGGCACAAAAAGGAAAATGCTGAGTACGGAAAATGGAAAACACACAGCACTATGAATATATGTTTACCAACAGGACAAAATACTACACCCGGGTGACCTTAATAATAACAAAAGAAAAGCAACACCCGAGGAATATGGCAGGCAGAGTCCAAAATGGCCGAGGTGGCTCCGGAGGTCTCCCCGTCCATTGTCCAGTTGGCGAACCGGGGAAAGGGAAATGTTCGGACGGCGAACTCCGGACCCAGATCCCAGGAACCCAGTCCACCGGCAGCCGAACCAGGCCACCCAGAAGCAAACACAGATCATCGGGAGGGACCAGATCACCGAACCGAAAGTCTTGCGGGTCGGGTCGTCGACCCGCATTACTCAACCACCAGGACCGTTGAGACGGACGAAGGGTCAAAGCGGGTCCCGGTGGAAGAGGCTCAGGGGAGAGCCGATGACGAGGGCGACGAGCGTCAGGCCGCAGGGAAGCCGCCACCTCCTCACCGGACCTGGACAACACTGGGGCAGCACCCACGTCGGACCCCAATTGGGTCTCGGGCGAACCCACGTTGGACGCCGCTGGAGCAGCACCCACGTTGGACCCCGATTGGGTCTCGGGCGAACCCACATTGGACACTGCACCAGAACCGACCTCCAACGTTGAACCTGGACCCTCCAGCACCACGAGGAACAGCAACTCCTCGCCGGTGACCCTGGAAGAAGGCTCAGAAGAGAAAACAGAACCGGGATCAGGATCACCGGCAGCGCCAGAACCCGGCGAGACGAGCTCAGACGCAGCGGGGAGCTGCACCCGGCTCGTCTCCCCTAGAGACAGGCTAAAGTGCTCAAAGATATAAAGGGAGAAAAGAAAGGAGAGCACTCGCCTGATCTCGGGTTCTGACGCCGTCCAGGACTGCGAAGATCCAGGATCCGCTGTCAGGAGGTCGTTGTCAGGCTCCCATCCAGCCGCGTCGGGCCCCGCAGCCAGCACGATGGTCAGCGCAGCTTGAGGTTCCTCCAGCTCCGGTAACCCCGCCGACAATCCACTCGGCGTGAAGCCAGAAGAATCTCGTCCCGCTGGACCGAACCGCTCCTCCGTGGAGACCCGGGGACGCTTAGTCGTCGGTGCAGACTCCACGCAGCAGTCAGTCCCCCTCCTCCGTCTGCAACGTAGCTGCGGAACCACAGGCCCCCTCCCTATCCCACCACGTTGATCCGGAGCCGGGGATCGCTCGGCGGAGAGAGACACAGAGGATGCAGGATTAGGAACACAGGTTACAGCAGGTGGGGGGAGTTCAAGGAGCTGCGAACCCTGAACTCCTCCTCCAGGAATGTGACAGAGCAAATCATTAAGCAGATGTAAATAAACTATGACTTGCCTGTCTCCTGGAGGTTGGATATCGCCTGCTGTGGTGGATACCACTTCTTCCTCTCCCCGCCCGGCGATAACGGAGGACCCCCTGGGAAATCGTCTGAGGATCGCTCGCGTAGTCTCCAGCAGAGAGCTCACCAGGCCGAGATTCCAAGCACACACAGCCGTCGAGAAGCGCGTCAAGGAGGAGGGGGAAACAGCCGGGATGAGCCAGCCCAAATGTCCTGGAGTGACAGCGGGGAAATGAGGCTCAGAGAACGAGGCTGTGAAAACTCCACGCTGACGAGACGAAGAGGTGACAGCTGCGTGGGGGGAACGGTCCTGGCGGCAGCCCAGAACTGGATCTGGAAGGGGGTCGTGCAGAGGTGACTTGGCGATGTGACGACGACTTCTCCCAGGGAACGAAACGAGGGGGGAACCCAGGAATCGCCGCTCCTGATTAGAGACCGAGGCGAGGAGGGCATTGAGCTTGGGACAGCTTCGTTGCCCTGGAGTCCTCTCCACTAATCTCACTGCCGCCGCCACGTGCCTGCAGATGGTGACAGGATGCACAGTGGAGCTCGCGACAGCCGCTCGGCCCCTGACGTAACTGCTGTCAGCTGCGGCTCCTTGGAGGGAATCCCGAGTGACATGGTGCAGGTCGGGGGAAGCCCTCTGGTTGGCGCGAACTCCCGGGCTGGAATGGCAGCAGGAACGGGATCCCGAAGCGGGGGGCAACGTCATCCACTTTGGCTTCCTGCCGGGGTTTCCATCCAACCCGCGGAGCTTCTCTCGCTGTGTACCTGTGGCGTCTATCCTGGCACAGTCCTCGAGATGGAACAAAGAATGAGAGTGACAGTCCAGGAGATCCTCAGCACGGCCCGGATGCCAGCGTCTCGAGTTGGAGGCGTCGTGCAGGGAGAAGAGCGTCCTGTCGACAGCCCCCGAGATGGACCTCAGCTCGTTGCCCTGGCGTCGGGAGTGACTCCCGGGGAACGGCATGCTAGCAGCGCTGACACCCGGACAGAAAGGTACAATTCCACAGCGACTCACGGCCGCCGGCAACTCGTCTGGCTGCGACATACTGTCACGCGGAGCCACGCAATAAGAGCCGAGGGCGAGCCAGTGAGTCGTGATGTTTTATTAAAGGTAAGGGGTGAGGGATGAGGAAAGCACAGATACTCGTACAGAGGTTCACTCACAAGTTGCACAGCACAGGAGCAGGGAGCTCGTACCGGACATAGGGGTAACAAGGCATACATACTCACAGCGGGTAACAATCACAGGAATGCTGTAAGGGGAGTAGAGACTGACACCAGACGAAGGGGCTTCAGCCTAGCAGTGCTTATGTCGCAGCCCCGAGTCATCGAGGCTGCTCCTATTTATTCTCATTGGCAGCGCCCCAGCTGATGAGGATTAATTGGCCCCAGCCGTCCGTAATGCTGCCAGCTGGGAGCCTGCTGAGACGCTGCTCAATGAGAAGCAGGGATGAAGGGAAACATGGGCTGAGCGCTGAGACGGCATCTCATCCCATGGTGACAGTGTTGTTGCAACCCTGGATAATAATTGTAATTAACTTAGTTGTGTATTGGAGGGGACGATCTCTATTGTACGAAACTGTGATGTTTAATATGACCTCTATGAGCAACACCGGCTAGATTACAAAGTCTGACAGCCGTAGGTAGGAAGAACATGTGGAACCTCTTCCTCGAGCACTTAGGATGGCACAGCCTACCACTAAATGAGCTCCTCATTGCGTTCAGTGTGTCCCATATGGAGTGGGACTCGGACTCCAGCAGAGATGACAGCTTAGCCACCATCCTCCTCTCTCCTATCTCTTCCACTGGGTCGAGGCATTGCCCCAGAACAGAGCTAGCTTTTTTTTTTCTTGATCAGCCTGTTCAGTCTCTTCCTGTCGGCTGCCTGCCACCACATTTGGAGTGTTCTGCTGGGGCACTCCAAATGTGGTGGAGTGCCCCACAGAATTGTAGAAGGTCTTCAGGAGTGCCCTTGCACTCCAAAAGACTTGAGTCTCCTCAGGAGGGACAGCACAGGCTGGTCAAAATTAGGACAACAGTTTAAGTAGGTACTGTCACGGTGGCCCTCGCGAGCCACCATAAGACGCCACAAGTCACCGGTGAGTTTGCAATGATGTTTTATTCAGGACACAGAAGGATAACACAAAACAACAAAGTAATAAGCCACGGTGGGCTAAAACACACTATACTAGGAACAGGGACTGTAAGGCTGACCAAGAACACTTACGATAGAGGATTAGGATGAGGGATGATCGTAGCCAAGAAATCAAATAAGGAAAACTGACATCTGAGACGAGGAACGCTCGCTCGACGTCTGAACACGGGGATGTTTGACGGGAAGTTCAACGGAGACTGCTGCACTGGGCTGCATTCAGCGTCCGCTTAAATGCCAGGCGCGAACGAGCCCTAATGCAGAACAGCTGGCAGGCTTTGACAGCAGGAAGCTCCTCCGAGTGCTGTCACAATAAGAGCCCGGGGAGCCAGAGGGTAATCACTGCTGTCAAGCCTGCAGGAGATAACGTATGACCCAAGCGCGGACGAGATTGGCGCTCGGATCATGACAGGTACTGTTTGCTGTGCAGACAACATGTGCAATATGCTGTATTAGCATTTAACAGTTTAATCTGGGTGTATCACATCTGTACAATAATCTGTTACATCACAGTGTCTCCAGTATACAGTGGTGTGAAAAAGTGTTTGCCCCCTTCCTGATTTTGCATGTTTTTGTATGTCTGTCACACTTAAATGTTTCAGATCATCAAACAAATTTAAATATTAGACAAAGATAGCACAAGAAAACACAAAATGCAGTTTTTAAATGAAGGTTTTTATTATTAAGGGGAAAAAATCCAAACCTACATGGCCCTGTGTGAAAAAGTGATTGCCCCTTCCCCCTGTTAAAACATAAATTAACTGTGGTTTATCACATCGTTGGAAAGCTGAGTTCAATTTCTCGAGCCACACCCAGGTCTGATTACTGCCACACCTGTTCTCAATCACCAGCAAGTCCACTTAAATAGGACCTGCCTGACAAAGGGAAGTAGACCAAAAGATCCTCAAAAGCTAGACATCATGCTGCGATCCAAAGAAATTCAGGAACAAATGAGAAACAAAGTAATTGAGATCTATCAGTCTGGAAAAGCTTATAAAGCCATTTCTAAAGCTTGGGGACTCCAGCGAACCACAGAGAGAGCCATTATCCACAAAGGGCAAAAACATGAAACAGTGGTGAACTTTCCCAGGAGTGGCCGGCCGACCAAAATTACCCCAAGAGCACAGCAACGACTCATCCAAGAAGTCACAAAAGACCCCAAAGAACTGTAGGCCTCACTTGCCTCAGTTAAGGTCAGTGTTCATGACTCCACCATAAGAAAGAGACTGGGCAAAAATTACCTGCATTACAGAGTTCCAAGATGAAAACCATTGCTGAGCAAAAAGAACATAAAGGCTTGTCTCAGTTTTGCCAGAAAACATCTTGGTGATCCCCAAGACTTTTGGGAAAACACTCTGTGGAGTGACAAGACAAAAGCTGAACTTTTTGGAAGGTGTGTGTCCCATTACATCCGGCATAAAAGTAACACAGCATTTCAGAAAAGAAACATCATACCAGCAGTAAAATATGGAGGTGGTAGTGTGATGGTCTGGAGCTGTTTTGCTGCTTCAGGACCTGGAAGACTTGCTGTGGTAAATGGAACCATGAATTCTGCTGTCTACCAAAAAATCCTGAAGGAGAATGTCCGGTCATCTGTTTGTGACCTCAGGGTGGAGCACACTTGGGTTCTTCAGCAGGACAATGATCCAAAACACACCAGCAAGTCCACCTGTGAAGGGCTTAAGAAAAACAAAATGAAGACTTTAGAGTGGCCTAGTCAAAGTCCTGACCTGAATCTGATTGAGATGCTGTGGCATGACCTTAAAAAGGCAGTTCATGCTCGAAAACCCTCCAATGTGGCTGAATTACAATTCTGTAAAGATGAGTGGGCCAGAATTCCTCCACAGCGCTGTAAAAGACTCATTGCCAGTTTTCGCAAACGCTTGCTTGCAGTTGTTGCTGCTAAGGGTGGCCCAACCAGTTATTAGGTTTAGGGGGCAATCACTTTTCACACAGGGCCATATAGGTTTGGATTATTTTTCCTTCAATAATTAAAAACTTCATTTAAAAACTGCATTTTGTGTTTACTTGTGTTATCTTTGTCTAATATTTAAATTTGTTTGATGATCTGAAATATTTAAGTGTGACAAACATACAAAAAATGAGAAATCAGGAAGGGACAAATACTTTTTCACACCTTTGTATACACTACTTCCTCTATGTTATTATCAGTTCATAATTTCTGACCTTATTTTTTATTACTATATGTGTGTTTTTCTTTTCTGGTGTCTTTTTTCAACCAACTGTGTGTCACTATCAACCCTGTGGATGGTAATTTCATTTTTTTCATGTGTTTTTATATTTCAAAAAGATTTAAATATGCTGTTTCTGTGATCATCCAGGGGCATAGGGGGTGCCATGCCCCGTCTCTAGTTTAGTTTAGCCCTTTTCTGTTGTTTCTTTGTGTATTTTTTGTTTTGTTCTCACTTTACATTTCTGTTGTGCTTGTGTCATTATTTCTGGTTTGTGTTTTATTTTGACAGCGCTGTGCAGCTTCCAGCTGTCAAACTGGCTGGAGCTGCATACCTGTTCGCCATTCTGTTATTTTGTCCACTCATGTATCCACACCTGTCCTCAATGATTATGTTTGTCTCTAAGGGCACGGCAAATCTTTGGGGTTTGTCATGTCCTTCTACCTGTTATGCCCATCCTCAGTGAGAGTCCTGAGTGTGTTGGGGATCCGCTGTCAAGGAGAGTTGGTGTGCTCCGTCCAGATACATTATCCCTTTTTCCAGCCATGAGCCTCACAGCCTCCGGACGAGCTCCGGCTGGATTCTGCCCCCCGGCCAGGCGTCACCTGGCTCTGTGTCCCCCTGGACGTAAACCCCCACTCTCCTCCAGCGTCTGTGTTTATGTTCTTGTTATCCATGCTGTGCACTTCCTTATTTAATATTTGCATCTTGTGTTTGTGTCTGTGTTTATGTTAATAAATGTGCAAACTCAGAGCGTGTTTGGTGTCCTAATTACGCTCATGAAACGAGCGTTCACGACAGTTTGTTGAATAAATGCAAATGAACATACAATATTTTACCTTCATACCAGTGTGTATTTTGATGGTGATCTGATCATGTGCCTGCATGTCACCGGCTTTCCTGAAGCCCATCTCAGGCATTCTTATGTCATTAAAAATGATGTTCACATAGCCAGGGCCACTCAGACCAATATGTGATTCGTTGGCGGTCTTTGTTACCCGCAGCAGTCCTTTCCAAGGGCACAAAGGTCATGCTTGAAAGCTCTCATTGGAAGAAAAAAAAGCTGAAATGATGAAAGGAGGGCAACAGGGAGAAGCTCCAGATTGATGGTCTCCTGTAAACAGCAGAGAAGAGGAATCATGTCCTGGGGGAGAAAGAGACAAATGCTGAAAGAATTGTTTGTTGCACTGATTGAAAGGATTGTGTAGTTAGGTGAACATTTGGTGCACAAGGCCTGCCCGCTGCTCCCAATTCTTACAGCTGCTTAGCCCTTATAATTCCTTCTTCCTGTGTGTATTGATTCAAATTATGTGCAAACACAAGAATATGCACACACACAGGCAAACACAGACATGCACAGCAGCGCTTCTGTCTGAATTTGACATGTGTTTTTATTAAAGTAAACAGCTGCTCGATAGTGCTAAGGAGTAATGGGGATTGACTCTGGTATAATTATACAAACCCCTGCATGAATTTGGCCCTAATGGAAGCTGAACACTTAACCCAGACTAAATGTAGAAGGGCAGATCAATGTTGAAGGGCTTTTTTTCCTTCCCTCGCTTGAACAGCAGCCAGCTCCTTCCAAAACAGGACATTTACATATGCAATGCATCTCCTTTAAGATAATCACAGCAAGGCGGGAGCCCTGGCGCCTCGGGACCCGTCAGGTGGTGATACCTTACGGGGATTTAGAAATGAAGATGCATGCCTGAAACCCCCTCTTATGAAAGACATACACTCAGGCGTGTGTGTGTGTACCTATTTAAAAACCTCCAAACGCATGGTCTTGCATGCATAAGTGCAGGACATTTCAGGCTGCCTGACGCCAACTGAAGGCACATGACGCCACGACAAGAAGTGCCGTGACCTTCTCACGTCATGCAAGAGCATGACTACACAGTTTGGTCCTCCCTCACACTCGTCTCCTAGCAGCAGTCAATACCTTTAATCCCTGCTCAGTCCCATATAACCCATATGGTGCCCCAAGTCAAAAAAGGGTTTTCTTCCTTTATTGTGCTGTATGTGCTGCTGTGGTTTCGTCTCCACAATAGTGTTGTCTTACAGGCCAAAAACAAACACAGTCATCGCTTTTCTACTTCTGGTTTTGTGCCAGCCAACAGTGAATTTTAATAATAACAATCGTGATAGTCTGTTTAAAGAACACCTATTAAAATCAGCAATTACAGCGCATGCTGCAAAGGACAAAACTGATAATATTTTGTGCAAGTTTAGCCAAATAAAATCCACGGGTGGTCACACTCAGCACCAGTAGACCAATTACTGATAGTACAGCCTTGAATATTCAACTTTTTAAAGTCTTCAGTATGTTTGTGTCCTTTAACAAAAATATGGAAAATGTGGCATTCCAGAGGAAATAGTTGGACTCAGTTAATTCAAAATATAAGTTAAACAACAAATTTCTGTATGGAGCAAATGCACCATCACGTCTTGTGAGCAGGGCTGTAATGACATTTACGATCTATGTCACTCAACAGGGAAATAAGAGCTGTCACTCATTTTAAAATATACAGTGGTGTGAAAAAGTGTTTGCCCCCTTCCTAATTTCTCCTTTTTTTTGTATTTTTGTCACACTTAAATGTTTCAGATCATCAAACAAATTTAAATATTCGACAAAGATAACACAAGTAAACACAAAATGCAGTTTTTAAATGAAGGTGTTTGTTATTAAGGGAAAAAAAATCCAAACCTGTATGGCCCTGTGTGAAAAAGTGAATGCCCCTTCCCCCTATTAAAACATAAATTAACTGTGACTTTGTCAGGAACCAAGCCAGCTTGGTTTGCCCCCGGCTCGGTCCTGATCTTTCTGTGGGTTTTGGTTCTTCTGTATATGTGAATTTTGTGTATTCTGTGCTATTCCCGTATCCTTAGCCGCTGCCTGACCGGCAGCTGTTAGACAGCCTCTGTGACCTACTTCCTCCCACGCTGCTGACAGTCTGCCGGTCCTGCTACGCCACCCTCGCTCTCCTTATTTTCCATCAGCTGTTCCCAGCCCCAGTAATTATCTTTCCCGTGCCTCGCTCAGGTGCTCCCTATGTGTTAGGCCAGTGGTGTTTGTACATAAGCAGGTCTTTGCTAGTCAAACACCGTTGGACCATTATACGGGTCACACACTCGTTTGCCATCATGTGCCCGTCACGTCTGGAGGGATTTGTTGTTCGTGCCCAAGGGAGAATTGGACTTTTTGGACTGCTCCTGCCTGTGAGTAAACTGTTTTGCATTTCCCTGTGCGGTTAGCTGCTACGCTTTCCTGGTACCATGTCTCCCTGCAGCTCAACTGCTAGGCTCAGGTTGTTGCCCACTTTGCTTCTTTAAGTTAGTTGAGCTTCCGACTGTCTTCCTCGCTCTCCCGAACGCATGTATATTATTTGTTATTTTTCTGTGGCCACGGTGCACAGTGGTCTGCCCGCTGTTCGCTCCTGCGTCAGCCTTTGTGTGTACATCATTACTTTCCTGTAAGTCTTCATTTTTGAACTGTGTCACGTTAATAAATGTGTGTGTGGTAAACCCAGCGTTTAAATCCTTCCATCCTTCTCCTCCTCCGTGCGCTGTGGAAAAGCGCATGGAGAGTTTATGAGAGATTTAGCACATCTTTGTAAAGCTGAGTTCAATTTCTCGAGCCACACCCAGGCCTGATTACTGCCACACCTGTTCTCAATCACCAGCAAGTAATCACAAGCAAATAGGACCTGCCTGACAAAGTGAAGTACACCAAAAGATCTTCAAAAGCTAGACATCATGCTGCGATCCAAAGAAATTCAGGAACAAATGAGAAACAAAGAAATTGAGATCTATCAGTCTGGAAAAGGTTAAAGAGCCATTTCTTTGGGACTCCAGCGAACCACAGAGAGAGCCATTATCCACAAAGGGCGAAAACATGAACAGTGGTGAACTTTCCCAGGAGTGGCCAGCCGACCAAAATTACCCCAAGAGCACAGCAACGACTCATCCAAGAGGTCACAAAAGACCCCAAAGAACTGCAGGCCTCACTTGCCTCAGTTAAGGTCAGTGTTCATGATTCTACCATAAGAAAGAGACTGGGCAAAAATGGCCTGCATGGCAGAGTTCCAACACGAAAACCACTGCTGAGCAAAAAGAACACAAAGGCTTGTTTCAGTTTTGCCAGAAAACATCTTGATGATCCCCAAGACTTTTGGGAAAATACTCTGTGGACTGATGAGACAAAAGTTGAACTTTCTGGATGGTGTGTGTCCCAGTACATCCAGTGTAAAAGTAACACAACATTTCAGAAAAGAAACATCCTACCAACAGTAAAATATGGTGGTGGTAGTGTGATGGTCTGGGGCTGTTCTGCTGCTTTAGAACCTGGAAGACTTGCTGTGGTAAATGAAATCATGAATTCTGCTGTCTACCAAAAAATCCTGAAGGAGAATGCCCAGCCATCTGTTTGTGACCTCAGGGTGAAGCACACTTGGGTTCTGCAGCAGGACAATGATCCAAAACACACCAGCAAGTCCACCTGTGAATGGCTTAAGAAAAACAAAATGAAGACTTTGGAGTGGCCTAGTCAAAGTCCTGACCTGAATCCGATTGAGTTGCTGTGGCATGACCTTAAAAAGGTGGTTCATGCTCGAAAACCCTCCAATGAGGCTGAATTACAACAATTCTGCAAAGATGAGTGGGCCAAAATTCCTCTACAGTGCTGTAAAAGACTCATTGCCAGTTTTCACAAACGCTTGATTGCAGTTGTTACTGCTAAGGGTGGCCCAACCAGTTATTAGGTTTAGGGGGCAATCACTTTTTCACACAGGGCCATGTAGGTTTTGATTTTTTTCCCTTAATAATAAACACCTTCATTTAAAAACTGCATTTTGTCATCCCCTCAAGGATCATCACCTTATCGTGGTGGTGGTGGTGGGGGGGGGGGGGGGGTTGCGTGCCCTAATGATCCCAGGAGCTGTGTTGTCTGGGGCAATTTGTCTCTGGTCGGGTCACCCAAGACAAACTGATCCTGGGTGAAGGGCTAGACTAAGAACGATCCAGCAGACTCTCATGATAAATACCAGAACAAGGATTCAGTATAACCTGCCCGGTATGGGGTTACCAGGGCCTCACCCTGGAGCCAGGCCTGTGGGAGGGGCTCAATGGCTAGCGCCTGGTGGCCGGATTTCCGCCCATGGAACCCGGCCGGGCTCAGCCCAACGGAGTTACATGGGTCCGCCCTCCAGTGGGCTCACCACCTGCAGGAGGGATCATGGGGTTCCAGTGCAATGTGGATCAGGTGGTGGTCAAAGGCGGAGACCTTGGCGGTCTAATCCCAAGCTTCCTAAACTGGCTTTTGGGATGTGGAATGTCACCTCTCTGGTGGGGAAGGAGCCTGAGCTGGTGCATGAGGTTGAGAATTACTGGCTAGATATAGTCGGCCTCATCTCAACACACAGCTCTGGTTCTGGAACCAGTCTCCTGGAGAGGGGCTGGAGCTTGGCCTACTCTGGAGTTACCCCGGGTGAGAGGCAACGAGCAGGGGTGGGTATTCTTGTATTCCCCCACCTTGCTGCCGCTATATTGGAGTTTTCCCCGGTGGATGAAAGGGTTTTTCCCTGCACCTTCGGGTTGGGAAACGGGTCCTGACCATCATTTGTGACTATGCACCAAATGATGGTTCAGAGTACCCACCCTTTTTGGAGTCTCTGACTGGGGTGCTGGAGAGTGCTCCTCTTGGAGACTCCATTGTCCTACTGGGGGACTTCAATGCGCACGTGAGCAATGACAGTGAAACCTGGAAAGGGGTGGCTGGGAGGAACGGCCTGCCGATCTGAACCCGAGTGGTGTTCAGTTTTTGGACTTCTGTGGTAACCACAGTTTGTCCATAACAAACAACATGTTCAAGCATAAGGGTATTCGATATGTGCACCTGGCACCAGGACACCCTAGGTCGCAGGACGATGATCGATTTTGTTATTGTGTCATCAGACCTGCGACCATATGTCTTCGACACTTGGGTAAAGAGAGGTGCAGAGCTGTCAACTGATCACCACCTGGTGGGGAGTTGGATCCGATGGCAGGGGAGGAAGCCATTCAGACCTGGTAGACCCAAACGTATAGTGAGAATGTGCTGGGAACATCTGGCTGAGGTCCCTGTACGGGAGCTTTTAAACTCCCACCTCCGGAAGATCTTCAACCACATTCCAAGGAGGTCTGGAGATATGGAGTCTCAATGGGCCATGTTCCCCAACTCCACTGTTGAAGCGGCGGCCCAGAGCTGCAGCCGCAATGTTGTCGGGGCATCTCGTGGTGGCAACCCCCAAACCAAGTGGTGGACACCAGTGATGGGGGGTGGGGGGGGGTCATTAACCTGAAGAAGGAGTCCTATCAAGCTTGGTTGGCGTGTGGGACTCCCGAAGCAGCTGAGGTGTACCGGTAGGCCAAGTGGAGTGCGGCTTGGGTGGCTGCTGAAGCAAAAACTCAGGTATGGGAGAAGTTTGGTGAGGCCATGGAACAAGACTTTCGGTCGGCCTTGAAGAGATTCTGGCAAACTGGCCAGCGGCTCAGGAGGGGGAAGCAACTCCCTGCCCACACTGTGTATGGTTCGGATGAGGCGCTGCTGACTTCGACTGGGGATATCGTCGGGTGGTGGAAGGAATACTTCGAGGAGCTCCTCAATCCCACTGATACGCCTTCCACAGAGGAAGCAGGGCTTGTGGACGAGGGGGACGACTCGCCTATCACAGGGGCTGAGGTCGCCAAGGTGGTTAAAAATCTCTTTGGTGGCCGGGCCCCGGGGGTGGACAAGAGTCACCCTGAGTACCTCAAGACCCTGGATGTTGTAGGGCTGTCATGGTTGACACGCCTCTGCAACATTGCGTAGAGGTCGGGAGCAATGCCTTTGGCATGGCAAACTGGGGTGGTGGTTCCTGTCTTCAAAAAAGGGGACCGGAGGGTGTGCTCCAACTTAAGAGGGATCACACTCCTCAGCCTCCCTGGGAAGGTCTATGCCAAGGTACTGGAGAGGAGAGTCCAGCCGTTGGTCGAACCACAGATTCAGGAGGAGGAATGTGATTTTCGTCCTGGCTGTGGCACATCGGACCAGCTCTTTACCCTCTCGAGAATCCTTGAGGGTTTGTGGGAGTTTGTCCAACCAGTTTACATGTGTTTTGTGGACTTGGAGAAGGCATTCGACCGCATCCCTCATGATTTTTTGGTGGGGGGTGCTTCAGGAGTATGGGGTATCGGGCTTGTTGTTACGAGCTATTCGGTCTCTGTATGACTGTTGTGAGAGTTTGGTTCATATTGCCAACACTCGTAGGACTCATTCCCAGTGAGAGTTGGACTCCACCAGGGCTGCCCTTTGTCAGCGATCCTGTTCATAATTTTTATGGACAGGATTTCTAGGCACAGCCAGGGAACGGAGGGTGTCATGCTTAGTAACCACAGGATCTCATCTCTGTTGTTTGCAGATGATGTTGTCCTGCTGGCTTCATCCAGCAATGACCTACAGTTCTCGGTGGGATGATTTGCTGCTGAGTGTGAAGCGGCTGGGATGAGAATCAGTACCTCCAAGTCCGAGTCCATGGTCCTCAGCTGGAAAAAGGTGGATTGTCCTCTCCGGGTTGGGGACAAGCTCCTGCCACAAGTGGAGGAGTGTAAGTATCTTGGGGTCTTGTTCACGAGTGAGGGGAAAATGGAGCGAGAGATTGATAGATGGATTGGAGCAGCATCTGCAGTGATGTGGATGTTGTGCTGGTCTGTTGTGGTGACAAGGAAGCTGAGTTCTAAGGCAAAGCTGTTGATTTACCAGTCAATCTACGTTCCTACTCTTAATTTTGGTCATGAGCTTTGGGTAATGACCGAAAGAATGAGATCACGGATACAAGTGGCTGAAATGAGCTTTCTCTGTAGGATTGCTGGACTCACCCTTAGAGATAGGGTGAGGAGCTCAGTCATCCGGGAGAGGCTCAGGGTAGAACCGCTGCTCCTCCACATTGAAAGGAGCCAGTTGAGGTGGTATAAGATAAGATAAGATAAGATAAGATAAGATAAGCCTTTATTAGTCCCACAACGGGGAAATTCCAGGATTGCAACAGCACAGGGATAGCAACACTCAGAGCAACAATCAGAAGGCAAGAAAAAAAACAAGCAAGCAAGAGCAGCTAATATACATATGTACATATTACTATAAAATATATATATATACACACACACACACACAGACACACAGTGCAGAGCATTGTAGCTGGATGGAATAAATATATGAATATATGAACACACAGTGCAGAGCATTGTAGCTAGATGGAATAAATATGTAAATATATAAACACCCACAGTACGGAGCATTGCAGCTAGGTGGAATAAATATGCAAGTATATAAACACACACAGTGCGGAGCAATGTAGCTAGATGGAATAATATGTAGATATATAAAAACACACAGTGCAGAGCATTGTTGCTAGGTGGGATGAAACAGCATAACCGTCTATTTAGTTATCCTACATGGTATGATTATGTGCCCATACATTATTCTCACCCTCCATAGCGACCGGTATGTTCCTAGTTGTATGCCGGAGAGGACCATTGTGTAAGTCTATTGCATCTTTTGCATTCAAAAAAACTATTAGTTTGTTACGTCTTTTTGCTATCTCTGCGAGCAGCCCTGCTTAGGTTGTACAGTCTGACAGCCGTTGGTAGGAAGGACCTACGAAACCTCTCGGTTGTGCACCTGGGATGATGTAGTCTGCTGCTAAATGAGCTCCTCAGTGCATCCAGTATGTCTTGCAGCTAGGTGGAATAAATATGCAAGTATATAAACACACACAGTGCGGACCATTGTAGCTAGATGGAATAAATATATAGATATATAAATATAAACACACCCAGTGCTGAGCATTGTAGCTAGATGGAATAAATATGTAAATATATAAACACCCACAGTACGGAGCATTGTAGCTAGGTGGAATAAATATGCAAGTATATAAACACACACAGTGCGGAGCAATGTAGCTAGATGGAATAATATGTAGATATATAAAAACACAGTGCGGAGCATTGTAGCTAGATGGAATAAATATATAGATATATAAATATAAACACACCCAGTGCTGAGCATTGTAGCTAGATGGAATAAATATGTAAATATATAAACACACACAGTGCAGAGCATTGTTGCTAGGTGGGATGAAACAGCATAACCGTCTACTTAGTTATCCTACATGGTATGATTATGTGCCCATACATATTCGTATGGGCATCTGATCACCTGGACGCCTCCCACTTGAGGTGTTTCGGGCACGTCCCACTGAGAGGAGATCCCAGGGCAGACCCAGGACTCACTGGAGAGACTATGTTTCCCAGCTGGTCTGGGAACACCTTGGTATCCTCTATGAAGAGCTGGAGCAGGTGGCTGGAGAGAGGGAAGTCTGGACTTGTCTGCTTGAACTGCTGCCTCCATGACCCGGACCTCCGGAAAAGCGGTAGAATATGGATGGATGGATGGATGGATGGATGGATGGATGGATTTTGTCTTTGATCTGAAACATTTAAGTGTGACAAACATACAAAAAAATGAGAAATCAGGAAGGGGGGAAATACTTTTTTCACACCGCCGTACGGCTAATGTTAATCTGTATCATTCATCAAATGTTTCTTAGCATTAACAAAGCATTTCCTTTCGTAGTCCTATCTTGGTGAATTATGCACCATTGAATTATTACTCTGACATCATAATGCTGCTGATTTAGCCACCACCAGATTGTTCAGGAGGACTGTGTACTAGTCCGTGGTGCAATGTTCTCAGCTACAAATACTGACACAGCCAGTTTGCACTGGAGTTTATTCCTAACTCAAATGAAAACATGTGGCCTCTATGTAAGACCAACAGCTGTGGCTGAGCAGTAGCATTGTTCCATAAAGGCTTGGCGTTGTTTTTGTAATAAAAAATCTGCATCCAGAATTTTTGGCAAATCTCTGATTTTCTTATTTTTCAGCTTGTGTTCCTCTTTGGTTTCTTGTCTGTCACAACATAATGAACTGAGCGTTATTCCTTTATGTGAGCATCTTCAGAAATCCAGGAACGATGGTGGAATTTTTTATTCCACAGGTTTGATCCTCCGTCTTTATGTGCATAAATGTGCTGCGGCTCCGAGTTTGATACGCTCCTTTGTTTGGCTGCTACACTTTTTTTTAAACACACACACACACACACACACACACACACACACACACACACACACTGCAGTAATACTTCATTCTTGTCAAAATGTTTCTTTATGTATTGATAATCAGTTTATTTACACAGAAAGCTGCTTCCTCAGCCCAGATTGGATGTTATAGCTGCTGTCTTCAGGACACAAGAGCATTCACATTCTGCCTCTTTTTGTTTCTTGACTGGCCCATTGACATGTAAATGTCCTCCTGCTATAAGGCATCAGCAGAGAGCAGGGAGAGGGAAAAAAAATCCACTGAATTGAAATGTCAATAGTAATTTTTGGCATGCAAGGGACATCTGAGAGTCAAGGGCTGCCTCCCAGGAGAAATGTAGAAAAGGAAGAGGAGTGAGGGAAGTGCTGAGGACGTGGCGGGAGGATGGCGTGCTGGAGAGAGAGGGAGAAATGAATTGGAGAGAGACGGGAGATGTAATAGAGGGGGCAGATAAAGTGGAAGTCAGTGTGATGGAAGAGAGGAAGAAGGGGGGAGTAATAGCAGTCAGAAGGTGAGCTGTGACAGGAGAGGTAGGGGAGGAACATGAAGAGGAGGAGGAGAGATGGAGAAAGGACAGCCGAGCTTTGGTCCTCCTTTGGGAGTCTCTCCCCATCCTCCTGCTCTGATGGACAGGCTGAAATACCACAGGAGCCACCTCCCATAATGGCTTGATGAATGAGCTTCTGGAAGCGAACCCCTGCACACCCCGTACCCCAACACCACCTTCACACCTCCTCCACCTCCCACGTTCCCTCTCTCTCCATATCTCGACATCATGCACTAAGACTGTGACATTATTTGCATTCAGTCCAAACATATTTACATCCAGCCCTGAGTATGAAGGTTTGCACCTGTAATTCTGCTCACTCATGCCCCCGCTCCTTTTCTTCACATGCATATTAGATCATTTCTGTTCATGCTGAAAGTCCCTCAAACCACTCTGGGTCTGCTTTAATTCCTTTGGTGGTTCTGCAGCAATAACAGTGCACACTCTGCTCAGCAAAGTCATTAATACTGGATTTTCTAATCAATTGCCCTGGCTCTGTCTTGTTTATCACATCACTGCTGCTTTTATTTTACTGGACCTGACGGGTCCACGCCGTCCCTCCACGTCTCCTGCTGTCCCTCTGTCCTAATAATTAGAAAAGAGATAATATTTCAGAGTTGTACAAAACAGGATTAGATAAAATTATTTTAAAACTCTTTGCTGTAAAAGGAATAAGTGGATAAAAATGAAACCGTTGTAACCACAGTGAAACTAAAGTAATTATTTTATCTTCAAGATAATCTTCCAGTATGTGAATAAATTCAAAAACATGAATTTATCAGTATCCATTTTCACGCTGCTCAGTGAAGAAAGATGATCAAAATATTCAAGAATATACATGTAGAAATTAAATTATTATTTCTAAAGGGTCAGTTAATATTTCAGACTGTTTTCAGATGAAGATGTAAAGATAATCTGTGCATCCATATGTTCATCACAGCACAACTTTCAGCCCCCCCCCCCCACTGGTGAATGTACAGTGGTGTGAAAAAGTGTTTGCCCCCTTCCTGATTTCTCCTTTTTTTTGTGTGTTTGTCACACATGTAAATGTTTCAGATCATCAAACAAATTTAAATATTAGACAAAGATAACACAAGTAAACACAAAATGCAGTTTTTAAATGAGTGTTTATTATTAAGGGTCAAAAAAATGCAAACCTACATGGCTGTGTGTGAAAGAGGGATTGCACCCCATTAAAACATAAATTAACTTTGGTTTATCACATCTTGGGAAAGCTGAGTTCAATTTCTCGAGCCACACCCAGGCTTGATTACTGCCACACCTGTTATCAAGCAAGAAATCACTTAAATAGGACCTGCCTGACAAAGTGAAGTAGACCAAAAATTCCTCAAACACTAGACATCATGCTGCGATCCAAAGAAATTCAGGAACAAATGAGAAACAAAGTAATTGAGATCTATCAGTCTGGAAAAGGTTATAAAGCTATTTCTAACACTTTGGGACTCCGGCAAACCACAGTGAGAGCCATTATCCACAAATGGCGAAAACATGGAACAGTGGTGAACCGTCCCAGAAGTGGGCGGCCGACCAAAATTACCCCGAGAGCACAGTGACGACTCATCCAAGAGGTCACAAAAGACCCCACAACAACATCCAAAGAACTGTAGGCCTCACTTGCCTCAGTTAAGGTCAGTGTTCATGACTCCACCATAAGAAAGAGACTGGGCAAAAATGACCTGCATGGCAGAGTTCCAACACGAAAACCACTGCTGACCAAACAAAACTTAAAGGCTCATCTCAGTTTTGCCAGAAAACATCTTGATGTTTCCCAAGTCTTTTGGGAAAATACTCTGTGGACTGACGAGACAAAAGTTGAACTTTCTGGAAGGTGTATGTCCCATTACATCCGGCGTAAAAGTAACACAGCAATTCAGAAAAGGAACATCATACCAACAGTAAAATATGGTGGTGGTAGTGTGATGGTCTGGGGCTGTTTTGCTGCTCCAGGACCTGGAAGACTTGATGACCTTAAAAAGGCGGTTCTGTCATGATCCGGAGGCACAGGTAGGGGCCGTACCCAGTCTCCAGTGTGAGTTTAGTCTCTTTCTGTTTTATTTCTTTCTTTATTATTGTCTGTTGTATATTTGGGTTCCTGTATTATTTTATAGTTCTACTTTCTTTCTCATTTATGTTCAACTCAGTCTGTCATTTTATTAGTCTGTATTAGCTTGTGTTTTTGATCCCAGTCTCTCTCTCTCTCTCTCTCTCTCTCTCTCTCTCTCTCTCTGTCAAGGGCTGCAGCATGCACTTCCTGGGTTTACTCTGTTCGGGGCAGTGCACCTGTCAGCTGTCAGCCTTGATTCCTTCCCGCTCTTGTGACTCACAGCTGATCCTTATTGTAATCACTTGTTATCATTGGTATCATGCCCTATTTAAGAACCACTGCTCCGTTCATCCGTTGCTGCGGTCTCCACGTTGCCGGACATAAGTCTGATGCCATGTTCAGGGATGGCAACAGGAAATTCTGATTTCAGCTGAAATCTAATTTGGTCGATTTGACTTATGGGGGGGCCGGGGGGCTGTGAGAAGCTGAGAGGTTTTCAGTAAAACAGAAGTAATTTAGACTGAAAAAAAAAGATTAAAAAAATGAAATACTAGACTTAGATAAATCATTAAATTTAATGAAAAGTTAACTTACTTTTTCTTCAATGTTGTCTCACTGTCTTTAGTCCAACATATTTAACAGTTCTATAAGAGTTTATTACACTATTTACACTGGTCACCAAGTCACTTCTAATGTGAAACTTTCTTCCTTTTGGCAGCAAGCTGTGTCAGTCTCTGAACTTTGAACTTCATCTCCTTTTCTGGTTTCTTCAGAAATTGTCCAAGTGTTTCTGTTACCTCGTCGAACTTTGAGCCAATTTTCACCTTTACCGTCACTTTTCTCTCAAGCCAATTCCATCGGAACTTATTTTTGACACTTTTGTCTATTTCTAGCACTGATGACTCCTGATCCTTCGATAAAAATCTCATAATTCCGCTGAAAACAATACCGAAAGCTCAGAATTGCAACACGAACCAGGGATGTGATTTGGGGTTGGGGAAATTATCTGAAAATTCAGCAGGGGGTCTGGGGCACGCAGTACCCCAGTGGGGTCTGGGGCAGAGCCCCGGTGGGGGTGGGGGGGCAAGGGGGGCAAAGCCCCCCGAAGCTCCTGGGTTTTTATGATTTTTAAGTACCAGAACTGTGCTTAAATGACATAAAACAAACAGCTGAATGCCACTTATTACTGTATAATACTGAGTTATGTTCCAAGAAGATAGCATTCCTAAAATATTCCAACAAGCATTATCCATTACATGCTTGAACACTTGATCAAATCAAAATCAGTTAATTTTATCTATTCCATAATAGAAATAAAATTCCAACATACCATTACTTTTTATAATTTCAGCATTCATTTCAGATCACCAGTTTCAATCTCCATTGAGACTTGAGCAGTTCATTTTGCACAGTCACTGATGTAGCCAAGTCTTAGAAATATTCAAAAGTTATGAGTCAATGTCCACTGTGCACTGTCAATTTCAAACTGTTTGGAATCATAAAAGGGGATGGTTAACTTTTATTACCGTTTCCTCCCCCCGCGCAGCCCAGCTCATACAGCCGTTGTACGCTGCCAGTAACAGAGAGTTAATGGCTCTCCACCTGGCCATACGCCACTTGCAGTCCTGCCTGAAAGGGCGCAGCTTCACTGCGTTCGTGGACCACAAGCCGCTAACGTACTTAACGTACTTTATCTTCCTGGAAGATAAAGCGGAATTCGGCAAATTAGCAGAAAATCACATCCCTGAGAACACGCCGCCATGAATCTTCGAAAAAGCGTACAACGAGCCATTTGATTGGTCCAATCGTTTGCAACTATCCAATCGCAGGGCTGTCAAGCTACTGCAATACAGCAGTAGCTTGAACACAACACATCCGGGTTATCGCGGGAGACGACTTCCGGGGAAGCGCCGAGCGCTTATGTAATCGTGTTGATTTTCGCTAAAATCGGTAACAATAAGGTACCTTACCCCCCCCTAAAATTTTCTCAACGGATTTAGACGATTCACAGAAATGATCAATTTGAAAATAAATCGGTGGAAATCCGCGGATCGGCGGAAAATTGCCATCCCTGCATGTTCTATGTTCACGCTCTTGTTACCATGTCTGGCTACCAAGCCTTATAGTTTTGTTTGCGCACTTTGTATTTTATGTTCACAATAAATTTCGTAACTCACATTCAAGCGCCTGGGTCTCCTTGCTGCCCCATGGGGCAATTCATGACAGGTTCATGCTTGAAAACCCTCCAATGTGGCTGAATTACAACAATTCTGCAAAGATGAGTGGGCCAAAATTCCTCCACAGTGCTGTAAAAGACTCACTGCCAGTTATCACAAACACTTGATTGCAGTTGTTGCTGCTAAGGGTGGCCCAACCAGTTATTAGGTTTAGGGAGCAATCACTTTTTCGTGCGGGGCCATGTAGGTTTGAATTTTTTTCCCTTAATAATAAACACCTTCATTTAAAAACTGCTTTTTGTGTTTACTTGTATCTTTGTCTAATATTTAAATTTGTTTGATGATCTGAAACTTTTTAGTCTGACAAACATACAAAAAAATGAGAAATCAGGAAGGGGGTAAACACTTTTTCATGCCCCTGTAACATGGTTAAATCTTCCTGCACTGATCCAAATATATTTACAAGCAGAAAAATACTGAACCACACACACACACACACACACACACACACACACACACACGCACAATTCCAAAAAGTTACCTTTTTTGAGAATGGTCTCCATATGTCTATTACTCTCATCTAGATAGATAGATAGATAGATAGATAGATAGATAGATAGATAGATAGATAGATAGATAGATAGATAGATAGATAGATACTTTATTTCGAACAAAATAGTATAACAAAAACAATACAAATGACAAATGCAATAAAGTAACAGTATACAGTGTTCGAAAGGGAGAAGGAGAACACTTATTAATTCCATCTCCTCTTTTCCATAAATACACCCATGTGAATTATATACAAATTACCACCTTTAAGACCCCAAGTAAACAATTTACTGTATTTTTTTACATATCAACATGAACACCCATCCATCCTAACATACATTGATGTCCATACATCAAAACCAGCCTCAAACAACACAGATATACACAGTGCTGTCCCACCCACCATTCCATAGTGTCCCAGAGTGAGCATAGTGAATCGTACATATAAATACTACCCTTCTAACATATATCCTTTCAGCAAATAATGTTTATACCTCTTTTTGAATTGATTTCTGTTTGTACATAGTTTCAGTTCCGGCTTCAGACTGTTCCACAAATCCACCCCACAGACAGATATGCACAGACTTTTCTTGGTTGTTCATATCTTGGGTTTTGTAAAGTTTAAGTCTCCTCTCAAATTATGATCATTGTCTCTTTTTTTAAATATTTTTTGTATATTAGTTGGGAGTTGATTATTAATTGCCCTGTACATGACTTGTGCTGTCTTAAATTTAACTAAATCGATGTAGGTGTTTCCCCAGACTTCTACACAGTAGTTAGGATAAGGTAGAAACAGTGAATTGTACAGTAAGACCAATGATTTATAGTCCAAGATGTGTCTTGTCTTCCCCAGTATGCCTATACATTTCGCTAATTTGGCCCGGATGTGACTGATGTGAGGTTTCCAGCAGATTTTATTTATCTAGTGTCACCCCCAGAAACTTATTTTCCTGTACTGTTTCTATTCTGGTATCATCTATTGTTACCATTATTTCATGATTTATTTTATAATTTCCAAACAACATAATCTTTGTTTTTTTTAGATTTAGAGATAATTTATTTTTGTTGAACCACTGTGTTAACTTTTTCATTTCAGTTGTGACCACCTCTAAAACCTGCTGCAAATTCTCACCAGTGCAAAGGATATTTGTGTCATCCACAAACAAAATAAATTTCAGAATTTTTCATACTTGGCATATGTCATTTATATACAAAATAAAGAGTTTGGGTCCCAAAACTGACCCCTGGGGCACACCACAAGTGATGTCCATGAAGGGTGATTTGTGCTCACCAATTTGTACAAATTGTTGTCTGTTACTTAAATAACCTTCCACCCAACTCAGTCCGACCCCTCTTATCCCATACCTTTCCAGTTTCCTTAGTAGAATTCTGTGGTCAATGGTGTCAAAAGCTTTCTTTAAATCTATAAATACTCCTACAGCAAACTTTTTTTTATCTATACAACTAGTAATTTCTTCTATAAGTTCGATCAGTGCCAAAGATGTAGATTTATCTGCTCTAAAACCATACTGGCTGTCTGTAAGGAGGTTGTGTTTTTCAGTGAAATCATCCATTCTCTTAGTGAAGATTTTTTCAAGTATTTTGGAGAATTGTGAGAGTAAAGAGACTGGCCTGTAATTTGTGAAGCAATGACTGTCTCCTGTTTTGTATAGAGGTATTACTTTTGCTATTTTCATTTTGTTTGGAAATGTACCAGTTTGAAATGACAGGTTACAGATGTGGGTGAGTGGCTTAATAATTCCTTCAATTACTTTTTTCACTATTTTCATGTCAATTTCATTCCAGTCCGTTGATTTTTTGTTCTTAAATTTACTCACAATCTCGATAATTTCCTTTTCAGTAACTGCACCTAGTTACTAGTTACTGTGGTATTTCTTTATCACAGAAGCATTCCAAATATTGGAAAACTTACATAGTTGAAAATATGGCCAAAAATAATGAAATGGGTAGCAGTATATTTGAAAACTGCATTTCTTTGTTGTTGGTGGCAAAAGACAACTGGACAGAATCCCAGTGAGCCATGGATTCATTATTAGCTGTAGAAATAATCATCTTTCTGCGAGCTGAACAGTGGGAGGTCTCTCCTAAGCATTTATCCAGGCAGGGAAACACACACACATGACTCATGGGGTTAGCGATCTAATCCCAGAGGCTGCACCCTGACAGGGGGCAGGGTAATCTCCAGGACAGGCCACTTCAGGACATTGCAATAGAGCGAACGGTGTCTGTGTGGAGCAGCTGGTGCTTGGGCAAGTCTGGAGAAGACTGGAGATGAGTCTCTGAAGAGATGAAGGGGAGCAGGGGAAAATAAAATGAGAGCAAGCAAGGAAAAATATGCAGCCGCGGCAGAGCACACACTTTAGCAGGAAGGGAATTACAGAAATAGATATGAATGAAGGGGAGAGGAGGGAAAGGTAAAGAAAAGGTGAATGTGAGAGTGAGCGGGGCCCGTGTGAGTGCATGCACGTGTTATCTTGTGGTAAGGCAGATGTGCTTTATCTGCCAGGGAACAGCAGGCTGCTTCTACAAAAGCCTCCTTTCACAGGTGAAACCCCAGTCTTCACTTACAAGACTCTTACTGCCAGTTTGGCCTTTTTGAGATTGAACCTGAAACAGAGATTTTTCCACACACATACACACATAAGCATGCTCCGAGGCATAAAAGTGAGCACAGGACTCTTCCCGCTGACAAACACCATGCCCATTCTGTTTATTTTTGCACACCATCCCTTGGGGCTGTTGCTGGCTGCAGCAAAAGGAGGAAAGACGCTCTCAGTGATGCACGGCTGGAAATTTGTCATTTTAGAGTGTGGGTCAAACGGTCTCTCAGGCTATTGATTGGCTTGTCCTCCTCTATTACTCCTGTGCTATGTATTGCACCCTTTGTCAGAGCTGCAACAGCCACAAACACATTAAAGTCAAGCAGCTTCGATCCGCCATAAAGTGCCGCTGCATACAGACCAGTGTGCTGAGTTAGGTCGAGATGAGTTACCAATCATGTGCAGAGCTGCAATCTTCTCTGTGCTCTGCTTTGTGAAGTTACGATCCAAAGTCACAGAGTCGTGTCCAGAGGAAGAATCTACAGCACCTCTGACTCACAACCTCATCACATAAGGTCAGTACTCAAGAAAAACTGCCTGCACGGGGGAAAATGATCTATGTTTGGGTGCCAGAGGAGCAGTCAGATAGAATCTCAGGATGCCTATTTCATATCCACGGAGCTTTCATAATAAGATACTTACATACCGCTGCCATAAAAGATAACCGACGTAAATCACCATTTTGCAGCTCTGGATGAAAGGATGAGTTCACAGTTAATTCTTTGCAGAGTGGACCATACACCTCTTGGATGGTTTGTTTGTACAATTTACCACAGGGTTCTAAAATGTCCAAAACACAACAAGAGCTCTAGAAGTGTCACAGTATTAGCTCTGTTGCTTTACATCTAGAAGGTTCCTGGTTTGAATTCCCAGGCTGGCAGGTACTCTGGATGCTCCGGTTTCCTCCAACAGTCCTAAGGCATGCTTGTTATGTTAACTGTTGGTTCTACATTGGCCCTAGTGTCTCTGTTAAGTTCACAGAATACAGGGTTAATATACTGGAGCTACCTTTTAAGTCCTTTGAAATTGGGAAACATTTAGCAACTTGTGGGAATGTGAAAGTGACGAGGCAGAGTTTATCTCACGAGTCAGGTTTATTCACATTCTCCAACATCAGCAAAAACAGAAAGAGAAAGAATTCCAGACATTCGTCCTTTTTATACCCCAGGACATCAAAGCTCACAGTCACATTATATTTAATCCCAAGTAACAATGCATCTTCTTCCGGCTCTTAACACCTCCACCCATAATCTCTGGCAGCCACTAAAATCCCCAAGGCCGTCTCTCTGCATACCAAAGCCTAAACTTTCACATCCTCCTGTCATCTCCAAAGAGACTCAGTCCTTTGGTCAATCTAAGAAGTGAAGCCTAAAGTGGTATACATATGAAGCATAAAGTAATATACATCTGTGCATATGTGTCCCACATGACCCCCCCCCCCCAAACGTCTAAGATGGAACAACGGAATAACAGTCTGCATGTCATGATAACATCATTACACATCAGCCCACATGCTGCTTGGGCCTCAGTCTCCTCCCGTATCTGCTGTAAGCAGGCTTTGCCACTTCCGCGGCGCCATCCTGCTGGGGAGCTGCTGTCTGGGGATGAGAACTGTTAGTCAATCCCTGTGGGTGTTCTGGGGAATGTTCCTTAGGGGGTCTGCCGCGCCGAGGAGCCCTGGCCAACAGCACATTCTCGTCTGCCAGCACAAAGGCGGGTTTGAGCCTGTTTATGCCAATCTTTTCTTTCCTGCCCCCCAAATCTAGCAAAAAATGGTTATCCCCTGTTTCCAGCACTCTAAATGGTACATCATAAGGTGGTCGCAACGGTGGGCAATGTGCATCGTGTCTGACAAAAACAAACTCTGCATTTTTTAAAGCCTTAGGCACAAAAATGCGCAGAAAACTGTGGTGAACGGGGCCAGGCAGTGTGCCCGATTCCGTGCCACTCTGCAACCGCTGAGCCGGGGAGCAATCCGGTGCAGGATTATCTGGGAGAAATTCCCCGGGCAGCCGAAGTGGCTGCGCAAAAACTAGCTCAGCCGGGGAGGCTTCCAAATCCTCTTTAGGTGCAGAACGCAACCCCAATAAAACCCACGGTAGCCTGTCCACCCAATTTGCATCCGTAAGCGACGCTTTGAGGGCCCCTTTCAATGACCTATGAAAATGTTCGCATAACCCATTAGCCTGCGGATTGTACGCGGTTGTGGGGTGGATCGTTACCCCCAGGCCACGGACCATTGCTGACCAAAGTTCGGAAACAAATTGAGGACCTCTGTCGGACGTAATGTCCGACGGGACTCCAAAGCGCGCTACCTATGCCGTTAAAAACGCGCGCGCCACCTCCTCGGCTGTAGTTGACGACAGTGGGACCACTTCCGGCCAGCGCGTGGTGCGGTCTACCATTGTCAGAAGGTGTGTGCACCCCTGTGACGGCGGGAGGAGGCCTACGAGGTCCACGTGACATGATCAAACCTCTTAGCCAGGATGTGAAACGGCTCCAAGGGAGCTCTCGTGTGTCTGTGTTCTTTGGCTCGTTGACAAGCCATGCAGGCTGCTGCCCACTCTCTAACTTGTTTGCGCAGGCTCGGCCATACAAATTTCTCTCCCACCATTTTGACCGATGCGCGCACTCCCGGGTGCGCCAGAGAATGAATCGAGTCAAAAACGCGGCGGCACCATGTGGCCGGTACCACAGGACGCGGTCGCCCCGTGGAGACATCGCAGATTAGGGGGGCATGCCTTCTTGCAGCACCCTGTTCTCCAGCCTTAACCCTGTTGGTCCAGACTGGAGCGGGAGCACGTCCGCATCGCTACCCTGATCCGCTGCCATGGCTGCATAATCTATCCCTACGCGGACTGGGGCCGCCACGGCGCAAAAGAGACAGTCTGCCACTACATTCAGTTTACCCGCCACGTGCTGAATATCGGTAGTAAACTCTGAGATTGAGATTGAACTCTGAGATTGAACTCTGAGATTGATCTGAGAGCCAGCTGCCTCTGCTGCCGGCCTGACCACGGTTCTGAAACCTTGGCCATCGCGAATGTCAGTGGCTTGTGGTCAACGAACGCGGTGAAACTGCGTCCCTCCAGCCAGAACTGGAAGTGGCGAATGGCCAAGTGGAGAGCTAACAACTCCCTGTCGAATGCGTTGTATTTTCGCTCACTATCGCGCGAAGTCCTGCTGAAAAAGGCGAGCGGTTGCCAATCCCCGGCTACATGCTGCTCCACAACCGCCCCTATGGCCACATCTGACGCGTCAGTAGTGAGTGCTATGCGTGCCGTTGGGTCTGGATGTGCTAACAACGCAGCGTTTGCCAGGGCTGTTTTGACCTCCGAGAATGCTCGCTCTCGCTCCGGAGACCATTCGATCTTATTTGCGGGTTTTTGTTTTTTTAGTGCGGCATACAATGGTTGCATGAGCTGCGCTGAGCAGGGGAGGAAACGGTTATAAAAATTCACCATCCCCAAAAACTCCTGTAACGCCGTGACTGTTTGTGGCTGGGGAAAATTTGTTACCGCACGCACTTTGTCAGGCAGCGGAACTGCTCCTTCTGGGGAGATGCAATGCCCCAAAAAATCAATCTGCGTCACCCCGAACTGACACTTCGCTGGGTTGATTATTAACCCGTGCTCTCCCAACCTCCGGAAAACTGCCGTGAGGTGGTTTTCGTGTTCGTCTTCGGACGCGCTGGCTACTAAGATGTCGTCCAGGTAGATGAACACGAAGGGGAGATCGCGCAACACCGCGTCCATCATGCGTTGGAACGTCTGCGCAGCACCTTTAAGCCCAAACGGCATGCGCAAAAACTCGAAGAGGCCAAACGGAGTTATTACCACTGTTTTGGGTATGTCCTCAGCGCGCACTGGGACTTGGTGGTAACCGTGGACTAAGTCTATCTTAGAAAAAACGCACGCCCCCGCCAAATGCACGGAAAAATCTTGGATATGCGGGATTGGGTAGCGGTCGTGTGCTGTAGCATTGTTCAACCTGCGGAAATCTCCACAAGGTCGCCACGAGCCATCAGCTTTAGGGACCATGTGAAGCGGGGAAGCCCATGGGCTATTCGAACGCCTGATGATGCCCAACTTTTCCAGGTTGGCGAACTCCTCACGCGCTATGGTCAGTTTAGCTGAATCCATGCGCCGAGCTTTTGCAAAAACGGGCAGTCCGGTGGTAGTAATAAAATGTTCCACTCCGTGTTTAGCGACGGCTGCTGAAAATGTGGGAACCGTGAGTGCCGGGAACTGAGTGAGCAGTGTGTGGAACTTACCGCTTGCCGTTGCGACGTTGGCTTGTGCTGTGGGCGGGGTCACTCGGGCTGCACAGGGAATAGAATAAAAAGAAAATGCATTAACCAGGCGCCTGTTAGCAAGGTCAACCAACAAACCATGTGAGCACAGAAAATCGGCCCCCAACATATTGAAATTCACTGCTGCTATGATAAAAGTCCACTCAAATGTACTGCCCTGCAGAGACAGAAACTGAGTCTTCTCACCAAAAATCTTAATCTCCAAGCCGTTCGCTGCTACCACCCGGGGACCTTTGGAACCTGTTAGCCTGTCTGCGTAGGAAGGTGTGATGAAACTCAGCTGGGAGCCTGTGTCCACGAGGAAATGCCTCCCCGAGCGGGCGTCCAACAAATAAAGCAGCTTGTTCTCCTCCCCGAGGGCCACAGCTGCTACCGACCCCTGGTCTTGGCGTTTCTCGAACGCCCGAACTGGCACGGTGGTACACATTTGCGTGCCCTCTCTGCGAAACGGCGATGGTAGAAACAAAGGACATCGTCTGATCCGTGTTTCTTGGCCCCTGCCGCTGCCATCATCGGTGAGTCTGGTACTGCTGTCTCTGGCCCCCTGCCATCTCCGGACGCTGCGCCGAACTCCGCTGCAGCGGCCGTGGCCGCGCGCCATTTGGTGGCGTTGACGATTCGTTGCGCCTCCTGGCCCAGCGCGTGGTAGTCTTGTTGGGCCAACAGTGGCGAACTGGCCAGGGCCGGTCTCACCGCTGACAGTAGGGTCCTGAGGAAGAGGTGGGTGAAGATGAAGTGATCATCGTCAGAGTCCTTCAACCTCAACAGCTTCTGCATCAGGTTCGTGGGCCTGTCGCTTTCAAATTCAGTCAGCGCCAGGAGCCCCTCTGCTCGCTCCTCTGCCGAGGGGGTGAAGTACCGGATGAGTGCAGCCTTCAACACGTCGTACTTGTCGCTGTCCGACGGCTGGTCGATCAGGCTCTCCACATGCTGGGCTGTGTGGTTGTCCAGTTTTGCAACCACAACTTTCACATCCTCCTGTCATCTCCAAAGAGACTCAGTCCTTTGCTCAATCTAAGATGTAAGCCTAAAGTGGTATACATATGAAGCATAAAGTAATATACATCTGTGCATATGTGTCCCATAGACTCAGATTTTGGTGAGAAAAAGCCATCCATCCAGACAGTCTCTATAGTATGTCCTTGGACTGCTCAGGCTGTCCTCCTAATGGGATGTGCCTAAAACACCTCATGTAAAGGCATACATGAGGAATTCCAGTCAGATGCCCAAAACACTAGTGATGGGACGGCAGGCTCCAGCGCTTCAAGCTTGTCCAGGAAATATTTGACAAAGCGCGTTTTGAGGCATGTATGCTGATGTCATACCACGTGACTGGGTCAGGAAGCCATTCATGATTTTCCACGCAGCATGAAATAAAGTGAGCAGAGATATACAATGGAAATCCCCGTCCCTCACTCTTTGTGTTGTTGATGTTTGACTATGTAGGGGATTTGTCACAGCCAATTTTTAGATGGAGCCAGCACCAAAAACATTGATTTCTCCTGTTTGAGAACAGTTTGAGCTCATTTCTCCCATTGTTCACAAATAGTGGATATTTACTGTAACTGAAGTGATGGCCTCGTGGTAAAGCATCTGCTCTATATCTAGTAGGCTGGAATTCAAGTCCCAGCTAGGCCATTCTTGTAATTTTACTTTTATTTGCAAGGTGAAGTGTCTGTTGTGTTTCAAAGAGCTTGGATCATTATGCTGAGGCACTATTGTGCCCTGTATGAGAATAAGGACAGAGGTGAATGTACTGGGAGAGACAGAAACTCGTCTACCCTACACTGTACAAACTTGCAGTAGCCTTCCTTTGCACACCTGCACCCTCTGTGCTCTGAGAGAGTATTCTCTAAAGCTGGAGAAATAATCTCAAAAAAAGAAATCGCCTTAGTCCAAAGACTGTTGAATAGTTATTATTTCTTAATAAAAATGGATAAGTACCACAAGCACATTCGCTGTAGTCACCCAAGTTTTATTATTTCTTTTTTTCACTTATGATCATTGATATTTCTTAAAAGACAGTGTATTTATTGAAATGGAAAAAAATACACATTAAACCAATAATGTCCTTGTAAAAATCTGCATGTTGTATATGTTTTGTCCACTAGATGGCATAGTAGAGAAAATGAAGCTTCACATGAGGCCAAGTCTATATGAGCCATTTTGATGAAAGGCCTCAAGTCCTCTAGAAAGCCTCATCTGGCCATCACTACAAAACACCTTAGCTTTCCATGAGGATCAGTGGTATTGTCAGGTTTGAGTCCACTCACATTATCACCCCTTTATGGTTCTGATTATTACCTGACTCTCTCCAGCTGCACGGATTATTGCCACCTGCACAGCATTATCTCCACCCTTTAAATAGGAGCTCAGGCATCAGTATCACTGCAGCAATATGGAGACAAGTTGAAAATTAGCTGACAGGTTAAGCATAACACAACAGAACTCTGTGCAATATGGTTGGTCATGAACTGGATCAAAACACACAATTTTACAGAAATAGTTATTTGTAGTGATTCAGTGTTAATACTCTACAGTGTTCAGTCAGTTAAATCAACTAATAACTAAGAGGGGTGGCGAAAAAGATCGATTCAGTGATGGATAGTTATGTTAAAACCGAGGCCTCATGAAACAATGAGCAACTTGTGAAAAGTTGTAAAAAAGAAAAAAGTCTAATCAGAGATTTTTAACTCAATGGTTCAACACAGAAACTCGTAGATTTAAACAGAAGACTCATCAATTAGAAAGAAAATGGCGCTCCACTAAATTAGATGAAATCTATTTAGCTTGGAGAAATCATCTTTTAATATATAAAAAAATCTCTGAGAAAAGCTAGAACAAGTTATTATTCTGTATTAATAGAAGAGAACAAGAATAATCCCACGTTTCTTTTCAGCACTGTAGCCAGGCTGACAAAGAGTCAGAACTCCATCAAATCTAGCATTCCCTTTGAGGTGACTAGTCAGGAACTTCTTTATGAACTTCTTCAATAATAAAATTTTATCTATCAGAGATAAAATCAGTCAGATTCTTCCCACCGTTAACTTAAATACATTAACTACCACAACTCCTTCAATTGATATCTGTTTGGATGAGTTTACTCCAATTGGCCTTTTAGAGTTAGATAAAATAATTTCCTCATCCAAGCCTTCAACTTGTCTTTTAGACCCTATTCCTACCAGGTTATTTAAAGAAGTCTTCCCATTTATTGGTAGCTCTATTCTTCAAATAATCAATTCTTCATTAACATTAGGCCATGTACCACAGGCTTTTAAAACTGCTGTAATTAAACCCTTACTCAAAAAGCCAACGCTGGATCCAGGAGTTTTAGCTAACTATAGACCAATCTCTAATCTGCCTTTCATTTCAAAAATCTTAGAAAGGGTTGTTGCTACGCAATTATTTGACCACTTGCAGGGAAATGGTTTATTTGAAGAGTTTCAATCTGGGTTTAGAATTCATCATAGTACTGTGATGATCTGCTCTGCGTGCCTGCTGCCCTAATTGCCTCCACAGCTGCATGCACACCTGGTCCTCTCATTAGACAGCCTTCTTAAGCCGTGCTGCCCTTTGGTCTGCACGGAGATGTCAATGCTCCTTTGGTCTGGAAAGACCTCTTCGACCAACTTCGTCATTCTGCTCTGAAGAATCTCTTACTTTGCCTTATCCTGCTCTGTCAGGTCTTCTGAGGGCCAAAGCTCTCCAACTCCAAGTAAGCCTCTGGGATTCCATCCCTTCTACGCTTCACCTTATGTCCCCTGTGCACAGGTGGTAAACTCCTGGCGGCGGACCTGAGCTTCTACCCGCACTCTGCATGAGCACTGTTTACTCACCTGCTATTCCTCACCTCACTCCTCGGCGACAACACAGTCATGGAACGGACTGCAGCTGGTTCAGAGCCTCTGGGAGTTTTTCAGCGCCTCTGCCCTTCGTCCATTCTGTAAGACTGTACATTCACCTGTTTATTCACCCTGGTCTCAGTAAACTCATCCGCCTGTCTGTCCTCTCTCCTAGGGTTGCCAGTTCGAACGATGTTCTGCTTGCTCAGCTGCTCCCTTCTGCACACATGCACACATTCACACTCACTCACATTGCAGTAAAAGATAATTGTATTTATTCCGAGTCTGAGTCTGCTTCTGGGTTTTACCAAACATATCAAGTACTGAAACAGCCTTAGTGAAGGTCACTAATGACCTCCTTATCGCATCTGATAATGGACTTGTTTCTGTACTTGTCCTTTTAGACAGTGCAGCTTTTGATACTATCATAATATTCTACTTGATAGCTTAGAACACTATGTTGGACTTAATGGAACTTCGTTGCAGTGGTTTAAATCTTATTTATCTGATAGGTTCCAGTTTGTTCATGTCAGTAATGAGTTTTCTTCCAATTCAAAACTCAGTCATGGAGTTCCACAGGGATCTGTGCTAGGCCCTATTCTTTTTAGTTTATATATGCTTCCGTTAGGCAACATTATTAGAAAGCACTGTATGCATTTTCATTGTTATGCAGATTACACACAATTATACCGTGAATTCCAGACTATTGGGCGCACCTGAATATAAGCCGCACCAACTAAATTTAAAAAGAAAAACAAAATTGTACATATATAGGCCGCACTTGTCTATAAGCTGCAGGTGTCCACGTTGTAACATGAGATATTTATACAGAAAGATTTTTTTTTAAATTTTAATTAAATAAATGCTTTTTTCCGAACAGTGCCTGTAACATGGCAGTAAAACGACTGCCGGCAGTAACACGGCCGTCTGCTCTCTGTGAGTTCACCCAGCCTTCAACAGCATTTTCAAGTTTGGGCCATCTGCTTTTATTACCTCTGAAAGCTTTTGTCTTTTTGCATTGAGTCAGTTCTTCACGCTGCCGTCTCCAGCGTCTCACCATCGATTCATTGATGCCAAGCTTATGTGCAGCAGCACTATTTCCTTCTTCGACAGCCAGATTGATCACCTTTAACTTAAAAGCTGCATCATATGCAGTTCTTAGTGTGTTTTCCATGATGAGGGTTGTGTGCATGATGCGCAAAATGACTGTTCAAAACAATAAATCTAGGGTCAAAACTAGCATCTTCCTTGGCGCATCATCTCTTCCACCAGTCTGTCTCGCTCTTGCGCTTCCCTGGAGGCCGTTAGCCCATAAAAATCCATAGATTAGCCGCATAGTTGCTTAGGCCGCAGCGTTCAAAGCGTGGGAAAAAAGTAGCGGCTTATAGTCCGGAATTAACGGTACATGTCAATGAAATCATCTTTTAATTTATAAAAAAAATCTCTTAGAAAAGCTAGAACGAGTTATTACTCTGCATTAATAGAAGAGAACAAGAATAATCCCAGGTTTCTTTTCAGTACCGTAGCCAGGTTGACAAAGAGTCAGGACTCTGTCAATCCTAGCATCCCCTTAGAGCTTACTAGTCAGGACTTTATGAACTTTTTCAATAATAAAATTTCATCCATCAGAGATAAAATCAATCAGATTCTTCCCACAGTTAACTTAAATACTGTAACTACTACAACTCCTTCTATCGATGTCTGTCTTGATGAGTTTACTCCAATCGACCTTTGTGAGTTAGACAAAGTAGTTTCCTCATCCAAACCTTCAACTTGTCTTTTAGATCCTATTCCTACCAGGTTATTTAAAGAAGTCTTCCCACTTATTGGTAGCTTTATTCTTCATATAATCAATTCTTCATTAACTTTAGGCCATGTACCGCAGGCTTTTAAAACGGCTGTAATTAAACCCTTACTCAAAAAACCAACGCTAGATCCAGGAGCTTTAGCTAACTATAGACCAATCTCTAATCTCCCTTTCATTTCAAAAATCTTAGAAAGAGTTGTTGCTATGCAATTATTTGACCACCTGCAGGGAAATGGTTTACTTGAAGAGTTTCATTCTGGGTTTAGAATCCATCATAGTACTGAAACAGCCTTAGCGAAGGTCACTAACGACCTCCTCATTGCATCTGATAATGGACTAGTTTCTGTACTTGTCCTTTTAGATCTTAGTGCAGCTTTTGATACTATTGATCATAATATTCTACTTGATAGATTAGAACACTATGTTGGACTTAATGGAACTTCGTTGCAGTGGTTTAGATCTTATTTATCTGATAGGTTCCAGTTTGTTCATGTAAATGATGAGTTTTCTTTCAGCTCAAAGCTTAGTCATGGAGTTCCACAGGGATCTGTGCTAGGCCCTACTCTTTTTAGTTTATATATGCTTCCGTTAGGCAACATTATTAGAAAGCACTGTATACATTTTCATTGTTATGCAGATGACACACAATTATACCTGTCAATGAAGCCAGATGATACTAATCAATTAGCCAAGTTAGAAGCCTGTCTTAAGGAAATCAAAGCTTGGATGACTTGTAATTTCCTGCTATTAAATTCAGATAAGACTGAAGTCATTCTTGTTGGTCCAAAAAACCTTAGAAATTCCTTTCCAAATCAAACTTTCAGTTTGGACGCAGTTACTCTTTCTCTTAATAGCTCTGTGAGGAACCTTGGAGTTATTTTTGATCAGGATTTGTCCTTCAATTCACATATTAAATTTGTTTCTAAGACTGTCTTCTATCATTTGCGTAATATTGCCAAGATTAGGAGCATCTTGTCTCAGAGTGATGCTGAGAAGCTGATCCACGCTTTTGTTAGCTCGAGATTAGATTATTGTAATTCTTTATTATCAGGCTGTCCTAAAACATCTTTAAAAAGTCTTCAGCTGATCCAAAATGCTGCAGCAAGAGTTTTAACAGGTACTAGAAAGAGAGATCATATCTCTCCGGTTCTGGCCTCCCTTCATTGGCTTCCCATAGAGTTTAGAATTAAGTTTAAAATCCTTCTTCTCACTTACAAAGCTCTAAACAATCAGGCTCATTTTTATTTAAAAGATCTGATACTACCGTATTATCCTAACAGAGCACTACGCTCTCAAAATGCAGGATTACTTGTAATACCTAGAATCTCCAAAAGTACAATGGGAGGCAGAGCCTTCAGTTATCAAGCTCCTCTCCTGTGGAATCAGCTGCCAATCTGGATTCGGGAGTCAGACTCGATCTCTGTTTTTAAGAATAGGGCTAAAACCTACCTTTTTGATCTAGCCTACAATTAGGGAGGGATCATGTGTTTCTGAACCCTCCCTTAGTTATGCTGCTAATAGGTTTAGTCAGCCGGGGGACCTCCAGTAATGCACTGGGCCTCACTCCTTTCCTCACTCTCTATGAAATATTTTTTTTTTGCTGGTCATTAACATTTGTTTGTTCTCTCCCATAGATTGAGTCCCCATCGTGCTGTTTGCTCTCTACATGTCTGTTCTTTTCTTCTTCTCTATCCCCTCACCCCCCAGCCAGTCGCAGCAGATGACTGCCCCTCCCTGAGCCTGGTTCTGCTGGAGGTTTCTTCCTGTTAAAAGGGAGTTTTTCCTCTCCACCGTCGCCAAGTGCTTGCTCACAGGGGATCGCCTGATTGCTGGGGTCTTTCTGCAACTGTGGGGGTCCCCCCTACAGTTGATAGTGCTATGAGATGACTGTTGTTGTGAAATGGCGCTATATAAATAAAGTTGAATTGAATTGAATTGAATGAAGCCAGATGATAGTAATCAATTAGCCAAGTTAGAGGCCTGTCTTAAGGAAATCAAAGTTTGGATGACTTGTAATTTCCTGCTGTTAAATTCAGATAAGACTGAAGTCATTCTTGTTGGTCCAAAAAACCTTAGAAATACCTTTCCAAATCAAACTCTTAGTTTGGATGCGATGACTCTTTCTCTGAATAGTTCTGTGAGGAACCTTGGAGTTATTTTTGATCAAGACCAGTTTTTCAGTTCACATATTAAATTTGTTTCTAAGACTGCTTTCTATCATTTGAGTAGTATTGCCAAGATTAGAAGCATCTTCTCTCAGAGTGATACTGAGAAACTGATCCACGCTTTTGTTACCTCTAGATTACATTGTTGTAACTCTTTATTATTAGGTTGTCCTAAAACATCTTTAAAAAGGCTTTAGCAGATCCAAAATGTTGCAGCAAGAGTTTTAACAGGTACTAAAAAGAGAGATCATATCTCTCCGGTTCTGGCCTCCCTTCATTGGCTTCCCATAGAGTTTAGAATTAAGTTTAAAATCCTTCTTCTCACTTACAAAGCTCTAAAACAATCAGGCCCCTTTTTATTTAAAAGATCTGATACTACCGTATTATCCTAACAGAGTGCTGCACTCCCAAAATGCTGGATTACTTGTAATACCTAGAATCTCCAAAAGTACAATGGGAGGCAGAGCCTTCAGTTATCAAGCTCCTCTCCTGTGGAACCAGCTGCCAATCTGGATTTGGGAGTCAGACTCAATCTCTGTTTTTAAGAATAGGGCTAAAACCTTCCTTTTTGATATAGCCTACAATTAGGGAGGGATCATGTGTCTCTGAACCCTCCCTTAGTTATGCTGCTAATAGGTTTAGTCAGCCGGGGGACCTCCAGTAATGCACTGGGCTTCACTTCTCTCTTCACTCTCAATGAAATATTTTTGCTGGTCATTAACATCTGTTTGTTCTCTCCCATAGATTGAGTCCCCATCGTGCTGTTTGCTCTCTACATGTCTGTTCTTTTCTTCATCTTCTCTATCCCCTCACCCCCCAGCCAGTCACAGCAGATGACTGCCCCTCCCTGAGCCTGGTTCTGCTGGAGGTTTCTTCCGGTTAAAAGGGAGTTTTTCCTCTCCACTGTTGCCAAGCGCTGCTCACAGGGGATCGCTTGATTGCTGGGGTTTTTCTGCAATTGTGGGAGTTTCCCCTACAGTTAAAAGTGCTATGAGATGACTGTTGTTGTGAAATGGCGCTATATAAATAAAGATGAATTGAATTGAGTTGAACTTTGAGACAATTGCTTCACGAGCGACACAGTGTTATGAAACATCTAATAAAGACTGCCATCTGGTGACTGACTGTCAGAACTGCATTTGAGTCGAAAATCTGAAAAAGGCCAATACTCTATATTGAGCCCAGTCTCAGCAAAAAAAAATATTCAATTGCACGTTTTGTCACTGAGAGAAAACGTACAGAGGCACGTCAAAAATTGATGTGCAGTGTGTACGTGGTGTTTACAACTTTAAGAAAGGTCTGTAACACATTTTTTTCAACTTTTTCCACTTTCACTTTTTGACTTTCACTTTCAGAATCAACCAACTAACCCATAATTTAATCCCTAACCCTAACCTCACAGGATCCTTTCATTAGTGGAGTGAAAAACAAAGTAAGGGGAAAAAAGAAGGGAAAAAGGTCATTGAGAGAGGGAGTTGAACCTGTGTGTTTTTACTGAAAGAGCTGTGTAAGTAACCGTCCACCATCTCCCCCCCACCGACTGAATGAGCATTGGGAATCAAAAGTAAACTATGTGTTGTTCTGCGCATGCGCAGTGAGGACTGTATGCGCAGTGAGTGAACGTGTAAAAATGTACCGAGGCACTTTTTTTTTTTTAATTTAACGTGGAAATGTATGTTTTTAGAGGGGTGGGAAAACGTTTATTAGATACGTTTTTTTACTGAGACCGGGTTGCTGCTATATCACAGATTGCACTACACTTTTTTATCATTTTCTCAGACAGGCTTGTAAAATTTCTGTCAATCAGTTATCTATCATTTTAATTGACTTTAATTAGATCACCCTCCATATAATCTGTCAAATGATAGACAGCTTTCGGAATTTGTAGTCATTGCTGGAAATATTCTGTGGAAGGACAATTTTCAGTGAATGAAACCTCTGAGATATATATATACCTCTATATATATACCTCTCTCTCTCTCTCTCTCTCTCTCTCTCTCTCTCTCACTATCTATCTATCTATCTATATATATATATATATATATATATACAGTATATGTATATATACATACATACATAGAGAGGGAGAGAGAGAGAGAGAGAGAGAGAGAGAGAGAGAGAGTATTTAGGGCTTGATATTAACAGCAGCCAATGGCTGGTGAATTTCAGCAGTGGCCGGTAAGACAGCTACACTCTATAGCTACTTTGGCCATGTGCAGCCATGAAGGGGTGTTTAAAGGGGTTTAATGTTACTAAACCTAATTCTAACTTGTGTAGTACTGTCCCTGACTTCTACTCAAATAGCGAATGCAATGATGATGATAACAAATCTCCTCTCAAAAAACCCTCAGTTTGAGTGGTGAATCAGACCCCTTTTAAATCCTTCACTATTGACGTATGCAACGCCCAGCCCTCTCAAATTTCTCGCCAGGTCTCAAATCACATGATGTGAACGAGGCCTCGTTCACTACAGTCACATGACTGTGGCCATGTTGACACAGTGCTCGACAATCTGCTCGCGATACTTCCGTGTTATATTGCTCGAATCAATGTCGAGTGGGCAGTATCAAGTATAACATCACTAGTGATGGATTGCAATACTTAGCACTGGCGACGATGCATCAATCCATAAATGCACGGATCGATCTTTTATTTTAAAAAAATGTGCATATACTTTTGGGTTATCAGTTAATAGCATTTTCAGTCCACTATATGGTGCAAAGCAAGCACCCAGTCAAGTGAAGTCATGGCTTGTCTTGAATACTTGCAGCCAACTTTGAAAGTTAGGAAGCAGCTAGCTCAAAGTTAGCTCAAATGCCAGGCCTTTTTTGGATTTTATAACAAAGATTAATAAAACATTTTCTTTTACTTATAGAACTACATTTTTCCTTCAAGCAGTTCGATGGAGCAGTGGTTAGCACTGTGGCAGCACAGCAAGGTGGTCATGGGTTCAATCTCACCCCCTGACCATCAGTGACCCTTCTGTGTGGAGTTTGCATGTTCTCCACGTGTCTGCATGGGTTTACTCTGGGTACTCTGGTTTCCTCCCACAGGCCAAAGACATGCAGGTTAGATTAACTGGCATCAACTGGGGACTCTAAATTTGTTACGTATGGCTCTTGCGAGCCATAAATAAGAGCCAAGGGCTGACTGGTGAGTTTGCGTTGTATATTAATGATAACGGAACGGAACAAAGGAAAATAGCCTCGTGGGGCAAAACACAAACAATACAGAAGTACACTTACGAATAATGATGAAAAGGTTGAGAGGAGGACTGGAGCCGGACGTAGGGGTTCCAGCCTTAACCCCACCGGAGAAGAGCGTGGATAATATGCGCGAGGTCACAGCACTGAATAATCAGGACCGCTCCCTTTTATAGTGGTTGACAGCGCCTCAGCTGATGAGAGGTAATTGGCCTCCAGCCATCCCATAGAGCTTGACAGCTGGGGGCCCGCTGAGACGCTGTCAAAGTAAGAGCTGGGCTGAGGAGGAATATGGTCTGAGCGTGGATGGCATCGGCGCACAGACCATGTGACAAAATTGTCCTTAGGTATGAATGTGAATGAAAGTGTTGTGTTGAGTTTTGGGGGACCTTTTATTGTGTGACACGGGTGGTGGCTCCACCTTTCCGGTTCCACCGCCACCCGGGGTATAAGAGGGCTGTGAGGGAAAGGGGCGGTCTCTTGGCCTCCTCTCCATCTGACGGAGGCGCATGTATAGTGAGAGTGTCACTAATAAACCTGTGTCCAGTTCAACACTCGGTCTCGTCCTTTTATCACCGACATAACATTTGGCGACGAGGATAAAAGGTATGGGCACGGGTATCACATCAATTCAGACGTTTTTGGAGCTTCCTGGTGAACCGCCCATCTCTTGGGTGAGGTGGTTCGCCGCTTTTCAAACATACTTGGTGGCACTGGACCTTGGAAGACTGGAGAAGTTGAGGGCACGAGCACTGTTGGTTCCTGGGCCTGCTCGAGGAGGTGAAAGGGCTGCGGATCCAGAACGCCGAGAAGGACAAGAGGCTGGCGTATCTGGAGAGCAGAGTCTCAGACCTGGAGCAGAACACTTGGGTGAATGATGTGATCATCACTGGGCTCCACATTAAATCCCGATCGTACGCTTGGGCGGTGGCCGCGGACAGCGGAGGGAGACTAGATGCGTTGGAAGACGAATCCACGGAGCAACAAGTGGCGGCCTTCATGCAGTCCAAAGGAATCCAGCTGGACTGGAACACCATTGAGGCCTGCTACCCTCTGCCCAGGAAAAACATCGACAAACCGGCTGTGATCATGAGGTTTGTGAATAAAAAACACAAGACTGCGCTGCTAAAACAAGGGAGGAAACTGAAAGGAACATTTACATAGACGAGCACCTCACAAAAGAAAACGCAGAAATAGCCAGAAAAGCAAGATACCTGAGAAAGCAGAAAAAGATTCAAAACACCTGGACATCAAACTGTAAAATACACGTACATCAAACTAAACAGATCACCTGAAGAAGCCAAGGTCATTAACATCCATAATATTATGGAACAGGACAAATATCAATAAATATTATGAACTGGAGTCGACAGCAACAAGAGACAACTGTAGGACACTGAAGGATTTTACTCATCTGCATCAGGACATTTAACAACATGAAACAAAAGATCAACAAACAGGAACAACAGGAACTGAAAGTTTTTGAATATACAGACCACAACCCACAGGACGTAGAATATAACATAGACCCTGATAATAATTTATTTAGCTCCATCAATAATGACTGTAGTTACTACACAGATGATCAGTTTAACACAACGGTCACATCTGATTTCAATATTTCTATGATCCACTTCAACAGCAGAAGTCTCTATGCCAACTTTAATAACATTAAAGATTATTTAGTTAGTTAGTTCCCTTCACACCATGTTGGTGTATAGGGTGGCGCCTATCTCCGTTTCTCTGACCCTAGGCCACACAGCTACTGTAAGTAGTGAAAGCTACAGTGGGGGGTCAGTCCTCTGGTAGCTCTGCGCGTAACTTTACTTTCCCCATTCCATTATGCTGAGCACCACGCTAGAAGGCAGAAAGTACCATTTTTATATGGTCTTTGGTATGACCCGGCCGGGATTTGAACCCCTGCCTCCCGGGTGTGGGGCGGATGCTCTACCAACTGAGCCACCACTCTGGTAAAGAGTGAAAGTTAAAGATTAAAGATTTAAAGAGTTAAAGATTATTTACATCAGTTTAAAGAGCCATTCAATATTGTGGCAATATCAGAGACGTGGCTCAGTGAAGAGAAAGGAGTGGATTTTACCATGGATGGCTATGAATTAAATTATATAAATAGAAAAGTGAAAAAAGGAGGAGGAGTTGCACTTTATGTTGACAAGAGCTTGAAATATACAAAGTTTCAACTTCAAATACAAGGTTGTTGAAAATCTGTCAGTAACTGTGGATGATTTATTTGAATGTATTACAATAGAAATCTGTCTGGACAATGTGAAGAATATAGTAGTGAGCTGTGGATATAGAACACCTGGATCAAACATTGACTTATTTAAGGACTGGATGGAAAAAAAATGTATGCAAAACTAACTCATTATATTAATATGTACATATCTATACTAGCTGCTCTTGTTTTTTCTTGCCTTCTGATTGTTGCTCTGAGTGTTGCTATCCCTGTGCTGTTGCAATCCTGGAATTTCCCCATTGTGGGACTAATAAAGGCTTATCTTATCTTATCTTATCTTATCTTATCTTATAAAGTTATGTTCATCTGTGGGGATTTCAATATAGATCTTATGAATTCAAAACAACATAGTTTGACAGAAGAATTTATCAACACAATGTACAGTATGGGCTTACATCCAACAATTACCAGACCTAGCAGAATCAGGTCACACAGTGCCACACTAATAGATAACATATTCACAAACATTATAGAAAATAATATCAGGAGTGGGCTTTTATTGAATGATATCAGTGACCACCTGCCGATTTTTGTTGTCTATCAATGTGATTATAGGAAGAAAAAGTATACCAAAAATATTAAATATAAAAGAATAAGAACTGAAGAATCTATATATTTACTGGCAAAGGAATTATTAATACAAGACTGGAAGATAGTTTATGATGAAAATGATATAAATAAAGCATATGATAAATTTTTACAAATATTTCAATCACTGTACAATAAAAACTGTCCTATAAAACAATACAGTGACAGACAACAAAACAAAAATATTCCTTGGGTCACCAAGGGGTTAATAAATGCATGTAAAAAGAAGAATACATTATATAAACAATTCATTAAGTGCAGAATGGTGGAGGCTGAGATCAAATATAAAAGATATAAAAACAAGCTTACTAATATAATGCTGACCTGTAAGAAAGAATACTACAACAGAATATTAGAGGATAATAAAAATAACTTAAGAGGAATATGGCAAGTACTCAATGGGATTATTAGTAATCGGCCTAAGAATGCTAATTATCCAGAATATTTTATTGAAAATGGCAATTTGATAAATAATATGGAGGATGTGGTCAGTGGTTTCAATAAATTTTTTGTAAACATTGGTCCTGAATTAGCAAAATCAATAGTGACACCAGAAACAAACAACAGTGGTTCTGTAAATGAAATAGAAGATAGAAATCCAAACACAATCTTTTTGGGTGCAGTTACTGAAAAGGAAATTATCGAGACTGTGAGTAAATTTAAGAACAAAAAATCAACGGACCGGAATAAGATAAGATAAGATAAGATAAGCCTTTATTAGTCCCACAACAGGGAAATTCCAGGATTGCAACAGCACAGGGATAGCAACACTAAGAGCAACAATCAGAAGGCAAGAAAAAAACAAGCAAGCAAGAGCGGCTAATATACATATGTACATATTACTATAAAATAAATATATACACACACACACACAGACACACAGTGCAGAGCATTGTAGCTGGATGGAATAAATATATGAGTATATGAACACACAGTGCAGAGCATTGCAGCTAGGTGGAATAAATATGCAAGTATACTGTATAAACACACACAGTGCGGAGCAATGTAGCTAGATGGAATAATATGTAGATATATAAAAACACAGTGCGGAGCATTGTAGCTAGATGGAATAAATATGTAAATATATAAACACACACAGTGCAGAGCATTGTTGCTAGATGGGATGAAACAGCATAACCGTCTACTTAGTTATCCTACATGGTATGATTATGTGCCCATACATATTCTCACCCTCCATAGCGACCGGTCTGTTCCTAGTTGTATGCCGGAGGGGACCATTGTGTAAGTCTATTGCATCTTTTGCATTCAAAAAACTATTAGTTTGTTACGTCTTTTTGCTATCTCTGCGAGCAGCCCTGCTTAGGTTGTACAGTCTGACAGCCGTTGGTAGGAAGGACCTACGAAACCTCTCGGTTGTGCACCTGGGATGATGTAGTCTGCTGCTAAATGAGCTCCTCAGTGCATCCAGTATGTCCTGCATAGGGTGGAACTCGGACTCCAGCAGAGATGACAGTTTAGCCACTGTCCTTCTCTCTCCTATCTCCTCCATCGGATCAAGGCGCTGCCCCAGGACAGAGCTAGCTTTCTTAATCAGTTTGTTCAGTCTCTTCCTATCGGCTGCAGTAATGCCACTGCCCCAGCAGACCACTCCAAAAGTGATGGCTGATGCCACCACCGTGTCATAGAATGACTTCAGCAGCGCCCCTTGTACACCAAAAGACCTGAGTCTCCTCAGCAGGAACAGCCTGCGCTGTCCCTTCTTGTAGAGTGCGTCAGTATTGTGTGACCAGTCTAGTTTATTGTTCAGATGAACACCCAGGTACTTATAGGATGTCACCATCTCGATGTCTGTTCCCTGTATATTTACTGGTGCTGTGAGGGGCTGCCCATGCCTGCGGCAGTCCACCACCAGCTCCTTAGTTTTCCTCGCGTTGATCTGGAGGCAGTTCCGATGGCACCAGTCCACGAAGTCCTGGATAAGCCCTCTGTACTCAGCTTCATCTCCATTGGAGATGAGGCCAACGATCGCAGAGTCATCAGAGAACTTCTGTAGATGGCAGTGTGTTGTGTTGTGTGAGAAGTCTGCAGTATAAAGAGTGAACAGGAAGGGAGCCAACACCGTTCCCTGGGGGGCCCCCGTGCTACTGATGATCGTGTCGGACACACAGTCCCGGGTTCTCACAAACTGAGGCCGGTTCGTGAGGTAGTCCAGGATCCATGATGACAGGTGCTGGTCCACCCCTGCTCGCAGCAGCTTGTCCTTCAGGATCATCGGTTGGATGGTGTTGAAAGCACTGGAGAAGTCAAAGAACATGATCCTCACCATATTCCCGGGCTTCTCCAGGTGGGACAGAGAACGGTGAAGGAGGAAGATCACCGCATCCTCCACCCCAATGCCATGCTGGTAGGCGAACTGGTGTGGATCCATCGCTGGTTCCACCAGGGGGCAGAGGTGAGCAAGGAGCAGTCTCTCCAGGGTCTTCATCAAGTGGGACGTCAAGGCCACCGGTCTGTAGCTGTTCAGGTCTTTGGGGTGGGAAGTTTTTGGTACAGGTACCACACAAGATGTTTTCCACAGCTGTGGTACCCTCCCCAGTTTCAGGCTCATGTTGAAGATATACGTCACAATCCCACACAGCTGGTCTGCACAGGACTTGAGGAGCTTTGCGCTGATGCCGTCCGGTCCCGGCGCCTTCCTCGCTTTGATCTTCCTCAGCTCCGTCCTCACCTGGGTCTCGGTCAGGGTCAGGATGGGGGGCTGTGTGTTGGGAGTGGGGGGGTGTTGGTGGAGTGGGGAGTGGGCAGCACGACTTGATTTCTTTAGAGGCAGCAGTGGTTGTTGTGCAGACAGGGGGGAGGGCGGTTGGTCAAATCTATTGAAAAACAGATTCAGGTTGTTCGCCCACTCCCTGCCCCCCGTGGCCTGGGGGGAGGTATTCTGGAGCCCCGAGATGGTTTTGAGGTTTCTCCAGACCCCGCTGATGTCGCTCTGTTGCAGCTTGTCCTCCATCTTCTTCCTGAAGCTGTCCTTGCCTTCTCTGATCTTTCTCCTCAGCTCCCTCTGTACGGACTTCAGCATCTCCCTGTTCCCCGACCTGAAGATCCTGAATGAAATTGACATGACAATAGCGAAAAAAAGTAATTGAAGGAATTGTTAAGCCACTCACCCACATCTGTAACCTGTCATTTCAAACTGGTAAATTTCCAAACAAAATGAAAATAGCAAAAGTAATGCCTCTATACAAAACAAGAGACAGTCATTATTTCACAAATTACAGGCCGGTCTCTTTACTCTCACAATTCTCCAAAATACTTGAAAAAATCTTCACTAAGAGACTGGATGATTTTATTGAAAAACACAACCTCCTTACAAATCAAATCAAATCAACCTTTATTGTCATATTGCTGTACATACAACTGTGGTGCAGGCAAGATGAAATTGCGTTTCTCTCGGCATCCATATAAGTAGAAGAACATGATTTAAGACACACTCACACATATAATATAGTGCTGCTAGATCTTACAGCAGCCTTTGACACTGTGGACCACACTATCCTTTTGTCACGCCTGAATCACTATGTTGGCATTCATGGCACTGCACTTAAGTGGTTTGAATCCTACCTTTCTAATAGAACTTTTTCTGTAATGATTGGTGACATGTCCTCTTCTAGTGCCTCTCTCTCCTGTGGGGTTCCACAGGGCTCTATCCTTGGCCCTATTCTGTTTTCATTATATATGCTGCCACTCGGGTCAATAATAGCCAGGCATAACATGTCTTTCCACTGTTATGCAGACGATTTGCAGCTTTATTTACCTTTGAACCCAGAACAAACTAACTCACAAAGTGTTCTATTGGACTGTATCATTGATATTAAGTTGTGGTTAAGCCAAAATTTTCCCCACTTAAATGAAGAAAAAACAGAATGTATTGTGTTTGGGGATACTGTAACGGCTGGCTTTGGTACCCTCTCTTTAAGGCTCAGTTCAGCTGTCAGAAATTTGGGGGTGATTTTTGACAGCCATTTAAAATTTGATAAACAGATTGACAATGTAGTCAAGATGAGCTTTTATCAATTACGTTTGTTATCCAAAGCCAAACCTTTCCTGAGCCGTCATGATCTTGAGATAGCCATCCATGCTTTAGTCACGTCTCGACTTGATTACTGCAATGCACTTTATGTTGGCATCTCTCAGTCTTCTCTCGGCCGCCTTCAACTTGTGCAAAATGCAGCGGCCCGTCTTTTGACCAACACACCTAGACGAGAGCACATTACTCCGATCCTTTATTCACTTCATTGGCTTCCAGTCCATTTTAGAATTAATTTTAAACTTTTGCTTTTTGTTTTTAAAGCTCTAAATGGCCTTGCTCCAGTTTATATGTCTGAGACTTTGACTGTCCGTGACCAAGGCAGGGCTTTGAGGTCATCCAATCAGCTTTTGCTGGATGTGCCTAGGTCAAGGTATAAACATTGGGGTGACCAAGCCTTTTCTGTTGCCGCCCCCAGGCTCTGGAATAATCTCCCCCCTGACCTACGTGCCATCTCTGACCTGGCCCTTTTTAAATCAGAACGTAAGACATATTTGTTTAGGATGGCTTTTAATACCCAGTAGTGGTGATATTTGTCTTGGCATTTGTTTTTATTTTATTTTTAGTTGTGGTTTTTTTTGTTTGTTTTGTTTTGTTTTTGTTTATGTTATTTGTTTTTAATGCTCTGTCTGTTTTTAATGCTGTTTATTTTCTGAAAAGCACTTTGGTCACCTACGGGTTGTTTTAAAGGGCTATATAAATAAAGTACATTACATTACATAGCTTCACCCCCCCATCCGTTCACACATCCCTGAGACATACTTGAAAAAAACTAACTAACTATAATATACAAATAATGCACATAATGTCCGTAGGTGAAGTAGTGAATATGAGAGATTCCGGGTCAACTGTTCAGCATCCTAACAGCTTGTGGAAGGAAGCTGTTAATCAGTCTGGTGGTTCTGCCTCTGATGCTCCGGAATCGTTTGCCAGATGGCAGAAGTTCAAAGTGTCCTGCAAGATCTGCACTTCAAGGAACTTGATGTTCTCCACTCTCTCCACTAAACAGCCGCCGATGCTGAGGGGGACGTGTTCAGGCTGTGACCGCCAGAAGTCGATAATCATCTCCTTCGTTTTGTCCACGTTGAGCACCAGATTGTTTTCCCTGCACCAGCCCTCCAGGTCTCTCACTTCTTCCCTGTACATTGATTCCTCATCCCTCTGAATAAGTCCCACCACCGTGGTGTCGTCTGCAAACTTAATAATCTGGTTCCCCTCGTGTCTGGATACACAGTCATGTGTTAGAAGTGTAAACAACAGACAGCCAGTATGGTTTTAGAGCAGATAAATCTACATCTTTGGCACTGATCGAACTTATTGAAGAAATTACTAGTTGTATAGATAAAAAAAAGTTTGCTGTAGGAGTATTTATAGATTTAAAGAAAGCTTTTGACACCATTGACCACAGAATTCTACTAAGGAAACTGGAAAGGTATGGGATAAGAGGGGTCGGACTGAGTTGGGTGGAAGGTTATTTAAGTAACAGACAACAATTTGTACAAATTGGTGAGCACAAATCACCCTTCATGGATATCACTTGTGGTGTGCCCCAGGGGTCAATTTTGGGACCCAAACTCTTTATCTTGTATATAAATGACATACGCCAAGTATCAAAAATTTTGAAATTTATTTTATTTGCGGATGACACAAATATCCTTTGCACTGGTGAGAATTTGCAGCAGGTTTTAGAGGTGGTCACAACTGAAATGAAAAGGTTAACGCAGTGGTTCAACAAAAAAAAAATTATCTCTAAATCTGAAAAAACAAAGATTATGTTGTTTGGAAATTATAAAATAAATCATGAAATAATGGTAACGATAGATGATACAAGAATAGAAACAGTACAGGAAAATAAGTTTCTGGGGGTGACGCTAGACAATAAAATCTGCTGGAAACCTCACATCAGTCACATCCGGGCCAAGTTGGCAAAATGTATAGGCATACTGGGGAAGACAAGACACATCTTGGACTATAAATCATTGTTCTTACTGTACAATTCACTGTTTCTACCTTATCTTAACTACTGTGTAGAAGTCTGGGGAAACACCTACAAGACCAACCTACAGCCAATATGCACATTACAACAAAGAGCTATAAGGATAATAAATAATGTAGGATATAGAGACCATACCAGTTCGTTGTTTTTAAAGTCATGTCATAAAGTTCATCGATTTAGTTAAATTTAAGACAGCACAAGTCATGTACAGGGCAATTAATAATCAACTCCCAACTAATATACAAAAAATATTTTAAAAAAAGAGACAATCGTTATAATTTGAGAGGAGACTTAAACTTTACAAAACCCAAGATACGAACAACTAAGAAAAGTCTGTGCATATCTGTCTGTGGGGTGGATTTGTGGAACAGTCTGGAGCCGGAACTGAAACTATGTACAAACAGAAATCAATTCAAAAAGAGGTATAAACATTATTTGCTGAAAGAATATATGTTAGAAGGGTAGTATTTATATGTACGATTCACTATGCTCACTCTGGGACACTATGGAATGGTGGGTGGGACAGCACTGTGTATATCTGTGTTGTTTGGGGCTGGTTTTGATGTATGGACTGTATGTATGTTGGGATGGATGGGTGTTAATGTTGATATGTACAAAATATAAGTAATTGTTTACTTGGGGTCTTAAATGAGGTAATTTGTATATAATTCACATGGGTTGTATTAATGGAAAAGAGGAGTTGGAATTAATAAGTGTTCACTTCTTCCTTCTCCCTTTCAAACACTGTATACTGTTACTTTATTGCACTTGTCATTTGTTTTGTTTTGTTTTACTTTTTTGTGCAAAATAAAGTATCTATCTATTTATCTATCTATCTATCTATAATTTAGCGAATGGAGGGTCAACATATTTTAAGCACTTTAGGCAAGTGTGATAGTTTTCAGGAAGTGGTGGAGCTAATGGCGCGTCATTTTCTTGCCCCGGAAAACGTCGTCGTCCGTAGGATCCAGTTTTGACAGTGCTGCCAGCCGACTGGCGAGTCAGTGCAACGGATTGTGGCAGACTTGCACCAGCTGGCCAAAGACTGTCAGTTTGGAGCATTGGAGGAAGAGATGGTCCGCCACCAGTTGGTGGAATATACTATTTGCCCAGCTACGAGGTCAAAGCTCCTTACATACTCAGGCAAGCTGACATTATCCAAGGCCATCGAATTAGCTCAGCAGTTGGAGGCGGCAGACAAGCTATTACGGGAGTTCGGCGAGAGAGCGCCACATCACCAGTTTGAACCACAGCTGACGGCGCAGGCAGTGGACCTGGACAGCGACAATGGTGTGGAAGATGAAGAAGACTACAATAATACTGTCAGGATGAGGTCCGCCCCGGGATCACCCAGGTGTTTGGGTTGTGGGTCCACAAAGCACCGTTACAAGGCCAGAGAGTGTCCGGCAAGAGGGAAACGCTGCGGCAAGTGCAGACTGTTGCATCAGAAATAGCGGCGCGCCTAGACGCAGCGGCCCCTCTTGGCATCAGCGAGTGTGAGAGTTTTAACCATCCCAGACATACATTCTGTAAAACTTACAACCGTGAGACCTTATTAAACATCAAGGCACTGCATGCTGCAAGAATCGCGGCACTCGGTTGTGACCTGGACATTCTACGCCAGCATGGAATTCTGGCGGAGTCCCTGCTGGAGGTTACCCGGGAGAGGAGGAAGCGTAAGCAGAGGGAACGCAAGCAAAAGCGTGGAAAAAGGGCCGGGATCCATGCTAGGCTAAAGGCTAACCCCTCCAGACAAGCAGTACCGTTGCTTCTTCTCTCTAACGTCCGCTCCCTCAACAACAAGCTGGACGAGCTGCGTCTGCTGAGAGAAATCCGGAGAGAGTGGAGGGACTGCTGTGTGCTTGCGTTCACGGAGACATGGCTCCATGACAACATCCCTGATGAGGCCATTCAACTAGAAGGTACGTCGGTGTTCCAAGCAGACAGAGAAACAGCGAGCTCCAGTAAGAGCCATGGGGGTGGGCTATGCATCTATGTTAACAAGAACTGGTGCGTTAACGCCACATTAGTATCTAAACACTGCTCTCCGTTGGCGGAGTTCCTTATTGTAAATTGTCGGCCATATTATCTGCCAAGGGAATTCAGCAACGTGTTTGTAGTGGCTGTTTACTTAGCGCCGAGCACTAACGTTAACGCTAATGCTAAGAAGGCACTCGGGGAACTGCACGATGCTATTAGTGAAATCCAAACTTCACACCTGGACAGTTTTGTGGTGGTTGCGGGGGATTTTAACCACACCAGCTTAAAGACTGTGCTCCCCAAGTTTAAACAATGTGTAGACTTTAACACCAGAGGAGAGAATATGTTGGACTTGGTGTACACAAACACAGATGCATATAAAGCAATACCCCGCCCCCACCTCGGCCTTTCTGACCACATATCCGTGATGCTGGTGCCTGCCTACAAACCCTTACTGAAGCGCAGCAGGCCAGCAGTGAAACAAATCAGGATTTGGCGAGATGGTGCAGCCTCTGCACTGAAAGACTGTTTTCTGCACACAGACTGGGAGGTCTTCAAAATAGCAGCCTCCCAGGAAGACAAGACAGATGTGGAGGAGTATGCTGAAACAGTCACCAGCTACATCGCGAAGTGCACAGAGGATGTCACTACAGTGAAGACCATCACTGTGCAGGGAAACCATAAGCCCTGGATGACCGCAGAGGTGCGCTCGCTGCTTACAGCCAGAGATGCAGCCTTCAGAGCGAAGGACAGGATCGCCCTCCGCTCAGTCAGGTCTGCGCTCTTAAAGGGAATTAAGACGGCGAAGCGCACCTATGCGGAGAAAATCCAGGGACACCTCTGTGACACTAGGAACACCAAGCAGATGTGGCAGGGAGTTCAGACACTGACGGGCTATAAGTCTAGGCAGGGGGTCGATGATGACGACGCTTTGCTTCCAGACAGGCTCAATGACTTCTTTGCACGTTTTGAAGCATCTAACTCGACAATCAGAGGGAGGGCTGGCCCATCCCCACCATCAGTCGGACCAGCTTTTACCATCAACGCAGCGGACACACGGAGGACCCTAACCAGGGTCAACCCACGTAAAGCTGCAGGTCCGGACAACATCCCGGGACGTGTGCTCCGAGACTGCACGAGTGAGTTGGCGGATGTACTGACTGACATTTATAACATCTCCCTGAGTCAGGCCATCTAACTAACTAACTAACTAACCTGCACTTATATAGCGCTTTTCTAGTCACAAAGACCACTCAAAGCGCTTTCATTAATACTAACCCTCTATTCTAAGTGCCTATAGGAAACAGATATCTAGGGACAATTTAGAACAGCCAATTAACCTAACATGCATGTTTTTGGCATGTGGGAGGAAACCGGAGAAATCCCGGAGTAAACCCACGCAACACGGGGAGAACATGCAAACTCCACACAGATCACTGTTGGTCGGGGGCTGGGATCGAACCCACGATCCCACGATCCCCACAATCCCCCGGCCAAGGGTAAACTGTGCTGCCGCAGTGCTAACCACTGCGCCACCGTGCAGCCATCGTTCCCAGATGCTTCAAGACCTTTATCATAGTACCGGTGGCAAAGAAACAAGTTGTGTCCTGTCTGAATGACTATCGTCCTGTTCCACTGACACCAATTGTGATGAAGTGTTTTGAACGGCTTGTCAAACCACACATTACAGCCTGCCTCCCTGCATCACATGACCCACTCCAGTTTGCATATCGTTCAAACCGCTCCACAGAGGATGCTATAGTCACCACCCTGCACTTTGTCAACACCCACCTGGATCAGAAAGACACCTAAGCCAGACTCCTGTACATTGATTTCAGTTCAGCATTTAACACCATTATCCCCCAGAGACTGATGGAGAAATTACTCCTTCTAGGTCTGAACACCACCACATGTCTCTGGATCCTGGATTTCCTGACTGAGAGACCTCAGTTTGTCCGGGTTGGAAACAACATCTCCAACTCTGTCACGCTGAGCACCGGATCCCCTCAAGGCTGCGTACTCAGTCCACTGTTGTTTACACTTCTAACACATGACTGTGTATCCAGACACGAGGGGAACCAGATTATTAAATTTGCAGACGACACCACGATGGTGCGACTTATTCAGAGGGATGAGGAATCAATGTACAGGGAAGATGTGAGAGACCTGGAGGGCTGGTGCAGGGAGAACAATCTGGTGCTGAACATGGACAAAACGAAGGAGATGATTATCGACTTCCAGCGGTCACAGCCTGAACACGTTCCCCTCAGCATCGGCGGCCGTTTAGTGGAGAGAGTGGAGAACATCAAGTCCCTCGGAGTGCAGATCTCGCAGGACCTGACCTGGAGCAAGAGTTCCTTGGGGATCAGGAAGCGGGCCCAGCAGAGACTGCACTTCTTGAGGAAACTCAAACAGGCCTCTCTCCCCATCTGCATCCTCAGGACCTTCTACAGAGGTGTGGTGGAGAGTGTTCTGACGTACTCCATTGCAACATGGTACTCCAGCTGCAGTATGTCAGACAAAAAAGCCCTGCAGAGGATAGTTAAGGGAGCTGAGAGGGTAATTGGAGTCTCCCTCCCCTCTGTCCAAGAACTTTTTCAGAACCGTTGTAGGAGCAGGGCACTGAACACTGTGAAGGACCGTTCTCACCCTCTGCATAAACACTTTGAACTTCTGCTATCTGGCAAATGATTCTGGAGCATCAGAGGCAGAACCACCAGACTGATCAACAGCTTCCTTCCACAAGTTGTTAGGATGCTGAACAGTTGATCCAGAATCTCTCATACATACCACTGCACCTACGGACATTATGTATATTATTTGTATATTATAGTTCTGGTTAGTTTTTCAAGTATGTCTCAGGGATGTGTGAATGGATGTGGTGGGGTGGGGGGGTGAAGATATGTGTGAGTGTGTCTTAAATCATGTTCTTTTACTTATATGGATGCCGAGAGAAACGCAATTTCATCTTGCCTGCACTACAGTTGTATGTACAGCAATATGACAATAAAGGTTGATTTGATTTGATTTCACCAGGGCATGTTACAAGTTCGAACGAGGGGATCTGAGACATAAGGAGGACCCTCCCACTCCCACGGTTATTCACACTGTATCCCCGAGTACCAACGGCCGTTCCTATTGTATGGTGGAACTGGAAGGGATAACAGTGCCACTGCTGACTGACACAGGAGTGGTGACATCCGTGTTAAACTGGGCAACCGTGAGGAGTTTCTTCCCATAGTATCGTGTTAGAGGTGATTCAGCACTGCTGTGTGGTTATGGTGGAGGAAGATTGGCCATGGTGGGGTCGGTGGAACTGACGGCTAGGTACAAGTCGGCGGAGGTGTCCAACCTGAGGTTCATCTTGACTGCCTGTAGAGAGAACATAATGGGATGTAATTTGTTTTATGACCTGGGCTTCGCCATCACAAGCAGCGCTGGAGAAGAGTGGTCGGGTTGTGGTTTGTGGGACCGGCCAGTCCCGCGGACGAGTGGACTGTGTGGGATGAACCTTTGCCTAGTAATCTGGAAAATGACTAGGACCAACCCCACCCAGGGATTAAGTGGTAGAAGATGGATGGATTTATCCTTTACTTTCATAAACCATTACATTCCACAAATAGTATTTCTTTCTGTGAAAAAATGCTCATGCTAGCACTGATTTTCAACCCTGTTACCATAATTAGACTAAGAGGGTTGCATCTCCTTTACTTTACTCAGAAGGGATAATCTACTGTCTGTAGTACGTTCAACTGTGTGTTTATAATTTATAATAATCTACATGTTTTAAAGGGTTTACTTTATTTTCCAGAATATAAATTACCATTATCTCACTTTGTTGCCACCAGGAGCACTAAGAATATTAAGGTTATAAAAATTGAAATGCTGTCAAGTTTGTGTTAATCATGTTCAAATCATTTTTGATTGGTTAATAGTTATCTTTAGGTCTAAAACACCATTAAGTGCTGTTGAAAAGCAGAGGCGGTACCGTCCCAGGTGTGATGCTGATCCAGACAGGAGCCAGCAGTATTTAGAGAAAGAGAAGTGTGGGCTACTCTGGTTAGCCATGACAAATAAATGACAACACTGAAACACCAGAAACAATCAGTTCATAAGTGCTTTTGTTAAAGGATTCATTTAATGACCAGGTTTTGTCATGAACCTGGGTTTGGTGGTCCCAAACCCAGTTCTGACCCGTGGTTATTTTGGCCCGCTTCTCTATTTATTTTCCATCAGGGGCTTCGGGGAGTCCTTTGGGTCCTCGCTCCCTGACAGCTCGGGCACGCCCCCTCCTCCTGTCACTATTTCCAGCTGATCCTCATTATGGGTGTTTCACGCACTTACAGTACATGCATTTCAATTACGTCCAGCCCACGCTCATTCACATTGGCAGTCTCTTCCCTCATTAGTATTTTGACTACTTAAACGCTGTGAGAGTTGAGAGAGACCGCCGGAGCATTATGTGCTTCATACACGACAGAGCGTACCTTCGTGTATGCAAGTTACCATTCCTTACGTTACTCTGTCAGCCTGTTTCACCTTCACCCACCGGACTGCACGGACAGCCCCGGATCACTCCAGCACCGTAGGTTAATGTTTGCTTTTCTCCCTGTGCCGACAGCAGCTCTGCGGCACTAGGCATTCCCTCCCCCGGGCTGTTGAGCATCCAGGAAGCATCCCTGTATGTCTGGTGGCCTCATTATCATCATTCCAACTCTGTATAATCGTGACTGTTTGCTGGATTTGTTATTTTGGGGTTTATGTTAATGAAACGCATGAATCTACTCCTGCGCGTGGGTTTATCATTCCTGCCTCGGTGCGCTGCGTAATGGTGCATGAGGGTTCATAACAGAATCCTCCGGCCGGTAAGAAAAAAACCAGCAACGTAGACATGCATTTTTTCTTTTCTTTTTCACCCCCTTTTTCCTTTTTCCCGGGCGCTATGGCGGATCAGACGGAGAGGGAGCTGCGCTTGCTGTGCCTCTTGGAAGGAATTTTTTCATGGACACAGAAGCCCTTTTCCCCCCAGGCCGTTTGACAGGCTCAGGATACAGCGATGAGGATGATGGAAAGAGACAACCTCTGGAATCATCCCGAGGTGATGGACATTCTCCAGGACATCCTCACCCAGCCATGCAGTGAGTCGGATGAGGAGTTTCCCCACATATGGTATGCGCCGCCTAGTGAGGGGCTTATCGTGGAGGACGTCCTGATCTCCAAGCCGTTCGCAACGAGGAAAAAGAAGAAATCCCACCGAAAGAAGCTTCCAGCCTCGCCGACGACAGCCCTGTCTCCTCGTCCCGAGCCGTGTCCCGCTCCATCCCCAGAAGAGTTGGAGGAACGCAGACTGGCTCTTCAGGCGGAGACGGATCTCATCTTGGAGGTGAAGTCGTGGATTTTCACGGAGATGACCGGGAGATTGGAGGAATTTTCCCTGAGGGAAAGGGAGCCGCAGCCCGAGAAGGAGCATGCTCTAATCATGGAGTCTCCACACCTTCCTGACCCCGAGACAACAGCTGACGTCATCACAGTCCAGGAATTCAGGCAAGTGTTTATTGTCACCTTAAACTGCCTGCCTGATTCCTGATGAACTGTCAGCTGATGATTGTGTTTTCCCACCTGTCCCTCCTGTTTTTCCCGTGGCATTATCTGGGCCAGGAGACGAGTCCCAGACATAGGAGAGGCTGTCACCGGGGAAAGTGGAGCTCCCACCACCTGTCTCCTCTCATCGCTGCCGTTCCTGGAGGGCCCATCACAAGAGTTCTGCTGACCCGCCACCCGTCTCATCCACCTCCATCACCATGGAGACGGCTCCTCCACTCTCTATGAGGGGGCCCGAATCCAATTTGGGCACAGAGAGAGACGATTGGCTCCCATCTGCAGCTGTGGACATCAGAGGCCGGGAAGACAGGCAAGTGTTTTGTCTTTTGTCTCCATCTAATTATGATAAGTCTTGTCTGTCTCCCGAGGGGGAGGTCCAGTCTCAGCAGTCCGCTGGACCCTCTCCTCCAGCTGCAAAGATTGAATTTGTTTCTACTCTCTCTGTGTCTCCCCCATTTTTCCCTGAGTGTCCACCGGCTTCTGAATGTGGCCGGTGGACAGTGGAGGAGCCTGTGGCCCTGGAGGAGTTCGGACCAGTGCCAGCACGGAGTGAACCCCCTGCTTCCCCACTGGATCAGTCTCCAGCGTTGGAGTCCTTGCCTGGGGGCACCTGGACTGTTACCACCATCAGACCAGCCACTGAGGTTGTCGCAGTGGAGGAGGAACCTGAGGCAAACCGCCTCGAGGTCGGGCTAGTGTTGTCATTGGGATTGATGGAGTCCTGGACGGCGGTGGAGCTCGAGCCCAGGTAAGTGCTCTCGTTTGTTTCTCTCTTTCCTGAATTAGAGCAACCTTGTCTGGCTCTTGACAAGGAGAGCCGAATGTAGCCACCCACTGCACCTGGTCTTGCCTCGCCGGGCTCCGCCGCCCCCGACGACCATGACTTTTTGTCTCTCTGTCCTGTCTCTGAGCTCTCTCTCAGGGTTGCCGGAGAGCTGCCAACACCACCTGAGGCCACTGAGGATCTGGGTTCAGCGCTGGGATTCGTGACAAACCCTACCTCCCTCGCTGGCGAGGCCACTGCGGGAGCAATGAGGTCCCCGATGGGGACCACCGCAGGTGCAACGGGCAATGTGAATGGGCAAACCAGGAGCTGTAGGCTGTGCTGCGGTGTGTCGCTACTGCCAACCCGGCATCTTGGAGCACACACCTCCCTTGGATCGAATACACTCACAGCATGACGGTCTCTTCGGCTATTGGCATGTTTCCATTTGAGGCTACCAGGTGGGTCAGCAGGTATGGCTATCCATCAAACACATTAATCTGAAGGCAGAGGCTAGAAAGATGTCCCAGTGGTTCATTGGGCCTTTTGCCATTACTGGCATCATCAACCCTGTTTCTGTGTGCCTAGCTCTCCCCCGCCCCCACATCTGTCCTACCTTCCATGTGTCGCAGGTCAAGCCCTTCTGTTCCAGCCCTCTGTGTCCCCCTCCATGGTCTCCACCTCCGCCGATGCTGATCGATGGCGACCAGGCGTGGAAGGTCAATACCATCCTGGACGTCTGCAGCCGGGGTCGCGGCCTACAATACCTGGTGGACTGGGAGGGCTACGGGCCGGAATGGAGGTCCTGGGTGCGTCCCTCCTTTGTATTGGATTAAGATATCATCAGGGACTTCCATCAGGCGCACCCAGGTAGGTTGGATCAACCGCCGAGAGGCATCTCGTAGGGGGGGAGTACTGTAATGGTCTGCTCTGGCTGCTTATTCTCCTCAGCTGCGCACACACCTGCTCCTCATCACGGCCAGAGCTATTTAAACCACACTGCCCTGGGATCAGGGCGGAGTCATCTGTCTTCACTCCATGAGACCTTCTCTCGCCTTCATTGTGTTCCTGAGCTTCCTTGCCTCAGTCTACCTTCGTCCTCGCATCCAGCCTCCTGCCCGCCGGCATCAGGAAGAATCTCTCCACAGCTCAAGTAAGCCCTCGCTCATTCTCCTAAAAATCCTCTCTCAGTCCCCTGTGCACAGGTGGAGCTCCATGGCAGCGGACCTCCCTCCTTCCTGGCAGCGGACCGAGCTGCACTGCTCTACCTCAAAACATCCACCTCCTTCAGCAGCAGCTGGATCAGTGGACACTGTCCTCCTAGCCGTAGCTGCCGAGCTGAACCTGAGCCACTCAATATCTCTACAAACAGTAAGCCCTGGATTAAACTGTACATGTCCACCTGTGATAACCACTAACTGTCCCTAGGGTTTCCAGGTTGTACGGTGTTCTGCTCTCCCCCAGCTGCTACAAGACCACACACCCACACACTCACACACATTCCTTGCTGTTCAATAAATATAACTGTATCTATCTCTGAGTCCAAGTCTGCTCACTGGGTCTATTAACCATGTCATAGTTGTCTGTATATAGGATTGCTGGGTTTTATCATCGTTAATCATTTATCTCAATTTTGCACTATGGGAGGTCTGGGTCTTTCTTGTTGCCATTTGCACCACGGGTTGTATTACTGTACGTATTGTATATTAGACTGCTGTTGTTGTAGTTTTCTTTTTTCCAGCCTTATTCTTTTTCTTTTTATACTGTGCACACCAGTGAAGAGAGAGGGAAACGCCATTCTCCTGTATGTCTTGTACGTATAGTAGTATTGACAATAAAATCTTTGAAGCTTGAATTATAGCTTTATTATAGCTATATTATACCATTTTACTGAGTGGATATTGTTATGTATGAGAATTGGACCTTGGGGTTTGCCGTAACCCCGCTGGGGTGGGGAGGGTAGATGACGTCAGGCGGGCTACGGTGGGGAGTATAAATTGGAATGAGAACCAAATAAAGTTCAGTTGAATGTTCCTCAAGAAGCTCTCCGTCCTGTGTCTTTTACGATATAACATTTGGCGACAATGGAGGGAGAAAATGGGCGTGTGCGTTGTGGAACCACCACCATTCCTACAGTGCCAGGGTACACCGGTTATACCATGGGCGTGGTGGAGGAGAATGTTCGAGGTTTACCTGACAGCGGCTGGGCTCGGTGATATCTCTGACGACAGACGGAGGAGTCTATTAGTGCACCACCTGGGCGCTGAAGGACAGCGCATTTTCTTTGGTCTGTGTGGCAATAACTCTCTGGAAGACGGCTTGTTGGAGATGGACAATCTTTTTGGTGACATTTCTACAGTCACCGAAAGAAGATGTGAATTTTATAGCCATGTACAGCATGCTGGTGAGTCCACTTTGACGTTTTTTATGGAACTGCGCAGTCTAGCGGGAAAGTGTGGTTTGGGGCCGCTATCAGATGGGCTAGTGAGGGACAAACTAGCACATGGTACGACCAGCCAATGGGTGGCGAAGTTAAAACTGACCAGGCAGTCTTTGTCTCTGGATGAGGTCGTGGATTTGGTGAAATTACAGGAGTCCACGTCTCTACATAGGCTAGGTGCTTCAACTAGAGAGGAGCCAGCGGACTGGGTCACCGAGCCAAGGGCAATGGTTAGCATGCTAACTAGGCCTCGAGGGCGGGCTGGGAAGAAAAGAAAGATAGGGCCAGTGTATCGTTGGCGGACCCAGTAAGGGAGGGACCCCGGGAGACAGACTGTGTGTGTGGTGCATGGAGGGAGAGGGCCTCTCAAATGGTATGTGGTGCAGCTGGACAGTGTTGAGGTGCCTCTCATGGTGGACTCAGGGGCCGGCAGGTCTATCCTGAGCCTGTCTACGCTTAAGAGACTGTTCCCTACAAAAACTATCAAGGCAGGGGCGGTGAGGATGTTTTGTTATGGCCATGCGGAGATCAATATGGTGGGCACGGCGGAATTCGACGTGGCATGTGGGCCAAAGAGGATGCCCAAATTTGCTTTTCAAGTGGCGCGGCAAAAGGCGGACCTGCTTGGGATTGATCTGCTGGGGGAGTTGCGCTTCTCCATACAGGACCCGGAGGGCTCTGTGGTGTTGACGGCATACACGGTCTGGCAGCTCCGTTGGCCAGGTTGTTCATGGGTCTGGGGCAGAGAAGTGCATTTTTTCACCGCCCGCTGGTGAACGGGACGGTAACACCCGGGATCCAACCGTTACGGCACCTTCCCCTGGCGTTACGTGATGAAGTCTCGGCGGAACTGTCTAAGCTGCTGGATGCTGGGATCATTGAGAAGGTGGATGCCTCACCTTGGATTTCAAATTTGGTGGTGGCGAAGAAAAAAGGGGGGGATCAGTCCTTGCATAGACTTGCAGATGGTGAACAAGGCGATCATCCCAGACAAGTACCCACTTCCAACCATGGAGGAGCTCACGGCGACGTTCAGTGGATCCCAGGTGTTCACAAAGCTGGACCTCCGACAGGGCTATCTGCAGGTGTCGCTCCACCCCGACAGCAGGAACTTGACGGCGTTTGTGACCCACATGGGGGTTTTTAGGTACACCAAATGCCATTCGGACTGAGCTCCGCCCCCAGCTGTTTTCAGAAGGCGATGTCGACAATACTAGCCGGTCTTAAGGGCATTGTGACCTATTTAGATGATATTGTGGTACACGGCGCATCAAGGGAGGTACATGATGAGAGACTGAAGAAAGTCCTAAAATGACTGCAGGACTATGGGATCACCCTCAATGGAGAAAAATGTCTCTTTGCAGCAGACGCTATCGAATTTGTGGGTTTTCCACTGATGGGGAAGGGCCTGCAGCCATTACATTCAAACGTGGAAGTGGTCCTCCGCATCCCAGACCCTTCTACACCTGCCCAGATCTCATCATTCCTTGGCATGGTAAATTTCTATGGGCAGTTTATCCTACATTACTCAGAGACGATTGAACCTCTGCGAGCTCTGTTGAAACAAGACGCACCATGGGAATGGACACCGGCCTGTTCGGCGGCGGTCTCCAAGCTTAAACGACAACTCACCTCTCCACTGGTGTTGGCGCACTTTGACCCTAACCTGGAAACGGTGGTGACCTGCAACGCATCTGGGTTGGCGCTGGGGCGGTCATGTCTCAAATCCAGGGAGGCATTGAAAGACCAGTGGCATTCGCATCTAGGTCTCTCTCGGTGGCGGAGAAAAAATAAGCTGTGGGCGAGAGGGAAGCACTAGCCTGTGTTTGGGCATGTGAGAGGTGGCACATATACCTCTATGGGCGCTGTTTCACACTGAGAACCGATCATCGGGTGATCACAACCCTGCTGGAGATATCAGGGTCGGGACATAGGCCACTGAGGATACAAAGGTGGTCTGAGTGACTGAGGGCCTACGACTTTGTCACCAAGATCACTCCTGGCAGGGAGAATATAGTGACAGACCTCCTATCCCGAGCCACGGTGGAAACCTCTCAGGTGGACGACGAAGATGCTGGTTCTGCTGAGGATGAATTGGTCAGTGCTTTGTGCGGACCCCTCCAGGGTGTTGTTTCTCCCCAGGAACTCAAGGAAGAATCAGAACGGGACCCGGTTTTGGTATAGTTATGAACAGTGATCAGAGAGGGATGGCCAGCGAGGGTGCGGGGTGACCTGACACCTTATCACCATTTCAGGGATGAGCTAAGTTGCTGGAATGAGGTATGTGTGGCCAGGTGTCAGTGTGCTCTGATCCCTACCTCCTTAAGGGCGAGGGTCCTGGAAATTCAATTCAATTCAACTTTATTTATATAGCGCCATTTCACAACAACAGTCATCTCATAGCACTTTCAACTGTAGGGGGGACCCCCACAGTTGCAGAAAGAAATGTTGCATGACGGCCACCTGGGAGTAGTACGAGTGAAGCAAAGTAGCAGAAGATCAGTCTGGTGGCCGAGCATTGATAATGACATAGAGGCCATGGTGAAACACTGTGTGCCGTGTTTGGAGAGTGGCAAGAACAGCGGACCTCCTCCCCCACCACTTAGGCCAGTTGTGTTTCCAGAGGGGCCGTGGAAACATGTCAAACTGGACATCTGTGGCAAACTCCATGCAGCGCCTTTCAATAGCCGATTCCTGTTGGTGGCTTACAACGTATTCTCGAAATGGCCGGAGGTGCTGCCCAGCAGCTCGGTGACGATGGAAATGGTCACGGGGTTCCTGACGTCCTTGTTTGCCAGGTGGGGAATCCCGGACACACTCACAACGGACAACGGCCCACAGTTTGTGTCAGGGGCATTTGAGGAATTTCTGACCAGCAAGGGGGAGGAGCATGTAAAGACGGCATTCTATCATCCGCAGACCAATGGGGTAGGTCGAGAGGTTCAATAAAACCCTGAAGAACAGGCTGAGAGCACACCTGGTGGATGGTTTCCCTTTTTCGGATGCTCTCCAGAACACTTTGCTTCATTACAGGGCGTCGGTCCATGCAACAACAGGGTGTTCCCCAGCCGCCCTTATGTTGGGGTGAGAACTGTGTCTACCAGTAAATCGGTTGGGTCCACCAGGGATGGCTTCCCAGACAGATGAGGCGGCACTGAGGAGCAGGGTCATGGGTCAGCAGCGCAAGATGAAGCGGCGGTTCAACAGGAGACATAGAGCGAGGGACCACGGCCTGAAAGAAAGTGATCGTGTGTGGGTCAAGTACCCCGTCCGATCCCACAAGTTGCAGCTCCTATGGACGGGACCACAGGAGATCGCGAGGTGGCAGGGCCCGGACACGTTCAAGCTTGATGATGGGTCCAGGTGGCATGCCAGCAGACTGAGGCGTGCATTACCTGTCCGGAACTTGGACACTACGAGGCGGCTCAGTGTGACTTGGGACTGGACAGCCTCACCTGATGTGGACTCACAAGCGGTACCGACAGTGCCTGGTGCAGAATCCCCAAAAGGGGGACACCCGGCTAGAGTGCGTCGGAGGCCTGCATACCTGGACTATTATGTTGCTAGGACTATTATGGACAGTGTTGGCTATGTTTAGCGGCAGAATAACCCGCTCCAGCCTGGCAGGGCGCTCTGGCAGTCTACCCAGATGGCTGTAGGTTCACTTGTTTGTAAAAAAAAAAAAAAAAAGAAGAAGAAAAGAAATGTGTTCTTTATTCACTGTGTTATCTGGCATTGATCTTGGTTTTGTTGGTGTGTTGTTGTTAGAACTTACGGGGGGAGGGCGTTATGTATGAGAATTGGACCTTGGGGTTTGCCGTAGCACTGCCGGGGTGGGGAGGGTAGATGACGTCAGGCAGGCTACGGTTTAGTTAGTTAGTTAATTCCCTTCCACAGCATGTGGAAGATCGTTTTGGTGTATGGGGCGGCGCCTAGCTCCATTTCTCTGACCCTAGGCCACACAGCTACTGTAAGTAGTGAAAGCTACAGTGGGGGGTCAGTCCTCTGGTAGCTCTGTGCGTAACTTTCCTTTCCCTATTCTATTATGCTGAGCACCACGCTAGAAGGCGGAAAGTACCATTTTTATATGGTCTTTGGTATGACCCGGACGGGATTTGAACCCCTGCCTCCCGGGTGTGGGGCGGATGCTCTACCAAGTGAGCCACCACTCCGGGCTACGGTGGAGAGTATAAATTGGAATGAGAACCAAATAAAGTTCAGTTGAATGTTCCTCAAGAAGCTCTCTGTCCTGTGTCTTTTATGATATAATAGATATGCCTAAATCGGTGTGTCAGTCATACTACATTGATGCTTATAGACATTTAAGTATGTTCCAGACAAACTAGCATGGCTTTCGGGACTTATCTGTTTTTGTAAAAGGAAGTACTAATGAATTGCCAAAAACTAAACATGAGTTGATGTTTGATTTTTTGCTTCATTATGTCTGAGATACTTATATTTCAAGTGACCATGTCTTTTTTAGATTAGATTAGATTCAACTTTATTGTCATTACACATGTATGAATACAAGGTAACGAAACACAGTTTAGCATCCAATCAGAAGTGCAAAGGACAGCAGTGCAGTATATACGGTAATTAACAGTATGTGCAATTTAAGCAAATATATGCAAATATATGCAGCAGTGCAGAAAGTTAAGAGTACTGTTATGTGCAAATAATGTACAATAAGTTAGATGGGCAGTTATGTACAGGTGAGGATGGTAAGAGATGATGGTAAGAGAGTCAGCGGGGAACTAAGTTCAATAACGTGACAGCTGTTGGAAAGAAACTGTTCCTAAACCTGCTGGTTCTAGTCCGAAGGCTTCTGAAATGTCTTCTGGAGGGGAGAAGCTGGAACAGTCCATGAGCAGGATGGTTGGAGTCCCTAAGAATGCTGCGTGCCTGGCGCAGACATCTTTTCCTGTAGACGTCCTCTATAACTGGAAGTGGAGTCCCTGTGATGCGTTGGGCGGTTTTCACCACCCGCTGCAGCGCCTTACGGTCAGCGACAGAGCAGCTCCCATACCAGACTGTGATACAGTTGGTCAGGGTGCTCTCTATCATGCAGCGGTAGAAGTTGCCCAGGATGTCAATTGACAGATGGTTCTTCTTCAGTGTCCTCAAGAAGAAGAGGCGCTGATGGGCCTTCTTGATCAGGCTGGTGGTGTTAACTGACCACGACAGGTCCTCCGAGATGTGGGTCCCCAGGAATTTGAAGCTGGGGACACGTTCAACAGCTATGCCATTGATATGGATGGGGTCAAGTGTCTCTCCCCTCTCCTTCCTGTAGTCCACTATGAGCTCCTTGGTTTTGCTGGTGTTAAGGAGCAGGTTATTGTCAGCGCACCAACTAGCCAAGTGCTCAACCTCTGCCCTGTAATCTGACTCATCGTTGTCCCTGATGAGTCCAATCACCGTGGTGTCATCTGCAAACTTTATGATGGAATTGGATCCATACATAGGCCTGCAGTCATGGGTGAAGAGTAGAGGAATGGGCTGAGCACACAGCCCTGTGGTACACCAGTGTTGAGTGTGATGACGGAAGAATGGTTGGGGCCTGACCTAACATGCTGGGGTCTGTTGGTCAGAAAATCCATGATCCAGTTGCAGGTGGAGGTACTGATTCCCAGGTCCCCAAGTTTAGTGATCAACTTGGAGGGGATAACTGTGTTGAATGCTGAGCTGAAGTCAACAAACAGCGTTCTTGTGTAGGTGTTCTTGTCATCCAGGTGTGAGAGTACATAGTGCAGCGCTGTAGAAACCGCATCCTCTGTACTCCTGTTGCTCCGGTAGGCAAACTGGTGAGGGTCCAGTGTAGGGGGCAGGCATTTTTTGAGCTATGCCAAGACCAGTCGCTCAAAGCACTTCATGACTATGGGCGTCAGTGCCACAGGGCGATAGTCATTTAGGCACGATGGTGTTGAATGTTTCGGCACTGGTACTATTGAAGTGGTCTTGAAGCACGCTGGTACCACGGCCTGGGCCAGGGACAGATTGAAGATGTCTGTGAAGACCCCTGCCAGCTGCTCAGCGCATGCCCTCAGCACATGCCCAGGAATGTCGTCAGGGCCAGCAGCCTTACGTACGTTGACATGATTCAGTGCATTACGGACGTCGGTGTGGGTGAGTGTGAGGTGGTGGAGGTCGTCAGAGGGTGGGAAATTGATGTTCTTTTCGTTATTGTCCTTGTCAAAACGAGCATAGAAGTCATTTAGCTCATTGAGAAAGGGCACAGTCATGGCTATAGGGAGTTGCTGGGCTTATAATCAGAGATAGCTTGAATGCCCTGCCATATGCGTCGGGGGTCAGAGTCCCCAAAATGTTCCTCCACCTTCAGCTTGTAGCTGTGCTTGGCCTTCTTGATGCCCCTCTTCAGATCTGCCCTGGATGAACTGTAGGCCTGTGCATCACCAGATCTAAAGGCATTGTTACGTGCTTTTAGCAGAAGCCGCACTTCTCTGTTCATCCACAGCTTCTGATTTGGGTACGTGGTGATCTGTCTTTCCGTGGTGACACTGTCAATAGTGGTGTTGATATGGTCCAGGACTGAGTGGGTGTAAGAGTCGATGTTTATGTGGGAGCCACAGGTAGCCTGAGAGGTGAACATACTCCAGTCTGTGTTCCTAAACTTCTCTTGGAGTACAGAGTCAACCCCCTCTGGCCACACTTTGATGGTCCTCACTGATGGCTTCACCCGGTTGATGAGCGGTACATACTTGGGGGTAAGGAACAAAGATAAGAGATCAGACTGACCTAGGTGGGGGAGGGGAGTTGCTGTGTAGGCTCCCACAATATTGGTGTAAACATGGTCCAATGTTTTGTCCCCTCTTGTGTGACAGGAGACATGCTGGTAGAATTTAGGAAGCACTGTCTTGAGGTTAGAGTGGTTAAAATCACCCGCCACAATAAATGCTGCCTCTGGGTGTGCAGTTTGTTGTTTGCTAATAGCTGCATGCAGTTCTTTCATAGCAAGCTTAGCATTAGCATCCGGAGAAATGTAAGCGGCTGTTATGATGGTACAAGTGAACTCGCGTGGCAGATAGAAAGGTCTACATTTAACCATGAGAAACTCCAGGTTAGCTGAGCAGTGTCTCTCAACAGTGACAGAGTTCGTGCACCAAGCCTTGTTAATATAAATGCACAATCCCCCCCCTCTTGTCTTACCGGAGTCAACTGCTGCTCTGTCTGCCCGGAGCGTGTGTAGGCCGGCTAGTTCGATAGCATTGTCGGGTATTCCACTGTGAAGCCATGTTTCCGTGAAAATCATGATATTGCAGTTCATAAGTCTCTTATTGTTGGTGATCCGAAGCCGTAGTTCACTCATTTTGTTCGCCAGTGACCATACATTAGCAAGGAAAATACTGGGTAGAGAAAGCCGGTACGGTGTTAGCTTTAGCTTAGCCCTTAGCCCACCGCGCTTACCCCGCCTTTGTTTACGGTCCCTACGCCACCTGCGAGCACTTCCGGTCGGCCGGGAAGCCTGCCGAGCGTCGGGTGTTCTCTGGAGCTCAGGGATGAGACGTAGGTTGCTGATAAAAGGATCGTTATCGTTGCTTTGTAATCCAATGTCCAAAAGGTCATCTCGGGTGTAAGATGTAAAAGCAAAGCTGTTCTGAACGAACATACCCGAAATGAGCAGAAATAACACTGCTAATCCACAAAATCTGAGAGGACGCTGAGCCTCGCGTTGTGCACGCGCTGCCATCTTGTCTGATGATCTTAGAAGCTGAACTGGAAATACTAACACCTACAGACGAAAAAGTGGTTTTTCTCATTTTGAGCACAACTGGACTGATCTGTTTTAGAACTCTTCAAATTACTAAAAACACCTTATGTCGGTGTGTCCAATCATGTGCCATGGAGGGCCAAGACCCTGCAGGCTTTACCTCCAACCAGTGTCTCCAGCAACAGATTTCACTGAATTTCTTCCCACTGATTGCTGATCAGTGAAAACACCTGCTGAAGAGACTGGGTAGAAGAGAGAACCTGCAGGGTCTTGGCCCCCCATGGCTCATGATTGGACACCCCTGGGTTATGTGACTGCTGAAAAGTTGGCTGAGGTATTTCTCAAAAGTTGTTAAACTAATGTATCAAGTCTTATCATAAAATTAAATGGTTAGTTATGAGTATGACTACTTTGCACATAACAGTCTCAGACTGATTTAACAATATTTTTAAATCTACTTTTTTAGGTCCCAGAGTATTGGTAACAGGGTTGCACCAAATTCAGCACACTATGACTAACATGCATCATAAAAAGTGTACCTTTGATGCCTGAGCTGGACCAATCTAATTTTTGATGGTTTATTATTTGTTACACTACATTTAAAACAGACTGAATTTATAGCAGCTAACTGGAATCCCAGGTTTCCCACTGGCAGAAAAAAAATCTTTGATGAGAATATAGTTTGTCACACAGCTGAGTGAATTTTCCAGAGTCAAAAATGAGACAAGGTTTCTATGAGACACTTTGCTTTTAATGAAGCCCAAATGTTGTGTTGATTATGCACCACATATCTTCCAAGACCGTGTTTGTGTTTATGGCTGCATTTACTAAAGAAAGTGTTTTTAATTTGTCTAATGAAAGACATCAAATGCTTTCACATTCTCTGCTCAGACCTTTTGAAATTCACGCTGTGGTGGTAGAGAAAGGAGAGCTCGCTGAGGTCATTGAGGTTATCATACTCAATTAAGCCGCCGTAACCGAGATAGAAACAGATCTATTGTCGTGTGAAGGCAGAGGGGCCGAGGGCGAGTCGGCGTCTCATGTTGAGTGGCTGCTGTTAACTCTCGGGGCAAACACAATTGACACTGTGTGCCAACTATAACAGCTGCAGTGTGTCTAAATGTGTGTGTGTGTCTGCCAGAGATTTGCGTCATTTGGGTGAAGGAAAAAATTCCGGCGCCAGCTGACACGAGACAGACGGAGAAATATGGGGGATTTTGCAAAAACAGAAAAGTCCTCTTCAGATACTGTTACCATATCAAGTCTGAGTCTCTCGCCCACATGGACAGAGTCGAGCTGTGGATAAGGTGGTTTCCCTTGTCTGAGTGTGCCTGCAACATTTGACATAAATGAAGGTAGTGTCACCAAACTGACACACAGGTTAATCTCTGGACTAGCGCCTGTGACTTAGCTCTCAGGTCTGAAAAGGTAAAAAATCAAGTCACCAACTGTTTGCTTTTCCCTAAAACACAAACAGCTGCAGATATCGACGCCAAACTTGGTGCAGGAGTAGTACAGGAATCTGTATCAAAAATCTGTGTGGATCTTTGAAAAATGTTCTCATCTCTAAACCATAACTGCCCCCAAATGTTCATATGACCTATTATTCAATAGTGTTTAGTCAATAACTGCTTTGATCATAGCATACACTGTAAGTGAAAACTATGGTTGGCCCTGAAAGGCAAATGCAGGGCTTACTGAGAAAAGAGGACAATAGTGATGGTGAGTCAAACAGCCAAAATGACTGCTTGGTTACCAGCAGCTCACCTTGGGTGCACAGATTAAATCATATTTTAAGAGCTTGTTGTTACTGTAAGGCATTCTTTCACAACCCTGGAACATAAAACATTTACTGACATTGCAGAGATATTGTTCATATTTCAACAATTAAATGGATATATCTGTCATAAAAGTGCTACAAATAGTCAACTCTTCTTCTTCTTGCTCCCTTCAGGGGTCTCCACAGCAGATCATCTGCCTCCATCTCACCCTCTCCCTTCATCTTCCTCTGTAACACCAACCCTCTCCATGTCCTCCTTCACTACATCCATCAATCTTCTCTGTGGTCTTCCTCTTTTCCTCCTGCCTGGCAGCTCCATCTTCAACAATCCTTTGTCCAATATCTCCACTATCCCTCCTCTGCACATGTCCAAACCATCTCAGCCTTGACTCTCTTACTTTGTCTCCAGACTGCTCAAAATGAGCTGTCCCTCTGAGATACTCATTTCTAACCTTGTCGTTCCTAGTCACTCCCAATGAGAACCTTAGCATCTTCAACTCTGCCTCTTGTCTTTTCATCAGTGCAACCATCTCCAAACCATACATCATAGCAGGTCTCACTGCTGTCTTGTAAACCTTCCATTTCACCCTAGCTATGTTATGGTCTCGACAGGGTCAGTGACCATGTCCACACTCTTTGTTGGTTTTGGACTTGTTATATCTTTACTGTCATTTGGTTATCATTAGAGGGAAGCATGAATGAATAAATAATTTATCTGAACATGTTGCATCAGTCCAAGAATCAATTTAAATAGATAAATAATGTGGATCTTACTAATCTTACTAATACCAGCCAAATACAGACATAAATATGTCTGTATTTGGCTGGTATTAGTAAGATGGCAGCCGGGTTGGTTATGAGATAGAGCAGGGTGGCTACTACCGGTTTCCGGTGGTGACACCACCCAGGGTATGAAAGAGTGGGCGGAAGAGGCTCTGTCTCTTTCGTCATGAAGCCACCTGGCCAGCAGGAGGGTGCCGTAAGCCTTTATATATAGTTGGTATTATATCCTGAATAAACCCTGTTAACTGAGGTCAGTCTCACTCGTCATTCCCAATATTATGGACACAACATTTGGCGATGAGGTAAAAGCGGTAATGGAACGCTCTGTTGCTAGCTTTCGGCCATTTCTCAAGGCCCCGGGCAAGCCCCTTGTGCTGTGGCCTCGTTGGTTTGCTGCCTTCACCAACTATCTCGTTGTCCTGAACCTGGGTGAGATGGAGAAGCTCCGTGCATGAGCTGTGTTGGTGCATAATTTGGGAATGGAAGGGCAGAGGATTTTAGAGAACATTGGAGGTGCTGACAGTTTCGACAAGGTGGTGCAGCTAATGGCACGGTACTTTAAGGCACTGGAGAACGTCACCGTGAGGCGCATTCAGTTTCGACAGCACCGCCAGCGATCGGGAGAGCCTGTGCGAAGATTCGTGGTGGACCTCCGCGAGCTGGCGAGAGAATGCAGGTTTGGGGCCCTGGAGGACGAGATGATTCGCGACCAGCTGGCAGAGCACATTTGCTGCACGGCGGCCCGGTCCAGGTTGTTGACACAACCAGGAGAGATGGCATTAGCTGAGGCTGTCGAGCTTGCCCAACAGTTCAAGGCAGCAGAGACCATCACGAGGGGCCTTACTGAAGGGGCCTCTCTGGAGAAGAATGAGTCTTGCGCTAAGGCACTGAGCCTGGACCCTTGTGGTGGCGAATGCGGAGAGGAAGATTTTGCCTCCGTGGTCAGGATAAGGTCTGCCCCTGGTACACCAAAATGTTGATGGATGTGGGTCCACTGAGCACCGCTATAAGTCCAGAGTGTGCCTGGCGAAAGGAAAGCGTTGTGGCAAATGCAGGATTTTGAATCATTTTGCCAGGGTGTGCGAAAACTTCGTACGCAGGAGCCATGGGAGAGAACCAGGTGCTGCGCAGAAGACTCCAACAGTTGTGCATACCGTCTCCCCAGAGATGACAGGGAGGATTGGCAGCACCATCATGTTAGATGGCGTTGAGATTCCGCTCCTAGTGGATGCGGGAGCGGTGATTTCTGTCCTGAATCTGGAAATTATGGAGAGACTGTTTCCCCACCGACAGATAAAAAGGCAACGGGAAGTTTTATGGTTATGGGCAGAACAGGTTGGCTATTTTGGGCTATGTTGAGATGGAGGCCCAGTATAAGAACAGTGTGGCGCCCAGTGTTCGCATTAACGTTTCTGCATCCGGTGTTAACATTATGGGTTGCAGCCTATTTTACAGTCTTGGGTTCTCCATTATGAACGTTTCGGGTGAAGATTGGTCTGGATGTGGACTGTGGGACCGACCTGTTCCTGCTGTGGAGGGTGCTGAGATGTGGGATTCAGACTGGATGGATAAAGTGACTTTGGGAGTGCACACACCGCGCCACGCGGAACCGTCTCGGGATGGATCCGATGCTGTCACGCAGGCTGCCCTGGACGAGGGTGCCGGACGGCACGGCGGGACCCCCGATGAGGCTCATCAGGATGAGGTGCCAACACCGGGACAAAACGGGGCTAGACTGCAGAGTGTGGTTATTGTAAAGCGCTCCCATCGACGACCTGCCAAGAGGAGACCCAGGAGGGCCCGTGTGTCGGAGCAGCTGGAGTCGGGGGCTTGTCGCAGGATCGGTGATCTGAATAAGAGGAAGTGGGCTCCCTTGAAGACCAAGGTTGAGGCTCAAGAACGTAAAGATCACAGTCCACGCAAACAGCGGGACAACGAGAGGCGGTTCCAGGTGGAGCCCAGGCGGAGGCAGATGGGCGCAGGTCTATTTATGTCTGGAGACACCTGAGGGATCTGCCGCTGCCGGAGGTGAAGAGGAGACGGCGCAGCAGGAGCACTGATGTGAAGAGATGGAGACGCCTTGAGAGGGATCCATCCGGGGACTGAGGGTTTTATTTTGCATGTGTGCTGTGTTTTCTTCAGTCCTGTTTTATGTTGGTTTCTCTTTGGTGGTTTCTCTAACCCGGTAAACTGAGTCTTAAAAAAAAGGGAGAAGGAGTGAATTGGTCGGCATAATTTGTTGTGTGGTTGCGAACCTGTGTTTGGAGTGTTAGCATGAAAATTTTGTTGACCTGTGTGGTGTGATGCCTGTTTTGCCTGGTGTTTGAGGTTGGTTGTTGAATTTTTTTTTTTATTTTTTTTTTGGGGGGGGGGGGTAACTGAGTGCTAAATTTTATGGTCAAATTAGTAGCGGCTCTGTGTATTTTGTTTAGTTGATTAATTTGAGCCTGCCTGATTTGTTTGGATTGTTTTAACTGAGTACCCCTATGCAATTTTATTCTACTCTATGTACCCATGGTGGGGTGGGAGTCAGGGTGGGGGCTGCCAATAGAGTTTGTCTTGTGTTTTATTCTGTGTGTGTATTTTTGCATTGTTAAGAGATTATTTTTTAGTTAGACACACGGCTTTTATTGTTTTATTTGTATGTTCCCCTTTTCAGCGGCAGAATAACCCGCTCAGCCGTGTGGGGGCGCTGGGGGTCTACCCGGCCCCCCAGCCTTAGTTGTGTGACTGGATAGGTGTTTTGTTTATTTTTGTACATATGTTTTGATTAGCGTGTGTCTCGGGTGATAAATTTGGGTGGGTTATTTGTGTGCCTGGCATTTTTTTTGAGGGGGGGATGTTATGTCTGTATTTGGCTGGTATAAGTAAGATGGCGGCCGGGTTGGTTATGAGATAGACTGGGGTGGCTACTACTGGTTTCCGGTGGTGACACTGCCCAGGATATAAAAGAGTGAGCGGAAGAGGCTCTGTCTCTTTCGTTGTGAAGCCACCTGGCCAGCAGGAGGGCGCCGTAAGCCTTTGTATATAGTTGGTGTTGTATCCTGAATAAACCCTGTTAACCGAGGTCAGTCTCACTCGTCATTCCCAATATTATGGACACAACAACCATGTCCACGCTCTTTGTTGGTTTTGGACTTGTTCTATATTTATTGTCATTTGGTTATCATTAGAGGGAAGCATGAATGAATGAATAATTTATCTGAACATGTTGCATCAGTACAAGAATCAATTTAAATAGATAAATAATAAATAAATGAAATGAAATTCATAATGATAATACATAAACGCAATCATTATACACATGTTCAAAAGGAGTGGGAAGAAGCTTAAGCCTATTTAGTCCCACCCCTTCTCCTCATACAAACAAATTCATGCTTCCCATTAATACCTCATCCTATTTACTAATCCTTGTTTACCATTACTATATCATATTACAATAATGTACACATTTACACCATATTTAAACATTTATATAGCCTACATATACGTCACCTTTAGTGTGAACTTCGAGTCAAGACCCTTCATCCTCTTTATATTTTGCAAAAATCTTTGTTTTGTACCGTTTTTTAAACTGGCTCATGTTTGAACACTGCTTTAGATCATCACTTAAGGAGTTCCACCGTTCCGCACCATAAACTGAAATACAAAAAGATTTCAGTGTGGTTCGTACGTGAAGTTGCTTGAGTTTTAGCTGTCACCTGAAATTGTAATCACCATCTCTTTTACTAAACATGTTCACTATATTAACTATTGCAATGTTAAAATGAACCAAATCAGTAAATTTTAATATTTGAGATTTTACAAAAAGTGGATTTGTGTGTTCTCTGTAACCACTATTATGAATTATCCTGATGGCCCTTTTTTGCAATATGGAAAGTGATGATAATGAACATTTATAAGTGTTACCTCATACTTCTACGCAGTGGTTTAAATAAGGAGAAACCAGTGAACTGTAAAGAATGTGCAACAATTTGTAGTCCAGGAAGTGTTTGGCTTTAGATAAAACAGAAATACTTCTTGAAACCTTATTCTGTACATGTTTTATATGAGATTTCCAGTTGATTTTGTCATCTAATATCACACCCAGAAACTTATTTTCACGCACCCATTTAACCTCCGTCGTCGTCGGCCTCCGTCGGTCTATGATGACCATGGAAGAGAATCCTAAACGTCTACTCTGCTGGAACAGCACCGCCTGTGGCTGAACAGGCCGATGCGCACCGGTGTTCTACCTTCCAGCGTTGGGCGTTGGTAGGATTCAAGCCTGGGCAGGAAGATATGGAGGACAAGATGTTACCCATGCAGCATGTCCCCCCTCTCCACGTCACTGATGAATCCAAAGGAACAGCAGGGCTGCTGTAGTTTGGCACCAGCGCCGTCGCAGGAGCTGCCAGAACGATGTTGAGCACAACAGAGAACTGCCTTAGGGGCTCCGACTCCGGATTTTTCCTCAGGGTTGACTCCCGAAGCCTTTCCTGTGACCGGGTGTGCCGCAAGGCAGCGGAGGTTTGAAATCAGGGTTTACCTTCCCCTAGATGGGCTACCTTCCTAGGTTGACGAGCCACCATCTACCCGAAGCATCTGGTTTTAAGGCGCCAGAGATCCGCCCTCGCCCCTTCTCCTATTAGTAAAAGCAGTTCCGCCGGGCTTAGAGACTAAACCACACGGGCAGGCTAGGAGTTGGACTTAGTTGTCAGAGGCTTTTCGAGACGCACGCCGTAAGGAGCATTTTATGAGCAATGGGAGCTTAACTCCAGTACCGCTCCTGGCTATGACAACCAATTTAATCTCCACACCATCAATATCCAACTGCACTTGTATATTTTTATTACAATTTCCAAATAACATAAATTTTGTTTCACTGAAATTTAATGATAGCTTAAGCAGAAGCATGAAGTGCTCTAAAAATTTCCAAGTAGATGACTGTGCCGACTTTGGACTTGATAAAACACTGTGGACCAACACCAGCAGATGGCATGGCTTCCCAAATCATCATGGAAACTTCACACTGGACCTTAAGCAACTTGGATTTTATGCCTCTCCACTCTTCCTCCAGACTCTGGGACATTGATTTCCAGCTGAAATGTAAAATTTACTTTCATCTGAAAAGAGGTTACCTGGTTGTGTTGATCCACTGTGTTTTATCAAGTCCAAAGTCAGCGCAGTTGTCTACCAAGAAATTTGGTATCATTTGCGTAATATTGCCAAGATTAGGAGCATCTTCTCTCAGAGTGATGCTGAGAAACTGATCCACGCTTTTGTTAGCTCTAGATTAGATTATTGTAATTCCTTATTATCAGGTTGTCCTAAAACATCTTTAAAAAGTCTTCAGCTGATCCAAAATGCTGCAGCAAGAGTTTTAACAGGTACTAGAAAGAGAGATCATATCTCTCCGGTTCTGGCCTCCCTTCAATGGTTTCCCATAGAATTTAGAATTAAGTTTAAAATCCTTCTTCTCATTTACAAAGCTCTAAACAATCAGGCCCCTTTTTATTTAAAAGATCTGATACTACCCTATCATCCTAACAGAACACTATGCTCCCAAAATGCTGGATTACTTGTAATACCCAGAATCTCCAAAAGTACAATGGGAGGCAGAGCCTTCAGTTATCAAGCTCCTGTCCTTTGGAACCAGCTGCCAATTTGGATTTGGGAGTCAGACCTCAATCTCTGTTTTTAAAAATAGGGTTAAAACCTTCCTTTTTGATATAGCCTACCATTAGGGAGGGATCATGTGCCCCTGAACCCTCCCTTAGTTATGCTGCTAATAGGTTTAGACAGCCGGGGGACCTCCAATAATGCACTGGGCTTCACTCCTTTCTTCACTCTCAATTAAATATTTTTGCTGGTCATTAACATCTGTTTGTTCTCTCCCATAGATTGAGTCCCCATCGTGCTGTTTGCTCTCTACATGTCTGTTCTTTTCTTCTTCTTCTCTATCCCCTCACCCCCCAGCCAGCTGCAGCAGATGACTGCCCCTCCCTGAGCCTGGTTCTGCTGGAGGTTTCTTCCTGTTAAAAGGGAGTTTTTCCTCTCCACTGTCGCCAAGTGCTGCTCACAGGGATTCACAGTCTGATTGCTGGGGTCTTTCTGCAATTGTGGGAGTTTCCCCTACAGTTGAAAGTGCTATGAGAGGACTGTTGTTGTGAAATGGTGCTATATAAATAAAGTTGAATTGAACTGAAATTTCAAATCTGAATTTGAATGGAGAGAAGTGAATCTGAACTGTGAGAATGAATTAAGGAGAAGATTTTTTTCCAACTGAATGAAATACAGTTTCAATTTTATTGCAATACACATTCAAACTAATAAATTCAATTACAAATTAGGCCATTCAGATTCAGATTTTTAAAGCAATTATTCACTTTGATCTATTCAAGTTCAAAATGAGTGATTCACATTTAGATATACTTGTAAAGAATTCAGATTTGATTCCTACTGGTAGAAGATTTATTCCATAAAATGCCTAAGAAAAAACACAATTTCCCATGCTGCTTGTGCTCTGGTTATGGTTTTAGCAACTGAAACCAGAGGCCTCATGTACAAGGGGTACAGTGGGGCAAAAAAGTATTTAGTCAGCCACCAATTGTGCAAGTTCTCCCACTTAAAAGATGAGAGAGGTCTCCAATTTTCATCATAGGTATACCTCAACTATGAGAGACAAAATGAGAAAAAAAAAATCCAGAAAATCACATTGAAGGATTTTTAATGAATTAATTGGTAAATTCCTCAGTAAAATAAGTATTTGGTCGCCTACAAACAAGCAAGATTTCTGGCTCTCACAGACCTGTAACTTCTTCTTTAAGAGGCTCCTCTGTCCTCCACTCGTTACCTGTATTAATGGCACCTGTTTGAACTCGTTATCAGTATAAAAGACACCTGTCCACAACCTCAAACAGTCAGACTCCAAACTTCACTATGAACAAGACCAAAGAGCTGTCAAAGGACACCAGAAACAAAATTGTAGACCTGCACCAGGCTGGGAGGACTGAATCTGCAATAGGTAAGCAGCTTGGTGTGAAGAAATCAACTGTGGGAGCAATTATTAGAAAATGTAAGACATACAAGACCACTGATAATCTCCCTCGATCTGGGGATCCACACAAGATCTCACCCCATGGGGTCAAAATTATCACGAGAACAGTGAGCAAAAATCCCAGAACCACATGGGGGGACCTAGTGAATGACCTGCAGAGAGCTGGGACCAAAGTAACAAAGGCTACATCAGAAACACACTATGCCACCAGGGACTCAAATCCTGCAGTGCCAGACGTGTCCCCCTGCTTAAGCCAGTACATGTCCAGGCCCGTCTGAAGTTTGCTAGAGAGCATTTGGATGATCCAGAAGAGGACTGGGAGAATGTCAGATGGTCAGATGAAATCAAAATAGAACTTTTTGGTAAAAACTCTACTTGTCGTGTTTGGAGGAGAAAGAACACCATACCTACTGTGAAGCATGGGGGTGGAAACATCATACTTTGGGGCTGTTTTTCTGCAAAGGGACCAGGACGACTGATCCGTGTAAAGGAAAGAATGAATGGGGCCATGTATCATGAAATTTTGAGTGAAAACCACCTTCCACCAGCAAGGGCATTGAAGATGAAACGTGGCTGGTTCTTTCAGCATGACAATGATCCCAAACACAACGAAGGAGTGGCTTCGTAAGAAGCATTTCAAGGTCCTGGAGTGGCCTAGCCAGTCTCCAGATCTCAACCCCATAGAAAATCTTTGGAGGGAGTTGAAAGTCTGTGTTGCCCAGCGACAGCCCCAAAACATCACTGCTCTAGAGGAGATCTGCATGGAGGAATGGGCCAAAATACCAGCAGCAGTGTGTGAAAACCTTGTGAAAACTTACAGAAAACGTTTGACCTCTGTCATTGCCAACAAAGGGTATATAACATATATACTTAGTATATATGTTATATAACATAGTATATACTTCAGTAAAGATGGCGCCCACAGTGGCCGCCATGGTGCTTCACTGCGCCTTTTTTTGTATGTTTTTGTTCGTCAATTGTGTGTCTGCCTGCTCTTACACCCGTGAAGAGCTACTAAATATCAGGACTTTCACTCCCACGGACCTACTCCCAGTTTTTTTGGCTCCTGCCGCCGATCTGGTTCACTTTTTAGCCCAAAAAGTCAGACGGCGAAAGAGAGGAAGGCGAGCGGGCGTTCTCGTGCGGCTTTGCAGAAGAGGCACGCGCACGGCTTTGCCTGGCATATTTCTGTCCAATGTCAATTCTCTCTTTAACAAGGTAGATGAACTGAGACTGCTGACGCGATTTAAGGACCTCTCTACCTCGTCTGCCCTCTGTTTTACTGAGACCTGGCTTAAGGAAGTGACTCCAGACAGCGCGCTCCTCCTCAAGGGATTTCAGCTGTTTCGTGCTGATCGAGACACAGAGCTCTCCAGTAAGTCCTCAGGAGGAGGAGTCTGCTTTTACATCAACAGCAGCTGGTGCTCTGATGTAACGGTGATTTCCCAATACTGTTCTCCCGCTCTGGAATATTTATTCATTAACTGCAAACCTTTTTATTCCCCGCGGGAGTTCACTTCATTCATCCTGGCCGCTGTTTACGTCCCGCCCGACGCGGACGCGCGTGAGGCTCAGCGCGCGCTCGCGGATCACATTCAACAAACGGAGCGCACTTTCCCGGACTCTCTGGTTATTGTGGTTGGCGACTTTAACCAGAGCAACCTGAGCTACAATCTCCCCCGATACAAACAGTTTATTAAATGCCCCACCAGAGGAAAGAACATGCTGGATCACTGTTACACTACAGTGAAGGACGCGTATCGCGCTGTTCCCCGCGCTGCGCTCGGACTATCTGATCACGTGATGGTCCACCTCATTCCCACATACAGACAGAGACTAAAGCTCACTAAACCTGTTGTGAGCACTACGAGAAAATTGACCAGTGAAGCTGGGGAGAAGCTGAGCACGTGCATGGAAATAACTGACTGGGGCATGTTTAAAGGAGCCACGCATGATCTGGATGAGTACATGGACACTGTGAACTCATATATCCACTTTTGTGAGGAGAGCATTCTTCCATCGCGCACCAGGGTGAGTTACTCCAAAGACAAGCCTTGGTTCACAGCTAAGCTCAGACAGATCAGGAAGGAGAAGGAAGCAGCGTTGAAAAGTGGAGACAGGGACTGCTACAGGGAGGTCAAATACCGGTTTAGCAGAGAGCTGAGGAGAGCTAAATCTGTGTATTCTGAGAGACTCCAGCAACAGTTCACTGCTAACGACTCTGCTTCTGTGTGGAGAGGACTGAGGCAAATCACCAACTATCGGCCTCAGGCTTCTAAAGGTCAGGATGACAAAGCCCTTTGTCAAAGACTGTCCCAACATTATGCCCATTTTGACACCTCGTCAGCTGTGTCCATCTCCCCCCTCCCCCCAGTGCCACTGCCTCCACGGTCCCCACTTCATCAAAGGCGGCCCCCCCTCCTCCCCCCCTGCCCTTGTCATCAGTGAGCAGGACGTGCACAGACAGTTCTCCAGACTGAACCCGCGCAAGGCCCCCGGTCCGGACGGCGTGTCTCCCTCCACCCTGAGACACTGTGCGGATGAGCTGACTCCTGTCTTCACAGACATTTTTAACACCTCTCTGAAGTTATGCCACGTGCCGACCTGCCTCAAAACCTCCAACATCATCCCTGTCCCCAAGAAGTCACGGATCACTGGACTTAATGACTACAGACCTGTAGCGCTCACCTCTGTAGTCATGAAGTCCTTTGAGCGCCTGGTCCTGCCCCACCTCAAGTCCATCACCACTCCCCTCCTGGACCCGCTGCAGTTTGCCTACCGAGCCAACAGGTCTGTGGATGACGCAGTCAACCTGGCCCTCCACTCCATCCTGCAGCACCTGGACTCCCCGGGAACCTACGCCAGAATCCTGTTTGTGGACTTCAGCTCTGCATTCAACACCATCCGCCTCGCTCTGCTCTGGGACAAGCTGTCCCTGCTCAACGTGCCTGACTCCCTCTGCAGGTGGATCACCGACTTCCTGACGGACCGGAGGCAGCATGTGCGGCTGGGAAAGACTGTCTCTGACTCTGTTAGCATCAGCACCGGATCACCCCAGGGCTGTGTATTTCCCCCCCTACTCTTCTCCCTTTATACCAACTCCTGCACCTCCAGCCACCAGTCTGTCAAGCTGATCAAGTTTGCGGACGACACCACCCTCATCGGGCTCATCTCCAACGGCGACAAGTCCGTCTACAGGAAAGAGGTAGCCCAGCTGGCGTCCTGGTGCAGCCACAACAACCTGCAGCTGAACGCTCTGAAGACAGTGGAGATGATCGTGGACTTCAGGAAAGTCACAACCCCTCTGCCCCCCTCACCCTCACAGGCTCTCCCATCACCACTGCAGATTCCTTCCGCTTCCTGGGCACCACCATCACCCGGGACCTCAAGTGGGAGCCGACCATCAGCTCCCTCATCAAAAAGGCCCAGCAGAGGATGTTCTTCCTGTGGCAGCTGAGGAAGCTCAAGCTACCCACCAAGATGTTGGTGCAGTTCTACACGGCCATCATCGAGTCCATCCTCACCACCTCCATCACCATGTGGTACGCAGGAGCCACTGCCAGGGACAGACTAAGGCTGCAGCGCGTCGTGCGCGCTGCTGAGAAGGTGATCGGCTGCAAGCTCCCATCCCTCCAGGATCTGTACATCTCCAGGACCCGGAGGCATGCAGGCCGGATCATAGCCGATCCTTCACACCCTGGTCACGCACTGTTTGCCCCCCTCCCCTCAGGTAGAAGACTTCGGTCCATTCAGACTAAAACCTCCCGTCACATGAACAGCTTCTTCCCCTCTGCCATCAGACTGCTGAACACTAAGTGACTTATTAGACTCTTGTGCACTATGTACAGCAGCTCAACCAGACTCACGTCAATCATCACTGTTTTCTTTTTGCATTACCGACTGCACTATGGGGTACTCCACAATATCTGCTGCTCGCTAATATATTTAAAAATTGCTTTGTCTAGTATTACTCATTCATATTCTACATTTTATTGCATGTATAGTTTTTTATTTCTATCTTTTATTTTTATCATGTTTAATGTTGCAGCATTGCACCGAGACAAATTCCTAGTTTGTGTACTACATGAACAATGGCAATAAATCTGATTCTGATTCTGATTCTGATTCTGATAACAAAGTATTGAGATGAACTTTTGTTACTGACCAAATACTTATTTTACCGAGGAATTTACCAATTAATTCATTAAAAATCCTTCAATGTGATTTTCTGGATTTTTTTTTCCTCATTTTGTCTCTCATAGTTGAGGTATACCTATGATGAAAATTGGAGACCTCTCTCATCTTTTAAGTGGGAGAACTTGCACAATTGGTGGCTGACTAAATACTTTTTTACCCCACTGTACTTGCATACAAAAACATGGCGTACGTCCTTTCCCAGCAACATTTCAGATGTATCGAGTGAAATGACCGTGGAAGTGTGTGCAGCCCCACGCCAACTTCATGGCTGGCGTACGCACGTTTCTACAGTTATTGGTCCGTTGGTGACACTTAGAGGTGATGTTGGGAAACTGTTAATGATGTGAAAACAATTTGTACCCACCAGAGACACATGAACAAAAATGTGAAAACAAGAGTACAGTAATTCACAAGTCTTGGATTGTAGAAAATGTATAAATCAAAAATCTAAAAAATATAGAAAGATGAAAACATACATAAAAATAAAAAACATCATTATAGAAAAGTATGGAAACTATTCACAAATGGTAAATGGTGTTCACTTATATAGTGCTTTGTACTCATCTCTGGATGACCAAAGCACTTTACTGCATATCCATCCATTCACACACTGATGGCAGCGGAATCTGGATATATAAAATAAAAGGTAACAAGGATACAGAAAGTTGAAAAACACATAAAAATGAATATTTATTTTTTTAACCTGTACTTTTTTATTTTTTTAAACATTTTCTTCAATTAGAGATGTGAATTATTCATGTTTCCTCATTTTTTTAAATGTTTAACTTTCTTTGTCTTTTTGTATTTTATAAATTTCCTACAACTTACAAATTATTTGTGATTCCACAATGTTATACTTCTTTGTGTTTCTGTCATATTGTAGCATCACTAGCTTTTAACAGGAGGTTCAACAGACTTCAATGATGAAACCAGCAGCCATCTTTGACTGAGCTTATTCTCTCCCCACAACAGCGCTCACACTGATGGTGCTGACATAAAAGACATAAGACAATCTCAACAGAACAACTTCAGTAGACTAGCTGACCATTTAACTGGACTTCAAACAATTACCTGAAAGAGAACATGTTTATATTTACACATTAATCATTTCCCATCAGCTCTTGTGGTTGCAATCCCCAGAATGCTACAGTATATATTTTCAACTTTCTAAATCAAGAATACGATAGAATTATATTTTTAGGTCAACTGAAGTCATTTCAAGTGTGATGTTTCTCTCCTTCCCATGTGTAAACTGTCATGAATTGGCCCCTTCGGGGCAGAAAGACAGACCCAGTCACTGAACTGCAGTAGTGACATTTATTAAATAAAGAAAAACACAAAATAAATGGTGAAGGACACACAAAAATGTGAACTTAAAGTAACTTACAGAGGAAAACTCTCCAGAGCCGAAATCGCACTGCAAGAGGGAAGAAGGATCAGGACATCTGGTAACTGTCCACAGACATTTAGACAATTGACAATGTTGCCGCAGTGAGAAAATGACCAAGCAGTCTTTAAATAGCTGGCAGTCAATGAGCAGCAGGTGCGTACCCCCTAGTGCGGGTGTCAGGAGAAAGAGGAAGGGCTCTAGTCACAAACCAAAATATATACAGAAACTAACAAAATCATACTAACAGACATACAATAAAATAAGAGTCTGAGCTCTAAGGAAACATGTGCTTAGACTCATGACAGAGCCCCCCTTTAAGGGGTGGATGCCAGACACCCCCAGGTAACACTAAAAAAGACCCCCCCCCCCCGCCCCCTGCCCAGAGAAAGGGTACAGCAAACCACTCTGGGTGGGAGGTGGGGGTAAAAAGGTTAGGACGGAAAAGTGTGGAGCCCGCTCAGGGCCCGCACCCACGCTACGCCAGTCCCCTGGGCCACCTAGGCCAAAGAACTAAGCTGTACAGGTGGCCGGCCGAAGTCCCAGGCCAGACAGACGACAAGGTGGTATGAATCAGGTGGCCTGCCTGAGAATATGGGCCACCCAACCCAGCGGCTCAGTCTATCGGGCGGCCAGCCAGAGTTCTTCAGCCACCAAGACTGGAGGGGTGACCCAGGAGGTGGCTCCCCCACGGGGAGGCCAAATGAAGGGATAAAGGGCCGAAGGGGGGGACCACGATGGAGTCTGGTGGCGGGAGAGGACCCACAATGGCATCTGGCAGTGGTGGGGAAACCCTGACAGTGTCAGGCAGAGGAGAAGAGGCCTCGATGCCCTCGGTGGTCCTGGGTTGAAGGACTGTTGCACCTGCGGAGGCTCCAGGCTGAAGCATTGCAGCACCCACGGAGGCTCCGGGCTGGAGCTCTGCAGCACCAGCGGTGGACCTGAGCTGGGCCAACACTGCATCCTCGGTGGGCCCAGACTGGGCAAATGCTGCATCCTCAGTGGGCCCCGGGCTGGGGTGTAGTGCCCATGGTGGGTCCAAGCTGGAGCGCAGCACCCACGTTGGACTGATGCTGGGGCGCAGTACCCACGAGGGTCCCCGACCAGGACGCAGCACCCAAGGAGGGACTCGGACCAAGGAGGGAGCAACACGACGACCTCGAGCAGAGGGGAGGTTACACCCACAGAGGTCCAGGGCTGGGACAGAACACCCACAACAACCTCTGCAGGGGGAGCTGGACCCACAACATCCTCAGGTGGTGAGCCAGGACCCACGGAGTCATCTGGTGAGGTTGGATCTTCCCCTGTGACCCTGGAAGAAGGCTTAGAACAAACAGGGAGAGGTACAGGGTCAGGGTCACCGGCAGCGGCAGCGGCAGAGCCCGGCAAGGTGAGCTAAGGTGCAGCTGATAGCTGCACCCGACTCTCCTCACAAAGAGCCAGGCAAGATTTCTCCAGGACGGAAAAGAGGAAAAACAAAAGCGAGCACTTGCCTGAGCTTCAGCTCTACCACCGTCCAGGACTCCGTCAACCCAGACAATGACATCTCCGGCTCAGTCTCTTGGAAATCCAGCTCCAATTCCAACTCTGCTGCGGCGGCCTCCGCAGCAGACATGATGATGGTGGTTGCAGCCCAGGGACTCCCAGGTGAAGCGGCCCACGCTGGTGGCTCGTTCAGCATGACAGCTGGGGATTGGCTCATGGCTGGCGCTGGAACTGGTTCCTCCAGGGCCACAGGCTCCTTCTGAGTCCAGTGGCTCAATCCTGGGATCAGCACACACTCAGGGGCCACAGGAGAGGACACAGAGAGGGCTGGTGAACAATTTGTAACAGTAGCAGGTGGGGAGAGCTCAGGGGACTGCTTTTCTTGAGCCTCCCTATCAGGAATCAGGCAAGGCATATTATCATAAATAGAAGTAGAATGAAATAAAACTTGCCTGTTTTCCTGGATCTGGATGTTGCCTGCTGCTGTATATGGAGCGTCATCCCTCTCTGTGGCTAAGGTGAACTTGGGCCCCTCTGTGGATTGTAGAGGAGCCGTCCCTGTAGTCACTGGGATGGATGTAACTGGGGAAAACATGGAGGACCTCTCAGCAGCTGGAGGACACGTCAAGGGGACGGAAGTTGCAGCAGCAGCAGAGAGAGAGAAGGCTAACGGGACAGCCGGCAAAGGAGAAGGAGAGAGAGGAACTGCTGCAGGGATTGTCGAGCTCGGTGTAAGGGAAATGGCTGCTGAAGAGGTGGGGCAATTTCTCCGGTGGTCTGGAGCAGGACGACGTTGTCGCCGTGGAGCTAACGGAGCAGGCGAGGAGGAGGCAGATGGCATCAGCAGGAGTGGAGGAAGGGAGAGTTTTATCACCCGAGAATGGAAGCGCATGCTGGGTTTGACTTCCAGCAAGTTGGCTACTCCACCCCAGCGCAACATCTCATCCTTGCAGGATGAGCAGTTTCAAGCACCAATCGCCATGTCCTCGATCATAGAGACAAACTCCAGCTCATCCCGACTCCACTTCCTCCTCCTCCTGTCTGGTTTGCCTGCAGGAGACATCAGCTCCGCCGAATAGGTGAGAAGAGAATAAAAGCACAAAAAGGCAAAAAATATGCACTACCACAGCAGCTGGATCTTATTATGGCGACAACATCCTATCATGAATTGGACTCTTCAGGGCAGAAAGACAGGCCCAGTTGCTGAACTGCAGTAGTGACATTTATTAAATAAAGGAAAACACAAAATAAACAGTACAGGACACACAAAAATTCAAACTTAAAATAACTTACAGAGGAGAACTCTCCAGAGCCGAAATCACACTGTGGGAGGGAAGAAGGATAAGTCCATCAGACATCTGGTAACTGTCCATAGACATTTAAACAGTTGACAATGTTGCCACAGTGAGAAAATGACCAGGCAGTCTTTAAACAGCTGGCAGTCAATGAGTGGCAGGTGCGCACCCCCTGAGTGAGCAGGTGACCTGATTGCGTAACTGCTCACAACTGGGATGGCAGAAGAACAGACAGTGAGCAGCTGGTGGGGGTGTCAGGAGAAAGAGGAAGGGCTCTAGTCACAAACCAAAATATATACAGAAACTAACAAAATCATACAGACATACAATAAAATGAGAGTCTGAGTTCTAAGGAAACATGTGCTCAGACTCAGGACATTGACATAATTTCTGATCCTGCAGTGAGAAGAATCTCACATACAGGGCATATTTACATATTCAAATGGAGGCATGTAAAGGGAGGAGTCTGGTATTCCTTCCATCCATCCATCCATCTTCTACCGCTTTTCCAGAGGGCCGGGTCGCGGAGGCAGCAGTTCAAGTAGAGAAGCCCAGACTTCCCTCTCCCTAGCCACCTGCTCCTGTGCTTCAGACAGGACACCAAGGCGTTCCCAGACCAGCTGGGAGACATAGTCTCTCCAGTGAGTCCTGGGTCTGCCCCGGGGTCTCCTCCTACTGGGACATACCCGAAACACCTCAAGTGGGAAGCATCCAGGAGGCATCCTGATCAGATGTCCATACCACCTCAACTGGATCCTTTCGATGTGGAGGAGCAGCGGTTCTACTCTGAGCTTCTCCCGGATGACTGAGCTCCTCACCCTCATCTCTAAGGGTGAGTCCAGCAATCCTATGAAGAAAGCTCATTTCAGCCGCTTGTATCCCTGATCTCATTCTTTCGGTCATTACCCAAAGCTCATGATCATAGGTGAGAGTAGGAACGTAGATTGACTGGTAAATCAACAGCTTTGCCTTAGAGCTTAGCTCCCTCTTCACCACAACAGACCAGTACAACATCCACATCACTGCAGATGCTACTCCGATCTATCCGTCAATCTCTCGCTCCATTCTCCCCTCACTCGTGAATAAGACCCCAAGATACTTAAACTCCTCCACTAGTAGCAGGAGCTTGTCCCCAACCCGGAAAGGACAATCCACCTTTTTCCAGCTGAGGACCATGGACTCAGACTTGGAGGTACTGATTGTCATCCCAGCACCTTCACACTCAGCGGCAAACCATCCCAGTAAGACCTGTAGGTCATTGCTGGATGAAGCCAGCAGGACAACATCATCTGTAAACAACAGAGATGAGATCCTGTGGTTACCAAGCATGACACCCTCCGTTCCCTGGCTGTGCCTAGAAATCCTGTCCATAAAAATTCAGGGATGGCAACAGGAAATTCTGATTTCAGCTGAAATCTAATTTGGTCGATTGACTTATGGGGGGGCCGGGGGGCGCAGCCCCCCTGAAGCTGGGAGGTTTTCAGTAAAACAGAAGTAATTTAGACTGAAAAAAATGATTAAAAAAATGAAATACTAGACTTAGATAAATCATTAAATTTAATGAAAAGTTAACTTACTTTTTCTTCAATGTTGTCTCACTGTCTTTAGTCCAACATATTTAACAGTTCTATAAGAGTTTATTACACTATTTACACTGGTCACCAAGTCACTTCTAATGTGAAACTTTCTTCCTTTTGGCAGCAAGCTGTGTCAGTCTCTGAACTTTGAACTTCATCTCCTTTTCTGTTTTCTTCAGAAACTGTCCGAGTGTTTCTGTTACCTCGTCGAACTTTGAGCCAATTTTCACCTTTACCGTCACTTTTCTCTCAAGCCAGTTCCATCGGAACTTGTTTTTGACACTTTTGTCTGTTTCTAGCACTGATGACTCCTGATCCTTCGATAAAAATCTCATAATTCCACTGAAAACAATACCGAAAGCTCAGAATTGCAACACGAACCAGGGATGTGATTTGGGGTTGGGGAAATTATCTGAAAATTCAGCAGGGGGTCTGGGGGACGCAGTACCCCAGTGGGGTCCAGGGCAGAGCCCCGTTGGGGGGGCAAGGGGGGTGAAGCCCCCTGAAGCTCCTGGGTTTTTATGATTTTTAAGTACCAGAACTGTGCTTAAATGACATAAAACAAACAGCTGAATGCCACTTATTACTGTATAATATTGACTTATGTTCCAAGAAGATAGCATTCCTAAAATATTCCAAGCATTATCCATCACATGCTTTAACACTTGATCAAATCAAAATCAGTTAATTTTATCTATTCCATAATAGAAATAAAATTCCAACATACCATTACTGTTTATAATTTCAGCATTCATTTCAGATCACCAGTTTCAATCTCCATTGAGTCTTGAGCAGTTCATTTTGCACAATCACTGATGTAGCCAAGTCTTAGACATATTCAAAAGTTATGAGTCAATGTCCACTGTGCACTGTCAATTTCAAACTGTTTGGAATCATAAAAGTAATCTAACTAAATTGTTTTGCTATTTTTTTCTCCTCAACATCAATGTCAGGGCGCTGCAGGAGTTTTTGGGGATGGTTAACTTTTATTACTGTTTCCTCCCCCGCGCAGCCCAGCTCATACAGCCGTTGTACGCCGCCAGTAACAGAGAGTTAATGGCTCTCCACCCGGCCATACGCCACTTCCAGTTCTGCCTGAAAGGGCGCACCTTCACTGCGTTCGTGGACCACAAGCCGCTAACGTACTTAACGTTCTTTATCTTCCTGGAAGATAAAATAAAGCGGAATTCGGCGAATTAGCAGAAAATCACATCCCTGAGAACATGCCGCCATGAATTTTTGACAAAGCATACAACGAGCCATTTGATTGGTACAATCGTTTGCAACTATCCAATCGCAGGGCTGTTTCCAATACAGCAGTAGCTTGAACACAACACAACCGGGTTATCGCGGGAGACTTGACCCGGGGAAGCGCCGAGCGCTTATGTAATCGTGTTGATTTTCGCTAAAATCGGTAACAATAAGGTACCTTACCCCCCCTAAAATTTTCTCAACGGATTTAGACGATTCACAGAAATGATCAATTTGAAAATAAATCGGCGGAAATCCGCAGATCAGCGGAAAATTGCCATCCCTGAAAATTATGAACAGGATCGGTGACAAAGGGCAGCCCTGGTGGAGTCCAACTCTCACTGGGAATGAGTCCTACCGAGTGTTGGCAATACGAACCAAATTCTCACAACGGTCGTACAGAGACCGAATAGCTCGTAACAACAGGCCCGATACCACATACTCCCAAAGCACCCCCCCAACAACAAACCATGAGGGACGTGGTCGAATGCCTTCTCCAAATCCACAAACCACATGTAAACTGGTTGGACAAACTCCCATGAACCCTCGAGAATTCTCGAGAGGGTAAAGAGCTGGTCCGATGTGCCACAGCCAGGACGAAAACCACAATGCTCCTCCTTAATCCGAGGTTCGACCAACGGCCGGACTCTCCTCTCCAGTACCCTGGCACAGACCTTCCCAGGGAGGCAGAGGAGTGTGATCCCTCTAAAGTTGGAGCACACCCTTCGGTCCCCTTTTTTGAAGAGAGGAACCACCATCCCGGTTTGCCATGCCAAAGGCACCGCCTCTGACCTCCACGCAATGTTGCAGAGGCGTGTCAAACATGACAGCTCTACAACATCCAGGGCCTTGAGATATTCAGGGCGAATCTCGTCCACCCCCGAGGCCCGGCCACCAAAGACATTTTTAACCACCTTGGCAACCTCAGCCCCTGTGATAGGCAAGTTGTCCCCCTCGTCCACAAGCCCTGCTTCCTCTGTGGAAGGTGGGTCAGTGGGATTGAGGAGATCCTCGAAGTATTCCTTCCACGGCCCGACGATATCCCCAGTCAAAGTCAGCAGCACCCCATCCGCACCATACACAGTGTGGACAGGGAGCTGCTTCCCCCTCCTGAGCCGTGGGACAGTTTGTCAGAATCTCTTCGAGGCCAACCGAAAGTCTTGTTCCATGGCCTCACCGAACTCCTCCTATACCCGAGTTTTTGCTTCAGCAACCACCCGAGCCGCACTCTGCTTGGCCTGCCGGTACACCCCAGCTGCTTCGGGAGTCCCACAAGCCAACCAAGTTTGATAGGACTCCTTCTTCAGCTTAATGGCCCCCCTCACCACTGGTGTCCACCAATTGGTTCGGGGGTTGCCACCACAAGGTGCTCCGACGACCTTGCGGCCGCAGCATGTGCGTTCAATTCCAGGTGGATTGTGATGTACAAAGGAAATGTGCTCGGACTCCTGCATACACACTGTTTCATACATCTGGATTTTTTTTGTGCTTCCATCATTTTCTTGATTTAAACGTGCATCATCTTTCAGGAGGAAAGATGACACATTTAAACACCTTGATATGAGTATTACACTTCATGCGCCCATGTCTGTTCAAGGAGAGGAGAAGAAACACCATAATTGGTTTACTGCATTTTACGCCCAAAATAAATAATTAAGATCATTAGGACATCCCCTTCATAATTTACACCAGTGGAGGGTCTGTTTTTTGCACTGCCATGACAGTGAAATGGCCTTCAACGTCCCCATAAATGCTACCTGTGCTTTAGGTAATAGACTGTTGAGTAGATTGTCATAATAGGGCCCTGTGTCCATCCACTTAGCTTTGATCCTTGTCAATAACAGGTACCCGCCCTTTCTGGTTAGAATTAAAGTGTTGCTGTTTCTTATAAGATAAGATAAGATAAGATAAGCCTTTATTAGTCCCACAATGGGGAAATTCCAGGATTGCAACAGCATAGGGATAGCAACACTCAGAGCAACAATCAGAAGGCAAGAAAAAACAACATCTAGTAAACATATGTCCATATTACTATAAATGTATATATATATAGACACACAGTGCAGAGCATTATGGCTGGTGAATGTGCAGCAGAAAGTCTAAGTTCTCTCTCCGCGGATGCAGCGGGCCAGCTGGGAAGTCTTTGGGCATGATGGTGACCCCCTTAGCGAAGAAGAGACCACCAGGTGGGCCTCGCTGGTCTCCTGCAGAGCCATGACGGCGAAGCTCAGGAAACGCAGGACGGTCTTGAAGTCCTGAGCGATCTCCCTCACCAGGCGCTGGACGGGCAGCTTACGGATGAGCAGCTCCGTGGATTTCTGGCAGCGACGGATCTCTCTCAGAGCCACGGGCCTGTGACGGCGAGGCTTCTTCACTCTGCCGGTGGCCGGAGCGCCTCTCCGAGCAGCCCTGGTGGCTAGCTGTCTCCTGGGTTTTATGTCCACAAACCACAAAGGTTTTATGTCCACAAACCTGGTGATAAAGGAGGTTGACAGAGAGGTAGCACTGAACACTGCTTCATTATAGTGTGAGAACACACAGCACATGACACACCGTGGCTGAGTCATCCAGGGCAAGAGAAAGCCCTAAAGCCCAGATGCCCCTTAATATAGGGCGGTGTGATGATGCGATAGGAAGGCGGTGTCATCACACCGCACTTCACAATAAAACCCCACACAACATCCTCCCCCCTTTACAAAGTACAAAACACACGTTGAATTAAGCCCACCCAAATTTGGAAACATAACCAAAATGCACACAAAATAAAACTGTTTAAAAAAAGAATATCAGAGCATACAACACTGAAAAACTAAAATAGGACTGGTGGGTTGACTACCACACGGCCCGCACAGCACAGTAGGTTATTCTGCCACTTCTCTTTTTAAAAAAATAAAATAAACAAAAACAGCCGTGCTCCTAACTAACACAGAACTAAGAACTATTAAACAGCTTTGAGTCTCTTATGCACAGTCCTCCATGCAAACGGTGGGTCAGGCGGGGGGGCCCTGCAGCAGCCCCGCAGAAGATGCACCCCTGGAGGTTGCAGGCCCCCAGGGTGAGGACCGATCTTCGAGATGCAGGAGCCCGGATCCCAAACCACCTTCTCCGACTCCTGCCCAGCCTCGCCATCTGAAGCATCCCTCCGGACACACCGCGGCTAGTTAGCATGCCTCATCAAACCGTCCAACAGCCGAAAGCACGCTGCTCCTAACTTCGCCACAATCCTCAGCAGCGCCTGATGTTTCACCGGCTGCCGTCCGGCCCAACGTCGCCTAGGTCTTTCATCAACCCAAACCCGAACCCAGTCCATGACCTGGAGTGGGACCTTACTCAGCCTGATGTGCTGCTGAGCATACAGTAACACCATGCTCCCATGTGGTCTTGCCCCGTTGTCTTCCACTAACAATGCAGCGGTCACCATCGTTGCAGTGGACCACTCATCCAATTGCAGCCAAGTACTGAAGGTGTCCAGTGCCCCCCCTGGTGTCGCTCGCCAGAACGGGAGCTCCACCCTCATGCCCGGCCCCCTTTTCTACCTTACGCCGAGCACGGGCATTGAAGGTGTCCCGCTCTGACACTGAGCAGGGACTGGGCAACATGATGGCAGGGCTGCTCGTCAGTCCTTTGTCCCAAACCAAAACGTCGTCAATCACCAGAGCCTGCAAGCCCCAGCGACCACAACCATTCATTCCCAGCACTGTTTCTGATGGCGAAACCCAGTCCAAAGAACAGGTCACACCCCATGATGTTATCGCCGCACGTCGCCACTTGGAATGTGAAGTTGTGCACCGCTGCAGACTTGTAGCGAACAGTCAACTCCATAGCCCCGACATTGCACAGTCTGTCACCACCATAGCCATACAACGGTGCTGGGTTACTCCTAATCCTATGGTATGGGAAAAAATGTCTTCACCGTGGCCCAATTCAGCGTCGACCACACCACTGCCATGTCAAGCAGCAATGGTACATCAACACCATCCAATTCCACCACACAATATGAATACCCGTTAATGTTGGGACTCACCGAGTGGATGGTTGTTGCAGGCGGGCGGGGAGTTTTCTTCGGTGGGCTCCACGGCTCAGATAAACAGCACACCCTGGTGAAATGATTCAAGTGCCCACACTTGCTGCATCATTTCCCTCTTGCCGGGCACACTCTCACTTTGAAACAGTGCGTCGAGGACCCACAACCCCCGCAGACAGGGTCTCTTGGGGCAGACCTTCGGCTCATTGCATTAGCCTCATAATCTTCATCCATGCTATCTTCATCCTCCGGGTCCATAACATTCGCTGACGCGGGTGGCTCTGGCAGCTTATGTGACTGGTGCCAGTTTAGCTCCAAAGCTAGCTTGTTGGCGGCCTCCAACTGGAGAGCTAGCTTGATAGCCCAAGCTAATGTCAAGTCATTAGGCGCCATTAATAGCCTAGCACGTAGCCCAGTGTTGCACGTGTGCTCAGCCAATTGGTCGCACACCATCTCATCTTCCAGTGACCCAAAACGGCACTCGCTAGCTAGCTGCCTAAGGTCAGCAATGTACTGGTGAATTGGCTCAACTGCAGCTCCACGACGTCCTTGTATGAGTCTGACGCGCTGAGCACCCACAGAATCATCTGGCCTTCAATACCCAGTTTGTGGAAAAGAAGCGCACGAGCCCTCACCTTATCAAGCCTCCCGAGGTCCAGCACCACAACGTATGTCTGGAAAGCTTCTAACCAGCGAGGCCATAGCACTGGCGGATCACCAGGAAGCTCTAGGAAGGGCTGGAGTGGTGTAATGCATGCCGCCATCAGTTAAGCCTCAGTCGCCAAATGTTATGTCCACAAACCTGGTGATAAAGGAGGCTGACAGAGGTAGCACTGAACACTGCTTTATTATATTGTGAGAACACACAGCACATGACACACCGTGGCAGTCATCCAGGGCAAGAGAAAGCCCTAATGGCGGATGGTCCTTAATATCAAGTGGTGTGATGACGCGACAGGAAGGCAGCGTCATCACACCACACTTCACAGTAAAAACCCCACACAGCACTGTTGCGATTTCTGCTTTGCCGTTATGATTTATTTGCTGTTGTGTTTGTTCTTTTTTGTTGGCCTTTACCCTTCAGGGTCACCATAGAAGACAACACATTTTACAGTACATGTAATAATCCCTGGTAAACTTAATTTAATTTCAATCCATTCCTGCACTTCAGGCTTTCAACATGCTGCAAAAAAGATGAGATGGCAAAACCCTGACCTCATTGTAACGTTTCCATTCCTTCTCACAATAAAAAACAACACCGATAATGAAGCATGGTGTTACTTTTCACATTCTTCCTGCAAATATAACTGCACATTTGTCTAATATTTCTGTGTTTTTCAATTTTCCCCAAAAATGTGGTAAGGCTGAAACAAAACAAGGGAATTACTGTAGCTGTGTCCTGCTAGCCCTCACAAAAACACTGACTGTACCGTAGCTCTGACTCCATGGTTTATTCATGGTGAGCTTGTAGCATCCAGCTGGGTCTCAGCTCTAGAGCCAGTTCATGGTGTAGGATGGGAAACACTTTTTTTAAACAAAGTTTTTTGCCAAATCTGCCTCTCCCAGTACGCCCTCTTGACCCTCCCATTGGTGTGGTTGGCATCCTCTGTGCTGGCTGCACCCTCTCAGCCGTAATGCTCTCCATATGGCAGACAACAGCTCCTGCTGAGGGACTCCTTGATTTCTATTAATACACACAGCATAATAAAGGGCTCAATTGAATTAATCAGCTTGAAGACATTAATCAGACATTAATGAAGTATTAACCTCTGCACTGCACTGCTGTTCACGGTGTCTGTTTACATCTCCTCTCACATCGACCTGCTGCTCTCTCTCTCTCTCTCTCTCTCTCTCTCTCTCTTGGAAGACTTTCCGCCTTGGCTCAGGATCTCTTCTTTTTCAGTGAGAAGACATGGAACCTGAAGGTGTTTAATCTAATCTTCATCTTGTTCAATTTAAAATATCAGTCAGGAATATAAGGCAACATTTAACATTAGTATCGGATTCACTGTGAAGCATAGTTTAGAGGATAGTCTGAACATCCAAGGCTGTATTTTTTATGAATTTTTACCTTGCTGTTACTGACTGTTTTGTTTGTTTATTCATTCATTACAGAAGATGCAGTTCCAGAAGAAAAACTGCACTCTTATAACCAAACAATGGTGCATTAGGTCTATCTGGAAAGTTACATGCTGGGGGGAGGATGGGGGTGGGATTTCAAGAAGAAAATAGCAAATTTAGGGGAGGAAATGGCAAAATTATGTTGAAAAATTGTGAATTTACAAGAAAATAAACTGAGATTTAATGTGAATAATTTGGGAAATTGTAGTTTGGCTAGGGAACCACTTTCAACATTTGTTTGTGATGTGATGTACTTCCATTACAATTCCACAAACTACCAAACAACAAGTAAGTCTGGTGGGTGTTCCGCTCTGCGACTTCCTGTAGTGACAGTGTTGCCAGACATGTGATAATTATCGTATTTGTACGATAATTTTGCCCTCTGTACGATGTACGATCAATAATTTGAAAAATTCCATAATGTTTGATAATTTGACCCCTTCATTATGTGGCTAAGTTAATACGCTTGTTTTTACACATCGTCTCACACACACGGGCTGCATGGAAGGACACAGACGATTCGGTGGCGGTAGGAGAGCGGCGACCTTGGATGGAGGCTACTGATGGGATCCACAGTTCACTGAAACATACTGAGTCAAGCTAAAAGGATCCGTGAGAAATAGTGGTACACCAAATCACTCAGTGCTGTAAAGGAGCTCCAACTCCAATGGCTGCACGGTGGCGCAGTGGTTTAGCACTGTGGCAGCACAGTTTTACCCTCGGCCGGGGGATCGCGGGTATCATGAGATCGTGGGTTCAATCCCAGCCCCCGACCAACAGTGAGCTGTGTGGAGTTTGCATGTTCTCCCCGTGTTGCGCGGGTTTACTCCAGGATTTCTCCGGTTTCCTCCCGCACACCAAAAACATGTAGGTTTAGGGCGCTCGCGCACGCAGCGACCAGCAGCCGGTGGCTTGTCACCAGACTGCAAACCAAGTCTACCTACGGGTACAAATAAGTAACAAAAAAAAACAAAAAAAAAAAAACTGTCTACCACAAGATTTGGCTGAACGGCGCGGGTGGGACTCGTTTGCTGCTTATTCTGGTGATTCAGCTGGTGATCCCTGGCTTTCACCAGCGGTGTGCGATACTGCAAGATTTGGTATTGATACGATACCAAGTAAATACAGGGCCAGCATCACCAATACCGATACGATACCAATATTTTTTAATAATTACGGTGGATGCATCATCAAATTACTAAATCTGAATGAATTTTCATGACCTTTAAGTGTTTTGTGACTTTTCTTTTGGATTATTAATTACTGAAAACCCAGGACAGAATTTGGGCAAAGTTTAGAGGTAAACAGAAAACACTTTACTATCATAATAAAACTTTTTGTTCAGAAACAATAGAACAGTAATAAAACAGTTTTTCCCTATACATTGTCATGTCTGGATTTTTTGTTTAAGTAAAACTGCACAAAATTATCACTCAAGAACAAATTAAAACAAATTCTTTTTTGAGGTACACTGTTCAGAAATTACAATACAAAAACTAAATAAAATGTCTCCCTTCATTTGAAAATATAGGCACATTCGCTCCTCTTCCTCTCTGCCATTCTTCTGCTCCATGCACACACTGGGCTTGTTTACATGGTGTGGTTGAGTCACGTGGTGGGAGTAGCACCTAAACGCTGGTTGCCAAACGCCGTACAGTGCATCCAGAAAGTATTCACAGCACTTCACCTTTTTCACATTTTGTTATGTTACAGCCTTTTTCCAAAATGGATTAAATTCATCTTTTTCCTCAAAATTCTGCACACAGTACCCCATGATGACAATGTGAAAAAAGTTTTGAGATTTTTGCAAATTTATTGAAAATACTGTAAAAAACTACAAAATCACATGTACATAAGTATTCACAGCCTTTGCTCAATACTTTGTTAATGCACCTTTGGCAGCAATTACAGCTTCAAGTCTTTTTGAATATGATGCCACAAGCTTGGCACACCTATCTTTGAGCAGTTTCTCCCATTCCTCTTTGCAGCACCTTTCAAGCTCCATCAGGTTGGATGGGGAGCGTCATTTTCGGATCTCTCCAGAGATGTTCAGTTGGATTCAAGTCTGGGCTTTGGCTGGGCCACTCAAGAAAATTCACAGTTGTCCTGAAGCCACTCCTTTGATATCTTGGCTGTGTGCTTAGGGTCGTTGTCCTGCTGAAAAATGAGGTCAAGAGCGCTCTGGAGCAAGTTTTTATCCAGGATGTCTCTGTACATTGCTGCATTCATCTTTCCCTCTATCCTGACTAGTCTCCCAGTTCCTGCTGCTGAAAAACCTCCTGACAGCATGATGCTGCCACCACCACACTTCACTGTAGAGATGGCATTGGTCCGGTGATGAGTGGTGCCTGGTTTCCTCCAAATATGACACCTGGCATTAACGCCACAGAGTTGAATCTTTGTCTCATCAGACCAGATACTTTTGTTTCTCGTGGTCTGAGAGTCCTTCAGGTGCCTTTTGGCAAACTCCAGGTCGGCTGCCATGTGCCTTTTACTATGGAGTGGCTTCTGTCTGTCCACTCTACCATACAGGCCTGATTGGTGGATTGCTGCAGAGATGGTTTTCCTTCTGGAAGGTTCTCCTCTCTCCACAGAGGAACACTGGAGCTCTGACAGAGTGGCCATCAGGTTCTTGGTCACCTCCCTGACTAAGGCCTTTCTGCCCCAATTGCTCAGTTTAGACGGCCAGCCAGCTCCAGAAAGAGTCCTGGTGGTTCTGAACTTCTTCCATTTACGGTGATGGAGACCACTGAGCTCTTTGGGACCTTCAAAGCAGCAGAAATGTTTCTGTACCCTTCACCAGATTTGGGCTTCAAGACAATCCTGTCTCGGAGGTCTACAGACAATTCCTTTGACTTCATGCTTGGTTTGTGCTCTGACCTGCTCTGTCAACTGTGGGACCTTATATAGACAGGTGTGTGTCTTTCCACATCATGTCCAGTCAACTGAATTTACCACAGGTGGACTCCAGTTAAGCTGTAGAAACATCTCAAGGATGATCAGTGGAAACAGGATGAACCTGAGCTCAGTTTTGAGCTTCATGACAAAAGCTGTGAATACTTATGTACATGTGATTTCTTAGTTTTTTATTTTTAATAAATTTGCAAAAATCTAAAAAAAAAACAAAAAAACTTTTTTCACATTGTCATTATGGAGTATTGTGTGCAGAATTTTGAGGAAAAAAATGAATTTAATCCATTTTGGAATAAGGCTGTGATATAACAAAATATGGAAAAAGTGAAGCACTGTGAAGACTTTCCGGATGCACTGTAAAACCACAAGAAGAAGAACAGCAAATCATGCCTCCTCATGGGAGCGACACACAGAGTATCGAACTCATTACACTGGTATTGATCAATATCACTGCCAACATTGGTATTGCTATGATCAATATTTGGATCGATCCGCCCACACTCGCATTCACTACAGTTCTGGTGAGTGATTCAGTACAGTCCATTCACAAATAAAAACTAGTACACTGGATTGAATCGTCCAGGGCGGACCCTGCCTCTCGCCCAAAGATGCTGGGATAGGCTCCAGCCCCCCCGACCCAAAAAGGATTAAGCAGAAGAAGATGAATGAATGAATGAATGAATGAATGAATTGAATCGTTTGCGTATGTTACAGCACTAATGCAGGTACGGCAGACTCAACAAGTAAGCAACATTACCAGCAGGTTAAGAACTGAATGGGGGGGGGGGAACAGAGCCCACTTTTACTGGGTGGTTCAAACCTGTTGTTGGCATTAGCACTAAAGCTTTCTATTGCTGCTGCAATGTGCAAATGTTTGTGCAAAAATGTCACTGGATTGTGGTTCTCAATAAAACTCTGAAACAGGTTTCTGCTTCAATTATCAGAGGCATTTTGTCATGAGCTGAGTACTGGAGGTTTCCACCTAGCTCAGTCTCATGGCCTTTTCTCTACATTTATAAATTTTTTGTATTTTGTGCTTTTTGGGTTTCTGTAATTCTTGTACTGTTTGCTATTTTCCTGTTTATGCTTTAGTTTAGTTACTCTTTTATTTTGTATTAATTTGCATTTGTATTTCAGCCTGCATTTGTCGACATTTTATTCTTTATATCTTTACTGTTGTGTTCTTTCTCTGGGTTGACAGCTGTCAGTGGCCCTTCCGGATTTGTGCTCCGTGTGGGAGTCACCCTGCCAGCTGTCAGTTCCAATCACTCCTCTCTTATTACTCCTAGCTGATCCAGATTATTAATCATTGTTTTTTCCTGCCCGCTCTGATATCCACACCTGTGTCATATTGTGTTATGCTTTATTTAAGACCACTGTGCCTTGCATTCCTCGCTCCGTTCTTGGCTTCTGTTTATGACTCCCAAACATAAGTTTGATGTGCTCTGTTTTTGCTTTGTTTCCGGGTGTATCTCTTTGTGTCTTTGAGCTGTTTCATGCACTTTATGTTTTCAATAAATCTCACAACCTCACAGTTCCACACGTGGGTCTTCCCCTCTGCCCCAAGGGGCAATTCATGACAGAAGACTACAGCCAATAAAAGACCCAGCTGCTGTGAGTTGTGGGTTTCCATTTTCTTTTCTTTTTTTTTTTTTGTTTCACTCACTTGTTTCTCTGGAGCGAATTATGTCAGGCTCTGCAGGTGGGCGTAGCTACCCGATGCCTGGGGTGAGAGTGCTGCAAAGCCCTGATGGAGATGGATGGGCTAATCTCCACAGAGCACATCGGCCCTACCCCAAAAGACGCATTATGATACCTGGGTCTTGCAGAGGCAGCTGCTCGCCAGTACCCTCAGCTTCAGGAGCATGCTGAGGGGGTGGAGAGGATTTCTCTGGTGGCGGCGCTGCAACGTGAGAACAGTGATATGGTGAGGAATTCCCAGAGGAAACCTGGGCCCACGCCAAAGGGAAGGCATTCCCGGGCCTCTGTAGTATCGGCACCTCACCAGTCTCCGGCACCTGTTCCCACTCCTGCTCCACCTGCTTCAGAACGCTGCTATCCAGGGAAATCCCACCGGAGGAACAGCTCCACCTCTCAGGCAGCAGTTTTTCCTTCGCTGAGGCAGAAGACTCCGGCAACAGTGCGCTCTCTGTGCTTTTCCTTTCCGGTTGTATCGTCAGCTTCCTCCCTCTCCGCAGCTGCTGTTTCCTGCTACCCCTTGGCGATTCCTCCCACTGCTGAGAGGTCAGCCATTTCCTTCCCGGCTCCGCCTGTCACTGTGTCTGCAGGGACGGCTCCTCCACGTTCCATTGAGGGGCCCACAACCGCTGAGGCCACTGAGAGGGCGGATTCTACACCTACTGCAGCACAAAGCATCATGCCCCGGGAACACAGGCAAGTGTTTTTTCATTCTCTATCACCAACATATAAATTACCTTGCCTGATTCCCAGTGGTGAGGCTCAGCCTCTGCAGTCCTGTGAGCTCTCACCGCCTGCTGCAGCTAACGACTTTCACCTGCTCTCTCCATGTCTCCTCCTTTGCCCCCTGAGTGTCTGCCGGCCCCAGGATTGAGCAGTCAGACGATGGAGGAGCCTGCGGCCTTGGAGGACCTGGTCCCAGCCAGCAGCCACAGTCTGGACAGAGGGAAAGCACTGCCTCCACCCTGAAGCCTGCGGTGACAGTAGAGCATCCCCTGGCTTCAGTTACGCAGGAGTCAGCGCCAGCCAAGATTCGACCCCCTAAATCCACACCGGACGAGCCACTTGCGTGGGTCACCTCACTGGGGGAGGTCCCAAGACTTCACCAACCATCATGCCTGCTGTAGGGGCTGCCGCAGCAGAGCCATAGCTGGATCTCCAGAAGGCCAGGCCCGAGACGTCATTGCCTGGATTGACGGAGTCCTGGACCGTGGTGGAGCTTGAGCTCAGGCAAGTGCTCTCCTTTGTCTTTGTTGTTTCCATTTTGGAGAGATCTTGCCTGGCTCTTGGTGGGGAGAGCCAAGTGCAGCTGTCAGCTGCACCTGAGCTCACCTCGCTGGGCTCCACTGCCGCCAGTGACCTTGACCCTTTTTTCTGCCTCTTTTGCCTGAGCTTTCTCTCAGGGTCACCAAGGATTGTCCAGCTCTGCCAGAAGTCTCTGTGGGTCCAGGCTCACCACCCGAGATCACCATTGGTCCAGCTCCTCCAACTGAGGTTGTCGTGGGCACTCCATCCCAGCCCGGGACCTCTGTGGGTGCTGCTTCCCCTCCGGCTGAGGTTGTCACGGGTGCACCATCCTAACCCGGGACCTCCGAGGGTACTGCTTCCCTGTTGGTTGAGGTCATCGCGTGTGCTCTTTCCCAGCCTGGAACCTCCGTGGGTGCTGCTTCCCCTCTGGATGAGGTCTTCGCGGGTGCTTTGTCCCAGCCTGGGACCTCCGTGGGTGCAGCTCCCCCTCAGGCCAGGTCTCCGTGGGTGCTGTGTCCCAGTCGGGGACCGTCATGGGTGCTGCACCCCAGCCTGAAACCTATGTGGGTGCTGCACTCCAGTGTGGGCCCGCTGTGGGTGTTACACTCCAGCCCAGGGGCCACCGTGGGTGCAGCTCTGGCCCAGTCTGGGCCCACCATGGGTGCAGCTCCACTCCAACCCGGAGCCACCATGGGTGCTGTGAAGTCCCAGTCCAGGACCACCGAGGGTGCTACAAGCCAGTCCAAGGGCGTTGTGGATCCGCCTCCTCTGCCAGACGCCGTCGTGGTTCCCCCTCCTCTGCCAGACGCCGTCATTGTTCTCCCTCCTCTGCCAGATGCCATCGGGGTTCTCTCTCCTCTGCCCAACGCCGTCGGGGTTCCCTCTCCTCCACCTGACGTCATCGTGGTTCCCTCTCCTCCACCTGCCATTGTCATGGTTCCCTCGACTCCTCTAATGTGCCCACAATTAGTTCTTCCCATTGGGCAGCCGCCTCCTGGACCACCTTTTCTGTTCAGGTGGCTAAAAAACTCCGGCAGACCACCCAACAGACTGTGTCGCAGGGTTGGGTGGCCCACGTTCTCTGGTAGGCCATCTGACTCTTTCCATCATGCCATCTGCTGGGCCTGGGACTTTGGTGGCCAACTTGAACTATCCAGCTCTTCGGTATTGCCTGGTGTGGGTTCTGAATGGGGTTTTGTTTTTGTTCCCTCCTAGCCTGTTCCCCCCACCACCCACCCGGGGTGGGTTACTGTTGTGCTCCTATTGGGGGGGGGGGGGGTCTTGGAAATGGCTTAATGATGGGCAGAAGGAAACTTTTTTCCAAAAGGGTGGGACTTCTGGGTCATGGATGTATAATTTCTTGTCAAACAGTGCCTCACTGTGGAAAATGAGGTATCCATAACAGTAGTGTAGTTCTCAGAGAGTTGAAAGCAAATTACTGTTATTAATTAATGGTTACATGAAAACCTTTGAAGCAGAATGATACATATCCAGTGAAGCTGGAGTGCAATTATCGTGGAATATAATAACTCCTGGAATTCCTATTGTTTAATCAAATTGCTCGGTCGGAACTAACCATTGTATAATGCACAATAACTCACAAAGCAAAAATGATATGAGTTTTCATAAAGCTGCTGGTACAGCGTTCTATGTTTACATTTAATTGATTCATCTCACACACACAGATGTATTTGTCAAGGACTTTGTCCATTTGCTATGTTTTTGATTAGTGAGTAACGGGACAATGGCGTCCAATAACTGTAATTACGGTAACTGACTAAACTCCACACAATTACTGAATGAGACACGTCCAAAACAGCAGCAAAAAAGAGAGAAGGGTACGAAACAGGAAGGAGGTAAATTATATACTATTAGACAAATACAGCTTTTGTCTCTGTGGCAATGTAAAGAAACTGCAAAGGTACTAATCATCTGCAGTCATTCAGCAGATCCACTTGTGATAACTGTGCATTGTTCTGGGGTTGGAAGGTCAATTCTCTCACGTTTTAATCAGCTCTCAGAGATTCCTGTGAAACAGTGAATGCTAGGAGAAAAGCCAGCAGTCTAAGTCTACAGCAGAAATAATTAACATGAAAAATAATCAACCAGTGAGCTTTCAATTTGATTTCATTTAATCACATTCAGACTAAATTAAAACTGAACTGGCGTTGTCTGATTTGCATATGTCTGTACATGGCACATAAGAGCCATGACCTCAGTTTGCTGTCAGGACACAACAGTCAGGATTTTTTATCCCAATTTCCAGTTATATTTGTCAGATAATGTAATCTCTTATAATGAAAATGATGTTAAAAGATGACTGTATGGGAAAGATGAGTGCATGAAAAACATGAGCCTACATGACTGATTTAAAGAATTAGTTCATGGCAGTGCTACTCCAAATGAGCTCCAGATTACAATAATACCACTGGAGGGCAATTAAGTCCACATAAACACAGCATGCAGAGTGCTGAAACTGGGATAAGCCAAGCACACGCATGCACACACACTCACAGAGGTTGAGATCGGTGCTCAGTTTGTCAGCTTTTCCATCACAACATCTTGTTCTGTAACAATCAACCACAGCCAAAAACTGACCTGACAATATCACCTGCAGCATGTAGAGAAGGCCAGTTAACACAGCTAACAATCTGGCAGAGGTTTACACGTCCCACACTTAGACGTGAAGGACTGAGAGACAGAGCGAGACAATCGTTAACAGAAGAGAGAATCACCAATGATCCACAATAGCAGATCTCACTGTGGCAGACATCCAGACAAGAATAAGACCTGGTGTAATTGTCTCTGTCAAATTCAATCTAAAGATGTTTATCGTCGACACAGATCATATCAGGAGCCTGTTTCCAAGGCCAGTATATGAACATAAGTGTCCTGGTTGAACAGTGTCACAGATCGTCATAGTTTCATAGGAATGAACCCTGTGTGGTGTTGTGAAACCACAAGTTTGGTCAGCATCGGCATGATTAGATTAGATTAGATTCAACTTTATTGTCATTACACATGTATGAATACAAGGAAACGAAACACAGTTTAGCATCCAATCAGAAGTGCAAAGGACAGCAGTGCAGTATATACGGTAATTAACAGTATGTGCAATTTAAGCAAATATATGCAAATATATGCAGCAGTGCAGAAAGTTAAGAGTACTGTTATGTGCAAATAATGTACAATAAGTTAGATGGGCAGTTATGTACAGATGAGGATGGTAAGAGATGATGGTAAGAGAGTCAGCGGGGAACTAAGTTCAATAACGTGACAGCTGTTGGAAAGAAACTGTTCCTAAACCTGCTGGTTCTAGTCCGAAGGCTTCTGAAACGCCTTCTGGAGGGGAGAAGCTGGAACAGTCCATGAGCAGGATGGTTGGAGTCCCTAAGAATGCTGCGTGCCCGGCGCAGACATCTTTTCCTGTAGCCGTCCTCTATAACTGGAAGTGGAGTCCCTGTGATGCGTTGGGCGGTTTTAACCACCCGCTGCAGCACCTTACGGTCAGCGACAGAGCAGCTCCTATACCAGATTGTGACACAGTTCGTCAGGGTACTCTCTATCACGCAGCGGTAGAAGTTGCCCAGGATGTCAGTTGACAGATGGTTCTTCTTCAGTGTCCTCAAGAAGAAGAGGCGCTGATGGGCCTTCTTGATCAGGCTGGTGGTGTTAACTGACCAGGACAGGTCCTCCAAGATGTGGGTCCCCAGGAATTTGAAGCTGGGGACACGTTCAACAGCTATGCCATTGATATGGATGGGGTCATGTGTCTCTCCCCTCTCCTTCCTGTAGTCCACTATGAGCTCCTTGGTTTTGCTGGTGTTAAGGAGCAGGTTATTGTCAGTGCACCAAGTAGCCAAGTGCTCAACCTCTGCCCTGTAATCTGACTCATCGTTGTCCCTGATGAGTCCAATCACCGTGGTGTCATCTGCGAACTTTACGATGGAATTGGATCCATACATAGGCCTGCAGTCATGGGTGAAGAGGGAGTAGAGGAATGGGCTGAGCACACAGCCCTGTGGTACACCAGTGTTGAGTGTGATGACGGAAGAACGGTTGGGGCCTGACCTAACATGCTGGGGTCTGTTGGTCAGAAAATCCATGATCCAGTTGCAGGTGCAGGTACTCATTCCCAGGTCCCCGAGTTTAGTGATCAACTTGGAGGGGATAACTGTGTTGAATGCTGAGCTGAAGTCAACAAACATCATTCTTGCGTAGGTGTTCTTGTCATCCAGGTGCGAGAGTACATAGTGCAGCGCTGTAGAAACCGCATCCTCTGTACTCCTGTTGCTCCGGTAGGCAAACTGGTGAGGGTCCAGTGTAGGGGGCAGGCATTTTTTGAGCTGTGCCAAGACCAGTCGCTCAAAGCACTTCATGACTATGGGCGTCAGTGCCGATGACGTGGCCATTTAGTGATGTCATCATGCCAAGCATATAAATGTGAGGGACAGCCATTGTATAGAGTTTTTGCGTAGGCTCGTAAAATTCACGTGACTCGCGGGGGTAAACATAAACACGCCGTAGGTGCCGCCATCTTGGATGGCAAGAGCAGCAGTGGCACTGTGACAACCCAGGCGTAACTTGTACTGTTTAGCGATCAGAATGAGTGAGGAGAACACACAGTCACAGTCTGACATAATAACATCCTATCATCCTCTTCAACAACTGACATTGTGGCCTCTGACACTGTGTCTGCGATGTCTGTGTCACATTCAGTGGAGTCATTGTCAGCAGTCATAACAGCAGACAAGTGTTTTTAATCTTGCTCCCGTGCGCTCCTCTGGTGTGCCGAAATGCCTCAGTTGAACGGAGGTGGCGGGTGTGGGGTAACAGCTGGAGCAATTAGCAGAACAATGACTGCCAGTAATCTGCTCAGCGGGGATGATTTGGGGGCAAACGATGAGATGATATCTTTCAAAGACGAAGGGGAGCAGGAGGAAAAGATATCGGAAAACGTGTCAGCGGAAAGAGATCTGGATGATGTGAAGTCTTTGCTGGTGAACAAGTCGGAAAACAACAGCAGCTCCTCGGACTAGGAGGTGAGTGAAGCGCGCTGCGTGTTTTTTTTTTTTTAAAGGCTCTCCACGGCGCGCCGCGTTAAAACGTACCTGATTTTATGCACAATAGTTTTCCCCCCTTTCATGTGTGCATTGTCCTTTGTAGCAAGCAGAGAGGCGCCCCCAAACCAGACCCGACTCACAAAGTTTTTTTTGTTTTGTTTTTTTTGTTACTTATTTGTACCTGTAGGTAAATTTGGTTTGCAGTCTGGTGACAAGCCACTGGCCGCTGTGTGCGCGAGCGCCCTAAACCTACATGTTTTTGGTATGCGAGAGGAAACCGGAGAAATCCCGGAGTAAACCCACGCAACACGGGGAGAACATGCAAACTCCACACAGCTCACTGTTGGTCGGGGGCTGGGATCGAGCCCACGGTCTCATGATCCCCGCAATCCCCCGGCCGAGGATAAACTGTGCTGCCACAGTGCTAAACCACTGCGCCACCGTGCAGCCCGTTATGAGAAAGCGAGAGATTACGTCAGTGAAGGTAATTATTCAAAAATCCTACTTTTTTTTTTTTTTTTTTGCATTTCACACCGGCCATTTAATTCCCCGCTTATCCCCTTATCAGGGGGAACAACAGGAGTACACCATTTTGCCGAGTTTGTAGGTACACGTGAGCTATGTGGTTTGTTTCACCCTGCTGCTGCTGTTTCTTGCCATCCAATATGGCGGCACACTCTAACGGGCCAGTGCGGCACGCCCCCTGACGTCATATGCAAAAACTCAATAGGCTCTTTAATGGCTCTCTTTAGCTCAGCTTCCCAACAACAATACTACCAGCATAGAGTTTGTGTAATAAAGTTCGTGTTCCCAGCAAATGCCACATTCTGTCAGTCCTTCCAGTTTTCCAGACATAAGAAATGGCAACGAGGAGAAAATGGGTCTTCTGGAGGAAAATACATCATTTTTCCTGAAGACAGACGTGCATCTGGAAGCGTATTTGAGACCACCACAGCCGTTTCTGGAGACCCCAGGTTAGCCACCCGTCCTATGGCGCCGCTGGTTTGACATGTTTAAAAATTATGTCGACGTGGCTGGCCTGAAGAGCGTACTGGTTCTCAGTCTAGGTGAAGAACAGCACGTGCTCCGTACTCTGGGTCAAGTGGACTCATTCTGCGAATGCGTGACTCTGATGGAGAAATATTACAGCGACATGACCAACGTTATGGCCCGAAGAATCGTCTCCTTCCACTGCAAACAACATGTAAGTGAGGCAACTCAACGTTATGCTATGGAGCTCCAAGTCTTAGCGAGCATATGCGCGTTCGGGCTCTTAGAAGACAAGCTAATCCATAACAAGCTAGCCAAAGAGCACAGCACAGAGAGCAAACACAGCACAGACAGAGAACAGTGACCAGACTTGCCTCAGATCCTCACCCAGCATAAGCCTCAGAGGGCCGCTGCAGAGCTGCAGGAGAGGGAGCCCTCATCTACTGGGAATCCCGGGACACGACAACCCGGTGCAGGTTCTACCAATGGCGACAGCAACTCATCACCATAACCAGACTTCCCAGGAGAGTGGGAGTAGAGACCGGACTACTTCCAAATCCACACCCAGCACCAGCCTCCACCAGTCTGCAATTCATCAAAACATAGAAGAGCCACCAGACATCTTCCAAATCCATGACCGGCATCAGCCTCCAGGAGCCGCCGCTGAGTCACAGGATGAAGAGTCCGTGACCCATAAGGGTGCAGCAGAACCACCACAACCTGGTGGATACCCCACAGCACAAGTGAGAGTCACGCCATCACAACCACGATGCCAAATGCAGCCGAACAGAGCGCCACTAGCAGTGTTGGACTGGGTCTGGACCCGCAGTCGGCCCCAACACCATCCCCACCACTACTGACGCCCATGAAGATCGCTGCACAGCTACAGTAAGACCAGCCGCCGTCCAGATGGCTAATGGTTCGAGATGGCAAACCAGCCATCTGTGGAAAGTAAGGCAGCTGCCACAGATCAAGACACAGCGTTGGAGCTGACCCAGCTGGTGTGGGATCATGGTTGGGACATTCCTGACGAACGAGCCATGGCTATGGCGGGATGGCGCCCAGGTCCGCTGCAGCCAGTGTGTATGCATGTGTGTGTATGCGTGTGTGTGAGAGCATGTGCGAAGTGAGTGTGTGCATGTCAGTGGCTTGCCAGGAAACATGCAAAGAGGGTGGCAGACTGCAATAACATTCCTCCTGAAACCACGAGCAAGCAAGACAGCGCCACCAACCCCCCCGGGGAAGGGGGGGGTTCCCCGGGGCCTGCTGCCTGCTGTCAGATGGCATGTTCTGTACATATACCACGCACGTGCCGTACATTACAGTTGTAAATGAATGCATTTGCAGTTATTAATAAATAAGATAAGATAAGAGATAAGATAAGATAAGCCTTTATTAGTCCCACAACGGGGAAATTCCAGGATTGCAACAGCACAGGGATAGCAACACTCAGAGCAACAATCAGAAGGCAAGAAAAAAAACAAGCAAGCAAGAGCAGCTAATATACATATGTACGTATTACTATAAAATATATATATATACACACACACACACAGACACACAGTGCAGAGCATTGTAGCTGGATGGAATAAATATATGAATATATGAACACACAGTGCAGAGCATTGTAGCTAGATGGAATAAATATGTAAATATATAAACACCCACAGTACGGAGCATTGCAGCTAGGTGGAATAAATATGCAAGTATATAAACACACACAGTGCGGAGCAATGTAGCTAGATGGAATAATATGTAGATATATAAATATATAAACACACCCAGTGCTGAGCATTGTAGCTAGATGGAATAAATATGTAAATATATAAACACACACAGTGCAGAGCATTGTTGCTAGATGGAATGAAACAGCATAACCGTCTACTTAGTTATCCTACATGGTATGATTATGTGCCCATACATATTCTCACCCTCCATAGCGACCGGTATGTTCCTAGTTGTATGCCGGAGGGGACCATTGTGTAAGTCTATTGCATCTTTTGCCTTCAAAAAACTATTAGTTTGTTACGTCTTTTTGCTATCTCTGCGAGCAGCCCTGCTTAGGTTGTACAGTCTGACAGCCGTTGGTAGGAAGGACCTACGAAACCTCTCGGTTGTGCACCTGGGATGATGTAGTCTGCTGCTAAATGAGCTCCTCAGTGCATTCAGTATGTCCTGCATAGGGTGGAACTCGGACTCCAGCAGAGATGACAGTTTAGCCACCGTCCTTCTCTCTCCTATCTCCTCCATCGGATCAAGGCGCTGCCCCAGGACAGAGCTAGCTTTCTTAATCAGTTTGTTCAGTCTCTTCCTATCGGCTGCAGTAATGCCACTGCCCCAGCAGACCACTCCAAAAGTGATGGCTGATGCCACCACCGTGTCATAGAATGACTTCAGCAGCGCCCCTTGTACACCAAAAGACCTGAGTCTCCTCAGCAGGAACAGCCTGCGCTGTCCCTTCTTGTAGAGTGCATCAGTATTGTGTGACCAGTCAAGTTTATTGTTCAGATGAATACCCAGGTACTTATAGGATGTCACCATCTCGATGTCTGTTCCCTGTATATTTACTGGTACTGTGAGGGGCTGCCCATGCCTGCGGCAGTCCACCACCAGCTCCTTAGTTTTCCTCGCGTTGATCTGGAGGCAGTTCCGATGGCACCAGTCCACGAAGTCCTGGATAAGCCCTCTGTACTCAGCTTCATCTCCATTGGAGATGAGGCCAACGATCGCAGAGTCATCAGAGAACTTCTGTAGATGGCAGTGTGTTGTGTTGTGTGAGAAGTCCGCAGTATAAAGAGTGAACAGGAAGGGAGCCAGCACCGTTCCCTGGGGGGCCCCCGTGCTACTGATGATCGTGTCGGACACACAGTCCCGGGTTCTCACAAACTGAGGCCGGTTCGTGAGGTAGTCCAGGATCCATGATGACAGGTGCTGGTCCACCCCTGCGCGCAGCAGCTTGTCCTTCAGGATCATCGGTTGGATGGTGTTGAAAGCACTGGAGAAGTCAAAGAACATGATCCTCACCATATTCCCGGGCTTCTCCAGGTGGGACAGAGAACGGTGAAGGAGGAAGATCACCGCATCCTCCACCCCAATGCCATGCTGGTAGGCGAACTGGAGTGGATCCATCGCTGGTTCCACCAGGGGGCGGAGGTGAGCAAGGAGCAGTCTCTCCAGGGTCTTCATCAAGTGGGACGTCAAGGCCACCGGTCTGTAGCTGTTCAGATCTTTGGGGTGGGAAGTTTTTGGTACAGGTACCACACAAGATGTTTTCCACAGCTGTGGTACCCTCCCCAGTTTCAGGCTCATGTTGAAGATATACGTCACAATCCCACACAGCTGGTCTGCACAGGACTTGAGGAGCTTTGCGCTGATGCCGTCCGGTCCCGGCGCCTTCCTCGCCTTGATCTTCCTCAGCTCCGTCCTCACCTGGGTCCTGGTCAGGGTCAGGATGGGGGGCTGTGTGTTGGGAGTGGGGGGGTGTTGGTGGAGTGGGGAGTGGGCAGCAGGACTTGATTTCTTTAGAGGCAGCAGTGGTTGTTGTGCAGTCAGGGGGGAGGGCGGTTGGTCAAATCTATTGAAAAACAGATTCAGGTTGTTCGCCCACTCCCTGCCCCCTGTGGCCTGGGGGGAGGTATTCTGGAGCCCCGAGATGGTTTTGAGGTTTCTCCAGACCCCGCTGATGTCGCTCTGTTGCAGCTTGTCCTCCATCTTCTTCCTGAAGCTGTCCTTGCCTTCTCTGATCTTTCTCCTCAGCTCCCTCTGAACGGACTTCAGCATCTCCCTGTTCCCTGACCTGAAGATCCTCTTCTTCTCTCTCAGAAGTGTTTTTATCTCAGGGTTGATCCAGGGTTTGTTGTTTGAGTGACGCCGTATGGTCTTGGTGGGAACGGATTTGTCCACACAGAAGCTGAGGTAGCCCGTGAAGGTGTGAATGAGGCCATCGATGTCCTCACCATGTGGATCGCAGAGCTGCTTCCAGGTGGTGGCTTCAAAACAGCCCTTTAGGGTGTCCATTGTCTCCTCAGACCATAACTCCACAGTGTGCATGGCCGGAGGTTGTCTGTGCACTAGGGGTTTGTACACCGGCCGGAGATGAACCAAGTTGTGATCCGATCTCCCGAGTGGGGGGAGTTGTGATGAGGTGTACGCCTCCTTAGTGTTTGCGTAGAATAAATCCAGTGTTTTATTGTCTCTAGTGTGGCATGTGACATACTGGGTGAACGTGGGTAGAATGGGAGACAGTGAAACATGGTTGAAATCGCCTGAGATGAGGAGAAGAGCATCTGGGTGTTCTGTCTGCAGCCTGCTGGTTACTGAATGGATGACGTCACGTGCTGTCCCAGCGTTCGCCGTCGGATTTGCATAAACAACAATGCAGATCACGTGTGAGTGTTCTCTCGGGAGATATGTAGGCCTCATGCTAACAGCTAGCAACTCAATGTCTTTGCTGCAGTGTCGTTGTTTAACAGTGATATGTCCCGGTCTGCACCAGTTGTTGTTAACATACATTATCACTCCACCGCCCCTAGCCTTGCCACTGTCTGGTGTTCGGTCAGCTCGTATCATGTGAAAACCCTCCAGCTCAATGTTAGCATCTGCTGCTAGTTCAGTTAGCCACGTCTCAGTAAATAAAAGGAGAGAGCACTCCCGGTAAGTGCTATCATAACGGGAGATAGCCGCTAGCTCATCTAACTTTCCCAGTATCGACCGTACATTTCCCATGACAACAGATGGAAGGGAGGGTCTGTACCTTATATTTTTTGTCCTCCGCCTTACTCCAGCCCGGCAGCCGCGGCGTTTTCGCCTCAGTTCTCTCGGTATGTCGAGTTTTTCCAATGGGACCGGGTGGCGGTTGAATGCTAGCAGCTGTTCTCTGCTGTATCGTATCCTGCTATAAACAGTGGCTCCGTCCACCGGCTCAGGAGACATTTAGGACGATCTGTGTGTCCGTGATATAAGTGGGGTGAAAAAAAAAGACGGATCAAAAGAGAGAGGAAGGGAAAAAAACTCGGAATCGAGCCGCTGTTGCAAAAGGCAGCCTACTCGTGTGGCGCCGAGAGAAAAAAAAAAAAAAAAAAAAATGCAGTAAATAAATGCAATAAGAAATGAAGGAACATACCATAAGTAGTGATGGGCAAATTACAGTGAGGCTTCAGAGCTTGTCTCACTCTTCAGTGTGCCAGAGCTTGTATCAAAACATGAACGTCACGTCTGAAGCTTCAGATATCATTGCTGCTTCACTTCATGCTTTATTGGTTCAATATGTTTTGAAGCTTTCACCAACTGGTCAATCTGAGGAATCAATCCACCTGCTCCCTTTGGACTCACCACAGGCTGCTCCCATTGTTACCCCACAGTTCTTGGGCCGCAGTGAAATTGTGCTGCCTGCTGCATTCTGCACACACCACACCGGGATACCAGAGCATGCAATGTCAAAATATGCATCCATCAGTATCTAATTTTATGACTATTTAACTCCTTATTCACTGTCAATGTTTGAACAGGATGACTTAAAATCAAACTAACAGAAACAAGAGTTGGGAATATTAGCAGGCTGGACCGCAAGCTAGCAGGACTGCTAGTATCCCATACGGAACATTACGTATCAATGGAATGTATATGGAATGTGTAAGTAAAACATTTGAGACTGCTAGCTAGCAGGACCACTAGCATTCCATAAGGAATGTTCCCTATCTAACTTTCCGTATGTAAGGCACTTAGAATGTCGGGAGGCTGGACCACTAGCTAGCAGGACCCAAGAACATGTATGGAACATGTACAGAACATGTACGGAACACGGACAGAACACATCTTTTTTTTCTTTTTGATCTCAGTTTAAGCAACTTTATACCAATCTATCAGGTTTAATAAAATTAATCTCCTCATCCAAACCATCAACGTGTCAGTTTGATCCTATTTCTACTAAACTGCTAGAGCAAATCTTACCATTCATTACTAATCTACTTCTTCAGGTTATTAACTCATCTTTAACCACAACCTATGTACCCCAAGCCTTTAAGATCGTTATAATTAAGCCATTACTCAAAAAACCAACAGTGGATCCTCTTGTTTTAGCTAACTATAGGCCAATCTGTAATTTCCTTTTTTTTTTTCTAAAAAATCTTAGAGTTGTTGCGTATCAACGATGTGACGATTTACTAAGAAATCATTTATTTGATGAGTTCATCATAGTACTGAAACTTCTCTAGTGAAAGTCGCTAATGATTTACTGATAGCATCCGATAATGGACTTGTTGCCATACTTGTGCTTTTAGATATCAGTGCAGCTTTTGACACTATTGATTTTATTTCATAGACTGGAAAATTCTTTAGGCCATTGCAGTGGTTTAAATCGTATTTGTCAGATAGACTTAAGTTTGTTCATGTCTATGACAAGCCATCTTGTCGTGATCCTGGGGCATGGGTGGGTGCCGTGCCCAGTTTCCTGTCTAGTTTAGTGTCTGCTTGTTTCCTTGTTATCATGTCTGCTGTATTGGTTCTTGTTTAATTCTTGTCTTTTTATATCTGTAGTATTATTATGGACATTTTGGGTTCTGTTGTGTTTGCATCTTTATGGTTTCCATTTTGTGTTTTATTTTGACAGCGCTGTGCAGCTTCTGGCTGTCAAACTGTTCGGAGCTGCGCAGCTGCTATTCATGCTGTTATTTTCTCAACTCATGTATCCACACCTGTTTACCATCATGAGAAGGGTATTTAAAGGGCACGGCAACCTTCTCCATTGTTGGGCCCTACTGAGACATCCTCTGATGTTTTGTCTGCCATCGCCGTCAAGGCAATCGCATTGAGCTCCGACCAGGTAATCATCCCTTCCCTTAATTCCCTCAGCTGTTGAGGCTGTTCTGTTCCCCCTAGCCGTGAGCTCTGTTCTCCTCTGGCACAGGCTTTTCCCCGTTTAATTATTAGTGTTGTATTATTTGTACGTGTGTCTTTACTTTAATAAATGTTACAAACTCACAGATGGTGCTTGGTGTCGCTTGGTGCATTGTGACAGAAGGGCCCAACCAATGTGAAACCAGCCTCTGTGAGTTTGCGTTTTTTCCCGTGATCACTTTTTCTCCCCATCTGTTTTTTACGCGTGCCCTGGGTATGTTACCAGAGCATTGGGGTCCTGCTAGCTGAGCCAAATCGGTAGCCGGGGGCCCCACCATTGATGAACTGTGGGTGCTGGATCTGGCCCAGGACTATGTTGATGCCGCACTCGCCTCCTGTTCATCTAAAGAAGTCCGTAGGAAGGTGGAGGGAGTGGCCGCCATCGTGGAGGCGCATCCGGGGTTGGGCAGTTACCCCAGGTTCGCAGGCTTGCTTTATACCATCTTCATCCTCCGGACGGACCCTCACTCTCACAGCCTGGTGGGAGGCCTTCAGCCATCAGCGCCAAGGGCCAGGTCTACAAGGAAGCGGCTCCAAGCTCCAGCACTCCGCCTCCCTCACCATGAGCCCGAGCCTCCGCCTCCTGCCCAGAGTACGTCAGTGGTGGCCAGAGGGTTTTCATTCCTCTTCTCATTTTAATGAAATACCTAGCCTTATTCCTGGTGATGAGGTTCAGCAACTGCAGCCAACCTTAGCTGAGTCCTCATCACGTGCTATTGTTGTCTCACCCTTGCCTTCCTCTCCTGTGTTCTCTTCTGTGGCCTCCGAGAACCCGCCGGTCCTGGGCAAGACCCACTGGACAATGGAGGAACCTGCAGTTCTGGGAGTCCCTGCCCCAGCCCTGCGCCCAAGTCCGGGATGGGAGGAATGGTCCTCCTGTGCCTTGAATCCTGAGATGACAGATGGGGTCCCCTGGGTTCAGTGGTACAGGAGCCAACACCGACGGTGAAGCGACCCCCAGCATCAGTCACCCCACCGAGAGATCCACCGGCGCTGGTCGTCACGCCTGGAGGTCCACAGGCTGCGTCCACCATCATGCCTGCTGCTAGGGCTGCCACAGCAGGATCGCCGGAGGTCCTGGACGGTGGTGGAGCTCAAGCTCAGGCAAGTGCTCTTTGTTAGATTAGATTATTTGTTTATTTGACAGGGACAGTGCAATAAACATAGACAATTAATCAAATGACAATCAATCTGATGTGTTGCACAAAGAGTGTATAGCTATTAGCTAATTTGCAACTCTTGTCCCTGGATGGGCTTTAGAAAGGAGAAACAAGTAAAAAGAAAAAAGGATAAGGAAAAGAAAAAGAAAAAATGAAAACAGAATAAACAATAACCACATACATCAATGCAAAAAAGATTATAAATACACAATATAAAAACCTGATTCACATTTGCCTATTTCAGGCCTCCCTCCCTTCGTCACTCACTATAAACAAACACATTCATTCCTTCCCTTCATTCACTCTCACCCTGCAGACAATCACTTCATACATGGGTACATTCTTGTTTATTTTTCAGCCAGTTTTTAACCTTTGTAGTGAATGTTTTAAAGTCCGTTATTATTTTAATTTCATTTGGCATTGTGTTCCAGATGTGACTGCCCTTTATAGAGAAAGCTGTTTGTCCAAGTGTGGTTCTGCGGTGGAATATTTTACAGTTATTGTTAATAGAACTCCTGGTGGCTCTGCTGCTGTCCTGTCTTTGGATGAAACCATCAAGTGGCTCAGGCGCTGATTTATGGAAACATTTGAAAATTAATTTCAGAAAACAGAGGTCAATGAAACTCTCAAAACTCAATAGATTGCATTTTTTTAAAATATAACCGTGATGCCACCTAATGGGCTTTTTGTCCAAGACTTTTAGAGTTTGATTATACAATGAACCTATATGTTTTATTGTGGAAGGGGCTGCTTGAGCCCAGACTGTCAAACAGTATGATATATGAGAAAAAACCATAGAATGCATATACAGTACAGCTGCTTCGTATGGTATGTAATATCTAATTAATTTAAAGCAGTTCAGATTTTTTTTTACTGTTTTAGAAATTTTCTTTATATGAAGATTAAATTTGAATTGAGGATCTAGTACAATGCCAAGGTATTTGAATTCTGTAACTAAACTGATGTCTTGATCATGTATATTAACTTTAAAACGTTGCAGGTTACATTTTTTGATTGAAAAGCACATTGAAACTGTTTTCTGAAGGTTCAGCAATAGATGGTTCTGGAAGAGCCACTCTTGGACATCAACCATACTTGTGGACAGTACATCTGCAGCCTGTGCTGGAGTCTTGGCAGCTGTGTAAATAACTGCATCATCTGCATAAAGTTGACATGTTGCAGCTGAGCAGCGTAGCGGCAAGTCATTAATAAAAATGCTGAAAAGTAAAGGACCAAGAATGGACCCTTGTGGGATACCCATACGGTTGTTTAAAAATGAGGATTTATCCTGGTGAACTTTTACACACTGTTCTCTATTCTGGAGATAAGATGCAAACCATTCTAATGTATCTGGAGAGAAGTTAAAAGATACCATTTTGGATAAAAGCAAACTGTGGTTTACAGTATCGAAAGCCTTTTTGAGATCTAGAAAAACAGCCCCTACCACATTACCCCTGTCCAAGGACTGTTTGACATTTTCAATAAGGCAACAATTTGCTGTTTCTGTTGAGTATCCTGGTCTAAACCCAAATTGATGTGGATGAAGAAGTTGACTGTCTTGTAAATAGTCTATCAGCTGTGTAGCTACAACTTTTTCAAGAACCTTAGACAGGACTGGTAAAATAGAGATTGGGCGGTAATTGCATATATCATCTTTACTGCCTGATTGAGAACTTGACAGCCTGCTGGAACTTCCGCAAAGCCAACTGGAAGAAATTCAGTGAAACTCTGGACCGGAACGTTGTTACCATCCCACTCCACACCATCACTGTAGATGAAGCATACAACCGCTTCTGCAGCGCAATCTTCAAGGCTGCCCATACTGCAATCCCACGAGGCTACCGACCCCTCTATGTCCCATGTTTGGACGGAGAAAGTGCTGCCCTCCTACAATCCTATCAAACATCAGGGGACCCAGAGATAGCAGACCATCTCATTGAATCGCTAAATACAGCCCGGCGAAAGAAATGGGAGGAGACAGTTGCTGACCGGAGCTTTACCCACTCTAGCAGGAAATGTTGGAGCCTCATCCGTCGCCTAGGAGCTGCACAGAAGCCCCCTAGCCAAAGCCGAGCATCCGTCACACCCAACCAAGTTGCATCCCACCTACTGACTATCGCCAAAGCACCCCAAGACAAAGACACCAGAAGAGCAGTTACAACTGAGCTAAAAAAAACACCAAAAAATGCCTGTAGAGGAAACGAACCCTGAACCCTTCGAGGCTGCTGAACTGGAGAAAGTCCTACAGAGCCTGAAATGTGGAAAGGCAGCAGGATACGATAACATCTTCCCAGAATTCATGAAAAATCTTGCCCCCGAGCCCTAACCTGGTTGACACAATTCTACACAAGGATCACACAAACAAACTCGATCCCAAAGAAATGGCGGACAGCAAAGGTCATTGGCATCCCAAAACCTGGCAAAGACCACAAACTACCAGCAAGCTACCTCCCAATCTCCCTACTCAGCGTTCACCACTGAAGATGTGTCCACAACATAACCTAAAAGAAATCCAAGCTAAACAGACTGAAACAATCACAAAGAAAAACCAAACAAGATCACTCAAATAACCCAGAAAAATATTATGAAAACATCCACTTCTAAATCCGAACCACACCCTCTAAACCCAACCCTAAAAGCCTAACCCTAACCTTAATCTTAATCCTAACCCTAACCCCTTAACCTTCCTGACACAAACCCCAACCCGGGACCCTTACCCTAACTTCAACTCTGACCCCCACAAAACCCCAAAGAGGAAGTAACCTCATACAGAACAAAAACCCTGGACAAAACAAAAAAATAATCTTAACAGGAATAGATAAGCACAAAACAAGAACACAGGTGGGAGAGTACACGGAAAAGGGGTTCCTGACAACGTGCGCCGGCCCGTGCATGCCTTTGATCCCCTATTCCAAACCAGCAAGTCGACGGACAAGCTGGGGGGGGTCACCGAGAGAGTGATCACAAACCTAACCTGGTTGACACAATTCTACACAAGGATCACACAAACAAACTCGATCCCAAAGAAATGGCGGACAGCAAAGGTCATTGCCATCCCAAAACCTGGCAAAGACCACAAACTACCAGCAAGCTACCTCCCAATCTCCCTACTCAGCGTTCCTTACAAAATCATGGAGCGCCTAATACTGCAACGCATTTCCCCAGAAATAGAGGATATTCTAAGTGTGGATCAAGCAGGTTTCCGCAAGGACCGCAGTACAGGAGAACAAGTACTGGCCCTAACCACCTTCATCAAAAATGGCTTCGAGAGCAGACTGAAGACAGGGGCTGTGTTTCTCGATCTTACAGCCGCCTATGATACGGTCTGGCACAAAGGCCTCCTCCTGAAACTTATAAAGGCGATCCCTGCTTGGGCAACAGCAATTATAAAAACCCTGCTGATCAACCGAAGGTTCAGAGTCCACCTCAGTCAGAACACAAGTGCATGGAGAATGCAGAAAAACGGACTCCCACAAGGCTCAGTTCTAGCTCCAACTCTGTTCAACCTCTACATAAATGACCTGCCTACTACAAAATCCCGCAAATTCATCTATGCAGACGACATCTGTTTGGCATTCCAAGCACCAGACTTTGAACCACTGGAACGGGTGCTCACGGAAGATCTTGTCAAACTGGACCAGTTCTGCAAAATCTGGCGCCTAAAACCAAGCCCAGCAAAAACCGTCTCCAGTGTATTCCATCTCCACAATGCAAAAGCTGCCAGAGAACTAAACATCCACCTGAGCGGACTCAAGCTTAAGCATGCCCCAAATCCAACTTATCTTGGAGTGACCCTTGATAGGACCTTATCCTTCAAGGAACATCTAAAGGGGACGGCTGCTAAGGTGAAGGTACGAAACAACCTGCTCTGCAAGCTCGCTGGTGCAAAATGGGGGGCGGCAGTCTCCACCCTGCGCACCTCAGCACTGGCCCTTTCATACTCTGTAGCAGAATATTGTGCCCCCGTCTGGTCCAGGTCATCTTACACACACCATGTAGACACCCAGCTCAACACAACCATGAGAACTATAACTGGAACAATCCGCTCAACACCACTCCCCTGGCTCTCTGTACTGTCAAACATAGCCCCTCCACTCATCCGGCGAGCAGCATTAACTCAAAGGATGCTCCAAAAAGTTAAAGATTCTCCTCACTTACCAATCCATGCAGATATCTACACTCCACCCACTGCCCGACTTTCATCCAGACGGCCGATTTGGAAAAACCCTCCCCCAGCTGACTTTACCATCCAGACAGCTTGGCAAGAGGAATGGGAGACCAAGGAGGTCCCAAACAAACAGCTGGTGATAAACCCCAACCAACAGGTCCCGGGCACCAACCTCCCAAGGAGACAGTGGTCTACACTCAATCGCTTCAGGACTGGACATGGCCCCTGCTTGGCCAGCCTTCACAGATGGGGCAGTAGCCCTAGCCCACTGTGCGCATGTGGAGAGGAGCAAACAATGGAACACATCATAGAGGCTTGCCTGCTCCAAAGACTGGAAGGAGGATTACACACCCTCCATACAGCAAACCAGGAGGCAACTGCTTGGCTTAAGGACTTTGCATTCGCTAAATAAATAAATAACTGCCTGATTTATGAACTGGTATGATGACAGCTTTTTTCCAACCAGATGGAAATGTACTAGACCTAATGGAGAGATTAATGAGATGAGTCAGTGGTTTGATTAATATTTTGCTGTGTGTTTTGAGAAAGGAAGTGGTCATATTGTAGATATCATTAGTTTTTGAGTTTGACAGTGTTTTAACAATACCAGCAATTAACTCCTCATTTACCTCATCGATGTGAAAAGAATCTGTTGAAAGTATTGATTTTGTGTTGTTGAGCACATTTGGCAGCACAAAGTTTTTTGTTAAGTCTTCCACAGAGTCCATAAAATATGAATTAAATTCATTTGCCAATGTAGCCTTGTCATTGATGGTCTTGCCATTGATTCTGAGTTCCTTTACCCCCTTCTGAACATTTTTTTTATCCATCCATCCATCCATCTTCTACCGCTTTTCCGGAGGTCCGGGTCGCGGAGGCAGCAGTTCAAGCAGAGAAGCCCAGACTTCCCTCTCCCCAGCCACCTGCTCCAGCTCTTCAGAGAGGATACCAAGGCGTTCCCAGACCAGCTGGGAGACATAGTCTCTCCACCGAGTCCTGGGTCTGCCCCGGGGTCTCCTCCCAGTGGGACGTGCCTGAAACACCTCAAGTGGGAGGCGTCCAGGAGGCATCCTAATCAGATGCCCATACCACCTCAACTGACTCCTTTCAATGTGGAGGAGCAGCGGTTCTACTCTGAGCCTCTCTCGGATGACTGAGCTCCTCACCCTATCTCTGAGGGTGAGTCCAGCAATCCTACGGAGAAAGCTCATTTCAGCCGCTTGTATCCGCGATCTCGTTCTTTCGGTCATTACCCAAAGCTCGTGACCATAGGTAAGAGTAGGAACGTAGATTGACTGGTAAATCGACAGCTTTGCCTTAGAACTAAGCTCCCTCTTCACCACAACAGACCGGTACAACGTCCGCATCACTGCAGATGCTGCTCCGATCCGTCTGTCGATCTCTCGCTCCATTTTCCCTTCACTCGTGAACAAGACCCCAAGATACTTAAACTCCTCCACTTGGGGCAGGAGCCTGTCCCCAACCCGGAGAGGACATTCCACCTTTTTCCGGCTGAGGACCATGGACTCGGACTTGGAGGTGCTGATTCTCATCCCAGCCGCTTCACACTCAGCGGTAAACCATCCCAGCAAGAGCTGTAGGTCACTGCTGGATGAAGCCAACAGGACAACATCATCTGCAAACAACAGAGATGAGATCCTGTGGTCACCAAGCATCACACCCTCCATTCCCTGGCTGCGCCTAGAAATCCTGTCCATAAAAATTATGAACAGGATCGGTGACAAAGGGCAGCCCTGGCGGAGTCCAACTCTCACTGGGAATGACTCCGACCGAGTGTTGGCAATACAAACCAAACTCTCACAACGGTCGTACAGAGACCAAATAGCTAGTAACAACAAGCCCGATACCCCATACTCCTGAAGCACCCCCCACAAAAATCCACGAGGGACGCGGTCAAATGCCTTCTCCAAGTCCACAAAACACATGTAAACTGGTTGGGCAAACTCCCACGAACCCTCAAGAATTCTCGAGAGGGTAAAGAGCTGGTCCGATGTGCCACGGCCAGGATGAAAACCACATTGCTCCTCCTGAATCCGAGGTTTGACCAATGGCCGGACTCTCCTCTCCAGTACCTTGGCATAGACCTTTCCAGGGAGGCTGAGGAGTGTGATCCCTCTAAAGTTGGAGCACACCCTCCGGTCCCCTTTTTTGAAGAGAGGAACCACCACCCCGGTTTGCCATGCCAAAGGCACTGCCCCCGACCTCCATGCAATGTTGCAGAGGCGTGTCAACCATGACACCCCAACAACATCCAGGGCCTTGAGGTACTCAGGGCGAATCTCGTCCACCCCTGGGGCCCGGCCACCAAGGAGATTTTTAACCACCTTGGCGACCTCAGCCCCTGTGATAGGCGAGTCATCCCCCTCGTCCACAAACCCTGCTTCCTCTGTGGAAGGCGTATCAGTGGGATTGAGGAGATCCTCGAAGTATTCCTTCCACCGCCCGACGATATCCCCAGTCGAAGTCAACAGTGTGCCATCCGCACCATACACAGTGTGGACAGGGAGCTGCTTTCCCCTCCTGAGCCGCCGGACAGTTTGCCAGAATCTCTTTGAGGCAGACCGAAAGTCTTGTTCCATGGCCTCAACGAACTCCTCCCATACCCGGGTTTTTGCTTCAGCAACCACCCGAGCTGCACTCCGCTTGGCCTGCCAGTACACCTCAGCTGCTTCGGGAGTCCCACAAGCCAACCAAGCTTGATAGGACTCCTTCTTCAGCTTAATGGCCCCCCTCACCACTGGTGTCCACCACTTGGTTTGGGGGTTGCCACCACGAGATGCACCGACCACCTTGCGGCCGCAGCTCTGGGCCGCCGCTTCAACAACAGAGGTGGAGAACATGGCCCATTCAGACTCCATGTCTCCAGACTCCCTCGGAATGTGGTTGAAGTTCTTCCGGAGGTGGGAGTTGAAGACCTCCCGGACAGGGGCCTCAGCCAGATGCTCCCAGCACACCCTCACTATATGTTTGGGTCTACCAGGTCTGAATGGCTTCCTCCCCTGCCATCGGATCCAACTCACCACCAGGTGGTGATCAGTTGACAGCTCTGCACCTCTCTTTACTCGGGTGTCCAAGACATACGGTCGCAGGTCTGATGATATGATAACAAAATCGATCATCAACCTGCGACCTAGGGTGTCCTGGTGCCAGGTGCACATATGGACACCCTTATGCTACATGGTGTAACATTGTATTCGTTATGGACAGACTGTGGTTAGCACAGAAGTCCAATAACTGAACACCACTTGGGTTCAGATCGGGCAGGCCGTTCCTCCCAATCACCCCCCTCCAGGTTTCACTGTCGTTGCCCACATGCGCATTGAAGTCCCCCAGTAGGACAATGGAGTCTCCAAGAGGAGCACCCTCCAGCACCCCAGTCACAGACTCCAAAAAGGGTGGGTACTCTGAAACATCATTTGGTGCATAGGCACAAATGATGGTCAGGACCCGTTTCCCAACCCGAAGGCACAGGGAAGCAACCCTTTCGTCCACCGGGGAAAACTCCAATATAGAGGCAGCAAGGTGGGGCGATACAAGAATACCCACCCCTGCTCGTCGCCTCTCACCCGGGGCAACTCCAGAAAAGGCCAAGCTCCAGCCCCTCTCCAGGAGACTGGTTCCGGAACTGGAGCTGTGTGTTGAGGTGAGGCCGACTATATCTAGCCGGTATCTCTCAACCTCGTACACCAGCTCAGGCTCCTTCCCCACCAGAGAGTTGACATTCCACGTACCAAAAGCCAGTTTAGAAAGCTTGGGATCAGTCCGCCAAGGTCTACGCCTTTGACCGCCACCTAATCCACATAGCACCGGACCCCCATGATCCCTCCTGCAGGTGGTGAGCCCACTGGAGGGCGGACCCATGTAACTCCTTCAGGCTGAGCCCGGCCGGGTCCCATGTGTGGAAACCCGGCCACCAGACGCTAGCCTTCGAGCCCCTCCCCCAGGCCTGGCTCCAGGGTGGGGCCCCGGTAACCCCATACCGGGCGGGGTACACTGAATCCTTGATATACAATTTATCATGAGAGTCTGTTTGATCGTTCTTAGTCTGGCCCTTCTCCCAGGACCAGTTTGTCTTGGGAGACCCTATCAGAGGCAAATTGCCCCGGACAACATAGCTCCTGGGATCACTGGGGCACGCAAACCTCCCCACCCCGATAAGGTGATGATCCATGAGGGGGCATTTTTTTTATTAGTTAAGTTATTTAAATGCCTCCATAGGGAACTGCTGTTACCCTTTACATGATCTATCAGTTTATTGTAATAAGATACTTTTGATTTTCGCAGCTCTTGTACCACTTTATTTCTTAAACTTTTGTACACAAGGTGATCATTTTGTAGTTTAGAGGTTAATGATGTTTTCAATGCAGAATCTCGCCTCTTCATAAGTTTTCTTATTTCATTATTTAACCATGGTAGGTTAATCTTCTGTTGTCTACTTTTAATTTGCTTTGTAAATTTTTCTATAGACTTTGTAATTGTTGCAGTTATAAAATTACAACAATCATCTACTTCATATATTGACATGAGCTGCTCCCAATTTTGATTCTCTAAGTAATGTTCAAACTCCGCATTTTTTGATTTGGGAATAATAAAATTTAATTTGTCAATATCGACTCCCCAAAAATACTGTAGTCGCTTTTTAGTAAGTTTTCTGACAGCAAGAACCATGTTATGATCTGAGAGACCAGTTACAAGATTATAGGTTCTGGTTATTCGTTCTGGTTTATTAGCAAATACCATGTCAATAAGTGTTCTAGATTGTTTGGTTATCCTGGTGGGTCCTTTGATCATTTGTTGGTAATTAAATTTAGTCATGAGGCTTTTCAGTTTCTGTTTGTCCTTTTTATCAGACCAGTTAATATTAAAGTCACCATAAAATATTGTTTCTCTGCTCCTCTCAAGTTGTTTAACCAGATCACTTAATTCATTATAAAAAGAAGAATTGTGTGACAGTGGGTTGTACAATACTGCAATGTTGAAATTCATTACCGGTGAGAGACATACATTAACAGCTAAACATTCAAGTGAAGTATTCAAATCAACCAATTGACATTTAAATTTCTCTTTGATGTAAATTAAAACACCTCCTCCCCTCCCTACCTGCCTGTCTTTTCTAAAACACTGATAACCCACAATATCGATCATATTCGTGTCTATGTTCCTGTGTAGCCAGCTTTCTGAAAGACAAAGATAGTCCAGATTTGAGTCCAACAGCAACACCGAAATCTCATCTCTTTTGGGGATTATGCTCCGTATGTTTAAATGTCCGCCGAGGATCCCCTTTGGTTTAGCCTTTGCGTCCCAAAGAACTCGTGCATGATTAACAGTTTGGAAAAATAAATGTTATTTTTGCTTTTGTACAGCTCGGTTTTCGGATCTAGCCTCATTTGCATTTTGTTTAAGTGCTCCTGTTTCCAAAAGTTTGGACGTAGCGCAGCTGTTTACAGCAGGATCAGATATGTGAGTCTGTTCAGTGCAATTCGACTCACCCGACTCGCTATGTCCAGCTGTACTGGGGTGAAGACCAGTATTATGCTGCTCCACCAGTTCAGATGTTAGCAGGGCCCTTGGCAGCAGTGGGCGATCAATCGGTTCAGATGTTAGCCAGGCCGTTGATAGCAGCGGGCGATCAGCCGGTTCAGATGTTAGCAGGGCTGATGATAGCAGCGGGCGATCAGCCGATTCAGATGTTAGCAGGGCCGTTGATACCAGCGGGCGATCAGCCGGTTCAGATGTTAGCAGGGCTGATGATAGCAGTGGGCGATCAGCCGACTCAGATGTTAGCAGGGCCGTTGATAGCAGCGGGCGACCAGCCGGTTCAGATGTTAGCAGGGCCGTTGATAGCAGCGGGCGACCAGCCGGTTCAGGTGTTAACAGGGCCGTTGATAGCAGCGGGCGACCAGCCGGTTCAGATGTTAGCATGGCCGTTGATAGCAGCGGGCGACCAGTCGGTTCAGATGTTAGCAGGGCCGTTGATAGCAGCGGGCGACCAGCCGGTTCAGACGTTAGCAGGGCCGTTGATAGCAGCGGGCGACCAGCCGGTTCATATGTTAGTAGGGCCGTTGATAGCAGCGGGCGATCAGCCGGTTCAGATGTTAGCCGGGCCGTAGACAGCAACAACCAATCCACCGGCTCAGATGTTTGTGCTAACCCAGTGGTCTGCTGTTTAATAGTGGCAGGTCCAGGGTTAAGGTGAATATCCCCTGCCAGAAGTAGCAGTACTAACAGTACTTTAACTGTATAGCCTCTGCCATATTGTGATATTTGCTTAACAGCCATGTTTGCCTTGTTTTGGAAGCTTTTTCTCAGGCCTTTTGAAGACCAGATAGAGTACAGGGTGAAATAACCATGTCCATATCCATATAAATAAAACTTTTTAGCTTCACCTTTAGTTGAGTTGGCCGGAAAACCCTTCTTGTTGCAGGTCCAGACACACAAAAACAATAAGAAGAAGTAGATAAGCAGAAAGTGGCTAGAAGTGGAGCCCATCAAACCACTCCTCACTCCGGTGGCAGCCATCTTGAAAATCATCTTGAAAAATGTTGTTTTCACGTTCTCTGTTTTAGAAAGATCTTGCCTGGCTCTTGGTGAGGAGGTCCAGGTGCAGCCATCAGCCGCACCTGAGCCCTCCTCGCTGGGCTTCACTGCTGCCGGTGACCCTGACCTGGTGTGTGTGTGTCTGTCTCTGTTTCTTTGCCTGAGCCACTATCCAGGGTCACCAAGGTCTCCATGGGTGCTGCGCCCCAGTCCGGGGCCTCCGTGGGTGCTACCCCCCTTCCGGTGGAGGTCTCCATGGGTGCTGCTTCCCCTCTGTCCAGGGCCTCCGTGGGTGCAGCTACGACCCAGCCCAGGGCCTCCGCGGGTGTAGCTTTGTTCCAGTCCAGGGCTCATAGATGGCGCTTGGTGTCTTGCTTCACCCGTAAAATGGGCGCATTGTGACACATCTTTACTCGCAGAACTCACTCAAGGAGTCACAGACAGCTCTGTGTTAGGCTCAACACTCATTATACGTATATATGCTCTTCTTAGGTAATGGTATTAGAAAGCACACTTTAAATTTCTACTGTTATGTTGATGATACACAGTTATACCTGACAATGAAACCACAATACACAAACCAATTGGCAATACATTTATGTGTTAAAGACATAAGAACCTGGATCAACCCCAACTTTTTACTACTTAACTCAAACAAAACTGAAGTTATTGTGATTTGCCCGCAAAACATCAGAGATTCTGTCTCTGATCAGATATCCTATCATGTCAAGTATTGCTGACTACAGGATCTCTACTGTCAGTCCAAAAATTATATATGTAGATGGTCTTGCCTTAGCTCCTAGCACCACTGATAGGAATCAGTCATTTTTGATCAGGATTTGTCCTTTAATTCACACATCAAATAAATCTCTAGAACTGTTTATTCCACCTATGGAATTTTGCTAAAATTAGGAACATTTTCCCCCAAAACTGATGTAGAGAAACTAGTCCATGCCTTTGTCACTTCTAGATTAGATTATTGCAATTCTGTACTGTCAGGTTATCCTAGAAACTGTAAAATTTCTCAATTTAATCCAAAATGCTGCAGCAAAGGTATTAACATGCACTAAAAAAGAGGGACCATATTTCTCCCATATTAACCTCCCTTCATTGGCTCCTTATTTTTTTTTTGTTTTGTTTTTTGTTACTTATTTGTACCCGTAGGTAGATTTGGTTTGCAGTCTGGTGACAAGCCACCGGCTGCCGGTCGCTGCGTGCGCAAGCGCCCTAAACCTACATGTTTTTGGTATGCGGGAGGAAACTGGAGAAATCCTGGAGTAAACCCACGCAACACGGGGAGAACATGCAAACTCCACACAGCTCACTGTTGGTCGGGGGCTGGGATCGAACCCATGATCTCGTGATCCCCGCGATCCCCAGGCCGTGGGTAAACTGTGCTGCCACAGTGCTAAACCACTGCGCCACCGTGCAGCCCATTATTGAATCCCGAATAAAATTTAAAGTCCTCCTCTTGACGTAAAAGTGCAGAATCACCTGAGGCTGAACGTCAGCAAGACCAGAGAGATAGTGATTGACTTCAGGAAGAAGAGGATGCCTTCTCAGCCATTGCAGATTAGGGGGAGGATGTGGGGGTGGCTGAGGACTTCAGATATCTGAGTGTCAGGATCAGCAACAGGCTAGACTGGAGATCCAACCACTGATGCTGTGCACAAGAAGGAGATGAGCAGACTCTACTTCCTGAGGAAGCTGAGATCCTTCAATGTGTGCAGCAGGATGCTGGAGCTTTTCTACTAGATTATTGTTGCCAGCACTATCTTCTTTGCTGCTGTCTGTTGGGGTAGCAGTATCAGAGCCAGCGACACCAACAGACTTGACAAGATTATCAAGAGGGCTGGCTCTGTAATTGGTCTCAGGCCAGAGACCTTTGAGATAGTGGTGGAGAAGAGGACACTAAATAAACTGCGATCCATCATGGACAATCCTGATCACCCCCTACACCAGACACTGGACAGACAGCGAAGCACTTTCTCCAGTAGACTACTACAGCTTCACTGTCGAACAGCCTGGTACAGGAAATCTTTCCTGCCGCATGCCACTTCACTGTACAATAACTCACTATGATGTTGTATTCTGGTCATAACTATGCTGCCATACTGCACCTTACAGTCAAATTTGTACCTCACATTTCACTCTGCTCCTGATAGTCCTGCATTGTGCAGCAGGTATGATTCATGTGTTTATACGGGTCATCATCTATTCAGCTATGATGTATATAGGCTTTTATATTAGTATTGTGGGGGACACAGAGGTGACATCCTCCACCCAGAGAATGGACCGTGAAGTGGGAGGCTGACCGGGGGGTCGAGTTGAGACAGTGGAGGAGCAGACGCTGGCTGCAGGGAGAAGGAAGAAGCAGCGACTGTTATGTTAATGTAATGTGATGAACTATGTTATGCTATTGCGCTGTGCAGACTGTGTATCAGATGTGGATTGTGGTGTGAGCCCCCAGGTCGCTAGGCAAGGGATTAAAGTATAAAAGGGAGACAGCCTGCGGCCTGGGGATCATTCTTGTCAACTTGACCTGTAGAGAGGAGAATAAAGTCTGTGCTGTTCCAGCCCGTCGTCTCGCCTGCTCCTTTCTCTACACTGGTGACCCCAAGACGTATGATGGAATATGAGGCGAACACCCCGGAGACGGCCCTGTCTGCAAGCGCCAGCAGAGTCAATATCACCATAAGGTGCCTTTGAGACTTCCCAATTTCCCCCCAAAAAGCTGAGATTTTCCATTTAACGTCACATTTATTGTATTAAGTAGATGTTATGCTGTTAGAAATGCATGTTGGTCAAGCTCCCACACTTTTTATAAATTAACTGCAAGCAGACAATGTACACGCAAACAGTAAAATATGTCAACCCTGTCATGGACAATTTCAAAGTAGAATAAATACATTGTAATTGCATAGAGATTATAAAATGCATATTTTCAGAAAGCTATTTAGTCCCTTTCTCAACACTATGTTTTAGTTAATGGGAAAAGTATTTGGATAGTAATGAAAATAGGGCAAACTATTTGTTTCTCTATAAAATCAGTGAGAATTGTACTTTCTTTTCTAAATAAAATCTAACAACAAAGATATCTGGTCAAACTTTCAAACAATACTATTTGGCCCTCACTTGTTTATAAAGGAATCACACAAAGAGTTTGCCAACTTGTGAAAATAAATTGTTTATTTTCTTAGAACATGAAAATAACGGGGTGGACAGTAACACGACAGGGTGGACCTTGGGCATAACAGGGTGGACACAATGTGAAAGGTCAACTGAATGGCCTCATTTTGCAATAAATCAAAAAGAAATTATGTTAAAAAAAAATGCCAGAGATCCTTTTCCCATGTAGGGGGAAATTACCAGGTGAACAGACTGGTTTTGATCCCCTCTACCTGCACGCAGCAAAACACCAAAACTGAGCCATTAATGTGGCATTCTAGAGTTAAACTGTACATCATTCTGCACAGTGAAAGTCAAACATTCAACTGTAGAATGAGAAGAAAAATGTTGTTTTAAGTGGAGAACGACTGATTTGAAAAAACAGAATATCACTGAACATCACTGAGACACATCTCCAAACAGTCTCCCTTTCTGCAGAGGCATGGCTCAATTCTGCAGTTGCTGTTCCACATACTTCCATGCAGACGCTTCAATCCGTGCAGAGCGCTTGTTCAGAGCCTGTGGTTCTGGTATTAGGCAAAGTACCTGCCAGTCATGGTACCAACAGATGTCATCCCAGAGACTTGGCCAATGAAACGTGTTTATGCCATGGCGGTGCATACACTTAACTTTCACACTGTGCCCTTCAGCATCTCTGATGACACCTGGGTATGCTTCATTGTCATAATTAACGACGCACCACTCTCCAGTGTGCTTTACCTCAATCATTTCTGGTCTCCTAGGATTATCTGGTGTCTTTCCACATGTTGGGGACTCGTCGGATGAAACAGGAACATTAGCTACAGTGACCTCTTGAAGGTTAAAGCAGGGACAGTCCAAAACACCTTCCTCCCTTTTACACAGACATGAAATGTCTCTGTATTTCCTTTGGCCGGGTTTCAGACTGATAGCTTGGTGGATTATCACAGTGCCTTTTATGGCAGCTATTGCAGGTACAGCTCGACAGATGTGTCCAGGCTTTTCAGCTTGTCATACAAACTCTGGGCATCAGGAATGTCTCCTCCATGGGTTACAATCTGGTCTGCTGACCTCTTGAGGGCCCCACCCACACCATCTGGTGCCCCCTGGCCATGACTAGCCTCAAAGAAATTCCACGTTATTTCTTTGAAGCCATACTTGTAGGGTTCTGTTGAGAGGTAGAAGAAATTTCCCTTTTGTCGATACTGCATTGCAGGCCCGTCGCTGAAGTTTCAGGAGTTTCAGCAGCTGCAGGGGAGTTGGGTGGTGTCTCCGCCTGTAGAAAAGCACTGGCCCTGTTTCTGGCTCTGCCTCGACTTTTTGCCTCTCTCCATTTCTTTCTTTTTGCCCTCTTCTCTCTCTCACTGAGCTCATTGACACCCTTCTTCTTTCCAGTCTCTCTGTCTTTTTTCCATTTGTCCCTTTCCTTCTCAAGATACTTTCTTCTTCTTTCTGGGTCAGCATCACAACGTTCCTGATATCTCCTTGCTATCTCAGCTCCTTTTGACCTCATACCTTGAAAAAGACAATTCAAAATGTTCCCTTAAACACTTTAATTGGGAGTCCCAGTAAACTTGGCTTGCCTGATCAAATGAGGCTTGCTGATACGTTTTTACTATGTATAGCATGTACTGTTATAAAATGTTTGTAATAGCTGTTGTAATATGTGTAACATTATCAGCATGTGGCCTAAACTAAGCAAATGTTCCTCCTGTCATGAACCAAGTCCACCATGTCATGAAAAGCTTGCTGACAGGGTGGACAATGACAGGGTGGACATTTTTGGCTAATGTTAGCATTTAATGAGCACATGGTGGACCTTCACTTAGCAACATGATTCAGTTAGCAAGCGGACTGTGTACTGTTTAACACATATATTTCACATTTCTGAAAGGTTTTTATATTAATTGATATTTCACTATGACAGAGTGGACATGTTAAGCTTGACAACATCTAACTACACACCTAATATGATGAAAATTACGAAACATAAGTGTAAATACTTACTCTGCAACTAGCCGCTGTTTCAGTCTCCATTGAAGAAAGACAAAATGCTGGTTGTGATGTCACTGAAAACATCAGCGGGTTTCTTAAAGGGGCAATTAGCCCAAAATGACAGGGTGGACAGCAATTTCAGGGACACATGCAAAATGTTCAATACTACTATGAAAACAGAATATACATGATCAAAATGACTTGTTTTATCAAATAACTTGTTGTGACAATAAAACCATGTAAAAAAAATTGATTTAGTATCATTTAACCACTTATTACACACACTAAAGTTAGCAGAACAGTGTGTGGGACATGCCAAAATCACATACATCCAAAGAAAAAAAATGGTATAAAATGAAGGAAACACATTTTAAGAGACATATTATTGTACTAGTATGTTTGCAAATCTTTGGTCACTTATAATAAGACCTCACAGTTTAATTATTCTGCTACATTTTCATGATGACTGAGTGATTCTGATGAGGACACCAAAGGCACTTTATAGTGATATTGACTCAGCACCACCTGTGCTGTTTCGGTCAAGCTCCCGGATTTTTGGCTACACGACCTAACAACTTGGTTCCTAAACGCGGAGGCCCAGTTCACACTCCGGGGAGTGACGGCGGACAACATGAAATATTACTACGTCATAGTCTCGCTGGACGCACACACAACTCAGCAGGTGGCAAGCCTGTTCCAACGGCCCCCAGCCCACGGCAAAGATGACTCCATCAAGACCGCGCTGACCCAGCACTATACGCTGTCAGACTGTGAGAGAGCGGAAAGACTCCTGACGTGCTCTGAGTTGGGAGACGGCTCAGCGCTCAAGTTGATGGAGATGTTGGCGTTGATGGGCACAGATAGCGAGCCGTTCCTGTTCGTACATCTTTTCCTCCGTAACCTCTCGACGGTGGCCAACTCACCACTGCTGGCCATGCAGAACTACCGGGCGCTGGCAAAAGAAGCGGACCGGATTATCCTGGCAACCAGAACCTTTGCAGTGAATGCAGTGGCACCAGAGCCCACGGAGACGACCGCCGACGGTGAGAAGCCTTCCATGGTGGCCGGCATGAGAGGCCAAGAAGCACCGGAAGGGCGCACTCTGTTTCTACCACCGCCGTTTCAGAGAAGACACATGGCAATGTGTGCCACCGTGTTAATACAGGCGGTCGGGAAACGCCAGGACCGGCAGTTGGTAGCAGCTGCGGCCGCCGGTGACACAAACAAGCTGCTCTACGTGACGGACTCATGTTCAGGGAGACGGTTCCTCGTGGACTCCGGCTCCCAAAAGAGCCTCATCCTGCCGTCCAATGCAGACCGGTTGGGTAGGAGTAGCAGCCCCGAGTTGGCAGCCCCCAACGGCTCAGACATTAAAACTACCAATGGTCCTTCATCATAGCAGCATGTAGCCACCCCATTTTTGGTGCAGATTTTCTGTGTGTGCACAGACTATTAGTCGATGTTGCCAGTAGACATCTGATTAATGCTCAGTCTTTTTATTCCCTGCCCTGTACAGCTCGAGGAGCCGGGTCCACAACACTCATCAACATCACAGCTCTGGGGGGTAAGTTCCAACAATTACTCACCCAGTTTCCAGCACTCACGGTTCCGACGTTTTCGGCGGCGGTCACTAAGCATGGGGTCAAACACTTTATCCCCACCACGGGGCCGCTCATTTTTGAGTGTCCTCGCCGCCAGGATGCAGCTAAACTGGCCAGTGCGCGCAAGGAGTTCACCAATTTGGAGAGATTAGGCATTGTCAGGTGCTCCAATAGCTTGTGCGCGTCCCCGCTGCACATGGTGCCTAAAGCCGAGTGGTCGTGGCGACCATGCGGCAACTTCTGCCGCTTAAACAATGCTACAGCACACGATCGCTACCCCATTCCCCATATTCAGGAGTCCACCTCACCGAGGCATGCATTTTTTCCAAGATGGACCTGGTCTGCGGGTACCACCAGGTCCTGGTGCGCGCGGAAGACACACCCAAAATGGCAGTGATTACCCCGTTTGGCCTTTTCGAATTTTTACGCATGCCATTCGGGTTAAAAGGTGCAGCACAGACCTTCCAACGCATGATGAATGCTGTGCTGCGCAACCTGCTGTTTGTCTTCGTCTACCTCGACGCCATCCTGGTGGCCAGCGCGTCTGAGGACGAACATGTCGCCCACCTCAGGATGGTTTTCCAGAGGTTGGAGGAGCACGGGTTAATAATCAACCCAGCAAAGTGTCAGTTCGGAGCTACGACGATCGACTTTTTGGGCCACCGCATCTCACCGAAGGGCACGATCCCGTTACCGGACAAGGTGCGCGCGGTAGCAAAGTTTCCACGTCCACAGACCATCAGCGCACTCCAGGAGTTTTTAGGAATGGTGAACTTCTACAACCGTTTCCTCCCTTGCGCAGCCCAGCTCATGCAGCTGTTGTATGCCGCGCTTAAGAAACGCAAACCGGCGGACAGCATTGACTGGACCCCTGAACAGGAGCAGGCGTTTGCGGATGCCAAGGATGCACTTGTTAAGGCCACATTACTGGCACACCCAGACCCATTGGCACGGATTGTGATCACTACCGACACATCGGACGTGGCCATAGGGGCCATTGTGGAGCAGTGCGTTGCAGGTTCTTGGCAGCCGCTCGCCTTTTTCAGCAGGTCTCTGCGCGACAATGAGCGTAAATACAGCGCATTCGACAGGGAGCTGCTGGCTCTCCACCTGGCCACATGCCACTTCCAGTTCTGGCTGGAAAGGCGCAGCTTCACAGCATTTGTGGACCACAAGCCGCTAACATATGCCATGGCCAAGGTTTTGGAACCATGAACAACCCGACAGCAAAGACAGCTAGCTTCAATCTCGGAGTTTACCACCAACATACAGCATGTGGCTGGTAAACTCAACGTGGTGGCGGATTGCCTCTCACGCTCGCTCGTGGCCCCAATCCACGTAGGGATAGATTACACTGCCATGGCCGCCGAGCAACCTGGCGATGCCGACATTTGCGCACTCCAGTCTGGACCAACAGGGCTAAGGCTGGAGAGCAGAGTACTGTGAGCTGGGGGCCCGTCTCTACTCTGTGACGTCTCCACAGGCCGTCCGCGCCCGGTTGTCCCGCGTACTTGGCGCCATCGTGTTTTCGACTCGATTCACTCCCTGGCGCACCCAGGAGTGCGCGCTTCAGTCAAACTTGCGGGAAGAAATTCGTCTGGCCGGGTCTGCGTAAACAGGTGAAAGAGTGGGCGGCGGCTCGTGTCGCATGCCAGCGGACCAAGGTACACAGGCACACGAAGGCCCCCCTCGAACACTTCCATATCCCGGCTAAGAGGTTCGACCACGTCCATGTGGACCTGGTGGGGCCCCTCGCAATCGCAGGGGTTCACGCACCTCCTAACTGTAGTGGACCACACCACACGTTGGCCAGAAGCGGTACCACTGGCGTCCACAACGTCCGCGGAAGTAGCACACGCTTTTTTGACTACTTGGGTGACACGTTTCAGCACTCTGTCTGACATCACGTCTGACAGGGGCCCCCAGTTCATTTTGAATCTCTGGTCTGTGATGGCCCGGAGCCTGGGGGTCAGCATTCACCGCACAACCACATACAACCCTCAGGCCAACGGGTTATGCGAGCATTTCCACAGATCACTGAAAGCAGCACTCAGGGCTTCACTTACCGACGCCAATTGGGTGGACCAACTGCCGTGGGTTTCGTTGAGTTTGCGCGCTGCACCGAAGGAGGAGTTGGCAGCCTCCCTGGCAGAACTTATGTTTTCACAACCACTGCGGCTCCCAGGGGAATTTTTGCCCGACAATCCAGCACCCGACGCCCAAATACCCCCCAATTCCCTACATGCCGCGGAACCGGTGAGAGTACTGGGCCCGGCCCACCACTGTTTTCCCCACATTTTCGTCCCCAAAAACTTGTGGAATGCGTCGTTTGTGTTCATCAGACACAATGCACACCAGACCCTGTTGTGCCCACCATACAACGGGCCGTTCAGTGGTGCAACCTGGGGAGAAACATTTTTGTTAGACTTGGGGGGACGCAGCGAAACCATCTGCACTGACATGCTCAAACCAGCATTCGTGTTGGCAGACAAGGAAGTGGTGTTGGCCCAGGCTCCCCGTCGTGAACGCCCCCGTTTGGGGCTCCGCAGGTAAATGACTCAGCAACAGCAATATCAACGCTTTTTGAGGATGTCCCCCCCCGCCCCCCTACAGACGGACGTGCCTCCCGCAGTGCCTTGTTGCTAGAGCAACACCTCACAGCCAGCGACCCCCCGTTACAGCCGATATGGATGTCAGCTGAAGCCCACAGGACAAGAGGGTTGAAGCCCATTCTGGGTGTTTGGGGGGGTGCGGCACAGAGGTGACATCCGTGACATCAATGGACCGTGAAGTGGAAGGCTGATCAGGGGGTCGAGTTGAGACAGTGGAGGTGCAGACACTGGCTGCAGGGAGGAGGAAGAAGCAGCAAGCCAGCGACAGTTATGTTAATGTAATGTGATAATAAATAATAATGCATCGATTTTATATAGCGCTTTATCATATATACTCAAAGACGCTTTACAAATAGGTACATTATTCATTCACTCCAGACAGACAATGGTAGTGGCAAGCTACTTCTGCAGCCACAGCTGCCCTGGGGCAGGCTGACGGAAACGTGGCAGCCAATCTGCGCCAACGGCCTTTCCGGCCACCACCGAACATTTTTATACATTTATACACATTCATACCCAGTGTTATGGGCACTGGAGGCAATGCGGGTGAAGTGTCTTGCCCAGGGACACAACGGCAGGATATCTGGGGAGAGCGGGATTCAAACCGCCAACCATCGGGTTATTAGACGACCTGCTCTACCTCCTGAGCCACTGCCGCCCCAATGTGATGTACTATGTTATGCTAATGTGCTGCGCAGACTGTGTGTCAGATGTGGATTGTGGTGTGAGCCCCCAGGTCGCTAGGCAAGGGATTAAAGTATAAAAGAGAGAGAGCCTGCGGCCTGGGGATCATTCTTGTCAACTTGACTTGTAGAGAGGAGAATAAAGTCTGTGCTGTTCCAGCTCGTCGTCTTGCCTGTTCCTTTCTCTACAGCATTAGTTTTACTTTCCATGTGTTTCTGTCGTTTGGCTGTGCTACGGTCATGCTGCTGTTACACTGCAATTTCCCAGCTTGGGATCAATAAAGTACATCTATCTATCAATCTATCTATCTGAAACCATAAATAATCTATCCCCTAGTTATTTTAAAGAATTGATCGTACCCTATTATCCTAACAGATTATTATGCTCTCAGAATGCAGGACTCCTTGTAATCCCTATGGTCTCTAAAAACACCATGGGGGTAGGACTTTCAGTTATCAGGCCCCTCTTATGGAACCAATTACCAGCCTGGGTCAGTGAGGCCCACACTCTCTCTGCCTTTAAGACAAAACTGAAAACTTTCCTATTTGACAAAGCTTTTGAATAGACTTTCCACATGTTATAGTCATGTAACTAGTAGTGTAACGGTACTATGTGTACTGTTATACTGCTAGTTGTGTGCATAGTGTGAAGTCCGCATCATTGGGGCCTGCTGCATATTTATTATTACTTTTATTTAACTTTTATTTAAGACATGGTGACTTTTAAGAGATCATCATCATCATAGCAGTCTGTCGGGGGTGACAATGACTGTTTCATTTAGGTCTGATCAGATTCCTCCACGCAGCTCTGTCCTTCGCCTTCCGCTGCCAGGAACTCCTGACCTTGTTTACCTGGGCGACATCCAAGCCGGTATGAGTTGCTCTCTGACTGACCATTTCATGAAACTGCTTGCAAAGTATTTGAGTACCGCTAGCTTTTGCTGGACTAGCGGCACATTCTTGGCAGACAGAGGTATTATCAGTGGCAAGGACAGGCTAAGACAAATTGACTCCAGTATCTGTTGCAGTGACTGACCAGATGATAAGTTTGTTTATCTCTGCTCTTTGTGTAGTGCATGTCACGATGCACCGACTGGCAAAAGTCCACCACAGACCTTGTGACAGATGTGCTTACTGCCAGGATGTCCAGTCTCACCCCGTGTAACTGGGAGTGGTCCACCACAGACCTGTGACAGATATTGTTTTTAGTTCTGCCAGGATGCCCAGTTTCACCCTCCACACCCTCAGAAGGGTGGGGTTGCTGGTTGAGTCGCCGGCGGCCCGACCCATGAGACAGGTAGTACTGGTTTTCATGGTTATCCGGTAGCAAGCAAACCAATGCCTGATCTGACTCTAATTAAGAAATAGAGAGATAAGAGAGTGATGATATAGAGTGAAGTACGTGGCGGTAATGCACCTGCAAGCTGGTTGCCAACCGCCAATCAAATTTAAAAGAAGAACCTTTATTTAACCAGGTAGAACAGATTAAGAACACATTCTTATTTACAACTGTGGCCTGGGGGGAAGGGGCAAGTGACAACTCACATTCATACCTCCGCAGTTGATGCCAATTAACCTAACCTGCATGCTTTTGGCCCCTGTGGAAGGAAACCGGAGAAATCCCGAAGTAAACCCCAGACACGGGAAGAACATGCAAACTGCACACAGAAAGATCACTGTTGGTCAGGGGGTGGGATTGAACCCCAGATCCCATGGCCAAGGGTGGGTTGCTGTGCTGTCACAGTGCTACAGTGCTAACAACTGCACCACCGTGCTGCACATGCGTTTGAGTGTGTGTATAAGCCATGTGACAGCTGGCTAGCTAGATGGTAATATCATGTTTTAACTGAATGTCATTCACAAGTCTAGATTGGATTTTGCATGTCACAGTTCTGAATTTTACTATTACTATCTACTATGTCCACTAAAACACAGCTAATTGTGCACAGTGTGCATGTTTGGGCAGTATATCACTAGATCCAGCTATACATGCATCTGCTTCCAGAGCTACTTATGAGATTTGCAAGCTAGCTTGAAAAAAAACTAAAAATGCTGTAATCCTAGGTTATCCTAACGTTGACGCAACATTGCACGTCATATCTGTATGAACGTTGTTTTACCTGTATGGTATTGTTATTTGTATGAATAGCATGTCTCGTCTCCTCTTTCTTTTCTTCCTCTCTCCCCTCACCCCTCCAACCAGTCGTGACAGATGAGTGCCCCTCCCTGAGCCTGGTTCTGCCGGCGGTTTCTTCCAATATGTAAGTTCTTCCTTCCCACTGTTGCCTAGTGCTGCTTATAGGGGATTGTTCAATTGTTGGGGTTTTCTCTGAATTACTTATGATTCATGTCTTATGTATCTAGCACCTTGAGAAGACTATTGTTGTGATCAGGCACTATACAAATAAAGCTGAATTGAATTGCACACAGATGGACTACAGTATATCTCATGCAAGAGAACCAGTCTGAAAGTGAAAGGAGACTGAAAAGTGGTGTAAGGGGAGAATGTGGCTAGACACTGGATGGAAGTCTGTAGGATGGCTTTGGAAAGCAAGAAGAAGAACTGAGTGAAGGCAGAGCCAAAGATTAAAACAGGGATGGGCAACTTTGGTGGTAGAGAGGGCCACAAATTTTTTTCCTCACGTCCCGAGATTTACATGTAAACCTTCCGTGGGGGAAAGGATGGTGGGGGGGATTTCCTGCAAAGTCAAAAGTTTCAGAATTAAAGCTGAAAATGCAAATGAAAATAAAAGCAACTCGGTGTTTTATCATATTAGAATTAAAATGATAAAATTATATCTGCCCTGCAATGGACTGGCGATCTGTCCAGCATGTACCCTGCCTCTCGCTCAAAGATGCTGGGATAAGCTCCAGTCCCCCCTGACCTGAAAAGGATTGAGCAGTAGAAGATGGATGGATGGATGGATGGATAAAATTATATCATGACCTAATTTTTAAAACTCTCTCCATCAAAATGATGAGCAAATAGAAATTCCAAACAATAACTAAAAAAGCCAAGAAGGAAAGAAAATATGACGAGGCTTAGCTGCTCTTGGATTCATTGTGGGTGTGGAGGGGCAGAGGAATACTGTAGCTGTGGGTAGGTGGGCTTGTTAATGGCTCCCCAAAATGGTGAATTTAAAAAAAGTTTAAAGAGCCACTGGTATAAATGAACAAAAAAAATCAGCAGATTACAACAACCACAGTCTCTGAACTTTTATTGCTGGCATGGAATTAAAATTGTCGGTGCTTCTTTAGGAAGAAACCTCAAAGATTTGAATATTTTTCTGCACAATTAGAAGAAAAGCCTCCAAGCTCTATGAGGCTTCACTTGCCAAACAAGAATAAATGCTGGGAATAAGAATAAGAATAAATATTAATAAATAAATAAATACTCGCAGGTCCTTCCTACCAACGGCTGTCAGACTGTACAACCTAAGCAGGACTGCTCGCAGAGATAGCAAAAAGACGTAACAAACTAATAGTTTTTTGAATGCAAAAGATGCAATAGACTTACACAATGGTCCCCTCCGGCATACAACTAGGAAAATACCGGTAGCTACGGAGGGTGAGAATATGTATGGGCACATAATCATACCATGTAGGATAACTAAGTAGACGGTTGTGCTGTTTCATCCCATCTAGCAACAATGCTCTGCACTGTGTGTGTTTATACATTTACATATTTATTCCATCTAGCTACAATGCTCCGCACTGGGTGTGTTTATGTTTATGTTTAGATTTATATATCTATATATTCATTCCATCTAGCTGCAATGCTCCACACTGTGTGTTTATATATCTACATATTATTCCATCAAGCTACATTGCTCCGCACTGTGTTTATATATTTACATATTTATTCCATCTAGCTGCAATGCTCCATACTGTGTGTTTATATGCTCATATATTTATCCCATCCAGCTACAATGCTCTACACTGTGTGTATATATACAGTATATATTTATAGTAATATGTACATATGTATATTAGCTGCTCTTGCTTGCTTGCTTTTTTTTTTCTTTCTTGCCTTCTGATTGTTGCTCTGAGTGTTGCTATCCCTGTGCTGTTGCAATCCTGGAATTTCCCCGTTGTGGGACTAATAAAGGCTTATCTTATCTTATCTTATACTACAGCTACTCAGTAGTATTTATTCTTGTTTAAAAGCAGCCTACTTTGTACATTTACTGCTGTTTACAGCCTATTAATGCAGTCTTAGCAGGCAACATACCTTGAAAACATGTCTCCACCGGTGCACTCCCTCTGTGGCTCCCTCACTCTCGCTCTCTCCTTGACCACTTGCACACAGAGTGGCACCTAGGTTACAATTAGCGCTCCCTCTACTGGTGGGCTCAATAATTGCATTTAAGAAGGCAGGGCCAAATACAGCAATCATGATATAAATAATTGATTTTTGGAAATGGACTGGTAGGCTGCAGTGGATGAGGGGATGGGCTGTATGTGGCCTGTGGGCCACCAGTTGCCCATCCCTGGATTAAATGATGGAAGTTAGAGAAGGAAGAAGGTTGCACAGAGTTAAGGGAGGAGCTGATGCAAGCTCTGGGTGGTAGGGAAGATTTACCAAAGCACTGAGGGCCTCAGCTCGAAAGGTATTCAGTGTATCCTCTGAACAGGGGAAAGAAAGCAAGAGATGTGATGGTGGGATGAGGAGGTACAGGAAAGTATTCATAGGAAGAAGGTTGCCAAAAAAAAGTGGGATAGTCAGGGAGATCAAGAAAGTAGACAGGAGTGCAGTGTATAGTAGCATATAGTGAGTTATAGGATAGGTTTGGCACTAAGGAAGGAGAAAAGGACTTGTGTCAACAGGCTAGAGAGACAGCTTGAGCTGGAAATGATGTGCAGTAGGTTCATTAAGGATAGGGATGATATTGTAATAACTAGAGATGGACCTATCCAATATTTAGTTTCGTATCGGGTTCAATCCAGGCAAAATGACTGGCTCACTATTGGGGAACAATAAAGAAATTTTAAAAATGATTCATTAAAACATGAAATAAATGGCTTTTGAACCTGCCGACATTCTCTCGCCCCTCAGCTCTCTCTGACAGCCTCCGGTCTGTGAGCAGAGGCTGCATGTCAAAGATGTAATGTTAGAGACAAGATGGCTGCAATTGACCATTTTTTTAGGATTTAAAAACAGATGAAAATTAAATAAAATATATTATTAAATATATAGCTCGTGGAGAGCTCCAGAAAGACCTGGAGTTAGCAGGTACTGCTGTTTCAAAGAAAACAATATGTAATGCATTCAACCGACATGGGCGCTATGCCCGCTCACCTCACAAGACTCCATTGCTGAAGAAAAAGCATGTTGAATCTAATTTAAAGTTTGCTGCACAACATTTGGGCAAGCTAGTAAAATACTGGGAGAATATAGTCTGGTCAGATGAGACCTAAATGTAACTTTTTGGATGCCACAACACAGCATGTTTGGAGGAGAAATGGCACTGCACATCCCATCATGGTGTAGGGGTGTTTTTCAGCACATGGTACAGGCAGACTTCATATAATTGAAGGAAAGATGAATGGTCGAATGTACAGAGACATCCTTGATAAGAACCTGTTGTCATTTGCCAAGATGCTGAAGATGAAACAAGGGTGGACATTTCAGCAAGACAATGATGCCTAACACACAGCCAAGGAAATTCTCAACTGGCTCCAAAAAAGGAAAATAAAGCTGCTAGAATGGCCCAGTCAGTCACCTGACATGAATCCAACTGAAAATCTGTGGAATGAAGTGAAGATCAGAGTTCATAGAAGACACTCACGAACCTTCAAGATTTGAAGACAGTTTGTGTGGAAGAATGGGCTAAAATCACTCCTGAGCAATGTCTGCGCCTAGTTTCTCCATACAGGAGGCATCTGGTGGTGATTGACTTCAGGAAGAAGAGGACGCCTTTACAGCCATTGCAGTTTAGGGGGGAGGATGTGGAGGTAGTTGAAAACTACAAATACCTGGGTGTCATGATTAGCAACGGACTGGAGTGGAAATCCATCACCGATGCTGCATACAAGAAAGGGATGAGCAGACTCTACTTCCTGAGGAAGCTGAGATCGTTAAATGTGTGCAACAGGATGCTGGAGCTTTCCTACCAGGCTGTTGTCGCCAGCACCATCTTCATTGCTGCTGTCTGTTGGGGTAGCAGTATCAGAGCCAGTGACACCAACAGACTTGGACACTAAATAAACTGTGATTTATCATGGACAATCCTGATCACCCCCTCCACCACACACTGGACAGACAGCGAAGCACTTTCTCCAGCAGACTGCTACAGCTTTGCTGCTGAACAGTTAGGTACAGGAAATCTTTCCTGCCACATGCCATTTCACTGTACAATAACTCACTCTGATGTTGTACTCCGGTCATAACTATGCTGCCAAAATTGTACCTTACAGTCTAAATGGTACCTCACATTTCACTCTGCACCTGATAGTCCTGCGTTGTACAGCGGATATGATTCATATACCTATACGGGTCACCATCTATTCATCTATGATGTATATAAGTTTTTATCAGTTTTACTTTCCATGGGTAATCCCTTTGTCTATTATGCTGTGTGTGTTTCTGTCGTTTGGTTGTCTACTGTCATGCTGCTGTTACACTGTAATTTCCCAGTTTGGGATCAATAAAGTACATCTACAGTGGGGCAAAAAAGTATTTAGTCAGCCACCAATTGTGCAAGTTCTCCCACTTAAAAGATGAGAGAGGTCTCCAATTTTCATCATAGGTATACCTCAACTATGAGAGACAAAATGAGAAAAAAAAAATCCAGAAAATCACATTGAAGGATTTTTTTTTCCACAATATCTTTATTGAACCTTTTTTTTTTTTTTAACAAACATGATACAAACAATCAAACACTAACACTAAAGTACTACAAAAAAAAAAAAAAATGCACTAAAAACACCAACAACCACCAACAAAATCAAGTCTTCAACAATGCTCCTCTGTTTAGTCTAGACAATCCAATACATAAGTATACATATTATGTTCACCAGTTTGGAATTTACAAGGTCCACACACATCATTCACCTTCTTCTTCAAGAGTTATGTTTAAATTTTTTACATAATCAATAAAAGGTCTCCATATATTCTCAAACACAATTTCCTTTGATTTCAGTATGTATGTTATTCTTTCTAATGGAAGGTTTGTTAACATCTGTCTTAACCACTGAGTCACATCTGGTCTATGAGTCTTTTTCCATAATAGTGCAATACATTTTTTGGCATTAAGCAAACTGAGGTCTATGAATGTTCTTTCACTTTTATTGAAATTATGCTTTTCTGGGTACAGACCCAACAAAACCAGTTTAGGATTCAATATGATTTGTTTTGAGATTATTTTTTCAATTGTTACCCTCACCTCTTCCCAAAACATTCTTATTAATCTACATTCCCATAAACAATGAAATAGGGTTCCTTTACTTTCCATGCATTTTGTGCATGTATCTGGTATATTTTTGTTATATCTATTTAACTCCTCCGGTGTAACATACATCCGCATTAACCATTTGAAATGTATCAATTTAAGGCGTGCATTTATTGATTTGGTTTGAGCTTCTGTACAAGCCAATTCCCATTGTTCCTCTGAAATTTCAATTTGCAGATCTTCTTTCCAGTAGTTTAATCTTTTCAGTGAATTTTCACTTGAAGATAGTGTCAATGAGTTATAAAACTCTGAAATAATACCCTTTCTTTTACTATCTTTCATCATCATTTTTTCCAAGGATGAATAAATAGGTCGAGTGAGAGCTTTATTTTGATTTGATCGAATAAAGTTTCTAAGTTGAAGATATTTAAAAAAAATGTGTTCTATTGAGATTAAATTTGATCCTCAGCTCTTCAAAAGACATTATGTTATCTGCACATGGCAAATATAAATCCTGAATCTTTTGTATCCCTTTTAAATTCCATACTTTAAATACAGCGTCCGCTCTCCCTGGTTTAAAATATTGATTACCCCATATTGGACTAAATTGTGACAATAACTGTGGTTCTTTTAAATAGTTTTTAGCTTCACACCATATTTTGATCATATGCTTTACAAATGGATTTTTAACTTGTTTTTGTAATTTTTTTGCCGAATCTGAGTATATGAATATGGGAAGAGGTAAAGGTAAATTGTATGATTCCATTTCAGTCCAGTGAGGGAGATCATTTGATGAAAAATAATATGTCATAGACCTCAGTTGTGCCGACCAATAATACAACATAAAATTTGGACATTTCAGACCTCCACGATCAAATGGTAAATATAATAAAGACAGACGTAATCTAGCCCTCCTGTTGTTCCATATAAATTCCACTAACTTTTTTTTTATTCTTGAGAATAGATCTAAAGGTGGTGATAAGGGAATGTATTGAAATAAATAAAGTATTTTAGGTAAAATATTACTTTTAAGTATATTGATTCTCCCGATCATCGACATTGGTAGTGACATCCATCTCTGAGTTAACTCACTGATATCTGACATTAAGGCTTCATAGTTGACACTGGCGACTGATTCTAGCTTAGGCATAATTTGGATTCCTAAATATTTAAACTGATTTACAACATTGAATTGATTTACCTCAGGGGCTGGGTAATTTCTCTGGGTCTCATTTAGCATTAATATTGAAGATTTAGTTTTATTTATTTTATATCCTGATATTTCCCCAAAATTCTTTATTAAATTCAACAAGGTTGGAATTGATTTTTTTAGATTCGACATAAACAAAATTATATCATCGGCGTACAGGGAGATTTTATGTTCTGTTGGTCCAACTTTAATTCCATATATTTGTGAATGTAAACGTATCGCTATCGCTAAAGGTTCAATTGCCATAGTAAACAGTAAAGGTGAGAGTGGACAGCCTTGTCGACATCCTCTATTGATTTTTATTGGTTTTGAAATATTGTTATTTGTTAGGATTTCTGCTGTAGCATTATTGTATATTATTTGAACCCATTTTATGAAATTATTTCCAAGTCCAAACCTTTGTAGGACTTCAAAAAGAAAGGGCCATTCAACTCTATCAAAGGCCTTTTCGGCGTCCAATGATAGGAGAGCTGTATCCGGTGCTTCTTTATTAAAATAGATAATATTAAATAGTCTTCTTACATTATGGAAGCCTTGTCTACCCTTTATAAAGCCATTCTGATCTCGATTAATAATATTTGGTAAAATTTCTTGTATTCGTCTTGCTAAAATTTTACAGATTATCTTAAGGTCGGCGTTTAATAGGCTTATTGGTCTCATATTTTCACATTTATTAGAGGGCTTACCTGGTTTTGGCAGCAGTATAATTAAGGCATTATTTATGTATGATGGTAAATTATTTTTTTGAAATGCTTCTAAAACCATTTCCAAAAAAGGTTTTATTAATTTATTCTTAAATTTTTTATAAAGGTCAACTGGAAGACCATCTGGTCCTGCACTTTTTCCTGATTTCATATTATCAATGGCTAGCCCAACTTCTTCTTGACTAATTTTAGACTCCAATATCTCCCTGTTTTCATTTGGAATACACGGTATAGATAGTTCGTTCAAAAACCCATTTAGTTTTGTTAAATCAGGTTCATTTTTGGTATCATATAATTTTTCATAGTAATCTCTAAAGGCTCTATTAATTTCTAAAGGATCTATAACTACCTGTCCGTTACTTATAATACTGGTAATTGGTGTTTTAATTTCCAATTGTTTAATCTGCCATGCTAATAATTTTCCTGATTTTTCACCTTGTTCATAAAAACATTGTTTCAATCTTAGAAGACTCGAGGCAGCTCTATTCGCTGATTTTTTGTCGTATTCAGCTCTCAAAATCAGTAATTCATTCTCCAACCTTGGGTCACTTCCTGCATACACTTTTTCCTGAAGATTTTTTATTTTATGTTCCAATTTAGCTCTCTCCTCTCGAGTCTTCTTAGATTTTGATCCTGTATAACTAATAATATGCCCCCTAATAAAAGCTTTGAAAGCCTCCCACTTTACACATGCTGATGTTTGTGTAGTATTGATGTCAAAGAACTCGTCTATCTGTTTTTCTATATACTTGACAAATTCCTCATCCTGAAGCCATTTATGCTGAAATTGCCATCTACCTGATTCCTTTGTCAATTTTTTATCTACATATATTAGACAACAGGGTGCATGATCAGAGATCACGATGTTATCATAAAAGCAGTTTTGAATCTTGGACCTTAATTCTGTGGAAATCAAAAAATAATCAATACGTGAGAATGTCTTGTAGGTACTGGAATAACAAGAATAGGCTTTAACTTGTGGTTTCATTTCTCTCCATATATCTAACAATCTCAATTCTTTCATAAAATGATTAATAGTCATCCTACATCCAATGTGCGTACAATCCAGTCCTGTTGATCTATCCACACCTGGATTCAATGTACAATTAAAATCCCCTGCTATTATATGTTGCCCTGTAAGTGATGATAAGATGAGAAATAAATTAGCAAAGAACTTCTGATCATCTATATTGGGACCATATAAGTTCACAAGATTTATATTTTCTAATAGCAAAGAACCTTGAATGATTACATATCTTCCAAATTTGTCTCCAATTACATTTTTCACTTGAAAAGGAACTGATTTATGTATGAGAGTCATAACTCCCCTGGCTCGGGATGAAAATGAAGAGGTGAATACACTTCCCTGCCATCTACTCCTAATTCTTTTAACATCCTCCTCTATCAGATGAGTTTCTTGTAAAAACACAATTCTTGAACCCATGTCCTTTATTTTATTCATAACTTGTTTAAGTTTTTTTAAATTTTGTAGACCTCTGCAATTCCATGAAGTTAAATTAAGATTAACACTTTGGTCCATGATCAATAGAGAGTTTGGGATTACCTTGCAGTGTAAACATGCTCATACAGAGAAGCAAAAACATGAGTGGTTGAACATTCATCCTACAAACTACACACAAACAAATTTCCCCTTCCCACACTTGTGGCAAACCCCCCAAAATCAAAAGAAAAATTCTGTCTCCCGATATAGCCATCGACCGTTCCACCCCCACGGGGAACAGCCTAAGCCACTCCTTCTTCATCCTCCCAATCACCCTAACTCTACTGCTTTTAATGACGTAACATTAACTCTCCTCTGTAGTTTTCCAACTTAACTCCAAAATTTTTAACAACTTTGTACATCATAGTTTTTTTTTTTTGTTTGTTTTGTTTTTGTTTTGTTTTTTTTAATATATAATACAATCTATATTTTGTAAACTTACTATTTACTTCAAGTCAGTCAGATGCCTGTGCAAATGCTTAATTATTCTACCTTATATTTTGTTCATGCTTAGCTCCCACCAGTCTCTTCTTCTTCTTTGATCTTCTTGATGAACTCCTGCGCCTCCTCTGGGGTCTTGAAGATGTGGGTTCTGCCCTCATACGTGGTCAGCAGTCTCGCAGGATAGATTACACCATGACGAATCCCAAGGTTGCGCAGCTCCTTACGTACGGGATCAAACTGCTTCCTCAATTGCTGGATTCCTGTGGCCAAATCTGGGTAGAACCGCACCTGCTGGTCCTGGTGTTTAATCTCTCCTTTTTTAGCTCGTGCAGCGTTGAAGATCTTCATCCTGTCTCTGTTGTTAAGAAACTTCATAATTAAGGTCCTCGGCGGTCCCTTATCTCTCCGTGGGCCAATGCGATGTGCTTTTTCCAGAACCACTGCTGATTGCAACTCCTCGCTGCCCAACACCTCCGGAATCCACTTTTCCAGAAAGGAACATACGTCCCGACCTTCTGATTCCTCTGGAAGACCCACCAGCCTCAAATTATTCTGTCTCGACCGAGATTCCAAATCCAAAATATTATCTTCCAGAGATTTATTTTTTTTTTCCAAAGTGCGCACCTTTAATTGAAGACGGGTGACGTCATCTTCAGCACTAGCGAGACGGAGCTCCATCTGCGCCGTTCGTTCTACACAGTCACCCAATTCCTTTCTTATTCCTTCCAACGCTGTCATAATCCCATCAAATCTAGAGGAAAAGTCCGCTCTCATTGAACTCATGGCAGCCATCAGCGCATCTGCGCCATTCCCCGCAGAAATCGCAGCGTTGCCAGCCTCCTCCGCCATATATGGAGCCCTGTTTGCTGCGTCACAGACCTGAAAGTCCGTTAATTTGGACTGTTTCGGCGGCTCGCTTTTTCCTTTTCCTGGTTTTCCAGCCTTAGGCTTCGCCGACATATCCTCGCCCAAACGCTGGGATACGTTCTGTCCCAAATGAGAGAGTTATTTGCCGATTTTTTTTCTCCAGGAGCAGAGCAGAGCGAGACACGTCCGTCCTACGTGGCAGCCATAACCGGAAGTCCACATTGAAGGATTTTTAATGAATTAATTGGTAAATTCCTCAGTAAAATAAGTATTTGGTCGCCTACAAACAAGCAAGATTTCTGGCTCTCACAGACCTGTAACTTCTTCTTTAAGAGGCTCCTCTGTCCTCCACTCGTTACCTGTATTAATGGCACCTGTTTGAACTTGTTATCAGTATAAAAGACACCTGTCCACAACCTCAAACAGTCAGACTCCAAACTCCACTATGGCCAAGACCAAAGAGCTGTCAAAGGACACCAGAAACAAAATTGTAGACCTGCACCAGGCTGGGAAGACTGAATCTGCAATAGGTAAGCAGCTTGGTGTGAAGAAATCAACTGTGGGAGTAATTATTAGAAAATGGAAGACATACAAGACCACTGATAATCTCCCTCGATCTGGGGCTCCACGCAAGATCTCACCCCATGGGGTCAAAATGATCACGAGAATGGTGAGCAAAAATCCCAGAACCACATGGGGGGACCTAGTGAATGACCTGCAGAGAGCTGAGACCAAAGTAACAAAGACTACATCAGAAACACACTACGTCACCAGGGACTCAAATCCTGCAGTGCCAGACGTGTCCCCCGCTTAAGCCAGTACATGTCCAGGCCCGTCTGAAGTTTGCTAGAGAGCATTTGGATGATCCAGAAGAGGATTGGGAGAATGTCATATGGTCAGATGAAACCAAAATAGAACTTTTTGGTAAAAACTCAACTTGTCGTGTTTGGAGGAGAAAGAACACCATACCTACTGTGAAGCATGGGGGTGGAAACATCATACTTTGGGGCTGTTTTTCAGCAAAGGGACCAGGACGACTAATCCGTGTAAAGGAAAGAATGAATGGGGCCATGTATCGTGAGATTTTGAGTGAAAACCTCTTTCCACCAGCAAGGGCATTAAAGATGAAACGTGGCTGGGTCTTTCAGCATGACAATGATCCCAAACACACCGCCCGGGCAACGAAGGAGTGGCTTCGTAAGAAGCATTTCAAGGTCCTGGAGTGGCCTAGCCAGTCTCCAGATCTCAACCCCATAGAAAATCTTTGGAGGGAGTTGAAAGTCTGTGTTGCCCAGTGACAGCCCCAAAACATCACTGCTCTAGAGGAGATCTGCATGGAGGAATGGGCCAAAATACCAGCAACAGTGTGTGAAAACCTTGTGAAAACTTACAGAAAACATTTGACCTCTGTCATTGCCAACAAAGGGTATATAAAAAGTACTGAGATGAACTTTTGTTATTGACCAAATACTTATTTTACCGAGGAATTTACCAATTAATTCATTAAAAATCCTTCAATGTGATTTTCTGGATTTTTTTTTCTTATTTTGTCTCTCATAGTTGAGGTATACCTATGATGAAAATTGGAGACCTCTCTCATCTTTTAAGTGGGAGAACTTGCACAATTGGTGGCTGACTAAATACTTTTTTACCCCACTGTATCTATCTATCTATCTATCTGTCTATCTGGAAGCTGTTATTACCAACAAAGGCTTTTATACTAAATACTAAATGAATTTCACCAAGCGTTCTCAGTACTTCTTCCCTGTGTCATTCCACTTTATTAAATATAACTTGTTTTGTGAACACAGTTGCCTTGATTTCTTTGTATGTATGGATTACTTCGGTTGTTACCGATATCTGGTGAAAATCTCAGGTCAATGGCTCCATCAGAAATATGTTTAATGAGAAAAATGTTGACATGTTCAATACTTATTTTCTCCGCCGCCACAGCAGTAGCATTTGGACTCCAGATAGACTAGGTTGAGAAGTAGCAGGTTAATTCCATGTAGGCCAAGCCAGACACACTCAGAGTAGCAACAGGTTGATGGAGAAAGCTCATTTCAGCCACTTGGATCCACAATCTCATTCTTTTGGTCAGATCCTGTGGTCATCAAACATGACATCCTCCGTTCCTTGGCTGCGCCTACAAATCCTGTCCATAAAAATTATGAACAGGATCATGACAAAGGGCAGCCCTGGCGGAGTCCAACTCTCACTGGAAATGTGTAGGGTTGAGTCCTACAATTTGGAAATATAATTATTAATAATTATTAATAGGCTTATTAATAATACTTGTAGTACCTAGTTTGTAACACTAGGTGGGGCACCACTCACGGGTTTTTAAGAGTCAGAGTGAGCACTCTGTTAAGAACCAACTTAACTTAGGAATTTGGCAATTAATAAGTTAAGCATTAATTAATAATGTAATTAGCAATGTTTGATCAGCCCCATAGTCTGGAGGCAGAATTCTTGACACTGAGTTGTTACAATAATGGACAAAGAGAAATCGCACCTTCTAGCTTTAGTAACCCTCCTTTATTAAACTCAGTGGAATGGCACAAACATACTGCATTTAAAATAAGTAGAATAAAACATGGCAATAATTGACTTGATTGCATGAAATATGAACATACCACTCATCAAAGATCACCATATTTTTCTCATTATTAAGCTGTAGTAAAAGGTCCGATCTGTGCAGTCGGTGAGGTCAAAGGAAATTTGATTTTTTTTTTTTTTCGATTCTGATTTTGTATACTTTATTGATCCCCAGAGGGGAAATTGAGAGCATCCACCTGGATGGATGAAGCAGCCACAGTACGGCGCTATCCCTTTACCATTCACACCGAGGGCCACTTTAGAGTCTCTAATTAACCTAACCTGCATGTTTTTGGTCTGTGGGAGGAAACCGGAGAACTACCGGAGTAAACCCACGCAGACACGGGGAGAAGATGCAAACTCCACACAGATCACTGTTGGTCAGGGGCTGGGATCGAACCAGGGATCCTATGGCCAAGGGTGAGTTGCTGTGCTGCCACAGTGCTAACCACTGTGCCACCGCACCGCCCTTTTGCGCAGTTCTAATAAAAAAGTCACAAAAATTTAGTGTAAATTTTGGAATCGAATGGGTTTAAAGAAAAGAGGGAGCGAGAGGATGAGCCTGTTCACTGCTGCAGCCAGCAGCCATAAATGAAGCTTGCTCCTGCTGGGAAAAGATGAAGCTACTTTGTTTTTGTGGAAATGGACAGATTATTTTTCCTTTGTCGCAGTTAAGGACAAAAGCACATTTGTGGGCCGTGTGAGACCGACTGCAATCTTCAGAAGTGCCTGAGGACAGCAACAAGATCCAACAAAGCTGATAGTAACAAAGTGATATGCTATGCTATGCTATGCTAACAACACCACTAACAACACCGGCTGGATTTCAAACACAGGTATGGAGTGGACAGTTTGTGACCCAGCAAGAATTAAACAACTGATTGCCAGATACGTCATTACACAATGAAGATGTGCTAACAGTCATTTCCCATCAGACTGTCACGAGTCTGAGCACAGGTACTACTGGGCTCAGGCTTTCAATTTATTCCTGACTCCCCTTCTCTATGTGTGTCTGAACTTTCTCCCAGGGTCACCGGGAGTGATCCAGCACAGCCAGAAGTCTCCGTGGGTCCAGGCTTGCCACCCAAGGTCGCCAGGAGTCCAGCTCCCCCAGCAGAGGTCGTCGCTGGTGTTTCGTCCCAGCCCCAGACCTCCGTGGGTGCAGCCTCCCCTCTGCTCGGGGCCGTCATGTGGGTCCCTCCTCCTCGGTCCAAGTCTCCGTGAGCGCTGCATCCCGATCAGGGACCCTCATGGGTGCTACGCCCCAGCATTAGTCCAACATGGGTGCTGCACTCCAGCTTGGGTCTGCCATGGGCGTTACGCCCCAGCATTGGCCCAGTCAGGGTCCACCAAGGGTGCAGCGTTGGCCCAGTCCGGGTCCACCAAGGGTGCAGCGTTGACCCAGTCCGGGTCCACCATGGGTGCTGCTGAGCTCCAGCCCAGAGCCACCATGGATGCTGCAGAGCTCCAGCCCAGAGCCACCGCGGGTGCTACAGAGCTCCAGCCCCGAGTCACTGTGGGTACTGCAATGCTCCAGCCCATAGCCGCTGCAGGTGCAGCTATGTTCCAGTCTGGGAGCCCCATGGGTGCAACCATTCCTCAGCCCAAGACCACCAAGGGCACCGTGGTCCCCGTTCCTCCTCTGCCAGACACCGTCATGGTCCCCCTTCCTCCTCTGCCAGACGCCGTCATGGTCTCCCTTCTTCCTCAGCCAGACGCTGTCATGGTCCCCTTCCTCCTCAGCTAGACGCCGTCGTGGTCCCCCTTCCTCCTCAGCCAGACACTGTTGTGGTCCCCGATCCTCCTCCGCCACCAGACACTGTCGTGGTTCGCCTCCTCCAGCCCTGCTTCCCGTTGTTGGATCTTCCTGTAGGGGAGCTGCATCCTGGGTAACCCCTCCGGTCTTGGTGGCTGAAGAACTCAGGCTGGCCACCTGATAGACTGAGCTGCTGGGTTGGGTGGCCTATATTCTCCGGCAGGCCACCCGACTCATACCACCTGGCCATCCGGTTGGCCTGGGACTTTGGCCAGCCACCAGGACTGTTTGGTTCTTTCATCTAGAGGGGCCCAGGGCCTGGTGTAGCATGGGTGCTGGTCTTGAGCAAGCCCTGTAGTTTTGCTCTCTCCTTACCTGTTTCCCCCACCTCCCACCCGGGTTTGTTTTTTGCTGTACCTTTTCTTTTTTTTGGGGGGGGGGGGGGGGTCCTTTTGGTGTCACGTTGGGGTGTCTGGATTCCACCCCTTAAAGGGGGGGGGGGCTCTGTCATGAGTCTGATCACGGGTAGTACTGGACTCAGGCCCTCAATTTATTCCTGAACATTTTTCTGTATTTTTTCCAGCCTTGTGTTTTTTTTTCCTGTGTATTGATTTCTGACGATTTATCGTTCCGCTTGTTATTTATGTACCAGTTTTATTATTATGTTGTCAGTTTATGTAGTTTAAGATTATAGTGTAGAGGGAAGGATGCAGGCGAGGCATGAGCTGGCGACACAGAATCTTTATTTTCCCTCTAACAATAATATACAGCCATGAGTCTCCAGCGCAGACGCGCTGGGGCTAAAAAGCCTCCCCAGGTCCCTCTGCATTCTGCTTTTATAGCTTTATTACTTATGCATAGAGACCGGGGCTGCCGCATATGCATTGGTGTATGTACAAAGGAATTGTGTGACACATTATCATACTCATACACGGGTGCCACTTTGACTCCTCCCTTCTGGTCTCAGTGACACCGGGTTATTCTTTCTCTCCTCGGAGGGTGCATAATGTAACTGTCCAGTCTGTTTACCCCCCGGGGCACTTCCTCCTTTGGTCCATTGTTCTGCTTTTCCTCCTGCGTTCTGGGTGTGAGAGAACCCAGACCTGTGTCCCCACAGGTTTTTGTTTTTCTTGTGACAGGACCACTATTCCTCCCTTTCCAGACATCCCCACCTTGTTATTTGCTCACTGCCTGCTCTCCTAGTCATCTCAGCTGTGAGTGCTGTGAAATTAGGTCACCTGCCCGCTCTTCTTCCTCACACCTGCTGCTTATTGTGCCATCTCATCCTCCCACTATTTAAGCTCTGTCTGTTCATTCAGTCTTTGCGGCAATATTGGATGTTTCTCCTACAGAGCTTATCACTGATCATCTCCTCTCCTCCAGAGCTCTGCCGGCTCTGGAGTGCTCCCTCCTGTAAGTTATTCTTGTTTGCATTTTTGTATTGTTTGCACCATTTTTGGACTTTATGTTATTTTTGTTATTAAATGTCACAAATGCAGTTCAGCGCCTGGGTCAGTCTTTCTGCCCCGTAGGGGCGTACATGAGACAGATAGCTGAGACTGTTGTCCACTGAAGTTAAAACACATTTACTTTCTACCTGGATAAAGATTATTTAAAAATGGATTTGATCTCCAAAAGGAATTTAAGAGACTGGGTCATGTCTCTGTCACAGCAGACATTTGGACTGTGGATAATGGACATTTTCTTTGGATCACTGCACATCAGATTAAATCCATAATGCAAAGGTAAGAAACATTGACAGTCTTCTGTAGTGTTGCCAACTCACTCTTTTGAAGTGATTCTCACTCTTTTTCCCTCGCTTTCACTCCACAAACCCAAAATGAGGAAATTACTGGCAATTTTGTGTTGATTTTCTTCAGATTTTTCCCACAATAAGAGCTCTCAAGGCAGGACAAAGCAGACTGAACATGTTCTAAAAGCTCTGTCTGAAACAGTCTGTTTTCAGCCTGACATTAATAAGCCTGTAATGTAATCCATTAATTAAATTATCTTGCTATGTGTGCAAAGATGATTTAAGTATGCATTTAAAAGTAACATGAAAGTTACTTCTCCAAGTAACTAGTTACTTTAATCATGCAGTAATTGGTAAGTAACTCAGTTACTTTTGAAAAGAAGTAACCAGTAACTGCAACTAGTTACTATTTTTTAGTAACTTGCCCAACACTTGTCACAATACATGATTAACAAGAGTACCACACACAGCACATTATACACTTATTCATAGCCATTATCGATAGTGCAGCACACCTTCAAATAAAAAATCAATTCCAAATTCAATATACTACCTACCTTTTGGCTGCTCCCTATTCAGAGTTAGCACAGTGGACCATGGCTCTGCATATTTGATTTGGCAAGGATTTTACTCCGATGCCTTTCATGACGCATCCCTCCCCATTTACCTGGGCTTGGGACCGGCGCAAGGATTCCCCCTGTGGCTGGGTAACCAACTGCCCAAGATTCAATATACTCTAGATCTATAATAAAACTAATAACCATGCAATTACAAAACAAACAATCCATGATTTAAAGTGGAACAAAAATATGAGAAAATCATTTAACGCCGTACAATATGCACATCTTCGATACATGTATAAAGACTGTGTGAAATAAAAATGTCCTATCGACGGACAGACAGACAGACATGATCATATCATAATATGTCCGGTCTAAAGATGGACGTATAAAAAGGTTTCTATTTAAAGGCGTAGGATGGGTCATCATCAGGGTTGCCAACAGTTCTGTATTAGCTGGGACATCCTTTGTTTTAGCCCAGTTTCTTTTGTCCCTTTTGTGACATTCCTTGTCCCGTTTATTTTGCTTCATTTCAGCACGGCAAACACCAAGAAACACATTACGCCAGGGGAAATGATAGCCCAACATCACCTAATCACTGTCATGCGCTGGCCCTCGCGAGCCAGCTAGAGACGCACAGAGTCACCAGTGAGTTTACAGTGAGTTTATTACGGTGAAAAGTGAACAACACCAGATGCAGGAGCAATGACACATGAGTCTACACACTTCCGGAGGCGTAAGGCTAGACAGCTCACTTACGAGTCCATAGGAGGAGACAGTCATACACAGGCAACGGTTGTTTAAGTAATTGCCTACACAAGCCGCTGAAGCAAAGACACACAAAGGTCTACTTTCCAGAAGGGGTAAGGCTAATAGCTCACTTACTGGTGCCGGAGAAGTGACGGTTAACCACAAGCAGACAAGGTAGATAATGGTCCAAGTCATCCGTAGCTCAGACGTATAACGACTGACACTGCTGCGTCATACCGTCGCCAGTGCTGGGCTTATATAGCGAAACACTAACGACGGTAATGACACTCAGCTGGCCGACCGTTGACAGGCGGAAACCCCACCGAGCACCTTCACAATAAGAGCCCGGTGAGGCCAGAATACAGCCCACAGCTGTCAAGGCCGGCAGCGAGACATAACTTTAACCCGAGCGCGATCAGAACCGGCGCTCGGGTCATAACAGTACCCTCCCTCCACGGGCGGACTCTGAACGCCCCAAGGAACCACCCTGCCCCCCCCACCCCCCCAGGGTGGGAGGTGGGAGGACAGGTGCGGAGGGAGAGAAACCAACCCCTGAACAAGACCATGACCAGACAAAAAAACATACGAAACCCAAAAAAATACATGAAAATACCTGGAAACAAAGAACAAAATCCTCATACAATAGCCCCTCAAGAAAGGAGGGGAGAACAAAACAAAGACAAGACTTGACCAAACTATGGATACAAAACACAAAAAAGGCAATATAGATTGCTTTACCTGACTTATGGCTTTCAAAACACAAAACAAAAAAAATACACACCAACACACAGGGAGCAATCTAAAAATTGCTTAGCTTTGACTAAGACTATGACAAACAACAAAAAATCTCAAGACGTACTTCACATGACCAGGCCCCGTATGGGCCCACAGATAGTCCCACAGTACATGATAATCAGGTGGCCTGCCCCAGTCCCATGCCCCCAGAAACCAGTCCTCTGGTGGCCGAACCAGGTCACCCCGTAACACACACAGTTTATTGGGTGGCCAACCCAAGACGCCGAACGCTCCAAGCAGTTCCTCAGGTGGCCGACACGCATCCCACAACCACCAGGACCGTGGAGGGATTGCATGCAGCCACTCACCTGAACATGACAAGACAGGGGAGCGCCAGACCGTCAAACAAGGCCCTCTCACGGACCCCAGCTGGTGGCTCCTGAGAGGGGGACAACCAAAAACTTGGACCCCCTCGAATCCTGATTGGGTCGCAGCCGCACCTGCGCTGGACCCCCACTGGACCTCGTCGGACCCCGATTGGGTTACAGCCACACCTGAGTCGGACCCCGACTGAACCTCGTCGGACCCCGAATGCGTAATCGCTGCACCCACGTTGGACCCCGACTGGGTCACCTCAGCCCATGCGTCGGACCCCGACTGGGTCAGGACGGGCCCCGATTGGGTCACCGCTGCACCCACGTTGGACCCCGACTGGGTCACCTCAGCCCATGCGTCGGACCCCGACTGGGTCAGGACGGGCCCCGATTGGGTCACCGCTGCAGCCACGTTGGACCCCGACTGGGTCTCCTCGGCCCACGCGTCGGACCCCGACTGGGTCACCTCGGCCCACACGCCGGACCCCGACTGGGTCACCTCGGCCCACACGTCGGACCCCGACTGGGTCACCTCGGCCCACACGTCGGACCCCGACTGGGTCAGGACTGCTCCAGCGACGACCTCCATCTCCGAACCTGGAACCCCCGGTCCCGTGACCTTGACTGGCTCCGGACCGGTAACGCTGTGGAGGTGCTCAGAAAACAAGAGAGGACCGGGATCAGTTCCACCGGCAGCGCCAGAGCCCAGCGAGACGAGCTCGGGTGCAGCGGACGGCTGCCCCTCACTCGCCTCCCCATGAGGCAGGCAAAAATGCTCTAACACACCATACAGGAAAACAAGAAAGAGCACTTGCCTGCACTCGGGCTCTGGAGCCGTCCAGGACTTCGCCGATCCAGGTTCAAAAAGCAGCTCATCGTCGGGCTCCCACTCGGCTGCGTCGGGTTCCACAGCCGGCCTGATGGTCTCTGCAGCTGGATCCTCATGCGCTGGTGTCCACGCCAATAACCCGTATGGCGTGGGGGCAGAGGACCCTGGACCTGCTGACTCGGACTGCATCCCTGAGGAACCCTGGGGACGCTCTCTCGTCGGCTCTGGCTCCTCACTGCAGTCCGTTCTTCTCTGTCCAAAGCGCGGCTGCAGGGCTGGGATATTGCCCAGAGCTGCAGGCCTCCCCCTCGTTCGCTGGCGTGGGACTGACGCCGAGGACCGCTCCGCAGGAGGAGACACAGAGGCAGCAGGTTTAATAACAATGGCTACAGCTGGGGAAAGAAGCTCAGGGAGCTGCAAACCCCGAGCTTCACCCCCAGGAGTCAGACAAGACAGATCACCATGATCGATAGGTAAGTGAACTTGAACTTGCCTGTCTCCCGGGGGGAGGATGGTATCAGCTGTAGCGGACATCGCTCCTTCCCTCGCTCGCTGGGTGGTAAAAACGGACCCATGGACGGAGCCCACCGGCACAGGACTCAGCTCACTCACAGCTGCCGGCCGGTTGAGGGGGTCATCCCGGCGGCCCGGAACTGGATCCGGAGCAGGAGCTTGCCGAGGATGCGCCCGGCTGTGGCGCCGACGCCTACGCCAGCCCCCAGACGGTGCAAACTCCCGGAACGGATCGAGGAAAGGATCGGGATCCATGAGCAAAGAGCAGGAGTGCCTCTTCTCCTGCTTCATGCCGCGTTCCTCCTCCATCATCAGGTAAATCTCGCGTTGCGCAGCGATGTCCTCCCTCCTCGCGTCGACTTCCGGGTGGTCAGCGTAGCGGGGAGAGAGATGACAAAGTATATCCTCGGCAGCGTCCAGGTACCAGTGTATGCCGTGGTCATAGTCTAGCAGAGAAGCGGAGATGAGAAGCTCATCCACCACTTCCAGCACATCAGTCAGCTCGTGGCTCGGACTCCACACACGATTCCTCCGCGACGGCATTCTTCACATACACGGCACCCAGACAGGAAAAAGCAAATGTCCAAAAAAAACTCAAACTCACTGGTGAATAGCGTCTCGGGTTGGTGTCACCGTAACGCTGTTTTGGCAGCAGTGTACTGTCATGCGCTGGCCCTCGCGAGCCAGCTAGAGACGCACAGAGTCACCAGTGAGTTTACAGTGAGTTTATTACGGTGAAAAGTGAACAACACCAGATGCAGGAGCAATGACACATGAGTCTCCGCACTTCCGGAGGCGTAAGGCTAGACAGCTCACTTACGAGTCCATAGGAGGAGACAGTCATACACAGACAACGGTTGTTTAAGTAATTGCCTACACAAGCCGCTGAAGCAAAGACACACAAAGGTCTACTTTCCGGAAGCGGTAAGGCTAATAGCTCACTTACTGGTGCCGGAGAAGTGACGGTTAACCACAAGCAGACAAGGTAGATAATGGTCCAAGTCATCCGTAGCTCAGACGTATAACGACTGACACTGCTGCGTCATACCGTCGCCAGTGCTGGGCTTATATAGCGAAACACTAACGACGGTAATGACACTCAGCTGGCCGACCGTTGACAGGCGGAAACCCCACCGAGCACCTTCACAATAAGAGCCCGGTGAGGCCAGAATACAGCCCGCAGCTGTCCAGGCCGGCAGTGAGACATAACTTTAACCCGAGCGCGATCAGAACCGGCGCTCGGGTCATAACAATCACAGCTCTTCAATTTAGCATATAAATCAAACATGTGGAGAACAATGGGTAGTCTTCTTCTTGTTTCAGCTGCTCCCTTCAGAGGTCTCCAAAGCAGATCGTCTGCCTCCATCTCACCCTATCCCTTCATCTTCCTTCCTTGAACACCAACCCTCTCCATGTCCTCCTTCATTACATCCATTAATCTCCTCTGTGGTCTTCCTCTTTTCCTTCTGCCTTGCAGCTCCATCTTCAATGTCCTTTGTCCAATATCTCCACTATCCTTCCTCTGCACATGTCCAGAAAATCTCAGTCTTGCTTCTCTTACTTTGTCTCCAAACCGCTCAACGTGAGCTGTCCCTCTGATATACTCATTTCTAATTTTGTCCCTCCTAGTCACTCCCAATGAAAATCTTAGCATCTTCAACTCTGCCACCTGTAGCTCCTGTCTTTTTGTCACCACCACCTTCTCCAAACCATACATCACAGCAGGTCTCACTACCATCTTGGAAATCTTCCCTTTCATGCTTGCTGGCCAATTACCGATCATGTTAAATCTTGTTACTGGTCATGACAAATTTCAAGATGGCGGAGTGAGTGGTCTCAGTCTTGCAGGCTCAGCTTAAATAAATTTTTTTAGTTGTGGTTCAGCCGGTCTGGATTCGGAGGTCAGACTCAACCTCTGCTTTTAAGAGTTGTTTTGCGCTTGCTGTGAGAACTGGACTTTTGGGACTGCTCTCATTGGTGAGTGAACTGATTGGCGTTTCTTTTCGTAGTTCGCTGCTACTAACGCCATAGCTAGTCGTAGCACCTAGCACCGACACAGAGAAGCGACTCTGTCCCCGGGGATTGGGGCTCGCTGGAAGAACAAGCCGAGGCAGCAGTTGGACGGGAGCTGGATCAGAGTTCAACTGCAGCGGTGGTGGGAGACGGGGACCAGTGGAGGACCACCGGGGCCCCAGCCGGAGTCGGAGCCCAGTTGCAGCGGCGGGGCTCGGCGGAGGAACTACTGAGGCAGACGGCGGTAGGTGGTGGGGCTCAGCGGAGGATCTACTGGGACCCCAGCTGGACAGAAGCAGGATCGGAGCTCGGCTACAGTGGCGGTGGGCGGCGGGACTCGGTGGAGGCGCTGCCGGAACCCCGGCTGGACAGGAGCTCAGTTACGGCGGCGGTAAGCAGCGGGACTAGCAGCGGAGGGGGCTAGCTGAGGCCCAGCTGGATTCGAGGTCGGTCGGATCGGATACCGGCGACACCAGCAGAGATTGTTTTACTATCCTCAGGTCAGTAAAAATGCCACCAAAGAAGGAGGAAATGGAAGAGATCAAAAAATCTCTGAACTTCTTGTCAGAAGAACTGACCAAAGTGGTTAGTCAGCAGGCTAAAATAATAGGGCTAATGGAAGAAGTCCAAGAATTAAAATTAACAATTAAGGAAAAAGGCAAAAAAATTGCAGACTTGGAGCGACGCATCGAGGATCTTGAACAATATTCTCGTATGGATGATCTAATTATAAGTGGACTAGACATTAAATATCAATCATATGCTCCTGCTACAGCAGGATTGAGAGGAGAGGATGCTTCCCTGAGTGAATCAGTCTCCCTGGAAAACCAGGTGCTTCAGTTCCTTGATAGTAGAAATATAAAGGTCGAAGCAAATGCAATTTCAGCCTGTCATGCTTTACCCAGAAAGGATAATAAAACAAAGAAATCAATTGTGATGCGCTTTGTGAACAGAAGGGTAAAGAATGACATACTGAGGCAGGCCAGAAAGCGACGGGGAACAGAAGTTTACCTAAATGAACATCTAACAAAAACGAATGCTGAAATAGCACGGCAAGCATGGATGCTGAAAAGACAAAATAAGATACAGGCAATGTGGACAAGAAATTCTAGCGTTTGGATCAAACTAAATGGAACACCTGAGGAAGCAAAGAGTATAATAATCAGAGATGTTACTGACTTAAATAAATACAGATGAACACTGATTAAGAAAATTAAGAGACCATAAAAATCCATATCCACACACACGGCAAGAATAGTTCTTTTGACATACCATGTCAATGTACTTTAAAAAAATAAACAAAACAAACAAAAAAACTTATGACTGACTTGAGTAGACATCAATTATCCCCAGTTGGAGGAAGTCATTTGACACAGAGTGAGGAAATTCAAACTCTGAAAATATGCCATTATGCTGAACATAAACAACAAGAGATGGAGAATGATATTGATCCTGATAACCACTTTTTCAATAATATTCATAATCATTGTGAATATTACACTGAAAAGCAATTCAAAAGTCAAGTGCAACTAGATGGTAAACTATCAATAATACACTTCAACAGCAGAAGTCTTAACAAAAACTTTCCACAAATTCAGGACTATTTAAAACAGCTAGACAGAAAATTTACAGCTATCGCAGTCTCTGAAACCTGGCTTAATGAAGAGCAGGCTCCCCTGATGGCAATAGAGGGATATCAGATGTTTCATATTAACAGATCTCAAAAAAAGGGTGGTGGTGTTGCACTGTATATTGATGACCTGTATAGGTGTAAGCTTGTAAATGGAATGTCCTTTGCACTACCAGGGATCTTGGAATATGTTACTGTTGAGATTGACCAAGATAAAACAAAAAATCTAACTATAAATTGTATATATAGAACGCCGGGAACTTGCATTGAGACATTCAGAGATAAATTAGTCGAGCTGTACAATAATACTACTAGTAAGAAAATGGTAGTAATTTGTGGAGATTTCAATATTGATTTACTAAATCCATATCAACAAAATGTAATTACAGAGTTCATGAATTCTATGTACAGCATGAGTCTATATCCCACAATAACACATCCCAGTAGAATCACAGTTCACACTGCTACACTTATTGATAACCTGTTTGTTAATATTATTGATAAGAAAATAGAAAGTGGATTATTGATAAATGATATAAGTGACCACTTGCCAACCTTTGCACTTATCCATGGCCACACGGGGGCCAATACAGAAAAATTTTTAAAATCGTTCAGATACAAATCACAAAATGCAATCAGTTCTTTTAAAGAAGACTTGCTGAAGCAAGACTGGACAAAAGTCTATGTATCAGATGTAAATGAAGCCTATGACACATTTATAAACATTGTAACCACTCTTTATGAAAAAAATTGTCCATTAGTAAAGAAAAAGCTTAAACATAAATTTGCTGATAAGCCATGGTTAACCAAAGGATTACAAAAGGCGTGTACAAAGAAAAATTTATTATATAAAGCTTTCCTAAAGAAAAGGACAAAAGAAGCAGAGCAGCGGAATAAAACATACAAAAATAAGTTAACATATATAATGAGATGTAGTAAAAGAGACTATTACAGTAAAGAACTGGAGAAAAACAGAGACAATATTAAAAATACATGGACAATACTTAACAATATTCTTGGAAATAAAAACAGAAATACAAGCTACCCAACCAATTTTTCAAAAAATAATAAAACGACTGTGACTGCTATAAAAGACTCCATTTTCATAAAGAACACAGACGAGAGAGATGTCATTGAAACTGTTAAATCGTTTAAAAGTAAAACATCTACGGACTGTGATGGTATTGACATGCTCTTAGTCAAAACTATTATTGAATGCTTAGTGAAACCACTGACGTATATCTGTAACCTGTCTCTCCAAACAGGTATATTTCCCAATGCAATGAAAATAGCTAAAGTAATTCCAATATACAAGACGGGTGACAGAGGGGAACTTTCAAACTATAGACCAATTTCACTATTGCCACAATTTTCCAAGATACTTAAAAAAATATTCTATGAGAGAACTGACAACTTCATACTGAAGAATAATTTATTGTGTGAGCAGCAATATGGGTTCAGACACAAGAGGACAACTGCATTTGCTCTAATGGAATTTATAGAAAAAATATCCACTGCCGTTGAAAATAAAGAGTATTCATTTGGGGTATTCCTGGATCTTAAAAAAGCATTTGATACAGTGGATCATAATTTATTATTAAAGAAACTACAAAATTGTGGTATTAGGGGGGTAGCACTGTCCTGGTTATGTAGTTACTTAAAGAATAGATATCAGTTTGTATGTGTTGGTAACAAAAACTCACAGTTACTGAAGGTTACTTGTGGAGTCCCACAGGGTTCAGTTTTAGGGCCATTGTTATTCAATATGTATATAAATGATATATGTAAAGTTTCAGAAAAAATGGATTTAATATTGTTTGCCGATGACACTAATTTTTATCACCCTTATTGTCATTCAACCGTACAACCAATCATGTACAGCAGAACGAGATTGTGCTTTACCTATCTACAGTGTAAATCACACACACCCCATTATGCAGTGGAAGCAATTTGGAACAACTTTTGGATACACTCGGAAAGGAATTAGGAAAACTTAAACTGTGGTTTGATTCAAACAAATTAACGCTCAATTTAAGTAAGACAAAATTTATAGTTTTTAACAACCATCACAACAACTTAGTATCTAAACTCAGTGTAAATGGTGTAGAGATTGAAAGGGTATCCGAAACTAAATTTCTTGGAGTAATAATTGATAATAAACTGTGTTGGAAGTCACATATTAATCATATTAAAGGTAAAATATCCAAATCAATTGCAATACTACACAGAGTGAAATATTTGCTGAATCAACCCACACTATATACCTTGTATCATTCATTAATAAGATAAGATAAGATAAGATAAGCCTTTATTAGTCCCACAACGGGGAAATTCCAGGATTGCAACAGCACAGGGATAGCAACACTCAGAGCAACAATCAGAAGGCAAGAAAAAAAACAAGCAAGCAAGAGCAGCTAATATACATATGTACATATTACTATAAAATATATATACACACACACACACACAGACACACAGTGCAGAGCATTGTAGCTGGATGGAATAAATATATGAATATATGAACACACAGTGCAGAGCATTGTAGCTAGATGGAATAAATATGTAAATATATAAACACCCACAGTACGGAGCATTGCAGCTAGGTGGAATAAATATGCAAGTATATAAACACACACAGTGCGGAGCAATGTAGCTAGATGGAATAATATGTAGATATATAAAAACACAGTGCGGAGCATTGTAGCTAGATGGAATAAATATATAGATATATAAATATAAACACACCCAGTGCTGAGCATTGTAGCTAGATGGAATAAATATGTAAATATATAAACACACACAGTGCAGAGCATTGTTGCTAGGTGGGATGAAACAGCATAACCGTCTATTTAGTTATCCTACATGGTATGATTATGTGCCCATACATTATTCTCACCCTCCATAGCGACCGGTATGTTCCTAGTTGTATGCCGGAGAGGACCATTGTGTAAGTCTATTGCATCTTTTGCATTCAAAAAAACTATTAGTTTGTTACGTCTTTTTGCTATCTCTGCGAGCAGCCCTGCTTAGGTTGTACAGTCTGACAGCCGTTGGTAGGAAGGACCTACGAAACCTCTCGGTTGTGCACCTGGGATGATGTAGTCTGCTGCTAAATGAGCTCCTCAGTGCATCCAGTATGTCCTGCATAGGGTGGAACTCGGACTCCAGCAGAGATGACAGTTTAGCCACCGTCCTTCTCTCTCCTATCTCCTCCATCAGATCAAGGCGCTGCCCCAGGACAGAGCTAGCTTTCTTAATCAGTTTGTTCAGTCTCTTCCTATCGGCTGCAGTAATGCCACTGCCCCAGCAGACCACTCCAAAAGTGATGGCTGATGCCACCACCGTGTCATAGAATGACTTCAGCAGCGCCCCTTGTACACCAAAAGACCTGAGTCTCCTCAGCAGGAACAGCCTGCGCTGTCCCTTCTTGTAGAGTGCGTCAGTATTGTGTGACCAGTCTAGTTTATTGTTCAGATGAATACCCAGGTACTTATAGGATGTCACCATCTCGATGTCTGTTCCCTGTATATTTACTGGTGCTGTGAGGGGCTGCCCATGCCTGCGGCAGTCCACCACCAGCTCCTTAGTTTTCCTCGCGTTGATCTGGAGGCAGTTCCGATGGCACCAGTCCACAAAGTCCTGGATAAGCCCTCTGTACTCAGCTTCATCTCCGTTGGAGATGAGACCAACGATCGCAGAGTCATCAGAGAACTTCTGTAGATGGCAATGTGTTGTGTTGTGTGAGAAGTCCGCAATATAAAGAGTGAACAGGAAGGGAGCCAGCACCGTTCCCTGGGGGGCCCCCGTGCTACTGATGATCGTGTCGGAAACACAGTCCCGGGTTCTCACAAACTGAGGCCGGTTCGTGAGGTAGTCCAGGATCCATGATGACAGGTGCTGGTCCACCCCTGCGCGCAGCAGCTTGTCCTTCAGGATCATCGGTTGGATGGTGTTGAAAGCACTGGAGAAGTCAAAGAACATGATCCTCACCATATTCCCGGGCTTCTCCAGGTGGGACAGAGAACGGTGAAGGAGGAAGATCACCGCATCCTCCACCCCAATGCCATGCTGGTAGGCGAACTGGAGTGGATCCATCGCTGGTTCCACCAGGAGGCGGAGATGAGCAAGGAGCAGTCTCTCCAGGGTCTTCATCAAGTGGGACGTCAAGGCCACCGATTTGTAGCTGTTCAGGTCTTTGGGGTGGGAAGTTTTTGGTACAGGTACCACACAAGATGTTTTCCACAGCTGTGGTACCCTCCCCAGTTTCAGGCTCATGTTGAAGATATACGTCACAATCCCACACAGCTGGTCTGCACAGGACTTGAGGAGCTTTGCGCTGATGCCGTCCGGTCCCGACGCCTTCCTCGCCTTGATCTTCCTCAGCTCCGTCCTCACCTGGGTCTTGGTCAGGGTCAGGATGGGGGGCTGTGTGTTGGGAGTGGGGGGGGTGTCGGAGTGGGGAGTGGGCAGCAGGACTTGATTTCTTAGAGGCAGCAGTGGTTGTTGTGCAGACAGGGGGGAGGGCGGTTGGTCAAATCTATTGAAAAACAGATTCAGGTTGTTCGCCCACTCCCTGCCCCCCGTGGCCTGGGGGGAGGTATTCTGGAGCCCCGAGATGGTTTTGAGGTTTCTCCAGACCCCGCTGATGTCGCTCTGTTGCAGCTTGTCCTCCATCTTCTTCCTGAAGCTGTCCTTGCCTTCTCTGATCTTTCTCCTCAGCTCCCTCTGTACGGACTTCAGCATCTCCCTGTTCCCCGACCTGAAGATCCTCTTTTTCTCTCTCAGAAGTGTTTTTATCTCAGGGTTGATCCAGGGTTTGTTGTTTGAGTGACGCCGTATGGTCTTGGTGGGAACGGATTTGTCCACACAGAAGCTGAGGTAGCCCGTGAAGGTGTGAATGAGGCCATCGATGTCCTCACCATGTGGATCGCAGAGCTGCTTCCAGGCAGTGGCTTCAAAACAGTCCTTTAGAGTGTCCATTGTCTCCTCAGACCATAACTCCACAGTGTGCATGGCCAGAGGTTGTCTGTGCACTAGGGGTTTGTACACCGGTCGGAGATGAACCAAGTTGTGATCCGATCTCCCAAGTGGGGGGAGTTGTGATGAGGTGTACGCCTCCTTAGTGTTTGCGTAGAACAAATCCAGTGTTTTATTGTCTCTAGTGTGGCATGTGACATACTGGGTGAAAGTGGGCAGAATGGGAGACAGTGAAACGTGGTTGAAATCGCCTGAGATGAGGAGAAGAGCATCTGGGTGTTCTGTCTGCAGCCTGCTGGTTACTGAATGGATGACGTCACGCGCTGTCCCAGCGTTCGCCGTCGGATTTGCATAAACAACAATGCAGATCACGTGTGAGTGTTCTCTCGGGAGATATGTAGGCCTCATGCTAACAGCTAGCAACTCAATGCTCCCATACATGACATATTGTACTGAAGTATGGGGAAATACATATAAAACAAACATATATCCAGTCTTTATGCTTCAGAAGAGAGCTATTAGAATAATAAACAAAGCTGCTTACAGGGAACCAACAAACCCACTTTTTCTTAAATTAAAAGCTCTCAAGTTGAAAGATCTGCTTGACTTTAAAACTGCAGTAATAATGTTTAAAGTGAAGAATCTATCACTGCCCGCAAATATCCAAAAGTTGTTCCAAATAAGGGAGAAACAATATCATTTCAGAGGAACATGTATATTTCAAAAACCTTCAGTGAGAACTACCACCAAGCAACACTGTGTTTCAGTGCAAGGAGTCAGATTATGGAACGATTTTGAACCTGAATTAAAATCATGTACAACGCTTGGGCAATTTAAACAAAAACTAAAGGAAGAAATACTCCAAACATATAAACAAGATGACATGTAAAATCACATAAGGATTGTCATATCCAGTCTGCGTTGTGTTGTTGCTTAGTTTTTTTTGTCACATTTTGTCTTAGCTTTGTTCTGAATTGTAATCGCTCTTGTTTTGTTTTCCTTTTGAATTCTTGGATGGAATATGGGTGGGCAATATAAGCTGCGGCTTCAGCCATCACCCATTTCAGATAACTTATGTTGAATTGTATAATCAGAGGAGTTACTGTCTAATTTGACCTTGTTGGATTTTCTTTCCCCCTTTGTTATATTATTCTGTTTCTTTTAATCTGTACTTTTAATCTATCCAAAATAAAGATTGATTGATGAGATGAGATGAGATGAGATGAGATTCAACTTTATTGTCATTACACATGTATGAATACAAGGTAACGAAACGTGACTTGGCATTTGGGCACGCTCTGCAGAGCGCATTCAAGGCCGGGGCAGCCGCTAGGCGCCAGTCATAAAGAAGAAAGGAAAAAAAAAGAAAAGAGAAAGGATATGACACAGTAGGCGAGAGAAAAAAACATGTTTTATCAAAATGGCGCTTAGTAAGTAAGCGAAATTTTGATTGCAGGCAAAAAACCCTCAATGCACATTTAGCAGACATTTAGTAGACAGATCACACAGCAGAGAGAGGGCAGTGTGTGTATATCAGTATGATGATGTCAGTGTGTGTGCAGTGTTGAGTGTATCAGTTACTGGAGTACAACAAATAGTCTCCTAGGCAACGATAGATGTTATAGTTCATGAACGCTGTCCCTGAAGAGTTCTGTTTATTGCACAGCAGCAGTGTTTGGGTTAGCAGAGCCAGCTGACACATCCGCTTATCTCAACTCTGGAGGAGTGAGTTATCCAGGGGCGCCGATCAAGGCCGAATCTGCACAGACAGAGTATAGGATTTTCCTCTCTCATATTCTATGCTTACAATTCAAATTAACATTCACTGGCTTTAAATTCATATCATTCCCTGGAGAGCACGAAGCGACTCCAGATGTTTCCCCTTCTAAACACAGATAAACATCTCCGGTAGAGTCCATCTCTCTGCAGTGCATGCAGATGGTAAATTCCATGTTGGTCATTTGCCGCTATTCGTGCACTCCCCATCTGGTCGAATTGTTGAAGAAGCAGCTACGCCGGGTCTGCATTTTGATTAGCTCTTCCAGTTAAATTTTCGATACACCAGGAGAACCCCAGAGCCAATCGGCAGAAATCCTGTGATCGTAAAAAAGCCAAAACAGGTAGATGTTTTCCACATCTTCAGTCGAATCACACAGACACGAGTTCCAATCCATGGGTCTCTCCACATTTGGGCTCCCCCGGGCCCGATTTTCTGTTTGAAAAGGTGGTGTCAATTGCGTTTAAAGCCCAGCTTATATCCATTTTCCGTATTTTCCATTTGGGTTGAGATCAGCGAGATGGTGAGACGGCACAGACACTCACTCAGACGCAGCAAGCTGGGATTTAGATTTAGGTCAGGAAGGCAGGATAGGAGGAGGGACGAAAAAATGCGACTGCTCTCTCTGAAGGCAGCAGGAAGAAGAGGCAGCAGGAAGAAGAAGAAGAAGATTGATTGATGTTAAACAATCTGGTTGAAAAGTTCACTGCCATCTCTCCTAAACATCTCCATACCTCCACAGGTATGTCATCTGAACGAACCGCCTTTCCATTCTTCATCCTCTTCAAAGCTGCCCTCACTTCTGCCTTGATAATCCTCGGGACTTCCTTGTTCACCATCTTTCCTTCATCCATCCTCCTCTCTCTCTCATTTTCTTAATTAATCATCTCTTCAAAGTACTCCTTCCACCTTCTCAACACACTCTTGTCATTTGTTAGTACATTACCGTTTCTATCCTTAATCAGCCTGACCTGCTGCACATCCTTTCCGGCTCCATCTCTCTGTCTAGCCAGTCGATACAAGTCCTTTTCTCCTTCCTTAGTGTCCAGCCTCTCATACAACTCACTATATGCCTTTTCTTTTGCCACCTCTCTCTTTGCCATGCACCTAGATTCCAAATACTCCTATCTACTTTCTTCATCTCCCTGACTATCCCACTTTTTCTTTGCTAACCTCTTCCTTTGGATACTTTCCAGTACCTCCTCATTCCACCACCAAGTCTCCTTGTCTTCCTTCCTCAGTCCACTGGATACACCACATACCTTTCTACCCATTTCCCTCAATACTTTTGCTGTACTTTCTGAATCATCTGGTAATTCTTCCCTACCACCCAGAACCTGTATCAATTCCTTCCTGAACTCTGTGTGACCTTCTTCCTTCGGTAACTTTCCCCACTTAATCTTTGGCTTTGCCTTCACTCTCTTCCTCTTCTTGCTTTCCAAAGTCATCCTACAAACTACCATCTGATGCTGTCTTGCTACATTCTCCCCTGCCACCATTTTGCAGTCTCCTGTCTCTTTCAGATTTCTCCTTCTGCACAAGATGTAGTCCACCTGTGTGCACCTTCCTCCACTCTTGTAAGTCACTTTAAGTTCCCCTCTCTTTTTGAAGTATGTGCTCACCACAGCCATTTCCATCCTTTTAACAAAATCCACAACCATCTGTCCTTCCACATTTCTCCCCTTAAGACTGTACCTATTCAGGATCTCCTCATCACCTCTGTTCCCTTCACCTGCATGTCCATTAAAGTCTGCTCCAATCACCACTCTCTTCCTCCTGGGAACACTCTCTGTCACTTCATCCAACTTACTCCAGAATCCCTCTTTCTCTTCTACCTGACATCCAACTTGAGGGGCATACGCACTGACAACATTCAACATCACACCTTTGACTTCTAGCTTCAAACTCATGATTCTAACTGACTCCCTCTTTACCTCCTTAACACTCTTCACATACTCTTCCTTCAGGATTCCTCCTACTCCATTTCTCTTCCTATCTGCACCATGGTAGAACAGTTTAAATCTCCCTGCAATGCCTCTAGCCTTGCTTCCCTTCCATCTGGTTTCTTGAATACACAGTATATCTATGTTTCTTCTCTGCATCATATCAGCCAACTCTCTGCTTTTACCAGTCATACAGTGCATGTGGAAAGTATTGACAACGCTTCACTTTTTTCACATTTTTTGTTACAGCCTTATTACCTCCGCCAGGCCGAAAAGGCCAGGAGGACGTTATGTTTTTGCCGGGGTTTGTCTGTGTGTTTGTTTGTCTGTCTGTCTGTCTGTCTGTTGGATAGCAAGATAACTCAAAAAGTCTTGGATGGATTTCCATGAAACTTTCAGGCATTGTTGGAAATGGTACAAGGAAGAACTGATTAAATTTTGGGGGTGATCCGGTTCACCGTCTGGATACAGGAATTTTTTAAAGCATTTTTCAACACTGTGACACAGGGCCATTTTCAACATGTGCGCAGGCGCAATGGAGGGCGCTGGTCGTCGTGTCTGCAACACAAACTCTGCGTTCTTCAACGTTTTAGGCACAAAAGCACACGGAAAACACTGCTGGCCTGGGCCCGCCAGCGTGCCTGTGTTTGCGCGCAACTGCAAAACCTCACACAGGCAGCTGTCCGCCGACGGATTCTTTGGCAGAAATTCCCCGGCCAGCCATAGGAGCTGCGCATTTGGCAGAAATTCACCGGCCAGCCATAGGCGCTGCGCAAAAACGAGCTCTCTGCCGGCGAAGCTTCTAAATTCTCGTTTGCCGCGGAGCGCAACCCCAAAATAATATAATATAAAACCCACGGCAACCTGTCTACCCAATTTGCATCCGTCAGTGGAGGAGATGGACACAACAGCAACACTTCAGTTTATTACCTCCGCCAAGGAGGCAATGCTTTTACTACTGAACCACTAATCCTATCACTATCACATTGATTGTCATTGATTAATTGTGTCTTTATTGCACTGTCCCTGTCAAATAAACAAATAATCACTGTGAATCCAATTGCTACTCATATGTTTACATGCTCAAGGAATCTGAAAACGTACACACAAACACTGTATGGGGGGAATTGTGGCGCTTGGCGGAGGTCTGCGCTCTCCGAGTGCTTTTCTAGTTATTATTACCTCCGCCAGGCCGAAAGGCCAGGAGGAGGTAATGTTTTTGCCGGGGTTTGTCTGTGTGTTTGTCTGTGTGTTTGTCTGTTTGTCTGTCTATCTGTCTGTTTGTCTGTTGGTTAGCAAGATAACTCAAAAACTTTTGGACGGATTTCAATGAAACTTTCAGGCGTTGTTGGAAATGGTACAAGGAAGAACTGATTAAATTTTGGGGATGATCCGCATCACCGTCTGCATACAGGAATTTTTTAAAGCATTTTTCCACACTGTGACATATGGCCATTTTCAACATGTGCGCAGGCGCAATGAAGGGCGCTGGGCATCGTGTCTGACCAACACAAACTCCGCCTTCTTCAACATTTTAGCCACAAAAGCATGCGGAAAACACTGGTGGCCTGGGCCCCCCAGCGTGCCTGTGCCAGCCATAGGCGCTGCGCACATTGCGCTGGTCGTCGTGTCTGACCAACACAAACTCCGCGTTCTTCAACGTTTTAGGCACAAAAGCACACGGAAAACACTGCTGGCCTGGGCCCGCCACCGTGCCTGTTTTTGCGCCACGCTGCAAAACCTGACACGGCCACCTGTCCGCCGCTCGATTATTTGCCACAAATTCCCCGCCCAGCTATAGGCGCTGCGTAAAAACGACCTCTCTGCCGGGAAAGATTCTAAATTCTGTTTTGCCGCGGAGCGCAACCCCAATATAATATAAAACCCACGGCAACCTGTCTAACCAATCTGCATCCGTCAGTGGAGGAGATGGACACACCAACACTTCAGTTTATTACCTCCGCCAAGGAGGCAATGCTTTTACAACCGTAAAACGGGGCTATAAGGGACGGCGGGGTAATATGGGACACTTTTCTAAATGTAATTCTGCTTTTTTAATTTTGCTTCCGCCTAGATTTGATGAAGGATTCATGGATATTTGACAATAACAACACAACTCAGCGTCCTGCTCAAAATAAAAAAAGCAGAATTACATTTAAAACATTTCCCAGAAAAGTGTCCCTTATTAACCCGCCGTCCCTTATAGCCCCGTTTTACACTACTGAACCACTAATCCTATCACTATCACATTGATTGTCATTCATTAATTGTCTGTTTATTGCACTGTCCATGTCAAATAAACAAATAATCATTGTGAATCCAATTGCTACTCATATCTTTTCATGCTCAGGGAATCTGAAAACGTACACACAAACACTGTATGGAGGGAACTGTGCCGCTTGGCGGAGGTCTGCGCTCTCCGAGTGCTTTTCTAGTTCCAAAATGGATTAAATTCATTTTCTCCTCAAAATTCTACACACAGTATCCCATAATAACAATGTGAAAAGGTTTTTTTTTTTTAGATTTCTGCAAATGTATTGGAAATAAAAAAAACTAAGAACTCACATGTACATAAGTATTCACAGCCTTTGCCATGAAGCTCAAAATTGAGCTCAGGTACATCCTGTTTCCACTGATCATCATTGAGATGTTTCTACAGCTTAACTGGTGTCCACCTGTGGTAAATTCAGTTGATCGGACATGATTTGTAAAGGCATACACCTTTCTATATAAGGTCCCATAGTTGATGGTGCATGTCAGAGCACAAACCAAGCATGAAGTCAAAGGAATTGTCTGTAGACCTCCGAGACAGAATTGTCTCAAGGCACAAATCTGGGGAAGGACACAGAAAATTTTTTGCTGCTCTGAAGGTCCCAATAAGCACAGTAGCCTCCATCATCCATAAATGAAAGAAGTTCAGACCCACCAGGACTCTTCTAGAGCTGGCCGGCAGTCTAAACTCAGCGATCAGGGGAGAAGGGCCTTAGTGAGGGAGGTGACCAAGAACCCAATGGTCACTCTGTCAGAGCTCCAGCATTCCTCTGTGGAGAGAGGAGAACCTTCTAGAAGGACAACCATCTCTGCAGCAATCCACCAATCAGGCCTGTATGGTAGAGTGGCCAGACGGAAGCCACTCCTTCATAAAAGGCACATAGCAGCCCACCTGGAGTTTGTTAAAAGGCACCTGAAGGACTCTCTCAGACCATGAGAAACCAAATTTTCTGGTCTGATGAGACAAAGATTCAACTCTGTGGCATTAATGCCAGGTGTCATGTTTGGAGGAAACCAAGCACCATTCATCACCAGGCCAATGCCATCTCTACTGTGAAGCATGGTGGTGGCAGCATCATGCTGTGGGGATGTTTTTTCAGCAGCAGGAACTGGGAGACTAGTCAGGATAGAGGGAAAGATGAATGCAGCAAGCAGCAATGCAGCAAGCAGCAAGCTCCAGAGCGCTCTTGACCTCAGACTGGGGCGACGGTTCATCTTTCAGCAGGACAACAACCCTAAGCACACAGCCAAGAAATCAAAGGAGTGGCTTCAGGACAACTCTATGAATGTCCTTGAGTGGCCCAACCAGAGCCCAGACTTGAATCCAATTGAACATCTCTGGAGAGATCTGAAAATGGCTGTGCACCGACACTTCCCATCCAACCTGATGGAGCTTGAGAGGTGCTGCAAAGAGGAATGGGCCAGAATGTCCAAAGATATGTGTGCCACGCTTGTGGCATCATATTCAAAAAGACTTAAGGCTGTAATTGCTGCCAAAGGTGCATCAACAAAGTATTGAGCATAGGCTGTGATATACTTATGTACATGTGATTTCGTAGGTTTTTATTTTTAATAAATTTGCAAAAATCTGAAAAAAAAACCCTCTTTTCACATTGTCATTATGGGGTATTGTGTGTAGAATTTTGAGGAAAAAATGAATATCATCCCTTTTGGAAAAAGGCTGTAACATAACAAAATGTGAAAAAGTGAAGCGCTGTGCAGACTTTCCGGATGCACTGTAGTCCCTACATTTAACGTCCCTACTTTCACCTCCACACTTCGACCTTTCCTTTTCTCTCTTTTCCTCTTAACACGCCTTCCCCCCTCTTCCTCCTCGATCTTTGACCAACAGTAGCCCAATTTCCGGCACCCTGTTGGTTAACAGCACCGGTGACGGTCGATGTTACCCTGGGCCTCAACTGATCTAGTATGAAAGTCTCATTCGTCGTGATTTGCATGTTTGATTTGGCAAAGGTTTTCTGTTGGATGCCCTTCCTGACAAAACCCTCCCCAATTTCCCGGGCTTGGGACCAGCACTAGGAGTACACTGGTTTGTGTACCCCCTTTGGCTTAGAGAACTATAGGTGGTAGTAAGGCTAAAACACTGCTTTAGAATCACCAAATAACCTAACATGGATGGCTTTGGATTGTGGGAGGAAACAGGAGAGGAAACACAGCACAGGAAAATCATGCAAACTCCACACAGAAAGGATCCAACATTTTATGAGAAAACAATTATGGGTAAAAGTGACAAATTTACAAGGAAAATGTAACATATTTTGAAATGCAAATTTGTAGAAGAAAGAACACGTTTTCAGGAGAAACTGCTAATTCATAAGAACAATTTAAAAACAGAGAAATGTACATATTAATTTACAAGAAAAAAAGATGCAGTATTATGGAATAAAGATGTGAATTTCTACAGAAAAAACATTTGCAAGAAGAAAAATAAACATTTAAGGATAATTTTAAAGAAAAGTTTACATTTTATTTTTTTACTCGGACAGTTTGTTATTCACCTGTTTTACTGTCATTTTGACTCAAATGTTTTACAACTTTCTGCAGATGTTTTTTTGGGGAAAAATGCTTATAATTTGCTGTTTCCCACAGCATCATTTTAATATGATCTTAACATTCGGGCACGTGAACAGGTACAGTTCGTATGATAACGGACTTTAACAACATTCAGCAGGGTGGGGAGCCTGAAATCAAAGGCTTAGTCATGCGGTATATACATACAGCCTTCATAAAGTGTGGAGCTATGAGGCTCCATTTCAAAGGACAGAACAGTGCAGATGCACAACATGTGCCCACTCACAGTGAGGATAAAGACGCCTGTGTGCATTCTCAGTGAGAAACTGAATGAACGGAGCAAGAGCAGCCATGTCTCCTCTTGCTCATCTGTGGCCTATGTTAATATGATTAGACTGGATTATGGTAATGTGCTGGGGGATCTGGTGGGTGCGGGGCGATGCTTTGCTGCTCTCATTTCGGGGAATAGTTAATTGGTTGGGCTGCTTTGATGTTGTGGTGATGAGAACAGGGGGTTGGTGGGAAAGGCTGGCGAAGGCGCCCTACAACTTGGGCCCATTTTATTTTTGGCGTGTGAGGGATCTGTGTTGGCGGGCTGTGAAAAAGAATGAAACCTGATGTAACCAATGTGTGGATCTGCAGCCGGAATGTTGTGAATATTCAGAGGAGTGCGGTAGAAAACACAAACCAACAGAGCTGGACTCAGACTGTTTGAAGGGCACAGGCAAAGAAGGTGCACAATACTGGGCCACACCAGCATGTAAAAATCTATGGTGCGCCATGCTTCACTTAAAAATGAAATGTGATGATAAAACACACAATGAACTCTAAATCTTTGACGTTTATCAAAACTAACAGCTCCAGAGTATAGAATAGAATAGAATAGAATAGAATAGGCTTTATTGTCATTGTACAGTTGAACAGCACAACAAAATTGTGGGTGCTCCACCAGGCTACTGCACAATAAAGTAAGTGAGAAGAATTTGAAATAAAACAGTTACAGAACACACGATTAACCACATGACTGAGGTAAAGGTACAAGTAAAAATATTAAATAGATCATAGGTATATACACAGGTACGGTAGTGGCTTCGTGGGTGGAACTATGTACATAGGAGTGCAGAGTGCAGAACACATACTGTAATAGAGTAAAATGGCCAAAGGATTATGGAAAATATGTACAGTAGTGATTTCACGGATGGGTCAATATACATGAAAGTGAGGAACGCAAAGACAGGTGAGTTATTGAGATAATTAAAAGGACCTCACCTCTGTGCATGTGAGCGTTCAGAGGTAGGGAGGTGGGGTCTCTGACTGTTTGCAGTCTGGATGGCCCAGGGGAGACAAAAAAACAGCAAAATGCATACACAGAGGTAGTGAGTCTAACACTTCTGGAGCCCTGGGTGGTACCAATTATGTACACAATCCAAAACCATCACTGGAGACTATGGACACTGGTTCAGTTCCTTGAAGTCAAACCCTGCCCAGCAGAAGGACCTGAACGGGTGGAGGTGGCAGAAGGGGGTCTGCCTGTAGGGAAGGCTGAAATTCTGACAGAGACTGGGTGCAGCAAAGTAAAAAAATATGAGGAATTAAGATTTTTTTAAAGTATGTCTGTTGGTAATACAACCACACACCACAACAGTTTGTTATACATAGATGAATAAAAACAGAACATTGGATTTTTTTTATATGAGTGACATGATTCTAACTTGGACCCAGTTGCACACACCACAGACACACAAAAATAAAATTTGAGAGTAAAGTTTGTGTTCAGGATTAGGGAAATACACGGCGAGAATCTGGCAACCCTGCAGGCAGGAAGGAGAAACAATGGTGAGTATGGGAATGGCAAGATGGCAATTGTTTGTTTTAACGACGACGGGTGGAACAAACTGCTCAACCTTCTGGACAATGACAACGGGTGGAGCGGATTGTTCGACCTCCTGGATGGATGGTGGTGGTGAGACAGTAGAAGCCAATACGTGCACCTGGGGGACAACTGGAGCCATTGTGTGCACCTCAGGGATGGCCAGTGCCGTTTTGTGCACCTCTTGAGTGGCTGGAGTTGTAACGTGCACTTCAGGGGTGGCTGGAGCTGTTGTGTGCACCTCAAAGATGACTGGAGTTGTAAAGTGCACCTCATGAGCAGCTGAAGTAGGTAGAAAAGGAACCAGAGCAGGTAGTGGAGCTAGATGGCGCCGTGGAGCAGGTTGTGGAGCTGGAATGTCCTTAGCCAGCTGGATCTGACCCAGCTGGGACACATGCTCTAGAAGGAGGCACGGCTTGTAGTCCAGCATTAGCTCCTCCTGGGCTAGCACAGCCTGCCAACACTCCTCCTGTTCCTCCTCGACATCCACACACAGGGGTTCCACAGCTGCAGCCCCAACATGGTAAACCTCAGCGTTCAGTGGCATCAATGTGGAAGCAGCTGCTGCTAGGGGGCCCTCCAGGATAGCAGATCCCCCCCATATAATCTGGTTTCCACCTAGTATGGCCAGTCTCTCACAAAAAAACAGGGAGATGCAGGTGAGGATGGGTGGATGGAAAGGGTAGCAGAGTTTATTGCAGAGGAGGGTTGAGAGAACTCACCAGCAGATAACAGCGGTGACTGAGTCTCCCCACCGCAAACCAGACAAGTCCCTTCATTACATGATGTAAATAAATGAATGGGTACTTGCCTGTATTCCCGCTCTGCTGCCGCTGATTCGTCTGGCGAGTCCTCCCGGGAGAAGCTGTGACTCCTCAGACGGGTGGAGGATGCCCGATGATAATGCACTGGTGGTGTGCCGAAGGAAGAAATGGAAGCCTGACACTCCCTCACTGAGGATGACAAACTGGGCCGCTGTGTCCCATGGTGCCAGCGACGACTTCATCTTATACCCCCAGATGGATCCAGTCCTTCCTCCTTCTGCGTCTCTCCCTCTGCCGGGAACGACTCCATCAACTCACGGCAGATAATCTGCATGTCAATGCTCAGTTCTTGCAGACGAGCAAGCTGAGAGAACCGTAGAAGTGCTGGAAACACCTCACCCAGTTTCTTGGCACACTCCAAGCAGCAGAGGGCTTCCTCCAGCCACCGGGAGGCAAGGGCATCCTTGATGTAGGCCTTGATGCTGGTGGCCACCCAGGCTTCCCTTTCACCAAGACCAATTTGCCAAAACTCTAAGTACGCTGGGTCCATGATGATTGTCATACTGTCACGGTTGGTGGTCAATTAGAACCAAATGCGGTACTTAGAGTTTGGCATGATTTATTCACGAGCTGGCCAAATGGGCGCAGCTCAAACGAAACATGAAAAAACACAGAATAACAGGCAGTACGGGGGCTGTACAGAACTTACAAATACAGGCAGGAACGGGTCAGGTCAGAAACAGAGCAGAAGCGTGTTGCTCACGCAGTATGACAAGCGGCAATCATAATAACACAGCCTGGGGCAGGTATAAATACACATGGGGGCAATTAAACACAGGTGGCAAAATCAGGGCAAACAGATGCAGCAGGGCATAATTGCACAGGACAGGCGGGGCTGAATGGATAATCACACACAGAGGAAAAAACAATCCAAGGGGAAACAAGAACATGACACATAATGATAATTAATCATGATAACACTGATAAAAGACTAATCCACAGAGAAAAGAATTTTCAATTCAATTCAATTCAACTTTATTTATATAGCGCCATTTCACAACAACAGTCATCTCATAGCACTATCAACTGTAGGGAGGACCCCCACAGTTGCAGAAAGACCCCAGCAATCAGGCGATCCCCTGTGAGCAAGCACTTGGCGACGGTGGAGAGGAAAAACTCCCTTTTAACAGGAAGAAACCTCCAGCAGAACCAGGCTCAGGGAGGGGCAGTCATCTGCTGCGACTGGCTGGGGGGTGAGGGGATAGAGAAGAAGAAAAGAACAGACATGTAGAGAGCAAACAGCACGATGGGGACTCAATCTATGGGAGAGAACAAACAAATGTTAATGACCAGCAAAAAAAAAATATTTCATAGAGAGTGAGGAAAGGAGTGAGGCCCAGTGCATTACTGGAGGTCCCCCGGCTGACTAAACCTATTAGCAGCATAACTAAGGGAGGGTTCAGAAAACACATGATCCCTCCCTAATTGTAGGCTATATCAAAAAGGTAGGTTTTAGCCCTATTCTTAAAAACAGAGATCGAGTCTGACTCCCGAATCCAGATTGGCAGCTGATTCCACAGGAGAGGAGCTTGATAACTGAAGGCTCTGCCTCCCATTGTACTTTTGGAGATTCTAGGTATTACAAGTAAACCTGCATTTTGGGAGCGTAGTGCTCTGTTAGGATGATACGGTAGTATCAGATCTTTTAAATAAAAAGGAGCCTGATTGTTTAGAGCTTTGTAAGTAAGAAGAAGGATTTTAAACTTAATTCTAAACTCTATGGGAAGCCAATGAAGGGAGGCCAGAACCGGAGAGATATGATCTCTCTTTCTAGTACCTGTTAAAACTCTTGCTGCAGCATTTTGGATCAGCTGAAGACTTTTTAAAGATGTTTTAGGACAACCTGATAATAAAGAATTACAATAATCTAATCTCGAGCTAACAAAAGCATGGATCAGCTTCTCAGCATCACTCTGAGACAAGATGCTCCTAATCTTGGCAATATTACGCAAATGATAGAAGGCAGTCTTAGAAACAAATTTAATATGTGAATTGAAGGACAAATCCTGATCAAAAATAACTCCAAGGTTCCTCACAGAGCTATTAAGAGAAAGAGTAACTGCATCCAAACTGAAAGTTTGATTTGGAAAGGAATTTCTAAGGTTTTTTGGACCAACAAGAATGACTTCAGTCTTATCTGAATTTAATAGCAGGAAATTACAAGTCATCCAAACTTTGATTTCCTTAAGACAGGCTTCTAACTTGGCTAATTGATTAGTATCATCTGGCTTCATTGACAGGTATAATTGTGTGTCATCTGCATAACAGTGAAAATGTATACAGTGCTTTCTAATAATGTTGCCTAACGGAAGCATATATAAACTAAAAAGAGTAGGGCCAAGCACAGATCCCTGTGGAACTCCATGACTAAGCTTTGAGCTGAGAGAAAACTCATCATTTACATGAACAAACTGGAACCTATCAGATAAATAAGATCTAAACCACTGCAACGAAGTTCCATTAAGTCCAACATAGTGTTCTAATCTATCAAGTAGAATATTATGATCAATAGTATCAAAAGCTGCACTAAGATCTAAAAGGACAAGTACAGAAACTAGTCCATTATCAGATGCAATGAGGAGGTCGTTAGTGACCTTCGCTAAGGCTGTTTCAGTGCTATGATGGATTCTAAACCCAGATTGAAACTCCTCAAATAAACCATTTCCCTGCAGGTGGTCAAATAATTGCATAGCAACAACTCTTTCTAAGATTTTTGAAATGAAAGGGAGATTAGAGATTGGTCTATAGTTAGCTAAAGCTCCTGGATCTAGCGTTGGCTTTTTGAGTAAGGGTTTAATTACAGCCGTTTTAAAAGCCTGCGGTACATGGCCTAAAGTTAATGAAGAATTGATTATATGAAGAATAAAGCTACCAATAAGTGGGAAGACTTCTTTAAATAACCTGGTAGGAATAGGGTCTAAAAGACAAGTTGAAGGTTTGGATGAGGAAACTATTTTGTCTAACTCACAAAGGTCGATTGGAGTAAACTCATCAAGACAGACATCAATAGAAGGAGTTGTAGTAGTTACAGTATTTAAGTTAACTGTGGGAAGAATCTGATTGATTTTATCTCTGATGGATGAAATTTTATTATTGAAAAAGTTCATAAAGTCCTGACTAGTAAGCTCTAAGGGGATGCTAGGATTGACAGAGTCCTGACTCTTTGTCAACCTGGCTACAGTACTGAAAAGAAACCTGGGATTATTCTTGTTCTCTTCTATTAATGCAGAGTAATAACTCGTTCTAGCTTTTCTAAGAGATTTTTTATAAATTAAAAGATGATTTCTCCAAGCTAAATAGATTTCATCTAAATTAGTAGAGCGCCATTTTCTTTCTAATTGACGAGTCTTCTGTTTTAAGCTACGAGTTTCTGTGTTGAACCAAGGAGTTAAAAATCTCTGATTAGACTTTTTCTTTTTTAAGGGGGCCACCAAGTCTAGAGCCTGATGCAGAGAAGCTGAAACACTATCCACCATGTTATCAATTACAGAAGGAGCAAGCTGTCTATAGCTTATTTCCGTTGTGTTGACACATGGCATAGAGGAAACAATCTGCATAAATTTGGAAACAGCATCATCTGAGAGGCATCTACTGTGATAATATTTTTCTTTAGGCGCCAAATAGTCAGAAATAGTAAAATCAAAGGTTAACAGACAATGGTCTGACAGTACAGGGTTATGAGGAGACACTACCAGATTTTCTATTTCTATGCCATATGTCAGAACAAGGTCCAATGTATGGTGGAGGTAATGAGTAGAATTTCCTACTTTCTGAGAAAACCCAATCGAGTCTAATATTGAATTAAAAGCCACATTAAGGCAGTCACTATCTACATCCACATGTATATTAAAGTCCCCTACTATAATTATTCTATCAGATTTCAGCACTAAATCAGCTAAGAAATCAGGAAATTCGGATAAAAATTCTGAATAGGTTGATGGGGGACGATAAACTATGGCAAATAAAATTGGGTTTAACCTGAAATTGCTAAAGTGCCCAATACTGAGGACCAGGCCCTCAAAGGAATTATAACATGTTTTTTGCTTTACATTAACTAGTAATTTGGAATGGTAAATTGTTGCTACTCCTCCTCCACGACCAGAGCTTCTAGGATTTTGACAGTTTAAATAACCAGAGGGAGTTGATTCATTTAAACCAACATAATCCTCTTGTCCTAACCAAGTCTCTGTAAGGGAAATTAAATCAATCTGATGATCAATTAACAGATCATGGACTAACAGAGACTTGGGAGTTAGAGACCTAATATTTAATAAACCACATTTAATTTTTAAATTATGAGGAGGAACAGAGGCCAAATCATTCAATTTAGAGGCTTTATGTTTAATTTGAGTTTTACCAATATTTTGCTTTATCACTTTGGGATGCTTATACATTATATTTTTATTTACTTTGGAGGGAGCAGACAACGATTCTCTGATGGGGAAGACAGGGGCTAAGCTGAGGGGTGGCGGATGAAGAGGAGCTGCAGAGAGGCGTGTAAGACTGCGACTCTGCTTCCTGGTCCCAACTCTGAGTAGTCATGGTTTTGGAAATTTGGATAAAAAAGATGCCAGATTGTTAGATAAATGAGAAGCACCATCCAAAGTGGGATGAATGCTGTCTCGTCTCATAAGACCAGGTTTTCCCCAAAAAGAGCTCCAATTGTCAATGTAGCCCACGTCATTTTTAGGACACCACACAGACAGCCAGCGGTTCAAGGATGACGAGCGACTAAACATGTCATCACTGGTCAGATTGGGGAGGGGCCCAGAGAATACTACAGTGGCAGACATCGTTTTTGCAAAGTCACACACCGATTCTACATTAAGTTTCGTGACTTCCGACTGCCGGAGACGGATGTCATTAATGCCGGCGTGAATAACAATTGTGGAATATTTACAGTTACTTTTAGCCAGCATTTTCAAATTTGACTCGATGTCGCCTGCTCTGGCCCCAGGAATGCATGTGACTATGGCCGCTGGAGTCTCTAGGTTCACGTTTCTGACTACAGAGTCGCCAATGATCAGAGTTTTTTCCTCAGCGGGTGTGTCGCTGAGCGGGGAAAAACGATTAGAAACGTGAACAGGTTGGTGGTGAACCGGGGCTTTGCGACTAGGCTTCCTTCTCACCGTCACCCACCCAGTCTCCTCGCTGCTGAGGAGAGCCGGGGAACCGGTGACAGGGGGACCTAAGCTAGCTAGCTCCGCTGCAGCTAAGGGGCGTCCGTCGAGATTAACTGGCGCAGACGGTGTTTCAATGCAGCGGAGCCGGGATTCCAAATCAGACAACCTCGCCTCGAGCGCCTCAAAAAGACAACATTTATTACATTTACCGTTATCACTAAAAGAGGCAGAGGTGTAGCTAAACATCTGACAGAGAGAGCACACCAGAGGAGGAGAGGAAGGAGAGCTAGTAGCCATAGCTAGTGGCTCGAGAGCTGGAGAGCAAACCACACAGGCAGACAGCAAAACAGGAAGTGACGATACGTTACCACAAGGAAGTATCGTCACTTCCTTGTGGTAACGTAATAAAAGTAAGTATTATTACTTTTATTCTGTACACAACAGAATAAAAGTAATAATAATGGCAACCCAAGATCATAATGACAACCAGAATGAAATACATAAAATTCCAGAAATGAACTTAAAGTGAGGGCTGAGTCCCATGCCCAACAACGAGACACTAGAATTGCAAATTAGGATGAGGGCATGAGACCCATCCCACGCCGTGGCAAAAAGGATGTTGTGGTCCATCCATCCATCTTCTTCTGCTTAATCCTTTTCTGGTCGTGGGGGGCTGGAGCCTATCCCAGCATCTTTGGGCGGGAGGCAGGGTCCACCCTGGACAGATCGCCAGTCCATCGCAGGGCCAACACAGAGAGACAGACAACCATTCACTCTCACAGTCAGACCTAAGGACAATTTAGAATCCCCAGTTTGATGCCAGTTAACCTAACTTGCATGTTTCTGGCATGTAGGAGGAAACCAGAGAAATCCCGGAGTAAACCCACGCAGACACGGGGAGAACATGCGAACTCCACACAGATCACTGTTGGTCGGGGGCTGGGATTGAACCCAGGATCCCCCGGCCAAGGGTGAGTTGCTGTGCTGCCACAGTGCTAACCACTGCTCCACCGCGCCGCCTGCGCTGTTGTGGTCAACAGTGTCAAATGTTTTCTTCAGATCTAAAAACACAGCACCTACACAACTGCACTTATTTAAAGATTTACTTTTCTCTAAAAACAAGCTTATTGCGGACTCTGCTGAGTGGTGGGCATGGAACCCAAACTCTGCGTGATGCGGGGGGTGGGGGTTCCCATAATTCAGATGTTCACATAATATCACATCAATTATTTTGGAGATAACAGGTAAGATGCTGATTGGTATGTAGTTGTTCATATCATTTTTGATCCCTATTTTGAAAATTGGTCTGACCACAGTTGACTGCAGTTGGAACGACAGCATGTTTGATTGACAGACTGATTAAATGAGTAATTGGACTAATGAGAGATTCTTTATGTTCTTTTAAAAAATGACCATGTTCATCCGTTGCTTTTGAGCTGTTCAATGAGCTGATCATATTTGCAACTTTGTTTTTAGTTATTTCTAATAAATGAAAAACTGGTTATGTGGGATTAATTATTAATCCTATTAATCATTAATAGGACGTGGGATTCTGTACCAATTTGTTATTGATATTAAGTTCTATGTCTCCATCATCTTTTTTGTTCTGTTTATTTGTCAGTTTGTTAATATTATTCCAAATTTTTTTGCCATCTCCTTTTGCATTTTCCATAACGGTTATGAAAAAGTTTGCCTTAGTCTTTCATATATGCAAGACCTGTAAATATGTAAATATTGCTCTTTCTTCATATATGCAAATTTGCCACTGATAATGTCACCTCTGATTATCTCTCCATTCTACAAGCTATGTTTATAGATGTCTATCGTCACTCTGGTTTTCTTCATTAAAACTACTGAAGTCAGTACAGGTTTACTTTCTTTGTCCAGACTTCAGAAACACTCAGCGTCAAGAACTGACACCCAGATCATGAGACTGATCAAATAATTGTCAATTAAATTATTAATTAATGCATAGCTTGGTAATCACCAAATTCCTAAGTTTAATTATTTGTTCATAGAGTTCTCACAGCTCTGCCAAAAGTGTGCATAGTGCCCCCTAGCGTTATAACAAGGTAATGCAATAATTAATAATTCGATTTATTAATTATTAATAATCAAATTCATATAATGAAATTCATATAATGGTAGTGTTAATGCTGGGCAGCGCGGTGGCGGAGTGGTTAGGACCTCGGCAGCACAGCAACTCACCCTTGGCCGGGGGATCCTGGGTTCGATCCCAGCCCCCGACCAACAGTGATCTGTGTGGAGTTTGCATGTTATCCCCGTGTCTGCGTGGGTTTACTCCGGGATTTCTCCAGTTTCCTCCCACAGGCCAAAAACATGCAGGTTAGGTTAAGTGGCATCAAACTGGGGATTCTAAATTGTCCTTAGGTCTGACTGTGAGAGTGAATGGTTGTCTGTCTCTCTGTGTTGGCCCTGCGATGGACTGGTGATCTGTCCAGGGTGGACCCTGCCTCTCGCCCAAAGATGCTGGAATAGGCTCCAGCCCCCCACGACCAGAAAAGGATTAAGCGGAAGAAGATGGATGGATGGATGGATGGATGGATGGATGGTAGTGTTAATGCTACAGCCCGGTATGTAAACAATGTGCTAAAAGCTAAACTGTCATAAAACGCCCTTTTTAAGGGCTAAGAAGGACACCAAGCGCACACTGTGAGATTGCACATTTATTAACAAAAAGATGAACACTATATGAAACACTAAACTTAAATATAAAGAGATGATGAAGGCGCCAGAGGAGAGCAGGGCTCATGACCAGGAGGGAGAAGAACAGCCTGGGAAAAAACCAGCTGAGGCACTCGAACACACCGGGGGAAAAGGAGATTATTCAGCCAGAGTCACACCCGAAGAGACATGGGGTTCACGGCTGAAGGAAACGGTAAAAGAATAAATAAAGCTGGTCGGAGCGCTCACATTCACCTCGGAGGCAAATCCAAAATCACTCAGAGTAGACTGTAACTTCTAAGGAGGAAAACAGTCGGACACAGCAACGGAGAAACGTTGCCATGTTTTTAAATAGGTGTGTGGATAAATGACAGATGAATGACAGGTGTGGGTACATGAATGAGGAAATGACCACAACAAGTGACAGCTGTGCAGCCTGCCAAATGGAGGCTGACAGCTGGATGCTGTACAGCACTGTCAAAATAAAAGCACAGACCAGACACAAAGTAATAATACAAGAAAACGATAACACAACCCCAAAAGATGTAAATAATGCCATAAATGCAAAATGACACACAATAAATAGACAGGACTAAAGGCAAAACTAAGAATACAAACACTTCATAAATAGACAAAGACCAAACACAATAAACCATAATGCCTGCAACATAAACAAAGACTCAAACAAACAGAAAAGGACTAAACTTAACCTGGAGACTGAGCACGGCCCCCACCCATACTGAGGATCATGACATAAATGCACTTATGAGCTTCACTCTGGTGAGAGGTAGGTGGGAGCTGAGCAGCTCTGAGTCAGTATGTGTGTGGAACCCAAATGACTCCTGACTACACTTCAGCCTTTTGACACAGAATAACGTGCTCTCCTCTACAAGACCAAAGATGAAAAGTTATGAGGGAGTGTGTGCAGTGAAGCAATTCTTCCTTCCCTTTACAGCTGATCCGTATAGACAGTACATTCTAAAAGTTTCCAGATAATTTCTTTAAATTAATTTTTAGACATTTAAAGCATTCAGACATTTCATGTAACACTTGGTTAAACCTATGACAGCGAAAAAGTCTGCAAGCTTGTCACAGTTCTATTTTGAAAGCTCTTGAATTGCTGGGATAGAAAGTGAGGTGGATGAAATTAACTAGTGGATGTAGGATGATGCTGTATGTGTGTTTATATTATGTTCCAGAGAAAGAGCTATTACAAAAGTAATATGCATGAGAATCTTAATGTATTAAATACACAAATGGACAGCAATGGTTTACCCCCAAAGTTCAGCAAATAATGGGAACTTTGATGCTCAGCTGTTCAAACTGTGGAAACTGGACAAGCGTCTCATAGTCATGTGAAACTGAAGTCTGACATCACTCACTCATAGGGATATCAGGCCTGTTCCTCTGGGCAATAACCCCCCCCCCCCCCCCCGCGTCCCACTTGGGATGGAGATGACTTCAGATGCAGACTTAAGCAGCCTTCTTCGAGGGTTTAGACAGAAAACAGAGTGATAATATAGAGTGAAGTACGTGGTGGTAATGCACCTGTAAGCTCGTTGCCAACCGCCAATCAAATCTAAAAGAAGAAGAAAAAGAAGCCGTTTTCTTCATATTCTATTTTAGGACTTGTTCGAGCATTACGCAGTGAAGCGGATGTTTGTTGTTCAGGGAAGTGGCGGTATATTATTACCATAGTCACCACTGTTGCTTCAGTCAACAAAAATGACCACAGGACATAGCATCTATAAAAATGATCCAAACAAGTCAAAATCTTAACTGATATTTTGGATTGAAGACCAGAAATTATTTGAAATAGAGTTTTACTGAATGAGAAAATTGATTTTTATGATATTTTTCGACATTGTCAAAACCAAAAACTTTGAATTTCAACTTATAATCTATTTATCAGAGAAAGAAATATAGGAAGAAATATAAGACAGAATAATAAAGAGCGATGGCAAGAACCAAGCAGACCACCAGTAAATCTACTGGAGGAAAAGCCCCCAGGAAGCAGCTGGCCACCAAGGCTGCTCGGAAAAGCGCTCCGGCCACCGGCGGAGTGAAGAAGCCTCACCGTTACAGGCCCGGTACCGTGGCTCAGAGAGAGATCCGTCACTACCAGAAATCCACGGAGCTGCTCATCCGTAAGCTGCCCTTCCAGCGCCTGGTGAGGGAGATCGCTCAGGACTTCAAGACCGACCTGCGCTTCCAGAGCTCCGCCGTCATGACTCTGCAGGAGGCCTACCTGGTGGGTCTCTTCGAGGACACCAACCTGTGCGCCATCCACGCCAAGAGGGTCACCATCATGCCCAAAGACATCCAGCTGGCCCGCCGCATCCGCGGAGAGAGCTTAGACTTTCTGCTGCACATCCACCAACCACAATGCTCCGCACTGTGTGTCTATATATATATATATATATATATATATTTATAGTAATATGTACATATGTATACTAGCCGCTCTTGTTTTTTCTTGCCTTCTGATTGTTGCTCTGAGTGTTGCTATCCCTGTGCTGTTGCAATCCTGGAATTTCCCATTGTGGGACTAATAAAGGCTTATCTTATCTTATCTTATTTATTGGCCAGCCCTACATGCTGTCTGTGCATTGTGCATTTTAAAGATTTATTGGCATTTTTACATTAACTGAATAGATACAGTTATGAGCGAGACAGTAAGTGTAGTGAAAGACAGGGACACTACAGTTGAGCAACATGCCTTTGTGTTATGGGTTATAATCATTAATCCGCAGCACATCCTCTTTATGCTGTTTACAAATTATTTGAAAGTTAATTTTCTATGTTTTTGACCATATGGAATTAACTGTAGGACAACAAAAGCATCCCAAGGCCTAAAAATACAAATATATATATATATATATTTCTCAGCAGCCGTTAGAGATGGAAGCTTCCAAAAACAAAAATATCATTCCACATAATAAATTTTACTGATATGGCATCGTTGTATTAGTTGTATCTCTTTCATTTTTTGCAGATATTGCATATTAAACCAAAACGTCATGCCACATATCCCTTCAAAACACGAATGCTGTAAATACATAACTGGAAAAACAACCAAAAAAGTATTAAGCACACTGCTTGCACTTTTAAGTGTAGCGTTACAGAGACCGTGTTATTATAACAGCAGAAAATGCTTCAGTATGAGGCAGAGAAGGATCTATTGTCTCCTGTAAGCCACCCAGTTCCATTAGAAGTATTCTGTATCAGGACGCTGTTGATAGCACTCAGAAAGTCTCTACTTACTGAAAAAAGCAGCATCCTGGAGTGTGAACACCACACACTCCACTGGCACATGCGGGGTTATTACTGGTTAGACCTCTGGTTATGGTTCAGTTTGGTTGCCATCAAAGAGTTGGGGTTCTAAACTATTTCCTTTTAAAAATAACCAAGGCTGACTTCCAGTCTGGACACCATGGTGATAGCAGCTTAACGCTGAAGCTCCAAGACCCCATCCGTGAAAATACTTTGAAAATCAGATTTAACGGATTTTTGGAAGAGTGAAAATCAAAAGACAAAGTCATTATGCCTAAAGGAAAGCAGAAGAGATCGACATTTCCCAGGACAAGACGCGCATCGGCCGGAGAATCTGACCTGGAGGACATCCACTCGGAAGCAGAGGAGCTGAATGAGGCTAGCAACACGGTTAGCTTAAAAACGATAATTCAAGAATTAAGAGAATTTCGCCGAGAGGGTTGGGCCGAATTTCGTGAAATTAAAGACGAAATAAAAAGGACAAACAGCAGAGTGGACCAGGCTGAGGACCAAATCATGGAAGCAGAGGAAAGAATAAAAGGGCTGGAAGAAACCGTGCTGGATTTACTTAAACGACAGACAAGACTGGAGCCTAAGCTAACCGACCAAGAAGGAAGACTAAGAAGGGCCAACATAAGAATTCACGTTCTGAAAGAAGGAGTTGAGGACGGTTTCACCACAATGGCTGCATGCAAGGAATCCATACTGAGAGAGAAGTTGGAAATTCCCCAATCCACCGACTTGAAGATAGAAAGGGCGTACCGTACATTAGCCCCAAGGCTGTCGGCGGAAGCGCCTCCAAGATCGGTGGTGGTGAAGTTTTCCAACCTCAGAACAAAAAAAGAGGTTGTGAGACTGGCTTGGCAGAAAAAAGGATTTATGCACCAAGAAAGATAAGTTTTTGTGAAGCACGACTACGCCCCGGAGGTCCTCAAAAAGCGTTGGGAATACAATGACGCTAAAAAGGTACTAAGAGAGAAGAAACTGCGCTTTCAAACTCCATTTCTGGCGAAGCTGCGGGTTTTTTACGGGGAAGAGACGTGTCTCTACAACTCGGCGGAAGAAGCAACCAGGGATATGGCGAGAAGAGGGCTCCCGGTAACGGTATATAAACCTGCAGCAGACCCGATCGAAAGAATCAAGGCTCAAACGTGGTGCACACAGAGACCCTCAAAATCCACGGGCCAGCAGCGGGAAACCCAGCGCTAGAGCTATAAGGAAAAACTGAGCGCTTTCAGGAGGGAATAACAATATTTTTAATCAATCTGCACATCCAACCCTCCTCCTACAAGGTAACAAACATTAAAGGAGATGCAGAATCAGCAAGTGGTAAAACATTTCATGGAACAGTCATAATATTAGAAACAAGTCTTTAAAAAAAGCCAAAAAACTTGTTAAAATAGAAATGTGACAATGAACCACATGAACTCTCCACACTAACAAATACTGTATTAACGTGATTGCTGTGATGGTGGTGGGAGGTTGCGCACAATTTCATAGGGTATAGGCATAAAAAAAAAAATAACCAAGGCTACTTTGCTCGTGGACACTTTCAGTACCATTTAAATTTTGTGTTTTGATGTTCCTCCCACAGTTCAGCCATGCATGGGAGGTTAACTGGGACCTGTTAACAGCTGTTTCTTGGGGATTCCAGGCTGACATTGTAAATCAGTGAATATCCTTAACTCTTAAAGACCCAGGACAATTTTGGGGGTGCTGACTCTCCTTCATAGTTTTGTTTTTTGTTGTTTTTTTTTCACAAATAATTCTAGTGGTCAGGATCAAGCCTCAGACATCATTTTAATGAGGAGAACCTAAAATGTCACTTGGGTTCATCTGAAATTTATGTTTTACATTTTATTTGTCTGATAAAGGATGAATCTAACAATTTATACAACATTAACTAAAAAAAAATGTATTGTTTTATATTGTTAACTCAAACAAGTCTGGCTTTTTTCGTTTAGAAAGATGTACTTGGATGTTTTAGACCTCCAGTGAAATATTTTCTTAAACTAATCTTCCCTTCCCACAACCAGAGTGGTGGCCTAGTTGGTAGAGCATCTACCCCACAACTGGGAGGCTGGGGTTCAAATCCTGGCCGGGTCACACCAAAGACCAGGTCAAAATGTTACTTTCCGCCCTCTAGCTTGGTGCTCAGCATAATAGAATGGGGAAAGGTGGGCACAGAGGAGTGGCGACCCCTGTCCTGTATAAGCTATCGAAAGGAACTCTTGTTCCTGAGGAGACTCGATCAAAAAAAAATCTTTTCTGGTGTTTTCAGTGAAAACAATTTGTATTTCTATGGTTCTTTTATTTACATTGCTCAACTGAATAAAACATTTAGATTATAAAGGCTTTTTTTTTATAACGTAGGACACTAGGTTTCAAGATTCAAAGGCTTTATTATCATGTGCACAGTTAAGAAATGCTACATTTCCTGAGCAATGAAATTCTTACTTTGGTCTCCGAACGAACGCCAAGGTAATAGATACAGAAACAACAATTCTGATATGTAGGTCATGACACACTAACACAGTAACTCAATCCTAATACTAATGGATGCTAATAACACACACCAACACACAGTTAGGCAGTCGAGGAATGAAATTGAAAATTCACCGGATGACTAAAGTGATAGTGGTATATTGATATCAGAGATGAGGTGAACCTGAGATGGCATGAACCTATGTACAGAGTGCAAATGAGCATTGTGCAACGAGCAGTGTATAATTACAAATTATTGATAAGTAGCAGCAGAGATAATATGGACATCAGACAGGTGAGACTACATCTACTGTACAGGTGAGCAGTGTGCAAATTTAGCAGCCAATGTGTGAGTTCCTATATGCAAAGCTGTGTTACAGAGTTTTGGGAGTTATCTGTTCAGGAGTCTGAACTCCTGACTGAGCCAAAAAATGCAAGTCATACCCAGACCCGGAGAGAGAGCGCTTAACCCATTGGCTGACGCTGCCAAACAAAAGACGCAGCCATTGGTTGCTCAAAATACCAAATAAAACATTTGAAACTTTATCAAAACTCCCCAGAAAATGTTCCCTACTGTTTTATGAATATATATTTATTTAAATATTCATCTTTAAATTTTTTACTCTCATTGTGAAATGGGTGTTTTTCTTTTTAAAAGCAGTATCAATATTCATATTTTTATTCACGTTTTTAACACTGGGTTACACTATCCCCCCTTAGAATCATGCAAGTCCCTTTGCATGGGATTAGCTAGACAGTAATGACGGAATGACCAGTGTTCATGGGAATAATCTTGTATCTGCTCTGTTAAAGCTCTGGTAAAAGCCAGGTTTGAATAATCTTAGGATCTGTCTCTGTTAAGGCTCTGGTAAAAGCCAGGTTTAGTCCTTGAAACAGGGACTAGGCAACAGTTAGGAGAGGGTTTCCCAACTGACTATACTGTAGCCTTTCTGGCTGGGAGGTTGTCCTCTCGGAGCGTCTCACAGTCTTTGGGATTTTCTTTTCAGATTCTTTTTCTTCCACAGGTTCATCACAGGTACTTTTATCAGGTAAGCTGGTTTCACTTTCAGTTCCATTCTCATTGTTTGATTGTTCCACATTTGCTTCATTTTCCTCCAGGTTTCCATCATTCGGTAAGTTGTCACATCCAGGTGAATTATCATTTCCAGGTAAGTTGTCATATCCAGGTGAAGTGACATTTTCTATTTGGTTGTCATTCTCAGGTAAGTGAGTTTCAGCAGGAATGTCTCCTTTAAAGAATGTCTTTGGATGGGGAATTTCATAAACTCGAGTGAGCTTTATGGGCGTTTGGATTGATTCTTCTCTGTACCAATAGACATCTTCATTTTCCGGTTCTGAATTCTCACATTCCTCACTTTGTTCAGGTGATTGTCTGGTCTTAGGTTTGCGGACACGTTTTGGTTGGACAGGTTCTTCTTCAACAGGCGCAAGAAAACCACAGGGAAGCAAGAGGTCGCGGTGAACGGTGTCTCAGGTTTTATAGTGTACACAGGCAAGTCACCTGCTTGGTTCACCACAATGTGAATTTCAGCTTCCCACCTGTCTGCTAGTTTGTGCTTTCCTCTGCGGTGGACTGCACATACCAAAACTCTGTTGCATGGTTCTAGTTTTGAGGGTTTCACTCGCATATCAAATCTTGTTTTGTTTCTTTCAGCCATCCTGTTAGCATTTTCTGTTGCTAGTTTGTAGCTTTCTTGTAGAGTTGTCTTCAGTTTTTCAATGTACTGGGAATGTGACTTGAAACTTTTGTTGTGAAACAGGAGCCCAAATGCAAGATCAATTGGCAATCTCGGCTGACGACTGAACATTAACTCATATGGGGCAAAACCAGTAGTGTCATTCTTCGTACAATTGTACGCATGTACAAGTGGTTTTACATAGTTGTGCCAATGAGATTTGTTCTTTTCCTCCAGAGTACCCAGCATGCTCAATAACGTTCTATTGAAACGTTCTACCAGGTTACCTCTGGGATGATAGGGTGTCGTCCGGATTTTGCGAATGCTCATGATTTTGCAAAGTTCTTTTATAATATGGGACTCAAAATTGGGACCCTAATCACTATGTAACCGTTCGGGTATCCCGTAGTGGACTATAAAGTTGTCCCAAAGTGCCTTTGCAATGGTCTGAGCTTTCTGATTGCTGGTAGGGATGGCTATAGCATATTTCGTGAAATGATCAGTTAGCACGAGCACATCCTTAGTGTTACTTTGATCAGGCTCAATGGACAGGAAATCCATACAGACAAGTTCGAGCGGTCGGGTGGACTTGATATTGACAAGTGGAGCAGCTCGTTCTGGAGCGGTTTTACGTCTTACACAGCGGTTACATGTCTTGATCTTCTTTTCAATATCTGCCACTATGCGAGGCCAATAGAACCTTGTTCTGGCGAGATTCAAAGTACACTCTGTGCCTAAATGGCCCATGTCACAGTGGAGGCTTTGAAAGACTGAATCGCGGAGTGTTTCAGGTAAGACGAGCTGGTAAGTAACATTTCCTCCGTCTTGGCGAGTGTGGTAGAGGATGTTATCGCACATTTCAAGTCCACTGAGCTCTCGGAGTAACAAGTTGATGTCAGGAAGTTCAGTTCGTACAGTTGATGGAACTTTTAGCCCAGTTTCCATTTGTGCAATCACTTCTCTTAAACAGGGGTCAGTTCTTTGTTCGTTTTTGATCTGTTCAGGAGTCATGTGGAGTACAACTGGAAGACCACCACAGCCATCTTCATCGGCATAGCCATCTGGAATGCCAGCTACAGAGAGGGCTAATGAGTTTACCAAAGGGAAGGTGTTGTCTGGAGAGCTACAGACAAGGTGTTTTTCACATATAGCAGACACTACCTCGGAACTTAAACTGCTTTCAGGAAGAGACAAGTGAGTTTGCGTGAACTGCTGTATGCGGTCAAGCTCCTTTTGGGACACTGCGTCATTAAGTAACTCGCCATGTGGCCGTCTAGAGAGGCCGTCTGCATCTGAGTTAATCTTGCCTGCTCTGTATTGGAGCTTAAAGTTAAACGTCGACAGAGCAGCTAGCCACCTATAACTCATGGCATCCATCTTAGCAGTAGTCAAAATGTACGTCAGGGGGTTACTATCTGTCACGACAGTAAAATGATTGCCATATAAATAGTCTGCAAACTTCTCCGTTACTGCCCACTTTAGAGCTAAAAATTCTAATCTATGGGCGGGGTAACGGGACTCACTTCTAGACAACCCCCGGCTTGCATAAGCTATGACCCTAGTCTGGCCCTCCTGCTCTTGATAGAGGGCGGCGCCAAGCCCTGTAGTGCTGGCGTCAGTATGGAGTGTATATGGCAACTGAGGGTCAGTGAAACCCAGGACAGGCGCAGTACTGAGCTTTTCAATGACGGTTTTGAATGCAAGATCACAGGAAGAAGTCCATCGCTCGCCAAACGGTGTCTTTGGGTCGTGGTACTGGGCAGGCTTAGCTTTGGGCTTTGGGCTTTTTCGCAAAGAAGGGTAGCCTGCTGTTAAGTCAGTGAGGGGCTTAACAATGCTGGAATAGTTCTTAATGAACTGCCTATAGTACCCTGAAAAGCCTAAGAATGAGCGGAGTTGTTTGAGATCACGGGGCACAGGCCAGGTACTTAGGGCTTTCACTTTTTCGGGGTCGGTCTCAACTCCTTTACTGGACACAATGTGACTGAGGTATCTGACAGAAGTTTGAAAAAATCTGCATTTCTCAGGGGAGAGTTTAAGCCCGTACTCTTTTAGGCGATTAAGAACTTTCATTAAGCGAGCCTCATGTTCTTCGGGCGTCTTGCAGAATACAATGATGTCATCGAGGAACACAATCACCTCATGCAGATTCATGTCACCCATGCATTTCTCCATGAGGCGCTGGAACGTGCTGGAGGCGTTTGTAATGCCTTGGGGCATTCTGTTGAATTCCCAAAAGCCCATGGGACATACGAACGCTGTCTTTGATTTGTCCAGCTCCTCTACCTCAATTTGGTAGTACCCCGACTTTAAATCGAGGACGGAGAACCACTGCGAACCGGTCAAAGTGGAAAACGTTTCCTCCAAGTTGGGAAGGGCGTAAGCGTCTTTTACAGTCTGCATGTTAAGCTTCCTGTAATCAATACAAAGGCGGACATCGCCATTTTTCTTTCGCACCACTACAATAGGCAAAGAAAATGGGGAAGTGGACTCTCTTATCACGCCTGCTTGTTGGAGTTCTTTGAGATGCTTACGGACCGCTTCCAGGTCATTTGGATGTATGGGACGTGCTCTGTGTTTGAACGGTGTTTCATCTGATAATTTGATTGTGTGTTTCACTTGATCCATTTTGCCAAAGTCAAGATCGTTTTGTGCAAATACTTCGGGCATTTGACTGAGTTTTTCTGTTAGGCGCTCTTTCCATTCAGCGCTAATGGGGGAAGAGTCAAAGTTGAACTTCAGAGTGGACTTTTGTTCAGTTTTGGACTTTGTAACTTCCACAGAGTGTTCTTGCGATAGGACTCGTTGATATGCGCAAATTTCTCCAATGACACACTTCTGAGGGATTGTCACGTCATGTTCCGATTCATTGGTGAGTATAACTGGAACAAGGTAAGATGCTCTTTCAGTTAAGTCTATGAGACATGGTTTTACTAGGATACCACCAGGTAAGGCTGACATTAACGGGTGTTCTAACAAGACAGATTTTTCACTGTAGCCGGCTGACACAGCTACAGCGCCATCTAGAACAACTGTTTGGCCTGCAGGAACTAACTGTGGCTCTTTGTTGCGCATGGTCACAAAACCAAGGCTAGTGTCTTTGGACTGTCTGTGCCGTAGCTCAAGGACTTTTAACACTGTCTTATAACCAAGTGACATGGTTGGCTGCAGTTCAGAACATGCATCAGAGTACAGCTCGTACAGTACATCTAATGTGTTTGTCCCAATTAACACTAAGGACTGATCAGATGCACGTACATTGGGAACCACTAAGGCAAGTGTTGGCACTTCAGCTTCAATACCAGGAAAGTCTTTTGGGAAAGTGACATGCATTTCAATGTAGCCTAAATAAGGTACACTCTGACCGTTAGCTCCCTCCACTTTTAACAGCTCAAAAAGTGGCTTAATCTCATGGTTGGATAAGTACTGTCTGTAATAGGACTCAGGGACAGTAGTCACCTGGGAGCCTGTATCTAACAAACAGCTCACAGTACAGCCATTCACTTTCACTTGTGCTGTACTTTTTGTACCAATTAGACCATTAGGAAAGTTAAAGGGGTCTGTTTTGTAGTGTGACTTCAGTTTAGCACGTGTCTTGAATGGAGCTTTTGGTTTGGGATGGGTCATCTCTGAACTAGCCTCTGTTTGTCCCGCAACAGTGGTAGACTTCAGCTTTAAAGAAGATTGGGGGTTCCGACTGTCTCAAATCTGTCTTTTTACTCTTAGTTCTTTGCGTTTTGCAGCTACAAGTGCAGGGTTTGGCTCTGACTCACAAGTGGCTATAATATGCCCATCTTCGCCACAGCGGAAATAATACCATGGTTTGGGCCTAGTATTGGGATGGCTGGACGAAGGTAAGTTTTCAGGTTTGGCATGGTCAGGTTTTTTATTTTCAGACTTCTTAGTTGGGTCTTTCTTCGGTGGTGCTTGTTTCTTTTGTTTCACGACAGGAGCTAATTGGCTTTTTAGATCAGCAACTTGCTTTTTCAGTTCTTCCAGACTGTCCGACTCCACTTCACTATTTGTACTTGTTTCGGTGACTGTTTGTTTGTAGGAGGCTGCTTTTGGTTTTGTGGCGCCCAAGTGTCTGTTCATGCGGGTGTTTTTAACTTCTTGTCTGTTTTCAACAGTGTGAAGGTGAAGCAATAACTCTGCATACGCAGGTGGATGTTTATCTTTTAGTTCCAGCTGTAGCTCCATTAGCAGATTATCATCCCAACAGCCTCTGTTAAACTGCTTGAGAAGCTGTTTGTTCACTTCCTGTGGCTCTAGACCGCCTCTACGCACTGCGAGATTGAGCGCCACCTGCAAACGATGCAGATATGCAGAGGGTTTTTCTCCATAATCTTGGAAAGTGTTCATGAATCGCACAAGCAGTTCCTCACCATCTTCAACAGTCCCAAAAGCTGAATCCAAAAGCTTAAGATGGTCGGCAGAGGTGGCTTCAGGCCCAAGAGGGCGAATAATATCAGACGCAGGAGCAAGAAGACTTTCAAAGATCTTGCGAGATTTTTTCAAGTCAGACAAAGAAGTATCTTCCATCATCAAGTCAACATGTGAACGCCATGTTTCATAATCAGCTTCAGTATATGGTCTTGGCGTTTTGCCAGAGAAAGCTCTGATTCTCAAGGAGGAATGAGCGTTTGACGGCTTCTCTGTATGTTTAATGACATGCTCGACTACGATTTTCTGAACCTTGGGTGGGTTAAAATCAGCTGGACTCAACAGTTGAGGTGTCAAGTTTGGTCCAAGAGGGCTTTGGAAAAGTGCTTGAGTGGTTTTAGGGGTGCGAGGCACTTCAACTTGGAGTGGAGGAGAGACTCCACTTTGTGTGGGTTCTACAGTAGGGAAAGCAGGATCGACGTCAGCAGCGACCGTTTCACCTGTCTCAGCAGCTTCAATAGACTTCCCTATTGTGGACATAACCTCCCGCAACACCTCTTCAAAACCTTTTCCACTTAACTTAGCTAAACCCCTCAGGTTGCAAAGATAAGCCTCAGTAACACTGCCCCCTACAGTTTTAGTGTACACATCAGTTAAGGCTTGAATGCAGTACTTAACATCAGGATTGTCAGTGGATACAAAAAAGTACGGCAACGCAGGTGCTAATGTTTCAATAGCTAATCCAGACTCGAACTCTACAATGTGACTTTTGTCAAAATCAGATGAGTTATCATCAATGCTAAGCACCCTACGAATAGTGCCATGCTGCTCTAGGAACTCAAAAACGTCTTGGTCTTTTTCTTTGGCAACAACACCACTGACAATGACTGCATTTAGAACTTTGACACCATATTTTTCGACAAATTCCATTTTGACAGTATATGAACTGTTTGGTCAGGGGTCAAAACAGAGTCCACTACTGTTGTGCAATGCTCCAGGCTCCTGGCTGCGCTCGCCAGATTTTTGAAACACCCACTTGTGTGTAATATTACTTTAGGTGCAGTCTTGTACCCTTTTGGTAGTACTGGGTATGGCAGTGTAGTTACCTTTAACCTACTACCTGGACAGAAGGGACAACTGGGCCAGGTCAGATAGACTCTGGGTTTGTAGGAGCCTGGGAGGTGTAACAACAGATGACTCACACACACGGTGTATGGAACTTGCAACTATATATATTGTTGTAAGATGTGTCTAACTCATGTGTTTAGATAGGGCAGCTCAGTGCGTGAACGTGAGTGAGTGAGTGAGTGAGTGAGTGAGTGAGTGAGTGCTCGCGCGCAGCCGAGGCGCGCCCCCGCCCCTGTGTGAATGGCCCCGCGGAGTGGACGGTGCGTGTGAAGTGTGCGGGAGAGAGTAGAGAGAGAGGCGACCGGAGCAGGTAGCGAGCTAGGATTGCTGCTAATAACAGTGCAGTCTGTTAATAAAGCCCCAACTCTTCAGCAAAACGGCCTGTTCTTCTGGGTACCACCATACTACTGTTAACAACCGTAAGGTTTACTTGGGAGTTAACCCTGGAGGAAAAGCTGCCTCTGGCCCTGGAGAAGACAGATCTCCCCTGTGTCCCCCAACCACGGTTAGGAGACCAAAGCAGGAAAGGTTAACAATATTTTTACAGATACAGTGGGGTAAAAAAGTATTTAGTCAGCCACCAATTGTGCAAGTTCTCCCACTTAAAAGATGAGAGAGGTCTCCAATTTTCATCATAGGCATACCTCAAATATGAGAGACAAAATGAGAAAAAAAAATACAGAAAATCACTTTGAAGGATTTTTAATGAATTAATTGGTAAATTCCTCGGTAAAATAAATATTTGGTCAATAACAAAAGTTCATCTCAATACTTTGTTATATACCCTTTGTTGGCAATGACAGAGGTCAAATGTTTTCTGTAAGTTTTCACACACTGTTGCTGGTATCTTGGCCCATTCCTCCATGCAGATCTCCTCTAGAGCAGTGATGTTTTGGGGCTGTCGCTGGGCAACACAGGCTTTCAACTCCCTCCAAAGATTTTCCATGGGGTTGAGATCTGGAGACTGGCTAGGCCACTCCAGGACCTTGAAATGCTTCTTACAAAGCCACTCCTTCATTGCCCGGGCGGTGTGTTTGGGATCATTGTCATGCTGAAAGACCCAGCCACGTTTCATCTTCAATGCCCTTGCTGGTGGAAGGAGGTTTTCACTCAAAATCTCACGATACATGGCCCCATTCATTCTTTCCTTTACACGGATCAGTCGTCCTGGTCCCTTTGCAGAAAAACAGCCCCAAAGTATGATGTTTCCACTCCCATGCTTCACAGTAGGTATGGTGTTCTTTCTCCTCCAAACACGACAAGTTGAGTTTTTACCAAAAAGTTCTATTTTGGTTTCATCTGACCATATGACATTCTCCCAATCCTCTTCTGGATCATCCAAATGCTCTTTAGCAAACTTAAGACAGGCCTGGACATGTACTGGCTTAAGCAGGGGGACACGTCTGGCACTGCAGGATTTGAGTCCCTGGCGGCGTAGTGTGTTTCTGATGTAGCCTTTGTTACTTTGGTCCCAGCTCTCTGCAGGTCATTCACTAGGTCCCCCCATGTGGTTCTGGGATTTTTGCTCACCGTTCTGGTGATCATTTTGACCCCACGGGGTGAGATCTTGCGTGGAGCCCCAGATCGAGGGAGATTATCAGTGGTCTTGTATGTCTTCCATTTTCTAATAATTGCTCCCACAGTTGATTTCTTCACACCAAGCTGCTTACCTATTGCAGATTCAGTCTTCCCAGCCTGGTGCAGGTCTACAATTTTGTTTCTGGTGTCCTTTGACAGCTCTTTGGTCTTGGCCATAGTGGAGTTTGGAGTCTGACTGTTTGAGGTTGTGGACAGGTGTCTTTTATACTGATAACGAGTTCAAACAGGTGCCATTAACACAGGTAACAAGTGGAGGACAGAGGAGCCTCTTAAAGAAGAAGTTACAGGTCTGTGAGAGCCAGAAATCTTGCTTGTTTGTAGGTGACCAAATACTTATTTTACTGAGGAATTTACCAATTAATTCATTAAAAATCCTTCAATGTGATTTTCTCGATTTTTTTTCTCATTTTGTCTCTCATAGTTGAGGTATACCTATGATGAAAATTGGAGATCTCTCTCATCTTTTAAGTGGGAGAACTTGCACAAATGGTGGCTGACTAAATACTTTTTTGCCCCACCGTATGAACACATAAATAAAACCACAGCACTTACAACAATAATAATAAAAAAATAACAATAAAGTACTCCAAAATATAGTTACAATATGTACAGTTCTTGGTATCAGTCCAGGTGACCAGTTGGGTCACTTTTACCAGTCAATCGGGTTCGGGCTTCGGCTCGCCATCCAGATCTGGAGAATCCACGTGCTGGTCAAACCAGTCCAAAGAAAAAGCCTGACCTACAGAATAGGCCAGACGCAACAATTAAGCCATGGTCCAAAGCTTATCACATGGGCCTCAAACATAAATACCCTAAGTTGTACAACAACAACTTTCCTTTTTGAAACACCTTTAAACCACAGATGCAACATTCACTCCCAAACAACAGTCAGCAGTAATGAAATGAACCTTTTTCTAACCATTACAGCTCTGAAAAAACAACCTCCTCCTGTGCAAAACCTAGCCAGAATTAGCATTGGAGGGTTAGCATGTTAAGCTAGCACAACAATTTATCACAAATTTGCATCTTAAAACACATATAAACCACAGGTTCAACATCCACCACTAAGCAGCAATCAATGGCCAGAGAACTGGGACCTTTGCTAACCGTTACAGCTATGAAAAATGCCTTTTTCTGATGAAAAAAACTACCCAAAATTAGCATCAGCGGTTAGCATTTCAAGCTAGCGATTAGCATTTCCCATACACACTAAATGGCACTTACCAAGCTAAGTGACACGTGCATCATGGGGTTCCCATGCTCAACGTGCGTTTACAGCCTTTGGATCCAAGTCTTAAAATTTTAACAAACGGGGCATTAGAATTTGATAATACAGCAATGTCTCATTGCAGGTGTTTGTTCAGGCTTACCAATCTCAAGTTTTATCCGAGACAAAGACTGCTGTTAGCACGTTAGCGTTGCCATATCATCAAGGACCGTCTCTCTCTCTTGGTCGGAGTCTTTCGGCATCTGGCGTGACTGAGCCAAAAAATGCAAGTCATACCCAGACCCAGAGAGAGAGCGCTTAACCCATTAGCTGGCGCTGCCAAACAAAAGACGCAGCCATTGGTTGCTCAAAATACCAAATAAAACATTTGGAACTTTATCAAAACTCCCCAGAAAATGTTCCCTACTGTTTTATGAATATATATTTATTTAAATATTCATCTTTAAATTATTTACTCCCATTGTGAAATGGGTGTTTTTCTTTTTAAAAGCGGTATCAATATTCATATTTTTATTCACGTTTTTAACACTGGGTTACACTCGCCTCGCCAGTGTCCGCCGCTGCCGGTGACCCTGACTCTGCTTCACAATGTGTACTATCTGAGCTTCCTCCCAGGGTCACCGGAGATGTTTCTGTGCCACCAGATGTCCCCATGGGTCTAGGCTCACTGTCCGAGGTCGCCAGGGGTCCAGCTTCCCCAGCAGAGGTTGTCGCGGGTGCTGCGTCCCAGCCCGGGACCTCCGTGGGTGCAGCTCCTCTTCTGCCTGAGGCTATCGTCTGGTTTCCTCCTCGGTCCGAGTCCCCGTGGGTGCTGCGTCCCAGTCAGGGATCCTCGTGGGTGCTGCGCCACAGCATTAATCCTACGTGGGTGCTGTGCTCCAGTTTGGGTTCATCATGAGCGCTACGCCCCAGCCCGGGGACCACTGTGGATGCAGCATTGGCCCAATCTGGGTCCACCAAGGGTGCAGCGTTGGCCCGGTCCGTGTCGACCAAGGGTGCTGCAGAGCTCCAGCCCGGAGCCACCACGGGTGCTACATTGTCTCAATCTGAGACCACCGAGGGTGCTACCGGCCAGCCTGAGGACGCTGAAGCCTTTCCTCTCCTGCCAGATGCCGTCGGGCTTCCTCTTCCTCTTGAGCCGGACACTGTCGGAGATCCCCTTCCTCCTCTGCCAGATGCCGTCATGGTCCCCCATTCTCCTTCGCCACCAGAAGCCGTGGTGGTCCCCCTCCTCTGACCCTGCTTCCCATCACTGGGCCTTCTGGTGGGGGAGCCGCCTCCCGGATCACCCCTAAGGTCCTGGTGGCTGAAGCACTCCGGCCGGCCAACTGAAAGACTGAGCCGCTGGGTTGGGTGGCCTATATTCTCCGGCAGGCCACCTGACTCATACCACTTGGCTGTCCGGCTGGTCTGGGACTTTGGTGGGCCACCCAAACTGTTTGGTTCTCTAGCCTAGAGGGGCCCAGGGGCCTGGTGTTGCGCAGGTGTGGGTCTTGAGTGGCTTTGTGTTTCCCTCCTAGCCTGTTTCCCCCACCTCCCACCTGGGGTGTTTTTTTGTTTTTTGTACCTCTTTCTCTCAGGGGGGATGGGGGGTCTTTTGGGTGTTACCTGGGGGTGTATGGAATCCACCCCTTGGGGAGGGGGGCTCTGTCATGTGCCTAAGCTCAGGTTTTCTCTGAGCTCAGACCTTCACTTTATTCCTAAGTATTGTATGTCTGATTAGTTTGATTTTGTTAGTTTCCTGTATGTACTTTGGGGTTGTTTACATTTGGGCCCCCCCCCTTTTCCCAGACACTCCCTCTAACTGGTCACAGTCTGCTTTCTCTCAGCTCAGCTGTGGGCAGTTGGTCTAATTAGGGTACCTGCTCACTCAGTGACTCACACCTGCAGCTCATTCACTTCTGTGTATTTAAGCTCTGCCTATTCACTGTGTTACTGTGGCAAAATAGGGCACATAAGATAGGGATAATAAGGGATAGGGATAGATAGGGATAATAATAAGATAAAAAGCTAGGGCGCATGCGCACACAGCGACCGGCAGCAGGTGGAAAAAGTTTGACATCTGTGTCTCTGTTTTTATGCACTTTAATGTGTTTTAACGTGATTCTCTGTGCCATTTTTGTCCTTGAATGTTTGTGGACTATATAATGAAGAGCTCCCTGGTTCCATCAGTATGGATTTTCTTCTTGTTTTTGCACTTTGTCGTTTCTTTCCTACCGGCTCTTTGTCTTGGAGGTAAGCACGATCGCGATCTCGCCAGGAAGAATACAGTATTCCAGAGACACATTACTGCATTTAAACATGGATAATGCAGCATCTGTGTTTGAGTCTGTGCCGCAACTGCCGGACTTTATTTTAAGAGATTTTCATGGACGTGGCAATGAAAAGAGAGACAAGAGGAGGAAACGCAGAAAGCGTGGAGGTGTAAGAGTAAGCCTGAGGAGGTGTCAGTTTAATCGCATTCCTCTTCCTTCCATTATTATGGGGAACGTACAATCCCTGAGAAATAAAGTGGATGAAATTCAAGGAAATATACAATATCAGAAGGATTTCAAGAACTGCTGTGTCATGGCTTACACGGAGACGTGGCTTACGGCACATGACCCTGATGCGGACCTGTGGATTGACGGCTTTGGAGCCCCACTTCACTTGGATCGGCAGGAAGAGGTAACGGGGAAATGTCGGGGGGGCGGTGTAAGTTTATATATTAATAAACAGTACTGTACATTCGTCACGGTCAGAGAGCACATCTGTACACCAGATGTGGAGCTGCTGTCCATGTCACTATGCCCTTTTTGTCTGCCCCTAGAGTTCCCCCAACTTTTGATAACAACTGTGTACATTCACCCGAGGGCCGATGCTGCCTCCGCCTCCAGCACCGTCTTTGATGTGGTACAGCGGTTGCAATCAATTTCCCCAGAGGCTACAAATTTCATACTTGGGGATTTTAACCATGTGTCTCTAAAGAAGACACTTAAAAACTTTTATCAGTATGTCTCCTGCCCAACCAGGTGAAAAAAGACATTGGACCTGTGCTATGGATCCATAGAGAGGGCCTATAAATTCAATTCAATTCAATTCAATTCAACTTTATTTATATAGCGCCATTTCACAACAACAGTCATCTCATAGCACTATCAACTGTAGGGAGGACCCCCACAGTTGCAGAAAGACCCCAGCAATCAGGCGATCCCCTGTGAGCAAGCACTTGGCGACGGTGGAGAGGAAAAACTCCCTTTTAACAGGAAGAAACCTCCAGCAGAACCAGGCTCAGGGAGGGGCAGTCATCTGCTGCGACTGGCTGGGGGGTGAGGGGATAGAGAAGAAGAAAAGAACAGACATGTAGAGAGCAAACAGCACGATGGGGACTCAATCTATGGGAGAGAACAAACAAATGTTAATGACCAGCAAAAAAAAAAATATTTCATAGAGAGTGAGGAAAGGAGTGAGGCCCAGTGCATTACTGGAGGTCCCCCGGCTGACTAAACCTATTAGCAGCATAACTAAGGGAGGGTTCAGAAAACACATGATCCCTCCCTAATTGTAGGCTATATCAAAAAGGTAGGTTTTAGCCCTATTCTTAAAAACAGAGATCGAGTCTGACTCCCGAATCCAGATTGGCAGCTGATTCCACAGGAGAGGAGCTTGATAACTGAAGGCTCTGCCTCCCATTGTACTTTTGGAGATTCTAGGTATTACAAGTAAACCTGCATTTTGGGAGCGTAGTGCTCTGTTAGGATGATACGGTAGTATCAGATCTTTTAAATAAAAAGGAGCCTGATTGTTTAGAGCTTTGTAAGTAAGAAGAAGGATTTTAAACTTAATTCTAAACTCTATGGGAAGCCAATGAAGGGAGGCCAGAACCGGAGAGATATGATCTCTCTTTCTAGTACCTGTTAAAACTCTTGCTGCAGCATTTTGGATCAGCTGAAGACTTTTTAAAGATGTTTTAGGACAACCTGATAATAAAGAATTACAATAATCTAATCTCGAACTAACAAAAGCGTGGATCAGCTTCTCAGCATCACTCTGAGACAAGATGCTCCTAATCTTGGCAATATTACGCAAATGATAGAAGGCAGTCTTAGAAACAAATTTAATATGTGAATTGAAGGACAAATCCTGATCAAAAATAACTCCAAGGTTCCTCACAGAGCTATTAAGAGAAAGAGTAACTGCATCCAAACTGAAAGTTTGATTTGGAAAGGAATTTCTAAGGTTTTTTGGACCAACAAGAATGACTTCAGTCTTATCTGAATTTAATAGCAGGAAATTACAAGTCATCCAAACTTTGATTTCCTTAAGACAGGCTTCTAACTTGGCTAATTGATTAGTATCATCTGGCTTCATTGACAGGTATAATTGTGTGTCATCTGCATAACAGTGAAAATGTATACAGTGCTTTCTAATAATGTTGCCTAACGGAAGCATATATAAACTAAAAAGAGTAGGGCCAAGCACAGATCCCTGTGGAACTCCATGACTAAGCTTTGAGCTGAGAGAAAACTCATCATTTACATGAACAAACTGGAACCTATCAGATAAATAAGATCTAAACCACTGCAACGAAGTTCCATTAAGTCCAACATAGTGTTCTAATCTATCAAGTAGAATATTATGATCAATAGTATCAAAAGCTGCACTAAGATCTAAAAGGACAAGTACAGAAACTAGTCCATTATCAGATGCAATGAGGAGGTCGTTAGTGACCTTCGCTAAGGCTGTTTCAGTGCTATGATGGATTCTAAACCCAGATTGAAACTCCTCAAATAAACCATTTCCCTGCAGGTGGTCAAATAATTGCATAGCAACAACTCTTTCTAAGATTTTTGAAATGAAAGGGAGATTAGAGATTGGTCTATAGTTAGCTAAAGCTCCTGGATCTAGCGTTGGCTTTTTGAGTAAGGGTTTAATTACAGCCGTTTTAAAAGCCTGCGGTACATGGCCTAAAGTTAATGAAGAATTGATTATATGAAGAATAAAGCTACCAATAAGTGGGAAGACTTCTTTAAATAACCTGGTAGGAATAGGGTCTAAAAGACAAGTTGAAGGTTTGGATGAGGAAACTATTTTGTCTAACTCACAAAGGTCGATTGGAGTAAACTCATCAAGACAGACATCAATAGAAGGAGTTGTAGTAGTTACAGTATTTAAGTTAACTGTGGGAAGAATCTGATTGATTTTATCTCTGATGGATGAAATTTTATTATTGAAAAAGTTCATAAAGTCCTGACTAGTAAGCTCTAAGGGGATGCTAGGATTGACAGAGTCCTGACTCTTTGTCAACCTGGCTACAGTACTGAAAAGAAACCTGGGATTATTCTTGTTCTCTTCTATTAATGCAGAGTAATAACTCGTTCTAGCTTTTCTAAGAGATTTTTTATAAATTAAAAGATGATTTCTCCAAGCTAAATAGATTTCATCTAAATTAGTAGAGCGCCATTTTCTTTCTAATTGACGAGTCTTCTGTTTTAAGCTACGAGTTTCTGTGTTGAACCAAGGAGTTAAAAATCTCTGATTAGACTTTTTCTTTTTTAAGGGGGCCACCAAGTCTAGAGCCTGATGTAGAGAAGCTGAAACACTATCCACCATGTTATCAATTACAGAAGGAGCAAGCTGTCTATAGCTTATTTCCGTTGTGTTGACACATGGCATAGAGGAAACAATCTGCATAAATTTGGAAACAGCATCATCTGAGAGGCATCTACTGTGATAATATTTTTCTTTAGGAGCCAAATAGTCAGAAATAGTAAAATCAAAGGTTAACAGACAATGGTCTGACAGTACAGGGTTATGAGGAGACACTACCAGATTTTCTATTTCTATGCCATATGTCAGAACAAGGTCCAATGTATGGTGGAGGTAATGAGTAGAATTTCCTACTTTCTGAGAAAACCCAATCGAGTCTAATATTGAATTAAAAGCCACATTAAGGCAGTCACTATCTACATCCACATGTATATTAAAGTCCCCTACTATAATTATTCTATCAGATTTCAGCACTAAATCAGCTAAGAAATCAGGAAATTCGGATAAAAATTCTGAATAGGTTGATGGGGGACGATAAACTATGGCAAATAAAATTGGGTTTAACCTGGAATTGCTAAAGTGCCCAGGTTAAACCCAATTTTAAATCACTTCCCCTTCCTCCTTTAGGATCCTCAGATCACAACTGTGTACATTTGCTGCCCACATATAAAACTGCTCTGAAAAGAGAGAAGACAAAGGCCAGAGACATAAACGTTTGGACAGAGGATTCAGTGCACTGCCTCCAGGAATGCTTTAACTGTACGGACTGGGAGGTGTTCATGCTAGACTGCGGAGAAGATTTGGACTCTTTAGTGGACATGACATGCTCATACATGGCTTTCTGCAGAGACATGATCGTTCCACGTAAACGTGCCAAAATATATCCCAACAACAAGCCATGGGTTACAAAATCAGTTAAATCATGCTTACAGAGGAAAGCACTTGCCTTAAAACGGGGGGTTATTTCTGAGCTACAGGTTGCCACAAAAGAGCTGAAGGCCGAAATTTTAAGAGTAAAACAGAATTATCAATCAGAGTTGGAAAGCAAGATGGCAACAAAGAAACTTGGTTCAGCCTGGGCCAGTATGAAAACTATTGCAGGCCTTCAGAGCACAGAGCGCAGTATTTTATTTATTTAGCGAATGCAAAGTCCTTAAGCCAAGCAGTTGCCTCCTGGTTTGCTGTATGGAGGGTGTGTAATCCTCCTTCCAGTCTTTGGAGCGGGCAAGCCTCTATGATGTGTTCCATTGTTTGCTCCTCTCCACATGCGCACAGTGGGCTAGGGCTACTGCCCCATCTGTAAAGGCTGGCCAAGCAGGGGCCAAGTCCAGTCCTGAAGCGATTGAGTGTAGACCACTGTCTCCTTGGGAGGTTGGTGCCCGGGACCTGTTGGTTGGGGTTTATCACCAGCTGTTTGTTTGGGACCTCCTTGGTCTCCCATTCCTCTTGCCAAGCTGTCTGGATGGTAAAGTCAGCTGGGGGAGGGTTTTTCCAAATCGGCCGTCTGGATGAAAGTCGGGCAGTGGGTGGAGTGTAGATATCTGCATGGATTGGTAAGTGAGGAGAATCTTTAACTTTTTGGAGCATCCTTTGAGTTAATGCTGCTCGCCGGATGTGTGGAGGGGCTATGTTTGACAGTACAGAGAGCCAGGGGAGTGGTGTTGAGCGGATTGTTCCAGTTATAGTTCTCATGGTTGTGTTGAGCTGGGTGTCTACATGGTGTGTGTAAGATGACCTGGACCAGACAGGGGCACAATATTCTGCTACAGAGTATGAAAGGGCCATTGCTGAGGTGCACAGGGTGGAGACTGCCGCCCCCCATTTTGCACCAGCGAGCTTGCAGAGCAGGTTGTTTCGTACCTTCACCTTAGCAGCCGTCCCCTTTAGATGTTCCTTGAAGGATAAGGTCCTATCAAGGGTCACTCCAAGATAAGTTGGATTTGGGGCATGCTTAAGCTTGAGTCCGCTCAGGTGGATGTTTAGTTCTCTGGCAGCTTTTGCATTGTGGAGATGGAATACACTGGAGACGGTTTTTGCTGGGCTTGGTTTTAGGCGCCAGATTTTGCAGAACTGGTCCAGTTTGGCAAGATCTTCCGTGAGCACCCGTTCCAGTGGTTCAAAGTCTGGTGCTTGGAATGCCAAACAGATGTCGTCTGCATAGGTGAATTTGCGGGATTTTGTAGTAGGCAGGTCGTTTATGTAGAGGTTGAACAGAGTTGGAGCTAGAACTGAGCCTTGTGGGAGTCCGTTTTTCTGCATTCTCCATGCACTTGTCTTCTGACTGAGGTGGACTCTGAACCTTCGGTTGGTCAGCAGGGTTTTTATAATTGCTGTTGCCCAAGCAGGGATCGCCTTTATAAGTTTCAGGAGGAGGCCTTTGTGCCAGACCGTATCATAAGCGGCTGTAAGGTCGAGAAACACAGCCCCTGTCTTCAGTCTGCTCTCGAAGCCATTTTCGATGAAGGTGGTTAGGGCCAGTACTTGTTCTCCTGTACTGCGGTCCTTGCGGAAACCTGCTTGATCCACACTTAGAATATCCTCTACCTCTGGGGAAATGCGTTGCAGAATTAGGCGCTCCATGATTTTGTAAGGAACGCTGAGTAGGGAGATTGGGCGGTAGCTTGCTGGTAATTTGTGGTCTTTGCCAGGTTTTGGGATGGCAATGACCTTTGCTGTCCGCCATTTCTTTGGGATCGAGTTTGTTTGTGTGATCCTTGTGTAGAATTGTGTCAACCAGGTTAGGGCTCGGGGGCCAAGATTTTTCATGAATTCTGGGAAGATGTTATCGTATCCTGCTGCCTTTCCACATTTCAGGCTCTGTAGGACTTTCTCCAGTTCAGCAGCCTCGAAGGGTTCAGGGTTCGTTTCCTCTACAGGCATTTTTTGGTGTTTTTTTAGCTCAGTTGTAACTGCTCTTTTGGTGTCTTTGTCTTGGGGTGCTTTGGCGATAGTCAGTAGGTGGGATGCAACTTGGTTGGGTGTGACGGATGCTTGGCTTTGGCTAGGGGGCTTCTGTGCAGCTCCTAGGCGACGGATGAGGCTCCAACATTTCCTGCTAGAGTGGGTAAAGCTCCGGTCAGCAACTGTCTCCTCCCATTTCTTTCGCCGAGCTGTATTTAGCGATTCAATGAGATGGTCTGCTATCTCTGGGTCCCCTGATGTTTGATAGGATTGTAGGAGGGCAGCACTTTCTCCGTCCAAACATGGGACATAGAGGGGTCGGTAGCCTCGTGGGATTGCAGTATGGGCAGCCTTGAAGATTGCGCTGCAGAAGCGGTTGTATGCTTCATCTACAGTGATGGTGTGGAGTGGGATGGTAACAACGCTCCGGTCCAGAGTTTCACTGAATTTCTTCCAGTTGGCTTTACGGAAGTTCCAGCGCATCTTCCTTGGGCTGTATATGACTGGAAGTTGTAGGCCAATGTGTACAAGCAGGGGCCGGTGTTGGCTGTGTGGAAAATCATCAAGAATGAGGATCTGTGTAGGATATGGCTCCCCATTCAAAGAGCTGACCCAACACAGGTCAGGAGAATAGTCCTTCTTCCACCTAGCAGAGTGGAAGGTTCCTCTTTGTTTGGGGTCGTATATCAAAGCGAGGTCATTTCTGGATGCCCAGTCTGAAAGTGCCTTCCCATCACTGTCCACTGCTGGGTACCCCCAGTCAGGGTGATGGCTGTTAAAGTCCCCCACATAGATGGCAGGGTGGGGTAGGGTGGGTAAGACCTGCAGATCCCAGTTGGCATTAGGGGGCTTGTACACATTGACAATATGGAAGCCACCAATGATTATGGTGTCTGAGAAATGTGTTGTTATCAGGTGATTTGCTTCAACTATGTCAGAACGCACATAGGTGGCACGTCCATGTTTAGCATGTAGAACATAGCACAGGAGGTCAAAGCCTTTGATGGTGAAGCGGCCAGCTTCCTCTGTGCCAATATGAGTCTCTTGGAGGCAGATTACATCAATCGAATGTTGGAAGGCGAGGACTTCGATAAGGCTTCGCTTGGCTGCAGATAGGCCTTCAACGTTTAGTTGTAATATGCGAAGGGCCGATCCTACCACAAAGTGCTCTTGGGGCTGTTTGCTTTCGGCTTTAGGACTGTGACTAGGATTCTTCTTTGACTTGGCACAGAGGCGTCGTCTCTTCGAATTTAGTCTGCTGGTAGGATCATTAGCTTCCCCAGGCGAGCCCGGGTACTGGCGGAGGGCGCGACGAGAACGCTGATCCATTGCCCCAGAGCGCAGTAATTGTGTGTTTTTAGATGGTTTTAATTCAGACACAGAGCTGGCTAATGCTCTTAATTGTTTTTATGGTGGTTTTGATTCATTTGATTTTAGCACAGAAACCCAAGATTTAAAACAGAAACTCAAAGACAATCAGCACTTTAATATTGAGGTGCAGGATGTTAAAAGGGCATTCTGTGCTGTTAAAGTGAACAAAAGTCAGGGCACTGACAATATATGTGGGTGCTTGGTAAAGTCCTGTGCACATGAGCTGAGTCCTGTGTTTCACTACATTTTCAATAAGTCCTTACAGACACAACATGTGCCTAAGATCTGGAAAGAAGCCGTGGTTGTCCCTGTTCCAAAATCCAGCTGTCCTAAAACGGTAAATGATTTTAGACCAGTTGCTTTGACTTCAATTTTAATGAAAATTTTTGAAAAACTGGTCAGATTTGAGGTCCTAAAGCAGACTGAGCATGCATTGGATCCTACGCAGTTTGCCTATAGGCTTCACAGAGGAGTGGAGGATGCCACTGTCACTCTGTTTAACATGCTTTTTAAACATCTGGATTTTAATGGGACACATGCCAGGCTTTTATTTGTGGACTTTTCTTCTGCCTTTAATACAATCCAACCTCATATTTTGGTTGAAAGGCTCCTGCAGCAATTTGATTTGAGTAATAATCTGGTGGGTTGGATTCTGGATTTTTTAACCAACAGGACACAGAGAGTAAGGGTCAATGATACATTGTCTGACCAAAAGTGCTCTTGTACTGGCTTTCCTCAGGGGTGTGTGTTGTCACCACTACTCTTCATCCTGTACACAAACATGTGTCGGAGCAGACATGACAACAGACACATTATAAAGTATGCTGATGATTCAGTTATTGTCAGTCTCCTTCAGGATGGTGAGAGCGGCCACGGCCCAGTAGTTGATGATTTTGTTCACTGGTGTGAGGATTCCTACCTGCAGCTGAATACGACAAAAACTAAAGATATGATTATTGCCTTTAGGAGGAAAACTCCCAGGCACAAAGTCACTGTACTAAAAGGCCAGACCACTGAATGTGTACAATCCTACAAATATCTTGGGACGATTATTGATAGAGTGGTGCACATATGTAGTTTCACAGGCTCACATGTATATGACTGTTCATATGCTCTCATGTATATTCCTGTGTGCTTACTTTGGCTTCACGTCTGAAGAGGAACAAAAGGTCTGGACCTCCTAGGGAGATGAGGAGGATGTGAGTGTTGACCTTTGGATATGCAAAGAGATGGACATGAAGGATTTCCTGACCACCGAGGTTTGGGTGAAAGAGATAGGAACTGCAGGGGGGATGCATTGTGTTTGGGATTTAAAGACAATGGGATTTTGTGCTTTGATGTCAGGGGTATAAGACTGGCAGAGTTTGGGGGTTCTGCCTCTTTTCTGATATGTATGTTGGAGAATGTGTCGAGAATAAAATGGAACTTGAGAAATAACTCAGCCTCATCCTTTCCACACATCTCCACACTGGTGACCTTAAGACGTATTATGGCCGGTGACGATTCTCCTGCACCGGACTCATCAGGAGCCAGCCAGGCTAATGCAGCTACCACAGTCCAGCTACCTGATTTCTGGCAGCATAGCCCGCGCTCCTGGTTTAATGCAGTCGAGGCACAGTTCCATCTTCGGAGGGTTTCGGCAGACGCCACGAAATTCTACCATGTGGTTGCAAAGCTGGACAGCCACACAGCCCAGCGAGTAGAGAGCCTGATTAACCACTCGCCAGATGACGACAAGTATGGCACATTGAAGGCTGCTCTCATCCGTTTTTTCACCCCCTCGCTGGGAGAGCGAGCAGAGAAGCTCCTGGCATTGACTGAGGGCGAGGTCGACAGACCTGCAGACCTGATGATGAACCAGATGATGGTTTTATCTTCGCCCACCTTTTCCTCAGGACACTACCATCAGCGGTGAGAGTTACCCTGGCCAGTTCCCAGCTGCTGGCCCACCGAGACTACCACGAGCTGGGCCAGGAGGTGCAGTGACTCGTTGACGCCCATAGATGTCACACGGCCACGACCGCAGCAGCGGAGCTGGGCGCAGCGTCCGGAGATGGCAGGGGGCCAGAGGCTGCAGCACCAGGCTCACCGACGACGGCAGCGGCGGAGGCCAGGAGACGCGGAGCGGACGACGTCCTTTGCTTTTACCATCGCCATTTCGCCGAGGGGGCACCCAAGTGCATTCCACCGTGCCAGTTCAAGCGCTCGGGAAACGCCAAGACCAGGAGTCGGTAGCAGCTGCGGCTCTCGGTGAAGAGAACAAGCTGCTCTACCTGAGGGACGCGCGATTGGGGAGGCACTTCCTCGTGGACATAGGTTCCCAGCTGAGTTTCATCACACCTTCCTATGCTGACCGGCTGGCGCCTTCCAGTGGCCCTGTGGCGTCAGCAGCGAATGGCTCGGCGATTAAGACCTTTGGGGAGAAGACCCTGTCTCTCTCTTTCCACGGCCGTACATCTGAGTGGACTTTCGTCATAGCGGCAGTCAATTTCAACATGTTAGGTGCTGATTTTTTGTGCTCACATGGTTTGTTGGTCGATCTTGTTAACAGACGCCTGGTTAATGCACTCTCTTTTTCCTCTATTCCCTGTACAGCGCGAGTGACTCCGCCAACAGCACAAGCCAACATCACAGCTGCAGGTGGTAAGTTTCACTCACTCCTCAATCAGTTTCCAGCACTCACGGTGCCAACGTTTTCGGCGACCGTGGCTAAACACGGGGTGGAGCATTTTATTACTACCACCGGGCCGCCCATTTTTGCAAAAGCTCGGCGCTTGGATTCAGCTAAACTGGCCATAGCGCGCGAGGAATTCGCCAACCTAGAAAAATTGGGCATCATCAGACGTTCAAACAGCCCTTGGGCTTCACCGCTTCACATGGTCCCTAAAACTGATGGCTCATGGCGGCCGTGCGGTGAGTTTCGCAGGCTGAACAATGCTACAGCACACGACCGCTACCCAATCCCACATATCCAGGATTTTTCAGTTCATTTGGCGGGGACGCGCGTTTTTTCTAAGATAGACTTGGTGCGTGGTTATCATCAGGTCCCAGTCCGCGCTGAGGACATACCCAAAACAGCGGTAATAACTCCTTTCGGGCTTTTTGAGTTTTTGCGCATGCCGTTTGGGCTTAAAGGCGCAGCGCAGACTTTCCAACGCATGATGGACGTGGTGTTGCGCGATCTTCCTTTCGTGTTCGTCTACCTGGACGACATTTTAGTAGCCAGTGCGTCCGAAGTCGAACACGAAAACCACCTCACGGCAGTTTTCCGGAGGTTGGCAGAGCATGAGCTAATAATTAACCCAGCGAAGTGTCAGTTCGGGGTGGCGCAGATTGATTTTTTGGGGCATCGCGTCTCTCCCGAGGGTGCAGTTCCTCTGCCTGACAAGGTGCGCGCGGTGGCAAATTTTCCCCAGCCACAAACGGCCAAAGCGTTACAGGAGTTTTTGGGAATGGTGAATTTTTATAACCGTTTCCTTCCCCGCGCGACGCAGCTCATGCAACCATTGTACGCTGCGCTTAAAAAACAAAAACCCGCAAATAAAATCGAATGGTCCCCCGAGCGGGAGCGCGCATTCTCTGAAGTCAAAACAGCCTTGGCAAACGCTGCGTTGTTAGCACACCCAGTCCCAACGGCCCGCATAGCGCTCACTACTAATGCATCAGAGGTGGCCATAGGGGCAGTTGTCGAACAGTATGTGGCTGGAGCCTGGCAGCCGCTCACGTTTTTCAGCAGGACTTTGCGCGATAGTGAGCGGAAATACAGCGCATTCGACAGGGAGTTGTTAGCCCTCCATTTGGCTGTTCGTCACTTCCAGTTTTGGCTGGAGGGGCGTCGTTTCACCGCGTTCGTTGACCACAAGCCGCTGACTTTTGCGGTGGCCAAGATTTCAGAACCTTAGATATGACTGTTCATATGCTCTCATGTATATTCCTGTGTGCTTACTTTGGCTTCACGTCTGACAGAGGCCCGCAATTTGTTTCCGAACGTTGGTCAGCGATGGCCCGCAGCCTGGGGGCAATGATCCACCGCACGACCGCGTATCACCCGCAGGCTAACGGGTTATGCGAACGTTTTCACAGGTCGCTGAAGGCGGCTCTCAGAGCGTCGCTTACGGATGCAAATTGGGTTGACAAACTGCCATGGGTTTTATTGGGGTTGCGTTCTGCACCTAAAGAGGATTTAGACGCCTCCCCAGCGGAGCTAGTGTTCGCACAGCCACTTCGGCTGCCTGGAGAATTTCTCCCTGACAACCCAGCGCCAGAGTTCTCCTCGGCTCAGCGTTTGCAGAATAGCAATGGCCCGAGTGCCCTACCCGGCCCCGTTCACCACAGTTTTTCGCGTGTTTTTGCGCCTAAAGCTTTAAAAAATGCGGAGTTTGTTTTTGTCAGGCATGATGCCCACCGCACAGCTCTGCGACCGCCATACGATGAACCATTCAGGGTGCTGGAAACAGGTGATAAGCATTTTTTGCTAGATTTGGGTGGCAGAAAGGAGATGATTGGCATAGACAGACTCAAACCTGCTTTTGTGATGGCTGACGAAACTGTGCAGTCGGCGAGAGCCCCGCGACGGGGTAGACCCCCTAGGGAGCATTCCCCAGTACACCCACAGAGATTGACTAACAGTTTTAATCCCCAGACAGCAGCTCCACAGCAGGAGGGCGCTGCAGAAAAGGTTAAGTCCGCCTGCAGCAGATACGGCAGGCGGTTGAGACCAAGACAGCATGTGGACTGATGTGTGGTGATTTTATTATGACATGCAATCTGTGTTTGGTTGTTCCCCTCTTAGACGTTTGGGGGGGGGTTATATGTGGTGCACATATGTAGTTTCATGGGCTCACATGTATATGACTGTTCATATGCTCTCATGTATATTCCTGTGTGCTTATTTTGGCTTCACGTCTGAAAAGGAACAAAAGGTCTGGACCTCCTAGGGAGATGAGGAGGATGTGAGTGTTGACCTTTGGATATGCAAAGAGATGGACATGAAGGATTTCCTGACCACTGAGGTTTGGGTGAAAGAGATAGGAACTGCAGGGGGGATGCATTGTGTTTGGGATTTAAAGACAATGGGATTTTGTGCTTTGATGTCAGGGGTATAAGACTGGCAGAGTTTGGGGGTTCTGCCTCTTTTCTGATATGTATGTTGGAGAGTGTGTCGAGAATAAAATGGAACTTGAGAAATAACTCAGCTGTGGTCTATATTAATCATATATCCCATAACCTACATATGTTTAAGCATGTGAGAGTGTTTAGTGATTACATATGTAAAGCGACTTCACACCTCAGAACAGGACAAAGGGTCTCAACCGCCAGTGAAGATCAAAGAGCATCCGAGGCACTGCGGTGGAGATCAGACGCGTTGCCCTGACCCCCCAGGGCCAGGTGGAGGAGTACGAAGACAAAAGAGGGGATTAAGATAGTGAGGGATGTCAGCTTTTGATATGCATGTCTTTTGTTATGTGCGAGTATAAGTTCGTAGAGCTGAAGGTGTTCACTCTCTTACTTCTTCTGCTGCTGCACCTAGATGAGACTTGTTAGAGGAGCTGATAATAAACTTTGGTTTATGAATCACATCGCCTCGTTATTTCAAGCTCCTCTACACTGGTGACCCTGACGCGAGAATGGACCAGAGGCGTTCCCCGCGATCGACTCATCTGTGGCGACCCAGGCAGACGCCGGCACCCATGCAGACAGGGGAACAGATGGACGACGTTCCCCCACGGCAGAAGTGATAGAGAGGGCTCAACCGAGCACCAGCGCCGCGGAGAGAGCCGAAGCAAGGCACTCTCACCCTGCGGACACATCAGTGACGGTCCACACAAACGCCGTCACCGTCAAGCTGCCGGACTTCTGGCAGGAAGACCCCGCCTCGTGGTTTCAGCAAGCTGAAGCCCAGTTTGCACACAATACAAAGTTCTATCACATCGTCGCCAAACTCGACGCCGCCACTTCGAGATGTGCGCGGAGCATAATCCAGCGGCCGCCGGCCCAGGACAAATATAAAGAACTGAAAGCGACCATCGTGGCAAATTACATCCCCTCAGCCGAGGAGAGAGCCGAGAGGATCCTGGCGGTCTACGGCCACAGAGGAGGCAGACCCAAGGCCCTCATGGAGGACTTGCTGCAACTTAAAGAAGAGGACAATGACAACTTCCTCTTCCATTTCATATTCCTCAGTACGCTGCCGCCACACATGAGAGGGACGCTTGCCAACATGCGATGCAGCACCCAGCAAGACTTCCGCACGCTGGCTCATGAAGCTCAACGGCTCGTCAACGCCTGCAAGGAGCAGACACCCACAGCAGCATCCGCAGACCTCAACGCTGATGTCCGGAGCCACGAGGAGCCACAAATCACCGAGCAGAATCAGCCCGCGGTGACAGCGACATGGCCAGGACGCAACAGACGGAGCGACGTTTGTTATTACCACCACCGCTTCGCCGAGAAGGCTTACAAAAGCGTTCCCCCCTGCAAATTCACGATTTCGGGAAAACGCAGAAGCCGAGAGCCGTTAACAGCCGCGGTTCTCGGCGAAAAAAGCAAGCTTTTATATGTGACGGACGGACACACCGGCAAGCAGTTCCTTATCGACACGGGAGCTCAACTAAGTTTTGTCACGCCCTCCCAAGCAGCCAACGGCTCCATCATCGACACTTTTGGCGAAAAGAGCCTGCCCCTCTGCATCCACAGCCGCAACTACAGATGGACATTTGTTGTAGCGGCGGTGAGTTTTAACTTGTTGGGCACAGATTTTTTGTGTGCACATGGGTTATTAGTTGATCTAGCGAACAGACGCTTGGTTAATGCACTGTCCTTTGCTTCTATTCCCTGCTCAGCTCGACTTTCTCCACCACCCATGCAGGCTAGCGTCACCACAGCAGGAGGTAAGTTTGATCAACTCCTCACCCAATTTCCAGCACTCACAATTCCCAACTTCTCAGCCACAGTGGCTAAACACGGGGTCGAACACTTTATTCCCACAACGGGCCCACCCGTATTTGCCAAAGCTCGGCGCTTAGACGCGACCAAGCTCGCCATAGCTCGGGACGAGTTTACCACCCTTGAAAGATTAGGCATTATCAGACGCTCGAAAAGCCCCTGGGCGTCACCACTTCACATGGTCCCAAAATCCGACGGTTCTTGGAGGCCGTGCGGCGATTACCGCAGATTAAACAATGCGACAGCGCATGACCGCGACCCAATTCCTCACATTCAAGACTCTTCACTACATCTGGCGGGTGCGCGCATTTTTTCAAAAATAGACCTAGTCCGCGGTTATCATCAAGTCCCAGTTAGAGCAGAGGACATTCCTAAAACAGCTGTAATAACCCCCTTCGGTCTTTTTGAATTTTTGCGGATGCCTTTTGGCCTCAAAGGTGCTGCTCAAACCTTTCAGCGGATGATGGACGCAGTATTACGCGACCTCCCTTTCATGTTCGTCTACCTCGACGATATGCTGGTAGCCAGCTCGTCTGAGGAAGAACACGAGCAGCATCTCACTATGGTTTTTCAGAGACTAGAAGAGCACGGGTTAATAATCAATCCAGCCAAATGCAAATTCGGCGTGTCACAAATTGATTTTTTAGGACACAGAGTTTCTCCGAAGGGAGCAGTCCCACTGCCAGACAAAGTTCACGCAGTAAAAAGTTTCCCACAGCCACAAACGGTCAAATCGCTGCAAGAATTTTTGGGAATGGTTAATTTTTGCAACCGTTTCCTCCCCCACGCAGCTCAGCTCATGCAGCCCCTATATGACGCGCTCAGAAAACAAAAACCTTCCAACGCGGTCGAATGGACCTCAGAGCGCGAACGCGCCTTCGCGGAAGTAAAAAGTGCCCTAGCTAATGCCACATTGTTGGTTCACCCCGATCCCTCGGCCCGCATTGCACTAACCACAGACGCTTCAGACCTGGCCATAGGGGCAGTTGTAGAACAACACGTCAGCGGAATCTGGCAACCTTTGGCATTCTTCAGCAAATCGCTAAACCAAACTGAGCGTAAATACAGCACTTTTGACAGAGAGCTGCTAGCGCTTCATTTATCCATCTGCCACTTCCAGTTCTGGTTGGAAGGGCGGCGTTTCACGGCTTTTGTAGACCACAAACCGCTCACCTTTGCGATGGCTAAAATTTCCGAACTGTGGTCAGGCAGGCAACAAAGACAGCTGGCTGCGATTTCAGAGTTCACCACAGACATTCGACATGTGGCAGGCAAACTTAACGTGGTAGCAGACTGCCTCTCTCGCGCTGTGACATCGCCAGAGCGCGAGGAGACAGATTATACTACCTCAGCCGCTGAACTCTTCGCCAACGCGGACACATACGCAGCACCAATCCACGCAGGGATAGATTATGCAGCCATGGCAGAGGAGCAAAGTAGTGATGCGGACGTGCGCGCACTCCTGTCTGGACCAACAGGGTTAAGGCTGAAGGAAAGGGTTTTACGCGACGGTGTACCCCCCCAATATGTGACATCTCAACCGGCCGACCTCGCCCGTTAGTCCCAGCTGCATGGCGCCGCCGTATTTTCGACTCGATTCACTCCTCGGTTAAAATGGTCGCCGAAAAGTTTGTGTGGCCTGGCCTGCGCAAAAACGTAAAAGAATGGGCAAAGACTTGCATTTCTTGTCAGCGCGCCAAAGTACACAAACACACAAAAGCCCCTCTGGAGCCTTTTCGAATCCCTGCTAGAAGGTTCGACCACGTTCATGTCGACCTCGTGGGGCCACTACCTTCCTCCCAAGGTTTCACACATCTGTTAACAATGATAGACCGCACCACGCGCTGGCCAGAGGCAGTCCCTCTGGCGTCAACCACAGCGGAGGAAGTCGCTCGCGTTTTTTTGACAAACTGGGTGGCACGTTTCAGCGTCCCATCGGACATCACGTCCGATAGGGGGCCACAATTTGTCTCGGAGCTTTGGTCAGCCATGGCCAGCAGCTTAGGGGCGACAATTCACCGCACCATCGCTTATCACCCTCAGGCTAATGGGTTATGCGAGCGTTTTCACAGATCTTTAAAGGCCGCCCTCAGAGCCTCACTAACGGATACAAATTGGGTAAATAAACTTCCCTGGGTTTTATTGGGGTTGCGTGCTGCGCCCAAAGAGGATCTAGACGCCTCCCCAGCAGAATTAGTTTTTGCACAACCTCTCAGGCTCCCAGGTGAATTTTTACCAGAGAACCCAGAGCCAGGGCATCTTCCAGCCCCGAGGTTTTTAGGCAGCAACGGACCGGACTCTCTCCCCGGACCGGCACATCACTCTTTTCCACGGGTTTTTGTCCCCCAAGCTTTAAAAACGCTGAATTCGTTTTTGTTAGGCATGAAGCTTTAAAACCAACTTTCCGCCCAGCATACGATGGGCCATTCAGAGTGCTGGAACCTGGTGATAAACATTTTGTGCTTGATTTTGGGGATAGAAAAGAAACAGTCAGCATTGACAGACTTAAACCTGCCTTCTTGTTGAGAGACGAGCCTGCACGGTTGGCGAGAGCACCTCGGTGGGGTAGACCCCCCAAGAGAAAAGACTCAGCCCCCCTGCAGGGAACAATTAATCACTCTCCTCCCCAAGCTGCAGATTCCTTACAGGAAGGTCCCACCAGGACGCCCGAACGGACCCACAGCAGATTCAGGAGAAGATTAAAACCCAGACGGCACAGGGACTGATGCAAACTACTCAACAGTTGTTCACTAATTGTGCTGTAACAGTTTAGGACTGACTTGTGATTTTACTATGCTGTTATGATTACCACTGAACTCTCTTAGTAGCATGGCTGCTGGAAAGTTTCTTCTGTGGCAAGAGGTGTAGCAGTTAGTATGTCATAATAATTATCTTAAACTGTGAATTTTTCTATTGTCCTTTTCTTAGTCGTTTGGGGGGGGGGGCTGTGGTCTATATTAATCATATATCCCATAACCTACACATGTTTAAGCATGTGAGAGTGTTTAGTGATTACATATGTAAAGCGACTTCACACCTCAGAACAGGACAAAGGGTCTCAACCGCCAGTGAAGATCAAAGAGCATCCGAGGCACTGCGGTGGAGACCGGACGGGTTGCCCTGACCCCCCAGGGCCAGGTGGAGGAGTACGAAGACAAAAGAGGGGATTAAGATAGTGAGGGATGTCAGCTTTTGATATGCATGTCTTTTGTTATGTGCGAGTATAAGTTCGTAGAGCTGAAGGTGTTCACTCTCTTACTTCTTCTGCTGCTGCACCTAGATGAGACTTGTTAGAGGAGCTGATAATAAACTTTGGTTTATGAATCACATCGCCTCGTTATTTCAAGCTCCTCTACATCAGCCTCATCCTTTCCACACATCTCCACAATAGTAATTTAAACTTTAAAGAGAACTGTGAAGGGGTGTGCAAAAAGGGTCAGCAACATTTGCATTGTTTGAGGACACTTGCATACTTCCAAATTGACCAAACCATAATGATAATGTTTTATCGGGCTTTTATTGAATTTGTTTTATCCTTTTCTTTAGTGTCATGGTTTGGTCAGACAAAACTGAAACAGGAAATCCTTGGATCAGGTTGTTAGATGGTCCAGTCGTTTGCTTGGTGAGTCACAGCTGAGCCTGACATCCCTGTACACCAGACAGGTACAGAGGATGGCTACCTCCATTTTAAATGATGATTCCCACCCTTTGCACTGCAACTTTCAGCTTCTTCCCTCCAGACGGAGGATTGCTGTCCCAAAAAGTAAAACCCAGCGCTACAAAAACAGCTTTGTTCCTGCTGCTGTCAAAGAGTTGAACAAGATGTAACAATACATTGCACATAATTTAGTTATCTATTTATGAATTTTATTTTATATTTATTTATTTTTGTAGGTTTTTTATTGGGGTTCTAAATCTTTTATTGGGTTTTAGACTTTTGTGTCTTTAACCTCTTTGACTAGTCTTTAACTTTCTAATATGACCCTTCTCTCTTATCTCCTTGTTTTTCTCTTATCTCTTTGTCCTATGTCCTGATTGGTAGAGCCTTGAGTACTTTTATCGTGTTTATAGTCAGCTTCATGTGTGCCTGTGTTTGTGTTTATGTTGAATGTAACTGTGGTTTGTAAATATGGACGTCACCTGACTGCAAAACAAATCTACTCACAGGTACAAATAAAGTAACCTGAACCTGAACTTGAAAATTGGTTCAGCTACTGATCACTCCACGCCTCCCAGCCTCTGAAGTATTTTACTTCTCCAGAGTGCGCCCTGCTCTGAAGCCCTTCCTGTAAGTTATTCTTGTTTTGCATTTTTGTATTTTCGGCACTACTTTTGTACTTTGTTATTTTTTAGTTAATAAATGCCACAATTCAATTCAGCACCTGGGTCCGCCTTCATGCCCCATAGGGGTGTTTATGACAGTATTTCCAAATGTTGGTAAATTTTCAGCAGGCTGAAAATTTTCAAAGAGTACAACTTTCGCCAGCATTTGCCAACGAAAACCAGCAATCATTAACTTTTGCCAGCAGAGCCAGACATTTACCAAAATGTCAGTAAAAGTTGGTCCAAATGTTGTAGTGTGAATCCACCTATACTTCTCTGCCACTCCTGACTTTCTCATACAGTACCATACTTCCTCTCAAGGCACCCTATCATCTGCTTTCTCTAGAGCCACAAAGACACAGTGCAACTCCTTCTGACCTTTTATACTTCTCCATCAGCACTCTTAGAGCAAACATTGCATCTGTAGTACTCTTTCTTGGCATGAAACCATACTGGATCTGTTCCCTTCACCGACACGTCCATTAAAGTCTGCTGCAATCACCACCACCGCCCCCCCCCCCCCCCCCCCCGGGAACACTCTCTGTCACTTCATCCAACTTACTCCAGAATTCCTCTTTCTCTTCTACCTGACATCCAACTTGTGAGACATATACACTGACAACATTCAACACCTTTGACTTCTGGCTTCACACTCATGATTCTATTTGACTCTCTCTTTACCTCCTGAACACTCTTCACATACTCTTCCTTCAAGATTACTCCTACTCCAGTTCTCTTCCTATCTACATCATGGTAGAATAGTTTAAATTTCCCTCCAATGCTCCTAACCTTCCTTCTCTTCCATTTGGTTTCTTCAACACACAGTATATCTACCTTTCTTTTTTCCATCATATCAGCCACCTCTCTGCCTTTACCAGTTATAGTCCTTACATTTAACGTCCCTACTCTGGCCTCCACACTAATACCTTCCCTTTCTCTCTCTCCCTCTTAACACGCCTTCCCACTTTCCTCCTCCTTGATCTTCGACCAACAGTAGCCAAATTTCCACCGGCACCCTGTCAGTTAACAGCACCGTAGTGGTTGTTGTTAACCCGGGCCTCGACCAGTCTGGTATGAAAGTCTCATTTGTCAGATCTGCATGTTTGATCTGGCAAAGGTTTTACGTCGGATGCCCTTCCTGACACAGCCCTCCTCATTTACCCGGGCTTGGGACCGGCACTATGAGTACACTGGCTTGTGCACCCCCTGTGGCTGGGTTCTAGCATGCTGTATTAGCATGTTTTTTTTAATAACCAAGACACTTCAATACAAACATTTATTTTGGAGAAAAAAAAAAAGTGAACCAAATCAGAGAACAGTGACCACTGTGTCAGAAGAGAAGGTTAAAACAATGAGGTTTTTTTTTTTTTTTTAGTAACTGTAGAGGTCCTTGCTTTGAATGACTTCAGCAGATCTACACCCACAGGACATCACTAGTTTCTCACACTGTTCTGGTTTGGGGGACAGGATTATGCAAAGATTCTCAATGGGGAATCAGTTCAACATTGCAGCTGGAATTACTCACCAGTTCACTGCTGAACAGGGCAAGGATCTGTCTCAGTACACAGTGTCTCTCCATTTAAGACAATTTGGACTCAAAGGTCACTCTGCAGTGACCGAATCTCTCATCAGTAGAAAGAATAAAAAGGCTAAACTTGCCTCTGCTGAGGAGCATATTGTGTGAACAGAGGAGAACTGGTCCAGAGTGCACTGCAGTGATGAGAGCAGGTCCAGTTTATCTGGGTCTGATGGAAAACAATATGTTAGGCATCACAGTGGGGAAAGACTCAACCCAAAGTGTGTGAAGAATTCAGTAAAATTCGGAGGATGAAGTGTCGTAGTTTGGGGGGTGTTTTCTGCAGCAGGAGTCGGACCTCTTGTACAGCTACATGGCAGGGTGGATGCAAATGTTTCTGTGAACCTCCTTCAGCAACATGCAATTTCTTCACTGCAACTGTCTCCCAATCAGCCTGCAATTTTCATGCAAGACAGTGCCCCACGTCACACTGCAAAATGGGTTAAACAGTCCCTTGACTCTAACAATATTGAAACAATAAAACGGCCAGCCCAGAGTCCAGATCTAAACCCCATAGAGAATCTCTGGAAAATCAGACAAACAGCTGTCATCTCTGCTGGAGTCCGAATCCCACCCCAGGCGGGACACGCTGAACGCACTGAGGAGCTCATTTAGTGGTAGGCTGTGCTCAAGGGAGAGGTTCCAAAGGTCCTTCCTACCTGCTGCTGTCAGATTTTATAATCTAATCGGTGCTGCTCATAGAGGTCGTATTAAGCGTCACAGCTTCGTACAATAGAGATCGTCCCTTCCAATACACAACTAAGATAATTACAAATATTATTGAGGGTTGCAACAACACTGTTCATTCAAATGTGAAATATACTGTCTGGGTCCATATTCATATTTTGCCGGTAATTTAACTAACTGTAATGCTGTTGATACCATCTAGCTGCAATGCTCCTGCACTGTGGATATAACTGTACAAATGTATATTTATTTATTGCTTTGGCTAACCAGTTCTTATCTTGTTTACAATTGCTCTGAGTGCTGCTATCCCTGTGGTGCTGCAACCCTGTAATTTCCCCTTTGTGGGACTAATAAAGGCTTATCTTATCTTATCTTAATGGCTAAGAAACCCACTACAGTTACTGAACCGTGGAAGAGACAGAAGAAGAATGGACCAAGATCAAACCAGAGCTGTGTGAGAAACTAGTGATGTCCTGTGGGTACAGATGTGCTGAAGTCATTCAAAGCAAGGGACTCTACATTTACTGTTAATTTTTTAACCCTACAGACCTAAAAAAAACAAAAAAAAACAAAACATTGTTCAAATCTTCTTTTCTGACACAGTGGTCACTGTTCTCTAATTCTACTGGGGGGGGGGGGGGGGGTTACAAAATAAATGTTTGTGTTGAAGTGCCTTGGTTATTTAAAAAAAAAACAACATGCTAGTACAGCAGTGGGATAGCCACAGTTGATATTCTGTCAAATTCTGAACAATGAAGAATAACATATGTTAGAATAAATCAAGTATTAACACATTGTTCTCTAATTTTGATCTCCACTGTATACTGTGGATCCCTATCCCTTGGGCAGCATGGTGATACAGTGGTTAGCACTGTTGCCTCACAGCTAGAAGGTTCCGGGTTCGAATCCACAGGATGGAAGGGGTAGGAACCACTCTGTGTAGAATTTGCTGTAATGACCATGCATCATCTCTGCCGGCCTTGACAGCTGTGGATTACATTCTGGCTCCACCGGACTCTTATTGTGACAGCGCTCGTTGGGGTTTTCGGCTGTCAAGGTCGATCAGCTGTTCGGCATCACTGCTCGTTAGCTGCCGGCTTTATTAGCGGGCGCTGACAGCTGGTTGATGCTGGAGTATCGTCGAAACATCCTTAGAGATTCCTGGTGGGTCAGCTCGCTCATGTCAGGTTCGTGTCTTGTTCATGTCATAGTTTAGGTCGTAGTGGCTGGGGTTAGCCCTACGATCCCTCGTATCCTGTGTAGTGTATTTTTGCCCACAGTGGCTCATAGCTTTATGTTCTTGTCTTGTCTTGTTAAATAAACATCTATGCAAAGCTCACCGGCGACTTCTGGCGTCTTATGGTGGCCCGCGAGGGTCACCGCATGACAGTATACTCCAGCCAGGGTCGTCTAAACGGAGACGCCACACCGAGACGCTTTTTCACCGGTGAGTTTTTGCGTAAATTGGACTATTGCTCTTCCCTGTCTGGGTGTCATTTGCTGGGAGAATGCCATCATCCAGGGGCCGCGGTCGGTGCCTGGGCAAGGAGCTAGCGGAGGCTCTGGAGTACGTGGATGGAACTCTATTCACCACTACGCTGTACGACATTCCCAGCGACATACGCTGGCACCTGGACTGCGCTGAAGTTCTTCTTGACAACCTTCCTCTCCACTACGACGATCACCCAGAGGTGATGACGAGGAGAGATGAACTCGCCACACAGCGCGAGATACTCCATGGGCTGGAGGAGGAAGAAAGCAGGAAGCAGAGAAGGAGGCATCCTCGCTCCCCGCGCTGCAACTCCGTTCCTGTCCCGGATCCGGTCCAGGAGTTCGCGCCATCTGGGGGCCGTCGAAGACGTCGGCGCCATGGCCAAGGTGAACCTCAGCAGAATCCCCGACTGGACCCGCTGCCGGCAAGGCCCGTCAGCAGATCTCCAAGAGCGGGCTCCTCCTCGTCCTTCCAGGGGCCCTTCTGTCACCATCCAGCAGGGAGAGGGAGGAACTACGTACCTTACAGCAGGCACCATCCTCCCTCCGGGAGAAAGGCAAGTGCAAGTTCATTCTTTACATGATAATTGTGATCTGCCTTGTCTGACTCCTGGGGGCAGAGTTCGGGGTTCGCAGTCCCCCGACCTCCTACCACCTGCTGTAGTTACATTAACTAAACCTGCTGCCTCTGTGTCTCCCTCTGCTGAGTGGTCCGCGACGCCAGGTCTACGTCGCGGGGTGAGGAAGGGGCCTGCGGTGCTGGAAAGCCTGGATCTGGCCCTGCAGCCACGTCGTGGACAGAGGAGAAGAGCAGACTGCGGCCCAGAACCTGTGCCGACGGTGAAGCGTCCCCGGGTCTCCTCGCCGGAGCGGTCCAAGCCAGTAGGTCGAGGGTCCCCTGCCTCCACGCCAAATGGGTCATCGGCGTGAGCATCAGTGCGAGAGGAACCTCAGACTGCGGAATCCATCTTGCCAGCTGCGGAGCCTGACACAGCTGAGTTGGAGCCTACGCACGAGCTTCTTCGCCCTGAACCTGGATCGACGGAGTCCTGGACGGCAACAGAACCCGAGTGCAGGCAAGTGCTCCCTCTTGTATCTCTGTCCCCTGTGTTGGAGCATTTTTGCCTGCCTCTCGGGGAGACGAGTGAGGGGCAGTCGCCTGCTGCGCCCGAACTCATCTTGCTGGGTTCTGTTGCTGCCGGTGACACTAATCCTGGTTTTTTCTTTATGTTCTGAGCTTCCTTGCAGTGTCACCGGCACGGAGCCAGTCGTGGTCGGTGAGTTGGAGGCTCCAGGTTCAGGGGTGGAGGTCGTCAGCAGAGCTGCACCGACCCAGTCGGGGTCCATTGTGGAGGCTGCTGTGGCCCAATCGGGGTCCGACGTGGGTGCGCCCGAGACCCAATCGGGGTCCATCGTGGGAGCTGCTTTGGCCCAATCGGGGTTCGACGTGGGTGCGCCCGAGGCCCAATCGGGGTCCACCGCAGGTTCTGTTCTGGCCCAATCGGGGTCCGACGTGGGTGCAGCCGGGACCCAATCGGGGTCCAGCGGAGGTGCAACACCGGTGTGGTCCACGGACGGTGGAGGAGCTGCAGACCCTTCGCCGCCTGATCCAGTTCGGGCTCATCCTTGCCTTCTGTCCCCTCTACTGAGTCATCACCCCTGCGCATCATCGCTGGGGGCCATGGGGGTCCCTTTTCGCTCGCCCTGGCCCTCCCGTGTTTTGTCCTTGCCAGGGAGGCCGTCGCGGGCTGTTTTCCCCCGGTACTGGTGGCTGAGGGACGCGGGTCGGCCGCCTGAGGTACTGTTTCGCTGGCTCGGCACCTTGGGTCAGCCACCCAACATTTTGTGTGTTTCACTGGGCGATCTGGTTCGGCCACCAGAGGAGTGGACTTTCCGGGCCTGGGACTGGGGTAAGCTGCACGGTCATGTTCCACCCCCCATGACCACCCGTCTGCAGTTGGACGCAGGGAGACCGCCTGAACTGTTCCAGTGGTGTTTGATCTCCGCCAGTCGGCGTGAACTGTCGGGGGTAGAGGTCATTCCTGGTGGTGGTCTAGCCCAGTAATTGTTCTGTGGTTTTTTTTTCCTCTTCTCTGTCCTGTGTTGTATTTGCTTTTTGACCTGAGTGTGTGGTATTTTTGTTTTCGTGCCTGGGTATTGTGTTTCATGCATTTTGGAATGTAGTCTAGCCCTGTAATTGTTCTGTGTTTTTTTTTTCTCTTCTCTGTCCTGTGTTGTACATATTTGCTTCTTGACCTGAGAGTGAAGTATTTTTTGTTTTCGTGCCTGGGTAATGGCATTTCATGTATTTTGGAGTATAGTCTGGTCCTGTAACTGTTTCATGTATTTTGAGTCGTCGTTTTTTTTTTTGTTTTTTTTTTCCTGTCTGTGCTCTGGTTCTCTATCTGTGGTTTGATCCTCTCCTGCCCCATCCGCCCACCCTGGAGGGGGTGAGGGGGTGGTGAGATTGGATGTCTATGGGCGTTCAGGAGCCCGCCCTCAGAGGGAGGGTACTGTTATGACCCGAGTGCCGATCTCGTCCGTGCTCTGGCCATGCATCATCTCTGCCAGCCTTGACAGCTGTGGATTACATTCTGGCTCCACCGGACTCTTATTGTGACAGCGCTCAGTGGGGTTTCTGGCTGTCAAGGTCGATCAGCTGTTCGGCATCACCGCTCGTTAGCTGCTGGCTTTATTAGCAGGCGCTGACAGCTGGTTGAGGCTGGAGTATCGTCGAAACATCCTGAGAGATTTCTGGTGGGTCAGCACGCTCATGTCAGGTTCGTGTCTTGTTCATGTCATAATTTAGGTCGTAGTGGCTGGGGTTGGCCCTACGATCCCTTGTATCATGTGTAGTGTATTTTTGCCCACAGTGGCTCATAGCTTTATGTTCTCGTCTTGTCTTGTTAAATAAACATCTATGCAAAGCTCACCGGCGACTTCGGGCGTCACCGCATGACATTTGCATGTTCTCTGTCATGATTAATTAAGCTTGACAGCTCACATGGACGATGCCACAGCACAGGAAGTAACCACACAAAGGGGCACGTTTGAAAGTTTATTAAATTGCAAAAACACAAGCGCACAGCTGAAGAAACAGTCACTCGCCAGAGGAATCACCCTGTGGAGAGAAGACGAGAGCTGTGAGCGGAGGAATGGAGTAAGGGGAAATGGGCGAGCCAAAATGCCACTTACTTGGGAATCCAGGCAGAACCGGCAGGGACCCAGCGAGGAATAGACGAACCAGTAGGGTGTGGGGAAGATGAGCTGATGGTGCCAGACCGGGTGGAGTAGGAAGCTGAAGGATAGTGAGATGTGGCAGGAGAGTGCGCGCAGTCTTGGAAACACACCTGCACAGTGGTAGCAACCTGAGGAAAGAGGAGAAACAAGGTAAGATGACATGTCGAAACCTGTAACTTATACTTGCTTGTCAATTCGTGGGCAGTATACCCAGACGAGAAAGCGCTGAATGTGTGGAGAGAGCCTCCTTAAGTACGTTGGCTGATGAGCGGGCGCAGGTGTGTCTTCTGCCTCAGGTGCAGTGATGAGTTGGTGAATGTGAGGCAGGACGGGAGGGGTGCGCTCTCACTGCCCATGACATTCTCCCTGTGCTGTGTGGCTTTACTCTGGGGGCTCAGGTTTCCTCCCACAATCCAAAGACATGCATGTTAGGTTCATTCATTCATTCATTCATTCATCTTCTTCCGCTTAATCCTTTTCGGGTTGCGGGGGGGGCTGGAGTCTATGCCAGCATCTTTGGATGAGAGGCAGGGTCCACCCTGGACAGATCGCCAGTCCATCACAGGGCCAACACAGAGAGACAGACAACCATTCACTCTCACAGTCAGACCTAAGGACAATTTAGAATCCCCAGTTGATGCCAGTTAGTTAGGTTAATTGGTGATTCTAAATTGTTCCTAGGTATCTGTCTCTGATAGGCCCTTAGAATGGAGGGTTGGTGGTGCTACTAGTTAAGCACTTTAAGCAGTCTTTGTGACTGAAACAAGTGCTATATAAGTGCAGTTCCTTACAGGGGGTGGGGGGGGGGACTGTAAAGTTCATAGGCTGACCACGATGCAGTGGTCAAATTTGACCAAATGGTCAGCCTATGAACTTTTCAGCCTTCCCCCCATATCCCTATAGGACACTGAAGCAACAGTAGCATTTTCAAATGAAACACCATGTTGTTAACTAAACATGTTACATGTGGCTATGTCTCAGTGTTCATTCAAACTATGACCCCAACATTTTGACTTGTGGTTCAAAACACCAAAACATACAGTATGTTGACTAGTGTGTTAGACAGTACGACCATGAAAACTCAGCATGGACTTATAGATTTTTAAACAATTCAGACATGGAGGGCAGGCCTACGCGTCAGAAGCTGGTTTAGCTGTATGTGTAGCATTGTTGGTTCTCTGAACTTACAATCCCACTCTTTCCCCTGGGGAAAAAACGTGTTTACCTTCATATAGCAGCCACAGAGCCTCTTCTGGGACCTGAGTTGACCCTCAACCAACAAATTCTCTCTGCAAAGACTGTAAGGGTAGTTTTATGACTTTGTTTTCCCAAAGAAAGACCGTTAGGATATCCAGATGCCTACCAAAGTACTGAGAGAGGGCATGTGATCCTCCACTATGAAGAACACCCACAACTTTGCAAGACCCACATCACCCCATAATGGATCTACTAAGTGGAATATTTCCCTCGCAGGGCTGAGAATCATCATTTTATTTGTGTTGAATTTAAATGTTGTGAACTAATTTGTGATTTTCTGCAAATTGCTCTGCAGACTGAAGCCATCAAAGTTATGGACTGAAGTTTTATGGACTTCTGGGGGTCTGGAATCTTTTATTAATCAAGCGTTTGATATGTATTTTTTTTCCTGACTAAGGTATTTTATGCATGTTTGCATATATTATTCATTTATAATGTATGCACACTTTCTCTTGAAGTGGAGAATGTTTCAGAATCATTGAAGTATTGAGAAACAGATTTTTAGTATGGTAGTTCAGGTGTTTGGGCTATTCTCCATCATCCAGGTTAAATTCATCTCCCTGCTGCCATTCAGACATCATGTGACATGGTTTGTAGGCTGTAACTTTTAGGACCCGGTCAAACAAAGAAACCACGTGTGATTAGTTAGGAATCTGTCTTTATTCCCACCTCTGCCCCCATCCTCCAACAAAATTGGTAACTTTCACTGTCAATCATCTTGTCCCTCAGAACTGTTCGTGGTCCTATGGCCACACCCAAGGGACATGTGGTCGGTTCATAGAGCTTCTAAGGTTACACCTCCACACTTTCCTGTAAATTTTTCTTTAAGCTTACGTTTTTCCTTCTGCTTAGATGGTGTCAAAAAGATTTTGTTTGACTGGTTCAGGGGTTTTTTTGGTTTGTTTTTGTGCATGTTTTCTCCAGGCTTTACAGTAACCACACCAAGCGAGGATCTAATAATCTTTTTCTTATTATTACTCTTCCTCTGGTTTTGACTGGGCCTTTGGGTTGAATCCAAGCTAGGACTTCATATGAATTCTGGCCTGGTGTCAGAATTACTGCTGTTTTTCGAACCAAACACCCTTCCTCCACCCACCAAGACAACCTTTGAAACTATCCCCACTTTCACAGTCTCCTGCGGGCAGGATAGTCTTTGACCAGTCCGGGCTAGTCAAAACCAACTGGGAGAGCCTCTGGACTACACAGTTATCCCAGATAGTTATCAAGAAAGGCATCTCTGATCCCGTCTGTGGTGTTACTTTTGATGTCCAATTAAATCTTAATTATTTTATCATAGTTCCTCATTTATCATTACATCAGTTCAATACCAGTACCAATGTAGTACTAATGTGGTACCAATACCACATTTAGTCAAATTGGATAGCATGTAGGAAAGCAAGTTGCATCAGCCAGCTGAGAAGCAGAAAAAAAAAATATTTTAAAATATAAAGTTTTTGAGAGGGTAGCTTCAGTGTGTTATTATTATTCATCTAAGTACCACGCAACGTTAGAATGGAGAAGTTTTGTTGCATTATCAAATGCAACAATCGCTCTCACGGTTGGCGTGGGGAAAACACTGATAATGGCGTATGCTTTTTTTAAAACTTCCCGACTTGAAAGAAAAGTGGAGAGAATCGGGTCTCCAAGCTAACAAAGAGGTGTCTGATGGACTGGATTGCAGCGGTCAGAAGGAAAGACATCAGCTCAGACAATATTTCTGCACGCATGGTCGTGTGTTCACGGCATTTTCACAAAGGTAAGTTGTGATTTAAACACAAAAATTACTTGTATGTACATGGAGATGCTGCAACTGTAACAGAGGCACAGGCGAGTGGAGTTGTTCCTAACTTTTAACAAGCCGGCTGCACATCTACATACACTACTCAGAAAAAAGTTAGAGATATTTGGCTTTTGGGTGAAATTTATGGAAAATGTAAAAAGTTCACGCTACAGTGATATAATATCATGAAAGCAGAGCATTTAAGTAGAAGCATGCAACGATGATTTCCTCGTCTCAAACAATTTATTGAAACAAAAGCCAACAACAGTGGTGGGTATACCACAACAAAAATGTCAGTCTCAATAACTTGTCATGTGTCCTTGAGCATCAATTACAGCTTGACAATGACGTCTCATGCTGTTCACAAGTCAACTTATTGTCTGCTGAGGCATGGCATTCCACTTTTGTTGAAGGACGGCCTTCAGGACATTGAGGTTATAGGGTGCAGGGTTACAAGCCTCTACACGGCAACTCAGCTGATCCCATAGGTTTTCTGTGGGATTCCGGTCTGGAGAAAGTGCAGGCCACTCCATTTGAGGTACCCCAGTCTTCAGCAGCCGTTCCCTAATGATGCAACCTCGATGAGCTGGAGCATTGTCGTCCATGAAGATGAAATTAGGCCTGTGTTGTTCATGCAAGGGTACAATGACTGGATTAATGATGTTATTCAGGTAGTATTGGCTTGTCATTGTACCATTCACAAGGTGTAGGGCAGTTCTGTATTGACACTCCTGCCAAGACTGTAACACCACCACCACCAAAGGCTCATCTGGTGACAACAGTGGCTGATGCATAGCGCTCTCCTTGATGTCACCATCATTGTTGGTGGCCATCATTTCTGCTCAGCGTGAATCGACTTTCATCAGAGAACAGCACTGAAGCCCACTGGTCCCTTGTCCAGTGTAAATGCTCCCTGGCCCATGTAAGACGATGACGCCTGTGCCTGGTGGTGTGCTCAGGTACCCTTGCAGGTCATCTAGCACACAGACCACGCTGATGTAAACAGTTTTGAATGGTCTGATGTGACACTTGGGTGCCTCTCACCTCCCTTAAATGTGCCTGGAGTTGAGAGGCATTCATCATCCGGTTCCACAGGGAACTGTTCACAATGAAGTGGTTATCAGCGTGGGATGTGGCCTAAGGACAGCCACTTCTATGCCTTTCTATGTCTCTCTGTATCTCTGTTGCAACCTCCTGATGACACTCTCTGACACTCTAAGCTCAGTGGCCATTTCCCTCTGAGAACATCCTGTTTGAAGCCTCTCAGTGGTGAGGTACTGTTGATCAGTTGTTAGATGTCGTCTTGATCTCATGATGTCAGCATGTGAACAGCATGATGAAGAGGACTGTTTAAATACCAGTTCTAACTGAACCAGAAAATTTAGTCATGTGAAAAAATGAGGACACCCTGTATAAGCCTGTGTGTGTGGTTTTTTTTACACATTTGGACATATGGATATTTAATATCAATGTTAAAAATACTGGGAGATTCATGTAATACAACTAAACAATTAAAAATGAATTAAAGACTTTTTCCAAATTTTCTGTAAAATATAATTCTAAACAAATAGTGAGGAATAAATTGGAACAGCCCCCATCTTTTTTAGGACACCCCCACATTCATCCCCACTTAAAATGGCTAAAATAAATGTTAAAAAATGCAAATAAAAACAAAAACAAAGTTAGACATAGACATGTGAACATTTCTTAATAAAGAGCTGAATATTTAAAGGGGTGTCCAAATTTTTTCACATGACTGTATTGGTCGATTCATGGATCAAACACCTGTTGTGATTTTTGCCGTTAAGCGCCTTGTTAGCGAGCAGCAAGTGATGTGAAAAGTACTAAAACATTGAACATGTGCATTCAAAAGGTTAGAGAAGGTCAAATGAAGTTGACCTGGAAAGGTTATGGTGCGTTTTAGGGGCATCCTGAAATTTCACACAAAAGCCAAATATCCCTAACTTTTTGTGAGCAGTGTATTTAATCAAAGTTCAGGTTCAGGTTCAGGTTACTTTATTTGTACCCGTAGGTAGATTTGTTTTGCAGTCTGGTGACATCCATATTTACAAGCCACTAATTACATTCAACATAGACACAAACACAGGCACACATCTTACAAAATAGGTAAATATAAAATATGTACAATATAATTTTTATAGCTTGTTCAACTCTTTGACAGCAGCAGGGACAAAGCTGTTTTTGTAGCACTGGGTTTTGTTTTTTGGGACAGCAAACCTCCGTCTGGAGGGAAGAAGCTGAAAGTTGCAGTGCAAAGGGTGGGAGTCCTCATTTAAAATCGAGTCGGCCATCCTCTGTACTTGTCTGGTGTACAGGGATGTCAGGCTCAGCTGTGACTCACCAAGCAAACGACTGGACCATCTAACTACCTGATCCAAGGATTTCCTCTGTTTCAGTTTTATCTGACCAAACCATGACACTAAAGAAAAGGATAAAACAGATTCAATTAAAGCCCGATAAAACATTGTCATTATGGTTCGGTCAATTTGGAAGCATGCAAGTTTCCTCAAACAATGCAAATGTTGCTGACCCTTTTTGCACACCCTTTCACAGTTCACTTCAAAGTTTAATTTACTATCAATAATCGTCCCAAGATATTTGTACGATTGTACACATTCGGTGGTCTGGCCTTTTAGTATGGTGACTTTGTGCCTGGGAGTTTTCCTCCTAAAGTCAATAATCATATCTTTCGTTTTTGTTGTATTCAGCTGCAGGTAGGAATCCTCACACCAGTGAACAAAAGTTGTCACTTTTTGTACAGGCAAACCAGCCTATGAAATGTTTGATTGCCATCACGACTGACAGCCATCATTACATCTCGTTCATGAACAGAAAAAAACGCACACTGAGCGGTCAGAGACAACTGAAGTTGCACCACCGTCAGCAAGCATGGATTTAAAATCAGCTGGGGGCTGTAGTCCATAGAATGTTTGGTATCGTTAGATTCAGCAGCTTCTCCTCTTTCAGGTGATGATTAAAACATCACTGTCCTGATTTAGAATGTTTTTATAGTGGCTAATTATTCAGTTTTTTTTTTTGGTGCGCCAGCGGGAGCGTCAGGCTCATCACGTTACTTGATTAGTATTTCAAGTCCAGTTGTGTAATAATGTGTATATACTTATCAAGCATCATATGACAAATTTGAACATAAATCTAACATTTCACCGCTGGGATTTAGAAGTGCCTGTAGCTGCAGAGACACATGCTAGTGTAGAGAATGCATTCAAGGATGAGGCTGAGTTTATTTCTCAGGTTCAGCTTTATTATGAGAACACATACTCTAGCAATATCTCAACAAGAAAAAAGAGACTGAGCAATGAAATACCACGCTCTTATATTGCTGGAGCCACGAAACCTAAGTCACATGGTGTTTTAGCAAACATACAATCACATGGTACTTAATCCCAGTCACAATGCAACTCTTTGATGTTTCACTATTGTCTCTTATCCCTCGATGATCCGGGAATCCTTCTGGGGCATCCTCTCTGAGACAAAGGCCAAAACTCACACCTCCTCGTCATCTCCTGTAGACCTCTGCAGACCCAGACCTTCTTTGTCCCGCGAGACGTGAAGCACCCAATACACATACAGCCATACATTTGTGGGAAATATGAACTCAATATATGTGCCACATAACCCCCCCCAAACGTCTATTAAGGGACAAAACATAATCAGAGATACATGACAGAAAACATCACTGCATATCACAAATCAATCCACCAATTGCTTGGGTTTTAACCTCCTGCCATATCTGCTGTAAGCCGGCTTTGTTCCTTCTGCAGCGACTTCCTGCATCTGTGGATCAGAATTGTTAGCACATCTCTGTGGTGGCTCCGAAGAATGTCTTCCCGGCGGCCTGCCACGGCGGGGGGGCCTGGCCAACTGCACGTGTTCATCAGCCAGAACAAAGGCGGGTTTGAGTCTGTTAATGCAAATCAACTCATTTCTGCCTCCTAAATCAAGCAAAAAATGCTTCTCTCCTGTTTCCAACACTCTGAAAGGCCCGTTGTAAGGCGGTCGCAAACCTGGGCGTTGAGCATCATGTCTAACAAAAACAAACTCCGCATTTTTTAAAGCCTTTGGCACAAAAACGCGTGGAAAACTGTGATGAACTGGGCCAGGAAGGGTGTTAGATCCTGTGCCGCCCTGCAACAGCTGAGCAAGGGGGCAATTTGGCGCAGAGTTGTCAGGAAGGAATTCCCCTGGCAAACGGAGGGGTTGTGCAAAAACTAATTCAGCCGGAGAGGCCTGCAAATCCTCCTTAGGTGCGGAACGCAACCCCAATAAAACCCATGGAAGTTTATCCACCCAATTTGCATCCATAAGAGACGCTCTGAGGGCTGCTTTCAATGACCTATGAAAGCGTTTGCACAAACCGTTAGCCTGGGGGTTATACGCGGTAGTGCGGTGAATCTTCACCCCTAGGCTGTGGGCCATCAATGACCAGAGTTCGGAAACAAATTGGCGACCCCTGTCGGACGTTATGTCCGACGGAACTCCAAAACGCGCAACCCAAGCTGTTAAAAACGCGCGTGCAACGTCTGCTGCTGTAGTTGACGCCAGAGGAACCACTTCTGGCCAACGCGTGGTGTGATCTACCATCGTCAAAAGGTGTGTACACCCCTGCGACAATGGAAGGGGGCCCACCAAGTCAACATGCACATGATCAAAACGCTTAGCCGGGATGTGAAAAGGCTCCAAAGGGGCTCTAGTGTGCGTGTGTATTTTGGCTTGCTGACACGCTACGCAGGCTGCTGCCCATTCCTTGACCTGTTTACGCAACCCCGGCCAAACAAATTTCTCCCCCACCATCTTAATCGATGCGCGCACCCCCGGGTGCGCCAGAGAATGGATTGAGTCAAAAACGCGGTGGCGCCACGCAGCTGGAACCACAGGGCGAGGCCGCCCCATGGAGACATCGCAGATTAGAGGGGGCATACCTATTTGCTGCACCCTGTGCTCCAGCCTTAACCCTGTTGGTCCAGACTGGAGCGCGCGCACATCCGCGTCGCTAACCTGCTCCGCGGCCATGGCTGCATAATCTAAACCTACGCGGACCGGGGCTGCGAGCGCTTCCGCACCACAACCCTGGCCCGCGGCCACGGCTGCCGAGTCTGCCCCCACGGGGCCTGGCGCTGCTACCGCACGTGAAAGACAATCTGCCACTACGTTATGTTTGCCCGCGACATGCTGAATATCGGTGGTGAACTCCGATATCGCAGCCAGCTGTCTTTGCTGCCGGCCTGACCAAGGCTCTGAAATCTTGGCCATCGCAAACGTTAGCGGCTTGTGGTCCACAAACGTGGTGAAACGGCGCCCCTCCAGCCAGAACTGGAAATGGCGGATGGCCAAATGCAGGGCCAACAGCTCCCTGTCGAACGCGCTGTATTTCCGCTCGTTATCGCGCAAGGTTTTGCCGAAAAACACGAGCGGCTGCCAGCTCCCTGCCACAAACTGTTCAACGACCGCCCCCACCGCTAAATCGGAAGCATCCGTGGTGAGCGCCATGCGGGCCGTTGGCACCGGGTGTGCCGACAAAACGGCGTTCACCAGGGCTTGACTTGACTTGGGGGAATGCGCGCTCCCGCTCCGGGGACCATTCGATCTTATTTGCAGGTTTTTGTTTTTTAAGTGCCGCGTACAATGGTTGCATGAGCTGTGCTGCGCTTGGGAGGAAATGGTTATAAAAATTAACCATTCCCAAAAATTCCTGCAATGCTTTGACCGTCTGAGGTTGGGGAAAATTTGTTATTGCGCGTACTTTATCGGGCAGAGGGACCGCTCCTTCTGGTGAAACGCGGTGCCCCAAAAAATCAATTTGCGCCACCCCAAACTGGCACTTCGCTGGGTTAATTATTAACCCATGCTCTGCCAGCCTCCGAAAAACCGCTGTGAGGTTGCTTTCATGTTCGTCTTCGGACGTGCTGGCTACCAAAATATCATCTAAGTAGACGAACACGAAAGGGAGGCCGCGTAAAACTGCATCCATCATGCGCTGGAAAGTCTGCGCAGCACCCTTGAGTCCAAACTGCATACGCAAAAACTCGAAAAGCCCAAAAGGAGTTATTACCGCTGTTTTGGGTATGTCCTGAGCGCAGACTGGGACTTGATGGTACCCGCGCACCAAATCTATTTTAGAAAAAATGCGCGCCCCCACTAAATGGACCGAAAAATCTTGGATGTGCGGAATCGGGTAGTGGTCGTGTGCTGAAGCGTTATTCAACCTGCGGAAATCACCACAAGGCCACCACGAGCCATCAGCCTTGGGGACCATATGCAGCGGTGAAGCCCAGGAGCTGTTGGAGCGTCTAATGATGCCCAGCTTTTCCAGGTTGGCGAATTCCTCGCGCGCTATGGCTAGTTTAGCTGAGTCCAAGCGCCGCGCTTTTGCAAAAACGGGGGGCCCGGTGGTAGTTATAAAATGTTCCACCCCATGTTTAGCCACTGACGCCGAAAACGTTGGGACTGTGAGTGCTGGAAACTGAGTGAGTAGTGCTTGGAACTTACCACCCGCAGCTGTGACGTTGGACTGTGCAGTAGGCGGGACCACCCGGGCTGTGCAGGAAATAGAGTGGAAAGACAGTGCATTAACCAGACGTCTATTAGCAAGATCAACCAATAAACCATTCGAGCACAAAAAATCAGCACCTAACATGTTATGACTGACTGCCGCTACGACGAAAGTCCACTTGAATGTCCGACCGTGAAAAGACAGGGGGAGGGTCTTCTCCCCGAAGGTCTTGATCGTCGAGCCATTCGCCGCCAACACCAGGGGTCCGCTGGAAGGCGCCAGCCGGTCAGCGTAGGAAGGTGTGATGAAACTGAGCTGGGAGCCTGTGTCCACCAGGAATTGCCTCCCTGATTTCGTGTCCGTAAGGTAGAGCAGCTTTTTCTTCATGCCGAGAGCCGCAGCTGCTACCGACTCCCGGTCCTGGCGTTTCCCGAGCGCTTGAACTGGCACGGTGGAACGCACTTGTGTGCCCTCTCGGCAAAACGTCGATGATAAAAGCAGAGGACGTCGCCCGCTCCGTGTCTCCTGGCCTCCGCCGCTGCTGACGTCAGCGAATCTGGTGCTGCAGCCTCTGGCCCCCTGCCATCTCCGGGCATTGCGCTCAGCAACGCTGCCGCCGTCGTGGCCGTGTGCCGTCTATGGGCGTCGACGAGTCGCTGTGCCTCCTGGCCCAGCTCGTGGTAATCTCGGTTGGTCAGCAGCTGTGAACCGGCCAGGGTAACTCTCACCGCTGACGGTAGTGTCCTGAGGAAAAGATGGGCGAAGATAAAGCCGTTATAATCATCGCCTCTCAGACTCAGCATCCTCGCCATCAGGTCCGCAGGCCTGTCTGCCTCGCCTTCAGTCAATACCAGAAGCTTCTCAGCTCGCTCTCCCAGCGAGGGGGTGAAAGCATGGATGAGAGCGGCTTTCAATGCACCGTACTTGTTGTCGTCTGGTGGGTGGTTACTCAGGCTCTCCACCCGCTGGGCTGTGAGGTTGTCCAGCTTTGCGACTACATGGTAGAATTTTGTTGCATCCGCCGAAATTCCCCGAAGATGGAACTGCGCCTCGACAGTGTTAAACCAGGAGCGCGGGCTATGCTGCCAGAAATCAGGCAGCTGGACTGCGGTAGCTGCGTTAGCCTGGCTGACTCCTGATGAGTCCGGTGCGGGAAGGTCGTCCCCGGCCATAATTTGTCGTAGGGTCACCAGTGTAGAGAATGCATTCAAGGATGAGGCTGAGTTTATTTCTCAGGTTCAACTTTATTATGAGAACATATTCTCTAGTAATCTCTCAACAAGAAAAAAGAGACTGAGCAATGAAATACCACACTCTTATACTGCTGGAGCCATGAAACCTAAGTCACATGGTGTTTTAGCAAACATACAATCACATGGTACTTAATCCCAGTCACAATGCAACTCTTTGATGTTTCACTATTGTCTCTTATCACTCGATGATCCGGGAATCCTTCTGGGGCATCCTCTCTGAGACAAAGGCCAAAACTCACACCTCCTCGTCATCTCCTGTAGACCTCTGCAGACCCAGACCTTCTTTGTCCCGCGAGACGTGAAGTGCCCAATACACATACAGCCATACATATGTGAGAAATATGAACTCAATATATGTGCCACACTAGTGCAGAAAACTGTGCAGAAACAATGACTGCTTACCTTTGTGCAAACAACGGTTTTCTGGTTGTTCACCTGGGCGATCTGAGGCAGCTGGACCATCCATTGGTGAATTGAACATGAACCTTTTATGATTTATAGTTCATAAATTGCTCATAGGTGTATGCACTCACCCCACAAACCAGGTAGGCAAACACGTCTGACAGCGTGACTCAAGGCAGTTGGTCGAGATCTGTGGTCCATTTCTTGGGCTCATACGCATCGATTTATTTCTTTAATTTTTTTAGAGGTAGCACTCCTTTGCTTCCTTATTCAGCTTCTCTGAATAAGGTCCCGGTCTGTAACCGAATCTGCAGATCCAGGATCGGACTATTCAAACACCAGCAGACTCACAAATAAAGAAGATGGTCATCATCGAATCGATGGACTACCAGAGAGAGAGAGAGAGAGATATTAAGCTATGATGTATATAGGTTTTATAGTCGTGTTAGTTTTACTTTTCATGGGTAATCCCTTTGTCTGTCGTGTGTGTTTCTGTGTTTGGTCATCTACTGTCATGCTGCTGTTACACTGTAATTTCCCAGTTTGGGATCAATAAAGTACATCTATCTATCTATCTATCTACATACAGTATATATACAGTATATATACACATGTAGAACCAGGTAAGATGTAGAAATGTTGAATCTAAATGAATAAATAAAAGTAAAATATACCAGTAACTATACCAGGCCACCAAACCAGAGTGGTGGCCTGGTAGAGCATCCGCCCCACAACCGGGAGGTTGGGGGTTCAAGTCCCAGCCAGGTCATACCAAAGACCATATAAAAATGGTACTTCCCACCTTCCAGCTTGGTGCTCAGTATAATAGAATGGAGGAAGGAGAAGTTGTTTGTGGCGGCGTCTTGCATGGCAGCAACTCCTCTGATTCTACATGTGATTAACATTGTAGACAGGAGAAACGTCATTTCATTCTACTGTACATGATTGGCTGCATGGACTAAATGACACAGAGATGGCTTCTTCTTCACTGCTTGATTGTGTCATGAGAAAAGCTTAGATTGATTTAGGAAAGCTGTGTTTGTCTTTTTTTAAGGGGTCATTGACTGCACTTTTTCCACATTTTAACAACTCGCGTCTTAATGAAGTGTTTGTAACATATTTTGTTCAGATTTTCTCTAAATTTTCAATTACTGAAGCAAATTTGTTTTGTATTTTTCCTGGCTTTCTTGAAATGCTCTGATTTAAAGCCTGTCACTTTAAGAAACATCCTTCACCTATTCAACTCTGACCTCTTATGTCAGTTAGCCATGAGCTGACTAGCTTCTAACCTTTAGCTTTTAGCCTTCTAGCTCAGATAAGTGGCACTGGTTCACTGGTCCAGTTGATGGAGTATCTCACATCACTCTGGCCCATCTCCCACTAATTTTGCCGTGATCCCACAACAAATTGCTAGCACTGCGCAGCCCCTCGATTGCTGCAGCCAACCTGGTCCAGGACCCGAGGCTGCTGGCTGAGCTGAGCTGCCGAGCCGTGGGATCTCAAAGGGCAGTATCTCACTCTGCAGGACTCCACTCCCACGGCCAGTTGGGGGACGCCTGTCTCCTATTCTTCCCGAGGGAGTGGAGCGGAATTGCATGGCCTCCCAGAGGACCATGGGCATGCTGGTCATGAGAGCCAAGAGCCTCGGGACCCAGGTCATGTTGGTTGCCACAACCGGCACGCTGGTGCTGGCGATTTGCTGTGGAATTCGGGCAAAATTATTGGGAGATGGGCGGAGTGGTGCGAGGCATATTGTGGGCTAGTGAAACAGGTGGTAACAGGGGTGGCTATTAGGGTGACTAAGATTTGAGGAAAATAACAATATAAGCCATGCTTGGTGCGAGCCTCCTGGTGCCAGTGTTATCGGGGGGGCTAATAGCTCAGGGACTACAGTAATAGGCTACTTTTAGCATCCCTTCTATTAACATGACAGACAGCTCGGTGGATCACTAATAGAGCAGTGGGTTGGCTTTGTCAAATCTCGATGTATAAGATTTACCCAGAAGAGTCAAAAACGTTTCTGGCGTTTCTCGGAGAGAAAAACAAGATAAAGGCTGTGTGTTTTTTTAAGAGAATTGAATGTTTGAAATTTTTTTTTAGTAATTACGTGACTAATAGACACATTTCACACAGTTAAAACCTGCAGACACACCATTTTTCAGTCAATGACCAAAACAAACTGGTCAAACATCCAACAGCATTGTAATTTCCCAAAAAGGTTAAAATTAAAGCGAAAACAGCTACTTTGCAAGAAACTGAGTTCCACATTCATAGGAAGCAGTAGGGATGGGAATTGAGAATGGGTTCCTGTTGGCAACCAGTTCTAAATTTTTCAAGCCCCCGAAATAGTACGTCACTGATGTTATCAATTTGTCATGGCGGCCTCTGGGCCGTCATTAGTGTCATTAGCCCCAGCTGCGCACAGACCAACAGGTGTGAATCAATGGCTGTTAAAAGCCAGTGTCGCTGACAGCCCGGCACGGAGTCGTCTGTCTTCCTCAACGGAGAATGAACCTGCACTCCGCTCTCTGGTCTCGTCAAGAACATCTCTTGTCTCGTCTGGAACTTTGTCTGTTTCGTCAAGAACTTTGTCTGTCTCGTCTGGAACTTTGTCTGTCTTGTCTGGAACCTCGTTTGTCTCGTCAAGAACCTCACTTGCTTCATCCAGGAACTCTTCCCAGCGACAAGCAAGTAAGCGCACAATTTGTTATTCAACCCCAAACCTTTACCCCTGTGCACAGGTGGACCACCTTGGCGGCGGACCTGCGTCCCCAGCTGACGGGGTAACGCCATCACGTCTTCGTAGCGGCTCGCTACCACCACGCCTACCGGTACGTCTTGCTCCTCAATTGCCAGAACTATTACTGTATCAATTACAGGAGTATTGGCCAACGTTATCGGTGGAATCACTGTCATCAGCATCAGCTGTGTCGTCATTGCCACTGTGTGTGGAGTCACTAACCTCGTCTTTGTCTGCATCATCATCTGTATCATCGTTATCCCGGTCTGTGGAGTCACAGCCGGCGTCATCGTCAGGATCATCGTCATCCCGGTCTGTGGAGTCACAGCCGGCGTCATCGTCAGGATTGCCATTGTCACAGCCACGGGTGAAAACCCCAGCACGTTCACGGACACCCTCACCTCCACGCTGCACGGCCGCTGGAACTCAGCAGGGCGAAGCCTGTGCTGCACTCAAGTAAGCCTTATTACCTGCAGCTCTTCGCTAGTGTGGAGCATTAGTAATTGTTCTCTGCTTATCTGTTCCAGGGTTGCTGGGTCTCCGTCCAGGTCGCTCAGCTCCAGTGACCAGAACGATATCCTCGCACTCACACTCGCATTACACTCACTCACTATAAAATAAAGATTATTGTCACTATCTGCTCGTGTCAGTGTCTGTCTCCTGGGTCCCTAACATGTCAGTACGACTCCGTCACGTTGACCCAGCGGACAGCTCACTGTCGCGCCAAATCAACACTCTTAGCGCCCGGGTAGATTTATTTGCACACCAACAGACAGTAGTCTTAAATCAGTTAACTGCAATAAATGGTCGGCTGGATCGTCTGGAGGGACACCAGACGTTTTCCCCCACCGTAGACAGTTCTGCCTCTGTGGGCTTAGCATCTGGTCAAGCTAACATCTCCTCGTCTTCTTGCCTCACCCCTATTCCCACCCCTGCCCGGTTCAGCGGAAAACTCGGGGAAGCTCGTGGATTCATATTACAGTGTGAGTCAGTTTTTCTTCGTGTTCCGGGGGATTTCACTCTTGATTCTAGCCGGATTGGCTACGTCATAAATTTGTTAGCAGGAAGAGCTTTGGATTGGGCGTATTCTATAATGGCGAAACCAAGCTATTCCTTGCTTACTTACCAGGAGTTTGTGAATGAATTTTTGTCTGTGTTTGATCATACGGATAGAGGTGAGGTGTTGACAGAACAGTTTCTGAGCTTACAACAGGGAAAAAGATCAGCTGCTGATTACGCTATTGACTTCCGGGTCCTGGCTGCAGAGATTGGGTGGGGGGAGCCATCATTATGTGGTATCTTTCTACGTAGTCTTAACGAGGAGTTAAAGGATGAGTTAGCGGCACGGGACAAACTGGATAATTTGCGGGATTTGATTGCCCTAGCGGTTAGTCTTGATAGCAGATTAAGGGAGCGGGTGGCTGAACGGCGCTCTACTTCCCGTTCGGTTAAACCCCGCCCTCGCCTCCCCAACTCTCCTCCTCTCGCTCTACCCGCGTCAGAGGAACTTCCGGTTCAGGAAGCTATGATCATTGGCCGGTCTAAAGTGTCAGCAGCTGAGAAACAATGCCGCAGGGATCTGGGCCTTTGTTTCTACTGTGGGAAGGAGTCACATGGGGTTTTTGAATGTCCGAATAAGTTAAAAGGGAAAGGCCCGTGGATCGCAGTAGGGGGATTCACGGGCAATAATTCAGAAGAACCCCTCACTTGTTGTCGATTACCTCTTAGACTCATCCATTTACATACAGAACACTCCACATTGGCGTTAGTAGATTCTGGAGCTGAGCAAAATTTTATTTCTAGAGACCTGGCAACCCGGATGGGCCTTAACTGTCAGACTCTAGATCCCCCTGTCAAACTGATCACCTTGTCTAAAGCGTCTTTGACCACCATTGCTCATCAGACGGTTCCCGTGTCAGTTATTGTATCAGGAAATCACAGGGAGGAGATTCAGTTTCTAGTACTGCCCGTTTCTTCTTCGCCCGTTATTTTGGGGTACCCCTGGCTGCGCCTACATAACCCCACCATTGACTGGCAAGCTGGGAGAGTAACGGCATGGAGTACGTTCTGCCTTAGTGCCTGCCTCCAATCGGCGGCATGCGCCCCATCCGTCAAGGTGCCTCTGCCTGATTCATCTCCACCGGACTTGTCCAAAGTGCCAGAGGTCTATCACGATTTGGGGCTAGTATTTAGCAAGTCTCGGGCGTTGTCCTTACCCCCTCATCCCCCTTATGACTGCGCGATCAACCTAAAGGCTGGGGCCCCTCTTCCTGCTAGCCGCCTGTACAGCCTGTCAGCCCCGGAGCGCGAGGCTATGGACACATACATTAAGGAGTCCTTGGCCTCTGGTATCATCCGCCCGTCGTCTTCGGCAGTGGGAGCTGGATTTTTTTTTGTTGGGAAAAAAGACGGTTCTCTACGCCCCTGTATCGATTTCCGGGGACTGAATGAAATAACGGTAAAAGACAAATATACCTTGCCTCTGATGAACACTGCCTTTGACTCTCTCCAGGGGGTGTCCTGGTTTACTAAACTGGACCTTAGGAATGCCTACCATCTTGTGCGCATAAGGGAAGGAGATGAGTGGAAGACGGCTTTTCGGACCCCCAGCGGACATTTTGAGTATCTGGTAATGCCGTTTGGGTTAACTAACGCTCCAGCCGTCTTCCAACGACTGATAAATGATGTACTACGGGATTTTCTGAACTCGTTTGTTTTTGTTTATCTCGATGATATTCTCATTTTCTCCCGCACACTAGAGGAACATCGGGTGCATGTGCGCAGGGTACTGCAGCGCCTCCTGGAGAATCAGCTATTCGTCAAGGCTGAAAAATGTGAGTTCCACACTGATCAAACCTCTTTCCTTGGGTTTATTATAGCTCGGAACCAGGTGCTCCCTGACCCGGCCAAGGTCAAGGCAGTTGTGGATTGGCCTGCACCCACCTCCAGAAAGCAGCTTCAAGGTTTCCTGGGGTTTGCTAATTTCTATAGGAGGTTCGTGCCTAATTTTGGCAATATTGCCCGTCCCCTGACTGCTCTCACCTCCCCTAAGATCCCGTTTTGCTGGAGTAAGGAGGCAGCTGGAGCGTTTGAAAAACTCAAGAGGGAGTTCGCCTCGGCCCGAGTCCTTACTCAGGTGGATCCGAAGCTGCAGTGCTTGGTGGAGGTGGATGCTTCTGATTCGGGAGTTGGAGCGGTACTCTCCCAACGTTCTCCTGACGACGGTAAGATTCGCCCTTGTGCTTATTTCTCTCACCGTCTTACTCCTGCAGAGAGGAATTACAGCATCGGAGACAGGGAGTTACTGGCAGTAAAACTCGCCTTGGAGGAATGGAGACATTGGCTGGAGGGGGCTGCTCAGCCGTTCGTGGTTTGGACTGATCATCGCAACCTGGAGTACCTCAGGACGGCGAAGTGCCTGAATGCACGCCAGGCCCGCTGGTCCCTCTTCTTCGGCCGTTTTAACTTCTCCATCACGTACCGGCCGGGAAGTAAGAACGGTAAGCCGGATGCTCTCTCACGGCAATTTGACACACCATCCTCTGAGGACCAGGAGACCCCTATCCTGCCGCCTTCCTGCGTCGTGGGCGCCCTGTCCTGGGGAATCTGCAAGACGGTTCGCCAGGCTCAGAAGACCGAGCCGGATCCTGGGGGGGGGGGGGGGGGGGGGCGGGCCGCTTGTTTGTTCCACGCGCTATCCGGGGCAAGGTGATTGAGTGGGGTCACGCTTCCAAGTTGGCTTGCCATCCTGGAGTAGGTCGGACCGTGGATCTTCTCCAAAGGACCTTCTGGTGGCCAGGGTTACAGAAGGATGTTGTTAATTACATCCGGGCTTGCGCTCAGTGCGCCACCGGGAAGACGACGTCATCTCCCCCGGCGGGTTTGCTACACCCTTTGCCGGTTCCTTCACGCCCCTGGTCTCACGTAGCTATGGACTTTGTGACTGGTTTGCCCATTTCAGATGACTACACCACGGTTTTGACCATCGTGGATCGGTTTTCTAAGGCAGCCCATTTTGTGCCACTTCGGGGTTTGCCTTCAGCTCTGGAAACTGCGGATCTTCTTGTACAACATGTGGTCCGTCTTCATGGCATCCCTGCTGACATTGTGTCAGATTGGGGACCTCAGTTTGTATCACAGGTTTGGAAGGCCTTCTGTGCGGCACTGGGAGCCACAGCCAGCCTCTCCTCTGGTTATCACCCTCAGAGCAATGGCCAGTGTGAGCGGGCTAATCAGGAGCTGGAGGCCGCCTTACGCTGTGTCATCTCCTCCTGCTCATCCTCCTAGAGCAAGTTCCTTCCATGGATTGAGTACGCTCACAACGCCACGATCTCCACGGCTACGGGCGTCTCTCCGTTTAAGGCATCTTTCGGATTTGACCCTCCGCTGTTCCTGGAGGAGGAAAAGGAGGTAGCGGTTCCTTCAGTCCAGGCACACATCAAGCGCTGCCGGCGAGTTTGGCTCCTCGCCCGCCAAGCCTTGCTGAAGACTACCAAACGCAATATCCAGGTGGCCAACCGGCATAGGAGACCCGCCCCGGACTATAAGGTGGGTCAGAAGGTCTGGTTGTCAACCCGGAATATTGGTGTACCAGCCGAAAAGCGGAAGCTCACTAAGCGCTTCATTGGTCCTTACACCATCAATCGTATTATTAACCCTGTCTGTGCGCTTGTCTCTCCCCTCTTCGATGCGTATCTGCCCTACCTTTCATGTCTCCCAGATCAAACCATACGTCTCGGATCCCCTGTGTCGTGCTCCAGCGACTCCCGCGCCCCCGAGGATGATCGATGGCCATCCGGCCTGGGGGGTGACTGCTATCCTGGATGTCCGCAGGCGGGGCCGTGGTCTTCAATATTTGGTGGACTGGGAGGGCTTTGGACTGGAGGATCGCTCTTGGATTCGCCCAGCGTTGATCCTGGATAAACAGCTGATTCACGATTTTCATCGGGCGAATCCAGGTAGGATTGGGCAGGTGCCTGGAGGCACTGCTAGAGGGGGGAGTACTGTCATGGTGGCCTCTGGGCCGTCATTAGTGTCATTAGCCCCAGCTGCGCACAGACCAACAGGTGTGAATCAACGGCTGTTAAAAGCCAGTGTCGCTGACAGCCCGGCACGGAGTCGTCTGTCTTCCTCAACGGAGAATGAACCTGCACTCCGCTCTCTGGTCTCGTCAAGAACATCTCTTGTCTCGTCTGGAACTTTGTCTGTCTCGTCAAGAACTTTGTCTGTCTCGTCTGGAACTTTGTCTGTCTCGTCTGGAACCTCGTTTGTCTCATCAAGAACCTCACTTGCTTCATCCAGGAACTCTTCCCAGCGACAAGCAAGTAAGCGCACAATTTGTTATTCAACCCCAAACCTTTACCCCTGTGCACAGGTGGACCACCTTGGCGGCGAACCTGCGTCCCCAGCTGACGGGGTAACGCCATCACGTCTTCGTAGCGGCTCGCTACCACCACGCCTACCGGTACGTCTTGCTCCTCAATTGCCAGAACTATTACTGTATCAATTACAGGAGTATTGGCCAACGTTATCGGTGGAATCACTGTCATCAGCATCAGCTGTGTCGTCATTGCCACTGTGTGTGGAGTCACTAACCTCGTCTTTGTCTGCATCATCATCTGTATCATCGTTATCCCGGTCTGTGGAGTCACAGCCGGCGTCATCGTCAGGATCATCGTCATCCCGGTCTGTGGAGTCACAGCCGGCGTCATCGTCAGGATTGCCATTGTCACAGCCACGGGTGAAAACCCCAGCACGTTCACGGACACCCTCACCTCCACGCTGCACGGCCGCTGGAACTCAGCAGGGCGAAGCCTGTGCTGCACTCAAGTAAGCCTTATTACCTGCAGCTCTTCGCTAGTGTGGAGCATTAGTAATTGTTCTCTGCTTATCTGTTCCAGGGTTGCCAGGTCTCCGTCCAGGTCGCTCAGCTCCAGTGACCAGAACGATATCCTCGCACTCACACTCGCGTTACACTCACTCACTATAAAATAAAGATTATTGTCACTATCTGCTCGTGTCAGTGTCTGTCTCCTGGGTCCCTAACATGTCACAATTCCTCTTATCAGTGCTGTGGGTTTAAACCAGTGGTGGACCCTCAGGGCCAGCAAAGCCTTCTCTGCTGGCCTAAACACTATCAGAATTACACTGACAACCTACATTCTTATATTTGTTCCATGAGGATCTATTAACATTATTCCCAGTAGTCTGTTCTCTTCATTTTGTAGCTTTTCTCTTGGTTGCTCTCCTTCCACTAGTGTAATGCCTGTTAGTTTTTTTGTCCAATCATATTTCAGCCATCTGTGTTGCCAGGGTCAAGCAAATCTGCCTTCGGCCTTCAGGAATCATCAGTGCGGCTCTGTAGGTTAAATTAACTGTTAAACTTATCCTGTTGCTTTAACCAGTCAGATGTCTTCTGTACGTCCAAGGGTACGCACAGAAGGCATCTGAGAACGTCGGCATTTTAACATCTTTTGATTGGATGGTTAGACTCCTCCACCCACACTGCAGAGGATCCTAGCTAGCAAAATGCCAGTGCAAGGACTTGCTTAAGCAGCTACAATATACTGCATCTGCTTAAATATAATAGCTGTTTTTCCACCCACAATGGCTGACAGGGGAGAGGAAAATGATTTGGTCGCTGATACATTAAAAAAAAAAAATCAATTTTCCAGATGGACTTTCCAAGAAAAGCTGGTCATTGTGAAGAGAGGTCAGCCAACCCTGAAGCTAGCAGGCCCATCTCAGCTGGGGAAAGGATTTGTCCATCACTTCCATATTAGCAATGAGCGGTATCCTTGGATTACAGCCTCTGAGGAGTGCTGCAAACTCTCTTGCTGGGAATGCCTGTTGTTTACAACTGATGGAGTAGATACTTGGAGCCAGACAGGGTTTGCAAACTTGAGCTGTCTACTGTCACACCATGGCGATTTAGGCAGCGTTCGCCAAACATATAAAAATTGGTCTAAAGCGCTGGGATATGCCGAAATTTTCACTTTTGGCTGTATGCATCGCATATCCATAACAACTTGGACATATACAGTGGTGTGAAAAAGTGTTTGCCCCCTTCCTGGTTTCTCATTTTTTTTGTATATTTGTCAACTTAAATGTTTCAGATCATCAAACAAATTTAAATATTAGACAAAGATAACACAAGTAAACACAAAATGCAGTTTTTAAATGAAGGTGTTTATTATTAAGGGGGAAAAAATCCAAACCTACATGGTCCTGTGTGAAAAAGTGACCCCCCCCCCCATTAAAACATAAATTAACTGTGGTTTATCACATCTTTGGAAAGCTGAGTTCAGTTTCTCTGGCCACACCCAGGCCTGATTACTGCCACACCTGTTCTCAATCAAGAAATCACTTAAATAGCACCTGCCTGACAATGTGAAGTAGGCCAAAAGATCCTCAAAAGCTAGACATCATGTGGCGATCCAAAGAAATTCAGGAACAAATGAGAAAGTAATTGCAATCTATCAGTCTGGAAAAGGTTATAGAGTCATTTCTAAAGCTTTGGGACTCCAGCGAACCACAGTGAGAGCCATTATCCACAAATGGCAAAAACATGGAACAGTGGTGAACCTTCCCAGGAGTGGCCGGCTGACCAAAATTACCCCAAGAGCACAGCAATGACTGATCCAAGAGGTCACAAAAGACCCCACAACAACATCCAAAGAATTGCAGGCCTCACTTGCCTCAGTTAAGGTAAGTGTTCATGACTCTACCATGAGAAAGAGACAAAAACCACTGCTGAGCAAAAATACAATAAAGGCCCGTCTCAGTTTTGCTAGAAAACATCTTGATGATCCCCAAGACTTTTGGGGAAATACTCTGTGGACTGACAAGACAAAAGCTGAGCTTTTGGAAAGTATGTGTCCCACTACATCTGGCGTAAAAGTAACAGCATTTCAGAAAAGGAACATCATACCAACAGTAAAATATGGTGGTGGTAGTGTGATGGTCTGGGGCAGTTTTGCTGCTTCAGGACCTGGAAGACTTGCTGTGGTAAATGGAACCATGAATTCTGCTGTCTACCAAAAAATCCTGAAGGAGAATGTCCGGTCATCTGTTGGTGACCTCAAGCTGAAGCGCACTTGGGTTCTGCAGCAGGACAATGATCCAAAACACACCAACAAGTCCACCTCTGAATGGCTTAAGAAAAACAAAATGAAGACTTTGGAGTGGCCTAATTAAAAGTCCTGACCTGAATCTGATTGAGATGCTGTGGCATGACCTTAAAAAGGCGGTTCATGCTCAAAAATCCTCCAATGTGGCTGAATTATAATAATTCTGCAAAGATGAGTGGGCCAAAATTCCTCCACAGTGCTGCAAAAGACTCATTGCCAGTTATCACAAACGCCTGATTGCAGTTGTTGCTGCTAAGGGTGGCCCAACCAGTTATTAGGTTTAGGGGGCAATCACTTTTTCACACAGGGCCATGTAGGTTTGGATTTTTTTCCCCCTTAATAATAAACACCTTCATTTAAAAACTGCATTATGTGTTTACTTGTGTTACCTTTGTCTAATATTTAAATTTGTTTGATGATCTGAAACATTTAAGTGTGACAAACATACAAAAAAATGAGACATCAGGAAGGGGAAAAACACTTTTTCCACACCACTGTACATAATGTATCAGTAACTTACATAGAATATTTCCATAAATTATAAGTAACTTAAACCAACTAATCCTTAGCGTGTTGCTGACATTCACAACTTATGTGCAACAATAATCTAACTTCTGCATAGCGCAATCATGCCAAACTGTCGTTGCCTCCCGATCCATGAATCCTAGATGTGGAAGAGATCATCTCTGTTCAACTGAAATGATTCTCCCATCCAAAGACCATGGTGGGGGGGGGGGGGGTGACCAACCTGGCAGAGCTGTCAAATCTGTCAGGTCAGTCACACCTGTCAGATGACAGTTGTCACAACCTGGCTCAAAGGCATGCAAACCGATGGCAATAAAAAAAAGGTTATTTTCAATAAAGTGAAAAAAAAGATAATGCATGGAGTGTCTTTTGCAGGGAGGTGCAGCCAAGCCAGAGCTGCGCTCTGCACTTCAGGAATTCAGCTGATTGGATCCCCCTCCTCCAGTGTTCTGACATTTTGGCATGTCTATCAGAACAACACTGGACAGCTGATGGTACAGACTTCAGTCAAAGGAGAAAACATGGAGGAGGGCTAAACAGCGATTTGGATCTTGAATCCTGTAGCTTGAAAGCGCTCAGATACATCCCCGACAGGTCCTGTTATACGAACAAGTATATGTGTTTAGCTGTATGTATCTGCTGCAGGCAGTAGCAGAGCTCTGTACGGGTTTTTCCTGTGAACTAATACTGCAAATACGCCATTATAGGGTAGCTGTAAGTTTGAAACCCATTCAGTAAGTTACACATAGATTTAAAGAGTGTTACTCATGTTAGAAATAATTTTTGGGTACGCTAGACATTAATTTCAACGTACTGTGACTTTTGAGTAACTATGAGTCGATGACAAGTAACGTGTGTGAACGAATGCATAACTTCCCTACAAGCTTTGCTCCGTGAATGTGGGACATATCAGCCATACGCTGGATACGTCGGAAAATTTTCAGCATGCTGAAAATATAATTTTCAGAGAAGCTTGGCGAACAACACCATATATCAGCGCACTTCAGCATTTTTCACACTATAATTTTATGGTTGGTTATTTTTACCATGCTTTGTGTGGACAGCCCTATTATATAGGCTATTTTTATTGTGCTTGGTATGAATGGCACTTTAATCGAGTAGATCATCACTGAAGGCCGAGTTGTAAAATACACGGTCCGCCACTGGTTCAAACACTTCTGTGTTTTTAAAAATGCCATGCATCATGATGTTACACGCTGCCATTACCAAGCATCACCATGATGCCGTCGCTACCGCAGGATAATGGCAGAAGCATATGTAAACACAAGCAGTATGGCGCATGGTAAACATGAGTTGAAATATCTCTTGATGCGGCAGCATGGGATAAAATGAAAGACTGCAATATGTTCAACAGTCTACGAAGTATGCCTGTAACTGATTCTCAAACAGTAGCACCTTCGTTAGTGATGGTAATACTACCTTATTATTATTAGACTCTCATGATGAATGCTAGAACAAAGATTTATTGTACCCCGCCCAGAATGGGGTTACCAGGACCCCACCCTGGAGCCAGGCCTGCGGGAGGGGCTCGATGGCTACCGCCTGGTGGCCGGGTTTCCGCCCATGGGACCCGGCCGGGCTCAGCCCGAAGGTGTTACATGGGTCCGCCCTACAGTGAGTTCACCACCTGCAGAAGGGACCATGGGGGTCAGGTGCTATGTGGATCAGGTGGCGGTCGAAGGCAGAGACCTTGGCGGTCTGATCCCAGGCTTCCTAAACTGGCTTTTGGGATGTGGAATGTCACCTCTCTGGTGGGGAAGGGGCCTGAGCTGGTGCATGAGGTTGAGAGATACCGGCTAGATATAGTCGGCCTCACCTCAACACAGAGCTTCGGTTCTGGAACCAGTCTCCTGGAGAGGGGCTGGAGCTTGGTCTACTCTGGAGTTGCCCCGGGCGAGAGGCAGCGAGCAGGGATGGGTATTCTTGTATCCTCCCACCTTGCGGCCTCTATATTGGAGTTTTCCCCAGTGGATGAAAGGGTTGTTTCCCTGCGCCTTGGGGTTGGGAAACAGGTCTTGACTATCATTTGTCCCTATGCACCAAATGATGGTTCAGCGTACCCACCCTTTTTGGAGTCTCTGACTCGGGTGCTGGAGGGTGCACCTTTTGGAAACTCCGTTGTCCTTCTGGGGGACTGCATGGTTGTGCACGTGGGCAACAACAATGAAACCTGGAGGGGGGTGATTGGGAGGAACTGCCTGGCGATTTGAACCCGGGTGGTATTCAGTTATTGGACTTCTGTGCTAACCACAGTTTGTCCATAACGAACACCATGTTCAAGCATAAGGGTGTCCACATGTGCACCTGGCAACAGGACACCGTAGGTCGCAGATCAATGATCGATTTTGTGATCGTGTCATCAGACCTGCGACCATATGTCTTGGACACTCGGGTAAAGAGAGGTGCAGCGCTGTCAACTGATCACCACCTGGTGGTGACTTGGATCCGATGGCAGGGGAGGACGCCATTCAGACCTGGTAGACCCAAACGTATAGTGAGTGTGTGCTGGGAATGTCTGGCTGAGGCCCCTGTCCGGGAGCTTTTCAACTCCCACCTCCGGAAGAACTTCAACCACATTCTGAGGGAGTCTGGAGACATGGAGTCTGAATGGGCCATGTTCTCCACCTCCATTGTTGAAGCGGGTGCACAGAGCTGCGGCCGCAAGGTTGTTGGTGCTTCTCGTGGTTGCAACCCCCGAACTAAGTGGTAGACACCAGAGGTGAGGGGGGCCATTAAGCTGAAGAAGGAGTCCTATCAAGCTTGGTTGGCTTGTGGGACTCCCGAAGCAGCTGAGGTGTACTGGCAGGCCAAGTGGAGTGCAGCTCGGGTCGTTGCTGAAGCAAAAACTCGTGTGTGGGAGGAGTTCGGTGAGGCCATGGAACAAGACTTTCAGCTGGCATCGAAGAGATTCTGGCAAACTGTCCGGTGGCTCAGGAGGGGGAAGCAGCTCCCTGTCCACACTGTGTATGATGCGGATGGGGCGCTGCTGACTTCGACTGGGGATATCGTTGGGCGGTGGAATACTTCAAGGATCTTCTCAATCCCACTGACACGCCTTTCACAGAGGAAGCAGGGCCTGTGGACAAGGGGGATGACTGGCCCATCATGGGGGCTGAGGTGAATGAATGGATGAATGAATCTTTATTTCGGATAGATTAGATTAAAAGATTAAAAGAAAGGAACAGAATAATATAACAAAGGGAAGAAAAAAATCCAACAAGGTCAAATTAAACAATAACTCCTCTGATTATACAGTTCAACATAAGTTATCCGAAATGAGTGATGGCTGAAGCCACAGCTTATATTGCCCACCCATATTCCATCCAAGAATTCAAAAGGAAAATAAAAGTAATTACAATTCAGAACAAAGATAAGACAAAACGTGACCAAAAACTAAGCAACAGTACAACACAGACTGAATATGATAATCCTTATGTGATTTTACATATTGTTTTGTATATACGTTTGGAGTATTTCTTCCTTTAGTTTTTGTTTAAATTGTCCAAGCGTTGTACATGATTTTAATTCAGGTCCAAAATCGTTCCACAGTCTGACTCCTTGCACTGAGACACAGTGTTGCTTGGTGGTAGTTCTCACTGAAGGTTTTTGAAATATACGTGTTCCTCTGAAATGATATTGTTTCTCCCTTATTTGGAACAACTTTTGGATATTTGCGGGCAGTGATAGATTCTTCACTTTAAACATTATTACTGCAGTTTTAAAGTCAACCAGATCTTTCAACTTGAGAGCTTTTAATTTAAGAAAAAGTGGGTTTGTTGGTTCCCTGTAAGCAGCTTTGTTTATTATTCTAATAGCTCTCTTCTGAAGCATAAAGACTGGATATATGCTTGTTTTATATGTATTTCCCCATACTTCAGTACAGTATGTCATGTATGGGAGTATTAATGAATGATACAAAGTATATAATGTGGGTTGATTCTGCAAATATTTCACTCTGTGTAGTATTGCAATTGATTTAGATATTTTACCTTTAATATAATTAATATGTGACTTCCAACACAATTTATTATCAATTATTACTCCAAGGAATTTAATTTTGGATACCCTTTCAATCTCTACACCATTTACACTGAGTTTAGATACTGAGTTGTTGTGATGGTTGTTAAAAATTATAAATTTTTCACTGGCTTTCATATCAACTCATCCAGGCCTGACCCAAAGATGTTTTCCCAGGACCCCAATGTAAACAGTTGCCTCTTGCAGAGATGGTAAGGATCAGAATTTGCTTTTAAAGGCTCAAAGGAACATAAAACTCGGGAGACCAGACCTCCAACGTGAACACTGCATTTGGATAACATCCTCCTTTACAGGAAACCAGTGCTCTTAAAAGGGTCATAAACGGCTTAATCAGACAGGTTTATAACCTCCGATGTTTTCCAGATTTTCTTCCAGATACCATGGACCTAAAAGAAATCATCTACAGCTCAACAGTACCTCCTAGCGGATACCTACGAAATGTGTTTCAGTATGTAGGATGACTTTTTCATTTGTTCTAAACATTAAGTTTCTTTCAGCTTATCCTCTTCTCCCCTGGATCCTAAGGACACTGAAAATCATCCCTTTTTATCACTAACCATGGTTTGCTGTACTACATTAAGCTTTGATCTAAATATGAATGCATGTATAAATCTAAATATGAATGCATGTATTATAATTATGTATAAGAAATGTTATATTCATGAGTGTTATTCAAACAAATGTAATATTAGAGTAATGGTATAAATGCATGATCACCAAATATTAGCCAAGTCATTTAATTTAGTTAGATCATAAGAACTGACTGTTGATTTTTCTCTGCAATTTCATGGGATGGTGTCTTCGTTTGATTGGCTGCTCTCAAACAAAGAAATGTTTTCACATTGGATAGCAGCCATTTCAAACTGCTTTTGATAAAGTCGAATGGTCAGTCTTGCGATTGGCATCACAAGTTTATGACCCAGGCGGGGTCATTTAAAAAGTAGTAGAAGCTGCCCTGCAAGTTGGAATTAGAACAAGACAAGCAGAAAGAAAAAGGAACACACAGAAAGAAGTAAATGTTAAGTTAAAATGTAGGTAAGATTCAGGGAAAAACACACAGATTCAGATTAAGAGAGAACAAGATGTAAGATTAAGAGTGAGAATAAGGCAGATTAAGTTAAGGAAGAAAGAAGTAAAAAGAACACAGAAAAGAAGAAAGAAAGAGATTTTGAGAAAGATTAGGAACTAAATTAAGATTAAAGAAGCAGAATAGTAATCTAGATCTCAGAGGAATATTTTATTCCACCGTTTCAAGGTCCTGTGTAGTTTTATTCTGTCTAAATTGTTCTTTGTGAAGTTTGTGTCAAATCCAGCTCGCTTTCTCTGAGAATCAAATTCTCAAACTTTTTCCTTCACCTCAGAAGCCATTCTTGTCCTAGTAAATGTTTTTCTCAATTTTTTTTTATGACTTTTCACGGCGACATTCCACGTACCAAAAGCCAGTTTAGAAAGCTTGGGATCAGTCCGCCAAGGTCTCCGCCTTTGACTGCCACCTAATCCACATAGCACCGGACTTCCATGATCCCTCCTGCAGGTGGTGAACCTACTGGAGGGCGGACCCATGTAACTCCTTCGGGCTGAGCCCGGCCGGGTCCCATGGGTGGAAACCCGGCCACCAGACGCTAGCCTTCGAGCCCCTCCCCCAGGCCTGAAATGAGCTTTCTCCGTAGGATTGCTGGACTCACCCTCAGAGATAGGGTGAGGAGCTCAGTCATCCGGGAGAGGCTCAGAGTAGAACCGCTGCTCCTCCACATTGAAAGGAGTCAGTTGAGGTGGTATGGGCATCTGATTAGGATGCCTCCTGGACGCCTCCCACTTGAGGTGTTTCAGGCACGTCCCACTGGGAGGAGACCCCGGGGCAGACCCAGGACTCGGTGGAGAGACTATGTCTCCCAGCTAGTCTGGGAACGCCTTGGTATCCCCTCTGAAGAGCTGGAGCAGGTGGCTGGGGAGAGGGAAGTCTGGGCTTCTCTGCTTGAACTGCTGCCTCCGCGACCCGGACCTCCGGAAAAGCGGTAGAAGATGGATGGATGGATGGATGGACTTTTCACGGCGTTAAAGTGGACCTTTAATTTTGCTAATTTAAAGTGAACAGAGACTGTGGTTTTTTTGGACTCTCTTTCTGGCCTCATACCTGCCTGACTGAGAAGTTTCTCCTTCAGTTTTTTTGGTCTATCCCGCTACAAGAGACCTCAAATTCGGACTCTTTTCCAAGGACTTGTCACGCCGCTCAGTGACAGACCATCCCCTGCTGCCATTGTCTGGAGAGCCCCCAGCTGAGTTTGCACTTCCACGGCTGTGAGGAAGCATCGCAGCAGCCGCTTCCTCCGACGTCCTAACTCCCAACTCCCAACACTATCGACCCGCTGAAACATGGACCTACAGCTGTTTTCGTAAGTGAAACTCCTACTTCTCCTATCTGCTGGGTTAAAACATGATGTCCGAACAATTAAATTACAATTAAATATAGCCCGTATTTCAGGGCTCAATTAGTCTCTTAGCCACAGGATAAAGCTGTAAGCTGAAGGAAGACTCTTAGTCATTTTTAAGTAACTGCCCTTAATTTTTGTAGATTAATTCAGAAGTCATTTTTAGATGATTAGCTTATGAATTTTCCCCATAAAATTGCGTTCTGTTTGTTGGATATTTCAGCCTCATTTACCGTTGAAACATAAGTCTGGTTTCTCTTTGGTTCCACAAAGGTGTAACGCTGGATTTTATGTTCACGAAAACAATAACAGTGGATGTGATATCGTACGCTGTTATCAGTTGAATCTGTTTATCCATCATTTGAACGCCATATCATGTAACCTGAATGAGTTTAATAAAAGGGTGAATGAGAGAAGTTGAAGTGTTGTCCTTTCGCATATATCTGTTTCCTAATCACGGCAGGAAAAGAACTCACTTAAACACTGAGACTGATTCATTAAGTAATTGAAGGTACAAAATTAATTAAAATTAAAGTTAATATTATTGTCCATTGTGACTGGTGCCCCTTTTACGAGTGCTTTTATTTAATTTAGCGGGTGTAGAAGTGATGGTTTAACTCCGCCCCCTTTCACACCCACTATTAAATAAAATAAATAATTCCTGTTCCTTATGACAAATATTTTATTATATAATCCTGCTACAACTGTATCAAATGCTTTTTTGAGATCCAGGAATACCCCAACTGAATACTCTTTATTTTTAACGGCAGTTGATATTTTTTCTATAAATTCCATTAGAGCAAATGCAGTTGTCCTCTTGTGTCTGAACCCATATTGCTGCTCACATAATAAATTATTCTTCATTATAAAGTTGTCAATTCTTTCACGGAATATTTTTTCGAGTATCTTAGAAAATTGCGGCAATAGTGAAATTGGGTCTATAGTTTGAAAGTTCCCCTCTGTCACCCGTCTTGTACATCGGAATTACTTTAGCTATTTTCATTGCATTGGGAAATATACCTGTTTGGAGAGACAGATTACAGATATACGTCAGTGGTTTCACTAAGCATTCAATGATAGTTTTGACTAAGAGCATGTCAATACCATCACAGTCTGTAGATGTTTTACTTTTAAACGATTTAACAATTTCAATGACCTCTCTCTCGTCTGTGTTCTTTATGAAAATGGAGTCTTTTATAGCAGTGTTTTTGCTTATTGTATCACCTGTAGGTGCCATAATGGGTATTTCTAGAGCCAAATTAGGACCAATGTTAACAAAAAAGTTATTAAATTCATCTGCAGGTGAGACTGCTTTCACGAGTCGTTTTTTTTTTTTTTTGAAAGATTGGTTGGGTAGCTTGTATTTCTGTTTTTATTTCCAAGAATATTGTTAAGTATTGTCCATGTGTTTTTAGTGTTATCTCTGTTTTTCTCCAGTTCTTTACTGTAATAGTTTCTTACTAGTTATATTATTGTACAGCTCGACTAACTTATCTCTGAATGTCTCAACACAAGTTCCCGGCATTCTATATATACAACTTATAATTAGATTTTTTGTTTTATCTTGGTCAATCTCAACAGTAACACATTCCAGAATCCCTGGTAGTGCAAAGGGCATTCCATTTACAAGCTTACACCTATACAGGTCATCAATATACAGTGCAACACCACCACCCTTTTTTGAGATCTGTTAATATCAAACATCTGATATCCCTCTATTGCCATCAAAGAAGCAGGCTCTTCATTAAGCCAAGTTTCAGAGACTGCGATAGCTATACATTTTCTATCTAGCTGTTTTAAATAGTCCTGAATCTGTGGAAAGTTTTTGTTAAGACTCCTGCTGTTAAAGTGAATTATTGATAATTTACCATCTACTTGCACTTGACTTTTAAATTGCTTTTCAGTGTAATATTCACAGTGGTTATGAATATTATTGAAGAAGTAGTTGTCAGGATCAATATCATTGTCTATCTCTTGTAGTTTGTATTCAGCATAATGAGATATTTTCAGAGTCTGAATTTCCTCTCTCTGTGTCAAATGACTCCCTCCAATTGGGGATGATTGATGTCTACTAAAGTCAGTCATGAGTACATTATCATGTTATGTCACAAAAGGACGGTTCTTGCCATGTGTGTGGATATGGATGATCATAGTCTCTTAGTTTCTTAATCAGTGTTCATCTGTATTTAAGTCAGTGAGATCTCTTATTATTATGGCCTTTGCTTCCTCAGGTGTTCCATTTAGTTTGATCCAAACTCTACAGTTTCTTGTTCATGTTGCTTGTATCTTGTTTTGTCTTTTCAGCATCCGTGCTTGCCGTGCTATTTCAGCATTAGTCTTTGTTAAATGTTCATTTAGGTAGATTACTGTTCCCCGTAGCTTTCTGGCCTGCCTCAGTATGTCATTCTTTACCCTTCTGTTCACAAAACCCATCACAATTAATTTCTTTGTTTTATTATCCTTTCTGGGTAGTGTGTGGCAGGCTGAAATTGCATTTACTTCAACCTTTATGTTTCTGCTTTCAAGGAACTGAAGCATCTGGTTTTCCAAGGAGATTGACTCACTTGGGGGAGCCTCCTCATCTCTCATTCCTGCTGTAGCATGAGCATATGATTGATATTTAATGTCTAGTCCACTAATGATTAAATCATCCATACAGGTATATTGTTCAAGATCCTCGATGCGTTGCTCTAAGTCTGCAGTTTTTTGTCTCTTTCCTTAATTGTTAATTTCAGCTCTCGGACTTCCTCCATTAGCCCTAATAATTTGGACTGCTGATTGGCCACTTTGGTAAGTTCTTCTGACATGAAGGTCAGAGATTTTTTAATCTCTTCCATTGGTGGCATTTTTTACTGACCTGATGATAGCAGAATTATTTCTACTGGTGTTGCCGGTATCTGGTCCAGCTGACCTCGGATCCGGCTGGGGCCTCAGCTAGCCCCTCCGTTGCTAGCCCCACTGCTTACCGTCACTGTAGTTGAGCTCCGATCCGGCTCCTGTCCAGCTGGGGCCTTGGTTAGCTCCTCCGCGAAGCCCCAATCACAAGATTTTAACCAAGGTGGTTAAAAAAATCTCTTTAGTGGCCGGACCCCGGGGGTAGACCAGATTCGCCCTGAGTACCTCAAGGCCCTGGATGTTGTAGGGCTGTCATGGTCGACAAGCCTCTGCAACATTGCATAGAGGTCGGGCACAGTCCCTTGGCATGGCAAACCGGGGTGGTGGTTCCCCTCTTTAAAATGTAGTTTTCGTCTTGGCCGTGGCACATCGGACCAGCTCTTTACCCTCTCGAGAATCCTCGAGGGTTCACGGGAGTTTGCCCAACCGGTTTACATGTGTTTTGTGGACTTGGTGAAGGCATTCGTCCGCGTCCCTCATGGTTTTTTGTGGGGGGTGCTTCGGGAGTATGGGGCATTGGGCTTGTTATTACGAGCTATCCAGTCTCTATACGACCGTTGTGAGAGTTTGGATCATATTGCCAACACTCGGTCGGACTCATTCTCAGTGAGAGCTGGACTCTGCCAGGGCAGCCCTTTGTAACCGATCCTGTTCATATTTTTTTTGGACAGGATTTCTAGGTGCAGCCATGGAACAGAGGTTGTCATGCTTGGTGACCACAGGATCTCATCTCTGTTGTTTGCAGATGATGTTGTCCTGCTGGCTTCATCCAGCAATGACCTACAGGTCTTACTGGGATGGTTTGCCCCTGAGTGTGAAGCGGCTGGGATGAGAATCAGCACCTCCAAGTCCGAGTCCATGGTTCTCAGCCGGAAAAAGGTGGATTGTCCTCTCCGGGTTGGGGACAAGCTCCTGCCCCAAGTGGAGGAGTTTAAGTATCTTGGGGTCTTATTCACAAGTGAGGGGAGAATGGAGCGAGAGATTGACAGACGGATTGGAGCAGCATCTGCAGTGATGCAGACGTTGTACCAGTCTGTTGTGGTGAAGAGGGAGTCAAGCTCTAAGGCAAAGCTTTTGATTTACCGATCAAGCTACATTCCTACCCGCACCTATGGTCATGAGCTTTGGGTAATGACCGAAAGAATGAGATCGCGGATGCAAGCGGCTGAAATGAACTTTCTTTGTAGGATTGCTGGACTCACCCTCAGAGATAGGGTGAGAAGCTCAGTCATCCGGGAGAGGCTCAGAGTAGAACCGTTGCTCCTCCACATTGAAAGGAGCCAGTTGAGGTGGTTTGAGCATCTGATCAGGATGCCTCCTGGATGCCTCCCACTTGGTGTTTTGAGCACGTCCCACTTGGAGGAGACCCCGGGGTAGACCCAGGACTCGCTGGAGAGACTATGTCTCCCAGCTGGTCTGGGAACGCCTTGGTATCCTCTGAAGAGCTGGAGCAGGTGGCTGGGGAGAGGGAAGTCTGGGCTTCTCTGCTTGAACTGCTGCCTCTGCGACCTGGACCTCCGGAAAAGCGGTAGAAGATGGATGAATTATTAGTAGTATATTAGTGCAATGGTAGCGGCCTTGCAGGCTATGTTTAATCCATTTATTAATTCACAAAACTCAACTAAAAACATCTGATATTTAAATATGATCTTATTCTTTTTAGACGATGACAGCAACAGGTAGCTCTGAGGTTTTACCAACCTGCTCACCCTCCTCTCCTTGCCAGGAAAACCCACTGACACCAGCTGAACATGAAGCTGTAATGAAGTTTGTATGACTTCATTCATTGAAGTTTGGACCTATTCATGACCACGGAGCAGCTGGAGTTTGGGTAGGTGGTACGTGTGATGTAGGTTACAGATTAATACTGAATTAAGACTCCTTAAGAGACTGAACAGTGTCTGAGGTTTTACCAGTATGTTAATATACAATTATTTTATGCATGTGTGGGTGTATATACAGTGGATATAAAGTCTACACACTCCTGTTCAAATGCCAGATTTTTGTGATGTAAAAAAAATGAGACCAGTATAAATTATATCAAAACCTTTTCTACCATTAATGTGACCTATAACCTGTACAACCCTATTGAAAAACAAACTGAAATCTGTTAAGGGGAAAACTAAAAAACCTACAATGACCTGTTTGCATAAATATGCACACCATCTTATAACTGGGGATGTGGCTGTGTTCACAATTAACCAATCACATTCAAACTCATGTTAAATGGGAGTCAGCACACACCTGCCACCATTTAACTCTGGTCAATTTCCCTAAAAACGCCTAAAAATAACGTACCCAAAGTAAATCAAAAGCTGTTCTTCAACCCTTTGCAGCATCTTCATGGGGTTGGTATCATTTAAAAGAAAACACTTTGAATTTTTTGGCAGAACAGTCATAATCTCTCCAAGTGCTCCTGCCACTGAGTAACAGTCATCTAAACACCATCTAAATTGAGGTGCAGGATGTTAAAAGGGTGTTCTGTGCTGTAAAAGTGAACAAAAGTCAGGGCCCTGATAATATATGTGGGCGCTTGGTAAAGTCAATTCAATTCAATTCAACTTTATTTATATAGTGCCATTTCACAACAACAGTCATCTCATAGCACTATCAACTGTAGGGGGAACCCCCACAGTTGCAGAAAGACCCCAGCAATCAGGCGATCCCCTGTGAGCAAGCACTTGGCGACGGTGGAGAAGAAAAACTCCCTTTTAACAGGAAGAAACCTCCAGCAGAACCAGGCTCAGGGAGGGGCAGTCATCTGCTGCGACTGGCTGGGGGGTGAGGGGATAGAGAAGAAGAAAAGAACAGACATGTAGAGAGCAAACAGCACGATGGGGACTCAATCTATGGGTGAGAACAAACAGATGTTAATGACCAGCAAAAAAAATATTTCATTGAGAGTGTGGAAAGGAGTGAGGCCCAGTGCATTACTGGAGGTCCCCCGGCTGACTAAACCTATTAGCAGCATAACTAAGGGAGGGCTTAGAAACACATGATCCCTCCCTAATTGTAGGCTACATCAAAAAGGTAGGTTTTAGCCCTATTCTTAAAAACAGAGATCGAGTCTGACTCCCGAATCCAGATTGGCAGCTGATTCCACAGGAGAGGAGCTTGATAACTGAAGGCTCTGCCTCCCATTGTACTTTTGGAGATTCTAGGTATTACAAGTAATCCTGCATTTTGGGAGCGTAGTGCTCTGTTAGGATAATACGGTAGTATCAGATCTTTTAAATAAAAAGGAGCCTGATTGTTTAGAGCTTTGTAAGTAAGAAGAAGGATTTTAAACTTAATTCTAAACTCTATGGGAAGCCAATGAAGGGAGGCCAGAACCGGAGAGATATGATCTCGCTTTCTAGTACCTGTTAAAACTCTTGCTGCAGCATTTTGGATCAGCTGAAGACTTTTTAAAGATGTTTTAGGACAGCCTGATAATAAAGAATTACAATAATCTAATCTCGAGCTAACAAAAGCATGGATCAGTTTCTCAGCATCACTCTGAGACAAGATGCTCCTAATCTTGGCAATATTACGCAAATGATAGAAGACAGTCTTTGAAACAAATTTAATATGTGAATTGAAGGACAAATCCAGATCAAAAATTCATGTCCTGTGCACATGAACTGAGTCCTGTATTTCACTACATTTTCAATAAGTCCTTACAGACACAACATGTGCCTAAGATCTGGAAAGATGCCGTGGTTGCTCCCGTTCCAAAATCCAGCTGTCCTAAAACGGTAAATGATTTTAGACCAGTTGCCTTGACTTCAAATTTTAATGAAAATTTTTGAAAAACTGGTCAGATTTGAGGTCCTAAAGCAGACTGAACATGCATTGGATCCTTTGCAGTTTGCTTATAGGCCTCACAGAGGAGTGGAGGATGCCACTGTCACTCTGTTTAACATGCTTTTTAAACATCTGGATTTTAATGGGACACACGCCAGGCTTTTATTTGTGGACTTTTCCTCCGCCTTTAATACAATCCAACCTCATATTTTAGTTGAAAGGCTCCTGCAACAATTTGAGCAATAATCTGGTGGGCTGGATTCTGGATTTCTTAACCAACAGGACGCAGAGAGTAAGGGTCAATGGTACATTGTCTGACCAAAAGTGTTCTTCTACTGGCTCTCCTCAGGGGTGTGTGTTGTCACCACTACTCTTCATCCTGTACACAAACATGTGTCGGAGCAGACATGACAACAGACACATTATAAAGTATGCTGATGATTCAGTTATTGTCAGTCTCCTCCAGGACGGTGAGAGTGGCCACGGCCTAGTAGTTGATGATTTTGTTCACTGGTGTGAGGATTCCTACCTGCAGCTGAATACGACAAAAACTAAAGATATGATTATTGACTTTAGGAGGAAAACTCCCAGGCACGAAGTCACCGTACTAAAAGGCCAGACCACTGAATGTGTACAATCCTACAAATATCTTGGGACGATTATTGGTAGTAATTTAAACTTTGAAGAGAACTGTGAAAGGGTGTGCAAAAAGGGTCAGCAACATTTGCATTGTTTGAGGAAACTTGCACACTTCCAAACTGACCAAACCATAATGACAATGTTTTATCGGGCTTTTATTGAATCTGTTTTATCCTTTTCTTTAGTGTCATGGTTTGGTCAGATAAAACTGAAACAGAGGAAATCCTTGGATCAGGTAGTTAGATGGTCCAGTTGTTTGCTTGGTGAGCCACAGCTGAGCCTGACATCCCTGTACACCAGACAGGTACAGGGGATGGCTACCTCCATTTTAAATGACTCCCCCCACCCTTTGCACTGCCACTTTCAGCTTCTTTCCTCAAGATGGAGGTTTGCTGTCCCAAAAAGTAAAACCCAGCACTACAAAAACAGCTTTGTTCCTGCTGCTGTTAAAGAGTACAACAAGATGTATATATTGCACATAATTTACACAATATATTGCACATAATTTAGTTACCTATTTATTAATTCCATTTTATATTTACTTATTTTTGTAGGATTTTTATTTGGGTTCTAAATCTTTTATTGGGTTCTAGACCTTTGAGTTTTTAACCTCGTTGACTAGTCTTTATGACCCTTCTCTCTTATCTCTGGTTTTTCTCCCATCTCTTTGTCTTTATATCCTGATTGATGGAGCCTTGAGTATTTTTATCATGTTTATAGTCAGCTTCATGTGTGCCTGTGTTTGTGTTTATGTTGAATGCAATTGTGGTTTGTAAATATGGATGTCATCTGACTGCAAAACAAATCTACCTACGGGTACAAATAAAGTAACCTGAACCTGAACCTAAACATACTGAATTTGAAGAAAATAAAGTTCGCCTGGGTGTTTTTTTTTAGATACAAATGCTTGCAAATAACACACAGCTGTCAGATACTGGCTGGAAAATGCAACAGAAATGTAGAACCAAGTGTTATCAAGCTGAGGTCAAAATTTTGTAGCAATACCACAAAAAATGAATATATTACACAGCTTTTTTCTCAGGTTGTTCCCAGGCATTTTTGAACTGTGCCAAATGGCACAGTTTGGAAAAACGTCTATAACTTTTGAATGCTTCAACATAGAAGCTTCATCTTGGGCTCTAATGAAAGGTGACACTCAGGGCTGAGTGTGTATGATGTGGATGGGGCGCTGCTGACTTCGACTGGGGATATCGTTGGGCGGTGGAATACTTCAAGGATCTTCTCAATCCCACTGACACGCCTTTCACAGAGGAAGCAGGGCCTGTGGACAAGGGGGATGACTGGCCCATCATGGGGGCTGAGGTGAATGAATGGATGAATGAATCTTTATTTTGGATAGATTAGATTAAAAGATTAAAAGAAAGGAACAGAATAATATAACAAAGGGAAGAAAAAAATCCAACAAGGTCAAATTAAACAATAACTCCTCTGATTATACAGTTCAACATAAGTTATCCGAAATGGGTGATGGCTGAAGCCACAGCTTATATTGCCCACCCATATTCCATCCAAGAATTCAAAAGGAAAATAAAAGTAATTACAATACAGAACAAAGCTAAGACAAAACGTGACAAAAAACTAAGCAACAGCACAACACAGACTGAATATGATAATCCTTATGTGATTTTACATATTGTTTTGTATATATGTTTGGAGTATTTCTTCCTTTAGTTTTTGTTTAAATTGTCCAAGTGTTGTACATGATTTTAATTCAGGTCCAAAATCGTTCCACAGTCTGACTCCTTGCACTGAGACACAGTGTTGCTTGGTGGTAGTTCTCACTGAAGGTTTTTGAAATACAGTGATCCCTCGCTACTTCGCGCTTCACCTTTCGCGCCCTCAGTGCATCGCGGATTTTTCAAAAATATTCATCAAAAATTCAAAATTGAGAAATAATGGGCGGGCGCTAGCAGAAGGCAGGGAGACTACATTAGACTATCACGTGTCAACACGGAGAGCAGCACAACTCTCTGTTCGCTGTTGTCATGTTGGCTGGGCTCGGAAATCTCGCAAGCTGATTGGCCGAGACATTTCACCCCGCAAGCTGATTGGCCGAGACGTCTCACCCACCTCCTCTTCCTGCCGAGCACCCATGAAGGGAAGAAAGACCGCATTCATTGCTTTTTATCGCTCGTGTTACTTAGTCTCGCCGCGTGGAACTTTTTGCTGTTCTCTTGTGCCATTTTGTGCAAAATAGTCTTCCCGTCGAGGCACTACGCCGCCTCCTGCAGCTTCAGCTCTATCGGAAGCTGCCCTCGATGATCCTGCGCCTCCAGCACCTCACGATGAGGCGTCACCTGAGGAGCAGTAAAGCTCTCATTAACCTGTGCAGTAAATCATTTTCATCTTGAGTTACGTATCTTGTTATAAGAATAAAAGAGTTCTAAAAACATATTTATGTACACTTTGTTTACATCTACGTATGTATGTACACGTACACACACACACACACGTATCATATGAGAGTGAGAGAATGAACGTACGTATTGTTTATGGATGACGTCATTGGGGTGACGCTACTTCGCGGTTTTTCACTTTTCGCGGTCGGTTCTGGAACCCATTAACCGCGATAAGTGAGGGATCACTGTATACATGTTCCTCTGAAATGATATTTTCTCTCCCTTATTTGGAACAACTTTTGGATATTTGCGGGCAGTGATAGATTCTTCACTTTAAACGTTATTACTGCAGTCTTAAAGTCAACCAGATCTTTCAACTTGAGAGCTTTTAATTTAAGAAAAAGTGGGTTTGTTGGTTCCCTGTAAGCAGCTTTGTTTATTATTCTAATAGCTCTCTTCTGAAGCATAAAGACTGGATATATGTTTGTTTTATATGTATTTCCCCATACTTCAGTACAGTATGTCATGTATGGGAGTATTAATGAACGATACAAAGTATATAATGTGGGTTGATTCTGCAAATATTTCACTCTGTGTATTATTGCAATTGATTTGGATATTTTACCTTTAATATAATTAATATGTGACTTCCAACACAATTTATTATCAATTATTACTCCAAGGAATTTAATTTTCGATACCCTTTCAATCTCTACACCATTTACACTGAGTTTAGATACTGAGTTGTTGTGATGGTTGTTAAAAATTATAAATTTTTCACTGGCTTTCATATCGACTCATCCAGGCCTGACCCAAAGATGTTTTCCCAGGACCCCAATGTAAACAGTTGCCTCTTGCAGAGATGGTAAGGATCAGAATTTGCTTTTAAAGGCTCAAAGGAACATAAAACTCGGGAGACCAGACCTCCAACGTGAACATTGCATTTGGATAACATCCTCCTTTACAGGAAACCAGTGCTCTTAAAAGGGTCATAAACGGCTTAATCAGACAGGTTTATAACCTCCGATGTTTTCCAGATTTTCTTCCAGATACCATGGACCTAAAAGAAATCATCTACAGCTCAACAGTACCTCCTAGCGGATACCTACGAAATGTGTTTCAGTATGTAGGATGACTTTTTAATTTGTTCTAAACATTAAGTTTCTTTCAGCTTATCCTCTTCTCCCCTGGATCCTAAGGACACTGAAAATCATCCCTTTTTATCACCAACCATGGTTTGCTGTACTACATTAAGCTTTTTTTTTTTTTTGTTACTTATTTGTACCCGTAGGTAGATTTGGTTTGCAGTCTGGTGACAAGCCACCGGCTGCCGGTCACTGCGTGCGCGAGCGCCCTAAACCTACATGTTTTTGGTATGCGGGAGGAAACCGGAGAAATCCCGGAGTAAACCCACGCAACACGGGGAGAACATGCAAACTCCACACAGCTCACTGTTGGTCGGGGGCTGGGATCGAATCCACGATCTCATGATCCCCGCGATTCCCCGGCCGAGGGTAAAACTGTGCTGCCACAGTGCTAAACCACTGCGCCACCGTGCAGCTTTGATCTAAATATGAATGCATGTATTATAATTATGTATAAGAAATGTTATATTCATGAGTGTTATTCAAACAAATGTAATATTAGAGTAATGGTATAAATGCATGATCACCAAATATTAGCCAAGTCATTTAATTTAGTTAGATCTTATATTGAGCACCTAATTTCATAAGAACTGACTGTTGATTTTTCTCTGCAATTTCATGGGACTCAGGGCTGAGTGTGTGTCATGGGGGGGGTTGTTTGTTCATTCATGAATGAATGAATGAACAAACAAGCCCCCCCCACACAAAGAAACATGCCACGTAAAAAATGTGTGGCCTTTTTTTTTACAAGAAAAAATAACCTACAGTGCAATAAAAATTATACTAAAATATATGCAATGTAGAGGATAACAACTCCCCCCCCCCCCCCCCCCCCGCTACAGAGGAGCTCGGCGCACAAAAAAACTTGTGGCCATGACGGATCGTTGTAATTACCGATCAGCCAAAAGTCATTTTTATTACTATTTTCATTGATAAAGAATAATTTAGCTTATAACACTTACCTGTCCACAACAGCAGTGTCGTTGGCGAACATCTGTTCCTCATTGTCAGATGAACATGAAGCTGGTCCGGTTGTTACGAACTCGTGGTTCTGGTCACCCGGCCTGGTCAAACCATCTCCGCTTCCATGATTGCGGTTTTTGCGAACCATTTTTCAAAACAAATAAGAACAGTAGTAATAAAAAAAGACTGGCTAACGGCTGAGAGTGGCTAACGCTACCGTTACACACAGGTCTCAATGTGACCCAGCGGCTTAGACAAAAAAGATTTTACATACGGGGACGCACGCGTTGCAATCGTCGAACTTCTCTGCTTCAATTGGCTCGTTGTATTCGCGGTCGTTGGTGGGCAGGTCCTTCTTGCTAGGTTTTCAGTCATTGGTTCTTCAAGGTTTCAGAAACCCAATTCAAGGCTCTTATTAGTCGAGTGAGAGGTCAATCAAATCTAAACCAGTCAAACACTCCTTTGGGTTTCTGTTCGCGGCTGTGTCTGTACTGGAAGAATGGAAAGGTAGCTTTTTTTTTTTCAGTGCGCACTGAGACGCACTATGACGCAGAGACGTGACCGCCCGCGGAATCCCGGAGTTCAACAGGTTAAAGTGCCTCTGATTAACCCCAAATAAAGTTCAGTTGTTCTAGTAGACTTTTCTTGACATTTTTGTAGTCACATCTTACAGCACAAGCCATGGTCCGCAGAGAGCTTCCAAAGCATCAGAGGGATCTCATTGTTCAACGGTATCAGTCAGGAGAAGGGTACAAAAGAACTTCCAAGGCGCTAAATATACGATGGAACCCAGTGAAGACAGTAATCATCAAGTGGAGAAAATATGGCACAACAGTGACATTACCAAGAACTGGACGTCCCTCCAAAATTGATGAAAAGACGAGAAGAAAACTGATCAGGGAGGCTGCAGAGGTCGACAGCAACATTGAAGGAGCTGCAGGAATTTCTGGCAAGTACTGGCTGTTCCTGTGTTTAGATGTTTTATATCCACTGTAGGTTGTGCTTATATACTGTATATATTTTAAAAAACATGCACAAATTAGTGAATGAATGAATCTTTATTTTGGATAGATTAGATTAAAAGAAAGCAACAGAACAATATATCAAGGAGAAAAAAATCCAACAAGGTCAAATTAAACAATAACTCCTCAGATTATACAGTTCAACATAAGTTATCCAAAATGGGTGATGGTTGAAGCCGCAGCTTATATTGCCCACCCATGTTCCATCTAATTAAATAAATAAATAAAAGTGATTACAAATCAAAAAAAAAGCTAAGACAAAACTAAGCAACAGCACAACACAGACTGGATATGATCATCCTTACGTGATTTTACATGTCGTTTTGTATATATGTTTGGAGTATTACACCCAAGGACAGCATGTACAGTACATTTTTGTTTTTGCTAAAATAACATAATTGTGCAGTTGGTTCTAATCAATTCAGTATTCATTTATACTGCTTTTATTTATATTGCTTTTCAGCATTTAAACATAAATGTTTCAAGGCATAAATGCCCATTTTTCTAAGAAAAGCATGTTTACAGTCTTATATTTGATTTTATTCTATCTTTTTAAGAGAAGAAGCATTGTTTAAAGTCAGAAAAATAAAACTCCTGCATTGATGAAATCCTGTGAAGGCCTGCGTTTTCCACAAGGAAAACTGATTGATAAGGGATAATAAAGGGATTGATAAAGAATTGGATCGATAAGCAACATAGACAATGCCACTGGTATTGATAAAATCTTATCAATTCATATTCCTATAAAGCAGCTGAAATTTAGATAGATGTATTATATTAATTCCAAACTGGGAAATTACAGGAAATTTCATGAGTATCAACATTTGCAATGGTTCCATGTTCAAACATACCTCTCTCAGTAGTGTCTCAGTTGAAGAAGTGTTCTGTGCTTAAACAGTGTAAGGTAAGTCAGGATAGAACAGAGGTGACACATTTCATAAGTAAAAATCTTGCAATTTTATTTGCATATAAAGGCAGCTAAATATATCACAATGAACTGAAAGAGAGAACTAACATTTCCATGAAGAGGAATACAATCAGAGAAAGCGAGAGAGGAACAGAGCACAAAAAGGGCATTTACAGCGGCAAAGTTGAGACAGCTATTGGCAACATCTTTTTTAGTGCTAGCAAGATTGCATTTACACACAGTGCAAAATCAGAAAAAAAACCCCAATAAAACACAAATACTATCAGATTTACACTTCAAAGGACAACTTAACCATGTTTAGGCAGGCGTGTTGTCGGAAACAATCAACACCTGTTGGACTGTGACGGACAAAATTTCCTCTCTCATTCAAAAAAATGAATGTCTACCCTACTGGGAGAACCGATACAAAAACAAAGCATTAAAGAAACATGGCAATCATACAGGTGCAGACAGAAAAAAACAGCACCTATTTTCTTTTTTGTCAAACACAGCTTTTAGTACAGATGTTTTACAACATGAATATATAATATATATCACTTTATACATACATTTTGTTAATCGGATCCATAATGAGGTGGTGAACAGAGAATTTTCTGGGCTGTAAGTCAATAGCTTTCTGTCCCTGCGTTGGTCAGGTGTTGTTTTGCGGGGATGATGGGTAATAAATAAGGACTTTTTCTCTGAGCTCACAGAATTGGGCTCTTGCTGAGAACATTAAAGCTAGTTTAAGGCAGCATCCCTGTCAGCCAATAGGAAAAGAGAGAAGTGATGAGAAAAAAAGAACCTGAATATATAAAAAAATAAAAACAAATGACACATCCATGGCATCCAGTCTGGCCGACATGAACCAAACATAATGAAATTGTACAAATTCACAAAGCATCATTTATCTTACAGATCTGACCAATAATTCTCAAGAAAAAAGATTGTTTAACCACAAAGCCCCCCTCCCCTCCCCCCCCAAAAAGGAGAATACCGGCATTGCTAAGATTAGCCATGTTTACATGGACACAAGTAACTGGATTAAACGCCTGATCGGAATAAAAATGCTTCATGTAAACATGTCAATCTGAATATTCTGACCCGGTCACACTCATTTGGATCAAAATTTCCTTCTGATTGAGACGGGTGGGTTGTGCCGATTGTTAATCTGATTGGTGTGCATATAAACACTTATTCCAAAGTTTGGGTAGAAAACATGTTTACTGCGCATGTCTGTACATCAGCCACACGTCGATGTGGCATATTTCCGCCTTTACAGCAGCTAGCGGAAGACATAGCGGGAGTAAAACAAAACTGGTATCGTCTTGCTGTCTCCCTCTGTTGGTCATATGCAGAAGTATGGACTTGTAGCTTCATTACGGAGACCAGCAGAAGCAAAAGTACAGTCTGAATAACACAATACAGGTCCATTTCAAAAAGAGAAAGACACGAAGCGGGGTTTATTTACACCGGAAGTTGCTTCTTCTTCTACTATTTCCGGAATGTCGGATAATTAAATATTAGAAAACAAGATGCAGTAGAAATGACCGCTGATCTGCGACAAGGCAACATATTTTCCAAGCATAATTTCTTCCCACGGCTGACAGGAAGTGGAGTGTGAAGTCAGGTAAAAACGCTCAACTCTGCATTGTCAAATGAAGACGATAAGGATTCATGATGAATTATTTAGCTTTACTTAAGTGTTGCAGCACAAACATTCTGGAGGAAAACAGGCTCCGACATCTGCAACTGTGCTTGAAGAACTACAAAAGAAACCAGAGAGGAAGCCATATTTGCTGGTACATGCTTAAAGAAAATAACATCGGTATTCTCCTTCAACACACTCCCCACCCCCACCCCAGTAGCATCAAATCTTCTTCTGCCTAAACGACAGCTTGGCTTGGAGAAGATCAAAAGTCTGCAAAGAAACTTTTTTTTTGTTTTTTAAACTTGATTTATTTATAGAAAAGAAGTTGTTTATCCAGCCAGTGACCCCCCTCCCCCCAGTCTTTTGGTCTCAGGAACTGGAGGGGTTGGGCAGGTCGAACACGATGGGGGGGTTGGTAGGCTGGAAACTGACGGTGCAGGTGGAGGCATTGATGAATGTCGTGTAGCCGTCTGTCATGATCCCATACCCTGGTGAGGAGGGACAGAAACCTCATCAGCAGGCACCACGCATGCACATACACTAGAAATGACCACTCCAAGCTGGTCATCCACGATAACTGAGAACTGATACGCCAATATTTTGAAAACAGTTTTTGTGGATTGTTGATGCAGACACTGAAATGCACATTTTCCCACCTGTCTACATCTCGTTTGTCTGACAGTGATCACTGACATATCCCCAACTAGCACCACTGACATCGAAGCTCGGGTTTTACGGGCCTATTTTATTCATATTTTATGTTACTTCTGACACTTTTTATCATGAATATTTTAAGCCCTTTAAATAATCTTGCTTCATCATCTTTTTTAATTTTTTTTGCACTTACCTGTTGGCAGAGACTTGCTCAAAGTTGTGAGGCGAGTAAGAGTGCTTTTGTGAAAAGGGCTAAACAAAGAGTTATTGTTACCTCTGTGCTTGTCACCGAGATAAAGAGTGAGTTAGCCTCGACTGAGCAGTTCATCTCCGATCGTTTTCAGCATCAGGCCACTCTCAAATCCTGACTCTCCTTGCCAGAATGTCTCGAGGCGACTAGCGTGCCAGCATGGTGGCTCCCTTCTCCTCTCTGACTTCACCAATCAATCTGGAGTTTCCAACTTTTCAGTCCTCTGGCTGCTCAATGCTAATGAAGGTAACAGTAAGGCTAATGCTAACACCAAAAAACGAAGATCTCTCAGTTGTCTGCTCAATATCAATATATGGCTTTCAGTTTAACAGTCTAACAATTTGTGCATTTACCAATTACATCACCATGACTTCATGATGTTATTCTACACAGTCACAGTGGCAATCAAAATCATTCAACCACCACTGCAAATGAGGTTTATTAACAAAATGTACAAGCTAGCAGCTGTTTGCAATAAACAAATCAAACAAGAACAATTTAAATCGCTCAACACAACTAATATTACAAATGGGTTCTCCAGATTCTACACAAAATGCCACTTTTAATGACTACTGCAGTCTCAAAATTATTTAACCCCTTCATGACAAGCATCTTTAGTACTTAGTACAGCACCTTTTAGCTGTTATGACCTTCTGCAAACATGATGCATAGCCAGACACCAGCTTCTTTTTTATTTATTTATTTAACCTTTATTTATACACTGCAGTTCCACTGAGAGGAAACCTCTCTTTTTCAAGCACACCCTGTTCACACTCACAGTTACACATTCAAACCAGGAAGCTGCCCAGTACAACCACAGACTGACCTGTGGCCACTGAGCAGCTCCACTGGAACAGCTGGGGTTAACCTTTTGAGTGCGACTGTCGTCGAATTGCAACATAACCCCTAGTGGTCAACAGTGGCAAAGATTTTTTCCAAGAAACTAGTCAGATCAGATGTCAGAACTTTCCAAGGCTATAACTTTAAAGTGGTAAGAGATAATGGCTTACTGTCAATTAGAAAGATGTAAAATATGATCCAAAGTTTCAGATAGGAGTGATTTTACGCATCTAATTTGCATAATGCCACGGCAGCTATATTGAATTACATAACTCAGTCAAAAGTGGACTTTGGACATATTTACACAAAGAATGGTTCAGTCTTTTGACACCGTTTTTTGTACAGGGGTACGTTATCATCTTATCTTCAAAGTATATGAACAAGAAATCAGTACAATGTAAAAAAAAAACAAAAAAACCCCAAAGAAATTCGTCACTTACCGGTGGCAAAGGGGACTCGCTCACTGCCGTGGTCGGTCCATAATCATCCATCGCGGTCGTTATTTTGCATTCTGTCAGTCATTTACGCTCTCTACCACATCTACAAAGTCTTATAATTATCCCACATAAATTTTGCTTGTATCCCGCTGCTATTTTCCGTGTACGAAGCTGTCTAAGTGACGGTGCACGACGATGGATGGTGGCCATATTAGCTTTCTGAGCTAAAAGAAGGGAATAGAGGAAAAGGAAATGAGTTCTTCTTCTTTGGTGTATTACATGTCAACCATGATTCCTCCAACATGTGTCTGCCACCTTCTGAACTGGCACGATCAATACAAGTCGTCAGTACTGCTGGGGAGTACAGGGATGTCAGAATTAGTTGACAGGCACAGTGCCGTGCTCTGTCACTAGGGGCATCCAAAATCTCACACTCAAAGGGTTAAGGAGGGTGGGGTAAACACTGCTATGTTATCTATCCCACCCAGATCTAATCCTGCCGGTCCAGGGATCGAACTCGCGACCCTCCACTCACCAGTCCACATCCCTAACCATTAGGCCACCACTGCCTGATGGCAGCGTTCCTGAGAAATCTTAGCCCATTCTTCATGGACAAAGACCTCCAGTTCACTATTATTCTTGGGTTTGTGTGCTGAAACCACCTTTTTCAAATCCCACCAGAGATTTTCAGTGCGGTTCAAGTCAGGCGATTGTGATGGCCACTGTAGTATCTTCCAGGACTCCTTCTGAAACCAAGCCTTGATGAACTTTAAGGTATGCTTGGGATCATTGTCCTGTTGGAAGCTCCAATGACGCCCAAGCTTCAGCTTTTTCACAGCCATCATTTTCTCCCAGGATTTCCTAATACTTGATTGAATCCATCTTCCCTCCACATGCTGCAGATTTCCAGTGCCAGAGGAAGCAAAGCAGCCCCAGATCATCACTGAGCCACCACCACACTTCACTGTAAGCAGGGTGTTCTTTTCATTGTATGTTTCATTCGTCCTCCTCCAGACATACTGCTGATCCAAAAACCTGAAAAGTTCCAGTTCTGTTTCATCGCTTCACAGAACAGAATCATAAAGCCTCTTTGGCTTTTTTATATAGTTTTCAGCAAATTGGAGTGGACTTTTCTTGTGCTTTTGTGTCAGTAGTGGTGTACGTCTTGGAGTTCGGCCATGGAGTCCTTCAGCGTTTAGTATGCACTAGGGCTGCAACTAAAGATTATTTTAGCAGTCGACTAATCTAACGACTATTTTTTCAACTAGTCGACTAATCACGTTTGTTTTTTTTCCTCATGTCCACCATCTCTGCTTCTTGCTGGGGCTGCATATTTCACCTCAGCCACTGTTTAATACCTTTTAACATTCTGTCTCCCGTGGGCGGGAGGCATTTAAATGCCATTTTGCCTCACCTGGACACAGTGTAACACAGTGTAACTAATATTCAGAATGAGGGCTAATATTAACAAAGACGAAAAAGAGATAGCGACTCCTGCAATTCAGTCACTGCATTCAACACGTTAGCCATGACAGCTCAACCCTCAGCAACCAGACAGCTTACTGTCAAACAGGTAGACCAATATTAACAGCACATACTAACAGTATTGTCATTTTTCTAAAGCCTGAAACAGCTGGCCATTGAAAATAAGTGGCGCTAACTTTCTTTACTTGCTAAAACATGCCCTTGCAGACGGTAATGTCGTGGCTCCTGGGCGCCGTTGTTTCAGATCCTCATTGTTACCTTCTTAACTTTCACAGCTTGGCAGTTCCTAACCGTAGTATGGATTCCCTGTGAATTAAAGCTAAAATGTCCATATTTTAGCCTGGCTCATTAGCTGGTAACAGGCTTTGCTCTAGGTAGGTTCTGCAGCCAGGTAGACACGGAGCACACGTTAATACCTTCAAAACAGTGGGTCTTTATTCTCCTTTCTCTGCGTTGGAAAGACACATACAGCCGCCAAAACACAACACAACACAGCGTAACTGTGTAAGGACATACACACCGTAGATCTGCGGAGATGTCCACTTTCTTAAAGGGGCAGGGAAAGTCGGTAACATCATGCATCACTGTAGTGCTGCCGTGGAAAGAAAGGTCTGCCTTGCAAAGTCTGCATTTTACCTGTTTTGTTTTTTGTCTTCTGTAAAATGTTCCCAAACAACAGAAAGTTTGGGTCTGCTTTTTTTTTTTTTTTTTTTTAGCTCTGCTTTCTACATGTTTATCCTTCTGTTTCGCCATGCTGTGCTCCTCTTCTTCTTTGCTGGAAATTGTTCACACATGCCAGACAACAGTCGTGCATTCCAGTCGTGCATTGCCGTTACTGTGGCATGCATATCAACTTTATAATTATTATTATTATTTTTTTTTTGTACTTATTTTGTACCCGTACGTAGATTTGTTTTGCAGTCTGGTGACAAGCCACCAGCTGCCGGTCGCTGCGTGCGCAAGCGCCCCGTATCCCTAACCTGCATGTTTTTGGCATGTGGGAGGAAACCGGAGAAATCCCGGAGTAAACCCACGCAAACACGGGGAGAACATGCAAACTCCACACAGATCACTGTTGGCCGGGGGCAGGGATCGAACCCACGATCCCTGCGATCCCCCGGCCGAGGGTAAACTGTGCTGCCGCAGTGCTAACCACTGCGCCACCGTGCAGCCCAATTTAATTAATTAAATTTAAATTAATTAAACGATTTGTTGACAATAAAAATATTTGTCGACAAATTTTTATGGTCAACGCTGACTAATCGTTTCAGCCCTAGTATGCACCTTACTGTGGAAATTGAAACCTCAGTGCTGCTGCCACCAAGTCTTGCTGCAGGTCTTTTGCAGTCAGTCGAGGGTTTTTGACCAATTTCCTCCTCAGGACTCTGGAGGCAGCCATTGATAGCTTCTTCTTTCTACCACTTCCACATGGTGCTGCCACTGTTCCTTTAACTTTAAACTTGTGAACTATCCTTCCAACTGTATCTCTAGGAACATTCAGTGTCTTTGCTATCTTTTTGTATCATTTTCCTTGTTTGTGCAAGGCAACGATCTCTTCTCTGAACTTTTGGACAATTCTCTTAATCATATTTCTAACATGCAATCCAACATCACCATCAACAGTCGAGGTATTTGAGATGTTCTGTCTCAAGCACACCTGACGCAACCAATGAAGCTCTTGATTGGTTGCATCAGGTGTGGTTGGATCAAACCTTATTTGCCAATGTGTGCTCTTATGAGGAATTCTATTCTGGGGGTTGAATAATTTTGAGACTGAGTCAGTGAAAGTAGGATTTAGTGTTGAATTTGAATACAGGAAAGGCTGGGGTGGACATGAGCTGCAAAGCAAAATGAAGCTGTAACACAACGGTGGATGGGATAAAGTTACACTCCCATGTAAGAATTGCTAATTGGGTACAAGAACAGGAGCCGACTGATCTATCAGCATATACTGTATGTAGGTTTCTGCTGAAGTTAGTTGTTCTGGTGAGTCTGAACTTGGGCTGCTACATAAATGTATTGCAAATTTTAAAAAAAAATCCAAACTTGCTTGATCAGACCAACTGTTCAAAACTGAATTCAGTTATATTTTTCCAGTTTACTAAAATGCAAATGAAAGCACCAAATCATCATATTTATGAAGCTGGAAATTCTTAACTGAAAAACAACTGACTTTAAATACATTTTCAGTTCGAATTTGCTGTTATTGCTATGGGAAAAGAACTATGTCACCTGACAGCATCCCTACACTTTAAATTGACAAATGTGATTCCTCTGCCATACGGCTGTACTTTTTCACTCGGCTGAAAACAAAGACTGGTACATCCCAAGAGATTAAATGAACAAAAAACATGAATACAACTCTCTTATGAGTAGTATGATGGATACTAAGTGGAAAGGAGAACAATGCAGTCTCTGTACCTTCGTGTATGCCTCCGAAGGCATGAAGTTTGGGTCGTACCCGCTTCTGGACCGTGTTGAGCAGTTCTACGCAACCGACCCGCTGCAGCTCCTTAGGAACCCAGTCTCGGAAACCTGCAAAACATATTCCCAGCTGTTTATAAAACACTCAGTTCACCAGATAGCATTTGTGAAAATGATTATTAACCAGGCAACACAGCAACTCACCCTTGGCCGGGGGATCCTGGGTTCGATCCCAGCCCCCGACCAACAGTGATCTCTGTGGAGTTTGCATGTTCTCCCCGTATCTGCATGGGTTTACTCCGGAATTTCTCCGGTTTCCTCCCACATGCCAAAAACATGCAGGTTAGGTTAATTGGCATCAAACTGGGGATTCTAAATTGTCCTTAGGTCTGACTGTGAGAGTGAATGGTTGTCTGTCTCTCTGTGTTGGCCCTGCGATGGACTGGTGATCTGTCCAGGGTTGACCCTGCCTCTTGCCCAAAAATGCTGGGATAGGCTCCAGCCCCCTCGCGACCCGAAAAGGATGAAGCGGAAGAAGATGGATGGATGGATGGATTATTAACCAATAACTCCATAATAATCCCGGAGAGACCAGGAGCAGTGCAGGGTTTTAACACAACCTGAGTGCAGCGTACCAATGAATAGTAATCACAGCACAGGTGTGGAAGCAGCATTACCAGCAAAAATGAAAGACAGAATTTTATGTTATTCAACTATAAATACATTGGAACCACAGGTCTGTCGTGCTCTGTGCAGTTTTACAGGATTTTAACTGTGAAATGGTGTCTTTTTGTGTTTCATCCTAAAACAAACCCCAATTTCGGTGAAGGTGGGACGTTGTGTAAAATGTAAATAAAAACAATACAATGATTTTGCAAATTTTTTTTAAACTTTTATTCAATTGAAAACATTACAAAGACAAGATATAAGCGACTTTCGCATTACGAGTGCGCATGTGTGAACTATGCGACCCGACATCCAGTTCAAAGGTCAGGACTACCAAACATTCCGGTAGCCGCCTCGCTTTTGTATAGAGACAGTATTGCCACACCTGAACAACTGCCGTTTAAAGTCTGCTTCAAGCTTTAACTCGCCGTTATGCCAGGTGCACATTGTGCCGTAGTGAAGTGTGGGAACAGCATGTATCATCTAGAGCGGTGGAAAAAGCAAACTTGCAGCATACATGCGTGTAACTTCGGGACCAGAGTATGCATATGTTCGCCGCCATTCACGTTATATACATTCCCCACAGAGCTGAAGGATCCGGATGGACGTAATTGTTGGATTAAAGCAGTAAGTCTATATTATAACATAATTAAATAGTGTTGTGTATTGTTCAAGTTCTAGCCTAACTGACATGAGTCTAAACCCTGAAGTAGTAGGTACGGACAGGCAGGCCTGGATCTAGGATATAGATCTTTGTATATTGGTAATGAAGCTTGATCTACACACACATGTAATTAAGGCCATTGATAAGTAGGCTGGTATAAAATAAAATTGCAAATCACTGAAAACGTGTGGTACTTAAACTACAGTAGTATCGCCCTATAGATCTAAGTAAGCAGGCTATGCCTTGTAGTGAAATTTACTCAAAATGACAAAACCAAAGCTGAGCTGTCAAACCACTCGCTTACCTTCTTTGTAGTCGTTTCAGAGTCTCGCAAGTAAGGCTGCTTGGTCCTTCGACAACAAAAAATCTGCTGTGTCAGCATACATACAGGGGGGCCATTTTGGACAATTTCTGCAACGTGGCCGCGAATGCAAGTGCAACTAGTTCATCCTTGCGTTTGCGGGTACAACCAGGAAGACCCCTACGCATACAATATGCTCGTAGATCACTAACTTTCCATAAATTAAATATATCGATAAAGCATGTTTGGTAGCCACGTTCCCATGATGCTTTGCACGAGCCGAGATGCGAAAGTCGCTTATTTAATGTGCAAACTGATAAATTTCATTTTATTTTTTATTTTGAAAATATTTACTCAATTTGAATCTGATGCCTGCAGCACATTCCAACAAAGCTGGACAGGGTCATGTTTACCACTCTGTTACATCACCATTCCTTTTAACACTCAATAAGTGTTTAAGAACTGAGGACACTGACTGTTGAAGCTTTGGAGGTGGAATTCTTTCCCATTCTTGCTTGATGTACGACTTCAGCTGCTCAACAGTCCGGGGTCTCCGGTGTCATATTTTGCGCTTCATAATGCTCCACACATTTTCAGTGGGAGACGGGTCTGGACTGCAGGCAGATCAGTCTAGTTCCTGCACTCTTACTACAAAGCCCTGCTGTTGTAACCTGTGCAGAATGTGGCTTGGCATTGTTTTGCTGAAATAAGCAGGGACGTCCCTGAAAAAGACGTTGCTTGGATGGCAGCACATGTTGCTCCAAATCCTGTATAGACCGTTCAGCATTAATGATGCCTTCACAGAGGTGCAAGTTACCCATGCCATGGGCACTGACACACCCCCATACCATCACAGATGCTGGCTTCTAAATGTTTCTTTGCACTGACAACAATCTGGATGGATGTTTTATTCTTAAGCCTGGAGGACACAACGTCCATGATTTCCAAAAACAGTCTGAAACATGGACTTGTCAGACCACAGCAAACTTTTCCATTTTGTGTCAGTCCATGTCAGATGAGCTCGGGCCCAGAGCAACAGGCGGTGTTTCTGGGTGGTTTGCTCTTTGCATGGTAGTGTTTTAACCTGCACTTGCAGATGTAGTGAAGAACTATGTTAACTGACAATGGTTTTCTGAAGTGTTCCTGAGTCCACATGGTAATATCCTTTACACCCTGATGTCAGTTTTTAATGCAGTGCCGCCTGAGGTATCAAAAGTCACGGGCATTCAATGTTTGTTTCCAGCCTTGTCACTTATGTGCAGAAATTTCTCCAGATTCTCTGAATCGTTTGATGATATTATGGACTGTAGATGATGAAACCCCTAAATTAATGCAATTGTACGTTGAAAAACATTGCCCATCTCTCACTAATTTTGCTGTGATTCCGCAACAAAGTGGTAGCACTGCATGGCCCCCCGATCGCTGCAACCAACCTGGCCCAGGACCTGAGGCTGCTGGTCGAGCCAAGCTGCCGAACCATGGGGTCTCAAAGGGGCAGTGTCTTGCTCTGCAGGACTCCACTCCCATGGCCAGCTGTGGAACACTCCATCACGAGGTGGCTCCCCTTCGCTGTCCGCGAGAGCAGAGTCGAGTTGTGCGAAGCCCCGGAGGACGATGGGGGAGCTGACCGTGAGAGCCAGCCGCCTCCAGTCACCAGACTGGTTGCAGCAACCGATGCACCGGTGCTGGCAATTTGCTGTGGAATCATGGCAAAATTAGTGAGAGATGGGCTGGACTGACGTGAAATATATTGTCAACTGTGGACTGGTGAACCAGGTGGTAACAGGGATGGCTATTAGGGTTACTGAGATCTGAAGAAAATAACAATATAAGCCACGCTTGGTGCGAGCCTCCTGGTACCACTGTTAGCTTGGGGGCTAATAGGCTCCCTTCAGCACCACTTCCATCTTCATCACAGCTAGGGGGACCAATAATAGAGCAGTGGGTGGGTCTTAAGGACAGTGGTGGGTTGGCTTTGTCAAATCATGACATATACGAGTTACCCGAAGAGTCAAAAATGTTTCTGAGAGAGAAAAATGAGATAAAGGCTGTGTTTTTTTTTTTTTTTAAAGAGAATTGACTTGTGAATTTTTTTTTGATCATTACATGACCAATCGACACATTTCAGGCAGTTAAAACCTACAAACACATTTTTCAGTCAGTGACCCCTTTAACTTGAGTTTCCAAGCTTTGAGCACAGCAAACTTAAAGCACATGATTGCTTTAAGTTTACACAGCAGTGGTTTGTGCTACGACTCAGTAAAAAGGGCCGTTTATTAGGGGGCTAGTAATATCAACCCTGGTAATTTTTTGCTTTTGTGAAATAATTCTGTTTCTGTGTGCAAGTAAAATATTTATTTTATGAAATTAAATTTGTGCTTTCTAAAGAAAACTAGGATGTTTGGAAAAGCCGTTTTAAAAATTCTTTGTGTTGTTTAGCAGTGGGGCGGCGCGGTGGCGGAGTGGTTAGCACTGCGGCAGCACAGCAACTCACCCTTGGCCAGGGGATCCTGGGCTCGATCCCAGCCCCCGACCAACAGTGATCTGTGTGGAGTCTGCATGTTCTCCCCGTGTCTGTGTGGGTTTAATCTGGGATTTCTCTGGTTTCCTCCCACATGCCCTAAATTGTCCTTAGGTGTGCCTGTGAGAGTGAATGCTTGTCTGTCTCTCTGTGTTGGCCCTGCCATGGACTGGTGATCTGTCTAGGGTGGACCCTGCCTCTCGCCCAAAGATGCTGGGATAGGCTCCAGCCCCCGCGACCCAAAAAGGGTTAAGCAGAAGAAGATGGATGGATGGATGGATGTTTAATAGTGCTTAGGAAACACTTTTCATAGGTGTGGGCTCATAATTCTGTCCTTAACTGTACATCTAAAGGTTCCTGAAGATATCAAAACTAAAAATTAATCTCTGGACAATGCTAAATCTGGGACCTTTAAGCTGTGTGCTATTCTAATTATATTTAAGTAGAGGAAGCAAAAACCTGCATCTTTTGTCAATTCATTCAGACAAAAAGCACCACTGAAGAACGTAGCAAATCATTCATCTGACACCATGTGTGGAACATCATATTCTAACATTAGCATCATTTTTTAAATATATTTTTTCAACAGGTGCTACCGTATGCTCATTATTAAAAGGCTGTGCATTTGCTCATTCAGCATCATTCAAGCAGCCTTTAATTAAACCGTGAAACCCGTCCGTGCCATTCCTTCCACTGCTGAGCAGTTTCTCTTCCGTCTCAGAAGAGTCATCTACATCTTCCCTCCCTCTCCCATGGTCTCTCTCCAGTGTGTCACACTGCTGCAAAATCCAGTTTCCATGCAATCAAACAGCAGCAGCAGCTACCCTCCGAGGGCAAAAGGGAAGGAAATCACTCAATGAAGCCAGATGGAGAGCCAGAGGATGAAAAAAACTTCCACAAAAACGAGGCGGAAAAAAACAACAGGAACTCAGACAACCAGGGGCAAAAGAAATCAGACAAAACCAACAAAAAAAATCAAACCAAAACTATGTACAGTACTCTCTTTTTTAATTAGGTCAAACACAAATATTGAACTGTGGTGTGTTTAGTGAGTGTTTCCTCTAGATTCTGTTTAATTGACATGAAAAGTGAATTATGATGCAGAGACGAACGCAGCCAGCTGCCACACCTGCAGCAACTCCCTGCAGACTTTTACTAATGAGCCACAGTGCCATTAGACATGGCGACGAGGGGCTGTGATTGGGTAATTGGACTCACCGAGCGGAGGTCCGTGGGTCATCAGGATGTCGATGCCCTCTGGGATGAGGTTCCATTTATCCAGCAGAGACTGACCCCGCGGCAGGTTGAACCCCCAGCCGTTAAACCACGGAGTCCTGCAGAGACAGAGCAGCATGGATCACATTAGCATCTCCAAGGAGACCAACTGCACCATTATTACTGTGTGAAGCAAAAATGAGGCAGCGCACCAATACATGTTCCAGGATGGATTTGCTGCCCGGCCCCACAGCACTGTTAAACCACCACTGCTGCTGGGCCTGACTCACGTTTTAGCTAAACTCAGCTTCCTATCAGTGCCGTCAATCAAGTAAAATATTTATAACATATAAAAATGTATCCTGATTATTCACATAATTACCAATAGTTAACTTGTGATTAATCTGAAAGCAAATTAATGAACATTCTATTATAAGTCTTTTCTAAATGCACCTTAAAGTTGAAGTGCACAATTTGAGAAAAAAAAATGTAACATTGCAATTATGGCTCTAAATATTGCAATTTGTGATGCAATTTTGACTTCTTATTTCGGTGCTTTTTTTTTTAATCCATCAGTTTGCCAAACAACATTATACCATTAAAGTCAAAACTGCAGAATTTTATCTGATTATAAATTTCTACATGACATTGTCACTGGGATTCAATTAATTGTGCAGTCTTAATTACAAAGTTAAAAAAATTCAAATATCACTTAATGGAAGGGCTGCACAGTTAAGTTGTTATTCTGGCTTTACTGGTTCTATAGTAAAAGGGCACAGGCAATGCTAACCTTGACCTTCTGACCCCGAGCCCATAGTCAGGGGTCATGGTCTCAGGGTGAACCTGTGTACCAAGTCTGGTGACCCTGACTTTACTTGTACTATAGTAACAGTGCAAAGGGAATGCTAAACCCATTGTCAGGTCAGGGTGTAAGCCATCAAAGATGTCACTTATGGTAGCAATTTAAAAGCTTTAATCATTTCTTTCAGTAGTTATTGCATTTACAAGATTTAGGAAAAAAATCTGACCTCTGACCTTGACCTCAAGGTCTATAAGTCCAACAGGAATCATTCGATTGGAGCCAAATGGCAAAGCAAAACTGTAGGAGGAGTTGATTTCACAAAAGTGGGACAGACGGAAGGACAGAATGCCCCATAACATCATCTCTCCTTGGCCTTTGACCAGAGGATAGGGTGACGAAGAAGAGGAGGAGGAGGAGGTCTTTAACCGGAGGACAGGGAGGATAGGATGATCTGCTGTGGCGACCCCTAAAGGGAGTAGGTGGAGGAAGAGGAAGAAGAAGAGGAGGAGGAGGTCTCTGACCGGAGGATAGCGTGACGAAGAACACGAAGAAGAGGAGGAGGAGGAGGTCTTTGACCGGAGGAGGATAAAAGGATACAAATTTATGAGAAAAAACACTTGAGAAAAAAATTATTTACAGGAAAAATGTTTGAGGAAAACTCGCCCCTCAGACATGTGCAGAAGTGTTACTGCTTCAGTCACGCTTTGGTAATTAATATCAAAGTAACACCTCCCGTCTCTGCTCACACGACAGCCTTTTTTCTTCTGTTAGTCAGGATTTCATTCTTCTTCTGTTTGGCTGGCAAAAACCATCAGTACTGCCACCTGCTGCTCATAATCATGCACTGCATGGGTGAGTTGCAGTTCAAAGTGAAGCAAAATGAATATTTAAAACAATCCCAACCAAAGGCTACTGGCAGCAGATTTACTTCCATAAAAAGAACAGTACTGGTTTGACTTTTACCTCCACCAAGGAGGTAATGTTTTCACCCATGTTGGTTTGTCTGTCAGCAGGATTACGCAAATACTGGACAGATTTGGGTGAAATTTTCACCAGAGGTGGCCCTTGGCCTAAAGGTGCGATCAGACCAAACGCGAACAGTCTTTGACGAGCTGAAATAACATCCAAAGCATATATTCAGCATATTATAGCATATTCAGTAGTTTGTGGTTTAAACTTTTTAAAAATGAAAATGAGAACACCCCCCACCACACAAATGGTATGATCCCTCCTCTCACACGCCACCCCGGGCCCTCCCTATCCCAACAGCAGGAAAGGTGAGGGGGCAGGAGGCTGCTGCAACTCTTCTGCAGGTACTGCACGACGCCAGCCGCAGCTGGAATATTCTGCAACGTTATGCATAGTATTGGGCTCTGTCTGAATTTATTCACGAAGAGCAGATGTATGCCTGCAAACATTTAGGTTTCAAAGTATGTGAGGTTTTCACCTGGGGTGGGGGTTAGAAAATAGGCTGTTAATAGACTATAAATATCCTGTAACAGAAAATACTGCATCTTTGCTTATTTTATTGTTGAATTTTAATTTATGAGGAAAAATCTCACAAATTCATGAGTTTTAAGTCTGAAATGTACAAGAAAAAAAAACCCTAAACACAAATTATGAGAAAAAAATTGATTTAAGTGGGAAAAAGGCTTTCAAATTTACAAGGAAAAAGTAGTAAATTTAAAATAAAACTGCCATAAATTCAGGAGGAAAAACCTCAAACTGTCCAGACTAAAGTCACATCTCAGTAACTTCTTAACTATTTTGGGGTAACTACTCATGTATATTTGAGTGATAATAAACATGCAGAGCATCCAGAAAGTCTTCACAGTGCCTCACTTTTTCCACATTTTGTTATGTTACAGCCTTGTTCCAAAAGGGATTAAATTCATTTTTATCCTCCAAACTCTCCACACAATATCCCATAATGACAATGTGAAAAGTTTTTTTGGTTGAGATTTTTGTAAATTTATTAACAATGAAAAACTAAGAACTCACGTGTACATAAGTATTCACAGCCTTTGTCATGAAGCTCAAAATTGAGCTCAGGTGCATCCTGTTTCCACTGATCATCCTTGAGATGTTTCTACAGCTTCACTGGAGTCCACCTGTGGTAAATTCAGCTGATTGGACATGATTTGAAAAGACACACACCTGTCTATATAAGGTCCCACAGTTGATGGTGCACGTCAGAGCACAAACCAAGCATGAAGTGAAAGGAATTGTCTGTAGACCTCCGAGACAGGATTGTCTCGAGGCACAAATCTGGGGAAGGGTACAGAAAAATTTCTGCTGCTTTGAAGGTCCCAATGAGCCCAGTGGCCTCTATCATCCATAAATGAAAGAAGTTCAGAACCACCAGGACTCTTCCTAGAGCTGGCCAGCCGTCTAAACTGAGCGACAAGGGGAAAAGGACCCCTTCTGGAAGGTGACCAAGAACTCGATGGTCACACTGTCAGAGCTCCAGTGTTCCTCTGTGGAGAGAGAAGAACCTTTCAGAAGGACAACCATCTCTACAGCAGTCCACCAATCAGGCCTAGAGTGGCCAGACGGAAGCCACTCCTTCATAAAAGGCACATGGCAGCCCGCCTGGAGTTTGCCAAAAGGCACCTGAAGGACTCTCAGACCATGAGAAACAAAATTCTCTGGTCTGCTGAAACAAAGATTGAACTCTTTGGCGTGAATGCCAGGCATCATGTTTGGAGGAAACCAGGCACTGCTCATCACCAGGCCAATGCCATCCCTACAGTGAAGCATGGTGGTAGCAGCATCATGCTGTGGGGATGTTTAACAGCAGCAGGAACTGAGAGACTAGTCAGGATAAAGGGAAAGATGAATGCAGCAATGTACAGCGATATCCTGGATGAAAACCTGCTCCAGAGCGCTCTTGACCTCAGACTGGGGTGACAGTTCATTTTTCAGAAGGATGACTACCCTAAGCATACAGCCAAGATATCAAAGGAGTGGCTTCAGGACAACTCTGTGAATGTCCCTGAGTCGCCCAGCCAGAGCCCAGACTTGAATCCAACTGAACATCTCTGGAAAGATCTGAAAATAGCTGTGCACCAACGCTTCCCATCCAACCTGATGGAGCTTGAGAGGTGCTGCTAAGAGGAATGAGCCAAACTGTCCAAAGATAGGTGTGCCAAGCTTGTGGCATCATATTCAAAGAGACTTGAGGCTGTAATTGCTGCCAAAAGTGCATCAACAAAGTATTGAGCAAAGGCTGTGAATACTTATGTACATGTGATTTCTTAGTTTTTTATTTTTAATAAATTTGCAAAAATCTAAAAAAAAAAAAAAAAAAAAAACTTTTTCATGTTGTCGTTATGGGGTACTGTGTGTAGAATTTTGAGGAAAAAATGAATTTAATCCATTTTGGAATAAAGCTGTAACATAAAATGTGGCAAAAGTGAAGCGCTGTGAAGACTTTCTGGATGCACTGTACATTGCTAGCCTGCTAGCCTTGTTAGCACTTCCATGGCAGAAGTCTGTGGGTAATTAACTCAGACTCCGATTCAGCTGCAGAGGCCCCGGTCCATCTGTCTACAGGTGAGTGTCAGTCTCATTTTCAGACTAGCTTACTCTCCAATGCTGATACTTTTACTCCAGTGATGGCAGAATCTCAGGGCCATTACTAGCTAGTGCTACCCCCGAATGCGAATGCGCAAATTTGTGTGTTTGCCTCTTTCCATTGACTTTGTATGTATTCACAATATGCAAAAAATTTGCTTCAAGTTTAGTGTGAACACACCTTAAGGTTGAACCCATTAGATTTTGGTGATGATTTTAGAGTGTACACTAGGGCTGCAGCTAACGACTATTTTACGGCTCGGGTAATCACCCACTCTAATCGAAGATTACTTGAGTATTCTGATACTTTTTTTTTTTTAAAGAAATCTCCATTGACCAACATTTGCAAAACTTTCTTAAACAGTAGTAGTAATTGTACCAAACACTCAATAAAATAGGTACACATTTATTGCAATGCTTATTGCAATGTTTATTGCACAGAACATAACTTTCAATGGTACGTTACACCATAAAGTTCCTTCCGCTAGCCGTTAGCATCCGCTAGCCATTAACATCCACTAGCCGTTAGCATCCGCTAGCAGATGCCATTAGTATCTGGATGCTAACGGCGGTGGCTATATGTTCTTTGGTCATATAAGCATAATTAGCGTAGCCGACTACATTCTATTCCTCTTAATTTTAAATCTCAATCACGTACCTTGTCTCGGGTGCGCTGGCTGTGCATGATGAGGGATGCTTTCTGCTGAGACACTGTAACATCTGATGTTGTAGCATGCTAGCTCGCCACTCGGCTTTCCCATATACACACTGCACAATGTTTTCCTTCAATTTGAGCTTGAAATGATTCCAGACTTGAGATACTTTTGTCATTTTTTAAGATTTTCTTTATCTTTACTGGCCCGTCACTATGCCACTCTGCCATGGTGCCATTAAACAAATCTGTGTTTTGTTTAGTGTGACTGGAAGAAGGTCGCACCGGAAGACGGTCATATAGACCAGAATTGCTACATTAACTGACACGTCGATGCATAAATTTTGGAGAGAATTTTTTGTAACCAAATTATTCGAATAATCGTTGCAGCCCTAGTGCATACCTCCACCAAGGACCTTGTTTGTGTTTGTGCAGCAGGATTATACAAAAACTACTGGATGGATTTGGATGAAATTTTCACCTGAGGTGGTCCTTGGCATAGTCAGGAACCCATTACAGTTTGGTGATGATCTGAACACATACCTCTGCCAAGGCTCTTATCTTCTCAGTGTGTTAGCAAGAATACTCCCAAACTATGGACAGAGTCTGATGCAGTTTTCGCCACAGGTGGCTCTTGGGTTACACACAAACCCATTACATTTTGGAGATGATCCATGAGGGACGGAAGGAGGCTTGGTGGTGGTAAGTGCTCTCAGAGTGCTTTTCTAGTTTTCAGAATGCACTGGTGTTCTTTTATGTGCCAACATGCTCTTGAATTCTGCTGCCCCTACCACCAGCAATCTAATAAAATCCTGTGGGAAACACAGGATTCAAAGACACTGAACAGCACTCAGCTTGATATACCAAAGCAAGGCTAGAAAATCCAAAAGTCACAGTCAAGACTAATTAATTTTAGACACCAAAACTAGGTCTGACTGACTGTTCTGACATAGCAGACAAGAAAAAAAAAAATTCTCCACCGCAGGGAGCCACATCATGTGTCAAACTCCTCCTACTCCCTCTGTTTGCCATCCAGAGATTGATTGACAGCAGCTGGGCCACCTCCAGCAGCCTGGATGGGCGTCTGCATCTCTGGCGTGACAGGCAGCATCTCAGCTCAACCCCGCAGACACAAAGGGAGGCTGGATGTGGCTGAGTGGGAATGAGGAATGGATGGGTGGGTGGGTGCAGGCAGGTGAAAACAGATTAAGAAATAAAGTTAACTATACAGTGGTTCCATATAGGAGTGGAGCCGTGGAAACCGAGGGAAGAAAGAAAGGAACTGAGTAGAGGCTAGCTGATAAATTGAGCTTTCATTTATCACAATAGTGGAAATAGCTGAAGAAGGCTGACAACACAGGAGAGGAAGACAGATTATCATCACATAATTCTTCAGTATATAAGCTGACCCACTGCTTCTAACCTAGAAAGAGAAAATCTTTTAATTTTGATTTGAGGCGTGCAGCTCGGTGCTGCAGGTCTTCTGATGAAAAGCTGATTTTGGTCGCATGCTGTAACTGCCAGGCTACTTTGGGACAGACTGCTGGGCCTAGAGCAGTCACTCAGCAGTGATGCTGCGTAGGGTATTTGACCGAGGGGAAATCGGGGCTCCACCAACATCAATAGGCTTTGTTACAGTGAAGGATGGGTGCCCCAGTGCTAATCAATACCTACTGCTCCAGAGCGGGGCTGAGCAGAGCCAGAGCAGACTGGAGATGTGTAAAACATGAGATCACAATCCCTCAGTTTACACTAAAACACAACTGCACCGCAATCAACAGTACAGCCGAAAATAATCCCGACAGAGAAATTCCACTCATTCTGCACAAGACGGAGCAAAAAGCATTTTAATGCATCCTAACACGCAGCTCGATGTGGTTTGTGGTATTGAGTGTTTGTATGCTTGGACAAAAAAGGTGGCGGAAAACCTGAGACTTCCTCTTTGATTTGCTCGCTCAATCGTTGCCTCGTTCTCTCGCTCAGTGGAGAGCTGAGAAATGAGGTTAAAAATGAAATGTGAGGAGCGCACAGGCGAGTGAAGGCCACGGACTGAACTGATTAATTAGAACTAATCACACAAATCGGAGCTAATGGAAGTCTAATGGATTACTGGGAAGGCTTCTCAGATGGAAGCGGCATTGCTGCCGCGGCGAAACTTCGAAGGCAGGGAATCAGAGCGGAGCCTGGTCGGCTGGCTGCACACAGAAAGCAGCAGGGCATTTGTCTGGCTCTGGTTTTGACTAATAGTGAAGAGACCAAACTTTGAAAAATGGCCATACACATTTATCCCCCCCAATTCCATTCAGAAAAATAAATCGAGGGTTCTTGCAGCAAAAATAAATAAACAGCTGGAGCCTCGATTTCTCTCCATGTTCCACATGTTTTCTCCAGCATAAACACATTCATCTGGGAGATGAAACATAACCCCCGACATCGGGCCGGGTTCAGGAGCCAACCAAAAGGTCCTGACTGAATGCAGCTCGCCGCCACAATGCCCCCATTGTCGGCTGTCTGCCTATGAAATATACCTTCTATGCAAGTGCATTTGTTAACCTCCGCCAAGATTAATGATATCTGGGTCACATAAAGGGGAGATTGTTTCCTGTGTGGCTGTGACACAGGTTTTATTATACTGTACTGCTGTGTGTGGAGTGAGCAGCGAGCACACGCACCAGCGTTTGCTAGACCCCAGTCCGAGCGTCGACTGCTGCCAGTCTGTATTTATGCACTATGTATGTATGTATTTATGCTGGCTCCCTTCCTGTTCACTCTTTATACTGCGGACTTCTCACACAACACAACACATTGCCATCTACAGAAGTTCTCTGATGACTCTGCGATCGTTGGTCTCATCTCCAGCGGAGATGAAGCTGAGTACAGAGGGCTTATCCAGGACTTTGTGGACTGGTGCCATCGGAACTGCCTCCAGATCAACGCGAGGAAAACTAAGGAGCTGGTGGTGGACTGCCGCAGGCATGGGCAGCCCCTCACAGCACCAGTAAATATACAGGGAACAGACATCGAGATGGTGACATCCTACAAGTACCTGGGTATTCATCTGAACAATAAACTAGACTGGTCACACAATACTGACACACTCTACATGAAGGGACAGCGCAGGCTGTTCCTGCTGAGGAGACTCAGGTCTTTTGGTGTACAAGGGGCGCTGCTGAAGTCATTCTATGACACGGTGGTGGCATCAGCCATCACTTTTGGAGTGGTCTGCCGGGGCAGTGGCATTACTGCAGCCGATAGGAAGAGACTGAACAAACTGATTAAGAAAGCTAGCTCTGTCCTGGGGCAACGCCTTGATCCGATGGAGGAGATAGGAGAGAGAAGGACGGTGGCTAAACTGTCATCTCTGCTGGAGTCCGAGTTCCACCCTATGCAGGACATACTGGATGCACTGAGGAGCTCATTTAGCAGCAGACTACATCATCCCAGGTGCACAACCGAGAGGTTTCGTAGGTCCTTCCTACCAACGGCTGTCAGACTGTACAACCTAAGCAGGGCTGCTCGCAGAGATAGCAAAAAGACGTAACAAACTAATAGGTTTTTTTTGAATGCAAAAGATGCAATAGACTTACACAATGGTCCTCTCCGGCATACAACTAGGAACATACCGGTCGCTATGGAGGGTGAGAATATGTATGGGCACATAATCATACCATGTAGGATAACTAAATAGACGGTTATGCTGTTTCATCCCACCTAGCAACAATGCTCTGCACTGTGTGTGTTTATATATTTACATATTTATTCCATCTAGCTACAATGCTCTGCACTGGGTGTGTTTATATTTATATATCTATATATTTATTCCATCTAGCTACAATGCTCCGCACTGTGTTTTTATATATCTACATATTATTCCATCTAGCTACATTGCTCCGCACTGTGTGTGTTTATATACTTGCATATTTATTCCACCTAGCTGCAATGCTCCGTACTGTGGGTGTTTATATATTTACATATTTATTCCATCCAGCTACAATGCTCTGCACTGTGTGTCTGTGTGTGTGTGTGTGTGTATATATATATTTTATAGTAATATGTACATATGTATATTAGCTGCTCTTGCTTGCTTGTTTTTTTTTGTTTTTTTTTTCTTGCCTTCTGATTGTTGCTCTGAGTGTTGCTATCCCTGTGCTGTTGCAATCCTGGAATTTCCCCGTTGTGGGACTAATAAAGGCTTATCTTATCTTATAGAAACAGACAAACGTGTGCATATATGCATTTTGATAGACCTGCATTCAGAACCTCAGCCTAGCCTTGACACTCGCCATCTGGAGAGCGTCGCTGTGGCAACAAAGCAGAAGCGTCTGGAGGCGAGCGCTGTAGGAAGCGAAACACCGTCACAGCCATGGACACTGAAGTAAGAGGGGAAATACGGAAAGGAGGAAAAAAGGGAACAAAGAGAAAAAGAAAGCAAAGGAAAAAAGAAAACCTAAAGGAGGGTGAAGGTGCTGATCAGAGCAAAAAAAGAGGTTGGTGTTGGGGAAGGAGGGAGAAGGAAGATGGCACAGAACACTGAAGCGTCACCTTTTAGTTGGTGCCGTGGTTTTGGTACACATGTGCTGCCAGTCTAGAAAAGGAGGTTAATCAAGCCTCTGCACAAAAGAAAAAACTTAGAAAAGATGAAATAAACCAAACACTGCATCAAAAGGAGAAAAAGGCATGTCACCATAGTAACAGAAATGCTTAACGACCGCCTCAGAGGAGAACTGAGCAGCGCCACATGGTTAAAATTCTACAGCCTGGGCAGGCAGCAGAGGCAAAGCAGACAGAGGCCATTTAGCCTTTGTGTGCAGAATGTCAATATTCAATTATAGCTGGACATCATAAGACTGGGGGCACGGCGTCTCTCCGAGCGTGACACCGCTCTTAACCCCCCGAGCTCCTCTCTCTGGGTCCCTAGACTGGAGGACTATACAATCTGGGAGAAGCCAGTAGAACTCTACTAGATTGAATTCCCCTTTGTCACTAAAGCAAAATCCAGCCTCCATCACAGGGACAGTGATCCAGTCAACACCGAGATTTATGGAAAAACAGTCACAAATTTATGAGAGAATAAATTCACTAATGAAAAAGCTGCAAATTAAAGAAGAAAAACTAAAATATGAGAGAAAATTGACAAAACATTATGAAAATATGTCATTTGTTTTACAAAGTTGTGAATTTACAACAAACAGTTCCAAACTGGAGAGAAAATGAAAATTAAAGAGAAAGAAATTTGCAAATTTACATGAAGAGTTGTCATTTTTTTAAAAAAAATGTGCCAAATTATGAGGAAAACAGCTGCACATTTACAAGGAAAAGTCACAGATTTATGAAAAGTTGTGCAAAATTAACAGAAAATCACTGCAAATTTATGGGGGTGTGAACATGTTGCACATTTACAATAAAAAAGATGCACATTAAGGAAAAGATCAAATTCCTGAGAGAAAAAGTTATGCACCTTTGAAATAAATCTGCAAATTTTTGAAGAAAGTTTATGTAAATTTACAAGGGAAAAGTTGCACATGAAAGAGAAAAACAATGCAAACTTTTGGGAAAGCAGTTGTACATTTTCAGGATAAAAGGTGAACATTTTTAGAAAAAAAAAAGCCAGAAGCTTAGGAGAAAAGGTGGCAAATTTAAGAGGAAAAATCTGGCAAATTTAAGCAAAGAAAGAAAGAAAGAAAAAAACAAAACAAGTTTATCTTTACAAAATAGACTGAAAAGCTGTTTGTGAGAGAGCAATGTTGTAATTTTATTTGGCTCTTTTTTTGTGGCTCAAGTAAGTTTTGTGGCTCCATGCAGGTTTTTTGGGACAAAAATGGCTCTTTTCATAGCACAGGTTGCTGACCCCTGGTGTAGCGTACTGGCATTACAGCTAACGTTAGCTAATGGCTTGACTAAAACAATGGTTGGGTTTCGCTGTTGCTTCAGACCCACAACTACTAAGTAATTGTTAAAAAATATTTTATTGGCAAGGCTGAATAACCATAAGTCTTTGCAGCTGAGGCTGTTTGTACAAATGCTAATTGCTGTGAGACGGACATTAATGACTTAAGTTGAACTGAACAGTTAGTGTTAGTGGTTAGCTTAATAGCTTAGCAGTGTTTGCACTCTATTCCACTCTGACAAAACTTTGCCTCGTCAGATAAGGAGATCATGAATGTTAATGAACATTCAGCAAATGTAGTATTTGAAATACAATGTACCTCAAGTCGGTAATTTTTCAAGTTTGTCATACTGTTGTTAACATGGGAGCGGACAAATATGCTTGCTGTCTTCACCTGCAGGTTTATTAAACCTCTCAACATATCCATAGCAAACATCCACAACTTTTAAGCAGATCAACACAAAACCTCATGTGTCACAACAGACACAATTTCCCTTTTAGCAGAAAAATTGCAAACAAACAAACAACTATCTCGGCCGTGATGACACCCCACTGTGCTGCAAAATCGGCGGGGGGGTGAATGGACATTACAAACACAGCTTGAGAAATTTTTTAGACTGGTAATCACCAACAGTTGGACCCAAATCTATGAGGATGAAAACAGGTGAATTTCTGTCTGTGTCAGCTGCTGGAGGTCAGCTACAACCTAGCATGTAGCTACTAGCCAGCTTCCACAGAAGAAGAACAACGTAACATCCAGGCAAAGTTTTGGAGGAGGCTGTAACAATTATCCAGGTGAGAGCTCCAGCAGATAACATTGTAAACATGACAGCACTTTGGGGATCTCCATGGATGTAATCCAGCTTGTTTGACTTTGCAATGTCTGCATGGCATGCACAGTGTTTGTGGCCAGAACGGCTTTGGTACAAACAGCCGCTAGGCCAAAAAGTACTGTACTGGGCAAAGCGTTAATGGGTGAGTACTGCGATCACGCCAACACCACTAGTTTCAATATTTAACAGAGTGGCTCCAGTTAAATCTAAACAAGTCTCTTCCATAAATTTGGCCCCCTGGATATATGACTCAGTACATAGTTTTCGCCATTTATGCAGAAAGACTAAAAGACTGTGGAAAGCTACAAAATTGGAGGTTCATAGGTTACACCTAAAGGATCTTATATTTACCTACAGTGATCTGTGTGGAGTTTGCAGTTTCCTCCCACATGCCAAAAACATGCAAGTTAGGTTAACTGGCATCAAAACTGGGGATTCTAAATTGTCCTTAGGTATGACTGTGAGAGTGAATGTCTGTCTCTCTGTGTTGGCCCTGCGATGGACTGGCGATCTGTCCAGGGTGGACCCTGCCTCTCGCCCAAAGATGCTGGAATAGGCTCCAGCCCCCCCGTGACCCAAAAAGGATTAAGCGGAAGAAGATGGATGGATGGATGGAACATGATTAAAGATGCTCATAACAACTATTTTGCTGCCCTTATCTCCCCAAACAAGAGAAATTCTAAATTCTTGTTTAATTCAATAAAATCCATCGTGTCCCTGCCTCTCCTACCATTCCAGTATATTCTAAAAATGACTGCAACAACTTTCTTACTTATTTTATTGATAAAGTAAATTCCGTTTGTTCTAGCATTTTACCTCCATCTAATCCTCTTTTTCCTGGCTCACACCACGATACAGCTGGTTTTTAACTCCATTGGGGCTAATGTTGTTAGACTGATAAATTTGTCACTTAAATGGGTTATGTTCCTAAATACTTTAAACATGCCATTGTTGAACCCCCTTTTAAAAATAATTTCTGTGACCATTGTGGGTTTTTCTTTCATTAACAGAGGGGTACCAACAATTTTGTCCACGGCTGTACCTTGTCTCAGCCTGCTGCTCGTTCATGATGTGGCTGGATGCTGTCTGCCGAGACACTGTAACATTGTTATGGTATGCTAACTTGCCGCTCAGCTTTACAATGTACACACTGCACAATGTTTTCCTTCAATTTGTAGTTAGGGCATTTTAGAAAATCTCTGGACCATCTGTGAAAAAATTGCTTACCAATAGCTTTCTTCACCAATGTGTTCATATAGGTGTCTACTAACACCTCTCAATTAGTTCCAACCCAAATCCTTGTGGAAAATTCTGGGGAGCCAGTCAAACTTAGGCACCCAAAAGGGGGGGGGGGGGGTGGTGTCAAAAAATTGAAAAATATTTTTTTTCCCAGTATTAGCGTGTGAGATGTCTAATTAGGGGTTTCTGGGGGTGCTGAATCGATTCCAAACATTAGTTTTGAGTAAAAACTACTACCTGACCATTAAAATAGGCCACACCTACTTTTTTGCACCCGCCGAAATATGTAATATTGGTATTTTTATACGTATCTCACTGGGTTTATATAGTGAGTTTTTTAGAATGCTGAATTGAGTTCTATCATTGAATTTGAGCTATACCCACTCTAAAAAACAGTGTACAAAACACTGCCACATAAGTGTGCAATGGGAAGTAGTCGTTCCCACTTCTCTTACTTCCATTATGCCCCATTATAATGTCCAACAGAAATGTATCTCAATATTAAAACCTTGGTACTTTACCCTACTCCCCGGCATCTCCCTCATTGCTCTCATCATCTGTTTGGTTGATGTTCTGGCAAGAGTTACCATGACATTTGCCGCAAGCAGAAATACACTTGACTCCTTGCTTTTTACAGCAGCACCTAAGTGTGCTACAGTCCCCCTCACAGTTGCAGCTGACAAACTTCAGAAGATAGTCCGGTGTGATGGGGTCTGTTGAAGGGACCAGTGCATAACCTTGGTCACCGAGCTTCCATCTGTACTCCAAGACATCCAATGATGGAGTTTGCAACAGCAGCCAATCTCTAGTTTGGAGATAAGCTCATAGAGAGTGCTGCGCTGCAGCTTCTGTTGTCGGGGGCAGTTTCTCAGGTTTGATGCTCCCAGCAGCAGCCCGCTTGCTGAAGATGTCAAATCTCAAGTCCTCCAAGTCTTTGGGTGGTTTTCCATGGAACATGAGCTTAAATAATTCACAGCCGGCTTTAATGATATCATCTTTCTTGGCTCGGATGTCCAGAAACACATCCATGGCCCTTTCCGCCTTGTCAGTCTTGCAGAGCTTGTTTGCCAAAGTTGATTTGCTAAACCCAGAAATCGCTGACACTGTATCGCAGCCGGAGAAGCTGTGCAAGAAGATCAAACACTTCCGGTATCTCTCTGGGAGGGCCTCCCTGATCTTTGCGACATCATACGATGTTTCTTTGGCTGTTGTGAGGAAGATGGGGTGGTCTGCAGCATGATGAATCAGCAAAACCATGATGTCGGTGTCCTCAGCCCTCACCTCAACAGGAGAATCTTTTGCCTCATCTAGAGCTGCCCGGACTATAGCAGTGTCTGCATCATCGTGGCATTGCTGTACACTGATCCCATTTCTACTGAAATGGGATCGTTCTTTATTATCAGGCTGTCCTAAAACATCTTTAAAAAGTCTTCAGCTGATCCAAAATGCTGCAGCAAGAGTTTTAACAGGTACTAGAAAGAGAGATCATATCTCTCCGGTTCTGGCCTCCCTTCATTGGCTTCCCATAGAGTTTAGAATTAAGTTTAAAATCCTTCTTCTTACTTACAAAGCTCTAAACAATCAGGCTCCTTTTTATTTAAAAGATCTGATACTACCGTATTATCCTAACCGAGCACTACGCTCCCAAAATGCAGGATTACTTGTAATACCTAGAATCTCCAAAAGTACAATGGGAGGCAGAGCCTTCAGTTATCAAGCTCCTCTCCTGTGGAATCAGCTGCCAATCTGGATTCGGGAGTCAGACTCGATCTCTGTTTTTAAGAATAGGGCTAAAACCTACCTTTTTGATATAGCCTACAATTAGGGAGGGATCATGTGTTTCTGAACCCTCCCTTAGTTATGCTGCTAATAGGTTTAGTCAGCCGGGGGACCTCCAGTAATGCACTGGGCCTCACTCCTTTTCTCACTCTCAATGAAATATTTTTTTTTGCTGGTCATTAACATTTGTTTGTTCTCTCCCATAGACTGAGACCCCATCGTGCTGTTTGCTCTCTACATGTCTGTTCTTTTCTTCTTCTCTATCCCCTCACCCCCCAGCCAGTCGCAGCAGATGACTGCCCCTCCCTGAGCCTGGTTCTGCTGGAGGTTTCTTCCTGTTAAAAGGGAGTTTTTCCTCTCCACCGTTGCCAAGTGCTTGCTCACAGGGGATCACCTGATTGCTGGGGTCTTTCTGCAACTGTGGGGGTTCCCCCTACAGTTGATAGTGCTATGAGATGACTGTTGTTGTGAAATGGCGCTATATAAATAAAGTTGAATTGAATTGAATTGAATTGAATGTCTCAGCAAGTAGCAGAATGAGCTGGGCCTTGTTGCTCTTGTTGTTGAGGAACTTTTCTCTTGGAACAAAGCTTTTGATGTCTGGGCGAATTAGAATGTTGCAGCATGCATTCTTTGTTCATCTCAGGTGATCATGGTCCTTAGTAGAGCTGCCGTATCCATCAAAGACCACAGTGATTCGGAGACACTGGCTCCCCATGGACTTCACAAACTGGAGGTAGCTCTCGGCGATGCCCTTCCAGGTGAGGTTAGCCTCCCACTTGACGTTGTGCAGGAGCCACCCACCATCAATCACCAGACTCGTGCAGGGGGTTTGTTCAACGGGTTCCACAAATGCCTTCAGAAATCTTGCTAGGGCAGCCTTGTCTGGCTTTCGCAACTTCTGGTCTTTGTCAAATAGAGACATCGGTGTTGGCGTCAACTCAAATCGCAGAGCTTCTTTGGTCTTGACTTCACGCTCACTGATGATGATTAGACGGTTGAAGAGCTTGAGTGAGTCAATAACCAGCTTCTTCCCATTGACTTTGGGTCCACTTCTGAGGCTCTCTAATGACTTCACCTAGTGTTTAGTTTCCATTGAATCCAGAACAGTTCGTCCATTCATCTTGGCCTGCATGACTCTGCCAACCTCTTCTGCCTGATCAGCATTGACTGGGTCCTCGGGAGTGCTGCTGAATCCTGTTGAAAAGGATACTCGGGTCTTCTTGTCCCGTGTTGCATCGAAGGGGTTGACCTCCTCCAACCAATGGCGTTGACAGCATCTTCGTCATTCTTCATCTGGGCTCTTGTGACGTCTGTGTGGTCAGGTACCCCACGCTTGTTCATACCTCGTTCAAGTTCCTGGTGAATGCACGAGAAATGGTTTGGCGTCTGAACCCAACACTTGTGAGCAGATTCATTCCGGAAGCGTCCTCTGTTTAGACCGCCTGAGGACTTGGCCTCACGCATGAGTGTGGTTTCTATCGTGATGTCAGTCCATGTACCTGACCACTCATGGTCTGAGAACCTGACTGCATGGTTTCCATACACGGTGAATTTGGTAAGAGTTTCCTGGAACACTGGACTGTCCTGTCGCTGGTGCATTAGCTGTACATACAGCCTTGCTCCCTTAGCGTACTGATGGTGGCCGGCTGCTGCGAAGGTGTTGAGCATTGTGTGTTGAGATACGTATAAAAATACCAATATTTACGTATTTTGGCGGGCGCAAAAAAAGTAGGCGTGGCCTATTTTATGGTCAGGTAGTAGTTTTTACTCAAAACTAATGGTTGGAATCGATTCAGCACCCCCAGAAACCCCTAGTTAGACATCTCACACGCTAATACTGGGGGAAAAAAAATATTTTTCCATTTTTTGCCCCCCCCCCGGGGTGCCCAAGTTTGATTGGCTCCCCAGAATTTTCCGCAAGGATTTGGGTTGGAACTAATTGAGAGGTGTTAGTAGACACCTATATGAACACATTGGTGAAGAAAGCTATTGGTAAGCAATTTTTTCACAGATGGTCCAGAGATTTTCTAAAATGCCCTAACTATTGAGCTTGAAATCATCGCAGACTTGAGATACTTTTTGTCGTTTTCTCTGACTTTCTTTTTGCCGTCGCTCTGACATGGTGCCATTAAACAAACCCACATCTTGTTTACATAGTGTGACCTGAAGAAGGTCATATAGACCAGAAGTGCTACATCAAACGACACTTCAAATCATAGATTTTTCAATCAAATTTTTGTAATCGAATTACTTGAATTATTCAAGTAATTGTTGCAGCCCAAATTCAGACATCAGAACTTGAAAAATGTCCAGATTTCCAAAAATAAATGAATCCAGCAACCAACAAATGCAGTACATGCTGCTTTGAAAATATATATTACGAAACCTCTAGTGGCCTTTGGTTGAATCACTTTCTACAGAATGTAATGAAATTTGTCCTGACAATTACTGGCTCTTTGCCTGAAGGTGCCTTCACACCCAACACGAACGGGTGAATTTTTCGTGCAGCATGATTATATTATAACAATGCAAACACACGAATAGACATGAATTCACCGTCTGAGTGAGATGCAGACAGGTGAAGTTGCCTTTATAATTTCTGCAGCAGTGTTCAGCCTACTGTGGAAATCCCCAAAATAATGTCATGTGTTAGGTTTACATTATCCGACAGGGAACTCACCTGAAAAAGTTGTCTCTGTCTCCAAAACTTTACAAGATGATGGGTGTTTCCATTGCTAACTTGCTAGCCTTGTTAGCATGTCCGTGGCAGGAATCCGTGGGAAAATAACTCCAACATTCCGATTCAGCTGAAGAGCTCCCGGTCCTTCTGTCTCCAGGTAAGTGCCAGTCTCATTTTTAAACTAGTTTACTCTCCGGTGTTGATACTTTTACTCCGGTGACGGCAGAATCTCAAAGCTAACGCGCGAATGCACGATTTCGCATGTGCTCGCCTTGTTCCATTCACTTTGTGTGGATTCACGCTGCCCGTTCGCATTTGGTGTGAGGGCACCTTAAGAGAAATGTCTAAAGCAAATCATCAAAGTAACATTTTGGTATTTGGTTTTGATTTTAATTTGAAGCATAAATGTCTCTGATGTTCATTTGTCTTTCATGTTTCTACTTGCATACGCCGACTTTAAAAAGGCCAGTTAAAAAAAAAAAGTGGTTAAATCATTACATGGCAGAGAAATCAGGGCCCCCAGTGAGAAATCTACGTAAGGGTGCTAGATAAGTTTGATTCCTCCTACTAAATCTTACCAGTTGGTTTCCTGTGCAGCCTGAAAGCTCAAGCAGTTGAAAAAGAAATAGAAAATAATAAAAATGTAAAATCTTGAATCATTTGTTTCATCTGCACTATTTGATATCCCATTTGTAGAGAGTTTGGTAAATGACAGATGATCGTGATGTAATTTTTGGATTGATGCTACAAAATATTTTCCTTTAAATGTTTCATTTATTACGATTTCAGGGGATTTATTATAAGTTTAGACATCTTCAGTAACATATAATAACTTCATTTGTATAGCACTTTTCACAGACAAGTCACAAAGTGATTTACATGAAATAAAACAGAAGATTTACAGTGATAAAATAAAACAAGAACAGATTACAAGTAAATAAAATAAAATCAGTAAATAACCCCCCTTTCTCCTACCTAAAGGCCTGTCTAAACAACAGTGTTTTAATTTGCTTCCTGAAAATAACCTCAGAGTCAGTCAAGCAGACTGAAGGGGGTAGAGAGTTCCACACCTTTGGTGCTACAGCTTGAAGAGCTCGATCACCTCTAATAAAAGCTGACCAGAGGACCTGAGGGGCCGAGAGGAGGAGTATGGCTGAATGAGGTCTGCAATGTAGGGAGGTGTGAGACCATGCAAGGCTTTAAAAGTTAAAACCACAATTTTAAACTGACCTCTAAAATTAACAGGGAGCCAATGAAGATTAGATAAAATGGGGGTGATGTGAGATCTTTTTTTAGCTTTAGTTAAAAGCCTTGCAGCAGCATTTTGAACCATCTGAAGCCGATTTAAGGGGGTTTTGTTAAGAACATTAAAAAGTGAATTACAATGGTCTAAACGAGAAGAGATAAAAGCATTAACAACCGTTTCATGTTTCACAGTAGGGACAGTGTTCTTTTCTTGGTATACTTCATTTTTGCATCTGTGAACATAGAGCTGATGTGCCTTGCCAAAAAGTTCCAGTTTTGTCCTGTCTGTCCATAGGACATTCTCCCAGAGGCTTTGTGGCTTGTCAACATGCAGTTTGGCAAATTCCAGTCTGGCTTTTTGATGATTTGTTTTCAACAGTGGTGTCCTCCTTGGTCGTCTCCTATGAAGTCCACTTTGGCTCAAACAACAATCTGACACTGATGTACCTTGACCTTGGAGTTCACCATGAATGTGTTTAGAGGTTGTTCTGGGCTCTTTTGTTACCATTCGTATCATCCGTCTCCTCCTGCGGCCACATCCAGGGAGGTTGGCTACAGTCCCGTGGATCTTAAATTTCTGAATAATATGTGCAACTGCAGTCACAGGAACATCAAGCTGCTTGGAGATGGTCTTATAGCCTTTACCTTTAACATGCTTGTCTATAATTTTCTTTCTGATCTCCTGAGACAACTCTCTCCTTTGCTTCCTCTGGTCCATGTTTAGTGTGGTACACACCATGTTACCAAACAGCACAGTGACTACTTGTCACCCTTTAAATAAGCCGACTGACTGATTACAAGTTTGTAGACACCTGTGATGTTAATTAGAGGACACATCTTGGTTGATCATGTCCCTATGGCCACATTATTTTCAATCTTTTCTAGGGGTACCATCATTTTTGTCCAGGCCTGTTTTATGAGTTTGTTTTTTAAAGTAATTCTGTTGAACCACAATTCAAAAGCATTGTCTGATTTTCATTGGTTAATTTTCATAGAATTTTTATTTATTACCACTTTTGTCAGATTCAGGTTATCTCTGTGACAATTGTGAGTTTTTTTTTTCATTAACAGAGGGGTACCAACAATTTTGTCCACGGCTGTACGTGATTGAGATTTTTAATTAAGATGAATAGAATGTAGTCAGCTACTCCAATTATGTGGTTCCAAGGTTGTCATAGCCAGGAGCGGCACTGGGGTTAAGCGCCCAGTGCTCATAAAATGCTCCTTACGGCGTGCGTCTCAAAAAGCCTCTGACAACTAAGTCCAACTCCTAGCCTGCCCGTGTGGTTTAGTCTCTAAGCCCGGCGGAACTGCTTTTACTAATAGGAGAAGGGGCGAGGGCAGATCTCTGGCGCCTTAAAACCAGATGCTTCGGGTAGATGGTGGCTTGTCAACCTGGGAAGGTAGCCCATCTAGGGGAAGGTAAACCCTGATTTCAAACCTCCGCTGCCTTGCGGCACACCTGGTCATGGGAAAGGCTTCGGGAGTCAACCCTGAGGAAAAATCCGGAGTCGGAGCCCCTAAGGCAGTTCCCTGTTGTGCTCAACATCGTTCTGGCAGCTCCTGCGACGGCGCTGGTGCCAAACTATAGCAGCCCTGCTGTTCCTTTGGATTCATCAGTGACGTGGAGAGGGGGGACATGCTGCATGGGTAACATCTTGTCCTCCATATCTTCCTGCCCAGGCTTGAATCCTACCAACGCCCAACGCCGGAAGGTAGAACACCGGTGCGCATCAGCCTGTTCAGCCACAGGCGGTGCTGTTCCAGCAGAGTAGACGTTTAGGATTCTCTTCCATGGTCATCATAGACCGATGGAGGCCGACGACTCCAATTATGCTTGTATGGTCAAAGAACATACTATAGCAGGTACAGGTAATAGTGGTAGTTGCTATATGTTAGCTATGTTACGAGGTGAAGCAAACACTACAAGACGGAACTTTATGGTGGAACGGAACATTTAAAGTTATATTCTATCTATGCCAGGCCTATTCATTTAGTGGCCCAGAACCAACCTCCGAGTGGCCCGCGGGCCCAGGCCACACCAAGGACATATAAATTTAAGAAAAAAAAATATAAAGGAATGACGGTCCGCAAGCATGCACATGAACAATGAGCGTGACCATCATCCGCACAGAGTTCAGAAGTGCCCCGCCCATGTAAGCGTTCAGCTGGATTCCAGTCAGCAGGCCAGGCAGAGTGTCTCGCTAGCGCTGCTGTCCAAGAGAAGCATGAGCTTATTACTTTTAACATAGAAAAATGCATAAGAGGTATGTAAGCAGTGGACGCATTTATTGTGGTTTTAACCTGCTGGTAACAGAAACAATAAGAGTCGCTGAGCAAACAGGTGTGGGTTAGACTTCATATGCAGGGAAAGAGGCAAGAGTGATGGAATCGTTGAGGATTTACTTCACCAACCATTACAATAATTTATGTTCATCATTATATTCTTCATCCTTGGGCGTATGCGCATGCTGCTACCGGCAGCGGGTGAAAAAAGTTCAACGTCTGCATCTCTGTTTTTATGCACTTTAATGCGTTTTAAAGTAATTCTCTGTGCCATTTTTGTCCTGGAATGTTTGTGGACTACATAACGAAGAGCTCCCTGGTTCCATCAGTATGGATTTCCTCCTTGTCGTTTTTTTCCTGCCGGCTCTTTGTCTTGGAGGTAAGCGCGATTGCGATCATGCCGGGAAGAATACAGTATTCCAGAGACATGTTACTGTATTTAAACATGGATAATGCAGCATCTGTGTTTGAGTCTGTGCCGCAACTGCCGGACTTTATTTTAAGAGATTTTCATGGACACAGCGATGAAAAGACAGACAAGAGAAGGAAACGCAGAAAGCGTGGAGGCATAAGATTAAGCCTGAGGAGGCGTCAGCTTAACCGCATTCCTCTTCCTTCCATTATTATGGGGAACGTACAATCCCTGAGAAATAAAGTGGATGAAATTCAAGGAAATGTACGATATCAGAAGGACTTCAAGAACTGCTGTGTCATGGCTTACACGGAGACGTGGCTTATGGCGCATGACCGGGATGCGGACCTGAGTACTGATGGCTTTGGAACCCTACTTCGCTTGGATCGGCAGGAAGAGGTAACGGGGAAACGTCAGGGGGGCGGCGTATGTTTATATATCAATAAACAGTACTGTACATCTGTCACGGTCAGAGAGCGCATCTGTACACCCGATGTGGAGCTGCTAACTAACTAACTAACTAACCTGCACTTATATAGCGCTTTTTCTAGTCACAAAGACCACTCAAAGTGCTTTCACTAATACTAACCCTCTATTCTAAGGGCCTATAGGAAACATATCTAGGGACAATTTAGAACAGCCAATTAACCTAACATGCATGTCTTTGGATTGTGGGAGGAAACCGGAGCCCCCGGAGTAAACCCACGCAGCACAGGGAGAACATGCAAACTCCACACAGAAAGGTTCCAACCCCTGCCAACCTGGGGATTTGAACCAGGAACCTTCTAGCTGTAAGGCAACAGTGCTAACCACTGCACCACCGTGCTGCCCACGGTGCTGTCCGTATCGCTACGCCCCTTTTATCTGCCCCGCGAGTTCCCCCAACTTTTCATAACGACTGTGTACATTCACCTGAGAGCGGATGCTGACTTCGCCTCCAGCACCGTCTTTGATGTGGTACAGCAGTTGCAGTCGATTTCCCCAGAGGCTCCAAATTTTATCCTTGGGGATTTTAACCATGTTTCTTTAAAGAAGACACTTAAAAACTTTTATCAGTATGTCTCCTGCCCAACCAGGCGAAAAAAGACATTGGACCTGTGCTATGGCTCCATAGAGAGGGCCTATAAATCACTTCCCCTTCCTCCTTTAGGATCCTCAGATCACAACTGTGTACATTTGCTGCCCACATATAAAACTGCTCTCAGAAGAGGCAAGGCGAAGACCAGAGACATAGACATGTGGACAGAGGATTCAGTGCACTGTCTCCAGGAATGCTTTAAATGTACGGACTGGGAGGTTTTCACACTGTCCTGCGGGGATGATTTAGACTCTTTGGTGGACGTCACATGCTCATACATGGCCTTCTGCAGAGATATGATCGTTCCACGTAAACGTGTCAAAATATATCCCAACAACAAGCCATGGGTTACAAAATCAGTTAAATCATGCTTACAGAGGAAAGCACTTGCCTTTAAACAGGGGTCTGTTTCTGAGCTGCAGGTTGCCACAAAAGAGCTGAAGTCCGAAATTTTAAGAGCAAAACAGAATTATCAATCAGAGTTGGAAAGCAAGATGGCAACAAAGAAGCTTGGTTCAGCCTGGGCCAGTATGAAAACTATTGCAGGCCTTCAGAGCACAGAGCGCAGTAATCATGTGTTTTTAGATGGTTTTAATTCAGACACAGAGATGACTTAATGCGCTTAATTGTTTTTATGGTCGTTTTGATTCATTTGATTTTAGCACAGAAACCCAAGATTTGAAACAGAAACTCAAAGACAATCAGCACTTTAATATTGAGGTGCAGGATATTAAAAGGACGTTCTGTGCTGTAAAAGTGAACAAAAGTCCGGGCCCTGATAATATATGTGGGCGATTGGTAAAGTCTTGTGCACATGAACTGAGTCCTCTGTTTCACTACATTTTCAATAAGTCCTTACAGACACAACATGTGCCTAAGATCTGGAAAGAAGCCATGGTTGGCCCCGTTCCAAAATCCAGCTGTCCTAAAACGGTGAACGACTTTAGACCAGTTGCGCTGACTTCAATTTTAATGAAAATTTTTGAAAAACTGGTCAGATTTGAGGTCCTAAAGCAGACTGAGCATGCATTGGATCCTCTGCAGTTTGCCTATAGGCCTCACAGAGGAGTGGAGGATGCCACTGTCACTCTGTTTAACATGCTTTTTGAACATCTGGATTTTAATGGGACACGCACCAGGCTTTTATTTGTGGACTTTTCTTCCGCCTTTAATACAATCCAACCTCATATTTTAGTTGAAAGGCTCCTGCAACAATTTGATTTGAGCAATAATCTGGTGGGTTGGATTCTGGATTTTTTAACCAACAGGACACAGAGAGTAAGGGTCAATGGTACATTGTCTGACCAAAAGTGCTCTTCTACTGGCTCTCCTCAGGGGTGTGTGTTGTCACCACTACTCTTCATCCTGTACACAAACATGTGTCGGAACAGACATGACAACAGACACATTATAAAGTATGCTGATGACTCAGTTATTGTCAGTCTCCTCCAGGATGGTGAAAGTAGCCATAGCCCAGTAGTTGATGATTTTGTTCACTGGTGTGAGGATTCATACCTGCAGCTGAATACGACAAAAACTAAAGATATGATTATTGACTTTAGGAGGAAAACTCCCAGGCATGAAGTCACCGTACTAAAAGGCCAGAGCACTGAATGTGTACAATCCTACAAATATCTTGGGATGATTATTGATAGTAATTTAAACTTTGAAGATAACTGTGAAAGGGTGTGCAAAAAAGGGTCAGCAACATTTGCATTGTTTAAGGAAACTTGCACGCTTCCAAACTGATCGAACCATAATGACAATGTTTTATCAGGCTTTTATTACCTCCGCCAAGGAGGTTATGTTTTCATCGGCGTTGGTTTGTCTGTCTGTCTGTTTGTTAGCAAGATAACTCAAAAAGTTATGGACGGATTTTCATGAAATTTTCACACATTGTCAGAAATGGGGTATCCTACAGATGATTAGATTTTGGTGGTGATCCGGATCACCGTCCAGAAGAAAACCGCCATTACGGAAAATGTGATTTTCGTGAATAACTACTGAACCACTAATCCTATCATTGTGAAGCCAATTGCTAGTCATATGTTTTCATGGTCAAGGAATCTGAAAACGTACACGCAAACACTGTATGGGGCGAACTGTGGCGCTTGGCGGACGTCTGCGCTCTCCGAGTGCTTTTCTAGTTGAATCTGTTTTATCCTTTTCTTTAGTGTCATGGTTTCGTCAGATAAAACTGAAACAGAGGAAATCCTTGAATCAGGTAGTTAGATGGTCCAGTCGTTTGCTTGGTGATTCACAGCTGAGCCTGACATCCCTGTACACCAGACAGGTACAGAGGATTGCTACCTCCATTTTAAATGATGACTCCCACCCTTTGCACTGCCACTTTCAGCTTCTTCCCTCCAGACAGAGGTTTGCTGTCCCAAAAAGTAAAACCCAGCGCTACAGAAACAGCTTTGTTCCTGCTGCTGTCAAAGAGTTGAACAAGATGTAACAATATATTGCACATAATATAATGTTATTTCTGTAATTTCCCAGTTTGGGATCAATAAAGTACATCTATCTATAATTTAGTTACCTATTTATTAATTTTCATTTTATATTTATTTATTTTTGTAGGTTTTTTATTTGAGTTCTAAATCTTTTATTGGGTTCTAGACCTTTGAGTTTTTAACCTCTTTGACTAGTCTTTAACTTTTTAATATGACCCTTCTCTCTTTTCTCTTTGGTTTTTCTCTCATCTCTTTGTCTTTATATCCTGATTGATGGAGCCTTGAGTACTTTTATCATGTTTATAGTCAGCTTCATGTGTGCCTGTGTTTGTGTTTATGTTGAATGTAATTGTGGTTTGTAAATATGGATGTCACCTGACTGCAAAACAAATCTACCTACGGGTACAAATAAAGTAACCTGAACCTATATACCTGGCAAGTTAAGGTGACCGAAATTCACAAAGTCAGTGACTTTAATCAGTCAGCAGCCTTCAGACAAACTACACGTGCCGACATTTGGATTTCAAAATAAGGGAGGTTTTTCCTGCTGTCTGGTTGGTGAGGAGATTTCTAAACTAAAAATATAAAGAAATATTTTAACAGAAATAATGCAATCTTTGGTAATTTAAGTTAATGTATTTAATTAATTGTAATTTTTTAAATATTTTCTCTTTGAAATCAGAGTTAAATTATTGTTCTGTTCTGGCTCTGCAAACTTATGGTCAAAAGTGTAAATTGTATAAGGAAAAAAGTCAATTTTACCACAGTCCGTTTCAAATTTATTAAAAAAAAATAAATAGTAATTTTATTAAAAAAATAGATAAAAATTAGCCATAAAATAATCCACAAATTTATAATAAAGTATCAAATACACAAGAAAAATTTTTTGGAGAAAAACCTCAAGCCTTCAAGACTGAAGTCATTACTCAAGTTTTTTTTAGTGGGTGCTTTTTGCATCCTTAACGCTACTAGAAATTTTTGGTTGACTGATATGTGTGCGTAATGGAATGTGTAATTATAAAAAGAGGTTCCTACTCACACGTGGTGATTTAAAATATAACTAGAAAAGCACTTGGAGAGCGCAGACCTCCGCCAAGCGCCACAGTTCCCCCCCATACAGTGTTTGTGTGTACGTTTTCAGATTCCTTGACCATGAAAACATATGACTAGCAATTGGATTCACAATGATAGGATTAGTGGTTCAGTAGTTATTCACGAAAATCACATTTTCCGTAATGGCGGTTTTCTTCTGGACGGTGATCCGGATCACCATCAAAATCTAATCATCTGCAGGATACCCCATTTCTGACAATGTGTGAAAATTTCATGAAAATCCGTCCATAACTTTTTGAGTTATCTTGCTAACAGACAGACAGACAGACCAACGCCGATGAAAACATAACCTCCTTGGCAGAGGTAACAAACCCCAACAGTGGATGTGCAATGTTTGTTAATGTTATCAATCTTTCCTTGGGGGGGTTTGTGCACTGAAGTGTTTGACGGTTCATTTTTTATTCAGCTAAATGCACTTTGTGATGTGCCAAGGTCAGTTATGACCAGGATGTAGTATATTTTATTTCAAAAGAGAAACAAACATTAATGCTACTAACAGTGCACATTGAGTTTTTATGCACTTGTGAGATATGCCTGAGTTGTGACCAAAGTGATTATTTACAATTTTAAAAATAAAAAGTAATTTTATTTTTCCCCCATTCTATTTATTTATTTGTTGTTCAAGAGGAAAAATATTTCTACTACTTCAAGTGCTGCTCTACCCCAGCACGGTTATTGTGTTTTTACACACTTTTGATGTGCCTTTGTCAAGTGCCAAGCGCACATTTAAAACAAAGACAATGAATAAAAAGTGCATATTTTTTGTCATACTGATCTGTGTTGGTTTGAAATTTGTCATATTTAGCAGATCATTGAACATGTGTGGCCCAGTTACATGTCTTGATTTCAAATTGTGGCCTAACTGATTTTGTAATTGAATAGCCCTGTTCTATGTATTAAACACTGAAATAAATGTGTAACTTTGTTATTGAATGTTTGGTACACTTACTACTGATCTTTAGGAAAGAAAGTTCCCCTCATGTTGATCAATGCAAGTTTCTTCAATACAAAAAAAGTAACTAATTACTCAAGTAATTGTTCAATTACAGTGTCAAATTGCTCAATTACTAAAATAATCGATAGCTGCAGCCCTAGTTTGGATTAAAAAAAAATGTTATGTCAAAGTAGGGCTGGGCGATAAAACGATAATTATCGCGACATAACTTTTCCTCAATAGAGACAAAACATTTTTGATAGAACGTCGATAGAAGTCATTTGATTGGTGTTTTGACAGACAGCATGAAAAGCCGATGAAAATGAGAATACACCACACCAAACCAAGCATGTGGCTGGAAGTCACGTTGGATTGATGCACACAACAGCGTGCATAGGTGCGTAGGACCAGCAGCTGGGGTTTAGCACACCTGCTAATGTTTGGGACATGCAGCCGTGTAGGAGTTGGAGCGTGGTTAAAAAGAAAATAACAGAAAACATTAATAAAAAGTCCAGTGACAGTGTTACCAAAGAATACACCAAAACGGACACCACCCAATGCTCAATAAACGAGAAGATTGTTGAAAAGAAGGGTCCAAGGAATTCAGTAGTGCGGACAGAATGTCGGATTAAACCAGCTGATTAAAGTATGTGACCCTCGCTACCAACCCCCTGGCCATAAATATTTCTCCCAGACAGCACTTCCCCAGCTGTACATGGAATGTAGAGAAACAGTTGAAAAAGAGCTGCAAAGTCTGCCATACTTCGCTACTACGTCAGATTTGTGGTCAAGTGGCACATCTGAACCATATATGAGCTTCAATGCCCACTTCACTGATCAAGATTGGATTTTGAAAGGCAAATGTCTTCAAACTTTCCTGAAGACCATACAGGTGAAGTCACTGCTTTAGTGGGGCTCCGGTTTCCTCCCACAATCCAAAGACATGCATGTTAGAATGTTGGGGCTGCACGGTGGCGCAGTGGTTAGCACTGCGGCAGCACAGTTTACCCTTGGCCGGGGGATTGTGGGGATCGTGGGATCGTGGGTTCGATCCCAGCCCCCGACCAACAGTGATCTGTGTGGAGTTTGCATGTTCTCCCCGTGTTGCGTGGGTTTACTCCGGGATTTCTCCGGTTTCCTCCCACATGCCAAAAACATGCATGTTAGGTTAATTGGCTGTTCTAAATTGTCCCTAGATATTTGTTTCCTATAGGCCCTTAGAATAGAGGGTTAGTATTAATGAAAGTGCTTTGAGTGGTCTTTGTGACTAGAAAAGCGCTATATAAGTGCAGGTTAGTTAGTTAGTTAGTTAGTTAGGTTATTTGGCTGTTCTAAATTGTCCCTAGATATCTGTTTCCTATAGGCCCTTAGAATAGAGGGTTAGTATTAGTGAAAGCGCTTTGAGTGGTCTTTGTGACTAGAAAAGCGTTATATAAGTGCAGGTTAGTTAGTAGTTAGTTAGTTTAGGACTGACTGAAGCATCCTGGAGACTGAGTGAAGACAAACAAGTCTGCATCATGACAGACAGTGGGACAAAGGCTGCAGTGCTTTGGGCATGTACTTCACTCAGCTATTGGTAAGTTGATGAGCAGAATATTATAAAATATTTATACTGTATAATGTTTTATAATTTTTTGAAATACAGTTGTATAATGTTCTACACTACATTTGTCAAGTTCAACTTCTGACAGAAAATAAATATTTAAAATTAATCTTGTAAAGATAAGATAAGCCTTTATTAGTCCCACAATGGGGGAAATTCCAGGCTTGCAGCAACAAAGGGATAGCAGCACTCAGAGCAATAGTAAATAAGATAATAAGAACTGGTTAGCTAAAGCAGTAGATGAATATACTGTACATATGTACACAGTTATATGCACAGTGCAGGAGCATTGCAGCTCGATGGTATCAACAGCATTACAGTTTATTTACCCTGCAGAATATAAATATGTACCCAGACAGTATATTTTGCATTTGAATCAACAGTGTTGTTGCCACCCTCACTATAATTGTAATTATCTTAGTTGTGTATTGGAGGGGACGATCTCTATTGTGCAAAGTTGTTACGTTTAGTACATTTAAAACAACCTCTATGAGCAGCACCGGTTAGGTTATAAAACCTGATAGCTGTAGGTAGGAAGGACAAGCGCAACCTCTCCCTCGCGCACTTAAGATGGCACAGCCTACCGCTAAATGAGCTCCTCAGTGCATTCAGCGTGTCCCGCATGGGGTGGGACTCTGACTCCAGCAGAGATGACAGCTTAGCCACCATCCTCATTTCTCCTATCTCCTCCACTGGGTCGAGGCGTCGCCCCAGAACAGAGCTAGCTTTTTTAATCAGCCTGTTCAGCCTGTTCAGGCTCTTCCTGTCGGCTTCCGTGATGCCAGTGCCCCAGCAGACCACTCCAAATGTGATGGCTGATGCCACCACTGAATAGTAGAAGGTCTTCAGGAGTGCCCCTTGCACGACAAAAGACCTGAGTCTCCTCAAGAGGAACAGTCTACGCTACCCCTTCTTGCAGAGCACATTGGTGTTGTGTGACCAGTCCAGTTTATTGTTCAGGTGAACACCCAGGTACAGACGTGGACAAAATTGTTGGTACCCCTCTGTTAATGAAAGAAAAACCCACAATGGTCACAGAAATAACTTGAATCTGACATAAGTGGTAATAAATAAAAATTTTATGAAAATTAACCATTGAAAATCAGACAATGCTTTTGAATTATGGTTCAACAGAATTATTTTAAAAAACAAACTCATGAAACAGGCCTGGACAAAAATGATGGTACCCTTAACTTAATATTTTGTTGCACAACCTTTTGAGGCAATCACTGCAATCAAACAATTTCTGTAACTGTCATTGAGACTTCTGCACCTCTCAGCAGGTATTTTGGCCCACTCCTCATCAGCAAACTGCTCCAGTTGTCTCAGGTTTAAAGGGTGTCTTCTCCAGACAGCATGTTTCAGCTCCTTCCTCAGATGTTCAGTAGGATTTACAGTAGATCAGGGCTCATAGAAGGCCACTTTAGAATAGTCCAATGTTTCGCTCTTAGCCATTCTTGGGTGTTTTTAGCTGTGTGTTTTGGGTCATTATCCTGTTGCAAGACCCATGACCTGCGACTGAGACCAAGCTGTCTGACACTGGGCAGCACATTTCTCTCTAGAATACCTTGATAGTCTTGAGATTTCATTGTACCCTGCACAGATTCAAGACACCCTGTGCCAGATGCAGCAAAGCAGCCCCAGAACATAACAGAACCTCCTCCATGTTTCATAGTAGGGACAGTGTTCTTTTCTTGGTATGCTTCATTTTTGCGTCTGTGAACATAGAGCTGATGTGCCTTGCCAAAAAGTTCCAGTTTTGTCTCGTCTGTCCATAGGGCATTCTCCCAGAAGCTTTGTGGCTTGTCAACATGCAGTTTGGCAATTTCCAGTCTGGCTTTTTGATGATTTGTTTTTCAACAGTGGTGTCCTCCTTGGTCGTCTCCCATGAAGTCCACTTTGGCTCAAACAACGACGGATGGTGCGATCTGACACTGATGTACCTTGACCTTGGAGTTCACCATGAATGTGTTTAGAGGTTGTTCTGGGCTCTTTTGTTACCATTCGTATTATCCGTCTCCTCCTGCGGCCACATCCAGGGAGGTTGGCTACAGTCCTGATGATCTTAAATTTCTGAATAATATGTGCAACTGTAGTCACAGGAACATCAAGCTGCTTGGAGATGGTCTTACATAACATGCTTGTCTATAATTTCCTTTCTAATCTCCTGAGACAAGTCTCTCCTTTGCTTCCTCTGGTCCATGTTTAGTGTGGTACACACCATGTCAACAAACAGCACAGTGACTACTTGTCACCCTTTAAATAGGCCGACTTCTTCAGCTCAGCTCTCACCAGGGTCTTAGTGATAGTCAGGTTGGGGCAAGGGGGCTGTGTGCTGGGAGGAGGGAATGTTGGGTCTTGGAGGGGAAAAAGCAGCAGGGGATGTACGGAGGGGGGTGGAGGGAGGGCAGTGGACAGCGGGACTAGATGAAGGTGGAGGCAGCAGTGGTTGGTGGCCAGGCAGACAAGATGGCGATTGGTCAAACCTGTTAAAGAACAGGTTCAGGTTGTTCACCCACTCCCTACCCCTGTGGCCTGGAAGGAGGTATTCTGGTGCTCAGAGATGGTTTTGAGGCTTCTCCAGACACCGCTGATGTCACTCTGCTGTAGCTTGTCCTCATCTTCTTCCTGTAGCTGTCCTTCCCCTCTCTGATCTTCCTCCTTAGCTCCCGCTGTACGGACTTCAGCTCCTCCTTGTTTCCCGACCTGAAGATCCTTTTCTTCTCCTTCAGCAGTGACTTTATCTCAGGGTTGATGCAGGGTTTGTTGTTTGAGAAACACCGTATGGTCTTGGTGGGTACGGTGTTCTCCACACAGAAGTTGATGTAGTCTGTGATAGTGTGCGTGAGGCAGTCAATGTCCTCACCATGTGGATCACAGAGCTGCTCCCACGCAGTGGATTCAAAACAGTTCCTCAGAGTGTCCTCTGCCTCCTCAGACCATATCTTCACTGTACGGGTAACAGGAGGTTGTCTGTGCACAGGCAGGAGGTGAACCAGGTTGTGATCAGATCTACCGGGGGGGGGGGTGCGGTGAGGTGTATGCCTCCTTGGTGTTTGCATAAAATAATTCTAGTGTTTTATTGTGTCTGGTGTGGCACTTGACATACTGGGTGAAAGTGGGCAGAATGGAGGACAGAGAAGTATGGTTAAAATCACCAGAGATGAGCTGGAGAGCAGCAGTGTTGAGTCTGTAGTCTGCTGGTGCCTGTGTGGATGACATCACACACTGCCTCAGCGCTCACAGAGGGGGTTACATAAATAACAATCACGTTACATCTGCTGCTGTCTGTTATTGCAATACTGATCATGTGCAGTCCAATCTGTCACTGTCTGCAACTACACTACCACATCAAACTTGCTACTATGAGGATTACTGCTCTACTGTTCTGTATGTAGGATTGCTGGGTTTCATTGTTTATCCTTATTTGCACTTTGGGATGTCTGGGTCCATCTTTTGTCGCCACTTGCACTGCGGGTAGCATTACTGTACATATACTGTTGTTTTTCCAGCCTTATTCATTTTTCATTTTTTATATTGTGCACACTACTGGAGAGAGAAACGCTATTTCAATTCTCCTGTATGTCCGGTACATACAGTAGTATTGACAGAATCTTTGAATCTTATAGCTTCACATCTCACTTAGGAGTAAAAAGGAACTTTTAAGCTTGACAGAAATAGTGATTTGAGTCATATCACAATATATATCAATCAATATAGAAAAAATTTATCGTGACTAGAATTTTTTCAAATCGCTCAGCCCTATGTCAAAGTAATCTAGTGATCTTTTTGTTGAGGGCTTCTGTGGTTACTGGATTTCAGTCACTTATTTTGTGTCAAACCTGAAAGACGGCAGCTAGAGTGAAAGGGAAGATTTACAAGACAGTAGTGAGACCTCCTATGATGTATGGTTTGGAGACGGCGGCACTGACAAAAAGACAGGAGGTGGACTTGGAGGTGGTAGAGCTGAAGATGCTAAGACCCTCACTGGGAGTAACTTGGAGGGACAGGATGAAAAATGAGTATATCAGAGGGACAGCTCAGGTTGAGTGGTTTGGAGACAAAGTAAGAGAGGTAAGGCTGAGATGGTTTGGACATGTGCAGAGGAGGGATAGTGGAGATACTGGACCAAGGATGGCGAAGATGGAGCAGCCAGGCAGGACGAAAAGAGGAAAGGCACAGAGAAGATTCATGGATGTAGTGAAGGAGGACGTGGTTGGTGTTACAGAGGAAGATGAAGGTATAGGGTGAGATGGAGGCAGATGGTCTGTTGTGGAGACCCCTAAAGCGAGCAGCTGAAAGAAGATTTTGTGTCAAACCTGCCAAGTCTTTAGTCCCAGATTGCTTTATTCTCTTTCACTCACACATACTGGGAGGCCAAGTCTTTACCTGTTAGGCCACAGGGCCTGGGTACGGCTGAACAACCGCCGCACCGGCTGGGACAGGACATGTCCATCAGAGTATGTGAGGAACACACCAACAATCAAGTGACTCCAGGAAAATGACATCCCCATTTGATAGGAATTACACAAACGAACAAAATCACACATATGCAGTAGTACTATCATTTCCCATTTACCAAACACAGCAGAGTTAGTCACTTCCTGTTGGTTCTCACCTAAAATTGACCTCATAAGAGACACTAGCCACGGTTACATGGGCAAAATTTCTTCAATCTGATTACAATTCAGATCAGAACTTTACTGTTTACATGGATCCCGAAAAAGCTGATCCGATTAGGATGTGCGTTTCCATGTGCCACACGTTTGAACGGAATAAATCATTTTGACATGTACAAGTCGACATTTCGACATTCCGAAAACAGTAGAAGAAGAAGCAGCTTCCGGTGTTAGCAAGCCCCGCTTCGTGTCTTTCTCTTTTTGAAATGGACCTGTATTGCAATGTTCAGACTGTACTTTTGCTTCTGCTGGTCTCTGTAATGAAGCTATAAGTACATATTTCTGCATATGACGAACAGAGGGAGACAGCAGGACGATACAGACCAGTTTTGTTTAACTCCCGCTATGTCTTCCGCTAGCTGCTGTAAAGGCAGAAATACGTCACATCAACGTGTGGCTGACGTACAGACATGTGCAGTAAATATATTTTCTGCCCAACCTTCGGAATAAGTGTTTTCATGTGCGCCATTCAGATTAACAATCGGCATAACCCACCCGTCTCAATCGGAATGAAATTTCGATCCGAATGAGCGTGATCGGGTCAGAATATTCAGATTGGCGTGTTTACATGAAGCATTTTTATTCCGATCGGGCTTTTAATCCGGTTACTTGTGTCCATGTAAATATGGTCACTGAAGTGGATGAGGTTCATGGACAGGATTTAAAGTTGTTGAATGTATGTGTTCACTAGGGCTGTCAGTGACTAATCTATAATTGGTTATACATTTGAATGTTCAAATTAATATTCAGTAATAAAAATAACTATTTCTTGACCTCAGACACACAAGTGCATCAACTTCTTTTTTTTTTTTTAAGGTGTGCAGCTACATGCCCGCGTTGTACACGCAGACCAAGTGCTTGAATTCATCTTAATAATGTGCCTGCCAGGCTCAAAGTGAAAGCGAAACAATTTAAAAAAGGCCTGCACACTAAGCCCTTATTGGAAGTCATAATAACATCTACCATTTGCAAAACCAAAACACAACCATCAAGGTGCAAACTTGATCCCTCCTCCTCTATAGCTAGTAGACATCCTCCTGCTCTCTGCAGCAGGCACGTTTGTCTGTGCAGAGCTCAGCCTCACCCTTATCAAACCGCCCTGCAGCTGTTAATACGTCCACGGCACATACAGCAAGGCTGAGGGTGTGATGTAACCTGGATTCTGCAGGTATAAGCTCCAACAATCCCCAACAGCAGTGGTATAAAGACTGCTACACACTTATACTGGGTCAGGAGTGATGACTGAGAGGTACAACTGCAAGTTTTAATAAAAAAGGATAATTCTTAGCTGGTGGTGGCACTGCAGCAAAGGTTAAGAACTCATTAGAATATTGAGAGCAATAATGTCCTCATTACTTTTCACGACCTGAATGACAGTGCTGGGCAGAAGCATAAATGAGTACCACCTCTGATAGGTATCATCTTTCAACATTTCTACTGAGAAAGTTTCAGAGGACAGATAATTTCAGGCTTTCTTTGTGAGCTGCCACTTGCACATTTACCAAGCATAATGAAAGACATTATCAGGTGGAACAGAGAAGAACTGTAAGTGTAATGCACCTACAAAGCATGCCGTGTTTAAATCTAGGTTTAGGTCTTAATAGATTTTTATTTCTTTCGGAGCTACAGTCAAATCACAGTGTTCTTTTAAAATGTCTGTCGTCATTTTCTTTTTAACCACGCTCCAACTCCTACACAGCTGCGCTAGCCCAAACATTAGCAGGTGTGCTGCTACTCCTACACATGCTGCTGTGTGCGTCAATCAAACGTGACTGTATTACAGTCACGTTTGATTGGTTCAGTGTGGTGTATTCTCATTATCATTGGCTTTTCGTGTTGTCTGTCAAAACACGGGTTGAATGAGTTCTATCAACCATGAGGAAAAGTTATTTTCCGATAATTATCGCTGATTTATTACCCAGCCCTACCAGCATCCATATGAATATTGCAAATTTACAAGAAAATGCTGCAAATTTACAAGATAAAGGTTGCAAATTTAGAAGAAAGAAGCCAAAAATTTATGAGAAACAAAAGTTCCAAATACAAAAGTCACAAATTTATGTAAAAAAAACCTCCTGCTTCATAGGCAGAAAAAACTCTACCCAAGACCGTATTCAATTAAACCCTCACACAAAGTCCCCACAGCACCAGATAGGGCTGTGTGCACATGTTTCAGTCATGTTTGGAGCAGAGATGAGATCGAAACACGTCTTAGGTAAGGCATGATCTGCCAACTGAAAGCCGGACAGCAGCTGCACCCAGAGATATCAGCCTGCTGCTGAACACACAACAGGGACCAGCAAGCTGCCTGTGACCAGCCTTCAGACAACAGGAGGAAGAGAGGGAGAGTTAAGGCTGTGTGTACGTGCGCAAGACTACCGATCCATTGTGTGTGACCTCTGAGTCACAGCAGCCCCGGGGTCAGCAGGGGGAGGGGCCTAATTGATCAACCTGTCAGAACCAATGAGGAGGGCCATGTTAATGGGACTTTTATAAGCCCCATGGGACGAGCACCTGACACGGAGCGCTGAATGAGTATGTGCAAAGCACGAGTGCATGGCCTCTGTGTGTGTGTGCACGCAATCCCAGAGCCCAGGTAGCCTTATTAAAGAGAGCCAAGTGGAGACTCTGGCTGGATTTGACAAATGGCCTCTCACCACCAAGGCCACCTTTGCAAACTTTGGGGACGAGGTAGAAGGCGAAGTCACAAGGGTGAAGGGGCCTTGTTGGTGTGTGTGCATGTGTGTCAGAGTGCAGGAGAGTGTTTGAGCTTCGCTCTGCTCCAGTACTAATAACCTGTGCCTAGTGACTGATGGAGTGTGGAATGGATTAATCTCTCTGCAGTCATGCTGCCAAACGAAGAGGTGCAAAGGGTTAGCAACCAGACTTAGTCCGCTTAGGAAAGGCTACAATCATGGGGACAGGCTGCAGCACACAAACAGATATAAATACACACACCAGAACACACACTACACAGCCTCCTTTGGGTTTGTCTCCACACCAAGATACAGCCGAGTGCAGTTTGACCTCAAGGCTACTGATGTAAAACAACCGCTGCAGACACTTCACAGCAAACACAGCTGCTCTCAACGACCCAGCAGCTCCCAGGACTTCGCTGCGCATTGGTCTGAGAGAGCCAAAGAAAGACGGCACTGAAGCAGGAAATCAAATTATAGTGGAGAGGTTCAGAGTGTATCCCTTCCCATTATTAGATCGAAGACACTTCCTTCTAAAGCAGCGACCCCTGCTCCCTGCAACACAAGCACACAAACTCACAGACTAACAGCTGCAGATAGGACGGATTTGCACAGACACCAAAACTAATGATGACAGTAACATAAAGTGCCTTTTTGGAGGACAACAGCCTAAAGTCCAAGTAGTATATTTTGGGTATGTATATTTGTGGGTATTTACAAAGAGTAAATGAAGAACAGAGGGCTGAGGACAGGGGTGGGAATCTTTTGGTGCCTCACAATTCGATTCAGGGGCTCCGACTACGGATGCAAGTTATCAGTTAATTCATTAACTGATAACTGACTCACCTTATTGATCAGTTAATGATTAATTGATAAGCGGCATTTTTCCTGAGAATCTGAATTTCTCTCAGTGCAATACAGCCTATCTTTAACATAAAGAGTTGCTATTTTCTCAAATACTGAATAAAACATGATCATATTCCTCAATGATTTACTGGACCATTTGCATTTTTTTTTTTTTTACTACAGACAATGGCGTTTTTTGTAGTTTAACAAATTTTGTACAGTGTAGTGTGTGTGCTATGTGCTGGTACATCTCAGTAAATTACAAATGTCATGATTTTTTAATTTATTTTAAAAACTATTACCAATCATAAAATTTATTATCTTTTTTAGTTATATTAAAAAAAAAAAAACCTTTGACGTTCTAATTTACAGAGATACACTGGTAGACTGTTTTAACAGGAAAATAAATTGTGAGCTGCTTCACCTGTTGCATGTTAAACACTATTACAGTGCCCTGGAAATCCAGGCAAACCCAGAACGATTTGGGCTCCTCTGTTGTCTGTCAATGGTGACTTGAGTCCGGTCTGCTTTCCTGTCGAGTGGCAGGTTGAAGGGAGGCAGCTGGACAGGTTTTTGCACTCGTGTAGCCTGTTGCAGTCCATTTCTCCACCCTGCTGACTTGACAAGTGGACATTGAAACGTGCCACTGGAACTTATTGTGGCTTTCTGAGGTAACCCGGAAGGGTGAGTTTTTTTTACAATGCACAGCACATGCGCACTGGGGGCTTAGTGTCTTCTTCTGCTTTTTTGGTTGAAATGTGGCAGTGGGTGACCGTGTGTGCCCCCGCCTGGATGGCAAAGCCACTACATTTCATAGAATAAGCTCCCATTGAAAAGGACTGCTGTTATCAATTGACAACTAATTTAATTCAGTCAACTAAATTCTTATTGACAATTAATCGAAAGTCAATTAATCATTAACATCCCTAGCTCTGACGCAATTCTAAAATAATTCTCGTTGCATCTCAAATCTTTTTCTATTCAGGGTTTTTTTCCTCCCACTGTGTGACAACTTGGTATAATTTTCCAATGGCCCATTTATTTACTTTCAGTGTCTTTTAATAAAACAAACTGAAGAGAAATGTGGCAAGTCATATGGAATGTTACATTTGCCAGCAGCATATTCCAGAACTTTAAAAGCAAAATGAAGAGTGTACCTGTAGCAGAATATTATTGTAACACAGACTTCAGAGTACCTTGAATGTGAACAAATATTAAACTTCTAACGGACATTCTCCTGTTATGTGCAACAAGTAACTTATTCCTTCAGTCAAAAATACTCAGAATTTCTAACATTTAAACATTAAACTTCCAATGAAAATAAGAAGTAATCCTACCCACTGCCTTCAGTGACTCCATGACTTCAGTTTTGGTCTCGGTAGAATGTATGCGTTGTATGTGCCTATGCATGCTTACTCCACCCCTACCCCAGTCCCCTGCGATTAATCACAGTTAATGAGTTAATTAGAAAAAAATGATTAATTTTTGAAAATGGGTGCAATTAATTAGTTAAACATTTTAAATGATTCCCAGGACTATTATTTTTTTTTCCACAATATTTTTTATTGAACCTTTTTTTTTTTTTACAAACATAGCACACACAGTCAGACACTAACACAAAAGTAATTTGAAAATTAAAAAGAACAATAACGAAATAACAAAAAAAAAAGTATAATAAAAACAACAACAGCCATTAACAAAAACAAGTCAACAACAATGCTCCTCTGTTTAGTCTAGGTAATCTATTACATAAGTATACATATTATACATTCACCAGCTTGGAATTTGCAAGGTCCACACATATTCACCTTCTTCTTCAGAAGTTATGTTTAAATTCTTTACATAATCAATGAAAGGTCTCCATATATTCTCAAACACATTTTCCTTTGATTTCAGTATGTATGTTATTCTTTCTAGTGGAAGGTTTGTTAACATCTGTCTTAACCACTAAGTCACATCTGGTCTATGAGTCTTTTTCCACAGTAGTACAATACATTTTTTGGCATTAAGCAAACCGAGGTCTATGAATGCTCTTTCACTCTTATTAAAGTTATGTTTTTCTGGATACAGACCCAACAAAAACAGTTTAGGGTTCAATGTGATTTGTTTTGAAATTATTTTTTCAATTGTTACCCTCACCTCTTCCCAAAACATTCTGATTTTTCTACATTCCCATAAACAGTGAAATAGGGTTCCTTTACTTTCCATACATTTTGTGCATGTATCTGGTATGTTTTTGTTATATCTATTTAACTCCACCGGTGTAACATACATCCGCATTAACCATTTAAAATGTATCAGTTTAAGACGTACATTTATTGATTTGGTTTGAGCTCCTGCACAAGCCATTTCCCATTGTTCCTCTGAAATTTCAATTTGCAGGTCTTCTTTCCAGTCATTCAGTCTTTTCTGTGAGTTTTCACTTGAAAATAGTGTCAATGAGTTGTAAAACTCTGAAATAATACCCTTTCTCTTACTATCTTTCGTCAAAATTTTTTCCAAAGTTGAATAAGTAGGTCGGGTGAGAGCATTATTTTGATTTGAACAAATAAAATTTCTAATCTGAAGATATTTAACAAAGTGTGTTCTATTAAGATTGAATTTAATCCTTAGTTCTTCAAAAGACATTATGTTATCTGAGCGTGACAAATATAAGTCTTGAATCTTTTGAATCCCTTTTAAATTCCATACTTTAAATACAGCATCCGCTCTCCCTGGTGTAAAATATTGATTACCCCATATTGGGCTAAATTGTGACAGTAAGTGTGGTTCTTTTAAATATTTTTTAGTTTCACACCATATTTTGATCATGTGCTTTACAACTGGATTTTTAACTTGTTTCTGTCATTTTTTTAGCCGAGTCTGAGTATATGAATAAGGGAAGAGGTAAAGGTAAATTGTATGATTCCATTTCAGTCCAGTGAGGAGGATCATTTGAAGAAAAATAATATGTCAGACTTCCGGTTATGGCGGCCACGTAGGAAGACGTGTTTCACTCTGCTCTGCTCCTAAAAATAAAAAGTTGGCAAATAACTCTCTCAGTTGGAACAAAACCTATCCCAGCGTTTGGGCGCGGATATGCCGGTAAAGCCTAAGGCTGGGAAATTAGGTGGAGGAAAAACTGAATCGTCGAAACAGTCCAAATTAACAGACTTCCACGCTCGTGACGAAGCAGGAAAATCGCCAGAGACTATGGCGGAGCAAGCTAGCGGCGGAGCAGTGACTGCTGGCGACGGCACGGGTGCGGTGCTCGCTGCCATTAGCTCAATGAGAGCAGACTTTTCCACTAAATTTGATGGGATTATAGCAGCGATAGAAGGAATGAGAAAGGAAATAAGCGACTGTATGGAACGAGTATCGCAGGTGGAGCTCCGAATTTCCAGTGCTGAGGATGACGTCACCAGCCTACAATTAAAGGTGGGCACATTGGAATTAAAAAATAAACGTCTGGAAGATAGTGCCCTGGACTTCGAATCCCGGTCGAGACGGAACAATCTGAGGCTGGTGGGCCTCCCGGAGGGAATGGTGGGACGGGACCCATGTTCCTTTTTGGAAAAGTGGATTCCAGAAGCGCTGAACAACGCAGAGCTGCAGCCATCGGTCGTTTTAGAGAGCGCCCACCGAATCGGCCCACCGAGAGATAATAAGACACCACCGAGGACGCTGATTATGAAGTTCCTCAGCTACAGAGACAAGATGACGATCTCCAACGCGGCGCGAGCTAAAGGAGAAATTAAATACCAGGATCAACAGGTGTGGTTCTACTCAGATTTGGCCACAGGAATCCAACAATTTAGGAAACAGTTTGACTCCGCCCGTAAAGAGCTGCGCAACCTTGGGATTCGTCATGGAGTGATTCATCCGGCAAGACTGCTGGTCACATATAAAGGGAGAACCCACATCTTCAAGACCCCTCCGGAGGCGCAGGTGCTTATCAAGCAGATTCAAGAAGAAACTGGTGGGAGCTAAGCATGAAGCATGAACAAAATATAAAGGTAGAATATTTAAGCATTTGCACAGGCATCTAACTGATCTGAAGCATATAGCAAGTTTACAAAATATAGATTGTATTATATATTTAAAAAAAAAAAACCTATGATGTACAAAGTTGATATAAAATTTAGGAGTTAAGTTGGAAAACTACAGAAGAGAGTTAATGTTATGTCATTAAAAGCAGTAGAGTCAGGGTGATTGAGAGGAGAAAGAAAGAGTGGTTTTGACTGATCCTCGCGGGTGTGGAGCAGTCACTGGCTATAGCGGGAGACGGAATTTTTTTTTTTTATTTTGGGGGGATTACCACGAATGTGGGGAGGGGGAATTTGTTTGTGTGTAGTTTGTGGGACGAATGTTCAACCACTCATGTTTTTGCTTCTCTGTATGAGCATGTTTATATTGCGAGGTAATCTCAAACTCCTTATTGATCATAGACCAAAGCGTTAATCTTAATTTAACTTCATGGAATTGCAGAGGTCTACAAAATTTAAAAAAAATTAAACAAGTTATGAATAAAATAAAAGACATAGGTTCAAAAATTGTGTTTTTGCAAGAAACTCATCTAATAGAGGAGGAAGTAAAAAGAATTAGGAGAAGATGGCAAGGAAGTGTATTCACCTCATCATTTTCATCCCGAGCCAGGGGAGTTATGACTCTCACACATAAATCAGTCCCATTTCAAGTGAAAAATGTAATTGGAGACAAATTAGGAAGATATCTAATCATCCAAGGATCTTTGTTATTAGAAAATATAAATCTGGTGAACTTATATGGTCCCAATATAGATGATCAAAACTTCTTTGCTAATGTATTTCTTATTTTATCATCACTTACAGGGCAACATATAATAGCAGGGGATTTTAATTGTACATTGAATCCCGGTATAGACAGATCAACAGGACTGGATTGTACGCACAATGGATGCAGGATGACCATTAATCATTTTATGAAAGAATTGAGATTGCTAGATATATGGAGAGAAATGAAACCACAAGTTAAAGCCTATTCTTGTTATTCTAATACCTACAAGGCATTCTCACGTATTGACTATTTTTTGATCTCCACAGAATTAAGGTCCAAGATTCAAAACTGTTTCTATGATAACATTGTGATCTCTGATCATGCACCCTGCTGTCTAATATATGTAGGTGGCAATTTCAGCATAAATGGCTTCAGGATGAGGAATTTGTTAAGTACATAGAAAAACAGATAGATGAGTTCTTTGATATCAATACTACACAAACATCAGCAGGCTAGATTACGTCTGTCCTTACTATATTTACCATTTGATCGTGGAGGTCTGAAATGTCCAAACTTTATGTTGTACTACTGGTCAGCACAACTGAGGTCTATGACATCTTATTTTTCATCAAATGATCTCCCTCACTGGACTGAAATGGAATCATATAATTTACCTTTACCTCTTCCCATATTCATATACTCAGACTCGGCAAAAAAATTACAGAAACAAGTTAAAAATCCATTTGTAAAGCATATGATCAAAATATGGTGTGAAACCAAAAAATATTTAAAAGAACCACACTTATTGTCACAATTTAGCCCAACATGGGGTAATCAATATTTTAAACCAGGGAGAGCGGATGCTGTATTTTAAAGTATGGAATTTAAAAGGGATTCAAAAGATTCAAGACTTATATTTGTCATGTTCAGATAACATAATGTCTTTTGAAGAACTGAGGATCAAATTTAATCTTAATAGAACACATTTTTTAAAATATCTTCAGCTTAGGAACTTTATTCGATCAAATCAAAATAATGCTCTCATCCGCCCTACTTATTCATCCTTGGAAAAAATTTTGACTTAAGATAGTAAGAGAAAGGGTATTATTTCAGAGTTTTATAACTCACTGACATTATCCTCAAGTGAAAACTCACAGAAAAGACTGAATTATTGGAAAGAAGGCCTGCAAACTGAAATTTCAGAGGAACAATGGGAATTGGCTTGTACAGAAGCTCAAACCAAATCAATAAATGTACGTGATACATTGATACATTTTAAATGGTTAATGCGGATGTATGTTACACCGGTGGAGTTAAATAGATATAACAAAAACATACCAGATACGTGCACAAAATGTATGGAAAGTAAAGGAACCCTATTTCATTGTTTATGGGAATGTAGAAAAATTAGAATGTTTTGGGAAGAGGTGAGGGTAATAATTGAAACTAGAAAAGCACTCGGAGATCGCAGACCTCCGCCAAGCGCCACAGTTCCCCCCATACAGTGTTTGTGTGTACGTTGTCAGATTCCTTGACCATGAAAACATCTGAGTAGCAATTGGATTCACAATGATAGGATTAGTGGTTCATTAGTAAAAGCATTACCTCCTTGGCGGAGGTAATAAACTGAAGTGTTGCTGTTGTGTCCATGTCCTGCATCTGCAAACTCCCAGGCTGGGGGTGTTGCAATTGAATGAATGAATGAATTAATTAATCTTCATTTTGAATAGATTAAGAGTACAGGTTAAAAGAAAGTGAATAATATAACAAAGGGGGTAATAAAATGCAACAAGGTCAAATTAGACAATAGCTCCTCTGATTATACAGTTCAACATAAGTTATCCGAAATATGTGATGGCTGAATCCGCAGCTTATATTGGCCACCCATGTTCCATCCAAGAATTCAAAAGAAAAAACAAAAGAAGTCATGACACAACTGCGTACAACCCACAGGCCAATGGGTTATGCGAGTGTTTTAGATCACTGAAAGCAGCACTGAGGGCTTCACTGACGGATGCCAATTAGGTAGACGGGTTGGCGTGGGTTTTATTCAAAATTGAAACGTTTATTTCAAACTCAGGGTTCATATTAAATGCAGAACTAAAAGGAGTAGAAAATAAATAAATAAATAAATAAAAGTATATACAGATCAGCAGACAGTCGGCGGTCGTGTAACTACAATAACATACAATATTGGACTCAGTATAAAATGGAACGCCACCACTTCCAAATGCTGGAGTGAAGTGTGAGTGACGAGTTGACAATTGCTGATATAAGATGATTGTTACATGGCAGCAACCTTCTCATCAAACTGTAAACATTGTTACGTATCAACTCCCAGACGTACATTCTGTAAAACTTACAACCGTGAGACCTTATTAAACATCAAGGTACTGCACGCTGCAAGAATCGCGGCGATCGGTTGTGATTTGGACATTCTACGCCAGCATGGAATTTTGGCGGAGTCCCCGCTGGAAGCTACCCGGGAGAGGAGGAAGCGGAAGCGGAGCGAACGCAAGCAAAAGCGAGGAAAAAGGGCCGGGATCCATGCTAGGCTAAAGGCTAACCCCTCCAGACCAGCGGTACCGTCGCTTCTTCTATCAAACGTCCGCGCCCTCGAAAACAAGGTAGACGAGCTGCGTTTGCTGAAAGAAACCCGGAGAGAATGGAGGGACTGCTGTGTGTTTGTTTTCACCGAGACATGGCTCCACGACAACATTCCTGACGAGGCCATTCAGCTGGAAGATATGGCGATGTTCCGGGCCGACAGGGAAACGGCGAGCTCCGGTAAGAGCCGGGGGGGTGGGCTATGCATCTATGTTAACAAGAACTGGTGCGTTAATGCCATGTTAGTGTCTAAACACTGCTCTCCGTTGGCGGAGTTCCTTATTGTTAATTGTCGGCCTTTTTATCTGCCGAGGGAATTCAGCAACGTGTTTGTAGTTGGTGTTTACATAGCGCCGAGCGCTAACGCTAAAGCTAATGCTAAGAAGGCACTCGGGGAACTGCACAATGCGATCAGTAAAATCCAAACTTCACACCCGGACAGTTTTGTGGTGGTTGCGGGGGATTTTAACCACACCAGCTTAAAGACTGTGCTCCCCAAGTTTAAACAATGTGTAGACTTTAAGACCAGAGGAGAGAATATGTTGGACTTAGTGTACACAAACACAGATGCATATAAAGCGTTACCCCGCCCCCATCTCGGCCGTTCTGATCACATGTCCGTGATGCTGCTGCCTGCCTACAAACCTTTATTGAAGCGCAGCAGGCCAGCAGTGAAACAAATCAGGATTTTGCCAGAGAGTGCAACCTCTGCACAGCAAGACTGTTTTCATCACACAGACTGGAGGATCTTCAAAATAGCAGCCTCCCAGGAAGACAGGACAGATGTGGAGGAGTATGCTGATTCGGTCACCAGCTACATCGCGAAGTGCACAGAGGATGTCACTACAGTGAAGACCATCACTATGCGGGGTAATCATAAGCCCTGGATGACTGCAGAGGTGCGCTCGCTGCTTAAAGCCAGAGATGCAACGTTCAGAGGGAAGGACAGGATTGCCCTCCGCTCAGCCAGGTCTGCACTTTCAAAGGGAATTAAGGTGGCAAAGCGCGCCTATGCAGAGAAAATCCAGGGACACCTCTGTGACACTAGGAACACCAAGCAGATGTGGCAGGGAGTTCGGACACTGACGGGCTTTAAGTCTAGGCAGGGGGTCGATGATGACGACGCTTCGCTTCCAGACAGGCTTAACGACTTCTTTGCACGTTTTGAAGCATCAAACTCGACAATCAGAGGGAGGGCCGGCCCACTCCCACCATCGGTCGGACCAGCTTTTACCATTAACACAGCGGACACACGGAGGACCCTATCCAGAATCAACCCACGCAAAGCTGCAGGTCCAGACAACATTCCGGGACGTGTGCTCCGAGACTGCGCGAGCGAGTTGGCGGATGTCCTGACTGACATTTATAACATCTCCCTGAGTCAGGCCATCGTTCTCAGATGCTTCAAGACCTCTATCATTGTACCGGTGGCAAAGAAACCAGTGGTGTCCTGTTTGAATGACTATCGTCCTGTTGCACTTACACCAATTGTGATGAAGTGTTTTGAACGGCTTGTCAAACCACACATCACAGCCTGCCTCCCTGCATCACACGACCCGCTCCAGTTTGCATATCGTTCAAACCGCTCCACGGAGGATGCTATAGTCACCACCCTACACTCTGTCATCACCCACCTGGACCAGAAAGACACCTACACCAGACTCCTGTACATTGATTTCAGTTCAGCATTCAACACCATTATTCCCCAGAGACTGATAGAGAAATTACTCCTTCTCGGTCTGAACACCGCCACATGTCTCTGGATCCTGGATTTCCTGACTGAGAGACCTCAGTCTGTCCGGGTTGGAAACAACATCTCCAACTCTGTCACGCTGAGTACCGGAACCCCTCAAGGCTGTGTACTCAGTCCACTGTTGTTTACACTTCTAACACATGACTGTGTATCCAAACACGAGGGGAACCAGATTATTAAGTTTGCAGATGACACCACGGTGGTGGGACTTATTCAGAGGGATGAGGAATCAATGTACAGGGAAGAAGTGAGAGACCTGGAGGGCTGGTGCAGGGAGAACAATCTGGTGCTCAACGTGGACAAAACAAAGGAGATGATTATCGACTTCCGGCGGTCACAGCCTGAGCACGTCCCCCTCAGCATCGGCGGCTGTTTAGTGGAAAGAGTAGAGAACATCAAGTTCCTCGGAGTGCAGATCTCGCAGGACCTGACCTGGAGCAAGAATTCCTTGGAGATCAGGAAGCGAGCTCAGCAGAGACTACACTTCTTGAGGAAACTCAAACAGGCCTCTCTCCCCATCTGCATCCTCAGGACCTTCTACAGAGGTGTGGTGGAGAGTGTTCTGACGTACTGCATTGCTACATGGTACTCCAGCTGCAGTATGTCAGACAAAAAAGCCATGCAGAGGATAGTCAAGGGGGCGGAGAGGGTAATTGGAGTCTCCCTCCCCTCTGTCCAAGAACTTTTTCAGAACCGTTGTAGGAGCAGGGCACTGAACATTGTCAAGGACCGTTCTCACCCTCTGCATAAACACTTTGAACTTCTTCCATCTGGTAAACGATTCCGGAGCATCAGAGGCAGAACCACCAGACTGATCAACAGCTTCCTCCCACAAGCTGTCAGGATGCTGAACAGCTGACCCGGAATCTCACATACACACTACTGCACCTATGGACATTTTGTATATTATAGTTAGTTATTCTTTTTCCCCAAGTATGTCTCAGGGATGTGTGAATGGATGGGGGGGTGGGAGCTATGTGGGAGTGTGTCTTAATCATGCTCCTTCTTATATGGATGCCGAGAGAAACGCAATTTCATCTTGCCTGCACTACAGTTGTATGTACAGCAATATGACAATAAAGTTTGATTTGATTTGATTTGAACTCGCCAAAAGACGGAATGTTCACAGACACATACATCTTGCTTGCACTGGACCTTCGTGGTACATCTAATCTTTAACTTTAATGGGGTTACGCTCCGCAGCCAAAGATGATTTGGAAACTTCCCCGGCAGAGAGCTTCTTTTTGTGGAGCTACTATGGCTGACCGGGGAATTTCTGCCAAATAATCCAGCGGCGGACAGCTGCCCGTCTGAGCTTTTGCAGCGTTGCGCAAACACCGGCACACAGCACGCTGCCGAGCAGCTCGTTTTTGCGCAGCGCCTATGGCTGACCGGGGAATTTGTGCCAAATAATCCGGCGGTGGACAGCTGCCCGTCTCAGCTTTTGCAGCGTCGCGCAAACACAGGCACGGTGGCGGGCCCAGCCCACCAGTGTTTTCCGCGTGCTTTTGTGCCTAAAACGTTGAAGAACGCGGAGTTTATGTTGGTCAGACATGATGACCAGCGCCCTCCATTGCGCCTGCGCACATGTTGAAAATAGCCGTATGTCACAGTGTTAAAGAATGCTTTAAAAAATTCCTGTATCCAGACGGTGATCCGGATCATCCCCAAAATTTAATCAGTTCTTCCTTGTACCATTTCCAACAACGCCAGAAAGTTTCATGGAAATCCGTCCAAGACTTTTTGAGTTATCTTGCTAACCAACAGACAGACAGACAGACAGACAGACAGACAAACACACAGACAAACCCCGGCAAAAACATTACCTCCTTCTGGCCTTTTCGGCCAGGCGGAGGTAAAAATAATTTCAAAACAAATCATATTGAATCCTAAATTGTTTTTGTTGGGTCTGTATCCAGAAAAACATAACTTTAACTAGAAAAGCACTCGGAGAGCGCAGACCTCCGCCAAGCGGCACAGTTCCCCCCATAGAGTGTTTGTGTGTACGTTTTCAGATTCCCTGAGCATGAAAAGATATGAGTAGCAATTGGATTCACAATGATTATTTGTTTATTTGACATGGACAGTGCAATAAACAGACAATTAATGAATGACAATCAGTGTGATAGTGATAGGATTAGTGGTTCAGTAGTGTAAAATGGGGCTATAAGGGACGGCGGGTTAATAAGGGACACTTTTGTGGGAAATGTTTTAAATGTAATTCTGCTTTTTTTATTTTGAGCAGGACGCTGAGTTGTGTTGTTATTGTCAAATATCCATGAATCCTTCATCAAATCTAGGCGGAAGCAAAATTAAAAAAGCAGAATTACATTTAGAAAAGTGTCCCATATTACCCCGCCGTCCCTTATAGCCCCGTTTTACAGTTGTAAAGGCATTGCCTCCTTGGCGGAGGTAATAAACTGAAGTGTTGGTGTGTCCATCTCCTCCACTGACGGATGCAGATTGGTTAGACAGGTTGCCGTGGGTTTTATATTATATTGGGGCTGCGGTCTGCGGCAAAACAGAATTTAGAGTCTTCCCCGGCAGAGAGGTCGTTTTTACGCAGCGCCTATAGCTGGGCGGGGAATTTGTGGCAAATAATCGGGCGGTGGACAGGTGGCCGTGTCAGGTTTTGCAGCGTGGTGCAAAAGCAGTCACGCTGGCGGGCCCAGGGCAGCAGTGTTTTCCGCGTGCTTTTGTGCCTAAAACGTTGAAGAACGCGGAGTTTGTGTTGGTCAGACACGACGACCAGCGCAATGTGTGCAGCGCCTATGGCTGGCACAGGCACGCTGGGGGTCCGAGGCCAGCAGTGTTTTCCGCATGCTTTTGTGGCTAAAACGTTGAAGAAGGCGGAGTTTGTGTTGGTCAGACACGATGCCCAGCGGCCTCCATTGCGCCTGCGCACATGTTGAAAATGGCCCTATGTCACAGTGTTGAAAAATGCTTTAAAAAAATTCCTGTATCCAGACGGTGAACCGGATCACCCCCAAAATTTAATCAGTTCTTCCTTGTACCATTTCCAACAACGCCTGAAAGTTTCATGCAAATCCATCCAAGACTTTTTGAGTTATCTTGCTAACCAACAGACAAACAGACAGACAGACAGACAAACACACAAACCCTGGCAAAAACATAACCTCCTCCTGGCCTTTTCGGCCTGGCGGAGGTAACTAGAAAAGCACCCGGAGAGCGCAGACCTCCGCCAAGCGGCACAGTTCCCCCCATACAGTGTTTGTGTGTACGTTTTCAGATTCCCTGAGCATGAAAAGATATGACTAGCAATTGGATTCACAATGATTATTTGTTTATTTGACATGGACAGTGCAATAAACAGACAATTAATGAATGACAATCAATGTGATAGTGATAGGATTAGTGGTTCAGTAGTGTAAAACGGGGCTATAAGGGACGGCGGGTTAATAAGGGACACTTTTCTGGGAAATGTTTTAAATGTAATTCTGCTTTTTTTATTTTGAGCAGGACGCTGAGTTGTGTTGTTATTGTCAAATATCCATGAATCCTTCATCAAATCTAGGCGGAAACAAAATTAAAAAAGCAGTATTACATTTAGAAAAGTGTCCCATATTACCCCGCCGTCCCTTATAGCCCCGTTTTACGGTAGTAAAAGCATTGCCTCCTTGGCGGAGGTAATAAACTGAAGTGTTGGTGTGTCCATCTCCTCCACTGACGGATGCAGATTGGTTAGACAGGTTGCCGTGGATTTTATATTATATTGGGGTTGCGCTCCGCGGCAAAACAGAATTTAGAATCTTCCCCGGCAGAGAGGTCGTTTTTACGCAGCGCCTATAGCTGGGCGGGGAATTTGTGGCAAATAATCGGGCGGCGGACAGGTGGCCGTGTCAGGTTTTGCATCGTGGCGCAAAAACAGGCACGCTGGCGGGCCCAGGCCAGCAGTGTTTTCCGCGTGCTTTTGTGCCTAAAACGTTGAAGAACGCGGAGTTTGTGTTGGTCAGACACGACGACCAGCGCAATGTGCGCAGCGCCTATGGCTGGCACAGGCACGCTGGCGGGCCCAGGCCACCAGTGTTTTCCGCATGCTTTTGTGGCTAAAACGTTGAAGAAGGCGGAGTTTGTGTTGGTCAGACACGACGCCCAGCGCCCTCCATTGCGCCTGCGCACATGTTGAAAATGGCCGTATGTCACAGTGTGGAAAAAAATGCTTTAAAAAATTCCTGTATGCAGAAGGTGATGCGGATCATCCCCAAAATTTAATCAGTTCTTCCTTGTACCATTTCCAACAACGCCTGAAAGTTTCATTGAAATCCGTCCAAAAGTTTTTGAGTTATCTTGCTAACCAACAGACAAACAGACAGACAGACAGACAAACACACAGACAAACCCCGGCAAAAACATTACCTCCTCCTGGCCTTTCGGCCTGGCGGAGGTAATAAGACAGAAAGAGCATTCATAGACTTCAGTTTGCTCAATGCCAAAAAATGTATTGCACTATTGTGGAAAAAGACTCATAGACCAGATGTGACTCAGTGGTTAAGACAGATGTTAACAAACCTTCCACTAGAAAGAATAACATACATACTGAAATCAAAGGAAATTGTGTTTGAGAATATATGGAGACCTTTCATTGATTATGTAAAGAATTTAAACATAACTTTTGAAGAGGAAGGTGAATGATGTGTGTGGACCTTGTAAATTCCAAACTGGTGAATGTATAATATGTATACTTATGTAATGGATTGCCTAGACTAAACAGAGGAGCATTGTTGAAGACCTGTCTTTGTTAGTGGTTGTTGGTGTTTTTAGTACAATTTTTTTTTAATTACTTTAGTGTTAGTGTTTGAGTGTTTGTGTTATGTTTGTAAAAAAAAAAAAAAAGGTTCAATAAAAAATATTGTGGAAAAAAAAAATAATATGTCATAGACCTCAGTTGTGCTGACCAGTAATACAACATAAAGTTTGGACATTTCAGACCTCCACGATCAAATGGTAAGTATAGTAAGGACAAACACGTCATGACGGCCTCTGGGCCATCATCTGCCTCATCAGCTCCAGTTGCGCACAGACCAGCAGGTGCTAATCAGCGGCTGTTAAAAGCCAGTGGTGCTGACAGCCCGGCACGGAGTCGTCTGTCTTCCTCGTCAGAGCATGAGCCAGAACTTCGTTCTTAAGTCCAGTCAAGAATGTCTCGTCAGGATCAGCCACGTAAGAAAACAATCTGCTATTCGACCCCTTGCCTTTACCCCTGTGCACAGGTGGACCTCCCAGGCGGCGGACCAACTTCCCCAGCCGACGGGGCGTTGCCACCTCTATCACGGAGCTCCTCGTTACCACCACAGCTACGGGTACGTCTATCACCACAACTACAGGAACTGTTATTATTACAGCTACAGGAGCTGTCATCATCACGGTCACTGGTACCACCACCACCTCTGCTACGAGAGCAATCATCATCACAGCGACAGGTGCATTCACCACCACAGCTACGGGCACTTTCACCACCACGCTGCACGGCCACTGGAAGTCAGCAGAACGTTACCTGTGGAACATCCAAGTAAGCCTCACCATCCACAATTACCCGCTAGCGCTGAACAGCTGTAATTGTTTCTGCTTGTGTGTTACAGGGTTGCCAGGTCGCCATCCAAACTGCTCAGTTCCAGTGACCAGACTTCAATACTTGCACTCACACACGCACTACACTCACTCACTTTACAATAAAAGAGTAATTGTCTGTATCTACTCGCCTCAGTGTCTGTTTCCTGGGTCCAGAACATGTCAAAACATAGTCTAGCCTTCCTATTGTTCCATATAAATTCCACTAACTTTTTTTTTAGTTCTTGAGAATAGGTCTGAAGGTGGTGGTAAAGGAATATTTTGAAATAAATAAAGTATTTTTGGTAAGATATTACTTTTAAGTATATTAATTCTCCCGATCATTGACATTGGTAGTGACATCCATCTCTGAAGTAACTCATTAATATCTGTCATTAAGGCTTCATAGTTGGCATTGGCGACTGATTCTAGCTTAGGCAAAATTTGAATTCCTAAATATTTAAACTGATTTACAACACTGAATTGGTTTACCTCAGGAGATGGATGATTTCTCTGGGTCTCATTTAACATTAATATTGAAGATTTTGTTTTGTTTATTTTATATCCTGATATATCCCCAAAGTTCTTTATTAAATTTAACAAAGTCGGAATTGATTTTTTAAAATTCAACATAAACAAAATTATGTCATCAGCATACAGGGAGATTTTATGTTCTGTTGGTCCTACTTTAATTCCATATATTTGTGGATGTAAACGTACTGCCATCGTTAAAGGTTCAATTGCCATAGTAAACAATAAAGATGGTCACGCACGTCAGCATGGAGCACGTCGGCGGTCCTGAGCAGAGCAACCACATCTGCTTCTGGGAGGACTGCGCCACCGTGCAGCCACGGTGGTGCAGTGGTTAGCACTGTGGCAGCACAGTTTTACCCTCGGCCGGGGGATCGCAGGGACCGTGAGATCGTGGGTTCGATCCCTGCCCCCGGCCAACAGTGAACAGTGATCTGTGTGGAGTTTGCATGTTCTCCCCGTGTTTGCGTGGGTTTACTCCGGGATTTCTCCGGTTTCCTCCCACATGCCAAAAACATGCAGGTTAGGGAGTTAAGGGGCGCTTGCGCACACAGCGACCGGAAGCTGGTGGTTTGTCACCAGACTGCAAAACAAATCTACCTATGGGTACAAAATAAGTAATAAAAAAAAAAAAAGTCAAAGTGGAAGCCTTGTCGACATCCTCTATTGATTTATATTGATTTTGAGATACTGCTGTTTGTTAGGATTTCTGCTGTAGCATTATTGTATATTATCTGGACCCATTTTATGAAATTATTTCCAAGTCCAAACCTTTGTAGGACTTCAAAAAGATAGGGCCATTCGACCCTATCAAAGGCCTTTTCGGCGTCCAATGATAGGAGAGCTGTATCCGGTGCTTCTTTATTGGAGTAAATAATATTAAATAGTCTTCTTACATTATAGAAGCCTTGTCTTCCCATTATAAAGCCATTCTGATCTCGGTTAATAATATTTGGTAATATTTCTTGTAGTCGTATTGCTAAAATTTTACAGATTATTTTAAGATCAGCATTTAATAGGCTTATTGGTCTAATGTTTTCACATTTATTAGAGGGTTTACCTGGTTTTGGCAACAGTATAATTAAGGCATTATCCATGTATGGTGGTAAATTACCATTTTTAAAATGCTTCTAAAACCATTTCCAAAAGTGGTTTTATTAATTTATTCTTAAACTTTTTATAGAGGTCAACTGGAAGACCATCTGGTCCTGCTCTTTTCAAATCAAATCAAACTTTATTGTCATATTGCTGTACATACAACTGTAGTGCAGGCAAGATGAAATTGCGTTTCTCTCGGCATCCATATAAGAAGCAGCATGATTTAAGACACATTCCCACATAGCTCCCCCCCACCCCCCCCACCCCCCCATCCATTCACACATCCCTGAGACATACTTGGGGAAAAAACAAAGAATAACTAACTATAATATACAAAATGTCCGTAGGTGCAGTAGTGTGTATGAGAGATTCCGGGTCAACTGTTCAGCATCCTGACAGCTTGTGGAAGGAAGCTGTTGATCAGTCTGGTGGTTCTGCCTCTGATGCTCCGGAATCGTTTACCAGATGGAAGAAGTTCAAAGTGTTTATGCAGAGGGTGAGAACGGTCCTTGACAATGTTTAGTGCCCTGCTCCTACAACGGTTCTGAAAAAGTTCTTGGACAGAGGGGAGGGAGACTCCAATTACCCTCTCCGCCCCCTTGACTATCCTCTGCATGGCTTTTTTGTCTGACATACTGCAGCTGGAGTACCATGTAGCAATGCAGTACGTCAGAACACTCTCCACCACACCTCTGTAGAAGGTCCTGAGGATGCAGATGGGGAGAGAGGCCTGTTTGAGTTTCCTTAAGAAGTGCAGTCTCTGCTGAGCCTGCTTCCTGATCTCCAAGGAATTCTTGCTCCAGGTCAGGTCCTGCGAGATCTGCACTCCGAGGAACTTGATGTTCTCTACTCTCTCCACTAAACGTCCGCCGATGCTGAGGGGGGCGTGCTCAGGCTGCGACCGCCGGAAGTCGATAATCATCTCCTTCGTTTTGTCCACGTTGAGCACCAGATTGTTCTCCCTGTACCAGCCCTCCAGGTCTCTCACTTCTTCCCTGTACATTGATTCCTCATCCCTCTGGATAAGCCCCACCACCGTGGTGTCATCTGCAAACTTAATAATCTGGTTCCCCTCGTGTCTGGATACACAGTCATGTGTTAGAAGTGTAAACAACAGTGGAATGAGTACACAGCCTTGAGGGGATCCGGTACTCAGCGTGACAGACTTGGAGATGTTGTTTCCAACCCGGACAGACTGAGGTCTCTCAGTCAGAAAATCCAGGATCCAGAGACATGTGGCGGTGTTCAGACCGAGAAGGAGTAATTTCTCCATCAGTCTCTGGGGAATAATGGTGTTGAATGCTGAACTGAAATCAATGTACAGGAGTCTGGCGTAGGTGTCTTTCTGGTCCAGGTGGGTGATGACAGAGTGTAGGGTGGTGACTATAGCATCCTCCGTGGAGCGGTTTGAACGAAATGCAAACTGGAGCGGGTCGTGTGATGCAGGCTGTAATGTGTGGTTTGACAAGCCGCTCAAAACACTTCATCACAATTGGTGTCAGTGCAACAGGACGATAGTCATTAAAACAGGACACCACTGGTTTCTTTGCCACCGGTACAATGATAGAGGTCTTGAAGCATCTGGGAACGATGGCCTGACTCAGGGAGATGTTATAAATGTCAGTCAGGACATCCGCCAACTTGCTCGCGCAGTCTCGGAGCACACGTCCCGGAATGTTGTCTGGACCTGCAGCTTTGCGTGGGTTGACTCTGGTTAGGGTCCTCCGTGTGTCCGCTGTGTTGATGGTAAAAGCTGGTCCGACCGATGGTGGGGGAGGGCCAGCCCTCCCTCTGATTGTCGAGTTTGATGCTTCAAAACGTTTTCCCTGATTTCATATTATCAATGGCTAGCCCAACTTCTTCTTGACTAATTTTAGACTCCAGTATTTCCCTGTTTTCATTTGGAATACCTGGTATGGATAATCCACCCAAAAACCCATTTAAGTCAGTTTCATTTTTTGTATCATATAGTATTTCATAATAATCTCTAAAGGCACTATTAATTTCTAAAGGATCTATAACTACCTGTCCGTTACTTATAATACTGGTAATTGGTGTTTTAGATTCTAATTGTTTAATCTGCCATGCCAATAATTTTCCTGATTTTTCACCTTGTTCATAAAAAGTTTGCTTCAATCTTAGAAGACTCGAGGCAGCTCTATTCGCTGATTTTTTGTCATATTCAGCTCTCAGAATCAGTAATTCGTTCTCTAACTGTGGGTTACTTCGTGCATACACCTTTTCTTGAAGAATTTTTATTTTACGTTCCAATTGGACTCTCTCCTCTTGGGTCTTCTTAGATTTTGAACCTGTATAACTAATAATATGCCCCCTAATAAAAGCTTTGAAAGCCTCCCACTTTATACATGCTGATGTTTGTGTAGTATTGATATCAAAGAACTCATCTATCTGTTTTTCTATGTACTTAACACATATGTGACCAGCAGTCTTGCCGGATGAATTACTCCATGACAAATCCCTAGGTTGCGCAGCTCTTTGCGGGCCGGGTCGAACTGTTTTCTCAATTGTTGTATTCCTGTGGCCAAATCCGGGTAAAACCGCACCTGTTGGTCCTGGTATTTAATTTCCCCTTTAGCTCGCGCCGCATTGGTGACCGTCATCTTGTCTCTGTAGTTGAGGAACTTCATAATCAGTGTCCTCGGTGGTGTCTTATTATCTCTCGGTGGGCCGATTCGGTGAGCTCTCTCTAAAACGACCGATAACTGCAGATCCGTGTTATTCAGCGCTTCTGGAATCCACTTTTCTAAAAAGGAACATGGGTCTCGTCCCTCCACTCCCTCCGGGAGGCCCACCAGCCTCAAATTATTCCGTCGCGAGCGGGATTCCAAGTCTAGGACGTTATCTTCCAGACGTTTGCATTTTAATTCCAGTGTTTGCAGTTTAATTTGCAGGCTGGTGACGTCATCTTCAGCGCTTGAAATTCGGAGCTCCGCCTGCGACACTCGCTCCATGCAGTCGTTTATTTCTTTTCTCATACCTTCTATTGCTTCTATAATCCCATCAAATTTAGACGAAAACTCTGTTCTCATGGAGTTGATGGCAGTGAGCACTACGTTTGTCCCCTCTTCAGCAGTTCCCGCTCCGCAGCTGGATCCCTCCTCCGCCATTGCCTCTGGAATTTTCTGTTTCGCCTCGAGCGTGGAAGTCTGTTAGCTTGGGTTGTTTTGTCGAGTTATCTTTTCCTCCACCTAATTTTCCAACCTTGGTCTTTACCATATCCGCGCCAAAACGCTAGGATGGGTTTTTGTTCCAATTAAGAGAGTTTTAGTAATTTTTTTATTTTCAAGAGCAGAGCAGTGTGAAACACGTCTTCCTACATGGCCGCCATAACCGGAAGTCGATTCCCAGGACTATTATTAATCAAAATTTAAGAATCAAATTCTTGACATGTCTGCATCGATTTAGAATCGTCCATGTCTGCATTGCAATGCATCTTAAACATTATCATTTCCTCCACCCTCTAGTTTAGGATGAGAAACACTGGGTTTATTTAGAGTGCAAGGGATTCCTAATACAACAGAAACCATAGTAAAGTAGGATACTTTGATATAATTCAAGCAAAACTGCAGAAGAACTGCTCATAATCACTGTACTTATCAATAAAAAAAACTATCCTAATAATAATGGCGTACGAATCCCTGTTCGTACAGCGTGCGTAAGGTGGTAATGAGGCGCTCATAAGGCGGAAGTATGTCATTCATGCAACATTTGTGCCGACAAAATGTGCAGAAAGCCATAAGATCTTCCTACCAACGACTTGAGAGGGCTGTGAGTTGCACAAAATATTTCATAAGATGGCAGAAAGTATGCCGTAGGAAGATCCGAAGGCACAGTTACGAAGAACCGAAGAACTCTAGGGCCATTGTACGACAGAAAGGCACCTCATTTCTCAAGAATGCCTCAAGTTGCTCTTGCAAACTAAACGGCAGTCGTAAGAAACTATGCCCCCCTCCACGAATGTCTGCGAATTCCAGAATTTATAGGAACTGGGAGATTCTTACGAACCCATCGTTCACGAGAATCTTTCTGACCATAGCTTTAGGTACCGGTAACCATCTGAGTAATTGCCTAGGAGGAATACGGATTCATGTAAATTGTGGATGGCTGCAGCACCATGGTATAAAATTATTTTACCATTACTGCCTTAGTGGAGGTATGCATTCTAGGATCATCACCAAAATGTTATGGGTTCCTCTTTAGCCCAAGGACCACCTCTGGTAAAAATTTCATCCAAATTCATCCAGTAGTTTTGGGGTACATGCATGCATAGTGAAAATAATCTGCACTTCACATGCCCATACTGTCGGCGGCAGATGTTTTAAATGGCGGAAACGATGGAGGTATGTGAATACAATGACAAGACAAACAGGAGCTTTTGCTATTTAGTGGCAGAGGAAGAAAACAAATGGGCAAAAAGATTTGTTCACCCAGTATTGGCGGATTGCTCAGTACTTCCCTCTGGTGGGAGTTCCCGGGCGCACATGCAGTCCACTGCGGCCATCTGAGAGCAAGAAATGTTGACGCTTGTACAGTGTTGCCAAGTCTGCTTATTATAAGCGACTTTGGGCTGTTTTTTTCTCTAAAGTCGCTTACAAGTTTTTGGGCTTGTTTTTTAATGTGTAGTTGCTTATTAGGACTGGCTTTGCTGTCTGTGTGACAGCTCTCCCAGCTCCCAGCCTAAGTCACGCCCCCTCTACTCAAGGCTATCTTAATGCACGGACTAGGCTGGGCTGAAGCCCAGGGGCCTACAATGAAGATCAGGGTCTATCATGAGCCAATAAAAAAAGATCCCATTGTTGTTAATTGGTCAAATTCTCTGTCCATCACTTGATTTTCATGTGTGGCTGCTGATTAATCCAATTTACAAGTTCCCCATGTGGGTACCACGTAACAACAGCCCATCAGAGGAATTGTTCTGACATGTGATTATGCAAGCAAAAGTGAGGGGTAAAAAGTAACTAGCTAGGTCAAAATGTCCGGAAAAAAAGTTTGAGAGTGGCACTCATAAAATTATTGAGAGGAAAAAGCTCAAGGAAACTGAATTGCTCAAAAAGTTGAGGTGGAGCTGCCAATTACAGAGGAGACAGGTGGGCCATTAAAGAACTCACCTGGAGAAGACCAGGCGCCACCTGATCCTGCCGAAAGAGAACACACCAATGGAGAAGACAAGCATGCTGTTAAACAGAATGCTGTTAAACACTGTTAAACAGTGTAACCTCACACTGATGTCCACCGAGTTATTTGTGAGCTGGACTTAAAGGACATAATGAAGAATTTTTTATTAAACAAGACCAGAAAAAACTTCTAAAAAGGTAAGACATGCTCTTTGTAGTCCATGGCTGTGAGCGAAAGAGAGAGGGGCCTAACTTGCATTTATGCTGAAGGCAGTATGTGTCACACTGTAAAAATGGAAATCTTAGTAAGATAAAAAATGGAAATCTTAGTAAGATAAAATATATTAAATCAAGACTATATGCTTGTTTTTCTCTCAAGATAATTTTCACAAGAAGTTTTTTGTTGTGCAGTTTTCTGTAAGATTTTACTTGCTTTATGATAGTTTTTACTTGTGTTAAGCAATTTAATCTTACTTTGTTGGCAGATGTTTTTTTTTCTAATTCTCTCTTATATACATTATCTATTGCCAGATTTTTTTTGCTTATTTTAAGTAAATTATCTGCCAACAGAGCAAGAAAAGCTGATTTTTCAAATTGCTTAAAACAATTTAAAACTATCTGAAAGCATGTAAAATTTTCTTACACAAACTGCACAGCAAGAATAAATATCTTGTCAGACAAAAAACAAGCAGAAACAGCCTTAATTTATTTCATTTTACTTATATTTGACTTTTTGCAGTGTTTTTTTTTTTTTTTTTGTATTCTGTATACTTGATTGATCTCCAGAGGGAAATTCTGGGCATCCACCTGGATGGATGAGGCAGCCATGGTATGGTGCCAATCCCGTCACCATTCACACACACATTCACACCTAGGGCCACTTTAGAGTCTCCAATTAACCTAACTGTCATGTTTTTGGCCAGTGGGAGGAAACCAGAGTACCTGGGGTAAACCCATGCAGACACGGGAAGAACATGCAAACTCCACACAGAAGGGTCACTGATGGTCAGGGGGCGGAATCGATCCTGTGACCTTTTTTACTGTGCTGCCACTGCATAGTTGTGTTTTCTTGCATTATCTGTCCAAGAGAAACAAAAATGAGGCCGTAGTGACTCAGGAGGTAGAGCAGGTCGCCCAATAACCGGAGGGTTGGTGGTTCGAATCCCACTCCCCCCCCCCCACCACCACCACCACCTTGCTGTTGTGTCCTTGGGCAAGACACTTTATCCACCTTGCCTCCAGTGTGTTCATGGTTCATGACACTGAGGTATAGATGTGTATAGATGTTCGGTGGTGGTTGGAGAGGCCGTTGGCATGGATTGGCAGCCATGTGTCCATCAGTCTGCTCCAGGGTAGCTGTGGCTACAGAGGTAGCTTACCACTATTATCATCTGTGGAGTGAATGAATAATGTACTCATTGTAAAGTGTCTTTGGGTGTCATGAAAAGTGCTATATAAATGCAATCCATTATTAAAAACATAGCTATTACACATTTTTAAACTGAGATTCTGTTGGGGGGAAGTCTACAAATCCTCTCAGGCCCAAGGCCTAATGGCAAGTTAAGGTGGCCCTGCCTCTACTTCCACATATGGGACCTTAAATAAAAAAAAAAATCTCCACTGAAATGAATGGCAAGAGCAAAATTATCTTTTGATCCTGATCAAATTTTGCCACGAGTTACGTATATGATGTTTGTCAATTTAAAAGATAATTTTCCACGTAATTAAAGTTGTCAGCTGCCGTATAATAACACAGTAATATTTTGTTTTTGCTTAAACGACTACTGGACAACAATTCCCATCATCCCACATCACTAAGCGGTCATCGTGTTTAGTGCCGTTACTTATGCAGTATGCACATGTCTTTTCTTTTGATCAGAGTTTAAAAATTTAATTTATTCAAAGTTTTTATGTTGACTGTGTTTACTATAAATTTGCTGTTGCTTATGCAGAATGCATATGCATTTTTCTTTTATTTAGAGTTTATAAAATTCAGTTATTCAATGCTGACTGCGTTTACAGTCAATTCACTGCAAACAAAAATAAAGCTACATCTATACTGTTATCAAGCAGCTTCTCTTTTACACAGTGTGGTAGGTTGGCTGTTGGGCTTTTTTGGGGCTTATTTCCATAGAGCTGGTTAACGTTTCTCTCGCGAGCTCTGGCAACACTGGACTTGTACTGCCACCTCTAGTAGCCAAGCATAGTTATTACAATACCTTTTTTACGGCTCCATTGATGATAAAGGCCAGTTAAATTTGTGTTTATTTTGAAAACAAAGCCTTATCTAAGAATTCTGGCAAATTAAAAGTCAAGAAAATATGGCAATAAGAGATAAGATAAGATAAGATAAGATAAGCCTGTATTAGTCCCACAATGGGGAAATTCCAGGATTGCAACAGCACAGGGATAGCAACACTCAGAGCAACAATCAGAAGGCAAGAAAAACAAGAGCAGCTAGTATACATATGTACATATTAATATATATATATATATATATATATACAGTATATATATATATATATATATATATATATATATATATACTGTATATATATATATATATATATATATATATATACACAGTGGGGCAAAAAAGTATTTAGTCAGCCACCAATTGTGCAAGTTCTCCCACTTAAAAGATGAGAGAGGTCTCCAATTTTCATCATAGGTATACCTCAACTATGAGAGACAAAATGAGAAAAAAAAAATCCAGAAAATCACATTGAAGGATTTTTAATGAATTAATTGGTAAATTCCTTGGTAAAATAAGTATTGGGTCACCTACAAACAAGCAAGATTTCTGGCTCTCACAGACCTGTAACTTCTTCTTTAAGAGGCTCCTCTGTCCTCCACTCGTTACCCGTATTAATGGCACCTGTTTGAACTCGTTATCAGTATAAAAGACACCTGTCCACAACCTCAAACAGTCAGACTCCAAACTCCACTATGGCCAAGACCAAATAGCTGTCAAAGGACACCAGAAACAAAATTGTAGACCTGCACCAGGCTGGGAAGACTGAATCTGCAATAGGTAAGCAGCTTGGTGTGAAGAAATCAAGTGTGGGAGCAATTATTAGAAAATGGAAGACATACAAGACCACTGATAATCTCCCTCCATCTGGGGCTCCACGCAAGATCTCACCCCGTGGGGTCAAAATGATCACGAGAACGGTGAGCAAAAATCCCAGAACCACACGGGGGGACCTAGTGAATGACCTACAAAGAGTTGGGACCAAAGTAACAAAGGCTACATCAGTAACACTCTACGCCGCCAGGGACTCAAATCCTGCAGTGCCAGACGTGTCCCCCTGCTTCAGCCAGTACACGTCCAGACCCATCTGAAGTTTGCTAGAGAGCATTTGGATGATCCAGAAGAGGATTGGGAGAATGTCATATGGTCAGATGAAACCAAAATAGAACTTTTTGGTAAAAACTCAACTTGTCGTGTTTAGAGGAGAAAGAACACCATACCTACTGTGAAGCATGGGGGTGGAAACATCATGCTTTGGGGCTGTTTTTCTGCAAAGGGACCGGGACGACTGATCCGTGTAAAGGAAAGAATGAATGGGGTCATGTATCGTGAGATTTTGAGTGAAAACCTCCTTCCATCAGCAAGGGCATTGAAGATGAAACGTGGCTGGATCTTTCAGCATGACAATGATCCCAAACACACCACCCGGTCAATGAAGGAGTGGCTTCGTAAGAAGCATTTCAAGGTCCTAGAGTGGCCTAGCCAGTCTCCAGATCTCAACCCCATAGAAAATCTTTGGAGGGAGTTGAAAGTCCGTGTTGCCCAGCGACAGCCCCAAAACATCACTGCTCTAGAGGAGATCTGCATGGAGGAATGGGCCAAAATACCAGCAACAGTGTGTGAAAACCTTGTGAAGACTTACGGAAAACGTTTGACCTCTGTCATTGCCAGCGAAGGGTATATAACCAAGTATTGAGATGAACTTTTGTTATTGACCAAATACTTAATTTACCGAGGAATTTACCAATTAATTCATTAAAAATCATTCAATGTGATTTTCTAGACTTTTTTTTCCTCATTTTGTCTCTCATAGTTGAGGTATACCTATGATGAAAATTGGAGACCTCTCTCATGTTTTAAGTGGGAGAACTTGCACAATTGGTGGCTGACTAAATACTTTTTTGCCCCACTGTGTATATATACAGTATATATATATATACACACACACACACACACAGTGCGGAGCACTGTGGTTGATGGATGTGCAGCAGAAAGTCTAAGCTCTCTCTCCGCGGGTGCGGCGGGCCAGCTGGATGTCTTTGGGCATGATGGTGACCCTCTTGGCATGGATGGCGCACAGGTTGGTGGCCTCGAAGAGACCCACCAGGTAGGCCTCGCTGGCCTCCTGCAGAGCCATGACGGCGGAGCTCTGGAAGCGCAGGTCGGTCTTGAAGTCCTGAGCGATCTCCCTCACCAGGGGCTGCAAGGGCAGCTTACGAATGAGCAGCTCCGTGGATTTCTGGTAGCGACGGATCTCTCTCAGAGCCACCGTACCAGGCCTGCAACGGTGAGGCTTCTTCACTCCGCCGGTGGCCGGAGCGCTTTTACGAGCAGCCTTGGTGGCTAGCTGCTTCCTGGGGGCTTTTCCTCCAGTAGATTTACGGGCGGTCTGCTTGGTTCTTGCCTTCGCTCTTTATTATTCTGTCTTATATTTCTTGCACGCTGCCTAAACTCCAGCCCGGCACCTGCGTCGTTTTCGCTTCAGTTCTCCCGGTATGACGAGTTTCTCCGTTAGCACCGGGTGGCGGTTGAGTGCTAGCTAGCTCTTCCCTGCTGTATCGTCTCCTGCTGTAAACAGAGGCTCCGTCCGCTGACTCGGGAGACCTTTGGGGCGACCTGTGTGTCCGTGATATATATAGAGTGAAAGGTGTGCCGGATCAGAAAGTTATCACCGGATCAGATAAGATAAGCCTTTATTAGTCCCACAACGGGGAAATTCCAGGATTGCAACAGCACAGGGATAGCAACACTCAGAGCAACAATCAGAAGGCAAGAAAAAAAAAAACAAGCAAGCAAGAGCAGCTAATATACATATGTACATATTACTATAAAATATATATATATACACACACACACAGTGCAGAGCATTGTAGCTGGATGGAATAAATATATGAATATGTAAACACACAGTGCGGAGCAATGTAGCTAGATGGAATAATATCCATCCATCCATCCATCCATCCATCTTCTACCGCTTTTCTGGAGGTCCGGGTCGCGGAGGCAGCAGTTCAAGCAGAGAAGCCCAGACTTCCCTCTCCCCAGCCACCTGCTCCAGCTCTTCAGAGGGGATACCAAGGCGTTCCCAGACCAGCTGGGAGACATAGTCTCTCCACCGAGTCCTGGGTCTGCCCCGGGGTCTCCTCCCAGTGGGACATGCCTGAAACACCTCAAGTGGGAGGCGTCCAGGAGGCATCCTAATCAGATGCCCATACCACCTCAACTGACTCCTTTCAATGTGGAGGAGCAGCGGTTCTACTCTGAGCCTCTCCCGGATGACTGAGCTCCTCACCCTATCTCTGAGGGTGAGTCCAGCAATCCTACGGAGAAAGCTCATTTCAGCCGCTTGTATCCGCGATCTCGTTCTTTCGGTCATTACCCAAAGCTCGTGACCATAGGTGAGAGTAGGAACGTAGATTGACTGATAAATCGACAGCTTTGTCTTAGAACTAAGCTCCCTCTTCACCACAACAGATCGGTACAACGTCCGCATCACTGCAGATGCTGCTCCAATCCGTCTATCGATCTCTCGCTCCATTCTCCCCTCACTCGTGAACAAGACCCCAAGATACTTAAACTCCTCCACTTGGGGCAGAAGCCTGTCCCCAACCCAGAGAGGACAATCCACCTTTTTCCGGCTGAGGACCATGGACTCGGACTTGGAGGTGCTGATTCTCATCCCAGCCGCTTCACACTCAGCGGCAAACCGTCCCAGCAAGAGCTGTAGGTCATTGCTGGATGAAGCCAACAGGACAACATCATCTGCAAACAACAGAGATGAGATCCTGTGGTCACCAAGCATGACACCCTCCGTTCCCTGGCTGCGCCTAGAAATCCTATCCATAAAAATTATGAACAGGATTGGTGACAAAGGGCAGCCCTGGCGGAGTCCAACTCTCACTGGGAATGACTCCGACCGAGTGTTAGCAATACGAACCAAACTCTCACAACGGTCATACAGAGACCGAATAGCTCGTAACAACAAGCCCGATACCCCATACTCCCGAAGCACCTCCCACAAAAATCCACGAGGGACGCGGTCAAATGCCTTCTCCAAGTCCACAAAACACATGTAAACTGGTTGGGCAAACTCCCACGAACCCTGGAGAATTCTCGAGAGGGTAAAGAGCTGGTCCGATGTGCCACGGCCAGGACGAAAACCACATTGCACATTGCTCCTCCTGAATCCGAGGTTCGACCAACGGCCGGACTCTCCTCTCCAGTACCTTGGCATAGACCTTCCCAGGGAGGCTGAGGAGTGTGATCCCTCTAAAGTTGGAGCACACCCTCCGGTCCCCTTTTTTAAAGAGAGGAACCACCACCCCGGTTTGCCATGCCAAAGGCACTGCCCCCGACCTGTTGCAGAGGCGTGTCAACCATGACAACCCAACAACATCCAGGGCCTTGAGGTACTCGGGGCCACTTGGTACGTGGATGGAATAATATATAATAATAATATTATTAATATATATTATTATTATATTATTATATATAATATTATTATTAATAATATTATTTCTGTCATAGAAAGAAGAAGGAAGATAAAAAGACTCAGAATTGAGCCGCTGTTGCAAAAGGCAGCCAACTCGTGTGGCGCCGGAACCGGAGGCATAATAACAAGAACACTTACCACACCTAATCCTTTACCAACATATGTGCCCACTAGCGATGTTAATGATTAATTGACTTTTGATTAATTGTCGATAAGAATTTAGTTGACTTAATTAAATTAAATTACTTGCAATTAATTGATAACTCAGCAGTCCTTTTCAATGGGAGCTAATTCTATGAAATGTGGCATTGCCGTCCAGGTGGGGGCACACGCGCTCACCCACTGCCAAATTTCAAACGAAAAAGCAGAAGAAGACACCAAACCCCCAGAGTACATGCACTATGGAGAGCGAAAAAATTCACCCTTCTGGGTTATGCCACAAGTTCCAATGGCACGTGAGCATGTCCACCCACCTGCTTCAAATCAACAGGGTGGAGAAACAGACTAGAGCAAAGAAAAAAGCTACATGAGTGCAAAAACCCATCCCTGCTGCCCTCAACCCACCGCTAGACAGGAAAGCAGACTGGAGTCAAGTTCCCACCGAGGTACCAGACAACAGAGGAGCCCATATCCTTCTGGGTTTGCCTAGATTTCTGGGGTACTGTGATAATGTTTAACATGCAACAGATGAAGCAGCTCACAATTTATTTTCCTGTTAAAACAGTCTACTAGTGCATCTCAGTAAATCAGAACGTGAAAGTTATTTTTTGTAAAATAACAAAAAAAATGATATTGGTAATAGTTTTTAAAAAAAAATAAATTAAAAACATGACATCTGTAATTTATTGAGATGTATCAGCACATAGTACACACTATACAGTACAAAATTAATGCCATTGTCTGTAGTAAAAAAAAATGCAAACGGTCCAATAAATCAAGGAATATGATGTTCACGTTTTATTCAGTATATCAAAAACAGTAATTAACCTTTAATATGTTAAAGATAGAAAGACCATATTGTACAGAGGGTAATTCAGTTTCTCAAGAAAACTGCCGCTTATCAATTAATCGTTAATCGATCGATAAGGTCAATCAACTAATGATTAATGAATTAATTGATAACTTGCATCCCTACTGCCAACTGCAGATTATATCAATTAAAAACCCCCAAAACTAAGGATTATTATTAAAATAAGATCAAAGCATTTACAGAAAAGCAGTTACAGAATACATTACAAATGATTAATTGTTTGTACTGGCTTATCTACAGCTCAGTATAATTCTACATTCCAGTAAAATCCCATCTAAAAACACTCCAAGGTGAGTGGCCATGAAGCGCATGGATGCACATGTGGGGGTTGCTGTAGTTTACCAGAACAGGTATGAAGCTGCTTATGGATGCAGTAGGTGAAGTTGGAGGGAGCAACAAGGTGTTGAAGGAACACAGATGTGACCAAGAGGAACACAGAGTCTAAACACTTTGAAATATGGATCTGTCAGGAAGCAAGGCTGGTTTGGAGAAACTAGAGAGCAGACTAATAAAGTGAGGAGGGATTTTGAATCCTATTCAGGGATGATATGTGTAGTGGGGGCCGGGGCCAAGACCCATTCAACCTTCCCTGAGACACAGGGACAAGGGTCCCATTACCTCACTCCAGCCCTGGCCTCTGAACTTGATCCTGGTGAACAATGAAAGGGAGGGGGAAGGGGGGACGCAGAGAAAGGAGTGAGGAGGGCGAGGGAGACGATAATATCTCTGGGAAATTAGTAAACTTTCCTCAATGACAATAACGCACAGGCAAGGTTTCATTTCCCCAGGCTTACGCTCCAAGGACCACGGCTCCAGTGCTTTCCTGTGGATTTCAAACAGGGTAAGGTGGTCTGAAAATGAAATGAACATGCCATTACACAGGTGTGTCTCTCTAACCATTTCAAAGATGAGCCTTACCACTTTTCTTCCTCAGCACAAAGAGGACAGTTTCAGGTCTACAAGTTAATTAAAAAAAAGGAATTGAAAAATCGGTTCTGAACATCTGAACTTTTATTTGTGACGTACAATGCTGAGAGCAGATAAAGGACGACAAGAAATTATCAAAGACGACCATTGTGCTTCAGCCTGAGCTAGTCGTGCCAGTTCTGGCCTCACCCTGAAGGTCTGCTGCTCTTCAGATGCAAACAGAATTTTAACAAAATGAAGAAGGAGGGGGGAACAAACTACACTGCACTATAAATTAGCCCAGATATACAACATCTGAGGAACTGAAACTTCAAACCTTGGTTTCTTTAAAAAAAAAAAAAAAAGTGTCAAATAATTTTTTATCCAAAACATTAAGTCAAGTATTTGTGCCCCCCATACTACTGACTTTTATATTAGGCTGCAGAAGAAGATGCTTTAATCTACACTTAAGTGAATATTTGCTGGTTCCCACCAAGTGCCTTTAGTTCAGAGGACTAACAGGAAGTTACTACTTAAGGTTTTAGCTGTCTTCGAACAAAGAACGTAAATGCAGCAAAACCAGGATCTACAGTGCATCACAAAATTAAAGGCTGGAAGCAATCTTAATACATGGAAAAAAAAAACTGGAAAAGATGGAGAACCACTGAACAAATCCACAAATCCTTACAGACACCATGGCTGACTTCCAGAACTCCGCTGAATGCCGCACTCCTACTTCAACCCACCCTACCACAAGTTTGCTATCAATAACACAGGAAGAGGTCCAACTTTATGCACCAAAACCTGATTATGGGACAACCCCAACTGCAGTGAAAACAAAACATTGTGTAAAACTTAATCAAAACAAAATACAATGATTTAAAAACCCTGTTCAACCTATATTCAATTGAATATGCTACAAAGATGAGATATTTAATGTTCAAACTGATACACTTTATTTTTCTGTTGTGAATATTCACTAAATTTGAATTTGATTCCTGCAACACGTTCCAAAAAGCTGGGATAGTGGCAAGAAAAGACTGGGAAAGTTGAGGAATGTTCAAAAACCACCTTTTTGGAACATTCCACAGGTGAACAGGTTAAGTGGAAACAGGTGAATGTCATGATTGGGTATAAAAGGAGCACTCCTGAAAGGCTCAGTCGTTCACAATCAAGGATGCAGTGAGGTTCACCACTTTGTGAACAGCTGCGTGGGCAAATGGTCCAACAGTTTAAAAACAAGGTTTCTCAATGTACAATTGCAAGGAATTTAGGGATTTCATCATCTACAGTCCATAACCAGGGTTTCCTCTGGTAACATTTCTTGGTGGCGGCCCGCCACGCCAAAAATTTTACCGCCTCGCCAAGGAGATAAGAATTTATTAAGAAAAATATATGAAGCAATGACTTTCTGCAAGCACGCACCATCATCCACCATGGAGTTCATCCACGTGGAGTTTAGAAGCGCCCCGCCCACGCGAGTTTTCCAGGCAGTCAGCAGGCAGTGTCTCGCTAAGCGTGACTGTCCGACAGAAACATGAGTTTGTTAAAGTGCTTTAAACGCGGAAAAAATCATTAGAGGTATGTAAGCACTGGAGGGGTTTGTCATGGTTTTAACCCGCTGGAAACGGGAGCAATAATGGAAGAGTCGCTTAGCTAAGAAATGTGGTTAGAATTCATATGCAGCCGGCTTCATATGAAGGGAAAGACAAGAGACTGATGAATTGCTGAGGATATATTTCACCAGCCACAACAATATTAAGTTATGTTCTGTAGGAATTACAGGAATGAAGAGACTGGCAATTTCTCTCTTTTCTCACACGAGCAGGCATGCCATTTTTATTCTCCAGCGGCAGTGACAAAAAGCAACAGCTAAAAACGCTAGCTCTCTTCACTCTAAACTGAGGTCCTTCAGTGGCTGCCTAGAGAGGCGTCTGGTGAGAAAGCCTGAGAGCACAACTATAACTGCCTAAACAGATCATTCTGTACATGAACACATACTGTGGTGAATTATGTCTTTAGAGTCCGCTACAGTTCCCTATTATGTACCTAGCAGGTTAAGATCACCGAAATTCAAGAAGTCAATGACTTTATTCTGTCAGCAGCCTTCAAACAAAGTAAACGTGCCAACATTTGATTTCACAATAAGGGAGGTTTTTCCTGCTGTCTAGGTGGTGAGGAGATTTCTAAAAAAACCAAAAAACCAAAACCATTATAAATATAAAGAAATATTGTAACAGAAATAACGGCATCCTTGGTCATTTCAGTTAATTTATTTCATTAACCCTTTAACCACTTGCACTCCGGGCAATTTTCCTAAAAATGCCAAAAATAACGTGCCCAAAGTAAATCGAAAGCTGTTATTCAACCCTTTGCAGCATCTTCATGGGGTTGGTCTCATTTAAAAGAAAACACTTTGAATTTTTTGGCAAAAAAAAACATAATCTCTCTACGTGCTCCGGCCACTGAGTTACAGTCATCTAAACATACTGAACTTGAAGAAAAAAAAAATTGGACACAGTGTTTTTTTGGATACAAATGCTTGTAAATAACACACAGCTGTCCGATCCGGCTGGAAAATGCAACAGAAATGTAGAACCAAGTGTTATCCAGCTGAGATCCAAATTTGGTAACAATACCACAAAAAATGAATATTTTACACAGCTTTGTTCTCAGGCTGTTCCCAGGCGTTTTGGAACTGTGCCAAATTGTGCCAAATGGCACAGTTTGGAAAAACGTCTAACTTTTGAATAATTCAATGTAGAATCTTCATTTTAGGCTCTAATGAAAGGTCACACTCAGGGCAGTGTCTGTGTGTGTGTGTGTGTGGGCGGGGGGTCATTCCCCCCCCCCCCCCCGCTACCAAGGACCAAATTCGGCCCTCTACATGACGGATTACACTCCTTGCATGCTTTCACAGCGGCTCCCCCCCCCCCTCGCTACTGTGTGTGTGTGTGTGTGTGGGGGGGAAACCGTGAACGGACCGTGAACGCCCCCCCCCCCCCCTCGCTACAGAAGAGGGCCATCGCTACATGATGGAATAGACTGATATGCTTCCTCCCGCGGACCAGGGGGCGTTCGGACCGTGCCCCCCCGCTCCTCTTCTGCAGCGGGGGGGGGGCATTCACGGTCCGAACACGGCAAATGAACCGTTTATCGCGGCGCACGTACTTCGTGCGCAGTACAGTTGTAATTTACCGATCGGTCAAAAGTCATTTTTGGATTACAGTTTTCAGGGATAAATAATAATTTAGCTTATAACACCTTACCTCTTCAAAGCAGCAGAGTCGCGGCGAACAGCTCTTCCCCCATTGTCAGACGAACGCGACGCTACTCCGCTCGTGGATCCCGATCAACATAATTCCATTATTGCCGTTTTGGCGAATGATTTACGACTTTTGTCGTCGGCCTCCGTCTATTCTGCTGGAATGAGTGCAGGTCCAACTTGTGGGTGTTCTCCATGCTGCTGGGTGAGCCTGGGTCTGTAGTAGATTCGTACAGCGTCCTTTGTTTTCATCTGTTGCAACAGTAAATCTCTCTTCACCCAGCCTGAATTTCTGTGCTTCAATTGGCTCCTGCGTTCACAGTAGGCGGGTCCTCCTTCCTAGATTTTCATTCATTGGTTCTTCAAGGTTTCAGAAACCCAATTCAAGGCTCTTATTAGTCGAATGAGAGGTCAATCAGATGAACTAATCTGTTCGCGGCTGTCTCTGCAGTTTTTTTTTTGAGTGGCGCTTGGACGCTACTACATCACCATCACCACCATCATGCGTCATGCGCACGAGGGCGTCATAGGACGCAGAGACTTGCCCGCCCGCGGAACAACGGAGCGCAAGTGGTTAACTGCCCAGATTAAATGGACGGGTCACGCGCCCCCAGTGGCAAAGCACAGCAACTGCACCGGTCAACTTATTGACGTCCCCCGGCTATACTGAGAATTTGTACTAATCTGTATTGATTTGACAGTTTAGAAGGTGGTAGACACGTGCCAAAGGAATCATGGCTGACATGGAATACTTCAAAGAAGAAGAAATCCTCATTATTCTTCCTTTTTCCGCTTTGAGCTCACAGCACCAATGTGGATGCCTTCACGATCGGTCATCGCGGCAGTGATAATGACAGAAACTGCATGAAACGGGGAAAATAGCCGCGTAATACAAATGAAGGGTTTGGAGATGTGGAAGCGGGTGTAAATTACTAAGTAAACATGAAACATCGGCAACGATGGACGAAAACGGACCGGTCACGTGGGTGAGCGAGCCCCCCCCCCCCCCCCCCCAGCAACAGGTAAGAGTTATGTTCTCATATGTCATTACTCATTGTTACTCATATGTTTTGTTGACATTTTACTGATTTTCTGGTTCTTATATTTTGAAGATTAGAAAAAACATACCCCTGTAGACAAACTGGTGTAAAAAAAAACAACAACAAAAAACGGACCATTTTTTGTGTAAATGTGTCCAAAGTCCGCTTTTGACTGAGTTATGTAATTTATATAGCTGCTGTGACATTATGCAAATTAGATGCATAAATTTATTCCTATCTGAAACTTTGAAACATATTCTATATCTTTCTAATTGACAGTGAGCCATTATCTCTTGCAACTTTAAAGTTATAGCCTTGGAAATCTGAACTATTTTACTGACAATTTTTTTTTTTTTTACCATTCCTCACCACTGGGGGGGGGGGCTTGACCACCCTTTAAGCATTCCTGTCGCCATACGGCACCTGGGGCAGCTAAAGAGTTAAATACAATTTTATTAATATTTTTTCTTTGTAATCAGAGTTAAATTATTGTTCTGTTCTAACTGCAATGTCATGGTCAAAAATGTAAATTGTTATAAGGGAAAAGTAAAAACAAATTACCACAGTCTGTTTCAAATTTATCTTAAAAAAACAGTAATTTTATTTTAAAAAACAGACAAAAATGAGTCATAAAATAATCAATAAATTTATAATAAAGTTTCAAATGTACAAGAAAAGTCAATTTTACAAGAGGAAATTGCAAATTTGAGGAACATGGTTTCAACTTTAGATTTACAGAAATAAGTAGAAAACTATAAGAAAATTGTTATAAATTTTTGAGAAAAACCTCAAACCTTCAAGACTGAAGTCATTACTCAAATATTTAAGTGGCTGCTCTTTGTACCCTTAACTCAACTAGAAATTTTTGGTTGTCTACTTTTAATTATTAATTTCAAAGCACTGCTTTTACATAAGTAGAATTTCTGGTTACTATACCCACCTGATCATATAATTTAAGTATGCATGAGTACATTACTATTATGAATGTTTCTTTCCCTTCCCTACTCTCTCAATGGGAAAAAGAGAAACACTAGAATAAAAATACAAAAAATACACATATTTTTTGTCATTTATGTAAACTGTGACAAAAAAATCCTGCAGGACAAAACATGACACTGTGGTCTATATTAATCATATATCCCATAACCTACATATGTATAAGCATGTGAGAATGTTTGGTGATTACATATGTAAAGCGACTTCACACCTCAGAACAGGACAAAAGGTCTCAACCGCCAGTGAAGATCAAAGAGCATCCGAGGCGCTGCGGTGGAGACCAGTTAGGTCTCCCTGACCTCCCAGGGCCAGGTGGAGGGGTACGAAGACAAAGGAGGGGGATTAAGATAATGAAGGATGTCAGCTTTGATATGCATGTCTTTTGTTATGTGTGAGTATAAGTACGTAGAGCCGAATGTGTTCGCTCTCTTACTTCTGCTGCTGCTGCACTAGATGAGACTTGTTAGCGGAGCGAAGCTGATAATAAACTTTGGTTTATAAATCACATCGCCTCGTTATTCCAAGCTCTTCTACACTGGTGACCCTGACGCGAGGATGGACCAGAGGCGCTCCCCCGCGATCGACTCATCTGTGGCGACCCAGGCAGACGCCGGCACCCATGCAGACAGGGGAACAGATGGACGACGTTCCCCCACGGCAGAAGTGACAGAGAGGGCTCAACCGAGCACCAGCGCCGCTGCGAGAGCCAAAGGAAGGCACTCTCACCCTGCGGACACATCAGGGACGGCCCACACAAACGCCGTCACCGTCAAGCTGCCGGACTTCTGGCAGGAAGACCCGACCTCGTGGTTTCAGCAAGCTGAAGCCCAGTTTGCACTTGCGGGCATAACGGCTGACGATACAAAGTTTTATCACATCGTCACCAAACTCAACGCCGCCACTTCGAGATGTGCGCGGAGCATAATCCAGCGGCCGCCGGCCCAGGACAAATATAGAGAACTGAAAGCGACCATCGTGGCGAATTTCGTCCCCTCTGCCGAGGACAGCTGAGAGGATCCTGGCGGTCTATGGCCACAGAGGATGCAGACCCAAGGCCCTCATGGAGGACTTGCTGCAGCGCAAAGAAGAGGACAATGACAACTTCCTCTTCCAATTTATATTCCTCAGTACGCTGCCACCACACATGAGAGGGACTCTTGCCAACATGCGATGCAGCACCCAGCAAGACTTCCGCACGCTGGCTCGCGAAGCACAGAGACTCGTCAACGCCTGCAGGGAACAGACACCCACAGCAGCATCCGCAGACCTCAACGCCGATGTCTGGAGCCACGGGGAGCCACAAACCACTGAGCAGAATCCGCCCGCCATGGCAGCGACACAGCCAAGACGTAACAGATGGAGCGACGTCTGTTATTACCACCACCGCTTCGCCAAGAAGGCTTACAAATGCTTTCCCCCCTGCAAATTCACGATTTCGGGAAAACGCCAAAGCCGAGAACCGTTAACAGCGGCAGTTCTCGGCGAAAAAAGCAAGCTTCTATATGTGACGGACGGACACACCGGCAAGCAGTTCCTCATTGACACGAGAGCTCAACTGAGTTTTATCATGCCCTCCCAAGCAGACCGGGCCATGGGCGCCCGGGGCAATGGAGCGGTGGCAGCCAACGGCTCAATCATCGACACTTTTGGCGAAAGGAACCTGCCCCTCCGCATCCATGGCCGCAACTACAGATGGACATTTGTTGTAGCAGCGGTGAGTTTTAACTTGTTGGGCGCAGAATTTTTGTGTGCACATGGGTTATTAGTTGATCTAGCGAACAGACGCTTGGTTTATGCATTGTCCTTTGCTTCTATTCCCTGCTCAGCTCGAGTTTCTCCACCACCCGTGCAGGCCAGCGTCACTACAGCAGGAGGTAAGTTTGATCAACTCCTCACCCAATTTCCAGCACTCACAATTCCCAAATTCTCAGCTACAGTGGCTAAGCACGGGGTCGAACACTTTATTCCCACAACGGGCCCACCCGTGCCAAAGCTCGGTGCTTAGACGCGACCAAGCTCGCCATAGCTCGGGACGAGTTTACCACCCTTGAAAAACTAGGCATTATCAGGCGCTCAAAAAGCCCCTGGGCATCACCGCTTCACATGGTCCCGAAATCCGACGGTTCTTGGAGACCATGCGGCGATTACCGCAGATTAAACAATGCGACAGCGCATGACCGCTACCCAATTCCTCACATCCAAGATTTTTCACTACATCTGGCGGGTGCGCGCATTTTTTCAAAAATAGACCTGGTCCGCGGCTATCATCAAGTCCCCGTTCGAGCAGAAGACATTCCTAAAATAGCTGTAATAACCCCCTTTGGTCTTTTTGAATTTTTGCGGATGCCTTTTGGCCTCAAAGGCGCTGCTCAAACCTTTCAGCGGATGATGGACGCAGTATTACGCGACCTCCCTTTCATGTTCGTCTACCTCGACGATATGCTAGTAGCCAGCTCGTCTGAGGAAGAACATGAACAGCATCTCACTATGGTTTTTCAGAGACTAGAAGAGCACGGGTGAATAATCAATCCAGCCAAATGCAAATTCGGCGTGTCACAAATTGATTTTTTGGGACACAGAGTTTCACCGAAGGGGGCAGTCCCACTGCCAGACAAAGTTCAGGCAGTAAAAAATTTCCCACGGCCACAAACGGTCAAATCGCTGCAAGAATTTTTGGGAATGGTTAATTTTTACAACCGTTTCCTCCCCCGCGCAGCTCAGCTCATGCAGCCTCTATATGACGCGCTCAGAAAACAAAAACCTTCCAACGCGGTCGAATGGACCCCGGAGCGCGAATGTGCCTTCGCGGAAGTAAAAACTGCCCTAGCTAATGCCACATTGTTGGTTCACCCTGATCCCTCGGCCCGCATTGCGCTAACCACAGACGCTTCAGACCTGGCCATAGGGGCGGTTGTAGAACAACACGTAGGCGGAACCTGGCAACCTTTGGCATTTTTCAGCAAATCGCTAAAACAAACTGAGCGTAAATACAGCACCTTTGACAGGGAGCTGCTAGCGCTTCATTTATCCATCCGCCACTTCCAGTTCTGGTTGGAGGGGCGGCGTTTCACGGCTTTTGTAGACCACAAACCGCTCACCTTTGCGATGGCTAAAATTTCTGAACCGTGGTCAGGCAGACAACAAAGACAGCGAGCTGCTATTTCAGAGTTCACCACAGACATTCGACATGTGGCAGGCAAACTTAACGTGGTAGCAGACTGCCTCTCTTGCGCTGTGACAGCGCCACAGCGCGAGGAGACAGATTATACTACCTCAGCCGCAGAACTCTTCGCCAACGCGGACACATACGCAGCCCCAATCCACGTAGGGATAGATTATGCAGCCATGGCGGAGGAGCAAAGTAGTGATGCGGACGTGCGCGCACTCCTGTCTGGACCAACAGGGTTAAGGCTGGAGGAAAGGGGTTTACGCGACGGTGTGCCCCCCTAATATGCGACATCTCAACCGGCCGACCTCGCCCGGTAGTCCCAGCTGCATGGCGCCACCGTATTTTCGACTCAATTCACTCCCTCGCGCACCCAGGTGTGCGCGCTTCGGTTAAAATGGTCGCCGAAAAGTTTGTGTGGCCTGGCCTGCGCAAAAACGTAAAAGAATGGGCAAAGACTTGCATTTCTTGTCAGCGCGCCAAAATACACAAACACACAAAAGCCCCTCTAGAGCCTTTTCGAATCCCTGCTAGAAGGTTCGACCACGTTCATGTCGACCTCGTGGGACCACTACCTTCCTCCCAAGGTTTCACACATCTGTTAACAATGATAGACCGCACTACGCGCTGGCCTGAGGCGGTCCCTCTGGCGTCAACCACAGCGGAGGAAGTCGCTCGCGTTTTTTTGACAAACTGGGTGGCACATTTCGGCGTTCCATCGGACATCACGTCCGATAGGGGGCCTCAATTTGTCTCGGAGCTTTGGTCAGCCATGGCCAGCAGCTTAGGAGCGACAATTCACCGCACCACCGCTTATCACCCTCAGGCTAATGGGTTATGGGAGCGTTTTCACAGATCTTTAAAGGCCGCCCTCAGAGCCTCACTAACGGATACAAATTGGGTAAATAAACTTCCTTGGGTTTTATTGGGGTTGCGTGCTGCACCTAAAGAGGATCTAGACGCCTCCCCAGCAGAATTAGTTTTTGCACAACCTCTCAGGCTCCCAGGTGAATTTTTACCAGAGAACCCAGAGCCAGGGCATCTTCCGGCCCCGAGGTTTTTAGGCAGCAACGGACCGGACTCTCTCCCCGGACCGGCACATCACTCTTTTCCACGGGTTTTTGTCCCCCAAGCTTTAAAAAACGCTGAATTCGTTTTTGTTAGGCATGAAGCTTTAAAACCAACCTTCCGCCCACCATACGATGGACCATTCAGAGTGCTGGAACCTGGTGATAAGCATTTTGTGCTTGATTTTGGGGACAGAAAAGAAACAGTCAGCATTGACAGACTTAAACCTGCCTTCTTGTTGAGAGACGAGCCTGCACGGTTGGCGAGAGCACCTCGGCGGGGTAGACCCCCCAAGAGAAGAGACTCAGCCCCCCTGCAGGGAACAAATAATCACTCTCCTTCCCAAGCTGCAGATTCCTTACAGGAAGGTCCCACCAGGACGCCCAAGCGGACCCACAGCAGATTCGGGAGAAGATTAAAACCCAGACGGCACAGGGACTGATGCAAACTACTCAAAAGTTGTTCACTAATTGTGCTGTAACAGTTTAGGACTGACTTGTGATATTACTATGCTGTTATGATTACCACTGAATTCTCTACAGGAGCATGGCTGCTGGAAAGTTTCTTCTTTGTCAAGAGGTGTAGCAGTTAGTATGTCATAATAATTATCTTAAACTGTGAATTTTTCTATTGTCCTTTTCTTAGTCGTTTGGGGGGGGGGCTGTGGTCTATATTAATCATATATCCCATAACCTACATATGTATAAGCATGTGAGAATGTTTGGTGATTACATATGTAAAGCGACTTCACACCTCAGAACAGGACAAAAGGTCTCAACTGCCAGTGAGGATCAAAGAGCATCCGAGGTGCTGCGGTGGAGACCAGTTAGGTCGCCCTGACCTCCCAGGGCCAGGTGGAGGGGTACGAAGACAAAGGAGGGGGATTAAGATAATGAGGGATGTCAACTTTGATATGCATGTCTTTTGTTATGTGTGAGTATAAGTACGTAGAGCCGAATGTGTTCGCTCTCTTACTTCTTCTGCTGCTGCACTAGATGAGACTTGTTAGAGGAGCGAAGCTGATAATAAACTTTGGTTTATAAGTCACATCGCCTCGTTATTCCAAGCTCTTCTACAGACACGATATTTTCTAACCTGTTTGTATTCCACCATAGACAGAGAGAGAAGCTGAATTAGACAGAGCTCAGAGAGGGAAAGATGAGACAGAAGAGAGGAGCCAAGGAGAGGAAAGTGTTCAGGCAGAGGAAGGAGAGAAGGATAACACCACTAAAAAGTCTAAACACAGGATGTCTGGGTGGGACCCCAACTGACCCAATATTCAAGCCTCGGTTGTACAATACTTCAAATGGTAAGTTCCATATGCAACATTACTGTGTAAAATTTTAAAACGAAAGAAATAGTATAAAATTAACGTATTCCAGTATGTTTACCCCCCCCCCCATCCCCCCGGGGAAAAATATGTTGCCACCGCGCCAAGGTCTTTAAGCCAGAGGAATCACTGCATAACAGCATCAAAAGATTCAGAGAATCTGATGAAATCTCTGCCCGTAAGTGACAAGGCCGAAAACCAACACTCAATGCCCATGACCTTCGATCTCTCAGGCGGCACTGCATTAAAAACAGACATCAGTCTGTAAAGGATATCACCACATGGGCTCAGGAACACTTCAGACAAGAGCAGTCTGAGGCGAGTGCAATATCCCCCGCCTCCATTTTCTTTGACGATCCCAATACTTACTGACAGAGCAGTTTTCAACTTTTCAATATAATTACTGCGGCAGAATCAAATTATGATAAGCCCATTACCCATGACTATACAACAAAGTATTACAACCCATAGTTGTTGGGCAGGATCCCGAGGTGAACCCGTGTAGCAAGTATGGTGACCCTAGAGAGGTTTACATGTTCTATAGTAAGAGATCATAGGGAGTCAGGGTGTGCTATATTGCATTGTTCACGATAATAACAGTATAAATTTTGATAGCGGTGTAAAACTGAATATCACGATATTTGGGGTCTGTTGCGTAACAACATCACACCGTTACACAGCTGACTGAAGTTACACGTTAGCATAGAAATGGCAAAACAAACGTGGCATGGGAAGACTGCTGTCATGTTAAAAAAAAAACAGTGCAGCAGTGTGGACAATCTGCCTGCATTTTTTTCCACACATCAACAACACTGCTGCAGCAGTATTAACGTCGGACAATGTGCTGCTCGAAGTGGCTGTAGTTGTATTTTAGTTCAGTTTTGGCTGTTTTGTTTTGATTTTATTCAACCACCCGAAGAGAGAAAAAAAAACCCAAACATCCATTCAGTGCAACGAGAGCCAAAAAGCCACAGGAGAGGTTTGTGCAACAAGAGTAATGCAGGTAAAGTGTTTCAGCATAAAACCTGATGTCTGGGTGCAGTTAACATGTAACATGGTAACAGTTAACATGGTTTATATTATTCTCTTGTAATATTTGATACGAACTAAAAAATATTTTAAACTAAATTTGAGCTGCTGTTTATAAAGTGGAGAAATAAGAGTTTTTATTTTGTTTTTCCTGAACATGTTGAAGGTAAATAATGCTAGACCAGGGGTCGGCAACCCGCGGCTCTTTCGTCCCTCTGCTGTGGCTCCCTGTGGCTTTGGAAAATAAATAATGAGTATTTAATTAAAATGTATTTTATTTTAGTTCATTAGTTTTTAAAATGTAATTCTAAATTTGAAGATTATGGTGATCTTGTAAAATCTAAAAAAAAGACGTGTTAAAGTTTAATCACCGTCAGCGAAAATCAACATGATAACATTAGCGCTCGTCGCTTCCCCGGAAGTCGTCTCCCGCGATAACCCAGATGTGTTGTGTTCAAGCTACTGCTGTATTGCAGTAGCTTTACAGCCCTGCGATTGGATAGTTGCAAACGATTGAACCAATCAAATGGCTTGTTGTATGCTTTTTCAAAGATTCATGGCGGTGTGTTCTCAGGGATGTGATTTTCTGCTAATTCGCCGAATTCCGCTTTATTTTATCTTCCAGGAAGATAAAGTAAGTTAAGTACGTTAGCGGCTTGTGGTCCACGAACGCAGTGAAGCTGCGCCCTTTCAGGCAGGACCGGAAGTGGCGTATGGCCAGGTGGAGAGCCATTAACAGAGGGCTGTGCGGGGAATGAAACGGTAATAAAAGTTAACCATCCCCTTTTATGATTCCAAACAGTTTGAAATTGACAGTGCACAGTGGACATTGACTCATAACTTTTGAATATTTCTAAGACTTGGCTGCATCAGTGATTGTGCAAAATGAACTGCTCAAGTCTCAATAGAGATTGAAACTGGTGATCTGAAATGAATGCTGAAATTATAAAAAGTAATGGTATGTTGGAATTTTATTTCTATTATGGAACAGATAAAATTAACTGATTTTGATTTGATCAAGTGTTAAAGCATGTGATGGATAATGTTTGTTGGAATATTTTAGGAATGCTATCTTCTTGGCACATAAGTCAATATTATACAGTAATAAGTGGCATTCAGCTGTTTGTTTTATGTCATTTAAGCACAGTTCTGGTACTTAAAAATCATAAAAACCCAGGAGCTTCGGGGGGCTTTGCCCCCCTTGCCCCCCACCCCCACCCCACCGGGGCTCTGCCTCGGACCCCGCTGGGGGACTGTGTCCCCCAGACCCCCTGCTGAATTTTCAGATAATTTCCCCAACCCCAAATCACATCCCTGGTTCGTGTTGGAATTCTGAGCTTTCGGTATTGTTTTCAGCGGAGTTATGAGATTTTTATCGAAGGATCAGGAGTCATCAGTGCTAGAAATAACACTCTCCTTTCAACCCAATGTCAACCTTCAACCCAATGTCTTTTTTTTTTCGGAGTTCAAAATGTTTTTGTTGCATGCAGAAATGTAATTTTGTTTTCTCTGCAGGAGTTCCCTGATTTCATAAATGCAACACATTATAGTTTGTTTATACATAGCATAAAGGGGGAAAAAAGTTATATGCAGTGTTATTTCATTTTAAGTGTCAAAAGGGTTTTTGTGGCTCCCAGTGTTTTCTTTTCTGTGGGAAACGGGTCCAAATGGCTCTTTGAGTGGTAAAGGTTGCTGACCCCTGTGCTAGACTGTGAAAAAAACTTTATTCTGCAACATCATGGAAAATATTGTTATTGTGAAAATTCAGAGAAATATTGTGATATCATTTTTAGGCCATATTGCCCACCCCTAATAGGGAGTACCAACTTTGGCCTTTGGATCCCAAATCTTTAGTCAGAGGTCATGGGCTGCACGGTGGCGCAGTGGTTTAGCACTGTGGCAGCACAGTTTTACCCTCGGCCGGGGGATCGCGGGGATCATGAGATCGTGGGTTCGATCCCAGCCCCCGACCAACAGTTAGCTGTGTGGAGTTTGCATGTTCTCCCCGTGTTGCGTGGGTTTACTCCGGGATTTCTCCGGTTTCCTCCCGCATACCAAAAACATGTAGGTTTAGGGCGCTCGCGCACGCAGCGACCGGCAGCAGGTGGCTTGTCACCAGACTGCAAACCAAATCTACCTACGGGTACAAATAAGTAAAAAAAAAAAAAAAAAAAAAAAAAATGGTCTCAGAATTTCCAGGTTTGGTGGCCCTAGCTTTCTTTGTTCTTGAGATATACTATATAAGTCATTTTGATGTTGCCCTTGGACCTTGTGATCCCAAAATCACACTCACACTTCAGGGTCACAGGGTGAACCTGTGTACCAAGTTTGGTGGCCCTACCTTTACTCGTACAGTAAAAAGGCATAAGAAATGCTAACCTTGACCTTTGACCTTTTGACTCCAAACCCACAGTCTCAAGCCTGGATCCCAAGGTGTAAATATGGCCGTGAGTTTTTATTATTTCTGTGATAATCAACGAGATAAATGGCTACACACAAATCAGCAACGTGGTCCAACGATGAGGTGCAGACTCTTCTGTGCTTGGTGGCTGATGAGAAAATTCCGAGGGAGCAACAGGGCTGAAAAGTTTATAGGTTGAAAAGTTCATACGGTGGTCAAATTTGACCAAATGTGGTTTATTTTTCAACAGTCTCACCTTCAGTCCACACACTTCTTCCATCAGAGTTGCAGCACTTGGTTCACTGCGGTTCAAAAATAAACTACACTTGGTCAAATTTGACCACAATGAACTTTTCAGCCCTGTCGCCGGTGGAGTGACCCGAAATGAAATACCAGGAGGTCTCCGAGCTGATGGCTGCTCACAGGGAAGATTGTGATGTTTTGTGATTTTAACCATCTTTTACGTTATTTATCCCATTAGCGGCAAGCTCACTTCGAACAAACAAGAATATCGTCGTCGTCTCCTGTATGTAGACAATGAGTTAGCTAGCCATCAACGCTAACTCTGGGCTTTGCTTGTATATTTTGCGCTTGCTGTAACAAGTATTTGCTTCTGACAGCAAAATGTCAGTATGTCAACAACATAACGGGATAACGGGCTACCTTCCTAGAATGAACCCACCCACCTTGAGGTGGTACTCAGTTGTAAAAGAAAATGACCTAAACCATGTCAGGCCGAATAGGGTCGGGGTGAGTTGAGCCGAGTAGGTGTGAGTGGAAAAGTGGCTAATGATCCCAAACACACAGCCAAGGAAACTCAAGTGGCTCCAGAGAAGGAAAATAAAGCTGCTAGAATGGCCCAGTCAGTCAGCTGATCTGAATCCAATCAAAAATCTATGGAATGAACTGAAGATCAGAGTTCATAGAAGACACCCACGGAACCTTCAAGATTTGAAGACAGGTTGTGTGGAAGAATGGGCTGAAGTCACTCCTGAGCAATGCCTGTGCCCAGGAGGTGTCTGGAAGCTGTTATTACCAACAAAGGCTTTTCTACTAAATATTAAATGAATTTCACCAAGCATGTTCAATACTTATCCCCTGTGTCATTCCACTTTATTAAATATAACTTGTTTTGTGAAGACAGTTGCCTTGATTTCTTTGTATGTATGGATTACTTGGATTGTTACTGATATCTGGTGAAAATCTCAGGTCAATGGCTCCATCAGAAATATGTTTAATGAGAAAAATGTTGATGTGTTCAATACTTATTTTCCCCGCTGTACAGTGGAGCTCAAAATTAGAGAACAATGTATTAATACTCGATTCATTCTAACATATGTTATTCTTCATTGCTCAGAATTTGAGAGAATATCAGCTGTGGCTATCGCACTGCTGTACTAGCGTGTTTTGTTTGACTAACCAAGGCACAAACATTTATTCTGTTTAAAAAAAAAAAAAAAAAGTGAGCAAAATTAGTGAACAGTAACCACTGTGTAAGAAGAGAAGGTTTAAACAATTTTTTTTAGGGCTAGAGGATTAAAAAAATTAATAGGAAGTGTAGAGGCCCTTGCTTTGAATGACTTCAGCACATCTGCACTCACAGGACATCACTAGTTTCTCACTCTGCTCTGGTTTGGGGGACAGGATTATGCAAAGACTCTCAATGGGGAATCAGTTCAACACTGCAGCTGGAATTACTCACCAGTTCACTGCTGAACAGGGCAAGGATCTGTCTCGGCACACAGTATCTCTCCGTTTAAGACAATTTGGACTCAAAGCTCACTCTGCAGTGACCGAATCTCTCATCAGCAGAAAGAATAAAAAGGCTAGACTTGCCTCTGCTGAGGAGCATATTGTGTGGACAGAGGAGAGCTGGTCCAGAGTGCACTGCAGTGATGAGAGCAGGTCCAGTTTATCTGGGTCTGATGGAAAACAATATGTTAGGCATCACAGTGGGGAAAGACTGAACCCAAAGTGTGTGAAGAAGTCACTTAAATTTGGAGGACAAAGTGTCATAGTTTGGGGGATGTTTTGTAAGAGTTGGACCTCTTGTACAGCTACATGGCAGGATGGATGCAAATGTTTCTGTGAACCTCCTTCAGCAACAGCAGTTCCTTCACTGCAATTGTCTCCTAATCAGCCTGCAATTTTCATGCAAGACAGTGCCTCACGTCACACTGCAAAATGGGTTAAACAGTTCCTTGAATCTAACAATATTGAAACAATGAAATGGCCAGCCCAGAGTCCAGATCTAAACCCTGTAGAGAATCTCTGGAAAATCCTTGGAGACAAAGTAATGGCTAAGAAACCCACTACAGTTACCGAGCTGTGGAAGAGACTAAAAAGAATGGACCAAGATCAAACCAGAGCAGTGTGAGAAACTAGTGATGTCCTGTGGACACAGATGTGCTGAAGTCATTCAAAACAAGGGCCTCTACACTTCCTATTAATTTTTGAATCCTATAGCCCTTAAAAAAAAAACGTTTAAATCTTCTCTTCTGATACAGTGGTTACTGTTCTCTAATTTTGCTCACTGTTTTTTTTTTTCTTACAAACTAAATGTTCGTGTTGAAGTGTCTTGGTTATTTAAAAAAAAACATGCTAGTACAGCAGTAGTATAGCCACAGCTGATATTCTGTCAAATTTTGAACAATGAAGAACAGACAGAAGAAGCAGCCAACTTTGTCATTCAGTACATACAGCCAATCATGTACAGTAGAACAAAATTACGTCTGTCCTACCTACAATGTTGATCACATCTAGAATCAGAGGGGTCGCTGCCATGCAAGGCACTGCCACAAACAACTTTTCCTTCCCCCATTCTATTACGCTGAGCACCAAGCTAGAAGACGGGAAGCACCATTTTTTTTTTTTATACGGTCTTTGGTGTGACCCGGCCGGGGCTTGAACCCCCAACCTCTTGGCTGTGGGGTGGATGCTCTACCACTAGGCCACCACTCCGGAAGATTAACATATGTTTGAATAAATCAAGTATTAATATGTAGTTCTGTAATTTTGATCACCACTGTATAATGGAACTAATGAAACAAAGCACGGTGATGTTTTAATCTTTGGAATTCACAATTGATTAATAATTAATAAATTATAATAAATTAAAAATTAATTGGTTATAATATTCCAATAATTGTACAGCCCTAAACCACACAAGTACAATAATAACATCCATTGTTTGTGTTAGTGTGTCCTGCAGAGAACAGTTTCAACCAGTCCAATTATTATGGGCAAGAAAGCAACCAGTTTTCACACAATCCTGTCAAAAGGCCCGGAGCACACCCTGCCTTGTCCTGACATGACACGCTGACTGGTCTTTGCAGCAGAAGTCAAAGGCCAAGTGGGGGAGATGAGGGGTGGTGTTACAGGCAACAGGAAAGGGGCACAGGGTCAGGCGGGTGCAGCTACATGGCACTCTGTAACGATTGTCTCGACCTTACAACAAGTGGATGTTACCAAGGGCACTGAGACGCAGCAACAACAATAGGCACCGGAAAGCACACAAACTGGCATTGTTAATCTCATGGGTTTGTATAGAGAAAGCCAGCACACAGACAAAACAAAACACACCACAGCTGAATAGGGCAGTCGGTACAACGGAGCGTAGGAGTTATGCATATGCACCCTTAAAATATGAACCACAACAACATCAAGTTAGAATCAAGTTGTTTGAGGGATAAAATGATGCAGAAATTTAGAGAAGCAAAAGAAAACTTGAACCTCTAGTCAATACAATAGTCTTCAGCCTTTCAATTATCCATAAATTGTGTTTTCTTTTTTTCCTATTGTTACTTGTTTGCATGAAACTGACCACTGAATGGAGTTCATGTTTTCTCCCCTTTGTATTTACAACACCACATCCCTGCCGACACCTGTGTGTTCCTACCACCACCGTCGAGGCTCCGGGTTCAGCAAGTGGAGATAAGCAGAGTTTTGTCCTTGCTGCTGAAGCTGTGCAGAGGTCACCACAAAGGAAAGGGAAGTGCTGCGGGATGATGTAAATGCTATCACCGCCGAGCAGAAAACAGTCAGCAGGCTGGCCTTGTGTTTACGGAGCCGTTAGTGCCATGATTGATGGCTCACTAAAGACAATTCATATCGTCCTCCTGGACCACCGGAGTGGTGGGAGAAGCCAAAATGTCAGCATTTTAACATGTATAAGGCAATAAAAATAAAACTAGGTTTTCAAGGTTTTTCAAGGTAAATCAAGCAATTACAAACTTTTATACTGACATACACCACTGATGCAATATTTAACAAGACACACAAAATACAAGATCAATTCCCTATCATAACAACAGCACCACACACAGTTCATTATACGCCTGTCCATAGCCATTATCGATAATGCAAAATTAGCATAACTACAACTCAAAAATCAACTGCAAATTTAGGACTCAATATACTCTAGATGTGTAACTGCAGGGAGTTTAAGCAGAGCAAAGAATTAAAAGTCAACAAGTTCATACTGAGACCTTCCCTATTAGTAATCACATTCAAATTACTTAATCTTATCAGCAATACAGAATAAAAATAGCTATAATTGCTCCAAAAGTTTAAATTGCAAATGGTCTTCTACCCATCAAGATGAGCCCATGATTGTGATAACGAAGTTTGTTTCAATAGCTTTTTAAAACAAAGAAATGCTGCCAGTTGACTTCCATCCATACGAGTTCCATAACGACACGCCTCTGTTACAAAAAGAAAAATGAAGCACACTGCCAGAACAAAATAAAGGTGAAGCTGCTTAGATTTTCCAGTACCATATAAATGAACATTTGCATTGGTACAAAAGAAATCAAAAAACACTTTAGGAACATTAGAATTCATACATTAAATGTTGTAAATAAACAGGTTTGCATTATATTTATACTGTAAAGACCCGGATGTGTTTGGCGACGTCACATTTTTTACGCAGCATTTAATGTAGAAAAAGACAGACACGGTGTAGGAGTCCAGGTCCTGCTGTTCAAAACTAGTGCTGATCAAGGCCGATCTGTTTAATCTGCTCCCCTCTGGACGACAATCAGATCGATCAGGTCCCACACCTCCAGACTGACCAACAGTTTCTTCCCCTGGGCCATCCGGGCTGCAAACAGTCAGAGGCCCCACCCCCATCCCTCTGAACGCTCACATGCACAGAACCGAGGACCTTTTAATTATCACTATAACTCACCTGTTTTTGCACTCCACACTTTCCGTTTACATTGACCCATCTGTGAAACCACTACCATACCTATGCATATTTTCCATAATCCTTGGGCCATTTTATTCAATTGTGTGTTCAATCCTGTGTTCTGCACTCCGCACTCTTATGTACAGAGTTCCACCTGTGAAGTCACTACCATACCTGTGTATATTTCCATAAACCTGGGCCATTTTTATTGCAGTTGTGTGTTTAATTGTTCTGTAACCATGTTTTATCTGACCCTTCTCTCTTACTTTATTGCGCAGTAGCCTGGTGGAACACCCACAATTTCACTGTACTGTAACAATGACAATAAAGCCTGTTCTACTGTACTGTATTCTATTCTATTAAGAGTCTTAAAGATTGAAAAGGGGGGGGACTGATGGTCAGAACTGTTTGAAGAAGTTGCCAATCTCACAAATTTCTTCTGCATTTCACAGTGCATCTGAAAGTATTCACGCCACTTCACTTTTTCCACATATTGCCATGTTACAGCCTTATTCCAAAATGGATTAAATTCATTTTTTCCCCTCAAAATTCTACACAAAAAAACCCATAATGACAATGTGAAAAAGTTTTTTGAGATCTTTGCAAATTTATTAAAAATAAAAAACTAAGAAATCACATGTACATAAGTATTCACAGCCTTTGCCATGAAGCTTAAAACTGAGCTCAGGTGCATCCTGTTTCCATTGATCATCCTTGAGATGTTTCTACAGGTTAACTGGAGTCCACCTGTGGTAAATTCAGTTGATTGGACATGATTTGGAAAGGCACACATCTGTCTATATAAGGTCCCACAGTTGGCAGTGCATGTCAGAGCACAAACCAAGCATGAAGTCAAAGGAACTGTCTGTAGACCTCCGAGGCAGGATTGTCTGGAGGCACAAATCTGGTGAAGGGTACAGAAAAATTTCTGCTGCTCTGAAGGTCCCAATGAGCACAGTGGCCTCCATCATCCGTAAATGGAACAAGTTCAGAACCACCAGGACTCTTCCTAGAGCTGGCCGGCCGTCTAAACTGAGCAATTGGGGGAAAAGGGCCTTAGTCAGGGAGGTGCCCAAGAACCCAATGGTCACTCTGTCAGAGCTCCAGCGTTGCTCTGTGGAGAGAGGAGAACCTTCTAGAAGGACAACCATCTCTGCAGCAATCCACCAATCAGGCCTGCATGGTAGAGTGGCCAGACGGAAGCCACTCCTTAGTAAAAGGCACATGGCAGACCGCCTGGAGTTTGTCAAAAGGCACCTGAAGGACTCTCAGAACATGAGAAACAAAATTCTCTGGTCTGATGAGACAAAGATTGAAGTCTTTGTTGTAAATGCCAGGCGTCATGTTTGGAGGAAACCAGGCACCACTTATAACCATGCTAATGATGGTGACAGCATCATGCTGTGGGGATGTTTTTCAGCAGAAGGAACTGGGAGACTAGTCAGGATAGAGGGAAAGATGAATGCAGCAATATACAGAGGCATCCTGGATGAAAACCTGCTCCAGAGCGCTCTTGACCTCAGACTGGGGTGACGGTTCATCTTTCAGCAGGACAACGACCCTAAGCACACAGCCAAGATATCAAAGGAGTGGCTTCAGGACAACTCTGTGAATGTCCTTGAGTGGCCCAGCCAGAGCCCAAACTTGAATCCAACTGAACATCTCTGGAGAGATCTGAAAATGGCTGTGCACTGACACTTCCCATCCAACCTGATGGAGCTTGAGAGGTGCTGCAAAGAGGAATGGACCAAACTGCCCAAAGATAGGTGTGCCAAGCTGGTGGCATCATATTCAAAAAGACTTGAGGCTGTAATTGCTGCCAAAGGTTCATCAACAAAGTACTGAGCAAAGGCTGTGAATACTGATGTACATGTGATTAGTTGTTTTTAATAAATTTGCAAAAATCTAAAAAAAATAAATAAATAAATAAAATAAAATAAAAAAAATCATGTCATGGTGTTTTGTGTGTAGAATTTTGAGGAAAAAAAGAATTAAATCCATTTTGGAATAAGGCTGTAACATAGCAAAATGTGGAAAAAGTGAAGCGCAGTGAAGACTTTCTGGATATGTATATGTACTCAGCCATATAATATCACGATAGTTCAGGTATGGATAAACTATAATATAAAACCATAAGAAAAGACTGTTTTATAAAGTATGAGATCTTTCAAATTATACCAAGAGATTACATTGATTTACTAACCACAAAGTCAAGATGCCTTTCAAAGAAAGACTACTATCAATTAAAACTAGAAGAAAAAAAATATAAAACTATTTTCAATTTTATTGTTGTCAATACAGAGTAATGAGGAATCCAGAGCATATATATACTATACATAATATATATACTACAGTAAATAATATATAACAATAACAAAGTGTTCAGATTTTGGTGAGAAATGAACAGGTTTGTGTCCTCTGCAAAAAGTATGGGTAGACACATTTGAAAGATCCTTAATATAACCCAATATGGAACCTTGTGGTACCCCACATTGGATTACAGCTTCATCGGGTTTCCATCCATCCATCCTCTACCGCTCATCGAAGGATCTGGGTTACGGGGGCATCAGTCCAGGAAGTGTAGGCCAGACTTACGCCCGGTTCACATAGCACCATGATCCCACTGGAGGGTTGGGCTGTGCGATATGGCAAAAAATTCATATCACAATATAAATCATCTTATATCATGATAACGATATATATCACGATAAACATTTTCTGTGAATTCTACAGTTTAGATAATCATATAAAAAGGACCATCTCTTTTTTTTTTTACATGTACCCTTTCCCTCATAATTTTGTAGTGTTATAAAATAGTTCTGTAATGTGCATTTGAGACTTGATTCTCATAAATTTCAGGTTTTTCTTCTAAATCATATGTGAATAAAAAGTAAACATCAGTAAGTTAAATATTTCCTGAGCCAAAAAAGAAAAGCAAAAAAACAAAAAAACCCGCAAAATCATCACATAAAAAATGTCTGAAAATGAGCAAATGAGCCATGGCTACAGATATAAATTAGCTGTTAGTTTAAATCAGTGAAAATTTTGTTGTTGACCTGCAGCCATTCTGGCCTGATTTCACCTGTTTGCTTCTTCCTAAAAATATTTCAGATTGGTCATGATCTGAAAATCAGAGACACAAAGGTAATGGAATGAAATACATGTGATGACTTTAACCCTCTTCATTATCACTACTTGACTAATTAAAATGATTAGAAATCAAATAAATGACATTAAGAGCCACAATGTTTCCTCTGGCTTAAAGACCTTGGCGTGGCAGCAACATATTTTTCTGGGGAAGGGGGGGCAGAAAACACATGACACTATTGTAACCGGAATATGTTAATTTTATACTGTTTATTTCTTTTTTTTTTTTTTAAATTTTGCACAGTAACAGGAGTCAAGGAGAGCAAAGTGTTCAGGCAGAGGGCCCAGGGGAGGTGGGAGCAGAGGAAGGAGAGGAGGACACACCAGTAAAAAGTCCAAACACAGGACGTCCGGGTGGGAGCCCACCTGGCCCAAAATTCCAACAGTCAAGCCTCGGTTGTGCAACACTTCAAATGCTAAGTTCTGTATGCAAAGTTACTGTGCAAAATAAATAATGTCAAATTAACATTCCAGTTACAATAGTGTCATATGTTTTCTGCCCCCTCACCCCCCCACCTCCCAATGAAAAAAATATCTTGCCACCACACCAAGGTCTTTAAGCCAGAGGAAACACTGATTGAATTTTATGGAAAATTAAACCTGAAAGCGATGTTTACTTTCAAAAAGTCATTTTAGGAGGAGGGGCTCCCGGGACGTAGCTCCGGGTCAGGACCACAGGCTCAGTCTCTGGGTCATCCTGAGTGCGGTGTCTGGAGCAGTGGCGCCCCGGCCATGGCGTCCCCTCGACCATTCCCTGCTGGAGCGATCAGGCTGATGGGCTGGGGAGACGGGGGAACGGATGGCGTGGGATAGCTATAGTGGTAGATGTGGGATAGGACTGTGCGATGTGACGATATATATCATCCATCCATCCATCCATCCATCTTCTACCGCTTTTCCGGAGGTCCGGGTCGCGGAGGCAGCAGTTCAAGCAGAGAAGCCCAGACTTCCCTCTCCCCAGCCACCTGCTCCAGCTCTTCAGAGGGGATACCAAGGCGTTCCCAGACTAGCTGGGAGACATAGTCTCTCCACCGAGTCCTGGGTCTGCCCCGGGGTCTCCTCCCAGTGGGACGTGCCTGAAACACCTCAAGTGGGAGACGTCCAGGAGGCATCCTAATCAGATGCCCATACCACCTCAACTGACTCCTTTCAATGTGGAGGAGCAGCGGTTCTACTCTGAGCCTCTCCCGGATGACTGAGCTCCTCACCCTATCTCTGAGGGTGAGTCCAGCAATCCTACGGAGAAAGCTCATTTCAGCCGCTTGTATCCGCGATCTCGTTCTTTCGGTCATTACCCAAAGCTCGTGACCATAGGTGAGAGTAGGAACGTAGATTGACTGGTAAATCGACAGCTTTGCCTTAGAACTAAGCTCCCTCTTCACCACAACAGACCGGTACAACGTCCGCATCACTGCAGAGGCTGCTCCAATCCGTCTGTCGATCTCTCGCTCCATTTTCCCCTCACTCGTGAACAAGACCCCAAGATACTTAAACTCCTCCACTTGGGGCAGGAGCCTGTCCCCAACCCGGAGAGGACAATCCACCTTTTTCCGGCTGAGGACCATGGACTCGGACTTGGAGGTCCTGATTCTCATCCCAGCCGCTTCACACTCAGCGGCAAACCGTCCCAGCAATATATATCAGTGATGTGATAAAAAAGTCTAACGTTTCATATAAAACTGTCTTGTTTATATCAGGGTTTAAAAGACACATACCCGTTTCCACTCGTCACCGCCACGCCTCTCCCCCACTGTGCGCCAGGTGTGTGGGTTCCGGTGGTTAGCACAGCAGCTGACTGCAAGCTAATGTTTCGGTCATATAGCCGCTACTTCTGTGCCAGAGATGTGGGACTTTTCCCCACCGTGCTGCGTCAGAGGGGACAGTCCTCTAACCTGGTTTTAACTGGAGGGAAGTCTTGCTGACACCATCCCTCTTTAATTATTAAACAGCAAATACTAAATGACAACGCTGACTTGTTGCTAATAGGAAACACAGTGTATCAGACCACCATTTTGATTTAAATTACTGCTGAGTTTCTTAATTTTGTCAGAAAAATTATTTTCTAAAGCTGCAAAAGTGTGTGACAACGGCCGCATACACACTAAATAAATAATAAACTGAAGAGTGTTGGGAACAAACTGGCTCTGAATGCAGCTTGATTTCTAATAATTTTAATTAGTCAAGTAGCGATAAAGTTGAAGTCATCTCAAATGCACATCCATCCATGTTCTACCGCTTAACACTTTCTGGGTCGCGGGGGGGCTGGAGCCTATCCCAGCATCTTTGGGCGAGATGCAGGGTCCACCCTGGACAGATCGCCAGTCCATGGCAGGACCAGCACACAGAGACAGACTCTCACTCTCACACTGATATCCAAGGACAATTTAGAATCCACAGCTGATGCCAATTAAGCTAACCTGCATGTCTTCGGCCTGTGGGAGGAAACCTGAGTAGCCGGAGAAAACCCACGTAGATATGGGGAGAACATGCAAACTCCACACAGAAGGATCACCGATGGTGGGGAGGGGGGTTTGAATCCACGATGGTCAGGGGTGGAATCGATCCCGTGACCTTCTTGCTGTCCTGCCACAGTGCTAACCACTGTACCACTGAACTGCCCACTGCACATTAAAAAAATATTTTATAACAACACTGCAAAATTAAGAGCAGAAAAAATGTGCATAAAATTAACCACTTGCGCTCCGTTGTTCCGCGGGCGGGCAAGTCTCTGCGTCCTATGACGCACAAGGGCGCGCGAGAGCGCGCTCGTGCGCCCTCGTGCGCATGACGCATGATAAGGATATTGATGGTGATGGTGTAGGTGGTGTGCCCTCCAAGCGCCACTGAAAAAAAAATCTGCAAACACAGCCGCGAACAGATTAGTTCATCTGATTGACCTCTCATTCGACTAATAAGAGCCTTGAATTGGGTTTCTGAAACCTTGAGGAGCCAATGAATGAAAATCTAGGAAGGAGGACCCGCCTACTGTGAACGCAGGAGCCAATTGAAGCACAGAAATTCAGGCTGGGTGAAGAGAGATTTACTGCTGCAGAAGGACTCTGTACGAATCTACTACAGACCCAGGCTCACCCAGCAGCATGGAAAACACCCACAAGTGGGACCTGCACTCATTCCAGCAGAATAGACGGAGGCCGACGACAAAAGTCGTAAATCATTCGCCAAAACGGCAATAATGGAATTATGTTGATCGGGATCCACGAGCGGAGCAGCGTCGCGTTCGTCTGACGCGTGGGAAGAGCTGTTCGCCACGACTCTGCTGCTTTGAAGAGGTAAGGTGTTATAAGCTAAATTATTATTTATCCCTGAAAACTGTAATCCAAAAATGACTTTTGACCGATCGGTAAATTACAACTGTACTGCGCACGAAGTGCGTGCGCCGCGATAAACGGTTCATTTGCCGTGTTCGGACCGTGAACGCCCTTCCCCCCCCGCTGCAGAAGAGGAGCGGGGGGGGGGGCACGGTCCGAACGCTCCCCGGTCCGCGGGAGGAAGCATATCAGTCTATTCCATCATGTAGCGATGGCCCTCTTCTGTAGCAAGGAGGGGGGGCGTTCACGGTCCGTTCACGGTCCCCCCCCCCCACACACACACAGTAGCGAGGGGGGGGGGAGCCGCTGTGAAAACATGCAAGGGGAAAAAAAAAAAAAGAAAAAAGAGTGTATTCCGTCATGTAGCGAGGGCCGAATTTGGTCCTCGGTAGTGGGGGGGGGGGGGAAACGACCCCCCGCCCACACACACACACACACACAGACACAGCCCTGAGTGTGACCTTTCATTAGAGCCTAAAATGAAGATTCTACATTGAATTATTCAAAAGTTACAGACGTTTTTCCAAACTGTGCCATTTGGCACAATTTGGCACAGTTCCATAACGCCTGGGAACTACCTGAGAACAAAGCTGTGTAAAATATTCATTTTTTGTGGTATTGTTACCAAATTTGGATCTCAGCTGGATAACACTTGGTTCTACATTTCTGTTGCATTTTCCAGCCGGATCGGACAGCTGTGTGTTATTTACAAGCATTTGTATCCAAAAAAACACTGTCCAAATTTTTTTTCTTCAAGTTCAGTATGTTTAGATGACTGTAACTCAGTGGCCGGAGCACGTAGAGAGATTATGTTTTTTTTGCCAAAAAATTCAAAGTGTTTTCTTTTAAATGAGACCAACCCCATGAAGATGCTGCAAAGGGTTGAATAACAGCTTTCGATTTACTTTGGGCACGTTTTTTTTTTGGCATTTTTAGGAAAATTGCCCGGAGTGCAAGTGGTTAAAGACAGACAGACAGACAGATGTAGTTTATTGATCCCAAAGTGGGAAATGACTGCAGACGAGCAACCAGCAGAAACACACACAGCATAACAGGTGAGGGGATCAGCCGCAGAAAATAAAACCGCTAAAAACTTATATAGATAATGATGAGAAGGGAGGTAATGATGTCACCGGCGTTGGTTGGGTTGTCTGTCTGTCTGTCTGTTCTTAACTCAAAAAGTTATGAACGCCTTTTGATAAAATTTTCAGCACAGGTGTGTAACGGCACGGGGAACAGATGATTACATTTTGGTGATGATCTGAGAGTGCATACCTCCACCAAGGGCTTTTTTTTTGTATCTGTGCAGCAGGATTAGACAAAAACTCCTGGATGGATTTGGATGAAATTTTCACCTGAGGTGGTTCTTGGGCTACAGAGGAACCCGTTATATTTTGGTGATGATCTGAGAATGCATACCTCAGCCAAGGCTCTTCTCTTCTCACAGCGTGTTAGCAACAATACTCCAAAACTGGTGGACAGACTTCTAGGCCTACACACCAACCCATTACATTTCAGAGGTGATCCATGACGGATGGCAAGAGCCTTGGCAGAGATATGCGCTCTCTGAGTGCTTTTCTAGTTTTCAGTATGTAATCTGAAATGTAGAAAAGGACATGGCCCTTTTTATTGGTTATTATATGTAAAGTATTGGAGCTACAGAAAACGTATATTGTTTTATACAGACACACACACACACACACACACACACACACACACACACACACATATATATGTACATATATGTGTGTGTGATTATCATCAAATAAGATCACTTATATTATAAAACTTTGGTGATATTACAAAGCCGTAGCTCACAGGTGAGCTTTTTAATTCCATTCATTTTAATCCCTCCCCCCAAAAAAACATGTTGTGGGGGGGGGGGGGGGGGATAAAGTGACCGCTATATGAGCGTAATTTTAACACATCATAAATTACTGCAATATAAACAATGGTGGCTGAAAATATACTGATATAATTTAAAATATGCTGACACTGGCCAGCTCTATCATCAGCCATAGCATCGCCCCCATAACAGTATCACACACGCTTGTCTTCCTAGAATCACGCACCCCTCCTTTCTTGGTGTACAGCGACCCATCGCACCGCAGCTATAAATGGCTCATTGTAAGAGAACAGAATTTATTTAGTGAACTTATTGGATGTAAAGGAAACATAATTTTAAATATGTTTTAATATGTACCTTTAAAACTGTAACCCTCCTCCAAACTGGGATACGCCACCGTAGGGGCCATGCTTTGCGTGTGGACAGTTTTTGGAGGCTCCTGACTTCAAAAAAGTAACACCTTGAACAGTCTGAGCTCTTTTCACTCCATCTTAAATTATTCATGTTTCATCCCCCTGCAAAACTTGCATAAAACCCAGCGGAGCCCGGACCTCCTTCTTCTCTATCAGAAACCTTGCAGCACTTAGCATCTGCTGGGTCGTGTCCACACTTGTTTTCATTGATGGCATTACTTATTTATTGGAGCTTTATATGGCCGCTGAATTTAGCTGCACAGGCACTCAGGCTTGTGACCTTTCACACTGAGCTCTGCACAGAATAATGGCCAGAACGGTGAGGTACACTGGGTGCTTCAATCTAGGTTTTTGAAGAAAAATAATAAAGACTCTGTAGTAAAAGGTGCAGCTAATGCAGGGCTGACACACCTCAGGCCACAGCAGCTGGGGGCACAGGACTTCCTCTCTTTTTCAAATATTTATCTCCTCATAGCAAGACAGCATGGGGGCGAAAACAAGATGGAGTCATGCTGGGTCCCAGATCGACCAGTGGACACAAATATACACCCGGACAAACATAAAAGGGGGGGGGGGGAGACAAACAGACTGGCAGATTCAGAAGCAAGAAACACACATGGACCATTTTTAAGCAGGATTCCACCACTGATAATAATCAAAATGGCTACTGGAGGCTGAGAGAACAACCTGCAGTTTTTAGCATCTTTTCTGCTGTATAAGCAGGTCACCTTAAAGTGACAATCTGGCTAAATCAAGATTTTTTCTGTTGTTAACATGTCCGTAACATGTTTGTGATTTACAAGACACCAAGAGCAAAATCATTCCAAAGTGCCAAGTCTGTGTTTTTCTGCTGTGAATGTCATGACTGAGCGTTTGTGAATTTCTACAGCTTGCCAGCTACAAACACTCGGTCCAAATCTGCCTTTTTATAAGTCATTTATTTATGAGTGCTAAGTATTTAACTGGAAAAAACAGACTGATCGACTAATGACAACTGACTGTTTATTCAAACTCTGAAGCATAATTCTAACTGTAACTAACTGAAGCAAATGAAACATCTGCGCCGTCACACAGTGAAACGGCAACGAAAAAACACTGCAGCTGCTGCTGACCTGAGGTTCTACACAGCCACCGATGAATCAAGAACAAGAGAACGTATATGGCTTGACAGAGACTCATGACAGCGTTTTGCTGGAGTCTCCGTCACAGATCTCTGAGAGTCCCTCAGCAGCATCAGCTCACAAGCTAGCGGTTACCAAGAAAAGTACAGAAAATGTTGGAAAAACCTAAAACAATAAAACACCTCTGCAGCTGTCAGACAACCAACATCTTTTCTTTATTCAAACTCCATTTACAAAGTGGGGTTTTTTTTCTAAAAAGTGTCAGAAAAACCCTTAGCTGTAAGGCCGCCATTTTCAGACAACTGGAGTACAGAGCAGGTGAGGCCTTTCATAATAAAAGCTGATAAAGAAATGCTACAGAGCTTTTATTTTTTTAATAATTTTACAAAGTGTTGAGCTGTGTGATAGAAAAAAATACATTAACCTCAGAACACAAAGCTTTTTGTTGTTTTTTCTTCTCCTTTTTCTAACTGACAGAAAGCCGCTGCAGCGACGGAACTTTAATCCCTGTGAGCGGTAGAAGATGGATGGATGTAAGGAAATGATTAACCGCAGAAACCGGTTCCTCTCATGCACGCCTCTTATGTCTCACAATTTTCTGATCGTATTTTTACGTCTTTTCATTTTAAGTTGTGCAGTTTAACAAAGATCAGTGACTGATTTAAACCGAGCGGCAGACCGCCTGGGTTCAAGAACACGAACAAATTAATGCACGTGCACAGAATGAACTCTGCTATTCTTCTGCCTGTGATAACCTGCTAAATTGTGAGCCGCATAGAACCCATTTATTACCACTTCCTCACCTGCCCCATCGCTAAGCCATTTATTATCAAGGTGACAAACCTGTGCAGCCATTAGCTGCAGTGCTATTCATATCCTGTTAGTTAGCGCAGGTATGCTGCTAATGGGCGACGCACCATTAATTCTGCGGGTACAAAAAGACGTGACCCTGATTCTGAAAGCTGTGTTGAGCCACTGCGGCGCCATCACATGGCTGCTTTGTGGTTAACGGGCCTCACAGGGCAAACAGACCAACAGTGTGTTTACACAGTAGCATCTCTGAGCTGGTATTAATAATAGAGCCACTTAGCATTCAGAGACACTGGTTTCAGTCACGCTGTTTGTTTCACAGGTCATTAAATTTATGCCGCAGCCCTAATGTTCATTACAGCAGCAAGCTGGCCAGGGGTCTGTAACACTCGCTCACTGTATCGCCAACACCGCGTTTCTTTTCATCACTTGCCCATCCTCCCCCTCTCACATCTTAGGCCATTTGTTTGACAACAATCTTTTCCCCGGCTTAATTAAAACGACTGAGCCTTCCAGGTTTTGTCTTTCATTTTTCTGATGGCAGCTTTCAACCTGTGCACAAGAGATTAAAAGAATCATTTCAAACAAATGGAAGGACAAACATTTTGTTTGAGAAACCCTACAAGCTGAAAATGTTCCAGCCATGCTGTTGCAAAACCAGTAGTACCAGCTTCACCTCTGCAGCTCACAGCGGCAAAAACCAGCTGATCCTCGCGGCTGGTGGGTCAGCTTCCACCGCGAGCAAACCAAAGTCACCGAGCTGGAAGTTAACTCACGCTGGAGGTCAAAAATCAATCACCGGCAAAACGCACGCAGATTGTGAAATCCTCACAGTTTATGAAGAATTTACAGACAAGACATAAATTTGCAGAGTGAATGGAGAAAATAAAGGTCATAGAGGGCATGGCCTGTGGTCGTGATCACGGCCCACCTTCTGAATACTTGTGTTATCTTGCTCTCGTTGTACTGTGAACTGCTCTTGCTTACTTCTTATTTTATGTTTAAGTAATTCCTGCCTTGTTCTTAGTTTGCCACAGAAGCTTCTTAATAGGTTTGGCTCATTTTAGTTATTACTCCCTGACTTAAGTGTACGTCTGCATATTTACAGATGCACATTTTCATCCTCACTTGCAGATCTATTTATAATCATATCATATATTTATAAAATATGACTGGTCAATACTGCAGTACTGCACAAGTGAATAAACGCACGAAGCAACAAAGACTTTTTGCTGCAAAATGTGTGCGGGCTGGCTGGCACGAGCATCTTTAAATGTTAAACATCTTTTGTGAGAGTTTCAGACATGGCAGTGGCTTTTTTTACTGATTGCATTTCTTCAGTTTTCTAAAAAAAAAATTACTATTTACTGTCTCATGCATTTACATTCCTTTCTACTCCTTTAAGCTCCAATGTGTCTCATCAACAGAACTGCGAGGTTTGGAGGCATATTTAGCGCGCACACACACACACACACACACAGAGTAAAGCAGCATATGAATTTGCAAACTCAACAGCAGCGTGATCTTATGGTCACAGAAAAACCAACCAGCCACTCATTGTTCCTTAATTTGACTGATTTCACTTTGTCTCCAGGACTGAGCCGTGCAGCAAAGAAACAAACACTGAGGAGCAGACAAATGTTTAATCAGGTTAATATGGAAATGTAGAGCACTTACTGTACTCCAGAGGAGCAAAGGTTTGTCATTTCAAGCCAAATCTGGTTGTTAGATAACGACTAAACATCAGCCTTCCATGACCAACTTCAAACTAGGGCTGGATGATACGATCAAAACTAAAGAGCCAATAGAATATTACAGTAGACGGTCTGAAGTGATGGTCTGCTGGTTACGTTACGCTTTTCCCACAGCGCACCGGACTGACTCGGCTGCCCCTCACACCCATGCAGCAGCTCCGTACGCCCTCACACAGTGCTGCGTGTGGCTGTTTTTTGTGGCGCTGTTGAAACATATCAAACATCTGCTACAGCAGAGAGGAATCACTGCACATCGGGAGAATATGCCAAGTTCCAATAATGGTAAAAGAGTTTAGGCTCTCCGGAGATGGAGGCCAGAACGTGAACAGTAGTGGGGAAGCCATTCTGGCTACCAACACTGCCTAGAGTTTTTGTCGCAAATGCCCGGTTCCCTTGGAAACAAGACTGACGAACTAAAACTGGATATATAACCCAACCAACCACAGGAGGAACAGGAAACTCATATAGTGCTACTTTCAGGAATACATTAGCATTTACTACAAAACATTATTTTCTGAGGTCTACTTCACAAAATTAAAACTGATTGGCTACTTACCATTTATTAAAGCACAACTCAATCCAGATGAATGGACAACAATACAACATGTCTTGTCATGTGATCTCTCACATTGTACCGTTGATGGTGTGATTTTTTTTTAACCTTGTGATCAAACGCAGCTGGTGGGGATTGCTGCAAGGCTCAAACTCCATTGCAGCATCAACTGAACACAACTGCATTTAGTGGAAATGAAGACTGAGGATTTTTTTTTTGCAGAACTGTGCTATAACATTCATCCAAACATTTCAAACTGATTGCCACTGCTGTTTTCTGTTCTCTTTCTCATGTTGCCATTTTACTCTAAGCTTAAAAATGTCCACACACACAAAAGAAAATTCAATGAAATCCTTAAGAGAAGAACTCTGTAGCCATCAAACAGAGGTGATGTCCATCCTTTGAGCTTGTGCTGCTGGGAAAACTGGCCTCTCACTACCAGTTTGTCAGTTATTACATGCATCTGTCCTCCCGCCTGAATCATCCAAATGGCATCTGAGCGTTAGCAGACGAGGATCAGAGGCTCTGCACAGCATCATTGTGTGGCTTTCTAATTAAAGTTGACGCCGCCTCTGAAGCCCGCCAGTTTCAGGGTCAAAGGTCACTGTGCAAACCTCCAATACAAGCAGGTACCAAGCTACTGTGAAACCAACTGGGCGGCAGCCTCCTTTCCCTTCCTCCCATCAAGCCCTGCTTCATTCTGCCTTCATCAGCCTCAAGTTCCTTCAACTATCTGAGTTTTGTCATCAAGGAAAAAAAGCCTACCTCTATGTATTTATATCCTCAATGACATGGGTGAGGAAAAACAGAATGAAGAGAGAAGGGACAAAGAGAGAGGCGTGGAAGAGGAAAGGCTTTCAAATAATGGCAGAACATCAATAGGAAACTCGCACTTCACAGTCATTTCAGCACAAAGAAAGAGCAGGGACATCACTGTGGAGGCCATCAGTGAAGGGCCAGACAACACACAAATCCTGTAGGTGGACAAGTTAACCTCTCTGTGTACCTCTCATATGAATGAGCCTATCTGCTCATCAGAACAAAGGCAATGTTGACCTTTGTGTGTCTGTTATCTGAAGCAAAAATAGGGTTTTTGAGGACGCCAGTAAAGGAAGCAATGTGCTGTGGAAGGCTATTTATCACAAACAGCAAAAAAAAAAAAAAAAAAAAAAAAAAATGTTTCGACCACAGAGCCAAGGTCTCTTGGTCAAGTACAAATGAACCAGAGCTGTTAAGAAGTCACACACACTGAAAGGTCTCTTGTCTACTGGTCAGCAGTGCAGCAGCATGCCAACCCTGAAGGTCACACTCTGCAGGCTGCAGGAGGAGGAAAGTCAACAGTGTCATCACTGCAACTCCGTCTGCACTGTTTCACTTTATGCTTCGCTATTTAGCTTTCCAGCAGTGACTGTCCCATGTCTACATCCACGTCAACTAGGGATGCAGGATACATACTGACATGCTATTGGTATCGGGAGATACAGCATTTAAAATGTTTGTTTTTTTTTGAAGAAGAAGAAAGCTGTGAAAAAAATTGTTGTAATAACTATAGTGGGCCAGTAGGTGGCTAGGGGTGGATCAAAAGATCGATTCAGTGATCGCGATACTTGACACTAACAACAATCCACCAATCCCTAAAAGCATGGATCAATTTTTCATTATTTATACATTTCATGTAACGTTGAATACTCTTGAGTATTAATCAACCAATTGCGTTTTCAGTCCACTAGACGGCGTGAAGCAAGCACCCAGTCAAGTCATATCTGGTCCTGTGAGACTGCAGCCAGCTTTGAAAGTTAGAAAGCAGTTGAATGCAGCAAAAAGTTAGCTCATATGTTGGGCCTTTTTTGGATTTTATAACAAAGATTCGAAAGGAAGACCTTGACATGACACACAACCTGCAAGAAGCGCTGCACGAAAAAAAAAAAAAACCACTCAAACACACAGCACCATGGCCAGCACATGTCTCAGAGTAGTGTTAGAAACAAGCTAAGCTAAAAACGCACCAGTGTGTAGCTTGCTTTTTCTCAGAGCAGTGCTGACCAGCAAACTCTGGAGACCTGCCACCATCAATCTGTGTGCAGAGATGAGTCTCCGCAGAAAATGAAGCCCCGAGAATGTCAGCAGCAGAAAGGACTGCAGCAGCTGCAGGACTGAGAGCCACCAGCCACCACAACAACAGCGGCTGTGGTGAGTTGAAAACAATTAAAACTTTACATGAAAACAGGATACTGACAGTTGTACTTTCGGGACAAAATTTGACGTTGACATGGGAGGGGGGTAGGGTTGCAGCTCACGATTATTTTGGTAGTCGACTACACTATTTTTTCAATTGGTCGATTAATCACAATTATTTGTCTCATGTCCGCCATCTCTGCTTCGTGTTGGGGCTCTAGTGCATATTTTACCTCACCTGTTTAAGCCTGCACACCTGTGAAAATCACCTTGTTGTCAGTCCCCGCTTTAATGTAACATTTTATAAGCAGTTTTCCAGAGCTAAATACAAAAAACAATAAAGCTGTATTAATTATCACAAATTTAAGGTTATACATCAGTTTAGCACAGACAGCATAATGCCCCTAATGTCAATTAAACAACTGATTAAACATTTTACAGCCGTATTACTGATCTGCTCCAACCCACAAACCAACATTACGTGGAAGTTTTCTATAAGTGCATTTTTTAACAATATAATTCAGAAAGGTAAACCTTCATATTCAGTATTCACTGCACTTAAGGAGTGAGATTTCAAGCCGTTTGATTTAATTTTGATGATTATGGTTGTAGGTTTTTATTTATTAAATTACAAATTAGGATATTCTAATTAACCCAGATGCACTAATTTTCAGAATGAGGGCTAATATTAACAAAGATGAAAAAGAGATGGCGGCTCCTGTAATTCAGTCATTTACTGCATTCAACACGTTAGCCATGACAGCTCAGCCCTCAGCAACCAGAGAGCTGATTGTCAAACAGCTAAGCTAACATCAACAGCACATACTAACAGGATTGTCTTTTTTCTCAAGCTTGAAACAGTTGGCGATTGAAAATAAGCGGCGCTAACTTTCTTTACTTGCTAAAACTTGCCAAGTAGATGTTAATGTCGTGGCTCCCGGGTGCCGTTGTTTCAGACGCTCATGCATCACTGTAGTGCTGTCATGATAGGAAAGGTCTGCCTTGCAATGTCTGCATTTGTTTTGTTTTTTTTTGTTTTGTTTTGTTTTCTGTGAAATGTTCCCATACTACAGAAAGTTTGGGTCTGCTTGCTCTTTTTTTTTTTTTTTTAGCTCTGCCTTCTACGTGTTTATCCTTCCACTTCTTAGGGATGTGATTCAGGGTTGGTGAAATTATCTGAAAATTTTGCAGCGGGGTCCAGGGCAGAGCCCCGGTGGGTTTTTTTTCTCTTGGGTTTTTATGATTTTTAAGTACCAGAACTGTGCTTAAATGACATAAAACAAACAGCTGAATGCCACTTATTACTGCATAATATTGACTTATGTTCCAAGAAGATAGCATTCTTAAACTAGAAAAGCACTCGGAGAGCGCAGACCTCCGCCAAGCCCCACAGTTCCCCCCATACAGTGTTTGTGTGTACGTTTTCAGATTCCTTGACCATGAAAACATATGACTAGCAATTGGATTGACAATGATAGGATTAGTGGTTCAGTGGTTATTCACGAAAATGGCATTTTCCGTAATGGCGGCCACAGTTCCCGCCATACAGTGTTTGTGTGTACGTTTTCAGATTCCTTGACCATGAAAACATATGACTAGCAATTGGATTGACAATGATAGGATTAGTGGTGGTCGGGTGGTTGCTGAAGCAAAAACCCGGGTATGGGAGGAGTTCGGTGAGGCCATGGAACAAGACTTTCGGTCGGCTTCAAAGAGATTCTGGCAAACTGTTCGGCGACTCAGGAGGGGAAAGCAGCTCCCCGTCCACACTGTGTATGGTCTGTGTATGATCTGGAGTTAGCAAGTACTGCTGTTTTAAAGAAACCATGGGCAGTGCGGTTGCGCAGTGGTTAGCACTGTGGCAGCACAGCAACTCACCCTTGGCCATGGGATCCCTGGTTCGATCCCAGCTCCTGACCAACAGTGATCTGTGTGGAGTTTGCATGTTCTCCCCGTGTCTGCGTGGGTTTACTCCGGGAGTTCTCCGGTTTCCTCCCACAGGCCAAAAACATGCAGGTTAGGTTAATTGGAGACTCTAAAAAAAAAGTGGCCCTAGGTGTGAATGTGTGTGCATGATAAAGGGATAGCGCCGTACAGTGGCTGCTTCATCCATCCAGGTGGATGCCTTCAATTTCCCCTCTGGGGATCAATAAAGTATACTAAATAAAAAATAAAATTAAAAAAAAATGATGCACTCAACCGACATGGACTCTATGCCTGCTCACCTCGCAAGACTGCATTGCTGAAGAAAAAGCTTGTTGAAGCTCATTTAAAGTTTGCTGCACAACATTTAGGCAAGCCAGTAAAATACTGGGAGAGACAAAAATTGAACTTTTTGGATGGCACAGTACAGCATGTTTGGAGGAGAAATGGCACTGCACATCCCATCATGGTGTGGGGGTGTTTTTCAGCACATGGTACAGGCAGACTTCATATAACTGAAGGAAAGATGAATGGACAAATGTACAGAGACATGCTTGATAAGAACCTGTTGCGATCTGCCAAGATGCTGAAGATGAAACGAGGGTGGACATTTCAGCAAGACAATGATCCCAAACACACAGCCAAGGGAACTCTCAACTGGCTCCAAAAAAGGAAAATAAAGCTGCTAGAATGGCCCAGTCAGTCACCTGACCTGAATCCAATTGAAGATCTATGGAACTGAAGATCAGAGTTCACAGAAGACACCCATGGAACCTTCAAGATTTGAAGACAGGTTGTATGGAAGAATGGGCTGAAGTCACTCCTGAGCAATGCCTGTGCCCAGGAGGTGTCTGGAAGCTGTTCTTCTTCTTTTAGATTTGATTGGCGGTTGGCAACCAGCTTAAAGGTACATTACCGACACGTACTTCCCTCTATATCATCACTCTATCTGGACAGCTCAGACTTCTGTTGGTAAACTCGCGTCTGGAAGCTTTTATTACCAACAAAGGCTTTTCTTCTACTAAATATCATCACTCTGTAAATTCAAGAAATCTCTTGTCAGTTTGTGTGTGTGTCTGTGTGTCATGATCATAGGCCGCCTATGATGTCTGCATGATGTCCTGTGATGCTCCTATGATGTCGGCAACCATAGGACCGTCTACATGACGTCTATATGATGTCAGATAAACCGTAAGGCTGATGTTCCTATGATCTCTGAAGGATATCTATATGATGTCATACAGACCGCAGGACTCCCTACAACACATATACAGTATATACAGTAGACACAGGTAATCAACATAACACAGAACAGTTACAGTCAGAAGAAGAAGTAACAAGCAGGAGCAAACCGAGACGGCAGGGCATGGTTACAGAAAACAGGATGGGCGGGGCTGCACAGATAATCACACACAGGGGACCAGAGGGGGGGCAAGACCAAGGCAATAATGATTATGACGATAATAATAATAATAATAAACTTAAACTAAGAGGAAGACCAATGAAGAAATAAATATGCAAGAGAGAATAATAATAATAACAACTAGAAAAGCACTCAGAGCGCATACCTCCACCAAGGCTCGTTCCGTTTCTCATGGATCACCTCCAAAACGTAATGGGTTTGTGTGTAGGCCTAGAGCCACTTGTGGTGAAAATGGCATCAAAGTATGTTCACCAGTTTTGGAGTATTGTTGCTAACACACTGTGAGAAGATAAGAGCCTTGGCTGAGGTATGCATTCTCAAATCATCACCAAAATATAATGGGTTCCTCTCTAGCATCTCCATCCAGTAGTTTTTGTGTAATCCTGCTGCACAAATACAAACAAAGCCCTTGGTGGAGGTATGCACTCGCAGATCATCACCAAAATCTAATCATCTGTTCCCCGTGCCATTACACACCTTTCCTGAAAATTTCATCAAAATCCGTTCATAACTTTTTGAGTTATGTTGGTAACAGACAGACAAACAAACAGACAGACAAACCCCGGTAAAAACACTACCTCCTTGGCGGAGGTAATAATAGCAACCCAGGATAATAAGGTGAAATACAGAAAATCCCAACTTAAAGCCAGGATGTGGGCTGGGACCCATGCCCTGGAGACAAGGAATATCACTCTTATATACACTACCGTTCAAAAGTTTGGGGTCACTTAGAAATTTCCTTATTTTTGAAAGAAAAGCACTTTTTTCAATGAAGATAACTTTAAACTAATCAGAAATACACTCTATACATTGCTAATGTGGTAAATGACTATTCTAGCTGCAAATGTCTGGTTTTTGGTGCAATATCTACATAGGTGTATAGAGGCCCATTTCCAGCAACTATCACTCCAGTGTTCTAATGGTACAATGTGTTTGCTCATTCTGTCAGAAGGCTAATGGATGATTAGAAAACCCTTGTGCAATCATGTTAGGTCTGCAATGCTGTAATTGCTGCAAATGGAGGATTCTTTGACGAAAGCAAATTGAAGGAAAAAATTATTATTTCAAATACAAATCATTATTTCTAACCTTGTCAATGTCTTGACTATATTTTCTATTCATTTAACAACTCATGGTGGTAAATAAAAGTGTGACTTTTCATGAAAAACACAAAATTGTCTGAGGTGACCCCAAACTTTTGAACGGTAGTGTATAATTCAAGAAATCTCTCTCTGTCACGATATCATGATGTCCTTCTTCTTCTTTTAGATTTGAATGGTGGTTGGCAACCAGCTTACAGGTGCAGTACCGCCATATACTTCACTCTTGGCACTTCACTCTATATCATGTCATGATGTCATGATCATAGGACTCGCTAAAAGATCAGAAGACGGGCTATGAGATCAAAGGCAGGCTGCAGTCACGATCATAGGACTCGCTATGACATCATCAAAAATCAAAGGCAGTTATTACTCATGATCATAGCACTCGCTATGACATTATCAAAGATCAAAGGCAGGCATCAACGAATGAGTGGTGATGTCAAAGATCCAAGGCAGGTTTCACCATGGTTGCTGTTGCCATGGTAACAGTAACTTTCTACGGCCATGCAGAAATGTTTGCTTACACTTGCTTTCTATGAGCATGCACAGGCATGCACAGGTATGCACTAGTTAAATGAAAGTCACCAAGCGTGTTCAATACTTATTCCCCGTGTCATTCCACATTAAATATAACTTGTTTTGTGAACACAGTTGCCTTGATTTCTTTGTATGTATGGATTATATATATAAATATATAAATATATGTTATATATATTATATATATATATATATTTATATATTTATATATATATATATATATATATATATATATATATATATATATATGTTATATATATAAACATATATAAATATATGTATATTTATATATCTACATATTATTCCATCTAGCTACATTGCTCCGCACTGTGTGTGTTTATATACTTGCATATTTATTCCACCTAGCTGCAATGCTCCGTACTGTGGGTGTTTATATATTTACATATTTATTCCATCTAGCTACAATGCTCTGCACTGTGTGTCTGTGTGTGTGTGTGTATATATATATATTTTATAGTAATACGTACATATGTATATTAGCTGCTCTTGCTTGCTTGTTTTTTTTTTTTTTTTTTTTTTCTTGCCTTCTGATTGTTGCTCTGAGTGTTGCTATCCCTGTGCTGTTGCAATCCTGGAATTTCCCCGTTGTGGGACTAATAAAGGCTTATCTTATCTTATCTTATCTTATCTTATTACTTGAGTTGTTACTGATATCTGGTGAAAATCTCAGGTCAATGGCTCCATCAGAAATATGTTTAATGAGAAAAACGTTAACATGTTCAATGCTTATTTTCCTCGCTGTACAGAATCACTCCTTAATTTCAATGTAGCACTCTACTTTTTAGGAAATATGATTTTCAAATTTGTATTTAAAATGTTCAAGCTGAACTACAGCCAGGTGGAACCAAGCCGTTGGGGAAAAAAATGCTGTGAAACCCTTCAGTGTCTCTGTTCACATCTTTTTCCTGTTGTCTCACAACCACAGATGGGTGATATTTCTCGCACTTGTGGAGAAAATCAAGGACTTTCAAATAAAAGATGGAAACCATATTAGGTGAAAAGAGTTAGGCGACGCTGCTGGTTCTGCACATTTATGCAAAAACATTTGTCGACTAATGCACACAAAATCTCGAGTAACCAGGAATCTTAATTAACAGAACACTAGTTTCTACAAGTTTTGCCAGACGTAGAGAAATGAAACAACACTTCCTATCCTAACTGTGACTGGTTGTGACCATCACAGAAAGGGTTGATCAAGCTTTTACACCCACTTAAACACACATGAGTAGGCCCAAAGGAACAGCCACCTTCCAGCTGGAGGCTCTGTGTGTACAGTAAACACAGTCTGTCCACACTGCAAACACCAGTGTGACCTCAGCAACAATCTGCTACACAATGCCGGAGCAGAAGTGACTGGTGGCTGAAAAAGACACACCTCCCTTATCTTGTATTAACACTTTGAGTTAATTTTTTTGTTCATGTTATGTAGAGATCCACCGATCCAGCTTTTTGTGTCACTGATCTGACACAGATATCTTTGCTGCAACATCTGCTGATACAGATACTGATTTCATGACATTAACAGCATTGGCAAAAACATAAGCAATGTTAGCAGCATAGAGCAAAACTGATTTGAATAACCATTGCTGATACTGAATCGGTACATCCCTACACATTACATAGTCACATGGTAGAACACAATGACTAGGGTGCTGATTAGGGCTGTCACGGTGGAGGAATTTCCCCTACAGTGACAGTGGGTAGCTCAACACTGCGATATGTGGTATTATTGCAAATGTTTTTAGGGCCTTGTGGTCTTGTAATTTAAACAGGGTTCATAACTTATGTGGCAAACAATGGAAACTGTGAGAAACTTGCTGTAGCGCCGCTCTCAACTTTATGTGCATGTGTGACAATTGTGCAAAGCTCCAGTCTTTCTACAGGCATGAACTGCTGATTCTGTTAAAAAAAAAAAAAGAGATAATTTTTGACATTCAGCTTATTTAAACAGGACAGCCTCTGCACAGGACCCTGCGTGGCTCTTGTCTCTGTGATTTTTGGATTTTTGCCGCTGTCTGAAAAATCACATTCAAACTAGCAATGCCCTATGCAGTAGTTGTTTTGCTCTCGGAGCTCAACTGTCAGGATCATACACACTCCACTCAGAAGGAAACACACTTTGTGCCCTTTCACTGCTCACTGTCACAGCTGTATTTAGCAAGGAGTCCAAACACTTCCGCCACTAACTGCCTGCTGGAGTCCGTCTGGACAGAGTGCCCAACACGGTGCTGTCGCTGTCAGCACCCGGCGGCGGCAGCACCAGGTGCTGTGGAAGCTTCCACAGCACCTGGGTGTGGGTGCAAACATGCTGGTGGCAATAAAAATACACTTAACATTTAATAATAAATAGGGGCACATAAGTGATCAAGATATAGCCACACACAAAAAAAAGTAAACATCGCGGTTGTTGCGGTTGCTCGTTTTCCTCCACAGTAGGCTTGTCCATAGCGCGGTACTACATATTTACGGTTATCACGATAGCCCTAGTGCTGATAAAGATTTCAATGCAATGTGTCTGGACAAACGCTAGAAAGCATAAGACAGGGTTCCCACACCTTTTTCTAGATCAAATTCAAGCATTTTTCAAGCATTTTCAAGGAATATTTTCAAGTTCTTCTAGTATCTTACAGCTGTGATAAATTACATTCTATTTATACAAATACATACAGTACTCAAAATTATAATTTCACTCCGGCGCACAAGCCAGGGCATTCTCTGTCCTGGTCCAAAGCCCAAATAAATGTGGAGGGTTGCGTCAGGATGGGCAACCGGCATAAAAATCATTGCCAAATCGACATGCACTGCATGTCAATCACTGCAATATCAGGTGATGGTACGCTGTAGCGACCCCGAATGGGAGCAGCCGAAAGAAGAAGGTATCACTATAACAGGTAGTTTTGAGCTACAAACAAGAACAAGAGGACTCTGAGGTGAGTGCAAATATCTTCTGCCTCCCTTTTCTTTGAAGATCCCAATATGTTACAGAAGGAGAGCAGTTTTCAACTTTTCCATATAATTGTTGGGGCAGAACCAAATTATGATAAGCCTATTTATCCATGAATACACAACAAAAATAGCTGTATACAACCCATAACTGTAGGGCAGGATCCCAGGGTGAACCTGTGTAGCAAGTTGGGTGACCCTAGCTTTACTCGTTCTACAGTAATAGGGCATTGCAAATGCCAACCTTGACATTTGACCATTTGCTCAAAAACTCCCACAAAAATATCCTCCAATCAGAGCCAAATTGCAATATGCACATCATCAGTGTATATCAAACCCTGGTACCAACTTTCAAAACAACTGGAACAAAAGTGTAGGAGTTGATTTCACAAAAGTGGGACCAATGGATGGACCCTATGACACAATGACCCTTCAGTCTTTGCCCAAAGGGGAATAAAAATTGTCTTCATAATAGAAGGATAATAAAATAAATCAATTTTGGGCTCTATTATGACAGTCTATTCAACAGTCTGTGAGCTGCCTACAGAAGTTCACCACACTCATCCGCCTCTTTCACGATAAGATGACTGGGCACGGTCCTCTCCAATGGTGACTTCTCAAGTTGCTTCATCATCTCAAACTGAGTAAAGCAGGGCTGTGTGCTTGCACCAGTTTTGTTCATCCTGTTCTTCACACAAGTCTGGAACTAGGGATGGACATCAGGTACCGCTATGAAGGCTCCCTTTTTGACCTCTGCCGCCTCTCTGCCTGTCTAAGAGTACGAAGAAGCTTTTCCTTGAAACTCTTTGTAGACGACTGTGCCCTTATGGCACATGAGGAAGGCCACCTGAAGACCACTGTCCACCGTGCTGCAGAAACAGCCAAGTTGTTCAGTCTATCATCTTAAGAAAAAAATGGAGGTCTTCGTCCAAGCAGCTCCAAACACAACACAACCCCTGGCAGCTATCACCATTGCTGGATTTTAGTTGAAGTGCGTGGACAGCTTCAAATACCTGGGAAGTATGATCTCTGCAGATGGGTCACTGGACAAAGAGATCCAGCCAGGCAAGCACTTGGAAGACTGAGAGCTACGGTCCTCCTGCGTCAGTGCATCAGACTGTCTACAAAGCAGTGGTCCTCTCCTCACTCCTATACAGCCGTGAAATGTGGACCCTCTACCGCTGGCACATAAAGCAGCTCCAGCAGTTCCACACAAGTTCATGTTCAATCATGCGCATACGTTGACAGGACAGAGTCACCAAAGTTAGCTCAAATGTCAGGCCTTTTTTTTGGATTTTATAAGAAAAATGGAACAAAAGACCTTGACATGACACACAACCCCCAAGAAACGCTCCATCTGCTGTGTCTTCAGATAGTTCATATTTAACTGTACTCATTTAACAGAAAGCAACAGATGAGTGTGCGTTTTTCATTAACCAGAACAGGACATGCACGTGCAAAAATAGACACGAAATATGACATCATGTGATACTAACTAACTAACTAACTAACCTGCACTTATATAGCGCTTTTCTAGTCACAAAGACCACTCAAAGCGCTTTCATTAATACTAACCCTCTATTCTAAGGGCCTATAGGAAACAGATATCTAGGGACAATTTAGAACAGCCAATTAACCTAACATGCATGTCTTTGGCATGTGGGAGGAAACCGGAGAAATCCCGGAGTAAACCCACGCAACACGGGGAGAACATGCAAACTCCACACAGATCACTGTTGGTCGGGGGCTGGGATCGAACCCACGATCCCCACAATCCCCCGGCCAAGGGTAAACTGTGCTGCTGCAGTGCTAACCACTGCGCCACCGTGCAGCCCTGATACACGATGACAGACATCATAGATTAGAATGTGGACAGAATACTTTGTCACAGAAGAGAGGTTTGTAGTTTAAAATCTTCAGACTGACTATCCCATCATGCCTCCTCTGTGCACTGCATCCACACACTACCTGTTCATTCAAGCCCCTAAAAAAAAATACATTAATGCCTACTCTATAGGCTATACTCCACCTGTAAGTCTGAGCTTAAAATGAAAATGTGGATGGAATAAAAAAACTAATAAGTGGATCATCATATTATAATTAAAATGACGTGATTTCGGTTGCAACTAGGGATGCAAGTTATCAATTAATTCATCAATTGTTAATTGATTCACCTTATCAGTCAATTAATGATTAATTGATAAGCAGCAATTTTCCTGAGAATCTGAATTCCCCTCTGTACAATATGGTCTTTCTATCTTTAACATATAAAATGTTAATTACTGTTTTTGATATACTGAATAAAACATGAACATCCTATTCCTCAATGATTTATTGTACCATTTTTTTAAACTACAGAAAATGACATTTTCTGTAGTTTAACCCTTTAACTTCCCAGATTAAAAGGATGGGTCGCGTGCCCCCAGTGGCACAGCGTAGCATCTGCACCGATCAACTTATTGACATCCCCCGGCTATACTGAGAATTTGTACTAATCTGTATTGATCTGACAGTTTAGAAGGTGGCAGACACGCGCCGAAGGAATCATGGCTGACATGGAATACAGCAAAGAAGAAGAAATACTCATTATTATTCTTCCTTTTTCCGCTTTGATCTCACAGCACCAATGTGGATGCCTTCATGATCAGTCATCGCGGCAGCGATGAGGACTGAAACTGAATGAAACGGGGAAAATAGCCACATAATACAAACAAAATTCACATGGGATAATCATAAGGGTTTGTAGATGTGGAAGCAGGTGTAAATTACTAAGTAAACGCGAAACATCGGCAACGATGGACGAAAACGGACCAGTCACGTGGGCGAGTGAGCCCCCCCACACACCCGGCAACAGGTAAGAGAAATATGTTTTTTTGACATTTTATTGATTTTCTGGTTCATATACTTTGAAGATTAGATTAAATCATATCCCTATAGACAAATCGGTGTAAAAAAAATGGACCATTCTTTGTGTAAATGTGTCCAAAGTGTCCAATGTGTCCAAAGATTTACTGTCCATCTTGATGACGACGGGGAAAACTGCCCATAAAATAGGAGGATTTGTTTGAAAATCAGCTGAAAAAGATTAGCTCTTTATGCTAAAAACACATCACTTCTGGGAGGTTGAACCAGAAACAGAAACCCACGGTGTGGGGGGGGGGGGGCAGAGCTCTGCAATTGATTGAAAGCGCATCTGATACAAAAGAGCCTCCATTTTGTGATTTAAAGCTGTAGAAACCCAATGAGCGATAAAGGTCCATGAAGGTCCAGCCCCATGATTAACGGGGATATAACGAGCCAATTGTATCAGAGTAAGCAAATGATGGACGTGTGGCTTAGCCAATTAATTTCTGAATTCAGGGATACCTTACAAGGGGGGATTCAGCCCACTTCCCCCTTTTAAAGCCTCTGCATAAAGCATGTGCGTAAAGCTAGCGTAAACCAATCCGTGAATCCAAGGCAGAAGCGTTGTAACATCACTCACCTTTTTTGAAAAATGGCTAAAATTAGCACTGAACATCAAAGAAATTACTAATTACTTGACCCGGTCGTTAGCTGAAGAATCATGGGGGGGTGACCATGATTCCATTTGGCACAGTTTGAAGACGGCTGGTTACAGCCTGAGAAAAAAGGTGTGTAATATATTCATTTCTTGTCCGATTGCAACCAAATTTTTACCTGAACTTCATAACACTTGGTTCTACATTCCTATTGTGTTTTCCAACCAATATCTAACAGCGGTATGTTATTTTCAGGCATTTGTATATTAAAAAAAACACCCAGGCAAACTTTATTTTCTTCAAATTTAGTATGTTTAGATCACTGTTACTCAGTGGCTGAAGCACTTAGAGGGATTCTGACTCTTTTGCTAAAAAAAATTAGAGTATTTTCTTTTGAATGACACCAACCCCATGAAGATGTGCAAGGGGCTGAAGAACAGCTTTCAATTTAGTTTGGGTATGTTTTTTCAGGCGCTTCGAAGGGAAATGGGCTGGAACGCTGTGCTTCTGATGACAGACCTCCTTTTTCCTGATGAAAAGTACATTGTTATAAAATGCACTGAAATACCATCGAGCAGAGATTGCGCCACTGCCACACCTCTTTGAAATGAGCCTTCTCCTTTCAGCGCAAAGCAGAATCAGAATCAGAATCAGAATCAGAATCAGAATCAGAATCAGGTTTATTGCCATTGTTCATGTAGTACACAAACTAGGAATTTGTCTCGGTACAATGCTGCAACATTAAACATGATAAGATAAGAGAAATAAACTATACATGTAATAAAGTGTAGGATAAGATTAAGTGATACTGGTCAACAGTTAAAATATATATTAGCCAGCAGCAGATACTGTGGAGAACTATATAGTGCAGTCGGTAATGCAGGAAGAAAACAGTGATGATTGACATGAGTCTGGTTGAGCTGCTGTACATGGTGCACGAGAGTCACTTAGTGTTCAGCAGTCTAATGGCAGAGGGGAAGAAGCTGTTCATGTGACGGGAGGTTTTAGTCTGGATGGACCGAAGTCTTCTACCAGAGGGGAGGGGGGCAAACAGTACATGACCAGGGTGTGAGGGATCGGCTATGATCCGGCCAGCACGCCTCCGGGTCCTGGAGATGTACAGATCCTGGAGAGATGGGAGCTTGCAGCCGATCACCTTCTCAGCAGTGCGCACGACGCGCTGCAGCCTTAGTCTGTCCCTGGCAGTGGCTCCTGCGTACCACACGGTTATGGAGGTGGTGAGGATGGACTCGATGATGGCTGTGTAGAACTGCACTAACATCTTGGTGGGTAGCTTGAGCTTCCTCAGCTGCCGCAGGAAGAACATCCTCTGCTGGGCTTTTTTGATGAGTGAGCTGATGGTCAGCTCCCATTTGAGGTCCCTGGTGATGGTAGTGCCTAGGAAGCGGAAGGAATCAGCAGTGGTGATGGGAGAGCCTGAGAGGGTGAGGGGGGGCAGAGGAGTAGTGACTTTCCTGAAGTCTACAATCATCTCCACTGTCTTCAGAGCGTTCAGCTGCAGGTTGTTATTGCTGCACCAGGACGCCAGCTGGGCCACCTCTCTCCTGTAGGCGGACTCGTCGCCGTTGGAGATGAGCCCGATGAGGATGGTGTCGTCCGCAAACTTGATCAACTTGACAGACTGGTGGCTGGAGGTGCAGGAGTTGGTGTAAAGGGAGAAGAGTAGGGGGGAAAGTACACAGCCCTGGGGTGATCCGGTGCTGATGCTAGTATAGTCTGAGACAGTCTTTCCCAGCCGCACATGCTGCCTCCGGTCCGTCAGGAAGTCGATGATCCACCTGCAGAGGGAGTCAGGCACGTTGAGCAGGGACAGCTTGTCCCGGAGCAGAGCGGGGCGGATGGTGTTGAATGCGGAGCTGAAGTCCACAAACAGGATCCTGGCGTAGGTTCCCGGGGAGTCCAGGTGCTGCAGGATGGAGTGGAGGGCCAGGTTGACTGCATCGTCTACAGACCTGTTGGCTCGGTAGGCAAACTGCAGCGGGTCCAGGAGAGGGGTGGTGATGGACTTGAGGTGGGACAGGACCAGGCGCTCAAAGGACTTCATGACTACAGAGGTGAGCGCTACAGGTCTGTAGTCATTAAGTCCAGTGATCCGTGGCTTCTTGGGGACAGGGATGATGGTGGAGGATTTGAGGCAGGACGGCACGTGGCATAACTTAAGGGAGGTGTTAAAAATGTCTGTGAATACAGGAGCCAGCTGTTTCGCAAAGCAGGCGTACTGTCTACTGGTAATTATATGGCATGACATAAAGCGTAATAAAAAACAGAATCCACTGAAAGAAATGAAGAAAAGCTCTGGCATGAGGCATGAAGCATGGCGCAAAAGCCCATTGTAGACTGTCAATATAGGGAACCCCTTTTTGTTTCAAATGTACTACTTTCCATCTAACGTGAGACAAGCAATTGGACGCTCCAATTTATTTTATTTCTCCAATCCAATAAGCAAACTATAGTGACCTGTTTATTCAGTCCTTTATTAGCCTTTGTTGTGAAAGAAATGCACTTACAATTTCAAGCATTTTCAAGCACTTTTTGAGAAAACTCAAGCACTTTCACAATCTTGAAAACACAACATTAAAATTCAAGCACTTTCAAGCACCTGTGGAAACCCTGAATAGGTTGATAAAACCATCAAAATCATGCTCCTTTGTATAAACTTATTTTCTGTGTTTTTTAAAACTATTTCCAATACTTGTGACTGCTAAAAAACACTTCCATAAAAGTAACTTCATAAAAGAAAGAAAGAACACAGTCAATACAATCCAAAGTCTCGGTGTCGTGCAGTGTTTTTAAATCAATACCAAACAAAATGCCTAATCTGTCTTTTATTGGATCCACCACAGGTGTCAAGAACACGTCGCCACAAATCCCACATTGGGTTGACTTGAAATGCGGCGAATCAAAGCCTATTTTTCCAGTTGGGGTAGTAGAGTCCTAGATGTTTTAAGTCATGTCATATTGGAGTAAATCACTGCCTGCCTCACCTATACTTGTTTTGGGCTTTATGTTCAGAATAAACCTGATGAGGAATTAACAAGAAATAAACGACAGTAAACTATTTGGGGTATTCGTTTTTCTTGCTCCAGCCAATCCTGTGCTCTGAATTCAGCTTGGGGTTCTGGCCGTGTCAGCCTTTTTCTTTCAGAGCCAGCCAGTGCTTGATGGAGCAGTGGGTTGTTGTGTGGTGGACCTCTGCCTGCCCAGCCAGTGACTGATGTGTTTGAGGCCACGGCAGAGAGCTTTATTAACTGCCGAGCAAAGACCAATCAGTCTTCTCCGGACATATTGGGGCCTCACCTTGGGCAGGGGGTGAGAGGTTCTCCAGGAGGAGTCAGGGAGATGTGATGCATTTAGTCTGATGGTATTAAGACAGTGAAGAAGTGGTACTGTGTGGGCTCATTTTTTGTAAGACTGAACATCCTCACATCTGTGACTCAACACCCACCAGCAGCTGTAGTCCCAATGATGAGTGCAACAGAACTAAAAACAACAGCAACTTAGCACATATATATCATGCAAGAAATCTGAGGCTCCATTTCATGCTCCATGAAGCTAATATGTCAAATTTTAGCATCAATAAATCACTACCTCATTAATTGTGAAATACTTCAATAAATGAAAGAAAAGAAAAAATGAAAGAGATCTTGAGCATTGAGGTCTCCATAACTGTATTTCATAGTTACTCAAGCTAATTACAGCAGACAACACTGTTATTTCTTTATTTAGATTGTTTTAAAAAATAAAAACTCATTAACTCTTAAAAAAGACAAAATAATGTAAGTTCCATCCATCCATCCATCTTCTACTGCTTAATCCTTTTCAGGTCGCGGGGGGGCTGGAGCCTATCCCAGCAGCTTTGGGCGAGAGGCAGGGTCCACCCTGGACAGATCGCCAGTCCATCACAGGGCCAACACAGAGAGACAGACAACCATTCACTCTCACAGTCAGACCTAAGGACAATTTAGAATCCCCAATTGATGCCAATTAACCTAACCTGCATGTCTTTGGCCTGTGGGAGGAAACCGGAGTACCTGAAGTAAATCCACGCAGAAACGGGGAGAACATGCAAACTCCACACAGAAGGGTCACCGATGGTCTGGGGGTGGGATCGAACCCACAATGATCAAGGGTGGAATCAATCCCATGACATTCTTGCTGTGCTGCCACTGTGCTAACCACTGTGCCACCATGCTGCCCATAATGTAAGTTATAGGGATTAAATAATCATTTAAGCCAAAAAAAAAACAAAAAAAACCCAAAACCCTGGCTTCTCCAGCAGGGGTGTGCCACGTCGTATCGTTCATGGTAATACTGGTATAAATTTTCATACTGGCGTAAAAATTTATGTTGTGACATTTGGTGTCAGTTACATGATGACATCGCACCATGAAGCTCTTGATGTAAGTCACATGTTTCTATGGTTATGGGAAATAAATATAGGTCTAGTAGTGAGGAAATATTGTGATTTTAAAGCTACGGTCACAAATTCCCTTACAAACGGCTGAGAACACTGTACGAATGATTTTTGGACCATTTTGTACGGACTTCTTAAGGCAGCCGTTGGAGAATCCAGCGTTCATAGACAATTTATAAGTTCTTGGCCAGGTCGATGGTGTTGTCAAAGATCTCTATGAACGTCCCATGAAAACCCCTCATCGCAGGGCAGCCGTACGAACTACGCAAGATGTTAGGGTTGGGACTCTTTAGGCACCCAACGATTCGAGCGGATTACAATTCTCGATCTTTTTTTTTTAAATTCAGAATTTTCTTCCTCCCACTGTGCGACAACTTCTTACTTTTAAAGCATTTGCAATGTTTAAAAAAAATCAACATGAAAAGCACAACTGTAGTAGCACATTTGCTGCTATAAAACTTGGGGTGGCAGTGCTTGGGGCGGCAGTGGCTCAGGAGGTAGAGCAGGTTGTCTAATAACCCAATGGTTGGCGGTTCGAATCCCGCTCTCCCCAGATATCCTGCTGTTGTGTCCCTGGGCAAGACACTTCACCTGCATTGGCTCCAGTGCCCATAACACTGGGTATGAATGTGTATAAATGTTTAAATGTTCGGTGGTGGCCGGAGAGGCCGTTGGCGCGGATTGGCAGCCACGTTTCCGTCAGCCTGCCCCAGGGCAGCTGTGGCTACAGTAGTAGCTTACCACTACCATTGTCTGTCTGGAGTGAATGAATAATGTATCTACTTGTAAAGCGTCTTTGAGTGTCTATGACAAAGCGCTATATAAATATATATCTGATGCATTATTATTATTATAAAACAGACTTCAAAGTATCCTGAATTTTAACAAATACGACTTATAGTACTGAATGCAAAAGACGCAACAGACTTACACAAATGGTCCCCTCCAGTATACAACTAGGACAATATCAGTCGCTACGGAGGGTGACAATATGTATGGGTACATATTCATACTATGTAGGATAACTAAGTAGATGGTTATGCTGTTTATTCCATCTAGCTACAATGCTCAACACTGTGTATATATAGTTATACACTACCGTTCAAAAGTTTGGGGTCACTTAGAAATTTCCTTATTTTTGAAAGAAAAGCACTTTTTTTCAGTGAAGATAACTTTAAACTAATCAGAAATACACTCTATACATTGCTAATGTGGTAAATGACTATTCTAGCTGCAAATGTCTGTTTTTTGGTGCAATATCTACATAGGTGTATAGAGGCCCATTTCCTGCAACTATCACTCCAGTTTTCTAATGGTACAGTGTGTTTGCTCATTGCTTCAGAAGGCTAATGGATGATTAGAAAACCCTTGTGCAATCATGTTAGGTCTGCAATGCTGTAATTGCTGCAAATGGAGGATTCTTTGACGAAAGCAAAGTTTGAAGGAAAAAATTATTATTTCAAATACAAATCATTATTTCTAACCTTGTCAATGTCTTGACTATATTTTCTATTCATTTTACAACTCATGGTGGTAAATAAGTGTGACTTTTCATGGAAAACACAAAATAATTGTCTGGGTGACCCCAAACTTTTGAACGGTAGTGTATATTTATGTGTACATATGTATATTCACTGCTCTTATTTTTATTTTTCTTATCTTCTTAATTATTGCTCTGAGTGTTGCTATCTCTGTGCTGTTGCAATCCTGGAATTTCCCCATTGTGGGACTAATAAAGGCTTATCTTATCTTATCTTATCACAAACATTCTGTTAGGTACAACAAGTTACTGAGTCCTTCAGTCAAAAATATTCAGAATTTCTAACAGAAATGTTTAAACTTCTGATGAAAGTTCTCCTGTTATCTGCAATAAGTAACCGAGTCCTTCAGTCCAAAAACCCAGAAGATTTTGCTGTATCAAAATCACATTTATCTTTCATACAAAAATGTGCAGTTATCATTACAAATGATTCACTGGTAATGGATGTCCACGCATCACAGGGGATAGCAATCCTACCTGCTGTCTTCAATGATCACATGACTTCGGCTCTGGTCTCGTTGTAGAGAGTGGGGACGGCTGTGTTGGCAACAGATCAAGTGGACCCTGGGATCCAATTTGTACATGTGCATTTTCAATCCAGTGATTTACAAACTGATTCATAACTTAATAAAGCCTCATTCAGAACATTATAGTCGCACATACCTATTCTGTGGATTATTATCTGGGGGATAGACAGGGGTGACAAGCAGCAGCGGTGAAGAAAAGTCTTTTGAAAGCAGAAAGGGAGTCAAAACCTTCTCCGGGTCAGCTTAGTTGTCATCTTACATATACAGTATATATTTTTACACTTGTTGGTGACCGGGAAAAGTCTTTCCAGCAGCTTTACGCAAAATATTACAATGTTGTACCTCTGCATCATAGCATGAAAACTCTGGTTCTCAGCGATGAAATCCAGCTGTAAATCCTTGGCAATAAAAGCGGCAATAGATTTTGTAATTTGCTTTGTCCTTTCCTCGTTGTGTGGAAGTTCTGACATTGCTTTCTCAATGGTCCTCTGGTCGGCAGTGACGGCTAAAACTGTCTTTTTCTCTTCGCCCGCCGGCTGGAAACATGCAATATGGTTTCGTATGTTTGTCATGTATCCAAAATATTTTAGTTTAGTCTGACAGAGCTTACAGCGGGGAAAGTAAGTACTGAACGTGTCAACATTTTTCTCATTAAATATATTTCTGATGGAGCCATTGACCTGAGATTTTCACCAGATATCAGTAACAACCCAAGTAATCCATACATACAAAGAAATCAGGTTCAGGTTCAGGTTCCTTTATTTGTACCCGTAGGCAGATTTGTTTTGCAGTCAGGTGACATCCATATTTACAAACCACAATTACATTCAACATGAACACAAACACAGGCACACATGAAGCTGACTATAAACATGATAAAAATACTCAAGGCTCCACCAATCAGGACATAAGACAAAGAGATAAGAGAAAAAACAAAGAGGTAAGAGTTCAGAAGGGTCATATTAAAAAGTTAAAAGACTAGTCAAAGAGGTTAAAAACTCAAAAGTCTAAAACCCAATAAAAGATTTAGAACCCAAATAAAAAACCTACAAAAATAAGTAAATATAAAATAAAATTAATAAATAGGTAACTAAATTATTTGCAATATATTGTTACATCTTGTTCAATTCTTTAACAGCAGCAGGAACAAAGCTGTTTTTGTAGCGCTGGGTTTTACTTTTTGGGACAGCAAACCTCCGTCTGGAGGGAAATGTTGAAATCAAGGCAAATGTGTTCACAAAACAAGTTATATTTAATAAAGTGGAATGACACAGGGAATAAGTATGGAACACATGAAGAAAAAGAGGTGCAAGAAGGCATAAAAAGCCAAGAAACCAGCTGAAATCCATCAGGATTTAGGAAGCCATCCCACTCCCCATCAGTGCAAATTAATTTCAGCTGGTGAAGTCCTGACTGAAAAAAGGTTTTAAAGAGGCTTTAAAAAGGTCTGTAAATGTCAGATTGTCACACCACAAAGAACTCATGATGGGTAGAAGCAAAGAGTTCTCTCTAGACCAGGGGTGTCCAATCATGTGCCATGGAGGGCCAAGACCCTGCAGGTTTTCTCTTCTACCCAGTCTCTTCAGTAGGGGTTTTCACTTCTCAGCAATCAATGGGAAGAAATTCAGTGAAATCTGCTGTTGAAGACACTGGTTGGAGTCCAGGCATGTCCGGGCACTGACTTTTTCATTCCAGCCAAATTAATTACGTTATTAATAATATTTAATAATCAGAATCTTGATGTTTGTGCAATGATTCAGAATTGTTCATGTCCGCATCGAGATGCATCAGAAGAATTATTACTTCCCCCACCCCTACAATATGTTGGCCGTAAGAATGCCTCAAGAACACCTCAAGTTGTTCCTGAGGGCTCCTTACAGTGGTTGTAGGAAACGCCATATGAATCCCTGGCCGTAAGAAGCATGTGTAAGGCTGAAGTGAGGTGTTCATAAGGCTGAAGTACGTCATCCCTGCAACATTTCTGTTGGCAAAATGTGCCGAAAGCCGCAAGATCTTCCTACCAACTACTTGAGAGTGCCATAAGTTGCACAAAAATTTTCATAAGATGGCAGCAAGTACGCCGTAGGAAGATCCCAAGGCACCCATATGAAGAACATAAGAACTCTAGAGCCATCGTACAACAGAAAAGCACCTCATTTCTCAAGAATGCCTCAAGTTGCTCTTGTGAAGTTAATGGTTGCTGTCAGAAACTATGTCCCCCCTCTATGAATGTCTGCGAACTCCAGAATTCGTAGGAAATGGGAGACTCTTACGAACTCATCGTCCGTAAGAATCTTTGTGGCAGTAGCTTGAGGCTGTTTCAGACAGCTGCCATGTTGAAAAAAATGGCACGGTAGTGCAGATAATCTGTCTGTAAATTTTTCTGCACGTATACAACACTGCTCCAGTGAAAAGTTTCCCGTCTATGAAGGTCTATTTTAGGTCCGTTTTGGCTGCTTCAGGTGGAATTTATTCAACCACCCGAAAGAAAGCACATCATTCTGGGCAACAACAGCCAAAAAGCCAGAGGAGAGGTCCATCAATGGTGACTTTTAATGCAGTTGAACCGATTCAGAATATAAACAGTCACACAAGTGTGGCAAGACCACGTGCTGCAATCACGGAGACATGTGAGAGCGCAGGAACAGAGGTCATTTCTGCCTGGCACTAAGAGAACAACTTCCAGTACTGTGTAACTGCCAGTACTGTTCGCTGCTCGTGTGTGCTATAACTCCCACTTGTTTTGTTTTCAGCTCGGTTATCTGTACGAGTTCTGTAAGGAGTGGAATTTGGACTGAAGTGTTTTGAATTTCAATTGCAGCACTACTTAAAAACATTAGGATCCGTATTACAATGACAGGGTCAGTTGATCAGTTTTCACTGATGCAGAACGCATTTATGGGCATTTTCAAGTTCATTTCCTTATCACAACGGCGTAAAAACAAATTTTCTGCCAGCATGATTCAAAAAGGCCGGTCTAATCATTTAGTGTTGTGTTTTGAATAATCCAATCCAAAGTACTCCTTCCCATCCCCTTAATGCAAAGGTCGCATTATCCTAGGTGAATTCTGATCATGACGGTTTAAGATGGGCTTTGTGCTGACCAAAGCCTGTGTGTGTGAGCCAAAATGCATGCGAAAGTAACACTGCTTGGTAACAAGGAAGATATCAATCACAGTTGATACCTGGTTAGTTATGTTAACCACTTGCACTCCGGGCAATTTTCCTAAAAATGCCAAAAAATAACGTGCCCAAAGTAATTCGAAAGCTGTTATTCAACCCTTTGCAGCATCTTCATGGGGTTGGTCTCATTTAAAAGAAAACACTTTGAATTTTTTGGCAAAAAAAACATAATCTCTCTACGTGCTCCGGCCACTGAGTTACAGTCATCTAAACATACTGAACTTGAAGAAAAAAAAATTGGACACAGTGTTTTTTTGGATACAAATGCTTGTAAATAACACACAGTTGTCCGATCCGGCTGGAAAATGCAACAGAAATGTAGAACCAAGTGTTATCCAGCTGAGATCCAAATTTGGTAACAATACCACAAAAAATGAATATTTTACACAGCTTTGTTCTCAGGCTGTTCCCAGGCGTTTTGGAACTGTGCCAAATTGTGCCAAATGGCACTGTTTGGAAAAACGTCTGTAACTTTTGAATAATTCAATGTAGAATCTTCATTTTAGGCTCTAATGAAAGGTCACACTCAGGGCTGTGTCTGTGTGTGTGTGTGTGTGTGGGCGGGGGGTCGTTCCCCCCCCCCCGCTACCAAGGACCGACTTCGGCCCTCGCTACAGACGGATTACACTCCTTGCATGTTTTCACAGCGGCTCCCCCCCCCCCTCGCTACTGTGTGTGTGTGTGTGGGGGGGGGGGGACCGTGAACGGACCGTGAACGCCCCCCCCCCCTCGCTACAGAAGAGGGCCATCGCTACATGATGGAATAGACTGATATGCTTCCCCTCGCGGACCGGGGGGCGTTCGGACCGTGAACCCCCCCCCCGCTCCTCTTCTGCAGCGGGGGGGGGGGGCGTTCACGGTCCGAACACGGCAAATGAACCATTTATCGCGGCGCACGCACTTCGTACTTTGTGCGCAGTACAGTTGTAATTTACCGATCGGTCAAAAATCATTTTTGGATTACAGTTTTCAGGGATAAATAATAATTTAGCTTATAACACCTTACCTCTTCAAAGCAGCAGAGTCGTGGCGAACATCTCTTCCCACGCGTCAGACGAACGCGACGCTGCTCCGCTCGTGGATCCCGATCAACATAATTCCATTATTGCCGTTTTGGCGAATGATTTACGACTTTTGTCGTCAGCCTCCGTCTATTCTGCTGGAATGAGTGCAGGTCCCACTTGTGGGTGTTCCCCATGCTGCTGGGTCTGTATTAGATTCGTCCAGCGTCCTTTGTTTTCATCTGTGGCAACAGTAAATCTCTCTTCACCCTGCATGAATTTCTGTGCTTCAATTGGCTCCTGCGTTCACAGTAGGTGGGTCCTCCTTCCTAGATTTTCATTCATTGGCTCCTCAAGGTTTCAGAAACCCAATTCAAGGCTCTTATTAGTCGAATGAGAGGTCAATCAGATGAACTAATCTGTTCGCGGCTGTCTCTGCAGTTTTTTTTTGAGTGGCGCTTGGACGCTACTACATCACCATCACCACCATCATGCGTCATGCGTCCAAGCGCGCACGAGGGCGCTCTCGTGCGCCTTCGTGCGTCATAGGACGCAGAGATTTGCCCGCCCGCGGAACAACGGAGCGCAAGTGGTTAAAGAACAAACGGTGAAGAATGGGCTGAAAAATCAGCTGAATGTTCACAGACGGTCATCTGCGCACTTTTCAGACAGACTTTCCACCGTGCGCCAGTGTTTGTGTTAGTTTCTGTCAGCATGTTGTCTGTTTTTCACGCCTTGCATCACACCATCAAATTACCAGTAGACAGTATGCCCGCTATGCGCTCGGAGGAGGTGCCTCATTTCAAAGAGGTGTGGCGGCACACTATTTAATGCGCATTACTATTATAGCGCATTTCATCAGAATCCACTTCTATGGTCTATGGTCAGAAGTGCATTATTTAATGATATTTCAGTGGTGTGTTTTGACATCATGCAGTTCCGGAGCTCAGCAAACGGCAGTGCTGGGATTTTGTAACAGTCATAATCACCCATCATTTTAATTATATGATGATCACACACTAGTTTCAGGGTTTCCTCTGGTAACATTTCCCGGTGGTGGCCCGCCACGCTTGTAAAATTCCCACCATTCCTATGAGGAAATATAAATTTAAGAAAAAAATATTAAGGCATTACGGTCCGCAAGCGCGCACACGAACAACGCGCGTGACCATCATCCGCACGGAGTTCAGAAGCACCGCGCCCGCTCCAGTCACCAGGCAGTGTCTCGCTTGCATCACTGTCCAAGAGAAACATGAGCTTATTAAAGTACTTTAAATGCAGAAAAAAAATCAGAAGAGGTATGTAAACACTGGAGGCATTTATCATGGTTTTAACCTGCTGGTAACAGGAGCAATAATGGAAAAGTCGCTTAGCTAACAGGTGTGGTTAAAAGCTCGAGTTGGTTCCTTTTGTCTTCTTGTTAATCTTTAGTGTTTTGTTTTTCTTATTTCAGACAAGAATGAAAAGGAGCTGCTTTACCTTTACCTTAGTTAATATTAATTAACTAATTTATGTTCACTATTATGTACCTGGCAAGTTAAGATGACCAAAATTCACCAAGTCAATGACTTTAATCCGTCAGCAGCCTTCAGACAAACTAAATGTGCCAACATCTGGATTTCAAAATAAGGGAGGTTTTTCCTGCTGTCTGGGTGGTGAGGAGATTTCTAAAAAAAACAAAACAAAACACTATAAATATATAGAAATATTATAGCCGAAATAACTGCATCTTTGGTCATTTAAGTTAATTTATTTAATTAAGTATAATTTTATTAACATTTTTTTCTTTGAAATCAAAGTTATTGTTCTGTTCTGGCTCTGCAAAATTATGGTCAAAAATGTAAATTGTTAAAAGGAAAAAGTAAAACAAAATTAACACAGTGTTTCAAATTTATTAAAACAACAAATTTTATTTTAAAAAACAGACAAAAATTACCCATAAAATAATCTAAAAACTTATAATAAAGTCTCAAATGTACAAGAAATGTCAATTTTACAAGAGGAAATTGTAAATTTGAGGAAGATGGTTTCAAATTTAATAAATTTACAGAGAAAAGTAGAAAACTATAAGAAAATTGTTATAAATTTTGGAGAAAAACCTCAAACCTTCAAGACTGAAGTCATTACTCAAGTTTTTAAGTAGGAGCTCTTTGTACCCTTAAAGGTGAACTGAACTGAACGGCATTGAACAGCACTGGGTGATAGTACATACAATTATAAAGATAATTTATCATTGGCACCCCCTCCACAAATCCCGGAATCTTGGAGAAAATCGCAATTTAGAATTTCCCGCCCTGAAAAATCAGACAAATCCGCCGAAGCGCAGCCGGAGTTCCGCGTGACGTCACGAGTGTGACCCAGTCCTCATGTTTACCATTGCGAGCACGTCGACACTGGTTGTTTTTGGTGCATTTTGTCGTGATAGTTGACTACAAAACACTTCCAACACCTGGGAAGATCTGTTCAGTGGCCAAGGAAAGCTGTCATGGCGACGAAAGAAAAGAAAGGGGGAGGAAAAGCGACCGGGAAGCGATGCGTTTCTAGATATACAGTGATCCATCACTTATCGCGTTTAATGGGGACCAGAACCGACCGCAAAAAGTGAAAAACCGCGAAGTAGCGTCACCCCCCCCCCAAGGGCGTCACAAGCACTATTTTGCACAAAAAGGCACAAGAGAACAGCGAAAAGTGCCACTAAGCAACACGAGCGATAAAGAAGGCACTCTGCAGGGAGAGAAGCTGGGTAAAACGTCTCGGCCAATCAGCTTGCGAGGTGAAACGTCTCGGCCAATCAGCTTGCGAGATTCCCGAGCGGTGAAGAGGTGGGCGGAGAGGAGTGGAGCGGTGGTCAGAAAGGTAGATTTTGAGCTGTGCGGGCTCTCCGTGTTGATACCTGATGTTCTAATGAGAAGGCAGGGAGACTACATTAGAACATCCGGTATCAACACGGAGAGCCCGCTCTCCCCGGCTCCCCAGCCCGCTCGGGAATCTCGCAAGCTGATTGGCCGAGACGTTTTACCTCGCAAACTGTTTGGCTGAGACGCTTTATCTCGCAAGCTGATTGGCGGAGACGTTTTACCCAGCTTCGCTCCCTGCCGAGCGCCTATACCCAGTGAAGGAAGACCGCATTAAACGCAATAAGTGAGGGATAACTGTAATAAGTTGGAAAAATGCTGATGTTTTTTTTCCCCTTTCTTTTTTATTGTTAATTTTCCTTATCCTGACACCCCAAACATGCCAAAGTAAAGACTCACCATTTTGTATTCAATAAGCGACTCTCCACCCCATCACTGCTGCGGTCTGAGTCGGTGCTGGAATCCCCCGAAAATTCGGGCTCTAATCTGTACGGTTCGATGCCTCCCTCGCTCTCTTCCTGTTCACTTGACACTCCTGCATCCTCCTCTGTCTTGTCACCGATCCTGAATGCCTCTTCACTCTGAAAACTCTGGTGTTCTTGACTGCTGGAACTGCTATCATCTGCCATTGTTGTTTTGATAAGGCTCACACTCGTGACGTCACGCAGCGTCGTCTGCACTACTTCCGCTTTGTTTGGCACTGCCAGCCAGAGGCAAAAGTTTATCGGCTTATAGCTTGGCCATCGCACGGCCTAAAAATTTCTTTTATGTGTTGAAAAATACAATAGGTAATAAGGAATTAATCTGCTATTCTACTTTTTTGGCAAAAAGATGAGTTCAGTTCACCTTTAACTCAACTAGAAATTTTTGGTTGTCTACTTTTAATTATTAATTTCAAAGCACTGCTTTTACATGAGTAGAATTTCTGGCTACTATACCCACCTCTGATCATATAATTTAAGTATACATGAGTAAATTACTGTTTTGTTTTTTTCCCTTCCCTACTTTCTCAATGGAAAAAAAGAAACACTAGAATAAAAATACAAAAAAAAAAATGGACTTCCGGTTATGGCTGCCACGTAGGACGGACGTGTCTCGCTCTGCTCTGCTCCTGGAGAAAAAAAATCGGCAAATAACTCTCTCATTTGGGACAGAACGTATCCCAGCATTTGGGCGAGGATATGTCGGCGAAGCCTAAGGCTGGAAAACCAGGAAAAGGAAAAAGTGAGCCGCCGAAACAGTCCAAATTAACGGACTTTCAGGTCTGTGACGCAGCAAACAAAACTCCATATATGGCGGAGGAAGCTGGCGGCGGTGCGATGTTTGCGGGGAATGGCGCAGATGCGCTGATGGCTGCCATGAGTTCAATGAGAGCGGACTTTTCCTCTAGATTTGATGGGATTATGACAGCGTTGGAAGGAATAAGAAAGGAATTGGGTGACTGTGTAGAACGAACGGCGCAGATGGAGCTCCGTCTCGCTAGTGCTGAAGATGACGTCACCCGTCTTCAATTAAAGGTGCGCACTTTGGAAAAAAAAAATAAATCTCTGGAAGATAATATTTTGGATTTGGAATCTCGGTCGAGACAGAATAATTTGAGGCTGGTGGGTCTTCCAGAGGAATCAGAAGGTCGGGACGTATGTTCCTTTCTGGAAAAGTGGATTCCGGAGGTGCTGGGCAGCGAGGAGTTGCAATCAGCAGTGGTTCTGGAAAAAGCACATCGTATTGGCCCACGGAGAGATAAGGGACCGCCGAGGACCTTAATTATGAAGTTTCTTAGCAACAGAGACAGGATGAAGATCTTCAACGCTGCACGTGCTAAAGGAGAGATTAAACACCAGGACCAGCAGGTGTGGTTCTACCCAGATTTGGCTACAGGAATCCAGCAATTGAGGAAGCAGTTTGATCCCGTACGTAAGGAGCTGCGCAACCTTGGGATTCGTCATGGTGTAATCTATCCTGCGAGACTGCTGACCACGTATGAGGGCAGAACCCACATCTTCAAGACCCCAGAGGAGGCGCAGGAGTTCATCAAGAAGATCAAAGAAGAAGAAGAGACTGGTGGGAGCTAAGCATGAACAAAATATAAGGTAGAATAATTAAGCATTTGCACAGGCATCTGACTGACTTGAAGTAAATAGTAAGTTTACAAAATATAGATTGTATTATATATTAAAAAAACAAAACAAAAACAAAACAAACAAAAAAAAAACTATGATGTACAAAGTTGTTAAAAATTTTGGAGTTAAGTTGGAAAACTACAGAGGAGAGTTAATGTTACGTCATTAAAAGCAGTAGAGTTGGGGTGATTGGGAGGATGAAGAAGGAGTGGCTTAGGCTGTTCCCCGTGGGTGTGGAACGGTCGATGGCTATATCGGGAGACAGAATTTTTCTTTTGATTTTGGGGGGTTTGCCACAAGTGTGGGAAGGGGAAATTTGTTTGTGTGTAGTTTGTAGGATGAATGTTCAACCACTCATGTTTTTGCTTCTCTGTATGAGCATGTTTACACTGCAAGGTAATCCCAAACTCTCTATTGATCATGGACCAAAGTGTTAATCTTAATTTAACTTCATGGAATTGCAGAGGTCTACAAAATTTAAAAAAACTTAAACAAGTTATGAATAAAATAAAGGACATGGGTTCAAGAATTGTGTTTTTACAAGAAACTCATCTGATAGAGGAGGATGTTAAAAGAATTAGGAGTAGATGGCAGGGAAGTGTATTCACCTCTTCATTTTCATCCCGAGCCAGGGGAGTTATGACTCTCATACATAAATCAGTTCCTTTTCAGGTGAAAAATGTAATTGGAGACAAATTTGGAAGATATGTAATCATTCAAGGTTCTTTGCTATTAGAAAATATAAATCTTGTGAACTTATATGGTCCCAATATAGATGATCAGAAGTTCTTTGCTAATTTATTTCTCATCTTATCATCACTTACAGGGCAACATATAATAGCAGGGGATTTTAATTGTACATTGAATCCAGGTGTGGATAGATCAACAGGACTGGATTGTACGCACATTGGATGTAGGATGACTATTAATCATTTTATGAAAGAATTGAGATTGTTAGATATATGGAGAGAAATGAAACCACAAGTTAAAGCCTATTCTTGTTATTCCAGTACCTACAAGACATTCTCACGTATTGATTATTTTTTGATTTCCACAGAATTAAGGTCCAAGATTCAAAACTGCTTTTATGATAACATCGTGATTTCTGATCATGCACCCTGTTGTCTAATATATGTAGATAAAAAATTGACAAAGGAATCAGGTAGATGGCAATTTCAGCATAAATGGCTTCAGGATGAGGAATTTGTCAAGTATATAGAAAAACAGATAGACGAGTTCTTTGACATCAATACTACACAAACATCAGCATGTGTAAAGTGGGAGGCTTTCAAAGCTTTTATTAGGGGACATATTATTAGTTATACAGGATCAAAATCTAAGAAGACTCGAGAGGAGAGAGCTAAATTGGAACATAAAATAAAAAGTCTTCAGGAAAAAGTGTATGCAGGAAGTGACCCAAGGTTGGAGAATGAATTACTGATTTTGAGAGCTGAATACGACAAAAAATCAGCGAATAGAGCTGCCTCGAGTCTTCTAAGATTGAAACAATCTTTTTATGAACAAGGTGAAAAATCAGGAAAATTATTAGCATGGCAGATTAAACAATTGGAAATTAAAACACCAATTACCAGTATTATAAGTAAGGGACAGGTAGTTATAGATCCTTTAGAAATTAATAGAGCCTTTAGAGATTACTATGAAAAATTATATGATACCAAAAATGAACCTGATTTAACAAAACTAAATGGGTTTTTGAACGAACTATCTATTCCGTGTATTCCAAATGAAAACAGGGAGATATTGGAGTCTAAAATTAGTCAAGAAGAAGTTGGGCTAGCCATTGATAATATGAAATCAGGAAAAAGTGCAGGACCAGATGGTCTTCCAGTTGACCTTTATAAAAAATTTAAGAATAAATTAATAAAACCTTTTTTGGAAATGGTTTTAGAAGCATTTCAAAATAATAATTTACCATCATACATAAATAATGCCTTAATTATACTGCTGCCAAAACCAGGTAAGCCCTCTAATAAATGTGAAAATATGAGACCAATAAGCCTATTAAACGCCGACCTTAAGATAATCTGTAAAATTTTAGCAAGACGAATACAAGAAATTTTACCAAATATTATTAATCGAGATCAGAATGGCTTTATAAAGGGTAGACAAGGCTTCCATAATGTAAGAAGACTATTTAATATTATTTATTTTAATAAAGAAGCACCGGATACAGCTCTCCTATCATTGGACGCCGAAAAGGCCTTTGATAGAGTTGAATGGCCCTTTCTTTTTGAAGTCCTACAAAGGTTTGGACTTGGAAATAATTTCATAAAATGGGTTCAAATAATATACAATAATGCTACAGCAGAAATCCTAACAAATAACAATATTTCAAAACCAATAAAAATCAATAGAGGATGTCGACAAGGCTGTCCACTTTCACCTTTACTGTTTACTATGGCAATTGAACCTTTAGCGATAGCGATACGTTTACATTCACAAATATATGGAATTAAAGTTGGACCAACAGAACATAAAATCTCCCTGTACGCCGATGATATAATTTTGTTTATGTCGAATCTAAAAAAATCAATTCCAACCTTGTTGAATTTAATAAAGAATTTTGGGGAAATATCAGGATATAAAATAAATAAAACTAAATCTTCAATATTAATGCTAAATGAGACCCAGAGAAATTACCCAGCCCCTGAGGTAAATCAATTCAGTGTTGTAAATCAGTTTAAATATTTAGGAATCCAAATTATGCCTAAGCTAGAATCAGTCGCCAGTGTCAACTATGAAGCCTTAATGTCAGATATCAATGAGTTAACTCAGAGATGGATGTCACTACCAATGTCGATGATCGGGAGAATCAATATACTTAAAAGTAATATTTTACCTAAAATACTTTATTTATTTCAATACATTCCCTTATCACCACCTTTAGATCTATTCTCAAGAATAAAAAAAAAGTTAGTGGAATTTATATGGAACAACAGGAGGGCTAGATTACGTTTGTCTTTATTATATTTACCATTTGATCGTGGAGGTCTGAAATGTCCAAATTTTATGTTGTACTATTGGTCGGCACAACTGAGGTCTATGACATATTATTTTTCATCAAATGATCTCCCTCACTGGACTGAAATGGAATCATACAATTTACCTTTACCTCTTCCCATATTCATATACTCAGATTCGGCAAAAAAATTACAAAAACAAGTTAAAAATCCATTTGTAAAGCATATGATCAAAATATGGTGTGAAGCTAAAAACTATTTAAAAGAACCACAGTTATTGTCACAATTTAGTCCAATATGGGGTAATCAATATTTTAAACCAGGGAGAGCGGACGCTGTATTTAAAGTATGGAATTTAAAAGGGATACAAAAGATTCAGGATTTATATTTGCCATGTGCAGACAACATAATGTCTTTTGAAGAGCTGAGGATCAAATTTAATCTCAATAGAACACATTTTTTTAAATATCTTCAACTTAGAAACTTTATTCGATCAAATCAAAATAAAGCTCTCACTCGACCTATTTATTCATCCTTGGAAAAAATGATGATGAAAGATAGTAAAAGAAAGGGTATTATTTCAGAGTTTTATAACTCATTGACACTATCTTCAAGTGAAAATTCACTGAAAAGATTAAACTACTGGAAAGAAGATCTGCAAATTGAAATTTCAGAGGAACAATGGGAATTGGCTTGTACAGAAGCTCAAACCAAATCAATAAATGCACGCCTTAAATTGATACATTTCAAATGGTTAATGCGGATGTATGTTACACCGGAGGAGTTAAATAGATATAACAAAAATATACCAGATACATGCACAAAATGCATGGAAAGTAAAGGAACCCTATTTCATTATTTATGGGAATGTAGATTAATAAGAATGTTTTGGGAGGAGGTGAGGGTAACAATTGAAAAAATAATCTCAAAACAAATCATATTGAATCCTAAACTGGTTTTGTTGGGTCTGTACCCAGAAAAGCATAATTTCAATAAAAGTGAAAGAACATTCATAGACCTCAGTTTGCTTAATGTCAAAAAATGTATTGCACTATTATGGAAAAAGACTCATAGACCAGATGTGACTCAGTGGTTAAGACAGATGTTAACAAACCTTCCATTAGAAAGAATAACATATATACTGAAATCAAAGGAAATTGTGTTTGAGAATATATGGAGACCTTTTATTGATTATGTAAAAAATTTAAACATAACTCTTGAAGAAGAAGGTGAATGATGTGTGTGGACCTTGTAAATTCCAAACTGGTGAACATAATATGTATACTAATGTATTGGATTGTCTAGACTAAACAGAGGAGCATTGTTGAAGACTTGATTTTGTTGGTGGTTGTTGGTGTTTTTAGGGTTTTTTTTTTTTTTTGTAGTACTTTAGTGTTAGTGTTTGATTGTTTGTATCATGTTTGTTAAAAAAAAAAAAAGGTTCAATAAAGATATTGTGGAAAAAAAAATACAAAAAAATACACATATTTTTGTCATTTATGTAAACCATGACACTTGATATTTTCAAACTTGTTTGTATACCACCATAGACAGAGAGAGAAGCTTAATTAGACAGGGCTCAGAGAGGGAAAGATGAGACAGACAAGATGAGCCAAGGAGAGGAAAGTGTTCAGGCACAGGGTCCAGGAGAGGTGAGAGCAGAGGGAGGAGAGAAGGATACACCAGTAAAAGTCCAAACACAGGATGTCTGGGTGGGACCCCAACTGGCCCAATATTCCAACATTCAAGCCTCAGTTGGACAATACTTCAAATGGTAAGTGAAATGTGCCTTGACTGCTCGAGCTGTATGACACATATGCACAGTTACTGTTGCAAAATTAAAAAAAAAAGAAAAAAAGAAAGAAACAGTATAAAATTAACATATTCTGGTTACAATAATTCAATTCAATTCAACTTAATTTATATAGCACCATTTCACAACAACAGTCATCTCATAACACTATCAGCTGTAGGGGGGAACCCCCACAGTTGCAGAAAGACCCCACAATAGTGCCATGGCCCCCCCCCCCCCCCCCGGTAAAATGCTGCCACCGCCCCAAGGTCTTTAAGCCAGAGGAAACACTGAGGTTTTTTTTTTTTTTTTAAATTCCATCACACTCTCATTTTAAATGTGGACTTACCATTCCAGTCTGTAGATTAGACATTAATGTACGATTTTTTTTATTTATTTATTTTTTTTTAGGGGAATGAATGAATCAACAGGGAGCATGTGTGCCAGTGTGTTCCAATGTGATGCATGGGTGGGGTGGGGTGGGATTTTCGTTTTCATCACAGACTTATTAGGCATTAATGTGTTTATTTTTAGGGGAATAAATAAATGAACAAGGAGTGTGCAGCGTTTCACTTTTCACTAACTCCCCAGAGAGACAAGAGATGTGTTCACATCTGTGTGTGCCGTGCGCTCAGGGGTTTCCAGCCCAGCAAGCTCCCTGACAGCTACCTGTCAGCCCCCGGCAGAGGCTGCTGAGAGCGGGCTCACTTCATGGTGGGGGCAGGAGGTGGCAGGGTCGCCTCCTTCCCTCCTACTCAGAACGGATAGGGGGAGACCCTCGAACGAGTTTGATGTATACATAACTTATTAGTAACTTATATAGAACATTTCGATAACTTATAAATAATTTATACGAACGAATGCTTAGTGTGTTGCCGGATTCACAACTTATGCGCAACGATAGTCTAACTTATGCATAGCGCTGTCATGCCAAACTGCTGTCGCCTCCCGATCCATGACTCCTAGGTGTGGGAGAGATCATTATACAGTGCATCCGGAAAGTATTCACAGCGCTTCACTTTTTCCACATTTTGTTCTGTTACAGCCTTAATCCAAAATGGAATAAATTCATTTTTTTCCCCTCAAAATTCTAACAGAATACCCCATAATGACAGCGTGAAAAAAGTTTTGAGAATTTTGCAATTTTTTTAAAAATAAAAAACTAAGAAATCACATGTACAGTGGATATAAAAAGTTTACACACCCCTGCTCAAATGCCAGGTTTTGTGATGTAAAAAAATCAGACCAAGATCAATCATTTCAAAAACTTTTTCCACCATTAATGTGACCTATAACTTGTACAACCCAACTGAAAAATAAACTGAAATCTTTTAAGGGTAAAGTAAAAAATAAAAAACTTACAATAACCTGTTATATAAATATGCACACCCTTAAATTAACAATTTGTTGCAACACCTTTGGCTTCTATTACAGCACTCAGTCTTTTTGGGTAGGAGTCTATCAGCATGGCACATCTTGATGTGGCAATATTTGCCCACTTCTTTGCAAAAATGCTCCAAATCTGTCAGATTGCGAGGGAATCTCCTGTGCACAACACTTTTCAGACAACCCCACAGATGTTCGATCAGATTCAGGTCTGGACTGTGTCTGGGCCATCCCAAAACCTTAATCTCCTCCTGGTGAAGCCATTCTTTTGTTGAATTGGATGTGTGCTTTGGGTCATTGTCATGCCGAAAGATGAAGTTCCTCTTCATCTTGTTCATATTCCGGTTCCGCCGGACCGGTGGCGCCACACGAGTCGGCTGCCTGTTGCAACAGCCTTTTTTTTATCTTCCTTCTTCTTTCTACACCTTTCACTCTGTATATATATCACGGACGCACGGATCGCCCCGGGGGTCTCCCGGGTCGGCGGACGGAGCCACTGTTTGCAGCGGGAGACGTTACAGCGGGGAGGAGCTGGTGCTAGCTAGCACTTGGCCGCCGCCCGGTGCTAATGGGAAACTCGACATACCGGGAGCTGTAGCGAAAACAACGCGGGTGCCAGGCTGGAGTTTAGGCGGCGTGCAAGAAATATAAGACAGAATAATAAAGGGCGATGGCAAGAACCAAGCAGACCGCCCGTAAAATCTACTGGAGGAAGAAGCCCCCCAGGAGACAGCTAGCCACCAGGGCTGCTCGGAGAGGCGCTCCGGCCACCGACAGAGTGAAGAGGCCTCGCTGTCACAGGCCCGTGGCTCTGAGAGAGATCCGTCGCTACCAGAAATCCACGGAGCTGCTCATCCGTAAGCTGCCCGTCCAGCGCCTGGTGAGGGAGATCGCTCAGGACTTCAAGACCGTCCTGCGCTTCCTGAGCTCCGCCGTCACGGCTCTGCAGGAGACCAGAGAGGCCTACCTGGTGGGTCTCTTCTTCGCCAAGAGGGTCACCATCATGCCCAAAGACTTCCAGCTGGCCCGCCGCATCCGCGGAGAGAGAGATTAGACTTTCTGCTGCACATTCACCAACCAACCATAATGCTCCGCACTGTGTGTCTATATATATACATTTATAGTAATATGTATATATGTTTACTAGATGTTCTTGTTTTTTCTTGCCTTCTGAGTGTTGCTCTGAGTGTTGCTATCCCTGTGCTGTTGCAATCCTGGAATTTCCCCATTGTGGGACTAATAAAGGCTTATCTTACCTTATCTTATCTTCAGCGTTCTAGTAGAAACCTGAGGGTTTTGTGCCAACTGAATGCAAGATGGCGCCCACCGTTGGCGAACGTCTTTGCTCGTTCCGCTCCCGAATGCTGACTTTTCTCCTTTTTGCATAATTGCTGTTCTTTCTACAGTGCATGGAGGTCATGCACTGCTAACATGTGACCGACAGACACTACTGGATATTGCCAAGTCAAGCAGCCACACGGAGTTTACTGGCTTTATACCACCCGACCTGCAATGCATCGTCCGCCCCCACGGTGACCATCAGCACCCCCGGAAAGGCCCCGAAGCACCAAGCCGGGTGAGCATGCTGACCCCAAGAGAGCACATTGGAGGCGGGGCCGAAAGTGAGGCAAGAGAGGAGGGCTACATGCTAGGCTAAAGGCTCGCTCCAGCCGGCCACTGCTACCCAGTCTCTTAATGGCAAACATTCAGTCTTTGGAAAATAAGCTAGACGAACTAAGAGCAAGGATTGAAGACCAGTGGGAGACAAGAGAGTGCTGTGCCCTAATTTTCTGCGAGACCTGGCTTTCAGGGCAGCACGGTGGCGCAGTGGTTAGCACAGTGGCAGCACAGTAAGAAGGTCATGGGATCGATTCCACCCTTGACCATCGTGGGTTCGATCCCACTCCCAGACCATCGGTGACCCTTCTGTGTGGAGTTTGCATGTTCTCCCCGTGTCTGCGTGGGTTTACTCCGGGCACTCCGGTTTCCTCCCACATGCCAAAAACATGCAAGTTAGGTTAATTGGCATCAAAACTGGGGATTCTAAATTGTCCTTAGGTATGGATGTGAGAGTGAATGGTTGTCTGTCTCTCTGTGTTGGCCCCGTGATGGACTGGCGAACTGTCCAGGGTGTACCCTGCCTCTCGCCCAAAGATGCTGGGATAGGCTCCAGCCCCCCCGCGACCCGAAAGGATTAAGCGGTAGAAGATGGATGGATGGATGGACCTGGCTTTCAGACAGAGTCCCGGAGAGCGCTATTCAGCTACAGACTCACTCAACACACCGGGCAGACAGAACAGGAGACTCTGGTAAGACAAGGGGAGGGGGCGTATGTGTATTTATAAACCACTCATGGTATGGAGATGCACAAACCGTCTACAAGCACTGCTCGCCCAACGTGGAGTTTTAACTGCTGAAATGCCATCCCTATTATTTACCGAAGGAATTTACTGTTGTGTTTTTGGCTGCTGTATACATTTATCCACAGAGCAACTACACAGTAATGCTAAACAAACTCCATGACGTCATCAGAGCAGTAGAGACGAAACATCCTGATGCTGTTTTTATTGTTGCTGGCGACTTTAACCAATGCAATTTACGGACTGTACTCCCCAAATATTACCAGCATGTGCACATTCCCACCTGCGATAAAAGCACATTGGATCATGTTTATTCCAACATAAGTGGCACCTACAGAGTGGCACCCCGCCCCCACTTTGGACAGTCAGATCACATCTCCCTGTTTATGTACCCAGCCTACAGACAAAAGCTGAAACAAACAAACCCTGTTATTAAGCAAATTAAGCGCTGGACTCCAGAGACTGAGAGCACCCTACAAGACTGTTTTGCCTGCACAGACTAGGATGTGTTTAAAGCTGCAGCCACCCGAGAGGACTCTTCTGTAAACATACAGGGTTATGCTGAATATGTGACTGGGTACATCAGCACATGCGTTGATACCATCGTACCCACCATACAGGTCAGGAAGTTCCCCAACCAGAAACCCTGGATCAACAGTCAGGTTTGTCAGATGCTGCGTGCTCACTTTCATGCATTTAAATCAGGCTGTGAGGTTGAGTACAAAGCTGCAAAGTACCGGACTGAAAAAGGCTATAACAACAGCCAAGAGGCAGTACAGAGAAAAGCTGGACAGCCTCTACTTCACTCCTGACCCGGGCGCATGTGGCAAGGCCTAAAACACATCACAGACTACAAGAGGGCAAACAGCAGCACCACTAGCTCTGCAGGCTGTCTGTAGAGCTCAAAGTGCTTCGAAAGAGTGGTGCTGCCCCTCATCCAGGACAACATACCAGGCACCCTGGACCCCCTGCAATACGCCTACCGGCCCGACAGGTCCATCTCAGATGCCATCACTGCAGCACTCCATTATTCTCTCTTCCACCTGGAAGATAAAGACACCTACATTAGGATGCTCTTTGTTGACTACAGCTCCACCTTCAACACGGTCATCCCCCACAAACTCACCAACAAACTGTCTGCACTTGGCCTGCACCCCACCCTCTGCGACTGGCTACTGGAATTTCTAACTGGCAGGCCCCAGTCTGTCAGGATGGGCAACAGGACCTAAGCCAGCATAATCACAAACATAGGCGTCCCACAGGGTTGTGATCTCAGCCCCATCCTCTACAGCCTCTTCACCCATGACTGTGTTGCCTCCCACAAGGACAATATCATCCTAAAGTTTGCGGATGACACAGCAGTGATAGGAACCATCACTGGTGTTGACGAAGCATCCTACAAGACGGAGGTGGCCAACCTGGTGTCATGGTGTGAGGACAACAACCTCACCCTCAACACGGACAAGACAAAGGAGATGATAGTGGACATGAGGAAAGGGAGGAGGAGACCCCATTTGTCGCTGTTCATTCAGAAGCTTCAGATGGAGACGTTGAGCAGCTTTAAATACCTGGGCATCCACATAAGTGAGGACCTTAAGTGGATACACAACACCACAGAGCTGGTTAAGAAAGCTCAAGAGTGACTGTACTTCCTGAGGAGGCTGAAGAAGTTTGGCATGTCTTCTCGGATCCTCAACAATTTCTACAGCTGCATCATCGAGAGCATCCTGACCAACTGCATCACTGCGGGGTACGGCAGCACCACTGCCCTGGACCGCAAATGCCTGCAAAGAGTAGTGAAGACAGCGGAGAAGATCATCAGGACTCCACTCCCCTCTCTGCAGAGCATCTACCACCACAGAGTCCAAAGGAGAGCTGACGCCATCCTCCGGGACCCCACCCACCCTCAGCACAGACTGTTCACACTTCTACCCTCAGGCTGGAGGTACAGAAGTGTGAAATGTAGGACAACCAGACTGAAGAACTCCTTCTTTCTCACTGTCATCAGACTCCTGAACAGATAACAACTCCCAAAACTCTGTAACACAGCTTTGCATATAGGAACTCACACACCGGCTGCTAAAATTTGCACATTGCTCACCTGTACAGTAGATATAGTCTCACCCGTCTGATATCCTTATCATCTCTGCTGCTACTTATCATGCACAGTCTACTGGTACTACTGTTACAGAGATTAGCACTAGGTGCTAATTTGTAATTATACACTGCTCGTTGCACAATGCTCATTTGCACACTGTACATAGGTTCATGCCATCTCAGGTTCACACCATCTCTGATATCAATATACCACTATCACTTTTGTCATCCAGTGAATTTTCAATTTCATTCCTCTTGTCTGACTGCTTTAACTGCCCAAACTGCCTAGTGTGTGTTATTCTTCTTCTTCTTTTAGATTTGATTGGCAGTTGGCAACCAGCTTACAGGTGCGTTACCGCCACAGTGCTCATTAGTTTTAGTATTTAGTATCAAGGTGTGCTTAAGGAGTCCGAACTGCCTAACTGTGTGTTGGTGTGTGTGTTATTAGCATCCATTAGTATTAGGATTGAGTTACTGTGTTAGTGTGTCATGAACTATCAGAATTGTTGTTTCTGTATCTATTACCTTGGCGTTTGTTCGGAGAGCAAAGTAAGAATTTCATTGATCAGGAAATGCAGCATTTCTTAACTGTGCACATGATAATAAAGCCTTTGAATCTTGAACCTGACTGGTAGGTCTGTGCGATATGATGATATATATTGGATGACGATATAAAAACACGAGCAGCACAGTGGCAGCACAGTAAGAAGGTCATGGGATCGATTCCACCCCTGACCATCGTGGGTTCGAGCCCACCCAACCATCAGTGACCCTTCTGTGTGGTGCGTGCATGTTCTCCCCATGTCTGTGTGGGTTTACCCCGGGTACTCCAGTTTCCTCCCACAGGCTAACGAAATCTGGTGTTTTAGAATGCTCAAATGTGGTCTTATATTTAAAGTTAGAAGTAAGTACAAATGCATTTATAGTTTACCTTTTTAATCTGCTGCTGCGTCACATGTGTAAATTTATGATATCTGAATGGTATGTTGATGTAATAATACTAAATTATATTTTACTACTATTTAATATGTTTAGAACTGACACAGAATTACATTTACATAGTTCTAGAACAGACAAAATAATTTAACCAAGTAAAATAAATTATAAATATTAACAAAATTCCATCACCAAGTCCATCACCCATTTATTAAAATACACTGACATTCTGCAAACATTTTGATTTATTAATGTGTGCATTTGTTAGTGTTACTGGGAATATAAAAAAAGTTGCATATTAGTATATTTTAATATTTGAAAGATAATCTAAGAAAGTAAGTAAAACCTAAAAGATGTTTAATATTTTTTATGCAATGACCATAAAGAAATTATGATTACTAATAAAAGCAAAGATATCTTAGGAAAGGCAACCCATCACCACCCATGACAAAAAAACTTACACATGCATTATGTAACTCCTCCTAGTGAAACAAAAAATGATAAATTATATTCAAAATTCTTAGATTGCATTTCAAATTGTGAGAAAATATGTAATAGCATTTATCTATTAACAATCGATAATCAGCATTCAAATGGAATTAGTGTTTCAAAACAGGCATGACGTCACAACTTACACATGCTATTTCATAAACTCATTACGCGAAAATTCTCAAGTACATTACTTATAACAAGAAAAAAATCTTACCTCGGAATGTGTCTTCCGATCACTAATTCCTGTAATCGGGGCCGATTGTGATGAACTTTGATCGACTGGCATCTGAATTTGACCGTGTCCATCGATCGTTTTGAACGCAGCACGAGCGAGTAGTTCGATCTCCTTGTAGCCACAATTTTAAGATGTTTCTGTTTTGAACAGTGTTCAACTAAGGCAACACAACCACGAGATCCATAACTCAAGAAATCGTTGCAATAAACACACTGGGCTTTCCCTGGTACCTCGCATTTCGCTATGAAGCCGGCCATTTTTTCAACCTCAACTTCGGTATTTTTACCAATCTTTACAGTCACTGACACAGTTTTTTCGAGCTATTCCCAACGAAACTTGTTCCTTATCCCTTTGTCGATTTCTAGAATTCTTGCTTTGTTGTCTTTCGTGAGTTTTAGGATCACCATTTTCACGAAATTGGGAAAACTCGGTTGATTGAACTGTCCGCCATTTGCATTTCGCTCCGCGTGTTGGATATGACAAAGGAATAACAAAATCGCCGATTGGTTGCTTCAATAAGTATCAGCCAATCAGTGGCCTTGTTACATTACATTACTGATCTCGCTGGGTAGCGCGTTCTGCGCGGTGGATTTTAGCAGCCGATCGAAAATACGACTCGCCGCTCATAACAGACCCCCCCCCCCAAATTTTCTCCTCGAATTTAGACGATTCACGAGAATGACCCTAGACATGATCAAATCCGAGGAATTCCGCAGATCCGCGGAGGATTCTCATCCCTGACCATGGCTGCTTCATCCATCTAGGTGGATGCCCTGAATTTCACCTCTGGGTATCAAAGTACACAACATTTAAAAAATTAAATTAAAAAAAAAGTATCATTTCATAGAATACTCTATCATTTGTATCGTTATTTAGAATGCACGTACCCCCGTTTCTTGAGGAAAGCTCCTCACACTACTTGTCAGCGCCCCGCCTCTCCCCCACAGTGTGCACAGCGTGTGTTGTGTGTTGTATGTAGCTAGGCTCACTGGTGGTTGCCAACTCTGAACTCCCGGTTTGGTCAAATACTGTAGCCGCTAGCCCGTTACTCCTGGTTGCAAGTGAGGATGTGGGACTGTTTTCCATTGTGTTGCGTCAGAGAGGATAGTCGACTAACCTCGTTTTAATAAGAGGTAAGTAACGTTAACACCATGTCTAATTATAAAACAACAAGTGTTTATTAAAATATTATATGATAATATAATATTATCATTATAATATATTATTGTATAATATATATTATTGTTATTATTGTATATTATAAATTATTGTATACTGTAATATATATTATTATATTATTATTGTATAATATATTCAATGTATAAATATATTTATACATTGAAAGGAGCCAGTTGAGGTGGTATGGGCATCTGATTAGGATGCCTCCTGGACTCCTCCCACTTGAGGTGTTTCGGGCACGTCCCACTGGGAGGAGACTCCGGGGCAGACCCAGGACTCGCTGGAGAGACTACGTCTCCCAGCTGGTCTGGGAACGCCTTGGTATCCTCTCTGAAGAGCTGGAGCAGGTGGCGGGGGAGAGGGAAGTCTGGGCTTCTCTGCTTGAACTGCTGCCTCCGCGACCCGGACCTCCAGAAAAGCGGTAGAAGATGGATGGATGGATGGATAATTTATAGAATAATAATAATAATAATAATAATAATAATAATAATAATAATAATAATAATATATATAAATTATAAAACAACAAATGCTAAATGATGGTGCTAAGTTGTGCTAATTGGAAACATTATTGTGTATCAGACCATTATTCTTTGGTTTAAATTTCTGCTGAGTTTCTTAGTTCATTCATTCATCTTCATCTTCTTCCGCTTAATCCTTTTCAGGTTGTGGGGGGGCTGGAGCCTATCCCAGCATCTTTGGGCGAGAGGCAGGGTACACCCTGGACAGATCGCCAGTCCATTGCAGGGCCAACACAGAGAGACAGACAACCATTCACTCTCACAGTCATACCTAAGGACAATTTAGAATCCCCAGTTTTATGCCAATTAACCTAACTTGCATGTTTTTTGGCATGTGGGAGGAAACCGGAGAAATCCCGGAGTTTCTTAGTTCTGTCTGAAAAAAATTTATTAAAGCTGCAAAAGTGCATGATGGCACATACAGTGGGGCAAAAAAGTATTTAGTCAGTCACCAATTGTGCAAGTTCTCCCACTTAAAAGATGAGAGAGGTCTCCAATTTTCATCATAGGTATGCCTCAACTATGAGAGACAAAATGAGGAAAAAAAATCCAGAAAATCACATTGAAGGATTTTTAATGAATTAATTGGTAAATTCCTCAGTAAAATAAGTATTTGGTCACCTACAAACAAGCAAGATTTCTGGCTCTCACAGACCTGTAACAACTTCTTTAAGAGGCTCCTCTGTCCTCCACTCGTTACCTGTATTAATGGCACCTGTTTGAACTCGTTATCAGTATAAAAGACACCTGTCCACAACCTCAAATAGTCAGACTCCAAACTCCACTATGGCCAAGACCAAAGAGCTGTCAAAGGACACCAGAAACAAAATTGTAGACCTGCACCAGGCTGGGAAGACTGAATCTGCAATAGGTAAGCAGCTTGGTGTGAAGAAATCAACTGTGGGAGCAATTATTAGAAAATGGAAGACATACAAGACCACTGATAATCTCCCTCCATCTGGGGATCCACGCAAGATCTCACTCCTTGGGGTCGAAATGATCACGAGAATGGTGAGCAAAAATCCCAGAACCACATGGGGGGGGGGCCTAGTGAATGACCTGCAGAGAGCTGGGACCAAAGTAACAAAGGCTACATCAGTAACACACTACGCTGCCAGGGGACTCAAATCCTGCAGTGCCAGACGTGTCCCCCTGCTTAAGCCAGTACATGTCCAGGCCCGTCTGAAGTTTGCTACAGAGCATTTGGATGATCCAGAAGAGGATTGGGAGAATGTCATCTGGTCAGATGAAACCAAAATAGAACTTTTTGGTAAAAACTCAACTTGTCGTGTTTGGAAGAGAAAGAACACCATACCTACTGTGAAGCATGGGGGTGGAAACATCATGCTTTGGGCTGTTTTTCTACAAAGGGACCAGGACGACTGATCTGTGTAAAGGAAAGAATGAATGGGGCCATGTATCATGAGATTTTGAGTGAAAACCTCCTTCCATCAGCAAGGGCATTGAAGATGAAACGTGACTGGGTCTTTCAGCATGACAATGATCCCAAACACACTGCCCGGGCAACGAAGGAGTGGCTTCGTAAGAAGCATTTCAAGGTCCTGGAGTGGCCTAGCCAGTCTCCAGATCTCAACCTCATAGAAAATCTTTGGAGGGAGTTGAAAGTCCGTGTTGCCCAGTGACAGCCCCAAAACATTACTGCTCTAGAGGAGATCTGCATGGAGGAATGGGCCAAAATACCAGCAACAGTGTGTGAAAACCTTGTGAAGACTTACAGAAAACGTTTGACCTCTGTCATTGCCAGCGAAGGGTATATAACAAAGTATTGAGATAAACTTTTGTTATTGACCAAATCTCATCTTTTAAGTGACAGAACTTGCACAATTGGTGGCTGACTAAATACTTTTTTGCCCCACTGTATCTGCAAAATAATAAATAAATAAATAAATAGGTCAGAGGAGCAAGTTGGCTCTTAATGTAATTTATGTGATTTTGAATTATTTTAAATAGTCAAGTAGACATTATGAATAAAGTTAAAGTCATCACATGTATTTTATTCCATTACCTTTTTTGTCTTTGATTTTCAGATCATGACCAATCTGAAATATTTTTACTAAGAAGCAAACAAGATAAATAAGGACAGAACAGCAGGCATCAAGGTACAAGAGGTGCTGCTGAAGACATTCTATGACACGGTGGTGGCATCAGCCATCACTTTTGGAGTGGTCTGCTGGGGCAGTGGCATTACAGCAGCCGATAGGAAGAGACTGAACAAACTGATCAAGAAAGCTAGCTCTGTCCTGGGGCAGCGCCTTGACTCAGTGGAGGAGATAGGAGAGAGAAGGACGGTGGCTAAACTGTCATCTCTGCTGGAGTGCGAGTTCCACCCTATGCAGGACATACTGAATGCACTGAGGAGCTCATTTAGCAGCAGACTACATCATCCTAGGTGCACAGCTGAGAGGTTTCGCAGGTCCTTCCTACCAACGGTTGTCAGAGTGTACAACCTAAGCAGGGCTGCTCGCAGAGATAGCAAAAAGACGTGACAACCTAATAGTTTTGAATGCAAAAGACGCAATAGACTTATACAATGGTCCCCTCCGGTATACAACTAGGAAAATACCGGTCGCTATGGAGGGTGAGAATATGTATGGGTACATAATCATACCATATAGGATAACTAAGTAGACGGTTGTGCTGTTTCATCCCATCTAGTTGCAATGCTCCGCACTGTGTGTCCATATACAGTATATATATATATATATATATATGTACATATGTATACTTGCTGCTCTTGTTTCTTTTTTTTTCTCTTGCCTTCTGATTGTTGCTCTGACTGTTGCTATCCCTGTGCTGTTGCAATCCTGGAATTTCCCCATTGTGGGACGAATAAAGGCTTATCTTATCTTATCTTATCAGGCTGTGGATCTACACTTAAATTTTCATTGATTTAAACTAACAGCTAATTTATATCTGTAGATGGCAGGGATGGGTAATTTTCAGACTTTTTTTTTTCCTATACTCTGGCTCAGGAAATATTTAACTTGTTGTTTAATTTTTATTCATATGATATGATTTAGAAGAAAAACCTGAAAATTATGAGAATCAAGTCTCAAATGCACATTAAAAACTATTTTATAACACTGCAAAATTATGAGGGAAAAAGTGTATGCAAAAAAAAAGTGATGATCATTTTATGTGATTATCTAAAGTGGCGAATTTACAGAAAATTTATATTGTGATATACGTCGCTATCATGATATAAGATGATATATCGTGATATGAAATTTTTGTCGTATCACACAGCCCTAGTATGTGCGCATATATACATGTATATATATATATATATATATATATATATATATATATACAAACACACAGACATATATACAGTACTTAGATATATACTTACATACATACAGTATATACAAATACATATACGCACACATGTATAAAAATATACATGTACATCTATACACACACATATATGTACATATATATATATACATACACACACTTATATATACACACACACATATACACACATACGGAAACATATATATACATATATACTGTATGTTAAAACATAAATTAACTGGTTTATCACATCTTTGGAAAGCTGAGTTCAATTTCTCCAGCCATACCCAGGCCTGATTACTGCTACACCTGTTCTCAATCAAGAAATCACTTAAATAGGACCTGCCTGACAAAGTGAAGTAGACCAAAAGATCCTCAGAAGCTGGACATCATGCTGCGGTCCAAAGAAATTCAGGAACAAATGCTTTGGGACTCAAAAAGCTTTGGGACTCCAGCAAACCACAGTGAGAGCCATTACCCACAAATGGTGAAAACATGGAACAGTGGTGAACCTTCCCAGGAGTGCCCGGACAACCAAAATTAACCGAAGAGTTCACTGACAACTGATCCAAGAAGTCACAAAAGACCCCACAACAACATCCAACAAACTGCAGGCCTCACTTGCCTCAGTTAAGGTCAGTGTTCATGACTCCACCTTAAGAAAGAGACTGGGCAAAAATGGCCTGCATGGCAGAGTTCCAAGACAAAAACCACTGCTGAGCAAAAAGAACATAAAGGTTCATCTCAGTTTTGCCAGAAAACATCTCAATGATCCCCAAGACTTTTGGGAAAATACTCTGTGGACTGATGAGACAAAAGTTGAACTTTTTGGAAGGTGTGTGTCCCATTACATCTGGCGTAAAAGTAACAGCATTTCAGAAAAGGAACATCATACCAACAGTAAAATATGGTGGTGGTAGTGTGATGGTCTGGGGCTTTTTTGCTGCTTCAGGACCTGGAAGACTTGCTGTGGTAAATGGAACCACAAATTCTGCTGTCTACCAAAAAATCCTGAAGGAGAATGTCTGGCCAGCTGTTCGTGACCTCAAGCTGAAGCGCATTTGGGTTCTGCAGCACGACAATGATCCAGAACACACCAGCAAGTCCACCTCTGAATGGCTTAAGAAAAACAAAATGAAGACTTTGGAATGGACTAGTCAAAGCCCTGACCTGAATCCGATTGAGATGCTGTGGCATGACCTTATAAAGGCGGTTCATGCTCAAAAACCCTCCAATGTGGCTGAATTACAACAATTCTGCAAAGATGAGTGGGCCAAAATTCCTCCACAGTGCTGTAAAAGACTCATTGCCAGTTATCACAAACGCTTCATTGCAGTTGTTGCTGCTAAGGATGGCCCAACCAGTTATTAGGCTTAGGGGGCAATCACTTTTTCACACAGGGCCAAGTAGGTTTAGATTTTTGCTTCCCTTAATAATAAACACCTTCATTTTAAAAACTGCATTTTGTGTTTACTTGTGTTATCTTTGTCTAATATTTAAATTTGTTTGATGATCTGAAACATTTAAGTGTGACACAAAAAAATGAGAACTCAGGAAGGGGGCAAACACTTTTTCACACCACTGCGCGCGCGCACACACACACACACACACGTACAGTATATCTATATACATCTATATACATATCTATAGCTGTCTATCTATCTATCTATAAAATTATAGGCACATATCCAGTGTCCTGCTGCATTATAGTGCATAAACAGTAACTGAGTACCCCGACAAAGTTACAGAAGAAGGAAATTTATCCTAAAATATTTTGGTTGCAGATTGCTTTTCTTTGAATAAATCAAAACTATCACTGTCCGACTTCCGGTTATGGCTGCCACGTAGGACGGACGTGTCTCGCTCTGCTCTGCACCTGGAGAAAAAAAATCGGCAAATAACTCTCTCATTTGGGACAGAACGTATCCCAGCATTTGGGCGAGGATATGTCGGCGAAGCCTAAGGCTGGAAAACCAGGAAAAGGAAAAAGCGAGCCGCCGAAACAGTCCAAATTAACGGACTTTCAGGTCTGTGACGCAGCAAACAAAACTCCATATATGGCGGAGGAGGCTGGCGGCGGTGCGATGTTTGCGGGGAATGGCGCAGATGCGCTGATGGCTGCCATGAGTTCAATGAGAGCGGACTTTTCCTCTAGATTTGATGGGATTATGACAGCGTTGGAAGGAATAAGAAAGGAATTGGGTGACTGTGTAGAACGAACGGCGCAGATGGAGCTCCGTCTCGCTAGTGCTGAAGATGACGTCACCCGTCTTCAATTAAAGGTGCGCACTTTGGAAAAAAAAATAAATCTCTGGAAGATAATATTTTGGATTTGGAATCTCGGTCGAGACAGAATAATTTGAGGCTGGTGGGTCTTCCAGAGGAATCAGAAGGTCGGGACGTATGTTCCTTTCTGGAAAAGTGGATTCCGGAGGTGCTGGGCAGCGAGGAGTTGCAATCAGCAGTGGTTCTGGAAAAAGCACATCGTATTGGCCCACGGAGAGATAAGGGACCGCCGAGGACCTTAATTATGAAGTTTCTTAGCAACAGAGACAGGATGAAGATCTTCAACGCTGCACGTGCTAAAGGAGAGATTAAACACCAGGATCAGCAGGTGCGGTTCTACCCAGATTTGGCCACAGGAATCCAGCAATTGAGGAAGCAGTTTGATCCCGTACGTAAGGAGCTGCGCAACCTTGGGATTCGTCATGGTGTAATCTATCCTGCGAGACTGCTGACCACGTATGAGGGCAGAACCCACATTTTCAAGACCCCAGAGGAGGCGCAGGAGTTCATCAAGAAGATCAAAGAAGAAGAAGAGACTGGTGGGAGCTAAGCATGAACAAAATATAAGGTAGAATAATTAAGCATTTGCACAGGCATCTGACTGACTTGAAGTAAATAGTAAGTTTACAAAATATAGATTGTATTATATATTAAAAAAACAAAACAAAAACAAAACAAACAAAAAAAAACTATGATGTACAAAGTTGTTAAAAATTTTGGAGTTAAGTTGGAAAACTACAGAGGAGAGTTAATGTTACGTCATTAAAAGCAGTAGAGTTGGGGTGATTGGGAGGATGAAGAAGGAGTGGCTTAGGCTGTTCCCCGTGGGTGTGGAACGGTCGATGGCTATATCGGGAGACAGAATTTTTCTTTTGATTTTGGGGGGTTTGCCACAAGTGTGGGAAGGGGAAATTTGTTTGTGTGTAGTTTGTAGGATGAATGTTCAACCACTCATGTTTTTGCTTCTCTGTATGAGCATGTTTACACTGCAAGGTAATCCTAAACTCTCTATTGATCATGGACCAAAGTGTTAATCTTAATTTAACTTCATGGAATTGCAGAGGTCTACAAAATTTAAAAAAACTTAAACAAGTTATGAATAAAATAAAGGACATGGGTTCAAGAATTGTGTTTTACAAGAAACTCATCTGATAGAGGAGGATGTTAAAAGAATTAGGAGTAGATGGCAGGGAAGTGTATTCACCTCTTCATTTTCATCCCGAGCCAGGGGAGTTATGACTCTCATACATAAATCAGTTCCTTTTCAGGTGAAAAATGTAATTGGAGACAAATTTGGAAGATATGTAATCATTCAAGGTTCTTTGCTATTAGAAAATATAAATCTTGTGAACTTATATGGTCCCAATATAGATGATCAGAAGTTCTTTGCTAATTTATTTCTCATCTTATCATCACTTACAGGGCAACATATAATAGCAGGGGATTTTAATTGTACATTGAATCCCAGTATAGATAGATCAACAGGACTGGATTGTACGCACATTGGATGTAGGATGACTATTAATCATTTTATGAAAGAATTGAGATTGTTAGATATATGGAGAGAAATGAAACCACAAGTTAAAGCCTATTCTTGTTATTCCAGTACCTACAAGACATTCTCACGTATTGATTATTTTTTGATTTCCACAGAATTAAGGTCCAAGATTCAAAACTGCTTTTATGATAACATCGTGATTTCTGATCATGCACCCTGTTGTCTAATATATGTAGATAAAAAATTGACAAAGGAATCAGGTAGATGGCAATTTCAGCATAAACGGCTTCAGGATGAGGAATTTGTCAAGTATATAGAAAAACAGATAGACGAGTTCTTTGACATCAATACTACACAAACATCAGTATGTGTAAAGTGGGAGGCTTTCAAAGCTTTTATTAGGGGACATATTATTAGTTATACAGGATCAAAATCTAAGAAGACTCGAGAGGAGAGAGCTAAATTGGAACATAAAATAAAAAGTCTTCAGGAAAAAGTGTATGCAGGAAGTGACCCAAGGTTGGAGAATGAATTACTGATTTTGAGAGCTGAATACGACAAAAAATCAGCGAATAGAGCTGCCTCGAGTCTTCTAAGATTGAAACAATCTTTTTATGAACAAGGTGAAAAATCAGGAAAATTATTAGCATGGCAGATTAAACAATTGGAAATTAAAACACCAATTACCAGTATTATAAGTAAGGGACAGGTAGTTATAGATCCTTTAGAAATTAATAGAGCCTTTAGAGATTACTATGAAAAATTATATGATACCAAAAATGAACCTGATTTAACAAAACTAAATGGGTTTTTGAACGAACTATCTATACCGTGTATTCCAAATGAAAACAGGGAGATATTGGAGTCTAAAATTAGTCAAGAAGAAGTTGGGCTAGCCATTGATAATATGAAATCAGGAAAAAGTGCAGGACCAGATGGTCTTCCAGTTGACCTTTATAAAAAATTTAAGAATAAATTAATAAAACCTTTTTTGGAAATGGTTTTAGAAGCATTTCAAAATAATAATTTACCATCATACATAAATAATGCCTTAATTATACTGCTGCCAAAACCAGGTAAGCCCTCTAATAAATGTGAAAATATGAGACCAATAAGCCTATTAAACGCCGACCTTAAGATAATCTGTAAAATTTTAGCAAGACGAATACAAGAAATTTTACCAAATATTATTAATCGAGATCAGAATGGCTTTATAAAGGGTAGACAAGGCTTCCATAATGTAAGAAGACTATTTAATATTATTTATTTTAATAAAGAAGCACCGGATACAGCTCTCCTATCATTGGACGCCGAAAAGGCCTTTGATAGAGTTGAATGGCCCTTTCTTTTTGAAGTCCTACAAAGGTTTGGACTTGGAAATAATTTCATAAAATGGGTTCAAATAATATACAATAATGCTACAGCAGAAATCCTAACAAATAACAATATTTCAAAACCAATAAAAATCAATAGAGGATGTCGACAAGGCTGTCCACTTTCACCTTTACTGTTTACTATGGCAATTGAACCTTTAGCGATAGCGATACGTTTACATTCACAAATATATGGAATTAAAGTTGGACCAACAGAACATAAAATCTCCCTGTACGCCGATGATATAATTTTGTTTATGTCGAATCTAAAAAAATCAATTCCAACCTTGTTGAATTTAATAAAGAATTTTGGGGAAATATCAGGATATAAAATAAATAAAACTAAATCTTCAATATTAATGCTAAATGAGACCCAGAGAAATTACCCAGCCCCTGAGGTAAATCAATTCAATGTTGTAAATCAGTTTAAATATTTAGGAATCCAAATTATGCCTAAGCTAGAATCAGTCGCCAGTGTCAACTATGAAGCCTTAATGTCAGATATCAATGAGTTAACTCAGAGATGGATGTCACTACCAATGTCGATGATTGGGAGAATCAATATACTTAAAAGTAATATTTTACCTAAAATACTTTATTTATTTCAATACATTCCCTTATCACCACCTTTAGATCTATTCTCAAGAATAAAAAAAAAGTTAGTGGAATTTATATGGAACAACAGGAGGGCTAGATTACGTTTGTCTTTATTATATTTACCATTTGATCGTGGAGGTCTGAAATGTCCAAATTTTATGTTGTATTATTGGTCGGCACAACTGAGGTCTATGACATATTATTTTTCATCAAATGATCTCCCTCACTGGACTGAAATGGAATCATACAATTTACCTTTACCTCTTCCCATATTCATATACTCAGATTCGGCAAAAAAATTACAAAAACAAGTTAAAAATCCATTTGTAAAGCATATGATCAAAATATGGTGTGAAGCTAAAAACTATTTAAAAGAACCACAGTTATTGTCACAATTTAGTCCAATATGGGGTAATCAATATTTTAAACCAGGGAGAGCGGACGCTGTATTTAAAGTATGGAATTTAAAAGGGATACAAAAGATTCAGGATTTATATTTGCCATGTGCAGACAACATAATGTCTTTTGAAGAGCTGAGGATCAAATTTAATCTCAATAGAACACATTTTTTTAAATATCTTCAACTTAGAAACTTTATTCGATCAAATCAAAATAAAGCTCTCACTCGACCTATTTATTCATCCTTGGAAAAAATGATGATGAAAGATAGTAAAAGAAAGGGTATTATTTCAGAGTTTTATAACTCATTGACACTATCTTCAAGTGAAAATTCACTGAAAAGATTAAACTACTGGAAAGAAGATCTGCAAATTGAAATTTCAGAGGAACAATGGGAATTGGCTTGTACAGAAGCTCAAACCAAATCAATAAATGCACGCCTTAAATTGATACATTTCAAATGGTTAATGCGGATGTATGTTACACCGGAGGAGTTAAATAGATATAACAAAAATATACCAGATACATGCACAAAATGCATGGAAAGTAAAGGAACCCTATTTCATTGTTTATGGGAATGTAGATTAATAAGAATGTTTTGGGAGGAGGTGAGGGTAACAATTGAAAAAATAATCTCAAAACAAATCATATTGAATCCTAAACTGGTTTTGTTGGGTCTGTACCCAGAAAAGCATAATTTCAATAAAAGTGAAAGAACATTCATAGACCTCAGTTTGCTTAATGCCAAAAAATGTATTGCACTATTATGGAAAAAGACTCATAGACCAGATGTGACTCAGTGGTTAAGACAGATGTTAACAAACCTTCCATTAGAAAGAATAACATATATACTGAAATCAAAGGAAATTGTGTTTGAGAATATATGGAGACCTTTTATTGATTATGTAAAAAATTTAAACATAACTCTTGAAGAAGAAGGTGAATGATGTGTGTGGACCTTGTAAATTCCAAACTGGTGAACATAATATGTATACTAATGTATTGGATTGTCTAGACTAAACAGAGGAGCATTGTTGAAGACTTGATTTTGTTGGTGGTTGTTGGTGTTTTTAGGGTATTTTTTTTTTTTTTGTAGTACTTTAGTGTTAGTGTTTGATTGTTTGTATCATGTTTGTTAAAAAAAAAAAAAAAGGTTCAATAAAGATATTGTGGAAAAAAAAAAAAAACTATCACTGTCCACTGACAGCAATACATAATAAACACAGCATTACAGAGGCATCACAGCACTTGCTGCTCCAAAATGAACTCACGACAGACAGAGGGAATAACAGCCATGACGCCCTTGACTCTTTGGTGACGGACATTTGTCAGGGCCCATTGCCTCACCAGAAGTAAAGCCACAATGTGCTCACACTCTGACAGAGGAAAGTAGCGTGTCACTGTGAGCGTGTGTGCATGCGCCTGTGTGTGGTGGGCAGACAGCCAACATAAACGGACAGAGGCTGGCGCCGGTGAGGCGGTGGACTTAGGGGTGATTAAGCTAAAAGCAGCCGATGCAAATGCTACACATGCCATTTAAGCTACATAAATGAACACAACTGTGTTTTAAAAGTGGTGTATTATAGTAAAACTTAGAAGTTATTCTTTAGTCAGGTGTAATAAGCTTTAGCGCTGTTATTCAGCCTGTAAAAAACTTTATTGAATGATAAACTGTCGCAGAAATTGTGTCATGAAAACCATTTTATGCCACTGATAACCCTAAGCCTAGTTAAGATAAGCCTTTATTAGTCCAACAATGAGGAAATTCCAGGATTACAGCAGCACAGGGATAGCAGCACTCAGTGCAATAGTTAATAAGATAATAAGAACTGGATTGCCAAAAGCAGTAAATGTACACAGCTGTATACACAGTGCAGGAGCATTGCAGCTGGATGGAATAAATTCAATTCAATTCAGCTTTATTTATAACGCGCCACATCACAACAAAAGCCGTCTCGTGGCACCACAGTGCAGATAAAAAAATCGCAGTCACAGAAAGACCCAGCAATCAGACAATCCCCTATGAGCAAGCACTAGGCGACAGTGGAGAGGAAAAACTCCCATTTGGAAGGAAGAAACCTCTAGCAGAACCAGGCTCAAGGAGGGGCAGTCGTCTGCTGCGACTGGCTGGGGATGAGGGGATAGGGAGGATGGAAAGGACAGACATAAAGAACATAGCAGTAAGATGCCAAGTACAATATTGGAGATCAACCAGCAGTATGGATCAGATAACAATAGAACAAGAGTGGGGTTAAAAGACACAAATACCCTCTTTAAATGAAAGCTATATTAAAAAGGAATGATTTTACCCTGTTCTTAAAGACAGAGACCGAGTCTGACTCCCGGACCCAGAGTGGTAACTGGTTCCTGAGAGAAGGCGCTTGGTATCAGAAGGCTCTGCCTCCCACCGTACTTTTGGAGATTCTGGGCACCACAAGTAAGCCAGCATTTTGGGAGCGTAATGCTCTGTTAGGATGGTAAGGTAATATCAGATCTTTTATATATTGGGGGGGCAGATTGTTAAGAGCTTTGAAAGTAAGAAGAAGGATTTTAAACTTGATTCTGAATTCAATGGGAAGCCAATGGAGGGAGGACAGAACCGGGGAAATATGATCTCTTTTTCTAGAACCAGTTAAAACTCTAGCAGCAGCATCTTGAATCAACTGAAGACTTTTTAAAGATACTCTAGGACAGCCAGATAATAGCGAATTACAATAATCTAATCACGAACTGACAAAGGCGTGAATCAGTTTCTCAGCATCACCCAGAGACAAGATGCTCCTGATCTTAGCAATATTGCACAGATGATATAAGGCGGTCCTAGAAACAGTTTTAATATGTGAATTAAAGGACAAATCCTGGTCAAAAATCACTCCAAGGTTCCTCACATAACTGTTCAGAGTGAGAGTGGCAGCATCTAAATTAAGGGCATAATCTGAAAAGGAATTTCTAAGATGTTTTGGGCCAACAACAATGACTTCAGTCTTATCAGAGTTCAATAGTAAAAAATTACAAGTCATCCAAGCTTTGATGTCCTTAAGACAGGCATCTAGCTTGGCCAACTGATCACAATCATCGGGCTTCATTGACAGGTATAGTTGTATGTCATCAGCGTAACAATGAAAATGTATACAGTGCTTTCTGATGATATTGCCCAGCGGGAGCATATATAGACTAAAAAGAGTAGGGCCCAACACAGATCCCTGTGGAACTCCGTGAGTGAGCTTAGAGCTGGAAGAAAATTCATCATTGACATGGACAAACTGAAATCTATCAGACAAATAAGATCTAAACCACTGCAACGGAGTTCCACTGAGTCCAACAAAGTGTTCCAATTTATCAAGTAGAATGGCATGATCGATAGTGTCAAAGGCTGCACTGAGATCTAAAAGAACAAGAACAGAGACAAGTCCATTATCAGATGCAGTCAGGAGGTCATTAGAGACCTTCACTAAGGCAGTTTCAGTGCTGTGATGAGCTCTGAACCCAGATTGAAACACCTCAAACAAACCAACTCCCTGCAAATGGTCAGATAATTGCACAGCAACAACTCTTTCCAGGATTTTTGAAATGAAAGGCAAATTGGAGATTGGTCGATAATTGGCCAAAACTCCAGGATCGAGCGTCGATTTTTTTAAGTAAAGGTTTAATTACAGCAATTTTAAAAGCCAGTGGAACATAACCCAGAGTTAAAGAAGAATTAATGATAAGAAGAATATGACTAGTAATAATTGGGAAAATAATTTTAAATAACCTGGAAGGAATAGGGTCCAGAAGGCAAGATGAAGGCTTAGAAGAGGAAACTACCCTATCCAACTCCAAGAGGTCGACTGCAGTAAATCTATCCAAGCAGATATCAATTGAGGGAGCTGAAGTAGTTAATGTACTAGAGTTTACGGTAGGAAGAATCTGACTAATTTCATCTCTAATAGATAAAATTTTAAGATTGAAATAGTTCAGAAAGTCCTGACTAGAAAGCTCAGGGGGGATGCGAGGATTGACCGAGTCATGGCTCTTTGTAAGCCTGGCTACAGTCTTGAAGAGAAACCTGGGGTTATTCTTGTTTGCTTCTATTAATGCAGAATAATAGCTTGATCTAGCTTTTCTAAGAAATTTTTTATAGATTGAGAGATATCTCCACGCCAAGTAGAATTCATCTGAATTAGTTGAACGCCATTTTCTTTCCAATTGACGAGCCTTCTGTTTCAAGCCACGAGTTTCTGAGTTAAACCAAGGAGTAAGAAATCTCTGGTTAGACTTTTTCTTTTTTAAAGGGGCTACCAAATCTAGAGTCCGATGCAGAGAGGTAGTAACACCATCAACCATGCTATCAATCACGAATGGAGCAGACTCTCCATCACTTATTTCAGGTGTTTCTGTTGTGTTGTTCCAAGACATAGAGGAGACAATCTGCAAAAATTTAGCAACAACGTCATCAGAAAGACATCTGCTGTAGTAGTATTTTTCTTTAGGAAATAAGTGATCAGAGATAATGAAATCAAAAATTAACAGACAATGGTCAGACAGTACAGGATTATGAGGAGACACAACCAGATTTTCGATATCTATACCATATGTCAAAACAAGGTCCAATGTATGGTGGAAATAATGGGTAGAATTTTTTACTTTTTGGGAAAACCCCATTGAGTCTAAAATTGAATTGAAAGCCTTATTAAGACAGTCACTCTCAACATCAACATGTATATTAAAGTCCCCTACAATAATTATCGTCTTTCAGCACCAAATCAGCTAAAAATTCGGCAAATTCTGATAGAAACTCTGAAAAAGAGAACTGGGATCAAGCCAAGATTGCCAACAGGCCCCAAACTGAGGACCAAACCTTCAAAGGAATTAAAACATAATTTCTGCTTAACATTAACCAGCAATTTAGGATGGAAAATTGCCGCCACTCCACCACCACGACCAGAACCTCTGGGGTTATGACAGTTTAAATACCCAGAGGGAGTTGATTCATTCAGACCAACATAATCATCTTGCCCGAGCCAGGTCTCTGTGAGGGATATTAGATCGATCTGGTGATCGATTAATAGATCATGGACCAGAAGAGACTTAGAAGATAGAGACCTAATGTTTAATAAGCCACATTTAATTTTTAAACTTTGGGGGGGGGGGGGCCAAATTATTAATTTTATTAATTTTAGAGACTTGAGGCTGGATTAGAATTTTCCCAACATTTTGTTTAATCAATCTGGGAAGTTTATGCATTCTATTTTTTTTTAACTTTTTTATTAACTTTAGAGGGAGCAGAAAAAGGTTCTCTAAGGGAGGAGACGGGGGGAAAGTTGAAGGGTGGTGGATGAGTAGGAGCTGCAGGAGTGTGAGTGTTTTTCAGGTTGTGTTGTAATAGTCTTGGGTTACAATATTTAGGGCAATGGGAGACAGACTCAATCTCTGAAAACAGCCTTACAGTTTGAAAAATTACCCTACAGAATATGAATATGTACCCAGACAGTATATTTCACATTTGAATCAACAGTGTTGTCACCCTCAGTAATGACTGTTATTGTCCTAGTTGTATAATGGAGGGGACGATTTATTGTGCAAGGTTGTTACATTTAGTACATTTAATATGACCTCTATGAGGAGCCCTGGTTAGGTTGTAAAGTCTGACAGCAGCAGGTAGGAAGGACCTGCAGAACCTCTCCATTTTGCACCAAGCATGGCACAGCCTGCCGCTAAATAAGATCCTCAGTGCGTTCAGCGTGACCTGCATGGGGTGGGACTCAGACTCCAGCAGAGATGACAGCTTAGCCACCATCCTCCTCTCGCCTGTCTTGCCCACTGGGTCGAGGTGTCACCCAAGGACAGAGCTAGTTTTTTTTGATCAGCCTGTTCAGTCTCTTCCTGTCGGCTGCCGCGATGCCACCACCGAATCGTAGAAGGTCTTCAGGAGCACCCCTTATACACCAAAAGACCTGAGTCTCCTCAGTAGGAACAGCCTGCGCTGCCCCTTCTTGTAGAGCACATTGGTGTTGTGTGACCAGTCTAGTTTATTGTTCAGGTGAACACCCAGGTACTTGTAAGATGTCACCATCTCAATGTCTGTTCCCTGTATGTGCTGTGGGGGGTTGTCCTCACTTGCGGCAGTCCATCACCAGTTCCTTAGCTTTCCTCGCATTGATCTGGAGGTAGTTCCATAGGCACCAGTCCACGAAGTCCTGGATAAGTCCTCTGTACTCCACAGCATCTCCATCAGAGATGAGGCCGGCGATCACAGAGTCGTCAGAGAACTTCTGTAGATGGCAGTGTGGTGTGTTGTGTGAAAAGTTAGCAGTAGGGCCGTGCGATATAACAATATATATCGAATGACAATATAAATTGTTTCATAGAATTATACTGTGTATATTGTATTTAAAATGCCCATACCCCCGTTTATTCAGCTCCTACCTCACCACTACTTGTCAGCACCCAGTCTCTTCCCCGCAGTACGTGATTGCGTGCAGTGTGGCGTGTGGCTAGGCTTCAGTAACTCCAAACTACCAGTTCAGATAGCTGCTACTCCTGTTTGCCAGGGATGTGGGACTGTTTTTTATCGTGCTGCATCAGAGAAGATAGTCCGCTAACCTCGTTTTAATAGGAGGTAAGTAACGTTAACACCATGTCTAATGATAAAATGCTAAATGATGATGCTAAGTTGTGCTAACTGGAAACTGTAGCAGACCATCTTTTTTTTTTTTTTTTTTTGTAAATCATTGCTAAATTTCTTAGTTTTGTCTGAAATTTTTTTTTTATTAAAGCTGCAAAAGTGTATGATGGTGGCATATCATCATCATCATAGCAGTCTGTCATGGGCGACAATGACTGTTTCATTTAGGTCTGATCAGATTCCTCCACGCAGCTCTGTCCTTAGCCTTCCGCTACCAGGAACTCCTGTCTATGCCCAACTTCTTCAAGTTTCTTTTTACAGTGTCTTTAAATCTGAGCTTTGGTCTACCCTGATTGCGTTTGCCCTTGCATAACTGTGAGTAGAGTAACTCCCGAGGGAGACGCTGGTGGTCCATCCTCTCAACATGTCCGAGCCATCTCAGGTTCATTTGTATTAGCATGTCCTCCATTGATGTAGACCAGCTCGTTTCAACACTTCTATGTTGGTTATCTTATCTTTCCATGAGATGTTCATTATGGCTCAAAGGTGTCTCACCATGTACGTGTGGAGTTTCTTCACCTGCACTCTGTAGACCGTCCAAGTTTCAGCACCGTACAATAGAGTAGCCAGTACTGTCGCTCTGTACACTTTGCATTTCACACGGATAGACACATGTCGATTGTTCCACAGTCTCTCCCTCAAGTTTCCAAACACAGCGCTCGCTCTTCCCATTCTGAGCGATAGTTCATCCTTCACCCTAGCATTCTCTGAAACAGTACTCCCTAGACACTTGAATCAGTAGCCTAACCCTAACCCTTGAAAGTCTTGCACTTGACTAGTGGCTCTGTACCAATGCTGATCTCTTCTGGTAGTGATGCTGATAACTGGAACTTTGGTGGTTGATAAAGGCACTCTGTCTTCTTGATGTTGATTTTGAGGCTGAACTGGCTAGCTGCTCTTGCAAATTTCTCCACTAAAGATTGCATATCTTTCACACTGTGTGCAACTAGAGCACTGTCGTCGGCAAACAGCATTTCTCTTACTACCTTTATCGATGTCTTACTCTTGGCTTTAAACTGTGCCACACTGAACAAGTCTGCTGCTTTCCTTGTTTGAATGTATACTCCTTCTGAAGTGTCTTTGAAGGCCACCTCAAGCATGGCTGCCAGATATAGCAAGAAGAGTGTATGCGCCAGCACATACCCTTGTTTCACCCCATTGCTTACTGAAAAGTCTTTAGATACTGAACCACTCATTGCCACGTTTGCTTGCATACCTGTATGGAGTGCCTTAATCAGGCTGACAAACTTCTCTGTACAGCCATATTTCTTGAGTACCTGCCAAAGTCCTTGCTGTGAAACAGTATCGAAGGCTTTACTGAAGTCTATGAAGACTACATAAAGCGGCATGCTCTGTTCGATACACTTTTCTTGAACCTGTTTCAAGCAGAAAATCATATCCATTGTGCTTCTTCCACTTCTAAAGCCGCACTGGGTTTCCGGTAGTACATTCTGCGAGATGTGTTCATTGAGTCTGTTCAGTAGTACATGTGAGAGAGTCTTACCAATAGTGGCTAGCAGTGATACACCTCGGTAATTTCCACAATCTTTCCTGTCACCTTTCTTGAACATAGGCACAATACTTGCATCCTTCCAGTCTTGAGGTACTTTCTGGGCATCCCATATCTCTTGGATGAGCTTGTGCAGGTAGTTGGTTGGCTGAACACCACCAAATTTCCACACTTCTGCTGGAATTCCATCCCTTCCTGGAGCTTTACCATCCTGTGTTGTCCTGATAGCTGCCATTAGTTCATCAAGATTTGGTGGTTCATCTAGACTTGATACAGCTGGTCAGTGCACTAGAGCTTCTTTAGCCTCTTCAGTGAGATCTCCAGCGTTGTTTAGTAGTTGGTCAAAGTGGTCTGCAAATCTGTCCAAGATCTTGTCTTTCTCCTGCAAAACCGTTTCACCATCCATAGCCTTTAGTTGGATCAATCCTCTTGGTTTAGGGCCGAAGATTTCTCTCAAACCTGTGAAGAATGTTTTCATGTCCTTCCTTCCTGCTGCAGTTCGAAGTTCCTCCGCTTTTTCATCCCACCAGTTGGACTTCATCTCTCTGGTGTACTTCTGTAACTCACTCTGAGCCTTTGAGTATTTCTTCTTCTTCAACCTTGTGTTACACTGTAGGTTTTCCTGCCTAGCTGTATTCCTCCCTTCTAGTAGTTTCTTCAGATGTTCATCATGCTCATCAAACCAATCTTGATGTTTCCTCTCAGGGTGGCCTAATACATCACTTGCAGTCTGATACACCGTATCCTTCAGTGTTGCCCATTTCTCTTCTATATCATCTCCGAGTTGTTGCTGTCCCAGTCTTTCAAGTTTTCATCCATTTCCTGTATAAGCTCTTCCTGCTTCTTTTGGCCTTTCAGTGTACTAGTGTTAAGCTTCTGTGGTGGCTTCACATCCGTCCTGACATGCTGTTTTCGTCTGCAAATCCTTAATCTAGATCTCAGCATAACATGATCGGTACTACAGTCCGCACCTCTCATTGCTCTGGTGTCCAATACATTCCTTATGTCTCTCTGCCTTACTATGATGTAGTCTAACAAGTGCCAGTGCTTGGATCTTGGGTACATCCATGTCTTCTTGTGTGTGTCCTTGTGCTTAAATAGAGTGTTGGTTATCACAAGGTCGTACTCTGAACATAGTGCAAGTAGAAGTTCTCCATTAGCATTGCACTTGCCTACTCCATGACTGCCTCATTGTTGGGGCATATACACTGATTGAGTCCGCTGTAGTTGGAGTCTCATAGTCATTATCCTATCGTTGACTGGCACCGGTTCCTCATCAAGCATTGCTGCTATCTCCTTTCTAATTGCAAAGCCCACTCCTGCTTCTCTCCTTTCTTGAGTTGATTTCCCACTCCAAAAGAAGATGTACCCATGGTCTTCCAAGCTGTCGTATCCAGGCAATCTTGTTTCACTAAGTGCAGCTATGTCAACATTGTACCTGTTCATTTCCAGGGCCACAAGCGCGGTCTGTCTTTCTGGGCGCTGTGATGTTCTTCTATCCAACAGAGTGTGTACATTCCATTCTGCTACACACAAGGCTGCTGTTTTCCTCTTCTTTTGTCTTCCTGCTCCTAGCTTACTTTTCGCTGCCTGTCAGAGTGTGAACAGATCAGCGCGGACCTTGTTAGCCCGGGCAACGTCCGAGCCGGTATGAGTTGCTTTCTAACTGACTATTTCATGAAACTACTTGCAAAGTATTTGAGTACCACTAGTTTTGCTGGACTAGCAGCACATTCTTGGCAGATAAAGGTATTATCAGTGGCAAGGACAAGCCAAGACAAACTGATTCCAGTATCTGTTGCAGTGACTGACCAGATGATAGGTTTCTTTATCTCTGCTCTTTGTGTAGTGCATGTCACGATGCACCGACTGGCACAGTCCACCACAGACCTTGCGACAGATATGTTTATCTGCCAGGATGTCCAGTCTCACCCTGTGTAACTGAGAGTGGTCCACCACAGACCTGTGGCAAATACTGTTTTTACTTATGCCAGGATGCTCTGTTTCACCCTCCACGCCCTCGGAAGGGCAGGGATGCCGGCTGAGTCGCCGACAGCCTGACCCATGAAACAGGTAGTACCGGTTTTCATGGTTATCCAGTAGCAAGCAAGCCAATGCCTGACCTGACCAAAGATGGTGGCATATACACGCAAAATAAATAATAAATGAATTAAAACTGCTCGGAGGAGCAAGTTGGCTCTTAATGTAATTTATTTGATTTCTAATCATTTTAATTAGTCAAGTAGTGATAATGAAGAAAGTTGAAGTCATCACATGTATTTTGTTACATTACCTGTTGTGTCTCTGATTTTCAGATCATGACCAATCTAAAATATTTTTACTAAGAAGCAAACAGGGGGCAGCACGGTGGCGCAGTGGTTAGCACAGTGGCAGCACAGCAAGAAGGTCATGGGATCGATTCCGCCCTTGACCATCGTGGGTTCGATCCCACCCCCAGACCATCGGTGACCCTTCTGTGTGGAGTTTGCATGTTCTCCCCGTGTCTGCGTGGGTTTACTCCGGGTACTCCGGTTTCCTCCCACATGCCAAAGACATGCAGGTTAGGTTAACTGGCATCAACTGGGGATTCTAAATTGTCCTTAGGTGTGGATGTGAGAGTGAATGGTTGTCTGTCTCTCTGTGTTGGCCCTGCGATGGACTGGCGATCCATCCAGGGTGTATCCTGCCTGTCGCCCAAAGATGCTGGGATAGGCTCTAGCCCCCCCATGACCCGAAAGGATTAAGCGGTAGAAGACGGATGGATGAATGGATGAAGCAAACAGGATAAATCAGGCCAGAATGGAAGGCTGCAGGTCTATACTTAAATTTTCATTGATTTTAAACTAACAGCTAATTTTTATCTGTAGGTGACAGCTATGGGTAATTTTCTCATTTTCAGACATTTTTTTTTTTTTTTTTTTGCTATTCTCCTCTGGCTCAGGAAATATTGAATTTATTGATGTTTACTTTTTATTCATATGTGATTTAGAAGAAAAACCTGAAATTTATGAGAATCAAGTCTCAAATTTACATTACAAAACTATTTTATAACACTGCAAAATTATGAGGGAAAATGGTACATGCAAAAAAAAGAGATGGTCCTTTTTTATATGATTATCTAAACTAGAATTTACAGAAAATGTATATTGTGATATATATCGATATCATGATATCATCATCATCATCATCATCATCATCATCATAGCAGTCTGTCGGGGGCGACAATGACTGTTTCATTTAGGTCTGATCAGATTCCTCCACGCAGCTCTGTAATTCGCCTTCCGCTGCCAGGAACTCCTGACCTTGTTAACTTGGGCGACGTCCGAGCCGGTATGAGTTGCTCTCTGACTGACCATTTCATGAAACTGCTTGCAAAGTATTTGAGTACCGCTAGCTTTTGCTGGACTAGTGACACATTCTTGGCAGATAGAGGTATTATCAGTGGGAAGGACAGATGACTTATATCGTGATATGAATTTTTTGCCCTATTGCACAGCCCTAGTCAGCAGTATAGAGGGTGAACAGGAAGGGAGCCAGAACTGTTCCCTGGGGGGCCCCCATACTGCAAATGATGGCATCAGACACACAGTCCTGGGTTCTCAGAAACTGTGGTCAGTTTGTGAGGTAGTCCAGGATCCACAATAACAGGTGCTGGTCAACCCCTGCACACAGTAGCTTGTCCCTCAGGACACAAATCTATTCTCCCCTCAGGCCCCCAAAACAATAAACAGCTCCTCTTCCTTCCTTATTGTTTAAGCTTGAGCTACCGTCATGTTCTTCATCTGCATTTTGTTTGTTCTGGGTGTTCAAATTAGTTTGCTGGCACATTGCTGCCATCTACTGTGTGGGCATATGAAAAGCAAATTATGGTCACGTGTGTGAAATGCGGCTGTGAGGCAGATGTCTCAATGCCTGAAAAACTGACGATGAACAGAGTCGCGTATTTGCCTGCAGCCCTCATCTGTTTAATCAGTGGCAGACACTATGAATCCAGCCTAAAGCGGTGTACAAATCAAGCACTATCAAGCTAAAGATCACTCCAAAATTATTGTTTTAAAAATTGTTTTAACTTAAGTGGATGACAGATCCACACTACAGCGATAACCATAATGCAAGTGACAGACGATATTGTTGGGATCACTTTCAGAACAATTTTATGAACGCTAAAAACACTTTCAGCCAATCATAAAGTATCTGAACAACGCTGTCACCTGTTTTGACAGCAGGGGTGAAATAAATGACAGAGGGATAAGGACCTGTACTTATATAGTGCTAGTTGGTCACAAAGACCACTCAAAGCTTAACTAGCAAGTATGCTAACCCTCTATTCTAAGGGCCTGTCAGAGACAGATATCTGGAGACAGTTTAGAGTCACTAATTTATGTAACACACGTGTCTTTGGATTGTGGGAAGAAACCGGAGCCCCCGGACTAAACCCACACAGCACAAGGAGAACATGCAAACTCCACACAGAAAGGTTCCCACCCCTGCCAGCCTGGGGATTTGAACATGGAACCTTCTAGCTGTGAGGCATCAGTGCCAACCACTGCACTACCGTGCTGCCCAGGCTGGGAACATTTATCTACCTGCTTTCAGTAGGATCTGAGTGTGCAGTAGGTGGAGGAGGGGAGAAATTATTAGATGCATAAAGCAGCCCTCTGAAACAGCTCTATGCATCCAAGCTGAAATTATTATTATTATTAGTCTATTATTAATTATTTGTAAGCCCACGTGATTCCACTTTGTGCTGTGTGCTCACTTCATCCTACCTGTGCAAGCCCCAAGTCTGGAGCTGGGAGAAAAATCAGGTAAATAATTCACACTCTTTTTGCTTTTCTTATTTTTTTCTCTGCCCAAGGTGCAGGTCTAGTTTTAAAAAAATCCTTTAAGGTTACTTATTGCAGCAGCAGCATCAACGGTCTCATCCTGCAGCAGGACAAGCATATATGAGGTGGGGCGAAGCTGGTGTGGAGGCTGCATGTTTGGCTCTGTTGTTAGAGCAGTACCGTTAATCTGTGTGGATGCTTAGAATGATTTTTATAGTTTTTGTTATGGTGCTTGGTGTGGACAGCCCTTAACACTCTACTTTTCCACTTCAGCTGACTGCTTCACCACTGCATATCGTCCACGCTGTGTGCATGCGGGCATAAACTTCCTATATGCTAAGATGATAACAGCTTTGGGCTCAAAAAAGAACGGCTGGTTTAAACTATTCAAAACAAAAAATGACTAGACTCAGCTTCAGTGCATTTAAAAACAATTAATGACAGTACATGTCATTGTACAACGTACAAAGTCATCCTGGGGTGCATGTAGAAACATAGATAAAGCCATCCAAAAACATAACAGCAACAAAAAGACTAATCTGGCTAATGCAGAAACAGACATTTAGGTTCAATTTTACAGGTTTAGTTTGAGTTACAAATTTTAATGAATGGTAACCACTGAAAATATAGTTGTTCAGCATCACAAAGCAGTGATATTCCACTTTAACATATGCATTAGAGACACACTTATTTGATCAGAAATAGTACATAGGAGAGTCTAACGGCTTGCGTGAACACCAGGAGACTGAACATATTACAGGTCAGACAGTGGAGGAGTCGTCCAGAAAACCAGAACACAAGTGCAAATGCAAGCAGTCTTTCCTTGGACATGATTAAACCAATTAAAAGAAGAGGATCTCATTCAAAACCACACTATTGCTTAAACAATACCGTTGTTATCATTTGGCATAAAGATTTCCTTTAACAGCAGAAAAAAGCAGAAGACAAAAATGCACAGAAGCCAGGCAGATAAATGAAAAGAGGCAAAACAAAGTCGAGAGGAAAACTAAACCAAACTCGGGTCAAAAACTGAGAACAAACATATTGATATTCAAACATCACCACTCTGTACACACTCTCCCACACACACACACACACACTCTCTCTCTCTCTCTCTCTCTCTCACACACACGGATGACCTTTACAGTGAAAAATGAATACATGAATAAAACTAAAATCTGCAAATGACAAATCTGCATTTGGCCCTCCGGGTTTCCCCCGAGGTGAGCTTCTGAGAGTCAAATGAGGGCAGCTGGATTTAATCTGCTGCCTCTGGGAGGTAAGCGAGCACACACACACACACACGCATGCACACACCAGCCAGAATCTGGCATCATATAAAGCAAGAGCAGAGTTTTCAGTTTCACTGGTGGGGAAAAAAACTGAAGAATCAAGGTGAACTAGTATAAAGTATTAAAATAGTTTTAAGTATTAAGGGGGAAAAATTAAACGATGACTTCAAATTTAGGAGAACGGGGAGAATAATGAAGCACAGTGAAGGGAAGAGAGTGGAGAGACTCCTCAGAGAATGACAACTGAGAGCTGGGAGGAGGAGGAGGAGGGGGGGGGCTGAGGGGTCAGCAACAGTTTAACCTTCGGCTAGGCAGTTAAGTTGTGGTCAAGTCTAGAATCACAAAACAAGTTAATCTTTACACTGAGGACCACTCTCTGTGCCTCTTCTCTGCTCTGAAGCGGTCGGCGTGAGCGGCAGATTTCCCTCGTATCTCTGACCCGCCTGCCTCTGTGCCAGCTACGGTGCGGTGGAAAAAGTATCTGCCCCCTTCCTGATTTCTTACATTTTTGCATATTCGTCACACTTACATGTTTCAAACAAATTTTAATATTCAACAAAGATAACACATAGAAAATACAGTTTTTTAAATGATAATTTCATTTATTAAGGGGAAAAAAAGCTATCCAAAACTACCTGACCCAACGTGGAAAATTAATTGCCCCCCCTCCCCTTCCCCTGTTACATCATGAATTAACTGTGATTAATCACATTTTTTTGGAAAGCTGAGCACAAGTTCACTAGCCACACCCAGGCCAGATTACTGCCAGACATGTTGAATCAAGAAATCACTTAGATAGAACATGTCCAACAAAGTAAAGCAGGCTAAAGATCTCAAAAAGCAACACATCATGATGTGATCAAAACAGAAAGTTTGTCCCGACACAGCATAAAAATCTGCTCCTTTGTAACAGCATGATCACTTCCCACAGCAGCGCCCTCAGTTTTTGCTTGATTAGAGAGGTTGGCTTCAACTCTGGCTCATTTACTCATGTAACAGACATGTTTATGCAATGTTTGTATGATTGGTGCGAATGTTCTTACTGTCAGTCATTTTACAACATTGTGGCTGTATTTGACAGTGCTACTGGACAAAACAACTGAAAATAGACGATAAAGTCCAGAGGCCCTATTTTGACAGTCATCAGCGGACTTTTCCGCCAGAGTCCCGCTGTATGCCAGTGTTTTTTTTAGTTTCTGTCAGCACATTGTCAGTTTTTTACGCTTTGTGTCACGCCATCTAATTACCAGTAGACAGTGCGCTCGCTTTACGCTGGGAGGCAGAGGCTCATTTCAAAGAGGTGTGGCAGCAAGCAATCTCATGAGCACTGGTATTTTGGAGCATTTAAATATACAGGTATACAGGTATTTAAATATACAGGTATCAGGTACAGGTATACAGGTAAATATCCAGTAAATATACAGGGAACAGACATCGAGATGGTGACATCCTATAAGTACCTGGGTGTTCATCTGAACAATAAACTAGACTGGTCACACAATACTGACGCACTCTACAAGAAGGGACAGCGCAGGCTGTTCCTGCTGAGGAGACTCAGGTCTTTTGGTGTACAAGGGGCGCTGCTGAAGACATTCTATGACACGGTGGTGGCATCAGCCATCACTTTTGGAGTGGTCTGCTGGGGCAGTGGCATTACTGCAGCCAATAGGAAGAGACTGAACAAACTGATTAAGAAAGCTAGCTCTGTCCTGGGGCAGCGCCTTGATCCGGTGGAGGAGATAGGAGAGAGAAGGACGGTGGCTAAACTGTCATCTCTGCTGGAGTCCGAGTTCCACCCTATGCAGGACATACTGAATGCACTGAGGAGCTCATTTAGCAGCAGACTACATCATCCCAGGTGCACAACCGAGAGGTTTCGTAGGTCCTTCCTACCAACGGCTGTCAGACTGTACAACCTAAGCAGGGCTGCTCGCAGAGATAGCAAAAAGACGTAACAAACTAATAGTTTTTTGAATGCAAAAGATGCAATAGACTTACACAATGGTCCCCTCCGGCATACAACTAGGAAAATACCGGTCGCTATGGAGGGTGAGAATATGTATGGGCACATAATCATACCATGTAGGATAACTAAGTAGATGGTTATGCTGTTTCATCCCATCTAGCAACAATGCTCTGCACTGTGTGTGTTTATATATTTACATATTTATTCCATCTAGCTACAATGCTCAGCACTGGGTGTGTTTATATTTATATATCTTTTATATTTATATTTCTACTGATAATAATATATTTATATTACTTCTATATTTATATATATATTTATTCCATCTAGCTACAATGCTCCGCACTGTGTTTTTATATATCTACATATTATTCCATCTAGCTACATTGCTCCGCACTGTGTGTGTTTATATATTTACATATTTATTCCATCTAGCTACAATGCTCTGCACTGTGTTTATATATTCATATATTTATTCCATCCAGCTACAATGCTCTGCACTGTGTGTCTGTGTGTGTGTGTAAATATATATTTTATAGTAATATGTACATATGTATATTAGCTGCTCTTGCTTGCTTGTTTTTTTTCTTGCCTTCTGATTGTTGCTCTGAGTGTTGCTATCCCTGTGCTGTTGCAATCCTGGAATTTCCCCGTTGTGGGACTAATAAAGGCTTATCTTATCTTATTTTATGACAATGCGCTTTTGATTATGGAAAAGGAGGTCTGTCGTCAGAAGTGCATTGTTTAATGCTATTTCAGTGGTGTGCTTTTAAATTGTGCAGGTCCGGAGCTCATGAGGAAACAGCAGCGCTGAGATTTTCTGTTATTTTAATGGAGAGAGTTGTGACAGTCATAATTGCCCGCCATTTTATTTATAATATGATCAGACACTAAATAGTTTTTTTATTCCATCCACACTCTCATTTTAATTGTGGGCTTACCATTGGAGTCTATAGATTAGGCATTTATGTATATATATATTTTTTTAGGGGAATGAATAAGTGTGGGACGTTTTACTTTTCACTCTAACAGACAGGAGATCCGTCCACATCTGCCACCTGCACCGCGCTTACGTTGTGGTTCTCCCCCAGCAAGCTCCCACAACTGCCACCCATCAGCTACCAGAAGGGGCTGACGAGAGCAAGCTCGCTTCGTGGCGGGGGTTGGTAGTGGACGGGAAGCCACACCAGATCGCCTCCTTCCCTCCCGCCCTGGAAGGACTGGAATAGAGAGCCAGAAACCTTGGCAGACCCCCCCCCCCCCCCTCCCCAATAGAGAAGACCCTCGATCAGCAAAAGCAACAGGAGAGGGAGCAGTCCATCTCCCAGTGGGACCCACATAGTTGATATGCGTGAGCAGATTTCAGTAACGCTTGTGCCATAGGCAAAATTACGCAAAAAGTCACAAATTTTCACATACTTTTCTCATAAATTTGGAAGAAAAAAGTGACAGATTTACAAAAAAAAAATAGTAGCAAAATTTAGGAGAAAAAAGAAACAATTTACTTGAAAAAATGTCACAAATTTGCTAGAAAAAAGTCACAAATTTATAAAAAAAAAGGACATTTAGGGAAAAAAGATGCACATTTACAAGAAAAAAAAGTAGTTACTTGAAAAGAGTTACAAGAAAAATTCAGCAAATTTACAAGAAAAAAGTCACAAATTTAAGAGGAAAAAATTAGAAAAAGTTGCAAATTATGAGGAAAAGAAAAGAAAAAAGAAAAGAAAACTTTTCCAACTTTTCACACTTGGAAAAGTGATAAGTTTACAGTAAACAAATTTTTTTGATAAAGTTCCAAATTTACAAGAAAAATGTCATAAATTTAGGGCGGAAAACTCACAAATTTATAAGAAAATAGAAAAGTTACAAGGACGAAGTAACATTTATGAGGAAAGAGTTGTAAGATTACAGTAAAAGTGGCAAATTTGTGAGAGTTTCAAGATCACAAGAAAGAATTAGCAAGTTTGCAAAAAAAAGTCAATTTTACAAGAAAAACTAACAACTTTACAAGAAACCTTCAAATTTTCAAGAAAATTTTATTAAATTAGGAGGGAGAAGTCACAAATTTACAAGAAATAGCAAATTTGTAAGAAAATAAGTTGAAAAATAAGTAAACATGGAATGAGAATGTGGGCAAACACAGATGGGGCCAACATGGAAGCCGTGGACAAACCCACAAGGCAGCCCAGATTTCACTTTTGGTGGGGCCCACATGGACATGCTGGCTGGCAGTCAACAGTTTGGACACATCTACCCACTGAAAATCAATGTGTGGCTGTGTCCAAACTTTTGACTGGTAGAGAAATGCCTGCAACAACACTTTTTTAAAAGAACAACTTGACTTCCTAAATAATTAACAGCTGTCCTCATCATCACAGCCATAGGAGACATGTAAACTTCACTTGAATGCATTTCAGACAAAATTAAGAGCTACAGGGTGTTAGAGCCATCGTGGCTCTACCAGGTGCAAACCAACCAAAATCTTTATTATGAGAGCATTGAAGAATTTTTTTTCTGTTTTATGGAGTAGCTTTTGGCATGAAACAGTGGTGGGAGGGGCCTACAGTCAAACCCAAAATATTGCATCCTCTTTGGTTGACAGAAGACTTAAAACTCCAAATATTTCAACACCTCAAAACGGATTTAGAGGTGTTTAAACCTTGAACAGCATTTGACTTTTAACTCTACAAATGGTACAAAGTGTTGTCAGCTTAAGCACAATACAGGATCTTGATTAAAAAAAAACTGCCACACAATGCTTTTATAATTCCGACACTCGTGCAAAATCTTACATTCTGGAGCAGTGAAAGTGAAGAATGTGAATAAAATCCTTGGAACTTCCCCTCTACCAGAGACCTTCAGCTCCTCTTAAAGCGTTTTGACTGACAAGGTGCAGAAGCCTGTTCATCCTTCCACAAAGCAAGCGTGTAGGGGAGTGCGAGGGTGAGGAGGCGAGGCTCAGGTATTCGCTCTGTTAAGCATCTGTCATTAAACAGTGCGAGTTGTGTGTCTTTCATGGTACACTGCTTTCATTCCTTCACCTCTCTTTTCCAAACAGCAGCGGACCAGGTCGTGGTGCAGTTTAACGACAGACGTTATTCAGAGCATGACATCAACTGCAGCAAGGTATCAAATCAGCAGTATCACTATATAATTAATATTATAACTGCAGTCAGACAAAAACAAAACTTGCAGTGATCACCTAATGAGATGACTGAAAACATTAAAAAAAAACTGAAAAAGAAAGATGAGCATGCTCAAGTAGGAGGACTTTAGCTGCTTCAGTTTCTGCTGAAAAGAGATCTAAAGTCCAAAAAAATGTTACCTCTATCATATTTACTGTTTATTTATTACTAGGAGCTCAAGATGTTCTCTCAAGAAAAAAGTTGACATTTATTTATCTTGTTCACATTTGTGTTTCAGTAGCCATATTGTGTTTTTCTCAAGAATGTGATCACCGTTTTAATTCAAATGCAAGTTCCAACTAATTCAAACAACAAACAAAAATAAAAGACATTCACTTTAAGCTTCAAGAGTATTCTTTCAGAAACGAAATGTGTCGCAAACCTACACCAGATGTACAGTGCATCCGCAAAGTATTCGCAGCGCTTCACATTTTCCACATTTTATGTCACAGCCTTATTCCAAAATGGATTAAATTCATTTTTTTCTTCATTCTACACACAATACCCCATGATGACAATGTAAAAATAAGTTTGTTTTTTTGAGACTTTTACAAATTTATTAAAAATAAAAAACTAAAAAAAAAATCACATGTACATAAGTATTCACAGCCTTTACCGTGAAGCTCAAAATTGAGCTCAGGTTCAACCTGTTTCCACTGATCATCCTTGAGATGTTTCTACAGCTTCACTGGAGTCCACCTGTGGTAAATTCAGTTGATCGGACATGATGTGGAAAGGCACACACCTGTCTATAGAAGGTCCCACAGCTGACGGTGCATGTCAGAGCACAAACCAAGCATGAAGTGAAAGGAACTGTCTGTAGACCTCTGAGACAGGATTGTCTTGAGGCACAAATCTGGGGAAGGGTACAGAAAAATTTCTGCTGCTTTGAAGGTCCCAATGAGCACAGTGGCCTCCATCATCCGTAAATGGAATAAGTTCAGTACCACCAGGACTCTTCCTAGAGCTGGCTGGCTGTCTAAACTGAGCAATCGGGGAAAAAAGGGCCTTAGTCAGGGAGGTGACCAAGAACCCGATGGCCACTTTAGAAGCTTTTCCATTTGGAACAGTTTGGCCTCGTTTGGCCTCCTTTCGCACGGTTCGGCCTCCTTTGTCCGCTTTTCCTTTTGGCACCCAATGGCCTCACAGTTCTGTTATTTCGGACCTGCACCGATAAAACTGCACTGATAAAAGTAGGTCCGAAGGGTACCGGCACGGTTTCGTCACGCCACTGCTGGCCATTCATTGGTCTGGGCGTAGCGTCATGAGAGTGGGTGTTACACTGACTTTCGAGAATCGCTTGCTGGTCGCCATTTGCAATTTTTCGTCAGTGACCCCGCGAACAAGTGATATTATAAACCACAATGATAGAATGGCTTAACAGAAATCAGCAGAAATCTAACACCGCGGTCCAGCAGAGTTTCCTGTGCGTTTCGGCTGATGAGAGAATGCAGAGGGAAGCAGACTGAGCTTGCAGTGGTGCGCACAAGCAGACCCACCACAGAATAGACGGAGACGCACCGAGAATTAGACCTAGCCACCCGAATTGAATTGAATGTACAGCCACGACGCACCCAACTTCAGCAGTTGAAGCCGTGATATTGTGATATACAGGACGGTGAGTGATGTGATATTCATGCTTTATGTTATTTTTTCCAGCAGTGGAAAGTTCACTTAGGACAGACGAAAACTTAATCGTGTTTAAACGATGACCTAGCTTAATGCTACGTCAGTCCTTGTATGTTGCTTTTTTGTGTTGACAATATCTGATGAAATAAGCTAGTTGTATTCCTGGTTAAAAAGTTTATTTTATTTATTTTTTTTTACATGTTGCACTTTCGTGCTGTGCATGTACTTAATTTGTGTGTATTTCATTGTAGAGTCCAAACCGGATCTGCTCAGAATAACGACATTTTGACACCAATGTATTGTGACAGGTAAACAACACATCATATTTATAGTCAAATCTTTTGCTTTTTAAAGCGAGGTAGTCGGATACGCAAAAGCCGATGGTGTATAGAACACATACAGTATATTAGGATGTGAAATGTCGGCATTGAAACTGCTCCCATTTAGCTGTAATTAATATTCAAAAATGATATTTTCGGGAGGAAAGAATTCAATTTAAACAGCCAAGGACCAAAAAACGTACATTTGCTCATGGAACAGGTCATTCACACTTTCAGACAATTGCGCTATATGTGTCTGTAGGATTTTCTTTCCATGCACGCAAAAAAAGCATTTTTTTCCCAGATCCGACTACCTCACTTTAAGTTAAAGTTTAGGTAAAGTGCCAAATTTAAAGGAGCACAATTTCCACTTAATATGAAAGGGACTGAATTGAGATTTATTTGTGTGAATATTAATTACAGAGTAATTGAAAATGAATGGCACATCCAATAGTAGCCACCATAAAATAAACCGCTTGTTTATTTATTTTTGTCAGATCATTTCTGTGATCCTTTATGAGTTCTAGTCATAATAGTGTATCTTGCACCTTGGGGAATGGGAGATGTTCAGTCACCATTAGAATTTTGTTTATATGTGTATAGTATTTCATCTTTAAACCCATTCAGTAATAGAACACATTACAAATATATGAGACCCATTGTAGTGCTTCCTTTTATATTTTAGCAATACAAGCACAAACCACCACCCACACCTGAAACCAGGGCGACACAGTGGTGGCTAAACTTTATTGATAACGTTATTTCACACCATCACAATAACTCAGTATTTAAACTCAGTATAAATGGTGTAGAGATTGAAAGGGTATCCAAAATTAAAATCCTTGGTGTAATAATTGATAATAAACTGTGTTGGAAGTCACATATTAATTATATTAAAGCTAAAATATGCAAATCAGTCACAATACTGCGCAGAGTGAAATATTTGCTGAATCAACCCACACTATATCATTCATTAATGCTCCCATACATGACATCCATCCATCCATCTTCTACCACTTTTCCAGAGGTCCGGGTCGCAGAGGCAGCAGTTCAAGCAGAGAAGCCCAGACTTCCCTCTCCTCAGCCACCTGCTCCAGATCTTCAGAGAGGATACCAAGGTGTTCCCAGACCAACTGGGAGATTTTGTCTCTCCAGTGAGTTCTGGGTCTGCCCTGGGGTCTGAGAACTACTACCAAGCAACACTGTGTTTCAGTGCAAGGAGTCAGACTGTGGAACGCTTTTGGACCTGAATTAAAATCATGTACAAAGCTTGGGCAATTTAAACAAAAACTACAGGAATAAATACACCAAACACACACACGTGGACAAAATTGTTGGTACCCCTCTGTTAATGAAAGAAAAACCCACAATGGTCACAGCACAGCAGTTTTTAGCCAAAGTCAAATTCCTTGTATGTGTTGTGCATACTTGACCAATAAAGCTGATTCTGATTCTGATCTGAGCACAGTGACTACTTGTCACCCTTTAAATAAGCCGACTGATTACAAGTTTGTAGACACCTGTGATGTTAATTAGAGGACACATCTTGGTTGAACATGTCCCTATGGTCATGTTCATGTCCCTATGGCCTATTTTCAAACTTTTCTAGGGGTACCATCATTTTTGTCCAGGTCTGTTTCATGAGTTTGTTTTTTAAAATAATTCTATTAAACCACAATTCAAAAGCATTGTCTGATTTTCATTGGTTAATTTTCATAGAATTTTTATTTATTACCACTTTTGTCAGATTCAAGTTATTTCTGTGATCATTGTGGGTTTTTCTTCGATTAACAGAGGGGTACCAACAATTTTATCCATGGCTGTATATACAAAACAACAAGTAAAATCACACAAGGATTATCATATCCAGTCTGTGTTGTGCTGTTGCTTATTTTTTGTCACGTTTTGTCTTAGCTTTGTTCTGATTTGTAATCACTCTTATTTTATTTTATTTCTGAATTCTTAGCTAGAACATGGGTGGGCAATATAAGCTGCGGCTTCAGCCATCACCCATTTCTGATAATTATGTTGAATTGTATAATCCGAGGAGTTCCTGTTTAATTTGACCTTAATGGATTTTTTCCCCCTTTGTTCTATTATTCTGTTCCTTTCTTTTAATCTAATTATCCAAAATAAAGATTCATTCATTTCTCAAATATGTTTTAAACTTTCTTTAATTATCCACCACCCATTTCTGTCTTTCATCTAGGCAAGGGGAAAACGATCCACCCAAACCAGACCTTGCCTCACTATTTACAGAGATGCAGGCTGAAGATCTGCTGAACCAGGACCAGTACGAGGGGCCGACCAGTTGCTTCTCAGTGAGGCAGCGTGGCTGGCGTGTTACCCATTCCAGTTTCTTTTTTTTTTACAGTTTGAATTTTGCACATTCTAAATAATCTGTCATTTGCTGCTGATTGGAATAAACAATTTAGTGATTAATGTGTTTGCATCATGATTTTCTATTTTGTCTGTTCAGACACCGGTGGGAAAAGAGTCAACAGTACGAACCATTTATCAGTGACTTTGAAAATAATGGCTCATATTTAAGAAAAGTAACCAATACAATTATTTGCTGAAGACTGTAAAACAAAATAGAGACATCTGCAAAAGTACAAAGGTTTATTGTCAAAATTCCCAGGGCAATACTACATGAATACATGTATAGTTCACTGTTGATGCAGAGAATATATATTTATACAGTATCTACAGGTAGTCAGCAATACTCAATACGATATATTTCCAGTTAATCCATGTATTTCTCCATGTAACCTTGGGACTGCTTTATTTTAATTACTTCTAATCCTAGATCCATTTGTTTTGACTTAAAATGCATCATAATTGCTAAATATATCTTATGCCTAACTCAGAACTGTTTACCTGTTGAAATATATATTTAACGGCTCATATGCTACTATATACTATATATACTATATACTACTTTTTTTCTGGTTCCGGTTCTGCCGGACCGGCGGCGCCACACGAGTTGGCTGCCTTTTGCAACTGCCTTTTTTTTAATCTTCCTTCTTCTTTCTACACCTTTCACTCTATATATATATCACGGACACACAGATCGCCCCAAAGGTCTCCCGAGTCGGCGGACGGAGCCACTGTTTACAGCAGGAGACGATACAGCAGGGAAGAGCTAGCTAGCACTCAACCGCCACCCGGTGCTAACGGAGAAACTCAACATACCGAGGAACTGTAGCGAAAATGACGCGGATGCCGGGCTGGAGTTTAGGCGGCGTGCAAGAAATATAAGACAGAATAATAAAGAGCGAAGGCAAGAACCAAGCAGACCGCCCGTAAATCTACTGGAGGAAAAAGCCCCCCCAAGAAGCAGCTAGCCACCAAGGCTGCTCGGAAAAAGCGCTCCGGCCACCGGCGGGGTGAAGAAGCCTCACCGTTACAGGCCCGGTACCGTGGCTCTAGAGAGAGATCCGTCGCTACCAGAAATCCACGGAGCTGCTCATCCGTAAGCTGCCCTTCCAGCGCCTGGTGAGGGAGATCGCTCAGGACTTCAAGACCAACCTGTGCTTCCAGAGCTCCGCCGTCATGGCTCTGCAGGAGGCCAGCGAGGCCTACCTGGTGGGTCTCTTCGTGGACACCAACCTGTGCGCCATCCATGCCAAGAGGGTCACCATCATGCCCAAAGACATCCAGCTGGCCCGCCGCAGCCGCGGAGAGAGAGCTTAGACTTTCTGCTGCACATTCACCAACCGCAATGCTCCGCACTGTCTATATACTGTATATATATATACTGTATATATATATATATATATAGTAATATGTACATATGTATACTAGCTGTTCTTGTTTTTTCTTGCCTTCTGATTGTTGCTCTGAGTGTTGCTATCCTTGTGCTGTTGCAATCCTGGAATTTCCCCATTGTGGGACTAATAAAGGCTTATCTTATCTTATCTTATATGGCACCTGATCCATGTTTTGTCACGACACCACTGGCTGGAGGAGGTAAATCCCATGACGTCTCAACAGTCTCTCTATGATTTTGACATAGATCAGATCAATTTATTTCACAGGAAGCTAAACATTTCTACAGACATTATAGCCACTTCGCGTTCATGAACTTGGGGTCACATCACTGTGATGAACATTAACGCCGACCGTTTGAAGTGATATTTTTGCCAGAAGAGAGCCATCTGAAACACACACACAGAATACAGATTTTAGGACCTAATATTGATAACTTGCCGACATTACAATGTTGTACGGTGGACTTAAAAGCAAAGTAGCATTAGCAAACATTAGCTTACCGTCATACATAATGTAGTTTGCATCCTCATGGCTTCTAAATGCTCCAGTACCTTTCCAGAGTGTGTCGTATTGCGGGTTTGCCTTCTGTTCTCTGTTTTTGCCTTTATTCTGGCAAAAACAGCCAGAGAACGCAGACGCCTCGTATCCTGCCAACTTGTGTTTTGCGTAACGTTACGCTTGATTTACGCCAGTTATGTTTGTTTTATGTAGCTGGAGGGAGAGGGTTGCGCCGCCTTCCTTTTAACTATTTCCCACCCACTTCAAATGACGCCTAGTGCAGTAGAAAAACATGCGAGCCGAACTGTACCGTGCGAAAGGAGGCCAAACAAGGCCAAACTGTTCCAAATGGAAAAGCGCCTTTTGTCAGAGCTCCAACATTCCTCTGTGGAGAGAGGAGAACCTTCCAGAAGGACAACCATCTCTGCAGCAATCCACCAATCCAGCCTGTATGATAGAGTGGCCAGACGGAAGCCACTCCTTAGTAAAAGGCACATGGCAGCCCGCCTGGAGTTTGCCAAAATGCACCTGAACGACTCTCAGACCATGAGAAACAAAATCCTCTGGTCTGATAAGACAAAGATTGAACTCTTTTGCCTGAATGCCAGGCGTCATGTTTGGAGGAAACCAGGCACCGCTCATCACCAGGCCAATACCATCCCTACAGTGAAGCATGGTGGTGGCAGCATCATGCTGTGGGGATGTTTAACAGCAGCAGGAACTGTCAGAATAGTCAAGACAGAGGGAAAGATCAATGCAGCAATGTACAGAAACATCTTGGATAAAAACCTGCTCCGGAGCGCTCTTGACCTCTGACTGGGGCGATGGTTCATCTTTCTCCAGGGCAATGACTCTAAGCGCACAGCCAAGATTCCAAAGGAGTGACTTCAGGACAACTCTGAATATCCTTGAGTGGCCCAGCCAGAGCTCAGACTTGAATCCAATTGAACATCTCTGGAGAGATCTGAAAATGGCTGTTAACCAGAGATGAACTCGGGAGATTCTGTGGGCGGTCACGTCTCCTCGTCTTTAGTGCGTCTCAGTGTGCACTGGAAAAAAAAGCTGTATTTCCGGTCTTCCAGTTCGGACACAGCCGTAAACAGAAAGCCAAAGGAGTGTTTGATTGGTTTAGAATGAGCTTGACATCTCATTCGACCAACAAGAGCCTTGATTTGGGTTTTTAAACCTGGAATAACCAATGATTGTAAACCTAGCAAGAAGTATCTGCCCATCAACGACTGCGAATACAACGAGCCAATTGAATCCGAGTAATCTGACGATGGACGTGTCGTTTAGCCAATCAATTTCTGACTTCAATGACATCCTACATGCACTGGTTCAATGTATATTTCCGGTAAAATACCATGCGTTCGCATGCGTAAAATCTGTTTTGACTCCGCTACTGTGTGACGCACAGTCCTTTGTGATACTGTGCAGAAGGGTCAGGGTAAGATTAACCATTATTTTACTTGTTTTGAAAAATGGTTCACAAAATAAACCAAAAGGGCCTGCATGAAAACGTCGATGGCTTGACCGGGTCGGATGACGTCGACAATGAATCAGTAAACAAACGGAGGTTTCAATAACGGAATAGCTGATGATCCAGACGCCAGTGGACAATGCCAGCAACAGTGCGGTTGTGGACAAGTAAGTCTTATAATCTAAATTATTCTTTATTGATAAAAATAGTAATAAAAATAACTTTTGACCAATCGGTAATTACAAGGGTCCCGCATGGCAACGTTTTTGTGTGCGCCGTGGTGGTGGTGGTGGTGGTGGGGGGGGGGGTTATTTGTTACTGTGTATATTGCAGAAAAATTTAATAATTTTTTAGTATAATTTTTATTTCACTGTAGGCTATTTTTTCCTGTAAAAAAAGGAACTGTGCTGTGTATGTCTGGGTTATTATGCATTTGTTTTACTGTGTAAACGTGATCTGGTGAAATGGAGCCCTGACCATGTGAGCACACTATTGTGAGCACCCCAGGTGGACACCGGTATTCAATCTGTACATTTTCAATCCAGTGATTTACAAAGTGATTCATAATTTTCTAAAGCCTCATTCAGAACATTATAGTCCCACAGACTGGTTTTCATCTGGGGCAGCATTTATAAATCACTGGATGGAGAATGTACCTGTACATGTACAGATTGGATTCCGTGGTCAACTTGGGGTGCGCACTTGGTCAGGGGTCCAGTTGACCTGTATCTGTGTAAACTGGTGAGATAGTGACCTCTGGAAAAATTGGAGGGGGGAGAGGGTTGTTTTTGTGTATACTTTAGTGAAATGTATTAATTTTTCGCATAATTTTTCTTACACTGTAGGCTATTTTTGCCTGAAAAAAACCAGGAACTGTGCTGTGTATGTCTGGGTTGTTACCCCTTGGTTTTACTGTGCAAACTGCTGAGATAGTGAACTCTGGAACACAGTTTTCCAAACTGTGCCATTCAGTTTGGCACAGTTCAAGAACGCCTTGTCACTGAGAAAAAAGCTGTGTAATATATTCATTTTTTGCGGTATTGTTACAAAATTTTGACCTGAGCTTCAAAACACTTGGTTCTACATTTCTGTTGTTTTCCAGCAAGTTTCACACAGCTGTATGTTATTTGCAAGCATTTGTATCTAAAAAAACCCCACCCAGGCGAACTTTATTTTCTTCAAATTCAATATGTTTAGATGATTGTTACTCAGTGGCAGGAGCACTTAGAGAGATTATGACTATTTTGCCAAAAAAATCAGAGTGTTTTCTTTTAAATGAGACCAACCCCATGAAGATGCTGCAAAGGGTTGAAGAACAGCTTTTGATTTACTTTGGGCATGTTATTTTTAGGCGTTTTTAGGGAAGTTGAACAGAGTTCAACAGGTTAACCGATGCTTCCCATCCAACCTGTTTGAGCTTGAGAAGTGCTGCCAAGGGGAATGGGTGAAACTGCCCAAAGACAGGTGTGCCAAGCTTGTGGCATCATATTCAAAAAGACTTGAGGCTGTAATTCCTGCCAAAGGTGCATCAACAAAGTATTGAGCAAAGGCTGTGAATACTTACTATGTACATGTGATTTCTTAGTTTGTTACTTTTAATAAATTAGCAAAAATCTCAAAACATTTTTCACGTTGTCATAATCTTACAGCACAAGCCATGGACCACAGAGAGCTTCCAAAGCATCAGAGGCCTCTCATTGGTCAAAGGTATCAGTCAGGAGAAGGGGACAAAAGAATTTCCAAAGCGCTAAATATACGATGGAACACAGTGAAGACCGTCATCGTAAAGTGGAGAAATTATGGCACAACAGTGGCATTACCAAGAACTGGACATCCCTCCAAAATTGATGAAAAGACGAGAAGAAAACTGGTCAGGGAGGCTGCAGAGGTCGACAGCAACATTGAGGGAGCTGCAGGAATTTCTGGCAAGTACTGGATGTTCAGTACATGTGACAACAATCTCCAGTCTTCTTCATACTGTATGTCTGGGCTATGGGGTAGGATGGTAAGATGGAACCCTTATCTTACGAAGAAAAACATTCAAGCCCGGCTGCATTTTGCAAAACCACATTTGAAATCTCCCAAATGCATGTGGGAAAATGTGTTATGGTTCAATGAAACGAAGGTTGAATCTTTTTGGCCAGAATTCCAAAAGGTATATTTGGCGCAAACACAACACTGCTCATCACCAAAAGAACACCATACCTACAGTGAAGCATGGTGGTGGCAGCAACATGCTTTGAAGCTGTTTTTCTTCAGCTGGAACTGGGGCCTTAGTCAAGGTGGAGGAATTGTGAACAGTTCCAAATACCAGTCAGTTTTGGCACAAAACCTTCAGGCTTCTGCTAGAAAGCTGAAGATGAAGAGGAACTTCATCTTTCAGCACAACAATGACCCAAAGCACACAATCAAATCAACAAAAGAATGGCTTCACCAGAAGAAGATTAAGGTTCTGGAATGGCCCAGCCAGAGTCCTGACCTGAATTCAATCGAACATCTGTGGGGTGATCTGAAAAGGGCTGTGCACCGGAGATGCCCTCGCAATATGACAGATTTGGAGCATTTTTGCAAAGAAAAGCGGGCAAATGTTGTTACATTCAAAGATTTTTATTTGTCAATACTTGTATATGTACAGGACATACAGGAAAATTGAAATGCTGTTTCTCTCTCTTAGTGGTGTGCACACATATTAGTGGTGTGCAAAATACCACTCCTGTGGTAACGTATCGTCACTTCCTGTTCTGCTGTCTGTCTGTGTGGTTTGCTCTCCTCACTCTCCTGAGCTTTTGGGTTAGCCACTAGCGATGGCTACTAGCTCTCCTTCCTCTCCTTCTCTGGTGTGCTCTCTCTGTCAGATGTTTAGCTACACCTCTGCCTCTTTTACTGATAACGGTAAATGTAATAAATGTTATCTTTTTGAGGCGCTCGAGGCGAGGTTGTCTGATTTGGAATCCCGGCTCTGCTGCATTGAAACACCGTTTGCGCCAGTTACTCTTGACGGACGCCCCTTAGCTGCAGCAGCGCTAGCTAGCATAGCTAACCCCGTTACCGGTCCTCTGGCTTTCCTCAGCAGCGAGGAGACTGGGTGGGTGACGGTGAGAAGGAAGCCTAGTCGCAAAGCCCTGGTACACCTCCAACCTGTTCACGTTTCTAATCGTTTTTCCCCACTCAGCGACACACCCGCTGAGGAAAAAACTCTGATCATTGGCGACTCTGTAGTCAGAAACGTGAACCTAGAGACTCCAGCGGCCATAGTCAAATGCATTCCTGGGGCCAGAGCAGGCGACATTGAGTCAAATTTGAAAATGCTGGCTAAAAGTAACTGTAAATACTCCACAATTGTTATTCACGCTGGCATTAATGACATCCATCTCCGGCAGTCGGAAGTCACGAAACTTAATGTAGAATCGGTGTGTGACTTTGCAAAAACGATGTCTGCCTCTGTAGTATTCTCTGGGCCCCTCCCCAATCTGACCAGTGATGACATGTTTAGCCGCTTGTCATCCTTGAACCGCTGGCTGTCTGTGTGGTGTCCTAAAAATGACGTGGGCTACATTGACAATTGGAGCTCTTTTTGGGGAAAACCTGGTCTTATGAGATGAGACAGCATTCATCCCACTTTGGATGGTGCTTCTCATTTATCTAACAATCTGGCATTAATTTTTATCCAAATTTCCAAAACCTTGACTAATCAGAGTTGGGACCAGAAAGCAGAGTCGCAGTCTTACAAGCCTCTCTGCAGCTCCTCTTCATCCGCCACCCCTCAACTTAGCCCCTGTCTTCCCCATCAGAGAATCATTGTCTGCTCCCTCCAAAGTAAATAAAAATATAATATATAAGCATCCCAAAGTGATTAAGCAAAATATTGGTAAAACTCAAATTAAACATAAAGCCTCTAAATTGAATGATTTGGCCTCTGTTCCTCCTCATAATTTAAAAATTAAATGTGGTTTATTAAATATTAGGTCTCTAAATCCCAAGTCTCTGTTAGTTCATGATCTGTTAATTGATCATCAGATTGATTTAATATCCCTTACAGAGACTTGGCTAGGGCAAGAGGATTATGTTGGTTTAAATGAATCAGCTCCCTCTGGTTATTTAAACTGTCAAAATCCCAGAAGTTCTGGTCGTGGAGGAGGAGTAGCAACAATTTACCATTCCAAATTACTAGTTAATGTAAAGCAAAAAACATGTTATAATTCCTTTGAGGGCCTGGTCCTCAGTATTGGGCACTTTAGCAATTTTAGGTTAAACCCAATTTTATTTGCCATAGTTTATCGTCCCCCATCAACCTACTCAGAATTTTTATCTGAATTTGCTGATTTCTTAGCTGATTTAGTGCTGAAATCTGATAGAATAATTATAGTAGGGGACTTTAATATACATGTGGATGTAGATAGTGACTGCCTTAATGTGGCATTTAATTCAATATTAGACATGATTGGGTTTTCTCTGAAAGTAGGAAATTCTACTCATTACCTCCACCATACATTGGACCTTGTTCTGACATATGGCATAGAAATAGAAAATCTGGTAGTGTCTCCTCATAACCCTGTACTGTCAGACCATTGTCTGTTAACCTTTGATTTTACTATTTCTGACTATTTGGCTCCTAAAGAAAAATATTATGCGCTCTGCAGAGCGTGCCCAAATGCCAAGTCACGTTTCGTTACCTTGTATTCATACATGTGTAATGACAATAAAGTTGAATCTCATCTTATTATTACAGTAGATGCCTCTCAGATGATGCTGTTACCAAATTTATGCAGATTGTTTCCTCTATGCCATGTGTCAACACAACGGAAATAAGCTGTAGACAGCTTGCTCCTTCTGTAATTGATAACATGGTGGATAGTGTTACAGCTTCTCTGCATCAGACTCTAGACTTGGTGGCCCCCTTAAAAAAGAAAAAGTCTAATCAGAGATTTCTAACTCATTGGTTCAACACAGAAACTCGTAGCTTAAAACAGAAGACTCGTCAATTAGAAAGAAAATGGCGCTCCACTAATTTAGATGAAAACTATTTAGCTTGGAGAAATCATCTTTTAATTTATAAAAAATCTCTTAGAAAAGCTAGAACGAGTTATTATTCTGCATTAATAGAAGAGAACAAGAATAATCCCAGGTTTCTTTTCAGCACTGTAGCCAGGTTGACAAAGAGTCAGGACTCTGTCAATCCTAGCATTCCCTTAGAGCTTACTAGTCAGGACTTTATGAACTTTTTCAATAATAAAATTTCATCCATCAGAGATAAAATCAATCAGATTCTTCCCACAGTTAACTTAAATACTGTAACTACTACAACTCCTTCAACTGATGTCTGTCTTGATGAGTTTACTCCAATCGATTCAACTTGTCTTTTAGATCCTATTCCTACCAGGTTATTTAAAGAAGTCTTCCCACTTATTGGTAGCTTTATTCTTCATATAATCAATTCTTCATTAACTTTAGGCCATGTACCGCAGGCTTTTAAAACGGCTGTAAATAAACCCTTACTCAAAAAGCCAACACTAGATCCAGGAGCTTTAGCTAACTATAGACCAATCTCTAATCTCCCTTTCATCTCAAAAATCTTAGAGTTGTTGCTATGCAATTATTTGACCACCTGCAGGGAAATGGTTTACTTGAAGAGTTTCAATCTGGGTTTAGAATCCATCATAGTACTGAAACAGCCTTAGCGAAGGTCACTAACGACCTCCTCGTCGCATCTGATAATGGACTGGTTTCTGTACTTGTCCTTTTAGACCTTAGTGCAGCTTTTGATACTATCGATCATAATATTCTACTTGATAGATTAGAACACTATGTTGGACTTAATGGAACTTCTTTGCAGTGGTTTAGATCTTATTTATCTGATAGGTTCCAGTTTGTTCATGTAAATAATGAGTTTTCTTTCAACTCAAAGCTTAGTCATGGAGTTCCACGGGGATCTGTGCTAGGCCCTACTCTTTTTAGTTTATACATGCTTCCGTTAGGCAACATTATTAGAAAGCACTGTATACATTTTCATTGTTATGCAGATGACACACAATTATACCTGTCAATGAAGCCAGATGATAGTAATCAATTAGCCAAGTTAGAAGCGTGTCTTAAGGAAATCAAAGCTTGGATGACTTGTAATTTCCTGCTATTAAATTCAGATAAGACTGAAGTCATTCTTGTTGGTCCAAAAAACCTTAGAAATACCTTTCCAAATCAAACTTTCAGTTTGGATGCGGTTACTCTTTCTCTTAATAGCTCTGTGAGGAACCTTGGAATTATTTTTGATCAAGATCTGTCCTTCAATTCACATATTAAATTTGTTTCTAAGACTGCCTTCTATCATTTGCGTAATATTGCCAAGATTAGGAGCATCTTGTCTCAGAGTGATGCTGAGAAACTGATCCACGCTTTTGTTAGCTCGAGATTAGATTATTGTAATTCTTTATTATCAGGCTGTCCTAAAACATCTTTAAAAAGTCTTCAGCTGATCCAAAATGCTGCAGCAAGAGTTTTAACAGGTACTAGAAAGAGAGATCATATCTCTCCGGTTCTGGCCTCCCTTCATTGGCTTCCCATAGAGTTTAGAATTAAGTTTAAAATCCTTCTTCTTACTTACAAAGCTCTAAACAATCAGGACCCTTTTTATTTAAAAGATCTGATACTACCGTATTATCCTAACAGAGCACTACGCTCCCAAAACGCAGGATTACTTGTAATACCTAGAATCTCCAAAAGTACAATGGGAGGCAGAGCCTTCAGTTATCTAGCTCCTCTCCTGTGGAACTAGCTGCCAATCTGGATTCGGGAGTCAGACTTGATCTCTGTTTTTAAGAATAGGGCTAAAACCTACCTTTTTTGATATAGCCTACAATTAGGGAGAGATCATGTGTTTCTGAACCCTCCCTTAGTTATGCTGCTAATAGGTTTAGTCAGCCGGGGGACCTCCAATAATGCACTGGGCCTCACTCCTTTCCTCACTCTCAATTAATTTTTTTTTTTTGGTGGTCATTAACATCTGTTTGTTCTCTCCCATAGATTGAGTCCCCATCATGCTGTTTGCTCTCTACATGTCTGTTCCTTTCATCTTCTCTGCCCCCTCACCCCCCAGCCAGTCGCAGCAGATGACTGCCCCTCCCTGAGCCTGGTTCTGCTGGAGGTTTCTTCCTGTTAAAAGGGAGTTTTTCCTCTCCACCGTCGCCAAGTGCTTGCTCACAGGGGATCGCCTGATTGCTGGGGTCTTTCTGCAATTGTGGGGGTTCCCCCTACAGTTGATAGTGCTATGAGATGACTGTTGTTGTGAAATGGCGCTATATAAATAAAGTTGAATTGAATTGAAAAACAACAACAGCAGTCTATGTACAATAATGCTACCTGTAGTGCAAATGGAGATAAAAGATAAAACCCAGCAATCCTAAAAACAGAAAGTGGAGCCATAATACCCGTAATTGCAAGTTCAATGTGGTAGTGTAGGTGCAGACAGTGACAGATTGGATTGCACCTGATCAACATTTCAATAACAGACAGACAGCAGCAGGTATGGCATTGGTGCAAATGGTTGCAGTAAGGTGCGGAGACATATAGCAGCAGACGTATTGCTGTTGGTGTGCCAAATCTTTCTGTGCAAACAGCTGAGGCAGATATTGTGTGGGCAGAGTTCAGGGTCCTGATGGCCTGGTGAACAAAGCTGTTTAGCAACCTTCTGCGGGTGAGGCGGGTGTGGTAGATGTCCGAGAGGGAGGGCAGAGGGGCACCAATAATCTTGCTGGCTGCTTCACTGCGTGTTGTAGTGTCTTCTGGCAGGAGGTGGCGCAGCCTCTGTATCATACCGTGATGCAGCTGGTGAGGATGCTCTCAATGGTGCCCCGGTAGAATGTGCACATGATGGGGGGTGGGACTCATGCTCTCCTCAGTTTGCGGAGGAAACAGAGGTGAGTTTGAGCCTTTTTGGCCAGAAGTGTGGTGTTGTTGGACCAGGAGAGGTCCTCTGAGATGTGCACCCCCAGGAACTTGGGGTATGGCGCATCAAGACGTGCCACGCTGATAGACTCCTACCCAAAAAGACTGAGTGCTGTAATAAAAGCCAAAGGTGGTGCAAGAAAGTATTAGTTTAAGGGAGTGCATATTTATGCAACCAGGTTAAAGTGAGCTTTTTACTTTTTATTTTTCCCCTTAAAAGATTTCAGTTTGTTTTTCAATTGGGTTGTACAGGTTATAGGTCACATTAATGGCTGAAAAAGTTTTGAAATGATTTATGTTGGTCTCATTTTTTTTTACATCACAAAAAACTGGCATTTTAACAGGGGTGTGTAGACTTTTTATATTCACTGTACATGAATCATTTTGCAGCAGCAGCAGCAGCAGCTTGAGTGGAGAAGTGCACTGAAAAATGTTAATTCCTCCTTTTCCTTGAAACAATGCCATTGTTGTTGCTACAAAAAAATGTTCATCATTCTGGTGTTTATTGCCTTTGAACAAACTGGCGTGTTAGCGTATTTGCACTACCCATAGGGCTGGGGTGAAACTAAACAGTTGTGCATATGTGTCAACTGCTTGGTCTGGCAGACGAAAAAAATGAAGCATATACAGAGCCGCGTGTGCACCAACCTCGTCCAAAGCGGATGCAGACCAAAGCGGACCAGAAAGGAAACGCAACATGAATCCAGCTTAAGGGTATTTGTGACCGTAGCTTTACTTACCCTGCTAAACCACTATGTTGACATCATAAAACTCAAATACATTTAGCCTAAAAAGATTTGGAGGGTTCTCTTCTCATTGCAAACTATTTATTGGAAAATTTCATAAAAATGTAGAGTTACATCTGAATTGCTCATTGTACTCCAAATGTTTTTCTCAGTAACACAGAGAAATCAGGAGGCTCACATTTCCCAGATCTGAGGCATGTTTTCCTGTAACAGAGGTGTTGTGTCTCAAATTAGGGAGGAGTCAAGGTGACGTTTTATGAGTTGAACGAGAAACAGGAACAGAGGAGACTCTAACGCGAGCACAGGAGCTACAGCGAAGAGACAAGATGTCTCCCGCAGTTGGCTTATATATCCCAGGTGACGCCACCTCCCAGAGGCGGGGCGTCACCCCTCTCCAGCACACGATCCTACACACACACACACACACCCCGCCCCCGAAAAATTACAAGCACACAAATTGACCCACCTTTAAAATTTATACCCGACTCACACTCTAATACAAAGGTATTTACAGACCGAACCACTCACACACCACACAGGCCCAGCGGAGCCCTCCACTTAAACAGTCATAGGGCCACACACCAAAACAAATTAATCCCCAAAATAAATGTACACACCTTATAAGTATAAAATATACACAAACAGGAATAATTACAGTACCCGACTCCTAACCCGCATTTTATCCCATAATATATACACAGAGACTCCTTATCAAACCACGACGCACACAACATAGGGCAATTCACTTCAACTGCACACACTCCCCACTACTATTCACACACAGGTGTTACTGCTTCTCCCACACACACACATACAGAGGATAACCTCAAAGTCACATAACATCCACAGCACACAACGGTGGTCGCCAACAAATTAAATTACTTTGCATTTTCTTTTAACTTCACATTTGTCTGTACTGCACACTTCTCTTTTTTTTTTTTGGAACATTAACCTTAACAAGCACACTGAGAAGTACACTACAGCTGGACACGCCGTAAGCCCCAACTAAGTCCTAACCCGGGTCTCCCGTAGGCTCCCCTCTGGAGTATCCATCCCCAGAACTCAGAAAAGATTTATTGCCAAGTGCATTCACAGTAAACAACTGATAAACATACGAGGGATTTGACTTGACACTGAAAACGACATAGTTGTCATTTCCGGTGACACGGCAGCGTCGGTAACGCACCTGTCAGCAGACTAGGAACAGGAAGCATGAGGGAGGAAAAGGATAAACACAATAGGAGAGAGCAAAAAAGCATTGTTTGTCAGAATACCGGTCAATAATGATCAATATTATGATTACAAGAAAAAAAGCTCTCAATGCACAAGTAGCAGACAATAGAATCTATACAAGGACACAAAGAGAGCAGTGAATGAATAATCTTCTCATCAATCCGGCGGCCCATTCCCAGAGCGCCTCCGCTGCTTGGTTACTGGAGACGGGCTGCACTGGCGTTCCCTCCTTCCCGAACACCGCAGCTTGTTCCGGTGCCGTCTTGACCCATCCGTCAATTTCAGGTACCCATCGTCGTCAGCTCCCACACACCCTGTCCACCTCTCTGCTCCCTTGAACTCTTCACACGTCCAAGCCGAGGCTCGACCCTAGGGCGCACACCATCGTCCTCGCCCAGAGGAGTACTCACTGGCTTCCTTCTTCTTCTGTGTCACGAACAGGTACCCATATGGCTATTCAGCGTTACGCCAGGCTTGCTCGAGCCTTGTCCTTTGTTTTCATTCTGGGCATGGCTAGGGTTCGTGCCATCCGGTCTCACCCCGATCACTTTCATTTGCTGCGTCGGAGCGGCACTGGCAGCATCTGGCTCAACAGTAGTACTCGGCCAGCCACCAGAGACACACTGCACCCGCTCTCTGGAATCATCCACCTTCGCGGGAGCTAAACCATGCCATTTGGGTCCCATGTCTCCAGGACCACAAACACTGGCACGGAGTTCCCATCGTGTTGGCGTACTGTGGTGCTGGCGGCGTCCCTCTTCACCTGGAATGGGCCACCCTAAGTCCCACGCTTCTTCGCTGCTTCCCGAATAAAATGGCCGGTCCCACAGTCCACCGCCTGACCACTCCTTCACTTCTCCACAGGCGATGGAGAACCCAAGCCCATAAAACATATCACAGCCCATCAGATTGTTACCCCTACGGGCCACCATGAACTCAGCTGTGCACATAGAGGCATTCTTGTACCTCACTGACAGCCACACCAAGCCCACAATGTCCAGGGGGTTGCTACCATACCCGTAACAGGCAATGTTTGTCTTACTCATGGTGTAATAGGGGAAGAATTTCTTTACCGTAGCCACATTCAAGATGGAGACCGCTAACCCCATGTCCACCAACATCGGTACTGGCGTCCCGTCCAACAGTATGTTGCACATGATACATCCATCAGTGTTGGGCGAGACAGTGTGGACCACTGTAGGTGTCTTCTTGGTTGGAGTACTTTTCTCAGGCCTCCGTTCCTCCTTCTCAAAGTTACGGCAAACCTTGGCGAAGTGGTGGAACAAACCACACCGTCCACAACGCTTGCCCTTTGCTGCGCACTCCCTCACTCTATAGCGGTGCCTACTGGATCCACAGCCGTAGCATCTCAGCATCCCAGGGGTGGACCTAATTTTTCGATGGCTGCATATTCGTCCTCGCTGCCATGGTCCGAATCCAAGGCTAGTGCCTTCCACTGTTTGTCGTTCCTGTGCGGAGCTTCCGTGTCACCGAGATTCTTTGTTAGCCTTTCCGCTGCCTTGTATTGTTGCGCTAGCTCCATGGCTGCTAGCAGTGCTAGCTCACCAGTGTGGGTTAGCAGGCGGACTCTCGCCGAAGAATAGGCCACATGTTCCGCTAGCTGGTTGCGGACCATCTCCTCCTCCAAAACTCAGAACCTGCACTCACTCGACAGCTGCTGAAGGTCCACTATGAACTGTTGAACCGACTCTCCGGGCCGCTGGTGTCGCTGTCTGAACTGTATACGCCGCATAATGGTGTTCTCAGGGGTGCGGAAGTAGCCAGCCATGAGCCTCATGACATCGCCAAATGAGTCACCTCCTCCAAGCGTAATCAGGATCCTCTGGCCTTCCATACCTAGGTTAAGGACCAGAATAGCCCTCGCACTAATTTCTCTAGGTTGCCGAGGTCCGGCGCCGTAAGATAGTTCTTGAAGGCCACATACCATCTGGCCCATGGGACCAACGGCTCACCTGGAGCCTCCAAAAATGGACGGAATGCGGTAGCAGCCCTCTCCATCTCCGTATATACTGGTCGCCAAATGTTGCATCTCAAATTAGGAAGGAGTCGAGTTGATGTTTTATGAGTTTTATTAAGAACGAGAAACAGGAACACAGGAGACTCTAACGCGACCACAGGAGCCACAGCGAAGAGACAAGATGCTTCCCGCAGTTGGATTATACATCCCAGGTGACGCCACCTCCCAGAGGCGGGACGTCACCCCTCTCCAGCCCAGGGCACCGCCATATATATTATATATATACACTACCGTTCAAAAGTTTGAGGTCACTTAGAAATTTCCTTATTTTTGAAAGAAAAGCACTTTTTTTCAATGAAGATAACTTTAAACTAATCAGAAATACACTCTATACATTGCTAATGTGGTAAATGACTATTATAGCTGCAAATGTCTGGTTTTTGGTGCAATATCTACATAGGTGTATAGAGGCCCATTTCCAGCAACTATCACTCCAGTGTTCTAATGGTACAATGTGTTTGCTCATTGCGTCAGAAGGCTAATGGATGATTAGAAAACCCTTGTGCAATCATGTTAGGTCTGCAATGCTGTAATTGCTGCAAATGGAGGATTCTTTGACCAAAGCAAAGTTTGAAGGAAAAAATTATTATTTCAAATACAAATCATTATTTCTAACATTGTCAATGTCTTGACTATATTTTCTATTCATTTTACAACTCATGGTGGTAAATAAGTGTGACTTTTCATGGAAAACACAAAATAATTGCCTGGGTGACCCCAAACTTTTGAAAGGTGGTGTATATATATACAGACGTGGACAAAGTTGTTGGTACCCCTCTCTTACTGAAAGAAAAACCCACAATGGTCACAGAAATAACTTGAATCTGACAAAAGTGCTAATAAATAAAAATTAACCAATGAAAATCAGACAATGCTTTTGAATTGTGGTTCAACAGAATTACTTTAAAAAACAAATTCATGAAACAGGCCTGGACAAAAATGATGGTACCCCTAGAAAAGATTGAAAATAATGTGACCATAGGGACATGTTCAACCAAGATGTGTCCTCTAATTAGCATCACAGGTGTCTACAAACTTGAAATCAGTCAGTCGGCCTATTTAAAGGGTGACAAGTAGTCACTGTGCTGTTTGATGACATGGTGTGTGCCACACTAAACATGGACCAGAGGAAGCAAAGGAGAGAGTTGTCTCAGGAGATTAGAAAGAAAATTATAGACAAGCATGTTAAAGGTAAAGGCTATAAGACCATCTCCAAGCAGCTTGATGTTCCTGTGACTACAGTTGCACATATTTAGAAATTTAAGATCGATGGGACTGTAGCCAACCTCCCTGGACGTGGCCGCAGGAGGAGACGGATAATACGAATGGTAACAAAAGAGCCCAGAACAACCTCTAAACACATTCATGGTGAACTCCAAGGTCAAGGTACATCAGTGTCAGATCGCACCATCCGTCGTCGTTCAAGCCAAAGTGGACTTCATGGGAGACGACCAAGGAGGACACCACTGTTGAAAACAAATCATAAAAAAGCCAGACTGGAATTTGCCAAACTGCATGTTGACAAGCCACAAAGCTTCTGGGAGAATGTCCTATGGACAGACGAGACAAAACTGGAACTTTTTGGCAAGGCACATCAGCTCTATGTTCACAGACGCAAAAATGAAGCATATCAAGGAAAGAACACTGTCCCTACTATGAAACATGGAGGAGGTTCTGTTATGTTCTGGGGCTGCTTTGCTGCATCTGGCACAGGGTGTCTTGAATCTGTGCAGGGTACAATGAAATCTCAAGACTATCAAGGTATTCTAGAGAGAAATGTGCTGCCCAGTGTCAGACAGCTTGGTCTCAGTTTTTTTTTTTGTTTTTTTTTTTTTGTTACTTATTTGTACCCGTAGGTAGACTTGGTTTGCAGTCTGGTGACAAGCCACCGGCTGCTGGTCGCTGCGTGCGCGAGCGCCCTAAACCTAGTTGCAGGTCATGGGTCTTGCAACAGGATAATGACCCAAAACACACAGCTAAAAACACCCAAGAATGGCTAAGAGCCAAATATTGGAATATTCTAAAGTGGCCTTCTATGAGCCCTGATCTAAATCCTATTGAACATCTGTGGAAGGAGCTGAAACATGCCGTCTGGAGAAGGCACCCTTCAAACCTGAGACAACTGGAGCAGTTTGCTGATGAGGAGTGGGCCAAAATACCTGCTGAGAGGTGCAGAAGTCTCACTGACAGTTACAGAAATCATTTGATTGCAGTGATCGCCTCAAAAGGTTGTGCAACAAAATATCAAGTTAAGGGTACCATCAATGAGTTTATTTTTTTTAAATAATTCTGTGGAACCACAATTCAAAAGCATTGTCAGATTTTCATTGGTTAATTTTCATAGAATTTTTATTTATTACCACTTTTGTCAGATTCAAGTTATTTCTGTGACCATTGTGGGTTTTTCTTTCATTAACAGAGGGGTACCAACAATTTTGTCCACGCCTGTATATATATATATATATATATATATATACATATATATATATACACACACTACTGTTCAAAAGTTTGGGGTCACCCAGACAATTATTTTGTGTTTTCCATGAAAAGTCACACTTATTTACCACCATGAGTTGTAAAATGAATAGAAAATATAGTCAAGACATTGACAAGGTTAGAAATAATGATTTGTATTTGAAACAATAATCTTTTCCTTCAAACTTTGCTTTCGTCAAAGAATCCTCCATTTGCAGCAATTACAGCATTGCAGACCTAACATGATTGCACAAGGGTTTTCTAATCATCCATTAGCCTTCTGACACAATGAGCAAACACATTGTACCATTAGAACACTGGAGTGATAGTTGCTGGAAATGGGCCTCTATACACCTATGTAGATATTGCACCAAAAACCAGACATTTGTAGCTAGAATAGTCATTTGTCTGATGCTAGTTTGCATTTTTATGCCGATGACACAATTATTTACTGCTTTGGCTCTTCCCCTGCTAATGCTGTTGCTTCTCTGCAGAAAGCTTTTAATGTGGTGCAGCACACACTTCTGCAGCTAAAACTAGTCCTTAATGCTGACAAAACTAAACTGATGTGGTTTTCAAATTTTAGGAAGAGTCCACAAATTTTTCCCACAGTGTCCACTTTTGAGGGAAATGAAATTGAGGTGGTTCACTCGTACAAGTATCTTGGTATCTTGCTTGATGACGCTCTGACTTTTAAGCCCCATGTTGAAAAACTTGTGAAAAAACTTAAACTGAAACTGGGTTTTTTATTTCGAAATAAATGTTGTTTTTCTTTTGAGGTTAAAAAGCGTCTTGTTACTGCAACTTTTTTATCTATTTTAGATTATGGAGATCTCTTGTATATGAACGCTTCAGCTCAGTGTCTGAGTAAGATTGACTCTGTATATCATGCTGTTTTGAGGTTTGTTACAAACTGTAGAGCCTTGACCCATCACTGTGAACTGTATTCTAGAGTGAGATGGCCCTCTTTGTCCACCAGGAGGTTGACTCACTGGTACTTTTTTATTTACAAGGCCATGCTTGGACTGTTGCCCCCTTACATTTGTAATTTGATCACACTGAGAAGTGTTGGTTCTTATGTTCTGCGTTCTAATGATCATTTGTTGCTTTCTGTTCTATTTGCCCTACTGAGCTGGGAAAAAGGGCTTTCATGTTCTCAGCCCCCTCTACATGGAACATGTTGCAAAAAGACTGGAAACTAACGGAACTTGTTTCATTGAATGACTTTAAAACCAGATTGAAAACACTTGAGACGGCCTCACTAATTTGTAACTGTTTTATATGATTTGTATGTCATTGTAAGTGTATTTGTGATTTTTTTTGCTGCCTCTTGGCCAGGACTCCCTTGAAAAAGAGGTTTTTAATCTCAACGGGTTTTTTTCCTGGTTAAATAAAGGTAAATAAAATTTACCACATTAGCAATGTATAGAGTGTATTTCTGATTAGTTTAAAGTTATCTTCATTGAAAAAAAAGTGCTTTTCTTTCAAAAATAAGGAAATTTCTAAGTGACTTTTGAACGGTAGTGTGTGTGTGTGTATATATACAGCATGTAGTGTGTATATATACAGTATATATATATATATATATATATATATATATATATATATATACAATATATATATATATATATATATTATTATATTATTATTCCATCTAGCTACATTGCTCCACACTGTGTGTGTTTATATACTTGCATATTTATTCCACCTAGCTGCAATGCTCCGTACTGTGGGTGTTTATATATTTACATATTTATTCCATCTAGCTACAATGCTCTGCACTGTGTGTCTGTGTGTGTGTGTATATATATATATTTTATAGTAATACGTACATATGTATATTAGCTGCTCTTGCTTGCTTGTTTTTTTGTTTTTTGTTTTTTCTTGCCTTCTGATTGTTGCTCTGAGTGTTGCTATCCCTGTGCTGTTGCAATCCTGGAATTTCCCCGTTGTGGGACTAATAAAGGCTTATCTTATCTTATATATACAGTGATCCCTCGCTACTTCGCGCTTCACCTTTCGCGCCCTCAGTGCATCGCAGATTTTTCAGAAATATTCATCAAAAATTCAAAATTGAGAAAAAATGGGCGGGCGCTAGCAGAAGGCAGGGAGACTACATTAGAACATCAGGTATCAACACGGAGAGCCGCTCAACTCAAAATCCACCTCTCTGACCACCGCTCCACTCCTCTCCGCCCACCTCTTCACTGCTCGGGAATCTTGCAAGCTGATTGGCCGAGACGTTTTACCTCGCAAGCTGATTGGCCGAGACGTTTTACCCAGCTTCTCTCCCTGCAGAGCGCCCATACCCACGGAAGGAAGACCGCATTCATTGTTCTTTATCGCTAGTCTCGCAGCGTGGAACTTTTCGCTGTTCTCTTGTCCCTTTTTGTGTGAAATAATCTTCCCGTCGAGCCACTACGCCGCCTCCTGCAGCTGCCCTCGACAATCCTGCACCTCTAGCACCTGACGATGAGGCGTCACCTGAGGAGCAGTAAAGCTCTCATTAATCTGTGCAGTACGTAAATCATCTTCATCTTGAGTTACGTATCTTGTTATAAAAATAAAAGAGTTCTAAAAACATATTTATGTACACTTTATTTACATCTACGTATGTATGTACACTTACACACACACATGTATCATATGAGAGAGTGAGAGAATGAACGTATGTGTTATTTATGGGTGACGTCATTAGGGGTGACGCTACTTCGCGGTTTTTCACTTTTCGCAGTCGGTTCTGGAACCCATTAACCGCGATAAGTGAGGGATCACTGTATATATATATGATTGCTGGACTCACCCTTAGAGATAGTCATCTGGGAGAGGCTCAGAGTAGAACCGCTGCTCCTCCACATTGAAAGGAGTGGTATGGGCATCTGATCAGGACGCCTCCCACTTGAGGTGTTTCGGGCACGTCCCACTGGGAAGAGACCCCGGGGCAGACCCAGGACTCGGTGGAGAGACTATGTCTCCCAGCTGGTCTGGGAACGCCTTGGTATCCTGTCTGAAGAGCTGGAGCAGGTGGCTGAGGAGAGGGAAGTCTGGGCTTCTCTGCTTGAACTGCTGCCTCCGTGACCCGGACCTCCGGAAAAGCGGTAGAAGATGGATGGATGTGTATATATAAAATATACGATCCTACAAGAGGAGCTTTACTTATAGATGCTTTTTTTTTTTAGCTGTACTAGAGAGATTAATTAATTGGGGCAACTTGTGGGCAAAACTTCATTTTGCAATTTTTTCACCAACTCAAACGATATGTCCGATGGTGTTTAAATCCACTTCTATCCCTGAAGAGCCGTCTTCTGAACAGACTTTGGTTTCTCAGTTTTAAAAGATTAAGCAACTACTGGAGAGGGGAAGTGCAGATTACAGCTGATGCTGATATGATTTAGAGTTTTCAAATCCTACAGTCTGTAGATGGCTGCATGCTGAACGGACAACCTGCAGCAGAAAATTACAACAGTGGCTTACATTCAGAAATAGTTAAGCATAATGTCACTTTATCCATGAGACCCTTAAATAATGGGCATTGAAAGCAGTGATAAATAATCGCACCACAGCATTTCCTTTCATCCAGTATAAAAAATGATCAGCAGTCAATCTGTTTTGTAAAACACTCGCAGCAGACTTCACATTTCACCACAACAGAGTGATTATGAAGAGAATATTAAAGTTGTGCTGGTAATCTTAACACTTGTGGTGTGCAAAGGCACTGTACAGAAAATGTATTTCCATTTAAAGTGGAAACAATCAGGTTTGTTTTGTTCTATAACCACAGAAAGGTTGCTGGATTCAAAAAGCTGTAATGTAGTTTTTGTTTGTTCAATGAATATGTTTCTGGACAAAAGCAAGCAAAGCTAACCAATAGATAGGTGAACTGCTATTTGAGCAGAGCTTGCTCCTAAAAGTGAAAACTATGTTCTAAAATATTAGTTATTAATATTTAGTTATTATAAGTAATACAAGTTTAAAAGTACAGATTGATCCAGCTATCAATATCTGGGATATGATAGCTAAGCCAATAAATTATTCAGTTAAATTATTCTCACTGTGAGGATGAGACTAAGGTCCGTATTACAGCGGCACTGTCCATAATCAGTTGTCGGATGCACGGGGAGCGTTAACGGGCGTTTCCAAGTTCATTTCACTATTACAGCAGCATGAAAACAATTTTGTGCCAGGTGCAAAGAAGCTGTCCTAACACTCTTAATTATTCAGAGGAGTGTTTGGGACGTAACATGAAATAAGCCAATCGCTGTCTTTACTCTCAGATCTAATATTAATAAGACAGTCTTTAGATGGGAGGACAAATCTGTTTTGCGCTGAAGCAATACAGGCTCGTTCACAATAGCCACGGTTACATGGGCAAAATTTCTTCAATCTGATTACAATTCAGATCAGAATTCTACTGTTTACATGGATCCCGAAAAAGCTGATCAGATTAGGACGTGCGTTTCCATGTGTCACACGTTTGAACGGAATAAATCATTTTGAAAAGCACATGTCGACATTTCGACATTCCGAAAATAGTAGAAGAAGAAGAAGCAACTGCCGGTGTTAGCAAGCCCCACGTCGAGTCAAAATTGACCTGTATTGTGTTTTTCAGACGCAATATACAGTATCTCACAAAAGTGAGTACACCCCTCACATTTCTGTAAATATTTTATCGTATCTTTTCATGGGACAACACTGAAGATACGACATTTTGATACAATGTTAAGTAGTCAGTAGCCACAGTTACATGGGCAAAATTTCTTCAATCTGATTACAATTCAGATCAGAACTTTACTGTTTACATGGATCCTGAAAAAGCTGATCTGAATAGGACGTGCGTTTCCATGTGTCACAAGTTTGAACGGAATAAATCATTTTGACATGTGCACGTCGACATTTCGACATTCCGAAAATAGTAGAAGAAGAAGCAACTTCCGGTGTAAACAAATCCCGCTTTGTGTCTCTCTTTTTGAAATGGACCTGTATTGTGTTATTCAGACTGTACTTTTGCTTCTGCTGGTCTCCATAATGAAGCTACAAGTACAAACTTCTGCATACGACGAACAGAGGGAGAAAGCAGGACGATACAGACCAGTTTTGTGTTACTCCTGCTATGTTTTCTGCTAGCTGCTGCTAAGGCGGAAATACGTCACGTCGACGTGCGGCTGGTGTACAGACATGCGAAGTAAACATATTTTCTGCCCAATCTTCAGAATAAGTGTTTTCATGTGCGCCATTCGGATTAACAATCGGCACAACCCACCCCTCTCAATCGGAATGAAATTTTGATCTGAATGAGCGTGACCGGGTTAGAATATTCAGATTTGCGTGTTTACATGAAGCATTTTTATTCGGGATCGGGCTTTCAATCCGGTTACTTGTGTCCATGTGAACATAGCCAATGTGAAAATATATTTAAACTAAAGAAGATTTTAAGGAGCTTTTTAACCTCCTCCACAGTTCTGCTCACACTGGGAGACTTGATCATAATTACACATAGATGAGAGCTGTAGGCCACAATTCAAAGTTTATGACAGTCTTTCTCTTTGTCTATGACTGTGAAAGTTATTAAATTTTCCTTCAGTTATATTTTCATTCATCCAAACTTCTCTTTTAAAATGAGAAAGAGAGCTACTCTTCTCAGCCGAGGTCCATTAATCTGGTCTACTGAATACAAAATTGTTGTTTTTTATTCAAAACAACTGTCAGGATATTTTCATTCTGAATTATTCCATTAAAAGAATGACAGCAAATGAGGTTAAAAAAATTGTCATTAATTGATGATTAATGTTGGTTTTGCGTACACCTGTCGGCTCTTCTCCGGGACACTGGTGAGAGCTCTTTTCCTAGCACAGGCCAGACAAGCCCTGCTGCGGTTCAATAGTTGAATTAAAAAGAGTACTACTCACTGAACCGTAAACCCATGCACCGTTTTTTTCCTCTGTGCAGTGAAAAAACTCTGCAGTCGCTAGGGATCAAATGTAAAATCAAAAATATGGGAATCAAAATATGGATCAAACACCTGTTGTGAATTTTGCCGTTAAGAACCTTGTTATAGAACAGCAAGTTACGCAAAAAGTACTGAAACACTGAACAGTTGGACATGTGCATTCAAAAGGTTAGAGAAGGTCAAATTAGGTTCACCTATAAAGGTTATAGTGCACTTTAGGTGCATTCTGAAAATTCACCTGAAAGCCGAATATCCTTAACATTTTGTGAGTAGTGTAAAGTCGAATTAAATAAATAACCCATAAAATTGCAGGCAATAAAAAATATCTGACTTACCGACAGTTAGTTTGAATATTTGATAAGGAGTTTTCAGTCATAACTTTTACAAAAGCATTACAAGTAAGAAAAAATAGTGATATGATGAGATGGTGGACTGCAGCAAACATCTCATCCTTTGCGCAGCAGCACAAAATTGGATTTGAAACATCGGCAGTTCCACAGTGATTTGTTCATCATTCAACAAAGGTAGGCATCCTCCTTGGTTATAATGTTGAGGATTATTTTTCTATATAAGGCCCCATCTACTGTGTAAAAAAGCAGGTTTACAGATACTGTTCAGAGCCCATTTTTAACCTAATCCCAACAATAAACACATCAGGCTTAAAGTTTAATCACGGCGCTTGTATTTCTGTGGGAAACACAGAAAGCTCCATATTTGTATTTCTCTGTGAGAAATAAATGCTTCTTGGTGTATGGATTGGCTGAAATCTGTTGTAAACTGGGGCCGTAGCTCTTTATTTCCCATAGATGTGGATGCGCTTAAACAGTGCCAGAAAAACCTATCCACTCTCAAGACTGGTTTCAAATTCTACACTTTCACACCTCCAAACACCCGGCGTAGTATGCACAGACAGCTAAACTGGAGACGAACTTCCATGGTTTGGGGTAAAAACGTTGTCGTGTGCACGGCCCCTAAAGCAGCAACAGCAGCAGAGCAGGCCCCTGCAGCTCCGGGCGTGTTTATCAGGCAGTTGTTGCACGCCACAGTTCCTGAGCGATGCTGGTGCGCCCTGCCCCCAGACCAGCAGACTGACGAGGGCCTGGAGACCGGCCACCCAGGTGGTGAGCCTGTGAGCTGTTGATGAAGTGAGGAGTCACTGCAGAGCTAAGTGAGACCTCACACTGAACACTAGGGTCAGATCGCGGGCTGCCGTGGCATATGGGTGTGAAAGAGGTGAGGAAGCCAAGGAGCGGAGGGAGGAGAGGCCAAGCTGTCCACTCTGCCTCTCCTGAGATCCCCAGCTGTCACAACAGACACTTACCAACCTTCATACTAAACACCCACCAGAGAGAGTGAGGGAGGGGTGTGTGTGTGTGGGGGGGGCAGCATCCTTCCTCCTTAAATAGAAGGAAAAGAGGGAGGATAGTAAGAAAAGAGCATAATCTCTTCTTCCTGCTGCTGTGATGCCTTAGGTATGTGGGATCCACCCCAGCCTCTTCCCCCGAAACCTCTAGTGCCACTTCTAAAGCCAGGCTGCAAACTTGCTAAATATAGCCTCTAAAAGATGAAGGTGTGACCTCAATAGCTATTTTGGGTCCACTGTGCAGAGAGAACAGAGAAGGTCACAGCGGGACAGGGGAAGCTCCAGTCTCAACTGTCAGACAGCAAGACACACAGCTGCAGTGCAAGCAAGCCGAGGTCAGACGGCAAGACCGTCAGATGACAGCAGTTCAGAACCAAACACAGGGTCTTTCTATTCAACAGAGGGCTGAGAGCTACATCACAGAGCCGAGAATGAGGGCTCCCAAGAGGTAACCCATACAGGAAAAAACTAGTGGAGCCACCCCAAGATTACATCAGCTGCTGAGATCTGTATGCCATATCAATGCTGAATGACTTGTCAAACAAAAGACAGGGACGTGAACCACTTATCTTCGACAATTTTTGTACTGAAATGGCCAGAATTTTTAGTTGCTACTCAAAGGAGTTAGAGCTCCTCCAACTAATTTTTTTCCATTTTATAAGAGCACCTTTAACTAACTAACTAACTAACCTGCACTTATATAGCGCTTTAGGGAAACACTAGGGTGAAACTTAACTAGCAAAACAGTAGATGTTTCATTACAATCAGTAACTATACAAGCCTCAGGCATGCTTCTACTTCCAAGGTACAAAAAACAAGAAAATAATCAAAAAGATAAAGACAGTGGATCTTCTGATGCTGCTAAATACAATGCCCAGCAAGCTTGACCTCCATGTTAACAGTCATCTCAGGACAGTTTCTTCTCGCAGCTAACATGCTACTAAAAAAAACACCCCCACCTGTCTGTTGAGTACTCGCTGCTCACACTCCAGTGCGTGCAAACAACCCCCTCCCCCCAGCATTTCTTCCACACCTGTAAGCCTTTGACAGTGTCCTGGTACCACGCGTATCACTTAACCCTGTGTCAAAACACAGGTGTAACATTAGCACTCGGAGCAGACCAAGGTCCTGAGTTTATAAAGGATCAGGCGAGCTGGGAATAGCACCCAGCTTGTAAGAGAGACCCCTTGCTGTTAAGACTGCAGCTGGAAAACAGCCAGACGCTGAGAGAGGCAAGGGCGCACCACCACCTCAGGGACCCACAGCACAATGAGACAGAAATATGATGCAGCAATACCGTGTGTGGACTTACCATGGTGTCCCATATATCCGGAATCCCTTTATGGTGATGTCTGAGTCCTGCAGGTACACACAGTTTGTGAGGAGAGACTGCACATTGTCAAAGTCCTCTGGTTTGAGTTTGGACACTGAAGGGAATCGGTAGTAATCCTGCTTGATCAGCTCAGACATAAAGTCCTTATCAAAGGTCAGCTCGTGGTTTCCAGCAATCACCACCTTAAACTCGTACGGGAGGCCACCTAGAAGGAAAAAAAAGGAAGAGGGAGGGTGAACTGAAGTCCCATATTAACCAGTTGCATACTAATAAGATCTGGTCTGAATCGCTTTGGTCTGAAGCTCACAGCGTTTGTTAGAAGAGAACATATCCTCTGACATTTGTATTACCTCTTATTAGAGGAGGGAAACAAGAGCACTCTGAGGCAACTGCAATACCCCCACCTCTGTTTTCTTTGAAGACGCCAATACTTACTGATGGAGAGCACTTTTCAACTTGTCAATATAAATACTGTGGCAGAACCAAATTATGATAAGCCACCATCCACGAATGTACAACAAACTATACAACCCATAGTTGTAGGGCAGGATCCCGAGGGGAACCTGTGTAGCAAGTATGGTGGGTGACCCTACGGGTCCTGTAGCTGTGGTGCAGGCGTAGTGTGGCAAACTACTGATCGGAGGGTCAGGGGTCCTTGAGCAAGACACTGAACCCCCAGTTGCTCCTGGTGGAACAGGCCGGTGCATGGCAGCTCTGCTGCCATCAGTGTGTGAATGTGTGTGTGAATGTGTGAATAAGAAGGATCTGTAAAGCACTTTGGTCATCTAAAGATGAGTAAAAAAAAAAAAAAAAAACGCTATATAAGTGAAAGCCATTTACCATTTAGAGAGCTTTACACATTCTATAGTGAGAGACCATAGGGACTGCCGACCTTGACCTTTGGACCCCAAACCCATAATTCAATTCAATTCAGCTTTATTTATATAGCGCCATTTCACAACAACAGTCATCTCATAGCACTTTCAACTGTAGGGGAAACTCCCACAATTGCAGAAAGACCCCAGCAATCAAGCGATCCCCTGTGAGCAAGAACTTGGCTACTGTGAAGAGGAAAAACTCCCTTTTAACAGGAAGAAACCTCCAGCAGAACCAGGCTCAGGGAGGCGCAGTCATCTGCTGCAACTGGCTGGGGGGTGAGGGGATAGAGAAGATGAAAAGAACAGACATGTAGAGAGCAAACAGCATGACAGGGACTCAATCTATGGGAGAGAACAAACAGATGTTAATGACCACCAAAAATATTTCATTGAGACTGAAGAAAGGAGTGAAGCCCAGTGCAATTATTGGAGGTCCCCCGGCTGTCTAAACCTAATAGCAGCATGACTAAGGGAGGGTTCAGAAACACATGATCCCTCCCTAATTGTAGGCTATATCAAAAAGGAAGGTTTTAACCCTATTCTTAAAAACAGAGATTGAGTCTGACTCCCGAATCCAGATTGGCATCTGGTTCCACAAGAGAGGAGCTTGATAACTGAAGGCTCTGCCACCCATTGTACTTTTGGAGATTCTAGGTATTACAAGTAATCCAGCATTTTGGGAGCGTAGTGCTCTGTTAGGATAATAGGGTAATATCAGATCTTTTAAATAAAAAGGGGCCTGATTGTTTAGAGCTTTGAAAGTCAGAAGAAGGATTTTAAACTTAATTCTAAACTCTATGGGAAGCCAATGAAGGGAGGCCAGAACCGGAGAGATATGATCTCTCTTTCTAGTACCTGTTAAAACTCTTGCAGCAGCATTTTGGATCAACTGAAGACTTTTTAGAGATGTTTTAGGACAACCTGATAATAAAGAATTACAATAATCTAATCTAGAGCTAACAAAAGCGTGGATCAGTTTCTCAGCATCACTCTGAGACAAGATGCTCCTAATCTTGGCAATATTACACAAATGACAGAAGGCAGTCTTAGAAACACATTTAATATGTGAATTGAAAAACAGATCTTTATCAAAAATAACTCCAAGGTTCCTCACAGAGCTATTAAGAGAAAGAGTAACTGCATCCAAACTAAGCGTTTGATTTGGAAAGGTATTTCTAAGGTTTTTTGGACCAACAAGAACTACTTCAGTCTTATCTGAATATAATAGCAGGAAATTACAAGTCATCCAAGCTTTGATTTCCTTAAGACAGGCCTCTAACTTGGCTAACTGATTACTATCATCTGGCTTCAGTGACAGGTATAATTGTGCATCATCTGCATAACAATGAAAATGTATACAGTGCTTTCTAATAATGTTGCCTAACGGAAGCATATATAAACTAAAAAGAGTAAGGCCTAGCACAGATCACTGTGGAACTCCATGACTGAGCTTTGATTGAAAGAAAACTCATTACTGACATGAACAAACTGGAACCTATCAGATAAATAAGATCTAAACCACTGCAAAGAAGTTCCATTAAGTCCAACATAGTGTTCTAATCTATCAAACAACAAACCCTGTATCAACCCTGAGATTAAAACACTTCTGAGAGAGAAGAAGAGGATCTTCAGGTCGGGGAACAGGGAGATGCTGAAGTCCGTACAGAGGGAGCTGAGGAGAAAGATCAGAGAAGGCAAGGACAGCTTCAGGAGGAAGATGGAGGACAAGCTGCAACAGAGCGACATCAGCGGGGTCTGGAGAAACCTCAAAGCCATCTCTGGGCTCCAGAATACCTCCCCCCAGGCCACGGGGGGCAGGGAGTGGGCGAACAATCTGAATTTGTTTTTCAATAGGTTTGACCAACCGCCCTCCCCGCTGACTGCACAACAACCACTGCTGCCTGTAAAGACATCAAGTCCTGCTGCTCACTCAAATCAAATCAAACTTTGTCATATTGCTGTACATACAACTGTAGTGCAGGCAAGATGAAATTGCGTTTCTCTCGGCATCCATATAAGAAGCAGCATGATTTAAGACACATTCCCACATAGCTCCCCCCCACCCCCACCCCCCCATCCATTCACACATCCCTAAGACATACTTGGGGAAAAAAAAAGAATAACTAACTATAATATACAAAATGTCCGTAGGTGCAGTAGTGTGTATGAGAGATTCCGGGTCAGCTGTTCAGCATCCTGACAGCTTGTGGAAGGAAGCTGTTGATCAGTCTGGTGGTTCTGCCTCTGATGCTCCGGAATCGTTTACCAGATGGAAGAAGTTCAAAGTGTTTATGCAGAGGGTGAGAACGGTCCTTGACAATGTTTAGTGCCCTGCTCCTACAACGGTTCTGAAAAAGTTCTTGGACAGAGGGGAGGGAGACTCCAATTACCCTCTCCGCCCCTTGACTATCCTCTGCAGGGCTTTTTTGTCTGACATACTGCAGCTGGAGTACCATGTAGCAATGCAGTACGTCAGAACACTCTCCACCACACCTCTGTAGAAGGTCCTGAGGATGCAGATGGGGAGAGAGGCCTGATTGAGTTTCCTCAAGAAGTGCAGTCTCTGCTGAGCCCGCTTCCTGATCTCCAAGGAATTCTTGCTCCAGGTCAGGTCCTGCGAGATCTGCACTCCGAGGAACTTGATGTTCTCTAGTCTCTCCACTAAACGGCCGCCGATGCTGAGGGGGGCCTGCTCAGGCTGCGACCGCCGGAAGTCGATAATCATCTCCTTCGTTTTGTCCACGTTGAGCACCAGATTGTTCTCCCTGCACCAGCCCTCCAGGTCTCTCACTTCTTCCCTGTACATTGATTCCTCATCCCTCTGGATAAGTCCCACCACCGTGGTGTCATCTGCAAACTTAATAATCTGGTTCCCCTCGTGTCTGGATACACAGTCATGTGTTACAAGTGTAAACAACAGTGGACTGAGTACACAGCCTTGAGGGGATCCGGTGCTCAGCGTGACAGACTTGGAGATGTTGTTTCCAACCCGGACAGACTGAGGTCTCTCAGTCAGAAAATCCAGGATCCAGAGACATGTGGCGGTGTTCAGACCGAGAAGGAGTAATTTCTCCATCAGTCTCTGGGGAATAATGGTCCTGAATGCTGCACTGAAATCAATGTACAGGAGTCTGGCGTAGGTGTCTTTCTGGTCCAGGTGGGTGATGACAGAGTGTAGGGTGGTGACTATAGCATCCTCCGTGGAGCGGTTTGAACGATATGCAAACTGGAGCGGGTCGTGTGATGCAGGGAGGCAGGCTGTAATGTGTGGTTTGACAAGCCGCTCAAAACACTTCATCACAATTGGTGTCAGTGCAACAGGACAATAGTCATTCAAACAGGACACCACTGGTTTCTTTGCCACCGGTACAATGATAGAGGTCTTGAAGCATCTGGGAACGATGGCCTGACTCAGGGAGATGTTATAAATGTCAGTCAGGACATCTGCCAACTCGCTCGCGCAGTCTCGGAGCACACGTCCCGGAATGTTGTCTGGACCTGCAGCTTTGCGTGGGTTGACTCTGGTTAGGGTCCTCCGTGTGTCCGCTGTGTTGATGGTAAAAGCTGGTCCGACCGATGGTGGAAGAGGGCCAGCCCTCCCTCTGATTGTCGAGTTTGATGCTTCAAAACGTGCAAAGAAGTCGTTAAGCCTGTCTGGAAGCGAAGCGTCGTCATCATCGACCCCCTGCCTAGGCTTAAAGCCCGTCAGTGTCCGAACTCCCTGCCACATCTGCTTGGTGATTCTAGTGTCACAGAGGTGTCCCTGGATTTTCTCCGCATAGGCGCGCTTTGCCGCCTTAATTCCCTTAGAAAGCGCAGACCTAGCTGAGCGGAGGGCGATCCTGTCCTTCGCTCTGAAGGCTGCATCTCTGGTTGAGAGCAGCGAGCGCACCTCTGCAGTCATCCAGGGCTTATGATTACCCCGCATAGTGATGGTCTTCACTCCCCACTCCACCAACACCCCCCCACTCCCAACACACAGCCGCCCATCCTGACCCTGACCAGGACCCAGGTGAGGACGGAGCTGAGGAAGATCAAGGCGAGGAAGGCGTCAGGACCGGACGGCATCAGCGCAAAGCTCCTCAAGTCCTGTGCAGACCAGCTGTGTGGGATTGTGACGTACATCTTCAACCTGAGCCTGAAGCTGGGGAGGGTACCACAGCTGTGGAAAACATCTTGTGTGGTACCTGTACCAAAAACTTCCCACCCCAAAGACCTGAACAGCTACAGACCGGTGGCCTTGACGTCCCACTTGATGAAGACCCTGGAGAGACTGCTCCTTGCTCACCTCCGCCCCCTGGTGGAACCAGCGATGGATCCACTCCAGTTCGCCTACCAGCATGGCATTGGGGTGGAGGATGCGGTGATCTTCCTCCTTCACCGTTCTCTGTCCCACCTGGAGAAGCCCGGGAATGTGGTGAGGATCATGTTCTTTGACTTCTCCAGTGCTTTCAACACCATCCAACCGATGATCCTGAAGGACAAGCTGCTGCGCGCAGGGGTGGACCAGCACCTGTCATCATGGATCCTGGACTACCTCATGAACCGGCCTCAGTTTGTGAGAACCCGGGACTGTGTGTCCGACACGATCATCAGTAGCACGGGGGCCCCCAAGGGAACGGTGTTGGCTCCCTTCCTGTTCACTCTTTATACTGCGGACTTCTCACACAACACAACACACTGCCATCTACAGAAGTTCTCTGATGACTGCGATCGTTGGCCTCATCTCCAATGGAGATGAAGCTGAGTACAGAGGGCTTATCCAGGACTTTGTGGACTGGTGCCATCGGAACTGCCTCTAGGTCAACGCGAGGAAAACTAAGGAGCTGGTGGTGGACTACCGCAGGCAAGGACAACCCCTCACAGCACCAGTAAATATACAGGGAACAGACATTGAGATGGTGACATCCTACAAGTACCTGGGTGTTCATCTGAACAATAAACTAGACTGGTCACACAATACTGACGCACTCTACAAGAAGGGACAGCGCAGGCTGTTCCTACTGAGGAGACTCAGGTCTTTTGGTGTACAAGGGGCGCTGCTGAAGACATTCTAGGACACGGTGGTGGCATCAGCCATCACTTTTGGAGTGGTCTGCTGGGGCAGTGGCATTACTGCAGCCGATAGGAAGAGACTGAACAAACTGATCAAGAAAGCTAGCTCCGTCCTGGGGCAGCGCCTTGATCCGGTGGAGGAGATAGGAGAGAGAAGGACGGTGGCTAAACTGTCATCTCTGCTGAAGTCCGAGTTCCACCCTATGCAGGACATACTGAATGCACTGAGGAGCTCATTTAGCAGCAGACTACATCATCCCAGGTGCACAACCGAGAGGTTTCGCAGGTCCTTCCTACCAACGGCTGTCAGACTGTACAACCTAAGCAGGGCTGCTCGCAGAGATAGCAAAAAGACGTAACAACCTAATAGTTTTTTGAATGCAAAAGATGCAATAGACTTACACAATGGTCCCCTCCAGCATACAACTAGGAAAATACCGGTCGCTATGGAGGTGAGAATATGTATGGGCACATAATCATACCATGTAGGATAACTAAGTAGACGGTTGTGCTGTTTCATCCCATCTAGCAACAATGCTCTGCACTGTGTGTGTTTATACATTTACATATTTATTCCATCTAGCTACAATGCTCCGCACTGGGTGTGTTTATGTTTATGTTTATATTTATATATCTATATATTCATTCCATCTAGCTACAATGCTACGCACTGTGTGTTTATATATCTACATATTATTCCATCTAGCTACATTGCTCCGCACTGTGTTTATATATTTACATATTTATTCCATCTAGCTGCAATGCTCTACACTGTGTGTCTGTGTGTATATATATGTATATTTATAGTAATATGTACATATGTATATTAGCTGCTCGTGCTTGTTTTTTTTTTGTTTTTTGTTTTTTTTCTTGCCTTCTGATTGTTGCTCTGAGTGTTGCTATCCCTGTGCTGTTGCAATACTGGAATTTCCCCGTCGTGGGACTAATAAAGGCTTATCTTATCTTATCAAGTAGAATATTATGATCGATAGTATCAAAAGCTGCACAAAGCAAAGGTCCAAAAGGACAAGTACAGAAACAAGTCCATTATCAGATGCAATCAGGAGGCCATTAGTGACCTTCACTAAGGCTGTTTCAGTACTATGATGGATTCTAAACCCAGATTAAACTCTTCAAATAAACCATTTCCCTGCAAGTGGTCAAATAATTGCGTAGCAACAACTCTAAGATTTCTGAAATGAAAGGGAGATTAGAGATTGGTCTATAGTTAGCTAAAACTCCTGGATCCAGTGTTGGCTTTTTGAGTAAGGGTCTAATTACAGCAGTTTTAAAAGCCTGCGGTACTTGGCCTAAAGTTAATGAAGAATTGATTATTTGAAGAATAAAGCTACCATTAAATGGGAAGACTTCTTTAAATAACCTGGTAGGAATAGGGTCTAAAAGACAAGTTGAAGGCTTGGATGAGGAAACTATTTTGTCTAACTCTAAAAGGTCAATTGGAGTAAACTGATCCAAACAGATGTCAACTGAAGGAGTTGTAGTAGTTACTGTATTTAACTTAACGGTGAGAAGAATCTGACTGATTTTATCTGATAGATGAAATTTTATTATTGAAAAAGTTCATAAAGTCCTGACTGGTAAGCTCTAAGGGAATGCTAGGAGATTTTTTTATAAATTAAAAGATGATTTCTCCAAGCTAAATAGATTTCATCTAAATTAGTGGAGTGCCATTTTCTTTCTAATTGACGAGTCTTCTGTTTTAAGCTACGAGTTTCTGTGTTGAACCAAGGAGTTAGAAATCTCTGATTAGACTTTTCCTTTTTTAAAGGGGCCACCATGTCTACAGTCTGATGCAGAGAAGCTGTAACACTATCTACCATGCTATCAATTACAGAAGGAGCAAGCTGTCTATAGCTTATTTCCGTTGTGTTGACACATGGCATAGAGGAAACAATCTGCATAAATTTAGTAACAACATCATCTGAGAGGCATCTACTGTAGTAATATTTTTCCTTAGGAGCCAAATAGTCAGAAATAGTAAAATCAAAGGTTAACAGACAATGGTCTGACAGTACAGGGTTATGAGGAGACACTACCAGATTTTCTATTTCTATGCCATATGTCAGAACAAGGTCCGACGTATGGTGGAGATAATGGGTAGAATTTCCTACTTTCTGAAAAAACCCCATCAAGTCTAATATTGAATTAAATGCCAAATTAAGGCAATCACTATCTACATCTACATGTATATTAAAGTCCCCTACTATAATTATTCTATCTGATTTCAGCACTAAATCAGCTAAGAATTCGGCAAATTCGGATAAAAACTCTGAGTAGGTTGGAGGACGATAAATTATGGCAAATAAAATTGGGTTTAGCCTAAAATTGCTAAAATGCCCAATACTGAGGACCAGGCCCTCAAAGGAATTACAACGTGTTTTTTGCTTTATATTAACTAGTAATTTGGAATGGTAAATTGTTGCTACTCCTCCTCCACAACCAGAACTTCTGGGATTTTGACAGTTTAAATAACCAGAGGGAGTTGATTCATTCAAACCAACATAATCCTCTTGCCCTAACCAAGTCTCTGTAAGGGAAATTAAATCAATCTGATGATCAATTAACAGATCATGGACTAGCAGAGACTTGGGAGTTAGAGACCTAACATTTAACAAACTGCATTTAATTTTTAAATTATGAGGAGGAACAGAGGCCAAATCATTCAATTTAGAGGCTTCATGTTTAATTTAAGTTTTACCAACTTTTTGTTTAATCACTTTGGGATGCTTATACATTATATTTTTATTTACTTTGGAGGGAGCAGACAATGATTCTCTGATGGGGAAGACAGGGGCTAAGTTGAGGGGTGGTGGATGAAGAGGAGCTGCAGAGAGGAGTGTAAGACTGCGACTCTGCTTCCTGGTCCCAACTCTGAGTTGTCAAGATTTTGGAAATTTGGATAAAAATGATGCCAGATTGTTAGATAAATGAGACGCACCATCCAAAGTGGGGTGGACGCCGTCTCGTCTAATAAGACCAGGTTTTCCCCAAAATGAGCTCCAATTGTCTATGTAGCCCACATTGTTTGCAGGACACCACACAGACAGCCAGCGGTTGAAGGATGACAAGCGGCTAAACATATCATCACCGGGTACTACAGAGGCAGACATCGTTTTTGCAAAGTCACACACTGATTCCACGTTAAGTTTTGAGACTTCCGACTGCCGGAGACGGACGTCATTAATGCCGGCATGGATAACAATTGTGGAGTATTTAAAGTTACTTTTAGCCAGTATTTTCAAATTTGACTCAATGTCGCCTGCTCTAGCCCCAGGAATGCATTTGACTATGGCCGCTGGAGTCTCTAGGTTCACATTTCTGACTACAGAGTCGCCAATGATCAGAGTTTTTTCCTCAGCGGGTGTGTCGCTGAGTGGGGAAAAACGATTACAAACATGAACAGGTTGGTGGTGTACCGGGGCTTTGCGACTAAGCTTCCTTCTCACCATCCCCCACTCAGTCTCCTCGCTGCTGAGGAGGACCAGAGGACCGCTAACAGGCAACCCTAAGCTAGTGAGCTCCGCTGCAGCTAAGGGACGTCCGTCAAGATTAACTGGCGCAGACGGTGTTTCAATACAGCAGAGCCGGGATTCCAAATCAGACAATCTCGCCTCGAGCTCCTCAAAAAGACAACATTTATTACATTTACCGTTATCACTAAAAGAGGCAGAGGTGTAGCTAAACATCTGACAGAGAGCGCACACCAGAGGAGAAGGGGAAGGAGAGCTAGTAGCCATAGCTAGTGGCTAACCCAAAGCTAACAAAAACACCGATGAAAGGTGAACAGAAGGCTAAAGAGGGTGATTAGATGACACTGAGTGCACACACAGGTGCAAGAGACTTGTTAAACAGAAGTGAGAGCTAACAGTAGATGGAAAAACGTGATTAAAGTACAATTAAAGGCAAAAATCCTCAGGAGAATGAGAAGAGCAAACCACAGACAGCCAGCAACACAGGAAGTGATGATACGTTACCACCAAGTTACGTTACCTCCATAGTCAGAGGTCAGGATCCCAATGTGAACCTGTGTAGTAAGTTTGGTGACTCTAGCTTTCTTTGTTGTTGAGATATAGTTTATAATCCATTTTGATGTTGACCTTTGACCTTGCAATCCCAAAACCATAGTAGCACTTCAGGGTCACAGGGTGAACCTGTGTACCAAGTTTGATGACCCTCACATTACTCATTGTACAGTAATAAGGCATAGGGAATGTTAACCCTGACCTTTGAGCCCAAACCCATGGAGTTCGGGATTCCAAGGTGAACCTGTGTACCAGGTTTGGTGGCCCTTGCTTTACTTATTTTATGTAATAGTAAATGTTGCATTTACCATAGCACAACTGCAATGTTAACTATGAACTTTGACCCCTTGACCCCAAACCCATAGTGAAGGTGAGGCTGTAAGTCTTCCAAGATGTGTATTACATACAACTACTGTATCGATTTGAAAAACCTACATTATTTCTTTCAGTAGTTACTGTGTTTAGAAGAATTAGGGAAAAATTTGATCTCTGACCTCAAGGTCATCCTAAGATGGTAGTAAGTACGGCTGTGCAATATAATGATATATATCGGTGATACGATAAAAAAGTCTACTGTTTCACATAAAACTATTGTTTATATCGGGATTTAAAAGATACACACCCCCTTTCTTGCACTGCTGCTACTTTTCCTCCGGCTCTTTGTCTATGAGGTAAACGCGACCGGCATCATGGTGGGCAGAATACATTATTCCAGGGACATGTTGCTGCATTTAAACACGGTTGATGCAGCAGCTGTGATTGAGCCTAAGCCGCAACTGCTGGACTTTATTTTGAGAGACGGACACAGCGGTGAAAAGAGAGACGGCAGAAGGAAACACGGAAAGCGTGGAGGTGTGAAATTGCACCTGAGAAGACGTCAGTTTGGTAACATTCCTCTTCCTTCTATGATTTTTGGGAACGTACAGTCTCTGAGAAACAAGGTGGATGAAATTCAAGGGAATGTACGCCACCAGAAGGACTTTAAGAACTGCTGTGTCATGGCTTTCACCGAATCTTGGCTTACTGCGCATGACCGAGACGCAGACCTGTGGATTGACGGCTTTGGGGCCCCACTGCGCTCGGATCGGCAGGAAGAGGAAACGGGGAAACGTCAGGGGGGCGGCGTATGTTTATATATTAATAAGCAGTACTGCACATCTGTCACGGTCAGAGAGCGCATCTGTACACCCGAAGTGGAGCTGCTGTCTGTGTCACTATGCCCCTTTTATTTGCCTCGCCAGTTCCCCCAGCTTTTCATCACAACTGTTTACATTCACCCGAGGGCAGACGCTGACTCCGCCTCCAGCACCATCTCTGATGTGATCCAGCAGCTGCAATCAATTTCTCCAGAGGCGCCAAACTTCATTCTTGGGGATTTTAACCATGTTTCTTTAAAGAAGACACTTAGAGGGCCTATAAATCACTCCCCCTTCCTCCTTTAGGATCCTCAGATCACAACTGTGTACATTTGCTGCCCACATATAAAACTGCTCTCAGAAGAGGCAAGGTGGAGACGAGAGACATTGATGTGTGGACAGAAGATTCAGTGTACAGCCTCCAGGAATGCTTTGACTGTACAGACTGGGAGGTGTTCACACTGTCCTGCGGGGATGATTTGGACTCTTTGGTGGATGTCACATGCTCATACATGGCTTTCTGTAAAAATAAGATCGTTCCACGTAAACGTGTCAAAATATATCCCAACAACAAACCATGGGTTACAAAATCAGTTAAATCCTGCTTACAGAGGAAAGCACTTGCCTTTAAACAGGGGACTGTTTCTGAGCTACAGGTTGCCACAAAAGAGCTGAAGTCCGAAATTTTAAGAGCAAAACAGAATTATAAATCAGAATTGGAAAGCAAGATGGCAACAAAGAAACTTGGTTCAGCCTGGGCCAGTATGAAAACTATTGCAGGCCTTCAGAGCACAGAGCGCAGTAATTGTGTGTTTTTAGATGGTTTTAATTCAGACACAGAGCTGGCTAATGCTCTTAATTGTTTTTATGGTCGTTTTGACTCCTTTGATTTTAGCACAGAAACCCAAGATTTGAAACAGAAACTCAAAGACAATCAGCACTTTAATACTGAGGTGCAGGATGTTAAAAGGGAGTTTTGCGCTGCAAAAGTGAACAAAAGTCAGGGCCCTGATAATATATGTGGGCGCTTGGTAAAGTCCTGTGCACATGAACTGAGTCCTATATTTCATTACATTTTCAATAAGTCCTTACAGACACAACATGTGCCTAAGATCTGGAAAGAAGCCGTGGTTGTTCCCGTTCCAAAATCCAGCTGTCCTAAAACAGTAAACGACTTTAGACCAGTTCTTCAATTTTAATGAAAATTTTTGAAAAACTGGTCAGATGTGAGGTCCTAAAGCAGACTGAGCATGCATTGGATCCTCTGCAGTTTGCCTATAGGCCTCACAGAGGAGTGGAGGACGCCACTGTCACTCTGTTTAACATGCTTTTTAAACATCTGGATTTTAATGGGACACACGCCAGACTTTTATTTGTGGACTTTTCTTCCGCCTTTAATACAATCCAACCTCATATCTTAGTTGAAAGGCTCCTGCAACAATTTGATTTGAGCAATAATCTGGTGGGTTGGATTCTGGATTTCTTAACCAACAGGACACAGAGAGTAAGGGTCAATGATACATTGTCTGACCTAAAGTGCTCTTCTACTGGCTCTCCTCAGGGGTGTGTGTTGTCACCACTACTCTTCATCCTGTACACAAACATGTGTCGGAGCAGACATGACAACAGACACATTATAAGGTATGCTGATGACTCAGTTATTGTCAGTCTCCTCCAGGATGGTGAGAGTGGCCACGGCCCAGTAGTTGATGATTTTGTTCACTGGTGTGAGGATTCCTACCTGCACCTGAATACGACAAAAACTAAAGACATGATTATTGACTTTAGGAGGAAAAATCCCAGGCACAAAGTCACCATACTAAAAGGCCAAACCACCGAATGTGTGCAATCCTACAAATATCTTGGGATGATTATTGATAGTAATTTAAACTTTGAAGAGAACTGTGAAAGGGTGTGCAAAAAGAGTCAGCAACATTTGCATTGCTTGAGAAAACTTGCACGCTTCCAAATTGACCGAACCATAATGACAATGTTTTATCGGGCTTTTATTGAATCTGTTTTATGCTTTTCTTTAGTGTCATGGTTTGGTCAGATAAAACTGAAACAGAGGAAATCCTTGGATCAGGTAGCTAGATGGTCCAGTCGTTTGCTTGGTGAGTCACAGCTGAGCCTGACATCCCTGTATATCAGACAAGTACAGAGGATGGCTACCTCCATTTTAAATGATGACTCCCACCCTTTGCACTGCAACTTTCAGCTTCTTCCCTCAAGACGGAGGTTTGCTGTCCCAAAAAGTAGAACCCAGCGCTACAAAAACAGCTTTGTCCCTGCTGCTGTCAAAGAGTTGAACAAGCTGTAACAATATACTGCACATAATTTAGGTACCTATTTATTAACTCCATTTTATATTTACTTATTTTTGTAGGATGTTACTTGGGTTCTAAATATTTTATTGGGTTTTAGACCTTTGAGTTTTTAACCCCTTTGACTAGTTTTTAACTTTTAATATGACCCTTCTCTCTTACCTCTGGTTTTTCTCCCATCTCTTTGTCTTTTTATACCCTGATTGATGGAGCCTTGAGTATTTTTATCATGTTTATAGTCAGCTTCATATGTGTCTGTGTTTGTGTCTATGTTGAATGTAATTTGTGGCTTGTAAATATGGATGTCACCAGACTGCAAAACAAATCTACCTACGGGTACAAATAAAGTAACCTGAACCTGAACACCCCATTTCTACTCGTCACCGCCCACCTCTCTCCGCAGTATGCCAGGTGTGTGCAATAGTGGGTTCCAGTGGTTAGCAGCTAACTGCAAGCTCATGTTTTGGTCATACAGTGACTACTTCTCAGTCCCTCCAGGAGTTCATAGGATTTTTTTGTTTTGATTGTTGCGGGGCTCTCCATGGGGATTTGCCTGAATCACATGTTTGCCCATGTCCAGACTGGAGATTCATAGCTTTAAAACTCACTGACAAGATATAGTAGTGAATTTTACCTCTAAAGATGTATAAAATGTCACAACACTAGCTGGAGTATTAGATTCGCTCGTTTGTTTGTGGTTTTACAGCATCTCTCCTCATGCGCGCCCCTGAGACGGGGGTGCCTTCAGGCAGTCGGACATTTTTCAACATAAACCCGGCACTTCATATACGCAGTCATTACGGAGACTTGAGGAGACGTTCACCGGCAACAGAAACGTGGGAAAACTTGCAGGTGAGTGTTTTGTTAAAAATCACACACACTGTTTTTTGCTGATGTGTTCTGTATATATTCACTGTAAAAACGGAAGTGAGTGCAGTGTAGCACCACATTTGATTGGTCAGACTGATGACGTACGTGTTTGCACCCTACTTGGGGACAAATTTGATGAGCAAAATTGGCGGACGTTGACGACAATTGGCCAAAATTGCGGGAAAGTTGTGGTGATAGGACAAAATTCAAATTATGCAGGACCTGCTTAATTCATGGAAATTGGTACAATCGCAACATTGCAAAATCCTGGAGGGACTGACTTCTGTTTGCCAGGGATTTGAGACTTTTTCCCCACCGTGCTGCGTCAGAGAAGACAGTCCTGTAATTTCATTATAATTGAAGGTAAGTAACATTGGTGGTGGTGGTGGGGGGGCTGTCCTGGGGGGGGGGGGGGGGTGGCCCCGGGCTGGCTGGCCTTGCCTCCCAGGTAGGGCTGGGGTGTGTTCGTTCTCTGGGTCGGGGTCGAGTGTGCGCCGGTGGTGCGGGCCGCCCCAGCGTGTCCTTGCGCAGCGGGGTCATGCCCTCCCCGGGGCCCTGGCGCCTGCGTCCTGGGAGGATCACCCTCCCTGTCCTTCGGGGTCTGCAAGTGTGGGTGTGCATGCAGGTGCGCATGGGTGTGGGTGTGAGTGGGTGCATGTGCGTGTGTGTGTGTGGGCATGTGGGGCTGTGTGTGGGTGTTGGTGGGCATGTATGATGGTGAGTGTGTGTGTGCACATGAGGGTGGGCGGGTGTGTGTGTGTGTGTGTGTGTGTGGGTACAGATACCTGTGGGTGGATGTGCGGGGGTGGAGGATGTGTGTGTACGGGTGGGAGAACCTTGTTGAATGGTGGAGGTGGGGCGGACCATCTAGTGGCCTGGGGGTTGGCGATTCGGGGCCTGCTTGTCCTGGCTGCCCTGTCATTGTGTCATGGGGCAGGGCACTTTGTCGCATTGCCCCTAGTGTCTTTGGGGCCAGGAGTGTGTGGGTGCTTGGGGGTGGTTGGGGGGGGGGGCGTGGGCATGGGTTGGCGGCTGTGTTGCTGTCGGTTTGTTCCAGGGTGGCTGTGGCTGCAGGGCGGCCTGCTGCTGTCGGTGCTCACTATTGTGACTATTGTTGTTGTGCATGTTCATGTGTGCAAAATGAGTGTGAATGGGTGTGGGTGTGACTGCTCCATCATGTTTGTGGTGCTGGGAGCACCGGGGCGTGACGCTGGTGGGTCCTGGGCTGCTTGGCCTGGCGGCCCTTGCCCTGGGTTGAGATTTGGGGGCAGTGGGTGGCCTCCTGAATCAGTTTGCGAGCTGGCTTCTGGGGGGGGGGGGGGGGGGGGTGTCCCTTTTGGACCACCTCCCTCCCAGTCTAATTTCCCACTCCCCAACCCCTGATTCTGGGTGGAACATGCATCTTCTTGGATACACTTGGGGTTTTGGGGAGGGGGTATGCTGCACTGTGTCGGTGAAGGGGATACCTCTGTCTGCTGCGCAGTGGGGCCGCCCTCACCTCAATTTTAATTGCATTTTAGACATTGAGGGCTTGGGGGGATGGGGGCCCCTGCTGCCTGTCGCAGTGGTGCTCCAACCACCATCCCCCCAAATTTAAACTGCACTATGGTAGTTCACACACCTGCACACAATCACATCATACAATTAACTGACACACACCTATCATGATTTGTGCAAGGGGGAGAGGGGGTTGGGGGTCCTCCCCCCACCCCTGCAAGGGAGTGAGGGAGGGACTGAACAAGAGAGTAAGCAAGAGTGAGGAAGTGATGAGTGGAGATGGTGATGGTGGGTTGGTTTTGTGTGGCGCTTTGCGTGTCGGGTGTCATCTCGGCTTTGCGGTGGTCTGCTGATCAATTGTTCGGGTGGGGGTCTCCTTCTGTGGCCGCGGCCGCTCTGGGGTGGATTGGCAGGAGGGTGGATGCTTGCCTGCACCAGTGGTCTCCCCGGCCACTGGCGGGCGCTGGTGCGTGTTCATAGATAGATAGATTTGTTTATTTGACAGGGACAGTGCAATAAACATAGACAATTAATCAATGACAATCAATCTGATGTGTTGCACAGAGTGTATAGCTATTAGCTAATTTGCAACTCTTGTCCCTGGATGGGCTTTAGAAAGGAGAAACAAGTTAAAAAAAAAAAAAAAAGGAAAGAAAAGAAAAGGAATACACAATAACCACATACATCAATGCAAAAAACATAAATACATTATAAATACACAATTATAAATATTATACATATTATAAATACACAAATATAACAACCTGACACACATTTGCCTATTTTAGGCCTCCCTCCCTTTGTCCCTCACTATAAACAAACACATTCATTCCTTCCCTTCATTCACTCTCACCCTGCAGACAATCATTTCATACATGGGTACATTCTTGTTTATTTTTCAGCCAGTTTTTAACCTTTTTAGTGAATGTTTTAAAGTCCGTTATTATTTTAATTTCATTTGGCATTGTGTTCCAGATGTGACTGCCCTTTATAGAGAAAGCTGTTTGTCCAAATGTGGTTCTGCGGTGGAATATTTTACAGTTATTGTTAACAGAACTCCTGGTGGCTCTGCTGCTGTCCTGTCTTTGGATGAAACCAGCAAGTGGCTCAGGTGCTGATTTATGGAAACATTTGAAAGTTAATTTCAGTAAACAGAGGTCAATGAAACTCTCAAAACTCAATAGGTTGTGTTTTTTTAAAAATATTACAGTGATGCCACCTAATGGGCTTTTTGTCCAAGATTTTTAGGGTTTGATTATATAATGAACCTATATGTCTTATTGTGGAAGGGGCTGCGTGAGCCCAGACTGTCAAACAGTATGATATATGAGAAAAAAACATAGAATGCATATACAGTACAGCAGGTTCGTAAGGTATGTAATATCTAATTAATTTAAAGCAGTTCAGATTTTTTTTTAACTGTTTTTGAAATTTTCTTTATATGAAGATTAAATTTGAGTTGAGGATCTAGTACAACGCCAAGGTATTTGAATTCTGTAACTAAACTGATGTCATGATCATGTATATTAACTTTAAAACATTGCAGGTTATATTTTTTGATTGAAAAGCACATTGAAACTGTTTTCTGAAGGTTCAGCAATAGATGGTTCTGGAGGAGCCACTCTTGGACATCAACCATACTTGTAGACAGTACATCTGCAGCCTGTGCTGGAGTCTTGGCAGCTGTGTAAATAACTGCATCATCTGCATAAAGTTGGCATGTTGCAGCAGAGCAGTGTAGCGGCAAGTCATTAATAAAAATGCTGAAAAGTAAAGGACCAAGAATGGACCCTTGTGGGATACCCATACGGTTATTTAAAAGTGAGGATTTATCCTGGTGAACTTTTACACACTGTTCTCTATTCTGGAGATAAGATGCAAACCAGTCTAATGTATCTGGGGAGAAGTTAAAAGATACCATTTTGGATAAAAGCAAACTGTGGTTTACAGTATCGAAAGCCTTTTTGAGATCTAGAAAAACAGCTCCTACCACATTACCCCTGTCCAAGGACTGTTTGACATTTTCAATAAGGCAACAATTTGCTGTTTCTGTTGAGTATCCTGGTCTAAAACCAAATTGATGTGGATGAAGAAGTTGACTGTCTTGTAAGTAGTCTATCATCTGTGTAGCTACAACTTTTTCAAGAACCTTAGACAGGACTGGTAAAATAGAGATTGGGCGGTAATTGCATATATCGTCTTTACTGCCTGATTTATGAACTGGTATGACGACAGCTTTTTTCCAGCCAGATGGAAATGTACTAGACCTAATGGAGAGATTAATGAGATGAGTCAGTGGTTTGATTAATATTTTGCTGTGCGTTTTGAGAAAGGAGGTGCTCATATTGTAGATATCATTAGTTTTTGAGTTTGACAGTGTTTTAACAATACCAGCAATTAACTCCTCATTTACCTCATCGATGTGAAAAGAATCTGTTGGAAGTATTGAATTTGTGTTGTTGAGCACATTTGGCGGCACAAAGTTTTTTGTCAAGTCTTCCACAGAGCCCACAAAATATGAATTAAATTCATTTGCCAATGTAGCCTTGTCACTGATGGTCTTGCCATTGATTCTAAGTTCCTTTACCCCCTTCTGAACATTTTTTTATTAGTTAAGTTATTTAAATGCCTCCATAGGGAACTGTTGTTATCCTTTGCATGATCTATCAGTTTATTGTAATAAGATACTTTTGATTTTCGCAGCTCTTGTACCACTTTATTTCTTAAACTTTTGTACACAAGGTGATCATTTTGCAGTTTAGAGGTTAATGATGTTTTCAATGCAGAGTCTCGCCTCTTCATAAGTTTTCTTATTTCATTATTTAACCATGGTAGGTTAATCTTCTGTTGTCTACTTTTAATTTGCTTTGTAAATTTTTCTATGGACTTAGTAATTGTTGCAGTTACAAAGTTACAACAATCATCTACTTCGTTTATTGACATGAGCTGCTCCCAATTTTGATTCTCTAAGTAATGTTCAAACTCCTCATTTTTTGATTTGGGAATAATAAAATTTGGTTTGTCAATATCGACTCCTCCAAAATACTGTAGTCGCTTTTTAGTGAGTTTTCTGACAGCAAGAACCATGTTATGATCTGAGAGACCAGTTACAAGATTATAGGTTCTGGTTATTCGTTCTAGTTTATTAGCGAATACCATGTCAATAAGTATTCTCGATTGTTTGGTTATCCTGGTGGGTCCTTTGATCATTTGTTTGTAATTAAATTTAGTCATGAGGCTTTTCATGCTCGCTGCATCTGCATTGCAGTCACCCTAAGTAACAAGGGTGAATGAGGGTGGGTGAGTGTGTGGGGGAGAGCATGAATGGATGTGAGTAGGTTGGAGTGAGAGTGCGTGTATGCGTGAACGTGAGTGAGTATGGGTGACCCTGAGCGCGAGTGGGAGCGAGATTGAGTGGGTAAGGATAAGGGGACAAGGACCTGCACTTATATAGCGCTTTTCTAGTCACAAAGACTACTCAAAGCACTTCACTAGTACTAACCCTCTATTCTAAGGGCCTATAGGAGACAGATATCTAGGGACAACTTAGAACAACCAATTAACCTAACATGCATGTCTTTGGATTGTGGGAGGAAACCGGAGCCCCCGGAGTAAACCCATGCAGCACAGGGAGAACATGCAAACTCCACACAGAAAGGTTCCTACCCGTGATACAGGGTACAGGAGTGAAAGAGAATGGGTGGGAGTGCGAGTGTGGGATTGTGTGGGGGAGTGGGGGAGCGAGAGTGAGTGAGTGCATGTGGGTGCAAATGAGAGCATGAGGGTGTGAATGTGTGGGAATGGGTGTGTCTGCTAGTTAGGAGGTGCTGGATTGAGAGGGTAGTGCCTCTTGGCTCTGTGGGCTCCCCTGGACGGGGAGCTTCTTTGGGAGTGGGGGTCCCTGGGGTGAGCGGCAGTGGCACTGGGGGAGGGGGGGTGCCTGAGGGGGCTCACACTGGGGGCGCGAGCTGGTCTCTGGACCAGGGGGGTGGAGGCACTGGCCTCCTGGCGCCTGGGGCCCAGGGGCTGGCATTGGCCCCACTGGGGGTGTGTGGGGTTGGTGGATCTGGGCCCGTGGGCCCGCCGTGCCAGCTGCCCGGCCTCCCTCAGCCGTCCCTCCTGGGGTGGATGCCTGGCTTTCCTGGGGATTGTTGACCTCGGACATTTGTGCCCTGTGGGGGTTGGTGGTGCTGCCTTACCTGCTCAGGGTTTCGCCGGGGAGGAGGGGTTGCTGCGATCTGCCGCCCTCTTCATGTTTCCTGACAAACCACTCACATACACACTTATTTTGCGCACACTCTCATATACACGCACATGGACGCACACGCATAAATGTCTCCCCTTTAACAGGTGCGGATACCAGACTTGTGTTGAGACTTCTTTGGTGGAAGAAGCAGTCTGTCTTCTGTTTGTTTTAGTTGTTGGTTTGTTTGTCTTTTTTGTCTGTTCCTCTCCATTTTCCTTCCCCCTCCACACACTTCCTTTCCCCATTCCCCTCCTGTCGGGTTTTTAATGGGTAAAATAATTTAAATAAAGTATTGAAAGTTATTACAGGAGGGGACTTCCAGTTATGGCGGCCACGTAGGAAGACGTGTTTCACACTGCTCTGCTCCTAAAAATAAAAAGGTTACTTAAACTCTCTTAATTGGAACAAAAACCCATCCCAGCATTTAGGCGCGGATATGGTAAAGACCAAGGCTGGGAAATTAGGTGGCGGAAAAAGCAATTCGACAAAACAACCCAAGCTAACACACTTCCACGCTTGAGGCGAAACAGAAAAAAACTCCAGACGCAATGGCGGAGGAGAGAGCCAGCAGCGGAGCGGGAGCTGCTGAAGAGGGGACAAATGCAGTGCTCACTGCCATCAACTCTATGAGAACAGAGTTTTCGTCTAAATTTGATGGGATTATAGCAGCGATAGAAGGTATGAGAAAGGAAATAAGCGGCTGTATGGAACGCCTATTGCAGGCGGAGCTCCGAATTTCAAGCGCTGAAGATGACGTCACCAGCCTACAATCAAAGTTGCAAACACTGGAATTAAAATGGAAACGTCTGGAAGATAACGTCCTGGACTTGGAATCCTGCTCGCGACGGAATAATTTGAGGCTGGTGGGCCTCCCGGAGGGAACGGAGGGACGGGACTCATGTTCCTTTTTGGAAAAGTGGATTCCAGAAATGCTGAACAACGCAGACCTGCAGTCATCGGTTGTCTTAGAGAGCGCTCACCGAATCAGCCCACCGAATCGGCCCACCGAGAGATAATAAGACACCACCGAGGATGCTGATTATGAAGTTCCTCAACTACAGGGACAAGATGACGGTCACCATCGCGGCACGAGCTAAAGGGGAAATTAAATACCAGGATCAACAGGTGCGGTTCTACTCAGATTTGGCCACAGGAATTCAACAATTAAGGAGGCAGTTCGACACCGCCCGCAAAGAGCTGCGCAACCTCGGGATTCGTCACGGAGTGATTCACCCGGCAAGACTGCTGGTCACATATAAGGGGAGAACCCACATCTTCAAGACCCCTCAAGAGGCGCAGGAGCTCATTATGCAGATCCAAAAGGAAACTGGTGGGAGCTAAGCATGAACATGACAAAGGTAGAACATTTAAGCATTTGCACAGGCATCTGATTGATCTGAAACATATAACATGTCTACAAAATACAGACTGTATTAAAAAAAACAACAACTATGATGTACAAAGTTGCTATAAAACTACAGAAGAGAGTTAATGTCATTAAAAATAGTAGTAGAGTCAGGGTGATTGAGAGGAGAAAGAGAGTGGTTTGACTGATCCTCGCAAGCGTGGAACAGTCACTAGCTATAACGGGAGACGGAATTTTTTTTGATTTTGGGGGGATTGCCACGAATGTGGGGAAAGGGAATTTGTTTTTGTGTAGTTTGTAGGATAAATGTTCAATCATCCATGTTTTTGCTTCTCTGTATGAGCATGTTCATATTGCAAGGTAATCTCAAACTCCTTATTGATCATAGATCAAAGCGTTAATCTTAACTTAACTTCATGGAATTGCAGAGGTCTACAAAACCTAAAAAAACAAACAAGTTATGAATAAAATAAAAGACATAGATTCAAAAATTGTATTTTTACAAGAAACTCATCTAATAGAGGAGGATGTAAAAAGAATTAGGAGAAGATGGCAAGTTAATGTGTTCACCTCATCATTTTCATCCCGAGCCAGGGGAGTTATGATTCTCATACACAAAACAGTTCCATTTCAAGTGAAAAATGTAATTGGAGACAAATTTGGAAGATATCTAATTATCCAAGGATCTTTGTTATTAGAAAATATAAATCTGGTGAACTTATACGGCCCCAATATTGATGATCAAAACTTCTTTGTTAATTTATTCCTCACTTTATCATCACTTACAGGGCAACATATAATAGCAGGGGATTTTAATTGTACATTGAATCCCAGTATAGATAGGTCAACAGGACTGAACTATACGCACAATGGATGTAGGATGACCATTAATCATTTTATGAAAGAATTGAGATTGCTAGATATATGGAGAGAAATTAAACCACAAGTCAAAGCCTATTCTTGTTATTCTAATACCTATAAGACATTCTCACGTATTGACTACTTTTTGATCTCTACAGAATTATGGTCCAAGATTCAAAACTGTTTCTATGATAACATTGTGATTTCTGATCATGCACCCTGCTGTCTAGTATATGTAGATAAGAAATTGACAAAGGGCCCAGTTAGGTGGCATTTTCAACATAAATGGCTTCAGGATGAGGAATTTGTTAAGTACATAGAAAAACAGATAGATGAGTTCTTTGATATTAATATTACACAAACAACAGCATGTATAAAGTGGGAGGCTTTCAAAGCTTTTATTAGGGGGCATATTATTAGTTATACAGGTTCAAAATCTAAGAAGACTTGAGAGGAGAGAGTCCAATTGGAACGTAAAATAAAAATTCTTCAAGAAAAGGTGTATGCAGGAAGTAACCCACAGTTAGAGAACGAATTACTGATTCTAAGAGCTGAATATGATAAAAAATCAGCGAATAGAGCTGCCTCGAGTCTTCTAAGATTGAAGCAAACTTTTTATGAACAAGGTGAAAAATCAGGAAAATTATTGGCATGGCAGATTAAACAATTAGAATTTAAAACACCAATTACCAGTATTATAAGTAAGGGACAGGCAGTTATAGATCCTTTAGAAATTAATAGTGCCTTTAGAGATTATTAGGAAAAACTATATGATACAAAAAATGAAACTGACTTGAATGAATGAATGAATGAATTTATTTATTTCGGATAGTACAGTACAGGTTAAAAGAAACTGAATAATATAACAACAAGGTCAAATTAGACAAAGACTCCTCTGATTATACAATTCCACGTAAGTTATCCGAAATGGGTGATGGCTGAAGCTGCAGCTTATTTTGCTCACCCATATTCCATCCAGGAATTCAAAATAGAAAAAAGAGAAAACAGTCAAGAGCGATTGCAATTCAAAACAAAGCTAAGACAAAATGTGACTGAGAGAAAAAAAGAAAACTAAGCTAGGCTAAGTTAAGCGGTTACTATTCAAAAACAAATCTAAGACAAAATGTGACAGAGAAAAAAAAGAAAAAAAACAGAAAAAACAAAAAAAAACTAAGCTACAACACAACACAGGCTGGATATGTCAATCCTTATGTGAGTTTACATATCGTTATGTAAATATGTTTGGAGTATTTCTTCCTTTAGTTTTTGTTTAAATTGTCCAAGCGTTGTACATGATTTTAATTCAGGTCCAAAATCGTTCCATAATCTGACTCCTTGCACTGAAACACAGTGTTGCTTGGTGGTTGTTCTCACTGTAGGCTTTTGAAATATACATGTTCCTCTGAAGTGATATCATTTCTCCCTTGTTTGGAACAACTTTTGGATATTTGCGGGCAGTGATAAATTCTTCACTTTGAACATTATTATTGCAGTTTTAAAGTCAACCAGATCTTTCAACTTGAGAGTTTTTTGTTTAAGAAAAAGTGGGTTTGTTGGTTCCCTGTAAGCTGCTTTGTTTATTATTCTAATAGCTCTCTTTTGAAGCATAAAGAGTGGATATATGTTTGTTTTTATATGTATTTCCCCATACTTCATTACAATATGTCATGTATGGGAGTATTAATGAATGATACAAGGTGTATAGTGTGGGTTGATTCAGCAAATATTTCACTCTGTGTAATATTGCAATTGATTTGGATACTTTACCTTTAATATAATTAATATGTGACTTCCAACACAGTTTGTTATCAATTATTACTCCAAGAAATTTAGTTTCAGATACCCTTTCAATCTCTACACCATTTACACTGAGTTTGGGTACTGGGTTGTTGTGATGGTTGTTAAAGACTATAAATTTTGTCTTACTTAAATTGAGCGTTAATTTGTTTGAATCAAACCACAGTTTAAGCTTTCCTAATTCCTTTCCGAGTGTATCCAGAAGTTGTTCCAAATTGTTTCCACTGCATAACAGATTAGTGTCATCGGCAAACAATATTAAGTCCATTTTTTCTGAAACTTTATATATATCGTTTATATACATATTGAATAATAATGGTCCCAAAACTGAACCCTGTGGGACTCCACAGGTGACCTTCAGTAACTGTGAGTTTTTGTTGCTAACGCATACATACTGATATCTGTTCTTTAAGTAACTACTTAACCAGGACAGTGCTACCCCTCTAATACCACAATTTTGTAGTTTCTTTAATAATAAATTGTGATCTACTGTATCAAATGCTTTTTTAAGATCCAGGAATACTCCAACTGAATATTCTTTATTTTCAATGGCTGTTGATATTTTTTCTGTAAATTCCATTAGGGCATATGCAGTTGTCCTCTTGTGTCTGAACCCATATTGCTGCTCACACAATAAATCATTCTTCAGTATGAAGTTGTCAATTCTCTCATAGAATATTTTTTCAAGTATCTTGGAAAATTGCGGTAATAGTGAAATTGGTCTATAGTTTGAGAGTTCCCCTCTGTCGCCCGTCTTGTATATCGGAATTACTTTAGCTATTTTCATTGCATTGAGAAATATACCTGATTGGAGAGACAGGTTACAGATATACGTCAGTGGTTTTACTATGCATTCGATAACAGTTTTGACTAATAGCATGTCAATACCATCACAGTCCGTAGATGTTTTACTTTTGAACGATTTAACAATTTCAATGACCTCTCTTTCGTCTGTGTTCTTTATGAAGATGGAGTCTTTTACAGCAGTGTTATTGCATATTGTATCGCCTGTAGGCACCGTAGTGGGTATTTCTCGGGCCAGATTAGGTCCAATGTTAACAAAAAAATTATTAAATTCATCTGCAGGTGAAGCTATATTCACACTCTGAGTTGTTTTATTATTTTTTTGAATATTAGTTGGGTTGCTTGTATTTCTGCTTTTATTTCCAAGGATACTGTTGAGTATTGTCCATGTATTTTTAATATTGTCTTTGTTTTTCTCCAGTTCTTTACTGTAATAGTCTCTTTTACTACATCTTATTATATATGTTAACTTATTTTTGTATGTTTTATACCGCTGCTCTGCTTCTTTTCTCCTTTTCTTTAGGAAAGCTTTATATAATAAATTTTTCTTTTTACACGCCTTTTGTAGTCCTTTGGTTAACCATGGCTTATCAGCAAATTTGTGTTTAAGCTTTTTTTTTTACTAATGGGTAGTTTTTTTCATAAAGAGTGGTTACAATGTTTATAAATGTGTCATAGGCTTCATTTACATCTGATACATAGACTTCTGTCCAGTCTTGCTTCAGCAAGTCCTCTTTAAAAGAACTGATTGCATTTGGTGATTTGTATCTGAACGATTTTGAAATTTTTTCTGCGTTGGGCCCCGTGTGGCCATGGATAAGTGCAAAGGTTGGCAAGTGGTCATTTATCAATAATCCACTTTCTATTTTCTTAACAAAACTAAATAGGTTTCTTAACAAAACTAAATAGGTTTTTGGGTGGATTATCTATACCATGTATTCCAAATGAAAACAGGGAGATACTGGAGTCTAAAATTAGTCAAGAAGAAGTTGGGCAAGCCATTGATGATATGAAATCAGGAAAAAAGAGCAGGACCAGATGGTCTTCCAGTGGACCTCTATAAAAAAATTTGAGAATAAATTAATAAAACCACTTTTGGAAATGGTTTTAGAAGCATTTCAAAATGGTAATTTACCACCATACATGAATAATGCCTTAATTATACTGTTGCCAAAACCAGGTAAACCCCCTAATAAATGTGAAAACATGAGACCAATAAGCCTATTAAATGCTGATCTTAAGATAATCTGTAAAATTTTAGCAAAACGACTAGAAGAAATATTACCAAATATTATTAACCGAGATCAGAATGGCTTTATAATGGGACGACAAGGCTTCCATAATGTAAGAAGACTATTTAATATTATTTATTCCAATAAAGAAGCACCGGATACAGCTCTCCTATCATTAGACGCCGAAAAGGCCTTTGATAGGACCATTCGACCCTATCTTTTTGAAGTCTTACAAAGGTTTGGACTTGGAAATAATTTCATAAAATGGGTCCAGATAATATACAATAATGCTACAGCAGAAATCCTAACAAACAGCAGTATCTCAAAATCAATAAAAATCAATAGAGGATGTCGACAAGGCTGTCCACTTTCACCTTTACTGTTTACTATGGCAATTGAACCTTTAGCGATGGCAGTACGTTTACATCCACAAATATATGGAATTAAAGTAGGACCAACAGAATATAAAATTTCCCTGTATGCCGATGACATAATTTTGTTTATGTCGAAATTTAAAAAATCAATTCTAACCTTGTTAAAATTAACAAAGAACTTTGGGGAAATATCAGGATATAAAATAAACAAAACAAAATCTTCAATATTAATGCTAAATGAGACCCAGAGAAATCACCCAGCTCCTGAGGTAAATCAATTCAATGTTGTAAATCAGTTTAAATTTTTAGGAATTCAAATTTTGCCTAAGCTAGAATCAGTCGCCAATGCCAACTATGAAGCCTTAATGACAGATATTAATGAGTTACTTCAGAGATGGATGTCACTACCAATGTCGATGATCGGGAGAATTAATATACTTAAAAGTAATATTTTACCAAAAATACTTTATTTATTTCAAGACATTCCTTTACCACCACCTTCAGATCTATTCTCAAGAATTAAAAAAAAGTTAGTGGAATTTATATGGAACAATAGGAAGGCTAGATTACGTTTGTCCTTACTATATTTACCATTTGATCGTGGAGGTCTGAAATGTCCAAACTTTATGTTGTATTACTGGTCAGCACAACTGAGGTCTATGACATATTATTTTTCATCAAATGATCTCCCTCACTGGACTGAAATGGAATCATACAATTTACCTTTACCTCTTCCCTTATTCATATACTCAGACTCGGCTAAAAAATTACAGAAACAAGTTAAAAATCCATTTGTAAAGCACATGATCAAAATATGGTGTGAAACCAAAAAATATTTAAAAGAACCATACTTACTGTCACAATTTAGCCCAATATGGGGTAATCAATATTTTACACCAGGGAGAGCGGATGCTGTATTTAAAGTATGGAATTTAAAAGGGATTCAAAAGATTCAAGACTTATATTTGTCACGATCAGATAACATAATGTCTTTTGAAGAACTGAGGATTAAATTCAATCTTAATAGAACACATTTTTTTAAATATCTTCAGCTTAGAAATTTTATTCGATCAAATCAAAATAATGCTCTCACCCGACCTACTTATTCATCCTTGGAAAAAATTTTGACGACAGATAGTAAGAGAAAGGGTATTATTTCAGAGTTTTATAACTCATTGACACTATTCTCAAGTGAAAACTCACAGAAAAGACTGAATTTTTGGAAAGAAGACCTGCAAATTGAAATTTCAGAGGAACAATGGGAAATGGCTTGTGCAGGAGCTCAAACCAAATCAGAATCAGAATCAGAATCAGGTTTATTGCCATTGTTCATGTAGTACACAAACTAGGAATTTGTCTAGGTACAATGCTGCAACATTAAACATGATAAGATAAGAGAAATAAACTATACATGTAATAAAGTGTAGGATAAGATTAAGTGATACTGGTCAACAGTTAAAATATATATTAGCCAGCAGCAGATCTTCTTAAATTGATACATTTTAAATGGTTAATGCGGATGTATGTTACACCGGTGGAGTTAAATAGATATAACAAAAACATACCAGATACATGCACAAAATGTATGGAAAGTAAAGGAACCCTATTTCACTGTTTATGGGAATGTAGAAAAATCAGAATGTTTTGGGAAGAGGTGAGGGTAACAATTGAAAAAATAATTTCAAAACAATTCACATTGAACCCTAAACTGTTTTTGTTGGGTCTGTATCCAGAAAAACATAACTTTAATAAGAGTGAGAGAGCATTCATAGACCTCGGTTTGCTTAATGCCAAAAAATATATTGCACTATTGTGGAAAAAAACTCATAGACCAGATGTGACTCAGTGGTTAAGACAGATGTTAACAAACCTTCCACTAGAAAGAATAACATACATACTGAAATCAAAGGAAAATGTGTTTGAGAATATATGGAGACCTTTCATTGATTATGTAAAGAAATTAAACATAACTTCTGAAGAAGAAGGTGAATGATGTGTGTGGACCTTGCAAATTCCAAACTAGTGAATGTATATTATGTATACTTATGTAATAGATTACCTAGACTAAACAGAGGAGCATCTTTGTTGATTTGCTTTTGTTAATGGTTGTTGTTGTTTTTAGTACATTTTTTTTTGTTGTTGTTGTTGTTAGTGTTTTTTTTTAATTTTTAAATTACTTTAGTTAGTGTTTGTCTGTGCCATGTTTGTAAAAAAAAAGGTTCAATAAAACATATTGTGGAAAAAAAAGTTATTACAGGAGAAGTTTATCATACACAGTACATAGTTACTGTATAAAGCTCCTTTTGGCAAAGTAAATCTGTTTTGGTACAATAAGGGTAGCAGATTTCTTTTCAGCTCACCTAGCTACCTGACAAGGTGGTGTGGGAGGGGAACGAGGCAAGTAACGTTAACATCATCTCGCTCTAATTATAAAACCGCAAATGCTAAATGATGATGCTAACTTGTCGCTAATAAGGGTTGGGAGTTAAGGATCTGTACTTATATAGCACTTTTTCTAGTCTCAAAGACCACTCAAAGCACTTCACTAGTATTAACCCTCTATTCTAAGGGCCTAAAGGAGACAGATATCTATGGACAATTTAGAACACCCAATTAACAGATATAGTCTATCACACCATCGTTTCTTTGGTTTAAATTACTGCAGAGTTTCTTAATTTTGTTTGAAAAAATATTACTAAAGCTGCAAAAGTGTTGTGACAGTGGCTGCATACACACTAAAAAATAAATAAAACACGTTGGAGGAACAAACTCATTAGAAATTGATTAGAAATCAAGTTACATTAAGAGCCAGTTTGAACATTAGGATGGCCAATTACTGATCGGGGGGTCAGGGGTTCGATTCCCGCTCTGTTTGCAGTCTGCATGTCAAAGTGTCCTTGAGCAAGACACTGAACCCATCAGTTGCTCCTGGTGGGTCAGGCCAGCGCCTGTGCATGGCGGCTCTATCACCACCAGTGTGTGAATGTGTGGATAGCAGGATCTGTAAAGCGCTTTGGTCATCTAGAGATGAGAAAAAGCGCCATATAAGTGAACACCATTTACCATTTTTAATTAGTCAAGTAGTGATAATGAATCATTGAAGTCATCTCAAATGCACATTAAAAAAACATTGCAAAATTAAGAGGGGGGAAAAGGGTGCATAAAATTAATGACAGATGAACTTGTACAATTGATTTTTTACACTACAAAATTTAAAATGTAGAAAAAGACATGGCCCTTTTTATTGTTTATTATAAACAGAATTTACAGAAAATGTATATCATGATATATATACTGTTATCGTCAAATAAGACGACTTGTATCGTAATATGAAATTCTGGTCATATCGCACAGCCCTAGCAGTAAGTATGCCGTAGGAAGATCCCAAGGCACCCTTACAAAGAACGTAAGAACTCTAGGGCCATCATACGACAGAAAAGCCCCTTATTTCTCAAGAAAGCCTCAAGTTGCTCTTGTGAATTGAACGGCAGCCATAAAAAACTACAGTATGTCCACCTACACAAATGTCTGCAAACTCCAAAATTTGTAGGAACTGGGAGGTTCTTATGAACCCATCATTCGTAAGAATCTTTGTAACATAGCTTAAGTATCATTTTCAAAGTAATTTATTCTCCCAGTAAGAGTGGAATATTAACTTGTGTGCTCACATCTTTCCATTGACTTTGTATGTAAGCGTGCCAAGTTTGACACAGAGTATGAACAAATTACAAGACTAAATTGTCATCACCTATGCCGTAGTATACTACAGTGTGTCATTTTATAACATATTTAGTTGATGGGGCGCCATGGGACTTTTTTCTATGTAAAAATGGTACCCTGGCTCAATAAAAGGTTGAAAAACACTGCCCTAATAATAAATGCTTCAATGACAAGCATTTCTAAGTATATATTTGTCCATCTTGGCAGAAAGTTATCAGAAAATAATCAAAAAGAAACCATTGGCCCTCATTTATCACAAGTGCATAGAAATAATCAGATGGATAGATCTATAGATAGAGGTGTGGAAAAGTGTTTGCCTCCTTCCTGATTTCTCATTTTTTTGAATGTCACACTTAAATGTTTCAGATCATCAAACAAATTTAAATATTAGACAAAGATAACACAAGTAAACACAAAATGCAGTTTTTAAATGAAGGTGTTTATTATTAAGGGAAAAAATAATCCAAACCTACATGGTCCTGTGTGAAAAAGTGATTGCCCCCTAAACCTAATAACTGGTTGGGCCACCCTTAGCAGCAACAACTGCAATCAAGCATTTGCGATAACTAGCAATGAGTCTTTTACAGCGCTGTGGAGGAATTCTGGCCCACTCACCTTTGCAGAATTGTTATAATTCAGCCATATTGGAGGGTTTTCGAGCATGAATCGCCTTTTTAAGGTCATGCCACAGCATCTCAATCGCATTCAGGACAGGACTTTGACTAGACCACTCCAAAATCTTCATTTTGTTTTTCTTAAGCCATTCAGAGGTGGACTTGCTGGTGTGTTTTGGATCATTGTCCTGCTGCAGAACACAAGCGCGCTTCAGCTTGAGGTCACAAACAGATGGCCGGACATTCCCCTTCAGGATTTTTTGCTAAACAGCAGAATTCATGATTCCATTTACCACAGCAAGTCTTCCAGGTCCTAAAGCAGCAAAACAGCCCCACACCATTACACTACCACCACCATATTTTATTGTTGGTATGATGTTCCTTTTCTGAAATGCTGTGTTAAATTTATGTCGGATGTAATGGGACACACACCTTCCAAAAAGTTCAACTTTTGTCTCGTTAGTCCACAGAGTATTTTCCCAAAAGTCTTGGGGATCATCAAGATGTTTTCTGGCAAAACTGAGACAAGCCGTTATGTTCTTTTTGCTCAGCAGTGGTTTTCGTCTTGGAACTTTGCCATGTAGACCGTTTTTGCCCAGTCTCTTTCTTATGGTGGAGTCATGAACCCTGACCTTAACTGAGGCAAGTGAGGCCTGCAGTTCTTTGGATGCTGTTATGGGGTCTTTTATGACCTTTTGGATGAGTCATCGCTGCTCTCTTGGGGTAATTTTGGTTGGCCGGCCACTCCTGGGAAGGTTCACCACTGTTCCATGTTTTCACCATTTGTGGATAATGGCTCTCACTGTGGTTCGCTGGAGTCCCAAAGCTTTAGAAATGGCTTTATAACCTTTTCCAGACCGATAGATCTCAATTACTTTGTTTCTCATTTGTTCCTGAATTTCTTTGGATCGCAGCATGATGTCTAGCTTTTGAGGATCTTTTGGTCTATTTCACTTTGTCAGGCAGGTCCTGTTAAGTGATTTCTTGACTGAGAACAGGTGTGGCAGTAATCAGGCCTGGGTGTGGCTAGAAAAATTGAACTTAGCTTTCCAAAGATGTCATAAACCACAGTTAATTTATGTTTTAATGGGGAAGGGAGAATCATTTTTTCACACAGGGCCATGCAGGTTTGGATTTTTTTGTTCCCTTTATAATAAACGCCTTCATTTAAAAACTGCATTTTGTGTTTACTTGTGTTATCTTTGTCTAATATTTAAATTGGGTTGATGATGTGAAACATTTAAGTATGACAAACATATAAAAGAAAGAGAGAAATCAGGAAGGGGGCAACCAATGGATGATAGGTAGGTTACTAATCCCAAACAGTTTGTGATTAATCAGAAATAATTGTATCCCAAGGTCCACCTGGTATTTATGAATCTTTGCATATCTGATCAGTCTCATTATACAACTTATCACTCACTGATAAATCTGATTGATGGAAACGATAGACCATGTCTGTGCTTCGCTCCCAGCTTTCACAACATTGCGGAACGTAAAATGGCAGAAGGAGAAACTTTTCCGAACTACAAATTGACATTTTATAAGAAGTGAAAAAGAATGAAGTAGTGTTGTGTGGCATCCTCAGAAGTCACATTAAATGCAAAAGAACCATGTTTTGGGCGAGCTCAGTGCTGAGCAACAGCGTTGGTTGGACCATCTGAGGATTATAATTTAAATCTGTACAGCCGTAATTTAATTGTGTATTTGGGTTATAGTGCATATACAGTTGCTCAAAAATATTCATGGGCCCTTAATCTGATTGGGTAACGGTCGTCAGAGTGGGTCAGTCACAACTAAGGAGGCAGTCAGGGTGTGTTTGCTTTGATAATTTAAAAAATGAAAGAAAAGACTTGTTTGCTGTGTCATAAAACATAGGAAGTACAACCTTCAGATTTCTTTAACTGAATAAAGGTATCATGTGTTTCTTTGTGAAGATCTCAATACTCTAACTGCATACTAGAGACCCATAGACATTTTTTTAGTCAAAACTCATATAAACACCATTTTCCATAATATGAGACCACTCTGGCCCAACAGAGCCACCAGTTTGCTTGCACTCCTTCAGTACTTGCCCGTATATCTAACCCTGAGTACAGATAGAGACTGGAAAGAGAGTGATAATTGGAGGGGAAAAATATCCTTGGTTCAGACAGTCATCAAGGTTACAACCACTGCTGACAGCCCAGTTTGACCCCAACAGTGCACCACCCATCACTGCAGATGCCAGGCAGCAGAGAAAAGCATGAACCAGAACTAAACAGAAAAGAACATCTATTCCAATTCTCATCCTCTCATCTTTCAACTTCTGCTGTGCCCTTTTCGCTCTCCTCCGTCAAGGTGATTTGTCCTGGTCCCCCTTTGCCATCAAGAAACTGACTTACTACTTTATTCCAAACAACTGAACACTCAACCAAAGGGCCTGGCCTTCATCACCCTCCCATCGACTCACTATAGTTATCTTTTCAGTCTTTTTCTGCATTTTAGGTCCACCCGAGACCCCACCCCCCAAAAGATTTTCTGCCTTTGTTTTTGCACCAGAATGAAATTATCAAGTTGGCATAGAAACAAGTCCAGTTCTAATCAAAGACTGAATAGACAAAGACAGTGGTTTTCTGAATTATTAATTCAACTGTACCTAAGCATAACTTTTACAATCTGGTGGATTTGTATTTACTATCAAAGGAAAACATAAAATCTAAGAGTGAATGTTTGACATTTCTACCAATCCTGCATATAAATCATGTAATGCATTTTAAATATTTTTGCAGATTAATTTTCTGTCATTTGTGATAGCAGAGAGCTGGCAGTAAACTTCAGACATAATTTGATCAAAACGAGTATGTGGGTATTGATGCTACACTAATGAATCCATCTTTATCACCAAAGTGCATTTCCCAAGACACTGCAATAATGTTTGGATCTAATGTCAGACAGATTTGTGCTGCCAAGAAGGGATTGTAAATACCCAGTTTTGTTGCAAGAAGTCCCATTTTCCCCCTGAAATTAGCACAGTGGGCCTATTTCACAACAGCTCGTAGCAAGGTTGGGCGGTGCGGTGGTGCAGTGGTTAGCGCTGCGGCAGCACAGCAATTCACCCTTGGCCATGGGATCTCTGGTTCGATCCCAGCCCCTGACCAACAGTGATCTGTGTGGAGTTTGCATGTTCTCCCCATATCTGCATGGGTTTACTCCGGGATTTCTCCGGTTTCCTCCAACAGGCCAAAAACATGCATGTTAGGTTAATTGGAGACTCTAAAGGGACCCTAGGTGTGAATGTGTGTGTGAATGGTTAAGGGATAGCGCCGTACCGTGGCTGCTTCATCCATCCAGGTGGATGCCCTCAATTTCCCCTCTGGGGATCAATAAAGTATACAAAAAAGATTCTCATGCAAGTACAGCATCTTAGTTAATGTCATTAGTTATGCCTGTGTTCAAAAATGGCTGCGTAAAGGATAATCCAATTCCGTAAAAACATTACAATAAGATTACATTCACTATTTTTACTCTACTCCACTGGAGTGGTGGCCTAGCTGATCTGCCCCACAACCGGGAGGTCAGGGGTTCAAGTCCTGGCCGGGTCATATCAAAGACCATATAAAAATGGTACTTCCCACCTTCTAGCTTGGTGCTCAGTGTAATAGAATGGGGGAAGGAGAAGTTGTTTGTGGCGGCGCCTTGCATGGCAGTGAGCACTGATTCTTGATGTGATTAACATTGTAGACAGGAGAAAAGTAATTTCGTTCCACTGTACATGACTGGCTGTATGGACTGAATAACTATAGAGTTGGCTGCTGCTTCTTCTTCTTCTCAGATCTATGGATGTTTGTGTTGATGTAACTTCTCCATCAAAAAAAGTAAAGAAAATGCACCGTACTTGAGGGGCAACCTGGAGTAACTCCACTGGATTTCATCAGAAATCAGGTTGTATAGACAGCAGTAGAAATCAAATGGGAATTTCCTTGCACCATGTAGACTCCATAAACTTAGTCACTGGTTTTCATGTGGTGCATCGTGTTCTACAGTAGACTGAGCCACTGTGGTATGCCATTAGGGAGCCTATTCCATGGCCTCTCAATCAATATTCACCTAGGACTGGGTGATGTGATCTAAAAATCAACATCACAATTCCTGGAACATTTTCTCTTAGCTTCCAGTTATCAAACTGCTTTTGCCCCAATCATATTTTTTCCTTAAATTTGTGACTATTATGGTTAATTGTTGACTTCCAGACAGCTTTTTCCATAAATTTGTATGGATTTTATTTTTTTTTTCCACAATATTTTTTATTGAACCTTTTTTTTTTTACAAACATAACACAAACACTCAAACACTAACAATAAACTAATTTAAAAAAAATGTACTAAAAACACAAACAAACACTAACAAAGACAGGTCTTCAACAATGCTCCTCTGTTTAGTCTAGGCAATCCATTACATAAGTATACATACTATACATTCACCAGTTTGGAATTTACAAGGTCTACACACATCATTCACCTTCTTCTTCAAAAGTTATGTTTAAATTCTTTACATAATCAATGAAAGGTCTCCATATATTCTCAAACACAATTTCCTTTGATTTCAGTATGTATGTTATTCTTTCTAGTGGAAGGTTTGTTAACATCTGTCTTAACCACTGAGTCACATCTGGTCTATGAGTCTTTTTCCACAATAGTGCAATACATTTTTTGGCGTTAAGCAAACTGAGGTCTATGAATGCTCTTTCACTTTTATTAAAGTTATGCTTTTCTGGATGCAGACCCAACAAAAACAATTTAGGATTCAATATGATTTGTTTTGAAATTATTTTTTCAATTGTTACCCTCACCTCTTCCCAAAACATTCTGATTTTTCTACATTTCCATAAACAGTGAAATAGGGTTCCTTTACTTTCCATACATTTTGTGCATGTATCTGGTATGTTTTTGTTTTATCTATTTAACTCCACCGGTGTAACATACATCCGCATTAACCATTTAAAATGTATCAATTTAAGGCGTACATTTATTGATTTGGTTTGAGCTTCTGTACAAGCCAATTCCCATTGTTCCTCTGAAATTTCAGTTTGCAGGTCTTCTTTCCAATAATTCAATCTTTTGTGTGAGTTTTCACTTGAGGATAGTGTCAATGAGTTATAAAACTCTGAAATAATACCCTTTCTCTTACTATCTTTCGTCAAAATTTTTTCCAAGGAAGAGTAAGTAGGTCGGGTGAGAGCATTATTTTGATTTGATCGAATAAAGTTCCTAAGCTGAAGATATTTAAAAAAGTGTGTTCTATTAAGATTAAATTTGATCCTCAGTTCTTCAAAAGACATCATGTTATCTGAACATGACAGATGTAAGTCTTGAATCTTTTGAATCCCTTTTAAATTCCATACTTTAAATACAGCATCCGCTCTCCCTGGTGTAAAATATTGATAACCCCATATTGGGCTAAATTGTGACAATAAGTGTGGTTCTTTTAAATATTTTTTGGTTTCACACCATATTTTGATCATATGCTTTACAAATGGATTTTTAACTTGTTCCTGTAATTTTTTAGCCGAGTCTAAGTATATGAATATGGGAAGAGGTAAAGATAAATTGTATGATTCCATTTCAGTCCAGTGAGGGAGATCATTTGATGAAAAATAATATGTCATAGACCTCAGTTGTGCTGACCAGTAATACAACATAAAGTTTGGACATTTCAGACCTCCACGGTCAAATGGTAAATATAGTAAAGACAGACGTAATCTAGCCTTCCTATTGTTCCATATAAATTCCACTAATTTTTTTTTAATTCTTGAGAATAGATCTGAAGGTGGTGGTAAAGGAATGTATTGAAATAAATAAAGTATCTTGGGTAAGATATTACTTTTAAGTATACTGATTCTCCCAATCATCGACATTGGTAGTGACATCCATCTCTGAAGTAACTCATTAATGTCTGTCATTAAGGCTTCATAGTTGGCACTGGCAACTGATTCTAGCTTAGGCACAATTTGAATTCCTAAATATTTAAACTGATTTACAACATTGAATTGATTTACCTCAGGAGCTGGGTGATTTCTCTGGGTCTCATTTAGCATTAATATTGAAGATTTAGTTTTATTTATTTTATATCCTGATATTTCCCCAAAATTCTTTATTAAATTCAACAAGGTCGGAATTGATTTTTTAAGATTCGACATAAACGGACTTCCGGGAAGATGGCGGAGAGACATAACACTTAAACAAAGAGCTCTCCCTAGCCGGATTAAAAATCATCGGTAAATGGCCAACTCGACATAAACGGATCAATAAACTAAGGGATGAAAACACGAAGGAACCGGGCACAAGGACAAAAACAGGGTAAAATTGAAGAATTCCTCTCCAACAACGCAGGAAAAACCGCTGTACGCAAAGCCCAAAAAAACGAGATGTCCACAGCAGAGAAAATGGAGGACACCAGACTCGACAACATGACCACTGGCATCGCCAGTTTGGGTGAAGAGTTAAGAGAATTCAAGCGACAGCTACAACAGGATTTAGCGGCTCTTAAGGAGGAACTGAAAAAAGAAATTAAGGAGGAAATCATGGACCTCCGAAGAGAAATGGAGCGTAAATTAACGGAAAACATGGAGGAGCTGCGCTCCCAGCGGGCGTGTATGACAGAAGCGCAGACCCGAATTTCGGAACTAGAAGATTGGAAAAGCGAGGCAAACGAACAACTACAGACCCTGACGACGCAAACGCAGAGGATGCAGGAGAAAATAAACCACTTGGAGAGCAGATCCAGACGAAGCAATATGCGCATCTTTGGAATTCCGGAGGGCATTGAAGGCAACTCGATGACAAAATTCATGGATCATTTCTTAAAAAAAGAACTGGAAATACCCGGAGAAACAGATCTGCAGATTCAACGGGCGCACAGAACACCGGCACAGAACCCGAAAACAAACGCTACACCCAGGTCAGTTGTGGTAAACTTTGTGAAATATGACATAAAGGAAAGAATCCTGACGCAAGCATGGAAAAAAAAGATACGAATCGGCGACAAACAGGTATTTTTTGACCATGACTACCCGACAGAAATCGTGCAGCAGCGGAAGAAATATGCCAACATTAAAAAAACGCTGAAAGAGAAAAAAGTTAGATTCCAAACGCCGCTAACGAAAATGAGGATTCATTGGGAGGAAGGCACAAGAACCTACAACACGGCCGAAGAGGCAGCGCGGGATATGATGGAGCGGGGCCTTGAGGTGAGCGTGCCGAAGGAGACGGCTGGAGCAGCGGCGGCCCTGAACGCACCACGACAGACGGAGTGGAGACGAGTGAACGGCGGAAGAAGGGGGAGAGACGTAGAGCAGCGGGCCCAGGACAAGCTACAAGGCTTTCAACTGAAAGCCTAGATCATAACAAAGATTAAGAAAGGCACAGAAGAAATGAAGGCCAAGAAGACAAGGTAAAAGAGAAACAGACGGCTAGGAGAGGTTTAAGATAAGATAAGATAAGATAAGATAAGCCTTTATTAGTCCCACAACGGGGAAATTCCAGGATTGCAACAGCACAGGGATAGCAACACTCAGAGCAACAATCAGAAGGCAAGAAAAAACAAGCAAGCAAGAGCAGCTAATATACATATGTACATATTACTATAAAATATATATATACACACACACACACACAGACACACAGTGCAGAGCATTGTAGCTGATATTTGTTGGACATTTCTAGACTTATGACTATTACTTTGATAGTAATTAGAAGTCTAGGGAGGGCCCTTCACTCTGTGAAGACAAACCCCCCACTCACCAACAGGGACCAGTGGGCAGAAGAAAGGCCCAAAGTACGGAGGTCGAGATTTTTTAATGTGTTTTTATATAAATGTGTTATTTTTGTTGTTAAAGGGGCTAGGAGCACAAGTTAAAAAAATGGAAAAACATGAATATGGGTAAAAATCTTAAGATAATGACACTAAACGTGAATGGTCTGAACTCACCTGTTAAAAGGGAAAGAATAATAAGAAAATTCAAGAAGGAAAAAGCTGAAATTATATTTATGCAAGAGACACATTTGAGCAAGGCAGAACATGTGAAACTAAAGAGATTTGGCTATAAGAACTCCTACTACAGTTCATTTAAGGGAGGAGCAAAAAGGGGGGTTATGATACTAATCTCAAACAAAATACAATTTGAAAGTGAACAGGAAATCCAGGATAAAGAAGGCGGGTATGTAATAATAAAGGGAAGAATAGATGGTATGCAGATTACATTAGTGAACATCTATGCCCCACCAGAAAGTGACAAGGGTTTTTTTCAACATCTGTTTGATCTCATAGCAACACACAGTGAAGGAGTCCTAATTTGTGGAGGAGACTTAAATGCTGTCATGGATCATGAAGTTGACACAACAAGTGTTAAGAAGACAAAAAAACATGTAACAAAGTTCATAAGAACCTCACTGGCAGAAATGGGTATGGTAGACATATGGAGGGACCTACACCCACTCGAAAAAGACTCTACACATTATTCAGCAGCCCATAAAGTACACTCTAGAATAGATTACTTCCTTATGAATGAAGGTGACAGACACAGGGTGAGAAATTGTTGGACTGGAGGGGCAGAAATATCAGATCATAATCCTATATACATGGAAATATAGTATTTAAACAATAGAAAACGACAAACAACATGGAAACTTAACGTAGGACTGTTAAATGATGAGAAAATGAAAGAAAGAATAAAAATAAACATAAACGAATATATCCAAGAGAATGACAATGAAGAAGTGGACCCAACAATACTATGGGACGCACTAAAAGCCGTGTTAAGGGGTAAATTAATTGTTGAAACAGGAAAAGCAAATAAGACTAAACTGGAAGCGTATGAACAAAGATGTGAGAGACTGAGGGAATTAGAACGTAAACATCAAAGCACAAATGATCCAAAAATATATCAAGAAATTAAAGAAGAAAAAACAACGATAAAAGAAACACAAATGGATGAAATTGAAAGGAAAAATAGATATCTAAAGCAAAAATATTATGAAACGGGGCCAAAAGCCACAAAACTGCTGGCAAAACGGTTAAGAAAACAACAAACAATGAATAATGTATACAAGATTAAAGACCCCACCACAAATAAAACCACAGTTAACCCAGAAAACATCGAAGAAATTTTCCATAATTTCTACCAAGAACTATACTCGCAACCTGAAGAAACAAATACTAAAGATATCAAAAAATTTCTAGACACATTGGACTTGCCATCAATAGGAAATCAACAAAATGAAAAACTAACAGCAGAAATAACAACACAAGAGATCAGAGATGTGATTAAGTCACTTAAAAACGGTAAATCACCAGGTAGTGATGGATACCCATCTGAGTTTTATAAACTGTTTATAGAAGAACTCACGCCACAACTCCTAAAGTCATTTAATTGGACGCTGAACAACAACAAAATACCTCCATCATGGAACGAAGCAATCATTTCAGTTATTTTAAAACCAGGGAAAGATAAAGAACAATGCGGAAACTATAGACCAATCTCTTTATTAAATGTAGATTATAAAATATACACAACAATTATATGTAAACGAATAAAGACATTCTTGACGGAATTGATAGAAGATGATCAAACTGGATTCATAGAGGGACGCCAAACACATGACAATATCAGGAGAACAATACATATAATTAACCAAATACATAAAGAAAAGAAAAGCGCAGTAATAATGAGTTTAGACGCAGAAAAAGCATTTGACAGGGTTAACTGGAAATTCCTATATAGTGTACTGGAGCGCTTTGGATTTAGCGAAAAATCAGTACAATGCATAAGGACGCTATATCAAGAACCTGTGGCAAGAATCAAGATAAACGGTAGCTTAACAGACAAAGTAAATATACAAAGATCAACTAGGCAGGGATGCTGCTTATCACCCACCTTGTTTGCTCTGTTCATAGAACCATTGGCTCAAGCGATACGACAAAATAAGAAATTAAAAGGTGTAACAATAAAGGGGGCGGAACACAAGATTGGGCTATTTGCAGACGATATTATAGTTTACCTTGAACAACCAGATAAATCAATAATGGAAATGATGAACTTGATAGAAAATTTTGGAAAATTATCAGGATACAAGATAAACATAACAAAAACACAAATACTGACATTCCACTATAACCCTCTAAACCAGATAACTGATAAGATCAAACTAAACTGGAACCAAAAAGAAATAAAATACCTTGGAGTGAACATACCTAAAGACCTAAGCAAAATATATAAAGCAAACTATGATAGGTTGGAACAAGAAATAAAAAAAGATATTGATAGATGGTCAATCTTAAATATGGATCTGAATTCAAAAATTGAGACAGTCAAAATCAGCATACAACCTAGATTACTTTACCTCTTCCAGGCTATACCAACAGAGATTCCAGATGCCCAATTCTCAAAGTGGGACAGGATGATATCGAGATTTGTTTGGGGAGGTAAAAAACCAAGAGTGAAATATAAAACCCTCCAATTACCAAAAGGGAAAGGAGGCATGGGCCTACCGAGTCTAAAGGAATATTACTACTCAGCACAAATAAGATATATCATATGTTGGTGCGACGAGGGATATGAGGCAAAATGGAAAGAAATGGAAAAGGAAATTGAGGGACTCCCAGTACAAAGCATAATAGGGGATAAAGATGCATATAAGCAAATCAAACAAATAGACCCAATCACTAAATTTACTTTAGAACTGTGGTATAAAATAGTACAAAAATATAATATAAGGGAAGACATAAAACTATTGAAATGGGTAGCATTTGACAGTCAGTTTGAACCGGCAAAACAAGATAGGGGATACAAAAATCTGGTGAACAAGGGAATCACAGCATGGGGCAATATCGGAAAAAAAGATCTCGGGAGCTTTGTAAATATCAGGAGAAAATTTAAATTAGAAAGATCGGAATTTTTCAGATATCTGCAGATGAGAGATTACTATATGAAGAAGATTAGGCATAACCTCCAAACAGATGTGAACGAGATTATACAACTTATTTTAAGCTCATATGCAGGAAATAAAATAAGAATTATTTCAAAACTATATCAGAAACTTATGACAAACAATCATACAAGTAACTATATAAAGGAGAAATGGGAGAAAGAGCTCAATTTAAACATAACAGAAGAAAGCTGGCAGGAAATATGGAAAACACAACACACATCAACAAATTCAAGGACATGGAGGGAATTTGGATGGAAAAACCTGATTCGCTTTTTCATTACACCACAGATTCAAGGAAAATATACAAATACCCAATCTTTATGCTGGAGGGGATGTGGGGCTCAAAATGCAGACCACTCACATATGTTTTGGAAATGCTACAAAATATCATCATTTTGGAAATCTATGCATGTGACAATACAGAGGATATTAGGATATAATATACCAATGAACTGTAACCTGATGTACTTATGTGATCTTAAAAAAGACAATGTTATACAGGCTGAGGACAGATATCTAGTTAAAATCTTGTTGATTGCATGTAAAAAAACTATCACAAAAAAATGGCGATCAGAAGTTCTTCCTGACCAAGAACAATGGACTGACATTGTTGAGGACATACGTATGATGGAAAAACTAACATATCGACAAAGAATGCAAGAAGGACTATGGGAGAAAAAATGGCGGAAATGGACACACTACAAAGTGCAACAACGAGGCAGAAATTGAAAGAATAACCAAAGACACTGAAAAAACCAGAAGAATTAAGAGATGGAAACTAAAAACTTGATGCTCCAACATTTGTCCCCCCCCCCCTTTTATTTTTTATTTTTTTTTTTTCTTTTTCCCTACCCTAACCCCTTTGTTTTTTAAATGTAGAATGTGATCTGAATGCATTATATATGATGAAAAATGAATAAAAATCTAAGTTACAAAAAAAAGATTCGACATAAACAAAATTATGTCATCGGCATACATACATACGGCTGCACGGTGGCGCAGTGGTTTAGCACTGTGGCAGCACAGTTTTACCCTCGGCCGGGGGACCGCGGGGATCATGAGATCGTGGGTTCGATCCCAGCCCCCGACCAACAGTGAACTGTGTGGAGTTTGCATGTTCTCCCCGTGTTGCAGGGGTTTACTCCGGGATTTCTCCGGTTTCCTCCCGCACACCAAAAACATGTAGGTTTAGGGCGCTCGCGCACGCAGCGACCAGCAGCCGGTGGCTTGTCACCAGACTGCAAACCAAGTCTACCTACGGGTACAAATAAGTAACAAAAAAAAAAAACAAAAAAAAAAAATACAGGGAGATTTTATGTTCTGTTGGTCCTACTTTAATTCCATATATTTGTGGATGTAAACGTACTGCCATCGCTAAAGGTTCAATTGCCATAGTAAACAGTAAAGGTGAAAGTGGACAGCCTTGCCGACATCTTCTTCTGATATTTATTGATTTTGAAATATTGCTGTTTGTTAGGATTTCTGCTGTAGCATTATTGTATATTATCTGAACCCATTGTATGAAATTATTTCCAAGACCAAACCTTTGTAAGACTTCAAAAAGAAAGGGCCATTCGACCCTATCAAAGGCCTTTTCGGCGTCCAATGATAGGAGAGCTGTATCCGGTGCTTCTTTATTAGAATAGATAATATTAAATAGTCTTCTTACATTATGAAAGCCTCGTCTTCCCTTTATAAAGCCATTCTGATCTCGGTTAATAATATTTGGTAATATTTCTTGTAGTCGTCTTGCTAAAATTTTACAGATTATCTTAAGGTCAGCATTTAATAGGCTTATTGGTCTCATATTTTCACATTTATTAGAGGGTTTACCTGGTTTTGGCAACAGTATAATTAAAGCATTATTCATGTATGGTTGTAAATTACTATTTTGAAATGCTTCTAAAACCATTTCCAAAAATGGTTTTATTAATTTATTCTTAATTTTTTTATAAAGGTCAACTGGAAGACCATCTGGTCCTGCACTTTTTCCTGATTTCATATTATCAATGGCTAGCCCAACTTCTTCTTGGCTAATTTTAGACTCCAGTAATCTCCCTGTTTTCATTTGGAATACACGGTATAGATAATCCGTCCAAGAACCCATTTAGTTTTGTTAAGTCATTTTCATTTTTTGTATCATATAATTTTTCATAATAATCTCTAAAGGCACTATTAATTTCTAAAGGATCTACAACTGCCTGTCCGTTACTTGTAATACTGGTAATTGGTGTTTTAAATTCTAATTGTTTAATCTGCCATGCCAATAATTTTCCTGATTTTTCACCTTGTTCATAAAAAGTTTGCTTCAATCTTAGAAGACTTGAGGCAGCTCTATTCGCTGATTTTTTGTCATATTCAGCTCTCAGAATCAGTAATTCGTTCTCTAACTTTGGGTCACTTCCTGCATACACTTTTTCTTGAAGAATTTTTATTTTATGTTCCAATTGGACTCTCTCCTCTCGAGTCTTCTTAGATTTTGAACCTGTATAACTAATAATATGCCCCCTAATAAAAGCTCTGAAAGCCTCCCAGTTTATACATGCTGATGTTTGTGTAGTATTGATATCAAAGAACTCATTTATCTGTTTTTCTATGTACTTAACAATTCCTCATCTTGAAGCCATTTATGCTGAAATTGCCACCTACCTGGTTCCTTTGTCAATTTCTTATCTACATATATTAGACCACAGGGTGCATGATCAGATATCACAATATTATTATAGAAGCAGTTTTGAATCTTGGACCTTAATTCTGTAGAGATCAAAAAATAGTCAATATGTGAGAATGTCTTGTAGGTATTGGAATAACAAGAGTAGGCTTTAACTTGTGGTTTCATTTCTCTCCATATATCTAGCAATCTCAATTCTTTCATAAAATGATTAATGGTCATCCTGCATCCATTGTGCGTACAGTCCAGTCCTGTTGATCTGTCTATACCGGGATTCAATGTACAATTAAAATCCCCTGCTATTATATGTTGCCCTGTAAGTGATGATAAAATAAGAAATAAATTAGCAAAGAAATTCTGATCATCTATATTGGGACCGTATAAGTTCACCAGATTTATATTTTCTAATAACAAAGATCCTTGGATGATTAGATATCTTCCAAATTTGTCTCCAATTACATTTTTCACTTGAAATGGGATTGATTTATGTATGAGAGTCATAACTCCCCTGGCTCGGGATGAAAATGAAGAGGTGAATACACTTCCTTGCTATCTTCTCCTAATTCTTTTTTACATCCTCCTCTATTAGATGAGTTTCTTGTAAAAACACAATTTTTGAACCTATGTCTTTTATTTTATTCATAACTTAAGTTTTTTTAAATTTTGTAGACCTCTGCAATTCCATGAAGTTAAATTAAGATTAACGCTTTGGTCTATGATCAATAAGGAGTTTGAGATTACCTCGCAATGTAAACATGCTCATACAGAGAAGCAAAAACATGAGTGGTTGAACATTCATCCTACAAACTACACACAAACAAATTCCCCCTTCCCACATTCGTGGTAATCTCCCCAAAATCAAAAAAAAATTATGTCTCCCGCTATAGCCATCGACTGCTCCACACCCACGAGGACCAGCCAGAGCCACTCCTTCATCCTCCCAATCACCCTAACTCTACTGCTTTTAATGACGTAACATTAACTCTCTTCTGTAGTTTTCCAACTTAACTCCAAAATTTTATAGCAACTTTGTACATCATACGTTTTTTTTAATATATAATACAATCTATATTTTGTAAACTTGCTATATGCTTCAGATCAGTCAGATGCCTGTGCAAATGCTTAAATATTCTACCTTATATTTTGTTCATGCTTAGCTCCCACCAGTCTCTTCTTGGATCTTCTTGATGAGCTCCTGCGCCTCCTCAGGGGTCTTGAAGGTGTGGGTTCTGCCCTTATATGTGACCAGCAGTCTTGCAGGATAAATCACTCCATGACGAATCCCGAGGTTGCGCAGCTCTTTAAGGGCGGGGTTAAACTGTTTCCTTAATTGTTGGATTCCTGTGGCCAAATCTGGGTAGAACCGCACCTGTTGATTCTGGTATTTAATTTTTCCTTTGGCTCGCGCCGCGTTGGAGATCGTCATCCTGTCTCTGTAGCTGAGGAACTTCATAATCAGCGTCCTCGGTGGTGCCTTATTATCTCTCAGTGGGCCGATTCGGTGGGCGCTTTCTAAGACAACTGATGACTGCAGCTCCGCGTTATTCAGCGCTTCTGGAATCCACTTTTCCAAAAAGGAACATGGATCCCGACCCTCCATTCTCTCCGGGAGGCCCACCAGCCTCAGGTTGTTCCGTGTCGACCGGGATTCTAAATCCAGGACATTATCTTCCAGACGTTTATTTTTTAATTCCAATGTGCGCACCTTTAATTGTAGGCCGGTGACATCATCCTCAGCGCTGGAAATTCGGAGCTCCACCTGCGACACTCGTTCCATACAGTCGCTTAATTCCTTTCTCATTCCTTCTATCGCTGCTATAATCCCACCAAATTTAGTGGAGAAGTCTGCTCTCATTGAGCCAATGGCAGCGAGCACCGTACCTGTGCCGTCGCCAGCAGTCACCGCTCCTCCGCTAGCTTGCTCCGCCATATCTGGGGATTTTTCTGCTTCGTCACGGACGTGAAAGTCCGTTAACTTGGACTGTTTCGGCGGTTCAGTTTTTCCTCCACCTGATTTCCCAGCCTTAGGCTTTACCGGCATGTCCTCGCCCAAATGCTGGGATAGGTTTTTTTCCCAATTGAGAGAGTTATTTGCCGATTTTCTTATTTTTAGGAGCAGAGTAGAGTGGAACACGTCCTCCTATGTGGCGGCCATTACCGGAAGTCCGTATGGATTTTATTTCATAAAATTTATTAAAAACTTTTTCCCCTTGTAAATTTGAGATTTTTTTTCACAGTTTTCATTTTGCTTTTTTGTAAATCTACAACTTTTTTCTTGTGAATTTGCATTTTTTTAAACTGTTCATTTGTTTAACCCACATGGAGCCACTAGTTACGGGGAAAAGAGCTGTATGTGGCTCCAGAGCCACGGGTACTGTGGTAAATCAATCACATCCATAATGAGGGACCATGCACACAATGTTTTGACCCAAACCAGCAAACTTTTTTTTTTTTTTAAACACAGTTCAGCTGTCTGTGTGTATGGCATTGGGATTTCAGAGATGTGAACGTGTAAAGGTCTGAAACCAGGCTCCAAAATGGAATTTGTGTGCCGAAGTGAGTGTTCCACCTCTGTGTGCATGAGGATGCCGAGGAACAGTGGTGTCAAAGCCCCACCTCACAACAGATTTCAGCCAGTCCACACACAACTCTGACCCACGTGCATTAAATGTTAAGCTTGATGTGTTTACAGTGAAGATTAGTTAGTTTTTTAAACTAGTGCATTGCCCGTAGAATACAAGTATTCCTGTCTGAAACAGCTATTCGAATTAGACTTTCCAGGCCCAAATGTAGGCTGTGTTTAAAAGTGGAATACAAAGAGGTGTAGCCTATACAGTATGTCGGCAATTACAGTACATGTTAGACTTTGACAAATATAAAAGGAAGTAAATGGCACTAAGACTTATTTGACTGTGTGAATATCAATTACAGAATACCTAATTATTGAAAATGAATGGGGCATCCAATATTAGCAACTGTTTCAGATCCTTGTTTACTTGTTTGTCAGATCACTTAATTTGTCTGATCTTTTATCACTTATATTTATAACAGTGTATCTTGCACTTTGGGGAATGGGAGTTGTTCAGTCATCATTATTTTTAGTTTATTTCACTGTTGAGTGATGGAATTGAATGTAATATTGAAGTTTTTCTGTGTATCGTCACTAAACTCATGCAGTACTATAACAGGACATGTTTACAAATATCTGAAACCCATTGTAGTTCATCATTTTATACTGTAGCAATATTTGGTTGTTAAAAGGTTTTAAAAATGCTTGACATTAGACACAGCAGATAGACCTGTTTTACTGCAACCATTGCATTAGTGTTGCCCATTTATTTAACTAAAAATGATTTATTTTGTTATCTGGGCGTTTTTGTGTCCTGTTTAGTGACGGTCGTCCTTTAGTCAAAGCGTGCTTGTGGCCACATATGATATGCAATTGATCTGGCCATTCCGCTCCACAATCATGGTGGCATTATTATTACGTTTTAATTTTTAGACACTCACGCAAGCACTCAGGGAAGAGCACTACCGGGGACTTGCGGACCTGCAACAAACAGTGGTAGCACAAGAAGCCGGAACTCCAGTCTACCACTAACCTGGCAGGCTGGGCTTGCCTCAGTGTAAAGGACCACAGTCGGGCCGCTGCTTCTGTCCTGTGTCGGATCACTCATTTTTAAGGACAGTGCAGGTAAATGAACATTGATACCAATCAGTGTAAACTTGCCAGATTGTAGCCAGTAGCTAATTTCCATCTGTTGTCCATGGGTTACAACTTTTCCTTCCTCCATTCTATTATGCTGAGCACCAAGCTAGAAGGCTGAAAGTACCATTTTTTTTAATATGGTCTTTGGTATGATCCGGCCAGGGCTTGAACCCATGACCTCCTGGCTGTGGGGCGGATGCTCTACCACTAGGCCACCACTCCAGTGGATCCACCAGTGTTCTTTGCCAGACCCCGAGTCCCCGCTGGTGCTCCTCCCAGTCTGCTCACGGACCTTGTGTTCGCCACTTATGCCAAATTATCCTTTACACCTACACAATCACGGCAACATTACGGTTTAAATTTTTGAGCATCTCATAAAATTTGTCACTTTTCCACTCCTTGTTTTGCTCACAGAGCGCTGTGGTGACTGCCTGGTCATGATGCTGCACATTATCCAATCAGCATGGAGTCAATCCTAAACCCCACCCACACTTCTAGAACCCTGGTCATGAGGAGACAACGATGACTAAACTTCTATTGATAAAAATTACATATTTTGACTGAACAACTCCATACTCTGGGATGCACACCATCATAACCTCAGCAAAGTACTTATAAAATCTGAGGTCAGTCTGATGAATGATTTCAGAGATATGAGAGAGAGAGAGAGAGAGAGAGAGAGAGGGGGGGGGGAGAGAGAGAGGGAGAGAGAGAGTCCTTGCATTTATAGATAGATTAACATCCCCACGGCACCTCCTGTTATAGCGGAACTCACAGTCCGGACACACCGCTTCACATGCTGCCCACGTGTAAACGCCTCATTTTATTTAATTCTGGGTGTTAAAATCAGTTTGCTGGAGCATTCCTGTCATATTATGTGGCCATTTGGACAGCAGATTACATTTAGTTGGGCATTAAAACGAGCGACAATGTGGACTGCTAACCTGAAGTTGCACTACGGTCACAAAGATTCTTATGAATGATGGGCTCGTAAGAATCTCCCAGTTCCTACGAATTCTGGAGTTTGCAGATACACATGAAGGGGGGCATAGTTTCTTATGGCTGCCGTTCAATTCGCAAGAGCAACTTGAGGCATTCTTGAAAAATGAGGTGCTTTTCTGTCGTACAATGGCCCTAGAGTTCTTACGTTCTCTGTAAGAGTGCCTTGGCATCTTCCTACAGCATACTTACTGCCATCTTACAAAAATTTTGTGCAACTCACGGCACTCTCAAGTAGGAAGATCTTACGGCATTTTGTCAGAACAAATGTTGCATGAATGACGTACTTCTGCCTTATGAGCACCTCACTACCACCTTACGCACGCTGGACAAATCTCTGTATAAATGGGGATTCATACGGCGTTTCCGATGACCGATGTAAGGTGCCCTCAAGAACAATTGAAGGGGTTCTAGAGGAATACTTATGGCCAACATCTTGTGTTGTTCTTACGTTGTTCCTATGGCATTCGTACGGCCACTCTATGATGAGGGGTTTTCGTAGGGCGTTCATAGTAATCTTGGACAAGACCATCAACCTGGCCACAAACTTACAAACGGTCTACGAACACTGGATTCTCCTACGGCCACCTGAAGAAGGCCATACAAAATATTTGGGACCATAGCTTTAGCATGAAAACATGGCATGGAATGTGCAGTGTATTAGCTCATGTGATGTACTGTGTTTGGTGGTGTGTGTGTGTGCGCGCGCGTGCGTGTGCGCGCGCGCTTGTGCGTGTGCGTGTGAGCCTTTGTATCCAAGACAAATTTCCTTTGGGAAAAATAAAGCAATCTTGAAATCTTGAATTTTGACACAATAGCCTTCATGCTCATCGTTTTATTTAATTCTGGGTATCTCAGTCATAATATCGGAGATATCTGGAGTGTATTTGGTTTACATCTAAGTATACACTGAAATGAGCTATTGCGGGTAATGAATCTTAAGTTCGCGCCGTTGGCTAACCGGAAGTTGGCCGACCGCAATGTCGCATCTTGCTTTTCAGCATGCATCAATACTGCCGCCATATTGGTATAGGACATCATACACTGCCCGAATCAAGAAGGTGATGATACAGCCGTAGACAAAATTGTTGGTACCCGTCTGTTAATCAAAGAAAAACCCACAATGGTTACAGAAATAACTTGAATCTGACAAAAGTGCTAATAAATAAAAATTCTATGAAAATTAACCAATGAAAATCAGACTTTGTGCTTTTGAATTGTGGTTCAACAGAATTACTTAAAAAAAAAAACAAACTCATGAAACAGGCCTGGACAAAAATGATGGTACCCCTAAAAAAGATTGAAAATAATGTGACCATAGGGACATGTTCAACCAAGATGTGTCCTCTAATTAACATCACATGTGTCTACAAACTTGTAATCAGTCAGTCGGCCAATTTAAAGGGTGACAAGTAGTCACTGTGCTGTTTGGTGACATGGTGTGTATCACACTAAACATGGACCAGAGGAAGCAAAGAAGAGAGCTGTCTCAAGAGATTAGAAAGAAAATTATAGACAAGCATGTTAAAGGTAAAGGCTATAAGACCATCTCCAAGCAGCTTGATGTTCCTGTGACTACAGTTGCACATATTATTCAGAAATTTAAGATCCACGGGACTGTAGCCAACCTCCCTGGACGTGGCCGCAGGAGGAGACGGATAATACGAATGGTAACAAAAGAGCCCAGAACAACCTCTTAACACATTCATGGTGAACTCCAAGGTCAAGGTACATCAGTGTCAGATCGCACCATCCGTCATTGTTTGAGCCAAAGTGGACTTCATGGGAGACGACCAAGGAGGACACCACTGTTGAAAACAAATCATAAAAAAGCCAGACTGGAATTTGCCAAACTGCATGTTGACAAGCCACAAAGCTTCTGGGAGAATGTCCTATGGACAGACGAGACAAAACTGGAACTTTTTGGCAAGGCACATCAGCTCTATGTTCACAGACGCAAAAATGAAGCATACCAAGAAAAGAACACTGTCCCTACTGTGAAACATGGAGGAGGTTCTGTTATGTTCTGGGGCTGCTTTGCTGCATCTGGTGCAGGGTGTCTTGAATCTGTGCAGGGTACAATGAAATCTCAGGACTACCAAGGTATTCTAGAGAGAAATGTGCTGCCCAGTGTCAGACAGCTTGGTCTCAGTCGCAGGTCATGGGTCTTGCAACAGGATAATGACCCAAAACACACAGCTAAAAACACCCAAGAATGGCTAAGAGCCAAACATTGGACTATTCTAAAGTGGCCTTCTATGAGCCCTGAACTAAATCCTATTGAACATCTGTGGAAGGAGCTGAAACATGCCATCCGGAGAAGGCACCCTTCAAACCTGAGACAACTGCAGCAGTTCGCTCATGAGGAGTGGGCCAAAATACCTGCTGAGCGGTGCAGAAGTCTCATTGACAGTTACAGAAATGGTTTGATTGCAGTGATTGCCTCAAAAGGTTGTGCAACAAAATATTAAGTTAAGGGTACCATCATTTTTGTCCAGGCCTGTTTCATGAGTTTGTTTTTTAAAATAATTCTGTTGAACCACAATTCAAAAACACTGTCTGATTTTCATTGGTTAATTTTCATAGAATTTTTATTTATTACCACTTTTGTCAGATTCAAGTTATTTCTGTGACCATTGTGGGTTTTTCTTTCATTAACAGAGGGGTACCAACAATTTTGTCCACGTCTGTATGTAGGTGGCTCAACCTGCCAGAGGTCTGTCCTAGTGACCTTCCAATCCATGGCCTGCAACAACCTTGTCCGGGAAACCTGTACTTAAACTCCTTACCCAAAGACTTCAGGGGCAACTGCAGCGTTGTGCTGTTCCCATAGAGGGCAATGTTACTGAGACTCCCTGGCAACCCCAACCATTTCCTGAGATTGCTGCTGACCTTCCTCTCCAAGGACTCCACGGTGGACATGGGGCCCTCATAGACAAGTAGGGATGGGAATTGATAAGATTTTATCAATACTAATGGCATTGTTGATTTTATCGATCAGATTCCTTATCGATTCCCTTATCAATTCTCGATCAGTTTTCCATTTGGGGAAAAAAGCAGACGTTCACGGGATTTCAGCATCAATGCAGGAGTTTTGTCATTTTTCTGACTTTAAACAAATGCTTCTTCTCTTAAAAAGATATAATAAAATCAAATATATGAGACTGTAAAGATGTAAAAATGGGGAATTATACCTTCTAACATCCGTTATGTTTAAACGATGAAAAGCAATATAAATAAAAGCAGTGTAAATGGAATACTCAAGTGATTAGAAACAACTGCACAATTATGTTATTTTAGTAATCACAAAAACATACATGCTGTACTTGGGTGTAATTTTTGCATGTTTTTTTTAAAAATATATATGGTATACTGTATATGCACAGTGTATACACACATGCATAAAATAATTGTATATTAACATACTGGTAAAACGTCAAGACATTACTCATTCTGAGAAAGTCTAATTCAATATTAATCTATTAACCTATATTACAACCTATATTACATGTACCACCTACCCACACTCCAGCTGCTCTACGGTCATGAATGGATGCAAACCATTAAATACAAACTTCATTACAGCTCCATGTGCAGTTAGCATCAGTGGGTTATCCTGGCAAGGAGCAGAAGACGAGCAGGTTGGTAAAACCTCAGAGCTATATGTTGCTGCCACTGTCTAAAAAGAATAAGCTCATTTTTAAATATCAGACGTTCTTAGGTTTAGCCTGCAAGGCTGCTAGCATCATGCTAACACACTACTAAAAATAATAAGCTAATATTATCTCTAACAGCGGTGCTGCTGTTTGGGAACCAGGTGCAGGCATGCTTCGTAGACTGTTGAACATATTGCAGTCTCTCATTTTATCCCATGCTGCCACATCACGAGATGTTTCACCTCATGTTTACCCTACACACCATGCTGCTCGTGTTTACATACGCTTCTGCCATTGACTTGCCGTAGTGACGGTGTCATGGTGATGCTTGGTAATGGAAGCATGTGACGTCATGATTCATGTGTTTTAAAAAAAAAACCAAGTGTTTAAACCCGCAGCATTGATAAGAGGAACTGATAACATCAGCAACATACGATTCCAGGGGATCAAAAAATTTAGAGCCGGTTCCCAACAGGAATTCCCATCTGTATACATAAGCAGTGGCCATACTATCTGTTGTATAGTTATTTATATGGTTTATGTTCTATGTTCTTATTTGTGTAACACCGGGTGGTGGCTCTGCCTTTTGGTCACACCACCACCCTTAACTATATAAGAGCTGCAGGCAGGAGGGACGGCTCTTGGCCATTTCCTCTGCCAGGTGGCTGTGTGGTGTTGCACCTGTGCCTCTTTAATAAACGTGTGTTCAGTTCGACACCTGGCCTCATCCTTGGCTCCATATCAGACATAACACTATCCTTGGCAGAGTGCTATGCTGATATATCCACGCTTTAAACAGAGACTGTGTGGAGAAGAATTTGCATATCCTGGTATTCATGGGATGACAAAAAATCTGAACTTAAAGAAACTTGTTGCAGGCAAAAAAGATTACAACACTGATTGAAAAGTGGGATTCATATATTTACAGTGAGCACGAGTTTGAGTGACAGACTGGAAGTTTTTCATCTCAGCATTGTCAGCCGACTTTTGCCAGTTTTGTGACCTGGAATAGTAAGTGATGAAAGCAAACTGAATAAAACGTAGAAAGTCCAATAAAACATATTTGTAGGATGAAAATGATTTTGACTTACAATGGGAAGTGAAATGAACAGACGTGAGCACAGTGCTCAATTCTGCAGTGGTCAAGTCCACTGGAGCTAAAACTAATAGAACTGAATACACAAAAAATTCAATCAAAAGGCACCGGCTCAATATAGGCAGCAGAAAAGCCCACCATGTCCAGCATAAATGTGAGGTCTCTCTGTGCGTGTGACAGCTTGAAAAAGAAAGGGTACTCTCTGATGCTGGAAATAAAAGAATCATGGCTCCTCGGTCTATAGGTTTCATTCCCGCTGCTCTAAATTAGCTCCTGTCGCATCTCACGATCATAAATTCCTGAAGAACGAATTCTCTCCATCCCCAGAACTCTAACTGGATCACACATCCATCTGCACGCTCACTCACACACACACCAAAAGTAAATCATCGTCTCCACCACCGACAGCAGGCAGGCAAAAGATGAGGAAAACATAATTACCACCAAAACAACTCTGTCTCCATTACTCCACTGGGAATTTTTACTGCTTTTTATTGCCACTGTGATACATCTTACAGAGTCCTGACGCAGTGATATGCTGAGATTTATTTTTCCTTCTCTCCTGAGAAGCGGTGGCATGAAGGAGAGTCCAAGTAAGAGTTCACTGAAGTACTAGTTTCAACTGAAAATTATGTAAATTAGAGGTTAGAGAGAAAATTTAGCCATACTCTCTTAAGATCTGCAAAAATCAATCTCTGAATTACCACAGAGACTGGAATCATACGCCAGCTATTTTTCAGTCAACATTAACACCAGTTCGTAGCAGTAGCTACACTTCTCTGTGCTTCTCTAACATCTATTCAGGTCTTTCCTCCTAAAACTTTCTCCAAAACACAAAAATGAGTCAGAGTGCAGCTGTGATGAAATGATAAAATGATTATCAGTGCATTTTTTTTTCTTATTTGGATTTCTTTTTCTTCACTGTCTGACTACATGGTACTTTCAGAGCAAAGTACTGGTAATCACCAGTAATTAACTTACTTCCAATATCTTTTATGGACACAATAAACAGAAGAGAGATGTGACAGGTCAGTTGAATGTTACAGTTAATCAGCACACAGCACAGACCACTACAGGCACTGTGGTAGCTGATAACATCCTGTTCAGCTCTGCTACGGACAGACATGGGTTGCTGCTGAACTGTGGATGTTGATTCTTTGACATCTGTGCATCAATTCAGAAACTTTCACATATGGCAATGCATCTAAAAAGTAATTATTCCCCACACTCCTAATTAAAATCTTATTAAAAGGAGCATGAATAAAGTGTAAGAGTGTAAGCTTATTAAAATGTCACTCGGACATCAACATGTAAACTGACAATATGCATATTAGGGATGCAAATTATCAATTCATTCAGTAATTGATTCACCTTATCGACCAATTAATGATTAATTGATAAGCAGCATTTTTCCTGAGAATCGGACTTTCTCTTGGTACAATACAGTCTATCTTTACCACATAAAAAGTTGCTGTTTTTTCATATACTGAATAAAACATGAACATCATATTCCTCAATGATTTATTGTACTATTTGCATTTTTTAATACAGACAATGGCATTTTTTGTTGTTTAACAAATTTTGTACTGTATAGTGTGCGCCATGTGCTGGTACATCTCAGTAGATTATAAATGTCATTTTTTATTTATTTTAAAAACTATTACCAATATCATAAAAGTTATCTTTTTTAGTTATGTTAAAAAAAAAAAAAACTTTCACATTCTAATTTACTGAGATTCGCTAGTAGACTGTTTTAACAGGAAAATAAATTGTGAGCTGCTTCATCTGTTGCATGTTAATCATTATCACAGTACCCCGGAAATCCAGACAAACCCAGAACGATCTGGGCTCCTGTGTTGCCCGTTACCTCAGTGGGAACTTGAGTCCAGTCTGCTGGCAGCAGGGATAGGTTTTTGTGCTCATGTAGCTTTTTCCTCACTACAGTCCGTTTGTCCGGCCTGTTGATTTGAAGTAGGCAGATGGACATTGGAACGTGCCATTGGAACTTGTGATTCTCTACTGATCAGTGTGTTTCTCCAAAGTAACCTGGATGTGCAAGTTTTTTTCGCTCTGCACAGCACATGCGTGCTGAGGGCTTAGCGTCTTCTTCTGCTTTTTATGAATGAATGAATGAATCTTTATTTCGGATAGATTAAAAGTAAAGATTAAAAGAAAGGGAAAAAAAATCTAACAAGGTCAAATTAAACAATAACTCCTCTGATTATACAGTTCAACATAAGTTATCCGAAATGGGTGATGGCTGAAGCCGCAGCTTATATTGCCCACCCATATTCCATCCAAGAATCCAAAAGAAAAACAAAACAAAAGCGATTACAATTCAGAACATAGCTAAGACAAAATGTGACAAAAAAAAACAAAAAAAACTAAGCAACAACACAGACTGTATATGATAATTCTTATGTGATTTTACATGTCATCTTGTATATATGTTTGGAGTATTTCTTCCTTTAGTTTTTGTTTAAATTGTCCAAGCGGTGTACATGATTTTAATTCAGGTCCAAAAGCGTTCCACAGTCTGACTCCTTGCACTGAGACACAGTGTTGCTTGGTGGTAGTTCTCACTGAAGGTTTTTGAAATATACATGTTCCTCTGAAATGATATTGTTTCTCCCTTATTTGGAACAATTTTTGGATATTTGCGGGCAGTGATAGATTCTTCACTTTAAACATTATTACTGCAGTTTTAAAGTCAAACAGATCTTTCATCTTGAGAGCTTTTAATTTAAGAATTAAGAAAGCAGAATTCTTCTGCTTTTTCAGTTGAAAGGCAGCAGTGGTAACTGTGTGCGCCTGGACGGCGAAGCCACTACATTTCATAGAATAAGCTCCCATTGAAAAGGACTGCTGAGTTATCAGTTAACTGACAACTAATTTAATTTAGTCGACTAAATTCTTAGACAATTAATCAAAAGTCAATTAATCATTAACATCCCTAATGCACATCTTTTGAAAATGGTGATTACAGCCCCAGCTGTTATGTTTATAGCCTAAAGGTGTGTTCAGCCCAAATGCAAAAGCGCAAATTTTCTGGACAGCACGATTACGTGTTAACTCAGCGTAAACATGTAAATAGACACAAATTTGCATCTGAGTGAGTTGCCTTCATAACTTCTGCAGCTTGTTTTCTACCTGCTGTGGAAACCCCAAAAAATACAGCCATGTGTAGGTTTACAACATTATCCCGCAGGGCACACAGCTGGGAAAATGTCACTGCCTCCTCCATAAACTACACCTGGATGACGGCTGTTTAGACTGCCAACCCTTGTTAGCACATCCATAGCAGGAGTACATGGGTGGATAAACAACAGACACTCCATTTCAGCTGAAGATATCCCGGTCCATCTGTCTGTAGGGGAGTGGCAGTCTCATTTTAAACTAGTTTCCTCTCCAGTGGAGATACTTTTACTCCAGTGACAACAGAATCTCAAGGCTTAATACTTGCTATTGCTACCAAATCCCTCTGACGTGAAGGCATGTGTATTTGCATGTTTACATCGAGTTAACATATATTTCCAAAATTCACTTTGCACTTGGTGTGAATGCACCTTTGTACATGTGCATGAGAAGAAGAAAAAGAACAGCAAAGTAACACCAGCCCTTCAGGTTCAGGTTACTTTATTTGTACCCGTAGGTAGATTTGTTTTGCAGTCTGGTGACATCCATATTTACAAGCCACAAATTACATTCAACATAGACACAAACACAGGCACACATGAAGCTGACTATAAACATGATAAAAATACTCAAGCCCTCGCACTACTCCAGAAAATTCTAGACTTCCTGTATCACTTCATTGACAAGCAAAGATGCATTTGTTTGTAACAACTGCTCAGCAAAGGAAGGTCTTCGATCGCAGGCATGTGGTGTTCTGCTGTAGTGTTAAAAAATGAACTGCACCCTACAGGTCTGAGATGCATACTACACTGTTTTCTACAGATTTTGTGAATCCCTGTGAACATCGATTGTTTTAGTTTAGTTGTATGAATGCAACTTCTTTTTAAAACACAAAGAAAAAAATCTATCCATTTTTGACAGCACAGAAAATGCGTATCAAAATCAGAATAAAAACATATGCCGAAGTTCTCAAATGTTCATTTGGTCAAACCAAAATAAAAAGACAGGCCCAAGTCTGAGAAGCAGAACCTAGTGAAGTTGATTATTAGATAAAGGAATAAAACTTTGCACAATCTTTAGTCCAAACGATTTCCTAATAACCAACACAAAAACATATGCTACAAAAGCCTCTGGGAGCAGCTTAAAGAGGGAGATCACAGTCAGAGCTACACCATCAGACAGGCTGGGTCAGGAAATGCTCGCCCCTCTGCATTGATCTCCAGTGATCTTCTCAAGAGGTCGAGCAGCAGTCGATGGCGCAGACAAACTGCCGCATCCTCAGGAACGTGAGTGGAGCAGAGGGAGGAGGCAGCACAGAAGCACAACATCCTGTTTCAAAGAGCTTCTCAACTCCAGAAATATGTTTACATTTGGTTGATCGTACAGTTTTAATTTGTTCTTTTTGGGCTTAAATGATGCTTAGTGCTGTTAAACAGCCTACTGGCATGACGGCCTTTTCTGATTAAAGCTTGTTATGCATCTCTGTTATTCATGTATGTGGGAGGGCTGTATCATAATATAGCAGAAATTTTAAACTATAAAAAATGCACACTTTCACATGCAGGTCCAGGCAACAGGAAAACAGTGCATTAAAAAGACAACTTTAAAATCAAAATAGAATAAATAAATAAATAAAAAAGAGATGGCTGAACAATATATATACAACCTCATCACATACTAAAAAGTTCCGGAATTTTGCTCACCACATATTTGAGTGTCTAAGCCAGGGGTGTCCAATCATGTGCCATGGAGGGTCAAGACCCTGCAGGCTTTACCTCCAAGAGCAGATTTCACTGAACTTCTTCCCACTGAGCGCTGATAAGTGAAAACACCTGCTGAAGAGACTGAGTAGAAGAGAGAACCTTCAGGGTCTTGGCCCTCCATGGCACATGGTTGGACACCCCTGGTCTAAGCCATCAAAGAGTAAATTGGGAAAAGCCAGTTAATAACCTAATACATAGATTTTTTTCCCCCACTGCTTCTAGATCATATTTTTTGCTTATTATGCCTATCCACTGATAAAAACAAGTGGCCTTGGTGGGGAAAATCAAATTTTTCACAGGTACTTGCTTCTCCTTTATAAGGAACTACTCTGAATGAAAAGTCCACAGCGCAAATGTACAAGCCACATCAAAAAACACACTTTCCTCCTCCTTCCTGTTGAGCGTCTTTGTTCCCTGAAGAGCAGAGACAAAGCACAAACTAAACCGTGGCCAAAAGGAGTTTTTTTCTTTTCTTTACCCTTTTACTGACGTGACATTTTTTCTTTGAATGTCCCAACTCTTCCTAGATACTAGGGCTGGGCGATATCCATACTTTAAAACGTATCGATATATTTTCACCGACAACACCCAATATCATTTGTATTGATACTCCATCTGCTTTCTCCTTTCCATCTGCCCCACAGCAACAGATTATAATAACACCCCTCCCCCACCTGCTCTCTTTTGACCCGTAACCAAAGGATGGCTGCCAAAAAAAAAATTGACTTAGAGGAGCAGTCATCAACCTTATTTTTGCCTCATAGATAACAAGTTAAGGCTATGGCCACAAATACCCTTACGGATGGCTAAGAACACTGTACAAACAATTTTTGTACCATTTCGTACGGCCTTCTGAAGGCGGCTGTAGGAGAATCCAGCATTTGTAGATCGTTTGTACGTTCATGGCCAGGTTGATGGTCTTGTTCCAGATTTCTACGAACGCCCAACAAAAACCCCTCATCGCAGGGTGGCCACACGAACGCCATAGGAACAACATAAGAACTATGCAAGATACTGACGGTAAGTATGCCTCAAGAACACCTTAAGTTGTTCTTGAGAGCTCCTTATAGTGGTCGTAGGAAACGCCGTACAAATCCTCATTCATACAGACATTCGTACAGCATGCGTAAGCCAGTAGTGAGGTGCTCATAAGGCAGAAGTATATCATTCGTGTGACATTTGTGCTGACAAAATGTGCAAAAAAGCAGTAAGACCTTCCTACCAATGACTTGAGACTGCCGTGAATTGCACAAAATTTTTCGTAAGATGGCAGTAAGTATGCCGGAAGAAGATCCCAGGGCACCCTTAGGAAGAACATAAGAACTCTACGACAGAAAAGAGAATGAATTATCAATGTTTCCTCTGGCTTAAAGACCTTGGCGCGGTGGCAACAAATTTTTCCCGGGGAAGGGAGGGGGAGTAAACATACTGGAATATTTTAATTTTATACTATTTATTTCTTTTCAAAATTTTACACAGTAATGTTGCATATGGAACTTACAATTTGAAGTACTGTACAACCGAGGCTTCAATATTGGGTCAGTTGGGGTCCCACCCAGACATCCTGTGTTTAGACTTTTTAGTGGTGTCATCCTTCTCTCCTTCCTCTGCCTGAACACTTCCCTGTCCTTGGCTCCTCTCTTCTGTCTCATCTTGCCCTCTCTGAGCTCTGTCTAATTCAGCTTCTCTCTCTGTCTATGGTGGTATACAAACAGGTTAGAAAAATCAAGTGTCATGTTTTGTCCTGCAGGATTTTTTTGTCATGGTTTACATAAATGACAAAAATATGTGTATTTTTTGTATTTTTATTCTAGTGTTTCTTTTTTTTTCCCCATTGCAAGAGTAGGGAAGGGAAGGAAACATTCATAATAGTAATGTACTCATGCATACTTAAATTATATGATCACGTGGGTATAGTAGCCAGAAATTCTACTCATGTAAAAGCAGTGCTTTGAAATTAATAATTAAAAGTAGACAACCAAAAATTTCTCACAAAGGGTACAAAGAGCAGCCACTTAAAAACTTGAGTAATGACTTCAGTCTTGAAGGTTTGAGGTTTTTCTCAAAAATTTATAACAATTTTCTTATAGTTTTCTACTTTTCTCTATAAATCTAAAGTTGAAACCATGTTCCTCAAATTTGTAATTTCCTCTTGTAAAATTGACTAATTGTACATTTGAAACTTTATTATAAATTTGGGGATTATTTTGTGTCTAATTTTTGTCTGTTTTTAAAATAAAATTACTGTTTTTGACTGTGGACTGTGGACTTTTTCCTTATAACAATTTACACTTTTGACCATAATTTTGCAGTCAGAACAGAACAATAATTTAACTCTGATTACAAAGAAAAAATATTTAAAAAATTGTATTTAATGAAATAAATTAACTTAAATGACCAAGGATGCAGTTATCATACCTGCCAACTTTTCAAACCTGAAAAGCCTAGTAGCTTGCCGGGGTCCAGGGGCCGATGCTAATGCTAATAATGCTAATGCTAATAATAATAATGCTAATATTTGCCAAACAAATATTAGCATTAAATCTAGTTAAATGTAGCTAACAACCTCATATTTCTTCAACTTTCAAACCTGAAAGGCCTAGTAGCTAGCCGGGGTCCAGGGGCCGCAGTGTCAAACAAATATTAGCATTTGACATAGAAGTCACATATTAATTATATTAAAGGTAAAATATCTAAATCAATTGCAATACAATTTCCGGTTCCGGTTCCGCCGGACCTGTGGCGCCACACGAGTAGGCTGCCCGTTGCAACAGCCTTTTTTTTATCTTCCTTCTTCTTTCTACACCTTTCACTCTGTATATATATCACGGACGCACGGATCGCCCCGGGGGTCTCCCAGGTCGGCGGACGGAGCCACGGTTTGCAGCGGGAGACGCTACAGCGGGGAGGAGCTAGTGCTAGCTAGCACTTGGCCGCCGCCCGGTGCTAATGGGAAACTCGACATACCGGGAGCTGTAGCGAAAACGACGCGGGTGCCGAGCTGGAGTTTAGGCGGCGTGCAAGAAATATAAGACAGAATAATAAAGAGCGATGGCAAGAACCAAGCAGACCGCCCGTAAAATCTACTGGAGGAAGAAGCCCCCCAGGAGACAGCTAGCCACCAGGGCTGCTCGGAGAGGCGCTCCGGCCACCGGCAGAGTGAAGAGGCCTCGCCATCACAGGCCCGTGGCTCTGAGAGAGATCCGTCGCTGCCAGAAATCCACGGAGCTGCTCATCCGTAAGCTGCCCGTCCAGCGCCTGGTGAGGGAGATCGCTCAGGACTTCAAGACCGTCCTGCGTTTCCTGAGCTTCGCCGTCATGGCTCTGCAGGAGACCAGCGAGGCCCACCTGGTGGTCTCTTCTTCGCTAAGGGGGTCACCATCATGCCCAAAGACTTCCAGCTGGCCCGCCGCATCCGCGGAGAGAGAGCTTAGACTTTCTGCTGCACATTCACCAACCAACCATAATGCTCTGCACTGTGTGTCTATATATATACATTTATAGTAATATGGACATATGTTTACTAGATGTTGTTTTTTCTTGCCTTCTGATTGTTGCTCTGAGTGTTGCTATCCCTGTGCTGTTGCAATCCTGGAATTTCCCCATTGTGGGACTAATAAAGGCTTATCTTATCTTATCTTATCTTAATACTACACAGAGCGAAATATTTGCTGAATCAACCCACATTATATACTTTGTATCATTCATTAATACTCCCATACATGACATACTGTACTGAAGTATGGGGAAATACATATAAAACAAACATATATCCAGTCTTTATGCTTCAGAAGAGAGCTATTAGAATAACAAAGCTGCTTACAGGGAACCAAAAAACCCACTTTTTCTTAAATGAAAAGCTCTCAAGTTGAAAGATCTGGTTGACTTTAAAACTGCAGTAATAATGTTTAAAGTGAAGAATCTATCACTGCCCGCAAATATCCAAAAGTTGTTCCAAATAAGGGAGAAACAATATCATTTCAGAGGAACATGTATATTTCAAAAACCTTCAGTGAGAACTACCACCAAGCAACACTGTGTCTCAGTGCAAGGAGTCAGATTATGGAACGATTTTGGACCTGAATTAAAATCATGTACAACGCTTGGACAATTTAAACAAAAACTAAAGGAAGAAATACTCCAAACATATATACAAGATGACATGTAAAATCATATCAGGATTGTCATATCCAGTCTGTGTTGTGTTGTAGCTTAGTTTTTTGTCACATTTTGTCTTAGCTTTGTTCTGAATTGTAATCGCTCTTGTTTTGTTTTTCTTTTGAATTCTTGGATGGAATATGGGTGGGCAATATAAGCTGCGGCTTCAGCCATCACCCATTTCAGATAACTTATGTTGAACTGTATAATCAGAAGAGTTATTGTTTAATTTGACCTTGTTGGATTTTCTTTCCCCCTTTGTTATATTATTCTGTTTCTTTTTAATCTTTACTTTTAATCTATCCAAAATAAAGATTCATTCATTCATTAAATTTGCATTCAAAAGACTATCTTAACACTGCATAGAACTTCGAATAGGCCAGATGTGATGTATTATGAATACTAGAAAAGCACTCGGAGAGCGCAGACCTCCGCCAAGCGCCACAATTCCCCCCATACAGTGTTTAACATCATAAATAAAATATTGAAAATGGCCCTATCTCGCAATGTTAAAAAATAAATAAATAAATAAAAGAATCCTTTAAAAAATTCCTGGATCCAGACGGTGATCCGGATCACCACCAAAATCTAATCATCTGTAGGATACCCCATTTCTGACAATCTGTGAAAACTTCATGAAAATCCGTCCATAACTTTTTGAGTTATCTTGCTAACAAAGAAACAGACAAACCAACGCTGATGATCACATAACCTCCTTGGCGGAGGTAACTAGAAGACTAGAAATATCAGCAGGGTTTACTAGCACTGTATGACACATGTGCGTAAATGACGGCAAAATCGCTCTGATATTTTATGTGTTTACATGATACACCAAGCATGACAAGGCTTGCAATTACACAGCACATGTTCTTCAAGTTTGCCGCTAGCGTCACTGGCACTGGCCTTGTGTTTTTTCGTTCTTACGTGGTCTTTCACATCGCTGATTCCGCCATGTCCAATCAAAAAGTCTTGTTTACACAAAGTGCAATTTGCGTAATTTTCACCCCTTCTTGAACGAATAATAACTCCCGGAAATGCTTTGCTGTATTCCTCACGAAAAGACTGTAATTTTCGTTTGTGTTTCACGCTCGTTAGTGATTTTTCTCCGGCAGACTCCATGATGAAAACGTATAATTCTTACCTGATTGCCTCGCGATTGCACTTGGAAAATTGGCTCAGACCTCTCGCACATGCGCAATACACCTACATGAAGCAGTGCCGATTGCCTTTGTTCTAAATTTAGATACGATTCCGAGCGACAGCGTGTTTGGAATTGCTTTTGTGTTTTACGTGTTTTTTTTACAATTTAAAATTTTTGACTGAATTTTTTAGTGAAAAACCGTAATTTTGAATAATAAAACTGGAACCCGGAACGGGGTCTTGAAAACCGGACCCATTACGGCAAAACCGGAGTAGTTGGCAGGTATGAGTTATTTCTGTTTTATTTCTTTATATTTATAGTTTGGTTTTTTTTTTAGAAATCTCCTCACCACCCAGACAGCAGGAAAATCCTCCCTTATTTTGAAATCAAATGTTGGCACGTTTAGTTTGTCTGAAGGCTGCTGACGGACTAAAGTCATTGACTTCTTGAATTTCGGTCCTCTTAACCTGCCAGGCACATAACAGGGAACTGTAGCGACTCTAAAGACATAATTCACCACAGTATGTGTTCATGTACAGAATGATCTGTTTAGGCAGTTATAGTTGTGCTCTCAGGCTTTCTCATCAGGCACCTCTCTAGGCAGCCGCCGAAGGACCTCAGTTTAGAGCTAGAATTTTTAGCTGTTGCTTTTTGTCACTGCCGCTGGAGAATAAAAACGGCACGTCTGCTCGTGCAAGAAAAGTGAGAAGTGAGAAATTGCCAGTCTCTTCAATCCTGCAATTCCTACAGAACATAACTTAATATTGTAGTGGCTGGTGAAATAGATCCTCAGCAGTTCATCAGCCCCCTCGCCTTTCCTTTCATATGAAGCGGCTGCATATGAGTTCTAACCACATCTCTTAGCTAAGCGACTCTTCCATTATTGCTCCCGTTTCCAGCGGGTTAAAACCATGATAAACGCCAGTGCTGACATACCTCTTGTGATTTTTTTCCGCGTTTAAAGTACTTGAACAAACTCATGTTTTTGTCGACAGTCACGCTTAGCGAGACACTGCCTGCTGACTGAGTTGAGAACTCGTCTTGTTCATGTGCGCGCTTGCGGAAAGTCATTGCTTCATATATTTTTCTTAATAAAATCATATCACCTTGGGATGGCGGTACAATTTCTGGCGAAGCAGGCTGCCACGAAGAAATATTACCAGGGGAAACCCTGATCGTAATTGGTTTACAGTAAGAATAACTTACAGGGCTAACATGCTAATATTGTCCATAAGATGAAACATCTAGAAATGTGTAATCATATACGACCACTGCTGAAACTCAAAGTTAGTTCCATACACTATCAGACCTATTAGTGAGTGAGTGCAACCTTCATTCATTCATCTTCTTCCACTTAATCCTTTTCGGGTCACGGGGGGCTGGAGCCTATCCCAGCATCTTTGGGCGAGAGGCAGGGTCCACCCTAGACAGATCGCCAGTCCATCACAGAGCCAACACAGAGAGACAGACAACCATTCACTCTCACAGTCAGACCTAAGGACAATTTAGAATCCCCAGTTTGATGCCAAATTAACCAAACATGCATGTTTTTTGGCATGTGGGAGGAAACCGGAGAAATCCCGGAGTAAACCCACACAGACACAGGGAGAACATGCAAACTCCACACAGATCACTGTTGGTCAGGGGCTGAGATCGAACCCAGGATCCCCCAGCCAAGGGTGAGTTGCTGTGCTGCCACAGTGCTAACCACTCCTCCACCGCGCCGCAACCTATTATATAAATTTACATATGTACACAACAGTTTTAGTTATTTGCTGGTGATTTTTATCAAAACAATATACTCAACATCATTGGTAGTTTACATAACACAGTTTTTGTATTGAGATACATTGAGTATTGAGAGACTGAAATATGATTTATTTTTTTTATTTTTTTACCCATACCGCTCAGCCCTACCAGATACCATTTTCTCAGATTTATAGCATGAAAGTTAATCACTATGAATCCTATGAAGTGGCTTTTTGCTGCCTCCCCATTCCTCATCACTTATTTGAGTGGACTATTGCTAACAATCTTATATGAACAATCTTTAACAAAAAAGGTGCTCCCAACTACACAAAGTCACTTTCCACTTTGCTTTGCATCGATACCCCATTACAGACAATGACTGATAGCCTTTAAAAAGTCTGTCAATCAGATTGTCACACCACAAAGAACTCATGATGTGTAGAAGAAAAGAGCTCTCTCTAGACCTTCACAACCTTATTGTTGCAAAACATAATGGTGGCAATGGTTACAGGAACTTTTCTGAACTGCTGAATGTTCCAGTGATCACTGTTGGAGCCATCACTCGGAAATGGAAAGAACATCATTTTACCATAAACCGGTCATGACCAGGAACTCCTTGCAAGATTTCTGACAGAGGAGTCCAAAGAATTATCAGAAGAGTTATCCAAACGCCAAAGACCACTCGTGGAGAGCTCCAGAAAGACCTGGAGTTAGCAGGTATTGCTGTTTCAAAGAAAACAGTAAGTAATGCACTCAACCGACATGGGCTCTATGTCCGCTCACATCACAAGACTCCATTGCTGAAGAAAAAGCATGTTGAAGCTCGTTTAAAGTTTGCTGCACAACATCTGGGCAAGCCAGTAAAATACTGGGAGAATATAGTCTGGTCAGATGAGACCAAAACTGAACTTTTTGGATGCCACAACACACAGCATGCTTGGAGGAGAAATGGCACTGCACATCCCATCATGGTGTGGGGGTGTTTTTCAGCACATGGGTCAGGCAAACTTCATATAATTGAAGGAAAGATGAATGGACAAATGTACAGAGACATCCTCAATAAGAACCTGCTGCCATCTGCCAAGATGCTGAAGCTGAAACGAGGGTGGACATTTCAGCAAGACAATGATCCCAAACACACAGCCAAGGAAACGCTCCACTGGCTTCAGAGAAGGAAAATAAAGCTGCTAGAATGGTCCAGTCAGTCACCTGACCTGAATCCAATTGAAGATCTATGGACTTTTTTTTTTTTGATTTTGTGTACTTTATTGATCCCCAGAGGGGAAATTCAGGGCATCCACCTGGATGGATGAAGCAGCCACAGTACGGCGCTATCCCTTCACCATTCACACACACATTCACACCTAGGGCCACTTTAGAGTCTCCAATTAACCTAACCTGCATGTTTTTGGCCTGTGGGAGGAAACCGGAGAAATCCAGGAGTAAACCCACGCAGACACGGGGAGAACATGCAAACTCCACACAGATCACTGTTGGTCAGGAGCTAGGATCGAACCTGGGATCCCATGGCCAAAGGTGAATTGCTGTGCTGCCACAGTGCTAACCACTGCTCCACTGCACCGCCTGAATGAACTGAAGATCAGCGTTCACAGAAGACACCCACGGAACCTTCAAGATTTGAAGACAGTTTGTGTGGAAGAATGGGCTAAAATCACTCCTGAGCAATGTCTGCACCTAGTTTCTCCATACAGGAGGCATCCAGGGAACAGACATTGAGATGGTGACATCTTACAAGTACCTGGGTGTTCACCTGAACAATAAACTAGACTGGTCACACAATACCGACGCACTCTACAAGAAGGGACAGCGCAGGCAGTTCATAAACTGTCCGCGTGTTTCTGTTACCTCGTCGAACTTTGAGCCAATTTTCACCTTTACCGTCACTTTTCTCTCAAGCCAATTCCATCGGAACTTATTTTTGACACTTTTGTCTATTTCTAGCACTGATGACTCCTGATCCTTCAATAAAAATCTCATAATTCCACTGAAAACAATACCAAAAGCTCAGAATTCCAACACGAACCAGGGATGTGATTTGGGGTTGGGGAAATTATCTGAAAATTCAGCAGGGGGGCTGGGGGACATAGTCCCCCAGCGGGGTCTGGGGCAGAACCCCGGTGGGGGGGGCAAGGAAGGCAAAGCCCCCCGAAGCTCCTGGGTTTTTATGATTTTTAAGTACCAGAACTGTGCTTAAATGACATAAAACAAACAGCTGAATGCCACTTATTACTGTATAATATTGACTTATGTGCCAAGAAGATAGCATTCCTAAAATATTCCAACAAGCATTATCCATCACATGCTTTAACACTTGATCAAATCAAAATCAGTTAATTTTATCTGTTCCATAATAGAAATAAAATTCCAACATACCATTACTTTTTATAATTTCAGCATTCATTTCAGATCACCAGTTTCAATCCCCATTGAGACTTGAGCAGTTCATTTTGCACAATCACTGATGTAGCCAAGTCTTAGAAATATTCAAAAGTTATGAGTCAATGTCCACTGTGCACTGTCAATTTGAAACTGTTTGGAATCATAAAAGGGGATGGTTAACTTTTATTGCCGTTTCCTCCCTCGCGCCAGCCCAGCTCATACAGCCGTTGTACGCCGCCAGTAACAGAGAGTTAATGGCTCTCCACCTGGCCATACCGATTACCGGAAGTGGCCATACGCCACTTCCAGTCCTGCCTGAAAGGGCGCAGCTTCACTGCGTTCGTGGACCACAAGCCGCTAACGTACTTAACGTACTTTATCTTCCTGGAAGATAAAATAAAGCGGAATTCGGCGAATTAGCAGAAAATCACATCCCTGAGAACACGCCGCCATGAATCTTTGAAAAAGCATACAACGAGCCATTTGATTGGTCCAATCGTTTGCAACTATCCAATCGCAGGGCTGTCAAGCTACTGCAATACAGCAGTAGCTTGAACACAACACATCCGGGTTATCGCGGGAGACGACTTCCAGGGAAGCGCCGAGCGCTTATGTAATTGTGTTGATTTTCGCTAAAATCGTTAACAATAAGGTACTTTACCCCCCCTAAAATTTTCTCAACGGATTTAGACGATTCACAGAAATGATCAATTTGAAAATAAATCGGCGGAAATCCGCGGATCGGTGGAAAATTGCAATCCCTGTAAATAACTTCCGTATTTTGGGGACTATAAGGCGCACCGGATTATAAGGCACAATATCAATGAACGGTCTATTTGATGGTCTATTTTCATACATAAGGCGCACCGGATTATAAGGCGCATTAAAGCGAGGTAGTCGGAGCCAGGAAAAAAAATTTTTTTGCGTGCATGGAAAGAAAATCCTATCTATAGTCATTATAGACACATATAACGCGATTGTCTGCAAGTGTGAATGACCTGTTCCACGAGCAGGTGGAACGTTTTTAGTCCGTGGCTGTTTACATTGCCATATTGGCCAGGATACTCGCTCGGTACTCGCTCGGTACTCGATACGGCTCGTTCTCTGGTGGCAGCCCTGATAAGTAAACATATGCCGGGATGCTTGAATTCTTTCGTCCCAAAAATATTATTTTTGAATATTTAATTACAGCTAAACGGGAGCAGTTTTGATGCCGAAATTTCACATAAAAATCCTAATATACGTGTTCTATACACCATCGGATCCGGGAATTTTATTTTTTTTTTTTTGCGTGCATGGAAAGAAAATCCTATCTATAGTCATTATAGACACATATAGCGCGATTGTCTGTGAGTGTGAATGACCTGTTCCATGAGCAAATGTACGTTTTTGGTCCGTGGCTGTTTACATCGCCATATTGGCCAGGATACTCGCTCGGTACTCAATACAGCTTGGTCTCCGGCGGCAGCCCCGAGAAGTAAACAATGCAAACAAATGCCGGGACGCTTGAATTCTTTCATCCCGAAAATATCATTTTTGAATATTAATTACAGCTAAACAGGAGCAGTTTCAATCCACGGTCCATTGGCAGATAGTGGCGTAACTCGCTAGCAATTTAACTTTGAACGACCTGTTGACACCAATATAGCGGTTGGAGTTCTTTGGTTAATCCACCCGGAATGATGGCAAGCTCCGAATTAGTTTGCTTCACTTGGGTTTTGACAGTGTGGGTGAGATAGGCGCGCATGGAGTGGCAGATCAATAGGGATGGAGATTTGTGGAAAAAGCCATCCGGCCATTATGTTGAAGCACATATTACTCCGCAAGGCTCCAGACTACCGTAATGCTCCGACAATCCATCAAGCGGTTCAGCTTCGTAGCTTACCAAAGTCGTACTAAAACATTTTTGACAGATTTTTGAGCGCCGTGTACCACATAAAATCAGTTCGAGGTCAGTAAGCTCAACCAGAATTAATACATACGGCGCATCGGATTATAAAGCGCAGTCGATTTTTGAGAAAATTAAAGGATTTTAAGTGCGCCTTATAGTCCAAAAAATACTGTTTTTGTGAACACAGTTGCCTTGATTTCTTTGTATGTATGGATTACTTGGGTTGTTACTGATATCTGGTGAAAATCTCAGATCAATGGCTCCATCAGAAATGTTTAATGAGAAAAAAGTCGACATGTTTAGTACTTATTTTCCCCGCTGTAAATACAATATAAACTTATGAAGGTGAAAAAATAGAAATGTGAACTGCACCGGGACGCTGAATAGCGCTGTAGAGAAGGTTTACTGTTAATTCCACGTTTCCTTTGTTTGAAATCCAGGAAGAGCCCACCTATGATTAGATACTGTCCAATCCTAAGCATTTGTTTTCAATAATTGTTCCACTTGATTCACATCAAGCATTTGCTGGGGAAAACAGACTTTCTAAAAGTTGGAATATTAAAACAGTAGTATTTTTTTTTAAGTTAAACAGTAGCACTGGGAAGAATTTATTCAACAGCATGGCACATATGCTTTCAATAGTGTGAACACTGCTACCAAATGAAATTTTCATAAAAATTCTGTTAGAAATATGATTTTTAATAGGAGTTGATGGAATGGATTATGCTGCAGAAGGAGTTCAAAAACTTTCTGTAAAAATCTTTTTTTTTTCTGCTGTGAAAACTGGGTCAGAGCTGGAACTGTAACAACTGTGAAACCACTGTCTTTGAGAAGAAAAATGATCACCACCTTTCAACTGTACAGGGGTGAAGATTTGATAAAACACTGAGGAACAACACCTCTAGGAATCAGCTCAACACTGAAGGGCTTAAAACAGCAATTTCACTAAAAATGTAAAAATAATAACAAAATAAAACAAATTAAACTGATTTCTTTTTACAATTTTACCAAGGGTTGCAGTGAATTTTTTTCAGACCAAACACAATGACAGTTGAAGCAAGAAGTTTACATACACTCTATAAAAAAAGACACATTTTCTTTTTCCTCACTGTCTGACATTAAGTCAGACTAAACTTTCCTGTTTGAGGTCAGTTAGGACTATGAAAATTATTGCTATTTGTTAAATAATATTTATATTTGATAAATAATTATTTAGGCTGACCCCCCACCCCCACAATCTCTGCAGCAATGCTGGCAGCCCTCATACGTCTATTTTCAAGACAACCTCTGGATATGATGCTGAGCATGTGCACTCAGCTTCTCTGGTTGATCATGGTGAGGCCTGTTCTGAGTGGAACCTGTCCTGTTAAACTGCTGCATGGTCTTGACCACCGTGCTGCAGCTCAGTTTCAGGATGTTGGCAATCTTCTTATAGTCTAGGCCATCTTTATGTTGAGCAACAATTCTTTTTTTCAGATCCTCAGAGGGTTCTTTGTCATGAGGTGCCATATTGAACTTCCAGTGACCAGCATGAGAGAGTGTGAGAGCGATAACACCAAATTTAACACGCCTGCTCCCCATTCACACCTGAGACCTTGGAAGACTAATGAGTCACACGATAGGGATGTGATTTGGGGTTGGGGAAATTATCTGCAAATTTAGCAGGGGGTCTGGGGGACGCAGTCCCCTAGCGGGGTCCGGGGCAGAGCCCTGATGGGGGGGCAGGGGGGGCAAAGCCCCCCGAAGCTCCTGGGTTTTTATGATTTTTAAGTACCAGAACTGTGCTTAAATGACATAAAACAAACAGCTGAATATCACTTATTACTGTATAATATTGACTTATGTTCCAAGAAGATAGCATTCCTAAAATATTCCAACAAGCATTATCCATCACATGTGTGGCGTTAAAAATATTTTTTAAATAAAGTCCAAAACATCTTCAGCAGGCAAGATGAAGAAAAGTGAAAAGTGAACTCCTGTGGCAGATGGAAAGGTCTACATTTAACCATGAGAAACTCCAGGTTAGCTGAGCAGTGTCTCCCAACAGTGACAGAGTTCGTGCACCAAGCCTTGTTAATATAAATGCATACTCCCCCACCGCTGGTCTTACCGGAGTCATCAGCTGCTTTGTCTGCCCGGAGAGTGTGCCGTCCGGCCAGCTCGACAGCACCGTCAAGTACTCCACTATGTAGCCATGTTTCCGTGAAAATCATGATATTGCAGTTCATAAGTTTCTTATTGTTAGTGATCCGAAGCTGTAGCTCATCCATTCTGTTCGCCACTGACCGTACATTAGCGAGGAAAATGCTGGGTAGAGAAAGCCGGTGCGGTGTTAGCTTTAGCTTAGCTCTTAGCCCTCCGCGCTTCCCCCGCCTTTGTTTACGGTCTCTACGCCGCCTGCGAGTACTTCCGGTCGGCCGGGTAGCTTACCTAGCGTCGGGTGTTCTCCAGAGCTCAGGGATGAAACGTAGGTTGCTGATAAAAAAGTCGTTATTTTGTAATCCAATGTCCAAAAGTTCATTTTGGGTGTAGGATGTAAAAGCGAAGCTGTTCTGAACGAACAGACCCGAAATGAGCAGAAATATCGCTGCTAATCCACAAAATCTGAAGAGACGCTGAGCCTCGCGTTGTGCACGTGCCGCCATCTGGTCTGAAAATTTTTGGAAGATAAAAAAAGCGGAATTCCGCGAATTAGCGGAAAAATCACATCCCCAACATGACACCGGGGAGAGAAAATGGCTAAGTGGGCACAATTTGGACATTTTCACTTAGGGGTGTACTCACTTTTGTTGCCAGCGGTTTAGACATTAATGGCTGTGTGTTATTTTGAGGGGACAGCAAATTTACACTGTTCTACAAGCTGTACTCTGACTACTTTACACTGCAGCAGTGTCATATCTTCAGTGTTGTCCCATGAAAAGATATAATAAAATATTTACAAAAATGTGAGGGGTGCACTCACTTTTGTGAGAAACTGTACATTTAGTTTGGTTAGCTTTGATTCCACACTGCTCCTCCTTATCTAAGTGATCCAAACAACAGGACACATCAACAACCCTGCTGCCATAATGACGTTTGTGTGGCTAGCACAGACTGCAGTAGTTAGCAAATCAGAGGTGTTTTCTGGAGTTGTGGGCAAATCAGTAACTGCGGGTTAAATTGATGATAGATTTAGCTCCTCACCTTATTAAGTAACTAGTTTTAATGAAGCTAGAATGTTACCCAGGTTGTTATAAAAAAGGGCACTTACCCTTCACGTCGGCAATAGTGATTTTTTTTTTTTTTTAGGTGGTATTGCTCGTCCCAATCTTTCATATACTCTCTTGCATGCTCTCCAAAAATATCTAGTATATTTCTGCATTTTTATGATTTTTTTTTTTTCTGGCTGACCATTTATCACACTATCAGACCATATTTTAATTAAAACCTTAATCTGTTCGTAAATGGAAAACCAAAATTCCAAAGTTCCAGTGTGGGAGCATTTCAGATTTAAGCCGAAAGAGCAAGGAGAGCCCAGTAATACCAGCCGGTATGTCAAAATCCAAACCTCTCCAAGTTACTTTTACATTAGAAACAAAACAGAGCAAGGCTTAGTTTTATCCAGACTGAGACCATCTATTTTTGGCTCTTTGTAACAGGCCATGGCTCAGTGAAGGTTTCACGTGTATAATTTTGCTTCAGATCAAACTGAGAAGTCCAAGTCCAGACCAAACGGGTTAGCTGTGAAGTGAAGAGTCGTACATCTTTAGTGATGTTTGTGATGTGAGGGAATCTCACATCTAAAGCTGCCATGTAGTCATTTCCCTCATTCCATCAACGTTTTCTAAAGTCTGTTGCTTGGTCCACCTGCTAACATTAGTACTATCAAACACTGTGCATTCTGCATAGTGATTGGCCTTCAAATGCTCTATCAAATTAATTATCATTAATTATCATTGTTTTTAAAGTGCTTTATGAAAAAAGTTGGATTGGATTAAAAAATGATAAAAATTAGCCATAAAATAATCCACAAATTTATAATCATCTCAAATGTACAAGAAAAGTCAATTTTACAAGAGGAAATTATAAATTTGAGGAAAATTGTTGCAAATTTAGATAAATTTACAGAGAAAAGTAGAAAACTATAAGAAAATTGTTATAAATTTTGGAGAAAAACCTCAAACCTTCAAGACTGAAGTCATTACTCAAGTTTTTAAGTGGCTGCTCTTTGTACCCTTAACTCAACTAGAAATTTTTGGTTGTCTACTTTTAATTATTAATTTCAAAGCACTGCTTTTACATGAGTGGAATTTCTGGCTACTATACCCACCTCTGATCATATAATTTACGTATGCATGAGTAAATTACTATTATGAATGTTTTTGTCCCTTCGCTTTCCTACTCTTTGTCAATGGAAAAAAGAAACACTAGAATAAAAATACGAATTTATGTAAACCATGAAAAAAAAAAAATCCTGCAGGACAAAACGTGACACCTGATATTTTCTAACCTGTTTGTATACCACCATAGACAGAGAGAGAACCTGAATTAGACAGAGCTCAGAGAGGGAAAGATGAGACAAACAAGATGAGCCAAGGAGAGGAAAGTGTTCAGGCAGAGGGTCCAGGAGAGGTGAGAGCAGAGGGAGGAGAGAAGGATGACACCAGTAAAACGTCCAAACACAGAACGTCTGGGTGGGACCCCAACTGGCCCAATATTCCAACATTCAAGCCTTGGTTGTACAATATTTCAAATGGTAAGTTTGTTCTGCAGTACTTTTAAAAAAAGAAATAGTGTAAAATTAACATATTCCTGTTACAATTGTGTCATGTGTTTTCTGCCCCCCCCTCCCCCCGAAAAATATGTTGCCACCACGCCAAAGTCTTTAAGCCAGAGGAAACACTGACGGTGCTGGCTCAGCCATATTTGCACGGTCAGCTACGGCCAGCCATTTTGTGGAGTGACAGTGGCCCAGGCACCACTAAAAAAAAAAAAAAAATTTAAAAAAAAAAAATTATATGTATATATATATATAATTGATTCTTATTTTTTGTGAATCAGTTCTGGATCGTGTAAAATGAGAATCTAGATTCTTATGTGATTCGATTTTTTCCCAACACCCCTACTGGTTTGAGTCCTATTTAAAAGGCGGGCTATTTTGTATCAATAGGTAACTACAAATCTGAGCGAACAAAAATAACCTGTGGAGTTCCCCATATGGGGCCTTTGCTTTTCAACATCTATATGTTCCCACTTGCTCAAATCATAAACACAACAAAATATATTACCATAATTATGCCAATGATACACAAATCTACATAACCGTCTCACCAGGAGACTATGGTCCAATTAAAACTCTGATCAAATGCATTGGTGAAATTAAAGAGTGGATGTGCCAGAATTTTCTTCAGTTAAAGACAAAACCAAAATAATAGTTTTTGGAGCCAAAGAAGAAGGACTCAAAGTTAGTACTCAGCTTCAATCAATGATACTAAAAACCAACAGCCAAGCCAGAAATCTGGGTGTGGTTCTGGACTCAGACCTGAATTTTAACAGTCACATTTAGAGAGTAGTGAAGTCAGCCTATTATCACTTAAAGAACATAGCAAGGATTAAAGGTCTGATGTCTCAGCAGAATCTAGAACAGGGGTGGGCAATCATGTGCCGCGGAGGGCCATTCCACTGCAGGTTTTCTGTTCCACCCTGTCTCTTCAGCAGGTGGCTTCACTGATTAGCAATCCTTGGAGCTGATGAGAGCAAACACCTGCTGAAGAGACTGGGTGGAACAGAAAAGCTGCAGTGGAATGGCCCTCACTGCCCACCCCTGATCTAGAAAAACTTGTCCATGCATTTATCTTCAGTAAATTGGACAACTGTAACGCTGTCCTCACAGGTCTCCCTAAAAAGTTCATCAGACAGCTGCAGCCGGTTCAGAACGCTGCAGCTTGAGTCCTCACTAAGACCAAGAAAGTAGATCATATAACTCCAGTCCTCAGATCTTTACACTGGCTTCCTGTCTGTCAAAGAACAGATTTCAAAATACTGCTGTTGGTTTATAAAGCTCTGAATGGTTTATGGCCAAAATACATTTCAGACCTGCTGGTCCATTATGAACCACCCAGAGCCCTCAGATCATCAGGGTCAGGCCTACTATCTGTGCCCAGAGTTAGAACCAAACATGGCGAGGCAGCGTTTAGTTTTTATGCTCCTCCCATGTGGAAAAAACAACCAGAAAGCATCAGATCCAGATTAAAAACTCTATTTGCTGTGCCTTTCAACAGAACAACTGCTCCTACAATGTACTACAATGTACTGTCCTGGCTACAATGTAGCCAGGAGCGGCACTGGGGTTAAGCTCCCAGTGCTCATAAAATGCTCCTTACGGCGTGCGTCTCGAAAAGCCTCTGACAACTAAGTCCAACTCCTAGGCTGCCCGTGTGGTTTAGTCTCTAAGCCCGGCGGAACTGCTTTTACTAATAGGAGAAGGGGCGAGGGCGGATCTCTGGCGCCTTAAAACCAGATGCTTCGGGTAGATGGTGGCTCGTCACCTGGGAAGGTAGCCCATCTAGGGGAAGGTAAACCCTGATTTCAAACCTCCGCTGCCTTGCGGCACACCCGGTCACAGGAAAGGCTTCGGGAGTCAACCCTGAGGAAAAATCCAGAGTCGGAGCCCCTAAGGCAGTTCTCTGTTGTGCTCAACATCGTTCTGGCAGCTCCTGCGACGGCGCTGGTGCCAAACTATAGCAGCCCTGCTGTTCCTTTGGATTCATCAGTAACGTGGAGAGGGGGGACATGCTGCATGGGTAATATCTTGTCCTCCATATCTTCCTGCCCAGGCTTGAATCCTACCAACGCCCAACGCTGGAAGGTAGAACACCGGTGCGCATCGGCCTGTTCAGCCACAGGCAGTGCTGTTCCAGCAGAGTAGACGTTTAGGATTCTCTTCCATGGTCATCATAGACCGACGGAGGCCGACGACGACAATGTACTGTAGCTTGTTTCTGGCGTGTTTTCTGTCTTATTCTATTTTAGCTTGTTTTTTGTTTCTCTTTAATGTACTTTTTAGTTTGCTTTTAAATTCTTATGTATTCCTTTTGTAACTTGTTGTAATGCTTTAATGTTTTTATGTAAAGCACTTTGAACTGTCTTGTATACACGAAATGTGGTATACAAATAAATCTGCCTTACACAGTAAAGGCTTGTTCACTTTGTCATCCTCATGGTAACGCTTAGTTAGTGCAAAATTGCAAGTATGAATACTGAATAATGGTATTGACCTAGATGCTGATATTGGAACCAGTGAATCCCTCCATTTAAAATTTATCCACTTTATTAACTGCTCAATCAATTAAAATTATGAGAAGCCAAACCAATGGTCCTCAAACAAAACAATGGCTGCGGAGACTAACACACACACACACACCACATAAGGCTCTTACCTACAGCGTGGAGCCAGAGGGAGGGGTCAAAGGTTAACTGGGGCAGGGTGCTAGGTCAGAAGGGTTAAACTGGACACTTAAGAACAGCATTGGGAGGGGGGTCATCAGGGGAAGGGGCTTATTGTGTGGTCTAATTACCAGTTAAACATACAATGTGGCCCATGCCTCTGGCCGTATACTCTGCTCCTCACAGAGTATGGAGGTCAACAATGTGTGTGTCCAAATTATGCAATGGGGTGCATATGAGTGTGTTAAAGAGTCTAATACCTAGCCAGTCGTTGAACTTCTTAACCTCAGAGGGCAGGCCCAGCTCAGTGAAGTCGCCCATGTGCAGCAGCACATCACCATAGGGCATCTGGATGCCATCTGTACGTGAGTGTGTGTCTGAGACGCACACAAATCTGGTGTGTCCTGCTGGCTTGGGAGTGTCGTATGGAATGGGGTCCACCCTGTAAAAGAGACAGGAGGGATTGGTTGAGAGTGGGGAGGGATAATACAAAGATTCTCCAACTTGCATCTGGATTGTGGGACGTTTGATCATTAAACTGGTTAAATGCTTTTGCAAAAATCAATAAAAGGGACATATGATGCACTTTTTCTATGTTGACACAGTTCCCAGAGGTCTTAATGAAATGTGTTTGACATGCTTTGGTCAAAATAAAGCAGCATTTAATCATTTTAGCACCATTTTTTAAGCATTTCTTCATCAGAACAACTCATTTCATTGCATGTTTCTTTAAGTGCTCCTGAGCCCCAGCTGACCCCAACCATCCTTCTTTAGACACTGGTTTAGTCATTAACTCTGGATGGTGAAGACAGACTGCTGAGCAAAGTAACATAACTAAGGGCTGAATGTGGTGATACAAAAAAAATAAAAAGCAGGGGGGGTGTGGTGTAAGTGGTCAGGAGAATATGAGTCGTCACTGGGGTACAAAAAGCACAGAAAAAAACTGAATGAGTGAGTGGCTAACACTGCTAATAATTAAGCTACGGTCACAAATACCCTTACGAACGGATACGAACACCAGACCATTTCATGCAGTCTTCTTAAGGCTGCCATAGGAGAATCCAGCATTCGTAGACCATTTGCAAGTTTGTGGCCAGGTCGATGGTCTTGTCCAAGATTTCTACGAACGCCCCACGAAAACCTCTCATCACAGGGTGGCTGTACGAATGCCACAGGAACAACGTAAGAACTATGTAAGATGTTGGCTGCAAGTATGCCTCAAGAACACCTTAAGTTGTGTATGGTATAGTATTATACCATACATCCGAGGGATAACAGAACCAATTCAAAGGATCATGAAAAAATACAAACGAAACACAGCAGTAAAACCATAAAAAAATTAAGACAGTTATTAGTACACCCCAAGGACAAAATAGAACAAGACAAAAAATGCAATGTAATATATGAAATATCATGCAGATCATGCAACAAAACCTACATTGGAGAAACTGGAAGATCGTTCACCACAAGGAAAAAAGAGCACCAGAAGGAATGTGAGAAGGAAACACAAGGACGACTCACAAGATCACAAAAAGAAAAGGCAGAACAAGAAACATTAAAATCAGCAATATCAGATCACTGCAAAAGAAGTAACCACATCATGGACTGGGACAACGCAAAAATTATTGGATCAGAGAGCAACAGACACAAACGCTGGATCAAGGAGACCGTAGAAATCAGGAAGCGGGGAAAAGATACCATGAACCGGGATGAGGGGGCCTTTATGCTTTCCTACACCTGGGACCACATTCTCCAGAGACCATCAAACAGCAGAAAGCGGGGCCGGCTCGGTGGATCTGACAGGTCTGTTGGGCTGGCCCTGCCTACAAAAGTCAGCTGATAAAATGACACCTGGCAGCAATCAGCTGACACTTCTGACGAAGGCTGCAGTGAACAGTTGAAACATGTAAAGAAGGTAAAAACATCTCCTTTCTAGCTTTGTCTTTAACTTGCATCCTTATTACGAACCCAATTGTTTGTAAGAATCGTTGTGACCATAGCTTTACCTGACAGTCACTCAATATGGACAGCACAGAAATCCTTACAAAGCCACTGCTGTCTAGCTAAATCACATCTTCATCAGCCAAGTGTGCTTGAAATCATGTTACCGCAAATGAAAATAAGCTCAAAAACGGGCTCATTTGACAGCAGTAAAATGTTTCTCTTATTTTCTTAAGCCTGCCTTTGGCTCCACCAGTACATTTTTAACTGAAAAGACAATCCTCTCAAAATAGGATTTCTCCGGTTTCCTCCCACAGGCCAAAAACATGCAAGTTAGGTTAACTGGAGACTCTACAGTGGCCCCAGGTGTGAATGTGTGTGTGAATAGTGAAAGGGTTGGGCGCCGCACCAGTGGCTACCTCATCCACTCATGTAGACACCCTGTAATTTCCTCATTACGGGACTAATAAAGGAATCTAAAAAAAATAAAAAACATGGCTGCCATCCAGAAAAGGGATACTGGATGGATGGATGGATGGATGGATGGATGGATGGATGAATGGACAGACAGACGGCCAGACTGCAATTAAAACAATGTGACCCTTTTCCTATTTGTGACGTTTGAAGTGTTCTCAAATCAGAAGCATATTTTCAGTGAATGCCTGATAATGTCACACTGGATGGCAGAAAGAACAGGGTGAAACAAGCAGAAAGCTTCAAAGATTGCTTGTTGTGTCAAATAACATGCTTTACAGAATAATACATGTAAGCAGAGCAAAATGCATCTCAAAGAAAAGATGAGACATCACAACTTTGGGGGAAAATGTGTACTTGGGGATGGGAAACAACCAGCTTGCTTTGGCTAGCTTGTACATGTGATGGGAGCACTGGCTGTTTTGTGGCATCAAATTGGCTAAAAAGAGTGAATTAAGGCATGCTATGTCCTTTCTATCCATTATCTAAGAAAAACACTTGGACCCAACGCTGCCTGGTGCATGTGCATGTGTGTGTGTGTGTGGGGGGGGGGGGTCTTTTATTTGGCCCTTTTGTTTGTTGGACACACTTCTGTTTAAAAAGGGAAGGAAAAACCTGTGCTTTTTTCCTCTGACAGAAAGGAAGGAGTGAAGAAAAAAATCATCTCGTCTGTAATTGAGGTCTGCGACGTGCAGTCCTCCAGCACTCTGCCACTTAACCATTATTTCATCAGAAGGGATGTCACTCCGCCGACAACATCAGACACATAATCAACCCTGCAATCTCCGACCTGACAAGCAAGCGCACACACATGAAATGTTAACTTACATGCGTGCACCAACATAGTAAGGAAGCAAAGGAAATCAAAAGGTTTCAAACTGCAGAAGACGCCATTAATGGAGAAAATGGGCACTTTTGCACAATAGAAAATCTTACCGGACAAGGGAGGCAATGCTGTGTTTGAGAAGCAGTTTTCCCAATTTTTCTTTACCAAGTTATAAGGCATAGAAAGCCAAAGGAAGCATGTAATTTTCTGTCTTTTGTTTTGTGTCCAAATGTTGCAAGTTCGAGTTAATGGATGACATGGGTGAACCAGCTGGTCACGGTCTCAACTGTGGGTCCAGCGTGTGCAGCAGTCTATCGTCTAACTGAACCTGCAGCCATCTGTAGCTGTCGTCCGTAGACGTAGCAGTGTGTGCCGTATTGATAAGGTCCCTTCTATCAAAATGTAGAACTGACTGACAAATTAAACTTGACATCAGGTGTCTTTGAAAGGTGTTTGTTTAATCTGAGCCAACAGAGAAATTTTAGCGGACCATCATTCAGTCTCAAAATCTGAGGAGTTGGAAAACTGAACAACCTTTTTAAGACCTTCACAAGGTCACATCATCAAATTTAACATCTTGCAATTACAAATTAGCCTTTTACTGTAAATCTTAAATTATGCTAAATTTGGATTATTAGTCAAGCTCAAATTGAATTACGAACTTTCCCATGATCAATGTTGCCACTCAGATAAATAAGTTAAGCTGCTTACCTGAAAACAAGCTACTACCCCCGCATCCAAAAGTAATAAGTTTCAGGGAAAAAAGTTGCATATTTACAAGAAAATGTTCAAATATACAAATTCAATTATTTGAGGAAAAAAATAGAATAAGTTAAGTTTATGAGATTATGGAATGATGCAAATTTCAAAGAAAAAAGTTGCAAGTTTACAAGAAAAAAGTAGTAGTTTTATGAGGAAAAAAAGTGTTAATTTACAAAAAAGCTGCAAATTTGTGAGAAAAGGATTTGCAACTTTAAAAGAAAAACAATGCTAAATTATGAGGAAAAAGTAGTAAATCTACATGAAAAAAGCTAAAAAAAAATTTCAAGAAAAAATATTTACAAGTTTAAAATTTATGTGAAAAAAGCCACAAATTTATGGCATTTATGGCGGTTCATTCCAGTCATTTTACTTTATGTAAAAATTAGGACTGGACAATATAAACTAAACATAAAATCCATGATCATGATCTCATTGTTTCGGTCATTACCCAAAATTCATGACCAAAGGTGAGAAGAGAAATATAGATTGACGGGTAAATCGACCGCTTTACTTTGAAGCTCAGCTCCCTCTTCACCACAACAGACCGGTACAACATCTGCATTACTATAGATGCTGCTCCGGTCCATCTTGTCATTCTCCCGTCACTTGAGGAAAAAGACTCCGAGATACTTGAACTCCTCTCCCTGGGGCAGACTGGACAGTTTGCAGCAATATGCTTGATACTGTGGGGGACCCAGACAATGCATTCTCTACTCAAGACTGAATGGCACAGCAGGAGGCGCTTAAAAGATGTGAAACGGATATGCAGGACAGACTGTGGTTTTCTCCATAAGACTGCATGATAATATGCATTCTCCTCCGGGCTGCATAATAATGCGCCGACAGGCTGGGTGACAAAGGGAATTGTTATTGTGAATGTATGTATTGTGATGTACAGTGGGGAAAAAAGTACTTAGTCAGCCACCAATTGTGCAAGTTCTCCCACTTAAAAGATGAGAGAGGTCTCCAATTTTCATCATAGGTATACCTCAACTATGAGAGACAAAATGAGAAAAAAAAAAATCCAGAAAATCACATTGAAGGATTTTTAATGAATTAACTGGTAAATTCCTCGGTAAAGTAAGTATTTGGTCACCTACAAACAAGCAAGATTTCTGGCTCTCACAGACCTGTAACTTCTTCTTTAAGAGGCTCCTCTGTCCTCCACTCGTTACCTGTATTAATGGCACCTGTTTGAACTCGTTATCAGTATAAAAGACACCTGTCCACAACCTCAAACAGTCAGAAGAAGAAAACTTACCGTTTTCGGTAAGTTTTCACAAGGTTTTCACACACTGTTGCTGGTATTTTGGCCCATTCCTCCATGCAGATCTCCTCTAGAGCAGTGATGTTTTGGGGCTGTTGCTGGGCAACACGGACTTTCAACTCCCTTCAAAGATTTTCTATGGGGTTGAGATCTGGAAACTGGCTAGGCCACTCCAGGACCTTGAAATGCTTCTTACGAAGCCACTCCTTTGTTGCCCAGGCAGTGTGTTTGGGACCAATGTCATGCTGAAAGACCCAGCCACGTTTCATCTTCAATGCCCTTGCTGGTGGAAGCAGGTTTTCACTCAAAATCTCACGATACATGGCCCCATTAATTCTTTCCTTTACATGGATCAGTCGTCCTGGTCCCTTTGCAGAAAAACAGCCCCAAAGCATGATGTTTCCACCCCCATGCTTCACAGTAGGTATGGTGTTCTTTCTCCTCCAAACACGACAAGTTGAGTTTTTACCAAAAAGTTCTATTTTGGTTTCATCTGGCCATATGACATTCTCCCAATCCTCTTCTGGATCATCCAAATGCTCTCTAGCAAACTTCAGACGGGCCTGGACATGTACTGGCTTAAGCAGGGGGACACGTCTGGCACTGCAGGATTTGAGTCCCTGGCGGCGTAGTGTGTTTCTGATGTAGCCTTTGTTACTTTGGTCCCAGCTCTCTGCAGGTCATTCACTAGGTCCCCCCGTGTGGTTCTGGGATTTTTGCTCACCGTTCTCGTGATCATTTTGACCCCACTGGGTGAGATCTTGCGTGGAGCCCCAGATTGAGGGAGATTATCAGTGGTCTTGTATGTCTTCCATTTTCTAATAATTGCTCCCACAGTTGATTTCTTCACACCAAGCTGCTTACCTAATGCAGATTCAGTCTTCCCCGCCTGGTGCAGGTCTACAATTTTGTTTCTGGTGTCCTTTGACAGCTCTTTGGTCTTGGCCATAGTGGAGTTTGGAGTCTGTTTGAGGTTGTGGATAGGTGTCTTTTATACTGATAACGAGTTCAAACAGGTGCCATTAATACAGGTAACGAGTGGAGGACAGAGGAGCCTCTTAAAGAAGAAGTTACAGGTCTGTGAGAGCCAGAAATCTTGCTTGTTTTTAGGTGACCAAATACTTATTTTACTGAGGAATTTACCAATTAATTCATTAAAAATCCTTCAATGTGATTTTCTGGATTTTTTTTTCTCATTTTGTCTCTCATAGTTGAGGTATACCTATGATGAAAATTGGAGACCTCTCTCATCTCTTAAGTGGGAGAACTTGCACAATTGGTGGCTGACTAAATACTTTTTTGCCCCACTGTAGTTTCCGACCTCTGGTCCACGATGGCCCGGAACCTGGGCGTCACAATTCATTGCACTACCCCCAGGCCAATGGGTTATTCGAGCGTTTCCATAGGTCGCTGAAAGCGGCGCTCAGGGCTTCGCTTACGGATACAAATTGGGTGGACCGGTTGCCGTGGGTTCCATTAGGGTTGTGTTCAGCACTGAAGGAGGATTTGGCTGCCTCCCCAGCAGAGCTTGTTTTTTTCCCAGCCACTGCGGCTCCCTGGAGAATTTTTGCCTGACAACCCCACGCCGAACACCAATCCATCCCCGCCTTCACTACATAGCACAGAGGCAGGGACGGTACCTGGCCCGGCCCACCACTGTTTTCACCAACGCTTTCGTGCCAAGGACCTTGAAGGATGCGTTGTTCATGTTTGTCAGGCACGATGCCCATCGGACCCCGTTGCACCTGCCCTACAACGGCCTGTTCAGAGTGTTGGAACCTGGGGATAAACATTTTGTGTTAGACTTGGGGGGACGCAGAGAAACAATCTTTAGACAGGCTTAAGCCCGCCTTCGTATTAGCAGACGAGCAGGAGGTGTTGGCCTGAGCTCCTTGGCGCAGTGGACCCCCATTGAGAACTCCCCAGGTAAATGACTTGTCGGCTCAGTCACAATGGCATGGTGAAGATGTGTCCCGCCCCCCCCATGTCCCCCCACAGACGGACGTGCCTCCAGGAGCGCCCCACTGGCACAGCAGCACCTCGAAGCCGGTGGCCCCCCATTACAGCTGTTACGGACAACGGCTGAAGCCCATAGGAAATGAGGGTTACGGCCCAGTCTTGAGTTTTCGGGGCGGGGGGGGGGGGGGACCTAGACAATACGTTCTCTACTCAGACTGAATGGCACAGGAGGAGACGCTTAAAAGCTGTGAAGCGGATATGCAGGACAGACTGTGGTTTTCTCCATAAGACTGCATGATAATATGCATTCTCCTCCGGGCTGCATAATAATGCGCCGACAGGCTGGGTGACAAAGGGAATTGTTATTGTGAATGTATGTATTGTGATTGTGATGGGCAGTGCAGTGGCGAAGTGGTTAGTACTGCAGCAACACAGCAATTCACCCTTGACCGGGGGATCCTGGGTTCGATCCCAGCCCCTGACCAACAGTGATCTGTGTGGAGTTTGCATGTTCTCCCCGTGTCTGTGTGGGTTTACTCCGGGATTTCTCCGGTTTCCTCCCACATGCCAATAACATGCAAGTTAGGTTAATTGGCATCAAACTGGGGATTCTAAATTGTCCTTAGGTATGACTGTGAGAGTACAGTAAATGGTTGTCTGTCTCTCTGTGTTGGCCCTGCAATGGACTGGCGATCTGTCCAGGGTGTACCCTGCTTCTCGCTCAAAGATGCTGGGATAGGCTCCAGCGCCCCCGCAACCCGAAAAGGATTAAGCGGAAGAAGATGGATGGATGGATGGATGGATGTATTGTGATGTGAACCCCCCAGGTCATGAGGTGAGTTTGTATGGTATAAAAGAGAGATGCCAGCGACCTGGGTTAGTTCTTCTTGACTGATGATAGAGAGAGTAATAAAAGTCTGCTCTGCTCCAGCTCACTGCCTCGCCTGCTAATTCCTCTCTCTACAATACCCCATATTCCCGAAGCACCCCCCCCCCCCCCGCCCCGAACAAGAAACCCCAAGGGATGTGGCTGAATGCGTTCTCCAAGTCCACAAAACACATGTAGACTGGCTGGCAAACTCCCACAAACCCTCGAGGATCTTTGACAGGGTAAAGAGTTGGACCGATGTACCACCATCAGGATGAAAACCACATTGTTCCTTCTGAATCTGAGGTTCAACCAATGGCCGGACTCTCCTCTCCATTATCTTGGCATAGATGTTCCTAGGGAGGCTGAGGAGTGTAATCCCTCTGAAGCTGGAACACAAGCGCCGCATGGTTCCCTTCTTGTAGAAGAAATCAATGTGAAAATTGTTATTTGTCATATTTGATCTTTGATTAATTTATTTTACTTCCACAGCAATCTTTTAAGCTATGGTTACAAATACCCTTATGAACGGCTGCCAACGCCCTATGAACGATTTTCGGACCATTTCGTATGGCCTGGTCTTAAGGCCGCTGTAGGAGAATCTAGTGCTTGTAGCCCATTCGTAAGTTCATGGCCAGGTTAGGGCGGGGCAATATGAAAAAATTCCAGTCGTGATATTTTTTTTTTTCATATTGATGGATCTCTGTACGTATTGTAATATAAATCAAATCACTATTTCTGTCAAGCTTAAAGGTTTCTTTTCCTCTCAAGTCAGATGTGAAGCTATAACAAAATTAATTTTAAATGGTTATTTTCTGTCAGAAGTTGAACCTGGCAAACGTAGTGTAGAACATTACACAACTGTATTTCCAATAATTATAAAACATAAAATATAAATATTTTATAATCTGCTCACCAACTTATCAACAGCTGAGTGAAGTACATGCCCAAAGCACTGCAGCCGTGTCCACTTGTTTAGTGACGTGGTCTTCACTATGTTTGTCCCACTGTCTGTCATGGTGCAGACTTGTTTGTCTTCACTCAGTCTCCAGGATGCTTTGGTCAGTCCTGACGCAGTGACTTCACCTGTATGGTCTTCAGGAAAGTTTGAAGATATTTGTTTTTCAAATTCCAATCTTGATCAGTGAAGTGGGCAGTGAAGCTCATATATGGTTCAGATGTGCCACTTGAGCACAAATCTGACATAGCAGCGAAGTATGTCAGACTTTGCAGCTCCTTTTCAGCCGTTTCTCTACATTCCCTGCACAGCTGGGGAAGTGCCATCTGGGAGAAATATTTACGGCCAGGGAGTTGGTAACAAGGGTCACTTACTTTCAACAGGCTGGCACTGCTTCAGATGGTAAAAAAGATTTGTGGTGTTACCTGATTTTGTGGGAATGTGCTTGCGACACAGTTTGCAGTGCACACCAAGCTGCTTCCTGTTAGACTTTAAATAACCAAAATATCGCCACACTACTGAATTCCTCAGACCCTTGTTTTCAACAATTTCCTCATCTAGTGAGCACAGGGTGGCATCCGTTTTGGTGTCTTCTTTGGTAAACGCTGTCACTGGACTTTTCGTTAATGTTTTCTGTCGTCATTTTCTTTTTAACCCACTCCAACTCCTACATGGTTGCGTTAGCCCAAACCTTAGCAGGTGTGCTAAGCCCCGGCTGCGTGCTGGTCCTATGTGCCTATGCATACTGTTGTGTGCATCAATCGAACATGACTTCCAGCCACATGATTGGTTCGGTGCGGTGTATTCTCATTTTCATTGGCTTTTTGTGTTGTCTGTCAAAACACAGAACGAATGAGTTCTATCGACGTTTTATCGAAAATGTATTATGTCTCTATCAAGGAAAAGTTATTTCACTATAATTATCATTACATTGCCCAGCCCTAGGCCAGATCAATGGTCTTGTCCAAGATTTCTACAAACATCCCATAAAAACCCCTCATCGTAGGGCGGCCAAACGAATGCCATAGGAACAATGTAAGAACTACGCAAGATGCTGACCATAAGTATGTCTCAAGAACACCTTAAGTTGTTCATACGGAGATTCGTACAGCATGCGTAAGGCGGTAAGAAGGTGCTCAAAAGGCAGAAGTGGGTCATTTGTGCAACATTTGTGCCGACCAAATGTGCTGAAAGCTGTAAGATCTCCCTACCAACGACTTGAGAGTGCCGTGAATTGCACAAAAATTTCCGTAGGATGGCAGTAAGTATGCCATAGGAAGGTGCCCTTACGAAGAATGTAAGAACTCTAGGGCCACTGTATACCAGAAAAGCACTTCATTTCTCAAGAATGGCTCAAGTTGCTCTGGTGAATTGAACGGCAGCCGTAAGAAACTATGCCCCTCTCCACGAATGTCTGCGAAATCCAGAATTCGTAGGAACTAGGAGATTCTTACGAACCCATCGTTCGTAACAATCTTTGTGACCGTAACTTTAGCTTTAAAGTCCCTGACAAGTGAATTCAGCATTTTTCTAAACATACTGTATATTACAAATGCAGTGTTTAAATTATAGTAAAAAGCTTATAAGTATGCACAGCTAAACAACAGAGTTCAACTGTTGAACAGTTTTCTGGCAGTTCTCTTGCCAGAATTTTTTGGGCGGGCCTAGGGGCTGTCCTGGGAGTTTGCCTGAATTGCACATTGGTCCATGTCCAGACCAGAGATTCTCAGCTTTAAAACACATTGACAAGATGCAGTAGTGACTTCTACCTCTAAAGATGTATAAAATGTTACAACACTGGCTGTAGTGTTAGATTTGCTCATTTGTTTGTGGTTTCATGGCGCCTCTCCTCATGCGTACTCCCGCGACAGGCACTTTAAGACAGGTGGACTTTTTCCAACACAAACATGGCAGTTCGTACACGCGGTCAACATGGAGACGCAGGGCAACGTTCACTGGTGTGCTGAGCGAGACAGAGGAAGGGACGGTGTGGGAAAACTCACTTTTTTTTTTTTTTTAAATCGCATTGTTTTTTGCTGATGTGTTCCCTTTGTACTCACTGTAAACATGGACGTGAGCGCGGTGCAGTGACGCATTTGATTGGTTAGACTGATTACGTACACATCTGAGCACTACTCAAGGACAAATTTGATTGGCGAAATTGGTGGAAGCTGGTGACAATTGGCCAAAACTACAGTAAAGTTGCAGTGATTGGGCAAAGATCAAATTTTGCGGGACTGGCTAAATTCACGGGAATTGCTGGGATCGCAACATCGCAAAATCCTGGAGGGACTGTTTAGAAAAAAATCTTAGCTTATGTGGCTCTTCTGGCTCAAAAAGATACACTGTATATTTCTGATTCTTCTCCCAGGTTTCAGCTGTTTGAATGACAGCTGACACTTGACACTGTTCTGGGAGTGGGCATGGTTTCAGCGCCTGCTGCAGACACGCCCTCACCATCTCAGAGCAGAGAGGGCTGGCGGATTTTTCAAGATCTTTAAAGCTGTTTTTACATAATTGCAGATATTTTTAAACATCCAAATTTGGCTGGACAGTTGATAATACAACTCTGTTTGGTCTGGTGGACTCAAAACACTTTTACTGATTCACTTGCCAGGGACTTTAAAGTTTTAACAGCACCTGGAACAGAGCAACCTGAATGTCCACTGACGAGGCTGCCAGGTCTGTGAGAAAAAAGAAAGCTGAACAGTGGCTAAAAAGTTCAATAAACAGATGTTGGCATTACAAGGAAGAGCAGAATACCCCAGTGGTACTACTGACCCAACTGTGTAGCCAGAAAACAACCCCAACTGCAAAAGGTTCAGATGATGTGCAAAATCTATATAAAAACAAAATGCAATGATTCACAAATCTCAAACAACGGACCATAGAAAACACATCAAATGTTGAAACGTGAGTAAACATTTTAGTATTTCATGAAAAGTATTAGCTCATCTTAAAACTGATTTCAGCAACACTGCTCAAAAGAGGACGAAGTCGACAAAAGAATAGAACAGCAAATGTATGGAAAAAACAATGTGACCACAATATATTTATCTTCATTTGAATATTCCCTCTTTTATAACATATAATTTGTATTAGCATGTTTAAAAGGATTTTATTATTTATTATTGATTAGAAACCTAAAATCTGACAAGCATTGCTTACATCCCTGTTGATATTTGTAATTTCTGGCCTTATTCATTTTTTATACTACATTATACAGCCTTGGGAGTGAGATCAGATACCGTGGAGCAAGCCAAGCTCTACAGTTGTCCAAGCAGACCTAGACTGCATATTAAACACAGAAAAGTGCCTCGGTAAAAACCATATTTACTGTAGTCTCTGTGTACAAAATATGTCTGTGTTCTCTTTCTCTCCCTCACACACACACTAAGAAAGACAGTGACGTATTGTATGTATTCCAGTGTAGTGTGTGGTGCCTGAATGTCATTCAGCTTAACAAGACTGGACAGTTCTCGTCATGGAGCAAAGGACAGATGCAGAGCCACATGGACTGACAACAGAGACAAACACACATCTACATATACAGAACGAGAGAGACATTAAAACAAAGCCAAGGGGGAAAAAAGCAACCTCCCCCTTTCCTTTGAGATTTAATCCACTCAGAGAATGTAAGTAAATACCATCAGCTCCTATCAATTAGAACAAGCCAAGGCCAAGAGCCCTTCACCATAGTAATGCACTGGCCTGTCACACATACACACACAGAGCCCATGTCTTTACTGTACAATCCAGAGGTTGATTAGTAATGTATACAGGAGTTCAGGAGTTCAAGCGGTGCAGCAGAGGCCTCTGATCTATGGCAAACGGAGACGGCGAAAATGAAAAAGTCTTCCTGTTCTCCAGAAGCAGGTAAGAGAATATTCTCCAATGACAGACTGAACCCTGTGAGCACGAAGGTCCGTGTTAACATGTCTGAGCTTTGCCGTGGCATCAGAGGAAGACTGCAGAGGGAAAAGAGCGGGGATGGGGGGAATGCTAATGCACTTGGGGAGGGCAGCAGCGCACTCTGGAGTGCGCCATGACACTGGAGCTGACAAAGCCAAGGTCTGCAACAGCAATACCTCAGCCATAAAGAACCATCTACGATCCTCAAGTAGGAAAATCCTGGGGGCTTTAACCTCTCCTCACCTAAGAGTGGCAGAAATCTACTGTTAAGGCTTTCTCTCCAATCAATTCTTGGCATCAGATTTATTTTTCAGAATCGTGGTGCTTCACTTTGATCATAGGGTGCTGCATCTATGTTCCATTACCAGCCAGAAAGTCATGCCATCGCAGTGATAATTATAACATTCACACAAAAAACAGAACAATCACCATTCTAAACAACTGTCAATTTCAGAAATAATACATACTGCAGCAGACTCAAATAATACAGGACACATTTCAATTTTAAACAATTAGTAAGTAGCACATTCATAGAGGAAAATGAAATAAACTTATTCACAAAACAGATCTTATTCACGAAACGCACACTGGTGTGTTGTGAGTTATGAGAATGACAAAGATCAGTGTGGGATGGACATAAGGAGGGCAGGAGGAGTGCTCCCTGCTGTCTGGTAGAGGATATTTCGTCTGAGCACACTTTTCTTCATGGCTGTTTGGGGGGGGGGGGGAACGGGGTCAGAGTTCAGCCTGAACTTGCTCCTTCAAACACAACAGTTAACTTGGTACAGATAAGAAGGTCACCGCCTCTGTCGCTCTCCAACGCATCCAGCTCTTTAAGAATGCCATGTAATCGTTGTGATTGATTGCAATGGCTGCAATGTTTTGTTTTTTGTTGTTCTGAACACTACAACCGTTGCACTGCTGCATGGTCAAAAAAATCCTCTGGGTAATTATAGGTCATACTTTTTTAAGCACAGATAAAATGCAACAAGCATTCAGAAACTATTTGCGGTATAGTTCATTAAAATAGTAATAACTGAATAATACCTAATAATTACCTTTTATGAGTCCTTGTATCAAACACTATGACTGTTTCAAAAGCATTAATATCAGCTCCTCTCTGACAGCCTGCTGGAAATTTTTAAAAAAAATAACGGGATCTTCATTTGTCCCTTGTAAACTCACGCTCATTTGGAATAATCCTGATATCCTGCAACAAAAGAGGATGTTAAATTTTCCACCATGGTGTGAGAAAGGAATAAAAAACTGAGAACATCTTATTCGAGGTGGAAATTTTATCCAATTTCAGGAACTAGTGTCACAGTATGACATCAGTGATAAAAAGTTTCTTGAATACCAGCAGCTTAAATCCATAATAAAAGCAAGATTCAATCTTAATCAGACAGATTTAGAGGAACCAGTTAAGGTGGCAGAGTTTCTAAATCTTCATTCCCCTAAATTGATATTGAAAATACACGGACTATTATCAAAACTGGATGAGTCAGTATCTCTTCCAAAATTAAAATGGGAGACAGTAACAAAACTAAATGGGTTTTTGGGTGGATTATCTATACCATGTATTCCAAATGAAAACAGGGAGATCCGTCGGTCACCGTCGGTCTATGATGATCATGGAAGAGAATCCTAAACGTCTACTCTGCTGGAACAGCACCGCCTGTGGCTGAACAGGCCAATGCGCACCGGTGTTCTACCTTCCAGCGTTGGGCGTTGGTAGGATTCAAGCCTGGGCAGGAAGATATGGAGGACAAGATGTTACCCATGCAGCATGTCCCCCCGCTCCACATCACTGATGAATCCAAAGGAACAGCAGGGCTGCTATAGTTTGGCACCAGCGCCGTCGCAGGAGCTGCCAGAACGATGTTGAGCACAACAGAGAACTGCCTTAGGGGCTCCGACTCTGGATTTTTCCTCAGGATTGACTCCCGAAGCCTTTCCCGTGACCGGGTGTGCCGCAAGGCAGCGGAGGTTTGAAATCAGGGTTTACCTTCCCCTAGATGGGCTACCTTCCCAGGTTGACGAGCCACCATCTACCCGAAGCATCTGGTTTTAAGGCGCCAGAGATCCGCCCTCGCCCCTTCTCCTATTAGTAAAAGCAGTTCCGCCGGGCTTAGAGACCAAACCACACGGGCAGCCTAGGAGTTGGACTTGGTTGTCAAAGGCTTTTCGAGACGCACGCTGTAGGAGCATTTTATGAGCACTGGGAGCTTAACCCCAGTGCCGCTCCTGGCTATGACAACCTTGGAACAGGGAGATACTGGAGTCTAAAATTAGTCAAGAAGAAGTTGGGCAAGCCATTGATAATATGAAATCAGGAAAAAGAGCAGGACCAGATTGTCTTCCAGTTGACCTCTATAAAAAATTTAAGAATAAATTAATAAAACCACTTTTGGAAATGGTTTTAGAAGCATTTCAAAATGGTAATTTACCACCATACATGAATAATGCCTTAATTATACTGTTGCCAAAACCAGGTAAACCCCCTAATAAATGTGAAAACATGAGACCAATAAGCCTATTAAATGCTGATCTTAAAATAATCTGTAAAATTTTAGCAAAACGACTACAAGAAATATTACCAAATATTATTAACCGAGATCAGAATGGCTTTATGGACTTCCGGTTATGGCTGCCACGTAGGACGGACGTGTCTCGCTCTGCTCTGCTCTGCTCCTGGAGAAAAAAAATCGGCAAATAACTCTCTCATTTGGGACAGAACGTATCCCAGCATTTGGGCGAGGATATGTCGGCGAAGCCTAAGGCTGGAAAACCAGGAAAAGGAAAAAGCGAGCCGCCGAAACAGTCCAAATTAACGGACTTTCAGGTCTGTGACGCAGCAAACAAAACTCCATATATGGCGGAGGAAGCTGGCGGCGGTGCGATGTTTGCGGGGAATGGCGCAGATGCGCTGATGGCTGCCATGAGTTCAATGAGAGCGGACTTTTCCTCTAGATTTGATGGGATTATGACAGCGTTGGAAGGAATAAGAAAGGAATTGGGTGACTGTGTAGAACGAACGGCGCAGATGGAGCTCCGTCTCGCTAGTGCTGAAGATGACGTCACCCGTCTTCAATTAAAGGTGCGCACTTTGGAAAAAAAAATAAATCTCTGGAAGATAATATTTTGGATTTGGAATCTCGGTCGAGACAGAATAATTTGAGGCTGGTGGGTCTTCCAGAGGAATCAGAAGGTCGGGACGTATGTTCCTTTCTGGAAAAGTGGATTCCGGAGGTGCTGGGCAGCGAGGAGTTGCAATCAGCAGTGGTTCTGGAAAAAGCACATCGTATTGGCCCACGGAGAGATAAGGGACCGCCGAGGACCTTAATTATGAAGTTTCTTAGCAACAGAGACAGGATGAAGATCTTCAACGCTGCACGTGCTAAAGGAGAGATTAAACACCAGGACCAGCAGGTGCGGTTCTACCCAGATTTGGCCACAGGAATCCAGCAATTGAGGAAGCAGTTTGATCCCGTACGTAAGGAGCTGCGCAACCTTGGGATTCGTCATGGTGTAATCTATCCTGCGAGACTGCTGACCACGTATGAGGGCAGAACCCACATTTTCAAGACCCCAGAGGAGGCGCAGGAGTTCATCAAGAAGATCAAAGAAGAAGAAGAGACTGGTGGGAGCTAAGCATGAACAAAATATAAGGTAGAATAATTAAGCATTTGCACAGGCATCTGACTGACTTGAAGTAAATAGTAAGTTTACAAAATATAGATTGTATTATATATTAAAAAAACAAAACAAAAACAAAACAAACAAAAAAAAAACTATGATGTACAAAGTTGTTAAAAATTTTGGAGTCAAGTTGGAAAACTACAGAGGAGAGTTAATGTTACGTCATTAAAAGCAGTAGAGTTAGGGTGATTGGGAGGATGAAGAAGGAGTGGCTTAGGCTGTTCCCCGTGGGTGTGGAACAGTCGATGGCTATATCGGGAGACAGAATTTTTCTTTTGATTTTGGGGGGTTTGCCACAAGTGTGGGAAGGGGAAATTTGTTTGTGTGTAGTTTGTAGGATGAATGTTCAACCACTCATGTTTTTGCTTCTCTGTATGAGCATGTTTACACTGCAAGGTAATCCCAAACTCTCTATTGATCATGGACCAAAGTGTTAATCTTAATTTAACTTCATGGAATTGCAGAGGTCTACAAAATTTAAAAAAACTTAAACAAGTTATGAATAAAATAAAGGACATGGGTTCAAGAATTGTGTTTTTACAAGAAACTCATCTGATAGAGGAGGATGTTAAAAGAATTAGGAGTAGATGGCAGGGAAGTGTATTCACCTCTTCATTTTCATCCCGAGCCAGGGGAGTTATGACTCTCATACATAAATCAGTTCCTTTTCAGGTGAAAAATGTAATTGGAGACAAATTTGGAAGATATGTAATCATTCAAGGTTCTTTGCTATTAGAAAATATAAATCTTGTGAACTTATATGGTCCCAATATAGATGATCAGAAGTTCTTTGCTAATTTATTTCTCATCTTATCATCACTTACAGGGCAACATATAATAGCAGGGGATTTTAATTGTACATTGAATCCAGGTGTGGATAGATCAACAGGACTGGATTGTACGCACATTGGATGTAGGATGACTATTAATCATTTTATGAAAGAATTGAGATTGTTAGATATATGGAGAGAAATGAAACCACAAGTTAAAGCCTATTCTTGTTATTCCAGTACCTACAAGACATTCTCACGTATTGATTATTTTTTGATTTCCACAGAATTAAGGTCCAAGATTCAAAACTGCTTTTATGATAACATCGTGATTTCTGATCATGCACCCTGTTGTCTAATATATGTAGATAAAAAATTGACAAAGGAATCAGGTAGATGGCAATTTCAGCATAAATGGCTTCAGGATGAGGAATTTGTCAAGTATATAGAAAAACAGACGAGTTCTTTGACATCAATACTACACAAACATCAGCATGTGTAAAGTGGGAGGCTTTCAAAGCTTTTATTAGGGGACATATTATTAGTTATACAGGATCAAAATCTAAGAAGACTCGAGAGGAGAGAGCTAAATTGGAACATAAAATAAAAAATCTTCAGGAAAAAGTGTATGCAGGAAGTGACCCAAGGTTGGAGAATGAATTACTGATTTTGAGAGCTGAATACGACAAAAAATCAGCGAATAGAGCTGCCTCGAGTCTTCTAAGATTGAAACAATCTTTTTATGAACAAGGTGAAAAATCAGGAAAATTATTAGCATGGCAGATTAAACAATTGGAAATTAAAACACCAATTACCAGTATTATAAGTAATGGACAGGTAGTTATAGATCCTTTAGAAATTAATAGAGCCTTTAGAGATTACTATGAAAAATTATATGATACCAAAAATGAACCTGATTTAACAAAACTAAATGGGTTTTTTGAACGAACTATCTATACCGTGTATTCCAAATGAAAACAGGGAGATATTGGAGTCTAAAATTAGTCAAGAAGAAGTTGGGCTAGCCATTGATAATATGAAATCAGGAGAAAGTGCAGGACCAGATGGTCTTCCAGTTGACCTTTATAAAAAATTTAAGAATAAATTAATAAAACCTTTTTTGGAAATGGTTTTAGAAGCATTTCAAAATAATAATTTACCATCATACATAAATAATGCCTTAATTATACTGTTGCCAAAACCAGGTAAGCCCTCTAATAAATGTGAAAATATGAGACCAATAAGCCTATTAAACGCCGACCTTAAGATAATCTGTAAAATTTTAGCAAGACGAATACAAGAAATTTTACCAAATATTATTAATCGAGATCAGAATGGCTTTATAAAGGGTAGACAAGGCTTCCATAATGTAAGAAGACTATTTAATATTATTTATTTTAATAAAGAAGCACCGGATACAGCTCTCCTATCATTGGACGCCGAAAAGGCCTTTGATAGAGTTGAATGGCCCTTTCTTTTTGAAGTCCTACAAAGGTTTGGACTTGGAAATAATTTCATAAAATGGGTTCAAATAATATACAATAATGCTACAGCAGAAATCCTAACAAATAACAATATTTCAAAACCAATAAAAATCAATAGAGGATGTCGACAAGGCTGTCCACTTTCACCTTTACTGTTTACTATGGCAATTGAACCTTTAGCGATAGCGATACGTTTACATTCACAAATATATGGAATTAAAGTTGGACCAACAGAACATAAAATCTCCCTGTACGCCGATGATATAATTTTGTTTATGTCGAATCTAAAAAAATCAATTCCAACCTTGTTGAATTTAATAAAGAATTTTGGGGAAATATCAGGATATAAAATAAATAAAACTAAATCTTCAATATTAATGCTAAATGAGACCCAGAGAAATTACCCAGCCCCTGAGGTAAATCAATTCAATGTTGTAAATCAGTTTAAATATTTAGGAATCCAAATTATGCCTAAGCTAGAATCAGTCACCAGTGTCAACTATGAAGCCTTAATGTCAGATATCAATGAGTTAACTCAGAGATGGATGTCACTACCAATGTCGATGATCGGGAGAATCAATATACTTAAAAGTAATATTTTACCTAAAATACTTTATTTATTTCAATACATTCCCTTATCACCACCTTTAGATCTATTCTCAAGAATAAAAAAAAAGTTAGTGGAATTTATATGGAACAACAGGAGGGCTAGATTACGTTTGTCTTTATTATATTTACCATTTGATCCTGGAGGTCTGAAATGTCCAAATTTTATGTTGTATTATTGGTCGGCACAACTGAGGTCTATGACATATTATTTTTCATCAAATGATCTCCCTCACTGGACTGAAATGGAATCATACAATTTACCTTTACCTCTTCCCATATTCATATACTCAGATTCGGCAAAAAAATTACAAAAACAAGTTAAAAATCCATTTGTAAAGCATATGATCAAAATATGGTGTGAAGCTAAAAACTATTTAAAAGAACCACAGTTATTGTCACAATTTAGTCCAATATGGGGTAATCAATATTTTAAACCAGGGAGAGCGGACGCTGTATTTAAAGTATGCAATTTAAAAGGGATACAAAAGATTCAGGATTTATATTTGCCATGTGCAGACAACATAATGTCTTTTGAAGAGCTGAGGATCAAATTTAATCTCAATAGAACACATTTTTTTTAAATATCTTCAACTTAGAAACTTTATTCGATCAAATCAAAATAAAGCTCTCACTCGACCTATTTATTCATCCTTGGAAAAAATGATGATGAAAGATAGTAAAAGAAAGGGTATTATTTCAGAGTTTTATAACTCATTGACACTATCTTCAAGTGAAAATTCACTGAAAAGATTAAACTACTGGAAAGAAGATCTGCAAATTGAAATTTCAGAGGAACAATGGGAATTGGCTTGTACAGAAGCTCAAACCAAATCAATAAATGCACGCCTTAAATTGATATATTTCAAATGGTTAATGCGGATGTATGTTACACCGGAGGAGTTAAATAGATATAACAAAAATATACCAGATACATGCACAAAATGCATGGAAAGTAAAGGAACCCTATTTCAATGTTTATGGGAATGTAGATTAATAAGAATGTTTTGGGAGGAGGTGAGGGTAACAATTGAAAAAATAATCTCAAAACAAATCATATTGAATCCTAAACTGTTTTTGTTGGGTCTGTACCCAGAAAAGCATAATTTCAATAAAAGTGAAAGAACATTCATAGACCTCAGTTTGCTTAATGCCAAAAAATGTATTGCACTATTATGGAAAAAGACTCATAGACCAGATGTGACTCAGTGGTTAAGACAGATGTTAACAAACCTTCCATTAGAAAGAATAACATATATACTGAAATCAAAGGAAATTGTGTTTGAGAATATATGGAGACCTTTTATTGATTATGTAAAAAATTTAAACATAACTCTTGAAGAAGAAGGTGAATGATGTGTGTGGACCTTGTAAATTCCAAACTGGTGAACATAATATGTATACTAATGTATTGGATTGTCTAGACTAAACAGAGGAGCATTGTTGAAGACTTGATTTTGTTGGTGGTTGTTGGTGTTTTTAGGGTATTTTTTTTTTTTTGTAGTACTTTAGTGTTAGTGTTTGATTGTATCATGTTTGTTAAAAAAAAAAAAGGTTCAATAAAGATATTGTGGAAAAAAAAAAAAAGAATGGCTTTATAATGGGAAGACAAGGCTTCCATAATGTAAGAAGACTATTTAATATTATTTATTCTAATAAAGAAGCACCGGATACAGCTCTCCTATCATTGGACGCCGAAAAGGCCTTTGATAGGGTCGAATGGCCCTATCTTTCTGAAGTCCTAAAAAGGTTTGGACTTGGAAATAATTTCATAAAATGGGTCCAGATGATATACAATAATGCTACAGCAGAAATCCTAACAAACAGCAATATCTCAAAATCAATAAAAATCAATAGAGGATGTCGACAAGGCTGTCCACATTCACTTTTACTGTTTACTATGGCAATTGAACCTTTAGCGATGGCAGTATGTTCCATCCATCCATCCATCCATCTTCTACCGCTTTTCCGGAGGTCCGGGTCGCGGAGGCAGCAGTTCAAGCAGAGAAGCCCAGACTTCCCTCTCCCCAGCCACCTGCTCCAGCTCTTCAGAGGGGATACCAAGGCGTTCCCAGACTAGCTGGGAGACATAGTCTCTCCACCGAGTCCTGGGTCTGCCCCGGGGTCTCCTCCCAGTGGGACGTGCCTGAAACACCTCAAGTGGGAGGCGTCCAGGAGGCATCCTAATCAGATGCCCATACCACCTCAACTGACTCCTTTCAATGTGGAGGAGCAGCGGTTCTACTCTGAGCCTCTCCCGGATGACTGAGCTCCTCACCCTATCTCTGAGGGTGAGTCCAGCAATCCTACGGAGAAAGCTCATTTCAGCCGCTTGTATCCGCGATCTCGTTCTTTCGGTCATTACCCAAAGCTCGTGACCATAGGTGAGAGTAGGAACGTAGATTGACTGGTAAATCGACAGCTTTGCCTTAGAACTAAGCTCCCTCTTCACCACAACAGACCGGTACAACGTCCGCATCACTGCAGATGCTGCTCCAATCCGTCTGTCGATCTCTCGCTCCATTTTCCCCTCACTCGTGAACAAGACCCCAAGATACTTAAACTCCTCCACTTGGGGCAGGAGCCTGTCCCCAACCCGGAGAGGACAATCCACCTTTTTCCGGCTGAGGACCATGGACTCGGACTTGGAGGTGCTGATTCTCATCCCAGCCGCTTCACACTCAGCGGCAAACCGTCCCAGCAAGAGCTGTAGGTCATTGCTGGATGAAGCCAACAGGACAACATCATCTGCAAACAACAGAGATGAGATCCTGTGGTCACCAAGCATGACACCCTCCATTCCCTGGCTGCGCCTAGAAATCCTGTCCATAAAAATTATGAACAGGACCGGTGACAAAGGGCAGCCCTGGCGGAGTCCAACTCTCACTGGGAATGACTCCGACCGAGTGTTGGCAATGCGAACTAAACTCTCACAACGGTCGTACAGAGACCGAATAGCTCGTAACAACAAGCCCGATACCCCATACTCCCGAAGCACCCCCCACAAAAATCCACGAGGGACGCGGTCAAATGCCTTCTCCAAGTCCACAAAACACATGTAAACTGGTTGGGCAAACTCCCACGAACCCTCAAGAATTCTCGAGAGGGTAAAGAGCTGGTCCGATGTGCCACGGCCAGGACGAAAACCACATTGCTCCTCCTGAATCCGAGGTTCGACCAACGGCCGGACTCTCCTCTCCAGTACCTTGGCATAGACCTTCCCAGGGAGGCTGAGGAGTGTGATCCCTCTAAAGTTGGAGCACACCCTCCGGTCCCCTTTTTTGAAGAGAGGAACCACCACCCCGGTTTGCCATGCCAAAGGCACTGCCCCCGACCTCCACGCAATGTTGCAGAGGCGTGTCAACCATGACAACCCAACAACATCCAGGGCCTTGAGGTACTCGGGGCGAATCTCGTCCACCCCCGGGGCCCGGCCACCAAGGAGATTTTTAACCACCTTGGCGACCTCAGCCCCTGTGATAGGCGAGTCATCCCCCTCGTCCCCAAACCCTGCTTCCTCTGTGGAAGGCGTATCAGTGGGATTGAGGAGATCCTCGAAGTATTCCTTCCACCGCCCGACGATATCCCCAGTTGAAGTCAACAGTGTCCCATCCGCACCATACACAGTGTGGACGGGGAGCTGCTTTCCCCTCCTGAGCCGCCGAACAGTTTGCCAGAATCTCTTTGAAGCCGACCGAAAGTCTTGTTCCATGGCCTCACCGAACTCCTCCCATACCCGGGTTTTTGCTTCAGCAACCACCCGAGCTGCACTCCGCTTGGCCTGCCGGTACACCTCAGCTGCTTCGGGAGTCCCACAAGCCAACCAAGCTTGATAGGACTCCTTCTTCAGCTTAATGGCCCCCCTCACCACTGGTGTCCACCACTTGGTTCGGGGGTTGCCACCACGAGATGCACCGACCACCTTGCGGCCGCAGCTCTGGGCTGCCGCTTCAACAACAGAGGTGGAGAACATGGCCCATTCAGACTCCATGTCTCCAGACTCCCTCGGAATGTGGTTGAAGTTCTTCCGGAGGTGGGAGTTGAAGACCTCCCGGACAGGGGCCTCAGCCAGACGCTCCCAGCACACCCTCACTATACGTTTGGGTCTACCAGGTCTGAATGGCTTCCTCCCCTGCCATCGGATCCAACTCACCACCAGGTGGTGATCAGTTGACAGCTCTGCACCTCTCTTTACTCGGGTGTCCAAGACATACGGTCGCAGGTCTGATGATACGATAACAAAATCGATCATCGACCTGCGGCCTAGGGTGTCCTGGTGCCAGGTGCACATATGGACACCCTTATGCTTGAACATGGTGTTCGTTATAGACAGACTGTGGTTAGCACAGAAGTCCAATAACTGAACACCACTCGGGTTCAGATCGGGCAGGCCGTTCCTCCCAATCACCCCCCTCCAGGTTTCACTGTCGTTGCCCACGTGCGCATTGAAGTCCCCCAGTAGGACAATGGAGTCTCCAGGAGGAGCACCCTCCAGCACCCCAGTCACAGACTCCAAAAAGGGTGGGTACTCTGAAACATCATTTGGTGCATAGGCACAAATGATGGTCAGGACCCGTTTCCCAACCCGAAGGCGCAGGGAAGCAACCCTTTCGTCCACCGGGGAAAACTCCAATATAGAGGCAGCAAGGTGGGGCGATACAAGAATACCTACCCCTGCTCGTCGCCTCTCGCCCGGGGCAACTCCAGAAAAGGCCAAGCTCCAGCCCCTCTCCAGGAGACTGGTTCCGGAACCGGAGCTGTGTGTTGAGGTGAGGCCGACTATATCCAGCCGGTATCGCTCAATCTCGTACACCAGCTCAGGCTCCTTCCCCACCAGAGAGGTGACATTCCACGTACCAAAAGCCAGTTTAGAAAGCTTGGGATCAGTCCGCCAAGGTCTCCGCCTTTGACTGCCACCTAATCCACATAGCACCGGACTTCCATGATCCCTCCTGCAGGTGGTGAACCTACTGGAGGGCGGACCCATGTAACTCCTTCGGGCTGAGCCCGGCCGGGTCCCATGGGTGGAAACCCGGCCACCAGACGCTAGCCTTCGAGCCCCTCCCCCAGGCCTGGCTCCAGGGTGGGGCCCCGGTAACCCCATACCGGGCGGGGTACACTGAATCCTTGATATACAATTTATCATGAGAGTCTGTTGGATCGTTCTTCGTCTGGCCCTTCACCCAGGACCAGTTTGTCTTGGGAGACCCTATCAGAGGCAAATTGCCCCGGACAACATAGCTCCTGGGATCACTGGGGCACGCAAACCCCCCCACCACGATAAGGTGACGATCCATGAGGGGGGGCAGTATGTTTACATCCACAAATATATGGAATTAAAGTAGGACCAACAGAACATAAAATCTCCCTGTATGCCGATGACATAATTTTGTTTATGTCGAATTTTAAAAAAATCTAATCCAACCTTGTTAAATTTAATACAGAACTTTGGGGAAATATCAGGATATAAAATAAACAAAACAAAATCTTCAATAATAATGCTAAATGAGAACCAGAGAAATCACCCAGCTCCTGAGGTAAATCAATTCAATGTTGTAAATCAGTTTAAATATTTAGGAATTCAAATTTTGCCTAAGCTAGAATCAGTCGCCAATGCCAACTATGAAGCCTTAATGACAGATATTAATGAGTTACTTCAGAGATGGCTATCACTACCAATGTCGATGATCGGGAGAATTAATATACTTAAAAGTAATATCTTACCAAAAAAACATTCCTTTACCACCACCTTCAGATCTATTCTCAAGAATAAAAAAAAAGTTAGTGGAATTTATATGGAACAATAGGAAGGCTAGATTACGTTTGTCTGTACTATTTTTGCCATTTGATCGTGGAGGTCTGAAATGTCCAAACTTTATGTTGTATTACTGGTCAGCACAACTGAGATTTTTTCATCATTTTTCATTAAATGATCCTCCTCACTGGACTGAAATGGAATCATACAATTTACCTTTACCTCTTCCCTTATTCATATACTCAGACTTGGCTAAAAAATTACAGAAACAAGTTAAAAATCCAATTGTAAAGCACATGATCAAAATATGGGGTGAACCACACTCACTGTCACAATTTAGTCCAATATGGGGTTATCAATATTTTACACCAGGGAGAGCAGATACTGTATTTAAGTATGGAATTTAAAAGGGATTCAAAAGATTCAAGACGTACAGTATATTTGTCACACTCAGAAAACAATGTCTTTTGAAGAACTGAGGATTAAATTCAATCTTAATAGAACACATTTTTTTAAATATCTTCAGCTTAGAAATTTTATTCGATCAAATCAAAATAATGCTCTCACCCGACCTACTTATTCACCCTTGGAAAATTTTTTGACGAAAGATAGTAAGAGAAAGGGCATTATTTCAGAGTTTTATAACTCATTGACACTCTTCTCAAGTGAAAACTCACAGAAAAGACTGAATTATTGGAAAGAAGACCTGCAAATTGAAATTTCAGAGGAACAATGGGAAATGGCTTGTGCAGGAGCTCAAACCAAATCAATAAATGTACGTCTTAAACTGATACATTTTAAATGGTTAATGCGGATGTATGTTATACCAGTGGAGTTAAATAGATATAACAAAAACATACCAGATACATGCACAAAATGTATGGAAAGTAAAGGAACCCTATTTCACTGTTTATGGGAATGTAGAAAAATCAGAATGTTTTGGGAAGAGGTGAGGGTAACAATTGAAAAAATAATTTCAAAACAATTCACATTGAATCCTAAACTGTTTTTGTTGGGTCTGTATCCAGAAAAACATAACTTTAATAAGAGTGAAAGAGCATTCATAGACCTTGGTTTGCTTAATGCCAAAAAATGTATTGCACTACTGTGGAAAAAGACTAATAGACCAGATGTGACTCAGTGGTTAAGACAGATGTTAACAAACCTTCCACTACAAAGAATAGCGTATATACTGAAATTAAAGCAAAATGTGTTTGAGAATATATGGAGACCTTTCATTAATTATGTAAAGAAATTAAACAACTTCTGAAGAAGAAGGTGAATATGTGTGGACCTTGCAAATTCCAAACTGGTGAATGTATATTATTATTTCTATATCTTTTCTGGTTCTGGTTCCGCCGGACCGGTGGCGCCACACAAGTAGGCTGCCCGTTGCAACAGCCTTTTTTTTTATCTTCCTTCTTCTTTCTACACCTTTCACTCTGTATATATATATCACGGACGCACGGATCGCCCCGGGGGTCTCCCGGGTCGGCGGACGGAGCCACGGTTTGCAGCGGGAGACGCTACAGCGGGGAGGAGCTAGTGCTAACTAGCACTTGGCCGCCGCCCGGTGCTAATGGGAAACTCGACATACCGGGAGCTGTAGCGAAAAACGACGCGGGTGCCGGGCTGGAGTTTAGGCGGCGTGCAAGAAATATAAGACAGAATAATAAAGAGCGATGGCAAGAACCAAGCAGACCGCCCGTAAAATCTACTGGAGGAAGAAGCCCCCCAGGAGACAGCTAGCCACCAGGGCTGCTCGGAGAGGCGCTCCGGCCACCGGCAGAGTGAAGAGGCCTCACCGTCACAGGCCCGTGGCTCTGAGAGAGATCCGTCGCTGCCAGAAATCCACGGAGCTGCTCATCCGTAAGCTGCCCGTCCAGCGCCTGGTGAGGGAGATCGCTCAGGACTTCAAGACCGTCCTGCGTTTCCTGAGCTTCGCCGTCATGGCTCTGCAGGAGACCAGCGAGGCCCACCTGGTGGTCTCTTCTTCGCTAAGGGGTCACCATCATGCCCCAAAACTTCCAGCTGGCCCGCTGCATCCGCGGAGAGAGAGCTTAGACTTTCTGCTGCACATTCACCAACCAACCATGATGCTCTGCACTGTGTGTCTATATATATACATTTATAGTAATATGGACATATGTTTACTAGATATTGTTTTTTCTTGCCTTCTGATTGTTGCTCTGAGTGTTGCTATCCCTGTGCTGTTGCAATCCTGGAATTTCCCCATTGTGGGACTAATAAAGGCTTATCTTATCTTATCTTATGTAATAGATTACCTAGACTAAACAGAGGAGCATTGTTGTTGACCTGTTTTTGTTAATGGTTGTTGTTGTTTTTAGTACATTTTTTGTTGTTGTTGTTAGTGTTTTTTTAATTTTTAAATTACTTTAGTGCTAGTGTCTGATTGTTTGTGCTATGTTTGTAAAAAAAGGTTCAATAAAAAATGTTGTGGAAAAAAAAATGGGAGACAGACTTATCAATCAATAAAGATAAAAGCTTCTGGACACAAATATGTTTAAACACTTTTAAGATGACTAAAAACTCTAATTTACAACTCATACAGTACAAAATCCTACATAGAACTCACTACACAGGACAAAGGATGTTCAAAATGGGCATCACACAAATATCTGCTCCCACTGCACCAGCAATGTCCTGGATAGTTATATACATGCTACAGTGGTGTGAAAAAAGTGTTTGCCCCCTTCCTGATTTCTCATTTTTTTTGTATATTTGTCACACTGAAATGTTCCAGATCATCAAACAAATTTAAATATTAGACAAAGATAACACAAGTAAACACAAAATGCAGTTTTCAAATGAAGGTGTTCAAACCTACATGGCCCTGTGTAAAAAAGTGATTGCCCCCTAAACCTAATAACTGGTTGGGCCACCCTTAGCAACAACAACTGCAATCAAACATTTGCGATAACTGGCAATGAGTCTTTTACAGCACTGTGGAGGAATTCTGAGCCACTAGTCTTTGCAGAATTGTTGTAATTCAGCCACACTGGAGGGTTTTCAAGCATGAACCGCCTTTTTAAGGTCATGCCACAGCATCTCAATCGCATTCAGGTCAGGATTTTGACTAGGCCACTCCAAAGTCTTCGTTTTGTTTTTCTTAAGCCATTCAGAGGTGGACTTGCTGGTGTGTTTTGGATCATTGTCCTGCTGCAGAACCCAAGTGTGCTTCAGCTTCAGGTCCCGAACAGATGGCCGAACATTCTCCTTCAGGATTTTTTGCTGGACAGCAGAATTCATGGTTCCATTTACCACAGCAAGTCTTCCATGTCCTGAAGCAGCAAAACAGCCCCACACATCACACTATCACCACCATATTTTACTGTTGGTATGATGTTCCTTTTCTGAAATGCTGTGTTACTTTTACGCTGGATGTAATGGGACATACAGTGGGGCAAAAAAGTATTTAGTCAGCCACCAATTGTGAAAGTTCTCTCACTTAAAAGATGAGAGAGGTCTCCAATTTTCATCATAGGTATGCCTTAACTAAGAGACAAAATGAGAAAAAAAAATCCAGAAAATCACATTGAAGGATTTTTAATGAATTAATTGGTAAATTCCTCAGTAAAATAAGTATTTGATCACCTACAAACAAGCAAGATTTCTGGCTCTCACAGACCTGTAACTTCTTCTTTAAGAGGCTCCTCTGTCCTCCACTCGTTACCTGTATTAATGGCACCTGTTTGAACTCGTTATCAGTATAAAAGACACCTGTCCACAACCTCAAACAGTCAGACTCCAAACTCCACTACGGCCAAGACCAAAGAGCTGTCAAAGGACACCAGAAACAAAATTGTAGACCTGCACCAGGCTGGGAAGACTGAATCTGCAATAGGTAAGCAGCTTGGTGTGAAGAAATCAATTGTGGGAGCAATTATTAGAAAATGGAAGACATACAAGACCACTGATAATCTCCCTCGATCTGGGGCTCCACGCAAGATCTCACCCAGTGGGGTCAAAATTACCACGAGAACGGTGAGCAAAAATCCCAGAACCACATGGGGGGACCTAGTGAATGACCTGCAGAGAGCTGGGACCAAAGTAACAAAGGCTACATCAGAAACACACTACGCTGCCAGGGACTCAAATCCTGCAGTGCCAGATGTGTCCCCCTGCTTAAGCCAGTACATGTCCAGGCCCGTCTGAAGTTTGCTAGAGAGCATCTGGATGATCCAGAAGAGGATTGGGAGAATGTCATATGGTCAGATGAAACCAAAATAGAACTTTCTGGTAAAAACTCAACTTGTCGTGTTTGGAGAAGAAAGAACACCATACCTACTGTGAAGCATGGAGGTGGAAACATCATACTTTGGGGCTGTTTTTCTGCAAAGGGACCAGGACGACTGATCCATGTAAAGGAAAGAATGAATGGGGCCATGTATCGTGAGATTTTGAGTGAAAACCTGCTTCCACCAGCAAGGGCATTGAAGATGAAACGTGGCTGGGTCTTTCAGCATGACAATGATCCCAAACACACCGCCCGGGCAACGAAGGAGTGGCTTTGTAAGAAGCATTTCAAGGTCCTGGAGTGGCCTAGCCAGTCTCCAGATCTCAACCCCATAGAAAATCTTTGGAGGGAGTTGAAAGTCTGTGTTGCCTAGCGACAGCCCCAAAACATCACTGCTCTAGAGGAGATCTGCATGGAGGAATGGGCCAAAATACCAGCAACAGTGTGTGAAAACCTTGTGAAAACTTACAGAAAATGTTTGACCTCTGTCATTGCCAACAAAGGGTATATAACAAAGTATTGAGATGAATTTTTGTTATTGACCAAATACTTATTTTACCGAGGAATTTACCAATTAATTCATTAAAAATCCTTCAATGTGATTTTCTGGACTTTTTTTTTTTCTTATTTTGTCTCTCATAGTTTAGGTATACCTATGATGAAAATTGGGACCTCTCTCATCTTTTAAGTGGGAGAACTTGCACAATTGGTGGCTGACTAAATACTTCTTTACCCCACTGTACACCTTCCAAAAAGTTCAACTTTTGTCTCATCAGTCCACAGAGTATTTTCCCAAAAGTCTTGGGGATGATCAAGATGTTTTCTAGCAAAACTGAGACAAGCCTTTATGTTCTTTTTGCTCAGCAGCGGTTTTCGTTTTGGAACTCTGCCATGCAGGCCATTTTTGCCCAGTCTCTTTCTTACGGTGGAGTCATGAACACTGACCTTAACTGAGGCAAGTGAGACCTGCACTTCTTTGGATGTTGTTGTGAGGTCTTTTGTGGCCTCTTGGATGAGTCGTTGCTGCGCTCTTGGGGTAATTTTGGTCAGCCAGCCACTCCTGGGAAGGTTCACCACTGTTCCATGTTTTCGCCATTTGTGGATAATGGCTCTCACTGTGGTTCACTGGAGCCCCAAAGCTTTAGAAATGGCTTTATAACCTTTTCCACACTGACAGATCTCAATTACTTTGTTTCTCATTTGTTCCTGAATTTACTTATTTACCTTTTGTTCTTATTAAAGACAAAAAAAGAAAAAAGGTAAAAAAAAAGGGTAAATAATTAAAAGAAGACAAAATGAACCTATTTGAGCTGTTCCTGAATTTCTTTGAATTGCAGTGTGATGTCTAGCTTTTGAGGATCTTTTGGCCCACCTTGTCAGGCAGGTCCTATTTAAGTGATTTCTTGATTGAGAACAGGTGTGGCAGTAATCAGGCCTGGGTGTGGCTCGAGAAACTGAATTCAGCTTTCCAAAGATGGGATAAACCATAGTTAATTTATGTTTCAATGGGGAGGGGATCACTTTCACACAGGACCATGTAGGTTTGGATTTTTTCCCCCTTAATAATAAACACCTTCATTTAAAAACTGCATTTTGTGTTTACTTGTGTTATCTTTGTCTAATATTTAAATTTGTTTGATGTGAAACATTTAAGTGTGACAAACATACAAAAAAAAATGAGAAACCAGGAAGGGGGCAAACACTTTTTCACACCCCTGTATGTAGTCCTGTGCACCAGTCCAAAAGTTCTGGCAAAAGACATGTGAAGACTTATCGGCATGGCTTGGGTATCGTATTCCATCCTCACCCACACTTTAAATATTAGGTGATTTAAGTGAAATAAATATAGAGGCAAAGATGTCACACATGGTTCTCACTGCCTTAAGCATCGCAAACTATCCTCATAAATTGGAAATCAAGAAATAATTTGTGTACAACTCACTATAATAATTTATTATCAGATTATATTAGCCTGGAGAAAATGTCTGCCTCCTCAAACACCCAATTAGCTAAATTCAATTCTCTCTAGTCCTCGCTTATTAATTCTATAACCTGAGGGGTGGCAGGCAGTGGTTCACTCTCCTTGGTGAGTCTGGCAGCAGGCTGCGCCCTGACCACGAGGGGTTTCTGTGACCCACTGGGGACGGTGTCTGGGGAGCCTGTTCCAGGGTGGCTGTGTGTCTGGCCTGTGGGGGTTGGTGGGGCTGCGGGGTGGGCCGTGGCCCCTGGCCGGTTTGCCTTGCCTCCCAGGTGGGGCTGGGTCTGGCCCTGGACCCCTGGTGATGGGGGATGTGTTCCCCCTCTGGGTCAGGGTCAAGTGTGCGCCAGTGGTGCGGGCCGGCTCCGGTGCATCCTTGCCCGGCAGAGTCATGCCCTTCCTGTGGCCCTGGCAGTGCTCTGGGGACTGGTGCCTGCGTCCTGGGATGCGGGTCCTCCGGGTGTGGGTGTGTATGTGTGCATGCGTGTGTGCAGGTGTGCCTGAGTTCGTGTGTGTGTGTACGGGTGTGGATGTCAGTGCGTGCATGTGTGGGGGCATGCAGGATTGTGTGTGGGTGTAGGTGGGCATGTGTGATGATGTGTGTGTACATGAGGGTGGCGTGGGTATCTGTGGGTGGACGTGTGGGGGCAGAGGATGTGTGGGTGGAGCACCTCGTTGGGTGGTGGGGGTGGGGCAGACTATCTGGTGGCCTGGGGGTTGGCAGTTCGGGGCCTGCTTTTACCAGCTGCCCTGCTGTTGTGTTACGGGGCAGGGCGCTTTGTCGCACTGCCTCCAGTTTCCTTGGCACCGGGTGTGTGTGGGTGCTTGGGGGTGGTTGGGGCGCCATTGGCGCGGGTTGGCGGCCGTGTTGCCGTCAGTTTTCTCCGGGGTGGCTATGGTTGTGGGAAGCCTGCTGCTGTCAGTGTGTGTCTGGGGTAGGTTGTTTGATGGGCTTGTGGTGGGCGCTCTGGGGTGTCGCTTGGAGTGTGGGGCACCGTATGGGTCCGGCCCATTGTTCATTATTGTGATTATTGTTGTGTATGTTCATGAGTGCAAGATATGTGGGAGTGGATGTGGCTGCTCCATCATGCTTGTGGTGCTGGGAGCACCAGGGTACGACGCTGGTGAGTCCTGGGCTGCTCGGCCAGGTGGTCCTCGCCCTGGGTTGGGATTTGGGGGCAGTGGGTGGCCTCCTGAGCCAGTTTGTGAGTTGGCTTCTGGGGGGTGGGGGACGGGCTCCTTTTGGGACTGCCTCCCTCCCAGTCTTACATCCCCCTCCCTCCCAATTCTGGATGGAACATATATCTTCTTGGATACACTTAGGGTTTTTGGGGTGGGGGTGTGCCACACTGTGCCAGTGAAGGAGATACCTCTGTCTGCTGCACAGTGGGGGCGCCCTCACCTCAATTTTAATTGCATTTTAGACACTGAGGGCTCGGGGGGATGGAAGCCCCGCTGCCTATCACAGTGGCTAGTTGTGCTCCAACCACCATCCCCCCCCAGTTTTAACTGCACTATAGTAGTTCACACACCTGCACACAATCACATCACATAACTGACACACCCATCTTGATTCGTGTATGGGGGAGGGGGGTGGGGTGGGGATCTTCCCCCACCCCTGTTGCCCTGCTTCCGCCAGAGGCCTGGAGGCCCAGCGGGCCATGTTGTCAAAATCCCTGGGTGCTGCCGAATGAATAGATGCAAGCAAGGGAGTGAGAGAGTGACTGAATAAGAGCGTAAGCAAGAGTGAGGGAGTTATGAGTGGAAATGGTGATGGTGGGGTGGTTTTGTGTGGCGCTTTGCATGTTGGGTGGCATCTCGGAGCATCTGCGGTGGTCTGCTGATCAGTTGGTCGAGTGAGTGTTGGGGGTGGTGGTCTGCTTCTGTGGCTGCGGCCGCCCTGGGGTGGATCGGCAGGGGTGTGTCTGCTGGCCTGTGCCGGCGGTCTCCTTGGCCACTGCTGGGAGCTGGTGCATGTTCATGCTCGCTGTATCTGCATCGCAGTCGCCCTAAGTAATAAGGGTGAACGAGTGTGGGTGTGTGTGGTGGGGGAAGAGCACGAACGGACGTGAGTAGGTCGGAGCATGAGTGAGTGCACATGTATGGGTGAACACGAGTGAGTGTGGGTGACTCTGAGGGGGAGTGGAAGCGAGACTGAGTGGGTACAGGACTGGGAGCGAGTGGGTGGGTCCAGGGGTGCGAGTGTGAGATTGTGTTGGGGAAAGGGCAAACAAGAGTGAGTGAGTGCGTGTGGGTGCGTATGAGAGCATGAGAGCATGAGTGCGTGGGAATGGGTGTGTGTGCTGGTTGGGAGGTGCTGGATTAAGGGGATAGTGCCTCTTTGCTGCGTGGTCTCTCCTGGACCGGGGGGGCTGGGGCGCCTTCTTTGGGCATGGGTGTCCCTGGGGTGTGCAGCGGTGGCGCTGGGGTGGGGGTGCTTGGGGGGAGCTTGCGCCGGGGACATGGGCCAGTTTCTGGCCCGGGGGTGGGGGCGCTGGCCTCACGGCGCCTGGGTCCCACCACGCCAGCCGCCTGGCAGCCCAGCCTCCCTCAGCCGTCCCTCCTGGGGCTTGTTGGCCTAGGACATTTTTGCTCTGTGGGGTTGGTGGCACTGTCCTGCTTGCTCGGGGTTTCCGGGGCAGGGGAGTTGCTGTGACCAGCTGCCCTCTTCATATGCTTCCTGACAAACCACTCAAATGTACACATTTATTTAGCGCGTGCTCTCATACACACGCACACGGATACACACACACGTCTCTCCTTTAACAGATGCGGATACCAGACTCGTGTTGAGACCTCTTTGGTGGAAGAAGCAGTCTGTCTTCTGTTTGTTTTAGTTGTTCATTTGTTTGTTTTCTTTGTCTGTTCCTCTCCCTTCTCTCCCCCCTCCCCACACCTCCTCTCCCCATTCCCCTTCTGCCGGGTCTTTCAGGGGTAAAATAATTTAAATAAAGTATTAAAAGTTATTACAAGAGGAGTTTACAACAATATACAGTGTATATACAGATATATATGTGTGTACTGTACAAAGCACCTTTTGGCAAAGTAAATCTGTTTGGCACAAAGGAAGCATATTTCTGTTCTGCTTACCTAGCTGCCTGACAGGACAAGGGGAAAAAATAGTAATAACAGAGTTGTTTCCCCACTGTGGGACTAGTAAAGGCTTATCTTTTGCATCAGGAATAAAGTTTCAAATTTACAAGAAAAATGTTGCAAATTTAAGGGAAAAAGTCACAAATTTACAAAAAATACCAAATTTTCAAGGAAAAAAGTAAATTAATGAGAAAAAGTTGCAGAATTACAGTAAAAAAAAGTTGCAAATTTATGAGAAAGTTCCAAAATTATAAGAAAAAGTTAGCAAATTTGCAAAAAAAAAAAAAAAAAAAACAAATTTATGAGAAAAAGTTGCAAGTTTACAGTAAAAAAAGGTTTCAAATTTATGAGAAAGTTTCAATTTTTCAAGCAAATGTATCAAATTTACGTTGAAAAAAGTCACAAATTTACAAGAAAATAGCAAATTTATGAGAAAATCAGTTGAAAACAGGTAAAGTCCATGTGGGCAAACACAGACAGGCCAACACGGAACCCACATGGACCCATAAAACAGCCCAGATTTTACCTGTGGTGGAGCCGACATGGACATGCTGGCTGGGTAACTGCATCTTTCCGATAAAAAAGAGTAAATGCCCCAAAACAAATAATAAACAAATGCAAATCTAAAAAGATACACAACAATGGGTGTCGCTGCATGTAAATTGTTTGACAGACGTCTTGAAGAAGTTTTGCATTCCCCTGAAGTCAAATCAGTGGGATTGGAAGACAACTGCTCCACTTTTTTTGATGCTGGGTTTAATTTATAAAATCATGTATTATATTTTCAGTCTACGCTCTCAGTCAGGGGTGCCCAACCTGTCGACTGGTTGCTCTCAACATGGTTCAAGGGCAAATCAACCAAACGCACACCCCATACTGCACAAAATGAAATCTTAGCATGGTATCTTATCTGGGGCGGCTCGGGCCCCCTGGGGCAGGCGCAGCCTTGGCTAGGGTGGTTCACAGGGCCATGGGTGGCGTGCTCTGCCTACGGTGGGGTGGCAGGTTGCCAGGAAAACTTTACTTGTTTTAAGCAATTTGATGAGTAACATTTTGTTCTCCATTGATTTTTTTTTTTTACTTGAAACAAGATTAAATTGCTTAAAACAAGTAAAAATATCTTATAACAAGTAAAATTTTCTAATAAAAACTGCACAACAAAAAAAAATCTGTCAGACAAAAAACAAGCAAATAGTCTTGATTTAAGATACAGTATTTTAGCTTACAAAGATTTTAATTTTTGCAGTGCAGAAGTGCTGGAGCTCTCCGCACACCATATGCACAAATAAAGACGGGGCAGACGGAGGACATGTCCCAAACCCTGAACAAGAGCACTCCGAGGCGAGTGCAATATCCCCCGCCTCCGTTTTCTTTGAAGATCCAATGATTACTGACAGAGCAGTTTTCAACTTTTCAATATGGTTACTGTGGCAGAACCAAATTATGATAAACCCATCATCCATGAATATACAACAAAGTATACAACCCATAGTTGTAGGTCAGGATCCCAAAGTGGACCTGTGTAGCAAGTATGGTGACCCTAGAGAGCTTAAATGTTCTAAAGTAAAAGGGCATAGAGTGCCAGTCTTGACCTTGGACTTTCTGACCCCAAACCCATAGTCAGGTCAGGGTGCAGTGTTTCCTCTGGCTTAAAAACCTTTGTACGGTGGCAGAAAACGCATGACACTATTGTAACCGGAATATGTTAATTTTATATTATCTATTTCTTTTTTTGAAATTTTCCACAGTAACTTTGCATATGGAGCTTATCATTTCAAGTATTATACAACCAAGGCTTGAATGTTAGAATATTGGGCCAGTTGGGGTCCCACCCAGACGCCTGTGTTTGGACGTTTTACTGGTGCCATCTTTCTCTCCTTCCTCTCTTGCACCCTCTGCTTAGGGCTGTCGCAATAACCGCAATTATGTCATACCACGGTATGGACACACGTACCGCAGAGGAAAACGACCAACTGCAACAACCGCGGTGTTCACTTTTTTTGTCTGTGTGTGTGGCTATATCTCGTTGTTCACTTATGTGCCCCTATTGATTATTAAATAAATTGCTAAATGAAATGTATTTTTATTACCAACAGCATGTTTGCACCCGGTACCCTAGAAGCTTTCACAGCACACGGTGCTGCTGCTGTTTCGGGCACTCTCTCCAGACAGACTCCAGCAGGCAGTTAGTGATGAAAGCGTTTGGACTCCTTGTTAAATACAGCCGTAACAGTGAGCACTGAAAGAGTGCAAAGCGTGTTTATTTCCTTCTGAGCGGAGTGTGTATGATCCTGACTTTGTATGCTCCGTGTATGAGCGCCGAGAGCAGCTTGTTTGAACAAGATTTTTCGGACAGCAGCAAAAATTATGGAGACAAGAGCCACGCAGGGTCCTGTACGGAGACTGTCCTGCTTATAAGCTGAATGTCGCTGCAGTCTCCAGTCCACACACCCCTTAGTTACTGCCAGTGCTTTATGAAAATGATCTTTTTTTTTTAAACAGAATCAGCAGTTCATGCCTGTATAAAGAGCAGCGCTCCGCACAGTTGTAACACGCGCATAAAGTTGACAGCGAGCTGCAGCGAGACTCTCACAGCTTCCCTCATTTGCCACATAAGTTATAAACCTTGTTTAAATTACGAATCGACAGGATCCGAAAAACATTTGCAATAATACAGCATACCGCGGTATTGAACTGTCCACCGTCACCGCAGGGGAAATTCCTCTACCGCGACAGCCCTACCTCTGCCCGAACACTTTCCATTCCTTGGCTCCTCTCTTCTATCTCATCTTTCCCTCTGTAAGCCCTGTCTTATTCAGGTTCTCTTTCTGTCTATGATTGTATAGAAACAGGTTAGAAAATACCAAATGTCACTTTTTGTCCTGCAGGATTTTTTTGTCATGATTTAGATAAATGACAAATATTAAATCACCCTTATTGTCATTCAACCGTACAACCAATCAAGTACAGTAGAACGAGATTGTGTTTTATCCTATCTACAGTGTCAATCACACACATCCCAGTGCAGAATCAGAGGGCCGTTGCCACGCAAGGCGCCGCCACAGATTTCCCTCCTCCATTCCATTATTGCTGAGCATCAAGCTGGATGGCAGAAGTTCCACTTTTATATGGTCTTCGGCATGACCCGGCCGGGATTTGAACCCCTGCCTCCCGGGTGTGGGGCGGATGCTCTACCAACTGAGCCACCACTCCGGTATGTACGTATATTTTTTGTATTTTTATTATAGTGTTTCTTCCTTCCATTGAGAGAGTAGGAAAGGGAAAAAAATATTCAAAATAGTAATTTATTCATGCATATTTAAATTATATGATCAGAGGTGGGTGGCTACCGATCATCGGTAGCACGGGGGCCCCCCAGGGAACGGTGTTGGCTCCCTTCCTGTTCACTCTTTATACTGCGGACTTCTCACACAACACAACACACTGCCATCTACAGAAGTTCTCTGATGACTCTGCAATCGTTGGCCTCATCTCCAATGGAGATGAAGCTGAGTACAGAGGGCTTATCCAGGACTTCGTGGACTGGTGCCATCGGAACTGCCTCCAGATCAACGCGAGGAAAACTAAGGAGCTGGTGGTGGACTGCCGCAGGCATGGACAACCCCTCACAGCACCAGTAAATATACAGGGAACAGACATTGAGATGGTGACATCCTACAAGTACCTGGGTGTTCATCTGAACAATAAACTAGACTGGTCACACAATACTGACGTACTCTACAAGAAGGGACAGCACAGGCTGTTCCTACTGAGGAGACTCAGGTCTTTTGGTGTACAAGGGGCGCTGCTGAAGACATTCTATGACACGGTGGTGGCATCAGCCATCACTTTTGGAGTGGTCTGCTGCGGCAGTGGCATTACTGCAGCCGATAGGAAGAGACTGAACAAACTGATCAAGAAAGCTAGCTCTGTCCTGGGGCAGCGCCTTGATCTGGTGGAGGAGATAGGAGAGAGAAGGATGGTGGCTAAACTGTCATCTCTGCTGGAGTCCCGAGTTCCACCCTATGCAGGACATACTGAATGCACTGAGGAGCTCATTTAGCAGCAGACTACATCATCCCAGGTGCACAACCGAGAGGTTTCGCAGGTCCTTCCTACCTACGGCTGTCAGACTGCACAACCTAAGCAGGGCTGCTCACAGAGATAGCAAAAAGACGTGACAACCTAATAGTTTTTTGAATGCAAAAGATGCAATAGACTTACACAATGTTCCCCTCCGGCATACAACTAGGAAAATACCGGTCGCTATAGAGGGTGAGAATATGTATGGGCACATAATCATGTAGGATGTAACCATGTAGGACAGGGGTGTCCAACCATGTGCCATGGAGAGCCAAGACCCTGCAGGTTTTACCTCCAACCAGTGTCTTCAACAGCAGATTTCTGTGAACTTCTTCCCACTGATTGCTGATAAGTGAAAACACCTGCTGAAGAGACTGGGTAGAAGAGAAAACCTGCAGGGTCTTGGCTCTCCATGGCACCTGGTTGGACACCCCTGATGTAGGATAACTAAGTAGACGGTTGTGCTGTTTCACCCCAACTAGCAACAATGCTCTGCACTGTGTGTGTTTATATATTTACATATTTATTCCATCTAGCTACAATGCTCCGCACTGCGTGTGTTTATATTTATATATCTATATATTTATTCCATCTAGCTACAATGCTCCGCACTGTGTATTTATATATCTACATATTATTCCATCTAGCTACATTGCTCCGCACTGTGTGTGTTTATATATTTACATATTTATTCCACCTAGCTGCAATGCTCCATACTGTGGGTGTTTATATATCTACATATTTATTCCACCTAGCTGCAATGCTCCGTACTGTGGGTGTTTATATATCTACATATTTATTCCACCTAGCTGCAATGCTCCATACTGTGGGTGTTTATATATCTACATATTTATTCCATCTAGCTACAATGCTCCGCACTGTGTGTTTATATACTCATATATTTATTCCATCCAGCTACAATGCTCTGCACTGTGTGTCTCTGTGTGTGTATATATATAGTTATATGTACATATGTATATTAGCTGCTCTTGCTTTTTTTTCTTGCCTTCTGATTGTTGCTCTGAGTGTTGCTATCCCTGTGCTGTTGCAATCCTGGAATTTCCCCGTTGTGGGACTAATAAAGGTTTATCTTATCTTACCTTATCTTACAGTATCCAGAAATTCTACTCATGTAAAAGCAGTGTTATCTTATGAAATAACTAATTAAAAGTAGGCATTCAAAAATGTATAGTTGAGTTAAGTAAGGGTCCAAAATGCACCCACTTAAATAAAACTTGAGTAATGACTTCAGTCTTGAAGGTTTGAGGTTTTTCTCCAAAATTTTATCAGTTATCTACATTTCTCTGTAAATTTGGAACCATTTTCCTCAAATTTGTAATTTCCTCTTGTAAAATTATGACTTCTTGTACATTTGAGACTTTATTATAAATTTGTGGATTATTTTATTTAAAATAAAATTAAAATTAAAATTGCTGGATTTTATTTTAGAAATTTGAAACAGACTGTGTTAAAATTCTGACTTTTTTTCCTTATACAATTTAATCTTTTGACGATAATTTTGCAGAGCCAGAACAATAATTTAACTGATTTCTAAGAAATACAATTATTAATAAAATTATATTAAATGAAATAAATTAAGTAACATTCCCAAAGATGCGGTTATATAATATTTCTATATTTTTACAGTTTTTATAAAACTCTCCACACTAGGGGTGGGTTCAAAAGATCAATTCAACAGTCTGGATCAATCCACATTTGACTGAGCCGATATCAATCCACAAAATCAGTGGATCAGTCTTTTAAAATAATGCTTTTACGTCTGTGAACGTCTGCTGAGTCTGATCGGGTCGAAACCGGGTCAGTGAGCCAGGAACAGCGGCGAATAGCCACAAACACCTGCAGCGCTAACAGCTAACAAGCTAACAGATATGCCACCGAAGTGGCGGCCTAGTTGATAGAGCATCTGCCCCACAACCGGGAGGTTGGGGGATCAAGTCCTGGCCGGGTCATACCAAAGACCATATACTGTACAAGTGGTACTTCCCACCTTCTAGCCTGGTGCTCAGAGTAATAGAATGGGGGAAGGAGAAGTTGTTTGTGGCGGCGCCTTGTACGGTAGCGACCCCTCTGATTCTACATGTGATTAACATTGTAGACAGGAGAAATGTAATTTCATTCTACTGTACATGATTGGCTGCATGGACTGAATGACAACAGAGATGGCTTCTTCTTCTTCTGTGGTGTTAAAACAGTTCTCATCTGGCAAGAGTTCCCTGCGGGGCATGTGCATGTCTTTACTTCCATGTTTACATGAGCGGAGTTGTTGACGTGCGTGTCTCTTAATTTATTAACAAAACTCACCGTAAAGACTTTCCTCAACAGTTTCCGAATATTTTTCATAAAGCAGGAATAAACGGTTTTGTATTACGTGCAGCAGTGAGTTGGAACATGAAGTCAACGATTGATAAACACTTCAAACGGAAAATGCACGGAGAAACTGGTGAACAGAGAGGGAGACTTGGAGCTGCTGAGATTGTAAGTATAATATCATTTGTTTGCTTTAACATTTGTGTCGTAAAATTAATAATTTATCTGGCATGATGGTGTTTTTTTTTTACAAACTATGGATACAGTAGTTAACTGTTAGTTAAGCACTGTGAATAAATGCAGCATAAAAGGTATATTTTATGAGATTATGGACTTCTAGCACTTAAGTGAGAGATTTGAAGAAAATAATAAATCACAATAAAATGAAAATGGCAGAATTAATAAAGGCTTCAGTATGAGCCATTTTTACTCTGTAGAACTAAACTGAAATGAACAAATCTTCCCAGGAAATGAATTGAAACTCTTTTCAAAAATTGAAACTTAATTTATAGTTAAAAAATAAACAAAAATAAAAGAAACTAAATTATTAAACCCTACTGTAGTGTGGGGATTTAAAAATATGATTAATTGCTTCAACCGTATTGCTCACATCAACAGACTCAAACTTTATTGCTTTTGTCACTCTGCTGGCTGGACGTACAATATTACTCAAGTGGAAATCTCCAACAGCAACTTTACACATTCAGTGGATAAAAGAAATTCTGAACTATCTCAGTTTGGAGAAGATTCGACATGTGCTAAGAAGCTCTAATAAGACATTTAACATAATTTGGGACCTTTTTCTTAAACACGTCAAACAGTTAGATTTTCCCAATATTTCTGACCTGACATGATCTACGTGGGCATGGCAGGCAGTTTGTTTTTGTTTTTTTTTCCTTTGGTTTTGTGCGGGGTTTTCTTTTCGTTTGATTGTTTTTGTTTCTTAATGCTTAAGTTTTTCTGACTTAGATATGCAATGGGGGGCGGTACTGTAGTCTGACCTTTGTTCTATGTAATCCACTTCATTTTAATAAGGCTGAGCTTTTCTACATTATTGTATTACTCAACTGGGTTTTACTGTGTTGATGGTACATTTAGTATCTGCAAGAACTGAAATCCAGAATCAGAATCAGAATCAGAATCAGGTTTATTGCCATTGTTCATGTAGTACACAAACTAGGAATTTGTCTCAGTACAATGCTGCAACATTAAACATGATAAGATAAGAGAAATAAACTATACATGTAATAAAGTGTAGGATAAGATCCAGTGAGATCATGTCTACATGCTTCATGCATTGAATGTGTTTACTGCATCTAGGTTGTTAACTTGACACTACACACCCTTTGCAAGAAAGAAAGCACTTGTGAGTACTTTGTGAAATCATAAGTTAAATAATAAAAAGTGCATTACTGTAACTGATTTGGGGTCAGTTCTATTTTTTTTTTTTTTGGACTTATTTTGTACCCGTAGGTAGATTTGTTTTGCAGTCCGGTGACAAGCCACCAGCTGCCGGTTGCTGCGTGCGCAAGCGCCCCTTAACTCCCTAACCTGCATGTTTTTGGCATGTGGGAGGAAACTGGAGAAATCCCGGAGTAAACCCACGCAAACACAGGGAGAACATGCAAACTCCACACAGATCACTGTTGGCCGGGGGCAGGGATCGAACCCACGATCCCCGTGATCCCCCGGCCGAGGGTAAACTGTGCTGCCGCGGTGCTAACCACTGTGCCACCGTGCAGTTCTATATGTGATTATGTATTAAAGTTAGAATATTCTTAGTACAATTTGCAGCATTAGGTCTCAAAGACTTTTTTCCTGGCAAGTAAAATGGCTGTTAAAATGGTGAGTTCCCAGATTGAATCGGGATTGGAACTGAATTGATTCTGAAAATTAGGGATCGTTCCCAGTCCTACTCCTCACCACCCAGACAACAGGAAAAACCTCCTTTATGTTGAAATCCAAATGTTGGCAGGTTTAGTTTGTCTGAAGGCTGGAGGATGTTGATGATTTAAGTCACTGGCTTTGTGAATTTCAGTCATTTTAACTTGCCAGCTACACAATAATGAACATAAATTAGTTAATACTGTATTGTTGTGGTTAGAGAAGTAAATCCTCAGTGATTCAGTCACCCTTGCCTTTCCCTCAGTTAGCCTGCATATGAAGCCTAACCCCACCTGTTTGCTAAGCGACTCATTATTGTTCCACTTACCAGCTGGTTAAAACCACAATAAATGCCTCAACTGCTTGCATACCTCTTCTGCTTTTTCTCCTCGTTTAAAGTACTTAAATACGCTCGTGCTTTACTCTGACATGGGATCAGGTTTGCCTCTCGGACAGCGATGCTAGATTGGTCCGCCTGCTGACTGGAACGGTCACACGGGCGGCGCACAACTCCAACGCGCAGGTGATTGTCACGCCCATTGTTCGCATGTGCACTTGCGGAGCTCATTCCTTCATCCATTTTATTTTCTTAAGCGTGGCATCAAAGTTTTAGGCGTGGTAGGTCGTCATGCAGGAATGTCACTAGCGGAAAACCTTGGGGGTGTCAGTAGGGCTGTTGCGGTAGAGGAATTTCCCCTGCAGTGACAGTGGATAGCTCAACACCGCGATATGCGGTATTACTGCAAATGTTTTTAGGACCCTGTGGTCTCATAATTTAAACAGGGTTCATAACTTATGTGGCAAACAATGGAAACTGTGAAAAACTCGCTGCAGCGCCGCTCTCAGCTTTATGTGCGTATGTGACAATTGTGTGGAGCTCTGCTTTTCCTACAGGCATGAACTGCTGATTCTGTAAAAAAAAAAAACATTTTCATAAAGCAGTGGCGGTAACTACGGGGCATGTAGACTGGAGACTGCAGCGACATTCAACTTATTTAAAGAGGACAGCCTCCGTACAGGACCCTGCGTGGCTCTTGTCTCCGTGATTTTTGCCGCCGTTCCAAAAATCATTCAAACAAGCAATGCACTATGCAGTAGTTGTTTCCCTCTCTCGCTCAATTGTCAGGATCATACACACTCAGCTCAAAAGGAAATAACACACTTTGTGCCCTTTCAGTGCTCACCGTCACTGCTGTATTTAGCAAGGAGTCCAAACGCTTCCACCACTGACTGCCTGCTGGAGTCCACCTGGAGAGAGACTCCCCCACACAGTGCTGCCGCCGCCAGGTGCTAATGGCAGCAGCACCGGGTGCTGTGGAAGCTTCCAGAGTATCGGGTGCAAACATGCTGTTTGCAATAAAAATACACTTCATTTAACAATTTATTTAATAATCAATAGGGGCACATAAGTGAATGAGATATAGCCACACACACACAAACAAAAAAAGTGAACATCGTGGTTGTTGCGGTTGCTCATTTTCCTCCGCAGTAGGTGTGTCCATAGCATAGTACCATATAATTGTGGTTATCGCGATACCCATAGGTGTAAGTTGTCTAAGCTGTGTCTTAGATACATCAATGGTATTAATTTGAAAAGTCTGCATCATTTGTTTCAGTAGTTATTGCGTTTATAAGATTTAGGGAAAACCTGACCTCTGACCTTGACCTCAAGATCATCCGATCAGAGTCAAATTGCAATAGATGCATCATCAGTGTATATCAAACCATGGTACCAAGTTTCAAAACAATTGGAACAAAAATGTAAGAGCAGTTGATTTCACAAAAGTGGGACAGACAGACTACTCCATAACATAATCCCCCTTTGGTCTTTGAACGGCGGGGATATATAAAAAAAAATAAATCCATCCATCTTCTTCCATTTAAGCCTTTTCGGGTCGCCAGGAAGCTAAAGCCTATCCCAGCATCTTTGGGCGAGAGGTAGGGTACACCCTGGACAGATCGCCAGTCTATCGCAGGGCCAACACAGAGACAGACAACCATTCACGCTCACAGTCACACCTAAGGACAATTTAGAATCCCCAGTTCGATGCCAATGCAGGGTTTCCTCTAGTAACATTTCTCGGTGGCGGGCCGCCTCGCCAGAAAATTTACCACCTCGCCAAGACGGAGATATGAATTTAAGAAAAATATATGAAGCAGTGACTTTCCACAAGCGCGCACACGAACAACGTGCAAGGCCGTCATCCATGCGGAGTTTAGAAGTGCCCCACCCACACGAGCTTTCCAGTTAGTCAGCAGAAGTGTCTCGCAAGCAGCAGCAGCATCTTCGTGGAAAAGGAGTGAAAACCGCAAAGTCAAACAGCAGAAATGGACTCTATTTGAAGAAAAACTTTGTGAAGAAGTCCGCCGTTTCCTTGTTGGTGAAAATCCTGGTGCGTCAGCGCCTTGGTGCTACCTATCGGGCGGGAGTGAAACTACAAATGATGGTTGTGTGCATGCGTGAACCGCTTGGCCTGGGTAGATGAAAAAAGTGAGCATGTACAGCACCGTGTGCATGCCGGGCTCGTCCAAAGCGTACGCAGACCAAGGCAGACTAGAGGGGAAATGCAGCATAATAAGGCTTGACTGTCCAACAGAAACATGAGTTTATTAAAGTACTTTAAACTCAGAAAAAAAAAATCAGAAGAGGTATGTAAGCACTGGCGTTTATCATGATTTTAACCTGCTGGGAACGGGAGAAATAATAGAAGAGTTGCTTAGCTAATAGATGTGGTTAGAATTCAAATGCAGCCGGCTTCATATGAAGGGAACGGCAAGGGGGGCTGATGAATTGCTGAGGATATAGTTCACCAGCCACTACAATATTTTTTTTTCCACAATATCTTTATTGAACCTTTTTTTTTTTTTTTTAACAAACATGATACAAACAATCAAACACTAACACTAAAGTACTACAAAAAAAAAAAAAAATGCACTAAAAACACCAACAACCACCAACAAAATCAAGTCTTCAACAATGCTCCTCTGTTTAGTCTAGACAATCCAATACATAAGTATACATATTATGTTCACCAGTTTGGAATTTACAAGGTCCACACACATCATTCACCTTCTTCTTCAAGAGTTATGTTTAAATTTTTTACATAATCAATAAAAGGTCTCCATATATTCTCAAACACAATTTCCTTTGATTTCAGTATATATGTTATTCTTTCTAATGGAAGGTTTGTTAACATCTGTCTTAACCACTGAGTCACATCTGGTCTATGAGTCTTTTTCCACAGTAGTGCAATACATTTTTTGGCATTAAGCAAACTGAGGTCTATGAATGTTCTTTCACTTTTATTGAAATTATGCTTTTCTGGGTACAGACCCAACAAAACCAGTTTAGGATTCAATATGATTTGTTTTGAGATTATTTTTTCAATTGTTACCCTCACCTCCTCCCAAAACATTCTTATTAATCTACATTCCCATAAACAATGAAATAGGGTTCCTTTACTTTCCATGCATTTTGTGCATGTATCTGGTATATTTTTGTTATATCTATTTAACTCCTCCGGTGTAACATACATCCGCATTAACCATTTGAAATGTATCAATTTAAGGCGTGCATTTATTGATTTGGTTTGAGCTTCTGTACAAGCCAATTCCCATTGTTCCTCTGAAATTTCAATTTGCAGATCTTCTTTCCAGTAGTTTAATCTTTTCAGTGAATTTTCACTTGAAGATAGTGTCAATGAGTTATAAAACTCTGAAATAATACCCTTTCTTTTACTATCTTTCATCATCATTTTTTCCAAGGATGAATAAATAGGTCGAGTGAGAGCTTTATTTTGATTTGATCGAATAAAGTTTCTAAGTTGAAGATATTTAAAAAAATGTGTTCTATTGAGATTAAATTTGATCCTCAGCTCTTCAAAAGACATTATGTTGTCTGCACATGGCAAATATAAATCCTGAATCTTTTGTATCCCTTTTAAATTCCATACTTTAAATACAGCGTCCGCTCTCCCTGGTTTAAAATATTGATTACCCCATATTGGACTAAATTGTGACAATAACTGTGGTTCTTTTAAATAGTTTTTAGCTTCACACCATATTTTGATCATATGCTTTACAAATGGATTTTTAACTTGTTTTTGTAATTTTTTTGCCGAATCTGAGTATATGAATATGGGAAGAGGTAAAGGTAAATTGTATGATTCCATTTCAGTCCAGTGAGGGAGATCATTTGATGAAAAATAATATGTCATAGACCTCAGTTGTGCCGACCAATAATACAACATAAAATTTGGACATTTCAGACCTCCACGATCAAATGGTAAATATAATAAAGACAGACGTAATCTAGCCCTCCTGTTGTTCCATATAAATTCCACTAACTTTTTTTTTATTCTTGAGAATAGATCTAAAGGTGGTGATAAGGGAATGTATTGAAATAAATAAAGTATTTTAGGTAAAATATTACTTTTAAGTATATTGATTCTCCCGATCATCGACATTGGTAGTGACATCCATCTCTGAGTTAACTCACTGATATCTGACATTAAGGCTTCATAGTTGACACTGGCGACTGATTCTAGCTTAGGCATAATTTGGATTCCTAAATATTTAAACTGATTTACAACATTGAATTGATTTACCTCAGGGGCTGGGTAATTTCTCTGGGTCTCATTTAGCATTAATATTGAAGATTTAGTTTTATTTATTTTATATCCTGATATTTCCCCAAAATTCTTTATTAAATTCAACAAGGTTGGAATTGATTTTTTTAGATTCGACATAAACAAAATTATATCATCGGCGTACAGGGAGATTTTATGTTCTGTTGGTCCAACTTTAATTCCATATATCTGTGAATGTAAACGTATCGCTATCGCTAAAGGTTCAATTGCCATAGTAAACAGTAAAGGTGAGAGTGGACAGCCTTGTCGACATCCTCTATTGATTTTTATTGGTTTTGAAATATTGTTATTTGTTAGGATTTCTGCTGTAGCATTATTGTATATTATTTGAACCCATTTTATGAAATTATTTCCAAGTCCAAACCTTTGTAGGACTTCAAAAAGAAAGGGCCATTCAACTCTATCAAAGGCCTTTTCGGCGTCCAATGATAGGAGAGCTGTATCCGGTGCTTCTTTATTAAAATAGATAATATTAAATAGTCTTCTTACATTATGGAAGCCTTGTCTACCCTTTATAAAGCCATTCTGATCTCGATTAATAATATTTGGTAAAATTTCTTGTATTCGTCTTGCTAAAATTTTACAGATTATCTTAAGGTCGGCGTTTAATAGGCTTATTGGTCTCATATTTTCACATTTATTAGAGGGCTTACCTGGTTTTGGCAGCAGTATAATTAAGGCATTATTTATGTATGATGGTAAATTATTATTTTGAAATGCTTCTAAAACCATTTCCAAAAAAGGTTTTATTAATTTATTCTTAAATTTTTTATAAAGGTCAACTGGAAGACCATCTGGTCCTGCACTTTTTCCTGATTTCATATTATCAATGGCTAGCCCAACTTCTTCTTGACTAATTTTAGACTCCAATATCTCCCTGTTTTCATTTGGAATACACGGTATAGATAGTTCGTTCAAAAACCCATTTAGTTTTGTTAAATCAGGTTCATTTTTGGTATCATATAATTTTTCATAGTAATCTCTAAAGGCTCTATTAATTTCTAAAGGATCTATAACTACCTGTCCGTTACTTATAATACTGGTAATTGGTGTTTTAATTTCCAATTGTTTAATCTGCCATGCTAATAATTTTCCTGATTTTTCACCTTGTTCATAAAAAGATTGTTTCAATCTTAGAAGACTCGAGGCAGCTCTATTCGCTGATTTTTTGTCGTATTCAGCTCTCAAAATCAGTAATTCATTCTCCAACCTTGGGTCACTTCCTGCATACACTTTTTCCTGAAGATTTTTTATTTTATGTTCCAATTTAGCTCTCTCCTCTCGAGTCTTCTTAGATTTTGATCCTGTATAACTAATAATATGCCCCCTAATAAAAGCTTTGAAAGCCTCCCACTTTACACATGCTGATGTTTGTGTAGTATTGATGTCAAAGAACTCGTCTATCTGTTTTTCTATATACTTGACAAATTCCTCATCCTGAAGCCATTTATGCTGAAATTGCCATCTACCTGATTCCTTTGTCAATTTTTTATCTACATATATTAGACAACAGGGTGCATGATCAGAGATCACGATGTTATCATAAAAGCAGTTTTGAATCTTGGACCTTAATTCTGTGGAAATCAAAAAATAATCAATACGTGAGAATGTCTTGTAGGTACTGGAATAACAAGAATAGGCTTTAACTTGTGGTTTCATTTCTCTCCATATATCTAACAATCTCAATTCTTTCATAAAATGATTAATAGTCATCCTACATCCAATGTGCGTACAATCCAGTCCTGTTGATCTATCCACACCTGGATTCAATGTACAATTAAAATCCCCTGCTATTATATGTTGCCCTGTAAGTGGTGATAAGATGAGAAATAAATTAGCAAAGAACTTCTGATCATCTATATTGGGACCATATAAGTTCACAAGATTTATATTTTCTAATAGCAAAGAACCTTGAATGATTACATATCTTCCAAATTTGTCTCCAATTACATTTTTCACTTGAAAAGGAACTGATTTATGTATGAGAGTCATAACTCCCCTGGCTCGGGATGAAAATGAAGAGGTGAATACACTTCCCTGCCATCTACTCCTAATTCTTTTAACATCCTCCTCTATCAGATGAGTTTCTTGTAAAAACACAATTCTTGAACCCATGTCCTTTATTTTATTCATAACTTGTTTAAGTTTTTTTAAATTTTGTAGACCTCTGCAATTCCATGAAGTTAAATTAAGATTAACACTTTGGTCCATGATCAATAGAGAGTTTGGGATTACCTTGCAGTGTAAACATGCTCATACAGAGAAGCAAAAACATGAGTGGTTGAACATTCATCCTACAAACTACACACAAACAAATTTCCCCTTCCCACACTTGTGGCAAACCCCCCAAAATCAAAAGAAAAATTCTGTCTCCCGATATAGCCATCGACCGTTCCACACCCACGGGGAACAGCCTAAGCCACTCCTTCTTCATCCTCCCAATCACCCTAACTCTACTGCTTTTAATGACGTAACATTAACTCTCCTCTGTAGTTTTCCAACTTAACTCCAAAATTTTTAACAACTTTGTACATCATAGTTTTTTTTTGTTTGTTTGTTTTGTTTTTGTTTTTTTTTTTTTTAAATATATAATACAATCTATATTTTGTAAACTTACTATTTACTTCAAGTCAGTCAGATGCCTGTGCAAATGCTTAATTATTCTACCTTATATTTTGTTCATGCTTAGCTCCCACCAGTCTCTTCTTCTTCTTTGATCTTCTTGATGAACTCCTGCGCCTCCTCTGGGGTCTTGAAGATGTGGGTTCTGCCCTCATACGTGGTCAGCAGTCTCGCAGGATAGATTACACCATGACGAATCCCAAGGTTGCGCAGCTCCTTACGTACGGGATCAAACTGCTTCCTCAATTGCTGGATTCCTGTGGCCAAATCTGGGTAGAACCGCACCTGCTGGTCCTGGTGTTTAATCTCTCCTTTTTTAGCTCGTGCAGCGTTGAAGATCTTCATCCTGTCTCTGTTGTTAAGAAACTTCATAATTAAGGTCCTCGGCGGTCCCTTATCTCTCCGTGGGCCAATACGATGTGCTTTTTCCAGAACCACTGCTGATTGCAACTCCTCGCTGCCCAGCACCTCCGGAATCCACTTTTCCAGAAAGGAACATACGTCCCGACCTTCTGATTCCTCTGGAAGACCCACCAGCCTCAAATTATTCTGTCTCGACCGAGATTCCAAATCCAAAATATTATCTTCCAGAGATTTATTTTTTTTTTCCAAAGTGCGCACCTTTAATTGAAGACGGGTGACGTCATCTTCAGCACTAGCGAGACGGAGCTCCATCTGCGCCGTTCGTTCTACACAGTCACCCAATTCCTTTCTTATTCCTTCCAACGCTGTCATAATCCCATCAAATCTAGAGGAAAAGTCCGCTCTCATTGAACTCATGGCAGCCATCAGCGCATCTGCGCCATTCCCCGCAGAAATCGCAGCGTTGCCAGCCTCCTCCGCCATATATGGAGCCCTGTTTGCTGCGTCACAGACCTGAAAGTCCGTTAATTTGGACTGTTTCGGCGGCTCGCTTTTTCCTTTTCCTGGTTTTCCAGCCTTAGGCTTCGCCGACATATCCTCGCCCAAACGCTGGGATACGTTCTGTCCCAAATGAGAGAGTTATTTGCCGATTTTTTTTTCTCCAGGAGCAGAGCAGAGCGAGACACGTCCGTCCTACGTGGCAGCCATAACCGGCGCCACTACAATATTAAGTTATGTTCCCAATTATGTACCTGGCAGGTTAAGATGACCGAAATTCACCAAGTCAATGACTTTAATCCGTCAGCAGCCTTCAGACAAACTCAATGTGCCAGCATTTTGGATTTCAAAATAAGGGAGATTTTTCTTGGCGGTGCGGAGATTTCTAAAAAAAAAACAAAAAAAACAAAACTATAAATATATAGAAATATTACAACAGAAATAACAGCATCCTTGGTCATTTAAGTTAATTTAAATCATTAAATGCAATTTTATTAATTTTTTTTTCTTTGTAATGAGAGTTAAATTATTCTGCTCTGACTGCAAAGCTATGGTCAAAAATATAAATTGTTATAAGGAAAAAGAAAAAAAAATACCACAGTCTGTTTCAAATTTATTTAAAAAACGTTAATTTTATTTTAAAAAACAGACAAAAATAAGCCATAAAATAATCCACAAATTTATAATAAAGTTTCAAATGTATAAAGAAAAGTCAATTTTACAAGAGGAAATTACAAATTTGAGGAAAATGGTTTCAAATTTAGATGAATTTACAGAGAAAAGTAGAAAACTATAAGAAAACTGTTATAAATTTTGGAGAAAAACCTCAAACCTTCAAGACTGAAGTCATTACTCAAGTTTTAAGTGTCTGCTCTTTGTACCCTTAACTAGAAATTTTTGGTTGTTTCCTTTACATGGCACTTGATATTTTCTAACCTGTTTGTATACCACCATAGACAGAGAGAGAAGCTGAATTAGACAGAGCTCAGAGAGGGAAAGATGAGACAGAAGAGAGGAGCCAAGGAGAGGAAAGTGTTCAGGCACAGGGTCCAGGAGAGGTCTGGGTGGGACCCCAAATGGCCCAATATTCCAACCTTCAAGCCTTGGTTGTACAATACTTCAAATTGTAAGTTCCATATGCACGGCAGTGGCTCAGGAGGTAGAGTGGGTCATCCAATAACCGGATGGTTGGCAGTTCAAATCCCGTTCTCCCCAGATATCCTGCCGTTGTGTCTCTGGGAAAGACACTTTACCCACCTTGCCTCCAGTGTCCATAACACTTCAAATGTGTTCGGTGGTGGCCGGAGAAGCCGTTGGTGCGGACTGGCAGCCACGTTTCCGTCAGCCTGCCCCAGGGCAGCTGTGGCTACAGTAGTAGCTTGCTACTACCATTGTTTGTCTGGAGTGAATGAATAATGTATCTGTAAAAAGAATCTGAGTGTCGATGATAAAGCACTATATAAATCTGATGCATTATTATATGCAAAGTTACTGTGCAAAATTAAAAAAAGAAATAAATAGTATAAAATTAACATATTCATACATATGTGTCCCCCCCCCCCCCCGAAAAATATGTTGCCACCACGCCAAGATCTTTAAGCCAGAGGAAACACTGCAATTAACCTAACCTGCACGTTTTTGGCTTGTGGGAGGAAACCAGAGAAATCCCAGAGTAAACCCACACAGACACGGGGAGAACATGCAAACTCCACACAGATCACTGCTGGTCGGGGGCTGGGATTGAACCCAGGATCCCCCGGCCAAGGGTGAGTTGCTGTGCTGCCGCAGTGCTAACCACTCCTCCACCGCGCTGCCCAAAATATCACAATCCTTCAATATCATTCTACACAACCAAACAAAATGCATTTGAGGCATAATTGATTTTTTCTTTAAAATTTGCACCTTTTCACATTAATTTGTAACTTTAAGAAGACGCCAACTTTATCGTCATTTAATCCATAGAGCCAATCATGTACGGTAGAACGAAATTACCTTTCTCCTGTCTACAGTTAATCACATGTAGAATCAGAGGGGTCGCTGCCATGCAAGGCGCCGCCACAAACAACTTTGTCCTTCCCCCCATTCTATTATGCTGAGCCCCAAGCTAGAAGGCGGGAAGTACCATTTTTATATGGTCTGTGATATGACCTGGCTGGGGCTTGAACCCACGACCTCCCGGTTGTAAGGCAGATGCTCTATCAACCAGGTCACCACTCCGGTTTATAGCAGGCTCATTAATTTGCTACATTTATTTGTAAATTGACTAACTGCTTTTTTTGCATCTTGAATTTGAAACTTCTTGTAAATTTTTGACTTTCTGACCACCAGATCTTGGGATGCTGAAAAAGTAGATCTCAAGTGTAAAAAGGCTGGGCTGTCCCTGCTCTAAGTGAGGCAACAGCTAAGTTTTCACTTCACAGCTCGGTTAGTATTACAAGCAGCATCTAAGTGCATACTGTATGCAAGCACACACAAGTTTTTTGTGAGTAATATGCAATTCTTGTTAATTTTCTTCATATATATTATGCAACAAAAAGGCAATAAACCATTCAACATTATGACCAATACAATGTCCTCAAAAGACTTTGGTCAGTTTGTCATTAGCTTTTTTAACTGCTAGTGTAGATAATTCAAACAAGACATTTCCTTAATACCAACATTTTGGTAGTGTGACTGGCTTTTATAGCTTGGCTATATGATCAAAGGTCCGTGGCAGCTGCTACCTTAGCTGTAATGCGACCAGTCGGCAGAGTTTTGTCGTGATGACCATGCAGTAGCCTACAGTAAATCAGATGGCACGTGGACTCTTGTTGTTGATATGCTCCATGACAGCCAATCACAGCATTTGCAAGTAGAAACCATCATTTTATCATACCACAGTCACAGTATTATCGCAGATGTAAGTAATGGTTCAGCCCTGGTCTGATGCCATCTTGGTCCATTCTGTACCTTTTACCACCAGGTGCCGAAGGATGAGCCTCAAGCTCCCGCTGGCTTCCTTGTTAATGGAGCTGTGACTCTAATCAATGAAGGCCACCTTAACTTGCCAGGGTCAAAGGTGAAATGTGTAAATAGACTGCTAATGAAGTCAAGCTCACAGATGCCCACATAATAAACAGCAGCATGACTCAGACTCCCTGGTTCACAGATCAAAAAAGACAAAACAACTCATCTGAAGTCAATGACAATGTCATGGTTAAGAATGAAGACAACTATATACATTACACGCAGTATAATTAACCTGTTGCACTCCGGGATACCGCGGGCGGTCACGTCTCTGCGTCCTAGTGCGTCTCAGTGCGCAATGTGCGTCTCAGTGCGCACTGAAAAAAAAAAAAAGCTGCATTTCCATTCTTCCAGTACAGACACAGCCGCAAACAGAAAGCCAAAGGAGTGTTTTGATTGGTTTAGATTTGATTGACCTCTCATTCGACTAATAAGAGCCTTGAATTGGGTTTCTGAAACCTTGAAGAACCAATGACTGAAAACCTAGCAAGAAGGACCTGCCTACCAATGACTGCAAATACAACGAGCCAATCGAAGCAGAGAAGTTCAACGATTGAAACCTGTGCGTAAAATCTGTTTTGTCTAAGCCGCTGGGTGACACACATTGAGACCTGTGTGTAACGGTAGCGTTAGCCAGTCTTTTTTTATTACTACTGTTCTTATTTGTTTTGAAAAATCGTTCGCCAAAACCGCAATCATGGAAGCGGAGATGGTTTGACCGGGTCGCGTGACCAGAACCACGAGTCGTAACAACCGGACGAGCTTCATGTTCGTCTGACAATGAGGAACAGATGTTCGCCAACGACACTGCTGTTGTGGACAGGTAAGTGTTATAAGCTAAATTATTCTTTATCACTGAAAATAGTCATAAAAATGACTTTTGACCGATCGGTAATTACAACGGTGCGTCATCGCCACATGACGGACCGTTTTTTTGTGCACCGAGCTCCTCTGTAGCGGGGGAGGGGCGGAGTTGTTATCCTCTACATTGCAGATATTTTAGTATAATTTTTATTGCACTGTAGGTTATTTTTTTCTTGTAAAAAAAAAAAAAAGGCCACACATTTTTTACGTGGCATGCTTCTTTGTGTGTGGGAGGCTTGTTTGTTCATTCATTCATTCAATGAATGAATAAACAACCCCCCCACACACACACACGCACACAGCCCTGAGTGTCACCTTTCATTAGAGCCCAAGATGAAGCTTCTATGTTGAATCATTCAGAAGTTACAGACGTTTTTCCAAACTGTGCCATTTGGCACAATTTGGCACAGTTCAAAAACGCCTGGGGACAACCTGAAAAAAAAGCTGTGTAATATATTCATTTTTTGTGGTATTGTTACAAAATTTTGACCTCAGCTGGATAACACTTGGTTCTACATTTCTGTTGCATTTTCCAGCCAGTATCTGAAGCTGTGTGTTATTTGCAAGCATTTGTATCCAAAAAAACACCCAGGCGAAATTTATTTTCTTCAAGTTCAGTATGTTTAGATGACTGTAACTCAGTGGCAGGAGTACTTAGAAAGATTATGACTGTTTTGCCAAAAAATTCAAAGTGTTTTCTTTTAAATGAGACCAACCCCATGAAGATGCTGCAAAGGGTTGAAGAACAGCTTTTGATTTACTTTGGGTACGTTATTTTTAGGCGTTTTTAGGGAAATTGACCAGAGTGCAAGGGGTTAAGTCCTCCTGGTCATTCTTATTCTATTAGTACATGTTAAAATTATTTTTCAGTATATATATGAATACACAACTGCCTGACAGGATGTGGTCATGAAAATTTAAATCATAACAGTGGAAGTTGTGCGATTGATAGCTAAAGGACATTTAAAGTCAAATTGTCCCTTAAATAAAATATTTTGTCAGTTTTGGCACTAATCAGAAACTCTGGATAAAATCTGAGGTTCATTTTGTACACCATGACAACATATCAAAATACAAAATATATTAAACCAGGGAGAGCGGACGCTGTATTTAAAGTATGGAATTTAAAAGGGATACAAAAGATTCAGGATTTATATTTGCCATGTGCAGAAAACATAATGTCTTTTGAAGAGCTGAGGATCAAATTTAATCTCAATAGAACACATTTTTTTAAATATCTTCAACTTAGAAACTTTATTCGATCAAATCAAAATAAAGCTCTCACTCGACCTATCTATTCATCCTTGGAAAAAATGTTGATGAAAGATAGTAAAAGAAAGGGTATTATTTCAGAGTTTTATAACTCATTGACACTATCTTCAAGTGAAAATTCACTGAAAAGATTAAACTACTGGAAAGAAGATCTGCAAACTGAAATTTCAGAGGAACAATGGGAATTGGCTTGTACAGAAGCTCAAACCAAATCAATAAATGTACGCCTTAAATTGATACATTTCAAATGGTTAATGCGGATATATGTTACACCGGAGGAGTTAAATAGATATAACAAAAATATACCAGATACATGCACAAAATGCATGGAAAGTAAAGGAACCCTATTTCATTGTGTATGGGAATGTAGATTAATAAGAATGTTTTGGGAAGAGGTGAGGGTAACAATTGAAAAAATAATCTCAAAACAAATCATATTGAATCCTAAACTGTTTTTGTTGGGTCTGTACCCAGAAAAGCATAATTTTAATAAAAGTGAAAGAACATTCATAGACCTCAGTTTGCTTAATGCCAAAAAATGTATTGCACTATTATGGAAAAAGACTCATAGACCAGATGTGACTCAGTGGTTAAGACAGATGTTAACAAACCTTCCATTAGAAAGAATAACATATATACTGAAATCAAAGGAAATTGTGTTTGAGAATATATGGAGACCTTTTATTGATTATGTAAAAAATTTAAACATAACTCTTGAAGAAGAAGGTGAATGATGTGTGTGGACCTTGTAAATTCCAAACTGGTGAACATAATATGTACAGTATACTTATGTATTGGATTGTCTAGACTAAACAGAGGAGCATTGTTGAAGATTTGATTTTGTTGGTGGTTGTTGGTGTTTTTTAGCGCATTTTTTTTTTTTTTGTAGTACTTTAGTGTTAGTGTTTGATTGTTTGTATCATGTTTGTTAAAAAAAAAAGGTTCAATAAAGATATTGTGGAAAAAAAAAATACAAAATATAGTTAATTGTTTACTTGGGGTCTTAAATGTGGTAAATTGTATATATTTCACATGGGTTGTATTTATGGAAAAGAGGAGTTGGAGTTAAGTGTTCACTTCTTCCTTCTCCCTTTCGAGCACTGTACAGTGCTCGGAAGTGACAGTTTACTGTCACTTTATCGCACTTGTCATTTGTTTTGTTTTTTCACTTTTTTGTTCGAAATAAAGTATGTATGTATGTATGTATCTATCTGTCTGTCTATCAGGAATTGATTATGAAGGCCTTCCTTCTGACTGCAAAGCTACAGTCATCTGACCAGTACAGTCCCTAAACTTACAAGGTGGGATCAGCATAGTTAAAATATTCAGCCAAAAATTTAATACATTACAAATACAAAGTTACCATATTGTGTGGAAAAAGGTTTAAAAATGATCACAAAAGTGGCAAACTTATAGGGGGAAAAGTGCTAAATTTATGGGGAAACTAAACTGCACTGCGTTCTGCACAAGGGAAATAAAAGCCTTCAGATAACGACAAACTAACCAGCATGAAATGAGGATTTTATTACTGTGAATTACTATATATACGTATATATATATATATTAGATATTATAATATATATATATTATATTAGATATACTATATACTATATATATCTAATATATTACTATTAAATTCTTGTGTATTTTCATGTAAATTTATTAATTTTTCCCCCCTTAGGAAAGTGTTTTCCTCGATTCATTTTTCCTCATGAATTTATAACCCTTTTTTTCCTTGTGAATCTGAAACTTACTTTCTGTAAATTTGGGACTTTTTAATTGAAAATGATCATCATTAATCATATTTTTGCACTTTTATTCTTGTACATAATTTACATTTGCATCTTGCTTCTGATAAACAGGTGACCCTCCACCACCCCCTTATTAAAAACAGAACAAATCAGCCACTGTTTCTGTAGCTACATTCACAAAAAACCCTGCTTCATTTCTAATCTGATCCCTGATTTCACACAAAAAAAAACTGCTCCATGTAATATTTTCGGACGCACAGCGAATGTAACTGCAATATAAGTGCAGTTTTAATCTGCTAAATGGTGACTGTCATCCACTTTGGTGCAAACAATGCATTCTAAATGTTCTGACATAAATGGGCCTCGGTGAAGTGAGTGGCCTGGGCTGACAGAAAGACGATCAAAACTCAGAAGTGACTGTGTGTCATCACCTGTTTGGTGAGTTAAAGAGAAATGGTGACGCCCTGTGTGCCAAAACAAGGAAAAACGTGCACATATTCAAAGCCAATCTGGGGGGAAAACAGCTCTTACTGCCTTTATTGAGCTTTTCAGGAGAAACATCAGCACACAATGCTCCCCATTTCCACCGTCTACATAACCTCTGCATCAGTTCCCCTCCCCCTCCCTTCAGGAGTCACACACGCACACAAGCCCAGCGCTCACTCATCCACGGTGCAATACCATTTCTCTGAGAGGAGCGCAGAGCGCCTCTCTTATCTTCCACGTTTCAGCTGTCTGCGCTAATTCAATAAACTTCAGAGGAACAAAATGAACACAGGAATAACGGTGAAGGGGCTGCTGCTGGTGCTGGGGGTGCACAGTTGAGCGGAGAAAAGGGCGAAGGGTGGGAGATGAGAACAAGCAAACGAGGGAAACGCAACAGGAGGAACAAAAAGGGTGCAAAGGCACAAAAAGAGTGAAGCACGATGAAAAAGAATGAGGAAAATCCACAAGGAGGTACAGTGTTAAAAATATTCAAATTAAAAATTGATTTTTGTCAACAGTAAAAAAGACGAGATAGAAGATGTGGATAGCAGCACCCCACACACACACACCCTCCTACACTCCATTTGCTCAGCGAGTGTGTCCCCCCTTATCCCTCCCTTAATGACCTAGTACGGCACACAAAGCCTGCGTTGGAATATCAGCACTGGAGAAACCTTCCGGCACTGCGCTGAGAAATAAATTGCTTTTGCTAATGCCCCTTTCATTATGGCACAGCCCTTAATTGTGCTGCTGACAGTCTGCCTGGCTGCGGGGCTGATGGGAGAAAGGCTGGGGAGAGGATTCTGACATGGCCCCCGGGCGCCAAACACCAGCCAGCAGGGAGACTAAACTAGTGGAGTCCTGTTCACCTGCTCTGACAACACAAAGTACACACACAAAAACAAACACGACGTCACCGCAGCACTGCATCCGCCACCATCACCCTTTTCTGCACTTTCACTTTATCAGGCTGCATTTAAATTCTGCACAGCAGTGTTTTTCAACCAGGGTGCCCTGCTGTGTTCGGGTTTTTGTGGGAAATAATCAAATCTCATTTCTTAATTGGTCCAAAAAAATGCAAATAATTTGCCATTGTTGTGGTTGGGTATATGACTACCTACAGACCCCATACACAAAGATGGTAAATTATTTGCAATTTTTTGGAAAAGATTAAGCTACGGTCACAAATACCCTGACAGACGGCTGCCAACATCATACAAATGATTTCTGGACCATTTCGTATGGCCTTCTTAAAGCTACATTCATGCGGCACCTCTGCTGTACGCACAACAGGAGGGCTTGTGTGAGGAAATTTACATCACTGTCTAGTGTCCGCACAGCTCTTTTGCGGATAACCGCGTGCAGCCCAAATTTTCTGACCACGCGGGCATGCGCAAGATTGAACATCCCATTCACGGGGTGGTGCAATCGACACAGCATACAAAGTCAAAGTATACGAAGAAGACAAAGAGGAAGCAGAAGACGAGAATAAACGTACATGAATTGTTTTACAGCAGTAGCAGCTTGAGCAGAGAAGAGCACTGGAAAATGGCAATTCCTCCTTTTCCTTGAAACAATGCCATTATTGTTGCTACAAAAAAAATGTGCGTCACTCTCGAGTTTATAGCCAGTGAACAAACTGGCGTGTTAGTGCATTTGCACTACCCATAGGGCTGGGGTGAAACTACAAACAACAGTTGTGTGTATGCATCAACCACTTGACCTGGTAGATGAAAAAAGTGAAGCACATACAGAGCCATGTGCGTGCTGATCTTGTCCATAGTGGACGCAGACCAAAGAGGAAATGCAGCATGAATCCAGCTTTAGGCTGCCGTAGGAGAATCTGGCATCCGTAGACCGTAAGTTCGTGGCCAGGTCGATGGTCTTGTCCAAGATTTCTACGAATGCCCCCCGAAAACCCCTCATTGGAGGAGGACCATACGAATGTCATAGGAACACCGTAAGAACTATGCAAGATGTTGGCTATAAGTACGCCTCAAGAACACCTTAAGTTGTTCTTAAGGGCCCCTTACAGCAGCCATAGGAAACACCGTATGAATCCCCATTCGTACAGAGATTCACACAGCGTGCATAAGGCGGTATTCAGGCGCTCATAAGGCAGAAGTACGTCATTCGTGCAACATTTGTGCCGACAAAATGTGCCAAAAGCCGAACGATCTTCCCACCAACAACTTGAGTGGGTTGAGAGTTGCACAAAAATTTTCGTAAGATGGCTGTAACCATGCCGTACAAAGATCCCAAGGCACCCCCGCACGAACAACGTAAGAACTCTAGGGCCATCGTAGGACAGAAAAGCACCTCAATTCTTAATGCCTCAAGCTGTTCTTGCTAAATGAAGGGCAGCCGTAAGAAACTATGCCCCTATCCACGAATGTCTGCAAACTCCAGAATTGGTAGGAACTGGGAGATTCTTACGAACCCATACTTCATAAGAATCTTTGTGACTGTAGCTTTAGCATCAGGATATTAGATGAACCTGAACATACCAGAGCACCGTTGTTGAAAAACATTGCTTTGCAGAATGTGGATATTTTTGGAAACGTGCAAAGAAGAACATTTAACAACTCAGAAATTTCACGGATATTTCTGTGTCAATGACAATACTTTCAGTATTAATTCCATACAATATTCCAGAAATTATATTGAGGGCGGCGCGGTGGTGGAGTGGTTAGCACTGCGGCAGCACAGCAACTCACCCCTGGCCGGGGGATCCTGGGTTCGATCCCAGCCCTTGACCAACAGTGAGCTGTGTGGAGTTTGCATGTTCTCCCCGTGTCTGCGTGGGTTTACTCCGGGATTTCTCCGGTTTCCTCCCACATGCCCAAAACATGCAAGTTAGGTTAATTGGCATCAAACTGGGGATTCTAAATTGTCTTTAGGTCTGACTGTGAGAGTGAATGGTTGTCTGTCTCTCTGTGTTGGCCCTGCCATGGACTGGTGATCTGTCTAGGGTGGACCCTGCCTCTCGCCCAAAGATGCTGGGATAGGCTCCAGCCCCCCCATGACCCGAAAAGGATTAAGCGGAAGAAGATGAATGAAATTATATTGAGAAATTATGCGGTTTCAGTTTTTCTTTTGTTTTCCAACTGTTCATACAGTGGTGCAAAGCTCAGACAAAAAAAAAAAACTAAATATGGAGGTTTGTCAAATGGATTCTATTCAACCATTTCACTTACCAGTCACTGTCTCACAATTCTCTGATGTCAAATGAATGACAGCAAAGTGGAGAGAAATTTACCGACTTCACATGGAGAGGAAGAAGAAATCCTCATCAGCATATTAAAAAAAAAATTGTGGACAAACAAATAAGAGTAAAAGTTTTGAAGATCAAAGAGCCACTCTCCCTTTAATCCATGCAGAACTGTTGCATTTTGATGATCTTGAACATAAATCTGAAACAACATAAAGCAGAATTTAGAAGCAAATGCATCAAAAAGCACGAACATATCTTTCATATCACCAACACATATATTCCAGCCTCTGTTACGATGAAATCGTGAAAGTGAGAATTAGATACTAAACCATTAAGAGGAGTGGCTCCAGATTAATTAAAATTTTAAATCAAGTTTATGTGGAGAGCTTGAGTTGGCACAGCGATTACCATCTAGAGGCGTACAGAGGAATAAGTGAAGCTCAGACTGTCTAATTTTATGAATCTTTATTTAGACGAGTTGAAAGGTGGAGATAAAGCTCACCTGAAAGCAACACATGTGGATACTCAAAGGTTACGGTCACACTGCAGGTCTTGTTCTTCTTTTAGATTTGATTCGCGGTTGGCAACCAGCTTACAGGTGCATTACTGCCACTGACTTGATAATCATCACTCTATATCTTTGTATAAGGAGTTCAGAACAACTCCTTACGCATGAAAAAATTATCCGTCCTTGGACTGTGTCCGAGGTGTGACCGAGATACCGTGAACAGCAGAGTTGCTGTTTTTATGCAGGCTGGATGCAGAGAGGACTGTGTCTTGATGCTCAGTTGCGATTTTTTGCTGAGATCCGATTTTTTTTTGTGTGGGTGTTCACATTATTATTTAAATGCGACCCCCATCAGACTCCGGTGTGAACGATCTACCAGTATGAAGTGACTCGCATGCACAGAACAAAACGTAACGTCAGACACAGCGTTGTGTTTATGGAAGTAAATATGAGCCCAGAACGACTGAGGGGGACAGAACTTCTTCACCTTGATGCAGTGCAGCAAAATAAAATGTGAAAATCATAAATATGAGACCAGCTCCCTTCCTCTACACACCAGATGACCACTGTGATCAGCTCTGCTTTAACAGAACTGATTGATTAAACAGCTCTCTTTAAAATAAGACCCCGTGTCTCAATGAGATTACCTATATAAATAAGGTTAATAATAAATAATCCTCGTGATTACAATACGGCTCTCGCCCACTGATGCTGCCAGTGGCTCTTACCCTAAACTACACGGCTCGTATCAGCGGCATAACACTGGTCCTGCACAGGAAGGAGGAGCCGTCAGACTTCCCTCTCCCGTGTGTCCCCCCTATCTGGCCATTCTGCTCCACAGTCATGTCCGTGTTAACAAACATTTTAGATAGTACAGCAGCCAGGACTCACGGTGTGCCATTTACAGGGAAAAATGAATTTGCAGCGTCCAGTAAATGTGCTGTTAGTGCGCTTGCTTGTCTGGCGGTTTCAGCCCCGAACCTCCCCCTTCCCCCCCGAAGTTTTGAAGTTGTTGTGCAGTCTTTGCTGACAAAATTACAATCCAGTGATAAAGGGAAGAAGACTGATTAAAAAGCGAGCACAAATCAGCTGTGTCTGCCGTGCTTGCTGCATCCTCCACCACAGAATTGTAGCGTCTGTCTCACTTCAATGAGGAAAAAGTCGGATGAAATGCAACATGACAGTCACAGTTCAGACTGAGGTCGCTTTGGAAAATATCAATATCCAAATTAGTACCACATATGAAAGTGGCCTGGGCCTGGTGTGAAAAAAAATGGGATATGTGCTGTTTGACAGTCATTAAAAAAAATCAGATATGGGTCACATTTGTGCAAAAAAATCAGAATTGAGCATTAAAACCTGCAGTGTGACCGTAGCCAATGAATCCAACACTGGTAGCTTTGGATGGATAAGTGATGCCATTGCTGAGCAGGCAGGATTAAAATACATAGATTTTAGCCCAACGGTCCTGTGGTCTGTTATTCCTCCGTGGCTCTTTGAGATGCCACTGGTAGATTTTGAAATACAACAACTGAGGAGGCAACATAAGCAATCAGCAACAGATTATATGGCGCATGAATATATTGAACAGAACTTCAGAAACAGGCTGATAGCATTTACCGATGGTTCCAAGGATCCTACAACTGGTCGTAGTGGAGCTGCGGTATACATTCCTCAGTATAAAATACCTATCAATAAATGAACCAATAATCACTTATCAGTATACACAGTTGAGCTAGTTGTCATTATATTAGCTTTACAGTGGTTGGAGCTAAATTATAGCAATAATGCAGTCATTGCTTCAGAGAGTTGGGCAGCTCTTGAGAGTGTTCAGTCACTACAGTCGTGTAGGCAGGACCTAATTGTAGAAATCCACTCCTTAATTTACAACCTCTACAGTAAAGGTACAATAAACTTTCTTTGGGTTCCAGCCGACGTTGGAATAGAGGGTAATGAGGATGTGGATTTATTAGCAAAACAATCATTAAAATTCGAAGCAATAAATCTGGAAATCTCACTCAGTAAGGCAGAAGGCAAATCAATAATTAAAAGTTGTATAGTGGAAAAGTGGCAAGAATATTGGGACCCAATACAGAAACAGGAAAGAAGAGATACTCATCACCCGATTAAGAATAGGACACACTACTTTAAACCAGACGCTACACAGAATAGGTAAACACCCAACTGGCAGCTGTGCACATTGTGGTTCTCCAGAAACAGTTCAGCACGTTTTGTTGGAATGTCAGGGATACCAGGAACAAAGGAAACCTCTGATTGCAGTAATGGAAAGGGCTAATTTAAGTTTTGATTTGGAAAACATGTTAGGAACTACAGTCAAAGAAATATATGTAGGTCTATTTAGATATTTAAGTGCAACTGGATTAATTAAAAGAATTTAGTTTTTTTGTTTTGCTTTGTTTCCCCTGCCATTCTCTTGTCCACACACCAACCCGGTAGGTGGTGGTAATGCACCTGTAAGCTGGTTGCCAACAGCCAATCAAATCTAGAAGAAGAGTGGACCAGTTGAGGAGCTCTTGACCAGATAGAGTTGGCATAGAGTGATGATATAGAGTGAAGTACGTGGCAGTAATGCACCTGTAAGCTGGTTGCCAACCGCCAATCAAATCTAAAAGAAGAAGAAGGGAGGACCAGTTGCTGGCTGAGAATGAAAAGGAGTGATACCATCTGGGCTTCAAAGGCAAACAGCTAAACCACGGGATACATACCCAGGCTTGATCAACCATGCACTAGACGTTTGCTGCAGAAACTCCAGGAGAACATCCAGTGGGCAAGAATGGAATTTAAGCCACGCAAATCTCGCAGCATCTCCATTGTTAAAGGCAAACTAACGGGAGTGTGGTTCCACATCAGCGATGAACCAATCCCCACAGTCATAGAGAAGCCCATCAAGAGCCTCTGAAGATGGTATAACACAGACCTCACAGACACCCAATAACTTGAACAACTCCAGCAGGACACAGCTAATGGTCTCAGGCAGATTAATAACAATGCACTTCCAGGGAAACCGAAGCTCTGGTGCCTCCAATTTGGGCTGCTGCCCAGACTCCTGTGGCCGTTGACCATGTATGAAGTCTCCCTAACCTACGCTCAGCGTCTGGAAAGGCTAGTGAGCTTTTATGTGAGGAAGTGGCTTGGCCTCCCAAAATGTCTCAGCAGCATTGGACTCTACAGCGATGGAGCCCTGCCACTGCCATTGTCTAACCTGGTTGAGGAATTCACATGTGCCAAGGTGAGGCTGGACATGTCGCTCACCAACTCCCAGGACCCTGTAGTAAGAGGTGCTGCTCCTACCCTGGCAATAGGGAAGAAGTGGACCCCAAACGTGGCTGTATTACAGGCAAAATCTGCGCTCCTCCATTGTGACGTGGTGGGTCACGTCCAACAAGGTAGAGGAGGCCTTGGCCGTGGAACAGTGACACCTCTCTGGCAAAAGGCATCTCCAGCCGAACACCGAACTATGGTGGTAAAGGAGGTGCGTCAACAGGAGGAAGCAGCCAGAAGGACCAGAGCCGTAGCACAAGCCAAATAGGGTTGATGGACGAGGTGGGAGGGTGTCGAAAAGAGGAAAATCACATGGAGAGAACTCTGGGGCATGGAATCCAACAGGCTGAGCGTCATCATCCGAGCTGCATATGATGTGCTGCCCTCCCCCACAAATCTGCAGCTGCGGCTTGGAAAGGATCTATCTTGCCCTCTGTGGACAGCCCCAGCAACACTCAAGCACATCTTGGTTGGTTGCAGGACTAGCCTCACTCAAGGTAAGACACACATGGCGACACAACCAGGTCCTCAGGTGTCTAGCCAATAAACTTGAGTGCAAGATAGTATCCATCAACTCCCAGCCCTTCCACAACCAGGATGTACGCTGACACCTACCATCATTTGTTCAAGTGGGGGTCAAGCTGAGAACCGGTCCCTTACTCCCTGATCTGGGTCAACTGAACGCAGCCAGGGATTGGCAGATGTGAGCTGACTTGGATCAAAGGCTCATTTTCCCTCCAGAGATCGCAATGACCACCCTGCGACCAGCTCTTGTCCTCTGCTCTAATTCATCTAAGCTCGCCTATATTATTGAGTTGACAGTTCCCTGTGAGGATGCTGTCGAAGAAGCTTATGAGCGTAACAAGCTGCGGTATTCCAACTTAGCAGCTGAGGCAGAGGACAGAGGCTGGAAGATAAAGGTGCGCCCAGTGGAGGTGGGATGCAGGGGCTTCGTAGCCACAACAACTGTAAAGCTGCTCAGGGAGATTGGGATCAGGGGACAGGATTACAGACGGGCAATTAAAGGGCTGGCCGACACTGCCCAGAGGACCAGTCACTGGCCGTGGATGAAAAGGAGTGACATCATTTGGGCTTCTAGGGCAAACAGCTAAACCACGGGACACACACCCAGGTTTGATCAACCTGTGGTGGGTCTGCCTCGGCGGAAGGTGTCACATCAAAGGATTCCGGCATCAAAATAACTCATGGAATCGTCAACGTCAAAGGATTCCAGCATCAGAGCTACAATTTTTAATCGTCAACATCAAAGGATCCTGGCATTTAATAGTCTATGACATCATATGGGATATCTTTGACATCATATAGGATCATGTGAGTCTGTGATGTCTATGACATCATAGAGGATGTCTAGGACATCACAGGACATCATATAGCCTATGGGTCATTTCCTATGATCTATGGCCTATCAAAAGCTGGTTGACGCCGCCGAGTTGACTACAGCTCCTGACCAGATAGAGTGATGATATAGAGTGAAGTACATGGCGGTAACGCACCTGTAAACCGGTTGCCAACCACCAACCAAATCTAAAAGAAGAAGAAGACGAGTGGACCAGTTTCTGGCTGGGAATGAAAAGGAGTGATACCATCTGGGCTTCTAAGGCAAACAGCTAAACCGCGGGACACATACCCAGGCCTGATCAACCTGTGGTGGGCCTGCCTCAGTGGAGGGTGTTGTGTCTGTAAAAAGGGAGGAAGCGAGGTGACAGTTTACACTCCTTATTAAATCAACAGGAAACAAACAGGAGTCGCTCCGCACAGGTCACGGGTCTACAGCAAAAGAGGCAGAGCCCCTTCCGCCATGGCCTCTTATACTCCCTGTGACACCACCACCGGAAAGGTGGAGCGCCACCTCCCACTACACCCAGGGCACTGCCATATTGGTACACCTAACTATTTACATAATAACATCTAACCCCCCCTCAAGAAAATAGCAGGCACACTAATTGGGCCCACCCAAAATTCACAACCGAACTCACACGCTAACCATTAAAGTATACATCATAAATATGCAAAGCTATCCATGCACACAATATGGGCCCTGTGAATCATTCCACCATTTCAATCATTCCAGTCTTTAAACATAAAAAGGCCACATAAAAAATTAATCAACGTGATTACAGTGATCCCTCACTTATCGCGTTTAATGGGGACCAGAACCGACCGCGAAAAGTGAAAAACCGCGAAGTAGCGTCACCCGCCCCCCCCAAGGGCGTCACAAGCACTATTTTGTACAAAAAGGCACAAGAGAACAGCGAAAAGTGCCACTAAGCAACACGAGCGATAAAGAACAATGAATGTGGTCTTCCTTTGCTGGGTATGGGCGCTCGGCAGGGAGAGAAGCTGGGTAAAACGTCTCGGCCAATCAGCTTGCGAGATTCCCGAGCGGTGAAGAGGTGGGCGGAGAGGAGTGGAGCGGTGGTCAGAGAGGTGGATTTTGAGTTGTGCGGGCTCTCCGTGTTGATACCTGATGTTCTAATGTAGTCTCCCTGCCTTCTCCCTGCCTTCTACATTAGAACATCAGGTATCAACACGGAGAGCCCGCACAACTGAAAATCTACCTCTCTGACCACCGCTCCACTCCTCTCCGCCCACCTCTTCACCTCTCGGGAATCTCGCAAGCTGATTGGCCGAGACGTTTTACCTCGCAAGCTGATTGGCCGAGACGTTTTACCCAGCTTCGCTCCCTGCCAAGCGCCTATACCCAGCGAAGGAAGACCGTATTCATTGTTCTTTATCGCTCGTGTTGCTTAGTGGCACTTTTCGCTGTTCTCTTGTGCCTTTTTGTGCAAAATAGTGCTTGTGACGCCCTTGGGGGGGGGTGACGCTACTTCGCGGTTTTTCACTTTTCGCGGTCGGTTCTGGTCCCCATTAAACGCGATAAGTGAGGGATCACTAGTAATAAGTTGGAAAAATGCTGATGGTTTTTTTTCCCCTTTTTTATTGTTAATTTTCCTTATCCTGACACCCCAAACATGCCAAAGTAAAGACTCACCATTCTGTATTCAATAAGCGACTCTCCTTCCCATCACTGCTGCGGTCTGAGTCGGTGCTGGAATCCCCCGAAAATTCGGGCTCTAATCTGTACGGTTCGATGCCTCCCTCGCTCTCTTCCTGTTCACTTGACACTCCTGCATCCTCCTCTGTCTTATCACCGATCCTGAATGCCTCTTCACTCTGATAACTCTGGTGTTCTTGACTGCTGGAACTGCTATCATCTGCCATTGTTGTTTTGATAAGGGTCACACTCGTGACGTCACGCAGCGTCGTCTGCACTACTTCCGGTTTGTTTGGCACTGCTAGCCAGAGGCAAAAGTTTATCGGCTTATAGCTTGGCCATCGCACGGCCTAAAAATTTCTTTTATGTGTTGAAAAATACAATAGGTAATAAGGAATTAATCTGCTATTCTACTTTTTTGGCAAAAAGGTGAGTTCAGTTCTACTTTAAAATAACACAGCAAAACACAACATACTGCTAACTCCCCCTTTAAAGTCCTGCTAGGGACCCCCTGGAGGTCCACCTCTGGAATGTCCGTCTGGCGGCTCTCTCCCAGAGTGTCTCCACCGTTTCTTTTCTGGAGATGGGCTGCGCTGACGTGTCTTCTCCCCCATACGCTGCAGCTTGTTTGGATGCCTCCTGGATCCATCAGACAGTTCTAAATAACCGTCCTTGCGGGCCATCATCACCCGCAACCGTCCCTGGTCATCCCATCGATCCCATGTTCTGTGGACTCCTCCAAGCCGAGACTCAACCCTAGGGCGGACCTCATCGCTGATGTTTAGGGGAGTTCTCACTGGCTTTCTAGGTTCAACACATCGTGAACGGGCTTTTCTTCGGTGTTGGAGAGTTCTGCCGACCCGGTCCGAGCTCCGCCTCGGATCCCGCTCACAGTTGCATCTGGGAATCGCACCGATCGGTCTTGCCAAGCTCCCTTTCTTTTTTAGCGCCGAATCAGCCACAGCAGCGCTCGGTTCTACGGTAGTACTCGGCCGGACTCCAGAACTACAAGGTGCCTGCCTGCTGGCTCCACTCGCCACCACAGGTGTCCGTCCGTGCCGTTCGGGTCCCTCATCCAGGGCACCGCGAACTCTGGCACTGGAAACTCCAAGCGATGGCGCTCCATAGTGCTGGTCCAGCCCGTCTTCACTCGTCCCGGGCAAATCACAGTCCCACACTTCATTATCATCTCCCACAAAGAAGGGTCGGTCCCATAGCCTATGGCCGGACCACTCTTCCTCGATGTCATAGGCTATTGAGAACCCGAGCCCATAAAATAGGTCACAGTCCATCAGATTCGACTCCTCGGTGGACATCATGAACTCAACAGCACGCATCACTACTGACCTGTATCTCACTGACAGCATTAGTGAGCCCACAACGTCAAAAGGGTTGTTTGCGTAGCCATAGCAGGTCGTGTCTGACTCGCTCACCCTGTAGTGTGGGAAAAAGTTCTTCACCATGGACCAATTCAGGATAGAGACCGCCAATCCTGTATCTAGCATCAGTGGCACCTCGACCCCATCCAATTCGACGTTACAATAAATACATCCATCTGTGCTTAGTGAAACCGTGTGGACCACTGTAGGTTCCCTTGTGGAGGAGCCCCCTTCTGGACTCCGGTCCCCTTGCTCAAAGTTTTTGCAGGCCCTAGCGAAGTGGTGGAAGAGACCACACTTTCCACAGCGCTTCCCTCTTGCTGGACAATCTCTTACCTTGTAGCGGTGCCTGGCGGACCCACAGCCATAACACCTTGGCATCCCCGGGGCAGACCTAATTTTTACGGCGGCGGCATATTCCTCATCACTTTCGCCATCTTTGCCGTCCAGATCCGTGGACAGCGCCTTCCACTGTTTCTCGTCCCTCCGCAGCTTTTCATCTTTGCCGAAATTTTGGGTCAACTTCTCCACTTCCTCGTACTGCTGCACTAATTCCATGGCAGCAACCAGCATCAATTCCCCGGTGTATGTAAGGAGACGTGCTCTCGTGAAGGAACTAAGTACATGCTCCGCCAGTTGGTCGCGGATCATGTCTTCCTCTAAAACGCTGAATTGGCACTCTCCTGCCAGCTGCTGTAAGTCAGCTACAAACTGTTACACTGACTCACCCCGCCGCTGGCGTTGCTGTCGAAACTGAATTCTCTTCATGGTGTTGTTTTCCAGGCACGAAAATAGCCCACCATTAGCTTCATTACATCGTCAAAAGTGTCACCACCTCCTAGCGTGCTCAGGATCCTCTGGCCTTCCATTCCAAGATTGTGGACCAGGATCGCTTTTGCACGCAGCTTTTCAACCTTGCCGAGGTCCAGAGCGATGAGATAGTTTTCAGAGGCCGCATACCACCTGGCCCAGGGAACGGGTGGCTCTCCCGGAACCTCCAGAAACGTCTGAAAGGCGGTAGCAGCTAGCTCCATACCTTTTGTCCTCGTCGCTAAATGCTGTGTCCATAAAAAGGGAGGAGGCGAGGTGACGGTTTATACTATTAAATCAACAGGAACCAAACAGGAGTCGCTCCGCACAGGTCAATGGTCCACAGCAAAAGAGACAAAGCCGCCTTCTTCTTTTAGATTTGATTGGTGGTTGGCAACCAGCTTACCGGTGCATTACCACCACGTACTTCACTCTATATCATCACTGTATATCTTTGTATCCATTCTTATGAATTCTGAACAACTCCCCATGTGTGAAAAAAATATTCGTCCTTGGACTAGACGTGTCCTGCCACCAAGTCCTGTGGCTGTCTGCCTTCCGCCATGGCCTCTTATACTCCCCGTGACGCCACCACTGGAAAGGTGGAACACCACCTCCCACTACACCCAGGGCACTGCCATATTGGTACACCTAACTATATACATCATCACCATCATCATAGTAGTCTGTCGTGGGCGACAATGACTGTTTCATTTAGGTCTGATCAGATTCCTCCACACAGCTCTGTCCTTAGCCTTCTGCTGCCAGGAACTCCTGTCTATGTCCAACTTCTTCAAGTTTCTTTTTACAGTGTCTTTAAATCTGAGCCTTTTTTTTTTTTTTTTTTGTTACTTATTTGTACCCGTAGGTAGACTTGGTTTGCAGTCTGGTGACGAGCCACCGGCTGCTGGTCGCTGCGTGCGCGAGCGCCCTAAACCTACATGTTTTTGGTGTGCGGAAGGAAACCGGAGAAATCCCGGAGTAAACCCGCGCAACACGGGGAGAACATGCAAACTCCACACAGCTCACTGTTGGTCGGGGGCTGGGATCGAACCCACGATCCCCGCGATCCCCCGGCCGAGGGTAAAACTGTGCTGCCACAGTGCTAAACCACTGCGTGCACCGTGCAGCCCTTGGTCTACCCTGATTGCGATTGCTCTCGCATAACTGTGAGTAGAGTAACTGCCAAGGGAAACGCTGGTGGTCCATCCTCTCAACATGTCGGAGCCATCTCAGGTTCATCTGTATTAGCATGTCCTCCATTGATGGTAGACCAGCTCGTTTCAACACTTCTATGTTGGTTATCATCACTCTATAAATTCAAGAAATCTCTGTGTGTCAGTGTGTGTGTGTCACGACCAAAGATCATAGGACTGCCTATGATGTCTGTATGATGTCCTATGATGTTCCTATGTATCGTTATACATAGGGGGTATAAACAGTTATATCTGTGCTACGACACCATCAAAGGCAGGCATCACTGAATGAGTGCTGACGGGCTTGCTTACACCTGCTTTCTACGGGCATGCACAGGTAGGCACTAGTAATATTAATATCTAGCAGGTGTCTTGTGATAAATGGCCAAAACACCCTGTGATGCTGAGGTACACAACTGACGATGTGTCCTGGCAGTGAAGCCTTATAGTAGCCATCTCTCAAGAACTCCCCACGGACTCAGAAGTGGTGCAAACATCAGGGATTGTAACAGCTAGTCCTTTCATTGAAGCTGTGTTCTGATAATAAAGAGTAGTTTGCTGTTCAGTTCAGCACGGCTCCTGTCTCATTATTCATACATAACACCCTGCTGTCTTGTAAAGGGGGTATAAACAGTTATATCTGTGAACCCAAAGAGTTTGACCAAATGTACCTCAATAAAAGTACAGCAGTGTAAAAAGTATCCTTTATTAAAACGATTCACAACAGTACAATTCTGTGAAATACGAGGGGGGGCTGAAAAGTTCATAGTGGTCAAATTTGACTAAATGTAGTTTAGTTTTCAACCTCAAGGATCCAAGCACTGCAACACGGATGGAAGAAGTGTGTGGGCCGAAGAGGAGACTATGCTGAAAAATAAACCACATTCGGTCAAATTTCAGCACTATGAATTTCTCTCTCTCTCTCTCTCTCTCTCACAGGTATGCTCTATATACTTCAGTACATGTACTTAGTCATGTCTAATCGATGTTCATAAGAAACTAGAAAGCAGACACATGCCTACCATGAATGGATCCCTTGGTGACCCCGTGACCATTTATTATTAATTCTAGAATTTTGCATGTACTATTCCTGAATAAAGTTGTGTTGAAATCTGCAGTTCTTGTTTTAGAGTCTGGTAAAATAAACACGGATGTAATAAAAACTGTATGGAGGAAAGAAGTAAAATGACTATACAAATGAGTCACGGTCAAAGCAAACTAAACACACTTTAAACTGCATGAACGGAGGACTTTTCACATTCAGAAGTTAGGGCTTAGGAGAGTTTTGGATTAAAATGGAAGTGACCTCATCGGGGGACCGTGTGCCCTGAAAAAAATAATTTAAAAAATATATCTGAAAAAAACTAACAAAAGGACTTCAATCTAAAAGAAAAAAAAAAAGACCTGTCCAACGTCAACTGTCACTTAACCCAGTGAACCACCGTCCCACCAGGCTCCAGCAGTAGGTCAGGGGTGGAGACGGAACTTAATCAAGGGTTCTCCTGTTACAAAAGCCCCCCTACTCCTGCTGGCAAGCAGCGGCAGGCTGACAGAAACAAAAGAGAAAGAAACGGATGCATGCTCCAGAGAGCGGACTGCTCTTTAACAAACTGTGAGAATAACAGAATGAAGGACGGAGGGGTTAGCGGATAACAATAGTGTGTGCTAGTAATCAGAAAATTTTATGTGATGGACCTGAAATCCAGCGCCCCACCCCCCTTGACTCGAAAAGGATTAAGCGGTAGAAGATGGATGGATAGATGGATGTGCAATGTCTTCTGTCAAGGTTGTGTTTTGGCACTATAAACAACTTGGAAATCAGAGTGATTCACTCTGTGGTTTTATCTGTATTATTCAGGCTGATGTGTGGTTGGGCGTTAGTCATTCACTTTATGGGTCAGATTACCAGTATGGGCTGTAGCAGGGCTGCAACGATTAGTCAACATCAATCAGAAAAATTTGTTGATGGCATCATTTAATTTTAAAGTTTATATGCATGCCGCACAAATGTTTGGTCAGTTGTAACTGTTCCAGTGAAGGAGGAGAGGAGTGCATCAGTTTGGTGGCGCAGTGGTTAGCACTGTGTCAGCATGGTAAGAAGGTCACGGGATCGATTCCACCCCCTGACCATCAGTGACCCGTCTGTGTGGAGTTTGCATGTTTTCCTCGTGTCTGTACTCCGGTTTCCTCCCACAGACCAAAAACATGCAAATTAGGTTAACTGGAGACTCTAAAGTGGCCCTAGGTGTGAATGTGTGTGTGAATGGTGAAGGGATTGGCGCCGCACCATGGATGCCTCATACTAGTGCATCTTAGTAAATCAGAATACTGTAGAGAGAGGAATGAGCAGGCGAGGCAGTGAGCTGGAGCAGAGCAGGCTTTGGACCAAAGAGGACTGAGTTGAAAAATAAAGCACATTTGACCACAGTGAATTTTTCAGCCAATGAGCTTTTCAGCCCCCCCCCCCCAGATACAGTTGAAATCAGAAGTTTACATACACTGCTGATGATGTCATGGCTTTGGAAGCTTCTGATAGGTTAATTGACAGCATCTGAGTTAATTGGAGGCACACCTGTGCAGTGTTTCCTCTGGCTTAAAGACCTTGGCGCGGTGGCAACATATTTTTCCGGGGGGGGGGGGGCAGAAAACACATGACACGATTGTATCTGGAAATATTAATTTTACACTATTCATTTTTTTTTAAAATTCTGCACAGTTTATTTATTTAGCGAATGCAAAGTCCTTAAGCCAAGCAGTTGCCTCCTGGTTTGCTGTATGGAGGGTGTGTAATCCTCCTTCCAGTCTTTGGAGTGGGCAAACCTCTATGATGTGTTCCATAGTTTGCTCCTCTCCACATGCGCACAGTGGGCTAGGGCTACTGCCCCATCTGTGAAGGCTGGCCAAGCAGGGGCCATGTCCAGTCCTGAAGCGATTGAGTGTAGACCACTGTCTCCTTGGGAGGTTGGTGCCCGGGACCTGTTGGTTGGGGTTTATCACCAGCTGTTTGTTTGGGACCTCCTTGGTCTCCCATTCCTCTTGCCAAGCTGTCTGGATGGTAAAGTCAGCTGGGGGAGGGTTTTTCCAAATCGGCCGTCTGGATGAAAGTCGAGCAGTAGGTGGGATGTAGATATCTGCATGGATTGGTAAGTGAGGAAAATCTTTAACTTTTTGGAGCATCCTTTGAGTTAATGCTGCTCGCCGGATGTGTGGAGGGGCTATGTTTGACAGTACAGAGAGCCAGGGGAGTGGTGTTGAGCGGATTGTTCCAGTTATAGTTCTCATGGTTGAGTTGAGCTGGGTGTCTACATGGTGTGTGTAAGATGACCTGGACCAGACAGGGGCACAATATTCTGCTACAGAGTATGAAAGGGCCAGTGCTGAGGTGCGCAGGGTGGAGACTGCCGCCCCCCATTTTGCACCAGCGAGCTTGCAGAGCAGGTTGTTTCGTACTTTCACCTTAGCAGCCGTCCCCTTTAGATGTTCCTTGAAGGATAAGGTCCTATCAAGGGTCACTCCAAGATAAGTTGGATTTGGGGCATGCTTAAGCTTGAGTCCGCTCAGGTGGATGTTTAGTTCTCTGGCAGCTTTTGCATTGTGGAGATGGAATACACTGGAGACGGTTTTTGCTGGGCTTGGTTTTAGGCGCCAGATTTTGCAGAACTGGTCCAGTTTAGCAAGATCTTCCGTGAGCACCCGTTCCAGTGGTTCAAAGTCTGGTGCTTGGAATGCCAAACAGATGTCATCTGCATAGATGAATTTGTGGGATTTTGTAGTAGGCAGGTCGTTTATGTAGAGGTTGAACAGAGTTGGAGCTAGAACTGAGCCTTGTGGGAGTCCGTTTTTCTGCATTCTCCATGCACTTGTGTTCTGACTAAGGTGGACTCTGAACCTTCGGTTGGTCAGCAGGGTTTTTATAATTGCTGTTGCCCAAGCAGGGATCGCCTTTATAAGTTTCAGGAGGAGGCCTTTGTGCCAGACCGTATCATAGGCGGCTGTAAGATCGAGAAACACAGCCCCTGTCTTCAGTCTGCTCTCGAAGCCATTTTCAATGAAGGTGGTTAGGGCCAGTACTTGTTCTCCTGTACTGCGGTCCTTGCGGAAACCTGCTTGATCCACACTTAGAATATCCTCTATTTCTGGGGAAATGCGTTGCAGTATTAGGCGCTCCATGATTTTGTAAGGAACGCTGAGTAGGGAGATTGGGCGGTAGCTTGCTGGTAGTTTGTGGTCTTTGCCAGGTTTTGGGATGGCAATGACCTTTGCTGTCCGCCATTTCTTTGGGATCGAGTTCGTTTGTGTGATCCTTGTGTAGAATTGTGTCAACCAGGTTAGGGCTCGGGGGCCAAGATTTTTCATGAATTCTGGGAAGATGTTATCGTATCCTGCTGCCTTTCCACATTTCAGGCCCTGTAGGACTTTCTCCAGTTCAGCAGCCTCGAAGGGTTCAGGGTTTGTTTCCTCTACAGGCATTTTTTGGTGTTTTTTTAGCTCAGTTGTAACTGCTCTTCTGGTGTCTTTGTCTTGGGGTGCTTTGGCGATAGTCAGTAGGTGGGATGCAACTTGGTTGGGTGTGACGGATGCTCGGCTTTGGCTAGGGGGCTTCTGTGCAGCTCCTAGGCGACGGATGAGGCTCCAACATTTCCTGCTAGAGTGCGTAAAGCTCCGGTCAGCAACTGTCTCCTCCCATTTCTTTCGCCGGGCTGTATTTAGCGAATCAATGAGATGGTCTGCTATCTCTGGGTCCCCTGATGTTTGATAGGATTGTAGGAGGGCAGCACTTTCTCCGTCCAAACATGGGACATAGAGGGGTCGGTAGCCTCGTGGGATTGCAGTATGGGCAGCCTTGAAGATTGCGCTGCAGAAGCGGTTGTATGCTTCATCTACAGTGATGGAGTGGAGTGGGATGGTAACAACGCTCCGGTCCAGAGTTTCACTGAATTTCTTCCAGTTGGCTTTGCGGAAGTTCCAGCGCATCTTCCTTGGGCTGTATATGACTGGAAGTTGTAGGCCAATGTGTACAAGCAGGGGCCGGTGTTGGCTGTGTGGAAAATCATCAAGAATGAGGATCTGTGTAGGATATGGCTCCCCATTCAAAGAGCTGACCCAACACAGGTCAGGAGAATAGTCCTTCTTCCACCTAGCAGAGTGGAAGGTTCCTCTTTGTTTGGGGTCGTATATCAAAGCGAGGTCATTTCTGGATGCCCAGTCTGAAAGTGCCTCCCCATCACTGTCCACTGCTGGGTACCCCCAGTCAGGGTGATGGCTGTTAAAGTCCCCCACAGATGGCAGGGTGGGGTAGGGTGGGTAAGACCTGCAGATCCCAGTTGGCATTAGGGGGCTTGTACACATTGACAATATGGAAGCCACCAATGATTATGGTGTCTGAGAAATGTGTTATCAGGTGATTTGCTTCAACTATGTCAGAACGCACATAGGTGGCACGTCCATGTTTAGCATGTAGAACATAGCACAGGAGGTCAAAGCCTTTGATGGTGAAGCAGCCAGCTTCCTCTGTGCCAATATGAGTCTCTTGGAGGCAGATTACATCAATCGAATGTTGGAAGGCGAGGACTTCGATAAGGCTTCGCTTGGCTGCAGATAGGCCTTCAACGTTTAGTTGTAATATGCGAAGGGCAGATCCTACCACAAAGTGCTCTTGGGGCACTCATTCTGCACAGTAATATTGCATAATGGAACTTACCATTTGAAGCATACTTCATTATACTGAAGTATACAATATGTCAACATTCAACCAAGGCTTGAATGTTGGCATATTAGGCCAGTTGGGGTCCCACCCAGTTGTCCTGTGTTTGGACTTTTTAGTGGTGTCATCCTTCTCTCCTTCCTCTGCTCTCACCTCTCCTGGACCCTCTGCCTGAACACTTTCCTCTCCTTGGCTCCTCTCTTCTGTCTCATCTTTCCCTCGCTGAGCTCTGTCTAATTTAGCCTCTCTCTCTGTCTATGGTGGTATACAAACAGGTTAGAAAATACCAAGTGTCATGTTTTGTCATGCAGGATTTTTTTTTTTCATGGTTTACATAAAGAACCAAAATGTGTACTTTTTGTATATTTATTCTAGTGTTTCTTTTTTTCCATTGATGAAGAGTAGGAAAGGTAAGGGAAAAAACATTCATAATAGTAATTTACTCATTCATACTTAAATTATATGATCAGCGATGGGTATAGTAGCCAGAAATTCTACTCATGTAAAAGCAGTGCTATGAAATTAATAATTAAAAGTAGACAGCCAAAAATTTCTAGTTAAGGGTACAAAGAGCAGCCACTTAAAAACTTGAGTAATGACTTCAGTCTTGAAGGTTTGAGGTTTTTCTCCAAAATTTATAACAATTTTCTTATAGTTTTCTACTTTTCTCTGTAAATTTATCTAAATTTGAAACCATTTTCCTCAAATTTGTAGACTTAGACTTAACTTTATTAATCCCTTTGGGATGACTCCCTCTGGGAAATTTAAAATTTCCAGCAGCACATAAAAGGAGCATACAGATCAGAAAAGCAAAAAAGAAAAAAATAAACACTTAACATAATATACACAATATAAATACAGGGCTGAATATGGCTTGTACAAATATGGTTAAGTTAAAGTTATTACACTATGAATGCCCTACTGTCCTCTGTAGTCTATGTCCCCCCCCAAGTGAGGAGTTATAGAATGTGATGGCATGGTGGACAAAAGAGTTCTTGAGCCTGTTGGTCCGACACTTGGGAAGGAGCAGTCTTTCACTGAACAGGCTCCTCTGGGTCACTGATGACGGTGTGCAGAGGGTGGCTGACATTGTCCATTATATCCAACAGTTTATCCAGAGTCCTCATCTCTGCCATCGTCACCAGGGTGTCCAGCTTCGCGCCGACCACAGAGCCGGCCCGCCTGATCAGTTTATCCAGTCTGGACGCATCCTTCTTGGATATACTGCCCCCCCAGCACACCACGGAGTAAAAGAGGACTCTGGCAACCACAGACTGGTAAAACATCCGCAGAAGTTTGCTGCAGATGTTGAAGGACCGCAATCTCCATAGGAAGTACATCCTACTTTGTGTCTTCCCATACAAATGGCTAATGTATGGGAAGTCCAATCCAATTTATTGTCCAACCACAACCCAAGATATTTGTATGAATCCACAACCTCCACCTCAGCTCCCTCTAACAGGACTGGTTGAGGTCTTGGTCTGGACCTCCCAAAATCAATAACCAGCTCCTTCGTCTTAGAGGTGTTGAGCTGTAGGTGGTTGGTGTGGCACCATGCAGCAAAGTCCCCTACCAGTCTCCGGTACTCCTCCTCTCTATCATCCCTGATACACCCAACAATGGCTGTGTCACCGGCATACTTCTGGATATGACACAGCTCCGAGTTGTAGCAAAAGTCCGAGGTGTACAGGGTGAAGAGAAGAGGGGCCAATACTGTGCCCTGGGGGGCTCCAGTGCTGCAGACAACTGTGTCAGACGTAATGTCCTTCAGCCCGACATATTGTGGTCTGCCAGTGAGGTAGTCAGAGATCCAGTCCACCAGGTGGGAGTCCACTCCCATCTTGCTCAGTTTATCCCGAAGCAAAGGGGGCTGAATGGTACTGAAGGCACTGGAGAAATCCAAAAAGAGGATCCTCACTATAACTGTCTATGCAACGTTACGGTGTAAAATTTTAAAAAGAAATAAATAGTATAAAATTAACATATTCCGGTATGTTTACTGCCCCCCCCCCCCCCGGGAAAAATATGTTGCCACCATGCCAAGGTCTTTAAGCCAGAGGAAACACTGCACAGGTGAACACACTTGCACAAATGGAGAGAGCACCTAGGAAAGCATGTTGCATCAGCCAACTGAGAAACAGAATTTTTTTTTTTTTTTTTTTTAAAACACCCAGGATGATGAAAGTTGCAACACTAGCGTTGCTCCTAGGAGCAGCCGAAGTAGCTCTCCTGCTGCAGGTCCAAGTGTAGAAAAAAGCCCAAGTGGTGCACGCCCTGAACCCGACAAGCAGCAACAGTCCGGTTATCCGGTAGTCCGGTTATTTTGACCCAGAACATCTTGCAGCCTGCATGCAAATCTCAACAAATGAGCCAGATGTGACAGACTTCCCATATCAAGCAGCTCTTGAAATGTTCTTCCAGAAGCCCAGAAAAATACATTGCAGTGGCAAAAGCTGCACACTTTGTGGATAACTGCCATATAAATAAATGTTCAGATATTCCGTTCAGGGGCAGTGCGGTGGTGGAGTGGTTAGCACTGCAGCAGCACAGCAACTCCCCCCTGGCCGGGGGATCCTGGGTTCGATCCCAGCCCCTGACCAACAGTGATCTGTGTGGAGTTTGCATGTTCTCCCCGTGTCTGCATGGGTTTACTCCGGGACTTCTCCGGTTTCCTCCCACATGCCAAAAACATGCAAGTTATGTTAATTGGCATCAAACTGAGGTTTCTCAATTGTCCTTAGGTATGACTGTGAGAGTGAATGGTTGTCTGTCTCTCTGTATTGGCCCTGCGATGGACTGGCGATCTGTCCAGGGTGGACCCTACCTCTTGCCCAAAGATGCTGGGATAGGCTCCAGCACCCCCGCGACCCGTAAAGGATTAAGCAGAAGAAGATGGATGGATATTTCGCTCAATGTTGTTCAAATACAGTGGGGCAAAAAAGTATTTAGTCAGCCACCAATTGTGCAAGTTCTCCCACTTAAAAGATGAGAGAGGTCTCCAGAGGACTGATCCCAGGCTTCCTAAACTGGCTTTTGGGATGTGGAATGTCTTTGAAATCAGAGTTAAATTATTGTGCTGCTCTGGCTCTGCAAAGTTATGGTCAAAAATGTAAACTGTTATACGGAAAAAGTAAAAAAAATACCACAGTCTGTTTCAAATTTATTTAAAAAAAACAGTAATTCTATCTTAAAAAATAGACAAAGACATAAAATAATCCACAAATTTATAATAAAGTGTCAAATGTACAAGAAAAGTCAATTTTACAAGAGGAAATTACAACTTTGAGGAAAATGGTTTCAAATTTAGATAAATTTACAGAGAAAAATAGAAAACTATAGGAAAATTGTTATAAATTTTAGAGAAAAACCTCAAACCTTCAAGAATGACGTCATTACTTAAGTTTTTAAGTAGGTGCTCATTGTACCCTTAACTCAATTAGAAATTTTTGGTTGTCTATAGGGCTGTCGGGATAACCGCAATTATGTAATACCATGGTATGGACACTCCTATCGCGGAGGAAAACGACCAACCGCAGCAACCGCGGTATTCACTTTTTTTATGTGTGTTTTCAGATGAAAGTAAATTTTGCATTTCATTTGGAAATCAAGGTCCCAGAGTCTAGAGGAAGACTGGAGAGCCACAGAATCTAAGTTACTTGAGGTCCAGTGTGAAGTTTCTACAGTCAGTAATGACTTGAGGAGCCATGTTACCTGCTGGTGTTGGTCCACTGTGTTTTATCAAGTCTAAAGTCAGCGCAGCCGTCCACCGGCAAATTTTGGAGCACTTCATGCTTCCCTCTGCTGACAAGCTTTATGGAGATGCTGATTTCATTTTCCAGCAGGACTTGGTACCCCCCCACACTGCCAAAAGTGCCAAAACCTGGTTTAATGACCATGGTATCACTGTGCTTTATTGGCCATAAAACTAGCCTGACTTCAGCTATTCAGCTTTTCTGTGAATTTTCACTTGAGTATAGTGTCAATGAGTTGTAAAACTCTGAAATAATACCCTCTTACTATCTTTCATCAAAATTTTTTCCAAAGTTGAATAAGTAGGTCAGGTGAGAGCATTATTTTGATTTGAACGAATAAAATTTCTAAGCTGAAGATATTTAAAAAAGTGTGTTCTATTAAGATTGAATTTAATCCTCAGTTCTTCAAAAGACATTATGTTATCTGAGCGTGACAAATATAAGTCGCAAAATGGTGTTTTAATTGGTTTGAACCATATAATAAAATATATGTCATATTATAGGTGTAATTAATCCAATATTTAAGAAGTCAGAATCAGAATCAGAAAAGATTTATTGCCAAGTACATTAACAGATCACTGATAACATACGAGAGAATTTGACTTGACACAGAAAATGAACCTGCATTTCCAGTGACACAGCTGCATCAGAGACGCGCCTGCCAACAGGATAGTGGGTACAAGCATAAGAATAAGAATAATACGAGGAACAATAGGAAGGAGCAAAAAAATCATTGATTCAAAATACTGGTTACATAATTAATCAATATTAAGATTTCAAGGGAAAAAAAAGCTCTCGATGCACATTCGCTACACAGGATTCACAAGACACAAGAGAGCAGTGTGTGTATCTTTATTCAGTTCATGGATCAATGTGTGTGCGGTGTTGAGCAGTGTTGATGATAATAAGAGAGACAACAAGGACACTTGGCAGGAGATGTTTTGTCTGGCTGCCGCCGAGTCCTTATCTTGGCAGGCTGTCCAGATGGCTGTCCAAGGCCTTATGCTCGATGATTTTGAAAACACAGACTGCAGACAGCCAGGAGGAATTTTCATGTGGAAATTGAGCCAAATCGGACTGATCACAGAGAAGGCTTTTTATTTCTTCTGTAGATTCAGTACTTAATCCTTCATTGCGGGGCTTTAAATCCATCGTGGAAAGACCTAAGCGAGACCATGATGTAATCCACCTTCCGAGACAGTTCTCCATTTGTCGCTATCAGGGTCTTCTCCAATTTTTCAATTTGACAGATGCACCTCGCCTGGCCAGCATTTTGATAGGTTGTATCCATCTTCAGCAATTTGCGGTACACCAGGACAATCCCAGTTCCAATCAGAAAGATCCCGATCACCATTACCACGAAGACATACAAATCTTCAATATCTTCGATAGAGAGATTAGTGAGACACAAGATTTTCCAATTACTTGTGTCACGTAAATAGCCCGCTGGAGCCGTACCTGCGGGGCAGACAGCTTCCCCCGGAGCACTTTTCCTTGTTGAAAAAATAGTGTCAATTGTGTTCAAAGCCCAGCTTATTAACTCCATAATTTCTTTCTTTCGACGGTCGCAGTTAGACGCAGACAGACAACAGCAAGCTGGGATCCAGTAGTTGGGGGGGGAAGGAAAAAAAAGTCAGAGCAGGAGAGGAGGAAAAAGCGTCTACTCTCTTGGGAGGGCGGAAGTAAAGGTAAAGTCAATGTGAACTTCAGTCTTGTCCTTACACATTTGCAAATTTATGCATAATTGACTTTTTTTTTATTGAGTTTTCTCCTTTTTGGAGTGAATTTGTGCCTTGAAGACTAAAACTGGACTGAAACAGACAAAAAAGTGTACCCCTGCTGTACATACAAGTGGTGTGGTTCCAGCCGATTTTCTCTCAGTGATATGAACACGTTCCTCATGGCAGGACCAGGCAGCACTGACAAACATCACCTTCCACCACTGACAGCGTGTGGTGCGCTTGCACAGGGCACACATCCAGTGGGAATCAAATAAATTAGCACTCCAAGGGCGTTAATGGCGTAACGAAGTTAAATCTCCAAGTGAGAAATGCCAGCACATCTGCCATTCAGCTCAAGCGGCAGCAGCATCATGCTGAACACAACCTAATCTGGTGCACTCCATTAAGTCCGTCTTACTTAGGCCTGGGTTCCCCGTTCCTGCCTCCAGTGCTCCACATGTTACACCTCACAGATGATTCCCAAAATTAGGCCAAACACTAACATTTGTACTTCAATAAGGCAACAAATTACACTTTCCCATCCTGACAAAAATCAAGCAGAAATCTGCAACACAGGGCTGTGCGATATGACCAAAATTTCATCATGAGACAAGTAATCTTATTTGACGATAACGATATATCACAATATACATTTTCTGTAAATTCTATAGTTTATACTGTATATTCTAACCAATAAAAAGAACATATCTTTTTCTACATTTTAAATTACATACTGAAAACATCAATTATACAAATTCATCCCTTGTGGTGGACACACATTGGGACCTGCTTGGTGACTCACATTTCAGACCAGAACATAGGCAGAGCTTCCTTGGTGATTACAGGAAGCTGCAAGAATGTTAGCTTTGGTATGCAAGGCTTGAGACTGTGGGGGTATAATTAAAGGATTAAAGAGGGGATGCATTGTAGACAGTGGGGGTGATATCATGGAGAGAGGATGCATTGTTACTGTCATTATAATGCAACGTGGTATGTGATACATGTGACTTGTGAACTGTAAGAGTCCTGGTATTTAAGGACGAGAGTTCCCTGTGTGGCTCTCTTTTTTCTGCTTCGAGATGTTGGAGATGTGAATAAAGCTGACTTGAGAGAGAACTCTGTCTCATCATTCACACATTCCCACACTGGTGACCCAAGACGTATCATGCAAGAGGAGAATTCCCCCAGGCCAGCCCTGTCAGGAGCCCCCAGCCAAGCGAATGCCGCTACAGTCCAGCTACCGGATTTCTGGCAGAACAATCCACGCTCCTGGTTCAACGCGGTTGAGGCGCAGTTCAACCTCCGGGGGATATCGGTAGACGCCACAAAATTCTACCACGTAGTCGCAAAGCTGGACAACAACACGGCCCAGCATGTGGAGAGCCTGATCGACCAGCCGCCGGACAGCGACAAATACGGCACGTTGAAGGCTGTACTCATCCAGCAATTCACCCCCTCGGCGGAGGAGCGAGCAGAGAGGCTCCTGCCGCTGACGGAGTTTGAAAATGACATGCCCGCCAACCTGATGGAGAAGTTGTTGAGGTTGAAAGACTCTGACGACGATCACTTCATTTTCGCCCACCTCTTCCTCAGGACTCTACCATCAGCAGCGAAGCGACCCTGGTCAGTTCACCACTGTTGGCCCAACGGGACTACCGCGCGCTGGGCCGAGAGGCGCAGCGGATTGTCAACGCCACCAAGCGGCGAGCAGCCACGGCTGCTGCAGCAGAACTCGGCGCGACGTCCGGAGACGACAGGAGGCCAGATGCAGCGGTACCAGACTCACCGACGACGACGGCGGCGGCAGGGGCCAGGGAACGCGGATCGGACGTCCTTTGTTTCTACCATCACCGCTTCGCAGAGAGGGCACGCAAATGTGTACCACCGTGCCAGTTCGGGCGTTCGGGAAACGCCAAGACCGGGGGTCGGTAGCAGCCGCGGCCCTTGGGGAGGAGAACAAGCTGCTCTACTTGTCGGACGCACACTCGGGGAGGCAGTTCCTCGTCGACACAGGCTCACAGTTGAGTTTCATCACACCTTCCTACGTGGACAGACTAGCTGGTTCCGGAGGTCCCCGGGTGACAGCAGCGAACGGCTCGGAGATTAAGACCTTTGATGAAAAGACTCTGCTTCTGTCTCTACATGGCCGTACATTTGAGTGGACTTTTGTTGTAGCAGCAGTAAATTTCAATATGTTGGGGGCTGATTTTTTGTGCTCACATGGTTTGTTGGTTGATCTCGCTAACAGGCACCTGGTTAATGCACTTTTTGATTCTATCCCCTGTACAGCGTGAGTGGCCCCGCCAACAGCACAAGCCAATGTCACAGCTGCAAGCGATAAGTTCCACACACTGCTCACTCAGTTCCCAGCACTCACGGTCCCCACATTTTCGGCAACAGTCGCTAAACACGGGGTGGAGCATTTTATTACCACTACCGGACCGCCCGTTTTTGCAAAAGCTCGGCGCTTGGATGCAGTTAAACTGGCCATAGCGCACGAGTTTGCCAACCTGGAGAGGTTGGGCATTATCAGGCGTTCAAACAGTCAGTGGGCTTCCCCGCTACACATGGTCCGGAAAGTTGACGGATCATGGCGACCTTGCAGGGATTTCCGCAGGTTAAACAACGCTACAGCGCACGACCGCTACCCAATCCCGCATATCCAAGATTTTTCCGTTCATTTGGCAGGGGCGCGCGTTTTTTCTAAAATAGACTTGGTCCGCGGTTACCACTAAGTCCCAGTGCGCGCTGAGGACATACCCAAAACAGCGGTAATAACTCCGTTTGGCCTATTCGAGTTTTTACGCATGCCATTCGGACTTAAAGGGGCTGCTCAGACGTTCCAACGCATGATGGACGCGGTGCTTCGCAATCTCCCTTTCGTGTTCGTCTACTTGGACGATATTTTAGTAGCCAGCGCATCCGAAGACGAACACGAAAAACACCTGGCCACAGTTTTCCGAAGGTTGGGAGATCACGGGTTAATAATCAACCCAGCGAAGTGTCAGTTCGGGGTGGCGCAGATCGATTTTTTGGGACACCGCGTCTCCCCCGAAGGAGCAGTTCCGCTTCCTGACAAAGTGCGCGCGGTGGCAGATTTTCCCCGGCCGCAGACGGTCAGGGCGTTGCAGGAGTTTTTGGGAATGGTGAATTTTTAGAACCGTTTTCTCCCCCGCGCGGCGCAACTCATGCAGCCGCTGTATACCACGCTCAAAAAAAAAGAAACCCGTGGATAAGGTCGAGTGGTCCCTGGAGCGGGACCAAGCGTTCTCGGAGGTGAAAGCAGCCTTGGCACAGGCTGCGTTGTTGGCACACTCAGACCCAACGGCCCGCATAGCGCTCACCACTGACGCATCAGAGGTGGCCATAGGGGCGGCCGTGGAGCAACATGTAGCCGGGGTTTGGCAGCCCCTAGCCTTTTTCAGCAGGACCTTGTGCGATAGCAAACGTAAATACAGCGCATTCGACAGGGAGCTGCTGGCTCTCCATTTGGCCATCCGCCACTTTCAGTTCTGGCTAGAAGGACGCTCTTTCACCGCGTTTGTTGACCACAAACTGCTAACATTCGCGATGGCCAAGGTTTCCGAACCGTGGTCAGGCCGGCAGCAGAGACAGCTGGCCGCAATATCAGAGTTTACCACTGATATCCAGCATGTAGCGGGCAAACTCAATGTAGTGGCAGATTGCCTCTCGCGCGCCGTGGCGGCCCCAGTCAGCGTAGGGGTACATTACGCAGCCATGCCCACGGAGCAGGTCGGTGACGCAGAGGTGCGCGCGCTTCAGTCTGGACCAACAGGGTTAAGGCTGAAGAGCAGGGTGCTGCAAGACGGTATGCCCCCCCCCTAATCTGCGATGTCTCCACGGGACGGCAGCCGCCGCGTTTTTGACTCGATTCATTCTTTGGCGCACCCGGGAGTGCGCGCGTCAGTCAAAATGGTAGGAGAGAAATTTGTGTGGCCGAGCCTCCGCAAACAAGTTAAAGAGTGGGCAGCAGCCTGCACGGCGTGTCAACGAGCCAAAGTACACAGGCACACGAGGGCTCCTTTGGAGCCGTTTCACATTCCGGCCAAGAGGTTCGATCACGTTCATGTGGACCTCGTGGGCCCCCTCCCGCCGTCACAAGGGTGCACACACCTTCTCACAATGGTGGACCGCACCACGCGCTGGCCTGAAGTGGTCCCGCTGGCATCAAGCACGGCCGAGGAGGTGGCGCGCGCATTTTTAACAGCTTGGGTGGCGCGCTTTGGCATTCCGTCGGACATTACGTCCGACAGAGGGCCTCAATTTGTGTCCGAGCTTTGGTCGACAATGGCCCGCAGCCTGGGTGTCACAATTCACCGCACAACCGCGTACAATCCGCAGGCTAACGGGTTATGCGAACGTTTTCACAGGTCACTGAAAGCAGCTCTCAGAGCGTCACTGACGGATGCAAATTGGGTAGACAAGTTACCGTGGGTGTTATTGGGGTTGCGTTCTGCGCCTAAAGAGGACTTAGAAGCCTCCCCAGCGGAGCTCGTGTTTGCGCAGCCACTCCGGCTGCCTGGGGAGTTTCTCTCAGATAACCCTGCGCCAGGTGCCTCCCCGTCTCAGCTGTTGCGGAGTAACATAGAATCAAGCACGCTGCCCGGCCCCGCGCACCACAGTTTTCCGCGCGTTTTTGTGCCGAGAACTTTGAAGAACGCAGAGTTTGTTTTTGTCAGACACGATGCGCATCGAACCCCGCCGTGACCGCCTTATGATGGACCCTTCAGAGTGTTAGAAACAGGGGACAAGCAGTTTTTGCTAGATTTGGGGGGTAGGAAAGAGAAAGTTGGCATAAACAGACTCAAACCCGCTTTTGTGGTGGCAGATGAGCAAGTGCTGTTGGCGAGGGCCCCGCGGCGAGGTAGACCCCCACGGGGGGCCCCACAGAGTAAGGTTTCCCCAGAACACCCACAGGTGCTGACAAAAGGTTTCCACCCCCAGACGGCAAACCCCCAGCGTGACAGCGCCACAGAGATGTGGAATCCCAGCTACAGCAGATACGGCAGGAGACTGAAGCCTAGACAGCATGTGGACTGATGTGTATTGATACTATCACGGCATGCATGTTGTTATTCTCTTGTTTGTTCTAAAATGTTGGGGGGGCTTTGTGTGGTGGACACACATTGGGACCTGCTTGGTGACTCACATTTTAGACCAGAACAAAGGCAGAGCTTCCTTGGTGATTACAGGAAGCTGCAAGAGTGTTAGCTTTGGTATGCAAGGCTTGAGACTGTGGGGGTATAATTAAAGGATTAAAGAGGGGATGCACTGTAGACAGTGGGGGTGATATCATGGAGAGAGGATGCATTGTTACTGTCATTATAATGCAACGTGGTATGTGATACATGTGACTTGTGAACTGTAAGAGTCCTGGTATTTAAGGACGAGAGTTCCCTGTGTGGCTCTCTTTTTTCTGCTTCAAGATGTTGGAGATGTGAATAAAGCTGACTTGAGAGAGAACTCTGTCTCGTCATTCACACATTCCCACACCTTCATTAATTTTATGCAGCTTTTTTCCTTCTTAATTTTGCAGTGTTATAAAATTGTTTTTAATGTGCATTTGAGATGACGTCAACTTTACTCATCGCTGCTGGACTAGGGCTGTGCGACATGGCAAAAGATTCATGTCACGATTCAACACCAAATTTATTGTCTAAGGGTTTTTTTTAGCTGATTTAGGACAATTTTGATGTGCTGAATCCAACAATCACATTGGTTTTGCTCAATCAGGTCAACTTTTTGAATTATGGCCACATGTTTGATACGTTTTGTTTACATGTACGGATATTTTGGCTTTATATGATGCAAAATTCTTTTTTATGTCTTGAAATTCTCTGAATTTTGAACAATGATGATGAAACATTCAATTTACATGTACTTACCTTTATATAAAGGTAAGTACATGCACAGTACTAAGTAAATATTAAGTAAGCACAGGATTTTAGTTAGCACCTGATCGAGTGAAACGGATGTCATTTTCGGATTCAGCAGTGCAAAATTGTCTTAAATCAGCTGAAAAAACACAAACAACTTAGAAAAAAATTATTTTTGTAACCCTAATGTTTTAATGTAATGTAAAAAGGACATTTTTTTTTTTTACATGTACCCTTTTCCCTCATAATTTTGCAGTGTTATAAAATAGTTTTGTAATGTGCATTTGAGACTGGATTCTCATAAATTTCAGGATTTTCTTCTAAATCATATGAATGAAAAGTAAATATTTCCTGAGCCAAAAAAGGGGGAAAAAAAAAAAACATAAAAAAAAATGTCTGAAAATGAGAAAATGACCCATGGCTGCCATCTACAGATATAAATTAGCTGTTAGGTTAAATCAGGCCAGAATGGCTGCAGGTCTACACTGAAATTATCAGTGATTTTAAACTGTTTGCTTCTTAGTAAAAATATTTCAAGATTGGTCACGATCTGAAAATCAAAGACACTAAGATGACTTTAACTTTATCCATTATCACTACTTGACAAACCATTTCTGTAACTGTCAATGAGACTTCTGCACCTCTCAGCAGGTATTTTGGCCCACTCCTCATGAGCAAACTGCTCCAGTTGTCTCAGGTTTGAAGGGTGCCTTCTCCAGACGGCATGTTTCAGCTCCTTCCACAGATGTTCAATAGGATTTAGATCAGGGCTCATAGAAGGCCACTTTAGAATAGTCCAATGTTTGGCTCTTAGCCATTCTTGGGTGTTTTTAGCTGTGTGTTTTGGGTCATTATCCTGTTGCAAAACCCATGACCTGTGACTGAGACCAAGCTGTCTGACACTGGGCAGCACATTTCTCTCTAGAATACCTTGATAGTCTTGAGATTTCATTGTACCCTGCACAGATTCAAGACACCCTGTGAAAGATGCAGCAAAGCAGCCCCAGAACATAACAGAACCTCCTCCATGTTTCACAGTAGGGACAGTGTTCTTTCCTTGGTATGCTTCATTTTTGCGTCTGTGAACATAGAGCTGATGTGCCTTGCGAAAAAGTTGCAGTTTTGTCTCGTTTGTCCAGAGGACATTCTCCCAGAAGCTTTGTGACTTGTCAACATGCAGTTTGGCAAATTCCAGTCTGGCTTTTTTATGATTTGTTTTCAACAGTGGTGTCCTCCTTGGTCGTCTCCCATGAAGTCCACTTTGGCTCAAACAACGACGGATGGTGCGATCTGACACTGATGTACCTTGACCTTGGAGCTCACCATGAATATGTTTAGAGGTTGTTCTGGGCTCTTTTGTTACCATTCGTATTATCCGTCTCCTCCTGCGGCCACGTCCAGGGAGGTTGGCTACAGTCCCGTGGATCTTAAATTTCTGAATAATATGTGCAACTGTAGTCACAGGAACATCAAGCTGCTTGGGGATGGTCTTATAGCCTTTACCTTTAACATGCTTGTCTATAATTTTCTTTCTAATCTCCTGAGACAAATCTCTCCTTTGCTTCCTCTGGTCCATGTTTAGTGTGGTACACACCATGTCACCAAACAGCACAGTGACTACTTGTCACCCTTTAAATAGGCCGACTGACTGATTACAAGTTTGTAGACACCTGTGGCGTTAATTAGAGGACACATCTTGGTTGAAAATGTCCCTATGGTCACATTATTTTCAATCTTTTCTAGGGGTACCATCATTTTTGTCCAGGCCTGTTTCATGAGTTTGTTTTTTAAAGTAATTTTGTTGAACCACAATTCAAAAGCATTGTCTGATTTTCATTGGTTAATTTTCATAAAATTTTTATTTACCACTTTTATCAGATTCAGGTTATTTCTGTGACCATTGTGGGTTTTTCTTTCATTAACAGAAGGGTACCAACAATTTTGTCCACGGCTGTATCAAAAAAAAAACTGAGCAAAAACAGAGAAAAACAAACAGGAGAAATTAAGTTGAGGGCTCTGTGAACAATTTATGGGCTGATGTGGATAAACATGGATGATAAGTGTTATGAAGATAAAGAAATAGATTTAGCTTTGTACATGTCTGGACAGGTGATGCTAGCCCACTTCTTCATGTCTTTTCGACAGTTTTGCTTTGGAATGAGATGGAGGCTGCTTCTCAATTAAAACCAATTTGTCGTCATACTGCTGTTCAGGTTCAGGTTCCTTTATTTGTACCCGTAGGTAGATTTGTTTTGCAGTCAGGTGACATCCATATTTACAAACCACAATTACATTCAACATGAACACAAACACAGGCACATATGAAGCCGACTATAAACATGATAAAAATACTCAGGGCTCCACCAATCAGGACATAGGACAAAGAGATAAGAGAAAAAACAAGGAGATCAGAGAGAAGGGTCATATTAAAAAGTTAAAGACTAGTCAAAGAGGTTAAAAACACAAAAGTCTAAAACCCAATAAAAGATTTAGAACCCAAATAAAAGACCTACAAAAATAAGTAAATATAAAATAAAATTAATAAATAGGTAACTAAATTATGTGCAATATATTGTTACATCTTGTTCAACTCTTTAACAGCAGCAGGAACAAAGTTGTTTTTGTAGCGCTGGGTTTTACTTTTTGGGACAGCAAACCTCCGTCTGGAGGGAAGAAGCTGAAAGTTGCAGTGCAAAGGGTGGGAGTCATCATTTAAAATGGAGGTAGCCATCCTCTGTACTTGTCTGGTGTACAGGGATGTCAGGCTCAGCTGTGAATCACCAAGCAAATGACTGGACCATCTAACTACCTGATCCAAGGATTTCCTCTGTTTCAGTTTTATCTGACCAAACCATAACACTAAAGAAAAGGATAAAACAGATTCAATAAAAGCCCGATAAAACATTGTCATTATGGTTTGGTCAATTTGGAAGTGTGCGAGTTTCCTTAAACAATGCAAATTTTGCTGACCCTTTTTGCACACCCTTTCACAGTTCTCTTCAAAGTTTAAATTACTATCAATAATCGTCCCAAGATATATGTAGGATTGTACACATTCAGTGGTCTGGCCTTTTAGTACGGTGACTTTGTGCCTGAGAGTTTTCCTCTTAAAGTCAGTAATCATGTCTTTAGTTTTTGTCGTATTCAGCTGCAGGTAGGAATCCTCACACCAGTGAACAAAATCAACTACTGGGCTGTGGCCACTCTCACCATCCTGGAGGAGACTGACAACAACTGAATCATCAGCATACTTTATAATGTGTCTGTTGTCATGTCTGCTCCGACACATGTTTGTGTACAGGATGAAGAGTAGTGGTGACAACACACACCCCTGAGGAGAACCAGTAGAAGAGCACTTTAGGTCAGAAAATGTACCATTGACCCTTACTCTCTGTGTCCTGTTGGTTAAGAAATCCAGAATCCAGCCCACCAGATTATTACTCAAATCAAATTGTTGCAGGAGCCTTTCAACTAAAATATGAGGTTGGATTGTATTAAAGGCGAAGGAAAAGTCCACAAATAAAAGCCTGGCATGTGTCCCATTAAAATCCAGATGTTTAAAAAGCATGTTAAACAGAGTGACAGTGGCGTCCTCCACTCCTCTGTGAGGCCTATAGGCAAACTGCAGAGGATCCAATGCATGTTCAGTCTGCTTTAGGACCTCAAATCTGACCAGTTTTTCAAAAATTTTCATTAAAATTAAAGTCAAAGCAACTGGTCTAAAGTCGTTTACCGTTTTAGGACAGCTGGATTTTGGAACGGGGACAACCACAGCATCTTTCCAGATCTTAGGCACATGTGTCTGTAAGGACTTATTGAAAATGTAGTGAAACACAGGACTCAGTTCATGTGCACAGGACTTTACCAAGTGCCCACATATATTATCAGGGCCCTGACTTTTGTTCACTTTTACAGCACAGAACGCCCTTTTAATATCCTGCAACTCAACATTAAAGTACTGATTGTCTTTGAGTTTCTGTTTCAATCTTGGGTTTCTGTGCTAAAATCAAAGGAGTCAAAACGACCATAAAAACAATTAAGAGCATTAGCCAGCTCTGTGTCTGAACTAAAACATCTAAAAACACACGATTACTGCGCTCTGTACTCTGAAGGCCTGCAATAGTTTTCATACTGGCCCAGGCTGAACCAAGTTTCTTTGTTGCCATCTTGCTTTCCAACTCTGATTTATAATTCTGTTTTGCTCTTAAAATTTCGGACTTCAGCTCTTTTGTGGCAACCTGTAGCTCAGAAACAGACCCCTGTTTAAAGGCAAGTGCTTTCCTCTGTAAGCAGGATTTAACTGATTTTGTAACCCATGGCTTGTTGTTGGGATATATTTTGGCACGTTTACGTGGAACGATCATGTCTCTACAGAAAGCCATGTATGAGCATGTCACGTCCACTAAAGAGTCCAAATCTTCTCCGCAGTCTAGCATGAAGACCTCCCAGTCCGTACAGTTAAAGCATTCCTGGAGGCAGTGCACTGCATCCTCTGTCCACACGTCTATGTCTCTGGTCTTCGCCTTGTCTCTTCTGAGAGCAGTTTTATATGTGGGCAGCAAATGTACACAGTTGTGATCTGAGGATCCTAAAGGAGGAAGAGGAAGTGATTTATAGGCCCTCTCTATGGATCCGTAGCACAGGGCCAATGTCTTTTTTCGCCTGGTTGGGCAGGAGACATACTGATAAAAGTTTTTAAGTGTCTTCTTTAGAGATACATGGTTAAAATCCCCAAGGATAAAATTTGGAGCCTCTGGGGAAATCGACTACAACCGCTGTACCACTTCGAAGACGGTGCTGGAGGCGGAGTCAGCATCCACCCTCGGGTGAATGTACACAGTTGTTATGAAAAGTTGGGGGAACTCGCGGGGCAGATAAAAGGGGCGTAGCGATACGGACAGAAGCTCCACATCGGGTGTACAGATGCGCTCTCTGACTGTGACAGATTTACAGTACTGTTTATTAATATATAAACATACGCCGCCCCCCTGACGTTTCCCCGTTACCTCTTCCTGCCGATCCAAGCAAAGTGGGGCTCCAAAGCCGTCAATCCACAGGTCCGGGTCCCGGTCATGCGCCGTAAGCCACGTCTCCACGTAAGCCATGACACAGCAGTTCTTGAAATCCTTCTGATATTGTACATTCCCTTGAATTTCATCCACTTTATTTCTCAGGGATTGTACGTTCCCCATAATAATGGAAGGAAGAGGGATGCAGTTAAGCTGACGCCTCCTCAGGTTTAATCTTACACCTCCACGCTTTCCGCGTTTCCTCCTCTTGTCTCTCTTTTCATCGCTGTGTCCATGAAAATCTCTTAAAATAAAGTCCGGCAGTTGCGGCACAGACTCAAACACAGATGCTGCATTATCCATGTTTAAATGCAGTAACATGTCTCTGGAATACTGTATTCTTCCTGGCATGATCGCGATCGCGCTTACCTCCAAGACAAAGAGCCGGTAAGAAAGAAACGACAGTGCAAAAACAAGAAGGAAATCCATACTGATGGAACCAGGAAGCTCAACATTCAAGGACAAAAACGGCACAGAAAATTACGTTAAAACACATTAAAGTGCATAAAAACAGAGACAAAGACGTCAAACTTTTTTCACCTGCTGCCAGTCGCTGCATGCACATGCTGTTTGCCATTACCAAGAGTTTCATCATAAATTTTGTACGTTTTCACCTTTTTTTGTTCCATTTTAATATTTGATTATCACCTCCCATAATGGCTGGTGACCCCGCCGGAAGTCACGTGATCGAAAACTATGAATTAGTGACAAGTTAGCGTCATCATTTAGCATTTGTCATTTTATAATTAGAGAGATGGTGTTAACGTTACTTCCCTCCAATTAAAGCAAGGTTAGAGGACTATTCTGTCTGATGCAGCACAGTGGGGAAAAAGTCCCACATCCCTGGCACAGAAGTAGCGGTTCCACAGAAATAGCGGCAAAACATCAGCTTGCTGTTAGCTGCTGTGGCACACCTGGCACACTGCGGGGGAGAGGCGGGGCGGTGATGAGTAGAAATGGGGTACGTGTCCCAATATAAACGATACAGTTTTATATTAAACGGTACATGTTTTTTATCACATCACCGATATATCACCATATTGCACAGCCCTACTGCAACAGGTGCCACTTTCAGCTTATTAAACGTGACGATCTGAGGTTCCTCGGAGGAGACAAAATAGAGAAATTATGATGGTGCAAATAAACAATTAACTGGGGGGGTGTAAAGCAATCATTAGCGGCAGTACCTCTGGGATTAAATCCTGTGGAGAAATTCCTCTGCGACACTTTCTTAGCCTAAGGGAATTAAACATTAAGAGCAATTCTGTGAAACTGTGCAATGCAGGGGGATGGCAAAATCTACTGTGGGAAGAATTATTTTAAATAAAATATCTGCATGAAACGGCACACAAGTTAAATACAGTCTAACCCAGAGGTCTGCTGTGAAAAGGGCCATTTTAACTAACTAACTAACTAACCTGCACTTATATAGCGCTTTTCAAGTCACAAAGACCACTCAAAGCGCTTTCATTAATACTAACCCTCTATTCTAAGGGCCTATAGGAAACAGATATCTAGGGACAATTTAGAACAGCCAATTAAGGTAATTTTGTCCCAGAAAAATCTGCATGGAGCCACAAAATACATTTTCCCTTTATACCGTATCTGATACTATTGTTACCTTAGAAATCAGTGCTACAGTATCTGTGTGTATTTCTGCAGCATTTAGGTCAATTAGGTAAATTTGCTATTTTTAAACTACTTTTTTCAAATTAAATTGCAAAGTTTATTTTAAATTTGCAGCTTTTCTCATAAATGTAATGCTATTTTCTCTGTGCCATTTTGTTATAAATGTCCAACTTTTTCATCAATTAATGACTTTTCTTATAAATGCCTTCCTTTTTTCTCATGAATTTGAAACAGTTTGCATGTGAATTGTAGGACTTTACCAAATACTGATTTGGGGTTTTTTGGTAATGAATATCCAATTATTCTTTTATTTTCTTCTCAGTGGATCCTATCAAAATTGAAGTTGTCACAAATTAATGACATTTCTTATATATTTGTGAATTTGCTCATTTGTTTTTGTTAATTCAAACTTTTTTCTCTTAAAAATGTGACTACCATCTGCTATTTATCCCCTTAAACATCCAGTGTTTTTCAAAAATTTAAGTTGCTTCTTCTCATGATTTTTTCGGTTTTCTTGTTTTAAATATTTGTTCATGCATTAATATAAATGTGTGGCATTTTATATCATTAATTTGCTACTCTTTCCTACCAATTCTGGTATTTTTGACTTATATTTTACCTTTAACACTGGACAGCAAAAAGAGTTTCATATCCAAGTATCAAATTTGAAAAACCAAATAATGTAGGAAACTAATCTCTGGACAACTGAATATTTTGAGTAAGTTTTGTATTGTCCCCGTCATAAATTTACAAGTTTTTTCCTTGTTTGACACAGAGTGCGAGTGGTTGGTGGGAGGAAAGCTGCACGTGTGTCAACAGCAGCAGGCTGCAGACCCTGCTGGAAGGCGAGATGTGAAGACTTCACTTCACCAACCGTTCTCTTGACTCCAGTAACATTTTTAGACTTCTTGCGTCTTAAAATTCAAACCTGTGTAAGTCTCTTTAAATTCACTTTTGCTTAAACTTTGTGTCTGTGTGTGTCAGCCCTTCTCACGGCCGTGCCCAGATCCCGCTGCTCAAATTGGATTCCGAGCCATTAGTGTCCCAACTGGAAGCATATGTTCCATGTTGCTGAGCATTTCATTTCAAGAGACGAGGACGAGCATGAGGGGGCTGAGCAGAAGGAAAAAAAACACAAGACGGAGCAGAAAAATAAAGCAGACGCAAACAGGGCCAGCCTGTGTCTCTGGCTCCCTCACACACGGACAGAGGCGTCCAACGCTCCGAAGAAAGCCCACTTTGACTCCAGGGTCACGCTGCAAAGCGTTAGCGTGTAGCTCTCTGCATGTGTGTGAGTGTGCGGACATGCCCGTGTGCATGCTCCCCATGCATGTTTTCATGTGCGGTTCAGAGACTGATACCTTCCATGCTGCACAAAAGCCCCCACTGTACTCCATCTGAGAAATGTAAATATTCAGAGCGCGGGGGGGGGGGGGGCTTTAAAGCGGGAATTAAATTTCAAAGGGCGGACAACCCCCTTACTCCAGCATTTCTGTTTTTATCTTTGCTTGCAGAGAAGCAACAACTTTTATTTATGTCCAAATACAGCAGATGCAGTGAGAGGAACTGTGAGCGAGTCGGATCATTATCTCTGCAATCTAAACAAGCCTTTACTTTCCTAGAACAGAGCACGTAAACATGGGGCTTCATAACTCTGTGTGCGTGTTCCCAGTCCGAGTTTAAGAATGGCAGCGTAAAACACTGCAGGCTCTGTGGAAGCCAGGAAGCAGCCTAATGTATTTATCCAAACACATATCTGCTGAGAGGCCCCACGGCTTTAACACGTCCCCTCGTACGGGGGCTTCACCTCCACAAACTACCACCGGGTAAATGGAAAAAAACAGCAGGACTCCTCGGCCTGGACAGAAAACGATTATGCTGATTACACAGATAAACACTGATTATTTGTTCCAAGTTTCAGGAACTGTATTCCTCCAACTTTTTAACCACAGTGTCTCTCATTTATGTTTTAGCTCCTGCTGCCCAACTCTGTCCATTCTATTAACTGCACATAATAAAAAAGCAGAAGAACCTTTGGGCAAAAGCCCCCCAGGGTGGGGGTGTGGAAGTTTGACAATTCTAAGCTGCACCTTGATGCGAGGTCCTGCATCAACGCACAACGTTATTAGTAGGGGTGTGACCAAAGATCGATTCAGTGGTGGATCGCGATACTTGACACCAACGATGATCCACCGATCCCTAAACGCATGGCTCCATCTTTTATTAATGATATATATTCATGTAAATGTTGCATACTCTCTTGGGCATTCAACCAATTGTTTTCAGTCCACTAGATGGTGCAAAGCAAGCACTCAGTCACGTGAAGTCACAGCTCGTCTCAAGATTTGCAGCTAGCTTTGAAAGTTAGAAAGCAGTTAGCTCAAAATTACCTCAAATGTTGGACCTTTTTTGGATTTTAGAACAAAGATGGAAGGAAAGACCTTGACATGACACACAACCTGCAAGAAGCACCGCACAAAAACAAACCAAACAAAAAAAAACACACCGGCCAGCACATGTCTCGGAGCAGCACTAGCAATGGTGGCTAAAAACCCACTGGCATGGAGCTTGTGAGCAGCGCTGGAGAAAAAATTTATGCAGCACTTTTCACAGACAAAGTCACAAAGCACTGCACAATAAAATAGGATAAAAGGAATTTGATTAAAATCATTTAAAAATCAGACTGACCATTAAAAGGCAGTTGAACTGAAAGTCAACAAAAAGCCTCCTTAAACCAAAAAGGTTTTCAGCTGCTTTTTAAGAGTCCAGAGTCAGACAAACACAGCTGGGGTGGGAGTCTATTCCAGACGACGCCATCCACCGCCTTCCATGTGTGCCGACACACGTCTCCGTAGAAAATCAAGCCCTGACAATATTATATGAAAACGATGTCAACAGTTTTCATACCTGCAAACTCAGAAGGGGTGTCAAAGGTGACAAACCAAACCCCTGTAGGGTGGTCTGGGGGGACCCCCCTTTAACAGGCAAATTAAGCATTCTGGTGTACTACCAGAGTGGTGGCCTACTTGATAGAGCATCCGCCCCACAACCGGGAGGTTGGGGGTTCAAGTCCTGGCTGGGTCATACCAAAGACCATATAAAAAAATGGTATTTCCCACCTTCTAGCTTGGTGCTCAGCGTAATAGAATGGGGGAAGGAGAAGTTGTTTGCGGCGGGGCCTTGCATGGCAGCGACCCCTCTGATTCTACCTGTGATTAACATTATAGATAAGAGAAACCTAATTTCCTTCTGCTTTACATGATTGGCTGTATGGACTGAATGACAACAGAGATGGCGTCTTCTTCTACTCAGAGAAGAAAATAAAGGGAAAAGACAACACTTGCTTCAGATAACAAAGCACATTTATTAACAGTGTTTAACACACTTAACACTAAAAACTAATTTTTTCAATCTTTCAACGCTACACATTCATGTAGCAGTAAAATTAATCTATAAATATTTGATAAAATAATGACACATTTTACACAATGACCACTTTTACTTTAAGGTTTTTTGCATGACGTAAGAATGAACTCTTTTTTTTTACATTTCAAACTTAGTCATTTGGTTACATACATAAGTGAACACCATTTACTTACATACTTACAGAGCATCGATAAAGTCTTCACAGCACTTTCCTTTTTCCACATTTTGTTATGTTACAGCCTTATTCCAAAATGGATTAAATTCATTATTTTTCCTCAAAATTCTATACACAATACCCTGTAATGACAACGTAAAAAAAATTGAGGTTTTTGCAAATTTATTAAAAACAAAAACTAAGAAATCACATGTACATAAGTATTCACAGCCTTTTCCATAAGATAAGCCTTTATTAGTCCCACAATGGGGAAATTCCAGGATTGCAACAGCACAGGGATAGCAACACTCAGAGCAATGATTAAGAAGATACAAAAAATATCAATAAGAGCAGTGGATATACATACGTACACATAAATATATAAATATATATACACAGTGTGGAGCATTGTAGCAAGATGGAATAAACAGCATAACCATCTATTTAGTTATCCTACATGGTATGAATATGTACCCATACATATTGTCGCCGTCTGTAGCGACCGATAGTGTCCTAGTTGTATACCGGAGGGGACCATTGTGTAGGTCTGTTGCGTCTTTTGCATTCAATACTACTAGGTCGTCACGTTTTTTGCTATCTCTGCGAGCAGTCCTGCTTAGGTTGTACAGTCTGACAGCCGTAGGTAGGAAGGACCTGCAAAACCTCTCGGTTGCGCACCTAGGATGATGTAGTCTGCTGCTAAATGAGCTCCTCAGTGCGTTCAGTATGTCCTGCATAGGGTGGAACTCGGACTCCAGCAGAGATGACAGCATAGCCACCATCCTTCTCTCTCCTATCTCCTCCACTGGATCAAGGCGCTGCCCCAGGACAGAGCTAGCTTTCTTGATCAGTTTGTTCAGTCTCTTCCTATCGGCTGCTGTAATGCTGTTGCCCCAGCAGACCACTCCAAAAGTGATGGCTGATGCCACCACCGTGTCATAGAATGTCTTCAGCAGCGCCCCTTGTACACCAAAAGACCTGAGCCTCCTCAGTAGGAACAGCCTGCGCTGTCCCTTCTTGTAGAGTGCGTCGGTATTGTGTGACCAGTCTAGTTTATTGTTCAGATGAACACCCAGGTACTTGTAGGATGTCACCATCTCGATGTCTGTTCCCTGTATATTTACTGGTGCTGTGAGGGGTTGTCCTCGCCTGCGGCAGTCCACCACCAGCTCCTTAGTTTTCCTCGCGTTGATCTGGAGGCAGTTCCGATGGCACCAGTCCACGAAGTCCTGGATAAGTCCTCTGTACTCAGCTTCATCTCCATTGGAGATAAGGCCAACGATCGCAGAGTCGTCAGAGAACTTCTGTAGATGGCAGTGTGTTGTGTTATGTGAGAAGTCCGCAGTATAAAGGGTGAACAGGAAGGGAGCCAAAATCGTTCCCTGGGGGGCCCCCGTGCTACCGATGATCGTGTCGGACACACAATCTCGGGTTCTCACAAACTGTGGCCAGTTAGTGAGGTAGACCAGGATCCATGATGACAGGTGCTGGTCCACCCCTGCGCACAACAGCTTGTCCTTCAGGATCATCGGTTGGATGGTGTTGAAAGCACTGGAGAAGTCAAAGAGCATAAAGCTCAAAATTGAGCTCAGCTGCATCCAGTTTCCACTGATCATCCTTCAGATGTTTCTACAGCTTAACTGGAGTCCACCTGTGGTAAATTCAGTTGGTTGGAAATGATTTGGAAAGGCACACACCTGTCTATATAAGGTCCCACAGTTGACGGTGCAGGTCAGAGCACAAACCAAGCATCAAGTCAAAGGAAGTGTCTGTAGACCTGTAATACAACTATATTTTTACATGATTAATGTTTTTTTGCGGAGCTCCCTGTTCTACCCGGGAGACCCTCGGACAGGTTGGAACCACATAACAATACGGATGCTGTGGAGACAGCCTTTAGATTTTTTTAGATTTAGTATACTTTATTGATCCCCAGAGGGGAAATTGAGGGTCATCCACCACCTGGATGGATGAAGCAGCCACAATACGGCGCTATCCCTTAACCATTCACACACACATTCACACCTAGGGCCACTTTAGAGTCTCCAATTAACCTAACCTGCATGTTTTTTGGCATGTGGGAGGAAACCGGAGAAATCCCGGAGTAAACCCACGCAAACACGGGGAGAACATGCAAACTCCACACAGATCACTGTTGGTCGGGGGCTGGGATCGAATCCACGATCCCACGATCCCCCGGCCAAGGGTAAACTGTGCTGCCGCAGTGCTAACCACTGCGCCACCATGCAGCCCACAATTATTCACTTTAAACTGAGTAATATTGTAGGCCAGGGGTCTGCAACCTTCGCAAACCAAAGAGCTACTCTGTCCCTCTCTGACTAAAATTGAATTAGCTGAGAGCTGCAACAGCTGTTTAATCCCTAAAATAAAGATTATGCTGCTTATAAAGTTTTAGCTGTGGACAAAATTGTTGGTACCCCTCTGTTAATGAAAGAAAAACCCACAATGGTCACAGAAATAACTTGAATCTGACAAAAGTGGTAATAAATAAAAATTCTATGAAAATTAACCAATAAAATCAGACAATGCTTTTGAATTGTGGTTCAACAGAATTATTTTAAAAAACAAACTCCTGAAACAGGCCTGGACAAAAACGATGGTACCCCTAAAAAAGATTGAAAATAATGTGACCATAGGGACATGTTCAACCAAGATGTGTCCTCTAATTAACATCACAGGTGTCTACAAACTTGTAATCAGTCAGTCGGCCTATTTAAAGGGTGACGAGTAGTCACTGTGCTGTTTGGTGACATGGTGTGTACCACACTAAACATGGACCAGAGGAAGCAAAGGAGAGAGTTGTCTCAGGAGATTAGAAAGAAAATTATAGACAAGCATGTTAAAGGTAAAGGCTTTAAGACCATCTCCAAGCAGCTTGATGTTCCTGTGACCACAGTTGCACATATTATTCAGAAATTTAAGATCCACGGGACTGTAGCCAACCTCCCTGGACGTGGCCGCAGGAGGAGACTGATAATACGAATGGTAACAAAAGAGCCCAGAACAACCTCTTAACACAAGGTGAACTCCAAGGTCAAGGTACATCAGTGTCAGATCGCACCATCTGTTGTTGTTTGAGCCAAAGTGGACTTCATGGGAGACGACCAAGGAGGACACCACTGTTGAAAACAAATCATAAAAAAGCCAGACTGGAATTTGCCAAACTGCATGTTGACAAGCCACAAAGCTTCTGGGAGAATGTCCTATGGACAGATGAGACAAAACTGGAACTTTTTGGCAGGGCACATCAGCTCTATGTTCACAGACGCAAAAATGAAGCATACCAAGAAAAGAACACTGTCCCTACTGTGAAACATGGAGGAGGTTCTGTTATGTTCTGGGGCTGCTTTGCTGCATCTGGCACAGGGTGTCTTGAATCTGTGCAGGGTACAATGAAATCTCAAGACTATCAAGGTATTCTAGAGAGAAATGTGCTGCCCAGTGTCAGACAGCTTGGTCTCAGTCGCAGGTCATGGGTCTTGCAACAGGATAATGACCCAAAACACACAGATAAAAACACCCAAAAATGGCTAAGAGCCAAACATTGGACTATTCTAAAGTGGCCTTCTATGAGCCCTGATCTAAATCCTATTGAACATCTGTGGAAGGAGCTGAAACATGCCGTCTGGAGAAGGCACCCTTCAAACCTGAGACAACTGGAGCAGTTTGCTCATGAGGAGTGGGCCAAAATACCTGCTGAGAGGTGCAGAAGTCTCAATGACAGTTACAGAAATCATTTGATTGCAGTGATTGCCTCAAAAGGTTGTGCAACAAAATATTAAGTTAAGGGTACCATCATTTTTGTCCAGGCCTGTTTCATGAGTTTGATTTTTAAAATAATTCTGTTGAACCACAATTCAAAAGCACTGTCTGATTTTCATTGGTTAATTTTCTCAGAATTTTTATTTATTAGCACTTTTGTCAGATTCAAGTTATTTCTGTGACCATTGTGGGTTTTTCTTTCATTTTCTTTCATTTCATTTCTTTCATTACCAACAATTTTGTCCACGTGTGTATGTAAGCACTGATACACAAGAAATGTAGTTTGTGACATTTATGAATTCATACTGCAACAGTGAAGAAAACCGATTTTGAAATTTTTGAAACTGAAATTTAATTGCTCATATATGGTCCTCTCTGAAGCAAGATGAAAAATATCTTGTATAGCCTTCTTCGAAATTAACTGGAAACCAAAATATTCAGGCCAACATTTGAGTCCTTCTCATATGTGGGGAAAATAAATGAAGGAAGAACTACCCCATGTTGAAATAAACCAGACCACTGTTCTCACAAAAAGAGAAATAATACAAATAAACCAGTTTGTTCTGTTAAATCAATTTCTCTTTTGTTTTCTTTGCAATGAGCATGAATTTACTCCTAATATCTTTTATAAAACAAATGCAAGAAAAATGTGGCACATCACATGGAAAAATAAAAAAACAAATTAATCTGAAAATGTGCTTCTCATGGGTCTTCTTCCAGAACACTGGAGCAGTCTCCACACAGGCTGATATGATCTAACCTGTTTTTACACATTTTATTAAGATTATACTACAGCTGCTTTTAGAGCTGTACTGATTGTTTTTTGCATTGTTTTGACACCGTTTTCCCTCAGTCAGCTGTGTGCCAATATTTCCCTTCCACCTCCTTCCTCTGAAGGCTTTGCCTTTTGCCAGGCTGCTATTGTAAAGAATACTTTCATCATGACTTCTGTGGTCAAATAAAAATAAACAAGTAACATCATCCATAAGTCAAAATTCACAGAATTTTAAACCTATAAATATTAAACTTGAAAACTGGAAACAAACCTTTGCCAGTCTGATCTGGTTTGGGCATTTTGTGAGGACCGCTCTGTCCGTGGTGTGGCGCTGGCGTCCCAATTACTGAAGCCAGAATGCAGACACCTATGGTCGGCAGCAGCTGCCGTGGCACGCCACCCCCCGGATGGGGTGTGCGGTGTGGTTGCAACATAACTGCGGTGGCTCCACTGGGCATTTTGCCCTGGTTTGGCAGTTCTTGATGCAGTTTAAGATTCTGCCAGCAAATCTTTGATGAGGTTCACGACTTAAACTGTCCTGCTGCCATTACAGCATTTGACTTCAGGTTTTTTTTTTTTTTTTTTTTTTCCATTTGTTTCGTCAAAACAAAACAACAGTATTTTTATTTACTTATTTTTAACTGCATCAAAAGACTTCAGGTCTGGACTGGAGTCCGCCAGTTCGTGACCCCTGCAATACACAATAATTAGAAAAATAAAATGAGTAAAATGAGCATTAACTGACTCCTGAACAAGTAGACGAGCTTTCCATTATAAACATGTTGGAAAATGTGCGGTTAGAGAAAAGGATCACGACACACTTTATCGACGTTGAATTACGCAGCATATCGGTATATCATAGGCAGGCAGAGAGCAACACTTACTTCCAGACTCCTGCCGGCAAAAACTGGGAAAAGAAGACGGAAGACGATGCAGTTATCTTGATTGTGATTGGCCAAATGACTACGCGTGATGCGTTCCACCGAAGATGTTTTAATATTAAGATGATGACTGTCCCCCGTTGTTTCTGAAAGCTCCGTCTCAGGAAAACTGCTGGCGGCCGTCTCTTCCACCGCCCGCTGCCCAAACAAAATCTTCGGATCTACACGATTCACCTGACATATTTGGGATTCAAATTGGCAATTTTCACTGAAAAGCGACAAGTTTGCAGGTATGAGTTTTACTTTGGGACATGATTTGAGGTTGAATAAGGTGAAAAAATTTTGAAAGCTATGCAATATTGATCGATACTCAATATCACAATATTGTGATTATCACTGAATCGTGATAGGATTGTATCGTGACTCAAATATCACGATCCAAATCCAATCATGAGGTCCCTCTCAATTCTCAGCCCTAGTTATTAGTCAAGCATCGCGGCACACTAGATGTTCTGGCTCCTCCGTGGCAGTGCGAGTACCACACACTAGGGCTGCACAGTACATCGAAATTTTATTGCGATATGCGTATTGCAAAGGACGATGTGAACAGCAATTACAGCAGATTTTTCACATGCTTATGCATTCACACTCTGCTGTTCTGGAGCAGCATTGAAACAGCCTCTGTGTTATTATACTCCAACAAAGTAGGTGGTGCTAGTGAACCTGAACGCGGAAGAAGCAGTAAGAAGCCCTCGCTCATGAAGCGTGGTGAGTATCGTTCATGATGGCTGAAGGGATTTGTGCTTGAGGCAGACAGACGTTAACATGGTAGCTTTAGTTTTTGTTGCCACAGGTCATATTGTTGTCACGACATTCAACAGCAATACAGCCTATCACATGCTTTCCTAATATTGTGCAGCCCTGCTGCTCATTAGTGCAGAAAAAAAACACTACGGCACAGTTACTGAGAAGTGCTTAGAGTTAAGGTAGCAAAGGCAGCTACATTTTACTAAATATTCACATTCTATACCCCCAAATCACAACAGACCCAATTTTGATAACTGTATGCCCAGTTTTATGTTAAAACTGACAATGTTGTTGCGAAGCCCTTAGCCCAGTCATGAGACAAGTTTTCTAGCCTTAAGTCGTCATTTACGTGTGTGTGAAGCAGACAGCTGGGGTCTGCTCACGATATAAAATGTGTCCTGACTGAGCCTAAAAGTCCGTTCCTTTTTAAGTGTGAACACTTCGCACAGCGAAGCCCTCAGTTTTAGTCCGACTGGAGAGGTCCACTTCAACTCAGGCTCGGTTGCTCATGTAGCATCCCCGTTTACACTCTGTTCGTGTGATGGGTGTGACCGTTCCTATTGTCAATCATTTTACAACACAGAGGCTCGAGAGTGCTACCTGAAAAAACTCAAAATAGACTGTAAGGTCCATGAAGTTTTTCACTATGTAGTCCCCTACCGTGCCGTCTCTGACAGCACATATTACAAACAAACGGTGCTTACTGACTGAGTAAAGCAAAATGTCTGTTGCTGCGTACAGTTGTGAAAAAATTAGGACACCCTATATAAGCCTAAAGTTGTGTTCAGACAAAATGCGAACAGGCAAATTTTTGGCGCAGCATGATTACATTTTAACTTAATGTTAACACACGAACAGACATGAATTCACTGTCTAGTGAGTTGCGGACGGCAGAGTTGCCTTTGTAACTTCTGCAGCTGTGTTCTACCTGCTGTGGAAATCCCCAAAATACCATCATGTTTAGGTTTACGTTATCCGATGGGGTCTTACTTGGAAAAATTGTCCCTGCCTCCAAAACTTCACCTGGATGATGGTTGATTATATTGCTATCCTGCTAGCCTTGTTAGCATTTCCATGGCAGGAGTCCGTGGGTAAAAAAAACTCTGACATTCCAATTCAGCTGCAGAGTCCCAGCCCATCTGTCTGCAGGTGAGCGTCAGTCTCTTTTTTCAAACTAATTTACTCTCCATGGTTGACACTTTTACTCCGGTGACGGCAGAATTTCAAGGCCACTACTAGCTAGAGTTATCCCTCGGACACGAATGCCTGAATTCACGTGTGTTTGCCTCTTTCCATTGACTTTGTATGTATTCACACCGAGTGAAAAATTTGCTTCGTGTTTGGTCTGAACTCACCTTTAGTGTGTCTTTGTAACATATTTGGATGTATGGATTTAACATCAATATTAACAATAGTGGAAGACTCACATAATATAACAATTAAAACTAAAGAAAACACTTTTTTCAAATTTTCTGCAAAATTTAATTCTAAACAAATGGTGAGGAATAAATTAGGACACCCCCACATTCATTCCCACATAAAACGGATAAAATAAAAAATAAATAAAAACAGGATTAGACATCAATATGTGGCCATTTCTTAATAAAAAACTGAACATTTAATGGGGTGTCCAAATTTTTTCACGACTGTATAAACAGCCGTGGCCAAAACAATTTATTTATTTATTGTTTTATTTATGTTATTTTAAAGATAGACTTCAGTGGCTATAAATCCCCTATAAAAACAAATCTACATTTTCTAAAATGGTATCGTATGTCCTTTCTTCCACAAACTAAACCTCTCATTGTCTTACAGTTTCGTGTCAAAATCTTTTCACTTCTCTCCCCTACCCCCAAACGCCAGAACCGGTGACTAGGCCCAACCACATACCACAAAGCTAAAAGAAGCTAGCACTACATTAAACAGCATAAACCCTGCGATAAAAAGACGTGGCGGTTGAAGGACAGTCACAGCTGTGTGCACGGTGGCCCAGGATAATGACTGAAACGGCATCAGTCCTTAAAAGCAGTTTAATGGAAAAACCCATCTTAATTTGGGTCAAGTTTTCAAAGCAGCTAGGCCAAAAATGCTACCTGGCTGGAAGCTAACTTCAGTTAGGCCAGAGAGTCCTGATTGGCTCAAGACGACTCACGTGCCAGCGGCTGCACACATCTACGTCACCAAAAATGCTGCGCTTCAACTCACCTTTTTTGAGGGGGCGGGACTTAGGCGAAGCTTTAAAGCAAAAGAACAGACACGAGACATTCGAGCGATTTCACTCTTGATATGTCTCGTAAGTCAACCATGTTACAGACGTGTCAACAAGAAAAAAAAAAAAAAAAAAAGATTTTTGGTGGAGTGTCACTTTAAATATTTTTTCCACATTTTTATTCCAGTGTTAAATATTGTCCAGAAATAGAAGTTCAAAGCTCAGACAAAAGTTGTACACAGACTTTTATCATCATAGCACTATATCCTGGGCATAAAACGGTCTCTTTGATGTCAACAATAATAAAGTTTATCAAGATAATTTTGTGGAAAATTTATCCTCCATCAAAATTTGTTTTTGTTACAGGCATAATAACCACGCCATTTTACTTGACATGAAATGTAATTTAGAGTTAAAATTAAGAGGTTAGCCTTAGGATTTGGGAAAGGGAAAGGTTAAAAAGTTAATAAATAAAATCATGGGCTAATATGTAAGGGTGTAACAGTACATGTATTTGTATCTGGATTTTTCGGTACGGCACCTTCGGTTCAGTGCAGAGGCGTACCGAGGTTCCACACTGACCATGTTGAGTGATGGACATGAAGTGTAACTGCCTCGCGCTGTACATGTAAACAAACAGTGCAGCTTGTTGTGTTTCCTGCTAGCGAATGTCATGGCTGGCTGTACAGAGAAGCAAGGGCTTGATGACCGTCTTCACAAGTCTCCAGTCTGGGAACACTTCGGCTTTCTGGTGAAATATGTAAACAGATGAAGGCAAGTGAATAAGACGAAAACAGCATCGGATATGCCTTTGGCAGTACGTTGAACTTGTTAACTCATTTGCAACGGCAATACGCGAACGTGAATATTCATTGCAGCACGAAAAAAGAAAAAACTAGCACGGTACAAGTGCAGCTTCCAGCAGCATTTAGACAGCCTCTCAAGGATATTCAGATCGAGCCAAAGTAATAAGAAATGCCTTTGGTGTTTTTATAGCAGTGGATCTAAGGCCATATTCAGTTGTTGAGAACACCAGGTTTAAACACATGCTGAAGCTAACTGAGCCCCGGTATGAAGTTTCTTGTTGTGCCCTCTTCAGCCAGAAAATAATTCCATCCTTTTAAGAACAAGCTAAATCTGTTAATGCTGCACTTTAGGCCTGCGTTTTTCAAGGGTGCCCTGGTAAGTTCCTTCTTAATTGTCCAAAAAATTGCAAATAATTTGCTGTTGTTGTGCATGGGTGCTTTCAGAACCTATACACAACAATGACAAATTTGCTATTTTTTTGACCAATTAACAAGTGAAATTAGATAATTAATCTCTCATAGAAACCTGAACATACCAAGGCACCCTGGATAAAAACACTGCTTCAGGCAATAAGGAATAAAAGAATAATTCAGACTATTCAAACTTCTACTGTTGCACTTGTCTACATTGTTCATTTGGTAAAAAGAGAATTTATTTATTTTATTGTATACATTTTATTTACTGAAGAATTGACTGCTGGCAGTTTGCAGGGATTTTTTGTCAAAGCTGTTCCTGCTTATACAAAAGATAAGCAGTTTTATGTTTTGCATTTTGTTTCCTTACTGTACCGAAAATGAACCAAACCGTGACCTTAAAGCCAAGGTATGTACCGAACTGTGATTTTAGCGTACCGTTACACCCCTACTAATATGAGAAATAAACTCTCTTCAGTTGTTAATAAATGCCTCAGATTTATGGATCTGCAGCTGCTGCCTTTGTGTGGGGAAAAAAATCTCAAAGATAAAGACTAACTGACTTTTACCAGCCTCCTAAACATTATGAAAACACAATAACTTCATTCCTCAAAGATGTTTTCTGTAAGGCATCTCTGAACTTACAACTGGTGAAATAGTGGAAATGAAAGGCTGACATAAATCAAGACTTAAACCTGGCAATGCCAATCAAGCCTGACATAATAAAACTACACAAATAAAACAGGAAAAAAATCTGAAAAAGGTAACCTTGGAGAGGCTATTCTTGGAGAAAATAATGTTTATAGTGTCTATAAAGATGGAGGAGTCTCTCCAAAGCTCCTCGGCTGCCTGCCGTGCGTTAACCTTGACTCATACTGAGGTTGGATTTATCGCCGCCTTTGTCAACCTTTAAAACAGACTGACGTAATACAAGCTGATAGGTGATTCCGTCTTCCCCCCCCCGACGATCCAGGCACCGAGGCCCTTTGTGCTGGCAGCCCCCTCTCACAGGTGAGGGATCCCAAACCAAGCCTGTGGCACAACCGTGTGAGCGCCGCCAAGGCTGCCAGGACGGTGACACTCCCATTCAGCGGTTTACACAAATCCACCTCTACCCAAAATAATCTTGTTTACATGAACGCGATTCCCCAGACAGGACCGTGGGACTCTCGAGCTTTCAAGGTAAACAATATGAGGGGAAAAATTAAACGTGTTTGCCAGATGTTGTTGTTCCCTGAAGCACACTCAGCAGCTGGTTAACTTTTCTGCAGAGATCACACACCGTGGCCTCCGTTCCAGCTTCAGGTTATCTGAAGACTCCCTATAACAAACCCAGCTCCATGAAAACACAAGCTGAGCAACAGAAAGTCCGCTGCCTCCCACCTGGCATCCAGAGATGTAAATCCACGATTCTGTCCCTTTTCTCTTTTAATGTCAGTCAAATGACGGACTGCAAGAGTTAACCTTCCTGACCGCTCTGCTGCCTCTGAAATAATATCACCAGTAGGGGATTCATTTTAAGCTTCTGTCAAAAATTTAATTGCTAAAACATCATTAATCGTCTCCTTTGCCCCCCCATAACCAACTCACCTAAATTTAGTGCCATCCCAATACCGAAAACACAGAGCGATGCAGAGCAAGCATCTATAGATTCGACACAGCCTTTCTTCTTCCTCTTTAAGCTCCGTCAGCATCCAGACTTTTCAGAAATGTGACTGAAACCGTTTCATTAAAATGTGCAACTTTTTCTGTTATAAATTAACAGCTTTTCTGGTAAATGTCAACTGGTTTTTCCTTCTTCTTCCGATACTGTGCGAAGTCCTCCCCAGGCTATTACACACAGCGTGCGTACTTGGTGTGATCAATGGCAAAAAAAAAAAAAAAAAAAATGTTCCTCAGGAGTTCTCTGCATTTTTCTTAAGGGTTTTTTTTCTTGCAAATTAAATGTGCTCCAAAATTTGAAGCTGTTTTTCTTAAATTTACCATTTTTGTCATGTAGGTCAGACTGTTTGTCCCATTTATTTGTGAATTTATTCATGTAAATCTGTGAGATTTATGATGAGCATCAATCCGTCACCTTTTCTTGTGAAGTTTTGAGATTTTTTCTCCCAAATTTATATTTGTTTAATATAATTATGAAAAAGATAAATCAGTATTTTATTAAAGTCAAGCAGTTAGTGAGGAAAAAGGGAATGTGTATACACCAAATTTAAAAACAGAAAGAATAAACCAAGGAGTGCAAAGTCTGTTCAGTTCCAGACGTTCACAAAAGAGGACAAACGACAAAAATGCAGAAAGAACCCAAAAAGGTAGCAACATTTTAAGATCATCGTTTAGCCAAAATACAACTTAATTCTAAGTGAGTTGAATAGAACACATTAAGCCAAGCTAGTTTTTCTATCATTTTAAGATGGTCTGCACTTGTAAAATCTGAAATGACAGAGTGGCCTACAGTGACGATGAGAACGGCATCGTGGCGCCGCTGTCAAAGGTTAACCATGTCCTCAACACTCCCACTGAAAATTAAACCGCTCCAGCAAACCAAACCTTTTGGAAAGCTGCTCTAATTAGAAGAAAACACAAAGTGATCTGCAGCGCTGTTAATATCTGTCCACGGATAGAACGCGCAGTGCGCCGAGTGTCGGCGTGCGTGCGTCTGTGTGCCAAGGGCCGACGGGTCACAGCGCGCTGACCTACTAATGAGGGGAACAGAGTAACCACATCAGACAAGAGCAGCACGAAGTAACCGGTCTGATAAATAACTAAAGAGAGCGCCCTAATGCAAGACAAAGGCGTTCGTGTACCGCAACGACAACACGGCACAAACAGTCTCACAGCACGACCACAACAAGCACAGGAAACCGGCATTGGGGGGGGGGGGGGGGGTCGTCAAATCTGTGTGACCCACCAAAGAATAGCAATATCTAATTGTAATGCAGTGTTTTATCTGTACAGGCTACCGTACATCCAATGACATGACTGCATACCCGAAGACTGATCGACACTGGGTTCTGATTGGATAATTGACGAAACCTCAGAAAAAGAAAAAAGCTTTCTCCTCATGCACTCACATGTGGACGTGCGGAGGCTGGAAGCGGCTCTGGTTTATGTTGTAGTGCGTGAAGGCCTGCGTGGGGTTGGAGCTGTACTCGTCCACTGTGATGGTCACTTTGCCATGTGCCATCCTTCCGCCGGTTGGACATGAGACGCCGCTTGTTCACCAGGATTCAGCAGCGAGCAGTGCAGCGGTCATCCTTCAGCACCACTCCAAAAGAAGCCCAGGAGGTCTCCCTGCAGAGGCGGCGGCAGGAGCACAGGCAGGAGGCGGCGACCCGGCCGAGCAACTCGACCGCAACGACACTGCGCCCTGCACCAACTGAAGCACAGACACACACAGGCTGCGTTAACGAGGCACGCACCCACTTCTGATCACACCATCATAGAAAACGTGCTTTTGCTTAAATCCATAAGATGCACTTGCAAAACATGGCACACATACGTACAGGTGAAGGCACATGTGCAGTCATTACAGTTTATTCACTGAGCTTTACTTTAAACCATGCAAAGAAGGACCAGCTGGCCTGCCTCTTCTTCAGTTAAAAGGAACCTACGCGTCGCAGAGCAGAATTAGCTTCTGAAAAAGTTTGCACATAAATTCCAAGATTTCTTAGAATGTAAACCTGCATCTTAAAACTCATAACCCAGCACAAAAATCTCTCATCAGCCCGTCAAAGATCCAACTCAACCAAGACCGCCAACAAGAAATCCATCACAAATGCACGCCTGTACGAAACAGATGCCGCCAATCCAGATCCCAAAAAGCCTAAAAACGCCACCTGTCCTACCAAACAAAGGCTCGGCGTCGCTCCAACACCTCTTCAGAGCGTACTCACCGGACTTGGCTCTGCGTCTCCTTCCTGTCTGGTCTGACCTCCCTGACAGAGCTAGTGGCCACTGTGGGCTTGACAGGCATTTTATAGCAGACCTGCTGGTGTATTAGCAAGCAACAGAAAAAAGAGGAGAAAGAAAATGCCCTCAACATAAGCAGCCCCGCATCTCCTTTTTTTTTTGGGGGGGGGGGGGTGACAAATCAACAGTTCCAGAGTTCACAGGGATGGTTAAATAATGGGATGCAGCAGCCATGAATTAAACAAAAAGGCTGCCCCATTTTCACCAAAAAAGCATTGATTTACATTTTCTGGGTCAGAGCTGCTTTTGCCGTTTGCCAAGTCAAAATGATTTATTCCAGTCAAGACAAAAATGAGGGTAAACATAAAAGCCAATGGAACCAAACTGCTGAGCAGCCGTGCAGCACCAGCACGCCCTGCTTTTAAAGTTCAAAAGGCAAAATTTAACAATGAGCCGCTGCTGCTGGCTGCAGACAGCCAAGTGTGCAACTCCACCTCAGCCTGAAAATCATGAAATAAGAATCATTTGGCCGCCTGTCACACGTGCCGCGCACGCACCGCCAGCCCCCACCGCCACCAGCAGCGTCCACAGCGGCGCCTCCACCGCAGCGGCTCCGCGGGGAAACGCGCTCGTTTCTCCGCAAATGTAGGCCGAGAAGCACGTGAGGAGCTGCCGTGCGAGCGGCGCGCTGGCGTCCGCGTGTGCTTCGCCGCTCGTCCGCCTTGTGGCTACGGCGGCTAGCTGTGTAGCCTAGCCGGCTAAACCTGCCTCGCTAATGCGTTTTCATGATTCTGTCCGCCGGAGCTCAGCGTGGAGCCGCCTGGCCGTAGCGGCAACACACACGGACACGGTGGTGCTGTGTTCGGACGGGCACACGCACTGACCTGTAACACCGTGTCTAGCTTACTAAGTTGCGGACGGGAGGAGGACCCAGCCGCGGTGGGGAGCAGGCGCACACACTGACCCTTAGCTACCCTTCATTTTACACACACACGCGGCTGGTTCCTGTGCGCCGCTTGCAGCGATGGACGCACAAAAAAGAACCCAAAAAATGAGCCAGAGGTGGCGAGTGTCACAGCGGCGGCGGGCTAAATGCCACCTTCCAGCCGCCAGCTTTGTGTCACCGTGACTCTGCCTTCCTCCTCCCTCCCATGTCGGCGCTCAAAGAGAAGCAGAAAGGTTGCTCTACCTCGGTCGTGTGTCTCTCTCTCTCTCTTTTTTTTTTTGTTTGTGGCCGGAGAAGGAGACTCGGGTCGGGGTCGCCCTCTCTACGCGGCGGAGGCGACAGCAGCAGCGGTGAAGGGACGCGGGTCCATGCGGCGGCGGCGGGCAGGTTCGTGCTCGGTCGTCCGGGGTTCGCGGCGGTGTGAGCGGTGCGGGGCAGGAACCTTCGACCTGGCGGGACCTCGGCTGGGCTCCTGTGGAAAGAAACCAGACAAGGAGGAGAGTGGAGGTGGGGGTGACGAGCCGGAGAGGAGGGCGAGAGACACTGACAGACAAGAGGGGAGAGAGAGGGAGCGCGGCTCGGTGTGGCGGAGTGCAGTGAGCCGGAGCAGCCGCTGGGGTCAGAGAGCAGACGGAGTCAGGGAGCGAGCTCAACCCCCACCAGCCGCCGGGGGCGCGCCCTCTGTGACGGGCACGCGCCAAAAGCAAGGAGGAGGGGGAAGGCCGTATTGTGTTGCCAGATCCGGTGAAACTAACAAGCGTTGTAACAATGGCAAAACAAGGCATTTGAGTCCAACTACAGCTGCACATAGCTAAGATGTATTCTCCCACCTCTTTCTCATCTTTCATACAATATGAGCAGATTTACAGAATCCAAGCATGTGCATTAGCGTAATTTAACCCCATACATCGAAACACAAAACCTTCTCCTAACTGTTCATGCACCCACTGTCTTTAAAAGTGACTACCCTCTTAAATGATCAGTCTACTGGGGCACCATTGAGAGCATCCTCACCAGCTGCATCACGCTGTGGTATGGAAGCTACACCACCTCCTGCTGGAAGGCTGTACAACACACAGCGAAAGCTGCCAGCAAGATCATCGATGCCCCCCGCCCACCCACCCCCATACATCTACCTCACCCGCCTCATCTGCAGAGCCATCAACATTGCAGGCAACACCTCCCACCCCTCACACTCCCTCTTCAGCCCCCTGACCTTGGGGAAAAGGTACCGGAGCCTCTGGGCCCGCTCCACAAGACTGCTAAACAGCTTTGTTCACCAGGCCATCAGGACCCTGAACTTTGTCCACCCCCACCCCCGGACCATAACGCACTCACCCACACAATAACTACCTCAGCTGTTGGCACAGAAAGACTGGCACACCAACAGTAATACATCTGCTGCTGTTTGTCTCTACACTTTACTGCAACCATCACTCTCTATATAATTTAAGAAATGTCTGTGTCTGTCTGTCTGTCACAATCATAGGACTCACTAAAAGATCATAGGATTGCCTATGATGTTCCTATGATCTCTACATGGCTAGCTTCAAACTAGTGATGTTACGCTTGACACCGTCCACTCGACACTGATTCGAGCAATGTAAAATGGGAGTGTCATGAGCAGTGCATCGAGTGCTGTTTCAGCACACCCACGGTCACGTGACCATAGCAAGCGAGGCCTCATTATGTCAGTCACATCTCGTGACTTGAGGGCTCACAGGAAATTTGAGAAGGTTGAGTATTTGAATATAAGTCAGGGAGAGTATTACACAAGGTAGAATTAGGTTTAGGTTCAGTAACATTAAACAAAAACACATTACATTTACTAAATATTGCACAGAGATCCATGCATTCACACTCATTCACACAAACACACTAGAAGATAGATAGATAGATAGGAGGGTTGTTTGTGTGGTCGAGTGTCATTTTTTTGAGAGTGTAAGGTGTGTTTTTGTCAGTGAGTGAGTGAGTGTAGTAATGAAGGGACATGTTTCCTCTAGTTATTCTGTGGTTTGGTTCTGTGTTATTACCTCATTAGTATTGTTGTGTACCTAATACCTTGGCATTTGTTCGGAGAGCAGAGTAAGAATTTCATTGCTCAGGAAATGTTGCATTTCTTAACTGTGCACATGATAATAAAGCCATTGAATCTTGACAACCTCATTTTTGGAGCCACAATTTAAAACATTAGGTTTTTGGCAATGAAACGTGCACAAGAGGCCATGTCAATATTTGCTACTGAATGCACTGCAACCATGAGGATGGAGAGGACAATGCCATCAACATAACAGGTAATCTTTATTTTTCCATATTATCATTGTGTTTTCCAAACCTCTCCAGCCACATGTATTAAAATGTTCTCAACTCCATCAATCAGCAGCAGAGGAAGAACCTGGGCCTTCAGCAGAAGACAACTTGTGGGACCTTTTGGATAGCAGAGTTGGTTTGTATTATGTTATTACTTTAAGCATCATTTTCTTATTATAAAAGATTGCTAATTACATTTGTTTTTGTTGTTTGTTTTTTTTTGTTTAGGTGAAACACAACACTGTCAAAGTGCAACAGCAGATGCCACAGTGGAAGTTCAACATTATTTGTCTGAGCCCTGCCTCTCCAGAGGAGACGACCCGCTCTGTCACTGGGCAACACACAAAACCAGATACCCAAACCTTTACAAGATGGCAAAAAAGTATCTGCACATGCCAGCAACATCAATGCTATGTAAGAGGGTGTTCTCCAAAGCTGGAGAGGTAGTAAGCCACAAGAGGAGCCAACTGAAACCACACACTGTTGAAATGCTTCTTTTTTCAATAAAAATCTTTAAACACTCCCCATTTTATAACACTCCCCAGCTGCAGAACCACCAGCAACTTCCCTAATGTTTCACAACAGAGATTTTACCATCTCCCTCTACATACTATACACAGTGGGGCAAAAAAGTATTTAGTCAGCCACCAATTGTGCAAGTTCTCCCACTTAAAAGAGAGAGGTCTCCAATTTTCACCATAGGTATACAGTACCTCAACTATGAGAGACAAAATGAGAAAAAAAATCCAGAAAATCACATTGAAGGATTTTTTTTTCCACAATATTTTTTATTGAACCTTTTTTTTACAAACATGGCACAAGCAATCAGACACTAACACCAAAGTAATTTAAAAATTAAAAAGAACAATAACTTGGAAATAAACAATAAACGTCTGGAAGATAATGTCCTGGATTTAGAATCCCGGTCGAGACGGAGCAATCTGAGGCTGGTGGGTCTTCCTGAGGGTACGGAGGGGCAGGACTCATGTTCCTTTTTGGAAAAGTGGATCCCAGAAGCGCTGAACAACGCGGAGCTGCAGTCATCAGTCGTTCTGGAAAGCGCTCACCGAATTGGCCCACCGAGAGATAATAAGACACCACCGAGGACGCTGATTATGAAGTTCCTCAGCTACAGAGACAGGATGACAATCTCCAACGCGGCGCGAGCCAAAGGAGAAATTAAATACCAGGATCAACAGGTGCGGTTCTACCCAGATTTGGCCACAGGAATCCAACAATTAAGGAAACAGTTTGACCCCACCCGTAAAGAGCTGCACAACCTTGGGATTCGTCATGGAGTGATTTATCCTGCAAGACTGCTGGTCACATATAAAGGGAGAACCCACACCTTCAAGACCCCAGAAGAGGCGCAGGAGCTCATCAAGAAGATCCAAGAGGAGACTGGTGGGAGCTAAGCATGAAGCATGAATAAGATATAAGGTAGAATATTTAAGCATTTGCACAGGCATCTGACTGATCTGAAGCATATAGCAAGTTTACAAAATATAGATTGTATTGTATTAAAAAAAAAAAAACCTATGATGGTTCAGGTTCAGGTTCAGGTTACTTTATTTGTACCCGTAGGTAGATTTGTTTTGCAGTCTGGTGACATCCATATTTACAAGCCACTAATTACATTCAACATAGACACAAACACAGGCACACATCTTACAAAATAGGTAAATATAAAATATGTACAATATAATTTTTATAGCTTGTTCAACTCTTTGACAGCAGCAGGGACAAAGCTGTTTTTGTAGCGCTGGGTTTTGCTTTTTGGGACAGCAAACCTCCGTCTGGAGGGAAGAAGCTGAAAATTGCAGTGCAAAGGGTGGGAGTCATCATTTAAAATCGAGTCGATGTACAAAGTTGCTATAAAATTTTGGAGTTAAGTTGGAAAACTACAGAAGAGAGTTAATGTTATGTCATTAAAAACAGTAGAGTCAGGGTGATTGAGAGGAGAAAGAGTGGTTTTGTCTGATCCTTGTGAGTGTGGAGCAGTCAATGGCTATAGCGGGAGACAGAATTTTTTTTTTGATTTTGGGGGGATTACCACGAATGTGGGAAGGGGGAATTTGTTTGTGTGTAGTTTGTAGGATGAATGTTCAACCACTCATGTTTTTGCTTCTCTGTATGAGCATGTTTACATTGCGAGGTAATCTCAAACTCCTTATTGATCATAGACCAAAGCGTTAATCTTAATTTAACTTCATGGAATTGCAGAGGTCTACAAAATTTAAAAAAAACTTAAGCAAGTTATGAATAAAATAAATGACATAGGTTCAAAAATTGTGTTTTTACAAGAAACTCATCTAATAGAGGAGGATGTAAAAAGAATTAAAAAAAGATGGCAGGGAAGTGTATTCACCTCATCATTTTCATCTTGAGCCAGGGGAGTTATGACTCTCGTACACAAAACAGACCCATTTCAAGTGAAAAATGTAATTGGAGACAAATTAGGAAGATATCTAATCATTCAAGGATCTTTGTTATTAGAAAATATAAATCTGGTGAACTTATACGGTCCCAATATAGATGATCAAAACTTCTTTGCTAATTTATTTCTTATTTTATCATCACTTACAGGGCAGCATATAATAGCAGGGGATTTTAATTGTGCATTGAATCGCAGCATAGATAGATCAACAGGACTGGACTGTACGCACAATGGATGCAGGATGATCATTAATCATTTTATGAAAGAATTGAGATTGCTAGACATATGGAGAGAAATGAAACTGCAAGTTAAAGCCTAGTCTTGTTATTCTAATACCTACAAGACATTCTCACGTATTGACTATTTTTTGATCTCCACAGAATTAAGGTCCAAGATTCAAAACTGTTTCTATGATAACATTGTGATCTCTGATCATGCACCCTGCTGTCTAATATATGTAGATAAGAAATTGACAAAGGACCCAGTTAGGTGGCATTTTCAGCATAAATGGCTTTAGGATGAGGAATTTGTTAAGTACATAGAAAAACAGATAGATGAGTTCTTTGATATCAATACTACACAAACATCAGCATGTATAAAGTGGGAGGCTTTCAAAGCTTTTATTAGGGGGCATATTATTAGTTATACAGGTTCAAAATCTAAGAAGACTCGAGAGGAGAGAGTCCAATTGGAACATAAAATAAAAATTCTCCAAGAAAAAGTGTATGCAGGAAGTGACCCAAAATTAGAGAATGAATTACTGATTCTGAGAGCTGAATATGACAAAAAATCAGCGAATAGAGCTGCCTCGAGTCTTCTAAGATTGAAGCAATCTTTTTATGAACAAGGTGAAAAATCAGGGAAATTATTGGCATGGCAGATTTAACAATTAGAATTTAAAACACCAATTACCAGTATTATAAGTAACAGACAGGCAGTTGTAGATCTTTTAGAAATTAACAGTGCCTTTAGAGATTATTATGAAAAACAACATGACACAAAAAATGAAACTGACTTAACAAAACTAAATGGGTTTTTGGACGAATTATCTATACCTTGTATTCCAAATGAAAACAGGGAGATACTGGAGTCTAAAATTAGTCAAGAAGATGTTGGGCAAGCCATTGATGATATGAAATCAGGAAAAAGTGCAGGACCAGATGGTCTTCCAGTTGACCTCTATAAAAAATTTAAGAATAAATTAATAAAACCATTTTTGGAAATGGTTTTAGAAGCATTTCAAAATAGTAATTTACCACTATACATGAATAATGCCTTAATTATACTGTTGCCAAAACCAGGTAAACCCTCTAATAAATGTCAAAATATGAGACCAATAAGCCTATTAAATGCTGACCTTAAGATAATCTGTAAAATTTTAGCAAGATGGCTACAATATTACCAAATATTATTAACCGAGATCAGAATGGCTTTATAAAGGGAAGACAAGGCTTCCATAATGTAAGAAGACTATTTAATATTATCTATTCTAATAAAGAAGCACCGGATACAGCTCTTCTATCATTGGATGCCAAAAAGGCCTTTGATAGGGTCGAATGGCCCTATCTTTTTGAAGTCCTACAAAGGTTTGGATTTGGAAATAATTTCATAAAATGGGCTCAGATAATATACAATAATGCTACAGCAGAAATCCTAACAAACAGCAATATCTCAAAATCAATAAAAATCAATAGAGGATGTCGACAAAGCTGTCCACTTTCACCTTTACTGTTTACTATGGCAATTGAACCTTTAGCGATGGCAGTACATTTACATCCACAAATATATGGAATTAAAATAGGACCAACAGAACATAAAATCTCCCTGTATGCTGATGACATAATTTTGTTCATGTCGAATCTTAAAAAATCAATTCCGACTTTGTTGTATTTAATAAAGAATTTTGGGGAAATATCAGGATATAAAATAAATAAAACTAAATCTTCAATATTAATGCTAAATGAGACCCAGAGAAATCACCCAGCCCCTGAGGTAAATCAATTCAAAGTTGTAAATCAGTTTAAATATTTAGGAATTCAAATTTTGCCGAAGCTAGAATTAGTCGCCAGTGCCAACTATGAAGCCTTAATGATAGATGTTAATGAGCTACTTCAGAGATGGATGTCACTACCAATGTCGATGATTGGGAGAATTAATATACTTAAAAGTAATATCTTACCCAAAATGCTTTATTTATTTCAATACATTCCTTTACCACCACCTTCAGATCTATTCTTAAGAATTAAAAAAAAGTTAGTGGAATTTATATGGAACAATAGGAAGGCTAGATTACGTCTGTCCTTACTATATTTACCATTTGATCGTGGAGGTCTGAAATGTCCAAACTTTATGTTGTATTATTGGTCGGCACAACTGAGGTCTATGACATATTATTTTTCATCAAATGATCTCCCTCACTGGACTGAAATGGAATCATACAATTTACCTTTACCTCTTCCCTTATTCATATACTCAGACTCGGCTAAAAAATTACAGAAACAAGTTAAAAATCCAATTGTAAAGCATATGATCAAAATATGGTGTGAAACCAAAAAATATCTAAAAGAACCACACTTATTGTCACAGTTTAGCCCAGTATGGGGTAATCAATATTTTAAACCAGGGAGAGCGGATGCTGTATTTAAAGTATGGAATTTAAAAGGGATTCAAAAGATTCGAGACATATTTGTCAGGTTCAGATAACATAATGTCTTTTGAAGAACTGAGGATCAAATTTAATCTTAATAGAACACATTTTTTTAAAATATCTTCAGCTTAGGAACTTTATTCGATCAAATCAAAATAATGCTCTCATCCGACCTACTTATTCATCCTTGGAAAAAATTTTGACGAAAGATAGTAAGAGAAAGGGTATTATTTCAGAGTTTTATAACTCATTGACATTATCCTCAAGTGAAAACTCACAGAAAAGACTGAATTATTGGAAAGAAGACCTGCAAACTGAAATTCCAGAGGAACAATGGGAATTGGCTTGTGCAGAAGCTCAAACCAAATCAATAAATGTACGTCTTAAATTAATACATTTTAAATGGTTAATGCGGATGTATGTTACACCTGTGGAGTTAAATAGATATAATAAAAACATACCAGATACGTGCACAAAATGTATGGAAAGTAAAGGAACCCTATTTCGTTGTTTATGGGAATGTAGAAAAATTAGAATGTTTTGGGAAGAGGTGAGGGTAACAATTGAAAAAATAATTTCAAAACAAATCATATTGAATCCTAAACTGTTTTTGTTGGGTCTTTATCCAGAAAAGCATAACTTTAACAAGAGTGAGAGAGCATTCATAGACCTCAGTTTGCTTAACGCCAAAAAATGTATTGCAGTATTGTGGAAAAAGACTCATAGACCAGATGTGACTCAGTGGTTAAGACAGATGTTAACAAACTGTAGCGAACTCAATATGAGCACCCTACTTGGCTTGCCAAGTGGGTTGACCCTATTGGCGACACAGGTAGAGTGCGGGACTCTGGAGCGGGAGGCATGAGTTCGAACCTCCCGGTGGGACGTTGTCAGTTGGCGCGCACGTTACATTGGTGTCAGTAGTGGGATTTACTGGTTCCCAAGCTGTGGTGCGGCGCTGACATCGGGACGATGTCGAGAACCAGAGGGGAGTAGTGTAGCGAACTCAATATGAGCACCCTACTTGGCTTGCCAAGTGGGTTGACCCTATTGGCGACACAGGTAGAGTGCGGGACTCTGGAGCGGGAGGCATGAGTTCGAACCTCCCGGTGGGACGTTGTCAGTTGGCGCGCATGTTACAAAACCTTCCACTAGAAAGAATAACATACATACTGAAATCAAAAGTAATTGTGTTTGAGAATATATGGAGACCTTTCATTGATTATGTAAAGAATTTAAACATAACTTTTGAAGAAGAAGGTGAATGATGTGTGTGGACCTTGTAAATTCCAAATTGGTGAATGTATAGTATGTATACTTACGTAATGGATTGCCTAGACTAAATAGAGGAGCATTGTTGAAGACCTGCCTGTGTTAGGGGGTTGTTGGTGTTTTTAGTATTTTTTTTTATTATCTTAGTGTTAGTGTTTGATTGTTTGTGTTTTGTTTGTAAAAAGGTTCAATAAAAATATTGTGGAAAAAAAAGAACAATAACAACAACAAAAAAATGTGTAATAAAACAACAACAACCATTAACAAACACAAGTCAACAACAATGCTCCTCTGTTTAGTCTAGGTTGTGGCACACATATGCACATATGTATATCACTTCATGCTCCATATGTATACCACTTTAGGCTTCACATCTTAGATTGAACAAAGAACTGGGTCTCTTGGGAGATAACAAGAGGATGTGAAAGTTTTGTCTTTGGTATGCAGAGAGACGGCCTGGGGGGATTTTCCTGGCCGCCAGAAGCTTTGGGAGGAGGTGTTAAGATCTGAAAGAAGATGCATTGTGACTTGGGATTAAATACAATGTGACTGTGTGTTTTGACAATGTGACTGTGTGCTTAGAAGTCCTAAGGTATTTAAAGGATGAATGTCTGGGTTTCTTCCTCTTTCTGTTTTTGATGTTGGAAGATGTGAATAAACCTGACTCGTGAGATGAACTCTGCCTCGTCATTTTCACATTTTCCACACTGGTGACCCTAAGACGTATCATGAGTGAAAGAAATTCCCTCGAGCCAGCCGGGTCAGGAGCTCCCAGCCAAGCGTATGCCGCCACCGTCCAGCTACCGGACTTTTGGCGAGACAACCCGCGCTCCTGGTTCCACTTGGTCGAAGCACAGTTCGCCCTCCGGGGGATAACAGTAGATGACACGAAGTTCTACCATGTGACTGCCAAGCTCGACAACCGCACGACGCGGCATGTGCAGAGCCTTGTGGAGCAGCCACCGGCCGACGACAAATACGATGGGTTGAAGGCTGCGCTCATCAAGCGCTTCACTCTCTCAGTCCAGGAGAGAGCGGAGAGGCTCCTGGCTCTGAACGACTTGGGAGATGGCACGCCCGTTGACCTGATGGAGAACATGCTGAACTTGAGGGGGTCAGACAACGACGACTTCATCTTCACCCACATTTTCCTGAGAACCCTACCTTCGGCCACGAGAGCGACCCTGGCCAGTTTGCCGTTGTTGGCCCAGTGGGACTTCCGCGCGCTGGCCCAGGAGGCGCACCGGATTCTCAACACCACCAAACAGCACGCGGCCACCGTGGCAGCGACGGAGTTTGGCGCGACGGCCAGAGATGGCGAGGGGCCAGAGACGGCGGTAGCAGACCCACCGACGATGGCGGGGGCGGGGGCCAAGGATTGCGGAGGAGACGCCCTCTGTTTTTACCATCGCCGCTTTGCAGAGAAGGCACGCAAATATATACCACCGTGCCAGTTCAAGCGCTTGGGAAACGCCAAGCCCGGGGGTTGGTAGCAGCTGCGGCCCTCGGTGAAGAGAACAAGCTGCTCTACTTGACGGATGCGCGTTCGGGGAGGCAGTTCCTCGTGGACACGGCTCCCAAGTGAGTTTTCATCACGCCTACCTCCGCTGACCAGCTGGCGGGTCCCGGAGGTCACGGGGCGTCAGCAGCGAACGGCTCGGAGATTAAGACTTTTGGTGAGAGGAACCTGCTTCTATCCCTACACGGCCGTACATTTGAGTGGACTTTCGTAATAGCTGCAGTGAGTTTCAATATGTTGGGGGCTGATTTTCTGTGCTCACATGGTTTGTTGGTTGATCTTGCTAACAGGCGCCTGGTTAATGCACTTTCTTTTTATTCTATTCCCAGTGCAGCCCGAGTGACCCCGCCCACAGCACAAGCCAACGTCGCAACGGCAAGCGGTAAGTTCCACACACTGCTCACTCAGTTCCCAGCACTCACGATTCCCACATTTTCAGCAGCCGTCGCTAATCACGGAGTGGAACATTTTATTACTACCACCGGACCGCCCGTTTTTGCAAAAGCTCAGTGCTTGGATTCAGCTAAACTGACCATAGCGCGTGAGGAGTTCGCCAACCTTGAAAAGTTGGGCATCATCAGACGTTCAAACAGCCCATGGGCTTCCCCGCTTCACATGGTCCCAAAAGCTGATGGCTCGTGGCGACCTTGCGGAGATTTCCGCAGGTTGAACAACGCCACGGTGCATGACCGCTACCCAATCCCGCATATCCAAGATTTTTCCGTTCATTTGGCGGGGGCGCGCGTTTTTTCTAAGATAGACTTGGTCCGCGGTTACCATCAAGTCCCAGTGCGCGCTGAGGACATACCCAAAACAGCAGTAATAACTCCGTTTGGCCTATTTGAGTTTTTGCGCATGCCGTTTGGGCTTAAAGGCGCGGCGCAGACGTTCCAACGCATGATGGACGCGGTGTTGCGCGATCTCCCCTTCATATTCGTCTACCTGGACGACATCTTAGTAGCCAGCGCATCCGAAGACGAACACGAAAACCACCTCACAGCAGTTTTCCGGAGGTTGGGAGAGCACGGGTTAATAATCAGCCCAGCGAAGTGTCAGTTCGGGGTGACACAGATTGATTTTTTGGGGCATCGCGTCTCCCCAGCCACAAACAGTCAAGTCGTTACAGGAGTTTTTGGGAATGGTGAATTTTTATAACCGTTTCCTCCCCCGCGCAGTGCAGCTCATGCAACCATTGTATGCCGCACTAAAAAAACAAAAACCCCAAAATAAGATCGAATGGTCTCCGGAGCGAGAGCGAGCATTCTCTGAGGTCAAAACAGCCCTGGCAAATGCTGCGTTGTTAGCACATCCGGACCCAACGGCCCGCATAGCGCTCACTACTGACGCGTCAGATGTGGCCATAGGGGCGGTCGTGGAACAGCATGTAGCCGGGGCTTGGCAGCCGCTCGCCTTTTTCAGCAGGACTTTGCGCGATAGTGAATGAAAATACAGAGCATTCGACAGGGAGTTGTTAGCTCTCCACTTGGCCATTCGCCACTTCCAGTTCTGGCTGGAGGGACGCCGTTTCACCGCGTTCGTTGACCACAAGCCACTGACATTCGCAATGGCCAAGGTTTCAGAACCGTGGTCAGGCCGGCAGCAGAGGCAGCTGGCCGCCATCTCAGAATTTACTACCGATATTCAGCATGTGGCGGGTAAACTAAATGTAGTGGCAGACTGTCTCTTGCGAGCCGTGGCGGCCCCAGTCCGCGTAGGGATAGATTATGCAGCCATGGCCGCGGATCAGGGTAGCGACGCGGATGTGCACGCGCTCCAGTCTGGACCAACAGGGTTAAGGCTGGAGAACAAGGTGCTGCAAGACGGTATGCCTCGCCTAATCTGTGATGTCTCCACTGGGCGACTGCGTCCTGTGGTACCGGCCGCGTGGCGCCGCCGCGTTTTTGACTCGATTCATTCTCTGGCGCACCCGGGAGTGCGCGCGTCGGTCAAAATGGTGGGAGAGAAATTTGTTTGGCCGAGCCTGCGCAAACAAGATAGTGAGTGGGCGGCAGCCTGCATGGCTTGTCAACGAGCCAAGGTATACAGACACACGAGAGCTCCCTTGGAGCCGTTTCCCATCCTGGCTAAGAGGTTCGATCATGTTCACATGGACCTCGTAGGCCCCCTCCCGCCGTCACAGGGGTGCACACACCTTCTGACAATGGTAGACCGCACCACGCGCTGGCCGGAAGTGGTCCCACTGTCGTCAACCCCAGCCGAGGAGGTGGCGCGTGCGTTTTTAACAGCATGGGTAGCGCGCTTTGGAGTCCCGTCGGACATTACGTCCGATAGAGGTCCTCAATTTGTTTCCGAACTTTGGTCAGCAATGGCCCGCAGCCTGGGGGTAACGATCCACCGCACAACCGCGTACAATCCGCAGGCTAATGGGTTATGCGAACGTTTTCATAGGTCATTGAAAGCGGCTCTCAGAGCGTCGCTTACGGATGCAAATTGGGCGGACAGGCTACCGTGGGTCTAATTGGGGTTGCGTTCTGCACCTAAAGAGGATTTAGAAGCCTCCCCGGCTGAGCTAGTTTTTGCGCAGCCACTCCGGCTGCCCGAGGAGTTTCTCCCAGATAATCCTGCGCCAGAATGCTCCCCGGCTCAGCGGTTGCAGAGTGGCACGGAATCGGGCACGCTGCCTGGCCCCGTTCACCACAGTTTTCCGCGCATTTTTGTGCCTAAGGCCTTAAAAAACGCGGAGTTTGTTTTTGTCAGACACGATGCTCATCGCCCACCGTTGCGACCACCTTATGATGGACCATTTAGAGTGCTGGAAACAAGGGATCAGCATTTTTTGCCAGATTTGGGGGGCAGGAAAGAAAAGATTGGCATAAACAGGCTCAAACCCGCCTTTGTGGTGGCGGACGAGGATGTGCTGTCGGCCAGGGCTCCTCGGCGTGGCAGACCCCCTAAGGGGTATTCCCCAGAACATCCACAGAGATTGACTAACAGTTCTCATCCTCAGACAGCAGCTCCACAGCAGGACGGTGCCGCGGAAGTGGTAAAGCCCGCTTACAGCAGATACGGGAGGAGACTGAGGCCCAAGCAGCATGTGGACTGATGTGTTATGGTTTATCATGACATGCAGACTGTTATTCCGTTGTTCCATCTTAGACGTTTGGGGGGGGGGGGGTCATGTGGCACACATATGCACATATGTATATCACTTCATGCTCCATATGTATACCACTTTAGGCTTCACATCTTAGATTGAACAAAGAAATGGGTCTCTTGGGAGATAACAAGAGGATGTGAAAGTTTTGTCTTTGGTATGCAGAGAGACGGCCTTGGGGGGATTTTCCTGGCCGCCAGAAGCTTTGGGAGGAGGTGTTAAGATCTGAAAGAAGATACATTGTGACTTGGGATTAAATACAATGTGACTGTGTGCTTTGAAGTCCTAAGGTATTTAAAGGACGAATGTCTGGGTTTCTTCCTCTTTCTGTTTTTGATGTTGGAAGATGTGAATAAACCTGACTCATGAGATGAACTCTGCCTCGTCATTTTCACATTTTCCACAAGGTAATCTATTACATAAGAATACACAATATATATTCACCAGCTTGGAATTTACAAGGTCCACACATATCATTCACTTTCTTCTTCAGAAGTTATGTTTAATTTCTTTAAATCAAATCAAATCAAATCAAATCAAATCAAACTTTATTGTCATATTGCTGTACATACAACTGTAGTGCAGGCAAGATGAAATTGCGTTTCTCTCGGCATCCATATAAGAAGCAGCATGATTTAAGACACATTCCCACATAGCTCCCCCCCACCCCCACCCCCCATCCATTCACACATCCCTGAGACATACTTGGGGAAAAAAAAGAATAACTAACTATAATATACAAAATGTCCGTAGGTGCAGTAGTGTGTATGAGAGATTCCGGGTCAACTGTTCAGCATCCTGACAGCTTGTGGAAGGAAGCTGTTGATCAGTCTGGTGGTTCTGCCTCTGATGCTCCAGAATCGTTTACCAGATGGAAGAAGTTCAAAGTGTTTATGCAGAGGGTGAGAATGGTCCTTGACAATGTTTAGTGCCCTGCTCCTACAACGGTTCTGAAAAAGTTCTTGGACAGAGGGGAGGGAGACTCCAATTACCCTCTCCGCCCCCTTGACTATCCTCTGCAGGGCTTTTTTGTCTGACATACTGCAGCTGGAGTACCATGTAGCAATGCAGTACATCAGAACACTCTCCACCATACCTCTGTAGAAGGTCCTGAGGATGCAGATGGGAAGAGAGGCCTGTTTGAGTTTCCTCAAGAAGTGCAGTCTCTGCTGAGCGCTTCCTGATCTCCAAGGAATTCTTGCTCCAGGTCAGGTCCTGCGAGATCTGCACTCCGAGGAACTTGATGTTCTCTAGTCTCTCCACTAAACGGCCGCCGATGCTGAGGGGGGCATGCTCAGGCTGCGTCCGCCGGAAGTCGATAATCATCTCCTTCGTTTTGTCCACGTTGAGCACCAGATTGTTCTCCCTGCACCAGCCCTCCAGGTCTCTCACTTCTTCCCTGTACATTGATTCCTCATTCCTCTGGATAAGTCCCACCACCGTGGTGTCATCTGCAAACTTAATAATCTGGTTCCCCTCGTGTCTGGATACACAGTCATGTGTTAGAAGTGTAAACAACAGTGGACTGAGTACACAGCCTTGAGGGGATCCGGTACTCAGCGTGACAGACTTGGAGATGTTGTTTCCAACCCGGACAGACTGAGGTCTCTCAGTCAGAAAATCCAGGATCCAGAGACATGTGGCGGTGTTCAGACCGAGAAGGAGTAATTTCTCCATCAGTCTCTGGGGAATAATGGTGTTGAATGCTGAACTGAAATCAATGTACAGGAGTCTGGCGTAGGTGTCTTTCTTGTCCAGGTGGGTGATGACAGAGTGTAGGGTGGTGACTATAGCATCCTCCGTGGAGCGGTTTGAACGATATGCAAACTGGAGCGGGTCGTGTGATGCAGGGAGGCAGGCTGTAATGTGTGGTTTGACAAGCCGCTCAAAACACTTCATCACAATTGGTGTCAGTGCAACAGGATGATAGTCATTCAAACAGGACACCACTGGTTTCTTTGCCACCGGTACAATGATAGAGGTATTGAAGCATCTGGGAACGATGGCCTGACTCAGGGAGATGTTATAAATGTCAGTCAGGACATCCGCCAACTCGCTCGCGCAATCTCGGAGCACACGTCCCGGAATGTTGTCTGGACCTGCAGCTTTGCGTGGGTTGACTCTGGTTAGGGTCCTCCGTGTGTCCGCTGTGTTGATGGTAAAAGCTGGTCCGACCGATGGTGGGGGAGGGCCAGCCCTCCCTCTGATTGTCGAGTTTGATGCTTCAAAACGTGCAAAGAAGTCGTTAAGCCTGTCTGGAAGCGAAGCGTCGTCATCATCGACCCCCTGCCTAGGCTTAAAGCCCGTCAGTGTCCGAACTCCCTGCCACATCTGCTTGGTGTTCCTAGTGTCACAGAGGTGTCCCTGGATTTTCTCCGCATAGGCGCGCTTTGCCGCCTTAATTCCCTTAGAAAGCGCAGACCTGGCTGAGCGGAGGGCGATCCTGTCCTTCGCTCTGAAGGCTGCATCTCTGGCTGTGAGCAGCGAGCGCACCTCTGCAGTCATCCAGGGCTTATGATTACCCCGCATAGTGATGGTCTTCACTGTAGTGAAATCCTCTGTGCACTTCGCGATGTAGCTGGTGACCGAATCAGCATACTCCTCCACATCTGTCCTGTCTTCCTGGGAGGCTGCTATTTTGAAGACCTTCCAGTCTGTGTGCTGAAAACAGTCTTTCAGTGCAGGGGTTGCACTCTCTGGCCAAATCCTGATTTGTTTCACTGCTGGCCTGCTGCGCTTCAATAAAGGTTTGTAGGCAGGCACCAGCATCACGGATATGTGATCAGAACGGCCGAGATGGGGGCGGGATATCGCTTTATATGCATCTGTGTTTGTGTATACTAAGTCCAACATATTCTCTCCTCTGGTCTTAAAGTCTACACATTGTTTAAACTTGGGGAGCACAGTCTTTAGGCTGGTGTGGTTAAAATCCCCCGCAACCATCACAAAACTGTCCGGGTGTGAAGTTTGGATTTCACTGATTGCATTGTGCAGTTCCCCGAGTGCCTTCTTAGCATTAGCTTTAGCGTTAGCGCTCGGCGCTATGTAAACACCGACTACAAACATGTTGCTGAATTCCCTAGGCAGATAATAAGGCCGACAATTTACAATAAGGAACTCCGCCAACGGAGAGCAGTGTTTAGACACTAACGTGGCATTAACGCACCAGTTCTTGTTAACATAGATGCATAGCCCACCCCCCCGGCTCTTACCGGAGCTCGCCGTTTCCCTGTCGGCACGGAACATCGCCATATCTTCCAGTTGAATGGCCTCGTCAGGAATGTTGTCGTAGAGCCATGTCTCGGTGAAAACAAACACACAGCAGTCCCTCCACTCTCTCCGGGTTTTTCTCAGCAGACGCAGTTCGTCCACCTTGCTTTCGAGGGCGCGGACGTTTGAGAGAAGAAGCGACGGTACCGCTGGTCTGGAGGGGTTAGCCTTTAGCCTAGCATGGATCCCGGCCCTTTTTCCTCGCTTTTTCCTGCGTTCCCTCCACTTCCGCTTCCTCCTCTCATGGGTAGCTTCCAGCGGAGACTCCGCCAGAATTCCGTGCTGGCGTAGGATGTCCAAATCACAACCGATCGCCGCGATTCTTGCAGCGTGCAGTACCTTGATGTTTAATAAGGTCTCACGGTTGTAAGTTTTACAGAATGTACGTCTGGGATGATCACAACACTCAAAACTCTCACACTCGCTGATGCCAAGAGGGGCCGCTGCGTCCGAGCGCGCTGCCGCCATCTTATCAACAATGAAAGGTCTCCATATATTCTCAAACACATTTTCCTTTGATTTCAGTATGTATGTTATTCTTTCTAGTGGAAAGTTTGTTAACATCTGTCTTAACCACTGAGTCACATCTGGTCTATGAGTCTTTTTCACAGTAGTGCAATACATTTTTTGGCATTAAGCAAACCGAGGTCTATGAATGCTCTTTCACTCTTATTAAAGTTATGCTTTTCTGGATACAGACCCAACAAAAACAGTTTAGGGTTCAATGTGATTTGTTTTGAAATTATTTTTTCAATTGTTACCCTCACCTCTTCCCAAAACATTCTGATTTTTCTACATTCCCATAAACAGTGAAATAGGGTTCCTTTACTTTCCATACATTTTATGCATGTATCTGGTATGTTTTTGTTATATCTATTTAATTCCACTGGTGTAACATGCATCCGCATTAACTATTTAAAATGTATCAGTTTAAGACGTACATTTATTGATTTGGTTTGAGCTCCTGCACATGCCATTTCCCATTGTTCCTCTGAAATTTCAATTTGCAGGTCTTCTTTCCAATGATTCAGTCTTTTCTGTGAGTTTTCACTTGAGAATAGTGTCAATGGCTGCACGGTGGCGCAGTGGTTTAGCACTGTGGCAGCACAGTTTTACCCTCGGCCGGGGGATCGTGGGGATCATGAGATCGTGGGTTCGATCCCAGCCCCCGACCAACAGTGAGCTGTGTGGAGTTTGCATGTTCTCCCCGTGTTGCGTGGGTTTACTCCGGGATTTCTCCGGTTTCCTCCCGCATACCAAAAACATGTAGGTTTAGGGCGCTCGCGCACGCAGCAACCAGCAGCCGGTGGCTTGTCACCAGACTGCAAACCAAATCTACCTACGGGTACAAATAAGTAACAAAAAAAAAAAAAAAAAAAATGAGTTATAAAACTCTGAAATAATACCCTTTCTCTTACTATCCTTCATCAAAAATTTTTCCAAGGATCAATAAGTAGGTCGGGTGAGAGCATTATTTTGATTTGATCAAATAAAATTTCTAAGCTGAAGATATTTAACCCCTTAACGCCTGAATTTATTTTCAATTATGAAAAAAAAAATTTCAGTTGTGTTTTTGCTTTCAAGTAGATGCTAAAGTAAGTTGAGAAAGTTAATTTGACTATAGCACATAAAATAGATATAATTTTAGGTATGATGCAAATTAGCGACAACAGGAATCTATGGTAAAAAAGCACCTGTTCCCATCTCAAGTATGAAGAGTCTTTTATTTATGCAACAAAGCAATTTTCAGTATTTTCAACTCTCATGACTGCCAGACTATAACCCTAACCCTAACCCTAACCCTAGCAATCAGGAAATGGATGGTGCTCCGTCTCTGACCGTTCCTACGAGAAACTAATGCTTGCAAAGGATCCTAGGTATGTGTTGGAAGTGCTCCAACCGGAAGTGGAGGAATACAGACGGTATTTTGGTTGCATTTAGAGCGGAAGCGGTTTGATGTGAATTCACGACGACAGGCGTCAAGGGGTTAAAAAAGTATGTTCTATTAAGATTGAATTTAATCCTCACTTCTTCAAAAGACATTATGTTATCTGAGTACGACAAATATAAGTCATGAATCTTTTGAATCCCTTTTAAATTCCATATTTTAAATAGAGTATCCGCTCTCCCTGGTGTAAAATATTGATTACCCCATATTGGGCTAAATTGTGACAGTGAGTGTGGTTCTTTTAAATATTTTTTGGTTTCACACCATATTTTGATCATGTGCTTTACAATTGGATTTTTAACTTGTTTCTGTAATTTTTTAGCCGAGTCTGAATATATGAATAAGGGAAGAGGTAAAGGTAAATCGTATGATTCCATTTCAGTCCAGTGAAGGAGATCATTTGATGAAAAATAATATGTCATAGACCTCAGTTGTGCTGACCAGTAATACAACATAAAGTTTGGACATTTCAGACCTCCACGATCAAATGGTAAGTATAGCAAGGACAAACGTAATCTAGCCTTCCTATTGTTCCATATAAATTCCACTAACTTTTTTTTAATTCTTGAGAATAGATCTGAAGGTGGTGGAAAAGGAATGTTTTGAAATAAATAAAGTATTTTTGGTAAGATATTACTTTTAATTATATTAATTCTCCCGATCATTGACATTGGTAGTGACATCCATCTCTGAAGTAACTCATTAATGTCTGACATTAAGGCTTCATAGTTGGCATTGGCAACTGATTCTAGCTTAGGCAAAATTTGAATTCCTAAATATTTAAACTGATTTACAACATTGAATTGGTTTACCTCAGGAGCTGGAAGATTTCTCTGGGTCTCATTTAACATTAATATTGAAGATTTTGTTTTGTTTATTTTATATCCTGATATATCCCCAAAGTTCTTTATTAAATTTAAGAGAGCTATTAGAATAATCAACAAAGCAGCTTACAGGGAACCAACAAACCCACTTTTTCTTAAACAAAAAACTCTCAAGTTGAAAGATCTGATCGACTTTAAAACCGCAATAATAATGTTCAAAGTGAAGAATCTATCACTGCCCGCAAATATCCAAAAGTTGTTCCAAACAAGGGAGAAACGATATCACTTCAGAGGAACATGTATATTTCAAAAGCCTACAGTGAGAACAACTACCAAGCAACACTGTATTTCAGTGCAAGGTGTCAGATTATGGAACGATTTTGGACCTGAATTAAAATCATGTACAAAGCTTGGACAATTTAAACAAAAACTAAAGGAAGAAATACTCCAAACATATTTACAAGACGACATGTAAACTCACATAAGGATTGACATTTCCAGCCTGTGTTGTGTTATAGCTTAGTTTTTCTTTTTTCTCTGTGACACTATGTCTTAGATTTGTTTTTGAATAGTAACCGCTTAACTTAGACTAGCTCAGTTTTCTTTTTCTCTCAGTCATATTTTGCTTAGCCTTGTTTTAAATTGTAATCGCTCTTGTCTTGTTTTCTCTTTTTTCTCCTTTGAATTCTTGGATGGAATATGGGTGGGCAATATAAGCTGCGGCTTCAGCCATCACCCATTTCGGATAACTCACGTGGAATTGTATAGTAGAAGGAGTCTTTGTCTAATTTGACCTTGTTGTTATATTATACAGTTTCTTTTAACCTGTAATGTACTATCCGAAATAAATTCATTCAAATTCAAAAATTCAATTCAATTCAATTCAAAAAATTTAACAAGGTCGGAATTGATTTTTTAAAATTTGACATAAATCGAACATCTTCCGGCGCCACACGAGTAGGCTGCCCTTTGCAACAGCGGATCAATTTCTGCCTATTTCTGTTACTATCTGGCTCTCTTGCCAATCTTTATGATCCAGCGTCACTTTATTCCATCCAAACACGTAGATCGCCCAAATGTCTCCTGATTCAGTGGACGGAGCCACTGTTTCTGGCAGGAGGCGGTATAACAGGGACCAGATGCTAGCACTCAACCGGCCCATGATGCTAACGTGAAAACTCGACATACCGGGAGAATTAAGACGAAAACAATGTGGGTGTCGAGCTGGAGTAAGACGGCGGGCGAGGAATATAAGGTACAGACCCGCCCTCCCATCTGTCATTATGGGGAATGTACGATTGATACTCGGAAAGACAGATGAACTAGCGGCTATCTCCCGCTACGATAGCATATACCGGGAGTGTAGCCTGTTCCTATTCTCAGAGACGTGGCTAACAGGACTAGCAGCAGATGCTAACATTGAACTGGAGGGTTTCCACGCAATACGGGCAGACCGAACACCAGACAGTGGGAAGGCACGGGGCGGTGGGGTGATGATGTACGTCAATAACAACTGGTACAGACTGGGACATATCACGGTTAAGGAACAGCACTGTAGCAAAGACATTGAGTTGCTAGCTGTTAGCATGTGGCCTACATATCTCCCGAGGGAATACTCATACGTGATCTGCATTGTTATTTATGCAAATCCAACGGCGAACGCTGGGACAGCGCGTGACGTCATCCACTCAGTAACTGGCAGGCTGCAGACAGAACACCCAGATGTCTTCTCCTCATCTCAGGTGATTTCAACCATATTTCACTGTCTCCCATTCTACCCACGTTCACCCAGTATGTCACATGCCACACTAGAGACAATAAAACACTGGATTTATTCTATGCAAACACTAAAGAGGCGTACACCTCATCACCACTCCCCCCACTCGGGAGATCGGATCACAACTTGGTTCATCTCCTGCCGGTGTACAAACCCCTAGTGCACAGACAACCTCCGGTCATGCGCACAGTGAAGTTATGGTCTGAGGAGGCAATGGACGCTCTAAAGGACTGCTTTGAAACCACTGCCTGGGAGCAGCTCTGCGATCCACATGGTGAGGACATCGATGGCCTCACTCACACCATCACGGACTACATCAGCTTCTGTGTGGACAACACCGTACCCACCGAGACCATACAGTGTTGCTCGAACAACAAACCCTGGATCAACCCTGAGATAAAAACACTTCTGAGAGAGAAGAAGAGGATCTTCAGGTCGGGGAACAGGGAGATGCTGAAGTCCGTACAGAGGGAGCTGAGGAGGAAGATCAGAGAAGGCAAAGACAACCTCAGGAAGAAGATGGAGGACAAGCTGCAACAGAGTGACATCGGTGGGGTCTGGAGAAACCTTAAAACCATCTCTGGGCTCCAGAATACCTCCTCCCAGGCCATGGGGGGCAGGGAGTGGGCGAACAATCTGAAACTGTTTTTTAATAGGTTTGACCAACCGCCCTCCCCCCCAACTGCACAACAACCACTGCTGCCTCTAATGACATCGAGTCCTGCTGTCCATACCCCACTCCACCAACACCCCCCCACTCCCAACACACAGCCCCCCAACATGACCCTCACTAAGACCCAGGTGAGGACGGAGCTGAGAAAGATCAAGGCGAGGAAGGCGTCTGGACCGGACGGCATCAGCGCAAAGCTTCTCAAGTCCTGTGCAGATCAGCTATGTGGGATTGTGGAGCTCATCTTCAACCTGAGCCTGAAGCTGGGGAGGGTACCACAGTTGTGGAAAACATCTTGTGTGGTACCTGTACCAAAGACCTCCCGCCCCAAAGACCTGAACAGCTACAGACCAGTGGCCCTGACGTCCCACATGATGAAGACCCTGGAGAGACTGCTCCTTGCTCATCTCCGCCCCCTGGTGGGACCAGCAATGGATCCACTCCAGTTCGACTACCAGCATGGCATTGGGGTGGAGGATGCAGTGATCTTCCTCCTTCACCGTTCTCTGTCCCACCTGGAGAAGCCCGGGAATGTGGTGAGGATCATGTTCTTTGACTTCTCCAGTGCTTTCAACACCATCCAACCGATGATCCTGAAGGACAAGCTCCTGTGCGCAGGGGTGGACCAGCACCTGTCATCATGGATCCTGGACTACCTCACTAACCGGCCACAGTTTGTGAGAATCCGGGACTGTGTGTCCGACAAGATCATTGGTAGCACCGGGGCCCCCTAGGGAACGGTTTTGGCTCCCTTGCTGTTTACCCTTTATACTGCGGACTTACACAACACAACACACTGCCATCTACAGAAGTTCTCTGACGACTCTGCAATCGTCGGCCTCATCTCCAACGGAGATGAAGCTGAGTACAGAGGACTTATCCAGGACTTCATGGACTGGTGCCATCGGAACTGCATCCAGATCAACGCGAGGAAAACTAAGGAGCTGGTGGTGGACTGCCACAGGCAAGGACAACCCCTCACAGCACCAGTAAACATATACGGAACAGACATCGAGATGGTGACATCCTACAAGTACCTGGGTGTTCATCTGAACAATAAACTAGACTGGTCACACAATACTGACACACTCTACAAGAAGGGACAGCGCAGGCTGTTCCTACTGAGGAGACTCAGGTCTTTTGGTGTACAAGGGGCGCTGCTGAAGACATTCTACGACACGGTGGTGGCATCAGCCATCACTTTTGGAGTGGTCTGCTGGGGCAGTGGCATTACAGCAGCCGATAGGAAGAGACTGAACAAAATGATCAAGAAAGTTAGCTCTGTCCTGGGACAGCACCCTGACCCAGTGGAGGAGATAGGAGAGAGAAGGATGGTGGCTAAACTGTCATCTCTGCTGGAGTCCGAGTCCCACCCTATGCAGGACATACTGAATGCACTGAGGAGTTCATTTAGCAGCAGACTACATCATCCTAGGTGCGCAACCGAGAGGTTTCGCAGGTCCTTCCTACCTACGGCAGTCATACTGTATAACCTAAGCAGGGCTGCTCGCAGAGATAGCAAAAAAACATGACGACCTAATAGTACTGAATGCAAAAGACGCAACAGACTTACACAATGGTCCCCTCCAGTATATACAACTAGTGTGGAAAGGATGAGGCTGAGTTATTTCTCAAGTTCCATTTTATTCTCAACACACTCTCCAACATACAAATCAGAAAAGAGGCAGAACCCCCAAACTCCGCCAGTTTTATACCCTTGACATCAAAGCACAAAATTCCATTGTCTTTAAATCCCAAACACAATGCATCCCCCCTGCAGTTCCTAACTCTTCCACCCAAACCCCGGTGGTCAGGAAATCCTTCATGTCCATCTCTTTGCATATCCAAAGGTCAACACTCACATCCTCCTCATCTCCCTAGGAGGTCCAGACCTTTTGTTCCTCTTCAAACGTGAAGCCAAAGTAAGCCCACAGGAATATACAAGAGAGCATATGAACAGTCATATACATGTGAGCCCGTGAAACTACATATGTGCACCACATATAACCCCCCCAAACGTCTAAGAGGGAACAACCAAACACAGATTGCATGTCATAATAAAATCACCACATATTAGTCCACATGCTGTCTTGGTCTCAACCGTCTGCCGTATCTGTTGCAGGCGGGCTTAACCTCTTCCGCAGTGCCCTCCTGCTGTGGAGCTGCTGTCTGGGGATTAACACTGTTAGTCAATCTCTGTGGGTGTACTGGGGAATGCTCCCTAGGGGGTCTACCCCGTCGCGGGGCTCTCGCCAACTGCACAGTTTCGTCAGCCATCACAAAAGCAGGTTTGAGTCTGTCTATGCCAATTATCTCCTTTCTGCCACCCAAATCTAGCAAAAAATGCTTATCACCTGTTTCCAGCACCTTGAATGGTCCATCGTATGGCGGTTGCAGAGCTGTGCGGTGGGCATCATGCCTGACAAAAACAAACTCCGCATTTTTTAAAGCTTTAGGCACAAAAACACGCGGAAAACTGTGGTGAACGGGGCCGGATAGAGCACTCGGCCCATGCTATTCTGCAAACGCTGAGCCGAAGAGAGCTCTGGCGCTGGGTTGTCAGGGAGAAATTCTCCGGGCAGCCGAAGTGGCTGTGCAAACACTAGCTCCGCTGGGGAGGCGTCTAAATCCTCTTTAGGTGCAGAACGCAACTCCAATAAAACCCATGGCAGTTTGTCAACCCAATTTGCATCCGTAAGCGACGCTCTGAGAGCCGCCTTCAGCGACCTGTGAAAACGTTCGCATAACCTGTTAGCCTGCGGGTGATATGCAGTTGTGCTGTGGATCGTTGTCCCCAGGTTGCGGGCCATTGCTGACCAAAGTTCGGAAACAAATTGTGGGCCTCTGTCAGATGTAATATCCGACGGAACTCCAAAACGCACTACCCATGCAGTTAAAAAAGCGCACGCCACCTCCTCGGCTGTAGTTGACGACAGGGGAACCACTTCCGGCCAGCGCGTGGTGCGGTCGACCATTGTCAGAAGATGTGTGCAGCCCTGCGAGGGCGGTAGGGGGCCTACGAGGTCCACGTGGACATGATCAAACCTTTTAGCTGGAATATGAAACGGCTCCAAAGGAGCTCTCGTGTGTCTATGCACTTTGGACCACTGGCAAGCTATGCAGGCTGCCGCCCACTCTCTAACCTGTTTACACAGGCCCGGCCATACAAATTTCTCCCCCACCATTTTGATCGAAGCGCGCACCCCCGGGTGCGCCAGAGAATGAACCAAGTCAAAAACGCGGCGACGCCACGAGGCCGGAACCACCGGACGGGGTCGCCCGGTGGAAACATCGCAGATTAGGGGGGGCATACCGTCTTGCAGCACCCTGTCCTCCAGCCTTAACCCTGTTGGTCCAGACTGGAGCGCGCGCACGTCCGCGTCGCCACCCTGCTCCGCGGCCATGGCTGCATAATCTATCCCTACGCGGACAGGGGCCGCGCGCGCTTCTGCGTCGCTACCCTGGTCCGCGGCAACAGTTGCAAAATCTACCTCTACGCGGGCTGGAGCAGCCACGGCACGCGAGAGGCAGTCTGCCACCACATTCAGTTTGCCCGCTACATGCTGGATATCGGTAGTGAACTCCGAAATTGCGGCCAGCTGTCTCTGCTGCCGGCCCGACCAAGGTTCTGAAATCTTGGCCATCGCAAAAGTCAGCGGCTTGTGGTCAACGAACGCGGTGAAACGGCGCCCCTCCAGCCAAAACTGGAAGTGATGAACAGCCAAATACGCTGTATTTCCGCTCACTATCGCGCAAAGTCCTGCTGAAAAACGCGAGCGGCTGCCAGGCTCCAGCCACATACTGTTCGACAACCTCCCCTATGGCCACCTCTGATGCGTCAGTAGTGAGCGCCATGCGAGCTGTTGGGACTGGGTGTGCTAACAACGCAGCGTTTGCCAAGGCTATTTTGACTTCAGAGAATGCACGCTCCCGCTCGGGGGACCATTCGATTTTATTTGCGGGTTTTTGTTTTTTAAGCGCAGCGTACAATGGTTGCATGAGCTGCGCCGCGTGGGGAAGGAAACGGTTATAAAAATTCACCATTCCCAAAAACTCCTGTAACGCTTTGACCGTTTGTGGCTGGGGAAAATTTGCCACCGCGCGCACCTTGTCAGGCAGAGGAACTGCACCTTCGGGAGAGACGCGATGCCCCCAAAAATCAATCTGCGCCACCCCGAACTGACACTTCGCTGGGTTAATTATTAGCCCGTGCTCTGCCACCCTCCGGAAAATTGCCGTGAGGTGGATTTCGTGTTCGTCTTCGGACGCACTGGCTACTAAAATGTTGTCCAGGTAGACGAACACGAAAGGAAGCTCGTGCAACACCGCGTCCATCATGCATTGGAAAGTCTGCGCTGCTCCTTTAAGCCCGAATGGCATGCGCAAAAACTCAAAAAGCCTGAAAGGAGTTATTACCGCTGTTTTGGGTATGTCCTCAGTGCGTACTGGGACCTGATGATAACCGCGCACCAAGTTTATCTTAGAAAAAACGCACGTCCCTGCCAAATGAACTGAAAAATCCTGGATATGTGGGATTGGGTAGCGGTCGTGTGCTGTAGCATTGTTCAGCCTGCGAAAATCACCGCACGGCCGCCATGAGCCATCAGTTTTAGGGACCATGTGAAGCGGTGAAGCCCAAGGGCTGTTTGAACGTCGGATGATGCCCAATTTTTCTAGGTTGGCGAATTCCTCACGCGCTATGGCCAGTTTAGCTGAATCCAAGTGCCGAGCTTTTGCAAAAACGGGTGGCCCGGTGGTAGTAATAAAATGCTCCACCCCGTGTTTAGCCACGGTCGCCGAAAACATTGGCACCGTGAGTGCTGGAAACTGATTGAGGAGTGAGTGAAACTTACCACCTGCAGCTGTGACGTTGGCTTGTGCTGTTGGCGGAGTCACTCGCGCTGTACAGGGAATAGAGGAAAAAGAGAGTGCATTAACCAGGCGTCTGTTAACAAGATCGACCAACAAACCATGTGAGCACAAAAAATCAGCACCTAACATGTTGAAATTGACTGCCGCTATGACGAAAGTCTATTCAAATGTACGGCTGTGGAAAGAGAGAGACAGGGTCTTCTCCCCGAAGCTCTTAATCGCCGAGCCGTTCACTGCTGACGCCACAGGGCCACTGGAAGGTGCCAGCCGGTCAGTGTAGGAAGGTGTGATGAAACTCAGCTGGGAGCCTGTGTCCACGAGGAAGTGCCTCCCCGATCGCGCGTCCCTCAGGTAGAGCAGCTTGTTCTCTTCACCGAGAGCCGCAGCTGCTACCGACTCCCGGTCTTGGCTTTTCCCGAGTGCTTGAACTGGCACGGTGGAATGCACTTGCGTGCCCTCTCAGTGAAACGGCGATGGTAAAAGCAAAGGACGTTGTCCGCTCCGCGTCTCCTGGCCTCCGCCGCTGCTGTCATCGGTGAGTCTGGTGCTGCAGCCTCTGGCCCCCTGCCATCTCCGGATGATGCGCCCAGCTCCGCTGCTGCAGTCGTGGCCGTGTGTCATCTATGGGCGTTGATGAGTCGCTGCGCCTCCTGGCCCAGCTCATGGTAGTCTCGGTGGGCCAGCAGCTGTGAACTGGCCAGGGTAACTCTCACCGCTGACGATAGTGTCCTGAGGAAAAGGTGGGCGAAGATAAAACCATCATCTTCGGAGTCTCTCAAACTCAGCATCTTCGCCATCAGGTCTGCAGGTCTGTCAACCTTGCCCTCAGTCAACGCCAGGAATTTCTCTGCTCGCTCTCCCCGCGAGGGGGTGAAAAAACGGATGAGAGCAGCCTTCAATGTGCCATACTTGTCGTCGTCTGGCGGGTGGTTAATCAGGCTCTCTACTGGCTGGGCTGTGTGGCTGTCCAGCTTTGCAACCACATGGTAGAATTTTATGGCATCTGCCGAAACCCTCCGAAGATGGAACTGTGCCTCGACTGCGTTAAACCAGGAGCGCGGGCTATGCTGCCAGAAATCAGGTAGCTGGACTGTGGTAGCTGCATTAGAATCAGAATCAGGTTTATTGCCATTGTTCATGTAGTACACAAACTAGGAATTTGTCTCGGTACAATGCTGCAACATTAAACATGATAAGATAAGAGAAATAAACTATACATGTAATAAAGTGTAGGATAAGATTAAGTGATACTGGTCAACAGTTAAAATATATATTAGCCAGCAGCAGATACTGTGGAGAACTATATAGTGCAGTCGGTAATGCAGGAAGAAAACAGTGATGATTGACATGAGTCTGGTTGAGCTGCTGTACATGGTGCACGAGAGTCACTTAGTGTTCAGCAGTCTAATGGCAGAGGGGAAGAAACTGTTCATGTGACGGGAGGTTTTAGTCTGGATGGACCGAAGTCTTCTACCAGAGGGGAGGGGGGCAAACAGTACGTGACCAGGGTGTGAGGGATCGGCTATGATCCGGCCAGCACGCCTCCGGGTCCTGGAGATGTACAGATCCTGGAGAGATGGGAGCTTGCAGCCGATCACCTTCTCAGCAGTGCGCACGACGCGCTGCAGCCTTAGTCTGTCCCTGGCAGTGGCTCCTGCGTACCACACGGTTATGGAGGTGGTGAGGATGGACTCGATGATGGCTGTGTAGAACTGCACTAACATCTTGGTGGGTAGCTTGAGCTTCCTCAGCTGCCGCAGGAAGAACATCCTCTGCTGGGCTTTTTTGATGAGTGAGCTGATGGTCAGCTCCCATTTGAGGTCCCTGGTGATGGTAGTGCCTAGGAAGCGGAAGGAATCAGCAGTGGTGATGGGAGAGCCTGAGAGGGTGAGGGGGGGCAGAGGAGTAGTGACTTTCCTGAAGTCTACAATCATCTCCACTGTCTTCAGAGCGTTCAGCTGCAGGTTGTTATTGCTGCACCAGGACGCCAGCTGGGCCACCTCTCTCCTGTAGGCGGACTCGTCGCCGTTGGAGATGAGCCCGATGAGGGTGGTGTCGTCCGCAAACTTGATCAACTTGACAGACTGGTGGCTGGAGGTGCAGGAGTTGGTGTAAAGGGAGAAGAGTAGGGGGGAAAGTACACAGCCCTGGGGTGATCCGGTGCTGATGCTAGTATAGTCTGAGACAGTCTTTCCCAGCCGCACATGCTGCCTCCGGTCCGTCAGGAAGTCGATGATCCACCTGCAGAGGGAGTCAGGCACGTTGAGCAGGGACAGCTTGTCCCGGAGCAGAGCGGGGCGGATGGTGTTGAATGCGGAGCTGAAGTCCACAAACAGGATCCTGGCGTAGGTTCCCGGGGAGTCCAGGTGCTGCAGGATGGAGTGGAGGGCCAGGTTGACTGCATCGTCTACAGACCTGTTGGCTCGGTAGGCAAACTGCAGCGGGTCCAGGAGAGGGGTGGTGATGGACTTGAGGTGGGACAGGACCAGGCGCTCAAAGGACTTCATGACTACAGAGGTGAGCGCTACAGGTCTGTAGTCATTAAGTCCAGTGATCCGTGGCTTCTTGGGGACAGGGATGATGGTGGAGGATTTGAGGCAGGATGGCACGTGGCATAACTTAAGGGAGGTGTTAAAAATGTCTGTGAATACAGGAGCCAGCTGTTTCGCACAGAGTCTCAGGGTGGAGGGAGACACGCCGTCTGGGCCGGGGGCCTTGCGCGGGTTCAGTCTGGAGAACTGTTTGAGCACATCCTGCTCACTGATGATAAGGGGAGGGGGGGAGGAGGGGGGGGGTGCCTTAAATGAAGTAGGGAATGTGGAGGCTGTGGAGCTGGAGGGAGGGGGGGAGTTGGACACAGATGACGAGGTGTCAAAACGGGCATAGTGTTGGGACAGTCTCTGACAAAGGGCTTTGTCATCCTGACCTTTAGGAGCCTTAGGTCGATAGTTGGTGATTTGCCTCAGTCCTCTCCACACGGAAGCCGAATCATTAGCAGTGAACTGCTGCTGGAGTCTCTCTGAGTACACAGATTTAGCCCTCTTCAGCTCTCTGTTAAACCGGTATTTAACCTCCCTGTAGCAGTCCCTGTCTCCACTTTTCAGCGCTGCTTCCTTCTCCTTCCTGATCTGTCTGAGCTTAGCTGTGAACCAGGGTTTGTCATTAGAGTAACTCACCCTGGTGCGTGATGGAAGAATGTTCTCTTCACAAAAGTGGATATATGAGTTCACAGTGTCCGTGTACTCATCCAGATCATGCGTGGCTCCTTTAAGCATGCCCCAGTCAGATATTTCCATGCACGTTTCCAGCTTCTCCTCAGCATCACTGGCTCAGCATCATTAGCCTGGCTGGCTCCTGATGAGTCCGGTGCAGGAGAATCGTCACCGGCCATAATACGTCTTAAGGTCACCAGTGTGGAGATGTGTGGAAAGGATGAGGCTGAGTTATTTCTCAAGTTCCATTTTATTCTCAACACACTCTCCAACATACAAATCAGAAAAGAGGCAGAACCCCCAAACTCTGCCAGTTTTATACCCTTGACATCAAAGCACAAAATTCCATTGTCTTTAAATCCCAAGCACAATGCATCCCCCCTGCAGTTCTTAACTCTTCCACCCAAACCCCGGTGGTCAGGAAATCCTTCATGTCCATCTCTTTGCATATCTAAAGGTCAACACTTACATCCTCCTCATCTCCCTAGGAGGTCCAGACCTTTTGTTCCTCTTCAGATGTGAAGCCAAAGTAAGCCCACAGGAATATACAAGAGAGCATATGAACAGTCATATACATGTGAGCCCGTGAAACTACATATGTGCACCGCACTAGGACAGTATCGGTCGCTACGGAGGGTGACAATATGTATGGGTACATATTCATACTATGTAGGATAACTAAGTAGACGGTTATGCTATTTATTCTATCTCGCTACAATGCTCCGCACTTTGTATATATATTTATATATTGATGTGTATGTATGTATATCCACTGCTCTTATTTATATCTTCCATATCTTCTTAATTATTGCTCTGAGTGTTGCTATCCCTGTGCTGTTGCAAATCCTGGAATTTCCCCATTGTGGGACTAATAAAGGTTTATCTTATCTTATCTTATCTTAAACAAAATTATGTCATCGGCATACAGGGATATTTTATGTTCTGTTGGTCCTACTTTAATTCCATATATTTGTGGATGTAAACGTACTGCCATCGCTAAAGGTTCAATTGCCATAGTAAACAATAAAGGTGAAAGTGGAAGCCTTGTCGACATTCTCTATTGATTTTTATTGATTTTGAGATATTGCTGTTTGTTAGGATTTCTGCTGTAGCATTATTGTATATTATCTGGACCCATTTTATGAAATTATTTCCAAGTCCAAACCTTTTTAGGACTTCAAAAAGATAGGGCCATTCAACCCTATCAAAGGCCTTTTCGGCGTCCATAGATAGGAGAGCTGTATCCGGTGCTTCTTTATTGGAATAAATAATATTAAATAGTCTTCTTACATTATGGAAGCCTTGTCTTCTAATTATAAAGCCATTCTGATCTCGGTTAATAATATTTGGTAATATTTCTTGTAGTTGTTTTGCTAAAATTTTCCAGATTATTTTAAGATCAGCATTTAATAGGCTTATTGGTCTCATGTTTTCACATTTATTAGGGGGTTTACCTGGTTTTGGCAACAGTGAAGCGGCATGAAATAAGGTGGCGTTGTGAAGGTTTTAAGTTGAGTTTATTAAATCATACCGCCTTCACGGGAACTCGGCTCCAGCCCATAGTGTGAGCAGGCTGAAGCTGAATTCCTCAGGCTCTCAGAGAGGAGACACAGTGTGTGTCAGCAGCAGTTGCAGGAATCAGATTGAGAGAGTGAGCATGGATTACAGTGCAGTATATATACCCAACTACAACAATACATAAAAGAGCATTCCCAGCAGTGGGTCTGATCAAAGAGACTGCAGAACAGGCATGAGACATTTGCATTTGAGAGACATACATCACATTAGGCAGATTGCTGGCCTCTGCTCCAGCTGCAAGACAAAGAGGTTACAAGGCACATCTACATATTGATCTCAGTCTCTAGGTCACAGTAAGGACAGGACGCATGAACACAATGCATGAAAGGCACATTAACATCCCAGTAGTGAGCCAGAAGAAGCGGGGCTGCCTGTAGACATTAATACACACATTTCACTGTTCTGTTAATTGCTCTAGCCGAGCGCTGTGTTTGTCCAGTCTGTTGTGGGGGTTACACCAACCCGTCACACGCTCCCTCCCAGAGGTCTCGATCATGCAGCTTGGGCAGCGAGCAGGAGAAGCTCTGTGCAGGCGGGGGGGTGGGGTGGTAAGTGCCGGCCGGGAGCGGTGAAATCGTCCTGGCTGCGCAAAAATTGCTTGTTGTTCCGCGATGTCGAGGGGCTGTCCCGTTGAACTTGCGGAGATCACAAGAAGAAAAATTAGTCTCTGACTCCTCTCGTGGCCATGAAGAAAAGCAGGAGTGGCTGTAAGAAAAAAAAGGAACAAAAGCAGAGGGACTTGGCGTGTTGACTTTAGATGCAGGCGCTACCCTAAAGCCTCGGGAACCACAGACAGCTGAATTCCCCTTGTGTGCCATGGCTAAGACCATAAAATCCAGTGAGCAAGCTGCGTGCCTCAGGTGTACGAGCAAGCCTGAAGGGCCAGTGTGCAGCAGAAGGAAGGCGGTCAGTGGAGCCGTATGTGTCCCGTGCGTGGTGCGCCGTCCTCGTAACTCCCCGGTGCGTGCGCCGGGGTTCCGTGATCGGTGGGCCAGCTGGAGAGGAGAACCAGGGTCAGGAATCTTGGTGGAGATTGGCGCAGACAGCGCCGATAAACATCTATGATGAGCTGTGGCTGCAGATTAGTCATGGTGCGTTGGAGCGTTGAGGGGAGATAGACGATCTTTGTTCCTCAGGCTCGGGTAGATGAGTAGGATCGCTGAGAGGGAGGAGTAGCGGTGAGAGGGAGAAAACGTTCTGTGTCACTCGGCTGGTCCAGCGTGGACATCCCGATCTCAGGCGAGGGTCGCGCCATGACGTTTTCTGCAGTTTTCCCGGTCGTGGGTGATGTCCGGAGAGTAGCTCGCCTGTGTTGGCTCCGCGTCGAGGTCTCCCTGAAGCAGAAGGGAGGGCAGCTCGTTTGCGTCAGGCTGCTGTGTTCGCTGGCAGCGTGTTTTTTTCAGCGTCGGGTCGCCAGCGTGGCCATCCAGACCAGAAGGTTGCGTTGCACAAAGCGTGTGCATTCTTGGGGTCACCAGTGAAGCGGCTTGAAATAAAGCAGCGTTGGTGAAGGTTTTAAGTAGAGTTTATTAAATCATACCGCCTTCACAGGATCCCCGCTCCGGTGCAAGTGTGAGCAGACTGGATCAGGATCCTCAGGCTCTCAGATGAGGGGACACAGAGTGTGTGTCCAGCAGCAGCAGTTGAAGAGAGAATGAGATTGAGAGAGTGAGCATGGATTACAGTGCAGTATATATACCCAACTACAACAATACATAAAAGAGCATTCCCAGCAGTGGGTATGATCAAAGAGACTGCAGAACAGGCATGAGACATTTGCATTTGAGATACATACATCACAATAGGCAGATTGGTGGCCTCTGCTCCAGCTGCAAGACAAAGAGGTTACAAGGCACATCTACATATTGATCTCAGTCTCTAGGTCACAGTAAGGACAGGACGCATGAACACAATGCATGAAAGGCACATTAACATCCCAGTAGTGAGCCAGAAGAAGTGGGGCTGCCTGTAGACATTAATACACACATTTCACTGTTCTGTTAATTGCTCTAGCTGAGCGCTGTGTCTGTCCAGTCTGTTGTGGGGGTTACACCAACCCGCCACAACAGTATAATTAAGGCATTATTCATGTATGGTGGTAAATTACCATTTTGAAATGCTTCTAAAACCATTTCCAACAGTGGTTTTATTAATTTATTCTTAAATTTTTTATAGAGGTCAACTGGAAGACCATCTGGTCCTGCTCTTTTTCCTGATTTCATATTATCAATGGCTTGCCCAACTTCTTCTTGACTAATTTTAGACTCCAGTATCTCCCTGTTTTCATTTGGAATACATGGTATAGATAATCCACCCAAAAACCCATTTCTATCTATAACTACCTGTCCGTTACTTATAATACTGGTAATTGGTGTTTTAAATTCTAATTGTCTAATCTGCCATGCCAATAATTTTCCTGATTTTTCACCTTGTTCATAAAAAGTTTGCTTCAATCTTAGAAGACTCGGGGCAGCTCTGTTCGCTGATTTTTTGTCATATTCAGCTCTCAGAATCAGTAATTCATTCTCTAACTGTGGGTTACTTCCTGCATACACCTTTTCTTGAAGAATTTTTATTTTATGTTCCAATTGGACTCTCTCCTCTCGGGTCTTCTTAGATTTTGAACCTGTATAACTAAAAATATGCCCCCTAATAAAAGCTTTGAAAGCCTCCCACTTTATACATACCGTTGTTTGTGTAGTATTGATATCAAAGAACTCATCTATCTGTTTTTCTATGTACTTAACAAATTTCTCATCCTGAAGCCATTTATGTTGAAAATGCCACCTAACTGGGTCCTTTGTCAGTTTCTTATCTACATATACTAGACAGCAGGGTGCATGATCAGAGATCACAATGTTATCATAGAAACAGTTTTGAATCTTGGACCTTAATTCTGTAGAGATCAAAAAGTAGTCAGTGCGTGAGAATGTCTTATAGGTATTAGAATAACAAGAATAGGCTTTGACTTGTGGTTTCATTTTTCTCCATATAGCTAGCAATCTCAATTCTTTCATAAAATGATTAATGGTCATCCTACATCCATTGGTGCGAACAGTCCAGTCCTGTTGATCTATCTATACTGGGATTCAATGTACAATTAAAATCCCCTGCTATTATATGTTGCTCTGTAAGTGATGATAAAGTGAGTAATAAATTAACAAAGAAGTTTTGATCATCAATATTGGGGCCATATAAGTTCACCAGATTTATATTTTCTAATAGCAAAGATCCTTGGATAATTAGATATCTTCCAAATTTGTCTCTAATTACATTTTTCATGTGAAATGGGACTGTTTTATTTATGAGAATCATAACTCCCCTGGCTCGGGATGAAAATGATGAGGTGAACACATTACCTTGCCATCTTCTCCTAATTCTTTTTACATCCTCCTCTAATAGATGAGTTTCTTGTAAAAATACAATTTTTGAATCTATGTATTTTATTTTATTCATAACTTGTTTAAGTATTTTAAGATTTTGTAGACCTCTGCAATTCCATGAAGTTAAATTAAGATTAACGGTTTGATTTATGATCAATAAGGAGTTTGAGATTACCTTGCAATATGAACATACTCTTACAGAGAAGCAAAAACATGGATGATAGAACATTCATCCTACAAACTAAACAAAAACAAATTCCCTTTCCCCACATTCGTGGTAATCCCCCCAAAATAAAAAAATTCCGTCTCCCGTTATAGCTAGTGACTGTTCCACACCTGCGAGGATCAGTCAAACCACTCTCTCTTTCTCCTCTCAGTCATCCTGACTCTACTACTATTCTTATAACATTAACTCTCTTCTGTATTTTTTTCAACATAACTTCAAAGTTTCATAGCAACTTTGTACATCATAGCTTTTTTTTTTTTTAATACAGTCTGTATTTTGTAGACATGTTATATGTTTCAGATCAATCAGATGCCTGTACAAATGCTTAAATGTTCTACCTTTGTCATGTTCATGCTTAGCTCCCGCCAGTTTCCTTTTGGATCTGCTTAATGAGCTCCTGCGCCTCTTGAGGGGTCTTGAAGGTGTGGGTTCTCCGTTTATATGTGACCAGCAGTCTTGCTGGATGAATTACTCTGTGACGAATCCCTAGGTTGTGCAGCTCTTTGCGGGCCGGGGCGAACTGCCTCCTTAATTGTTGAATTCCTGTGGCCAAGTCTGGATTGAACCGAACCTGTTGATCCTGGTATTTAATTTCTCCTTTAGCTCGCGTCGCATTGGTGACTGTCATCTTGTCTCTGTAGTTGAGGAACTTCATAATCAGCATCTTTGGTGGTGTCTTATTATCTCTCGGTGGGCCGATTCGGTGAGCTCTCTCTAAAATGACCGATGACTGCAGATCCGCGTTATTCAGCGCTTCTGGAATCCACTTTTCCAAAAAGGAACATGGGTCCCGTCCCTCTGTTCCCTCCGGGAGGCCCACCAGCCTCAAATTATTCCGTCGCGCGTGGGATTCCAAGTCTAGCATGTTATCTTCCAGACTTTTGCATTTTAATTCCAGTGTTTGCAGTTTAGTTTGCAGGCTGGTGACATCATCTTCAGCGCTTGAAATTCGGAGCTCCGCCTGCGACACTCGCTCCATGCAGTTGTTTATTTCCTTTCTCATACCTTCTATCGCTGCTATAATCCCATCAAATTTAGATGAAGACTCTGTTCTCATGGAGTTGATGGCAGTGAGCACTACGTTTGTCCCCTCTTCAGCAGTTCCCACTCCGCCGCTGGCTCCCTCCTCCGCCATTGCATCTTTTCTCTGTTACGCCTCGAGCGTGGAAGTCTGTTAGCTTGGGTTGTTTTGTCGAGTTACCTTTTCCTCCACCTAATTTTCCAACCTTGGGCTTTACCATATCCGCGCCAAAACGCTGGGATGGGTTTTTGTTCCAATTAAGAGAGTTTTAGTAAAATTTTTATTTTTACAAGCAGAGCAGTGTGAAACACGTCTTCCTACGTGGCCGCCATAACCGGAAGTCCATTGAAGGATTTTTAATGAATTAATTGGTAAATTCCTCATTAAAATAAGTATTTGGTCACCTACAAACAAGCAAGATTTCTGGCTCTCACAGACCTGTAACTTCTTCTTTAAGAGGCTCCTCTGTCCTCCACTCGTTACCTGTATTAATGGCACCTGTTTGAGCTCGTTATCAGTATAAATGACACCTGTCCACAACCTCAAACAGTCAGACTCCAAACTCCACTATGGCCAAGTCCAAAGAGCTGTCAAAGGGCACCAGAAACAAAACTGTAGACCTGCACCAGGCTGGGAAGACTGAATCTGCAATAGGTAAGCAGCTTGGTGTGAAGAAATCAACTGTGGGAGCAATTATTAGAAAATGGAAGACATACAAGACCACTGATAATCTCCCTCAATCTGGGGCTCCATGCAAGATCTCACCCTGTGGGGTCAAAATGATCACGAGAACGGTGAGCAAAAATCCCAGAACCACATGGGGGGACCTAGTGAATTACCTGCAGAGAGCTGGGACCAAAGTAACAAAGGCTACATCAGAAACACACTACGCCGCCAGGGACTCAAATCCTGCAGTGCCAGACGTGTCCCCCTGCTTAAGCCAGTACATGTCCAGGCCCATCTGAAGTTTGCTTGAGAGCATTTGGATGATCCAGAAGAGGATTGGGAGAATGTCATATGGTCAGATGAAACCAAAATAGAACTTTTTGGTAAAAACTCAACTTGTCATGTTTGGAGGAGAAAGAACACCATACCTACTGTGAAGCATGGGGGTGGAAACATCATACTTTGGTGCTGTTTTTCTGCAAAGGGACCAGGACGACTGATCCGTGTAAAGGAAAGAATGAATGGGGCCATGTATCGTGAGATTTTGAGTGAAAACCTCCTGCCACCAGCAAGGGCATTGAAGATGAAACGTGGCTGGGTCTTTCAGCATGACAATGATCCCAAACACACCGCCTGGGCAGCAAAGGAGTGGCTTCATAAGAAGCATTTCAAGGTCCTGGAGTGGCCTAGCCAGTCTCCAGATCTCAACCCCATAGAAAATCTTTGGAGGGAGTTGAAAGTCCGTGTTGCCCAGCGACAGCCCCAAAACGTCACTGCTCTAGAGGAGATCTGCATGGAGGAATGGGCCAAAATACCAGCAACAGTGTGTGAAAACCTTGTGAAAACTTACAGAAAATGTTTGACCTCTGTCATTGCCAACAAAGGGTATATAACAAAGTATTGAGATGAACTTTTGTTATTGACCAAATACTTACTTTACCGAGGAATTTACCAATTAATTCATTAAAAATCCTTCAATGTGATTTTCTGGATTTTTTTTTCTTATTTTGTCTCTCATAGTTGAGGTATACATATGATGAAAATTGGAGACCTCTCTCATCTTTTAAGTGGGAGAACGTGCACAATTGGTGGCTGACTAAATACTTTTTTACCCCACTGTACAGGTACATCTCAAAAAATTAGAATATCATGAAAAAGTTCAATATTTTTTGTCACTCGTTTCAGAAAGTGAAACCCATATATTATACCGATTCATTACACAGAGAGTGATATATTTCAAGTCTTTATTTTATTTTTCGTGATTATGGCTTACAGCCCATGAAAACCCCAAATTCAATTTCTCAAAAAATTAGAATATTACATAAAATTAATTTTAAAAATAGTTTTTAATAGAAATGTTGACCGACTGAAAAGTCTGTCCATGTACCACTCAATACTTGGTCAGAGCTCCTTTTGGATTAATTACTGTATCAATGTGGTGTGACATGGAGGTGATCAACCTGTGGTTCTGCTGAGGTGTTATGAAGGTCCAGGTTGCTTTGATAGTGACCTTCAGCTCGTCTGCATTGTTGGGTCTGGTGTCTCTCATCTTCCTCTTGACAATCCTCCATAGATTCTCTATGGGGTTTAGGTCAGGAGAGTTTGCTGGCCAATCAAACACAGTGATGCCATGGTCATTAAACCAGGTTTTGATACTTTTGGCAGTGTGTGCGTGGGGGGGTGCCAAGTCCTGCTGGAAAATGAAATCAACTTTTCTATAAAGCTTGTCAGCAAAGGGAAGCATGAAGTGCTCTAAAATTTCCTAGTCGACGACTGCGCTGACTTTGGTCTTGATAAAACACAGTGGACCAACACCAGCAGGTGACCTCTGTTCAGATAAAAGTAAATTTTGCATTTCATTTGGAAATCAAAGTCCCAGAGTCTGAAAGAAGAGTGGAGAGACACAGAATCTAAGTTGTTTGAGGTTTAGTGTGAAGTTTCCACAGTCAGTGATGATTTGAGGAACCATGTCATCTGCTGGTGTTGGTCCACTGTGTTTTATCAAGACCAAAGTCAGCACAGTCGTTGACCAGGAAATTTTAGAGCACTTCATGCTTCCCTCTGCTGACAAGCTTTATGGAGAAGCTGATTTCACTTTCCAGCAGGACTTTGCAACCCCCCACCCACACACACACACACTGCCAAAAGTATCAAAACCTGATTTAATGACCATGGCATCACTGTGTTTGATTGGGCCTTCATAACACCTCAGCAGTGCCACAGGCTGATCACCTCCATGCCACGCCACATTGATACAGTAATTAATCCAAAAGGAGCTCTGACCAAGTACTGAGTGGTAGATGGACATACTTTTCAGTCGGCCAATATTTCTATTAAAAAACTATTTTTTAAAATTAATTTTATGTACTATTCTGATTTTTTGAGAAACTGAACTTGGGGTTTTCATGGGCTGTAAGCCATAATCATAAAAATTAAAATAAATAAAGACTTGAAATATATCACTCTCTGTGTAATGAATCAATATAATATATGGGTTTCACTTTCTGAAATGAGTGACAAAAAATATTGAACTTTTTTATGATATTCTAATTTTTTGAGATGTACCTGTATATCAGAGGTTTCATTCACTGAAAACTGTCCTTCGACAGAATTTTTCCAGCAATGACTAAAAATTCTGAAAGCTGTCTGTCATTTGACAGATTACATGGAGGGTGATCTAATTAAAGTCAATTAAAATGATAGCAGATTGACAGAAGTTTTACAAGCCTATCTGAGAAAATAACAGATAAAAAAAGTGCAGTGCAACCTCTGAAAGTCTCAATCCTCTGGCTGTGTCTCAATTCAGGTTCTGTGTCCTCCAAGTGTGCATTTTTAGGCCAGATACTACACTGCCCTGCATCCAAGGCTGTCCCATTCTGTGGGCTCCTCCACATGTGGCTGACAAATGCAGGCTTCAAAACCCAGAAAACGGAGGATACATGAGAGAATCCTTGAGGCCTTAACATATCCTTAACATATCCAGTATATGAACATATAGTATGTTCATATACTCATATATTTATTCCATCCAGCTACAATGCTCTGCACTGTGTGTCTGTGTGTGTGTGTGTGTGTATATATTTATTTTATAGTAATATGTACATATGTATATTAGCCGCTCTTGCTTGCTTGTTTTTTTCTTGCCTTCTGATTGTTGCTCTGAGTGTTGCTATCCCTGTGCTGTTGCAATCCTGGAATTTCCCCGTTGTGGGACTAATAAAGGCTTATCTTATCTTATCTTATCCCAGCATTCAGCACGTGGCTCAGCCTGGCTTTTTTTTTCTCGGTTCAGGCAGAAGCAGAATCAAGTCAGAAACAGTTCAAAGTCAGTTTTTTTGCTTGAATTCTGCAGCAGTTTGAACGCAAAAACACCAATAATCCAGAAAACAGCAACATCTGATTACTGAAGCTCATATTAGGTGACATTACACTGGTCAACACCAAATTTATTGTCTATGTTTTTTTTAGCTGATTTAGGACAATTTTGATGTGCTGAATCCAACAGTCACATTGGTTTTGCTCAATCAGGCCAACTTTTTGAATTATGGCCACATGTTGTTTGATACGTTTTTGTTTACATGTACGGGTATTTTGGCTTTATATGATGCAAAATTATTTTTTATGTCTTGAAATTCTCTGAATTTTGAACAATGATGACTAAACATTCAATTTACATGTACTTACCTTTATATAAAGGTAAGTACATGCACAGTACTAAGTACAGGATTTTACTTAGCACCTGATCGAGAGAAATGGATGTCATTTTCGGATTCAGCAGTGCAAAATTGTCTTAAATCAGCTGAAAAAACACAGACAACTTACAAAAAATTATTTTTGTAACCCTGTGTTATTTTCTGATGTGCTGTATGCTTCACTTAATGTATTAATTAAACATGTTGAACTCCTTTATTTTCTGAAGTCAAACCTTTTTTCCCATTAATGTCAGTTTATTAACTAATGTAGTAATATAAAAATACAGCATGACATGGTTGAAATAACTTGCTTTAAGATAACTTTTAAAGTCCCGTAGAGCCATTGGGAAGTTGATGTTATTTATTTGTTGATGTGGTGCTGTAAAAAAAACACCTAAGGTCATTTTTAGAGAAAACGGTGCAGTTTGTGAGGGACAGGACATCTGAAATAATTTTATTATACTGATCTTAAAAATGTCCATCATATCTGAAGTGATAATCAGATTTTCCTGATTTTTTTCCCCTTTTTTCTGGTTATTTCTGAGGTTCACGGTGGAGACCCTGCAGGAACCAAGGATCAGCTGTGGAGGGAACGGGCTGGACTCAGGATTTATGAAACTAATTTTTTTTTTTTCAAAAATTCTGGTACAGAGGCAGGGCAGGCAGCCCAAAACATCAATTATGGTCTAAATGATCAATTTCCACAGGAAATCTTGGAAAGGAGGAGGAAGCTCTTTCCCATAAGAAAACAAAAAAATCTAAGAAGGTAAACGAGCTATTGTCTCTGTGAATAGATTGTATATAGATGGCAAGTTGTTTATGGATGAATCCATAACACCCTGGTTATTCTAGAACTTATGTCTGTTCTCTCTCATACATCTGGTTTATAGAAAATAACTTTAAGTACATGCACCCAAGTCCATAATCCCCATTTGCATGCAAATGCAAGCAAATGGAACAGAGACATCAGGTGTGCACACCCAAGCATACAGTACATACGTACAGTAAGTAAATATTTTATACATAACATACATATACACATATATGCATACATTACGGACATATAATCACATAGGCACATTTAGTTAGCCTTTAGCACAAAACCAGTTCGTGAAAACATGTCCACATTTAAGTTTGTCACGTGGAACATACATGGAATTGGTACAAGGGAGAAGAGGCTAAAAGTTTTTAATCGAGTGAAGGATCTACAGGAAGACTTTGTCTTATTACAGCAAACACAGTTGTCTGTAGATGCGCTCACCTCCCTGGAATTCCCCCACATGTACTCAGCTGGCTTTAATTCTAAACAAAGGGGGTAGCTATATTGGTAAACAGAGGAATACGCTTCGTTGTGAATAATACCATAGCAGATCCGGAAGGTAGATTTATAATATTAAAAATCTCAGTTCAAAATTTGGATCTATGTATTGCAAGTGTTTATGGCCCAAATGTTGACGACCCACCCTATTTTCACACTATCTTCACTTCTTTTTCTGAGTACTTGGACACTACACTCATAACAGGAGGAGACTTCAACCTGGTATTAAACCCTGCAATCGACAGGCTCAGTGCATCGGGGAATTATCGAAACTGGCAGGCTACTGACTCTTTCAAACAATACATGAATTATTTTGGTCTTTGCAATGAATGGCGTTCTCTTCACCCAGCTCTTAGGGAATACACCTTTTTTTCATCAGTTTATAGTTCACATTCATGTTTAGACTTCTTTTTAGCCAGTAACTTTATTGTGAGGGACATCACAGACACTGAAATATGTTCAAATCAAGCTATTAGCGATCACCATCCAGTATCTCTTACACTAGTAAATAGGAAAGCTACAAGGAAAACTAGGAGCTGGAAATTTAATACATCACTACTAAAAGACAAAGACTTTATTGTTATGACCCCTCGTGTGCCATTGGGCTGCACGGTGGCACAGTGGTTAGCACTGCGGCAGCACAGTTTACCCTTGGCCGGGGGATCGTGGGGATCGTGGGATCGTGGGTTCGATCCCAGCCCCCGACCAACAGTGATCTGTGTGGAGTTTGCATGTTCTCCCCGTGTATGTGTGGGTTTACCCCGGGATTTCTCCGGTTTCCTCCCACATGCCAAAAACATGCAGGTTAGGTTAATTGGAGACTCTAAAGTGGCCCTAGGTGTGAATGTGTGTGTGAATGGTTAAGGGATAGCGCCGTATCGTGGCTGCTTCATCCATCCAGGTGGTGGATGACCCTCAATTTCCCCTCTGGGGATCAATAAAGTATACTAAATCTAAAAAATCTAAAAAAAATTACACAGCGCACAGAGGCAGGAATAGAAACCCACAAGCAGAAGTAGTTTCACGCACTTTTATTGAACAGAAACCAAACTTGGTCAAGCAAACAGTCACAGTGTTTAAACAGAGAGTTGATATAACTGTGCTAAAGGCCACCAGGAAAACAGGGATGCCACACGGATGTTCTACAGCCCGAGGGAGGGGAATGCCTAGTGCCGCAGAACAGCTGTCGGCACAGGGAGAAAGGCAAACATGAACTTACGGTGCTGGAGCGGTCCAAGGCAGTCCATGCTGTCCGGTGGAGGAGGGCGAGGCAGGAACAGCCGCTAACGCCAGATAACCAACAACAGTTAAGAAGCGGTAGAGAAGACTAAACTAGTCAGGCTGAAGGTAGGATGTAGGGAGTGAAGGCTTACATACACAGAGGAACACACTACAGTGTATATAGCGCAATGCTCTGGCGACCTCTTCCCACTCAAACAGAGCTTAAGTAATAACAATACTGATGAGGGAAGAGACCGCCGGTGTGAAAGAGCATGGGCTGGACCAATTGAGCCCAGGTGTGCATGAGTGAGTGTCTGAGCATGTGAATGAAAGTGAATGAGGTGTGTGTGTATGTGTGTGAGACATCAATAATGAACAATAGTTGATGACACTGACAGGAGGAGGGGGCATGGCCGAGCTGTCAGAAAGCAGAGGACCCCAAAGGGCTCCCTGAAGCGCCTGATGGAAAATAACCAATGAAAGGGGACAAAATAGCCACAGTGTCAGAACTTGGTTTGGAATCACCAAACCCAGATTCATGACACTTATTAACTACTTTAATAAAGAGTGGGAATCATATCTGGAATATAATGACGTGCCAGGAATATCCCTGTGTGTTCTTTGGGAAGCAGCAAAAGCAGTCATACGAGGTAAAATAATCTCTTACTGTTCGTATAAGAATAAAAAAGAAAAAGTATTGGTGGAGTTAGAAAATTAAATCACTGTAGATACCTGTGCCGTTTCTCCACAGAAACACTGTGGTCAGTGGTTTCAATAAATTTTTTGTAAACGGTCCTGAATTAGCAAACTCAATAGTGACAGCAGAAACAAACAACAGTGGTTCTGTAAATGAAATAGAAGATAGAAATCCAAACACAATCTTTTTGGGTGCAGTTACTGAAAAGGAAATTATCGAGACTGTGAGTAAATTTAAGAATAAAAAATCAATGGACTGGAATGAAATTGACATGACAATAGTGAAAAAAGTAATTGAAGGAATTGTTAAGCCACTCACCCACATCTGTAACCTGTCATTTCAAACAGGTAAATTTCCAAACAAAATGAAAATAGCAAAAGTAACACCTCTATACAAAACAGGAGACAGTCATTGTTTCACAAATTACAGGCCAGTCTCTTTACTCTCACAATTCTCCAAAATACTTGAAAAAAATCTTCACTAAGAGACTGGATGATTTCATTAAAAAACACAACCTCCTTACAGATAGCCAGTATGGTTTTAGAGCAGATAAATCTACATGTTTGGCACTGATCGAATTTATAGAAGAAATTACTAGTTGTATAGATAAAAAAAAGGTTGCTGTAGGAGTATTTATAGCTTTTGACACCATTGACCACAGAATACTACTAAGGAAACTGGAAAGGTATAGGATAAGAGGGGTAGGACTGAGTTGGGTGGAAAGTTATTTAAGTAATAGACAACAATTTGTACAAATTGGTGAGCACAAATCACCCTTCATGGACATCACTTGTGGTGTGCCCCAGGGGTCAGTTTTGGGACCCAAACTCTTTATTTTGTATATAAATGACATATGCCAAGTATCAAAAATTCTGAAATTTATTTTGTTTGTGGATGACACAAATATCCTTTGCACTGGTGAGAATTTGCAACAGGTTTTAGAGGTGGTCACAACTTAAATGAAAAAGTTAACGCAGTGGTTCAACAAAAATAAATTATCTCTAAATCTAAAAAAAACAAAGATTATGTTGTTTGGAAATTATAAAATAAATCATGAAATAATGGTAACGATAGATGATACCAGAATAGAAACAGTACAGGAAAATAAGTTTCTGGGGGTGACGCTAGACAATAAAATCTGCTGGAAACCTCACACCAGTCACATCCGGGCCAAGTTAGCAAAATGTATAGGCATACTGGGGAAGACAAGACACATCTTGGACTATAAATCATTGGTATTACTGTACAATTCACTGTTTCTACCTTATCTTAACTACTGTGTAGAAGTCTGGGGAAACACCTACAAGACCATCCTACATTCAATATGCACATTACAAAAAAGAGCTATAAGGATAATAAATAATGTAGGATATAGAGACCACACCAATTCGTTGTTTTTAAAGTCACATGTCATAAAGTTCATCGATTTAGTTAAATTTAAGACAGCACAAGTAATGTCCAGGGCAATTAATAATCAACTCCCAACTAATATACAAAAAATATTTAAAAAAAGAGACAATGATCATAATTTGAGAGGAGACTTAAACTTTACAAAACCCAAGATACGAACAACCAAGAAAAGTCTGTGCATATCTGTCTGTGGGGTGGATTTGTGGAACAGTCTGGAGCTGGAACTGAAACTATGTACAAACAGAATTCAATTAAAAAAGAGGTATAAACATTATTTGCTGAAAGGATATATGTTAGAAGGGTAGTATTTATATGTACGATTCACTATGCTCACTCTGGGACACTATGGGACACAATGGAATGGTGGGTGGGACAGCACTGTGTATATCTGTGTTGTCTGAGGCTGGTTTTGATGTATGGACATCAATGTATATTAGGATGGATGGGTGTTAATGTTGATATGTACAAAATACAGTAAATTGTTTACTTGAGGTCTTAAATGTGGTAATTTGTATATAATTCACATGGGTGTATTTATGGAAAAGAGGAGTTGGAATTAATAAGTGTTCACTTCTTCCTTCTCCCTTTCGAACACTGTATGCTGTTACTTTATTGCATTTGCCATTTGTTTTGTTTTTGTTTTACTTTTTTGCTCGAAATAAAGTATCTATCTATCTATCTAAACAGGCACTTAACAATCTGAGAAAATTAAAGCTGGAATTAAGAGAAATTACAAACAAAAGAACACAGTTTTTAATACAAAGACTGCATCTTGAGAAGTTTGAACACAGTAATAAATCGGGGCAATATCTTTCAAACCAGCTTAGATTGAACAAAGAAAAAAAACAACTATCCACTCTATTAAGGATATGACTGCAAATATTACCCATAAGCCTGAAGAAATAAATAACTCCTTTAGAAAGTTTTATGAAAACCTCTACTCATCTCAGGTTAAACCAGCCGACTCAGAGATAAATAAATTTTTGGATGATACAATTAAATAATGAACAGATTGCAGCTCTGGATACACCTCTTCTGGTGTCCAAACTCCAGGAGGCATTTAACCTTTTAACTGTCCACATTTCATGGACGGGTCGCACCCCCCCAGTGGCACAGCGCAGCAACTGCGCCTGTCAACTCTCTGGCTGTACTCTGACTTTGCCGGCTCTCCTGAGGATTTGTACTGAGCTGTACTGATCTGACAGTTCAGAAGGTGGCAGACACGCGTTGGAGGAATCATGGCTGACATGGAATACAGCAAAGAAGAAGAAATCCTCATTCTTCTTCTTCTTTTTTCTGCCATGACCTCACAAGACCAAGATGGCCGCCATCACAATCGTCTGGATCCTCACAGAAACTAATACTAGTAATACAAATGAAATTCATGTGGGATATTCATAAGAGTTTGTAGATGTGGTAGAGAGCGTAAATGACCTACCAAACGCAAAACAACAACCACGATTGGTGAAAACAAACTGACCGTGCACGCAAGCCTCCCCCACCATCGCGACCAGTAAGTGACGTATTTATGTCTTTTTTTTTTTTTTTACATTTTATTGATTTTCTTGTTCATATACTTTGAAGATAAGATAAAAACATAACGCTGTAGACAAAATGGTGTAAAAAAAACCCTGAACCATTCTTTGTGTAAATATGTCCAAAGTCCACTTTTGGCTGAGTTATGTAATTTATATAGCTGCTGCTACATTATGCAAATTAGATGCATAAAATTATTCCTATCTGAAACTTTGGATCATATTCTACATCTTTCTAATTGACAGTAAGCCATTATCTCTTGCAACTTTCAAGTTATAGCCTTGTAAATCTGAACTATTTTATTGACAAAAAATATTTACCACTCTTGACCACTAGGGGTTATGTTTACCCCTTAACAGTCACAGTCACCATACGGCGACTGGGACAGTTAAAGGGTTAAGCACATCCCAAACAACAAAGCTCCGTGACCAGATGGTTTTCCAGTAGAATTTTATAAAGAATTCTGGCCTGTGATGGCACCTACTTTCTTTAAAATGGTGAACCAAATTAAAGAAGACAATATAATCCTTCCAAATATGAATTTGGCTAGTATTATCCTGCTCCTTATACGCTTCCATCCGGCTACCGTCCCATCTCATGATCTTAAAGTAATTTGCAAAGCTCTCGCCAAAAGACTGGAAAGAATAATTCGGTTTATTATACACTCAGATCCAACAGTTTTCATCAAGGGTAGGCACTCGGCTGATAATACACGCAGGCTATTTAATAGACTACTGCAAGATTAATAACTTAGAAACCACAATTTTATCTCTGGATGCAGAGAAAGCCTTTGACTGTGTTAATTGGAAATTACTTTTTATGGTGTTAAATAAGTTTGGGTTTGGTTCATCTTTCATAAACTGGATTAAAACACTATATAGCTGTCCAACTGCGTCTTTCTGACCAAATGATCAGACTTCCCAAAGCTTTAATCTCCAGAGAGGTACTAGGCAGGGTTGTCCACTCTCTCATTCACTTTTTACTATCTTTATTGAACCATTAGCAGCAGCCATACGACAGAATGTTGATATCAGAGGTATTCAAACTGGAGAAAAAGAACACAAGATAAGTCTTAATGCTGATGATGTATTGATTTTCCTTGAAAACTCACAAAGGTCTCTTCTTCAGACAGTGGCGCTCATTGATAAATTTTCATCATTATCAGACTATTCTAGTAACTGGGGTAAATCAACAGTTTTACCTATAAATTGTAATTTCTCAAATGCATCCATTATTCCAATACAATCAGGTATTATTAAATACCTAGGAATAGATGTTTCCCCCAGGCTCTCAGAGTTACTGTATTACAACTAAATCACAGTCCCCTTTTAAAAACAATACAAGACGACCTTACGCACTGGAGGACATGACCTATATCACTAATGGGAAGAGTTACAACCGTTAAAATGATGGTCCTTCCTAAAATCAACTATTTGTTCTCAATGATTCCTACCCAATCATCTATGGCCTGGTTTAAGTCTCTAGACTCAAATATAAGTAAATTTTTATGGAAAGATAAACCGTCACGGATCAGTCTAAAAACTCTTCATAAAGCAAGAGTGCGGAGGTTTAGATCTACCAATTTTTTTTAATTACTTCTTAGCCAATAGATTGCAGTTTGTTTCTAAATGGACAAAATCAACCCCACTAGGAAACCCATGGTTAGATGCTGAACAGGCTCTCTGTGTATCGCTAAGTATCTCTGACTTTCCTTTTATGAGTCCCTGTATTAAACGCCATGACTATTTTAAAAGCATTAATATCAGCTTCTCTCTGACAGCCTGGTGGAAATTTTTAAAAATAACAGGGTCTTCGCTTGTCCCTTGTAAACTTACACCCATTTGGAATAATCCTGATATCTTGCAACAAAAGAGGATGTTAGACTTTCCACTAAGGCAAGAGAAGGGAATAAAAAACTTAGAGCATCTCATTAAAGCTGGAAATTTTACCCAATTTCAGCAACTAGTGTCACAGTACGATATCAGTGATAAAACGTTTCTTGAGTACCAACAGCTTAAATCCATAATAAAAGCAAGACTCAGTCTTAATCAGACAGATTTAGAGATATCAGTTAAGATGGCAGAGTTTCTAAATCTTTGATCCCCTAAATTGATATCGAAAATATACAAACTATTATCAAAACTGGATGAGTCAGTATGTCTTCCAATATCAAAATGGGAGACAGACTTATCGATCAATAAGGATGAAAGCTTCTGGACACAAATATGTTTAAACACTTTGGAAGCAATTTGGAACAACTTTTGGATGCACTCGGAAAGGAATTAGGAAAGCTTCAACTGTGGTTTGATTCAAACAAATTAACGCTCAATTTAAATAAGACAAAATTTATAGTTTTTAACAACCATCACAACAACTTAGTATATAAACTCAGTGTAAATGGTGTAGAGATTGAAATGGTATCCGAAACTAAATTTCTTGGAGTAATAATTGATAATAAACTGTGTTGGAAGTCACATATTAATTATATTAAAGGTAAAATATCCAAATCAATTGCAATACTACACAGAGTGAAATATTTGCTGAATCAACCCACACTATATACCTTGTATCATTCATTAATACTCCCATACATGACATATTGTACTGAAGTATGGGGAAATACATATAAAACAAACATATATCCAGTCTTTATGCTTCAGAAGAGAGCTATTAGAATAATAAACAAAGCTGCTTACAGGGAACCAACAAACCCACTTTTTCTTAAATTAAAAGCTCTCAGGTTGAAAGATCTGGTTGACTTTAAAACTGCAGTAATAATGTTTAAAGTAAAGAATCTATCACTGCCCGCAAATATCCAAAAGTTGTTCCAAATAAGGGAGAAACAATATCATTTCAGAGGAACATGTATATTTCAAAAACCTTCAGTGAGAACTACCACCAAGCAACACTGTGTTTCAGTGCAAGGAGTCAGATTATGGAACGATTTTGGACCTGAATTAAAATCATGTACAACGGTTGGACAATTTAAACAAAAACTAAAGGAAGAAATACTCCAAACATATATACAAGATGACATGTAAAATCACATAAGGATTGTCATATCCAGTCTGTGTTGTGCTGTTTCTTAGTTTTTTGTCGCATTTTGTCTTAGCTTTGTTCTGAATTGTAATCGCTCTTGTTTTGTTTTTCTTTTGAATTCTTGGATGGAATATGGGTGGGGAATATAAGCTGCGGCTTCAGCCATCACCCATTTCGGATAACTTATGTTGAACTGTATAATCAGAGGAATTATTGTTTAATTTGACCTTGTTGGATTTTCTTTCCCCCTTTGTTATATTATTCAGTTTCTTTTAATCTGTACTTCAATTCAATTCAATTCAATTCAATTCAACTTTATTTATATAGCGCCATTTCACGACAACAGTCATCTCATAGCACTATCAACTGTAGGGGGGAACCCCCACAGTTGCAGAAAGACCCCAACAATCAGGCGATCCCCTGTGAGCAAGCACTTGGTGACGGTGGAGAGGAAAAACTCCCTTTTAACAGGAAGAAACCTCCAGCAGAACCAGGCTCAGGGAGGGGCAGTCATCTGCTGCGACTGGCTGGGGGGTGAGGGGATAGAGAAGAAGAAAAGAACAGACATGTAGAGAGCAAACAGCACGATGGGGACTCAATCTATGGGAGAGAACAAACAGATGTTAATGACCAGCAAAAAAAAAAAAAAAAAAATATTTCATAGAGAGTGAGGAAAGGAGTGAGGCCCAGTGCATTACTGGAGGTCCCCCGGCTGACTAAACCTATTAGCAGCATAACTAAGGGAGGGTTCAGAAACACATGATCCCTCCCTAATTGTAGGCTATATCAAAAAGGTAGGTTTTAGCCCTATTCTTAAAAACAGAGATCGAGTCTGACTCCCGAATCCAGATTGGCAGCTGATTCCACAGGAGAGGAGCTTGATAGCTGAAGGCTCTGCCTCCCATTGTACTTTTGGAGATTCTAGGTATTACAAGTAATCCTGCATTTTGGGAGCGTAGTGCTCTGTTAGGATAATACGGTAGTATCAGATCTTTTAAATAAAAAGGAGCCTGATTGTTTAGAGCTTTGTAAGTAAGAAGAAGGATTTTAAACTTAATTCTAAACTCTATGGGAAGCCAATGAAGGGAGGCCAGAACCGGAGAGATATGATCTCTCTTTCTAGTACCTGTTAAAACTCTTGCTGCAGCATTTTGGATCAGCTGAAGACTTTTTAAAGATGTTTTAGGACAGCCTGATAATACAGAATTACAATAATCTAATCTCGAGCTAACAAAAGCGTGGATCAGTTTCTCAGCATCACTCTGAGACAAGATGCTCCTAATCTTGGCAATATTACGCAAATTATAGAAGGCAGTCTTAGAAACAAATTTAATATGTGAATTGAAGGACAAATCCTGATCAAAAATAACTCCAAGGTTCCTCACAGAGCTATTAAGAGAAAGAGTAACCGCATCCAAGCTGAAAGTTTGATTTGGAAAGGAATTTCTAAGGTTTTTTGGACCAACAAGAATGACTTCAGTCTTATCTGAATTTAATAGCAGGAAATTACAAGTCATCCAAGCTTTGATTTCCTTAAGACAGGCTTCTAACTTGGCTAATTGATTACTATCATCTGGCTTCATTGACAGGTATAATTGTGTGTCATCTGCATAACAATGAAAATGTATACAGTGCTTTCTAATAATGTTGCCTAACGGAAGCATATATAAACTAAAAAGAGTAGGGCCTAGCACAGATCCCTGTGGAACTCCATGACTAAGCTTTGAGTTGAAAGAAAACTCATTATTTACATGAACAAACTGGAACCTATCAGATAAATAAGATCTAAACCATTGCAACGAAGTTCCATTAAGTCCAACATAGTGTTCTAATCTATCAAGTAGAATATTATGATCGATAGTATCAAAAGCTGCACTAAGGTCTAAAAGGACAAGTACAGAAACTAGTCCATTATCAGATGCAATGAGGAGGTCGTTAGTGACCTTCGCTAAGGCTGTTTCAGTACTATGATGGATTCTAAACCCAGATTGAAACTCTTCAAGTAAACCATTTCCCTGCAGGTGGTCAAATAATTGCGCAGCAACAACTCTTTCTAAGATTTTTGAAATGAAAGGGAGATTAGAGATTGGTCTATAGTTAGCTAAAGCTCCTGGATCTAGCGTTGGCTTTTTGAGTAAGGGTTTAATTACAGCTGTTTTAAAAGCCTGCGGTACATGGCCTAAAGTTAATGAAGAATTGATTATATGAAGAATAAAGCTACCAATAAGTGGGAAGACTTCTTTAAATAACCTGGTAGGAATAGGGTCTAAAAGACAAGTTGAAGGTTTGGATGAGGAAACTATTTTGCCTAACTCACAAAGGTCGATTGGAGTAAACTCATCAAGACAGACATCAATAGAAGGAGTTGTAGTAGTTACAGTATTTAAGTTAACTGTGGGAAGAATCTGATTGATTTTATCTCTGATGGATGAAATTTTATTATTGAAAAAGTTCATAAAGTCCTGACTAGTAAGCTCTAAGGGAATGCTAGGATTGACAGAGTCCTGACTCTTTGTCAACCTGGCTACAGTACTGAAAAGAAACCTGGGATTATTCTTGGTCTCTTCTATTAATGCAGAGTAATAACTCGTTCTAGCTTTTCTAAGAGATTTTTTATAAATTAAAAGATGATTTCTCCAAGCTAAATAGATTTCATCTAAATTAGTAGAGCGCCATTTTCTTTCTAATTGACGAGTCTTCTGTTTTAAGGTACGAGTTTCTGTGTTGAACCAAGGAGTTAGAAATCTCTGATTAGACTTTTTCTTTTTTAAGGGGGCCACCAAGTCTAGAGTCTGATGCAGAGAAGCTGAAACACTATCCACCATGTTATCAATTACAGAAGGAGCAAGCTGTCTATAGCTTATTTCCGTTGTGTTGACACATGGCATAGAGGAAACAATCTGCATAAATTTGGAAACAGCATCATCTGAGAGGCATCTACTGTAATAATATTTTTCTTTAGGAGCCAAATAGTCAGAAATAGTAAAATCAAAGGTTAACAGACAATGGTCTGACAGTACAGGGTTATGAGGAGACACTACAAGATTTTCTATTTCTATGCCATATGTCAAAACAAGGTCCAATGTATGGTGGAGGTAATGAGTAGAATTTCCTACTTTCTGAGAAAACCCAATCGAATCTAATATTGAATTGAATGCCACATTAAGGCAGTCACTATCTACATCCACATGTATATTAAAGTCCCCTACTATAATTATTCTATCAGATTTCAGCACTAAATCAGCTAAGAAATCAGCAAATTCGGATAAAAATTCTGAGTAGGTTGATGGGGGACGATAAACTATGGCAAATAAAATTGGGTTTAACCTAAAATTGCTAAAGTGCCCAATACTGAGGACCAGGCCCTCAAAGGAATTATAACATGTTTTTTGCTTTACATTAACTAGTAATTTGGAATGGTAAATTGTTGCTACTCCTTCTCCACGACCAGAACTTCTGGGATTTTGACAGTTTAAATAACCAGAGGGAGTTGATTCATTTAAACCAACATAATCCTCTTGTCCTAACCAAGTCTCTGTAAGGGAAATTAAATCAATCTGATGATCAATTAACAAATCATGGACTAACAGAGACTAGGGAGTTAGAGACCTAATATTTAATAAACCACATTTAATTTTTAAATTATGAGGAGGAACAGAGGCCAAATCATTCAATTTAGAGGCTTTATGTTTAATTTGAGTTTTACCAATATTTTGCTTTATCACTTTGGGATGCTTATACATTATATTTTTATTCACTTTGGAGGGAGCAGACAACGATTCTCTGATGGGGAAGACAGGGGCTAAGCTGAGGGGTGGAGGATGAAGAGGAGCTGCAGAGAGGCGTGTAAGACTGCCACTCTGCTTCCTGGTCCCAACTCTGAGTAGTCATGGTTTTGGAAATTTGGATAAAAAAGATAAAAAAGATGCCAGATTGTTAGATAAATGAGAAGCACCATCCAAAGTGGGATGAATGCTGTCTCGTCACATAAGACCAGGTTTTCCCCAAAAAGAGCTCCAATTGTCAATGTAGCCCACGTCATTTTTAGGACACCACACAGACAGCCAGCGGTTCAAGGATGACGAGCGGCTAAACATGTCATCACTGGTCAGATTGGGGAGGGGCCCAGAGAATACTACAGTGGCTGACATCGTTTTTGCAAAGTCACACACCGATTCTATATTAAGTTTCGTGACTTCCGACTGCCGGAGACGGATGTCATTAATGCCGGCGTGAATAACAATTGTGGAATATTTACAGTTACTTTTAGCCAGCATTTTCAAATTTGACTCGATGTCGCCTGCTCTGGCCCCAGGAATACATTTGACTATGGCCGCTGGAGTCTCTAGGTTCACGTTTCTGACTACAGAGTCGCCAATGATCAGAGTTTTTTCCTCAGCGGGTGTGTCGCTGAGCGGGGAAAAACGATTAGAAACGTGAACAGGTTGGTGGTGTACCGGGGCTTTGCGACTAGGCTTCCTTCTCACCGTCACCCACCCAGTCTCCTCGCTGCTGAGGAGAGCTGAGGGACCGCTGACAGGGGGGCCTAAGCTAGCTAGCTCCGCTGCAGCTAATGGGCGTCCGTCAAGATTAACTGGCGCAGACGGTGTTTCAATGCAGCGGAGCCGGGATTCCAAATCAGACAACCTCGCCTCGAGCGCCTCAAAATACTTTTAATCTATCCGAAATAAATAAATAAAGATTCATTCATTCATGACTAAAAACTCAAATTTACAACTCATACAGTATAAAGTTCTACAGAGAATTCATTACACAATTCAGCTTTATTTATATAGCGCCATTTCACGACAACAGTCATCTCATAGCACTTTCAACTGTAGGGGAAACACCCACAATTGCAGAAAGACCCCAGCAATTAGATGATCCCCTGTGAGCAAGTACTTGGCGACAGTGGAGAGGAAAAACTCCCTTTTAACAGGAAGAAACCTCCAGCAGAACCAGGCTCAGGGAGGGGCAGTCATCTGCTGCAACTGGCTGGGGGGTGAGGCGCACAGGACAAAGGATGTTCAAAATGGCCCTGAGTCACGCAAATATCTGCTCCCATTGCACCAGCAACATCCCGGATAGCTATATGCATGCTATGTGGTCCTGTGCACCAGTTCAAAAGTTCTGGTGGAAGACATGTGAGGACCTGTTGGCATGCCTTGGGTATAGTGTCTCATCCTCACCCACACTTTGCATATTATTTTGGGGACTCTGACCCCCGACGCATGTGGCAGGGCATTCAAGCTATCTCTGATTATAATCCCAGCAACTCCATACCTATAGCCATGACTGTGTCCATTCTCAATGAGCTAAATGACTTCTATGCTCGTTTTGACAGGGACAATAACGAAAAGAACATCAATCTCCCACCCTCTGACAACCTCCACCACCTCACACTCACCCACACTGACGTCCGTAACGCACTGAGTCATGTCAACGTACGTAAGGCTGCTGGCCCTGACGGCATTCCTGGGCGTGTGCTGAGGGCACGCGCTGAGCAGCTGGCAGGGGTCTTCACAGACATCTTCAACCTGTCCCTGGCCCAGGCTGTGGTACCAGCGTGCTTCAAGACCACTTCTATAGTACCAGTGCCAAAACATTCAACACCATCGTGCCTAAATGACTATCGTCCTGTGGCACTGACGCCCATAGTCATGAAGTGCTTTGAGCGACTGGTCTTGGCACAGCTCAAAAAATGCCTGCCCCCTATACTGGACCCTCACTAGTTTGCCTACCGGAGCAACAGGAGTACAGAGGATGCGGTTTCTACAGCGCTGCACTATGTACTCTCACACCTGGATGACAAGAACACCTACACAAGAATGCTGTTTGTTGACTTCAGCTCAGCATTCAACACAGTTATCCCCTCCAAGTTGATCACTAAATTTGGGGACCTGGGAATCGGTACCTCCACCTGCAACTGGATCATGGATTTTCTGACCAACAGACCCCAGCATGTTAGGTCAGGCCCCAACCATTCTTCCGTCATTACACTCAACACTGGTGTTCCACAAGGCTGTGTGCTCAGCCCATTCCTCTACTCCCTCTTCACCCATGACTGCAGGCCTATGTATGGATCCAATTCATCATAAAGTTCGCAGATGACACCACGGTGATCGGACTCATCAGGGACAACGATGAGTCAGATTACAGGGCAGAGGTTGAGCACTTGGCTACTTGGTGCGCTGACAATAACCTGCTCCTTAACACCAGCAAAACCAAGGAGCTCATAGTGGACTACAGGAAGGAGAGGGGAGAGAGACATGACCCCATCCATATCAATGGCATAGCTGTTGAACGTGTCCCCAGCTTCAAATTCCTGGGGACCCACATCTCGGAGGACCTGTCCTGGTCAGTTAACACCACCAGCCTGATCAAGAAGGCCCATCAGCGCCTCTTCTTCTTGAGGACACTGAAGAAGAACCATCTGTCAACTGACATCCTGGGCAACTTCTACCGCTGCGTGATAGAGAGCACCCTGACCAACTGTGTAACAGTCTGGTATAGGAGCTGCTCTGTCGCTGACCGTAAGGCGCTGCAGCGGGTGGTGAAAACCGCCCAACGCATCACAGGGACTCCACTTCCAGTTATAGAGGACGTTGTCAGGTGGGAGAGGAAGTTTTCTCTCTCCTCTACTGGTAAGATGTAGCCCAGTACAACCTGTCGCATTAAGGGAGGAGGTGTGTCCCCCTTGGGCTGGGCCCAAATGTGAGGCACGCAGGCCCACCGGCGCGTGGACACGCCCTGGTGCCACACAAAACAACCCCCAGCTATGGGTAAATAGCACCACTGCCTTGTGGTGGTCACGGGAGTGACAAAGGTTAAGGGAGACAACACCTACAGAAAATCTGGAGTGGAGCTCCGAAGGCGGTTGGTCTTCGCGTAGCGGGACCTCCCGGCAACTCCTGTAGCCAAGTTGGTACCAACTGTATCGGCTAGTCCCTTCCATTGGACACTACCAGCAAGGCCGAGAAGGAGGATCTGTCAACTGGGCATCTCAGTTTCTCCACAACTTCGTCCTGGCCTGTGCCCTGGAGAGGTCACTCCAGTGCCGCCTTCTGCGGCAGCTCAAAACGGGGAGGCGCAGTTACTGGTTAAAAGTCCAGAGCAAATTGGCGTAAGCTCGGGTGCCTAGGGCTGTCTCCCGATGGTGGGAGGGATCGTCGTGTCCCACTGGCCAGCTACCGCCCACCTTTAGCTGGGCAGCCCCCAGTCAGTAAGGTGCTGGCCCGTCACGGTCCGCGTACTTCAAAGGGTGCTTCTCATCTCTTCTCATCTCATCTCTCATCTCAAGTGTAGGCCAAAAGCTGAATCACGGACTGTAATCACTGCACCAGTTAATATCAAGAAACCAAAGCCGCCAGCGCTGAGTCTGGCAACCTGGAACATCAGAACAATGTGTCCTGGCCTCTCTGATGACCTCCAGCAAATCAACGACGCCAGGAAAACTGCTATCATTGACCGCGAGCTGAGGAGGCTCAATATTGACATTGCAGCACTGCAAGAGACGCGACTCCCGGGCAGTGGCAGCTTGAAGGAGAAGAACTATATGTTTTTCTGGCAGGGACAGGAGCCTGACGAGCATCGCCTGTATGGTGTTGGATTTACTGTTCGAAACTCCCTTCTGTCCTCTATTGAACCGCCGTCTTCAGGCACTCCACGAGTCCTCTCTCTCCGTCTCATAACCTCCTCTGGACCAGCTAATATCCTTAGCGCCTATGCTCCGACGCTCTGCTCTTCAACTGAGGTGAAAGATGCATTCTACGAGGCGCTCAAAACCAGGATCCAGCAGATCCCTGTCAAGGAGCACCTGTTTCTGCTCGGTGACTTTAAAGCACGGATAGGGGCAGATCATGACTCCTGGCCCCGCTGCATTGGCCGCTTCGGCATCGGCAAGCTCAACGAGAACGGTCAACGCCTTCTTGAACTCTGCTTCTTTCATGACCTCTGTCTGACCAACACATTCTTCTCCACCAAGCCCTGTCACCGAGTGTCCTGGAGACATCCAAGGTCTCGCCACTGGCATCAGCTGGACTTCGTCATCACCAGGAGATCCCTGCTGAACCGAGTGCTGGTCACGCGCAGTTTCCACAGTGCTGACTGTGACACCGACCATTCCCTGGTCGCCACCAAGGTACGTCTCTGCCTCAGACGTGTCAACCGCTCCAAGCAGAAACCCCGACCCCGCATCAACACAGCTATGATTACAGTACCTGAATTGCGGGAACGCTATGCTAAAGTCATAAATGAAGCCCTGGCGGACTGTCCCACCGATTGTGCTTCTGCAAGGTGGAACCACATCCGTGAGGCTGTGTTTGAGACTGCCATAGGTACCTTTGGGAAAAAGGTGGGGAAGAGTGCGGATTGGTTTGAAGCTGGAGCCGCTGAGATGGAACCTGCAATCGCCGCCAAACGTGCAGCCCTAATTGCCCACAAGAAGGAGCCCTCTGTGCGGACGCTTGCTACACTGCGCGCTGCGAGGAACAATGCACAAAAGATTGCAAGGCGATGTGCCAACGACTACTGACTTAACCTCTGCCAGGACATACAGCTTTCTGCAGATCACGGAAACGTGCGCAAAATGTACAAAGGCATGAAGAAGGCTTTCGGCCCCAGTGCCATCAAGACTGCCTCACTTAAATCAGCTGCAGGAGATGTCATCAAGGATCGCGGTAAACAAATGGAGAGATGGGCTGAACACTACCAAGAGCTCTACTCGAGAGTAATCACCGTCTCGAACACGGCCCTTGAGAACACCCCTCTACTGTCAGTCATGGATGAGCTTGATGCTCCATCCACCATCGAGGAGCTCAGCAAGGCGATACACTCCATCTCAAACGGCAAGGCTCCAGGCAGTGACAACATCCCCCCTGAAATCGTCAAAACCGCAAAGGAGTGCTCGCTCTTGAAACACCTCCATGAGCTCCTGCTGCAGTGCTGGGAGGAAGGGGCTGTGCCCCAAGATATACGTGATGTCAAAATCATCACTCTCTACAAGAACAAGGGGGAGCGGAGCGATTGTAACAACTATCGTGGTATCTCACTCCTAAGCATAGTTGGCAAAGCCTTTGCCCGTGTCGTCCTCAACAGACTACAATTACATGCCGAATGTGTGTATCCAGAGGCGCAGAGTGGATTCAGAGCAACCACGTCAACCATAGATATGGTCTTCTCTATGAGGCAGCTGCAAGAAAAGTGCCGGGAGCAGAGACAGCCCCTCTTTTTGGCCTTCATCGACCTGACCAAGGCTTTTGACTTGGTCAGAAGGGATGGACTGTTTGCCCTCCTCCAACGAATTGGATGTCCCCCCAAGCTTTTGAGCATGATCAAGTCGTTCCACCAGGACATGAACGGCATTGTCCAGTTTGATAGATTATCCTCAGACCCTTTCCCGATCAAGAACGGTGTGAAGCAGGGTTGTGTTCTGGCTCCTACCCTATTTGGCATCTTTTTCTCCCTGCTCCTGTGCTACGCCTTCCGGGACTCTGAAGACGGTGTCTTCCTCCACACCAGGAGCGACGGAGGCCTCTTCAACATGGCATGCCTCAGATCAAAGACCAAGGTGCGGAGTGTTCTATTCAGGGAGCTGCTCTTTGCTGATGATGCTGGTCTTGTTGCCCACACCATGGAAGCGCTCCAGTGTCTCATCAACTGCTTTGCTCGTGCCTGCTCTGAGTTTGGCCTCACCATCAGCCTTAAAAAGACCGAGGTCATGGGCCAGGATGTCAGCAGTGCTCCCAGTATCAACATCGGCGACCACACACTTGCGGTGGTGGACAAGTTCACCTACCTCGGGTTGATCATCTCCAGCAACCTCTCCCTAGATGCCGAACTGAACGCCCGTATCGGCAAGGCATCGACAGTGATGGCCTGTCTGGCAAAGCGAGTCTGGGACAACCCTATGCTAACCACCAACACCAAGATAAGAGTCTACATGGCCTGCGTACTGAGTACTCTCCTATACGGCAGTGAAGCATGGACCCTCTACTCCTACCAGGAACGCCGGCTGAACGCCTTCCACCAACGCTGCCTTTGCAGACTACTGCGAATCACTTGGCAGGACCGTGTCTCCAACATCGACGTCCTGGCCAGAGCAGATGTGCCCAGTATGTTTGCCATCCTGACAAAGAGACGCTTGCGATGGCTTGGCCACGTCAACCGAATGGAGGATGGCTGCATCCCCAAAGACTTACTGTATGGGGAGCTGGCTACTGGAACTAGATCAAAGGGATGCCCAACTCTCAGATTCAAGGATGTTTGCAAGCGCGACCTCAAGGCTGGAGGCTTCAACCCCTCCGACCTGGAGTCTGCCGCCTCCGTCCACTCCAACTGGCAGACCACCACCCAGGATGTCATCCGAACAGCAGAGGAGAGAAGAGACACTTGCTGGGGGGAGAAGAGACTCCGCAGACAGAGGAGACTGTCGAGACCCCCACTACACTGTGAAGAATTTATCTGCAGCGGCTGCGGCAGGACCTACAGATCCCGTATCGGCCTCTACAGCCACGCCCAACGGTGCAGCTCCCTGAATGATGATCCAAGGCACAAAACTCCCCCATGATCTTTCGAGATCGATGGAGCCAATGAACAGGAAAAGATGTCTGCGCCGGGCACGCAGCATTCTTAGGGACTCCAACCATCCTGCTCATGGACTGTTCCAGCTTCTCCCCTCCAGAAGGCATTTCAGAAGCCTTCGGACTAGAACCAGCAGGTTTAGGAACAGTTTCTTTCCAACAGCTGTCACGTTATTAAACTTAGTCCCCCGCTGACTCTCTTACCATCATCTCTTACCATCCTCACCTGTACATAACTGCCCATCTAACTTATTGTACATTATTTGCACATAACAGTACTCTTAACTTTCTGCACTGCTGCATATATTTGCATATATTTGCTTAAATTGCACATACTGTCAATTACTGCATATACTGCACTGCTGTCCTTTGCACTTCTGATTGGATGCTAAACTGTGTTTCGTTACCTTGTATTTATACATATGTAATGACAATAAAGTTGAATCTAATCTAATCTAATCTAAATTAGGTGATTTAAATGTAATAAATACAGAGGCAAGGATGTCACACATGGTTCTCACTGCCTTATGCATCGCAAAGAAAACTATCCTCATGAACTGGAAATCAAGAAGTAATTTATGTGGGAGTGGGTGCGTGCGTGTGTGTGTGTGTGTGTTGTGTATGGGCATGTGGGGCTGTGTGTGGGTGTAGGTGGGTATGTGTGATCGTGAGTGTGTGTGTATGTGTGCATATGAGGGTGGGCGTGTGTGTGTGTGTGTCTGTACGGGTGTGGTTACATGTGGGTGGATGTGTGGGGGTGGAGGATGTGTGTATGGGTAGGAGAACTTCATTGGGTGACGGGGGTGGGGCAGTCCATCTAGTGGCATGGGGGTTGGCGATTCAGGGTCTGCTTGTCCTGGCACGCCCTGCTGTTGTGTTGCGGGGCGGGACACTTTGTCACATTGCCCCTGGTGTCATTGGCGGCAGGTGTGTGTGGGTGCTCGGGGGTGGTTGGGGGGGGCGTTGGTATGGGTTGGTGGTCATGTTGCTGTCGGGCTGCTTTGGGGTGGCTGTGGCTGTGGGGTGGCCTGCTGTTGTCGGTGTGCGTCTGGGGTGGGTGGTCGGTGGGCTTGCGTGGGCGCTCGGGGCTGTCGCTTGACATGTGGGACGCCGTGTGCGTCCGGCCCATTGTTCACTATTGTGACTATTGTTGTGCATGTTTGTGTGTGCGAGATGAGTGGGAATGAGCGTGGCTGCACCATCATGTTTGTGGTGCTGGGCTGCTCAGCCTGGCGGCCCTTGCCCTGGGTTGGGATTTGGGAGCAGTGGGTGGCCTCATGAACCAGTTTGCGAGCTGGCTTCTTGGGGGGATGGCCTCACTTTTGGACCACCTCCCTCCCAGTCTTATTTCCCACCCCACCCCCTCCCCCTTATTCGGGGTGGAATATACATCTTCTTGGATACATTTAGGGCTTTGGGGTGGGGGTGTGCCACACTGTGTCAGTGAAGGGGACACCTCTGCTGCACGGTGGAGCTGCCCTCACCTCAATTTTAATTGCATTTTAGACACTGAGGGCTTGGGGGGATGGGGGCCCTGCTGCCTATCGCAGTGGCTAGTGGTGTTCCAACCACCATCCCCCCAATTTTAACTGCACTATGGTAGTCCACACACTTACACACAATCACATCATACAACCGATATACACCTACCATGTTTTGTGCAAGGGGGAGGGGGTGGGAGTCTCCCCCACCCCTGTTATCCTCCTCCTGCTGGGGGCCTGGGAACCATCATGTTGTCAAAATCCCTGGGTGCTGCTGAATGTATAGATACAACCAAGAGAGTGAGAGAGGGACTGAATAAGAGAGTAAGCAAGAGTGAGGGAGTGATGAATGGAGGCGGTGATGGTGAGTTGGTTTTGTGTGGTGCTTGGCGTGTTGGGTGGCATCTCGGGGCGCCTGCAGTGATCTGCTGATCAGTCGCTTGGGTGGGCACTGGAGGTGGGGGTCTGCTTCTGTGGCTGTGGTCACCCTGGGGTGGATTGGCAGGGGGGTGGCTGCTGGCCTGTGCCGGGCTCTGGTGCGCATTCATGCTCGCTGCATCTGTATCGCAGTCGCCCTAAGAAATAAGGGTGAATGAGGGTGGGTGAGTGTGAGGGGGAGAGCACAAATGGATGTGAGAAGGTCGGCGTGTGAGTGAGAGTGCTTGCGTGGGTGAACGTGAGTGGGTGTGGGTGACCCTGAGGGCGAGTGGGAGTGAGATTGAATGGGTGCAGGAGTGAGAGATAATGGGTGGGTCTGGGTGAGTGAGAGTGAAGGAGTGCATGTGGGTGTGTATGGGAGCATGAGGGCGTGAAGGTGTGGGGTTGGGTGTGTCTGCGAGTCGGGAGGTGCTGGATTGAGGGGGTAGTGCCTCTCAGCTGTGTGGGCTTCCCTGGGTGGGGGGGACTTGTTTGAGCATGGGGGTCCTAGGGGTGTGCAGCGGTGGCGCTGGGGGGGGGCACTGTGGGGGTGCCTGGGGGTGCAGGCCGGTCTCCAACCCAGGGGGTGAGGTTGCTGGCCTCCTGGCACCTGGGGACTGGCGTTGGCCCCACTGGGGGGGTGGGGGGTTGGCGGGCCCAGGGGTGTGGGCCTGCCGTGCCGGCCCCCTATCGGCCTGGCCTCCCTCGATCGTCCTTCTGGGGCGGATGCCTGGCTTTCCTGGGGCTTGCTGACCTGGGGCTTTTGTGCCCTGTGGGGGTTGGTGGTCCTGCCTTGCCTGCTCGGGGTTCCCGGGAGGAGAGCTGCTGTGACCTGTCCCCCTCTTCGTATGTTTCCTGTCAAACCACTCACATGCACACACTTATTTTGCACATGCTCTTATATCTACGCACACAGACGCACATGCACAAATGTCTCTCCTTTAACAGGTGCGGATACCAGACTTGTGTTGAGACCTCTTCAGTGGAAGAAGCAGTTTGTCTTCTGTTTGTTTTAGTTGTTGGTTTGTTTGTCTTTTTGTCTGTCCCCCTCCCTTTTCTTTCCCCCTCCACACACTTCCTTTCCCTATTCCCCATCCTGTTGGGTCCTCCATGGGTAAAATAATTTAAATAAAGTATTAAAAGTTATTACAGGAGGAGTTTACAACAATATACAGTACATACATGTAGTTAGGTACTGTATAAAGCTCCTTTTGGCAAAGTAAATATGTTTTGGCACAATAACAGATCTCTGTTCTGCTTTCCTAGCTGCCTGACAGGACAAGGGAAAAAAATTATAAAACTGATATTTGACTGAAATAACCACAATAAAAGAGATTTAATGAATTGTTTTATTGATTGTGTTTTTTTTAGCAGTTTACTTTGCAAACTGAAACAAGCTAAATATTGCATGGTTACTGTTAATAGTTAGAAAAACTGTATTTCATTGAAGTAGTTTTTTGAAAAAGATAATTTTTGCAAGATAATTCCAAAAGAGACGTTAATATATTTATTACACACAGAGTGAAACATTTTAAACCTGATTAAAATTGATGATAATGATTATAGTTTTTAAAATTAAATGACAAATCATGATTTTCTAATTTACTGAGATGGTCCAACTGAGATGAAGCTGAAGATAGACTCTGTTCTGCTGCTGCTGAACATCGAGGCTCATCATCCTACAGTACAGGACTGTGGTCTGATTTAGAACATTAAAATGTCAGAGCTGATACAAGGCAGAACACCTGATTATTTAGCTACATAATGGTCATAAATGTTAACAGCAAACCTGACATGTTCTGGACCCAGGAAACAGACACTGACACAAGCAGATATAAACAATTATTCTTTATTGTAAAGTGAGGGAGTGTAGTGCGTGTGTGAGTGCAAGTATAGAAGTCTGGTCACTGGAACTGAGCAGTTCAGATGGCGACCTGGCAACCCTGGAACACACAAGCAGAAAAAATTACAGCTGTTCAATGATGGCAGGTAATTGTGGGTGGTTAGGCTTACTTGGGTATACCACAGGTAACGTTCTGCTGACTTCCAGTGTCCGTGCAACGTGGTGGTGATAGTACCCGTAGCCGTGGTGGTGATAGTGTCCGTAGCCGTGGTGGTGATTACACCTGTAGCTGTGATGATGATTGCTCCCGTAGCAGAGGTGGTGGTTGTACCAGTGTCCGTGATGACGATAGCTCCTGTAGCTGTAATGATGCTAGCTCCTGTAGCTGTGGTGATGGTTGTACCCGTAGCTGCGGTGGTAACGAGGAGCTCCGTGAAGAAGGTGGCAACGCCCCGTCGGCTGGGGAAGTTGGTCCGCCGCCTGGGAGGTCCACCTGTGCACAGGGGTAAAGGCAAGGGGTAGAAAAGCAGATTGTTTTCTTACGTGGCTGATCCTGACGAGACGTTCTTGGCTTGACAGTGGAACGAAGCTCTGGCTCAAACTCAGACCAGGAAGACAGATGACTCCGTGCCGGGCTGTCAGAAACACTGGCTTTTAACAGCCGCTGATTGGCACCTGCTGGTCTGTGCGCAGCTGGAGCTGATGAGGCAGATGACAGCCCAGTGGCCGTCATGACAGTACTCCCCCTTCTAGCAGTGCCTCCAGGCACCTGCCCAATTCTACCTGGATTCGCCCGATGGAAATCGCGGATCAACTGCTTATCCAGGATCAACGCTGGGCGAATCCAAGAATGATCCTCTGGTCCAAAGCCCTCCCAGTCCACCAAATACTGAAGACCACGACCCCGCCTGCGAACGTCCAGAATGGCAGACACCCCCCAGGCCGGATGGCCATCGATCATCCTCTGGGGGGCAGGAGCCGCGGGAGGCGGGCACAGGGGGTCAGAGATGTACGGTTTAACCTGGGAGACATGAAAGGTGGGGCAGATGCGCATGGAAGAGGGGAGAGACAAGCGCACAGACACAGGATTGACAATTCGAGAGATGGTGTAAGGACCAATGAAGCGCTTAATAAGCTTGCGCCTCTCAGCCGGTACACCAATATTCCGGGTAGACAACCAAACTTTCTGACCCACCTTGTAGTCCGGGGCGGGTCTCCTGTGAGGGTTGGCTACCTGGATGTTGCGTTCAGTGGTCTTCAAAAGAGCTCTGCGGGCGATGGACCATACTCGCCGACAGCGCTTAATGTGGGCTTGGACAGACGGGACCGCTACCTCCTTCTCCTCCTCCGGGAACAGTGGTGGATCAAACTCAAACGATGCCTTAAAAGGAGAGAAACCCGTGGCCGTAGAGATCGTGGTGTTATGGGCGTACTCTATCCAAGGAAGGTGCTTGCTCCAGGAGAACGAACAGGAGGAGATGACACAACGCAGTGCAGCCTCAACCTCCTGGTTAGCCCGCTCACACTGGCCATTACTCTGTGGATGATAACCTGAAGAGAGGCTTGCTGTGGCTCCCAGCGCTGCGCAGAACGCTTTCCAGACCTGAGAGATGAACTGTGGTCCCCGGTCCGACACTATGTCGGCGGGGATGCCGTGGAGACGGACCACATGCTGGACAAGGAGGTCCGCTGTTTCCTGAGCCGAAGGCAAACCCCGAAGGGGCACAAAATGGGCCGCCTTCGAGAAACGGTCCACGATAGTCAAGACTGTGGTAAAATTATCTGAGGGGGGCAAACCAATCACAAAATCCATGGCAACATGGGACCAAGGGCGGGGGGGGGGGACTGGCAGAGGATGTAACAGACCCGCCGGGGGGGATGATGTCGTTTTCCCCGTGGCGCATTGAGCGCAAGCCCGGATGTAACTCACAACGTCCTTCCGCAGCTCAAGCCACCAGAAGGTCCTCTGGAGAAGGTCCACAGTCCGACCCACCCCCAGATGACAAGCCAACTTGGAGGCGTGACCCCACTCAATCACTTGACCCCGAATAGAGCGTGGAACAAACAGGTGGCCCAGGGGACCCCCCCCCCCCCGGATCTGGCTCCATCTTCAGTGCTCTACGGACTATCCTACAAATGCCCCAGGACAAGGCGCCCACGACACAGGAGGGCGGCAGGATGGGTGCTTCTTGATCCTCAGAGGATGGTGCGTCGAACTGCCGCGAGAGGGCGTCCGGCTTACCGTTCTTGCTTCCTGGCCGATAAGTGATGGTAAAATTAAAACAGCCAAAGAAAAGGGACCAACGAGCCTGGCGTGCGTTCAGGCGCTTCGCCGTCCTGAGGTACTTCAGGTTACGGTGATCAGTCCATACCACGAACAGCTGAGCAGCCCCCTCCAGCCAGTGTCTCCATTCCTCCAAGGCGAGTTTCACCACCAGCAGCTCCCTGTCTCCTATGCTATAATTCCTCTCCGCTGGTGACAGGCGATGAGAGAAGTAGGCGCATGGGCGGATCTTACCGTCTTCAGGAGAACGTTGGGAAAGCACCGCTCCTACCCCCGAATCAGAGGCGTCCACCTCCACCAAGCACTGTAGCTTCGGGTCCACCTGGGTTAGAACACGGGCAGAAGCAAACTCCTCCTTAAGTTTCTTAAACGCCCGGGCTGCCTCCTCACTCCAGCAAAACGGGGTCTTTGGGGAGGTGAGCGCAGTCAGGGGCCGAGCAATATTTCCAAAATTGGGCACAAACCTCCGATAGAAATTAGCAAAGCCCAAAAATCCCTGAAGCTGCTTCCTAGAGGTTGGTGCGGGCCAATCCACTACTGCCTTGACTTTGTCTGGGTCGGGGAGCACCTGGTTCCGAGCTATGATGAACCCAAGGAAGGAGGTCTGGTCGGTGTGAAACTCACACTTCTCTGCCTTGACGAACAGTTGGTTCTCCAGGAGGCACTGTAACACTTTACGGACGTGCACCTGGTGCTCTTCTAATGTGCGAGAGAAGATTAGTATATCATCAAGATACACAAATACAAACGAGTTAAGGAAGTCCCACAAAACATTGTTTATTAGTCGCTGGAAGACGGCCGGAGCGTTGGTTAACCCAAACGGCATTACCAGGTACTCGAAATGACCGCTTGGGGTCCGGAAAGCTGCCTTCCACTCGTCACCTTCTCTGATGCGCACCAGGTGATAAGCATTCCTGAGATCCAGTTTGGTAAACCAGGACGCCCCCTGGAGGGAGTCAAAGGCTGTGTTCATCAAAGGCAGAGTGTACTTGTCTTTTACCGTAATCTCATTGAGACCCCGGAAGTCGATGCAGGGGCGTAATGAGCCGTCCTTCTTCCCAACGAAAAAGAAACCGGCACCCACGGCCGAGAACGATGGGCGGATGATTCCTGAGGCCAGGGATTCCTTGATGTAGGTGTCCATGGCCTCGCGCTCTGGGGCTGATAGGCTGTACAGGCGGCTAGCAGGAAGAGGGGCCCCAGCCCTCAGATTTATGGCACAGTCGTAAGGTCGATGGGGGGGTAGAGACAACGCCTGAGACTTGCTAAATACTAACCCCAAGTCATGGTAAACCTCCGGTACCTTGGACAGATCCGGTGGTGACGTAGAGGGTGGAGGCACCTTGACAGATGGGGCGCACGCCGCAGATTGGAGGCAGGCACTCAGACAGAATGTACTACACGCTGTAATACTCCCTGCCTGCCAGTCAATGGTGGGATTGTGCAGCCGAAGCCAGGGGTAACCCAGGATGACGGGCGAGGATGAAACGGGCAGAACCGGGAACCTAATCTCCTCCCTGTGATTACCAGAAACGATCACAGAAACTGGGGCCGTCTGATAGGCAGCGGTGGTCAGTGATGCCTTGGAATGGTGATGAGATTGACAGGGGGATCCAGAGTCTGACAGCTGAGGCCCATCCGGGCTGCCAGGTCTCTGGAAACAAAGTTCTGCTCAGCTCCTGAGTCTACTAAAGCCAGCGTGGAATGTTCTGTATGCGTGTGAATTAATCTGATGGGTATGCGGAAACTAGTGAGGGTTTTTTCTAAGTTCTTGTCCGTGAATCCCCCTACCGCGATCCACGGACCTTCCCTTTTAACCGACTGGGACATTCAAATACCCCATGTGACTCTTTCCCGCAATAGAAACAAAGGCCAAGATCCCTGCGGCGCTGTCTTTCAGCCGCTGACACTTTAGACTGCCCTATTACCATAGCCTCTTGGTCCGGGAGTTCCTCTGACGGGGGTAGAGCGAGCAGAGGGGAGCTAGTGGAGCGAGGGCGGGGTTTAGCTGAACGGGAAGTAGTTCGCCGTTCGGCCGCTTGCTCCCTTAACCTACTATCTAGGCTTATAGTAAGAGCAATTAATTCACTCAAATTATCCGGTTTGTCCCGTGTCGCTAACTCATCCTTTAGCTCGGCGTTGAGACTGCGAAGGAAGATACCACAAAGTGACGGCTCCCCCCACCCAATCTCTGCGGCCAGGACCTGGAAATCAATAGCGTAATCAGCAGCTGATCTGTTACCCTGCTGCAGACTCAACAGCCGTTCTGTCAACACCGCACCCCTATCTGAATGATCAAACACCGACATGAACTCTGCCACAAATTCTTGGTAAGTCAACACAGGATAGCTCGGTTTAGCCATTACTGTATATGCCCAATCCAAGGCTCTACCCCCCAACAAGTTGATGATATAACCAATCTTACTTGAGTCTATGGCGAAGTCTCCCGGGACGCGGAGGAAAACTGATTCACATTGTAGAATGAACCCTCGGGCTTCCCCGAGCTTTCCGCTGAACCGGGCAGGAGTGGGAACAGGGGTGAGGCGAGGAGACGATGAGGTGTTAGTTTGACCTGTCGCTACGCCTGCTGGGGTTGAAACACTAGCGGTCGGGGAGAACGTCTGGTGTCCCTCCTGATGATCCAGCTGACTGTTAATTAGAGTCAGTTGGTTTAGAATAACTGTCTGTTGGTATGATAACATATCTACCCGAGCGCTAAGTGTGTTTAGTGGGCGCGACAGTGTACTGTCCGCTGGGTCAACGTGACAGAGTCGTACTGACATGTTCTGGACCCAGGAAACAGACACTGACACGAGCAGATATTGACAATTATTCTTTATTGTAAAGTGAGGGAGTGTAGTGCGTGTGTGAGTGCAAGTATAGAAGTCTGGTCACTGGAACTGAGCAGTTCAGATGGCGACCTGGCAACCCTGGAACACACAAGCAGAAACAATTACAGCTGTTCAACGATGGCAGGTAATTGTGGGTGGTTAGGCTTACTTGGGTATACCACAGGTAACGTTCTGCTGACTTCCAGTGTCCGTGCAACGTGGTGGTGATAGTACCCGTAGCCGTGGTGGTGATAGTGTCCGTAGCCGTGGTGGTGATTGCACCTGTAGCTGTGATGATGATTGCTCCCATAGCAGAGGTGGTGGTTGTACCAGTGTCCGTGATGACGATAGCTCCTGTAGCTGTAATGATGCTAGCTCCTGTAGCTGTGGTGATGGTTGTACCCGTAGCTGCGGTGGTAACGAGGAGCTCCATGAAGAAGGTGGCAACGCCCCGTCGGCTGGGGAAGTTGGTCCGCCGCCTGGGAGGTCCACCTGTGCACAGGGGTAAAGGCAAGGGGTAGAAAAGCAGATTGTTTTCTTACGTGGCTGATCCTGACGAGACGTTCTTGGCTTGACAGTGGAACGAAGCTCTGGCTCAAACTCAGATGAGGAAGACAGACGACTCCGTGCCGGGCTGTCAGAAACACTGGCTTTTAACAGCCGCTGATTGGAACCTGCTGGTCTGTGCGCAGCTGGAGCTAATGAGGCAGATGACGGCCCAGTGGCCGTCATGACAAAACCTTTATACTTTCTACTGGTCATGTAATTAAGAATATATTTTAGAGTTTCCTCTAACTGATATACATACTGTATTTAAAATAATAATTAATTTATCTATTCTGTGGTTTTAATTTAACTTAATTTTACCTGCTGACTTTAACGTGAGTTAAAGTCTTATTTTATCTGTCATGGTCCTCTTTCTGTCTGGTGAAGATTCTCAAGTAAAAAGTAAACAAAATACAATAATAAAAAAAGATTTAAAAAAATTAAGTTCTATCTTTGTCAAAAATGTCAGCAAAAAAAAAAACCCAAACAAACCCTCAACTGACGCTGTCATGGTTGCTAGGCCACAGGATAGTGTGTCATCATGTAAACATACGTCCGCCAAAGACTTGACCATCTCATTTAACAGTCATAAATCACCCTCTAGATGCAGCCTACCAACCTTTGAGTGTTCTGGCCTCCAGGGCCGCGGTCTATGAGGCTACAACACCTGAACTGAGACACAGCCACTATGTATTGAGACTTTTTCAGGTCTTCCACTCAGATCCAGTTCTGACACTCAGTCAGCAGATGGCACTCTTTATTAAATGTTTCATAACATTGTGTCGATCATGAAGCAATTGCCTCAAAGTTGTTCATTGTTTCATAAGGCCTCAGTTTCACCATCACTACTTCAAACACAGGGTAACAAGCAGGGTTACTTACAGACTAACAGAAGCGTGGGTGAGACGCCAACAGGAGATATAAACCAAGGACACTACACAGGACACAGACTGAAATGCACATACAGTGGTGTGAAAAGTGTTTGTCCCCTTCTCGATTTCTCATTTTTTTGTATGTTTGTCACACTTAAATCAGAATCAGAATCAGAATCAGAATAAAGTTTATTGCCAAGCACATTTACAAGTAATGAACAATTAAACATACGAGGAATTTGACTTGACATTGGGTACGCCTGATAGGCGCTTCCCAATGACGCGGCGAGCCATGGAGGCGCCTGTCAGCAGGAGGGGAATAGAAGGCAAGGGGAAGGGGAGACACAATAGGAGAGAGAAAAAAGCATTGTTGATCAAAATAAAGCTCATTTTTATGACCAATATTGTGATTACAAGAAAAAAACTCTCAAATGCACAATTAGCAGACAATAGAATTCACACAATGACAACCAGCACAGAGAGAGAACAGTGAATGAATGTGTCTTCGTCATTATAAGTGGGTCAGTTGTGTGTGTGTTGGATGCAAGGGTGGCAGTTATCAGTTAGGTGAACAGCAATAGTCTCTCTTTCAGCAGATGTTATGACTAGTGTCTGAAGGCAGAGGCACATGTCCTTGAACACGGCAGATGGAATACTCTGAGTCAGACATAGCTGTCCTTGAGAGTCCAGATACTGTATACCAATGTTTATGAAAGGGAAACAATTATACTGTTGTTCATCGGGAGGACTGAATGCTGAGGGCGCCGAAAACAGGTCGAATAGCACTGACTTCAGAGAAAAAACTTTCCATTCTCTTACGGATTCAGTGCACCAATTCCATCGTTGCCAGGCTTTGAAATCATATCCTGGAGAGCTCTAAGCGCCACCGTGTTGTTTTCAATCTTCCTGTACAGTTCTCCATTAGCCGCTATTAGAGTCCTCGCCAGCTGATCGAATTGATGAGAGAGCTTCGTTGGGTCAGCTTTTTGATAAGCTCTGTCCATCTTCTTTAATTTGCGATACACCAGGACTATCCCAAAGCCGATCAGTAGAAGTCCTGAGACCGTAGCTCCAAATAGATATATATCTTCTATATCTTCAATTGAAAGGTCGCTCAGACACATAAGTTTCCAATTGTATGTGTCCTTGATGTAACCTGCGGCAGCTGTGCCCGCAGGACAAATGGGCTCCCCCGTACCTGATTTCCTCGTTGAAAAGACAGTGTCGATTGCATTCAAAGCCCAGCTTATAAAATCCATAGTTTTGTTTGATGAATCACCAGTAGACAGCCACGCAGACACAGACAGGAGCAAGCTGGGATCTAGTCAGTTAGGGAGGGAGAGACAACGGAGCGGAGCACAGAAAAATGTGACTGCTCTCTCTGGAGGGTGGAAGTGAGAGATTGTTGATTTGATGATCTGAATGTTTCAGATCATCAAACAAATTTAAATATTAGACAAAGATAACACAAGTAAATACAAAATGCAGTTTTGAAATGAAGGTGTTAATTATTAAGAGTAAAAAAAAATGCAAACCTACATTGCCCTGTGTGAAAAAGTGATTGCCCCCACCCCCACCCCCATTAAAACATAAATTAACTGTGGTTTATCACATCTTTGGAAAGCTGAGTTCAATTTCTCTAGCCACATCCAGGCCTGATTACTGCCACACTGGTTTTCAATCAAGAAATCACTTAAATAGGACCCGTCTGACAAAGTGAAGTAGACCAAAAGATCCTCAACAGCCAGACATCATGCTTTGGGCCAAAAAAATTCAGGAACAAATGAGAAACAAACAAATGGCAAAAACATGGAACAATGGTGAGCCTTTCCAGGAGTGGCCAGCCAACCAAAATTACCCCAAGAGCGCAGCGAAGACTCGTCCAAGAGGTCACAAAAGACCCCACAACAACATCCAAAGAACTACAGGCCTCATTTGCCTCAATTAAGGTCAGTGTTCATGACTCCACCATAAGAAAGAGACTGGGCAAAAATTACCTGCATGGCAGAGTTCCCAGACGAAAACTGCTGCTGAGCAAAAAGAACATAAAGGTTCATCTCAGTTTTGCCAGAAAACATCTTGATGATCCCCAAGACTTTTGGGAAAATACTCTGTGGACTGACGAGACAAAAGTTGAACTTTTTGGAACGTGTGTGTCCCATTACATCCGGCATAAAAGTAACACAGCATTTCAGAAAAGGAAAATCATACCAACAGTAAAATATGGTGGTGGTAGTGTGATGGTGTGGGGCTGTTTTGTTGCTTCAGGACCTGGAAGACTTGCTGTGGTAAATGGAACCATAAATTCTGCTGTCTACCAAAATATCCTGAAGGAGAATGTCCAGCCATCTGTTCGTGACCTCAATCTGAAGCGCATTTGGGTTCTGCAGCAGGACAATGATCCAAAACACACCAACAAGTCCATCTCTGAATGGCTTAAGAAAAACAAAACGAAGACTTTGGAGTGGCCTAGTTAAAGTCCTGACCTGAATCGGATTGAGATGCTGTGGCATGACCTAAAAAAGGCGGTTCATGTTCAAAAACCCTCCAATGTGGCTGAATTACAACAATTCTGCAAAGATGAGTGGGCCAACATTCCTCCACAGCGCTGTAAAAGACTTATTGCCAGTTATCGCAAACGCCTGACTGCAGCTATTGCTGCTAAGGGTGGCCCAACCAGTTATTAGGTTTAGGGGGCAATCACTTTTTCACACAGGGCCATGTAGGTTTGGATTATTTTTTCCCTTAATAATAAACACGTTCATTTAAAAACTGCATTTTGTGTTTACTTGTGCTATCTTTGTCGAATATTTAAATTTGCTTGATGATCTGAAACATTTAAGTGTGACAAACATACAAAAAAAATGAGAAATCAGGAAAGGGGCAAACACTTTTTCACACCACTGTGTCATATATAAATATGACGTGTTATTGTGTGATGAGGGTGGTGGCTCCACCCTTCCGTTTCCGCCACCACCCTGGGTATAAAAGGCCGATGCAGAAGAGGCACGGTCTCTTTTGACCTTCACCTCTGCCTGTACGGGAGTGCTTTAGGGCTGTGAGTTCACACAATAAAGTTGAGTTCTATTGCACCTCCTGTCTTGCCATTGGGTTACTGATTATGGACATTACATTTGGCGACGATGAAAAAAGTATCGATAAACATATTTCGGGCATTCGGCCATTTCTGGAGCTTCTTGGTGAGCCGCCAGTGCCGTGGGAGAGGTGGTTTGCCACATTCAGGAATTATCTGGTGTCATTGAACCTTGGTGAGTTGGAGAAATTGCATGCGCGAGCAATACTGGTCCATAATCTTGGCATAGAGGGACAGTGCATTCTTTGCACACTGGGAGTGAGAGACAGTTTTGAGAACGTGGTTGGGCTAATGGTGTGCTACTTTCGCACCCCAGAAAATGTCATAGTCTGGAGGATCCAGTTCCGACAGCGCTGCCAGTGGGCTGGAGAGTCGGTGCAGCGGTATGTTGCTGACCTGCACCAACTGGCTGGGGGTTGCCAGTTTGGGACCTTAGAGGAAGAAATGGTTTGTGATCAGTTGGCGATTGTGCAGCTGCGCGGTCAAGACTCCTTACTCATTCCAGTGAGCTGACATTGGCCAAAGCAGTGGAGATAGCCCAGCAGTTTGAAGCAGCGGATAAACTGTCACGAGACCTTGGGTGAGAGAACAGCGTAGGGGCAACACGACTCACAATTAGTGACGCAGGCTGTAGACCCGGATAGCGATGATAGCGTGGAAGACAAAGAAGAATACGTTACCGCTATAAAAAATTAGGTCCACCCTGGAGTCGCCAAGGTGTTTTGGCTGCAGGTCTACCAAGCACCAGTACAAGGCGAGAGAGTGTCCGGCAAAAGGCAAACGCTGTGGCAAGTGTGGGCTCCTACATCATTTCGCCAGGGCCTGTAAAAGGTTTGAGTGAGAGGAGCGACAATGTGAAGTGGATTCCCCCTCCAGGACTCCTATGGTTATTCATACCGTATCCCCAAGCACAGAAGGCCGTACATATTTGACAGTCACGTTGGACGGCGAGGACGTGCCATTGTTGGTGGACACGGGCGCAGTGAGGTCCGTGTTGAACTGGTCTACTGTGAAGAGTTATTTGTCCTACCATCGAGTGAGAGGTCTGTCAACGCCATTTTGTGGGTATGGCAGTAATAGGCTGTCCATCGTGGGTTCGCTGAAGCTGACGGCGAGGTACAAGACAGCGGTGGTGTCCAATGTACAGTTTGTGGTGACCGAGAGTGGGTTGAATGTGATGGGCTGCGATCTGTTTTATGGACTGGGCTTCTCAATCACCAGTAGCAGCGGAGAGGAATGGTCAGGCTGTGGTTCTTGGGACTGGCTGGTTCCATGAGTGGTCGACGATGCGGTTTGGGATGACACATGGCCTAGTATTCTGGGAGATGGACAGGACAATTTCCACCCAGGGCAATCAGGGCAGGGTTCCGGTGCCAGGACCCACGTTACCCTAGGTGAGGTAACTGGGCCGCATGGTGGAACACCCGTAATGGCGGGTAAGGCTGTGAAGACGACCCCTTCTGCTTCAGGGGTTTGGCCTGGAGATACCGAGAAGCATGGGGCTGTTACGGCTATACCAACATTTAAAATGAAAGCGAGCGGGGCAGGACTGGCTGGCATGGGAATCAGACGTGTCACACAGGAACACGGCAGGCCGAGTTGGGCTTTGCGGAGGGTTGCCGGTATGGCGCTGCCCAGTGAGGAAGCCCAGTGGAGACATCGTGGACACGGGAAGTTGGGGCGAGTTCCTTTGGGAGTCAGTGGCGTGGTTCGACCCAGAAAGGAGGCTCGGTTGAGAGGTGCCCACGGAAAGACGAAGCAACGTGATGACCAGGGGCGGCTGAAGGTGGTGACTGCTCGGGAGGACGGATGCCTTTGGCTGTCAGATGACTCATGGAGACACCCCAATGAGCTGTGTCGCGTTATCAAGGAGAAGGAGGTGTCGGGGCCCCGACGTGGCTCATCTCCAGGGATCAAGAGACGAAGGATCTCTGGGCGGGATCCACCAGACAAGTCCCCCAGGGGGTGGTTTCTCCATTGAGACTGTACGGTAGCAAGGGGTGATGGATTGGGTTAAAAGTGAATTGCCTGGGCTACGTAGTTGACATGTTTCTCATAACGGACTGCTATAACAGGTGCCCATGTGAAAAAAAACCACCCATGTAATGTGTGTGTCACCATGTTTAGGGGTATGTATTACTGTGGGGTTTGCCCGGGTTGGGGTGGTATCATTGGGAATGTTATAGTGGTGTATGAAGGTGGATGTTGACTGGTTGTGTGTGTTTATTACATTGAATTTTTCTTTTATGTATATAAGTTCATGGGATTGTTTTGATATTATATTAGGAACACGGCATTGTTTTATTTTATGGACCTTTATTATCAAAGACAGCAGAATAATCCATCTGGCCGAGTGGAGACGGGACAGCAGTCCACCTGTCCTCCTCTAGTTTTAGTTGTTTGTGTGTATGGATAAGCCTATTTTATTTGTTGTCATTAGGGCGTGACTCGGGTATTAAATTTTGGGAGGTCCTAATTGGTGTGCATGTGTTTTGGACTTTTCTAAAGGGGGGGGGATTTTATATATAAATATGATGTGTTATTGTGTGATGAGGGTGGTGGCTCCACCTTTCTGGTTCCGCTGCCACCCTGGGTATAAAAGGCCGATGCGGAAGAGGCACGGTCTGTTTTGACCTTCACCTCTGCCTGTACGGGAGTGCCTTGTGTCTGTGAGTTCGCACAATAAGGTTGAGTTCTATTGCACCTCCGGCCTCGTCATTGGGTTACTGATTATGGACATAACACACTCTATATAGACACGAAGCATAATCATGGCAACAAGAACAGGTGGGCACAATTAAGGGTAATCAGAGATGCAGGGAATGGCAATAGGTATGGAAAACATGAAAGACAGACAAAAATTAACCAGATACACACAGAGACCCAGGCCCAAACAGGGGATGACACAGAAGACAACAACAGGGGACTCAGGGGAACACAGAGGGCAATAAATGCAAATAAATACTCATAATAAATACAAATCAGCGGGAAAACAGAACAAAACTGTACATAAAGCGTAGGTATGATCCTGTGATCATGCCTCGACTATGACAATGTTAGATTTCCAGCAATTTTTTCATCTCTAATCACACCTAGAAATTTATTGTGTTGAACTCTTTCAATATTGATGTTATCTATCTGCACCTTTACTTGAATATTTGCCTTACCATTTCCAAATAACATGAATTTTGTTTTGCTCAAATGTAATGATAATTTATTTTTATCAGACCAATCTTTTTTTTTCCACAATATTTTTTATTGAACCTTTTTTTTTTACAAACATGGCACAAACAATCAAACACTAACACTAAAGTAATTTAAAAAAAAAAACACTAACTACAACAACAACAAAAAAAGTACTACAAACACCAACAACCATTAACAAAGGCAAATCAACAACAATGCTCCTCTGTTTAGTCTAGGTAATCTATTACATAAGAATACATATTATACATTCACCAATTTGGAATTTGCAAGGTCCACACATATCATTCACCTTCTTCTTCAGAAGTTATGTTTAATTTCTTTACATAATCAATGAAAGGTCTCCATATATTCTCAAAGACATTTTCCTTTGATTTCAGTATATATGTTATTCTTTCTAGTGGAAGGTTTGTTAACATCTGTCTTAACCACTGAGTCACATCTGGTCTCTGAGTCTTTTTCCACAATAGTGCAATACATTTTTTGGCATTAAGCAAATCGAGGTCTATGAATGCTCTTTCACTCTTATTAAAGTTATGTTTTTCTGGATACAGACCCAACAAAATCAGTTTAGGGTTCAATGTGGTTTGTTTTGAAATTATTTTTTCAATTGTTACCCTCACTTCTTCCCAAAACATTCTGATTTTTCTACATTCCCATAAACAGTGAAATAGGGTTCCTTTACTTTCCATACATTTTGTGCACGTATCTGGTATGTTTTTGTTATATCTATTTAACTCCACTGGTGTAACATACATCCGCATTAACCATTTAAAATGTATCAGTTTAAGACGTACATTTATTGATTTGGTTTGAGCTTCTGCACAAGCCATTTCCCATTGTTCCTCTGAGATTTCAATTTGCAGGCCTTCTTTCCAATAATTCAGTCTTTTCTGTGAGTTTTCACTTGAGGATAGTATCAATGAGTTATAAAACTCTGAAATAATATTCTTTCTCTTACTATCTTTCGTCAAAAATTTTTCCAAGGATGAATAAGTAGGTCGGGTGAGAGCATTATTTTGATTTGATTGAATAAAATTTCTAAGCTGAAGATATTTAAAAAAATGTGTTCTATTAAGATTGTATTTAATCCTCAGTTCTTCAAAAGACATTAGGTTATCTGAACATGACAAATGTAAGTCTTGAATCTTTTGAATCCCTTTTAAATTCCATACTTTAAATACAGCATCCGCTCTCCCTGGTGTAAAATATTGATTACCCCATATTGGGCTAAATTGTGACAGTGAGTGTGGTTCTTTTAAATATTTTTTGGTTTCAACCATATTTTGATCATGTGCTTTACAATTGGATTTTTAACTTGTTTCTGTAATTTTTTAGCCGAGCCTGAGTATATGAATAAGGGAAGAGGTAAAGGTAAATTGTATGATTCCATTTCAGTCCAGTGAGGAGGATCATTTGATGAAAAATAATATGTTGTAGACCTCAACTGTGCTGACCAGTAATACAACATAAAGTTTGGACATTTCAAACCTCCACGATCAAATGGTAAATATAGTAAGGACAAACGTAATCTAGCCTTCCTATTGTTCCATATAAATTCCACTAACTTTTTTTTAATTCTTGAGAATAGATCTGAAGGTGGTGGTAAAGGAATGTATTGAAATAAATAAAGTATTTTTGGTAAGATATTACTTTTAAGTATATTAATTCTCCCAATCATCGACATTGGTAGTGACATCCATCTCTGAAGTAACTCATTAATATCTGTCATTAAGGCTTCATAGTTGGCACTGGCGACTGATTCTAGCTTAGGCAAATTTTGAATTCCTAAATATTTAAACTGATTTAGAACATTGAATTTATTTACATCAGGAGCTGTGTGATTTCTCTGGGTCTCATATAGCATTAATATTGAAGATTTTGTTTTATTTATTTTATATCCTGATATTTCCCCAAAGTTCTTTATTAAATTTAACAAGGTCGGAATTGATTTTTTAAAATTCGACATAAACAAAATTATGTCATCGGCATACAGGGAGATTTTATGTTCTGTTGGTCCTACTTTAATTCCATATATTTGTGGATGTAAACGTACTGCCATCGCTAAATCAGAATCAGAATCAGAATCAGAATCAGAATCAGCTTTATTGGCCAAGTATGCACAACACATACAAGGAATTTGACTTTGGCTAAAAACTTGCTCTCGTTGTTCAGGTGGAGGATTTAAATAAGGATTCAATGACAACAGAGTATGTACAGTAAATTACAGTCTGTCCACGTTTCTATAAAAGGATGCAAATATATACAGGAATATATGCAGTTATTTACTCAGACTAACCACACTTTGCAGAAATATATGAAAAAATATACAGTCACACAGTATTTCAATGTGAACTCAGATTCAGTGATATAATGTGAATGAAGTAAAAAGCAGTGTGAGAGTTATGTGCAATGTAATAATGGATGAAAAGTCATGAGTACAGCAACAGGTAGGACTAGGTGAATGTTAGGAGCTCATCAGAGTGATGGCTTGAGGAAAGAAACTGTTCCTGTGACGGGTGGTTTTGACCTTCAGTGATCTGTAACGATGACCAGAAGATAGAAGTTCAAACAGTTTGTGGCCGGGGTGTGATGGGTCAGCACAGATGTTTCCCGCCCGTTTCCTGGTTATGGACCGATATAGGTTTTCAATGGAGGGTAGGTTGGTACCAATGATCCTCTCCTCAGACTTAATGATCCGCTGCAGTCTGGTCTTGTCCTGTTTAGTGGCAGATCCAAACCAGACAGTGATGGAAAAGCAGAGGACAGATTGGATGATGGCGGTGTAGAAGACAACCAGCAGCTCCTGAGGCAAATCAAACTTCTTGAGCTGACGCAGAAAAAACAACCTCTGCTGGGCCTTTTTCCGGACAGTGTCTATATGGGAGGACCACTTCAGGTTCCGGGAGATTGTGGTACCCAGAAACTTGAAGGAGTCCACAGTGGACACTGTGCTGTTGAGGATGGTGAGTGGGGGGAATGAAGGGGGGTGTTGCCTGAAATCCACAGTCATCTCCACCGTTTTGGCTGGGTTAAGTTCAAGATGGTTCTGGCTGCACCAGAGGATCAGCTGCTCCACCTCCTGCCTGTATGCAGACTCATCATCATCCCGGATCAAACCGATGACTGTGGTGTCGTCCGCAAACTTCAGGAGGTTGAGATGAGATGAGATGAGATTCAACTTTATTGTCATTACAACATGTATGAATACAAGGTAACGAAACGTGACTTGGCACTTGGGCACGCTCTGCAGAGTGCATCCAAGGCCGGGGCAGCCGCTAGGCGCCAGTCATACCGAAGGGTCCTCTGAGGTGCAGTCGTTGGAGTAGAGGGAGAAGAGCAGTGGGGAAAGGACACATCCTTGGGGGGCGCCAGTACTAATTTTTTGGGAGCTGGATGTAAATCTCCCTAGCTTCACCTGTTGCTACCTGTCAGTCAGAAAGCTGGAGATCCACTGGCAGGTGGAGGGGGGCACCTTGAGCTGGAGGAGTTTCTGATGAAGAATGCCTGGGATGATGGTGTTGAAGGTTCAATTGCCATAGTAAACAATAAGGGTGAAAGTGGACAGCCTTGTCGACATCCTCTATTGATTTTTATTGATTTTGAAATATTGCTGTTTGTTAGGATTTCTGCTGTAGCATTATTGTATATTATCTGGACCCATTTTATGAAATTATTTCCAAGTCCAAACCTTTGTAGGACTTCAAAAAGATAGGGCCATTCGACCCTATCAAAGGCCTTTTCGGCGTCCAATGATAGGAGAGCTGTATCCGGTGCTTCTTTATTGGAATAAATAATATTAAATAGTCTTCTTACATTATGGAAGCCTTGTCTTCCCATTATAAAGCCATTCTGATCTCGGTTAATAATATTTGGTAATATTTCTTGTAGTCGTCTTGCTAAAATTTTACAGATTATCTTAAGATCAGCATTTAATAGGCTTATTGGTCTCATGTTTTCACATTTATTAGGGCGTTTACCTGGTTTTGGCAACAGTATAATTAAGGCATTATTCATGTATGGTGGTAAATTACCATTTTGAAATGCTTCTAAAACCATTTCCAAAAGTGGTTTTATTAATTTATTCTTAAATTTTTTATAGAGGTCAACTGGAAGACCATCTGGTCCTGCTCTTTTTCCTGATTTCATATTATCAATGGCTAGCCTGACATAATGCACGGCTCAGGAGACACACACACAGGCTCAGGGTAGATCCAATAGCTTTATTTAACAACAAGAGTGTATGACTGCGTGTCTGTGAGATGAGAATGTATTGGTGGTGGCGTCTGCGTCAGGCACGGGGCAGGAAGCCGTTCAGCCGGACAACCCTATGGGAGAAGCAGAGGGAGAAGGGTAACGGGCACCACACCAATACAGGAGATAATGATAGTGACAGCTGGCTTACTTGGTCTGGGCAGGTGGCTGGTGTTAAGCAAGGGCGTAGCCCGGTAGACAGTGACCTGGAGCGCCTGAAGCAGCAGCGAGGAGATGGTGGCAAGGGAACGTTGTCCGCCGCCGGGAAATCCACCTGTGCACAGGGGAGAAGGCTGGGAGGAAAAGGTAAGAGATGCTTACATAGTATCTTGCTTGATGAAGGGGGTTCCTTGCAGCAAGAGATGCCGATGAGAACAGACGGCTTCAGGCCGAAGCCCAGGGCGAGGTGGCTTAAATCCCTCGCCGCTGATGAGGCGCAGGTGTGCGCACAGCTGGCGCCGCTGATGAGCGGCGAGTCGTGACAGTACTCCCCCCTCTAGCAGCGCCTCCTGGTGATGGTTTCTCCGGGTGCGCTCGGTGGAACTCAGCGATGAGAGACGGATCCAACACAAACGAGGAGCCCACCCATTGTCTCCATTCAGGTCCGTAGCCCTCCCAATCCACTAAGTACTGCAACCCGCGACCCCGGCGCCGGGAGTCCAGGATGGTTGAGACTGTCCAGGCCGGATGGCCATCAATCATCCAGGGCGCGGGCTGCGCTGCAGGTGGAGGGCAGAGGGGATCAGAGACCACCGGTTTCACCTTGGAGACGTGGAAGGTGGGATGGATGCGGAGGGAGGGGGGGATAACCACACGCACAGCCACCGGGTTGATGATCTTGGTGATGGGAAATGGACCGATGAATCGTTGGGCCAGCTTTCTCCTCTCACCCTTTAAACAGACGTCCTGAGTGGACACGTAGACTCGTTGGCCTACCTGGTAGGCAGGGGCAGGTCTCCTGTGCCGGTCCGCCATGGACTTGTTGCGCTCTGCCGTGTGTGAAAGTGCGCTGCGCGCCAAAGACCAAATGGAGCGGCACCGCCTGAGGTGCGCCCGGACTGAGGGGACAGTCAACTCGCTCTCCTGCGTAGGGAACAGAGGAGGATCGTAGCCCAGGGATGCCTTGAATGGGGACATCCCGGTGGCAGAAGAGCGGGTGATGTTATGGCCGTATTCCACCCAGGTGAGGTGTGTGCTCCAGGACGCAGGCTTGGATGCAGTGACGCAGCGGAGCGCAACCTCCAGCTCCTGATTGGTCCGCTCACACTGCCCATTGGATTGGGGGTGATGGCCGGAGGAGAGGCTTACCTTGGCTCCCAGGGCGTTGCAGAAAGACCCCCAGACGTCCGAGGCAAACTGGGGGCCTCGGTCCGAGACCACGTCTACCGGAATCCCGTGCAGCCTGACCATGTGCTGGATGAGGAGGTCCGCCGTCTCCAAGGCAGATGGGAGCCCCCATAGTGGCACGAAGTGAGCAGCCTTGGAGAAACGATCAACGATGGTCATGACTGTGTCGAAGGTATTTGAAACAGGGAGACCGGTGACAAAGTCTAGGGCGATATGCGACCAGGGCCTACCAGGGACGGGCAGGGGCTGGAGCAGGCCCGCGGGGGGAGCGTTACCTGACTTGCTGGTGGCACAGACGGGGCAGGCCCGGGCGTAGCGGGCGGCGTCCCTCTGCAGACCCGGCCACCAGAAGGAACGTTGGAGGAGGTCGATCATTCGGGAGGACCCAGGATGGCAGGTGAGCTTAGATGTATGAAGCCAGTGGATAACCTCCCCCCGGACAGTGGACGGCACAAAAAGCCTCCCCTCCGGTCCGCCGCCAGGGTCCGGTTCCAATTCCTGCGCCTTCCGGATCTTGCTCTCGATGTCCCACGAGACGGCCCCCACAACGCACGACCTGGGCAAGATGGTGTGGACTGCGTCTCCTGACGCCTCAGGGGCAAATTGCCTAGAGAGGGCGTCGGGCAGGCCGTTCTTGGAGCCAGGCCTGAAGGTGATGTTAAAACGAAACCTGGCGAAGAACAAGGACCAACGCGCCTGGCGGGCATTCAGACGTTTGGCAGTTCTTAAATATTCCAAGTTCTTGTGATCGGTAAGTACCACGAATGGCAGGGCAGCCCCCTCCAGCCAGTGGCGCCACTCCTGAAGTGCGAGCTTGATGGCGAGGAGCTCTCTGTCCCCCATGTCGTAATTACGTTCCGCCGGGGACAAACGCCGAGAGAAGAAGGCGCAGGGCCGTTTGGCCCCGTTGACAGGCGACCGCTGAGACAACACCACCCCCACCCCTGTGTCCGAAGCGTCCACCTCAACGATGCATTGCAGCACGGGGTCGACTTGGCTGAGGACCCGGGAGGAGGAAAACTCCGCCTTCAGCGCCTGGAAAGCAGCTGCGGCCTCTTCAGTCCACCGGAACGGGGTCTTAGGGGAGGTGAGGCGGGTCAGGGGACCGACGATGGCTCCAAAATTTGGGACGAAGCGGCGGTAGAAATTGGCAAACCCAATAAACTGTTGTACCTGCTTCCTAGATGTAGGAGTGGGCCACTCTATCACCGCTTTAACCTTCGCTGGGTCCGGGAGCACCTGGTCATGAGAGATGACGAACCCCAGGAAGGACGTAGTCTTGGCGTAGAACTCACATTTTTCGGCCTTAACATATAACCGGTTCTCCAGCAGCCTCTGAAGGACCCGCCTCACATGGACCCGGTGCTCGTCCCTGGGTCTGGAGAAGATGAGGATATCGTCCAGGTAGACGAACACAAACAGGCCGATGAAATCCCAGAGGACGTCATTAATAAGGCGCTGAAAGACGGCTGGAGCGTTGGTCAACCCGAACGGCATAACCAGGTATTCGAAATGACCGTTCGGGGTATGGAAGGCTGTCTTCCACTTGTCTCCCTCCCGGATCCGGATGAGGTGGTATGCGCTGCGAAGATCCAGCTTGGTGAACCAAGTCGCCCCCTGGAGGGAGTGGAAGGTGGTGTCCATTAGGGGCAAGGTGTAGCGGTCCTTCTCCGTGATGTCATTGAGGGCACGGTAGTCAATACAAGGACGAAGGGAGCCATCCTTCTTGCCCACGAAGAAGAACCCTGCGCCTAATGGAGATGATGAGGGGCGGATGATTCCAGCACTCAGCGACTCCTTCAAATAGGTGTTCATTGCCTCCTTCTCCGGCGCTGACAGGCTGTAGAGACGTCCCGAGGGTAAGGGTGCCCCCTGGCGGATGTTAATAGTGCAGTCGTAGGGCCGGTGTGGAGGAAGGGACATCGCCTTGGATTTGCTGAAGACCATGCCCAGGTCGTGGAACTCCGAGGGCACCAGGGTGAGATCCGGAGGCGCGGCGTCCTTGGGAGTGAGAGGAGAGGACGGGGCGCAGGCAGCGGATTGGAGGCAGGTGCCCATGCAGAAAGAGCTCCAAGCGGACACTCTGCCGGTCCTCCAGTCCAGGACAGGATTGTGGAGGCGAAGCCATGGGTATCCAAGAATCACAGGTGTTACTGAAGATGGTAGGACGTAGAAGGTGATATCCTCCCGATGATTTCCTGAGATAATTACTGGGACGGGAGTCGTCCGGTGTGTTACTTTTCCCAGGGAGACATGGGAGAGATTTACTAGGGCGAGAGGAGACTCGAGCAGGTGGCAACGGATGCCCTATCGGGTTGCCAGGCTCTGTGAAATGAAGCTACCCTCCGCGCCTGAATCCACCAGTGCATGGGTGAGGTGCCCTGTGGAATTGTGACAGAATCGGATGGGCAGCGTCAATTGAGTGAGGGGAGTTAACCGATTAGCATCTGCAAGGCCCCCTACAGTAACTCGCGGACCTCCCCATTTGGCTTTTCCGGACAATGCTCCACCGTGTGCTGGCTGCCCCCGCAATACATGCAGAGGCCCAACTCATGGCAGCGTTGTTTCTCCGCTGGGGGGAGCTTTGTCCAGCCTGTCACCATCGGCTCCGACTCCTCGGAGAACCCCGGTGGCGGCAACGCCAGAGGGCGAGCTTGGGACGGGCGTGCCGAGGCCCCTCGAGGGCGAGAAGAAGACCTCCGCTCCGAGGCACGCTCGCGCAGCCTGTTATCCAAGCTGATGGCAAGGGAAGTCAGCTCCGCTAATGTCTCTGGGATATCCCGTCCAGCCGGTTCATCCCTCAGACCAGCGCTGAGACTGCGAAGGAAGATGCCGCAGAGCGAACACTCTCCCCAGCCAACCTCCTCCGCAGCAACCCGGAAGTCGATCGCGTAATCAGCGGCCGATCGGCTTCCCTGCTGGAGGCTGAAAAGACGATCGACCTGAACGCTCTCTGTACGCAAATGATCGAACACTTCCAGGAACAGTCTCACGAACTGGCCATAGGTGAGGGTGGCGTAGCTGGGCTTCGCCATTACGGCGTAAGCCCAGGTAAGCGCTCGACCCTCCAAGAGATTTCCTATGTAGCCAATCCGGCTATGGTCTGAGGGAAAGTCTCCGGGGACACGGTGAAACACAGACTCACACTGCATGATAAACCCCCACGCTCCACCGAGCTTACCGCTAAAGCGGGCGGGGGTCGGAATAGGTGTGAGTCGTGCCGGTGCACCCGGAGCAGGCTGAACGGCCGCTGGAGCAGCAGGAGCTGCGCCACCCAGACGAGCCGGGGGGAACGGCTGTTGGGGGTCCAGACGGTCCAATCGGTTAGTAATAGTGCATAATTGATTGAGGATCACTTGTTGTTGGTGGGCTATTAGATCCACCTGAGCCTCGAGGGTGGAAAGTCGGCGTGCGAGCCCGCTGTCTGCCGAGCCGCTCTGCTGAAGCCGTACTGACATAATGCATGGCTCAGGAGACACACATGTAGGCTCAGGGTAGATCCAATAGCTTTATTTAACAACAAGACTGTATGACTGCGTGTCTGTGAGATGAGAATGTATTGGTGGTGGCGTCTGCGTCAGGCACGGGGGCAGGAAGCCGTTCAGCCGGACAACCCTATGGGAGAAGCAGAGGGAGAAGGGTAACGGGCACCACACCAATACAGGAGATAATGATAGTGACAGCTGGCTTACTTGGTCTGGTCAGGTGGCTGGTGTTAAGCAAGGGCGTAGCCCGGTAGACAGCGACCTGGAGCGCCTGAAGCAGCAGCGAGGAGATGGTGGCAAGGGAACGTTGTCCGCCGCCGGGAAATCCACCTGTGCACAGGGGAGAAGGCTGGGAGGAAAAGGTAAGAGATGCTTACGTAGTATCTTGCTTGATGAAGGGGGTTCCTTGCAGCAAGAGATGCCGATGAGAACAGACGGCTTCAGGCCAAAGCCCAGGGCGAGGCGGCTTAAATCCCTCGCCGCTGACGAGGCGCAGGTGTGCGCACAGCTGGCGCCGCTGATGAGTGGCGAGTCGTGACATAGCCCAACTTCTTCTTGACTAATTTTAGACTCCAGTATCTCCCTGTTTTCATCTGGAATACACGGTATAGATAATCCACCCAAAAACCCATTTAGTTTTGTTAAGTCAGTTTCATTTTTTGTATCATATAGTTTTTCATAATAATCTCTAAAGGCACTATTAATTTCTAAAGGATCTATAACTACCTGTCCGTTACTTATAATACTGGTAATTGGTGTTTTAAATTCTAATTGTTTAATCTGCCATGCCAATAATTTTCCTGATTTTTCACCTTGTTCATAAAAAGTTTGCTTCAATCTTAGAAGACTCGAGGCAGCTCTATTCGCTGATTTTTTTGTCATATTCAGCTCTCAGAATCAGTAATTCGTTCTCTAGCTGTGGGTTACTTCCTGCATACACCTTTTCTTGAATAATTTTTATTTTACGTTCCAATTGGACTCTCTCCTCTCGAGTCTTCTTAGATTTTGAACCTGTGTAACTAATAATATGCCCCCTAATAAAAGCTTTGAAAGCCCCCCATTTTGTACATGCCGTTGTTTGTGCAGTATTATTATCAAAGAACTCATCTATCTGTTTTTCTATGTACTTAACAAATTCCTCATCCTGAAGCCATTTATACTGAAAATACCACCTACCTGGATCCTTTGTCAATTTCTTATCTACATATATTAGACAGCAGGGTGCATGATCAGAGATCACAATGTTTTCATAGAAACAATTTTGAATCTTGGACCTTTATTCTGTAGAGATCAAAAAGTAGTCAATACGTGAGAATATCTTATAATCAGAATCAGAATCAGAATCAGCTTTATTGGCCAAATATGCACAACACATACAAGGAATTTGACTTTGGCTAAAAACTTGCTCTCGTTGTTCAGGTGGAGGATTTAAATAAGATTTAAATAAGGATTCAATGACAGAGTGTGTACAGTAAATTACAGTCTGTCCACGTTTCTATAAAAGGATGCAAATATATACAGGAATATATTCAGTTATTTACTCAGACTATCCACACTTTGCAGAAATATATGAAAAAATATACAGTCACACAGTATTTCAATGTGAACTCAGATTCAGTGATATAATGTGAATGAAGTAAAAAGCAGTGTGAGAGTTATGTGCAATGTAAGAATGGATGAAAAGTCATGAGTACAGCAACAGGTAGGACTAGGTGAATGTTAGGAGTTCATCAGAATGATGGCTTGAGGAAAGGAACTGTTCCTGTGACGGGTGGTTTTGACCTTCAGTGATCTGTAACGATGAGGTATTATAGGTATTAGAATAACAAGAATAGGCTTTGACTTGTGGTTTCATTTCTCTCCATATATCTAGCAATCTCAGTTCTTTCATAAAATGATTAATGGTCATCCTGCATCCATTGTGCGTACAGTCCAGTCCTGTTGACCTATCTATACTGGGATTTAATGTACAATTAAAATCCCCTGCTATTATATGTTGCCCTGTAAGTGATGATAAAGTAAGGAATAAATTAACAAAGAAGTTTTGATCATCAGTATTGGGGGCGTATAAGTTCACCAGATTTATATTTTCTAATAACAAAGATCCTTGGATGATTAGATATCTTCCATATTTGTCTCCAATTACATTTTTCACTTGAAATGGGACTGTTTTGTGTATGAGAATCATTAGACCAATCTTTTACTAAATTTGGTAGTGATCATGTTCAAAAGTTGCTGTAGATCCTCACCAGTATCCAGAACAGTTCTGTCATCTGCAAACATCACAATCTTCAACAGTTCAGAAACATTACAAATATCATTGATACATAAAATGAAAAGTTTAGGTCCCAATACTGACTCCTGGGGGTACACCACAAACAATGTCCAAACACTCAGATTTATATTGCTCAATCTTCACAAATTGTTGCCTTTTTTTTTTTTAAAGTTTCTGACCCAATTCAATACTACTCCCCTGAGTCCATACCGTTCCAGTTTTTTAAGTAATATTTCATGATTTAATGTATCAAATGCCTTTTTTAAATTAATAAATACTCCCACCACAAATTTCTTTTTGTCCATAGAATTAGTGATTTCTTCTATAACATCCATTAAAGCTGTTGATGTAGAGTGGCTGGTTCTAAATCCATACTGACAAGCTTGAGTAGGTTAATTTTGTCTTCTTTTTAATTATTAGTTTTTTGTTTTTCTTATTTCAGACAAGAATAAAAGGAGATGTTTTTACCTTTACATGTTTCATCTGTCCACTGCAATCTTCCTCAGAAGTGTCATTTATCAGCTTCACAGCAATCAGTGGACAGTCAAAATATGTAAAGGTAAAAAAAATCTCCTTTTTATTCTGAAATAAGAAAAACAAAAAATTAATAATCCATACTGACTAACTGTGAGTAACTTGTATTTAGCTATGAACTTGTCTAATCTGTCATTAAAGAGTTTTTCCAGTATTCTGAGAATTGGGGCAGAAGAGAAACAGGCCTGTAGTTTGTGAAGTGGTGTTTGTTTCCAGTTTTGTATAGAGGTATGACTTTAGCTATTTTCATTTCACTTGGAATTGTACCAGTTTGGAATAATCAGTTACAAATGTGTTTCAATGGTTTAGCAATTTCCTCAGTAATCTTTTTGACAGTTGCCAAGTCAATGTCATCACAGTCAGTTGAGACTTTATTTTTGAATTCATGTACAATCTCAATGATTTTCCTCTCTTCCAATGCTGTTAAAAACATTAAATTTGGATTTCTTTTGATTAATTTACTAGTCCCCTTTTCAGGTATGAATGGATCAGGGATTTTTTCTGCTAATTTTGGTCCAATATTTACAAAGAATTCATTGAATCTATTTACCACATCATTTATATTATTAATATTTATATCATTATCTATATAATATTGAGGATAATTTTCTTGTCTGTCTCCATTTCAAATTACTTTAATATATTCCATATACCTTTAATACTGTTTTTATTATTATCTATTAATTTACTGTAGTATTCCTTTTTTACTTGTTCTCATAATATTAGTTAACTTATTTTTATATCTACAGTATGTTCTACCTCCTTAGTTCGATGTTTTATGAATTCTCTAAACAACATATTTTTCTTTTTGTAGGTATTTTTAATCCCTTGGTGATCCATGGACTGTCTGAATATTTTTGCTTCCTACTGATTTTTTGTACAATTTTTTATCATATAATAATTTAAATGTTCTTAAAATATTTCATATGCTTTGTCCATGTCTTTTCATTATATAGTTCTTCACAGTTCTGTTTTGCTAGATCTATTTTTTTAGAGCATTCATTGATTCTTCAGTCCTCACTTGTCTGCACATGGATGCTGTTTTTTGCTTTTCTTTCCTATAATCATTGTCAAAAACTGTGAATATTGGCAGGTGGTCACTGATGTCGTTAATTAATGATCCACTTTTTTGTGTTATTATCCATATTATTTGAAAAGATGTTATCAATGAGTGTACCACAAGGAGGTGTAATGAGAAAAGTCTTCTCATTTTTTCTCAGGAGGGACCAATATTATTGGTGGAGCCTGTTCTCAGCCTCGTGGCTCTGTTTGTCCACATTGAGTTACAATGTGGACAAACTGGCTGCACGGTGGCGCAGTGGTTTAGCACTGTGGCAGCACAGTTTTACCCTCGGCCGGGGGACCGCGGGGATCATGAGATTGTGGGTTCGATCCCAGCCCCCGACCAACAGTGAGCTGTGTGGAGTTTGCATGTTCTCCCCGTGTTGCGCGGGTTTACTCCGGGATTTCTCCGGTTTCCTCTTGCATACCAAAAATATGTAGGTTTAGGGCGCTCGCGCACGCAGCGACCAGCAGCCGGTGGCTTGTCACCAGATTGCAAACCAAATCTACCTACGGGTACAAATAAGTAACAAAAAAAAAAAAAAACAAAAAAACAAAAAAACAGAGTGATACAACCACCCTTCCTCAAGGTTGGCATGTTTTAAAAGAAACCCAGTCAGTTCATCCCTCATCGCAAAAGTAATAATGTAATCAAATTCTTAAAGTGACACTCTGGTCAAAATTATTTTTCTTGTAACATCTTGGCAACATGTTTTTTTTATGACTTACAAGACTTATCAAGGGCTAAATCACTCATATTGGTCATGTGTTTTTCTGCTGATAAAATTCAGTTAAACTCCTCCCCTTGGAAAATGGAAAGTTTAGAGGGACCATTTTTGTGATGTCACTATAACAGGTCAACCAATCAGGACTACACACTGGCTATAAGTGGGCCTACTTAGAATATTCATAGATCCTGGAGTTTGAAGGAGGAGGAAAAAGGAAAAGCTTTTCACAAGCAACTGTAAGACCACAAAAGTTTTTTTGTGGGGAACAAAGGGCATAAGATAATATTTATACAATGTAGATTTGTTTTAAGAGGACTTATATCCACTGCAACACATCTTTAATGGAAAAATACATTGCTAATTTTTTTTTTTTTTTTAAAGTAATATTTTGTGATAAACAGTATTTCCACCAGTATTTCCATCCAGGAACCCATCTGCACCTGGATGGCGGAGGAGATACTGTGAGAATCACTTTTTTTTAATTTCTCCAGTGCCTTTAACACCAACCAGCTACTGCTGCTGGGTGAGAAGCTGCGGGAGATGGAGGTTGACAGCTCTGTGATCTCCTGGATTACTGACTACCTGACAGGCAGGCCACAGTTTGTCTGGCTGGGCAGTGTCTCGCCTGGAGTGGTGGCTAGTGATACAGGAGCTCCACAGGGGACTGTGCTCTCTCCTTTTCTCTTTTCTTTATACACCACTGACTTTCAGTACAACACAGAGTCATGCCACCTTCAGAAATTCTCTGACAACTCAGCTGTTGTGGGGTGTACAAGAGGAGGAGAGGAGGGGGAGTACAGGGCACTGGTAGACAGATTTGTGGAGTGGACAGAGCAGAATCACCTGAGGTTGAATGTCAGCAAGACCAGAGAGATGGTGATTGACTTCAGGAGGAGGAAGACACCTTCAGATTGGGGGGAGGATGTGGGAGTGGTTGAGGACTACAAATATCTGGATGTCAGGATCAGCAGCGGGTTGGACTGGAGATCCAACACCGATGCTGCGCACAAGAAGGGGATGAGCAGACTCTACTTCCTGAGGAAGCTGAGATCCTTTAACGTGTGTAGCAGGATGCTGGAGCTTTTCTACCAGATAATTGTCGCCAGCGCCATCTTCTTTGCTGCTGTCTGTTGGGGAAGCAGTATCAGGGCCAGAGACACCAACAGACTTGACAAGTTTATCAAGAGGGCTGGCCCTGTAATTGGTCTCAGACTGGAGACCTTTGAGACAGTGGTGGAGAGGAGAACACTAAATAAACTGTGATCCATCTTGGACAATCCTGATCACCCCCCTCCACCACACACTAGACAGACAGCGAAGCACTTTCTCCAGCAGACTGCTACCGCTTCGCTGTTGAACGGCCAGGTACAGGAAATCTTTCCTGCCGCATGCCATTTCACTGTACGATAACTCATTATGATGTTGTATTCTGGTCAGAACTATGCTGCCACACTGCACCTTACAGACTAACTGGTACCTCACATTTCACTCTGCTCCTGATAGTCCTTCATTGTGCAATGGGATGATTCATGTGTTTATACGGGTCATCATATATTAAGCTAAGATGTATATAGGTTTTATAGTAGTTAATTTCCATGGGTAATCCCTTTGTCTGTCATGCGTGTGTTTCTGTCGTTTGGTTCTCTACTGTCATGCTGCTGTTACACTGTAATTTCCCAGTTTGGGATCAATAAAATACATCTGTCTATTTTTGTCATAGTAGTGTAACACAAAAATATATAGTAAAGACTGCTATAATAAAAAACGGAAAAATTAAAAAAAACCACACACACATTAAAACAGGAAAAAGCCAAATTAGCTACCATATGTTTGAGGCTGTGTGTCCACCAAATGTGTTTTTTCAGCTCTGGGCGGCTATTTTCCATTCATTCTCTATGTAGTCCAGCGTTTACAGCGCTGAGCGCCCACGGCGCTGAAACGCTGTCAACGGTGGCCATTTTTTGTCGCAGCGCTCAGGGTGCTCAGAGTTGAAAAAAGTTCAGTTTTTCAGAGACTGCAGCTGAGCTTGTCACTGTCAGACCTTAAGCAGCCAATCATAACTGCTGCGTGGGCGAGACATAGGACACCGGTACTAGTCTGTACTCAGACTCCTGCTTTCTGTGTCATCATATTTTACATTCAGAGCTGCTAGAAAAAGTTTCCTGTCCATTGTTATTTAAAGACTGCTATCAAAAAAATCTGTAGAAAGTCTGACAATAGGAAAAGTGGGAGTGATGAGCTGAGAGTGACAAGCTGTTGAATGAATGCATCTTTATTTCGGATAGGTTAAAAGTAAAGATTAAAAGAAAGGAACAGAATAATACAATAAAGGGAAAAAAAACATCTTACAAGGTCAAATCAAACAATAACTCCTCTGATCATACAGTTCAACATAAGTTATCCGAAATGGGTGATGGCTGAAGCCGCAGCTTATATTGCCCACCCATATTCCATCCAAGAATTCAAAAGAAAAACAAAACAAGAGCGATTACAATTCAGAACAAAGCTAAGACAAAATGTAACAAAAAACTAAGCTACAACACAACACAGACTGGATATGGCAATCCTTATGTGATTTTACATGTCATCTTGTATATATGTTTGGAGTATTTCTTCCTTTAGTTTTTGTTTAAATTGTCCAAGCGTTGTACATGATTTTAATTCAGGTCCAAAATCGTTCCACAATCTGACTCCTTGCATTGAAACACAGTGTTGCTTTGTGGTAGTTCTCACTGAAGGTTTTTGAAATATACATGTTCCTCTGAAATGATATTGTTTCTCCCTTATTTGGAACAACTTTTGGATATTTGCGGGCAGTGATAGATTCTTCACTTTAAACATTATTACTGCAGATTTAAAGTCAACCAGATCTTTCAACTTGAGAGCTTTTAATTTAAGAAAAAGTGGGTTTGTTGGTTGCCTGTAAGCAGCTTTGTTTATTATTCTAATAGCTCTCTTCTGAAGCATAAAGACTGAATATATGTTTGTTTTATATGTATTTCCCCATACTTCAGTACAATATGTCATGTATGGGAGTATTAATGAATGATACAAGGTATACTGTATAGTTGATGCCATCTTGGTCACATGTTGACCAAGATGGCGGCGCGTGCACAACGCGAGGCTCAGCGTCTTCTCAGATTTTGTGGATTAGCAGTGTTATTTCTGCTCATTTCGGGTATGTTCGTTCAGAACAGCTTTGCTTTCACATATTACACCCGAAATGAGCTTTTGGACATTGGATTTTAAAATAACGATAACAATCCTTTTATCAGCAATCTACGTCTCATCCCTGAGCTCCGGAGAACACCTGACGCTCGGCAGGCTTCCCGGCCGACCGGAAGTGCTCGCAGGCGGCGTAGAGACCGTAAACAAAGGCGGGGGAAGCGCGGTGGGCTAAGAGCTAAGCTAAAGCTAACACCGTACCGGCTTTCTCTACCCAGTATTTTCCTCGCTAATGTACGGTCACTGGCGAACAAAATGAGTGAACTACAGCTTTGGATCACCAATAATAAGAGACTTATGAACTGCAATATCATGATTTTCACGGAAACATGGCTACACAGTGGAATACCCGACAATGCTATTGAGCTAGCCGGCCTACACACGCTCCAGGCAGACAGAGCAGCAGATGACTCCAGTAAGACCAGAGGTGGGGGATTGTGCATTTATATTAACAAGGCTTGGTGCACGAACTCTGTCACTGTTGAGAGACACTGCTCAGCTAACCTGGAGTTTCTCATGGTTAAATGTAAACCTTTCTATCTGCCACGCGAGTTCACTTGTACCATCATAACAGCCGCTTACATTTCTCCGGATGCTAATGCTAAGCTTGCTATGAAAGAACTGCACGCAGCTATTAGCAAACAACAAACTGCACACCCAGAGGCAGCATTTATTGTGGCGGGTGATTTTAACCACTCTAACCTCAAGACAGTGCTTCCTAAATTCTACCAGCATGTCTCCTGTCACACAAGAGGGGACAAAACATTGGACCATGTTTACACCAATATTGTGGGAGCCTACACAGCAACTCCCCTCCCCCACCTAGGTCAGTCTGATCACTTATCCTTGTTCCTTACCCCCAAGTATGTACTGCTCATCAACCGGGTGAAGCCATCAGTGAGGACCATCAAAGTGTGGCCAGAGGGGGTTGACTCTGTACTCCAGGAGAAGTTTAGGAACACAGACTGGAGTATGTTCACCTCTCAGGCTACCTGTGGCTCCCACATAAACATCGACTCTTACACCCACTCAGTCCTGGACCATATCAACATCACTATTGACAGTGTCACCACGGAAAGACAGATCACCACGTACCCAAATCAGAAGCCGTGGATGAACAGAGAAGTGCGGCTTCTGCTAAAGGCACGTAACAATGCCTTTAGATCTGGTGATGCATAGGCCTACAGTTCATCCAGGGCAGATCTGAAGAGGGGCATCAAGAAGGCCAAGCACAGCTACAAGCTGAAGGTGGAGGAACATTTTGGGGACTCTGACCCCCGACGCATGTGGCAGGGCATTCAAGCTATCTCTGATTATAAGCCCAGCAACTCCATACCTATAGCCATGACTGTGCCCTTTCTCAATGAGCTAAATGACTTCTATGCTCGTTTTGACAAGGACAATAACGAAAAGAACATCAATTTCCCACCCTCTGACAACCTCCACCACCTCACACTCACCCACACCGACGTCCGTAACGCACTGAGTCATGTCAACGTACGTAAGGCTGCTGGCCCTGACGGCATTCCTGGGCGTGTGCTGAGGGCATGCGCTGAGCAGCTGGCAGGGGTCTTCACAGACATCTTCAACCTGTCAACCTGGCCCAGGCTGTGGTACCAGCGTGCTTCAAGACCACTTCAATAGTACCAGTGCCAAAACATTCAACACCATCGTGCCTAAATGACTATCGCCCTATGGCACTGACGCCCATAGTCATGAAGTGCTTTGAGCGACTGGTCTTGGCACAGCTCAAAAAATGCCTGCCCCCTACACTGGACCCTCACCAGTTTGCCTACCGGAGCAACAGGAGTACAGAGGATGCGGTTTCTACAGCGCTGCACTATGTACTCTCACACCTGGATGACAAGAACACCTATGCAAGAATGCTGTTTGTTGACTTCAGCTCAGCATTCAACACAGTTATCCCCTCCAAATTGCTCACTAAACTTGGGGACCTGGGAATGAGTACCTCCACCTGCAACTGGATCATGGATTTTCTGACCAACAGACCCCAGCATGTTAGGTCAGGCCCCAACCGTTCTTCCGTCATCACACTCAATACTGGTGTACCACAGGGCTGTGTGCTCAGCCCATTCCTCTACTCCCTCTTCACCCATGACTGCAGGCCTATGTATGGATCCAATTCCATCATAAAGTTCGCAGATGACACCACGGTGATTGGACTCATCAGGGACAACGATGAGTCAGATTACAGGGCAGAGGTTGAGCACTTGCACTGACAATAACCTGCTCCTTAACACCAGCAAAACCAAGGAGCTCATAGTGGACTACAGGAAGGAGAGGGGAGAGACACATGACCCCATCCATATCAATGGCATAGCTGTTGAACGTGTCCCCAGCTTCAAATTCCTGGGGACCCACATCTCGGAGAACCTGTCCTGGTCAGTTAACACCACCAGCCTGATCAAGAAGGCCCATCAGCGCCTCTTCTTCTTGAGGACACTGAAGAAGAACCATCTGTCAACTGACATCCTGGGCAACTTCTACCGCTGCGTGATAGAGAGTACCCTGACCAACTGTGTCACAGTCTGGTATAGGAGCTGCTCTGTCGCTGACCGTAAGGCACTGCAGCGGGTGGTGAAAACCGCCCAACGCATCACAGGGACTCCACTTCCAGTTATAGAGGACGTCTACAGGAAAAGATGTCTGCGCCGGGCACGCAGCATTCTTAGGGACTCCAACCATCCTGCTCATGGACTGTTCCAGCTTCTCCCCTCCAGAAGGCGTTTCAGAAGCCTTCTGACTAGAACCAGCAGGTTTAGGAACAGTTTCTTTCCAACAGCTGTCACGTTATTGAACTTAGTTCCCCGCTGACTCTCTTACCATCATCTCTTACCATCCTCACCTGTACATAACTGCCCATCTAACTTATTGTACATTATTTGCACATAACAGTACTCTTAACTTTCTGCACTGCTGCATATATTTGCATATATTTGCTTAAATTGCACATACTGTTAATTACCGTATATACTGCACTGCTGTCCTTCGCACTTCTGATTGGATGCTAAACTGGTTTCGTTACCTTGTATTCATACATGTGTAATGACAATAAAGTTGAATCTAATCTAATCTAATCTAATCTAATCTAATCTAATCTAGTGTGGGTTGATTCAGCAAATATTTCACTCTGTGTAGTATTGCGATTGATTTAGATATTTTACCTTTAATATAATTAATATGTGACTTCCAACACAGTTTATTATCAATTATTACTCCAAGAAATTTAGTTTCGGATACCCTTTCAATCTCTACACCATTTACATTGAGTTTAGATACTGAGTTGTAGTGATGGTTATTAAAAACTATAAATTTTGTCTTACTTAAATTGAGCGTTAATTTGTTTGAATTAAACCACAGTTTAAGCTTTCCTAATTCCTTTCCAAGTGTATCCAAAAGTTGTTCCAAATTGCTTCCGCTGCATAATAAATTAGTGTCATCTGCAAACAATATTAAATCCATTTTTTCCAAAACTTTACATATATCATTATATATATTGAATAACAATGGCCCCCAAACTGAACCCTGTACTCCACAAGTAACCTTCAGTAACTGTGAGTTTTTGCTACCAACACATACATACTGATATCTATTCTTTAAGTAACTACATAACCAGGGCAGTGCTACCCCCCTAATACCACAATTTTGTAGTTTCTTTAATAATAAATTATCGTCCACTGTATCAAATGCTTTTTTAAGATCCAGGAATACCCCAACTGAATACTCTTTATTTTCAACGGCAGTTGATATTTTTTCAGTAAATTCCATTAGAGCAAATGCAGTTGTCCTCTTGTGTCTGAACCCATATTGCTCCTCACACAATAAATTATTCTTCAGTATGAAGTTGTCAATTCGCTCACAGAATATTTTTTCAAGTATCTTGGAAAATTGCGGCAATAGTGAAATTGGTCTATAGTTTGAAAATTCCCCTCTGTCACCCGTCTTGTATATCGGAATTACTTTAGCTATTTTCATTGCATTGGGAAATATACCTGTTTGGAGAGACAGGTTACAAATATAAGTCAGTGGCTTCACTAAGTATTCAATGATAGTTTTGACTAAGAGCATGTCAATACCATCACAATCCGTAGATGTTTTACTTTTAAACGATTTAACAATTTCAATGACCTCTCTCTTGTCTGTGTTCTTTATGAAAATGGAGTCTTTTATAGCAATATTTTTGCTTATTGTATCACCTGTAGGTGCCGTAATGGGTATTTCTTGAGCCAAATTAGGACCAATGTTAACAAAAAAGTTATTAAATTCATCTGCAGGTGAGACTGCTTTCACACTCTGAGTCGTTTTGTTATTTATTTATTTATTTTGAAAGATTGGTTGTGTAGCTTGTATTTCTGTTTTTATTTCCAAGAATATTGTTAAGTACTGTCCATGTATTTTTAATATTGTCTCTGTTTTTCTCCAGTTCTTTACTGTAATAGTCTCTTTTACTACATCTCATTATATATGTTAACTTATTTTTGTATGTTTTATACTGCTGCTCTGCTTCTTTTGTCCTTTTCTTTAGAAAAGCTTCATATAATGAATTTTTCTTTTTACACGCCTTTTGTAATCCTTTGGTTAACCATGGCTTGTTGACAAATTTATGTTTTATCTTTTTCTTTACTAATGCACATTTTTTTTCATAAAGAGTGGTTACAATGTTCATAAATGTGTCATAGGCTTCATTTACATCTGATACATAGACTTTTGTCTAGTCTTGCTTCAGAAAGTCTTCTTTAAAACAACTGATTGCATTTTGTGATTTGTATCTAAAAGATTTTAAAGTTTTTTCTGTATTGGCCCCCGTGTGGCCATGGATAAGTGCAAAAACTGGCAGATGGTCACTTATATCATTTATCAATAATCCACTTTCTATTTTCTTATCAATAATATTAACAAACAAGTTATCAATAAGTGTAGCAGTGTGAACTGTGATTCTACTGGGATGTGTTATTGTGGGATATAGACTCATACTGTACATAGAATTCATGAACTCTGTAATTACATTTGGTTGAAATGGATTTAGTAAATCAATATTGAAATCTCCACAAATTACAAACATTTTCTTACTAGAATCTCCTAAAGAGGAGAATACACTGGGAGAACACTTACTCAGAGAGCAGAGGAGCCTGGCAGGGAACTCCTGCGCAGACCAGGGGAACAGGGGGAAGATGGTGACCTGGGTGGGCATCCCACGTCTTCTTGGTCAGGCGAGTGTGATTGGCCCTGGACTACACACCGCTAAGGTGGAAGCAAACCTGAGGAGACAGAAAGACACGGGAGGTGAAGTCACAGATCAACTGAGGAAAATAATTACAAGTGGCTTTGACGACGGTAGCAAACCTAACGATCCAGCAGTGAGCTCTTCACACACTGGCTCCTAAATATGCAGGGCAATTAGGAAGCAGCAGGTGTGTAATCATGCAGGTGTAGGTAATACCCCAGAGCCGGGAAGACAGGAACAGGAGGGGAGGGGAAGCATGCTCGCCTGATCATCACAGTGCCCTCCCCCCCACAAGGGGCGCCTTCTGGTGTCCCACTGGGCTTATGCGGATGTGCCCAGTGGAATGCCCGCACCACTCGCTTGTCCAAGATGTAGGACCGCAGAATCTAAGACCTCCTCTGGACCGTACCCTTTCCAATTGACCAAATACTGGCACTCACAATCCTGTCAATGGACATCCATGATCTTCTCCACAGTGTATGTGGTCTGACCTTCGATAACCCGGGGGGGAGATGGGGGATCTGGAGGAGGGCAGAGAGGGCTAGCAGAGAGGGGCTTGATGCAGGAGACGTGGAATGTCGGATGGATCCGCATCGAAGGTGGCAGGTCCAACCGAACAGTGATGTCGTTGATCATCTGCTTGATGGGGAACAGGCCCAGATAGCGCGGGGAGAGCTTCTGAGACTCCGTCTTCAGCGGGATCTGTTTGGCAGACAGGCAGACCTTCTGTCCCCCCATGTACTTCAGCGCTGGCGCACATCTGCAGTTAGCATACTGTTGGTTCCGCTCCGCAGAGCAGAGGAGGGCAGCTCTTGTGGCCCTCCACAGACGGCGACAATGGCGTGCGCGGGCCTCCATGGATGGGACGGCGAGACCCCTCTCCACCATGGGCAGCAGAGGTGGAGTGTAGCCCATTGAGGCCTCGAACAGAGTAAGCCCGGTAGAGTTGTGCGAATATTCCACCCAGGTCAAGTGGGAGCTCCAGGTGGTTGGGTTGCAGGATGCTATACATCTCAGGGTGGCCTCCAAGCACTGATTGGCATGCTCGGCCTGACCGTTGCTTTGCAGATGGTATCCAGACGTCAGGCTAGCTGTAGCACCCAAGAAGTGGAAAAATGCCTTCCGCACCTGGGATGTAAACTGTGGACCCCGGTCAGAGACGATGTCCATAGGAATCCCATGCAAATGGATCACGTGCTGCATCACCAGATTGGCCGTCTCCATGGCAGATGGTAGCCTGGGGAGAAGGACAAGGTGGATGGCCTTGGAGAACCGGTCGATGATGGTAAGGATAACGGTGTTGCCTTGGGATGGAGGGAGGCCCCTAACAAAGTCCAATGTGAAGTGGAATCATGGATGACTCGGCACCGGGAGGGGATGGAGGAGGCCAGCTGGCGGGGAAGAGTCCGACTTGTTTGCGGTGCAGGTGTGACAGGCCTTCAGGTTCAGGTTCAGGTTACTTTATTTGTACCCGTAGGTAGATTTGTTTTGCAGTCTGATGACATCCATATTTACAAGCCACGATTACATTCAACATAAACACAAACACAGGCACACACAAAGCTGACTATAAACATGATAAAAAATACTCAAGGCTCCATCAATCAGGGTCTAAAGACAAAGAGATGAGAGAAAAACCAGAGATAAGAGAGAAGGGTCATATTAAAAAGTTAAAGACTAGTCAAAGAGGTTAAAAACTCAAAGGTCTAAAACCCAATAAAAGATTTAGAACCCAAATAAAATCCTACAAAAATAAGTAAATATAAAATGGAGTTAATAAATAGGTACCTAAATTATGTGCAATATATTGTTACATCTTGTTCAACTCTCTGACAGCAGCAGGAACAAAGCTGTTTTTGTAGCGCTGGGTTTTGCTTTTTGGGACAGCAAACCTCCGTCTTGAGGGAAGAAGCTGAAAGTTGCAGTGCAAAGGGTGGGAGTCATCATTTAAAATGGAGGTAGCCATCCTCTGTACTTGTCTGGTGTACAGGGATGTTAGGCTCAGCTGTGACTCACCAAGAAAACGACTGGACCATCTAACTACCTGATCCAAGGATTTCCTCTGTTTCAGTTTTATCTGACCAAACCATGACACTAAAGAAAAGGATAAAACAGATTCAATAAAAGCCCGATAAAACATTGTCATTATGGTTTGGTCAGTTTGGAAGCATGCAAGTTTTCTCAAGCAATGCAAATGTTGCTGACCGTTTTTGCACACCCTTTCACAGTTCTCTTCAAAGTTTAAATTACTATCAATAATCGTCCCAAGATATTTGTAGGATTGTACACATTCAGTGGTCTGGCCTTTTAGTACGGTGACTTCGTGCCTGGGAGTTTTCCTCCTAAAGTCAATAATCATATCTATAGTTTTTGTTGTATTCAGCTGCAGGTAGGAATCCTCACACCAGTGAACAAAATCATCAACTACTGGGCCGTGGCCACTCTCACCATCCTGGAGGAGACTGACAACAACTGAATCATCAGCATACTTTATAATGTGTCTGTTGTCATGTCTGCTCCGACACATGTTTGTGTACAGGATGAAGAGTAGTGGTGACAACACACACCCCTGAGGAGAGCCAGTAGAAGAGCACTTTGGGTCAGACAATGTACCATTGACCCTTACTCTCTGTGTCCTGTTGGTTAAGAAATCCAGAATCCAACCCACCAGATAATTGCTCAAATGAAATTGTTGCAGGAGCCTTTCAACTAAAATATGAGGTTGGATTGTATTAAAGGCGGAGGAAAAGTCCACAAATAAAAGCCTGGCGTGTGTCCCATTAAAATCCAGATGTTTAAAAAGCATGTTAAACAGAGTGACAGTGGCGTCCTCCACTCCTTTGTGAGGCCTATAGGCAAACTGCAGAGGATCCAATGCATGTTCAGTCTGCTTTAGGACCTCACATCTGACCAGTTTTTCAAAAATTTTCATTAAAACTGAAGTCAAAGCAACTGGTCTAAAGTCGTTTACCATTTTAGGACAGCTGGATTTTGGAACGGGAACAACCACGCCATCTTTCCAGATCTTGGGCACATAACCTGCAATGTTTTAAAGTTAATATACATGATCATGACATCAGTTTAGTTACAGAATTCAAATACCTTGGCGTTGTACTAGATCCTCAACTCAAATTTAATCTTCATATAAAGAAAATTTCAAAAACAGTAAAAAAAAATCTGAACTGCTTTAATTAATTAGATATTACATACCTTACGAACCTGCTGTACTGTATATGCATTCTATGGTTTTTTCTCATATATCATACTGTTTGACAGTCTGGGCTCAAGCAGCCCCTTCCACAATAAGACACATAGGTTCATTATGTAATCAAACCCTAAAAATCTTGGACAAAAAGCCCATTAGGTGGCATCACTGTAATATTTAAAAAAAATACAACCTATTGAGTTTTGAGAGTTTCATTGACCTCTGTTTACTGAAATTAACTTTCAAATGTTTCCATAAATCAGCACCTGAGCCACTTGCTGGTTTCATCCAAAGACAGGACAGCAGCAGAGCCACCAGGAGTTCTGTTAACAATAACTGTAAAATATTCCACCGCAGAACCACATTTGGACAAACAGCTTTCTCTATAAAGGGCAGTCACATCTGGAACACAATGCCAAATGAAATTAAAATAATAACGGACTTTAAAACATTCACTAAAAAGGTTAAAAACTGGCTGAAAAATAAACAAGAATGTACCCATGTATGAAATGATTGTCTGCAGGGTGAGAGTGAATGAAGGGAAGGAATGAATGTGTTTGTTTATAGTGAGTGACGAAGGGAGGGAGGCCTGAAATAGGCAAATGTGTGTCAGGTTGTTATATTTGTGTATTTATAATATTTATAATTGTGTATTTATAATGTATTTATGTTTTTTGCATTGATGTATGTGGTTATTGTGTATTCCTTTTCTTTCCTTTTTTTTTTTTTTTTAACTTGTTTCTCCTTTCTAAAGTCCATCCAGGGACAAGAGTTGCAAATTAGCTAATAGCTATACACTCTGTGCAACACATCAGATTGATTGTCATTGATTAATTGTCTATGTTTATTGTACTGTCCCTGTCAAATAAACAAATCTATCTATCTATCATTTTGTGTCTGTAAGGACTTATTGAAAATGTAATGAAATACAGGACTCAGTTCATGTGCACAGGACTTTACCAAGCGCCCACATATATTATCAGGGCCCTGACTTTTGTTCACTTTTACAGCACAGAACTCCCTTTTAACACCCTGCACCTCAATATTAAAGTGCTGATTGTCTTTGAGTTTCTGTTTCAAATCTTGGGTTTCAGTGCTAAAATCAAAGGAGTCAAAATGACCATAAAAACAATTAAGTTCAGGTTCAGGTTACTTTATTTGTACCCGTAGGTAGATTTGTTCCAGCTCTGTGTCTGAACTAAAACCATCTAAAAATACACGATTACTGTGCTCTGTGCTCTGAAGGCCTGCAATAGTTTTCATACTGGCCCAGGCTGAACCAAGTTTCTTTGTTGCCATCTTACTTTCCAATTCTGATTTATAATTCTGTTTTGCTCTTAAAATTTCGGACTTCAGCTCTTTTGTGGCAACCTGTAGCTCAGAAACAGACCCCTGTTTAAAGGCAAGTGCTTTCCTCTGTAAGCAGGATTTAACTGATTTTGTAACCCATGGCTTGTTGTTGAGATATATTTTGACATGTTTACGTGGAACGATCATATTTTTACAGAAAGCCATGTATGAGCATGTGACGTCCACCAAAGAGTCCAAATCATCCCCGCAGGACAGTGTGAACACCTCCCAGTCCGTACAGTTAAAGCATTCCTGGAGGCAGTGCACTGAATCCTCTGTCCACACATCAATGTCTCTGGTCTCCACCTTGCCTCTTCTGAGAGCAGTTTTATATGTAGGCAGCAAATGTACACAGTTGTGATCTGAGGATCCTAAAGGAGGAAAGGGGAGTGATTTATAGGCCCTCTCAATGGATCCATAGCACAGGTCCAATGTCTTTTTTCGCCTGGTTGGGCAGGAGACATACTGATAAAAGTTTTTAAGTGTCTTCTTTAAAGAAACATGGTTAAAATCCCCAAGAATAAAGTTTGGCGCTTCTGGGGATATTGACTGCAGCCGCTGTACCACATCAAAGACGGTGCTGGAGGTGGGGTCAGCGTCTGTCCTCGGGTGAATGTACACAGTCGTTATGAAAAGTTGGGGGAACTCGCGGGGCAGGTAAAAGGGGCGTAGCGATATGGACAGAAGCTCCATATCAGGTGTACAGATGCGCTCTCTGACCGTGACAGATGTGCAGTACTGTTTATTAATGTATAAACATATGCCGCCCCCCTAATGTTTCCCCGTTACCTCTTCCTGCCGATCCGAGTGGGGCTCCAAAGCCGTCAATCCACAGGTCCGCGTCCCGGTCATGCGCATTAAGCCAAGTCTCCGTGTAAGCCATGACACAGCAGTTCTTGAAGTCCTTCTGGTGGCGTACATTCCCTTGAATTTCATCCACCTTGTTCCTCAGAGATTGTACGTTCCCCAAAATCATGGAAGGAAGAGGAATGTTACCAAACTGACGTCTCCTCAGGCATAGTTTCATGCCTCCACGCTTTCCGCGCCTCCTTCTCTTGTCCCTCTTTTCATTGCTGTGTCCATGAATGTCTCTCAAAATAAAGTCCGGCAGTTGCGGCATAGACTCAGTCACAGACGCTGCATCATCCGTGTTTAAATGCAGCAACATGTTCCTGGAATATTGTATTCTCCCCAGCATGATCACGACCGCATTTACCTCATAGACACAGAGCCGGTGGGAAAGAAGCAGCAGTGCAAAAATGGGGAGTAAATCCATATTGATGGAACCAGGGAGCTCTTCGCTATACAGTCCACAAACATTCCAGTACAAAAACGACACAGAGAATTTCGTTAAAAACACATTAAAGTGTGTAAAAACAGACACACAGACGAAGGACTTTTTTCACCAGCTGCCGGTCGCTGCATGCCCATGCGCCCAAAAGGCCTTGGCATACTTCCACACATCCCTCCCAAGTGTGGGCCACCAAAATGCTCTCCTGAGCAGCTCAATCATACGGGAGATGCTGGGATGGCAGGCAAAGAAGCTGGTGTGCCCCCACTTAATCACCTTGCTGCGTTGCGTGGAGGACATATATAGCCGGTTAGGCGGACATCCCTCCTGGATGGGTTCAAATGACTGGGCCTGCCGAACCCTCTGCTCAATCTCCCACAATGTCCCGAGAAAGCAAGAAGAAGGGAGAATAGTCTCTGGGGAGGACACAGCAGCTGCAGAAGAGGAGGTGGAGGAGGAGAAGTTGGAAGAAAATTGGCGTGAGAGAGCGTCAGCCTTGGCACTACAGGACCCTGGTCAGTACGAGATGGAAAGATTGAACCTATTAAAGAACAGGGCCCACTGAGCCTGCTGTGAATTCAACTGTCTGTCCGATCAAAGATATTCTAAATTTTTATGATTGGTCCAGACAATGACCGGTTAGCTTGCTTCCTCAAGCCTCAGTGTCTCCACTCCTCCAACGACAGCTTAATGGCCAACAGTTTGCCGTCCCCAATATCGTAATTCTTCTTGGCTGGCGTTAGCCGCCAGGAGAAATATGCGCACGGATGGAGCTTCTGGTCGGAGGTGGAACGATGGGAGTGCCCACCCCCAAATCGGAAGCATCCACCTTGACTATGAACTGTGTCGAAGGATCCACCTGCACCAGGATGCAGACGTTGGTAAAGAGGCCTTTTAGGGTCACAAAAGCTCGTTCAGCGGCCTCGGACCACTTCAATGGGCTTTTGGTCGACGTCAACTGAGTAAGCGGTTGCGCCACCTTACTATAGTCACAGATAAATCGGCGGTAGAAGTTGGCAAAGCCCAGGAAGCATTGGAAGTGCTTCCTGGACTGGGGGGTTGGCCAGTCTACTACCGCCTTGATTTTTGCCCGATTGGCCTTTAATGCACCCTCGGTGATGATGAACCCCAGGAACGAAGTTGAGCGAGTGGAAAATTTGCACTTCTCCGCTTTCACGAAAAGCTGATTCTCCAGCAGTTGCTGCAGGATGGACCGAACGTGGACTACATGCTCCTCCAGTGTGTGGGAAAAAAATCAAAATATCATCCAAATACACAAAAACAAACTGGTTCACCAGGGGCGTTGGTCAGCCCGAAAGGCATAACCAAATATTCAAAATGGCCCAGCGGTGTTTTAAATCTTCCACTCGGTTCCCTCACGAATGCGGACCAAGTGGTACGCATTATGGAGGTTGAGCTTGGTGAAGTAATGCGCACTTTGGAGTAGCTCAAACACTGAGTTGATACAGGGCAGCGGATATTTATCCTTACGGGTAATTGCGTTAAGTTCACAGTAATCAATACATGGCCGTAATGTCCCATCCTTTTTCCCTACAAAAAAGAACCCAGCACCGAGAGGGGTGGACGATGGATAAATACTGCCTGCGCTGAGGGAGTCTTTTATGTAGGTCTCCATGGTTTCTTTCTCCTGCCCAGATAAACTGTAGAGCCAGCTGGATGGCAGCCGCGTGCCCGGTAGGAGGTCGATAGCACAGTAATAGGCCCCATGAGGTGGTAAAGATAGGGCCCTGGACTTGCTAAAGACCTCCCCTGAGTCATGAGAGACCTAGAGCACGGAGCTGAGATCCGCCGGCTCAGCCAGAGGGGAGAAGATCAGGAGAGAGGGTGAGCATGCGGCCAATCGGAAACACAATGAGAGACAAAAAGGGCTCCAGGACGAAATGGAGCACTGACTCCACTTTATAATTGGATTGTGAATGCAGAGCCACGGATACCCCAGAATCATGGAGGTGGTCGATTGAGCCAGAACATAAAACTGAACAGTCTTGCGGTGATTACCAGACAAAATGACCAAAATGGGCTCAGTTTGTTCGGTAATCATCGCAATGCTGCTGCCTGAGACCACCGAGACACTCAAGGGTGTAGGGACATTCCTGGTGGGCATCTGAAATTTCCTGACCATGGCCTGTTGAATGAAATTTTGCTCCGCTCCCGAGTCAATCGGGGCGAAGGTTTTGAACTTGGCCCCTGGTAACTGGTTGAGGGCTGGGAGTTCAAAACAGTTGGGAGAATTTAGCGAAAGTCCTCCCGCCAGACCACCATGGCAACTGGCAGGCCGGGTCTTTCGGGCTGAATTGGGCATTTCGATATTGCATGGCCAGGGACCCCACATTATATACACACACCTACCCTCTTGTGATGCCGGCATTCCCTCAGAGTCAGATGGACCCTACCGAGATCCATCGACTCCGGTGACGACGCCGGTGGAGCAGTGTCTGAGGTCGGCGGGGGGGGGGGGCATGGAGTGAATGGGGAAGCAGATTTCTGCTCCCTCGCATGCTCCCTATATCGGTTATCCAGGGCCACTGCCTGCGCAATCTCTTCCAGAGAGGAGGGGGATGCGTGGATAGCCAGGTCATCACGGAGGTGCGTATCCAGGCCCCAGAGGAAGGCGCTGTGAAGGGCAGCGTCATTCCATCCAGAGTCTGCCGCAGCAACCCAAAACTCGACGGAAAATCGGCTACAGACCGGTCTCCCTGTCGGAGTCCCATCAGCTGGATAACAATGTTCCCCTCACTCTCTGTATGGTCGAAAGCCTCACAGAATTCCCACACAAACCGTTCACATGTGTATAGGGGCCTGTCCAGGCTGCTTAAGACGGACTGTGCCCACTTAAGTGCCTGGTCCCGCAGCAACAAGTTCATGAAGTGGACCTTAGCCGAATCATCCCTATACTCTCCTTCCACCTGCGGGAAATAAAGGTGGCAGTGGAGCAGGAACCCTTTGCATCCCCCCTCCCCCCATAAGGTGCAGGTGAAGGAACAGAAATATTCCTGCGGATGGCAGAAACTACCGAAGCAGAAGGTGCAGGGGGAGACGCCGCACCAGGAAGCTGACGCAAGTGCTCGGTAACGGTGGTCAATTGCTGGGTGAGGGTTTTGAACTGGTCAAACAGGAACATGACCTGGTGTTCTGTGGCCTCCAAGCGCCAGAGTGCCAACTGTTCGCCCGGTGAAGCGCTCGCTGAGCCTCGATCTTGGCTGAATCATTCTGTCATGATTCAGGGCAAGTGAGGCTCAAACACAGAGCTGCCACAGCGAATGAACACTCAGACTTAGATGTAAAAGTTCACTAGTTTATTGTAAAAACAAAACCTAACACAAATCTAAATAAAAGTGCACAACTAAGGAAAAGTGCAAAACAAAACACACACTTCAATTTACAGACAAAACTGGTGCCCACTGGAGCACAAGCAGCCTACAGGAGAAGAGCAGAAAAGAGATGATTAGGGACAGATGTCATGTTCGGGGTTGTTTTCAACCCCGTCCATGACCCGTGGCTGTAGGTTTTGATCATTGCTTATTAATTCCAGCTGGCAGATTGAGCCTTGCTCTTTGCCAGCCCTACGGCCACGCCTTCTCCTCTTGTCAGACATTCACCGGCTGTTTTCCATCACCACATGCACACACATGCATGCATGCACGCACACACACACACTCACACATGCCTGTGTGCCTGTGTTTGTGTCTATGTTGAATGTAATTTGTGGCTTGTAAATATGGATGTCACCAGACTGCAAAACAAATCTACCTATGGGTACAAATAAAGTAACCTGAACCTGAACCTAAACACATGCACACATAAAATCATTCACGCACCTGCTTGCCACACGGCTGTGCCCACTTGCCTTTATTAGTGTATTGTGTACTTATAGGGAGGCAGTGTGACCAGTCAGTGTGGCAGCTTAAGTCAACTTTGGACATCCTGGCTCGCAACTGTTGGGTTTTCCTGGACTAAACTATATTATTCCTCAGAGCCTTTCTGCTCCAACATGAGTGTAGGTCTTTCTTCATTTTTGCCTATTTTCTCTGCTCCTACCCTGCCTGGAGCATGTAAGGCATCTAACCTAACCAACAAAGCTTGTAGTCGGTTGTCCCATTGCTCCTCTACACAAACTGTTATTTAGACATTTTTGTACATTCTTCCTTTGTAAATAAACATGTTACTTGCACTGCATTTTGGGCTCACATCAATTTATATGTTCGCTGCGAGATTACGCAGCGGACATGACAGTAAGCTGCCACCACAAAGAGCCCAAGCAGTAAGTAGCGTGTTATTTCATTTTTTGTATTTTTTTCACCTACCTGTTCAGAGCGTGATGTCCTGGTCTAGCTGTTCCCACAGTGGCCTTAGTGGATGGGCAGCAGGACATCCCAGTACAGCGGAGCAGCAGGCAGCCTGGCTAATCTGGGACTTACTGGAGGATGCCCATCACTCCTTCGGCCCCGGAGAGCGATTAGCCAGCCTTGACGGAGCGATGCTGATCCTGGGGGGTCATCGGGGCCTCTGGAATTACCTGGAGTATGCCGAACTGCTGTCCGCTGTCTGCGCACTCTAGCAGGCTTTCCCCGACCTGGAGAGAAGGGCTTTCCGAACCAGGCTGAAACAGAAATGCTCTTCTCCACCAGCGGCCATCGTTTCCTCTTCTCCATCGCCCGCTCCAAGATGGCCGTGACCAGGTCGGCAACGTTGACGTCAGCTCCACGAACTGCTCTTGTTCCGACACTGATCCCTGTTACCCCTGCAGCGGATCCTCATCTCCAGTCCCTAGCAGTCCCGTCTGCAGAATCTCCCTCCATATCCGCTGCAAGGTCTTCTTCCTCAGTCAATCCGCAGGCAGCAGAGGAGCGCATGCTTTCTTCACCGGGGTCTCCCATTCCTGTAGTGAGAGGGGCAGCTCCCTTATGTCCTACAGAGGAGCCTAGCACTGCCTTTCCTGGACGGATGGGTGAGGACATCCATGCAGCAGCAGCAACCAACATCTTGAACTGTGAGAGCAGGCAAGTTATTTTTCATTTGACTTCCATTGATAATGAAATGTCTTGCCTGAATCCCAGTAGGGAGGCTCAGGGAAAGCAGTCCCCTGAGCTCTCCCCACCTGCTGCTGTTAGAAACTGTTCACCAGCCCTCTCTCTGCTTTCCTGTGTTTGCCCGCCGGAACCGGAGCCGAGCAGTCGGGACCAGGAGAAGCCAGAGGTCCAGGAGGGGTGTCTTCCCACAGCAATGGTGAACTGGATCCCAGCTGCCACACCGGAGGAGTTACCAGCATGGATCATAGCAGCTGGGGAGACCGAGACTGCAGAGACCATCATGCCTGCTGTGGAAGCTGCCGCAGCAGAGTCAGCGCCTGAGCTGCACATCCAGGAGGCCGAGCCCGTGGAAACACTGCCCAGATCGTCGGAGTCCTGGATGGCAGTAGAGCTTGAGTTAAGGCAAGTGCTCTCTGTTGTCTTTCTTCTTTCCGTAGTAGAGCATTTTTGACTAGCTCTACGTGAGGAGGACCAGCTGCAGCCGTACGCTGCACCTGAGCTTGCCTCGCTGGGCTGTGCCGCTGCCACTGCCGGTGACCCTGACCCTTCCTCCTCTGTGTCTGAGTCCTCATCTAGGGTCGCCGGAGAGAGGTCCATGTTGCCGGACGAGACGGAGGATCCAGGCTTGCCACTTGAGGTTATCGTTGCCACTGCCATCCCTGCTGTGGTTCCCGTGGGTCCAGCTCCCCGTCTGCCCGGGTCCCTGGGGGTGCCTGTGATTGACTGCCTTCTGGCTTGGATTCTCATGTGGGCTGACTGGCCCAGGGTCAGGACGGTGTAGAGGTCAGCAGTGGCCCAGCCGGGTCCCATCGCGAGTGCAGCAAGGGTCCTCCCGGGCTCCAGCGAGGGTGCAACCATGGCTCTGTCGGGGTCCAATGTGGGTGCAACACTGGCCCAATCGGGGCTCACCGCAGGAGCAATGAGGTCCCGTGAAGGGGCCACCACTGGTGCAATGTTGTCCCAAGCCGGGACCACCATGGGTGCAGCCGAGCTCCTGTCCCAAGCCGGGACCACTAAGGGTGCAGCTTGGGGACACCGAGATCCCGTCCTTCCTTCCAGAGGTCTTCGGGGTGTCCCTTCCTCTTCTGCCAGGCTCCGCTGTGGTCTGCCTGGTCCTGCCACCAGGAACTGCAGGGGGTCCCCTTCTTCAGTACGGCCACCCACCTTTCAGCCTTCTGGTGGGTAGGCAGCCACATGGGCTCAACTATGTGGGCTGACCGCCCGACGGACTGGGTTCCTGTGTCAAGTGGCCCTTTTCCTCTGGCAGGCCGCCTGATACTGTTCTGCGGCCGCCTGCTGCCCCTGGCATATTGGCCAGCCTCCTAAACTTACGGCCACCTGCTGGGCCTTGGACTCTGGCCGGCCCCCTGAACTGTGGGACTCTTGGGGGTGGGGTGGGTTAGCTTAGTTTTGGGGGTGGGAAGTGTTCATTGTGTTGTATTGTGGTGTTTTTCTTTTCTTGTTTGATCCCTCCTAACCTGTTTTCCCCCACCTCCTGCCCTAGTTTGGTGTGTTGGCCTTCTGGGGGGGGGGGCGGTGAAGGCTTTGTTCTCTGCTTTTGATGGTATGGTGGGTGTCTGGTTCCACCCCTTGGGGATGGGGGCCCTGTCATGTTCAGGGTTGTTTTCAACCCCGTCCATGACCCGTGGCTGTAGGTTTTGAGCCTTGCTTATTAATTCCAGCTGGCAGATTGAGCCTTGCTCTCTGCCAGCCCTACGGCCACGCCTCCTCCTCTTGTCAGACATTCACCGGCTGTTTTCCATCACCACATGCACACACATGCACACATGCACGCACACACACACTCACACATGCACACATAAAATCATTCACGCACCTGCTTGCCACACGGCTGTGCCCACTTGCCTTCATTAGTGTATTGTGTACTTATAGGGAGGCAGTGTGACCAGTCAGTGTGGCAGCTTAAGTCAACTTTGGACATCCTGGCTCGCGACTGTTGGGTTTTCCTGGACTAAACTATATTGTTCCATCCACCAGACCTTCTGCTGGGCCTGGGACTCTGGGCGGCCTCCTGAGCCCCAACGTCCGTGGACTTGGTGGGGTTAATTGTGGTCCCTGGGCGGGGTGTTGTGTTCCCATCTTTCCTGTTCCCCCTACCTCCCACCTGGGTTTGTGTTGTTTGTTCCTGTTGGGGGGGGGGGTGTTGGGATGTTTCTTTGGGTGTTTGGGAATCCACCCCTTAAAGGGGAGGCTGTGTCAGGAACCGAGCCAGCTTGGTTTCCCCTGGCTCGGCCCTGGCTTCTCTGTGGGTACGTGCCACGTTGTATGTATGTTAATACTGTATGTATTTCTGTGTACTCTGCTGTACCCATAGCCACTGTTGTCTGGCCGGCAGCGGTGAGGCAGCCTCTTGGGCTCACGCTGGAGTGAGCGCTGTCTAGCTGTCTGCCGGTCGGACCACGCCCCCTCTCTATTACTGCCAGCTGTTCCCACTCCGGTGTGCCATCTTCCCGCTCCTCGCCCAGGTGTGATCAATTTGTGGATCCAGCAATGCATGTACTTAAGGAGTCTTTTTCCAGTCATGCATTGCTGGGTCATTGCACTTCATCTACGGTCTTCATTCACCATATGGAGTCATGTTGAAGGACTGTATTCACTTGGAGCTTATTTGGATTTACTCAGACAGCTCCAGTCTGGTGAGTCTAATCTGTGTGTGTGGCTTCCCCGGTATTCTCACCCAGACTGTCGAGCGTCCTGGAGGACTCCTTGAGCCATTGTGAATGTTATGCATTTAAACTGTCTGTCAGTTTGTGGGTGTTTAATAAAGGTGTATGTGGTATAACCCAGCGCGTAAATCCTCATCCTTATCTCCTCCTCCGTGGGCTATGAAGAAGCGCACGAGGAGATCATGACACTATAGAATATTTTCCGTGCAGAAAAAACTGTTTCAAACAAAGACAAAAAAACGGACACAAAATATAATTCCAGGACACAAAATATAATTCAACATAACAGAATTCCTCAATACTTTTTTCAATCTCAACAGTAAACTCTGTTACAGCATAGATGGAGCTGTAACTCCATCGTTACAGGGAGAGGGGAGGTGGAATTTTTCACGTTCAGTAACACACAGAGCTTTTACTGAGTTTTTACATGTCGGCCTTGTATGCATGTGTGTGTGTGTGTGTGTGAGGGAGGTGCACCTGTAGTGAACCTGATTTTGCAACCCGCTGACTCTCTGCAGCAGCTGGAGCCACAGTCTGCAGAGAGTGACATTCGTGGGACAGCGAAGAGGGGAGTCTGCAGCAGGAGAAGAGTGCCCAAGGGAGTCATGCCATAATCTGTCGGGTGGTTGCTGATGCAGCAGTTCAGTTCTGCTTTTTCTGCTTCTCCCCCCCAAAAAAAACCCAAAACTGTCTCCCTTTTCCCCAAATTGTATCAAAAGGCTTCAGGGTCCACCAGTCCACCAGTTTGTGACCCCTGGCCTACACACTTATTACATGGAAAAAAATCTGGAGATAAAAAAGATGAGTTAATTGTTTAGAAGAGACTTCAACACATTTAGTTCAGACCCTTCATCCCTGAAGAAAGTAATGCCTAAAATAAAAAAAACTGAGACCCACAACAGTTGGTCGTATAGGTACATAGAACACATAGAATATCATCCAAAAGTTAATTTATTTCAGTAATTCAGTTAACCTCTTGCACTCCGGTGTACCGCGGGCGGACACGTCTCTGCGTCCTAGGGCGCACGAGGGAGTCCTAGGATGCACACTGTGCGTCCTAGTGCGCACTGAGAAAAAAACCCCCCTGCATTTCCGTTCTTCCACTACAGACACAGCCGCGAACAGAAAGCCAAAGGAGTGCTTTGATTGGTTTAGATGTGATTGACCTCTCATTCGACTAATAAGAGCCTTGAATTGGGTTTCTGAAACCTTGAAGAACCAATGACTGAAAACCTAGCAAGAAGGACCCGCCTAACAACGGCTGCGAATACAGCGAGCCAAGCGAAGCACAGTAGTTCGAAAGCGTGCGTCCCTTGCAAAATCTGTTTTGTGTAAGCCGCTGGGTGACACACATGCGTTCGCCAGTCTTTTTTTCTTACTACTGTTCTTATTTGTTTTGAAAAATCGTTTGCCAAAACCACAATCATGGAAGCGCAAAACCGCAATAATGGAATTATGGTTTGACCGGGTTGCGTGACCAGAACCACGAGTCCGTAAGAAGCGGACCAGCGTCATGTTCGTCTGACAATGAGGAAGAGAAGTTTGCCAGCGACACTGCTGTTGTGGACAGGTAAGTGTTATAAGCTAAATTATTCTTTATCCCTGAAAATTGTAATCAAAATGACTTTTGACCGATCGGTAAATTACAACTGTGCGTCATCGCAACATGAAGACCACGGCACACGGGTCCAGTCCGTGCGCCGCGTCCGGACCGTGAACGCCCCCCCCCCGCTACTCTTCTGTAGCGGATTGCAGATATTATTGCAGATATTTTAGTTCAACTGTGTGTAGTAGACCGCAGAGTTGTTATCCTCTACATTACAGATATTTTAGTATAATTTTTAGTGCACTGTAGGTTATTTTTTTCTTGTAAAAAAAAGCCACACATTTTTTACGTGGCATGCTTCTTTGTGTGTGGGGGCTTGTTTGTTCATTCATTCATGAATGAATGAATAAACAACCCCCCCAACACACACACACACACACACACACACAGCCCTGAGTGTCACCTTTCATTAGAGCCCAAGATGAAGCTTCTATACTGAATCATTCAAACGTTACAGACGTTTTTCCAAACTGATCCATTTGGCACAATTTGGCACAGTTCAAAAATGCCTGGGAACAACCTAAGAAAAAAGCTGTGTAATATATTCATTTTTTGTGGTATTGTTACAAAATTTTGACCTCAGCTGGATAACACTTGGTTCTACATTTCTGTTCCATTTTCCAGCCCGGATCTGACAGCTGTGTGTTATTTGCAAGCATTTGTATCCAAAAAAACACCCAGGCAAAATTTATTTTCTTCAAGTTCAGTATGTTTAGATGACTGTTACTCAGTGGCAGGAGCACTTAGAGAGATTATGACTGTTTTGCCAAAGAATTAAGTGTTTTCTTTTAAATGAGACCAGCCCCATGAAGATGCTGCAAAGGGTTGAAGAACAGCTTTTGATTTACTTTGGGTACGTTATTTTTAGGCGTTTTTAGGGAAATTGACCAGAGTGCAAGGGGCTAAAAAAGTGAAACTCATATTGATTCATAACACACAGAGTAATACAGTATATTTCAAATGTTTGTTCCTTTTAATTTTGATGATTATGGCTTACTGCTTGCTTACTTACTTAATCTGCCATGTTTACTAAATAGTCAGCCCGCGAGCAGAATGCAACATCAGAAAACACAGTCACGACACTGAGAAGCACCCTTAAACAGTTTTTATTGGATCTCAAAAAATGGAGCACAGCTAGAGAAAATGTCACTTGCCAGAGGAAAACGTGGCATGCGGAGAGAGACAGAGCTATTAGTGGGAGAAGGGAGACTGGGAAGTGGAAAACACAAATTGGCCACTTATGTGAGCCGAGCAGTGAGCCCGACAGAAAATACCCAGGGAGAATAGACGAACCAGCAGGATGATGCTGGTAGGAGATGAATGGGAATGACTGGACAGTCTGACCAGGTGGGGATACACAGCTGCAGCAGGAGTGAGGATGATGAGGCAGGTGAGCGCACAACAATCCCCGTAGACACACCGCTACAGACGGTAGCAAACTGGAAGGTAAAGAGAAGAGAGAAGATTTTAACTTTACGAAAATTTCTCAAAGCAAATAACACTTTATCATTGAACACGAGGCAGTTACCCCAACGAGCCAGCGCTGAGGCTTCCACTAGATGGTCCTTATAGGCCCCTGTAAGGAGGAGACAGCAGGTGCATCTAATCATGCAGGTGAAGTAATCACCTGTGGAGCCGGGGAAACAGGACAGAGGGGGCGCACGCTCACCTGGATATGACATAATCCTCTTCATCACTGACGTGACATAAGGCCATAACCCAATAAGATAAGATAAGATAAGATAAGATAAGCCTTTATTAGTCCCACAATGGGGAAATTCCAGGATTGCAACAGCACAGGGATAGCAACACTCAGAGCAACAATCAGAAGGCAAGAGAAAAAAAAGAAACAAGAGCAGCAAGTATACATATGTACATATAAATATATAAATATATAGACACAGAGAGCGGAGCATTGTAGCTAGACGGAATAAATATTTAAATATATAAACACACACAGAGCGGAGCATTGTAGCTAGATGGAATGAAACAGCATAACCGTCTACATAGTTATCGTACATGGTATGATTATGTACCCATACATATTGTTGCCCTCCGTAGCAACAGGTATTTTCCTAGTTGTATACTGGAGGGGACCATTGTGTAAGTCTATTGTGTCTTTTGCATTCAATACTATTAGGTTGTCACGTCTTTTTGCTATCTCTGCGAGCAGCCCTGCTTAGGTTATACAGTCTGACAGCCGTTGGTAGGAAGGACCTGCGAAACCTCTCGGTTGTGTATCTAGGATGATGTAGTCGGCTGCTAAATGAGCTCCTCAGTGCGTTCAGTATGTCTTGCATAGGGTGGGACTCGGACTCCAGCAGAGATGACAGTTTAGCCACCATCCTTCTCTCTCCCATCTCCTCCACTGGGTCAAGGCGTTGCCCCAGGACAGAGCTAGCTTTCTTGATCAGTTTGTTCAGTCTCTTCCTATCGGCTGCTGTAACGCCACTGCCCCAGCAGACCACTCCAAAAGTGATGGCTGATGCCACCACCGTGTCGTAGAATGACTTCAGCAGCGCCCCTTGTACACCAAAAGACCTGAGTCAAGACCTACTATTGAATAGACTACTATTAAATCTACTGAATAGACCTACTATTCAGTAGGAACAGCCTGCGCTGTCCCTTCTTGTAGAGTGCGTCAGTATTGTGTGACCAGTCTAGTTTATTGTTCAGATGAACACCCAGGTACTTGTAGGATGTCACCATCTCAATGTCTGTTCCCTGTATGTTTACTGGTGCTGTGAGGGGTTGTCCTTGCCTGCAGCAGTCCACCACCAGCTCCTTAGTTTTCCTCGCGTTGATCTGGAGGCAGTTCCGATGGCACCAGTCCACAAAGTCCTGGATAAGCCCTCTGTACTCATCTTCATCTCCGTTGGAGATGAGGCCAACGATCGCAGAGTCATCAGAGAACTTCTGTAGATGGCAGTGTGTTGTGTTGTGTGAAAAATCCGCAGTATAGAGGGTGAGCAGGAAGGGAGCCCCCATGCTACCGATGATCGTGTCGGTTACACAGTCCCGGGTTCTAACAAACTGTGGCCGGTTTGTGAGGTAGTCCAGGATCCATGATGACAGGTGCTGGTCCACCCCTGCGCACAGCAGCTTGTCCTTCAGGATCATCGGTTGGATGGTGTTGAAAGCACTGGAGAAGTCAAAGAACATGATCCTCACCGCATTCCCGGGCTTCTCCAGGTGGGACAGAGAACGGTGAAGGAGGAAGATCACCGCATCCTCCACCCCAATGCCATGCTGGTAGGCCAGCTGGAGTGGATCCATCGCTGGTCCCACCAGGGGGCGGAGGTGAGCAAAGAGCAGTCTCTCCAGGGTCTTCATCATGTGGAACGTCAGGGCCACTGGTCTGTAGCTGTTCAGATCTTTGGGGTGGGAAGTCTTTGGTACAGGTACCACACAAGATGTTTTCCACAACTGTGGTACCCTCCCCAGCTTCAGGCTCAGGTTGAAGATGTGCTCCACAATCCCACACAACTGGTCTGCACAGGACTTGAGGAGCTTTGCGCTGATGTCGTCTGGTCCCGACGCCTTTCTTGCCTTGATCTTCCTCAGCTCCGTCCTCACCTGGGTCTTAGTGAGGGTCATGTTGGGGGGCTGTGTGTTGGGAGTAGGGGGGTGATAGTGGAGTGGGGAGTGGGCAGCAGGACTCGATGTCTTCAGGGGCAGCAGTGGTTGTTGTGCAGTTGGGGGGGGAGGGCGGTTGGTCAAACCACTCCCTGCAACCCGTGGCCTGGGGGGAGGTATTCTGGAGCCCAGAGATGGTTTTAAGGTTTCTCCAGACCCCACCGATTTCACTCTGTTGCAGCTTGTCCTCCATCTTCTTCCTGAAGCTGTCCTTGCCTTCTCTGATCTTCCTCCTCAGCTCCCTCTGTATGGACTTCAGCATCTCCCTGTTCCCCGACCTGAAGATCCTCTTCTTCTCTCTCAGAAGTGTTTTTATCTCAGGGTTGATCCAGGGTTTGTTGTTCGAGCAACACCGTATGGTCTTGGTGGGTACGGTGTTGTCCACACAGAAGCTGATGTAGTCCGTGATGGTGTGAGTGAGGCCATCGATGTCCTCACCATGTGGATCGCAGAGCTGCTCTCAGGCAGTGGTTTCAAAACAGTCCTTTAGAGCGTCCATTGCCTCCTCAGACCATAACTTCACTGTGCGCATAACCGGAGGTTGTCTGTGCACTAGGGGTTTGTACACCGGCAGAAGATGATCCAAGTTGTGATCCGATCTCCCGAGTGGGAGGAGTGGTGATGAGGTGTACGCCTCCTTAGTGTTTGCGTAGAATAAGTCCAGTGTTTTATTGTCTCTAGTGTGGCATGTGACATACTGGGTGAACGTGGGTAGAATGGGAGACAGTGAAATATGGTTGAAATCGCCTGAGATGAGGAGAAGAGCATCTGGGTGTTCTGTCTGCAGCCTGCCAGTTACTGAGTGGATGACGTCACACGCTGTCCCAGCGTTCGCCGTCGGATTTGCATAAATAATGCAGATCACGTGTGAGTATTCCCTCGGAAGATATGTAGGCCGCATGCTAACAACTAGCAACTCCATGTCCTTGTTGCAGTGTTGTTGTTTAACCGTGATATGTCCCGGTCTGCACCAGTTGTTATTAACATACCCCCTGACCTGATCAAGCACTGCAAGACCGCCCTACTGCTGCCATTGCATGACGTCCTCTGCCAGTGCTGGAAGGAAGGTGCCGTACCACAGGACATGAGGGACGCCAAGATCATCACCCTCTACAAAAACAAAGGGGAGAGAAGCGACTGCAACAACTACAGGGGCATTTCCCTCCTCAGCGTTGTTGGCAAAGTCTACGCATGAGTTGTTCTCGTTCGTCTACAGAAGCTTGCCAAACGTGTCTACCCCGAGTCTCAGTGTGGCTTCCGCGCTGAGCGATCGACGGTAGACATGATATTCTTCATCCGCCAACTCCAGGAGAAATGCAGAGAACAGAACATGCCTCTGTACGTCGCCTTCATCGACCTCACCAAAGCATTCGATCTGGTCAGCAGAGAGGGCCTTTTCAAGATCCTGCCAAAGATAGGATGCCCACCAAAGTTGCAAAGCCTCATCGAATCGTTTCACACCAACATGCAGGGGATAGTGCAGCACGATGGCAACGTCTCAGAGCCATTCAACATACGCAGCGGAGTGAAACAGGGCTGTGTTCTTGCGCCAACCCTCTTTGGGATTTTCTTTGCTATGCTCCTGAGGCATGCCTTCAGCACAGCAACAGAGGGAATCTACCTGCACACAAGATCTGACGGCAGGCTTTTCAACCTCGCCCGCCTGAAAGCCAGAACCAAAGTACGCGAGGCTCTAATCAGAGACATGCTGTTCGCAGACGACGCTGCAGTCGCAACCCACACACAGCAGGAGCTTCAGACCCTGATGGACCGCTTCTCCCAGGCATGCAAGGACTTCGGGCTTACCATCAGCCTGAAGAAGACTAACGTCTTGGCGCAAGGCACGGAAGCACTACCAACCATCACCATTGATGACTACAAGCTGGAGGTCGTGAATCAGTTCACGTACCTGGGGTCCACGATCAGCAACAACCTCTCCCTTGATACAGAGATCAACAAGAGGATTGGAAAATCAGCCTTCACACTCGCTCGCCTCACCACACGAGTGTGGGAGAATCCCAAACTCTCTGTCAAGACGAAGATGGCAGTGTACAACGCCTGCGTCATCAGCACACTGCTCTATGGGAGTGAGACGTGGACAACATACGCCCGGCAGGAAAAGAGACTGAACTCCTTCCACTTGCGCTGCATTCGCCACATCCTGGACATATCCTGGCAGGACAAAGTGCCCAACACAGAAGTTCTGTCCCGCGCCGGCCTTCCCTCCATGTTCACTCTACTCAGGCAGCGCAGGCTCCGCTGGCTAGGCCACGTTCACCGTATGGAGGATGGCAGAATCCCCAAAGACGTCCTCTATGGAGAACTGGCAACTGGCAGGAGAGACGTTGGCCGCCCACAGCTGCGCTTTAGAGATGTCTGCAAGAGAGACATGAAGGCCCTGGATATCAACACAGAGCGCTGGGAGGACCTTGCAACGGACCGCTCCAAATGGAGAGGCACCCTGACCAGACAGCTCAGGGCGGGTGAAGAGAGACTGACTGCTGCAGCAGATGAAAAAAGGACCCGCAGGAAGAACCGCCACAGACCCAGCAGCACGGAGACCACCCACAAGTGTGACCTGTGTGACAGGGACTGTCATTCGCGCATCGGCCTGTTCAGCCACAGGCGGTGCTGTTCCAGCAGAGTAGACGTTTAGGATTCTCTTCCATGGTCATCATAGACCGACGGAGGCCGACGCACAATCACTCCACCGCCCCGTGCCTTGCCACTATCTGGTGTTCGGTCTGCCCGTATCGCGTGGAAACCCTCCAGTTCAATATTAGCATCTGCTGCTAGCATAAGGCAGCACTCCCGGTATATGCTATCATAGCGGGAGATAGCCGCTAGCTCATCTACCTTTCCTAATATCGATCGTACATTCCCCATAACAACTGATGGGAGGGTGGGTCTGTACCTTATATTCCTTGCCCGCTGTCTTACACCAGCACGACACCCACGTCGTCTTCACCTTATTTCTCCTGGTATGTCGAGTTTTTTTGTTAGCACTGAGTGGCGGTTGAGTGCTAACAGCTGGTCCCTGTTCTACCGTCTCCTGCTGTAAACAGTGACTCCGTCCACCGGCTCGGGAGACATTTGAAGTGATCTGTGTGTCTGTGATGTATAAGGTGTGTAAGGTGTCACTGGATCAGAAAGTTGTCGGCGGATCAGAAAGTTAGAGGAAGAAAAAAAAACCCCTCAGAATTGAGCTGCTGTTGCAAAAAGGCAGCCGACTTGTGTGGCGCCGGAAGTGAATGAAACCATTCTTCCCTATCTTGTGCCATCCATGTCAGCTCTGCCCAGGTTTTTTAGTGCTTTGCATCTCTTTCTCTATAGATCTTCTAAATGTTCCTCTTTGTCTACCTCTCTTCCTTTTCCCCATTGGTATCCAGTGTAGAGCTCTGGTTAGGATGTCTGTTTTTTTTCATCCTTAAGACATGTTCCTGTCGCGTTCCCATGCGCTTTTAAGCAGCACACGGAGGATAAAGATTAAACCAAGATGCAGAGGAAGGTTAGTGTGTTTATTAAACAATCAGTGTAAACCAGGGGCCTCAAACTCATGGCCCGCGGGCCAATTGAGGCCCGCAGGCCCCCTATTTGTGGCCCCCTACTTGACATCAAAGTTTAGTTAGTGTGGCCCGCGCGTTTTTCTTTTTTCACAACGTTTTTCACAAGCACCTTTTTGCCGAGCCGTTGCACGAGCCGTTGCCCTGGGCATTTTATACATTTTTCGTCACTTATGGGATACCATAGCTCAGACTCGTAACAGCTTCCGGTGGTGTTTGTTGACAACGCGACGTCACTTGGTTGAAACGTGATTCCAGAGTGACACAGAGTGGAAGGAAAATATATCCTGTAATACTTTTTTGTCACCCAGCCCCAGTCATGTCTTTCTCAAAACGTGCCGTGAAGAGAAAAGTTGGCGACGAGCACAGATAATTTCAGGAAAAGTGGGGACGGGATATTTTTTTGTTGGGCACAGGGGCACCCCGACGTGTCTTATATGCACAGAGAAAGTTGCGGCGCACAAGGAATACAACATCAGACGACACTACTCAACTAGACATGCTGAGGAGTATGCAAAATACCAGGGAGATGAGAGAGTTGACCGGGTCGCCAATCTTAAAACATATCTACTCTGGCAACAAGATTTTTTCAAAAAAGCAAGCAAAGAGAGTGATGCAGCAGTCGAAGCTAGCTACGTGGTGAGTGAGATGATTGCTAAGGCAGGAAAGCCATTCACAGATGGCGAGTTAATCAAAAAGTGCATGTTACAGGCTGCTAGTCTGTCCGGAAAAGAAGGGTCAGTTTAGCAACATCAGCCTTTCAGCCAACACAGTGGCAGAACGCATTTCTGACCTGTCAGGTAATATATACGAACAACTGCGTGAGAAAGCCAAACATTTCAGTGCATACTCAGTGGCTCTTGATGAGAGCACAGACAACACTGATACTGTGCAGCTCACAATATATATCCATGGTGTTGACGACAATTTTGAAGTGACTCAAAGTGATTCCAATGCATGACCAGACCACCGATCAGGAGATATTCCGCCAGCTGTGTGATGCCATTGTGGATGCCGGTTTACCATGGAAGAGGTTTGCTGGAATAACAACCAACGGAGCACCATCAATGACAGGGAGGAGAAATGGACTGGTGGCACTTGTTCAAAGAAAACTGGAAGAGGAGGGTGTGGAGGAGGCCATTGCTCTGCACTGCATTATCCATCAGCAGGCCCTTTGCAGCAAATGCTTGAAGTTTGACAATGTGATGTCTGTCGTTGTGAAGTGCATCAACCATATCAGATCCAGGGGCTTAAAGCACCTTTTTGGAGGAAATAGAGTCAGCATATGAGGATGTGCTCTACTTCACTGAGGTACGTTGGCTCAGCAGGGGAAACGTCTTGAAGAGGTTTTTTGAGTTGAGAGCAGAAGTGAAAGCCTTCATGGAGAAGGATGGAATGGCTGTTCCTGTGCTAAGTGATCCCAAATGGCTCATGGACTTAGCTTTTCTTGTTGACATCACACAGGAGCTGAATGTGCTGAACAAGAATTTACAAGGCTAGGGGCAGCTTGTCAGTGCTGCCTATGACAAGGTCAGAGCATTCTCCACAAAACTTGTGTTATGGAAAGCCCAGCTCTCTCAGACAAACCTCTGCCATTTCCCAGCATGCAAGGCACTCATGGATGCGGGCACACTATTCAGTGGTGAGAAGTATGCTGATGCCATTGTAAAGCTACAGGAGGAATTTGATCACAGGTTTGCAGACTTCAAGACACACAGAGCCAATTTTCAATTTTTTTCTGACCCCTTCTCTTTCGATGTGCAAGATGCCCCTCCTGTGCTTCAAATGGAGCTAATTCAGGTTCAGGTTCAGGTTACTTTATTTGTACCCGTAGGTAGATTTGTTTTGCAGCTGGTGACATCCATATTTACAAGCCACTAATTACATTCAACATAGACACAAACACAGGCACACATCTTACAAAACAGGTAAATATAAAATATGTACAATATAATTTTTATAGCTTGTTCAACTCTTTGACAGCAGCAGGGACAAAGCTGTTTTTGTAGCGCTGGGTTCTACTTTTTGGGACAGCAAACCTCCGTCTGGAGGGAAGAAGCTGAAAGTTGCAGTGCAAAGGGTGGGAGTCATCATTTAAATCGAGTCGGCCATCCTCTGTACTTGTCTGGTGTACAGGAATGTCAGGCTCAGCTGTGACTCACCAAGCAAACGACTGGACCATCTAACTACCTGATCCAAGGATTTCCTCTGTTTCAGTTTTATCTGACCAAACCATGACATTAAAGAAAAGGATAAAACAGATTCAATAAAAGCCCGATAAAACATAGTCATTATGGTTCGGTCAATTTGGAAGCGTGCAAGTTTCCTCAAACAATGCAAATTTTGCTGACCCTTTTTGCACACCCTTTCACAGTTCACCTCAAAGTTCAATCCACTATCAATAATCGTCCCAAGATATTTGTACGATTGTACACATTCGGTGGTCTGGCCTTTTAGTATGGTGACTTTGTGCCTGGGAGTTTTCCTCCTAAAGTCAATAATCATATCTTTCGTTTTTGTTGTATTCAGCTGCAGGTAGGAATCCTCACACCAGTGAACAAAGTCATCAACTACTGGGCCGTGGCCACTCTCACCATCCTGGAGGAGACTGACAATGACTGAGTCATCAGCATACTTTATAATGTGTCTGTTGTCATGTCTGCTCCGACACATGTTTGTGTACAGGATGAAGAGTAGTGGTGACAACACACACCCCTGAGGAGAGCCAGTAGAAGAGCACTTTAGGTCAGACAATGTGCCATTGACCCTTACTCTCTGCGTCCTGTTGGTTAAGAAATCCAGAATCCAACCCACCAGATTATTGCTTAAATCAAATTGTTGCAGGAGCCTTTCAACTAAAATATGAGGTTGGATTGTATTAAAGGCAGAAGAGAAGTCCACAAATAAAAGCCTGGCGTGTGTCCCATTAAAATCCAGATGTTTAAAAAGCATGTCAAACAGAGTGACAGTGGCGTCCTCCACTCCTCTGTGAGGCCTATAGGCCAAACTGCAGAGGATCCAATGCATGTTCAGTCTGCCTTAGGACCTCACATCTGACCAGTTTTTCAAAAATTTTCATTAAAATTGAAGTCAAAGCAACTGGTCTAAAGTCATTTACCGTTTTAGGACAGCTGGATTTTGGAACGGGAACAACCACGGCATCTTTCCAGATCTTAGGCACATGTTGTGTCTGTAAGGACTTATTGAAAATGTAATGAAATATAGGACTCAGTTCATGTGCACAGGACTTTACCAGGCGTCCACATATATTATCAGGGCCCTGACTTTTGTTCACTTTTACAGCGCGGAACTCCCTTTCAACATCCTGCATCTCAATATTAAAGTGCTGATTGTCTTTGAGTTTCTGTTTCAAATCTTGGATTTCTGTGCTAAAATCAAAGGAGTCAAAACGACCATAAAAACAATTAAGAGCATTAGCCAGCTCTGTGTCTGAACTAAAACCATCTAAAAACACACGATTACTGCGCTCTGTGCTCTGAAGGCCTGCAATAGTTTTCATACTGGCCCAGGCCGAACCCAGTTTATTTGCTGCCATCTTGCTTTCCAATTCTGATTTATAATTCTGTTTTGCTCTTAAAATTTCGGCCTTCAGCTCCTTGGTGGCAACCTGTAGCTCAGAAACAGACCCCTGTTTAAAGGCAAGAGCTTTCCTCTGTAAGCAGGATTTAACTGATTTAGTAACCCATGGTTTGTTGTTGGGGTATATTTTGACACGTTTACGTGGAACAATCTTATTTTGACAGTAAGCCATGTATGAGCATGTGAGCTCAGCCAGAGAGTCCAAGTCATCCCCGCAGGCCATTATGAACATCTTCCAGTCTGTACAGTCAAAGCATTCCTGGAGGCTGTGCTCTGAATCTTTTGTCCACACATCAATGTCTCTCATCTCCACCTTGCCTCTTCTGAGAGCAGTTTTATATGTGGGCAGCAAATGAACACAGCTGTGATCTGATGATCTTAAAGGAGGAAGGGGGAGTGATTTATAGGCCCTCTCTATGGATCCATAGCACAGGTCCAATGTCTTTTTTTGCCTGGTTGGGCAGGAGACATACTGATGAAAGTTTTTAAGTGTCTTCTTTAAAGAAACATGGTTAAAATCCCCAAGAATGAAGTTTGGCGCCTCTGGAGAAATTGACTGCAGCCGCTGCACCACATCAGAGATGGTGCTGGAGGCGGAGTCAGCGTCTGCCCTCGGATGAATGTACACAACTGTGATGAAAAGTTGGGGAAACTCTCGAGGCAAATAAAAGGGGCGTAGTGACACAGACAGGAGCTCCACATCGGGTGTACAGATGCGCTGTAATGCTTATTAATGTATAAACATACGCCGCCCCCCTGACGTTTCCCCGTTACCTCTTCCTGTCGATCCGAGCGCAGCGGGGCTCCAAAGCCGTCAATCCACAGGTCTGCATCTCGATCATGCGCAGTAAGCCAAGATTCAGTGAAAGCCATGACGCAGCAGTTCTTAAAATCCTTCTGGTAACGTACATTGCCTTGAATTTCCTCCACCTTGTTTCTCACAGACTGTGCATTCCCAAAAATGATCGAAGGAAGAGGAATGTTACCAAACTGACGTCTCCTAAGGCGCAATTTCACACCTCCACGTCTTCCACGCTTCCTTCTGCTGCCTCTCTTTTCACCGCTGTGTCCGTCTCTCAAAATAAAGTCCGGCAGTTGAAGTATGGGCTCAAACAGAGACGCTGCATCAGCTGTGTTAAAGCGTAGCAACACGTCCCTGGAATATTGTATTCTGCCCGCTATTCTGCTCGCCATGGAGCCGAACGCGTTTACCTCAGAGACAAAGAGCCACAGCACAGATAGCAGCAGTGCGAGAGAGGAGAGGAAATCCATGTTGTAGATACCAGGGAGCTCTTCGCCATATATTCCACAAACGCTCCAGGGCAGAAACGACACAGAGGATTTTCTAAAAACGTAAAAAAGTACAAAAAACACACACACGCACACACGCACTATATCATCAGCTGCAGGTCGCTGCGTGCGCATGATAATGCGCATGATAATTGACCTTCAGTGCAATGCTGAACTCGAAGCCAAGTTCAGGGAGGTGAGTGGAAAAGCAGAACAAGCTTGGACAATTTTTGAGAGAGTTACCCCCCGCCTTCCCTGAGCTTTCCAGGATGTTCAAGCGGACCATGTGCCTTTTTGGGAACACATATCTGTGTGAAAAGCTCTTCTCCACCATGAACTTTCAAAAGTCAAAGTACAGGTCCAAACTTTCTGATGAGCATCTTCAAGCCATACTCAATAATACAATAATTATAGCAAGAACATCATAATAAATAAGTTTAAGTTTAAAATCAGAAATTAAGAGAATTAAAATAGGAAACTAATCAAAAGCAAGGTTAAAGTAGTAGGTCTTCAGCCTGCTTTTAAAAACATTAACATTCTCAGCAGCCCTGATTTTCTCCGGCAGGCTGTTCCACAGACGTGGGCTGTAGTAACTAAAAGCAGCCTCACTGTGGGTGCATATTCTGATGGCAGGGATAATTAAAAGGCCAGTGCCAGAGAACCTCATACTGTATGTTGAAAGCAGTTCTGAAAAAAATAATAAGGCCCAAGACTGTGAGAAATTTATAAACCAGTAAAAGAACCTCAAAATCAATTCTGAAGGACACGGGGAGCCAATGCAGTGATTTTAAAACTGGCGTGATGTGAGCCTGCCATCTGGTCCTCATCAGAGCACGCACAGCTGAATTCGTAATAACTGCAGATTTGAAAATGTCTTTTTTGGGAAGACCAGAGAGCAGGGCATTACAGTAATCAATATGACTGTTGATAAAAACATACATCAGTATCTCCGTGTTTGCTTGAGAGAGAAGTGGGCCGACTCTGGCTATATTCTTTAGATGGTAAAATCCTGCTTGTGTTACTGTATATTTTTTAATGTGTGGAGTAAAACCAAGCACAGAGTCTAAAATGATATCCAAATCTTTAACATATTGGGATGGGGTAAAGGACAGTGTCATGTTCGGGGTCGTCGCCCTGAGCATGACTTGTGGCTGTTGGGTTTAATTATTGATTATTAATTCCAGCTGATGGATTGAGCCTTGCTCTCCATCTGTCCCACAGCCATGCCTCCTCCTCTCCTCCTCACCAGGCATCCACCAGCGGTATGGTTCACTACATACACACTCACACACTCATGCACGCACACACACTCGTGCACGCACGCACACATACACACACACACTCACATTCACACTCACGCACGCACACACACATTGTTCAATCAGTCACGCACTGTGGGGCCACACAGCTGTGTCCATTTGCCCTCATTCTGGGTTTGTGTATTTATAGGGTAGAATGTGACCAGCTGTTGTGGCAACTTTGCAATGTCAACTCCAGACATCCAGGCTCACTTCTGTGGGTTCACCATTGGACTAAATCATGTTGTTTCTCCAGATCCTTTCCGCTCCGACACAATTGTAAGTCCCTGTGCCTTTTTCTCCGCTCCTGCCTGTTTGGAGTGCATTAGGCATTTTTTGAACCAGCCAACTTTGTAGCCGGGTGTCTCACCCTTTACCTGTGACTGTATTTGGACTCTCCATATTTTCACTCATTGTAATTAAATACGTTACTTAATCTGCATTTTGGGCTCGCTGCCATTTCATACGTTCGCTGCGGCGTTACGCAGTGAATGACAGAAAGTTGCCACCAAGAGAGCCCAAGCAGTAAGTAGCGTGTTACTTTCATTTTTGTGTTTTTCCTACCTACCACTGGAGTTATGATGGATTACTGGAGTGACGCGGAGCTGCATGGACTGGCCCGTCTGGAGGATGCCTTCTCCCGGATACAAGGGCAGTATTCTCCGGAGGCCGGTCGCGCTGCTCAAAACACAGCAGCGGAGGTCCTGGAGTGCTGTCCCGACATTTTGTTTTTCCCTGAGTCGGCCGACATACTCCATGCTATCCTCGCATTGCATGAAAAGGAGCCAGGGAGGGAATTCCCAGAACAGGAACCGTCTCCTACACGGAAGAGGCGCTTGCGGGAAAAGAAGTTTTCCTCCTTCCGCAGCTCTCCCGCTCCTTCCACGGGTGAATGGAAGAGACGCTCTTCTCCGTCGACGGCCATCTTCCCCTCCGCTCCATCTCCTGCTCCAAGCCAGCAGCCATCACGTCAGTGTCACCTGGAATCCTGGAGGAACGATTTCGCCTCACGATCTGCTCCCGCTCCGCTCCCGCTCCGACACCGAGCCCAATCACCTCCGCAGCGGATCATCAGTCCTGAGCAGTCCCGTCTGCAGGATCTCCCTCTGCATCCACTGTGAGGTCTTCTTCCTTGGGTTGTTCACCGGTAGCAGTGGGGCGCCTGCTTTTCTCACCGGGGTCTCCCGGAAAGCAGTCCCCTGAGCTCTCCCCGCCTGCTGCTGTTAAAAACTGTTCACCAGTCCTCTCTCCTCTTCCCTTGGTGTGCCTGCCGGAACCGGAGCCAAGCAGTGTGGATCAGGAGTTGCCAGAGGTCCAGGAGGGATGTCCTCTCACAGCCATGGTGAACCAGGCCCCAGCCGCCACACCGGAGGAGTCACCAGCGTGGATCATGGCAGCTGGGAGAATTAAGACTGCAGAGACCATCATGCCTGCTGTGGAGGCTGCCACAGCAGAGTCAGCACCTGAGCTGAACCTTGTGGAGGCTGAACCTGAGGAGACATCGCCCAGCTCGCCGAAGTCCTGGTAGGCGGTAGAGCTTGAGCTAAGGCAAGTGCTCTCTTTTGTTTTTCTCTTTTCCATAATTGAGCATTTTTGCCTAGCTTTAGGTGAGGAGAGCCAGCTGCAGCCAAACGCTGCACCTGAGCTCACCTCGCCAGGCTCTGCCGCTGCTGGCGACTCTGACCCTTCCCCCTCTCTTTCTGAGTCCATTTCCAGACTCATTGGAGAGGGTCTTCCGTTGCCGGACGAGTCTGTGGACCCAGGCTCACAACCAGAGGCCACCGAAGGTGTGGTCGAGGTGGTTGTTGGGGGCACCCAGTCCCAGTCCAGGGTGCCTGTGCTCAATCGCTTCCTTGCTTGGGTGCTCATACGGGTCGGCTGGCCCATGGCCAAGATAAGATAAGATAAGATAAGCCTTTATTAGTCCCACAATGGGGGAATTCCAGGATTGCAACAGCATAGGGATAGCAACACTCAGAGCAACAATCAGAAGGCAAGAAAAAACAACATCTAGTAAACATATGTCCATATTACTATAAATGTATATATATAGACACACAGTGCAGAGCATTATGGCTGGTGAATGTGCAGCAGAAAGTCTAAGCTCTCTCTCCGCGGATGCAGCGGGCCAGCTGGAAGTCTTTGATGGCATTGGGGTCAGCAGTGGCCCAGCCGGGTCCCACCGCAGGTGCAGCAGGGGTCCAGCTGGGCTCAGTCAGGGTCCATCGTGGGTGTAGCCATGCTCCAGCCCTATGCCAGGACCATCATGGGTGCAGCCACGCTCCAGTCCCATGCTGGGACCATTGAGGGTGCAGCCGCACTCCAGTCCTACGTTGGGACCACCGGGGGTGCCACAGGACAGTTTGGGGATGCCGGGGTCTTCCTTTCCCTTTTGGAGGCCCTGTGGGTGTTCCTCCTCCTTCTGCCGGGCACCGTTGGGGTCCTTCTCCCTTCGCCACCAGTGACCGCAGGGGTCTCTCTTTCCCTGTCTGGCCACCCACCTCTCAGCCTTCCGGTGGGTAGGCCACCGCTTCATCTGCCCCTCCGGTCCTGGTGGCCCAATCATGTGGGCAGGCCACCTGAAGGATTAGGGTCCCGGGTCTAGTGGCCCTTTTTCTCTGGCAGGCCACCTGATACTGTTCTGCAGGCTGCCTGCTGGCCGTGAGATTTTGGCCGGCCCCCTGAACTTTTGGCAACCTGCTGGGCCTTGGACTTTGGCCGGCCCCCTGAACCGTGGGACTCTTGGGGGTGGGGTGGGTTAATTAGTTTTGGGGTTGGGGAGTGTGTTGCCATTGTGTTGTTTTGTGGTGTTCCCCATCTTTGATTGATCTCTCCTAACCTGTTTCCCCCCACCTCCCACCCTGGTTTGGTGTGTTGGTCTTTTGGGTGGGGGTGGGGGGGTTCGTTCTTTGCTTTGATGGTACGGTGGGCATCTGGTAACCACCCCTTGGGGGGGGCATTGTCATGTTCGGGGTCGTCACCCCGAGCATGACTTGTGACTGTTGGGTTTAATTATTGATTATTAATTCCAGCTGATGGATTGAGCCTTGCTATCCATCAGTCCCACAGCCATGCCTCCTCCTCACCAGGCATCCACCAGCGGTATGGTTCACCACATACACACTCACACAGTCATCCACGCACGCGCGTGCGCACACACACACACACACACACACACACACTCACTCACACACACACACACACTTACTCACGCACACACATTGTTCAATCAATCATGCACCGGGTGGCCACACAGCTGTGTCCATTTGTCCTTATTCTGGGTTTGTGTATTTATAGGGTAGAATGTCACCAGCTGTTGTGGCATCTTTGCAATGTCAACTCCAGACATCCAGGCTCGCTTCTGTGGGCTCACCCTTGGACTAAATCGTATTGTTTCTCCAGAGCCTTTCCGCTCCGACACAATTGTAAGTCCCTGTGCCTTTTTCTCCGCTCCTGCCTGTTTGTAGTGCGTTAGGCATTTTTTGAACCAGCCAACTTTGTAGCCAGGTGTCTCACCCTTTACCTGTGACTGTATTTGGACTCCCTATGGCGCATATTTAGGGCGCATATATGGCATTCATATTCACCCACATATACCTAGTAGGCATGACGGTGCATATTCTGGAAGCTTCACGTCTCAATGGCCAAAGAGGACCTGACCCTGCAGAGACCTATGGGAGGTGTGAAGTTGGTATTTTAGGAGACGGGAAGTTGGAGAGAATGTCCCAACAGGAGCCCCGGAGGATAGAAGGATGAGAGAGACAATGGAGACGCCAAGGAGCCTTGGGGGCTGTATGTTTACTCAAGGACTGTGGGTTGGGGGTGTGTTATTTGATGTTGGGTTTTTTTTGTCTTTGGAGGGTATAAGAACTGTGAAGGATGATTGTTCCACCTCTTTTCTGAGATTCTGTTCTTGTTGGAGGATGCGACCTCTCAATAAACCAACCCTGAGAAATAAACTCAATCTCGTTTGTGAAAGGCATCCTCTACATCCCCACACTTTCACCCATTGTAAATAAACACGTCACTTACTCTGCGTTTTGGGCTCGCTGCCAATTCATATGTTCGCTGCGGAGTTACGCAGTGAACATGACAGACTACGTAATTTTGGTAAAATTTTCTCTCTCTGAACTTCAGGACTGATCACCAAAACTACGATTTTGTCCTAGTTGAGTTGAAGAACAGCCTCCTTTTGTTTAATTTCTCCCAGCATTTGTATTTCCTTAAGTTTCCATTCACTCTCCAGCTTGTCCACCTTGGCTTGATGTTCTTGTAGGATTTGGCTGGCCTTTGCTTGCTCAGCCTTTGCTCCGAGATCTGCTTCTGCATCAGCTCACTTACGGGAGGACCTGGAGATGGCGCTTTCTTGATCATCAGATCACTTAAACTGTAAGACAACTGTCTCTGTGTTAGTTCTTCCAAAAACAGACCCATATTCCCGCTTATTAAGCTGCATCGTCACTCTCTCCTTCTCAAGGCGGTCATTGAATGTTTTCTCAATGTTCTCCATTCATTTGTTAACAAGGTCACAGATCTCAGATGACAAAATACTTCATGCATCCATTTTCTTAGTAGTATCTGGAGAACTTGTGTGGTTACGTCTGATTAGTTCCTAATGTTGACACACTTTATCATATTTAACCTTGACGTCTCCCTGGATCTCCTCAAGATCCTCAGGTGAACAAAAAGTCTTTTGTTTAGCTCTTATTTCCTTCGCTGACTATCTCCAAGTCTCACATGCTTTGTTGAATGCCTTTTGCCTTTTCTTTGCTTCCTATTTTTGCAGCTCTTGGCCTTTTTCTGTTAAAATTCTCTCCCGAGAGCTGGACCTCACTTGTTGAGTTTCTAAGGGCTTTTTCATTTCTTCAGTGGATTCGAACATGTTGCCCCTTTTATGATTATAAGTAACAATAAACCTTTGAAGTGTTTTGTCTAAACTTGGATTTATTTTAAACCACCACTCAGAAAAGGCATTTACACCTTTGACAAATCAAAGTTGACAAACAGCCTCACAATGTAAAAGCAGCACAAATCTACCATCAAAAGGATTCACCCATTAAATACCCTTTTTTTTCAACAGAGGATTGATTCATAAAAATTCATTGACCTTAGCTGCACCTTTAATATTTGATCAGGATTTCAGACATTTAATAATTAATCAACAATTGAATTAAAACATTTAAGCAGACACACATCACACATTCAAAAGGAATGGATTAGGCTCTGACTGCATTTAACCTTAGCCCATAAGAACCCATGGTCCCATCATTTTCCTTGAAGGAGAAAGGGGTCTGGGTTCTTATGGGTTAGAATATCCATTGTGTCTTATTGGAGAAATTAGAGCCCAGTGCCTGTGACTGACTTTACCCGTCTTCATCAAGGTCCCTTACTGCAGCTGCAGCATGCTGAAGCTGCTGATTGCTGAGATTTCTGGAACAAAGATGGCTGCAACGCAGCGTCGAGTTTCACTGTAGCAACCCTCGGCAAAATAATCAGCATGGAGCTCAACTGGTGTCACATCTTTTATTCCTTGTAGAACATGGTTGAAACTATAAAAACACAACAAAATACATTACAAAAGGTATAAAAATACACATCTTATTCAATTATTTCATTCATTCAAACATTAAGTTGCAACTTACATACTGAATTTTCCACAATTTCATCTTTGGTTTATTATTTTAAAACACATTTTAATTCCAACTTCACAATGACAATATTTAACAATACATAATCAAAACCTGATATCTGATACATTAAAAAAAACCCAACATACCCTGCTTCACCTACCCAGGGTGCAAATTTCTCATCATAGACATAACAGATACTGTCATGGTCTGAGCGCCGATTTCATCCGTGCTCGGGTCATGGAGTATTTTCCTCCTGTTCTGTAGCAGTTTTCCTTATGGCCTTCCCGGGCTCTTATTTTGACAGTGTCTCCGTGGGGCTTCCAGCTGTCAGATCAGAGTTCCTCAGTGACAGCTGTTTGCCATTTCAGCTGATGACATCCTCATCAGCTGATTATTCCTCTTCCCTATTTAAGGGAGCAGCTTAGGTTACTCTGGGCTGCGGCCTCGCCTTTTCCAGACTGGTTTCCCTACGCCCGAAGCCAGTTCCTTTCAGCGTCAGGTTCCGCCCTCGCTATTCTTATGTAAGTGTGGTATCCTTGTCTCCCTAGTTCTCTGTTATCGTTGGTGCGTTCTAGTCACAGTCTTTATTTGTGTTTTGCCCCACGTGGCTCATTATTTTGTACCTTGTTCCCTCCTTTAATAAATACGCAAACTCACTGGTTGCCTATAGTGTCTCATTAGTGGTCCGCCAGGACCGCACCATGACAGATACAACTTCCAATGTGATGCCTTCCCTTTGTGGCAGTTCTGGCATGGAAGTTTACTTTAACCAGCACTGTATAATATGAGAGTTGCATCACTCCGATAGACTTCTATAGAAACTGTGAAAGGCAGAAGTCACATGAGTCATGGAACAGCGAATAGTTCCAAACAATGGAACTTTCCCCATAGATCACCATTCATTTCATGGAGCGTCTGCTTAATAATCCCGGGTAAGTTAATGAATGGCCGTTGTTTTGGTCATTTTACCACTTTGTTATGTTCGGGGTTGTTTTCAACCATGTCCATGACCTGTGGCTGTAGGATTTTGATTATTTGCTAATTAATTCCAGCTGGCAGATTGAGCCTTGCTCTCTGTCAGTCCTACAGCCACGTCTCCTCCTCTTGTGTTTATTTTGTATTTTTTCATGATCCTTTGAATTGGTTCCGTGATCCCTTGGATGTATGGTATAGTTATGGTGTCCTTGTTTTTGATTTTGGCTTTTGTTCTGTGTCTTATTTCCTGTTTGTTTTCTTTGTTTTTGACTTGCTGTTTCCCTTTGTTTATGGCCCATACTTGATAATGGCAGCGTATAAGTGCATGTTTTATGTGGTTTTCCTCCTCCTGTCTGTCTTCTTGGTCTGTGATGATGGTGGCCCGTTCATATAACGTCCTCACAACTGATAGCTTGTGTGCTGTGGGGTGTTCCGATGTCCATAGTAGGTATTGATCTGTGTGGGTTGGTTTCCTGTAGACTGAGATTTTTATGCTGCCATCATCGTTGTGGTGGATTTTCATGTCCAGAAAGGGTATGGTGTCACTTTCCTCCTCTTCGTGTGTGAATTTTATATTCCCAGTGCTGTCCGTACTGTTCAGATGGTCAGTGAGTTCTTGTGTGTGTCCTTTCCTTATTTTCTCCAGAATGTCATCCACGTATCTCTTCCAAAGGTTGGGTTTGCATTGTGTAGGTGCTGTGTTGATGGCTTTGTTTTCCAGATCCTCCATGAAAAAGCTGCTCATGATGGCTGATAGTGGGTCTCCCATTGCAAATCCTTCTTTTTGTCTGTAGATTTTTTTCTCTGTATTGAAAATAGGTGGATTTTGCAACAAATTGTAATAGTTCGGATATGTCGTGAACTGTGAGATTGGTGCGTCTTTTAAGGGTACTGTCATTACTGAGGCGTTCTTGCACTATGTGTAGTGTGACATCAACAGGGGTCTTTGTGAATAATGAAATGACATCATGTGAAATGAGGATCTCGTCTGATTCTATTTTCATATTTTTGAGTTCTTGTGCCAGCTCTTTTGAGTTTTTGCAGTGGAAATCTGATAGTCCAAGGAGGGGTTTGATGATTTCAACCAGGGCTTTTGATAAGTTGTACTGTGACTGAACCAATACTGTCTATTATTGGCCGCAGTGGGATATCCTTTTTATGTATTTTTGGAGTTCCATAGATCCGGGGGGTGATGCTGGCTGTGGGTATCGGGTGATCATATGCATCCTTTGTGATTTTTTTTACCTTCTAATAGGGATTTGAGAAGGGCTTTTAGCATTTTTTTTCCTTTTCTTCTGTGGGGTTTGTTTTAATGATTTCATATGTGCTTTCATCTGCCAACATGGTTTCCATCTGTTTTTCATATGCTTCTGTGTCCAATATTGCTGTCGTTCTGCCTTTATCTGATGGGAGGATTGTGATTGTTTTATCTGTCTTGAGTGAGTTTAATGCCTTTTCTTCTTCTTTTGTAACGATGCTTTGTGGTAGTTTGACCGTTTTGAGGATTCCTGCGACTGTGTTCCGGAGTGCTGCTTTTACCTCTTGGTCCTGGATTTTTTCACATACGAGTTCTGTTGCGAGGATGGATTCTTCATGGGGTATTCTGGCTGGTATGATGGTGAAATTCAGTCCTCTGCTCAGCACTGTTTTCTCTGTGTCCGTGAGTGTGCGTTTTGACAAGTTTTTAATCCACTTAGTGTTCGTTTCCGTGTGTGTTTGTCTTCGTCCGTTCTTCCTTTCTGTAAGTTTTTTTAGTTGGCGGTTTTTCGTTACAATGAATTCTTGTTCGTGTGCGTGTTTTAATTGTGCTTTTATCTGCTCTTGCGTTTCCTGGTCGGTCAGGTAGTGTTTCTTGAAAATGTCCATTTCCTCCTTAATCTGGTTATTGATTCTGTCCACTTTATTTGCCGTCATTCTTATACGTTCTTTGATCAGGTCTTTCCATGCTTTATTGATAATTTTCTCTGCATTTTTGGTTGGAATTGGATTTCTTATATTGAGGCTTGCTGGTGTGACATCCTCATCTCTGCAACGGAGGTTAAATCTCAGGTGGTTTCTGAAGCGTGCCCGTGTTTTTTCCAATTTCTCCAGCCGGTGGAAGTCTTTAATGCAATTTTGTCCATAACTTCCACGTGATAGCTCAAGTAGGTTCATTATTTATTCTTTTAATTATTTACCTTTTGTTCTTATTAAAGACAAAAATAAAAAGGAGATGTCTTTACCTTCTTAACATGCTTCGACTGTTCACTGCAGCCTTTGTCAGAAGAGTCAGCTGATTGCTGCCAGGTGACATTTATCAGCTGACTTTCATAGGCGGGGCCAGTCAGCAGACCTGTCAGATCCATTGAGCCGGCCCCGCCTTCCGCTGTCAGATGGTCTCTGGAGAATGTGATCCCAGGTACACCTGGGATCACATTCTCCAGAGACCACCTGGAGAATCATTTATCACCTGGGAGCTGATAAATGTCACCTGGCAGCAATCAGCTGACTCTTCTGACGAAGGCTGCAGTGAGCAGTCGAAACATGTTAAGAAGGTAAAGACATCTCCTTTCTATTTTTGTCTTTAATAAGAACAAAAGGTAAATAATTAAATGAAGACATAATGAACCTACTTGAGCTATTATCTTTTGATCCCAATCAAATTTTGAAACAGGTTACACATATGATGCTTGTCAATTTAAAAGATAACTTTCCATATAATTAAAGTTGTCGGCTATCATATAATAACAGAGTAATATTTAGTTTTTGTTTACACGACTAGCGGACAACTCCCATCATCTCACATCACTAAGCACGGTTACATTTTAGTGATGTGAAAAGCACTGATTTCTCATGGCATTGACTGACAGACAAGTCACTAGGATTAATCTTAGCCTGACTCTTAGCTAAATCACTGTACAGTGGTAATAACAGAATGGATTTGCCTGATTGCTGCCCTCACCCTGTGTCTCTCTGAGAGGAAATCAGATGAACAAAAAGAAAATGTCACTCACTTATCAGAACAAGTCCAAAATTCATTAGTTTGTCCAACAGAAAATGATTATGACGATATAGTCAGCAGTCTGTTCTCTAAGGCACAAAGTTCATTTTTTGTTGTTACCTGGTCACCTGTGCCTCCTGTGCTGCCTCACTTTCCCTCTGGTCACATGGGCCACCTCTCTCCTCCTCTGTACCTCTTTGTTATCCCTGATGCTGTCACTTTCACATTCTTGCTCCTGACATAAAATAAGCTCAATTAATGTCCAAGTGGTTTAAGAGAGGTACTGAACTGACAGTTTTGGAAGATGTAATTCATGCAAGAATTTCCCACATGAAAAACTTGGAAAGATGTAAAATGTTTTCCCCCCTTCTTCCCTCTTAATAGCGTCTGATCAGTGTTATCAGCAGGTGCATTAGGTCGTCTAGTTTATTTTGATACCATGATCATCATTCTAGCCACAGAACTGAGGTTAATGCAGCTGCTGAATGTGGATGAGGCTTACCACTGTGTAGCTATTTTTAACCAAGTAGATGAACTAAGGACAGAATGTGTGATTTAGTCAGCTAGACTGTCATAAATGCCCTTCAGGGCAGGATAAAAGGCACCACGCACCGGCTGTGAGTTTGCGATTTTATTAGGAAAAGTTTCAAAAGAACAAACAATGCAAAACCAAAAACTGGCAGAAAACAGAGACACAGGTAGCACAAAAATAGTGAAGGCTATGGTGAGGGGGGTCGCCGGCTAACCTGGAAATACTAGCTGTGGAGCGCACGCTAGGAGAAAAAACAAGGAAAGTTTCAAGAACACTTACTTGTGTAGAAGACAGTAGAATGTAGGGTGCTGCGCCCAACAATAGTACACAGCCCCTTAAATAAGGCTAAAACTAAACTAAAATAAGTGGCAACAGGTGTGGTAAACCTGAGCGGGCAGGAGAAAACAAAGAAACAATCTAGACCAGCTGGGAATAATGAGGGAGAAGGGAGCAATCAGAGCTGGCAGCTGACAGGGCCACACCCACGCAGAGCAAAACCCCAGAAAGCCACTGACAGCTGTCAACCCCGAGAGAGAGAGAACACAAGAGAATACCAATAAAATAAGATGGCAGGGAATAAGGCCAATAACCTCAAAAAATGTAGCAAACAAACCACAATGAACATAAACGGAAAAATAAATCATTCTGAAAAACAATATAGAGTAAATGACAACTCAAAATCACAACACAGTACAAATATGAGAAAAAAAGGCAAAAAACCTGAGCCCGGTAGAATCCCCCATGCTCAGAATGTGACAGAGCCCTCCCCCCCCCCCCCCCACGGGGTGGATACTAGACACCCTGGGGTAACATCAAAAGAAAAAGAACCCCCCATCAGAAATCCCAGCCCAACAAGAAAACAACCCCACTCCAGGTGGGAGGAGGGGGACCCAAGCACAGAGGGACTGAACCAAGCCAAAAAGAACAAGAAAAACCCTTAGGGTAGCTTCCCAGCAAGGCCCAAACTGAAGAGAAACAAATAAAATCCCACTCAGGACCCACACAGAACTGGGCACCTAGGCCCCCCTAGACCAAAGAATGATGCAGTTCTGGTGGCTGGCCAAAATCCCAGACCTTACAGATGGCGAGGTGGTAAGAGTTGGATGGTCTGCCGGAGAATGCGAACCCCCCAATCCAATGGCAACGACTGTCAGGCGGTTGGCCAGAGTTCTTAAGCCACTGTCATAGAGATGATGGTCCAGGGGGTGGCCGCCCAACTGGGATGACCAGACAACGAGACACCACAATGACGACTGGCAGAGGAAGGGGCACCATGATGGCATCAGGCGGAGGATGGGGGACCACGACGGCATCTGGCAGAGGATGGGGAACCACGACGGTGTCTGGCAAGGGAGTGGGAACCATGATGCCCGCAGACTGGACAGCAGCACCCTCGGTGGCTCTGGGCTGGAATGGAGCTGCACCAGCAGTGGCTCCAGGCTGGAGGGATGCAGCACCTGCGGTGGCGCCGGGCTGGAGCGATGCAGCACCCATGGTGGCTCCGGGCTGGAGCAATGTAGCACCCGCGGTGGCTCCGGGCTGGAGCAATGTAGCACCCGTGGTGGCTCTGGGCTGGGGCAATGCAGCACCCGTGGTGGGCCTGGACTGGCACAAGGCTGCACCCTCGGTGGGCCCGGACTGGGCCAAGGCTGCACCTTTGGTGGACCTGGACTGGGCCAAAGTCGCACCCTCGGTGGACCCAGACTGAGCCAGTGTTGCACCCTCGGAGGCCTCGGGATGGGATAGAGCATCTGCGACGACTTCAGCAGGAAGGGAAGCAGCACCCATGGAGGGCCTGGACTGGACCAGGGCTGCACCCTTGGAGACCCCAGGCTCTGGTGAACCTCCCACAAAGGCCCCTGGCTGGGGCGAAGCACCCATGGTGGTCTCAGACAAAGGCGTCGCACCCACTGTGGCCTCAGGCAGACAGGCTAGTCCCCTGGAGACCTCAGAAGAAGAGTCAGAAAAAGAACAGACACACACTGGATCAAAGTCACCAGCAGCGGTGGAGCCCAACGGGGGAACCTCAAGTGCGGCTGATGGCTGCACTTGGTTCCCCCAACCAAAAGCCAGGCAACACCTCTCTAGGCTAAATGAGGAAACCTGCCTGAGCTCGAGCTCCATTGCTGTCCAGGACTTCAGCGACTCTGCTGTGGCGGTCCAGGCAGCAGGCAAGGTGACTGATGAAGCTGGCAACCCTCCAGGAGTGATGGCTGCTGCTGGCGGGACCCCGGATGAGGCGACGGGCACTGGTGGACCTCCATGCATGGAGGCTAATGCTGGGGGACCCAGGACTCACCTCACCGATGGTATCGGGTCCCACGATGCCGAAATCAGGGGACTCCTCATCGGGTCAGATTTCGTCCCACCGGGGGCGCTCCTCTCCCTTCCGGGGTATGGCTGCACGGTTGTCACCGGATCCTCTGGAAACACTGACCTCCTCCTCGTCTGATGGCTCCCTCCCGTGACTGGTGGAAAAACAGGGAGAATAGAGGAGTAAATAGGAGAGGTAGGTGAAGATGAGGGGATGGCTGCAGCAGCAGGCAGGGAAGGCTCAGCAAAAATGGGTGACTGCTGCTGAGCCCCCCCCCCCCTCCCCACCAGAAATAAGGCAAGACAATTCATTTTCAGATGTAAAGGAATGAAAAGATACTTGCCTGTGATCCCTAGGTGTGGTGGTGACTGCTGCAGATGACCCAGAAGATTCCTCACAGCTGACTGTGGGGGCTGGGGCACCGATGCAGGCACTGGCTGATCTGGCCCTGCATGCACGCTTGTGGGCAGAGCTGGACATCTTCCCTCTGCTTGGGCCACGAGTTCAGGGAGGAGGCATGGTTTATAATCCAAAAGCAGATCTGCCTCTGCCACCAAAACCTGTCTGGCGTTCCTCCAGCTCCTCCGCCCATGGTTTGGGCCACAGTTTGGGAGGGGAAGGCAGGGCTGCTGTTGCTGGAGAGCGACGAGAGGCTCGGGGTTTCCTCGCCCAGGGCCGCTTCCTCATGGGCGCAGGCAGGGGTTTCGAAGAGATTTCCCCCAGCCTGTGGAGCATGGACAATGGGTTGGTTGTGGAGAGGAGAAGGTCTGTAAGCTCCGGGTGGCTCCACAGGCTAGGGCAGGCTTCCAGCACCTGTGCGACTCCAACCGCAACTCCTGGGCCGCCTCGGGAGTGTGGGAAACATGAGCCTCTGATAAGATGCTATGTACAACGTTGAGAGTCCAATGCTCCTCCTCACTAAACCCACACCGAAAGTGCTGCCATGCCAGCTGAAAAACCCAGATTTTAGGGGAAAAACAAGGGGGAGAGAAATAAAAAGGCAAAACTCACAGCTGCTGGCGCCCACACTGGCAGCACCCTTCTGTCATAAATGCAGGATAAAAGGCACCACGCGCCGGCTGTGACTTTGTGAATTTATTAGGAAAAATGTTCAAATGAACAAACAATGCAAAACCAGAAACTGGCAGAAAACAGAGACACAGGTAGCCCAAAAATAGGGAAGGCTAAGGCGAGGGGGGGGGGGTTGCCAGCTAACCTGGAAATACTAGCTGTGGAGCGCACGCTAGGGAGTAAAAACAGGGAAAGTTTCAAGAACACTTACAGTACATGTGTAGAAGATAGTTGATAGTAGGATGCTGCGCCCAACAATGGTACACAGCCCCTTAAATAAGGCTAAAACCAAACTAAAATAAGTGGCAACAGGTGTGGTAAACCTGAGCGGGCAGGAGAAAACAAAGAAACAATCTAGACCAGCTGGGAATAATGAGGGAGAAGGAAGCAACTGGAGCTGGCAGCTGACAGGGCCACGCCCACGCAGAGCGAAACCCCAGAAAGCCACTGACAGCTGTCAACCCCTAGAGAGAGAGAGAACACAAGAGAATACCTATAAAATAAGATGGCAGGGAATAAGACCAATAACCTCAAAAAATGTAACAAACAAACCACAATGAACATAAACGGGAAAATACATCATACTGAGAAACAATATAGAATAAATGACAACTCAAAATGACAACACAGTACAAATATGAGAAAAAAAAAGGCAAACAACCTGAGCCCGGTGGAATCCCCCCGTGCTCAGATCATGACATAGACTATGACAAAAGTAACAGTTATCCTGCATGCAGAGGCATTATGAACAGATCACACCACAACTTAGGTGTGTTACATTTCACTCATTAAATGATAATAAATCTGTGAAATTTGTGACAAAATCATCCTTGTATTAAAAACTTACTTTGGATTCATTACCTAGACATTTAATTTTTTACAGTGGCATTCAGTTTTCAAATTTAGGGTTCAGGTATTTGCCCGGCTCCCCTCATAAAAAGTAAATAACAAATTTACCTTTTACCAAATTTACTAGCAAAAATGTACAAATTTAGGAGAAAATGGTATAAGTTCACAAGAAAAAAGTAGCAACTTGATGATAGTCAAAAAATTATTTAAAAAAATCTGAAATTAAATTATTTTGCAAATATGTTAGGAAAAATGCTGATTTTCCATGACAGATTTAAGAAAAAATGCTACATCTTTGTGAGAAACTGAATTTAGGGGGAAAACAACATGGGGGAAATACTGCATTTTTATTCAAAAAGCAGGCAAATTTACAAGAAAAAAATGTCTCTGATTTACAAGAAAAGCTGTAAAACTATGACAAAAAGTTGCACACACGAAAAAGTGACATTAGAAATGTCACAGTGCTCCATAAACACTGAAGTTTAAAGGAGAAGAAAGATTGGAGAGAATATTTGGAGCTCCACAAGCTGGTAGTGAGGACAGCTCTGACTTTAAATGGGTTTATAATTTGCTTTCTCTAGGTGCAGCGCAGCGATCTGCAGAGACTCCTACTTGACAGGAAAAGGAACAGGCTGGAGGTGACAAATGCTGCAAAAATGCTGAATGAAGCATTGCAACTTTTTAGTTATCAATTCATTTATTTATTTAGCGCTCCCTTTATTGCGAATGGACCCTGAAACACCAACAAACCCAGAAGATACAGTGTTAAAGTGATGAATCATACTTGGAGCTAAATCACAATACAGTGATAATATAATATCTCAGTGTTTGGTCACTGCCTAATCTGTCTCGTGATTAAATAAAATGGGAACGGAAAACTAGAAATGTGATTTTAAGCTCAATAATAAATAAATCAGTGATGCAGTATGTAGTGCTTTTGAACTCATTTTAACCCATGCAAAAAAGTTTATAAAAAGTTTAGGAATATGAAATGCATCTATTCTTTCATTCATCTATCCATCCATCCATCCATCTTCTACCGCTTTTCCAGAGGTCCGGGTCGCGGAGGCAGCAGTTCAAGCAGAGAAGCCCAGACTTCCCTCTCCCCAGCCACCTGCTCCAGCTCTCCAGAGAGGATACCAAGGCGTTCCCAGACCAGCTGGGAGACATAGTCTCTCCACCGAGTCCTGGGTCTGCCCCGGGGTCTCCTCCCAGTGGGACGTGCCCGAAACACCTCAAGTAGGAGGCGTCCAGGAGGCATCCTAATCAGATGCCCAAACCACCTCAACTGACTCCTTTCAATGTGGAGGAGCACCGGTTCTACTCTGAGCCTCTCCCGGATGACTGAGCTCCTCACCCTATCTAACAGTTTAAAGTTAACTTGAATTTTGTGGGGATGACAAGTGTAACACAGCTGAGAAAATGACCCTTTTTCTCAGATTTCATTTGTATTAATGAAAGTGTGTGATTTTATTTTGAAGAACGGTTATTTTGAGAAGAGGAAGTGTGATCCTCGTTATCCAACTTTTAAATTCCCGTTCCATGGTCACGTTGGGTGATCTGGGTCTTTTCATTCGTTAAGAGTGATATTAGCCCCGCCTTCCGAGCAGAGTGCCGAGGCGCTCTGCTGGTTGTCGGTCTTTCACGATCTGAGAGCGGACGAGAGAGGCTGTGGACGGTCTGGTTCACACTGATACCTCTTCTCGGTGAGTTTAATTCATAAAGATGCTATAAATGGATCTAAACACTCTCCAAACGATCAATTCATTTAATTGGTTACATGAAAAAAGGGTATTTCATGTGCTACCAGAGGGATTGTGAGAAAAGAACACATGCATGTAAGATGTGAAATGTAAGATATTACTATATTGCTGGATTGTAATAATAGTAATATGAGAGAAGAATTTAAACACTAAGCTATGGTGTTATACAAGAAGGGATTGGAAAACAAATTACTCTAGCTGTAAACAATAATACCATTATTGTTGTGCAGGCTAGGTTTTTTGGTTGCCGATTAATTCCCTATTGTAACCCTTACGAACCTAGCAACTGGTCTACACTTAATAATTTCCCTTACCTAATTAACATAAGGCAAGGGTTACACAAGCAATATTTAAATGCATTTATATTTAAGGAGCGGTGGTCGGAGTAGATTTTGTTTGTACTTGATAAATATTCGGAGCTGCTAACATTTTGATGAGTACTGAAACACATAAATTTCACTCTAACAGTGTCATGTGTGCCCCTTTGGGGCAGAGAGACAAGCCCACGCACTGAATGGTGTGGTGCAGTTTATGAACAAAAAGAACATTAAAGTCCAAAAACAGTGCCGTACATACAAAAATGCAAACAAGAAAAACTTACAGGAAGATGCCTCGCAGCTGGGTATGCTCTGGAGAAGAAAAAAGCACTTCTGAGGCTGGAGAAGCGGAGTACACAGAAGTATGATCATCAATCTAGCTGTAAAGGCAGACTGAATAGGCAGCACTTAAATAGTCGACTAAAATGGCACCATGAGTAGCAAGTGTGGGTTCAGGCAAAAGGGAACACTAATGGGAATCGGGACCAGCTGGAAGAAATGAGGGAGGAGCAGCTGGACTGGCAGCTTGACAGATGACGCCCATACTACACAAACCCGGAAATGTCATCTGCCAGCTGTCAGCCCACAGAATAAACATGAAAAATAAACATGACCAAATGCACACAAGGAAATAATCACAAATGAAAGGAGACATGGTCAAAACAGCTTGAAAACACAACCAAAGCAATAAAAGGCAGTATAACAAAAAGGCACAAGAATACAAGGGATATAAAAATACACAGAAAGAGCCACAAGACTGGGTCTGGCAGAAATCCAGAACCCAGTTTGTGACAAACAGTTGACGAACAAATCCTTTCTGATCACATTTCAGGAATGATTAATACAATGTAAAGACCAAATGTGCATGAGAAAAGCTAATCATTTCTCAGATCAGCTAAATCCTACCAGGCAGCAGTTAGTCAGTGGTGTAACTCCTATTAGCAAACTAGCAACCAGCTAACTTCACACAGCAATTCACAAGCTATAATATGATATTTACCTCGTTTTGGTCCTTTTGTTTGACAAGTTCAACCAATTTAAGATGGTTTATTGCCCTTGTGGAGCTGATCGTTTCATGTTCTCGGCTGCACGGTGGCGCAGTGGTTAGCACTGCGGCAGCACAGTTTACCCATGGCCGGGGGATTGTGGGGATCGTGGGATTGTGGGTTCGATCCCAGCCCCCGACCAACAGTGATCTGTGTGGATTTTGCATGTTCTCCCCGTGTTGCGTGGGTTTACTCCGGGATTTCTCCGGTTTCCTCCCACATGCCAAAAACATGCATGTTAGGTTAATTGGATGTTCTAAATTGTCCCTAGATATCTGTTTCCTATAGGCCCTTAGAATAGAGGGTTAGTATTAATGAAAGTGCTTTGAGTGGTCTTTGTGACTAGAAAAGCGCTATATAAGTGCAGGTTAGTTAGTAGTTAGTTAGTTAGTTCTCTCACTGAGCTGAATGCGTTCCATACCAGCATCCCCACCTGCTGCCCTGACGACTGACTCCTACTCAGAGAAGGACCGTTGGGCAATACCAAGTCTGCAGCGGCGGGGGGGGTACATTGTCTAATTATTAAAAATGTTACTTTTTGATACTTCATACTTGCTTGAGTTGTAGATATTTTTTTTATTAATTATAATTATATGATTATGGGGGGGGGTTATATTGGCTGGATTCGATTGGGGGGGGGGTTATAACCCCTCTATCTCCCCCATAAATTATGCCTATGGTTGTACAGTTATTGGGTGAAAGTTCAGTTTCTGAGAGACATTAGAGATGGGTAGTAGCATTGCATGATGGGCCATGACATTAAAACCTGTGACAGAGCAGATGTGACTTAATATCTTGTTCATAGCAAGTGTAGTAGCATTAGCAGCATCACAGGACTATGGTGATGGATCTGAAAGACGGCTTACAAAAATGAAATTGTTCTACTTTTTTATAGAGGAAAACATGAAACCACGAGAGACTGACATGTTTACCAGCAAAGCTGCTTTCTACAAGGAAGAAACGTGGAACAAGGGAGGAAATGACCAAAGACACTTCTTTACATCCTCCAAAGTCTTCATCATCAGTGTCAACCCTGATCATGGCAATGTTATTTTTAACATCCATAAATTAGCACTATTAATATTTTAGGACTCTGCTGAAATAGTCTATACTCATTTGAACAAACTGTTGTGAGAAACAAGATAAGAAAAGTCCTCAAGATGAAGACTGGTTTAATTTTTTAATGCAGTTGTAAACAGAGTGGAAACAATTCAGATCTACACAACTTAATGGAAGTAATGTTTATGATGTGTGTTTATTTTAACAGTAAATCAAGAACTGAATGCTAAAACCAATCAAAAATATTCTGGAAACAACTGGCATATTTATAAATATAAAATATTCTCTTGTATCAAATAGCTCACTTGAAATTAATTTAAAAAACTAATTGTAGCAGAACTATGAACATAGAGGAAGAATATCTGGTTCCTTTCTTTTCTAATTTCTATATTGTAATCCAGCAAACAGCTAATTTTGACTGTTTGCGTTTTATGTATACATATACAGTATAATTTGAATTGTTTGAGATGCTACATGTAGATATTTTTTCCTTTGAACACATTTAAGCGAAAAATCAAAAGTTTTCCAAATAGTTTTCTAATGTATGCATAAAAACTAAAAATGTGCATGAAAAAGTTGCACATTTAATATAAAAATTATTCATTAGAAAAATGTAATGAGTTATTTTTGAAACATTTTTTAAATTTTTTTTTATTTCAATACAAAAACCATCTCAAAAGTAGCAAATTTATGCGAAAATTATTCAAATTTAGGAGGAATAAATAAAAGTAGTAGAATTAAAAGAGAAAACGCACAGATTTGTGAGGAAAATCTTCCTATTTGGGCAGGAATCATCAAGTATTAAGACACAGTGACGTGTCTTTTTTTGTCATTTCTCTGCAGCTGATAGAGGATTGTTGGAGACTGGAGCAGTGACCACCGGGGCTGGTGGATTCTTCACTACTGTGAGCAGTGATGTCACAGTCAGGGTTTGTGGGGCAGCTGGAACAGTGGGATGATGAAGGAACTGTGGTTTGATGATGAGTAAAGCTGTCAGAGTAAAATGGAACACAATATTGTGCAGAAAGAGTTAAATGACTCTGACACTAAACTAAATTATTTCTAAAGAAGTTTTTGATCTCTGAAATGACAACATGGACATGTTAATGTTCCAGGACAGGTGGGTATGACATAGTCATTGAATTCAGATATTTTGGTTAATTTTTGTGACTTGTATTCATCCATCCATCCATCCATCCATCTTCTTCCGCTTAATCCTTTTCAGGTCACGGTGGGGGGGCTGGAGCCTATCCCAGCATCTTTGGGCGAGAGGCAGGGTCCACCCTGGACAGATCGCCAGTCCATCACAGGGCCAACACAGAGAGACAGACAACCATTTACTCTCACATTCATTTCTAAAGACAATTTAGACTTGTATTCATACCAAAGTTGTTGAATTCAAATATTTTGGTTAATTTTTGTGATTTGTATTCATCCATCCATCCATCCTTGCCACAGCCTTATCCTTTGGAAGGATCTTCCTCAGCCACCAAGTAAGCCACTCTTTACTTACCTGTTTCTACGTTGATCCCCTGTGCACAGGCGGAGTCCTGCGGTGGTGGAACCATTCCTCCTGGCGGTGGAACTGGCCTCGCTCTTCCCAGCGGGTCCAGCTCATCACCGGCGGCGACGTGACGACAGGCGTTGTCCTTCTGGCTGTAGCCTCCGGGCCGACCTGAGCGCCTCTCCCTTTCTGCAACAGTAAGCCACAGCCATTCATCATATGCCCCTTCAGTAGGACTGTACTAATATCTGTGCTTCTGCTCTATCTATAGGGTTGCCAGGTCGTAAGGCGCTCTGCTCACCCCGGCTACGACGTCTCTGCTAACATACACTTACACATACACAACACACACCCATTCACACACACCCTAATTATTCAATAAAGATAATTGAATCCACTTCCGAGCCTGTGTCTGTTCCCTGGGTCTAGTAATCATGTCATCCACTGCGTTTTATCAAGTCCAAAGTCAGCGCAGCCATCAACCAGGAAATTTTAGAGCACTTCATTCTTCCCTCTGCTGACAAGCTTTATGGAGATGCTGGTTTCATTTTCCAGCAGGACTTGGCACATGCCCACACTGCCAAAGTACCAAAACCTGGTTAAATGACCACGATATCACTGTGCTTGACTGGCCAGCAAACTCTCCTGGCCTAAACCCCATAAAGAATCTATGGAGTATTGTCAAGAGGAAGATAAGAGAGGCTCTGCGATGGACTGGCGTTCTGTCCAGGATGTACCCTGCCTCTTGCCCAAAGATGCTGGGATAGGCTCGAGGCCCTCTGCGACCCAAAAAAGATTAAGTGGTAGAAGATGGATGGATGGATGGAAGATGAGAGACACCAGATCCAACAATATGAGCTGTAGGTTGCTATCAAAGCACCCTGGGATGTAGGGGTGTGACAAAAGATCGATTCAGTGATGAACTGAGATATTTGACACTAACGATGATGCACCGATCCCTAAATGCATGGATCTATCTTTTATTAATTATCTATATTCATATAAACATTGCTTACTCTCTTGGATAGTCAACCAATTGCATTTTCAGTACACTAGATGGCACAAAGCAAGCTAGTCACGTAAAATCATATCTTGTCTCGTGAGATTTGCAGCCAGCTTTGCAAGTTAGGAAGCAGTTAACTCAAATGTTGGGCCTTTTTTTGATTTTATAACAAAGATGGAAGAAAAGACCTTGACATGACACGCAATCCGCAAGAAGTGCTGGACGAAAAAAAAAAAAGCATGTGGACCAGCACACGTCTTGGAGCAGCATTAGCAACGGCTAAGCTAAAAACACACTGGCATGGAGCTTGTGAGCAGCGCTGGAGAAAAAGTAAATAATGTTTATTTATGAAGCACTTTTCAGAGACATATAGTCACAAAGCCCTGTGCAATAAAATAGAATAAAAGAAATTTAATAGGTAAAAATACAAAAGTTAAAACTCAAGATTAAAGTAATTTAAAAAAATATGAGACTTACCATTTGTTATGAATGCCCCTTTCAGGGCATAAATGAGGCACCAATAGTCAGCATTAAGTTTCAGAATCAGAATCAGAATCAGAAAAGATTTATTGCCAAGTACATTAACAGATCACTGATAACATACGAGAGAATTTGACGACACAGAAAATGAACCTGCATTTCCAGTGACACGGCTGCATCGGGGACGCGCCTGCCAACAGGATAGAGGGTACAGGTAGCATAAGAATAAGAATAATACGAGGAACAATAGGAATAGGAAGGAGCAAAAAAATCATTGATTCAGAATACTGGTTGCATAATCAATCAATATTATGATTACAAGGAAAAAAAAAGCTCTCGATGCACATACGCAAGACAGGATTCACAGGACACAAGACACAAGAGAGCAGTGTGTGTATCTTTATTCAGTTCATGGATCAATGTGTGTGCGCTGTTGAAGCAATGTTGATGATAATAAGAGAACAACAAGGGCACTTGGCAGGAGATGTTTTGTCTGGCTACCGCCGATCGTCCTTGCGATTATCTGGGCAGGCTGTCCAGATGGCTGTCCAAGGCCTTGTGCTCGATGATTTTGAAAACACAGACTGCAGACAGCCAGGAGGAATTTTCATGGGGAAATTGAGCCAAATCGGACTGATCACAGCGAAGGCTTTTTATTTCTTCTGTAGATTCAGTACTTAATCCTTCATTGCGGGGCTTTAAGTCCATCGTGGAAAGACCTAAGCGAGACCATGATGTAATCCACCTTCCGAGACAGTTCTCCATTTGTCGCTATCAGGGTCTTCTCCAATTTTTCAATTTGACAGATGCACCTCGCCTGGCCAGCATTTTGATAGGTTGTATCCATCTTCAGCAATTTGCGGTACACCAGGACAATCCCAGTTCCAATCAGAAAGATCCCGATCACCATTATCACGAAGACATACAAATCTTCAATATCTTCGATAGAGAGATTAGTGAGACACAAGATCTTCCAATTACTTGTGTCACGTAAATAGCCCGCTGGAGCCGTTCCTGCGGGACAGACAGCTTCCCCCGGAGCACTTTTCCTTGTTGAAAAAATAGTGTCAATTGTGTTCAAAGCCCAGCTTATTAACTCCATAATTTCTTTCTTTCGACGGTCGCAGTTAGACGCAGACAGACAACAGCAAGCTGGGATCCAGTAGTTGGGGGGGGAAGGAAAAAAAGTCAGAGCAAGAGAGAAGGAAAAAGCGTCTGCTCTCTTGGGAGGGCGGAAGTGAAGGGCTTCCGTTTGTTTATTTATTAATGAAAAGGGAACAAAAGAACGTGCCACGAGGGGCAAAACACAAACACTGTACACACGACCTCGAAGGGTGATAACTGAACAAATAAAGAATCAATAAAGTCACTTACATATAAATAGCGAGGGCGAAACCTGACGCTGAAGAAAGGACTGGAATCAGGGTTGGGGATTCCAGCCTGAGTAGGGCGAGGTTGCAGCGAGGAATAACCCTCGCTAGCGATCTTAAATAGTACACAGATACTCAAACTACAAACAGGCAAGGACTGAAAGTAATTACTAAATACACACAGCTGTGTCAGGCCGCGAGCAGGCTTGACAGCCGGAAGTCCTGCCACAGTGCTGTCAAAATAAGAGCACAATAAACCCCATAATAAACAAGACTAAATAACAGACAGAAAATGTGGAAAATAATAAGTGACTCGAGCACGGAACAGACCCGTGCTCGGGATCACTACAGTGCCCCCCTTTCAGGGATGGATTCCAGGCATCCTGCATTAACACCAAGGAAACCCCCCCCCCCGCCCCCCCAAAAAACAACAGAAAAACTACCAAAACCAGGATTGAAACTACCAAAACCAGAAACCTGGATTCCACCCTGGATTGGGAATCCAGGCCCGGAGGGAGACACACAAAAATGAAACAAAACCAAAAATGCTTTACAGTAAAACTCCCAGAACACTTCAATATGAAAATACAAAATACCTACACACCGAAACTTAAAGAACAAAAAGAATACTCCCATCAGCGACAAATCAGGATAGAAATACAAGCATTCATACTTATAGCTAAGAAATAGTAGGTTAAACAAATTGTATGTTCACACTGGTACATAGAATAAACAAGGAACAACGAACTAAGCAACACGGTATAAACAAAAAAACAATTCTGTTGGCCTACCAAAGTCCCGGCTCCACCTGACCATCACATGGAAAAAGTCGGGCGACCTACCCAGTCTCCATCACCACCAAGACAGAAGAGAAGGTCCATCGGGTGGCCTCCCTGGACACAGGAACCACCCTAACAATAGAAGAAGTTCATCGGGCGACCTCCCCACATCTCTAGGCCAGTGAACCATGGTACACCACCCAGCTGCCCCTGGAGGTGGAAGATGAACCCGGTAACCACTGCAGGCCCCAGGATGATGGCTACCTGAAACTAACCATGGCAGGGAGCGAATCACAATGGAGGGAGACGAAGGGAGAGGACCCACAGCAACCTTGGGCACTAGCGCCGCACCCCCGGTGGCCCCGGATTGAGACGTTGTGGTACCCTCGGCGGCCCCGGATTGAGGCGTGGCTGCACTCTCGGCGGCAACGGACTGAGGCGTGGTTGCACCCTCGGTGACCCTGGAATGAGATGTAGCTGCACCCTCAGTGGCCCCCTGGCTAGAGCCTAGCCCCCACGGAGGCCCAGGCTCCGACAGCATCTCCACAACATCTTTGGCTGGAGGAGCTGAACCCACGAAAACCTCAGGCGGTGGATCAGAACCCACAGAGGCTTCCGGTGTAGCTGGGAGATCGTCGGTGACCCTGAGAGAAGACTCAAGAGAAGAGGGGAGAGAAACGGGGTCAGGGTCATCGGCAGCAGTGGAACCCGGTGAGGCGAGCTCAGATACTGCTGATGGCAGCACCATGCTGTCCCCACCAAGAGTCAGACAAGCCCTCTCCAACACAGAAACAATGAAAACAAAGGAGAGTACTCGCCTGAGCTCAAGTTCCACCGCCATCCAGGACTCTGTCGATCCGGATGGCAATCTTTCCGGCCGGGCCTCCCGGAGGTCCAACTCCAACTCTGCTGCGGCGGCCCCAACAGCAGGCATGATGGTCTCTGCAGTCTTAGGACCCCCTGACGTAGTAACCCACACCAATGGCTCGCTCAGTGTGGTGACAGGAGATCCAATACCAGCTGGGACAAGGCTCTGTGTAGGTTCAACCCGGGGATGCTTCATCGTGGCTCAGGTTCCAGGTATCAGTCGGCTATCCTCCTCTGCCCATACTGTGGCTGCGGAGCTGGAACTAGGCTCTCCAGGCCCACAGGCTCCTCCTCCGTCCAGCAGCTAGGTCCTGGAACTGGCGGACACTTGGGGAATAAAGGATGAAACAGAGAGGAAGCAGGTAATATGTTTGTGGCTGCAGCAGGTGGTGAGAGCTCAGTAGGCTGTATAACCTCAGCCTCACCCCCAGGAATCAGACAAGGTAATTCATCAGTTAGTGATAAGGAATGAAAAAACACTTGCCTGTTTTCCTGGGGTACGGTGGTGACTGCTGCAGCAGGCTCAATTCTTCCCTATCCCTTATTAACGGTGATGGCAGGCCCCTCGGGAAGACAAGGAGGTCCGCTCCCAGAGGATCAGTGATGATGACAGCCGGAGAAGAAACTACTGGGCTCGCAGCAGCTGGAGGACGCGCCATAGAGGAGGGAGGAGCAGCTGAGGCAGGAAGAGGAGATGGCGAAACAGCTGACAAAGAAGACCCGGAGGCTGAAGCTGCTGTCATATCACTCTGCTGAGGCGAAGAAAAAACATCTGGCTAGGAGACGGAGGAATTTTTCTAGCGGCCCGTAGCTGGATCCAAACGGGAACCTCGCGGTGTATTTGCCCGGTGGTTCTCTTCCTTCTGCCTCGAGACCGCCGTGTCACAGGGAGGAGAAGGGTTCAGTGCCAGGTGGCGGTGTCTTCGGGCTGGGGACGAACCTATCGTCAAATTGGGAAAACGTCACTGCTGGGCGGAGATGGTGGACAGCAGCTTGGCGAACTCAGGAAAATTGTTCAGACTGGGATGTGCCTCCACAATCCTGACTGCTGCCACCATGCTCTTAAGAACCTTGTCCGGGTTGCAGGAAGAGTGAGCTTCAGCCATACGGTCCCTGATGAAATCAGCTGCCCACTGTTCATCTTCGCTGGGACCCCCAGCTATCCTCCTCCTCTGGCACACTGAAAAACGGCGTTCTGGCGATGCAGACATGGAAGCTGGAGCCGTAGCAAGACCCTGATAGTGAGCCGAGGAACAGGAGTGCTTCACCGTCGGCCCCGTCTTAGGTTTCCTGCAGGATTTCTTCTCCAACCCACAATTCTTCTGCTGAAGCGCCAATAGTTCTGATATCCTCTCCCTGCCTTCAGCATGCTCAGCAAGGCGAGGATGATGCTTAACAGCCGCCTCCGCGAGATCTAGGTACCATAATGCATCTTTAGGGGTGGAATATTGACGTGCTATGGCCAGGAGGTCGTCTATCTCCATAACAGCCTGGATGAGCTCAAAACCCAGGCTCATAGGGTACCACCTGGTGAAAGATGCCATAACTCCCAAAAAATGCTGGCACCCGAAAAAGGAAAAAATTAGAGCCAAAAAACAAACTCACTGTGGCTGGCACCTGCATGGCTGTGACCTACTGTTATGAATGTCCCTTTCAGGGCATAAATGAGGCACCAATAGCCAGCAGTGAGTTTGCTTATTTATTAATGAAAAGGGAACAAAAGAACGTGCCACGAGGGACAAAACACAAACACTATACACATGACCTTGAAGGGTGATAACTGAACAAGCAAAGAGTCAATAAAGTCACTTACATATAAATAGCGAGGGCGAAACCTGACGCTGAAGAAAGGACTGGAATCAGGGTTGGGGATTCCAGCCTGAGTAGGGCGAGGTCGCAGTGAGGAATAACCCTCGCTAGCGATCTTAAATAGTACACAGAAACTCAAACTACAAACAGGTGAGGACTGAAAGTAATTACTAAATACACACAGCTGTGACAGGCCGCGAGCAGGCTTGACAGCCGGAAGTCCTGCCGCGGCGCTGTCAAAATAAGAGCACAATAAACCCCATAATAAACAAGACTAAATAACAGACAGAAAATGTGGAAAATAATAAGTGACTCGAGCACGGGACAGACCCGCGCTTGGGATCAATACACTGTTAAAATGCAGTTCAAACTCAATGGAAAGCCTCTTAAACAAAAACGTTTTCAGCTGCTTTTTAAAAGAGTCGATAGAGTCAGCTAAACATATCTTGAATGGGAGTCTGTTCCAAACGACACTGACCCTGTTTACATGGTCATGCGCAAACCGATTATAATCAGATTTCTGGAGTTACCTGATTATTCAAACTGTCATGTAAACAGAGTAATCCGATTACCTTTATCAGTTAAAGGCCATTATCGGTTTATGAGAAAACGGATTAACACACCTAGTTTATTTGCCCATTTACCATTTACCATTAACCCGTTTACTCTGTGCATGTAAACACCATAAGCTGTTTATTACCTTTATCGGTTTACTCCAGTAATCGGTTTACTAGTGACCATGTAAACAGGGTCACTGTCCACTGCCCTCCCTGTACACAGACACGTCTCCGTGGAAAATGAAGCCCCAAGAATACTTTATTATAATAAAGAGATGTCAACAGTTTTACTTTAAGACATGATTTGTGGTTAAATAAGGTGAAAATATTTGAAAGCTATGGTATCTCAATACTCAATATCGTGATTATCGTTGAATCGTGATAGGATCGTATTGTGACCCAAATATTGTGATACGGATCGAATTGCGAGATCTCTTGTGATTCACAGTCCTACTGGGCTTCCATAACACCTCAGCAGTACCACAAGCTGATCACCTCCATGCCACGCTGCACTGATGCATTAATTCATGCAAAAGGAGCCCGACCAAGTATTGAGAGTGTACATGGACATACTTTTCACTTGGCTAACATTTTTATTAAAAATCCACTTTTTTAAATTGATCTTATGCAATATTTGTCATGGTCTGGACAGGGTTAGACCCCGTCTATGCTCTATGTTCTTTTTTGGAATTATTATTATCATTTTCATCATTATCAGTATCCTCCCTCTCATGTCTGTATATCCACTCTTAGTTATGTTTATCCTTTGTATTACTGTTATCGCCATTATCCTGTCCTGTTCATCATATTGTGTTTATTTTGTGTCAGTGCTCTCAGTTCATTGTCCTCCTTGTTTATTGGTTCTTTTATTGTTAATCATTCATGGCTGCTCCTCATCTTGTGAATCAGGTCCTGCCTTATACATACTGCTCACGCCATACGCTCAGTTCAGCATTCTCGTCATAACTTGCCACTCTTCACGCCACTGCTTTACAGCTGTTCATGTTATCTCTACAATAAATTATGTTAAATGACCGCCCTGTATGTGAGTGCTTCTATCCGCCCCGAAGGGCCAGCCATGACAATATTCAAATTTTTTGAGAAACTGAATTTTGGTTTTCATTAGCTGTAAGCCATAATCATCTAAATTAAAAGAAATAAATGTTATGTATGGTAAAATACCTCTATAAAGGAAAGGCCAGATGGCTGGATGGACACGGCTTTATTGAACGTTGGTAATAACAGCAGACACACGGTAGACACCAGGCAGAGGGCACAGGTCGAAGAGGCCGCATCATGATGCCTTCTGCTATTTACAGGGTGGTGCAGTGGCGGAGCAGGAAGTGCCCGCCACTACACTGCCCTTCACAATAAGGTGTCAAACACCAACCCCCCCCCCCTTAGAAAAGTCCAAAACAACTCACTCAATTACCCCCCCCCCCCAATTTGGGACCCGAATCACGCACTAACGAAAACTGATGTCTCTAAATGGCCTAATACATTTACACAACAAAACCTAAACCAGGGCGGACGTGTGGGCTACCGTCCTGCCCACACGGCACGGTGGATTATTCTGCCACCTGATAAGCTAAAAGAAAAGTCCATTGATAAACTAAAATCATTGCCGAATTCCTAAACTAATAAAAACACACAAAACAATTCCATTTTACAACATACATAAACATTAGAACATCAGAACGATTAACACAAAATTTATCAAAAATCCTGATGTTTTGCTGGCTGTCGTCTGGCCCATCTTCGCCATGGACATTCCTCTCCTCGAACCCGAACCAAGTCTATAACCCTAAGAGGGGCTCGGCTCGGCCTGACTTGGTGCTGCTGAGCACGCGGTTTTCCCGTTCTCGTCGGTCTGGCTCCGTCCTCTTCTGAAGCCATTGTAGTGGTCGCCATCATAGCTGCAGATCCTCCATCCCTCTGCAGCCAAGCTCCAGAGGAATCTGGGAGTAGCACATCGGCGTCACTCGCCAGTGCAGGCGCCTCGCCGCTACGATTGGTACCCCACTTTACTGTTTCCTGAGCAACGGCACTGAGACCCTCCTGTGCCAAACCTGAGTGAGCCTGGTCCTGCTTGACTGCCGTGGTGTCCGTTAGTTCTTCGTCCCCCACAACGTCATCATTGACCACCGGAACTGCAAGGTTCCACTGGCCACAACCCGACCATTCTTCCCCAGTGTCATCTTTAATAACAAAACCCAGTCCATAGAACAAGTCATAGCCCATGATGTTGTCGCCTTGGGCCGTCACGTGAAACGTGAAGTCAGTCATCATCGCAGACTTGTACTGAACTGTTAACTCCAACATCTCAACTGTGCACAGCCTGCCACCTCCATAACCATAAAGCAGCACTGGGTTACCTCTTACTCTGTAGTAGAGGAAAAACTTCCTCACCGTGGCCCAATTCTGGACCACGCTGGACCAATCCTGGAATTTCCCCATTGTGGGACTAATAAAGGCTTATCTTAATTCAGCAACAACTCCTCCAATCCTGTGTTGAGCAGGAGTGGTACCTCCATGTCGTCCAGTTCCACTGTGCAGAAAGTGTACCTGTTGGTACTGGGGGACACTGTATGGATAGTTGACGGGGGCGGGCAGAGTGATTTCTTCCATGGGCTCTCCATCTCAGATCCACAGCACTCTCTAGCATAATGGTTCAAGCGTCCACATCTGCTACAACGCTTCCCTCTAGCCGGGCAGTCCTTAGCCTTATTTCGGTGCATCGTGGATCCGCAACCCTTGCAAAGGGGTTTTCCCGAGGCAGACCTTCGGCTGGCAGCATTGGCTTCCGTAGTGTTGTCGTCCAAGCTATCCTCGCTATCTGAATCCACTACATTTGCCGCGACGGGATGCTCCAGCGGCCATTATGACTGGCGCCAGTTTAGCTCCGAAGCTAGCTCGTCTGCTTCCTCCAACTGGAGAGCTAGCTCGACAGCCCTGACTAGTGTTAGGTCACTCGGCACTGTGAGCAACCCAGCCTATATAGCGGCGCTACTTGTGTGCTCCGCAAGCTGGTCATGTACCAATTCATCCTCCAGCAGCCCAAAACAACACTTGCTAGCTAACTGCCTCAAGTTGGCAACAAACTGATGTATAGGCTCACCCACACGTTGATGTCACTGCTGAAAGCGAATCCTCCAGACAGTCATGCTATCTGAGGTAGTGGCTTGCTAGCAGCTCGACAACGTCTTCAAAAGAGTCCGAAGCTCTGAGTGTGCACAGGACACGCTGGCTCTCAATCCCAAGGTTGTGAACAAGTAGCGCACATGCTCTTAACCCTTATTGTGGCAAGACTGCATGAACAGTTAGTGCCCCCTATGTCACAGGTGCAGCGCTGCACCTATCATGTGATGTTATATGACATGGCCAAAAACTCCCCAGTTGTATTAAGAACTCCCCCTCACAAGGTGGCAGACACGTATGACTTACTGTGCTTGCCTTTGAGGACTGATGGAGGGCATAGAACCATGCTAAAACCTCACTTCTGGACACCACAGAAGAAGAGTTTGTAAACAAATGTTGATGTTCACCATCACCATCACGGAGGAGGCATTTGCTCCCAAATTTGCCAACTATGATTCTAAAACGACATTATTTAGCTTATGAAGGTAAATATATACATTTTGTTATAACAGAGGGTGGGCGAAGCTGGTTGATGTTCACTTGCCATCGCCGCCAGCGCCATGTGACTGGAGAGAACAATTGCACCGGTTCTGAATCGTCATATAAAATAAATAGGGGTGGGATAAAAGTGAAATTGAGGTGGAATAATCATACCAGTTTCTGGATGTGAGGGGGAAAAATAAAATGACCAACAGAAGAGAAAATAATGACCAGGATGCTGCTAAAGGACGAAGTGAGCGAGCCGCCCGGCCAGCGGTAAGTGAAGAATGTCTTGGTTTGCTTACATTGTACTGATTTTCTGGTTCATATACTTTGAAGATAAGATAACAAAATGCCCAAAACAAGAAACGGTGACAAAAAGCAAAACCATTCTTTGTGTAAATATGTCCAAAGTCCACTTTTGACTGAAAGATATGTAATTTGATATGGCTGCCGTAGCATTATGCAAATTAGATACATAAATTTACTCCTATCTCAAACTTTGGCTCATATTCTACATCTTTCTAATTGACAGTAAGCCATTATCTCTTACCACTTTCAAGTTATAGCCTTAGAAATCTCTGACATCTGTACTGAAAATTTTCTTGAAAAAAAAACTTGATCACTAGGGGCTTATGGTGAAATGGAGCACCTGTGGCAGTCATTGGGTTAATTGTCGAGCCTACCCAGGTCAAGAGCGATGATGTACAGTATGTAACCCACTGTTAAAAACACAAATAAAATTTTAAATATCGATAAAGTTTTTTAAAAAAAACATACAAACACTCATTTCACAATGGAAGTGGATATTTTGGAGATGAGTATATGTATACAATATAAGTTCATAAAACATGTTTATAAATAGGAACATTCTTTGGAAAGTTTTGATAATGTTCCGGATAGTTTTATTTGGCGTTTTGGGTGACCAATGGCTGCGTTGTTAGCTGGGCAGCAACAGCCAATGGGGTTCCACTAGCCAACGGGGTCACGCATTTTCTCGCTCGGGTTTGGCGTAATCCGCAGAACGTTCTTAGTCATGGCAGAGACACCGACGAGGAAGCGCGACTCCTTACTAGACGGAGAGCTAACGTGCTGGTAGCAGCCTTTGCCCGATTAAAACCCTTGAAATTGATTGGGATACAAAGGCTGTCGACACCGTTGAGCGCGGGAATCCCATTGACGCACGTGTCACCTAGCGTGGTCAGGGTTTTTTTTGTTTGGACTGGTTGGACCAGAAGAGAGTGATTCTCCAGATCTGGATGGTGAGCCGAAGCCCGAATCAGCTTGATCACTAGAAGTGGTCTAATTGATCACCTTGAAAGGACTCTAGAAACTGTAAATATTGTAAATACATTTTGGGTATTTCATTTTTAATTTTTTATTGTGACAACGGCTGTATTTTTTTTTGTTTATGTGTACATATTTGTAAAAATATACATAGTTGCAAGTTCTATACACCATGTGTTGTGTCATCTGTTGTTGCACCTCCCAGGCTCCTACAAACCTGTAATCTTCTGATCTGGCCCAATTATTTTTTTTGGTACTACACCTAAAGTGAGTAGGTGTTAGTGAGGGTTACAAAGAAAAATTTGGCGAGCGCAGCCAGGAGCCTGGAGTGTGGCACAACAGATGAGGATTCTGTTTTGACCCCTGACTAAACAGTTGATATACAGCCAAAATGGATTTTGTGGAAAAGTATGGTGTCAAAATACCTAATGCAGTCATTGTCAGTGGTGTTGTTGACAAAGAGAAAGACTCAGACATTTTTGAATTTCTAGAGCAACATGGCACTATTCGTAGGGTGCTTACCATTAATGATAACTCATCTGACTTTGACAAAAGTCATATTGTAGAGTTCGAATCTGGATTAAGCATTGAAGCATTAGCACCTACGTTGCCGTGCTCCTTTCCATCCACTGACAATCCTGAGATTAAATACTGCATTCAAACTCTAACTGATGTCTGCACTAAAACTGTAGGGGGCAGTGTTACTGAGGCTTATCTTAGCAACCTGAGGGGTTTAGCTAAGCTAAGTGGAAAAGGTTTTGAAGAGGTGTTGCAGGAGGTTATGTCCAAAACAGGGAAGTCTATTGAAGCTGCTGAGACAGCTGAAACGGTCTCTGCTGACACTGATCCTGCTTCCCTTACTGTAGAACCCACACAAAGTGGAGTCTCTCCTCCACTCCAAGTTGAAGTGCCTTGCACCCCTAAAACCACTCAAGCACTCTTTCAAAGCCCTCTTAGACCAAACTTAACACCTCAAAGGTTGAGCACAGCTGATTTTAACCCACCCGAGGTTCAGAAAATCATAGTCGAGCATGTCATTAAAAATGCAGAGAAGCCGTCAAACGCCCATTCCTCCTTGAGAATCAGAGCTTTCTCTGGCAAAACGCCAAGACCGTATACTGAAGCTGATTATAAAACGTGGCGTTCACATGTTGACTTGATGATGGAAGATGCTTCTTTGTCTGACTTGGAAAAATCTCGCAGGATCCTGGAAAGTCTTCTTGCTCCTGCATCTGATATTATTCATTCTCTTGGGTCTGAAGCCATCTCTGCCGACTATCTTAAGCTTTTGGACTCAGCTTTTAAGATAAGATAAGATAAGATAAGCCGTTATTAGTCCCACAATGGGGAAATTCCAGGATTGCAACAGCACAGGGATAGCAACACTCAGAGCAACAATCAGAAGGCAAGAAAAAACAAGAACAGCTAGTAAACATATCTACATATTACTATAAATAAATAAATAAATATATATATATATATATATATATATATATATATATATATATATATATATATATATAGACACAAAGTGCGGAGCATTATGGTTGGTGAATGTGCAGCAGAAAGTCTAAGATCCCTCTCCACGGATGCGGCGGGCCAGCTGGAAGTCTTTGAGCATGATGGTGACCCTCTTAGCGAAGAAGAGACCCACCAGGTAGGCCTCGCTGGCCTCCTGCAGAGCCATGATGGCGAAGCTCAGGAAGCGCAGGTCGGTCTTGAAGTCCTGAGTGATCTCCCTCACCAGGCGCTGGATGGGCAGCTTACGGATGAGCAGCTCCGTGGATTTCTGGTAGCGACGGATCTCTCTCAGAGCCACGGGCCTGTAACGGTGAGGCTTCTTCACTCCGCCGGTGGCCGGAGCGCTTTTCCGAGCAGCCTTGGTGGCTAGCTGCTTCCTGGGGGGCTTTTTCCTCCAGTAGATTTTACGGGCGGTCTGCTTGGTTCTTGCCATCGCTCTTTATTATTCTGTCTTATATTTCTTGCACGCTGCCTAAACTCCAGCCCGGCACCCGCGTCGTTTTCGCTACAGTTCCCGGTATGTCGAGTTTCTCCGTTAGCACCGGGTGGCGGTTGAGTGCTAGCTAGCACTAGCTCTTCCTGCTGTAACGTCTCCTGCTGTAAACAGTGGCTCCGTCCGCTGACTCGGGAGACCTTTGCGGCGATCTGTGTGTCCGTGATATATATATAGAGTGAAAGGTGTGAAAGGTTTTGGGACTGTTGAAGACGGTGAGGAACTGCTTGTGCGATTCATGAACACTTTCCAAGATTATGGAGAAAAACCCTCTGCATATCTGCATCGTTTGCAGGTGGCGCTCAATCTCACAGTGCGTAGAGGCAGTCTAGAGCCACAGGAAGTGAACAAACAGCTTCTCAAGCAGTTTAACAGAGGCTGTTGGGATGATAATCTGCTAAAGGAGCTACAGCTGGAACTAAAAGATAAACATCCACCTGCTTATGCAGAGTTATTGCTTCACCTTCGCACTGTTGAAAACAGACAAGAAGTTAAAAACACACGCATGAAAAAACACTTGGGCGACACAAAACCAAAAGCAGCCTCTTACGAACAAACAGTCACCGAAACAAGTACAAATAGTGAAGTGGAGTCGGACAGTCTGAAAGAACTGAAAAAGCAAGTCGCTGATCTAAAAAGCCAAATAGCTGCTGTCGTGAAACAAAAGAAACAAGCACCACTGAAGAAAGACCCAACTAAGAAATCTGGAAATAAAAAACCTGACCATGCCAAACCTGAAAACTTACCTTCATCCAGCCGTCCCAGTACTAGGCCCAGACCATGGTATTGCTTCCGCTGTGGCGAAGATGGGCATATTGTAGCCACTTGTGAGTCAGAGCCAAACCCTGCACTTGTAGCTGTAAAACGCAAAGAACTAAGAGTAAAAAGACAGATTTGGGACAGTCAGAACCCCCAATCTTCTTTTAAACTGAAGTCTACCCCTGTTGCGGAACAAACAGAGGCTAGTTCAGAGATGACCCGTCCCAAACCAAAAGCTCCATTCAAGACACGTGTTAAACTGAAGTCACGCTACAAAACAGACCCCTTTTAACTTTCCTAATGGTCTAATTGGTACCAAAAGTACAGCCCAAGTGAAAGTGAATGGCTGAACTGTGAGCTGTTTGTTAGATACAGGCTCCCAGGTGACTACTGTCCCTGAGTCCTATTACAGACAGTACTTATCCAACCATGAGATTAAGCCACTTTTTGAGCTGTTAGAAGTGGAGGGAGCTAACGGTCAGAGTGTACCTTACTTAGGCTACATTGAAATGCATGTCACTTTCCCAAAAGACTTTCTCGGTATTGAAGCCGAAGTGCCAACACTTTCCTTAGTGGTTCCCGATGTACGTGTAGCTGATCAGTCCTTAGTGTTAATAGGGACAAACACATTAGATATACTTTACGAGCTGTACTCGGATGCATGCTCTGAACTGCAGCCAACCGACAGTCCAAAGACACTAGCGTTGGTTTAGTGACCATGTGCAACAAAGAGCCACAGTTAGTTCCAGCAGGCCAAACAGTTGTTCTAGGTGGTGCTGTAGCTGTGTCAGCCGGCAACAGTGAAAAATCTGTCTTGTTAGAACACCCGTTAATGTCAGCCTTACCTGGTGGTATCCTAGTAAAACCATGTCTCATAGACTTACCTGAAAGAGCACCTTACCTTGTTCCAGTTATACTCACCAATGAATCGGAACATGACGTGACAATCCCTCAGAAGTGTGTCATTGGAGAAATTTGTGCATATCAACGAGTCCTATCACAAGAACACTCAAATTATCAGATGAAACACTGTTCAAACACAGAGTACATCCCATACATCCTAATGACCTGGAAGCGGTCCGTAAGCATCTCAAAGAACTCCAACAAGCAGGCGTGATAAGAGAGTCCACTTCCCCATTTTCTTCGCCTATTGTAGTGGTGCGAAAGAAAAATGGCGATGTCCGCCTTTGTATTGATTACAGGAAGCTTAACATGCAGACTGTAAAAGATGCTTACGCCCTCCCCAACTTGGAGGAAACGTTTTCCACCTTGACTGGTTCGCAATGGTTCTCCGTCCTCGATTTAAAGTAGGGGTACTACCAAATTGAGGTAGAGGAGCTGGACAAATCAAAGACGGCGTTCGTATGTCCCATGGGCTTTTGGGAATTCAATAGAATGCCCCAAGGCATTACAAACGTCCCCAGCACGTTCCAGCGCTTCATGGAGAAATGCATGGGCGACATGAATCTGCATGAGGTGATTGTGTTCCTCGATGACATCATTGTATTCTCCAAGACGCCCGAAGAACATGAGGCTCGCTTAATGAAAGTTCTTAATCGCCTGAAAGAGTATGGACTTAAACTCTCCCCTGAGAAATGCAGATTTTTTTCAAACTTCTGTCAGATACCTCGGTCACATTGTGTCCAGTAAAGGAGTTGAGACCGACCCCGAAAAAGTGAAAGCCCTAAGTACCTGGCCTGTGCCCCGTGATCTCAAACAGCTCCGCTCGTTCTTAGGCTTTTCAGGGTACTATAGGTGGTTTATTAAGAACTATTCCAGCATCGTTAAGCCCCTCACTGACTTGACAGCAGGCTACCCTCCTTTGTGCAAAAGCACAAAGCCCAAAGCTAAGCCTGCCCAGTACCGTGACCCAAAGACACCGTCTGGCGAGCGATGAACTTCTTCCTGTGATCTTGCATTCAAAATCATCATTGAAAAGCTCAGTACTGCGCCTGTCCTGGGTTTCACTGACCCTCAGTTGCCATATACACTCCATACTGATGCCAGCACTACAGGGCTTGGCGCCGCCCTCTATCAAGAGCAGGAGGGCCAGACTAGGGCCATAGCTTATGCAAGCCGGGGGTTGTCTAGAAGTGAGTCCTGTTACCCCGCCCATAAATTGGAATTTTTAGCTCTAAAGTGGGCAGTAACGGAGAAGTTCGCAGACTATTTATATGGCAATCATTTTACTGTCGTGACAGACAGTAACCCCCTGACGTACATCTTAACTACTGCTAAGCTGGATGCCATGAGTTATAGGTGGCTAGCTGCTCTGTCGATGTTTAACTTTAAGCTCCAATACAGAGCAGGCAAGCTTAACTCAGATGCAGACGGCCTCTCTAGACGGCCACATGGCGAGTTACTTGATGATGCAGTGTCCCAAAAGGAGCTTGACCGCATACAGCAGTTCACTCAAACTCACTTGCCTCTTCCTGAGAACAGTTTAAGTTCCGAGGTAGTGTCTGCTTTATGTGAAAAACACCTTGTCTGTAGCTCTCCAGACAACACCTTCCCTTTGGTTCACTCATTAGCCCTCTCTGTAGCTGGCATTCCAGATGGCTATGCCGATGAAGATGGCTGTGGTGGTCTTCCAGTTGTATCCCACATGACTCCTGAACAGATCAAAAACGAACAAAGAACTGACCCCTGTTTAAGAGAAGTGATTGCACAAATTGAAACTGGACTAAAAGTTCCACCAACTGTACGAACTGAACTTCCTGACATCAACCTGTTACTCCGAGAGCTCAGTCGACTTGAAATGTGCAATAACATCCTTTACTGCACTCGCCAAGACGGAGGAAATGTTACTTACCAGCTTGTCTTACCTGAACAGCTCCGCGATTCAGTCTTTCAAAGCCTCCACTGTGACATGGGCCATTTAGGCACAGAGCGTACTTTGGATCTCGCCAGAACAAGGTTCTATTGGCCTCGCATGGTGGCAGATATTGAAAAGAAGATCAAGACACGTAATCGCTGTGTAAGATGTAAAACCGCTCCAGAACGAGCTGCTCCGCTTGTCAATATCAAGTCCACCCGACCGCTTGAACTCGTCTGTATGGATTTCCTGTCCATTGAGCCCGATCAAAGTAACACAAAGGATGTGCTCGTGTTAACTGATCATTTCACGAAATACGCTATAGCCATCCCTACCAGCAATCAGAAAGCTCAGACCGTTGCAAAGGCACTTTGGGACAACTTTATAGTCCACTACGGGATACCCGAACGGTTACATAGTGTTCAGGGTCCCGATTTTAAGTCCCATATTATAAAAGAACTTTGCAAAATCATGGGCATTCGCAAAATCCGGACGACACCCTATCATCCCAGAGGTAACCCGGTAGAACGTTTCAATAGAACGTTATTGAACATGCTGGGTACTCTGGAGGAAAAGAACAAAACTCATTGGCACAACTATGTAAAACCACTTGTACATGCGTACAATTGTACGAAAAATGACACTACTGGTTTTGCCCCGTATGAGTTAATGTTCGGTCGTCAGCCGAGACTGCCAATCGACCTTGCATTTGGGCTCCCGTTTCACAACAAAAGTTTCAAGTCACATTCCCAGTCCATTGAAAAGCTGAAGACAACTCTACAAGAAAGCTACAAACTAGCAACAGAAAACGCTAACAAGATGGCTGAAAGAAACAAAACAAGATTTGATATGCAAGTGAAACCCTCAAAACTAGAACCAGGCGACAGAGTTTTGGTACGTGCAGTCCGCCTCAGAGGCAAGCACAAACTAGCAGACAGGTGGGAAGGTGAAATTCACATTGTGGTGAACCAAGCAGGTGACTTGCCTGTTTACACTATAAAACCTGAGACAAAAGATGGTCCAGTTCGTACCGCTCACTGCGACCTCTTGCTTCCCTGTGGTTTTCTTGCCCCTGTTGAAGATGAACCTGTCCAACCAAAACGTGTCCGCAAATCTAAGACAAGACAGTCACCTGAACAAAGTGAGGAATTTGAGAATTCAGAACCGGAAAATGATGTCTATTGGTACAGAGAAGAACCAATCCAAACACCCATAAAGCTCACTCGAGTTTATGAAATTCCCCATCCAAAGACATTCTTTAAAGGAGACATTCCTGATGAAACTCACTTACCTGAGAATGACAACCAAATAGAAAATGCCACTTCACCTGGATGTGACAACTTGCCTGGAAATGACAATTCACCTGGATGCGACAACTTACCGAATGATGGAAACCTGGAGGAAACTGAAACAAATGTGGAACCATCAAACAATGAGAATGGAACTGAAAGTGAAACCAACTCACCTGATAAAAGTACCTGTGATGAACCTGTGGAAGAAAAAGAACCTGAAAAAGAAGTCCCACAGACTGTGAGATGCTCCGAGAGGACAACCTCCCAGCCAGAAAGACTACAGTACCTACTACAGACTACAGACAGCGGAGATGATTGTGGACTTCAGGAAAGTCACAACCCCCCTCACCATCACAGGCTCTCCCATCACCATTGCAGATTCCTTCCGCTTCTTGGGCACCACCATCACCCTGGACCTCAAATGGGAGCCAACCATCAGCTCCCTCATCAAAAAGGCCCAGCAGAGGATGTTCTTTCTGCGGCAGCTGAGGAAGCTCAAGCTACCCACCAAGATGTTAGTGCAGTTCTACACGGCCATCATCGAGTCCATCCTCACCTCCTCCATAACCGTGTGGTATGCAGGAGCCACTGCCAGGGACAGACTAAGGCTGCAGCGCGTCGTGCGCACTGCTGAGAAGGTGATCGGCTGCAAGCTCCCATCTCTCCAGGACCTGTACATCTCCAGGACCGGAGGCGTGCTGGCTGGATCATAGCCGATCCTTCACACCCTGGTCACGTACTGTTTGCCCCCCTCCCCTCAGGTAGAAGACTTCGGTCCATTCAGACTAAAACCTCCCGGCACATGAACAGCTTCTTCCCCTCTGCCATCAGACTGCTGAACATTAAGTGACTTATTGACTCTCGTGCACTATATACAGCAGCTCAACCAGACTCATGTCATTCATCACGGTTTTTCTGTTGCATTATCGACTGCACTGTGGTACCCCATATTATCTGCTACTTGCTAATTTATTTAAAACTGCCTTGACTAGTATTACTCATTATTATTATTATTATTATTATTATTATTATTATTACTTATTATTCTACACTTATTGCATGTTTTTAGTCCTTTAGTTTTTTAGTTTATCTCTTTATCTCATCATGTTTTTAATGTTGCAGCATGGCACCGAGACAAATTCCTAGTTTGTGTACTACATGAACAATGGCAATAAATCTGATTCTGATTCTGATTCTGACAGTATAGTCAGTTGGGAAACCCTCTCCTAACTGTTGCCAAGTCCCTGTTTCAAGGATTAAACCTGGCTTTTACCAGAGCCTTAACAGAGACAGATCCTAAGATTATTCAAACCTGGCTTTTACCAGAGCCTTAATAGAGTCAGATCTTAAGAATATTCCCATGAACACTAGTTCTCCCATCAGTACCATTTAGCTAATCCCATGCAAAGGGACTTGCATGATTCTAAGGGGGGATAGTGTAACCCAGTGTTAAAAACACGAATAAAATTTTAAATATCGATAAAGTTTTTTATAAAAAACATTAGTGTCTAAACACTGCTCTCCGTTGGCGGAGTTCCTTATTGTAAATTGTCGGCCACATTATTTGCCGAGGGAATTCAGCAACGTGTATGTAGCTGGTGTTTACATAGCGCCGAGCCCTAATGCTAAAGCTAATGCTAAGAAGGCACTCGGGGTACTGCACAATGCGATTAGTGAAATCCAAACTTCACACCCGGACAGTTTTGTTGTGGTTGCGGGGGATTTTAACCACACCAGCCTAAAGACTGTGCTCCCCAAGTTTAAACAATGTGTAGACTTTATGACCAGAGGAGAGAATATGTTGGACTTAGTGTACACAAACACAGATGCATATAAGGCGATACCCCGCCCCCATCTCGGCCGTTCTGATCACATGTCCGTGATGCTGCTGCCTGCCTACAAACCTTTATTGAAGCGCAGCAGGCCAGTAGTGAAACAAATCAGGATTTGGCCAGAGAGTGCAACCTCTGCACTGATAGACTGTTTTCTGCACACAAACTGGGAGGTCTTCAAAATAGCAGCCTCCCAGGAAGACAAGACAGATGTGGAGGAGTATGCTGATATAGTCACCAGCTACATCGCGAAGTGCACAGAAGATGTCACTACAGTGAAGACCATCACTATGCGGGGTAATCATAAGCCCTGAATGACTGCAGAGGTGCGCTCGCTGCTTACAGCCAGAGATGCAGCCTTCAGAGCGAAGGACAGGATCGCCCTCCGCTCAGCCAGGTCTGCGCTCTCAAAGGGAATTAAGGCAGCAAAGCGCGCCTATGCGGAGAAAATCCAGGGACACCTCTGTGACACTAGGAACACCAAGCAGATGTGGCAGGGAGTTCGGACACTGACGGGCTATAAGTCTAGGCAGGGGGTCGATGATGATGACGCTTCACTTCCAGACAGGCTTAACGACTTCTTTGCACGTTTTGAAGCATCAAACTCGACAATCAGAGGGAGGGCTGGCCCACCTCTACCATCGGTCGGACCAGCTTTTACCATCAACACAGCGGACACACGGAGGACCCTAACCAGAGTCAACCCACGCAAAGCTGCAGGTCCGGACAACATTCCGGGACGTGTGCTCCGAGACTGCGCGAGCGAGTTGGCGGATGTCCTGACTGACCATTTATAACATCTCCCTGAATCAGGCCATCGTTCCCAGATGCTTCAAGACCTCTATCATTGTACCGGTGGCAAAGAAACCAGTTGTGTCCTGTTTGAATGACTATCGTCCTGTTGCACTGACACCAATTGTGATGAAGTGTTTTGAACGGCTTGCCAAACCACACATTACAGCCTGCCTCCCTGCATCACACAACCCGCTCCAGTTTGCATATCGTTCAAACCGCTCCACGGAGGATGCTATAGTCACCACCCTACACTCTGTCATCACCCACCTGGACCAGAAAGACACCTACGCCAGACTCCTGTACATTGATTTCAGTTCAGCATTCAACACCATTATTCCCCAGAGACTGATGGAGAAATTACTCCTTCTCCACATGTCTCTGGATCCTGGATTTCCTGACTGGGAGACTGCAGTCTGTCTGGGTTGGAAACAACATCTCCAACTCTGTCACGCTGAGCACTGGATCCCCTCAAGGCTGTGTACTCAGTCCACTGTTGTTTACACTTCTAACACATGACTGTGTATCCAGACACGAGGGGAACCAGATTATTAAGTTTGCAGACGACACCACGGTGGTGGGACTTATTCAGAGGGATGAGGAATCAATGTACAGGGAAGAAGTGAGAGACCTGGAGGGCTGGTGCAGGGAGAACAATTTGGTGCTCAACGTGGACAAAACGAAGGAGATGATTATCGACTTCCGGCGGTCACAGCCTGAGCACGTCTCCCTCAGCATCGGCGGCCGTTTAGTGGAGAGAGTAGAGAACATCAAGTTCCTTGGAGTGCAGATCTCGCAGGACCTGACCTGGAGCAAGAATTCCTTGGAGATCAGGAAGCGAGCTCAGCAGAGACTGCACTTCTTGAGGAAACTCAAACAGGCCTCTCTCCCCATCTGCATCCTCAGGACCTTCTACAGAGGTGTGGTGGAGAGTGTTCTGACATACTGCATTGCTACATGGTACTCCAGCTGCAGTATGTCAGACAAAAAAGCCCTGCAGAGGATAGTCAAGGGGGCTGAGAGGGTAATTGGAGTCTCCCTCCCCTCTGTCCAATAACTTTTTCAGAACCGTTGTAGGAGCAGGGCACTGAACATTGTCAAGGACCATTCTCACCCTCTGCATAAACACTTTGAACTTCTTCCATCTGGTAAACGATTCCGGAGCATCAGAGGCAGAACCACCAGACTGATCAACAGCTTCCTTCCACAAGCTGTCAGGATGCTGAACAGCTGACCCGGAATCTCTCATACACACTACTGCACCTACGGACGTTTTGTATATTATTTGTATATTATAGTTAGTTAGTTTTTCTTTTTCCCAAGTATGTCTCAGGGATGTGTGAATGGATGGGGGTGGGGGTGGGGGGTGGAGCTATGTGGGAGTGTGTCTTAAATCATGCTGCTTCTATTTATATGGATGCCGAGAGAAATGCAATTTCATCTTGCCTGCACTACAATTGTATGTACAGCAATATGACAATAAAGTTTGATTTGATTTGATTTGATTTGATATAAACTCTCATTTCACAATGGAAGTGGATATTTTGGAGATGAGTATATGAATACAATATAAGTTCATAAAATATGTTTATAAATAGTTAGGAACATTCTTTGGAAAGTTTTGATAACGTTCTGGATAGTTTTATTTGGCGTTTTGGGTGACCAATGGCTGCGTTGTTAGCTGGGCAGCAACAGCCAATGGGGTTCTGCCAGCCAACGGGGTGTAGCAGGATTTATATAATAAAATATTGTCATAAGGTACAGAAATTATTTATTTTATTTAATAGTGGGTGTGAAAGGGGGCGGAGTTAAACCGTCACTTCTACACCCGCTAAATTAAATAAAAGTACTCGTAAAAGGGGGCACCAGTCACAATGGACAATAATATTAACTTTAATTTTAATTAATTTTGTACCTTCAATTACTTAATGAATCAGTCTCAAAGTTTCAGTGAGTTCTTTTGCTGCCGTGATTAGGAAACATATATGTGTAATGTGTAATGTAATATGTGTAATGACAATAAAGTTGAATCTCATCTCATCTCATCTCATATGCTAAAGGATAACAGCGTAGGATATCACATCAACTGTTATTGGATTCCTGAACATAAAATCCAGCCTTACACCTCTGTAGAACCAAGGAGGAACCAGACTTATGTTTCAACGGTAAATGAAGGCTGAAATGTCTAACAAAACAACGCAATTTTATGGGGAAAATTCATAAGCTAATTATCTAAAAATAACTTCTGAATTAATCTACAAAAATTAAGGGCAGTTACTTAAAAATGACTAAGAGAATTCCTTCAGTTTACAGCTTCACCCTGTGGCTGAGAGACTAGTTGAGCCCTGAAATACGGGCTATATTCAATTGTAATTTAATTGTACGGACATCACCCAGCAGATAGGAGAAGTAGGAGTTTCACTTACAAAACAGCTGTAGGTCCACGTTTCAGCGGGTCGATACCGGCTGAGTTGGGAGTTAGGACATCGGAGGAAGCGGCTGCTGCGATGCTTCCTCACAGCTGTGGAAGTGTAAACTCAGCTGGGGGCTCTCCAGACAATGGCAGCAGTGGATGGTCTGTCACCGAGCGGCATGACAAGTCCTTGAAAAAGGGTCCGAATTTGAGGTCTCTTGTAGCGGGATAGATCAAAAAACTGAAGGAGAAACTTCTCAGTCAGGCGGGTATGAGGCCGGAAAGAGAGTCCAAAAACAGTCTCTGTTCACTTTAAATTAGGAAAATTAAAAGTCCACTTTAACGGCGTGAAAAGTCAAAAAAAAAATGAGAAAAACATTTACTAGGATAAGAATGGCTTCTGAGGTGAAGGAAAAAAGTTTGAGAATTTGATTCTCTGAGAAAGCGAGTTCTAAAGAAAAAGGTGATTTCTCCTCAGTAACCAGAAAAACTAACGTAGGATTTGACAAACTTCACACAGAACAATTTAGATAAAATAAAACTACACGGGACCTTGAAACGGTGGAATAAAATCTTCCCAGACTTCTATGATGTTCTCCCCGTGTATGTGTGGGTTTACCCCGGGATTTCTCCGGTTTCCTCCCACATGCCAAAAACATGCAGGTTAGGTTAATTGGAGACTCTAAAGTGGCCCTAGGTGTGAATATGTGTGTGAATGGTTAAGGGATAGCGCCGTATCGTGGCTGCTTCATCCATCCAGGTGGTGGATGACCCTCAATTTCCCCTCTGGGAATCAATAAAGTATACTAAATCTAAAAAATCTAAAATCTCATTCTGTCTCTTTTGATTGTCTTACATTTCTAACTTTCTTTTCTTTCTGCTTGTCTTGTCTGCTTTTTCTGCCTGTGTCCTGTCTTGTGCTTACATTCTCTTCTTTAATTCTATCCTTCTTCTGTTCATCTTGTTCTCTAATTCTGAATCTGTGTGTTTTTCCCTGAACCTCTCTATTCTCTTTATTCTAACTTAACATTTACTTCTTTCTGTGTGTTTCTTTTTCATTTCTTAATCTTGTTCTAACTGCAGAGCAGCTTCAACTACTTTTTTAAATGACCCCGCCTGGGTCATAAACTTGTGATGCCGATCGCAAGACTGACCAATCAACTTTATCAAAAGCAGTTTGAAATGGCTGCTATCCAATGTGAGAACATTTCTTTGTTTGAGAGCAGCCAATCAAACGAAGACACCATCCCATGAAATTGCAGAGAAAAATCAACACTCACTCAGTTCTTATGAAATTATGTGCTCAATATAAAATCTAACTAAATTAAATGACTTGGCTAATATTTGGTGATCATGCATTTATACCATTACTTCTAATCTTACATTTGTTTGAATAACACTCATGAACATAACATTTCTTATACATAATTATAATACGTGCACTCACATTTAGATCAAAGCTTAATGTAGTACAGCAAACCATGGTTAGTGATAAAAAGGGATGATTTTCAGTGTCCTTAGGATCCAGGGGAGAAGAGGATAAGCTGAAAGAAACTTAATGTTTAGAACAAATTAAAAAGTCATCCTACATACTGAAACACATTTCGTAGGTATCCGCTAGGAGGTACTGTTGAGCTGTCCATGTATCTGGAAGAAGATCTGGAAAACATCGGAGGTTATAAACCTGTCTGATTAAGCCGTTTATGACCCTTTTAAGAGCATTGGTTTCCTGTAAAGGAGGATGTTATCCAAATGCAGTGTTCACGTTGGAGGTCTGGTCTCCCGAGTTTTAAGTTCCTTTGAGCCTTTAAAAGCAAATTCTGATCCTTACAATCTCAGCAAGAGGCAACTGTTTACATTGGGGTCCTGGGAAAACATCTTTGGTCAGGCCTGGATGAGTCGATATGAAAGCCAGTGATATTCCTGTAGAATGCAGAAAAGTGGTATTCCTGTAGAAGGAATAAAGTGAAATTCCTGTAAAATGGAGAGAAGTGATCTTCTGTCTTGGTTTGAGGAGACGATGATGCTACAGGGGTCACGCATTTTCTCGCTCGGGTTTGACGTAATCCGCAGAACGCTCTTAGTCACGGCAGAGACACCAACGAGGAAGCGCGACTCCTTACTAGACGGAGAGCTAACATGCTGGTAGCAGCCTTTGCCCGGATAAAACCCTTGAAATTGATTGGGATACAAAGGTTGTCGACACCGTTGAGCACGGGAATCCCATTGATGCACGTGTCACCTAGCGTGGTCAGGTTTTTTTTTTTGTTTGGACTGGTTGGACCAGAAGAGAGTGATTCTCCAGATCTGGATGGCGAGCCGAAGCCCGAATCAGCTTGACCACTAGAAGTGGTCTAATTGATCACCTTGAAAGGACTCTAGAAACTGTAAATATTGTAAATACATTTTGGGTATTTTATTTTTAATTTTTTATTGTGACAAGGGCTGTATGTAGGTCTGGAAAGCTTCAAACCATCTTGGCCACGGCACGGGCGACTCGCTCGAGAGCTCAAGGAAGGAGCAAAGTGGTGTAATACATGCCTCCAATAGTTAATCCTTGATCGCCAAATGTTATGTATGGTAAAATACCTCTATAAAGGATGATGCCAAATGGCTGGATGAACACAGCTTTGTTGAACATTGGTAATAACAGCAGACGCATGGTAGACACCAGGCAGAGGGCACTGGTCGAAGAGGCCACATCATGGATGCACTCTGCTATTTATAGGGTGGTGCAGTGGCAGAGCAGGAAGTGCCTGCCACTACACTGCACTTCACAGTAAGGTGTCAAACACCAACACCACAATAAACACTTGAAATATATCACTCTGTGTGTAATGAATCTATATAATATATGTTTCATTTTTTAAATGAATTATTGAAATAAATTAACTTTTTGGTGACATTCTAATTTACTGAGATGCACCTGTATGTTTTGATGTTGCAGAAATTAAAAGTATGGTTAAAATAAATAAGTCAAACTTATTAGTTTTTTGTTTTTCTTATTTCAGACAGGGATAAGAAGGAAATGTTTTTACCTTCACATGTTTCGACTGTCCACTGCAGTTTTCCTCAGAAGTGTCAGATGATTGCTGTGAAGTGTCATTTATCAGCTGTTTTTTCTAGGCAGGGCCAGCCCAGCGGAACTGTCAGATCCACTGGGCTGGCTCCACCCTACGCTGTCCAATGATCTCTGGAGAATGCAGTCCCTGGTGTGAGAAAGCATAAATGCCCCCTCATCCTGATTCATGCTGTCTTTTCCCCGCTTCCTGATTTCTATGGCCTCCTTGATCCAGCGTTTGTGTCTGTTGCTCTCTGATCCAATGATTTTTACATTGTTCCAGTCCATGATGTGATTATTTCTTTTGCAGTGATCTGATATTGCTGATTTTAGTGTTGCCTGTTCTGCCTTTTCTTTTTGTGATCGTGTGAGCTGTCCTTGTGTTTCCTTCTCACATTCCTTCTGGTGTTCTTTTTTCCTTGTGGTGAATGATCTTCCTCTTTCTCTGATGTAAGTCTTGTTACATGATCTGCATGATGTTTCACATATTCCATTGCATTTTTTTGCTTTGTTCTATTTTGTCCTTGGAGTGTAGTAATAACTGTCTGTTTTTTATGTGGTTTTACTGCTGTGTTTATTTTGTGTTGTTTCATGATCCTTTGAATTGGCTCTGTTATCCCTCGGATGTATGGTATGGTTATGATGTCCTTGTTTTTGAGTTTGTCTTTTGGTTTGTGTCTTGTTTTCTGTTGTTTTCTTTGTTTTTGACTTGCTGCTTCCCTTTATTTATGGCCCATGTTGGATATTGGCAGCGTGTGAGTGCATGTTGTGGTGTTTGGGACGTGGAGATGTGCACGCATGTGACGTCACCATGTGGCGGACTGGCCATGGTGCGGACGGCACCACCCCTCTGTATATAGTTGTGTAAGATAAGATAAGCCTTTATTAGTCCCACAACGGGGAAATTCCAGGATTGCAACAGCACAGGGATAGCAACACTCAGAGCAACAATCAGAAGGCAAGAAAAAAAAAAAAACAAGCAAGCAAGAGCAGCTAATATACATATGTACATATTACTATAAAATATATACTGTATATACACACACACAGACACACAGTGCAGAGCATTGTAGCTGGATGGAATAAATATATGAATATGTAAACACACAGTGCGGAGCAATGTAGCTAGATGGAATAATATGTAGATATATAAACACACAGTGCGGAGCATTGTAGCTAGATGGAATAAATATATAGACATATAAACATAAACACACCCAGTGCGGAGCATTGTAGCTAGATGGAATAAATATGTAAATATATAAACACACACAGTGCAGAGCATTGTTGCTAGATGGGATGAAACAGCACAACTGTCTACTTAGTTATCCTACATGGTATGATTATGTGCCCATACATATTCTCACTCTCCATAGCGACCGGTATTTTCCTAGTTGTATGCCGGAGGGGACCATTGTGTAAGTCTATTGCATCTTTTGCATTCAAAAAACTATTAGTTTGTTATGTCTTTTTGCTATCGCTGCGAGCAGCCCTGCTTAGGTTGTACAGTCTGACAGCCGTTGGTAGGAAGGACCTGTGAAACCTCTCGGTTGTGCACCTGGGATGATGTAGTCTGCTGCTAAATGAGCTCCTCAGTGAGTTAAGTTCACGTCTCTTGTCAGCACCTCATTTCAGACATAACAATGGAGACAAGGGTAAAAGAGACTATCACAAGCTTTGGAACCGATTCCCTGGTCCCGCTGGCATGTCATTCCAGACTTTTATTGACACTGTTGGCTTAACTGATGCTAGCAGTGAAAGGCTAAGGAATGTGCTAATACACAGTATTAATACACAGTAAAAATGTAAGATTTTAATACTTTTGCAAGGGAGCATAAATATTAGAATACACAGGAATGCTCGCTGGGCAGTCCTGCTGGACTGGTTTTATATAATTTCAAATCTATATGACTCATACACAACACAGGGATACCTTAGTAAGCTGGTCTAAGCCAGCACAAAGATATATTTTATAAGAATGACAAGAACTATTTATTTAAGATTTTTTTTAGATTTAGATTCCTTTATTAGTCCCACAATGGGGAAATTACAGGGCATCCACATTAGTGGATGAGGTAGCCACTGGTGCGGTGCCCAACCCTTTCACCATTCACATACACATTCACACCTGGGGCCACTTTAGAGTCTCCAATTAACCTAACTTGCATGTTTGTTTGTTTTGTTTTTTTTGGCATGTAGGAGGAAACCTGAGAAATCCCGGAGTAAACCCACGCAGACACGGGGAGAACATGCAAACTCCACACAGATCACTGTTGTCAGGGGCTGGTATCGAGCACAAGATCCCCCAGCCAAGGGTGAGTTGTGCTGCCGCAGTGCTAACTACTCCACCACCACGCTGCCCTTTTCATATCTCAAAAAACAGCTGGAACGTGAAACGAGACTTCTTGTCCGGGGTCTTCTTCTTGACTGTACTTAATTATCACAGTGATGCAAGCTATGACTGAGTTTTCCAACAACTTCATAAAAATATGAAGTTATGGGGGCTTGAGGACCTGCCCCTTTAACTTTACTGTCCAAAGTTCCCTTTTGACTGGCTATTTAAATTTTCAACATTCAGCATAATTAGATGCAGAGATCTACAAAGAAGAAAAGGATCTTCAGGTCGAGAAACAAGGAGGAGCTGAAGTCCGTAGCTAAGGAGGAAGATCAGAGAGGGTAAGAACAGCTACAGGAAGAAGGTGGAGGACAAGCTGCAACAGAGTGACATCAGCGGTGTCTGGAGAAGCCTCAAAACCATCTCTGGGCACCAGAATTCCTCCTTCCAGGTCACGGGGGGTAGGGAATTGGTGAACAACCTGAACCTGTTTTTTTTTTACCAGGTTTGACCAACTGCCCTCTTCTTCACCCACCCACCATCCACTGCTGCCTCCATCTTCATGTAGTCCAGCTGTCCACGGCCTTCCCCCAACACCCCCCCAGCACCCCCCCCCCCCGCCCCCGCCCCAACCTGACCCTCACTAAGACCCAGGTGAGATCTGAGCTGAGGAAGATCAAGGTGAAGAAGTCTGCAGGTCTGGACGGCATCAGCTCGAGGCTCCTCAAGTCCTGCGCAGAAGAGCTGTGTGGGATCGTGGAGCACATCTTCAGCCTGAGCCTGAAGCTGGGGAGGGTACCACAGCTGTGGAAAACATCCTGTGTGGTACCCGTACTGAAGACCCCTCACCCCAGTGGCTCTCACATCACACCTAATGAAGACCCTGTAGAGGCTGCTCCTCACCCACTGTCGACCCTGGGTGGGGCCAGCAATAGATCCACTTCATTTTGCCTACCAGCATGGCATTGGGGTGGAGGATGCAGTGATCTTCCTACTACACCATTCCCTGTCCCATCATGAGAAGCCTGGGAGCACTGTGAGGATCATGTTCTTTGATTTCTCCAGTGCTTTTAACACCATCCAACCAGTGATCCTGAGGGACAAGCTACTGTCTGCAGGGGTGGACCAACACCAGTCATCATGGATCCTGGACTACCTCATAGACCGACCACAGTTTGTGAGAACCCAGGACTGTGTGTCTGATACCATCATCTGCAATATGGGGGCTTCCCAGGGAAGAGTTGTGTCTCCCTTCCTGTTCACCCTCTACACTGCTGACTTTTCACACAACACACCACACTGCCATCTATAGAAGTTCTCTGATGACTCTGCGATCGTCGGCCTCATCTCTGATGGAGATGATGCGGAGTGCAGAGGACTTATCCAGGATGTTGTGGACTGGTGCCTACGGAACTGCCTTCAGATCAATGCAAGGAAAACTAAAGAACTGGTGGTGGACTGCCGCAGGCGAGGACAACCCCCCACAGCACCAGAAAACATCCACGGAACAGATATTGAGATGGTGACATCTTACAAGTACCTGGGTGCTCACCTGAACAATAAACTGGACTGGTCACACAACACCAACACGCTCTACAAGAAGGGGCAGCACAGGTCGTTCCTCCTGAGGAGAATCAGGTCTTTTGGAGAGCAAGGGGCACTCCTGAAAACCTTCTATGATTCAGTGGTGGCATCAACCATCACATGTGGAGTGGTCTGCTGGGGCAGTGGCATCACAGCAGCCGACAGGAAGAGACTGAACAGGCTGATCAAAAAAGCTAGCTCTGTTCTGGGACAACACCTTGACCCAGTGGAGAAGATAGGAGAGAGGAGGATGGTGGCTAAGCTGTCATCTCTGCTGGAGTCCAAATCCCACCCCATGCAGGACCCACTGAGTACACTGAGGAGCTCATTTAGCGGTAGGCTGTGCCATCCTATGTGCATGATGGAGATGTTCCGGAGGCCCTTCCTACCAACGGCTATCAGACTTTATAACCTAACAAGGGCTGCTCATAGAGGTTGCATTAAATGTACTAAATGTAATAACTTTGCATAATAGAGACTGTCCCCTCCAATACACAATTAGGATAATAACAATCATTATTGAGGGTGGTGCAACACTGTTGATTCAAATGTGAAATATACTGTCTGGGTACAAATTCATATTCTGCAGGGTAACTTAAACCATAATTGACATAATGCACGGCTCAGGAGACACACACGCAGACTCAGAGTAGATCTAATAGCTTTATTAACAACAAGTGTGTATGAATGTGTGTCTGCGGGATGTGAATGTATTGGTGGTGGCGTCTGCGTCGGGCACGGAGGCAGGAGACCGTACAGCCGGACAACCCTATGGGAGAAGCAAAGGGAGAAGGGTGACGGGCACCACACCAACACAGGAGATATAAAAATGGTGACAAGCTTACTTGGAATTAGCAGGTGGCTGGCACAGCAAGGATGAGGTCCGGTAGACAGCGACCTGGAGCACCCGGTGCAGCAGCGAGGGAATGGAGGCGGAGAGGAGTGGTCCGCCGCCGGGAAATCCACCTGTGCACAGGGGAGCAGACTGGGAGAGGAATGAGGTAAGAGCTTCTTACCAGAATGTTTGCTGAGTAGGTAGAGATTCCTTGCAGCAATCGTAGCGAGTGAAGACTGACGGCTTCAGGCCGAAGCCCAGGGCGAGGCGGCTTAAATCCCTCGCCGCTGATGAGGTGCAGGTGTGCGTGCAGCTGGCGCCGCAGATGAGCGGCGAGGCGTGACAGTACTCCCCCCTCTAGCAGCGCCTCCTGGCGATGGTTTCTCTGGGTGCGCTCGGTGGAACTCAGTTATGAGGGACGGGTCCAACACAAATGACGAGGGTACCCATTGCCGATGTTCAGGCCCATATCCCTCCCAGTCCACCAAGTACTGCAACCCGCGACCCCGGCGCCGGGAGTCCAGGATAGGAGAGACAGGCCAGGCTGGATGACCATCAATCATCCGGGGCGCGGGCTGCGCAGCAGGAGGAGGGCAAAGGGGGTCGGAGACTGCCAGCTTCACCTTGGATACGTGGAAGGTGGGATGGATGCGGAGGGAGGGGGGAATAGCTACACGCACAGCCACCGGGTTGATAATCCTGGTGATGGGGTATGGGCCCATAAAATGCTGTGCCAGCTTCCTCCTCTCACCCATTAAAATGACGTCCTGGGTTGACACATAGACACGCTGGCCCACCTGGTACGCTGGGGCAGGTCTTCTGTGCCGGTCCGCCGTGGTTCTGTTGCGCTCCGCCGCGAGTAAAAGCGCATTGCGCGCTGACGCCCAGATGGAGCTGAACTGCCTGAGGTGCGCCCAAACTGAGGGAACAGTTACCTTACTCTCCTGCGCTGGGAAAAGAGGGGGGTCGTAACCCAGGGACGCCTTAAAGGGAGACATCCCTGTGGCAGAAGAGCGGGCGGTGTTGTGGGCGTACTCAACCCAGGCGAGATGGTTACTCCAGGACGCAGGCTTGGACGCAGTGATGCAGCGGAGCGCAGCCTCCAGCTCCTGGTTGGTCCGCTCACACTGCCCGTTGGTTTGGGGGTGATGGCCGGAGGAGAGGCTCACCTTGGCTCCCAGGGCGTTGCAAAATGACCTCCAAACCTCTGAGGAAAATTGGGGCCCCCGGTCCGAGACCACGTCCACCGGAATCCCGTGCAGCCTGACCACGTGCTGGACTAGGAGGTCCGCCGTCTCCAGGGCAGATGGAAGACCTCGTAGCGGGATGAAGTGCGCCGCCTTGGAGAAACGGTCTACGATGGTCAGGACGGTGTCGAAGGTGTTTGAGACTGGGAGTCCGGTGACGAAATCCAGGGCGATATGCGACCAGGGCCTGCCAGGGACGGGCAGAGGCTGGAGCAAACCTGCTGGAGGGGCATTACCTGACTTACTGGTGGCACATACAGGGCAGGCCCGGGCGTAGCGGGCAGCGTCCTTCCGCAGGCCCGGCCACCAGAAGGACCGTTGAAGGAGGTCGATCATCCGGGAGGAACCAGGGTGGCAGGTGAGCTTGGATGTATGTAGCCAGTGGATGACCTCCCCCCGAACCGTGGATGGCACGAACAGCCTCCCCTCCGGTCCGCCGCCAGGGTCAGGTTCCACTTCCTGCGCCTTCCGGATCTTGCTTTCTATGTCCCAAGTGACGGCTCCCACGATGCACGACCTGGGCAGGATGGTGTGGACCGTGTCCTCAGACTCCTCAGGGGCAAACTACCTAGAGAGGGCGTCGGGCAGGCCGTTCTTGGAGCCAGGCCTGAAGGTGATGTTAAAACGGAACCTGGCAAAGAACAAGGACCAGCGCGCCTGGCGGGCGTTCAGACGCTTGGCAGATCTCAAGTATTCCAAGTTCTTGTGGTCCGTCAGGATCACGAATGGCAGGTCTGCCCCCTCTAGCCAGTGACGCCACTCCTGCAGCGCGAGCTTGATGGCGAGGAGCTCTCTGTCCCCCACGTCGTAATTCCGTTCCGCCGGGGACAAGCGGCGAGAGAAGAAAGCGCAGGGCCGTTTGACTCCGTCATCTGGCGACCGCTGAGATAGAACCGCCCCCACTCCTGTGTCTGAAGCATCCACTTCCACGATGCATTGCAGCGACGGGTCGACTTGGCTAAGGACCCGGGAGGAGGAGAACTCCGCCTTCAGCACCTGAAAGGCAGCCGCGGCCTCTTCGGTCCACCGGAACGGGACCTTAGAGGACGTGAGGCGGGTCAGAGGGCCGACAATGGTGCCAAAATTCGGGACGAAGCGGCGGTAGAAATTTGCAAACCCAATGAATTGTTGCACCTGTTTTCTCGATGCAGGTGTAGGCCATTCCACCACCGCCTTCACCTTCACTGGGTCCGGAAGCACCTGGTCGTGGGAGATGATGAACCCGAGGAAGGACGTTGTCTTAGCGTAGAATTCACATTTTTCTGCCTTCACATATAACCGGTTCTCCAGCAGCCTTTGGAGGACCCGCCTCACATAGACCCGGTGCTCGTCCCTGGATTTGGAGAAGATGAGGATGTCATCCAGGTAGACGAACACAAATAGGCCAATGAAATCCCGGAGGACGTCATTAATTAGGCGCTGAAAAACGGCTGGAGCATTGGTCAACCCGAACGGCATCACCAGGTACTCGAAGTGGCCGTTCGGGGTACGGAAGGCTGTCTTCCACTCATCTCCCTCCCGGATCCGGACGAGGTGGTATGCGCTGCGTAGATCCAGCTTGGTGAACCAAGTCGCTCCCTGGAGGGAGTGGAAGGCGGTGTCCATGAGTGGCAGGGTGTAGCGATCCTTCTCCGTGATATCATTTAGGGCGCGATAGTCGATACAAGGACGGAGGCAACCGTCCTTCTTGCCCACGAAGAAGAATCCTGCTCCTAATGGTGATGACGAGGGACGGATAATTCCAGCACTCAGCGATTCCTTGAGGTAGGAATTCATGGTCTCCTTCTCTGGCGCCGACAGGCTGTAGAGTCGCCCAGAGGGTAAGGGTGCCCCCTGGTGGATGTTTATCGCACAGTCGTACGGCCTGTGTGGAGGAAGAGACATCGCCTTGGACTTGCTGAAAACCATACCCAGGTCGTGAAATTCTGATGGCACCAGGGAGAGATCCGGGGGCGCAGCGTCCATAGGGGTTGGAGAAGAGGACGGAGAGCAGGCAGCGGATTGCAAGCAGGTGCTCATGCAGAAGGTACTCCATGCCGACACCCTGGCAGACTTCCAATCCAAGACGGGGTTATGGAGGCGAAGCCAGGGGTACCCCAGAATGACGGGCGACACAGAGTTGGGGAGGACGTAGAAGGCTATTTCCTCCTGGTGGTTCCCAGAGATGATCACAGGGACAGGGACGGTCTGATGTGTTACTCTCCCCAGGGAGACATGGGAGAGGTTGACCAGGGCGAGAGGAGATTTGAGGGCTTGGCAACGGATGCCCAATCGGGTTGCCAGGCTTTGTGAAATAAAGCTGCCCTCCGCTCCCAAATCCACCAGTGCGTGAGTGAGGTGCCCAGTGGAGTTGTGACAAAATCGGACGGGCAGCTTCAATTGGGAGAGGGGATTTAACCGATTGATGTCCGCGAGGCCCCCTACAGTGACTCGCGGACCCCGCCGTTTGGCTTCTGTGGGCAAAGCTCCACTGTGTGTTGACTGTCTCTGCAATACATGCAGAGACCCAACTCACGGTGGCGTTGTCTCTCCGCAGGAGGGAGCTTTGTCCAGCCCGTCACCATCGGCTCCGACTCCTCGGGGCGCGATGGTGGCGGCGACGCCAGGGGGCGAGCTTGGGACAGGCGCGACAAGACACCACGAGAGCGAGAAGAAGATGACTTCCGCTCCGAGGTGCGCTCGCGCAGCCTGTTATCCAAGCTGATGGCTAGGGAAGTTAGCTCCGCTAGAGTCTCCGGGATGTCCTGCCCAGCCAGTTCGTCCCTCAGACCATCATTGAGACTGCGGAGGAAGAGGCCGCAGAATGAACGTTCATCCCAGCCCAACTCCTCCGCCGCTACCCGGAAGTCGATCGCGTAGTCCGCAGCCGACCGGCTTCCCTGTTGGAGGCTGAGAAGCCGATCGACCTGGACGCTCTCGGTACGAGAATGATCAAAGACTTCCAGGAATTGTCTCACGAATTGGCCATAGGTGAGGGTGGCGTAACTGGGCCTCGCCATTACGGCGTAAGCCCAAGTTAGCGCTCGCCCCTCCAGGAGATTCCCTATGTAGCCAATTCGGCTATGGTCTGAGGGAAAATCTCCGGGCACACGGTGGAACACGGACTCACACTGCATTATGAACCCCCGTGCTCCGCTGAGCTTACCGCTAAAGCGGGCGGGGGTCGGAATGGGTGTGAGCCGAACCGGTGCTACCGGAGCAGGCTGGACGGCCGCTGGAGCAGCAGGAGCCGTGCTGCCCTGACGAGCTGGGGGGAACGGCTGTTGGGGGTCCAAGCGGTCCAATCGGTTAGTGATGATGATTAATTGATTTAAAATCACCTGTTGCTGGTGAGCTACTAGGTCCACTCGAGCCTCGAGAGTGGAAAGTCGGCGTGTGAGCCCGCCGTCTGCAGAGCCACTCTGCTGAAGCCGTACTGACATAATGCACGGCTCAGGAGACACACACGCAGACTCAGAGTAGATCTAATAGCTTTATTAACAACAAGTGTGTATGAATGTGTGTCTGCGGGATGTGAATGTATTGGTGGTGGCGTCTGCGTCGGGCACGGAGGCAGGAGACCGTACAGCCGGACAACCCTATGGGAGAAGCAAAGGGAGAAGGGTGACGGGCACCACACCAACACAGGAGATATAAAAATGGTGACAAGCTTACTTGGAATTAGCAGGTGGCTGTCACAGCAAGGATGAGGTCCGGTAGACAGCGACCTGGAGCGCCCGGTGCAGCAGCGAGGGAATGGAGGCGGAGAGGAGTGGTCCGCTGCCGGGAAATCCACCTGTGCACAGGGGAGCAGACTGGGAGAGGAATGAGGTAAGAGCTTCTTACCAGAATGTTTGCTGAGTAGGTAGAGATTCCTTGCAGCAATCGTAGCGAGTGAAGACTGACGGCTTCAGGCCGAAGCCCAGGGCGAGGCAGCTTAAATCCCTCGCTGCTGATGAGGTGCAGGTGTGCGTGCAGCTGGCGCCGCAGATGAGCGGCGAGGCGTGACAATAATGCTGTTTCTTCCATCTAGCTGCAATGCTCCTGCACTGTGTATAAAACTGTGTACCTATGTGTATTCATGTACTGCTTTGGCTAACCAGTTCTGCTCTTATTATCTTATTTACTATTGCTCTGAGTGCTGCTATGAATTTACTGCAGTAACCCTGGAATTTCCCCATTGTGGGAGTCATAAAAGCTTATCTTATCTTATTTTATCTTTGTGGTGATCCGAGTGTGGGTCTGCTTCGCACTCGAGTCACTTATTATTTTCTCCTTTTTGCCTCTTTATTCGGGCGTGTTATGATGGTGTTTTATTTGTGCTTTTGTTTTGACAGCGCTGCGGCAGGACTTCCGCCTGTCGGTCTGCTTGCGGGTTGTCACAGCTGCTGGCACTTCATGATCACTATCTTTGCACACCTGTTTGTTGTTTAGTTTATTCTCTATTTAAGGTCGCAGTCGAGGCTCATTCCTCGCTGCGACCTCACCCTTCCTGGCTGGTATCCCAACCCCTGATGCCAGCCTTTCTACAGCGTAAGGTTTCGCCCTCACTATTTCTATGTGAGTGTTTATATTGTCTCTTTATTTCTCCTGCTACTCACCCGTCGGCGTCGCATATATAGTTTGTGTTTTGCTCCTCGTGGCACGTTCTTTGTTCCTTTTTGTTAATAAAATAACAAACTCACTGATGACTATTGGTGCCTCATTTATGCCCTGAAAGGGGCAAACATAACAGTAGGTCACAGCCAGAGCAGGTGCCAGCCACAGTGAGTTTTGTTTTTTGGCTTAAAATTTTTCCTTTTATTGGGTGCCAGCGTTTTTTGGGTTTTATGGCGTCTTTTACCAGGTGGTACCCTATGAGCCTGGGTTTTGAGCTCATCCAGGCTCTTATGGAACTAGATGACCTCCTGGCCATTGCATGTCAGTACTCTACACCCAAGCATGCATTATGGCACCTGGAACTCGCGGAGGCAGCTGTTAATCGTCATCCTTGCCTTGCTGAGCACTCTGAGGGCAGGGAGAGGATGGCGGAGCTATCAGCGCTGCGGCAGAAACACTGTGAGCTGGTGAAGAGGTTCTGCAGGAAGCCTAAGACGGGGCAGACGACGAAGCACACCCGTTCCTCGCCTCATGACCAGGTTCCTGCTACGGTTCCATCCCCATTTTCTGCTTCGCCTGTAATCTGTCTTCCAGCGCGCTGTAGGAGGAGGGCAGCCGGGGTTCCCAGTGATGGTGAGCAGTGGGCAGCTGAATTCATCGGTGACCGTATGGCTGAAGCTCGTTCCTCCTGCAACCTGGACAAGGTATTTAAGAGCGTGGTGGCAGCTGTCAGGGTTTTGGAGGCTGATCCCAGTCTGAATAATTATTCTGAGTTTGCTGAGCTGCTGGCTACTGTCTCTGCTCAGCAACGATGTTTTCCAGATTTAAGAATTGGGTTGTCTCCAGCATGAAGACGCCGCCGCCCGGCACAGAACCCTTCTCCTCCCTGTAACTCGGCTGTCCCTAAGTGGAAGGAGGTGAATCACCGGGTGATCTCACCGTGAGGTTCCCGTTCAGATCCAACTACGGGCCACCAGAAGGATTCCCCTGTCTCCCAGTCAGCTGTGTTTTCTCCACCCCTGCAGAGTGAACTGTCAGCAGCTTCAGCCTCCAGGTCCTCATTGTCAGCTGTTTTGCCAGCTCCCCTACCCCGGACTGCCTCAGCTGCCCCTCCCTCCTGCATGGCGCTTACTCCAGCTGCTGCTAGCCTTGTGGTTTCATCTCCGGCCCCTCCAGCACCAATTCTTATGAAGCGGCTCCTCCTGGTCTTCCCGAGGGGGCCACTATCATCCATATGACGGGAGAGGAAAAAATAGAGCCTGCTGCAGCAGTGACCATCATTCTCCAGGAAAACAGGCAAGTGTTTTTTCATTCTTCATCACTAGTTGATGAATTACCTTGTCTGATTTCTGGGGGTGAGGCTCAGGTCACGCAGTCCCCTGAGCCCCCCCCCCCCACCTGCTGCAGCCTTTAACCCATCTCCTACTTCCTCTGTGTCTCCTCCTTTATCCCCCAAGTGTCCGTTGGTGCCAGGATTAGACTGTCGGACGGAGGAGATGCCTGCGGCCCTGGAGAACCTGGATCCAGCCCCACAGCCATGACTTGGACAGAGGAGGAGGGCGGACTGTCATTTGGAGCTTGTGCCGATGATGAAGCGTCCCCGGGTCTCCATTGAGCAGAGCCCTACCCCAGCTGGAGGTACATTGTGTTGGTACATTGATGCATTTTCTCTTCTACGGGTGCTGGGAGTATTGCTGAGCATTCTGGGGTTTTCACTTTTTTTCTTCTTTCCTTTTCAGTGTCTCTCCCTCCAGGCCTGGATTCCCTCTCCGCCCTCCTGAGGCTGATTTTAGTAGCTATTTCTGTTTTTTTTTTTGGGGGGGGGGGGGGGGGGGGGGGGTTCTGGATGTTACAGGGGGCTGCCTGGAATCCATCCCTTAAATGGGGGCACTATGGTGATCCCGAGTGCGGGTCTGCTCCGCGCTCGAGTCACTTATTATTTTCTCCTTTTTGCCTCTTTATTCGGGCGTGTTATGATGGTGTTTTATTTGTGCTTTTGTTTTGACAGCGCTGCGGCAGGACTTCCGCCTGTCGGTCTGCTTGCGGGCTGTCACAGCTGCTGGCACTTCATAATCACTATCTTTGCACACCTGTTTGTTGTTTAGTTTATTCTCTATTTAAGGTCGCAGTCGAGGCTCATTCCTCGCTGCGACCTCACCCTTCCTGGCTGGTATCCCAACCCCTGATGCCAGCCTTTCTACAGCGTAAGGTTTCGCCCTCACTATTTCTATGTGAGTGTTTATATTGTCTCTTTATTTCTCCTGCTACTCACCCGTCGGCGTCGCATATATAGTTTGTGTTTTGCTCCTCGTGGCACGTTCTTTGTTCCTTTTTGTTAATAAAATAACAAACTCACTGCTGGCTGTTGGTGCCTCATTTATGCTCTGAAAGGGGCAAACAAAACAATCTAATCTTATCTTATGAAATGTGAACATTAGTGACTATGCTGACAATAAATTCCAGCAATACAAAGCATTTGTGATTCCAACTTAAAGGTGTTAACCTTGTGGCTATTAGGTTTTTCTAGCATGAGCAATCAATTTAACATTTTATATTTTGTAGTTATTAGAGACAGGGACACATATGCTGTAAAGGCTGGTTTATTTCCCATTCTGTTTTTATAAAGATCAAGTTTGAGACTACTACTGGAGCAACCAACGCATATGTTCTCCCTAAGTCTTTTACATTTCAAAAGTGGTGCTAAATAAAAGAATTTTTCAAAAAACTTGTAAAAGAAATTGTACATTTTTAAGGACAGCTTGCTTTCAAATGTGCATATGGAAGATGCCACAACAGTAATGGTGCCTTTTCTACTCTGGGTATTTGTCTGGACTGATTTATACGATTGCCTGGATGTTAACACTTTACAATAGAGGTCACCTTATAAAGAATTTAAAAGTAGTTTATAAGTTGATTATTAATTAGATTATAAATGTTCTAGTACACATAAATAACCAATTATAGATGTAAAACATATTTCAAACACTGACAAAGACTAAATGTTAGGCAAGAACAACTAGCAAAAAAGGAGCGTTACTGTAAAGTGTTAGAATAAGAAAAAGAATAAGAAGCCATCTCTATTGTCATTCAGTGATTCATGTACAGTAGAACGAAATTACATTTCTCCTGTCTACAATGTTAATCACATGTAGAATCAGAGGGGTCGCTGCCATGCAAGGCGCCACCACAAACATGAATTATAGGATATCCTAATAAATTAGAACAGTATAGCTGCAGGTAATCAGACAACATACAGTAAGTTGGACAACCTGCAAAATATGAGATGGGTGCAGTTCTCTCACACCAAAGAGCAACCTCATCTCAAAATATTCAGTTCAGGGCACAGCAGAGTAAGAAGTATATTGACTTTACTCCATGAAATCATATGCAGTGATCAATATTATGGTTAATGCATCTTGAACCTGTATTTAAAGTACCTCTCATGTCGAATCTAACTGATTGCCCTGGCAGTGATAAACAGTGGCAGGGAACTCCTTGATGCAGGTGAACTTTTATCTTCTGGGGGAATGTGAGTTAACTAACAGGTTCCCATACTCAAACATTGTTTATTGGAATTGCTGACCTGAAATATTTCTTTATAAGATCATAGATGTGTGGGAAAATGGTGCCAGTAGTGTAGAAGGTGTTGTAAAATCTATGATTAGAAGGCAGCAGGGCCCTGTTGGATTTACAAGTAAACAATACTAATGAGCACCTGTGGGAGTCCTTCACACAACCTGAAATGGGGCAACACAGTTTCCAAAAGGGGAAAAAAAAGCAGAACATGTCACATTTGCAAGAAATAATTCCATCCACGGTATATAGTAATTAAGAGCATGGTGGACTGTGTGACATATTTCCAACAATAGACCTATTTGCAGAGACATACAAGTGGCAGATAGCAGTTTAAGAATGTTTATTTACAAGGTGATTATTTATGTACAACAACCCAGCGTGGCAAGAACCTGGCAACCCTGCAAAGAGAGGAGGAAAGAAAATGGTAAATGCCAAAATATTACCTGGGGAATTTTGTACATATGTTAATCAGCTTCTCTTATTCTTACAGACATAGTGAGAGGAGGTAGCTTCAACTCTCGTTGCTGAGGTTACTGGTCTTTGCCGGGTGAGTGCGTTGGTGAATGACTCCCAAAAGGAGAACGTGCAGTCAGGGTTCAGCTGGTGCAGGTGAGAGAAAAGCACACTGCTCATTAGACAGTCTTTATCAGGGAGGGGGGAAGTGTATCTTACTGCCACGAGGAGCAGGGATAGATCCTTGTCTACTAGGAGGCAATCCGGTCTGTCTGTGCACATGCATTGTGTTGCCTTTGGAGGTGAAGGTAGGTAGCAGAGTAAATCTGGCAGCACTAGAGAATCCTGGAGGCGCACTCCTGGAAGGTAGTATGTCTAATGTCTCCATGACAAGCTGTAGAATGCAACTTCCTTAAAAAGGCAGCGGCTGAATACTGCAGTTGAGGTTAATGAAGCAGTTGCTGCTGATCAGCTGATTAGCAGGAGAGAGGGACAGCGTGGTGCAAGCCAGAATACTACAATGCCCCCCCCCCCCCCCCCCCCGGCGGTTGTTTATGGTGGAAGTCTTTGATAATGTTCTTATCCACCACAAGGGAGCCAGGAATTCAAGATTTCTCTTTGGGACCATAACCCCTCCAGTTGATCAGATACTGGAAGCCATGACCCCTACGTTGGACATCCACAATCCAGTTTACCTAGTAGATGAGGCCAGCATCCATCATCTTCAGGGGAGGTGGCTTCGATGGTGGACACAGAGGACTGGTGGCAACTGGCTTCACCTGAGAGATGTTGAAGGTAGGATGTATACGGAGAGAGGGAGGAAGGCTAAAGCGAACTACAGAGGGGTTGACAACACAAGTAATGGAAAATGGACCAATAAACCGGGGTGAAAGTTTCCTGGTGTCAGTTTAAGTATGTGTTTAGTGGATAACCATACTTTTTGCACCTACTTGTAGTCCGGTGCCACCATTCTTTTCCAATTAGCAATGATGGAGTTCTGATCAGTGGTGTGGAGAAGAGCGGCTCGGGTAGTCTTCCATGAGCACTGGCAATGTCTAATGCGATGTTTGATCGAGGGGATAGCGATCTCTTCCTCAGAGATCCAAAAGAGGTGGATTGTAGTCCACCGAAGTCTTGAAGGGAGACAACTCCAGTAGCTGAGGAGGTAGCAGTATTGGGAGCGTACTCCACCCGTGGTAGGTATGAACTCCAGAAAACAGGATTAGCTGCTGTAATGCACTTGAGAGCCACCTGCAACTCCTGGTTAGCCCCCTCGCACTGTCCATTGCCTTGCGGGTGATAACCAGACAGGCTGATCGATCATCCAATGGCCTTACAGAAGGTGCGCCACACCTGGGAGACAAACTGGGGCCCACGATCAGAAACAATGTCGACAGGAATACCATGTAATCTGACAGCATGAAGAGTAAACAGTTCAGCAGTTTCCCTAGCAGATGGTAGCCTAGGTAGTGAAATAAAATGTGCTGCTTTGGAGAATTGAACAACCACTGTGAGAATAACTGTGTGCTCATTAGAAGGAGGAAGACCGGTGATGAAGTCCAGAGTCATGTATGACCAAGGGCGACTGGAAATGGAGAGTGGTTGAAGTAAACCAGCAGAAGGAAAAGAAAGAACATTGCCAGTGGATCACTGAGGGCAAGCACAAACCTAGTCCCACAATCCTTGCCCATGGATGGCCACCAAAAAGAACTTTTAAGGTGAGACCAGGTGTGTATAACCCCCAGATGGCAGGTAAATTTAGCTGTGTGTAACCAATGAATTAATTTTTCGTGAACGCTGGTTAGAACATATAATTGTCCTGCTGGACCCACTTCTGGGTTGGGTTCCAATTTTTGAGTATCCCTAATGTTATGTCTGGAAACCTGGAATAACCAACAGAGAGTGATGTCTGCTTGGAACACAGACTTTATTACAACAAAGCTATATATGTCTTACAACACAAGGTCTGCTACGGAAGGCTGAGCGCCAGATGGCCAAGAGACAAAGAGAGAGCCAAGAGGCCATAAGATGGCCGACCCTCACATTATATGTACATCGGCATGATGACGTCACCAAGTGGCTGCGTCACCACACCAATGCCAACCGAACCTGTGGTTCCCTTATACCACATTCACCCCATCCCCCCGTGGAAAAACAGAAAACACATATATATCCAAATTAACCCTCCCCAATTTGGTAGAATAGAACTCCCAAAACTAGCTGGGGCCAGCAGGTGGACTACCACATTACCCAGTGCGGCTGAGTGGATTATTTTGCCACTTTGTTGGCAGCCACGCCCCTAGCTAAACACAGTCCTTTTTCTTGAGGAAGGCAGTTCAGTTCAAGGGGCTCTGAGGCGAGCTTGTGGTGGACGTGCCCCTGGAGGCACCAGCTGCAGCAGGCCTGAGCACCATCCCGCTGCAGCCACGGCACGCTCGTCAACAATGTCCCAGCTGGGATCCCACTCCAGCTGGGTCGACTCACATGCTGCATCTTGATCTGCGGCAGCAGTTCCCACCTTCTGCAGACAGCTGGCTTGCCATCTCGAACCATCAGCGATCTGGACGGTGGCTGGTCTCAGCTGCATGGTGATCTTCATGGGTGTCGGTGGTGGTGATGATGTTAAGGCTGACTGCAGGTCCGGTCGTTCGGTCCTATGGACCCAAATCCAGTTCATCACTGTGAGTGCCGCGCTGTTTGGCTGCGTTCGGCATCGTGGTTGTGATGTTTTGACTCTCATATCTGCTGTGGGGCATCCAAAAGGTTATGGTGGTTGTGCTGTGTCATGTTGGGTCACGGACTCTTCATCCTGTGTCTCAGCAGCAGTTCCTGGAAGCTGATGCCGGTCATGGATTTGGAAGACATCCGGTGGTTCCGTTGCATTCTGTTCAGTCGCGGACTCTTCATCCTGCAGTTCAGTGGCGGTTCCTGTAGGCTGGTGCCGGGCGTGGATTCGGAAGCAGTCCGGTTTCTTCTCTCCCTCAGCTGGTGCTGGTTGAGGTCGGGGTGATGTGCCGCTATCGTCAGTGACCTGACGCACACTGGGCCACCTTCGGTCGCTGGGCTCCCCTTTCTCCATGAACTCCCTCTCCTGTGGCTCCACGGCAGCTGTCTGAAGCTCATGTCTTTTTTCTTCTAAATTTGCAACTTTTTTTCTTGCAAATTTACAACTTTTTTGGCCATAAATTTACACTTTTTTCCTCAATTCTGGAACTTTTTTCTACTGAATTTGCAACTTTTTCTTATGAAATTATGACTTTTTTGTGGTAAATTTACATTTTTCCCCCTTCTAAAGTTTCTACTTTTGTTCAGAAATTTTCATTTTTGTTCTCTTATGATTGTGATAATTTTAAGCATAATTTCTCAACTTTTTTCTTTTAAATTTGCAACTTTTTTCTCATAAATTTCCACTTTTTTCTCATAAATTTGCAACATTTTTCTTAGTTTCTCAGCTTTTTCTTCTACACACATGGACAAAATTGTTGGTACCCCTCTGTTAATGAAAGAAAAACCCACAATGGTCACAGAAATAACTTGAATCTGACAAAAGTGGTAATAAATAAAAATTCTACGAAGATTAACCAATGAAAATCAGACAATGCTTTTGAATTGTGGTTCAACAGAATTATTTTAAAAAACAAACTCATGAAACAGGCCTGGACAAAAATGATGGTACCCTTAACTTAATATTTTGTTGCACAACCTTTTGAGGCAATCACTGCAATCAAACCATTTCTGTAACTGTCAATGAGACTTCTGCACCTCCCAGCAGGTATTTTGGCCCACTCCTCATGAACAAACTGCTCCAGTTGTCTCAGGTTTGAAGGGTGCCTTCTCCAGACGGCATGTTTCAGCTCCTTCCACAGATGTTCAATAGGATTTAGATCAGGGCTCACAGAAGGCCACTTTAGAATAGTCCAATGTTTGGCTCTTAGCCATTCTTGGGTGTTTTTAGCTGTGTGTTTTGGGTCATTATCCTGTTGCAAGACCCATGACCTGCGACTGAGACCAAGCTGTCTGACACTGGGCAGCACATTTCTCTCTAGAATAGCTTGATAGTCTTGAGATTTCATTGTACCCTGCACAGATTCAAGACACCCTGTGCCAGATGCAGCAAAGCAGCCCCAGAACATAATAGAACCTCCACCATGTTTCACAGTAGGGAGGGACAGTGTTCTTTTCTTGCTATGCTTCATTTTTGTGTCTGTGAACATAGAGCTGATGTGCCTTGCCAAAAAGTTCCAGTTTTGTCTCGTCTGTCCATAGGACATTCTCCCAGAAGCTTTGTGGCTTGTCAACATGCAGTTTGGCAAATTCCAGTCTGGCTTTTTTATGATTTGTTTTCAACAGTGGTGTCCTCCTTGGTCATCTCCCATGAAGTCCACTTTGTCTCAAACGACGACGGATGGTACGATCTGACACTGATGTATCTTGACCTTGGAGTTCACCATGAATGTGTTTAGAGGTTGTTCTGGGCTCTTTTGCTACCATCTGTATTATCCGTCTCCTCCTGCGGCCACGTCCAGGGAGGTTGGCTACAGTCCTGTGGATCTTAAATTTCTGAATAATATGTGCAACTGTAGTCACAGGAACATCAAGCTGCTTGAAGATGGTCTTATAGCCTTTACCTTTAACATGCTTGTCTATAATTTTCTTTCTAATCTCCTGAGACAACTCTCTCCTTTGCTTCCTCTGGTCCACGTTTAGTGTGGTACACACCACGTCACCAAACAGCACAGTGACTACTTGTCACCTTTTAAATAGGCCGACTGACTGATTACAAGTTTGTAGACACCTGTGATGTTAATTAGAGGACACATCTTGGTTGAACATGTCCCTATGGTCACATTATTTTCAATCTTTTCTAGGGGTACCATCATTTTTGTCCAGGCCTGTTTCATGAGTTTGTTTTTTAAAATAATTCTGTTGAACCACAATTCAAAAGCATTGTCTGATTTTCATTGGTTAATTTCATAGAATTTTTATTTATTACCACTTTTGTCAGATTCAAGTTATTTCTATGACCATTGTGGGTTTTTCTTTCATTAACAGAGGGGTACCAACAATTTTGTCCACGTCTGTAAATTTGCAATTTTAAACTGCGCTAAATTAGCCTTTCAGCTAGCATTTTTTAGGTTTTAAGCTTATATTCTGGCAATATTAAGTCACGTCTACATATATACTTTTCAAGCTATGTTATGCCAGCATATTTCTGCATTTTGAAGCATTTCAGGAATGCATTTTCAACTAACAGCATTCACACCACATTTCTGCTAGGAAATGCAACTTTTTCTAGTTTCAGTTGCAGTTGTGATTCTTTGAAGTATAATGCGACTAAATATCTTGCTCATAAGGGAGAGTAAGGTGACACCTCTCCAGTTATTACAATCAGTACGATTGCCTCTTTTTTGGAATTTTAACAATAATTCCTGTTTTCCAGTCCTCTGGTACTGTTTCAGAGTCCTAGATGTTCTGCAAAATTTTCTGTAGTATCTGTGTTATTTCCTGCTCTTCTGCCTTTAGCATTTCTGCACGGACTCCATCTTCCCCAGGTGTTTTACAATTGTTTAGTTTGCTGAGAGCAGCCTTGATCTCTTCCAGAGTGATGTTACTTAGGTTGATATCCAGGTCTTCCATTGCTTCAGGGATGTCTATAATCACTATATCACTTCCGCTTCTGAGAGAGAGCAGACGCTTTTCTTCCCTCTCCCTCCTAATCCTCTCCCTTCTGATCCCAGCTTGCAATGTCACTCTTCTCCTGGCTGAATCTTAATCCAAATGGAAATTATGGATCTGGAAAGCGACTTATATGCGATTGTCACCACTTTAAAAAGTAGAAGATCGGGTCAGGGGGAACCCAAGGGAGACTCATGGTATTGGAATTCATGTGTCTGTGTGATTCGACTGAGATTGAACTGATCACAGGATCTTCTGTTTGGCCCCTGGAGTTTTCCTAGTGTATCGAAATTATCTGGGTGAGCTAATCAAATGCGGACCCCGGCGTAGCTCCCTTAACAAATTCAACAATTCGTCCAGCTGGGGGGAGCACTGACTGCCAGCGGCAGGATTAACATGGAATTTACTATCTGGCATGCATTGAAGAGAGAACGAACTCTCTGGACATGTTTTACCTATGTTTCGGTAGGTGGATAACATCTGTGGATCGCTGAGTGCTCTCCAGAGAATGATCTAAAGTATGATTCAAGCCTGTATGAAATTGAAGCACAGAATCGAAGAGAGAGAAATTTTTTATTCTCTGAGTGCACTGTGCAGATTTGACCTTGTGTTTTGGCGCCTTTGTTTACATTCCTCCTCGATGAAGATAACGCTGGGAAGTGGCTTATGTCTACCCATACATCAACAATCAGTTGTTGTCGTCAGCGGATTGGTCTCTCGAGGACATTGCCCATGTGCCTTCTGCAAGGAAGAGGAAAAGAGAGACAGACTCTGATCTCTGACTTGTTTATAAGTCACATGATTATAACATCTATCCACTGCCTGGAGGCGCCCTCTGCTGCTCACTAACAACTGTTACACTCACACTACACAATGACATGCAAATATACACACACTGCTCTCCCTCCCTCTGCTGTGTGATTGTATCTATCGTCTGCTAATGTGCATAGAGGGTTTTTTTCTGTGTAATCAAAATTTGGCTCATAAGCTTATATGAGCTTATACGAGCGTGATTCTGATAACTATGTTTTTTCTCTCTGCCTATTGTGTTTCCCCCCCCTCCCCCCTTTACCCCCACTGCAGACAGGCGCCTCTATGGCTGCCGTGTCATTGGATGCGCCTAATGTGCGCGCCCAATGTCAAGTCAAATTCCTTGTGTGTTTACTTGTAAATATACTTGGCAATAAAGCTGATTCTGATTCTGATTCTGATTCTGATTCTATAAGCACTGGTGGGTCCGGATAGTTCAGGACACTCTCAAAGTGTTGTCTCCATCTTTCCAGCTTTTCTTCTTCTTTGGTAATAGATATACCATCTTCAGCTTTGACTGGTAGGTCACAGTGTTTACAAATGTCTCCTTTCAACTTTCTTGTGATATGATATACTGTTTTCATGTCCTTTTGCTCTGATGCCATCTCTGTCTCGTGTCATAAACCCTCCCGTGCGCTTTTACACAGCGCACGCAGAGGGGAGGAATGACGAGGATTTATGTGCAGGGATACAACAACACACATTTATTGAACATAAAGACAGAGTTCCAAAAGTGACGATAGACAAAAATACAAAAATACACTTACAGTTGGTGTCGCTGGACCAACATCATCCAGCAAATGCATGAGGGAGAACGGGTTTACCACGCTGGCCTCCCAGAGCCGGTATCACTCAGCGAAGGCAGAGAATCCACGGCCAGACGTGGAAGTGGCAAACACGTTGTAGCAATTCAGACAGCAGATTATCCAGTGCAGTGTAGCAGACAATACATACCGTCAGTCCGTCAAAGACCCAGCAGGGTGTGACTGGCAAAAGACGCTTAAGTACGCGCACTGCTGGTGATGACGTGATTGCGGGCACCTGGGCGAGAGCAGAGAGATGGTACAGGGAGTGGGAACAGTTGGTGATAATGAGTGAGAGGGGCGTGGTCGGACTGGCCGCCTGTCAGCCAGTGCTCACAGGAGAGTGAGCCAAAGAAAACTGGCTCACAGCTGCCAGCCAGAGAGCAGAGACTAAGGTGAAGGAAGCACACTGAAGAACATAGTAACACACATGAACAGCGGCACCTAAACCCGCAGGGAGGTCAGGACTGAGCTGGGAAAACCAAGCTGGCTTGGCTCCTGACAGAGCCTCCCCCCCTTAAGGGGTGGATTCCCAGACACCCAGGGTAACATCCCGAAGACCCCCTCCCCCCCCAACAGGAACAGCAACAAGAAATAACCCCAGGGTGGGAGGTAGGGGGAACAGGAAGGAGGGAACACAATACCCCACCCAGGGTCCACAATTAACCCCCCCAAGTCCATGGGCGTTGGGGCTCAGGAGGCCACCAGAGTCCCAGGCTCAGCAGAAGGTCAGGTGGATGGAGTCCGGCGGCCTGCCAGAAAACATGGGCCACCTGACCCGGAGAGTCAGTCCCTCTGGCAGTCGGCCAACATTGTAGAGCCACCAGGACTGAGAAAGTGGAGCAGGAGGTGGCCTGCCCGCCGGGAGGCTCTCTGGTGGGGGACCGGACCGTAGGGAGGGAACCCCCACAGCATCAGGCTGGGAGGAGAAGGGGACCATGACAGCGTCAGGCTGGGGAGTAACGGCTCCGGCATCCTCAGCCTGACTGGCCGCACCCTCGATGGTCCCAGTCTGGGACACAGCTGCACCCACGGTGAACCCTGACTGGGCCAACGCTGCACCCGCGTTGGCTCCTGACTGGAGCTCTGCAGCACCTGCGGTGGCTCCCGGCCGGAGCCATGCAGCACCTGCAGTGGACTCCGGCTGGAGCTGTGTAGGACCCATGGTGGACTCCGGCTGGAGCCGTGTAGCACCTGTGGTGGACTCCAGCTGGAGCCATGTAACACCTGCGGTAGAGCCCGGTTGATCATTGGCGACTCTGTAGTCAGAAACGTGAACCTAGAGACTCCAGCGGCCATAAAATGCATTCCTGGGGCCAGAGCAGGCGACATCGAGTCAAATTTGAAAATGCTGGCTAAAAGTAACTGTAAATACTCCACAATTGTTATTCACACCGGCATTAATGACATCCGTCTCCGGCAGTCGGAAGTCACGAAACTTGATGTAGAATCGGTGTGTGACTTTGCAAAAACGATGTCTGCCACTGTAGTATTCTCTGGGCCCCTCCCCAATCTGACCAGTGATGACATGTTTAGCCGCTCGTCATCCTTGAACCGCTGGCTGTCTGTGTGGTGTCCTAAAAATGACGTGGGCTACATTGACAATTGGAGCTCTTTTTGGGGAAAACCTGGTCTTATGAGACGAGACAGCATTCATCCCACTTTGGATGGTGCTTCTCATTTATCTAACAATCTGGCATCTTTTTTATCCAAATTTCCAAAACCCAGACTACTCAGAGTTGGGACCAGGAAGCAGAATCGCAGTCTTACACGCCTCTCTGCAGCTCCTCTTCATCCGCCACCCCTCAACTTAGCCCCTGTCTTCCCCATCAGAGAATCGTTGTCTGCTCCCTCCAAAGTGAATAAAAATATAATGTATAAGCATCCCAAAGTGATAAAGCAAAATATTGGTAAAACTCAAATTAAACATAAAGCCTCTAAATTGAATGATTTGGCCTCTGTTCCTCCTCATAATTTAAAAATTAAATGTGGTTTATTAAATATTAGGTCTCTAACTCCCAAGTCTCTGTTAGTCCATGATCTGTTAATTGATCATCAGATTGATTTAATTTCCCTTACAGAGACTTGGTTAGGGCAAGAGGATTATGTTGGTTTAAATGAATCAACTCCCTCTGGTTATTTAAACTGTCAAAATCCCAGTTCTGGTCGTGGAGGAGGAGTAGCAACAATTTACCATTCCAAATTACTAGTTAATGTAAAGCAAAAAACATGTTATAATTCCTTTGAGGGCCTGGTCCTCAGTATTGGGCACTTTAGCAATTTTAGGTTAAACCCAATTTTATTTGCCATAGTTTATCGTCCCCCATCAACCTACTCAGAATTTTTATCTGAATTTGCTGATTTCTTAGCTGATTTAGTGCTGAAATCTGATAGAATAATTATAGTAGGGGACTTTAATATACATGTGGATGTAGATAGTGACTGCCTTAATGTGGCTTTTAATTCAATATTAGACTCGATTGGGTTTTCTCAGAAAGTAGGAAATTCTACTCATTACCTCCACCATACATTGGACCTTGTTCTGACATATGGCATAGAAATAGAAAATCTTGTAGTGTCTCCTCATAACCCTGTACTGTCAGACCATTGTCTGTTAACCTTTGATTTTACTATCTCTGACTATTTGGCTCCTAAAGAAAAATATTATTACAGTAGATGCCTCTCAGATGATGCTGTTTCCAAATTTATGCAGATTGTTTCCTCTATGCCATGTGTCAACACAACGGAAATAAGCTATAGACAGCTTGCTCCTTCTGTAATTGATAACATGGTGGATAGTGTTTCAGCTTCTCTGCATCAGGCTCTAGACTTGGTGGCCCCCTTAAAAAAGAAAAAGTCTAATCAGAGATTTCTAACTCCTTGGTTCAACACAGAAACTCGTACCTTAAAACAGAAGACTCGTCAATTAGAAAGAAAATGGCGCTCTACTAATTTAGATGAAATCTATTTAGCTTGGAGAAATCATCTTTTAATTTATAAAAAATCTCTTAGAAAAGCTAGAACAAGTTATTACTCTGCATTAATAGAAGAGAACAAGAATAATCCCAGGTTTCTTTTCAGTACTGTAGCCAGGTTGACAAAGAGTCAGGACTCTGTCAATCCTAGCATTCCCTTAGAGCTTTCTAGTCAGGACTTTATGAACTTTTTCAATAATAAAATTTCATCCATCAGAGATAAAATCAATCAGATTCTTCCCACAGTTAACTTAAATACTGTAACTACTACAACTCCTTCTTTTGATGTCTGTCTTGATGAGTTTACTCCAATCGACCTTTGTGAGTTAGACAAAATAGTTTCCTCATCCAAACCTTCAACTTGTCTTTTAGACCCTATTCCTACCAGGTTATTTAAAGAAGTCTTCCCACTTATTGGTAGCTTTATTCTTCATATAATCAATTCTTCATTAACTTTAGGCCATGTACCGCAGGCTTTTAAAACGGCTGTAATTAAACCCTTACTCAAAAAGCCAACGCTAGATCCAGGAGCTTTAGCTAACTATAGACCAATCTCTAATCTCCCTTTCATTTCAAAAATCTTAGAAAGAGTTGTTGCTACGCAATTATTTGACCACCTGCAGGGAAATGGTTTACTTGAAGAGTTTCAATCTGGGTTTAGAATCCATCATAGTACTGAAACAGCCTTAGCGAAGGTCACTAACGACCTCCTCATTGCATCTGATAATGGACTAGTTTCTGTACTTGTCCTTTTAGACCTTAGTGCAGCTTTTGATACTATCGATCATAATATTCTACTTGATAGATTAGAACACTATGTTGGACTTAATGGAACTTCGTTGCAGTGGTTTAGATCTTATTTATCTGATAGGTTCCAGTTTGTTCATGTAAATAATGAGCTTTCTTTCAACTCAAAGCTTAGTCATGGAGTTCCACAGGGATCTGTGCTAGGCCCCACTCTTTTTAGTTTATATATGCTTCCGTTAGGCAACATTATTAGAAAGCACTGTATACATTTTCATTGTTATGCAGATGACACACAATTATACCTGTCAATGAAGCCAGATGATAGTAATCAATTAGCCAAGTTAGAAGCCTGTCTTAAGGAAATTAAAACTTGGATGACTTGTAATTTCCTGCTATTAAATTCAGATAAGACTGAAGTCATTCTTGTTGGTCCAAAAAACCTTAGAAATTCCTTTCCAAATCAAACTTTCAGTTTGGATGCAGTTACTCTTTCTCTTAATAGCTCTGTGAGGAACCTTGGAGTTATTTTTGATCAGGATTTGTCCTTCAATTCACATATTAAATTTGTTTCTAAGACTGCCTTCTATCATTTGCGTAATATTGCCAAGATTAGGAGCATCTTGTCTCAGAGTGATGATGAGAAGCTGATCCACGCTTTTGTTAGCTCGAGATTAGATTATTGTAATTCCTTATTATCAGGCTGTCCTAAAACATCTTTAAAAAGTCTTCAGCTGATCCAAAATGCTGCAGCAAGAGTTTTAACAGGTACTAGAAAGAGAGATCATATCTCTCCGGTTCTGGCCTCCCTTCATTGGCTTCCCATAGAGTTTAGAATTAAGTTTAAAATCCTTCTTCTTACTTACAAAGCTCTAAACAATCAGGCTCCTTTTTATTTAAAAGATCTGATACTACCGTATTATCCTAACAGAGCACTACGCTCCCAAAATGCAGGATTACTTGTAATACCTAGAATCTCCAAAAGTACAATGGGAGGCAGAGCCTTCAGTTATCAAGCTCCTCTCCTGTGGAATCAGCTGCCAATCTGGATTCGGGAGTCAGACTCGATCTCTGTTTTTAAGAATAGGGCTAAAACCTACCTTTTTGATATAGCCTACAATTAGGGAGGGGTCATGTGTTTCTGAACCCTCCCTTAGTTATGCTGCTAATAGGTTTAGTCAGCCGGGGGACCTCCAGTAATGCACTGGGCCTCACTCCTTTCCTCACTCTCTATGAAATATTTTTTTTGCTGGTCATTAACATTTGTTTGTTCTCTCCCATAGATTGAGTCCCCATCGTGCTGTTTGCTCTCTACATGTCTGTTCTTTTCTTCTTCTCTATCCCCTCACCCCCCAGCCAGTCGCAGCAGATGACTGCCCCTCCCTGAACCTGGTTCTGCTGGAGGTTTCTTCCTGTTAAAAGGGAGTTTTTCCTCTCCACCGTCACCAAGTGCTTGCTCACAGGAGATCGCCTGATTGCTGGGGTCTTTCTGCAACTGTGGGGGTTCCCCCCTACAGTTGATAGTGCTATGAGATGACTGTTGTTGTGAAATGGCGCTATATAAATAAAGTTGAATTGAATTGAATTGAATTGAATTGAATCCCCTGCTTCCCCCATGGCGAGCAGGCCAACCCGCAGGAGCACCAGGCTGAGGAGGCGGTTGATGGGGGGAGCCCTGGCGACCTTGGCAGGAGGAGCTGGAGCAGCAGCCTCCTCCTCCGGTTGGACCGGACCCTCGGCGACCTCCAGCAGTGACACACCCTCTCTGGTGACCCTAAATAAAGTCTCAGAGATGGCAGGAGAAGAAAAGTGGTTAGGGTCGCCAGCAGCAGCGGAGCCCGGCAAAGTGAGTTCTGATGCAGCCGAGGGCTGCACCTGACTCCCATCACCTAGACCCAGGCAAGATGTCTCCAAAACTGACATGAGAAATATAACAGAGAGAACTTGCCTGAGCTGGAGCTCCACCACTGTCCAGGACTCTGTTGAACTTGGCATTGACATCCCGGGTCCGGCCTCGAGGAGTTCCATCTCTGCCTCCCACTCTGCTGCAGAAGCCTCCACAGCAGGCAAGATGGTCATTGCAGTCTCTTTAAACTCCTGAAGTGGCTCCAACGCTGGGGATTCCACCAGTGTGGCTGCAGGAAAACACCTCCATGTGGGCCCCTGGGCAGGATCATCCAGGGCTCCAAACTCCTCCACCGTCTGGTGGCTCATTTCTAGGACCGACAGGCACTCAGGGAAAGAGGGAGGAGACACAGAGGGAATAGGGGATCAGTTATCGACTGCAGCCGGAGGAGAGGACCCAGCAGATTGCTGAGGGTGGGCCTCTCCCTTGGGAGTCAGACAAGGTCCTTCATAATTAAATTGAATGGAATGAAAAAAACACTTGCCTGTTCTCCCGGAGTTTGTTGTGCACGGCTGCAGCAGGCTGGTTGCCTTCCCTCTCCGTCGAAGGTGGAGGAGCTGTCTCCCTGGTGACGGAGGTGGGCGTTCCCGGGATGGCTCTGCCAGACCTTGCAGAAACTGGAGTGATGATGGCCGCTGATGGAGGAGAAGGCTTCTCATGGCGCTGCCTCACACGACGTTGAGAGCTGGGTGCTGGAGCTGGATGAACTGGAATGGGAGCAGGCATCTTGCTCTGGCGGGAAGAAGGAAGAATGGAGCCCCGGGGAGCGCTTCCCTCTTGACGCGAACTCGGTCGTCTTAGGGGATTTCCTCGCCCCTTCGCCGCACCCATACTGCAGCGCTGCCAACTGGGTAATCCTCTCCATTCCTTCGGCATGCCGAGTGAGCTGAGGGCACCACCGGACCTCTGCCTCCGCCAGACCTATGTACCAGAGAATGTCCTCCGGGGTAGAATATATGTTGGCCGATGCGATGAGCCTGTCAATGTCCATTAATGCTCGGCAGCACTCCCATCCCAAGCTCAAAGAATAGCTTCGGGGCGCCGAATCCATGGCCAACTCCAGCACAGGTCAGTCCCCAAAAAATAATACACAAAAAAGGAAGGGGAAAAAGGATGTGTGAGTGTACCCACTAAATCCTCCTTTTTTGGCTGGGTCTTTGTCAAAAACCCTCCCGTGCGCTTTTATGCAGCACATGGACAGAGGAGGAATGATGAGGATTTACGTGCAGGTATACACCAACACACATTTATTGAACATAAAGCCAGAGTTCCCAAAGTGACAATAGACAAAAATACTAAAATACACTTACAGTTATTTACCTTTTGTTCTTATTAAAGACAAAAGTAGAAAGGGGATGTCTGACATTTTATCAGCTGACTAGCTGAAAAAATGTCACCTGGCAGCAATCAGCTGACTCTTCTGACAAAGGCTGCAGTGCACAGTCGAAACATGTTAAGAAGGTAAAGTCATCTCCTTTCTATTTTTGTCTTTAATAAGAACAAAAGATAAATAATTAAAAGAAGACAAAATGAACCTACTTGAACGATACACTTACAGTTGGCCTCGCTGGACCAACATTGTCCAGCAAACGCATGAGGGAGAACAGGTTTACCACGCTGGCCTCCCAGAGCCGGTATCGCTCAGTGGAGGCAGAGAATCCGCGGCCAGACGTGGAAGTGGCAAACACGTTGTGGCAGTTCAGACAGCAGATTATCCAGTGCAGTGTAGCAGACAATACATACTGTCAGTCCGTCAAAGACCCAGCAGTGCATGACTGGCAAAAGTCGCTTAAGTACACACACTGCTGGTGATGACATGATTGCGGGCACCTGGGTGAGAGCAGAGAGATGGTACAGGGAGTGGGAACAGTTGGTGATAATGAGTGAGGGGGGTGTGGTTGGACCGGCCGCCTGTCAGCCAGTGCTCACAGGAGAGTGAGCCAAAGAAAGCTGGCTCACAGCTGCCGGCCAGAGAGCAGAGACTAAGGTGAAGGAAGCACACTGAAGAACATAGTAACACACATGAACAGCGGCACCTAAACCTGCAGGTGAGGTCAGGACCGAGCCGGGGAAACCAAGCCAGCTCGGCTCCTGACACCTCATCGGCAAGTCTTTCCATATATTGTCTCTTGTTATGGTCTGAGGAGGCAATGGACGCTCTAAAGGGCTGTTTTGAAACCACCGCCTGGGAGCAGCTCTGCGATCCACATGGTGAGGACATCGATGGCCTCACACACACCATCACGGACTACATCAGCTTCTGTGTGGACAACACCGTTCCCACCAAGACCATACGGTATTGCTCAAACAACAAACTCTGGATCAACCCTGGGATAAAAACACTTCTGAGAGAGAAGAAGAGGATCTTCAGGTCGGGGAACAGGGAGATGCTGAAGTCTGTACAGAAGGAGCTGAGGAGAAAGATCAGAGAAGGCAAGGACAGCTTCAGGAAGAAGATGGAGGACAAGCTGCAACAGAGCGACATCGGTGGGGTCTGGAGAAACCTTAAAACCATCTCTGGGATCCAGAATAGCTTCCCCCAGGCCACGGGGGGCAGGGAGTGGGCAAACAATCTGAATCTGTTTTTCAATAGGTTTGACCAACCGCCCTCCCCCCTAACTGCACAACAACCACTGCTGCCTCTGAAGACATCAAGTCCTGCTGCCCACTCCCCACTCCAACAACACCCCCCCACTCCCAACACACAGCCCCCCAACCTGACCCTCACTAAGACCCAGGTGAGGACGGAGCTGAGGAAGATCAAGGCGAGGAAGGCGTCGGGACCGGACGGCATCAGCGCAAAGCTCCTCAAGTCCTGTGCAGCTGTGTGGGATTGTGGAGCACATCTTCAACCTGAGCCTGAAGCTGGGGAGGGTACCACAGTTGTGGAAAACATCTTGTGTGGTACCTGTACCAAAGACTTCCCACCCCAAAGATCTGAACAGCTACAGACCAGTGGCCCTGACGTCTCACATGATGAAGACCCTGGAGAGACTGCTCCTTGCTCACCTCCGCCCCCTGGTGGGACCAGCGATGGATCCACTCCAGTTCGCCTACCAGCATGGCATTGGGGTGGAGGATGCGGTGATCTTCCTCCTTCACCGTTCTCTGTCCCACCTGGAGAAGCCCGGGAATGTGGTGAGGATCATGTTCTTTGACTTCTCCAGTGCTTTCAACACCATCCAACCGATGATCCTGAAGGACAAGCTGCTGTGCGCAGGGGTGGACCAGCACCTGTCATCATGGATCCTGGACAACCTCACAAACCGGCCACAGTTTGTGAGAACCCGGGACTGTGTATCCGACACGATCATCGGTAGCACGGGGGCCCCCCAGGGAATGGTTTTGGCTCCCTTCCTGTTCACCCTTTATACTGCAGACTTCTCACACAACACAACACATTGCCATCTATAGAAGTTCTCTGACGACTCTGCGATCGTTGGCCTCATCTCCAACGGAGATGAAGCTGAGTACAGAGGGCTTATCCAGGACTTTGTGGACTGGTGCCATCGGAACTGCCTCCAGATCAACGCGAGGAAAACTAAGGAGCTGGTGGTGGACTGCCGCAGGCAAGGACAACCACTCACAGCACCAGTAAATATACAGGGAACAGACATCGAGATGGTGACATCCTATAAGTACCTGGGTGTTCATCTGAACAATAAACTAGACTGGTCACACAATACCGATGCACTCTACAAGAAGGGACAGCGCAAAAAAACCTCAGGTCTTTTGGTGTACAAGGGGCACTGCTGAAGTCATTCTATGACACGGTGGTGGCATCAGCCATCACTTTTGGAGTGGTCTGCTGGGGCAGTGGCATTACAGCAGCTGATAGGAAGAGACTGAACAAACTGATCAAGAAAGCTAGCTCTGTCCTGGGGCAGCACCTTGACCCAGTGGAGGAGATAGGAGAGAGAAGGACGGTGGCTAAACTGTCATCTCTGCTGGAGTCCGAGTTCCACCCTATGCAGGACATACTGAATGCACCGAGGAGCTCATTTAGCAGCAGACTACATCATCCTAGGTGCACAACTGAGAGGTTTCGCAGGTCCTTCCTACCTACGGCTGTCAGACTGTATAACCTAAGCAGAGCTGCTCGCAGAGATAGCAAAAAGACGTGACAACCTAATAGTATTGAATGCAAAAGACGCAATAGACTTACACAATGGTCCCCTCCGGTATACAACTAGGAAAATACCGGTCGCTACGGAGGGTGAGAATATGTATGGGTACATAATCATACCATGTAGGATAACTAAGTAGATGGTTGTGCTGTTTCATTTCATCTAGCTACAATGCTCCGCACTGTGTGTGTTTATATATTTACATATTTATTCCATCTAGCTACAATGCTCCGCACTGTGTATGTTTATATATTTATATATTTATTCCATCTAGCAACAATGCTCCACGCTGTGTGCGTTTATATATTTATATATTTATTCCATCTAGCAACAATGCTCCACGCTGTGTATGTTTATATATTTATATATTTATTCCATCTAGCAACAATGCTCCACGCTGTGTGTGTTTATATATTTATATATTTATTCCATCTAGCAACAATGCTCCACGCTGTGTGCGTTTATATATTTATATATTTATTCCATCTAGCAACAATGCTCCACGCTGTGTGTTTATATATTTATATATTTATTCCATCTAGCAACAATGCTCCACACTGTGTGTTTATATATTTACATATTTATTCCATCTAGCTGCAATACTCCGCACTATGTGTTTATATATCTATATATTTATTCCATCTAGCTACAATGTTCCACACTGTGTGTGTTTATATATTTACATATTTATTCCATCTAGCTGCAACACTCCGCACTGTGTGTTTATATATTTATTCCATCTAGCTACAATGCTCCGCACTGTGTGTTTATATATTTATATATTTATTCCATCTAGCTGCAATACTCCGCACTGTGTGTTTATATATTTATATATTTATTCCATCTAGCAACAATGCTCCATGCTGTGTGTGTTTATATATTTATATATTTATTCCATCTAGCAACAATGCTCCATGCTGTGTGTGTTTATATATTTACATATTTATTCCATCTAGCTACAATGCTCCGCACTGTGTGTTTATATATTTACATATTTATTCCATCTAGCGACAATGCTCCGCACTGTGTGTTTATATATTTACATATTTATTCCATCTAGCTACAATGCTCCGCACTGTGTGTGTTTATATATTTACATATTTATTCCATCTAGCTGCAATACTCCGCACTGTGTGTTTATATACAGTGATCCCTCGCTACTTCGCGCTTCACCTTTCGCGCCCTCAGTGCATCGCGGATTTTTCAAAAATATTCATCAAAAATTCAAAATTGAGAAAAAATGGGCGGGCGCTAGCAGAAGGCAGGGAGACTACATTAGAACATCAGGTATCAACACAGAGAGCCCGCACAACTCAAAATCCACCTCTCTGTTCGCTGTTCTCGTGTTGGCTCGGCTCGGGAGTCTCACAAGCTGATTGGCCGAGACGTTTTACCCAGCTTCTCTCCCTGCCGAGCGCCCATACCCAGCGAAGGAAGACTGCATTCATTGTTCTTTATCGCTCGTGTTGCTTAGTCTCGCCGCGTGGAACTTTTCGCTGTTCTCTTGTGCCTTTTTATGCGAAATAGTCTTCCCGTCGAGCCACTACGCCGCCTCCTGCAGCTTCTCCAGCTCTATCGGAAGCTGCCCTCGACGATGCTGCGCCTCTAGCACCTGACGATGAGGCGTCACCTGAGGAGCAGTAAAGCTCTCATTAACCTGTGCAGTAAATCATCTTCATCTTGAGTTACGTATCTTGTTATAAGAATAAAAGAGTTCTAAAAACATATTTATGTACACTTTATTTACATCTACGTGTGTATGTACACTTACACCCCCCCCCCCACACACACACGTATCATATGAGAGAGAGAGTGAGAGAATGAACGTACGTATTATTTATGGGTGACGTCATTAGGGGTGATGCTACTTCGCGGTTTTTCACTTTTCGCGGTCGGTTCTGGAACCCATTAACCGCGATAAGTGAGAGATCACTGTATCTATATATTTATTCCATCTAGCTACAATGCTCCACACTGTGTGTGTTATATATTTATATATTTATTCCATCTCGCAACAATGCTCCATGCTGTGTGTGTTTATATATTTACATATTTATTCCATCTAGCTACAATGCTCCGCACTGTGTTTATATATTTACATATTTATTCCATCTAGCTACAATGCTCCGCACTGTGTGTTTATATATTTACATATTTATTCCATCTAGCTACAATGCTCCACACTGTGTGTGTTTATATATTTACATATTTATTCCATCTAGCTATAATGCTTCGGGACAGTCTGGGACAACTCTATGCTAACCATCAACACCAAGATAAGAGTCTACATGGCCTGTGTACTGAGTACTCTCCTATACGGCAGTGAAGCTTGGACCCTCTACTCCTGCCAGGAACGCCGACTGAACGCCTTCCACCAGCGCTGCCTTCGCAGACTACTGCACATCACTTGGCAGGACCGTGTCTCCAACATCGACGTCCTGGCCAGAGCAGATGTGCCCAGTATGTTTGCCATCCTGACAAAGAGACGCTTGCGATGGCTTGGCCACGTCAACCGAATGGAGGATGGCCGCATCCCCAAAGACTTACTGTATGGGGAGCTGGCTACTGGAACTAGATCAAAGGGACGCCCAACTCTCAGATTCAAGGATGTTTGCAAGCGTGACCTCAAGGCTGGAGGCTTTAACCCCTCCGACCTGGAGTCAGCCGCCTCCGTCCGCTCCAACTGGCGGACCATCACCCAAGATGTCATCCGAACAGCAGAGGAAAAAAGAGACACTCGCTGGGGGGAGAAGAGACTCCGCAGACAGAGGAGACTGTCGAGACCCCCACTACACTGTGAAGAATTCATCTGCAACGGCTGCGGCAGGACCTGCAGATCCCGTATCGGCCTCTACAGCCACGCCCGATGGTGCAGCTCCCTGAATGATGACCCAAGGCACAAAACCCCCCCATGATCTTTCGAGATCGATGGAGCCAATGATATAATGCTCCGCACTGTGTTTATATATTTATATATTTATTCCATCTAGCTATAATGCTCCGCACTGTGTGTTTATATATTTATATATTTATTCCATCTAGCAACAATGCTCCATGCTGTGTGTGTTTATATATTTACATATTTATTCCATCTAGCTACAATGCTCCGCACTGTGTTTATATATTTACATATTTATTCCATCTAGCTACAATGCTCCACACTGTGTATTTATATATTTACATATTTATTCCATCTAGCTACAATGCTCCACACTGTGTGTGTTTATATATTTACATATTTATTCCATCTAGCTATAATGCTCCGCACTGTGTGTTTATATATTTATATATTTATTCCATCTAGCAACAATGCTCCACACTGTGTGTGTTTATATATTTATATATTTATTCCATCTAGCAACAATGCTCCATGCTGTGTGTGTTTATATATTTACATATTTATTCCATCTAACTACAATGCTCCGCACTGTGTGTTTATATATTTACATATTTATTCCATCTAGCGACAATGCTCCGCACTGTGTGTTTATATATTTATATATTTATTCCATCTAGCAACAATGCTCCACACTGTGTGTGTTTATATATTTATATATTTATTCCATCTAGCAACAATGCTCCATGCTGTGTGTGTTTATATATTTACATATTTATTCCATCTAGCTACAATGCTCCGCACTGTGTGTGTTTATAAGATAAGATAAGATAAGATAAGCCTTTATTAGTCCCACAACGGGGAAATTCCAGGATTGCAACAGCACAGGGATAGCAACACTCAGAGCAACAATCAGAAGGCAAGAAAAAAAAAAACAAGCAAGCAAGAGCAGCTAATATACATATGTACGTATTACTATAAAATATATATATATACACACACACACAGACACACAGTGCAGAGCATTGTAGCTGGATGGAATAAATATATGAATATATGAACACACAGTGCAGAGCATTGTAGCTAGATGGAATAAATATGTAAATATATAAACACCCACAGTACGGAGCATTGCAGCTAGGTGGAATAAATATGCAAGTATATAAACACACACAGTGCGGAGCAATGTAGCTAGATGGAATAATATGTAGATATATAAATATATAAACACACCCAGTGCTGAGCATTGTAGCTAGATGGAATAAATATGTAAATATATAAACACACACAGTGCAGAGCATTGTTGCTAGATGGAATGAAACAGCATAACCGTCTACTTAGTTATCCTACATGGTATGATTATGTGCCCATACATATTCTCACCCTCCATAGCGACCGGTAAGTTCCTAGTTGTATGCCGGAGGGGACCATTGTGTAAGTCTATTGCATCTTTTGCATTCAAAAAAACTATTAGTTTGTTACGTCTTTTTGCTATCTCTGCGAGCAGCCCTGCTTAGGTTGTACAGTCTGACAGCCGTTGGTAGGAAGGACCTACGAAACCTCTCGGTTGTGCACCTGGGATGATGTAGTCTGCTGCTAAATGAGCTCCTCAGTGCATTCAGTATGTCCTGCATAGGGTGGAACTCGGACTCCAGCAGAGATGACAGTTTAGCCACCGTCCTTCTCTCTCCTATCTCCTCCATCGGATCAAGGCGCTGCCCCAGGACAGAGCTAGCTTTCTTAATCAGTTTGTTCAGTCTCTTCCTATCGGCTGCAGTAATGCCACTGCCCCAGCAGACCACTCCAAAAGTGATGGCTGATGCCACCACCGTGTCATAGAATGACTTCAGCAGCGCCCTTTGTACACCAAAAGACCTGAGTCTCCCCAGCAGGAACAGCCTGCGCTGTCCCTTCTTGTAGAGTGCATCAGTATTGTGTGACCAGTCTAGTTTATTGTTCAGATGAATACCCAGGTACTTATAGGATGTCACCATCTCGATGTCTGTTCCCTGTATATTTACTGGTACTGTGAGGGGCTGCCCATGCCTGCGGCAGTCCACCACCAGCTCCTTAGTTTTCCTCGCGTTGATCTGGAGGCAGTTCCGATGGCACCAGTCCACGAAGTCCTGGATAAGCCCTCTGTACTCAGCTTCATCTCCATTGGAGATGAGGCCAACGATCGCAGAGTCATCAGAGAACTTCTGTAGATGGCAGTGTGTTGTGTTGTGTGAGAAGTCCGCAGTATAAAGAGTGAACAGGAAGGGAGCCAGCACCGTTCCCTGGGGGGCCCCCGTGCTACTGATGATCGTGTCGGACACACAGTCCCGGGTTCTCACAAACTGAGGCCGGTTCGTGAGGTAGTCCAGGATCCATGATGACAGGTGCTGGTCCACCCCTGCGCGCAGCAGCTTGTCCTTCAGGATCATCGGTTGGATGGTGTTGAAAGCACTGGAGAAGTCAAAGAACATGATCCTCACCATATTCCCGGGCTTCTCCAGGTGGGACAGAGAACGGTGAAGGAGGAAGATCACCGCATCCTCCACCCCAATGCCATGCTGGTAGGCGAACTGGAGTGGATCCATCGCTGGTTCCACCAGGGGGCGGAGGTGAGCAAGGAGCAGTCTCTCCAGGGTCTTCATCAAGTGGGACGTCAAGGCCACCGGTCTGTAGCTGTTCAGGTCTTTGGGGTGGGTCATATTTACATATTTATTCCATCTAGCTGCAATACTCCGCACTGTGTGTTTATATATTTATTCCATCTAGCAACAATGCTCCACGCTGTGTGTTTATATATTTATATATTTATTCCATCTAGCAACAATGCTCCATGCTGTGTGTGTTTATATATTTACATATTTATTCCATCTAGCTACAATGCTCCGCACTGCGTGTGTTTATATATTTGCATATTTATTCCATCTAGCTGCAATGCTCTTCACTGTGTGTGTTTATATATTTATATATTTATTCCATCTAGCAACAATGCTCCATGCTGTGTGTGTTTATATATTTACATATTTATTCCATCTAGCTACAATGCTCCGCACTGTGTGTGTTTATATATTTACATATTTATTCCATCTAGCTACAATGCTCCACACTGTGTGTGTTTATATATTTACATATTTATTCCATCTAGCTGCAATACTCCGCACTGTGTGTTTATATATTTATATATTTATTCCATCTAGCAACAATGCTCCACGCTGTGTGTTTATATATTTATATATTTATTCCATCTAGCAACAATGCTCCATGCTGTGTGTGTTTATATATTTACATATTTATTCCATCTAGCTACAATGCTCCGCACTGCGTGTGTTTATATATTTGCATATTTATTCCATCTAGCTGCAATGCTCTTCACTGTGTGTTTATATATTTATATATTTATTCCATCTAGCAACAATGCTCCATGCTGTGTGTGTTTATATATTTACATATTTATTCCATCTAGCTACAATGCTCCGCACTGCGTGTGTTTATATATTTGCATATTTATTCCATCTAGCAACAATGCTCCACGCTGTGTGTGTTTATATATTTATATATTTATTCCATCTAGCAACAATGCTCCACGCTGTGTGTCTATATATATATTTATATTTATATGTACATATGTATACTCGCTGCTCTTGTTTTTTTCTTGCCTTCTGATTGTTGCTCTGAGTGTTGCTATCCCTGTACTGTTGCAATCCTGGAATTTCCCCATTGTGGGACTAATAAAAGCTTATCTTATCTTATCTTATCTTATCTTGTCTTGCTGTTATTTTCACTTCTTTGTCTTTTATTCTATACTGGGCAGAAATTATTCCCTTGCGTCTTGTAGATTTTGTATCTAGCAGTTTTTTTCTTGATATTTCTTTTTTCTTCAATAATATTCAGTGTATCGTTTGTTATCCACTGTTGTCTTTACATTTTTCTTGTAGCCCAGTATCTTCTCTCCTGTTTCCTTAATTGCTTTGTTGAAACTGGCAATAGTAAGTGCAGCTTCATCTTGCAGTGTGCTAAAGCAGTTCTGTAGAGTCAGTCTAAATTCCTGTTTGACAACAGGGTCTTTAGTTTGTTGACATTGAGGCACTGATTTCTTTTCTCGCCTACTTTTGCCTTTCAGAGTTTAAGTTTTATCTTTGCTACTAGCAGGTTGTGATCTCTGCCAATGTCAGCATTGCGCATCACGCAGCTTGTAAAGATCGCCGCCACTTCCTGTTGATAATAATATGATCAAACTGGCTCTGGGTTCTACCATCTGGTGATGTCCATGTAAGCTTGTGAATGGTCTTATGTGGGAAAAGGGTGCCACCGATGACTAACAAATCTACCTACGGGTACAAATAAAGTAACCTGAACCTGAACCTAGATCATTACTCTCGCAGGTGTTGATGAGTCTCTCTCCATTGTTGGTCATTTCACCTAGTCCCTGTTTTCCCATCATTCGTTCTCTACCTGTGTTGTTGCTTCCAACTCTGGCATTAAAATCACCAATCAAGAGGAGGACAAAAAAACAAGATGGCGCCCACAGCGGCCGCCATGGTGCTTCGCTGCCCTTTAATTTTTATAATTTGTCTGTTTTTGTTCACTGATTGTGCGTCTGCCGGTTCATACACCCGTGAAGAACTATTAAATATCAGGACTCTCACCCCCATGGACCTTCTTCCAGTTTTTTTAGCTCCTGCCGCCGATCTGATCCATTGTTTGGCCAAAAAAGCAAGACGGCGGAAAAGAGGAAAGAGAGGGGGGATTCTCGCTCGGCTACGAAAGAGAGGCCCACGAACAGCCTTGCCTGGCATATTTCTATCCAATGCCAATTCTCTCTTGAACAAGGTAGAAGAATTAAGACTGCTGATGCGTTTCAAAGACCTCGCTTCCTCGTCTGTCATCTGCTTCTCTGAGACCTGGCTTAATGAGAACATTCCAGATTGCGCAATCAGCCTCGAGGGATTTCAGCTGTATCGTGCTGATCGCGTCACAGAGCTCTCCGGTAAGTCTATTGGAGGAGGAGTGTGCTTCTATATTAACAACAGCTGGTGCTCTGATGTAACGGTGATTTCCAAACACTGTTCTCCCGCCCTGGAATTTCTTTTTATTAACTGCAAGCCATTTTATTCCCCGTGGGAGTTTGCCTCATTCATCCTCGTCGCTGTGTACGCCCCTCCCGACGCGGACACGCGCAAAGCTCAGCGCGTGCTCGCAGATCACATCCAACTTACGGAGCGGAACTTTCCAGACTCCCTGGTTATTGTGATGGGCGATTTTAACCAGAGCAATCTGAGTCACGAGCTCCCCCGCTACAAACAGTTTATTAAATGTCCAACCAGAGGAAATAACACGCTAGATCACTGTTATACTTCAGTAAAGGACGCTTATCGCGCTGTTCCCCGCGCTGCGCTGGGACTATCTGATCACGTGATGGTCCACCTCATCCCCACATACAGACAGAGACTGAAACTCACTAAACCTGTTGTGACCACCACAAAGAAATTGACCAGTGAAGCTGGAGTGAAACTGAACACATGCATGGAAATAACTGACTGGGGCATGTTTAAAAGAGCCACACATGATCTTAATGAGTACACAGACACTGTGAACTCATATATCAACTTCTGTGAGGAGGACATTCTCCCATCGCGCACCAGGGTGAGATATTCTAATGACAAGCCCTGGTTCACAGCTAAGCTCAGACGGATCAGGAAGGAGAAGGAAGCAGCGTTGAAAAGTGGAGACAGGGACTGCTACAGGGAGGTTACATATCGGTTTAACAGAGAGCTGAGGAGAGCTAAATCTGTGTATTCTGAGAAACTCCAGCAGCAGTTCACTGCTAATGACTCGGCTTCTGTGTGGAGAGGACTGAGGCAAATCACCAACTATCGGCCTCAGGCTTCTAAAGGTCAGGATGACAAAGCCCTTTGTCAAAAACTGTCCCAACATTACGCCCGTTTTGACACCTCGTCAGCTGTGTCCAACTCACCTACTCCACCCAGCTCCACTGCCTCCTCAGCCCCTAATTCATCAAAAGCGGTCCCCCCCTCCTCCACCTCCTCCCCCCCCCCCCCCCCCGTCATCAGTGAGCAGGACGTGCACAGACAGTTCTCCAGACTGAACCCGCGCAAGGCCCCCGGGCCGGACGGTGTGTCTCCCTCCACCCTGAGACACTGCGAAAGAGCTGGCTCCTGTCTTCACAGACATTTTTAACACCTCCCTTAAGCAATGTCACGTGCCGACCTGCCTCAAATCCTCCACCATCATCCCTGTCCCCAAGAAGCCACGGATCACTGGACTTAACGACTACAGACCTGTAGCGCTCACCTCTGTAGTCATGAAGTCCTTTGAGCGCCTGGTCCTGTCTCACCTCAAGTCCATCACCACACCCCTCCTAGACCCGCTGCAGTTTGCCTACCGTGCTAACAGGTCTGTGGACGACGCAGTCAACCTGGCCCCCCACTCCATCCTGCAGCACCTGGACTCCCCGGGAACCTACGCCAGGATTCTGTTTGTGGACTTCAGCTCCGCATTCAACACCATCCTCCCCGATCTGCTCCAGGACAAGCTGTCCCTGCTCAACGTGCCTGACTCCCTCTGCAGGTGGATCACCGACTTCCTGACGGACCGGAGACAGCATGTGCGGCTGGGGAAGTCTGTCTCAGACTCTGTTAGCATCAGCATTGGATCACCCCAGGGCTGTGTACTTTCCCCCCTACTCTTCTCCCTTTATACCAACTCCTGCACCTCCTCCCACCAGTCTGTTAAGCTGATTAAGTTTGCGGACGACACCACCCTCATCGGGCTCATCTCCAATGGCGACGAGTCCGCCTACAGGGAAGAGGTGGCCCAGCTGGTGTCCTGGTGCAGCCACAACAACCTGCAGCTGAATGCTCTGAAGACAGCGGAGATGATTGTGGACTTCAGGAAAGTCACAACCCCCCTGCCCCCCCTCACCATCACAGGCTCTCCCATCACCATTGCAGATTCCTTCCGCTTCTTGGGCACCACCATCACCCGAGACCTCAAATGGGAGCCAACCATCAGCTCCCTCATCAAAAAGGCCCAGCAGAGGATGTTCTTTCTGCGGCAGCTGAGGAAGCTCAAGCTACCCACCAAGATGTTAGTGCAGTTCTACACGGCCATCATCGAGTCCATCCTCACCTCCTCCATAACTGTGTGGTATGCAGGAGCCACTGCCAGGGACAGAATAAGGCTGCAGCGCGTCGTGCGCACTGCTGAGAAGGTGATCGGCTGCAAGCTCCCATCTCTCCAGGACCTGTACATCTCCAGGACCCGGAGGCGTGCTGGCCGGATCATAGCCGATCCTTGACATCCTGGTCACGTACTGTTTGCCCCCTTCCCCTCAGGTAGAAGGCTTCGGTCCATTCGGACTAAAACCTCCCGGCACATGAACAGCTTTTTCCCCTCTGCCATCAGACTGCTGAACATTAAGTGACTTTTTGACTCTCGTGCACTATATACAGCAGCTCAACCAGACTCATGACATTCATCACTGTTTTTCTGTTGCATTATCGACTGCACTATGTGGTACTTCACATTATCTGCTACTTGCTAATTTTTTAAAACTGCCTTGACTAGTACTACTCATTATTACTAGTATTATTATTATTATTATTATTATTTCTTATTATTACTTATTTTTCTACACTTATTGCACGTTTTTAGTCCTTTAGTTTTTTAGTTTATCCCTTTTTCTCATCATGTTTTTAATGTTGCAGCATGGCACCGAGACAAATTCCTAGTTTGTGTTCTACATGAACAATGGCAATAAATCTGATTCTGATTCTGATTCTGATTCTGATTCTGACATCATGGTTAGGAATCTTATCTAATGTAGCCTGTAAGCAGTCATAAAAGTCAGTCTTCTCTTCCTCTTCTGCTGCTTCAATGGGTATATATCCTACTACTACTGATAGCTTGATGTACCTGGAGTTCATTCTCACAAAAAGATGCCTTTCACTGATGGGTTCTCATTGTAATATAGAGTTTGGATTGCTCTTGTTAATAAGGAGTGTTACGCCTTCGTGATGTTCATTGTCTTGTCTACCTGACTACATGATGACTTCCCTGGTAGTAAGTCTTTGTTTTCCACTTCCATTCCATCTTTCCTCTGTCATTCCAAGAATGGTGAGCTTGTACTGATTCATTTCTTTTAGTATTTAAGCTAGTTTTCCTGTCTGGTATAGTGTTAGAACATTCCAGCATCCCACTCTGATGTAAAATTTTGGTGTTAAGAGATTTGCTGTCAGGGTGGGGACGTCCTCTTGGCTTTGGTCTCTATTCGTCATAAGTCCAGTTGCCTGGTCTGCATCCCTCCTGGTACCAGTTGTAGAATGCTTCTTCCTTGTTGTCGTTTCAATAACAAAAATATTTTTTATGGGACTGGGTTGTTAGCCCATTGCCCAACCCCCAACCTGGAGAGCCAGGGTGTCCCTTTTGTCTGGCCTCGACACCACGCAGACCTGTTCGGGTTGGTAGAACCTGCCAGGAGCGCGAGGCTCCCACTGACATAACTCTGGAGGTTGACAAGGCACGCAAGCTGTCCCACCATGACAAGGCAGAAGCACCACCGGGACAGAAAGGCAGTGGCATCACATGTTTATGGTCACCAATATAATAATCAATATGGATAGTTCCTTTCTGGATTCCGCCCAAGCCACAGCACTGAAACAACCTTCTTAAACATTACCAACAACTTTCTGATGGCAACTGATTCAGGACTATCTCGAACTGAGTGCAGCCTTCAACATCATGTCCCACACTGTCCTGCTTGCCAGACTTGGAACTGTATGTCCTACCATACTGTGGCCATACTCAGTTTATTTAGATGAAATCTTTTACTCCAGGGCTCTGTCCTCGGTTCCACCCCTTTCATCATTTATCTCCTCCCTCTTCAATTATATTAATTTCCACTGCTATGCAGATGACACCCAGCTGTCAAACCCTCCTCCACCTTCTCTTCCTCCTCCATCTGTGACAGTTTACAGGAAATCACATCCTGTTTTTTTTTTCTAACTTCCTCAAACTCAGCAGTGATAAAACTGAGGTTCTCCTAATTGGTTCCAAATCTATTCTCACTAAACTTCCCAGTCTCACCAATAGCATTGACAGCTCCTCTATTCCCCCCTCCCCTCAAGTTAAGAGTCTGGGTCTCATCCTGGACAGCATCCTGTAATACCAGACCCCGATCAATAACATCATCTGGTCTGCTCATTTCCATCTAGGCCAGCCTGTTTGACCAGTTCTCCAGCAATTCCACTTGCTTCCAATCAAACATTGTATTGACTATAAAAACCTGCTCCACACATTCAAGGTCATCCATAAACTTGTATCTCTCTGTCCTTCTCCACACTCAGACTCTCAGGTCTGCCTCTTCCATTAGCTGTACAGTGTCTCCAGCCTGCCTGGCTACTTTGGGGTCCAGAGCTTACAGCTGCTCTGTCCCTCACCTCTGCAACGCCCTCCCACCTGAATCATTAGAAAAATGAAGTCCATTTCAATTTGCAAATCCCACCTGAAACCCAACTGCTTCAAACAGGCTTATTCATTGTGGTTGTTGTTGTTCTGCAGTAATTTTAATTTAATTAAAATTTTTTGTATAGTGTGGATGTGTCCTTGACTGTCCTTTTACTTATCTCTATACAGTGACCTTGAGTATCTTGAAACGGTGCAGTGCACAGAATACCTGTTTGTGTCATGTTATCATCCCATTTGGTATTGATTTACCAAATGGGATGATTTACCCCCCCGCCTCCCCCCCCCCAAAAAAAAGGCTCAGAACCACTCCTTCACCCACACATCACTTTAGTCAAGTAGATGGTGTGGTATTAATTAATAATGTATTAATGGTATTAATTAATAATGTACAGCTGTGACTGAATATTGTGAGTGGTTTTTATGTTATGCAAACTAAAGCAGACACTCATTTTTGCCACTCAGTGCTGTGTAACGACCATGAGTTTTGTTTCTGTGCATACTCTCTATACTGTAACGTAAAACAATCTACACTTCTGGAGCCTGTGAAATAAACTTTATTACTTCTGCCAAGGAGGTTATGTGATCATCAGCGCTGGTTTGTTTGTTTGTCTGTTTGTTTGTTTGTTAGCAAGATAACTCAAAAAGTTATTGACGGATTTTCATGAAATTTTCACAGATTGTCAGAAATGGGGTATCCTACAGATGATTACATTTTGGTGGTGATCCGGATCACTGTCCAGAAGAAAACCACCATTACGGAAAATGCGATTTTCGTCAATAACTACTGAACCACTAATCCTATCATTGTGAATCCAATTGCTAGTCATATGTTTCCATGGTCAAGGAATCTGAAAACGTACACACAAACACTGTACAGGGGGAACTGTGGCGCTTGGCGGAGGTCTGCGCTCTCCGAGTGCTTTTCTAGTTAATAAGAGTGTAGTTTGTGTTTTTATAAGAAAACATTTCACATATGATTTTTACATCAGACATCCTTACAGGTTTAACAAAGCCTTGAACAGTGAATAACTACATAAAACTCTACTAGAGGTGGGTAGAGTAACCAATTGTACTGAAGTAAAAGTAGGGTTGCCATACAAAATTAATTGCTCAAACACAGTAACAACTAATGACTAATCATAAATTAGCATGCTTTCACAGCGAAAAGGTGACTTACATTTTTTATTTATAACATTTTAACACATTTTTATTTTATTACTTATTTTGAACTTCTAGTTTTTCCTCACAAATTTGAAACCTCTCAAATTTGGGGGAATTCTTCTAAATTTGAAAAATTATGCTGTAAACTTCACTTCTTTCATAAATTTCTTTTTATAACAAACTTACTACTTTTTTCTTAGAATTTTTAGTTTTTTGTGACATTTTGCTTCACACGTTTTTCTTATAAATTTGCACTCTTTTTGCTCATTCCTTTACAGTTCAGACAGAATAGAAGAACACTAATTTCAACTCTGAATAAAGCTGCAGTTATTTCTGGTCAGAAAAAGATATTACAGTCTATTTCTACAGCAGTCCCTCCAGGATTTCACAGGATGTTTTTATGATTGTTGCAGCCCAAAAAGCCTGAATTCACAGGAGCTTTTTTAAAAAGTTGCAATAAAAGTTGTGATGTTTTTGGAGTGTTTTTTGTCCTAAAAGTTGTGGAAAGAATTACAAATTTTAAAGCAGATTTTTTTTTCCAGTTTACTGCAGTGATATTCTATATAACAATACAAGAAAAGCAGAGGATTGTCAAAAAAGTTCCTATTATAGTGATTTGTAAATTAAGCAAAAAACTTCTGCTATACAGAAAAACTCTTCTGTGCAACAGCAAATACAGACTTTAACACAATACCCATTACAACAGCTAAATTACACTGAATGCATGTTAAAGAGTAGAGATTTGGAAATTATTGGCAGTACCTTCATTTGAAAACTCCCTACGGTCCCAGACCACTCAGTACTGAGCGGAGAGGAAAAAATAAAATAATTTATTCTGTTGCTCTGTATTGTCTATTAGAGTCTGTTCTTCTGAAAAAAAAAAAAATACAGAGAATATTCTCTCTCTTTTTGTGCCTAACGCCTACCTGTCTGTCTGCTGCACATCGGTCTTGACACACACACTTGTCTCTTCAGACACACATCTTTCATTTACAGTGGCGGGGGAAGGGGGCCCTGTGGACTGGAGATCACAGCTTTAAAAGCTCAATGAAAAGCTGTAGTAATGATTTTACCTCTAAAGATGTATAAAATGTTCAAACACTGGCTGTATGTTAGATTTGCTCTTTATGTTTGTGGTTTTACAGGTGTCTCTCCTCATGCGCACTCCCGAGACGGGGTGCTTTTTGGGGCAGGCGGATGTTTTTCAACACAAACCCAGCGGTTTGTGTTTGTCCTCACACGCGGTGAGGATGGAGACGTGGCGAGACGTCCGCTGGCAGGCTGGGGGAGATGGAGGAAGGGACGGTGTTGGAAACCTCGCGGGTGAGTGTTTTTTTTAAAATCACACATTCTGTTTGCTGATGTGTTCCGTTACTCACTGTAAACACAGAAGTGAGCGCGGTGCAGCGATGCATTTGATTGGTTAGACTGAGCGTTTCAGCACCAGTCAGAGACAAATTTGATTGGTGAAATTGGCGGAAGTTGACGAGGATTGGCCAAAATTGTGGGAAAGTTGCGGGTGATTGGACAAAGTTGCAAGTGTTATGCCCACAAACCTTGATTTGAGGAGACAGATGAAGAGGCTGCACTGGAGGACGGTGGTTCATTGGTTAGCACTGTTGCCTAACAGCTAGAAGGTTCCTGGTTCGAATCCCCAGGCTGGCAGGGGTAGGAACCTTTCTGTGTGGAGTTTGCATGTTCTCCCTGTGCTGTATGGGTTTTACACTTAGGGCTCCCGGTTTCCTCCCACAATCTAAAGACATGCATGTTAGGTTAATTGGTTGTTCTAAATTGTCCCTAGTTATCTGTCTCCTACAGGCCCTTAGAATAGAGGGTTAGTATTAGAGAAGCGCTTTGAGACTAGAAAAAGCGCTATATAAGTACAGGTCCTTATCCCTTTATTATATACAGTGGTACCTCTACTTACGAACGTCTCTACATACAGAATTTTCAGGTTACGACACGCCTCAACGGGAAAATATTGCCTCTTGTTACGAAAGAAATTTCAGGATACGAAAGGCAAAAAAGTACGCGCTCCTCGCAGCTCCCGTAGTTTACCGAACGTAAACATACTTGTAGCTGCTCTGCCATTGGCTATCGCCTAGCATCTTCCTGGTATCCCATTGGCCACGAAGTGTTCGGGAAGTTCGGGCAGTTTTACGTGTGTGTACAGTGCAGTATTAACTTTTATTCACTATGGGCCCCCAAGAAAGTGATGGAGATAAGTGGAAAAGGAGAAAAGAAGAAGAAGAGAGTTTTTTTGTCCATACAAACAAAGCAAGAGATAATAGAAAGGTATGAAAAAGGGATGCGTTTGGTTGATCTCGCTAAAGAATATGGCCGTAATACATCTACGATCAGCACGGTATTAAAACAAAAGGAAGCCGAAGGATTGTTAAAAGCCGACAAAAGCAAACGTCCTTGGATCGGTTCTTCACAAAACGTCAGGCAAAAACCACTGATGAGAGAGAACATGAACCAAAGAAGGCAAAAGGTGACGACGACGACGATAGCAGTTAAAAGGTAAATGAACATAATTTTTATTATTCTTTACTTATTCTTTGTTTTTTTAAATTATGTACAACTCTCATTTTATGTTTATTGTGCAGTAATCTAATTATAACATGTATTTGTTTCATGTTTTGATGCATTTTTATGATTTATAAAAAATTTATGTCCGAATTTTGGGGGGCTTGGAACGGATTAGGGCATTTACATGTAAAACGCGTCTCTACTTTCTAATTTTCACGTTACGAAAATACTTCCGGAACGAATTAATTTCGTAAGTAGAGGTACCACTGTATCAGGTTGCAATACAGCAAGTGCTTCACAGTGTGGGGTGTCTGGGCAAGCAAGAGCCCAAAATAGTGGACACCCCTATTTATAGGGGGGTGTGGTGGCGCACCCGGAAGGTGATGTCATCACACCGCACTTCACAGTAAATCCCTTCATCACAGCAAGGTGTCGCAATAGTTGTGCTGATTGGCTGATTTAGCGTGAATTGATGCAACTGCAACATTGCAGAATCCTGGAGGGACTGCTAAAGGTTTCAAAATCAGTCAAATTAAAAGTAACTCCAAGAAAATGAGAAAATGAACTTGAGTAACGAAGTTCTTCCTTCATAAATACTCAAGTAGGCGGTGCGGTGAAGCAGTGGTTAGCACTGCACCAGCACAGCAACTCACCCTTGGCCATGGGATCCCTGGTTTGATCCCAGCCCCTGACCAACAGTGATCTGTGTGGAGTTTGCGTGTTCTCCCCATATCTGCGTGGGTTTACTCCGGGATTTCTCTGGTTTCCTCCCACAGGCCAAAAACATGCAGGTTAGGATAATTGGAGACTCTAAAGTGGCCCTAGGTGTGAATGTGTGTGTGAATGGTTAAGGGATAGCGCCGTACCGTGGCTGCTTCATACATCCAGGTGGATGCCCTCAATTTCCCTCTGGGGATCAATAAAGTATACAAAATCAAAAAAAAATCAAAAATCAAAAAAGTAAGACTAAAAAATATCCTACAATAAAACTACTCACAAAGGTAGACCTGGGAAAAAAGTTACTCAAGTACATCTACTTGATAAAATGTAACAAGTTACTACCCACTTCTGCATTTTTGCCAGCATACTATATTTAAATATTTTGCAGAACTCAAACTGTATATAAACTATAAATGTGAGATTGACACAGACAGTATTTTGAACATGTTTTCAGGACATACTGAATGCACCGAGGAGCTCATTTAGCAGCAGACTACATCATCCTAGGTGCACAACTGAGAGGTTTCGCAGGTCCTTCCTACCTACGGCTGTCAGACTGTATAACCTAAGCAGAGCTGCTCGCAGAGATAGCAAAAAGACGTGACAACCTAATAGTATTGAATGCAAAAGACGCAATAGACTTACACAATGGTCCCCTCCGGTATACAACTAGGAAAATACCGGTCGCTACGGAGGGTGAGAATATGTAATGGGTACATAATCATACCATGTAGGATAACTAAGTAGATGGTTGTGCTGTTTCATTTCATCTAGCTACAATGCTCCGCACTGTGTGTGTTTATATATTTACATATTTATTCCATCTAGCTACAATGCTCCGCACTGTGTATGTTTATATATTTATATATTTATTCCATCTAGCAACAATGCTCACGCTGTGTGCGTTTATATATTTATATATTTATTCCATCTAGCAACAATGCTCCACGCTGTGTATGTTTATATATTTATATATTTATTCCATCTAGCAACAATGCTCCACGCTGTGTGTGTTTATATATTTATATATTTATTCCATCTAGCAACAATGCCTCCACGCTGTGTGCGTTTATATATTTATATATTTATTCCATCTAGCAACAATGCTCCACGCTGTGTGTTTATATATTTATATATTTATTCCACCTAGCAACAATGCTCCACACTGTGTGTTTATATATTTACATATTCATTCTATCTAGCCGCATACTCCGCACTATGTGTTTATATATCTATATATTTATTCCATCTAGCTACAATGTTCCACACTGTGTGTTTATATATTTACATATTTATTCCATCTAGCCGCAACACTCCGCACTGTGTGTTTATATATTTATTCCATCTAGCTACAATGCTCCGCACTGTGTGTTTATATATTTAGTATATTTATTCCATCTAGCTGCAATACTCCGCACTGTGTGTTTATATATTTATATATTTATTCCATCTAGCAACAATGCTCCATGCTGTGTGTGTTTATATATTTATATATTTATTCCATCTAGCAACAATGCTCCATGCTGTGTGTGTTTATATATTTACATATTTATTCCATCTAGCTACAATGCTCCGCACTGTGTGTTTATATATTTACATATTTATTCCATCTAGCGACAATGCTCCGCACTGTGTGTTTATATATTTACATATTTATTCCATCTAGCTCCAATGCTCCGCTCTGTGTGTGTTTATATTTTACATATTTATTCCATCTAGCAACAATGCTCCATCTAGCTGCAATACTCCGCACTGTGTGTTTATATACAGTGATCCCTCGCTACTTCGCGCTTCACCTTTCGCGCCCTCAGTGCATCGCGGATTTTTCAAAAATATTCATCAAAAATTCAAAATTGAGAAAAAATGGGCGGGCGCTAGCAGAAGGCAGGGAGACTACATTAGAACATCAGGTATCAACACAGAGAGCCCGCACAACTCAAAATCCACCTCTCTGTTCGCTGTTCTCGTGTTTGGCTCGGCTCGGGAGTCTCACAAGCTGATTGGCCGAGACGTTTTACCCAGCTTCTCTCCCTGCCGAGCGCCCATACCCAGCGAAGGAAGACTGCATTCATTGTTCTTTATCGCTCGTGTTGCTTAGTCTCGCCGCGTGGAACTTTTCGCTGTTCTCTGTTGTGCCTTTTTATGCGAAATAGTCCTTCCCGTCGAGCCACTACGCCGCCTCCTGCAGCTTCTCCAGCTCTATCGGAAGCTGCCCCTCGACGATGCTGCGCCTCTAGCACCTGACGATGAGGCGTCACCTGAGGAGCAGTAAAGCTCTCATTAACCTGTGCAGTAAATCATCTTCATCTTGAGTTCCGTATCTTGTTATAAGAATAAAAGAGTTCTAAAAACATATTTATGTACACTTT